>CAKJTW010000028.1:7222500-12222500 GCA_917880005.1 Nanger dama
ATTTAATGGGAATCTAAAGACTCCAATGTGTGCTGAAGAGCCTTACAAATGATCAAAAGTTAAACTATATTCAAAATGAGTGATTTGGTTATGAGTCAACTATTTGCCCCATTGAGGCTTGGTTTTTCCACTTGTAAAAACATAATCATATTTTCCCAAAGGTCATTGATGTTAATGTGTTAACAAGTATATGGCTCATTCAATGTACTTGATGTATAGTATATTTTCAGGAGGAATAGTTTTCTTTCCTTCCATTCTTTGTTGAGAAATGCCAAGTTACTAATGCTAAGAAAGTATCAAGTATCAAAGTTCCTTTTTAAATAATTCTGTTCAAAAATACAGAAGTTCAGTTCAGTTGCTCAGTCGTGTCTGACTCTTTGAGACCCCATGAATCGTAGCACACCAGGCCTCCCTTTGTGACCCCGTGGACTGTAGCCCACCAGGCTCCTCTGTCCATGGGATTCTCCAGGCAAGAATCCTGGAGTGGGTTGCCGTTTCCTTCTCCAGGGGATCTTCCTGACCCAGGGATCAAACCTGGGTCTTCCTCATCACAGGCAGATGCTTTACCCTCTGAGCCACCAGGGAAGCGCTAGGGTTCTCTATATGGAGTATCATGTCAAGTGCACACAGTGATCGTTTTACCTATTCCCTTCCTTTTTAGATACCTTTTACTTCTTTTTCTTGTCTGATTGCTGTTACGATTCCCGACATTATGTTGAAGAGAAGTGGTTGAGAGTGGGCATCTTGACTTGTTCCTGAATTCAGCAGGAAGGCTTGTGGCTTTTTCACCACTGAGTATTATTTTGGCTATTGGGTTTGTTGTAAATGGTTTTCAACATGTTGCGGTATGTTCCCTCTACACTGATTTTGATGAGAGATTTTATCATGAACAGATGTTGAATTTTATCAAGTGCTTTTTGTGCATCTATGGGGATCCTATGGCTTTTGTCTTTTCTTTTGTTAATGTGGTATATCATACTGATTTCTCTGCATATGTTGAATCATCCCTGCAACCCTCAAATGAATCCAACTTGATCATGGTGTATGATTCTTTTTATGTATTATTGGATTTGGTTTGTCAATATTTTGCTGAGACTTTTTGCATCTATGTTTATCAAAGATAATGACCTATAACTTTTTCTTTTGTTTTGTCTGGTTTTGATATCAGGGTGATGGTGGCTTCACAGAATGAATTTGGGAATGTTCCCTTCTCTCCAGTCTTTTAGAATAATTTGAGAAGCATAGGTATAAGTTCTCATTTGTATGTTTCATAGAATTCTACAGTGAAGTCATCTGATCCTGGGCTTTTGTTTGCAGGAAGCTTTGTGTTTTTTGTTTAAATCACAGATTCTGTATCACTTTTAGTGATTGGTCTGTTGAAATTATGCTTCTTCTTGACTCAGTCTTGGTAGATTGTGTGTTTCTAGAAACTTGTCCTTTTCTTCTAAGTTGTCTAGTTATTAATAGCTGGCATATAACTGCTCATACGACTTTTTGTATTTCTGTGGTATTGGTTGTTATTTTTTTCTCTTTCATTTCTTATTTTTTTGGTCTGCTCTCTTTTCTTCTTGGTGAGCCTAGGTCGAGGCTTGTCATCTTTATCTTTTAAAAAGCCAGCTCTTCCTTTTATTTATCTTTTTACTGTCTTTTTAAACTTCTGTTTTATTTCTTCTCTAATCTTCTTTCTTTCCTTCTGTTGACATTGGGGTTTTGTGTTTTTATTTTTCTAATCCTTTTAGGTGGTACGTTAGTGGTTTGAGGTTTTCTTCTTCCTTGAGGAAGGCCTAGATCACTATGAACTTCCCTCTGAGATCTGCTGTTGCTCTGTCCCAAGCTGTATTATCATGACTGCTTGTCTTGAGGTATTTTCTGATGGCCATGCCTTGCTATTCATGAACTGACACTGGGCTCCAAGGTTCAGCCAAGATCAAATCCGAGGCCCTCGAGGCTGTCTTCATACAGCTAGACGGAGTCTGCTCCCGGGGATAAACACACGAGTTTCAGTGTGTAGCCACTGCGCATGCTAGCAGCACCCACCTCCGTACCCACCACCCAGTGCACGGTGCCAGACAGGAAGTACCGTGAGGCGGCAGTCAAGCTGAATTCTTAAAAGCAAGACATATTCACATGTTAGTATATAAACTGTTTTAAAGTAGAGCCATAAAAATTTTCTGGAAAAAATAACGCTGAAGTACAAATGCTTGTTGATTCTGGGTAGTATGAACATTAGTGAAGGACATTAACTTCTTTGTATTTATTGTTTTAGTTCCTACCAGTCTATAAGAAGGAAAGGTGTAGCTCTTTATTAGTTGACTAGTTTATTATTCTATCAGAGATGCCAGTTTAATAGCAGTTGCCTTCTCACAGTTTCAAGAACTGTAAGTATCACAGTAGCAGAGACACCTTTATTACTGCTGAGACTGTTACAAAGACTTACAATATTAGATTGCTAAGTCACTTCAGTTGTGTCCGACTGTATAACCATAGTACAATTTTTAATGAAACAATAACTCTGGGCAATAATCACCAATTGCTCTTAAAGTTTTTAATTGAAAGGCTTATGGTCTCAACAGCAGGAGATCCTGAGGGTAACATCTGGCTGTAGCTAATAGAAGAACATTGCCACGATCATGAGTGGTTCTGTAACAACCAGAGGCTCAGTCTGGGACCACAAACTGTATTCTCTGACTTCATGGAAAAGGCATCATTGATGAGTGCCATCCTAGTATATGGATGGAGCAAGGGACATTTCTATATTTGTTCTGGTGGACAAATCCTTGAGCATTTGGATTCTACCATGTCCTGAAGAAAGCTAGTGATATATTGTTCCAGGAACTCCACTAGCCATGCTGAGTTGCTAAAGCTTCACAGGGAACGTGAAAGAGGAAGCCTGTGTCTCAGCATCTGAGAAGGACACATTTCTAATGTGAGTTCACGTCTCAAGGAAATCGATAAAGTTAAAAACTATGTGGACAGCATTTTATAAAGCCACTGAATCTAGTCAGGAAAGACAAATCAGCAGGGAGACAGCTTTGAAAAAGCTGTGCTTGGCACAGGTCAGCTCTCTGATGCAGTGGAAAGTTTGCTAATGTAAAGAATGGAAGAAATGTGTGCATCAGACAAAAGGAAACTGGAGAGTTATGGACTCTACTGCAAGTCAGAAATACGGTTTCACATATTCTACTGGGTCATAAGCAAGATTTGTTTGCATCTTTCTAATGTGGTAGGCAGTCTCACAGAGAATTCCCTTATGGGTTCACATCCCTTAAAGTCACATATTCTATCTCTGTAAGTCACCCATACTATATAAACTTAACTTGGTTGGTTATCTGCAGAATACACTTATGACAAGTGGGTTAATTATTAATTGATATTTGTTGGCTCTTACCAACTAAAGAACCTGTTGATGAAAATAAAAGAGAAGAGTGAAAAAGTTGGCTTAAAGCTCAACATTCAGAAAATGAAGATCATGGCATCTGGTCCCATCACTTCATGGCAAATAGATGGGAAAACAATGGAAACAGCGGCTGACTTTATTTTGGGGGCTCCAAAATCACAGCAGATGGTGACTGCAGCCATGAAATTAAAAGATGCTTACTCCTTGGAAGGAAAGTTATGACCAACCTAGACAGCATATTAAAAGCAGAGACGTTACTTTGCCAACAAAGGTCCATCTAGAGAAGGCTACGGTTTTTCCAGTAGTTATGAATGGATGTGTGATTTGGACTATAAAGAAAGCTGAGCACCAAAGAATTGATGCTTTTGAACTGTGGTGTTGGAGAAGACCCTTTAGAGTTCCTTGGACTGCAAGGAGATCCAACCAGTCCATCCTAAAGGAGATCAGTCCTGGGTGTTCACTAGAAGGACTAATGCTAAAGCTGAAACTCCAATACTTTGGCCATCTGATGTGAAGAGCTGACTCAATGGAAAAGACCCTGATGCTGGGAAAGATTGAGAGCAGAAGGAGAAGGGTATGACAGGATGAGATGTTTGGATGGCATCATTGACTCAATGGACGTGAGTTTGGGTAAACTCCAGGAGTTGGTGGTGGACAGGGAGGCCTGGTGTGCTGCAGTCCATGGGGTTGCAAAGAGTCAGACATGACTGAGCAACTGAACTGAACTGACCTGAACTGGCTCCTACCACAGAGTTACCTTAAATCATGAAATTAGATGGGAATATACATTCCTAAATCAGAAAGATTGAGGGGCCACAATGATTCCCAAGAACTTAGCCCTTTCAACATTATGTTTCAGAAAACTAATTCTAGAAATATTTTCAAATTTTTATTTACTGCAGTATTAGTGTCTGTGTTGTGAGATCTATTCAGCTCAAGAGATTGTTCGGTTCAGAGGAAAAGAATAAGGAAAAGAAGGAAATAGAACTTATTTTAACTCTCAGCTTTTTATGTCTCTCAATTTTTTGTAGGAATATTTTTGACATTTTTGCAGGGTAGAGGAAGAAAAGTAAATTGTATCTCACATCCTAGTAAATTGTACTCTTGTTACAGAAATTTTTGAAAAGATTATTTCATGTGTTAATGTGGTCATCTAAATAAAAACATTAGTAAGCCTAGAAGAAAACCCAAATTATGCAGACTTGTGAGGAGACAGAGAAAAGAAAAAGAAAGAAGTAGTTGATAAGAGCTTATAGTATACAGGAGGTATGAGTTGAAGGGGGAAAAGGGAGCCCAGATAGAAAAGAAGATCAAAGCAAAAAATCCGTTGATTGATTTGGCTAGTTAACGCTGTATTCACCTTTACGTGAGTTATATATTTCTTAATCTGAACTGTAAATGGGCTTTCCATTTGGCTGGTCAGATAGGAAATGAAGAGAGAAAGGAAGAGAGGAAAGAACAGGACACAGTCACTCTCATAAAGGGAACGGAAATTCAGCTGAGCTGTGGGGATAAATACGCCCCTCTCAGGGCCATGATGGAGAAGGCGATGGCGCCCCACTCCAGTACTCTTGCCTGGAAAATCCCATGGACGGAGGAGGGGATTTTTTTTTTTAAATAAAGGACAATCCAATTTTATTTGTATCTGCCTTTAAAATGTACAGAAACTCTCAGGCTCCTTTCCCCTATCTGGTGGATAGATGGCAGATTCTGGAGGGAGGAGGCATCAGAATGAGGACACAGAGTTCAGCTGAAGGTCTTGCTACCCTGGGCAAACAGCATCCTTGGGGGCTGGGACTTTGCTGTCCTCCTATCCTCCAGGCAGCAATCTGTCAATCTACGTGGGTCATCCCTCCTTCCCCCATGGACCGGTCATGGGCCAGAGACCCATCCTCCTTTTCTCAGTGTTTTTAGCTTCCTGTCCTCGTTTTCCCATCCCTAAAATTCTATTTCTAGGGAGAAAGAACACCAACAGCCGTAACTCTCGTCTCTCCCAAGTCTACTCCTAACTCAGGGTGGTCAATACGGATAACTGAAAACTGGGAACTCCAGCCACCCAGGGCCCTCACAGTTGGTTGGATCTGCGGGCAGGGCAGAAAGCATGAGTACTCATCTGTGTAAGGCAGGGTTGGCAGTCCATGGGGTCGCTAAGAGTCGGACATGACTGAGCGACTTCACTTTCACTTCTCACTTTCGTGCATTGGAGAAGGAAATGGCAACCCACTCCAGTGTTCTGCCTGGAGAATCCCTGGGACAGCGGAGTCAGTGGGGTGGCACAGAGTCGGACACGACTGAAGCGACTTAGCAGCAGCAGCAGTAGGGCCATGGGGGCTCCCTGATAGCTCAGGTCAAGAATCCGCCCGAAATACAAGAGAGCCCAGTTCGATTCCTGGGTTGGGAAGATCTGCGGGAGAAGGGATAGGCTACCCATTCTAGTATTCTTGGGCTTCCCTCGTGGCTCAGCTGGTAAAGAATCTGCCTGCAGTGAGAGAGACCTGCGTTTGATCCCTACCTTAGGAAGATCCCCTGGAGAAGGGAAAGTCTACCCACTCTAGTATTCTGGCCTGAAAAATTCCGTGGACTGTATAGTCCATGGATTTGCAAACAACTGATAGGCTTTCACTTTCACAGGGCCATAGACTCATCATTGGTAAAATACATTAGTGATACAAATGTTTCTACCAGCTTCAATTTCTCACTGAAATCTACACTTCACTTTATTCAAAATGCACCATAATTTTACTAAAGGTGTTTTGCTGAAATGAGTGAAACAAGTTTAAAAGATTATTTAAAAAGATACAAATTACCGTTATTATTTTTTGCTAAAATAATATTTTGAGGAAAGTTTAATTTTACATTGAAGGTTATGATTTTCATTACTACTGAATAAGCTCATTTATATTTAGTGGATAAAAGGAGCTAGAAGAAATAATACAAGTAGCTAGAAGAAAATAATACGAATAATACGATATATATATATTTTGTTGTTGTTGTTGTTTTTGTTGTTCTTTACTTTAAAAAAATTATTTCCAATCATGTTCTTCTTGAGCATCTTTCCACATTTAAAGTAGCATTTCACAAGTCCCATTTATCATTACTTGGATCAGTTTTCTGTTTAAATCATAGTCATCAATTCTGATATTGGCTTCTAATACTGAAAAACCATGAGCTTTAACTTTAGTGCTTACTCTCCACTTAGATGCTGGCACCTTTTCCCATAATTCTGAAGGTTATTGTATTCCACTTCACTCTGCTTTGCCATGTCAGTAGGCATTTTGTGTGTGTGTGTTTTGGAATTAATTCCAATTGAATCTACTTTGCACTGACAGTTCAATTCTAGGAATAAGCCAAAGAAGCAAATGCTGTTTATAAGTCTCTTTGTACTGAATAGGATATGAAACTCCAAATAACTCAAGATGAATTGCTCTTAAATTTTCTTACCTATATTTGCCACACAACAGCACATGACCTTACACTCTTCTCTTGTACTGTGACGTGAAATCCTGATTTGTGGGGACCAATATCTGTAAGAAGAGTTGTTTAAAAAAATAGACAGAAAGATTATTCTTTTTCTGACTTGCTCAGATGATAGCGCTTATGTTGTAGGCTTTCCTCTGGTCAATGCAACCCCTGTGTCACTGAATATACATTGCGGTGGAAAATCGTGTGTGCCTACTTTCTTTGGAAGCTTTCTAAAATATTATCTTTCTAAGGGAAAAGCATAAGGTGTGTGGTTCAAAAGGTTAGTCTCAATCAATTCTCAGAAAATACCTAGCTAAGCATGATGATAATACACTTTTACTGAGCATGTAGTGAACACCAAGGGCTAGCCTAGGTTCTAGGCACATGCTAGTGAACTACAACAATTACGACACTAACCTGTGCATATAAAGCAGTATAAATGAATGGCAGGTTCTGGTGTTTCATCTTGTATTATTTTGGGCTTACAGTGTAGTTGTTCATCTTTATATTTTAGCATATCTTCATGGAAATTTTAATGAGAAATTTAAAAGACATGTATTGACCTGATTGGTATATGGGCACTCTCATCCAAATTTCATTTTCTCCTTAAATCTTGTTAAAAACACTTTATTCCATGAAGTTTTCCTCTCATACTGCAAATGACAAAAAGAATGTAGCTCTCTTCATTCTTCCCCTTCTTTCTGCTCCTAAACACAATTTCATAATGCCTTCTTACTTGAGCATTTTTATTACCACTTAGGCTAGAACATAACAATAGCAAACATGCAGAAGTGATAAAAATTTTAACTTTTTTCTAGTCTCTAAAAGAGTATACTTCTATGCTCCCATTTTGAGATATAATTGAAACCTCTTTGAACTCCTGCTCTTAGGTTTTATTTTTGAGCATCAAAGTGACTTATCTTTCACTACCTGACCTCCACCAAGTTGTAAGATGTATTTAGGTCCCATTTAAACAAAATTTATTAGCCAGTGGCGCTGCCATAACAAAATATCATAGATTTGGTGGCTTAGACAATAGGACTTTATTTCTGGAAGTTGGGCAGTCCACGATGAACGTGCCAGCTAATTTGGTTCTCAGTAAGCGCTCTACTCCTGGCTTGTAGATAACTGACTTCTTACTGTGTCTTCACATGACTGAGGGAGAAGGAGGGATGGCAGGAGAGACGGAGGGAGAGAGAGTGAGAGCAACCATGAGAGAGTGCAGCTGGTGTCTCTTCCTCTTCGTATAACGGCGCTAATTCCATCATGAGGCCCCGTCCCTCCTCATGACCTCATCTGAATTTATCTCCCAAAGGCTACATCTCCACTGTACCATTACGTTGGCGGCTAAGACTTTAACATATGAATTTGAAGGGGGACACAATCCATCCATAACCCAGGTAATACTAATCTTTGAGACTAATTGTGAAGACAACAGAACGTTTGATTGTTTGAACTTTTTTACCTAAATATGTATAAAAGTTTAAAAACATTAAAAGGGATACATATATTTTGAAGTTTTAATTTGTTGTTGATCAGCCTAAATATTTCTGATTAAATTTTAAAAGAAATTTTCTTTGTAAAATTTATGTCAAGATACTTTGGCATTATAATTGTTCGAAAAAACTGTTTTTCTTTTTTCTCATTTGTGGCATCTGCTTGTATGTCACTAAATAATTTTCTCTATATTCCTGCTGATTAGATTGTGTTTGGAGATGAGCAAGATGGAACTTGATAAAGCATCCGGAATGGAAATTTCTCACAGTAGGACCTGCTAACTTGATTGCTTCATCACCATGGCAATGCTCATCGGTCAGAATAGCCAGGTAATGAGATGGCTTAGTTCAATTAGGATTTAAAATATCCTTCTACCACTGCATACAAAATTTGCAAAAGCATTTGTCTAAAAATAGGTCATGCTCTCCCATGACTCATAAGATATTCTGTGCCCAGTAGAGTGTACACACAAAGGTAAGTGAGCAAATCCATCTCCAGCCTCCTCCATTTATTTTGTCCTTGAACAAAGTATAATGCTTAAATGTGTCTCTGAAAAAATAACATGTTTGTATAAATTCAAGAACATAGTGTGTTGATTAAATGTGATTTGAGAAGTAGTTATAGACATTTACACATAGCCCATTTGGTCTTCATTTGTTGTGAGCAGAAAGCTGGTTCAGAGAAGACATGCGTCGTGTGGGGATGGAGAGACCACTATCAAAGTGAGGCTGCACACTTCTGGGAATAAAGCCGCAGCCACATGGTGACAAATGTCTATGAGAAATGAGCTTATGTTGTTAGTTCAGTTTGTACTCTCGTTTTCCATCTATTCCAAATGCAAGCCTTTCTCCTGGCCCTTATTCTCGACTCTCCCAGCAGAGCAGTTCACCTCCCACCTAACTGAGAGTAGAGGCCATCTGGCATGCACTCCTACCCCTCCACCTACAGCATCTGTATCTATTTTACTTCATTAAAGTTCACTTCCATGTCCACCTTTTATCTTTTCTCCTGGATTTTCAATTTCTCCCCATCTCTGGCTCTTTATCTTAGCAAAATGTAAATGCAAGTTTCTCGTGTCTTAATGCCATGAAAAGAACTTAATGATTGTCCCTGCCTTGTAATTTTTTTGGCTCTTACCTTCAGAACCACGACTTTTAAAAGAGTTGTTTGTTTTCTCACTTCCCTTCGTCTCTTACAGTCCACTAAAGTCTGTCTATTGCCTCCGTCATTGTATTGAAACTGCTTTTAGTGAAATCAGCAACAACATATAATGAAGTATTTTTTATGCATCAGATATCAGACAGCAGTTTGGGGACACAGTACTGAATAAGTCCTTGTCCTCAAGGCATTCATATATCATAGTTGTGAAATGCCTTTCAGCACTGAACCCTCATCTGTGTAATTTCCAGTTTCTGCCCTCTGTGGAAGCTGCCCCGCAGAAATGCCTTTCTTAATCTTCCCTCCATACCATACCATCCTCCTCTCCAGACAGTGTCCTCCATCAGTCACTCCCCTTTCACTCCTTCGCCAACCCTCAGGCTCCTCTGCTGCTGCAGTTTATAATATCTTTAGGCCAGGGGTCTCCATCTTTCAGGATTTTGTTAGATCCTCAATCCTGCGGCTGCTGCTGCTGCTAAGTCGCTTCAGTCGTGTCCGACTCTGTGCGATCCCATAGACGGCAGCCCACCAGGCTCCCCCCCCGTCCACGGGCTTTTCCAGGCAAGAGTACTGGAGTGGGGTGCCATTGCCTTCTCCGTCCTTAATCCTACCTCTATGCTAACTCTTCTGAGATACTTTCCTTAAATTTCATCCAAACTGAACTAGAATTCCTCCATTCAATAATGCTTTGCTTATAGAGTTATTATTTTACTACCATATACTACCTTTTAACTTATATGGACTGTCCCCTGTTTATTTTTAATTAAATTATTTATTTTGAGATAATTATAGATTTCTCTGCTGTTGTAAGAAATAATACGCACCATTTCCATGTACCTTTACCCAGTTTTGCCCCAAAGTAAAGTCTACTAAACTCTAATACAACATCACAACCAGGATATTGATATTAACACAGCCAAGATACAGACTATTTCCTTCACCGCAAGGATGCCTTATGCTGCCTGCTTAACAACAACATCCACCTTTTACCCCCAACCTCTCCTTAACCTCTTGTAACCACTGACCTCTTCTGTGTTTATAATATTATCATTTCAAGAATAATACATGAACAGAATCATAATGTTTGTAATTTAGGAGGATTTTTGTTCCATTGAGAATAACTCCGTGGATATTCATCCAGATTGTTGTGGCTGTGTATCAATATTATCTTCTTTTTCTTTTTTCCTTGGTAGTATCTATGTGTGGATACACGACTGTTTATTTGACCATTCATCCACTGAACGACATCAGACTTGTTTCCATCTGGGGACTCATAAATATGTAAAGCTGCTCTAAATATTTATGTAGAGGCTTTTCTTTTTGTGTGAACATACGTGTCTGTTAATCTGGGATAAATGTTTGAGTGCAGTTGCTAGGTCTTATCTTAGTTGTGGTAAAGAATTTGCCTGCAATGTGGGAGACCTGGATTCAATCCCTAGATTGGGAGGATCCCTAGAGAAGAGAATGACAACCAACTCCAGAATTCTTCCCTGGAGAATTCCATGGACAGAGGAGCTTGGTGAGCTGCAGTCCATGGGGTGGCAGAGTTGGACATGACTGAGCAGCTCACACACACACACGCACACACACACACGCACGTTAGTTGTATGTTTACTTTTTAATAAACTGCCAAACTGTTTCTCACAATGGCTGTACCATTCTCACCAGCAGTGTATGGGTGATCCTGTTTTTCCGTATTGTTGGTTCACAAACTGGTCACCATACACAGAGGTCAAGGAGGGATGAAAGAAAGAGGCAGACCATTCCAGACGGGGAGGTGGCAGGTTTAACAGGTAAGGGAGATTACTTATAAGGTCCTCCTATGTGGCCAGAAGATAAGGTGATCTCTGCCTGCCAGAATTGGGTATATGTCTATATTCTTTTAAAATTCTTTTCCGTTATAGGGCATTACAAGATACTAAATACAGTTCCCTATGCTAAAGTGATTTGGTTATACATATATATGTATATCGGAGAAGGTGATGTCACCCCCACTCCAGTACTCTTGCCTGGAAAATCCCATGAATGGAGGAGCCTGGTGGGATGCAGTCCATGGGGTCGTGAAGAGTCGGACACAACTGAGTGACTTCACTTTCGCTTTTCACTTCCATGCATTGGAGAAGGAAATGGCAACGCACTCCAGGGTTCTCGCCTGGAAAATCCCAGGGACGGGGAGCCTGGTGGGCTGCCGTCTATGGGGCCACAGAGTCGGGCACGACTGAAGGACTCAGCCGCAGCATATATGTACATGGAGCTTCCTTTATGGCTCAGAGGGTCAAGAATCCTCCTGCAATGCAGGAGACCCTGGTTCACTCCCTGAGTTGGGAAAATCCCCTGGAGAAGGGAACCCACTCTAGTATTCTTGCCTGGGGAATTCCATGGACAGAGGAGCCTCACAGGCTATAGTTCATGAGGTCGCAAAGAGTAGATATATACAGATATATGCATATATCTAGGTTCTTGTAAAATCCTTTTCCAATATAGGTTGTTATAAGATATTGAATAAGGTCCTTGTGCTATGCAATTAATCCTTTTGTTTATTTTATGTATGGTGGTGTGCATCTGTTAATCCCATACTTCCAATTTATCCCCCGAAGCACTTTTCCCTTGGTTACCATAAGCTTGTTTTCCATGTTTGTGAGTCTTCTTCCATTTTATGAATCAGTTTACTCGTACTTTTTAAGATCCACATATAAGTGATATCTATAGTGTTTGTTTTCTTCTGTCTTACTTCATTTAATATGATAATCTCTTTATTTTCATTCAGTTCAATTACTTGTTTTTCCCTTGAAACTTCTTTGAGCCATAGATTATAGAGATGTACGTTGCTTAGTTTCCAAATGTTTGCAGATTTCCTGTTTTGTTTGTTTGTTTGTATTTAATTTCCAATTTGACTCTATTGTAATCAGAGACCACACTTTCGATGATTTCAGTTCTTTTGAATTTGTCAAGGTTTATTTTATGACTCGAGATGTAGTCTGTTTTGGTATGTGTCTAATGAGAAACAGTATAGTGCGTATTTGAATTTTCTGCTGTTGTTGGATGGAGTGTTGTACAATGAAAATGAGATTATAATGCTTCTTGAGGTTACTGAGTTCTTCTGTTTATCTGTGCTAATTTTTAACTAGTTGTTCTATATCTGTTGAGAAAGGGGAGTTTTTCAACTTTCAGTTCAGTTCAGTTCAGTTGCTCAGTTGTGTCCGACTCTTCGGGACCCCATGAATTGCAGCACGCCAGGCTTCCCTGTCCATCACCATCTCCCAGAGTTCACTCAGACTCACATTCATTGAGTCAGTGATGCCATCCAGCCATCTCATCCTCTGTCGTCCCCTTCTCCTCCTGCCCCCAATCCCTCCCAGCATCAGAGTCTTTTCCAATGAGTCAACTCTTCGCATGAGGTGGTCAAAGTACTGGAGTTTCAGCTTTAGCATCATTCCTTCCAAAGAAATCCCAGGGCTGCTCTCCTTTAGAATGGACTGGTTGGATCTCCTTGCAGTCCAAGGGACTCTCAAGAGTCTTCTCCAACACCACAGTTCAAAAGCATCAGTTCTTCTGAGCTCAGCCTTCTTCACAGTCCAACTCTCACATCCATACATGACCACAGGAAAAACCATAGCCTTGACTAGACGGACCTTAGTTGGCAAAGTAATGTCTCTGCTTTTGAATATACTATCTAGGTTGGTCATAACTTTTCTTCCAAGGAGTTAAGCGTCTTTTAATTCACTTATGGATTTTTATTTACCCTTTTAATTTTATTTATCCTTCTAAAATTTCCATTTGTTACTTCTTTGTATATTCTGTTTTTGCTAAGGTTTTTTATTTCTTTGCTGAAACGATATTTTAAAAAGCTGTGTGTCATATTTTCTCACTGAAACATTTTTTAAATGATGATTGCTTTAAAATATTTGTCAGGTAACTCTAAAATCTGTATTTCACTGTTTTTATTATTTATTTAAGATCGCTCAGTTGTGTCTGACTCTTTGCGACCCTGTAGCCTGTAGCCTACCAGGCTTCTCCATCCATGGGATTCTCCAGGCAAGAATACTAGAGTGGGTTACCATTTCCTTCTCCAGGGGATCTTCCCAACCCAAGGATCAAACCTGGGTCTCCTGCACTGGAGAGGCAGATGCTTTAACCTCTGAGCCACCAGGGAAGCCCTTATATTTCACTGTTAGCATCTATTAATTGTTTTTTTTTAAATTCAGTTTGATATCTTCCTTGTTATCAGTTTGATGAATGATCTTATACTGAAAGTTGGAAATTTGATTACATTATGGGGCTCTGGATCTGATTTAAACTTTCTCTTTTAGCTGCCTGCTTATAAATAGCTTTACTGAAAATGGAAAAAGTGAAAGTGAAAGTCACTCAGTAGTGTCCAACTCTTTGCACCCCATGAAATAGTCCATGGATTCTCCAGGCCAGAATACTGGAATGGGTAGCCTTTCCCCTTCTCCAGGGGGTCTTCCCAACCCAGGGATTGAACCCAGGTTACCTGTGTTGCAGGTGGGATTCTTTACCAGCTGAACCATTAGGGAAGCCAAGAATACTGGAGTGGGGTAGCCTATCCTTTCTCCAGTGGATCTTCCTGACCCAGGAATCGAACTGGGGTCTCCTGCATCGCAGGTGGATTCTTTATCACTTGAGCTACCAGGGAAGATCTGAAAAAGAGGGGCCCCATTTTATTTCTGTTAGGTGAGGATAGAGGTACAGGTTCCCCATTTGTCCTTTGTCAACATCTGAGCAGGTCTTGGAGAAGACTCTTGAGAGTCCCTTGGACTGCAAGGAGATCCAGCCAGTCCATCCTAAATGAAATCAGTCCTGAATATTCACTGGAAGAACTGATGCTGAAGCTGGAAACTAATACTTGGGCCACCTGATGCGAAGAACTGACTCATCTGAAAAAACCCTGATGCTGGGAAAGACTGAAGGCAGGAGGAGAAGGGAACAACAGCAGATGAGATGGTTAGATGGCATCACCGACTCAAAGGACATGAGTTTGAGTAAACTCCGGGAGATGGCAATGCACAGGAGGCCTGGTGTGCTGCAGTCCATGGGGTTGCAAAGAGTCGGAACTCGACGGAGCGACTGAACTGAACTGAGCAGGGGTCGATACCTGCCATGTGGGGAGTAGAAAGAGGGGTGCCCGCTAGTTCTCCAGTGATAATTCCCTGGCTGCAGATTCCTTGTTACTGGCCCCAAAGTGGCCTCCTTCTGAGTTGAGTCTGAAGGCTGTGTGGATAGTCACTTAGTCTTACGGCTGGAAAGTGATGAAAATCCTTGCTCTCCATTTGGTCTCCTATGACACCAGAAAAATTAAAGGGGTGGCTCATGACTGTTGGTGGTGGTATAAGTCCACGTTGCCCTCGTGGTCTTCACTGACATCTCATTAGGGGTTGGCGGCTTGTCACCACTCATCAGGGATGAAGGTATTCTCGTCTCATCCTTGTCTGACATTACTGTGGTGAAGAGTCAGAGGTAGTGGGCCTCATTACACTCTTCAGAGGGCAGAAGTCTGGGTTTCACCCTTGATCTTTGCTGGCCTGAATGGGATGGGGCCACTGTTGTTTCTGTGGAACTTGGCTGGAGTAAAACAGTTATTGCCTCCAAGCTTTCTATCTTGTCTGGATCCTTTGGTAGAGAGAGGAGGCTGTCTGGGGCCTGAACCTGTTGGCATCTTCTGGTTTCTGGCTTCTTCAGGCTCTAAATATGGCATCTATATGACAAAAGAAAACTCAGAGTTACTCATCTCCATATTGCTCCTCAGGTTCTGAGACCCTCTAGTCATTCTGCCTTCTTCTATAATTTTTCAAAATTGTTGAGTTTATTTCAGTCATTTTTAGTAGAGGGAATAGGAAAAAAGTATGTTTATTCCATCCTCCCAGAAGTTCAACTTCCATGTTTGTTTTTAATTAATAAATCAGTGCAAAGGAGTCTTAATCTTTTATCCTCTCCTTCTTATTTTTTTTTTAGAACCCATTGTCCCAGAGGTCACGGACTTTGCCAATAAGTAAAATAAACTCAGTTTAGTAACAGATGTTGGCCCCTGGTTTTTCCTCAGAGTTTGTTCATTTCAAGAAAGAACAGATGATTTTGGAGAGCTTTGTGTATGAGTTCTGAAAGTTACACACAGCTCAGAATTGTGTGCTCCTGAGGCTAAACTGAGCTGGATTGGATTTCATTTTGGGAAAGTGATATAGACTACTTGATCTTACATTTGATATTTTCAATAGGAATCCATCACAGACTACAAAGAATGCAAATGAGAAGTGTGTTCTCAGTGAAAGGCCTGCATCTTTTCCCTCTCTGAATGTGCATGTACCATGTATGACTTTCGTCACAGTGACTGCTTACTAACTGGTACTTCAAAGATCTTTTATTAGATCAAAGTTCCCTGTTTACCTAGGTTGTTAGGTATTATTTTGTAACCAAAACCTGTACTTTATAGTATACTATTCTAATCCATATGAATGGATTTCTCATTTTTATTGTACCATAGATTTTTTTCCTTCAGTGTTTGATTTTAGCTGATGTTTAATTTAACTTTGGGATTCTTACTGAATACTTTAATGAAAATTTTAGGTATGTTTTATTCATCTATACATTTTTCTTATGAATTGATACCTTAATAAAGAAGAATATGAGAATAGTATTAAAAACAAATGACCATCTGTCACTCAAAAATAAATATGAGGCTCACTAGCTGTTGATTTAAAGCTACCTGTATGAAACATTAAAAATAGTTGAATGACAGCCTCACTGCACCACCAGTGAACACTGAATTGACTGTTAGCAACATGCGAATCTGCTGATGTTTCTTATCATGATTCTTTCTTTGCCACTGTTACTGAGTCGAAGCTTGTACTGATGGCTATGTGGCAGGCCAGTAAGTTGAGAGATGAGTTTTGGGGGCAAGGAATCACGACTTTATTCAGAAAGCCAGCAGACTGAGAAGATGGTTGACTAGTGTCCCAAAGAGCCATCTTACCTGAGTTAGAATTCGGAAGAGGGGATGTGGCTGATTGTTGCAAAGTTTTTCCTTCCAGAATCCTTTGTTCTAGCTGCCCATGTAGGTCTGTTCACAATGTTTCTATAAGCCTCCAAAAGACATTTGTTATTCTCTCTTCTGTAGTGTTTTATCTGTATATGAATGGGAAAGTGTTATATTTTTAAAGGTCAGAGCCTTGAGAATGGGCTATACTGTACATGTCAGGCTATAGGCAATATTCTTTCACAAAAATGCAGAGCCAGCAATACTAAACACAGACAACAGAGCACAAGCATTAGAGCTAAAGGAGTAGATCCAGTGTGGAGTCAGGCTTGTTCTTCTGTGTTATCAGGAATCTCTTGTTTGTCTGTCTAGATCCCACAGAAAGGTCATTACTTTTGAACCTTAAGATGAGCCTCACAAAAATGCATAGGGCTTGTTTTCTTAAGGATAAATCATTATCTGGAGTACATCTGAAACATCATAATTATGATGCTCATTAATTAGTTTTTTAATACATCAAATCAATTAGATACTAGTTACAGAAATTGTAGTAAGAACAAAAATTAACAAGACCTAAAAAATCCATCATAGAAAAATAACTGATGGCATTTTCCTTTTTAGATCTTTTTTATGTGCATCTTTTGTTTTATTCAAATCATCATAATAGGATAGAAATATTTTTAAATATTTTCTTAATATCCCATCAAATTCATAATGCTGCTACATGATCTTCATATATATTTTGATTATGAAAAATTTTGGCTGAAAAATTAGATATAATGGGGTTGCAAAGAGTCGGACATGACTGAGCGACTGAACTGAACTGAATCACAAATATGACCAGATGTTGAGATAAGATTTTGAAATAATATTTGCTCCAGATACATGGTAACCCTTGAAGATGAAATAAAAACTATTCATTAAACTCTAGGGTTTGGAAATATAATGTGGAAGCATGCAGAAAAGTGCATACAGCTTTAAATGTAACATTTAGGAAATAAGTAGTAAGCCAGGCATCTATATAACAGAGTCTTTTGAAGATCAGATTTTTCCATTTCAATGAAATATGATGTATCAATATACTTCTTTTATGGCATGTTTAGTGACCTACAAAATCTTTTTATCTACTTTAAAGTAGCAAAATTTTTCCTCCTATATCTTATTTTGGCAGTTTCAGAGATACAGCTTTTACATTTTGACCTTGAAACTATCCTAAAGGATTAGATTTTGTGTATACAGTGAGGTAAGGGTTATTTTTCCCCATGCATATATCCAATTGTTGCTGTACTATTTGTTGAAAAGATGGCCGTATCACAGAGAAAAAGCACTAGAAACTAAGGAATACATACATTCCATTGATCAATCTTCACCCTTGAAGTCCACCAGCACTCTTTTACTGGCTCAGCTCGTTGCTTAAAATCTCTCTCATCTTTCACTTCAGTATGATTTAATCTCTTTCTCTGCTGTAGTCATGAATAAAAACTTCCTTGCTTGTTTAACTTTGTCCAGTGCGATATTTACTTTGAACCTAATCAGTTTCAACAGCTAAGAGCTAGAATCACATGTCCCCAACTCATACTCTCTCTGTCATCACTAGTCAATGGCTTTTTCAAGGCAGAAGTCTGATATTTTCATTTTTTATTACAAAATCCTTTAATGAATAGTTAGTACCTTCAAGATGAAATGGAAACTCCCTGGTATGGTAAATCAGATATTTCAACACATCACACACACACACACCTTTTAAAACTGAAGGCTACTTTCTAGTATAATGTTGCACCTCCCCCCACCCCATATACAACCTAACATTTACAAGTTACTTGTAGATAACAAGAATACACTATTAGGGGACTTCCCTCGTGGTCCAGTGGCTAAGACTCTGTGCTCCCTTGCAGGGGTCCTGGGTATGATCCCTAGCCAGGAAACTAGATCACACATGCCTCAACTAAGAGCTGGTGCAGCCAAATAAATAGATAAATGCTTGGCTTCTTCTTCTTCTTCTTCTTTTTTTAAAGAACACACTGTTGGTTTGTTTCACTGCCTCTGTTTGAGTCCATGAATTTATGGAAATGATAAGTAACATTGGCTTATATAGAATGAATTAGATGAGGAAAAACAAGAGATGGGGCTTAAAGAAAGATCCAAGATAGAAATAAAAGTTGTTAGGTTACAACTTTAGTAAAGAGATTTCTTTCTTTACCTAATTCAAGACTGGCATCTGTAGCCCGATAACCAGAATGTCCCCTTCTTGTGGCCTAAAGGGATTTTTATAGTTTGCAATGTCACTCTGCTCTCTCCAATTTCAACTGACACAAATTTTTGAGAGATAATATATAACTTTTTAAATTATTTGAGTTTAAGATATCACTTTAAGTTAAAAGGGACAAGATTCACTTTTTATGTTTGGAACACTTAAGCAAACTGAAAGTGAAAGGCGCTCAGTTGTGTCTGACTCTTTGCGACCCCATGAACTATACAGTCCATGGAATTCTCCAGGCCAGAATATTGGAATGGGTAGCCTTTCCCTTCTCCAGGGGATCTTCCTAACCCAGGGATCAAACCCAGGTCTCCCACATTGCAGGTGGATTCCTTATCAGCTGAGCCACAAGGGAAGCCCAATAATACTGGCATGGGACTCTAATTCAAAACTAAATTTGGAAGTAAAAAAGAATTAGTAAAAACCTTACAGATGAAACCATGAAACTTTGGGGATGTTTGGTTATTATTTTCTTTTTCTAAGCATGATAGAAAACATAGAAATGAAAAGATATTATCTTTGAGTGTATATTAATTGTGACAGCATATAAAAATTTTGGGTATCCCTGGTGGCTCAGCTGGTAAATAATCGGCCTGCAATGCGGGAGACCTGGGTTTGATCCTTGGGTTGGAAAGATCCCCTGGAGAAGGAAATGCTACCCACTCCAGTATTCTGGCCTGGAGAATTCCATGGACTGTATGGTCCATGGGTTTGCAAGGAGTTGGATATGCTGAGCATCTTTTCACACACATACAAATTAAAAGTGAATACTTTGGGGATGATTGGTTATTATTTTCTTTTTGTAAGCATGATAGAAAACAGAAATAAAAAGATATTACCTTTGAAATAATTATGAAAATATATAAAAATTAAAAATGTTATACATATTTTATATATACATATTTAAGAATATATATATAATAAATCTTTTGTTTGCACCAGGGCTATATCTGAGTTTAGCTACTTTGTGATGGTGAGCATGTCTACACTGAAGGCATTAGTGTACTCTGGTCAGTGTAGCTTCTCTTTTAAAAAATATTTATTCATTTGTTTGTGTGTTATTTGGCTGCAGTCAGGATCTTTCATCCAGCACGTGGACTCTCTAGTTGTAGTGAGCTGGCTCAGTAGTTGTGGGGTGCAGGCTTAGTGGTTCCATGGCTTGTGGGATCTTAGTTCCCCAACCATGGGTTGAATCCTTGTCCCCTGCATTTCAAGGCAGATTCTTTTTTTTTTTTTAGTGGATTTAAAAAATATATATATATATTTTAATTTTAACTGGAGGCTAATTACTTTACAATATTGTAGTGGTTTTGCCATACATTGACATGAATCAGCCACAGGTATACATGTGTTCCCCATCCTGAACCCCCTCCCTCCCCATCCCATCCCTCTGGGTCATCCCAGCGCACCAGCCCTGAGCACCCTGTCTCATGCATCGAATATGGACTGGCGATTCATTTCACATATGATAATATACATGTTTCAATAATATTCTCCCAAATCATCCCACCCCCCGCCCTTTCCTAGAGTCCAAAAGACTGTTCTATACATCTGTATCTCTTCCTGTTTCTCATATAGGGTTATTGTTATCATCTTTCTAAATTCCATATATATGAGTTAGTATACTGTGTTGGGAAACAGTGTCAGACTATTTTTTGGCCTCCAAAATCACTGCAGATGGTGACTGCAGCCATGAAATTAAAAGAAGCTTACTTCTTGGAAGGAAAGTTATGACCAACCTATATAGCATATTCAAAAGCAGAGACACTACTTTGCCAACAAAGATGCGTCTAGTCAAGGCTCTGATTTTCCAGTGGTCATGTATGAATGTGAGAGTTGGACTGTGAAGAAAGCTGAGCACTGAAGAATTGATACTTTTGAACTGTGGTGTTGGAGAAGACTCTTGAGAGTCCCTTGGACTGCAAGGAGATCCAACCAGTCCATTCTAAAGATCAGTCCTGGGTGTTCATTGGAAGGAATGATGCTGAAGCTGAAATTCCAATACTTTGGCCACCTCATGTGAAGAGTTGACTCATTGGAAAAGACTCTGATGCTGGGAGGGATTAGGGGCAGGAGGAGAAAGGGACGACCGAGGATGAGATGGCTGGATGGCATCACTGACTCAATGGACATGAGTTTGAGTGAACTCTGGGAGTTGGTGATGGACAGGGAAGCCTGGCATGCTGCGATTCATAGGGTCACAAAGAGTCAGACACAACTGAGTGACTTAACTAGTGTTTTTCTTTCTGGCTTACTTCACTCTGTATAATAGGCTCCAGTTTCATCCACCTCATTAGAACTGATTCAAATGTATTCTTTTAGCTGAGTAATATTCCATTATGTATATGTACCACAGCTTTCTTATCCATTCATCTGGTGATGGGCATCTAGACTGCTTCCATGTCCTGGCTATTATAAACAGTGCAGTGATGAACATTGGCGTACACGTGTCTCTTTCAATTCTGGTTTCCTCGGTGTGTTTTCCCAGTAGTGGGATTGCTGGGGCCCTGCATCGCAAGGCAGATTCTTAACTACTGCATCACTAGGGGAGGTCCCAGTGTAGCTTCTTATTGCCTGAACTTAATTGAGACCCAAATAATTTTTCAATGAGGTCCGTGTTCTTATGGGGTAGAAGTTTGAGTCTTGTCTGTGGTTAGGACTATCTGCAGGAGAAAAGATTAGAAGAAAAGACACTGGAGTCCTTGAAAGATTACTGTGAAAAAGAAACCTGGAAATAGTATAGACTGATCACTAGGGATGGCAGGTAGGATGGAGCCATTGTTCTAGGTATAGATCCTATTTCAAATTTCTTTTTTGTTGTTCAGTTGCTCAGTCATGTCCGACTCTTTGAGACCCCATGGACTGCAGCATGCCAGGCTTCCCTGTCCTTCACTGTTTCCTGGAGTTTGCTCAAACTCATGCCCATTGAGTCAATGATGCCATCCATCGTCTATCTGCCCCCTCTCCTTCTGCCCTCAATCTTTCCTAGAATCAGGGTCTTTTCCAGTGAGTCAGCTCTTTGCATCAGGTGGCTAAAGTATTGGAGCTTCAGCTTCAGCATCAGTCCTTCCAATGAATATTCAGGATTGATTTCCTTTAGGATATGGAGAAGGAAATGGCAAACCACTTCAGCATTCTTGCCTTGAGAACCCCATGAAGAGTATGAAAAGGCAAAACAATGATCAGTTTCCTAGGGCTGCTATAACAAAGTACCACAAACTTGATGTCTTACAGTAACAGAATTATACTCTCTCATAATTCTAGAGACCAGAAGTCTGAAATGGAGGTGTTGGCAAAATTTCTTCCTTCAGAGGGCTCTTAGGAGACTCTGTTCCATGGCTCTCTCCTGGTTCTGGTGATGGTTGGAAATCCTTGGTGTTTCTTGTGGATCTATCACTTCAGTCTCAGCATCCATCCTCATGTGGCATCTCCTTGTGTTTCTTGTAAGCATCTGTACCTCTGCTCATTAGGATACTACTCATACTTGATTAAGGGATCATCCTACTCTAGTATGAACTTATCTTAATTAATTATATTTTCAACAATCCTGTTTCCAAGTCAGATCACTTTCTTAAGCACTAATGGTTAGGATTCTGACATATCTTTTGGGAGAGGATACAATTCAACCTAAAACAAATTCCCTTCCCAAAGAACTTATGTACTCTTATAGTACAAGAGACATCTTCCCTTTTGTTAAGATCCCAAAACTCTGCTGAAGGAAACCCTTTTACAAAGCTTATAGTAAGAACAGAGCCTTTTCCTTGTTGATCTTGGATGGTGATAAGCCCCAGTTGATGGTCTTGAGAGGTGTTGATGAGGTTAATACTTTACGTAGAAATGAGAGAGGAGACAATTTTCCATGGAAACAACTTCCTAGAAGAATGATAGCAGTAAGTGGGACATGAAAGGACTGAAAGGAACAATTGAGAAGAGGGCCACATCACACCTTCTGTTTACTGTCTTTAATGAAGATCTTATTCTTCTCTATGTTTTAAAATTTTTTTACTTTAAGTCATCTTTCTTAATCTTCTATCTTTGATGTTTTTATAATTTTATTTTTTAATTGGAGGAAAACTACAATGTTGTGTTGGCTTTACGGTTGTCTTTAATCTTATCTTTTCATTTTTCCCTCCCTTTTTCCTAAAAGCATCTGCAGGTACAAGAAAAAATATTGGCATAACACACGCTCAATAAATGGATAAATTATATGTATGTCAAATGTTTCCTCTGGTTAATCATTCTTGAAAGGAAACAAATAAATCTGGATATTTATCTTTTCCTTTAGCCATATGATGAGCGAATTGCCTGTGTTTATACAGTTCATTTGAGTGATGGTCAACTCCCCTTTATATATTGAGAGAAGGCCAGTTAGTCCATTAATGCAACCTTTTCTTTTGCATGTAAGCAGATTTTAATTTTCATAATATGCAGCTCTGTTAGACCAAGGAGAGATTTATTCTACCTCCTGTGCTTAGTTCTCTGGCTTTCTGAATCCACTTCCAGTGTGCAAAAAGTAAAACTTGTAGTTTGCAGCTCCTGAGGTTCATTCTGTCTATACTATTTTGCCACATATGAACGATAGAGACTGTATCCCAGTGTTGTTTGCCGCGACCAGCTCCCACCGTTCTGGCTGATCTGTTGTTGGATTTCGTGGTCTCCACATGGACGTGCTTGGACAGCACAGCAGCTGTGCTCTTCACAGAGGGACAGCCTTACCGTGGAGTCACAGCCACCATGTTTTCTGTTCAGTGGGACCTTGCATTTGCTAGCACAGGGAAGAGTGAAGACAGGGGGTAAATCTCTCTCATTCTTGCAGACCAGGCCAATGCTTTCCTAAGGCTCTGCACAGACAGACTACAGATGGAGCTCCTTAGTGGTAATCCGTTGTCATTCAGTGAGTGTGAAAACCTTAATTTCTAGAAACACATGGATAACTTCATATTTTTCTGCTTTCATCATCGTTGTATGTGAAGTAGGGAAAGACTGCATCAAAAGTTGTCAAGCTACTGCAATCTTTTTCCTTAATTATTTTTTTGCATGAGTGAAAAAATGCTTTAATTTTGGGAATATAAAGCAGTAAGTATATGTAATATAGAGGAAAAATAAATTAAGCTTGGAGGAAGATAAAATTTCTCAAGGGAAATAATAAATTCCATTAAATTAAATTCAAAACAGTTGTCCCAAGGTGATATTTAAATTCAGTGTGTTGGAAATTATTTTTGAAAGTGTGGACTTAAAAAGGAACTTAAATCTTCCAATCCAGAGAAATCGGAGATGTCCAGGAACAGACGAGAAGGGGACCATGATGTCATGAGGAAAAACTATTTCACCAGAATGAACTGCTTTACTAAAGAGGCGGCTTTTTGGCAACACTTTGAAGGTATTTTGACAAAATGTAAGGTTAATGAACTCACATGGGTATCATTATGAAGTGAAGTTGCTCAGTCGTGTCCAACTCTTTGTGACCCCATGGACAGTAGCCTACTACACTCCTCCATCCATGGGATTTTCCAGGCAAGAGTACTGGAGTGGGGTGCCATTACCTTCTCCAGAGGATCTTCCTTATCCAGGGATTGAACCTAGGTCTCCCTCACTGTAGGCAGATGCTTTACCGTCTGAGCCAATGATACCCTGAGGGAAGGGTATCATTATAGTGACAGAAAAAAAAAGTAGCTTTGAATCAGAAAAATTTTATGACTATTGTTTACCCTTGCTGAATACTCCAGAAATAATTCAATATTTTCTAATGAAAATTATATTATGAAGTCACTGGACAGAGAGAAAATATAATTTTTATTTATATACATTGGCAGCACCATGATCCTCATGGCCTTGTTGCACAATTTTATTTGAATAAATTTGTTCCCAGTGGAATTATCAAGAACCCAGCTGAAAGTTCATGATTTTGACATTTGAATTTCTTCTCCTATTGTAACTTGCCATTGTAAAACAATAGGCAAGTGATCTTACTGTGAAAGAGACTTTCAGATATTAACATACTGCTTCATATTTTTAAATGTGTAGAAATTTGCCTGAAGCATAGCAAAGAGATTAGTAGGAAGTGGGTAGCCTTACATGAGGCCTAATTATAATATTAACAAAAAGAGAGAAGTTATATCTAGGAAATTTTGACATCTGTCCCTGAATCAAATATCTCCGGAAATACTTGTCAAACTCCTTTGTTATCAGAAATGAAAAATAAAGAACCCAATATATTTCTGATTTTAATAACTTACCTGGAAACTGAAGGAAAATTTTGCAATAATGTATTTATTCTGGTTTTAACTGCTTCTCAGATCCTTTTAATATATTTCATTTCTTTATATTTAGTACATATTGTTCATTTTCATATACATTCATTTTTGTAAGAAAATGAGTATTTAAAAATACTTTCAAGAACTTTACCATAACTGATGTTTAGCTATACACCTTTTTAATTTTTTCAGGTCAAATTAATTATTAAAAAAACCAAAAACATCATTTAGGCCTTCAGAACTTAGTGCATTCAAGCTTATCATCTGGGAAAAAGTCACAGTAACAACGTGAGGCAAATCTTATCCGTCTTGTTTTACAAACAAGGTAAATCATTTAAACAAGGAGACACAGCTCATACTTGACAGAAACTATATGTTAAATCTAATTATCTACATTCTAAAATCATGCTTTTTAAACTAGATTGTTACCCTTGCATTTACTTAACCTCTTTCTTTCTTTTCACTGTTAGCACCCAGAACTTTGACTAATGTCATAACCATTTGGGAAGGTCATGGAAAAGTGAGGAAAAGCTGCTAGAAAGGGGGAAATAGAGTACCAACCTAAGCAGAGGCTGGTCTAGCCTAGATCTTGCAACAGAAGCAACTAGACAGGAGCTAGAGCCTGTGGTTTGGACACACAACACCCAGACACAAGCAGGATGGAGAATTCCAACAAAGAGCAAACATGAGCAGGAAGTGGGAGATCACTCTGCTGGTCGTGAGGATGAAAGGTTTTCCTGGTGGCTCAGTGGCAAAGGAGACATCGGTTCAGTACCTCGGTTGGGAGGATCCCTTGCAGTAGGAAATGGCAACCCACTCCCGTCTTCTTGCCTGGGAAATCCCAGGACTGGTGGGCTACAGTCCGTGGGGTTGCAAAAGAAACAGGCCCAACTTACTGACTGAAAAACAACAAAGCTGAGGATGAAGGCAAACTCCATCAGAAATTTGCTGTATTTCACAGGGTGCTGATTTGAACTGAGTGGGCAGTGCTTCAGCCACACCTGTTGCCCTTAGAGTGCCAGCCTCTCCTCTATCCCCCCTGCAGAAATTTTCTATTTCTTGCTAGTAAAATAATTCAGGGATCACCACTGGAAAACAGGAAAGCTGCAATCTTTCTCAGCATCTGACTTCTCTGTTTCTCCTAAAACATGAATTTAGCACTCCAGTGGTTATGGGGGGATAAAGAAAATGTAAACATGGAGAAATGGTCAGGCTTCAAAAAAGTCTCAAATGTGGTTCTTACTGTAGGTAGTAAAACCGAAGTGGCATTGCAAGGTGGCCTACCGTGCTGGCAGTGACCATGGAGGAGGAGTCGGGAGTGAAATGTCTCTGATCCTCTGTCTACCCAGCCAGGAATTAAATGGCCTGAACAAAGCTTCTCAGAGCCTCAGGTCCCCCATCCATCAAATGGCGAACATCCTGGTCCTTCTCAGGCACCTCACAGGGCAGATGTGGCTCTTCAGTGAGATAATGCATTCTTCTGCCAATTCAAATAATAAAAACAAAACAACAGACAAAAAGTACTGTTTCCACTTTCTCAGGCATTGTGCTGAAAATTAACAGCAAAACAACAAAAAAGACAGGGGCCCTTTCATTCTGATACCCTTCAAATCAACAATGATAGATAGATATCTATAGTGAAGCTATAGTGAGTCTACACTGAAAAACAAGGAAATATAAAACACCCAAGTAGGACTAGAGAGGGAGATATATTCTCACAGTGAGAGGTATCAGGAGCTTTAAAAGGTTTATAATGTTCTATCCCGTAAGCTAGTACTGAGTAGTTGAATGTTCACTTTTTCATTCTTTGTACCATCTGGACTTATATGCAATTTATTTAGATGTAAGAGATATTTCTTAATTTAGAAAGTCTCCTTTAAAAACATGACACTTTCATCAAAGAGTGCATACGATGCTTGGAAATAAAAGACCTAGAAACCAACATTGCTAAGCATTAAGTATATCGTTGAGCACTGGTACTGATAAAGGGGGTTGGGGTTTGAGTTTTCAGAAGAAATTTGAAATTGTGCAACAGAAAACAAAGTAAGAAAGAAAAGGAGGCTATAAACAAGCATTTCAATATTTAGTGTACTTGGGGCAACCAGGGTTTAAGAGCATAAAAGCGTGCTGTTGATGATAAAATGCCTAGAAGAAATATTTGAGGAAACTAAAGAATAAAGAGGGTGATGGATGACTTCGAGAAACTGCTTAATATACTACTCGATACAAGATTCTGGGCAAGTCACCATGTTTTGGAGTTTCAGTTTTATCATTTGTACAATCAAAGAGCACACAAAAGGATGGGAAGATCAGATGATTCTCTCAGCCTTCAAACAACTTGTTCAGATACTGTCCTCATGACTTACAAGGAGAAATAAATCCTTAAAGTTCTTGCCACATTTTTTTTTTTCCACCAGCCAGACCTGGTTGTTAAGGGCATTGCTTGACAAATAATGAAAACAGAGAGATGAGAAAAACATGCACCCTTGGTACAGCCAGCTCCTTGACCCTTGCATCGTTTACTTTATGAGTTTGTTTGGGCAACAACTGTATGCTGTCAGAGTTATTGCTGCATAATTCTAGAGGAGATCACACCCAGTGTTTAATTTTTTAGTAGCTTTGACATTAAAATTTTATTAAATGTATTTGAGGGGTAGGTTAGCCTGGCAAAACCCTTATCCAGTAATTAATGACCTGCTGGGTACTAAAAGGGAGACATATGGTGAGGTAGAAGGGGCAGAAGGGGAGAGGTTAGGAGATCACAGTCAAAGAGGGCCTATTTTCTTAGACAAACACAGATATAGAGAGCTTGTAAGCTTTGAAGGCGTGGAGGAACAGGAGAAAACAGAAATTATGAATGTGCTATGCACAAAATTAGGATGATTTGGATGTAAGGAAAGCTAGGCACGACATGAGGAGAGGATGAGTCTAATGCATGACTGTATGCTCTGGCTAAAAATAATAATGGTGGTAGCAGCTGATTTTATTGAAACTGGCTATCAGACACCAAGATAAATACTTTTCATATATTATTCATTAAAGGCTTATGATGATAGTTTGAGGTAAGTGCTGATATGTATCATTATTTTAAAGATGATAAAATGTGATTTACCAGGATTAAGTAATGTACTTCACAGTCACACAACTAGAAAATAGGAAAGGCTTGAACCCAAGCGGTCTTTCAAAAATGCATTCTTCTTGTATGTTACCCTGCATTGTTCTGTTCTCTCCTAACTCACTGGTTTCACTCCTTAAGTCTTGGAACATCAGAGAGGCAGCTGACCCCTGGAAGAAAAGATAAGGAAGAGAGTTGCTTTCTCTCTGTATGAGTATGTTTCTTCTTCATTTTAAATCTTCATCTAGTGTGATGGGTAACTGTGAACTCTGTCAGAGAGCTAACGGTTAAATCAAATCCAAGCCTAAACTGTCTGCCAGGTCAAATAGTCACCTAGCACACTGTTGTTCACTTCAGCCCTGCTTACTGGAGAGCTAGGTGGTGAGCTCCATGTGACAACATAACACAAATATTTTACCTACAGAAACAGCCCACATTTGAACAATATGGGTAACATGATCAAATTCCTGGAAAAATTGAAGTATAAAGTGAAAGTCCATTCCCTATCTAGAAAATTAAAAAAACGTTGCAGTTCAGCAGTCTTCTCCCCAGTGCTTTACCCAGCTCTCTCAGAAAGTATACTCTCTTGGTGGGAACTAGTGTTGTTCAGTAGCTTCAGCCTGAAGGTGGCTTTCCCTGTGTCTACTACAGCTAGGACTGTACTTCCAAAGGTGAGTAATCTAACCCTAAACTGGAGCAATAGTAAAGGATCTGCCTACTGATGCAGGAGATGCAAAATACGTAGGCTTGATCCCTGGGTCAGGAAGATCCGCTGGAGGAGGAAATGGCACCTAGTCCAGTATTCTTGCCTGGAGAATGTCATGGACAGAGGAACCTGGCTTGTTACAGTCTTCAGGGTTGCAAAAGTCGGACATGACAGAGTGACCGAGCACACACACGTGCACAACCCTAAATTACACAATATCTTGTTTTCAAATATCTGAATATATTATCAGAACATCAAAGTCACACCCATATAATTCAGAAAATCTCCAAGCAATTTCTTAATCTCAAAGAAGTTTACTCCTAGCAAAATAGTATTACTAGTAGAGAAGGCAATGGCACCCCCACTCCAGTACTCTTGCCTGGAAACTCCCATGGACGGAGGAGCCTGGTGGGCTGCAGTCCATGGGGTCGCTAAGAGTTGGACACGACTGAGCGACTTCACTTTCACTTTTCACTTTCATGCATTGGAGAAGGAAATGGCAACCCACTCCAGTGTTCTTGCCTGGAGAATCCCAAGGATGGCGGAGCCCAATGGGCTGCCGTCTGTGGGGTCGCACAGAATCGGACACGACTGAAGCGACTTCGCAGCAGCGGCAGCAGTGTATGTTGTCATCTAAACATTCCCTGCTATTAATATTCTATTAATATTTTCAGGTGGAGCTTGAAAGTGTTTCTTCCTGTTTTGATACTTTGGAAGACTGTGAGGAAGTCTGGTATTAATTCTTCTCTAAATAGTTCATAGAATTCTCCAGTGAAGTTACCTGGGTTTTTCTTTGTCAGAAGGTTTTGAATACTGCTTAAATCTCTTAGCTAGTTATAGATCTATTGAAACTGTTTGTCTCTTCATGATTCAGACTTGATCAGCTGTATGCTTTTAAGAATTTATCCATTTCTATTAGATCAACCAATTTGTTGGGGGTGTAATTGTTCATAGTAATCTCATAATGTTTTTTATTTCTGTGACATCTGTTGTAATGTATATCCTTTTACATTTCTAATTTTCACTATTTGAATATCCTCTTTCTCTTCAGGTAAAATTTTGTCGATTTTATCTTTTAAAAAGACCAAGTGTTAATTCTGTTGATTCTTTTCCTCTTGATTGTCCCTTCTCTATTTCATTTACCTCTGTTCGAATTATTATTTTCTTCCTTCTGCTAACTTTGGCTTTACTTTGTTTTTCTGGTTTATTTCTTTGAAATATAAAGTTAGGTTATTGATTTGAGATTTGGTTTTTTTGTTCTTTTTTTTTTTTTTTGCTTTTTCCAACTTTAGTATATATAAATAAAAATGACAATTTAAAAATAATATACTTAGTTTAAAAGAGAAAAACTATATCAGCCTGAACACACTGTGGTCAATTCTGAGTCAGTCACACAAATGTACCTTCTAAGGAAACCAGAATAGTAAGACAGGTAATTTTGTACTTTTGGCTATAAAGAATTAAATTACACTCACTCTTTCATCTTTTAATGAAAGATAACTTACTCTCAGAAGCAGCATAAGCATTGTTATAGTAAGTCTACTCCTAAATGAAAATATGGGGTGAGTTACAGTTTACTTAGTAGCCTCGCTAAGAAACCTTTGGAAATTAGCCATGGATCAAAGTAATTACATAAGTTCAAGATGTTATCTTAGGATGAAAGGTAACTCAGGTCCATAACTTCCTTTATTTTTTTTTTCTTTTTTTTTATTAATTAAATTTATTTATTTTTTTAATTATAATACTGTATTTGTTTTGCCATACATTGACACGAATCAGCCATAGGTGAACACAATCTCCCAATGCCAAAAAAGACACTGAAAATTAAAGCTTTGGCATAGTCAGAACTTCCAGAAATGTTTCTTAAATATCAAATTTTTCTATGGACAGATGCTATGTCCATTTTCTTCATAATCTTCTCTTATTACCACCATATCGTCAAAATCGTCATTCTCTGATGTAAATTTTCCACCTTCCCAGGCATAAATAATAGGGTTTTCAGGCAGCACAACAGAAACATCATAATCTATTGGAGTGAGACATTGAACTTCTAAGTAAACTCGGTCCCTAAATCCTGGGTAAAGGGAATTTCCTTCTGTCAAAAGACGTTCTTAAAAAAAAGTGGCTGCATTTCTTCAGGTAAATTCTGAATTGAATAGACAATAGCTTCTGGAATCCCCATTTCATGAATGCCTTTATCAGAAGGATTAAAGAATATTTCTGGAACAGCAAATCTCTCATTGGCCAGATGAAGAACTTTTCCCCCAGATTTGTATTTTCCACTTAACACCATCTCTTCTTTGGGCTATAAGATATGATTTCGTTTAGATGGCTGTTTCGGAGGAGTTTACTCCCACATTTATATGAATAATTGCTTCTTTTTCTTAAAAAATATGGACCGCTCCACTAATTTGCGTGTCATCCTTGCTCAGGGGCCATGCTAATCTCTGTATCATTCCCATTTTAGTATATGTGCTGCTGAAGCGAGCACTGTTTTTGTTTTTTTTTTTAATGTAAGCATTTTCTACTATAGATTCTTTGTATTGCTTTTACTGTATCCCAAAAGTTTTTATTTTTTAATGTTGTGTTTCTTGTTTTCATTTGTCTTGAGATAATTTTCTAAATTCCCTTGTAAGTTCTTCTATGGCTCATTCATTATTTAAGAATGAATTATTTAATTACCATGCATTTTTGGATTTCCTTTGACTGTTAATTTCTAGTTTCATTCCATTGTAGTTAGAAAAGATAATTTGCTTGATTTCAGTCTTCTGGAGTTTGTAAAGACTTATTTTGTGGCCCAACATGTGATCTGTCTCAGAGGCTATTCCGTGTTCACTGGAGAAGAATGTGAGCTCTGCTGTTGTTGGGTGAAGTGTTCTTTATATGTCTGTTGGTTTGCACTGGTCTATAGTGTTTTTCAAGTGTTATATTTGCTTACTGATCTTCAATATGGCTGTACTACCCAAACTGAAAGTGAGGCGCTGGATTTCCCTACTATTATTGTTTTGTTATTTCTCACTTTAGTTATTTTTAAGGTTCACTTTATATATTGGAGTTCTCTGATATTTTATATACATATATGTATATAAAAATATATATGTTTATATATGTGTGTGTGTATACACACACACACACACACACACACACACATTTCATAGATATAGTTTCCCAGTAAATTGACCCTTATGCAATTATATAATGTCTTTTGTCTCTTGTGACAGTTTTTGTTTTAAATTCTATTCTGTCTTTTTTTTTTACATGTGTTAGGTCTCACTTTTTATGCTGTAAAGATCTATGAATTTTGAAAAACATTGTGTTATGTGTTCACCACTGCAATGCCACAGAGAAGAGTTGCATGTCTAATTTCATGGTGAGTTTCTGCTTCTAAAAATTTCCTTGTTTTTACCTATTCTACCCTCCTACTCCCTAAACTTGTGGCAATCACTGATCTGTTTTATATCTCATTTTACCTCCCCTAAAATGTCACCTTATGGAATCATAGGGTATGCAATCTTCTCATTCTTGCTTCTTATGTTTATCTATATGTATTTAAGAATCATCTATGTCTTTTAGTAACTTGATGGCTTCTTCTTTTTTATTACTGAATAGTTTTCACAGTATGGATGGATCTATTACACTTTGATTATCCATTCACCTCTTAAAGGACACTTTGGCAACCCCTTTTCTTCCCTGTCCCCTTTCTCTAGATACAACATTCTGTCTACTTTTTTGAATCCTGTTTTCTGTTGACTGTGACTTTTATTTAATTATTTTTCCTGAGGTGAGTCAGAAAGGGTGGATATATCTGAAGTGAAACAGATGTGAAGCAACTGGGGGAAAAAAAAGGATTTCAGAGTTGCTTTCTGGTTCAGATTAGTTTAAGTTCCCTCTAGCATCCCTCTGGAGACTAAGCCTTTGATAGGAAGGATGGTCTGAGTGGGACTTTACATGGCTATCCTTCTCATCCATTTCAGGTTCATGTGGGAAGTTTTCTTAGATCCTACCTGGGAGAACCTAGGGAGAATTCTGAAGAAAAGCACCTGAAAGTATGAGAATCCTCACATGACAGTGGTGCCCAGCATCTTCTTACTCTTACACTAGTCCTCACTCACCCTCTACCATTTATCAAAAGTGCCAATAATAGTTGCTCCTATTTGCTTATGGCATCAGGTGGGGGAATCTTGCGTGCTGTAACTTTCTGAATGTAATTGACTCTTTAACTTTTGGGGTAATGGTTTGTCCTGGGATGTCTTTTCTCTAACAATTTTTAAATAATAATTGAATTTTCTCTTTTCTCTGACAGGTTTTTTTTTTTTTAATTGAGTTTCACTTTGTCTTGTTATTTCTTGTTGCAAGGATAGAAGTAACAACTTCTATGCTTTTACATGTGGGACCTGAGACAAGAAATAACTTACTCATCTTTTAAATTCCTTGTGCTCTTAAGTTTTACTACCCCAATAGCAATGCAAAAAATTAATTTTATTACTGATTTTTCTGCTTCAGTGATCTCACTTACTCTGGAAATATATAGTAGCTCTCTGAGGCCCAGACAATTATACGTATAGGGGCTGGATAGGGGGTTGCTTGGGAAATATAGGGAAGACATTGAAATAAACCTTTTCTGGCCTAACAAAGAGTCTGTGCTCTCCCCATGGGAAATAACTGAAAGTATGGATACTTCTATGAGTATAGAAGTTCTGTAAATCTTGGAAGAGTCTTTTCTCTCTCTCATTCTTTCTCACACGTACTCATGCACATACACATACACACACACGTTCACTCAAGGAAGGAGATTTCTAAACTAGATCGCTTGCGTTTTTGAAAGGTTGCCCCAACCTTAGACATGGCCTGCTTGTGTCTACTGACATAAATTTTATTCTAAAATCATCTTTTTTCAGTCATGACATTTAACTCATTTTGAAATTATAAATAACATTAAATCAAGACATGGCATTTTTCTAGGACAAAAATATAAGGAAATAAATGTTAACTCATTGTCTCTAGACCAATCTCAGTATCATTACCTTCCAAACTGAAGAAGACCAAGGGAATGGACTGATTGAATGCACTTTGGGGACAGTTGAAGCCTAGATATTGTTTAATAGCCAAGCCCAGGCATGCCCAAGATGACCCCTCAGTTACCAGGCTTCACAATAAAACCCTTAGAAATAGGTTGGGCTCATTGCCAGAGTCTCCAGTAACAATTAAGTTTTAGAACAGTCTAACATCTTCAAGACGATAACACAAAGGGTGTTTCTCAGGCTTCGTCAAGCCTTCATTTCTTAAGGTACTTCTATGAGGTACAATCATAAATCACTATGGTGATTTGGGGGAGAAATGGGAAGCATGCTGCATGTGTAGAATTAAAGTGTCTGCCATCAAACTCCATATTCTCTGCTTCTCTTGACATCTTTCTGTCAGTCATCATCCCACAATAACACTTCTGCAATAGTGAAATTTATTAAGAAATAGTGATCCTGGCACTGCAGTGGATGAGGAATGGAAATGGAAATTATGGCTTGGGGTCTAGAATGCTTATTCTGTTCCAGCCAGGCTACCACTCTCCATTACTAATAGGGAGATTATTATTCTCCTTTTTTTTTTTTTTGGTCAGAAATTTATTTATTTATTTATTTAAATTAATTATTTATTTTTTTTTAAATTACAATACTGTATTTGTTTTGCCATACATTGACATGAATCAGCCACAGGTGAACACAATCTCCCAATGCCAAAGCCCCCTCCCACCTCCCACCCCACATCATCTACCTGAATCATCCTGTGCACCAGCCCCATGCATCCTGCATCCTGCATTGAACATAGACTGGCGCTTCGTTTCTTACAAGATAGTATACATGTTTCAATGCCATTCTCCCAAACCATCCCACCCTCCCCCTCTCCCTCAGAGTCCAAAAGTCCGTTCTATACCTCTGCGTCTCTTTTGTTGTCTCACCTATAGGGTCATCATTACTATCTTCTAAATTCCATATATATGTGTCAGTATACTGTATTGGTGTTTTTATTTCTGGCTTACTTCACTCTGTATAATTGGTTCCAATTTCATCCATCTCATTAGAACTGAGTCAAATTTATTCTTTTTAAGGGCTGAGTAGTACTCCATTGTGTATATGTACCACAGCTTTCTTACCCAATCATCTGCTGATGGACATCTAGGTTGCTTCCATGTCCTGGCTATTATAAACAGTGCTGCAATGAACATTGGGGTACATGTGTCTCTTTCAATTCTGGTTTCCTCGGTGTGTATGCCCAGCAGTGGGATTGCTGGGTCATAAGGCAGTTCTATTTGCAATTTTTAAGGAATCTCCACACTGTTTTCCATAGTGGCTGTACTAGTTTGCATTCCCACCAGCAGTGTAAGAGGGTTCCCTTTCCTCCACATCCTCTCCAGCATTTATTGCTTGTAGACTTTTGGATCACAGCCATTCTGACTGGTGTGAAATGGTACCTCATTGTGGTCTTGATTTGCATTTCTCTGATAATGAGTGATGTTGAACATCTTTTCATGTGTTTGTTAGCCATCTGTATGTCTTCTTTGGAGAAATGCCTATTTAGTTCTTTGGCCCATTTTTTTGTTGGATCGTTTATTTTTCTGGAGTTGAACTGCATAAGTTGCTTATATATCTTTGAGATTAGTTGTTTGTCAGTTGTTTCATTTGCTATTGTTTTCTCCCATTCAGAAGGCTGTCTTTTCACCTTGCTTACAGTTTCCTTTGTTGTGCAGAAGCTTTTAATTTTAATTAGATCCCATTTGTTTATCTTTGCTTTTATTTCCAGTATACTGGGAGTTGGATCATAGAGGATCCTGCTGTGATTTATGTCGGAGAGTGTTTTGCCTATGTTCTCCTCTAGGAGTTTTATAGTTTCTGGTCTTACATTTAGATCTTTAATCCATTTTGAGTTTATTTTTGTGTATGGTGTTAGAAAGGGATCTAGTTTCATTCTTTTACAAGTGGTGGACCAGTTTTCCCAGCACCACCTATTAAAGAGACTGTCTTTACTCCATTGTATATTCTTGCCTCCTTTGTCGAAGATAAGGTGTCCATAGGCGTGTGGGTTTGTCTCAGGGCTTTCTATTTTGTTCCATTGATCTATATTTCTGTCTTTGTGCCAGTACCATACTGTCTTAATGACTGTGGCTTTGTAGTAGAGCCTGAAGTCAGGCAAGTTGATTCCTCCAGTTCCATTCTTCTTTCTCAAGATTGCCTTGGCTATTCGAGGTTTTTGTATTTCCATACAAATCTTGAGATTATTTGATCTAGTTCTGTGAAAAATACTGCTGGTAGCTTGATGGGAATTGCATTGAATCTGTAGATTGCTTTGGGCAGTATACTCATTTTCACTATATTGACTCTTCCGACCCATGAGCATGGTATATTTCTCCATGTATTAGTGTCCTCTTTGATTTCTTTCATCAGTGTTTTATAGTTTTCATTATATAGGTCTTTAGTTTCTTTAGGTAGGAATATTCCTAAGTATTTTATTCTTTTCGTTGCAATGGTGAATGGAATTGTTTCCTTAACTTTTTTTTCTACTTTCTCATTATTAGTGTATAGGAATGCAAGGGATTTCTGAGTGTTGATTTTATATCCTGCAACTTTACTATATTCCTTGATTAGCTCTAGTAGTTTTCTGGTCGAGTCTTTAGGATTTTCTATGTAGAGGATCATGTCATCTGCAAACAGTGAGAGTTTGACTTCTTCTTTTCCAATTTGGATTCCTTGTATTTCTTTTTCTGCTCTGATTGCTGTGTCCAAAACTTCCAGTACGATGTTGAAGAGTAGTGGTGAAAGTGGACACTCTTGTCTTGTTCTTGACTTTAGGGGAAATGGTTTCAATTTTTTCACCATTGAGGATAATGTTAGCTGTGGGTTTGTCATATATAGCTTTTATTATGTTGAGGTATGTTCCTTCTCTTCCTGCTTTCTGGAGAGTTTTTTTATCATAAATGGATGTTGAATTTTGTCAAAGGCTTTTTCTGCATCTATTGAGATAATCATATGATTTTTATTTCTCAGTTTGTTAATGTGATGAATTACATTGATTGACTTGCGGATATTGAAGAATCCTTGCATCCCTGGGATAAAGCCCACTTGGTCATGGTGTATGATCTTTTTAATGTGTTGCTGGATTCTGATTGCTAGGATTTTGTTGAGGATTTTTGCATCTATGTTCATCAGTGATATTGGCCTGTAGTTTTCTTTTTTGTGATGTCTTTGTCAGGTTTTGGTATTAGGGTGATGGTGGCCTCATAGAATGAGTTTGGAAGTTTACCTTTCTCTGCAATTTTCTGGAATAGTTTCAGTAAGATAGGTGTTAGCTCTTCTCGAAATTTTTGGTAGAATTCAGCTGGGAAGCCGTCTGGACCTGGGCTTTTGTTTGCTGGAAGATTTCTGATTACAGTTTCAATTTCCATGCTTGTGATGGGTCTGTTAAGATTTTCTATTTCTTCCTGGTTCATATTATTCTTTTTAATAATCCTCAACATTTATCAGTATTCACCCTGAAAATTATGTCATTATTTATCTCCTGAAATCTGTTACCATTCTCTCTCTCTTAATCTTCTTCAGTTAGTTTATTGCTTGAGATAGAAGGCTACAAGCATCTATTCATTTGCTTTATTCTTTCCCTATGTATAAAAACAAACACAATTTCTTTATAAGTACTTAAGGCCTTATGTGGAGAAGGTAATGGCACCCCACTCCAATACTCTTGCCTGGAAAATCCCATGGACGGAGGAGCCTGGTAGGCTGCAGAAGTCCATGGTTTCGCTAAGGGTTGGACATGACTGAGTGACTTCACTTTCACTTTTCACTTTCATGCATTGGAGAAGGAAATGGCAACCCACTCCAGTGTTCTTGCCTGGAGAATCCCAGGGACAGGGGAGCCTTTTGGGCTGCCATCTATGGGGTCTCACAGAGTCAGACACGACTGAAGCGACTTAGCAGCAGCAGCAGCAGCAAGGCCTTATGACTCAATCAGTTTTCTCTAGTTACTTTCTGTATGATAATGTACACCTTGTTGATCTCTGGGGCTTCCCTTGTGGCTCAGATGATAAAGCGTCTGCTTACAATGCAGGAGACTCGGGTTTGATCCCTGAGTCAGGAAGTTCCCCTGGAGAAGGAAATGGCACCCCCACTCCAGTGTTCTCGCCTGGAAAATCCCATGGAGGGAGGAGCCCGGTAGGCTACAGTCCGTGGGGTTGCAAAGAGTCGGACACAACTGAGGGACTTCACTTCTCTTCATTTTTGTTGATTTCTGGGCCTCAGTGTTATGTGACTTTTTATGAAGGAAATTGCTTGACATTTTCCTGGACTTCAGATTCATCTCCTCACTAAGGCATTTTCCCTGTTTCCTACCAGAAGTAACATGCCAGAGGGCAGCATGACTGCCATGATTGGCAAGCTCAAACTTGAGGAATTGCCCTTGTGGTTGGTGTGGGTGAACATGAGTTTGGAAAGCTTGTTCCTCTCTGGAAGGGATCTGAGTGTTGGTGATTTTACTGATAAGAGGATTGAACTAGAGTCTAAGCACAAACCAATGATTAGTCATTGTCTTTGTTCAGGCTAGTATTACAAAAGTACCATGAACTGGGAGGGAATGTATTTCTAATAGGTCTGGAAGCTGAGAAGTCCAGGATCAAGGCATGGCAGATTCAGGGTCTGGCGAGGTCTCACCACATGGTTCTGAGATAGCCGTCTTCTCTCTGTATCCTTATGTGGAAGAAGGAACAGGAAATCTCTCTGGGGTCTCTCTTAAAGGGCACTTTCCCATTATGAGGGTGGAGCCTGCATGAACTACTCAATTCCCGAAGGACCTATTGCCAAATATTATTGCATTGGGAGTTATGCTTCAACATGAAAGTTTTGGGGAGACACAAGCATTCAGTCCATAATAGGGATTAAGTGTGAGAGTAGGCAGAATCGGACTAAGAGCTGTGGACACAGAAAAAACGTCAGGAGTCCACTACACACAGACTTTCTAGAGACCTGCCTCGATGCCATAAAGCCAATGACTTTGGGTGCAGTTTAATTGGTGGCGAGTAGATAGTTACTGTATTAGATTATTAATATGGTTTCCCAATATTAAAAAAAAAAATTCTGAGTGTCAGAAGAGAGGGCTTTACTTCAGATTACTGGAAAATAATGGCATTTGGGCACTCTACAGATATTTTATTCTCTGAGTGGATTATAAAATTCTGAAAATTATTCGGGAAGCAGTATTCTTTCCCTCCAAAATGTAATGATTCATTTCTTATCAACCACAGGATCATGGAAAAATATATATTTAGAAGGCAATTCATTTAGCTCTCAGCGATGAATGGATGTGTGCATGCACACACATACAGAAGTGGTAAAAATTTGCATTTATTTTTCCAAATCATTTTCCTAGGCCCCCTGAGATAGATGAACCTGGCACACACAATTAGTCAAAATATCTATGGCAACATGTTTTATTAAATGCTCACAAAAATCACAAGATAATCTGAATTAAAGTTCAAAATGATAATGTTGCAAAGTCAGTAACTCACAGAGTGGATATTTCATTATTGATCAAAGTGTGGTTTAGTCAAAATTACTCATTTTATTATAGACTGGGAGTGACATAGAAAGCAAGTTTTGCCTAGCAATAGCAGCTGAATAGACAGTAGGGAATCTCCATCCAGATGATGCTGCTGAAAAAGACACTAGAGCTAAGGATATCAAGTCTTTTGTGCAAGGAGGGGTGGCATTATCAGATCGCAGGTTATGAAAGCAGTCATCATTAAGATACCCAGGATGAATCAATGGTTTTGCAACAGATGGGAGGATTATACTGATGGAAAACCCATAGCAAATTCAGTATAGAAATCCAAGAAATTATAATCAAGGATAGACCTGTGGAACTGAAATTATAAAACTGATCCAGTCAAGTGAAATTATTATCATATTATAAAGGTTTATTGGAATTATATTACAGAATAGGAAACAAGCCTGGAAATCTAAATACTTAAACAATCTAGTTCAGGCTGGAATAGTATACCACTCCTGAGAAGGTAGATAAGCTATAGTAATAAAGAATATCCCAAATTTCATTGGCCTAGAAATGCTTATTTCCTGTTTGTGATATATTTCATTGATAGTTGGTTGGGCCTCCGATCTGTGTTATCATCATTGCCCTCTTTGGGGGCCTGGGCTAACAGAGCAGTCATTTTCTAAGCCATTTTTAATCATAAAGAAGATGGAAAAACTGCATGGTATAAGCATTAAAACCTCTGCCAAGAAGTGGATTATATATTTTTAAAAATTCATTAATCAAAGTACCTTGAGTTTATGAGGTGGGAGAAGTGTTGTTATCATACAAGAAATAAAATAGAAGATACGTGAAAAATAATAGAGTCTGTTGCAACTGGTTATAAGTTGATTACAAGCCATATATTGTGGGAACTAATCAAAGCTGGACTCTTCGTGTGAAATCCTTTGATTAAGAAAGGCTTCAACCTAGGAAATGGGAAAGATGAACTTCCGTTGTAAATCAGGTATCCTGGCCGGATTTATGTGTTGGTATGTATTGATGTGTGTCTGTTTGGGGGTGGGGGGTATTATTTGTGTGTGTGTGTAGGAATGGAGGATTACAATAGGATTAAAATAGGATTACTGAATAGGATTATTAAAATAGGATTATAAAATGAATATAAAAACAGTGAATATAAAAGATTATATAAATCAAGTGGATGAGATAAAAGGATAAAATGAGGCTAACTGATAAAACCAAGAAAGAAGAATTTCAACTTGACTATCTGGGGCTTAGAAACTGTTCTGAGAAAAGTAAAGGGAGAAGGAAATTGGCACAACAATGAGGATCTTCTATTTGAGAAAGACGTTACACCAAGTCTTTAATTTCTCCAACATCCTCCAAGATCAATATCATAGATTTACTACTGAAGAAGAAGAAACTTGAATCTCATAGAAGGCTACCAAGTTGTAGGTCAAGGATTTTAAGCTCACCACATTATTTTTTCCAACCCATTAATATGATGACTCCCTATTTCAACCACCTATGTAGCCCACAAACATTTCCATACAATGTGGAATGAGTATAAAGCTACAGCAACAAAAATCTCAATCCAGTGGGAAGCTCTGTCTCGAAAGAACTAAAAACTAAAGTTCCTAAACCACTCCATTAACCAGGCATCAAATTTTAGATGAACTCTCAAGGATCAGATTGTAACATACTCTTTTTGTCAAGCTTTTGCTTTTTCTGTGGGAAGACCCTTAGATTTAGGAAAGGTGCTTTTTCAAACAAGACTTTTACCTAGAGGTTATTTCTCCAGCATTGTGTGGGATTTTTCTTTCTTTGGAACAATGTTTAAAGGTGCCTATCATTTGACCTCTACCAGTTAGGCTGCTTTGCAGCTGGCCATTCTGTGTAAACTTATCCAGACAACTGAGTTCAGCTTTCATCTAAGTTTCATGGATGAGAATCACAGCAGGCTCCTCATTCTTGTGCATTTGGTATTCCAGAGGAGTAGCGCCAAGTCCTGTACCTTGCTAATGGAAGAAGCAAACTGCGGAAAGACCTTCGATGTGAATCATGGCATTCTCCCCCTCAGCTTGTTAAAGCCATGTATATTCTTGTTTGGCCTCCAATACTATTTGGGTGCTATCTATCAGGAAGATTTTTGACTGGTGAATGAACAGTCAGATATTTTGCAGTTTATTGCTCTGTATGGAAATGCCCATTTGTCAGAGAGCCAACCAGTAGCCATCTCAGACAATGCTCTCTTAGAAGATTAAGCAGAATTATTGATATGGACAATTCTGGCAGTGGAAAAAAAATATATTTGGTTTCTGGTAGACTTTACGTGAAATACCACAACAGTACTTAGAAACAAAAAAAACCAAAAGTTTTAAAGTGCCCTTTAAATGTTCAGTACTACAGACACCTCAAGTAAAGTATACATTCCAACACTTAATAAAGCTTATTCACACTTCAGTAACATTCACTCAGTCGAGTCCGACTCTGTGACCCCAAGGACTATAGCGTCCGTGGAATTCTCCAGGCCAGAATACTGGAGTGGGTAGCCTTTCCCTTCTTCAGGCGATCTTCCCAACCCAAGGATCAAACCCAGGTCTCCTGCATTGCAGGCAGATTCTTTACCAGCTGAGCCACCAGGGAAGCCCAAGAATACTGGAGTGGTAGGCTATCCCTTCTCCAGGGGATCTTCCTGACCCAGGAATTGAACAGGGGTCTCCTGCATTACATGGAGACTCTTTACCAACTGAGCTCTGAGGGAAGCCCTCAGTACAATGAGCATGCCATCTCTTAGACTCAGATTATTATTGGGATACTTTTCATGCAAGAATTTTGCTTACATTATTACTGTAGTTGAAAATATATTGTGTAGTGTTTTGTTTTTATATTCATAGGTAAACCATACTGTTTGACGGGCACTAAAAATAATATTCTAAAAAGTCTGCTGACAGGTGATAAATTTACCAATGTGAAAACAAAATTAACTCAGGTCATTCGATTTGAAGCTCCAGAAAACTATTTCTCAAATTTCTTTGGAATGACAGTGTTCATTATGCTGCTCTGCACGGTTACTTCTGTTTGGAAAACCTTTCTTTAGGATTAGTAATTCTAGAGACACAATGCACTAAGCGTATAAAAGTTTGAATTTTTGTTGATAAATGCTGGAGAGAGAAGCATGATCTGTTTTTCTAAGTGGTCATGAAGCTGAGCAAGTAAAGGCGTTTCATTGGATACTGAAGACCATATTACAAACAATACTTTCTCTAGTTTCTAGGGTTGGCAAAGTAAGGAAGCATATGCCATTTATTCCATATCTTTGAGTTATTAATTTCAACTGATTTGTCAACTGTAATAAATCATAGGAAATTATATTTTTATAATTTTAGACTTTTCCCCCCACTGCGTTCATTGCTATTAAATATCTTTAAATATTGCATAATATATATAACATATTTATACAGAGAAATACATATTACTGTTTATCTTAATATATACAAACATTAAAAGTCCTAATAAGCATAAAGTGAAATAATAGAGTATTGCATTTATGTGTAATGAAACTGCAGCTATTTCTGTGGGTAGATTTTCTTTTTCATACATTCATTTTTCTACAACATGTAGTATTTTTGGTTTTTGGTTTTTTCTCCTTCAGCTTTATTAAAATGCAATTTACGTATTTAAGTAAAATTCACTAACTTTAATCATGTAGTTAGATAAATTTGGATAATTTATTTATATTTATGTTTTATTTAATGTTTTACTTTCATTCTAATTTCTTAAAATAGCACCTTATATTACTAAATTTACATTTTTGTAATATACACATTTCAAAATAAAACTTTCCCCTATATGTACAGCTGTAGCAGCGCTCCAGAAATTTAGATATGGTGTATATTCATTACTGTTCACTTTAAAACACTTTTAATTATACTTTTGATGTTTCTGCTTTCACTTGTAAATCATTCAGAAGAATGTTGTTTAATATCTGCTTATTTGAAGCTTTTGCTAATCGGTTTTTCCAATTTAATTCTATATTCAGAGAATATGCTTTCTAAAATATATATTTACTTGTTTTATATAGCAACATATAGTTTATCATGGTAAAGTAATCATGTGCCTTGAATGTATACTCAGATGCAGTTGGATGTCATGTTCTATCCATATTAGTTTTATCAATGAATTTGGTAGGGATGTTCTGGTCATCGTTTTTTTTTGCTTCAGTTTTCATGTCTCAGTTTATGAATTGTTGGCATGATGTTAAAAGATACATAATACTATGGGGTGATCTAATTTTTAAGTTAATTTTGTCAGTTTTGCATCATATGTTTTGAAACTCTCATTGGGGACATGCATGTGGTTTACTCCATTAATTTCTAATGTTATCAATGATTTAGTTGAGCAATCTATCATTTTATTTTTTATTTTCTCTGTGAATTTACTTTCTCTTTCTATTGTTCTTTAATTTTTAATTATTTGAATATATACTGATATTCAATTTTAATTTTCCCAATGGCTCTTTTGTTGTCCTTTGCTTTATATTTTTGTAGTTGCTGCAGGGATTAAAATATACATCCTTAATTTTCTACAATTCATTTACAGTTAATATTGATTTATTTTACATAAAATATTAAAATAGTTCAGCTCTCTATATAGAGTTGCTTTGTGTATTTCACCTAAACATATGTGATACTGTCCTTGAGACAATATTGTAATTTTTGTTTTAATTATATGAACTATATGAAAATTAAGAAATAAAAAATTTTTTTGCATTTATTCAAATATTTACCATTCCCAGTGCATTTTATTCTTTTCTCCAGAATCCAGGTTTCTATTAAGTAACCTTTTCCTTCAATTTGAAGAAATTCTTTAACATATCTTACAGTTTATATCTCCTGGCAGTAGATTTTCTTTAAACTGAATATGCCTCCACATCAGCTTCACTCTGTAAGAATAGTTTCGCTGGACATTGATTATCAGATTAACCTTTTTGGGGAACCCTTTAAAGAGGTTATTTCAGCCTCTCATCCTTTCTCCATAGTTTCTGAGAAGTCAGTTGTTGATAAAACATTGTCCCCTTGCACGTAATGTGCTGTTTCTCTAGGTGATTTTTATACTTAGCTTTTAAAATATGACTACAATGTGGCTTCTGGCTTGGTGTGACTTCTGTATGCTTGTTCTAATTGACTAGTTTCTGTCTTTTATCAAGTTTGGGAATTTTTCAGCCATTGTTTTCCAAATATTTTTCTACACTATTTTTTCTCTACCCTCTTTATGGATCTCTGGTTGTATATATTTTCAACCATTTAATATCATCTAAAAGTGCTTAAGAGTTACCCTTCAGAATCTTTTTTTCTTTCTTATTGACATTAAATATTTTGTATTGATCTATCAAGTTTCCTTACTTTGGCCTATGCCACTTACATATGGCTATTATTGTAGTTCTAAAATAGCAATTTTATTTTTTATTTTTGTGAATTTGTTTTTTCTGTTTCTCTGCTGAGATCCCCTACCTTTTGTTCTTTGAAAGTACATTTTGTTTCACTTCACTGAGGATAGTTGTAATAATCACTTTAAAAATCTTGGCTGCTAGTTCTAACAGTTTGATCATCTCAGTCAGTCTCAGTTGATTTTCTTTCCCCTTGAAAATATGTTCCAAATTCCTAGGTTTTGTATTTTGGGCAGTTTTCTTGTATGCTAAGCTTGGAGAATCTGAAATCTTTGATTTTTGTCCTAAGAGGATGGCAAATGTTGTTTCTTGGCCCACTGGTCTCATTTTAATTCAGAAGTTTTGTTTTCAACCAAGTTGCTTTGAGTTTCCTGCATGTGTGTGGTTCAGAGATATCTCTAGATAGAATTAGGACATCCCTTCTCTGTCTCTTTACCTTCCAGGTTTCTCCTGCTTCTTAGAGGATGTGAATAGCCAGGGCCAGAAGATTATGGTTTTTCCCATTGACATCCCTGTTGCTTCCCATACATGCTGAATGATTTGGCTCAAATCTAAAAGCTGTGATAACATGAAATCAATTCGTAAAATACCTGTCCTCTGAGTATGTACAGCCACAAGATTCTGTCTGCTTCTGTTCTTGCTCCAGTGTTTTTAGGTACCTGTTTGCATTATGTTCAGATTTTATAATGGTTTTCTCTGAGTGAGCCAGTCTTATGAGATCTTATTACTTCCATACTATAAGAACCAGAATTACATTTTAATTATAAAAATGCTTTTTTAACATTTGATTTTCAGCACTGTAGCAAAGAAATCCATGTTCAGCAGGAGATTTGCTACATTATCAGAAACCTGACATCATCATCATTTGGATATTTTTTCTGTATCAATTTATTATAATAGTAATATAACAACACTGTTATGTTTGTGTAGTTTCATTTCAAATCTACTAATTATGTTCTTCATTTTAACTTACTCTTTATTGTATTTTGATGACTCCTTTAATAATTTTCATGGTTCTTTCCAAAGTGAAAGTGATAATTGCTCAGTCATGTCCAACTCTTTGCAACCCCATGGTCTGTAGCCTACCAGGCTCCTCTGTCCATGGAATTCTCTAGGCAAGAATACTGGAGTGTGTTGCCATTTACTCCTCCAGGGGATCTTCTCAACCCAAGGATCAAACCTGGGTCTCCTGCATTGCAGGCAGCTTCTTTACCATGACGATTCCTTCCAAAGAATCCCATAAAGCTTATAGATTGGATGGTTGTTCTAAATTCTTAGCATTGTTTCTTTTCCTGCAAATTTTGTCCTGCTCCTTTACATTATGGAAAAACACCTCAAGAATGTTTTTCATGTCACTTGTTCAAGTTTTCCAGAGTCCTGTTGATATAATTACACTTTCAATATAAATTTTACTTCTTTTAAAATTTCATTTTCATTTTAATTTTTAAAATTCCCAACCTTTTTAATACGGTGTTTTAAAATATTATTAAAGAATATAAAAATATTTTCTAAAGTTACTTTGGGTTACTAAAGTAGAAGATTTGGAGTGATGTTAACTGAATCTTGAAGATAAGCTAAATATATTTTGATACCATATTTTTATCTCATTCTATTTTATATACAAACTGGTATATATATAATATACACATACATATGCATGTATATGTATGTGTGTTTGTGTATATTTTTGTGTTAATGTACATATGTATATATATGTATGAACACTAATCAAATGATGAATATGAACCAGATTTAGTATTTATTGTTGTAATATGGTATATGATTTGATCAAAGTAGTGGATAAAATCCTTCTCATAAATGCAGTTGAGAAGTAGGTTAATGAACATAGTTCCTGGCAGAATTCCCTGTTCCTTGAGAGCTGTCATTTGTTTCAATTTTGTCTGACAGATACAGATCATTTTCCTTCTTCACTGAGTGGTTTTCTAACATACTGAACAGATAAACTGCATGAAGACTGTAACCCCAAAACAAACTAGTCCTCAGTCTCTGTCTAATGCCTGGTCAGTTCATGGATCGTGCAGTCTGCACATTTAAGGATGCTTGTTTTCCTTTGTCTAGCCTTTCAGGCTTGGGAATCTGCATCCCTTTCATGCTTCAGTCTTAGAGGACTCATTTTGAAGGGATTAGAGATTTCCTTGGAAGTTCTCAGAGACCCTGGAGAACAGAATAGGCCCAAGACTAACAAGGAAAATAAAATCCTTCTGATTCCTAGGATTCATTATTTACACTGGCTATGGGTTATAGTCTTTGTGGCCAAACTGGTGAAGGTTTGTCTTGACATCTTTATAAGAAAATCTGAGGAATGGTTACATTTAATATAGATAAAACACATATACTAATCACATTCCAGATTACCAGACCTGTGAGCCCTAATGGGGAATGGAAAGTTTTTACTCCAATCAGAAAAAAAAAAAAAAAAAATACCATAATGCACTCTAAAATGAGCAAATTGCTAGGATTTATATTACTACCTGTAAGAAATTAATTTCCTATTCTTATCAGAAATATTATCATGTATTTGCCAACTTAGAGAAAAATAACAGAAGAAACTATCCATGTAATGCCCTTCTGACACGCCTTCAAAAATATAAAAGCTAAAGTCAGAAGTTATTTCTGTGCTAAGATTATACAATGAGCAAATCTGATTTTCTCTTTTTTGATAGTGTTTATTTTGTTTTAGAGAGAATCTAATTTTCTCTAAAAGGAAAACTTGAAGAAAAAAAAATTAAAAATTTAGAAAAACCATTCAATCATTCAATCTGTAAATTATATGGAATTCTTATTGTTTAAGAAATACATCTCAGAAGACTATAGCTGCCATAGACAGTGATTACTGTAATGCATCTGGGCAAAGTGAATTAAAAACCTTCTGGGAACTATTTGATATTCTTAAAGCCATTTAGAACATTCATTGCTCATGAGAAGTAGTCAAAATATCAACATTAACTGGAGTTTGGAAGAAGTTGATTCCACCCCCTGTGAATAGCTTTGAGGTGTTCAAAATTTCAGTGGAAAAAGTGACTGCAGATATTATGGAAACAGCAAGAGAAATAGATTTAGCTGTGGGCCCTGAAGCTGTGACTGAATTGAAGCATTCTCATGATAAAACGTTAACGGATGAGGAGTTGCTTCTTATGGATGAGCAAAGAAAGTGATTTCTTGAGATGGAATCTACTCCTAGTAAAGATGCTATGTGGATTGTTAAAACGACAACAGATGATTTAGAATATTATATAAATTTAGTTGGTAAAACAGCAGAAGGGTTTGAGAGCATTGATTTCAATTTTGAAAAGAAGTTCCACTTTGGATAAAATGTTGTCAAATAGCATTGCCTGCTACAGAGAAATCATTCCCAAAAGGAAGAGTCAGACAGTGTGGCAGACTTCTTTGTTGTCTCATTTAAGAAATTGCCACAGCCATGCCAGCCTTCAGCATCTACCACCCTCATCAGTCACTAGCCATCAACATTTGAGGCAGATCTCTCCACTGGCAAAAACATTATGCCTTGTTGAATGCTCAGGGGATAGTTAGCATTTTTTTTTAAATAAAGTATTTTTAAATGAAGGTATGTAAATTTTTTAGACAGAATTCTATTGCATACTTAAAAGATGACAATATAGTGTAAACATAACTTTTAGAAGCACTGAGAAACCACAAAATTTGTGACTTGCCTTATTGCACTATTTGCTTTATTGATGTGGTCTGAAATAGCAGCCTCAGTATCTCCAGGGTATGCTAAGTTGCTTCAGTTGTGTGCGACTCTGTTCGACCCCATAGACAGCAGCCCACCAGGCTCCGCCGTCCCTGAGATTCTCCAGGCAAGAACACTGGGGTGGGTTGCCATTTCCTTCTCCAATGCATGAAAGTGAAAAGTAAAGTGAAGTTGCTCAGTCGTGTCTGACTCTTTGTGACCCCATGGACTGCAGCCTACTAGGCTCCTTCGTCCATGGGATTTTCCAGGCAAGAGTACTGGAGTGGGGTGCCATTGCCTTCTCCATCTCCAAGGTATACCATAGTTTTAACGTTTATGGTTAGGTCTGTGATCAATTATGAATTATAATTTTATAAAATAAGAGGATTATGATAAGGTGTATTTGTTATTATTTTTTTGCTTATTTACATCCCCGTACCATTTGTTGAAAAGACTATCCTATCTCCATTGTATTAACCTTCCAACTTTGTCTAAAGTTAATTTGCCATATTTATGTAATTTTACTTTGAGTTGCTCTGTTTCATTACCTTTTCTCCAACATAACACTGTCTTGCTTACTGTTGCTTATATTTTCTTGGGAAATCAGTTAGTATGAGTCCCATCTGTTGCCCAAACAGTATAAGGGAATATTGGGAGTAATGCCTAAGTATGCATTTAGGCTGTTAGGGAGAAACTGTGTCCTTCAGTGTAAGCAGATGGTACAAATCAGCTCAATATGTAGGAGATGGCACTGAGGATTAGACCAAAGTTTCAGGTTGTAATAGCTACACACTTTTTCAGCTTGATTCTCTGTTCAAACTATGGCTTTGGACAGCCTCACTGGAATGCTTACCCTAAAATTAGAGGTTGATAGATGTTTTAACACTCGAGGAACCTGATATTTTATACATATATCAAGAATAATCATAATGATAATAATAATATTTTGCATTGTTTGTGGTGGGGTTTATACAGATATGTACTATAACATCCAACTGAAGGAAAAAAGCCTGAAAGATAGTACTATTTTCCTCATTTTAGAATAAGGAAACTAATACTGAATTATTTATCAAAGATATATGTAGAAAATAATACCTTTATCATTTCAGTGTCCATGGATTAAGAAAAATAAGGCATTAGCAAATTCAGTAGGAAATGACATGCGAGCAACTTTTAGTATGATCACAGTGAATCCTTGCCTAAGAGTTGTAAGGGTGGTACCTGTTACAAATCCAGAACACCAGGTTGATGCAAGTGGGTGGAAGTGGGTAGCACTGTTTATGGCAACATAATGAGAGCTAATGAGATAAAATTTGGGGAATTATGGAGGAGGTCAAAGTTAACTGAATTCTGAAGTTAGTAGCAATTAACAATAGAGCTACTTTTTTCTACTGAGTTAAAAAAAATGTTTATGTGAGAATAATTAGTCTATGAGGCTAATTTCTAGTAGTTGCTTGTGTGTTTCAGAAAAATCTTAAGTTTCTCAAGAAATGTAGCCAGCAGGGAAACGCATCTGCTTATGTGTGCACAGAAGCATAGCCTACCTTAGGTGAGTTTTAAAAATTGTTTTTGAATACCTACTATATCCTAAAAACTGTCCAGTAAGTTGAAACATAATGGTGTTTTGTTTTTCTTTCAATTTAGTTCCTTAAAATGTGGTAATGATAGTAAAACTTTATGTTATACTCACAATTAACATTTCCCTTCTAGGAAATAATACAAGAAAAATACAATTTACTTCTGATCCATTTGAACATTAGTGTTTTCATAAAGTCTGCCAGGCAAAGCCTCTACTGGGCAAATCCTGTGTTAATTGCAGACAGGAATGTATAGGGTCTTATGAGAAAACCAAAGTAGTCTTTTCAAGCTGTGTTTGCTGTTGGTAAAGAATCTACCTGCAGTGCAGGAGACCCTGGTTCGATTCCTGGGTTGGGAAGATCTGCTGGAGAAGGGATAGGCTACCTTTTCTAGTGTTCTTGGACTTCGTTAGTGGTTCGGCTGGTAAAGAATCTGCCTGCAATGTGGGAGACATGGGTTTGATCCCTGAGTTGGGAAGATCCCCTGGAGAAGTGAAAGGCTACCCACTTTATTGTGTTTGTATGGATAATATATGGGACTTCCCAGGTGGTGCTAATAGTAAAGAACCCACTTGCCAGTGCAGGGGACATAAGAGACAAGGGTTCAATCCCTGGGTTGGGAGGATCCCTTGGAGGAAGGCCTGGCAACTCACTCCAATATTCTTGCTTGGAGAATGCCACGGACAGAGGAGCCTGGTGGACTACAGTCCATAGGGTCACAAAGAGTTGGAAATGACTGAAGTGACTTAGCATAGTACAGCATAGATCATACATACATACATACATATATATATATATATATATATATATATATAATTTCTTTCTGTTTTCATTTTCTATAAGCCATCTCTTGCTAACAAGGGGAAACAAGACTGAGAATGTTGATGATTTAATGTCCTTTCTCCTACTAGGAGTATAATTCAGAATCTTCTGTAAATGTAAGCTCAATAGTTTATACCAAGTTGTGAGTTATCGCATATTTCTCTGCACAATTATTGTTTAAGATGATAGTGCATGGATGGTTCTGTCCCATCCGGGCAGCCAAGGGGGACACTATATATTTGACTAAGGCAGAAATGAGGGTGGGCTCAAAGGAACGTTCCCATTTACTAGTATGATGCTGACTTATGCTAAAGTGCAGTGGGATAAACTATAGTTGAAGAGCCTGAAAAATGAAGACCATACATTGGAGCTGAGAGTGTGGTATGTTTGCTGGGAGGGTACTCTGGTCCCAGACACCTCTGGAGGGTGAGCAGCACTGGAATCCAGATGGTCAGGTGCTGACTCTACCCTTTTCAGACTCGATTCATTTTATGCAGAGGAGCCCGGTGGGCTACAGTCCATGGGGTCACAAAGAGTCAGATACGACTGAGTGACAGCATGCACTCATACATTTTAGGAGACTGGCTATATATTGCTATTGTCCGCATATTCAGAACAATAGGAGTGTTGTACTGTGAGTAAAACACCAAATTACTGCCTCTCTCTGATCCTGAACTTCCTATCATTACAGTAGTATTAGTAATATCCCTTCAACCTCCCTCATAGAGCTAGGACCTGCTAGTGTGAGGCAAGAACCCACATTTTGCATGATAGGCTCATTGGATGAGAAGAACAATTCTTTACCTAATTGAAAGGACAATGCTGAATTACATTTTTCCTGTGGATCATGTGATTTGCTTCATTTGCTACCTTTCAAAATGGATTAACATTTAATTCCCCGAGTTTAAACAAATAAACAATCCCCTATGAGAGAGAATAAACAAAATTGAAAAACAATGGAAAGTGATAGGAGGCGTGTTGATATTTTCCCCCTCTATGGCTGGGGCAAACATGCACAAAATTTCTCTTCATGAACATCGTTATTAACAGTATTTAAGTGACCATGAATCACAATGAAGAGGGAAATTTGTAAGTATCCCTGTCATAACGCATCTTAGGGATTATCAATTCAGTTCAGTTCAGTTCAGTCACTCAGTTGTGTCTGACTCTTTGCGACCCCATGAATCGCAGCACGCCAGGCCTCCCTGTCCATCACCAACTCCCGCAGTTTACTCAGACTTGCGTCCATCGAGTCAGTGATGCCATCCAGCCTTAGGGATTATGGAAGATTATATTCTATGTGTTAGCTAATTTTTGCGTGTTTATCTTGGTAACAACCCTCCACTTTTTCCTTGGGAGCAGGGTGATGGAGGAGACAGATGCATTATCTAGGTTCATGGATTGCAGGACCCCACACGAGCCATAAGTTTTCCTCATTTTTAGGCTATCTGGGTCAGAGACTGAAGGACCTCACCCTACTTAAGTCTGCAGGGACTCATTTGTGAAGGTTTGGAGACCTGTTGAAAAGCTCTCAGTGGCTCTGTTTGTTACCAGACGCCAAATCAGAGAGCAGGCACTGTCGCCAAATACAACAAAGAGAAAGCACTTCTGATTCCCTCCGGCAGCTGCTTAGTGATTGCCTCGAGCTGTTGGAGTCTGGCTCAGCTGCTTTTTCAGAGTGTGCCTGCAGTCTTCTGATTTGAGGTAACTAGGGAGAGCTGCAGTTTCCATTGTCAATGCAGATGCAATAAAGTTTCCACACACCAACTGCCCACACCTTACAAGTGAAAGCCTCTGTTGTGATTCATAGTGTATGCGCAGGCATGTGGTTGTCCTAACAATGAAGAGTTAACTCAAGAATACCAGCACCTCGGGGATCGGATCCGTAGTGTTCAGAGACAACAAGGGGATGTAGTGATGCTGAGTCAGGAAGCTGTGTTTATTTACTGCTTTCAGAGAATCTACACAGGCATCTGCTCTGCAAATCAGCTGAGAAGTAAAAGTTGTTTGAGATCAGAAATGGAAAATTAGCCAGGAGCAAAATAGGCCACTAGGAAATAAAAAGACACAGGAATCAACATTAGGAAAAAGGAAATCACAAATTACTCAATGTGAAGAGCCCAAAATTGACTTTACCCCAACTTCTAGCTGCAAGGATTGAGAAACTCAGTGCAAAGAAATCTGGATATCCCTTAAATAAAATGATGTACAGGGTCTTTGAGACTGCGGGAGGGTGACTTTTGTCACTATAATGAAAAATGATCCTGGTTGTATTCTGATCAAAAAGCTGACTGGGTAGATTTGACAGTTTGTTCAAAGGGATCTATGTATGGTGGGGATTCTGTGTTTGATTTTGATGCTTCCAGTTTACAGGTGGGTCACATCCTGGAAAGCAGGGTGGAGTTTACAGGTTTCTCCCAGATGCAGATCATGGGACTCGTTAATTTAAAAAAGAAAAAAAAAATCTCAGAACTAACTAAATATCATTAGTCTAAAGAATTAATGCTTCCTCAAGTTCACATACCTTCTAGTTAACCTGGACCAAATCTGGTTTATAGTAATAGGTGAATAAGATATGTTTTATCTTAAAATAACCTGAAGTTGAATCTAGCCTATTAAAATTGGTTAGTAAATATATTTCATTCAACTGAGTAAGTTCACAGATAAAGTGAAAAGAGCTCTTTCAGGATTTTAGGGGTCTTGCAGTCTTTTATAGAAGAAAGGATGAGTGATCAGAAATGTTTAGCTGTATTTTTGTTTTTCATTTGGGTTGCTACAGTGACTGATTTGTTCTTGGCATTTAATGGAAATCACTTAGAGATGCAAGCACCCAATATCTTTGGAACTGTCCTATATAATTAAGATTCCCACCTCAAGTGCCCACAATGTCCCTACTGAGAAATACTGAGAGATTTAAGAAAACCCCAAGGGCCAAAGAAGTGTCTAAAATACCTCATCTGATCATATCATAATAGCCCAGTATGGTCTAGAAGTGAAATGAAGTGAGAGTCACTCAGTGACCCCCTGGACTATATGCAGTCCATGAAATTCTCCAGGCCAGAATACTGGAGTGGGTAGCCTTTCCCTTCTCCAGGAAATCTTCCCAACCAAGGGGGTGAACCCAGGCCTCCCACATTGTGGGCAGATTCTTTACCAGCTGAGCCACAAAGGAAGTCCAAGAACACTGGAGTGGGTAGCCTATCCCTTCTCCAGCGGATCTTCCTGACTCAGGAATCAAACCACGTTCTCCTGCGTTGGTGGATTCTTTGCCAACTGAACTATGAGGGAAGCCCTATGGTCTAGAGAAGCCCTAGATAAAGACGAACTTCTTCTTTCTGGGGAAACATTGTCTTTATCTAGGGCTTCAGGGACCTAGACTTTCGGAAAAGAGGAGAACATCTGGTGATCATCTATTGGATATACACAGGTGACTTTTCCACCTTGAAGAGTTCTATCTGTTCAACTACAACCTTATAAGAAAGGGGATGTTGCTTTCTTTTACAGACAAGAAAATTGGAGATAGAAAAGAGAATGAGTTGCCCAAGGGTACAAGAGCTAGGGAATTCCAGAAAAACATCTACCTCTGTTTCACTGGCTACGCTAAAGCATTTGACTGTGTGGATCATAACAAACTGTGGAAAGCTCTTAAAGGGATGGGAATACCAGACCATCTTACCTGTCTCCTGAGAAACCTGTATGTGGATCAGAAGCAACAGCCAGAACCTTACATGGAACAACTGATAGGTTCAAGATTGAGAAAGGAGTATGACAGGGCTGTCTGCTGTCGTCCTGTTTATTTAGCTTATATGCTGAGCACATCATGAGAAATGCCAGGCTTATAACTCATTCAGAGTTATAAGCTGGAATCAAAATAGGTGTGAGAAACAGCCTCAGATATGCAGATGATACCACTCTAATGGCAGAAAGCAAAGAGGAACTAAAGAGCCTCTTGATGATGGTGAAGGAAGAGAGTGAAAGAGCCAGCTTAAAACTAAATATTAAAAAACAAAAACAAAAACAAAAACAAAGCTAAGATCCTGGAATCTGGCCCCATTTCTTCATGGCGAGTAGAGGGGGAAAAGGCAGAAAGAAGTAGTGACAGATTTCCTCTTCTTGAGCTCTAAAACCACTACAGATGGTGACCACAGCCATGAAATCAGAAGACATTTGCTTCTTGATAAGAAAACTATGACAAACCTAGACAGTGTGTTGGAAAGCAGGAACATCACTCTGCCAACAAAGGTCCTTGCAGTCAAGGCTCTGGTCTTCCCAGTGGTCACGTACGGTTGTGAGAGTGGGGCCGTAAAGAAGACAGAGCATTGAAGAGTTGATGCCTTTAAACTGTGGTGTTGGAGGAGACTCCCGAAAGTCCCTTGGATAGCAAGGAGATCAAACCAGTCAATCTTAAGGGCGATCAACCCTGAATACTCATTGGAAGGGCTGATGTTGAGGCACCGAAGCTCCAGTATGTTGGTCGTCTGATGCAAACAGCTGACTTACTGGAAAAGTCCCTGATGGTGGGGAAGACTGATGGCAGAAGGAGGAGAGGGTGTCAGAGAGTAGAATCGTTGCACAGCATCACCAATGCAATGCACATGAACCTGGGAAAACTTAGGAAGTTGGTGAGGTACAGGGAGGCCTGGCCTGCTGCAGTCTATGGTGTTGCAAAGAGTCAGACATGACTAGGCGACTTTACGGCAACAACAACAGAGCTAATAAGTAGTATATCCCAGGAGGGTGAGAGGGCAAAACCAATGGCATACTTGAGAAACTTCTCGCCTTTTCAACCAGAGCAACCCTACTTAACATAATGCACTTCTAAGTGAGGCTCATTTAAAGAAGTGAAAAGGGAGCCCCGGGGCTAAGAAGTTATCACTGGACCATGTTTCTTTGTCTATACAAAATAGCTATGAAGCAGAGTTGTTCTTCTAATGGAACTGTTATAAAAGTATTTGAACAATTTATATTCCTGCCAGGGGACCTCGTTACTGTGAAATTATTTTTGTGATTCCGTTTTTATGATAAACCAAGGTCTGTTTTTTTTTCTCCTGTTCATGTGTTCATGTTGGTCTACACTGAATACTAAGAGAATGGTGTTTTTTTTTTATGTTGATCCTGTAAACATAGTTACTGAAGAATTAGAAATGATTAGCCTCACAGCCATCTGAAATTGTACTGTTAAATAGTAAGAACTAATTCTGAAAGCTGGAAACTCTTAAGAACAGCCCATTACTGTAATTGGCTTTTGTAAAACAAATGGAGTATGTTCCTTAGGGCTTTGTAGGGAAATGAAATAAATTGAATATCAACTAGATTACCATTCCTTAAAGTACTTTTAAGTACTTTGTGTAGTCTAGTACTTCAGAGATATTTGCCAGCATTATGGCCTCCCCCAAATGTCTCATTCATTTGCTGTTTCCCTTATTAGAATCTAGGAAACAGATCACTAACGCACATCAGAGAGCACTAACTTAAATATCTACATTGTTAGACTCAATTTGCACTAAATACATTTGCTTGTTTATCAGAATGAATGTAAAACATTAATTTATATTAATATAACCTTTAGAATGATTCTCCAGTCTTGCAGTTTTAATACATTCTAATCTTTCACTATATATATATATATCACAATATATATATATATCTTTCCATCTATACGCCAATAAAAAACACTCCAATTAAAATAAATAAAATTTAAAAAATTTAAAATGTTTCCATCTACATTATTCCATCCATGTACAAATTGATGCATGTACAATAGATCTGATGACTGCATAGTGCCATTATTAGTCATCAGGCAGTAACTTTGTAAGTTCCCACCTTCATTTGTTTAGAAATGCAGGAAGAATGGTGCATTTTTATGGTTGGTCATGATATCTTAGAAGGAAGTCAAGTCTTATATGGGACTAGTATGGAGAGTCTTCAAGTTCCTCTTTAGTTCTGAGAGACTGATTTTTTTGCTTCAAGTTTTGAATGGCACTTTAATGTATAAATGATAAAATTTAACCATGTATTAAGACCCACTGAGACATGTTTATATTGATATATAGTAATAAGCTATAAGTGATTAATAGTTTATCTCCACTACTAACTGATCCCTGATCCTCCTCAAGCAAGAGGTTTGAAGCCTCTATTGGAGAAAATGCAAGCATGGATATGAAGTGAACTTCAGGACCTCGTTTTTTGTTGGTAATAGTTTCCAAGCTTCAGGGTCAACCCCCAAATCATGGCTGTAATAGTGGCAGATTTTCCTATGCCACTGATTTTAAGGCACTGAATATTTGACCTGGCAGCTGTATCCAAGAAACTCAGCTGCCATTCTACCACCTAATAAACAGTGTATCTACTGCTCTTAGGTACATCTCTCACATGTGGATAAACCTGCCTATGGAGCTCATAGGCAGAACCTTGTAGACTCATTAAAATTTTTCATAATCCTTTTTTGCTTTATTTGGTGAGTGATATATCCAGATTTCTACCGCTTAGGTTTGGGGATGTGTTTAGGGTCTTCATCTTTAGTTGCCTAACTAAATGTCAGTATCCTCTTGAGTAGTTATTTTGTAATTTCTATAATTTGTAATTGTAAAGTGAAATTCTTTTATCACTTAGAAGTTGATTCTTTAAGGCGGCCACTTTGTATTTGCGTGTCTTGTTTTTAAGCTCAGTGTTTACTGAGAAGCGTTTATCCCTAAAAACAGTTTTTGTTGTCAAAGTTTACTGAATATCTGAGCTATCTTACCCTATAATATGGTATGTGTAGTACAACAATAATTGAAGTTAATTATATTGTTTTAAAGCCCCCATCATAAACATCTGAAAACTTCTACTCCTTTGAACACTGACTTGTGACATAGATTAATAATGTGAAGGGATTTTGGTATTTCATTTCCTTTCCCCTTTTTTCTTTCGGTGTAAGTTATTGACACTCCAGGTATTAACTTTCTGGAACTCTGAACACCTTTCACTGTGCCTTGGAGAAACTCTCTCTCTAAATCTATTCTCTAGTTTTTCATTCAATCCAACCGTCTCAGCTGATAGCTGATAGATTTTCTCTGGTAGCTTATTTGGAAAGCTCTTAAGAATCTGAGTGCATTATTTTATGGTGTTGCCAGTCTATTCTTTTAGTAACTTCCTGGTAAATTCTTACCAGCGAAAGAGGCATAATCATCTTTATAAAACGAAAACTGAGTTATGCCTGTCCATCATATGTGAAAAACCACAATGCTATGTATTTTCTGGAACTGAAAAGTGTAAAAACAGGTCAAACAGAATCTTGGGGAATAAGGAAAACAATAGTAACAACAACATGCAAGGAAAGGAGAAACACAGAAATGTAAACGGACCTCTGCCAGGAAAGTGTTTCCCCTGCGCTATGCACTTTGGGGCATGTATCACGATGACTTTCACACATCAGTTGCTAAATGAATGCTATTCCCCTTCCTGAACTGATTCCAAGTTACAGGAGAAACAAAAAGGAAGTGTTGCTCGGTTTTATTTCCACCCTATCTTTATTCAATCATTTTGAAGCAGATTTAGAATTAATAATCCATAAATCCAGGAAGATAACATAAGAAATCCTAAAATTCTTCCAAATCCACTAGTATAGTTCAAAGGGAATCTTCCTGTCTTAAGAGGACTACAACTGCTGTCATTTTGATAATTGATAAACCTGCCTTCCATTCTTTTATCTAAATAGAGGTATAATTCATACACCACAGAATTCAACACCATAAAGTGCACAATTCAATGGTTTTTGTTATAGTCACAAAGCTGTATAACTGACATAACTGAACGTTATTCCAGAACATTTCCAGCCACCGAGAAGGAATCCACGTGCCCACTAGCAGGCACTCCTCATCCCTGCTCTCCCCAAACAGCTACTCATATATTTATCATCTTCCTTGGCTTGTCTGCCCTGGGTATTTCATACAAATGGAATCATGTACATGGTCTCTGAGACTGGATATTTCACTTAGCATGTGGTAGCATTGATCAATACACAATTCCTGTTTATGGTATAATAATATTCCATTGCATAGATATACTACATTTTGTTCATCTGTTGTCGGACATCTGAGTTGTTTCCATCTTTTGGGCATTGTAAGTATATTAGTCTATGAACATTCACATACAAATTATGTGTAGACCAGTATTTTCACTACTGAATTTATTTCCGGGTCATTATTTCCTGTGTATTGACTTATATGTCTATCCTTATTCCAGTTCCATACATCTTTTTTGGAGGGAAAAATAACCCATAAGGAGTCCCTCTTCTGAACTCATATTTTAAGTTATTCTTTTCAACTCCAGAATTTCTATTTTTTTTTCCTTCTTCTTCCTCCTCTTCCCCTTTTCTTTCTTCTCCTTCCCCTTCTCCTTCTTACCTTCTTATTCTTTGATTTTCTCACTTCACTGCTTTCTCTATTTGGTGACAGATCATTCTCATACTTCTTATTAGTTCTTTAAACATCATTTTCTTTAGCTCTTTGAACATATCAAAATACCTGAGTAAATCTTTGTCTAACAATTGCAGTGTCTGAGCTTTCCCTAGGGAAAGTTTTACTGATTGTTGTGTATAGTTTACGGGCAGTGCTTGTTTCCTTACATGTCTTATTTTGTTGTTGTTATTGAAAAAACAAAGCAAATGGAACTTGTAAATAGCATAATTGCAGTGCTAAAATATCAGATCGTCCTCCTTCCCAGAATTTGTTATTTTGCTGCTTGCTGTAGTTGTTGTTTTTACCTTTAACACCTCATATATAGTAATTCCCCTGGAGAAGGAAATGGTAACCCACTCCAGTATTCTTGCCTGGAGAACCCATGCATGGAGAAGCCTGGTAGTCTACAGTCCATGGGGTGGCAAAAGTTGGGCACGACTGAGCGACTTCACTATACTATATAGTAATTCAGGGCTTCCCTGGGAGCTCAGCTGTTAAATAATCCATCTGCAATGCAGGAGACCCTGGTTTGATTCCTGGGATGGGAAGTTCCCCTGGAGGAGGGAGAGGCTACTCACCCCATTATTCTTGGGCTTCCCTGGTGGCTCAGACAGTAAAGAATCTACGTGCAATGCAGGAGACCTGGGTTCATTCCCTGGGTTGAGAAGATCCCCTGGAGGAGCACATAGCAACCCACTCCAGTATTCTTGCGTGGAGAATTCCATGGACAGAAGAACCTGGCGGGCTACAGTCCACGGGGTTGCAAAGAGTCGGACACGACTGAGCAACTAAGCACAGCACATAGAGTGATTCTGTAAAGCCTCTATTTTTCAGGTATGACCACTGAAGTCTGTCTGCTTAGCCTGCACGTACGCTAAGTCGCTTTAGACACGTCCAACTCTTTGCGGTGCTATGGACTGTAGCCCACCAGGTTCTTCTGTCCACGGGATTCTCAAGGCAAGAATACTGGAGTGGGTTGCCTTTGTCTCCTCCAGGGGATCCTTTCCAACCTATGTCTCTATGTCTCCTGTACCGGCAGACAGGTTCTTTAGTGCTCCACGAATGATTGGAGAGAGATTTCCTTAAACATGTAGAACTCATGCTTTGGCGTGTGGCAGCTGGGAACTCTTCATTAGTCCTTCCTTCCCACTTCTGCAGAGCCTCACGGTTAACCTGGCTAACCTGAGGGGGAGTATAAGGCCTTTACAGGTCGCTACTGACCTTGAGAGTGGGTTATATCACCAGATCAAGTTAAAGTGGTGCAGAGACCACTGTTCTGAGATTCAGTTCTTTGTCATGAATAAATATTCCCCCAGTTGCTGTAACCTTTGGTCAGTTTCCAGAGCTTTGAAAAATTTGATCCTAGTAATTTGAGGAGTACCTTCCTAGCAGTTCTAGCTCTGCCGTTTTCAGTAATAACACTGTCTTATGTGCTCAGGCTCTCAGGTTCATTCCAGGTTTATTGTTTCTGAATCTACAAGACTGTCGGTGTTTTCTTCCGCTGTTCCCCTCTGTCTTGTGTCTACCAACACAGCTGTGACTTTCATTTGATTTCTTTTCCAAGACACATATCCCTCATACCAGCTGCTGTAGATTTGATTTCCCAGGAAGAAAATCCTGTGATAGAGATGAACATACAGGAAGTTGATTTAGGAATGTCCCTGAGTTTAATGGGCTTCCCAGGTGGCGTTAGTGGTAAAGAACCCCCTGCCAATTCAGGAGACATAAGAGACACAGTTTTGATCCCTGGGTTGGGAAGATCTCCTGGAGACGAGCATAGCAACCATTCCAGTGTTCTTGCTTGGAGAACCCTATGGACAGAGGGGCCTGGCAGGCTATCGTCAGTAGGCTTGCAGAGAGTCAGCCGTGACTGAAGTGGCTTAGGGCAGCTGGATGCACTGAGTTTAATCCCTGTGGGGAGGAGGGAAGGATGCAGGCAGAGGCAGAGGTAGAAGAGCTGTGATAAACTCTTTTCTAAATTTTATTTTTATACGGTTTTTAAAGGTTACTTTCTATTGTGCTGTTAACAAAGTCCTCAGCACAACCCATAGGGATCTCTATAGCTCTAATGGCCTTTCAATGTTAATCTGAATTAGATCAAGTGGGCTGAGACTTTGTACCCTTGCATTGAATAGTCACAGATGCAAACTACCCATGACTTTGGGCAAGACATCTGCAAAGTCTCTCTTGCTTTGTAAGGTTAGATATTGTAGTTTCTGAAGATTTGTGCAGGCATTATAGGGATGCATTGTTTTACCTATAACACAACCTAACAACATATCTTTTGTGAACTGCATATTTATGAGCCTGAAAATTCCCATTTTGTATTCATGTGACAGTCTCTTTCTTACTAACCATAGAAGATGCTTCTTCAGAGGTCTCCATTGTTATACAAAGTAAACCTGTTACTGAAATATGATATATGTTAAAATTTTGAAAGTAAACTTTTGATTATTTTCAGTGAGAAAAAGAGTAATGCATTGTAATGCTGTTAATTTTTTTCTAGATACTACCAGAACACTTTTACACATTCATTTGACAAGTCATGAAATATATATGTACAATATAAAATATTTAGAAACTAATTACCTAATTATTTAATAAATAATGAGTTCATTAATGTGCAGTTTTACATATAGCATTACAAATGCACTGAAAATATCTAGTATGAATTATATTTTCTCCAATAATGCAATAAACAAATACTATAAGCTAACAATGAAATATTACTGTAAAAAGGCCTGAAGAATGCCAATGATACTTTGCAAGAAGAGTCATAAAATGATAACTCACCTATTGAAGAGTTGCCTGAATGGGGTTTGTCAGTTAGTGGAAGGAGACAGACACAATGGACACTTGCTTTTGGTGCTTGGTGGAAGTCTGGAACTATAAACAGGTGAAAATACGAGTAAAACAGAATATAGGTAACAATGTTCCTCCGTGTCTATACCTGCAACCAGGGAAGTGGCAGAATTCCTCTTCTTGTCATTCAAGAGTCTGGAAATCGATGGCTGTGAGCCACCGGGTGATACCACCCTCTACTGTAATCTTACTGATTCTGGACTTGGATCCACTCTAAATAGTGCCTGTCATCATTTACATCATTTGCAGGTGTTTTGGCCTCACTAATTTATTAGTGACCCTGCAGATTCTTTAATTTCATCTTTTCCTTTTAGCATTTTTATTTTAGTGCAGCATATACATATCATAAGTTTACAGCTCAATGAATTGGGAAAAAATGAATGTGTTGTAATCACTGAGATATAGAACTAGAATATTACCGTAATTTAGAGGCCTCTTTCAGATCCTTCCTAATTATTAGTCCCAGCTTCTCCTAAAGTATTCCTGCCCTTATCTTCTTCCACATCAATTATTTTTATTCCATATTAATTATTTCTGTCACTTCATTTTAGTTACATTAATTATATATGTGTATGTATATAATATGATACATATATCTGTATACATAGAGATAGGATCAAACATTACATATTATCTTGTATATATTCCAGTTATGTATTGCTGCTAACATATCTCAAAACTTAATGGATAATTTTATGATTTGTTGTGTTTTTTTCTGGACCAGGAATTTGGGAAAGCCTTGACTGGGTGGTTTGGGTTTGGAGTCTCTTAAGAAATTGTAAGTCCCATGTGAATGGATCTCCAACAGCAGAGTGGGCTGGGGCTGGAGCAGTGGAGAGCAGGCTAAGAGGCAATATTCCTCTCTCTTTTTATAAAGTAAAAGAGCCTCTCTGCATGGTCTCTGCACATGGTCTAGTCTGAGTAGTTGAGGCTTCTTTTAATAGCATGGTGGCGTCAGATTGCTTACATGGTGTCTCAGAGCTCTAATTGCAAGGGTCCCTGTTTTCATGGCAGATGTTGGACTATTTTTGTGATCTAGCCTCAGAAGACATGCGGTGTCATTTCCACCACACTCTATTAGTTACAAGAAAGTCAAGCCTGCATGTATGCAAGGAGAGGGAAGTTATATTCCTTCTCTTGATGGCAAAGTGGAAGTGGCAAGGCTCTGAACACCAAATGGGATGGGAGACAATATGATTAGTGAAAGGGCGAGCTGTCTGAACATGGCCAGAAAGGGGGGCCGGCCTTGAAGCCCCTGATCCAGCAGCAGCACCAGGTCCCCCACGAACGTGCGGTACGTGACGGGCGAGTCCTGAAGCCCCGATCCAATCAGGGACAACACGGAAAACATAGACACCAATAACCGCTGTAGTCTGCAAATGTTACCTAAATGGGAAAAAGACCTTGGAAAAAAGACCAGTCCTCCAGATAAAACTTTCCCGCACCCCTCCCCGCCTCGCAGACTCCCTCGCTTCCCTCGCTTGCCTGTCCTTGGGAGTTCTGCCCGAGAGCAACCGCCCTAATAAAGGCCTTTTTACTAACGGGTCCTAGAGGTGGCTTTTTCTTCCCGTGGCGTTTTCTTACATCTGGCGCCCAACGTGGGGCTCGAGGTGAGGGCCTCCGGCACTTGCCGTTGAGGTCCCCTCGAGCTCCACCACCGCGGTAGCCCCGGACCCAGGCGACTGACCAACCTCCCGGACGGCAGGAAACGGGGTAAGTCCCTTCGGCTTTGGAGCTTGCCCTCCCTGGCGACCACTTCCTAGGGCCCTGTAACGGGTGCGCACTTACTGGGCCCTCCCAGTCATCAGTTCGTGAGGGAGACGTCCTAAGCGACTGATTGACCACCGGCTCCAGGAGCCTTCCTCGGTCTCCACTCGGGAGGGAGACGTCCTGACCGAGTGCGGAGATCCTCCGGCCTTTACGGCCCCTCCTCGGTCCCCAGCTTGCAAGGGGGACGCCCTAAGCGGCTGCGGGGATCCTCCGGCCCCCTGGCCTGCCCAGAGACGTCTGGACGGCAGGGGCAACCTCCGCTGTTGGTGGTCGCCATGAGATTGACAGCCTCCAAACCCGACCCACAATATTCTACTCCTTTAAAGTGCCTACTGGCTAATTTGCGGACCCTAAGACTAAGAGATATATCCGCCCTAAACAGCTTACTTTTTGTGCTCTCAGGCCTGGCCTCAATATTCTCTGGATAATGGCTCACTGGCCAGCCGCAGGGACATTAGACTTTGATGTCCTCCGTGACTTAGATAATTACTGCCGGAGAACGGGAAAATGGTCTGAGGTCCCCTATGTACAGGCTTTTGGGCGTTGTGCGTTGTGCTCTCCCCCCCATGCACCACGTGGCTCCCAGCCAAATCCTACTCCAGCTTCCCTGGCCAAGCCAACTCCTCCCGTCTCTGAGTCCTCTGCTTTCTCTGTTCCTCCAGAGGACTTGGTGGCTCCCTCCTCCCTATACCTCTCCCACGGCTCCCTCCCCTTCCACCTTGGCCCCAGCCTCGCCCTCGACCCCCAACCAGCCGGCAGTTAACCCTATTCTTTCCCCTCCTCCGACCCTGGTTCTCTACCCTCACCCTCTCCCTCCACTCCAGCCCCTCCTACCTCCGTTCCCGCCCCTGAGACTCCGCTGCCGGCCCTGGATCCTCTGGCCCTAAACCCTATCTTATATCCTCCTCTTCCCTCCGTCACGCCCCCCCGCCTTCTCCGGTTAGCTCCCACACTCGCTCTCACAGCAGTCTGCAAAAACCTCCTTCTTCTACCCCCTCCCCTTCTTCTGTCCCAGCCTTGCTCTTTCCCTTGCGGCAGGTGGCTGGAGCTGAAGGCCTAGCCCAGGTCCATGTCCCCTTTTCTCTCCAGGACCTAGCCCAGATTGAGGCCAAGCTGGGATCTTTCTCTTCCAACCCCACTCACTATATCAAACAGTTCACGGGCCTGACCCATGCCTATGCTTTAACCTGGCAAGACATCTGTTATTCTGGGGTCCTCCACCACCCCCGAAGAGAGGCAGGCCATCTGGATGGCAGCCAAAGCTCAGGCTGATCAGAGGCACATTGCCAATCCCTCTCCCGAGCACCCCCGGGGGCTCAGGCGGTCCCTGACGTTGACCCTGACTGGAATTATCAGGAGGGGGGTGGTGGCCAGCAGCGAGTAGGCTATATGATAGAGTGCCTTCTTGATGGGATGGAGGTGTCCTCTCACAAAGTTGTAAATTTCCTTAAGCTGGACGAGGTGACTCAGGGGCCTGATAAAAATCCAGCTATGTTCCTCAATCGGCTTACTGAGGCCCTTATTCAATACACTAGACTGTCCCCTGAGTCCCCTGTAGGGGCAGCCACCTTGGCCAGTCGTTTTATCTCTCAGTCAGCTCCTGATATCCGGAAAAAGCTGGCCAAGGCTGAGGATGGTCCTCAAACCCCTATCCGAGATCTGGTAAAAATGGCCTTCAAAGTTTACAATGCCCGGGAGGAAGCAGCCGAGGCCAGCCAAAAGGCAAGGCTTAAACAAAAGGCCGAATTTCAGGCTAGCCTTCTCAACCAGCAAGCAAGTCTCTTTAACCAGCAAACCCAAGCCTTGGTGGCGGCCCTGCGGCCGGCTGCGGGTTCGGGGTCCCAAAACCCCCTCCGGGGGCCTGCTTCAAATGTGGCCAAAAGGACACTGGGCCAAGACGTGCCCTAACCCGCGCCCTCCATCCAAGCCATGTCCACTGTGCAAACAATGAGGACATTGGGCCAGCGACTGTCCCCAGGCCTCTCGGGCCCCGACCTCTAGGGGCCGGGGACCAGAGCGCCCCAGGGAGACTTCCTGCCCTACTCCGGCTTTGGAGCTGCTGAGCTTCGACAAAGACTGATGAAGCCCAGACTCAGGGACCCCAATCACCCAAGCCGAGCCCAGGGTAACGCTCCAGGTAGCGGGTAAGTTTATCAACTTCCTGGTTGATACGGGGGCTACCTATTCAGTTCTTCCTTCCTTTGGGGGCATTTTGCATCCTTCTCAGATTTCGGTTATGGGAATTGACGGCCGACCTTCATGTCCTCTCCAGACACAACCTCTGTCTTGTCAGTTAGATTCATCCATGTTCACACACTCCTTTTAGTCATTCCCTCCTGCCCTTCCCCACTCTTGGGGAGGGACATACTCGCTAAGCTAAAAGCCACCCTCCACCTGACCCCAGGGTCGGCTCCCACATCGGGGGCCTTCCTGATGCTACTCGCAGACCCCTTGGCTCCTCCTGTTAGCCCTGAGGTCTGGGACACCTGAGTTCCGGTGGTGGCTTGGCACCACCCTCCAGTTCTCATTCGGCTAAAAGATCCCACCTCTTTTCCAGCTCGACCCCAATTTCCCTTGTCGACCCAGAGCCTCAGGGGACTAAAGCCCATCATCGACCGCCTCATGGGACAGGGTCTCCTGATCCCCACGACCTCCCCTTGTAACACGCCCATCCTTCCTGTCCGGAAGGCCTCTGGTGACTACCTGCCGGTGCAGGATCTCCGCCTGATTAACTCGGCAGTGGTTCCTGCACACCCGCTGGTCCCTAACCCTTACACTCTTCTTTCCTCAATTCCTCCTCAAACTTCTCATTTCACTGTCATTGACCTCAAAGATGCCTTCTTTACTGTTCCACTTCATTCCGATTGCCAGTTTCTCTTCGCTTTCACCTGGACAGATCCTGACACCCAATTGACCACTCAGCTCACCTGGACGGTCCTCCCTTAGGGTTGGAGACTGGCCAAGCTTGCAGGGGGTGAGTGGAGGACCTCAGGGGGTACGGAAGAAGCCCAAGGGGCCGTGGCCACAGAGGGTGGCCTTCAGGGACAGTAAGCGCGGGGCGTGGTGGAAGGCAGCCAGCGCTGGTGTGACAGGGAAGTAATGGAAGGAACAGGTGACAGAAGGGGGGTCCATGGGGCCCCGAGAGGCAGGGATGAGGGTGCATGGATTGGATGCGGGGGTTCGAGGATGTGTTGACAGGGACAGAGGTGGGAGCAGGCCAAGGGCTGGGCGTGTGCAGGCAGTCACGCCCTCATAGTGGCCCATGAGTGCCCCTCGACTCACCCAGAGCTGGCCAGTCCCCAGCCCACCCTGAGGCCCCAGCGTCCATGGGGCCCTGGGCAACAAGCAGCCAGAACAAGAGGGACTGTGTTTCCTTGTTGGTGGTGATACATACAAACCAAGTGGGTGTATGGCAACAACGTCTGGCCCTGGCTTCCGGTCGGATGGGTGGACAGATACACTTTGGGATTCGTTTTTGCCCCTGGACGGATACACACGAGAAAGATGCCTACACCGGCAAATTTACCTCTGGTCAAAGCCAGATGGGCCAGATCACTATTCCACTGGTATGATTATCTAGCAGCTGTGTTTGTACCCTCTGTAGAAAATCTAGATGTCATGACCCAGGTCGACTACAAAACAGAATGGCCCTCGACATTCTCACAGCTGCCCAGGGAGGGACCTGCGCTATTATCAAGACAGGGTGCTGTGTATATATCCCAGATCTCTCCCAAAATGTCTCTAACACTTTGACTGAGGTAAGAGACAGTATCTCCCGGTTGGGTGACAGCTCCCCCTCTCTTCTAGATGAGATTACTTCCTGGTTCAAGTTCAGTTGGTGGAAGCCCATTTTCATATTTTGTCCTTGTAGTGCTAACCCTTCTTCTTTTGAGCCTTATATCCTCAGCTACTTGTCAAACGTGACCCTAAACATGTGCCAGCTGGGATGAAGGCCCAACGCAGTTCAGCTGATGGTGCTGCGACAACAGTACTCAGGGTCCACTCCGAGAGATCTCCACCAAATCTAAGAGCCAGCCCAAAACATCCCGACCACCCTTTCCCCACGTCGCCCGCGTCCAGCAGGAAGTAGCCAGAAAGATTCGGCGCCCCTTATCCTATATCAAAAGGCCGGGATGAAAGGGCGAGCTGTCTGAACATGGCCGGAAAGGGGGGCCGGCCTTGAAGCCCCCGATCCAGCAGCAGCACCAGGTCCCCCACGAACGTGCGGTACGTGACGGGCGAGTCCTGAAGCCCCGATCCAATCAGGGACAACACGGAAAACATAGACACCAATAACCGCTGTAGTCTGCAAATGTTACCTAAATGGGAAAAAGACCTTGGAAAAAGACCAGTCCTCCAGATAAAACTTTCCCGCACCCTCCCCGCCTCGCAGACTCCCTCGCTTCCTCGCTTGCCTGTCCTTGGGAGTTCTGCCCGAGAGCAACCGCCCTAATAAAGGCCTTTTTACTAACGGGTCCTAGAGGTGGCTTTTTCTTCCCGCGGCATTTTCTTACAATTAGAATTGGAAAATATGATCTCCTCCAGTGCATTTTCTGGCCACAGATGTATATTTATATATGTACATTTCTGTTACTTGCAAAATATATTCACTCCCTCCCAAGGTGCTTAAAACATCTCATCTCATTATATTCGAATCATCAGAATTTCACCTTCAAATTAGGTCCCAATATGGATGAGGTATGGACGGAGGTTTGTGACATTGTACAGGAGACAGAGATCAAGACCGTCCAATGGAAAAGTAATGAAAAAGCAAAACGGCTGTTTGGGGAGGCCTTGAAAATGGCTGTGAAAAAAAGAGAAGTGAAAAGCAAAGGAAAAAAAGGAAAGAAATAAGCATCTGAATACAGAGTTCCAAAGAACTCCAAAGAATGCCGAGTTCCAAAGAAGAGATAAATGAGCCTTCCTCAGCCATCAGTGCAAAGAAATAGAGGAAAACAACAGAATGGGAAAGACTAGAGATCTCTTCAAGAAAATTAGAGATACCAAGGGAACATTATATACAAAGATGGGCTCGATAAAGGACAGAAATGGTATGGACCTAACAGAAGCAGAAGATATTTAGAAGAGGTGGCAAGAATACACAGAAGACCTGTACAAAAAGATCTTCATGCCCAAGATAATCACGATGGTGTGATCACTCACCTAGAGCCAGACAATCTGGAATGTGAAGTCAAGTGGGCCTTAGAAAGCATCACTATGAACAAAGCTAGAGGAGGTGATGGAATTCCAGTTGAGCTCTTTCAAATTCTGAAAGATGCTGCTGTGAAAGTGCTGCACTCAATATGCCAGCAAATTTGGAAAACTCAGCAGTGGCCACAGGACTGGAAAAGGTCTGTTGTCATTCCAATCCCAAAGAAAGGCAATGCCAAAGAATGCTCAAACTACCACACAATTGCATTCATCTCACTAGTAAAGTAATGCTCAAAATTCTCCAAGTCAGGCTTCAGCAATATGTGAACCATGAGCTTCTAGATGTTCAAACTGGTTTTAGAAAAGGCAGAGGAACCAGAGATCAAATTGCCAATATCTGCTGGATCATCCAGAAAAACATCTATTTATGCTTTATTGACTATGCCAAAGCCTTTGACTATGTGGATCACAATAGACTGTGGAAAATTTTGAAAGAGATAAGAATACCAGACCACCTGACCTACCTCCTGAGAAACCTATATGCAGGTCAGAAAGCAACAGTTAGAACTGGACATGGAACAACAGACTGGTTCCAAATAGGAAAAGGAGTATGTCAAGGCTATATATTGTCACTGGGCTTATTTAACTTAGATGCAGAGTACATCATGAGAAATGCTGGGCTGGAAGAAGCACAAGCTGGATTCAAGGTTGCCAGGAGAAACATCAAACACCTCAGATATGCAGATGACACCACCCTTATGGCAGAAAGTGAAGAGGAACTAAAAAGCCTCTTGATGGAAGTGAAAGAGGAGAGTGAAAAAGTTGGCTTGAAGCTCAACATTCAGAAAATGAAGATCATGGCATCTAGTCCCATCACTTCATGGGAAACAGATGGGGAAACAGTGGAAACAGTGTCAGACTTTATTTTGGGGGGTGCTCCAAAATCACTGCAGATGGTGATTGCAGCCCTGAAATTAAAAGGTGCTTACTTCTTGGAAGGAAAGTTATGACCAACCTAGATAGCATATTCAAAAGCAGAGACATTACTTTGCCAACAAAGGTCCATCTAGTCAACGCTATGGTTTTTCCAGTAGTCATGTATGGATGTGAGAGTTGGGCTGTGAAGAAAGCTGAGCACTGAAGAATTGATGCTTTTGAACTGTGATGTTGGAGAAGACTCTTGAGAGTCCCTTGGACTGCAAGGAGATCCAACCAATCCATTCTAAAGGAGATCAGTCCTGGGTGTTCATTGGAAGAACTGATGCTAAAGCTGAAACTCCAATACTTTGGCCACCTCATGCAAAGAGTCGACTCACTGGAAAAGACCCTGATGCTGGAAGGGATTGGGGGCAGGAGGGGAAGCGGACGATAGAGGATGAGATGTCTGGATGGCATCACTGACTCGATGCATGTGAGTTTGAGTGAACTCTGGCAGTTGATGATGGACAGGGAGGCCCGGCGTGCTGTGATTCATGAAGTTGCGAAGAGTTGGACACGACTGAGCGACTGAACTGAACTGAACTGATGGATGAGGTTCTTTAGATGCAATTCCTCAGGTGCAGCTCCTTGAATTTTTCAAAATCTGAAAACCTGTGAGCATAACAGAAAAATTATCTTCTTATGTATGCACCATACAGTGGTATAGTTGGCATAGGATTATGCTGCAAACTCATCTAAGAAGACACATAGGTGGTACACAGCAGTTTCCGCTGCACTATAGCTTTGATATCCAACTGGTCATGTATTGCCAGTTTTTTTTCTTCCAGTTTGATTGAGATATAATTGACATATAGCACTACATAACTTTAAAGTATAAAGCGTGATTTGATTCACATGGTGAAATGATTGCAGCGATATCTGGTGGACATCCATCATCTTGTATAGATGCGAGATAGAAAAATATCATTTTCTTTGAGATGATAACTCTTAGAATTTGCTCCCTCAAAAACTTCTATGTATAATATAAAAGAATGTTAATTATATTAATCATATTCTACATTACATCCCTAGTACATACTTATAACTGGAAGTTTGCTACTTTGGACCACCTTCATTCAATTCTTTCCTCTCCCACCTACCCTCAATCTGAACTGTTTTACTGTGACTTTCTTTGTTAGTTCTGGAGAAGGGAACGAGTACCCACTCCAGCATTCTGGCCTGGAGAATTCCATGGACTGTATAGTCCAAGGAGTTGCAAAGAGTCGGACACAACTGAGCGACTTTACTTCACTTTTCTTTGTTTGTTTGTTTTTTGAAGTAAAACAGACCTACAACACTGTGTTAGTTCCTGGCGCACACCAGAGTAATTGGATATTTTTATACATTGCAAAATGGTCACAACAATAAATTATCATCTGTTACCATACAAGGATATGACACCCTTATTGGCTTTCCATGCTGCATATTCCATCCCTTTGACTCATTTACTTTGTAACTGAAAGTCTGTACCTCTTAGTCCCTCTCATCTATTTCGCTTATCTCTGCCACTTCACTATCCTCTGGCAATCACCTATTTATTTTCTGTATCTATGACTTCATTTCTCTTTTCTGTGTGTTCACTTGTTCTGTTTTTTTCCCTTAGACTTCATAACATAGATACACACCATCTCTTTTATCCATTAATCTCTCAACAGACAGTTTGTTTCCATATCTTACTTATTGTGAATAAGGCTGCAGGGAACATAATGGTGCATATATCTTTTCGAATTAGTGTTTTTTTATTTCTTTGGAAAAATACTCAGGAGTAGAATCCCTAAATCATTAAGTGCTATTTTTAATTTCTTAAGGAACTTCCATGCTGTTAGCTCTCATGGCTGCACCAATGTACATTCCCACCAGCAGCGCATAAGCTTGTTTCCCTTTCCTCCATATTCAGGTTATTCTGTTTGTTTGTTTGTTTGCTTTAGAGCTCATTTTCATTGTTGGGGTATACACTGGGCTATTCTTCCCTAAGCTGTCCTTCCCTTTACATAAAAAGTTGCCTGTGATTCAACAAAATATTCTTCTTAGCTTGTTTTCTACCTCTAGTAGTCTGATAATCTAAAGCCCTGGCCCTGATAAACTATGCTTTCATCTGGACAATCTTTGTCACTTTAGCCCAAGCTGGTAGTGTTTTCACTTGAACATTTATCTAAAAAAATGTGTGGGTATCTCTGAATATTAGTAGGGTGCACTCAATCAGACAAGAGTCACATCCAGAGATCTTATAGGAAAGAACTTCACTATCTAGAGCTCTATATCAGACCGATGAAAGATTGTATTCTTAAGATGATTAAAAGTTCAGTTGCTCAGTATTTAGTGTCTTGAGGCACTACGTGAATATTCTCAGAGGGCCTTTAGCCTATGTGAAAAGTTCTAGAATACTCTACCTTAGATTTTTCAGAGATATTAACAAAAGATCTCAGTTTCACCCTGGACTTGATCTTGGCTCTGAAGTCATTTCTTAATTTAAGAACGCTTTGCTAGCCGAAAAGATATTGGCACCTTTCTATTTCCTTCGGATTTCATGTGGAAACTGAACAATTTATTCTTGAGACCATCTCTCTGTTTTCTTATTGTATTGTAGGCAGCAAGAAGAAGCCAAGAAGAGCCCTCAAAAACTGCAGGAAACTTCTTAGGCAGATTCTCAGTTCATTCAGAAACTTTTCTATTTTACACGATAACCATAAGCAGTTGTTTTACTAACCTTTACAGCACTACATAGAACAGGCCTTCTCTCCTCTAGCTGCCTGGAATATTTTGCTCAGTTTCTTTTTATGAGCTACCTTAGAAATCAGGCACTGTCGCCTCTGCCAACAGAGAAGTCTAAAGTTCGCTAGATTCAAGGCAGGTGAATTTTACTCTACCTCTTGGTGGAAGAAAGGCAAGGAAGACTTCAAAAGAGCTTGCGATACTGGAGATACAGTCATCTTTAAAAATACAACCTTCCACAGTGCATTTCTTTCACTAAATATTCAGTTGACGTTAGTGATTCCATTCCAGCTATAAAAGCTACATATAATTTATTTATCTATCTGTCTTTATCATTTATCATATTTCTACTAAGTTAGGAAACTACTTCTCAAGCAAAGTTTTTTTAGACTAGTTTTTCAAATTTTTCATTTCAGCATTTTCCTCTTTTCTTACAAATGGAATATGTTCACCCTTACACACTGGAATGAAGAACTTGGATTTTAATGTTTAACAGGTGTTTCAAAATTAGGTTTGTTAGTGTATAATCACCAAAAGCAAAATTCTTAACTTCCATCCTAGGATTTTTTATTTTTATTTTTTATTCATTTGATTTCATACCTTTCCTTATTCCATTACTGCTACAAAATTACCTTGTATTGGGGCTGCTGAATTTTCTTCAATGACATCATCAGTCTATTTTGATAACCACACATTCCAAAATTGTATTATGATATAGTGCATCTGCAATCAGTATCTTAATTAATTTATTTGGAAACCTAAAAATATTTATAAATTTTGGAGCAAAGAAATAAATCAGAGATATGACTTCTGGTTTACAATAACATCTAGCTGGCTGACCATAATGTTCATTTCACTCCAATATTTCTAAGGCATTAGAAAAAAAATAAAAATGAAAAAGCTCCCAAGAGCAAGACTAAACTGTGTGCTGAAATCTGGGAAGAGTATTGACTTTTCAAACCATGAAACTCAGATGAGGATTGCAATCAGTGTCTCACATGAGCCTGTGTAGCTTGAAAAATGTAACAAAATGATTTTTCTCCTCCTCTCTGCCTCTTCAAGTTGTTTCATCTCCAGAAACTGAGGTCTTATGCCAAATAGGAAATGAAACATCTGTCCCTTTTTGTATGAGTGACTGAGGCTCTCAAAACCTCACCAACTTCTCTCACCTTTAAGTAACAGTTTTTATATGAAAACCTGAATGCGTGCATGTGACGCTGCTTCAGTGGTGTCCGACTCTTTGCTACCCCATGGACTGTAGGTTGCCAGGCTCCTCTGTCCATGGGGTGCCCCAGGAAAGAATATTGGAGTGGGTTGCCTTGCCCTCCTCCAGGGAATCTTCTCCATCCAGGGATAGAAACTGTCTCCTAGGCTCCTGCATTGCAGGCAAAATCTTTATTGCTGAGACAGTGGGGAAGCACAGTGTATAGAATATTGTGGGGAGATTTGGTGGGAGAAAGAGGGGAGAAAAGTAGAGACAGTGAGTATGGTTTGGGACTATATTGATTTTTGAGATGCTGATGTGAAATCCAACAACCATATATAGTAATATTTGCATTCTTGTTTTTGGATTATAGATTATGTAATATTATATTTCTACTCATATTAATCGACTACATTCTCAAATCTATTCATCACACTCCTAAAATTTATTTTGTTAAGGTTATCAATTAGTCCCTTTTGATTAAACCTACTGACTGCTTCTCAGTTCTTTTCTTAATTACTCTCTCAGTTGCATTTGAAAATGAAGTCTCCTTCCTTTATGAAAAATCTGACACTTTTTTACCTTAACACTAGATTTCTTGTTTTGTATTAAGGTTTACTCTGTATGTCTAGTGAGATTTCCACAATTCAAAATGGTGAAAAGATTTCACCTCTCATGCCAATTTTGATTTGCTATTGACGGATAAATAGGGTCCAGTCTTGAGGACTCCAAAGACACACTTTATTCTAATGAGGAAAAGCGCCATGGTAGACGCTAGTATATATGAAAAATATTTGAGAATGTCACCTGACCCTCAAGGAGCAAACCAAGTCTAGCAGACTTATATCTGAGAACACCATCCTCCTCCATAAACAGTCCTGTTCCTCTTAAGATTTTATCAATACAAGGTATCCAGGGATTGAGGCACTAACTCTTTCAGGTAACGTCCATGTTGATGGGCCGGGGTGACACCTGAGGTTGGTAGGAGGGGATGAAATGAAGTTCATAATACTTCCTTAAAATAGGCAAGAGGTTACTGTTTACACCTGACTAGAATAATTGCTATGTAATGGTCCCATAATGTGTCCTCTAGCAGATTCTACAGAGAAAAGCAGTTAATATAAAACAGCTTCATGGGTCATTTAGATGAAATTCACTTTTTTTTTTTTGGTGAGTGAGAAGTGCTGAATAGATGCTTTCTGTTGAATTCTTCTAAGAGAGCTCCAGATCTATGGAAAGAGTAGAAAGAAAAGCAACTTTGTAGGATGGCTTCTCCAGGCTTCATTTATCCCACTAAAGTGAAGGTATTGTGATACAGTGGAGTTATTCCCTTAGAAACAAATGATAATTAGGAATGGAGGCAGATGATTTGATTGTATTATTAAGTCAGAGGTAATTAGAAACATAATCTGATTTCCTGTAATATGGCTGTTAACTAAGAAATCACAAACAAAGCGCAAGAGTCTGGTATGAAAGAGCTGCAGCTGCATGCTAAGTCACTTCATAGCGCTTTGGGACTGGATGGACTGTAGTCCGTCAGGCTCCTCTATCCGTACGATTCTCCAAGCAAGAATACTGGAGTGGGTTGCCATGCCCTCCTTCAGGAAGCTTCCTGAGCCAGAGATCAAGCCTGGGTCTCTTCTATCTCCTGCATTGACAGGTGGGTTCTTTACCAGTAGCGCCACCTCAGAAGTCCATGAAAGGGTTTGAAAGTGAAACTGATAGTTGCTCAGTTGTTGTCTGACTCTTTGTGACTCTATGGACTGTAACCCATCAGGCTCCTCTGTCCGTGAAATTCTCCAGGCAAGAATACTGGAGTAGGTAACCATTCCCTTCTCTGGGAGATCTTCCCAACCTAGGGATAGAACCCAGTCTCCCACATTTTGGGCAGATTCTTTACTGTCTGAGCCACCAGGGTTTAGGAAAAGCCAAAATCTTACTCTTCGTCCTTTTTCAAACCCTGCTGCTCTCCCTTTTCCCGTACGAAGGCATCATTTTGGCACTGAAACTCTCATGAAAGCTGTTATTCAGGTGTTACTCTACAACTTCCAAATATGGTATTTCATCAGTTACCTAACTTGACCTCAATAGTCTAACCCAGTGAGGTAGGAAGCTCATCTCATACTGATTTTATATTGGGAGACATTTAGTGAGGTTAAATGATTGGGCCATTATCACCTGAACTTGAAGAGACAGAAGAGTCTGGAGAGAATTTGAAGAGACTGGAAGAGTCATTAAAACAAGAGTTTTCCTGCTACATAATGCTGAGTGTACACATAAGTGTGAAAAATAACATAAAGAAATTTGGGGTAACCTAGTGGAATATGTTATTATATAGTTTTAAAGACCTTTGCCCCTTTCCATTTATTTTTTCATAAATACACATTTATTCCCCCAACCACAAACAGGAAACTTTTTTCTTTGATTATAGTAGGTCCTAGGGATGCAGGAATTATTCATCTCACTAATGCTCTTATCATCTATTCTACACTTGGATGTCTGGACACCTCTCATCACCAAACTGACCTTGAAAATAAATAATTGTACAGTTTTTAAAATTGTTTAATTGAAGGATAATTGCTTTACAGAATTTTGTTGTTTTCTGTCAAACTTCAACATGAATCAGTCATAGGTATACTTATATCCCCTCCCTTTGAACTTCCTTCCCTCCTACAATTTTTAACTTTTTTCTACAGCTAAAGGAAGCATTTTTAAATCTTATGTAAGAATCATTTGAAGAACTTAAGATAATTAGTTCCTAGGATGTGCTCCTAGAAAATGAAGCTCTGTTGGTCTTCATTTCAGACTCAAAAATATGTATCTTTTATGAGTACTGTGCAGAAGAAAGTGGGCCTTAGGAAGCATCACTATGAACAAAGCTAGTGGAGGTGATGGAATTCCAGTTGAGCTATTTCAAATTCTAAAAGATGATACTGTGAAAGTGCTGCACTCAATACGCCAGCAAATTTGGAAAACTCAGCAGTGGCCACAGGACTGGAAAAGGTCTGTTTTCATTCCAATCCCAAAGAAAGGTATTGCCAAAGAATGCTCAAACTACCACACAATTGCACTCATCTCAAACAGTAGCAAAGCAATGCTTAAAATTCTCTAAGCCAGGATTCAACAGTACATGAACTGTGTACTTCCAGATGTTCAAGCTGGATTTGAAAGGGCAGAGGAACCAGAGATCAAATTACCAACATCTGTTGGATCATCAAAAAGCGAGAGCTCCAGAAAAGCATCTACTTCTGCTTTATTGAGTATGCCAAACCCTTTGACTGTGTGGATCACAACAAAGAGTGGAAAATTCTGAAAGAGATGGGAATACCAGACCACCTGACCTGCCTCTTGAGAAATCTGTATGGAGGTCAGGAAGCAACAGTTAGAACTGGACATGGAACAACAGACTGGTTCCAAACAGGAAAAGGAGTACGCCAAGGCTGTATATTGTCATCCTGCTTATTTAACTTATATGCAAAGTACATCATGAGAAACGCTGGGGTGGATGAAGGGCAAGTTGGAATCAAGATTTCTGGGAGAAGTATCAATCACCTCAGATATGCAGATGATACCACCTTTATGGTAGAAACTGAAGAAGAACTGAACTAAAGAGCCTCTTGATGAAAGTGAAAAAGGAGAGTGAAAAAAGTTGGCTTACGACTCAACACAATTCAGAAAACTAAGATCATGGCATCTGGTCCCATTACTTCATGGCAAATAGTTGGGGAAACAATGGAGACAGGACAGGACAGACTGTATTTTGGGGGCGCCAAAATACCGCAGATGGTGACTGTAGCCATGAAATTAAAAGACACTTGCTCCTTGGGAGAAAAGTTATGACCAACCTAGACAGCATATTCAAAAGCAGAGACATTACTTTGCCATCTAGTCAAGCTGTGGTTTTTCCAGTAGTCATGTATGGATGTGAGAGTTGGACTGTAAAGAAAGTTGGACTATAAAGAGTTGACGCATTTGAACTGGGGTGTTGGAGAAGACTCTTGAGAATCTCTTGGACAACAAGGAGATCCAACCAGTCCATCCTAAAGGAAATCAGTCCTGAATATTCACTGGAAGACTGATGCTAAAGCTGAAACTCCAATACTTTGGCCACTTGATGCAAAGAACTGACTCATTGGAAACTGACTCATTGGAAAAGACCCTGATGCTGGGAAAGATTGAAGACAGGAGAAGAAGAGGACAATAGAGGATGAGATGGTTGGATGGCATCACTGACTCAATGGACATGACTTTGAATAAATTCCAGGAGTTGGTGATGGACAGGGAGGCCTGGCGTGCTGCAGTCCATGAGGTTACAAACAGTTGGACACGACTGACTGAATGAACTGAACTGAATGCAGAATATTATTCAAGTTATTTTCAAAACTGAGAAAGACTGCACTAGAAGAGATAATAGAAGAAGTATAATGGGAAAGTCATAAATGTGCATGCTGCTGCTGCTAAGTCACTTCAGTTGTGTCCAACTCTGTGCGACCCCACAGACGGAAGCCCATTGGGCTCTGCCATCCCTGGGACTCTCCAGGCAAGAACACTGGAGTGGGTTGCCATTTCCTTCTCCAATGCATGAAAGTGAAAAGTGATAGTGAAGTCGCTCAGTCGTGTCTGACTCAGCGACCCCATGGACTGCAGCCCCCAGGCTCCTCCGCCCATGGGAGTTTCCAAGCAAGAGTACTGGAGTGGGCGCCATAAATGCACCTAATCTGGTAGCCAGTGTCTTCCATCTATGTTTTGTATCTCTTGTAAGTTTCTTTCTGTCAGCTGTATTCTTAGGATGTCTCTTTAACCCCTCTATTCTAATACCAACATAAGAGAGGCCATAAAGATGTGAGTGGTAGTTACCATACTGGACAGAACAGTTCTAGAATCTCAAAACATGCTTGTCTGTGTATCATTAGTCTTTCATCCTTTACTAGATGGCCCTCTCTGGGACACTATAGCTCAAATGAGTAATTTAGTATAAGCTGGTACTTTAATTACTAAGTTTAGTAATTTAGTACACTTGCGTCTTCTATATTATACATTATATATATATTCTTCTATATTATATATTATATATATTCTGTATTTTTATATATATATATATATTATATATCCTTCTTCAATATATATTCCTTCTGACTGATATTTGAGCTTCAGTTCAGCACTGCTATCTGTAGTATGATTCTATAAACCTTATTTTCCAGAGATTTTCAGAATATCATTTGAGATAAAACCTTTTGTTGAATAGGCTTCATTTTATAGCAGTATTAGGGTAACAGAAAAATTGAGCAGGCAGTACAAAATTCCCATATACTCTCTCTCCCAGATACCTGCTTCCCCAGTTTCCCTTATTATTATCATCTCCATTAGTGGAGTACATTTGTTACAATTATTGAATGAATACTAATAAATTATATTAACTAAAATCCACACTTTACATTGAAGTTCATTTTTGTATTGTAATTTCTATGGGTTTTGACACATACACAATGTCACACATTCACTAGTACAGTATAATACAGAGATTTTATGCCCTAAAAGTCTGTGCTTTGCCTATATGTCTCTCCTGCTCACCCAAGTCTTCAGTTGAGTTCAGTTCAGTTCAGTTGCTCAGTCGTGTCCAACTCTTTGTGACCCCATGGACTGCAGCACACCAGGCTTCCCGGTCCATCACCAACTCCTGGAGTTTACTCACACTCATGTCCATTGAGTCAGTGATGCCACCCAACCATCTCATCCTCTGTCATCCCCTTTTCCTCCTGCCTTCAATTTTTCCCAGCATCTGGGTCTTTTCAAATGAGTCAGTTCTTCACATCAGCCCAAGTCTTGATGATCACTAATTTTTCATATATCTATAGTTTGCCTTTTCCAGAATGTCTTATGGTCAGAATTATACAAAAAGCAATCTTTTGCAATATTTTAGAGTATCTTTCATTTAGCAATATGCATGTAAGATTTCATGGCTTGATAGCTCATTTATTTTTATTGTTGAATAATATCCCATTATAGGCTTTCCTTGTTTTCAGTTGTAGAGAATCCACCTGCCAATGCGTGAGACATGGGTTTGATTCCTCAGCTGGGAAGATCCCTGGAGAAGTAAATGGCAACCCACTCCAGTATCTTTGCCTGGGAAGTCCTATGGACAGAGCAGCCTGGTGGGCTAAAATCCAGGGGGCTGCAAAAGAGTCCGACACGACTTAGCAACTAAACAATAACAACATATATCCCCTTATACGGATGCACATTAACTTGTTTATGAATTCAGCTAGGAAGGACATATTTTTGCTTCTAGTTATTGGCAATTATGAATCAAACTGATGTCTATATTTAGGTACAATTTTTTCTTGAACATGAGTTTTCACTATGGGCAGGTACCTAGGAGAATGATTACTAGGTCATATAGCAAGAGCATGTGTAACTTTGTAAAAATTGCCAAAATGTCTTCCAAGATGGCTCTGCCATTTCACAGGCCGTTTCAATTCACTGACAAAGAATTATAGTTCTTGTTGCTTCCCATTCTTTACATCATTTGGTGCTGTCAGTGTTTGGAACTTACACAAGTCTAAGGTGTATATAGTGGTATCTTGTTTTAACTTGCAATTCTCTAATGACATATTTTGTCAAGGGTCTTCTCATATGCTTATTTTCCATCTGTATATCTTCTTTGGTGAGATTTCCAGATTTTTTTGGCTCATTTTATTGGATTATTTGTATTATTATTGAGTTTGATTAAGTCTTTTATCTGATATATGTTTCTTGAATGTTTTTTCCCACTCTATATGGTATTACTTTTGTTTTCCTGAGGTGTGATTTTTGTAATGTAGAATTTTTTAATTTTCACAAAGTGTAATTTATCAATTGTTTCTCTCATAGATTATGGTTTTGGTGTTTTGTTTAAAAGCTCATTGCAAACCGAAGGTCACCTAGATAGTCTCCTATGTTATCTTCTAAAAGTTTTGTATTTTACATTTAGGTCTGTGATTAATATGGAGTTAACCACTCCAGTACTCTTGCCTGGAAAATCCCATGGATGGAGGAGCCTGGTAGGCTGCAGTCCATGGGGTCGCTAAGGGTTGGACATGACTGAGCGACTTCACTTTCACTTTTCACTTTCATTCATTGGAGAAGGAAATGGTAACCTACTCCAGTGTTCTTGCCTGGAGAATCCCAGGGACGGGGGGAGCCTGGTGGGCTGCCGTCTATGGGGTTGTACAGAGTCGGACACAACTGAAGTGACTTAGCAGCAACTTTTGTAAAATGCATGAGGTTTGTGTCTAGATTAATTTTTTTAATATGTGAATGTCCAGTTGTTCCAGAACTATTTGTTGAAAAGCTATCCTTTCTCTTTTGAATTCCCTTTGCCTCTTTGTCCAAGATTAATTGATTATATTTCTTTTGGTCTATCTCTGGGCTCTCTATTCTGTTTCATCAACCTATTTGACTGTTCTTTCACTGTTACAACACTGCTTTGATTATTGTACCTTTACAGTAAGTCTTCAAGTTGAATAGCATTAGTCTTGTGACTTTTTCTTTGGTGTGTTGTTTGCTATTCTTGGTCTCTTGCCTTTGTATATAAACTTTAGAATCCAGCTGTCAGTATTCACAAAATAATTTGTTGGGGTTTTGATTGAGATTGATTCTCATTTATAGACCAAGTTTGGAAGAGGTGACATCTTAACAATATTGAATCTTCTATCCATGAACATGGACTATCTCTCCATCTATTTATATCTTTGATTTTTAAAAGTCAGAGTATTATTGTTTTTCTCATATAGATCCTGTATATATTTTGTGCAGTGGTTCAATAGTATAGAATCTTCCTGCAATGCAGGAGATGCAGGTTCAATCCCTGGGTTGGGAAGATCCCCTGGAGAAGGAAATGGCAACCCACTCAAGTATTCTTGCCTGGGAAATCTCATGGACAGAGAAGCCTGGCAGGCTATAGTCCATGGGGTTGCAAATGAGTCAGACATGACTTAGCAATTCAACAACAACAGTATGTATTTTGTTAGACTTACCCTTAAGTAGGAGAAGGAAATGACAACCCACTTCAGTATTCTTGCCTAGAGCATCCTGTGGATGGAGGAGCCTGGTGGGCTGCTGTCCATAGGGTAGCACAGAGTCAGACACAGCTGAAGCGACTTAGCATGCATGCATGCATTGGAGAAGGAAATAGCAACCCATTCCATTATTCTTGTCTGGAGAATCCCAGGGACAGAGGAGCCTTGGTGGGCTGCCGTCTATGGGGTTGCACAGAATCAAACACAACTGAAATGACTTAGCAACAGCAGCAGCATCCTTAAGTATTTAATTTTTGGTCTTGATATAAATGGTCTTGTGTTTTTACTTTCAAATTCCTATTGTTTGTTTCTGGCATGTAGGAAAACAGTTGCTGTTTGTATCCCATAGACAGAGTAGCCTGGCAGGCTACAGTCCATGGGGCCAGAAAGAGTCAAACACGACTGAAGTAACTTAGCACAGCACACATATTAATATGTATCCTGTAAACTTGCTATAATCACTTACTAGTTTCAGGAGCATTTTTCTTTTCTTTGAGATTTTCTTCTTGGGCAATCGTGCCATCTCTGAACAAGGAGAGTTTTATTTCTTTCTTCCTGCTGCTACTGCTACTGCTAAGTCGCTTCAGTCGTGTCTGACTCTGTGCGACACCATAGATGGCAGCCCACCAGGCTCCCCATCCCTGGGATTCTCCAGGCGAGAATACTGGAGTGGGTTGCCATTTCCTTCTCCAATGCATGGAAGTGAAAAGTCAAAGTGAAGTCGCTCAGTCGTGTCTGACTCTTAGCGACCCCATGGACTGCAGCCTACCAGGCTCCTCCATCCATGGGATTTTCCAGGCAAGAGTACTAGAGTGGGGTGCCATTGCCTTTTCCATCTTTCTTCCTAGTCTTTATGTTTTAACTTTCCTTTTTTTTTTTTTTTTTCCTACTGTGCTAGTTAGGACTTTCAGAATGATGTTGAATAGCACTTTTTGTAAGACAGTACATACTTGTATTGCTCCTAATGCCAGGGATATGATATCTGATTCCTCACCATTAAGTATATTACCTGTAGAGTTCTGATATTTTGTTCTTGTTTAGTCGCTAAGTCATGTTCAACTCTTGTGGCTGAGTGGACTGGTCTATAGGCTACCAGGCCCCTCTGTTCATAGGATTTCCCAGGCAAGAACCCTGGTGAAGAATTTCCTTTAAGGAAATTTCCTCTATTCCTACCTTTCTGAGAGCTTTTATCATGAACAAATTTTGGATTTTGTCAAATGCTTTTTCAGTATTTATTGATAAGCTATGTTTAGCCTGTTGATATGATGGATTACATGAGATGATTTTCAAGTGCATATCTTAAAAGTAGTTTCATACACAGTGTAACATTTTAAGACCAGGCTTTTTACGTGCATTTGCTTGACCAAAATTTTTATCAGATACAAAGAGTAATAGAAGGGGTACTGGGAAGGAGAGAAGGCCAGAGGGGAACTGGCTACTGCTCCTGTTGCTTGCTGTGCTCTGGAAGTGTTCCTTGCTTTATGTTAAAGAAAGAAAAACTTGTTTTAAATATGCTAGCATCTTGAGGTTATTCAGTCACTCAGTTGTGTCCTACTTTTGTGACCCCCCATGGACTGCAGTTTGCCAGGTTTATCTGTCCTTCACCATCTCCTGGAGTTTGCTCAAACTCATGTCCATTAAGCCAGTGATGTCATCAAACCATCTCATCCTTTGTCTTCCCCTTATCCTCCTGCCTTCAGTCTCTCCCAACATCAGGGTCTTTTCTAATGATTTGGCTCTTCACATCAGGTGGCCAAAGTATTGTAGCCTCAGCTTCAGCATCAGTTCTTCAATGAATATTCAGGATTGCTTTCCTTTAGGAGTGACTGGTTTAATTTCCTTGCAGTCCAAAGAACTCTCAAGAGTCTTCTCCAACACTGCAGTTCAAAAGCATCAATTCTTTGGTGCTCAGCCTTCCTTATAGTCTAACTCTCACATCTGTACATGACTGCTGGAAAAACCATAGCTTTGACTATGCAGACCTTTGTTGGCAAAGTAATGTCTCTGCTTTTTAATCTCTGTCTAGATTTGTCATAACTCTTCTTCCAAGGAGCAAGCATCTTTTAATTTTAAGGAATGAGAAAAGTGAAACCAGGACAGAGAAGAGAAAGAAGTCTTTATGAGAAATGTGGATTTGATTTAGGCTTGCGGAAAGAGTGGAATTTTGGGCTAGTGGACAAGGTATTCTAAAAACATTTGAGGAAAAGGCAGTATGGAGTGTTGAATTTCCTATAATGCTTCCTAAGCTTCTTTCCTCCTCCCTCACAAATAGCTCTGCTTCTCTGTGACTGACATCTCTGTGACACTCTCTTCATCTATTTGGTAAACTGTCACTTACCAGGATCCTGATTGTGCCTTCTCATATTCTTTTTGCACTTTATCACCTAACTCATCAGCTTCCTCTCGGTCCTAACCATTATACCCCTCCAGACTGAACTCAGTCTACAGGTGCACAGTCATTCTAGAACTTTGTCACAGGACCATCAGCAATATCCTTCTTTCTCAATCCATCTCACCCACAGAATCCATGATCACATCCTTCTACGCTACTTACTGCCTATGTCCTAAAAATCCCCACCTTCTAACCTCCTGCACCGCTTCCTGTAAATTCCTCTTTAACTTCATAACTACCACTCCTTTTACTGCTCCACTTTCCACAGGGCTGCATCTCGGGTTCACTCCACATGGCTTGGATTCCATGGTTCAGCATCATAGCCATATTTTTTCTGGTCCTTGACTAGCAACCGTCTTCCCTGGGCTTCCGTCACAGCAGCTTAAGTGAGCTGCTGCTGCTAAGTCGCTCTGGTCGCAATCCCACAGACGGCAGCCCACCAGGCTCCGCTCTCCCTGGGATTCTCCAGGCAAGAACACTGGAGTGGGTTGCTGCCAGGATCCAGCGTGAGGAACTCCGCTCATGGCAAAGGTCATGAGGAAGGAGGCTTTGGCATGCGCAAAGGCGAGATCAAGCCTCAGGAAACCCCCTGTTCCCGAACATCTACCCCCAAAACCAGAGTCTTCCTACTTTACTGTTTCATGCTCTCACCTTACACCTCTGACTTTGTGGGGGCTGTTCCCCACCGGTTCTCTCAGAGAAGGAGTAAACTTGCAGCTCCAGTCAATAAAAATTCCTGGGTGTGACAAGGGTGTATCAGGTCAAACCTCTCTGCTGGCAGACTAGCTTGTATGACAGGATTATCCATACATGATTGTTTACTACCCTCAACCATAAACAGCACAGAGAGTTTGGAGTATTTTGAAAATCTTGATTAGCATAGGGCTTTTCTCATTGTTGAGTCAATGATATTGCTGCCAGGCCTCCACATCCTTAGGCACCTGGGAATATATTAATGTATTTGGAATATAGAAAAGGAAATATAGTAGTTTTTGATGTTAGCAATACTAGACTTTTTGAGTTAATGAATTTTCTCTTTTGTTATAGATCACCGTACTTTGCTATAAATCACTGTGTCTTTGCCATGTAAAAATGTAACTTTATCACTATCTTAAGACTAAATAGATCTTAAGGGGAACATTGGTGATGGGTTTTCATTTGTTGGGCTGATGTTTGCTGCTAAATCTCCATATTCCCTGCCCTTATAATGAATATAACTAGCATGTAGGAGAAATAAGTATTAACTTTTAAGATTAATCATGTTAACCTTAGGTTAAATAAATTCCTTTCATAGTTGTAACCCACTACACCCTCACCCAATATGAATGCAACTTTATCTGGTACCTTTAGAAGGTGGCTCCTGGTTTAAGAAAAAACACCCTTGGAAAAAATAAGTTTTCTGGTTAACTGACCATTATCAGAAAGAAAGGGTCGTAAAATGTCAGCAGGCCTCATGGCCAGAAGATGATGTAAAACCCCTAAGACCTTGGCACTCCACTCCAGTACTCTTGCCTGGAAAATCCCATGGATGGAGGAGCCTGGTAGGGTTCAGTCCATGGGGTCGCTAACAGTTGGACACAACTGAGCGACTTCACTTTCACGTTTCACTTTCATGCATTGGAACAGAAAATGGCAACCCACTCCAGTGTTCTTGCCTGGAGAATCCCAGGGATGGGGGAGCCTGGTGGGCTGCCATCTGTGGGGTCACACAGAGTCAGACATGACTGAAGTGACTTAAATAAATGTGTGAAGCACCTGATTTTGATGAAGGTCAGGACGGCTGACCCCGTGTGACTTTAAAATTTTCATTTGTCTCTATGTGTAACAAAAAGTATATAAGCAAACCTGAAAATAAAGAAAATGGATCAGTTTCTGGAAAGACTGATACCCCCACATCATTCTTTCTTGCTCCCCGTTTTTCTGGCTGAATTACCATCTGGAGCGTGGGTGCTCGCCATGCCTGCTAATTTTGCCCTAGCATTTAAGTTCCACGCGAGAGGGAGCCCAAGGCGGGGCACCCTCTGATATTCAAGTGGGTGCCAGTGGCCTGCGTAGGTGGTGCAACCTTCTTGTCTTGAAGCTTTATTGGTATCCCACATAAACCAAGTTATTCAGCATCTTTTTCTCCACTAATTTTCCTACTACACTATTTCTTTCTAATCTTCCTCTATATCTTTAATTAAGCAATTAATTCCTAGGACGCTGACTCCGTCCCTGCTTCGAATTACCCTGGGTCCACTGGGGCTGGACCCTGGCAGGTTGCCATTTCTTCTCCAAAACATGAAAGTGAAAAGTGAAAATGAAGTCGCTCAGTCGTGTCCGATTCTTAGTGACCCCATGGACAGTAGTAGCCTACCAGGCTCCTCCATCCATGGGATTTTCCAGACAAGAGCACTTAGCTTAAAAAGATGCAAAACTGAAGAGATTACCAATCATCAGAAAGGTATAATTGTGTTGCCTGTGGTATGCATGAAAATTTTTGAGGTGGGGGAGAAGTCAGACCAAACCACTCAGAGTAATAGTGCCAGTTAAGTTTGCCCAAGAAAGAGACTTTAACATTTTGTGATGTCCATTATGTGCTTGGAATTTCATGCCCATAATAGGTCAAGGCTCAGACAGGTCCAGAAATTGCCCACAAATACATGATAAACAGAGACACGGTTCCTGAGAGATCTTAGTCTCCTCTGCTCTGCTGCTTTCTGCTTATTTCTGTAATTACTGAAATCTCTTCCTTTAGAGTCTTCTGGCATCTTGATAATGAAGTTTATCTCATAAAGAAAGTTTTGTATTCAGTGTAAATAACAGCGCTCTTTTGACCTTGGCTGTCTCATCTGTTTCATAGTTCTGGATGTTAAATTACATTTCATTATGTGTATGTTTGAAATAATAGATTTTGGGGGCAGATATTAGAAGTTGCCATAAAAGAGACTTATATATTAAAGCAAAATGTCCAATCTCCAAGAGATTGTCATGTGGGTATTTAGTAATATTTGAAGGTATAATAGAATCCAAATTGTACTTTGAATATGTGTGTGTGTGTGTGTATACATATCAGAATACAACTTACATTCATTTTAGATATTCTCTACATTTCTATCTATAGAACAGCTTCAGTGCTGTGCTACTTGGTCTCTGAATCTCATATCCAGGTCCTGTGCTTGCTACCTTTTGAAGCTCTATAGAAGAAATCTCAAAGCCAGCTTTCCTGGCCACTGCTAGTTGATGAAATTCTGGATAGTAGCAGAAAGACAATCATTGTTTCTATTGCTTCAAAGAATTCACATGCTTTGGTGTCGTGTGTATAAAAAGCTATGGCGGCTGATTGGTTTGTGGACTTTTGATGCCAGTTTTATGAGGCTAATGCAAACCTAATTCTGGTTTACCATAGTTTCCACCAACAGAGGAACCCCAATATGCCCATGAGTGAAGAAAGACATGGCTATTCCACAGAGCAACTTGGTCATGAAATTCCTTATTTATGACTGCATTCAGAAAGCCATGAACCTTTCCTGCTTACTATCATATTTTAATTCACTGCCACACTTGTGAGCACACATATAAATCAGGGTGCATCTTTAAAAGATAAATCTCACTCCAAATCCAGTGCATCCTTTTTTATGGAATCTATGTGACCTGACTGTAAAGAGAATTTTTGATTAATCAGAACTAAGATTTTAATAAAGAAACAGCAGGTGGGCTAACCACAAAATTAAAACTCCCAACCATCTCAGAGTAATAAAGTCATAAATATAAAAGTGCTCAAAATATCTCATTTGCATCTTTGAATAACGTCCCTGTTTAACAAGGAGAGGGCACTGCCTTGACCAGCAGAGGGCAGTTTCCCACATTCATTGTCTTTCCTGGTTCAGTCTTGTCTCAGTATCTTTGTCAATCTTTCACTGTGTAATAGAGCAGGGCTGCATGATAATTAATTGCCATCTGCAGTGTGTTTTTACCAGTAATTTTTACGCCCAATTGCTCAATTGCAATATCGTATCAGCCGCATTTCAGCACATGCTGGAAAACAAAAATATGCCTTTGGTTTCCTAATCAAGTTTGGTCAATTTAAGGATTCTTTTTGGCAGAAACAATGTCAATTTATTTCTGTGACTGTGGTATAAGCCTCCCTATTAGTAGTTAAAAATTTATGGCTTTCTGAATAAGGCAGACCAAGTTGTGACCTTAAAGACACAAGAGACACAGGTTTGACCCCTGGGTCAGGAAGATCTCCTGGAGGAGGAAATGGCAACCCACTCCAGTATTCTTGCCCCCAAATTTCCATGGACAGAGGGGCCTGACAGGCTATAGTCCATGGGGCCACAGAGTCAGATCTACTGAGCAACTGAACACACATGCACTGGTTACTTAAACTGGGCTTATTTTCTTATGGTAAAATGTAAATAATGGTGCCATAGAGTACCAGGTGGTACTGAGGTTAAACATCCTAACAATTCATGAAATATGTACTTGAAGAATTCTCAGCTCACTTATGTAAGTTTCATGTGGTCTTAGAACATAGCCTCCCAAGAAATTTACCTCAAGTGGTTTTTAGCTACGGTAACTACTTCTAGGCAAACTATTGAATCAACACACCCATCTGTTGGTTTAGTGACTGTAAGCATGGCAAAGGATTGATGACAAGTGCACTTTTTCATTCATAAAATGCTTTTCTGTTTATTATTTTATTCATTCTTCATGGCAAATCCTTAGCGAAGCAGGACAGATAGTAGGATCTTCCTTTGTAAAGAGGAAATCAAGCCTCAGCAGGTTAAGTGATTTGTTTCCAACATGGCAATGGCAGATTCAGAGTCTGAACTTAGTTCACCCTGATGCCCAGTCCACGGTAATCAACCGAAGAGTCACAGCATTTCCCTCTCTCAGATCCTGCCTCTACATTTGTAACCAACAGAATTAAGACAAATTACCCTCGAGTTTCCTTCTAGCTTTGACTTCCCAGGAGATTGCAGAAAAATTTCCATGAAAGCGATGGTTCTAATATTAGTAGAGAATTGTTGTGATATTTGTACTATTCTTAGAGGATAAGGCTTCAAGGCTTAGAAATGCTGAAGAAACTTCTTGGAGGGAAGAGAGGTCAAGAAACAAGGATGGTGAGGTTCTATTGTCTTTGGGTTTTAAAAATCTAGTGATTTTTGAAAGCCAACTGTTTTTCCTCTGCAACACCCATGGAGCATCAACTATCATCATTTTAAATGCCACCCCTTGCTTTCTGTTTATTTGTTTGGGCCAGGCCTTTGTTGCGGTGTGCAGGATCTTTGGTTAGGGCTTGTGAACTCTTAGCTGTGGCACGTGGTTCTAGTTCTCAGACCAGGGATAGAAGGCGGGCCTCCTGCATTGGGAGCGCAGTCTCAGCCGCTGGACCACGAGGGAAGTCATCTCAAGTTTCTTTCTAAGCCACTTAATTATAGTACCCCAAGCTAACTTTTCTCCCTCACTGCCATCCAGACGCTACCCTAAAAGCAAACAAGTAACTCCCACTAGCAGGGGCCATAATCGCTTCAGTGACACTAATGAGCATGAGGAGGCTTTCTGTGTGCCAGGGCTGCACTTGGTGCTTTTAAAGGCACTGCTTATATAATCTTTTTGATCTAATGCGGTGGGTACTTTTATTGTCCACTTTATACAGCTGAGTAATTTGCCTCATTGTCATTTCTTGTCTGGGCTACTATCACTGATTTCCTAGTTTATTCCATAGTTACGTATGTACTGTGCACTATGAATCTGTATGTATTTGAATGTACTATGAATGTGGCTATTCTCGGTACCTAGTATAAGTGGAGTCAAACAGTGCTTGTCTGCACCTATTGTATATTGGGATGCATTTTTAAGGTTAATTTAGTATATGTCCTAAAGAGATTGTACCTTCTTGTTTTTTTTTTTCCTCCTGTGCTATACAGTTGGTTCTCATTAGTTATCTATTTGAAAAGCAGAGATAGAGGCACAGACGTGGAGAACAAATGTATGGATACCAAGGGGGAGGAAGAGGTGGGATAAACTGGGAGGTTGGGATTGACATGTATACGCTACTATGTATAAAATATACAAGTATGACAATCTACCTTTTAAATGTTATCTCATCTCATTTCATTTCATGCCTCTTCCATCTTCTGTCATGGGGCTTAACCCATGCAGAATTCTTCTCAGTAATTTGGCTGGATCAAGAATTTTCCCAGACTATACTCTCTTTCCATGGGATTCCCTGACTGTAAAGTCTTTCTTCCTATTTTTCCCGTTGTTATCCTCATGCGTATCTGCAAATTAATGTCATTTCTTCAGAGAGGATTTTCTGGATTACTTGATTATTTTTCTCCAAAAGTGCAAGCCGTTTAAACAACATTTTTATTAGATGAAAGCAAAAATATAGAACACGTTAAACCATAATTTAAACAAACAAAAAACAACACACTGCTCAAGGATAATAAAAGAATAAGCACGAATTAAATGAATGGCTCTCATCTTTACTATGTAAGATTTTCACCCTCATTAAAAAAAAAAAATTATACCAGTCCACCAGAAGGTAGCATTCAGGGTATTCTGGATCTAACTAATAAAGAAATTATAGAAATATTACTAGGGGAGGTGAACTAGCATCCACCCGAGTATTAGGAAGGTACTCAGGGATGAAAATGAGAAACCACTGGCCCAGCATTTAATTGGTAAGGCCACATGGTGTAAATTATAAAATCATAATTATATGGATGAGATGAATGGTGCCTAGGTCACCCAATCCCAGAACAGTAAAACTAGTAGGCACTCTTCCTAACCCATAGCTTTGAAACTTGAATGAAATATATATTACACTTAAGGAAATAAAGTAAAACATTTAAAAATAGAGATACTTTTGGAAAGTTCCTATTAATTCATGACTGTTACTGTGATGGTATGTTAAGATGAATGAGGCCAATGGGGAAATCTATGAGTGAGCTTTTATCCAGAAGCCCTGGAGCCAAGGCATGCTTATCTTCAAACCAGCTCCTCACATGATAGGTTAAACATGTTTGATGCAACGTGTCAATTTATTACCTACAAGTATACAGTGTTTTAGTCTGAATTTGGTGTCAAATCTTTCTTTACTAGAATCATGGTACCAACTGTCATTTAAGTATGACAGACTTACCATTTGTTGGATGGGTACAGGACTGACTGAGTCTCTTGAGGGTATTGCTTCTAATTTAACTGTGCACCTCAGTGTGTCTGAGCTGGTCATGCTGAGACGGTGGTTCCCTACTCTATGCCCCAGTGACTGCTAGACCTGCTCTTCTAAGGACTTGGTTCTTACCTTAAATCATTTGTTCAATTGATTCTCAATAAATATTTACTGTATGCCTACTGGGCTTCCCTGGTGGCTCAGAGGTTAAACCATCTGCCTCCAATGCGGGAGACCTGGTTTCAATCCCTACACTACAAAATTGCTAGTTGCTGGCCAAATGGAAAAGAAAGGGCATCATATCACCTCTTGTAGTGGATGCAAGAGAAAGAAAAATTAAGGGATCATCACTGTATAATGTATAAAATGCCACAAGAGAAACACAGGAAAGCCGAAGGTGAAAAGTCTCATAGAGAACATCGCATTTGAGTTAAATCTTAATGACCTAAGTTCATAGGGCAACACCTGCGAGGAGGAAAGAAAATGTTTACGGAAGAGAAGAGAGAGGTGCTAGAATATAATATGCTTAAGAAAATGAAGTGCATTCAAAGGGGAAATGTCTGAAGAGGTAGGCTCCCGGAGTCCAACTCCAGCAGCCAGGGATTCAACCTGAAGAGGTGAACGGTGTCGGCGAATGAGGCAGCCTCTCCCAATTTTCTTTTGGACTGCCTGTTTATTCCAAGTTTAAGATTCTCTTTTATACTTTTATAAAAGCATTAGGCCAGAGGTTTGACACTTTCAGATCCCCCTCTCCCAGATTTATTTTCTCCATAAATCATTGTTGCTCTTCAAACAGAGTTCCTACTTAAATGATTCTTTCAGAATCAGCCTTATCATCTATTATCCACCTCTTCCAATGTGTCCTGTAGTTAACTTGTGATTCCATTGTAACTCATGCTACATTCCTCAGTTTACTACTTATCTTCCTAAGTCCTATTTGCCCCCTAACATCCTGAGCTCACTATCTCTTAAGAAGGCTTCTAGCTATAAGGTCTCTAAAAATTCCTAACTTCTATAAGCTATAGGAAAATATGCTAACTTTACAACATTCCTTAAATCTTTAACTTCTGACTATTTTAATTATTTCTAAGCCCTAAATTCAGTAAACTCCTTTGCCATAAACATTCTCCTCACAGATAGGATTCAGATATCAATCACTCCCATGACCTCAAGCTACGGCCTATGTGCTCATCCTGGAACACTCTTTTGTAAAAGTCCTTGAACAAATGTCAGTGATTAACTTTATGAATTATTTTCTGAGCAATGCTACAGAAGGCTTTGTGCCTTCTCATGCTCCTATCAAGAACAATAAGCATCTTGATATTCCTTTTCAGTCAACTCAGCTGAGGAGAGGGAAAGACAAGTCAGAATTACAAGGCCTAACTCCTTCATCCTGGGATCTGTGCCTGCGGAATGAGGAGAAGGGGCTGGGGACCGTGCCTCCATTTTGTCAGTAAGGCCTAACGCACCTCCCGACAGTAGGCTTCAGCTTAAGGAGAAGTCAAACTCTGTCCTGAAGGAATAGAGACTGGGGCCACTGAGAGAAAAGGCTTCACTAAATTTTGAGAGAGAGAAGGAGACGAGACAAGCCTGCTGCTTTCCAGCTTGTCTGGCTAGATGAATTATGGTGATGTAAATGCTCTGAAGGCAATGGCACCCCACCCCATTACTGTTGCCTGGAAAATCCCATGGATGGGGGAGCCTGCAAGGCTGCAGTCCGTGGGGTCTCTGAGGGTCAGACACGACTGAGCGACTTCAGTTTCACTTTTCACTTCCCTGCATTGGAGAAGGAAATGGCAACCCACTCCAGTGTTCTTGCCTGGAGAATCCCAGGCCAGGGGAGCCAGTTGGGCTGCCGTCTCTGGGGTCGCACAGAGTCAGACATGACTGAAGCGACTTAGCAAATGCTCTGAGATGGAAAACACTGGAGGGAGATTAGTCGAGAGTGTATGTATTGTGTGCATGTACAATGGCGAGGGAGAAAGTGGTAAGATGGTGGGCTCACCTTTGGACATGTTAGTTTTGGGTCCTTTAGGTAGCGATGCATAGCAGGAAAGTTGATGCGCAGTCATCAGATGAAGACTGAAGTTCTGGTTGAAGATGATGACTGAAAAGTCATACAGATAAGAGTGAAAGCTGTGGCACTACAAGAGAGGGCACAGAAAGAACATGTAATGGAAATACAAAATGGTATTGTTTAATCAGCGCCTATAGTCAAAGCTATATTTTTCTAGTAGTCATGTAAGAACGTGAGAGTTGGTCCAAAAAGAAGGCCAAGCACTGAAGAACTGATGCTGAAGAAGACTCTTGAGAGTCCTTTGGACAGAAAGGAGATCAAACCAGTCAGTTCTAAAAGAAATCAACCCTGAATATTCATTGGAAGGACTGGTATTGAAGCTGAAGCTCCATTACTTTGACCACCTGATGCGATGAGCTGACTCACTGAAAAAGATCCTGATGCTGGGAAAGACTGAAGGCAAAAGGAAAAGGGGCCAGCAGAGGATGATATGGATAGCATCACTGACTCAATGGACATGAATTTGAACAAATTCTGGGAGACAGGAGTGGCCACAGGACTGGAAAAAGTCAGTTTTTATTCCAATCTCAAAGAAAGGCAATGGCGAAGAATTCAAACTACTGCACAGTTGCACTTATCTCACATGCTAGCAAAGAAATGCTCAAAATTCTCCAAGCCAGGCTTCAGCAGTACATGAACTGTGAACTTCCAGATGTTCAAGCTAAATTTAGAAAAGTCAGAGGAACCAGAGATCAAATTGCCAACATCTGTTGGATCATCGAAAAATCACAAGAGTTCCAGAAAAACGTCTATTTCTGCTTTATTGACTACACCAAAGCCTCTGACTGTGTGGATCACAACAAACTGTTGGAAAATTCTGAAAGAGATGGGCATACCAGACCACCTTATCTGCCTCCTGAGCAATCTGTATGCATGTCAAGAAGCAACAGTTAGAGCTGGACATGGAACAACAGACTGGTTCCAAATCAGGAAAGGAGTATGTCAAGGCTGTATATTGCCACTCTGCTTATTTAACTTACATGCAGGGTATATCATGCAAAATGCCATGCTGAGCAAAGCACAAGCTGGAATCAAAATTGCTAGGAGAAATATCAATAACCTCAGATACACAGATGACACCACCCTTATGGCAGAAAGTGAAGAACAAAAGAGCCTCTTGACAAAAGTGAAAGAGGAGAGTGAAAAAAGTTGGCTTAAAAACTCAGCATTCAGAAACCTAAGATCATGGCATCTGGTCCCATCACTTCATGGCAAATAGATGGGGAAATAATGGAAACAGCGACTTTCTTTAGGGGGCTCCAAAATCACTGCAGATGGTGACTGCAGCCATGAAATTAAGAGACCCTTCCTCCTTGGAAGAAAAGCTATGACCAATCTAGACAGCATATTAAAAGCAGAGACATTGCTTTGCCAACAAAGGTCTGCCTAGTCAAAGGTCCCCCCCAGCCCAGTGGTCATATATGGTTGTGAGAATTGGACTATAAAGAAAGCTGAGAACCAAAGAATTGATGCTTTTGAACTGTGGTGTTGGGGAAGACTTTTGAGAGTCCCTTGGACTGCAAGGAGATCAAACCAGTTGATCCTAAACGAAATCAGCCCTGATTATTCATTGGAAGGACTGATGCTTAAAAGTCCAATACTTTGGCCACCTGATGCAAAGAACTGACTCATTGGAAAAGACCCTGATGCTGGGAAACATTGAAGGCAGGAGGAGAAGGGGACAACAGAGGATCAGATAGTTGGATAGCATCACTGATTCGATGGTCATGAATTTGAGTAAGCTCTGGGAGCTGGTGATGGACAGGGAAGCCTGGCATGCTGCAGTCCACAGAGTCGCAAAGAGCTGGACACAACTGAATGACTGAGCTGAGCTAAACTGGGAGATAGTAGAGGACAGAGGAGCCTGGTGTACTGCAGTCCATGGGGCTGCAGAGTCAGACATGGTTTAGTGACTGAACAAGAACAACAACAAACCAATATCATTTTCTTAGAGGTAAGTTTTTGAATTCTGCTACAATGGCCTCAACTTATCAAATGGGGAAATATGATCCCATAGTAGGTCTTCATTCAATGAAGGTGTATGTTTCCACTTGCAAGGTACACAAAAGATACAGGACATATTTATACAAAAGTTATGAAAGCTATTTTTAGGCAAAAATATGCTTCACTGAACTACAAAGTGTGTTGATATCTAATTGTCATGTGCTAAAATCCAGGAGAAATAAGCCTTCAGTTCTGATATAGCAACACTAGGAGGAGATGTGTAAGCAAGTATGGCATAACTTGTTTGGAAAAACTGAATAAGTATGGAGCAGCTTTTTGGTATTGATAATGGATGAGCGAGATGGTAGGGTGAGGACACTCTTAGTGATTGCTCATAAGAGGACCAGGATTACTTATAAAGAGGACTATTGTCTTTCATTTCCAGCTGATTTGAAATACACATTAGTATCTGCTTCAATATTCTCATATACATTGGTATCTTCTCTTGTGAAAGCAGCTGGACCAGCAGCTCAGCAGCTGGGAACCAATGGTCTAAAAGCAGTCACAGCAAGGGCAGGTTTCTGGTATTTGGGGATTTTCTTCCTTGAAACTATGGATGGACAAGACTACAGGAAGCTGGCTGCTTCTTTCTGTGAACAGTTTCTTGTTAGACAGAAATAAAGTGGACAAGAGAGGTTAGGTAGATAGCTAATCAGACACAAGTGTTATTACCCCCTTACCCTGCTCCCAATCTTTTTCTTTTTCTTTTTTTTTCTTGTTGGGGGGGGCGGATGTTTATCCTGTGAACTACTTTAATATTATGTATGTATTTATTTGTTGGCTGTGGGGGCTGCTAGTTGCAGCCTATGGGATCTTTAGTTGTGCCACGTGAAGTCTTAGTTGTAGCATTGGACGTAGATCGAATTTCCTGACCAAGGGCTGGACCCAGGCCCTCTGCATTGGGAACATGGGGTCTTGGCACTGGACCACCAGGAAGGCCCCCTACTCTCAGTATTTTATGCATTTCTGAAGCCATCTGGGGATTTTAGTATCTTAAGTTCTTTGTACCCAAATATATTCAAAACTATTGTATTTTTCTTTGACTACACTAAAAATAATCTGAAAAAAAATTAGCTCAGGCAGGTCAGAAGCATTTTGATGAAAGTAAAGGGAAATATTTGAGTTACCTGGCTAAAGAACCATTAAAAACAATTGTTCATCAAAAGCAACCCATAAGAGTTCCTCAATTTTTGAAAGTTTAAGTATCGTGTGAAAGTAGAAGATTAGGGATATAACCAAAGACTTTGAATTGCAATTACTTTGAAAAATAATTTAAACAGATTTCTTATACATTTGATTATGCTTGGAATTTAGTCTTTCTAGGCCTCTTACCTATTTTATGAATTAAGGTGTGTCTGTAACAGAGTCTTATGCCTATTTCCTCAGTGAATATCAAAGCCATCTTATGTTCTTTATTTCTTGCTAATTCTATTAAAGTTAAGCGATCAAGAACATGGCACCAACTGACTGCTAAGGGATTGAAATTTTAAAGTGCAAGCTACATTTAGAAAACCACAATATGGATTCCACACACATGGCTTAGCGCTTTGGAAAAAATGGGCAATAGTCCTCTCTGCTTTGAGGGAAGAAAACGAAATTTAGCATTATTGTCTACTGTATCTTGGTAAATGCCATAGAAAGAATAACACCAAGAATCAGGAGCCTCTCCTTTCACACTGGGTTTTATAACTGTTTCCGTGATCTTGATAAGCTACATTCTCTTTGGGTCTCATTTGCCTCATCTCTGAAACAGGATACTTCAGTTCAGTTCAGTTCAGTTGCTAAGTCATGTCTGACTCTTTGCAACCCATGAATCGCAGCACGCCAGGCCTCCCTGTCCATCACCAACTCCCAGAGTTCACTCAGACTCACGTGCATCTAGTCCGTGATGCCATCCAGCCATCTCATCCTCTGTCGTCCCCTTCTCTTCCTGCCCCTAATCCTTCCCAGCATCAGAGTCTTTTCCAATGAGTCAGCTCTTCCCATGAGGTGGCCAATAGGATACTTAGAATCACTCATTCCTTCATCTCTAATAGTCTCAGTTTATGAAAGAGTTGGATTCAAAGGTAACTGAACAAATCTTGGCAGAAGAGATTGGTCTTAGGCCCGGCTGACACAAAGAATAATGAGATATGCAGAGTCCAGCAGCTTTTCTATATTTGGATGCTGAGATGCTTTGTTTGCATCTTGGAAGCTGGGGGTTGTCAACATTTCCTGATTCAACTAAGCAGATGCTCTTCTGGCTGTCTTCAGTCATCTGCACCCTGAAACCAGCGGGAGCAAAGATTGTAATCAGATCCACATGGGTACTTGGTGCCACTGGACATTATATGATTAAGTCTCTAAATAACACTCCAGCCGAATTCAAATCAGAGAGCCTGGATTGCAGTTGTCATGCACCCACCGGCTATCTATGTGCTGAATAAATACTGCGCTTCCCGTGACACAAACGCACCAAGATCCTCCTAATTTTTTTTTTTTTTTTCCCTAGCAAGAGGGCTCCCAACCAGGAACCTTGTCCTGGGAGATTGTGGCAGGCTCTGTTACACACCATTTCACACACCTGTTTTTGTCTCCCATAAATTTGCGATTACTTTTCCTCCAGGCTTAGACTGATGAGAGCGTTCTTCTTTCTCCTCCAGTCGTTGCAAAGGCAGCACTAATGCGAATCAGCTCAAATGCCAGAGCAGGTCAAAGCTTCAGCTTTTAGCCTCCTCAATGAGCCTAGTGTAAGTTTAAAAGGAGCCTTTAAGCCTTGCTGCATAATGCTGTCTTTTGGCCTCTGAGCAAGAAACCAGGAGAGTTAGTAATGATCACAGCAGAGAATTCATTAAGCTGCCCTAATTGAAGGCTGAAGTGAGGGGGAAGTAAGGATGCAAAATTTGACCTGATTGAGCCTGAAGACTGGAGAAGGAGGACAACTAACACTCCATGAAGCACCTAAGAACTAGAGGCTTAGCATTTGATTTTACCCTCATGGCATCTCTTTAAGATAAGAATTGTTATCGCCATTTTACAGGTTACTCAGAGAGGTTAAGTAATTTGCCCAGGGTCACATATCTACAAGTAGAAGATCCATGAGTAGAATGCAGATCTGTTTTCAGGCCAGCATTCCCCCCCCACCCCCACCCCCCGCCCCCGTTTCTAGCCTTCTGGGGAGAAAACTGAGCTTAGGGACATATAAGGCAACAAACAGGAAGAATGGTTTTGAAAATCAGTTTCCTTTGGTAGCAAGACAATGACTAAAGCTTGCTATCATGAGGTTGGAGGCAGAATTTGGAAAGGGACTGAAATCAAATCTGGCCTCTATAACCTGGCTCCGAATTAAATCTAGGAGACAAAGATTTGAGTGAAGTAGAAAAGAATAGTTTTTATTACTTTGACAGGCAAAGGGGGCCACAGTGGCCTAATGTCCTCAAAACTGAGTCCCAACTTGAAAGGGGTAGTGAGGAGTTCCACAGCAGTGGTTCAAAGAGGATGTGATCAGTTCATGGACATTGTTCCTATTGGTTAGTGGTGAGGTAAGTGGGAGTCAGCATCCTCAGCCTTCTGGCTCCAGTGATCTGGGGTCAATGAGCTTGTGGGCAGCATACAGTTACCTTATCCCACCTGGTGGGGGTTTCACTATCTGCAAAACAGCTCAAAGATGGTGTTATGTAAATCCCTTCAGGGGGTGGCCAGGACCCTGCCCCCAAGGCTACACTTTTGTTTCTTTTGACAGCTCCTGGCCATAGGAAGCATCACTAGGAACAAAGTCAGTGGAGTTGACGGAATTCCAGTTGAGCTACTTCAAATCCTAAAAGATGATGCGGTGAAAATGCTGCACTCAATGTGCCAGCAAATTTAGAAAACTCAGCAGTGGCCACAGGACAGGAAAAGTCCATTTTCATTTCAATCACAAAGAAAAGAAATACCAAAGAATGTTCAAAATGTTCAAACTGCTGCACAATTGCACTCATCTCACATGCTTGCAAAGTAATGCTCAAGATTCTCCAAGCCAGGCTTCAACAGTATGTGAACCATGAACTTCCAAATGTTCAAGTTGAATTTGGAAAAGGCAGACGAATCAGAGATCAAATTGCCAACATCTGCTGGAACACTGGAAAAGCAAGAGAGTTCCAGAAAAGCATCTACTTCTGCTTTATTGACTGTGCCAAAGCCTTTGACTGGGTGGATCACAACAAAGAGTAAAAATTCTTCAAGAGATGGGAATACCAGGCCATCTGACCTGCCTCTTGAGAAATCTATATATAGGTCAAGAAGCAACAGTTAGAACTGGACATGGAACAACAGACTGGTTCCAAACAGGAAAAAGAGTACGCCAAGGCTGTATATTGTCACCTTGCTTATTTAACTTATATGCAGAGTACATCATGAAAAACACTGGGCTGGAAGAAGCACAAGCTGGAATCAAGATTGCTGGGAGAAATATCAATAACCTCAGATACACAGATGATAACACCCTTATGGCAGAAAGTGAAGAAGAACTAAAGAGCCTCTTGATGAAAGTGAAAGAGGAGAGTGAGAAAGTTGGCTTAAAGCTCAACATTCAGAAAACTAAGATCATGGCATCTGGTCCCATCACTTCATGGCAGATAGATGGGGAAACAGTGGAAACAGTGGCTGATTTATTTTCTGGGCTCCAAAATCACTGCAGATGGTGACTGCAGCCATGAAATTAAGAGATGCTTGCTCCTTGAAAAAAAGTTATGACCAACCTAGACAGCATATTCAAAAGCAGAGACGTTACTTTGCCAACAAAGGTCAAGGATATGGTTTTTCCAGTAGTCATGTATGGCTGTGAGAGTTGGATTACAGAGAAAGCTGAGTGCCAAAGAACTGATGCTTTTGAACTGTGGTGTTGGAGAAGACTCTTGAGAGTCCCTTGGACAACAAGGAGATTCAACTAGTCCATCCTAAAGGAAATCAGTCCTGAATATTCATTGGAAGGACAGATGCTAAAGCTGAAACTCCAATACTTTGGCCACCTGATGCAAAGAACTAACTCATTTGAAAAGACCCTGATGCTGAGAAAGATTGAAGGCAGGAGCAGAAGGGGACAACAGAGAATGAGATGGTTGGATGGCATCACCGACTCAATGGTCATGAGTCTGAGTAAGCTCTGGGAGTTGATGATGGACAGGGATGCCTGGTGTGCTGCAGTCCATGGGTTGCAAAGAGTCTGACACAACTGAGCTACTGATCTGAACTGAACTTTTGTCTCTCCATCTTCTTTCTTCCTTAATTAGCAACTATTTGAACCTGCTCATTGGAACTCAGGGAAGGTCATGGAGGCTGAATGAAGCCTATTTTCTATAATCAATAAATGGGAGACACAGAAAGGCTTCTGTGCCCAGGAGCCCCACAGAGTCCTGCTTGGTTTCAGGAGTAGAAGGTACTTCTAATGAATTACAGGTTGTGAGGGCTGGCTGGGAGAGAAAACATCCAGGGTTCAGGCTTTGTGGAGAATTAGCTGAGACTTCTAGGTATTCATGTAGAAAGCCCAACTTTTAATTTTTCTTACTATCAATTAAAGCCTCCAGATCCTGCCATACTGCTCCAACCTACTGCTCATGCTGGTTGCTGAGTCTCACATGCCCTGCACTCAAGTAATGTGACAACATGCTTCTCTTCCAGGGGATGGAGATCCGTCTCTTCCCTCTTGCCCTACTCCTCCATCAAGGCCTGGATCAAATGTTTGTGGCCTTTTCTAAGTCTCCAAGGTGGAAACGGAAATCTTTTACTGAATTGCTTTAGCACATTTATCAAGTTCCAACCACAGGACAGTTTTTGAATAAACTTTGTATTCCCTGCTAGATTCTCAGATGCTTAAAGCTTGAGGCAAGAGGTGGCAGAAGAGGTACATATTCGAGGTCTGAAAAACTTCTTTCCCTTTCAATATCCTTCACAGATATGATGATACCCAAAAAATATGTATGAAGTAAAGGAATTTATTCCCACCATTATGCTTGCTTTTTCTTTTAATTTCCTTGATAGAAACAACTGATCATCCACTGACTAAGTTTTTATTTACTAAAAACCAACTATGTGGATAATTATCTGATTGACCACATTATAGAAGGCTTTTTGTCTCATGTTAAGGCACTGTTAGTCTTATTTCAGGAAAGATAAATAATTATGACAAAAAGAAGTGACATAATCAGAGTTATTTTCCAGAAAGATCTTTTGGTGCAATATTAAAGACAGAATGGAGAGAGGTGAACCAGACAGGAGGGAGGAGAGAAGTATGGCAACATTCCAGGCATGAGATGATTACAGCTTAAATCATTCTTTATGATGGAGGGGAAAAGGTCTGATGGAGTAATAGACTGTGAGTGTCTGTTCATAGATCTTTATAGGTCAGATTTCGCCACCTGATTGCTTATTGCTGCTTCCCAGTATCTGAGTAGTTCTTCATTTCCACTCCATGGGATTTGACTTTTTGTCTTTGTAGATTTGTCAGATAGAAAAAATTAAAACCTTATTATTAAAAGAGAATAAGCATATATTTCTTTTACACTTGCAATGCAAGAGACATGAGTTCAATCTCTAGATCAAAAAGATGTCCTGAAGAGGGAAATAGCCATCCATTCCAGTATTCTTGCCTGGGAAATCCCATGGATGGAGGGAACCTGATGGGCTGTAGTCCATGGGGGGTTGCAAAAGAGTCAGATATAGCTTACTAATTAAACAATAACACAATGTATATCATTAAGAAAAAATAGGTTCCAGAATGTGATGGTATCACAACACTGTCATGAAATTGCTGTGACCCATGGGCCATGTGATGATTATATATGTAGCTATCCAAAGAACTGCCAAGTTATTTTCCACAGCTGACCTAGCATGTTACATTCCCATTGGCAATGTACAAGTATTCCAATTTCTGTACATCCTCACCAACACTTGTTTTTTTTTTTTTCTTTTTAAATTACAGCTATCTTAGTAGTTATGAAGTAATATCTCATTGTGGCTTTGATTTGCATTTGCCTAAAGACAATTGATGTTTAATATCAGTTCTTGTGATTTTAGTGAAATTTTATATCTTTTTTGATAAAGATATATTTATATGTTATATGCCCCTCAAACATAGATTTATAATTATTTTTATGCATTTGAGTGAAAAATAAAAATCTGAAGTTACAAAAAGTATAGTGATATTGGCCTTTATATTGCCTGTGTATTTACTTTTATTGTTAGTTTGTATTTCTCCATATGGCTTCAGATTACTGTCTAGTGTTCTGCCTTTAGAATCTGAAGGACTCCCTTTAGGATTCCTTGTAGGGCAGATTTAGTATTAATAAGCACTCTTAGGGCTTGTTTGTTTGCCTGGGAATATTTTAATTTCTCCTTCATTTTTGAAGGACAAATTCTCTAGATATAGAATTATCTCTTGCCAGTTTTTTTGTTTTTCTTTCAACACTTTATGTCATCATGTTGCCTTTCTGCTTCCATGGTTTCTGATGAAAATGGCTGCTAAGCTTACTGAGGATCTCTTGTGTGCTTGATAAATTTGCTTCAGTTTTCTCACTGCTTTTAGATTATTTCTTGTCTTTGGCTTCAGCTACTTTGATAATAATATATCTTAATATGAATCTCTTAGTTTATCGTATTTAAATTTATTGAATTTCTTGGATTTGTAGGCCTGTGTATGTCATTTTCATTTCTGTATTAATTTTAGAATTAGCTAACCAAATCCTACAATAAAAGCTTGTAAATGAGGCATGACATTAAATAAAGGCCTGTAGACTAATTTGGAAAAATCAGTATGTTAACAGTATTGACTTCCAAGCAGTATATTTTTTCATTAGTTAGTTCTTTTTAATATTTCTCAGTAGTATTTGTATCTTTCAGTACACTGAAACTGTTTTGTTACATATCTTGTGTTAAATACATCTCTTAGTTTGGATGGTTGATGGTATAAAGAAAATGAAATTTTTAGTTTGATTTTTCCATTTATTTACTGGTAATATATAAGTACAGAAGTTTATTTTTGTAAATAAACCTTGTGTTCTCTGGACATTATTAAGTATGCTTATTCAAATACTTGTTTTATCAATTTCTTAGATTCCTCAATATAAACAGTCATGTTGCCTGCCCCAGAAGAAAAGTTTGCCTCTTTACACTTCTGGCATTTTGTATCTTTTCTTTTCTTTTTTTTTTTTAATATCACTTTTGTCATCTATGCCTTTGTTGGTATTTTATCTAGTTGTTCTATCAGTTGAAAGAGGGAATTGTTGAATTTTCAAAACTAATGATAGATTGGTTATTTTAATTACTTTAATTTTCAATTCATGTGATCTATACAAAGGATATAATTATTTGTCTTTTTCTTTTTTTTTCTTTTTTTATTAATTAAATTTATTTATTTTTAATTACAATACTGTATTGTTTTGCCATACATTGACATGAATCAGCCATAGGTGAACACAATCTCCCAATGCCGAAGCCCCCTCCCACCTCCCACCCCACATCCTCTACTTGAATCATCCTGTGCATCAGCCCCATGCATCCTGCATCCTACATTGAACATAGATTGGCGCTTCGTTTCTTACAAGAAAATATACATGTTTCATTGCCATTCTCCCAAACCATCCCACCCTTTCCCTCTCCCTCAGAGTCCAAAAGACCACTCTATACCTCTGTGTCTCTTTGTTGTCTCACATATCGGGTCATCATTACTGTCTTCTAAATTCCATATATATGTGTCAGTATACTGTATTGGTGTTTTTCTGGTTTCTGGCTTACTTCACTCTGTATAATCGGTTCCAATTTCATCCATCTCATTAGAACTGAGTCAAATTTATTCTTTTTAAGGGCTGAGTAGTATTCCATTGTGTATATGTACCACAGCTTTCTTATCCAATCATCTGCTGATGGACATCTAGGTTGCTTCCATGTCCTGGCTATTATAAACAGCGCTGCAGTGAATATTGGGGTACATGTGTCTCTTTCAATTCTGGTTTCCTCGGTGTGTATGCCCAGCAGTGGGATTGCTGGGTCATAAGGCAGTTCTATTTGCAATTTTTAAAGGAATCTCCACACTGTTTTCCATAGTGGCTGTACTAGTTTGCATTCCCACCAGCAGTGTAAGAGGGTTCCCTTTCCTCCACATCCTCTCCAGCATTTATTGCTTGTAGACTTTTGGATCACAGCCATTCTGACTGGTGTGAAATGGTACCTCATTGTGGTCTTGATTTGCCTTTCTCTGATAATGAGTGATGTTGAACATCTTTTCATGTGTTTGTTAGCCGTCCGTATGTCTTCTTTGGAGAAATGCCTATTTAGTTCTTTGGCCCATTTTTTTATTGGATCATTTATTTTTCTGGAGTTGAGCTGCATAAGTTGCTTATATATCTTTGAGATTAGTTGTTTGTCAGTTGTTTCATTTGCTATTATTTTCTCCCATTCAGAAGTCTGTCTTTTCACCTTGCTTGTAGTTTCCTTTGTTGTGCAGAAGCTTTTAATTTTAATTAGATCCCATTTGTTTATCTTTGCTTTTATTTCCAGTATACTGGGAGGTGGATCATAGAGGATCCTGCTGTGATTTATGTCGGAGAGTGTTTTGCCTATGTTCTCCTCTAGGAGTTTTATAGTTTCTGGTCTTACATTTAGATCTTTAATCCATTTTGAGTTTATTTTTGTGTATGGTGTTAGAAAGGGGTCTAGTTTCATTCTTTTACAAGTGGTTGACCAGTTTTCCCAGCACCACCTGTTAAAGAGACTGTCTTTACTCCATTGTATATTCTTGCCTCCTTTGTCAAAGATAAGGTATCCATAGGTGTGTGGGTTAATCTCAGGGCTTTCTATTTTGTTCCATTGATCTATATTTCTGTCTTTGTGCCAGTACCATACTGTCTTAATGACTGTGGCTTTGTAGTAGAGCCTGAAGTCAGGCAAGTTGATTCCTCCAGTTCCATTTTTCTTTCTCAAGATGGCTTTGGCTATTCAAGGTTTTTTGTATTTCCATACAAATCTTGAGATTATTTGATCTAGTTCTGTGAAAAATACTGCTGGTAGCTTGATGGGAATTGCATTGAATCTGTAGATTGCCTTAGGTAGTATACTCATTTTCACTATATTGACTCTTCCGACCCATGAGCATGGTATATTTCTCCATCTATTAGTGTCCTCTTTGATTTCTTTCATCAATGTTTCATAGTTTTTGATATACAGGTCTTTAGTTTCTTTAGGTAAGAATATTCCTAAGTATTTTATTCTTTTCGTTGCAATGGTGAATGGAATTGTTTCCTTAACTTTTTTTCTACTTTCTCATTATCAGTGTATAGGAATGCAAGGGATTTCAGAGTGTTGGTTTTATATCCTGCAACTTTACTATATTCCTTGATTAGCTCTAGTAGTTTTCTGGTCGAGTCTTTAGGATTTTCTATGTAGAGGATCATGTCATCTGCAAACAGTGAAAGTTTTACTTCTTCTTTTCCAATTTGGATTCCTTGTATTTCTTTTTCTGCTCTGATTGCTGTGGCCAAAACTTCCAGTACGATGTTGAAGAGTAGTGGTGAAAGTGGACACCCTTGTCTTGTTCCTGACTTTAAGGGAAATGGTTTCAATTTTTTCGCCATTGAGGATAATGTTAGCTGTGGGTTTGTCATATATAGCTTTTATTATGTTGAGATATGTTCCTTCTATTCCTGCTTTCTGGAGAGTTTTTATCATAAATGGATGTTGAATTTTGTCAAAGGCTTTTTCTGCATCTATTGAGATAATCATTTGATTTTTATTTCTTAGTTTGTTAATGTGATGAATTACATTGATTGACTTGCGAATATTGAAGAATCCTTGCATCCGTGGGATAAAGCCCACTTGGTCATGGTGTATGATCTTTTTAATGTGTTGCTGGATTCTGATTGCTAGGATTTTGTTGAGGATTTTTGCATCTATGTTCATCAGTGATATTGGCCTGTAGTTTTCTTTTTTGTGGTGTCTTTGTCAGGTTTTGGTATTAGGGTGATGGTGGCCTCATAGAATGAGTTTGGAAGTTTACCTTCCTCTGCAATTTTCTGGAATAGCTTCAGTAAGATAGGTGTTAGCTCTTCTCGAAATTTTTGGTAGAATTCAGCTGGGAAGCTGTCTGGACCTGGGCTTTTGTTTGCTGGAAGATTTCTGATTACAGTTTCAATTTCCATGCTTGTGATGGGTCTGTTACGTTTTTCTATTTCTTCCTGGTTCAGTTTTGGAAAATTGTACTTTTCTAAGAATTTGTCCATTTCTTCCAAATTGTCCATTTTATTGGCATATAATTGCTGATAGTAGTCTCTTATGATTCTTTGTATTTCTGAGTTGTCTGTCGTGATCTCTCCATTTTCATTTCTAATTTTGTTGATTTGATTTTTTTTCTGTTTGTTTCTTGATGAGTCTGGTTAATGGTTTGTCTATTTTATTTATCCTTTCAAAGAACCAGCTCTTTGCTTTGTTGATTTTTGCTATGGTCTCTTTTGTTTCTTTTGCATTTATTTCTGCCCTAATTTTTAGGATTTCTTTCCTTCTAGTAACTCTGGGGTTCTCTATTTCTTCCTTTTCTAGTTGCTTTAGGTGTAGAGTTAGGTTATTTATTTGACTTTTTTCTTGTTTCTTGAGGTATGCCTGTATTGCTATGAACTTTCCTCTTAGGACTGCTTTTATAGTGTCCCAAAGGTTCTGTGTAGTTGTGTTTTCATTTTCATTCGTTTCAATGCATAATTTGATTTCTTTTTGATTTCTTCTGTGATTTGTTGATTATTCTGAAGGGTGTTGTTCAGCCTCCAAATGTTGGAATTTTTAATAGCTTTTCTCCTGTAATTGAAATCTAACCTTAGTGCATTATGGTCAGAGAAGATGCTTGGAATAATTTCGATTTTTTTGAATTTATCAAGGTTAGATTTATGACCCACAATGTGATCTATCCTGGAAAAGGTTCCATGTGCACTTGAGTAAAAGGTGAAATTCATTGTTTTGGGGTGAAATGTCCTATAGATATCAATTAGGTCTAACTGGTCTATTGTATTGTTTAAAGTTTGCGTTTCTTTGTTAAATTTCTGTTTAGTTGATCTGTCCATAGGTGTGAGTGGGATATTAAAGTCTCCCACTATTATTGTGTTATTGTTAATTTCCCCTTTCTTGCTTGTTAGCAATTGTCTTACATATTGCAGTGCTCCTATGTTGGGTGCATATATATTTCTAATTGTTATATCTTCTTCTTGGATTGATCCTTTAATCATTATGTAGTGGCCTTCTTTGTCCCTTTTCACAGCCTTTGTTTTAAAGTCTATTTTATCGGATATGAGTATTGCTACTCCTGCTTTCTTTTGGTCTTTATTTGCATGGAATATCTTTTTCCAGCCCTTCACTTTCAGTCTGTATGTGTCCGTTATTTTGAGGTGGGTCTCTTGTAGGCAGCATATATAGGGATGTTGTTTTTGTATCCATTCAGCCAGTCTTTGCCTTTTGGTTGGGGCATTCAACCCATTTACATTTAAGGTAATTATTGATAAGTATGTTCCTGTTGCCATTTACTTTATTGTTTTGGGTTCGGGTTTATACGTCCTTTTTGTGTTTCCTTTCTAAGGTCTATCCTTTAGTATTTGTTGGAGAGCTGGTTTGGTGGTGCTGAATTCTCTCAGCTTTTGCTTGTCTGTAAAGCTTTTGATTTCTCCTTCATATTTGAATGAGATCCTTGCTGGGTACAGTAGTCTTGGCTGAAGGTTATTATCTTTCATCACTTTAAGTATTTCTTGCCATTCCCTCCTGGCCTGAAGAGTTTCTATTGAAAGATCTGCAGTTATTCTTATGGGGATCCCCTTGTGTGTTATTTGTTGTTTTTCCCTTCTTGCTTTTAATATTTGTTCTTTGTGTTTGGTCTTTGTTAGTTTGATTAGTATATGTCTTGGGGTGTTCCACCTTGGGTTTATCCTGTTTGGCACTCTCTGGGTTTCTTGGACTTGGGTGATTATTTCCTTCCCCATTTTAGGGAAGTTTTCAACTATTATCTCCTCAAGTATTTTCTCATGGTCTTTCTTTTGTCTTCTTCTTCTGGGACTCCTATAATTCAAATGTTGGAGCGTTTCATATTGTCTTGGAGGTCTCTGAGGTTGTCCTCATTTCTTTTAATTCGTCTTTCTTTTCCCCTCTCTGATTCATTTATTTCTACCATTCTATCTTCTATTTCACTAATCCTATCTTCTGCCTCTGATATTCTACTATTTGTAGCCTCCAGAGTGTTTCTGATCTCATTTATTGCATTATTCATTATATGTTGACTCTTTTTATTTCTTCTAGATCCTTGTTTAACCTTTCTTGCATCTTCTCAATCCTTGACCCCAGGCTATTTATCTGTGATTCCATTTTGATTTCAAGATTTTGGATCATTTTCACTATCAGTATTCGGAATTCTTTCTCAGGTAGATTCCCTATCTCTTCCTCTTTTGTTTGGTTTGGTGGGCATGTCTCCTGTTCCTTTACCTGCTGGGTATTCTTCTGTCTCTTCATCTTGGTTATATTGCTGCATTTGTGGTGGCTTTTCTATATTCTGGGAATTTGTGGAGTTCTCTTTATTATAGAGCTTCCTCTCTGTGATTGGGGTTATATCAGTGGCTTGTCAAAATTTCTTGATCAGGGAGGCTTGTGTTGGAGTTCTGGAGGGTGGATCTGGATTTCCTCTCTCTGGAGTGCTGTGACGTATGAAGTAATGGGTTATGAGACGTCAATGGTTTTGGAGTATTTTGAGTTGCCTGTGCATTGAAGCTCAGGGGCTTGTTCTTGTGTTGCTGGAAAATTTGCGTGGTATGTCTTGCTCTGGAGCTTGTTGGCCCTTGGGCAGTGCTCAATTTCAGTATAGGTATGAAGGCATTTGATGAGCTCTTATTGGATAATGTTCCCTGTATTCAGGAATTCTTTGATGATCTCAGGATTTGGAATTACGCCTCCTGATTCTTGTTTTCAGATTTATTTTTACAATAGCCTCATGATTTCTCCATCTATTCAGCACTAATGTTAAAACATCTAGGTTAATGATGATAGGTTTCTCCACCTTGAGGGCTGTCCCTAGAGGATCGCTGAGTTACTTGGAGGAGAGAAGAGGGAGGGAGTAGTTAGAGGTGAGTGGAATGGGATGAGGTGGAATAAAAGAGGGAAAAGCAAGTTAGCCCGTAACCACTTTCTTGTGTGCGCTCCGAAGTCTGGACCGCTCAGAGGTGGTCACAGAGTTATACATGGAAGAGGAGAGGAAGGAAGTAGATAGAGGTGGACAGGAGGATAAAAGAGGGAGATGGGAAGGAGGGATACACATCCAGTCATTGACCAGTTCCCCTAGAGTTCTCCTCCTTCTGGAACACACAGAGATTCATAGAGTTGGGTAGAGAGGGGGAGGGAGAGGGAGGAGACAAAAGCCACCTGGTGGAGAAAAGAGAGATTCCAAAGGTGGAGAGAGTGGTCAAGCCAGTAGTCTTGCACTCATGTAAAACTGGATACTGAGGATTAGGTTTTTAAAAGTACAAAATTGGCAACAAATACCAAATTGCCAAGATTACAAATCTGGAGTATTGATTGAATTTTCAAAGATAGATTATTGAAGAGAAGAAGAAGGAGAGAGAAATTAAAAAAAAATAGACAAAAAGAAAAAAAAAGTAAAATATAATAAAAGACTCCAGAATTATTAAAAGACAACTTCCTCCACCAATAAGACTATATACGGCGTTTGCTTAAACGATAGGGTTTTTTTTTTTTTGAAAAGTAATATTAGGTTATAAAAATAATAAATAGAAATATAGAAGACTTAAAAATTTAAGCAAGTTTAGGGAAAAAAAGATGAAAAAGAAAAGAATATTCAAATTTAAAAAGAAAAAAAATAATTTTTAAAGAAAGAAAAAAAATTCTTAAAAAAAAATCACGCTTCCATATCATCCCCCTCCAAAAATTTTTTTTGATTATAAAAGTAGTAACGGTGTATCTGGCGCTTTCTCTGTCGTTGAGGACTGTGTGGGGTCGCTACCAAGGCAGTTCCCTCTGTTTGACTTCCTCTGTTTGCTGGTCTCTTCCGTGTCTGATTTCTGTCTTGCCACAGGGAGGGTGGTGGTGAGCTCTGCGCTGGGCTTGCCCCTTCCCAATCCGCGGGATAACCGTGTGGGGCCTGGCCTATGTTTCATGCAATTCCCCAGTTTAAGCCGCTCAGGACTGGCACTCAGGAAGTCCCCTCCGGGTGCCGGGTTTGGTTCCAAGTCCAAGTGGCTAGGGAGTTTGGCGCGCACTATTGTTGCGTCTTCTGGGCTTTCCGGGTCACTCAATTTTCTGGGAGCTCCGCCGGGGCTCTTTCTCAGGCAGATGATGACTATTCAGAGACCCCAGAAGTCTCAATAGAGAAGCCTGCTTGCAATTTGGTAGGTAATGTCTCTCTTGAGCTGTGACTGCCCTCTTCCCGCACTTCAGGCTCTGGCTGCTTGTCGCCGGTGGGGGGTGGTCTGCCGCCGGCTATTTCCGATCCGTCCTTTGTTCTGTGCGCGGGCCTGAATGTGTCTTATGTTCGGGCGTTTCGCGTGTTAGTTATCCCCCAGTCTGGTTTGCTAGTCCGGGATAATTCGTTCTATCCACGCGCGGACCCGATTCTGGCCCTGTTACGCCCCGATTCTCGAGAAAAGCCCTGCAGCCTGCGTCTCCGCGGCCCAATTCTTAGCAAGCTCTGTCGCGGGCGCGCTCCTCCCTGCCCAGCCCCCCACTGCTGCGGACGCAGGCGTTTGCGCTGCTTGTCCGCTGGGGGTTATACTGTTGAATTCGTAATCTGTTTGTTTTAATTATTTATTCATTCTTCCTTCCTGTTATGTTGCCCTCTGTGCTTCCAGGGCTCGCCCCATGCACAGCTGTGAGAAAGTTCCCAATTTAGCGAACCTCTCTCTTTAAGAGTCTCTTCCTGGGACGGGATTCCCTTCCCATGCCGAGGTTCCCTCCCTACCTCCTTTGTCTCTATCTTCATTCTTTAAAATGATTCCTACCTGGTTTTGAAGCCAATGATCTGCTTTGCTGGATGCCTGATGTCCTCTGCCAGCAGTCGGAAGTTATTTTGTGGAATTTGCTCAGCGTTGAAATGTTCTTTTGATGAGGTAGAGAGGGAGGAAGTGTGCTCCCCATCCTATTCCTCCGCCATCTTTTTTCCTTCCCTCTTTTTCTTGAATTGACCATTTTATCATGAAATATTCCATATCATCAAAATCAAATATCTTTGACTTAAAAATATTTTATTAATATGGCTATTCTTGCTTTCTTATGCTTTAATGTTTTAACCTATATTTGTTTTTATATTTGAGATGTGTATGCAAGATATAGAAAATATATGCTGTTTTTAACCAGCTGGACAATCTCCACATTTCCTTTTTGTGTTTATTCCAGTAACATTGAAATAAATACAAATGAGATTGGATTTAGATGTACCATTTTATTCTTTGAATTCTCTTACTCTCCATAATTTTTCATTCTCTGTTTATGATTGCCTATCTTCTTTAGGATTATTTAAACTTTTCTTAAGGTTCCATTTTATGTTACTCATTGGCATTTTAGATATGCCTTTATGCATTATTTTCCTAATGATTGATATTAATGTACATATTATAAAGTTTTCAGCTTACTTAGAACTAATATGAAGCCACCTCAAATAAACTAGAGAAAACTTGCAACCGTGCATGACCATTTATCACCTACGAATATTTTGTTCTAGAGTTTTCATGTGTATTAAATAAGTAAAAATGAATACATTGCTATGTTATTATTTTACCTTATACTGAGGTATACTTTGATTTTTGTTTTTAATTAAGATTTTAAGTTTGGAGTGACATCAGCAACATGGCTGAAATAGATGTCCCCTGTTCATTTCCCACCTTCAGTAACAATAGTCTGGTATCCATCCATGGGAAAAACTGCCTTTGTTTGAGCTGTGCGATCCCACATCATATGCAAAAGTATCCAGGAGGAGTCTTGCCAACCTATGCTTTGGAATATTTGATCCTGGTTGTGGAGCCTGAACTGGACCCTGACCCAGCAGTGTCTCATGAACAAACTCGAGTCCCTCTTGACGGTGGTCTGGGAGCCCCTGGAAAACACTTACTTAGACAGTCATTTGTGAGTAAGAGAGACTTTGTGGATGTCCAGGTTTCCAGAATCGAAGCTTGAACACTCCTCTGGGGCAAAAAATGCAAGTTTGTATGCATGGAGAAGGTAAAAGAAACAAGACTAATGACTTTACCTGCATTACCACTTCCCCAAGTGGCACAATTTAGCGACAAGAAAGATCTTCTTAGCCCATGGCTGCTCCCTCAGAGGAAAAAGAATTTGAGTGAGCGCCCAGCTTCCCCAGCTGCGCAGGATAATGCCAGGGAGGCCCACTTCCCTCTGAACACCATCCAGAGTTCAGAGCTATCATTGTAAAATACAATAACAGATGACGCATCATTTTATTCATTTGAAGTGTTTATTCAGGGCATGAACTATGTTAACAGTGTGCAACCCACCCCACTATGGGAAGTTGCTAAATGGCTACAGACTTTCCATTTAGCATTGAAAACAAGTTGTGAAACTAGGTAACAGTGAATGTGTTTTAAGCAAAAGTTTGACTTGTAAAAGGGCAGGGTAAAGTGGGAGTAGAGAGGCTGGATCTAATAGTAGTCATGATTCACGTGACTAGGGCTGAGAAGAGACTGGGAGAGTATGAGGACTCTCAGTTCAGTTCAGTTCAGTCGCTCAGTCGTGTCTGACTCTGTGACCCCATGAATCGCAGCCTGCCAGGGCTCCCTGTGAGGACTCAAAGAGGGCATTAAAAGGATGTGGTTTCCACTTGCTGCATCACAGACTTCATCATGAATCCCGCCACCTGTGGCTGACTTTGGCTTTTGTATCTCACTAGTAAATAGAGACAGGCAGGAAGTTGAAGGACTCATCACATATTACTTCCTTTTTATTCATTTCTTCTGACATCCTTGCAGGAATGTCAAAATTTTGGAAGATAATACTGAGTTGCTATTTTTCATTAATCTTGTTTCAGCATGATCTCCCAGTAGACAATGAAGGAGGGACAGCTGTTTTTCACATATCCAACTTCAAATCCAACATTCTCAAAAATAATATACAAGTCTGGAAAAATATTATCCTCTTTTTTTATAACTATGCATAGACCACGAGTTTTGCAATGTAGGAGTCAACATTTTGATACTGCAGTATTCTGGATTTTAGGAGCAGCCTACCTAAGCTAAGAGGCTTTCCAGGCAGTGCTGTTAGGAAAGAATCCACCTGCATGCCAGTCAGAGTGGCTGCTATCAAAAAGTCTACAAACAAAAAATGCTGGAGAGGGTGCGGAGAAAAGGGAACCCTCTTACACTCTTGATGGGAATGCAAACTAGTACAGCCACTATGGAGAACAGTGTGGAGATTCCTTAAAAACTTGAAATAAAATTGCCATACGACCCAGCAATCCCACTGCTGGGCATACACACTGAGGAAACCAGAACTGAAAGAGACATATATACCCCAATGTTCACTGCAGCACTGTTTACAATAGCTAGAAAATGGAAGCAACCTAGATGTCCATCGGCAGACGAATGGATAAGAAAGCTGTGGTACATGAATATTACTCAGCTATGAAAAAGAATGCATATTGAATCAGTTCTAATAAGGTGGATGAAATTGGAGCCTATTCTACAGGGTGAAGTAAGTCAGAAAGAAAAACACCAATACAGTATATTAATGCATATATATGGAATTTAGAAAGATGGTAATGATGACCCTATATGTGAGACAGCAAAAGAGACACAGACGTAAAGAAAAGACTTTTGGACTCTGTGGGAGAAGGCGAGGGTGGGATGATTTGAGAGAATAGCATTGAAACATATATACTACATATATTAAATAGATTGCCAGTTCAGGTTCGATGCATGAGACAGGGTGCTCGGGGCTGGTGCACAGGGATGACCCTGAGGGATGGGATGGGGAGGGAAGTGGGAGGGGGATTCAGGATGGGGAACACATGTACACCCATGGCTGATTCATGTCAATGTATGGCAAAAACCACTACAATATTGTAAAGTAATTAGCTTCCAATTAGAATAAGTAAATTAATTAAATAAAAATAAATTAATAATAACTGACCTCAAAGACATATTAGAATGGCTGAGGTTTTTACATATTAATATTTGAAAGAGGCAAAATGCATTGGTACTGCTTGCTTTTAAAATATAAATCTGATATTGTTAAAATATTTCAGTAATCATGTTTTGTGCTTAAATTCTTGAAGAGCTATGAAAATTCATTTGGTTCATTATTGATCATTTCCTTACAACTCTGTGCCTATTTACTGACATTTTAGTATCTGTGTATAACAATAATAAAGCTGTGCTGAGCAATAACAAAAAAAAGAATCCACCTGCAGTGCAGGGGACACCAGAGACACAGGCTCTATTCCTGGGCTGGGAAGAGCCCCTGGAAGAGGGAATGGCAACTCACTCCATTATTCTTGCCTGGAATGCCATGGTGGGAGGAGCCTGGCAGGCTACAGTCCGTAGATTTGCACAGAGTTGGACACAACAGAAGCGACTTAGCATGCATGCACAAAAGCAAGTGTGATTGTCAGGTAAACACATTTTTTTATACGTTAAAATTCTCCATATTGTCTACAATTGCTTCTCCAAGAGGTGATGAACACAATTGCTTGCTTCTCCAAGTGTGTTGAGGGAAAGCTTTATTTAGACCTGATCTAAGTAAGAAAGAGAATCAACTCGCCTACTGCCATTTAAACATTCACTGACATACCAGGAAAAAAAGGGGGAGGGGAGAGAGAGAGAGAAAAAAAATTAAAGTTTGCAGTAAAGTAAATGGTACATTTTTTCTTATCTTCTGTTGATTTTTTTCCTAAGTTTTCTTTTGGTTGAGATTCTGTGACTACAGAGATCAATTTTTCAGAGCAAATGGATAGATGAATGTGTCATAGTAAGCAATCAAAGTGGAAGGCTTTGCGTGTGCATGCACGTGTAGATGTAAGTAGGCTGCTCCTTTGAAATAGACCTTGAGAGATACTGTGATAGACTGTAAAGAATGTGATGATTGATAAGATGTGGGTGGGAAAGGAAAATTTGAAAATGATGCCTGGACATCTTGTTTGGACATCTTGGTGGATAGTTATATCTTCCAATGAAATAAAAAAAAAAAAAAAAAAAAAACAGACGCAGGAGCAGGTCTGAGAGTGCAAAATAATGAGTACTGCCTTGGACAAGCTGAGTTGAAAGTGGCTGTGGGCTATCAAGGTGATGTCCAGTAGGCAGCTGGATATATGTTCCAGTGCTCAAGAGAGAAGTGTGGGCTGGAAAAGAGATTTGGAAGTCATCAACAGCACGTCAAGCGCTTGTCAAGTGGAAACTCAAGTGAAAGCCCCAAGATTCATTTTATACTCAACAGACCAAATAAAATACCAGGAAATTCTTTGTGCAAATGGTGCATTTCTCTCTGAGAAACAGCATTCCTATAGCAGAAAACTTTAGTGTTTTAAAACTCCTTGCAGTCCCCTTGTGAAGTACAGTTTTTGATAAGTGATCATGCTACCTCTGTCCCTGTGCCATAAAATCGATATTTAACCAGGTAAAGTGAAAATGGAGATAATAAAAATATAGTACACAAGATATTAACTTAATAAAACCAGCTTAGGTAGTTCATCCTGGACTCTGTAATTATTGACATAACTTTTAAGGAAAGGGAGTTAAGGAAAACATTGGGAAGAAGAAGATTATAAATGTGTGTATGTGTTTTTTTTATTGTGGTAATGTACAAATAACAGATAATTTACCATTTTTTTGAAATGTACATTCAGGGCATCAGCTATATTACAGCGTACAGCAAACCCCACTGTAGGGAGTAACTGCTAAATGGGCACAGAGTTTCCATTTAGCATGAAAAATAAAGTTCTGGAACTAGGTAACAACGAGTGTGTTTTAGGCAAAAGTTGTCTTGAAAGAGAGCAGGGTAAGTGGGAGTGAAGAGGCTGACATCTAATACCGCCTTTCCAAGAATGAGATCTGCCCCTGTGTTTAAAATACCTCTCAAGGCTTAATTTCACAGTCTATAAAATGAGATAGTAGAGTAAAAACTATAGGCTTGTGATGCTAAAACCAAATTATATATGTGTAGGTGTATGTGTCACTTATCCCAAAATGAGACATTTAATACGTATCAGTGTGCTAAATGATCAGTGTATTAAACGAGACATCTAATATATAACACAGAAACCACTGGCTTCTGTACCCAAAGCTTAAAGCACAGTTGGTGTGGGTGGGACATCGACTGCCCAGCAGTTGTGCCCTGGAAAGGGACTCCCTTTGGGAGTTCGTCCTCATACCAGTGAAGTGGAAACTGGAATAAAAACAAGGAAGGAAACGGATGGCAAAGCTTTCCTGTGCTTTGATGGTGTAAGTGCACGCTCATTGGCAACACAGTGTGTATTCAGAAATAGATTGCGAAATGTGATGAAGAATTTTAGGGGATCTAAAAGCCGTCCACAGAATTCAGGAAGAAGTTGCTGAGGAGGTGTGTGACTTAATCAGTAAGCGGGTAATGAGATTACGGTTAAAAAGTCAGAAGCAGAATGATGCGCCATATTGAAGAATTAGGAGAAAGATAAAGGACAGGGGGCGTGGAAGAGAGAAACAGCGGGAGGGAGAAGTATGGATTCAGCCGGATTTGGTCGTTCATCATGTCTTCTCTTTGTACTGTTAGTCACTCAGTCGTGTCCGAGTCTTTGTGACCCCCATGGGAAGCTGCCAAGTCGTGTTTATCCAAAAGCCAGTGAAGCAAGGTAGAGGAACCAGGTAAGCAGGTGAGTGGCTTGATTCATCAATTTCCTGGAGCGAGAACTTTAAGAAAGGAGGGTCCCAGAAGATGAAGGGAGAAAGAATGTCACCTACTGGCCATGACAACGTCATTAGAACTGTGCTCATCAGCGCTTAGAACTAAGAGTGGATTTGATTTTTAATTGGAGGATAATCGCTTTACAATGTTATGCTGGTTCCTGCCATATAATTATATATATATGTGTGTGTGTGTGTCTGTGTGTGTGTGTGTGTGTATCCTCTCCCTGTTGAGTGGCCCTCCTGTCCCTTCCCCATCTCACCCCTCAAGGTCGTCACCAGGCTGGGCTCCCTGTGTTGCCCAGTGGTCCCACTAGCTGTCTGTCTCATTCGCGGTGATATACACACATCCACGCGACTCTCTCGATTCCTCCCACCCTCTCCTTCCCCCACTGTGTCCCCAAGTCCATTCTCTACGCTTGTAAATTCCATCAGAAAACCACCTTTTTGACTCATTGCTTATTTACTCATGCATTCACTGGCTTATACTTTTTTTGTTTAAATAAACTTGGAAAGTCTACTCTACTGCAGTACATGGGGTCACAAAGAGTCGAACTAGACTTAGTGGCTGAACAAGAACTATATGCAAGGTCAAAGATACTGCAAAAGCTCTTCTGCTAGATATTGGGTGATAGGAAAAGTAGGAACAGGGAAACACAACATTTCAGTATGAGAGCAAGGGAGTGACCTAAAATGTAGGAAATTCAAGAATTTGATTCCATTTTCAGAAGTATCTGAGTGTGAAGGATTAGGCTTACATGAGCTTCTCTGAGTGTGATATTCTCACTCAAGTACAACTCACTTTTAAAAAAAAGCATTCGTTATAAAGCCTGGTTATAAATTATTTGAAACTTAAATCATATTTCCTCAAAAACACAATACTATGCCTGGTACATAATTCTAATGTTTGTTCCATAAGTACCTCATTAGTCCCCAGTGTGGCAGGGAATAAGACTACCAGCATATTACAGGTAAGCAATGAATCTTCCCTTCTACATATGTGCATTAATATATGATCTTTGCTTTTCTCTTTTTGACTGAACTCCACTCTATGTGACAGAATCTAGGTTTGTTTTGCCTCTTGAAGATTCATCTCTTGCAAGTTATTGGTCCTCTCCAATTATAGTGGGTTTTCTAATAAGAAAATCTGTTTCTCCCTGAAAACTCCCACTGCCCTCCTTGATGACACACATTTCCTGACTCTTGTATCTGGATTCTTAGTCCAACCAAAATTCTATGGCAGTTCTCTGAGTGGTCCCGTGTGTTCTCTCCTTTTCACTGACAGAAGCCAGGGGTAGTATTGTTCAGCTTTTTCCTATGTGCTTTCTTTGACCTTATGTGCCCAAGCTGGTATTATCTCAAATGCTAAAGGCTTGACATTAACGCTACATTGTGAGTTTAGTAGCTATCTGAGGTCTACATGAAGTTTCTAACTCATCGTAAGTTGCGTCCTTTCTGCAAGTAAATGTATTCTTCCACAAGAGTCAACTGTCTAAGTGGCAAGGTCCACTTATAAAGGCCTCTGTATCAAAAGCAGACTTCAGCTCAATCACCGAATCTGTTTGCTTATAATGGCAGCAAAAATATGCAGATTTGAAATTAAATTACAGCCACTGCAAATGACGGTAGGAAAACGGGCTTTGTTTTGGATAAGATGCTATAGAAAAAGCTTTGACCTCTGATGGAAGAAAAGCAGTACCCATCAAAGTCACTAGGCCTGGCATATAGAACGTGGTCAGTAGATTCTGTGTTGAAGGACCACAGGCTAGCGTGAAGTGGGAAATCCCAAGGGTAAAGAAGTCTACATGTTTCTTGATGGTGATTACTATATTTATTTGAATTTAAGTTAACATCTATCCTAGTGTTATTATCTTACAAACAGCAAAGAAAGCTAAAGTGTAGTCAACTTCCAACACACTGTTCTCTGATGCAGAGATTTTATTTTAAATGTATTAATACTCAGATATATAGAGTTTTAATATATATCATGCTGCTCTCTTCAGTAACTCTTTGAATACACAATATTGTCTGTTTTGCTGCTTGCTCGTAGTGTATTATTTTTGAGGACATTTAAAAGGCAGCTAAACTCAATACATCTCATCCTAGCAATGTAAATAACACACAAAGCTATTGTACAATGGTTGGTTATGGCCAAGCCTGCCCATTTCAGGCAGTAACAGTCTACCACACAGTCAGCTACTGACCTGCTGCCTGGATGGTGCATAGCGAAACACTCTATCGATTCTAAGAGATTTCAGAATTCAGGAATTTGTAGTATGTGAAAAATAGCATGAATCTTATTATTTTTGAAATGGCATAGATGAAGGAGAACATGCAAAATATTTTGATTGTGATGGACTTAATAAACGTAAGGGTAGCTCTCCTACAATCAAATGATGTGCAGACAGGTGGGCTGAGAATTGATTCTGAAGAAATTGATTCTAACATGTTGAAATTTGTCACCATGACAGGAAAATCGTTATTCCAAGGGATTTGCTTTCTGTACCTGGTAACAGATACCAAGCTTGCCATTTGAGGGAAAAAAAAAAAAAAACCAAAAACGGAAATGCAGTGAAACCTTGAGCACCTCGAGGACAAATTGCCTTTTGATGGCTAACGTTCGCCTGCACAGAGTGCATTGTGAGAGATGGGTTTTGTCACGCACTGTTTCTTCTAAATTTCATAGAAATCAAATGAGTTAAAAATCATTGTTAGCACTTTTTATTGATGAGGAACAGAGGTGCAAAAAGGCAAAATAACTCACTCGGTATTCCACAGCTTGTAAACAGAAGGGTGTAATTCAAAATGCCAAGCTGAAGCATTTCTCATGCAGCTATGCTGTCTCCTGGCAAGTTAACTGGGCCAGTAACTTTCTCTTTATGTGCCAGGTGTTCATAAATTAGGCATTTGTGAGTTGGGAAGTCAGTCCACAACTCTGGCTTTCTATCAGAATAAATTAGGATTCTCTGTTGGCTTAACTGTGGAACCAATGCAGGTGCACGTGGTATCCATGTTTGAGAGTGAGTGGTCAAGGCATTTGATTGTTTTTCTTCATATATTCTTTCTCAAAAGTTTTAGTTGATGGGATTTTAAAATTATTTTCAGCTATTAGACTAATACAGTTAATTGTTAAAATGCTAGTCAATATAAAAGTATATAATAGAGAAAACAAAAGAGGTTCTTCCTCTTGTTGCCGACTACTCAAGAGTCAATGTTGTTCAATCATAAGTCATGTCTGACTCTTTGTGACCCCGTGGACTGCAGCATGCCAGTCTTCCCTGTGCTTCATTATTTCCCAGAGTTTGTTCAAACTCATGTCCACTGACTAGTGATGCCATCCAACCATCTCATCCTCTGTAGTCCCCTTCTCCTGCCCTATGTCTTTCTCAGCATCAGGTTCTTTTCCAATGAGTCAGCTCTTTGCTTCAGGTGACCAAAGTATTGGAGCTTCAGCGTTAGCATCAGTCCTTCCAATGAATATTCAGGACTGATCTCCTTTAGGATGGACTAGTTTGATCTCCTTGCAGTCCAAGGAACTCTCAAGAGTCTTCTCCAACACCACAGTTTGAAAGCATTAGTTCTTCGGTGCTCAGCTTTCTTTATGGTCCAACTCTCACATCCATACATGACTACTGGAAAAACCATACCTTTGACTGTATGGACCTAATTCAGCAAAGTGGTGTCTCTGCTTTCTAATATGCTAAGTTTTTCATAGCTTTTCTTCCAAGGAGGCAGCGTCTTTTACTTTCATGGCGGCAGTCACTGTCTGCAGTGATTTTGGAGCCGGAGAAAATAAATTCTGTCACTGCTTCCCCTTTTTCCTCATCTATTTGCCATGAAGCGATGGCACTGGATGCCATGACCTCAGTTTTATGGATGTTGAATTTTAAGCTATCTTTTCACTCTCCTCTTTCACCTTCATCAAAAGGCACTTTAGATCCTCTTCACTTTCTGCCATTAGAGTGGTGTCATCTGCATATCTGAAGTTATCGATGTTTCTCCCAGCAGTCTTGATTCCAGCTTGTGCTTCATCCAGACCAGCAATCAGTGTCAGTACTTGGCTGTGGCTCTTCCACGATGATTTTTAGATTCATATACAAATAAGGTATAAGTTTTATAAAAATTATATCAAACTATTCATATTGTTATGAAACATGCCTTTTTACTCACCAATATAAAGTCAAAACAGAAACTCAATTTGATCTATTTAAGACTGAGGAGAAAAAAAAAAAGACTGAGGAGAAATTTAAGGAGATTTAAAGGAGAAATTTATTGGTCATGAATTCCAAAGAAGGGTTGAATGACTGGAACTATAGGATCAGAAGGTTGAGTTGGGCCTCAGTATTTCCTGAAACCAAAACTTTGAACACTCTTCTCTAAACTCAGATTCTTGCATATTGTCAGCTGGATTTGCAAAGCAAAACATCTCTACATGAAGGGAAATGAGGCTACCAACAAGTTCCCACAACGCTCTTTCTTAGTTGCACTTCAAAAATCTATGTTATGACTCTTAATCAATTCAGTTTGGGTTAGGCATCTATCTCTGGATCAATCAGCATATTTATAAGACTGGGGAATTATGACTGTCATATCTTTGTTCAATTACCCAAGTCTGGGACATTCAACATTGGCCTACAGGACAGGGAATTTAAAATATGCCAATTTCCAGCTTAAACTATGTGGCTGGGAGCAGGGACTGGGTTTTAACAATGGTCTCTATATCTCTAAACAAATATCACAAGGATAAAATTATCTGGATGAACAAAAGGTAAGAATCCATTAAGCAAAAATATGAATGTATTATAGATCATTTCCTATCTGTCTATGGATGGGCATTCATCTTAGCTTATATTTTTCATTATTATAAATAATGCTGCTATAATCTTCCTTGCACACATATCTTTCTGTCCATATAAGCATTTCTGCATAATAGACTTGTAAAACTGGAGCTGCAAGTTAAAAGCATATACATGTTTTAATTTCATAGACACTGTAAAATCCCCACCAAAAGATATTTGCACAGCCACCAACAGTGAATGTTTGTGCACCTCACAAATCCCTTAAAAACTATCAGATACAATGAACTAGAAGGAAACTAAGCACTTTTACAAGTGGATTATAAATCTGTTACCTCAAGGTAAATGTTGAAATTTCTAGGCTCTATTTTTATATAATTTCAAGGTATGTGTTTTTAAGAGTGAGTTGATAGTGAGTATGAAGCTTAGTATTAAACTTCAGAAAATTCAGGGTTTGTTTTCACCAAGAGAGGAAAAGCAAGTTAATCTCAAGACTGAGAATCTACCTCATCATGGAATATGCTGGTGGAAGAGATGTGTTAGATTACCTAGAGGCTCATGGCACATGGAAGGAAAATAAATTTGAAGAAAATTCTACCAGAAAGTATCTGCTGTGTGTGAGTACTGCCAACAGAAGTGGGTTGTTTACTGAGACTGTAAGGCAGAAAACCTACTCTTGGATGTTGACATGAAATCAGGATCGTAGACCTTGGCGTCAGCAACAAACTCACCTTCGGCAACTAGTTGCGCAGCTTTTGTGGCAGTAATTTTGCTGCCCCAGAATTATTCCAGGGCAAATTTTAAAGTAGACCCAAGTGAGGGTGTGTGTGTGAAGGCTGAGCGCTATCCTAGATGCAGGGGTCATCTGATCCCGGCCTTCGGGTCTCAAGGAGCCATATGAGAGAAGTTATGGAGTGAAATGTACCATCATCCTTTGTACTTGTCCATGGAGTGTGAAAACCTGCTTAAGAAATTTCTTTCTCAGTCCCACCAGGAGAGTCACTTTTGATCAAATTATGAAATATTAATGGATAAATCTGGGTCATAAAGAGGAATTAAAGCCTTATATGGAACTGCTTCCTGACTACAAAGACCCCCAGAGGGCTGAGCTGATGGTGTTAATAGATTACACATGAGAAGAGCTCAAGGACTCGCTGATGGGCCAGAAGTCTAAGGTGATGGCCACCCATCTGCCCCTGGACATACGAGCTCAGAATTGGAGGGCTGTGCAATTACTCTGAGGCCCCTGGCCTTCTGCTAATCTGCCCAACAACAGCATTCCTTTCCCATTGCATGTGAAAACAGTCTCTGCCAACCCCAACCAACGAAGTTTCAGCAATAGTGCCGGTCCTGCCGCTCCCATCCACTCTGTCTCTAATTCTCAGAGTAGCAGTGCAGACAACCAGCAGCTTTAGAATGATCAGGAGCCAGAACAAAAAGCTGGCAGCACAGTCAACATGCTGGCCACCTCCCTGCTTGTCTTGGAGAAGAAAATAACTCCTGTCACCTCCACAGAGAGCAGTCTCTCCACTAACAGAAATAAAAACAGGAATTCCTCAAATTTGGAGAGGGCCAGCCTCGGACAGAAAGCAAAGAGCTGAGCCAGGCTAAGTTCTGGGGCCTCTTGTGGCAGCCTTGGTGCAGCCCAGCCAGGTCTTCCAGTGCAAAGAATGGGGAGGTGCCTCTGCCCCCATTGCATCAGCGTATCATGTCCCTGTTGTTGTTCAGTCACTGTGTCATGTCTGACTATTTGCAACCCCATGGACTGCAGCACGCCAGGCTTCCCTGTCCTTCACTATCTACCGGATCTTGCTCAAACTTATGTCCATTGAGTTGGTGATGCCATCCAACCATATCATCCTCTGCTTCCTCCTTCTCCTCTTGCCCTCAATCTTTCCCAGCATCAAGGTCTTTTCCAAGGTGACGTCCCACCATGGTGGAGCCCCAGACAGGAAATTCCTTCCATACTGAACAACTGTCACATATATACAACCAGCAGAATGTGCCCAGTGGGAAGAATCCAGCCTCTTCCTCTGGTAACAGACAGGACCCGCAGATTTAGTGGAGACATTCACCTCAAACTTCACCTGGTGGGCAACAGAGGCAATTATAAAAGAATTTCCAGAGGCAAAGTGGTGCTCACTCTCCTTTACTTGGAGTATGAAGATCTCAAGCAGGTAGAATCTACTGGGAGATCTAAGGTTCTAGATGCAAACAGCTGCCGATGTGAACTAAAAAAAAATGCTTCCTGTTTCGTGTGCATAGCTCCTGGGGCCAAAGGGACTGCGTGCAGTAAAAGATGGAGGGGTGCAACATGTTCTGATGTTTCTTAATGTGTTTGACCTAAGTGGGTAGGCCATCCCGTGGCCTTCAGAAACATTGCCTCTAAGACGGCCATGGAGTTTAAGCTGGTTAAGGCTGCCAGGAGCCGCCAGGGAGACAAGAGAAGAAGGAGGCTGGCCCAAGCTGCCACGCCAGCCATTCTGTCCCGAGTTTCACCCTGGGTCACTTCTCTTCTCAAAACTTTCTCTTCTCTTCTATATTTATATATATTCCCGCCCCCAGGGAAAAGAGATTGATCGTTTGAAATAATGACAAACTATCCAAATGGAAACACAACGCTCATATACCTCTCTATCTCTCTCTGCTGTTAACTCATATTGTCTATTAACATGTCTTTGAGCTGACTAGAATAAACCATTCTTTATAATAATAGACTACATGTTACACAGTAAATACGTTCACATCATGCCCTCTGGAGCAAAAGGGAAGCATACCTGTATAAAATCTCTGGGTCAGATGGTTAGAGCTGTAATCACTTAAAATCAAGGACGGCATGAGAAAACAGGAAAGCACTGAGCTACTTCTGCAAAGAAAAATCAATTGCTTTTCTCTGGAATAAATATAAGCCAATAAAGCTCAGCCAAATGACTTCATGAGTATAAATGTTTTCCAGGCAAACTTATAAAGTGCTAAGATGAACACATCTAACCTGTTGCAATAAAGCTGTTCAGTAATAAGAGCCCCTGGATTCCATAGCTCTAGGGTGGATTAAATATTTTATCTTCTAAGGAACAATAATCAGTTTGGGAGAGTGAAGGAGCTGCCTTTATTTGATATTTGATTTACTTTCCCTGCCATTTCCATGAGTCACCTTTTGGTGTTGACTTTCAGTTCAGCGGCTGTTGTAGCACCAAAATCCTGAATTATGAAGAAAAAAGAGTGGTTTCATTTAGGAAAAGTAAATATTCCAGCAGCTGTGAACTCAGGGATTAAAAATCATTCTAACTTGCTGAAAACAAACAGACCCAGCAGAGAGCCAAGAGAAGAAAATGACAGAAATACTTGTGCAAATCCGCTCACTGTGTACGGCGTTAGTGGCTCCTCTGTGGTTTACCTCTTGTTATTTACTTGTTTCTTCCCCTGCTTTCCCACCCCCACCCCCACCCAGATGCCCTCAATTGCTGCATCTTCAAATCTACCTCTGCAGACCAACTGATTCCTTCATTCTCTTCATTTAAGAAAACATTGCTCATCTATGAAGATTGTTGTTATCCAATCACTAAGTTGTGTCCACCTCTTTGCAACCCCATGGACTGTGGCATGTCAGAGTTTGCTCAAATTCATGTTCATTGAGAAAGTGATGCCATCCAACCATCTCATCCTCTGTCAACCCCTTCTCCTCCTGCCTTCATTCTTTCCCAGCATCAGGGTCTATTCCAATGAGTCAGCTCTTTGCATCAGGTAGCCAAAGTATTGGAGTTTCAGCTTCAGCATCAGTCCTTCCTGTGAATATTGGGACTGACTTCCTTTAGGAGTGGCTGGTTTTATCTATAAAGATAAAATATTTAAAATAATTTTTATCGTATTGTTGCTGTTGTTCAGTCACTCAGTCATGTTTGCCTCCTCGCGACCCCATGGATTGCAGCACACCAGGCCTCCCCAGCTCCTGAAGCTGGCCCAAGTTCATGCTTATTGCATCAATGATGCCATCCAGCCATGTCTTCCTCTGACACCCTCTTTTCCTTCTGCCCTCAGTCTTTCCCAGCATCAGGGACTTTTCCAGTGAGTCAGCTGTTCACATCAGATGACCAAAATACTGGAGCTTCAGCCTCACCATCAGTCCTTCCAATGAGTATTCAGGGTTGATTTCCCTTAAGATTGACTTGTTTCATCTTCTTGCTGTCCAAAGGTGTTTCCGGAGTCTTCTCCAGCGCCACAGTTTGAAGACATCAATTCTCTGGCACTCCGCCTTCTCTATGGTCTAGCTGTCACAACCTTACATGACGACTGAGAAGACCATAGCCTTAACTAGAAGGACGTTTGTTGGCAGAGTAATGTCTCTGCTTTTCAACACACTGACAAGCTAGGTTTGTCATAGCTTTCCTGCCAAAAAGCAATCGTCTTCTGGTTTCATGGCTGCAGTCACCATCTGCAGTGATTTTAGAGCCCAAGAAGCAGAAGTCTCTCACTACTTCCACCTTTTCCCCTTCTATTTGCCATGAAATAATGAGGCTGGATGCCATGATCTTAGTTTTTAATGTTTAGTTTTAAGCCGGCTCTTTCATGCTCCTCCTTTACTTTTATCAAGAGGCTCTTAATAGTAGACTTGCATAAACAAAGTGCGATTTTAGGCTGTTGGAACAAAGAATATGATATAACTAATTGTGGATGGAATCATCAGAGGACGGCCAGAAATAGGAGTTGCAAATATATAAGGAACCAACTTCTAGGTAAAAAGACTAGGCTAAAAATCACAGAGTCTCAAAGGTTCTCTGAGATAAGTAATGGCAAATAAATAAGTATAATATAGCGTGACACAGGATATGACTTACTTCAGTGTGTAGGAGATGATACAGAAAGATACACTGAAATCATATTCTGAAGAATTCCAAGAGCAGAAGAACCTGGTCTTTATTCTGGAGGTAAATCATCAACAATGGTGATCAGATAAAGGGTGTATTCTAGAATGATCACTCCATTTTCAGGATAGAGAATTTGCATTAAAAATCCCAGTTTCTAAATTTTTCCACAACATGAAGAAAAAATATTTGAGACCATTTGGTTAATACATACCAATTACCAACATTGTTGCTTTTAAGAGGATCACACTTTTTAGTGAAATTACTAGTGAGTACAATTCTCCCCCACTGTAAGTAGGCTATGAGAAAATGAGGTCACTTCTTCATATCTTGAAATTAAAGCAAGAAGTAATATGGTGAGTATGGAGTCTCTGAGTGTCTGGCTCTCTTTTGATCGTTAGTGATGATACTCACCAGTGGACAAAATTACTGAACTAAATCCAGTACTCAGTGGAAAGTAACTGCTTACTGGAGGCATTAAGTGCCACCTTAATCCCAGTCTCTTTCTTGGTAAGCTTCCCCTCTCACAGTCTCTGTGTATTTGATACAATGAGGAACCTATCCCAAAACTCTGGCCCCAAGTGACTGGACAAATCATGGGCACAAGACCTAAAGGTAGTCAAACCCCTGAACTGGCCTAGTACACCTATTTCCTGACTTGGTAAGATTCTCTGCCTTGCACACATACCATGATGTGTAAACAAGTATCTCTGGCATCACCAGGTGGTTAATTAGACATGCAAAATCTCAAGCCTTACCCAAGACCTCCTGAATCAATCTGCATTTTAACAAGATTCCCAGTTGATCTATATCCATATTAAATGTTAAGAAACACAACTCTAGATTAGCAGGCATGACTGTCTTGAGAATTTAAGTTAGGAAATATTAAAATTATGGAGTGATTAGTAGACTGGAAATAAATAGACATACAGAGCATAACTGTGTCCATGTTCATGGCCAATTACTTCAACAGAAACCGCGTGACTCCTTTGACATGGAGGTGCCTGTCACTAACCCAAGTCTAGACCCTCCCTTAAGTTACAGGTGTTCAAATTCCTCCTGCAATGTCTCTGTTCTTAGATTTCCACAAAAGTCACGTCTTTCATGTATTTGTAATTAACTTCCCTCCTCTTGGAACCAGTTTGAAATTCTGTTTCCTGTAACAAAAGTTGCCAAAATAAAATACTTCTTGTAATAGCAATCACTGAGGAGTTAATGTGAGGAAATCTCCAATTCAATTTGGTAATTCTAGTAAGAGGAACATTTCTTTTGTGCAAAAAAATTGGCAGCAATTCATTTCCTCAGCCAGACCTGGCCAGTGAGGGAAAAACAGATCACTGTCATTTAAGACTTGCATTAATCTCCTCAGGCTAACAGGATGACATTCCTTGTACAGAAAAGGATCACTTACTTGACCTAAAAGAAGGAAAGAAACAACATCAAGAGAAAATTGTCCTCCTTTTCACAGGCAAATTGGTAATTTTTGCTGATGCTTCTCTAGGGAGAATAGGGGGTTTGATGTAGACTTTCCAGTTTTAAATTCAGAAGGTTTGAATTTTTCCCAAGATCTTTGCCAAGAGAGACTCTCTCTTTTTTCCTATGTAACTTTTTTGAAGTATAGTTGATTTACAGAATTCTGTTATCTTCAGGTGTACAACATAGTGATTCAGTATTTTTATAGATTATATTCCATTAAAGTTATTGCAAAATAATAGTTATACAAGCCAGACAGAGACAAATACTGTACATTATCACTTATATGTGAAATCTAAAAAATAAAGGTCAAATTTGTATAGTGAAACAGAGCAAACTCACTGATACAGAAAACAAACTAGTGGATACAGCTGGGAGAGAGATGGGGGAGGGGGTAAGCTCTCAGTATGGAATTAAAAGATATAAACTACTATGAACAGACAAAAAGGGTATATTGTATAACACAGGGAATTGCAGCCATTATTAGGAGTGTCTGTTTATTAACATTTCCTCCTTTGTTTTTATAAACTCCTTAAAAGAGAATACTATTCATCATGAACACTCTGTCCTGGCTCATTGCAAGATATTTGATGTTGATCAAGTTATTTAACTTTCTTGAATCTTCATTTCATTTTTTATAAAAGGAGGACAAAAACCCAGTCATTCTTCCTATAAGATGCTATGCTATAATCAAATCTAATTATATGTCTACCTATCTGTCTATCTATCTATATCATCCTTGGATATTTGCCCTCCATATCTGCAGGTTCCATTATCTAACAGATTCAACCAACTGCAGATACATGGGCCCAAATGTATATGCAGTTTTCAATGTCAGTTATATAAATGCAAGATATTCTTAAAATATTCTGTGGTGTCTTAATACTTTTTCAACATATTTTAACAGTGGAATTTTTGTTCAAAGAAAATATTGTATATTAAGTAAGTATGAAAGCACTGGTGATTTGGTTGAATTAGCTGTGTAGCGATGAAGGTGCCTGGTGACTTAAGGAACTGACTCTTCGAACATAGTAACTGAATGTAGGGTTTCATGAAGAATAGTGTGAAAATCAGATTTCTATGCAACTTGAGTCATCATATATTCATCTCAACAGCTATTTATAAAGTTCCTGAATTTTATATCAGGAATTGGGCAAAAATACAAAGATCTCAATTTAGCTGAGAAAGAGGTAAGAAAAAATACATTACCTGGTATATGTTGATAATTGATTTTGGAATAGGGGTTATTGAAGCCCAAATTTCTCATCAAATACCTTTACCTAATAAAAGTGGAGTGAAATTTACTTGTTGGGTGGCATCCCTGACTCAGTGGACATGAGTCTGAGCAAACTCTGGGAGATAGCGAAAGACAAGGAAGCGTGGCATGCTGCAGTCCATGGGGTCACAGGGTTGGATATGATACAGGGACTGAACAAGAAATAGTTTGGAAAGAAGGGAAATGAAGTTATATTTGACCCAGACCTTTAAGGATTCGTAGGAAATGTTGTGTTAAATAAGTGAGAAAAGAATACTCCAAGCAAGGGGAAGTTTAGGTAGATAAAGACACAATGCTGTAAGTGAGTGGCTTCAAAAACATCACATAGTCTGATTAGACTGGAGTTTAGTTTGTGAGAGAGGCTGCTGCCGCTGTTGCTAAGTCGCTTCAGTCGTGTCCGACTCTGTGTGACCCCATAGACGGCAGCCCACCAGGCTCTCCCGTCCCTGGCATTCTCCAGGCAAGAACACTGGAATGGGTTGCCATTTCCTTCTCCAATGCATGAAAGTGAAAAGTCAAAGTGAAGTCACTCAGTCATGTCCAACTCTTCATGACTCCATGGACTGTAGTGTACCAGGCTCGTCCATCTATGGAATTTGACAGGCAAGAGTACTGGAGTGGGTTGCCATTGCCTTCTATGAGAGAGGCAGTGGTGGAGAAAAGCTTAAAAAGACAGGTTGGGACCAAGTTGTGAAGACTTTGATTTTCATGAAGTTCTATCTTTTGGGCAATAATTATTTAATAAATGGGCTTCCTAAGTGGTGCTACTGATAAAGAACCCGTCACCCATTATAGGAGACATAAAAGATGTGGGTTTGATCCCTGGGTCGGGAAGATCCCCTGAGGAGGGCATGGCAATCCACTCCAGTATTCTTACTTCAAGAGTCTATGAACAGAGGACTCTGGCAGGCTACAGTCCATGGGGTTTGGTTTGCAGAGTCAGACATGATTAGGGAAAACAAAAATAGCTAAAATGTCAGTTTTGGAAAAGCCTTTGTGGCAACCACATCAAAAAGTTTGCTGGATCACCTCTTTTCGCTCCTATGGGTCCACAGACCCTCCTGTCATTCTGTTTCCTGTCTTCCAGGAATCTGACCTGCACAGATTGCAGTGACGTGCTACCATGACCTCTAGTCTGGTAAGGAGCCATCAGTGGGAGGCACCAGCGGGAGGCTGGTGGGGTGGGGGTGGAAGAGAGGTCTGATGGGCAATTCTTTGCTTTCCAGCTTTCTCCATTCTGGGCCACCACTGGTGAACTGCTTCTCTGTAGCAAAGGCCGTGGTTCCTGCTGTGTGACTTTCTTCCCAGTTTCTTTCTTCCTTTCTCATATATTTATTTATTTATCATTTATTTACATCAGGCTAGACGCAGGCATTTTAATTTTAAAAAACAGGGTTATAATCAGCTACTATCACGTTTATTTTCAAGTCATATTGTCAGAGTCTTGGCTCTTCAAGGTGACTCTAATGTTCTCTTGACATGTTCCGCATTCATTTTAAAAAAATCATTTTAAATTGCAGGGTAATAGCTTTACAGTGTTGTGTTGGTTCCTACCATACATCAACATGAATCAGCCATAGATATGTGTCTCTTCCCTTGTGAACCTCCCTCCCGCCTCCCATCTCATCTCACCCCCTAGGTTGTCACAGAGCACCAGGGTGAGCTCCCTGTCTTAGACAGCAACTTCCCATTAGCTGTCTATTTCACTTATGGTAATGCATATATGTTCAAAGCTACTCTCAATTCATCCCACCCTCTCCTTCCTCCATGGTGTCCAGAAGTCTGTTCTCTATGAGTCTCTGTTTCTACTCTGCAAATAGGTTCAACAGTACCAATTTTCTAGATTATATATATATATATACACGCATTAATAGATAATATTTGTTTTTCTCTTTCTGACTTACTTCACTAGATATAACAGGCTCTAGGTTCATCCACCTCACTGACTCAACTTTATTCCTTTGAATGACTGAGTAATATTCCTTTGCATATATCTACCACTACATTTTCATCCATTCGTCTGTCAGTGGACATCTAGGTTGCTTCCATGTCCTAGCTCTTGTAAACAGTGCTGCGGTGCTGAACCTTTGAGTATATGTGTCTTTTTCAGTTATGGTTTTCCTACGGTATACGCCCAGTAGTAGAATTGCTGTGTCACACCATTCTTTAAGTATTTTCTTACTTTGAGGCTCAACACAACATTTGAGATGTTTCTTGTAGTTTCAGTGGCTCAGCCCCAGATAATCCACCATTTTTCCATGGAGGTCTAGTTCCTCCCAATGGATCAAGTTATGCTCATTGCTCTTTTGATGCTGCTCCTAGGCCTCTCAGTAGACAGACTTATAGAGGGTCTATCAGCTTATGCTGGTAACTCTGTATCTAGTCTAATACTATGAAGTTATGGGCTTCGGAGGTGGCTCAGCGGTAAAGAATCTGCCTACCATTGTAGGAGATGCAAGAGACATGGGTTTGACCCCTGGGTAGGGAGGATCTCCTGGAGGAGGACATAGCAACCCACTCCAGTAGTCTTGCCTGGAAAATGTCAAGGACAGGGGAGCCTAGAGGCCTGCAGTCCACAGGCTGCCGTCCAAGAGTCACAAAGAGTCGGACGCCACTGAGCAACTGAGCATGCACACCCTCAGAATTCTAGTCCTCTCATTTCCATGCAATCCCTTCCTCCAACCCTGAGAAACCCTGATTGCCCAATTCTAGTGTACATGGAAATTAATTTCAGAATTATTAGCGCGTGTCACTGAGAAAAGGAAACTTCCTCAGGTTTAGGAAATGACAGTAGGTCTCTGCTCCCATGCGCCCTGGGATATTGCACCATTTCTTTTTGTTTTCTCTAAAACTCCATTACAGATCTGCTCACAGGCTTTCTATTAGACACTCTTTAAGTATCTAATTTGACGCTGTCATCTGCTTTCTACTGGGATAATTACTGATAAAGTGTGTTAGAGAATGACTACTTACAAGCGGTTTACAATCTGTAGAAAGAGGCAATCTGCCCTCGCTCTGGTCTGTCTGCAGGCGCTGAGCACTTTGTGCAGCACCAGTGGACTTATCCAGTGCCTGGTTTAATCATGGACAAAGCTGTAGTGAGCCATGCAAGAAGACCCTTATACTGTGAGCTGTGTGCAGACAGAGGTCTTGGGAAAGGCACTTGCCCTTTTATACACTGTAGAGAATCAAGTACCTGTTTTAGATGAGCTGGTTATTTCTACTCCAATTAATAACAATCTACTGTTTTTGCTTCTTCACCTGTATCTGATCTGGGGATGGTTCCTCTATAGCTACCTTTCCATTGGCAAGACTCGTGAAGAAGTATAGGCTATTTCTGCAAAAAGCCATGTCACAAAGACAATAATTAGAAACTGGTACTGGGAAACATGGAATACCCAAGCCCTATAGCTAACAATTAAAAGTAGTAAATGCTTTCTTAAGCAAAAAAAAAATTTTTATATACTGAATTTGTCAAAAATTACTTATACTATTTGATTCAGAAACAAACTCTTTAATTTCTTCTTTAAAAAATCTTGAAAAATGAACAAAGAGAGTTTTGTTAAATAATTTTCATTTCATTACTTTTATTAATTAAATCTTGAAAACATTTAGCATTGATATATTTCCTAAATCTTCTTTGGTGAAGCTTTTATAATTATGCTTTAGTTCAATAAATAATGGCAGACATGTAAATACAACATATTATAAGAAAAAAAAGACATGAAATGGGAACTGTAACTATTAGCTCATATTAAGAATATTAGGACTACATTAGAGTTTGAAAAAGTAATGTTATCATATGTAAATTAAAGAAAATAAACGGGTCAATTTGGGAGGATGCTAGAGAACTAAATTATTATTTTACAAGCAGATAATTAATGGCCAAGAATGAAACACTTGTTTGTTTTTTTTTCTGTTAAAAATAAACCAGCAGGGCTTTACAGGTGGCTCAGTGATAGAGAATCCACCTGCCAGTGCAGGACACACGGGTTTGATCTCTAATCCAAGAGGATCCCACATGACGCAGAGCAACTAAGCTCACGAGCCACAACTACTGAGCCCACAGCCCAGAGCCCTGTAGCCGCGGCACTAAGCCCGTGTGCCCCAGAGCCTGTGCTCTCTGAGCCCGCGTGCCCCAGAGCCTGCGCTCTCCTAGAGCCTGCGCTCTCCTAGAGCCTGTGCTCCCCTGGCCCGCGTGCCCTAGAGCCTGCGCTCTGCAACAAAAGATGCCATTGCAATGCGAATCCTGCACACTCCAACTAGAAAGTAGCCTGTGCAGCAGCGAAGACCCAGCACAGCCAAAAATAATAAATAAAATAAAAAACTATATATGTACCAGTAGATTAATAAATAGAAATTGAGAAGAAAACTTTACTTATAAAAACATTCATGGAGAAAAAATGATTTAACTGGCTTATCACTATTTTGCCACACTTAATAAATTATTCATAGACCTGAGCTTTATGTTTTAATGGTAGCTGTTATCACGAACGGAGAAGGCGATGGCACCCCACTCCAGTACTCTTGCCTGGAAAATCCCATGGGCAGAGGAGTCTGGTGGGCTGCAGTCCATGGGGTCGCTAAGAGTCTGGCGTGACTGAGCGACTTCCCTTTCACTTTTCACTTTCATGCATTGGAGAAGGAAATGGCAACCCACTCCAGTGTTCTTGCCTGGAGAAGCCCAGGGATGGGGAGCCCGGTGGGCTGCCGTCTATGGGGTTGCACAGAGTCAGACACCACTGAAGCGACTTAGCAGCAGCAGCAGTTATCACAGAAAGAGAGATAACTAGACATTATATACGCCCTGATGGAGGAATACAACACTAGCTATAAATATGAAGTATTTTTACTCTCTTACAAATACCAAAACTGAGTCAGGTTAAACCTCTAGGCCCAAGTATTAGAGGAAACAAGGACACAGAGGAACATATCAAGTAACACTTTATATAAACAGTTTACAGTCTCTACAGAATTTTTAAAATTGCTAGAGAATTTTCATTCTGAAGAGATCTATAAATTAAAATAGATTGAAGAACTCTATTATACAATTCACAAATGTAGTTTTTGTTGTTTGGATTCTGATTCAAATTAAAAATTGTACCTCAGAGACGTCTCATAATGGCTATGTTAAAATTTTAACCAATCAACTTATTGAGTTTTCTTACTGATCTTCTATTGTAGGAGTTTTTCAACTAATTCTCTCGAATTTTTAAAATATCCATTCATAGCATCTTCAGTAATGAAAAATTTCAGTCATCTTTCTCAGTATGTATGCTTTTCTGTTAATGAAGAAAATAGCCATTCTTGTTTGCTCTTCGTAACTTGCTTTTGGCTTGAGAGATGATGTCATTTATATTTTTTTAATTTTTTATTGAGGTCTGTAGTTTAAAGTGTACAACACAATGACTCATTATTTGTAAATGTTGCAAAGTGACACCACAATAAGTCTAGTTAACATGTAACACCATACCAAAGGAAATATTTTTTCTTGTGATGAGGACTTTTAATATCTACTCTCTTAGCAGTTGTAATATGCAGTACAATATTATTAGCTATAATTCTTAATAACATTTTTTCTTAAAAATAATATTCATTATATTAATTTTAATAGTACCTCTAAAGACATATACACTACTTTTCAATATTTGTTTTTATTTGACTGCACTGGGTCTTCTCTGTGGGCTGTGGGGTCTCCAGCTGCGGCATGCAAGCTCTAGTTGTACTATATGGGATCTAGTTCTCTGACCAGAGCTCGAACCTGGGCCCCTTGCAGTGGGAGCATGGAGCCTTAGCCACTGGATCACCAGGGAGTCTGCTTTTTCCATTTTCTTAGAATGATGACTTTCATGAAATGACTTTTCCCCCAAATATTATTAATTGATTCAAACACTTTAAGAAATACATGTAAATCATAAAAATTCTCATGAGCATAACAGAAATAACTACTCAAGTATAATTGGTTACCCAACTAAGAAATAGAATATTATCTTTAAAGCCCACTCAAATGCCTTTTCATCACCTATTAGGTATATTTTTTGTTTTGCATTGCTTTCTGATCACAGATTTTATTTACTTACTAACAGTAATTTTTTTAAAAATATGCCAAAATATACAGAATAATTTATATTATTATAATTAATATTTGTAACAATATTTATATTTTTGCAAATAATAATTTGCAATTATTTATAAACTGCAATTTCACCACCTAGCAATGAGCACCCCTTAATCTTTTGTATACTTCCAATATACTAACTTTTTAATAGTTCAAAATTCATGTATGTAATGATTCCAGAAAAACATCTATTTCTGCTTCATTGACTGCACTAAAGCCTTTGACTGTGTGGATCATGATAAACTATGGAAAATCCTTAAAAAGATGAGAACACCAGATCACCCTACCTGTTTCCTGAGGAATCAGTATGCGGGTCAAGAAGCAACAGTTAGAACCAGACATGAAACAACAGACTGGTTCAAAACTGGGAAAGGAGTATGGCAAGGCTATATCCTGTCATCCTGTGTATTTGACATATATGCAGAGTACATCATGTGAAATGTCAGGCTGGATGAATCACAGGCTGAAATCAAGATTGCTGGGGAGAAATACCAATAACCTCAGATATAGAGATGATACTACTCTAATGGCAGAAAGTAAAGAGGAACGAGAGAGCCTCTTGATGAGAATAATAGAAGAGAGCAAAAAGGCTGGCTTAAAACTCAGCATTCAAAAAATTAAGATCATGGTTTCTGGTCCCATCACTTTGTGGCAGATAAAAGGGGGGAAAAGTGGAAACAGTGACAGATTTTATTTCCCTGGGCTCCAGGATCACTGCAGACAGTGACTGAAGTCATGAAATTAAAAGATGCTTGCTCCTTGGAAAGAAAGCTATGGCAAACCTAGGCAGCGTATTAAAAAGGCATCACTTTGCTGACAAAGGCCCATACAGCAAAGCTATGGATTTTCCAGTAGTCGTGTATAGATGTGAGAGTTGGACCATAAAGAAGGCTGAATGCTGAAGAATTGATGCTTTTGACCTGTGGTGTTGGAGAAGACCCTTGAGAGTCCCTTGAACTGCAAGGAGATCAAACTAGTCAATCCTAAAGGAAATCAACCCTGAATATTTATTGGAAGCTAAGGCTGAAGCTCCAATACTTTGGCCACCTGATGTGAAGAGCCAACCTACTAGAGAAGACCCTGATGCTGGGAAAGACCAAGGGCAGGAGGAAAGGGAAAAGACAGAGAATGAGATGGTAGGATGGCATCACTGACTCAATGGACATGAGTTTGAACAAACTATGGGAGATAGTGCAGGACAGGGAAGCTTGGTGTACTACAGTCCATGAGGTGGGAAAGAGTCGAAGAAAACTTAGCAATTAAACAACAACAATGATTTTTAGCATAATTTTGAAATATTCAGGCTGCTTCCAAAGGCAATAGGTAAGAGGTATTTATTTTTCTTTCTTTTCTTTTAAGTCTGTTGTTCTTCATTTTTATTTAAACTCTTAAAAGTTAATAAGTATTAAATGTTGTCATTTTCTTATTTACAATAAAGACGTCGAAACCAAAGTGAAAAATCAGTTGAAGTCTTTATGTTTCCGAATTCTATATGAAGTGGTTCACACTTGATGCTATGTGGATGGTCATGATTGACTGAGGTATATTTTAGGTCAGACTTTACAAAGCTAACTGGAATTTTACAGGCAACATCAAACCAAGAGTATTGTACTCCCATAATATCTGTACTATACATCATACTTGTCTACGATAAAAAATCCATTCCACCATTTTTTCCATAATTCTGACATGTTGAGAACCACAGAACAAAGTTAAAATGACAGATATTTATTAAATGTCTGGTTGCTCCAGCATTAATGGGGCTTAGAATCTTGCATTTCTAGTTTTCAGCTGCCAGTTCCCAAGCAAGTGATTTTACTGATAAAGGGTAGCTTTGACAGGGAAGAAGAGACAAGGGCAATATGATTTAGAAAACTGAACAGGTTTAATAGAGAGTATTTTTAGAGCTGAAAAGAGAAATGCCTTCAGAGCTTCTTTAAGCTTCTCTTAAGTTGATTCCAGGATACCAGCACAGCTTTCCTTATCAAATGTAGCCAGAGGAGTTCAAGAAAAACCAGCCCACCCAGTAAGACAGACAGGCTTTCATAGAACTGAAAATGTAAGATGGTTTTGGCAAGGCGATTTGGATAGGATACAGGTAAAATGATTCTTTGAAGGGTTCTTTTGCCCTCATAGTTTTAATATTTTATTGTACTGATTTTCTTTCTTTCTTTCTACCTACCTACCTCCCTCTTAGGCACTCTATAATTCAAAAATTCAAAGAATATTGTATGCTCCATGTGAAAAAAGAGGTTGGAATAATGTAATTTAACCTTTTTAGTAGAGCCTGTATCTGGAGATTCTCCATGCACACAGAGATTGGGAGTATTACTTTGCCAAGCCAAGCTCCTCCATGATTGTTCCATCACGGCCCATTAGTGAAAGTGAAAGTGAAGTCACTCAGTCGTGTCCTAGTCTTTGCGACCCCATGGACTGTAGGCTACCAGGCTCCTCAGTCCATGGGATTCTCCAGGCAATAGTAATGGGGTGGATTGCCATTTCCTTCCCCAGGGGATCTTTCCGACCCAGGGATCGAACCCAGGTCTCCCACATTGTAGACAGATGCTTAACTGTCTGAGCTGGCCCATTAGACTTCAACAAAAAACACCAATACAGTATACTGACACATATATATGGAATTTGGAAGGATAGTAATGAAGCCCCTCTATGTGAGACAACAAAAGAGACTCAGAGGTATAGAACGGACTTTTGGACTCTGAGGGAGAGGGAGGAGGGGGATGATTTGGGAGAACGGCATTGAAACATGTATACTATCTTGTAAGAATGAAGCGCCAGTCTATGTTCAAGACAGGATGCAGGACGCATGGGGCGGGTGCACGGGATGATTCAGGGAGAGGATGTGGGGTGGGAGGTGGGAGGGGGCTTTGGCATTGGGGGATCGTGTTCACCTGTGGCTGATTCGTGTCAATGTGTGGCAAGAGCAAATACAGTATTGTAATTAAAAAATAAATAAATTTAATTAAAAAAAAAGAAAAAAAAGAAAATAATGATTAAAAAAAAAAATACACCCACCTGACTCAGTCAGTCCTCTTGACACACACCTGAGCTCAAGTGTCTGTTTGGCTGGGCTTTCCCTCAGTTTTCTGTCTCTTTTTATGACTGTATTGCACAATCTCTATTCCTTTTCTACTAATCATTTCTCTTTCCCACACATAACCCAACCATAAATTCACTTTTAAAATAATTATTTGCAGGAGTTGTTAGCTTTGGCTTAACATGAATGATTGATTTTTTTTTAACTCTCTTGGACACACATAGGGTATTCTATGCTTACATAATTAATTAGAATTATGAACACAGCACTGTGCGGCTCCTGGGTGCTCTGGGGTTGTTATCTTCCTGGATATCCATGCAGCTGTACCTTCCTCTGGCATGTGCAGGAGTGTGTGTACCACCCTCCCATTTGTGGATCTCTGGTTCCTTCTGTGCAAGGACCACATAACTTCTCTTTTCCCATCTGGGTTAGCCTGACTTCACCTCAAGGGTTCTATCTCTCACCACCTCCTTGGCCTTATGTAATTTCATGCAGGAACTCAGATTTAATAGAACAAAAGGCAGAGAAAGGAGTTTACCTTTAATAACCTTTTGTTTTGTACTTCATCACAAATCTAAATATATATATGTATATGTATACACATATATGTTTATATATCTTGGGTTCAGAAATAAAAGGGAAGATGTAAAGGAATCTAAGAAGTACTAGGTAGCCATTTGGGTAGGTGAGTCATAAAAATGAGTAATAAAATATCTTCTATTTCTTGGCATATAATTTAATTCCATTTACTTCATATATTTAGATAATTTTATGTTATGATTTTTAATGGACTTTGACAACAAGACTCAGCAGTAACTGGAACTTTTCTTAGATGATTTGACTTTAGATGCCAATATACCTAGCCATATGCATAATATATTTATTTTTGAAGATATGTTAATAACAGTGAAATTTTATTTTCAACACACAGCAGTTTGGCAGCAATAGAACTGGATGTGCCTGTGCATAGCTGAGTGTATTTTATAGAATCTCTTCCCTAGTAACTTCTAGCAGAGTTGCTGATATTTCAGCGGTGTTTATCAATACACATTACAGAGTTGCATTTTAAAAGGATACAAATGCTAAACTTAACTAAAAATCTTTGAAAAACTATATTTTGCCATTAATTTACCTAATGCTGTGTGCATGCCAAGTCGCTTCAGTACTGTCCAGCTCTTTGCAACCCTATGGACTGTAGCCTGGCAAGGTCCTCTGTTCCTGGGATTCTCCAGACAGGAATACTGGAGTGAGTTGCTATGTCCCCCTCCAGGGCATCTTCCCAACCCGGAGATCAAACCCATGTCTCCTGTATTTCTTGTATTGGCAGACGTATTCTTTACCACTAGCACCACCCAGGAAGATCCTCATTTACTTAATAAGTATCCACGATACACTACTTTAAGGGGTAAATGCAAAATAGTAGAAACACTATAGCCTGAATCTTTGTCGAATTTAGAAAATCATTTTAGTTTCTTTTGATAATGAAAGAAGGAAATAGATTTGGAGCCAATGAGATGTGATGGAAAGTGCCAGGAGTTGGAGGTTTATGTCCTCCTCTGTATTTTATCTATTCAATCAGAGGTTAAATACATGCTGGCATTCTTTAACACTAAATTTCTGTCCAAGTATGAATTACTTATATTACTCCTAAATCCAAAGATATTTAGGAACCAGTTACTTTTTCATTTTTCCATCCTCCATAAAGTAAAGGCAGAGTATAAGGTTTTCCTCCCAGTATGATGGAAAGTTTGCAGTGGTGTATCTACATTTATTTAATCAAGAATTCTCCAGACAAGAATATGAAGTAAGAATTCCATTATCTGCATTTTAAAATGAGTAAACTTGTAGGGATTTTAGACTTAAGACACATGAGCAATATTATGAGATGTTACTTTAAATAATATTATGTATGAGATGCTACTTTAAAATAATCTATTGAGTTCTCTATTAGAAGAAACTTGAACTACATAGAATCTTTCCCCTTCCTCCCTGATCTTCACTCAAGCAATTCATAAAGTAATAGCAACAAGCTTTTATTGGTTGCTTATTATAAGCTAAGTACTATTAAAATGATTTCTTGCATTATATAACTTTTTAGAGTCTTCATATGACACAAGCATCAAAATGTTTTTGTCTCAAGTCGTGTTGTTGAGAAAATGTCATATGATGGGATAGACTCAGGGCTCAGATAGTTTTTCCTCCAAACAAAGCAGTAGAGATTGGGGAACTAAATGAAGAATATCCTAAAAGAACAATATTAGTATGCAAGGGTAAGGAGCAAAGACAAACATGATTTGAATGAATAGATAAGGAGAACGCCACATTGAACCACTCAATTTCACTGCCTGCTCAGTCGTGAAAGTCCTTTCCGACTCTTTGAGACCCCATGGATTGTACCAGGCTCCTCTGTCCATGGAATTCTCCAGGTAAGAATACTGAAGTGGGTTGCCATGCCCTCCTTCAGGGGATCTTCTCGACCCAGGGATGGAACCTTCATCTCCTGCATTGCAAGGGGATTCTTTATCGCTGAGCCATTGGGGAACCCCTCTATACTAATAAAAATACATAGTATCAAGAAAGAAATTGCTTATGGAATTCCATGTATTAGCTCATCAGTTCAACAAATATTTGTTGTTTTCTGAACCTTACATCTGCTTAAGGTTCTTTTATGAAAACTTTGGATACAGAGTTAAAAAAATAAAGTTTCTTACATGGAAGATGTATTTTAATAAAAATAAGAATTAAATGAAATAACATTAGGGAACTACATAAATTTGAAATATATAATGTGCCAACATGTTCTCAGGAAAAACAGAAAACATGGCAGGGTGATAACCACAGAAAGTGTCTTTAACGAATAGTATGTGCTGCTGTTGCTGCTAAGTCGCTTCAGTCGTGTCCGACTCTATGCGACCCTGTAGACGGCAGCCTACCAGGCTCCTCTATCTCTGGGAGTTTCCAGGGAAGAACACTGGAGTGGGTTGCCATTTCCTCCTCCAGTGCAGGAAAGTGAAAGTGAAGTTGCTCAGTCGTGCCCAACTCTTCGCGACCCCATGGACTGCAGTCTACCAGGCTCCTCCATCCATGGGATTTTCCAGGCAAGAGTACTGGAGTGGGGTGCCACTGCTTTCTCCATAGCATGTGCTATTAAGATATTATTCACAGGTTTTAACACAGTTGTACCATTAATGTGCCTGGTGGTAAATATTCTGTAATTTCTGAATATCTTGGTAACTTACTGTGATAAAACTAAAATATATTTTATGTTTATAAGAGTAAATGGATCTACACAGATACTTAGAGTAATAGTATTGTTTTGTAAACTTTTAACATGTAATATTAATAATTTTAAATAGCACTATTCTTTAAAATATTTAATTTAGCAATCTGTAAGGAAATTTTAATAATGCTAAAATTTCCCAGAAATTAATTTGTAAATTTTTAATCACCCCTTATGTGTTGCTCAGCTGTGTCCAACTCTGCAATCCCATGGACTGTAGCCTGCCAGGCTCCTCTGTCCATGGAATTTTCTGGGTAAGAATACTGGAGTGGATAGCCATTCCCTTCTCTGGGGCTTTTCCCAACCCATGGATAGAACCAGGGTCTCCTGCATTGGAGACATATTCTTTATCATCTGAGCCATCAGTTAAAGGGAAGCCCCCTTTAACTACAGTAAACTATAGATAATAACATATACCCATGTATTCACTGAAGAAATTGATTAATGTTGACTTTTTTTATCTGTGTAGTTTAAATTTTTTAAATTAAATAGATAGAACATGCAAATAAATCTAAAGTTTCTCTGTTATTTTTTTAGATCTTATTTTCCTTAAAACCAAACACTGTTGTATACTGGTTCTGCATAATTTTGGTCCAAGTTCTAAACTATTGCTATATATTTTTATCCTTAAAGAACATGCCTATGTCTGTGTATTGATTTATAAAAATTTGCATAACTTCCCTTTTACATTTAATCTTATTTTTCTACATGAATTCAAGTTAATACAAATAGTTTTATTTTAATTATTTAATTGTTAGGTTTATTCACTCTCTGAAAGTAAAACAAAGTGAAAGTGAAAGTCACTCAGTTGTGTCCAGATCTCTTTGGGACCCCATGGACTATACAGTCCTTGGAATTCTCCAGGCCAGAATACTAGAGTGGGTAGCCTTTCCCTTCTCCAGGGGATCTTCCCAACCCAGGAATCAAACCGGGCTTTCCTGCACTGCAGGCAGATTCTTCACCAACTGAGCTATCAGGGAAGCCCTGGTATGTTCTCTCTCTGAATATAGCACATTTATCTATGCCTCCATTGATGTTCTTTTCACCAGCAACAAGGAGGTTTGCAGTGTTTTGCAGGATATATTATATCAGAATGAGGAATTACTCTTCTTTCCTATTCATCTGAAAATATTTTTCAATTATAAGTGGTTCATAAATTTTATTATATATATATGTATCTCCAATCTTTACCTTCTTTAATTATGTTAATTTATTATTATAACAAAGATAACTAGCAGCTTGGTCAAGTATAAGTACCACTGATGGTCATTTTTGGTGTCTTACAGCAAGAATTCTTAAGTACTATCTCTGAAACAAATGTCTCAAAATAGATCTTAAATAAAAAGTAAACGGTTTTACTGATATGTAATTTAATGCCATAAAGTTCATTCATTTAAAGTGATTTTAATGCTTTTTAATATATTCACAGAGTAGTGTAATCATTACCACAGTCATTTTTGATCATTTTTATCTTGTACCCATTAATGAACACTTTAATTTGTGTAAATTAAACAAGCTCTTGCTCTTCCACCTACAAATTCCCACTCGGTTCTAAGCAGCCACTAATATATTTTCTGTTTCTACAAATTTGTCTATTCTGGACATTTCATATAAACAGTATCACATAATGCGCAGTATTTTTGTGACAGGCTTCTTTCTCCTGGCATAAACAGTTTACCTTTTTGCTGTCCATCCATGTCTTAGCAGTATTGACTTCATTCTCTGTTTATTATGAAATAAATTTCATTATATGGACATGCCACATGTAGTGTATTCATAAATCATCTATTGATGGAATTTTGAGTATGAGTTTGTATGTGGGGCTATACCTTCATTTCTCCTTTTTAATTAATTTATTCTTATGGCTGTGCTGGGTCTTCGTTGCTGTGTGTGGGTTTTCTCTAGCTGCACAAGCAGGGCCTTCTCTCCAGTTGCAGCGCACAGCTCTTGGTGCAGAGCTCAGGCTCTAGGCTGCCGGGCTTCAGTAGCTACAGCACGCTGGCTCTAGAGCTCTGGCTCAGTAGGGGTGGTGCATGGGGTGAGATGCCTTGGATCATGTGGAATGTTCCTGGACCACAGATCAAACCTGTGTCCCTGGTATTGACAGGCTGATTCTTAACCACTGGACCACCAGGGATGTCCCTCTTTATTTCTCTTGAGTAGAGACTTAGAGGTGGAACTGGTAGCTCATATGGTGAAGAATCTGTCTGCCAAGCAGGAGATGTGAGTTCGATCTCTGGGTCAGCAAGATCTCGTGGAGAAGGAAAGGGCAACCCACTCCAGTATTCTTGCCTGGGAAAGCCTATGGACAAAGGAGCCTGGCGGGCTGCAGTCCATGGGGTTGCACAAGAGTCAGATACAACTTAGCAACTAAGCAACACAACATGGTAACTCAAGGTTAAACAATTATGAGGAATGGCTAAACTGTTTTCCAAAGGGCTGCACCATTTTACATTCCCACCAACAGTGTATAAGGATTATAATTTTTCCCAGTCCTTGTCTAAATTTATTATCATCTGTCTTTTTGATTATAGCCACCCTACTGTTTGTGATGCAGTATCTCACTTTATTTTTTTCTCCAGTGGTGCCTCTGTCATTGGAGATGAATGACAAATGGATGTCTTTGTCATTTTAAAATCTTCTTTGGAGAAGTGTCTACTTAAATATTTTGCCCATTTTAAAATTGATTGCTGTTTTTTAAAATTATTGTGTTATAATATTTTAAAATAAATATGGATATAATTATCTCATTACATACCTGATTTGCAAATAATTTCCCCATTCTATGAGTTGTCTTTTCACCTTCTTGATGATATTCTTTGAAGGACAAATGTTTTTAGTTTTGATTAACCATTTTCAATCTTATACCTTTTACTTTTGCTGTTAATGAAAGATTGTGATTTACTCATATTTTCTTCTAAGAGTTTTGTAGCAGCTTTACTCTTACATTTAGGTTCATGACTCATTTTGAATCAGTTTTTGTGTATGGTGTGAGAGAGGGGACTAGATTAGTTATTTTGGGTGTGAACATGCATTTGCCCTATATAATAATTTTTTCTATATCTTAACCTCATGTTCTTCTCTGGTTATCATACTTATTTCTCCTAAATCTTAATGAGGTAAATGACATCAATATATTCTGATACTGTGCTATTCTTTATAACTTCTGTTATGAATTGAAGTTGACACAATATTTTATTTTAATTCACTGTCAGGGAGGGGGAAAAGATGGCGGAGGAATAGGATGGGAGAAGACTTTCTCCCTAACTACTTCATCAAAAGAACATTTCAACGCTGAGTAAATTCCACAAAACAACTTCTGACTGCTGGCAGAGGACATCAGGCATCCAGCAAAGCAGATCATTGGCTTCAAAACCAGGTAGGAATTAACATATACAACGAAGATAGAGACAAAGGAGGAGGGAGGGAGCCCCGTCCCGGGAAGGGAGTCCTGTCCCAAGAAGAGACTCTTAAAAAAGAGAGATTTCCTAAAATTGGGGAACATTCTCACAGCTGTGTATGGGGCGAGCCCTGGAAGCACAGAGGGCAACATAACAGGAAGGAAGAATAAATAAATAAATAAATAAATAAATAAAACCAACAGATTACGAATTCAACAGTATGACCCCCAGCGGATAAGCAGCGCAAACGCCTGCGTCCGCAGCAGTGGGGGCTGGGCAGGGAGGAGCACGCCCACGACAGTGCTTTCTAAGAATTGGGCCGCGGGAGACGTAGGCTGCAGGGCTTTTCTCGAGAATCGGGGCATAATGGGGCCAGAATCGGGTCCGCACGTGGCTAGAAAGAACTATCTTGGTCTAGCAAACCAGACTGTGGGATAGCTAACATGCGAAATGCTCGAACATAAGACACCAACAGGCCTGCGCACAGAACAAAGGACGGATCGGCAATAGCCGGCTGCAGACCATCCCCCTCCGGCGACAGGCAGCCAGAGCCTGAAGCGCTGGAAGAGGGCAGTCGCAGCTCAAGAGAGACATTACCTACCAAATTGCAAGCAAGCTTCTTTATTGAGACTTCTGGGGTCTCTGAATACTCATCATCTGCCTGAGAAAGAGCCCCGGCGGAGCTCCCAGAAAACTGAGCGACCCAGAAAGCCCAGAAGTCGCAATAGCGCATGCCAAACTCCCTAGCTACTTGGACCTGAGAAGGGAACAAAGCCCCTGTTCAACCAAATCCAAGTCTCGGAGGGCTTCCTGACCGCCAATCCTGAGCGCCAAACCTGAGCAGCATAGACTGGGGAAGTGCATGAAGCATAGGGCAAGCCTCACAAGATTAACCCAAGGAGCGAGAAGGGGCAAGCCCAGTGCAGAGTCCACCACCACCCTCCCTGTGTCAAGACGGAAATCAGACACGGAAGGGACCAGCAAACAGAGGAAGTCAAACAGAGGGAACTGCCTTGGTAGCGACCCCACACAGTCCACAACGACAGAGAAAGCGCCAGATATACCGTTACTACTTTTATGATCATTTTTTTTGGGGGGGTATGATGTGGAAGTGTGATTTTTTTAAGAATTTTTTTCTTTAAATTTTTTTTTCTTTTTTAAATTTGTTTTCTCGTCTTTTCTTTTTCATTTTTTCTAAACTTGCTTAAAATTTTAAGTCTTCTATATTTCTATTTATTATTTTTATAACCCATTATTACTTAAAAAAAAAAAAACCCTATCTTTAAAGCAAACGCCGTATATAGTCCTATTGATGGTGGAAGTTGTCTCTTAATAATTCTGGAGTCTTTTATTTTATTTTTTCTCTCAATTTTTTTTTTAAATTTTTCTCTCCTTCTTCTTATCTTTAATATTTTGTCTTTGAAAATCCAATCTCTACTCCAGATTTATAATCTCAACATTTTGGTATTTGTTGCCAAATTTGTACTTTTAAAAACCTAATCTTCAGTACCCAATTTTACATGAGTGCGAGACTACTGGCTTGACCACTCTCTCCCCTTTGGAATCTCTCTTCTCTCCACCAGGTGGCTTCTGTCTCATCCCTCCCCCTCCTCTTCTCTACCCAACTCTATGAATCTCTGTGAGCTCCCGAAGGTGGAGAATCCTCAGGGAACTGGTCACTGGCTGGATCTGTATCCCTCCTTTGCACCTCCCTCTTTTATCCTCCTGTCCACCTCTATCTACTTCCTTCCTCTCCTCTTCCATGTATAACTCTGTGACCACCTCTGAGAGGTCCAGACTTTGGAGCGCACACAAGAAAGTGGTTACGGGCTAGCTTGCTTTTTCCTCATTTGATTCCACCTCATCCCATTCCACTCATCTTTAACTACCCCCTCCCTCTTCTCTCCTCCAAGTAACTCAGCGATCCTCTAGGGACGACCCTCAAAGTGGAGAAACCTATCATCATTAACCCAGATGTTTTAACATTTGACTGAAAAGGTGGAGAAATCATGAGGCTATTGTAAAAATAAATCTGAAAAACGGAATCAGGAGCCATAAGTCCAAATCCTGAGATCATCAAAGAATTCCTGACTACAGGGAACATTACCCAATATGAGCTCATCAAACGCCTTCATACCTATACTGAAATTGAGCACCGCCCAAGGGCCAACAAGTTCCAGAGCAAGACATACCACACAAATTCTCCAGCAACAAAAGAACAAGCCCCTGAGCTTCAATACACAGGCAGCTCAAAATACTCAAAAACCATTGACATCCCGTAACCCATTACTTGACACTTCACAGCACTCCAGAGAGAGGAAATCCAACTCCACCCACCAGAACTTCAACACAAGCCTCTCTAATCAAGAAACTTTGACAAGCCACTGATATAACCCAAAACACAGAGAGGAAGCTCTATAATAAAGAGAACTCCACAAATTCCCAGAATATAGAAAAGCTACCCCCAATGCAGCAATATAACCAGGATGAAGTGACAGAGGAATACCCAGCAGGTAAAGGAACAGGAGACATGCCCACCAAACCAAACAAAAGAGGAAGAGATAGGGAATCTACATGAGAAAGAATTCCGAATACTGATAGTGAAAATGATCCAAAATTTTGAAATCAAAATGGAATCACAGATAAATAGCCTGGGGTCAAGGATTGAGAAGATGCAAGAAAGGTTTAACAAGGACCTAGAAGAAATAAAAAAGAGTCAACATATAATGAATAATGCAATAAATGAGATCAGAAACACTCTGGAGGCTACAAATAGTAGAATATCGGAGGCAGAAGATAGGATTAGTGAAATAGAAGATAGAATGGTAGAAATAAATGAATCAGAGAGGGGAAAAGAAAGACGAATTAAAAGAAATGAGGACAACCCCAGAGACCTCCAAGACAATATGAAACACTCCAACATTCGAATTATAGGAGTCCCAGAAGAAGAAGACAAAAGAAAGACCATGAGAAAATACTTGAGATAATAGTTGAAAACTTCCTAATATAGGGAAGAAAATAATCACCCAAGTCCAAGAAACCCAGAGAGTGCCAAACAGGATAAACCCAAGGCAGAACACCCCCAAGACATATACTAATCAAACTAACAAAGACCAAACACAAAGAACAAATATTAAAAGCAGCAAGGAAAAACAACAAATAACATGTAAGGGGATCCCCATAAGAATAACTGCAGATCTTTCAATAGAAACTCTTCAGGCCAGGATGGAATGGCAAGGCATACTTAAAGTGATGAAAGATAATAACCTTCAGCCAAGACTACTGTACCCAGCAAGGATCTCATTCAAATATGAAGGAGAAATCAAAAGCTTTACAGACAAGCAAAAGCTGAGAGAATTCAGCACCACCAAACCAGCTCTCCAACAAATACTAAAGGGTAGACTTTCGACAGGAAACACAAAAAGGACGTATAAACCTGAACCCAAAACAATAAAGTAAATGGCAACAGGTGCATACTTATCAATAATTACCTTAAATGTAAATCGGTTGAATGCCCCAACCAGAAGGCAAAGACTGGCTGAATGGATACAAAAACAAGATCCCTATGTATGCTGCTTACAAGAGACCCAGCTCAAAACAATGGACACATACAGACTGAAAGTGAAGGGCTGGAAAAAGATATTCCATGCAAATAAAGACCAAAAGAAAGCAGGAGTAGCAATACTCATATCCGATAAAATAGACTTTAAAACAAAGGCTGTGAAAAGGGACAAAGAAGGCCACTACATAATGATTAAAGGATCAATCCAAGAAAAAGATATAACAATTATAAATATATATGCACCCAACATAGGAGCACCGCAATATGTAAGAAAAATGCTAACAAACATGAAAGGGGAAATTAATAATAACACAATAATAGTGGGAGACTTTAATACCCCACTCACACCTATGGACAGATCAACTAAGCAGAAAATTAACAAAGAAACTCAAACTTTAAATGATACAACAGACCAGTTAGACCTAATTGATATCTATAGGATATTTCACCCCAAAACAATGAATTTCACCTTTTACTCAAGTGCACACGGAACCTTTTCCAGGATAGATCACATCCTGGGTCATAAATCTAACCTTGATGAATTCAAAAAAATCGAAATTATTCCAAGCATCTTCTCTGACCATAATGCACTAAGGTTAGATTTCAATTACAGGAGAAAAGCTATTAAAAATTCCAACATTTGGAGGCTGAACAACACCCTTCAGAATAACCAACAAATCACAGAAGAAATAAAAAAGATATCAAAATATGCATCGAAACGAATGAAAATGAAAACACAACTACACAGAACCTATGGGACACTATAAAAGCAGTGCTAAGAGGAAAGTTCATAGCAATACAGGCATACCTCAAGAAACAAGAAAAAAGCCAAATAAATAACCTATCTCTACACCTAAAGCAAGTAGAAAAGGAAGAAATAGAGAACCCCAGAGTTACTAGAAGGAAAGAAATCCTAAAAATTAGGGCAGAAATAAATGCAAAAGAAACAAAAGAGACCATAGCAAAAATCAACAAAGCAAAAAGCTGGTTCTTTGAAAGGATAAATAAAATTGACAAACCATTAGCCAGACTCATCAAGAAACAAAGAGAAAAAAATCAAATCTGTGCGGCCCTAAATGGGAAACCTTAAAAACAAAGGGGCTAGCTTTGCGGTCAAAAACCTAAGATGGCGCCTGGCGGAAGAGATGGGGGCAGGGTCTAGGTTGTCTGTCAAAGTTTTTAATTGGCTCTCTTGATTTCTGTGCACATAGACAGTGTGTGATCTCTATAGACTCCTGTTATAATGAAGGTGACAATTTGACCTTTAATGTGATTGGTGCAACTATGGAAAGTCCCTCCTAAAACCCTCCTGTTTGTCTATATAAGTTGGGAGTTTGCAACAATAAACCGGAACTGCTTCGACGGAACCCCTGTCGCGTCTCATTGTCTCTCGCTCGCCGAGGGGCTGGGTTGGCGGACAGCAGGCTCACCTCTCCTCGGGAACCCCTCGGCTTTGCTGAGGGAAGTTCCACTGCCTCCGCTCTTTCTGCAGAGCGCCCCCGCAAAATCAATAAAATTAGAAATGAAAATGGAGAGATCACGACAGACAACTCAGAAATACAAAGAATCACAAGAGACTACTATCAGCAATTATATGCCAATAAAATGGACAACTTGGAAGAAATGGACAAATTCTTAGAAAAGTACAACTTTCCAAAACTGAACGAGGAAGAAATAGAAAATCTTAACAGACCCATCACAAGCACGGAAATTGAAACTGTAATCAGAAATCTTCCAGCAAACAAAAGCCCAGGTCCAGACGGCTTCCCAGCTGAATTCTACCAAAAATTTTGAGAAGAGCTAACACTATCTTACTGAAGCAATTCCAGAAAATTGCACAGGAAGGTAAACTTCCAAACTCATTCTATGAGGCCACCATCACCCTAATACCAAAACCTGACAAAGACACCACAAAAAAAGAAAACTACAGGCCAATATCACTGATGAACATAGATGCAAAAATCCTTAACAAAATCCTAGCAATCAGAATCCAGCAACACATTAAAAAGATCATACACCATGACCAAGTGGGCTTTATCCCATGGATGCAAGCATTCTTCAATATCCGCAAATCAATCAATGTAATTCATCACATTAACAAACTGAAAAATAAAAATCATATGATTATCTCAATAGATGCAGAAAAAGCCTTTGACAAAATTCAACATCCATTTATGATAAAAACGCTCCAGAAAGCAGGAATAGAAGGAATGTACCTCAGCATAATAAAAGCTATATATGACAAACCCACAGCTAACATTATCCTCAATGGTGAAAAATTGAAACCATTTCCCCTAAAGTCAGAAACAAGACAAGGGTGTCCACTTTCACCACTACTATTCAACATCGTACTGGAAATTTTGGCCACAGCAATCAGAGCAGAAAAAGAAATACAAGGAATCCAAATTGGAAAAGAAGAAGTAAAACTCTCACTGTTCTCAGACAACATGATCCTCTACATAGAAAATCCTAAAGACTCGACCAGAAAACTACTAGAGCTAATCAAGGAATATAGTAAAGTTGCAGGATATAAAATCAACACTCAGAAATCCCTTGCATTCCTATACACTAATAATGAGAAAGTAGAAAAAGAAGTCAAGGAAACAACCCCATTCACCATTGCAACGAAAAGAATAAAATACTTAGGGATATACCTACCTAAAGAAACTAAAGACCTATATAAAGAAAACTATAAAACACTGATGAAAGAAATCAAAGAGGACACTAATAGATGGAGAAATATACCATGTTCATGGGTCGGAAGAGTCAATATAGTGAAAATGAGTATACTACCCAAAGCAATCTACAGATTCAATGCAATTCCTATCAAGCTACCAGCAGTATTTTTCACAGAACTAGATCAAATAATCTCAAGATTTGTATGGAAATACAAAAAACCTCGAATAGCCAAAGCAAACTTGAGAAAGAAGAATGGAACTGAAGGAATCAACTTGCCTGACTTCAGGCTCTACTACAAAGCCACAGTCATTAAGACAGTATGGTACTGGCACAAAGACAGATATATAGATCAATGGAACAAAATAGAAAGCCCTGAGATAAACTCACACACCTATGGACACCTTATCTTCAACAAAGGAGGCAAGAATATACAATGGAGTAAAGACAGTCTCTTTAACAGGTGGTGCTGGGAAAACTGGTCAACCACTTGTAAAAGAATGAAACTAGACCTCTGTCTAACACCATACACAAAAATAAACTCAAAATGGATTAAAGATCTAAATGTAAGACCAGAAACTATAAAACTCCTAGAGGAGAACATAGGCAAAACACTCTCCGACATAAATCACAGCAGGATCCTCTATGATCCACCTCCCAGTATACTGGAAATAAAAGCAAAGATAAACAAATGGGATCTAATTAAAATTAAAAGCTTCTGCACAACAAAGGAACCTGTAAACAAGGTGAAAAGACAGCCTTTTGAATGGGAGAAAACAATAGCAAACGAAACAACTGACAAACAACTAATCTCAAAGATATACAAGCAGCTTATGCAGCTCAATTCCAGAAAAATAAACGAACCAATCAAAAAAATGGGCCAAAAAACTAAATAGGCATTTCTCCAAAGAAGACATATGGATGGCTAACAAACACACGAAAAGATGCTCAACGTCACTTATTATCAGAGAAATGCAAATCAAGACCACATTGTGAGGTACCATTTCACACCAGTCAGAATGGCTGCGATCCAAAAGTCTACAAGCAATAAATGCTGGAGAGGATGTGGAGAAAAGGGAACCCTCTTACACTGCTGGTGGGAATGCAAACAAGTACAGCCACTATGGAAAACAGTGTGGAGATTCCTTAAAAAATGGCAAATAGAACTGCCTTATGATCCAGCAATCCCACTGCTGGGCATACACACCGAGGAAACCAGAATTGAAAGAGACACATGTACCCCAATGTTCACTGCAGCACTGTTTATAATAGCCAGGACATGGAAACAACCTAGATGTCCATCAGCAGATGAATGGGTAAGAAAGCAGTGGTACATATACACAATGGAATACTACTCAGCCCTTAAAAAGAATAAATTCGACTCAGTTCTAATGAGATGGATGAAATTGGAACCGATTATACAGAGTGAAGTAAGCCAGAAAGAAAAACACCAATACAGTATACTGACACATATATATGGAATTTAGAAGGATAGTAATGATGACCCTCTATGTGAGACAACAAAAGAGACTCAGAGGTATAGAACCGACTTTTGGACTCTGAGGGAGAGGGAGAGGGGGATGACTTGGGAGAATGGCATTGAAACACGTATGCTATCTTGTAAGAACGAAGCGTCAGTCTATGTTCAATACAGTAGGCAGGATGCATGGGGCTGGTGCACGCAGGATGATTCAGGGAGATGATATGGGGTGGGAGGTGGGAGGGGGCTTCGGCATTGGGAGATCGTGGACACCTGTGGCTGATTCATGTCAATGTATGGCAAAACAAATACAGTATTGTAATAAAGAATAAAGTATTAAAAAAAATTAAAAAAGGAAAAAAAATTCACTGTCAAATTTCCTTTTTAATATTTTGTCTAGAATTTTTCATCTATTTTATAGTTGATCTCTTATAATGAAAATATACATTTATTTAGCAATCTATAAACTTTTCTGATATTGGTTTTACCAGCTTATGAAGTGAAGTGGACAGTTTCATACATTTTCTACTCTTGAAGCGATTTTATTTATAGAAATTGGGTGAAGTGCTATCTTAATGCAATGACCTCCCTCCAGGTTTATGCATGTGTCTGTGTTCACATGAGCGCACGTGCACATGGCTTATAGGAGAAAAAGAAATATTTTTAAAAAGTAGTAAAATTTTCTCATTTTTATTATTTTAATTTATATTATATTCTCCTAAAATTAATGTATTCAGTCTATTTTAAAATATAGGGTTACCAAAAAGTTCGTTTATGTTTTTTTCACAAGATGTTACACCCGAGTGAACCTTTTGTCAATCCGTTATATTTGCATTTCTAATTTTAAATAATGTTCACTGTTTGTGGTTTGGGATCTTGTTTTCATCCACAGTGTTTTCCTTATTTCTATTCTGTTTCTTCAGTCTTGCTATGTTTATTTTCAGTCTTTTTCAAGAACCAGTTTTTAGTTTTATGTATCCCTTCTATCTTTTAAAGAAGTTTATGACTTTTACATTTCAATGATTTTTAAAAATTTTGTATTACAAGTCCATTCTTTTCTATATTTCTTTCATATAGTTCCTTATATTTTCTTCTTTTTGAAGTTGGGAAAATGTGGATAATGAATGTAACACTTTTTGAGTTACTTAGTTGATTGTTTCAGATATACTATTTTTTTCTTAGTATTATCTGAATTTAATGCTGAAATGTTTATGTATTAGTTTAGCTACAAGTCATATGGTTTTAGCATATACTAATGTTACTGTTTAGAATGGAAACTTTTATAACATCTGTTATACTTTCTTCTGAAACCGTAGAATAATTAAGATGTAATTTATTTTATATTTATTTTCTTTTAAAAACTGCATTTATCTGGCTGTGGTGGGGCCTAGTTGTGGCCTGTGGGATCCAGTTCCCTGACCGGGGATTGAACCCTAGCTCCCAACATTGGGAGTGCACAGTCTTACCCTCTGCACCACCAGGGAAGTCCCTCCTTTATTTTAGGTCCTCATTGCATAGAGTTTAGATTGTCATCTAATCTAAATTGAAGATTTGTAACATTTTCTTGTAATAAAAAGTTGAGATAGTATTGATTCTTTGAAATTGATTGAGATTTCACTGATAGCCTGATATTTAGTCATTTTCTTTGTGAAATGTTACATTTGTCTTTGAAAAATGAATTTATTCTTTAATATTGTTGTCTAAATTTATTTAATTTACATTGCAAATCTCCACCCATAGTTTCTATAGCTTCAAACATATAAACCTGTGAGCCATTCTGTCTTCAGCTTCCAATGTTTGCCCTGATTTTGAGGTTCCTCTTCTTTTACAATGCTTGGCCAGTGCCACCTTTCAATTCTTAACGCTATTCTGTACACCAAGACACTTTATTATATTTATCCAGAAGTATAACATGTTTAGAAAGAGAAATCTTAATTAACAGCTCTTTTTTTTCCTTCTGGAGAAGGTGATGGCACCCCACTCCAGTACTCTTGCCTGGAAAATCCCGTGGACGGGGGAGCCTGGTAGGCTGCAGTCCATGTGGTTGCTAACAGTCAGAGACGACTGAGCGACTTCACTTTGACTTTTCACTTTCTTGCACTGGAGAAGGAAATGGCACCCCCACTCCAGTGTTCTTGCCTGGAGAATCCCAGGGAAGGCAGAGCCTGGTGGGCTGCCATCTATGGGGTCGCACAGAGTCAGACACAACTGAAGCGACTTAGTAGTAGTAGTACTTTTTTCCCTCAAATTTACCAGAAACTCATAAGAGTAATTTTCAAAATTTTCAATATAAGACCATTTTCAACTGTCTAGTCAAAACAGTAAATTCAGACAAAAATTGCTTATAACTTTAAAGAACAAAGATTTCAGTACTTTAAAAGACATTACAAATTACAAAAAAAAATACTTCTCAATTTAATTTAAGGAACTAAAATACCACTTTAAAAAGGCACGTAACACAAAATAGATAACGATAATACATTTCTCATTATTTTAGGGGCCAAATGTTTATATAAAAGTGAGCCAAAGATTTTTATAATAAATTAAAATAGCAAAACACTATAAAGTAGTGTCTGTCCAATAAATGGGAAATATATGGATGGTTGACATTAGATATCTGATAATATTTGAAGATATTTTAATGGACTAAAACATGTTTATCCATTTTTACAGTGAAGAAATATTTAATTAAACACAAAGTGAAATATCCATTTTTGCGGGTAATACTAAGACTAGAATGATACTACTTTAAGATGATAAATATCACTCTTAAATCATAATAAAAAAACAACAATCACATACCATAATCATTTTAATACTTACAGTCCCATTAAATCAGACCTATAATAATATCATATGTAAACCACTCTTCTGAAAAAAAATCCATAAGAATTTTCTGCAAATTGTAATCAATCCAATTTGCAAAGAGAAAATGGAGGCGTATAATTGGAAAAGTCTGGGAAATTCATCATTATTTGCAGATCATATGACTTTACCATGGAAACCTAAGAGCTTAACTGACAAAAATTATTAATTACAATAAGAAATTTTAGTAAGTTGTCAGCTTATGAATAAAGAACACAGAACAGCTATCTTTCTATGTGTAGCAGTAATCAGTGATAGCATTTAAGTAAATATGTAAGAATAAATTCTAAAAGAAAATTATAGCAACTATGTGAAAAAGAATGACTGGCTCACATATAATACAAAGATATAAATTTAGAAAACATGATTTAAGATATATGTTCTCATAAAACTTACCTATGAAAACTATCAGGTTTCTTCTAAAGAAATAGGCAGTTTTAAAATTCATTTTGAAAGATAAATGCTGTAGAATTCTCATATTTTAAAGTAATAATATAATAAAAGTATGAGCTGTTCTTACAGATACCAAACCCTATTAGAATTTTCTGTTCTTGTATACTTTCAGCACATTGTCACCCTTAAACTGTACTTCTAAAGGCTAAATTCACACTTTCCTATAAGAGTGGGCTAACACCATGATCCATTATGAAGATTTTTATCATAAATCTGTTTTATCAACTCTGGCATTTAGTAGGATAATTTATTTGCTGTCTTGCACTATTTTTTAAAATTAGTGAAGAGCAATAATTTATCTCTCACAAACTTAACCTTGTTTAGGTAAGGATGACTATCACTGGATTTTGAAAAATATGATCTTTGCCCCTGGTCTTACACCCATTGGATTTAGCTTGATGTACCATTTTTAATAAAGATTAAAATTCAAGAGCAGACTTCTGGAATGGAACTTCAAATACATTCTGAGCCCTTGAAGTCAGAGTAAAAATGTATGTGGAACCTGTCTCATTTCTTATGTCTTTTTCACTTGATTATCTTCTGCTTTACCATGCAAGCTCCTTGAGGATAAGGACCTTCTTTATCTATTTCAAGCTCCTAGAGCAATGCCGGACCCATGATATGTCCCTACTCAATACATGAAGGGAAAAGGAGAAGAGCTTACTTCTTGTGTATCTCACATGGCACTGCGGAAGGCTAGGAGATGTGCTGGTGTGAGGATGCAGTTGGACGGGGAGTGGCTAACAGAAGGTGTCTTGAAGTCCTGGGCTGTGCAAGGGGTCATTTCAGCTCTTTCTTTCTTTTTCTTTTCTTTTATTTATTTTCAACTGGAGGATGTGAAAAACATGCTTACCAGCCCCAAACGAGGGGATGGACTCAAAGACACGAAGTACAGAGAAAAGGAGACTTTTAATGATGGTTTTGTAAGATCAAGTGTCTGGTGGGCAGGCACACTCAGAGTGGTTACAACAAACAATTTAATTTATTCCCTAACACATAAGTCCCTCACACCCAGTTCCTCATTGGCTGAGTACAGTGAGGGTGTTGCTCAGTCGTGTCCGACTCTTTGTGACCCCATGGACTATACAATCCGTGGAATTCTCCAGACCAGAATACTGGAGTGGGTAGCCTTTCGCTTCTCCAGGGGATCTTCTCAACCCAGGAATTGAACTGGGGATCTCCTGCATTGCAGGCAGATTCTTTACCAATTGAGCTATCAGGGAAGCCCCACAATCTTCCCAGACATCGCCTGAGTTTCATTATTTCCTTATAGAGTGTCCTTTTTTCTCCTGTCTCAACTTACATCTGCATTTTTCAACAAAGACTTTCTTACTGGTTTATCCCTTCCCCCAACCTCCTGTTTGCTTAGGGGCCCTCCAGGTGCATGAACTATGTCGTATCTGCAAGTCCGTAGGCAAGTTTAGAGCTAGGGCACAGGCAGTGGGTGGAGTCCTATCTAGGATCCATTCTGATCTCCCTCGCTCAACCCTGTGTGCTAAGTCACTTCAGTCCTGTCTGACTCTGTGCAACCCCATGGGCTATAGCCCGCCAGTTTCCTCTGTCCATGGGATTCTCCAGACAAGTATACTGGAGTGGGTTGCCATGCCGTTCTCCAGGGGATCTTCCAGACCCAGGGATGGAATCTGCATCTCTTACAGCTCTCGCTTTGGTGGGGAGGTTCTTTACCACTAGTGCCAACTGTGAAGCCCCCCCCCCCTCATAGCCCTTGCTATTTGTTACCAACCCTAACTTTATCTCAAGAGGCCAGGCCTCAACTTTGTTATGTTGCAAGTATATCTGCTAGTAATGCTTCCACTCAGAGCTAGTTACTTTGTCTTGAAAATGGACTGCATCAAGTTTCTATTGCTTACAGAGGATGATTGCTTTACAATGCTGTGTTAGTTTCTGCTGTACAACAGCAAATCAGCTATAAATATGCATCCCTCCCTCCCTCTCGAAACTCCTTCCCACTCCCACATCCCACCCCTCTAGGTCATCACAGAGCCTGGGGGCTGAACTCCCCGGGCTCCACAGCAGCGTTCCACTGGTTGTTGTATACACGGTAGTGTCCACATGGCAATGCTATGCGCTCAGTTCTTCCCACTCTCTCCTTCCCCTGCTGTGTCTACAAGTCCATTCTCTATGTCTGTCTCTCTATTCCTGCCCTGCAAATAGATTTACTAGTGCCGTTTTTTTCTAGATTACACGTGTGTGTGTCTGGTCAGTTGTTTCAGTCGTGTCTGACTCTTTGCGACCCTACGGACTATAGCCTGCCAGGGTCTTCTATCAGTCCCTGGGATTCTCCAGGCAAGAAGACTGGAGTGGTGTGAAATAAAAATATCTCCTGCCATATCAGTCAATAAAAAATGTCACAGCCACCAGTGATCTCTGTCCTCCAAATGTGAATGAGGGCTCCCCAAAGTGCAACCCAGCGCATGCTGCCCCTCCCCGGCCCCCATGATGATTGCTGAAGAGCTGAGGGAATGCAAGAAGCAAGATGAACAAGAATTGGCCCCCAGATAGCTGAGGTGCATATGAAAGGAATGAATTCAGTGAGTCCAGAGGCTTGCATCCTCCCATATGTAGAATGCTAAATTCCTTAACTTGGTACCTGATCTTTGACGTTCAGACTGCCTGCTCCCTGTGTTGCAAGCTTGTATATGGCCTGACTTTCTCTTCTGCCTCCTTGGAGCAGTTTTCTCAGCGCTGTTGAGATGCTGCCTCCAGAGCTCAGAGTCCTAAACATTCCCACCAAATAAAATAACTCTACTTTCAGGTTGTGAGTATATTTTTAGTAGACAGTGTGTTGCCATGCTCTTCTCCAGGCGATCTTCCTGACCCAGGGATTGAACTCCTATCTCTTGCATTGCAGGCAGATTCTTTACCAACAGAGCCAACAAGAACGCCCTGCTGCTGCTGCTAAATCACTTCAGTTGTGTCCGACTCTTAGTGACTCCATGGACTGCAGCCTACCAGGCTCCTCCATCCCTGGGATTTTCCAGGCAAGAGTACTGGAGTGGGGAAGAATGCCCTTAGGTTCCATATATATATGTTAATATACAATATTGTTTTTTTCTTTCAGACTTATTTCACTCTTCATGACAGACTCTAGTTTCATCCATATCTCTACAGACGACTCAATTTTGTTCCTTATTATGACTAATATCCCGTAGTATATATGCACCACAGCTCTTTCTGTCTCATTTCCTTTCCCAAGATCAAGGTCAGAAAATCAGCGCCTGCAGGAAAACCCACAAGTTGGTCAAGAGGTTGCTCACTAGCGTAGCGCATCACAGTTTGAAGGTAGAGACTAGAACCAGTCCTGGAGCTGTTGTAAAAATGTACAGATCCAGGTCTTTCCTGTGAACCCTGGTGGTGGCCACACAAAGGCACCAGAGGTCCACCCCCTGCCCATGGAGCGTGCCTCAGTGCCCAGCAGCTATGGTCTTGTGATGCCTCCTGTCGGTGTACTTTTCTGTGTTCACCCTCGGGTTCTGCTGTAACTGGGAAGGGACAAGAAGAGAAAGCCAACTTTACCTGGCTTAGAGGTGGAGTGTAGAAAGTGTTAGTTTTTTCTGCTTTTATGAACTCGTTGTACCTCCTAGCTCCTCTAGGCTGGGAAAGCACCTGTTATACTTCCCAATAGCTGGCCAATTTTTTTCTGCTTTACAAGTGGAAATACAATTCCCTTTAGGCTCAGAGTCTACATTTAAAGGGAAATTTCCTGCTTGTTTTTCTCATCCCGGTTTCCATTTCAAAACGTCTCAGCAAGTCTTTCTGTAAGCAAGCTGTATATAAATAAATGTGTAGACGCATTCACTACATGTTAGAGTCCAGGGTATTGTGAAACACATCTGAGAATGATGTCGAGGAAATCCTCTAGGGTGAAGGCTAGAGCAAGCCCAGGCAGGCTCTGAAGATTAAAACCTGCAAGTATGTCATTATCACGCTCCGGCTGACCCTGCTGAGCCCCATTCAAAAACCAAACATACATTCAAATCGGTAGAAAGGCTTTCCTCCTAGGAAGAGATTTCAGACTGGAGGGGGTGCGGGTTTCTGACTGGGCTTGTTTATCTTGTTATACAGCAGTGGGATGACTGTAGAAGTACTTTCTCTTATCTCTCCATTCTTGTTAACAAATTGAGGGGAAGGATTTTTGTACTTCTTTTAAAATGTTAGTGTAATAAGCCAATGAAAAGAAATTGATTTATACAATATTAAAGTGGAATGAAAACTACCGTAAGTCCCCTACATGTGAACCTTCAAGCTGCGAACTTTCAAAGATGTGAATATGCATTTCATCAACATCCAGTGAAAGGGAACTTGAAGCTTGCCCTCTGTCCCTATTAATGATGACCCTTCAACTCCACCACTCCCACCTCCCCTCCCTCTTCCAGTCAGTTATTCTTTTGGCCTGTTCACTCGATGCCATCCCCTGTATGTTGTACTGTACTGACTGTTCAAGGTCAATGCACTGTAAGATTTAAAGTTTTTTTCTATTTTTTTATGTGTTATTTGTGTGAAAGGAATTTTAAACCTATTTACAGTACAGTATCGTATCTAGTTGTGTTATTTGGGTATCTAGAATAACTTTGTTGGGTTTATGAACAAATTGAACTTAACAAAGGCATTCTCAGAATGGAAATTGTTTGTATGAGGGGACTTACTATATTTAAATATTTTATTTGTATGCTGTGTGATATAACACTTTACAAGTAATTCTGGTAATTGCAAAAATAAAGGAAAATTATTGCTACCCTATTGCTTGTATCCAACTTTTCTTGGAAAATTTTATTATAATAGATGATTATCCTCTATTGATTTTTTTAATCTTAAAAGTAAGCATAATTTCTGTATGATTATATTGTTGAGTTTTAAGAGTCTTTTGCATATTTTGGATAACAGACACAGATATGTGTCTTTTGAAAATATTTTATCCCAGTTTGTAGCTTGGCTTGTCATTCTCTTGATATTGTCTTTCCCAGAGCAGAAATTTTTAATTGTAATGCAGCTCAGCTTCTTCATTATTTCTTTCATGAATTATGTCTTCAGTATTATATCTAAAGGGCTGCCTCAGTGGCTCAGTTGTAAAGAATCTGCCTGCCAGTGCAGGAGACTCACGAAACCAGGGGACGTTAGGTTCAGTCCTTGGGTCAGGAAGATCCTTTGGAGAAGGAAATGGAAATCCACTCCAGTATTCTTGCCTGGGAAAAATTCCCATGGAGAGAGGAACCTGGTGGGCTGCAGTCCATGGGGAAACAAAGAGTCAGACATAACTTAGCAATTGAGCATGCACACATTTTATATCTAAAAAGGCATCAGCAAAACCAAGGTGATGTAGATTTTCTGCTCTGCTATCTTCTAAGGGTTTTATTGTTTTATGGTTTACCCTTAAGTCTATGATCCATCTTAAGTCATTTTTGTGTATGACTTAAAAGTCATACATGTGAAAGGTGTATGTCTGTGTATAGATTCTTTTTTTGCATGTGAACGTCCAGTTAGTCCAGCACTGTTTGTTGAAGAAACCATCTTTGCTCCACTGTACTGTCTTTGTTCTTTTGTTAATGATCAGTTGACTGCATTTATGGTAGGCCTATTTCTGGGATCTCTATTCTGCCCTATTGATCTATTTATTTATCCTTTCACCAACATCACATTGTCTTCATTGTTTTCATTTATTGTATAGCCACAATAAAACCTGAAGTCAGGCAACTGGAACTGCCTCCAGGACCTTATTCAGAAGGGTGGCTCTTGGACAATGATCTGGTTCCGGTCCGTGGTAAGGTACTCAGTTGATGGACAGTGCGTCTATTTCCAGGTGTATGACTGGGGTGGCTCCCACCAAACCCCTGGGAGGCTAATTCTGGCCCTGGGCTATGGCTGAGAGAAGCTGAGACCAAGCACTGAGAGATACTTCAAGTTCCATGGGCACATTTGAGGTCTGAAGGCCTAGTTCTCAAGGCATAGATGGATGTATCTCGAGTCAGGTCCCAAGGCAGTTTAGACTGGCCCATGACCACAGCTGGAATATTTGAAACAGTGTAGGAGTGTGCATATGTTTGAGAGAGATATATATGTCTATATCTGATCTTTGCATAACCAGTCATACTCTAATACACTGTTGGTGTTATTTTGAATAAACTGTTACCAGATCATTAATAAGAAAAAAGTTTTTAAAAAATTTTCCCTTCCTTTATTTCTTCTTCACTGCTCATCTATTCTGTGTGTAGACCTAAATTTCTGACCTATGTTATTTACCTACATTTTAAAGAACTTAACATGAGATGGCTGGATGGCATCACGGATTCGATGGACGTGAGTCTGAGTGAACTCTGAGAGATGGTGATGAACAGGGAGGCCTGGCGTGCCGCGATTCATGGGGTCACAGAGTCGGACACGACCGAGCGACTGAACTGAACTGAACTGAACTGATAAAACAAGCCTACTGACAACAAATTCAGTCTCTTTTTTGTTCTTCTGAGAAAATCTTTATTTTCCTTTACTTCAGTTCAGTTCAGTTGTCCGACTCTTCCACCCCATGGACTGTAGCATGCCAGGCTTCCCTGTCCATCACCAACTCTTGGAGTTTACCAGACTCATGTCCGTTGAGTCAGTGATGCCGTCCAACCATCTCATCCTCTGTTGTCCCCTTCTCCGCCTGCCCTCAATCTTTCCCAGCATCAGGGTCTTTTCAAATGAGTCAGCTCTTCGTATCAGGTGTTGCCAAAGTATTGGAGTTTCAGCTTCATCAGTCTAAGAGTAATTTTGTACTTTATAGAATTCTAAGTTAGTGAGTTTCTCTCTGAACACTTTAAACATTTCCCTCTACTCTCTTCTTGTATCATAGTTTCTGCAAGGTATAATTTTTACCTTCCTTTATAGAAAGGTGTTTTTTTTTTCTTTGCCTTCTTTCAGTATTTTTCCTTTGTCTTTGATTTTCTGTAGTTTGACAATTATATGCCTAAATGTATATGTTTTGTAATATTTCCTGCTTGGTGTTCTCTGAGTTTCCTGCATATGTTGTTGGTTACTGGCATTAATTTGATAAAATTCTCAGTGATTATTGTTTCAAATGCATTTTTCTTTTATTTTTCCTCTTTTTTCTTCTCCTGGTATTTCCATTACATGTATGCTATGCCTTTTATACTGTCCCAAAGCCCTTGGCTAGTCTGTTCACTTTTTCCCGTCTTTGTTCTCACTACTTTTCAGGTTTTGACCATTCTTTTATTATACAGCTAGCGCAGAGAGTCATCAACCATGTCTAGTCTACTGATATGACCATCAGAGGAATTCTTCTTTTTTATTACTGTGATTTTTATCTAACATTTCTGTTTATTTCTTTCTTAGGATTTCCATTTCTCTGCTTACATTGTCTATCTGTTGCAGGCCATCTGTTTATCTATTATGGCCCTTAGTCTATTAATCTTAGATGCTTTAATTTCCCAGTCTGGTAATTCCACCAGCCCAGGGCTTCCCCGGTGGCTCAGCGGTTAAAGCATCTGCCTCCAATGCAGGAAACCCGGGTTCGATCCCTGGGTCTGGAAGATCCCCTGGAGAAGGAAATGGCAACCCACCCCAGTATTCTTGCCTGGAGAATCCTGGCAAGAGCTTGGTAGGCTACAGTCCACGGGGTCACAAAGAGTCAGACACGACTGAGTGACTTCACTTTCTGCCAAGTCTGGTTCTAATGCTTGCTCTGTTCCTTCAAATTTTGGTTTCAGCTTTTGGTATGCCTTATAATTTTTTCTTGATAGCCAGAAATGTCGTGTTGCACCAGGTAAAAGAACTGTTATTAATAGGCCTGTAGTCACGTGGTTGCAAGGTGTGGTGGGAGGGGAAGTGCTCTACAGTCCTGTGATTAGCTCTGTCTTCAGAGGGCCTCTGCCTCTAAATGTGAACTTCACATGTGTTTCTCAGGCTCTTCTCCCACTTTACATGGGACAGGATAGCCAGATTAGGTTGAGTTAGGTATTGCCTTTCTCAGGGTATTTAGATTCTGATACGACCCCATTTTGGAGAAGGCAATGGCACCCCACTCCAGTACTCTTGCCTGGAAAGTCCCATGGGCTTAGCAGCAGCAGCAGCACGACCCCATTTTAGGTTCTGGTTAACTATAGTTTCCTATGCGTGCAGGCCTTGTTAAGAATAACAGAGTTCCCTAGTGTATTTTATTTATTTTTATTTTTTTTAATACTTTATTCTACATTACAATACTGTATTTGTTCTGCCATACATTGACATGAGTCAGCCACAGGTGTCCACGATCTCCCAATGCCGAAGCCCCCTCCCACCTCCCACCCCATATCATCTCCCTGAATCATCCTGTGCACCAGCCCCATGCATCCTGCCTCCTGTATTGAACATAGACTGATGCTTCGTTCTTGCAAGATAGTATACATGTTTCAATGCCATTCTCCCAAATCATCTCCCCCTTCTCCCTCTCCCTCAGAGTCCAAAAGTCCGTTCTATACCTCTGAGTCCCTAGTGTATTTTAAAATGATTCCCTTTCCTCTCTTCTTGCACAGTAGTTTGACCTGTGTCTTCTCTGTTTTATGGATCCAAGAAGAGTTGGTTTTTCACTCTGTTCAGCTTTTTACTTGTTCTTAGTATGGAGCGGTGACTCCCAACCAAGTTCTATGTATAACTTTGTACTTTTTTCTAAACTAATTTCCTGTAACAAATATTGATCTGTATTTCTTGAAATGTACCATTTTACTGGACCTTGATGTGATAATGAGGTAGTTAGAGGTTTAGTCTGCTCTTGTCATTTTATAGGTGAAGAGAATGAGGCCCCTCAGGGAGCAGTGACATACCCAAGCTCCTGCAGCCAGTGACCATTCAAGGCTGAAACTCACTGAGGGTTCTTCCTGTCCAGGTAGCTTTCTCTTCAACAGATAGAAAGGGAGTGAGAGTGTAGGTGGGTTAGCGACTCTAACAAGCCTCTCTGATTCACAGTATGTGTAAATAAGGTGTGTGAAAGACAGAAACAGCAATCACATGTTGCAAAACCTGAATGCACCAAGAGATATTCACTTGATAGATATATCGAATTTTTAAAAAATAATACAATGACTATTCCATATTCACAAGCCAGATCAAAAGTGACTTCTTAAGAGAATCCCTACTGCGTAGAATAATTTTCTCCTTCATTTGCATTCCTATTTCACTTTGTTTTAACTACATTATGACATTTACCACATTTTATTTTAATTTCCTTTTCAAATGTCACCCACCAACTAGTTGGGGAGTATATTAAGAAGAGCAGCATTTATTATTCCTCTTTCTAGTCCTAATATCTAACTCTGACCCATAGTAGTTGATCAATATATTAATATAGTTTGTGAATTGAATTGCTATGTGCTTTCATCACAAGTAGCTTTAAGAATGTAGATTTTCTCAAATTTTGCAAAAGCATGAATTGGTTGAACTTTCAAAAAAGCCATTTAATAAATGTTTATTCATTACTAGCTCCTCTTTACAGAGAAGGCAATGGCACCCCACTCCAGTACTCTTGTCTGGAAAATCCCATGGACAGAGGAGCCTGGTGGGCTGCAGTCCATGGGGTCGCTAAGAGTTGGACACGACTGAGCGACTTCACTTTCACTTTTCACTTTCCTGCATTGGAGAAGGAAATGGCACCCCACTCCAGTACTCTTGCCTGGAAAATCCCAGGGACGGGGGAGCCTGGTGGGCTGGCGTCTATGGGGTCACACAGAATCAGACATGACTGAAGTGACTTAGCAGCAGCTCTTCTTTATGCACTGTGTTAAGAGTAAAGATAGAAAGATATCATTCTTATCTTCAATGGAATTTCATGTTAATGGGGAATATAGAAAAAGATCAATAAACACAATATGATAAAACTGTAGTACATAAGTATGTAGACATAGGCCAGGCAACTCCTACACTGAGGAACTCTCCCAATAAACTTCCAAGAAAATGGTAAAAATTTGAGGTGGGCCTTGGCAAAGAGATAAAAACTTAGCCATGTACTTATGATAGGAAAACTTCTTCCATTCAGGAAAAGTAATGTATTTTAATAGACATATGCGAATATGGGTGGCAAGGGGAAGAGACAAGGATAGTGTTATTAGGACAAAAGTTAGTCTGAGAAGTGAGAATTAATGGTCAAGTAAACAGATTCTTGCCAAACTGTGAAATGGGGTAGCAGGAAGTGGACATAAGCTTTCAGGTTTTTGGTAGGAGTGCTGAATTTTGTAGTTATTTTTAAAATTTTTTGGCCACATCATGTGGCATGTGGGACAAGCCCATTCCCCCTGCATTGGAAACATGGAGTCTTAACCACGGACTTCCAGGGAATTCCCAAGAGTGTTGGTTTTTAACCACTAAAATTAGTTGTGAATATTCTTTCCCCTAGTCTTTTCCTACATTAATCTATTACTCTCTCTGTTTCGCTCTCTCTCTGTCTATATAAATATATATATATATATGTGACATTCTCACCTGCTCAGTTAATCTTGATGGAAATGAACCAGAATTTTTAGTTTCTCACTTCTTGTCACCCACTTAACCAAAAACCTTGAACACATTCACTTCCCCCTGTCTCCACTGTCACTGCCTGAGTCCAATTACTGTGACTCTTAGCTAATCTTCATTGTCATCCTTTCTCCCTAATTCCATTCTCTTGTCCTTTAATGAAATTCTTATACAAAAACCACAGTCAAATCTCTTATAAATGTCAAATGAAAAAGTGTTTCCTCTGCTACTTCTGTTCTTTAGGTCTTAATTCATGTAGAATGCTACTCAAATGCCTTATCTTAATCTACAGTCTTGCATGCTGTGGCTCACGCTTTCATCGCCAAGTTAATTGCATGGCACCGTTCCCCGAGTTCATCATGCAGCAGTCGCAGTGGACTAGCTCTTTTTCATCCTTCAAGCCTCATTTTAAATCTCACAGTCTTGGAGTCTTCTTCAAACATATAGAACAGATTGAAGGTGAAGGTGAAGTCGTTCAGTCGTGTCCGACTCTTTGCGACCCCATGGACTGTAACCAACTAGGCTTCTCCATCCATGGGATTCTCCAGGCAAGAATACTGGAGTGGATTGCCATTTCCTTCTCCAATAGAACAGATTGCTTTGATTTATTTTTAAACTTACTTTTTATTCTCACTTTTAAACTAAAATATAGATATAGAAAACTAGTATAGAATGCATATACAATTAATTATTGTGAGACAAACATCTTTGTTAGCAGTTGACCAATCAGTTCAGACCTAGAGGAGGAAATGGCAACCCACTTCAATATTCTTGCCTGGAATTTTAATAAGCATTGCCTTGCACTGCTTTGGTTTTATCATGCAAGTGTACCTCCCAAGGCTTCGCAGGCTCAGTGGTAAAGAATCTACCTGCCCATACAGGAGACACAGGAGATGTAGGTTCAATCCATAGGTCAGGAAGATCCTCTGGAGTAGGAAATGGCAACTCATTTCAGCATTCTTGCCTGAGAAATTCCATGGACTGAGGAGCTTGGTAGACTACTGTCCCTGGGGTTGCAAAGAGCTGGACACAGCTCAGTGACTGAGAATGTCCACACGTATCTCCCTAAATCTTATTCTGTAGCCCCATCCATTTGTCTCTGTTTTGTTTTGATGTATCCATCCAATGGATTTGATTTATTTCTTATGCTTTTGTCACTTTTCCCTTAAGTTTTATTTTTTAAAATTGAAGTGTAATTTACATAAAATGAAATATACAGATTGTAAATGTACATTTCAATAAACTGTGTCAAATCTGTGCTTCTCTCTAACCACCAAGTCATCATCTCAAAAGTTTCCTCACCCCCCTTTTTTTTGTATTTATCCCATCTCCCAGAGGCCACAACTGTTCTCATCTTTATCGTCATAGATTTTCCGTGTCCTTGAATGCCCTAGAAAGAGAACTATGCAATGTGTACTCTTATGTTTGCAGGTTCTTTCATTCAGCATAAAGCTGTTTCAACTATTAGTCATCTGTCTTCTTTCATCACTAAATAGTATTCCATTCTACAAATATACTATATTATTTTCTATCCATTCTTTTGTTCATGGACACATGGATTGATTTCAATTTTGAGAAAACATCAGTAAAATGTGGACATTCTTATACAGGTCTTTTCATGAATGTGTTTTCATTTCTCTTGGGAAAATTTCTAAAAGTGAAATTGTTGGATTGTGTAGTAAGCATATGTTAAACTTTATAAGAATCCAACTGTTTTTCAAAACATTTGTACCATTTTACATTCCAACCGGTAATACATGAGCATATCAGTTGCTTCGCAAATTTGCCAGCAACTGGAATGGAATAGCCATTCAAGTGAGTGTATGGTGGTATCACACTGTGGTTTGTTTTACATTTATCTGATGACTAATTCACTGAACATCTTACCATATGCCTTTTGGAGAACATTATTTGTGAAGTGTCTGTTCAAGGTTTCCCCTATTTTAATTGGATAGTGGGTTATTTCATCTATTTTTATGTTGTAGAAGTGGTTTATACACAGACCTGTATGTGTTCACACACACACACACACACACGCACACACACAGTCCTTGCTCACAGATATGCATGTCAGCAGGTGTAATGGTGGATGTCTGTCGGATGTATTGAGAATATTTTCCCCAAGTCTGTACCTTGTCTATTTTCTTACAAGTGTCTTTTGAGGAAACCATTTAATGATGTCTAATTAGCTGACTTTTTATTTGATGTTTAGTACTTTTTTGTATCCATGAAATTGTTTCCACTCCGAGTTCATAAGAATATTCACCACTATTTTTATCTAGAATTTTCATTAGTTTAGCTTTTATGTGTTTCTATATTGTAAATCTCACATTAGTTTGTGTGTATAGTATCATATACAGGTCAGTTTTATTTTTATATACAAATATCTAGTAATTTTATTGCCAATCCTTGCCTCACTGAACTATTTTAGATGCTTTAAAAACAAAAATCAATTGACCTGTATGTGCAAGTTTATTTCTCTAATCTTTTACTTTGTGTTTTACTATGTTTTTTTAACCCTTGATTCAGCATACTCTGTCTTGAGTCCTCTTTCTTCTTTTCCAAATCTTTTTACATGTTGCTAACAACTTTGGATTTCCATGTAAACTTTGGAGTTATCTTATCAACTTAATAAAAGGATGCTGGAGTTTTGCTTGAAATTGTCTTAAATTTTTAGATCATTATTTCTCAATCATGTAAAAAATTGTACCCCACACCAACTCCAAGGAGGAAAAAAAAAAGAATGAATTCTATTTAAATCCTCTCAAGGAAAATACTTAATAAGGAATAAGATCTTACCAGATAAGGTTGAGGCTTGGAAGATGATAAGCCATTGCCCCCTAATAACAAATTTTCATCCTTTTGAGGGGTGATATTGTTTCTGCTGAGAACATATGTGGATCAGCGTGGAGAGAACCTTAGTAATACTGACTCTTGCATTCTGTGACTGTGCTCTGTCATTTATTCGGGTCCTCTTTAATTTGTCTGGCAATGCTTTCTAGCTTTCATTGTACAGCTACTTCACATTTTCTGGTTAAATTTATTTCTAAACAAGAATTTTGGTTTCCTTAAACCTGTAGAAAAGTGGTATTTACCAATCATTTATTAGTATATAGAAATAGTGGAAAAAATGATGCTTTCAAATTGTGGTGTTGGACCAAGGAAACCAGAATTGAAAGAGACATGTGTACCCCAATTTTCATCGCAACACTGTTTATAATTGCCAAGACATGGAAGCAACCTAGATGTCCATTGGCAGACAGATGGATAAGAAAGCTGTGGTACATATACACAATGGAATGTTACTCAACCATTAAAAAGAGTGCATTGAATAAATTCTAATGAGGTGAATGAAACTGGAGCCTATTATACAGAGTGAAGTAAATTAGAAAGAAAAACACCAATATAGTATACTAATACATATATATGGAATTTAGAAAGATGATAATGATAACCCTGTATGTGAGACAGCAAAAGAGACACAGATGTAAAGAACAGACTTTGGACTGTGTGGGAGAGGGAGAGGGTGGGATGATTTGGGAGAATGGCATTGAAACATGTATACTATCATGTAAGAAATGAATCGCTAGTCTAGGTTCGATACAGGATACAGGATGCTTGGGGCTGGTGCACTGGGATGACCCTGATGGGTGAGATGGGGAGGGAGGAGGGAAGGGAGTTCAGGATGAGGAGCACATGTACACCCATGGCTGATTCATGTCAATGTATGGCAAAAAACACTACAAGATTATAAAGTAATTAGCCTCCAATTGAAGAATAATTTTTAAAAAGAAAAACAAATTGTGGTGTTGGAGAAAACTCTTGAAATTTCCCTGGACTACAGAGACATCAAACCAGTCGATCCTACACAGGAAATCAACCCTGGAAGAATTGGAAGGACTGATGCTAAAGCTGAAGCTTTAATACTTTGGCTACCTGATGTGAAGAACCTACTCACTGGAAAAGACCTGGATGTTGGAAAAAACTGAGGGCAGGAGGAGAAGGGGGTGATAGAGGATGAGATGGTTGATGGCATCACTGACACAGTGGACATGAATTTGAGCGAGCTCTGGAAGATGGTGAAGAGCAGGGGAGCCTGGTGGGCTGCAGTCCATGGGGTCACACAGAGTCATACCTAACTTGGGAAGTGAACAATAACAACATATAGAAATACAATTCATCTTACTATATTCACAACTTAACTTTCGTTAATAATAACAATTCTAATAGTAGAATTTATTCCTTTTTGATGGATTCCTTTCTTAGGATTTTAAACCTAAACCATCAAGCAGTCGGCAAATAAAGACATCTTTGTATCTGTGCACTTTATTTCTGTTTTCTTCTAGTAACTCATCCCCGAAGGGAGGGTTATAAAAATTAAGTGAGGAAACAACTTATAAAGTGAGAATAAGTATTTTTGCTGTTTTCCCTTTCTAGTCTTCTCTCAATATCAACCAGCACTGACTACAATCAGTCAATGTGTCCACTCTTGTCTTTTTCCTCTCTGGGAGCACCGTGTCCAGCAGAATGGATGGAGTGACTTCCTGAATTACCAAAGGTAGGATTTTCTTTCATTAGAAGGCAGCTGAGAAAAGGGGAGGCTTCTCAGCTGGCCTCCAAAAGAGAAAGAATACAGCAGGAGGATTTGGCCAATTACTACAAGTTTTCGTAAAACAGTGCTTTCTTTAAGGCTGCCTCTGAGAGGGTCCCTGGCTTATAAGTTTACCATTATGGTTCATAGCCAGAGTTTCTCTTAGTGCTGGCAGGCTTTGATATCCCAGGAGGCATTGAGAAACTGTGGTCCAGGCTGAATTAAGGTCAGAAGAAATGAAAAAATGCAATTACGGTGGAGACACATCCTATTTTCTTATCATTTTGTTTTTGTGTATGGCTGTGTTCACTTCAGTATTGTGCAAACTTGATAATTAGTTCCTTGAAGATTTCTGGTACTGACTTGAATTAAACTGAGGAAAAAAACTTTAATCAAACATTGTCGGATCTGGATATAGAGGAATGAATGTGTAATACAATGTGAATAAAGGAAAACAGAAGGAAATGCACAAGAGACTAGAAAATAGAATAAGCTGGTAAAAGAATATAAAAAAGGGAAAAAGAGCTGAAAAGAAGTTGTAAAACATATCCTGAAAATCTACCACATAACATGCATTATATATATATATCTTTTGCCTTTTATAACCTTTCTTTAACTTACGGAAAAGTTAATGCATGCTCATTTTCAGCAAATTTGTAAATTACATTTGTCAGTTATAATTCAAAGATAAAACTTGCCTGAAATCTCTTTTATATCATCATTAATATCATATCATATTGTTTTTAACTGCTCTTTGACATAGCTCACGTCTATCTATATCTGTCTATCATCTATTATATAATATAATGCATCACAATTTAGACCAGAAAGAACACACTGTTCTGTATTGCAGCAGTAGCCACCCAGTCCTGTCCAGCTCTTTGTGACCCCATGGACTCAGGCCCATCAGGCTCCTCTGTCCATGGGATTTCCCAGACAAGAGTATTAGAGTGGGTAGCCACATCCTTCTTCAGGGGATCTTCCCAACCCAGGGATTGAACCTGGGTCTCCTGCATTGCAGGTGGATTCTTTACTGTCTGAGCCACCAAGTAATGTATGTTAAATAAAATCTGTAACTTAGATTTTATTTAACATACAATTTTAATCAACTTTATTGAGGTATAATTTATATAAAAGGCCCGTCATTTGAAGTTGACATTTGGGAGCTGATAAACTTAGGCCCCCATTAACCATAGCCCCACTCAAGATGCTGAACATTTCTGTTACCTCAGAGTGTTCTCTTTTGGCTTTTGCATCAAAGCATCCCTTACTGTTGCTTTAGGCAATCAATGATTTCCAAAGCTATGAGGTAGTTTTATACATGAATGTATAAACTATGTATACATTAGCTATAAATTAATTTTAAACATTAGTTTTATGGATTCTATTATCTCATATAAATCAGATGTTATAAGTACTCTATGTCTGATTTCTTTTATTTTACATACTGTTTTCAATATTCATTCATGTTTGCTTTTATATGTGTGTCTTCACTCATTTTACTGCTGAATAAGATTTAATTGTATGAATATACCACCATATTATTTATATGTAAGTCTGATTTCATTTGTTAATATTTGATCTGGAACGTTTGAATCTATGTTCATGACTAATTCTGGTCTATAATATTTCTGGAAATCCTTTGTCAGCTTTAGGCAGTGTTTTTTTTTTGCCTTCATAAAATGTTTAGAGAAGGGTTCTCCATTCATTTTATTATTATTATTATTAGCAGAAAGCTTTATGAGAGCAATCTAGTTTCTAGTATGAATTTACTAGTTTCTCAGATCTCTCATTTATGGAGAATTTTTATTCTTTATTGTTTTCATACAGTATTTCTCACATAGTATTTCATAGAAGAGAAGACTTTCTTGATTGATTGATTTTTCAGTTCAGTTCAGTCGCTCAGTCATGTCCGACTCTTTGTGACCCCATGAATTGCAGCATGCCAGGCCTCTCTGTCCATCACCAAGTCCCAGAGTTCACCCAAACCCATGTCCATCGAGTCGATGATGCCATCTAACCATCTCATCCACTGTTGTCCCCTTCTCCTCCTGCCCCCAATCCCTCCCAGCATCAGAGTCTTTTCCAATGAGTCAGCTCTTCGCATCAGGTGGCCAAAATATTGGAGTTTCAGCTTCAACATCAGTCCTTCCAATGAACACCCAGGACTGATCTCTTTTAGGATGGACTAGTTGGATTTCCTTGCAGTCCAAGGGACTCTTAAGGGTCTTCTCCAACATCACAGTTCAAAAGCATCAACTCTTTGGCACTCAGCTTTCTTTATAGTCCAACTCTCACATCCATACATGACTACTGGAAAGCATAGCCTGGACTAGACAAACCCTTGTTGGTGAAGTAATATCTCTGCTTTTTAATATGCTGTCTAGGTAAGCATCTTTTAATTGCTGCAATCACCATCTTCAGTGATTTTGGAGCCCAGAAAAATAAAATCAGCCACTGTTTCCACTGTTTCCCCATCTATCTGCCATGAAGTGATGGGACCAGATGCCATGATCTTAGTTTTCTGAATGTTGAGCTTTAAGCCAACTTTTCCACTCTCCTCTTTCACTTTCATCAAGAGGCTCTTTAGTTCTTCTTCACTTTCTGCCATAAGGATGGTGTCATCTGCTTATCTGAGGTTATTGATATTTCTCCTGGCAATCTTGATTCCAGCTTGTGCTTCTTCCAGCCCAGTGTTTCTCACGATGTGCTCTGCATAGAAGTTAAGTAAACAGGGTGACAATATACAACCTTGACATACTCCTTTTCCTATTTGGAACCAGTCTGGTGTTCCATGTCCAGTTCTAACTGTTGCTTCCTGACCTGCATACAGGTTTCTCAAGAGGCAGGTCAAGTGGTTTGGTATGCCCATCTCTTCCTAGTTTTAATTGTTTAGAGGCATTGCTTTAATTTTTTCCCTAGCTCCACAATAGTTTATATAACATGTAAGAAAATGTCTATGTCAAAACTTGGAATAAGCTTCAAAGCTTTTTTCATATCACTTCACTGGCTATACCTTCTGTATTTTGATATGTACTTTTCTCAGTCATTATTTTGAAAGTAATATACTAGTGTGATTTGGTTTCTTAACCCAGGAGAGAGTATGGGAGCTTGAGAGTTTTGATTTTGTTTTTATCACTTTTGTATTTTATGTATAAGTTAGTGTCAATATATTTAAAGAGAATGCTCTATAATAATTTTGCCTTCACATATACGATGGAGTATGGAAAATAGGTAAAAAAAAAAAGCTGGTATAACAGCAAGAAAAATATTGGGCAAAAAGTAGGATTTGCCTATGAGCATGCTTCTGTCTCCTATTCGCTTTCCTTTCAAAATCTTAAACCTGTTTAGGAGTTATATTGAATATCCAGATATGTGATTCAGGATAGAGTGAGCATCTGTAAGGAGGTGGAAGAGACATGAAAATTCTTCCAGATGAAAAAGCTAATTGGAGCCTGTGACAAGGGGGAAAGAAGTCCAGGATTCTTCTCCTTTAAAGAGGGGCTATATTCTGTTGTCTTGCTAATGCTGAAAAAGAAAGAGAAGGATAACTGAGTTTTTGGCTTTGACTAAATGGCCTGTTTCTCAGAGAACCTTGAATGAAAACTTAATGCCTTAAATTCTACCTTGTTTGCTGCTGCCTGCCCTATATCTGTTTTTAATCATCTAACATGTTTGCACAGCTGTTTCTCTAAAGTAATAATTTTAAGTATATTACATAAATTACATATGATAAATGTTTTTATGCACAGATTTATCTTAGAAGGTATTACTCATTTTGATTGCTCATCAGTTCAGTTCAGTCACTCAGTCGTGTCCGATTCTTTGCGACCCCATGAATTGCAGCACGCCAGGCCTCCCTATTCATTACCATCTTTCAAAGTTCACTCAGACTCACGTCCATCGAGTCCATGATGCCATCCAGCCATCTCATCCTCTGTCGTCCCCTTCTCCTCCTGCCCCCAATCCCTCCCAGCATCAGAGTCTTTTCCAGTGAGTCAACTCTTCGCATGAGGTGGCCAAAGTACTGCAGCTTAAGCTTTAGCATCATTCCTTCCAAAGAAATCCCAGGGCTGATCTCCTTCAGAATGGACTGGTTGGATCTCCTTGCAGTCCAAAGGACTCTCAAGAGTCTTCTCCAACACCACAGTTCAAAAGCATCAATTCTTCAGCGCTCAGCCTACTTCACAGTCCAGCTCTCACATCCATACATGACCACAGGAAAAACCATAGCCTTGACTAGACGCACCTTAGTCGGCAAAGTAATGTCTCTGCTTTTGAATATGCTATCTAGGTTGGTCATAATTTTTCTTCCAAGGAGTAAGTGTCTTTTAATTTCATGGCTGCAATCACCATCTGCAGTGATTTTGGAGCCCCCTAAATAAAGTCTGACACTGTTTCCACTGTTTCCCCATCTATTTCCCATGAAGTGATGGGACTAGATGCCATGATCTTCATTTTCTGAATGTGGGGCTTTAAGCCAACTTTTTCACTCTCCTCTTTCACCTTCATCAAGAGGCTTTTTCGTTCCTCTTCACTTTCTGCCATAAGGGTGGTGTCATCTGCATATCTGAGGCGATTGATATTTCTCCCGGCAATCTTGATTCCAGCTTGTGTTTCTTCCAGCCCAGCATTTCTCATGATGTACTCTGCATATAAGTTAAATAAACAGGGTGACAATATACAGCCTTGACGTACTCCTTTTCCTATTTGGACCAGTCTGTTGTTCCATGTCCAGTTCTAACTGTTGCTTCCTGACCTGCATACAGATTTCTCAAGAGGCAGGTCAGGTGGTCTGGTATTCCCAACTCTTTCAGAATTTTCCAAAGTTTATTGTGATCCACACAGTCAAAGGCTTTGGCATAGTCAATAAAGCAGAAATAGATGTTTTTCTGGAACTCTCTTGCTTTTTCCATGATCCAGTGAATGTTGGCCATTTGATCTCTGGTTCCTCTGCCTTTTCTAAAACCAGCTTGAACATCAGGAAGTTCACGGTTCACGTGTTGCTGAAGCCTGGCTTGGAGAATTTTGAGCATTACTTTACTAGCATGTGAGATGAGTGAAATTATGTGGTAGTTGGAGCATTCTTTGGCATTGCCTTTCTTTGGAATTGGAATGAACACTGACCTTTTGCAGTCCTGTGGCCACTGCTGAGTTTTCCAAATTTGCTGGCATATTGAGTGCAGCACTTTCACAGCATCATCTTTCAGGAATGAAACAGCTCCACTGGAATTCCATCACCTCCACTAGCTTTGTTTGTAGTGATGCTTTCTGAGGCCCACTTGACTTCACATTCCAAGATGTCTGGCTCTAGATGAGTGATCACATCATCATGATTATCTGCGTCTTGAAGATCTTTTTGTACAGTTCCTCCGTGTATTCTTGCCACCTCTTCTTGATTGCTCTTCTTGATTGCTCATATTAACTGATAAATTTGATTTTTAATGTTTAAGAAAATACTCTCTATTTTAGATATCTGTTAATACAGCCTGTGAACTAAATGTGGTCTGGCGCCTATTTTTATATGAGCTAGATTGTTTTCATATTTTTAAATAGAGAAAGAAAGGAAAAAGAAAAATATGTGAGAGTGACCATATGTGGCACACAGAGCTTAAAATATCTACCAGCTGGTACTTTTCAAAAAAAGTTTGCTGACCTCTGCTCTGTTTCATTTCAAAACATACTTTTTAGCAGATGTTGTCGCTCCCCTACTCATAGCATCTCTTTGCTTCTCTGATCACTGGTGCATGTTCCTCTTGACTTAGGGAGCAGGGGTTCCATTCCACATCCAATTGCCTGAACAGAGCACAGATGTCAAGAAATGAATGCCCCCTGTCAGCTCTCTTAACTGGAGGATAAACATCCACTCTCTTGCCAGAGGCGACTCATTGGAAAAGATCCGACTCATTAGAAAAGACCTTGATGCTGGGAAAGACTGAAGGAAGGAGGAGAAAAGGACAACAGAGGTTAAGACGGTTGGATGGCATCACTGACTCAGTGGGCATGAGTGTGAGTAAACTGGGAAATGGTGAAGGACAGGGAAGCCTGGCGTGCTGCAGTCCATGGGGTCACAAAGAGTTGGCCATGACTGAGCAACTGAACAACGTCTCTTGCCCTGCAAGAGAGAGAGAGTTCTAAGGCACTTGCTCTAAGCAAGCTCACAGTGCCCAAAGGAATCAAGCTCTGGGTGACCAGGGCAGTGGTCGCTTGACATTTCGTGGCTTTCTCTTGTTGCCTGACCCACTGCACCGCTCCCTGCCGCTGTCTGCTGGCACTACCTCGCACACCACTCAGTTCACGTGCCATTGCCTACAATAGTCTTTGGAATGCTCTTTTCTGTTTTTTTCTGCTTCCTTGAACTTTACCCAGTACTTAATTTCATACATAATGAATTCCTGAGAACATGTACAAGTTAAATATGTATAATTTGAGAAGATAGATTTACATTTTATAAGTTCTCAGAGAGCCAAATGTACATCTTAAAATTTCTCCCTACAGTAACCTTTAGTCACTAATTTCAAGGGCATACTGTATATATCTTTTATATATACATATCTTTTATATGCATTTTACATATCTTTACCTATATATATTTTACATTTTACTGATTTTTAATTTTTAAACTTACTTTTCTTCACAATTTCACACACAGTTTACTATGATTATTCAATGACTAAGACTAAAGGCCCAATTTCTTTATATACCCTTAATACTTTTTATCTCTAAGTTTTATCATATTATATTAGGATTGTGCTGGCTATGGCCAGTAACTTCATTTTTAATTTTCTTCTCTTTCTATGACTTTAATTAAAATAATCACATCCAAATGAATTTAAGCTCTCAAATAACTGGGAAAACCCTGTTCAGATTAAGACAACAGTGCTGCAGCTAAAATGTATGTTTGACAAACTGGCCATTTCACCTTGAAATATTCATCAGAAGAAGAATGAAAACCATAATTGACTTGAGAAAGGTATTTCAGAGAAAATAATGCATTTTTAAAAGAATACCATACATAAAAGTTAAATGGTTTTGTGAGTCTGTTTTTTTAAAATCAAGAACCCGTACTAGCTTTTTCCTGTGTCCTCCAGGAACCCCTACAGCTTTGTGTTGCAGTAGCTTTTTAATTCTAGTGATTTTTCTTGCTCTCTGCTTATTCTTGCAGAAAGAGACATTTATTTACCTCATGTTTATTTAGAGGAGTGCTTCTTAACCATGACTGCACAGTGGAATCCAGGGTGCTTTAAAGACAATATAGGGGCCTGGATCTCACCTCCAGGGATTCTGATTTAATTAGACTTTGGTGTGGCCTGGGCATTGGGAATTATGAAGTCATCCTGGATGATTTTAATTCACAGACAGAATCAGCTATTATATTGGACTGTGTTGTGCTCTTTTTGAATCTTCCATATACAAGAGGAAAAATGAATTTACAATACATAAATTCACAGTATAAACCCAATAGAGGGCTCTGTTTCTCTTCTGAAGGGTTCTTTTTCTCTACGTTTCATTTGAAAGATGGAAGTTGCATGTTCTTAACTCTTTGCAGGTGCTCCCTGTTTTCCAAGAGGCTATCCATCTGTACCACCAGTCATTGCTTTGTACTCCTGCCATGAGTACAGCGAAACCAGGGACTTCCTATTGCCAGAGCTGCAGCATAAGTTTTGATCCCGAGTCTAGAGAGATTCTAAATGGTTGTTGCTTTAAGGACCTCCCTTCTTCAAGTCTATCATCACCTCACCCTCCTATGGCCCCCTTGTTTATCAGCATCTCTTCTAGACTGTAGACTATAAAAGTTCTTTTTACTAGGCTTGCATCCATTTAATTGCTTGATTATCTAAGACAGACATGGTTCTAGGATTTTCCTTTTGGAGAAACTTAAGATGACCTTTCTAATGAAAGGGCACTAGAGCTCTTTTCTTGTGTCTTCTTACATACAGCAAACATGGTGTCGTCATCAATCTCAAGTGTTAATTTCGCATTACTTTGGAGAAACTAGTGGAGGCTGTTATTATGACTTTAGGGAAAGTTGCAGAACTTTCTTCGGTTTAATCCAATTGCACGTTCCTAGTCAACATTTTTAAAATTTTGGTATGTGGGTGCTAAGATTCCCTTGTTGCTAATGCCAGTGAAGATTCTCTTCAACTCCTATCTTGTTCATTTCTGTGGCAATCAAAGAGTCAGAAAATAACTGTGGATCCAACTTTCTCTTTTTTAGCTTTTCTTTTAAAAAAACTATTTTTAATTGAAGGATAATGCTTTACAGCATTGTGTTGGTTTCTACCAAACAGCAACATGAACCAGCCATAGATTTACCCATGTCCCCTCAACTTTTGATGGAGCAGTTCAGGTGGGCAGAATAGTGGTATGTGGTACATGACCAGTGAAACCAGAAAACATGGGTTCATCCCCAAAGGATGGTCTATTACAAGAGTAAAGGAGCCACCAACAGTGGCAGCCTTGCTATGTAGGTATAGGACACATACAAGTTTATAGTGTCAGAGATGGAAGTTCCACTCCCACCTCCTGCCACTGTGACTTCCAAATTATTTCATGTAGCATATACTGCTCTTTCTGTCATTATTGGGCATCTGCCTAAGCAAAACAGGCCAATCGTAAAAATTCACCGGATAGGCACAGTTCCTTGGTTTGCAGGTGATCTAAGCGGGACCAAGCAGTAATTTACCCAGGACATTTACACAAAGGCAGAACTTCCATCCCATTCTCTGTAATGATCAAAGTTGAAAACATGAGACAGAGGAGTCATCGGTAACTGTATTTCCTGCTCTGTGGATGAATCTAGTTGACAACTGATGCTGTCAAGTAAGAAGAAGGGAAGAGACTCAGAAAATGTCCTGGGTGTGTCAAATTTCTGAGACCTAGCCACTAAGGTGTATCTAGATTTCCATCTCTTGGGTAGCCAGTGAATTCCTTTTCACCTGAAATACTTAGAAATGGGTCTCTCTCACTTGGCTTTCCTGATGGCTCAGTGGTAAAGAATTTGCCTGCCAATGCAGGAGATGTGAATTTGATCCCTGGGTTGGGAGATGCCCTGGAAAAGGAAATGGCAACCTGCCTCAGTATTCTTGCCTGGGAAATCCCGTGGGCAGAGAAGCTTTGTGGGCTACAGTTCATGGGGTTTCAAAAGAGTCAGACATGACTTAGCAAATGGACAACATGTGTCACTTCCAAACCAGAGTCCCAGGTAATAACAGCACTCACCATGTAATCAGAGGATCTGAGTTTCAGACCTGTCTCCAACCTTGGAAATTTATACTGTAGACATTCCTGCAAAATGATGATAACAATACCAGCACATTACGAGGAAAAAATGAGAAAATTCTTACCTCAGTGTCTGGAAAGAAATTACAGAATGGAATAGCAATCAGAAATCAGTTATCTTCCCCTTTCCCTTCCCACTCCTCTCCAACCACCTGCTGAAAGAACAGAGTAAAATCCCAGAGACACCCAGCAAAGGTCCTGTTCTTACTTTCAATCCTCTAAGAAAGACTTTTCTCTGTATGTTCTAGTTGAGGATCTAGTATGTTTTTACCTGAATCAAGTCTTACGCTGTTAAAGAAAAATCTAAAAGGAGGTCTTTTTATAGTTTTCCTTGCCCGAGAATCCACATTTTCCTCTTTCTGAATAGCTTCATACCTTTTCTTAACAGTCGTGATCATGTATAAGTCTACAAGTGATTAACCTGTTCCTTGTGGTTCATATTCTGAACCAGGAAGTAAACCCTGGCAAGGTCTTAAAACATCCAAAGAAGTCAGACAATGTAACAGTCAGCAGAAAAGTAAAAGAACATTTCATGTTATTCAACTTCAACAATCTCTGTAAACATCTTAAGGAGCCAAAGTCTTCTATTGATCAATTTAGTATGTCATTCTGCTCCAGAGGAAAATGTAATAAAATGAATGTTGTTAAGTGTCCAGAGACCACATTACAATGTGTGACAGGTTCCTCTGCACTCTGAAAGTTCCACATTTACAAATGAAAATCACCTTGCCCGCTTCCTAAAATGGTTCCTTGGTATAAAGTTCTGTGTAATTTTATATTTCAAACTCCTGTTCTCATTTGTGCATTTTCCTCCTGCTTCCACTTGGGTGAGGGTGACATATTTATATCCTCACTTTGAGTTCAGAAACAGCGGAGAGAATTAGATAAACACACCAGGGGCCTGACAAGGCCGTGGAACACCTCGCTTTGTTCCTGTACATCACCTTCTATTACGGAAATGCACTTGTCCTTGGAAAAGTGTGTTTATTTCCTAGTTTTGGATACCACAGTGCCTTTATGCCTCTCTCTACGCCCAAGGTTCCATCAGATAAAAAGTATAAACTAAGCTATGCAAACAACAGACAAGCTTTGGTGTCTCAGAAGCCGTGTGCACTTTTCAGTCATCATGGAGGATAATTTCTTTGCATGTGAATGTGAACAACTGGCATTTAAACAGTGCTGTGTGCCACTGATCTTTAGGAGAAAGATTATGAGCCCTGTCGTCAGTAGATAACTAATTCAAGTCCAATTTCTGTTGGCTAATTATATTTTTCCAATGAAAAGTAACTTATCCCTCCAAGTATCATGTCTCCACCTTTTATAAATAAGAATAATAATTTCTCATGACCAGTAAGTGGTTTAAGTAGAAATGAGATAAAGCATATGAAATTAAATCTAACCATATTTGCAAATATCATATTTTAAAAAAACTTTTGTTTTATATTGGAGTATAGACAATTAACAATGTTGTGATAGTTTCAGGTGAACCACATAGGGACTTAGCCATACATGGAAAAACCATGTTCTGGAGTCAAATCAACCCAAGTAAATTTCCCAGAAGGATCACTGATGTTGTTTTCTGGAAAAATAGCTCTTGTAAGACAACTGTCGATTTGGTTCTTTGCAGGAGGAAGGGGACGTTAAACCATATACTTAGCCATCCGTATTTTTTTCACCATTCAGCCTCACTTTCCACTGACATTAGAATGACCTAAGAACACTTCTGAATGGCTAATGGAAGAGAGGCGCTGAGGTAACTGCAGTAAGAACACCTGCTCATTTCTCTGCATTTGGAGGTGTGACAGAGCTGCTATTCATATGATGACCCGGAATCAAGAATCAATGCCTCATATATCAGTCAAATGGAGCTCTTGGAATGGAGTTAACTGAGGGAGCTCCTGAGAGTCTTCAGTAACTATTTTAGAACTGATGATCGCATGCAGGCTCGACAGTTTGCAACATGGGTCTGTAGAAAGACAGTGACGCTTCTATGACGCAACACTCCGCATCCGCAGTGGCTCTCCACCGAGGACCTAATCCTGCCATTTGTTACTGTTCAATCTCTAGGTTGTTTCCCACTCTTTGCAGCCTCATAGACTGCAGCCTGCCAGGCTCTTCTTTCTATCCATGGGATTTCCAAGGCAAGAATACTCGAGTGGGTTGTCATTTCCTTCTCCAGGGGATCTTCTTGACCCACAGATGGAATCTGCGTCTCTGGTATTGACAGGTGGATTCTTTACCACTGATCCACTAGGGAGGCCTAATTCTTCCACATAATACCTCAGATCTTTTCCATCTGGTTTGTTCTCTCTCTTCTCACTCTACTGTTCCCACACTGTAGAACTGCCTCTCCAAATTTCTATGCACATCTTTCCCTCAGTGGTGTGTGTAAAGGAGACTGTCGCATGGGGCCTGTGTATCAGCATCTCTCGTACTGCTCTTTCCCTGCAGGAAGTGAGTAAGTGCTGATGAAGCAGCCTGTAAGAACTGTAAATCCTATTTCAATGTGAAAAGAATAATCTCTTGAGACAGCAGAGGCTAGATGGGCACCTTTTTGCTTTTCTTCTGCTGTGTGGCTGTCAGGAAGGTCATTTGGGCTGCTCTAGCTTTCAGTGGAAAGAAAATCTACCTTACATGCTATCAGACAGTTGTCACTGAATTCACTATCCTTTCTGAAGTCATAATTTTCATTATCTTCTTGTTGCCAAAGCCAGGAATTTTTGTGTTTAACCATTTCCTACCAAACAAAGCCAGACAGTCATTTATAAAACAGTGAAGTCTCCTAGAGGAACAGAACATTATTCAGAAAAACATAAATCTTGAATTAATATTTAAAGCATGGCATACATTTCAAAAGATATTAACTCACCATAGACTCCTTGGAATACCCTTGTTAGCCATGAAAAAAAAGTTAAAAAAGATACTATACACTGAATCAACATTTCATGTACTCCATTATGAACAGAAAGAACTCCACAGTAAACTTGGAAATAGTTATAGAAAAAGATCATTGTTCAGACTGAAGAAGATGTGATCATCTTATATTTCTGAGTGAAGTACTTGGTCTGGGGTAGAGGTGGGCTGCAGATTAGATAAGAGAATTAAGCCACATTTGCCTGGGAAAGCTGCTGGTGTCCTGGGACGATCAACTCTAAACCTGGAGAATATGAACGTTTCTTAACTTTATGGATACAACAGAAGACCAACAAAGTCCACACCACAGCCTTTGATTTGTTTTAAGATCTTCCTCTCTAGGAGAGAATTTGAATCCGTAACTGAAGCTGAGATACATAGAAATATATTTGGTGGGTCTTTTTCACCAATGAGAGGGAATATAACTGAAACTGCAGCAAAGCTCTAAATTTAAATGCTTCAAAGCCCTTCTGTTTGATTAGCAATAAATGCACCCTTTCTCTGTACCCTGCTCCTTCACTGACCCCACTTCCAGGGAGAATGTGTGGCGGTGGAGCAGATGCTCGCCTCTGTAGGGCCCCCCAGATGTCCTTTTATCCACCATGGGTGGGGATCTCTATTCCTCTGGTATCTGAGGTTCCATTCACCCCTTCCCTGTTGGAGGCTATAACTGGGGCTCAAGGCTCCTGGCTGTGCTCTTTTGAACTGCTGATTTTCTACGCCTTCTCTCTGGTGAGAAACATCGTTGTTCGCTGCCTATCTTCTCAGGTATTGTTGGAATAAGCAAGCTTTAGGAGGAGTTTCCTATCAGAGCTATTGAGCACACAGAGCTCATAGGCATTAGGGACCAGGGATGATAAAGATGGGACTTGGTGATGGTCTGGGCTGGGCAGAGAATGGTCAGAAAGTCTTCCTCATCTGAGAGCCCTGCAGTTTAGGGGTTAAGAGCAGAAGCCTAAGAAAGAAATGTCTAATTTTAGTCCTAATTAACTAGCTCTATGACCTTGGGTAAATTATTGAATCTCATTTCTCCTTAAATGTGAAGTGTGAATAATGAAAGTTCCTGCCTGATGGCCTAATTGAGAAGCACTTAGCCTTATAATTGGTACAAGGTAAGCACCCTTGGAAAATCTCTTGATACATAGCCTTCTGATGTTAAGCACAGTAATGATGGCTTACCTCCATTCTTTTTTGTTGAGATGTAATTGACATATAACATTATGTTAGTTTTAGGTGTACAATATGATTCAATATTTGTATATATTAGAAAATGATCATCACAATGAGTCTAGTTAACATCTATCACCATACACAGAATTTTTTTCCTGTGATTCTTTCTTGAGAATTTTTTTCTTCCTCCATTTTTAATTATTAATCCATCAGCCACCTAAGTTTGATGAACATTTACTTTTATAATGGGCCAGACATTGCCTTTCATTAACTTTATTCATGAATTCTGCCATCAATTGCCCTGGTGAGTTTGCTCTTTTGCACATGTTGGCTTTTAAAATACCTGAAGGCAACTATCCTTCCTCCATGAGCTTTCATCCTTTTCGGGTAAAATGACTATTTCAAAATAAAACTACCAAGTACTCTCATCTTTATTGTTTGTTATTTTTAGTCACCACGTCTGACTTTTTTGCAACCCCATGGACTGTAGCCTGCCAGGCTTCCCTGTTCATGATGTTTCCCAGGCGAGAATACTGCAGTGGGCTGCCATTTGCTCCTCTAGGGGGTCTTCCCAGCCCAGGGACAGAGCCTGCATCTCTTGCATTGGCGGGCAGATTCTTTACCAGAGTCACCGGAAGCCCTCTCTCTATACAGTTTTTAGTGTATCAGTACCTTAGTAAATTGTATCACCCAGAATATTCTGAGTATAATTAAAAATACATGGTGTAATTGAACTGTAACGCATTTTGATAGCATATTGGCCTTCTCAGCACTGCTGGCACACTGGTGGTGCAAAGTGAGCTTTCAGTTACCCAAACCTCTGGAGTTTTTCACATTCTTGTATATTTTGCACCCAGGTGTATATTGTGCACCTTGGCTAAACTGCATTTATCAGATTCAGCTATTTCAAACAGCTTAATAATTATGGATTCCTGATTTCATCATTCACTGTTACACAGTTCTTCCGCCTTTGAAAGTGTCATCCTCAAAAGTTATAAGCATGCCATATATCTTCATGTCATTTATAAATATGTTGTCCTCAATTTCTAGTTAAATCTTATGAATTAAACAGAATTATCTTTGCCCCTTTCTCCTTTTTTATTGAAGTATAGTGGACTTACTACGTTGTGTTAATTTCTGCTGTATAACAAAGTGATTCATTCTATTTTATATTCTTTTCCATTATGGTTTATCTCAGGATATTGAATGTAGTTCCCTGTGGTATACAGTAGGACCTTATTGCTTATCCATTCTGTATATAATAGATCTGCTAACCCCAAACTCCCAGTCCATACCTCCTTGCCCCAGCTTTGGCAACCACAAGTCTGTTCTCCCTGTCTGTCTGTTCCTGTTTCCTAGAAACTTTATTTGTGTCATATTTTAGACTCGACATCTAAGAGATATCATATGATATTTGTCTTTCTCTCTCTGACTTCCTTCAGTTAGTATCATAATATCTAGTTCTAGCCATGTAGCTGCAAATGGCATCGTTTCATCCTTTTATTGCTGAGTAGTATTCCATTGCATATATGCACCACATCTTCTTTATCCATCCATCTATTGATGGATATTTAAGTTGTTTTCATGTCTTGGCTATTGTGAATAATAACACTATGAACATTGGAGTGCATATATCTTTTTGGATTATAGTTTTGTCCAGATATACGCCCAGGAGTAGGGTTTCTCTTTTCTGAAAGTCTGCTTAAATGACAGTTGTGGGAGAGAAACTTTACTTGCAGAGATGGCTACCAAAAAGAAATAACCATGTTCCCATGTAGAATTGTAGAGAGGCTCTGGAACTGGAGCCATCAGATGTTCTGAGAAGCTGGATTCAGGCTTGGGGCTGGAAAACTGTGTGAATTCTATAGCTTTGACTAGATGGACCTTTGTTCCAAAGTAATGTAGAAGCCACAGATGCTGTAAACATCAGCCCTCCACAATAAATAATTACCCAGCCCCTAGTTCAGCTTAAGGCTGACACTGTGGAACTCCATGCTAATTAATCAAGTCCTATGGACAAGCCCAATGTCAAATGGTTAAGAAAGACCCACTAGGAGGCTAGGGCAAGGGTCTACACGTATATTACTGTCACAAAGGGAGTGAAGAATCAAATGGATAATTTGATCTCACTCATTAGTGGGTAAAAAATGGAAAATTCCTTTCAAAGAATGTAGACAAATCTTTGATGGGAAATGGGTAATGTGTTTATTTCCTAAGAAGGGATTATTGAATTTCTTTGATAGTAAGATGAATACTTCTTTTCCACATTCTAACATTTCTGAAGTAACAATATATTTTATGATCAATGTGATCAGAAAGTGTATACTTTAGCTGGCATTTTTTTTTATTCCAGTGGAACATGAAATAATGATGTCCCTTGCTATTAATGGTGTATAGATTTAATGACATTTACTTCCCAGGTGTTGCTAGTGATATAGAATTTGTCCTCCAGTGCAGGAGACACAAGAGTCATGGATTCAATCCCTGAGTCAAGAAGAACCCTTAAAGTAGGAATTGGAAACCCACTCAAGTATTCTTGCCTGGAAAATTCTGTAGGCAGAGGTGCCTGGCGGGCATGGAAAGTGAAGTGAAAGTGAAGTTGCTCAGTCACTCCAACTCTTTGCGACACCATCGACTGTAGCCTATCAGGCTTCTCCATTCATGGGATTTTCCAGGCAAGAGTACTAGAGTGAGTTGCCATTTCCTTCTCCAGTGGATCTTCCTGACCCAGGGATCAAACCTGGGTCTCCTGCATTGCAGGCAGGCATGGGGCTGGCTGCAATGAGTGAGACATGACTGAATAACTTAACATATTAAATGCTTGTTATGAACTGCTATTTTCATACTGTTCATGGGATTCTCAAAACAAGCATACTCAAGTGGTTTGCCATTCCCTTCTCCAGTGGACCACGTTTTGTCAGAACTCTCCACCATGACCTGTCCATCTTGGGTGGCCCTACATGCATGGCTCATAGTTTCATTGAGTTAGACAAGGCTGTGGTCCATGTGATCAAATTGGTTAGTTTCCTGTAATTGTGGTTTTCAGTCTGTCTTCCCTCTGATGGAGAAGGATAAGAGGCTTATGGAAGCTTCCTGATGAAAGAGATTGGCTGAGGGGAAACTGGGTCTTGTTCTGATGGGTGGGGCCATACACAGTAAATCTTAATGGAATTTTCTGTTGAAGGGTGGGGCTGTGTTCCCTCCCTGTTATTTGACTGATGCCAAACTATGGTGGAGGTAATGAAGTTAATGGTGACCTCCTTCCAAAGGTCCCATGCACTCACTGTTGCACTCGGTGCCCCCAACCCTGCAGCAGGCTGCCACCAACCCACACCTCTGCCAGAGACTCCTGGACACTCAGGGGCAAGTCTGGGTAAGTCTCTTGAAGGATCACTGCTCCTTTCTCCTGGGTCCTGGTGCACACAAGGTTCTGTTTGTGCCCTCCAAGAGTCTGTTTCCCCAGTCCTGCATAAGTTCTGGCAGCTCTATGGTGGGTTAATGGTGACCTCCTCCAAGAGGGCTTATGCCAGACCCAGCTCTACTGCACCCAGACTCCCTGCACCCCCAGCAGTCCACTGCTGACCTCAGGAGACACCCAAACACAGTTCTGTCTCAGTTTCTGTGGGGTCTCTGAATCCAGGTGCACACAAAGTACATTTGGGCCCTCTGAGTGTCTCTGGTGCTTATTTAACTTATATGCAGAGTACATTATGAGAAATGCTGAGTTGGATGAGGCACAAGTTAGATCAAGTTTGCTTGGAGAAATATCAATAACCTCAGATATACAGATGAGACCACTCTTATGAGAGAAAGAAAAGAAGAACTACAGAGCCCCTTGATGAAAGTGAAAGAAGAGAGTGAAAAAGTTGACTTAAAACTCAACACTCAGAACACTAAGGTCATAGCATCTGGTCCCATCACTTCATGGGAAATAGATGGGGAAACAGTGGAAATAGTGACAGACTTTATTTGGCGCGGGGACCTCCAAAATCAGTGCAGATGGTGACTGCAGCCATGAAATTAAAAGACGCTTGCTCCTGGAAGGAAAATTATGATTAACCTAGACAGCGTATTGAAAATCAGAGATATTACTTTGCCAACAAAGGTCCATCTAGTCAAAGCTATGATTTTTCCAGTGGTCATGTATACATGTGAGAGTTGGACTATAAAGAAAGCTGAGCGCTGGAGAATTGATGCTTTTGAACTGTGGTGTTGGAGAAGACTCTTGAGAGTCCTTTGGACTGCAAGGAGATGGAACCAGTCCATCCTAAAGGAGATCAGTCCTGAATATTCATTGGAAGGACTGGTGCTGAAGGTGAAACTCCAATACTTTGGCCACCTGATGCCAAAACTGATTCATGTGAAAAGACCCTGATGCTGGGAAAGATTGAAGGTGGGACGAGAAGGGGACAGCAGAGGATGAGATGGTTGGATGGCATCACTGACTCAATCGACATGAGTTTGAGTAAACTCCAGGAGTTGTTGATGGACAGGGAGGCCTGGTGTAATGCAGTTCATGGGGTCGCAGAGAGTCAGACACCACTGAGCGACTGAACTGACCTGAACTGAAAGTACTTGCCCTGGATAGGCAGTAAATTCAGAACTCTTACAGATATAAATAATTACACTTTGCAGATATAAGTGAAGATCAGAACCCTTTGCACACTGATTCTGAGGCAGAGCAATGATGCAAACACTGATCTCTCCTATTCAAGAGCTACAATTGACGACAATTGGGAACAGTTTAGGGCAGTGATTAAAATAAAAAAACAGGAGCTTCAGCATCAGAGGCTAATGAATGAAAACACTTTGGATTATATTTGTCATATGATAAAAATATGATAAAAAATATGATTAAAAATGTGATAAAAAATATGATAAAAAATACACACTATTATTTAATGAATTTATTTGGGTGCTCCAAGTCTTAGTTGTGGCATATGGGATCATAGTTCCCTGACCAGGGATTGACCCAAGACCCTTGCATTGGGAGCACAGAGTCTTAGCCACTGGGCCACCAGGGAAGTCTCAAAATACTGAGTTTAAGCCAGCTTTTTCACTCTCCTCTTTCACCTTCATCAATAGACTCTTTAGCTACCCTTCACTTTCTGCAATTAGAGTGGTATCATGTGCATGTGTGAAGTTACTGATATTTCTCCCAGTAATCTTGATTCAATTGAGCGTCATCTGTCCTGGCATTTCACATGATGTATTCTGCATATGAGTTAAATAAACAGGTTGACAATATACAGCCTTGACATACTCCTCTCCCAATTTGGGATCAGTCAATTTTTCCATGTCTGTTTCTAACTGGTGCTTCTTGACCTGCATACAGGTTTCTCAGGAGGCAGGTAAGGTGATCTGGTATTCCCATCTCTTGAAGAATTTTCCAGTTTGTTGTGATCCAGATCCACACAGTCAAAGACTTTACTATAGTCAATGAAGCAAAGTAGATGTTTTTATGGAATTATCTTGCCTTTTCTATGATTAAACAGATATTGACAATTTGACCTTTGGTTCCTCTGCCTTTTCTAAATTCAGCTTGTACATCTGGAAGTTCTTTGTTCCCATACTATGCATGACCTTGCAAACATGTGAAATGAGTGCAACTGTGCAGTAGTTTGAACATTCTTTGGCGTGGCCCTTTTTGCTGTTGTTGTTCTGGAAAATATAGTTATTTAATAGGTTTATTAGTGTTATTTTTTTTTCTTTTCTTTTCTTTTTTTTTTTTTAAAATACTTTATTCTACATTACAATACTGCATTTGTTCTGCCATACATTGACATGAATCAGCCACAGGTGAACACAATCTCCCAATGCTGAAGCCCCCTCTCACCTCCCACCCCACCATCATCTCCCTGAATCATCCTGTGCACCAGCCCTATGCATCCTGTATCCTGTATTGAACATAGACTGGTGCTTCATTCTTACAAGATAGTATACATGTTTCAATGCCATTCTCCCAAATCATCCCACCCTCTCCCTCTCCCTCAGAGGCCAAAAGTCCATTCTATACCCCTGAAGTCTCTTTTGTTGTCTCTTTGAGATTAGAATGAAAACTGACCTTTTCCAGTCCTGTGGCCACTGCTGAGTATTCCAAATTTGAAGGCATATTGAGTGCAGCACTTTCATGGCATCATCTTTTAGGAGATGAAATAGCTCAATTGGAGTTCCATCACCTCCACTAGCTTTGTTTGTAGTAACGTTTCCTAAGGTCCACTTAACTTCAAACTGCAGCATGTCTGGCTCTAGGTGAGCGATAATACCATCCTGGTCATTAAGACCTTTTTTGTACAGTTCTGTGTATTCTTGCCACCTCTTCTTAATCTCTTCTACTTCTGTTAAATCCATACCCTTTCTGTCCTTTATTGTGCCCATCTTTGCATAAAATGTTCCCTTGGTATCTCTAATTTTCATGAAGGGATTTCTAGTCTTTCCCATTCTATTGTTTTCCTCTATTTCTTTGCATTGTTTGCTTAAGAAGACTTTCTTTTCTCTCCTTGCTATTCTTTGAAAATCTGCATTCAGATGGGTATAGCTTCCTTTTTCTTCTTTACCTTTTGTTTCTCTTCTTTCCTTAGCTATTTGTGAGGCCTCCTCAGACAATCATTTTGCCTTTTTGCATTTCTTTTTCTTGGGGGTAGTTTTGATCACTGCCTCCTATACAGTGTTATGAACCTCTGTCCATAGTTCCTCATGCACTCTCTCAGATCTAATCCCTTGAATCTATTTGTTACTTCCACTGTATAGTCACAAGGGATTTGATTCGGTTCATGCCTCTGTGGCCTAGTGGTTTTTCCTGCTTTTTTCAATTTAAGTCTGAATTTTGCAATAAGGAGTTCAGATCTGAGCCACAGTCAGCTCCAGGTCTTATTTTTTCTGACAGTATGGATCTTCTCCATCTTTGGCTGCAAAAATGTAATCAATCTGACTTTTATATTGACCGTCTGGTGATGTTCATATGTATATCTTCTCTTATGTTGTTTGAAGAAGGTGTTTGCTATGACCAGTGTGTTCTGTTGGCAAAACTCTGTTAGCTTTTGCCCTGCTTCATTTTTTCCTCCAAGGCCAAACTTACCTGTTACTCCAGGTATTGCTTGATTTCCTATTTTTGCATTCCAGTCCCCTATGATAAAAGGACTTTTTTTTTTTTTTTGGCGTGAGTTCTAGAAGGTCTTGTAGGCCTTCATAGAACCATAAGTTTCTTTGGCATTAGTGGTTGGGGCATAGACTTGGATTACTGTGATATTGAATGGTTTATCTAGGAAAGGAATGGAGATCATTGTCATTTTTGAGATTGCACCCAAGTACTGCATTTTGGACTCTTTTGTTGACTATAAGGGGTACTCCATTTCTTCTAGGGGATTCTTGCCCACATCTGAATTAAATTTACCCATTCCTGTCCATTTTAGTTCACTGATCTATATAGTGTCGATGTTCACTCTTACCGTCTCCTGTTTGACCACTTCCAATTTACTTTGATTCATAGACTTAACATTCTAGCTTCTTATGCAGTATTGGACTTTACTTTCACCACCAGACACATCCACAGCTAGGCATAGTTTCTGTTTTCATTCAGCCTTTTCATTCCTTCTGGAGCTATTTCTCCCTTCTTCTCCAGTAGTATATTGGACACCTTCTAAGGGGTTCATCTTCCAGTGTCATGTCTTTCTGCCTTTTCATACTGTTCATGGGGTTTTCAAGGGAAGAATGCTGAAGTGGTTTGCCTTTCCCTTCTCCAGTGGACCACGTTTTTTTCAGAACTCTCCACCATGACCCATCCATCTTAGGTGGCTCTACACAGCATGGCTCATAGTTTCATTAAGTTACACGAAGCTGTGATCCATGTGATCATTTTGGTTAGTTTTCTGTGACTGTGATTTTCATTCTGTCTGCCCTCTGATGGATGAGTATTAGAGGCTTGTACAAGCTTCCTGATGGGAGGGATTGGCTCTGAGGGGAACTGGGTCTTGCTCTAGTGGGCAAGTCCATGCTCAGTAAATCTTAAATCCAATTTTCTGTTCCTGATTGGGACTGTGTTCCCTCCTGTAGTTGGTTCTGAGGTGACCTCCTCCAAAAGGACTTATACCAGCATACTGCACCTCCCAGGACTGCTGCTGTCAGGATCCCTGACCCCGCTGCAGGCCACTGTTAACCCATGCTTCCACCAGAGACTCCCAAACACTCACATCAAAGTCTGGCTCATTCTCTTCTGGGATCAGTGCTCCTTTCTCCTGGGTCCTAGTGCACGCAAGTTTTTGTTTGTGCCCTCCAAGAGTCTCTGTTCCCCCAGTCCTGTGGAAGTTATGTATTCAAATCTTGCTGAACTTCAAAGTCAGATTCCTGGGGATTCTCAGTCCCTTTGCCGGATCTGTAGGTTGGGAAGTTTGTTATGAGACCTAGAATTTTCACAGCAGTGTGTGAACTTCTTTGGTATAATTATTCCATTTATATCTCCCTATATCCTATGAGATGCATCATCTATTAATATATTTTTTTCAGAAATAGCACCAAGATAAGAAGAGGTAAAACAACCCTCATTCACACAGCTGACGGTGGTGCGCATGTGTGTATTGGGGAGGGGGTGGGATTTGAAACTTACGTCTGTGATCTTAGTGGCTGTGTACCCTTTGTAATCTATTTGTGGTACCATGTTGATCTTTGAGGCTCTTAGTATATATAGCCAGTGCTGGGGAATGTTTTACCTGAACATAAAATGAAACCGTAGAATACCTTGTCCATGGGTTTTAGGAATAGATTTCTTTACTTACTTATAGAGAAGACAAGAAAGTTACAAACAGGCAGAGGGCTATATGGAAAAAAAATACAGCAATTTATTCATTATGCATGTTATAATCTATTTAAAATATTAATGAAAATAACAGATACCCATTTGCAATTCCTCTTTCTGCATCTTAGTGAAATGCCCAAAGTCAACTTTCAAATGCTCTATTAAAGCAAACCATGAGGCACCTTAGAAAGTGTATAGAAAATTTTAGCTCAGCAAATACTGCATAGCCTAGTCATCACCTATAGTTTAGTAGTAAGTAACTGTGCAGCCTAGGCAAGTTAAGATATTCTTTGGTTCATTGCTGTGTAGTAAAGCAGTTGACCTCTTTTTCTAGCTTGAACATTGAGGTAAATAACTATGTGGAGCAGTTTTGTTTATTTATTCATTTGTTTGCTTGAAGGCAAGTCTTATTAGGCATTTTGGTAGGCAACTGCAGTATTGAAGTGCATTAATACTTGGCCAAAAGTTTAATTTATGACTTCATAAAATTAAAACAGCCTCAGTCAACTGTTCAATGGATAGCATTGTAGTCTGAGCTTTCTCACCTACCTGCAAAATGAGGATACATGTTCCATATTGATGACTTGTCATTATATGGAATAGCACGTGCAAAATAACTCACAGTGTCCACACAGAAAACATGCATGAAAAAGTGCTGCTATGATGTATCTCACATGGTATTAGGCTCCTAGCAACTACTATCTAAATTCAGTCGTCTGATATTTTTGTTTTCTTGCAGAGCTTGGGCTTAATACACATTTTACTTAACATCTATAAACACAGCAAGCTAATCAGTGCAGCTGTTTAAGGGGTTCAGAAATACTTCTATAAGGTAATGTTGAAGTCAGCATTTGTAGAGAGTAGTTAAAACAAATCTTGTGAAATATTTAAAGAAGATAAATGAACAACACTTTAGCTGACTTTAATATTTATTCCCCTAGACAAAAACTTACATCAACCTTCCCATTAAAATTTCCTCTGAGCACCTTATATATTAGTTAATATGAAAATGCAGTTTTTACCTGTACTCTAGATTGTCATGAATATAAATACGTATTATTATAAATAGATAGACCTTGGAAATTGACTGCATTTATAAAGGAGAGAAATCACACAGCAATAACTTTCTATTACTATGACTGTGTATGGAAGAAATCCTATGTTACTGTGGTACAAAAACAAAAATGTGCTTAGCAATGAAAGATAACTTATAGGTGGGTTCCTGGAAGAGCTGCTTGCCTGCTTCTTTGACTAATGTTCCAGCCACATCTATGCTTGCGTGTTTGCAAGCAGAGGAGATTCATTTCTAGCACATTTCTGCTTTTGAGTTAACATTTTAAGATTGACTGTGGCTTAGATCATCTGGCTGCCCAAATAGATCTAGGGGTGTGTAGTTGCATACGAATGAGGATTTACACTTCATTGCAAATAAAGCTCAGGGACACGGCAGTAAAGGTCCAGGGCCATTACAGGAAGTGACTACCTCCTGTTAGGATTATTCGGTCAGTGTATGTATTATTTTGTGTTTCTCTACTGAGTTACCACTATATACAACATACAGCCTTGGCATTGCGGGGAGTTAGAAAAAGTGCCTGGCAAAATTTTGTGATGACTATAATTCAGCCTCAAACTATTGAGGATGAGATTTTTGGTTCCAGTAAAAAGGATTTGTGGCTCATTTACCTTCATATTATTAGAATCCCTGTACTTTGTTGTCTTAACAATGAGGACACAGATCATTGATTGATATACCCAGGAATACTTGTTCTTTGGGGCTTTCATCCAAATTTTGAAGAAGAAGACCATGTCATGGCTGCCTTATTTCATATAATCTTAATTTAAGGGTTAGCTTAGATTCAATGAGAGAGTTAGTCACTCAGTCATGTTTGATTCATGGCGATCCCCAAGGACTGTAGCCTGCCAGGCTCCTCTGTCCATGGGATTTCCCAGCAAGAATACTGGAGTGGGATACCATTTCCTTCTCTAGGGGATCTTCCTGACGCAGGGATGGAAGCCGGGTCTTCTGCATTGCTGGCTGATTCTTTACTATCTGAGCCTTCAGAGAAGCCTAGATTCAGAGATAGTAACATTGAATGGGGAGTTTAGGTCAGTTCAGTTGCTCAGTTGTGTCTGACTCTTGGTGACTCCATAAACCGCAGCATGCCAGGCCTCCCTGTCCATCACCAACACCCAGAGTTTACCCAAACTTATGTCCATTGAGTCGGTGATACCATCCAACTATCTCATCCTCTGTTGTCCCCCTTCTCCTCCTGCCCTCAATCTTTCCCAGCAACAGGGTCTTTTTAAATGTCAGTTCTTCGCATCAGGTGGCCAAAGTATTGGAGCCTCAGCTTCAACATTAGTCCTTCTAATGAACACCCAGGACTGATCTCCTTTAGGATGGACTGGTTGAATCTGCTTGCAGTTGAAGGGACTCTCAAGAGTCTTCTCCAACATCACAGTTCAAAAGCACCAATTCTTTGGCACTCAGCTTTCTTTATAGTCCAACTCTCACATCCGACATGACCACTGGAAAAACCATAGCCTTGACTAGATGGACCTTTGTTGACAAAAGTAATGTCTCTACTCTTTAGTATGCTGTCTAGGTTGGTCATAACTTTCCTTCCAAGGAGTAAGTGTCTTTTAATTTCACGGCTGCAGTCACCATCTGCAGTGATTTTGGAGCCCTCAAAAATAAAGTCTGTCACTGTTTCCACTGTTTCCCCATCTGTTTCCAATGAAGTGATGGGACTAGATGCCATGATCTTAGTTTTCTGAACGTTGAGTTTTAAGCCAATGTTTTCCACTCTCCTCTTTCACTTTCATCAAGAGGCTTTTTAGTTCCTCTTCACTTTCTGCCATAAGGATGGTGTAATCTGCATCTGCTGCTCCTGCTAAGTCACTTCAATCGTGTCTGACTCTGCACAACCCCATGGACGGCAGCCCACCAGGCTCCCCCATCCTTGGGATTCTCCAGGCAAGAACACTGGAGTGGGTTGCCAGTTCCTTCTCCAATGCATGAAAGTGAGAAGTGAAAGTGAAGTCGCTCAGTCGTGTCCGACTCTTCACGACCCCATGGACTGCAGCCTACCAGGCTCCTCCATCCATGGGATTTTCCAGGCAAGAGTGCTAGAATGGGGTGCCATTGCCTTCTCCAGTCATCTGCATATCTGAAGTTATTGATATTTCTCCTGGCAATCTTGATTGCAGCTTGTGCTTCATCCAGCCCAGCGTTTCTCTTGATGTACTCTGCATAGAAGTTAAATAAGCAGGGTGACAATATACAGCCTTGACGTACTCCTTTTTCCTATTTGGAATCAGTCTGTTGTTCCATGTCCAGTTCTAACTGTTTCTTCCTGACCTGCATACAGGTTTCTCAAGAGGCAGGTCAAGTGGTCTGGTGTTCCATCTCTTTCAGAATTTTCCACAGTTTATTATGATCCACACAGTCAAAGGCTTTGGTATAGTCAAAAAGCAGAAATAGATGTTTTTCTGGAACTCTCTTGCTTTTTTTGATGACCCAGCAGATGTTGGCAATTTGACCTCTGATTCCCCCTTTTCTAAAACCCGCCTGAATATCTGGAAGTTCACGGCTCACGTATTGCTGAAGCCTGGCTTGGAGAATTTAAAGAATTACTTTACTAGCATGTGAGATGAGTGCAATAGCACCACACAGCCACCTGCATGAATAGGGAGAAAGAACCATAAATTAAGAGATGAAAAGTGGGTTTAGTCTTGACTTTCTGCACCTCTGGACTCTCACTCAGTTTCTCTGAATTTCCTAAGCTGGGTTTATGCAGTGCTCTCCATCCTTGCTGTACATCCTAATCACCATAGGAATGTGTGAAATACACTGATGCTTCCTTTATTTCCAGGTAATTTGGTGAGAATCTCTGTAGAGGAGACCTGAGTATTCATATTTTTAAAATGTCTCCCGGGTGTTCCAGCGGAAGCCAGGATATATTCCACTACCCTGGATGATTCCTAAGAGCCTTTGGCTGCTACTTAATGCAGCTGGGGGCTTGCCCTCCATTCGCCTTTTATTTCGTTCTACCAGGTCTTATTTTCCACCCTCTATTTACTTTCTTTTTCCTTCTTATTTGACTAACTTACCATGAAGTGTGACAACGTAAACCTCTATGTTCTGGTATAAAACCAGGCAACGTTCTTTAAAATTTATTTTATGTTTGCTTTTTTATTTTTAAACTTTGTATTTTACATTGGAATATAGTTGATTAACAACGTTGTGTTAGTTTCAGGTGTACAGCAGAGTGATTCAGGTATACATATAGGCAAAATTTTAAATCAATATTTTCCTAGTATGAAAGCACAGTGCTGAGGTTCCTTCAGGTTTCAGAGCTGAATTCAGTCACAGAAAAAAAAAACAAAGTTATTTGGCAAATGGGATGGGATAGATGTGGCTCTCATGTGGCCTTTTCTTGAGTATTCTGATAGAAAAATTTCTTTGGGAATAAAAGATGACTATTTGACAGAACAGTTATTTCCTGTTGGAAAATGACCACAATTCTCTCTTGTATCTTTAAAAATAAATTAGTTTGGTTATACTGTGTTGTTTATGAACTGTGCCTGTGAAGACCATACAACCCACAAAGAAGAGATTTCTCAATTTCTCCTACTAAAGAACCTGGGGCACATACCAGTTTATATTCTGATGATGAGAGTCTGAGTTGACAGTCTGGAATAATGCAGGCTTCAGCATCCATCTCAGGAGATTATCAAATTGTAAGGAAGCTGTGATTTGTGGATAAAACATTGCTATATAACGTGCTCAAATTGACACCTGGTGGATAGATTTTTTCTATGTCATTGCTTATAAAATTCCTGTAGACAAAAACTCTAATAATGAATTTGCTTTGTTATTTATTTTGGCTTGACTTTACCAAATGCACTGCAACCAGTCTTAATCTTCTTCATTTATCTCTTTACAGCTTAGAATGAATAACTTTAAATTAATCAGCTGGTTACAAATTCCTTAATTCTATGCATCGCATTTCTCATTCTTTGCAGTTCTTCTAACTAAAACTTGGAATTAGACTCATGGGGCTATGCTGTCAGTACTGGCTAGGTATTTAGAAGAGGCAGACTTATATTTTTCTATTTTTCCTATGCCTCTGGGGAGTTTCTAGGAAGGAAAAAATTATATTCATTAAATATCTGAGTTACTTGGAAGGAGAATAGAATTCTGTCTGGTCATCTCTTTAAGAAATATACATTTTACTGCTGCAGTCTCCCTGAAGTAGTTCTTTGGGGAACCGGAAAAATCCAGTATGTCAATCTTTCTTCCTGGTTAAATAATCACCTAGAGTATCAGGTAAATGTCATATTCATTTATTCATTTTTTTTACCCCAACAAATATCCATGAATGCTGACTTTGTGTCAGGCACTGTCAGGCCTTAGGGATGAGAAATTAACTAAAGACTTTGCTTCTAGGATTGAACTAACAGAGAAAGGTCAAATGGCACTAACTACTGTGGAATAAACGCAGAGAGTAATAGGCAGAGGGAGGGAGAAAGTGTTGTTATATATTTGGTAGTCAGGAAATTCTCTCTGGTATAGTCACATTTGAGCAGCATGTAAAGAAACAAAGAAATCAGTCAAGCTGGAATCGGGGGAAACGTTTTCAAGGCAGCGGTGACATAGTGTGCAAAGGCTCTCAGGCTGCAGACTTCTTGGTCTGTTTGGGGAAAAGTGAGAAAGCCGGTATGGTTGGAATAGAATGATGAAGGACCAGGGCTGTAGAAAGAAAGGTCAGATGCTCAACAAAGAATAGGTCATTAAGTCTCTGTAGGTTATGATAAGGATTTTGTTTTTATTCTGAAAGAGACTGTTTAATTGCCTCATTATTATTTTTTAATTTAGTTTTTTATTGAAGGATAATTGCTTTATAGAGTTTTGTTGTTTTCTGTCAAACCTCAATATGAATCAGCCATAGGTATAACCTCATTTTTATTTTCAAAGGATCAGTCTGGCTTCTGTGATGAGAATAGCTTTGGAACAGAGAGACCAGTTCAGAGGCTTCCTGCATTGTTCAGGTGAACAATGATGATGCATTGGTTTAGGGAAATGTGGCGAAGGTGGTATCAAGTAGGTAGATTCTGGAGTCATTTTGAAGACAGAGCTGAGAAATTAGATGATGGATTGAGTGTGGCATGAGAAAAGAAAAAGAAGACTCTCAGTTTTGTTCTACAGATCATTGTCCTGAGCTCTGCTACGGAACCATCTCAGGTTTAGAAGTGAGAGAAAACAGGATTCAAATCTTCTGCACACTGTCAGTGGTTTTCTTAAATGATACGAGCTTCAGTTTCTCCAAAGGTGTGTGCCGTGTGCTCAGTCCCTTCAGTGAGGTCTGACTCTGTGCGACCCTAAGGCCTGCACCCGCCAGGCTCCTCTGACCATGGGGATTCTCCAGGTAAGAATACTGGAGTGGGTTGCCATGCCCTCCTCTGGGGGAACTTTCCTGGCCCAGGTATTGAACCTGCGTTTCTTATGTCTGCTACATTGGCAGGCTGGTTCTTTCCCACTAGTGCCACTTGGGAAGCCCATACCTCACTAATAATTATACTAATAAAATACACTAACTTCAAGGCTTAAATTAAATAATAACCATAACTGTATTAAGCTGTATATTGCCATCGTAATCTCCATAGCAACACTATGAGAGAAGTGATGTTATTCCAATCATATGGACTCCAAAATCACTGCAGATGGTGACTGCAGCCATGAAATTAAAAGACACTTTTTCCTTGGAATAAAATCTATGATCAACCTAGACAGCATATTAAAAAGCAGAGACATTATTTTACCAACAAAGATCTGTCTAGTCAAAGCTGATTTTTCCAGTAGTCTTATATGGATGTGAGAGTTGGATTATAAAGAAAGATGAGGGTAGAAGAATTGATGCTTTGAGTTGTGATGTTGGAGAAGACTCTTGAGAGTCCCTTGGACTGCAAGGAGATCCAACCAGTCCATCCTAAAGGAGACCAGTCCTGAATATTCATTGGAAAGACTGATGCTGAAGCTGAAACTCCAATACTCTGGCAACCTGTTGCAAAGAACTGACTCACTAGAAAAGACCCTGATGTTGGGAAAGATTGAAAGCCGGCAGAGAAGGGGATGGCAGAGGATAAGATGGTTGGATAGCATCACTGACTTGATGGCCATGAGTTTGAGTGAGCTCCGGGAGTTGGTGATGGACAGGGAAGCCTGTCCATGGGGTCCATGCAGTCCATGGCGTCACCAAGAGTCGAACATGGCTGATTGACTGAACTGATGGATGAGGAAACTAAAACATGAAGGGATTACAGAATTTGTTCACGGTCATATAAAGAGCTAGATACGGGATTTGAAATCAGATCTGTCTCATACCAGAACCCAAGTCCCCAAACGGTTCATTGAAAACTGTAAAAATAATAATAATCATACTAACATTAATATAGTAGCTAACACTGGACAGCATGCTATGTCTTTTGCTTATTTCCTCAAGTACAGTATTTCTTTTATTTCTTACTGCTTCCTTGGTAGGAAGTTGTCCACGTGTTATCTTTCTTTCACAAATGAGAAAGTAGAGACTTGTTCATATTGCACAGGCAATCAGCTCACACACTTGGAAGCCTTGCTCACAGCTCAACACTGCACAAAGCGGTCTGCTCAACTAATGCCAAGTGGCCTCTCTATACTAAGGATTCAGTGTATATTCCTTCTTAGATGTGGGGGAAGGGAGAGTACATGGGAAAGCTGAATGTAGAGATTCTTATAAAAACCCCTAAAGCTCTGAGGAACGTCAGGTACCTGCCCACATAAGATGCCAGAGCAGTAGGCAGGAAGTGGCCACTTCAGCTCTCTGGCACATTTCTCTGAGGTTAATATTGCAAGATGTTAATCTGCTTCTTCCTCCAAACCCAGAATTTATTGCATTTCTTCATTGTTATTATTTTTCAGATATGATAAAGTATTTATCAGAAAGCACACTTTTGCAATTCATAAGTACTCTCCTTTCACCAGTAAATCCAATAGTTTCATATTGACAGGAAAAAAAAGGGTGCAAGTGAAAACTTGGCTATCTTTGGGATTTTTCTCCTCCTTGGAGAAATAAAAGTAAAAAGAAAAGAAAAAAAATCGCCAACTATTTTAAAGGTAAAATCTAACTGTATTTGGCAGATAATAAAGAGGAAAAATGTTATTTACTATCAAACAGTAATGGATTGGTTTCCTTTTGTTTCATTACAAATCCAACTGAATTTTTATTTTTCAGAGATCTTGTGTTTTCTTGCCAGGATCTGGTCAAAATCTCACAGGAATTAAATCAGTTCTTTATAAATCTACTTTTAGAATGGCAAAAATTAAGGCAGATCTAGAGACAGTTGTGGACAGAACTCCTTAGAACTGTCCTTGGTCATTTAAGATGGAAAATCCATTTATTCTGATGGTGAAATGCGGCTACAGGGATGTCTCTGTACCTGTTGCTGCACTATGGGAAATGAAGTTAAAGCAGTACTCAGGACGCTTAGTGGTGGCTGAAGTATGATGTTGTGACCTAGAATATTAAAGGTGTAGACATTTTTGAGCACTCTTGACATTTTGGCTAAGCATTTGCATTTACAAACTCAATCTTCACAACCACCACCAGAGTGAGGCAGTTTTTGTCCTTCTCATTTCAGAGATGAGGAAATAGTCTCAGAGAATTGAAACTGTCTAAAATACATACGGAGTACAGTATATGGGGAGCTACTAGGGTACACATCCGTAATTGCCTGATAGCTCCTCATGGCTGCTGTACATTGCAGCATGTTTTCTTAGCATCTTAACCCTCTTTCAGGGCTTCCCTAGTAGCTCAGCTGGTAAAGAATCTGCCTGCCTGCAGGACTGCAATGCAGGAGACCCTGGTTCAGTTCCTGGGTCGGGAAGATCCCCTGAAGAAGGGATAGGCTACCCACTCCAGTATTCTTGGGCTTCCCTGATGGGTCAGCTGGTAAAGAATCTGCCTGCAATGTGAGAGACCTGGGTTTGACCCCTGGGTTGGGAAGATCTGAAGAAGGGAACGGCTTCCCACTGCAGTATTCTGGCCTGGAGAATTCCACGGATCGTATAGTCCATGGGGTCACAAAGAGTCTGACACAACTAAGCGACTTTCACTTAACCTTTTACTAACTTCCCTGTAAAATGGGGGTATGCATTTTATGTAAAGATTAACTTTAGATAACATATGTAAAGTGTACAGTATAATGTCTGGCATGTTTGAGGAAGTTTTGTTATTTCTTTTTTTTTAAATTAAATTTATTTATTTTTTAATTACAATACTGTATTTGTTTTGCCATACATTGACACAAATCAGCCATAGGTGAACACAATCTCCCAATGCTGAAGCCCTCTCCCACCTCCCACCCCACATCCTCTACTTGAATCATCCTGTGCATCAGCCCCATGCATCCTGCATCCTACATTGAACATAGATTGGCGCTTCATTTCTACAAGAAAATATACATGTTTCATTACCATTATCCCAAACCATCCCACTCTTTCCCTCTCCCTCAGAGTCCAAAAGTCCACTCTATACCTCTGTGTCTCTTTGTTGTCTCACATATAGGGTCATCATTACTGTCTTCTAAATTCCATATATATGTGTCAGTATACTGTATTGGTGTTTTTCTTTCTGGCTTACTTCACTCTGTATAATCGGTTCCAATTTCATCCATCTCATTAGAACTGAGTCAAATTTATTCTTTTTAAGGGCTGAGTAGTACTCCATTGTGTATATGTACCACTGCTTTCTTATCCAATCATCTGCTGATGGATATCTAGGTTGCTTCCATGTCCTGGCTATTATAAACAGTGCTGCGATGAACATTGGGGTACATGTGTCTCTTTCAATTCTGGTTTCCTCGGTGTGTATGCCCAGCAGTGGGATTGCTGGATCATAAGGCAGTTCTATTTGCCATTTTTTAAGGAATCTCCACACTGTTTTCCATAGTGGCTGTACTAGTTTGCATTCCCACCAGCAGTGTAAGAGGGTTCCCTTTCCTCCACATCCTCTCCAGCATTTATTGCTTGTAGACTTTTGGATTGCAGCCATTCTGACTGGTTCTGTTTTCTTTTTTTGTTTGTTTGTTTTACCGAGTGTACTCATTTCCATTTTATGGAGCTCTATGACCAGAGTACTAAAGAAAACCATCAAAGTTCCAAATGGTCTCCTGACATTGAAAAGTAGAGAAGGAATGCAAATTATTAGATTTTTAAGTTAGTAAGGAGCTATTAATTCTATGTAATATGTGATATATAATAATATAATACTGTGCATATATTTTAACCTGAATGGTTTTATTTGGTGCATGTACCAGTCAGGGTTGTACAAGAGAAAAGAACCAGTAGCTTGAAGATACGTACACTACTGGTAAAGAATCTGCCTGCCAGTGCAGGAAACGTTAAGAGACATGGATTTGATCCCTGGGTCAGGAAGATCCCCTGGAGGAGGAAATGGCAAACCACTCCAGTATTCTTGCCTGGAAGATTCCACAGACATAGGAGCCTGGTGGGCTGCAGTCCATGGGATTGCGAAGACTACATGACTAAGTACACACATAGACCAACAGACGCACAGATTTGTATACGTATGTGTGCTGTGCTACTATGCTTTACAAATATAATACTATAAGATATAAGGTTATAGCATTACAATGATATATAAAAGTTATAACATTATAGTTGTGTGTAACATGGCTACAGTTCACAGGCAGGATTTCTTCTTCCTTGGAGTACTTTACTTTTCCCCTCAAGATCTTTCACCTAATCAGAGGAAGTCCACCCCGATTACCAATTGAAGAATAACCTTCAATTGATTGCAGAGTATTCACCACATCTGCATAATATCTTTATAGTAATACCTAAATTAATGTTTAATTAGATGGGTACTATTGCCTACAAAATTAACACATAAGACTATCTATCACAGTACTTATTTGTCTCACTGTGCAACAGCAGGAAACTTGTCTGAATCATTTTATCACAGTTGATAATCAAAGATCCAGGCTGTTATTATTTTTAGATTATCTCCATGGGGAGAGGGGAATCAATAGAGGAAGAGGCATTGCTTTTCCTTGAGTCTGCACATTTTCCTTAAAAAGTAGCTATTGTAGTATTTGTTCTTACTTACTGAATTATTTGCAAAATGCCTTGAATTCAATATTTTCTTGAAGGCAAACACTTGTTAAATTATTCATAGTGTTTCTTTCTAAGAATAATTCGATTACCTGCTGCCTACATCAGCTAGGAGACTGTGGTACTGAAATTTGAGATTTATAATATTTTATGTGCATTTTTCCTTGACTAATCTATCCTGTATTTAGAAATGGGAAAATGATAAACTCTGAAAGCAATTTATGGAGTGTGCTTTATGCTGATGGGGTTTGGGATTTTAGAAAAGGTGATCAGAGAAAGCTTTGCTGACAAATTGACATTTGAATAAACATCAGAAAGAAATGAAGAGGAGAGGCATGTAATCATCTGGGCAAAATGTATTCTAGGCAAAATTCATCTGATTGAAGAATGTATGGTGTACTCTGGCACAAATGAAATGGTGTGACTAGAAGGGCTTTAATGAGAGGAAAGTGGTAATAAAAGAAAGCAGCTGTTAGATTATTTTTAATAATACTGCCTTCCCTACTTCCATGAGAGGATATACTTCCCTACTCCAGTTTTGTTGATTTGGCAATGTAACTGGCATTGAAACTGATAAATATGCTGCTCAGATCTTCTTCCGAAAGGCCTGCTTCAACCATCATAACCGGAACTAGAACTTCCAGTTCTAGTGTGGTCCCTTGATACATTACAGTGTTCACCCAGAGACAAAACTTCTGCTGGACTGTTCTTAGCCAGCTGCCTGTGCGTGAGTACCAGTATCGTTTTTGTGGAATGTAATCCCCCTTGCATGGGACTTTAGACTCAGAAGATTGCACATCAGTCTAGCTGAACCTTTCTTAGAACTGCACTGCAATCTGATATTCACACTACCTATTTCTTCTTCCTCTCATTATAAAATCATCAGACTTGGATTGCAACTTTGCAATGAAAATTATTGTGCCTAATAGCATCTACACCCATTGTCCTTCACTGGCCTTCCCCTGCTGAATCTCTTACAGTTCCAATCCATTTCTAGCATCTGGTTTCTAGCCGATCTGAACAGGTACACTTAACCTAGCTTCATATTGTTACATTGTACTCCCTGCAGATTGATTTTGGATGGTCATGTGACATGCATTGACCAAAGATAAGGAGTCTGTGAAGCAAAACCAGACCCTATCTGTAGCTTGAATCAACTGCAGCTGAGCCTAGACTACCACCACTAAACCACAATCATCCCATAGCTATGAGCATTACAGTATCGTGGTTTCACTCCACTGAGATTTAGCAATATTTTGTTATGCATTATTGTGACAATAACTAATTGATGCACATAGTAAAAATTTGGCTTTTTCTCTAAATTAGATGGGAAACCACTGAAGAGGCTGAAATACAAGATGACATAATCTGAATGATCTTTTTAGCAGGTTTATTTTTTTTTTTTTTAATTGAAGTATAGGTGACTAAGGCAGTAAAGAATCTCCCTGTTATGCCAGAGGCCCAAGTTCCATCCCTGGATCGGGAAGATCCCCTGGGGAAGGGGATGGCTACCCACTCCAGTATTTTTACCTGGAGAATTCCATGGTCTGCTATAGTCCATGGAGTCACAAAAAGCTGGACACAACTGAGCTACAAACACACACACACACGCATATAGGTGACTTACAATGCTATGTTAATGTCTTCTGTATAGCAAAGTGACTCAGCTATATATATACATACATACACACACACACACACACACACACACACATATATATACACATACACACACACATTTTAAAAAAATCATTATTTTCCAGCTTTCATATCACTAAAATGGGAAGGGTAATGTAACCTAATAAAAGGACTGCTGTAAAAATTAATCGCCTTCATGTACAGGATAAACATTTTATTTTAGGAATATCTACAAGGAATTTAACTTGTTTAAAAAGGACAAGTTGACAAATAGCTAAAGTGATCGTGGAAAAATACATCCAGTTTAAATTTGGGAAACACAGATTAAGGTAAGATAAAGATAGCAAATAAAATATATATGTATATAGTAACCAATGGTGATTATAAAATAAGGACCATATTCTAAAAAAATCCCAGTGATATATAGTAAGACACAAATTAATGAATGGATCCAAATAGCAGTTATGCTTCTGTTACTTAACATGATATAAAAATGTGTAAGCAACATGGCCAGCAGATGAAAATTGTAGCACCTATAAGAAAATTTATGACCAATAGCATAAAATAATGAGACCCATGAATTGGAGGTTTGTTTGTATTGTAGTCTCTTTCATGACCAACTTTAACTCATTCACATGCTGCTGCTGCTGCTGCTAAGTCGCTTCATTCGTGTCCGACTCTGTGCGACCCCACAGACGGCAGCCCACCAGGCTCCCCCGTCCCTGGGATTCTTCAGGAAAGAACACTGGAGTGGGTTGCCATTTCCTTCTCCAATGCATGAAAGTGAAAAGTGAAAGGGAAGTCACTCAGTCGTGTCCGACTCCTTGCGACCCCATGGACTGCAGCCTTCCAGGCTCCTCCGCCCATGGGATTCTCCAGGCAAGAGCATTGGAGTAGGGTGCCATAGGAAAGGGTTATTTAAAATTAGAAACAGTTGTTTAGTCACTCAGTCGTGTCCGACTCTCTGCCACCACATGGACTGCAGCATGCCAGGCTTCCCAGTTCTTCACCTTCTCCAGCATCTTGCTCAAACTTATGTCTTTTGAGTCAATGATGCCATCCAATCAGATCATCCTTTGTCGTCCCCTTCTGCCTTCAATCTTTCCCAGCATCAGGATCTCATCCAGGGTCTTCATGCTTCGTATCAGGTGGTCAAAGTACTGGAGCTTCAGCGTCAGCATCATCCTTCCATATTCAGGACTGATCTCCTTTAGGATGGCCTGGTTGTGTCTCTTTGCAGTCCAAGGGACTCTCAAGAGTCTTCTCCAACATAGTTCAAAAGTGTCAATTCTTTGGTACTCAGACCAACTCTCACATCTGTACATGACTCCTGGAAAAACCAAAGCTTTGACTATACAGACCTTTATTGGAAAAGTAATATCTCTTTAATATGCTGTCTAGGTTTGTCATAGCTTTTCTTCCATGGAGCAAGCATTTTTAATTTCATGGCTGCAGTCTCCATCCTAGTGATTTTGGAGCCCAAGAAAATAAAGTCTGTCACTTCTTCCACCGCTTCCCTATCTATTTGCCATGAAATGATGAGACCAGATACTATGATCTTAGTTTTGTGAATGCTGTTTTAAGGCAGCTTTTTCACTCTCCTCTTTCACCTTTATCAAGAAGCTCTTTAGTTCCCATTCACTTTCTGCCATAAGAGTGGTGTCATCTACATATCTGAGGTTATTGATATTTCTCCCTGCAATATTGATTTCAGTTTGTGATTCATCTAGCCTGACATTTCACATGATGTACTCTGCATATAAGTTTCATAAACAGGGTAACAATATACAGCCATGACGTACTCCTTTCCCAATTTGGAACCAGTCTGTTGTTCCATGTCTGGTTCTAACTGTTGCTTCTTGACCTGCATACAGATTTCTCAGAAGGTAGGTAAGGTGGTCTGGTATTCCCATCTCTTGAAGAATTTTCCCACAGTTTATTGTGATCAACATAGTCAAAGGCTTTCAGTTCAGTTCAGTTCAGTTGCTCAGTTAAGTCCAACTCTTTGTGACCCCATGAATCACAGCACGCCAGTTCTCCCTGACCATCACCATCTCCTGGACTTCACTCAAACTCACCTTCATCGAGTCAGTGATGTCATCCAGCCATCTCATCCTCTGTTGTCCCCTTTTCCTCCTGCCCCCAGTCCCTCCCAGCATCAGAGTCTTTTCCAATGAGTCAACTCTTCACATGAGGTGGCCAAAGTACTGGAGTTTCAGCTTTAGCATCAGTCCTTCCAAAGAACACCCAGGGCTGATCTCCTTTAGAATGGACTGGCTGGATCTCCTTGCAGTCCAAGGGACTCTCAAGAGTCTTGTCCAACACCACAGTTCAAAAGCATCAATTCTTTGGTGCTCAGCTTTCTTCACAGTCCAACTTTCGCATCCATACATGACCACTGGAGAAACGATAGCCTTGACTAGACAGACCTTTGCAAAGTAATATCTCTGCTTTTCAATATACTACCTAGGCTGGTCATAACTTTTCTTCCAAGGAGTAAGTGTCTTTTAATTTCATGGCTGCAGTCACCATCTGCAGTCTTTAGTATAATCAAGAAAGCAGAAGTAGATGTTTTTCTGAAACTCTCTTGCTTTTTTGATGATCCAGCAGATATTGGCAATTTGACCTCTGAGTCCTCTGCCTTTTCTAAATCCAGCTTGTACATCTGGAAGTTCTTGGTTCACATACTATTGAAGCCTAGCTTGAAAGTTTTGAGCATGACCTTGCTTGCATGTGAAATGAGTGCAATTGTGCGGTAGTTTGAACATTCTTTGGCATTGCCCTTCTTTGGGATTGGAATGAAAACTGACCTTTTCCAGTCCTGTGGCCACTGCTGAGTTTTTCAAATTTGCTGGCATATTGAGTACAGCACTTTCATGGCATCATCTTTTAGGGTTTGAAATAGCTCAGCTGAAATTCTATCACCTCCACTAGCTTTGTTCATATTGACACTTCCTAAGGCCCACTTGACTTCACACTCCAGGATATCTGGCTCTAAATGAGTGATCACACCATCATGGATATCTGGGTGATTAAGACCTGTTTTGTATAGTTCTTCTGTGTATTCTTGTCATGTCTTGTTAATATCTTCTACCTCAATAATAGAGTAATAGAATTTAGAATAAGAGAAAAGGAACATAACTGTTTCAACATACATAGAAAAGGTATTTGATAAAAGTCAAATTTCTACCTTCAGGAGTACTAGAACAGAATTTCCTTGGCATTATTTCTATAATGAACTTTATGCTTAATTTTGAGATTGTTTAATTATTCCAGTTTAGAAAACAATTTGGTGATTATCTTAACCTCTAAAATATTCATATTCTAAAACATACACATAACAGTAGTCATTACTTTTTAATATTCTTCATAAGGTAAATGCAGTGTGATATGTTCAGATGAGAGAGTACAACGCATCTCAAGGAGGACAAATTACAAGACACAACTTTAGGGGAAGAAAGAAATTTAATCAATTAAGTCCCAGTGCAGCACCAATATTGCCATGCTGCTTTTGCGCATCAGATCATTGAAACTTAGGGAGATACATAATTAAGACAATAAGATTCCCTTATTTTATTTGGAACTATGTTATATTTACAGTGTCATATATAAATCTGAAGACCAAAAATTATATATTGCAAATATGAAAGATCTCTGAAAAATTTTCGACCCATGTAATGTTCTAGCATAGAGATTAGCAAACGCTACTGTAAAGGGCTGGGTAGTAAATATTTCAGTCTTTGTGACCACAAATATGTGTGTATGCCTGCTAAGCCACTTCAGCCATGTCCAGCTCTTTATGACCCCATGGACTGCAGTCCACTGGGCTCCTTTGTCCATGGGATTCTCCAGGCAACACTAATGGAGTGAGTTGCCAAGTCCTCCTCCAAGGGATATTCCCAATCCAGGGATCAAACTCACATCTCTTATGGCTCCTGATTGGCAGGCAGGTTCTTTACCACTGGTGCTACCTGATAAGTCCCAACCACAAATGAGGTCTATCAAAATTCGTCTCTGTTATTTTTTTTAAAACCATCTAACATGTTACAAAAAACTATCTGTTCTTTTATCTGATCTAGTGTAAGGACACGCAATAATCCATGAGGTAAATGGAGGTCTTCTGATGGAGCATTCAACATACTTAGTTACTGTGATTGTTTTATAGACTTTATTCTTATAAATAACTCTGGGGCTTCAAATGGGAACTATTCATAAAAAGACTTGACAGAACTTATGTTGAACATTCATAGTAATTCCAAATAAATACTATTAGTTGGTGTCTGATATATTACACAAAATGCATTTGATTTCAGAAATTAAATTCTGAAAAGTATAACATTAGTTTCTAGAACACTAAGCTCTACAATTTCTTCACCCTTTTCGTGGTTCTTTCTATATCATCTTTGTTCTTCCCAAACCTTTTTTTCTGCCCAAATTTAACAGCACTGAAATTTTCCTTATTTTCAACACTGTAATCCGTTTTTAATGTCCTTTCAATGTTTTCATCAGAAAAGAGAAAAACTAAATATGAATGGTGAGAAAAACTGTTTTTTATACTCCCATGAAGAACTTATGAATGGAATCTTAGAACTTATACTTTCTAAAGGTGTTAACTATTAATAATTATACCTATTTATTTTAATAAAACAATGATTATGTAATATAAATAGAGAAAACATTTGGGCATTTAGCATACAAATTGTATCCTGCTAGCCATCAGCACATCTCCACACCAATAACAAAAATGATTTATTTTCTCAATGGAGAAAGTATTTAATACCTACTAAATATTCCAGAAGATTTATTTGTGGATTCTCATTTTGCTGTAATGAGAATTCATGAATTTGACACTATTGAGGTATACCATCATTTCAGTTCAGTTCAGTCACTCAGTCGTGTTCGACTCTTTGCGACCCCATGAATCACAGCATGCCAGGCCTCCTTGTCCATGACCAACTCCTGAAGTTTACTCAAACTCATGTCCATCGAGTCAGTGATGTCATCCAGCCATTTACTCCTCTGTTGTCCCCTTCTCCTCCTGCCCCCAATCCCTCCCAGCATCAGAGTCTTTTCCAATGAGTCAACTCTTCACTTGAGGTGGCCAAAGTATTGGAATTTCAGCTTTAGCATCAGTCCTTCCAATGAACACCCAGGACTGCTCTCCTTTAGAATGGACTGGTTGGATCTCCTTGCAGTCCACGAGACTCTCAAGAGTCTTCTTCAACACCACAATTCAAAAGCATCAATTCTTTAGCGCTCAGCTTTCTTCACAGTCCAACTCTCACATCCATACACGACCACTGGAAAAGCCATAGCCTTGACTAGACGAACCTGGCAAAGTAATGTCTCTGCTTTTGTATATGCTATCTAGGTTGGTCATAACTTTCCTTTCAAGGAGTAAGCATCTTTTAATTTCATGGCTGCAGTCACCATCTGCAGTGATTTTGGAGCCCAAAGAAATAAAGTCTGACACTGTTTCCACTGTTTCCCCATCTGTTTCCCATGAAGTGATGGGACCAGATACCATATGTGACAGGTAAAGAACTATGTATCCAAGAGTTTAAGTAACTCAGTTGAGGTCCTTTATCCTGTCAGGTTTCCCTTTATCCTGAAGTCAGCATCGGCAACATGTTCTACATCTAACTGGACCTGAGAAGATGGAGATGAAACCCTAAGAGTTTTAGTGCGTTATGGGCCAGGGGACTAAGCTCAATTTGACACTGCAAGAAACAGGGCAGTAATAGAAGACAACGCTTTTCATTATATACATTTCATACTAAGTCATTTAATAAAGACATAGTGATTTCTACTATATTCTAGTACAATAAGGTCCTTGGTGGATGGCAAAGATACATAAACACCTCAAGGAGTATATACACGATCTGGTGAGAAAAGACCAATAGACACAGTTAATAATTCACAATAATTGATTGATAATTCAACCTGATTGGACCGAAAACAAATTCTGTAGGTTCAATTGGGATATTTTACAAATTTCCCACTGAGAATAAACCTATCGGATCACTTGCCCTTTGCTATGTCAACAGTTATTATAAAATTTGAGCAGAGGCAAAGTAAGTTGTATGATGGACATTCTATTAAACAATGAAAATAGTTCCTTATGGAAAGAATGGGAATAATTTTGCTATTTAGCCATGTGTTTGGGAAATATTTAATAGTTGTTGACTTGACGCTTTTTTTTCCTTACCCCAGTTCTCTGATTCCCCAGCACCCACTTGGATGTACAGAAATATGATTCACTTCTGACACTGATTAAGTGGAGTTAGCCCAGCCTCTTTTGGTTAATTCTGTCTACATGTTATGTATCTACTAAGTCACCTCAGTCATGTTCAACTCTTTGTGACCCCATGGACTGTATGTAGCCCACCAGCTCCTATGTCATAGGATTATCTAGGCAAGAATACTGAAGTGGATTGCCATTTTCTCCTCCAGGGGATCTTCCTGACTCAGGGATCAAACATGGGTCTCCCACATTGCAGGCTGTTTATTTAACATTTGAGCCACCAGGGAAGCCAATGAAAAGAATAAAATACTTAGGGATATACCTACCTAAAGAAACTAAAGACCTATATATCGAAAACTATAAAACACTGATGAAAGAAATCAAAGAGGACACTAATAGATGGAGAAATATACCATGCTCATGGGTTGGAAGAGTCAATATAGTGAAAATGAGTATACTACCCAAAGCAATCTACAGATTCAATGCAATTCCTATCAAGCTACCAGCAGTATTTTTCACAGAACTAGATCAAATAATCTCAAGATTTGTGTGGAAATACAAAAAACCTCGAATAGCCAAAGCAATCTTGAGAAAGAAGAATGGAACTGGAGGAATCAACTTGCCTGACTTCAGGCTCTACTACAAAGCCACAGTCATTAAGACAGTATGGTACTGGCACAAAGACAGAAATATAGATCAATGGAACAAAATAGAAAGCCCTGAGATAAACCCACATGCCTATGGACACCTTATCTTCGACAAAGGAGGCAAGAATATACAATGGAGTAAAGACAGTCTCTTTAACAGGTGGTGCTGGGAAAACTGGTCAACCACTTGTAAAAGAATGAAACTAGACCTCTGTCTAACACCATACACAAAAATAAACTCAAAATGGATTAAAGATCTAAATGTAAGACCAGAAACTATAAAACTCCTAGAGGAGAACATAGGCAAAACACTCTCTGACGTAAATCACAGCAGGATCCTCTATGATCCACCTCCCAGTATACTGGAAATAAAAGCAAAAATAAACAAATGGGATCTAATTAAAATTAAAAGCTTCTGCACAACAAAGGAAACTGTAAGCAAGGTGAAAAGACAGCCTTCTGAATGGGAGAAAACAATAGCAAATGAAACAACTGACAAACAACTAATCTCAAAGATATACAAGCAACTTATCCAGCTCAACTCCAGGAAAATTAACGAACCAATCAAAAAATGGGCCAAAGAACTAAATAGGCATTTCTCCAAAGAAGACATACGGATGGCTAACAAACACATGAAAAGATGCTCAACATCACTTATTACCAGAGAAATGCAAATCAAGACCACAATGTGAGGTACCATTTCACACCAATTAGAAAGGCTGCGATCCAAAAGTCTGCAAGCAATAAATGCTAGAGAGGATGTGGAGAAAAGGGAACCCTCTTAACACTGCTGGTGGGAATGCAAACTAGTACAGCCACTACGAAAACAGTGTGGAGATTCCTTTAAAAATTGCAAATAGAACTGCCTTATGATCCAGCAATCCCACTGCTGGGCATACACACCAAGGAAACCAGAATTGAAAGAGACACATGTACCCCAATGTTCATCGCAGCACTGTTTATAATAGCCAGGACATGGAAGCAACCTAGATGTCCATCAGCAGATGAATGGATAAGAAAGCAGTGGTACATATACACAATGGAGTACTACTCAGCCCTTAAAAAGAATAAATTTGACACAGTTCTAATAAGATGGATGAAACTGGAGCCGATTATACAGAGTGAAGTAAGCCAGAAAGAAAAACACCAATACAGTATACTGACACATATATATGGAATTTAGAAAGAGAGTAATGATGACCCTCTATGTGAGACAACAAAGAGACTCAGGGGTGTAGAACGGACTTTTGGACTCTGAGGGAGAGGGAAAGGGTGGGATGACTTGGGAGAATGGCATTGAAACGTGTATACTATCTCGTAAGAATGAAGCACCAGTCTATGTTCAATACAGGATACAGAATGCATGAGGCTGGTGCACAGGATGATTCAGGGAGATGATATGGAGTGGGAGGTGGGAGGGGGCTTTGGCATTGGGAGCTCGTGGACACCTGTGGCTGATTCATGTCAATGTATGGCAGAACAAATACAGCATTGTAATGTAGAATAAAGTATTAAAAAAAAAGAATAAAATTCAGTTCAATATAAAGGATACAATACAACTTATTACAAAGGATACAACAGCCAGATGGAAGAGATGCATAGAGTAAGGTATGGGGGAAGATTTAGGGGTGTGTTTCCATGTTTCCTCTGGGTGGACCAGTCTCACAGAACCTGGATATGTTTGTTAGCCCAGAAGCTCTCTGAACCCCATCCTGTGGGTGTTTTTCTGGAGTTTTCATTACATAGATACACTTGATTAAATCGTTGACACTGGCGATTGAACTCAACCTTCAGTGAGGTCAGAGATGGGGTTGAAATTCTATCCTCTAATGACATGGTTTTTGCCTCTGAGAATCAGCCCCCATCTTGTGCTGTTTAGAGTCTACCAATAGTGACTTCACAGTTTAAACTCAGATATGATTGGAAAGAGCTCATTATGAATGACAAAAGCTATTTCTATCCTTCAGGAGATTCCAAGTGTTTTAGGAGCTCTGTTCCAGGAGCCAGGGACAAGGACTAAAGATTTTCACTGTACTACAAGGCTGAGTGAAACATCTTTAGACCAACTCTGTATTTATTGTCAAGATTATCAAACAGTGTTTGAAGAAATAGCTAAAGCTTGGAAAGATATCATTTTTGATAGCTAATAATACTACTAATAAAATTTATCTGGGGGCTCTTATGGGCCAGGTAAATGCATTCAGATTTGAGACTGAGAATAGGACTATGCACTCCCATCATATAAAAGTCAATATGTGTCCAGGCTAATATGTATATTTTTTCTGTGAATTACAAAAGGGAAAACTTTTGTTTTCTTAGTTTCTACCTTTGGCAGTTTTTCCTGAGTGGAAAGTAAAAGAACTGGTGAATCAGGAAAATTTAGGTGCTGCAATTTGCATGCTAGCCTAGATAAATCTCTGCATTTCTCTGTTTCTTTGAATACTGAATTGAGCACAGATATTCTTCACAACTTTGTTTACCTAATTATGAATCCTAAGTCTATCAAATTATAATTGAAAACTTTTCTTTTTCCACTACTGATAAGAACTCAATTGATTAAATCTTTTTCCTCTAGAACAGTGTTTGACATTTATAGTAGGTGAACATGTCATAGTGTTCCTAAATTAGTGAAGTTTTCTATTGATTTCTCATTACCATTTTTACGGATGTTTTCATCATATTAAGGACTTCCCTGATGGTTCAGACGGTATAGAATATGCCTGCAATGCAGGAGAGTGGGTTCTATCCCTGGGTTGGAAAGAGCCCCTAGAGAAGGGAATGGCCACCCACTCCAGTATTCTTGCCTGGAGAATTCCATGGACAGAGGAGCCTGAAGAGCTATATTAGTTTCAGATTTTAAAACGGATAGGCCTGCATAGTGACCTTAATAAAATTCTTGTTGTAGAGGTTCAGAGATCCTAGATTTGATTTAAAATAATCAATTATTATCATTTTTAATCAGGCATCTGATGTTTACTTTTCCATCTCATTCATCTTTTTTTAATATTTTTTTTATTCTACATTACAATACTGTATTTGTTTTGCCATACATTGACATGAATCAGCCACAGGTGTACACAATCTCCCAATGCCAAAGCCCCCTCCCACTTCCCACCCCATATCATCTCCCTGGATCCTCCCGTGCACCAGCCCCAAACATCCTGAATCCTGTATTGAACATATTTAAAAATTAAATACATATATATATATGTATGTATGTTTATATATTTATTCAGATTATTTTCCCATGTAGGTTATTACAGAGTATTGAGTAGAATTCCCAGTGCTATTCAGTAGACTCCTCCAAAAGTATTGCTTCTGTTTCCTCTAGTCTTGAAGAGTTCCTGTGGTCAAGCCTCACTGGCCGTTGAAGTCAAATATCTGGGGCGCCTCTTCTCAATGCCAGACCCCAAACTTGGGAGCCTTATGTGGGCCTCAGAACTCTCACTCCTGTGGAAGGATCTCTGTGATGTGATTATTTTTCAGTTTGTGAGTTTCCTACCCAATGGGTATGGGATGTGAGTGCTTTGCGAATCTCATCTCATTGTGCTTCTTCATTGTCTTCGGAAGTAAAGTATATGCTTTGTTAGGTTCCAGACCCTTTTTTGCCAATGGGGTTCAGTAGTTAGTTGTGATTTGAGTGTTTCCTGAGAGGAGGTGAGCTCAGTTCCCTCTACTCTGCTGTCTCATCCGGCCATCAGCCAAAAATTATCTGTTATTTTAAAATGACCTATATCAATATTTGATTTTATACTTTATCCAAAATAAAGTGCCTTTTGCTGCTTGTTACTTGCAACTTTGAAGGAGTTCAATTTCTAAGAAAAATAAGCTTCTCCTCTGCAGTGAAAGAAAGATATATTTTGGCAAACCTAGACGCATGGCCAGGCTTCCCTGGCGGCTCAGGCAGTAAAGCATTCATCTGCAATGCAGAGACCAGGGTTCAGTCCTTGGCCCAGGAAAATGCCCTGGAGAAGGGAAAGGCATCCCACTCCAGTATCCCTGCCTGGGAAATCCAAAGGACAAGGGAGCCTGGCAGACTATAATCCATGGGGTCACAAAGAGTCAGACATGACTAAACGTCTAAGAAAACATGCAAATGTATGGGCAGGTAAGGCAGATGATCCAGTTCAGGAAAGGGATGAACTTTTAGCTAGACTGGGAGCTGTGGTTTAAAGATTGAGCTTCTGGAAACTAAATAAGGAATAGTTTGGGCTAAGATGCAGTCCATATATAATGAAGAAGTCCCTCCAAATAACAGAAGGAAAGGTGTTTAATCCTAGAATTAAATATATTGATTGAGAATTAGAAATGGAATAAGATGCATCCTAGAAATTTCACCTAGAGCCAGACATCCTAGAATGCGAAGTCAAGTGGGCCTTAGGAAGCATCACTATGAACGAAGCTAGTGGAAGTGATGGAATTCCAGTTGAGCTATTTCAAACCCTAAAAGATGATGCAGTGAAAGTGCTGCACTCAATACCAGCAAATTTGGAAAACTCAGCAGTGGCCACAGGACTGGAAAAGGTCAGTTTTCAGTCCAATCTCAAAGAAAGGCAATGCCAAAGAATGTTCAAACTACAGCACAATTGTACTCATCTCACACGCTAGTAAACTAATTGCTCAAAATTCTCCAAGCCAGCCTTCAACAGTATGTGACCATGAACTTCCAGATGTTCAAACTGAATTTAGGAAAGGCAGAGGAACCAGAGATCAAATTGCCAACATCCACTGAATCATAGAAAAAGCAAGAGAGTTAAAAAAAAAAAAAAAAACCACCACCAAAAAACACATCTACTTCTGCTTTGTTGACTATGCCAAAGCCTTTGACTGTGTGGATCACAACAAATGTAGAAAATTCTTCAAGAGATGGGAATATCAGACCACCTGACTTGCCTCCTGAGAAATCTGTATGCAAGTCAAGAAGCAACAGTTAGAGCTGGACATGGAACAACAGACTGGTTCCAAATCAGAAAAGGAGTATGTCAAGGCTGTACATTGTCACCCTGCTTATTTAACTTACATGCAGAGTACATCTTGCAAAATGTGAAGCTGGATGAAGTGCAAGCTGGAATCAAGATTGCCGGGAGAAATATCAATAATTTCAGATAAGGAGATAACACCACCCTTATGGCAGAAAGTGAAGAAGAACTAAAGAGCCTCTTGATGAGAGTGATGAAAGTGAAAGATGAAAGTCTTGATGAAAGTGAAAAGGAGAGTGAAAACGTCGGCTTAAAACTTCACATTCAGAAAACTAAGATCATTACATCTGGTCCCATCATTTCATGGCAATTAAATGGAGAAACAATGGAAACAGTGAGAGACTTTATTTTTGGGGCTCCAAAATCACTGCAGATGGTGGCTGAAGCCATGAAATTAAAGGACACCTGTTCCTTGGAAGAAAAGCTATGACAAACCTAGACAGCATACTACTGTCTAGGTTGAAACATTACTTTGCCAACAAAGGTCCGTCTAGTCAAAGCTATGGCTTTTCCAGTAGTCATATATGGATGTGAGAGTTGAACTATAAAGAAAGTTGAGTGAAGTACTGATACTTTGAACTGTGGTGTTGGAGAAGACTTTTGTTAGTCCCTTGAACTACAAGATGTCCATCCTAAAGGAGATCAGCCCTAAATATTCATTTGAAGGACCAATGCTGGCCACCTGATGCCAAGAACTGACTCATTCGAAAAGACTCTGAATTATTGAAGGCAGGAGGAGAAGGAGAGGACAGAGGATGAGACGGTTGAATGGCATTACCAACTCAATGGACATGAGTTTGAGTTTGCTCCGGGAATTGGTGATGAACAGGAAAGCCTGGCATGCTGCAGTCCATGGGGTCTCAAAGAGTCGGATATGGCGGAGCGACTGAACTGAACTGAATTTGATTTTAAAAAGTATCTATAGTAAATATTATTTGTGGTTGTTAAATGTTGAAAACTCTCTTTGAATTCAGAAATGGGGTGGCATCCACATTTTATACATCTTTCATTTTTAATCAACATGTTGTTGGAAAACACAGATGGTACAATAAGACAAGAAAAGAAACACTTTTAAGAACTGGAATTGAAGAAATAAAACTCATTATGGACTAAATAATTGAGTATACACAGAAAATCCAAAAGAATCTATATATGAACTTATTAAAATTAATCATGAATTCATTGTGATTTGTAGATTGAATGTTATAGCAAAATCAATTGCATATCTACATAATCAACAAATGTTTAGAAAATATTGTAAGTGCTTTTTAATAATGTTATTAAAGTCTACTATACTTAAAATATTGAATTCTGTTTCATATTCTCTAGTAATGTTATTAACAAGACCCAGAAATTAGACTGCCCTTGAAAAGTCTTCATACTGCAGAAATGAGTACATCAGTGGTTGAGGAATGATACTCTCGAGAATTGGAAACCTAGGTTTCCAATGGGAAACTGCTCTTAAGCAACCAGGACTCTAAAACTAGCCTCCAAGAAATCCTGGCACTATAAAGGAAATAGGGATACACGACTTTTATAAGAAAATATTATAGGACTGAATTTTCAAAGATAGAGCCATTCAACGTGAAGCCTGTTCACATAAACACAGTGACCCCATGAGGGTCCTAAGATAACATCACAGCGACATGTTGCTATCTCCATTCTTTGGATTACAGCATCCTTGGACTGAAATATAAAAGCTAAATAGGAATTTATGAGTCAAATTGGATGAGCCTCAAAGACTCAGGCCGGTCCAAGAATAATCTTACACAATTTCTCCTTCAAATACTGTTGAATATGTGTTCTTATGAGTGTTTACTCATGATTTGAAAAACTGGTCACTAACAGTTTTGCAACCTCATGGACTTTAGCCCAGCAGGTTCCTCTGTCCATGGGATTTCCCGGGCAAGAATACTGGAGTGGGTTGCCATTTCCTTCCATGGGGGATCTTTCCGACCCAGGGATTGAACCAGTGTCTCCTGCTTTGCAGGAATATTCTTAACCACTGACACCTGGGAAGCCTTTTGAAAAACTAGGGTATCCCTTGAAAATAAGCAAAGCTGTGTCTTCCTCCCAAGTGGCTACAGGTTAGTAGAGTTGTAGTAATTAGTAGGATGGCCACCTACTAGTGAGGGGTCCCAGGCCAGCCCTGTACCAGAGGTTGCTGTGTCAACATAGCTGATTGTGTGAAGCTTTTGTGATCATGTGTCTTAATATATGCCTTCCAACACAAAAATGCTTGAGTTTGTTTCTCCTGCATTCAAACATCACTCCACAGTGTGTATGTGCAAGTATTTCTCATTTCTCCTGTGATATCTGATTAAAGTGTATTTTAGCTTTTTACTGAGAGCAACTAAAATCTATTTCATATAATACCAACTTTGCTCATTTATTCATTCAGCAAACATGAATCGAACACCTATATATGGTAATGATTAAAACAAAACCAAGGTAAATTCTAATTGTGGGAGACACCAAAGAAATACAAAATAAACATGTAATATACTTGGTGATAATTTTATAGTGCAACCAGTTTCTACCAGTGGACTTTAGAAACTATAGTCTTCCATCAAAGTCAGATGCAGTTTCAGTGAACCTTGTAAAAATCCAATCACTATGAATTTAAAGAAGCCTACTTGTACCATGGGCTCACACAATTCATTTACTTATGCCAACCATCAAAATTCAGGAACTAGAATCATCAGAGACAGTGCAAGACATACAGATTAATTTTAAAAGTTAATTTTAGAAAGTCGGTACATAATAATTAAATACATTTAAAACCATGACAGAAATGTCTATGAGGAAGGAAGAGTTTGACCAGGGCACATACTAGTGTGGACATACAGTGAAGATAAAATATGAGACTGTCAAAACTTCAGCTTCCCTCATGGTTGAATTTTTCTTGGGACAGGATGGTAGATTAGTTTCATTTTTGTGCCAGCCCTGATTATTTACCCTGGACTGACATAAGCACTGTGTTTGAGGAGTCTAGTTCCTGTTAAAAACCTATGTATGATTCTTTTTTTTCCCCATGCTTAACCATAGGCAATACAAAGGCAAGCTGCCCTCCTGTGCCAGGCAAGGTGCAAGAATGCACTGAATTCTTTGACAGGAGGTGTCATCAAGGACTCAAACCCTTCCAACTAGTCATGCTTTTGCGTCTTTGCATTTACAGCCAAGTCCTCTTTAATTCCTGGGTCTCTGTTTGATGCTTCACACAGAGATTCTCTTTAGGTGCCTTTGCACAGATCTCCTTATAGGGGCCAGGGAGGCCAGGAGAACCTTGAAACCTTTTCCCTCCCTCTGACTCAGTACTCAGTACTTTCCACTCCCTAATCTGACCCCTTCTCCATCGCCCCCTGGCCTCTATCTAGAAAACTGTACCGCTGCTGTTTGGAGCTCAGCTCTCTCATCAGTCAGACAACCTCCACCTGGACTCTGGACCCATGAGCCCTTGCGAGGAGGAGAATAAAAGGGAGGAAGTCAGTGCTGTCTCAGTTCAGGCAGTGGTTTACCCAGCCGTTCTCTGAACTCGCGGGTTTCACTTTTGTGGTTTCACGTACTCGGATTCAATGATGGAGGATCCTCAGTTGGTTGGTGAGTTAGCTGTTGTGAAACTAAGAGTTCCGAAGCCTGACTGTTTAATTATACGAGGCTATTTTCCATAAGGGATTTAGACATCTGCAGATTTTCATATCCGTGCGGGCCCCTGGAACCAGTGCTCTGAGGGACAAGTGCACTATGTCATTTGGTGATGAAATCTTCACCGTTATGTTCATTTTGGCTCGTTGTTGCCTCAGTAGGCTACTTCAACACCCGGCGGCTCTCTGACTTGGCTGAGCTCCTGACAGCATGAGGCAAATCTCACTTTAGCACTCAGGAGTATCTTTTCAGTGATGGGCACTTGCCTGAACCAAGCCCAGGGTAACCCGCACAGTCATTCTGGACCACTCAAGGGTCTCAAGAGTGTGGACTAGGAATCAGCCCTGTCTTGCTTTATCTCGCCTCCACCTGCTGGCCCCAGGTCTGAATTGTTTGGGTCTAGGGAAGTTCTCCAGAGAGGCAATGGCACCCATTCCAGTACTCTTGCCTGGAAAATCCCATGGATGGAGGAGCCTGGTAGGCTGCAGTCCAAAGGGTTGCTGAGAGTTGGACACAACTCACTGACTTCACTTTCACTTTTCACTTTCATGCATTGGAGAAGGCAATGGCAACCCACTCCAGTGTTCTTGCCTGGAGAATCCCAGGGACAGCGGAGCCTGGTGGGCTGCCATCTATGGGGTCGCACAGAGTTGGACACGACTGAAGTAACTTGGCAGCAGCAGCAGCAGCGGGGAAGTTCACACCCAAGGTTCCTCAATGCTCACATCCAAAGTCATATTCTTCTAACTCCATTTGAAAACCACTTCAAGTGTCCAGTAGTAGCAACAAGAATGAGAGGAAGATGATGTACCAGGGAGGAGAAAACTACAGCTGGCCCTTGAACAATGTGGAGGCCAGGAGCTGCAGTCTCTCCTTCACCTCTATCCCCCACTCAGAGAAAAATAAAAATTTCCACACTACTGTCTTTACCTGAAAAATGAAGGGATGGGTAAATGACTCACCCAAGTACAGGAAACTGAAACCCTTTGCACAGAATTAGGACTCAAACCCTTGTTCTCTTGACTTAACATATTTTTATCTCCCGTCTAACAAAGTTTCCCCTCACATTTAGTTACTTTAAGATGGGCTTCCCAGGTGGCTCATGGTGAAGAATCTTCCTGCCAATGCTGGAGACTTGGGTTCACCAGGAGTTAGAAATGGCAGCCCACTCCAGTATTCTTGCCTGGAAAATCCCATGGATAGAAGAGCCTGGGGTGGGTGATGGGGTTGAAACAGTCTGACATGCCTGAATGAGTGAGCACACAGGCAAAATGAAGATAGAGAGACTGTTTTTTTTTTTTTTAATCCACAAAAAGTGGACCAGAGTATTTGTATTTCAAACACCCATTGTTCAAGGGTCAACTGTAATCTTACATGGTATCAGGCCCCTAAAGTTATTATATGCTTTACTTGTATCTAAGAATGATTCCATGTGTCTCCTAAGATCCATCTGGATATGAGCTTGTGACTGTTAGGCTTCCCTCATAGCTCAGTTGGTAAAGAGACCACGTGCAATGCAGGAGACCCCGGCTTGATTCCTGGGTCAGGAAGCTCTGTTGGAGAAGGGATAGGCTGCCCTGACTATGATATTCTTGGGTTTCCCTTGTGGTTCAGCTGGTAAAGAATACACCTGCAACGGGGAGACCTGGGTTTGATCCCTAGTTTCAGAAGATCCCCTGGAGATGGGAAAGCCTACCCACACCAGTATTCTGGCCTGGAGAATTCCAAGGACTGTATAGTCCATAGGGTGGCAAAGAGCTGGACATGGCTGAGTGACGTTGACTTTCACTTGTGACTGTTGTCTTAGGCTCTATTTAGAGTCTAAGGAGTCTCTAGGCCATTTGGGTAAGGCTATGTTTCAGGAATCATAAGGCTATGTTTCAGCGATCACAGCAAGTCTCCAAATTTGCTATTAATAAATTTCTTGGCTCTCAAACAAATTCACAGATTAGCACTGCTAGGGATAGGGTTATATGGATGTGGGTACTGAACTTTCTGTAATTATTGTCACTAGACTAGGAAATAAAGTGGACTTTATTAAAAGAGTACACTGACTTTGGAGTCAGCACACCTAAGCTAAATTTCAGGCTCCATCCTTGGGTAGAAATGTGACTAAGGCAAATTGTTTCCTAGCTCTGAGTCCCAGTTTTCATAACAAGTGAAATGCCAACAGTACCTAACAGGGTTACTGTGGTAATTAGAAAAAGTTAATGTATTTAAAATTTCTAACCCCGGAAATGGGATTAGAACAAATAGGATACAGAGCAAATGTTCAACAAGAAAAGGTATCTTCTCCTTCAGTTCAGTTCAGTCGCTCAGTCATGTCTGAGTTTTTGCAACCCCATGAACTGCAGCATGGCAGGCCTCCCTGTCCATCACCAACTCCCGGAGATCAACCAAACTCATATCCATCGAGTCGGTGAAGCCATCCAGCCATCTCATCCTCTGTCGTCCCCTTCTCTCCTGCCCTCAATCCCTCCCAGCATCAGGATGTTTTCCAATGAGTCAACTCTTCACATGAGGTGGCCAAAGTATTGGAGTTTCAGCTTCAGTAACAGTCCTTCCAATAAACACCCAGGACTGGTCTCCTTTAGGATAGACTGGTTGAATCTCCTTGCAATCCAAGGGACTCTCAAGAGTCTTCTCCAACACTACAGTTCAAAAGCATCAATACTTCAGCGCTCAGCTTTCTTCACAGTCCAGCTCTCACATCCATACATGACCACAGGAAAAACCATAGTCTTGACTAGACGGACCTTAGTTGGCAAAGTAATATCTCTGTTTTTGATATGCTATCTAGGTTGGTCATAACTTTCCTTCCAAAGAGTAAGCGTCTTTTAATTTCATGGCTGCAATCACCATCTGTAGTGATTCTGGAGCCCCCAAAATAAAGTCTGACACTGTTTCCACTGTTTCCCCATCTGTCTGCCATGAAGTGATGGGACCAGATGCCATGATCTTCATTTTCTGAATGTTGAGCTTTAAGCCAACTTTTCCACTCTCCTCTTTCACTTTCATCAAGAGGCTTTTTAGTTCCTCTTCACTTTCTGCCATAAGGGTGGTGTCATCTGCATATTTGAGGTTCTTGATATTTCTCCTAGCAATCTTGATGATTCCAGCTTGTGCTTCTTCCAGCCCAGCATTTCTTATGATGTACTCTGCATAGTAGTTAAATAAGCAGAGTGACAATATATAGCCTTGATGTGCTTGTTTTCCTATTTGGGACCAGTCTGTTGTTCTATGTCCAGTTCTAACTGTTGCTTCCTGACCTGCATACAGGTTTCTCAAGAGGCAGGTGAAGTGGTCTGGTATTCCCATCTCTTTCAGAATTTTCCACAGTTTATTGTGATCCACACAGTCAAAGGATTTGGCATAGTCAATAAAACAGAAAGATAAATATGGAAGGGCAATGGCTGGTCACTGGAAGAGATAACAGGAAGTTTATTTCATCTTGTAGCTCTCAGTGGAAACTTATTTTGGTAAAGTGATATCCTTTGTAAACCAAAAAATACGTAATGCAGCTAGGACCTAGGAGGAATTGAAACAGAAATAGTGACAGTTAGTAGGCATACCTTGGAGATATTGCATGTTTGGTTCCAGATCACCATAGTAAAGTGAATATTGCCATAAAGTGAGTCCTAAGAACTTTTTAATTTCCTAGTGCATATAAAAATTGTGCTTCCAATATACTGTAGCTTAATTAGTATAATAGCATTATGTCTAATATAAACAATGTGCATACCTTAATTAAAAAGTACTTTATTATTAAAAATAAAAAAGCTACCAATAACTTGATCCTTAGGTGTATTGTAATGCTTTTGCTGAGTATTTGAATATTGTGAGAATTACCGAAATGTGACACACAGATTTGAAGAGAGGAAGTGCTTTTGAAAAAATGGTGCCAATAGACTTCCTTAATGCAGGGTTGCCAGAAAACATCTATTTCTAGATGTAGTATCTGTAAAGCACAATATAATGAGGAATGGTTGTACACGAAATAATAGCATCTCCTGTTTTTCTTTGTTCTGGTGTTTCATGACCTCTTGACTTTTTAAAGTTCCTAATTCTGTGTGTTTCTGTTTGCAATTTGAGTACAATTAGTCTCTCAATTTCAACAGTTTCTAATTTCAAGTTTCAATTGCCTAGGAGAGAAACCAGCCTCAATATATTAAGCAGATCTTAGATCTAAATTGTCAGTGAGATCTGACTGGTTTAGCATGGATCAGATGCCCAGGCCTGGATTGATCAACTTTATCCAAGGTGGTTGGATTATGTAACTGTACTTGCAGCTTTGACTGTGGTTGCAGAATGCGGGAGAGGAGATGGAAATACTCTTTGCAAATTGACTAAAGTGGAGGGAGAAGAAAAAACGGGCATCTCTATCAGAGAAAAATCATCGATATTTCATTTGCTCATAACCTAGTTGAGCACATGTTTTTATCTGAGTTCTTAATGAAGGGCAATGTGTTGGTCACGTCTGTAACTGCTGCTGCTAAGTCGCTTCAGTTGTGTCCGACCCTGTGCGACCCCATGGACTGCAGCCCACCAGGCTCCTCCATCCATGGGATTTTCCAGGCAAGAGTACTGGAGTGGGGTGCCATTGCCTTCTCTGCACATCTGTAAAACACTGAAATAATCAACAAAAATGAACCAAAATGCAGAGGTAGAATTTCTATGTAGTAAAAGTTTTACCTGGTTAAAGGTGAAGTGAGGAGCAGCTTTGAAGTCATATGTATATATTAAGAAGAATTGAGTAAAATCTAATTGTACATTTCAAGGAAGAATGATTTCTTCCTGAAGCAAAGTGTGAGCATGTTAAAACCAATCTCATTCTCCATCCAATCCACTTCTTGTTATTGCCACTGAGAAAAATCACACCATGAGACCAAAGCTAAGGGTATTGAAACAGTTATCTTCAGAAGTCTATACTTTATATACTTTATAAAAATTTGTGTGTATTTATAATTTTGCATAACTAGCCATTACTATTGTCTTGTTATTATATTACATATATTAACAGACATTTTAATATGCACATATATACTGTTTTAAATAGGAAGTACATTGTATATACCTTTTATACCTCACCATATTTTCACGTTTATAATATGGACAAGTTATTAAGCATATAGTTTAATTCATATTTAAAACAATACATATATAAACATATATTTTGGATGTGTAAAAGTGTGTATAAGATAAAATCATATAAATGATAAACATTTAATTTTCTAAATATTGAACTCTAAGATTTAAATAAACTTTCCGGAAGAGTATCTCAAATGTAAGGCAGTTCTAAAGAGCTAAATTTTCTTCCACATTTTGAGATACTTGTGTATTCTCCATGGTAAAACATTCTCTTTATTAACTCAATATATATTTTTTAACATTAAAGGCTCCTATGATCATATCTTCTTTCTTAATTAGTCTTGTAAGTGATTTTCTTTTTTCTTTTGGTTTTCCCATAAAATTTGCTCTTGGGTATTTTAATTTTTCACTCAATATCTATTTTCTAACTTATTATGTTCTGCCATTATTTTTATTGATCCCTCTCTTTGGATTTGATAAAATAATTTAGTTTTGTTTTACAAAAAGATTTGAATCAGATTCCTAGTCCATTTTACTTTTCTTGTTTAATAATAAATTGTTTATATGATTTATGGATTAGCCACCTAGAAGACTTGGCCTACATAGCTTACATGTTGTTATGCAGTGTTTTTTATTGTCCTCTTAAAAAATAGGCTGCATTTTTGTTTTGATTCTCTTTTCTCATTTTGTACTTACAGATATCTGCTAAAAATATTGTAGAATTCAAAGTTTAAATTATTATACTCATTCATAGCTTTTTAACATTTTAAGCAGTGCATAAGGTTCTAAAATTTCTGTTTAATTATACTGAGACTTTCCATGTCTAATACAGAATTAGTGTCATTGTATATGCAACAGGACAGTGTATAATATACATAAGTGAGTTCATGAAAAATATAACTTGAATGACATTCTTCTTACCTGAAAAAGCAAAAACTATCTAGAATTGAGAAAGGAAAAATCCAGCCCTGTTAATAAGCAGACTGCAGCAAACACAGAAAAGGCCATTGGGAAAACCAACATAAAACAGTGATTCTCTGAAGTCTAAAGGATAGTTGCAAAATTCCTTCATGAATGTACCCAAATCAGAGCTAATCCTCACTTCCCTGTTGTTAGAATCACCCAGTACAAGTTTAAAACTCAGAAAAATCTTCCTGCCTCTTCCTTATAACATACTCCGTCTTTCCCCTTGTTCATTCTCCCTGTGACAGCAACTTACTCGACCCACCTCTGTTGGCCTGAGAGACCAAAAGTGTGTTCCTTGTGCGGATTCTCTGATGGCTTTACCTCCCCCAATTCCAAATGAACTGAAGCTACTACTAAAATTATTATAATACATGGCAATAGGAGAAAATCTGCCTAGGCACGAAACGTGATGAAGGGTACCATTAATGCCCCATATATTTTAGGGATATTCTGTTATATGAAGTACTGTTGAAATAAAACAGAAGGAAGACAGTGAGGACAAGTTGGCAGCTTCCACTGTTTTTGTTTTTTTTTTAATCTTTTGATCACTGTGTCATGTGGAAGGCTGTGCTGTAGTCGTGGTCTCTGGGCACACATTTTCACAGTTTTTCTTTTTAAAATGCATTTTAAGGAAACTAAAACTTTTAATTGCAATTCTCTTGGGGGAGGGGAAATCTCCCCCTACCCTTAGATCTTTCGGCTGATCTAATAATTAAGGCAATGCGGGGCAGATAACAGGAGGAAAAAAAATTGTAAGGACAGAGTTCTTATAGAATTGGAATCTATGAATTGGCCAAAATGAAGTGACCAAAGTAGACTGTTTATATATTAGATCAATATATAATTAATAGACTATGTTTTTAGATTTAAAGAAATTATGTGAAGATTTAATAAAACAAAGGGGTTTTGCTTGGTTTTTGTTCAGTTGCTGAGTCATGTTCAACTCTTACAACCCCATGGATTGTAGCCTGCCAGGCTCCTCTGTCCACAGGATTTTCCAGGCAAGAATGGTGGAGTGGGTTGCCATTTCCTACTCAGGGGATCTTCCTGACTCAGGGATCAAACCCACGTCTCCTGCATTGCAGATAGATTCTTTATCACTGAGCCACCTGGTGTAGTGAACTAATGAAGAAGTAACAAAGTTTGTCTATATAGCTTTCTGAGCCTTGACTTCCCTAATTCTGGAGATAAGGATGCTTTCTATCCTCCTGGTCTAGAGGAAATTTGAGATTTATTTGCATCTGAGATTTATTTTCCACTTTCAGGGTGCAAGAAGGGGTGTCAGAGTGATTTATTTTTATTGAAGTATAAGTGATTTACAAAGCTGTGTTAATTTCTGCTGTACAGAAAAAATGTGGTTCATGTATTTTTAAAAAATATTCTTTCCATTATGGTTTATCACAGGATATTGAATATAGTTCCCTGTACTCAATAGTAGGACCTGTTGTCTATCCATTATATATATAAAATACTTTCTATCTGCTAATCCCAAACTCCCAGTCCATTCCTACCTGGACCCCACCTCCCCCTTGGCAACCACAAGTCTGTTCTGTCTGTCTGATTCTGATTCTTTTTCATTGATAAACTCATTTGGGTCATATTTTAGATTCCACATAAGGGATATCACCTGACATTTGTCTTTCTCACTTACTTCACTTAGTACGGTAACCTCTAGTTACATCCATGTTGCTTCAAATGGCATTATTTCATTATTTCATGCTTGAGTAGTATTCTGTTGTATATATGTACCAAATCGTCTTTATCCATTCACCTGTCTGTGGACATTTAGGTTAATTCTGTGATTCATGCTGTTATAAACATAGGGGTACATATATCTTTTTGAATTATAGTTTTGTCTGTATATATGCCCAGAAGTGGGATTGCTGGGTCATATGATAACTCTAGTTTTAGCTTTTTGAGGTACCTCCACTCTTTTTTTCATCCTCTTTTCAATATAAGTACTAACTTATTTTGAAAAGTATGTAAATACCAGCTTATATTGAAAAGTACTAACTTATATTGTTATTCCCTATAACAGTATAGGCAGGTCCTCTTTCTCCACATCCTCACCAGCATTTGTTATTTGTAGACTTTTTAATGATGGCCATTCTGATTGGTGTGAGGTGGTACCTCCATTGTTTTGATTCGCTTTTCTCTAATAATTAGCAATGTTGAGCTCCTTTTCATGTGCCTATTTGCCATCCGTATGTGTTTTTGGAGAAATATTTATTTATGTCTTCTGCCCATTTCTCAGTTGGCATTTTTGTTTTTGAGTTGTTGAATTATATGAGCTATTTGTATATTTTGGAAATGAGGCCCTTATGAGTCTCATCATTTGCAAATATTTTCTACCATTCAATAGTTTGTCTTTTCTTTTCTTTTTCCCATGGTTTCCTATGCTATGCAAAAGCTAGTGAGTTTGATTAAGTCCCACTTGTTCAGTTTGCTCTTATTTCTGATGCTTTGGGAGAGCTAAGAAAATATTGGTACAATTTATGTCAGAATGTTTTGCCTGTTCTCTTTGAGGAGTTTTATGGTGTCGTATCTGATATTTAACTCTTTGAGCCATTTTTGCTTCCCAGGTTGTGCTAGTGGTAAAGAACCCGCCTGCTAATGCAGGAGACACAAGAGATATGGGTTTGATCCCTGGGTTGGTAAGATCCCCTTGGAGGAGGAAATGGCAACCTGCAGTATTCCAAGCAATACTGCTCTCCAGTATTCTTGCCTGGAAAATTCCATGGACAGAGGAGCCTGGCCGGCTACAGTCCATGGGGTCGCAAAGAGTCAGACACGACTGAGCAACTAACTCATTCTTTCATGTCAGAGAAAGCTTTGCCTGTTCTTCTCTAGGAGTTTTATGGTGTCATATCTTATGGTTAACTCTTTAAGCCATTTTGAGCTTATTTTTGTGTGTGGTGTGAGAGTGTGTTCTAACTACACTGATTTACATCAACTCCTGTTTTCCCAACACCCTTTGCTGAAGAGACTACCGTTTTCATATTGTGTATTCTTGACTACTTTAATGAAGATAAATTGACTGTAAGTGAAAGTTGCTCAGTAGTGTCTGACTCTTTGTGACCCCATGCATTGTACAATGGAATTCTCCAGGTCAGAATACTGGACTGGGGAGTCACTGCCTTCTTCAAGGGATCTTCCCAACTCAGGGATCAAGCCCAGGTCTCCTGCACTGCAGGCAGACTCTTTACCATCTGAGCTCCCAGGGAAGCCTCAGCTGACTGTAGGTGTGTAGATTTATTTCTGGGCTCTGTAATTCTGTTCCATTGATTCACATATGTGTTTTGTTTTGTCTTTGTTTTTTGCTTGTGCATGCTGTTTTGATTGTGGAAGTTGTACAGTTTTGTGTGAAGTCTGGGAAGGTTATGTCTCCTGCTTAGTCCTTTCCCCTCAGGATTGCTTTGGTAATTCTGGATTTTTGATAGTGCCATATAAATTGGGGGATTATTTTTTCTAGTTCTGTGAAAAATGTCCTGGGTAATTTGATAGGGATTGCATTAAGTCTGGGGCTTCCCTTGTGGCTCAGCTGGTAAAGAATCCACCTGTAATGTGGGAGACCTGGGTTTGATCCCTGGGTTGGGGAGATCCCCTGGAGAAGGGAAAGGGTACCCACTTCAGTATCCTGGCCTAGAGAATTCCATGGACTATATAGTTCATGGGGTCGTAAAGAGTTGGACATGACTGAGCAACTTTCATTTCACATTAAATCTGTAGACTGCTTTGTGTAGTGTAGGCATTTTAACAATGTTAGTTCTTCCAATCAAAGAGTGTGGGATATCTTTCCATTTCTTTTATTTTCCTTATTAATGTCTCATAGTTCTAGGCATATGTCTTTTACTCCTTGGTCAAGTATATTCCTAAACTATTGGGGGTTTTTTGGGCACGATTTCAAGAAGGTTTTTTTGTTTGTTTGTTTGTTTTTACCGTTCCTTTCTGATATTTCATTGCTAGTGTAAAGAAATGCAACCAGTTTTTGTATGTTCATCTTGTATCCTGCTGCCTTGTTAAATTTTTTTATCGGTTGTAGCAGTTTTTGTATGGTCTTTAGAGTTTTCTGTATATAGTATTGGGCTTTCCTGGTGGCTCGGATGGTATTATGTCATCTGCATGTAATGACATTTTACCCCTTCCCTTCCAACTTGGATATCTTTTATTTCTTTTTCTTGTCTGACTGCTGTGTTAGGACTTCAGAATTGTATTGAACAGAAGTAGTGAGAGTGGGTGGGCTTCCCCAGTGGCTCAGTGGTAAAAAATCTGCCTGTTAATTCAAGAGCCTTGGGAGATGCAGGTTTGATTCCTGGATCGGGAAGATCCCCAGGAGGAGGGCATGACAACCCACTCCATTATTCTTGCCTGGAGAATCCCATGGGCAGAGGAGCCTGGTGGGCTATAGTCCATGAGGTCTGTCAAAGAGTCATACAGAACTGAAATGACTTAACATGCACCCAGTGAAAGAGAGCATCCTTGTCTTGTTTCAGATGTTAGTGGGAAAGCTTTCAGCTTTTCGTGTTGTCTGTGAGTTTGTCATTTAATATCTTTTATTATGTTAGATCTGTTCCCTCTATACCCACTTTGGTAAAAGTTTTTATCATGAATGGAAGTTGAATATTATCAAATGGTTTTCCGCATTTATTGAGATGATCACGTAGTTTTTGTCTTTTGCTTGTGTGGTGTATCACATTGGTTCGCTTATATTGAACCATTCTTGTGAACTTTAGATGAATATAGGTTAGTTGTGATGTGTGACATTTTAATGTGCTGTTGGATTTAGTTTGCTAATATTTTGTTGAGAATTTTTTCATTTATATTCATCAAAGATATTGAACTGTAATTTTCTTTTTGATGGCATCTTTGTCTGCTTTTGGTACCAGGATGGCAGTGGCTTCACAGAACATCTTTGGAAGTGTTTCTTTACAGTCTTCTGGAAGACTTTGAGAAGGATTAGTATAAATTCTTCCTGGTGTTTTTGGTAGAATTTGCCTGTGAAGCCATCTGTTCCTGAACTTTTGTTTGTAGACTGTGCTTTTTTATTATTATTATTACAGATTCTATTTCACATTTAGTGATTAGTCTGTATAAATTATATATTTCTTGATTCAATTTTGATGGGCTATATGTTTCTAAAAACTTAGCAGTTTCCTCTTGGTTGTTGAATTTGCTGGCATGTAATTGTTCATAATATTCTCTTTTTAAACAAAAAATCTGTGAAATCAGCTGTTATTTCTCCTTTTCATTTCTTATTTATTTAGGTACTGTCTCTTCTTTTCCTGGCCAGAGGTTTGTCTATTTTGTTTACCCTTTCAAAGAACCAGCTCTTGTTTTTATTGATTTTTCAATTTTGAATCTTTCTTAAAATTCTTTTCTCTAATCTTCATTTCCTTCCTTCTGATAACTTTAGGTTTTTCTTGTCATTTTTCTAATTCTTTTAGGTGATCAGAGTGGTTTTTAAATCACTTTTTCCACCAGCTGATTTTCAAGTGATTTTCAAGTAATCAATATGCCATTGTGGGATATCTTGGGGTGACCCATCCTGAACCCTAAAACTATGCATAAGTGCCCATGATTGTTACTTCTATTTTTCTTATCTAAATTTTATCAATAAAGGAGCTGAGATCTGGAAAGAATGAGAGACTTTCCTATTTCTATTATTTCCCAACAGAGTGGGAAATTTCCTCAGGAAACTGACATATCCTCTATGAAGATCAGTTTCCTTACCTCTGAAGTGAGGAACAAAATAGCGTGTAATTCCTGGCACTGTGAGAAGGATTGGATTACTAAAGCCATGTGTAATGCATAGGGGCTGCCTGTGTACTTAACATCTGCTCAGTTAATGATGTTAGCTGCTATTACTGAGAGGGGCAGCTTAGAGCCAAAGCTCCACATTTGGACCCCAAGTTGTCTTCTGTTAACCTCTCACCTTACTTTGGAAGTAAATAGAAACAGGTAACATTTTAAATTTGCTTTTCAAATTGTTAAGTGTGTTACAGTTGGAAATGTTGGTAAATGTGTGTGAGATGACTTCTTAGCTTGTTAATGACAACATTTGTTTGGACTCTACACTCCATGTGTTGTTTTTTTTTAATTTTTAAAATTTTTGTAGAATTCATTTTCAAGTTAATTTAAAAAAATTTACATGAAATGTAAGGGCAGAGTGTTCTAAAGATAGCATTTATCTTCAGAACCTTTAGACAGTCTCTGATTTGTTTGTTTCTGAATGCCACCTCTGCTGGTATGGGGATGTCTACATACTTTAGCAGGTTTTATCACTGAATTTCCTAAAAGTGATTTGGCAGTGGTTTTAAGACAAGCTAACAAGTTAGAGTAATGTAGAAGAAAAACTTCTATCAGTAGAAGAAAAACTATTTTTGCAAGATGTTAACCATATAATTGTTTTGAGTCATGGTATTTATTCTGGTTTTTGCCCCATAAAATAAAATCATAATCTTCTAAACATTTAATGAGCTCTTGTCATTCATTTATACATTTTGGTTTTTAAAAATCCTGCCATTAAGCATAACTTAGAATCCTATATTTTCCCTCCATGATACACATGTCTTCTGGATAGTACGCATAAACCAGATAAAAGTCACTCTGCCTGAGCCCCACTGAACAAGTAGGAAAGCAGGAAATACACAAAACACATCAGAGAGGAAAACGTTTTATGTGAGTGCATTAGGTAAAAGTAACCCCTTACTACTTGGTCAATTTGGCAAAATAATTTTTGATTCAGTGGCATTATGAGGTGCAGGTAATCTGGGTTCCTTTCCTTGATGATACCAGAAGAGATCATTTAACCTGGAAACTCCAGAATGAAAAACCAGGCATCACTTGTTTAATACCTGAGTTTAAAATAAGGAGATGAAGTGAATGCATTTAATTTCAATTTACTTCTGCTTCATGATGAATAATTAATACATGAGGTGATTCTACTCAGCTTCAGTCCCATCACACTTAGGGATGGTGGAAACTCAGAGCCTGGTGTACCTATGGGAAATTACTCTATAATTATATTTGAATCTTCTTGTTAAAACCAACTCAATGAACTTCAAGGCCACCTCAGGGCTAAGTATAATAGCAAGCTATTTAAAATCAAAACAAAACAAAACTCCCATATTCTTTGTTGATGTCCCTCCAGTTGCTTTCCAAGAAAGTTTCTGTCTCCCAAATGCCCTAAACCAGGCATAAATCCCTTTCTTATTCTCTGCCTGCCCTCTGAATCTTGATGAATCAAGCTTAGATGTGCCGTCTGATCACTCAGACCTAGATTCAGCCTGCAGTCCCTCTTTCTCTTACACTCCTCAATATGTATCCCTCTTTCCCCCTTAATCTCTTCTCCGAAATCAACCACACGGGGCTTTGCCACTTGCTAGAACAAATAAGAAGACTCCACCCTATCTCCCATCCACGTTTAGATTGATCATTGTGAGGATTTTCACTCCTGTGTTCCAAATTCAGATGTACTATAAATGGAGTTGCCAGAGAAAATCAGGATGCCCAGTGTATGGACTGTTTACGTCCTCCGAGAATTCACATGTTTAAACTTAATTTCCAGTGTGATGATATTTGGAGATAGGTTTTTTTTTCCTGAAGTCAATTAGTTCATGAGGGTGTACCATCATGATGGGATTCAGTTCAGGTCAGTCACTCAGTCGTGTCCAACTCTTTGCGACCCCATGAATCACAGCACGCCAGGCCTCCCATCACAAAATCCCGGAGTTCACTCACACTCATGTCCACGAGTCGGTGATGCCATCCAGCTATCTCATCCTCTCTCGTCCCCTTTCCTCCTACCCCCAGTCCCTCCCAGCGTCAGAGTCTTTTCCAATGAGTCAACTCTTCACATCAGGTGGCCAAAGTATTGGAGTTTCAGCTTCAGCATCAATCCTTCCAATGAACACCCAGGACTGATCTCCTTTAGGATGGACTGGCTGGATCTCCTTGCAGTCCAAGGGACTCTCAAGAGTCTTCTCCAGCACCACAGTTCAAAAGCATCAATTCTTCGGCATTCAGTTTTTTCATAGTCCAACTCTCACATCTATACATGACCACTGGAAAAACCAGAGCCTTGACTAGACGGACCTTTGTTGGCAAAATAATGTCTCTGCTTTTCAATATGCTCTCTAGGTTGGTCATAACTTTTCTTCCAGGAAGTAAGTGTCTTTTAATTTAATGGCTACAGTCACCATCTGCAGTGATTTTGGAGCCCCCAAAATAAAGTCTGTCACTGTTTCCACTGTTTCCCCATCTATTTCCCATGAAGTGATGGGACCAGATGCCATGATCTTAGTGTTCTGAATGTTGAGTTTTAAGCCAACTTTTTCACACTCCTCTTTCACTTTCATCAAAAGGCTCTTTAGATCCTCTTTGCTTTCCGCCATAAGGGTGGTATCATCTGCATATCTGAGGTGATTAATATTTCTCCTGGCAATCTTGATTCCAGCTTGTGCTTCATCCAGCCCAGCATTTCTCACAATGTACCCTGCATATAAGTTAAATAAGCTGGATGACAATATACAACCTTGACATACTCCTTTCACAATTTGGAACCAGTCCATTTTTCCATGTCTGGTTCTAACTGTTGCTTCTTGGCCTGCATTCAAGTTTCACAGGAGACAGGAAAGGTGGTCTGGTATTCCCATCTCTTGAATAATTTTCCACAGTTTGTTGTGATATGCACAGTCAAAGGCTTTAGCATAGTTGATGAAGCAGAAGTAGATGTTTATCTGGAATTCTCTTCCTTTTTCTATGATCCAATGGATATTGGCAATTTGACCTCTGGTTACTCTGCCTTTTCTAAATCCATTTTGAATATCTGGAAGTTCATGGTTCACATACTGTTGAAGCCTGGCTTGGAGAATTTTGAGCATTATTTTGCTAGCATGCGAGATGAGTGCAATTGTGTGGTAGTTTGATCATTCTTTGGTGTTGTCTTTCTTTGGGATTGGAATGAAAACTGACCTTTTTCAGTTCTGTGGCCACTGTTGAGTTTTCCTACTTTGCTGGTATATTGAGTGCAACACTTAAACAGCATCATATTTTAGAATTTGAAATAGCTCAACTGGAATTCCATTACCTCCACTAACTTTGTTTGTAGTAATCCTTCCTAAGTCCCACTTGACTTCACACTCTAGGATGTCTGACTCTAGGTGAGTCATTACACCATTGTGGTTTTCTGGGTCATAGCAATCTTTTTTGTATAGTTCTTCTATATATTCTTGCTACCCCTTCTTAATATCTTCTGCTTCTGTTAGGTCTTTGCTATTTCTGTCCTTCATTGTGGCAATGTTTTTCATGAATGTTCCCTTGGTATCTCCAATTTTCTTGACAAGATTTCCAGCCTTTCCCATTCTAACTTTTCCCTCTATTTCTTTGCATTTTTCACTTAGGAAGGCTTTGTTATCTCTCATTGCTATTCTTTGGAACTCTGCATTCAGATGGATATAGCTTTCCTTTTCTCATTTGCCTTTTGCTTCTCTTCTTTTCTCATCTATTTGTAAGACCTCTTCAGAAATGAGTATAATATTGTGAATTACTCTCACAGTGCTCTGAAGATTAGATTAGGTAATGTTTATAGAGTTCTTGGCCTATAGTAGTTGCTTAAGAAATGCCATGGTCTTTCCTTTTCTTCCAGTAGGCAACACATACAACATATAAGTGTATTAAAATGTTTTTGCACACTAATGTCAACACAGCTAGTTTGTACTAGCCTTACTTGCTCTTTGAGGGTGTAGTTCAAGTTCATGATGACATTTTCTGGAATCTCAAGCTTCTAGCTTGCCTTTGAAATGAACATTTCTTTTCACCTATCAGCTTATTTATTCAGTGCTACAGTCAAAGCTAATATTTTGTCTTAAGTCCATTGATTTCTTGGGGTCCTCTCATTCCTATGGGGCTTACTGTCTAAAAGTCCCATCTCTTTTCCACATGTGACTCCAACAGTTTCCCTACTTGAATAACTTTACCTTTTCAGACTTGTCAGCATACCTGGTACTTCAAAAATCCAGGGATGGAAAAAATGCTGTTTGCCTTCGAATGCTAGCCAACCCCACCTCCGGTAAGATATCTGTGTTAAAAGATGTGCTCGGTAATTATGTAAACACATGAATGTAGAAATGACTACTATCTGTGTATTATAAGCCTTCAGCAGCACCCCATTGTTCTAAGGGAATAAACAAGTTTGTAACATGGCCGATAAGTCACTGTAAGGGCTCTACATCAGCATATACTATCCAATCACTTATTCATACAGTCAGCCAAGAAATATTTATTGCACCTACAATATATCAGAAAAGATTATATCCAGGAATTGGGTGTTGAAGTGTATAAAGCAGAGAAATCCACTTCCTTACAGATCTTAATTACAATTAGGTGAAGGGAAACAGGTAGCAAAGCATACAGATAATTATATACACGATATGTAAATAGCGCCACATGTTCTGAAAGGACAAAGCAGGAAAGGAGTTTCTAGTTCTAATTCTCTAAAGAGCTTAGGCACTTGGACCTCTTTTTATCCACTTATTTTCTCAGGGGACCTCTGTAGATGTTATTTCCTTTCCTTCGAACAATGTTTTCTGCAATTTGTCTAGTTTTCCTACTATTTATCTTGCATTATTCCAACTCAAGTGTAACTTCATTTCCTTGGGCTACCCTTTCCTAACGCTCTGCCTTCCCATCCTCTAAATTCCCCTGCCCTCACCCCAGTGCCAAAGGACAATTCCCAGTGTGTTCGGTGCTTCCCTGAGCTCTAATTCTTTCCCTCGGAGGGCTTTTCTCAGTTTGGAATTATTCAGTCATTTTTGAGATCAATCATAATTATTATTTTTGGCTGGACCATTTGGTGTGTGGAACTTCTGCCACTAGAGAGCAAACTTGCACCCCCTCCCCCCCGCCCGTAGCAGAAACATGGCATCTTAAGCACTGGCCACTAGGAAGTCCCTGGGGCCAATTCTTTACTATGTTTCCTCACACTAGAGTGCGACCTTTTCAAGAAGAGGAACAGCATCTGTTCTTTGCCCCACTCTTATCCCCAGAATAAGGAATGTCATGCAATAACCATGAACTCACAGATGTTCACAGGAGGGCTCACAGTAATAACATGCAATAATCATGCTATCCACATGCCAAGAGTCCTACACATGTTAGCAATAAGGCAGAACAGGGGCTATAAATTGCTTTAAATCCAGCTTTATTTACTCACAGTTTTGCCTGGGGTCAAATCTATTCCAAGAATTGGTGAAAATATCACAGTGCTTTCAACATAGGCTTTTTAAAATTCCTAAGTGATCAGCAAGGAATCAGGATGTGTCCTCCACCTATTCTGTAGAGCCAAGAAATGAGATGAAATAAATATGACATAGAACTTGTCCTTAAGAACTGAAATTTTCTGCAAACATGAAATGTTCCTACTCATGGGAATCAAGTCTCTGACCTTTCAGTTTTATCCAAATGACTAAAAAGAAGTGTAGAATTGCCATCTGGAATTCTCGGCTAATTACTGAAATTTTGTTTTGTTTTAGCAAAAAAAAAAAAAAAAAAGACTTTTTCCACCCTTGCCTCTCTCTCTGAACTGTTGAATTTCAAGAGTATATAGTGCCTTCTGCTACATTATTTCCCAGCTACTGAGTTCTGTCTCCAGAGGAAACTCTATTTGATGTAAAGGCGTTGAGAATATGAGGGAGATTGAAGGTTTGTGACTTGTGGGTGGAGGGAATGGCCACCTTGTCCAAGTAGGATAGAAGCTGTCCAGGATGCTGAGTCACTCTGGTACCACCTGCTTGGCTGACCCACTAATCTGCCAGCCCGTTTTTGTGAACACCAGAATTGTTTCCTGGTGGAGATTTCCTGAAACATTTCTTACATCAATTAAAGACTAAAGAACAGATGGTGATTTCTTGAAATAGTGAAGATTTTAACTGATTCATTACTCATGTAGGGAACAGTGATGATAACCAATTCGGCATCATATGCTTTGGCTTACTTTTCTTTTTTGTTGTCAGTTTCCAGTATGTTAGGAGATTTCAGGCTTTAAGAATAAAAATATGCTTGCTTCAGATCATGGAGACTTATCAGGTTGCCCTAGGAAGTCAGAAAGCACAGAGATCAGTCTCAATAATGTCAAGGTCAGGTTTTAATGGAATGGAGGTGGTATTTATCACCTTTCAGGTACCAGAGCAACTCCATGGACACTCATCAAAAACTAGAGACTTGTCAGGTTTGATAATGTCTACCAAAGCAAAACACTGTGCCCAGAACACAGAAAGAACTCAGAAATATATAGCTGGCATTCTATGACAACAACAGAAATTTTAGGAATTTAACAGCAGGTTTTATTGAGCTGCACATTCGTTTTAGCATACTGTTGAAAGGATATTTCTATATGTCTGATAATGTTACCTTATTTGTCACTCTATTTTTCTCCAACTCTGCTCTGTCAGTTTCTCCTGCTTTCCTTCTCTCTCCCATACATCTCCCTCCACCCTCTCATTTGGAATCAAGATTCCCCAAGAGATAGAATCTGATGAGACATGTTATTCACTATCCTTTGTCAGAGCACTCCCACTAGACATTCTTGTGTCAAATGACTCTTTAAACTGCTCCTTAAAACTGAGCCATCACTACTCCTCTTGAGTCTGAGTGCACTCTTGGTTCTGATACATGCCATCCCAGCTATGTTAACCAGTCCACAGGACAGAAAGCTTGGAGGATTTGGGGTAAGAATCACCCTGAGGGACTCTGCTTGGCTGGAGACCAGGGATACAGAGTACATTAAGTTTCATAGACTATTAAACATACCAGTAATTCATTTGTCTTTTCCTCTGGAGGCCTAATAAGTCCTCTTTTAAAGTATAGTGTGAAAGTCCCTCAGTTGTGTCGGACTGTTTGCGACCCCATGGACTATACAGTCCATGGAGTTCTCCAGGCCAGAATACTGGAGTTGGTAGCCTTTCCCTTATCTGGGAATCTTCCCAACCCGGGGATCAAACCCAAGTCTCCCGCATTGCAGGCAGATTCTTTACCAGCTGAGCCACAAAGGAAAGAATAGCAAGTTTTAAAGTATCGTAAGTTTTATGTGATGGTTCAACATTTTTTCAAACATTTTTGTAATTGAAGTGTAGTTAATTTGCAATGTTCCATTAATTTCAAGTGAATAGCAATGTAACTCAGTTATGGGGTGGACTCTGGGAGTTGATGATGGACAGGGAGGCCTGGCATGCTGCGGTTCATGGGGTCACAAAGAGTCGGACATGACTGAGCGACTGAACTGATATAGATATCAGAATCTTTTCCATTATAGGCTATTACAAGATATTGAGTATAGTTCCCAGTTTAGGTCCTTGTTTGCCCATTTTATTTATAGTAGTGTGTGTATGTTAATCCTGAACTCCTATTTTATACACACACACACACACACACACAGACACACAGACACACACACACACACACACACACACACGTACACGTATATGTGGGCTTCCCTGCTGGCTCAGATAGTAAAGAATCTGCCTACAGTGTAGAAGACCTGGGTTCTATCTCTGGGTTGGGAACATTCCCTGGAGAAGGGCATGACAACCCACTCCTGTATCCTTACCTGTAGAATCCTCATGGACAGAGGAACCTGGCGAGCTAAAGTCCACAGGGTCACAAAGAGTCAGACATGACTGAGCGACTCAGCAGAGTGCAGCACATATATATGTGTATATGTGTATTTGTCTATATACAGATATGTACACGTTGCTTTTATACTGGTTTCAAGCCTTTAACATTCTGTCAATGAACACAAAAAGTGTTTCTCAGAAAGTAGTTGAGTGCTGGCCTCATTAGACATAAAGAACTGTTTGGAAAATATGCAGTGGTCCACAGAGAATCTTCCCATCGTGTGTGTCTGCATGCCTGGAGCCTGGCTAGACCACAAAGTTCATTTTGGAAACAAACTCAGGACTAAGTGAATACTCTCTAATTCCTGGCAGCATAAGATATCAGAGAGATCAGAAAGGAGATAGACTTTGGTTTAATTCAGTGTTTTTTCAATAAATAACCAACATGTCACTCTGCCTTTCTGGAGTGCAGTTGATTTAATCTGTAAATGGTTCTTAGAGATAATGTACACAAAACACCTAAGCAATAAATACTAGTTCTTTTCCCCTATGAGACCTACTCTGTACATAATTCATATCTCTTCTACCTGTCTTTGCTTCTCAGGTGAGCAATGGGCCCTTCCGGTGTTTGTATCTACTTACAGGCTGGAGCTCTGTTGATATTCTGGAGATGTGTAGTCATATTTCACACTGAGGTGCTGGCGGTGCAGCATCCGCTGGTAGGAAGAGGGCACAAGGAGCTGCAGAGGAGCAAACCCTAAGTGACGAGTGTGATGAGTAGATGGAACCCAGGTGCAGCCTGGGCCAGGCCTGGTGGGGGTCAGGCTGGTGGGGGACAGACCAGCTGTCCCCATTGTTGTGGTGAAACCCAGCCAAAAATCATGAGTAGAGATCATGACTTTGGTTATGAATTGCCTTCTGTTCCTGCTCAGCACACTGCATCCCACCTTGATTCTTATCCTCCAGGCACAGATCTTGCTGGTTCGAAGATTTACCTCTTGCTACTGGATCTTAGCTCTTTGAAGGTATAGGAGCAACCTCCTTTTGTGAAAGGATTCCAAAGAGAAGTAGCATACACAGGTCTTTTTGAGAAGTATTGACACCTTCAAGTATATTGAAGAAATATACTTTTAGAGGGTCCAAAGTTCATACAGCATTCCCAAATATCAGTGTGAGATGTTGAGATATTGTTATTTAAATAGAGACAAATTTCTGGGACTTTAACTGATTCAGATGAAAACTCCTATTAGAATGTAGTTTATACACATTCCATGCTAGATTTTACGTGTGTCTAAGTAGAATACAAGTTCAGAAGAAAATTTGTGACAATGTCATTGTAATTTCCTTATTAAAATATATATATTTCTTGAAATATGAAACTTCTCTTATGCATCTTGGATTTTTTTTTCCATTGGTGCTATCACAGCTACTTGAAGACATTAAGTCTTTGACATACATTTATTTAATGAGTACATGCTGATCATTTTATTAATGTTATAGCTGTTCTAGGAGTTAAGAACCACCCCAGAATATTGCTCCTACACTGCACCATCTGTTTAGATTACAGAATATTCTGATCTCTTCTTTCTGGGTCATCCACCTTCATATGTTCATGAAGATCTTAAGAAACTTATTCTGCCCCAAATTTTAGGCCTTTCTACTCGACACCTACACTCTGAACCCAAAATTACAACACATCTTCATATAAGTGCAGATTATCTTGAAAGAAAAATATAGTAAAACTAATAGATGGTGTAAGTCCTAGTCATTCTCAAAATCAAATAAAATAGATCTATGGCAATCCTTTAAAAAGAAATAAGAACAAAAAGAAATACAAATGCTCCAAGGAGGAATAGTTAGCAGATGTAAAATGGATGAAGGTGCAACATTTCCTAGTTGGGAATACTAAAAATCAAAATGGGATGAAGAAATCAAGGTATAAGAAAACCCAAGATTAGTGCTCTTACATGTCAAGACTTTAAGTCCCAATAAAATATCAAATATTGTCAAGCATTATATTAAAAGAATAAGACAAATATGATTTATACAGAGAATGCACATATGGCTTGACATTGGTTATTCTATTAAGGTAATTCATCACAGTTAAGAGTTAAGAAACTTAAGGCTATTTATAAAACCCTGGTGCCAGAAATAAACCTTACATTATAAAATTAAATTACACCTGATGCTAAGAGACTTGACTATATATGACTCTAAAATATCCATTTGTTATCCTGGGGTAGCTACTGACATCAATTTGTTATGTATATTTTTAGATTTTTTTTTTGTGAAACATATACACATGCACCTGTAGCAATATATGGTCAATGATTCTGTAATTATTTAGATTTCACTGTAGCAAACCACAGCAAACTTCGTTGTGTAAAATAATAGCCATTTATTGTTGTATTGCTCAGTGGGTCCATGGTTGGTAGGATGGATGCGGCGCTGCTGAGCTTAGGGATTGCTTGCATGTTTTGGGGAGTTCCTGGCTTCGGCTTATTCAAACTCTTTTTCTTGTGCTTACACATAAGGCACTCACGCCAGCACTCTATAAACTGTTTAATGATGAAGTATTTTACGCATTCCTAATAGAATCAACTTAAGGCATGGGTGCCCTCTATCATTACTAGGGAGGAACTGGGCAGACCAATAGACTTCTTGGACACCTTCTGCTCTCATCTCTCCTACCCTTAACCCATTGACTGCTGCTGCTGCTGCTGCTGCTGCTGCTGCTGCTGCTGCTAAGTCGGCTGCCTCAGTCATGTCTGACTCTGTGCGACCCCATAGACGGCAGCCCACCAGGCTCCCCTGTCCCTGGGATTCTCCAGGCAAGAACACTGGAGTGGGTTGCCATTTCCTTCTCCAGTGCATGAAAGTGAAAAATGAAAGTGAAGTCGCTCAGTCGTGTCCGACTCTTCGCGACCCCATGGACTGCAGCCCACCAGGTTCCTCCGTCCATGGGATTTTCCAGGCAAGAGTACTGGAGTGGGGTGCCATTGTCTTCTCCAAACCCATTGACTAGTGGACCTCAATTTAGTTTATCTCTAGTGCTGCTTTAATTGACAGGTGTAAAAGATATTTCCCAAAGGGTGAATTTTTTTTTTTTTTTTTTTTTTTTTAGAAATATGCCAGCAAACTGGGATGGAGCTTGGACCTGATTCTGTACATAGGATGGGAACTTGGCAATACTGGTTGGTCCCAGATGATGCCTGTTAGCAGTTGCTTCCAACAACAACAACAACAAAAATTAGTAAAATTCATTCCAGTAATGGTTTTCATTTAGTATACTGCATCTTAAGAAAGTTTGGAGTTCAAGTCTGTTAAATTTGAAATATCTGACGTTGTTTATACTCTTGCAAATGAAGGTTAGAAAGTCCTGCGTTAAAGATAAGATGATGTTTTTGTGTGGGTGTTGATACAAACACATTTTGGTGATGCACAGTATTATGGTACACAGAAAGCTCATATCTAATTAAGAAATTTTTCAAGCAAAAAACATTTTTGGAATTAGCTATGGTACACATATAATTCATAATTGTATCTAAACAATCTTTTTATATCAATCCAAATGGAAGTTATAATTATAGAAATTTGCATATTGTTATATATGCACATTTAGAGTACAGTAACATTAAAAATTTCATGATGATGCAAATGAGTACACAAACAAAGATCAGCAGAGCAGTGCACAAGTCCTGCTTTTGCTGCCCATTATCACCAGTATGTTAAAATAATTTGAAACTTCAAAAATCAGCTATAAAGCAGCCTACATTTCTTAAAATGGCATTAAACTATTTTTTTATGTCATTTCCATATACTTTGCTTGAAACTTGTTTAAAATCTGTGGAAATGTTTACTCAAAGACTATAGTAAACTGTATGTTCATCCTATTTAGAAAGCCAAATAGTATACCAAAAATAAAGAAAGAACCAAACCTAAACAGTAGTGTTATTAGATACCCAAAATTATATATTAAAAAATATCATCTAAATATGGACTAAAAATAAACATATGCTTTGTCACGTAATGCCGCATACATTTTGCCATATAGGGACCAAAAATTACAAGCATTATTAATCTAACAATTCCAATAATGAGATAAAAACCATGAGTATTAGAATCTAAGATTTGGTCATTAATGTGATCAAACAACAGTAAAATTAATTGGTGTCTATGAATAAAGAAATGAAGAGAAAAAAGTACCATATTTCATAGAGTCTAAGATTAAATGTTCACATATCAAAATTTTGAAATTTTAATGTCTTAAGATCATTTAAATTCTTTTTTTAATTTTATTGGAAGATAGTTGATTCACAGTGTTGTTAATTTCAGATATACAGCAAAGTGATTCAGTTGTACGTATACATTTACTCATTTTTAAAATATTTTTGATTATAGGTTATCACAAAATATTGAGTAGAGTTCCCTGTGCTTTGTTGGTCATCTATTTTATGTAAAGTTGTATGTGTATTTTACTTCCAAGCTCCTGATTTATCCCTTTCCCCTGTGTTTCCCCTTTGGTAACCATAATTTCCTTTTGATATCTGTAAGTCGGCTTCTGTTTTGTAAATAAGTTCATTTGTATCATTTACAAAATTAGCTTCTACATATGAGTGGCATCATATGATATTTGTCTTTCTCTGACTTACCCACTTAATATGATAATCTCTAGGTCATCCATGCTGCTGCAGAAAGCATTATTTCATTCTTTTTATGGCTGAGTAACATTCCAGTGTATATATGTACCACATCTTTTTTATCCATTCCTCTGTCGATGGACACTTAGGTTTCTTCCATCTTCTGCTTATTGTAAAACAATGCTGCAATGAGCATTGGGATTCATGTATTTTTTGAATTAGTTTTCTCCAGATAATGCCAAGATGTGGGGTAGTTCTATTTTAAGTTTTCTGAGGAACATCCATACTGTTGTCCATAGTAGTGGTACCAATTTACATCCCTGCCAACAGTATAGGAGGGTTCCCTTTTCTCTACACTCTCTCCAGCATTGTTTATGGACTGTTTGATTATGTCCATTGATTATGACCATTCTGAGCCATGTGAAGTGATACCTCATTGTAGTTTTGACTTGAATTTCTCTGATATTAGGGTTGAGCATATTTTCATGTGCGTGGCCATCTATACATCTCTTGGAGAAATAACTATTTAGGGCTTCTGCCCATTTTTGGATTGGATTGTTGGTTTTTCGACATAGAACTGCGTGAGCTGCTTGTATATTGTGTAGATTAATCCTCTGTCATTTGATCATTTGCGAATATTTTCTCCCATAATGTGAGCTATGTTTTTGCTTTTTACTGTTTCCTTCCCTGTGCAGAAGCTTTTAAGTTTAATTATGTGCATTTGTTTGTTTTTATTTTCATTATTCTAGGAGGTGGATTCAAAAGATACTGCTGAGATTTACATCAGAGAGTGTTCTGCCTGTGTTTCCCTCTAAGTATTTTATAGTATCTGGTCTTGGGTTTATGTCTTTGATCCACTCTGAGTTTATTTTTGTGTATGGTGTTAGAGAATATTCTGATTTCATTCTTTTAAATGTAGCTGTCCAGTTTCCCAGCGCCATTTATTGAAGGGACTGTATTTTCTACATTGTAGATTAACTAACCATAGGTGCATGGGCTTATTTCTGGGTTTTCTATCCTGTTCCATTGATCTGTATTTCTGTTTTTGCACCAGTGCCCCACTGTTTTAATTGACAGAGTGGCTTTTTAGTGTAATCTGAAGTTAGGGAGTCTGATTCCTGGAGCTCCGTTTTTCTCTCTCAAGATTGCTTTGGCTATTTGATGTCTTTTGTGTTTTCATACAAATTAAAAAAAATAGTTCTAGTTCTGTGAAAAATGTCACTGGAATTTGATAGGGGTTGCATTGACTCTACAGACTGCCTTGTGTAGGATGGTCATTTTGGCAACATTGATTCTTCCAATCCAAGAACATGGTATATCTCCATCTGTTTGTGTCATCTTCAATTTCTTTTGTCAGTGTTTTGTAGATTTAGAGTACAGGTCTTTTGTCTTCTTAGGTACGTTTATTTCTAGGTATTTTACTATTTTCGATCCATGATAAATGGAATTATTTCCTTCATTTTTCTTTGTGCTCTTTCATTGTATTCCTATGAATTGTTATGCATAGGAATACAAGAGATTTCTGTGTATTAATTTTGCATCCTGCAACTTTACCAAATTCACTGATGAGCTCTAGTAGTTTTCTGGCAGCATCTTTAGGGTTTTCTATGTGTAGTATCATGTCATCTGCAAAGGCAATGGCACCCACTCCAGAACTCTTGCCTGGAGAATCCCATGGATGGAGGAGCCTGGTGGGCTGTAGTCCATGGGGTCGCTGGGAGTCAGACACGACTGAGCAACTTCCCTTTCACTTTTCACTTTCATGCACTGGAGAAGGAAATGGCAACCCACCTCAGTGTTCTTGCGTGGAGAATCCCGGGGATGGGGGAGCCTGGTGGGCTTCTGTCTATGGGTCACACAGAGTCGGACACGACTGAAGTGACTTAGCAGCATCTGCAAACAGTGATAGTTTAACTTCTTTTCCAATTTGGATTCCTTTTATTTCTTCTCTGATTGCCACAGCTTGGACTTTCAAAACGATATTGAATAAAAAGGCAAGAGTGGATATCCTTGTCTTCTTCCTGATCCTAGAGGAAATGCTTTTAGGTTTTCACAATTGAATATGATGTTAGCATAGGTTTGTCATATGTGGCTTTTATTATGTTATGGAATGTTCCTGTCCACTCTGTAGAGAGGTGTTTTTTTTTTAATCATAAATGGGTATTGAATTTTGTCAGTTTCTTCTGCCTCTATGGAGATGATCATATGGTTTTCACTGTTAAGTGTGTTGATGTGATGTATAACACTGATTGATTTATAGATATTGTAAAATCCTTATATCCCTGGGATAAATCCCACTTGATTACAGTGTGTGAGCCTTTTAACGTATTGTTGGATTCAGATTGCTTGTATTTTGTTGAGGATTTTTGTGTCTGTGATCATCAGTGAGCTCAGGACTTTTCACTCTTGTGGAGAACTTTTGAATTGCAATTGTTTTCTAGTTTGTGTGTAATCCACCTGGCGAGTTTGGGGTTTGATTATGTCGTGAAAGTGCCCATTCTACCATTTTGTTGTGGCCTCGTTTTTGTCTTTGGATGTAAAATCTTACTTGGTAGGTTCCAGTCTTTTTTGTCAATAGTTGTTCAACAGTTTGTTGCGATTTTGGCGTTTTTGCAAGAGGAGGTGAGCTCCAGTCCTTCTATTCTGCCACCTTTTTTGGAGTCGAGGGGCTGCTTTTAGTTTGGATGTTTGCTGCCTTTTTCCTCATTGTGTGCTGGCTGTAACCCGCTTGATATGAGATGTGTAGGCATAGCAACTCTTGCACGCTCCCAGGGTGCCAGGGCCAGAGCTTGGTGCCTGGTTTCAGGTCCCCTACAGGTAGCTTTGGTCTGCATATTCCCAATACAGCACAGAAAGGGCTCCACACTTGCTCACTGGTCTTCTAGGGGCAGCTGCTATCCATGCACCCCTGGGACAGTGGGACAACTCTTAGCATCTACTCTTACATCTCCGAGAGATGGCTGGGCTGCTGTTCACACACTCTAGTTACAGTGGGGGTGGAGTTTGGTGCCTGTTCTGGAGTCTGGAATGGGCAGCTGCTCCCCATGCTCTGCAGGAATGGGGAAGGCAGTGAAATTTTTGGTATGGAGATTGGGAAGTAATTTTAAGTATTCAGGTGAAGCCTTTCTGGCCTCTAAGAGAGAGAATCTGTCAGGAAATCTCCACGCTACAGTAGTATGATCTTATGTTGGCAAACTTTGCCTTTCTGGGCCTCAGTCCCCACAACTTGATAGTGCAGCGGAACATACGGTCTATCTGGTGGAGGATTTCGCAAAGCACACTGCAGGCTCAAGTCAGAAGTCACTCACCTTGACTGCTCTGGGCATCTCATAACTGTGTTTAGCCAAGAAGTAGCTATGATAGCAGAGAAGGCAATGGCGACCCACTCCAGTGCTCTTGCCTGGAGAATCTCAGGGATGGGGGAGCCTGGTGGGCTGCCGTCTATGGGGTCGCACAGAGTCGGACACGACTGGAGCGACTCAGCAGCAGCAGCAGCTACAAAAGAGCTGTCGCTGCTGCTTCTGCTCAACTTGAACATAGCTATTCATGCCATCACTGTGTTCAGCTGAGCCATGTGCATTGCTGATGCTACGCGGAGAGTTAAATTGTTGTTTGAAATGTCTTCGAGCAAGGCTAATATGATCTTAAGTCAAATGAAAAGTTGTATTCAGAAAGGTGTAGAAATACAGCATTAAGTTATAAATTGGATATTGTTAAAGCAAACATCCATCATAGGAAGCCTAACAACCATTTCATGCTTCCCTTTTTCAAAGCAGTAAGTGAGAGTTGTATAGGACATAAGAAAGGAACTTAATCACTAGTAGAAGGAGCTACATTTTCTTTATTTATTAGTATTAAGACTTTTAAATAGTATTTTATTACTTTTTGTTACTGAGATGTATGCAGAGGTATTGACTTTTACAAGATTAGCCTGTCACTAAAGCCTGAGAAATTGTCAGTTCCCTCAAAATGTTGAATGGAATTTCAAATCAAAGAGCAACACTGAGGTATTATCAAAGGTACTTTTGTAGATTAATTGGCAGCACTTTTTAGATATTTTTAAGGAGACAAGATAATAGTATATCTTATGACTTACATCATTTTTAAGATTTTATGTAAAATGTATTCATAACAAACCAGGACAGACTCTAGGTAATAACAGCAAACATTAGGGGGTAATGCTGCTGACTCTGGAGTGCTGCGGGAAATAAAGAACAGTGATTGTCTTCACAGGGGACTGTGTAGGTCTTGATAAATTTAATATATAAAGTACACCTATAAGTAAAATCAAGATATAAAGTTGTTTCAATTTTACTAAATTCTAAATGTTTTCCAATTTTACATTTTATTTCTACATAATTTCTGAAATACTCAGAATTGTGGATTTTATTGTATAAATGTATGGAGTAGAATTGGCCAGCATTCTAACTACAAAAGGATCATTTGAAGGAAATGGTTGATGAAAATATTTAGAATTTATGTTTTGAAGGTAAGACCACAAAATTTATCAATAGATTGGATTTAAGTTCTGAGATAAATTGTTGTTGTTGTTCATTTGCTAAGTCATGTCCAGCTCTTTGTGACCCCATGATCTGAGATAAAGGATTAAGGTTAAATCTAAAGTTATGTTTTCCTTTTTTAATTTTTTTATTTTCTTTTATTTTTTTAATTAATTTATTTTTTTAATTACAATACTGGATTTGTTTTGCCATACGTTGACACGAATCAGCCATAGGTGAACACAATCTCCCAATGCCGAAGCCCCCTCCCACCTCCCACCCCACATCCTCTACTTGAATCATCCTGTGCATCAGCCCCATGCATCCTGCATCCTACATTGAACATAGATTGGCACTTCGTTTCTTACAAGAAAATATACATGTTTCATTGCCATTCTCCCAAACCATCCCACCCTTTCCCTCTCCCTCAGAGTCCAAAAGAATAAAAAATAAACATCTCAATAGTTAAAAAAAAAAAAAAATATGAACTGGCCTCAGGCAAGTTAAAGATCAGAAGACGTTTCTAGGCAAAGAAACATTTTTTTGTTGTTGTAAAAGTTGAAACAGGAAAGGTTTTGGTTGCACTACAGAAAGTTTAAAATTATGTGGAAAAAAAAAAAACAGATGGAAATGCCACAACAAAGGAATATAAACAGGAGATCAGCAAGAGTGCACTCACTCTACCACTATGTGGTATCTGTCTTCAAGAAGGCATTTTTGACTCTGGAGAAACCTTGAGCCCATCCTTTATTACAAAGTTAAGTAATTGATAATGTAAAGCAAATTATTTACAATATATCTCACAACTGTTCACATATGGAAGTATGTTTGAAAACCACTGTCTTTCAAAATAGAGTTCACCTGTGGCTGATTCATGTCAATGTATGGCAAAACAAATACAGTATCGTAATTAAATTAAAAAAAAAAAGTTATGTTTTCCTGAACAAGTAAAAGGATGGAGTTGCCAGTATGTGAAATGGTGAGAGATAAGAGAGATCTGGCTTTGGGAAGAGGTCAGAATTCCAGTCTTACATCTACTTAATTTGAGATGTCTATGAGACATCTAGCATCTTCCCCTGATGGCTCAGAGGTTAAAGCATCTGCCTCCAATGCGGGAGACCCAGGTTTGACCCCTGGGTCGGGAAGATCCCCTGGAGAAGGAAATGGCAATCCACCCCAGTATTCTTGCCTGGAGAATTCCCATGGAGAAGCCTAGTGGGTTACAGTCCACGAGGTCGCAAAGAGTCGGACACGACTGAGTGACTTCAGATATGTTGTAGGTTTTGAATATAGGAATCTCAGGTTCTCAGAATTATTTGAGATGCTGCTATAACGTTTGAAATCATTACCATAAAAATGAGAGTAGATGAAATCAGTTCAGAAAGAATATACAGAAAGAAACATTTCCAGGTGAAACTATGGGTCATGGCAACATTTATAAATTGGAAAAGAAGGAAGGAAATGAGGAGACTGGTAAGGAATGACCAGTGAGGCAGAAAGCAAACAAGAAAAGTTTGGGAAAAGAGGTGACAAATTGAAATCCAAATGAAGAAAGTGTTTGAAAGCGGAGGAAGTCATCCACTGTGTCAAATGGTGCTAACAAGCCAAGCATGATGAGAACTGAGAAAACTGGTTACAGCATAGCCAAGTGGAAAGTGATGGTCACCTGGATCAGAAATAGCTTCAGATGACATATGGTTATAAGAAACCCAACTGGAGCAGGTTTTAGAAATGGAGGGGAGGAATTTAAGAAAGCACATATAGGCAACAATTTCTGAAAGTTTCACACTCAGGGAGAGGGGAGAAAGTAGGGAAGTATTAGTAGCTAAAGAGAAAGATGCCCAAGATAGTGTTTGACTTAAAAATAAAAAAGAGGGAAAATAATGCATGCCTATATGTTGCTGACAGAGAAGAAAGAGTAAGGAGAAATACGTGGTGATGTTAAAGAAAAGATAAAACCTGCAAAGAATGGTGTATAGTGTGCAGATGGAGAAAATTGTGTAAATCATTGACAATAACAGGAATGGAAATCAAGTTTGTGAACAGAGAGCCCTGTGGATGTATAGATACAGAAGTGAAAACTTGAGGAAATTCTTATGACTTTGCTTTTTTATGAAAGAGAAACCAGTGTATTGCTGAGCATGAAGATGGGGGATATGAGAGCAAATTATTTTGTTCCCTACAATATGTGTTTGGAAAAGAATTTATTATGTAAGTGTTTCTCAGTAATGCCCTAGATGTCTATGTTATACCAAACTTGCTGATTATCTTAACTTTTATATATTTGCTACACTCTTTGTCTCATCTGTTTTCTTTACATCTGTAAAATGGGGATGGTAATACACATCTTAGAATATTGTTGGGATGTGTGTTGTTAATTTAGATGAAAATGTATAAAAACATATTGGCTGACATGGTATAACAATAAGATTTTCTTTTTTGCCATTGAGAGCAAGAGGAAGCTTTATTTTTAGAGAAATGTATTTTGCCTTATAAGATCTCCGATCTGGGGCCTTGTGAGCAAATGAAGACTCATCTGGTTATTAATTAGCAATGCACACCAGGGCAGTTATAATTAAATGCATACTCCCTGTCACTTGCAGGTTAAATACTTGGTTCATTGCATCAGTCAGGAGCAAAAGCTTTATGAACGGTGCTCTCAAGTGTAGTTTGTTTCATGATATAAATTTATTGCTGGGAAGAAATTGCTCTTGGCAACATAATTATAGCTTAAAAAGGACTGAGGGGGAAACAGTTCAATGTGTAGCATATGTCATGGCTGACACAATCAGAGGGTGACAGCCTGGCAAAAATCTCTACTAGTGTGACTGGATTATTATGAGCTCTGATGCCAGAGGTCTCTTATCATAAATTATTTCACCCATAGTGATCAACTGATTTTCTTTTACCCAAGAACAATGACCTTAACCTTGATAGAAGGATCCTAAAGTAAGGAAGAGGAAACCCCAATTCTCAACAAAATGCATTCTTGAAATATTGCTGCTAGAGCCCTCTCCATAAACCTGAAACTTAGAAGTGCTTCAGATAACTTCCATCCCCCAGCTCAAATGTGTTTGAGAACTAGAAATTGGAGAGGCGAGTGCATGGGCCAGGAGATACCTTCCTTATTTGTGTGGTGGTGGTTTAGTCGCAGTGTTGTGTCTGACTCTTGAGACTCCATAGATTGTAGCCTGCCAGGCTCCTCTGTCCATGGGATTTCCTAGGCAAGCATACTGGAGTGGGTTGCCGTTTCCTTCTCAGGTGATGGAGCAGAGGGGAGCAGAGAAGGGCCCCTTCCTGAAAGTAAGGCTGTGCTTAAGAACCTCTGCAGTGTCTAGTGACAATTACAAGAGGACCACCGTTTGAAAGTGACAGCCCTAATCCAATAAGCAGAAGGTGAACTGAACCAAAACTTCATTCTACAATCTCATATCAGGAGCATGTATCAATAGAGTTCTGGCCTTTCTAATAAAGGGCTGTTTTTCTGGATGGTGGGCAAGTAATTAGCATTTGATATACCTTTATACAAACCTCAGAGTGACTTGTACTCCATCCAAAACATTATTTACTTTTATTCTCTTATGTGAAGTTTGAGTTTCTACTCATTGAAACTATAGATGATGAGACTTAGAAACAAGTCTTAGAAAGAGGAATAATCACAGTCCAAATCTGTTTCAAGCACTGACACCAGGTGATAACTTTCACACTGCCAACTTCTAGATAAACTTAGTTACTTTTAATGAATTACTGGCGGCTGAGTGTGAACTACTGTGAGAGAAACTCGTGAAACCTGCAGTCTTAGGAGAAGACTCTGGGCTGTCCCGCCAGGAACCTTATCACAGTGTAGATGAGAAGAAGGTCCTTTCCTGAATCTGATTGGGAGAGGGGAGGGTGGTCACTGTGAATTAAACCCAGAGTCTTCCCACAACAAAGGCCTACCTGGCAGGGGAAAACCCTTCACAGAACCTTCACCGATCTGGGAAAAGGGTAGTTACCCTAATCTTCTCTAGCCTTCCTAAGCACCCAAGAGGAAAAGGAGGGAAAGACACATTTAAATCACAGCCCAGGGAACCAGCCCCCTTAAAAGATGGAGTTGACAGTTATAGAACATTCCTCCCCACACATATAACCATACAAACAAGTCTCCAGTGTAGTTACAGTGGAGTATAGCCACAGAGCTGCAAGTTACAAACTATTTAAAGAGAATCCTCAGGGAAGCTGAAAGATAACAGGGAAGACAAAAGCAAATACTTCTGGGGAATGTCTATTTTTGGAGAATGTCTCCCTCCATTCCTGGACTATCAGTGTAACATACAGAACGCAGCTTCAATTTTTATTTTTCAGTTTCTTTCTGAATACTTGGCCATGTGTGCTTTCTCTGCTTTCTAAATTTCCACAGTGCTTGCAAGTATCTCACTAGTTAGCCCTCATATCTTGACTTTAGTTTTTATTTTTCTTTATCCATGGTTTTCTTTTCTCCAACTCAGTGAAACTCTTAGAGGAAATGCCTGCACTTATACATCTTTGAGTTGTTCATAGGACATAGCCTATAACAGACATGAAATATTTTTTGAGAATGTTATTTTATAACCTGTTACCTTCAATTTCTGGTTGTGTGTGAAGAATGGTTCAATGAGTCCTAGCATCATCACCTGTAGGAGAATGTATCTGGTGTGATGAATTGTATGTGTGGATGCTAGCGCTGCCTTTAGCCCTGGCTCCACTAAACATCACAACAGGTGTATTTTGTGTCTTCTTTTTAATCTCTGAAACTTCTTTTATGGCCCACTAAAAGCTTTTATTGTACATGAGTGATCAAAAGTTTTTCCAAGTATGACTTTTATCATGTGATTTTGATTTTCTGTATGAGAGATGAATCATATGCCGTAACATACATTTTCCTAATATATCTCAATATATAAGATCTAAATATAAAGATACCTTACCTATTGCGTAGAGTCCCTGAAATCTGACAAATGAAGGGCATGGCAAGTAACAGGTTAGTTAACATTGTGACAAAATGAAAATAGCAGTATGTGATATGCTTGCAACATATATTCATGCTTCTTTACAAGCTCAAAAAAAAAAAAAGAAAATAGGGCAATGACATGTCATTTATAAACTGGACTGTGGAAATCAGCATTCATTAGAATGACAATCTAAGATATTTTGTTGAATAAAGAGTCATATTAGCATTTGAAGCATGAAATGTTATTAAACTGAACCAGATGTTGCATTCATCCAAGTTGTGACGTCTTCCTAGCAGTGAGAGTGTGATAGCAAACAAAGTAAAATAAACAATATGATGATGTTGGGCTTGTTGCCAACATAACTAACACATAATCTCAAAGAAAGTCACCTGGAAAAAGGAAACCAAAGATTGTTACTGGTTTTTAACTGAGGAAATCTAGATAGATCAAACATGGATATGGCTCTGAAAATAATTATGTTTTATATTTAGGGAAATAATAGTGTTCCCTAAATTCACAAAGGCAGTCCAGGCTAGATTTTGTTTGTTTGTTTCCCCATATGGATAATTGGAAAAAAAAAAATTGAGGCCTGTGACTCCAAGGGAACCTTTAAGAACAACTGGAATTAATACATTCTGTGAGCAGAACTCAAAACATTGAAATACTTGATTGGTTATGTTGCATTTTATTTTTGGCTATTACCTTTGTATACCTTGAGCAAAATGGCCAGGTGAGATTTTGGTGTCAGATCTTATTCCAAATCATGATATAAAAGATGATAGAGAGATAAAATCAAGTCTCAGGATTCTCATCCTTAAAACAGAAATCATAATTATGTTATAGGGTAGAATGAAAGTCTGAAAATGATGCAATGTAAGAAATGCATTGAACCATATGCCTGGCACCCAATAGATACGCACTAAATGTTAGCTATTATTTTGCAGCTTTTAATATAAAATCATAGCCAAAGAAAGAATAGTTTAAAAACAAAAACATTTAGCAGACAAAGAGATGTAAGCACACAGCTGTGTTATGCTGTTTTGTGAACTTATACCCCACTTTGTGTGTACTGTATTTGTAAATATTTGTTAGTATTGTGCTACATGTTGGGTTGGCCAGAAAGTTTATTTGGATTTGGAAAAAACACAGTGAAATGTTTGGTCAACCCAATACAATATTGACCATTTAGCAAACCGGTGCTTTACTATTCAAGTTAAAGCTTTCCTTATCCACAGGTTTGGTATGTGAATCTGAATATTCGTGGGAGGAAAGCTGATGGTGACTTTCATATTGTATTCAGAATTCTCTTCTCTCCTCTGGGGCTCACATATGGTGCAAAGGTGCACCATGCCTGGCTCTTTGAGCTGTTAGGAAAACGTGTTATTCGTGTAACTCCTCAGCCTTTTCTTGAAATGATACTCACCTGGCATTCCTTTTCCTTCAGTTCAGTTGATAAATAAGAGCTTTATTTAAAATTTCTATTTTGATCAGTCACTCCAAGAGTGTGGCAGTCATAAAGCTTTACATAATATCAACATAAAATAACAACATAGGAAGCCTAACCTGCCATATGTGCAGATAGTCTGATCATATAACATGAATAAATGAATAGAAGAGGACAACTTCATCAACTCAACAAATAAAACTACTTAGAAATTTACAGTCAAAAGTAACAAATTTTATCTCAGGCACATTGCCTGCTAAAGTAGAAAAGTGTTGGGAATGGACTTTAGGCTAGTTTACAAACAGATGATTCTGGACCTGTCTTTTCTCATATCTTTTCTACCGACAGTGAGAAAATTTCCATGACTTTGTATATTAGATCACTAATTTCATCAGAAATCATTTTCAACCTATTATTACATATGTTTTTTTATTGATTTCAGAATTTTGATGCTATTTTTAAAAATTCCAGACTGCAATTTTTTATTTTTATTGTTTTTTTGGATAATATTATTATGTTTTATTAATTTAACACCTGTGTAATTTTGAATATACAAAGCAGAATTACTTAAAATTGCATTGGTTCTCAGCAGAATTTCTTATGTTCTCCAGAGTCAGATTTTGGTTCTTCTCTCTTTTTTATTTTGTATTGGAATATAGCTGATGGACAATGCTATAATAGTTTCAGATGACCAGCAAAGGAATTCAGCCATGCGTATATAGATGTATCCATTCTCTCCCAAACTGTACTCCTATCCAGGCTGCCACATAACACTGAGCAGAATTCCCTGTGCTAAACAGTAAGTCAGTCCTGGTTGGTTATCCATTTTAAATAGAGCAGTGGTTCTTCTCTTTGTGTGTTTCTTAAATATCAGCTGATCCCTAGTTGATTTCTTTGCTCATCACATGGTCCGATTTGTATCATCTAGAGATTCTTCAACATTTATTTTGGTCTTCTAATGATAATCTCTCCTTAATTTGACACAATTTTAAATTTACTCTTTTTCATTTACTTTTTTGTGATCCAGTTTGATTTTGGAAGAGAACATACTGAAACTTACATGCTCAGTTTTCCATTTTCATCTAGAATTCTGCTTTTAGCCTTTGGGGTAAAGTTGATCCTGTTTTGTAGCCCAGGATTATCCCAAACTGGTCGATGGTTCCAAGCAATTGGTTTAGTTCACAGGCTTGGATCACTGTTTTTATCTAACATGCTAACTGATGGATTCTAATGAAAAGAGAGCAACTGCCCGTTCAGTTTAGTAAACCTCACAAATGTCTCAGAAGGTGTTTCTCCCTGACATCACTGTAGAGACCTTTGCCTGTAGATCTGAATCAATGCCTATACAGTCACTGCCACTGCAGAAACTTAGGCTTAAATTTGAGTGACTGTTTTACTGTCTTTCTTCATTGTATGTAATTCATTGAGAAAAATGATACCCCAGTTATGCCCTTTTCCTTGTTTGATAAATATTCATTTCTTCCTGGTGATATGTAAAATGTTGAAATAAGTTTCAGGTTTTCCTGGGGAGAAAAACAACAATTTTCAATTACTGTCCTGCTTATCACAAAAGCAGTTTCATTTGCCTGATGGCTTCATTGACTGGTGTCAGGATAATGTCAAATAGAATGTTTTGCTAGCTTAATGCCACCCACAGAGATAGACAAAATATTGCTTTTCATATACTTTACAAAAATAGTAGCTATTAATTGTGCTGCTGAACCATAAGCTGATCAAGCAGGAGAAAACAGGAAAAGTGACATTTACAGTTTTGTAAGCCAATTCTTTCATTTCTAGTCATTAATTCTTAATTTAAATCTTGGATTTTGGAATATTTACCAAATTCCTTTAGGTCTCTTGATTTATTATATTTAGTTATTTCATGTGAATGAAATAGAGTTCTAAAAATGTTTGAGGCCTGAGTAAGATTTACTGCAGCATTATAACTTAATGTTGTGTTTTTGCACTCTGGTTTAATGTGTTAAATGTTAAAATAAGAACTGGTACATAATTTTTGACAATTACTGAGCATAATCATGGACAGTTTTCTTCAACAAGCATTTGTTGATGCTCATGCCATTTCAGACAGTATTTCAGGCACTGCAATATGAAATGGAAATTGTGGATTTGTGTGTATAGGTTTTAAAGGAAGACCAGAGTTTAAAGTGAAAGGACTGTTAATATAGTGGTAAAATATTCTAGAAAACTGGACTGGGACTAGATTTGAAAAACGTTGAAGACAAGGCCAAGGGACGCAGATGTAGAGGGACCAGTGGTTCTCTTAGGTAGTTAGAACAGGGAAAAGGAGTCCAGAACGGCGCTGGTTAAAAGATAAGGAAGAGAAAAGCCTTCGAAAATAGAACAAAGGAAGGTCCGGGACCAGAGTGAGGACCTCAGGCAAAACAAACAACTCTCTTGGCTGGCCCAGTTTACACAGGACAGGCCCAGGGAGAGAAAAACGTAAAAGAGGAGCCAAAGGTAGCTCTCTCGCGCTCGCTCTCCTGCGCTCTGGGGTGCTCTTATCGTGTCTTTGGATTGATGTGCCCTCATGCCTCAAAGATGGATTTTCCTGCTATCTTCTAAATAAAATAGAGCTGTAACACTGAGCTGTAACACTTCCACTTCACTTTCAGGTGGCTCAGTGGTAAAGAATCCACCAGCTGGTGCAGAAGATGCAAGAGATGTGAGTTCAACCCCTGGATCTGGGAGATCCCATAGAGTAGGAAATGGCAACCCACTCCAGAAAATTCCATGAACAGAGGAGCCTGGAGGACTATAGCCCAGGGAGTCACAAGAGTCAGAAATGACTGAGCCCATACGTACACAGTACATTTGATTACATGAGGTTTTTATTGAAGTTTTAAAATAAAATATTGGTGAATAAATTAGGTAAAATTCCAGTAAAATGCTTGCAGAATCTTGGAAGCATTTCAGAGGTATTCTGGTCTTTTTTGAAGATGGTTTTTAAAGATTTAAAAAACATGAATGTAGTACAACGCCATCAACTGCCTTTGTAGATGGGAAACACCTTGAGAAACAAGTGATATGCTTGGATTGACACAGCAGGTTACTGGTAAGGCCAAGACTTACTCAACTTTGTTCTTGGAAATGCATAGAGCAGGGTAGTGGAATACTCTTCTAATGATTAAGACACACTTTTTCAAGCAGCACCCTATTTATATTTTCAGTTTTGCTCTCCAGACCTATCAGTTGCTGTTGTCTCTTTTTCATATTTTTACTAAAGCTACAGAGGAAACTTGTGAGTGACTGAGCAAAACTTACAGAAATGAAAGCCCCCAAAAGGCAGGATTTTCGTCTGTTTTCTCCACTACTGAACCACCAGTGCCTGAACAGACTCTGGCTTATTAGCAAGTCCTTATGAATATCCTTTTTATAGATCATGATTGGGGCTAGTGGGTAGATACTACTTCAATTAAAATAATAATGATAATTAAGATAATGATACTTTCAAAAGATTTACTATCAGCTAGGCAGTAATCTAAGCACTTTGCATCTAATAACTTTCTTAATCATCTCAGCAGACCTACTGGGTAGGTGTTGTTATCACCTGCATTTTGCAGATGGGAAATTTGAAGAATGTAAAGTTTAGATCAGTTTTTGAAGTTGCACAAAACTTGAGTGGCGGAGGCAGCCTGGGAACTAAAGTGCTTGGCTCTGGTGTTCACTCTCAGGACCACTAGAAAATGGCTACAAGATAAGTCTGGCGTTTCATTTTACTTCTGTCGTTTGCTGTTGTTTCAGAATGAAGCAAATGTGCATGAAGTTTTATATGGATATTATAGCCAGAGCAGTAGATTCTCTTCCTTCAGAGCGGGTATGAGTCCCTGGGCCAGGGATGACCTGCAGGAAATGATTATCTGGCTGGGGTGACTTTAAGCAAATTCACACAAAATTTTTTTGTGCTTCCTCCATTCAGGAAGTGGAGCTTTACTATAACCAATTTGAATGTGAATTGAGTTTATGGCTCACTTCTAATGAATGAAATACAGCACACTAATGATATACCACTTGAGAGATTATAACTGGCTCATGCCTGGAACTCTTTCTGGGTATACCTGCCTTGGGGAAGCCAGCTGCCACATTGCGAGGAGCCCTGTGGAGAAATGCCTATGGTAAGGGACTTGGGTATGCCGCTAATAGCCAGCGAGGAACTGTGGCCTGCCCAGACCACTTGAGTGAGCTCCATGTGACTACAAGCCTGGGTAACAGCTTGATGAGACTCTGAGCCAAGACTATCTAAGCTGCTCTCAGACTCCTAGGCCTCAAATAGTGAGACAGTCAGTGTTGTACTAAAATTCAAAGGGTTGGAGTAATTTTTGCATATCTGAATAGATAACTAAATACCAACCTACGTCATTTAGAGAAGGAAATGCTGACCTAATCATGTCAAGGAGATGCAATCATGAACTCAAGAAAGGCAGCCTTCTGTGTGACGCTGCTTTCTACCTTCCTAGATAAGTTTAGTCTACATAGTAAAGTATGAACATCCATGTCTCTAAAGGAGTCCTTAAGAGGCTGCAGTCTCATAAAGGCCCCTAGGAGGGTCTTTCTCCATGCCCTATATGGAGTTTGATATGGGGACATAAGAAACATTTTCTACTCTATTTACTCTGTTTATTGAAAACTTGGAGGCTCAAACCACTCCCATGTTAGTAATTATTTTTCCATTGTACCATTAATAAAGGAAAAAAGTATTAGCTGGTCTGAGAGAAGACTAATTGATAGGGAGAGAAGAAATAAACAAATTAGAATTGGTAATTCTATTGTGATAAAATGTCTTAATGCTATAATTACATTGTAAAGCTGGGTCATATAATTTTCGAAGGAGGCTTTTTAGTGTACATTGCACATTAAAATGCATTTGTATGTGCATTTTAATTTGATAAATGGTGACACCTTCCCATTCAAAATGCCAAGTCGTGGTTGACAAAGAGTTCAAGAGGGACGAAAACAAGCCAAAGAAAAGTCTGTGTAAAAAAATTTAAGCCCCAGCCCTTTAACATGCTGAGCCCATATTCAGAAACTCTCGCTAAGAGATCAAAATCAGTGCTTCCCCCAAAACCATACATCAGGCATTATTAATTTTAAGTATGTAGTCATAGAGAGCATGTATTTAATCTTAAAAATATTTCAAAATGTACTGGCAAATTTAGGTCCTTGTTGATGGTAGCAGAAAGAAGAGAAAGTATTTCTTTTTCTATAATTGCATTTTCATGTAGTGGCTTGGATGAGAGAGTTATGAAGGTTATGAAAAGTGAAAAATATTGATATCAGATTGTTTTTAAAGTTAGACTTGACAGGCTCATCTATCTGATCTTGAGTGTGAGACAGAAGAACCAAGGTTGAAGTCAGAGTTTGATCTGAGGAGCAAGATAGTCAGTAGTGCTAGTAATTGTAAGTGAGAACTTTAATGAATTAACAGGTTAGGTGGTGGTGATACTCAGTGAGCAATGAATTGTGTTTAACTTGTATTGCTTATTTACACCTAAGTATAGATGTTGAATATCCAGTCAGATTTACAAATCCCTAATGCAAGGGAGACGTTGTCACTGAAAAGATAAATTTGAATATCATCAGATGATAGAGAGCTGTGACGGCCATCCTCCTATGCTGTGCTCAGTCGCTTCAGTCATGTCTGACTCTCTGAGACTCTGTGGAATGTAGCCCACCACGCTCCTCTTTCCATAGGATTCACAACCAGTCTCTTAACAGGCCCCAAATGATTCCTGGCCCCTGGTATTCATGATCCTGTTAGGCCCCCTCCCTGCATTTAACAGGCTAGGTCTGTGTGACTAATAGAATATGCGAAAGGATGAAGGATGGCTTGCCACTTCTGAGATCAGGTCACTGTTTTAGTCAGAGTTCTCAAGAGAAACAGAAGAAGAAGGAGGGAGAGAGGTGGAGGGATTGATTGATTGATGAATAACTCATTTAAGGAATTGGCTCATGCATTTATAGAGATTGTTGGTGTTCAGTCGCTCAGTCATGTCCGACTCTTTGTGACTCCATGGACTGCAAATGCATTGACTCTTTGGTGCTCAGCCTCCATTATGGTCCAACGTTCACATCAATACATGACCACTGGAAAAACCATAGCCTTGACTAGACGCACCTTTGTTGGGAAAGCAATGTTTCTGCTTTCTAATATACTGTCTAGATTTGCCATGATTTTTCTTCCAAGAAGCAAGTGTCTTTTTAATTTTATGGCTGCAGTCACCACCCCTAGTGATTTTGGAGCCCAAGAAAATAAAGTCTGTCACTGTTTCCATTGTTTCCCCATCTATTTGCCATGAAGTGATGGGACCAGGTACCATGATCTTAGTTTTCTGAATGTTGAGTTTTAAATCAGCTTTTTCACTCTCCTCTTTCATTTTCATCAAGAGGCTCTTCAGTTCCTCTTTGTCTTCTGCCTTAAGGGTGGTATCATCTACATATCTGGGGTTGTTGATATTTCTCCCAGCAATCTTGATTCCAGCTTGTGCTTCATCCAGCCCAGCATTTCACATGATGTATAGACATTAAATAAGCAGGGTGACAATATACAGCCTTGACTTATTCCTTTCCCAATTTGGAACCAGTCTGTTGTTTCATGTTTGGTTCTAACTGTTGCTTCTTGACCTGAATACAGGTTGTTCAGGAGGCAGTAAGGTGGTCTGGCATTCCCATCTCTTGAAGAATTTTCCACAGTTTTTTGTGATCCACATAGTGGATTTAAAGGGCTTTAGCATAGTCAATGAAGCAGAAATAGATGTTTTTCTGGAATTCTCTTGCTTTCTGTGATCCAACTAATGTCGGTAATTTGATCTGGCTCCTCTGCCTTTCCTAAATTGAGCTTTTACATCTGGAAGTTCTCAGTTCACATACTGTTGAAGCCTAACTTAGAGAATTTTGAGCATGGCCTTGCTAGCATGTGAAATGAATGCAACTGTATAGCATTTTGTACATTCTTTTTCATTGCCCTTCTTTGGGATTGGAATGAAAAGTGACCTTTTCCAGTTCTGTGAGGTATTCCTTAAAACAAGATTCCAATTACTCCTTGTCCTATTGTGTGTGTCCTTAGTCACTCAGTCACGTCCAACTCTTTGCGACCCCATGGACTGTAGCCCACCAGGCTCCTCTGTCCATGGGGATTCTCCAGGCAAGAATACTGCTGTGGGTTGCCAGGCCCTCCTCCAGAGGATCTTCCCAACCCAGGGATCAAATCTAGGTCTCCTGCATTGCAGGCAGATTCTTTACCATCTGAGCTACCAGGGAAGTATACTGTCCTATTAGAGGATGCTAAATTTAAAAATAGTTCATGGCCTGCCATCTAAAAAGAAGTTGGCAGAAGAGATATCATTTGTTCAATAGACATTTACTGAGAGAAGACTTTGTGCCAGGATCTGGGGATACCAAAATCAATAAGATAGGGAGTAATGAGCACTCCCAGCATTTCTTCTGCCCCTATGCTTCTGGCTTATCATCTGGCAACCCTCTAAGAAGGACACTTTTAGATGTTTAGAGATTTCTGGTAAAGAAACTGCCTCTCCATGAAAAGGATCTGTGATGAGAGGGGAGGGTTTGCATCTGAGTCGAAGATGGTCCCTTCATTCAACCATCTGAATCAAAGTGCACCAATTTTAAATGTTAATCTCATCCAAAGACACTTTCACAAAAAATCCAGAATAATGTTTGACCTACCATCTGGACCACATATAGCCTAGCCATGTTAACTCATAATGTTAATTATTACAGTTACACAAGGCATATGGTGTCTTTCTTGCTCTCTCGGATCACTTTCTTTGGGGGAACTCATCTACCGTGTTGTAAGGCTCTTCAGGCAGCCTTGTGGAGAAGTGCATGTGGTGAGGAGCAGAGTCTTCTGCCACATAAAAGAGTTATCTTGGGAGCAAGTCCGTAAGCCCCAGTCAAATTCTCAGATGACCTCAGCTGCAGCCAAGAGCTTTCCTACAGCCTCATTAGAGAGCCCAACTGAAACCACCTTGCTATGCTTCTCCTGGATTTTTGAATCCTCAGAAAACATGCCAAATAAGATATGTTGTTTTCAAGCTACAAAATTTGGAGGTAAGTTCTCATGTAGCCATTGCTAACTAATACAGGTTAGTGCTGAGAATGTGTAAGTATTAACTAAAACTTAAAATTGTGAAAGTGGTTTTGGAATAAGTCAGTGAGTGGATGTGAGAAGCCTGGATGAGGGCATTTATAAAAGCTTGTAGAGCCCTGAGGAAATCTGGTCACACCATCGTGGCCCTTGAGGAATCTATGATTGATGAAAGCAAGGAAAATCTTTTGGAAACTGGAGTGAAGGCGATCCTTTGATGTAGTGATGGAACGTTCAGCAACACAATTTCCTACATTAAAGAGGAAAATAGAAAAAGTATCTAGTGAATTGGATGATGTCACTAACGAGATTTCCAGCCAGAGTTTTAGAGAGCCCATTTATTTTTTATCTTATTGCATATAAGTAACATATGAAACAGGAAGTAGGAGGATTGTTAAACCTGAAGGAGTTGAGACCTAATGGTGTTGAAAATTTTTAGATTTTCTTGTGCGAAAGTGATGCTAAAATAAGAGATGGCTTCTGAACAATGATCAAACCCAAGACACTGCTAGGAAACATGGAATAGAGATAAGGCATAAAGTGTGACTATGAAAATCCTCTGTTAGGGCCTCAGAGAAATAAAAATGTACATCAGAGTGTCATTCTGGTCAGACACCAGGTCATGTAAAGACAGTAATTGAGTAGTTCACAGGTCCTTCTAATCAAACAACTGAGCTTCCAAGAAGCTGAAGAGCACTGTTGCTCACCTGGCTTAGAATAAACCCAAGTGGAGAAGAGCTTATTTCAGAGAGGCGTTTAGTAAGTTTCTGTCCAGTATGTAGGGCAGAAGGCTTATCTCTTTAGTTTCATAGACCTTCAGATTTAGAGAGCAATTGCACTTGAGGAGAGAGCTACTCAAGGAATTAAATTAGAAAAGCTTCATTTACACTGGGCACCATCTTGCCTCCTGATATGCACGCCCTTGTTTACACCTCTCATGCTCTACACTGAGATTAGTCTGTGTGAACAATGGGAAATGACAAGAGCCTCGGCATGTTACTTCCACAGCCATGTTATATGACATTGTGGTTTTGCCTGGTTCTCTTGGAGTACTGCTCTGGGGAATTCCAATGTCATGTTATCAGGTAGCATGGCAGAGTGGCCCTTATCAAGAAGAACAGAGGCCTTCTTCCACCATCCAGGAAGAAAACCGAGACCTCTTTCCAGGAACCACCTGAGAAATCCATCTTGGAGGCAGATCCTCCAACTTGATTCCAGGCTTCAGATAACCTTCACCATAGCTGACAGCTAGATTCTAACTGCAGGAGAGACCTTGAATCATAACCATCCACCTAAGCCACTGATGAATACTTCATCCTCAGAAGCCATGTGAGATAATAAATATCTGTTTTTACAAACTGCTGAATTTGGAGTAATTTGCTACATAGCAATAGATAACTAATACAGTGCTATTTAAAGCCATTGTTTTGAAGAGATCACCTAGAAAGTAAAGGTAGAGGGTAGGGAAGGCATGTGGTCAGGAAACTGGTGCCTGAATCCTGCTCCTGTTTAAGTATCAGAAACAGTGGAAAAGACACAGCTGTATAACTCTGGCCAATTAACTGGCATTTATTTTCCCAGTCCATCAAATAGAGATAAAATAGCCTACAGTGATGTGGGTGAAGAATAATGAGATAATGTTTGTAATATAGTGTCTGCCACATTATACAGTATCAATCAGTATTTTCCTTTTTTCTTATACTCTACTTACTAAAGTTTTAGGTGTTCATTATCATTAACAGGGCAGGATCTCAGAAGTTCAAATGAACATCATGAAGTGTGTCAGATTTTCAGAATTATTTAAAAATTATGTTGCCTATACTCTTTGTAGATAGCTTCCTTTCCCTTTAAATTGGTGCATTCTAAAATCCATTTTCCAAGGTCAGCAAAAGAATGTTATCTTATCAAAATATGCATCTGTGCCTTTAGAATTATATGTAAGGGATATTTCTGGGGAAGGGGCAGATTAAGGGCTTAGCTACCGAATAATTTAGATTTTACTTTTAGTTTTACTCATGTGCATTAATATTTTCTCTGACTGTTGGAAAAATTTCTATCCAATAGTATATGTTTTATTCTGAGTACAACATCCTGGGATATGTTTTAAACAATGAGAAGTTAGAAGGTATCTTCAAAGCAGATGGGTAGAAAATGTATTTTTCTCAGAAATCATTTAATGTCACATTTAACTGAATGTACAGCTGAAACATGAGATTAGCCATCAGGCATCTGACAGTTTTCATCCTTATCTGCCAGTCAAATTCTTCAAAAGACTTAACAATCCTGCATTTCATAGAATATGGGCAAAATTAGATTCTTGTTGATGGGAAAAAATGCAGGGTAATTATTTACTTTTTTTTTTTGACTCCTTAGAATTTTGGAATGAGGATTCTATAAAACTTGTTCTTATATTGTTGTGAAATAAACACGATGGCCAGATCACAAATTCCATTTTAGGTGATGATACTAAACATTTTCAAAAAAGTTGCTCAAAAAATATCTTAAAATTTTTTAATATAAACCTACATAGAAAGTGAATTGTCATGTTGTCGGGGTAACAATGTAAATCTTAAACAGTGAGTGTTTCCACCACACACATGTGGCATGTTTGTACTGTTAAATGGGTGTTGGAATTACATTTTATTACCCTTTTTGTCTGTTGCTTTTCTAATCCTTTCTGTTCTACTCTTTAATGGCATATTAAGCTTGTGGAAAATATTCACTTTTTGCTTCTTAAAATATAAATATCATTGTTGGGAAAAATGTTTAAAGAGGGAAGAGAATGAAGTGTTTTTATTTTCTTTCCCCCAGTGCCTCTGCTGACCTTTTAGTTCCCTGAAAACAGACTCTGAAATAAAAATTATTTTTAAGATGTTTATTAGAGCTCTTCTATGAACGTGTCTATAAGGAGGAGGAAAGCAAGTTTGGGCAGAAGGAGAAGTTAAACTGCTGGAGCAAGGTAGCAGAAACATTCTGAAGGTGGGTTTGACCTTCATGTGTGTCCCAGTAGACCATTATTGTTGCTCAATTCAGGCCACCCCCAGAGGGGAGGGCAAACCTGTGAGCCAGTGGAGTGATGAGCCAACTGCTAGTTATCCAAGAATTTTGCAAACTGGTTATTTACCTGTTGATACCTTGATATCAGTCATCACGGAATTAATTATTTCAGGGTTTTGCTTTCAGAGCTCCAGTCTAGGAGCACAATCCTGGGTGCCTCCCTGGGTGCATACCTCTCTGTGGTAATACCCGGAGATAGATGTAGCTGTGAGCCATAGCAAGCAATGATCCCAGAGGCCACAGCAATGAGTGTCACCTTCATTAAAGGGGAGACTTGGGTACAGCATGACACACGCTACAGTCCACAGCATTTGTCACCCACATTCACTTGGTTAGTACAGCAAGATCACATCATCTGAGAGTCTTCAGACTTCAAGTGCCCCCTCTTCTTTGGGTTACTTAGAAGATGAAGATGAGTTAATAGACCTTGAAGCCACATCTTATGCTCATCATCTTCCTTTCTCTCTCTTTCATAACCCCCTGTATATTCCTCTTTTGTTGACCTGGGTGTCATATCTGATGGGGTGAACCTCATCTTCATTAACAGTGCCGAAGTGAAGTCACCCAGTCAGGTCCACCTCTTTGCAACCCCATGGACTGTAGCCCACCAGACTCCTCCATCCATGGAATTTTCCAGGCAAGAGTACTGGAGTGGGTTGCCATTTCCTTCTCTAGGGGATCTTCCCAACCCAGGGATAGAACCTGCGTCTCCCGCTTTGCAGGCAGACACTTTGCTGTCTCAGCCACCAGAGAAGCCGTAGCAGTGCCAAATGGCTCCCAAATGGATCACCAGGGTGCCAGATTGACGTACCTCTGGCCCCATAATCCCTAGGTCAGGGTGAGTTACTCCTGGACTCCTTTCTTTGCCTCTGGTCTCTTGACTCAAAAAAAACTCAAAATGAATAGATGGAAGCTGAAAAATAAAGTTTAATGAAGGTTGTGTCTCCTGGTGAAAGTTTTCTGTGTTTGGGAACCAGAAACCCGAGGTCTTAAGATCACAGAGAATGGAAATACAATTTTCCTACATGGGTTATTGTGAGTTACAGTAATTAAGGGTGCCCCTATTCCTGCCCCCTTAGTTCCTAATTCATCTGTTCTACTAACTGGGGATTTTTACATGCTGCTCTCTTTGAGCTGGTACCCCAGCTGGGTCGAGGAAGCAGCTCTGGGGTAGTATCATTTGTGGTAGGATATCCATGGTCATGTGTCCACTATATCTCCTCTGGTGTGCTGGTGGCCCCTTGGTCTGTGATGTTGTTATGCAGGATTCTGTGTTGATATATCAGATATTCTGAATATCTTTGCATAGCATGTTAGCTGGGGCCCTGTTGGCAAGAATGGTAAAGCCAAACTTAGAATATATGCTGATTCCAGTCAAGACGAATAGCTGTATTTTAAGGTAAGAGAAATCCAGTGTAATAAACTTGCCACCGATAAGTTTTCTTGTTGGATGATAATTAGGGTGTAATGCTTGTTTTTTGTTGTGGCAGGTTCAACACTGGGCAGAAGCCGTAGCTACATCAGTCTTAGTGAGAGGGAACACATGTGTATATTCTATCTCTGACTTAATGCCCGATCCATTCATGAGCTCACTGTATGAGGAATGAGGTGGCAGACAACAGGGAAACTGATGGGAAAATGCAGAGTTGCTTTGACTATTTGGTAGTTCAGTACTTTATTTCATTGAATGTGTTTCTGGATTAACATTGTTACATAACACAAAATCCTCAAATACTGTGACTACTTCTATTGGTACATCCCTATGCCTCTTTCCCAGATCTTTCTGTTCTCAGTCTTCTCTCTCCTCCTAGGCCCATGCAAATTCAGCCAGTCATATGCCATTTCTCATTAGTCCATTTGCATTGTTATCTTGGATTGCTTCCTTTTCTATGCAAAGTGTAGAACCAGGTGTTTGAGGCTTGGCCTTTTATTTCTCTATTATCTGGTTAAAAAAAAAAACAACAACCTAATGTGGTCATAGATATGAGCTGAGAGAGAAGAACTAAGCTATCTGCTTATGCAAGGATGGTGCCTTACTTATGTTTGAACATACCACTTTCATATTACAATGAACTGCTCTTGGACTTGTCCAGCCTATGACATCATGAGTTTGACAGTACATAGCTATGGCCATGTGGTCACATGATGTATGTGGTTAGACATTCTGTCAGGGTACAGAAGCAAAGAGTAGCTGTTTGTCAAATGGTATATAGTTATGCACTTTGAGGCAGAAACTTGCTGCCAATCCTTGGAGGTCTGATTGTGATTTTTCTGTTGGAGAATTTGATAAATGGCACTTGGTATCTTTACTATGAAAGTGGTATCCTTTAGGATTTTAATTGAGTAAAATTATGTACTGTAGTAGTTCACAGTTTAGAATTTGGAGTATAGCAGATCATGATTGAAATCTTAATTCTGCCATTTTTCAGTAAGTTATCTTGGATGAGTGATACAAGCTAATTCTTTATTATTTCATCTGAAAATGGAGGAAAAGAGCATAACGTAATAAATTATTAAAGATAACCCCAAATATATGCAAAGCATCTAGTATGGTGCTGACTTGTAGAAAATACTTAAGGAGTAGAATTTAATTTTGTAATAATTAGCAATATTATCATTTTAAAAATTTACCTGAAAACCAGAAATATGTGTTCATTTATTTTTCCAGTGTATATTTGGTGGATCTTAATATTTTTGTTTGTTAATAAGTGTTAGTATGGTTGCATGTGAATATTTTACATTCATAAGTAAATATCTGGCTGTATTAACTTGATTGACTAAATGAAAATTAAAGACTGAGTGAGAAAAACATTTGAATACTGAGATCACGAAAGAAGAAATGTTATATCATAAATACTTTATTCATAATTTATTAAAATAAATTTTAAAAGCACAAATGAGTTGTCACACCAAGAAATTAAGAAAGCATAAATTAAAATGTGAATTGTTAAAATAACTAGGAGTACTGCTGAATCACACGAGGATATATGTTCTATGTATTTCTCCCAGCCTGTCATTCAAAGCATTGTCATGTAAATGTTATCAAAAAGAGGCCACTGTACATTACATTTGAATTTTAAAAAAAGGTTCTAAAAGGCTATTTTCTTTCTTTCTTTCCTTCCTTCTCTCCTTATTGTGTTTCCTGTAGCAAACCGTAAATTGAGATAGCTTAATTTTGTGTTTCCATCTGAAATTATACTTTGAAAATCACTGGGCTTATATGTCTGATATAGGAGGAAATCTCTGAATTAAAGTCTATATTATAGGATAAAAATACAAATAAAATATCTAAGCATATGCTTCCCTACTCTTGCCCATTTAAAATCCATCTATAGATTTAAAAGCATTTTTATATTGTCAGTGGATGTATTATACATGTCAAGACTTCAAACCTTTTATCATATATACCAAAAAATCTTGATGTGGCATTTCATCTAGAGGGCCAAGAGCTAATGGAGAGGGCAGGTGGAAAGAACAGCACTGAAACCCGTCTTGACACTGCTGATGGATAACACTATGAGTCCTTATTTTGGATCAGCCCGTTTCCAGCTACATGCATTTTGAGCCATGGGAAGCACTCTTAGGATGAGAATTTTCTCTCAAGTTATGGCAGCAATTGACCAGAAGAGATGCTGTATTCCTAGTCAAACAAAAAAGACATGTAAGAGAAATGATCCCAGCTCAGATCTTTTAAACAAGAGAAGCAGTAGAGGCATATGCCTAGCTCCGCTCCCCGCATGTCCTGCTCTCTCAGCACATGATTCCTGGACCTCAGAACTCACCATGTAAATTTATTAATATATCAACCAACTGTTGAGCTTAAGGTCTGATCAAAGGATGCTATCAGAAATCAGCAGTACTGAGGAAAAAAAAATAAGGGAAGTGAGTCTACCCAATTTATGACAGACATGATCTGGATAGATATTTTTCATTCAGAATAATTATATAAATAAAGCTCATCATTCAGAAAATGAAGATCATGGCATCCGGTCCCATCACTTCATGGGAAATAGATTGGGAAACAGTGGAAACAGTGTCAGACTTTACTTTTGGGGCTCCAAAATCACGGCAGATGGTGACTGCAGCCATGAAATTAAAAGACGCTTACTCCTTGGAAGAAAAGTTATGACCAGCCTAGATAGCATATTCAAAAGCAGACACATTACTTTGCCGACTAAGGTGCGTCTAGTCAAGGCTATGGTTTTTCCTGTGGTCATGTATGGATGTGAGAGTTGGACTGTGAAGAAGGCTGAGCGCTGAAGAACTGATGCTTTTGAACTGTGGTGTTGGAGAAGACTCTTGAGAGTCCCTTGGACTGCAAGCAGATCCAACCAGTCCATTCTGAAGGAGACCAGCCCTGGGATTTCTTTGGAAGGAATGATGCTAAAGCTGAAGCTCCAGTACTTTGGCCACCTCATGGGAAGAGCTGACTCATTGGAAAAGACTCTGATGCTGGGAGGGATTGGGGGCAGGAGGAGAAGGGGACGACCGAGAATGAGATGGCTGGATGGCATCATGGAGTCGATGGACGTGAGTCTGAGTGAACTCCGAGATATGGTAATGAACAGGGAGGCCTGGCGTGCTGCGTGCGATTCATGGGGTCGCAAAGAGTCGGACACGACTGAGTGAATGAACTGAACTGAAATAAAAACAGGCATGAGACCCATGGAAATGTCCACATAAATAAGAAAAGGGAAAAATGCACTAGTAAGAATCAGAAGAATGCACACACACACACACACACACACACACACACACACATATATGCATCTCTATTCTGTTATCTATGCCTATATTTATATATCTATTTCTATATATCTTTAAAAGTTGCTTCCCTTATTCTAGTGCTGTGTGCTGATGAGATTTCTTGAACTACATTTTAAAGTGCAATTTTCAGTTCAGTTCAGTCGCTCAGTCGTGTCTGACTCTTTGCGACCCCATGAATCGCAGCACGCCAGTCCTCCCTGTCCATCACCATCTCCCAGAGTTCACTCAGACTCGCATCCGTCGAGTCAGTGATGCCATCTAGCCATCTCATCCTCAGTCGTCCCCTTCTCCTCCTGCCCCTAATCCCTCCCAGCATCAGAGTCTTTTCCAATGAGTTAGCTCTTTTCATGAGATGGCCAAAGTACTGGAGTTTCAGCTTTAGCATCATTCCTTCCAAAGAAATCCCAGGGTTGATCTCCTTCAGAATGGACTGGTTGGATCTCTTTGCAGTCCAAGGGACTCTCAAGAGTCTTCTCCAACACCACAGTTCAAAAGCATCAATTCTTCGGCACTCAGCCTTCTTCACAGTCCAACTCTCACATCCATACATGACCACAGGAAAACCATAGCCTTGACTAGACGCACCTTAGTTGGCAAAGTAATGTCTCTGCTTTTGAATACGCTATCTAGGCTGGTCATAACTTTTCTTCTAAGGAGTAAGCGTCTTTTAATTTCATGGCTGCAGTCACCATCTGCAGTGGTTTTGGAGCCCCCAAAATAAAGCCTGACACTGTTTCCACTGTTTCCCCATCTATTTCCCATGAAGTGATGGGACCGATGCCATGATCTTCGTTTTCTGAATGTTGAGCTTTAGGCCAACTTTTTCACTCTCCACTTCACTTTCATCAAGAGGATTTTTAGTTCTTCTTCACTTTCTGCCATAAAGGTGATGTCATCTGCATATCTGAGGTGATTGATATTTCTTCCGGCAATCTTGATTCCAGCTTGTGTTTCTTCCAGCCCAGCATTTCTGATGATGTACTCTGCATATCAGTTAAATAAGCAGGGTGACAATATACAGCCTTGACGTACTCCTTTTCCTATTTGGAACCAATCTGTTGTTCTATGTCCAGTTCTAACTGCTGCTTCCAGACCTGCATACAGATTTCTCAAGAGGCAGGTCAGGTGGTCTGGTATTCCCATCTCTTTCAGAATTTCCCACAGTTTATTGTGATCCACACAGTCAAAGGCTTTGGCATAGTCAATAATGCAGAAATAGATGTTTTTCTGGAACTCTCTTGCTTTTTCCATGATCCAGCAGATGTTGACAATTTAATCTCTGGTTCCTCTGCCTTTTCTAAAACCAGCTTGAACATCAGGAAGTTCTCGGTTCATGTATTGCTGAAGCCTGGCTTGGAGAATTTTGAGCATTATTTTACTAGCATGTGAGATGAGTGCAATTGTGCGGTAGTTTGAGCATTCTTTGCATTGCCTTTCTTTGGGATTGGGATGAAAACTGACCTTTTCCAGTCCTGCGGCCACTGCTGAGTTTTCCAAATTTGCTGGCATATTGAGTACAGCACTTTCACAGCATCATCTTTCAGGATTTGAAACAGTTCAACTGGAATTCCATCACCTCCACTAGCTTTGTTCGTAGCGATGCTTTCAAAGACCCACTTGACTTCACATTCCAAGATGTCTGGCTCTAGATTAGTGATCACACCGTCATGATTATCTGGGTCGTGAAGATCTTTTTGTACAGTTCTTCTGTGTATTATTGACACCTCGTCTTAATATCTTCTTGCTTCTGTTAGGTCCAGACCACTCTGTCCTTTATCGAGCCCATCTTTGCATGAAGTGTTCCCTTGGTATCTCTAATGTTCTTGAAGAGATCTCTAGTTTTTCCCATTCTGCTCTTTTCCTCTATTTCTTTGCATTGATTACTGAAGAAGGTTTTCTTATCTCTTCTTGCTATTCTCTGCAACTCTGCATTCAGATGCAAAAGACCCAGTGAAAGTGAAACTGTTCATCTCTCAGTGGTGTCCGACTCTTCAAAAGGCAAATGTATATTTGCATCAGACGACATGCTCCTGGGTGACAACCCAGTGGGTTCAGTCCTTACAGAAGGCGAGCGGCCGACTCACATGAAGAAGTAATGTCATATTAATAGCTTACGGTGAACAATGTCAGTTTCGTGATCTCTGAAGAAGAAAATTTAGCTTCAGGACCAGGAACCAGTCTTGATCACTCAAGAGCTCTTACGCAGCAGAGTTTTATTAAAGTACAAAAAGGGACAGAGAAAGCTTCTGACATAGACATCAGAAGGGGGATGGAGAATGCCCCCCTTTCTAATGTTAGCAAGTGTTATATACTTTTAAAATTAGTTATTACAATAAATCAAAAAAGTCTCAAGGTTGTAAAGATCTTACTAGGTCCACTTCCATAATTTATATTTTAAGATAACAAGATTAGAATGAATAATAGAAAGATCTTACCAGACCCACTCCCATAATATACATTTTAAGATGACAGGATTAGTCAGAAGGTTCTTGTTAAGGAGAAATATGTCCTCAAGCAAGATACATTGTTATACTGACTAAGATAAAGCAATGTGGGGAGGGGGGGAAGTTTGTCCTTTTCTCCTCGAGAGCCTCAGACCCCTTTCTCCTTCTCAAAGGCTCTGGACCCCTTTCTCTTCCTTTGGAACCCTGGACGTCTTATCAACCTACCTAGGAATGAACTCCCTCATTCCCTGCTTTTCTTTTAGAAGAATTATGTTGCCTACGGAAAGGGGCATCATTTTCATTCCCTAACTACTGTCTTCTGTTGAGGGGTATTGTCCCTAAATTGTTGAAGCAACAAATTCTCCTAACCCTCATATTAAGGGTCTCTGATCCAGGGGCCCCAAGTAATAGTTGGAGGAGGCTGTGGCACTCATAAGAGCCTAGACAACCATTTGTAACTTAAAAACTTTCAAACAGTTAGAAACAAGCCCCATTTTACAGTTACAGATGTAAGGCAAAATAGTCATTAAACCACATTAAAACCTAATCAAAATTAAAAGTCACATTATGTCTATAGCTACATCAGTTCATCTTAGCATTGTTACATGTCATCAGAAAATTGAAGAAAGTTCTCTCCTTGAAGTGGAGAAACCCACCATAGGAAGTCTTCAGTTGTTGAGGAGGGAGTGCTCCACAGACCCAGCAATTATGTCGACTGTGGAATGTGGCGTAGGAATGAGCGCAGGACAGGAAAGCATCATCTTGAGGGTCAAACGGCAGACTCAGGACTTTTGGAGTCAGCAAAAGCAAGCTCACATAGATTCTCAGGCCCATCTCAGTTCCTGGCTCAATCAGCAGCTTGTTTGACTCAAAGGCTGCTTCAGGAGTTTACCTCCTGATAACGTCTGTTGAAAAGCTCAAAGCGGAGTCACACAGTTAATATTAAGGCTTCAGGATCTATGACAGTATCTGTGCATAGAAACAGTCTGTCATAGGGACAGTCCTTTTGGGGGAGCAGATGAAGCCCTCATTAAAGTTATAGACAGAAATGTAAACCAACTGTTTTGTGTTTCCTGAGTTAGCTTGTATGGATGTCTTTTAATAATGTCATTAGCCTTTTCAACTTTTTCTGAAGGTGGAGGTCTCCAGAAACAGTGTGACATTCTATTCCTAGAGCTTTAGACACCCCTTGACTTACAGCAGCTTTAAAGATGGAGCCATTGTCACTCTGAACTACATCATGAGAAGTCAGTACAGTAAAATTTTGCCCATTAGTAAACTTATAAACTTTAGGCATTAACAAGACAATAGTAACAATTACCCTTAAGCAGTGTGGCCATGGCGCTTTTTTTAGTAACAAACTAAACTCTGATCCTATGGGCAAGCTCAAAGTTGGAGCCTGTAACAGAGCAATGTGAAGAGCTTTTTGAGTCTCTGGGGACCAAACCAGCTTGCCGGTTACTGAGTCTCAGTTATGTTTATATAAAGGCTGGGCAAGTTCCCCATAACCTGGAATCCAAATGTGGCAATAGCCTGTAATGCCCAAGCATCCACTCAATTGTCTTAAAGTCATATTTGGCTCATTAGGAATTTCAGACAATAAAGTGTAAGAATTAGACACTTACTATTCATATATCTTGAACAAGTCTCCATTTATTATTTGAGTTTTTTTACACCCAAAATAGAAGTGTTGTATGGACTGTTACACGGAATTAATATCCCCTGCTCCTTTAAATACTCAGATAGGTTTTAACTCTTCCTTAACACCTCAGGCTTTACTAGATCCTGCTTTTGATTCAAAAATAGGTGAAGAGCTTGATAAAGACAGGAACAGCATTTTGTGCTCAACTCACAATTTTTCTATCAAATCACACTTTAGGATTTACATTTTGTTCAATTAATTGGAAAGAAAGGGCAGGCTCCATATTCAAGAAAACAGAGGCCTGGACCTTTCTCAGTATATCCCTCCCCAAAGGGGTCAGGGAGCCTCCGGCATGATCGGAAACTCATGAGAAAACAGCACAGAGTCCCAGTTGCAGCTTAAAGGATGACTGAAAAAATAGTGTTTGTCTCATCCTGACAGTTCCATTATGGTAATGGATCAGGAAGAAAGCTGGCCAGGTGCTTCAGTGAACGTAGAGAAAGTTGCCCCAGTGTCCAAAAGAAATTGATTGATTGACACACACCCCACCCCCCCACCCCCTGCGCAGTTATTAATACCCGGGGTTCCTCAGGTATAATTAGGACGGGAGCTTGTGTGGGGACTCCTGGGCAGCTTCAGTCCAGATTGTCTTGAGAGTCTTATCCCTGGGGCCTATACCTCGGAGGGCAGTCTCTTCACCAGTAGGTTCCTTTGCAGACCTGGAGCCAGGGACAGCTTAGATGCCTGAGGGCAAACCCACTTGAGATGCCCCTCTTTTCTGCAGTAATAGCAAGTCCATCCCTTTTCACCTGGGTTCCTCTGGGCACTTTTCCTCAGGCTGTTTCAGAGTGGTCTAACAGCCATGTTGGGGCTTCAGTGTTTTGCCAGGTTTTCTTTTCTCCTATTTTCCTCCTTATATTCTCTACCATAATATACCATCTGGACCAGCAGTAACAGTTTTTCCAAAGACTCATTTGGTCCAAACTCCTGTTTTTGTAACTTACAGCAGATATCTGGAGCTGACTGAGTGAGAAATCTATCTTTTAAGATCATTCCTCCTTCTGCACTTTCAAGGTCAACATCAGTAAACTTGTGGAGAGCCTCCCATAGTCTATCTAGGAATTTACCAGGAGTTTCCTTCCCTCCCTGTTCTATGCAGTCAATTTAGCAGTTTTAAGTCTTGGCATGTGCTCGCTTGAGTCCTTCAAGAATACATCTGACAAAGTGGCTCTGTCATAGGAACAGCTTGGCTCCCAGTAGGAAGGAGGGCTATTTCATACTCCCTCTTTCCCTTTGTCTCAAGTTCAAGCCATTTGTCTCCAAAAGTGGTAGCTTCCTCCCAAACTCAAGCACTCTAGTCAGGAGTCAGCGTCTGTCCCAAGACATGCATTACATCTCTCCAGCTAAGGTCATAAAATAATCACATAAAGACTTCTATTTACTTTTTGGATCCTCTTGATAGTCTCAACCACAACTGGTATTGTTTGAATTTCTACCAAGACTGAGGCAGCCCCTCCTGGAAAGGTGCCCTAACTCTCAGCCTGTTCAGTTGGGAGCCCCAGATAAAGGGGCAAAGTAAGAGAACCAGAGACAGCTGAAGGTTTCACACTCAAATCTGCACTTTTAGGACACAAGTCTGGCATGTCTTGCAGAGAAATAAAGAACAGATAGGCACTTCTATCCATTCCTCTTGTTTTCTACAGAACTGGTCTAATTGTAAAACAGCATTGCAATTGAGAGACCCTTTAACAGGCCAGTGTTACCCATCTTCCAAGGGCTATTGTGGCCATTCAGTATCACAGAAAATCAGGAGTGACTTTTTGAAACTCTGGGGATCAAACGTCCCAGCATTTTTTTTTTTTTAATACATTTCAAAGGAGTGGTTTTGGAACTGCTAGCTTTCATCTGTAAGAGAGAAAGAAGCAGCATCCACAGACATGGCTTTTTCCACTGGAAGCTTCCTTCCCTGCTCTAGATGGGGTTGCAGACAGACTTCTCCACCAAAGCGTTCCCTGATCAGACTTACTCTGTCCTTTACCAATGCAGGCGTTTTACTCGTCCATCCTGGTTCTACCACTGAGGTGGGGTGGAGATGCACCAGGGGTAGACCTGATAGCATCCCAGATTGATTTAGTTTCGTACCATTACGACCTTTGTTTGACTTGCCCTTTTCTTCTGATGCCACTCGGGGTGGAGCAGAGTAGCCTTCTGGAATGCCTGCCAAGCGAGGACTACTAGGGGAAGCATCCCTACCACCTACGTACATTCCTGGATTCAGTCCTGACTGCGGTAGAAGCGGTGAGTCATGAAGGGATGAAAACAAGCAAGATGTCCCTTCTGAGTGCCACCATACCACAGCAGTGTATGCGATAGCAAAAGAGTATTATGCCCAGAGTCCAGATCCCAGAACCGAGAGAATAAGATGTCCATGGCAATGCAAAAGCAAGAAGGGGTTTTATTGCTAGCTTGAGCTAGAGCTCCCATCTCATCCAACGCAGTGGAGTCTTGACGAGAGCCCCGAGCTGTGGATTACAACAGTATTTATATATTTAGCCTGGTTCACATGTTGCAACAGAAGAGTTGGCAAACAGCGATTGGTTAGTTCATGCACGTGTGTGGGATTTTTCAAATCACACAAATCACAAGATCTCATTGGCTCGGGTTTGAATCAGAATCCCAATTCTGATTGGCTCATGTTTGGGGAGAGCAGGACTTTCCCAGGGTGTGGTTTCCCAGAATCATGACTCAGGTTTTACAAGAATCTGAAGCTTAGGCTTAGTATAGCTTGTTGAGCCTGTCATGGCTCAGGTCTGGTCCCTTAACAAAGAGGTTCTGGAGGGTTGGCCAGCGAGGGAAGAGTGATTTTTGTCCTCAAGCTACTAGGGCCAATCCTTCCAGTTCATATCCACAGCTTCCACAAAGAAATATCTAAGGAGTTGAGACAGAAGCCATCAGAGAGCCTTCTCTGATCTGCTAAGAGCTAGCGCTACCAAAGGAAGAAGTCCATTGCATTTCCAATCTGACCAGATCCTGCAATTGCCCATCTGTGTCCTCAAAAACCTCATGCTTGACAGCAGTGCTTCTGTCCACCTAGACAGGAGACACAGCCATGACAAAGACTCAGTTTCAGGTCGCTAGGACCTGAGGCAGGTAGCCAAGAGAGTGACCTCTAGCCTGAGAGATGTTCCTGGAGCTAGAGTTCTGCCTCACTCCCAAACTTGCTCTTAGTGACTTTCTAGCCAGGCTTGCCTAGTCTAGCAAAGCTAAGTGCTTCCATACATGGGGTCTAAGTAAAAGTACACAGTAGCAGAGTGAATCACAAGCCCTTTGAAAGTCTATGATCCAACAGATTAGGTTAGTAGTTCTAATTCCCTACGCAGTTAGGAAATGGCCAAAGAGACCAAGAAAAGGTGACAGAGAAAGGAAAGTTCGGTCCACACACTTTGCCTGTTTCTGGTCACTCCCCTCGCAGGGACCTTGGGTGTCTCTTGACATTGGCAGGGTGGTATAACCCCCCAAAAGGCTCTCCTTTTGGGGGCTGCCTTCAGTCATAACGAGGCACCATGAAACCACGGAGCAGGGCTCATCACTTGCTTCACGCAGGTTGTGTCACTTATTGACACAAGCAGAAAATGTGCATACCGAGAAAGCAGAGAGGCTAGGGCTCTGAGTGTTCTTTTCTTGTCCTGAAGATCCTGGACAAGCCCTCAAGCTGATAGCTTATGGTGAATGATGTCAGATTTGTGATCTCCAAAGAAGATTTAGCTTTGGGAACAGGGACCAGGGACAGGCTTGATCACTCAAGAGGTATTGTGTAGCAGAGTTTTATTAGCATAAGAAAAGGGACAGAGAAAGCTTCTGGCATAGACATCAGAAGAGGGACAGAGAATGCCCCCTTGCTAGTGTTAGCAAGGGAGTTATATACTTTTGAGGGAGACCTGGGTTGTATCCCTGGGTTGGGAATATCCCCTGAGGAAGGAAATGGCAAACCACTCCAGTACTCTTGCCTGGAAAATCCCATGGACAGAGGAGCCTGGTAGGTTACAGTCCATGGGTTTGCAAAGAGTTGGAAATGACTGAGCAATTTCACTTTCACTTTTATATATTTTTATAATTAGTTATTACAATAAATCAAAAAATGTCTCAAGGTTGTGAAGATCTTACTAGACACACTCCCATAATTTATATTTTAAGATAACAAGATTAGAATGAACAGTAGAAATATCCTACTAGACTCACTCCTATAATATACATTTTAAGATGACAGGATTAGTCAGAGGGTTCTTGTTAAGGAGAAACATGTCCTTGAGCAAGATACATTGTTATATTGACTAAGACAAAGCAATGTAGAAAAGAATGTTTGTCCTTTTCTCCTTGAGAGCCTCAGACCCCTTTCTCCTCCTGGGGAACCCTGGACATCTTATCAACCTACTGCAGAATTGACTCTCTGAATATACGTGTGTGTGTGTGTGTGTGTGTGTGTGTGTGTGTGTGTGTGTTTATGCATATGTCCAAATATAAACCACTATTGTTTATTTTGTAAGTCATTAATTTGTGATTATAAGCTGCAAAAGTAGATCTAAACACTTTCTCCTGACTCTATCCTTATAGCTGAAACGTATTTTAGGATAAGAAATGGTTTCTTCACAGGGACCTCTTGCAGTTAAGATTTTTCTTGCAGAGATATAAGAAAGCATTGCCTACAACAGGCGTTCATACATTTTTCAGTTTCTGTTTGAAAAACAGTATAGAAAGGTCAAGTGGCCAAATGTGATAACCCTGACCACTGCCGTGTTCACCTTGTATGAATTTTCTAAAAGCAAAATATAGAAATGGCTGAGACTTTTAAAGCAGGGCTGGCAGGCGTTTTCTGTTAAGAGCCGGATAGTAAATATCTCAGGCTTTGTGGGCCATATGGTTCATGTCACAGCTATCAGTTCTGCAGCTGCAGGGCAGGGCTGCCACAGACAGTATGTCAATGAGTGAGCATCAGTGCTGTGTGACAGAAACAGGCACGGCTCTGATTTGTCTCTTAATTATAGTTGGTGGACCCTGATTTAGTGAGTGTATGGACCTTAGTGGACTTTATGGTTCTGACGGAAAACAATAAAGCAAAAGAAAAAGACACAATTTTATATGAAACTCAACTTGTTGTGCTGGGGTGAAGGGAGGGAAATTTAGATGATTAAGGGAGAGTGGTATATTCCAGTAATAGAATTATCTTGATTTTATTCTTTTAGAATCACTTCCAGAATTGACACTTTAAGGAAAACAGCCATGTTCCAGCATGAAGGCCAACTAAGCTCTCCTATAACATAAAGGTAAATATGCTGAATAAACTGTACTCTAAAAAATAACATAACAAGGCATTCCAAACCAATTAAAGGTGGGGGGAGAGAGAGAGAGAAGAGAATCTCCAGTTGCCAAAAGCAGAAAAACGTCAAAATAATAAGTATATGACCTGGTTATACCCAGTGCTCATGTTGTGGTGTGTGTATGTGTCTGTGTGTTGGGGGAAAACTTTGGGAAGTTCTGTTAACTTGAGGTTGGAAGTTTGTTTTTCTTTTTTTTTTTTAAATGCTGAAGTTTGAAAAATGAAGTATTTCAAACATACAAGTAGACAATAGTAAAATGGCACAGGGCACATCATTGTAGTGGAAACTATGGCTGGTGAGTAACAGATTTGCCTTGTAGACCAAAGCAAGGCCTGCTTCCCCCCACAGCTGAAGGCTAGCACTGTGAACTGAAATGCTCTTGGCTAAGTGAACTGTCTTGCCCAGCCTTTCACCTCTTCTCAGGGTCAGCTGAAAGCCTATCTACTTTTGCAGTTTATGGATAGTCAAGGTGCTGGCCTCACTTTGGGAAGTCTCTGAAGAGTCATCCCAGCTTCAGACATCCCTGAAGGATCAGATGGTACATACCCCTCTTCCGGTCACTTTTCCCTCTGTCCAATCCTTTTTCCTCATTTTCTTTTAGAAGTTCCTCTTGAATGTCCACAAATCACAGTCTCAAATTCTATTCCCCCGGAAATGGACCTAAGAAAGTCATCACCCACCTTTATAAATATGCATTATTTCTTACAGTTTTTATATACTGTTTATATTTTCATTGAGGAATTAAATATTTTAGACACAATGGAAAACATCTCCCTCCCATTATTTCTAAAGAAATTTGCAATCTAAAACTCAGTATGTATAATTTCCATGAACACATCTATAGTTTAGCTTATTATTTGTGAATCCATAAAACATTGTTTAATAATTTTTCAATTCTGGTTTCCTCAGTGTGTATGCCCAGCAGTGGGATTGCTGGATCATAAGGCAGTTCTAGTTGCAATTTTTTTAAGGAATCTCCACACTGTTTTCCATAGTGGCTGTACTAGTTTGCATTCCCACCAGCAGTGTAAGAGGGTTCCCTTTTCTCCACATCCTCTCCAGCATTTATTGCTTGCAGACTTTTGGATCGCAGCCATTCTGACTGGTGTGAAATGATACCTCATTGTGGTCTTGATTTGCATTTCTCTGATAATAAGTGATGTTGAGCATCTTTTCATGTGTTTGTTAGCCATCCGTATGTCTTCTTTGGAGAAATGCCTATTTAGTTCTTTGGCCCATTTTTTTGATTGGTTCATTTATTTTCCTGGAGTTGAGCTGGATAAGTTGCTTGTATATCTTTGAGATTAGTTGTTTGTCAGTTGTTTCATTTGCTATTGTTTTCTCCCATTCAGAAGGCTGTCTTTTCACCTTGCTTATAGTTTCCTTTGTTGTGCAGAAGCTTTTAATTTTAATTAGATCCCATTTGTTTATTTTTGCTTTTATTTCCAGTATATTGGGAGGTGGATCATAGAGGATCCTGCTGTGATTTATGTCAGAGAGTGTTTTGCCTGTTTTCCTCTAGGAGTTTTGACATGGAAACAACCTAGATGTCCATTAGCAGATGAATGGATAAGAAAGCTGTGGTACATATACACAATGGAGTACTACTCAGCCCTTAAAAAGAATAAATTTGACTCAGTTCTAATGAGATGGATGAAATTCGAGCCGATTATACAGAGTGAAGTAAGGCAGAAAAAAAAACACCAATACGGTATACTGACACATATATATGGAATTTAGAAGGATAGTAATGAAGACCCTCTATGTGAGACAACAAAAGAGACTCAGAGGTATAGAATGGACTTTTGGACTCTGAGGGAGAGGGAGAGGGTGGGATGATTTGGAAGAACGGCATTGAAACATGTATACTATCTTGTAAGAATGAAGCGCCAGTCTATGTTCGATGCAGGATGCAGAACGCATGGCTGGTGCACGTGATGATTTAGGGAGAGGATGTGGGGTGGGAGGTGGGAGGAGGCTTTGGCATTGGGAGATCATGGACACCTGTGGCTGATTCATGTCAATGTATGGCAAAACAAATACGGTATTGTAATGTAGAATAAAGTATTAAAAATTAAAAAAAGAAAAAAAAAATAATATTTTGAAGATGTTGAAACTTCATGTATGGTACTATAGAATACATTCTGCAACTTGATTTTTGTTTGTATTAAAATTGTTCTTCAGGCTTGCTTATTTTTCTTTTTTTTAAAGTTTATTGGAGTATAGTTGATTCGTATGTTGTATTAATTTCAAGTGTATGACAAAGTCAATCAACCATACACACATATATATATCCACGTGTTTTTTTTTAATCCTTTTCCCGTATAAGTCATTACAGAATACTGAGTAGAGTTTTTGTGCTATATATTATAGTAGGTCCTTATTAATTAACTATATATAGTAGCATGTATATGTCAACTCAACCTCCCAGTTTCTCTCTCTCCCTCCTTTCCCCTGGTAACCATAAGTTGGTTTTTTACACCTGTAACTCTGTCTCTGTTTTGTAGATGAGTTCATTTGTACCCCCTTTTAGATTCCACATATAAGCAATATTGTGCTTGCCTTTCTCTGCCTGACTTCACTCAATATGACAGTCTCTGGGTCCATACATGTTGCTGCAAATAGTACTGCGTCATTCATTTTTATGGCTGGCTAATTTTTATCGTATATGTGTACCACATCTTCTTTATCCATTCCTACATTGATGAACATTAAGGCTGCTTCCATATCCTGGCTATTGTATATCCTTTAATATTTCATAATTCATGATATTTCATAATTCAAAAGCCTGTATCCTTTTGAATTATGGTTTTCTCCAAATATATGCCCAGAAGTGGGATTGCTGGATCATATGGTAGCATTACTTTTCATTTTTTAAGAACCTCTGTATTCTTTACCATAGTAGTTTTACCGGTTTACATTCCCATCAACAGTGTAGAAGGATTCACTTTCTCCACACCCTCTGAAGAACTTATTGTTTCTTGTTTGGGTGATGATATTGAGATATATACTTGCTGATATGATTAACTCTATAAAATATTAACTATGGCAAAATGTGAAAATATAAACAGCTGGTAAATTTAAAATGAAGGCACATTCATATCTGGTATATGGTTTCTGTACACCTCTTTATATTGACTGCTTCAGGAATATGTATTTTTAGAAAGTAAACTAGTTTAATTCAGAGAAAAAAATAAAAGCAAGGAAATCTTTTGTTTTTCTCCTCCTACACTCATCTAGTCAGGAGAGTTCACACTGTACTGCCCAAGAGCCTTTCACAGCATGAGTCAAACAAACCTAATTATCTCTATCAATAGCTCCATACTGGCCTGGTTTTTGCTCTGTCCCATTGTTTTCAAAGGTATGCTCCAGAGAAGGGTAGCCTTGAATCATGCTTAATGAAAAGGTACTCTCTAGTCAAATGATCTATTAATTATGCAAGCTATAGATCTCTCTTGGATGTACACTTGCTTCTTCATGTTAAAGACAGAGAAAATTCTTCAGTAAATAAATCTATTAAATGTTTATTTAGCTGGCATTTCCCTTTGTTTTTTTCATGGAGTTTTTTGCTTACAGAGCTCCTGGCAGACTTCCCACAGTACAGAACACTGTGGGTGTGCCGCAGTTACCCCTCTAGTTAGAATTTGTTTGGCCACTGCCCATCTTCAAACATTTCATAAGTTACTACAGCTCCATGGTTTATATTATCTGTCACCCATGTTGAGTAAAGCTTTGCCATGCTTCTGAAGTAATTTAATATGTTATTTCTGTTGTGTGGACTACCTGAGGCACTTTCATCCACTAGAGAAGATCCTAATTAGTTAGAATCTCAGCTACTTGAAGGCTGGGTCACTATTTGTCCTATTCATTCTTAATGACTGACCAGTACCTGGCCTATAGGTGGAATTCAATAAATGTGTGCTGAATGCCTACTGGGTGGTTGGGTGGATAATATGTGTCCTCCTAGAATTAATGCAAAATTATCATATTATATTAAAATCTTTTGTTCATACATTTCTCACACTAAGCTGTTTTACAATGACAGGAATTATGGCTGATTTATAATTGCTTCTGCAATTGTTAAAACCATGTTTGTTATGTAACATGCTCGAGAAATACTATTTGAAATTCTGGGGGCGCGGAGAACAAGATGGCATAGGAGTAGGTGGGCATGGAGTACAGCTCTCTCTACATATACATCAGGAATACATCTTCAGACACAAATGTGCGTGCATAACACCAGCTGAGAGCAGACAGGAGTACCTGACCAGCAGCAAAGAATATAGAGAACCATGCAAAACTCGCTAAGATGAAGAAAGTAGGGAGAGAAACAGGAGTGTTACTAGGACTGGAACTGCCCTTGGTCAGTGTGGGAACTGAAGCAGGGGTCCGATCCCCACATTGGGGCAATTATCTGAGTCAGAGGAGACATGCTTAAGGCTGAGAGTGAAATAACTGATCTGTGGCAGTCTAAATGGAATGAGCATCAGACAGTCCTTGCCACAGCCATACATACCCTGGACCAGGATGCAGATCTCCTAGAAGGTGCAGAGGCTGGGAACTGAAGTTTAGGGATTGTGGAGCAATCCCAGGCTGAGGGCTGCTGTTGACTGCTGAGAGACCAATTGAGAGGAGGTGAGGGGGAGGAGATTGTGGCGGGAAACGCCTGTGGAGGAAAGTTGGGCAGCCATGGGAGCGATGTGATACTGCTGAGTCATGCGTGGGGGTGGAGTCATCACCATAGCCTCTTTCTCCCCACAGGTCAGCTTCGGCAGATGAACAGTAGAGAGGCTGGCCCATCAAATGCCTGATGTACTGAACTACAGAGTAGGACCCATCCAGGGTGCCCCTTTAAGTGCCTGATGTGCAGATCTACAGAGGACCCCAGCCAGGGGCCCCCCTCTATGTGCCTGTTGCACAAAACAGAGAAGGACCCCAGGCAAGGGATCCCTCTAAGTGCCTGAATGGGTGGAGCTATGGAGAAAGACTGGCCAAAGAGGCCTTCTGATCATTAGCTACAAAAGCCATTAAAAGACTCTGAAAGGGCCATAACTCCTGCAGCAGAGGCAGTCTGTGTCCCTGAACGGTTGGTGCCACCAGGGTCCCCTCAAGCCGAGCAGCTGTGCTGCCTTCACGCTCACCAGGACAGGGCTGCCACAGGCAAAAATGTCTTGCATCTATGCACGCAGGGTTGCTTTGGCAGGGTCTGACTGTGACCCTGTAGACTGTGGCCTGCCAGGCTTCTCTGTCAGGGAGGGGGTTGTCCAGGTAAGAACAGTGGAGTGTATTGGCCAGTATGGTTGCCATGCCCTTCTAGAACACTGATTTCCTGCTGCCCTAGCTGCCAACTCCCCTGAGTACCTGGTGCTGCCAGAACCCCTGCGACCCCAGTATCTGCACCACCTACACCTGGCCCTCACTGGGGCAAACCCAAGTCCTCCAAGACTGCCTCAGGAGCAAACCCCAGTGGACGACCCACATGCAGAAGTGGAAATAAAACCACAATTGAAACCCAGGGGCAGTATGGCTAAGGAAAAAGATCCAAAACCTTCCCATGAGTTGTACAAGCTACAGATTAAATCCACATGATCAACTAGGCAGACTCTGTGTCTATGGAATATATAAAAGGTCATTGAGAGCTCCTGCAAAAGGAAACACACTAGTTCTGATAGCTGTGGACATTGGAGGCAGGAACACACCGGAGCAGGACCAGATTAGAGTCTGAGCTGCCCCCACAGCAGGTCCAGAGACCAGCAGAGTGTTGGCGGGCATCCTAGGGAGGTGGGGTGCACTGTGACTCCCAGCGAGGGAAAGGACTCTGACAGCAGTGACGCAAGAAAACGTTTAGTATTCTTATGTTTTGACTTGTTCTGTAGAATCTTTTGAATTTTTTTAACCTCCCTTTTTGTTATAGTTGTTGATTTCATTGACACGATGAAACCTAACTCAGCTTCCGAGTTTTTTTTTTTTCCCCCTCAGTCACATTCTTTTTGTGGTTGTTGTTATAAACCTCTGCCTCTATGTTGAACTTTTACAGTTCTGTGGAGTTTTCCATTTTTCTTTCCTCTTTTTTAATTTTTTTTTTTTTAAATCTATTATTTTCTATACATTTATTCCTTTGTTTGCTTTTCCTACTCTTCTTTTCCCCTTGCAGTTAATCTTTAATGCATATAAGTCTTCTTCATCTACCTCTATTTAACTTTGCATATCTGTTCTTTCTTTCTTTTCCTTCTTTCCTTTCCTCTCAACATGTTTCTTAGTTTTGTTTTCATTGCTTTATTCCCCACTTGGCACCTTACTTTAGTTTTGTTTTCCAGTTTGTGCTTTAGTTAGTTTTGTCCTGGTAGATATACTTTTGGATTCCTTTGCTCACCAGGTCAGTCTGTTGTACTTTACTTTTGTTGGACGGTTTTGATTTCGCTCATGGGTGTATGTGTATATTCAGTCATATTTTTATTGTTGCTATAAACCTCTGTCTCTGCATTGAGCTTTTGCAGCTCTGTGGAGCTTTCCTCATTTTCCCTTTTTTCTTCCATTTTTTTCTTTCTTTTTTTCTTTTTAGAATTTTAATTTGTTAAAACCTATTGTATTTTTTCTACATTTATTCCTTTTTTTTATCCTCAATGGTGAAAAATTGAAACCATTTCCCCTAAAGTCAGGAACAAGACAAGGGTGTCCACTTTCACCACTACTCTCCAACATCATATTGGAAGTTTTGGCCACAGCAATCAGAGCAGAAAAAGAAATAAAAGGAATCCAAACTGGAAAAGAAGAAGTAAAACTCTCACTGTTTGCAGATGACATGATCCTCTATATAGAAAATCCTAAAGACTCGACCAGAAAACTACTAGAGCTAATCAACGAATATAGTAAACTTGCAGGATATACAATCAACACTCAGAAATCCCTTGCATTCCTATACACTAATAATGAGAAAGTAGAAAAAGAAGTCAAGGAAACAATTCCATTCACCATTGCAACGAAAAGAATAAAATACTTAGGAATATTCCTACCTAAAGAAACTGAAGACCTATATATCGAAAACTATAAAACACTGATGAAAGAAATCAAAGAGGACACTAATAGATGGAGAAATATACCATGCTCATGGGTTGGAAGAATCAATATAGTGAAAATGAGTATACTACCCAAAGCAATCTACAGATTCAATGCAATTCCTATCAAGTTACCAGCAGTATTTTTCACAGAACTAGATCAAATAATCTCAAGATTTGTATGGAAATACATTTATTCCTTTGTTTGCCTTTCCTGCTGTTCTTTTCCCCTTGCAGTTAATCTTTAATGTATAAAAATCTTCATCTACCTCTATTTAACTTTGCATATCTATTCTTTCTTTCTTTTCCTTCTTTCCTTTCCTCTCAACATGTTTCTTAGTTTTGTTTTCATTGCTTTATTCCCCACTTGGCACCTTGCTTTAGTTTTGTTTTCCAGTTTGTGCTTTAGTTAGTTTTGTTCTTAACTGGTAAATATAATTTTTTATTTTCTTTGTTTGCCAGGTCAATCTACTGTACTTTATTTTTGTTGGACTGTTTTTACTTTGCTCATGGGTGTCTATGTATATGTGTATATCCCATTATTTTAATTATTATTTGCCTGATTTTGTAACTGCCATTTGTCTGGGGTCCATCTTTGGTTTCTAATTTCTGTATATTTTAATCTCACTTAATGCCAGACCAGCTGACCTGCCTCTTGAGAAACCTTATGCAGGTCAGGAAGCAACAGTTAGAACTGGACATGGAACAACAGACTGGTTCCAAATAGGAAAAGGAATATGTCAAGGCTATATATTGTCACCCTGGTTGTTTAACTTATATGCAGAGTACATCTTGAGAAACGCTGGGCTGGAAGAAGCACAAGCTGGAATCAAGAGATTGCCAGGAGAAATATCAGTCACCTCAGATATGCAGATGACACCACCCTTATGGCAGAAAGTGAAGAGGAGCTAAAAAGTCTCTTGATGAAAGTGAAAGAGGAGAGTGAGAATGTTGGCTTAAAGCTAAACATTCAGAAAACTAAGATCATGGCATCTGGTCCCATCACTTCATGGGAACTAGATGGGGAAACAGTGCCAGATTTTATTTTTGAAGTAAAAAAATGAAAAGAACTGAGGATAGTCTCAGAGACCTTTGGGACAATATCAAACACAATAACATTTGAATTATAGGGGTCCCAGAAGGAGATGAGAGAAAGAAAGGGTATGAAAAATTATTTGAAGAGATTATACTTGAAATCTTCCACAACATGGAAAAGGAAATAGTTAATTGAGTTCAGGAGGCACAAAGAGTCCCATAGAGGATAAACACAAGGAAAAACATGCCAAGACACATACTAATAAAACTAACAAAGACTAAACACAAAGAAAGAATATTAAAAGCAGCAAGGGAGAAGCAACAAGTAACATACAAAGGAAACCCCATACGTTTAACAGCTGATCTTTCAGCATAAACTCTGAGAGCTGGAAGGGAATGGCAGGATATATTTAAAGTATTGAAAGGGAAACATCAACAACCAAGATTACAGTACCCATTCAAAATTGATGGAGAAATGAAAAGCTTTTCAGACAAGCAAAAGTTAAGAAAATTCACTACCAATAAACCAGCTTTACAAAAAATGTTAAAAGGACTTATATAGTCAAGAAATACAAGAGAAGCAAAAGGATCTACAAAGATCCCAAACAATTAAGAAAATGGCAATGGGAATGTATATATCAGTAATTACTTCAAATGTAAATGGATTAAATACTTCAACCAAAAGATACAGACTGGCTGAATGGACACAAAAACAAGACCCATATATATGCTGTCTACAAGAAACCCACTTCAGACCTAAAGAGGCATATAGGCTTAAAGTGAGAGGATGGAAAAAATATATTCCATGCAAATGGGAAGCAAAAGAAAGCTGGAGTAGCAATCCTCATGTCTGAAAAAAATAGACCTTAAAGTAAAGAAGATTACAAGAGATAAGGAAGGACACTACATCATGATCAAGGGATCAAGAGGAAGACATAACAATTGTAAATATCTATGCACCCAACATGGGGGCACCTCAATACATAAGACAAACACTGAAAGTGAAAGTGAAGACGCTCAGTCGTGTTCGGCTCTTTGGGACCCCATGGACTGTAGCCTATCAGGTTCCTCTGTCCACGGGATTTTCCAAGCGAGAGTGCTGGAGTAGATCGCCATTTCCTTCTCCAGGTATCTTCCCAATCCAGGAATCGAACCCAGGTCTCCTGCACTGCAGACAGCTGCTTTACCATCTGACCCACCAGGGAAGCCCAAGACAAGCACTAACAGACATAAAAGGAGAAACTGACAGTAACACAATAGTAGCAGGAGACTTTTTCACCCCACTCACACCAACAGACAGATCATCAGAACAGAAAATTAGTAAGGAAACACAAGTCTTAAATGACACATTACATGAGATGGATCTCATTAATACCTTCAGGACATTCCACCCAAATGCAGAAGAATACACCTTTTTCTCAAGTTCACATGGAACATTGTCCAGGATAGACCACATCTTGGGTCACAAATCAAACCTCAGTAAATCTAAGAACACTGAAATTGTATCAAGCATCCTCTCTGACCACAGTGCTATGAGACTAGATGTCAATTACAAGAAAAAAACCTGTAGGAAAGGGAGAGGGTGGGATGATTTGGGAGAATGGCATTGAAACCTGTATACTATCATGTAAGAAATGAATCGCCAGTCTAGGTTCGATACAGGATACAGGATGCTTGGGGCTGGTGCACTGGGATGACCCAGAGAGATGATATGGGGAGGGTGGTGGGAGGGGGGTTCAGGATTGGGAACTCATGTGCACCCATGGCGGATTCATGTCAACGTATGGCAAAACCAATGCAGTATTGTAAAGTAAAATAATAATAATAATAATAAAGAACGTAAAAGATTAAAAAAAGTAAAAACCTGTAAGAAACACAAACACATGGAGATTAAACAATACATCTCTAACAATACATCTTTTTTGAAGAAATCAAAGGGAAATAAAAAAATTTCTAGAAACAAATGACAAAACACTACAACTCAAAACCTATGAGCAAAAACAGTTCTAAGAGGAAACTTTGTAGCAATACAACCCTATCTCAAGGAACAAGAAAAACATTGAACAGACAACCTAGCTTTACACCTAAAACAACTGGGAAAAGAAGAACAAAACCCAAAAAAATTAGTAGAAGGAAATAGATCATAAAGATCTGAGCAGAAACAAATGAAAAAGAAGTGAAAGAAGCAATAGTAAAGATTAATGAAACTAAAACCTAGTTCTTTGAGAAGATAAACAAAATTGACAAGCCTTTAGCTAGACTCATCAAGAAAAAAAGAGACGAATCAAATCAACAAAATCAGAAATGAAAAAGTAGAGGTTACAACAGACAATGCAGAAATACAGAGGATTATGAGACTATTAAGAACAACTATATGGCAATAAAATGGATAACCCAGAAGAAATGGACAGATTCTTAGAAAAGTTCAGTCTTCCAAGACTGAACCAGGTAGAAATAGAAATTATAAACAAGCCAATTACAAGCACTGAAATTGAAAAGGAAAGTGAAGTCGCTGTCGTGTCTCACTCTTTGCAACCCCATGGACTGTAGCATACCAGGTTCCTCTGTCCATGGGATTTTCCAGGCAAGAGTACTGGAGTGGGTTGCTATTTACTTCTCCAGAGGATCTTCCTGACCCAGGGATTGAACCCAGGTCTTCCATATTGCAGGCAGACACTTTACCATATAAGCCTCAGGGAAGCTAAAATAGAAGCTGTGATGAAAAATCTCCCAGAAAACAAAAGCCCAGGACAAGATGGCTTCACAGGAGAATTCTATCAAACATTTAGAGAGAAGCTAATGCCTATCCTTCTAAATCTCTTTCAAAAATTGCAGAGGAAGGAACACTTCCAAACTCATTCTATGTGGCCACCATCACTCTGATACCAAAACCAACAAAGACAACACAAGAAAAGAAAACTATAGGCCAATATTACTGAAAAACATATGTGAAGAATTTCTCAACAAGATTTTAGCAAACAGAATTCAACAGCACATCAAAAATCTCATACACCAAGGTCAAGTTGGGTTTATTCCAGGAATGCAAGGATTCTTCAATATATACAAATCAATCAATGTGATACACTGTATCAACAAATTGAAAGATAAAAACCATATGATCATTTCAATAGATGAAGAAAAAGTGTTTGACAAAATTCAGCACCTATTTATGATTAAAACTCTTCAAAAAATGGGCATACAAGGAGACTGCCTCAACATAGTAAAGGCCATATATGATAAGCCTACCGCAAACATTATTCTCAATGGTGAAAAATGGAAAGGATTCCCTCTAAGATCAGAAACAAGATAAGGAGTCCACTTTCACCACTATTATTCAATGTAGTTCTGGACGTCCTAGCTACAGCAATCAGAGAAGAAAATGCAATAAAAGAAATACAGATCAGAAAAGAAGTAAAGCTCTCATTGTTTGCATGTGACATGATACTGCACATGGAAAACCCTAAGGATGGTATCAGAAAATTTCTAGAATGAATTAGTGAATTAACACGGTTTCAGAATACAAAATCAATACACAGAAATCACTTGCATTTCTATATATTAACAATGAAAAATCAGAAAGAGAAATAAAGGAGTCAATCCCATTCACCACTGCAACAAAAAGAATTAAATATTTAGGAATAAACTTACCTAAGGAGACTAAAGAACTGTACACACAAAATTATAAGATACTAATGAAAGAAAGACAACATAAACAGATGGAGGACTATTCCATATTCTTGGGTAGGAAGAATCAATATTGTGAAAATGACTGTAGTATCAGACGCAATCTACAGATTTAATGCAATCCCTGTCAAATTACCAATGACATTTTTCACAGAACTAGAACAAAAATTTTCACAATTCATATGGAAACACAGAAGACCACAAATAGCCAAAGCAGTCTTGAGAAAGAAGAATGGAGCTAGAGGAATCAACCTTCCTGACTTCAGATTATGCTACAAAGCTACAGTCATCAAGACAGTATGGTATCGGCACAAAGACAGAAATATAGGCAAATGGAACAAGATAGAAAGCCCAGGAATAAAGCCATACACCCATGGGTACCTTATTTTTGACAAGGAGGTAAGAATAGACAATAGGGCAAAGACAACCTCTTCAATAAGTGATACTGGGGAAACTGAACAGCTACATGTAAAAGAATGAAATTAGATCACTTCCTAACACCACACATGAAGGTAAACTCAAAATGGATTAAAGACCTAAATGTAAGACCAGAAACTACAAAACTCTTAGAGGAAAACATAGGCAGAACACTCTGACATAAATCAAAGCAAGATCCTCTATGACTCTATGACCTCCTAAAGTAATGAATATAAAACCAAAAGTAAATGAGTGGGACCTGATTAAACTTAAAACTTTTGTGCAGCAAGGAAACTATAAGCAAGGTGAGAAGACAGTCCCCAGAATGGGAGAAAATAAGAGCAAATGAAACAACTGACAAAGAATTAATTTCCAAAATATACGAGCAGGTTATACAACTCAATGCCAGAAAAACAAACAGCCAATCAAAGAGTGGGAAAAAGACCTAACCAGACATTTTTCCAAAGAAGACATACAGATAGGTAACTAACACATGAAAAGATGCTCAGCATCGCTCATTATTAGAGAAATGCAAATCAAAACAGCAATGAGATATCACCTCACATTGGTCAGAATGGCCATCACCAAAAACTCTACAAACAATAAATGCTGGAGAGGGTGTGGAGAAAAGGGAACACTCTTGTACTGCTGGTGGGAATGTAAACTGATTCAGCCACTGTGGAAGATGGTATGGAGATTCCTTTAAAAACTAGGAATAAAACCACCATATGACCAAGCAATCTAACTCCTAGGTATATACCCTGAGGAAACCAAAATTGAAAAAGGCACATGTATTCTGTTGTTCACTGCAGCACTATTTACAATAGCTAGAACATGGAAGAAACCTAGATGCCCCTCGACAGATGAATGGATAAAGAAGTTGTGGTACATATACACAATGGAATATTACTCAGCGATAAAAAGGAATGCATTTGAGTCTGTTCTGAGGAGGTGGATGAACCTAGAACCTATTATACAGAGTGAAGTGAGTCAGAAAGAGAAAGATAAATATCATATTCTAACGCATACATACAGAATCTAGAAAAATGGTACTGAAGAATTTACTCACAGGGCAGCAATGGAGAACAGACTTATGGACATCGGGAGATGGGGGAGGGGATGAGATGTATGGAAAGAGCAAGATGGAAACTTACATGACCATATGGAAAAGAGATAGCCAGTGGGAATTTTCTGTATGTCTCCTGAAACTCAAACAGGGGCTATGTATCAATCTAGAGGTGTGGGATGGGGCAGGAGATGGGAGGGAAGTTTCAAAGGGTGATATATGTATACCTGTGGCTGATTCATGTTGAGGTTTGACAGAAAGCAACAAAATTCTGTAAAGAAATTACAGAATTAAAAAAATAAATAAATTTTAAAAAATTCTGGGGAAAGGAGAGAAAGAATGTTGAAGGAATTCAAGGAATTGATATGGAAGTGACACCTAGAATATTCTCTCAAAGACGTAATGGGGGAAGAAATGAATAGAATCTGGTTAGAACAGTCTGTTTAAATGTGAATAAATTATCTTTTAAATCTCTCATGCAATTTTCTTTTTCTCCCATTGCCTCATTTTTGTATAGAGAGAGTGGCTCTTTAAAGTAAGTTAATCAGGGTGTCATTTGCTTCCCAGGTGGCTTACTGGTAAAGAATCTTCGTGCCGATGCAGGCAATGCAGGAGATATGGGTTCTATCCCTGGGTCAGGAAGGCCCCCTGGAGGAAGAAATGGCAATCCATTCTAGTATTCTAGCCTGGAAAAGTTCATGGACAGAGAAGCCTGGCAGGCTACAGTCTGTGGGGTGGTAACCAGCTGGACATGACTGAGCACACGTGCACAAAGTGTCAACTCTCAGAAGACAGTAGATTAAAAACATTTAGTTTGTACAACTTACAAACAGCTTCCAAGATTAGTGACGTGCTGGCCAAGCACCAGGATTGCACTTCTTCAAAGGCATGATGTGCTCAGGATGTGGATGACTTCTCCTAGAGAAGTGAAAATCTTACAGTCCAACAGCGTGCAGGAGCTACTATGGTCAGAAATTTTGTTATGGGTTATTATCATTATATCATAACATGATAATACTACTATCATTCAGATTGTCGTTATTCTTTACTGGTCCTAGTCAGTTTTAGATGTCATCTCTGATTATGTCTCCTTCATCACATTTGATAATCCTTTATTTTCATCCAGCTATTTGATCAGTTTTGAACCTGGAACCCAGTATTGTGTGGCAAATATATTCTCTTTTACTATAATCTCTGCATAGAACTGAACTCAAACCAAGATCTTTAGATAAGATCTTCCACAGAAGACACTATTCCTCTCCTGCTCTCTCAGATAAATCACAAGCATGTTACGCTGCTAAAATAACTGAGAGTAATTTTGCCATCTTCATCCACTCTGCTGTTTTTCCGGACCACATATTTCTTTATATTATGCAATAATTTCTATTGCTTGAAGTTCATGCTAGCCTATTATAGCAGCCGCTTGAAAGATATTGATTCTGGGAAAGACTGAAGGCAAGAGGAGAAGGGGATGACAGAGGATGAGATGGTTGGATGGCATCACCGACTCAATAGACATGAGTTTGAGTAAACTCCAGGAGTTGGTGATGGACAAGGAGGCCTGGCTTGCTTCAGTCCATGGGGTCGCAAAGAGTCAGACATGACTGAGCAACTGAACTGACTGACCTCTCTATTGAGGCTACCTACTCACTCCAGTCTGCTTCTTTTGGTCTTTCCTTCTTCCATCCCTGCCCATCTCCAGAGGCTACAGCAGGAGTTTTTGGCTGTCCTCTATAATTTTCCACAAATGAATCATCATATGATTCTGCATCTGTTTGTGTGTATTCCCTCATAGAATGTGACTCCTTGGGCGGAAACACTGACATTTTTTTCACTATCATAGTCTAGTATTTGTCACAATCCCTTCCCCAAACTTTACATTAGTAATTATTTGTTGAATATCTGAATGATTATAGGGTACCGCGAGGCAGTAGGATTCAGGCCTTGATCTCAAACACATCATTAATGTTTTTGATATTTTTTCATCAGTGTTCCTCCTGCCTCCACAGAGCTCTCCTAATTACCACTGGCTGCTGTGTTTTCTGGACTTTTGCTCATTTATATTTTGCAGTTTATCATAGTACGTGACTTTTTTTTCTTTTAACTGATTTCCTGGCTCCTGGTTCATGTTCTTGTCTCTGTCTAAAGTGAATTATCAGGATTCAGAAGTTGGATTAAGAGAGACTATTTAGATAGATAACTGTTAATTCAGTGTAAAGATGACATATTACTGGGTAATCCAGAAACTTTTGCTGCCCTGATCATTATATGGAGACCTTCAAAACTGCAACCTACCATCCCAACCCCAGTACTTAAGCACCTATAACATCTCTGAACAGGGCACTTCACCTTAATTTTATGGAATATTTGTATTCTAATTTGGGACTGGATGAGTAATCAAAAAGATGATCTCCTATTAAGAAATCTGGCTCATAAAGACTTATAGGTGTCTTACTCAATCTCACTGCTTTGGTGAGATACTCCTAAATCTACATAACTTTTGGGATTATTCATATTACTTTATTTAAACTTCAAACTCTTACACTGACTTCAAATTTGCTCTGTTCTGTTCCTCACAGCTGCTTATTCAGCTGTGTATCCATTGGATAATCACCCTGTAAGGCCGACGGAGTCCCTGATGATGCTCTTTGAGACCAGCTCTTTGAGACCGTGTGGACTATAGCCCACCAGGTTCCTCTGTCCATGGCTTTTTCCAAGCAAGGATATTGGAGCAGGTTGCCATGCCCTCCTCTAGGGAATCTTTCTGACCCAGGGATCAAACCCGAGTCTCTTACGTCTCCTGCATTGGCAGGAGGATTCTTTACCACTTGTGCCATCTCTCTACCAAAGCTTATATATTGCTAATCGGGTCAGCTTTCCTTCCATCAGGCAATAGGTTTCACATCATGTCCTCCTTACCTGAATCTTGCCTTATTCTGAGGACCCTGAATTAGATTGAATTTCAATTAAGATCCTTTTATTCAACATTGACTCATAATTTTTTCGGTATTCTTGTCAACTAAATCAAAGTAAATTATATCAAACACCGTTACACTGAAGTTGTTCAAATAAAGAAAAAGTATAAGGAGGCAAGGAACCAATCTTCTCCTATCTCCACAGATGAGATATATGGACGATCTGCACCTTCCCCCTCTAAAGATATGACATTAAGTTTTTCAGTCTTCTTGATCTATCCCTGACCACACTGTATCTGTCTGGTCATTTGTTCTGGAGAAAACTAAGGAGGAAAGAAAGTGAGGTCTCAGTTTCCTTCCTAAATGAGCAGTTTTCACAGCTGCTGTCACAGTTTTACCTTGCTGCATGCAGCTTCCTCGCTAGACACTGGCCATTCACTGTTGCCCTCAGTCGCTCTGCAAGATGGAGCTGAATTTGGAGTAATTTGTTACATAGCAATAGATAACGAATACAGTGCTATTTAAAGCTGATGGAGTGCTTGGTCCAAAGGGGAAAACCCCTTCCTACTCCATTTGGTATATCTGCCTTTATTTTCCAACTCTGGTATATCATCACATCCCACCTCTAGCACTTAGCACTTATACCATCATCCAGGCAGCATCTCTTCAGCTTAATTGCTTCATCACACTCTTACGAGGGCATGTATGAATCATAGTTTCATTTATCATTAATTGAAATATTTGTTAGTGCCATCTGTATACGGTATACTTTTGCTCTCTACATGGTATTTGGCAAAGAATAATATTGCAGTATGTATTTTTGTATACATATCACAGGAGGAAACACCATATATACTGAGGACCATTTTAGGTAACCATCACTATATAGTCCCTGAGCTAGGTCTCATATTTTCCTGAATTCTTCTCTAAGTTACTTTTCTCTTACTTTTTACATTCAGATGCACCATCACCGCCACACCCTGACCCCCCGGCCCCTGGAACTCAGTGGACTTACATACTCACATTCTGTTCTATGCCTGAAATATGAAGTGGTGTTCTATAAAATTTCTCTCTGGACAACTTGTTCTCTGATTCCCAGAATACCAACATGGCAGTGTTGTAGAACTAGCCAGGGTATAAATGTGCACCACTTACATTCTTAAAAAGCACCACTTGAAAAATAAGGTCTTTAAGTCATTGTCATTGAAAGAGAGTCATTTCCTAGGCAGGTTGATAAGAAGTCTAGGGGTCCCCAAGGAGAGAGGAGTCTGGAATTCTCAAGGAGGAAGAAAATGAAGAAGGAAGTAAAATGTTTCCCAGGGAGTTGAATACTAGGTCAGCTTTACTGGGACAGAAAGCCCCAAAATTTTAAAGGGAACAATGGATACCAGGTGTGTCACTGCAATGTTTGCTCTGCAACCTAAGAAACAGGATCTAGCTCTAGGAAACAGGGACTCGACGCTAACTGCAAACTGTCACCAATGGTTACATAAACCTTACCTGCCTGCCTACCAATCATGCTCTGCCAAGTAGCCTGGTCCCCCTCCTCCCCTGCACAATAGGAGAAAAGGCTCCCAAAGCGGGTGTTCGGGGCTCCCCACCTTCGATTGGCTTGATGGGGGCCCGGATCCGAAATTGCCAATAAACTGCTTTTCTCTGAACTCCAACTGGTGGTCTCTATTGGCAGCTAGTCTCTCACATTTGGGGGCTCGTCCGGGATAAGCTGCCTGGAGACTGCCAGAGGACTATTCTTTAAGGCCATTCATCTGGAACCCTGCACGGCGCCGGTAGGTCAGGCCTGTTTAATTATTTACTGATCTGGTATTAGTCTGCAGACTCTGTTCTGAGTTGCGTGTGGACGGTGGGACGCCGCCGGGAGGTCCCACGCAATTGCCGAACGGAGTGGCGACTCCGGGAGGCCTGGATCTGAGTTTCTGGTTTTAAGATTGCCTGTTTGGTTGTTTGGTGTCTGTTTTCCTGTCTGTTCTTTTTGTCTGATTGTCTAATTGTCAAATCTACCTCTCCCTCCCGGCCAGGATGGGACAAGGTAGTTCGAGCGGTCCCTTGAACTCGCTCGAGTGCTCAGTTGATAACTTTGCCAATTTCAGGCGAAGGGCGGAAGGCTATGGCGCCTCCGTAAATGTGTTTGATCTAAAACAATTTTGCAAATTGGACTGGCCCACTTCGATGTGGGGTGGCCAAGTAAGGGGACTCTTGATCTGGCTATAGCCAGGCGGGTTCAGCGAGTTTGTTACGGAAGTCCTGGCCACCCCGATCAGATCCCCTATATCGATATGTGGGCCAAAATTATTTGAGATAATCATCCTACCTAAAAAGTGCGGGTGCCAGGAACCTGTGAGGGCGGAGGCCGGGGAAGGCAGTCATCTAGCATTATGGTAATGCCCCAGTTAAAACCTAAGAAGCCGACTGCTCCCCTGTTGCCTCCTGCCCCGGAGTCCCCTTCCCGCCAGCGACCTCCGCCCTACCCTGAGCGGGAGCCGGAGAGGAGGCGATCCCAGTTCCCTGATTCGACCGAGGCCGCTGCAACCGCCGCCCCGATGACTAGCCCTTCCCACACTCGGGCTGGGACCCCTTTCGGGCCTACTGGGGCGGCAGGGCCCCTGAGGGAGACTGGGGAGGTGAGTCCCACTGGTAGGCCCGTATACTCACCAGCCCACTTGGGATGACTGCCAACAGCTCCTCAGCACCTTATTCACTACTGAGGAGAGAGAGAGAATAAAAATGAGAGTTGGAAGCAGGTCCGAGACAATCAGGGAGAGCTGACTACAGACCCTAGACTGGCTGATGAAATTTTTCCCCCAGCCGTCCTAACTGGGATCACAATGGGGCGGGAGGGCTGGGCTCCCTCAACCGGTACCGCCAGACTGTATTAGCGGGACTACGCGCAGCTGCCCGGAAGCCCACTAATGTAGCAGATAACTGAGGTTAGATCTATACTGTTACTGTGCACTGTGGCAAACTTAGATTGGTAGTCAAGAAAGCACCTAGCCTCACTAGAAATTGAAAGTTTGGAAGCTAGATAGAGTTTTAGCCCCAAAACATCTCAGAGGTTAAAGGTTACTCTATGAGAGTTAATATGCCTTTTCCTTATCAAGAAAAAAAAAAATCAAGAAAGATCTGGGAGACTATTTAGAGGGCCCAGAAAAATATATTAGAGTTTTTAAAGGTGTTATTCTGCTTTATGACCTTACTTGGAAGGATGTGATGTATATCTTGGGACAAACGCTGACTCCTAACTCAAAGACTCGAGTTTTGGGAAAAGCAGTTGCTTATGGAGATGAATGGCTTGGTAATGAATCAGTAGGAAGCGGGAAAATGAGATAGCGGCCCTCCCCACTGGGAATCAGGCGGTCCCAACTATAGAACCAGACTGGGACTACAACACAGCTAAAAAGATGGGATCAGAGTCATTTTGTCAGATGTTTTCTTAAAGGACTCAGGCAGGCCTGTTCTAAGCCTTTAAACTATAGCAAATTGGCAGACATAGAACAGGAGGAGAAGGAAGCTCCTGGTAAATTCCTAGATAGACTAAAAAAAAGCTCTTCACAGATTCACTGAGATTGATCCCGAAAGTAAAAAAGAAAAAGTGATCTTAAAAGATAGATTTATCACTCAGTCGGCTCCAGATATCCGCCATAAGCTACAAAAAAACGGGCGTATGGACCAAAAAAGTCTTAGATACTCTGTTACAACTGGCTCAGACAGTCTATTACGGTAAAAAAATATTTTAAAAAATGCCCAGAGGGACCTAGGTAAAAAGGGATGGGCTTGCTATTCCTGTGGAAAGGAGGGGCACCTCAAGCGAGATTGCCCTCAGGCATCTAAGCCGCCCCCGGCTCCATGTCCCGTCTGCAAAGGACCACACTGGAAGAGAGACTGCCCTCAGAGGCGTAGGTCTCCCGGGTCAGACTCTCAAGACAATCAGGACTGAAGGTGCCCGGGGGTCCCCACACAAGCTCCCGTCCTAATTACACCTGAGGAACCCTGGGTATTGATAACTGTGGGGGCCAATCCGTCAATTTCCTTTTAGATACTGGGGCAACTTACTCTGTGCTTACTGAAGCCCCTGGCCCACTTTCTTCCCGATCCGCTTCCGTAATGGGACTGTCTGGACGAGCCAAAAGGTATTATTTCAGTTATTCTTTATCTTACAACTGGGAGTCTGTGCTATTTTCACATGAGTTTCTGATAGTGCCAGAATCTCCCTCACCCCTTTTGGGGAGGGATATACTGAGCAAGGTCCATGCCTCTGTTTTTATAAATATGGAGCCCTCCCTTCCTCTCCCTCTAGTTAAACATTTATAAAAGGCCTTTCTTATGCGCAGACATTGTTATAGACCCTGAAGCCTTGGAATTAACTAGTTATGTAACTCAGCTCTCAGCTTTTCAACAGGCATTAACAGAACTCCGGGAGAGGACTCCAGACCCTGCCTCTGAGTCAAGCAAGCCTCTATTTGAGCCAGGAATTGAGCTGTCAAAGTGCCAGGAATTGATTCGTGGATACATCACACTAGAGTTAAGAGGTGACACCCTGACCAAAACTAAGTGACATCTTTTTATGTCTTTACTTTCTATGCTCTGACTTTATACTTTTCAGATAGGCCTGATAACCTGTGTGAGCTTACTTCTGCTGACTCCAAAAGCCCTGAGTCTGCCGTTTGATCCCCAAGACAATGCCTTCCTGTCCTGGGCTCACTCCTACGCTGCATTCCACAATCGTTCTAACTGCTGGGTCTGTGGAGCACTCCCCTCTTCATCAGTAAAAGGCTTTCCATGGTGACATCTCCAAGTCTGTAAATACCTTTGACAACAATAACATGCGATGCCTCTTCATCTGAGGACATCTACCAACCTTAAAATGGACTGGTGCAATATGTTGCACTTTAACTATGGACTTAATGTGACTTTTAATTTTGATTTTAACTTGTTTTAATGACTATGTTGCCTTACATCTGTAACTGTATAACTGGATTTGTTTCTAGCCGCATGAAAACTTTTAAGTTACAAATGGCTGCTCAAACTCCTGCTACTGCTGCAACTTCCTCCAACTACTACTTGGGGCCCCTGGATCAGATATCCTCAATATGAGGATTAGGAGAATATGTTGCCTCCCCAATTTAGGGACAACACCCCTTCTCAGCTTGGAAGCAGTTACAGAAATGAAAATGATGCCCCTTTTCCCTAGGCAACATAATTCTCCTAAAAGAAAAGGGGGAATGAAAGAGAGTCATTTCCTAGGCAGGTTGATACGACGTCTAGGGGTCCCCAAGGAGAGAGGAGTCTGGAATTCTCAAGGAGGAAGAAAATGAAGAAGGAAGTAAAATGTTTCCCAGGGAGTTGAATACTAGGTCAGCTTTACTGGGACAGAAAGCCCCAAAATTTTAAAGGGAACAATGGATACCAGGTGTGTCACTGCAATGTTTGCTCTGCAACCTAAGAAACAGGATCTAGCTCTAGGAAACAGGGACTCGACGCTAACTGCAAACTGTCACCAATGGTTACATAAACCTTACCTGCCTGCCCACCAATCATGCTCTGCCAAGTAGCCTGGTCCCCCTCCTCCCCTGCACAATAGGATAAAAGGCTCCCAAAGCGAGTGTTCGGGGCTCCCCACCTTTGATTGGCTTGGTGGGGGCCCGGATCCGAAATTGCCAATAAACTGCTTTTCTCTGAACTCCGACTGGTGGTCTCTATTGGCAGCTAGTCTCTCACAGTCATGGGAAAGGAGCTCCTATTTCAGAACCAAATGTTTTGACTGTTTAGAACATTTAAGCATTGGATATAGCTCATATAATGATGAAAAACATTTTTGGTAGTGAAAAGATATTGGTGTTTTTAAAAATCTGTTTGGTAAAAACATACCTAGACAAGTGATAAGAGAAACAAGCCAAAATAGAAAAATTCCAACCTGAAGACCTTGGGCATATATGGAGTTTGACAAAATTCATACATAGTATCCCAATGCAGGGAGTAAGTTCATTGTGTTTCATATGAAGCCACATTAATTTGTACTTTGATCTGATTTTTGAATTCTGGCTCTCTAATTAATTATGAAATATCAGAAAAATAACTTAACTTTTTTAACCTATAAAATAAGGAATGGTTAGTTCATAAAAAGTGTAAAAGAGTTGATGTGGCTATCGAATAAAACACTTTGTGAATGAATTTAGCAGAGTAGTTAGAAAATGTCAGGTGATCAATCATCATTGGCTCAATTAACTGCAAGAAGAATATCCTTGGATATATTTCTTAGAAGGTATCTTTATTAGAGATAAGGCATCCTCATTGGAGAATCATTAAATATGGTAAGTGTATAGGGAACATAAGCAGAGATAAGTGTATTTAAGAAAATGATATCTACATATGACACACATTATCTTTTTTAAACTTTTTATTTTATGTTGGAGTAAAAGAGTGTTGTAATAGTTTCAGGTGCACAGCAAAGTGATTCAGTTATCATGTATCTATTCTTTTTCAAATTCTTTACTAATAGATAGTTAATATTGAGCAGAGTTCCTTGTGTTATACAGTAGGTCCTTGTTGGTTATTCGTTTCAAATATAGAGGTGTGTATGTGTGACTCCCAAATTATCCTTTCCCTTCATCACACCTGATAACCATAAGTCCATTCTCTAAGCCGGTGAGTCTATTTTATAATAGTCTATTTTATAAGTTCATTTATGTAATTGCTTTTTAGATTCTGCATATAAGCAATAGCATGCAGTAATTCTTGCTCTGTCTGACTTAGCTCACTCAGTATGACAGCCTCGAGGTTCCCCTGTGTTGCTGCAGAAGGCATTATTTCATTTCTTAATGGCTCAGTAATATTCCATTGTGTAAATGTCCCAAATCGTCTCTATCCATTCCTCTGCTGATGACATTTAGATTGCTTCCGAGTCTTGGCTATTATAAACAGTGCTGCAGTGAACATTAATGTGCTTATATCCATTTGGACCATCTTTTTCTTCAGCCATATGCCCAGGAGTGGGATTGTAGGATCAGATAGTAGCTCTATTTTTGCATTCTTAAGAAACCTCCATACTGTTCTCTGGAGTGGCTGAACCAGTTGATGTTCTCACTTACAGTGTAGCTGGGTTCCCTTCTCTCCACACTCTCTCCAGCATTTATTGTTTGTGGAATTTTTGATGAAGGCCATTCTGGCTCATGTGATGTGACAAGCCATTATAGTTTTGATTTATGTTTCTCTAAAATTAGCAATGCTGAACATCTTTTCATGTGCACATTAGCTATCCGTATGTCTTCTTAGGAGAAATGTCTGTTGAGGTGTTCTGCCTTTTTTTTTTTTTTTTGATTGGGTTTTTGTTTTGATGATATTAAGCTGCATGAGCTGTTTTTAAGTTTTGGAGATGAGTCCCTTATTGGTCACATTTGCAAATATTTTCTTCCCTCCTATGAATTGACTTTTCATTTTGTTTATGGTTTCCTTTGCTGTGCAAAAGCTTTTGAGTTTACTTAGGTTCCATTTGTTTAGTTTTATTTCCATTATTCTGGGAGGCTGATTCAAAAGTGTTGCTGTGGTTTATGTCAAAGAGTGTTCTGCCTATGTTTTCTTCTAAGAGTTGTATAGTGTCTGGTATCACATTTAGGTCTTTAATCCATCTTGAGTTTATTTTCGTGTATGATGTTAAAGATGTTCTAATTTCATATTTTTTTACATGTAGTTGTCCAATTTTCCCATCACCATGTATTAAAGATACCATATTTCCTTTGTTGTATATTCTTGACTTGTTTGTCATAGTTTAACCATAGGTGTGAGGGTTTGTTTCTAGATACTCTACCCTGTTCTATTGATCTATATTTCTATTTTTGTGTCAGTACCATATTTTTCTGATGACTAGAGGAGCCAGGTGGGCTGCCGTCTATGGGGTTGCACAGAGTCAGACACGACTGACGCTATTTAGCAGCAGCATAGCTTTTAGGGTAGTCTGATATGGACCTAACAGAAGCAGAAGATATTAAGAAGAGGTGGCAAGAATACACGGAAGAACTGTAAAAAAAAAGATCTTCACGACCCAGATAATCATGATGATGTGATCACGCATCTAGAGCCAGACACCTTGGAATGTGAAGTCAAGTGGGCCTTAGAAAGCATCACTATGAACAAAGCTAGTGGAGGAGAGGGAATTCCAGTTGAGCTGTTTCAAATCCTGAAAGATGATGCTGTGAAAGTGCTGCATTCAATATGCCAGCAAATTTGGAAAACTCAGCAGTGGCCACAGGACTGGAAAAGCTCAGTTTTCATTCCAATTCCAAAGAAAGGCAATGCCAAAGAATGCTCAAACTACCGCACAATTGCACTCATCTCACATGCTAGTAAAGTAATGCTCAAAATTCTCCAAGCCAGGCTTCAACAATACGTGAACAGTGAACTTTCAGATAATCAGGTGGGTTTTAGAAAAGTCAGAGGAACCAGAGATCAAATTCCCAATATCCGCTGGGTCATGGAAAAAGCAAGAGAGTTCCAGAAAAACATCTATTTCTGCTTTATTGACTATGCCAAAGCCTTTGACTGTGTGGATCACAATAAACTGTGGAAAATTCCAAAACAGATGGAATACCAGACCACCTAACCTGCCTCTTGAGAAATCTGTATGCAGGTCAAGAAGCAGCAGTTAGAACTGGACATGGAATAACAGACTGGTTTCAAATAGGAAAAGGAGTATGTCAAGGCTGTATATTGTCACCCAGTTTATTTAACTTCCATGCAAAGTACATCATGAGAAATGCTGGACTGGAAGAAACACAAGCTGGAATCAGGATTACCGGGAGAAATACCAATAACCTCAGATAAGCAGATGACACCATCCTTATGGCAGAAAGTGAAGAGGAGCTAAAAAGCCTCTTGATGAAAGTGAAAGAGGAGAATGAAAAAGTTGGCTTAAAGCTCCACATTCAGAAAACGAAGATCATGGCATCTGGTCCCATCACTTCATGGGAAATAGATGGGGAAATAGTGGAAACAGTGTCAGACTTTATTTTTGGGACTCCAAAATCACTGTGGATGGTGACTGCAGCCATGAAATTAGAAGACGCTTACTCCTTGGAAGAAAAGTTATGACCAACCTAGATAGTATATTCAAAAGCAGAGACATTACTTTGCTGACTAAAGTCCATCTAGTCAAGGCTATGGTTTTTCCAGTGGTCATGTATGGATGTGAGAGTTGAACTGTGAAGAATCTGAGCACCGAAGAATTGATGCTTTTGAACTGTGGTGTTGGAGCAGACTCTTGAGAGTCCCTTGGACTGCAAGGAGATCCAACCAGCCCATTCTGAAGGAGATAAGCCCTAGGATTTCTTTGGAAGAAATGATGCTGAAGCTGAAGCTCCAGTACTTTGGCCACCTCATGCAAAGAGCTGACTCATTGGAAAAGACTCTGATGCTGGGAGGGATTCGAGGCAGGAGGAGAAGGGGACGACCAAGGATGAGATGGCTAGATGGCATCAAGGACTCGATGGACGTGAGTCTGAGCGAACTCTGAGAGATGTGATGAATAGGGAGGACTGGCATGCTGCGATTCATGGGGTCGCAAAGAGTTGGACACGACTGAGCAACTGAACTGAACTGAAGTCAGTGAGCCTGATGCCTCTAGCTTCATTTTTCTTTCTAAAGATTGATTTGGCTATTTCAGGTGTTTTGTGTCTCCTTACAGATTTTAAGATTTTAGTTATAGTTCCGTTAATAAAAGCCACTGGTAATTTGATAGGGATTGCATTGAATGTGTCGGAGAAGGAAATGGCAGCCCACTCCAGTATTCTTGCCTAGAGAATCCCAGAGATGGGGGAGCCTGGTGGGCTCCCATCTATGGGGTCACACAGAGTCAGACATGACTGAAGCGACTTAGCAGCAGCAGCAGCAGCGTTGAATCTGTAGATTGCTTTGGATAGGATAGTCACTTTAACAGCATTGATTCTTTCAATTCAAGAACATGATATATCTTTGTGTTTGTGTAATCTTTGATTTCTTTCATCAGTGTCTTACAGTTTTCTGCATACAACAAAAGGTCAAATTTCCTGAAGATGAAAAGCATAGTGGAGGCCATGGCTTGTGCATATCTTTCTGGCTCCTTGTATAATACTATCAAAGGGAACACAAGATGCTTTATAACATGAATATAGTGACTGTGTTGTGAAATATATACTTTGCCTCTCATGCTGATTTGTTATCCAGGTGCTAAATGGTGTCCAGCTCTTTGCAACCTCATGGACTGCAGTGTGCCAGGTTTCCCAGTCCTGCACCGTCTCCTGGAGTCTGCTCAAACTCATGTCCCTTGAGTCAGTGATGCTATCTAAACATGTCATCCTCTGTCACTGCCTTCTCCTCTTGTCCTCAGTCTTACCAGGAATCAGGGTCTTTTCCAATGAGTCAGTTCTTCCCACCAGGTGGCCAAAGTATTACAGCTTCTGCATCAGTCCTTCCAATGAATATTCAGAGTTGATCTCCTTTAGGATTGACTGGTTTGGTCTCCTTGCAGTCCAAGGAACTCTCAAGAGTCTTTTCCACACCACAGTTCAAAAGCATCTATTCTTTACCACTCAGCCTTCTTTATGATCCAAATCTCACATCCATACCTGCTACTGAAAAAACCATAGCTTTGACTATACGGATGTTTGTTTGCAAAGTGATGTCTCTGCTTTTCAATATGCTATCTAGGTTGTCATGACTTTTCTTCCAAAGAGCAGTATTTTAATTTCATGGCTGCAGTCACCATCTGAAGTGATTTTGAAGCCCAGGAAATTAAAATATGTCACTGTTTCCACTTTTCCCCCATCTGTTTGTCAGGAACTGATGGGACGAGATGCCACGGTCTTAGTTTTTTGATACTGAGTTTTAAGCCAGCTTTTTCACTCTCTTTCACCTTCATCAACAGGCTCTTTAGTTTCTCTTCACTTTCTGCCATTAGATTGGTATCATCTATATATCTGAGATTGTTGAAATTTCTCCCAGCAAACTTGATTCCAGCTTGTGAGTCTTTCAGCTCAGCATTCACATGATGTACTCTGCATGTAAGTTATATGAGCAGGATGACAATATACAGCCTTGACGTACTCCTTTCCCAATTTTGAACCAGTCCATTTTCCCGCGTCCGGTTCTAACAGTTGCTGCTTGACCTGCATACAGGTTTCTCAGGAGACTGGTAAAGTAGTATGATATTCCTATTTCTTGCAGAATTTTCCACAATTTGTTGTGATCCACTCAGTTAAAGGCTTTAGCACAGTCAGTGAAGCAGAAGTGTGTGTGTATATGTGTATATATATATACACACACACATATATGTATATATATGTACATGTATGTATGTATATGCATACATACACACATATAAAGGAACTCTTCTTGCTTTTTCTGTGATCCAGTGCATGTTGGCAGTTTGATTGCTGGTTTCTCTGCCTTTTCTAAATCCAGCTTGTATGTCTGGAAGTTCTCAGCACATAATGCTGAAGACTTGCTTGAAGGATTTTGAGCATTACCTTGCTAGCATGTGAAATGAGTGCAGTTGTGCAGTAGTTTGAACATTCTTTGGCATTGCCTTTCTTTGGGATTGGAATGATAACCAACCTTTTCCACTCCTGTTACCACTGCTGACTTTTCCAAACTTGCTGGCATATTGAGTGCAGCACTTTCACAGCATCATCTTTTAGGATTTGAAATGGCACAGCTGGAATGTCATCACCTCTGCTAGCTTTGTTCATAGTAATGCTTCCTAAGGCCCACTTGACTTCCGTGATATCTGGCTCTAGGTGAGTGACTACACCATCATGGCTACCCAGGTCATTAAGACCTTTTTGTATAGTTCTTCTGTGCATTTTTGCCACCTCTTCTTATCTCTTCTGCTTCTGTTAAATCCTTTCAGTTTCTGTCCTTTATTGTTCCCATCTTTCCTTGCTGTCTCCAGTTTTCTTGAAGAGATTTCTAGTCATTACCATTCTGTTGTTTTCCTCTATTCCTTTGCACTGCTCATTTAAGACAGCTTTCTTAAGAATTAAGGAGATGATCTCTAGTTTTTAAAAATTGCAAGATATATCAGACATTTTTAGAAGTTTGTGTACTAACTTTAACAAGTAAATTGAAGGAAGGGAAGAAAGGAAAAATGAATGAAAGGTAATTCCTTCCTTTTAAACCTTGGAAATAACTGATATATCTATAGAGGAAATTGGAGATGGAGAGCCACATGATTTAGAAACAACAAAAATCCTCCCCAGCAGGAGGTAAAGATGGGGCTGACTGGGGCAGTTGGTGTTCATTTGGTAGAGTCCAGAATATCAGTCATGTGTTTGATGGAGACAGACTCTAAATTATAAAACAAACAGGAAAAAAGCCTGTCTTCTCAAAGGAAACTCCAGAAAATGAAATTGTACACTCTTAATTATAAGAGCCATTTATTATCTACATAGAAGTAGAGCTTAGGTAATTGTCCTCACCAACCACCCCCAAATTAAGTTAATTTCCTGTTTAATGTTAATTTTATTAGCTTCATGTAAAGGCACATGATACCCTGTCACTTCTGCATTCAGTTCAGTTCAGTCACTCAGTTGTGTCCGACTCTTTGTGACCCCATGAACCACAGCGCGCCAGGCCTCCCTGTCCATCACCAACTCCCGGAGTTCACCCAAATTCATGTGCATTGAGTCGGTGATGCCATCCAGCCATCTCATCCTCTGTCGTCCCCTTCTCCTCCTGCCCCCAATCCCTCCCAGCATCAAGGACTTTTCCAGTGAGTCAACTCTTCACATGAGGTGGCCAAAGTATTGGAGTTTCAGCTTTATCATCAGTACTTCCAAAGAACACCCAGGACTGATCTCCTTTAGGATGGACTGGTTGGATCTCCTTGCAGTCCAAGGGACTCACAAGTCTTCTTCAGCACCACAGCTCAAAAGCATCAATTCTTAGGCACTCAGCTTTCTTCACAGTCCAACTCTCACATCCATACATGACCACTGGAAAAACCATAGCCTTGACTAGACAGACCTTTGTTGGCAAAGTAATGTCTCTGCTTCACCTGGTTCAACTAATTTAACAGATGAGAAAGTGACTCACGTGTTGTAAGCTTACATGGAAAAGTAAGTTCTTCTATTTTATGATGGAGTAGATGCATATTTATTAACACAAAATAAATTTCCACAAAGATTTAGGCAGTATGTGATTATAATACTGGAAAGATGCTATAATCATTTTCTGAGTCCTTTTCTCAACATAGTTTTCAGGCAAATGTTTTATAGTTCATCATTCAATTTAGCTTGTTCTTTTCTGATTAAATCTGCACATATAACAATAACAAATATGCATTACTTGTGTAATAGAGGAAGACAAAATATATTTGAATATTGGATTCCTTATCACCCATAATATAGCAAAGTTTAGGGTCAGTTTAGACTGGTCAAGCTAATGAGACTGAGATGAATTTTGGAAAAGCACTTTGTATGGCAGATGTTTAATAGGGCTTTTGCTTAGAGCTGGAATACCCCACAGGGAAGAGAGAGGGCACGAGTGCTTTGTTACTCAATGTGTGGTCCCTGGAATAGCAGGATGGGCATTACCCAAAAGCTGGCTAGAAATTCAGAATTTCTGAACTCAGCCCTGCCAATCAGATTCTGCATTTTAAAAGGTCTCTGTGTTAATGTGTTCATAAACACATGATAGTTTGATAATCACTGTTCTAAACTAGAACACAGACATGACTTGAATCAAATCATTGATTGAATTTGAGGAGGCAGGTGGAGGAAAGACAGGAAAAAAAATGTAACAAATAGAACTGGGGAAATATAAATACAGGCATAGGAGACCCATGTTATATTTTTAACCTAGCCTAGGTTATATAACCTCTTTGTTTGGCAGTCTTCTGATATGTAAATAGGTTAACAGTTTCTATACAGGAGTACCTTGTTTTATGGTGCTTAGCTTTATTGTACTTTGCAGATATCGCATTTTTTTTTTTTTAACAAATGGAAGCTTTGCAGCAACATTAATTTGATCAGTCCTGTCAGCCCCATTTTTTTTCTCAACGTCATCTGCTCACTTTTTGTCTTTGTGTAACATTTTGGTAATTCTCACAGTATTTCATACTTTTTAATTATTACATTTGTTACAGGGATCTGTGATCAGTGATTGTCAAGGTTACTATTTTTAAAAAACTTCAACTTCCTGAAGGCTAAGATGATGGTTAGCATTTGTGGGCAATAAATAGTGTTTTTAAATTAAGGTACATATATTGGTTTTCAGATATAAAGCTATTGTACACTTACTAGAGTACAGTTTAGTATGAACACAGCTTTTATATGCACTGGGAAATCAAAAAATTTGTGTGACTCTTTACTGTGATATTCCCTTTATTGCTGTAGTCTGGACTTGAACTCCCAAATATTAATATTTCCAAAGTATGCCTGTATCTTATGTATTTTGAGCATTAAATGTTGAACATGCAGCAGTGTACGTGATGTGTAGGAGAAAAAGGCTTATTAATACCATTTCTTTTTCCTTATTGTGACAGTGTAGGGACATTATTTGGTGGCTTTATAGTCCTAAAGCAAGGAGAAGATATTAAAATACAACTAAGAAGACATGTTGCCTCAGGCTACAATTCTTATTTTCAAGTTTTATTAAGTATCTCTAGTATTCAGTCTAATACAAAGTCTTGTAGAACTAAGCTTTGGCAAGAAGGGCTTGGATACTTTCCCTTCCTAAAAAGGAGGTAATGATGGGTTTTAATTGCAGCACAATTAGAGCTTTTGATATCAAATTAATTTTCAGTGATAGTGTTGATCTTGGCAGAGAGTGCAGAATTTATGAGATTAAAGCCCTGTGAGTATATGCACATACTCTTATAGCTTTTTATGCAAATTGAAATTCCTGCTTCATTTTCCATTTCTAGAATCAAAGATTAAGGGTAATAAAGCTTTTAACTTAGCTAAATTAGTTAAGTGCATTTTATTACACAACCCAGACTTTATCATTGGTCATACTTGGCAGAGTCTCCCCAGTTTAAATTATTACTCAGAAGATAATAATTTCATGAAATTTGTTTGTGCAGATAATATGGAGATAAGGTTCTAAATTAAAATTACAGAGTTTTAATAAAATTTAGAGCCAGTATCTTACCTGTACCATTAATATACTTATAAAGCCCATGAGGCTAAGCTAGTATGAATATTGAAAATCTTATATTTATTTAATGAACATATTTTGTATGCTTACCAATAAAGCAAGGATTTGATTCCAAAACACTTGTTACAGAAAAAAATGACAATGTATTTTATTTTGAATTAATACAATCAACATGTCTTAAAAATTTAGATCATTCAATTAAAACAATATCATAACTATAATGAAAATATAAAAGCAATAATTATAAATATTGACAGAAATAATTTGATATAATATTAATGTATAAATTCACCTCCAGAAGGATAGATATTTGTACTCATGTTATCAGAGGGACATAACTGGATAAGAAGTATGAGACCTTTGAGATTTTATATCCTTATAGAATAATGAAATTTCATTTTTATGTTTTAAAATTTTATTTTTAATTGAAGGATAAATGGTTTACACTGTTGTGTTGGTTCTGCCTTACATCAACATGGAATTTTATAATTTTACTTTTTATTTGAAAGTATTATTTCTCATCTCTTCTGTATTTAAATAGCTAATATAGTCACAAGGCTCAAAATTCAAAATATTCACATGTGTGCAGAGAAAGGACTTGCTCATACTCTGGAATTGCACTCAGATATCCTCTCCCTAAAAGCTCTGATAAAAAAGAACAGTTGCTGAGCTATTAAGTGCTAGCACTGTCCTGACTCTTTTATGTCAGTTGCCTCAGTTATCCCTCAGCACAACCTTTCAGCTGGCAACTGTCATTCCCCATTTCACAGACGAGGTAACAGGCTCTGTGCCAAGTCCAGTCTCCCTTGGCATTCACCTGGAATTGGTTCCAGGATCCTGGGTGGATACCAAAACCCATAGATGCTTCAATTCTTTCTATAAAATGACATAATACTATCGGCTTTCCCTATCTGTGAATTCCATGTCAAAAGACAGGAAGGGTTGACTAATTTATTCAAGGACTGGTAGTGACGGTGTTGGGAGTGGAACTCAGAAAATCTGGGTACTTATGTTGACTTTGAGTTTCCCTGGCTCAGGCAGTAAAGAATCTGCCTGCAGTGCAGGCCTGGGTTTGATCCCTGGTCAGGAAGGTGCCCTGAAGAAGAGAATGGCTACTCACTCCTGTATTCTTGCCTAGAGAATTCCATGGCTCTCATATCTCTTAACATATCATCAAACCAAACAGTGTTTCTTACATTTCATTTTAAAGAAGTGTATATATATATATATAGGTATAGCTACACATAATACAATTTTATGAGCCTTGCCTTTTCTGTGTAACTATATGTATTTTAGATATTATCCAATATTATTGATTGAAGTACTTCTTTATTATTTTGTTTTTTAAAGTACTCAGTAGAAAAGTTAATTTTGTTTGTTTGAAGCAACCAGTCCTGTATAGATGAAAATGATATGATCTCCAGTTATTTCCTATCATAAGTGATATTGCAATGACTATCCTGTACACTTTACCATTTTGCACATATCTGAGTGTAAATAAGAGGACAAAATCCCATATGTAGAAAGGCTGAGTGAAAAGATATATGAATTTTAAATTTTTATTTGCTTTGCACAGAATTTTAAATTTTGATGCAACTCATAGAGATTGTACCAGTTTTTACCCTGAATGTAATATATTAAGGTTTCTGTTTTCTTATACACTGGCCAACACTGTATTATAAAACTATTGGTTCTGGGCCAGTGTTATAATAAAAATATACATTATCTGGCATTTTAATTATTAAAACTTAGATATTCATTTTGAAAAGATTTCAGATGTACAAAAAGTTGCAAAGATTTGCTAAATCTGCTATACATATCAATAGTATTCCTCAAATATTAGCATCTTAAATAAACATAGTACATTTACCAAAACAGAATTTAATCTTAGATCAGTGTAAAGACATTTGCATAATGCATTGGTGAAATTTAGATAATGTATGTAAGACAGCTTTGTATCAGTTAATTTCCCCTGGAGAAGAGTATGGCTACCCACTCTAGTATTTTTGCCTGAAGAATTCCATGGACAGAGGAGCCTGGCTGGTTACAGTCCATGGGGTCACAAAGTTGCCTTGATACCCTAGTCTCTTAATCTGGAATAGTTTCTATATCTTTCCCCCCTCTTTTATCACCTTGACATTTTTAAAGAGGACTAGACAGTTATTTTGCATGATTTAGGCTTGCCTAATATCTCTTTATGACTGAATATGGGGTAAGAGTACCTTAGAAGCAATGGTGTGTCTTTCATTGCATCACTAGGAATGTGATGTGGATTTGGTTCCTCTGCTTATAATTTCAAATTCGATCACTTGCTTCAGATGGTGCTGGCAGGGTTTCCACTGTACGGTAATTTTCCCTTTGTAATTGTTGAGTGCCTTCTGAGAGACACCTTGAGACTATGCAGATGTTTTAAATCACACATTCATCCACTAATTTTAAAATCTCTAAATGAAGGTAAATGATGATTATTTGTACTATTCATTATATTGGGTTGGCCAAAAGTTTGGGCTTTCCCATGGTCACGAACTTTGTGGCCAACCTAATACACTGAGCAGAGAGAAACCTAAGGAAGAGTTTTCCTTTCTCCTATTTATTTATTGATTTACTTGTTCATATCAATTTGGACACATGGAAACTTATATTGTTGTATGATTAACGGTTCATTATTTTCTTTTTTTGATAAAATGGTCCTACATTTGACTTTATTGAGCTTCAGCATACTAGTCTCTGTAACCTATTAACAAAGCCCCATTGTTTGAGAGTTTTCACTTTGCCTTTCTTTTATTATCAGTGAGATTGTCACCTAAATTTTATTTTCACTGAAACTTTAGCTTTTGTCCATTTTTCCATTTAGCTATTCATTTTTCCTATTGTTTAATAAAATTCTGCTCATAAGTAGGCAAGTAATTCTTTGTAATATGATTTGTGAAACATTTTATAGTTGATCATTCATAATTTAATTTTCTTATGTTTTACATTCATAAATTTGTTTTTAATGTAATAAAATTTATCAAGTTTTTGAGCTTTCTGTGTTTTGTTGCAATAATTGGAGAAGACTTTCCTACTCTTAAAACATTTTTCCCTGTTCAACATACCTACATTTACTGGCAATTTTTTAAATGTTTATGTCTTTGATCTGTTTGAAATTTACCTTAGTATAAGGTAAGTACTTTATAAATCTTTTTCTCTAGATGATTACGTTCAACTTAAAAATGCACATTTATTGTTTAACTCATTTCTTCATTTAAAATTCTACCAATAACTAATGACATGTTGTATGTATTTGGTTTTATTTTTTTCACTAATTTATATTTATTGATGACTTTGTATCATATTGTTTTATTTTTTCTAGTTTTACAGTGCATTTAAATATGCTAATTAGGTACCCCTCTTTTTACTTTTTCATATTATTCTTCTCATTTTCTTTATTTTTTCATATGAAATTTAGCTTAGTTTTGTTCAATTTAAAAATAATTATATCTGAAGTCATATTTAGTTAGGGAGAGTTTGACATTTGTGCATTTGTATAAATATGTCATCTTATTCCAGATACAATAGTTTCTATATGTTCAAGTCTTTTTTCAGTCTGTTAAGAATGTTTTCAAAAATCATTCATATTCAGAGAGTATATTATTTATTAAGAAGTAGTTTATCATTGTTTAAATTATTTCAAGTAGAATGTATTCCCAATTTATGTTTTATTGTTGTTCGTAAAAGGAAATCTACTGATTTCTGCATATGGGTTTTTATCTAGAAATCTAAATGAATTTCTTCTTCATAACCCCTTTCATCTGTTGATTTATGGGTTTTCTAAATATAAATTCACATCAATGGCAAATAGTGAAAACTATTATTTTCATTCTCATTTTCACGTCTAGTTTCTTTTATGTGTCTATCTATAATGGCCAGTACTTTGAAAACGGTCTCCTAACAGTGGCAATAGCGGTCATCCTTTTCTTAGAATTCTGCTGAGAATGCTTCTAATGTTTCCTTGGTAAGAAAAATATTAAGTATGGAGTAGAGATAGTTATATTTCATCATGCTTAAATAGCATCCATGTATCCTTATTTTATTTTTTAATCAAAAAATGGTACACATTTTATCAAAAGCCTTTCAACACCTATGGAAATAATCTATATCTTTTCCTATAGTCCATCACCAGTGGTAAATAACCTGCCTGCCAGGGTAGGAGATGTAAGAGAAACAGGTTCAATCCCTGGGTTAGGAAGATCCCCTGGCAACCCACTCCAGTATTCTTGCCTGGAGAATCCCCTGGACAGAGGAGCCTGGCAAGCTACAGTCCAAAGGGCTGTTGCAAAGCATTGGGTATGACTAAAGTGACTTAGCATGTACTTAGCATAGTCCATCAACATTAAGAAAAAAATGACCAGGTTGTTTAATGATGAAACATTCTTACTGTGATGGAATAAATTTCTCTTGGTTATGCTATATGGTATTATCATTTTAATATGTGGCTGAACTGTGTTTCATAATGTCATAATAATGTTTGTTTTGCATTTTTTAACAAATTCTTTGTTGTTTTCTTGTGTTATTGTAAGATTAGCTTCATAAAAGAGACTTGGTTGGTTTTCTTTATGTTATTGAGCATTTTAAATAGATTTGTAATTTTTTAATCTGTTAAAACTTTTGCTGACACTTTCCTGAGAAAATGTCTGAGTTAGATTTTTGACATAGGATTAGCATTTTCACAACTCAGTTTTTCCATAGTGAATGGTCTATAAATATTGTTTGTCTTGGAATTAATTTAATTTAGTGAGAAATTTTAAAAATATTCCTTTTTCACTGGGTCTTTAATTGCTTTTGCATAGTTGAACAGCATAGTTTCTTGTCAATCTTTTAATTTCCTCCAGATAGCATGATTTTTCCCTCATCATTTATTATTTTATGAATTTGTGCTTCAGACTTCTGCGCTTTCTGGTTTATTGTTTGCTCAGAGATTTGGTGTTTGGTTTATTTATTAGTTCGGCCATTTTTCTTATTTATGGTTGATTACATGCTGCTTTTATCTTTATTAAATCTATCCTTCAGTCTTGGCTTGTTTTGTTTTACTGTCTTCAATTAAACTTCATGCCTTCATCTCATAACTTCTGTTATGAATGGCTTTTACTGATCGACAATTTTAGGTATTCTACAATTTGGGTTTGGACTTTTCTTAAATTGTTTCAGAAAGATTTCTTTTTGTGATTTCCAGGTTTTAGGGACTTTTATATTGTTTTATTATTGCATTATTTTTCCAGCTTTTTGATCAGAAAGAGAAAGAAAGGCTATGAAGTCACTCAGTCATGTCCGACTCTTTGCAACCCCACAGGCTCCAGCCTACCAGGCTCCTTTGTCCATGGGATTTTCCAGGCAAGAGTACTGCAGTGGGTTGCCATTTCCTTCTCCAGGGATCTTCTGGACCCAGAGATTGAACCCAGGTCTCCCATATTGCAGGCAAAAATGTTTTACCATCTGAGCCACCAGGGAAGAAATAAGATAGCATCTTATTTCTTGTTTGATATATATGAGGCTTTATTCTTTGAGGCTTATTATTTGGTCAAATTTCTGAGTACTCTATACATTTCATGAAAAAGTTTAGTCAGTTTTCAATAAACAAAGTATTAATGTTTATGTTATTTTAAAGTTTTAAATAAAATTTAGAACCATTTTTTTAAATTCCAAAAATACATATTATAATATTTTTAAAGAGATTACATGTAATTGATGGATTATTTATTTTTACAAAGTTTAAAATTTTAAATTCAGGAATATTACCTATTTCTGTTTATTCAAAATTTGTTTTACATTTCTTAGTTAAACCTTTTTAGTTTGGTTTTGGTGTATTCATATATCCCTTGTTTATTCTCTTTTAAATATTAGCTATTACATTTAGTATATATTAGATTATCTCAGTTTCATAAACAATTTAAATAAAAATTTTAAATAAGTATAAATATGATATTGTACCTTTTACCACTTTTCATAAACATACACAGGCAATATATATATATATATATAATCATTTTAATTTGTTATATAGATTTCTTTCATATACTTTTGCAATGAATTTGTTAAAGCAGTTCCCCTTTGATTGTCATTTAGGTAATTTCCAACATTTTGTATCATAAACATATCCAGACAGAAATGGTTTTGTGTGCAAATATTTATGCATACACACTCATGCACATACCTAGAAAATGGCAATTTAATTCCAAGGATCCATTTCAATCTCAGACTTCACATTTAAAATTGATAGTATTAAGATCATGGATTCTCATTGCCACATTGCCCCTAAGAGACTTTATTTTGAAGAAATGTAGAAAGAGATCTGCTTATATTAGTTCCGTTTCTTTTCCATCCCTCAACGTGTTAGAATGAAGATGGGTGAGGGAATGGGATTCAGAACAGCGATAAAGATCACGTCTGTAAATGGCAATATGTATGGCTCACGTGACTTTTACACTTTAAGGTAGTTGTTTCCATCAAACTATAGCAAAACGCTCTCATTGTGTGCTTCTTTAGAGTGTCTCCAGCAATAAAAAAGCCCCCAGAAATGACTGCATCAGTTCAGCTACATCAAAACATCCTAATTTGTCAGTATAAGTAGTTACTATTATTGCTATTAGCATTATTATTATGAATTTTCTTTTCTCTGTGATGTATTGCATTTTGCATTTTTACTGCTTTCATCATGTATTATTATCATAATGAGAAAAATCCATTGCAGTAAAAATGCAAGATTGTGAAGACACAGTTTGGAGATTTAGATGAGTAGTCACTAGTCAACTCTGATCTCTCCAACCCCTCTCACCCACCAAGACTCTGAAGGATGATCTGCTTAAGTAACTCATAGGCAAGTCCGGCTCCACTCATCTAAGTATCTTTATGATACTTAGATAGAGCTTCAGTTTGAGGGATTGTAGAGGCTTCAGGCTAAGCTGGTACACAGACTAGTATCTGTTACCCCCACTTCCCAAACTCTGTAAACAACTGAAATCTAGTCTTTATATTTTGATCTAATCTGTAATGCCTCTCCCGCAGAATTTCCCAGCCAGTTCTCAGATTGGACAAGTGGCCATAGCTTAGACACAGAAGAGGTTCACAGATCTGCTTCTCTAAAAATTGTCCATTCAGGCTCCTCAGAGAGCGCCTAGGAGGAGGAGTTTGAGAAATGGCAGTAAGCTGCTGTGCTCTGCTGTGCTGTGCTTTGCTGTGCTGTGCTTAGTCGCTCATTTACGTCCAGTTCTTTGTGACCCCATGGACTGTAGCCCACCAGGCTCCTCTGTCCATGGGAATTCGCCAGGCAAGAATACTGGAGTGAGTTGTCATGCCCTCCTCCACAGGATCTACCCATCCCAGGGACTGAACCCAAGTTTCCTACATTGCAGGCAAATTCTTTACCAGGGAAGCCCAAGAGTACTAGAGTGGGTAGTCTATCCCTTCTCCAGGGGATCTTTCCCACCAAGGAACCGAACCAGGATCTTCTGCTTTGCAGGTAGATTCCTTACCCACTGAACTACCAGGGAAGCCTGGATATAAGCAACACACATGAAATTTCATTGAGTGGGGTACACTGAAGGTGATATGAAATTTTAAGACATTTTCAGGAACTGTTCAGGAAAAGTCAGAGAATGTCTGAGGTGCTTTGCAGAATTTCTTATTTATATCATGGACAGTGACTGCCCTGGCTTATAGTTATATCCAGCATTCAGGATGTGTCTTATGGACATGCATGCTACTATCAGAGTCAGGGGCCAAAATAACCTGGGCAAACAGTGAAGGAGAGTGATGGTTTGGTTCTGAGTTGTCACTGTTGCAGAAAAGAGAAAGACTTTTTTGCCTTAAGATAACATAATGTCAGGACAGGGATGCCTGGCGTGCTGCGGTTCATGGGGTCACAAAGAGTTGGACACAACTGAGCGACTGAACTGAACCCCACTTGGCGGTGCAGTTACTAAGACTCATTCGTGAAAGAGGGGAAAGCACAGGGAATCACAGTGAAGAGAGGATTTAGCGCTGACCTAGGAGGTTTAGGTTCATCTTGAATCCAGACTGCAAGACAAAGCTTTTTCTCAGGAAGATGAGATGTAGATGCCCCCTTCTAAGTTGGCTGGAATCCATCTTTACAGACTTACCTCTCATCAGGACCCCAGTTCCTGCCTTCCCACTGTTGAAAGTCCCAGATGATATCTTCCTGAGCATGACAGCTTTCAGCTTTTCCCTTTTTGTCTCTGAATTTATGCAGACACTGTTCCCCTACTCAAAATGCCTTTCCTTGCCTTGTTGAAACACTTGAAAGGGAAAGTGAAGTTGCTCAGTTATGTCCAACTCTTTGTGACCCTATGGACTGTAACCAGCTCCTCCCTCCCTCCACAGGATTTTCTAGGCAAGAATACTAGAGTGAGTTGCCATTTTCTTTTCCAGGGGATCTTCCTGACACAGGGATTGAACTCAGGTCTCCCACATTGCAGGCAAACTTTTTACCCTCTGAACCACCAAAGAACACCTACTCATTGCTAAATAATATAGCATGACAACTCTAGTTGTCTAGAACCAGACCCTGAATAAAGGATCAGTTGCATATCATTTATTAAAGGAGTGTTTGTTTTTTAAGGAAAATCTGGAAGAGAGTGAGGAAAGTGGTGGAGTGAAAGTGAAAGATTAGAGCAGTGATAATGGTCAGGTAATCTAGGATGTCCTGATGTACAGGGGCCTCTGGATCCATTTCCACTGAGACAAGGGCTCTAGTTTTGTTTGTTTATTCATTTGTTTGTTTTTTAATTCTCAGAGCAGTCAGCCTTTAGCTATGGGATGTCACCTCGGTAAGTCAGGGCCTATAATCTGAGGGCATGCTCCTAAAAAGGGGAAAGTCCTGAGTTCTTAGCAACAGATATTTATATCAACTGTCAGATGGGTGCACCAGCTTGGACAGCAGTCTCTGGTGGAAACACAGCAGTGTCTTTCATGCTTGCTCTGAGCTATCATGTGGATAGGGCTGGGAAAAGCAGATACCCCAAAAATGTTAATGCAGAAAAATAAAAGGAATAAAAGTAAATTATGGAAGCCATTTAGTTTTCTTTTTGTTGTTCCTTAAAGATTTTCAAATAAATACAGCAACTTGGCCATCTCTTGAATGTACTTATGTATTCACAGATCAACATTTTTGTGTTTCAGAAAAGTAGATGTTTTCTCAATTAATATCCTCCAACTAAATGAAATTCTGCTTTTTTATAATGCTTTAGACACACTGCATTTTGTTTTCCAACTGAAAATAAATAATGCATTCACACCATTTTTCAAGAAATGAATAGCTGTATTTTCACCAGATATCTCAAAGCACTTACTGATAAAATTGAACCAAGATTGAATAGGACAAAAGTAATTCCAATTTCACTAGATGGTATGCCTTTTTAAAGACAGACCTAAGGCACTAAACTAAGAGGAGATGACTCATCTTCTTCAAATATCTATTGGCTTGATGGAAACAAAATTCATATGGATTTCCCTGGAACCTGTCCTGGGGTTTCATAATCACATTAACTGCTGAGACGTTTAGAGAAATGGTTCAATATCTACACATTCTGTATTTCCTACCACATTTTCAAGAAAATCTTTACTATCTTGGTAAATACTCTCTTTGGGTAATAAAAGAACAATATCCTAAAGCAACAAAAGATCCTAACTCTGTCACTGTCCCCATAGGACAAAGCTTTATGAGCTCAGTGCAAATACAACTTGTAGAGATAAAGAGAGGAATATTAGAATCAGGAGCTAGTATTCTTACCATGTCATTCATTAAAATTATGGATCTGAGAACACAATTTCCAAATAGAACCATTCTCCATTGTGCCCTTTTCACCAATCTAATAATTAATTGACACCAGGCACAGTGCTTTCCTCATTAGATGGACATGCAAAGTTTTCTGTTTTCAGAGAACTCCAATAGCCCACTTGCAGAGAAAAAGAGCAGTAACATCTACTTTAATTGAGTTTTCTACCTTTTAGGTTATGAAACTGCTTCAGGGAATGACTGAGTTTCCCCTACATTTCACTAAACAAACGCAAATTAATGTTTGTTTGTTTTGTCATCACTGGGACCTGAATTCCCCCCACCCTGAGATCTAGTAGAGTATCAACATTCTGGAGAATTCCCACTGTTTGGTGGTTACTAGGTCCTCACTGGAAACTCTCAAGGTAGAGATGGTTCCAGTCTACTGTATGTCACTCCAACACTGCTGCCTGGGCCCTGTATGAAACATCCTCGAGTCATAGGCTGCTTGGGGGCTGCCAGGACCTCCTATGTCCCCGCTCTGCTTCTTCTTGACCATTGTCTATTCACTGCCTCTGAAATCTCGCCACCTTACCAAAGAGCTACTGCCAAGGACCTTGTGTGTCTTGCCCTCCAGTCTGGTGCTCTCTGGCTCTCTCTCCTCATTACCCCAGCAAAAGCTCTACCCGTCTCCATCTCCCGTCACTCAGCTTGTTTCCCTCTCTCTAACCCAGCAACCCTGAGCTTCCTGCAGTTCCTAACAAACACCTGGTTGATCTCCTGCGTTTGGAAGTTTTTCAGTTGTCAGTGACAGTGATTAAATAGATTTCATAGGCGGGGGTAGATCTTCACTTATTTTTGGCTGTGCTGGATCTTCCTTGCTGCACGGGCTTTATCTAGTCGTGACTAGCAGGGGCTACTCTCTGGTTGGGATGTAGAGGCTCCTTCTTGTGGCGGCTTCCCTTGGCGTGGGCTCTAGGGTGCACGGGCCTCAGCAGTTGTGGCCTGAGGGCTCAGTGGCTGCAGCTTCTGGCACTAGAGCACAGGCTCAGTATTAGTGGTGCATAGGCTTAGCCTGGAGGTATTCTCGAGAGACTGACTCCACACATGGAATTTTAGGGATCAAACCCATGTTCCCTGCATTGGCAGGTGGATCCTTAACCACTGGATCACCAGTGAAGTCACTTAACTTACTTTCAACTGAACACTGGATAAAGTGGCAAAATGTAGCATCATTCTCTGAAGATATCTCCAAACTCCAGTTTCCCAGCTGGGTTAGATGTCCTAGCTCGTGGCTCATTTATCTTTACTTATTGCATTATAATTATGCCAGCCTGAACAATGTATAGGCCTAGGCTCTTCCCTACACCATGCAGGTTACAGAGCTTCAAATAAGAGTGGAGAAATAAGAAATAAATGAAACTCAAATGACTAAAAGATCTTAACTACACCAGTGATCCGAAGAATCTTAGCACAACTCCCTACTAATAAAATACCTGATACTTTTTCTGTATTTTCTTTTAGTGTCCCAAACCAATAAGACAAAATGGGAGTTATCTTTATATTGTGATTTTTCTTACCATCAAGTCTCTCTCATCTGTTGATTGCTCACAAATAAGCTGTGATATTTAAAATGGGAAACCATTTTTCTCACTTGATCATTGTATAGAATGAAAATGGTATGCATCTTGAATAAAAGGATATTCTGGGTTATATTCTAAGTAATAAAGTCTTAATAAAAATAACCATTATAAATCATAGGAAGATGTTCAAATGTATTAGTCATTAGAAAAATTTAAGTGTAAATATAATGAGATTATTTTAGTCTTAATAGTGGACAGAAATTACAGTGCTGGATACCGCCAAATGTTGGCAGGGACGTGGGCATATAAGAACCTTCAGGCGTGTTTGGTGGTCATGAAGTCTAGTGTAGCCAGTCAGCGCATATGCATTATGCAAAGTATCAATACAGAGCATATATTCTCTTCAAGCATTCAGTTCTGCTCCTGGATATACAGCTTTCATATCTGCTATGGACAGGAGTCTTTTAGTGAATGTAAATAAATATTCAACATCCCTTTGTCTTTAATGGTAGAAATTGGAGTCCACGTGAAAGATGTGCATGACCAACTGTAACGCTTGGATAATGCCTATCTTACAGAGACTCTGTGAGCAGTAAATGAGTCACTGCATGAAAAGCACTTAGCTAAACGCCTGGGAAATAGTAAATGCTCTCTAACGCTGGTATTACTCATTTTTATTATACAAATTAGTGACACATGCAAATAAAATGCCGCTTGACATAAATGGATTGTAATAAAAAAAAATACATCAACCCCCTCAGATTTGTTGCTGTGGAATGAGGGGGAAATAGGGATTAAGTAGGGATAAAGGCATAGCTATCACAAGAGAAGGTCATGTGTCAGGGACTGAGGAACATCAATAAACTGTGCGCCAGAGTTCCAAGAAGAAAAGATTAAATAAAAGATTAAAGGGTTTGCTTATTGGGAGCATGTATGTTAAAGGTGATTTCAGCTGTAAGTGGAATATTGTCCAGTTGAAATTGACTTAATCAGAGGATGTGTGACTATCACTCAAAATAGACATTTGGAGGTAGTAGTCCCAGACTGTTTAGTTCTAAGCGGTGTTACTCTTCTGCCTCCAGTCTTTCAAGCTCTGGCATTCACACTCCTTCTGACTTTGCTGTCCACATCATAAAAGATGCCTATCTCAGGGTCCAAATTGTAGGGAAAGGAGAGGAGGCAGGACATCTGTGTTTTAACCAAGAGGAAAACATGTCCAGAATCTCCACCGCTTGCAATTATACTGTAAACTCAACTCAAACCCCTTACTCAAGATGGATTAGAGACTCAAGCCACAGTTGTGAGGAAAGCAAATCTAATGTGGGAGGTTGGCAGCCCCTCTGACAGAAACTTTTTCTTCCTACAAGGCAGAAGTGGGTGGGAATAGCTCCTGGGAGGTCACCTAGAGTGTCTGCCCTATAAGAGTGAGGAAATAGAGTATATAAAGAATGGTCAGCCTTATAGTACTTGAGTTAAAATCATCAGTTTACCATTTACAGACCTTCGACCTTGTCGAAATGACTCAGCCTTTCTGTACCTTATTTTCCACATCTTTGAGAAATGAGTAATAATGTCCACCTCATAAACATGCACTGGATAAATGTTGGTTGTTATTACTGTTTACTATAATTATTTAAGCAGTTGAGGGATTTGTAGTCTTTTGGTTCTCCATTAGAATTCCAAGGTTGACGTTTATTTGCAGTAGCTATTCCTGTGCAGACGTGCTTTTACTCCATGATGATATTGTCAGATATCCCTTAAGAGATGTGGCTTCCCAAGTGGTTCAGTTGTAAAGAACCTGCCTGCCAAAGCAGGAGACACAGGTTTGATCCCTGGGTCAGGAAGATCCCCTGGAGAAGGAAATGGCACCCTACTCCAGGACTCTTGTCTGGAAAATTCCATGGACAGAGGAGTCTGGCAGGCTATAGTTCATGGGGTTGCAGAGTCAGACATAACTGAGGGATTGAGCATATCCCTTAAGGGGCAGTGTCTTCTGTTGCCACAACCATCAAGGCGTAGGAAGAGGTCTCTAGAAAAGTAATTAGTACCTGATATAGGCCAGGGATGGTGCTAAACATCCTGCAATGCATAAGATATCCTCCACAACAGAGAACTGTCCAGTCCAAGATGTTAATATTGTAAAGATTAAGAAACCCTTTTATGTACATAACTGAGAATACTAGAGAGGAACGCCATTCCCTTCTCCAGGGGATCTTCCAGACCCAGGACTTGAACCCGGGTCTCCTACATTGCAAGCAGATTCTGTACCATCTGAAACACCAGGGAATCCCATGAAACTCCCATAGGTAAAAACTGTACATTTTAACCACAACTTATGTCTATAAAATGGAGGTCACGATTCCTTCTTTATAGCATTGTTGAGAAGATTAAAGACTCAACATGTGTACATCATGCCAAAGAGAGTGAACTAACGGTTCACTTCACTGTGGCTCAGTTTCTTTGGCTATATAATGTGAAAAGAATGCTTCACTGTAAAATCAGTGTGAGGTCCCAGCACACAGTAGGTAATGTTAAGCATGAGCCACTTTTTTTCTTCACTTCTCATTAATCTTCAAGACAGAACCTTGATCCTTATAGGTGATTAGGTGATGAAGGGACTGCTGGAAAAAGTACCATTGTACAGCCTAAAGGAAAGCTTGGATCCCTAGAGCTGAGAAGTTTTTTCATTATTCAGTTGTGGCAAGATACTGCTTATGAATTGTATTAAATCGATCATGTTGGAGTAAAAATTTGTCCAGTTCCAGACTTAGAGGCATGAATTATAGGAAAAGAAAAAAAAATCAGTTTCTATCCTATTTTCCATTTGATTTTTACATGATCATTAGTGGAATTTGCAACAGTTTGTAACACAGAAGTTTGACATGCTTACTGGTCAAAGCTCTATAAACACTATTGTACATATTTACCTGTATAAAACCCCATATTATTCATGTAATGAGACTTGGTAATAAAAGAGCCAGCAGTGATTCATTCCTCCGTGTGACTTCATGCAGCACCCTTCTGAGGTCTGAAATAATGGAAAGCATCTTGTTTCAAAAGGAAATATCACAGAGAGGAAAGGCACTATCAGAGTGCTGGTAGAAATCAAATGAAAGTCGAGGCTAATAAAAGCTCTGCAGCTTGACCTCACAGACATCCCCACACCTTGCAGTTTTGAATTCACACAAGGGGTAATGGTCAACATAAACCATGCTCAAACCCTGTTACCACTTAAAGATTTCAAAATTGCTAGCCAATAAAATAGGAGAGAAACTGCGCATCCACGTGCAGGAAATAAAGAGAAAAATGGTTGGAAAATGCAGTGGTTAGCACTGGGATGTGGGGACAGGGGCAGGGGAGCTCAAGACAAAGCACCAGACGCCAGCAGGAAAATATGAGAAAAGCTCACTGCGGCCCATCTAACTGCCATAGAATCAAGCCAGTGGGGTTAATGAAACTAGCCTGAGTTTTAGTGTTTCATCTTTTGCTATTTGCACTCTGTTTTGTTTGTTTTATATCTTCTGTAACGATTATGAAGACAGACATCCAGGAAAATGAGAAACATGAAAACATATGAAATACCTACTATTATTAGTTGACAAAATGCTTGTTAATGAATTTCTGTTTTTCCTTCCTTTTCTGTTTATCTTTAGGGTTAGAGAATTTAGATACCACCTCCATCACCTCCTGTAAGTATTTAGATAGATACATTTTCCCCTTAAGAATTATACTTTATAATGAGCTAAAACATATTTCTTATTTTTTGTTTCTGTTCTGTTCATTGGTCCTATTTTTAACCCTTGACTTCACATGACAGATCTTGAGTAATTTGTAGAAAAAAGCCGTATTCCTGGTACATTATCCTCTCTCCTGGCTAAACATTCCGGTTCCTTGTGATAGGTCAAGTGCTGTCTGTATTTTCAAATTTTTCCAGGTATTTCATATTTTCTTAAGACAGTCATACTCTGAAATAAAAGAAAGGTTTTAAGGGTGGCCTAGAGAAGTACTTCTTAACTTTAAATGTGCATTCCAATCACTGGAAGGTCTCTTTTATATTTAAGTATAATTGATTTACAATGTTGTGTTAATTTCTGCTCTACAGCAAAGTGATTCCATTATACACATATATGTACATTTAAAATAGTCTTTTATTATATTTGATCGTAGGATATCGAATATAGTTCCCTGTGCTATACAGTGGGATCTTGCTTATCTATGCTATGTACAATTGTTTACACCTGATAACCAGCAACCTCTCACTCACCCTTCCCTCAACCTCCTCGCCCTTGGCTGCCAAAAGTCTAATCTCAATGTCTGTGAGTCTTTTTCTATTTCATAAATAAGTCCATTTTTGTCATATTTTAGATTCCACATATACATGATATAATAAGGCATTTGTCTTTCTCTTTCTGACTTACTTCACTTGGGATGATAATCTCTAGTTGCATCCACGTTGCCACAAAAGGCATTATTCATTCGTTTTTATGGCTGAGTACTATTCCATTGCATTATACTTGCATCATATCGTCTTTATCCATTCTTCTGCTAATGGACATTTAGACTGTCTTCATGTTTTGGCTGTTTTGAATAGCGCTGCTATGAACACAGTGGGGCATGGATCTTTTTGAATTATAATGTTGTCTGGATATATGCTCAGAAGTGGGACTCTTGGATCATATATTATCTACTTTTAATTTTCTGAGGCGTCTTCATGCTATTTTCCATAGTTGCTGCACTAATTTATATTCCCACCAACAGTGTAAACAGTTTCCCTTTCTCCACATTGTCTCCAACCTTTGTTACTTGTAAACTTTTTAATATATAATTGTATTTTCCTTTGGCTGTGCTGGGTCTTTACTGCTGTATGGGCTTTTCTCTATTTGTGGCAAGTGGTGGCTACTCTCTAGCTGTGGTGCATGGGCTTCCCATTGTGCTGGCTTCTCTTATTGTGGAGACAGACCCTGGGAAACAGTGGCTCAGTAGTTGCAGTTCCCCGGCTCTAGAGTTCAGTCTTGGTTGCTCTGCCTCATGTGGGATCTTCCTGGATCAGGAACCGAACCTCTGTCTCCTGCATTGGCAAGCAGATTCTGTACCACTGAACCACCAGAGAACCTCTTGTAGACTTTTTAATGATGGCCATTTTGACTAGTGTGAGTTGGTACCTCATTGTAGTTTTGATTTGCCTTTCTCTAGTAATTTGTGATGTTGAGCATCTTTTTGGATGCCTAAGAGCCATCTGTATTTTTTTCTTTGGAGAAATGTCTATGTCTTCCTTCTGCCCATTTTTAGATTGGGTTGTTTTGTTGTTGTTAAGCTGTATAAGCTATTCGTATGCTTTGGAAATTAAGCCCCTGTTGGCCACATCATTTGCAAATATTTTCTCCCATTCTGTAGATTGTCTTTTCGTTTGTTTATGGTTTCCTTGGCTGTGCAAAAGCTTGTAAGTCTGATTAACTTGTGTATTTTTGTTTATTTCTATTGTCTTAGGAGGTTGCCCTAAGAAAGCATTGGTCTAATTTGTATCAAGATATTTTGTCTGATCTCTCTAGGAGTTTTATGGTGTCATGTCTTTAAGTCTTTAAGCCATTTTGAGTTTATTTTTGTGTATTGTGAGAGAGTGTTTTCTAACTTCATTGATTTACATGCCGCTGTCTTACTTTCTCAATACCGCGTGTTGAAGAGACTTTCCCATTGTATATTCTTGCCAAGTGGGATTCATCCCAAGTTCACAAGAGTGATTCAGCATATGCACATCAATCAGTGTGATGCATCACACCAACAAAAGAGGAAAACCACATGATCCTCTCAATAGATGCAGGAAAAAAATCTGACAAAGTTTTAACATCCATTTACTATAAAAACTGTTACCAAAGTGGACATAGAGGAAACATAACTCAACATAATCAAAGCTATGTGAGACAAACCTACAGCCAATATAATGTTCAATGGTGAAAAACTTAAGGCCTTCCTGCTAAAATATGGAACAAGACAGGACGCCCACTCTCACCTATTTGACATAGTATTGGAAGACTTAGCTGTCAGACAAGAAAATGAAATAAACATCCAAATTGGAATGGAAGAAATACAATTGTCATTGTATGCAAATAACATGATATTATGCATAGAAAACCCTAAAGATCTCACACAAAAAATATTAGAGCTGATATGAATTATATAATTATAATTAATATTATAAAAATTATATAATACAGAAATGAATTTTGCAAGGTATCAGGATATAAGATCAATATATAGAGATTGCATTTCTTTACACTAACATTGAAATATCAGGAAGGGAATGTAAACAAACAATACCTTTAAAAATATACTCCAGAAGATAAAATCTTAGGAATAGACCAAGTATTTTATTCCTAACCAAGGAGGTGAAAACTATGTACACTGAGGACCATGAAACATTAATAAAAGAAACTAGCGACAGTTCAAAGAAATGGAAAGATATCCCATGCTCTTTGTTTGGAAGAATTAATATTGTTAAAGTGGCCATACTATCCAAAGCAAACTATAGATTTAACAAGATCCCTATTAAATTACCCATGACATTTTTCACAGAACTAGAGCAAAATTCCTAAAATTCATAAGGAACCATAAAAAGCCAGAATTGCCAAAGCAATCCTGAAGAAAAAGAACAAAGCCAGAGGCATAATCATCCCAGATCAAACAAATACTACAAAGCAACAGTAATCAGAATGGCGTGGTATTGGCATAAAAACAGACATATGGAACAGAATAGAGAGCCCAGAATTAAACTCACACCCCTATGGTCAATTAATCTTTGATAAGGAGGCCAGAATACAAAATGGGAAGTCTTGTTATGGTGCAGATTCTGCTTTGCTAGGTATGTGAGGCTCTAAATTTTTTTTTCAAGCAAACTGCTCTAACATACTAAAGCTGCTAGTTAGCCAACAACTAATTGAGTAGCTATGGTCTAACAATGCAGAGTAGAATATATTATTAATTTCCTCATTCTGAGTATGATTCATCTGTGAGTGCAGAGTAAGACACACATTTGTTGACTCATATGAAAGAATTCCATCACCTTTCCTAGACTCCTGGGCAATAGTGAAAGTGAAGTGAAGTGAAGTCGCTCAGTCGTGTCCGACTCTTTGTGGCCCCATGGACTGTAGCCTACCAGACTCCTCCATCCATGGGATTTTCCAGGCAAGAATACTGGAGTGGGTTGCAATTTCCTTCTCCAGGAAATCTTCCCTACCCAGGAACTGAACCCAGGTCTCCTGCATGGTAGGCAGACGCTTTACCATCTGAGCTACCAGGGTACTAGGGTTGTTTAAAAAAATACATGTATTTATTCATTTTGTCTTAGCAGTACTGTAATTTCTCAAGAACATGAACCTTACTACTAAGGTAACTATCTCATCATCATTCGTTACTCAGGATAACCACTGGACCATTTTGGTTGGTACCTGGTGGTTACTTACAAAACTACTTCCTTTGCAGCTGGTGCCAACTAGGCTTTAAATTTTAATGCAAAATTCACTATCTTCTGGCACTAAACTTATCTCCAAGGAATGGCAGTACCATACAGCAGGTGTTCACCGAATGGAAACTTTGAGAAATTACTTGATATTTCCTTCATTTCATATTCTTAATCAATCATTTTATTGCCAAGACCAGATGATTTTACAACCTAAATAGCTTGAAGTCTTACACATAGGGCTTGCCAGGAAGTACAGTAGTAAAGAATCTACCTGCTTCTGCAGGTGACGAAAGCGATGTAAGTTTGACCCCTGGGTCAGGAAGATTCCCTGGAGAAGGAAATGTCAACCTTCTGCAATATTCTTCCCTGGAAAATTCCATGGACAGAGGAGCCTGGCAGGCTATATAATCCATGGGGTTGCAAAGAGTTGGACACAACTGAGCACATAGCACATTACACATGCTACAGATCTTAAAGATTACTTTCACTAAGAAACCTTCCTACTTTTCCTACCATCCACATCCACAACCACATCTACACCTGACCAGCTGACCCCTTATGCCCAATTCTTTGAGCTACCCATGCCCCTCCTCTCTTCATCTTAGCATATTATTACTATAGAGGTTTTACATGTTTTCTTCATCCATCATCACCCCTAGTCCCAGAAGACAGTCTAGAATATACAGAAGAACCTAATAAGAATCTTTGAAGGATGGGGCAAGATAGGGGTATAGGATTAAGAGATACAAGCTATTGTGCATAAAATAGACACACAACTAGGATATATATTATAAAGCACAAGAAATACAGCCATTTTCTTGTGATAACTTTTGTTGGTGTTTAAACTGTAAAAATACTGAATCACTATTCTGTACACCTGAAACTAATATAATATTGTAAATCAACTATACTTCAGTTTTAAAAATCTGTTGAATATTTAGTAAATATAGAAAAAACCCTGTGCTTGATTTATTACTGTCTGTCCTTATCTAGGTGAATTACATTGATGTTCACTTGAAATAAGCCCAACTGGAGACTTCAATAAAATCCCAATAACTTTATTTTGCAATTTGGAGTGCTTTTCTGTAAGTGGAGATCATTAAAACTGACTTTTCTATTAATATTTGAAATCTTTTTAAATGGTGCTTTAACCTAAATAATGTTAGTGGAGAGGGTTCATAAACAAAATCTCTCACTCTTAACCAAAAATAAAATATAATAATAATCACGCCTCAACATAGTCTAGATTTTAAAAGATTGTACTGAAGCAGTTTTTAGTGATCCTTTAGTGAACCTACATGCTTTTCTGAATCTTCTTTTTTTTGCTCTCATTCACACGCAGTCACATAAAATGTTGTGCTGAATGCTGACACAAACTGTTCATGAAGATTGGGAGCAAAGAGTAAAGTAATCAACTATACCAGTTTGCCCAGGATGGCAAAGAATTTGCCTGCAATGCAGGAGACCCATGTTCGATCCCTGGGTTGGGAAGATCCCCTGGAGAAGGGAAATGGTTACCCACTCCAATGTTCTTGCCTGGAGAATTCCATGGACAGAAGAGCCCAGTGGGCTACAGTTCATGGGGTCGCAAAGAGCTGGACACAACTGGGCAACTAATACATTCACTTTCACTAAGGCCTTCTGTGGGCTTCTTTGGTGGCTCAGGCAGTAAAGAAATCTGCCTCCAAAGCAGAAGACCTGGGATCAATCCCTGGAGAAAGAGTGTCCCCTGGAGAAGCAAATAGCAACTTATTCCAGTATTCTTGCTGGAGAATTCCATGGACAGGGAGCCTGGTTGGCTACAGTCCATGAGGTCACAAAGAGTCAGACACAACTGAGTGACTTTCACTTTAATCACTTTAAGGGTTTCTTAGGACATGGGATTTCAGTGCTAGAACCAAGACAGTGTTTGGCAAATTAGGATGACTGGTCATAAGAGCCAATGTTGGATGAATCTGGGACCTAGCATTCCCTTATAATATCAACCTAGCTCCAACTTCCACCTTGGCCTGTTTAAGGAAGTCACAATAACTGGGATAGCTGCTTTCTAGATAAAAATTAGATATTTGAGTTGGAAAGCTTTTCTGTCCAATCTACCCTTCCACAAGATTAATTCCTTGTGACCTTGTATTGGGATCATTGCTCTCAGAAGGTCAGCCACAGCAGAAAGATATCTCTTAAAAAAAAAAAAAGCTGAAGACTTATTTTCTGCTATTTATGAAGAACCAGATTCTATCCTTTTCTGTCATATCAGTCATGGCAGCCATCTGATGGTAATAATTTAACCATCTGCAACTGCAGTCATTTAGTAAACTGTTTGCAAAAAATAAGCTATAAAATGAAATGCAAATTGGATGAATTCAGAGGCACATATTTCTCTAATTAATATTGCTTCCTTAGGGAATTACAGGTTCCTTTTGGCAACATTCATTTTACTGAAATCTTCTCTGGAAATACCATTCAAAGAGTGGAACATTAAGTTTTTAGAAGGCGATGTGATTTCTTTGAAAATGTCTCTACATTAAGTCAGTATTTTCAAAACAGGGCTCTTTAAGAGTGGAAGTTTAGGTATAGAGTCTGTTCTCAAAAGGGAAAAAAATAAAAATGGAATGGCTTCCTAATGTCTAGTGGATGAAATTCAAAGTGCTTAATCTGGCTTTCCTTTGAAAAGAAGCCTGAAATTAACCTTCCCCAAATCTTGTTCACCATCTCTCTAGAAACTTTCTCCATTTCTTCCTGGTAGGTCAACAGTTCTTCAGATTCTATTGTGTCTTGTACATGGTATGCACTCAGTAAATAAAAATCAGATGGATGTATAAATGATGGAAAATAAATGGGATCAAGCTTTTACTCATGAATTGCTCCATACACAGAGTATGTTCCCTCTTCCTATTTATGAACACTCATCTTTTGGACTAGAACTTCTCTTTTAATTCTAACATGTTATAATTTAGCAAACTGAATTCCAGGTGTTTGCATGTATGATTTAAGCTATGTGCTTTTAAGTTTTTTCCTTCATGCTTCTAGCAGCCACTAGACCTAAAGCTCCTTGAGGGGAGCATTCACAGTGAACGCTGCTGAATGTTTAGAATGTTCATCCCAGAACTAGTCATGTTACCATTGTTAAGATGATAGATTATTTTTGACTCTTACTCTCTCATGTACTGCTGTGTGCCTCCTCTTTTTCTAGCTTAAACATACTCCAAACTTAGCCTCACCTTCCCAAAAGACTGCACATAGAAAATCTGTCTCTCTGTACTCTCTATTTTTTCCTATTCTACTTCCTAACCCAAATTCCAAGAATTTGATTAAATCATTGAAGTTCAGAAAAATGTTAATGGTAAAAAGAAATTATTTTATTTTATTTTATTTCTTTATTTTTTTGATTTATTTATTTTTTAAATTACAATACTGTATTTGTTTTGCCATACATTGACATGAATCAGCCACAGGTGAACACAATCTCCCAATGCCGAAGCCCTCACCCACCTCCCACCCCACATCCTCTACCTGAATCATCCTATGCTCCAGCCCCATGCATCCTGCATCCTGCATTGAACATAGATTGGTGCTTCGTTTCTTACAAGAAAGTATACATGTTTCAATGCCATTCTCTCAAACCATCCCACCCTCTCCCTCTCCCTCAGAGTCCAAAAGTCCGTTCTATACCTCTGTGTCTCTTTTGTTGTCTCACATATAGGGTCATCATTACTATCTTCTAAATTCCATATATATGTGTCAGTATACTGTATTGGTGTTTTTCTTTCTGGCTTACTTCACTCTGTATAATCGGTTCCAATTTCATCCATCTCATTAGAATTGAGCCATTGTTAAACTAAATACCAGAGAAGGCAATGGCAACCCACTCCAGTACTCTTGCCTGGAAAATCTCATGGATGGAGGAGCCTGGTAGGCTGCAGTCCATGGGGTCGCGAAGACACCACTGAGCGACTTCCCTTTCACTTTTCACTTTCATGCGTTGGAGAAGGAAATGGCAACCCACTCCAGTGTTCTTGCCTGGAGAGTCCCAGGGACTGGGGAGCCTGGTGGGCTGCCATCTATGGAGTCGGCACAGAGTTGGACACGACTGAAGCGACTCAGCAGCAGCAGCAGCAAACAGAATACATCTCTATATAGTAAATGTTCAGGTACTGGTAATTGATAGCTTCCAAACAGTTTGATGAGGTAGAAGAATAACTGTGTGTGTGTGGGGGGGCACACTTTCCATAGGGAAACATTTCTCTTTTGCCAATAATAAACTCTGAAACATGAATAAGAATAAGGATTAAGGAGTAGTGAGAGGACATGGATTGACAGTGGCTAGTAGTAAAGAAGAATCTTAATTGAACCGTCAATTATCTGAATTGTTAGTGGCAAGGAGTAAGGTTTGCCATATTTTGGCTTTTATTAAAAAGTAAGAAATTTAAGGAAACAAAATAGCCACAGGAAGATCCTTTTTTCAATTCTTGGGAGTGCTGTGCTGAGGTCAGAATAAAATCACTTAATTGCCTACATTTTCTATGTCCCAAGTTCTGAGAGTTGGAATAGATGTCCTAAATGATGACCCTGAATCCCAACGTGGGCTGTAATGATGAGACAATGAGATAATGTCGGTGAACCCATTTTGTGCATTATAGCACACTGGAAATACAGAAGAAGATTTTTTAATGCATACCTGTATCTAAAAATTAGCATTTCTTTGTAAAATTATTACTTGCTCTTTACAGAATTACTTAATGTGACTAGATAACTATGTTTTAAGAATGCTACAGAAAAATTTCCTTAAAAGATCAGAGGTCTGCCTAAATCACTTCCATTATTCCTTGTACCGCTGACATTTCATAATATATTGTAACATGAATGAGGGAAATACCATTTCAATAATTAGACTGTTGGATAGGAAACATATGTAATTAATTTCTATTAGCATTCCACCTGACTTTTTCCAAGCAATTTAGTCTGGAAGCTTTCCAGATACTGTGATCTAATTGAGGGCATGTTCATCAATGTGGGAGTATAAATCAATTTTAGTTGAGTCCTTCTCCATACTCGATCCTCCCTTCTCATTGGCCACTGTTTTCTCCCACAATGAAATGGCCACTACTGTCAGTCAAACCAGTAAGAACTAGGGTGAGAAGGTTAGCCTCTGTCCTTGGTACTGTGGAAGGAGTTGTTCACTGAGAGCTGGTATACACTGTGATCATCAACAGCTAATGTGTCAAAGCACAGAAGATCCTTGGTGCTGGTGGAAATGAATGGATAGTGTTACTTTCTGCAAAAACAGATTTATTTCCTGTACAACTTTATGCACTTTGGGAATCCTCAGAAAGACTGAGATGGAACCTCGCTATAGCTTAAGACAGCCCATCATAGCATTCCTCTGAAAGACCACCCCTTGTCTGGTACTTAGAGGAATTTTTCAAATGGTTACTCTAGCTGGTATGGTATAGCTATTGACTATCAATCAGGACAGATGATGGCCAAAACAGTGGGGTGGAGGCTTTGCTAGTTTTAGCTCTCTATTTCATGGCTCATGGAGTGTCCTCTCATAATGGTGGTAAGAGAGGAGCTGAGAGATGGGAGGCACTCAGAGGGTAGCTGCTGATTTTCTGTGATTCATCGGTTTCTGTTTTAACAACCAGTGGAGCCATGTGAAGGCACTTTGCCAGGGAACTTTCTATTGTGCTTTGGAGTAGGGAGGTAAGAAAACATCAAATGATTTCGTTGGTAGGTCCGGCTAAAGAATTAGGACAGGCTGTGTGTCCATCTTAAGAAAATAGCATATGAATACTCTTTGTGGCCTTTTTAGTTTTGTGTATTTTTTGTGCTGCATGAAAAATATAGTAGATGTACAGTATATTCTCTTCTATTAGACATGATATAGCCAGGTTTTTGTTCTTTCTTTGTCCAGCTCTGTGTTGTGCTATGCTGAATCACTCAGTTTAAATCAACCAAAACCTAACCCCCACTCCCCACTATTCTGTGAGATGCAGCATGCTCCAGTCTGTCGGGAACTGAGTTTTGAATCTCCTGAGTTTTCATGCAGTTGACCCTCGAAACAACATCTGGGACACCATCATCTCCGCAGTTAAAAATTCACATCCTGCTCTCTCTGCCTCATAAACAAAGGAATTGATAAATGACTCACCCAAGGGCAGGGAGCTGACACAGTTTCGGTAGAATCAGGACTCTAACCCTAATTCTTTTGAGTTCATATACTGTAACCTCTAACTGAACTCTAGCCTTTCCCTACACTTAATTTAAAGATCTGTAAACTGAAAATATAGGTACTGTCTTTATTAAAAAAAAAAAACAAAAACACCTGTATAATGGACCCACGTAGTTCAAGCCCTGTTGTTCAAGAGACAACTGTATACTGATCCTGTGTTTCTGGATATAATAGTCACCCTTTTATTAGAAAAGCAAAAGATAGTATTTGAGTAATTAAAAACATTAGATTTTTTTCCAAAGGGACTGATTTTTAATTAATTTCTCTCTCTCTCTCTCTCTCTCTATGTATATACATATACACAATACACACAGTACTTATAGTGATTCTTATTCTAGCTCTAGTTTTCAGAATCCTCATCTATGAAATACTATACTTGGACAAATTCATTGCTATTTATCTTCTAATTCAAAGTTCTGTAGTTCTCTGTATTATGGTAAAATATTAACTTTTTCACCAATTAAGAAGTAAAGTTCTTCTCCAGCTTAGTACATTGTGAGGAAGCTGTAGTGTCTTTTCTCCTCCTCTTTCTATCTGGTATACGTGTGTATTTTAGGAAAACTACGTTACCAAAGAGGCAATTCATTCTGAAAATTCATTAGTGTTATTTGCTCAGTGTAATGAAACTCAATGTTTTATATTGTTCAAACAAGGACTGAGTTGTAGCTATGTTATTTTGATATGGTCTTATGGGGATATTATGACATTTTCGTTTTGCAAATCTATAGGAAGATTCAGAGGGCTCATTATTTGGAGCTCAGTGGAGTCTTGGTTGGCAGTTCCTTTATATAGCAGTGTATTAACCTAGCATATTAATGTACAGTTCATAGATTTTTACCTCTCTCTTTCCATTTTATTTATATTCTTGAATGTCTACTCCAGATTATAATTATATCCCTAAGTCTCAGAATCATAATGCATGCCAATTGCTTCACTGTAAATCAAATCTCCAAAAGCCAGTTTTACCTAACGACAGTTTTATAGCTTGGAAAATACCTTCCTGAGAGTATTTAGACTGCTCAAAATGGGGCAGCAGTTAATGGTTAGTTTTTTTTTGAGGTTTTTCCTGAGCTTTTTGAGTTCTTTTCCGCTTTGATTTAATTGGTAGATAGAACACCCTATAAGAATCATCTCTGTAAAGAAGCTGGGAGGGGAAGAAGAGGAGAAAGAGGAAGATTAAAAACAATAAGGCTTATTATTTCCTCAAAATTCCTTTAAAATGAGTCAACTGGAGGATAACTGACCTGGAACCCGTGGGAGATTCCATAACCCTTTGGAGCAGCTCTGCATGCCAGGTCTTAACACTGCAGTGAAAACAAAGGACGGGTGAAGGAGCTGAAGCTCAGCCCAGTGTATGACCTGCCTCTGCATTAGCAGATGCTTCCTTGCTGAGGCTCCGTTTACACTTTCTCTGAATATCTTGTAGAACAACATAGCTGGTCTCCCCATCCTCTTTAAAGAGGATGCTGAGATGCATTTGGAAACATGTGGAACCCTGAAACCAGCAAGCAAGTCAGAGCTAGGATGATTTCCTTACCACAATGAGTTCATGTTTTACAATACCTTTTTTTTTTTAACCCCAAATGGCTGGAATGTTGATTTAATAAGATGTATTTGTTTATTTAAGAAATATTTACTGAGCACTTCCTATGTTTTGGAAATGTCAGGAATAAAATATTATCCCTAACTTGAAAATCACAGTATAGATAGATGTAATAGTTAATTTTGTCTCAACTTGGGATGCTCATAGCTGGTGGAACATTATTTTTGAGTATGTCTGCGAGGATATTTCTGCATAAGATTAATGTTTGTGTTGGGAGACTGTGTAAAGTAGAGGCTGTCCTCAATGTGGGTAGGTCTCATCCAAACCACTGGAAGCTGAACAGAAGAAAAAGCTGAGTAAGAGTTTGCCTCTTTCCATCTGATTGTCTTCACACTGGGACGTTGGTGTTTTCCAGCATTCAGACTGGTAGTTATATCCCTGGCTTTCCTGGTTCTCAGGCACGGGTCTCAGACTGGAACTAAACCTTCAGCCCTTTTGGGTCTCCAAGTGCAGATCACAGATCATGGGACTCCTTAGCTTCTATAATTAAATGAGCCAGTTCCTTATAATTATCTATCTCTATCTTATTCATTCTCTTTCTCTAGGAAACACAGACTAACACAAAGGAGAAGTATGATGTACAGAATCTTAACCCTACATCAATTGTGAGTCACGTGACAATAGAGTGGCTTGGGAATGCATGAATGGACATGAATGCATTATCTGAGGGGTCAGTAAGGGAAGGGTTCACGGAGGAGAGAACAGTCAGCTGGCTCTTTTTATTTTTCCAAGCAGAGAAGGTAGGATATTATGTTCCAGGGCCTGGAGAGAGGAGGCAAAAAAATGTGAGTCATTCACTATCAGTTTCTTCAAAGAATGGTGTGAGTTTCAGAATGGCTTGATTTTTACACTATATCTGTCAGAAAGATGCATGGGACATTTGCAAAGTAAAAAGACTGTATCATATTCCATAAGGAAAGCAAGTCATGCTTGAACCTCATCAAATCAGATCTACTTTTTAGGAAACTGAACATCATTGCTTGGTTGATAATATATCTGTAATGAATGATCTTCTTCTTACAAGTTCCTGGGATTTCTATCCTCTCCTATAAAATATTTCTCAACTTTCCTTTATTCCACTGTCTCTACATTAGCTTAGACTACTAGGAATTTTTTACCTGGATAACTGTAAGTGTATTCTGCCTCTGCAAACATCTTAATTTCAACTTTGAGAGACCCTAAGGAGAGGACCTAATTGAGCTCTTCTGGACTTCTGACCAACAGAAAGTGTGAGAGAATAGTTTTGTTTAGCTTCAAGCCACTGAAATATTCTTACAGCAATAAAGATCTAATTTGCTACCACCTGGTTTTATACAGGAGAATAAATTCTTCAGTCTGTGTTTTTAAGGATAATGTAATTCTCAGGGGAACATTAAGGAATACAGGGGAAGTGTAAGCCCGTGGTAAGAGGATTTTGAGACTTCTTCTATTTTGGCCATGCCATATGAGATGCGGGATCTTAGTTCCCCAGTCAGGAATTGAACCCGTGGCCTCTGCGGAGGTGTAGCATCTCAACTGCTAGACCACTGGGGAAGTCCTGACACTTTTTTTAACTTTATTTCTCTCTCTCTCTTTTTAATGTTTTTGCCAGACCACACACCATGTGGGATATGGTAACAGTATTCTGGATTAAGATGGTGACATTAAGAGACATGGAAAAGTGTTTGGGCTTGATCAACGAGAAGTAAGAGCTTCCAAGTTGGTGATGGATCAGATAATTCAAGGAAAGGGAAAGTGATAGGTCCACAATTAGTCTTAGGTATCGGGCTTTTGGAACTGGTGTGTGTGTTTTCAACCAAGGAAAAAGGAGTAAGTACGTGAGAGAGAACAGGCTGAGAGGAAAAGCTTTTCTTCCATTCAACTAACTATATTAAAAATATATAAGTAAGGTGTATATATATATATATACACACACACACACACACACACACATACATACTACATGCTGCTGCTGCTAAGTCACTTCAGTCATGTCCGACTCAGTGCGACCCCAGAGACAGCAGTCCACCAGGCTCCGCAGTCCCTGGGATTCTCCAGGCAAGAACACTGGAGTGGGTTGCCCTTACCTTCTCCAATGCGTGAAAGTGAAAAGTGAAGGTGAAGTCGCTGAGTCGTGCCCGACTCTTAGTGACCCCATGGACTGCATCCTACCAGGCTCCTCCCTCCATGGAATTTTCCAGGCAAGAGTACTGGAGTGGGATGCCACTGCCTTCTCCAAAGTATACTATATATACTTATACAAATATGTGTATATAAAGTATACATATACAAAGTATACACAGGAGAATAAATCGTAGTGCTTGTGAGGAAAAATACCTTTTACAAATACCTTTCTAAATACTTCTCTTAAATTGTTCAAAAATTCTTTATTTTGAGCTACAAAGTGTATTATATTTCAGCCTAAGTAAATTAAAAATTTGCCTTTAGTTCTTTACAAAAATTAGTAACCTCTGTGAACTTACTTACTCACTCAATCCTGAAATACACATCTGCAGACTAATTACTAGAAGAGATTAAATGTACTTTTTAAATATGCAGGATGAGACATATTTATCCAAAGAAATTCTCCTTAAGTGCTTTTACCTGTGGAGAATATAATGAGAATCAACCCCCTGATGCCCCTCATTATGTGTGGTCCAATTTTCTGAGTTCAGTGCCCATCAAAACATGAGACTGTTTCACTTGAAAGAATGTGATACAATATTACACATGGTGTGTGTGTGTGTGTGTGTGTGTGTGTACCTGCACGCAAAGTCACTCAGTCATTTCCAATTCTTTCCTGCTGTATGGACTATATGTAGCCCGCCAGGCTCCTCTGTCTAGAAGTTTCTCTAGGCAAAAACACTGAAGTGGGTTGCCATGCCCTTTTTGAGGGGAACCTTCCTGACCCAGGGATTGAAACTTGCATCTCTTATATCTCCTGAATTGGTGAGCAAGTTCTTTACCACTACCACCACCTGGGAAGGCCCATATGTATATATATAGTCTTAACCTCTGCGTTCCCAATAAAATCTTGTATAATATCTGTTTTATGGATCTCAGCAATTGGTTTTGTTTTGGTCACTCTGCACAGAGCAGAGTCTTAGAGGCAGGGGAATGCAGAGGTTTAGAGAAGGCTTATTTGCTTTAGTTTTTGTTTGAATCATGCACTGATTTAGTGGTTGTGTGATTTTGAGGAAGTGATCTCTCTGTACTTGTATATATGATGGGGGGATAATAACTACAGTGTGTTTCTGTTTGATACTAAATGAGCTCATGCCTGCAAACACTTTGTATGGGACTTATCATGCAGACAGCTTTCAGAAACATTCCTATAGCTATCCTCAAGAAAATGTAGTTTTACTCAGTTATCAGACAGGAAATAATGAAAAGAGACACGTCATCTTACACACGCTCACATGCCCTGAATCCAGGTTACCTGAACACTAACCCAGGACACAGACGTACTATGCTGCTAATCATTGCTTTGCTTGTGCTTGAAAACCGCATGAATCAGAACACCAGAAATTCAGATTACTGGGAAGGACCCTCAGAGTTTCTGATTTAGTATTGTTCTAGCAAATACTCAAATGAAGCTGCTGATGCTGATTCAGGAATCACATTTTAAAAACTTGTGAAGTTGACTTTGAGGCAGAGACGAGTTAAGAATCTATTTCAAAGTATGTTGATGTCAAGGATTAAATCAGTGATTTAAGGAGTGAAATAAATAGAAACTTAATGTCCCGTGGGAAGTAAGGGAGATGAATGAGTGTTGAGATGTCTATCTCAGACAGCTAGGAAAATTCTATTAATTTAGATTAGGGAAACCATTAGGAGTAGATAGTTTGGGCAATGACTGCATGCTCAATTTTAGATAAGCTAGATATGAGGTGGCTGTAGCCTGAAAAACAGGAAGAAGTGCTAACTCATGAGGGAACAGGCTGAATTTATAACTTTGGCAAAAGCACTGGGCAGAAGTTAAAACCTATCGTAGTATATGTTATTACTGAAAATGTGGATGTGATAAAAGCTGTATACATTGAGAAAGAAAGATAAGAATAAGAACATCACAGTTCAACACAGGCCCAGAGAGAGACTATGAAACACTTGTGAGGAGAATTAGGAGTGAGCAGGAGGCTGGGTGACCTGTTTCCCCATCAGCAGCAATTTCACCTTAGAATACAGGAATATACATGTAGGATTTAGAGGTTTCAATAGAGAAATGGGACAGAAGCCAGAGAGTAGAGGACGTGTCCTACCCATGAGTTCATTGGTGAGCTAAAGCATAAAGCAGCTTAATTCCAAAAAAAAAAAAATTACTATGAATAGTTCTGAATCTACTCCAAAACTGTAGCCATGTTCTTATTTGCTTGCTGGACATCTTGCCTTGGATGGCTCACATTTAAAGACTTCTTGAGACTTCCAGATTGATTTGACCTAAGAATTAAAATTGCCCATAGGTAAGCTGATCCCCTTGGCTCATTCTTAAGCTGACAATGGCCCTTGTAAACCTTTTTCTTGCTATCACTATCCAATTCTAGCTCCTAGTAAATGTCATACTGATTCGGTCTTTCTAATAGTTTTCATATCCATTTTTACCACCTACCTATCTTAGTAATATTTTAAGTTTCTCCTCTATTTTTGCAGTTGACACTTAAACGATGTTGTTGTTCAGTTGCCCAGTCATGTCCAACTCTTTGCGACTCCATGGACTGCAGCATGTCAGGCTTCCCTGTCCCCCACCATCTCGTGGAGTTTCCTCAAACTCATGTCCATTGAGTTGGTGATGCCATCCAACCATCTCATCCCCTTTTATCCCCTTTGCCTCCTGCCTTCGATCTTTCCGAGCATCAGGCTCTTTTCCAGTGAGTCAGCTCTTTGCATTAGGTGGCCAAATTATTGGAGCTTCAGCTTCAGCATCAGTCCTTGCAATGAATATTCAGGGTTAATTTCCTTTAGTATTGACTGGTTTTATCTCCTTGCAGTCCAAGGGACTCTTAAGAGTCTTCTTTAGCACCATGGTTTGAAGGCATCAGTTCTTCAGCGCTCAACCTTTATTACTGTTCAGCTCTCACATCCATACATGACAACTGGAAAAATCATAGCTTTGATTATATAGACCATTGTAGGCAAAGTAATGTGCCTGCTTTTAACATGCTATGTAGGTTGGCCATAGCTTTTCTTCCAAGGAGCAAATATCTTTTAATTTCATGGCTGCAGATAGAGCCATATAGAAAAGATAGCCAGGTCTCAGAAACTAAGACCCGGAAGTTTCATATTTATTTAGAACTTTAATGGAAGGCACAATTTGAAAGGTTGTTGATCATATCTATGATCCGATATCCTGGTTCAAATTTGAAGGAAATATCTAATAATAATGTATTGTTGGATGAGGACTGGAAGAGGATTTTCATTTCTAATTCTTTGAGTATACATCAGCAGTTTTCTAGTATGCGTTTTTATCCTGGATTAAGAAATAAGCCTCAGGAAATTTAGGTGACTCTCCAAATATATGGTTTTCCCAGGTGGTCAGTTGTAAAGAATCTGCCTGCAATGCAGAAAACATGAGTTTGGTCTCTGGGTTGGTGAGATCCCCTGGAGGAGGAAATGGCCACCCACTCCAGTATTCTTGCCTGTAAGTGTCTATGGACAGAGGAGCCTGTCAGGCTGTGTCCATTGGTTGCAAAGAGTTAGATATGACTGAGCATGTTGGAATCCAAATATATACATTAAATAGACTGCAGATAGCCATTTATATGATTTTATAGTTTACTTTTTATGACTTTCAAGATTTTTCTGATTGGGATAGAATCTAGCTGTGAACTACAGATGAGTAAATTATAATGAGCTGTGTAATTCACGTCTTGATCTTGATTGCTGTAGTGTTATAATAGGTATTGAAGTCAGATAGTATTAAGTCTTTTGTTTTTCTTCTTCAAAGCTGTTTTGTCTAATTTGGGTGCTTTAGAGTTCCATATAAATTTTAGAATTAACTTGCCAACCTCCAGAAAAATATCCTACTGGAATTTTGATTGACATTTCATTTAATTTAAAATAATTGATACCTTTATATTGTTGGGCCATCAATCTATAAATATGGTGTGCCTTGTTATTAAGTTGGGTTTTCTTTAATTTCTGTCAGAAATATTTTATACTTTCAATATAGAGTTCTTAGAAGTGTTTTATTAAATTTCCAAGTATTTAATGTTTTTGAATGCTATAGTTTTAACTTTCTTGTTATATAGTTTGTTATTCCTAATATGTGGAGATATAATTATTTTTTATAGACAATTGATTTCTGTATATGAACACTGTACCTAATAACATTGCTAAATGCTGTTATTAGTTTTAGCAGTTTCCCCCTTCCCCCACCCCTCTTTTAGACTCTTTGGGATTTTCTATATCTATTTATAGATAGTGAAGTTGCTCAGTCGTGGCCAACTCTTTGCGGCCCCATGGACAGTAGCCAACCAGTCTCCTCCATCCATGGGATTTTCCAGGCAAGAATACTGGAAGTGGGTTGCCTTTCCAGGCAAGAATACTGGAGTGGGTTGCCATTTTCTTCTCCAGGGGAATCTTCCCGACCCAGGGATCAAACCTGGGTCTCCCTCATCGGAGGCAGATGCTTTACCGTCTGAGCCACCAGGGAAGTCTTTCTACTTACACTATCATACAATCTACAAGTTTAAAAAGTTTTACTTCTTCCTTTCCAACCTCAACTTCTTTATTTTCCCTGCCTTATTGAACTAGATAGAACTTTTTGTACAATGTTGCATAAAAGTGACTTAGTATTCACCGTTTTATTATTGACCTTACGAAGAAAAAAACTCCATGATGTATTGTATTTGCAAAAATAACTGTTTAAGATCGAAGAAATTTCAGTTCCCTTCTTAATCTCCGCAGATATTTTATTTTGAAAGGATGTTGAATTTTGTTGAACTTTTTTTTTTCTGAATCTAGAGTATCATATAATTTTTAAAAACCTATAAATGAGGTCAACACTACTGAATAAGTTTCTAATATCAATTGTATTCCTAAGATAAACCCAACTTGGTTACATAAATATCTTGCATCCTTTTTATATATTTCATAATTGATTTTCTAATATTTTAACCTTTAAAAAAAGTTTTGCAATCGTGAGTGTAAAGACTGTAATGTCTATTTCGTTTCCTGTAGGGTCTTTGGCTATATCTGGTAACAATTTCATTGACCTCATAAGATGAGTTGACCAGTGGACTTTCTCCTTTATTTTCTGAAAATCTGTGTAACATGAGCATCATTTCTTCTCTATTGCTAAACATATTGCGCCGGTAACCTGTCTGGCCCTGGAGGCCTCTTGCTGTGCTGGAATTTATTTTAATCACAAGTTCAATTTCTTTGGTATACAGCTATTTCTGTTTCCTGTTTCTAGGTATTTTCCTTTCAATAAATTGTTTTAAAAACTTCTGTCCATTTCATATAATTTTTAATTTATTAATCTAAAATTGTTTATAATATCCAATGATTATCTTTTTTATTCCTGAGGAACAGTTGTATTTTTACTTCTAATGTTGATATTTTATATCACTTTCTTCATCTTTCTGGAAGATGTGCATGCTCAATCATGTCCAATTCTTTTTGACCTCATGGACTGTTGCCCTCCAATCTCCTCTGTCCATAGGATTCTCCAGGCAAGAATACTGGAGTGGGTTGGAGGAGGAAATTTTGCCAACCCAGGGTTCAAACTGGCGTCTCTTGTGTCTTGTAGATTGCAGGTGGATTCTTTATCACTGAGCCACTGGGAAGCCCCTGCTGAAAGCTTAACAGTTTAAAATACTTTTCAAAGAACAAATGTGGTTCATTGACTCTGCTGTTTGTCTCTTTTATATGATGCTGATTTTTGCTCTTTTTAATGATTTCCTTTCATTTACTTGTTATGATTTCACTTCCCCTTTTTTTCTGTCTTCTTTTTTAAATTATTTTAATACTTTATTCTACATTACAATACTGTATTTGTTTTGCCATACATTGACATGAATCAGCCACAGGTGTCCATGATCTCCCAATGCCGAAGCCCCCTCCCACCTCCCACCCCATATCATCTCCCTGAATCATCCTGTGCACCAGCCCCATGCATCCTGCCTCCTGTATTGAACATAGACTGACACTTCGTTCTTACAAGATAGTATACATGTTTCAATGCCATTCTCCCAAATCATCCCACCCTCTCCCTCTCCCTCAGAGTCCAAAAGTCCATTCTATACCTCTGAGTCTCTTTTGTTGTCTCACATAGAGGGTCATCATTACTATCCTTCTAAATTCCATATATATGTGTCAGTATACTGTATTGGTGTTTTTCTTTCTGGCTTACTTCACTCTGTATAATCGGCTCCAATTTCATCCATCTCATTAGAACTGAGTCAAATTTATTCTTTTTAAGGGCTGAGTAGTATTCCATTGTGTATATGTGCCACAGCCTTCTTATCCATTCATCTGCTGATGGACATCTAGGTTGCTTCCATGTCCTGGCTATTATAAACAGTGCTGCAATGAACATTGGGGTACATGTGTCTCTTTCAATTCTGGTTTCCTCAGTGTGTATGCCCAGCAGTGGGATTGCTGGGTCATAAGGCAGTTCTATTTGCAATTTTTAAAGGAATCTCCACACTGTTTTCCATAGTGGCTGTACTAGTTTGCATTCCCACCAGCAGTGTAAGAGGGTTCCCTTTTCTCCACATCCTCTCTAGCATTTATTGCTTGTAGACTTTTGGATTACAGCCATTCTGACTGGTGTGAAATGGTACCTCATTGTAGTCTTGATTTGTATTTCTCTGATAATAAGTGATGCTGAGCATCTTTTCATGTGTTTGTTAGCCATCCATATGTCTTCTTTGGAGAAATGCCTATTTAGTTCTTTGGCCCATTTTTTGATTGCTTTGTTTATTTTTCTGGAGTTGAGCTGCATAAGTTGCCTGTATATCTTTGAGATTAGTTGTTTGTCAGTTGTTTCATTTGCTATTGTTTTCTCCTATTCAGAAGGCTGTCTTTTCACCTTGCTTATAGTTTCCTTTGTTGTGCAGAAGCTTTTAATTTTAATTAGATCCCATTTGTTTATCTTTGCTTTTATTTCCAGTATACTGGGAGTTGGATCATAGAGGATCCTGCTGTGATTTATGTCGGAGAGTGTTTTGCCTATGTTCTCCTCTAGGAGTTTTATAGTTTCTGGTCTTACATTTAGATCTTTAATCCATTTTGAGTTTATTTTTGTGTATGGTGTTAGACAGAGGTCTAGTTTCATTCTTTTACAAGTGGTTGACCAGTTTTCCCAGCACCACCTGTTAAAGAGACTGTCTTTACTCCATTGTATATTCTTGCCTCCTTTGTCGAAGATAAGGTGTCCATAGGCGTGTGGATTTATCTCAGGGCTTTCTATTTTGTTCCATTGATCTATATTTCTGTCTTTGTGCCAGTACCATACTGTCTTAATGACTGTGGCTTTGTAGTAGAGCCTGAAGTCAGGCAAGTTGATTCCTCCAGTTCCATTCTTCTTTCTCAAGATTGCTTTGGCTATTTGAGGTTTTTTGTATTTCCATACAAATCTTGAGATTATTTGATCTAGTTCTGTGAAAAATACTGCTGGTAGCTTGATAGGAATTGCATTGAATTTGTAGATTGCTTTGGGTAGTATACTCATTTTCACTATATTGACTTCTTAAGGTGGCAGCATAAATCATTGAATTTATGCCTTTCTGTTTTTCTCCCATAAGCATTTCAAACAGTAAACTTTCCTCTGAGTGCTACTTTCTGCATTTTTCAACTTTTGATACATTGTATTTAATTGTTATGTTAATATTTTTAAACTTCTCTTGCAGTTTTTCTCTCATGGCCTTATAAGGGTTTGCCAATATTTGATGCTTTTCTAAATATGTTGTTTCCAGTGTAAGACCATTTTGATTCTCAAATATACTCTTGTATGATTTCCAGTCCTTTGAAATTTGGGGGAGTTGTTTCACAGCCTAGAATAATTGTTGCATGCATGCTAATTCACTTCAGTCATGTCTGACTCTGTGCAACCATATGGACTGTAGCCTGTCAGGCTCCTCTTCCCATGGGAATTCTCCAGGCAAGAATACTAGAGTGGGTTGCCATGCCCTCTTCCAGGGAATCTTCATGACCCAAGGATTGAATCCATGTCTCTTAGGTCTCCCTGCACTGGCAGATGGGTTCTTTTCCATTAGATAAGTGAAAAGAATTTGTCTTTCTGTTTTTGGGTGACATGTTCCTTAAATAAGAATGAGATCAAGTGACTTACAGTGTTTAAGTTTTCTAAATCATTACTAATTTTTTAATATCCTTGTTCTCTCAGTTTAAGAGAGAGTAGTATTAAATTTTCAATATTATTATATATATTGCCCTTTAATTCTGACAATTTTTGTTTCATATATTTGGGAGTTCGGAGGAGGGCATGAAAATTCCAGTATTCTTGTCTGGAGAATCCCATGGACAGAGGAGCCTGGTGGGCTACAGTATATGGGTCACAAAGAGTTGCACACAACTAAAGCAACTTAGCAAGCCCATATGCACATAATTTAATAGACATATAAGATCTCTTTATATTTGTATCATGGTATAATTGCTTACAATGTTCTGTTAGTTTCTGCTATTCAGCAATGTGAATAGCTATGTGTATACATATATTTCCTCCCTCTTGTACCTCCCACACCTCTAGGCCATCACAGAGCACCCTGTGTAGCCAGCTTCTCGATAGCCATCTATTTTACACAATCAATCATCACTTTCATTGCTATATATGACTTCCCGATCTCTGGTAATACCCTTCATTTGAAGTCTATATTTTCTGATATTAGAATAGCCTTACAAACTATGTCATATTTAGTGTTTATATGACATTTAAACCTTCTTGTACCTTTATGTTTAAGGTGTGTTTCTTATAACAATTCATATTAGTTTGTTACAGTAGACAGAAAGTGAAAGTGAAGTCACTCAGTTGTGTCCGACTCTTTGCAACCTGTGGACTGTAGCCCACCAAGCTTCTCCATCTGTGGGATTCTCCAGGCACGAATACTGGGGTGGGTTGCCACTTCCTTCTCCAGGGATCTTCCCAACCCAGGGATCGAACCCAGGTCTCCCACATTGCAGGCAGAAATACAGTCTCTCAGAAAACCTCCTATAGTGACACAGCACTTCAGATCCAAGTATTACCATCAAAGATTTCAAGGGAGGAAAGGAAGCCAGGTTGAAAGAAGAAGGGGGAGGAGGCGGGAGAGGTAGGGGCAAAGAGGTGGCCTTACAGACGCCTCCTGCCACCTACAGATACTCAGGCATTATTAGACTTTTCCCTGGGCCTCCAGAGAAGGGAGGACTGGAACTCGGCCCTACCAGAAATCAGACCAGACCTGAACCAGAATTAGAGTTCTCTGCCAAGAGGAGGTGATCAGCCTCCAATCCTCAGCTCAGGCTGAGGGCACTTCGACCAGATTCCTGCATCCAGGACTGGGGGACCAGAAAAACAGGGAAGGATAGGAAGGGTTAAGGAGAGGAAAGAGAGAGAGAAGGGGAGAGAGGTCAATAAAGCCTCTTGTTCAAAAGTACCCCCAAAGGATGTCCTTTAAGATCCCAAAAATATGAATATGTGAATATAAATGTGTTACTTTACATGACAAAAGGATTTTGCAACTCTGATTAAGGATCTTGAGACTGGAGGAGTATTCTTCATTACCTAGGAGGGCCAGTCCTCCCAAGAGAAAGAATGAGACAGGGTCAAAAGAGATGAGGACAGAAACAGAGGCTTGAGGTGATGCACGGCCAAGAACTAAGGGATATAGGCTGACCGTAGGGGCTGGAAAAGGCAGACAGACAGATAGTCCTATAGACCCTCAGGAGGAACACAGCCCTGGCCACCCACTGTAGGCTTCTCCCCCAGAACCGTGAGATACTGTGTTGTCTTAGGCCCTTACGTTTATTATAAGTTGTTACTTATCAACTTGTGTTGTCACTTATAAGTAACAACTTATAAGTGTTAAGCAGTAATAGTTAACCAAAACTGTTAGTTACTACTTTTACCCAGTCTTGTAATTTCTCTCTTATAGTTAAAGAAGTGGGGTTTGTTAATTCTGCCAACTTGGAATTTACTTTTATTTATTGCTCACTAAGTTGAGTCAGACTCTTTGTGAGCCTGTGGGCTGCAGCCCACCAGGCTCCTCTGTCCATAGGATTCTCCAGACAAGAATACTGGAGTAGATTGCCATTTCCTTCCCCAGGGGATCTTCCCAACCCAGGGACTGAACCCACGTCTCCCACATCTCCTGCATTGCAGGCAGATTCTTTACCACTGAGCCACCAGGGAAACACTTTCTATTTATTACTTCTGCTCTTTGTTCATCTGTTCTTTATTTTCTGCATTGTTTGGGTCAATGAAGTATTTTTATTCTTTTTTTTAATCTTTTATTGCCCTTTCCAATATATTAAACATTTTCACAATATCCCTTCAAAAATGTTTTACTAATAAACAATGGAAGAAATTTGGAGTAGTGAACTTCTAATTATCACCCTCCTGTCCTTTCTGCACTTGTCAAGTATTTTAACATCTTCCTCCACTATAAACTGTCTCGACTTCCTCAACAAATGCCACAGGTTCCCTTTATTTTTAAAAATTATTTTATCTTTCTTCTTCAGATTAGATAATTTATACTCATCTATCTTCAAGTTCACTGTCTCTTTTGCAATACAATGCATTTATCTTTTCAGGTATTATACTTTTCCATTATAGAGTGTTGTTTTCTTACAGCTTTCATTTCTCAACTAAATTATCTGCCTTTTTACTCTTTATAATCATGTTTTCCTAAAGTTCTACAGCATATTAAAAATGCTTTGTTTAAAGTGGTTTTTTAACTGTTAAATTCAACTTCTAAATTGACTAGGGGTGTTGCTATCATCTGACTTTTTTTCTTTTGATTCTTGATTACTTTCTCTGTGATTTTTGCATATTTTTAACCTATGAATATATGTCTAATAATGTATTATTTTATGTTTAGTATTGAAATATTTCATAGAAATTCTGGGTTATAGTGTTTCCTTTAAAGAGTATTATGTTATATTCTGGCAAGCCTTTGTATCCCTGGTTTCTTTTATTTCTCATAGGTAATTTTTATATGGTTTTATCTACATTTTAAATATCTATTTTGATGTATTTGTTTAGCTGCACCAGGTTTTAGTTGCAGTCACAGAATCTGTGGTCTTTGTTGTGGCATGCAGCATGTGGAATCTAGTTGCCTGACCAGAGATGGAACCTGGGCCCCCTGCACTGAGAGTGTGGAACCTTAGCCACTGGGCCACCAGGAAGGTCCCTGGGAGGTTATCTTTCTTAGTGTTGTGTTGGTCTCTTTTGGTTTGTTCCCAGTCTTAGGGAATGGCTCTTATTCTGTGACATATTCTTTATTTCCAAAGAGATGATCTATCTGAGATTTCACATGATTGACCAAGGCCAGGGTAGCCTCTCTACTCTGGCTGAGCTGGAACCGCAGAGTCTCCCAGTGGCTTCTGGCACCTCCACTGAGGTCTCAGTTCCACAGGGCTCCTTTCTTCTGGAATTAATGGGGTGGTGCCCTGCTCATGAACAGCCTAGCAGCTCCCTGGTTCCCTAGACCCTTTTCCATATATTCAAACTGCTTCATCATCCTGGAAATCTCTTCCTCCTCCAGTTAGGAAAAGTGTCCCTTAACTTGAGTTTTCTCTGCCTTGCACCACACTAGGGAGTGTGTCCCCAGTTAGAGAACCAAGGCAAATAGGGGATTTCTTCCTGCCTTTCTCTTTTCTCAAGGAATATAGATATATGCTTCCTGTTTGTTTTTCCCTCCAGTGCATGAAAGTGGGAGTCTCATAGGTTTTTCTTCCCCCAGTTTTATAGTGTTTATGGAAGAAGGGCAAGTCCAGTGTCAGTATTTTGTCACAGAGGAAGGTTGAAGTCTCGCCCAAGCAGATTCCCTTGACTTCAGGGTACATGTTTTTCTGTTAAACATACCAAGAATTGTTATCTACGCCTTACCAATGCTTCAGGCTCTGCCATTTCCAGGGGAGAATCTGTTTCCTTGCCTTCTCCAGCTCCTGGAGGCAACCTCCATTTGTTGGCTTGTGGCTGCTTCTTCCATCTCAAAAGCAGCAGTGTAACACCATCAAGTCTTATATCACATGACCTTTACATTTTGCTTCTGTGTTTACATCTCTTTCTATCTTTGGTCTTTTGGCCTCTATTTCATAAAGAACTTTTTGATTGTACTGAATAACTAAGATAATATCCACATCTGAAGACTCTCACTCTAATCACTTCTGGAAAGTCCCCTTTGCCTTGTAAGATTTTTTTTTTTTTTTTTAATGACAGGTGGGGATAAGATAATGACCCCAATCTAATGAAGTAATCAGCCACATTCTTATGAGTGATTTGACCTCCGTTGGTGGTTATGAAGAAATTAGATAAGGAAATTTTTCTTTGCTTATTTGACTCTGTGGACAAATGTTTCTTTACTGCCTATTTCTCTTTCAAATAGTCCTAAATAGAACCTATCAATGTACAGATAATAAGATAAAAACTTCACAGACAATTCCTAGACTCTAGTCTAGAAATTAGTGTTAGCAATTAGCATTAGCAATCAAGGTCCCAAACTATCCAGATCTTTTCTGAGTGAGAAACGCTGATGGTCACAAGATGTTCAGATTTATAACTGATACACTGAGCAGCAAAAAGTTACCACATTTACCCCTGTAATTCCATGTGTCTCAACTCTGTTGAAGCCTACTGCCCTCCTCCTAATAATTTCTTATAGCCATCTAGTTGTCAAATTGATTTGCTATAACCTTATCAGAATTCGGAGCAAATACATGAACACAATACAGAGGGATATGAAAACATAAGCATCTAGTTGCAGCCATACAAACATCTGCACCACCAGAGAAATGGGGCAGAAATTAAATAAGCAACACGGACATAGGTACGTAGTGGGAATTTTTGCCTCTGTGTACTCATTTGACTTTTAATTCAAGAATCCTTATTAGGCTCCTGATAAAATGCAGTATATTAGGATGGGATGTTAAAGAATCAGATGTAAAATATATGACCTCTACCGTAAGGAAACTGGCAAATTACCATGCTAGAGAACAACAATTTTAAAATAATTACAAGAGTAACAATGGCAATTATACAATGTTTGAGTTTTTATGAAGGTTTCCACATAAAGGTATAATTGAAAATTAAAGATGAAGCTTTCTAAGCTTCCCACTTAGAAGTCATATTGGCATTTTCTACATACTTCACTGAAGGCAAAGTCACTACTCCTAGTATCCGTGTAAACAGGTGGTATTACCAGCATTGACCTACTCGATTAAAACTGGGATGTCAGATATAGATCTTCCTAAAAGTTAAACCTTAAAGAGTATATAGTGATTCTCCAGTTGAGGTTGAGAAAAGATTTCTTAAACATGGAATGGTAATGTACAGAGCTGTGGTGTCAAGTCCATGAGGATATAAGTGTGGAGATCTGCTGTCATTGTGGATGACTGGAGGAAATTGTATGGCAAGGGTGGGTTAAATCACACTGGTCAGTAAGAACCATATCAGTTCAGTTCAGTTCAGTTCCGTCACTCAGTCGTGTCCGACTCTTTGTGACCCCATGAATCGCAGCACACCAGGCCTCCCTGTCCATCACCAACCAACTCCTGGAGTTCACTCAGACTCACATCCATTGAGTCAGTGATGCCATCCAGCCATCTCATCCTCTGTCGTCCCCTTCTCTTCCTGCTCCCAATCCCTCCCAGCATCAGAGTCTTTTCCAATGAGTCAACTCTTCACAAGAGGTGGCCAAAATACTTGAGTTTCAGATTTAGCATAATTCCTTCCAAAGAACACTCAGGGCTGATCTCCTTCAGAATGGACTGGTTGGATCTCCTTGCAGTCCAAGGGACTCTCAAGAGTCTTCTCCAACACCACAGTTCAAAAGCATCAATTCTTGGGTTCTTAGCTTTCTTCACAGTCCAACTCTCACATCCATACATGACCACAGGAAAAACCATAGCTTCGACTAGATGGACCTTAGTCAGCAAAGTAATGTCTCTGCTATTGAATATGCTATCTAGGTTGCTCATAACTTTCCTTCCAAGGAGTAAGCGTCTTTTAATTTCATGGCTTCAGTCACCATCAACAGTGATTTGGAGCCCCCAAAATAAAGTCACTCATTAGAACATTCCTTTAATCCTCATAGTGCTTTCTGCATTGTCTTGGAGCTTTAGTTGCATCTCAATCCATAAAAATTTTCATTTACTTCCATTGGATTGATACCTGGAAAGAACAAACTCTTGAAGCTGATAAACACAATTTTTATTGTTTTATAGTATTTAATTTCAAGTCCCACTTAGAAGTCATATTGGCATTTTCTACATACTTTACTGAAAGCGAAGCCACTACTCCTACTGTCCATGTAAACAGGTGATATTACCAGCATTTACCTACTCTATGAAATGTTTATTTTGTTGTTTAGTTGCTAAGTTTTATCAGATTCTTTACAACCCCATGGACTGTAGCCCTCCAGGCTCCTCTGTCCATGGGATTTTCCAAACAAGAATAATGGAATGAGTTGCCATTTCCTTCTCTAGGGGATATTCCCAACCCAGGGACTGAACTTGCATCTCCTGCTTGGCAGGCAGCTTCTTTACCACTGAGCCCATGGGAAACCCAACATTCATCTACTCTGAAATACCTCTTGCTGTTCCAATTTTATTTCCCAATCTCTAAACTAAATATAAAACATTAGAAAGTGAAAACTTATTTGAATGTAGTAGCATGAATTGGTAACTGAAGATTTTCTTCTTATAGTGGAAAGAGGTCAGACTTTAGAATCAACAGATCTGGTTTTGAATCCCAGCTTTGTTTCTTAATGTGCAACCTTCAGCAGATTTCTTCACCTCACTGAACTTTAATTTCTTCATCTCTAAAATGAGGATAATGATGTCTACCTTGTTAGGTATCGTGTGGAATAGAAATAATATGTGGACTGCATCTAACACTAAGTAAGATTCAATAATTGGTAGCTATTATTATCATGGTCATTTCACACAGTAAAGAATTTGGTCTCTTTCCCTTGAAAAGTATTAATCTCTAATCCCAGCTGCAAAGTATTTTTATGAACTTGGAAAAGTGGGCAGTCACTGAAATAATTACATGCATGCTCTTCACTTGCCAACTATTCCTAGTGATTAAGTGCATTTGCATATGCAAATTAAAACCCTGTGTACTCATTACTGTAAATATGTTTTTCATTAGGTAAATGAAATGCTTATTGGCGATGATATAAGGCTAAAAGCAGAATATTATCAAAACAACTTACAAGATATATTTTTATTTTTTAAATATGGCAGCAACACTTTTAACCGTATAGTGTGTTTGTGTGTGTGTGTGTGTGTGTGTGTGTGTGTATGCATACACATATTTTGTTCAGTATTTTCCATTAGTATATGTGCTGGTCTGTAACTAAGCTCCATGAACAATTATGGTTGTTGTAGCTGCATTACAGGTATACTTTAATTTTTATTTTAATTATAGGATGATAAATAAGGTGTCTTTCTCTTGTATTCTTGACCATGGACTCAAGCAGAAATAAAAACGGAAAATGCCCTCTTTGAAAACTAAAGCCAATAAAAATTTATTAAAAAAAAAATCTGTGGACCCTCTCCACCAAAGAGACTTGAAAATTTCCTAAATGTTATTAAATGATTGGTAGGGATGATTTCCTTCCTCCGTCTCTCAGCGCTTCAGTCAACATCTTTTGTCACTGGTTCTATCTCAGTGGAGGGACACCTTCACTTACCACTCATGAAAATAAACAAGGAAAAATTTTTTTCTGATCTCCCTCTCTTTCCCTCAGGTGTTGGTCCAAGCTCTTTCCTGAATGATTTCTATGTATTGTTAGAGATATATATTATGACTCTGGCTCCATCCTTTTCTCTCACCTCACCTTTTTCAGGGGAGTCTGTCAGCTAGACTCGCTCTCACTTTCCCGCGTCCAGCCCATGAACCCCCAGCATACTTGCTGCCTCTGCCTTCTCGTCTCTCCATAGCATTTCCACAATTAAAGACTTATTCTGGTTGGAGACTAAAGTGTAAAGAAGAGCCAGTTATTCCTGATTAATTAATTAATTAATGCATTTAATGCCTCCAAGCTCTGTGTAAGCTACTTTTTGTTGGCTGTGAGGTTCACTGTCTCTTCCTGGGTCTTTCTTTATGTATCTGACTATCCTCTTGTGTAGTTTATCTTACCCTCTTATAAGGGGTCATTTTCTTGGACTTTTCATAATTTACTAGCAGTGATTTGTTGGATTTTGCCATTCCAGTAAGACTATCAATCAGAGCTGCTGGGGTCCAGCCTCCACGGGGTCCAGGGGAACCTGAAGGAAAAACAGCATCGGCAGGTGATTTAGAGAGAGATAAGGAAAGAATATTGTAGATAAGAAAATAGAGGTGAGAAAGAGACTGAGATTCCTTGGTTTACATAGAAAGCCAATAAAACTTCAAGACAAGAAGTTTGCCCTGTTCACGTAGGCCACAGGTGCCTTCCTGGTCTCCCGAGGGAGTGAAGACGCAGATCGTCTTCCCGTTCAGGTCTTAGAAACCCGGGCAGATAAGTGAACACAGGGAGCCTCTATGCTCCAAAGGATCAGCCTGAAAAAGAGAGGGAGGGAGGGAGAGAGACAGAGAATGATTGACACGAGGAGACCAAGCTGCTTCGGTAAGCGAGGCCCAATAGCTTTATTTTTAAAGGTACTTTTATACCTTGTCTTATACATAGAGGGAAATGAAAGATGCAAAGTCATACAGACTCAGCCCAAACATTACATCTGTTTTGTCTTTATCGAAACCAGGATTTTTTCTGCAAACCTTTCCCATAAATAATATTGTGTATATTATCTTCTGGCCTTGGAGGCCTGTGAACATTTTATGACCCTCTTTTGATAAAAGCTTCTCAACCAGAAGACTTACTTTCCTTGAAATGTTTTTTCTTATATTTTTAATCTATGTCAGCCTCAGAAAGTATTAAACAAGTTACATTTTTCATGGAGCAAAGGTGCAGTGAGTTACAAGAAAGAACCAATTAGCTCAAAAGTCTGATGTGGTTAATTTCAAGGCTACACTTGTTTTTCTTATTTTTCAACTATGTTAACTAATGCACTCCCAGGTGCACAGTGGATAAGAGATATGGGAAATTAGCAACATGCATTGGCCCAATAATGAAATCCTACATTAGCACTACTCTAATAACTTTTAACTCTTTAAAAGGCTCTATGTTTTAGGCTTTCTGTGCCTCTCACAGTTGGGAGGCTGTAAATAATCATATGCTTAGCTGCAAGAGTCTGAATATACCTGCCAAGCAAGCTAGAATGCTAACAGAGTGGGTTTTGATTGGAAATGTTCCTCTCATGTCCAGGAGACTTATTAGCTATAGCCATAAGTTGATTTTCTCCAGAGAAAGGTGGTCAGGAATAGCCCCTTGTTAATGTCAGAGGAGTTGGTGAAAGTCATGAAATAGTAAAACAGTCAGATTCTGGTTTTGGGGTAGATGCTCAAGAAAGCCTAGGGAGCCCATTGAGTCCTAAAGCCTTGCTTAACAGTTCTCTTCCACATGACCTTGTCATGGGTGGGATTTCCTGCGGTGGCTCCTGGCACCTGAGACCATTAAAGGCTCATGTAAGCAGCAAACACACACTAAATGGGAAAGAATTAAGAGAGGAGATGCACAGTCTCCAAATAACTTAAAAGAAAAAAAGAATGAGAGAATCAGGGAGAGTCTAGCTCTGTCCTCTCAATCAAGCTGCCATCTGAATTCACATCACCAATCCCTGCCCTCGGCAGTGGTGCTTTGCAGCATCCTTGTTAGATCTCTAAAGAGGTGATTAAAATAGTTTGATTATGTAATATCTGAGTCAGATCAGTCTCTCCCCCTTGGATTTCTCTCAACTGGGAAGAAAAGATCTTTTCTTTTGATAGCACTTTCTTCTACTTCTCTCTCATCCAATTCTACCCCCTCCTTTTTCTCTAGATTTTTTTTTTTTAACTTCCAATTGGTTCGGGTAGTAAAATGTGTAGTGTAAATGCACAACCATCTCAAAAGCTTTTATTCTTCTTGCTGCATGTTCTGAAGCAAAAACATCACAGGCTGTACTTGTGTGAAGTTTGGGAAAAAGTGTGACACACCATAAAAGGATATGATATATGTGCTATTATTTTAGGGCTGTGTAGCTCATGTGTTGTCATTGCTATTATTTTTTAATCCCAAATAACTCAGGTATTGATACGAAATATTGTGGATCTGTGTAGCCCTCTGAAACAGGGTGACGTTTCCTAAGGAGTTGTTCTGTCCTTACTGGACTCTCACAAAGAAAACGTAAAAGAAAGAAAATGCAGGAGCACTTCCTGAAAGTGTTTTGGATGCTGCAGACTTGTATTTTTATAGCCTTAAACTGGCAGTATGAGTTTTGTGCATTATATCCAGAAGAGAGAGTACAATATCTTCATGTTTGATCTCCATCATATTCCAGAGTCAGCTTTGTTCAGTGCCAGAGGCCCAGAAACATTAGGCTCTTTGAAGAGAGATTGGGAAGATTTCTCTGAGCAAAAGCCCTGCAAATGCAAATGTCTGGACTCTTCTTCTGGCATGGCAATTTTTCAGCATCAGCAAAAAAAAAAAAAAAGGTGTAGGTCTTCTGCCATCTCCAATTCTGGAAACATACTTATTGGAAAAAGTTAATTCTAACTGTGACTTTGGCTCCCCAAAGATGTTGGCTCATTACCTGTCCTAACATAAATATCTTTACTACTAAACAATACATTCTCTATTTTCCAAAGATTTGGTGATGATATAAACAAGATTATGTCTAACATTTTCTAGAATGGAAAGGCTTTACACTGCTGAGCTCCATTTTCTTGCCAGGAATAAGAAAAGTTGGTCGGCCAAACTTTAGCCTGCAATTTTTGCAGATTTTAGCATCAAAATGATCCAGCTTTTCTCTAGGTTTACTCCTAAGTCCTGTTTAAAGTTGAACCTGGTGTGCAAGCTCCTGAAACTCAGACAATGTAGCCAAAGATTACCCAATAGGAAAGGGGGTACAAAAGAAGGGATACAAAGAAATTATTTGGATGATGTTAATACAAGCCAGTGCCTTGGATAAAATACGTGTACTCCTTCATTTAGATTTTCCATTTAATATTGATTCTTAGTGTTTACTGACAATTGTCTTCTGGCATGGCAATTTTTCAGCATCGCGCAAAAAAAAAAAAAAAGGTCTAGGTCTTCTGCCGTCTCCAATTCTGGAAACATATTTATTGGAAAAAGTTAATTCTAACTGTGACTTTGGCTCCCCCAAAGATGTTGGCTCATTACCTGTCCTAACATGAATGTCTTTACTGGTAAACAATACATTCTCTATTTTCCAAAGATTTGGTGATAGTATAAACAAGGTTATGTCTAACATCTTCTATGAATTTTGTGCATTCTATCTAGAAGAAAGAGTACAATATCTTCATGTTTGATCTCCATCATATTCCAGAGTCAGCTTTGTTCAGTGCCAGAGGCCCAAAAGTATTTTATTCTTTTCATTGCAATGGTGAATGGAATTATTTCCTTAATTTCTCTTTCTGTTTTCTCATTATTAGTGTATAGGAATCCAAGGGATTTCTGTGTGTTGATTTTATATCCTGCAGCTTTACTATATTTATTGATTCAATTCAGTTCAGTTCAGTTCAGTCACCCAGTCGTGTCCGACTCTTTGAGACCCCATGAATCGCAGCACACCAGGCCTCCCTGTCCATCACCAACTCCCAGAGTTGACTCAGACTCGTGTCCATCGAGTCAGTATTAGCTCTAGTAATTTTCTGGTGAGTCTCTAGAATTTTCTATGTAGAGGATCATGTCATCTGCAAACAGTGTGAGTTTAACTTCCTCTTTTCCAGTCTGAATTTCTTTTATTTCTTTTTCTTCTCTGATTTCTGTGGCTAAAGCTTCCAAAACTATGTTGAACAGTAGTGGTGAGAGTGGGCACCCTTGTCTTGTTCCTGACTTTAGGGGAAATCCTTTCAATTTTTCACTATTGAGGATAATGTTTGCTGTGGGTTTGTCATATATAGCTTTTATTATGTTGAGGTATGTTCCTTCTATGCCTGCTTTCTGGAGGGTTTTTATCATAAACATATGTTGAATTTTGTCAAAGACTTTCTCTGAATCTATTGAGATAATCATATAGTTTTTATTTTTCAATGGTTAATATGATGCATTACATTGATTGATTTGTGGATATTGAAGAATCCTTGCATCCCTGGGATAAAGCCCACTTGGTCATGGTGTATGATCTTTTTAATGTGTTGCTGGATTCTGATTGCTAGGATTTTGTTGAGGATTTTTGCATCTATGTTCATCAGTGATATTGGCCTGTAGTTTTCTTTTTGTGTGTCATCTTTGTCAGGTTTTGGAATTAGGGTGATGGTGTTCCCATAGAATGAGTTTGGAAGTTTACCTTCCTCTGCAATTTTCTGGAAGAGTTTGAGTAGAATAGGTGTTAGTTCTTCTCTAAACTTTTGGTAGAATTCAGCTGTGAAGCCATCTGGTCCTGGCCTTTTGTTTGTGGGAAGATTTCTGATTACAGTTTCAATTTCCATGCTTGTGATGGGTATGTTAAGATTTTCTCTTTCTTACTGGTTCAGTTTTGGAGAGTTGTACTTTTCTAAGAATTTGTCCATTTCTTCCAAGTTGTCCATTTTATTGGCATATAATTGCTGATAGTAGTCTCTTATGATCCTTTGTATTTCTGTGTTGTCTGTTGTGATCTCTCCATTTTCATTTCTAATTTTGTTGATTTGATTTTTCTCCCTTTGTTTCTTGATGAGTCTGGCTAATAGTTTATCAATTTTATTTAACTTCTCAAAGAGCCAGCGTTTGGTTTTGTTGATTTTTGCTATGGTCTCATTTGTTTCTTTTGAATTTATTTCTGCCCTAATTTTTAAGATTTCTTTCCTTCTACTAATCCTGGAGTTCTTCATTTGTTCCATTTCTAGTTGCTTTAGGTGTAGAGTTAGGTTATTTATTTGACTTTTTCTTGTTTCTTGAGGTAAGCCTGTATTGCTATGAACCTTCCCCTTAGCACTGCTTCTACAGTGTCCCACAGGCTTTGGGTTATTGTGTTTTCATTTGTTTATATGCATATTTTGATTTCTTTTTGATTTCCTGTCTGATTTGTTGGTTATTCAGCAGCATGTTGTTCAGTCTCCATGTGTTGGAATTTTTAATAGTTTTTCTCTGTAATTGACATCTAATCTTACTGCATTGTGGTCAGAGAAGATGCTTGGAATGATTTCAATTTTTTTGAAATTACCAAGGCTAGATGTATGGCACAGGATGTGATCTATCCTGGAGAAGGTTCCGTGTGCACTTGAGAAAAAGATGAAATTCATTGTTTTGGGGTGAAATGTCCTCTAGAGATCAATTAGATCTAACTGGTTTATTGTATCATTTACTGCTTGTATTTCCTTGTTAATTTTCTGTTTAGTTGATCTATCCATAGGTGTGAGTGGGGTCTTAAAGTATCCCACTATAATTGTGTTTATGTTAATTTCCCCTTTCATACTTGTTAGCATTTGTCTTACATATTGTGGGGCTCCTATGTTGGGTGCATATATATTTATGATTGTTACCTTCTTCTTGGATTGATCCTTTGATCAGTTGTCCATCTTTGTCTTTTTTGAAAGCCTTTGTTTTAAAATCTATTTTATCTGATATGAGTATTGCTACTCCTGCTTTCTTTTGGTCTCTATTTGCATGGAGTATCTTTTTCCAGCCCTTTGCTTTCAGTCTGTGTGTGTCCCTTGTTTTGTGGTGGGTCTCTTGTAGACAACATATATAGGGGTCTTGTTTTTGTATCCATGCAGCCAGTCATTGTCTTTTGGTTGGGGCATTCAACCCATTTACATTTAAGGTAATTATCTCCTTACATTTAAGGAGAGAGCAAGCTAGCCAGCAAGCTAGCCATTGATAAGTATGATCCTATTGCCATTTACTTTATTGTTTTGGGTTCAATTTTATACACCCTTTCTGTGTTTCCTGTCTTGAGAAGATCCTTTAGCATTTGTTGGAGAGCTGGTTTCAGTTCAATTCAGTTCAGTCACTCAGTCGTGTCCGACTCTTTGCGACTCCATGAATCGCAGCACACCAGGCCTCCCAGTCCATCACCATCTCCCAGAGTTCACTCAGACTCACATTCATCGAGTCCATGATGCCATCCAGCCCTCTCATCCTGGGTCGTCCCCTTCTCCTCCTGCCCCCAATCCCTCCCAGCATCAGACTTTTTCCAATGAGTCAACTCTTCGCATGAGGTGGCCAAAGTAGTGGAGTTTCAGCTTTAGCATCATTCCTTCCAAAGAAATCCCAGGGCTGATCTCCTTCAGAATGGACTGGTTGGATCTCCTTGCAGTCCAAGGGACTCAGGAGTCTTCTCCGACACCACAGTTCAAAAGCATCAATTCTTCGGAGCTCAGCCTTCTTTACAGTCCAACTCTCACATCCATACATGATCACTGGAAAAACCATAGCCTTGACTAGACAGACCTTAGTCGGCAAAGTAATGTCTCTGCTTTTGAATATGCTATCTAGGTTGGTCATAACTTTTCTTCCAAGGAGTAAGCGTCTTTTAATTTCATGGCTGCAGTCACCATCTGAAGTGATTCTGGAGCTTCCGAAAATAAAGTCTGGCACTGTTTCCACTGTTTCCCCATCTATTTCCCTGAAGTGATGGGACCAGATGACATGATCTTTGTTTTTGAATGTTGAGCTTTAGGCCAACTTTGTCGCTTTCCTCTTTCACTTTCATCAAGATGCTTTTTAGTTCCTCTTCACTTTCTGCCATAAGGGTGGTGTCATCTGCATATCTGAGGTTATTGATATTTCTCCTGGCAATCTTGATTCCAGCTTGTGTTTCTTCCAGTCCAGCGTTTCTCATGATGTACTCTGCATAGAAGTTAAATAAGCAGGGTGACAATATACAGCCTTGACGTACTCCTTTTCCTCTTTGGAACCAGTCTGTTGTTCCATGTCCAGTTCTAACTGCTGCTTCCTGACTTGCATACAGATTTCTCAAGAGCAGATGAGGTGGTCTGGTATTCCCATCTGTTTTGGAATTTTCCACAGTTTATTGTGATCCACACAGTCAAAGGCTTTGGCATAGTCAATAAAGCAGAAATGGATGTTTTTCTGGAACTCTCTTGCTTTTTCCATGATCCAGTGGATGTTGGCAATTTAATCTCTTGTTCCTCTGCCTTTTCTAAAACCAGCTTGAACATCAGGAAGTTCACGGTTCACGTATTGCTGAAGCCTGGCTTGGAGAATTTTGAGCATTACTTGACTAGCGTATGAGATGAGTGCAATTGTGCCATAGTTTGAGCATTCTTTGGCATTGCCTTTCTTTGGAATTGAAATGAACACTGACCTTTTGCAGTCCTGTGGCCACTGCTGAGTTTTCCAAATTTTCTGGCATATTGAGTGTAGCACTTTCACAGCATCATCTTTCAGGATTTGAAACAGCTCAACTGGAATTCCATCACCTCCACTAGCTGTGTTTGTAGTAATGCTTTCTAAGGCCCACTTGACTTCACATTCCAAGATATCTAGCTCTAGATGAGTGATCACATCATCATGATTATCTGGGTCTTGGAGATCTTTTTGTACAGTTCTTCCATGTATTCTTGCCACCTCTTCTTAATATCTTCTGCTTATGTTAGGTCCAGACCATTTCTGTCCTTTATCGAGCCCATCTTTGCATGAAATGTTCCCTTGGTATCTCTAATTTTCTTGAAGAAGTCTCTAGTCTATTCCAATCTGTTGTTTTCCTCTATTTCTTTGCATTGATCGCTGAAGGAGGCTTTCGTATCTCTCCTTGCTAGTCTTTGGAACTCTGCATTCAGATGCTTATATCTTTCCTTTTCTCCTGTGCTTTTCACCTCTCTTCTCTTCACAGCTATTTGTAAGGCCTCTCCAGACAGCCATTTTGCTTTTTGCATTTCTTTTTCCATGAGGATGGTCTTGCTCCCTGTCTCCTGCACAATGTCATGAACTTCATTCCATAGTTCATCAGGCACTCTATCAGATCTAGGCCCTTAAATCTATTTCTCACTTCCATTGTATAATCATAAGGGATTTGATTTAGGTCATACCTGAATGGTCTAGCGGTTCTCCCTACTTTCTAAAATTTGAGTCCAAATTTGGTAATAACAAGTTCATGATCTGAGCCACAGTCAGCTCCTGGTCTTGTTTTTGCTGACTGTATAGAGCTTCTCCATCTTTGGCTGCATAAAATATAGTCAATCTGATTTCGGTGTTGACTATCTGGTGATGTCCATGTGTAGAGTCTTCTCTTGTGTTGTTGGAAGAGGGTATTTGCTATGACCAGTGCATTTTCTTGGCAAAACTCTATTAGCCTTTGCCCTGCCTCATTCCGCATTCCAAGGCCAAATTTTCCTGTTATTCCAGGTGTTTCTTGACTTTCTACTTTTGCATTCCAGTCCCCTATAATGAAAAGGACATCTTTTTTGGGTGTTAGTTTTAAAAGGTCTTGTAGGTCTTCATAAAAGTGTTCAACTTTAGCTTCTTCAGCATTACTGGTTGGAGTATAGACTTGGATAACTGTGATATTAAATGGTTTGCCTTGGAGACGAACAGAGATCATTGTGTCATATTTGAGATTGCATCCAAGTACTGCATTTTGGACTCTCTTGTTGACCATGATGCCTACTCCTTTTCTTCTGAGGGATTCCTGCCCGCAGTAATAGACATAATAGTCATCTGAGTTAAATTCACCCATTCCAGTCCATTTTAGTTTGCTGATTCCTAGAATGTCGACGTTCACCCTTGCCATCTCTTGTTTGACCACTTCCAATTTGCCTTGATTCTTGGACCTGACATTCCAGGTTCCTATGCAATATTGCTCTTTACAGCATTGGATCTTGCTTCTATTACCAGTCACATCCACAACTGGGTATTGTTTTTGCTTTGGCTCCATCCCTTCATTCTTTTGGAGTTATTTCTCCACTGATCTCCAGTAGCATATTGGGCACCTAATGACCTGGGGAGTTCCTCTTTTGGCATCCTATCATATTGCCTTTTCATACTGTTCATGGGGTTCTCAAGGCAAGAATGCTGAAGTGGCTGCCATTCCCTTCTCCAGTGGACCACGTTTGGTGGTGCTGAATTCTCTCAGCTTTTGGTTGTCTGTAAAGCTTTTGATTTCTCCTTCATATTTGAATGAGATCCTTGCTGGGTACAGTAATCTGGGCTGTAGGTTATTTTTTTTCCATCACTTTAAGTATGTCCTGCCACTACTTCCTGGCCTGAAGAGTTTCTATTGAAAGATCAGCTGTTATCCTTATGGGGATCCCCTTATGTGTTATTTGTTGTTTTTCCCTTGCTGCTTTTAATATTTGTTCTTTGTGTTTGATCTTTGTTAATTTGATTAATATGTGTCTTGGGATATTTCACCTTGGGTTTATCCTGTTTGGGACTCTCTGTGTTTCTTGGACTTGGGTGATTATTTTCTTTCCTATTTTAGGGAAGTTTTCAACTGTTATCTCCTCTCATGTATTTTCTCATGGTCTTTCTTTTTGTCTTCTTCTTCTGGGACTCCTATGATTTGAATGTTGGGCATTTAACATTGTCCCAGAGGTCTCTGAGGTTGTCCTCATTTCTTTTAATTCTTTTTCTTTTTTCCTCTCTGTTTCATTTATTTCTACCATTCTATCTTCTACCTCACTTATCCTGTCTTCTGCCTCCAATATTCTACTGTTGGCTCCCATCAGAGTGTTTTTTTTTTTTTAATCTCATTTATTGCATTATTCATTTTATATCGACTCTTTTTATTTCTTCTAGGTCCTTGTTAAACCTTTCTTGCACCTTCTTGATCCTTGTCTCCAGGTTACTTATCTGTAACTCCAATTTTTTTTTTCAAGATTTTGGTTATTTTCACTATCATTATTCGGAATTCTTTATCAGGTAGATTCTCTATCTCTTCTTTTGTTTGGTTTAGTGGGCATTTATCCTGTTCCTTTACATGCTGCGTATTTCTCTGCCTTTTCATTTTGTTTATATTGCTGTGTTTGGGGTGGCCTTTCCATATTCTGGCATTTGGTGGTTCCTCTTTATTTTGGAGGTCCCTCTCTGTGGATGGGGTTGGATAGGTGGCTTGTCAAGGTTTCCTGGTTAGGGAAGCTTGTGTCAGTGTTCTGGTGGGTGGATCTGGATTTCTTCTCTCTGGAGTGTAATAAAGTGTCCAGTATTGAGTTTTGAGATGTCAGTGGGTTTGGTGTGACTTTGGGCAGCCTATATATTGAGGCTTAGGGTTATGTTCCTGTGTTGCTGGAGAATTTATGTGGTATGTCTTGCTCTGGAGCTTGTTGGCCCTTGGGTGGTGCTTGGTTTTAGTGTAGCTATGGAGGTGTTTGTTGAGCTCCTGTTGATTAATGTTCACTGGATTCAGGAGTTCTCTGGTGTTCTCAGGATTTGGACTTAAGCCTCCTGCCTGTTTTTCAGTCTTATTCTTACAGTAGCCTCAAGACTTTTTCATCTATACAGCACTGATAATAAAACATCTAGGTTAATGATGAAAAGTTTCTCCACAGTGAGGGACACCCAGAGAGGCAGAGTTACATGGAGAAGAGAAGAGGGAGGAGGGAGACAGAGGTGACCAGGAGGAGAAGAGGGGGAGTCAAAAGAGGAGAGAGCAAGCAAGCAAGTGATCACTTCCCTATGTGCTCTCCGCAGTCTGGACCACTCAGAGATGTTCACGGAGTTATACAGAGAAGAGGGAGGAAGGAGACAGAGGTGGCCAGGAGGATAAAGGGGGAATCAAAAGGAGAGAGACAGATCCAGCCTGTAATCAGTTATCTAAGTGTTCTCCACAGTTTGGAACACACAAAGAGATTCACAGAACTGGGTAGAGAAGAGAAGAGGGAGGGAAGAGGTAGAGGCGATCTGGTGGAGAAAAAAAGTCAAAAAGGGGAGATCAGACTAGTGATCTCACTCCTAAGTAAAAATGGGTAGTGAAAATTGGGTTCTTAAAGGTACAAAGTTGATAACAAATACCAAAAAGCAAAGATTAAAAATCTAGAGTAGAGGTTAGATTCTCAAAATACAATATTTAAAGAAGTCACAAAAATTATAAATACATATATATATATTAAATTTGCTTTAAAAATGAGGTCCTTTTTGGAAAGGTAATAGGTTATAAAAATGAAGATTAAAGGAGTAATGGGGACTTAAAATTTAAAAAAATAAAAAATAGATTAAAAATTTTTAAATTGTTTAAAAATGATAATAGTAAAAATATATCTAAGACTTTCCCTGGAGCTGTTGTGGACAGTGTGGTGTCAGTTCATTTTCAGATAGTTCTTTGGTCCAGCTTGTATTTCTCAAGGTCTATAGGCCCCTTCCTATGTAGGTGGTGCTAACTACAGGGTTTTAATCTATTGCACCTGTCACTTCCAAGTGGTTCCCTCTGTTTATTTTAGCTTCTTCTGTTTGCTGGTTCTTCAGTATCTAATTTCCGCCGTGATGCCAGGGGCGCGGTGGTGGTCACTTTTTTTTCCTTAGGCTCGCTTGTTCAGTCATGCTTTGGGGAGGGAGGAACACTACAAACAAATATGACTGGCATGTGCTCACAGTGATTCAGCCACACGGGGTTTGCCTCCGCTCACAGTCTGTGCGCTTACCCAGTCTACACTGTTCAGACTGTAGGTTGCTCTGCCGGAAACTGTCTGTTGTGGGCCCTGAGTTGTACGCACTTCCCAGGTCTAAGCCAGTCAGGTTCGGGTTCTTGGGTACTCCACAAAGACACAGAGTTGGTTGGGCCTGCGTTTTGCACCGTCCCAGGTCCGAGAAGCTCAGGTGACCAGGTGCTTGTCATGCGTAGTCGCCCCCAGTTGGAGGCTGTGTCTTATCGCCTCCCCCATCCCAGCCACTCGGTGTTCTGCGTGTACAATGGGTGCACCTTCTTAGGCATGCTTTGTGTCTTTTCTGGGGAGCTGATTTCTGGCTGTGACCCTCCTGGCGGATGTCGACCATCCAGAAACCCAAGAAGTCTTGGTTAGCAATGAAGCCTTCTTGCAGTTTGGTGGAGTATGCCTCTCTGGGACCATGATTGCCCCCTTTCCAGCTCTGGCTGCTCTGGCCTGCCTGTCTCTGGCGGGTCTGCAGCAGGACAGTTCTGCTCAGTCCTTTGTTCTGTGAGCGGGCCTGGTGCTGTCTTAGGTTAGGGCTTTTCACCTTTTTGTGGGATAACTATCCCACAGTCTGGGTTGCTATCTCAAGCTAGTTCCCTCAGATTGCCCTCAGGCCCTTCAGGCAGGGTCCTTACCCTAAGCAATGCAGCGGGCTCCTCCTTGTCCCACCCCTGCTTGCTAGTGGGGAATGCAAGCATCTGGGCTGCTGCTCTGTTGGGAGTTGCTGTTAGGCTTGCAATCTGTGGGTTTTAATTATTTATTTTTCCTCCCAGTTATTTTGCCCTCTGAGATTCCAAGGCTCACCACAGACCTGCTGGAGAGTGTGTTTCCTGGTGTTTGGAAACTTCTCTCTTGGAAACGTCTCTTTTTTGACTCCCTTCCCAGGACAGATCTCCATCCCTACCTCTTTTGTCTCTCTTTTTATCTTTTGTATTTTGTCCTACTTCTTTTCAAAGACAATGGGCTTCCTTTCTGGGTGCCTGATGTCCTCTGCCAGCATTCAGAAGTTGTTCTGTGGAATTTGGGCATTCAAATGTTCCTTCAGTGAATTTGTAGGGGAGAAAGTGGTTTCCCCGTCCTATTCCTCTGCCATCTTAGGACCGACCACCTCTCAGGATTATTTTCCATAAAAGTCTGTAGTCAAAGCATCTAACAGCAATGTTATCAAAACACATAGACTGTTGAGTCAGCCAATTACTCTAAGAAAATGATTGGCACCATCAGTTTAGGGTTAATTTAGAAAGGAGTGTTTACACAGATGCAGTAGGTTCAATTCCTGGAGAAGGGAATGGCTACCCACTCCAGTATTCTTGCTTGGAGAATTCCAGGGACAGAGGAGCCTGATGGGGTACAGTCCATGGGGTTGTAAGCAGTCCAATGACTGAGATACATAACACTCTCACTGTCAGTGAGGGTAAAAACAAGGATAGTTCCATATTCTATAGTCAGTACCAGAAGCAGCACAACTGCCTTCACCCAAAAAATGATGGGAGTTAGTGTTGCCAAAAACTGAAGGAAATAATTCTTCTGCATAGAGCAGGCGGTCTTTAGAAAAGCCTTTGCTAAGACAAAAAGCAAAACAAATCCAAAATGACTTTGAACAGAGGAAGCCAGGAAACAAAAAGATGTCATTCTTCCTCCAGTCTCCTGAAGTGAGTCCCCATTAGCTGAAGTCAGCTAGAAGACAGTGGATAAGAGAGACCATCCGTAGATCTGTGCAAGTCAGCTGTGCAGGTGGTGAGCTGAAGGAAGAAAGAAAGGGCAGGAGTAGACCCAGGATAGATCAAAATCTAATGACCTTCTATTTCCTTTTATCTGAGGAAAACCGTGTTATAAAGAAACAAATTTATGCTCTTGTGAAAAGCAGCAGAGAATGTCACCCCCAAATGAGCCACTTTTGGCCCATGGATTGTTTTGAGCCGAAGGTAATTAGAAACTAGCAGATTTAGGAAAGTTTTAACTCTCTCCCTTTAACCTCTCCCTTAACTGCCTAAAAGAATTTATATAGAAGGCTTGAACCAAGAAGAGAGCTAACATCAGAGATAATATTTTTATGTCAGAAAAATATAACTGCACGGCATGGCAAGAATTCATTTACCAGACATTTGTTCTTCTCAATCTTCCTGCGAATTGTCTTCCTCCTGTTGGAACTCTTACCTCTGTCTCCTTAGCTCAAGAAGGCATAAAAGCCTCAATTGCCTGAATGTCTTTGAGCCTGTCATGTTTTAGGGATCCCATACACATGTAATTGAATTTTTTTCTTCTGCTAATCTATATTATATCATTTTAATTAATTATTAGACCAGACAAACAACATAGACAAGTGAATGGGGAAAGTTTTCTGTGCCTGTATCAGCCCTCATATCAGAAAAGATGAATCATTTTTCTCTCAAATACCTGAAACTTAACTCATTTACTAATGGTGCTTTTGGCAGAAAGTGATGGGAATGAGAGTGAGAGAAAAGTAGAATAGAGAAAGTCATGAAAAATGTAGCTGCTATATTTAGTGCATAACTTTTAGAGCATTTTATAAGAATCACATATACCATCATATATGGGAAACATCTGTATCTGTTGCTACTAAAATATTAAGAGGTCAACCATACATATACCTTTATGGTGTATGGAGTGGGAGAGTGCGGCAACTTGTTTTTCACTTTGAAAAGGAGTTCCATCATGCCGCAGACTACTGCATCCCCAGAGATGTTACTATCATGAAAGCACTCTACTTGTTCTAGATCTGTCTCACACCCATTGAGTGTCTCAGTAAAACATTGCTTAGTAATGCTTCTTTACAAATAATCACAAAGTAGCCAGGCATGATACAATAAATATTTCTCACTAAGTTTATAGATCAACTGGTTTGACTCTGTTTTACTCTATGTCAGCTTGAATGTGTGATCTTCAGAGGTGCAGCCTCTGCTACACAAGTGCTACCTTCTTCTGGTATCTAGAGTGCCTGGGAGAGCACTGGTGATGGCAGAGGGGTGAGGAATCATGGGCAGCACAAAGAGCCTCTTAAACTGACAATAGAACAGACACTTGGTCATTTCTGCCTCCACTGCTGTTGGCCAGGGTAAGAGGCAAGGCTGAGTCTCAAGTCAATAGGTAACTTAGTAAAAATATTCCATCTTTCCAGGAAGAATACAAAAGTCATATAGCAAAGGGCTTAGAAAGATGGAGGAGCAAAATTTGGGACCAGTGATGTAACCTACCACAAGGATCTAAATGGTTTATAATGTCATCAGTGACATGGGCTAGCCTTAAGTTCTGTGAGATGTCAAGAAGATTAAGGTCATTTCAGGCTTTGATAGAACATTCAGATTAAAATGTTGAAATAGCCCTGAGACATAAAAAATGGTGTACTTCTGTCCCTTCCATTAAGATGAAATTTACTTCTAAATTTCCTTCCTTAAGGTGTGGGCTAAATCACTTTAGCCATATCTGATTCTTTGCAACCCCGTGGACTGTAGCCTGCCACACTCCTCTGTCCCATGGGATTCTCCAGGAGAGAATACTGGAGAATACTGGAGTGGGTTTGCCATTTTCTTCTCCAGGGAATCTTCCCGACCCAGGGATCAAACCCTAGCTTCTCAGTCTCCTGCTTTGTCAGGAAGATTCTTTCTCTGTAGAACTACGAAGAGCTCCTAACTCTTATGGTGGGCAGGCTATCTCTTCCTGTACTGCTTCATCTAAGCTGTGTTGGAATCTAAGTCGTCATAAGGAGCAAAGACACGATGCAGATAAACTTGTGAAGCAGATTCTCAGTTGTAGATTTTGGAAGGCTCTTTTGCAGGAGAGAACTGCTTTCCTCGAATAAAGGAAAGAGCTTATTCTGCCAGCAAGGAGTTTACAGAGATATTTGGGGACTCAAGCTTTCAATCATATCTATATCTGCCCAAATATCTCCATCTCTTTTCTTAGGATCTCATGTTTTTCTTGACTTAGTATAAAAGACCTGGAAGGATTGGATTGGTTTTCATTATCATTGTCTTATTGTCTGCAACTCTTATCACCAGACCTTGGACTTTAAGCCTTTTTTTTTTTTTTTTTTTTTTTTTAAATCACAGGACTAGAGGAATAGCAGACTTCTAGGAAGCTGTTATGGAATCCTAAAATTTCATATATGTTCTTAGCTATATATTCTGAGATTTATTCTCTCTTTGCCATTATGGATGCTCATTAGGATTCTTAGAAAATACATGATTCTGCAAGTTTTATAATTACTATTTTTGCCACAGCAACTAATTGTCACATTCAGTGATCCTCTAATATCTTGTCTTCTATCTCTTTTGTATCTGATATCACACGGGTGATACTATGATTAATCATGGTATAATTGTATGCATTAGATAATTCATATTCCATTTACATCCCTGAAAGTAGATTAACTCTGTACCCTTGAATATATGATTGATTCAAATGCAGATTTCTTACTTTAAAGGTCTGTTTCCTGAAGCCTCTTATGCTCCCCATTACTCTATCAGTCAAGCTGTCAACAAAACACAGATGGCATATTCAAATTAGGATTACTTTTCTCAAAGGTTTGTTTACAACGGGATGCTGTGAAGAGAGTTGGCAGTTTTTTGAAACTCCTTTAAGAGAGTATCCCCTCCTTTTGAACCTTGATCAACCTGCGGCTACTTGGATCAGGATACTAACAATGACATTATTTGAGTTCTTGGTTTAGTCTTTAAAGGGGCTCTGTAGCTTCCATCTTGGTCTGTTCAAACCCTAAATCACCATGTAAGAGGGCTAACCTGCACTGACTTGGGGCAAGTTGAAGAATGGAAGCTAGAAGCAACTGAGACTCTCAGCCAGTTGGAAGGACCTCATGGAGCCTGATGTTGAAGGCTTTGAAAATATAAGGAACGTTTGTGTGGAAAGCTGGAGGAAAGAAAGACTATTTTTATGTTGTGAACAGGCAACCCTGCTGCCTATGGAAACGCGGAAAATATCCAAAGCACTTAATATACTTGTGGAGCTTGATGGAAATATTTCTAGAAAGTTATAACTGAGTTTGTCTGGCTATCTATAGGAAAAGAGATGCAAGAAGAGGGAGGTTACTGAAGGGAAGGTTTAGTTTTAATTTATAAGCAGAATTTCACAAGCAGATAGAAAGCCAGGGATGGCCTTCCTATTTTTCAAAAGACTCTCAAAGAATTGACCTCAAGGCAAAGTTCCAATTCAGAGCAGTAAAGTATGACCTCAGGGGAAAGATACATTCAGGGCGTGGTTTTAAGACTCTCATTAAGACCTAAGAAAGATTCAGCTTTCTAAGAGTATTTAGGGTATGTACGTTTCTAGGTTACTCTCTCCATCTTTCCCACCCTCTCCTTCCTCTCCCCCACCCACTACATACATAAGCCTGTTCTCTCCATCTGCATCTCCACTGCCATCCTGCAGAGAGATTGATCAGCACCATCTTACTGTTTATGACTCAGGAACTCAAACTGGGCTCTGTAAGAACCTAGAGGGTGGGAAGTGGGAGGCAGGTTCAAGAGGGATAGAATATACGTGTCCCTAAGACTGATTCAAGGCGATCCAACCAGTCTACTCTGAAGGAGATCAGCCCTGGGATTTCTTTGGAAGGACTGATGCTAAAGCTGAAACTCCACTACTTTGGCCACCTCATGAGAAGAGTTGACTCATTGGAAAAGACTCTGATGCTGGGAGGGATTGGGGGAAGGAGGAGAAGGGAAAGACAGAAGATGAGATGGCTGGATGGCATCACTGACTCGATGGATGTGAGTCTGGGTGAATTCTGGGAGTTGGTGATGGACAGGGAGGCCTGGCGTGCTCTGATTCATGTGGTTGCAAAGAGTCGGACGTGACTGAACTGAAGATTGATTCATGCTGATGTATGGCAAAAACTCATGCAATATTATAAAGCAATTATCCTTAATTAAAAATAAAATTAAAAAAATACACCCCCAAAAAAAGTGGGGTATGCCATGAGGTGGTTTCAGTTATAAATGGGGATTTCTAAGAACACTAGAAAGTTTTTCTGTTATAGATTAGTGTTCTCCCCAAATTCTTATGTTGAATTCCTAACCCACAGTACTTCAGAATGTGACTTTATTTGGAGAAAGGATTTTTACCAAGTTAAGATAATATTATTGTATTAGGCCCTAATGATTATGATTATTATGATTCTTGTCCATATAAATGGGGAAATTTGGAGACAGACTCACTCAGAGATCATGTGAATGTCTAGGCAGATGTTAAGATGATGATTTTACAAACTGATGAAGTCCAGAGATTGCCAGAAAATCTCCAGAGGCTAGGGGAGAGGCACTGAACAGATTTCTCCTCACAGCCCTCAAAAGGAAACTACCCTTTCAACACCTTGATCTTGAACTTCTGGCCTCCAGAACTGTGGACAACCAAGGTCTATTGTTCAAGCCATCCAGTTTGTGGTACTCTGTTAAGGCAGGCCTAGCAGATCAGTATAGCCCCTTATCAGCATCACACCATTCCCAAAGATAGGAAAGCATCTTTAGAAGAGTTTTGTGAGTGTGATTTTTGTCTGATGGAGCAAACTACAATATGACCAAAAGGCAGCTAGCACATTTTTAAAACTGAGAATGAAAGGACAGAGGCACGGGGAAAAAAAAGAGAGAGACCGTCAGTCAGCTAGGGGCAGGTCATAAGCTGAGAAACATACTCAGCTGAAAACACTTTTCCCATCAAAAAACAGACATTTGCAGGGTGGAGACAAAAGCCACAGGGAATCACTCCCAGGAAGAAAGACTGGGCTCTAATTAAGAGTTGACCAGATGTGCACAGCTGGGTTTGAAAATGGTCATGAGTCAGTAACTGCTGTGTGCTTTCCATTTTTCTGCTTTTGGAATGGAGGAATTATTACAATTATATCCTTTCTCTCTCACTCCATTGCATGTTTTGACGTATGAAGAGTAAAACATTTACCTTTTTTATACCAAGAGGAATCAAATTCAACGAACTGAACTTGAGGAGCCCTGCTTACCTGGACCTAATTTAGATCTTGAACTTCAAGCCAGTGTCAGAAAGGGTGAGCCTTTTGGGCCCTGAGAAGGGACTAAATGTGCTTTGTTTATTACAGGTACATAAGTAATTTGCTGCCAGAACAGAGATTGAGGTAGATGAGCATTGGCTACACATTCTTTCAGACAAATTCTCATTGAGAAGTGAAGTCTTTTCCCCTTCTCCTTGAATCTGTGAAAACTATGATTGCTTTAGCTGGAAAAATAAAATAGAAATTATACTATTTATCAGTTCAGTTCTGTTGCTAAGTCGTGTCTGACTCTTCATGACCCCATGAATCACAGCATGCCAGGCCACCTTGTCCATCACCATCTCTTGGAGTTCACTCAGACTCACATCCATTGAGTCAGTGATCCCATCCAGCCATCTCATCCTCTGTCGTCCCCTTCTCCTCCTGCCCCGAGTCCCTCCCAGCATCAGAGTCTTTTCCAATGAGTCAACTCTTCGCATCATGTGGTCAAAGTACTGGAGTTTCAGCTTCAGCATCATTTCTTCCAAAGAAATCCCAGGGCTGATCTCCTTTAGAATGGACTGGTTGGATCTCCTTGCAGCCCAAGGGACTCTCAAGAGTCTTCTCCAACACCACAGTTCAAAAGCATCAATTCTTCGGCACTCAGCCTTCTTCACAGTCCAACTCTCACATCCATACATGACCACAGGAAAAACCATAGCCTTGACTAGACAGACCTTAGTCGGCAAAGTAATGTCTCTGCTTTTGAATATACTATCTAGGTTGGACATAACTTTTCTACTGGCAGTCAAAATTTTATGATTACATCCCTTTGTAGGTGCACCATATATAATCCCCTTCCCTTAAGTGAGAGTAGAACTGTCTATATAATGGTACATCACTCCCATGATTGTGTTACATGTTGAAGGAAAGGAATTTTGTAGATGTAATTGACACACCAAGTATATTGATTTTGAGTTAATCAAAGGAGCATTTTCCTTGGTGAACCTAAACTAATCAGAAAATTCTGAAAAGGAAGAGGTGTTTCCTGAAGGAAGAGATACAAAACATTTAAGAACTTTTGCTAGTGTTGAGTTTGTGATGAGTTACCTTGCCAGGTGGGCTATGGCATGAAATAAGTGACCCAGAACTGTGAAGCTATAAGAGCTTAGAGAAGCACCTAGATGACTATGAAAAGAAAACAGGAAATTCAGTCCTAAAACCACAAATAAGTAAGTTCTGACAAAAACTGATTAGAGCTTGGAAGAGGACCCTGAGCATCATATGAAATCCCAGCCTGGCCAATAGCTTAATTTCAGTCTTGTTATTCAGTTGCTAAGTCATGTTGGACTCTTTGGAACCCCATGGACTACTTCATGACAGGTTTCCCTTCTTTTAATATCTCCCAGAGTTTGCTCAAACTCATGTCTATTGAGTAAGTGATCACTGCCTCTTGTACAATGTCATGAATCTCTGTCCATAGTTCTTCAGACACTCTATCAGGTCTAATTCTTTGAATCTATTTGTCACTTCTACTGTATGACTATAAAGGATTTGATTTAGGTCATATCAGATAGGACTAGTGGTTTTCCCTACTTTTTTTCAATTTAAGGATGAATTTTGCAATAAGGAGCTCATGGTTTGATCTCCAGCTCAAAAAACAGCTCCAGATCTTGTTTTTGCTGACTGTATAGATATTCTCCATCTTTGGCTGCAAAGAATATAATCAGTCTGATTTTAAGTATTGACCATCTGGTGATGTCCATGTGTAGAGTCATCTCTTGTGTTGTTGGAAGCAGGTGTTTCCATTTGCTATGACCAGTGTATTCTCTTGGCAAAACTGTTAGCCTTCGCCCTGCTTCATTTTGTGCTCTAAGGCCAAACTTACCTGTTACTCCAGGTATCTCTTGACTTCCTACTCTTTCATTACAGTCCCCTATGATGAAAAGGGCATCTTTCTGGTTTGAGTTCTAGAAGGTCTTGTGGGTTTTCATAGAGCTGTTCAACTTCAGCTTCTTCAGCATTAGTGGTTGGGCATAGACTTGGATTACTTGATGATGAATGATTTGCCTTGTAAATGAACCAAGATCATTCTGTCATTTTTGAGACTGTACCCAAGTATTGCATTTTGTACTCTCTTACTGAATCTCAGCCTTGTGAGTCCCTGAACAGAGAATTTGCCAGGATGGGCCTGGACTTCTGACCTATATATCTGTGAATTTTGTTGTAATTTGTTATTATATAGCAATAGAAAAATAAAAATGCAGTTTATAACAAACTATGTTGCTGTATATAACACATGATTGTAATATGTCAGCAGCTTTTGCAGCTGCATAACAAGTGGAGACCGAAGGCATAGTGAAGTGAAATTCTTAAATATCTTTAACAGAAACCTAATAAAAATACAGGCATTGAGGATGTTGCCAGTCAGGTCTCTGAAGGAAATGAGAAACATGTTTGAAACTGAAGGAAAAAGGACCTTTGACATGTAACATCAGAAATCTTAGTAGGATTGTTCCTGCAATTATGCTGGCAGCAGAATTCATAGGTGATGAATATAAAGATACAACTGAGGAGAGTGCTAAATATAATTTGGAAATTCTGCCTAGTTTCTCCTTGATGCTTCTGAGAAAATATGAGAGACATAAGTTGAAGGAATAATTGTTAAATAAAAAGAGAAGCAGGAGTTAATTGTTTTGAAAATTCTCAGCCTCTCTAAATGACAAAAACACTGAAAGCGAAACATCGCTGCCGATAGTATGGCATAAAGTAAAGGCTGAATGTTCTTTCGTGTGATGTTCAGTTGGTTGTGGTCATAAAAGGAGATGCAGGAGGGCCTCAGGAAAACAAAAGCTGGTGATATTTAGCCCTCAAAAGGGGAGGCACCGCATGGCACCCAGGCTCCTGCAGAAGCACCAAGTTTTGGTCAGCAGGTAGGAGGAGTGAGGAGCAAGGGGAACTCTGTTGAGAGTTCTTCAGGAAAGACAAAGTAGAACAATGTGAACAGTTTGGGAGGAGTTAGTTTGAATAGTTCCAGTGAACTTTGGGCCATAGCTGTGATCTCTGGTTGCCTGGTACCTGGTCCTGGGGTGGTTGAGGCAAGGGAATATTGTTTCCTGAGGTATAGGGGCCAGATAGAAGAGATATGGATTGTTAGTTTGTATATCAAAGTCATGCTCTTAGCTGAGCCCTTTGCCAACTCTAAGAACTGACTAATCTGAAAAGAGAAGTCTCTCCCTAGCCAGAAAGGTTTTTAAGATGTCAAAACATCACAATATTCAGAAAATGAAATATATGAACAATGCACTCTACATGCTTTTGCTAAAGACTTAAAACTATTTTGGGGTATAGCTTTTGCCTAATGGAGTAAAACCCAGTGAAATCTATTGAAGACCCTCAGTGTTCTTGAGAATTTTTTTTTGAATGGAAATACTACTAACTTGGACTAGAGGAACAGAAAGAATCTGAAATGAAAGACTTTCAGACCACTGAAACTGTGTCAGCAGCATGTAGGTTGCTAAAGCTATTCAGCTTCAAATACTTGCTGCTTTTCAAGAAAAAGGAAGATAACTCGGAGTAGAAACAATAGTATGGAGGGCAGAGCCTAGAGACCCAAAGGATTATTCCTAATCTTTGAAACTGAGTTGAGGAAAATCTCACTATTTGCCCAGATCTATTATAGAACTTCTAGGAACCAGTAATCCCTTTCACATGTTTTTCCCCCTTTGGAACTGGAATATCTGTAACTGTTAACTATACTTGCCTCATCATCATGTATTGGGAGTGTTAAGGCCAGATACCTTGTCCCTTTAGTTTCACAGATGCACAGAGGAAGAAAAATTTTGCCCAACCAACCAAATTTAATGGGTTATACCCCAGATTTTCATCTTCACCTGTTTTAGATGTTTTGGAAAACAAGTTCTTGGACTTGAAGTTGATGCTATTATGGTATGAGACTCTTGAGAACCTTTGGAGAGGTGGATGTATTTCTCATTTTGGAGAGATTTGAATCATTAGGGCCCTTGGAAGGACTGTGATAAGCAAATTTCTAAGCTGGTCTCCAAGATTCTGCTCTTTGGTGTATATTTTTTTGTAGTCCCTTTCCCTTGAGTGCAGTTAAAGACTACATGGTAAAGGGCAAGGGCCCACCTGAGCCCAACTTTACATTCAACCCTACCAGTGTTCCAGGGATATAGATGAAACCATTGTGGAAATTCCAAAGCAGTGCAGTTTTCAGCTGAATGCCACTAAACGAACCACATCAATGCTGAATTGGTCAGCCAAGTCCTGGCATAATTCTTAAGCCAAACATTATGAGAAAAAGTAAAACGTTTGTTGAAAATTTTTTGGAGAACTTTGCTATGCTGGATGGATACCTTGAAGAGGGACTGTTTACAGCAGTATGAATGAGGCATTACCATAAGGGATCAAACCATAATCCAAAGTCAGTGAATGACAGACTTGTAAAACTGCTATACTAAAGAGAAAAAGGGAGAGAAGTTTATTATAACCCTGTAGTGGGTGAATGGGCTTCCCTGGTGGCTCAGAGGTTAAAGCGTCTGCTGCCAATGCAGGAGACCCGGGTTCAATCCCTGGGTCGGGAAGATCCCCTGGAGAAGGAAATGGTAACCCATTCCAGTATTCTTGCCTAGAGAATCCCATGGACGGAGAAGCCTGGTAGGCTACAGTCCATGGGGTCGCAAAGAGTTGGAAATGACTGAGCGACCTCACTCACTCACTGTAGTGGGTGAATGGGCTTTCCAAGTGATGCTAGGGGTAGAGAACCTGCCTGCCAATGCAGGAGACAGATGCAGATTTGATCCCTGGGTTGAGAAGATCCCCTGGAGGAGGGCGTGGCAACCCACTGCAGTATTCTTACCTGGGGAATCCCATGGACAGAAGAGCCTGGCAGGCCACAGTCCATAGGATCACAAAGAGTCAGATAATGCACGAACATAGTGGGTGGTGGTTTATAGGAGACCATCTTGAAAGAAGTACAGATTTGAGGTTGAAGAACACGGTCAGTCTGTTTCAGGAAAGCGAGTGGGATGCAAGAGGATGGTCATATCCCAGGTCGTGTCTGAGTCTCTAAGATAGCCACCAAGTATGGGTTCTTGGCTTCACGCTGAAAAGAATTCAAGAACAAGAGATAGTAAAGTGAATGAGGTTTATCCAGGGAGGAAAGACATACCATTGACAGAGTGTGGGCCATCTTGAAAGGAAAGAGAGGTTCTAGAGGCCCAAGGGCATGGGGTTGCCAGTTTTTATAGGGATGGGTAATTTTATAGGCTAATGAGTGGGAACAATCTTCCAGCTATTTTGGGAAGGGGGTGGGGATTTCTAGGAATTCGGCCACCACCATGTTTTGACCTTTGTGTTCTATCTTGGAACCATCATGGTGCCTATGGATGTGTCATCTAGCTTACTGATAAAGTCATCTAGCTTACAATGAAAGTAGACTCATCTGCCATCTTGGGTCTTATTGTTGTTCAGTTGCTAAGTTATGTCTGACTCTTTGTAACGCCATGGACTGTAGCATGCCAAGCTTCCTTGTCCTTCACCATCTCCTGGAGCTTGCTAAAACTCATGTCCATCAAGTCAGTGATGCCATCTAACCATCTCGTCCTCTATTGTCCCCTTCTCCTCCTGCCTTCAATCTTTTCCAGCATCAGAATCTTTTCTAATGAGTTGGCTCTTCACATCAGTTGGCCAAAGTATTAGAGCTTCAGTTTCAACATCAGTCCTTCCAATGAATATTCAGGGTTGATTTCCTTTAGGATTGACTGGTTTGATCTCCTTGCTGTCCAAAGGACTGTCAGGAGTCTTCTACTGAACCACAGTTGAAAAGCATCAATTCTTCAGCACTCTATTTGGATCTATTTGGTTCTAATCAATTTATATCATCTCCTTGGGCTATGTCATTCTCTTAAATTTGTGCCCTCCCTACTTCCTATCCCAAGTGCAAGGAATAACCCATGGGAATAAAACCCCTGACTTTATTCTCCTTTCTCCCTCTGATCTCCTGCTTCTAATTAGTCAATACTCTGGAAAGCACAGGTTGGGAAAGTCCCTTGTGGTTTATGGAAGTCAGCCTTCGGGGCAGAAAGGATGGTAGAGATGAATGAATTGTAACTGTGATAGAGCTTAGGGAAGATATCCAGCCCAGCTGTAATCCTTGCTATGGTAGAGGGAGATACAAGATACATAGACCCTAAGAGCTCATTAATACATCTCAATGATTGGAAATTCAGTTGGTTTTCTTGAGGATCGATTATTTGAAAGATTGGTAAGGGTTTCATAAGCAGAGAGTTAAAGAGGAGACAATTTATAAAAAGAATAGCAGAAAATCATATGGAAAAAAAAGAGACTGTGTTTCATTGTTCTTCTGGGTAATTAGAGCAAAGCAATTAGCAATAGCATTTACCACAATGTGCTATTACTATTTTTGTTTATTGCAAAACCACTTATTGATGAAATAGGTTGAGTGTCAGTTTTTGAGCAATATACCACACCCCGTCTGTTGTATAATTGGTATTTTTGGAGCTTGAGCTTCAGCAAATTAAATCATTTGGGAACACTGTCTTGCTCTGATACTCACACAGGTATTTCATCCTCTTCCCTTGTATAAAATGGTTTATTTGTAAATCAACATCTTTAAAAAGGAAAGAAAAAAACAGCAGGATTCAATGAGACACAAAGTTGATACTGTGATCAGAGATTCAGGGAGGAGAAGGGGAACAATGGATTAATCTGGGCCTTTGCGGCAGATCAGCACCTGTTATGGGGCTTTTGTTGGGCCTGTTTCACAGTATTCATGAGATGCTCCACTTACTGAGCAGGATGGCAGGTCCATTGTCAGAACTGTTAAGCCCATGAAGCAAAATAGATACTACATATGTAAAATGAATTCAGCAATCACACACTAATTAGGTTTCCTTTCAAAACGAGTTCGGGGGAAATTGTCTTTTTGCACCAGGTCACTGATGTGGCAGGAACACAACAGGAGACACCTAGTTTGTTGAGCCAGAGGTATAAAGAAGCGGACATGTGTTTGCAAATACGTCTCTCTCTGTGCAGCTTCCCGTAAAAGCCATTAAGGTTTTATATTCTGCCAGATTTAGTAAACACTTCTGTCTAGTGTTTGTGGTCAGTTGCAAAAAAGGCAGTGACTTGAATATGTGCTTAGGGGCTATTTTCTGTCATAGTCTCTCAGCTGCTGTGCTTCTTCATTGGTAAGATGCCAAATATTCAGCATAAATTTATTTGTAGGACAAAATACTTGCAAAAGGCCCAGCCTGTCAACATAATGACTGTGATCGCTCCCTTACAGAAGCAAACTGAGGTTATTGTATGGTTTTTTGCTGAGCAACTTGAGCTGAGAGCATGAAAGAGTTCCTGTTTAACATCCAAGGAAAGCTTTTTAAAAATTTATTTTGTATGCATTTTCTCACATTTAAACATTTCCTAACTGTAAAGTGGTCCTGGACTCAATTCCAAAGTGCCTGTATGGAGGCTTCCCCACACCAACAAGCAACTTAATTCCAAAGTGCACGTATGGAGGCTTCCCCACACCAACAAGCAACAAGAAATGCCAGGATTTCTGACATATGCTATCAGAGATGAAATCAGATTTCACAGGTAAAGGATTCAATCTCATAAGTCAGCCTTCTATTTAAGATGTCAGTTGCAAGCCCAGGTTTCTACCTGTGCTTCTGACCAGCAGGCTACAAATTAGAAGTTCCCTTGATGCTCACATTAGGTTCAATTAATTTACTAGAATGGATCATAGAACTCAGGAAATCCAGTTTATTCACTAGATTACTGATCTGTTAGAAAAGGATATTAAAGGACATGAATCAACAAGCTAAACAGAGAGATACACAGGGTGAGGGTCCTGAACCAAGAGGAACCTCTGTCCTCTTGGCACATGGAAGCATTCTGGCTCCCCAGTGTGAAAGTTTTTCCACACTGGGCCAAAAATTTGTCCTTTGGGAGTTTGATGGAGGCATCATTATATAGTTACAACTAACAAAATCTATCAGCCAGTGATGACTGATTCAACCGCTAGCCCATTGCCCCTCCCTGAAATAATGTGGTAAGACTGAAAGTTTCAAAAATCTGATCATGTGGTTGGTTCTCCTGGTAGCCAGCCCCTATCCTTGGGAGGGACTGAAAAGTCACCTTCCCTGAGAATTTCCATGAACTGAGGACAAGAAACCAAATACTATCCCACTTCTCTTCTCTCTCAGGAAAGTCCAAGTGTTTTGGGAAATATGATGATGAATATGAAGCTGAATATACTTAAAATTCTCATATATGTATATATATACATATTTGGTCGACTGAAGAACAAATGCATGTACTTCATCCTATAACTCACATCACATTTATCTACCCTGGCATTTAAAATATCCTTAAATTTGTACTGTTGTTATTAGAAAGAGCATCATACTTTTTTTCCCTCCCACCTCTCTAAGGAGAAGAACAATAGGTTATTTTATACTAGTTTTGAATGACACAAACAATAAACTAATTTCTTTCTTCTGGTAAATGAATTAAACCATCAGTTCAGTTCAGTCGCTCAGTCGTGTCCCACTCTTTGCGACCCCATGAATCGCAGCACGCCAGGCCGCCCTGTCCATCACCAACTCCTGGAGTTCACTCAGACTCAGGCCCATTGAGTCAGTGATGCCATCCAGCCATCTCATCCTCTGTCGTCCCCTTCTCCTCCTGCCCCCAATCCCTCCCAGCATCAGGGTCTTTTCTAATGAGTCAACTCTTCACATGAGGTGGCCAAAGTACTGGAGTTTCAGCTTTAGCATCATTCCTTCCAAAGAACACCTAGGGCTGATCTTCAGAATGGACTGGTTGGATCTCCTTGCAGTCCAAGGGACTCTCAAGAATCTTCTCTAACACCACAGTTCAAAAGCATCAATTCTTTGACGCTCAGCCTTCTTCACAGTCCAACTCTCACATCCATACATGACCACTGGAAAAACCATAGCCTTGACTAGATGGACCTTAGTCAGCAAAGTAATGTCTCTGCTTTTCAATATGCTATCTAAGTTGGTCATAACTTTTCTTCCAAGGAGCAAGCGTCTTTCATGGCTGCATCACCACCTGCAGTGGTAGAGAAAACAAAATGTACGAAGCACAAATTATCAGCACCCACTTCCCCACACATTATCTCTCACCTTTCTCCAGAGATAACTAGCAGTATCAATTAGAGACATATTTTGATAGCTCTGAAGGCTTGCTGCCTTTCTCCTTATGGTGTTTATTTAGCTCAGCAGTTCTTAGCCAGCTCCAAGTGAAGTAGGAGTTAATATCGGTTGATAAGCTCCAAAAATCTCCCCCTTTTAACAAGACCAGTTATGCCACTGAGGGACTTTCGTTGTAACCTATTGTTTGAGTAGATATCCCAATGCAACATTTTCCAACTTGCTTATGTAGAAAGATTTGGGTATAATTCCTTCTCCTGGACTCTTTCCCATGGAACATCAACACTAGGACTAAACGTAACTTTCTGTGGGATTTGTTGCCTATTATTAATAGATTTTCCCAGTTTTATATTGTGTGACTCTAGATCTGTATGTGTCTGCATTAAGTATGTATATCTTTTGAAACATTTTCCATACTGTTTTAATCTATATATCTAAATCTTTATCTAAGCATAATAATGTAAAAAAATATATGTATGTATTATAATTTTATTTCTTCCATATGTAGGCTTAACATAATATAACCTGTATTCCCACCAACTATATGTCTATTTAGTTATAATTTTGCTTTCTTTCCATCTAATTGATGTAGACTAGCAATTACCAATTTGAACATGTGAAAGAAAGAAAACATTATAACTAAACTAAAATTTAATTTAGATAAGAGTAAATTAACAAGAACCAAGTAAAATCTTAATAGAAATAATATCCTACTCCAATATATACATTGGAGTATCCTATATTCACATCAACCAGCACTACGATATTTTATTTTTTTCCAGGTTAATGAGGAAAAAATATTCACATCCTTTATTTTGCATTTTGCTTGTTGCTAATGAAGCTGACCATTCAGCCTATTGGGCATATTAATTTTTTCTATGAAACATTTTTCTTATCCATTGATCATTTCTTAATAAGACTTATGATCAGTATAAATAATAAAGCTAACATGTTTTCCCAATAGAGTTTATTAAAGCATTCTTTCCAGAAAGAACTGAACCATCAATGTTGTCATTCTTTTGTGCCAGCAGATACATTGCTCTTCTCTGTTCAATATGATACAGATATTTATTCAATCCTGTGCCAATACAAACATGTTATTCCAGCTCCTAACATATTTTTATAGTGGTAGTAGTTTGACCTCTTTGCTCTTGATTATTAGAACATCTGTAAAGTTTCATATATATGCTTAACTCAGTTTCTTAAAAATTTTATTGAAATTTTAATTGAGATTTAAATATTTTAATATTAGAATAGGGTTTTTTTTCTATTAAGGTTTTTTTGGTTGTCAATTTACTCTTATCTAAATTAAATGTTAGTTTGCCTATAACCTTTTTTTTTTATTTTACATTTTCAGGTTTGTTATTGCTGGTCTTCATCAATTAGATGGAAAGAAAGCAAAATTACAGCTAATAAATAATTTATTCATTATATAAAAAATGATCAGTAACTTCATTATTTACTCACTGTATAGTTATATATCTTTAAAAATAAACAGGTTGTTTATGAACACAAAGTATTAAAGGAACTTAATGTCTTGTTATGAGGTAAGTGTAGAAATAATTACTGTTTAATATATGTTTCAGCAATTACCAGCTACAAAACAGTGAAAATAAATGAAAAAAATGATAAGAAACATCCTGTCAACTGAATGTATCTTGAAATACACATATTGTGAAATGGGTGTTACCTGAAAAGAAAATCCAGACAAATTCACTGAGATAGTAAAGCTGGGTTGTGAAAGTGGCAAGGGATAAGCGTAACAGGTGACAGCAGACGCAGAGCCACAGTGCCTGGCTCAAAGCCCACCTCCGGCCATCATCAGCTCTGTGACCTTGAGAAACCGCATGGCCACGGTGGGGCTCGGTTTCCTCAACTGTAAATTCCAGATATTAATAATACATAGCCCATAACATGTTACAGCATTGGAATGCATCAATACTGTGTACATGTAATACTGCCTAGAATAACAATGACATGAACTTGTCACTTATTCATACTGTGTAAAACCTGAAAATGTTAATTATTTCACAAGCGAATTCCAAACTCAAAAAGATTTTCCTTGGAATGTAAAACAGTAATTTAAAAGTTGAATAAATTTAAAAAAGTATGAATAATAAGGGCACTATATAAAAACAGCCACGTATATCTATTATTATGAGCTATTAAGCACAGTGTTAGATAAAATGGAAAGATATTGGGGGTATTAATAGAATTATAACCCTGGAACTTTCTGTAAAGATTCATTAAAATATTAGTGATACATTAAGGCTTGATATATGTCAGATATTTTAGTAGGCTTTTTAAAAATTAATTTTTGCTGGAGTCTAGTTGATCTACAGTGTGTTAGTTTATTCTGTACAGCAGAATAAATCAGTCATACATACGTATAGACACATACATATATGTATGGCGGAGAAGGCAATGGCACCCCACTCCAGTGCTCTTGCCTGGAAAATCCCATGGACGGAGGAGCCTGGTGGGCTGCAGTCCATGGGGTTGCTGAGGGTCGGACATGACTGAGTGACTTCACTTTTCACTTTCATGCATTGGAGAAGGCAATGGCAACCCACTCCAGTGTTCTTGCCTGGAGAATCCCAGAGATGGGGGAGCCTAGTGGGCTGCCGTCTATGGGGTCACACAGAGTTTTCAGAATCTCTCCCCATGCAGGTCATTGCAGAGTGCTGTGTGGAGTTCCCTGAGCTATACAGTAGGTCCTTATTTGTTACTTATTTATAGGTACATGGTATACACAGTAGTATGTATGTATGTGTAATCCCAATCTCCCAATTTATCCCTCCCTCTCCAATCCCCTTGGTGACCATAAACTTGTTTTCTACATCTGTGACTCTGTTTCTGTTTTGTAAATAAGTTTATTTGTATCTCTTTTTAAAGATTCCACATATAAACGATATTATATTTATCTTTCTCTGCCTGCCTTACTTAACTCAGTATGACAGTTTCCAGGTCCACGCATGTTGTTGCAAATGGCATTTTTCATTCCTCTTAATTACTGAGTAATTCCATTGTGTGTGTATGCCATATCTTCTCAGATATTCCAGTAGTTTTTTAACCATTACAGCAAGTTAGGTGGTTTGTTACTATCTTATGCTATAGGTGAAGACATAAGAAAACAGGGGCACTGAACGACTTATTACTAGCTGTATCCTAACAAAAGGCAAGGAAATATTTTAAGTATGAAATAGTAAATGTCAATCATATATTACATCCTGTATACTTTATTAAATACTTTAAAAGTTATACAAATAAAACTGGATACCTCATGAATCATATTGGACACAGAGTTTCAGTCCAATAAACATGAAAGCCAACCTATAAAGCCTTGGTGAATAATGTTAGCCTTCCTGTTATTTTCTTTATGAGGTCTGTAAGCAGACACACGGAGTAAAACAGTGTTACCAAATCCACGTGACAGGACAATAAGTTGAGAAACAAGGTGATGGAGGAAGGAACAGTGCCTTTATTTGTAAAGCCAGAAAACCAAGAAGATGGTGAACTAATGTCCTAAAGAACCATCTTAATTCCTGGTAGAATTCAGGCTTTTCTGATGTGAAGGGAAAGGGAGAAGCAGGAGGAAGGTTAAGGTTAAAGGATAAAGGCAGATGGCAGACTTCTTGGAGTGATCCTTCCTTCAAGGGAAACAAAACCTTCCTTCCCCTTGTGCATGTAGGTATCATAAGGCTCCTACAAAACTTCAAGTTAGCAGTTATTTTTGCTTTACCACTCCTATCACTGCTTATCCACAGGGTTGCTAGGCTGAAAGCAAACTGATTGACAACAAATAATAGCCCTAACTAACCCAGGGGTGGGATGTGAACTGTCTTAAGGGAATTTAATGAGCTATTTGGGCACAAGCAACCTTTGTCTAATGCTTAACTCATGACGTGCAGGGTTAAAAGAATGAAATACATAGCTTGAAGAATGAGGGAGTGACATTCCACATGGGGTGAGTTCTGTTCTTGCTCTGTGACTGTAAGACAGAGAGTACCTTGAGCCTCCGCTTGCCACACTCTCATCCTCCAGCTCGTCTTTGTCCCATCGCCCCTACACCTTCTCCTACTGCCTTTCTTTTGCTTCTGGCTTTGCTGAACTCCCGCATCTCCCATTTCTGGAAGATGCACCTGATACCCCAATCTAATAGAATTTCTTGGTACAACTAGCAACCCCTCCGTTTCTGTTTCCCCAGATTTCAACTGATAAGTCTGATTTATAACATAACACAGTAATTGATTTCTTTTCATCGCATACTTTAATTAAACATGTAAGTATGTCTGTCTGTCTCTCTCTGTACATGCAAATTTTAAACACAATTTAATGTTTATAATCATCTCTCACATGATATTTTAATGGCATAGAGATCTTCTATTATCTGAATGTTCACTGTGGTTTTCAACCAGTTCTCAGTTGTTGAAAAATTTGGTTCGCATTTTTCATTCCTACAAATAATTGTAAAACAAGCAGCCTTGCAGTTAATTATACTAAAAGTTTGACCATATGCTTAATTATTTCCTTAGGATAAATTTCTAGTAATTGAATTTTTAGTTCATTGTTTATACATATTGTTAAGGCTTTTGATACACATAATCAAATTACCCTGTAAATAGTCCAAGTCTATACACATTTAAATCCACTCCAACAGTGGCTGAGTGATAGTTTTTAAAAAAGTATCTCATTGCTGTTTTAATTTGCATTTCACAGTAAGGTGTGAAATTGTTTGATAATGTTACTTTTGCCTAAAACTAAAGCCAGTGGTCCTCATAGCATTTGTTAATAACCAGTTGAGATTGAAAGTGTAACGGCTCAGCATGGTATACACATATAGATGTACACAGTAAACATATTTCTTATGCATTAAATAAATATACACGTGCATACACATTTCAAATCACTGGTTTAACACTTTAAAAACCAAATAGGTAAATGTCCAACTTCCAAATACTAGTTCTTACCATAGAAAGCAGTGTTTTTCTTGTGTTTCCAAGTTCTTGAGTGGTTTGTGTAATAAATTCAGAGAATCAAGATAAACTTTTGCCCTAACTACCATAAAATAAAACAAAGAAAACAATATATAGATGTGTATATGTTCTCTTTTTCCATTTTATTTCATTTTATTATTTTATATTGGAAGAGTTAGTTAACAGTTTTCTATTAATTTCAAGTATACAGCAAAGTGATTCATTTATATATGTATCTATTTTTTTCAAATGCTTTTCCCATTTAGGTTGTTACATAATATTAAGCAGAGTTCCTGGTACCATACCATAGGTCCTTTATGGTTATCAATTTTAAATATAGTACTGTGTACATCTTTTTTTTTAATTTTTATTTTTACTTTATTTTGCTTTACAATACTGTATTGGTTTGGCCATACATTGACATGAATCAGCCATGGGGGTACATGAGTTTCCAATCCTGAACTCCCTCCCACCTCCTGTACATCTAAATCCCAAATTCAGTAATTATTCCTCCTCCTCATCCTGCTGGTAACCATAAGTTCATTGTCCGGTTCTGTTTTTCTTTCTTAAGTTTGCTTTGGCTATTCAAGATCTTTTGTTACTGTTGTTCAGTAGCTCAGTCATGTCTGAACCTTTGCAACCCCATGGACTGTAGCACACCAAGCTTCCCTGTCCTTCACTATCTCCCTTAGTTTGTTTAAACTCATGTCCATTGAGTCGGTGATGCCATCCAGTTATCTCATTCTCTGTCACCCCCTTCTCCTCCTGCCCTCAGTCTTTTCCAGTATCAGGGTCTCTTCCAATGAGTTAGTGCTTCACGTCAGGTGGCTCAAGTATTGGAGCATCAGCTTCAGCATCAGTCCTTCCAATGACTATTCAGTGTTGATTTCCTTTAGAAATGACTGGTTTGATCTCCTTGCTGTCCAAGGGACTCTCAAGAATCTTCTCCCTCACCACAGTTTGAAAGCATCAGTTCTTCAGTGCTCAGCCTTCTTTATGGTCCAGCTCTCACATCTGTGCATGACTACTGGAAAAACCATAGCTTTGACTATACAGAACTTCACTGGGAAAGTGATATCTGCTTTTTAATATGCTGTCTAGGTTTGTCATAGCTTTTCTTACAAGGAGCAAGTATCTTTTAATTTCATAGCTGCAATCACTGTCCACAGTGATTTTGGAGCCCAAGAAAATAAATTCTGTCATTGTTTCCTGATCTATTTTCCATGATGTGATGGGGCCAAAATCCATGATCTTAGTATCTTGAATGTTGAGTTTTAAGCCATATTTTTCATTCTCCTCTATCACCTTCATCAAGAAACTCTTTAGTTCCTCTTCAGTTTCTGCCATTAGGGTGGTGTCATCTGCATATCTGAGGTCATTGATATTTCTCCCAGCAATCTTGATTCTAGCTTGTGCTTCACCCAGTCTGTCATTTAACATGATGTACTGTAAATAAGTTAAATAAGTAGGCTGACAATATACAGCGTTGACATACTCTTTTCCCAATTTTGAACCAGTCTGTTCTGTGTCCAGTTTTAACTGTTGCTTCTTGACCTGAATACAAGTTTCTCAGGAAGCAGGTAAGGTGGTCTGGTAGCCCCATCTCTTTAAGAATTATCCACAGTTTGTTGTAATCCACACAGTCAAAGGCTTTAGCATAGTCAATGAAGCAGAAGTAGATGAGTTTCTGGAATTCCCTGACTTTTTCTATGATCCACCGAATGTAGGCAGTTTGATCTCTGGCTCCTCTGGGCTTTTCTAAAACCAGCTTGTACATCTGGAAGTTCTGGTTTCACATACTATTGAAGTCTAGCTTGAAGGATTTTGAGCATAATCTTGCTAGCAGGTAAAATTAGTATCCTTCTTTGGGACTGGAATGAAAACTGATCTTTTCCAGTCCTGTGACCACTCCTGGCTTTTCCAAATTTGTCTGAATATTGAGTGAAGCACTTTAACAGCCTTTTTTTTTTTTAGCTTTCAAAATAGTTTAACTATAATTCCATCGCATCCACTAACCTGATTTGTAGCAATGCTTCCTAACACTTGACTTCACACTGAAGGATATCTGGCTCTAGGTGAATGACCACACCATCATGGTTATCTGGGTCATTAAGAACTTTTCCATGCAGTTCTGTTTATTCCTGCCATTTCTTCTTAATCTCTCCTGCTTCTATCAGATCCTTGTTATTTCTGCCCTTCATTGTGCCCATTTTTGCATGAAATGTTTCTTTGGTATCTCTAATTTTCTTGAAACGATCTCTAGTCTTTTCCATTCTATTGTTTTCCTCTAGTTCTTTACATTGCTCACTTAAAAAGACTTTTTTATTGCTCCTTGCTATTCTTTGAGACTCTGAATTCATATGGGTATATCTTCCCTTTTCACCTTTGCCTTTCACATCTCTTCTTTTCTCAGCTCTTTGTAAGGTCTCCTCAGACAAGCACTTTGTCTTCTCACATTTCTTTTTCTTGGGGGTGGTTTTGGTCATCACCTTCTATATAATGTTATGAACCTAAATAAGTAGCTCTTCAGGCACTCTGTCTCCCAGATCAAATCCTTTGAATCATTTGTCACCTCCATGGTATAATCATAAGGAAATTGATTTAGGTCATACCTGAATTTGAGCCTGTATTTTGCAATTAGAAGTTGATGGTCTGAGCCACAGTCAGCTCCAGGTTTGTTTCTGCTGACTGTATACATATTCTCCATCTTTGGCTGCAATCAGTATAATCAGTCTGATTTTGGTATTAACCATCTGGTGATGACCGTATGTAGAGTTGTCTCTTGTGTTGTTGGAAGAGGGTGCTTGCTATGACCAGTGCATTCTCTTGGCAAAACTCTGTTAGCCTTTGCCCCACTTCATTTTGTACCCCAAGGCCAGATTTGCCTGTCCAGGTATCTCATGACTTCCTCCTTTTGCATTCCATTTCCCTATGATGAAAAGGCTATCTTTTTGGTTAGTTTTAGATAGTCTTGTAGGTCTTCATAGAACCATTCAACCTCAGCTTCTTCAGCATTAGTTGTTGGGGCATAGACTTGAATTACTGGGATGTGAATGGTTTGCCTTGGAAACAAACTGAGATCATTCTGTTATTTTTGAGATTGCACCCAAGTATTGCATTTTGGACTCTCTTGTTGACTATCCATTTCTTCTAAGGGATTCTTGACTACAGTTATAGATATACTAGTCATTTACCCATTCCCATCCATTTTTGTTTACTGATTCTTAAAATTTCGACATTCACTCTTACTACCTCCTGTTTGACCACATCCAATTTACTTTGATTAATGGACCTAACATTCCAGTTCCTGTGCAATATTGTCCTTTTTTAAATTTTTTTATTTTTTTACAATACTGTATTTGTTTTGCCATACATTGACATGAATCAGCCACAGGTGTCCACGATCTCCCAATGCCGAAGCCCCCTCCCACCTCCCACCCCATATCATCTCCCTGAATCATCCCGTGCACCAGCCCCATGCATCCTGCATCCTGTATTGAACATAGACTGACGCTTCATTCTTACAAGATAGTATACATGTTTCAATGCCATGGCAATATTGTTCTTTACAGCATCATTCTTTACTTTCACCACCAGACACATCCACGACTAGGCATCATTTCCGCTTTGGCTCAGCCTCTTCTTTATTTCTGGGGCTATTTCTCTGCTCTTCTTTGAACACCTACCAACCTGGGAGGCTCATCTTTCAGTGTCACATCTTTTTACCTTTTTATACTGTTCATGGAGTCCTCAAGGCAAGAATACTGAAGTGGTTTGCCATTTCCTTCTGCAATGGACCAGGCCTGGCTAGTAGGGACATGCCCATCAGTTGCTGCACATAGCCGTAGGGCATGCTTGGCACACTGGTGCCCCACTGCTTGTCCTCTTGAGTGTGTAAATCTTCTCCGGCCACTGGGTGTTGGTCAACATGCTGCCCAGGGCCCTGGGCAGAGGCCCTGCTGGAGTTGTTGGCTGGAGCCAATCAATGTTGGAGGATACTCAGAAGCCAGGAGCAGAGTGTTTCCTGGCATCTCTACTGGCTGCCCTGGGGCCAGTCCACCACCCAGGAGCTGTGGGGGTGTGGAGGGCTCCCTCGCCTTACCATTGCCTCTGGCTTCCCTAGGGCTGATTCAGGGTCTTTTGTGTCTCCATACAAACTTGAAGGTTTTTAGCTCTGGTTCTTTGAAAAACGCTATTGGTATTTTGATAGAGATTGCATTGAATCTATAGATTGCCCTGGGTAGTACAGTCATTTTGACAATACTGAGCATAATATATCTTTCCATCTTTTTGTGTCATCTTTGATTTCTTTCATCAGTGTCTTATAGTTTCAGAGTACAGATTTTTGTCCCCTTAGGTAGACTTATTCCTAGGTATTTTATTCTTTTGATATGAAAGTAAATGAGATAGTTTTTTGAATTTCTCTTTCTGATCTTTTGCTATTGTATAGGAATGCAACAGATTTTGGGTATTAATTTTGTAACCTGCAACTTTACAGATTCATTGATAGCTCTAATAGTTTTCTGGTAGCATCTTTAGGATTTTCTATGTGTAGTATCTTGTAATCTGCAAACAGTAACAACTTCTTCTTTTCCAACTTGGATTCCTTTTATCTCTATTTCTTTTCTGATTGTTGTAATGAAGACTTCCAAAGCTATTTTGGGCAAAAGTGATTACAGTGAACATCCTTGCTTTGTTCCTGATCTAGAGGAATGCTTTCAGCTTTTCATCATTGAGTATTATGTTAACTGTACATTTGCCATATATGGTTTTCATTATGTTGAGAAATGAGCTCTCTATGTTCACTTTCTGTAGAGTTGTGTTTTTTTTTTAATCATAAATGGGTGTTGAATTTTGTCAAAAGATTTTTCTGCATGTATTGAGATGATCATATACTTTTTATTCATTTTTTTGGTGTGGTTTATCACACTGATTGATTTGTAGATAATGAAAAATTGTTACATCCCTGGGGTTAAATCCCACTTGATATGGTATATAATCCTTTTAATGTGTTGTTAGATTTGGATTGCTAGAATTTTGTTGAGGATTTTTGCATCTATAGTCATCAGTGATATTGGCCTGTGATTTTTTTTTTTTTTTTTTGTCAAGCTATTGTTGGCTTCATAGAATGAGTTTGTGAGTATTCCTCCCTCTGAAATTTTTTGGAAGAGTTTCAGAAAAGTAGGTGTTAACTTTTCTTGAATGCGATAGAATTTGCCTGTGATGCCATCTCATTCTCAGCTTTTGCTTGTTGGGAGTTTTAAAATCATAGTTTCAATTTTAGTACTTGTCATTAGTCTGTTCACATTTTCTATTTCTTCCTGGTTCACTCTTGGAAGGTTATATTTTTTGAGAATTTGTCCAGTTTTTCCAGGTTGTCCATTTGTGTGTGTGTGCATATACCTGCTTCTAGCAGTATCTTTTGTTGTTGTTGTTGTTGTTGTTTCCCAATTTTTTTAAATTGAGATATAGTTGATAGACAGTATCAAATAAGTTTTATTTGTACAACATAGTGTATATAATTTTTAAATTATACACCATTTATAATTATTATAAAATATTGGTTCTATTTCCCATGTTTTACTTCATATCCTTATACCTTATTTTATACCTAGTAGTTTGTACCTCTTATTACCCTACTTCTGTGTTATCTCTCCACCTTCCTACTGGTAACCACTAGTTTGTTCTCTGTATTTGTGAGCCTGTGTCTTTTTTTATTTTATTTACTAGATTTTTGTACTTATTAGATTTCACACATAAGTGACATCATATAGTATTTGTTTTTCTCTGACATTTCATTTAGCATAATGCTCTTCAAGTCCATCTATGTTGCTGCAAATAGCAAAAAAATCATTCTTTTTATGATTGAGTAGTGTGTGTGTGTGTGTGTGTGTGTGTGTGAGTACACACAATCTAATCCATTCACACAACATCTACACACAACATCTAATCTATTCACTATTTGAGGGACATTTAGGCGATCGCCTGGAAAATCCCGTGGATGGAGGAGCCTGGTGGGCTGCAGTCCATGGGGTTGCTAGAGTCAGACACACGACTGAGCAACTTCACTTTCACTTTTCACTTTCATGCATTGGAGAAGGCAATGGCAACCCACTCCAGTGTTCTTGCCTGGAGACTCCCAGGGACGGGGGAGCCTGGTGGGCTGCTGTCTATGGGGTCGCACAGAGTTGGACACGACTGAAGCGGCTCAGCAGCAGCAGCAGCAGTAGGCAATTGCCATATTTTGACAATTGGAAATAATGCTGCTATGAACACTGGGGTGTATGTATCTTTTCAAATTAATGTTTTTGTTTTATTCAGAGATCTACTCAGGAATGGAATTGTTGGGTTATGTAGTACTTCTATTTCAACTTTTGAGAAGTTTCCATTCTGTTTTCCATAGTGGCTTCACCAATGTGTAATATATCCATTGTATTTCTGTGGTGTCCATTGTAATGTCTCCTTTTCATTTATAATTTTATTGATTTGAGCCTTCTCTCCCCTTTTGCCCCCAAAATAGATAAATTTTGTTTATGTTTTCAAGGAACCAACTTAAAAAATATTTATTTTAATGGGAGGATAATTACTTTACAATATTGAGGTGGTTTTGGCCATACATTGACATGAATCAGCCATAGGTACACATGTCTCCCTATCCTGAACCCTCCACCTTCCTTCCCACCAATCCCTCTAGGTTGTCCCAGAGCACTGGCTTTAAGTGCCCTGCTTCATGCATCAAACTTGCACTGGTCACTGGTCATCTATTTTACATATGGTAATATACATATTTCAATGTTCATTCAGACCATCCCACCCTTGCCTTCTCTCATATAGTCTAAAAGTGTCTTCTTTACATCAGTGTCTCTTTTGCTGCCATGCATAGAGGATCATCATTACCATCTTTCTAAATTCCATATATATATATATATATATATATATGCATTAATATACTGTATTGGTGTTTCTCTTCCTGACTTCATTCTGTATAATATGCTCCAGTTTCATCCACCTCATTAGAACTGACTCAAATTCTTTTTATAGCTGAGTAATATTCCACTGTGTATATGTACGACAACTTCCTTATCCATTCATCTGCCAATGGACTTCTAGGTTGCTTCCATGGCCTAGCTATTGTAAACACTGCTGCAATGAACATTGGGGTACATGTGTCTCTTTCAGTTCTGGTTTCCTATATGCCCAGCAGTAGGGTTGCTGGGTCATACAGCAGTTCTATTTCTAGCTTTTAAGGAATCTCCACACTGTTCTCCATAATAGCTGCGCCAGTTTGCATTCACACCAACAGTGTAAGAGGGTTCCCTTTTCTCCACATCCTCTCCAGCATTTATTGTTTCTAGACTTTTCGATGGTAGCTGTTCTGACTGGTGTGAAATGATACGTCACTGTGGTTTTCATTTGCATTTCTCTAATAATGAGTGAAGTTGAGCATCTTTCATGCATTTATTAGCCATCTGTATGTCTTCTTTGGAGAAATGTCTGTGTAGTTCTTTGGTTCACTTTTCACTTTTTGATTGAGTTGTTCATTTTTCTGGTATATGAGCTGCTTGTATATTTGGAGATTAGTTCTTGGTCAGTTACTTTGTTTCCTATTGTTTTTCTCCCATTCTGAAGTCTGGCTTTTCACCTTGTTTATAGTTTCCTTTGTTGTGCAAAAGCTTTTAAGTTTAATTAGGTCCCATTTATTTGTTTTCATTTTTATTTCCATTACTCTGGGAGGTGGGTCATAGAAGATCTTGCTGTGATTCATGTTGGAGAGTGTTCTGCCTATGCTTTCCTCTAAGAGTTTATGGTTTCTGGTCTTAGATTTAGATCTTTAATCCATTTTGCGTTTATTTTTGTGTGTGGTGTTAAAAAGTGAAGAACCAACTTTTATTAAGAGTCTATAAGTCAATCACATATATAAATGGATAATTAATAAAGGACTATGAAAACAACTAAAAAAACTAGTTTTTAGTTTCATTGATCTTTCCCACTTTCTTCATTTCTATTTCACTTATTTCTGCTCTGATATTTATGACTGGTATCTAATTTTCTTGAGGATATCTCTAGTCTGTCCCATTCTATTGCTTTACTCTAATTCTTTGCATTGATCACTGAGAAAGGCTTTCTTATCTCTCCTTGCTATTCTTTGGAACTCTGCATTCAAATGGGTATATCTTTCCTTTTCTCCTTTGCCTTTAGCTTCTCTTCTTTTCTCAGCTATTTGTAAGGTCTCTTCAGACAACCATTTTGCCTTTTGCATTTATTTTTCTTGGGGGTGGTCTTGATCACTGCCTCCTGTACAATGTCCTGAACCTCCATCCATAAGACTAGAGATCTCGTCAAGAAAATTAGAGATACCAAGAGAACATTTCATGCAAAGATGTACAAAATAAAGGGTAGAAAAGATTCTGCTTCTAACAGAAGCAGAAGATATTAAGAAGAGGCAGCAAGAATACACAGAAGAACTATATAAAAAAAATTCATGACCTAGATAACCACAATGGTTTGATCATAGACCTAGAGCCATACATCCTGAATGAAAAGTCAAGTGGGGCTTAGGAAGCACCACGATGAACAAACCTAGTGGAGGTGATGGAATTTCATTTGAGTTATTTCAAATCCTAAAAAATGATGCTGTGAAAGTGCTGAACTCAATATGCCAACAAATCTGGAAAACTCAGCAGTGGCTACAGGACTTGAAAAGGTCAGTTTTCATTCCAATCCCAAAGAAAGGCAGTGCCACAGAGTGCTCAAATTACCACACAATTGCACTCATCTTACATTCTAGCAATGAAACACTCAAAATTCTCCAAGCCAGGCTTCAACAGTACATGAACAATAAACTTCCAGATGTTCAAGCTGGATTTAGAAAAGGCAGAGGAACCAGAGGTCAAATTTCCAACATCTGTTGATCATAAAAAAAAGCAAGAAAGTTCCAGAAAACCATCTATTTTGGCTTAATTGACTACGCCAAATCCTTTAACTCTGTGGCTCACAACAAACAGTGGAAAATTCTTAAAGAGGTGGGAATTACAGACCACCTGACCTGCCTCCTGAGAAATATATATGCAGGTCAAGAAGCAACAGCTTGAACTGGACATGGAACAACAGACTGTTTCCAAATCGGGAAAAGAGTATGTCAAGGCTGTATATTATCATCCTGTTTATTTAACTTATATGTAGAGTAAATTATGAGACATGCTGGACTGGATGAAGCACAAGCTGGAATCAAGATTGCAGGGGAAAATATAAACCTCAGATATGCAGATGATACCACACTTATGGCAGAAAGCAAAGAAGAACTAGAGAGCCTCTTGATGAAAATGAAAGAGGAGAGTGAAAAAGTTGGCGTAAAATTCAACATTCAGAAAACTAATATCATGGCATCTTGTCCCATCATTTCATGGCAAATAGATGAGGAAATAATGGAAACAGTGAAAAACTTTTTATTTGGTGGGGGGAGGGGGCCTCCAAAATCACTCTGGATGGTGACTGCAGTAATAAAATTAAAAGGCACTTGCTTCTTGGAAGAAAAGTTATGACCAACCCAGACAGCTTATTTAAAAGCAAAGACGTTACTTTGCCAACAAAGGTCTGTCTAGTCAAAGTTTTGGTTTTTCCAGTAGTCATGTATAGATGTGAGAGTTGGACTATAAAGAAAGCTGAGTACTGAAGAATTGATGCTTTTGAATTGTGGTGCTGGATAAGAGTCTTGAGGGTCCCTTGGACAGCAAGGAGATCCGGCCAGTCCATCCTAAAGGAAATCAGTTCTAAATATTCATTGGAAGGACTGATGTTGAAGCTGAAGCTCCAACACTTTGGCCACCTGATATGAAGAACCGACCCATTTGAAAAGACTCTGATGCTAAGAAATGTTGAAGGCAAGAGGAGAAGGGGATGATCATGGATAAGATGGTTGGTTAGCATCACTGATGCAATGGGCATGAGTTTAAGTAGGCTCCCGGAGTTGGTTATATACAGGGAAATCCTGGTGTGCTGCAGTCTATGCGGTCACAAAGAGTTGACACAACTGGACTACTAAACATAACTGATTTGTGATTTCTTTCCTTGTTCTAACTTTGGGTTTTCTTTGTTCTTTCTCTAGTTACTTTAGGTGTAAGGTTAGATTGTTTCTTTGTGATTTTTCTTGTAGCCTGATTGTACAGTTCTAAACATCACTGTTAGAACTCCTTTTGCGGCATCCCATAGATTTTGGATCTTTTTCTTTCATTTGTTTTCAATTTTAGTCTGAAAAAGCTAGTTTCTATTACTGAGCCCTGCTTTACACTAACTAGGGTTTGTGCAACTAGGCTATTCATTCTGTAACACGAAACTACTTATGGGCATAAAGTTAAGTCTCTTTTGTACCACGGAACCTCTGTATAGCACACAACTATTTATAAAACTAGAATAAAGTTGTAGAGTTTTCCTCACTTTATTCCAAGGTTTTTGCCATGTTACTAGGAAGAAGTTCTTAGCTCAAAGAGAAAAAGGAGCAGGTGTCAGTGCACTCAAGACATTTACATATATATAAGCTTTTCTTAGTGGTTTAGATGGTAAAAAATCTATCTGCAATGCAGGAGACACGAGTTCAATCCCTGGGTCAGGATGATCCTCTGGAGAAGGAAATGGCTACCCACTCCAGTTTTCTTGCCTGGAGAATTCCATGGACAGAGGAGTCTGGTGGGTTACAGTCCACAGGGTCGCAAAGAGTTGGACACAAATGAGTGACTGACACTTTCAGTTTTTTCATATATATATACTGTGTATTAAGAAAGATTATTTTTTAAAACAATATATACAAAAAAATAAGTTGAAATCTAAGAATAATTCACTTAATACAGAATATATATATATATAACTATATATATAGTTGCAAATACAATTCTGTATTAAGTGAATTATTCTTAGATTTCAACTTACTTTTCTTGTATATATTGTTTTAAAAAATAATCTTTCTTAATTAATTTAGAGAACATTTTGAGAATTAGGCCCTTGAAAGGGATATCTTTCTATTAATATTCCTTATTTATATTTAAAAGAGACCATTCATTTTTCATAGATTTGATGTCTATAATCTTTTTGCCTAGGAACAAGCTTACAGTACATTAATTCTGCAGTCTTAACGTGAACATCCATCCCATGTTAAATGAATTATAAAATGTATGCCCATTAGTCAAAAACTCATGGCATGACCAAACCAGTAGTGGTGATGGGCACACTGAGAATCGCTGGGAAAATGGCTCCTTATCCCAATCCAAACCATCTTCTTAATCAGAATTGTGCTGCCCTAATACACCACTGATGGAGAAGGCAATGACACCCCACTCCAGTACTCTTGCCTGGAAAATCCCATGGGTGGAGATGCCTGGTAGGCTGCAGTCCATGGCATCTCGAAGAGTTGGACACAACTGAGCGACTTCACTTTCACTTTTCACTTTCATGCACTGGAGAAGTGGCAACCCACTCCAGTTCTTGCCTGGAGAATCCCAGGGACAGCGGAGCCTGGTGGGCTGCCGTCTCTGGGGTTGCACAGAGTCAGACATGACTGAAGCAACTTAGCAGCAGCAACAATACACCACTGATCCTCAAGAAGTCTCTGAACATAGTTTAGAAAGCCCTGAATGATCACCTTTTACTCTTTTAATCTCCAACTCCAGCATTTTACTCTCACCTAATTATGTTCAAGTTCTAATCTATGATTCCAAGTTTTTCAAAAGTTTCTTTTTCTGTCCTGCTTCTGGACCCAAACTTCTGGTCTAGAGCTCTGTCTCTGTAGATATAAGACATGTACCACCAGTAATTTACGAAATCATTTTTAAATGATGCTCAAACAGAGCTTTGAATATTGTCGTATGATAGTATAAGAAAAGTTATATTCTAATTAGATCATTTTGAAAAGTCTTAAATTCCATTCAGTCACTCAGTCATATCTGACTCTTTGCAACCCCATGGACTGCAGCATGCCTGTCTTCCCTGTCCATGACCAACTCCCAGAACTTGCGCAAACAAATGTTCACTGAGTTCGTGATATCATCCAACCATCTCATCCTCTGTCATCCCCTTCTCCTACTGCCTTCTATAATTCCTAGCATCAGGGGCTTTTTCAGTGAGTCAGTTCTTCACATCAGGTGGCCAAAATATTGTAGCTTCAACTTCAGCATCAGTCCTTCCAGTGAATATTCAGGACTGATTTCCTTTAGGATTGACTGGTTTGATCTTCTTGCAGTCTAAGGGACTCTCAAGAGTCTTCTCCAACACCACAGTTCTAAAGCATCAATTCTTGGTGCTCAGCTTTCTTTATGGTCAAGCTCTCACATCCATACATGACTACTAGAAAAACCATAGCTTTGACTACATGGACTTTGATTCTCAATGTCATGTCTCTGCTTTTTAATATGCTGTCTAAGTTGGTCATAGCTTATTCAGTAAGACTTAATAAGTCCTGCTTCCATACCTAGTGAATTTACTTATTTATTTGGCTTAACACTGAGATTGCTAATATCCCCTTTATACTGGGAGAGAAAATGTCTGAGGCTCAGGTTTCTGTAGGAGGTAGTAATTAGCTAAGATTTCATTGTTTGCTTAGTGTCAATGTACTTATTTTCAGAAATTCCTTCTGCTTATATAGATGATTTTGATTTTTCTTCTTATGGGAATGATATGTCTTTTAAAACAATGTTAAATTTTAACAGTGAATTCATCAAAATAAGTATTTTTGATAATATTTTATATATGAATATTCAAAAATCATGAATTTGGTGGGCATATAAGAAAAGTTTTGTAAATTCTGACAATATTCTTCTCTACACCATTTCTATATCTTCAGTTCTCATTTTAAATATCACTTTGGTCAGAAAGATATCTTTGACTCTAGATAGAATTCATCTGGTTCTATTCCCTTTTATTTACTCCCCATTTCCCTCTAATCATCTATCAAGTGATTTATTCCTTTTGTAAGCTGCCTATACATTTGCCTTTATCCCCTGTATAAAATTCTGTAAAGGCAGATGTCATTCAATATGTCATGTGTTAAATATTTGTTGATCAGTAAGAGTAGAAGTTGGATGAACAAACATGAAGACTGTGAAAAAGGTGGAATTATCAAGATTAGTTCTCTAAAACATGGACTTGAATTGTTTCTCTTTTGTTTTATTCAAGACTTGGTTTTTCCTTAATGTTTTTTTACACTACTATCAGTCATAATTATTTTATTATTGTAACAGTAGACAATGAGTATAACAGGAGTAAACTAATAACACACTTGACCTAACTAGCTGGTAGGGGATTCCCAATAGTCTATCAGCCTGACAGTCCCCAGACTCAAGGTTTGACTGAGCTGAGTCACCAGATATCTTGTCATACTAAACATGTGGTTGGGCCTGAGACAAAAAAATCAACCAGCCTGATGATAATTACTCTCAGTGTCTTTGCACTTGTTGATGGTATCTTGTTGACTCTCCAGGCATGTTAGACATCCAGGAAAAAGAGCCTGATCTAGAGTGGATGTGATTGCAAACAGAATCTTGTAAACCAAGGCTATGAATAGAAATGAATGGCAGAGATTTAAGAAATCCTAAGTGTGTAACGGCTGTGATGGATGCTGATGGGGATTCAGGTTAGTGGTTGCATTCAGAGAATATCTGTTATTGGAGTGATGACAACTTATCATTTATTCAGTAATTGAGGATTTCATTAGCCAATCAATAATTTACTACCTTAACTGTCCATAAAATATTTCATTGTGAGACTTAAATGAATTTTGAAATTGCTTGTGTTAATTAAATTTTTCTTAGGCTGTGCCTATGAAATCATAATATTCTTTTATTACAGAAAACTAAGAGCTATTTAAAGAGAAGGCCACTGCACAAAGAAAAAAATGTGTTATATGTTATGTGCTTAATTTATGTAGCACTTCACAATATAAATCAAATTGTTGTTACATTTTACAGCATAGCAGATCTCTTAATGAAGAAACAAATTACCCTACAAACATATTTTTTCCCCTCGGGATATTTGAAGTTAAAAGAAGGTAGGACATTGTTCTAATAAGCCTAATTTGTCACGCATGGGAACCACTATTTCGTATGAAACTACCGAATTTGCATTTCATAAGACAGTCACAGATACATTATCTAATCACAAATATTAAAATATCACTTATATCAAAAACTACAATAAAAATGGAGGAAACATGCAAATGATATGTGATCCCATATAACTTTAGAGGTAGATACAGAGGGTTGTATTTCTTCATTCATTCAGTATTGATCAGCCTGTGTGTCATGCATTGTATTGGATGGTCACTGTCTCCTTGAAAGTTTCTTTATATTAGTTTATTTTTTATTTATTTTATTGGTGAGATTCACTTTAAAACAATTCATTTTGGAAAATATGGGATCTTGGGAGGTCCCTGCGATGGATGGCTAGCTGTGTCCCTTCTTATACCCCTGGGTTACTTTCTCATCCTTATTTGCAATTAGTCGTGGCTTAGTTGTTGAGATCTGGGCAATGGAGTATGAGGATCAGTGATTGTGCTTGACCTATGAAAACTTTCCACTTGTGTGCCACCACGTTCTTTTCCCTCTACTAACTGGATGCAGATGATGGAAAATCCTGAGAGATGAAGGATCCTGGATCATTTAACTATTGAGAAGTGGAGAGTGTCTCACTCAACAGGAAGAATTCCACCTTGGCAATATGGGAAAAAATAAATGACCTGATAGGTTCTCATCATTATACATTTGGGAGGCTGTTAGAGCAGTGTAGCCTGCCTTCATTGCCATAGATAATTGGTTTCGTCAGTTCCTCCACTTATACTTCTGTCATTTTGGACAGTTGAGTGATTTCTCTAGCCTAACTTACTTCATCAGAAATTGAGGCTTATAATAACCACCACCGTATATGGTTGCTGGGCAGAGCAAAGGGGCTGATATATGTACAGGGATTAAACTAGCCCCTGGTAAATAAATAGTTTGGATATTTTTATTATTATTATTCCTCAGAGAATCCTTGAGAATCTGAGAAGAAAGCTCAAGTGAACTCATGCTGTTTCAAAATGGGAAGTAAAAACTTGACAGCAGTCTTGGGCAGGTTAACTGAAGGAAGTAGGACCTATAAGAGAAGTGTAGAATTAGGAACTTGCCCTCTGGTAAGAAAGTTGACAATCGAACCAAGCTCCTCATTGCATGCTATAAAACTGTCTATCCACTGAGAATCCCTGAGTTTCAAAGATTGTCTGATATGATTATACTTTTCCATGGGGAATAAACTCTCCAAAACACCCAGAGAGATGCAAATTCTTCTGAAGGAGGGAATACAAAGAGCAGCCGAGAAAAAGAGAAAAATGAGGGGAGAGGTGAAACTCAAGAAGCCAAAGAACAGATGGCTTCAGCAGTAGCAAAGCCACACAGAGAAAATATATGAAATCTGAAATCCCTCAGGCAAGGGAGAAAATGTGGAACCTTCAGAAGTCATAGGAGTCTAGAAGGTATACTGTCAGCAACCCGTGCTATTTCTTCTCCTGCCCTAGTAGGGTCAAGGAGCTGGAGTTATAACTGCGGAGGGGACCAATGTGTGTGAACATTATTACACCCATCTTAACAAGTCAGAGAACTGTGCATTCATGGACGTGGCTCTAAAAGTATCCCCTATTGCTGTGGCAGGTGTAATTATAAGAAAGAGAAACAGATCACATCCATCTTGAGATAAATTATGGACTGTCTTATAATAGTTACATAAATTAACACTTAATTCCTTAAAATAACCTTAGATCCCCCAAATGTAAATGTTCTTATTGTGTTTTCCTTTATTAATTTTTATATATGGGAGCAAAGCACTTTAAGAACATATCTTAATCACTTTGACAGCATTTATCTGAGTCATCCTGATTCTGGGAAATCAAATAAAAATTTTACATTTCTGATTTTAATTTGACTAAAATCACGCTAAGTGGTTCTAATGAATATCTTTCTGACTATTTAGATCTTGTTATGACAGGTTTTCTTTGTAAGAACTAGGAACTCCCACAGATTCCTGTTAGAAGAATGAGAAGAACAGGAGATAAATGAGAAGTAGTGAGCTGCTCTGGGCTGGAAGAGAGGGACCTTGGATTCAGTGTTTAGCACTAACGCATATGGTTAAGGTTATTCCCTCACACATTGCCTCCAAAGGTCATTTTGAAGGTCAGGGGCCATAGATATATTACTTTTTATCCAACAGCATGTAATGTCCTTTGGAGTATTGCTCCTCTTTGATTTGATAAGGATCTCAGGCACATGAGGTGAACATTTGATCTGAATGGAACCAATCAGAATCAGCCCTGGTATTTTGCTTGAGCCATCAGGAAGAGTTTCTCCTTCTCTTCTGAGACATGTAGTTGTAATGACTGAGTTTTCTAATTTCAAATAACTTGCAGAAAAAATATAGCTACCAATAATAAATGCTTAAGCTGCCGCTCTTCTGCCCCCATGATAGTCACTCTTCCATAAATTACTATCGTAATCCTTCCCAGTGAAGTATTTCAATCAGGCCAATACCAATCAAACAGGATTGGCCAAAGAATGATACATGAGCCATCTATGGGATTGAGAGAAAAACATTTTTTCTATTTATTTTTAATCTGGCATATAAATTATATTTTTATAGAAAATGTTTGTGTCACAAAATAAGTGATCTTTTCACTGTGAGTCAATCATTCCTTGGTTAATGTCCTTGGAACAATGTGCTTCATATTATATAATCACTAAATAAAATATATTTACTATGTTATTATCATATAAAATATTATATACACACATGCACATATACACATAAACACATAGCTTTTGAGATGCTCTGTATTTAGAATTGTACTTCATTTACTTATGAAACTTTGGGTGTGTTTGCTATAGAATAAAGTATCAGTTTTACAGATGTGGATGTTGATGCCAGAGAGAATGATACTTTGCACCGGTGTCCTCTGCAGCTTCTCTGCATTCCAGGTTACCAATAGATATATAAGATAAAACTTCTAATATAAATACAGTTGGATGTACCAAAATGAGTATGTCAGGTCTTGCAGCTCAGGTCAAAAATACAGTACATGGGTGTTTTTCATTAAAGGAAGTTGAGTCATGGTGGGACATAAGGGATATTAACATGACCCAGTTTGTGCTTGGAAAAGGCCATTCTGGCAAAAACAGATTGCAGGACACAAGAGTGGAGGAGAATAGACTAGTTAAGTACCTCCAACTGCTAACTGAAGAAATAAACACATAGCCAGACAAATGGATGAGTGAATGAATACTTGAAAAACTGCATATATTAGCTTTTTTGAGGGAAAGGCAGTTGGAGCATTAAGTCTGCAAACTCTGCATTTCTTCCTAGGACACAAGCAGAGTGGTATTCTCAAAACTTTTTGATTCAGTGGTTCTTGAAAACTCAGGATGAAGTCAGGAGTGATGAAGCAAGGAGTAACCGTCATCTAGTTAATGAGATCTCCTAGTTTCTAGTTTCTTTCATACTTTTCCGGTCCAGCTTCTTAGAACTGAAAGACAGACAGGAAAAGGCAAAAGGCAAAAAAAAAAAAAAAAAAGTCCTGTTCAGGAACAAAGCTGTTTTCTGTTAGGTTGATGCAAAAGTAATTACAGTTTCAGAAATTGAATTTTAAATCACTATGACTAAAGGTTCAGACACATCTTTATTAATCACAATAGGAACCATTACAATTGATGCATTTTTGCCAATGAGAAAGAAGTTTGCTTATTTCTGTAGCATAAAAATCTGTGCTTTGAGATTTGATGAACTCTTGGAAAATATTTTCTGCATTTTGCTGGTTGTGGAAGCGTTTTCCCTACAAAAGCTGTTGAGGTGCTTGAAGAAGTGATAGTCAGCTGGCCAGAGGTTAGATGAATATGGTAGATGAAGCAAAACTTCATAGTCTAATTCATTCAACATTTGAAGTGGTTGTTGTGAGACATGCAGTCGGGTGTTGTCATGGAGAATTAGGCCTTTGGTGTAGACCAATGGTAGCTGCAGGGGTTGCAGTTTTTGGTGCATCTCATCAATTTGCTGAGCTTATTCTCAGATGTAATGGTTTCCCTGGAATTCAGAAAGCTGTAGTGGATCAGACAATCAGCAGACCACCAAACAGAGACTATGCTATTTTGGGGGTGTAAGTTGGCTATGGGAAGTGCTTTGAAGCTTCTTCTCAGTCCAGCCACTGAACTGGTCACCACTGGCTGTCATATAAAATTCACTTTTCATTGCAGTTACAATACAATCTAGACATGGCTCATCATTGTGTAGAATAAGGAAAGATGACACTTCATAACAACCATTTAAAAAAAATTGTAGTCAGCTCATGAAGTACTTGCTTTTCAAGTTTTCCACCTCTTCAATTTGCTTCAAATACTGAACCACCTTAGAATGTTTGATGTGGAATTATTGGGCAGCTTCTCATGTGGTCATAAAAGGATCGGCTTTGATGATTGCTCTCAGTTGGTCATTATCACCTTCTGGTGGCTGGCTACTAGGCTACTCATCTTCAAGGTTCTAGTCTCCTTTGCAAAACTTCTTGAACCTTCTCTGCACTACACATTCGTTAGCAGCTTCTGGGCCAAATGTGTTGTTGATGTTGTGAGTTGTATCCACAACCCATTTTGAACTCAAATAAGAATTTGCTTTGTATCTAGCATCATTTCCATAGTCTACAATAAATATACAGCAAGTAATGTCATTAGCAAAAAATATAAAGTGAGAAATGCACATTAGAATGATGTATAGCATAGCTACATTTATTGAGAATGTATTCCAATATCAAATGGCAAATTTCAACAATGCAAAAACCACAATTACTTTTTGCACCAACCTAATAATTTTCGCAATATTTATTGAAAAATATAAGGTTGACTGAGATATCTGGTTATTATGGAAATACCATATAATAAGGAGAATTGAACATGAACTGAAGATTAATAATGAATCTAGTTAATGACTTCATAAATTACACTTCTTGAACACTCATTACTGGATGTAATGCCTTACATAGTTAATTCAGAAAAATAAAAGTAAAGAGAAATAACATGTAGGAAAAATGAGTTACTATTCTTGAGAAATAATTAAGAGCACACCTAATTCAGTCAGTAAGTCAGTTCAGTTGCTCAGTCTTGTCCAACTCTTTGCAGCTCCATGAAATGCAGCACGCCAGGCCTCCTTGTCAATCACTAACTGCCAGAGTCTACCCAAACCCATGTCCATTGAGTTGGTGATGCCATTTAACCATCTCATCTTCTGTCGTCCCCTTCTCCTCCTGCCCTTAATCTTTCCCAGCATAAGGGTCTTTTCAAATGAGTTGGCTCTTCATATCAGGTGGCCAAAGTATTGGAGATTCAGCTTCAACATCACTCCTTCCAATGAAAACCTAGGACTGGTCTCCTTTAGGATGGACTGGTTGGATCTCCTTGCAGTTCAAGGGACTCTCAAGAGTCTTTTCCAACACCACATTTCAAAATCATCAATTCTTTGGTGCTCAGCTTTCTCTGTAGTCCAACTCTCATATCCATACATGACTACTGGAAAAACCATAGCCTTGACTAGATGGACCTTTGTTAACAAAGTAATGTCTCTGCTTTTCAATATGTTGTCTAGGTTGGTCAAAACTTTCCTTCCAAGGAGTAAGCGTTGTTTTTAATTTCATGGCTGCCGTCACCATCTGCAGTGATTTTGAAGCCCCTAAAAATAAAGTCTGTCACTCTTTCCATTGGTTCCCCATCTATTTGCCAAGAAGTGATGTGATCGGATGCCATGACCTTAGTTTTCTGAATGTTGAGCTTTAAGCCAACTTTTTTCACTCTCCTCTTTCACTTTCATCAAGAGGCTCTTTAGTTCCTCTTCACTTTCTGCCATAAGGATGGTGTCATCTGCATATCTGAGGTGATTGATATTTCTCCCGGCAATCTTGATTCCAGCTTGTGCTTCTTCCAGTCCAGCATTTCTCATGATGTACTCTGCAAAGAAGTTAATATGCAGGGTTACAGTATACAGCTTTGGTATACTCCTTTTCCTATTAGAAACCAGTCTGCTGTTCCATGTCCACTTCTAACTGTTGCTTCCTGACCTGCATACAGATTTCTCAAGAGGCAGGTCAGGTGGTCTGGTAGTCCTATCTCTTTCAGAATTTGCCACAGTTATTAATTTAATGCTGTGAATTAAGTTAACTAATTTAATGCATAGTTCTCATATCTGATATGATTCTGTTTTTACTTGAGTAAAGTTAAAGCGTTTAAGCTTGAGTAGAGAAAGCAATGGCACCCCACTACTTTCCAGTACTCATGCCTGGAAAATCTCATGGATGGAGGAGCCTGGTAGGCTGCAGTCCATGGGGTCGCTAAGAGTCGGGCACAACTGAGCTACTTCACCTTCACTTTTCACTTTCCTGCATTGGAGAAGGAAATGGCAACCCACTCCAGTGTTCTTGCCTGAGAATCCCAGGGACAGGGGAACCTGGTGGGCTGCTGTCTATGGGGTTGCACAGAGTCGGACATGACTGAAGCTGACTTAGCAGCAGCAGTAAGGTAAAGGGAAAGAAACTGGACCAATTTTTACATAGGTAATATTTTTCTAATGGAAATAAAATAGCATGCAGATTTTAAAAATTATCAGAGAAATAAAATAAAATATTAATAAATATTTTATTAAATAAAATATTAATATATCTACCCCAAAAAATATATATACAACATCTTTGCCAAAAGTGTTAGTCACTCAGCCAAAAAATAAAAAACAACATAAAATCAAAATTAAAATTCTGATATATTTGCAAGGTATATAATAGATAAATCAATAAGAATATTAATATTTAACTAGAAAAAATAAGGTTAGTGAAAATGAGAAAATTCCCTGAGATGATGCAATGAGAGCAGTAGGTCACCTGACTATGCAAAGGGGCTTGTGCTACAGGAGAATTCCAAAGTTTAAAAACTCAGAATGTATACTGAGTTGCTATTATACCTGCCATTCTCCCTGCCTGAGATAAAAGAGAGAAATCTTATCTTTTAAGCTGGATATAAAAAATCCTCTCCTGAGAAGGAAAGAAGATCTCTACCTTAGAGTGTAAGCAGGCCTATCAGGGAAGATTTTTTTAAAAAAAAAGAAAGTGGGGCATCTGCAGACTCTGTTCCTTTTAGAATGGAAGCAACATAGCTCTACAAAAGAGGACACAAGTATCTCTTGAGTTTATCCTCCTTAGAATGTGAGCAAATGGCTGTTGGGGAAAAGAGATATGCTCTATCTTTATATCCTATCAATTTCCATTATTCAGAAGCTAGAGATTTCTCAAGGACAGAGCAAAAACTGTTTGGATGGTCTTTCAACACTGGTCTTAAAAAAAAAAAAAAATCTGATCTGAAGTACCATTTTGGTTTCACACAATGCATCCCTCTTTTCTTTTTGAATATTTCCAAGGAGCTCATTGCCTTCTGGCGTCACTTCCTCTTTGAAATAAATTCTTCTTTTGGACTGGTCTGTGCTAAGTTTTAATTATACATAGGTCATGGAAAGAACAGAGTCTATTACATATAGACTATAGATATGTAACAGTATTAATATACAGATGGATAGTAGTTAATAACATCTAGTTTTTCATATGTGGACAGGTAGCATTTAGTGGCGTGTGGGAACAGCTGCTGTAATATGACACTGAATCAATTGCTGCCGCTATACAAACCTTTACACTGCTCCCTTGACTCACTCTGCCGTGAATTTATTATGGAATATTGTCTTCAAACTTTTGTTTCCATCCTCAAAAGATAATACAAAGTTTTATAAAATTTTTATTTAAATTCTGGCAACAGATTTGTTTTGAAAAATCTGATCAAAATATTAAATTTCAGCAGAGCTCTGAATTAACCTGTCTTTAATGTTAAATCCACTGAAGTCATTTAATGGTAAACGATTGAGCAACTGAACAGCAACAACAATGCTAAAACATGAAGAGTGTCTAAAAAAAAAAAAAGAAAAAACAACAAAAAATAAAGTGATTTAGTAAGCAGACCATGTGGATCAAAAGGACTTTTCATAATTAAGTCACGTCAGATGCTCTATTAAAATGGAGCTGTGAAGTGAAAGTCGCTCAGCTGTGTCCCACTCTTTACAACCCCATGGACTGTAGCCTGGCAGGCTTCTCTGTCCATTAAATTCTCCAGGCAATTCTACTGAAGTGGGTGGCTGTTCACTTCTCCAGGGGATCTTCCCAACCCATGGATCAAACCCAGGTCTCCCACATTGCAGGTAGATCCTTTACCATCTGAGCCACCAGGAAAGCCCAATAGTAGTGGAATGGGTAACCTATCCCTTCTCCAGGGGATCTTCCTGCCCCAGGGTCTCCTGAATTGCAAGTGGATTCTTTACCAGCTCAGCTAGTTATGTCTGCCTAACATTTTGAGATTAGGATTACATGACATATGCTTAGAATTCAGAACTAAGAGTCTTGATTTAAGATTATATGTAGAACCCTTGTTTCCCTCTGTGATATTTCTCTTACCCTAGAGGGTAAATAGAAGCTATTATGAACTCTGTGTCACCCAGTTCAGTTCAGATCAGTCGCTCAGTCGTGTCCGACTCTTTGCGACCCCATGAATCACAGCATGCCAGGCCGCCCTGTCCATCACCAACTCCCAGAGTTCACTCAGACTCACTTCCATCGAGTCAGTGATGCCATCCAGCCATCTCATCCTCTGTCGTCCTCTTCTCCTCCTGCCCCCAATCCCTCCCAGCATCAGGAGTCTTTTCCAGTACTCTTCACATGAAGTGGCCAAAGTACTGGAGTTTCAGCTTCAGCATCATTCCCTCCAAAGAAATCCCAAGGCTGATCTCCTTCAGAATGGACTGGTTGAATCTCCTTGCAGTCCAAGGGACTCTCAAGACTCTTTCCAGCACCACAGTTCAAAAGCATCAATTCTTCAGCGCTCAGCTTTCTTCACAGTCCAACTTTCACATCCATACGTGACTACTGGAAAAACCACAGCCTTGATTAGATGGACCTTTGTGGGGTCAACTGAAACCTTGGCATGGTCAGATGATTCTTGAATGATGATGCTTCATGTGTCTGAACCCCAATTGTTCCATTCCAAACCTAGACTTTAACATGGGAGAAGAGCAAACTCTTTCAGGAATGCGAAATAAGAAAATTCCATTAATTTAGGCCCAGTTCCTGATCCAGATGCCTCTCTTCTTTAAGTGAGTAACCTTATTAACATGATGGAAGGTGGACAGACATTGTCAGGGATGAGGCAAAACTTGCACATGATATGAGAAGAAAACAATTAGAATGATTTAATCTAGAGAGAAAAAAGGTGAAAAGGGCCTTGATTGAAGTGTACAGAATCATGACATGTGTAATAAGAACTGCTTACACTCTCCCTCTCTGGCTTACAATCAAAGTGTCACACAGTCCTGGAAACATGTGACAACAAATTGCATCTATGTCATTTGTTAGCTCTTCTCTTAACATTAACTTTTTCCCTACCTTATAAGCATGTTCTAGTCATCGTCAAAATAAGAATGACCATGTATAGTGGGAGAGGGAGTGGGACTGTTTTTAGAGAGACAAGATCGTATATAGTGTTGCTGTTATTGTTCAGTTGCTCAGTCATGCCCAACTCTTTGCAACCCCATGGACTACATTGCGATAGGCTTTTTCGATACTTCACCATCTCCTGGAGCTTGCTCAAACTCATGTCCATTGAGTCAGTGATGTTATCCAACATCTTGTCCTCTTCTCATCCCCTTCTCCTCCTGCCTTCAGTCTTTCCCAGGATCAGAGTCTTTTCCAGTGAGTCAATACTTCGCATAGGCGGCCAAAATTTTGGAGCTTCAGTTTCAACATCAGTCCTTCCAATGAATATTTAGGGTTGATTTCCTTTAGGATTGACTGGTTTGATCTCCTTGCAGTCCAAGGGACTCTAGCATATATATTTAATATCTATTATATGCCCAGTGGCCCACATTAGAGACTCCATGGTCATGAAGAGATTAAACGATCTTTCTTTGGCAAGTGAGGTACAGTGCATCTTGAAAGATTAATGATTTTATGAAAACAAGGAAAATGACATGCATGTAGTCACATGCCAAAACTTCTGAGGAAGATATGCAAACTAGAACTTCAGGATCTGTAGACAATTTCCAAGGCTCTAGAATTAATATGCACACACCCTCCACAGCAATATGCACACACATATACTCATAGTAGTTTCAAAAGTTATCCCATAAGCACTCTTTATTAAAATGCCACAGTGGAAAAGGCCAGTCTAATAACAGTAGCATGAGAGCTCATATGATGCTGAGATAGTATAAACAGTGGTGAAAGCAAATGAACGTGAGTCACACTGCCAATGTTCAATTCTCTTATTTCTGTTTTCTCATCTGTGAAGTAATATTGCACAACTTGTTAGTTGTAAGGCTCAAGGAAATGCTGCACATGATGCCATAAGCACAAAGTAAGTATTAAAAATATTTACCTGTTATCATCATGACAATTTAGAGATGAAAAAACAGTTAAATGAGATCCTCATGGTAATAAAACATTGATAATAACAGAAACCCAATTATTATCAAAAGTAAAGTCTGTCACTTATTTTTCTGGACTTGAGCTTCAGGAGTTGCTTGTATATTTTTGACATTAATTCTTTGTCAGTTGCTTCATTTGCTATTATTTTCTCCCATTTTAAAGGCTGTCTTTTCACCTTGCTTATAGTTTCCTTCATTGTTCAAAAGCTTTTAAGTTTAATTAGGTCCCATTTGTTTATTTTTGTTTTAATTTCCATTACTCTGGGAGGTGGGTCATAGAGGTCCTGCTATGATTTACATCAGAGTGTTTTGTTTATGTTTTCCTCTATGAGTTTTATAGTTTCTGGTCTTACATTTAGATCTTTAATCCATTTTGAGTTTATTTTTGTGTATGGTGTTAGAAAGTGTTCTAGTTTCATTCTTTTACAAGGGGTTGACCAGTTTTCCCAGTTAAAAAGATTGTCTTTTCTCCATTGTATATTCTTGCCTCCTTTGTCAAAGATAAGGTGTCCGTAGGTGTGTGGATTTATTTCTGGGCTTTATATTTTGCTCCATTGATCTATGTTTCTGTCTTTGTGCCAGTACCATACTGTCTTGATGATAGCTTTGTAGTATAGCCTGAAGTCAGGCAGGTTGATTCCTCCAGTTCCATTCTTCTTTCTCAAGATGCTTTGGCTATTCAAGGTTTTTTGCATTTTGATGCAAACTATGAAATTATTTGTTCTAGTTCTCTGTAAAATGCCGTTGATAGCTTGGTATGGATTGCATTGAATCTATATATTGCTTTGGGTAGTATACTCATTTTCACTATATTGATTCTTCTGATCCATGAACATGGTCTATTTCTCCATCTATTTGTGTCCTCTTCGATTATAAAACATTAGTGTTTTATAGTTTTCTTTATATAGATCTTTTGTTTCTTTAGGTAAATTTATTCCTAAATATTTTATTCTTTTCATTGCAATGGTGAATGGAAAGGTTTCCTTAATTCTGTTTTCTCATTGTTAGTGTATAAGAATGCAAGAGATTTCTGTGTGTTAATTTTATATCCTGCAAATTTACTATATTCATTGATTAGCTCTAGTAATTTTCTGGTGGAGTCTTTAGGGTTTTCTATGTAGAGAATCATGTCCCATCTGCAAACAGTGAGAGTTTTACTTCTTCTTTTCCAATCTGGATTCCTTTTATTTCATTTTTGGTTTGTTTGTTTTTTTTCTCTGATTGCTGTGGCTAAAACTTCCAAAACTATGTTGAATAGTAGTGGTGAGAGTGGGCACCCTTGTCTTGTTCCTGACTTAAGGGGAAATGCTTTCAACTTTTCACCATTGAGAATAATGTTTGTTGCACATTTATCATATATGGCTTTTATTATGTTGAGATATGTTCCTTCTATGCCTGCTTTCTGGAGGGTTTTTATAATAAATGGATGTTGAATTCTGCCAAAGGCTTTCTCTGAATCTATTGAGATAATCATATGGTTTTTATCTTTTGATTTGTTAATGTGGTGTATCACATTGCTTGATTTGCAAATATGAAGAATCCTTGCATCCCTGGGATAAAGCCCACTTAGTCACGATGTATGATCTTTTTAATATGTTGTTGGATTCTGTTTGCAAGAATTTTGTTGAGGATTGTTGCATCTATGTTCATCAGTGATTTTGGCCTGTAGGTTTTTTTTGTTTTGTTTTGTTTTGTTTTGGTGGCATCTTTGTTTGGTTTTGGTATTAGGATGATGGTGTCCTCATAAAATGAGTTTGGAAGTTTACCTTCCTCTGCAATTTTCTGAAAGAGTTTGAGTAGGATAGGTGATAGCTCTTCTCTAAATTTTTGGTAGAATTCAGCTGTGAAGCCATCTGGTCCTGGGATTTTGTTTGTTGGAAAATTTCTGATTACAGTTTTGATTTCTGTGCTTGTGATGGGTCTGTTAAGATTTTCTATTTCTTCCTGGTTCAGTTTTGGAAAGTTATAGTTTTCTAAGAATTTGTCCGTTTCTTCCAAGTTGTCTATTTTATTGGCATATAATTGCTCATAGTATTCTCTTATGATCCTTTGTATTTCTGTTTTGTCTGTTGTGATTTCTCCATTTTCATTTCTGATTTTGCTGATTCTTCTCCTTTTAAAAAATGGGCCAAAGAACTAAACAGACATTTATCGAAACAAGACATACAGATGGGTAACAAAACACATGAAAAGATGATCAACATCACTCATTATCAGAGAAATGCAAATCAAAACCACAATGAGGTACCATCTCATGCTGGTCAGAATGGCTGCTATCCAAATTCTACAAGCAATAAATGCTGGAGAGGGTGGAGAGAAAAAGGAACACTTTTACACTGTTGGTGGGAATGCAAACTAGTACAGCCACTATGGAGAACAGTGTGGAGATTCCTTAAAAACTGGAAATAGAACTACCATGCTGCTGCTAAGTCACTTCAGTCGTATCCAACTCTGTGCGACCCCAGAGACGGCAGCCCACCAGGCTCTGCTGTCCCTGGGATTCTCCAGGCAAGAACACTGGAGTGGGTTGCCATTTTCTTCTCCAGTGCCTGAAAGTGAAAAGTAAAAGTGAAGTCGCTCAGTTGTCTGACTCTTCGCGACCCCATGGACTGCAGCCCACCAGGCTCCTCTGTCCATGGGATTTTCTAGGCAAGAGTACTGGAGTGGGTTGCCATTGCCTTCTCCAAGGCCCTCCAGATAAAACCCCGAACACCTAGCAGGAAACACCAGGCCTCCACAGTAGGCTTGCTCATTCCCCTGCCCAAGTGTGCCATATGACCCAGCAATCCCACTGCTGGGCATACACACCGAGGAAACTAGAATTGAAAGAGACGCTTGTACCCCAATGTTCATCGCAGCACTGTTTTCGATAGCCAGGACATAGAAGCAACCTAGATGGCCATTGACAGACAAATGGATAAGAAAGCTGTGGTACATATACACAATGGAATATTACTCAGCTATTAAAAATAATGCATTTGAATCTGTTCTAATGAGGTGGATGAAACTGGAGCCTATTATACAGAGTGAAGTAAATCAGAAAAACAAACAAACACCAATACAGTATGTTAATGCATATATATGGGATTTAGAAAGATGGTAACAATGACCCTATATACAAGACAGCGAAAGAGACACAGATGTAAAGAACAGACTTGTACTCTGTGGGAGAATGCAAGGGTGGGAAGATTTGAGAGAATAGCATTGAAACATGTATATTATCATATGTGAAATAGATTGCCAGTCCAGGTTCGATGCACAAGACAGGGTGCTCAGGGCTGGTGCACTGGGATGACTCTGAGGGATGGGATGGGGAGGGAGGTGGGAAGAAGGTTCAGGATGGGAAGCACATGTACACCCATGGCTGATTCATGTGAATGTATGGCAAAACCCACCACAATATTGTAAGGTAATTAGCCTCCAATTTAAATAAAAATAAAAAAGGTAAGGTCTGAATGTTCATGGCTTGAGAGTCAATAGGCAGGCTAGTTGTTGGAAAAGGAAGGCTTGCTTTATTTCAGAGACTGGCAGCCAAAGGGAACAACACACTATAGCCAAAAGCCGATTCCCCCTACTGACCACCAGTGGGCAAGATCTTTCACAGGGGATTTTCAGAGATGTATGGGCACAGGAGAGGGGCTATGTGCAGAACAGTGGAGTCAGCTCTGACAGTCGTCTTGAAAATCGGTCACTCAGTGGTCTGATCAGTGTCATCTTAATTGTTTTAATTACAGCTAGTCTTCAGTTCCAGGGTTGGTTTGTTCCTTTTTTTTTTTTTTTTTTTTTTGAGGCCAGTTCTCGGAACTGTGGCAACTTATATCATGGCTATGGTCTGGTCATCATGCAGTTAGCTTCTTACACCTGGTGGGGGTTTCCATCTCTGCAGGACAGCTCACAGAATTGTTCTCCCTTTGCTCTGTTGTGTCCCACTCTGTGACCCCATGGACTGCAGAATGCCAGGCTTTCCTGTCTTTCACCATCTCCTGGAGTTTGCTCAAATTCATGTCCATTGAGTCGGTGATGCCATCCAACCAACTCATTCTCTGTCTTCCCCTTCTTCTCCTGCCTTCAATCTTTCCCAGCATCAGGGTCTTTTCCAATGACTTGGTTCTTGGCATCAGGTGGCCACAGTACTGGAGCTTCAGCATCATCCTTCCAATGAATATTCAAGATTGACTTCCTTTAGGATTGACTAGTTTTATCTCCTTGATGAACAAGGGACTCTTAAGAGTCTTCTCCCACACCACAGTTTGAAGGCATCAAATCTTCGGCACTGAGCTTTTTTTCATGTCCAGCTCACACATCCATACATGACTACTGGAAAAACCATAGCTTTGACTAGATGGGCCTTTGTTGGCAAAATAATGTCTCAGCTTTTAACATGCTGTTTAGGTTGGTCATAGCTTTTCTTCCAAGAAGCAAGGATCTTTTAATTTCATGGCTACAGTCACTGTCTGCTGTGATTTTGGAGCCCAAGAAAATTAAGTCCGTCACTGTTTCTCCAGAATGTGGCTCAGAATATTATTTACAGCACTTGGAGGAGGAACTGAAGGTCCTTGGCTTTGCTTAATGATTATTATTATTTTGTCCTGTTTGACAGTGTTATTTTGCTTCTGCATTTTCTCACTTCTCTGACTAAATTTATTCTTCATTGTTTTCTACAGATAAAAGGCAGGCAGAGGACATGCCAGGGAAGGACCATAGGGTCCTGCTTCATTTCAGAATCATGTTTAGCTTTATCCTCATCAAACATTCATATATAATAGGTAATAACCCTAGGGTATAGGACAACTGGGGCAGTAAAATGACAGTTTCAAAAATGAAAACCATTTATCCAACAAATAAATTCCCAAATTACAGAAAAGGAGGTGAAGGCTGAGTATAATTGCAAATCATCTGAGGAAAAATAGGTAATAATTGGTGAAAGCCTATCCTCTGCTATCAGGAGTCAATATGAAGTGTTTTATTCTAAGTGTTAGGAAGTGAGCAGAGATTTTGTATTATTTATTTCAGTGTTTCCTTTTAAACAACACATATTAATTTTCTTATAATAAAGTCTGTATGAAGTAGAGTGGATTCATATATTAGATCATTAAAAATGGTTATCTAATGAATAAGTAAATTAGTGTGAGGTTTAAATAAAATATTAATCTAGCAAAATACATTGTTCTAAATAGTTCCTCTAAAATTTCCCTCCAAATATTTCCATATTATAGAAATTGAACATTTTGTCTGTCTGGAACTGTGTGAGTTTCAACATATATATATATATATATATATATACACACACATACACACACACACACACACACACATACATATATACATATATATATATATACATGCATATATATATACACACACACACACACACACACACACACACACACACACACACACTAATAAGATATGTTTTGTGCAATAAAATACTCCAAACTGCTCGTTTCACTACCTCTGTGTTGCTACTAACACAGGTCATGAGTCTGGAACTTTTCATAAAAATCTTCAAAATATTAATTCCAGTGAAGTTACTTTAAAAAAATTATTGGTGTATGGTAGATTTACAATATTGTGTTAGTTTCAGGTGTATAGCAAAATGATTCAGTTATACATACCATATATTCATTCTTTTTCAGATTTTCTCATATAGGATATCATCAAATATTGAATCAAGTTCTCTATGCTCCAGAGTCCTTGTTAGTTATCTATCATATATATAGTAGTGAGCATATATACAGCCCAAGTACCTGATTTGTCCTCCCCCTCACAAGTTTCCCATTTGGTAACCATTAAGTTTGTTTGTTTTTTGATATCTATAAGTCTGTTTCTGTTTTGTAAATAAGTTCATTTTGTGTCATTAAAAAAATGGATTCCACATACAAGTGATATCATATGAAATTTGTCTTTCTCTGTCTGACTTACTTCACTTAGTATGAAAACCTCTATGTCCATCCATGTTACTTCAAATGGCATTATTGCATTCTTAATAATGACTGAGTAACGTTCCATTGTATATATGTCCTACATTTTTATCCATTCTTCTGTTGATGGGCATTTAGTTTACTTCTATGTCTTGGCTGTTGTAAATAGTGCTGCAATGAAGATTGAGATGCATGTATTTTTTCAGATTATCATTTGCTCCAGATATATTCCCAGGAATGGGATTGCTGTATCATATGGTAGTTTTAGTTTTTAAGAAATCTCCTTGCTGTTCTCCATAGTGATTGCACCAGTTGACATTCCCACCAACAGTGTAGGGAGGTTCCCATTTCTCTACACCTTCTCTAGCATTTATTGTTTGTAGACATTTTAATGATGGTCATTCTGACTGGTGTGAGGTAATACCTCCTTGTAGTTTTTTTGCATTTCTCTAATAATTAATGATGCTGAACATCTTTTCATGTGCCTGTTTGGACATCTTTATGTCTTCTTTGGAGAAATGTCTGTTTAGATCTTCTGCCCACTTCTTGACTGTATTTTTAGAACTTCATGGGCTGCCTCTGTATTTTGAAGATTAATTCTTTATCGTTAGCTTCATTTGTAAGTATTTTCTCCATTCTGTTGTTGAAGGAACTATTAAAGGCAGTAAAGTGAACTAAAATTGAATAGAAACTTCAACCAAAAACTCATACAGGCTATACAACTTTAAATTTACAATTTTAAAAGTTATTTTTAAATAAGCATTAAAAGCTGCATGCTTCAATCAGTGGACATCGAGACGGAGGGAACTTTAAAGACCACTGAGTTCAGAGACCCTGCTGACATGGCCTGCAGAAAGAATCCCTGTGGAAATGGAGACTTCTGAATCCAAAATATATGTGTGGGCTTGAACTCAACTTTGGACAACTAACCAGTTGACGTTGGCCAGTTATCTAAACTGGTTATTCACCTGCAAAATGGAGTAAGTATACCTGGCTTGCAGAGTCATTATGCTGATGAAGTAAGAAAAGTGCCTAATATAACAAATCACTATTTTTTCCACTTTTAAGACATGGATTGCTTTTCTCATGGCTACCTCTTTTTGGGGCTTCTTGGTGTCTCAGTGGTAAAGAATATGCCTGCCCACTCAGGAGAGGCAGGTTCAATCCCACAGCTGGTAAGATCCCCTGGAAAAGGAAATGACAATCCACTCCAGTGTTCTTGCCTAGGAAATGTCATACAGAGGAGCCCAGTGGGCTACAGTCCATGGGACTGCAAAATAGTCAGACAAACATTCTCTTTTCATCCTACATATCTTGGCTTTAAGGACACCCCCCTCCCCCACAAAGGAAAATATTCTGGCCCCTTCCTATGAGGACCTTACCATTAGGCTCTAAGATTACACCATATGTTTCCTTGTAGACCTAATCAAAATGTATGATTTCTTATTTTGTGATTACTTAGGTTTTGATCACTCTGTATAAGGTCCATGAGGGGCTAAGACTACATCTGTCATGTTAACCATTCTATTTCCAGCATGTAGCATATTTCTTTCTGTAAATAGGTGCCCAGGAAATATTTACTGCATAAATGAAAATAATTTAGTAAGTAAATGGCCTTTTAATGTAGAACACAAGACCTTCAAGTATGCAGCCAGCAAAATTATTTTTTGTATTTAATAATGGGATAGAAGGGACAAAGTATAAGAGATAAGTCAAACCTTAGAGATAAAGGTGATTATATGGGTAGTATTCATTTTATACAACCTAAATGTCACTGAAAAAAAAAATCATATTGAGTCCAAAATTGGTTATTTTATAAATAGCTGTTCCACTGGGGAAAAGGTTATAGAGAGCTTCCATATCAGTCAGTGTCATTGACTTACTGTCTTTGTATGTGAAACTGCCTCTAAAGAGGAAGAAGTTAAAGCCTATAATCTATTTACTCCCTTTACCAGGTGGGGAGTCCTGGGGCAAGGAGAAGAAAGGCAGGTGACGCAGTGTGGTATCCTCGACATCACTATATCTGGACTTGTGAGCAAAGAAACTGCAGTGTTTTTAGGAAAGGTTTTCTAATCAGTTGAATAAGAATGTCTCTCTTAAAAAAAAAAGTACAGTAGAATTGCAAGGTTGTGTTCTTTCTTGCTCTGTAGCAAAGCCATTCAGTTATATATACACATATATATTTATATTCTTTTTATTATGATTTACTGTAGAATATTGCATATAGTTCTCTGTGCTTTTCAGGAGGGCCTTGTTGTTTATCTTCTATATACTCGTTTGCATCTGCTAATCCAAAATTCTCAATCCGTGCCTCCCTCACCCACTGTCCCCCTTGGCAATAGTAAGTCTGTTCTTCATGTCTATGAGTCTGTTTCTGTTTTTTATATATGTTCATTTGTGTCATATTTTAGATTCCACATGTAAGTGATATCATGCAGTATTTGTCTATCCCTTTCTGACTTACTTTGTTTAGTGTGATAAATCTCTAGATCTGTCCCTGTTGCTGCAAATAGAATTATTTCTTTCTTATGGCTGAGTAATATTCCATTGTATATGTGTGTCTGTGTGTGTGTGTATACATACATACATACATACATACATACATACATACATACATACATACATATATATAGAGAGAGACACACACACACACCACATCACCTTTATCCATTCATTTGTTGATGGACATTTAGATTGTTTCAATGTTTTTGCTATTGTAAAGAGTTTTTCCATAAACATAGGAGTGAATGTATCTTTTCAAATCATAGGTTTGTTCTGAGTGTAGGCCAAGGAGTGGGATTGCTGGATCATACAGCAACTCTACTTTTAGTAATTTGAAGAACCTCAAACTGTTTTCCATAGTGGTTTTACCAACTTACATTCTCACCAGCAGAGTAGGCCTTCCCTTTCCTCCACACCCTCTACAACACTTATTATTTTTAGACTTTCATTTTATTTTTTAATTGGAGGATAATTGCTTTACAATGCTGTATTGTTTTCTGCTGTACAACAATGTTAATCAGTACTAATTATATATACATATATCCTATCCTTTTGAGCCTCCCTCCTCTCTCCCATTCTACCCTTCTAGGTCATCACAGAGTACCAAGTTGGACTCTCTATGTTATATAGCAGCTCCCTACTAGCTATCTACTTTACACATGATAATATATATATGCCAATGTTACTTTTTCAATTTTTCCTACCCTCTCCTTTTCCTACTGTGTCCACAAGTCCATTTTCTACATCTGTATCTCCATATCCTCCCTGCAAATTGGTTCATCAGTGATATTTTTCTAGTTTATATATATGCATTAATATATAATATTAGTTTTTTTCTTTTGACTTACTTCACTCTATAAAACAGGCTCTAGGTTCATCCACCTCACTAGAACTGATTCAAATTCATTCCTCTTTATGGCTGAGTAATATTCTATTGTGTATACGTACCACATATTTTTTATCCATTCACCTATCAATAGACATCCACATTGCTTCCACATCCTGACTATTGTAAATAGTGCTGCAATGAACATCAGGGTTCCGTTCAGTCGTGTCTGACTCTTTGTGACCCCATGAGCCACAGCATGATAGGTCTCCCTGTCCATCAGCAGCTCCCAGAGTCCACCCAAACCCATGTCCATCGAGTCGGTGATGCCATCCAACCATCTCATTCTCTGTGGTTCCCTTCTCCTGTCCTCAGTCTTTCCCAGCATCAGGGTCTTTTCTAATGAGTCAAATCTTCGCATCAGGTGGCCAAAGTATTGGAATTTCAGCTTCAACATCAGTACTTCCAATGAACACCCAGGACTGATCTCCTTTAGGAGGGACTGGTTGGATCTCCCTGCAGTCCAAGGGACTCTCAAGAGTCTTTTCCAATACCACAGTTCAAAAGCATCAATGCATCGGTGCTCAGCTTCTTTATAGTCCAACTCTCACATCCATACATCACTACTGGAAAAAACCATAGCCTTGACTAGATGTACCTTTCCTGGCAAAATAATATCTCTGCTTCTTAATATGCTGTCTAGGTTGATCATAACTTTCCTTCCAAGGAGTAAGCATCTTTTAATTTCATGGCTGCAATCACAATCTGCAGTGATTTTGGAGCCCAGAAAAATAAAGTCAGCCACCGTTTCCCCACCTATTTGCCATGAAGTGATGGGACCGGGAAGCCATGATCTTAGTTTTCTGAATTTTGAGCTTTAAGCCAACTTTTTCACTCTCCATTTTGACTTTCATCAAAAGGCTTTTTCGTTCCTCTTCACTTTCTGCCATAAGGGTGGTGTCATCTGCATATCTGTGGTTATTGATATTTCTCCCGGCAATCTTGATTCCAGCTTGTGCTTCCTCCAGCCCAGCGTTTCTCATGAGGAACACCAGGGTACATGTGTCTTTTTGAATTGTGCTTTTTCAGGATATATGCTGAGTAGTGGGCTTGCTGGGTCATATGGTCGTTTTATTCCCCCCCTTTTTTTTAAATTAAGGAATCTCCATACTGTTCTCCATAGAGGAAGTATCAATTTATATTCCCACCAACAGTGTAGGAGGGTTCCCTTTCCTCCACATCCTCTCCAGCATTTATTGTTTGTAGATTTTTTTGATGACGGCCATTCTGATTGGTATGCGTTGATGGATACCTCATTGTATTTTTGGTATGCATTACTCTGATAATGAGCAATGCTGAGCATCTTTTCATGTGCTTATTGGCAATCTATGTGTCTTTGGAGAAATGTCTGTTTAGGTCTTCTGCCCATGTTTTGACTGAGTGGTTTGTCTTCCTGATATTGAATTGTAGGTGTGTTGCTTGTATCCTTTTATCAGTTGCTTCATTTGCAATTATTTTCTTCCATTCTGGGTGTTGTCTTTTCAGTTTGTTTAGTTTCCTTTGCTATTGCTACAACATTTAGTTAGATCCTATTTGTTTATTTTTGTTTTTATGTCAATAATTCTAGGAGGTGGGTCAAAGAGAATCTTGGTGTAATTTAGAGTATATTACCTATGTTTTCTTCTAAGAGCTTTATAGTTTCTGGCCTTACATTTAAGTCTTTATCTATTTGTAGACTTTTTAATGATGGCCATATTGAGCAGTATGAGGTGGTACCTCATTGTAGTTCTGTTGTTGGGTTTGGTTTGCTAATATTTGGCTGATGATTTTTGCATCTCTATTCATCAAGGACAACCCTGATGCTGGGGAAGACTGGAGACAGCAGGAGAAGGGAATGACAGAGGACAAGATGGTTGGATGGCATCATAACTCATTGAACATGAGTTTGAGAAAAATGGTGGAGATGGTGAAGGACAGGGAAACCTGGTGTGCTACAGTCCATGGGGTCACAAAGAATCGGACATGACTGAGCAACTGAACACCAATAATTGTCCTGTAACTCTCTGTTTTGGTAATACCTTTTTCTGGGTTTGGCATTATGGTGATGGTTGTTCATAGATACTTTTGGAGTGTTTTTTCCTCTTCAGTCTTTTGGAAAAATTTGAGAATGATTTGTATAAGTTCTTCCTTGTATGTTTGGTAGAAATCACCTGTGAAGACATCTCTGTCCTAGACTTTCATTTGTAGGTACTTTTTGTTATAGATTCTATTCTATTTCTAGAGATTGGTCTGTTCAAGTTATCTGTTTTTTCCCTGGTTCAGTTTTGGTGGGCTGTATGTTTCTAGAAATTGTACATTTCTTCTAGGTTGTTGAATTTGTTGGCATCTAATTGTTCATAGTATTCTCTTACAGCCTTTTCATTTGTTTTTCTACAGTGTTAGTTGAGATTTCTCCTCTTTCATTTCTTGTTTTGTTAGTTGGGGTCATCTTTCTTTTCTTCTTGGTAGCTTAGCAAGAAGTTTGTCAATTTTGTTTACATTTTCTTTCTGATCTCTATTTTGTTTATTTCCCCTCTTATCTTTATTATCTACTTCTTTGTTCTGACATTAGGTTTTATTTCTTCATTTCTAACTCTTTGAGGTGGTAGATTAGATTGTTTGAGATTTGTCTTATTTCTTAAGGAAAGCCTGTATCACTATAAACTTTCCTCTAAGAATTGCTTTTGCTGCACCTCGTAGATTTTTTTTTTTTTATGGGCTTCCCTGGTGTCTCAGAGGTTAAAGCGTCTGCCTGCAATGCAGGAGGCCAGGGTTCAATCCCTGGGTCGGGAAGATCCCCTGGAGAAGGAAATGGCAACCCACTCCAGTATTCTTGCCTTGGAAATCCCAAGGATGCAGGAGCCTGGTGGCCTACAGTCCATGGGGTCACAAAGAGTCAGACACGACTGAGCAACTTCAACTTCACTATAGATTTTATATGGCTGGGTTTTCATCGTCACTTACCTCAATATATTTTTAACTTTTTTTTAGATCTGATTGTTGACCCATTAGGTTTTTAAAAATATCTTGTTTCAGTTCAGTTCAGTCACTCAGTCGTGTCCAACTCTTTGCAACCCCATGAATCACAGCATGCCAGGCCTCCCTGTTCATCACCAACTCCTGGAGTTCACTCAAACTCATGTCCATCGAGTTGGTGATGCCATCCAGCCATCTCATCCTCTGTCGTCCCCTTCTCCTTCTACCCCCAATCTCTCCCAGCATCAGGGTCTTTTCCAATGAGTCAACTCTTCGCATGAGGTGGCCAAAGTATTGGAGTTTCAGCTTTAGCATCAGTCCTTCAAATGAACACCCAGGACTTATCTCCTTTCGGATGGACTGGTTGGATCTCCTTGCAGTCCAAGGGACTCTCAAGAGTCTTCTCCAACGCCACCACAGTTCAAAAGCATCAATTATTTGGCTCTCAGCTTTCTTCATAGTCCAAATTTCACATCTATATATGACCACTGGAAAAATCATACCCTTGACTGGACGAACCTTTGTTGGCAAAATAATATCTCTGCTTTTTAATATGCTGTCTAGGTTGGTCATAACTTTCCTTCCAAGGAGTAAATGTCTTTTAATTTCATGGCTGTAATCACCATCTGCAGTGATTTTGGAGCCCCCAAAATAAAATCTGACACTGTTTCCACTGTTTCCCCATCTATTTCCCATGAAGTGATGGGAATATCTTGTTTAGTCTCTGCATAATTTTGTTTTCTTGTGTCTTTTTCTGTTGATTTCTAGTTTCACGCCACTGTGGTCAGAAACAATGCTTGAAATAATTTCTATCATCCTAAATTTATTGTCTTCTTTTGTGCCCTGCTATGCAGATAATACTAGAGAATCCTCCATGTGCACTTGCAAAGAATGTGTATTCTGCTTTATTTGAATGTAATGTCCTTAAAATATCAACTAATTCTAACTATTTTGTTGTGCCATTTAGGATATCTATTGCTTTGCTGATTTTCTGTTTCAAAGATTTGTCCATTGATGTGAGTGGAGTATTAAATTCTCCTACTATTATTGTATTTTCATCAATTCCTTTTTTTTTCTTTTTATACTGGTTTAATGTATTTGACTGCTCCCAAATTGAGTATATATATTTTAATGAGTGTAATATCCTCTCCCTGTATTCTTTTATCATAATATAGTGTCCATCTTTTTCTTTATAGCCTTTCTTTCAAAGTCTGTCTGATATGAGTATTGCAAACCCTGATTTCTTGTCATTTTCACTTACATGAAATCTTTTTCAATCTACATGTGTCCTTTGCCCTAAAGTGTGTTGTTTGTAGGCAGCATATTTTAGGTCTCTCTTTTTTTTTTTAATTCCAACCTATCACTCTGTATCTTTTGATGGATGCATGTAGTCTTTGAAATTAAAGCGAATTACTGGCAGATATGTATTTATTATTATTTAAATTTTGTTTTCCCATTGATTTTATCCTTTTTATTTTTTTCATTTTGTAGTTTGATGATTTTTCTCTTATATTTTGTTTCTCTTTTTGGTTTTTGTTTGTTGATCTATTGTATGTTTTTTTCATTTCTGTTTACCCTGTTTTTCAATTATGTTAACCCCTGCCTTTATCTACTTGCTTTAGACTGGTAGTCATATAGGCTTGAATATATTCTACAACGAAAAAAAAGTCTACATTTCCTTACTCTCTTACCCCACATTTTATGATTTTGATGTCCTCTTTTACATCTTCATATTCATTCTTTTGGTGTTCATTGTGATTATCATCATTTTCACACACATAAAATTCAATTTTTATTCTATCTGTGTACTGGCTTATTTAAGTGATTTACTTTCCAATTGTGATTTTCTCTCTTCCTATACATTCTTACATCTTTTCTATTTAAAAGACCTTTCAATATTACTTTAAGGGTAAATTTAGCATTGCTGTATTATTTTAGTTTTTTCTTTTCAAAAAATTTTTATCTCTCCTATTCTAAATGATAACCTTGCTGGCTAGAGTATCCTGCAGTGTTTCTGTTGAGAAAGTAGCTGATAGCGTTATGGTAATTCCCTTTAATTAAGTCTTTGCTTCCCACCCCCTGCCTTTAGAATCCTCTTTTTGTGTGTGTGTACCATTTTTATTATAATATGTCTTGGTGTAGGGCTGTTAGAGTTTATTTGTTTGTGATCTTCTGTTCTTCATGTACCTGGATATCTTTTTCCATCTTTAGCTTTGGGAAGTCTTCAGCCATAATCTTTTCCAATGTATTTTCAGTCTTCCTTTCTCATTCTTCTTCTGCTATCCCTATTATGCATAGATTGACATGCTTTATATTATCCCATAGATCTCCTATATAACTCATTTTTTTTTCATTGCTGTTCTGATGGGTGATTTCCATTATTTTATCTTTCAGATTACTTATTTGTTTTTCTGTATTGCTCATCCTGCAATTCATTACCTTTAGCTCAGGTTTTGTCTCAGCAGATGAAATTTCTAATTTTTATTGGTTCTTCTTAAGAGTTTTTAGATCTTTTTATAGTAAGTTTCATTTCTATGAATAGTCCTTAAATTCTTCAATATTTTCATTATCTTCTTTTTGAACAAAGTGTCTCTTAAAGAGGTCTGTTTGATTTTTGTTCTCTCAGCGGGATTCTTTTGATCTTTTAATTAAGAGTGGTTCCTCTGCTTCATTTTACTTGAATTCCTCTTGCTCTTTGAGTCTTGAAGAAACAATGATCTCCTGTGGTCCTTTGTTGTTGCTGTTGTTCAGTCACTAAGTCCTGGCTGACTCTTAGCGACTCCATGGACTGCACCACAACAGCACCTCTGTCCTCCACTGTCTCATGCAGTTTTCTCAAATTCATGTCCATTGAGTTGGTACTGTGGTCCTGGAAGACTATTTTTGTGTGGGAGAGTCCCAGTGTAGCCTCCATGAGTTTAGTATATTTTGGGTGGGAGGTTTGTTTAGAGCATGGATGCTTGCCACCACTTTCCTCTGTGTTTACTGACCATTTTGCCCTTTACTGGAGGTGCGATGGGTGTGTAGTGACCAGAGCCTGCACTGCATGTTGAGCAGGACCTCCTCTTTGCTCTGTGGTTGTGACTATCCTGAGATGGACTGGGTCTGCTCCCTGGTTATTTGAGTAGAAAGCCCAGATCCATTTCTGAGCTGCAGTGCAAGACAGACAGGATTGGAGCACTCCCACTGGGAGAGAAGCTGCTACATATTCCTATCCCAGAGCTGTTCACATGTGATGGTGTTATTCAGTTGCCAAGTTGTGTCCAACTCAGGAGCCCCATGGACCGCAGCACTCCAAGCTTCCCTGTCCTTCACTATCTGAGTTTGCTCAAACTCATGTCCATTGACTTGGTGATGCCATCCAACATCTTCATCCACTGTCGTCCCCTTCTCCTCCTGCCCTCAATCTTTCCCAGCATCAGGATCTTTACCAGTGAGTCAGCTCTTCACATCAGGTGACCAAAGTATTGGAATTTTAGCTTTAGCATCAGTCCTCCTAATGAATATTCAGGGTGATTTTCTGTGAGATTGACTGGTTTGATCTCTTTGCTGTCCAAGGGACTCTCAAGAGTCTTCTCCATCACCGCAGTTCAAAAGTATCAGTTCTTTGTCACTCAGCCTTCTTTATGGTCCAACTCTTACAGCCATCCATGACTACTGGAAAACTATATGGACCTTTATCAGAACAGTGATATCTCTAACTTTTTATTTTATTATTTTATTTTTTTAGTGAAAAACTGGACTTTCTTTTTTTATTTTATTATTATTTTTAATACTTTATTCTACATTACAATACTGTATTTGTTTTGCCATACATTGACATGAATCAGCCACAGGTGAACACGATCTCCCAATGCCGAAGCCCCCTCCCACTTCCCACCCCATATCATCTCCCTGAATCATCCTGTGCACCAGCCCCATGCATCCTGTATCCTGTATTGAACATAGGCTGGCACTTTGTTTCTTACAAGATAGTATACATGTTTCAATGCCATTCTCCCAAATCATCCCACCCTCTCCATTTCTCTCAGAGTCCAAAAGTCCGTTCTATACCTCTGTGTCTCTTTTGTTGTCTCACATAGAGGGTCATCATTACTATCTTTCTAAATTCCATATATATGTGTCAGTATACTGTATTGGTATTTTTCTTTCTGGCTTACTTCACTCTGTATAATCGGCTCCAATTTCATCCATCTCATTAGAACTGAGTCAAATTTATTCTTTTAAGGGCTGAGTAGTACTCCATTGTGTATATGTACCACTGCTTTCTTATCCATTCATCTGCTGATGGACATCTAGGTTGTTTCCATGTCCTGGCTATTATAAACAGTGCTGCAATGAACACTGGGGTACATGTGTCTCTTTCAATTCTGGTTTCCTTGGTGTGTATGCCCAGCAGTGGGATTGCTGGGTCATAAGGCAGTTCTATTTGCAATTTTTTAAGGAATCTCCACACTGTTTTCCATAGTGGCTGTACTAGTTTGCATTCCCACCAGCAGTGTAAGAGGGTTCCCTTTCCCCACATCCTCGCCAGCATTTATTGCTTGTAGACTTTTGGATTGCAGCCATTCTGACTGGTGTGAAATGGTACCTCATTGTGGTCTTGATTTGCATTTCTCTGATAATGAGTGATGTTGAGCATCTTTTCATGTGTTTGTTAGCCATCCATATGTCTTCTTTAGAGAAATGCCTATTTAGTTCTTTAGCCCATTTGTTGATTGGATCATTTATTTTTCTGGAGTTGAGCTGCATAAGTTGCTTATATATCTTTGAGATTAGTTCTTTGTCAGTTGTTTCATTTGCTATTGTTTTCTCCCATTCAGAAGGCTGTCTTTTCACCTTGCTTACAGTTTCCTTTGTTGTGCAGAAGCTTTTAATTTTAATTAGATCCCATTTGTTCATTTTTGCTTTTATTTCCAGTATACTGGGAGTTGGATCATAGAGGATCCTGCTGTGATTTATGTCCGAGAGTGTTTTGCCTATGTTCTCCTCTAGGAGTTTTATAGTTTCTGGTCTTACATTTAGATCTTTAATCCATTTTGAGTTTATTTTTGTGTATGGTGTTAGACAGAGGTCTAGTTTCATTCTTTTATAAGTGGTTGACCAGTTTTCCCAGAAGCACCTGTTAAAGAGACTGTCTTTACTCCATTGTATATTCTTGCCTCCTTTGTCGAAGATAAGGTGTCCATAGGTGTGTGGGTTTATCTCAGGGCTTTCTATTTTGTTCCATTGATCTATATTTCTTTCTTTGTGCCAGTACCATACTGTCTTAATGACTGTGGCTTTGTAGTAGAGCCTGAAGTCAGGCACGTTGATTCCTCCAGTTCCATTCTTCTTTCTCAAGATTGCTTTGGCTATTCGAGGTTTTTTGTATTTCCATACAAATCTTGAGATTATTTGATCTAGTTCTGTGAAAAAATACTGCTGGTAGCTTGATAGGAATTGCATTGAATTTGTAGATTGCTTTGGGTAGTACACTCATTTTCACTATATTGATTCTTTCAACCCATGAGCATGATATATTTCTCCATCTATTAGTGTCCTCTTTGATTTCTTTCATCAGTGTTTTATAGTTTTCTTTATATAGGTCTTTAGTTTCTTTAGGTAGGTATATCCCTAAGTATTTTATTCTTTTCGTTGCAATGGTGAATGGGATTGTTTCCTTGACTTCTTTTTCTACTTTCTCATTATTAGTGTATAGGAATGCAAGGGATTTCTGAGTGTTGATTTTATATCCTGCAACTTTACTATATTCCTTGATTAGTTCTAGTAGTTTTCTGGTCGAGCCTTTAGGTTTTTCTATGTAGAGGATCATGTCGTCTGCGAACAGTGAGTTTTACTTCTTCTGTTCCAATTTGGATTCCTTGTATTTCTTTTTCTGCTCTGATTGTTGTGGCCAAAACTTCCAGTACGATATTGAATAGTAGTGGTGAAAGTGGACACCCTTGTCTTGTTCCTGACTTTAGGGGAAATGGTTTCAATTTTTCACCATTGAGAATAATGTTAGCTGTGGGTTTGTCAAATATAGCTTTTATTATGTTGAGGTACATTCCTTCTATTTCTGCTTTCTGGAGAGTTTTTATCATAAATGGATATTGAATATTGTCAAAGGCTTTTTCTGCATCTGTTGAGATAATCGTATGATTTTTAGTTTTCAGTTTGTTAATGTGATGAATTACATTGGTTGACTTTATGGATATTGAAGAATCCTTGCATCCCTGGGATAAAGCCCACTTGGTCATGGTGTATGATCTTTTAATGTGTTGCTGGATTCTGATTGCTAGGATTCTGTTGAGGATTTTTGCATCTATGTTCATCAGTGATATTGGTCTGTAGTTTTCTTTTTATGTGGTGTCTTTGTCAGGTTTTGGTATTAGGGGTGATGGTGGCCTCATAGAATGAGTTTGAAAGTTTACCTTCCTCTGCAATTTTCTGGAATAGCTTCAGTAAGATAGGTGTTAGCTCTTCTCGAAATTTTTGGTAGAATTCAGCTGGGAAGCAGTCTGGACCTGGGCTTTTGTTTGCTGGAAGATTTCTGATTACAGTTTCAATTTCCGTGCTTGTGATGGGTCTGTTAAGATTTTCTATTTCTTCCTGGTTCAGTTTTGGAAAGTTGTACTTTTCTAAGAATTTGTCCATTTCTTCCAAGTTGTCCATTTTATTGGCGTATAATTGCTGATAGTAGTCTCTTATGATTCTTTGTATTTCTGTGTTATCTGTCGTGATCTCTCCATTTTCATTTCTAATGTTATTGATTTGATTTTTTTCTCTTTGTTTCTTGATGAGTCTGGCTAATGGTTTGTCAATTTTATTTATCCTTTCAAAGAACCAGCTTTTTGCTTTGTTGATTTTTGCTATGGTCTCTTTTTGTTTCTTTTGCATTTATTTCTGCCCTAATTTTTAGGATTTCTTTCCTTCTACTAACTCTGGGGCTCTCTAATTCTTCCTTTTCTAGTTGCTTTAGGTGTAGAGTTAGATTATTTATTTGACTTTTTCTTGTTTCTTGAGGTAAGCCTGTATTTCTATGTACTTTCCTCTTAGGACTGCTTTTATAGTGTCCCAAAGGTTCTGTGTAGTTGTGTTTTCATTTTCATTTGTTTTGATGCATATTTTGATTTCTTTTTGATTTCTTCTGTGATTTGTTGATTATTCAGAAGGGTGTTGTTCAGCCTCCAAATGTTGGCATTTTTTAATAGTTTTTCTCCTGTAACTGAGATCTAACCTTAGTGTATTATGGTCAGAGAAGATGCTTGGAATAATTTCTGATTTTTTTGAATTTATCAAGGTTAGATTTATGACCCAGGATGTGATCTATCCTGGAAAAGGTTCCGTGTGCACTTGAGTAAAAGGTGAAATTCATTGTTTGGGGGTGAAATGTCCTATAGATATCAATTAGGTCTAACTGGTCTATTGTATCATTTAAAGTTTGCATTTCTTTGTTAATTTTCTGTTTAGTTGATCTGTCCATAGGTGTGAGTGGGGTATTAAAGTCTCCCACTATTATTGTGTTATTATTAATTTCCCTTTTCATGCTTGTTAGCATTTGTCTTACATATTGTGGTGCTCCTATGTTGGATGCATATATATTTATAATTGTTATATCTTCTTCTTGGATTGATCCTTTAATCATTATGTAGTGGCTTTCTTTGTCCCTTTTCACAGCCTTTGTTTTAAAGTCTATTTTATCGGATATGAGTCTTGCTACTCCTGCTTTCTTTTGGTCTTTATTTGCATGGAATATCTTTTTCCAGCTCTTCACTTTCAGTCTGTATATGTCCGTTGTTTTGAAGTGGGTCTCTTGTAAGCAGCATATATAGGGATCTTGTTTTTGTATCCATTCAGCCAGTCTTTGCCTTTTGGTTGGAGCATTCAACCCATTTACATTTAAGATAATTATTGATAAGTATGCTCCTGTTGCCATTTACTTTATTGTTTTGGGTTCAGGTTTATACGCCCTTTTTGTGTTTCCTGTCTAAAGTCTATCCTTTAGTATTTGTTGGAGAGCTGGTTTGGTGGTGCTGAATTCTCTCAGCTTTTGCTTGTCTGTAAAGCTTTTGATTTCTCCTTCATATTTGAATGAGATCCTTGCTGGGTACAGTAGTCTTAGCTGAAGGTTATTATCTTTCATCACTTTAAGTATGTCTTGCCATTCCCTCCTGGCCTGAAGAGTTTCTATTGAAAGATCTGCAGTTATTCTTATGGGGATCCCCTTGTGTGTTATTTGTTGTTTTTCCCTTGCTGCTTTTAATATTTGTTCTTTGTGTTTGGTCTTTGTTAGTTTGATTAGTATATGTCTTGGGGTGTTCCGCCCTGAGTTTATCCTGTTTGGCACTCTCTGGGTTTCTTTGACTTGGGTGATTATTTCCTTCCCCATTTTAGGGAAGTTTTCAACTATTATCTCCTCAAGTATTTTCTCATGGTCTTTCTTTTTGTCTTCTTCTTCTGGGACTCCTATAATTAAAATGTTGGAGTGTTTCATATTGTCTTGGAGGTCTCTGAGGTTGTCCTCATTTCTTTTAATTCATCTTTCTTTTTCCCTCGCTGATTCATTTATTTCTACCATTTTATCTTCTTTTTCACTAATCCTATCTTCTGCCTCTGATATTCTACTATTTGTAGCCTCCAGAGTGTTTCTGATCTCATTTATTGCATTATTCATTATATGTTGACTCTTTTTTATTTCTTCTAGGTCCTTGTTAAACCTTTCTTGCATCTTCTCAGACCTTGACCCCAGGCTATTTATCTGTGATTCCATTTTGATTTCAAGATTTTGGATCATTTTCACTATCAGTATTTGGAATTCTTTCTCAGGTAGATTCCCTATCTCTTCCTTTTTGTTTGGTTTGGTGGGCATGTCTCCTGTTCCTTTACCTGCTGGGTATTCCTCTGTCTCTTCATCTTGGTTATATTGCTGCATTTGGGGTGGCTTTTCTATATTCTGGGAATTTGTGGAATTCTGTTTATTATAGAGCTTCCTCTCTGTGTTTGGCGATATATCAGTGGCTTGTCAAAGTTTCTTGATTAGGGAGGTTTGTGTTGAAGTTCTGGTGGGTGGAGCTGGATTTCCTCTCTCTGGAGTGCTGTGAAGTGTCAAGTAATGGGTTATGAGACGTCAATGGTTTTTGAGTATTTTGAGCTGCCTGTGTATTGAAGCTCAGGGGCTTGTTCTTGTGTTGCTGGAGAATTTGAGTGGTATGTCTTGCTCTGGAACTTGTTGGCCCTTGGGCGGCGCTCAATTTCAGTACAGGTATGAAGGCGTTTGACGAGCTTGACGAGCTCTTATTGGGTAATGTTCCCTATATTCAGGAATTCTTTGATGATCTCAGGATTTGGACTTTCATCTCCTGATTCTGGTTTTCAGATTTATTTTTACAATAGCCTCATGATTTCTCCATCTATTCAGCACTAACGTTAAAACATCTAGGTTAATGATGATAGGTTTCTCCACTTTGAGGGTTGTCCTTAGAGGATCGCTGAGTTACTTGGAGGAGAGAAGAGGGAGGGGGTAGTTAGAGGTGAGTGGAATGGGATGAGGTGGAATCAAAAGAGGAAAAACAAGTTAGCCCGTAACCACTTTCTTGTGTGCACTCCAAATTCTGGACCTCTCAGAGGTGGTCACAGAGTTATACATGGAAGAGGAGAGGGAGGAAGTAGATAGAGGTGGACAGGAGGATAAAAGAGGGAGATGCAATGGAGGGATACAGATCCGGCCAGTGACCAGTTCCCTGGGAATTCTCCACCTTCTGGAGCACACAGAGATTCATAGAGTTGGGTAGAGAGGAGGAGGGGGGAGGGAGGAGACAAAAGCCACCTGGTGGAGAAAAGAGAGAGATTCCAAAGGGGGAGAGAGTGGTCAAGGCAGTAGTCTCGCACTCATGTAAAATTGGGTACTGAAGATTAGGTTTTTAAAAGTACAAAATTGGCAACAAATACCAAAATGCCGAGATTAAAAATCTGGAGTAGAGATTGGATTTTCAAAGATAAAATATTAAAGATAAGAAGAAGGAGAGAAAAATTAAAAAAAATAGAGAAAAAAATAAAATAAAAGACTCCAGACTTATTAAAAGATAATTTCCACCACCAATAAGACTATATATGGCATTTGCTTTAAAGATAGGGATTTTTTTTTTGAAAAGTAATATTAGGTTATAAAAATAATAAATAGAAATATAGAAGACTTAAAAATTTAATCAAGTTTAGAAAAAAAGATGAAAAAGAAAAGAAAAACAAATTTAAAAAAGGAAAAAAATTTTAAACAAAGAAAAATATTCTTAAAAAAAAATTCACGCTTCCACACATCATCCCCCAAAAAAAAATTTGATCATAAAAGTAGTAATGGTATATCTGGCGCTTTCTCTGTCGTTGTGGACTGTGGGGTGGCTACCAAGGCAGTTCCCTCTGTTTGACTTCCTCTGTTTGCTGATCCCTTCCGTGTCTGATTTCTGTCTTGACACAGGGAGGGTGGTGGTGGACTCTGCACTGGGCTTGCCCCTTCTTGCTCTGTGGGATAACCATGTGGGGCCTGCCCTATGCTTCATGCACTTCCCCGGTCTAAGCTGCTCAGGTTTGGCGCTCAGGAAGCCCCTCCGAGACTTGGATTTGGTTGAACCAGGGCTTTGTTCCCTTCCCAGGTCCGAGTGGCTAGGGAGTTTGGCACACGCTATTGCAACTTCTGGGCTTTCTGTGTGGCTCAGTTTTCTGGGAGCTCTGCCGGGGCTCTTTCTCAGGCAGATGATGACTGTTCAGAGCCCCCCAGCAGTCTCAATAGCAAAGAAACCTGCTTGCAATTTGGTAGGTAGTGTCTCTCTTGAGCTGCGATTGCCCCTTCCAGCGCTTAAGGCTCTGGCTGCCTGTCGCCGGAGGGGGATGGTCTGCAGCCAGCTATTGACGATCCATCCTTTGTTCTGTGCACGGGCCTGTCGGTGTCTTATGTTTGAGCATTTCGCGTGTTAGCTATCCCACAGTCTGGTTTGCTAGACCAAGATAGTTCGTTCTAGCCACGTGCAGACCCGATTCTGGCCCCGTTACGCCCCGATTCTGGCCCCATTATGCCCCGATTCTTGAGAAAAGCCCTGCAGCCTACGTCTCCTGCGGCCCAATTCTTAGAAAGCACTGTCTCGGGCGCGATCCTCCCTGCCCAACCCCCACTGCTGTCGGATGCAGGCGTTTGCGCTGCTTATCCACTGGGGGTTATACTGTTGAATTCGTAATCTGTTGGTTTTAATTATTTATTTATTCTTCCTTCCTGTTATGTTGCCCTCTGTGCTTCCAGGGCTCGCCCCATACACAGCTGTGAGAATGTTCCCCAATTTTAGGAAACCTCTCTTTTTAAGAGTCTCTTCCTGGGACAGGATTCCCTTCCCGTGCCGGGGTTCCCTCCTACCTCCTTTGTCTCTATCTTCATCCTTTATATTAATTCCTACCTGGTTTTGAAGCCAATGATCTGCTTTGCTGGATGCCTGATGTCATCTGCCAGCAGTCAGAAGTTGTTTTGTGGAATTTACTCAGCGTTGAAATGTTCTTTTGATGAAGTAGTGAGGAAGAAAGTGTTCTCCCCATCCTATTCCTCTGCCATCTTTCAAGGACCCTCATCTCTAACTTTTTAAAAGTGTATGCTTACAATGTGGGAGACCCAGGTTTGATCCCTGGGTGGGGAAGATCCCTGGAGAAGGAAAGGGCAACCCACTCCAGTATTGTTGCTTGGGAAATCTCATGGATGGAGGATCCTGGTGGGCTACAGTCCATGGGGTCGCAAAGAGTCAAACACTACTGAACAACTTCACTTCACTAAATTTGTCATAGCTTTTCTTCCAAAGAGCAAATGTCTTTTAATTTCATGGCTGCAGTCAGCTTCCTCATTGATTTTGGAAACCAAGAGAAGAAAACCTGTCACTATCTATTTCCCTATCTATTTGCCATGAAGTGGTGAGACTGAAATCCAAGATCTTAGTTTCTTGAATGTTGAGTTTTAAGCCAGCATTTTCACTCTTTTCTTGCATTTACATCAACAGGCTGTTTAGTTCCACATCACTTTCTGCCATGAGTGGTATCATCTACATATCTGAGGTTGTTGGTATTTCTCCTGGTAGTCTTGACTCCAGCTTGTGCTTTATTCAGCCTGGCATTTTGCATAATGTACTCTGCATACAAGTTAAATAAGCAGGGAGACAACATACAGCCTTGTCATACTTCTTTCCCAATGTTGAACCAGTCCATTTTTTGATGTCCAGTTCTAACTGTTGCTTCTTGACCACATACAGGTTTCTCAGGAGGCAGATAAGGTGGTCTGATATTCCCATCTCTCGAAGAATTTTCCACAATTTGTTGTGATCCACACAATCACTGACTTTAGTGTGGTCAATGAAGCGTAAGTAGGTGTTTTTTTTAATTCCCTTGCTTTTTCTATGATCCAGCTGATGTTGGCAATTTGATATCTGGTTCCTCTGCCTTTTCTAAACCGAGGTTGTACATCCGGCAGTTCTTGGTTCATGTACTGTCAAAGGATTTGGAGCATTACTTTGCTAGTAATGTGAGAAGAGTGCACTTGTGCAGCAGTTTGACCACTCTTTGGCGTTGCCTTTCACCGGTCGGCTCACTCAGTGTGCTCTGTTTTGTCTCCTGCCATCCACTGAGTGGATCCACACAGCTCACTGTTGTTGATATTGCCCTCGGCCATTTGTCAACCCTGGGAATGCCAGCTAGCAGCCCTGTTCCTCATGAGTTATTTTTTGTAAAGACACCAGTGCAGATCCACTGAAGTCAGACCCCAGGGTTGTGGTGGTCGTGCCCTTGGACCTGCCATGGGAGATGTGGAGGCAGCTCAGAACCTGGCCCGGCCCAGGCCCCACATGTCCCTGCACACAAAGCTCACAGATGCTAATGCCAAGCCTGTTCTAGATGTAGGAGCACCTAGTGTCCACTTGAAAGTCCTGCAAGGGCTGAGTTTACAAAGCTGGCAGGAGAAGGGTAAACGTGTGGCTTGAGCAGCCGCAGGAGACAGCTCAGCGTTGCTTCCTAAGTTTCACAGCCCCTGAGGCTTAGCTGCAGTTTCAGCTCCCCTCTGCAAGTGTGCAACCTGCTCACATCTGCTGAAGAGCCTACCAAAGTTGCAGCTGGGTCATGGGAATTTCCCCCTCCCTGAGGTATCCCTACCGTAATGGTGGCATCAAGGGTACAAGAGGTGCACAGGAAGTGTCTGGAGACTCCAAGGCCACAGCTGTGACATGAGAGCCCATGGAGATAGGAGTTCTCATAGTGGAGAGTGGGGACCAAGAGCCCAGAGGATGTCTCTTTTAAAGGGACTCTTGCAATAAAGAAACAGGAAGAGGAAGAAGAAGAAAAAAGAATCTTGTGGATTTATGAGGTATAAGGCATGCTTCCATGGACTATATCACCAAAGCTAGGGCTTTGAGTGGAGATCATTCATAGACTCAGTTCTTTCTATTCTTGTGTCTAACTTAAGAGACTTCACCTACTGTGGGCCAGAATGTGTATGTTCAGAGGAAGAAAGGAAAAAAAAAAAAAAAACAAAACCTGAGCAGTTACCTTGATTTCTAAGACCTTAATCTACTTATTCTGAGTTTCTTGATTTTCTGTGTTCTTAAAATTACAAATAAAGCTTTATACTGGATTAGATTTCTCATCCATATGTGGTTTGGCAACTGGGTGCTTTGCTACCTCACAATTGATGACCCTTTTCTACCAAAGAACATTCCAGCTACATGTGTATATGTGAAATACTGATTTTGGCTAAAGAGATAGCTTTAAAAATATTTTCTTTATGTAAGAATTCCAAAAATACTTTTCTTCCCTGACAAAATGAGACACAGTACTTGGAAAGTATCTTTGCCCCTTATCTTCCCCTCTTCCTGGAATGTAGACAAGATGCCTATAGAAGCAGATCCTGCTGTGTAACCATAAGGATAATAATAATAATAAGCAAAGTCCAGGAATTTAAAATCAGCACAAAGCTTGATATATAGAAGCCTTGAATAGTGTCATCAGCCACAAAACACTATACTTAATATTTAAGACAAACAAATCTCTATTTAAGCTAGTGTAGCCATTTTCAGTTACTTGTCACCAGCAGAAAAGCATTTCTAAATTATAGAGTACCTACTGAAATGACTGAATCATCTCAGTTAATGTTTTGGAAGGTCAAATAAATTTCAAAGTGTTACAGATACAGACAATAAATTCATGTGATTATTAAGAATCTGCATGATAATCCTCATATCTGTAGTGAAAGACACACCCACAAATGAAACATTGATTTCCTTAGCTATGCATTTCAGACATTTTTATCCACTGAATACTTATCTGCACAGTCCCCTATGCATGAAATCTATACTGTATGAACTCTGTTCAATATAGATTTTGAGTTTCTATAAGCTTTCCTGATAAGCTCAGGAAATGAAAAATTTCTGAGGGAACTCATATTAACTCTTCATCCTCACATTAATCATACTTCACAAGATGAGCCTGTTTTTAATTTAAAATTTACTTTTTATCCCATAACTGCTTGAAAATCCCAGATTTCATCAACGTTATTGTTTCTCTTTTTGTCTTCCTTATCTCCACACTCCATTTCATTTTGTGTGCTTGAAGTCAGAAAAATTGAATCAGATTCAGCGGTGATTTGACACATTCTTTAACCTCTTGTGCCCAAGTTTACTTATTTCTAAAAGTGGAAAGCACTCCTACCTCACTGTTGTTTTCAAAATTAAGAGAACATCCATTTACGGAGTATTTTTTTCTCTCTTGTACTGGTAGAGATATTTGTACTTCCATTGTTTGCTCAAATAAGAAGAGGGAAAAGGCCAAAGTTCAGAGAAACCTAGCCTGAACTCCATTAGTTTGTAAGTAACTGAATCAAAAGTAAAGCATAAATGACATCCACAAATGCCTTCATTATCTTCCCAGAGATGCAAAAGTCACATTGTCCTTTGTAACAGGCAGCATTTGTATGTAAATGAGAGTGGCTCAAGAAACAAGTACATTATTGCTTTATGCCTGAATACACTGAGCCGAGGATCTCTGTTGTTGTTTAGTCACTAAATCATATCTGACTCTTTGGGACCCCATGGACTGTGCTTTCCAGGCTTCCCTGTCCTCCTCTATCTCCTGGAGACTGCTCAAACTCATGTCCATCACATCGGTGATGCCATCCAACCATCTCATCCTCTGTCGTCCCCTTCTCCTGTCCTCAGTTTTTCCCAGCATCAGGATCTTTTCCAATGAGTTGGCTCTTCACATCAGGTGGCCGAAGTACTGGAGCTTCGGCTTCAGCATCAGTCCTTCCAGTGAATGTTCACGGTTGATTTCCTTTAGGGCTAACTGGTTTGATATCCTCTCTGTCCAAGAGATTCTCAAGAGTCTTCTCTTGCTGTAGGACCTCTACTGTATCTGGCCATTGAAAGTTCAGAGGAGACCACATTTGTGTAATTATAGAAATGGCCGCTGGGGCTCTTTCCTGAAGATGATGAACAAACACAGGGTTTATTCACATAATGTGAAGTAGTGCACTCTCCCACATAAGACAATAAAATATAAAGAGAATTGTATAAAGGAATCCTATTTTTTTAAAAAGAACTGAAAATGTTTTCTTATTTTTTGAATACCGAGATTTATGGAAGGTTCAAGTGAGAAGAGATACTAGAAGTCATAAATTCAAAACCCTTCATTTTATAGATGAAAAATAAAGAATCCAATGAGGGGACATCATAACATAAATCTCAGTAGTTAATGGTCAGCGGGAGAACTGAGGTACCATAACCGACAGCTTTGCATTGGTTTCACTTATCATTCAGTTACAATATTTTCCCTTTCTAGGTGAATGTTAAAACCGTGAATAAATGCGGTGGGCAATAATAGACTATATATGCTTTGGGAGCAAATAAATGAAGTTACAAATAATGTTACCTCTATGAGGTGACTTTACTGGAAGAATAGAGAGTAGCGGACTTGAATTTTGCTAGATCATAAATGGAATGTCTGGTCTTTCAATGGTAAGCACCTAGGAATATTTTATAAAACTGAGCTGATGCCCTACTGACACTGTCTTTGTGTTTTCTCATAGCTTAGATTTAACTTGATTTTTTTTTTTTTTAGTCTATCCTAGCTTATCTGCAGGGACCTCAGTCTACTTGATTGACCTGGGCACTAATCCTCAGCTAACCTTTGTTATTCTTTACTGAACATTTCTGGACCTCTGGACATTTTCAATGATGGATTTATACAACCATCCAGAAATTAGTAGCCTCACTTGACCTAGTAAGAGCCCACTATAAATGAACAATTATTCACAAAAATACATGATGATCATAACTTCCCTAGATTAACCTCTAATTTACCAAGATACATTAGGCATTACAATTTGATCTATGCTGTTCCCACTTGGATCTCAACTTGAGCATCCATCTCTGATCTCTAGCTTAATGCTTTTCTCTCCATGAGTGTCACTGAGGTTTCACTGTGGTCTACACATTCAAGAGTGCCAAATAGTGATGATACTGTGTGGAACTGTGTACTATAATAGCTGTATAATTCTTCCAAATAAAGTAATTTGCTCCTGAAGATGGGGAATTATTCCAACTATAATGATTATCTTAATCAAGTTCCTATCCTAGTAACTATATTCCATCACATTGTATCCATTTTTATGAAGAATTTCTGATAATGAGCTCTATGGCAACAACTGTTATTTTCCTATTATCTAATCTCCTCTTGTTCCTTAATGAGAGGGCTCTCATTTATTAAAGATAACGTGCCCAACTGAAAGACTACATTTTCTAGCTCCCACTGCATGATATCCATGTGCCTATATTCTGGCCACTGAGATATAAGAGGATATGGTAGTCTGACTTCTGCGATGTTTCATAAATGAGAATAGAAACGGATGTATGCTTCTGTTATTTTTGAGTATAAAAGATATGCATGTTACATACATATACAAGTAAACTTCCAAAAAGCAAACACAGGAGACACAGGGACAATTAATGAGATAATTTATCCCAGGAGAACAGAGTATGAGGCCATGCTTTGGGCAAGCCCAGGCAGTGTCTACTCAATCCCCATCAGGCTGTTACTAGGGGGAGCTAGTAACTGAGAATGTTTTCCAATCTCTCTTCTTCTGAGGGCATTTTTAATATGATAACTCTAGGCACCACCCCCCTATTATGGTATGTTGAGTGTACTCGGCAGAGATAATTTTATCTTCTAGGTCACTGTATCAAGAATTGTTTCCTGTTACCTTGTTAACTGAACTCTGATTCCTGACTACCACAGATTTATCTGTCGTTGTGGCTGCCCAATGCTAGACAGTTTTTCACATGAAGGAAAAAAAGGAGCCACTTTTAACTTTCGTTTCTGTTACTAGTAACTATTGTTATTTTCTTACTGAATTTAACCCTTTGTCTGCTATTATTTTCATCAGGGCAAGTTACCATATTTAACCATCATCACAAGTACATAAAATTAACAACTGGTATTTATTGAAGTATAGTTGGTTTACAATGTTGTGTTAATTTTTGCTGTACAGCAAAATGATTCAGTTATACATATTACGCATTCTTTTTTGTATTCCTTCCCATTATGATTTATCATAGGATGCTGAATATAGTTCTCTGTGCTGTACAGTTGGACTGGGTTGTTTTTCCATTCCATGCATGATAGCTCACATCTGCTAACCCCAACCTCCCACTCTACCCTTCCTGCAAGCCCTTCCCCTTTGGCAACCACAAGTTGGTTCTCTCTTCTGTGAGTCTATTTCATAGATTGAATTAATTTGTGTCATTTTAGGTTCCACATATAAGTGATAGCGTATGTTATTTGTCTTTTCCTTTCTGACTTATTTCAGATAATCTCTAGGTCCATCCATGTTGCTGCTGATGGCATTATTTCCTTTTTATTGCTAAGTAGTATACCACATCTTCTTTAGACATTCATCTATCAAGGGCATTTAGATTTTTTTCTATATCTTAGCTATCGTGAATAATGCTGCTATGAACATAGGTATTCATATATCTTTTGGGGTTAGAGTTTTGTCTGGATACATACCCAGGAGTGGTATTGCTGGATCTTATTATAGTTCTATTTTTAATTTTTTGAGGAACTTCCATCCTGATTTTTCATAGTGGCTATGTCAACTTAACATTCCCACCAACAGTGTAGGAACATTCCCGTTTTTTTTCACACCCTCTCTGGCATATATTATTTGTAGACCTTTTAAGGGTGACCATTTTGACTAGTGTTGTGAAGTGGTACGCCAGTGTAGCTTTGATTTGCATTTCTCTTAATAGAAAGGTAACAACTAGTTTATCATAATTCCTGTGCATTTTTATTTTTTAACATTAAGGTTTAACATCCCAATACACATCTTTTCTTAGCTTGATGAGCATCTCAACAAATGTACTAATCAATCTACTAAGTAATTAGTCTATTGGTAAAGATGTGGATTTGTGTATAGTTAAAATAGAGAATGAAACAATATATAAATATCATTGGGCAAAATGTTTTGCATATAATGGGGACTCATATTTCAATTTTAACTTATAAAGGGCAAAGAACATGTTATCAAGTCCCTGGTGTAATACAACTCTAGGTGTTCATGTGATTTTTTTGTCTAGTTTTGCTTTAGATCCAAGTAAACCCTTTATCATATATAAAAGTTGGAAATTAATAGAAGAGAAGAAAATTATCAGTGATGGGGTAAATGTCAGGTGCTAAATGCTCTTACTGCATTAATATGTCCTTCTGATTTGGATATTTTCCTCACTGAGAGTAGATTGTTATACTGAGATTGAGAGAGCAAATCACTGCTAAGCTTTCGTATATCTCAAATCTCAAGCCAGAATGAGAAAGCAATTTTGTCTGATTTGAATTCTGTGTTCTTGTCTACTCCTTCAGGTTTACCATACAGAGGGGCGCTTGGGACATATTGCTTGGTCTAATGCTGGACAGGCACATTTTGGAGGGGACTGAGACCAAGAACTAGGCCTGTACCCTGAGGTGGGACACGAACCAGGAGGACAGCCATTAGTGCTTCCAGGAACATGATTTTATCACGTGGAGCCAAATACATAGACGATGCCATTGGAGGAAGTCTTTTGTAGCAGGTAAAGTTCTAAGATGGCCACCATGGTTGGCACCCTCTGACATGAAACCCTGAATAACCACCCCCACCCCCAACCATCTTGAGTCTGGGAAGAACCTGTTACTAATTCCAACCAATAGGATATTGTGTGGGTAATAAGATTCCACCACCTTGGCTAGGTTACATTATGTAGCATTTGCGGGAGGATGTCACATCTATGATTGTATATACTGTAGCGTATATTCTGTGTATATTATACAGAGTCTTATATAACGGGGCAAGAGAGTTTCCTTCTTGCCTTGAAGAATCCATCTGCCGCTCTCTGAACTGCCTATGGAGAGGACCATCAGACAGGGAAGTGCAGATAGCTTCTAACATCTGAGGACTTAGTGCTATGTCCTCAGACATAAGAAATCAATTCTGCCTATAACCCGAATGAGCTTGGGAGCAAGTATTTTGTCCAGTCAAGCTTCCAGGTGAGATGATAACCCAGTTTACAGCTTGATGGCAACCTTGTAAAATCTTGAGCAGACCATCTAGCTCCTTCATGCTCAAACTTCAGACCAACGAAACCGTGAGCCAGTAAGTGTGGGTTGATTGAATCTAAGCTTGTAGTATCTTGTTACCTGACAACAGAGATCTGATACAGCTAGTGGAGTAGTTGGTATGAAGGAACCTCAGTTCCAAGATATCATGACAGGAAGATGGTGTGGATAGAATTTCTTTCCTGGAAGCACAGGAGTAAAGAAGGCATAGAAGCCATAAAAAGAAATGACCCAAGAAAAATGTAGGGTTTGAGTTTTCTACACAAGAGCACAATATATGAGTATGGATTGAGAGTAAAGCAGTTCTCAAAATGAGCCAAACCTTTGTTCATTTAGAAATATTTACTTGGTAAAGGAAGTGGCAACCCACTCCAGTATTCTTGCCTGGGAAAGCCCATGGACAGAGGATCCCAGCAGGTCATGGTCCATAGGGTCACAAAGAGTTGGATGCAACTTACTGTCTCAACAGCAACAACAATGGCAATTCTAGCCAACATGTGAGAACAAAAAGTTGTAAGGAAATAGGGTTTGGGGCTGAAGCAAAAATCCTGTTGTTGGCAGATGTGACTGTCTATTTAGAGAAAATGAAATAGACTGCAGGTAATTTTTAAAAATATATTGGTGATATAACTAAGAATAAATGAATTAAATATGAAGAAATTACCTAGAATGAGACAAAGAAAGAAGATGGAAAAGGTAGAAAAGTGAAAATAAACTTCTTACTCCAGATCTATGATTGAGAAACTCTGGGGAAGGAGCATAGCTATCTGTATTTTCATAAACCCTACAAAGGATTCTTATGTACTCTAGTGTTTGTGAATCAACAATAAAGACTAAAAGAGGTAAAAGATGACATTTGACTTTAAAAAGCAATAGACTATTTTAAAAGTCTTAATTTTATTATTCTCACATTAATATGAAAAGAAAATAATATGCTCATTAAATATACCATTGAAACTATAAGCACACCTAAAACTTTGTTAGGAGTTGTTATGGACTAAATGTTTGTGTCCCCAAAAATGTATGTGGTGAAGCCTTAATGTGATGGTATTGGGATACTGGCCTTTAGAAGGTAATAAGATTATGAGAGTTGGGGTCCCAAGACACTGTTCATATCTTTATAAGACATGGAAGAGAGTCCTTCCTCCAACTTGTGAGGATAAAACAAAAAGATAGCCATCTTTAAACCAGGAGGGTCTTCACCAATAACCTAACCTTGTTTCACACTGATCTTAGATTTCCAGCCTCTAGAACTATGAGAATTACATGTTTGTTGCCTAAGTCACTCAGTCCATGGTATTTTTTTTGTAGTAGTCCAGATTCCCTAGAATTAAAGATAATTTTATAGAAGAGGATTAAAAAGGGGGCCTATGAACAAATATTTTCTCTGTTTTATTGGTCACAAATAAATTAGTCACAAAATAGGCACAAAATAATTAGATAATATATAAAGCAATCAATTTATTTTATCTGTATAGAGTAAGGGGCATTTCATTTTATAATAAATCTTTCTGTTTTAAAATATCACTGTTCTCTTGGGACCTGAAATTTTTCTTCTGCAGACTTTTACTTGACATTGTAGTTAAAAATGTATATATTCTTTGACATGTGCCAGAATAACAGTGGATTGAAACTTCCCAAACTGCAGGCATAATTAATGAATCCAGCAGATACAATATGTAAAGTCAAAAGAGTAGATGCTACTTAATACATGCCTGTCCAACAAAATGTCAGATTCACTTTGTTTCAGTACTTGCTTAATATCAAAGATTACAAGTGCATGACCTCTCAAGTAACTTTTAAGTGCTGAGTTTTTACTTTTTCATATGTTGAATACTTTTTAGATTTTAAAGACAGACATTTTGAAAATATATTTAAAATCTTGAAGTCGAGAGGAAAATGCAGCAATAAAGTTGTGTTAGAAGGCAAAAACTAGACAAACACTTGCATCATTAAGTTCACAAAGCTACTTTTATAGAATTTACGTAAATTAATTTTAATGTTAAAAATTAGAAGACCTGCATTTGGAATTCTGTTTGTGGCAGTGGTATTTAAAATGTTAGAAACCTCGCTTTTCTGAAATATTATTCTGGAAAGCAAACATTTTACAATTTCCTTAGTGTAGACATCTTTTGAGAAAATAAAACTCTGATAATTTTGCTTGTGGGGTCTTATGGACTGAATTATGTTCCTCCCCCAAATTCATATGTTGAAGACTTAATCCCCACTGTGACTGTATTTAGGGATAGGACCTTTAGAGAAGTAATACAGGTTCAGTGAGGTCATAAGGGTGAGGCCCTCATTCTATGGGTCTGCTGTCCTTGTAAGAAGAGGAAGAAACATGAGCGTTTACTCTTTTTGTAAACACAAAGGAAAAGCCATGAAAGACACAGCACATAGTTGCCATCGACAAGTCAAACCCTTCTGGCAACTTTCTCTTGGACTTGTATTTTGTTATTGTAGCTGAGGCCAACTAATACATGTGATAGTACATTAATATCTCTAAAACAATGTCTGGTACAACAAGGGGGTTATAAAGATATTTGTCAAGTAAAGGAATAATTGTGGAGTTTTCAGTACTCAGATGTCTTAACTTCACATCTCAAGGACTTATTTATTATCCATAGAAACTAGTCCAATAACATCAGATGGAAGCAATTTTATGTTCTCTTATAAGCTGTGCACATTTGGCTTTCATACTATGCATATGGAGCTATAAAGAGTAAATCCTTATAGTATGAAATGCATTTATCTTGCTTTCAAAGTATAAGTAAAATAAAAAAAGGTAAAAGAATCACCCTTCATGTGCACTGGGCTCTAACTTCAGGGTCTCAGTGCAGCTTGTTCAAAGTACTGAAGTAGGTAAATAGGTGATCCCTGAGGGCAAAACCCTGCTTTGCTCATAGAAATACAGGAACTGGACAACACAGTGATTTAATAGCCATTTAATGCCTTCGGTTTTATGCCAGAAGCGCAGTTGTCAGTAACTTTCTCTCAAGAGCCCATTAGGATATATTAGACCTCAGGCTCCACTTAATTGTAAGGAAGATAGAAAGCATGGAGGAGCACCTGGATAGTAACTGAACATTAACTATATCTGCCATATAATCAATCTGAGGTTCCAAGTTTTTAGTGACTATTTATTGAATCTTTTATAGCCCCACCTGTTTCATCAGTCAAGGTTTGCTCCTGAAAATATTTCAGGGATTTAATACAAGAAATTAGGTACTCACACAATACTTCTAAGGGATATATTTTGAAAATTAGAAAGAAAAAAATGCAGTGAACTCAGGGAAGCAAGCAGTTGTATGATGTGCAAGGATGCCACCAGATCCTGTCATCCTAAAGCAGGTATTTCCTGGGAGGTTTGGGGAAGCTGCTGCAATAATCCGGTATATGGACTGCCCAAACCCAGTGTTCCAGGTGCACTAAGGATTCCACCACTCTCCCCGCTTCTAACACTTGTGGCGTTAGAGCTCTCATTGATGGAATGTAAACTAGAATCTCCTGGGAATACATTTTGGAAAATGTGCTTTTCAGACTTTCATATCAGTCTCTGAAACACACACACACACGAGGATAGAAGCAAGTAGAGCACATTCCTGGCTGTTAAATAGAAAATACATCTGTGCATGCGTGCACGCATGTGCAACTTACTCTATAATCGCTTGTGTTTCCATTTTGGCTTTAGCTTCCAGGAAATTCAGAAATTTCCCTCCTTTGTTTCTTAATCTTGTTTCTTATAGTCTATGAATATTAATAAAACCTACTGTGGTTTGAAGAGTAGACACATTTGTAGTATTCAATTTCTTGTATATCTAAAATGCTATGACTATAATATTTTATCCTTGCCTTTGTCAATATTTAAAATTCTCATCTATGAAATGCAAAGGTTCAATTTTCATTACAGTTTCATGATTAAACTGCACTTACGTGCTGAAGAAAAGTATTCCCATTTAAAGGCAAGTCCTTGATGCCCATATCCCTGAAGTAAATGTTATAAAAACATAAATGGGAAATTAAATGCCCAATAAAATATTTATGACATCTGAATCCAGTTTATATTACCCTTATTCTGAAGTTGCATCTGATTTTGGCTGATAATTATGGTATTTTATGAGCAAGCAGTAAAATAAAGTAAAAATAGTAATCTTCCCTTTGTGAAATGTTACCCTTTTATATTTGGATTTTTCTTGAACAATTAATGTACAGTATGATATTTATGAGGAATGCCCCAGATATATTTAATACAAAGTATGCTGAGTTATTTAAATATGAATTTTCACTGCAGTATTATTTAGAGTAACAAAAACCTGAATGAAACCTAATTTTTTAATCAACAGGAAATTGTTTAAATGTATTACAGTTCATTCTTATAATGGTATACCATGCAGGATTACACAGAATTAGGGAGATAGATTTGTATGTGCTCCCTCAGGAATATGTCTTACTGGGCCTTATATTCAGTCCTTTCTCCAAGGAATCCATGTTCTTTAAGAGGAACATATTGGGTTGGCTGAAAAGTTCCATAAGATGTTATGGAACAGCCTGAACGGACTTTTTGGTCAACCCATTATTTGGAAGGCAAGACCTGAGCAGTATGTGTGCTCATCGATACTGGAGCATGTCTAGTCCCAGGCCCTCTCAATGGAGAGAGCTGGGGGAAGTAATGTGCACACACACATGTACCTCAGTTTAGTTCTATTTCTATTTAGCTTGAAAACTGTAAGTTCACACCAATATTTCAGTTTCCAGCGCAACCCAATAGAATCCATTCTTGTTTTATCTTCTCATAATTGTACTTCCGCTCACAAAATGCAAGGTAGCTGGCTCTGATTATTCTAAAATACTTCCTTGCTTAATCAGTCCCCTTGTATATAATGAGTCTCCGTTTAGAAGCTCCCTGTCTTCCCTTCTGCTCTGACTTTTCATCTGGGACCACTGCCCCACTTAAGAGCTGTCCTTCTTCCGCACTGAGGCTCCAACCTTCAGCTCTGAGCTGCCTCCTTAATTGTCCCAGGAGGGTTCTCCTCACCACACTCAGGCTCTGTCATCCCTTCTCCTATGGCCAAGCCTGGGGTTTGCCCAGAAGGAATGGACAGATTCCTTTAAAAACCCTTTGCACATAATTAGTTCTCCGTGCTTCCCCTAGCCTTCCCCCTGGTTCCCATAAGGACCTTTTCTATCATCAGTAAATTCTCCTCTTCCTATCATCAGATTCTCTCATGCCTGAAATCCCCTTCAAGAGAATATTTTCAAGACAGAATGTCAAACCTTTATTTGTAGCTTTTTCCTGTTTTGCCCTGTCATTCTTCTCTGACTTGTTAGAAGTGGAACATCCTAGTTGTCCACAGTAGACAATGGATAAACTAAAACTCTAGGGGCAGGGAGAAAGAAGACTGCTGTTAATATTTAAAGATCTAATTTTCCAAACACTTTTAAGATTCAGTTCAGTTCAGTTGCTTAGTCGTGTCCGAATATTTGCGACCCCATGAATCGCAGCACACCAGACCTCCCTGTCCACCACCATCTCCCGGAGTTCACTCAAACTCACATCCATCAAGTCAGTGATGCCATCCAGCCATCTCATCCACTGTCGTCCCCTTCTCCTCCTGCCCCCAATCCCTCCCAGCATCAGAGTCTTTCCCAGAGTCTTTTCTGTAGTCTGTTGTTTTCCTCTATCTCTTTGCATTGATCGCTGAGGAAGGCTTTCCTATCCCTTCTTGCTATTCTTTGGAACTCTGCATTTAGATGCTTATATCTTTCCTTTTCTCCTTTGCTTTTCACTTATCTTCTTTTCACAGCCATTTGTAAGGCCTCCCCAGACAGCCATTTTGCATTTTTCCATTTCTTTTCTATGGGGATGGTCTTGATCTCTGGCTTCTCTACAATGTTAACAAAAGTCTTTTCCATACTTTTAAGATTATTGCTCTTTAAACCAATAATATACATGATATAGGAACTATGATAATTTTATACATGGGGAAACTGACAGCGATTCCTTACAGTACTTTGGAGCTTTGATTGACAGTCTGGACCACCTGATTAGACAGGCCTGGCTCCTTGCTATATACAATGCTTCCAGCTCTGGCTCTCCTCGGACTGCATGTTACAGGTTCCAAATTCGTTCCTCAGAGTCCACTTCTTAAATGAACTCAATGCTGATGCGTTCCCTATCTACGTAAAGGAGCTGGAGTCATATATAATGTGTTTTTGTAACATTCCTGTGGAAGGAGTTTTACAGAAGAGATTGTTATACAAATACTCACTGAGATTACTAGTGTCCAGAACTGAGACATTTTGAAGTGTGGCTTTATTCATGGAGATGAGTAGTTGTCAACCCACAAGAAATCAGATTTCAGACGCACTTCAGACATACTTGATTTTCCTGGGACATATCTGTCAGATTGGACATTTGGATTATGGCAATTAATGACAACTCACACTATTTATGAATGAAGATATGAAAGGATTTTCACTTTTTAATCCTATAACGTGAGTTTAGGATCCCTACTGAGCCTCAGGATTGCTCTCTATTTTTAGAGCTATTTAAGATCTTTCTTTTAAAAAAATATATTTCTCAAGCAATGCACCATCTAATTCTCTGTTCATGTCTCAGCAAAAAAAAAAAGTTTTAAGTGTGGTCTCAGTTAAGTACATTAGAAATTTTATCCACTTCGCCTCCTAGAGTTCACGGTTAGTGCTGAGTTGTGGCCGACTTAACTCAGATGTGAAGTCGGAACTTCTGCTCTCCTTGCCTGACCTCCACGGTTAATCCTCACGTGCTGCTCTCTCCAGAGTCCTCTCATGGGCACTTAAAATGCTGTCTTTTACTAGATGAAGGTGGAATTTATTTTTAATCTTGCTTTTTAATTTTTTACTCTTTATTTTTATCTTTGTAATAATGATCAATTTTTATTGAAGTACATAGTTGATTTACAGTGTGTTCATTTCTGCTGAAGAGTGAAGTAATTCTGTTTTACACACACACACATATATATATACATGCATATATAACATAGGTATACATTTCTAATATTCTTTTCCATTATGGTTTATCATAGGTTATTGAAAGTAGTTCTCTGTGCTGTACAGCAGGACCTTGTGTTTATTCTTTCTGTATGCAAAAGCTTACGTCTGCAAATCTCAGTCTCCCACTCCATTTCTCTCCCAGCCTCCACCCCTTTAGCAACTATCAGTCTGTTCTGCACGTCTGTGAGTCTATTTCTATTTCATAGATAGGTTCATTTGTGTCATATTTTAGATCCTACATATGAGAGATAGCATACGGTATTTGTCTGTTTCTTTCTGACTTCCTTCACTTAGGATAGTCTCTAGTTGCATCCATGTTGCTGCAAATGGCATTGCTAATTTTTTGTGGCTGAGTAATATTCCATTGCATATACGCGCCATACCTTCTTTATCCATTCATCTGTTTACAGACATTTAGGTTGTTTCCATGCCTTTGCTAGAGTAGGCAGTGCTGCTATGAGCATAGGGGGTACATCTATCTTTTCAAATTATAGTTTTGTCTTGATACATGCCCAGGAATGGGATCCAGATCATATGGTAATTCTGTTTTTACTTTTCTGAGGGCTCACCATACTGTTTTACATGGTGGCTGTACCCACTTACAGTCTCATCTACAAATACTAAGGGTTCTGTTTTCTCCACAACTTCTCCAGCATTTTCATCTGTAGACTTTTTAATGATGCCATTATGGCCACTGCGAAGTTGGTACTGCATTGCAGCTTTGGTTTGCATTTGTCTAATAATTAGCAATGTCGTGTATATTTTCATGTGCTTATTGGCCATCTGTCTTCCTTCTTTGGATAAATATCTGTTTAGGTCTTCTGCCATTTTTCAATTGGGTTGTTAATTTTTTTGTCGTTATGAGCTGCTTGCATTCTTCGGAAGTTAAGCCCTTGTCATCTGCCTCATTTGCAAATGATTTTCTCCCACTCAGTCGGCTGTCTTTTCATTTTGTTAGTGGTTTCCTTTGCTGTACAAAACTTGTAAATTTGATTAGGTCCCATTTGTTTAGTTTAGTTTTTGTTTCTATTGCCTTGAAAGACAAAACATATCCTTGTCAGGGCATAGATCTATGTCCTCTCCACTTACTTTCTCTGAATGTTAACATGTTCCATCTTAACATCTTGTACACTTATCAAAACTAAGAAATTAACATGTGCACAATACTATTAAATTACACATTTTATTCAGCTTTCTCCATTTTTTTCACTAGTGTTTTTTTAGTTCCAAAATCCAATCCAGGACACCTGATGTATTAATTTTCTATGACTACCATAACCAAGTATTGTAAGCTGAGTGGTATAAACAGCGGAAATTTGTTTTCTCTGAGTTCTGGAGGTTAGAAGTCCAAGGTCAAGGTGTCGACAGTTGATTGCTCCTGAGGCTTCTCTTCTTGACCTGCAGATGGCCATCGTCCCCTCTGTCATCACGTGGTCTGTCCTCTGTGTGCGTCTGTATCATAATCTTTTCTCCAAAGGGTTCCAATTTTATTGGACTCAGACTGACCTTAATGACCTCATTTAATCTTAATTACGATAAAGATTCCATCACAAAAACCAGTCACATTCTGAAGGTTAGGACATCAACATATGAATTTTGTGGAGACACAATTAAACCTCAAATGTTGTGTTTTATTTCGTTATTTTATCTCCTTAATCTCATCTAGTATGTGACAGTTTCTTAATATTTTTCCTTTAAATTTTTGAAGGGCATTGGCCAAAGTATATATAATATACAAACTATCCCTAAATTTATGTGTCTTTGATATTTTCCCATAATCAGACTGGGACCAGTTGTCTCTGGAAAGAATATTACAGAGGTGATCAATTTGGCTGAAACAGAGTGATTTCTTGGGATGTTGGGTTTTGTTTCTAAAACTGGGATTGTCATAGGCAGACCTACAGTTTGAGGGCTTCAATGAGCTGTTACAACATAGAGTAGGATGCAAGTTTGCATTTAATCTCAGATATCCCAATTCTAAAAATGTAGTAGCCTTTTGAGACATACAAATGTTCTCAAGTGACTAAGACTGTTCTTAAGAGTCTCATTCCCTTCACATCAGAGTCACCCTCCTGTTGCCCCACTTTCCCTGTCTCTCTCTTAATTCTTACATTTTCTTCCCCTCCTTACAAAACTGTTCTCCTTCATCCCAAGATATCCTTTCAAAACTAAAATTTTGGTTTATTATTTAGAAAAATCTATCCCTCCCCTGAAACGTGACTTGGAGAATATGTGGGCAAATAAGAATGATCGAGTAGTTTCACTTGCATCTGAATAGAGGAATATAAACAAAGACATCCACTGAGGAAGATAGAAAGCAAAGAAGAGAATTACAGGGAGAGAAAGGCTCATATGTGTAAAGGCTACAAATATTTCTATATGTTTATATTCAGTATGTGTTTATATTTATCTCTGTATGCATATGTCAATATATTTAGAAGGCAAGGGAGAAGTAGAGAGAATGGTCTTGGTCTCAGTCCTCACTCTGACACTTATATAGTCTGGCAAGTCATGAACTATTTTTGAACCTTGTTTCTTTATCTGTATAGTGGGTATAATAATATCTTCTTTATAGGATTATAGCAAATATTTAATATTGGTATATATTAGCTATTATACATAGAGTATAAGACATTTTTATAATACACATTTTTATTATTAAAATCATTATTTGTTAAAAAACTATAACCAAACCATCACATATCATCACTTCCCAGAGTCAAGGAGAAGTCCATGCAGAGTAATTCTTCAATGCTTTCCTTTCCAGGTTTGTATTATACATGAAATAATGCTGTGGGCCAGATATATGAAAACATGAGAAAGGCCCAGGCTTTGGTCCTCTGAAATTTCCATTCCTTCTTATTACTTGACTTCATGTAGAATGGTACATTGGATCTGGAAGTTTCCATAGCACTGACTGTCACAAAGGTGCTCTCTGTTTACCTCAGATGATGTACTGAAGACCCAGGCTAAGATCTGAACAAATAGATACCCAGCAGCTTTCATTTGACTGATCCTGACTCCTGTGGGGTATTCTGCTGCCTCCATGTAGACACAAAATCCTGCCTGCCTTCTAATTTGAAAACTTTTTCTCAGATTGCATCCTCTCCCTCCACCATCAAAGCTTTCAACATCTGCCCACCATCCCCTGGAAAGTCATCCCAGTCCCTTCAGAGGACAGGATTCTGAAAATTCTACTCAAGGGAAAAAGGAAGTCTGGATCTCAAAAACAAAATGCCTGATGTTCTCTTAACAGGTGACTTTCACTTGCTATAAACACATGTTTTGCTGATGAGTTTATAACAGCTCCCCCAAGGTGACACAAATTAATTAACCTATGAATATTTTGCCCCCCCTTTTAGTACTGTTATAAAGTAGGTATTTAATAAAATTTCAGTAGCTATTTCTTTCCAACTTTTGTTTACAAAGAATATCTGGAACCATTTCTGCTGCCTCTGAAAACTAATGAGCAGATACTTAGGAAAGAAAAAAAATGCTCCCTGTACATCCATTTGTATAAACATGTTTTTAGTAACCTTAATGGTTCTGATGGCAGTAATTAATGCAGTCACTTAAGGTGATCCTTTATTTAAAAGACTTATCATTTCTATGCAAATTTACCACCATTCTAACACAGAGTCAAAACAATTTTCCTGTTTCGGAACCCATCTTAGTGTAAATACTCAAAGGAGATTATTGACTTCTTAACACACTGTTAATTCCCAGGTAGAGATGCTGTCTGAATTGGGAACTATGAAAGGAATATTAGGGACAAGCACAGGATTTAGAAAGTTTCAATACCAATCCCATCTCTACTCTGATCTAACTCCTGACTTCTCTTCAAAGGGTCACTTATTCGGCTGTGGCTTCCTTGGCTTTCTTTCTCTTCTGTGAACTGCTAAAGCCTTTTGCTAGCTAAGAAATTTTGTGGACATAACTCCCTCCTGCCTGGAATGTTGCACCTACTCTATCTAACATGGCTAAAGCGTGTGTGGACTTACGTATGTCTTCCCGAGAGAGGACTTTGATAACCATCTTCGTAAGTGGGTGCCAGATCACCCCTGCTGTGTGCCATGACGGTCCATTCATATCCTTCGTGACGCTTGTCAACACCCACGCACATTTACACACACACTTGTTTCTTTTTTTTGGTCTCAGAAAATTACTATAAGCAGTGAAGATTTGGGACGATTTCTATTTTATTAACCAATGTTACCAAATTGTTGAAGGAATAAATGTTGGTTACAATTTAAAAGATCATCATATAATTTTGCAAAGCATCAGTTGTTTAGAACAATAAAGAAGGAATCTGGAATTTTGCTCCTCAGTATTTATTACCCATATCACAACAGTCAGCTCTCTTACACAGATTATCATCACTTCAGACTTATCCTGGCTCAGAAGACAGCAATGCATTCTAGCTTCAGGGAGTATGGGATTGAAAGCACAATTTGAATTATAAGTTAAAACCAAGTAATTCCAATCTAAAATTGATCTCTAGATTCTGAAATAGCAAAGATGCCTAATATTCATGGAGTAATTCTCTGAAGTTAAAAATCTGAAAACATTTTAAAATGGATATGTTCTGAGATAGATATATAGAGTACACTTCCACTATCAAATATATAATAATGATTTTAGAGAATGAAAAGTTATTGTTGAATTCTCCTAAGATCATAAATCATTAACCTTTAGATTTTTAGTGTTGGAAAGGGCTTTAAAGATTATTAGAGATAAAGCATGAGAAATCTCACTATAAATGTAAAATACTAAAGGAATCATCATTTTTTCCCAGTCTGTGTAATTGTTATCACACACTCCAATCCAGCCAATTGTCGTCTCTCATCAGTGTTATTTCCCATTGTCCTTTCACCATGAACTCTATTCTTACACCTTGAAACAGTTTTCTACACCAGAGCCTGAGTCATCTTTTTAGAGAAAATCTGAACAGACTCACCCTCTTCATGACTCTCTTAAGTGCATCATTGCACTTGAGTTAAAATCAAAACTCCGTACCGTGTCTTAGACCCAGTGTGACCTGGCTTAGGCAGCCTGTCCTCTGTGACCATCGCCTTGCGCTCATCCTGCCTAACTCTGTTGCAGGCACTCTGACCTCTCTGCTCCTGCTCCAACACGTTAACCTGTCTCTCATCTCAGAGCCTCACATTTGCAGTTTCTTCTGCTTGCATCGTCCTTGTCCAGGTCTTTGGGTGACTCCTTTTCAGTACTCAGTCCTATTTGGATACATGCAGAATCATCTCAAAGGTGTTTTTCCAGTATCCCAACCTAAAATAGCTCCCTCCCCTCCTTTCCCACTCATCCACTGCTTATCCCCTTAGGTTGTTAAACCACACAAGCTGAGTTTAGATTATTAAATTTCTTATTTGTTGTCTGTCTTCTTCACAGAACTCTAGCTCAAGAACTCTAGCTTGGTTTGCCACGGGGTCATGCTTTAGAAGCGACTCAAGCATGCCAAGTCGCTTCAGTTGTGTCCGCCTCTTTGTGACCCTATGGGCTGTAGCCCGCCAGGCTCCTCTGTCCATGGGGATTCTCCAGGCAAGAATACTGGAGTGGGTTGCCATGCCCTCCTCCAGAGGATCTTCCTGACCCAGAGATCAAACTTGCCTCTTTCCATCTCCTGCATTAGCAGGCGGGTTCTTTACTGCTAGCACCACCTGAGAAGCCCAGCAAGCACTTAATAGATGTCTAAGAAAGGGAGAGCAGGAAAGGAGGTTGAAAACACAGGAACGTGTGTACATGCGGGGGACGTCTGCGTGGAGAATTATTTCAACCACTCTGTCCCCCACAGGGGAAAGTGAGTGGGCTCCCAGGATGAGGCAACGTGTTCTTCCTCACCACACAGGAAACACTGTAGTTGGCAGGACAAGGCTTTATCTCTCATGTTTCATGGGCTGCGTTGCTTAACGATTGACTCGCTCTTTGCCTTCTCTATAATCAGACATCATGTTATCAAAGGACATATGTACACATTTTACCTTTGCTCCGAGGAGCAGTAATTATTAATGTCACTTTATTAATGACAGGCAAAATTCTGCAAACCAGCTCAGCCTCACTCATGATTTTAAAGAAATCTTTGAACCAACCTAAATCCATTCTGAGCAACTATTACAGAATATTGAAAGCTTACACTGCTCTTTCTCTGCCAGAGGCCAACAGTTTTCATGGATGATTTGATGCTGGGAGCTATCTGTCAAGTTTTAAATAACGGAAAAATATGCCTCCGCTTCCTGAGATGGAAAGTGGCAGACAAGGAAGTTGCCGTTTGCCCCCAGGTTTAAGGGAAATGAGAGAGAAATTGTTACAGTGACTTGGTGGTGTTGAGCAAATATGTCTAATCTCTGGAAAATAGGAAGCCTTGGGGGAGAATATAATAATATTGTCCTGCTTATTTTTGCCTCCTCCACAACAAACACTCAATTGTGATGCAGAGAAGCAGAACAGAAGCTCCAGTTAATCAAACCAAAGCGGCTTGCCCGAAACTAAAAGGCAAATCCAGTCAAAGGAAACATCATAAAACAATGTACTAATTAGGACTGTAAGGATAGGAGGCAAAGTCATTACTTTTACAAAACACTGAATTGGGTTTCATAAATTAGACTGTTAAAAGTTATTTTTAACATCTTCTGAATATAAAAGTAAAACATCCATTATAAAAGAATAGAACATGTTGAAAATTGTATAAAATTCTCAACATCTTATCACACAGATATAACCATTCTTAATATTTTAATATTTCCTTCCAATAGCTTATATTGAGAACATTTTCTAAAGCAATCAATATTCTCTGAAAGCACAGTATTTAGTAATTCAATATTGTCCGTTTACTATTATAATTTAATTAAGCATTCTCCATAGCTGCATTTTGGGCTATCTTTCAATTGCTTTTATTTTTGTTACAGTCATGTGTGTATGCATATCTGTAGGAAAAATATAGGAAGAAACACTGGGTATATAAATTTATTATTTGTTATAAAATTATAATTCAGTTCCATCCAATAACCTAATTCACTGTAATACTGGGAAAAATATCTGAGAGTATTTCAAGTTTATAGGATTTAATAGAATTTCATTCATCATTATATATATCATGATTTGTTTGACCATTTGACTTTATTATTTGTTATTTTAAATAAAGGCTCTAGTAAACATTCTTATATATAAACCCTCAAATAATTATCTGTATATAACTTGTATTATGAAATACTTCAGCCCTAAAAGCTATCGTATACATACGGCAATTTGTTCTGTCTGTGTGTGTATGTAGTTTGGGTGGATGGTTATGCAGATATTCATGTTCTTCCATTAGCTCTTGTTTCCATTTTATTTTGTTCTCACTGAAGCATCACGTTTTGTCATTTTATCCACTGCTACCTTCTAGAACACTACCTAGTAAAAGGTAGACTACTTGAAATAATCAGTTAATATTTGGGTGTTTTCTTATTTTAAGAGCTCTTTATTTAAACTTTCATAACATATACCATAAATACTATCCTAATTTCATCATATACTTTATATTTTTCTAAACATCCATTTAAAATTTTATTCTGTATGTATAGTCCAATTTGGCCGTTTCCCCTTTGCTATCATTCCTGGAAAATTCTTGGTCAACTACATTTCTTGTAGGTCTTTCATGGTTTTATCTATTACATGTAATTCTTTATTTCGTCAGTATTTTATTATAGTATGTTGTATGAGGTAAGAACCTATATTTCCTTTTTAAAATTAGGCAATTTTCTAGCAACATTTCTTGAACAAAGTGAAGTTAATGTAAAATGTCCTTCATTTCTATTCATATTTTTAAAATTTATGAGTTCGTTTCTGGTCTGTTGATTATGTTTTTCTTCTCTCTATGCCTGCATAAACACAACTGTACCATTATAACATCTTTGATTTTATAATAAACTGGCCCTATTCTTTCCATATAGTTTATTCTTCCAAACTGCTTTGGGCTATTGTCATTCATGTATTCTTCAAAATATTCCTGCTATGTTTTTTATTTGATTCATTATACTTATAAATGAAACTAGGAGTTCTTGAGAAGTTTAAACTATAGAGTTTTCCCATGAAGAGAAAAATTACATTCCCATTTTATTTAAATATTCATTAATGCTATTTTATTGGGTAGTTTCCTTAGATTTATTTCAAGGTAATGTATATTTACATTCATATTGCACATTGGATCTTTAGCTTATTTTTCCTAGCCATATATTCTGTTTATAGGCTTGTAATTGAAATTGCTTATAGTATCATTCTATTGATTCTTGAGTTTTTTTCTGGTTCATGTGATGTTCCTTTGCCATATTTATATCTATTTTATTTTCTTATTCTTATTGCTAGATAATGTTTGTATATGTCAGCTCAGTTAATAGTAATAATAGTGAAAGAGTGACCTTGTTTTTCAAGGACGATGAATCTAATGTTTAATTACTGTGTCTAATATTGACCACTGATTTTTCATTGTTAAGGAATTTTTCCCCCTTAATTAAAAAAAATATTTTTTTCAGAAATATAAATTGAATCATACCTGATTTCTTTTCTATGAAGATTTTTTTTCATCATGATTGCTAAATATGATAATATTAAAATAAATTTAAATTGCTAAAATAAACCTTATGCCATTATGGTAATTTTTACTATATGAGTATAATCCATTTGCAAGCATTTTATTTGGATTTTTTTGCATATTTATTTATAAGTGACATTGAAAATATCAGTTTCCCAAAGACAGTTCTACCAAACATTAATGAGATGTCAAATGTACTTAGGGAGAGGGAAAGATTTTGTGATCCAAACATTTATGGAAAACATTTTATTTTAAAATTCACATTATATTATTTTCTAATTTTCTCAGTTGAATTCTTAATTTAAAATACATGTTTCTTGTTTAATGTTGAACTAATCTAAGGTGGTGCAGATACCACTGAGTCCAGCTTTGGCTGGTTTGAAATACTTTTATGTCTTGCTTTCTATATTCTAAATTTTCTTTCACTGAAACTTTTATTTCCTCTTTGATTTGTTATTTAGAAGAGTAGAATTATTTTTGTTTGCTTTTTAAAAACATTTTAAAATGTTACTTTCCAACTGTTTATTTGTTCCAAAGCTTAAAAAAAAAAAACTATCTTAGAAAAAGTAGGAAAGTAGCTTTTTGTGTTTTTTATTCCAATACTGTTTTTTCATTGGTATTTTTCTATTTAATAATTCTTACAGTTTTCAGTTCTGTATTATTTCTTTAAACAACTTTTTATTGACTCTCTTTATAATGTGTTTTCTCTTTTATTGACTCTCAGCCATTATCCTTAGTCTTTTGTCTCATTTCTAACTGTAAATTTTCTTATCATTTGGATAATTTATAAGGTGTAACAGTAGAACAAATCTCATTTTGAAGACAGTCATGACCTCAGCCTATTAAAAGCTGTATGTTTGGCCTTTGTTTTTCCCTAAAAATTGCTTCACAGTGCTCCTGTTGAATTATTTGGTTTTCTCTGCCTTGACAACACAGAGGTTTCTCTCAGGCTTGTCTCTGCCCAATAATTTTGGTGTGTGAGAGAGACTGAATGAATGCTTCTCTGTTTCTTCTATTAATCACATACACTCTGTCTTAAGCCCCTTCTGGCTTCAGCAGCCACTGGATCTGGATTTAGCAGAGGGAGATGGAGACACCCAAAAAGGGACTTCCCTTATCTTGGTGTCACCTTGTGTCCTGAATTGCATAAAGTATCTATTCAGTTCAGTTCAGTCGCTCAGTCATGTCTGACTCTGCGACCCCATGAATCACAGCACGCCAGGCCTCCCTGTCCATGACCATCTCCCAGAGCTCACTCAGACTCACGTCCATCGAGTCAGTGATGCCATCCAGCCATCTCATCCTCTGTCGTCCCCTTCTCCTCCTGCCCCCAATCCCTCCCAGCATCAGGGTCTTTTCCAATGAGTCAGCTCTTCGCATGAGGTGGCCAAAGTACTGGAGTTTCAGCTTCAGCATCAGTCTTTGCAATGAACAAAGGACTGGTCTCCTTTAGGATAGACTGGTTGGATCTCCCTGCAGTCCAAGGGACTCTCAAGAGTCTTCTCCAACACCACAGTTCAAAAGCATCAATTCTTCGGCACTCAGCCTTCTTCACAGTCCAACTCTCACATCCATACATGACCACAGGAAAACCATAGCCTTGACTAGACGGACATTAGTTAGCAAAGTAATGTCTCTGCTTTTGAATATGCTATCTAGGTTGGTCCTAACTTTCCTCCCAAGGGGTAAGCATCTTTTAATATCATGGCTGCAGTCACCACCTGCAGTGATTTGGGAGCCCGAAAAAATAAAGTCTGACACTGTTTCCACTGTTTCCCCATCGATGCTATGATCTTCGTTTTCTGAATGTTGAGCTTTAAGCCAACTTTTTCACACTCTTTCACTTTCATCAAGAGGCTTTTAGTTCCTCTTCACTTTGGCAAACATAAACATGTTTATAATTTCCATGGTGTGGTCCCCTGAAGTGGATGGACAGGACAGTGCTGCCACCCACTAACTCTTGCTTTGTTGAAGCAGAGGACCCGAGAATCACCATTTCGTACATATTCTTCACTTGATGAATAGAGTAGGTTTGGCCATGGCAATGTGGCAATTCTGGCCTCTCTCCTGGCACTAATAGGAATGTTTGGGATGAGATATATTTAGGATGTGAAATAGCAGTTTTGCTAAATATCTGATCACTGCACTTCATATATGAGAATTTCAAACAATGCACACAATTGGGTGCAGCTCCCATTCATTAGTTCTGTGCTTTGTCCTCATTTCTAGCACTAGTTACAGCCCATCTGGGTTGGTGAATTAGTCAGGGTCCTCCTCACTTAGGCTTGGAGAGTCCACCCTGTCTTGGACGCTTGGACTTTGATTATCAGAAGCTCTTCAAGGAATATGATGATAGAGGTTTAGGAAATAAAAGGTGACTCTTTAAGAACCCTGGTTCGAAATCCAGCCCCACATAATTTGTTATCTGGGAACCCTCGGGTAAGTTTCTTAACATCTCTGTGCCTTTGTTTCCTCATCTTTAAAATGGGGATCATACTCATATCTGCTTCACAGGGTTATTATGAAGACTAAGTTAACACATGTGAGAAACCTAGTGCCAGGCATATTCTCAATTCTTTATAATGCTGTACTTTTATTTTATGTCACTCTTCCCAGGTTCCAAAGCTGATGGTAGTTTTAAAATTATCTCCATTAACACTCATTTTTTTGAGTGTGGATTGGGAGATATGAATATAGTCACGTATATAGAGTTTTCCCTAGGGCTTATGTCTTTTTATCCAGCTATTTATATGAGCAAAACATTATGATTTTGATAGTTGAAATCCACCAAGGAGGCTGCTACAAAAAATAGAACTAATTCTGTGAGAGAACTCAGTATCTCTATCTATACATAGAAATATGCTAATGCCAAAAGTTGTTAATGCATATATGAGTATGTATAATATTGAAACACTGACACAAGTCAAAGGTAGGTAAGCATTTGAAATTCAATTAAATATATATATGAAAAATATTTAAAAATCTTTTTGAAAATATGAACGTGTTTCATCCATATAATGGCTTGTATAACCATTAAAAATGTAATGTGTAAAGATACTTCACAAACTGAGGAAGTTATTAGAGACCATATGTGAAATCAGTAAATCAGGACAAAATATTTTAAATATTAGATGGCTTCAGCTTTTAAAATGACATATAGAATGTATATATTCAATTAAAAATACTGGAAGGAAATATAATCAAATATTAATAGTGGCTACCTCCTGTGGTGTTTCTTTCTTCTTATATATTTTATGTGTGAGCATGTAACAGTTTTTCTAATCAAAAGTTAAAATTCAACTTCATTAAAATGATTCATTTCTTATCAGATCTAAACCAATTACAATTATATTGATAGGTCAAATAAGAAAATAAAAATTCAAGTGATGTTAAACCTGTATATATTGGGTTGGGTTGGCCAAAAGGTTGATTGGGGTTTTCTGTTTGTTCCATCTTACATTTTGGCTAACCAAATAATAACCACTTCCGGGAATCAACTGAGTAATGTCTAAAATAAATTTTCAAAATGGCCATACTAAAGGTAGAACCGTGGTGATAGTAAAGACATAGTGGTTGCTTGGGACTGGGAGAGGAGGGAGGAATGAATAGGTATAGAACAGGATTTTCAGAGAAATCCTCTGTTTAATAAATATGATGATAGTGAATGTATGTGTCTGACTTTTTGTCTTCCTTTGGACTGTTGCCCACCAGGATCTTCAGTCCATGGGATTTTGCAGGCAAGAATACTGGAGTAGGTTGTCATTTTCTTCTCTAGGTGATCTTCCTGACACAGGGACCAAACCCTTATCTGCTGTGTCTCTTGCATTGTGGGCAGATTCTTTATCCGCTGAGCTAGATAGTGAATATGCCATTATATACTTGTTGAAACCCATAGAATGTACAACACCAAGAGTGAACCATGGTAAAAACTATGAAGCCTGGGTGACTGTGATGTGTGCATGTAGGTTCTTCTGTTGTAAGCAGTGTACTGCTCTGGTGGTTGATGAGGGGAAAGGCTATGAATTCGCAGGGACAGGAGGTATATGGGAAATCTCTGTACCTTTGTCTCAGTTTTGCTGTGAACCAAAAGCTGCTCTGAAAAATAAAAATAAAAAAGGAAAACAGCAAAAAAAAAAAAGTCATACTCATTGACCTAGCCATACAATTTCTTACAATGTGTAACAAAAATAATTATTCTTAACCAGTCAAGTTCACAAATAACCTCACTAGTCTTACGAAATTTTTAGTTATAGACCGCCTTCTCCTACCCCAAAATGCACATACTAACCTATGGACAAGCATTACTTACAATTTTGAGTATATACAGACCTACGGCACTTGTTATGGACCTACAGTTTACTTTCAAAAGAAAGGAAGTATATATTTTAATATTAATTGTAGAATTACTTATGGTAGTGAATGAATGGAGCAATTTAAATATCATGTCTACATAAGTCCTAGTAAAATAAATTAGAATTCCTGTAGGCTTTAAACGTTTACAATGAATTACCATGGTTCAGTATGATATACTATTTTTAAGTTATAATAAACCATACTAGGAAAATAAATCTGTGAAATATGCATATATATATATATATATATAAAGAGAAGAAAATATGTAAAGACAGTACTAATTTGGGTCTTAGCATAGTTGAATCCATGCCATATTATTTCCTTATTTTTCACGAATTCAGTAACATTATTTTTAAAGTAAACAAAGCAAAGCAAAGAGAAATGTATTAGTTAAATCTTTCTGTTGTATAAATGAGATATCATGTGCCTGGCTCTTCTTTTCGCTGGAGAAAAGATACCCAGTGATGCTTATTCAGTTTCCTTTTTTTTTTTTTTTTTAGCTCGAATGCATGGACACTAAAGGACAAATTACTTTTTGAAAAATAAAAATGGCCATTTCTCACACTCTGTGCTATACAATAGTTTTCAGCTTTATTTGGATCCAAGGAAGACCACAACTCTTTATATCTGCATCCGACATTTTAATTTTCAAAATGTCTGCATCTGCCTCTGTATCTGATTCAGTAGCTTCCTCTATGTTTACTTTAAAATGTGGGCGCATTCAGTGAAAGGTGTCAATGGGTGTTCATAGAAAATAAGGAGAGGTTAATAGATAATAACTCCTTTTTATAATTCTGCCCATTTAATTTCCATCGGATTTGTGTGCAAATTTTCATAAGCTTTGTGTTAGGTTAGAAGAAATAGCTGGAGAAGGCAATGGCACCCCCACTCCAGTACTCTTGCCTGGAAAATCCCATGGACGGAGGAGCCTGGTAGGCTGCAGTCCATGGGGTCACTAAGTCGGACACGACTGAGTGACCTCACTTTCACTTTCATTCATTGGAGAAGGAAATGGCAACCTACTTGTGTTCTTGCCTAGAGAATCCCAAGGACGGGGGAACCTGGTGGGCTGCCGTCTCTGGGGTTGCACAGAGGCAGACGCAACTGAAGCAACTTAGCAGCAGCAGCAGCAGCAGAAGAAATAGCAAAGTGGATATTTTAGTATATTTAAATGTTCACATTTAAGTATATGTGCATTTAAATATACTAAAAGTGAAAGTGTTAGTCGCTCAGTTGTGTCCAACTCTTTGCAACCCCATAGATTGTAGCCCCTCATTGACTGTAGCCCAGCAGGCTCCTCTGTCCATGGGATTCTCCAGGCAAGAATACTGGAGTGAGTTGCCATTTCCTTCTTCAGGGGATCTTCTCAACCCAGGGATTGAACCCCAGTCTCCCACATTGCAGGCAGATTCTTTACCATCTGAGCCACAAGGGAATATACTAAATGGGTATAATTAATGCCCAAGAAAAGGTCTAAAACATTAAATGTTATTATGCAAAGAAGAGTCCATTTATGGAGAATTATGAAAAAAATCTTTTGATGCAAACTATTTAACCAATATTTCTCTGCATTATTTTAACCTTAGATTTTATTTTTACTCAGTATTTTATTTGAAACATTTACAAATATTGTTACTGGTTTCTATCTTGGTCACTTGTTTAAAGCACAATTATTTTGTCATTTATTGTTGTGTTTCTTTCATGGAATGGCTGATTTTGTCTTTCTCCCTTAAAAAAATGGAAAATACTATTGTAAAAAACAAGTAGGTTGAAAATTTTGTTAACAATATTAGGAAAATTAAAGGGCCCTGGGTATGTCTGTATATGAAAAGATATTGGTTAAAGTCATGAACCTTATTATCACATTTAAAATGTTCCTAGTTTATTCCCCCTAGTAACACAACTCAAAAGAACAAAGCTGTATTTTTTCTACACAATCACATCAGTCTCTCATTTTAGCTGAAAAATTCCCTGTTTAATAAAAGAGAAGTGAGATAAGAGGAACACGCAGTAAGAACCTAACCTAAGGGAACCTAAGTGTCCAGCGTCATCAAAGGCTATTGAAAAGGGACAACAGGGAAATGGTAGTCAAAGATTTCCTCCACAGATGAAAACTTACGTGAAGCCAAAGATTATGATTAAATTGACTATTAACTTCATGTCTGCATTGTTAATAAGCAGTATGATTTATCTCCCTGGAAACAAAGTGCATGTAAAATGGAACTTCACTGGGATGTCAAGGGACTTACAGCTCATATGATTTCCCATAGCCTTCAGATCCCAAACAGTGGTGGACATCATTCTGAAATGTTTTCTTGGAAAAAGTCAAAGGAGACACATACATATGTGCTCCTTGAAACAAAATTATTATCACAGGCACAAAAAGATCAGTTTTGGTAAATTTATTTTAAAAAACTAAAAATACTCTGCTAAACATTTTACATGTATTCTCTGTGTAACTTTCATTCTTTAAAATAGGATTGGTCAAATATCAAGGGAATTCATTTTTTATTTAGATTTAATGTATTCAATCATATCCTTGAAAAAGTAAGACAGAGCCAAGTAATTTCCTTTTAATTACCTTTAAAATATATACATTGGCTACTGGAAAATGTATACTGATTATAAGGTAAGTTTTCCATTCTCTTATTTCTTTCAGCTTGAACAAATGTGTCTATCTCTAGACTTTTATTGGTAAAGACAAAATTCAAAAGCAGATTGTATAGAACAAAACTTAAAAGATAATCACTATTTTCTTGCTGTAAATATTTCCTTGAAAAGACATCTGAGTTAAAGGTCTTATCTGTCACAGGAGTTTGTAGTTTCACATACTTAGGTGACTTATGAAGGAAAAAAATCTAAGGAAAAGGGGTACAAATTGAGTTTTAACACACTATGTGTACTGTGCTGTGTATGCGTGATTATTTAAGCCCTTACATTGATTTTGGAAAGAAAATTATCAGTGTAAAATGTACCAAGGCTATGTGAGGGGTTTAGCAGAACTCTAAATACATTAAAAAACAAGTTAAAAAATGGTGGAATTTCCCCCTTCTTTTTCAGTGTTGTAAACAACTACATTGAATCCATATAATGTTAAAAACCAACAGAGTTTAAAGAGATATATATATATATATATTTTTGTTTCAAGTTTTCAAAATTCTGTATTGTTTTATAAAATACTTAGGAATTCAGATGTTGAGATCTCAATGAAAAGATACAATTATAGATGGAAAAATTGACGCTACTCAGGTTGCTGTTGGAAGAGGAAATAGAGACTGATCTGTCACGAACAGTGACTACAACTAACATTATGTATGTAAACTCTGCATTTTTATGTTCTATTGTGGCCCCCAAAAGCAGGATTATTTCCAACTATAATGTTAACTGAAATTCTCCAGAGAATTTATTCTCTATTAATTGCAGAGTTTATGTTAAGAAGTTTGAGAAGCAAATAATTAGAAATATCAGCAAATACCTTGTGTATCCAATGAGTGCGTGTCATGGGTTCTGTGAGAGGAGAACAGCTTCAAGGTATCATGCTTTCTCTGTAGAACCCTTTGCTCTGGCTTCAATAAAGGTTCACAGCTTATAGTTTCTTTTAAAAATATCTGCAGCAAATTCGGACTTAAAAGTTGGGGGCAAATTTGATGTTCAGGCTTTGAAAGTCACCACTGAGCAACTTTCAGTTGGCCATCCCTTCTTTATTACTTGGTATACAGAAATTTACTTTAAAAACACCCACAAGAGATCCTATTTTTCCATGGAAATTAAATGGAACATTGTAAATGTCTTATTTACAAGTCAATATACAATTCCAATAATTTTGGAGTCTTACAGCCATGATCTCTCCAAAGGGTGGTGTTGTGAAAGTTGCTCAGTTGTGTCCAACTCCTTGTGACGCTATGGACTGTATAGTCCACAGAGTTCTCAGGCCAGAATGCTGGAGTGGGTAGCTGTTCCCTTTTCCAGGGGATCTTCCCAATCCAGATGGCTAAAATGGTAAGCGTTGTGTTACTAGAAGACAAATAACGTAACGTCTGAGTTGGAATGACTGCATAACATTCCATCCAGTTGGAAATTAAAGATGAGCTAGATCATCCTTCTCATTTGAAGATGGGATCATGGAGCTACTATTATGTCTACATAAAGTAGAAGCTTTCACAGTGTCATCTTCCAACATAAAGATTTTCTAATTCAATTTCAACAATAAGAATTATTTGTTATCACACCATTAATTCTTTCATAGGCCATAATACATGTGCAGTCAATACAGGTTTTTATGAGAAAGTCATTAAAATACGAGAAGCCAAGTATGTCTCGGTCTGGTCATCTCTCTAGTGTTTTCACTGGGTAATCAGCATTAACACGTAGCTTCCCCACCACCATTCTGCCCTCACCACAGCTCTTCACTAGAGTACAGTGGGTATTAGACATCAAAGATGCCTGTTTAGGCACCTTGGAGAGAACTAAATAGTTAAAATTGTAAAAAATATATTTGAGCTTATACATCACAGGGCGAGTAATCATATATACCCATAGTTTATTCTTCATTTCTGAGAGATAATCTAGCAGACATTTTACTCCAGGGTCTTTTGAATTTTTTCCAACTCAAGGAAATTTCTGCTTACCTAAGAGGAAGAACCAGAAAATGCCCGTATTACCTAAACTTTGCCAAGTTGGCTGATTTCTAAGATTTTTATTTCATTCGCATTCCATGAAGCAATCACTTTAATGTTTGTCAATAAAACAAAAATAAAGCTACCAAAATAATCCAACACCTAAATGTAATACATGTATATTTTATACATACATATATGCTTATATATGTATGTGTATAGTCACAGTAGGAAACAGATTATTATAAGAGAACAATGTTGATCTTAAGGAATGAATTTCTTCTTTTACCCTCACTATTTCTTTAAAAGGGAAATAAAGAATAAAAGAGGAAGAGATAAAGCTTATTTAAAGGCCTCATTTCCCATGACACTGGGATGCATTTAAAATTGAGAACAGCTCAGAAACTTTGTGCTGGTCTTTCTTGGATGAAGACTGAATTTGTGTAGACTAAAATACAAACAGAGTATAGACATGCCATCATTTAATAACACTGTACTGAATCTATACAATTGGATAATAATTTCAAAAGTACTCTTTATATATAAAATGTTTCCTGGATACCAAAAGCTCAAATAAAAACCCCACCCCTCCTGCTGTGTTCCTAGGTATACTATGTACTCAAGTTGGGAAATGTTTCATAGCACTTGTCCAAGGGAAATATTTTCTGGTTTACAGGGTTGGAATTAGAGGACTCACCATTTCCACCCTGCTCACTCAGGGAGTCATGGTTTCCTGTAGCACCATACTGCAAGGTAAGTGTAAGTGACTGCTGCATACATCCAGCATATTCTGGTGGACAGCTGGTTACTGAAAGCCTTAGAAGCCCCACTCAACTCGTACCTGTCAGTGAGTCCAGAAGCCAGTGGTCATTCTCTGGAAATCTGCCTGGCCCTTCTGTTCTCTGGTAGGTCTGCTATGTTATGAGCAAAACAAGTTAATTGTGGAGTCCTGAAAAACTGCACCATTTCTCCTCTAGAGGACTTGGCTACTGATACTTGGAGATAATGTAAATCACTGGGGATTTTATCAATCTACACCCATAGCAAGGTAGATATTGGACAAGAATGTAAACCATAGAACACTTAATATACACAAGAAAATTAGAGGAAATTTAGATGCCAATTCTCCAACATAATTTCCACTATTTCTCATTAGCATAAAATTGTTCATATGTTTTAAACAGCATTCTATAGAAGTTACTGGCAAATCAGAATAAATACACTTTATATAAAATAAGACAGGAAATTGTTCAGAGTGAAAAAGGAATGAGTGACATTCATTCTCTGATAAATAATGAATTGCAACTTAATTAGCAAATCTCCAAATATCTATCCTCATAACAGATACAGGTAAAATGAAGCAAAATCAAAAGTGTCTTGTAGAAATAAACACTTCTGTGTAGGCATGTGAGCTTGAAAGACAGGGTACCGACGTCTCCAGGTGTTGGCCACATTAGATCAGCTTTGAGAATCTTGATGCTTATCAGCATTTGTCTGCTGGTGCCCAAAGAGGTGCTTTTCGAGTCTGAATGCTTTTCACAGGAGAGTTTCATATTCCAAAAGGAGGTAATGGTCACCTTCAGTGGCCACTTAATAATTGCTCTTTATGGAGGGTTTCTGTCTCCACTATCAATTTTGACATAACTGTATCTCTAAACTTTACATCAGGCTGCTGGTGGACATGCTTGATGTCCATACCCTTTAGAAAGCATGAGGCTGTTTATAATCACAGAATACATGGTTCTACTTTAAATAAGGGCTGGATCAGGACTTAAGTTTGACTGACAACCTTTGATCTTAGAGTAAATGATATATTAACTTCATACAGAACACACAACCTCCTAATTAGGTAGATTCCGTATGAATTCATTTAGATATGCAACAGGTAACATTTTAGTGAAAAACCCAAGACAAGCTTGACTTCAAAGACTTGAGAAGACTTTTCCAATGAGTTTTATAATTGTGAAAAATTTAAATATAATAACACATTGGGTATGCAAATTATGGGGCTTTAATATACCTGTTAATTAAGACCATCTTTCTCAAAATTTCCCCAAAGATGATATTTCTAAATGAGAATTTAGATAATTGAGATATTAAAAACGTATAATAATCTTTTGAGTCTAACAGTATTACCTCTATATTCAAAATAAACAATTAGTGACTACCAAAAAGCATTTTCTTAAATATAAAATGTGTTTCTACCAAAATGTTTTCAACATTTGAGACTTGAGTTTCCACTAAACAGTGTAAAGAACACAATGTTCTTTATTTTCCTTGTATGACATTATGTCTATTCTCAAAGAGCAATTTGCAATGTATTTTAAGCAGAAACAGCTTAATCTTAAATAAGAATTGTATATATTCAATATTTGATTCAGAAAGAGTTACATTCCTTTTCAAGGGAATGTGCATCTTCCACAAAGAAATTTTAATCAAAGTTTTCCCAAACTTCAGTAAAAGAAATCTTTTATATACTTTCAAATACTGTGCCTTTTTATTTAAAACAGTGTAAACATAACAACTCAACACCACCGATAATTGGAAAAAGACTTGGTTATGCGAACACTGATTTCCTTGATTGCCCCATGAAAAGAAGGGTAAATAAAACAGACAATCTTCAGGAGAAGTTTCAGTTCACCTTAGCAGTGGTAAAAATATTGCTTTATTCCAAATGAACATACAGCACAATTTACTGTTCTTTGGGGGACTTCCTTTGAACTGAATAGGCTGGGCTTTGTGACTTCAACAATTCATTCTTTCCATATTAACCACAGAAGCCAATGTCTTGGTCCACACATGGTAGACTCTCTATAAAATAAATAGTAATGAGGATGATGAGAAAGCAAAGGGTAACCATCAATTTGATCATTGGCTTGTAGAAATAATTTAAGTACACATGACTCAGAATAAGTACACATCCCCAACTTGCCTTGTGATACTGATATCATTAATGAGCCAATAGTTGTTCCTCTCAAAAAGATTCACATCAGAAAATGGTCTAGACATTGTCAAGAGTTTTGTAGGACCCCACCATGCAAGTGACCTTGATTTACTAACAACTGAACTTTCTACTTAATGGAAAAAATTTAAAGTGAACAGATCTACGAGGGAAATTTCTTTTCTTCTGAATATTAGATTCCCTGATGTTTCAGAACAAATTTTTAGCAAGCTGACTACACACACACATGCACACACATACGCACAATGAACATATGTGCATACAGCATACCGGTGCTCAGTGAGCAGGCCCCCACATACACACACACACACACACACACACACACACACACACACACACACACATACACACAGCCACACACACTGAGAAATGCTCCTTTGGAGCCCCTAAACAATCTCAAAGGAAAACATTTCTATTAGCATGATTTTAGTGACACGACATTTGTGATGTTTTTGTCTCTTTTTCTATAGTAATTTCCTACCTCCCTCTGAGATTCTGTGCCTTCAAATTTCGGAGGAAGCTGGCACATGAGAGGTGCTAAGATTGCCCCGTGATGCCCTCTATCTTCTGTTCCTCTCCTTCCAGAGTCTTTGTGCCATTCTTCAAAAAGTAGGTAGAAAACATTACATTGGTTGACATGACATAACCTGTGATGAGGCTGTCGAGTGGATAGAGATTTAGGGTTTGAGACTGGCAAGCCACATGGCAAGGGCCACCTGCTCACTGGCACGTCCGCCCTCAGCATACATCTCTTCTCTTCGAAACTGGGTAACTGCCAGCACTTTTTATGAGGCCACTGGCACCGTGGGGCTGAGGGTCTGAATTGCCCACATCTACTAAGAGCCAAAGAGGACAGTGTTGGGACTAACTGAAATTGTATTCAGAATTCTACCCAAAAGCTTTAGTTGTAAGCTTTATCCCTCCTGAAACGTTTCTTTCCCTTTAAAAAAATATTTTGTTAAAAAACACTATGATATGAGGGCGATAGACTATTTGGTTTCTTCTAAGTAGATGCTCTTAAATTAATGCATATAAATAATTTGTATTTAATCTCCTCTCTTTCCTGTTGAGCAAAGCATAGAATGCACAGATTTCTACGTCTCGAGTCACTTGGTCAATGCAGGGTCTCTTTGTATTTCATTTCTTAAGACAAATTGTGCCTCTCGTTCTGATTTGGCTGTGGGACTCAGGGGAAGAAAGGCTGTGTTTTCACTTGCACTCTCCTCGGTCTCTACGCTGGCCAGTTCGTAGTCTTCTGACCGCCTGGCATCAGTCAGAATTCGAATCTGCTCCTGGACAGTTTCTAGCAATATTTTCACTTCTTGTTGTTCTGCAATAAGACAATCGTTGACTGGAATACTCACATTGACAATATCAGCAGAGTAGGAGTTTTTGCACCATTTGATGCTTTTGACTTCAGAAATCCCTGGCATTTGCATGCAGGTTTCCTCTAGACCCACTGAAGGGATGATGGGCACGGAACCGGCCCTTGGGGATGAGTATCCCATCAGGTCCTTTTGCTCCAAACTGTTAAAATAGGAGTTTGTCTCTCTTGAAGGCAGTTGCATATTTACTGATGCATTTTGTTGGGTTGTTAAACCATTGGCTGAGTACCTGAAAAAGAAACAAAGTGTAACATATTCTGCTCCCTGCCCCACAATATTCAGTCAACAAAGCACTTTCCACATGCATCATCTCACTGACTTCTCACAGCAACCCCATGAGACGGATACTATGTTCCCAGTTAAACAGAGAAGTAAACTGAAGCTCATAGAAGTGAAGTGACTTGCCCAAGGTCACACAGAAAATAAGTGACAGACTGAGACTCAAACCCAGATCTTCTTACTTTAAGTCCAGGGATCTTTCAACACACCACAGCTGTATAGGCAGGTGGGATATAGTCTTCCTGACCTCTATCCTAGAATACAAAGTAAATGGGGATTGAGCAGGTAAGAGTGTGGCCCTTCCATAGCGACAAACAGGAAACCCATAATGGCATTACTCCACTCCATCAGCCTGACCACCCTCTCAGCCCTGGTTTAGTCCAGTAGACTCCTTGTGGCCACCCTAGCTGGAGGCAATCGGGAAGCCCACTCTTCAGCGTCAAAATACTACAGCCCTAAGTTTCTCTGCTTCACGCTGACTTTAGGGAGACCACGTCCAGTTTCCAATGGACTGTTCTATAGGAACTCCCTCACTGCCAGTTTATAGAGCCTGAAAGATGGGATGAGAGGCATACAATTCCCCTGTTTGCCCAAGAAGAACATGCAGGAAGTTCCACGGGGCCTCAGTCAAGCTAGTAATGTTCCTCACATGGTTTCGGGAGCCAAGTAAGGTGGTTTATGGGTGCACGGACGATGGCTTGTCCAGAATGCCATCATGACATTCCAAGTCACTTAATATGCCAGGATCTAGCTGGCCCCCTTCTTGGTTGTTCAGAGCTGGTGAACTTCCCATTGCTTCTGAATTCTCTAAAGTCAAAGACTGGAGCTGAGATATGGTAGACTCAGAGAAATGAACAGTAGTATTTATCCTATTTCTCAATTATTTTTACTTAATTTTAACCTTAAATTAAAATTTAAGCATAATCTAAACATTTTCACCCTCAGTACAATAAACCTCATCCCCCTTGTCTTATACTGTAATGTGAATAAAAATCATGTTTATACATGGAAAGAATAATTGCAACAAAGTGTATTGCATACTAAATAGAAGCCTTTATTGTAAAGGCAAGATAGGAGAAATTTAGAGATCTTTCTGTCAGCGCGAAAAATGAGGAACGGCTTTAGGCTGCAGCTCCATCCTCTCTCACTGGGCCCAACATGGAATTGGCAATCAATAAATTTTGATGGAACGGACACAGGCCTACAAGAACAGATCTGCAAGGTAAACACTCTCTTAATATCCTAGTTAACACAACAAGAGCTAACGTTCACACAGAGCTTTCAAAAGGGACTCTCACCTCTAATTACTTTATTAATTGATAGCACTGTATGGTTTATTATTATTACCATATAATGGATGAAAAAACTGGACTAAGGAATACCCAAATGACTTGCCCCAAATTATACTCTTGGTAAGCAGCAGAGGAAGCAGTTAAAGCTATCTTGTCTTATTTTGTTACTATCAAGGCCTTAAATGAGTGGGCATCTCATGGTGCATCCCAACCTTTTTGGGATGTAAGATCTTTACCTGCAGAAACTATATAGGCACATAGAAGGAAATTCCCTAGGGGATCTTACTCCTTTCTCCTTAGTGTCATATGACTGAAAATCTGAACCTGAAGTTTCTGATCAATGAATCAATTTCAATAAGAAGGAAGGTGCCAACCTTAAGGCTTCTGTGTTCTTTTCTTAGCACCATTAATGTGTATGAAGGTAGAGAATGTCTGCTGTCAGATTCACCAATGGCACAGGATCAAGAAATTTTATTAGGACAAAGTCATCTTTCACATGGATATCATCAGAGTATATCCATGAGTAGAATCTAACAGGTTGAAAAGTAGTGATGACAGATGTCAATTTTTAATACCTGGATCTGAACATATTTGTAAAAATGATGGCTAAAGGTGTAAATATCTTATAGGATTTAGTCAACCGACACTTTAACAAGTCCACAATGTGACATGACTAAGAAGTAATCAAAGGCAATTCAGGACAGACTTGGAGCTATCTTCCAAAATGCCTGTGGGCTGCCCTGGGTGGCTCAGCGGTAAAGAATCCTCCTGCCAATGCAGGAGACTTGGATTCCATCCCCAAGTCAGGAAGATCCCCTGGAGAAGGAAATGGCAACCCGCTCCAGTATTCTTGCATGAAAATCCCATGGATGGAGGAGCCTGGCAGGCTATAGTCCATGGGGTCACAGAGAGTTGGACATGACTTAGTGATGAAAGAGCAGCTGACAGATGAGAAAGGAACTACAGTTGACTTACACGTCATCTCACAAGCCAGGTACGGGTCACACGCTGGCAACACCAAAATCTAAAATGCTGCCCTAACATGAAGGTATTCTTTAAACGATTAGAACTCTCCAAAAATGTGACTGTTTTGGATCAGAAAAGATTTCAAGTTCCACCACCATTACATGCTCTGGAGTCTTAGACAAATACGGAAGCCTCTCTTTAATTCTCTTATTAATTAAAACTGTCAGGTTGTAATGCTGACCTGGGGGCTGCTCTGAGGACTTGCTGAAGTGATGCCTCTGCATGAATTGGCAGAGGCCCACTGGTGGTCCTCCCTTTCTTCCTAGAGTTGCTGCGAGTGTTCTGGCACTAGTCTTTGAGTAGGGGGGATGCTACTCTCCAGAAGTTTAAGTTCAATTTCTAGATGTGATTCTTGACTAGAAGATACTCAGAAGTCTACATTCCATCATAGTCAATGACTGTCACATTCTACCCATAAACTTCTTTGGCTGTAAAGTAGCAGTTTGGACTGCCCTTCTTCCCATGTTCCCTCAGCAAAGTAAGCACATGTGCCGTTTCCTTTATAGCTATGTGAACAAAGCCTCCTTTTCAAGAGGGAAGATTTCAACAATTAATCATTTCATTTGATTCCCAGGAATTCAAGGGTCAGGCTAAGAAATATGTGTTTCCCCAGAGGACTCTAGGACCCAGTTCTTGGTGCAAATGGCATTAGAATGAACAGACTAAATTGAAGGAATCTAATTTTCCCTCTGGAGCCATACAATTAGAGATTCTAGATTTATACATTGCCATTCATGACTGAGATTTTTCTTTATGTTCCTTTCTTGGTTTTGTGGTTTATTGAGTCAAAAGGCTGGTATTCAATGGTTCTTTTACATGGGATATCTCATCTTTGGGTTCACCACTGAAATTCTTTTATCTTTCACAGATTCATCTCTAAACCTCATGAAGAATAACTGAATATAAGTTTCTGAAGTTGCTATTTAAGTGAGATGGATGATGAGTATGTTTCAGATCCCTTCTGCTTTGAAGGTAGCAGAGCTGTGATGCTAGCTCTTTCTGTTTAGTATATGAATCCATCAGTTTGATTTGCCTGACATAATGCAGTTCAGAGCTTTGTGAGCCAATAGCCATAGTTGACACCAAGCCTCTGATCAGGGGAAAGGCTTTTGAAGAAGCTCCTTTCCACCTGACTCCCTCCTCGGGCTTCACCAAGTCAGACACTGGGTTCAAGCTGGGCTGAAGTTAGTGCCAAGGAGAGACATCATATGCACTGGCGGTCTAACTAGCAGACAGTGCCCATGAACTTGATGAACAAGCAGCAGATGGCTGACGGCTCTTATAAATTCATTCACTCCCCCTCCAGGCAAGGGCCAGATTTGAAAAAGGCTTTTAGCAGTGAAATTCTATTACCAATTCCATTTCCAGTCCGGTGAGATGGTCAGTCCCCCAGGAGCGGGAAATAGCTGTTCTCAAGAACTGAGAATGAGATTGCTCCCTGAGATTCATTGGGTTGAGCACACAGTGACTTAAGAGTCATCATTTATCAACACTGGGTGCGTATCACATTGGAAAATGCATGTGGCCAGCCAATTGAAGAGAATATTCCAAACCCAATGATGGTTGAACCAAAACAAAACTGCTACCAGGCAGGATAAGTGTGTTAAGTCCCCCAGGAGTTAAAAAGCAAAACAGTGCCTGAACATGCCCTGGAAATCTCTGGGCCCTTGGAAATTTGTGTATGTTTGGTTCAACACTAAGCCTGTCATAGAGCATCCTCTTACTCATACATATAGAATGATAGCCATGGTAGTACCCAGCAGAGGAAAGAAAGCTGTCCACTCACAACTCTCTGAGCTTGATTTCGCCTCACTCATTCTCACTCTAACATACATCCCGGGGCAGTGGGGAGAGGGTTGGGGGAAATACCTAAGCAACAGACATTATTAGTGATTTAAGAAGAAAAATAATTATGAAACCTAATTAACTATAGGCTAATGCAAGCCCCTTTTCCAGCCATAAGGAAAATAGAGATGCAAACTGCTTCCTGAAACTTGTATTATGTATTTTGGACAACTTAGCTATTATGTTGAATGTGTAAATCTCACCCCAGATCTGTACTGATGTATTTTACAGTCCAATTGGAATTGCTTCACAATTACAAAACAGGCTATTTATTGATCATCTTCTAGCCTTCCTACAGAAATCTATCACTGAGATTTGTCAGACACTACACTGTTGCATGTATATCTTGCCCAGAGGGAAAGACAAAGTTAAGAATCTGGGACCTCAAACCTGCTTTGACTTTCAACTTGCTATAGACTGGGTAGAAAAATCACCCAGACCAAAGAAATGTAGCCTGGTTTATTGAGAGAGAGAGAAGAAACCTGGATGCAGCAGGACACAGGCTTGAGTGAGGGAAGGGATTCTTAGACTTTCTGAAGTAAACCCTGATTGCACTGCTCTTGAAATTAGTGGTAATACTTTAATAGTTCCCATGGCAATAAATACAGGTACCCCTTCTCTGCTCACTATGTGTCAGGCACAAGCTCTTGACACATGTCATTTCTTTTTAATCTGCCTGACAATCCTCAGGAAGGCTCGTACTATTTTGTTCAATTTATAGACTAGAAAACATAAGCTTAAATGGTAAAACTTTATCAAATTCAAACAAGTAGTAATCCAGCTTGTCAGTTTTGATAAGGGCTGCCATCTTTGGTTGGATAGCTTATGTCAGCTGGGTAAGCGGTGTCTGTAGTTCACGCTACACTCTACTCACCATTCATGAGCCCCATGCAGGTCCATGTCTGCTCATAGGAAGGGGCACTTTTTGCACTGTAAGGATGGGCGGCAGCCACTGAGTCCAAAGCCCATCTTTCTACCCCTGCACTGTGAGTGAAACTAGAGATCTGAGTTCAGCTAGTTGTACCTTGACAATATGCTGTCAGCACTGACTGAGACACATTCAAGAATGCTCTATGGAGCAGATGCTACTTCTGTATTACCAGTAACTGCTTATGGTATTTTCCACAATAGTCTTTAGAGAATTAAGTCTCTTTCCCCCAAACCTAAGGATGAAGGAATACTTTTGTCCTCCTAAGAAATCCCTAGTTTTTAAAGTCAAAGACACATTGCCAGTTATTTTAGAAACTGCACTAAAACATAGTGTAGATATCTATATACTTTTTAATGCTACATTTCTTTTCCATCTAACATTTCCCTAGTATCTACTTCCATTGTATCTATTCTTTATAGTTATTCTTTTGTGGAACAAAGATGGAAGCAAGCATAAATAGCCAATCAGTGATGGAAATCAGTGAATAAAACCCCAAAGAACATTAAAAACTCCATTTAAAACTCTAGCATTCACCCGCCCTAAATTCCATTGCTCTTAAGACCTACCCTTGGCAAGGTATCGTATCCTGGTCTGGGATCCTTGATTCCTCCAGTTGCTGATATGCTGGTCCCACAAGTCCACCCAGCCTACTTCGGGATGATGGGGGTGTCCTTCTGAAGGCATTCCTATGGAGCATACCACTCCTTTGCCCTGGACTGCAGCAAGAGGAGAGGGTCCTGCTGGTGGAAAGAAAACCAACAAACAGATTGTTCAAAGCCATTTCCTCACAGGTGGCTGCTCAGATTCTTCAAGCACTGCATTTGCACCCCAGATCCTCAGAGTTCTAGGCTAGGTTTCATCCATGCTTGCAGGATATCAGCTAGGAGGGATTGAAAGTTGCTGAATCTATTTTATCTTTGGACAGATGAAGAAGAAGAGATGTTCAGTTCCTCTGATTCTGGCATTCCTGTCTGGAGCACAATGGACTAAAATAATGGCAGCTTCCCAGCCTGAGAGGTGAGCTTAAAGAATGCTCCAGCTCCTGATTCCCATCCTCCCTTGTCATCCATGCTCCAGCAGGGCCTCTAATATAAATAAACATGGTCTTGTTATTAAATAGTGACGAGAACTAAACCCTAGAAGCCTTAAGGGGAACATGTCAATGGGGTTAGTGGTCGAACAAACAAGCCTTATTTTATTTTATTTTTTTAATTTTTTTATTTTTTTTATTACAATACTGTATTTGTTTTGCCATACATTGACATGAATCAGCCATAGGTGAACACAATCTCCCAATGCCGAAGCCCCCTCCCACCTCCCACCCCACATCCTCTACTTGAATCATCCTGTGCATCAGCCCCATGCATCCTGCATCCTACATTGAACACAGATTGGTGCTTCGTTTCTTACAAGAAAATATACATGTTTCATTGCCATTCTCCCAAACCATCCCACCCTTTCCCTCTCCCCCAGAGTCCAAAAGTCCATTCTATACCTCTGTGACTCTTTGTTGTCTCACATATAGGGTCATCATTACTGTCTTCTAAATTCCATATATATGTGTCAGTATACTATATTGGTGTTTTTCTTTCTGGATTACTTCACTCTGTATAATCAGTTCCAATTTCATCCATCTCATTAGAACTGAGTCAAATTTATTTTTTTAAGGGCTGAGTAGTATTCCATTGTGTATATGTACCACAGCTTTCTTATCCAATCATCTGCTGATGGACATCTAGGTTGCTTCCATGTCCTGGCTATTATAAACAGCGCTGCAATGAACATTGGGGTACATGTGTCTCTTTCAATTCTGGTTTCCTCGGTGTGTATGCCCAGCAGGGGGACTGCTGGGTCATAAGGCAGTTCTAGCAAACCAAGCCTTATTTTAATTGCCATTGTTTCCTTAAAATATATGTCATTTACTTTTCCAGTTCACAATGTCAAATTTTCATAAATCCTTAGAACCTAAATTATTTTTCTTTTGAGGTTTCCTTTTCCTAACATTTTTATTGAATGAAAGATTCTTTAAATTCTATAGTGTTTTACAGTTTTCAAAAGATTCACACGATTTTATATAATCCCATATCAACCCTTTGAGTTTGCTTTTAATAAATGTCTGATCATATATTTCATTTGATTCATACATCCAAATAGCCAAATAACCATATGTTATTTGATGACTAAGGTCTGTCTAGTCAAGGCTATGGTTTTTCCTGTGGTCAAGTATGGATGTGAGAGTTGGACTGTGAAGAAGGCTGAGCATCAAAGAATTGATGCTTTTGAACTGTGATGTTGAAGAAGATTCTTGAGAGTCCCCTGGACTGCAAGGAGATCCAACCAATCCATTCTGAAGGAAATCAGCCCTGGGATTTCTTTGGAGGGAATGATGCTAAAGCTGAAACTCCAGTCCTTTGGCCACCTCATGCAAAGAGTTGACTCATTGGAAAAGACTCTGATGCTGGGAGGGACTGGGGGCAGGAGGAGAAGGGGACGACCGAGGATGAGATGGCTGGATGGCATCACAGACTCGATGGACGTGAGTCTGAGTGAACTCCAGGAGTTGGTGATGGACAGGGAGGCCTGGTGTGCTGCAATTCATGGGGTCACAAAGAGTCGGACATGACTGACTGAATTGAACTGATCAGATGCTATCAAGGGGCAAATAGCACACATGGGATATACCTCAGGTAAGATCCCTACATAGATTATATTAAATAAAGAACTAGACTCTCTACAGGAATCACTTACTGATTTGCCACATTACTAATTCCATCCATATCTATTCCTCTCTCCATGCCACTGAATTTACCCTACTACTGTGTGAACTGTAAGAACTCTGTTCCTGTGTAAACATCCCCTGAAATGCCTGCAAGATAATTGAGAATGTTTGTGTTACCTTCTCATTTAACTTTGAAAATAGCCATAAAAACATACACAGAGCAAAAACATTTTCAAAATTTCAATATGCCATCAAGTTCTAAAGGAACCAATTTTCCCAAAGGAATTTTACTCATATCACTACATTACATGGAGTTCCACGGTATGCCCCCCCACCAACATCACTGTTATTTCCACTTAATAAATACAAAACCTCTCCTAAGTTATTAATATTTAGGGTCAGGATTTGAAAACCTGACATATGAGTGCTAGCAGCCACCTTCCTGGGTTTGGCTAGGGAAAGCAACCACACTTTAGAACTTCATATTTGTCGAGCCTATCCCTAACTTCCTGAGTTTGTGCAGATACCAGATTATACCTAGCATGGTTATCACAATTTCATTCTTCAGCATAATATTTCTAATGTGTTGAATCCTAAAATGCTTAACAAGGGACATCTAGCTAGGTCACTAAGCCAGCAAGTTTAAGGAGCTCCATAATAACCGATTCGTTTCTCTGCCTTCCAGTTTCTATATACACTGGCCAGCGGCAATTGTGAAGTTCACAGAGCACTCAGGCTTGGACGCTAGAATTAGCTGCATCAGGTCTGTATGTTACTAGCAGCATGATGCTGGGGGATAGTACTTGTGCCAGTCAGAGTCCTGGAGGGAAATAAATGGCACCAGAAATTGGATCATTTGGGAAGATTTTGCTGTTTACAAATGTATGTTCACTGTTTGAGGGGAGAAAAAACCCACACACAACAGGATACTACTGTACGGTGACAATGGGAAGCTGTTACCATCCTTGTTACTGAATGGACAGGGGAGAAGGAGCAGTTACCTGACTGCGGAGAGAAAATGGTTGTAAGAAGAGGCCACCTGGCAGGTGCTGTGGCCCCCAGAAGAGGGGGCGTGGCTGAGGCCATGAGGCAGGGAGGGAGGGGCAGGAGTGCTAGGACCTCACTGGCCTTGCCCTTCCCTCACTTGCCTGTGCACTGCAGTGAAACAACAGAAGTCCAAAGGCAAGAGAAGGTATCTGCCTGTTTTAGTGCACAAGGCAGGGCAGAAAAAGGTAAAGCCAGACATGGCGCATGTGTCTAGGTATTTTCATAGTATCGCTGTGGGGATTAAAGAGCTCAAATACGTAGTGTTTAGCAGGAAATCTGGCACTTGCTAGGTGCTCAGCACAATAAGTTCCCCAATTCCTCTGCCCAAACTGACAACTCAAAGGCTCATACTAATCACTGAAAACCCTGGAATTATTTTACCTTAAAAAACCTATATATGTCCTGGCTATAAATGAGTTATATTGCCAAAATTAATGCACTAAGTATGATATGACATAATAGATTGCTTCTTTAAAATAAAGGAGGGGGTGTTGGACTAAACGTGACAAATAATGGCTTTGAATTAATAGCTTTTGTTTCATAAATGAGTTATCCAAATGAGTCAGATTTGCAGTACACCAAAATAAATGAATTATTCATAGCTAGCCAAAATGGCACAACAACAAAGTCTACAGATATGAACTAGTAACCCATCTTAAAAAACAGTTCTATACCTATTGATCAATCCGCTATTCAAGCTTTATAACCCAGTGGCATTCAGGAAGTTATGGAGCAGTTTGCAGGATGTATAAATCAGTGACTAGGTTATCAATCACAAAAACGTTTAAGTCTACTGCATGTTTTACAAAACAAAAGCTATGATATATTGAACTGTAATTTACAAAGTTCTAAAAGCACTTTATAAATCAACCCTTGCCTGTCTATCAGGACACAGTGCATACCAACAAATACTGCAGAGTCATTGAACCAAACTAAAAGAAGGTCTCTTAGAGAGTTCCTTATTTGACCTGTGAGTGACTCCTAGAAGCCGTAGTAGAAGCCAAGTTTAGGAGGGGTGTAGCAGCACACAAAAATAGGGATAGAAGCTGTCATTCTTTATCCTATCAACTTTAAAACATGTATGACATAATACTTAATATTATACTTTATTTTACTTGACTGGATGAAATACCACTTTAACATGGATTACAATCTGCAGAGGGAAATACACTTTTGGAAAAAAATTTCTTCTAAAAGGCTGATAATTTTGTATCTAATTTCCTAATTGAAGAACATCCTTTAAGTCCAGTGAACTTAAAATGCTCTTTCATAAGGAAATATTTGTAAATTCCCCTACTGATATAAACCAAAAGTTGTACTCAGTAGCTAAAGCAGTTATCCAGTGGCCAAACATATTTCATCCTACGTTGAAAATATTTAACCCCTTTTTTTAAACTGACCTGACTTGGTGGCTCAGATGGTAAAGCGTCTGCCTGCAATGCAGGAGACCCGGGTTCGATTCCTGGGTCGGGAAGTTCCCCTGGAGAAGGAAATGGCAATCCACTCCAGCACTCTTGCCTGGAAAATCCCATGGATGGAGGAGCTTGATAGGCTACAGTCCATGGGGTTGCAAAGAGTCGGACACGACTGAGAAGTCCAGTGAACTTAAAATGCTCTTTCATAGGGAAATATTTGTAAATTCCCCTACCGATATAAACCAAAAGTTGTACTCAGTAGCTAAAGCAGTTATCCAGTGGCCAAACATATTTCATCCTGTGTTGAAAATATTTAACCCCTTTTTTTAAACTTACTGCTACTGCTGCTGCTAAGTCGCTTCAGTCATGTCCGACTCTGTGCGACCCCATAGACGGCAGCCCACCAGGCTCCGCCGTCCCTGGGATTCTCCAGACAAGAACACGAGTGGGTTGCCATTTCCTTCTCCAATGCATGAAAGTGAAAAGTGAAAGTGAGGTCGCTCAGTCGTTTCCGACTCTTTGCGACCCCATGGACTGGAGCCTACCAGGCTCCTCCGTCCATGGGATTTTCCAGGCAAGAGTACTGGAGTGGGGTGCCACTGCCTTCTCCATTTTTAAATTTAGCAAACCCTTAATATCTCAGTCTCTACTCATGTAGATTAAGAATAAAAATCACCATCAGTACCAATGATTAGTATCCAGAGAGACATGAAAATCCCATAGTAAATGTGGTCAGCATCAGTAAAATCTTTTGGGTGAACTTCAGAGGTGAGAGAGAAGTTTGCTTCCTTGAACAATGCATACTTCTCTCACAGTCATTTCCAAAATGTGGCCCAGATATGTGAAAACCAAGGGTCAACAACATTTTTCTTTCATTGCTGGAAACTTTTTTTTCACCTTTTCCATTAAAATAAATTATTCTCTTCATAATTTAAGAATTATTTTTAACACTGTACTTCCTACTAAGAAAAGAAAGCTTAAATCTTTTGACAACTTCCACAAAGATTATCAATGTATTTTTGGATGTACATAAACATAATGTCTGTTCCAGCAGGTCTCAACTGTTGGCACCTTAGAACAAAGCTTTCAATTTTTGGAGTTCCAGATTCCTTATGTCTAAACATAGCACGTGACTAGAAAATGCTGAGAATGTGCTCTGCCTCAGAATGCTATAAAATTGAAAACTTTTACAAGATAACTTTATTTTTGGCTTCCTTCTCCAAATAGCCAATTTTATTGTTAGCATGTAAAAAGAAAAAAAAAAGTCCCACTCCACTGATAATGGAAGATCTAATATTAAACCAAGTGAAGATTTAGCAGGGTTCTTCCCCCGTGAGAACTGTGTGTGAAGATCTGGAACATGTGCTATCGGCTGCCTAGGGAAGAATGAGTCATTAAATCTGCAGTGATAAGGCAGGCTAGGAAAAACCGTGTTTTTAATGATTTTTCAGATAGCAATTGTTTCATTCACTGGTCTGCGTCTGCAGCCCTGATGGGTGTTGTTAATAAGTCCCTTTAGGCGTCTTCAAGGTACGCTGCTGCCTGCTGGTCTCTCGGCCTGCTGTGAGCTGCCTGAGCATCCACTCCACGGGCAACTAGAGGAGGAGCAAGAATGATCACCTCTCCTGAAAAATGTTGCTGTTCCTTGGTATCTGCCGTCCAGCATTACACACTGTCAGCATCCCCTTCCCACCACGGTTTAGCTACCTGTACCTGTGGTGGTTGACAGACTGGCTTCCTCTGTCGGGAGAAGGGACCTCTGGGAATGACTGGGGGCCGGCAAAACTTGACTCCATCATTTTCTCCAATGCAGTCACAGGATGCCTTTCCGCCTTTGAATACTGTGGGAAATCACATGCAAAGAGTTGAGCTGGAGGAGAAGTTATGAGACGAGGGCCTCTGACACTATAGCTGGGTATCAAAAAGTTACTGGAACTTACCAGTAACTTTTCCACTGGGCACTGGATCAGGAGAATGATAAAGACAGGAGAATGATAAAGACATCATTTTCATCCCATTTCTCACAATGCTCTCAACCTTTTGCTCCCGAAACTCTTTGTGATTAGATGAGGTCCATTCAACAGAGTTTTCCACATTAGAATCCTATCTTTTCATTTCAATTTTTACCCATGGCACGCTATGCCTTTAAGCCAAAACCACCAGTATTTTTAAAATTATACTTGATATAGAATATTATTTAAGTTAATAGAAGGATTTTTTAATTCAATGTACATTTTGTCAAAAAATTAACTTGTTGTTGTTATAGTACTAACAATAGGGGTTCAATAAATACTGACTAAATGAGTGAAGTTCACAACAGAAGTTCTTCATAATTCTGAGAATTACGAAAGACGATTTAGAGTGTCTGCCCACCACTCTCCACTGTTTCCCTTTCATCCTGTTACCAGGTAATTACCATGTCTAATAAGAGAATTGTGCAAACAGTTTATTCTTCATAGTTATTACCTGTTGGTTTCACCTTTGACCATGAGATATCACAAGGAACAGTAGCCTAGAGGATGTCATATAGTGGTGGCACATTAAGAAAAGCTTTGCCTCTAGGGAAATATTGCTTAGCATCTCAACCAGGCAGCAGTTGTCAAGTTTAACATTCCCTGGGCACTTGCACTTGAACAAGCAACAAGGAATAGCAGGTTTCTTTTCTGGAAGCTCCAATGGAAACTATGTTGAGAAATGACATTTTCTGAATGCTAATAACCAAAGAAGAGATTTTGAAATCCAGATATTCACATGTAAATGTAGAATTTCACATAAAAGTATATATCTGCAGAATACTTATATGAAAAGCTACATAACTGAACTCATGTAAAGAGAGGAAAATCAGAATAGGGCATGTTAAATTTCAGGAGTACATCCTAAACGCAAAGATTCAAGAATAATAAGATTTGTTGCTAACTTGCTGGGGTACAGATTGGCAAACTGTTCCAAAATTTTAATCGCTCTACTCTTAGATGGAGACTATTACTTCTAGGGATTCCCATCATTAAATGTAAAAGTTCAAAATGATATAATCACTGGAGCATGTCACTGGTACAATTTTTAATAACAAATCAGAAAACAGACATTAAAGAGAAGCAATTAGAAATGAGAAATAGCCGCAAATGAATACTATTCAGTCATTGAAGAGAATACAATCAAGGTACAAGAAGTATGCATAATATGAATTCACTTGTGTAAAGGAGGAAATGTAGTAAACAGATATCAATATATATCTAAGTGAATGTATGTGTTTATATATGAACATATTTAGTTTTGTGTGTGTGTATATACATATGTATAGATTTTGTATGTACATGCCAAAGCCTTTGACTGTGTGGATCAAATATCTGGAAAATTCTTAAAGAGATGGGAATACCAGACCACCTGACCTGACTCTTGAGACATCTGTATGCAGGTCAGGAAGCAACAGTTAGAACTGGACATGGAACAACAGACTGGTTCCAAATAGGGAAAGGAGTACGTCAAGGATGTATATTGTCACCCTGCTTATTTAATTTATATGCAGAGTTCATCATGAGAAACGCTGGGTTGGAGGAAGCACAAGCTGGAATCAAGAGTGCTGAGAGAAGTATCAATAGCCTCAGATATGCAGATGACACCACCCTTATAACAGAAAGTGAAGAAGAACTAAAGAGCCTCTTGATGAAAGTGAGAGAGGAGAGTGAGAAAATTGGCCTAAAGCTCAACATTCAGAAAACTAAGATCATGGCATCTGGTCCCATCACTTCATGTCAAATAGATGGGAAAACAATGGAAACAGTGACAGACTTTATTTTTGGGACTACAAAATCACTGCAGATGGTGACTGCAGCCATGAAATTAAAAGACGCTTACTCCTTGGAAGGAAAGTTATGAACAACGTAGACAGCATATTAAAAAGCAGAGACATTACTTTGCGAACAAAGGTTCATCTAGTCAAGGCTATGGTTTTTCCAGTAGTCATGTATGGATGTGAGAGTTGGACTATAAAGAAAGCTGAGCACTGAAGAATCGATGGTTTTGAACTGCAGTGTTGGAGAAGACTCTTGAGAATCCCTTGGACTGCAAAGGAGATCCAACCAGTCCATCCTAAAGGAAATCAAAACTGAATATTCATTGGAAGGACTGCTGCTGAAGCTGAAACTCCAATACTTTGGCCACTTGATACGAAGAGCTGACTCATTTGAAAAGTCCCTGATGCTGGGAAAGATTGTAGGCAGGTGGAGGAGGGGACGACAGAGGATGAGTGATTGAATGGAATTACCAACTCAATGGACATGAGTTTGACTAAACTAGGGGGGTTGGTGATGGACAGGGAGGCCTGGTGTGCTGCAATCCATGGGGTCACAAAGAGTCAGACACAACTGAGGAGCTGAAACGACCTGATTGATACATGTGTTTCTGTATGTGCACACAACCATATAGGATGCAGATGGGGAAAAAGAAAAACTATTAAGGTGTTATCCTTGGGAAAAAGTATATTGGTGGGTATGGGCAATGAAAACTAGGAAAATTGTCAAGGTTATATAAATTTATGTTCAAAATCTCTATTTTTAAGTACTTCCAAAATAAACCATAGCATGTTAATAATGACCACATCTTGAATCAAAATATGAATTCTACAAAATGGACTTAAGAGACGCTATTAAGAGTTCTTGCAAAATGGTTGAGCTGACATAGAACAAAAGAAGATATGGAGATAAGGTGGAAAAGGTGGTTGTTTTCAGCAACACCAAAATTACAAAATATGATGGAAATACTTTCACATGTACTTCTTTGCTGACTAATTAAAGTTGTTTATCATAAACCATCCAGGGAAAATTGAACTGAATCAATATGCTATTGAAAGGTAAATAACATCCTGAATTTCTACCTGATTTTCAAATTCTATAAAAGATCAAATAGGATTTTTTTTTCTCCCAACTTCTAAAAAAATTGCTTTATAAGACAAACTCAGGTGCCAAGAAGGCTCAGCTATAGACAGAGGTGAAAGTATCTGGAGAAATCTGTGGCAAACTGAAAGGGGTAACTTCTGTGCTGTTTCTGTAGAGGGCCAGTGTTTCTAGCAAGGTCAAGAATTTATAGGAAATTTCCAAATCATTAAAAGTTAGCAGCCTGTTCCTTTTTAAAAATACAATTTATGTCAATCCTAATTCAAGTTTGGGGCTGTTAGTTCAGAGCCTCTGCCTAGATTGAGACTTTTGATCATGAGAGCTAGAGGGCCTTATTTAAAATCTGGCAAAAAAAAAAAAAAAAAAGGCTTGAATAGAATCAACCTCTTACTTGTTCTCCTTATTCATAACATTCATAATAGATATTAAGTTTTAAATCTTTTCTTTCAAATGCTTAGATTATTGTTATACTATACAGTTACTTCCAATGATACTAATTTGGTCCATTAACACAAATTTGCCTCCAAATTTTATTATTGTGGCTCTTTCTCTTGTAGTCTTTTTGTGAATCACTTTCATTTCAGTGGCTGCATTTAGCCTAAGATGCAGGTTTAAATTGCTGGTATGGTTGGTTGAGACAAGAGGGAACACAAAAACCTAATAATTTGGCAATCATTCAAACTAATATTCCATATATATTGGTTGAGATGAATTTATAGACAGATTCCATTTTTCAGTTCTGACAAATAAAGAGCTTAAAAATCATCATTCCTGTCCTTAAAATAAAAAAGAAAGAAAAAAAGCTGAACACACAAAATCAATGCCTATTCTTATATCCAAAACAGCATTCCAAAATCTGGAGAGTGAAATGAATACAGAGAATCAGTCAAGATCAGCTTAAGATAGGCTGGGACATGGGATCCTTCACTGCCTGTTGCTTGAGGTGATGCAACAACACAAATAATCTAAGGGACTAAAAATGACTGCATGCATGGGCAGTTGGGGCAAATTACGAATAAGATATGAAACACGAAAACCCAACGTCCACTTCCGAGACGCCCAGAATAAAAGCAGGATACCGCGCATGATCCCTGCACAAGCACCACAAAGGGGATGGGCAGAGCACCTAAGCTCACCCCTGACCCACTCCCTGCCCTTACCCCATGTAAGGGGCCAGCTCACCCCACCTAAGCTCACCCCTGGATCCACTTCCTGCCCTTACCCCATGTAAGGAGCCAGCTCACCTCACCTCAGGCAGCGAGCAAGGGAACCTGTCACTTGTTTTCACTCCCTCCTGTGGTAGCACAAATCCTCATAAAACACTGTCTGAATCTCCTCTGGCCTCTTACCAATTTCTATTGATTAAAGAGGCCAAAAATTCTTGTTAGACATCAGCCTAAAAGGCCAAGCTAGCTGCATTAATGAGTGCTTTCAATTAGGGAAGGATACAAAATTAAATATTTTTGCTGACTCTAATATGAATTCCATGTACTATATGTTCATGCCACCATTTGGAAGGAAAGAAAAAGCTTGACTGATAGAAATTCTCTCATAAAACATATAGATTTTATTCTGGCTCTTTTAGAAGCAGTGCAACTCCTGACCCAGGTAGCAGTCATAAACTGTAAGGGCCATGAGGGATGGACCTAATGTGAGCCAAGGGAACATCAAAGCTGATCTATCACAGACTGCAAAAATGCAGCCCAACTTCAGGAGCCTGAACAAGGTAAGGCTCTACTGATTGGCCCCCTGACCTTTCTAGCCTTCCCCAGTATTCCCCACAGGAACAGAAACATGCTGAGAAATGGGGCTATGAGAAGGGAAACATAGACTGGTATAGAAAGAAAGATAACATTCTGACACCTGAGGCCCAACGATGAAAACTCACTAAGAGCTTACACGATGCCACCCACTTTAGGAGGGATGCACTACATGGCTTGATGCCAAAGACTTTTTAGGAAAGGGGCTTAAAAGAACAGTAATACAGGTAATGCTTTCTATGATTTATGAGCTCGTTATAGCTCACAGACCCTCTAATCCCCTCTTCATTACTCAGGCCAATTCAATACCAAGGGACATACCCAGGTAAAGACTGGGCAGTTAGATTCCATCCAAATGCCCCTACAATCAGGATATAAGTAGCTTCTGGCATTTGCTATTACTTTCACAGGATGGGTTGAAGTTTTCCCCATCTGTTCTGAAAAGGCTGTTGAAGTCTGTAAGTTTATTTTGAAAGAAAGAATCCCTTAGTGTGGATTTCCAAAGTCCCTCCAGAGGGATAATGGACTCTCTTTTATGGCCAGAATTACACATGAGCTTACTGCGGCCCTAGGGATAGCCAACAAGCTACATACCTCTTGCACACCTAGTCTTCAGGGAAGGTAGAGAAAATGAACCATACATTAAAGAAAACCTTAGCAAAGCTCTGCCAAGAGAATCATGAACCCTGGAACAACTAGCTTTCTATGGCACTCCTCCGGGTCCAGGTAGTCCTCAGGAGTGGTCTGAAGCTTAGCCCATTTGCAGTTGCCTATGACAGGCCTTTTCTTACTACTGACATTCTTCTAGATGATGAGGTGAGACAGGCCTGAGATACATTATTCATCGAGGACAAGTTCAGAAGCAATCCAGGACTGTGTCCACAAGGCATAGCTAGCTCCCACTAAAAATACAATGGAAGGGGGCAGTTTCTTCACACATTAACCACGAGGACCAAGTTCTTCTTAAAACCTGAGAAAGAGGGGTCCCCTGAAGACCAATTATTGCCAACATGGAAGGGCCCCTATAAAGGAATCAGAAGCAACTCCAGCTGCATCAAACTGCAAGGGATATATCTATTGACAGTTGGATACATTTGTCCAACCTAAAGCTTTGCCTTCAAATACCAGGCCAGTTACAAAAGCAGAACAACCCATCTGTGAACCAGTGAAAAATCTGACATAAACCCACCCAAAAGAGAGGCACCATCTACAGCTAAGAAAAATGCTGGTTTGACTCCTGTGTGCCATTCTTGCTGCTGTGCTCTGGTTTGCTCAGCCCCTCTTGCCAGGGAAGCAGCTCTCTGCACTTGATTTAAGGGAAATGCTCCACCACGGAAAAGCCCCTCCCATCAACTGTCTACATTACTAGTCCTGGTAACTAGGGAAGATTGGCAAGAAAACTCATTTGTCATCATGGCCTATAAATGGATTGGTAATCTCCACTTCATACAGTGCACTATAGGGCTAGAGGAATTTTTATCTATAACAGGATCACTCTGGCTCACCACCAAACCCAAAGAGCACTAGGAATGATCTTCACAGGGCAGGGCTGGTGATATTCTGGCAGCTCCAAGGGAAGGCTTTTCCTGTCATGAAATGACACTGAAAAATTTCACCATACCAGCTTGGTTATATGATGAAATAGATAGAGCAAGCCTTGACTGGACTTAAGGCCTCTCTTGCTTCTTTTGACTACTGTGGTCCTTGACAGTCATCTAGCCCTAAATTACTGCCAGGAGCCAGCACGGGAGATCCCACCCATGACAAGGTCATGTGGAAGAAATCTGATAAGTAAGGCTTCAGGCCTCGAGGGACCCCCCTCCCCCTGAGGGACCTGCTCGAGCATCTACCCCAAAACTGGAATCTGTCTGTCTTACTATTTTATGTCTTTCACCAACTCTTCTGACATTAACAGGGGGCTATCCCTGACCACCTTTCTCTGGAAAAATCAACTTAGAGCTCTAGCTAATAAGTCTCCTGGACATGAGAGGAATATTTCAAATCAAATCCCCTCTGTTAGCATTTTAGCTTGCTTGGCAGGTTTATCCAGACTCTTGCAGCTACGCATGTGATTATTCACAGCCTCCCAGCTATGAGAGGCACGGGAAGCCTAACACATAGAGCCTTTCAAAGAGTTAAAAACTATTAGAGTAGTGCTGGTGTAGGATTTCATTATTGGGCCAATGCTTGTTGCTAAGTTCTCATATCTCTTATCCACTGTGCACTGGGAGTGCATTAGTTAACATAGTTGGAATGTAAGAAAAAGTGTAGCCTTGAAATCAACCACATCAGACCTTTGAGCTAATTGGTTCTTTCTTGTAACTCACTACACCTTTGCTCTGTGAGAAATGTAACTCTGTTTAGCATTTTCTGAGGCTGAAATAGATTAGAAATATAAAGAAAAACACTTTGAGGGAAAATAAGTTTTCTGGTTGAGCAGCCTTTATCAAAGAGGGTCATAAAATGTTCACAGGCCTCCAAGGCCAGAAGATAATGTACACAACATTGTTTATGGGAAAGGTATGCAGAAAAAATCCTGGTTTCGATAAAGACAAAACAGATGTAATGTTTGGGCTGAGTCTGTATGACTTTGCATCTTTCATTTCCCTCAATGTACAAGTTAAGGTATAAAAGCTTCCCTGAAAAATAAAGTGACAGACCAGGATTCAGTTCCATGAAAGCTTGGTTTCCCTGTGTTTTTCTTTCTTTCTCTCCTCTATTTTCTTATCTGCAACATTCTTTCTTTATCTCTCTCTAAATCATTTTCTTTGCTGACGCCCGTTTCTCCTGAGGGTTCCCCTGGATCCTGCGGGGCTAGACCCTGGCAGATTACCTTCTGGCAGAACAAGGTAGAGCTTGTGTAATAACTAACACTTCCTGCACCTGGACAGGTAGAAGTTTACATTAAGGGAATAAAGGGAATCCCTTGGTGGTCCAGTGCTAAGAACTCCATGCCTCCACTGCCATGGCCCTGGGGTTCAATCCCTGATCAGGGAACTAAAATCCCACAGGCTGTCTTGTACGCATCCAAACAAAGGAAGTATACACCCAAGCAGAATGGCTTCACAACTTTGGCAAAGATGATATTACCTCCACTGTCTTGTCAACAGCGGAGCTGATATCATCTAGGCTGTTTAGTAGCTGTTGTTATTCTCCTTCTTGTCCCTTGTTTGTTTAACCTTTTCATTAAGCTTCTATCTTCTAGGCTCCAACAGTTTCAAGTAAGGGTCGTGATGTCTCAGAGAATTCAACCCATTCCAGTGGAGGGTATCCTAGGCCCCTAGAGGTGTTTGGAACAGTCAGCAAAGGAATTATATGCCTCTCGGGTAGACGAGGGTCTGTGGCCCCTTTCCAACAGGAAGAAGTTTCAGAGGAGACCTTCAGCCTCTTAACCCTTAAGAACAAGAGCTGTAGAATCACTCAAGGCAGGAAATAAGACTGGCTGGGTCCTGGGACAGTTTGCTGAAGTGTTTGGTGTTTGAGCCTGGACAAACATTTCCTCCAGCAACAAAATACAAAGAATCTAAAAGGGACTAAAAATAGCTACATACATGCAAACCAGTTCAGCATTCATGCCTTGAAACCTCATGAACGGTATGAAAAGGCCAAAAGATATGACACTGAAAGATGAACCTCCCCACCCACACACACACACACCACATTAGTAGGTGTCCAGTGTGCTACTGGAGAACGCAGAGAAATAGCTCCAAAAAGAATGAAGAGGATGAACCATAGCAGAAGCGATGACCAGTTGTGAATGTGTCTGGTGGTGAAAATAAAGTCCAGTCCAATATGGAAATAAAGTTCCATATTGCATAGGAACCTGGGCTGTTAGGTCCAAGAATCAAGGTAAATTGGAAGTGGTCAAACAGGAGATGGCAAGAGTGAAAACTGACATTTTAGAAATCAGTGAATTAAAATGGACCAGAATGGGTGAATTTAATACAAATTACCATTTCATCTACAACTGTGCACAAGAATCCTGTAGAAGAAATGTAGTAGCCCTCACAGACAACAAAACAGTCTGAAATGCAGTACTTGGGTGCAATCTCAAAAACGACAGAATGATCTTGATTCATTTCCAAGGCAAACCATTCATCATCACAGTAATCCAAGTCTATGGCCCAACCACTAATGCTGAAGAAGCTGAAGTTGAACAGCTCTATGAAGACCCACAAGACCTTCTAGAACTAAAACCAAAAAAGATGTCCTTTTCATCATAGGGGACTGTAATGAAAAAGTAGGAAGTCAAGGGATACCTGGAGTAACAGGCAAGTTTGGCCTTAGAGCACAAAATGAAGCAGGGCGAAGGCTAACAGAGTTTTCCCAAGAGAACTCACAGATCATAGCAAACACCCTCTTGCAACAACACAAGAGATGATTCTACACATGGACATCACAGATGGTCAATACCCAAATCAGATTGATTATATTCCTTGCAGCTGAAAATGGAGAAGCTCTATACTGTCAGGAAAAACAAGACTGGGAGCTAACTGTGGCTCAAATCATGATCTCCTTATTGTGAAATTCAGGCAAATTGAAGAAGGTAAGGAAAACCATTAGGCCATTCAGGTATGACCTAAATCAAATCCTTCTGATTATACAGTAGAAATGACAAATAGATTGAAGGAATTAGATCTAGAGTGCCTGAAGAACTATGAACAAAGGTCCATGACACTGTACAGGAGACAGTAACCAAAACCATCCCCAAGGAAAAGAAATGCAGCAAGGCACAATGGTTGCCTGAGGAGGACTTACAAATAGCTAAGGAAAGAAGAGAAGTGAAAGGTAAAAAAAAAAAAAGAAAAAAAAGGGGGGAAGGGAGTACCCATCTGAATGCCAAGTTCCAAAGAATAGCAAGGAAACATAAGAACACCTTCTTAAGAGAATAATGCAAAGAAATTGAGAGGAACAATAGAATGGGAAAGACTAGAGATCTCTTCAAGAAAATTAGAGATACCAAGGGAACATTTGATGTGAAAAGAGCACAATAAAGGACAGAAATAATAAGGACCTAACAGAAGCAGAAGAGGTAAAGAAGAGGTGGCAAGAATACACAGAAGAACTGTACAAAAAGGTCTTAATGACCCAAATAGCTACAATGGTGTGGTCACTTACCTAGAGTCACACATCTTGGAGTATAAAGTCAGGTGGGTCTTAGGAAGCATTACTACAAACAAAGTTAGTGGAGATGATGGAATCTCAGTTGAGCTATTTCAAATCCTAAAAGAAGATGCTTTGAAAGTGCTACACTCAATATGTCAGCAAATTTGGAAAACTCAGCAGTGGTCACAGGACTGGAAAAGGTCTGTTTTCATTCAATTCCCAAAGGGCAATGCCAAAGAATGTTCAAACTGCCTCAAAATTGCACTCATTTCATATGCTAACAAAGTGATACTCAAAATCCTTCAGGCTAGGCTTCAACCGAATGTGAACCAACAACTTCCAGATGTACAAGCTGTATTTAGAAAAGGCAGAGGAACCAGAGATCAAATTGCCAACATCCATTTGAAAAAGCAAACGGATTCCAGAAACACATCTATTTCTGCTTCACTGACTATGCTAAAGACTTTGACTGTGTGAATCACAACTGTGGATAATTCTTAAAGAGACAGTAATACCAGACCACATGACCTGCCTCCTGAGAAACTTGGTTTTGGGTCAAGAAGCAATAGTTAGAACTGGATATGGAACAACAGACTGGTTCCAAATTGGGAAAGGAGTATGTCAAGGATATATATTGTCACCTTGCTTATTTAACATGCATGCAGAATACATCATGTGAAATGCCAGGCTGGATGATCACAAGCTGGAATCAAGACTGCCAAGAGAAGTATCAATAACCTCAAATATGCAGAGGACACCACCGTTCTGGCAGAAAGCAAAGAAGAACTTAAGAGCATTTTGATAAAGGTGAAAGAGGAGATTGAAAAGGCTGACTTAAAACTCAGCATCAGAAAACTAAGATCATGGCATCTGGTCCCATCACTTCATGGCAAATAGATGGTAGTAAAATGGAAAGAATGACAGATTTTATTTTCTTGGGCTTCAAAATCACTGTGGATGGTGACAGCAGCCATGAAATTAAAAGACACTTGATTCTTGGAAGAAAAATCTATGACAAACTAGACAGGGTATGAAAAAGCAGAGATATCACTTTGCTAACAAAGGTTCATATAATCAAAGCTATGCTTTCTCCAGTAGTCATGTCCCAATGTGAGAGATGGACCACAAAGAAGGCTGAGCACTGAAGAACTGATGTTTCTGAACTGTGGTACTGCAGAAGACTCCTGAGAGTCCTTGGGCAGGAAGCCAGTCAAACCAGTCAATCCTAAAGGAAATCAACCCTGAATATTCATTGGAAGGTCTGTTGCTGAAGTTCTAATACTTTAGCCACTTGAAGGGAAGAACTGACTCATTGGGAAAGACCCTGATGCTGGAAAGATTGAAGGCAGGAGGGTAAGAGGGAGACAGAGGATGAAATATTTGGATAGTATCATTAACTCAGTGGACATGAGTTTGGGTAAACTCTGGGAGATAGTGAAGGACATGGTGTGCAGCAGGCCATGGGGTTGCAAAGAGTCCGACGCGACTGAGCTACTGAACAGCAACAGCACTGCAGAGTCGGAGCAGATTAGGAACAACCACATAGAAAAACACCAAAAGCCCATCTGCTGCTTCTGAGATGCCCAGGATAACAGCAGGATACTAGGCATGATCCCTGCATACAGCACCAGCAAGGGCCCACCTAAGCCACCCTTCTGTCCTGACCCTGGACCCACCCCATACTGGCTCCATGTGAGGAACCAGTTCACCCTGTTCCCTCCCCCTCAGGGGGTGAGCAAGGGAAGCCAAGAACTCTGATTAGTAATAAGCTTACCTGTGGGAGAATCTGCCAGAAACATTAACTGGATAGGGACACTTAAGTGGCAATTTTAATAATTTTGGAAAGTTGCATGCGGACTAGAGGGAAAGTAAAAATTATCTGAGGGCTGCAGTTAGGGACTGCTCTCATGCTTTTATGAGTTCAATCTCCAGGACTAAACCAGATTCTCACAACAAAGAACAAAAAAAAAAAAAGAAAAAAACAACTCATATCTCTGATGAGAAAAGGAGAAAATAACCATTTGGAAATGCATGCAGAGTGCTCCCCATTATAAACTGTCTACTTTTCAGTGAAAAGAGACTCGACTAGAGCCTGATCTCACCTACAGGAAGATCATTTCCCTCAAGAAATGATTGAAGGTGGAAAGACAAACTGTTTGCAGTAGAGTTCCAAATAATTTATGTGGCTACTCTGCCTTCACAAGGGTGAGCACAACTCTCCACTCCTTAAGTGTAGACGACACGTGATTGCTGCCTTCCAAACAGAACTCTGTAGCAAGTGCGGGGCAAGAAGGATTAACATCACAGTGGCAGTGTCTGACATGTACCACTGCATACGACAAAAGAAACCATCAACAGTGACAAACTGGGACTTCACTGATGGCCCAGTGTTGGGAATCCACCTTCCAATGCCGGGGATGCAGGTTCGATCCCTGGTCAGGGAACTAAGATTCCACATACCACGGGGCAACTAAGCCTGTAAGCTGTAACTATTGAGCCTGAGCCCACATGCCACAGTGAAAGATCCTGCATGTCATCACTAAGACCCAGAACAGCCAAATAAATACACAAATATTTTTAAAGTGACAAATCATATTGATAGTGTGCACTTTTGATAGGATGTGCAGAAATTTGGCACTTTACCTTACTGTCTTTCTCACAAAACCCCATAATTCCAATCTAATCTTGAGAAAAACATTGAAAATATTCCAGTAGAGGAGCATCCTAAGAAATACTTGACTTAAAAGCTATCAACCTCATTAAAATAAGAGAACTCTGATAAACCGTTACAGCCAAGAAGTTAAAGATATGACAAGTAAATGTAATATGGTGTCCTGCATTGGGTCTTGGAATAGAAGCAGCAATTAAGTAAAAACTAAGGACTTCTGAATAACCATGGATTTGAGATACTAATATACATAGTATGAGTTCATTAACTGAACAAATGTCCCACATCAATGTACAATGTTAATAATAGGGGAACTGGGGTACAGTGTATATTGAAAATTTCTCTAACTTTGCAACTTTTCAGTACATCTAAAACCATCCTAAAAACTAAAGTCCACTTAATTTTTTATTTAATTTAAGCAAAATATACACATCAATAATAATAATAGTAATTTAGAGACAAAGGCAGTATTCATTTTTCCTTTAGTTTCCTGAGCAGCTCAGCTGTAGGCAAGGTGTATAACCCACTTAGTCAGCAAGAATCTGCACAAACTCTCCTTAAGGGCAGCTTAACTGACCAGGATGATCGCCTTTGACATTTTATACTTGTGCCTACAGCATTTGTTATGGTTCCTTCCAAAATGTATACAGTTCTTCCCTGCGAGGAGTTAAAATCGGCAAAATTTGATCTCATTCATCTGATGGTGTCCCCAGTGAAGTTCAAGTGCCCAGGCCAGCGGCCTGCCTGGCTCTCCCATCTTAACATTTCTATACAATGTTACAAAATATGGCAGTTGATTCTATGTTTTTTTCCCTGTATTTAGATCTTGACTTCCTATGTATATATGCGTGCTTTGTTAAAACTCCATTTGTAGAAATGTACAAAATGTCTCTTTAATCATGAAAGAGAAGATGGCACAGACCATTCACTGATCTTTTCAGCATGAACTCAACTGGTTTTCTTTCAGAAGCCCACTTAGACACCAGGCAGTACCATATTTCTCAGGGAAGCACCCATCCTGACTGGCTTCTCTGAAAGCCCTCCTTGTGGAGATGCCATCAGGTGCTGAGGATGCCCGCTGCTGTTTGCACCATCACCTGTCTTGCTCCTAGCATGCTGTTAGTGGTGCCCTGAAATCGACAGGCCTGTCAGATGAAGTAGAAGCATATCAAAAGTCAAGGAAGATACGATGTTTCCAGGTCTGTCCCCTTCAACCAGTCAGAGTCAGAAGGTTAAGTCAAAGCGGTGTCTGGGTTGGAAAGCAATGTTGGCAGCATTGATCGTCGCCTGGTCTGGGATCCCAGGCGACAAAGACAGGAAGGAGGATATCCTTAAATGGTTTCTACGGTTTTCAAGGTCTTGTCTCCACCTTGCTCTCAGCTCACCTAGGTCTGTATCACCTACATCTATTCTTTATTGCAAACCTGACTTGTGAGCCCAGAAGATGGTGAGACTGAGTGGTTATGACATGTTTTAGAGCGAAGTTTCATCTGGATCTCTAAATATGAGTAATTAAAAACAACTTGACAGTTGTGGTTATTTTAAGAATGTTCGCACCATGCACCAGAGCTGGAAGAACTGCAACAAGTGCTGTCAAACGTTAACACATTCCGCTGAAGAGGAATAATAGAGCTAGACATCATTCCAGACGCCCGGTGCGGCGAGCATGCCTCCCGACCCCCGTGGCCCACCCTCCACCATCTCGCCTCATCCAGGCGCCTGCTTCAGCCCAGGGAGCTGAGCACTCTTCCCTCTTCTCAGAGAGCGCTCAGATCTGCTCCTGCCAGGCTACCTCCCGCTGCTGCCTTCCGTAAGTTCTAATAGCTCTGTGCACTATTGGCCGCAGGCCTTGGCACATTTGTTTGTGGCATTCTTCCATTAATATCTATCACCTACAGTCATCAGTAAGCTCCTTGAAAGTAGGAACACTGTCATTTTTGGTCACCATTATATCCTTGGTCCTTATGAAATGTTTAATACATATTTGAATCCACAGGTGAATTATTAAGAATCTACAGTGAATCTGCAATGTAGAACTTGATATTAAATAAGAGATCAGGTTTTATACTAAAACTGTTGAAAATTAGCTTCAATTCACAGTTAAAAGAAATCACCTCTTCTGACCAACTCCTGTAAAAGTATCTGATGCACCTCACCTCAGTCTCAAGACTCAGTATAAATGTCATCTACTTCAGGGAAGGCTTTGCAGATTCCCCTATTCAATTTTAGATGCCCTTTTCCATTACTTGATACTAATTTCACTTAATGTATCCACATTATTTTTAAAAGTAATGCTTACATATTTGTTTCTACCAATGGCCCATGTTAGTCATTTCAGTCATTCAGTTGTGTCTGACTCTTCGCAAATCCATGAATCGCAGCACAGGAGGCCTCCCTGTCCATCACCAACTCCCGGAGTTCACCCAAACTCATGTTCATTGAGTCGATGATGCCATCCAACCATCTCATCCTCTGTTGTCCCCTTCTCCTTCTGCCCTCAGTCTTTCCCAGCATCAGGGTCTTTTCAAATGAGTCAGCTCTTCACATCAGGTGGCCAAAGTATTGGAGTTTCAGCTTCAACATCAGTCCAATGAACACTCAGGACTGATCTCCTTTAGGATGGACTGGTTGGATATCCTTGCAGTCCAAGGGACTCTTAAGAGTCTTCTCCAACATCACAGTTCAAAAGCATCAATTCTTTGGCACTCAGCTTTCTTTATAGTCAACATCCATACATGACCACTGGAAAAATCATAGCCTTGACTAGATGGACCTTTGTTGACAAAGTAATGTCTCTTCTTTTTAATATGCTGTCTAGGTTGGTCATAAATTTCCTTCCAAGGAGTAAGCGTCTTTTAATTTCAGGGCTGCAGTCACCATCTGCAGTGATTCTGGAGCTCCCCAAAATAAAATCTGTCACTATTTCCACTATTTCCCCATCTATTTCCCATGAAGTAATGGGACTGGATGCCATGATCTTAGTTTTCTGAACGTTGAGCTTTAAGCCAACTTTTTCACTCTCCTCTTTCACTTTCATCAAGAGGCTCTTTAGTTCCTCTTCACTTTCTGCCACAAGGGTGGTATCATCTGCATATCTAAGGTTATTGATATTTCTCCTGGCAATCTTAATTCCAGCTTGTGGTTCCTCCAGCCCGGCATTTCTCATGATGTACTCTGCATATAAGTTAAATAAGCAGGGTGACAATAGACAGCCTTGATGTACTCCTTTTCCTATTTGTAGCCAGTCTGTTGTTCCATGTCCAGTTTAACTGTTGCTTCCTGACCTGCATACACATTTCTCAAGAGGCAGGTCAGGTGGTCTGGTATTCCCATATCTCAAAAAATTTTCCACAGTTTATTGTGATCCACACAGTCAAAGGCTTTGGCATGAGCTTCCAGAAATCATGCTCAATCTCTCCTGTTTGTATTTTTTAAAGCTCTCTGTGTAGTGTCCAGTATAGAAAAGTGTTCAAAATGCATTACAGAATAAATGCCTCTCTATACCAATCATCAAAAAATTATCCAAAAAATATTGGTAGACTCTCTCTACCAATTATCAAAACAGAATAAATGATTCTTTCTTCCAGTTATCAATACCAATTATCAAGGGATTAAATTTTTATTATTCTCCTTTAGCATGCAAATATTGTCTTCCAGTTCTTTCTCACTGAATGTTATCTTCACAAACTTGTCTTTACTAAGATGGGAATTGAAAATCTATGGGAAGGGGTATTCTTTGTTCTTTTACTTTTCACTAATGTATAGTTTTGTTTTTTTTTCTTGATTTTAAGAGAGAAGGATAGATCTTCTCCCTTTTGATAACTTCTGTTTCTGATCCCTGGACTAGGTGCTGAGAAGTTTCACTCCTTTGACTGGTCTGCACACTTGAACTCCAATCCCAATTCTGTCTCTTTCTCTCTCTCTCACCAGGGACACAGGGAATGAGGTCAGATCATCTCTCTGAGTCACAAGTGCTGCCTTTGCAAATGACGGGATGGGGCTGAGTGCTTCCAAGGTACTGGCAGGCCTAGTTCCACCGCTTCTGAGTCTAGTGTTGCCAGGGTATCATGCTGCTTCACCGGACTGGTGTTTCACATCTTGTTTAATGACTGTAAAGTGAAACCCTTCCCCATGAATGTTTAATGAACTCAAGGGAATGCCAGACACAGCCAACTCATTTGTTAAACATTACAATTTGCAAAGAATATCAAGCAGTTAACCTGGGCTCCAAGATAAAATAAAGACAAATTTGCCTGATATGGTAAGCAAAGTAAGAAATTTTCCCTCCTAAGGATTGCAGTGTGCCTGGGTCACCTGTCTCCATCCATGCAGTAGAAACGAACGCCTGCAGTGGGGAGGCTGTGATCGAACTTCAGGGCTAGGCTTTCTGAATTTCCTAGTGGTCACACCTTGCAGCTTGACCTTGGACTCTGAACTTCTTCACCACTCTTGACATTTAGGAAAGATCATTTTCTGTCATGGAAGACTACCCCAAGCATTACAGGATATTTTTCAGCATCGTCTTGTCACAGATGCCTGTGCACTTCCCTCCCAAGCTGTAACACCTGAAGTGTTTCTCACCTTTGCCAAATGTTCCATGGGGGCAACAGTGCCCCCTATTGAGAACCACTGAGCTACTGAGATGTGGTTTTCATTCTCAGCTACTCGCTAGCTGCCTGACTCAAGCTTTGAGTCCTAGATTCCTCTTCTGCACATTGTGGGTATAAACTCTAAGGAGCTGCTGTTAGGATTAAATAAGGCTATGCATTTGTATTACTTAGCATGATTCTATGTCTGTACTCAGTACACATTATTTGCTATGATTATTATTTTATTTATCATTTTTGTTATTGACACTGCTATTTCCTTGTAGCTCTTGTCCAAAGGAAAAACAATAGACCTACAAAAGAAAAATGCTTTTCCAAATTTTCTTTGGTACATTTGCATTTTAATATACATGCAGACTTTTCTTAGCCCTGTGACGACAAGTTATTTCTTTCTCTAGGGTTACTTGTTATTTGACCAACTGCTCAGATGTCCTATATGCTTCTTATATATCTTAAGCATAAAGCATTGTAAGAAAGCAATGTTCTTACACATTTCAATTTCTTTTTAAGGGATTAATGATATGTATTTTCTATTACTATTTTCTCCCATAACATATGGCATGAAAAATTGTTGTCAAACTGTTATTTGATTCTTATAATAAAATTACGAACGAGGGTATCGGCATATAATTCACCAAAGAGGAAATCTGACTAGAAATATAGGCAGAGATTACATTACCATCTCAAACAATGAAATTTAATTACAGAATACAATTTTCTCCTATTAAATTAGAAAAAAAAAAAAACTTGACAAAGGTATAACAAAGTTGGTAGTGACCCATATTTTTTTCTAGCATGGAAATTGATATGTGCCTTTGGGAAGCAACTTATTCATGTTGGTCTAGTCTTGTTAAAGGGATCTTCTCAGAAACCCCTTGAGCCCAGCCGACAATGTGTAGAAGGCTACGGCTCGCATGCACAGGTGTCTTCAGTGCATCTTCCACTCTTTCTTCAAGGTCCTTCATTGCTTTCCTCTCACCTATTCTCTGCCTGAACTCCCAGCTTCTGTGTAGCCTTTCAGACTGTGGATCCTTTCAAATGTGTTATCCTAATGAAACAGGAGGGACGGGGGCAGGACATAACCCTTAAAAGAATAATACAGTCATAGGACATGACAAAAACTGGTTAGAACCAACTAGGTCCAAGATGGCAGAAGATCTGACTTCCAGGAGAACTTGAGCCTCATTTTATGCTCATTGTAATAGATTAGCATGCTAACTGACACACCACGGGTGCCAAGGCAGTTCAGAGGGCAACCAAAAGAAGACCAAAAGTGGGCAGCGGTCCAGTTCCTAGAAATCCCCACTCCTTTCCTAAAATAGTTGCAAAAATCCTCCTAGTCATTAGTCTGTGAAATTACTCAGCCCATAAAAACTAACCATGCCTTATTTGGCAGGGCCTCTCACATTTTAAGGTGGCCCAAACTGTCTGAGGAGTGTTTCTCCCAAAGTTGTTCTTGCTTTTTGCGATGGACCTCATTCTGTCTATGGAATGTGTACCAACTCTTTGTGACACCATGGAATACAGTGTGCCAGGAGTCCCTGTCCATCGCCAACTTATTCAAACTCATGTCCGTCGAGTCGGTGGTGCCATCCAACCATCTCATCCTCTGTCGTCCCCTTCTCCTCCTGCCCTCAACCTTTCCCAGCATCACGGTCTTTTCCAACCAGTCAGTTCTTTGCCTCAGGTGGCCAAAATATTGGCGTTTCAGCTTCAGCATTACTCCTTCCAATGACTATTTAGGGCTGATTTCCTGTAGGATGGTCTGGTTGAATCTACTTGCAGTCTAACGGACTCTCAAGAGTCTTCTCCAACACCACAGTTCAAAAGTATCAATTCTTTGGCACTCAGCTTTCTTTACAGTCCAACTCACATCCATACATGACTACTAGAAAAACCATAGCTTTGACTAGATGGACCTTTGTTGATAAAGTAATGTCTGCTTTTTAATATGCTGTCTTGGTTGGTCATAACTTTCCTTCCCAGGATCAAGGGTCTTTTAATTTCATGGCTGTAGTCATCATCTGTAGTGACTTTGGAGCCCCCCAAATATAAGTCTGTCACTGTTTCCATTGTTTTCCCATCTATTTGCCATGAAGTGATGGAACCAGATGCCATAATCTTAGTTTTCTGAATGTTGAGTTTTAAGCCAACTTTTTCACTCTCCTCTTTCACTTTCATCAAGAGACTTTTTAGTTCTTTGCTTTCTGCCATAAGGGTGGTGTCATATGTATATCTGAGGTTATGGATATTTCTCCTGGTAATCTTGATTCCAGCTTGTGCTTCATCCAGTCCATCATTTCTCATGATGTACTCTGCATATAAGTTAAATAAGTAGGGTGACAATATACAGCCTTGACACACTCCTTTTCCTATTTCGAAACAGTCAGTTGTTCCATGCCTAGGACTAACTGTTGCTTCCTGACCTGCATACAGATTTCTCAAGAGGCAGGTCAGATGGTCTGGTATTCCCATCTCTTGAAGAATTTTTCACAGTTTGTTGTGATCCACACAGTCAAAAGCTTTGGCATAGTCAATAAAGCCATAGTAGATGTTTTCCTGCATTTCTCTTGCTTTTTCAATGATCCAGTGGATTTTGGCAATGTGATTGCTGGTTCCTCTACCTTTTCTAAAACCAGTTTGAACATCTGGAAGTTCACAGTTCACGTAGTGTTGAAGCCTGGCTTGGAGAAATTTGAGCATTACTTTACTAGCATGTGAGATGCGTGCAATTGTGCAGTAGTTTGAGCATTCTTTGGCACTGCCTTTCTTTGGGATTGGAATGAAAACTGACCTTTTCCAGTCCTGTGGCCACTGCTGAGTTTTCCAAATTTGCTGTCATATTGAGTGCAGCACTTTCACAGCATCATCTTTCAGGATTTGAAATAGTTCAACTGGAATTCCATCACCTCCATTAGCTTTGTTCGTAGTGATGCTTCCTAAGGCCCACTTGACTTCACATTCCAGGATGTCTGGCTCTAGGTGAGTGATCACACCATCGTGATTATCTGGGTCATGAAGATCTTTTTGTATAGTTCCTCTGTGTATTCTTGCCACCGCTTCTTAATATCTTCTGCTTCTTTTAGGTCCATACAATTTCTGTCCTTTATTGTGCCCATCTTTGCATGAAATTTTCCCTTGATATCTCTAATTTTCTTGAAGTGATTTCTAGTCTTTCCCATTCTATTGTTTTCCTCTCTTTCTTTGCATTGATCTTCCACTAGACCTTGAACCTCATTATATGCTCATTGTAATACATCAGGCCATAGGGCCATCCAAGACAGGTGGGTCATGGTGAAGAGTTCTGACAAAATGTGGTCTGCTAGAGAAGGGAATAGCAAGCCAAATCAGCATTCTTGCATTGAGAATCCCATGAACAATGTGAAAAGGCAAAAGATACCACACTAAAAGATGAGCCCTCCCCATCACCCTCCCCATCTCCCTGGGGCCAGGTTGGTAGGGTGTCCGACATGCTACTGGAGAAGACAGCAGAGAAATAACTCCATCAGGAATGAAGAGGCTGAGCCACAGCAGAAATGACACCAAATTGTTGATGTGTCTGGTGGTGAAAATAAAGTCCAGTGGGGTGTAAAGAATAATATTGCATAGGAACCTGGCATATTAGGTCAATGAATCAAGGTACATTGGAAGTGGTCAAACAGGAGATGGCAAGAGTGAACACTGACATTTTAGGAATCAGCGAAGTAAAATGGACTGGAATGGGAAAATTTAATTCAGATGACCATGATATCTACTACTTCAGGCAATAATCCCTTAGAAGACAAGGAACAGGCCTCATAGTCAGCAAAAGAATTCCGAAATGCAGTACTTTAGTACAGTCTCAAAAATGACAGAATGATTTCAGTATGTTTCCAAGGCCAACGACTCAATATCAGAGTAATCCAGGTCTATGCCACAACCACTAATGCCAGAGAAGCTGAAGTTGAACGGTTCTCTGAAGACCTACAAGACCTTCTAGAACTAACATTAAAAATAAAAAATGTCCTTTTCATCACGGGGGACCGGAATGCAATAGTAGTAAGTCAGGAGATACCTGGAGTAACTGACAACTTTGGCCTTAGAGTACAAAATGAAGCAGGGCAAAGGCTAACAAGAGTTTTGCCAAAAGAATGCACTGCTCACAGCAAACACCCTCTTATAACAACACAAGAGAGGACTCTATAAATGAACATCACAGATGGTCAATACTAAAATCAGATTGATTATATGCTTTGCAGCTGAACATGGAAAAGCAAACAGCAAAAGTAAGATCGAGAGAAGACTGTGGCTCAGATCATGAGCCCATTATTGCAAAATTTAGACTTAAATTGAAGAAAGTAGGGAAAATTACCAGGCCATTCAAGTGTGACCTTAATTAAATCCTCTATGATTATACAGTGAAAGTGACAAATATATTCAAGGGATTAGATCTGATAGACACAGTCCCTGAAGAACTATGGATGGAGTTTCATGACATTGTACAGGAGACAGAGATCAAAACTATCCCCAAGAAGAAGAAATGCAACAAGGCAAAATGGTTGTCTGAGGAGGCCTTACAAATAGCTGACAAAGAAGAGAAGCAAAAGGCGAAGGAGAAAGGAAAAGATATACCCATCTGAATGCAGAATTTCAAAGAATTTTAAGGAGAGATAAGAAAGCATTATTAATTGAGCGATGCAAAGAAATAGAGGAAAACAATAGAAAGGAAAAGACTATTGTCTTCAAGAAAATTAGAGGTACCAAGGAAACATTTCATGCAAAAATGGGCACAATAAAGGACAGAAATGGTATGGACCCTACAGAAGCAGAAAATGTTAATAAGAGGTGGCAAGAATACACAGAAGAACTATACAGAAAAGATCTTCATGACCGAGATAACCCTGATGGTGTGAACACTCACCTAGAGCCAGACATCCTAGAGTGTGAAGTCAAGTGAATCTTAGGAAATATTACTATGAACAAAGCTAGTGGAGGTGATGGAATTCCAGTTGAGCTATTTCAAATCCTAAAAGATAATGCTGTTAAAGTGCTGCGCTCAAGAACCCACCAAATTTGGAAAACACAGCAGTGGCTACACAGCTTATATAGGTCAGCTTTCATTCCAGTCCCTAAGAAGGGCAATGTGAAAGAATGTTCAAATTACCACACAGTTGCACTCATTTCACTTGCTAGCAAGGTAATGCTCCAAATTCTTCAAGCCAGGTTTCAATAGTAGGTGAACTGAGAACTTACAGATGTACAAGCTGGATTTAGAAAAGGCAGAGGAACCAGAGGTCAAATTGCCAACATCCATTGGATCATTGAAAAAGCAAGAGAATTCCAGGAAAATATATATTACTACTTTATTGACTACAGCAAAGCTTTTGACTGTGTGGATCACAACAAACTGTGGAAAATTCTTCAAGAGATGGGAATACCAGACCACATTACTTGTTCCCTGAGAAATCTGTATGTGGGTCAGGAAGCAATAGTTAGAACTGGACATGGAACAACAGACTGGTTCAAAATTGGGAAAGGAATACGTCAAGGCAGTATATTGTCACCCTGTTTATTTAACTCATATGCAGAATGTATCATGTGAAATGCTGGGCTGGATGAAGTATAAGCTGAAATCAAGATTGCTGACAGAAATATCAGTAACCTCAGAAATGCAGACGACACCTCCCTAATGGCAGAAAGTGATGAGGAACTAAAGAGCCTTTTGAAGAAGGTAAAAGAGGAGAGTGAAAAACGTTGTATTAAAACCCAACATCTAAAAAACTAACATCATGACATTCAGTCCCATCACTTTATGGAAAATAGATGAGGAAACAATGGAAACAATGACAGACTTTACTTTCTTGGATTCAAAAATCCCTGCACACGGTGACTGCAGCCATGAAATTAAAAGATGCTTGCTCCTTGGAAGAATAGCTTGACAAATCTAGACAGTGCATTAAGAAGCAGAAAGGTCACATTGGCAAAAAAGGTCCATATAGTCAAAGCTATGGTTTTTCCAGTAGTCATGTATAGATGTGAAAGTTGGACCATAAGGAAGGCTGAGCACCGAAGAACTGATACTTTTGAACTGCGGTGCTGGAGAAGGCTTGTGAGAGTCCCTTGGTCTGCAAAGAGATGAAACCAGTAAATCCTAAAGGAAATCAACTCTGAATATTCATTGGAAGGACTGATGCTGAAGCTCTAATATTTGGGCTACCTGATGTGAAGAACTTACTTATTGCAAAAGACCCTGCTGCTGGGAAAGATGGAAGGCAGGAGGAGAAGGGGACGACAGGATGAGATGGTTGGTGGCATCACTGACTTAATGGACATGAGTTCGAGCAAACTCTGGGAGATAGTGAAGGACAGGAAAGCTTGTTGTGCTGCCGTCTATTGGATTGAAAGAGCTGAACATAACTGAGTGTCTGAACAATGACAACAAAGCTTCTAGATGACACCATGCACAAGGGCCATGAAACTTCCAAGTCCAACCATAAAAGTTCAAAAAGTGGGCAGTGCCCCAATTCCTGAAAATATACACCCCCTTCCCAAAAGAGTTGGGATACTCCTCTCATTAGCCTGTGAAATTGCCGAGCCAATAAAACTAACTACCCCATATTGGGGGCAGTTTACTGTCTTCCAAAATGACCCATATTCTGTCTATGGAATGTATATCTCTCTAAATAAACCTCCTTTCTCTTTACTGTGGCTGCCTTTTAATTCTTTTATGAGCAAAGCCAAGGACCCTCACTTGATAGCTAGGCCCAGGGACTCACCCACTACTTAGTGTGTGACTCTCCTCTTGTGCTCTACTTTTCCTGCAGTGAATGTGGACACTCAAAAGCTAGTCATGCCCCTGGTCTTCAGTGAGTCCCTGGGACAGGATCCTAAGTTTAATAATGGCCAGCTAATAGACACAGATGGCTTAACCTCATTTCTATGACCAACTCTTGGTCATTTCTCTCTTCCCTAACTCTGTCAAGCCCCACTGTTTCCCTTCCCTACTCCCTTGAGACGGGAGATACCTAGGCATCCCAGGATAAAGAAATTGGAGATAAGTTCCCTGTGGACTGAAACTCCAAGATAAGAATAGCAGGCCAATGGAGAGACAGGAGGCTTGGCCCTGCCCAGATTAAAGATAACAAAGCACATATTTCTCATTCTTGCAGTTAGAGAAACTCACACATGCATAGAAAGCTCCTTGGAGGTCAAAAGAGGAGTGATGCTGAGTCTACCTACCCACAGTCCTCTTCAGGGCAGCCCATCTATCTTGGCTATGAGATACAGATGCACATATAGTAGGATCCTACCAAATACTCAGAATCTGGCAAATCTAAACAATTGGCCAAAGGATAACCAGGAGAAATGCCCCATATAAATGGTTTAAACTACCGTGAGGGCACAGTGCTCTCTCCAAGTTGGCCTGAGTATCAATCCATACATTCTAGACTTTTTCCTCCTAATAAACACTCCGTTTCCCTGCTTTCTATCTTTGTGGGGATTCTTTCTCTGCAAAGCCAAAGAGCCGGGGGCCTCGTCATTGGCCTCTGGGGCAGTGACTAAGGTTGGGTGCTCTCATCCTCAGATGACCGACCTCAGTTTCTGGCCGGGAACCAAATCCTGCTTCAAGCTGCTGCAGGGTGAGCCAGCCAAGATCACCCCCATCCTCCTTTCCAAACACCAGTCGCCTCTGTAAGGACAGAAGTTGTGTTCAAACAGCATTCTCTTCTGTAATGCAACAGGGTATCACTAATCAGAAATCTGCTCTCATTACCGTAACTAGCCTCTGGCTTTATCTGTGATAGGCTCAGTTGCTGAGAAGCCCTCCATTACAGTATTTATTTTACAGCAATGGGATACTGTTCATTAGAAATCACCAACAAAAACATTTGCTCTGTTTCAGAAAAGAACAATCCCTACACACAGCTGTGATTACAAGCTTAACAAAACTTTTCTGGGAAGTGATTATGATTTATGAATTCTGCATTAAGCATCTAAGTACATCTGTTGCACACAGCATAATGGCGACTTTCTGGGTCATGATTTCCCAAAATCACAAATGATGTTTAAATTCCCAGTGATTTACACATTTGAAAGGGTGTGAGCGTGTCCTGGGTGATTGTGTATTATACTCAAATACTAGGTTTATACCACCACCTTTGTGCTTTCTTTTGGGTCTCAGAATCTGGAAGTGCAGTCTTGCCTGGGGGCAAAGAATTGCTACCCTGACCGGAATCTTCCAGTATGTTTTAGATGGTGTTTGTGAAATGGAGCAGGACCCATGGAGTCTTCCTGGGTACAAATCCTTTCTGTGTCCTCATTTATTATGTTTAGGAAATAAGCATTAATCAGTCTCCTTGACCTTGCTTTAGTTGTAAAGAGCAGATTCAAACAGTTACTAATCAGAGGAGGGAGGGGATACAGAAGTGCAGGGGGAACAGTCAGTAAAGGATAGAGCAGCATGGGGCAAAGTCCTGGTTCCTTTTCATGAAATACATATAACCATCTCTTTCAGCTCTGCAGGAACTAAGGCCCCCACCCAGAGAGAGGCTGAGCACCAGCTTTCCGGAGCACCAACCTGTCATTTCACCATAGACCAATCAGAAGAATGGGCCTCCCTGGTGGCTCAGATGGTAAAGAATCCACCTGCAATGCGGGAAACCTGGATTTGCTCCCTGGGTTGGGAAGATGCCCTGGAGAAGGCAATGGCAACCCACTCCAGTATTCTTGCCTGGAGAATTCCACAGACAGAGGAGCCTGGTGGGCTACAGCCCATGGAATCACAAAGAGCTGGCACGACTGAGTGACTAAGCACAGCACAAGCAGAAGAAAGTGTGTGCAGAGTGGAAGATTACAAACCCTGATTCCCTCCTCAAACAATTCGATTAATTCTTTAAAACTGCTCTTTAAACAGAGCAGAATCTTGTAAGTTACACTTGTCCCTGGAGTACTGGGTTTTGAACAGTGAGCAGCAGAACCTGGCTTCAGTAACATTTGCTTATCTTTAGCGTTTTTCAATATATCTCAGAAATCATGGAAAACTGCTTTAGAAAGAATACAGAATTTGAGACTTCCCTTGTGGTCCTGCGGCTAAGACTCCATGCTCCCAGTGCAAAGGGCTTGTGTTGGATCACTGGTCAGGGAACTTGATCCCACATGGTGGGATCCTCTAAGCTGCACTGCAACTAAAGAATTGTCTCAACTGAGGATGCCATATGCTGCAATTAAGCCCCAGAGCAGCCAAAAAAGAACACAGGATTCGAAGAGCTTGTATTTAACTTCAAATTCTGGTATCTGTTTAAGGTGTGGTGTTAGGAAGCACCAACCCCGAGACTACAACTCTCCCCCCGTGTTTATGAGCTTTGATTTTTCTCATACCCTTTAATTCAGAGTCGTCTGAATATAGTATGTATTCTTAGGATTCCCTGGGTTTATTCTTTCTGCTTATTCTAGTCTCTAGTCCTTGGCTTTCTGACTCCCTGAGGAACCTTTCCTATTCTTCAAAATCCAGTCCAGGCCTGCTTTTTTGCTGCCTCCACTTCTGCCCCCACCACCCCCTTTGGTCTCTTCTCCCACCTCTGTTGCAAAAGCAGCCCACTCGTCCCACAAACCTCCTCTGGGTGTCTGTAATTTTTCACTATGTCAGTTTCCATACAGTAAGGAACATCATACCCCTAGTGCCTAGCACGATCTCTGACACAAGGAAGAATTCAGTAAGTGATTATGGAACAAACAATTGAAGCTCTTTTGGCTTCCAGAGATTAATTATGTTATAGATTGCAATCAAGAGCTGGGAATTAATTATTCTTTCTTTTTTTCCAGTACTGTGTGCACACACAAAAATGCAACATGATTTAAGGAAAAACCTACAGAGTACTGAAAAAATAGGCAAGTCTGATCACAGGTTCTGCATCCTCTGGACTGGGAGCAGTGAGAGTGGCTGTGGGAAGGGATGTATGGACATGTCACTTACATTTTGCAGCTGGACGTGATTCTTCACCAAGTTTTCGGACTTTGCCATTGTGCTAGATGGGTTGAGACTGTAGTTTTTACCATTATGTGGCTCTTTCAGCTGCTCTTGAATTTGTTTAGCTTGTTTCCTGCAAGTTTAAATAAATCCACGTATAAATAGTCACGTAAATTTATGCCTGTTTTTTTGAGGTTCATTCACTCCCAACATCTATACTTGGCATTTTCTATAGCAAGATAAACTCGGTTAACAAAGAGAGTCCTCCCTTCATTTTCCAACCCCACCAAGAAATATTTGGCATTACCCATTAATAGCCAGGATTCACACCCCATGGCACTCTAAAGGCAGAAATATAACGCGTTGTCCTCACCCTGCTGGACTTTAATCTCCAGTACTCTTAACCTTGAGTGCTCAACTAAAGAGAATCAGGAATGCTCTGAAGTTACAAGCAGACAACTCTGACGCCTGGGCCTAGCAGCCACACACAACATTTTCGCAAAGTGACGTTGATATCTGTCCGTTTCAGATAGGAGTAGCTCGACTGGATAACTTGCACACATGCCAGGGGTATATTTTCTTTTATTTGGTTTAAAACCACTTCATTTATTCTTACTATCTGCCCTGAATGCAGAATTTATTAGCACTTTTATAAATAATAAGAAAAAATTAACTCCTGAAGGATTAATTTATAAGTAATAAAAATTAACTCTTGAAAGATGCCAAGCATCGTTTGAAGTGTTTTACATGTCTTCGCTCACTTATTTTTCAGAATAATTCTGTATGACGAGGCATTAATCCTATGCTTATTTAATAGATGAGAAAACTGAGGCACAGAGAAGTTAAATAATTTGCCCAAAGTCAAACAGCTAGACAGTGGTAGAGCTGGATTAGAACTGCATACTCCTCATTTTGAGGAACTGCTCACGACTGTCAAACCACTTGCCCACGGTCACACTGCTTCTTGGTGGGAAGGCCGAGACTAGTCTCAGGTTCTGGATTCCAAGTAAATTATCCCTGCCTGCAAATGTGGAGTGACTGTTGTTTGAACTGTACAAAGTACTGCCTTATCAGCTGCTCTCCTAAGAGCTTTATAGCAATTAACTATCAACAAAGACCCAGTACCCATGAAACAAACAAGCAAACAGACTTCACAGAATCATCTGCCCTAGACTTCTGCCTCTTTCTCCCAGGTCCACGCCAAGGATGGAGCCTTTGGTGGCGACTGTTCATCGTCTCTCCATCTCTTGAAGTGAGTTTTTTTGAGGCAGACATCCCTCTACGCACCATGGGCTTGAGTATCAGAGGGACTGAGACTTGAATTCCAGCTCTGTGTCCCAACAGCTTTGCTTTAATTCCTCAAATCAAAATGACTGATTCCCCAAACCTCTGTGAGCCTCAGTTTCCTCCTCCGTCAATGGAGTTTGGATAAGCTCTCTTCCATCAATACTGTGGACATGTGGAGAGTATTAATCAGTTACACTCCTCAGTATTAATCAATTACACTCCTCATCACTTAGTAAGCTTAGTTATATGGGCAGATGATGGAATCAAGACAGTGGCTCAGAGATAAAAGAAGGGATCTTGTTAATTGCCTCTCTCACAAGCAAGTCACAGAATTGGTACAAGAATGGGAGGTCTGTGCATTATTATCTCCTCTGAATTTAAAATACTCATGTGATGTCATTCTGTTTAAATATTTCTTTTATCTTTTCAATTATCTGGGGGACTTTTATCTCCAGTACTCTTAGTTGTTTTAATATACTTGTAATAATCTATCTAATTCCTAAGAGCTAATCTATAGCCTGTTGATAGAAACAAATCTATCCTATCAGCATTTTAAGAAGCACAGGAAAGCCACAAAATCCTATCAGGGACTCACTGATGAAGCAGATGGGAGATGAGGAAGTTCTACTGGAATCAGTCATCAGGAGGCAGTAAAGGGGGCTTCACACAGAGGAAGAACATGATTATTTTTCCAAGAATTAGCTGTAGAAATACTAATGATCTTTTCAGTAATTCCCTAAGTCACCATTTGGGAAATGTAAACATCTAAAGGAATGTTCCTCATAAAAATGTCTGATTGCATTTCCTAAATCCTTTTTAATAATTTGCTTTCCTTTACCCCTCTCTTACCTTTGTCTTGACTCACTAATATTCCAGAACATATAGGCGTTCTTTTCTAACCTGCCTCCTTTTCTATCATCGCTCAGCTCCCTCAAGGCACACATTTTTGCCCTTTCGTGCTCCCCTCAGCAGATGAGAACAAAAGGAAGTGAGAAGCATCTGTCTGCAATGCCAGCAGCTCTCAGGAGAGCCACGGCTCTGGGGAAGGCAAGATACAAGTATTGCACACTGGACTAGCCTAACGATGTCAGTGTGATTCTAGAGTTCAGTGAGTTTTAAGTTGCACTGGGTCAATTCATCAGGAAGAAATGAGACGTACAGTGGTGGGATATCAGATCCAACAAGTCCATCAGGAGACGTTGTTTGTGATGTGATGTTGCAGGTCGGCTCCCTGCGGAAGCAGACAGTGAGACGGAGATCGTTTGCAGGATTTTTATTAGTGAGGTCTCTTAAGATCAACACGTGTGGAAACTAAGCGACGGAAGCAGGAAGGGGCAGAAGGAGTTGGAATGTGATGCAATCTCCAGTGAAAACCTCAGCAAATCCCACAGGGAGCTCTGAAGCTGGCATGGCTTTCGCCCCAAGGTGGGGCAGTGGTCTAGGCCTTCAAAGCCTCACACTGACCTGTCATCAGATGCTGGCTATCTCAGGTCAAGGAACTCTTATAGCTGTGTACTAGCTTATATTAGTACTCATGTGTACTAACTTACAACTGTGTGGGGACTCAGGCCACCACAAATGAAGAGAATCGTAGCATCATATCAGAACACCCATTGCCTGTCCTTAAGTGCCTTGCTTTGTGGTCTGAAATCTCTTCGGAGGATGACATGCAGCCAGGGCAAGTTGTAGCACATCTGTTTTCTACTCATAGTGTCAGTTCCCCTTTTCCCTCCTGTGCTTTCTCAGTTGTGTTATTTGTCCCAGTTCCTGCTCCTGGAACATCCTTCCGGTTGGCTGTTGTTCAGTCACTAAATCACGTCCAGATCTTTGTGACCCCGTGGACAGCAGCATGCCAGGCTTCCCTGTCCTTCACTATCACCTGGAGTTTGCTCAGATTCATATCCATTGAGTCAATGATGCCATCCAACCATCTCATCCTCTGTTGCCCCCTTCTCCTCCTGCCCTCCATCTTTCCCAGCAGCAGGGTCTTTTCCAGTGAGTTGGCTCTTCTCATCAGGTGGCCAAAGTAATCGGAGTTTCAGCTTAAGGATCAGTCCTTCCAATGAATATTCAGGACTGATTTCCTTTAGGATTGAATGGTTTGATCTCTTTGCTATCCAAGGAAGTCTCAACAGTCTTCTTCAGCACCACCGTTTGAAAGCATCAATTCTTCAGTTTCAGCCTTTTCTGATTCAACTCTCACATCCACCATTACTCCTGGAAAAACCATAGCTTTGACTATATGGACCTTTGTGGGCAAAATGATATCTCTGCCTTTTAATATGCTGCCTAGGTTTGTCATAGCTTTCCTTCCGAGGAGCAAGTGTCTTTTAATTGCATGGCTGCAGTTACCATATGGAGCCCCAAATCACCTCCAAAATCACTGTTTCCACTTTTCCCCCATCTATTCCACGCCCCCCGATGTATCTCTTTTCCTATTTCAATTCATTTTCAGAGTTCAATTATGTCTTGCATTTGCTAAGTCTAAAAGGACTCCCGCTGCCAGCCTGATACTTCTTAGCCCATACGAGTCAAAAGTAAAAGGAAATCTAGAAGAATTTATAGTTGCCATGTGAGCCATATCAGCCAGATTTGAAAGGCTCAATTAATGGTTCCATTAACTACTTATAGGAATACTTGAACTTTTGGAATTGATGAGAAAAGAATTTATTTCACTGTGACCTTCAAAGTGGTTGGGGTTCAATTAACTCAGAAAATTCTCTGAATTCAAGAAGGTGTTCCTTACTTCTATCTCTTCTTGTTATCTATGTTCAAACTTTCATTGGCTAGTAGTGTGCTATAATATTCTATCAGGTGAGGTCATGCCATATCACAGACGATAAGAGAATGGAGAAAGGACCAGAGTGGCAGGACCCGAACATTTATGGGAAGTAGAACAAATAACCAAGAGAATGTTTTGGTTAAGTCCTGATTCTCTCTGGGCACAGTAAATTCCAGTGTATAGGATGGAGATTCAAGTGAATTTATCAGGAAACCGATGACAGACATGTCCCAGAATCCTAGAAGACTTAGGACTTCCAAGATGAGTTTTTAAAAAAGTTTACACATTGAAAAAAAAATCTTATAATGTTGGAAAGTAAAGAAAAAGTAGAGCCTGTTTATTCTGCTATCCCCAAGGTTTCTGGAGGGAATTAGAATCCCAAGAATGAGGGCAAAGAAACTTGTGCAAAGGTGTTAAAAAAATTTACATCACTTTCAGCTATAGAAATTAGATGCTTGGTGTGCAATGTGGCCTTCCTCTCAGAGAAAAATAAAGGAAAACTATGCTTGGAAATTGTCCTAGAAGAAGGTAAGATTTTCTGTCTCTGATGAGAACTACAGCTCCAGTTGGAATAGTCTTCAAATTTCATTATTCTTTTCTTATTTTTAGACATATATATATAATAAATATGTGTCCTGGCTGGGCAGGCAGAAAGACAACAGCCTCCTGATTACTCATCTCCCACTGGTTCAGTCCTCTGAGTCTCCCATTATGCATAGAAAGTTGAACAGTGTTTCCATGAAAACCCCTGACACCTTGCTGAGCCCCAGGAGGATATGCTCATCACTGAGCCCACTTGCAGCCCGTGGAAGGAGAGGCTAACAGCTCTGAAGATAGAAATCCTCTAGTTACCCAGCTGTTCTCTGTTCTTGTGACTGTCGTTATCGGTCTTTTCTTTAAGTGTGGTACAACTACAGATTATACTCCGAAAAACAGTGACTAACTACTTCTTCATAGTAATTTGCATACTATTAAATACACAGCTTTCTCCCACACAGCACTTGCTAGGTGACTCTCCTAATGCCCTGCTGAGTGTGATTAACCCTCTTGTGCTCAGGGAACTCTACTCACCTTGTAGCTACCCTGCCTGTAAGTTCCAGTGTGTAGACACCCTAGGTGTTAACAACAACAAGCCTTCAATGAGTACTACTTTTTAAACACTATGCTGCCTTCTTTACAGTATTATCCCACTAATCCTTAAATTCTCAAAGGTAGACATTATTTTTGGCCATATTTTAGTTATATTTTACCAAAACGGAAATCAAGGCTGAATGTAATTTCCCTAATAATACTGAATAAGCAAGTGGCAGACTGAAGATGTGAATACAGCTTAGGCTGATGCATGTAAAATGCTGACCACGAAACCATGAAGCCTGTTAAGAACATACAGAACTATGGACTGCAGCAGGGCACAGCATTCCTGATTCACCTCAAGCAGTTTCACCATCTAGGCGGAGGACCACATGAGTCAACGTGCTGGGTGGTGAACAGCATGCAATTTAAAGCAGAACTGTAGAAATGCAAAGACCTGTTGTCAATTTCCTACTGTGGGGCTTTGACAAATCAATACCTCAAAATCAAATTCTGCTGTGATTTGAAAATTTGAGCAATAATGCATAATTTCAGTTGTTGTGAGGACTGGGAGATAATGAATGAAAAGCCCAGTATCCCTGATAACGTGTTCAAAACTGAACACTAACAACTACCGCAGCCAAGAGTTGCTTAGGAGACACAACAATGAAATACAATGTGGTATCCTGGCGGTGGGGGAAACAACAGCAAAAAAGCACATGAGGTAGAAACTAAGGAAATATGATCTTTAGTCAGTAACACTGTTCCACCATTGCTCCACTGTTTGTATCAAAGGCAGCATACTAACGAAAGACATTAAAAATAGGGGAAATTGTGTATGGGCTATATTGGATCTATCTGTACTATTTTCATGGCAATTTCAAAAATCTACACCTATTCTTAAATAGTTTATTAAAAATAATAGTTACTAATTTTGGATTCATATCTGAAGCTCCATTATTTCTTAAAATTGCTATTCTTTTTGAAGATCGACACACACAACATGCAGACAGGTATCATAGACTATATTTGGAAACCGATCCATTTTTAGAAGGGCAAATGGATAGAAAAATACAAAAGAAAAGCAATTATTTGTTGGCTTGGATTCCAGACAAGCTGTAGGAACAGAACCTATGCCAGCTTCTCAAGGCCTGTCTACCTTACAAGAAACCAAGCAATATAATATTTTTATCTGTATTTCCTTAGGGCAGATTGTGTCATTTACATAAATAAAGTACCTCTGTCAATGTTATTTGTAACCTGTATATGTAAACATATATGTATATACACATGCATACTTATAAATACATATGCATATTTTAAATTCTACTTTACTAGTTAGGAAAAAGAAAACAATGCTTTTGGCAGAAGATTTGGGTTTCTTGGCAAGGTAAGCATAGGGCATATTCTAGATGTCCATACTAATTGGTGAACCAAGGTAGATTTTATAGTGTTCATATTTCACATTTGGCTAAAACTTTTATGGGTATCAAATAAAACACTATAAAAGGAAGAGAGTTGTTGTTTTTTTCATAAAAGGTTAGATGTTCAGCAGTGACCTCTCTTTTCAGAAGAGTTAACTCCTTAGTGACAGGCTGATGTTGAGCCTTTAATTCTGGCAGGCCATCAAAAAATGCAAAGAACACAGAGTGTTTGTGGTCACAGAGAAGAATGATCACTATGTGCATCAAAGATGAACCACACACACACATGCACTTATGCACACGCTGTACACACTCACCACAGGTTACCAAAGATTCAGACTCATTTAAGGATGTCTGATGGGCCCATGTGCACAAAATCCTTCTTCCTAGAGCTCAGGCTGAGAACTTAAAGACAAAGTGCTTCCTCTGAGAAGTAACCTTTTAACGCTTGAGAGAAATGGTCTTACTTGCTTTTGAAGTAGAACGCTGCACAGAACATGCCCACGATGACAATTCCAAAGATGATACATGAAATTGACAGCACCTGCCTTTGATAAACTTCTTCACTCTCTGCGAATTCAAAAAGAGAATTAGAATGGAAGTTAGCACGGCTCAGCAGACACAATCTCCATAGTTGTATTTTTGAGCTGGTAGGAGCCTTTCAAAGCCAAGGTTTTTGGTTCCTATCATCAATAGGAAAACACGAGGACATTACTACAATTCAGTGTCTTTGCAATGGTCTACAGGACAGCTGTGATTTTTTGTATCTGCATGGGTAAATAGAACTCATGTATGGGTATACAATTATGAATCTTATCAAAAGAATTTTCATGACTTTAAGATATACTAGGAGCAGTTAAACATGATGGTGGGGTCCCAAATAGTCTGCTATCAGAAACCTCCTATTCCAGTGATGACCTCCAGTTTATGGGATGCTGATGACACCGTGTTTTCTGATTTGGTCCCTGGCTGTCAGCCTCCCATCCACCCACCCACTCCTATGACTGGCATCATGCATGAAAAAGGACTTCAATGTACATGTGCATATTTACTTAGTCATCCTGTGACCTCCTCAGTACCGATAATCTGGCAAAATAACCTCAACCTCTGCTACCACGGTTATATCTTAGAGCTTCTTAATGTGAAAAAACAAGAATCCAAAAACAAACCATTTCAGTTTGTGGACATTAACATTTATACTGCTAGCACACTTTCTGAAATATGTCTACTGCAACAGTTCTTTCATCTCATCAAGACTTTTCATCCATAGGTCTCAGAACTTTCTGTTAATTATCCTCCTCTTGTTTTCATTAATTTCTTTACATTGCACAAGAGACTACGGTCTATTTACCTTCCTTCCTCCTTTGTCCCTCCCTCTCTCTCTTTCATCTTTCCTTCCTTCCTTTCTTCTTCCTTTTGGTATTCCTCCCTCCCCTTCCCTCCTTCCTTCTCTCTGTTTCCCCTTCCATCCATCCACTCATCATGCACTGTATCTTCTCTCTGGATACAACTGTACTTTTTAAAGTTTTTTTGTTGTTGCTGTTGCTGCTGTTGTTCCTTCAGTAGTATATTAGGAAACAATGTACTTACTATAAAAACTATTCTCTCTCCTCTCCCCTCTTAGGCTTTATTTCCATTTTTAATGTCTTTATTCAGATTGGAGTATCAAAAAAAAAAATAAAGACAGAAAGCAAACCTGAGAGAATATCACACTATCCACATTTCTGAATAAACGAGAAGGGGCAATTATGTGGCCCTGGCAAGACTTCGTTGACATTTAAATTTGGAAAGATTCAAATTAAAGAAAAAAAAGTATGTCACTGAGACCTTGTTTGGACATATACCATCCTAAAGAATGTCATTCTTTTCACCCCCACATTTGTAAGATCATTAAATTTTCCAAGTGAACTTGGAAACAAGTAAATATATCTACCAGCTCATAAAGAATTTCATTTCACTAAATTGCCCTGAGTTGCTGACTCTAATGGAATAAGTATGACTTATAGATAATAATCTACTCCACCCTGCTTCTGCCAATAAAAACAGCTATGAAGATGGTGGATAAGAGTACCTATGAAAACAAAAGAGGTAAGACTGTGTTCACTGCAAGAATGATTTCTGCATAAAATCAACAGGGTGTTTTGTTCATTTTTGAATCTAGTCAAATATAGCTTGGGGAAATGCACAAAATCAATTCTGAGTTTAAATCAAGAGTGAAATTAAAACTCCAAAGACTGTGAATGGATTTATAGGCCCAGATGGAGTTACAGTGCTGGTACTCTCAATGCCTTTGGTTCAGAGTGCTGCACAAGAACAAGCCTGGAGAGGAGCAGGAAGCCAGGAGTTGGAAGTCTGGCAATTTTTTTCATTTGACTTTCATTTTAGCCACCTCTAATATGAGTAACAGAAAAAATATTACTTTACCTTTATAAATTTTAATTTCTATCTAAATAAAGGCAGTGATATAAAATGCTGAATGTGATAAATGTTGTAACAAGGAGGTATATTATCTGACAAAATATATCATGTGGAAAATTGACCTATCACTGAGTGCAGAGAACAGAGATTTTAAATATAAAACAGGATCCAATTAGGCAAGAGGAATAGGGATAGGCAAAGTGGTCCAGGAAGAGAAGACAAGTTGTGCAAAGACTCTTTGCTAGGATATAAAATGGCAGGTTCAGGAATCTGGAAGGTTTTTACTCTACCACTGGGCCTTTGCAAAAGGTATTTTCTATTCCACACCAGCTTAGCTTCCCAGTTGGTGCCAGTGGTAATGAATCCATCTGCCAAGGCAGGCAAAACAAGAGACACAGGTTTGATTCCTGGTTTGGATGATCCCTAGAGGAGGAAATGGCAAGCTACTCTGGTGTTCTTTCATGGAGAACTCCATGGATAGAGGAGCCTGGTGGGCTACAGTCCGTGGGGTTGCAAAGAGTCAGACACAGCTGAGTGAGCATGTGCACATTGCACAACCAGCTTAGCAGAGCAACACAGACACAACAGGAATGTGGAACACAATGAGCATGTCTTTACAACAACAGAAAGGCACTGAAAAATTTGAAAGAGGAGGGTGATGTGATAATATTTGCATTTTTTCCTGCAATTTACAGAAAAGATTAGGAAGGGTAAAGTAAATGCAGAGTCCTGCTAGAAGGCTATTATTTCAGCTTAGACATCATGAGAAACGCTGGGCTGGAAGAAGCACAGGCTGGAATCAAGATTGCTGGGAGAAATATCAATAACCTCAGATATGCAGATGACACCATCGTTACGGCAGAAAGTAAGAGGAACTAAAAGCCTCTTGATGAAAGTGAAAGAGGAGAGTAAAAAAGTTGGCTTAAAACTCATCATTCAGAAAACTAAGATCATGGCATCTGGTCCCATCAATTCATGGGAAATAGATGGGGAAACAGTGGTAACAGTGTCAGACTTTATTTTGGGGCTCCAAAGTCACTGCAGATGGTGACTGCAGCCATGAAATTAAAGATGCTTACTCCTTGGAAGGAAAGTTATGACCCACCTAGATAGCATATTCGAAAGCAGAGACATTACTTTGCCAACAAAGGTCCATCTAATAAAGGATATGGTTTTTCAGTGATCATGTTTGGATGTGAGAGTTGGACTGTGAAGAAAGCTGAGTGCCAAATAATTGATGCTTTTGAACTGTGGTGTTGAAGACTCTTGAGAGTCCCATTGGACTGCAAGGAGATCCAACCAGTCCATCCTAAAGGAGATCAGTCCTGAGTGTTCATTGGAAGGAATGATGCTAAAGCTGAAACTTCAGTACTTTGGCCACCACATGTGAAAAGTTGCCTCTGTGGAAAAGACCCTGATGCTGGGAGAGATTAGGGGCAGGAGGAGAAGAGGACGACCGAGGATGAGATGGCTGGATGGCATCACGGACTCGATGCACATGAGTTTGAGTAGACTCTGGGAGATGGTGATGGACAGGGGAGGCCCTGCATGCTGTGGTTCATGGGGTTGCAAAGAATTGGACAGGACTGAGCGACTGAATTGAACTGAACTTAAATGAAACATGATGGATACTTCTATGGTAACAGTAACAACCATATGAGCAGTTAAAAAAAAATAGGTGAAAAGCAGTTAAGCTGAAAAGACTTAATGGACTACACAATGATACTCTTAACTAAGATGGAGCATATCAGAGAGGAATCAGACTTACAAAGAAAGATATCAAATTCAGTGTTGGACTTATGCATGTATGTGTTGGTCACTCACTCAGTCATGTTTGACTCTTTTCAACCCCATGGAGTGTGACCCATCAGGCTTCTGTGTCCATGGGATTTTCCAGGCAAAAATACTGGAGTGGGTTGCCATGTTCTTCTCCAGGGGATCTTCCCAACCCAGGGATCAAATCTGGATATCCTGCATTGCAGGCAGATTCTTTACTGTCTGGGGAAGCCCAATGTTGGACTTGGTGAGTTTTTAAAAACCTATAACATATCCAACTAGATGTGTAAGGTAGACATTTAAACATACAGATTTGAGTTAAGATAAAATGACAGAGTTCCAGATATAAATATTCAGAGTTATGCATATACATAAACCAAGTGTGTCGACAAGACAGCCCCAAGAGAAAATATAGAGTAATAAGGAAAGAGTGTCTAAGATAGAGATTTGAGAGAATCAAAAATTTCATGGAAGGGTAGATGAGGATGCTGCAGAGCAGATTAAAAAAACAGATCAGCCAACCAGGAAAGGATTAAAAAAAAAAAAAAAAAGAAAGCACACAACAACAATAAAATATGACGATATCATAGAAGAAAACATATGGAGTTTTTCTAGAAGAATAGGCTATTGAATGTTTCTGAAAGGTCAAATAAAATACAGTCCTTTAATTCAGGGACATAGAGGTTCCTGGAGAATCTGCATGAGCAATCTGAGCCTGCACAATGCCCTGGGGTCTCTGTCATGTTTTTCCACATACTAGGCAAGTGCTCTTTCTTCAGACCTACCACATGTTCTACCACTTAGCCTGGACTGAGAGTCGACTCTAGAAAGCAGAGAATGCCTTATTTATCATGAGGCTACCATTACTTTCACTGCATATGTGTTGTGAGGATTGAGTGAATTAAAATATACTGAGTACTGCAGGGCCTAACTGGGAATAATCAGTAAGTATTAGGCAGAATCATATGAAATTGCCATGGAGGGCAATAAATGGCTAGACAGTGACCATTTAATTTGGCTCCATCTAATGTATAGTAATTTACTATTCTAGGGAACATCGACATTTTTGCATTTCATTAATGCAAACAGATTATGAAATCATTTTTGAGGGCAGAAACCAATCTCTCATTCGACAGGAATTAGTAAAGGCTGTTTGCATTGTCTCCCAATTCTGTACCATTTCCTCTTCTGTTGTACACAGGACTCGCTCTTGATCGTATTTCATATGATCAAGATGGAAACAGAGAAGGTAGTAATGTTATGGTGAGTTTTTAGAAACTGACATTGGACCAGTAGAAGAAAATCCTTTAGGCAGGCAGCCTACCCCAGCACTCTGAAACACACTGTGCTGGCACGTGCTGATCCCGCTCTTCTCCTGACCCCGCCTCACTGAGGAAGCAGTGTGGTTGGCTGGTGTGAAGCCCTCCGTTTAAACACCAGCTGCAACTGTCTTTATCTTCTTTCGTCTATTGTCTTTATCAATAAAGGGGAAATGCTGCTCCATGCACGTATTTGCTAACATGTGCTTCATGTGGGCATGCCAGTCGTGTCCGACACTTTGCGACCCCAGGGACAGCAACCTGCCAGGGTCATCTGTCCATGGGACTTTCCAGGCAAGACACACTGGAGTGAGCTGCCTTCCCTCCCCTAGGATCGAACTCATCTCTCTTGTGTCTCCTGCATTGGCAGACAGATTCTTTACCACTGAGCCACCTGGGAAGCCAGGAAAACACAAATAAAGGGTCGAGTGGCACGCAATGGATACATAAAATGTCGGTTTCCTTCCTTTCCCCTTTTTTCTCCTGAAGCCAGCATTGAAGCAAACAACTGTCTCTCTCTTATGCAAAACTCACCTTACCCACAGGCAGTCAGTGGTTTGCTGTCTTAGGGTCTCTCTCCTTGTGCCCTGAGATGTTTTACTCATGGTTCCTTTTAATTTTACTTCTGCTGATTGAATTTTTCCACTAATAATTTTATATTTCCTAACTAGAGACGGTCCCATCACTTCATGGCAAATAGATGGGGAAACACTGGAAACATTGACAGACTTTATTTTCTTGGGCTCCAAAATCACTGCAGGTGGTGACTGCAGTCATGAAATTTAAAACAAACAAACAAACAAACAACAACAACAACAGAAAAACACTTGTTCCTTGGAAGAAAAGAGATGACAAGCCTTGACAGCATATTAAAAAGCAGAGACATTACTTTTCACACAAAGGTCCAAAGAGTCTAAGTTATGGTTTTTTTGAGTAGTCATGTATGGATGTGAGAGTTGACCATAAAGAAGGCTGAGCGCCAAAGAACTGATGCTTTTAAACTGTGATCTTGGGAAGACTCTTGACAGTCCCTTGGATTTCTAGGACATCAAACCAGTCAATCCTAAAAGAAATCAACCCTGAATATTCATTGGAAGGACTGATGCTGAAGTTGAAGCTCCAGTATGTTGGCCACCTGATGCGAAGAGCTGACACGTTAGAAAAGACCCTGATGCTGGGAAAGATGGAAGGCAGGAGGAGAAGGGGACGACAGAGGATGAGAATGGCTGGATGGCATCATTGATTCAATGGACATGAGTTTAAGGAAGCTCTGGGAGATGGTGAAGGACAAGCAAGCCTGGCATGCTGCAATCCACGGGGCCGCAAAGAGTCGGACATGACTGAACAACTGAACAGCAACAACTCAGATATTTTAGCAGATGCCACGCAAGCGTTCCTCCTTGGGGAAGAAGGGCTATGTCTTTCGCACTCTCTCCCATGCTGACTCTTTGAGAAGAAACTGTGCTCCTGATCCCTAGAGACCCAGGATCCTTGGAAAAACTGTGGACACAGCACTGTTTGCTAAAGCATGAGACAGCTCACAGCTTAGGTCCTAATGTGCAAGGCTGCTTTTGGAAGCTGTAGCATTTCTTTAGCATACTAAAACTCTCTCTGTGAATCCTTGTTAAGCTCTACTACATCAAAAAAAAAAAAAAAAAGATGCCAAAGAAAATGCAAATCCAAAGGGCAGAGAGTTATCTCCTCATCTGTCAGAATGGTTATCATCAAAAAGTCTATAATCAATAAATGTTGGAGAGGGTGTGGAGGAAAGAGAACCTTCTCACTCCATTTGCCAGAATGTAAAAGTGTAATAGCCACTATGGACACAGTATGGAGGTTCCCAAAACACTAAAAATAGGACTACTATATGATCCTGCAATCCCATTCCTGGGCATGTATACAAAGAAGACGACAACCCCAAAGATACAAGCACCTCAGTGTTCACTGCAGCACTATTTATATAATGACCAAGACCTTCAGGCAACCTAATGCAGCAACATGGATAGATTTAGTGATTATACTAAGTGAAGTAAGTTAGGCAAAGACAAATATTATATAACATAGTGCAATCTTTTCTTTTTAAAATGATACAAATGAACCTATTTACAAAGCAGAAATAGAGTCACGGACATAGAAAATAAATTTATGATTACTAAAAGGGGAAGGGAGCAGGGGAGGGATAAATTAAGAGTCTGGGAAACGACAAAGACCTACTACATATTACAGGGGTTATACTCAATATTTTCAAATAGCCTACATGGGAAAATAACTTGAAACAGAATATATCTATATGTGTGTAACTGAATCACTTTGCTGTCCCCTAAAATTAATATAACATTGCAAATAAACTATTGTTTGATTTAAAATGATCATAAAAAAATTATAACCTCAGTTTTTATATAGCATTTCCTACTAGATAGCTTGATATTAAGGATAGAAGTGTGAGTGATAGTACCTCTGTGTCTGTAAAGAATGGGACATGTTCTACAAGGTAGCCTTCCAAGCATGGAGCCCTAGGATCCCACTATCTCTTGGGGATCTTTTCTTTGTACCATCAGTTTTACTTACTGTAAGAGACAAAACTCAAGCATGGTTTCCTGATATGAACTGGCATCCAAGTAATGTGAAGCTTAAACCTGGACACACACACACACACACACACCCCTGTAAGCTTGTAAGTCATATACAGAAGCAAAAGCTTTTCTCTAGACCACCTCATAGTCATTATATGCAAATAAGATCCTTTTTGATGCCACCAGTAGGTATCAAATGAAAGCATAATTACTCTGATAGTACATTATAAAAGTCAACCTATCAGTATCACCAAGGGTCTGTCTTATTCAGGTATTCATTATCAGAAGCCCTGAAGAAAAATGTCTACACAGAGAAACGAAAGTCAGTGCAAGACAACAAATTCACTAATGATCTCACCGTTTATGAAGTTATATTATTCTAGTTTTTCTCCATGCCTAATTCTAGCATTTATTTCTATTCATTAAGTCAACCTCATAATCAGGCTTGGTCAGTCTCTCCCTGATCGTAAGCTTCTGAAATTTTGTCCTCATTTAAACTGGATTAAGCTTAAGTAGGTTTATTATAGTTTTAATTATTCTTGGAACAAGAGAGCCTCTTCCCAATTTTGTTCTTAAATAACAACAAATGCTGGGGATATATTAAAATATTAGGAGCTTACAAGGAACTGCAAATGAAATGACAGGGAAAGAAAATGAAAGGAAAGAGCATATTTAGAATGTTAGAAACTGTGATTTTCCCTTTTCAACTTGAAGACAAAAATGACCAAACATCAAATGGCCTGATTACTGCACTGTTAAAGAAAGAAGAAAAAAAAAAATTAAGGTGAAAAGAGATCCTGAAGGCAAATGAAACGAGTGCTCACCTTGAGATCAATGAGATTAAACACACATTGGCAGGGAGGAACACTGATAGAGTAAGTGATGAGAATATCAGCAAGACAGAACAAATGACCTCAACCTCACTGCAATGATCTCCAAGAATGTTGCTTGGGGGAAAATCCAGCTCAAGCATCTCAATACAGAGATGCTGAGATGACCAGGAAGTACTGAAATGTTCTGAACATTTAGCATGGTGCTATTTCTACCTGTAAGCCCCTTTCTCCTCCCTACTTGCAGAACTCCTACTATTATGGGTGATTCATGTCCCCCATAAGATCCATGATGTTCTAATCCCAATACCTATAAATATAAACTTCTTTGGATATAGGGTTTTGGCAGATGATCAAGTTGAGGTCATTAGGATATACCCTAATCCAATATTGCTGTGTCTTCATCAAAGAGAGAAATTTGGACACAGACATACATACACAAGGAGAATGTCAAATGAAGATGGTAGCAGAGTTTGAGATGATGCACCCACAAGCCGAGGATAAACATTGCCAGGAAACCACCAGAAGGCAGGAGTCAGGCAGGAAAGATGCTTCCTCACAGCCTTAAGAAAGAACAAACCCCCTATACCTTGATCTGGGACTTCCAGCCTCCAGAGCTGCGAGACAATACATTTCTGTTTGACCATCAATTTGTGATACTTTGTTATGGACAATCGCAGAAAACTAATACAGCCACTAATTCATGAATACTATTGGAATAAATCCTAGACAGTGTAAATACTCTCAGATCTGAAAACTCTTCTCAAGTGTCCACGTGCATCCATTGTGTATCTTTTCCTAAGTGCCCTGTCTTGTGTCAAAGATGCACATATGTTTTCCTGCAGCCCAGTCTGCATGTATGCATGCTAAGTTGCTGCAGTCGTGTCAGACTCTTTGCGACCCTATGGACTTTAGCCCACCCAGGCCCCACTGTCCACAGGATTCTTCAGACAAGAATAATGGAGTGAGTTGCCATTCCCTTCTCCAGGGGATCTTCCTGACCCAGGGATCGAAACTGTGTCTCCTGAGGCTCCTGCATTATAGGCAGAATCTTATCACTGAGCTACCGGGGAAGCTCCTGGCCCCGTCTGAGAGGCTCACAAAGGCAAGAGCATCTTCATTACTGGACTCCACCTGGCTTCTGCTTGTTCTGTACCAGGGAGGGTACTCTGCAGGCTTTTCTGAACTCATCAGCTTCTGGTTTGCATGTCTAATGATACTGTGCTGGTTAAGCCCTCTGCCTGGTAGGGTAATAAAAGAGGCAACATTTTCTTGGGGGATCCTCAGGGATTTATTCTGTTGCTCTTTGTTATTCCACTGTGGAAAGGCATCATTTAAAATACTTTGAAAATGTAAAATAACTACTTCATAATAAAATGTTAATGTTCAAAATTATATTTTATCATATTTCCATACAATGTGCTTTGAGATGTGCATTATACATAAAATTTGATATTTAAGGAGAAATAACAGTTTAAAATCATAAACACATTTACTCTCAACCTGTAATTTCCTTTTCTTCCCCCACACTCCCCACCAAATATAAACCTTCCCTATAACAATCCCTTATCTCTCTCCTTTCTTTCCCAAACAGTACAGCTCTAACTGATTATAGATAAGTGAATACTATGAAACAACGAGGAAAACAAAATGAAAAGCCCTGGGTCTGCTCGTTGGTGTGTTTAACATGCATTGGCTTTCCAAGTGCTATTTCTCCCACAAATAAATTTAAGTAAAAGCAAAATGAATCAAAATAAATCTATTGGTAAGTTTTCAGTACCGGACTGGGTTGCCATATCCTTCTCCAGGGAATCTTCCTGACCTGAGGGATTGAGCCCATAGCACCTGCATTGGCAGGAGGATGCTTTACCATAGAGCCATCAGGACAGAGGAGCCTGGCAGGTTACAGTCCACGGGGTTACAGAAGAGTCGGGCGTGAGTTAGCAACTAAACGGTAATAACAAAGAGCTTTCAGTGCTAACATAAAACCAGTCTCTTACTTCTGGCTTCACTGTTAAAAGATCCAAGAACTCCACTTTCTCTAAATCTGTGATAACTGTCCCCCAGTCCATACCCTTAGCCCCAGTTTTGTCTCTTAGGATTCACTGTTCATTGGCAAAGTCACATTCTAAGAGCAAGACATGTGACATGTGACTTGGAATGATAACATGCTATTTTCATGACAATGGGGAGTATCTGACTTAGAGATATATAGGAATTTTGACTGTTTGACCTGGTTTGATAGAGTAAGAAGTCTAATTCACTAAATTCATTTCAATCTTGCTTCACAGAAGACTCAGGCCCAAATTAACACCCAACACTTTCCAGTCTGGTTTAATGGCTCTTCATCTCCCTCAGCTAGGCAAGATGTTAAAGGACTCTAACTCCTATTGCCTTAAGTATTAGGGGTGACCTGGCATGATTTAAAACATCATTGGCAAAGTCAGCTGTACAAACAGTTTATAGATCATGCCAGGTCACTACTAATACTTAAGGCAATAGGAGTGAGATCCCTTTAATTTACATCTTACTATCATAATGAAGACAGTATCATTCAACATGGAATATTCATAAAAATATTAGTAAAATGTCCATCAGCAGATGAATGAACAAAGAAGATATATATATATATATATATATATATATATGTATATATGTATATAGTCAAAGCTATGGTTTTTCCAGTAGTCATGTATGAATGTGGGAGTTGGACCATAAAGAAGGCTGAGTGCCAAAGAACTGATGCCTTTAAACTATGATGTTGGAGAAGACTCTTGAGCGTCCCTTGGATTGCTTGGAGAACAAGCCAGCCAATTCTAAAGGAAATCAACCCTGGATATTCATTGGAAGGATTGATGCTGATGCTGAAGCTCCATACTTTGGCTACCTGAAGTGAAAAGCTGACTACTTAGAAAAGATCTTGATGCTGGGAAAGATGGAAGACAAGGAGAAAGAGAAGACTGTACGAGATGGCTGGATGGCGTCACTGACTCAACGGTCATGAGTTTGAGCAAGCTCTGGGGGATGGTGAAGGACAGGAAAGCCTGGCATGCTGCAGTCCATGGGGTGGCAGCAAGTCAGACGCGACTGAGCAACTGAGCAACAAAATAAGCACGCACACAGATACACACAGAGGAATGTTACTCAGCCATAAAAATGGAATAATGCCATTTGCAGAGTCATGGTGGACCTAGAGTTGAGCATATTAACTCAAGTTCAGTTCAGTCGCTCAGTCGTGTCTGACTCTTTGCGACCCCATGTTAGTAATACCATTTATCACATACATGTGGAAGCCTAAAGATACAAATGAACTTTTTACAAAACAGAAACAGACTTACAGACATAGAAAACAAACTTATGGTTACCAAAGGGGAAAGAGGGGTTAGGAGAGAAATTAAGAGTTAGAGATTAGCATATACAGACCACTATATATAAAATAGATAAACAGTGACCTACTGTATAGCACAGGGAACTATATTCAATATCTTATAATAATGTATAAGGAAAAGAATCTGAAACAGAATGTACATATACATATATGTGTGTGTGTGTATATTTATATATATATATATATATGTATAACTAAATCACTTTTCTGTTCACCTAAAACTAGCACAACATTGTAAATTAACTATACTTCAATAAAAAAATAAAATATTCACAAGTTCTGATGTCAGAAAGACCTGGGTCAAGTGATCCTTTTGTTATTACAGAATGTGACTTTTGAGTCTCATGTCTTTTACCTAAATAAAGGGCAGTTGAGAGTCATTATTGATAACCAATAATCTTAAATTCTAGTTATCCATTTCTATCCTTCCCAGATAAGTTAAGAGAAGGAAAATGTCATCTGGCAGTGATATAAACAGGAGCTTGGTGACAAGTTTATCTCAGCAGGGAGTGAGTTATGGGATCCAAGAAGAAAACAGGGTTAGTATACAGAGGTAAGTACAGTAAAGGTTCAACAGAGACTAAAGCAATAGAGGATATTTGCAAAGAATCTCTGGAAGATATACACAGAAGTGAGATAAACTGCACATGACTCATAAGGGAAGTGATTCAAGCATCCAGCTATAACTGAATTGAATAGATTTTTAAGGTATCCGGAAAATACTTAAGCCTCTATGGTGTTTATATATTATATAATCTTTAAGAAAAATATGTGGAAAATTCAGGTCTACTCTGTAAAAAGCAGAGATATTACTTTGCCAACAAAGGTCCATCTAGTCAAGGCTATGGTTTTTCCTGTGGTCATGTATGGATGTGAGAGTTGGACTGTGAAGAAAGCTGAGCACTGAAGAATTGATGCTTTTGAACTGTGGTGTTGGAGAAGACTCTTGAGAGTCCCTTGGAATGCAAGGAGGTCCAACCAGTCCATTCTAAGGGAGATCAGTCCTGGGTGTTCATTGGAAGGACTGATGCTGAAGCTTAAACTCCAGTACTTTGGCCACCTCATGTGGAGAGCTGACTCACTGGGAAAGACCCTGATGCTGGGAGGGATTGGGGGCAGGAAGCGAACGGGATGACAGAGGATGAGATGGCTGGATGGCATCACCGACTCGATGGATGTGAGTCTGAGTGAACCCTGGGAGTTGGTGATGGACAGGGAGGCCTGGCGTGCTGCGATTCATGGGGACGCAAAGAGTCGGACACGACTGAGCGACTGAGCTGAACTGAACTGTCCTGGTCATATCACAGCAGTTGTTATTTCAACAACTGGTTGTGTCCAGACTGCTAGAGTCTGCTGTCTTGCCCACATGCCCATTTGTGTTTAGAGAGAAAACTCTCTTTTGGCACGATGTCATTGCTGTTTAGTCACTAAGTTGTGTCCTGCAGTCCATGGTTTTATTTAAAGATAAATAAGGTAGATTTCTACAAATCCTCTATCTAGCTGAGTAGCTAGGCATATGAAAATAAATATGAAAGACTGTGATAAATGTTTCCGAGATATGAATAGAGTGACGTCAGCAAGTTGAGTAGTCCATACCACCGAAGGCAAGCTACAGATTCAATGCAATCCCTATCAAGATTTCAATGACACTTTTTTTTTTTTTACAGAAAATAGAAAAACAATCCTAAAATTCTTATGGAAACACAAGAGACCTTGCATACCCAAAGCAGTCCTGTGAAAGAAGAGTGGTGCTAGAGGCATCTAGCATCACATTTTCTGATTTCAAACTATACTGCAAAGCTATAGTAATCAAAACATATGGTATTGCCATACAAATGGACACATAGCCTGATGCAGTGAAATAATCTGCCTGTGTATGAGACTGAGAAAGTGCCAATAAAGAATCCAGAGAAGATATAGGAACAGTTGCCTGAGTGATTCCAAGGGAAGGACACCATACTTCTTTCTACTTGTGACAATCTTTTGAAGCAATGTAAGAAATCTAGTGTGTTTGTGACATGGTAGATACTTTCTCCTAAAGAGAAAGATACAAAAAGTGGGCGTAGCTTTATTCATACTGTCTATAGGACTTGACTGCAGCATGTGAGACCCCAGCATTGAGTAGAAGTGCTTTACTCCTGGATAACAGTGTCATGAATGTTCTCACCTTGGTCAGGTTTCAAGAAACAATCATTCACTGTCTATTTTTCTTCGTTCTGGATCACCCTTTTCACCAAGGGTCACAATAACTCAGTGACCTTCTTTCCCCTGAGAACTGTGAGTAGCTGCATCATATTTTTCCCATTTAGAGGATGTGATTTGTTTGCTTAGAGATCATGGTCTCAGATAGTGTTAAACCTTCAACCTTGAGCTCCCTGGACAGAAGCAGCCAGTGTTTTCTGCATCTTCTGATCCTATTCAGTTTGATTCTGGCCACAGACAGAGGGCTGCATTGCCAGAGGTGGAAAGGACAACCCTGTTCTTTGTAACACACACACACTCTTTTTTTTTCTCTCTCTCTCCTCTAGTTCAGGATGGTGGCAAACCCAGCTATGAGGTCTGCTTACTCAAAAAGATACCAATATCCAAATCAAGAATGCATTCAATTGAAGAGCCCAAACCCAGCCGGCTCAGTAATAAAAATAAATAAATAAATAAAATCTGCCTGTCAATATAGGATATATGGGTTCAGTCCCTTGCTCAGGAATATCAGCTGCAGAGGAAAATGGCAACTCACTCCAGTATTCTTGTCTGGAAAATTCCATGTACAAAGGAGCCTGGCAGGCTACAGTCTGTGTGGTTTTGAAGAGTCAGACACAACCTGGTTGCTGAATAACAACAACAACAAGAGCAGAATATCATGGCATCAAGACCACTGTTGACATACCTTGCTTATATTTACAAAAAGAATAAAAAGAGGTAATCACTGCATCCAACTAGACAGAGGTTACTCAATTTCCATTGTTGTTGCTAGAGACATTTAGAAGCTAAAATTTAACAGAAGATAGAAAACAACTCAAGTAATTGTCATTTTGCAAAAAAATTTCTGAAATAATATTCAAGAGGCTACCATACCTATATTTAGGGTCTGATTCATATTCACATAAACATATTTATTTGCTTATTTCATTAAGTGGAATTGAATAACATATGTACTCCCTTCCAGAAAAGGTGGTCCCTCTAGAGCAGAGATAACGGGGAAGCCCAGAAGGGTGGGAGTAGAAATGTGGCAAGACTGACCTCAGAACTATTCTCCAAAGAAAACAAGGGGACTATGAAATAGGGTATGTAGAAGTCAAGCTAGAAATACAAAGCAAGCAAGTAGATCTACTGAATCATCAATTCTGAAGAGCCCCTATGGAGGAAGAAACGACGCACTGGCCACAGAACGACAATGATGGGGGAAAGGGAGGTGAAGGAACGAAGAGAAGGAGATGGAACACAAAATGCTATTTCAGGGGGTTGAGGGACATCCTTGTGGTCATGCTCGTGGACAGAGGGGAGCTAAGATGGTAACCTGATTGAGGCAAATGTCCAGCTATGATCCTGTAAATGAAGTAAGTTGAAAAGTGTTAGTTCATCAGTTGTGACCGACTCTTTGCAACCCTGTGGATTCTAGCCCACCAGGCTCCACTGACCATAGAATTCTCCAGGAGGAATACTGGAGTGGGTAGCCATTTCCTTTTCAGGGGATCTTCCCAAACTAGTAATCAAACTCAGGTCTCCTGGATATAATCCTATTAGTTCAGTTCAGTTCAGTCGCTCAGTCATGTCCGACTCCCCGCAACCCCATGAATTGCAGCACGTCAGGCTTCCCTGTCCATCACCAACTCCTGGAGTCCACCCAAACCTATGTGCACTGAGTGAGTGATGCCATCCAACAATCTCATCCTCTGCTATCCCCTTCTCCTCCTGCCCTGAATCTTTCCGAGCATCAGGGTCTTTTCAAATGAGTCAGCTGTTCGCATCAGGTGGCCAAAGGATTGGACTTTCAGCCTCAGCATCAGTCCTTCCAGTGAACACAAAGGACTGGTCTCCTTTAGGATGGACTGGTTGGATCTCCTTGCAGTCCAATGGGACTCTCAAGAGTCTTGTCCAACACCATAGTTCTAAAGCATTGATTTTTTAACGCTCAGCTTTCTTCACAGTCCAACTCTCACATCCATACATGACCACTGGAAAAACCATAGCCTTAACTAGATGGACCGTTGTTGGCAAAGTACTGTCTCTGCTTTTTAATGTGGTATCTAGGTTGGTCATAACTTCCCTTCTAAGGAGTAAGCATCTTTTAATTTCATGGCTGCAATCAACATCTGCAGTGATTTTGGAGCTCCCAATAATAAAGATGGACACTGCTTCCACTCTTTCCCCATCTATTTCCCATGAAGTGATGGGACCAGATGCCATGATCTTAGTTTTCTGAATGTTGAGCTTTAAGCCAGCTTTTTTCACTCTCCTCTTTCACTTTCATCAAGAAGCTCTTTAGTTCTTCTTCACTTTCTGCCATAAGGGTGGTGTCATCTGCATATCTGAGGTGACTGATATTTGTCCCAGCAATCTTGATTCCAGCTTGTGTTTCTTCCAGCCCAGCATTTCTCATAATGTACTCTGCATGTAAGTTAAATAAGCAGGGTAACAATATACAGCCTTGACGTACTCCTTTTCCTATTTGGAACCAGTCTGTTGTTCCATGTCCAGTTGTAACTGTTGCTTCCTGACCTGCATACAGATTTCTCAAGAGTCAGGTCACGTGGCTTGGTATTCTCATCTCTTTCAGAATTTTCCACAGTTTACTGTGATCTACACAGTCAAAGGCTTTGGCATAGTCAATAGAGCAGGAATAGATGGAACTCTTGCTTTTTCCATGATCGAGCAGATGTTGGCAATTTGATCTCTGGTTCCTCTGCCTTTTCTAAAACCAGCTTGAACACCAGGAAGTTCACGGTTAACGTATTGCTGAAGCCTGGCTTGGAGAATTTTGAGCATTACTTTACTAGCATGTGAGATGAGTACAATTGTGTGGTAGTTTGAGCATTCTTTGGCATTGCCTTTCTTTGGGATTGGAATGAAAACGGATCTTTTCCAGTCCTGTGGCCACGGCTGAGTTTTCCAAATTTGCTGACATATTGAATGCAGCACTTTCACAGCATCATCTTTCAGGATGTTAACAGCTCAACTGGAATTCCATCACTTCCACTAGCTTTGTTCGTAGCGATGCTTTCAAAGACCCACTTGGCTTCACATTCCAAGATATCTGGCTCTAGATGAGTGATCACATCATCATGATTATCTGGGTCTTGAAGATCTTTTTTGTACAGTTCTTCTGTGTATTCTTGCCACCTCTTCTTAATATCTTCTGCTTCTGTTAGGTCCAGACCATTTCTGTCCTTTATCGAGCCCATCTTTGCATGAAGTGTTCCCTTGGTATCTCTAATTTACTTGAAGAGATCTCCAGTCTTTCCCATTCTGTTATTTTCCTCTATTTCTTTGCATTGATCGCTGAAGAAGGCTTTCTTATCTCTTCTTGCTATTCTTTGGAACTCTGCATTCAGATGCTTATATCTTTCCTTTTCTCCTTTGCTTTTCATCTCTCTTCTTTTCACAGCTATTTGTAAGACCTCCCCCACACAGCCATTTTGCTTTTTTGCATTTCTTTTCCATGGGGATGGTCTTGATCCCTGTCTCCCATACAATGTCACGAACCTCATTCCATAGTTCATCAGGCACTCTATCTATCAGATCTAGGCCCTTAAATCTATTTCTCACGTCCACTGTATAATCATAAGGGATTTGATTTAGGTCATACCTGAATGGTCTAGCAGTTTTGCCTACTTTCTTCAATTTGAGTCTGAATTTGGCAATAAGGAGTTCATGATCTGAACCACAGTCAGCTCCTGGTCTTGTTTTTGTTGACTGTATAGAGTTTCTCCATCTTTGGCTGCAAAGAATATAATCGATCTGATTTCAGTGTTGACCATCTGGTGATGTCCATGTGTAGAGTCTTCTCTTGTGTTGTTGGAAGAGGGTATTTGCTATGACCAGTGCATTTTCTTGGCAAAACTCTATTAGTCTTTGCCCTGCTTCATTCCGCATTCCAAGGCCAAATTTGCCTGTTACTCCAGGTGTTTCTTGACTTTCTACTTTAGCTTTCTAGTCCCCTATAATGAAAAGGACATCTTTTTGGGGTGTTAGTTCTAACAGGTCTTGTAGGTCTTCATAAAACCATTCAACTTCAGCTTCTTCAGCATTACTGGTTGGGGCATAGACTTGGATAACTATGATATTGAATGGTTTGCCTTGGAAACGAACAGAGATCATTCTGTCGTTTTTGAGATTGCATCCAAGTACTGCATTTCAGACTCTTTTGTTGACCATGGTGGCAACTCCATTTCTTCTGAGGGATTCCTGCCCGCAGTAGTAGATATAATGGTCATCTGAGTTGAATTCACCCATTCCAGTCCATTTTAGTTTGCCGAGTCCTAGAATGTCAACGTTCACCCTTGCCATCTCTTGTTTGACCACTTCCTAGTCTTTTCCATTCTGTTGTTTTCCTCTATTTCTTTTCATTGATCACTAAGGAAGTCTTTCTTATCTTATCTTTCTTATCTCTCCTTGCTATTCTTTGGAACTCTGCATTCAAATGGGAATAGCTTTCCTTTTCTCCTTTGTTTTTGCCTCTCTTCTTTTCACAGCTATTTGTAAGGCCTCCTCAGACAGCCATTTTGCTTTTTTTTTCATTTCTTTTCCATGGGGATGGTCTTGATCCCTGTCTCTTGTACAATGTCATGAACCTCCGTCCCCAGTTCATCAGGCAGTCTATCTATCAGATCAGTCCCTTCAATCTATTTCTCACTTATACCGTATAATCATAAGGGATTTGATTTAGGTCATATCTAGGTAGGTCACCCCTAGGTAGGTGTTGCAAGAGGGCATCAGAGAGCAGACACACTAAAACCATACTCACAGAAAACTAGCCTGTGTGCTCACATGGACCGCAGCCTTGTCTAAATCAATGAAACTAAGCCATGTCATGTGGGGCCCCCCAAGACTGGTGGATCATGGTGGAGAGGTCTGACAGAACGTGGTCCACTGGAGAAGGGAATGGCAAACCACTTCAGTATGCTTGCCTTGAGAACCCCATGAACATCATGAAAAGGCAAAATAATAGGATACTGAAAGAGGAACTCCCCAGGTCAGTAGGTGCCCAATATGCTACTGGAGATCAGCGGAGAAATAACTCTAGAAAGAAGGAAGGGATGGAGCCAAAGCAAAAACAATACCCAGCTGTGGATGTGACTGGTGATAGAAGCAAGGTCCGATGCTCTAAAGAGCAATATTGCATAGGAACCTGGAATGTCAGGTCCATGAATCAAGGCAAATGGGAAGTGTTCAAACAGCAGCTGGCAAGAGTGAACGTTGACATTCTAGGAATCAATGAACTAAAATGGACTAGAATGGGTTAATTCAACTCAGATGACCATTATATCTACTAATGTGGGCAGGAATCCCTTAGAAGAAATGGAGTAGCAATCATGGTCAACAAAAGAGTTGGAAAAGCAGTACTTGGATGCAGTCTCAAAAATGACAGAATGATCTCTGTTTGTCTCCAAGGCAAACCATTCAACATCACGGTGGTCCAAGCCTTTGCCCCAACCAGTAACACTGAAAAAGCTGAAGTTGAACGTTTCTGTGAAGACCTATAAGACCTTTTAGAACTAACACCCCAAAAAGAAGTCCTTTTCATTATAGGGCACTGGAATGCAAAAGTAGGAAGTGAAGAAGCACATGGAGTAACAGGCAAATTTTGTCTTGGAGTACGGAATGAAGCAGGGCAAAGGCTAATAGAGTTTTGCCAAGAGAATGCACTGGTCATAGCAAGCACCCTCTTCCAAAAACATAAGAGAAGAGTCTACACATGGACATCACCAGATGGTCAACGCTGAAATCAGATGGTTATATTCTTTGCAGCATAGATGGAGAAGCTCTATACAGTAAGAAATAACAAGACCAGGAGCTAACTGTGGCTCAGATCATGAACTCCTTATTGCCAAATTCAGACTTAAATTGAAGAAAGTAGGGAAAATCACTAGACCATTCAGGTATGACTTAAATCAACTATGATCCTTTAGGCAAGATTAAAAGGAGACTCCTTATCTTAATTTTAAAAATGAGGAAACTGAGGTTCAAAGAGGTTAATATAATAATGTAAGAGTAACAGACCTGGGTCCCAAACTCATTCTCCCATTTCAGATAGGCATACATCCTTTGCTTTTCTTCACATCTCCCCATTCCCTACTCTTATGTACTCTTCTTCCTATATCTAAGGGCTGACTGGACAAGACTGCCGTGCAAACTAAAACTAAGCAAAACAGAAACATAAACCAAATATTTTATTTAAGAAAAGAAGAAAAAAAAAAATTTAAGGTAGTCCTGGCTCACAAAGAGCTCAAAATCAAACTTAAGAGGCAATGTACATTTAAAAATGCAATAAAACAAGTTTCAAAAGAGAAATGGAAGCTGGGATGTAAACTGAGAAGACAGGAACTGCTACTTTTTAATCCTGAATGATCCTACGGCGGGCACTCTGAGGAACACCTAGTTCACTTCTTTTTGTCCATGTTTGAAGGTCTGGAGATCTCAAGACACCTTTTCAAGATTATACAGTTATAAGGTGAAAAATAGAATCAAGAACCCAACCCAAGTGTGTCTGGCTCCAAAGTTCAAGCATGTCTTGCTTTATTATCTGCTTCACTAACATTTATTTAACTACAGTCTTGAAGCCACTAAATGGTAAGCATCACAAATGAGTTTGTTTAATGAACATGTACAGGAAAGTCACTAAGTTTCCTTTCTCTGCTGATGGAATCGGTGTGGAATGTACTCAGCTTGGACTCGGAACTGGCGTATGTATTAGACTGCTGGGATGTCTGAGAATCTACGACCCTGGGTGCTTTAACCTGTAGACAATGTATACAAACCAGGTTCCTTGGAGGGACCCAGGTAACACAGATCATCCACCCTGTCACTGGATTTGTTCAGATCCAAATGCATACTTGTCTGCCTTTAGACTGAGATCACCTTGGAATTCTCAGTACTCCTGAATTTCACTCATAGATGGATGATGCTGTTTATAACTGTCAGATGATTAAACATCACTTCTAAATCTTTACTAACATTGCCAATTGTGGTAGGTGTGTCATGAAATAATTATTTCTATGGAACAAATACTACTTGAAATACTGCAAGGAAATTGCTCTAAGAGGGGAAATTATAAAAGAAAGAAAGAAAAAAAAAGCAGGTATGCAGGTTCTAATATCAGTGCTGAAGGAATATAAGGACACTCTCTCCTGTTTCCTGAAATATTCCCTGCTACTCACACACCTTCAGAAAAAAGTTCACAGTGATATTCCTGGATGAAATTAGCAATTGTGAAAAATCTAAACCTACAAGGAAGTGCGTGTCTTCAAGGAAGATATGTGCAGAAATTCTGGTGGTCCTGTTGCCTCCATGGGCTGAGACAGCTCAGGCAGGAGGTCCACAGAGCTGAAATATGCCAAAATCTTCCTCTTGTCTTACATACAGCAAAGGTTCCTTTCTGTTGCAGTTGAATGTCACATTGATCGCTGATGACAGATTGAAAACATACAGCCACCAAGGAAGAAAGACACTTGTAAAGAACAATTGTTGAGAGACTTAGAATAAGTCACCCACAGCTGGAATAAAATTCATCCCGTAAACAGCCCATAGGCACTGTTCACAGACTTACCATCTGGGAGAGAAACCTTATAGCTGGGGACTGTTTAAAAATTTGTTTCGTGAAAGGTAAAATGGTAGTAGCATTCCCCTAGGACACAAAAATAACTGCTAGATTTTCGATAGAGTGGCTCAAAAAGAAGCAAGCAAACAAACAAACAAACTTCATTTCAGGAGAGAACAGAGTAAAGACAGCTGTCAAAAGTAGAACATATGTTTCTTACTACTCTCCCACCCCCTGCCGTTAGCACTGGAGCCTCTTACAGGGTTAGCCGAAGGAAGTATTATCATTTTGATTTTCAAAAAAAGCCTGTGCCTATGCAGATATGCTTGTTTTGTGTGACAGAAGTGCCATTCTGATCATTTCTAGAGGAAAAACATTCCATTTCACAGTGCTAGAAATTGCCCTCAAATGCATTTGTTGATGATTCTGAGGCACCCATTCTCTTTTAAGGAAATTCATGTTTTGTCTCCACTTACGAGACCCTGAGTGGCTTTGCAACACAGGAATCCCCATGCAACACTATGTAAATAAGGCATCTCAGGATTAGTGAGCTCTGCGATGCAGTAACAAGGAAGTAACACACGTGTGTGTGCTCCGTCGCTCAGTCGTGTCTGACTCTTTGTGACCCTATAGACTGTAGCCTGTCAAGCTCTTCTGCCGTGGAATAGTTCAGGCAAGAATACTGGAGTGGGTTTCCATTTCCTCCTCCAGGAGATCTCCCCAACCCAGGGACTGAACCCAAGACTCTGTCTCCTGCACCTGCAGGCAGATGCCCAAAACGAGTGTGGAGTGTGCGAGGCTATGAGCACAGCATGAGCACTCGCACCAGGAAAGATCAGGGGTCAACAAAGAGCAGTCCACAGCCAAACGCAGCCGGATGGTCTGTCTTCATAAACGTTTTGTCGGACCGCCATTTGCCCCCTGTATTGCTGATAGCTCCCTTGGTACCGCAAGGCAGAATTGAGTAGCGGCAGCAAAGTACACAAAGCTCAAATATTCACTATTTGCCCCTGGCAGGAACGTTTGCCAACCCCTGCAGTAGATACAAAATAAATTCTATGAAGACAAAGTATTCCATCTTGAGAGGTAGAATAAAAATGTAAATGTGTCTCAAATATTAAACAAAATATCTGAAAGAGCTCCTTAAGTTGTCAATGAATATTTTTAGTTCCTTTACCGTACAGGGTGAACACGGAGCCTGTCCACCTATGGCAGCCCCTCCCTTAGCGCTGGCTAACAAAGGCCAGTGTGGCTTCCATGACTAGAGCTTAGGGCTTCAGTTTTAAGGCAACGGCCTTGAGGTTCGGTATGGACCCCTGAGCAGGTGCAGATGGCAGGGTCCTGTGAGGGGCTCTGGCACAGAAGTTCTGAGGTAGTGATGACACTAATCATCCGGGCTGAACATCAGAACACTAAACCAGAGACCAGGGATGGGGGGTGGGGAGTGAAACTGTTAGTTGCTCAGTGGTGTCTGACTCTTTGCAACCCCACAAACTGGCCCACCAGGCTCATCTGTCCATGGAATTCCCCAGGCAAGCATACTGGAGTGGATAGCCATTTTCTTCTCCAGGAGATCTTCCTGACCCAGGGATCGAACCTGGGTCTCCTGCATTGCAGGCAGATTGTTTACCATCTGAACTACTAGGGGAGCACAAAATTAAGAGAGGTCAAGTAGGAAAGGGAATAAAATGGAGAAGACAAAAACAAACAAACGAAAATGGACAAAAGGCAGGCAAAGGATGGTGGAGTCATGTTAAATGCATGTCTATTCCAAAGGAGGATCCACCTAGAATTTTCCACAAGTCACAAGAAGAGATGTTTTCTGACAAGAAGAGCCACAGTTTAACTTTATCTGAGACTCTGAGAAAGGCCAGGCCTCCGGGTCAAAACCGCTTTAATTTTATTTTCCTTATGTTTCTGTATAGTATTAATAAATGTCCCCAGGTTTCGCTTTGTTTGTTTGTTTTAATTAAAAGCGCTTAAGACACAGAGAATGTAATGGGGGCAGCTTCCTGTCTTCTTCTACTTCTGTAACTAGAAAATCAGTCCTTAATCCAATAATGTTGGAGACGTGATAGGGTAGGGTAAAAGAGATCATATTCTGGAATCAGAGAGTCTTGGGTTAATATCAGTTCTACTTTGGATTAAGCAAGGATAATTTTAAGGAAATCCCTGTTCTCCCCTAGCCTCAAGGCCTCCATCTGGAAAATAAGGATGCTAATACCTTATTTGTGAAGATAATAAAACAATGGATGTGAAGTCCCCAGAATATAATGTCTGATATATAATGAGTAACCATTGCAAAAAGTATGCTTTACTTCTTCTTTTCTAAAGCATTAGGTCTCTTTAACACTATGTTTATGGAAGACCTTTGCTATTATACAACGCAGAACAAATAATCTCATGCATTGCCTGAATTACTAAACAGCCAAGAATTTTCTTTGAAAAACCTGAGCTGTCCGTGACTTCAGAGAACACCTTGGAGCCATCAAGATAAAGATGAGTTTCATGAAATATTGTTCTGTTTTCCAAGCTTCTTTGAGTCAAAGTGAAGAAGCTTAAAACATTTAAAATATTAATTATTCTACCAGGCAGCTTTGAATGCTAGTGGTCTGGAAGAAAGAAGGACTATTCCGTGCGGTGGCAACCTAGAACTTTTCATTGCTTTTAATTTTTTTTAAGTCTGAGATATCTATTACAGTGCATGAAGACTTCAAAAATCAGATACCAGTAAAGCAAACGGATAATAACATAAACAACTGTCTGATTTCTTCCCTCATGCCTTCTGTTTATGGGAAACCCATGGGTCCCAGCCTCCAAACTCCATGTTCACCACCATCACACAGACCATTAGACAGTCTGACCCAGGCTTGGCAGACAGTTCCAACTAAATGCGGAAGGGAACGGGAACATCTTAGTTCAGTTCAGATGCTCAATCGTGTCCAATTCTTTGCGACCCCATGAATCACAGCATGCCAAGCCTCCCTGTCCATCACCAACTTCCAGAGTTCACTCAGACTCACGTCCATCGAGTCGGTGATGCCATCCAGCCATCTCATCTTCTGGCATCCCCTTCTGCTCCTGCCCCCAATCCCTCCCAGCATCAGAGTCTTTTCCAATGAGTCAGCTCTTCGCATGAGGTGGCCAAAGTACTGGAGTGTCAGCTTTACCATCATTCCTTCCAAAGAAATCCCAGGGCTGATTTCCTTCAGAATGGACTGGTTGGATCTCCTTGCAGTCCAAGGGACTCTCAAGAGTCTTCTCCAATACCACAGTTCAAAAGCATCAATTCTTCAGCACTCAGCCTTCTTCACAGTCCAACTCTCACATCCATACATGACCACAGGAAAAACCACAGCCTTGACTAGATGGACCTTAGTCGGCAAAGTAATGTCTCTGCTTTTCAATATACTTTCTAGGTTGTTCATAACTTTTCTTCCAAGGAGTAAGCGTCTTTTAATTTCATGGCTGCAATCACCATCTGCAGTGATTTTGGAGCCCGAAAAATAAAGTCTGACACTGTTTCCCCATCTATTTTCCATGAAGTGATGGGACCAGATGCCATGATCTTCAATTTCTGAATGTTGAGCTTTAGGCCAACTTTTTCACTCTCCACTTTCATTTTCATCAAGAGACTTTTTAGTTCCTCTTCACTTTCTGCCATAAGGGTGGTGTCATCTGCATATCTGAGGTTATTGATATTTCTCCTGGCAATCTTGATTCCAGCTTGTGTTTCTTCCAGTTCTAGCATTTCTCATGATGTACTCTGCATAGAAGTTAAATAAGCAGGGTGACAATATACAGCCTTGACAGACTCCTTTTCCTATTTGGAACCAGTCTGTTGTTCCATGTCCAGTTCTAACTGTTGCTTCCTGACCTGCATACAGATTTCTCAAGAGGCAGGTCATGTGGTCTGGTATTCCCAACTCATTCAGAATTTTCCACAGTTTATTATGATCCACACAGTCAAAGGCTTTGGTATAGTCAAGAAAGCAGAAATAGATGTTTTTCTGGAACTCTCTTGCGTTTTCCATGACCCAGCAGATGTTGGCAATTTGATCTCTGGTTCCTCTGCCTTTTCTAAAACCAGCTTGAACACCAGGAAGTTCATGGTTCACATATTGCTGAAGCCTGTATTGAAGAATTTTAAGCATTACTTTACTAGCCTGTGAGATGAGCACAATTGTGTGGTAGTTTGAGCATTCTTTGGCATTGCCTTTCTTTGGGATTGGAATGAAAACTGACCTTTTCCAGTCCTGTGGCCACTGCTGAGTTTTCCAAATTTGCTGACATATTGAGTGCAGCACTTTCACAGCATCATCTTTCAGGATGTTAACAGCTCAACTGGAATTCCATCACCTCCACTAGCTTTGTTCGTAGCGATGCTTTCAAAGACCCACTTGACTTCACATTCCAAGATATCTGGCTCTAGATGAGTGATCACACCATCATGATTATCAGGGTCGTGAAGATCTTTTTGTACAGTTCTTCTGTGTATTCTTGCCATCTCTTCTTAATATCTTCTGCTTCTGTTAGGTCCAGACCATTTCTGTCCTTTATCGAGCCCATCTTTGCATGAAATTTTCCCTTGGTATCTCTAATTTTCTTGAAGAGATCTCTAGTCTTTCCCATTCTGTTGTTTCCCTCTATTTCTTTGCACTAATCGCTGAAGAAGGCTTTCTTATCTCTTCTTGCTATTCTTTGGAACTCTGTATTCAGATGCTTATATCTTTCTTTTTGTCCTTTGCTTTTTGCCTCTCTTCTTTTCACAGCTATTTGTAAGACCTCCTCACACAGCCATTTTGCTTTTTTGCATTTCTTTTCCATGGGGATGGTCTTGATCCCTGTCTCCTGTACAGTGTCATGAACCTCATTCCATAGTTCATCAGGCACTCTATCTATCAGATCTAGGCCCTTAAATCTATTTCCCACTTCCACTGTACAATCATAAGGGATTTGATTTAGGTCATACCTGAATGGTCTAGCGGTTGTGCCTACTTTCTTCAATTTCAGTCTGAAATTGGCAATAAGGAGTTCATGATCTGAGCCATAGTCAGCTCCTGGTCTTGTTTTTGTTGACTGTATAGAGCTTCTCCATCTTTGGCTGCATAGAATATAATCAGTCTGATTTCGGTGTTAACCATCTGGTGATGTCTATGTGTAGAGTCTTCTCTTGTGTTGTTGGAAGAGGCTGTTTGCTATGACCAGTGCATTTTCTTGGCAAAACTCTGTTAGTCTTTGCTCTACTTCATTCCACATTCCAAGGCCAAATTTGCCTGTTACTCCAGGTGTTTCTTTACTTCCTACTTTGCATTTCAGTCCCCTATAATGAAAAGGACATCTTTTTGGGGTGTTGGTTCTAAAAGGTCTTGTAGGTCTTCATAAAACCATTCAGCTTTCAGAATTACTGGTTGGGGCATAGACTTGGATAACTGTGATATTGAATGGTTTGCCTTGGAGACGAACAGAGATCATTGTGTCATTTTTGAGATTGCATCCAAGTACTGCATTTCGGACTCTTGTTGACCATGATGGCTACTCCATTTCTTCTGAGGGATTCCTGCCCGCAGTAGTAGATATAATGGCCATCTGAGTTAAATTCACCAATTCCAGTCCATTTTAGTTTGCTGATTCCTAGAATGTCGACGTTCACTCTTTCCATCTCTTGTTTGACCACTTCCAATTTGCCTTGATTCATGGACCTGACATTCCAGGCTCCATGCAATATTGCTCTTTACCACATCAGACCTTGCTTCTATCACCAATCACATCCATAGCTGGGTATTGTTTTTGCTTTGGCTCCATCCCTTCCTTCTTTCTAGAGTTATTTCTCCACTGATCTTTAGTAGCATATTGGGCACCTACTGACCTGGGGAATTCCTCTTTCAGTATCCTATCATTTTGCCTTTTCATACTGTTCATGGAGTTCTCAAGGCAATAATACTGAAGTGGTTTGCCACTCCCTTCTCCAGTGGACCGCATTTTGTCAGACCTCTCCACCATGACCCGTCCATCTTGGGTTGCCCCACAGGCATGGCTTGGTTTCACTGAATTAGACAAGGCTGTGTTCCTAGTGTGATTAGATTGACTAGTTTTCTGTGAGTATGGTTTCAACTTAGGGGAGCATTTCAGCCCCTTAAATTTCCTGATCCTTTAAACCTTGAGTCTGCATATTGATGGTGGAGCCCTGGCTTTGGGCCAGCCTATGAGTGTCAGTGTCAAAATCGAAATATTCCTCTCTGGTTATGGCAACAGGGTTCCTGCCTTGACATTTATTCAGTGCTTTTACCTTCCAGGCAAGAGAAACCAAGCTCTTCCTAATGATTTATCCTCACCATCTTCCTCTATTTTTAATGAGTGTACCTGTGCACACACCCCACCCACCCACAAACAGAGAAACGTAAGGGAGAAAAAGGAGAACAAGAGAGCCTAATCCTCAATCTATTTTTACCTTTTGAACCCTGTTAAAAATCCATTTACATTTTTAAAAAAAATGTTTTAAAAGCTTTTTGGATTCTGACTGCTTAATCAACTTTTAGGAATACTTTCTTTTCTCTAGAGCTCATTCCTTTATATATACATTTACAGATTATTTCCTCATTTATCACTAAAACATTCTTTCCTTCATTTACTCAAAAATATTTATTGAGTGCCTACTATGTGTCAGGCATTGGGTTAGGCATTAGAGGTAACTATGACATGAATATAATCCCTGCTCACATAGATTTTTTTCCATGCTAGTAGGAGGTAGAGATGATGTATTTGGCACAACACGAGGACCTATAGTAAGTTATAACCCAAACTTTGGAGACAGAGTTTGGAAGGAAGGGAAAGCTTTCTGTAAGAGGTAGTCATCCCCAGTTGACTCTGAGAGTAGAGATAAGGTTAGAGATGAGGTAGAGTGTGACAAATGGAAGGGACATCCTAGACTGCACAGTGGTTAAGAACCTGCCTTCCATGCAGGAGGCACAAGAGATACAAGTTCAATCCCTGGAAAAACAGAAAGGGCAGTTAAGTGGGGAAGGGTACAACGGAGCATACAAGACATAGAAAGAGCATCTGCAAAGCCCATAGTGAGAAAGAGAACATGCGGCAGTATAGCAACTGAAAGTCATTTTGTACAACAGGCATTTAAGGAGCGTGGCTGAGGTTATAAAGAAGTGAAAAAAATAACTTTTTATCTTAGAATAATTTTGTTCTGTGGAAAATGGATTGCAAGGGAACTGGCTGGAGACAAGGTTAGAAAAAACGCTACAGAAGCGATAAGAAACATTTCTGTGTGGACAAGAGGTTGTTGTTTAGTAGCTGAGCCCTGCCTGGCTCTTCTGTGACCCCATGGACCGTAGTCTGCCAGGATCCTCTGTCCATGGGATTTTCCAAGCAAGAATCTGGGAGTAGGTTTCCATTTCCTTCTTCAGGTGATCTTCCTGATCCAGGGATCGAACCCAGGTCTTTCTCCAGGGGACCTTCCTGACCCAGGGATCAAAGCCACATCTCCTGCATTGGCAGATGGGTTCTTTAACACTAAGCCATCAGACAAGAGGTAGGTAAACTAAAACGGAAACTTGGACAGATATTTAAGAACAGTGGAATCAACTGGATTTGACAGCTGGATGTGAGAGAGCAGGAGGAGTCAAAGGTGACTTTTAGGATTATGATTTGAACAAATGGATGGGTGGTGGTTTATTCATCCAGAACAGGGGCTAGCACAAGACAGAAGGAAGGTGATGAGCTCGGTTTGGCAGTGTGAAGTGTGAGGTGTTCAGGGAGCACACGGATACAGATGTCCATTAGGAAGTGATATGGAGCATATACTTCATCCTTGGTACATTTTAGTGGTGACATTTCAGGGCCTCCTGCCCTTCATTATTTTCCCCCAAGACACTAAGCACTCGGATGAGTCACAATTGTTCATGACTATATCTTCCGGATGACATATTCTGTCTGCAAGATCACATGACCTCGATCATCTGCAGGAGAACCTAGATCTCCAAGACCTCAGAGTGGATCTCACACTCCCAATAGGATCTCAATACACAGGGCCTAGAACCATTTCATAAATGAGGAAACAGTTTCTCAAAAATTCTCAAAACTGATCTGACGCTAGAATCTCTTCTAGAAAAACAGGCATAGCTAGAGAAATACCCTTAGCATAAGAGACATGGAAAGAGTCTGAAGAATTGAGTCAGTTCAGATGGTTTTAAAGGCTCTGACATCTAATGCCACTCTGTAATCTCAGGCTATCTATTTGGAATAATACCAAGTAAACATTATACAGTCCCCATTAAATAAAGTTCCAACCTGAGGATTAAAAGTAAAACAGTTGAGGGATAATTTCAAAAATGAAAGTATAGTTTTATGAAATACATAGGGATTGACATACGGAAAGTATTTATAGAAGCTAATTTTTAAATGAAAGGAAAAATTAATGAGTCCACAAATAGTGATGATACTTTGTCTTGAAATCTATAGCTTAAAAAATGCTCTCACGTCCATGAAATTATTTAAATCTCTGAATCACAAAACTTCAATAGCAGCTGCTATTTTCCAGATGATTTGGTCTATCTTAGAGAATCCACATAAACCTATAATCAGTTTATCAATATTCAAAATACATTTTGCCTCAACTAAATCAATTCTCTTAAACTAAATAATAATAAATTCTTGCTCAGTCAACTCCAACCCTTTGAGATCTCATGAATTGGACTGTAGGCTCCTCTGTTCATGAATTTGGGGAGTTAAAGGAGGTGAAGAGTGAATATCTTGAGGTCTGAATTGGTTGAGTACTATTGATTGCTTTTTTTTTTTTAATGTAGGAGATGAAAGAAATACATTTTTTTTTCCCCAAACAAGAAAACTTATAAAGCATGAGGTAAACATTTTATGGCATCTGGTCCCATCACTTCATGGAAATAGATGGGGAAACAGTGGAAACAGTGTCAGACTTTATTTTCCTGGGCTTCAAAATCACTGCAGATGGTGACTGCAGCCATGAAATTAAAAGATGCTTACTCCTTGTAAGAAAAGTTATGACCAACCTAGATAGCATATTCAAAAGCAGAGACATTACTTTGCCAACTAACGTCTGTCTATTCAAGGCTATGGTTTTTTTCAGTGGTCATGAGAGTTGGACTGTGAAGAAGGCTGAGAGCCGAAGAATTGATGCTTTTGAACTGTGGTGTTGGAGGAGACTCTTTTGAGAGTCCCTTGGACTGCAAAGAGATCAACCAGTTGATCTCTGAAGGAGATCAACCCTGGGATTTCTGTGAAAGGAATGATGCTAAAGCTGAAACTTCAGTACTTTGGCCACCTCATGTGAAGAGTTGACTCATTGGAAAAGACTCTGATGCTGGGAGAGACTGGGGGCAGGAGGAGAAGGGGATGACAGAGGATGAGATGGCTGGATGGCATCACTGACTTGATGGACGTGAGTCTGAGTGAACTCCGGGAGATGGTGATGGACAGAGAGGCCTGGCGTGCTGCGATTCATGGGGTCGCAAAGAGTCGGATATGACTGAGCGACTGAACTGATCTGAAACATTTAATCTTATTTTTAGTTTTATATAAACATTTACATTTAGAGTGGATTTAGGTATCACAGGGCTTCCCTGATAACTCAGCTGGTAAAGAATCTGCCTGCAATGTAGGAGACCTGGGTTCAATCCTTGGGTTGGGGAAGATCCCCTGGAGAAGGGAACAGCTACCCACTCCAGTATTGTGGCTTAGAGAATTCCATGGACTGTATAGTTCATGGGGTCATGACGAGTTGGACCCGACTGAGCCTATCTCACTTACATATCACAATTAATCAATTAATATTGATATATTATTAAAGTCTATAGTCATATGTGCTTAATTTTCCCCTAATGTCCCCTTTCTCTTCTAAAATGCCATCCAACATGCTGCGGTGCATTTATGAGTCATTTCCCTGTGTTCCTTGTGGTATGACCATTTTCTGGATTTTCTACATTTTTGAGGACTCTGATAGTTTGGAAGATTACTGTTCAGGTATTTTGTAAAATGTCCTTCAACTGAGATTTGTCTGATGGTTTTCTCATTATTACACTTGGGAAATTTATCTCTGGGAGGACACTACAGAGATAAAATATCATTATGGTCGTATCACATCAAAAGACTTTTCGCTGCTAACACTCATCTGATCACCAGACTAGAGGTAATGTTTGTCATCTGTCAGGATTCTCAGCTGAAAACTTGCTCTCTTTCTTTTTGTCCTTCTATACAGTAATCTTTGGAAGAAGTCACTAGTGCTTAAATGATGGCTGCATCATTTAAATTGTAAGGAGTTATGTCCCATCTCTTCAAACACAGAGTAATTACACAAATTTTTTGTAATTTTTCTGCTCGGAATATTAGTCTGTTCTCCATATTTATTTACTTATTAATAATTACATCATTACAAGTAAGCTTTTACTTTATGTACTGGATTATAGTTTGATACAATTTTATTTATTTTGTAACTCAAATTGCTCAAGCTTTGACAGTTGAGAACTCTTTCACAAGGTTTCTGGAATACTTTGATGTACCTATACTGTGGGGACTTAAAAAAATTTCAAAGTGTTTCTTTACTTCGTGGTGCTAAAGGTGTTATTCTAGACCCATTTTATATATTTCCTGCCTTGGTCCTAGAATCAGGCATTTATCCAAGGAATCCCGTTTCCAATAAAAATTGGAGAATAGTATTAGAAACCCAGATCTAGGCTCTGGGTGTGCTTATAGCTATTGCAATGTTTTTGCTTCTAGGTCCTCTCAACGGACAGAGCAAGGATATATGTGTAAGGATACTACTGCCTGCATGCGTGTGTACTCAGTTGTGTCTGACTTTTTGCGACCCCACCAGGCTCCTCTTTCTATGAGATTCTCCAGGCAAGAATACTGGAGTGGGTTGTCATTTCCTACCCAGGGAATCTTCCTGACCCAGGGACTGAACCCTGGTCTCTTATGTCTCCTGCATTGAAAGTTGGATTCTTTACCACTGTGTCATCCGGAAAGCCTGTATGCATGTGTATACATATACATATATTCATAATATTAATACATATTTATAATAATAAAAAATGTTTCTATAGATACCCATCTATTTTATATATCTATATATGTATTACCTACACCCCTTGTGGCTCAGTCGGTAAAGCGCCTGCCTACAATGCGGGAGGCCAGGGTTCGACCCCTGGGTCAGGAAGATCCTCTGGAGAAGGAAATGGGAACCCACTCCAGTACTCTTGCCTGGAAAACCCCATGGACGGAGGAGCCTGGTGGGCTATAGTAACTTCACTCTTCATACAGGTTTTAGCCTAAACATGAGTTCTTCTTTTGCCAACTTTAGTTTATTCACATGAATCATTCTAGCTTCCTTCCCTTACTCATCTGTAGCCTCTCACTCCAACAGCTGGAAATTTGGCTCCCACAAGCTACTACCTATTTACTTATATAGTCAATTATACTACACATGTATAGGATTTCAGAATTGTATCTCTGTTGGAAAAAAAGACTTTATTAACTAGAGTACAGTTATACTGATTCCTTTAGCCTTTACTTTTACTGACTCTACTCATTTTCACTTATTTACCACCTCACTCCCTTCAGTGAACTTGCCCTACACGTGTAACACATTTGGTTTCTCTTCTCAGCTTTTGCATTTGATCCAGGGATCCTCCAACTTCCCAAACAATTCTTTTTTTTCAGTGTGCCTACACTAGACTCCACTCTTTATGCTGTGGAGCACTGTGGGTTTTGAGGCATGCATAATGTCACATATTCAACATTAGAGCATCATTTAGAATAGTTACTCTGCCCTAAAAGTCCCCTGTGTTCCACTTATTCGTCCATCGCTTCCTCCTCTCAGAATCCCTGGCAGTCACTGATCTTTTTAAACTGTTGTTACAGTTCTGCCTTTTCCAGAATGGCATATAATTGGAATCACAAAGTGTATAATGATAGGCACCTGTCTATATAATGATGTAAAGAGAGGTTTCCCTCGTGGCTCAGACAGTAAAGAATCTGCCTGCAATGCGGGAGACCTGGTTTCAATCCCTGGGTCAGGGAGATTCTCTGGAGAAGGAAATGGAAACACAGTCCAGTATTCTTCCCTGGGAAATCCCACAAACAGAGGAACCTGGAGGCCTACAGTGAATAGGGTCACCAAGAGTCGAACACGACTGAGCAACTAACACACTAATCTGTCATTAAGTTTGGAAAGTTCTCAGCCATTACTATTGCAAAAACTTCTTCTACTGCATTCCGCTTTATTAGTTCTTCTGGTATTCCAATTATGTGTATGTCATTGTTATTGTTCAGTTACTAAGTCATGTCTGACTCTTTGAGATCCCGTGGGCTGCAGCGCACCAGGCTCCTTTGTCTTCCAGTATCTCCCAGAGTTGGCTCCAAACTCATGTCCATTGAGTCGTGATGTTATCTAACCCTCTTGTCCTCTGCTTCCCTCTTCTCCTTTTACCTTTAATCTTTCCCAGCATCAGGGTCTTTTCCAGAGTCGGCTCTTGGTATCAAGTGACTGAAGTATTGGATCTTCAGCTTCAGCATCAGTCCTTCCATTGACTATTCAGGCTTGATTTCCTTTAGGATTGATTATTACACTTTAAAAATTATTCTATAATTTTGAATATTCTGTTTTTTTTTTTTTTTTTTTTAGGTTTTTTTTTCTTTTGGATTTCAGCTTGGGAAATTTTGTTTGACCTCTCTTGATAGTTAGATTCTTTTCTTGATCATTTCAATACTGGTAAGATGAGCAAAGGCACTTTTCAGTTCTGTTCATTTTGTCAGTTCTCTTTTTATTTTCTTTCTTAGAAGTCCATCTCCTTGCCTATATCTGTTTCTCCACGCTGTCCTACTTTTTTTCTTTCATTTTGAGGCCTTAACATTTTCATCATAGTTGCTTTACATTCCCTCGGATAATTTCAACACTTGTATCACATCTGAGTCTAGTTCTTATGCTTGCTTTATCTTTTTAGACTGTTTTTGTGGCCTTTCGCTATGTCTTAGAATGTTTTTGAAAGCGTGCCAAATTATATCATATATTGGGAAATACAAAAATAGGCCTCCAGCGTGAGGATCCGTGTCAATCATGCTAGGAGCTGGGCCTTGTTCACTATAGGTGCCAGAGGATTCAAATTCCATCAGTATCTTTTAGGTCCCCCTCTTCGCTTTCGGTTTCCCCAATTAAAGGTTTTCACAAAGAAACTGTAGCTTTCAGCTGTTAGTGTTACAGTGAGGCCCTGCTTGTGTCATAGAAAGGTATAGAGTAAGAAACATATTCTCTGATCAAGTGATTAAACTTCAGCCTTTTAATGGGCATGTGTCTCTGACCTGTGACTATTACAGCATTCTTCTTGAATAGATGCCTCCCTCCTCTCTCACTCCTTTTCCAAGACAGAAAAGTTAGAGCAGGTTGGAGACAAAACTCATGTCAAGCATTCCCCTCTGGAGAGTGGGCCTTTGTTATGGAGAAGGCTCTGAGTATAACTTCCCAATGATTATTATTCCTTCCTCTGCTGAAGCCATGAGGGGATCTTTCTTGGATCTTCACCAGAATAACTACATGCCATTTCTGGAAGCAAAAGCCCAAGAAAGTGTGGAGGGCCTCCCCTAAGATTGCAGCCCCCAGAAGTTTCTCATGTTCATGTTAGTACACACTCAGCTTCCAGCAACTGGCCAAATTTACCATCTAATATATTCTTTCAGTGATAGCTCTAGTGTCTTCTGTGCCATGTAAGCACATGTCAGCTGTAAGTCTGTGGATTTACCTGTCCCTCCAGTGAATAGGGAGGCCTGGCCTGCTACAGTCCATGGGGTCACAAAGACTTGGACATGAGTGGAGACTGAACAGCAACAACCAGTTGTTCATGTGATAGTTAGCCCTGCATTTTTAGTTGGCTTGGGAATCCAATAAAAACCATTGTCATGGTCACAAGCCAAAAACAATCTGTCCATGTTTTCCTTGTTATAAGCACAGAAGTGACAACCTCCAAGCTCTTTACACACTAAATCTGAAACTAGAAACTTCCCTATTTGCATTTTCACAGAGGTTTGCATCCTCTATTCAGACCCATTTTGGATCTAATATCAATCTTCACATTAAAAAAAAAAATCTAATATCACAAGACAGCGATTGCAGAAATTTGTGTTTGCATTCTGTCAACTTCAGAATTTCCCAGAAGTTAAGTTCATTTCTAACCAAGCAAATATCAAGAGATTCTCAACTAGCCAAAGCACAGTCATATGTGCTAGCACGGATATTCATAAAACTGGTGACATTCAGCACCTAATTTCAAAGTTATAGACACTTCAGTACAAGTTATTCAGAACCAGAGATGCATCTGCCACGAAATGCACTGAGGGTACCTTTCTTTCCCACATGTGTACATAACAAGATTTTCAAAATAGCTTGTGCTTCTACACATTTTTTTCCCTAAAGATCATCTGAAAAATATATTTTAAAGTTGAGAGAAGCAGAGAGACTTGGAAATTGTATTCATATTACAGAGCAACTCAGTGATTGTGCCTGGGAAGATTAGTCTTTTTTTATCACACCCATGTTTCCAATATGCATGTTCTTTACTCCCTATACACTAAATCATCATTTGCCTATTTCACTCTGATGTCACTCAGTGCAAAAATTCAGAAAAATATTAACAGGCAGCCAGGAGACTAGGTTAGATGTGGCCTTAAAAAGAAACTGACTAGCTTTCCTGAAGGAAGTCTCTGCTTATTGAAAATCTCAGGGTTTGCTGGAGTCTAGCACACAAGCATGTACAATAGTAAATGTGTATTATCTGGGCCTGAGGAACAGCGGTAGTTTGTCTTTGCAATTAGATAGTTTTCCTATTCTAAATGCTGATACTGCTTTAAGCATATAGAGATACTTCTCTCACTTCTCACTTTTAACAGGAACAGATACACACACACACACACACACACACACACACACACACACACACACACACACACACACACACACTATATGAGTCTTGTCCAGCAGAGAAAAATCTTACTGGGGCCCAGTGATTGATTCAGTGACTTTGTGCCTGCCCAAATGCTGTGACTTCAGAGACCAAGGGCAGGTAAGTTTGTTTGATAAAATATAGGATGTCCATTTAAATCTGAATTATAAATAAACACTGAATATTTTTAGTAATAATATGCGAAATCTAGTTGCCTCCTTTTCCTTTAAAATAATTTCACCTAAAATGCTAGTGTTTTCTTCTCTAAGAATTCAGCTTTTCTTGGATTTTGAGAGATTAAGTTAACAAAAATCTCCATAAGGAAGGACTCTCAGGAGTTGGAAAACCGTGGCTGATGGATTATAGGGATTTTTCTGAAGGCCACAAAGGCAGTGGATCGGCTTCTGTCACGATGGAAACCAAGCTTCCAGCCCCCACTGAGAGCAGGTCACAATGTCCACATCCCTTCAGCAGCCTGCCACATGAGTTGGCAGAATGTATTCACGTTGCTATTGGTTAACTGAATCACAAGCTGGAATCAAGATTGCCAGGAGAAATAACAACCTCAGATATGCAGATGATACCACTCTAATGGCAGAAAGTGAAAAGGAACTAAAGAGCCTCTTGATGAAAGTGAAAGAGGAGACTGACAAAACTGCTCAAAACTCAACATTTAAAAACTAAGATCATGGCATCCAGTCCCATCACTTCATGGCAAATATTAATAGAAAGGGAAAAAAGTGAAAAGAGCGATAGATTTTATTTCCTTGGGCTCCAAAATTACTGCAGATGGTGACTGCAGTCATGAAATTAAGACACTTACTCCTTGGAAGGAAAGCTATGATAAACCAGACGGTGTATTAAATAAAACAGAGAAATATCACTTTGCTGACAAAAGTCTGTATAGCAAAAGCTATGGTTTTTCCATTAGTCATATATGGATATGAGAGTTGGACAAAGAAGGCTGAGCACTGAAGAACTGATGCTTTTGAAAGGTGCTGGCAAAGACTCTTGAGAGTCCTTTGGACATCAACGAGATCAAACCAGTCAATCTTAAAGGAAATAAACCCTGAATATTCATTGGAAGGACTGATGCTTAAGCGCCAATACTTTGGCCACCTGATACGAACAGCTGACTCATTAGAAAAGACTCTGATGCTGGGAAAGACAGGAGGCAAAAGGAAAAGGGAACAGCAGAGGATGGAATGGTTAGACAGCATTACAAACTCAATGGGCATGGATTTTAGGGAGATAGTGGAGGACAAAGGAACCTGATATGCTGCAGTCCATGGAGTTACAAAGAGTCAGATACAACCCAGTGACTGAACAACAGCAGCAACAATCGGCTGTTTTAGAGGTATGGAGATCAAGGTCCTCTTACTGAGAATTGACCATGTGCCAAATTCTAAGAACTTAAATGATACAATGCTAGCTAATTTCCACAGCAATCCCATGGATTTGCAATACTCTTCCCCCTGTGAAATGAAGCTTCCAAGCAGTCAAGGAAAGTCAGCTATATACATACATGGCTGAAGTGTTCTGGCTCACTTTCTTTCCAGAGTTCAGTCTTGCAAAACCATTTACACAGAGATCAAAGCCGGGATACAGCAAGGCAAGGACAGAAACAGAATCTATTGTGGGTGAGAAGCCACCAAGGCAGGGAAGCGGGGTCCCATAAAGACATTTGAAAAGAAAAAGATGTCCCAGAGACCTGAAGGCCCCAGGTCATACCAGCAATCATCAGGTGTTAGAATCTCAGCACTATTCAGAATGTGAAAGTTCTCCAGTGTATCCATAAAGGAGAAATAACTTATTTCCTCAGCAATCCTCATGTGTCAGACACTGTCATAAATGGTGTTTATTTGATATTTTATTTAACCTTCAAAATAACCTTGTGCTTTGCAGATTTGTTGCATACTTTACAGGAACACAAGGCTCAGAAAGATGAAACTTTGCTGATAATCTTCTGGTAAGGGAGGCACTGAACTGGGATTCAAAATCAGGGCTGTTTAAATATAAAACCTTTGCTCTTTCCACATGCACGTCACTGCTTCTATGAACATTTGCTACCCGAAACATATGGAAATACAAAGTTAAATATTTATGAAACCTGCTCTTGAGTGTGTAATCTTGCTAAGTTAAGTAACTCAGCCATTTATTTTTAAATCTGTCACTGGTGATTAGAGTATACTTTGGAGAGGAGGGTGGAATGTCAACTTTCAGTTCCTTAGTTTGTCATATGACTTTAAAAGACTCAGGGAAAATTCTTTATATATATATTTTAATTTCAACCCAATAAAAAAAGATGATAAGTTGATCTCATGTTAAGGCTAGGTCACTAGAGTTCACTTACAGTCTAATCAGAGTCACAGATAGGGGACTTGTTTTGTTAAATTAAATCTGACACACCAATTTTTAATTTTGTTTAGAGAGTCTTAGAGTTCAACTCCAAGACTTACAGGCACAGCAGATGTCAGCAACAGAGTTATTTAGGAAGCTAATCTGGGATATATAAGACATTGTGAAACATACCAGAAATATGGCCCAACCATGACCCTAAGCACCAAGACAGATGGTAAAGTTCCAAAATGGTCAGAAGAACTGGAGGTAAGGGAAGAGGACAAGTGTCAGAAAGGCAGCAAGACTATGGCTACATGGACCAGGTGTCCAGGTGTATCACCTGCTGGAGATTAAACAGGAAGTCAGCATCCATCCAATTTCATACCAGACTCTGCACAGAGTGGGAAAATACTCTCCCTAGTGGGAGCCTAGCCAGTGCATGGACCAGGTGTCCAGGTGTATCACCTGCTGGAGATTAAACAGGAGGTCAGCATCCATCCATGATTCATACCAGACTCTGCACAGGGTGGGAAAATACTCTCCCTAGTGGGAGCCTAGCCAGTGTAACTTTTCTGCTTAGACTGCCACTTACGGTTTCACTTCTGTGCCTTTCTTATGAAGCATTCTTCATAGCCACAGGGACCGGTTTTGGTCAATATGTCATATTCACAGCAGAGTTACTAAGATCTCAGCCTGAGTTTGGAAATGGTGGCTCTGTGAGCTTGTTCAGCCACTACAGTACAATATTTTGGAATCAGAAACTGCACTGTAATTATTTCAGTTCTCCAGAGGGCTAACATTAGGCCCACATTTAATTTTCTCCCACCTTATCACATTCCTTACTGACAAAGTCCTTTAAATCACAATTAACTCACCAATATGATTATATTCCCTGAAGAACATATAAGCATCATTGCTCTGTAGAAATGGAGATTTCTCAGAATGGAACCTTGAAATGGAGAAGTTCCAACTGTGATTCAAAGTGTAGCATTTACAGTGGTACAGTTAATTTCTATGGTTTAATGGTCATTTGAAAAGATATCATTGCTAAGATTTTTAAACTGTTCAGTTATGTTTAGTAAGCATGTGTTTACTTATATATCTGAGTGGAAGAAATTGTTCCCTGCTTACAAACTTAGTTGACTTGAGATAGAGGCTATGGGAATATTGCCACGTGCTGCACAGAAGTTTTAATTTTTGCCCTGTGAAACAGAATGTACCAACCAGTAAATTATAGCAGAACTATTCAATATTAAGAATGTTGTTCTATCCACTTTAAAGTCTTATAAACTTGGAACCAAGCCTGATTATACAGACTTTTGCTTCTTTATTTGTCTTTTAAAAATGGGGAGAGAGTTGTGTGGACACCAGATCTAAAATTCGAAAAGCCTTATTCAGGGAATCTGTAACACTGAAAATTTATGACTTTTTTAAACCAAAATTTCTTCATTTCAGAACAAGGAGATCACAGAATTTAAAACACAAGAAAAACTGGAAAATAATTTATTTTGCTGTTGCTGTTTAGTTGCTAAGTCGTGTCTGACTTTTTTGCCACCTGATGGACTGTGGCCTGCCAGGCTCCGCTGTCCATGAGATTCCCCAGGCAAGAACACTGGAGTGGGTTGCCATTTCCTACTCCAGGGGATCTTCCTGACCCAGTGATTGAACTGGATCTCCTGCATTGGGAGTAGATTCTTTACCATTGAGTCACTAGGGAAGCCTAGATAAATTTATATATTTCCCAATATTTATGATAAAATTATCACCCTTCCATTTAGGATCAATGAGTATCATTTAAAGTGTAGAACCAGCCTAAAATTGATATTATGCATTAATTACCTAAAAGTATTCAGATTTTCATATGGCATATTTAAGAATAAGTTTATCAGACCAGCTAAAATTTCATCAGAGAAATTGTGCATGTAATTTTTTCCTTTGAAGTACAGAGAAATTCACTCAATTGAATTATCACTACAGGGACTAGAAAATTTATTACATTGTATACATTTTAAGAAAATATGCAAATGCAATATTGCTGTGCATTAAGAATATTATTTATTAAAAATATATAAAGTTTTATTTTCAAAAGTTTTAATTATCTGTATGGCATTTCACTTAATTATTGCCAAATAAATTATTGCTAATTTTTATCAATTCATATTTGGTTGTCAAAAGCATGTCCATAGACCTTCCAGTTTCCTATCTGCTATGTACAGAACTCGGAAGGCATTACTCTCATCCTCCCAACAAGGAAAAAGCTGGGCAAAATAAAAGCGAACAACACTATTTAGAACCATCATAGAGTTGACGTCATAAGGGGAAGGTAGAAACTGGTAATAACACTTAGACAGTAGCTAATAGCCTGAGACTGAATATGGACTCCCTTAAGAGTGAAAAACTCCCAGGGACACAGCCCTAAGGGGGACCCCAATAATTTTGTGAGATTTTGCTACAAAAGAGGCTCCAGGATCTCATGGAGAAGATTAGGAAAAAAAACCCTCTTATGTATCTGATGGGGAGAGGACAAGTTACCATTTTAAATATTCCCACAGTTTCTATTAGCCTTAAAAAAGGACAATCCTCAGAGAAAACTATTGTTACAGAGTGGATTCAACATGAAAAATAACCAAATCTAGTCCCCTCTAGTCTTTGGCATGGGGAAATTATAGACTCCTCTAGCCTTCCTGTCTCACCAGATGTAGAAGTAGATTTAGTTATGGTAGAGATTTTTAAATTATTATATCAATAATTTAAATTAAGTGATTAATATGCTAAGGACTTCCCTCGTGGCTCAGATGGTAAAGAATTTGCCTGCAATCCAGGAGACCTGGGTTTGATCCCTGGGTTGGGAAGATCCTTTGGAGAAGGAAATGGCAACCCACTCCAGTATTCTTGCCTGGAGAATTCCATGGACAGAGAAGTCTGTCGGGCTACAGTCCATGAGGTTGCAAAGAATTGGACTTGTCTGAGTGACTAACACAGACAGAGATATATGCTAAGAGAATCTAATGAAAAAGTAGAAAATATTAAAAAAAAAAAGATAGAGAATATAGGCAAGAAAATGGAAAGTCTAAGAAATAATAAAGTGGAAATATTTTAAAAAATACCCACTGAAATAAAAATTAAAAAAAAATGCCTCTGGTAGAGTTAACAATCGACATGTTTAAGGAAAGAATCAATAAGCCTGGAAATTGTCAATAGAAGCTTTTAAAACTGAAATGTAAAAATAATTAAAAAATAGAATATAGAAGAACTGAGGAACAGTTAAAAAGCTATAACATATGCAATGTGAATATAAGCAATAAAGAAATGTACACAAAATATTTCATGTAATAATGACTGAAAAATTTCCACAATTTATGAATGATACAAAAGCACAGATCCAGAAATTTCAGGGAACATTATACAAGAAAAATACAAATATTTGTATTTTTACCTAATGTATATAATGTTATACAACTATTTGTATAATGATATATTTGTATGTGAAGTGAAAGTGAAAGCGTTAGTCACTCAGTGATGTCCAACTCTTCAAGACCCCATGGACTGCAGGCTGCCAGGCTCCTCCATCCATAGAATTCTCCAGGCAAGAATAATGGAGTGGGTAGCCAGTCCCTTTTCCAGGGGATCTTCCTGATCCAGGGATCTCGTGCATTGCAGTCAGATTCTTTACCATCTGAGCCACCAGGGAAGACCAATATTCAGTATACCCCATATCAAAGACAACGTCTTGAAAAAATCCTGAGGGAGGGAGGGGAAACATTTTACTTATATCAATAGAAGCATAAGGGTAAGAATTATAATATTCTTCTTTTCAGAAACCAGGAAAGCAAGAGGAGAATGGAGTAAGTGTTTTAAAATGTTGAAGAAATACAAAACGAAATAGAATGACCATGAAACAAGAATTTTTTATCCAGTGAAATTATTTTTTCCATAATGAAGTAGAAATACTTTTTCAGACAAACGAATATTAAGGGTTTTGTTGCTAGTTGAAGAGCCTTGCAAAAAATGTTGGAAGTTAACTCAGGGAGAAGGAGCAACATAAGATATGGAAAGGAAGACCTCTAAAGAAAGAATAAAATGAGGTGAAATACACAGTTTTTTGTATTCTTAATTGAACTAATGGGTAACTGTCCAAAAAGTAACAGCAACAATTTATTAAGTGATTATAGCTCATTATAAGTAAAATGAATAACAAGGATATTATAAAGGATTAGAAGAAGTAACTGAGAATACTTTATCCACAGTATTCATGAAGTGATCAAGTGTTACAGTTGACCATTAATATGAGGGTTAATCTATATATGTTTTATACTTGACTTTCTGTGTCCACAGTTCCTCTGCATCCATGGATTCATCCAACCAAGGACCATGTAGTACTGTAGTATTCACTATTAAAAAATACCCTCTTAAAAGTGGACTGAGGCAGTTCAAATCTGCGTTTTCAATGGTAAAATGCAATTGAGTGTGGGCTTATCCTAGTTATGAATGTATACCATACTCTAGAGCAATCACTAGCAACATTTAACAAGGAAGTATAATCAATACTCTAAGGATAAAATGCTGTCACCATAAAATACTTAATTAGAACCAAAGAAAAATGGAAGGAAAAAGAAAAGAACAACAACAGTAAGACTGATGAACAGAAAAGAGTTACAAATATGGTAAATATTAACCCCAAATATATAAAAATCACTTTAACTATGAAAATGGTAGCCATACCAATTAAAAGGAAAAAAACATTATATTTTTAAAAAATCAAGATGAAACAATACTTTGTCTATAAGAGACCAACTTAAAATATACATCTACAAATAGCTTAAAAGTACAGAAGCAGAGTTAAATATTTCATGCCAAAACCAATTTAAATAAACTTGGTATAAAAACAAGGATGTCTACTCTTGCCACTTTTATTTAACATAGCACTCATAGTCCTAGCAAGAGTAATCAGGCAAAAATAAATAAATAAAAGGCATCCAATTAGAAAGGAAGAATTGCAACTATCTCTATGTGTAGATAATGTGATATTATATGTAGAAAACCCTAAAGACTTCACTGAAAATTTTTTTATCAATAATAGCATTATAATGAGTTTAGTAAACTGGTGGTATATAGTAGCAATATATTTAATTCAAAAATCAGGTATGTTTCTATATACTAATATCAAACTGTCAGAGGAATTTAAAAAATAAGCTCATTTATAATTGCGTTAAAAATAAAATATCCTAGGATAAAATTTAACCAAGGCAGTATAAGAGCTGTACACTGAAAATAAGACATTGATTAAAGAAACCAAAGAAGGTCCAAATAAATGGAAAGATGTTCGTTACTTATGAATTGGTAGAGTTAACACTGTCAAAGTGTCCATACTACCCAAATCAATCTACTGGCAACTCACTCCAGTATTCTTGCCTGGAAAATCCCATGGATAGAAGAGCCTGGTAGGCTACAGCCCATGGGGTTGCAAACAGTCGGGCATGACTAAGCAACTTCGCTTTCACTTTCTTTCACTGCAAAATAACACTCATTTCACATGCTAGCCAGGTAATGCTAAAAATCCTTCAAGCTAGGCTTCAACAGTACATGGACTGAGAAATTCCAGATGTACAAACTAGATTTAGAAAAGGCAGAGGAACCAGAGATCAAATTGCCAACATCTACTGGATCATAGAAAAAGCAAGAGAATGCCAGAAACACATCTACTTCTGCTTCAATGATAACACTAAAGCCTTTGACTGTGTGGTAAATATGGTTAATATTTACCATATTTGTAACTCTTTTCTGTTCATCAATCTTTTTGTTGTTCTACAGCCTTTGACTGTAGAAAATTCTTAAAGATGAGGGAAGACTAGACCACCTTAACTGGATCCCAAGAAACCTGTATGCAGGTCAAGAAGCAACAGTTAGAACTGGACATGGAATAATGGACTGGCTCAACATTGGGAAAGGAGTATGTCAAGGCTATGAATTGTCACCCTGCTTTTTAAACTTCTATGCAGAGTATGTCATGTGAAATGCTGGGCTGGATGACTCATAAGCTGGAATCAAGATTGACAGGAGAAATATCAATAACCTCATATATGCAGATGACACAGTCCTAATGGCAAAAGGGAAAGAGGAGACTGACAAAGCTGGCTTAAAATTCAACATTCAAAAACTAAGATCACAGCCTCCAGTCCCATAACTTCAATAGCAAACAGGTGGGGAAAAAAATGGTAAGAGTGACAGATTTTATTCTCTTGGGCTCCAAAATCACTGAAGAAGGTGACTGCAGCCATGAAATTAAGATCTTTGCTCCTTGAAAGAAAAGCTATGACAAACCTAACATCATATTAAAAAGCAGAAACATCACTTTGCTGACAAAGTTCTGTCTAGCCAGAGCTATGGTTTTTCCAGTAGTCATGGATGGATGTGAGAGTTGGACCATAAGAAAGGCTGGGCATTGAAGAATTGATGCTTTTGAACTGTGATGTTGAAGAAGACTCTTGAGAGTTGCTTGGACAGGAAGGAGATCAAAGCAATCTATCCTAAAGGAAATCAACTCTGAACATTCATTGGAAAGACTGATGCTAAAGCTCCAATAATTTAGCCATTTGATGCAAAGGGCCAACCCACTGGAAAAGACCCTAATGCTGAGAAAGGCTGAAGGCAGTAGGAGAAAGGGGCAACAGAGGATGACATGGTTGGAGGGCATCACTGACTCAATGGACACAAATTTGAGCAAACTCTGAGAAACAACGAAGGACAGGAGAGCGTGGTGTGCTGCAGTTCATGGGGTCACAAAAAGTCGCCCATGACTGAGTGACTGAACAACAACAATATGAAAAAGGAGTCATCTTACTGGGGAAAGGATAATCTTGTTAATAAACAGCATTGGAAAAACTGGGCAGCTATATGCAAAAGAATGAAACTAAACACAAAAATCCACTCTAAATGGATTAAAAAAAAAAAAACCTGAAATAATAAAGCTCCTAGAAGAAAACATAGGGGTAAGCTCTTAATATCAGTCTTGGCAATGATTTTTTTTTTTTTTTGATTTGACACTAAAAGCAAAAATATACATGTGGGACTACATTAAACTAAAAAGCTTTGCTCAGCAAAGAAATAATAAATCAAATAAAAAGTCATCCTAAGGAATGGGAGGAAAAAATTGCAAATCATATGTATGAGGAGTTAACATTCAAAATATATAAAGGATTCATACAACTCAGTGGCAAAAGAAACAAGCAATCCAATTTAAAAATGGGCAGAGGACTGAGTAGTTAGCTTTCTGAAGAACACATACAGTGTCCAAAGGTACATGAAAAGATGTTCAACATTGCTAATCTTTAGGAAATACAAATTAAAGCCACAGTCCATTATCACCTCTCACTTGTTAGAATGACTGATATAAGAAAGATAAGAGGTAACATATGATTACTTCCCAATAAACTGGGAAAAAATCCAGACTGCTGATCCCCAATTTCCAGAGTTTTTATTTTAGGAAGTCTGGGGTGGAGCTATGAATGTGAACAGATTCATGCAGGTGCAGCTTGACAATGTCTCCCTTTGGGTCTTGGCCCTGGGCCACTTGCTTCTTACTTGCTGCTCCGGGTCTTTTCTGATTCTTGCACATGCAATCCAAAGTAATGCAAGAAGTTTATGCTCACATGGCCAACTTTACAATAAAGAAATGAGCTAATGGTCAGATATGTCCCTTTTTCAATTCTTAGGTAGACAGTTCTGACTTCTCAGTCATACAGCTTCTCAAAATGTCTTATAGTCTTATTTACTGCTCACATTAGTGTCCAACTACATAACAATTTTTAGCATTAATATAAACTTTCACTCCTTCCTTATTTTACCTACTTCCCTTCATCCTCCACTCCTGAACAACCACAAAGAGGACATCTTATGTAGCTGTTAATTTCAGCCTAAGCTAACTTCAGAGCAGGAAAATCATCAGGAATAAAGAGGGACATTGCACAATAATAAAGAGGTCAATTGTCTAAGATACAAAGTCCTTAGTTTATATGTGCTTAACAAAACAACATGAAAAAACATGAGATAAAACTTGCAGAACTAAGAAGAAATAGATAAATTCACTCTTCTAATTGCATATTTCAACACCAGTCTATCAGGAATGGACGTATCCCTCAGGCAGGAAATTGGTAAGGACATAGCCGGCTGAACAATAACATTAACCAATAACATTAACCAACTGGATCTAATTGATATTTATAGAAGACTTTATCCAATGACAGCATAATATACATTTTTCCCAAGTTCACAAAAATATTTATCAAGATAGGCCACATTTGGGTCATCAAACACATCTTAAAACATTTAAAGAACAAAGATCATGCAAACCTACTTAGATCACAATGGCATTAGAAGTTGAGTGAATAACAGAAAGATAGTTGGATAATCCCAAGGAACTCAACATATTTGGAGATCAAACAGCTCATTTTTAAAGTAATATATGAATCAAATAAGAATCAAGAGGAAAGAGAATTTTTTAAAAAAATTTAAAAATGAAAAAAACAACATCACAATTTGTGGATGCAGCCAGAACTGTTCATAGAACTAAATTTATATAGCATTAAATGTATGTTAGAAAAGAATAATCTAAAGATCAATAACCTAAGTTTCTACCTTATAAAGCTGCATAAGAAGAGAAAATTAAATACAAAATATGTATATGTCAAGAAATTATAAATATTAGAACAGAAATTAATAAAATTTAAAAAGAAATCAAATAAAATCAATAAAACCGAAAGCTGGTTCTTTGAAATATCAATATAATTGATAAATCTCTAGCCAGATTAACCAAGAAAAAGAGAACTTATAAATTACTAATATAAAAATGGAAGAGGGACCACTACAACTAATCTCATGGACATTAAAAAAATAAAGGAATATTATGTATAATTCTACGGCAATACACTTGATAATTTATCAGAAAATCAAATCCTTAAAAGATAAAATCTCCAAAAACTCACACAAGGAGAAACAGACAACCTGAATAAGCCTACATCTATTAAAATACATTGAATAAATAATAAGTAACTTTACAAGAAAGAATCTGTGTGACCTAAGTTTTAATGATTAGTTTTGAGCCTGAACACTAACAGCATGATCAATAAAAGAAAATTTGAAATCTTCAGCTTTATTAAAATTAAAAATACCTGTTCTTCAAAAGGCATTGGGACCAGTATAAAAAGACAAGCCAAAGACTGAGAAAAATACTTGCAAAACACATATTTAAAAGAAGTTGTAGCCAAAATTTTTAAAATACCTTAAAACCTAACAGTAAGAAAACAATTTCATTTTAAAAATGAACAGAAGACCTGAAAAGTCAAAGAAACTGTACAGATTTGGCAAAAGCATGTACTCAAAGTCATGTGTCTTTAGAAAACTGCATAGTAAAACAGCACTACTGAGATAATCCTACACACTTAATTAGGAGAGCTAAAATCCAAATTGTTGACAACATGGAAAGCTGTAAAGGATTCAGAATAACAGGAATTCTCAATAACTTCTGGAAATGCAAAATGGTATAGATAGTTTAGAAGAATGTCTGACAACTTTACAAAGTTAAACAGAGCTGAACCACACAATCCAGAAATTTTGTTCCTAGGTAATTACCCACATTTGTTGAAAACATATGTCAAAGTTTTACACTCAAAAACTTATATGTAAATGTTTATAGTAACTATTTATAATCACCCCAAACTGGATGTCTTTCAACAGATAAATAGATAAACTATGGTACATCCATACGATGGAATATTCAACAATAAAAAAAAATTAGCTAGCAAGTCACAGAAGGACATGGAAGAATGTTAAATGACTATTGCTAACTGAAAAGACTACCTACTGTATGAGTCTAAATATATGGCATGCTGGAAGAGGCATAGTTACAGACACAGGAAAAAGATGAATGGTTGCCTAAGGGTTTAGGGCAGAAAGTAAAGGATAAATAGGTGAAGCACAGGTGATTTTTAGGGCAGTGAAATTATTTTATGTGATACTGTGATTCTGGACATGTGACACATATTTGGCAAAACGCACAGAATATACATCACAAAGAGTAAACTTCAGTGTAAATTATGGACTTCAGTTATGATTTGCATTGATATTGATTCATCAGTTGTAGCTAACCAGTTCAGTTCAGTTTAGTCACTCAGTCGTGTCTGACTCTTTGTGACTCCATGTATTGCAGCACGCCAGGCCTCCCTGTCCATCACCAACTCCTGGAGTTCACTCAAACTCACGTCCATCGAGTCTGTGATGCCATCCAGCCATCTCATCCTCTGCAAGATGTTAGGAGGATAAAATCATGTATGTGAAGTAAGGGAAGAAATTATGTGGGAACTCTGTTTTCTGCTCAATTTTGCTCTTATAATTGTTCTAAAAATAAAAACGATTTTTAAAAAGGAACCATATCCTACACATTAAAGCTATTTAAAGACTCATAAATCTAAATTAGTCAGATGTAAAGAGCTCTTAACTGTCCTTGATTGCTCTCACCATAACAGTGGTACACCCATTTATGTTAATCTCTCTTATTCATCCTAACAGGAATACTCAATAGGCAAATCCACAATCCCACCCAAAGAATGACAGTCACTCTGCTGCTGCTGTTGTTCTTCAGTCACTAAGTTGTGTCTGACTCTTTGCAACCCCATGGACTGTGGCATGCCAGGATTCCCTGTCCTTCACCATCTCTCAGAGTTCACTCGAAACTCATGTTCATTGAGTCAGTGATGCCATCCAGCACTCTCATCCTCTTTCATCCCCTTTTCCTTTTGCCTTCAATCTTTCCCAGCATCAGTACCTTTTTCCAATGAGTTGGCTCTTTGCATCAGGTAGCCAAAGTATTGGAGCTTCAGCTTCAGCATCTGTCCTTCCGGGGAATACTCAGAATTGATTTCCTTTGGGATTGACTGGTTGGATCTCCTTGAAGTCCAAGGGACTCTCAAGAGTTTTCTCTAGCATTGCAATTCCAAAGCATCAGTTCCTCTGTGCTCAGCCTTCTTTATGGTTCAACTCTCACATCCATATACGACTACTGGAAAAACCATACTTTTGACTATACAGACCTTTGTTGGCAAAGTGACATCTCTGCTTTCTAGTATTGTGTCCAGTTTTGTCAAATCTTTCCTTCCAAGGAGCAAGCATCCTTGGCTGCAGTCACCATTTGCAGTGATTTTGCAGAGTCCCAAGAAAAGAAAATTTATTACTGTTTCTACTTTTTCCCCTTGTATATTTGCCATGAACTGATGGGACTGAAGTTATGACCAACCTAGATAGCATATTCAAAAGCAGAGACATTACTTTGCTAACAAAGGTCCGTCTAGTCAAGGCTATGGTTTTTCCAGTGGTCATGTATGGATGTGAGAGTTGGACTGTGAAGAAAGCTGAGTGCCGAAGAACTGATGCTTTAGAACTGTGGTGTTGGAGAAGACTCTTGAGAGTCCCTTGAACTGCAAGGAGATCCAACCAGTCCATTCTAAAGGAGATTGGTCCTGGGATTTCTTTGGAAGGAATGATGCTAAAGCTGAAACTCCAGTACTTTGGCCACCTCATGTGAAGAGTTGACTCATTGGAAAAGACCCTGATGCTGGGAGGGATTGGGGGCAGGAGGAGAAGTGGACGATAGAGGATGAGATGGCTGGATGGCATCACCAACTCAATGGACGTGAGTCTGAGTGAACTCCGGGAGTTGGTGACGGACAGGGAGGCCTGGCGTGCTGCGATTCATGGGGTTGCAAAGAGTTGGACACAACTGAGCTACTGAACTGAACTGAACCGAAGGGACTGAATGCCATGATCTCAGTTTTTTGAATGTTGAGTTTTAAGCCAGCTTTGTCACTCTTCTCTTTCACCCTTATCAAGAAGCTCTTTAGTTCCTCTTCACTTTCTGCCAGTACGAGTGGTATCATCATGTCTGTATAAGGATTTAACTCTGCTACCATTAATAGATATTTTAAAGTCAGCCCACCTGCTCAGGAAAGGCTGAAAGCTCTTGGTGGTTTTTTTCTCTTTCCTTATGATGAAACAGTAAGGAAACCTCACCGTTGTCACTACACCTGCGTGGCCATGGCACTGCAAAGGAACTCAGCAGTAAACCTGCTGTGAAAGCTAACAAAGACCACTGTGTCAAAGCCAAGAATCCATTTCTCAGTATGTGCGATCGTCTCCAGTAGGCAATGACTGTGACAGAAAAGAAATGGGAATCCATTTGCCTGGCAGTTTATACTTGCTAGATTGTTAGCATAGTATTGACAAAGAAGTTGAAATTTCATGATATTCTAGCCACTGGTTGCAAAGTGAAACTCAGTCTCATGATGCAGAATGCAGGATATGAGACTCAGTTTCCCAAGACAAAGCTAGATGTGTGACTTGAGTGCTGGGGCTCCCTGGGGTCACTGCTGCACTGCCCCCAGGGCCTACCACACCGTGCTGTCTCTGCTGGCTCCTTGACTTTCCTGATGGCCACAGTTCCTGTCCCTGAGAACAATCTGAATATTCCTGGAGAGCATCCAAACAGAGCCCTTTTCTCTCCTTGGGGACAGAGAGCATCTAGGCTTGGAGCTGGCAGGAGCTGCTATAGCAGCAGCAAGACCAAAAGCTCCTCTCTCTACAGTGCGCTCACCTGGCTTCCCTCAGTCTTTTTCTTGTCCTGGAAAGTGAGGCAGGCAGAAAGGCTTGCAGATGAACAGCAAGGAGCCAGTGTGGGTATCCTCATTTTAGCATACTGATTACCATTTCAGGGTTGAGCAGTAATTACTGCTAATGAACAACATGATAATTTGCAGATATAAATCACAGTTCCTTGGTTTTGCCATTTAACACAATGAATTAGAGCTTTGTGTGCCCAGAATTTGGCAGGTCTCTGGGCATCTTCCCTTCAGGTCAAGGTGTACTGCAATACACAAGGGGTCCAGAGGAAATATTCTAGATTCCTTGATATGAATCATGGTCATAAAGACACACTTGTCAACCTAACCGCTGATGTCCTGGTCTTCTCTAAGACATTGTTCTGCACCGTCTGGCAACTCGTTCCTCCCGAGTGAGTTTGCTAAGAGTTTATATATCCCAGACCATGTTAAGACCGCCTTCCTATTGCAACTTCTGCCTATGGCCTTGCACAGGGATGTGAATTGATTTTCTAATGAAATATATAGGAATCTGCAAGCTTCCTGTATGATGCTATAGCAGGGTTGAGGAAAGGAGGGAGACAGGTAACTCTGTTATTAAGAAACTACTCCAAACCAGGTACCATATGGACCCTTTTATAATTATCATGTCTTTCTGAAAGGAACTCTTCTTGTGAGTCCTTTGAAGATGAGAAAGTCATCTCAGGGAAGGGTTTTGGCTTGCAAAAAGTACATAAATGTCTGAAGTCAGGCCAAGATTCAAAGCTATAACATTGCCTGCATAGTTTGATCAAAGCATATTTAAACAGCTTCACATAGTTTCACATATCTTCTCTACACTTTAGATTCTATGCCCTCTAAAGCGAAGGCTATGGTTCCTACTCTATTTATATTCAGTTCCTATTCAGACAGTTAGTAAATACAGCTTAAATGATATTTGTGGAATTAAAGGGAAAATCTGTATTGAAAAAAGTAGTGTATAAATGATTCACATAACACATGTTGTATTTTATATAATATACATGCCGTATATTTCTTATTCAACAGTAACTGCAAAGATTCCATAGGCTCACTTTTTACTAAAATAGAGATTTTAGTTTAAGCAACAGAGCCATTTAAATAATTCATGATATATTAGTATCACTTTGATTCCATTAATGCTTCTTAATAGCCTCCAGACAGACTACATCAATGTTATATATCCTGATTAATAAAAGATTTAGCATGCTATGAACTGACTTCCGAAGGAGGAAACTACAATAGAATCCATGATTCTTAAAGTGTTAAAAAGTAGGATGTAATTAAATGTTCTAGAATATTAAGAAGTTAGAATTCAGCTCCAGCTCCACAAAGCTTGAATTTTATATAAGGAAATCTTCCGAAACCTTTCTGTGTAATGTAATATAAATACAGGCAGGTACTACAAACTTTCAAAAAAGTCACCTTAAGGACTTATTTCCTCATTAGACTGGAACCAAAGCAGACAATAGAGAACCCCGATGAAAGTATGAAGGGTGGATGGTGCCCATAGGAGAACTCTGTGCTGCCCTCAATAATGGGATCAGGAACATTACCTTAGTTCTTGAGATAATTGAGAATAATGGAATTGTTAACCCAGGTTAGACTGCATTGACTGCAGTTTAGTTTTCTGTGCAGTGTAATGTTAGGATCTATCCATTTACATTATTTTCACTTCTATTACGATTACTAATTAAGACCTTATAAGTCACTCTCTCTTTTCCTCACTTTTTTTTTTTTTTTTTTGCTTGTGTATAATCACCATCTTATCTTACATGGGTTCTATGAAAGAACAAAGCACAGGAACAAATGATTTCTGCAGGCTTCTTAGCTTCTCTGATACAAGTTGATTTTATATGCCTCACCCATTCTAGAAGGGAGTCATTTAAGGATAAGGAAGGGCCTGGGTTTTCTGGTTAATGCATTGCCTTGTGTACGGAAATGTTAGCACATTAAAGAATGATAATCATGATATCTCAGTAACAATATCATATTTCCTACTGAATATGTTTTAAATTTCATGATTCCTTGTGCTCTCAAAATTCTGGTTTGTAATACAGAAATAAGCAAAATTTGTGATGTATTTATTCTCCAAATGTTTAAAATCCTGATGATACGTTTGTAACAAAAAGTTCAGCTACTTTAAAATACATTAAAATTTTAGATAAAGATGATTGAGCAAAGCCATAACACAAATTATATTCCTCAAAACCTACAGAAATTAATATTTTAATGAAAGCCAAAAATTCACTAGCAACAACTGAATGAGGAATAGGGAATGGTCTTATGCTATAACTTTTAACACTGCTGTCAAGGAAAGAAACTTAGATTATGGTATAATGTGTCAAGCCTGAGACCCCATGTCCTCTCCTTAGAGTTAGGACTGATGAAAAAAAAGGAATAAGAGTGACTCTGTGATAAAGAATCCTCCTGCTAGTACAGGAGACACAGGTTCAGTCCCTGGGTCAGGAAGATCCTCTGGAGAAAGAAATGACTACCCACTCCAGAATTCTTGCCTGGGAAATCCCATGCACAGAGGAGCCTGGGGAACTATAGCACATGGGGTCACAAAAGAGTTGGACACAACTTAGCGACTAAATAAACAATAAACTAGTTGCCCTGCTTAATTTTTTGAAGAGAATATCTAAGGCAATGCTTTTATAAATACAAGCCAATACTGCATTAGAGAATGAGGTGAAGCTCACAGGAGTAACACCAGCTCATGGCTGGGTGTTGCAACCATGTTTAATAACACTGATAAGATTTCAGTAAAGAGAATCTCGCCTTGATTTCCAGTATGGATTACAAGAGACCACAGATAGACTGTCCTTTCCCCCAGTCTACTGCTCTTGGACTGTAAGAACTCTGATAGAAGAAAGTCTGCTGCATTCAGATGCAACTCATGGAAAAGATGGAAACATTATCAATCTTTTGATATCCTCAGTGCATCTGGAAAGATAGAAGTTTCAAAGTTGCCCTTTAAATATTCAAGTGAAGAGATACCACTTGACTGATAGGAATGAAATGTTTGTATTTTCCCTAAATGTATATGCTAAAATCCTAATCTTCATCAGAATGACAATAGGTGAGACTTATGGGCAATGATTAGGACATGAGGGTGGAGCCCTCACAAAAGAGATTCAGTTCAGTCGCTCAGGCATGTCTGATTCTTTGCGACCCCATGAATCTCAGCACGCCAGGCCTCCCTGTTCATCACCATCTCTCGGGGTTCACTTAGACTCACATCCATCGAGTCCGTGATGCCATCCAGCCATCTCATCTTCGGTCATCCCCTTCTCCTCCTGCCCCCAATCCCTCCAAGCATCAGAGTCTTTTCAAAGGAGTCAACTCTTCGCATGAGGTGGCCAGACTACTGAAGTTTCAGCTTTATCATCATTCCTTCCAAAGAAATCCCAGGGTTGATCTCCTTCAGAATGGACTGGTTGGACCTCCTTGCAGTCCAAGGGATGCTCAAGAGTCTTCTCCAACACCACAGTTCAAAAGCATCAATTCTTCGGCGCTCAGCCTTCTTCACAGTCCAACTCTCACATCCATACATGACCACTGGAAAAACCATAGCCTTGACTAGACGGACCTTAGTCATCAAAGTAATGTCTCTGCTTTTGAATATGCTATCTAGGTTGGTCATAATTTTACTTCCAAGGAGTAAGTGTCTTTTAATTTCATGGCTGCAGTCACTATCAGCAGTGATTTTGGAGCCCCCAAAATTAATTCTGACACTGCTTCCACTGTTTCTCCATCTATTTCCCATGAAGTGATGGGACCAGATGCCATGATCTTTGTTTTCTGAATGTTGAGCTTTAAGCCAACTTTTTCACTCTCCTCTTTCACCTTCATCAAGAGGCCCTTTAGCTCCTCTTCACTTTCTGCCATAAGGCTGGTGTTATCTGCGTATCTGAGGTTATTGATATTTCTCCCGGCAATCTTGATTCCAGCCTGTGTTTCTTCCAGCCCAGCGTTTCTCATGATGTATTCTGCATATAAGTTAAATAAGCAGGGTGACAATAAACAGACTTGATGTACTCCTTTTCCTATTTGGAACCAGTCTGTTGTTCCATGTCCAGTTCTAACTGTTGCTCCCTGACCTGCATACAGATTTCTCAAGAGGCAGGTCAGGTGGTCTGGTATTCCCACCTCTTTCAGAATTTTCCAAAATTTATAGTGATCCACACAGTCAAACGCTTTGGCATAGTCAATAAAGCAGAAGTAGATGTTTTTCTGGAACTGCCTTGCTATTTCCATGATCCAGCAGATGTTGGCAATTTGATCTCTGGTTCCTCTGCCTTTTCTAAAACCAGCTTGAACATCAGGAAGTTCACAGTTCACGTATTGCTGAAGCCTGGCTTGGAGAATTTTGAGCATTACTTTACTAGCATGTGAGATGAGTGCAATTGTGCGGTAGTTTGAGCATTCTTTGGCATTGCCTTTCTTTGGAATTGGAATGAAAACTGACCTTTTCAGGCCTGTGGCCACTGCTGACTTTTCCAAATTTGCTGGCATACTGAGTGCAGCACTTTCACAGCATCATGTTTCAGGATTTGAAACAGCTCAACTGGAATTCCATCACCTCCACTAGCTTTGTTCATAGTGATGCTTTCTAAGGCCCACTTGACTTCACATTCCAAGATGTCTGGCTCTAGATGAGTGATCACACCATTGTGATTATCTGGGTCTTGAAGATCTTTTTTGTACAGTTCTTCCATGTATTCTTGCCAGCTCTTCTTAATATCTTCTGCTTCTGTTTGGTCCAGACCATTTCTGTCCTTTATTGAGCCCATCTTTGCATGAAATGTTCCCTTGGTATCTCTAATTTTCTTGAAGAGATCTCTAGTCTTTCCCATTCTGTCCTTTTCCTCTATTTCTTTGCATTGATCTCTGAAGAAGGCTTTCTTATCTCTTTTTGCTATTCTTTGAATCTCTGCATTCAGATGCTTATATCTTTCCTTTTCTCCTTTGCTTTTCGCCTCTCTTCTTTTCACAGCTATTTGTAAGGCCTCCCCAGACAGCCATTTTGCTTTTTTGCATTTCTATTCCATGGGGATGGTTTTGATCCCTGTCTCCCGTACAATGTCACAAACCTCATTCCATAGTTCATCAGGCACTCTATCTATCAGATCTTGGCCTTTAAATCTATTTCTCACTTCCACTGTATAATCATAAGGGATTTGATTTAGGTCAAACCTGAATGGTCTAGCGGTTTTGCCTACTTTCTTCAATTTCAGTCTGAATTTGGCAATAAGGAGTTCATGATCTGAACCACAGTCGGCTCCTGGTCTTGCTTTTTGTTGACTGTATAGAGCTTCTCCATCTTTGGCTGCAAAGAATAGAATCAATGTGATTTTGGTGTTGACCATCTGGTGATGTCCATGTGTAGAGTCTTCTCTTGTGTTGTTGGAAGAGGGTGTTTGCTATGACCAGTGTGTTCTCTTGGCAAAACTCTATTAGTCTTTGCCCTGCTTCATTCTGCATTCCAAGGCCAAATTTGCCTGTTACTCCAGGTGTTTCTTGACTTCCTACTTTATAAAAGAGATTAGTGCTTTTCTAATAGTTGGACTGTGAAGAAGGCAGAGTGCTTAAGAACTGATACTTTTGAAATGTGCTGTTGGAGAAGACTCTTGAGAGTCCCTTGGACTGCAAGGAGATCCAACCAGTCCATTCTGAAGGAGATCAGCCCTGGAATTTCTTTGGAAGGAATGATGCTGAAGCTGAAACTCCAGTACTTTGGCCACCTCATGAGAAGAGTTGACTCATTAGGAAAGATTCTGATGCTGGGAGGGATTGGGGGCAGGAGGAGAAGGGGACGACTGAGGATGAGATGGCTGGATGGCATCACTGACTCGATGGACGTGAGTCTGAGGGAACTCTGAGAGATGGTGATGGACAGGGAGACCTGGCGTGCTGCGATTCATGGGGTTGCAAAGAGTCAGACACGACTCAGCGATGGAACTGAACTGAACTGAGTGAAGACTCCAGAGAATCCTCTGTAAGTTCCACTTTGTAAGGATACAGAAAGAAGATAGCCATTTATAGGCCAGGACATAGACCTCACAAGACACCAAATCTAATCTGTTGGTACCTTAATCCTGGACTTCCTAGCCATCCAGTCTATGGTATATTTGTTCAGTTCAGTTCAGTCACTCAGTCCTGTCTGAATCTTTGCTACCCCATGAATTGCAGCATGCCAGGCCTCCTTGTCCATCACCAACTCCTGGAGTTCACCCAAACTCTTCTTCATCAAGTCGGTGATGCCATCCAGCCATCTCATCCTCTGTCGTCCCCTTCTGCTCCTGCCCCAATCCCTCCCAGCATCAGAGTCTTTTCCAATGAGTCAACTCTTTGCATGAGGTGGCCAAAGTACTGGAGTTTCAGCTTTAGCATTAGTCCTTCCAATGAACACCCAGGACTGGTCGCCTCTAGAATGGACTGGTTGGATCTCCTTGTAGTTGGAGGGATGCTCAAGAGCCTTCTCCAACACCAGAGTTCAAAAGCATCAATTCTTCAGCGCTCAGCTTCCTTCACAGTCCAACTCTCACATCCATACATGACTACTGGAAAAACCATAGCTTTGACTAGACTGACCTTTGTTGGGAAAGTAATGTCTCTGCTTTTGAATATGCTATCTAGATTGGTCATAACTTTCCTTACGAGGAGTAAGTGTCTTTTAACTTCATGGCTGCAATCACCATCTGCAGAGATTTTGGAGGCCCCCAAAATAGAGTCTGACACTGTTTCCACTGTTTCCCCATCTATTTCCCATGAAGTGATGGGACTAAAAGCCATGATCTTTGTTTTCTGAATGTTGAGCTTTAAGCCAACTTTTTCACTCTCCACTTTCACTTTCATCAAGAGGCTTTTTAGTTCCGGATCACTTTCTGCCATAAAGGTGGTGTCATCTGCATATCTGAGGTGATTGATATTTCTCCCGGCAATCTTGATTCCAGCTTCTGCTTCTTCCAGCACAGCATTTCTCATGATGTACTCTGCATAGAAGTTAAATAGGCAGAGTGACAACGTACAGCCCTGATGTACTCCTTTCCCTATTTGGAACCAGTTTGTTGTTCCATGTCCAGTTCTAACTGTTGCTTCCTGACCTGCATATAGGTTTCTCAAGAGGTAGGTCAGGTGGTCTGATATTCCCATCTCTTTCAGAATTTTCCAAAGTTTATTGCTATCTACACAGTCAAATGGTTTGGCATAGTCAATAAAGCAAAAATAGATGTTTTTCTGAACTCTTCTGCTTTTTCCATGATCCAGCAGATGTTGGCTGCTTCATCTCTGGTTCCTCTGCCTTTTCTAAAACAAGCTTGAACATCTGGAAGTTCATGGTTCACATATTGCTGAAGCCTGTCTTCAGAATTTTGATCATTACATTACTAGTGTGTGAGATGAGTGCTGTTGTGTGGTAGTTTGAGCATTCTTTGACATTGCCTTTCTTTGGGGATGGAATGAAAACTGACCTTTTCCAGGCCTGTGGCCACTGCTGAGTTTTCCAAATTTGCAGGCATATTGAGTGCAGCACTTTCACAGCATCATCTTTTAGGATTTGAAATAGTTCAACTGGAATGCCATCATCTGCACTAGCTTTGTTCATAGTGATGCTTTCTAAGGCCCACTTGATTTCACATTCCAGGATGTCTGGCTATAGGTGAGTGATTACACTATCATGATTATCTGGTTGTGAAGATCTTTTTATACAGTTCTTCTGTGTATTCTTGCCACCTCTTCTTAATACCTTCTACTTCTGTTAGGTCCATACCATTTCTGTCCTTTAAAGAGTCTATCTTTGCATGAAATATTCCCTTGGTATCTCTAATTTTCTTGAAGAAATCTCTAGTCTTTCCCGTTCTGTTGTTTTCCTCTATTTCTTTGAATTGATTGTTAAGGAAGGCTTTCTTATCTCTTCTTGCTATTCTTTGGAACTCTGCATTCAGATGCTTATATCTTTCCTTTTCTCCTTTGTTTTTCACCTCTCTTCTTTTCACAGCTATTTGTAAGGCCTCCCCACACAGCCATTTTGCTTTTTTGCATTTCTTTTCCATGGGGATGGTCTTGATCCCTGTCTCCTGTACAATGTCACGAACCTCTGTCCACCGTTCATCAGACACTCTATCTATCAGATCTAGGCCCTTAAATCTATTTCTCACTTCCACTGTATAATCATAAGGGATTTGATTTAGGTCATAGCTGAATGGTCTAGTGGTTTTCCCTACATTCTTCAATTTAAGTCTGAATTTTGCAATAAAGAATTCATGATCTGGGCCACAGTCAGCTCCCAGTCTTATTTTTGCTGACTGTATAGAGCTTCTCCATCTTTGGCTGCAAAGAATATAATCAATGTGATTTTGGTGTTGACCATCTGGTGATGTCCATGTGTAGAGTCTTCTCTTGTGTTGTTGGAAGAGGATGTATGCTATGACCGGTGCGTTCTCTTGGCAAAACTCTACTAGTCTTTGCCCTGATCATTCCATATTTCAAGGCCAAATTTGCCTGTTATCCTAGGTGTTTCTTGACCTTCTAATTTTGTATTCCAGTCCCTTATAATGAAAAGGACTTCTTTTTTGGGTGTTAGTTCTAAAAGGTAGGTCTTCAGAGAACTGTTCAACTTCAGCTTCTTCAGCATTACTGGTTGGGGCATATGCTTGGATTACTGTGAAATCGAACGGTTTTCCTTGGAAATGAATAGAGATCATTCTGTCATTTTTGAGACTGCATTCAAGTACTGCATTTCGGACTCTCTTTATCTACAATGGCTACTGCATTTCTTCTAAGGGATTCCTGCCCACAGTAGTAGATATAATGGTCATCTGAGTTAAACTCACCCATTCCAGTCCATTTTAGTTCACTGATTCTAGAATGTTGACATTCTCTCTTGCTATTTGCTGTTTGAACACTTCCAATTTGCCTTGATTAAAGCAAACTGAACCCGATTCCCTGTTCCTATGCAATATTACTCTTACAGCATCAGACCTTGCTTCTATCACCAGTCACATCCACAACTGGGTACTGTTTTGCTTTGGCTCCATCCCTTCATTCTTTCTGGAGTTATTTCTCCACTGATCTCCAGTAGGAATTTGGGGACCTACCGACCTGGGGAGTTCCTTTTTCGGTATCCTATCATTTTGCCTTTTCATGCTGTTCATGGGGTTCTCAAGGCAAGAATACCGAATTGTTTGCCATTTCCTTCTCCAGTTGACCATATTCTGTCAGACCTCTCCACCTTGACCCACTCATCTTGGGTGGCCCCACAGGACATGGCTCAGTTTCATTGAGTTAGATAAGGGTGTGGTCCCTGTGATTAGCACAGTATATTTGTTATAGAAGCCCGAATGGACTAAGACAACAGCTATTCAAATTCTACAGAAAAAGAAGAAAGAAAATAAAGGAGAAGGGGTAAGAAAAAGGAAGGAAGTTCACTAAGCAAGCATAGTGAGAAGCAATTCTGAAGAAAGTGTAATAAAAAGAAGAGAATCAAACTTACCCCATGATATTTTATAGTTATATAATTTTAATATTTTATATTCTATTCTATTATAATTATAGTATATAAAGAACATTGCTACAAATCCCATTCATATGCCTCAGACAGTTTGCAGGGTATCCCTGGAAAAAAGTGAAAAGTGAAAATGTGATCACTCACTTATGTCTGATTCACTTGTGTCTCTCTGCAAGAGAGACACAAAAAAACATTTACTTCTTCTTTATTGACTATTGCAAAGTCTTTGACTGTGTGGATCAAAAAAACTGTGGAAAATTCTTCAAGAGATGGGAATACCAGACCACCTGACCTGCCTCCTGAGAAATATATATGCAGGTGAAGAAGCAACAGTTAGAAGAGGACATGGAACAACACACTGGTTCCAAATCAGGAAAGGAGTACATCAAGGCTGTATATTGTCACCCTGCTTATTTAACTTGTATGCTGAGTACATCATGTTAAATGCTGGGCTGGATTAAATACAAGCTGGAATCAAAACTGCCAGGAGAAATATCAATAACCTCAGATATGCAGACGACACTACCCTTATGGAAGAAAGTGAAGAATTAAAGAGCCTCTTGATGAAAGTGAAAGAGGAGAGTGAAAAAGTTGGCTTAAAACTCAACATTCAGAAAACAAAGATCATGGCTTCTAGTCCCATCACTTCATGGGAAATAGATGGGGAAACAGTGGAAACAGAACGACTATATTTTGGGGCTCCAAAATCACTGCAGATAGTGATTACAGCCATGAAATTAAAAGACACTTGCTCCTTGGAAGAAAAGTTATGACCAATCTGGACAGCGTATTAAAAAAAGTAGAGACATTACTTTGCCAACAAAGATCCATCTCGTCAAAGCTATGGTTTTTCCAGTGAAAGTGAAAGAAAAAGTGAAAGTGAAGTCTCTCAGTCATGTCTCACTCTTTGCGACTCCATGGACTGTAGCCTATCAGAGTCCTCTGTCCATGGAATTCTCCAGACAAGAATACTGGAGTGGGTTGCCATTTCCTTCTCCAGGGGATCTTCCCAACCCAGGGATCGAACCCGGGTATCCCACATTACAGGTGGACACTTTACCATCTGAGCCACCAGTAGTCATGTATGGATGTGAGAGTTGGACTCTAAAGAAAGCTGAGCACTGAAGCATTGATGCTTTTGAACTGTGGTGATAGAGAAGACTCTTGAGAATCCCTTGGACTCCAAGGAGATCCAACCAGTCCATCCTAAAGGAAATCTATCCTGGGTGTTCACTGGAAGGACTGATGCTGTAGCTGAAATTCCAATAGTTTGGCAACCTGAGGCAAAGAACTGACTCATTGGAAAAGGCCCTGATGCTGGGTAAGATTGAAAGTGGGAGGAGAAGGGGACAATAGAGGATGAGATGGTTGGATGGCATCACCGACTCGATGGACATAGGTTTCAGAAAGCTCCAGGTGTTGATGACGGAAAGGAAGGCCAGGCATGCTGTAGTCCATGGGGTCTCAAGGAGTCGGACACGACTGAATGAATTGAACTGTGTCTGACTCGTTGCAACTCTATGAACTGTAGTCCACTAGACTCCTCTGTGCATGGAATTTCCCATGCTCGAATACTGGATTGTATTGCCATTTCCTCCTCCAGGGGACCTTCTTGATCCTAGGATCAAACCTGCAACTCCTGCATTACAGGCATATTCTTTACCATCTGAGCCACCAAGGAACCCCCAGGGTATACCTGAACATCTTACCAATATTTTCTTCTATGCTGATATTAAAAACAATGAGGAACACAGTTTCAATCTACTGTCCTTTTAGGCTGTCACTTTGGTGCTTTTTGCATGAAAAATCTTTCCCACATTGCTCCCTTTTCTTCATGCTTAAATGCTACTTATAAATGATTAATGGACATCTGTGACGCAGTAAAGAGGAGTGTGAATACCATGCCACTATCTGTTATGGAATATCTAGAGTTCTAGAAATTCTACTGTGTATGTGGAAAAGAAAGTAGTTAAGACACAAGCTGACCATGAAAAAGTGACAAACTTGAGTGGGGTAGAGTTGCAAAATGTGTGCGTAAATCAAAGCTAACAAATATTAAAGTGCAGACTTCACTCCTGTTGTCTGAAGTCTTGCTTATCTTTATAACACAAGACCAGTGTCACGACGATTGGGCAACTTTCATTTTCACTTTCAGACCCCATTACAGGCTTCCTAGGTGGCTCAGTGGTAAAGAATTTGCCTGCCAACGCAGGCAACATGGGTTTGATCTCTGGGTTGGGAAGATCACCTGGAAAAGGCAAGGGCAACCCACTCCGTATTGCCTGGAAGGTTTTATGGACAGAGGAGCCTGGCAGGCTGTAATCCATGGGGTTGCAAAGAGTTGGACATAACTGAGCACAATAGGAAGAGTCATATTTGCTGCTATAGCTGATTGCATAGAAGTATATGTGAATATATAGATAGACAGAACCAACTGAAGGAAACAGATGAGACCATTTATAGTAACACATTTTTCTGTGAGCATATGTATGATAAATTATATATATATATGATGATGTCTGACACTTTGTGACCCCATGGACTGTAGCCCGCCTAGTTCCCCTGTCCATGGAATTCTCCAGGCAAGAATACAGGAGTGGGTATCTATTCCCTTCTCCAGGGGGATTTTCCCAACCCAGGTATCGAACCTAGGTTTCCTGCATTTCAGATTCTTTACTCTCTCTGTGACCAGGGAAGCCCATATATGATAATATATATTATCAGTTTAAAAAGGATGAATTATATTTTATTCTACATTATTCCATGTACAATATTATATGTGTGTATCTATGTGGCAGTCGCTAAGTCATATATGATTCTTTGCAGTCTTTGGACTGTAGCCCACCAGGCTCCTCTGTCCATGGAATTCTCCAGGCAAGTATACTGGAGTGGGTTGCCAGTCCCTTCTCCAGGGGATCTTCCTGACCCAGGGATCAAATCCGCATATCCTGCATTGCAGGGACATTCTTACTGTCTGAACTACCAGGGAAGCCCATAATGATACACCCACCCCCAATAATGGGGTACTTTAAATCAAATCATGGGTCATTTTTACAAGAGTTCAGTTCAGTTCAGTTGCTCAGTTGTGGCCGACTCTCTACAAGAGTATCTTAAATAAAAGCAAGTATCATTTTATAAACATAATGATTATTAAACTATGAAATCATTAGTCTTCCAAAGTGGGAGGACTGACAGTCAGTATGTGAGTAACTTAGAGGGCAACCCACTCCAGTATTCTTGCCTGGAGAAATCTCCATGGACAGAGGAGCCTGGCAGGCTACAGTCCATTGGGGTTGCAGAGTCAGACATGACTGAGCAACTAAGCACAGCACAACACAGCATGTGAGTAACTTAAGAAACAAAAGTCTGTCTAGTCAAAGCTGTGGTTTTCCCAGTAGTCATATATGGATATGAGAGTTGGACCATAAAGAAAGCTGAGTGCTGAAGAACTGATGCTTTTGAACGTGGTGATGGAGAAGACTTTTGACTTGGACTGCAAGGAGATCCAGCCAGTCAATCCTAAAGAAAATCAGTCCTCATAAACAGTGCTGCAAGGAATATTGAGGTACACATGTCTCTTTCAATTCTGGTTTCTTCTGTGCATATGCCCAGCAGTGGGATTGCTGGGTCATAAGGCAGTTCTATTTCCAGTTTTTTAAGGAGCTGATTATACAGAGTGAAGTAAGCCAGAAGGAAAAACACCAATACGGTATACTGACACATATATATGGAATTTAGAAAGATGGTAATGATAACCCTGTATGTGAGACAGCAAAAGAGACACAGATGTATAGAACAGACTTTTGGACTCTGTGGGAGAGGGAGAGGGTGAGATGATTTGGGAGAATGGCATTGAAACATGTATATTATCACGTAAGAAACGAATTGCCAGTCTAGGTTCAATGCAGGATACAGGATGCTTGGGGTTGGTGCACTGGGATGACCCAGAGAGATGGTATGAGAAGGGAGGTGGAAGGGGCGTCCTGGATTGGGAACTTATGTACACTCGTGGTGGATTCATGTTGATGTATGGCAAAACCAATACATTATTGTAAAGTAAAATAAAGTAAAATTAAAAAAAAAAAGAAAATCAGTCCAAATATTCCTTGGAAGGACTGATGTTGAAGCTGAAACTCCAATACTTTGGCCATCTGATGTGAAGAAATGACTCACTGGAAAAGACCCTGATGCTGGGGAAGATTGAAGGCAGGAGGAAAAGGGGATGACAGAGGATGAGATGGTTGGATGGCATCTCTGACTCAATGGACATGAATTTGTATAAGTTTCAGGAGTTGGTGATGGACAGGGAAGCCTAGCGTGCTGTAGGCCATGGGTCACATATCTGAGAGATGGAATTCAACTGAAAGAATGGAAGTTTCCTGTAATTATACATATTTAAGATGCATTTGAAAGATAAAGAATAAAACTCAATAAATATAGTATATTTTGTTGAGATTAAAAATTAATGTTGACATATCAAAATGACCCAACATATGTCCCCTCTATGTAAGACATAATTAAAAAAAAATCAATGTTCATTTTAAATAAATTCAAATCCAAAGTAATCTACAAATTCATTGCAATCTGTATTATATTATCAATAGCACTTTTCATAGAACTAGAACAATTTTTTTTTTTTAATTTGTATGGAAACACAGAAGACTCTGAACAGTCAAAGCAATCCCGAGAAAGACATTCAGACCTGGAGGAATCGGGTTCCCTGACTTCCACACTGTACTACAATGCTACAGGAATTAAAAAAATATGATTCTGACACAAAAACTGAAATATAGATCAGTGAAACAGAAGGCCCAGAAATAAACCCACACTCCTATGATCAATTTATCTACAATAAAGGAGACAAATATATACAGTGGAGAAAAGCCAGTCTCTTCAATAAGTGGTGCTGGGAAAACTGTACAGCTACATGCAAAAGAATGAAACTAGAACATTCTCAAACACTATGCACAGAAATGAACTCAAAATGGATTATAGAATTAAATGTAAGACTGAACACGATAAAACTCTTAGAGGAAAACATAGGCAGAACACGTCCTGACATAAATCACAGTATTTGCTTTTTGGATCCATCTCCTAGTGTAATGAAAATTTTAAAAAAGTGAGATTGAATTAAACTTCAAAGCTTTTGCAGAGCAAAAGAAACCATAGACAAAATGAAAAGGCAACCTATGGAACGGGAGAAAATACTTGCAAATGATGTGATTGACAAGAGCTTCATCTCCAAAATGTACAAACAGCTCATACAGCTCAACAACAATGACCCTATTGAAAAATTGGCAGAAGATCTTTATAGACATTTCTCCAAGGAAGACATGAATGGCCAATAGGCATATGTAAAGAAGTTCAACATAACTAATTATTAGAGAAATGTAACTCAAAACCACAATAAGATATCTCCTCACTCCAGTCAGAATGGCCATCATCAAAAAAGTCTACAAACAATATTTTTTGGAGAAGGAGTGCAGAAAAGGAAGTCTTCCTACACTGATGGTGAGAATGCAAATTGGTACAACCATTATGGAGAACAGTATGGAGTTTCCTTAAAAACTTTAAAGAGAACTACCATATGATCCAAAATCCCACTCCTGGGCATATAGCCAGAGAAAACCACAATTCAAAAACACATGCACCTCAGTGTTTACTGAAATACTGTTTACAGTAGTCAAGACATTGAAGCAAGCTACATGTCTACTGAGAGATGAATGGATGAGAATATGTGGTTCATATATACAATGGAATACTACTCAACCACAAAAAGTAAGAAATAATGCTATTTGCAGAACAAGGATGGAATTAGAGATTGACATACTAAATGAAGTAAGTCAGACAAAAACACATAGAGGATATCACTAATCTGTGCTGTCTAAAAAGTAATGCACATGAAATTATTCACAAAACAGGAATAGACTTACAGGTGTAAAAACGGTTACTAGGAGGGAGGAGGAGGAGGGGTAAATTGGAAATTTGTGATTGAAGTGTACACGCTACTATATATAAAATATATAATAAGGACCCACTAAATAGCAAGGGGGCTTCCCTGCTGGCTCAGACTGTAAAGAATCTGCCTGCAATGCAGGAGACCCGGGTTCAATTCCTGGGTCAGGAAGATCCCTGAGAATTCTATGGACAGAGGAGCCTGGTAGGCTATGTTCCATGGGGTCACAAAGAGTTGGATACAATCAAGCAACTGACACTAAATATTGCAAGGAAAGTCTATTCAGTACTCTCTAATAGCCTATATAGGGAAAGAGTCTGAAAAATAATGGATATATATGTATGTATAGTGGATCATCTTGCTGTATACCTGAAACAAACACAGCACTGTAAATCAACTATACTCTAATATAAAATAAAATTAAGTTGAAGAAACATACTTTATAATGTATGTTAATGGATAGTTCTGGTAGTATTAATAATTAATATTTTAAACACTTATATTAACTCCCATGATACTTTGGAAAGATCTGTCTTTCCTTAATTGATTCAGTGATTATAGAACTTTCATAGTTTCAGACCTAAGGTCTAATTTTCTGTTATCCTGGTCAGTAATACCAATTCACTAGTAACAGAAAACAAAGCAAAGACAAAATCCACGGGAAAACAAAACCAAACAAACCTCTTTTAAACTAATCCAGTCATCAGAATGTTCTCACAGTTTTACCATGGTGATGGCATTAGGTATCATTAGGTACCATTAGATATCCTTTAGGATATGACTACATATTTTCAGCTCTACTGCTTATTATCTGAAGGGCTTTATCAAATCATATAATGCCTGTGGGTCTCATTTTCTTTATTTGTAACATGGAAGATAATTACACAAACCCTATAGGTCACTGTGATTAAATGATAAGGTAATATATGTAGAAAATGTTTAAGAGTATCTGATGCAGCATACATACCATTTATTACATTCTCAAAATAGTTATTAATATTTGGCTAGGAATTAGATTTTATTTCTCCCCATACCTACATATCAGTTAAAGAAAGTTCATGGCTATTTTCAAAAAGATTACAGCATGCACTCAAAATTAATATTTTTAAGACCTAACTTATACTAATAGTATGTTAAATAGGATAACATTTGAGAAAAAAGGATCAACTATAAAGTTTATATGCATTTAATTCATGGTTGTGTTCATATTACAAACGCAGCTTTTCTCTCCATATTTTACCTGCGTTATAAGAACCATTATCCACATTGCTTTGGATGCTGTTTTCCAGAGCAGGAAGAGGCCTAGAGCAGGTGTCATGAGGACAATAACTCATCTAGGGTGGGCAAACAATCAGAGTTTCTAGGCAGAAATTAAAGGAGGACATTTTAAGTGTTCCTTATATATGAGAGAATTGCTCTTGATGACTTCGACTGTAGGAATCTATGATCTTGAAGGGATCTTATACATAAATTTATATACGTCTCTCATTGCATCCGTGAAGTAGTTAAAAACCAGGAGTTAGATCACCTGCCAATAATTTACAGCATCTAACTTGCGACATCTAGCGTAAAACTCACAGCCTATGACTCTCAGTTGGTGCTCCTTCCATTCCTCCCATGCCTAGGGTTTAAGAAGTCAAACCAAGAGTGCAACTGGAGGCCCCAAAGAGCCCGCCCCCTTTTCTCTTCTCACCCTGTTCCTTCTGGACAAGAGCATGTGTATACGGGTATGGATAAGCAGTCTGCATGTCCAAGCTCATTTCAAATTCAGGGGCTAGAAATGTGTATAAAAGTGCACAGTCTGCTCTCAAGAGGCCAGAGCTGATGGAGAGAAGGACCCGCACCAGCCCTTGGAGCATCAGAATAGGGAACTCTGGATCCCTGGCTCCTGCAGGGTGGTCTTGAAAGAGAGGCCTGAGCTCTGTTAGCCCTGTAGCCATGTTTTAAATGGTCATCTAAGAGTACCAGTTGAGAATTGATCCCAGAAGCACTGTGAGGGGATACAGAAATGAGAGCAGAAAAAGAAGAAATCACTAGAGGGCGGGATAATGAGCACTTTATGGCTGTGGATGCCCCAGCTCAGCCCCAGTGCGAACTCTCTGAGAGGCTATGCAGAAAGCTTCTCAGGACAGTGCCCCTGTGACACGAGAAGCTGGGGTCCTTACACCACAATTGTCATCTCTCATTGGTTCAGAGTTGCTCTTGGGATTTTGACTCTCTGTTACTTCTTGGTCTCCCCCAAAAGGCTAAGCAAATTTGCTAAACAAGATAAGAAACTGTATGTGGTGCCAAAAAGGGGGTGGGGTGGGGGGGCTCTGGTTGCTGGACTGGAAGGCCTAGAGGGGTCCTTCTCAATATGGAAAGTGCTAAGTGACCATACTCCACAATGCATCATTACAATATTACTGAGCGTGAAACCTTTCCATTGTTCTCTTATACATTAAGACACGGGGTGCTGAAGTCCATGGATTTGCAAAGAGTTGGACACTTAGAGACTGAACAAAAGTTACTTAAAAGCACCAGCCATTCAAAAAACGCAGACACCAGAAACAAGATCTGTTTGTTTTCTGGTCTTGTTAAGTTCCAGATGGATCTTTTGTGTTCTGCTGTGAATTCAGTCATGGAGCAATACATTTTACCTTTTATCTGGACAGTTAACCATCTTACACCATTTAGCATTTACATTTACTTGTATCAAAAATTATTCAGTTCTCTCAAGCATTAGATTATGGTTTAAGAGCATCTATGTGTTTCTCAAAAGCTATTTAACTCCAGTCTAATTTAAAATTCTGACTCAAACATTCAGACCTTCAAATGCTTTCTCTTCCATAAGCACTTAACACATTCATACAAGTATACATTTACTCACATTTTAAAAACTCCATTTTGCCACATCTTAATCAAGTCCTTTTTCAGAAATGTAAACAGCACATTGTGATGGTAAAAGCAGCCCAAGCTGGTGATCTTTGCATTTGCCCTTCACCAGAGCAAATTTCATCTCACATAAGCAGATGGATGAAAACAGACCAAACCGGGTTGACTTCAGCTGATGACTGAGCCCTGCTAATCATGAGTGTGGGACTTGACGCCAAGAAGAATAAAGACTCTAGTTTTCTTTAAAGTGCAATCTGATTTGTTACTCTGAGGCAGAGAGTCCAATGTAGCTCCCAGCAGGAAAGGTTTCTCAGACTTAATGAATTTCATTCCTGCTACAATCCTTTGGGAAGAAAGAGACAACCTTCCATACTGATTACTCTCCATACAGTGTGTTGTAAAACATGACATTAAATCTAGTTTAAGGTTGTTAGCAGACTTACAAACCACATTCAGAGGTAGTCACTTCGATTTTTTGACAAGCAGCTGTTTTCAGTTACGTATTTTAAATGCATCAAAGTTCACATGCATCTCTATGTAGGAAATCAAAACATCATTCCTCTCATTAACATCTACTCTTAGATATACTACAACTGTAAACAGGCATTTCATGGAGAACATGACGCCCATTCACAAATCCATTGACAACACGGCTTCATCCTTCTTTGCCAGACACAGGAAAGTTTCTACAAATCCCTGACTCCTTCTTTTGCCTTGGTTCAACCAAACATGAGCTTCCCATTTTCTAAGGCTCAGTTTTCTCATTTGAAAAATAGGATTGGTAGGATTTCCCTGGGGGCTGGTTGTGAATATTTATTGATAGAATGCCACCAAGTTGCCTGGTCAACAGACTGATGTGTTGAAGAAGTTCCATAAATGCCAGCTTCTTCATTCCTTTCTCACCTTCTCTCAAAAACTATACCGGCAAACTCCCAGATTGCTTCCTATTCAAATAGTTCCCATTCATTTTTCTTTAAATTTTAATTATTTTTTATTGCAGTACACTTGATTTACAGTGTTGTAAATCTCTGCTGTATAGCAAAGTAACTCAATTTTATACATATATACATTCTTTTTTAATATCCATTTCTATTATGGTTTATCACAGGAGATTGGATAAAGCTCCCTGTGCTAAACAGTAGGACTCTACTGTTTATCCATTCAAAATGTAATACTTCGAACCTACCAACCTCAAATTCCCAGTCTATCCCTCTCCTTCCACCCTTTCCCTTGGCAACCACAAGCCTGACCTCTATGTCTGTTAGTCTGTTTAAACTCCAGCTCTTTATAGTCGTCCACTAACACTTATGCTTGGAAAACAATATCCATGGGACATGGGAGCACCTCCACAAGTCAGGCCCTGTGCTGAGTATTTAAATAGCATTATCATATTTAATCCTGCCAACAACTCTATGTCATAGTAAAATAGTGATCTATATTTACAGATAAATAAGGAAATGGAATTCATCCAGCAAGCAAATAACCTAGCTGAGGTTCAAATCTTGGCTGTCACTTAACTTCTTTAAACCATTATAACATTTTCGTTTTATGGCATTCATTTGAGAAACAAAATTTTATAGCACTGGACTATCTTTCATATTTTTAACTCAAATTGTCTTAAACTATTATTAAAATCTCATTTAATTTTTCATGTTTATGCCATCTTACCATTAAGCTTCTCTGGCATAAAGTCACTATCTGCCTGCCCTCCTTCCCTCATTTGACAAGGGCATATTCGATGCCTGCAGGACGTGAGGAAACAGAGCTAAGAGTTGGGAATACACGAAAAAATGATGCAGCTCCCTGCCCTTAAACAGTTCATGGTCAGATGGGAAGAATATCCACACAGTAATACCAAGCAGTAGCAGCAGTGAAGTCGCTCAGTCGTGTCCAACTCTTTGCGACCCATGAACTGCAGCCCACCAGGCTGTTCCATCCATGGGATTTTCCAGGCAAGAGTACTGGAGTGGGGGCCATTTCCTTCTCCAACTAATAACAAGACCATACAGAAAATACAATGAAAGAAATAAATCAGGATACTAGTAGGGCCAAACAGGAGGTTGGACCAGTCCAGGAGAAGGGATTCTCAGCAATCTTTCTTTGAGAAGGCAGTGGATGGACTGAATCTTAAAGGAAAATACAAATATACAGGAAAAGAGGTGAGAATGGCAGAAGTAAAGGATTCTGAGCAGAACATAAACAAAAAAGATTCCAAAGGGGAATAAAGACATATTGATCTAAGAGACAAAATCAACTGTTGCTAAACCCAGAGATAATTGGAGAAGTTGACACAGACAGGTATGTATAGGTGACAGCTCGGATTTTATCCTCATAGGACATTTCCCCTTATTCACTTAAAAGGAATTCTGTAATATTTTGTACAACAACGTTGCCTCATTTTAATACATTTTTCTTTTTCAAGTTTTTCCAAACTTTATTGAAAAATGTGTTACACATGTGAAGATGCATAAAAGATAAGCATACAGTTACTATGTAAAATTAACAACTACATGTGTCCAGTTTAAGACATTTAACATCACTAGTTTCTTACTGGATACTGTCAGCTCTTCCCTGATCACACATGCTTACTTCCCCCACAGAAATGATCAATTGCCTAAAATGTGTAAATCATAGCTATGTATGTTTCATCAGATAATGATCGATAAGAGTTCAACATTAATGTAAATGGCCCCAGATAACTACACCTAGCCAAGATATTGTTCATTTTTCCATTTGTTAACTACACACAAGTGTATACATTATATATACACATTCATAAATAAATATATGGAATATTAGTATTTAGATTTCTCAGTGATTTACTTGCTTCATTTAATACTCTTTTTCTTTCAAGTTTTTCCATCATGGTTCATGTTTTTCTAATTTTTCATTTTGGTTGCTGTATAATACTCTATTGAATGTTTGATTACACTGAAAATTATTTACCTATTCTGTTAATTGTGGTCTTTTTGATTTTTTTGACTGCTATGAAAAATATCATGCATATTCACATACCATTTTATAAAGCACTTGTGCAAAAGTATTTTTATAGCATATAAGTAGGAATGGCACGACACTGCCAGCAGTCAATGAGATTTCCTTTAGTTTCAAATCTAGCCAACACCAGACTGTATCAAAATTTCTATTCTATGCTAGTCTAGTCAAGTTGACTTAAATTTGAGTTGATTTTAGTCTAGTTAAATCTATTCTATTCTATCTTGCCTGTCAATTGATTGTGAAATATATTATTATGACTTTAACTTGAATTCCTTAACAAAAATTATACTATCTTTTCATATACTCACAGGCTATGTGCATTTTCTCTTCCTTATCAATGCTTACTTTTATTAGACTTTTTGCTGTTTTTGTATTGATCTCTAGAATACAAATCAGATGTTTGCTATATGCAGTGAAAATGTCTTGTCCTAATTTGTGACTTGTGTAGTCACTCACTTGTATAGTCACTTCACTCTTATGTAATCTTTTGATATAAACAAGGTATTAATTTTAATACAGTAGTTTTTATTAAGCTTTCACTTAATGGGTAGGATTTTTATGCCCTATTTAATAGTTAAATATAAACTGCAGCAATATCTTTTTGGATCCACCTCCTAGAGTAATAAAGATGAAAAAACAGAAATAAATGGGACCTAATTAAAGTTAAAAGCTTTTGTATAGCAAAGGAAACCATAAACAAAACAAAAAGATAATCCACAGAATGGGAGAAAGTAGTTGCAATATGTGACTGACAAGGGCTTAATCTCAAAGACACAAACGGCTCATGCATCTTAATAGTTCCAATCAGTTCAGTTGCTCAGCGGTGTCTGACTCTGTGTGACCCCATGGACTGTAGCACACCAGGGTTCCCTGCCGGGAGCCAGCATGGGGAATCCCGCCCGTGGCAAAGGTCATGAGGAAGAGGCCTGATAGGCAAAGGCAAGATCAGGCTTCGAGGAAATCCCCGGGGCCTTCTTGAGCATCTACCCCAAAACCAGAATCTGTCTATCTTATTATTTTATGACTTTCACCAGTGTTTCTGACATTAACAGGGGCTATCCCCGACCACCTTCCTCTGGAAAAAGTTAGCTTAGAGCTCCAGTTAACAGTCTCCTGCATATAAAAGGAGTGTCTCAGCTCAAACCCCTCTGATGGCTCTCTAACTTGCCTGACAGGTTTCCCTGGACTTTTACAACTACTGCTTGTGATTGTTTACAGGCCCCCAACTGCGAGAGGTAATAAGCTTAAAAAAAAAAAAATCTTAAAGCTACAGAGTCCTTTTTAAGGAGCTAAGAATCATATTGGTGGAGGATTTTCATTGTTGAGTTAATGACTGCCGCCAGGCCTCCCTATCCTTTACCTTTTAGGCACCTCGAGGATATTAATCAATGTAACTGGGATGTAGAAAAAGAATATAGTAGTTTTGATGTCAGCAATACTAGACTTTTGAATTAATGAATTTTCTCTTTGTTATAAATTACTGTACTCCTCTTTCTTTGTTATAAATTGTTGCGTCCTTGCTATGTAAGAATGTAACCTTAATTAGTGCTTTCTGAGAGTGGCACCAGACTTTACTAAGAACAACGCTTTTAGGGCAAATAAGTTTTATGGTATAGACCCTTATCAGAAAAGGGCCATAAAATGCTAATAGGCCTCCTGGACAGAAGATGATGTAAATCACCTGTGTATACAGCTAGGTATGCAGAGAGAAAGCCTGGTCTCCCATAAGGGTCAGGACTGCTGACCCTGCATGATTCTGTATTATCCATTGATCTCTATGCACAAAAAAGTATAAAAGCTTTCCTGGAAAATAAAGGATGAACCATTTTTTGGAAATCTGGCTTCCCCTGCGTCTTCTTTTTCACCTTTTCTGGCTGCATTCCCATCTGGAACATGGAGGCTCACCAGGCCTACTAATTTTGCTGGGGCTTCTAAGATTGGAACAGGGAGGCACTTTGTGTCTCCGCTCCTTCAGGAGACCGGGAAGATGCCTGTGGCCTACACAGGTGGTGCAAACTCCTGTCTTGGAGTTTTATTGGTTTTCTGCGTAAACCAAGTTATTCAGTATCTTTTTTCCACTAATTTTCCTACTATTCTTTTCTAATCTCTCTTCATATATCTAATTAAATAGTTCTTTCCTAGATGCCGACTCTGTCCCCGCATCGAATTACCCTGGATCCACCGGGGCTGGACCCTGGCACTTCCCTGTCCATCACCAATTCCTGGAGCTTACTCAAACTCATGTCCATCGAATGGGTGATGCCATCCAACCATCTTATCCTTTGTCACTCCCTTTTCCTCCTCCCCCTCAATCTTTCCCAGCATCAGGGTCTTTTCAAATGTTTCAGTTCTTCACATCAAGTGGCCAAAGTATTAGAGTTTCAGCTTCAGCATCAGTCCTTACATAGAGTACTCAGGACTGATTTCCTTTAGGATTGACTGGTTGGATCTCTTTGCAATTCAAAGGACTCTCAAGAGTCATCTCCAACACCACAGTTCAAAATCATCTATTCTTCAGTGCTCAGCTTTCTTTATAGTTCAACACTCACATCTATACATGACCACTGGGAAAAACATAGCTTTGACTAGACGGACCTTAGTTAGCAAAGTAATGTCTCTGCTTTATAATATGCTGTCTAGGTTGGTCATAGCTTTTCTTCCAAGGAGTGTGTTTTAATTTCATAGCTGTAGACATCATCTGCAGTGACTTCGGAGCCCCCAAAATAAAGTCTCACTGTTTTCATTATTTCCCCATCTATTTGTCATGAAGTGATGAGACCAGATGCCATAATCTTAGTTTTCTGAATGGTGAGTTTTAAGCCAACTTTTTCACTTTCCTCTTCAAGTTTCATCAAGAGGCTCGTTAGCTTTTCTTCACTTTCTGCCATAAGAGTGGTGCCATCTGCATATCTGATGTTATTGATATTTCTCTCAGCAGTCTTGATTCCAGCTTGTGCTTCATCCAGCCCAGAATTTTGCATAATGTGCTCTACATATAAGTTAAATAAGCAGGATGACATTATACAGCCTTGATGTACTCTTTTTCCGATTTGGAACCATTTCAATAGCGTAAAACAAACACACAATCCAATTTAGAAAAAAAGGGCAAAAGATCTAAATTGACTTTTCTCCAAAGATGAAATACAGAGGGCCAAAAGTACATGAAAAGATGCTCAACATCATTGATTATTAGAGAAACGCAAATCAAAACTATAATGAGCTGTCACCTCACATTGGTCAGAATGGCCATGATCAAAATTTTTATAGAAAGTAAATGCTGGAAATGGTGTGGAGAAAAGAGAACCCTCTTACACTGTTGGTTGGAATGTAGACTTATTAGTGCATCTACTCTGGAAAACACTATAGAACTTCCTTAAAAATCCAGAAACAGAATGACCCTGTGACCCAGCAATCCCACTCCAGGGCATATTAAAAAGAAAATTATAATTCAAAAAGACACATGCACTCTAATGTTAACTGTACAACTTTGCTAACTAGAAAGTAACTTTCTTACTGTGACAGCAGGTGGCAACAAAGCCATAAGCAAACATCATAATTACTGATAAAATGTCAAGAGAGTCCACTGTGAGACTGGAGATTGGGAATAAGAAAATGAAACATAGTACAACTATTTCCAATCAGTTCTGTGTAGGAGTTCTAGCCAGTACAAAAAGACAACACGAAGAAAAAAAAATTTATGTTTAAGAATAAAGGATAAAAATCACTCAGATGATATGATTTAATAGATAATCCAAAAGACCTACTGATAAATTATTAGAAGTAATAAGTAAGTACAGTAGGGTCATTAGATATAAAGTCAATGTATTAGAAATCAAATTTCCCTACAGCAACAAAAACATTTAAAAGTAATTGTTTACAGTCACATAACATTTTAAATATCAAAGGATAAATCTAACAAAGTTGCACAAAACCTCTGGGCAGAAATCTATAAAACATTATTGAGAAAAACTTTAAAGAAGATCTAAACAAATCAAGGGCTACACTGTGATCATTATAGAATTTGATTTCATTTTCAAAGATTTACAAGCACTTTACAAACTCATTTGTAGATTTAATGTAACTTCAATGAAAATAAAAATAAGCTAATTTTCCCGTATTTTAAAAAGTTGATTGTAAAATGTATATGGAAACCAAATAGCCCAGGATAAAAGGACATCCTTGGAAAATATTAAGTTTTACCTACTTGATCTATCAGAAATACAGATTTATTATAAAGCTGTAAATTGTATCTTATGTAAATAATTACTATCAGAAACTGATAAGAAAATAAGAAAATCCTTGATAAACAAGTAAGATATCTAACAAATAACTTCACAAACAAATTATCTGAATGACAAATAAACACAAAAATGTGCTCAAGCTCCCACTTGGGAGACAATGAGATACTATTTACATAGAGCAGAATGGCCAAATATTAAAACTAGGGACCATTTCAGATGTGGGAGGTAATACACAGTAACAGAAATTCTTACACAGCTCTGGTTGGAATGTAAATTGGTTCAACCTCTTTGGGAAAATAAATGACACGACAACAAAACCACTGAAACAAAAGACGCTTGCATGTCTATTAAATGTGAAGATAAGCACACTCCATGGCCCGAAGATATTAAATAGAAATGAATAAACACTTGTACAACTATGGCTACTGAAATGCTCAAGGCAGAATTATTTTTAATATTATAAGGTTAGGAGAAAAAGACAAATGTGATAATTTCATGGCTGCAGTCACCATCTGCACCGATTTTGGAAATGGGTAAGTCAACTGTCATATATTCACATAATGAATATATGTTCAAATATGTTTATTAATATACAACTAATCAGGCTAAATTAAACTATTGTATTTAGGTAGTAAAATGCTAAACACAAGCAAGAAAATGAACACCATCTTAGAATATTGATTTTTTTTTTTCTTTCTGAGAGAATGTTATGATTTGGAAGGGGTAAGTGATTGGCTTCTCAATAGCCAGCAGTATTTTTTTCCTTCAAATGCATGGTTACTTGGGTCTATGCTTTATATTAAATGTTTAAACTTTACCCTTAATGTTTTATACATTTTATATATTCACATTTAAAAAAAAACAAACACTTTTTCTACACATAAAGGCACTCAAGTTGTTTAGAAAAAAATAATGCCTAGAAAGAAGATCATGTATATTCCCAATATTTTCTAATAAGGTTTCCATAGCAACTCAAGTAGTTGAATAGAGTCTATTAAATTCACTTAGAGTATTGGCTTTTCTGGCTAGCTGTCATCAGTCTCAAAATAGAAGTCGTTCAGACTGACAGTGATGTCACAAGCTATCTTTGTCAAAACAGAAGATCTATAGACCAGCAACAACTCCTCTAAGACTGAATTAATTGAAGATATTGAGAGCAGAGTGCTTCTCATCAGCAAGACTGTTGAGAAAACCTCCTACAGAGATTCCTTCAGAGGAAGAGTTGAGCCATCTCAAAGCACCCAGTAACCACCTCTGCGATTCTACGGTTAACGCCAATGCTTGGTCTCCAAAGCACAATGAATGAGATCTGCTTTAGAGTTGGAGGTTGTGATTTTGCAGCCTCTCTACTCATATATATATTTTTCTATTTGTTTGTTTCTGCCAGAAGCATGTCTACACTACAGAATCTTACAGGATTTTAGTTAATATTGAGGATTTTATAAATTACAATTGGCCCCTTAAATCTAACCCATTTTTATTTTGAGATTTCCTTGTGCTCTATGCAAACAATTTGCCATTGGGTGACACTGACTACCTACTTTAGTAGTCATCTAAACTACTAAACCAACCTCTGCACGTGCACACCTAAAAGATATCTCAGAATTACTGCCCCCTCAGGATTACTACTACTACCTCTAGTAATTCTAGGAGGGCTTCAGGATTGGGAACTCATGTATACCTGTGATGGATACATGTCAACGCATGGCAAAACCAATATAGTATTGTAAAGTAAAAATATAAAATTAAAAAAAAATTACATCTAAAAATTAACCCAGTACTTAACCTTCCCTCCTCACACTTCCTCTTCTCATGGACTTGTCCATTCTGATAAATGGCAACCATCTTTCCACTTACTGAGTCTAAATGCCAAAATCATCCTTGACTGCTCTCTCTCTGCCATACCCATTATCTGATTTATCAACAAATCCAGTATATCTCTCCCTTCAGTACAGATCCAGACTTTTTTTTCATCTACACTACTGCTGAAAGCTTTGTGCAGGTCACATCTTATGACCTCTGGACCCTTGAAACAGCCCCATACCTGATCTGTCTGCTTTCCTACTTGATAATTCCTGCCTCCTCTCAAACAAACAAAATAACAACAACAACAAAAACATAATACAGATTTGGTCATTCTGGTGCTCAAAACTCTCTAAGAGTTTTCCATGTCATTCATAGCCAAATTCCTCACTATAACCCATAAGGACACAGTTGATCTGGGTCCCTATAATTTCTCTGATTTCATATCCTATTATAGATCTCCTTGCCCACTCTGCTGCAGACACACAGATCTTTACTTCTTGAATCTGGGCTCTCCTCTGCTTGGAAAACTTGTCAGAAATCCACATAGCTTGCTCCTTCACTTCAGTCTTTTATGTTACTTTCTCAGTGAGTCTTTCCCTGGTATTCTATTTAGAAAGTCAGCTCCTTATACTGACATTTCCTGCCCTCTTCTACATTTTTCACTCCTTCAGACTCATTAGAGTCCCATGTGCTTTTTTCTTATATATGTTATTTCCATTACTAGAATATTAGCTCCAAAGAGGCAGGAATCTTTTTCTATTTTAATCATTCTGCATTCCCAATGCCTATTCAATGATTGGAACTTAGTCCTAGTTCACTTTTGTTAAATAATATAATATTAATATAATGTTAATATTATATAAATATAAATAAATAAATATTTGTTAAATAAATGACTGAATACTTTCCCAAATGCATCGTGATGATCACTTATTATTTAAGAGTTAACAATTGTTCTTTTTAAAAGGATTTTTGTGATCAAAATGGTTTGGGGACTTGGCAAATTCTATTTTGCCCTTGGAGTTTTGAAAGAACATTTTTGTACTAATGGATATAAGAATGTAAACAATTTAAAAGCATGTGTTTAATTTTCTTTAACATAGCAGTTCTTCAACATGGTTGACCATGAATTCTTTTATATAGAACCACTTATTTTTGAATTTTCTATCATTTAAGTGTGTGCCTCTCTGTATGTGTGTGTGTGTGTGTAAAACACTACTTAATATCACTAGAGAACACACCTTAAGAAACTCTATGTTAGAATATAGACTTGGATTTGTCTCCAAGTTCAATTTTATTGAATCAGTTTATGCTCTTCATAATATCTAATCATCTGGCTCCATTTAGCCAAGGAAAACAGCAATTTAAAAAGGTCTTAAAAATAGTCCTCATTCACAGTACAATAATACCACAATGTGTTAGTATTTCTTTAAAAAACAAACTTTAGATTTATCACTGCAAGTTAAATTGTAACTTTAAATAAATGCAGCTTTTTCAAAATACCTCAATAATACAAACTGCCCTTGTAAAAATAACTGAAGTGCCCACCAGGTAAACTGGGCTTTTTGACTTCTGTTTCTAACACAAATTAGTTTGATATAAGTTCTAATTATTTTGGTTAGTCTTTGCCTGTGTTCAGCAAAGAAGAGTATGTTCGCCGGTTACCCACGTGCTCAGGTTTTCGCATAGTCCAGTCTTCTTATTTGTGAAGTGGTGGTGATACTCGCATCAGAGGAGATTAGCTGGGAAAGTTTGTGCAGCCTGGCATAGTGCCTTGCCCCTGCAATTGCTGGGAAAATACTGGTCCCTCTACCTTCCCTTAATTGTCTGTTTCAATACAGTAAATTTAGCTTCACAAAGTGAGCTATAAAGTACACAAAATACATTCTGATGAATGTACCTGTGATTTATACGTGTCATGCTTTCATGCACATTTTTCTAATTACCTTAGAGCAAATTATAGAACAAAGCCTTCAGTTGAAGCTCAATTATGTATGTGGATTCTAACAATTTGCTCTATACAGCAAGAGTTGGAAAACTTAATTCAGAGCCAAGTTCTCTCTAATTTGCAGTAAACTCTTTCAAGCATACTTTTTGTTTAGCTTAGGTTTCAGTTTTGTTTTTCAATATGAAAGAATTTTAAACATCATCTAGGTAAGAATAGAATAAAACTTCCAGTGGAACAGAAGGTGACCCTAGGGTATGTAAAGACATTATAAGCTGCTTACTGGAAATCTAATCTTCCAATAACATTTAATAAGGACCTGTTATATCTTCATCTCTGAGCTGGGCACAGGGGACCCACAGATAAATGTAGCACAGACTCTCCATGAAAATAGCAATGAAATATCAGGATCTAATGATAGGAAGAACTGACTCTTTGCTACACCATTATCTTCAGCCAGATCAAAACAATGGAGGAAAAGACATTTTCCAGGAAATTGAATTTCCAAGAAATTTCTGAAGGATAGGAACTACATCTGTATTAAGAGTATTTTTGTTAATTAAAATGGTTTTACAGAGGTGTCATCAAACCTCAATGGGATCTTACAAAATCCTCATTGAACAAAGATTACAACTAGCCATCTCGATGTCAATAGCAAAATTAAAAGGATGGGGGAATTTAAATAGGCTGCAATGGAAAGATAATAGCACTAAGGATGGAATAATAGGACTGTTCCTAGTAGCAGGTAGTCAATAAGTGCTTGCTGTTGATTCTCATCTTTGTCTCTAGGTACTTGAGTACAAGCAAGTCTTTAACATTGATGGGTGTCACATCATAATCAAATTATTTGAGTTTGGAGTCTAGACTCAAATGTCTCAAAGATTGCTTTGACCCAAGTTATTATAACTAGTCATAGAAATATTCTAAATAAATTGATGTGGCACTGACAAGAGTAAATCTCAAACTCCATTGTTACTTCAGTTCAGTAAGTCAGTTGGAAAATATAGCACGACGCATTTTCATTTCACTGAAAAATCTTTGGAAGATATTGATCCGATTTGAACTTTAAAAGAGTTCAGAATTGTTAAAAGTATATCCTCCTTCTGAGTTACTAAGCACGTATACACATATCCCCTTTCCAACAAAGGACTTTCAAACTCATATATATGAAGTGTTACTGGTAAGAGTTGAGCTTCAAATCTTTTTTTAAAGCCTTAAAAAAACAATAAGATAAATGAGTAAGGGAAATTGAGGGCATATGAAAAGAAAACAGATGGTAGGAGAAAAAAAAAATTCATTCTTCTATGAAACAATGTTGAAACCAGGGAAATGAAATCATCTTTATTTCATGAAAAAAATATCTTTGACAGGAAAATGAAGAAGGATAAAAAAGCTCTTATGGCATTTTTAATAAAAGATGTCCATACATATGAGTTAGCATCTGTGTGTGGCAAAATCTCAAACTGACTAGATCTTAACCACTTTCAAAGTATAAAGGGAGATTTATTTCCAAGTGACATCCAGGAAAAAATCCCCATAAGGAGCTTTATAATTCTTGATTTTGTCAAAATCAAGATTTTATAGTGATCATATTGCAGTTGGCTTCCTATATATATGTGTATATGTGTGTGTGTGTATTAATATTTCTGAAGTTCAGTATTGACAAATTATAGTTCGTATTTAGTGTTAATCATTTAGTCTCACTTTTACATAAATGGCAGTTCTACAAACTGAAGTAACTATAAACTAGCAGAAATAGCATTGTGTTCATAATATATTTAATGAATAATAGTTTTCATATCCTGTTCTTTCAATAATTGTAACTTGCCTCCTAGGATATTGAGTATAATAATGCAGTGTTCCCTTGCACTTGTAGCCTTGAGAGAAAAGTCTAGCTTTTCCAAGGATAAATTCTTTAACACTCGTGGTTCAGCTACTTCACTTTCAATTTTCACTTTCATGCATTGGAGAAGAAAATGGCAACCCACGCCGGTGTTCTTGCCTGGAGAATCCCAGAGACAGGGGAGCCTGGTGGGCTGCCATCTATGGGGTTGCACAGAGTCAGACACGACTGAAGCGACTCAGCAGCAGCAGCATGGTTTAGCTGCTAGCAACCTATGTCATAATTCTGTTGGAAAACTCAGTGATTTCTCAGTAGTAAAATATACAAATGGTCACACATGGGGGCAAAAACAATTATAAAAGAGTTATAATTAAGAGATCATTTTTCCTGGATAGAAGATTGACTTTCCAAATCTAAGACATTTTTCTATCATAGCACTAAGCCAAAGAAAGATTTTGAAATTTGCAACTGTAGTTATGATATTACAATCCCATTTTTTTCAACTAACCATACACATTAAAAAGCATCCATATCTGTCTCATTCTGTCCTTACTTGTCAGCATGTGTATTTCAAAATCAGAATGACTGAATGAGTGCAAGTTATTATAAGATACAATCAATACATAAAAAAACAACAACTGTGTGTTTTATACCTGGTGGACAGAAAAATGGGCTAAAACAGACATGAAAAATGATAAAAGTAAATGCAAAGTCTTACATTTGGAGAGTAAATCATCCTATAAATAGAGTCTGGTAAAAGGCAGCCCTAGAGTAATGCCCTAAAAGTGACCCAAATATATTTTTACAGACTAAAAACTACATTAGACAACTATAGCTTTATGACACCAGCGCTTTTTAATTTCAGTAAATTTTTAATGGAAATCTTTAGTGGTAGATAATTTAAAACTAGGCATACACCCATTATGTTCATATCTCTTACACAAATATAAAGTCAAAATAAATTACAAAATAAATCTCAACAAAATTACAATATCAATAAAACTCAACAATACTAGGGAAAATATTGCACACTATACTCTCTTCCATGTAAAATGTGCACATATATTTGGGGAAGTGTCTGGAGGGGAAAAAACAAACTACAGGAAACTGCTTATAAAATGCCCTTTGAATGACATAAAATAAGCAAATGATATTATAAATTGAATGAGTAAAGTTACAGCATACCAAGAAAGAAAGAGAAGATAAATTAAGATATTGTGAAGCATTTACTATACATGGGCTACCCTACGCTGATGATAAACATTATCTCACACAAATTTCAGAATACCTTCTTGGGAAATAGATTTAGATTTCTGAAGAGATTCTGACAAGCTACCGTTTTTCCAGAAAAATGTGCAGGAAAGAAAGAGTTGAAAAGAATATCAAAGTAAGTACTTTTGACCCTTGAGCAATATGAGAGTTAGGGATGCTGACCTATCACAGAAGAGAAAATCTGTATGTAACTGACAGTTGTGCTGTACTTAGTCACTCAGTCATGTCCAACTCTTCGGGACCACACGGACCATAGCCTGCCAGGTTCCTCTGTCCATGGGGATCCTCCAGGCAAGAATACTGAAATGGGTTGTCATGCCCTCCTCCAGGGGATATTCCCAACCCAGGGATTGAACCCAGGTCTTCTGCATCGCAGGTGGATCTTTACTGTCTGAGCCACCAGGGAAGCCCAAGAATACTGGAGTGGGTAGCCTTTCCCTTCTCCAGGGGATCTTCCTGACCCAGGAATTGAACCAGGGTCTCCTGCATTGCAGGTGGATTCTCACCAGCTGAGCTACCAGGGCTGATAATTAGCTTTCCATATACACGACTCTCTGTATCTAAAGATTCAACAACGAGGAACATGTAGTACCGTCATATTTACTACTGAAAAAAAATTTGAGTATAACCTTTGCAGTTCAAAACTGTTGTTCAAGGTTGACTGTATCATTCAGGAGATAAGACTTAGAGATAGGTGAAGATAACAGTCTTGAGGTATTAAATAGAATATTAGGTGAAGGAACAGTTTAGAGGACAGATATAGATTGACTAAAGAAACTGTTTTCATCCATTCCAACAGTTGTTGAATGTGTCCTGTTCGTCCCTGTTTCTTTACAAGAAAACAGGATGGAGCCTGTTAATGAACCCAAAGTCACAACACTAGTAATTAAAAGAATGAAGATTAAGTCCCAGAAATCTATGACATAATGGTACTGGTACAAAGAGCCAGATTTCCTTTCAATATAAAGAACTGATCAGTTAAAAGGGACAGATTCAGCCAGAAAGACGATGCTGTGCTCAGGGAAGCAAGTGTGGCTTGAATGGCTGAGACTGGCATGGGCAGATGAGATGAAGTTAGAGAAGCGAGTCAAGAAGGGCGGAAAATCCACTGGTACTTGGTTTGCTACGGTATCCCATGCATCAAAAGCTCCCATGGTGGAATCGGACAAAATGACTAGGGAAAAGTTAAGATTTCCTCAGACAGCAGGGCGTCCATGACCCTGGGAATGATATCATAAATACTGACTCTATCCATGAAGAATATTCATCATTTTCCTGGGCTATGCTAGGCAGAAGGTTTGATTCCGTGTGGGGTTTAGGAGGGACAGAAGTCCACTTCTGGAGCAGCTGCTCCCCATCAACTGTATCTCCTCAGCAGTGCCCTCAGAAGGCAACCAAGGACCCAGGAAAGGGCAGGCATTGGGAAGGGGCTGGGGAGGACTGCCAAAGGAAACAGCTAGAATACCCTTTAATTCTGAGGGTTTATGAACACACATTCACACAGACTCGCGGATCAGTAAGCAAACAGGGCACTCACAGTACAGCCCATCAGGCAACACAGAAAGGGAGGACGTAATCAGCGTATCTAACACATGTCAACAAATGCACATGTGGTGTGTTCTAGCATCCATCTTTATATTAGTGAACCAAGAAAGAGAGCGCGAGGGAGACTAGTCTACATACATGTGGGTGGATGGGTGGATGGGAAGATAGTCCAATCCCATAGCATTTATAAGATAAAGTCGAGATTTGATGCACATATGCCTGGCTTCATTTTATATATATATATATATTTCAATTATACTGCTTGAATCCCATAACATCTTTTTTTCTCAAAGCTATAGGAAAGAGTAATCACTTCATCACCACTTCAATTCCATAGTACAACTCCAGAAAATAAATACCTACTTTTCTTCTGGTAGGAACAAAAAACTTCATACTCTCATACAAACATGTTTATGATAGAAGTTAGCAGCCTGAATACAATGGGGAAATGAATAGGTAGTGAACAGATAAAGAGGCAGCTGTTATTACTTCATTAATACTGCCTTGAATGGCATCTTTTGGTAAGTTAAATGCTGTTCTCTTTCTCAAAAGTTGATTAACTAAGTTATCATGTTACCGTTTGTTTTCTCAAGCATCCATATTTGAAGTGATAAGCTATTTCACTTGCAGTAACAACCTTGCTTTAAAATACTTCAATGACTGCTCTGATGGCATGACCCATCATGTTTACAGGTTGCATTTGCCATGTGAAATGACTATAGCTGCCCAGAGATAATTAGAAAACAGACTAGTATTATTTTTGTCTAATTTTCATCATGCAATAAGCAGAGTTACCCATGGAGATACACGTAACACTCATTTCAATTTCCCATGCTCATCTTCTCCATTTATTCTTCTTATCTTTCTGCACTCCCTGTAATCATTTTAATTCAGTCTTTTGGGGAGTGAAGTATGAGATAGACATGGATCAGTAAAGGGCCGAGCCTCACAATGTTTATAGCCCTAAAGTTAGCATTATCAGATAAAACAGTTCAAACTGAGATGATTTGAATTTTATGTAAATAACAAATAAGCTTTTATAGAGATATGCCCAATGAAATTCATCAAATATGTCTATAATTCATCAAATAATTATTCACTGTGTTTTTCAGGAACAAGACAAGGTGTCCACTCTCATCACTATTATTCAACACAGTTTTGGAGGTCCTAGTTATAGCAATCAGAAAAGAAAAAGAAATAAAAGGAATCCAGATTGGAAAAGAAGTAAAGCTCTCCATTGTTTGCAGATGAAATGATACTATATATAGAAAACCCTAAAAATACTATCAGAAAATTACTAGAGCTAATCAGTGAATTTAGCAAAGTCACAGACACAAAATCAATACATAGAAATCATTTGCATTCCTATATACTAACAATGAAAAATCAGGAAAGGAAATTAAGGAATCAGTCTCATTCACCATTGCAACAAAAAAGAATAAAATATCTAGGAATACACCTATCAAAGGAGACAAAAGAACTGTATACATAAAATTATAAGATGCTGATGAAAGAAATCAAAGATGAAATAAACACATGGAGAGATATTCCATGTTCCTGGGTAGGAAGAATCAATATTGTGAAAATGACTATACTACCAAATGTAATCTACAGATTCAATGATCTGTAGATTGATCCCTATCAAATTACCAATGACATTTTTCACAGAACTAGAACAAAAATTTTCACAATTCATATGGAAATACGAAGACCTCAAACAGCCAAAGCAGTCTTGAGAAAGCAGACTAGAGGAATTAACCTTCCTGACTTCAGATTATACTACAAAGCTACAGTCATCAAGCCAATAGGGTATTGGCACAAAAAAGGAAATATAGACCAATGGAACAAGACAGAAAGTTCAGAAATAAACCCACGCACCTATGGGTACCTAATTTTTTGACAAAGGAGGCAAGAATATACAATGGGGCAAAGACAGGCTCTTCAATAAGTGGTGCTGGGAAAACTCAACAGCTATATGTAAAAGAATGAAATTAGAACACTTTCTAATACCATACACAAAGATAAATTCAAAATGGATTAAAGACCTAAATTGAAGACCAGTAGCTATAAAACTCTTAGCGGAAAACATAGGCAGAACACTCAATGACATAAACCAAAGCAAGATCCTCTATGACCCACCTCCTAGAGTAATGGAAATAAAAACAAAAGTAAACAAGTGGGACCTAATTAAACTTAAAAGGTTTTGCACAGCAAAGGAAACTTTAAACAAGGTGAAAAGACAACCCTCAGAATGGGAGAAAATTATAGCAAATGAAACAACTGACACAGGATTAATTTCCAAAATATAGAAGCAGCTCATAAAACTCAATACCAGAAAAAACCCAGTCAAAAAGTGGGCAAAAGACCTTGACAGATATATCTCCAAAGAAGACAAACAGATGGCTAACAAACACATGAAAAGATGCCAATATCGTTCATTATTAGAGAAATGCAAATCACAACTATGGCTGATTCATGTTGAGGTTTGACAGACAACAGTAAAATTCTGTAAATTATCCTTCAATAAAAAATAAATAAATGGAAAAAATAAAACAAAACTACAATGAGATATCACCCTACACTTGTCAGCATGGCCATCATCAAAAAGTCTACAAACAATAAATGCTGGAGAGGGTATGGAGAAAAGGGAACCCTCTTGCACTGTTGGTGGGAATGTAAATTGATACAGCTGCTATGGAAGACAGTATGGAGATTTCTTTAAAACCTAGGAATAAAACCACCATATGACCCAGCAATCCCACTCCTAGGCACATACCCTGAGGAAACCAAAATTGAAAGACATATGTACCCCAATGTTCATGCAGCATTATTTACAATAGCAAGAACATGGAAGAAACCTACATGTCCATCAATGGATGAATGGATAAAGAAGTGCTGGTACATATACACAATGGAATATTACTCAGCCATAAAAAGGAATGCATTTGAGTCTGTTCTGGGGAGGTGGATGAATAGAACCTATTATACAGAGTGAAGTGAGTCAGAAAGAGAAAGATAAATATCATATTCCAACACATATATGGAATCTAGAAGAATGGTACTGAAGAACTTATTTACAGGGTAGTAATAGAGACACAGACAGAGAGAACAGATTTGTGAACATGGGAGAGGGGAGGAGAGGGTGAGATGTATGGAGAGAGTAACATGGAAACTTATGTTACCATAGATAGCCAATATGGGAATTTGTTGCGTGCATCAAGGAACTCAAATGGGGGCTGTGCATCAACCTAGAGGGGTGGGATGGGGAGGGAGATAGGAGGGAGGTGCAAGAGGGAGAGGGCATATGTATACCTATGGCTGATTCATGTTAAGGTTTCACAGAAAACAATTAAATTCTGTAAAGCAATTATCCTTCAGTTAAAAATAAATTAATTAAGAAATAATTATTTGTTGTGTATCTGAAATTCAGATTTATATGGGTAACCTGAATTTTATTTGATAAGTCTGGCAACCACAGTCAGGATGTGCTTTCAACTGCTGAGGCCCTAGTTGGGTATATGTATGTCCATAACTCAGCATGCATGGAGCCCAGTACATAGAAAGGGAAGAGACAGTCATCACAATGACAGAGAGCACAGCATCTTCTAGATGTGGACGGTGAGGCCTCGGGAAAGAATTTGGGCTTTGGAGACATTTAATCTGCAATAAAATTCTTCTTTGCTATTTATCAGCAGGGCATATTGATTTGACTTGCACTGACCTTGTTTCTTTATGTGTGCAATGAGAAGAAGAAGAAGAAAAACACTATCCTGCAAGGCTTTTTTTTTTTTTTTTGCCCTACACTTGTCTTTGCTTTTCATTAACAGTGGTTTCACTGATGCATTAGCTTATATATGGGTAGATTTCTTGCATACATGCCAAGTAGCTCCTCAAATATGCTATCACCATGCCCACACGTGACCCCATGGACTGTAGCCCATCAGTCTCCTTTGTCTATTAGATTTCTCAGGCAAGAATATTGGAATGGGTTGCCATTTTTCCTCCAGGGATTGAATCTGGGTCTCTTGAGCTGCAGGCAGATTCTTTTCTCACTGAGCCACCTGCGGAACCCCCTAAAATGAATACAGGGTTATTTTTTTCCACAGACCACAAATGCAAACACTCAGATTATAGTGGTTTTCTACATGACCTGAAAACTTGGAGAGATAAAGCAGTACGACTCATGTGAAATTGCCCAGTATGCCCATAAGTCATAATATTCAGCAAATGTTATTAATTTCCTTTCCTCATTTCTCATAAGCGCCTACAAGTTTTATCACTACAAAGAGACGATATTCTGTATGCTTTTAGCATAGTACAGTCTTGTGCTTCAAGATTCATCCAAAGAAATACAGTGAATGAAATCCTCTTGAGAGGAATGAAGGACGCATATAAGGGGGCTGTCTGACCAGTCGGGCAACGTTTACTTGATTTCCTCCACTGGTGTCTTGTAGATTTGATTTCCTCCACTGGTGTCATGTCCTGTTGGAAACACCTAATAACGGGAATGCAGCCATCCAGCGTAAACAGGCCGAAGGTATAACGGCATCTCTCTAGAACCAAATTCTGCAAAGAGATCTCCAGAATTCACAGGCTTTGCTCTTTTTAGAGAACTGAAACTGAAAACTTAGACGGCATTCCCTGGAATGCCCTGGACAATGGCTCCCGTTCTTCAAGATAATATTAATGTTGGGACTGTCCTGGTGGTCTTGTGGTTAAGACTCTGTTATTACAAATCACGGGACACGGATTCGATCCCTGGTCACGGAACGAAGATCTCACATGCCATATGTGGCCAGACACACACACACATACACAAACACACACACACAACTCTATGCCAACTCTATGCCTGTGGTAGTAGTTACAAAACTCTGTAAATATACCAAAAGTCATTGACTTGCACAAGTAAAGCAAGCGAATTGTATAGCATATAAATTATAACTCAATTAAAATCTTTTATAAAAGTAAAGAATCCCAGGTTATTATGGAGTTATATGTTTAAAAACAGATAAAATTCCTGTTCAGTTTCTCCTTTCCAGAAGAATCAGAGTGATGGAGATAGACTAAAAGGGAATCTTCTTCGTTTGGTCAGAAATCCACATCACTGAAGTTGCTCCAAGGAGGAACAGCAGTTGTAGTAGCTCTTTTGACTGAGCACTTCAGTGCCAGGCTTTGCAGTAAACGCTTTATATGCTCTGGGCATGAATATTTGATCTTCCCAACCATCCTTTGAGATTGATAAGGCCATCATCCCTCTTACATAGATTGGAAGCTCCAAGATTCGAGATGATGACTCCCAGGCTGGAGGTTACACATTTACTAAAAGAATTAAGTCAAGTTTGCCTGCCCTGTTGTGTCAGTTTCTCACCTTGTAGACAGAGATGTGTGCATGTGTGCTAAGTCCCTTCAGTTGCGTCAGACTCTTCGCGACCCCATGAACTGTAGCCCACCAGTGTCCTCCATCCATGGGATTCTCCAGGCCAGAATACTGGAGTGGGTTACCATGCCCTTCTTCAGGGGATCTTTCCAACCCAGGAACTGAACCTGCTTCTTTTACATCTCCTGCATTGGTAGACGGGCTCTTTATCACTAGCACCACCTGGGAATCCCATAGCCAGAGATCTCCTACATCACATGTCAAAACTAAGAGCCTAGAGTCCATCTCAGAACTACTTCATCAGATATCTAAGGCTGAAAACAGAAATTTACGTTGTAATCAGTGCCTGGAATGAAAGTTAAAGTCAAAAGCTCTTGAATTATGTTATTTTGATGACTTAAATTATTCCCTATTCTGTTTCTCAAACTGTAATGATGATTCTAACAGAAAGCACAGATTTATAAGTGATAACAACCAATTCAGGAGCTAGTCTATGAGAAGAGACTTGGTCAATTAGCATTCTCTAAGACAGCAGTCCCCAACCTTTTTGGCACCAGGGACCAGTTTCGTGGAAGACAGTTTTTCCACAGACCTGGAGAGATGCTGAGGGGATGGTTTGGAGATGATTCAAGCACATTACACTTACTATGCACTTCAGTTCTGTCAGCTCCACATCAGATCATCAGGCATTAGAACCCAGAGGTTCTGTTGCTCTAGGACCCTGGCCCACTTCTAGGAACGCACAGAACACTTGAGTGGGCTACAAGCTACATCTCTGAAAACCTACCCTTGCCTCAAAGCACAGTTCAAAGTCCATTATGCCCCTGGCTTTGCTCACTGCACCTCATGCCCCTCCGACCCCAGGTGTCTGCCTTTGGTCGTTTCTCTATGCTTGACACAGAAAAATGGAAATTCCTTTATATAATGTTAACAGTGTTGTTCAAAGAGTAAGCCTCCGGTGAATATTTGAAGTAAAATCCCAAGCTTGGCCCAATATCTGGGATTTTTCATGCAGTGCCTTCAGGCAACCGCTACGCACAGCTACTGACAGAATATGCTATTTAAATGAAATCTGATCACTCTCTGCATGAAACCTCTGTGGCTTTCTTTCACAGTGAGATAAAATTGCACTTCTTTGGAAGGGCATCATAAGGTCATCATAATCTGCTCTGACCTAATTGGCCAATCACACCATCTACCTACCACACTGCCTTTCATGTGTGTTACTTTCTCCAGTTACCCGGGTCTTCTTGTCGTTTCTTAAAACCCTTGTGTTTTTTTATCTCTTTTTTTTTAATATTTATTTCTAATTGAAGGATAATTGCTTTACAATATTGTGTTGGTTTCTACCATACATTTACATGAATCAGCTATAAGTATACCTATGTCACCTCCCTCTTGAACCTCGCTCCTTCCTCCCACCCCATGTCTCATTTTCCTTTTTTTTTTCTTATCTGTGTTCTTCCTTGTTCCTTTCCCTCAGGCTCCCTTCTACAATTTCCCCCTGCAGGAATACTGTTTATTATTCCACGTAAAGATGTTCCCAACTGTTCCAGTGAGAAGTGCTCTTCCCTCTGTTTCTTTCTCCCAAGATTTACCAAAAGTATGGTCCCTAAGATCCTAGCTCTAAGAAACATGCTTCTCTGGAAGAATAATTCAGAAAAGGTTGCCTCCTATAATCTTCTCTGTTAGAGTTATGAATAGAAGTATACCAAAGGTTTTGTGAAATTGTACAACAAAGGTATAGAACCTAGTATTCCCCACATGTATGTGAACTCAAACCCTATTTACATGTGTGAATATGAACCATGGACTAACATCTAGCAGATGTTTGAGAAAATTCTTACATTTTTTGTAAATAATAAATAAATCACTTAAACATCAAAGTCCTTTTTGCACTGAACTGCAATGATTAGTGTTGCAAGTCTGACCCACACACTGAATGTAAACTTTCTTCAGTCTTTTGTATTTGTCTTTGTGTTTCTCTGGGCTGGCACACAGCCTGACCTTCTAAAGTGGCTCCGTGACTTCTGATTAGGTGAATCACTGAGAGCCCCTGAAACAGACTTTGTTTATTGAGAAGCAGCAGTGCCATCCTCACTAGGCTGCATCTTCAGATGTTCCATCCACCACCCATTTTTCCCCTCTCTCCTATTCTGCAGATCCATCCTGGCTCCTGAAGCAATGGTGAGGAAAAACTGCATATAAAAGTCCATTTGTTTTTTTTTAACCACTTTGGCATTTACTTTCCAATGACAATCTGAAATTTTAAAAAACTTTTTTCTTTTTTCTTTTTCTTTTATTTTATTTTTTAATTAATTTATTTATTTATTATAAATTACAATACTGTATTTGTTTTGCCATACATTGACACGAATCAGCCATAGGTGAACACAATCTCCCAGTGCCGAAGCCCCCTCCCACCTCCCACCCCACATCCTCTACTTGAATCATCCTGTGCATCAGCCCCATGCATCCTGCATCCTACATTGAACATAGATTGGCGCTTCGTTTCTTACACGAAAATATACGTTTCATTGCCATTCTCCCAAACCATCCTACCCTTTCCCTCTCCCTCAGAGTCCAAAAGTCCACTCTATACCTCTGTGTCTCTTGGTTGTCTCACATACAGGGTCATCATTACTGTCTTCTAAATTCCATATATATGTGTCAGTATACTGTATTGGTGTTTTTCTTTCTGGCTTACTTCACTCTGTATAATTGGTTCCAATTTCATCCATCTCATTAGAACTGAGTCAAATTTATTCTTTTTAAGGGCTGAGTAGTATTCCATAGTGTATATGTACCACAGCTTTCTTATCCATTCATCTGCTGATGGACATCTATGTTGCTTCCATGACCTGGCTATTATAAACAGCGCTGCAATGAACATTGGGGTACATGTGTCTCTTTCAGTTCTGGTTTCCTCGGTGTGTATGCCCAGCAGTGGGATTGCTGGGTCATAAGGCAGTTCTATTTGCAATTTTTTAAGGAATCTCCACACTGTTTTCCATAATGGCTGTACTAGTTTGCATTCCCACCAGCAGTGTAAGATGTTTAGAACCTACTATCAACTACCGAATATTTTAGATAATTGGTATATAATGTAATTAACTAGATTATCATTAAGATCTTAAAGTTTTTGAATCCAGTTTGACAATTCAAAAATCCAGCCCTTTCTGTTAGATTTTAATTCAATCTGATTAAATACAATCATAATTCATATAAAGTTCAGTAATTTTATAAGTGTCTAATCTATACAAATATTTCCATAGAGGCAACCAGAAGTTTCACTCCTGGCTGATCTGGATCTTCCATATAGCATTTTATTGTCCCAAATTCACCTACCATTAAATTGATATAACTCATGCTTCATTATATTAAAAAAGTTGATGAGAATCAGTCCAAGGTTGTACTGAATCTACACAGAAACTTCCAACCTAGTCACTCAGCAACTTTATGAAAATTATCCTAACACGGCCCTATGCCATCTTTCAGTGAACAGCCTTGCTTTTTCCAACAGTTCACAACAAATACATTCCTCAGTGTCTATGTACAAAACTTCATTTGCCAAATCCAGTCTATACATTTATATATTTACATAAATGCCCATTTCTCCACTGTAGGAACCATAACTAATATACCTATATATTTTTCTAGTGTATCTCATGATTATAGCCATTCCTCATGGAAGATAACTGAAAGAATCTGACCCCATCTGAAAAATCTGTTTAAACTAAAATTATGAATTTAGTTCATTCAATGAAGTAGTCTGACTTTGTTTAAAGACTTTTTTATTTCTAACCACCAGAGGTACCAATATGTACTAATGACTAATGTTAAATTAGTCATACACATAAAGCCAAAATATTATCCTTCACACATGGCTAGGAAGTTTTGAGGAAGAACAAGTCAAATCGAGGTATCTTTCTGTTAAAAGGAAGGAAGGGAGGAAGCAAGGAAGGAAACCTGGAGATGCTTATGATTAAGAGAACTGAATTATTAGCTCTTATAATGAAATTTACATTTAAAAATTCATAGTGTAAAGAGAGGGATTGGTCATATTGCTGAAGAGAAAAATAAATGAGAAAATAAGACTGTTTCTTAAGCAGCATTTTGAGAAATCATTGGGAAGATGGTTCAGCTCACTATTCCATTTGGCACATGTCAGAGATGGATGTGCAAGTCTTTTATATCACAATGGCATTCAATAGTAGAGGTACTGAAGTAATGCCACTCAGTCGTCTTTATCACCAAGAAGCCTTCCAATATAATACAACTTCTGTAGATCATTTTCCATGAGATACAGAAACTATCAGCCAATGGGAGCCTTCTGCTACACGTGGCAGTTAAAATTCTGAATGTAAATCTATAAACTGGCATCTGGTTCATTTTCATGGTTTGTCGCTTATATAATGTGACTTATTACCTAAGATTCTTATGACCTCGTGGTATTTGGAAAACATTTCCTCTAAACTTTAGGGCTAAATACAAAATTGCATTGTCAGTTGATGCACTGCTGGAGAACAACCTCTCTCAGTTATCACGCACCCCTCATTGTGTTAGGCATTCAACAGCAAGCCACTAGTAGAATTCAAGAACTCCATGGAAGACCTAAATAGGCATTTCTCCAAAGAAGACATACAAATAGCCAAAGGCACATGAAAAATGCTCAGCATCACTAATTATTAGAGAAATGCAAAGCAGAACTACAATTAGGTACCACCTCACACTGGTCAAAAGGTGATCATCAAAAAATCTACAAACAATAAATGTTGGAGACAGAGTAGAGAAAAGTAAATCCTCTTACACTGTTAGTGGGGATGAAAAGTGACACAGACACTATGGAGAACATTATGGAGGTGCCATTAAAAAAATATAACTGCCATATGACCCAGCAATATCACTTCTGGGAAAATACCTGGAGAAAACCGTAATTCAAAGAGACACATGAATCCCAATATTCAGTGCAGCACTATTTACAATAGTTAGGACATGGAAGCAACCTCAATGTATATCAATGGAGGAATGAATAAAGAAAATGTGGTACACACACACACACACACACACACACACACACACGCACACGATGGAGTGTTATTCAGTTATAAAAGGAACAAAACTGTGCCGTTTGCAAAGATGGATCTAGAGACTGTTATACATAATGAAGTCAGAAAGAGAAAAACAAATATCGTGTATTAATACATATATGTGAAATCTAGAAAAATAGTATAGACGAATCTGTGTGCAAAGCAGAAATATAGACACAGATATAGAGAACAAAGGTATGGATACCAAGGAGGGGGAAAGAGGGGTGGGACAAATTGGAAATTGACACATATACACTACAGATACTATGTAAAAATTGATAACTACTGAGAACTTTCTGTATAGCATGGGGTAAAAAAGAGAAAGTAGCATTTGTTTGTAGGACATATATTAAGGTAAACATTCATTCCCATATACATTAGATGCAGGGATTACTGTTTGATTCCATTTATATGAGATATCTAGAATAGTTAAATTCATAGAGTCGGAAACGCATTAGTAGATGCCAGGGGCTGAGGTTGGGGGTGAGTGGGGAGACAGGGAGCTAGTGTTTAATGGTGACAGAGTTTTAGTTTAGGAAGGTGAAAAATTTGGGAGATGAAAGATGGTGTGAACTGCACTACAACTGAGTGCCCTTGCATGAACAATTAAATATGATTAAAATAGCATGTTTTGTACCATGTGACTTTTACCACAATAAAAAAATTAAAAAAAAAACAACTCTGGAGGAAGATAGACTTTGATTCAAATCCTGTTTTGCCACTTCCTTGCTCTTTGGATGAGATATTTCACCTAAACACACATCAGTTTGTCATTTATAAGTTAAGGATATAAATAGTTTCTACTTCATGCAAGTTTTTGAGAGTACAATGAACTAATATAAATCTGGTGGCACATGTCAAGCATTAAATAATGGTAATGTAGTACTCTGAGATACCTGCCTTTTCATGTGACTTAATGTAAGAAAAAAACTAAACAAATACTCTTTTGAATGAACACCCTCTACAAACACATTTATCCATAAATTACCATTTTATTTTATAAGATAATATGATACAGTCAAGTGAATATAAACATTTCTGTCCCAAATAAGTCTAATTCAGAGATTTCAGCCCAAAGAAGGGTGTCCTCACTACTATGCGTCTAAAAATGCCATTGTACAGATTAGGGCATACACATGAATTCATTTGACTGACAATATGAGTTTGTTTCAAAGGATTTAAAGGAACACACACCAAGTCATTCAGAATACGCAGCATAGCTTTAAAGAAAGTATCCCTATTTATGTCATCTAGACAGAATCAGAAACTAGTTGTTTCTCAGGAAATCCTCTTTAGAGATTACTAAAATATTCCAAAACTATTTTTTTACATGAAACGATGAAGAGATATTCAATAGTTAACTTTGAACTTAGAAATCCTAAAGGAAATCAGTCCTGAATATTCATTGGAAGGACTGATGCTGAAGCTGAAGCTACAGTATTTTGGCCACCTGATGTGAAGAACGGACTCTGGAAAAAAACCCTGATGCTGGAAAAGATTGAAGGCAGGAGGAGAAGGGCACAACAGAGGATGAGATGACTGGATGGCATCACCAACTCGATGGACATAAATTTGAGTAGTTCCATCCGGGGAGTTGGTGATGGACAGGGAAACCTGGCATGCTGCAGTCGAAGAATCAGACATGACTGAGTGACTGAACCAAACTGAAAAGTTTGAAGTAATAATGTTCTCAATTCTGAACCTACACACATACTTTAGACGATAGACATTTCTTAACTTTCTGCTTACAGACAGCTCAGTATTTCTTCCTTTTGTCTTCTTTTTATTTTACCTTCAAAATGTAGGAGTATTTTACAATATCTTTTTAAGATTATAGTTAAAAAAAAAAACTTACTTGTCCCAAATTTTATAAATATTTTGATTTAAAAAAATACACCAGCATTTACTTAGACTGCATACATATATTATGCTATCCTAAACACAATATCAAAGCACAAACGAGACATTTAACTGACAGACTTCATTTTATTTTTCCATATGAGTATGAAAAATAATTGCATAAAAGACCTCTCAATACAATATTTAGCTCTTTCTGTGGTTTGGCAATATGTTTGCAAGTGGCACTAAATTTGCTTTTATATGAGCATTTTTTTGCCTAGAGCATCAGATTCATCAGGGTATTGTCAGAGGCATGGCTGTGTAACAAATAGCTCGAATGGCTATAATGAGATATGCTCCATGACAGAGCACCCGACAGAGTAGCAAGATATTTCTCAGCTAAGAAATCCCTTTCCATGATCGATGCACCTTCCAGACTTGACCAGTCTGACATGCCCTTTGGCCACCTGTCTCCTCTGGATGACTTGGTGCATTTCTCACACAACTCAACAAGCACTTGTGCTTACAAAAACTTTGTTTATAACATCTCCTAATCTATCCATGATATGAGGAAAAGTTTGAATATCTGACTTTAAAATAATAAATTTCTCCCTCAAGCATGCATGAATGAGTAGGTTACACCATGAATTCAAGAAATATTTTTAATTATTAGTTTACTATGTCTTTTAATTTTTAGAAACAACTTTGCATTTTTACATACCTTCAAACTCCTTTCATAACTATGTCATTTAACTGTAGTTTTTAAACTGATACTACATTCTAAAGAGATAGGAATACCAAACCATCTGACCTGCCTCTTGAGAAATCTGTATGTAGGTCAGGAAGCAACAGTTAGAGCTGTACACAGAACAACAGACTGGTTCCAAATAGGAAAAGGAATACGTCAAGGCTGTATATTGTCACCCTGCTTATTTAACTTATATGCAGAGTACATCATGAGAAATGCTGGGCTGGAGGAAGCACAGCTGGAATCAAGATTGCTGAGAGAAACATCAGTAACCTCAGATATGCAGATGACACTACCCTTATGGCAGAAAATGAAGAACTAAAGGACTCTTGATGAAAGTGAAAGAGGAGAGTGAATAAGCTGGCTTAAAGCTCAACATTCAGAAAACGAAGATCATAGCATCCAGTCCCATCACTTCATGGGAAATAGATGGGGAAACACTGGAAACAGTGTCAGACTTTATTTTTGCGGGCTCCAAAATCACTGCAGATGGTGATTACAGCCATTAAATTAAAGACGCCTACTCCTTGGAAGGAAAGTTATGACCAACTTAGACAGCATATTAAAAGCAGAGACATCACTTTGCCAACAAAGGTCTGTCTAGTCAAGGCTATGGTTTTTCCAGTGGTCATGTACAGATGTGAGAGTTGGACTATAAAAAAGCTGAGCACTGAAGAAGTGATACTTTTGAACTGTGGTGTTTGAGAAGACTCTTGAGAGTCCCTTGGACTGCAAGGAGATCCAACCAGTCCATTCTAAAGGAGATCAGTCCTGTGTTTTCATTGGAAGGACTGATGTCGAAGCTGAAACTCCAATACTTTGGCCACCTCATGCGAAGAGTTGACTCACTGGAAAAGATCCTAATGCTAGGAAAGATTGAGGGCAGGAGGAGAAAGAGACGACGGAGGATGAGATGGTTGGATGGCATCACTGACTCGATGGACATGGATTTAGGTGGACTCCGGGAGTTGGTGATGGACAGGGAGGCCTGGTGAGCTGCAGTTTATGGGGTCACAAAGAGTCAGACACAACTGAGTGACTGAACTGACTGATATTCTAAAGCAGTATCTGTTTGTTGAAATTTGCGTTGTTCCAGCCCCAGTTGCATCATTAGAAAAATCATGAATATATTTATAGAAAAATACTTTTGAATGCTAACAGTTTTATGCACATTAGGTTTGGCATGGCATATTCAACAGTATAATTATTGTTCAATATTAAAAATCAATCCAAGACGCTTTTTGGTGAAGTATTTTTACTGAAGTTAATGTCCTCTTTTCAGTTCTAAAGTAGTGACACTAGGGAGCTCAGAGGCCCAGATAGAGATACCGAAATATAAAGGTTCTCACTAAGTAGAAGGAAAGTGAAGCTAGTATAGATTTGGACTAGAGAAACATTTGATACCATTTATCCACTTTGGCTGGTATCCAGCTTGAATTCCTCCCCCTTATCCCCAGGAAGATGTTTCTAAATTTCCTAAGCCCATTTAGTGGCTTTCATTTTTATGTGTTTTTTTTTTCCTTTCATCGTATTTTGCCTATGCATTTTTTTTTCTGCCTATGCATCTTAATAGCACTTGTTATATCACCTCAATTATGTGTAGCTTTCTCTATTTTTAGTTTCAGAGTCTTTGTTCATTAAGGGATGTGGATTATATACCTGCATTTTCTATATCTTAGACATTTAGCATATAGTAAGTGTGATAAATGTATAATAATTAACTAATAATAGAATTTTTGAAGAATATGCTTTTGCAGTTCTCTGCTATAAATAAGAATTTGTTGAACTTGATGTGTTCGGGTTTTGAGTCTGATCACTGAGTGCACATATCCCATGGCCACTAGGAATACAAAGAACTGGGGAAAAGATGTAGATGCAAGATAATGCCACATGCCACAACTAAAGAATTCAAATGCCACAACTAAAGATCCCACAGGCCACAATGAAGATCAAAGAGGCCAAGTGTTGCAACTACGATCTGGTGCAGCCAAATCCTGTTTTTCATTTTTTAAGAATTATCACCTTATGATCTATGTTCCAACCCAAGGAAAGATGAAATTTGCACTACCCAAAGCAAGGATGATGAAAGTTGAGAACAAAGGTATTTTGGAATTCATTAATACAGAACTGGCACCGATTATTTGTAAGGTACCCCAATAAACTGACATAATTAAATTTCAATAGAGTATGCCTATACGTTGGCTAACCAGTTTAATTTATACCTAGAGATGCTGTAGTATTAGGATGATATCATCTTCCATGGGACAATTTTGCCCATGTGGATTTTAAAATTATGAGTTAACTTTCAAAAATGCTTATGCCCAAAGCAATGCACAGAATATTACACATTCAGTTAGAGGAATCTGGGGAGGGGGAGGTGAATAGTGTCTAGAATTAGTGAGGTCACTGAAAACATTTTATTCATTAAGTCTGAAAACCTATTCACCATTCAGAATACTCCATTATTTGCCATTATCTATATGCATACCAAGGACTCCCCTGGTGGCTCAGATGATAAAGCATCTGTCTACAATGCGGGAGACCCGGATTCAGTCACTGGGTTGGGAAGATCCCCTGGAGAAGGAAATGGCAATCCATTCCAGTACTATTGCCTGGAAAATCCCATGGGCAGAGGAGCCTGGTAGGCTACAGTCCATGGGGTCGCAAAGAGTTGGACACAACTGAGCAACTTCACTTTCACATGCATACTAAGTACTCACTTTAACTCTGTTTTTAGCCAACCACTTCCTTCCAAGACAAACTCGATGGCTGGAGTCAGATATTTGCATATTGAGAATCCATTCCCTGCAAGTCTTTTTTTTTTTTTTTTAAATTGTAACTGGAGGCTAATTACTTTACAATATTGTGGTGGTTTTTGCCATACATTGACATGAATCAGCCATGGGTGTACATGTGTCCCCCATCCTGAACCCCTCCCACATCCCTTCCCATCCCATCCCTCAGGGTCATCCCAGTGCACCAGCCCTGAGCACTGTGTCTTTAAAGTTATGCTTTGACTTCAACTTTTGTAAGACTCAGTATAACACCAGTTAGACTTGAGATTCATATAGATGCATGAGACAATAGCTTCTTATTTTTGCATACTGGTAACTAAATTATTTTGAATGTTTTAAAACAGACCTCATAGTACAAATTTTATTCCACAGCAAATCATTATATTTTAAGGTATCAGTGTCACTGAAAATCTGCAGGAAAAGTTCAATAGGATAATGACTCATCTGTTTCTTTCAATAATAATAATTATCAGTGGTACAGCAAGTTTAACTTACTATAACCATGGCCACACTGACTGTCGAGTTTCAGGCTATGCCAGCCCCACACACCACCGGGCCTTGTTTCTTATATCTACAGTTCTACTATAAAACCTCTGGAGCCTCTCTTCTCTGAGCCAGCAACCATCACCATATAATGGAGAACACTTCTGTATTGATTAGATTAAGTACTTGCTATCCTCAAATGACTGTTGATACTGTCTTCCATCATCAGTAAAAGAGGAAAGAACAAACCACATATTTTTCTCAAAAATTTATACTCTACCACATCACTATATCCACAATCTCCTGTAATTCCTAGTCCATATGACTACTCTTCATGCCAACAATTTGTTTGGGGGCACACATGGTAACTATTCATTAATTCCATTCAAATTATACATTCTTTCTTTATTTCATTACATACCTATCTTACACCCCATTCTAACACTCTTGCCTGGAAAATCCCATGGATAGAGAAGCCTGGTAGGCTGCAGTCCATGGAGTCGCTAAGAGTCGGACACGACTAAGCGACTTCCCTTTCACTTTTCACTTTCATGCATTGGAGAAGGAAATGGCAACCTACTCCATTGTTCTTGCCTGGAGAATCCCAGGGACAGGGGAGCCTGGTGGGCTGCCGTCTATGGGGTCACACAGAGTCAGACACGACTGAAGTGACTTAGCAGTAGCATATCTATCTTATAGTTTGTGATGCTTCATTTCAATATTATCTTGAATTTCATTGCCCTTATAAGCTTTCATCATGTCTGTCTAGCAAAATCTACAGAAACTAAGCTGTCTGTTTTTTCTGTGATCTAATACTTAGATAATAAAGCACTAACAAGTAATAGCATACAATAGGAATATCAGTTTTAATATAAATATGTAATCACTGATTTCTCATTAACTCTCAAAACTTATAAAATATATAACTGTTAATCTCTTCTACCAGACACAACAAAGGTACCCAGAATTCAAAATTTCCAAACCTAATCTGGTAAAAATCTCTCATAAATCTGTTCTTTTAGTCTTATCTTTCACAAAATGGACCCATATTTTATCTAAACATGCAAATTATGTATCTTGTAGTCATCCCTGATAATCACCCTTTATCTACGTTTCAACATCAATTCCTTTCAAATACTTGTTGCCATGTTTCCAACATCAATCAATTTTTCACATCTTCTATTATCACACTATTCTTTCTTTAATTAATTTATTTTTTATTGAAGGAAAATTGCTTTACAGAATTTTGCTATTTTCTGTCAAACCTCAGCATGAATCAGCCAAAAGTATAAATATATCCCCTCCCTTTTGAACCTCCCTCCCATCTCCCTCCTCATCCCACTCCTCTAGGTTGATACAGAGCCCCTGTTTGCGTTTCCTGAGCCATACAGCAAATTTCCATTGGCTATCTGTTTTACATATGGTAATGAACTTTCCATGTCACTCTTTCCATACATTTCACCCTCTCCTCCCCTCTCCCCATGTCCATAAGTCTATTCTCTATGTCTATTTCTCCACTGATGCCCTGAAAATGAATTCTTCAGTACTATTTTTCTAGATTCTGTATATATGTGTTAGAATATGATATTTATCTTTTTCTTTTCTGACTCACTTCTCACTGTATAATAGGTTCTAGGTGCATCCACCTCATCAGAAGTGACTCAATGCATTCCTTTTATGGCTGAGTAATATTCCATTTTGTATATATACCACATCTCTTTATCCATTCATCTATCGATGGCCATCTAGGTTGCTTCCATGTTCTGCTGCTGCTGCTGCTGCTAAGTCGCTTCAGTCGTGTCTAACTCTGTGCGACCTCACAGATGGCAGCCCACCAGGCTCCCCCGACCCTGGGATTTTCCAGGCAAGAGTACTAGAGTGGGGTTCTATTGCCTTCTCCATTCCATGTTCTAGCTCTTGTAAATAGTGCTGTAATGAACCATGGGACACATGTGTCTCTTTCAATTTTTGTTTCCTCAGAGATTATGCTTAGGAGTGGGATTGCTTGGTCATATGGTGGTTTTATTCCTGGTTTTTTAAAGAATCTCAAATTGGATATTATCACACTGTTATGAACTAATATTATTTTGCCTCAAATAGGTATTAGAAATCCTCAATTTTATATTTATCAGTTTTATTCCCTAATTATCATCTGAAAATTTCCTAGACTGTAAGTTCCAGCAAATCAGCTTTTATCCCCCTTTTTTCTCATCATATGATCTGTAGCATTTTGCATTTTTTTCTTTGCTTAGAGTGAGCAATTGATACATATTTGCTGAATTAATGGATGAATGGATACATCAATACAAGCAAATTTACAGGTATTAGCACAATAAACATAAACATATGAAGCAAGCATTCATATCAATATTATATAAGAGAAAAACCTAAAAGTTCAACAAAAGCCAATCAAGGAGAAACTATAAATTTGGATTCAAATTTGGATCTTCAATTTCACTAACTTTAACTCCTAAGTATCTTTCCATTCTAGTACCATGTTGCCTATCAGCCCTACGGAATGTGTTTTTAAATCATTTTATTATCATATAGACTCAGAAAATTATGTACAATTCTTAATGTAATTATCTATGAGTACAGAAAATAATTACTGTGGGAGGTATTCTAATCTTTTAAAAACACACCATACACTAGAAATGCTTTCAAAATAATTATTTTAACTTTGTAAATGAAAACATTAATAAAACCCATATTCCAGAATTAAGATTGACCAAAATGCATCCAAATTATTCACTATGCAAAAGGAAAAATAAAAGCAGAAAGCAACAAAAACTGATATTTTTAAACCATCACTATTATTGTCTACCACTTATTGAGTGTATGCCATTTTACAGACATTGTGTTAAGCTATGTATGTGTGTAATAAAATAGGAACTAGTTTACCCCTATTTACAGATAATAAAATTGAGAATTAAGAAAGCAAACAAAGCCAGAGGCGAAATTCAACTTCTGACAAGTTTCAAAGCAGGACTTAACATTAAATTGCCTTCTCAATAAGTAGTTAAGTTATTAATTTGAGTCACTTAGTGAAAAATTGGCAAAAACATTTTTTTACTACTAATAGCATCTGATAGTGAGGCATTTCAATCATAATCAGATGAGGAAGAAGGATACTATACACATTATCAAATTTAGCATTTCTGGAATAAAGGAGAAAATTGTTTAGTCTTACCCATGAATTCAATCCCCAAGTGGTCTGCTATACCAAAGTCAGCACATAAGGAAGGAAAACAGAAAATGAGAAAAAGGTTAGAGAAAATTCCACACAGAAATCAATGCTTATCAGATTAACATTTCAAGGCAAAGACTGTCTCAGTTATAACAATGTTTGCTTACAAAGATAATTTACACTTTGTCCACAATTAAAGGTGCTCTGAACACTGATTGGTATTTCCCAACAGTCTGGAATTGAGATGGAATAATATTAGCGAGTATGCTAAGTATTATTCCCCGGTGGTTCAGTGGTAAAGAATTCTCCTGTTAATGTATGAGACATGCATCTATCCCTGTGTCAGGAAGATACCTTGGAGGAGGAAATGGCAACCTACCTCAGTATTCTTGCCTGGGAAATCCCATGGACAGAGGAGCCTTGTGGGCTACAGTTCATGGGATTGCAAAAGAGTCAGACATAACTTAGAAACTAAACAAAAACAACATGCTAAGAATAAATTTAGCCCATAAAAAGGAAAGAAAGGAAGGGGGGGATGGGAGGGAGAAAAGGAAGAAAGCAGGGGAAGGAAGAAAGTGAAAAAAAAAACCAAAACAATTTATAGAAACCGCATTGGGAGCTAAAGTTACTTCAGGAATTCATGATATTTTATGTAGAATAACACTCATTTAACAATAAACTAATTTGAACTTCTATGTTAATAATAAGTAGGTAAAGAACAAGAGAGTTCCAGAAAAACATCTATTTCTGCTTTATTGACTATGCCAAAGCCTTTGACTGTGTGGATCACAATAAACTCTGGAAAATTCTGAAAGAGATGGGAATACCAGACCACCTGAGGTGATTCTTGAGAAATCTGTATGCAGGTCAGGAAGCAACAGTTAGAACTGGACATGGAACAACAGACTGGTTCCAAATAGGAAAAGGTGTAGGTCAAGGCTGTATATTGTCACCCTGCTTACTTAACTTCTATGCAGAGTACATTATGAGAAACACTGGGCTGGAAGAAACACAAGCTGGAATCAAGATTGCCGGGAGAAACATCAATAATCTCAGATATGCAGATGAGACCACCCTCATGGCAGAAAGTGAAGAGGAGCTAAAGGGCCTCTTGATGAAGGTGAAAGAGGAGAGTGAAAAAGTTGGCTTAAAACTCAACATTCAGAAAACGAAGATCATGGCATCTGGTCCTATCACATCATGGGAAATAGATGGGGAAACAGTGGAAACAGTGCTAGACTTTATTTTTTATTGGGCTCCAAAATCACTGCAGATGATGACTGCAGCCATGAAATTAAAAACAACGCTTACTCCTTGGAAGGAAAGTTTTGACCAACCTAGATAGCATATTCAAAAGCAGAGACGTTACTTTGCCGACTAAGGTCCGTCTAGTCAAGGCTATGGTTTTTCCTGTGGTCATGTATGGATGTGAGAGTTGGACTGTAAAGAAGGCTGAGCGCCGAAGAATTGATGCTTTTGAACTGTGGTGTTGGAGAAGACTCTTGAGAGTCCCTTGGACTGCAAGGAGATCCAACCAGTCCATTCTGAGGGAGATCAACCCTGGGATTTCTTTGGAAGGAATAATGCTAAAGCTGAAACTTCAGTACTTTGGCCACCTCATGTGAAGAGTTGACTCATTGGAAAAGACTCTGATGCTGGGAGGGACTGGGGGCAGGAGGAGAAGGGGATGACCGAGGATGAGATGGCTGGATGGCATCATGGACTCGATGGATGTGAGTCTGAGTGAACTCCGAGAGATGGTGATGAACAGGGAGGCCTGGCGTGCTGCGATTCATGGAGTTGCAAAGATTTGGACACGACTGAGTGACTGAACTAAAGTGAACTGAAGGAACATTCAGAAAGAATGAAGAGATGGAGCCAAAGCAGAAACAATACCCAGTTGTGGATGTGACTGGTGATGGAAGCAAGGTCTGATACTGTAAAGAGCAATATTGCATAGGAACCTGGAATGTTAGGTCCATGAATCAAGGCAAATTGGAAGTGGTCAAACAGGAGATGGCAAGAGTGAACATCGACATTTTAGGGATCAGTGAACTAAAATGGACTGGAATGGGTAAATTTAACTCAGATGACCATTATATCTACTACTGTGGGCAAGAATCCCTTAGAAAAAAAATGGAGTAGCCAACATCATCAACAAAAGAAATGCAGTACTTGGATGCAATCTCAAAAGACAGAATGATCTCTGTTCATTTCCGAGGAAAGCCATTCAGTATCACGGTAATCCAACCCCATGCCCTAACCAGTACTGCTGAAGAAATTGAATGGTTCTACAAAGATCTATAGACCTTCCAAAACTAACATCCAAAAAATACATCCTTCTCATTATAAGGGACTGGAATGCAAAAGTAGGTAGTCAACAGATACCTGGAGTAACAGGCAAATTTGGCCTTGAGTTACAACACGAAGCAGGGCAAAGGCTAACAGAGTTTTTCAAGAGAGTGCACTGGTCATAGCAAACAGCCTCTTCCAACAACACAAGAACACTCTACACATGGATAATACCAGATGGTCAATACTGAAATTAGACTGATTATACTTTTTGCAGCCAAAGATGGAGAAGTTCTATTAAGTCAGCAAAAACAAGACCGGGAGCTGACTTTGGCTCAGATCATGAACTCCTTATTGACAAATTCAGACTTAAGTTGAAGAAAGTGGAGAAAACCACTAGACCATTCAGGTATGACCTAAATCAAATCCCTTATGATTATACGAGCTTCCCTGGTAGCTCAGAGGTTAAAGCCTGCAAGGCGGGAGACCAGGGCGGGAGACCAGGGCTCAATCCAAGAGTCGGGAAGATCCCCTGGAGAAGGAAATGGCAACCCACTCCAGTATTCTTGCCTGGAAAATCCCATGGACAGAGGAGCCTGGTAGGTTACAGCCCACGGGGTCGCAAAGAGTCAGACACGACTGAGCGAATTCACTTCACTTCACTTATGATTATACAGTGGAAGTGAGAAATAGATTTAAGGGATTAGATCTGATAGAGTGCCTGATGAACTATGGACGGAAGTTCACAACATTTTACAGAAGACAGGATACAAGACCATCCCCAAGAAAAAGAAATGCAAAACGGCAAAATGGCTGTCTGAAAAGGCCAAACAAATAGCTGTGAGAAGAAGAGAAGGAAAAAGCAAAGGAGGAAAGGAAAGATATAAGCATCTGAATGCAGAGTTCCAAAGAATAGCAAGGAAAGATAAGAAAGCCTACCTCAGTGACCAATGCAAAGAAATAGAGGAAAACAATAGAATGGGAAAGACTAGAGATCTCTTCAAGAAAATTAGAGATACTAAGGGGATATTTCATGCAAAGACGGGCACAATAAAGCACAGAAATGATAGGGACTTAACAGAAGCAGAAGATATTAAGAGGTGGCAAGAATATACAAAAGAACTGTACAAAAAGATCTTCAAAACCCAGATAATTATGATGGTATAATCACTCACCTAGAGCCAGACATCCTGGAATATGAAGTCAAGTGGGCCTTAGAAAGCATCAATATGAACAAAGCTAGTGGAGGTGATGAAATTCGTGTTGAGCTATTTCAAATCCTAAAAGATGATGCCGTGAAAGTGCTGCACTCAATATGCCAGCAAGTTTGGAAAACTCAGCAGTGGCCACAGGATTGGAAAAGGTAAGTTTTCATTCCAATTCCTAAGAAAGGCAATGCCAAAGAATGCTCAAACTACCACACAATTGCACTCATCTCACACGCTTGTAAAGTAACGCTCAAAATTCTCCAAGCGAGGCTTCAGCAATACATAAACCATCAACTTCCATTTGTTTAAGCTGGTTTTAGAAAAGGCAGAGGAATCAGAGATCAAATCGCCAACATCCACTGGATTATCGAAAAAGTAAGAGAGTTCCAGAAAAACACCTATTTCTGGTTTATTGACTATGCCAAAGTCTGTGTGGATCACAATAAACTGTGGAAAATTCTTAAAGTGATGGGACTACCAGACCACCTGACTTGCCTCTTGAGAAACCTGTATGTAGGTCAGGAAGCAACAGTTAGGACTGGACATGGAACAGGAGACTGGTACCAAAAGGGAAAAGGAGTACGTCAAGGCTGTATATTGTCACCCTGCTTATTAAGCTTACGTGTAGAGTATATCATGAGAAATGCTGGACTGGAAGAAGCACAAGCTGGAATCTAGATTGCCGGGAGAAATATCAATAACCTCAGATATGGAGATGATATCACTCTTATGGCAGAAAGTGAAGAGGAACTAAAAAGCCTCTTGATGGAAGTGAAAGAGGAGAGTGAAAAAGCTGGCTTGAAGCTCAACATTCAGAAAACGAAGATCATGGCATCTGGTCCCAACACTTCACGGGAAGTAGGTGAGGAAACAGTGGAAACAGTGTCAGACTTTATTTTTGGGGGCTCCAAAATTACTGCAGATGGAGATTGCAGCCATGAAATTAAAAGATGCTTAATTTTTGGAAGGAAAGTTATGACCAACCTAGACAGCATATTCAAAGCAGAGACATTACTTTGTCAACAAAGGTCTGTCTAGTCAAGGCTATGGTTTTTCCAGTGGTCATGTATGGATATGAAAGTTGGACTGTGAGGAAATCTGAGAACTGAAGAATTGATGCTTCTGAACTGTGGTGTTGGAGAAGACTCTTGAGAGTCCCTTGGTCTGCAAGTAGATCCAACCAGTCCATTCTAAAGAAGATCAGTCCTGGATGTTCATTGGAAGGACTGATGTTAAAGCTGAAACTCCAACACTCTGGCCACCTCATGCTAAGAGTTAACTCTTTGGAAAAGACTCTGATGCTGGGAGGGATTGGGGGCAGGAGGAGAAGGGGATGGCAGAGGATGAGATGGCCAAATGGCATCACCAACTTGATGGACATGAGTTTGGGCGAATTCTGGGAGTTGGTGATGGACAGGGAGGCCTAGCATGCTGCAGTAAATGGGTTTGCTAAGAGTCAGACATGACTGAGGGACTGAACTGAACTAAAAGATTTGGACATGACTGAGTGACTGAACTGGACTGAAAGAACATCTGCATGAAAGGCCTTAACCAGAAACTCTTTACCCATCACAAAAAAATAAATTCTTCTGTATCTTTCCCCCTTTATTTGTTAGATGAGGAAGCTGCATCAGTGAGACTAAGAATCTTAAAACGAGGATGATTTGGGCACAAACCCAGTCTATCTGACCCTTTAGTCCTGTGACTGTTACAAACTTGACAATACTTCCTATCCAAAATGAATGGCAGATGCATCCATGTCTGCTTTATATTCCTCGTTCAGCACACCATTTCAACCACCTTAGTATGAAAAGCAAAAATATAAGACACTGAAAGATGAACAGTCAGTAGGTGTGCAATATGCTATTGGAAATCAGTGTAGAAATAACTTAAGTTGAAGACTTAAGTTGAAGAAAATGGGGAAAACCACTAGACTATTCAGTCATGATCTAAAACAAATCCCTATGATTATACAGTGGAAGTGACAAATACACTCAAGGGATTAAATCTAATAGACAAAGTGCTGGAAAAACTATGGATGGAGGTTCATGACTTTCACAGGAGGCAGTGATCAAGACCATCCTCAAGAAACAGAAATGCAAAAGGCAAAATGGTTGTCTGAGGAGGCCTTACAAATAGCTGAGAAAGAAGAGAAGCAAGAGAGAAAAGGAAAGATATAAGCATATGAATACAGAGTTCCAAAGAATAGCAAGGAGAGATAAGAAAGCCTACCTCACTGATTAATGCAAAGAAATAGAGGAAAACAATAGAATGGGAGAGACTAGAGATCTCTTCAAGAAAATTAGAGATACCAAGGGAACATTTCATGCAAAATGGGCACAATAAAGGACAGGAATGGTATGGACCTAACAGAAGCAGAAGATATTACAAAGAGGTGACAAGAATACATAGAAGAACTATAAAAAGATCTTCATGACCCAGATAATCATGATGGTGTGATCACTCACCTAGAGCCAGACATCCTGGAATACAAAGTGTGCCTTAAGAAGCATCACTAGGAATAAATCAATGGAATTCCAGTTGAGCTATTTCAAATCCTAAAAGATGATGCTGTGAAAATGCTACACTCAATATGCCAGCACATTGGAAAACTCAGCAGAAGGCCACAGGAATGGAAAAGGTCAGTTTTCATTCCAATCCCTGAGAAAGGCAATGCCAAAGAATGTTCAAACTACTGCATAATTCCACTCATCTCACATGCTAGAAAAGTAATGCTCGAAATTCCCGAAGCCGTGCTTCAACAGTATGTGAACCTTGAACCTCTAATGTTCAAGCTGGATTTTGAAAGGCAGAGGAACCAGGGATCAAATTGCCAACAGCCACTGGATCATTGAAAAAGAAATAGAGTTCCAGAACAACATCTATTTCTGCTTTATTGACTATGTCAAACCCTTTGACTGTGTGGATAACAACAAACTGTGAAAAATTCTTAAAGAGATAAGATACCAGACCACCTGCCCCGCCTCTTGAGAAATCTTTATGCAGGTGAGGAAGCCAACAGTTAGAACTGGACATGGAATAAAAGACTGGTTTTCTAACTGGGAAAGGGGGTATGTCAAGGCTATATATTGTCACCCTGCTTATTTAACTTATATGTTGAGTACATCATGCAAAATGCCAGGCTGGGTGAAACACAAGCTGGTAACAAGATCACCAGGAGAAATATCAATAACCTCAGATATGCAGATAACACCACCTTTATGGCAGAAAATGAAGAGGAACTAAAAAGCCTCTTGAGAGTGAAAAGTTGGCTTAAAACTCAACATTCAGAAAACTAAAATCTTGGCATCCTGTCCGATCACTCCATGGCAAATAGATGGGAAAATAACAGAAACAGTGAGAGACTTTATTTTCTGGGGCTCCAGAATCACTGCAGATGGTGAATGCAGCCATGAAATTAAAGATGCTTACTCCTTTGAAGAAAGATTATGGCCAACTTAGCATATTAAAAGCAGAAACCTTTGCCCATAAATGTCCACCTAGTCAAAGCTATGGTTTTTCCAGTAGTCATGTATGGATGTGAGAGTTGGACTATAAAGAAAGCTGAGCTCCAGTGAATTGATGCTTTTAAACTGTGGTGTTAGAAAAGACTCTGAGAGTCCCTTGGACTGCAAGGAAATCCAACCAGTCCATCCTAAAGGAAACAGTCCTGAATATTCATTGGAAGGACTGATGCGGAAGCTGAAACTCACTTTGGCCATCTGATATGAAGAACTGACTCATTGGAAAAAACCCTGCTGCTGGGAAATGTTGAAGGTGGGAGGAGAAGGGGACATCAAAGGTTGAAATGGCTGGGTGGCATCACCAACTCAGTGGACATAAGTTTGAGTAAGCTCCAGTAGTTGGTAATGGACAGGGTACCCTCCTGTACTGCAGTACACGAGGTTGTAAATAGTTGAACCTTACTGAGTGACTGAACTGAATGTCTGTGATCAACGGGGAGAACCGGGCCCTGATGTGTCCAACATTTCTTTCTTTTTTTTTTTTTAATACTTTATTCTACATTACAATACTGTATTTGTTTTGCCATACATTGACATGAATCAGCCACAGGTGTCCACGATCTCCCAATGCCAAAGCCCCCTCCCACCTCCCACCCCACATCCTCTCCCTGAATCATCCTGTGCACCAGCCCCATGCGTCCTGCATCCTACATTGAACATAGACTGGCGCTTCATTCTTACAAGATAGTATACATGTTTCAATGCCCTTCTCCCAAATCATCCCACCTTCTCCCTCTCCCTCAGAGTCCAAAAGTCCGTTCTATACCTCTGAGTCTCTTTTGTTGTCTCACATAGAGGGTCTTCATTACTATCCTTCTAAATTCCATACATATGTGTCAGTATACTGTATTGGTGTTTTTCTTTCTGGCTTACTTCACTCTGTATAATCGGCTCCAATTTCATCCATCTCATTAGAACTGAGTCAAATTTATTCTTTTTAAGGGCTGAGTAGTACTCCATTGTGTATATGTACCACAGCTTTCTTATCCATTCATCTGCTGATGGACATCTAGGTTGTTTCCATGTCCTGGCTATTATAAACAGTGCTGCAATGAACATTGGGTATGTGTCCAACATTTCAGCTCCGGAGATTTGTTTATTTTATGGAGCTTTCTTATAATCATTCAGTTATTCAGTTTTTGAATTTGCTGCATTATCTAATGATTATTTCTGTTGTAGTAGTATGTTTCTTAAATGAGAATGAATGAAAAAATATATTGCTACAATCATATTTGTTTCTAAGACTAATTTCTGGGCTCTCTCTTATGACTTCTCTATTTTTGAAAGATTTTCTTTTTAGAGAATATTCATTTAGTTATCTTGAATATTTCAATGCCTTTCTTTTGCAAATGACACATTTTAAAATTCTGTTGTGGTAGAGTATACATAAAATTTGTTATTTTGACAAATTTCAAGGGCACAATTCACTGGTATTGATTACATTCACAATGTGGTATAATCATGACCAACAGATTTCCAAAACTTTTCCATTGCTTCAAAAGTAACTCTACCCATTAGGCAATATTTTCCAATTTTCTCCTCCTCCTTTGCCTTGGTAACCTCTGATGCACTTTACATAGCTAGTAATCTGCCTATACAGAGTTTATTTTTTTAGTGACTAAGAGCTATTTTAATTGAGAAATATATAAGGAACTACTGAAATAATTTTTAAAAGTAGATGCATTTCTTCCTTTCCATGGGATTTTTTTTTACCTGCTTAATATAGTTTATGATAGATATCTAGCATACTTTTATAAAAATACAGGATTTTTACCTGCAAGTAATTAAAAAATCAGTGGGAGCCCACAGAGCAAAAGCTCTGGAAATTCTTTGTGATACTGCTATCACTGAAAACCAGAAACTGCACAAGATCGAGTGGCCAAGGACCCATAAGCTTGCTCCTGGGGAAAGAGAATGTGCTTTCCCCAGAATAGAGATTGTAGAAAAGGTGGCTGGACCACATTTGGGTTCTTGTGTGAATAACATCTTCATGATTATGTGCACTTAGGACACTAGAGAGAGACTAGAACTGTGGTATCTTAAAGAAGGGATATGGGTGAAATAACTGACCATGAGAATAAAAGTATAAAAAAACAAAAACAAAAAGCTTCTGCCTACACCCAGAACAGCTATTAGCCCTAGCCTGATTGAACAGGAACTTTCCAGTAGAATTCACAATATAGAAAACCAGCAAAGACCTACTGCATACCAAAGGGAACTCTCTGTGATACTCTGTGATAACCTGTATGAGAAAAGAATCTGAAAAAGAGTGTATATATATATATATATATATATATATATATATATATATATTTACACACACACATACATATATATGTATGTATGTATAATGAGTCACTTTTCTATACTCCTAAAACTAACACAACATTATAAGTCATCTATACTCTGATAAAATTAAAACGGTAAATAAAATAAAAGTGATGTGGTACAATAGAATATAACTCAGCCACAAAAAGAAAAATGCCATTTGCAGCTACATGGATGGACCTAGAGATTATCATACTAAGCAAAGAAAATCAGAAAGAGAAAGAATACTGTATGATACCATTTATATGTGGAACCTAAAATATGCCACAAATGAACTTATTTATGAAACAAAAACAGACTCACAGGCATAGAAAACAAATTTATGGTTACCAAAGAGGAAAAGGGAAGGATAAAGTAGGGATTTTGGATTATCAGATACAACCTTCTGTACATACAATGGATAAACAACATCTTACTGTATAGCACAGGGAACTATATATTCAATGTTCTATAATAAACTACCATCTGAGCCACCTGGGACTCCTATAATAAACTATAATGGAAAAGCATGTGAAAAAGCATATGCATATATATCCATAACTGAAGCACTTTGCTATTCATCAGAAATTAACATAACATTGTAAATCAACTATAGTTCAATTAAAGAAACAAACAAACAAAAACTTTCCAGTAGAACTAGATGGCTCAGAAACGGCTGGCTATAGTCTGTTTTGCTGGCAAGTATAGCTAATGGTCATTCTTCATTATTCCCACAATCTTGGCTATTCCATCTCTGTATGTGACAGGGGATATGGGGATTCAAGTTTTGTGAGTCTAGAAGTTGCAGTCGGAGAAGTCAATGGCACCCCACTCCAGTACTCTAGCCTGGAAAATCCCATGGACTCAGGAGCCTGGTAGGCTGTAGTCCATGAGGTCGCTAAGAGTCGGACACAACTGAGTGACTTCACTTTCACGCATTGTAGAAGGAAATGGCAATCCACTCCAGTGTTCTTGCCTTGAGAATCCCAGGGACGGGGGGAGCCTGGTGGGCTGCTATGGGGTTGTGCAGAGTTGGACATGACTGAAGCGTCTTAGCAGTAGCAGAAGTTGCAGTAATAAATGAGTGTCATGTTTGATAAGTTTGAGGGAAATCCAGATAATTTAAATCAGAATGAATTCATAACCAGTAAAAGGAACAGAAAAAAATTTTAATTATTCACACACTAAACAATATAAGTAGATATCTTAAGAAAATCTGTCTACTTTTAATATAGCAGAACTGTTACATCTAATTATTACAGTTGTAATTCTCAGAAATACTGTCAAGCAAGGTAGAATTATATACTTCAATTTTATATTTACTTTTCTATAATCAATTCAGTTCAGTTCAGTTGCTCAGTTGTGTCTGAATGTTTGTGAACCCATGGACTGCAGCACGCCAGATCTCCTGTACATCACCAACTCCCGGAATTTATTTAAACTCATGTTCATTGAGTCGGTGACTCCATCCAACCATCTCATCCTCTGTTGTCCCCTTCTCTTCCTGCCTTCAATCTTTCCCCACATCAGGGTCTTCTAATGAGTCAGTTCTTCCCATCAGATGGACAAAGTATTGGAGTTTCAGCTTCAACATCAGTCCTTCCAATGAATATTCAGGACTGATTTCCTTTAGGATGGACTGGTTGGATCTTCTTGCAGACCAAGGGACTCTCAAGAATCTTTCCCAACACACAGTTCAAAAGCATTAATTCTTTGGTGCTCAGCTTTCTTTACAGTCCAACTCTCATATCCACACATGACTACTGGAAAAGCCATAGCCTTGACTAGATGGACTTTGTTGGCAAAGTAATGTCTCTGCTTTTTAATATGTTGTCTAGGTTGGTCATAGCTTTTCTTCCAAAGAGCATGCATATTTTAATTTCATGGCTGCAGTCACTATCTGCAGTGATTTTGGAGCCCCACAAAATAAAAGTCTCTCACTGTTTCCACTGTTTCCCATGAAGTGATGGGATCAGATGCCATGATCTTAGTTTTCTGAATATTGAGTTTTAAGCCAATTTTTTCACTCTCTTCTTTCACTTTCATCAAGAGGCTCTTTAGTTCTTTGCTTTCTGTCATAGGGTGGTATCATCTGCATATCTGAGATTATTGATATTTCTCCTGGCAGTCTTGATTCTAGCTTGTGCTTCATCCATCCCAATGTTTCTCGTGATGTCCTCTGCATATAAGTTAAATAAGCAGGGTGACAACATACAGCCTTGACGTACTCCTTTCCTGATTTGAAGCCAGTCTGTTGTTCCATGTCCAGTTCTAACAGTTGCTTCCTGACCCGCATACAGATTTCTCAAGAGGCAGGTCAGGTGGTCTGGTATTCCCATCTGTTTAAGAATTTTCCACAGTTTGTTGTGATCTATATAGTCAAAGGCTTTGCCATAATCAATAAATAATAATATTCATGAAAACTGACACTAGTGAAATATAAAAAATTACACCTAATTTAAAATCTCCCTTTTTCTCTCTCACTACACACACATTTTTACTCTTTTATTAAAATGCTAAACACTGATTATTGCAGAAATTAATTTTGACAATTAAGACATACACAGAACATAAACCACCATATTCCTCATACCCCTTCACTGGCTATTTCTTAAAGCAATACACTTTCTTGGGGATACGCAGGCCATTTTGGCCTGCACAAAAACATCAAAAGGAATGTGATGAACATAAATCAGTTAATAATTCATTTATTCATTTAACAATCCATGTGCCAAGAATCATGCAGACAGTGGGATGAAAAAGGAGGCACATAGCTTAAGCAAAAAAAAAAAAAAAAACCAGTTTGATCTTCCCTATGCCATGCATCAGAATGTACAATTCCCATCATTTTTACAGTTTGATGAAATTTTCTCTGTAAAAACTGCAGTTTGTTTGGAATATTGCACTGTTTGATTATACAGTAGCGGCTAAGTCCCTGTCATTTACTATGTGCCAAGAACTGCTTTAAGTATTAACTCACAGAAATTGGTAAGATTGTCATGATCCTCATTTTAAACAGAGGCACACAGAGGTGAACAAACTTTCCCAAAACCATATGGTTAGTAAGTAGTGGAAACACAACTGAGCCTAAGCGGCTTGACTTTCAGCCACAAGTCATTTTCAGAGTTTACTTATGCACTCCCTATGAAGAAAAAGCTAATTTTTACAAACTCATCAGGTAATAAGATGTTCAGGGAGGAGTTATTTAATCCATTTAAGAGAACAAATTGCTTTCAAGTGTCCTTAGGCACTGCAGAGGCACCACTTAGTTACTTGCTCAGCCCTAGTTTATTGATGAAGTGCCCAGTATTAGTGAGGTAGAGTGGAAGTCCCTCTCTCCAAGGAACCAAACTGGAGAATCATTAACATCTTTTCATTGGTTCCCAGGAGTTTTCTTCATAATGAGACTGGCCTAATTGACGTTATTTGCTTGTACATATAGCAAGGGATATAGGGAGTTGTGTCTAAATATGTGCCAGACATTGAACCAAATAATCTTCATATTGGCAATATACTTAACAAATGCCAGCAGTTCTGCTGAGACTTGCCTGAAACATGCTTAAGATGTGAGGGCTATATGTAAACTTATAGCTGATTCAACAGCTTATAGTTGTTGTATAGCAGAAACCCATACAACACTGTAAAGCAATTATCCTCCAATTAAAAAAAAAAAAAAGCTGAGGGCTAGGGAAGTAACCAGGGAGACAAACAATACGCTACAAAGTCAAAAGCTCCAGAAAATTCAGGGCCCACATGTTTCCAGTGTATCCGTGATTCCTTTGGTGTGAGCAACTCAAAGCTTCTGATTTATATGCTGACAAACAGACAATTAGAGGCTACCAACAGTTCCATCCATCTGGGCAGAATGAAGAAAAGCAAATGAAAACAACCCGTGACTTGATTCCAGTCTGAGGGCAAGATGAGACAAGTCGTCATGCAGCCTGTTATGAGAAACCCCAACAATACAGCACCAGGATGCTGCAACATCAATATAGGTTTCAGCACTACTCCTATATTAAAAGCAACCGAACAAGATAATTCTATCACGGAGTAGTTCTGAATGGGACAATTTAAGCCCTTGTTCCATGGGATGTACTAAAACATGTTACATGAAAATACTATGTTTTGAAACGTTAGAATACTGGCTTAATGTTCAACAGGCTTCTCCACTGCAGGATAAAAGGCCTTCATACGTGTGCTGAGAGTACCCTGGTGGTGGCTCGGGAGGCAGTATTTCCTAACTCGATATAAACAGCCACCTTGGTGCGAAGTACTCCGTGTAGTGATCTATCATGGTACCCTCTCTGGGAAATAAGCCCATATAAGTGTGGAAGAAATTAGCCACTCAGCTAAAAAACACATCAGTTATAAATGATTTATCTTGATCACTGGACTGAAATCTGTCACTATATAGAGTCCACATTCAGATCCACGTCAAATGACTTTTCAACGGTGACACTTTAGGATGGAGTAGTCCATCTCAACTAAGAAGACCACACTGTATTTATAAAGACAGTAAATTGGGTCTTGAATGTTTGCTGACCTGTGACACCAGAACTGACCATTCTCATACTGACCATCCAGTATTTTCAAGAATTGCTGTAAAGAAATGTAACTGTCTCATGCTTCAACAGTGGGTCCTTGTATTCTGCTTACTCTCAGAGAAGATCATGGACAGGGTTATGCGATGTTACAAGTCAAGGCATTGTCATGTATGTTCCAGTTTATTATAACAAGACAGACAAACTAGGAAAGGCTGGAATAGACACTAAGATTTCTGATTAGGAGGGCAAGGACTTGAGGGTGGACCTGGCTGTGACAGCTGTGGGAAGCTACAGTCAAGAAGAAACCCAAGGGATTCACAGAATATATACCTTTCAAAAGATTAAGTGGTCATAGGCTGGAGGAATAAAGGTCACCGCACGCTCCCAGAGCATATAACCGTTCATTAGGGGGAAGTGACATTTAGCAATCACTAAGAGTATCTGATGACAGGGAGCGAAGAACAGCCAGACCTGGATCTCTCAGACACTGGGTCCTCCAACAAGGAGGAAAAAGAGCTGGCAAAAGTGTGAGCTCATTCCCGCACGGTGTCCAAAAAGGAGAGGACAGAATTGGATTATTTTTTTTCCAGTTACACAGTGCGAGAGTTTGGATATGAATGCAGGTTAGAATCAAACCTCCATACTCCCTCCATTATATCATGCTACCCTCTTAAACACTTAATTTTATTTTTATCAGCCCACATATATATTTGATCTTAAAATTTCTACATGTTCATAAATAAAACTTGGACAGCCACAAAATCATAGTAGTAAAAAGAAAATATTTCTTATTACATTTGAAAAGTAATTTCTGTTAAATTTTTGTTCAAGTTCTTTTCAATCTTCTCTCCCAACATGTAAAATGAGTTTAAAGTCAGTTTTACACAAAATCACCTTGCATCATGGGCCTAACTCAAAGGACGCTCTTCGGCCATTTCAGCTTTATAATCCCAGTCCCCCTCTATCACATCAGAACTTCAGAACTGACAGCTTTTTCTACTGTTGAGAGTAAGTCCTGACATTATTACTGTGACCAGCCTCACACCAGACAGGTCATCAATCAAGAAGCAAAATCTCCTTTCCAGAAAAGCGCACGGCCCCGTTCTTTCTTCCAGGGGCCTTGTAATGAAGCATGACCTCTTAATTTTTCTTCTGAAAAGCTCTGTTATGGATTCCTCTTGAATGGAGACACTTCCATTTCACCTTTCCCTATCATCCTCTAAGTAAAATATATTCATTTGTATCAAAGGAAGAAAAGGAGACTACCAGGCTCCAGCCAATGGAGACTGCCATGTGTTCATGCAGTGCAAACTAAGATGGGCACTTTGCTCTTAAAATCAAATCATAAAATCATGTAATAAAATCATATTAAACCAGAGTTACAACTGGGGTTTATGAGTGACTCTGTTTAGGACATCTGTTCCTCAAAGACAAATCTTACCTAAAATATTGTAGAATTTTCCAGTGAAAACATTTTGTAGCATTAGACTTAACACTGATTTCATGTTCACAATGACTGACTGAAGAATTAAATAAGAATTACCATTGTATAGAAGAATTCTTCATTGAATAAATTCTGCTAGTTTGGCCATATAATAGATGACAGTAAGTTTGTACAGGTGAGTGCACTCGGAGTGCTTGCTCCTGAAATCCCCACTTCTCATAGTTCATCAGCTTTGCAGCCTCTCCTATTTTCTCACTGGGCACTTCCATACACATTATTTCATGTAACTTCACAAAGTCGCCTGTAAAGTGGTGCTCCTGACTTCCGTGTAATAGCTGAAGAAAATAAGCTTCCTTGAAAAACTAAAGGCCGTATTTATAGATGCCTATATTCTGATGGTGGAAAACTATCACAAATTCCAGGAGTGAAGGGCCATTATTTCTCTTGCTCACTGATTTATCACTCCAGCCTATCAAAGCCTGACACTTTGTTGATGCTCACTAAATATTTAATGAGTGGAGGAAATGCCATCTGAGCCAGCCCCTTGGCCTGCTGCACGTAATAGTCTGAATTCCTACAGAGCACATCCAGTCTGTTTCCTGTCACCTCATTTTTGAGGATTCCAAGGAATGTGACACTTCTTGGTGTAACTTTTGATACTGAAAAAACAATATCCATAAATGTTTCTAGAACACCCCTGCATATCAAGTACTACATTTAAATATTACTTACATAAGTGTACAATTCTAGAGTCCAAAACATAGCGGTTACTATCTGAAAGGGTCCAGCACATGCATATATTTGTCACATAAATTTGCCTGTAATTTAGAATTCTTGTGAACAAGTGGTCAATTATCAGAAAAAAGGATTCAATTTTCCATGGTAATATTACTATAAATGCTACTTAAGGATTTACTCCTTAGTAATGTCAGATCATCTAAGCAAACTTCGAAATAGTCATTTTGTACACTTTACAGATTGTAACTTTTCAGCTTCAATCCATTTTAATATCAATGAAGACATATAGAGGAGATGAAGGTCAGTATATGTAAAGATTATAATAAAATAGGGGAAAGTCTACTCAAACAAGAAAGGAAAGAAAGAAGTACATGGCAATTAGCATCAGTACATGCTAATTAATTAAAGCCTTTGTTAACAAATTGTTTTAGAACCATGCTTTTAATCATATTCCTAAATTCAGAATTGCAGTAGCTTGATGATGAACAGTAATTCAGAAAGTGATGGACACATATTAAGATATATTCTTCTGAAATGCACTCCCCTACCCTAAGAAAAGGGCACAGAACTAACTCCCACCCCTCAACAGAGAATAGCTTTGGTAGACTGGAGATCACACAAAATATCTCTTCTGCTTCCCATAGGCCAAAGACAGAGAAAGAGGAGGCAAGTGATCTGTATGAGGCAGAAAGATTCCTGGGCCTGGAGAAACTACCCAAGGGATTTATCTGGAGCATCCAACGGCAGTGAGGAAACAGGTGACAAATAGCCTCAGCCTCTTTTGTGATGAAGTGAGTCCAAGCCAAAACAGCAAAGATAATTCAGACTAGGAGGTAAGTGAAGATAGTAATCAGAAATACATCCTTTTTAGTTTGGACTCAGAAAAATGGGGAGTAACTGAGAAAGTGCAATTTATGATGGGCTGGGGTAACTATTTCAGGGCTAAGGCAAAAACAAACAAACAAACAAAAAAAAAAAACCAAGCTTGTGCATTGGAAGCTTATTCTTTTTGAAAAAAAATTATTTTAATTGAAAGATGATTACTTTACAATATTGTGGTGGTTTTTGCCATACATCGACATGAATCAGCCATGCGTGTTCACCTTCCTGAAACCCCTTCCCAACTCCTTCCCCACTCCATCCCTCTGGTATGTCCCAGAGCACCAGCTTTGCATGCCCTGCTTCATGCACTGAATTTTCACTGGTCATATACATGTTTCAATGCTATTCTCTCATATCATCCCACACTCGCCTTCTCCCATAGAGTCCAATAGTCTGTTTTTACATCTGTGTCTCTTTTGCTGCCTTGCATATACGGTCATCATTATCATCTTTCTAAATTCCATATATATGCATTAATATACTGTATTGGTGTTTCTCTTTCTGACTTAGATCATTCTGTACAGTAGGCTCCAGTTTCACCCACCTCATTAGAATTGACTCAACTGTGTTCTTTTTATAGCTGAGTATTATTTCTTTGGGAACCACAACTTCCTTATCCATTTGTTTGCTGATGGACAGGAAGCTTATTCTTAAGTGATGCCTGATGCTACTGAGGAATGATGTGGTACAAGACAAGACAGACATTACACTTTTGTCCATTCCTTTTGGTAATCACTCGGTAAGTTAGGTTCCTATTTCGTGGCAGGCAGTTGTGGTCTCTGAATAGCAGACTTGGCCGTTGCCATTGCTTTTGGCTTTGCTATATGGGCACACTAAGGCGGGCGGCAGCGAGAGCTGGGCCGGGCGCACTAAGTGCGGCCAAGAGGAGCTACCCCACGTCCGAGGTCAGGGGCAGCAGCCTAGAGTACCAGGCTGCAGCGCAGGAACGGCCGAGAGGAGCTACCCCACGTCCGAGCTCAGTGGCAGCAGGGAGGAGGCACCCTGTGTTAGAGGTCAGGGGCGGTGACCGAGAGGAGCTGCCCTGCGTCCGATGTCAGTGGTGGCCGGGAGGAGGCATCCCACGTCCGAGGTCAGGGGCGGTGGCTGGGTGGAGCTACCCTACGTCCAAGGCCAGGGACGGCCTGGGGGAGATACCCTGTGTCTGAGGTAAGGGGTGGCCAGAAGAAGCCACCTCATGCTGGAGGCCAGGGGTGGTGACGGGGAAGAGACACTGCAAGCCCGAGGCCAGGGGCGGCAGCTGGGAGGAGCTGCCTTGTGCTTGAGGCCAGGGGCAGTAACCCTGAGGAGCCACCCCGAGCTTGAGCCTGAGGCCAGTGGCAGCAGCTGAAAGGAGCCACCCATGCCTGAGGCCAGGGCTGGCGGCCAGGAGGATCAACCCGAGGTGGTGGCTGCGCAGGAGCAGGAGGGCCTAGAGGAGCTATCCCACATTGAAGGTCAGGAAGGCGGCAGTAAAGAGATACCCCTCATTCAAGGTAAGAGACAGCAGCTGTGCTTTGCTGGAGTAGCCGTGAAAAGACACACCATGCTCAAGGTGAGAGAAACCCAAGTAAGATGGTAGGTATTGAAAGAGGGCATCAGAGGGCAGACACACTGAAACCATACTCACAGAAAACTAGTCAATCTAATCATACTAGGACCACAGCCGTGTCTAACTCAATGAAACCAAGCCATGCCTGCGGGGGAACCCAAGACAGGCGGGTCATGGTGGAGAGGTCTGACAGAACGTAGTCCACTGGAGAAGGGAATGGCAAGCCACTTCAGTATGCTTGCCTTGAGAACCCCATGAACATCATGAAAAGGCAAAATGATAGGATACTGAGAGAGGAACTCCCCAGGTCAGTAGGTGCCCAATATGCTACTGGAGATCAGTGGAGAAATAACTAGAAAGAATGAAGGGCTGGAGCCAAAGCAAAAAAATACCCAGCTGTGGCTGTGACTGGTGATAGAAGCAAGACCCAATGCTGTAAAGAGCAATATTGCATACGAACCTGGAATGTCAGGTCCATGAATCAAGGCAAATTGTAAGTGGTCAAACAAGAGATGGCAAGGGTGAACGTCGACATTCTAGGAATCAGTGAACTAAAATGGACTGGAATGGGTGAATTCAACTCAGATGACCATTATATCTACTACTGTGGGCAGGAATCCCTAAGAAGAAATGGAGTAGCCATTATGGTCGACAAAAGAGTCCGAAATGCAGTACTTGGATGCAGTCTCAAAAACGACAGAATGATCTCTGTTCGTTTCCAAGGCAAACCATTCAATATCATAGTTATCCAAGTCTATGCCCCAAACAGTAATGCTGAAGAAGCTGAGTTGAACAGTTTTATGAAGACCTACAAGACCTGTTAGAACTAACACCCCAAAAGATGTCCTTTTCATTATAGGGGACTAGAAAGCTAAAGTAGGAAGTCAAGAAACACCTGGAATAACAGGCAAATTTGGCCTTGGAATGTGGAATGAAGCAGGGCAAAGACTAATAGAGTTTTGCCAAGAAAATGCACTGGTCATAGCAAACACCCTCTTCCAACAATGCAAGAGAGGACTCTACACATGGACATCACCAGATGGTCAACACCCAAATCAGATTGATTGTATTCTTTGCAGCCAAAGATGGAGAAGCTCTATACAGTCAACAACAACAAGACCAGGAGCTGACTGTGGCTCAGATCATGAACTCTTATTGCCGAATTCAGACTGAAATTGAAGAAAGTAGGGAAAACTGCTAGACCATTCAGGTATGACCTAAATCAAATCCCTTATGATTATACAGTGGAAGTGAGAAATAGATTTAAGGGCCTAGATCTGATAGATAGAGTGCCTGACGAACTATGGAATGAGGTTTGTGACATTGTACGGGAGACATGGATCAAGACCATCCCCTTGGAAAAGAAATGCAAAAATGTAAAATGGCTCTCTGAGAAGGCCTTACAAATAGCTGTGAAAAGAAGAGAGGTGAAAAGCAAAGGAGAAAAGGAAAGATATAAGCATCTGAATGCAGAGTTCCAAAGAATAGCAAGAAGAGATAAGAAAGCCCTCTTCAGCAATCAATGCAAAGAAATAGAGGAAAAGGACAGAATGGGAAAGACTAGAGATCTCTTCAAGAAAATTAGAGATACCAAGGGAACATTTCATGCAAAGATGGGCTTGATAAAGGACAGAAATGGTCTGGACCTAATAGAAGCTGAAGATATTAAGAAAAGGTGGCAACACAGAAGAACTGTACAAAAAGATCTTCAAGATCCAGATACTCATGATGATGTGATCATTCATCTAGAGCCAGACATCTTGGAATGTGAAGTGAAGTGGGCCTTAGAAAGCATCATTACGAACAAAGCTAGTGGAGGTGATGGAATTCCAGTTGAGCTGTTACAAATCCTAAAAGATGATGCTGTGAAAGTGCTGCACTCAATATGCCAGCAAATTTGGAAAACTCAGCAGTGGCCACAGACTGGAAAAGATCAGTTTTCAAACCAATACCAAAGAAAGGCGATGCCAAAGAATGCTCAAACTACCGCACAATTGCACTCATCTCACATGCTAGTAAAGTAATGCTCTAAATTCTCCAAGCCAGGCTTCAGCAATATGTGAACCGTGAACTTCCAGATGTTCAAGCTGGTTTTAGAAAAGGCAGAGGAACCAGAGATCAAATTGCCAACATCCGCTGGATCATGGAAAAAGCAAGAGAGTTCCAGAAAAACATCTATTTCTTCTTTATTGACTATGCCAGAGCCTTTGACTGTGTCTATCACAATAAACTGTGGAAAATTCTTCAAGAGATGGGAATACCAGACCACCTGAGGTGACTCTTGAGAAATCTGTATGCAGGTCAGGAAGCAACAGTTAGAACTGGATATAGAACAACAGACTGGTTCCAAATAGGGAAAAGGAGTACTTCAAGGCTGTATATTGTCACCCTGCTTATTTAACTATATGCAGAGTACATCATGAGAAATGCTGGACTGGAAGAAACATAGCTGGAATCAAGATTGCCGAGAGAAATATCAATCGCCTCAGATATGCAGATGACACCACTCTTATGGCATAAAGTGAAGAGGAGCTAAAGGGCCTCTTGATGAAGGTGAAAGAGGAGAGTGAAAAAGCTGGCTTAAAGCTCAACATTCAGAAAACGAAGATCATGGCATCCAGTCCCATCACTTCATGGGAAATAGATGGGGAAACAGTGGAAACAGTGTCAGACTTTATCTTTTGGGCTCCAAAATCACTGCAGATGGTGACTGCAGCCATGAAATTAAAAGACACTTACTCCTTGGAAGAAAAGTTATGACCAAGCTAGATAGCATACTGAAAAGCAGAGACGTTACTTTGCTGACTAAGTTCCCCTCTAGTCAAGGCTATGGTTTTTCCTGTGGTCATGTATGGATATGAGAGTTGGACTGTGAAGAAGGCTGAGCGCCAAAGAATTGATACTTTTGAATTTGGTGTTGGGGAAGACTCTTGAGAGTCTCTTGGACTGCAAGGAGATCCAACCATTCCATCCTGAAGGAGATCAGCCCTGGGTGTTCTTTGGAAGGAATGATGCTAAATCTGAAAGTTCAGTACTTTGGCCACCTCATGAGAAGAGTTGACTCATTGGAAAAGACTCTGATGCTGGGAGGGACTGGGGGCAGGAGGAGAAGGGGACGACTGAGGATTAGATGGCTGGATGGCATCACGGACTTGATGGACGTGAGTCTGAGTGAACTCCGAGAGATGGTGATGAACAGGGAGGCCTGGCGTGCTGCGATTCATGGGGTCGCAAAGAGTTGGACATGACTGAGCAACTGAACTGAACTAACTGAACTGAAAGGTATTGATTTCTATGGGAAAATATATTGCACTATAAATAGTTCTTTACATGCAGAAGGTAGCTATTTATAATTTTTCTGTTGGAAGTCATTTAAAATATGAGAATGAAATCACCTCTTTCCCCTAAATATAAACATTCTACCAATCCTTATTCAAATAGGCCTAAACCCACAACACATCTCATGTCTTTATTTCAGCCATTGCACTAGCCTTGAATATCTTTCCTGATGGACTCAACAAGTTGTCAAACTAACAAATTCATTCTGTCTTTCAAGGACCAACTCTTCCTAAAGCAGGTAAAAACATTACCTGTTCCATTTCTCTATGGATGAAAATGGGATCTGTATTTAGGAATAGTATTATCATGCATTGCCTTGTGACTATCGATAGCGGATATTGATATCATGACTAACTAGGTAAACTAGGATCTTCACCCTCCCCTTCTTTACCACCCCCTTCTGTCTTTCAGATGGAAGATGGCAAGTAAATTTTTATTGAATCTTTTTCATAATCCCACTACTTTTGTTTTCCTTATTGAAAGTATACTGTCACGAAATTTTTAAAATGTAAATCATGTTTATAAACACGCTTTCTCTCAGGCTACATTTTCTACCCAAGTCTTCCAGATTTTCTAGACATTTGCAGGAGGCTTCCATTACCACACACACACACACACACACACACACACACACACATATTATATTTGGAATTACATAGTTTATTCCTCACTGAATTGGGAATCGCCTGCAGGGAACAAAAAGAAAGAAAGAGGTACAGTCTTTTCCAGTTCTACCCCCTCAGTGAGTGACTTCTTACATAAGACGCTCTTATTTTAGTGTCTTTTGGAAAGGAGGAGAGCGCTGGTAGCCACTGCAGTGCAAAGAAAAGCATCGCCAAGGCCTTCATCCACGGCCATCTGCGTCAGCCACGCCCAGGCCTGTGCTCACCCTTGCTTCTGTTCCATACACAAACTCAGTTCCATGAATGAAACGGAGTGAAGGAAAGTTCCTCAATACAATACACTTTTTAGAGCTCCCTATCTTTGGAAGAATTATGTTTCCTTGCTCTTTTCAGACTCAGCTCAAACAATTCCCCCACGAGGTGTCCTTTCCAGTAACACTTTGCCCTTTCTATCTTGTGGTTATTTGTCTGGCAATCTCACCTCCTCCTTCCAGACTATGTACCTATCAGGCAGGTAGTAAATGCTCAAAGCATTTTTATTGACTGAATCCACAAAGAGATGGATAAATAGCGTCTGGATAAATCAATCATTTTATTTGTTTAAATGCACATACTCATGGTGCCTAATGTTTGATAATGTGCTCTTTTTAAAATTTATTTATTTTAATTGGAGGCTAATTACTTTACAATATTGTATTGGTTTTGCCATACATCGACATGAATCCGCCACAGGTGTACTCGTGTTCCCCATCCTGAATCCCCCTCCCTCCTCCCTCCCCGTACCATCCCTCTGGGTCATCCCAGTGCACCAGCCCCAAGCATCCTGTATCCTGTATCGAACCTGGACTGGCGATTCATTTCTTACATGGTATTATACACATTTCAGTGCAATTTGGGAGAATGGAATTGATGATGTGCTCTTAAAATGATACATAAATTCAGGCAACTGGGAAGAAAACTTGGCAACCCTATGGTTTCTATGATTAATTTTGTTTCTTTCCTTCATTCTGACATGTTAACATATTCCAATTTTGGGTAACATCTTAATTTAGTATTTAATGCTATAAATTTTTGGTAAAAAGCATTTGTATGGGAATAGTTTCATAGCTTATGATCCTTATGCTGGGTATTTCTATTACCAAGTTTAAAAGTCTCATCAATTTAGACTTATAAATTCTGAACACCTGGGAATACTGGATAATGAGAGCAACAGATGATATATGGGCTCACTAATGGATTAATTTATTACTTCTGTGGACCTAAAATGTAGCAATAGCATGAAACTTTTCTTCTGCTAAATACATAATCAGTTGAGGGTGTTATTTGCTTCATTTGAATGCAAAGAACAATTCTTCTGCTACCTACTTCCTAAATCTATTAAGTAGTTAATAACATAGGACTAATGCAAGCTTCTTTTATTTAATAGAAATAAAGAAATGGAAATTAAACTGCTAGAGTCTTCTCCCATTAATGGCTTCCTCCAGAGTAGCTGGATTATTCTTCATAGTGTAGGAAAACCAGGGAAAGTGTCTTTGTTAAAATAATGGTGGAAACTATTATCTAATTTTGTCTCTTATTAGCTGGAGACCCTGTGGAATCCAGGTGCTTACATGTTTTCACCCTCATTCTCTCGCTCTTCTATAGTCTCGGTAACTATTTTCTATGTATTTGGATAATAATAGTCACTCTGCTGGGCATTCTATTAGTGAGATAACCTTTTCAAAATGCTGTGGGGATGTCAAAAGTTGAGTATGGATGAATCTAGAAACTTCTAATTTTGCATCACTTAGACATTAGCACGGCAAATAAATAAAGTCTGCAATGTTACTCCTCTAAACAACCATCTACAAATGATACAAATGAGTCTATATGACATCTGGCTCACCCATCCTCACAGCATCCTTTCTATGGATAATATTTTACAGATGAGAAAACTGAGATTCAGAGAGGTACACTAATTTGCTGAGGATAGAAAGCATCTCACTTAATGAAATCATGCCACTTGCCCCTCCTCCTCTGCAGAAAACCTTCTACTATCATGCTGAGTGTGCCATGTGAGTCAGACATTAAGGATTCAGCCCCAATCTGCTTCCCCAGTGTACCTCCACATTCTGCCTCCAATTCCACAGGCTCATTTTGCTTATGTGAACTTCGGTGGACTTCACTCCTGGCTGCGGCTGCTGCTGCTGCTGCTGCTGCTGCTGCTGAGTCGCTTCAGTCGTGTCCGACTCTGTGCGACCCCATAGACGGCAGCCCACCAGGCTCCTCCGTCCCTGGGATTCTCCAGGCAAGAGTACTGGAGTGGGGGTGCCATTGCCTTCTCCATCACTCATGGCAACTCACTTCAAACACAACCTTCTCTGGAAGATATTTTCCTATATAATATCTCCAATGAAATAGTCTTTCATATTATGTTTTATGTTCATGTACACTCTAACTATTGAGGTTCTTTATTTTCTTGCTTATCTTCCCCCAATAACTATAAGCAACTTAATTTTTTTTAAGCCATGCTTAGTGTATCTTCATATTTTAGATTCTCGGTCAGTTTCTGGTACAGAGAGAGCACTTACTTAAAGAAAAATTAACTGCAAAGATTTTTGAAGTTTTACTCAATGAGACTTCTGTTACTGATAGTTCCTTCTATCCTCTGTCATTTCTTCTGCTGCCTTGGAGGAGGGAAGTCTTAGCAATTAAAATAAAAAGTGTGTGAGTTACAAAATCTTTGGCTAAGAAGGAATTGAAATATAAAATACTAGATTTGATAATATAGACAAAGAATCAGGTTCTTTCTGCAGGTTAATACATTAAAGAGTTTCTAGGTGAAGGAAAAAAAGAAAGAAAGCCAGAAAACTGGTGAAGTGATCTTCAGAAAGAAACATGCACACTGCTCCTGCCAAATCATGAACTTCTCACCATCCCATGCTCCAAAATGAGGAAGTGAAGCATCTTCCCAAACAGGGCTGCCTTGAGCTAACTATAGTCCCTGGAAGCACCAAGACCACAGAGAACCCATGCCCACTGCTCTCCCAGCCTCAGTTACACTGAAGGAGGTACTGCCTAGAGGGTCCAGAGAGATGACCCTCGGATATGCTGGGGTGAAAGAGCTACGCAGGTCGATTTATTCCTGGCGCATCTGATAGACACAGTCACTGACAGCCTGACATGAATGAGGAGGCTGGGAAGACTAGAGTCTGCAGAAATGATCTCTGTGGACTACAAACACGCCACTACTGAGGACAGCTTGGCAGACGCCAGCATGGGTAGACAGGGGCACAGAAGATGCCCCCTGACCACTGTCTGCAGCTGGACCCAGGCATGGGATAAATCACACCCCTTTACAGAGCTGCAGTGCTACCCTCAGGGAACAGGAGTCAAAGATGAACTGTGATTACACTTACCTCTAACTCAGTGAAATTGAACTTGACATAGAAAATGCAGGAAATTAAATAACAAAGATAATAATATAACTTAAATTTTTGAGGGCTTATTTGAAGCAGACATTTATCTATACACTTTATATGTCTTAGTTCATTTAAAACCTAGAACAATTTTATGAAGTAGCTGCTGTTTTTATTCCCATGTTAGAGATGAAACAGGCACTAGAGGTGTTCAACTTGTGACAAGCAGTGCTGGTTGAAGAAATTACTCTTTGAACCCACAGCACAAATGGGTTTGTATTCATGTCACTCTACATTTCTGAGACTGAGTTTTTTTACTGCTACAAAATTAACAAGGTCGATTGACTTGTTATCCTGCAGTATTAGATAGAGTTACACTGAACTCAATATTGTCATGTTAACCCAAATTCTATTTTATTTAAAGTTTATTAAGTTGGCATTTCTTGCACTCACAAAAACTGGAATATAAAATAAGGTTATCTTCACGGCAACTAATCAAAATATGCAAACAGCTAGGTGCAAAGAAATTGTCAACAATTTTTGTAGGGCTTCAAGCTGTTTAAGCACTTACTATTGAATTATTCTTGCTATGGGCATTAGCTATTATTAAAACATTTTTATTTAGTTGATTTTAAATTAGCTTGAACTTTATTTTAAGGAATTTCCCTTTTATTGTGGTAAGCAGTAAGTGATGAGAAACTAAACAGCCTTTTGATGAGGGTGAAATAAGAGAGTGAAAAGTCTGGCTTGAAACTCAGTATTAAAAAAAAAAGATGATGGCATCTAGTCCCATCACTTCATGGCAAACAGAAGGGGGAAAGTGGAAGCAATGATAGATTTTACTTTCTTGGGTTCCAAAATCACTGTGGATGGTGACTGCAGCTATGAAATTAAAAGACACATGCTCCTTGGAAAAAAAGCTATGACAAACCTAGACAGCATATTAGAAAGCAGAAATATAACTTTGACAACAAAGGTCCATGGAGTCAAAACTGTGGTTTTCCAGTAGCTGTGTACAGATGTGAGAGCTGGATCATAACAAAGGCTGAGGGCCTAAGCAATGATGCTTTTGAATTTGTTGCTAGAGAAGACGCTTGAGAGTCCCTTGGACTGCAAGATCAAACCAGTCAGTCCTCAAGGAAATCAATCCTGAATATTCATTGAAAGGACTAATACTGAAGCTTCAATACTTTGGCCACCTGATACAAAGAGCCAACGCATTGGCAAAGACCCTGTTGCTGGGAAAGATTGAAGGCAAAAGGAGACGAGGCAGCAGCAGAAGAGATGGTCAGATAGAATCACTGCCTCGATGACTCAATAAATTTGAGCAAATTCCAGGAGATAGTCAAGGGCAGAGTAGTCTGGCATTCTACAGTCTATGACATCGCAAACAGTTGGACACAGCTGAGTGACTGAACAACAGATATAAATCCTAGGAAAAGGTTTCAAAGCCATAAGAGATTTAAATAATGACATTCCCCTCTTGTTCAAATTGAGCCTTCCCTAAGGAAAATGAGATTAATCTGCCCCTGGCAGGGACTCAGTTGTGCCCACAGCTCACTGAAGTTTAGAAATGTTAAAGATATGAATAGGAAGAATCATTGTGTGACAGCGCATGACCCCATTGCTCTGGACGGCTTCATAATGGCCACAAGCTGAATTCTCCTGGACACTAACTCCATCTATTCCTTCCAGTAGTAACAGTCAATTCCCTCTCTTTTGCACTTCTCTTAAATGGAAAGTTCCTGTAGCATCCTCCAAAGCCCTGGTCTCCATTTATCTATCAAGCTCTCCTTTGTATTTGTGATACTTCACATAGCCCTTCACCTGCCTATCTCATCTTGTCCTCCACCATCTTTCTGGCACAAACCAGCTACATATTTCACCTGGAAGGTTTCACCACAGTAGCCTCCTCCCTGATATCTCTGCTTCCAACTTTGCCCCTACCTACAGTCTCTTCCCACACAGGAAGTGGACAGATCTTTTAAGTTTTAAGTCAGATCACATTATCACTTTTCTTAGGAATCCCTCCTGTAGCTTTCTATGCCACTTGGAATAGAAAGCAAAGTTATCATCAAAGTAAAAATTGGGCCTGTTCAATCTGCTCTCCCTTTACATCTCTGGCTTTCCTACTAACATTCTCTCTCGCCCCCCTTATTCCAGCTGAGCCACCTTGCCGTCACGGCAGCTCTTCCTAACCTAGAAGCACTCTTTTTCTCAGGAGCTATGGACTCGTTGTTCCCTCGACTCCTAATGCTCTTGCCCCAGTTACCAGGACAACTCAATTCCCAACCTCCTTTCAGTTCTTTAATCAGAGATCCTATTATGTAAAACAGCATGTCTTATATCTTTTACCCTACTTTTCTTTCCTTTTCTATTTAGAGTTGAATACCATGTGCAGTATTTTCTTAACTCTTCATTAATTTTCTATTTCCCTCTCTGCTCCCGACTAGAATGGGAAGTTCCAGGAGGGAGGGACTTCACTTGCATGCTGGTTCCTAGGGCTGCTAACACAACGTAGACCAAACTGGGTGCTTTAAACAATGAAAATTTACTGTGTCACAGTCCTGGAGACTGAAAATCCAAGATCATGGTGTCAGAGGGTTCGGTTTCTTCTGGGGCTGTGAGGAAGAATCTGTTCCAGGCCTTCCTGGTAGCTTCTGGTAGCTTTCTGGCAATCTTTGACATTCCTTAGCCAAAAATGCCTCACCCTGACTCTCTCTTCATCTTTACATGATGTTTTCTCTCTGTGAATGACTGTGTCCAAATTTTCCCTTTTTATAAGTCCTATTCAATTAGAGCCCACCCTGGTGACTTCTTTTGAACTTGATGACCTCTACAGACTCCATCTCCAAGTAAGGCCACATTTTGAAGTACTCGGGGTTAAGACTTCAATGTATGAATCTTGGGGACACAATTCAACCCATAACAATATGTTTACTGTTTTATTCATTGTATCCATGATACTGAGGAAAATGGCTGGTACAAATTAGGTGCTCAGCAAACATTTTCTGAGTGAATGAATGAAATTCATCACAGTGAAACTCAGGTCAAGAGCCAATTTATTAATTAATAGTTTTTCAGCTCTGTTTCACCTTTTAACCAAGTGAATCATAAATCATAAAAAAAAGAGCACTGCTCTTTTTACTGATATTCTTCTTACACTATGTGTGTGTGTGTTTGTGTGTGCGCGTGTGTGTATTCACATCCATACGAAATCCAATTTTAATTATTTATTTAAACCTTTAAAAGAATTTACTAAATGCTTACTCTATAACATGTTCTATGAAGCCTTGTGTGGGTATTAGAAAAATTAACAACAACGAAACTGTCTCTCCTGAATTCTATAAGCTAAAAATAGTCTCTAAATCCAGATTTATTCATCTAGATATCTGTGTTTCTACCAACCAGATCCATGGACTAAGCACTGGGGATACAAAAATGTTGAAGTTATGCCCTGAAAAAATGAAGTCTTAGTATGGTACTGGCACAAAGACAGAAATGTAGATCAATGGAACAAAATATAAAGCCCAGAGATAAATCCACACACCTATGGACACCTTATCTTCGACAAAGGAGGCAAGAATATACAATGGATTAAAGACAATCTCTTTAACAAGTGGTGTTGGGAAAACTGGTCAACCACTTGTAAAAGAATGAAACTAGATCACTTTCTAACACCATACACAAAAATAAGCTCAAAATGGATTAAAGATCTAAGCGTAAGAAACTATAAAACTCTTGGAGAAGAACATAGGCAAAACACTCTCTGTCATAAATCACAGCAGGATCCTCTATGATCCACCTCCCAGAATACTGGAAATAAAAGAAAAATAAACAAATGGGATCTAATTAAAATTAAAAGCTTCTGCACAACAAAGGAAACTATAAGCAAGATGAAAAGACAGCCTTCTGAATGGGAGAAAATAATAGCAAACGAAGCAACTGACAAACAACTAATCTCAAAAATATACAAGCAACTTATGCAGCTCAATTCCAGAAAAATATGATGACTCAATCAAAAAATGAGCCAAAGAACCAAATAGACATTTCTCCAAAGAAGACATACAGATGGCTAACAAACACATGAAAAGATGCTCAACATCACTCATTATCAGAGAAATGCAAATCAAAACTATAATGAGGTACCGCTTCACACCAGTCAGAATGGCTGTGATCCAAAAGTCTACAAGCAATAAATGCTGGAAAGGATGTGGAGAAAAGGGAACCCTCTTACACTGCTGGTGGGAATGCAAACTAGTACAGCCACTATGGAGAACAGTGTGGAGATTCCTTAAAAAATTGCAAATAGAACTGCCTTATGATCCAGCAATCCCACTGCTGGGCATACACACCGAGGAAACTAGAATTGAAAGAGACACATGTACCCCAATGTTCATTGCAGCACTGTTTATAATAGCCAGGACATGGAAGCAACCTAGATGTCCATCAGCAGATGAATGGATAAGAAAGCAGTGGTACATATACACAATGAAGTACTACTCAGCCCTTAAAAGAATACATTCGACTCAGTTCTAATGAGGTTGACGAAACTGGAGCATATTATACAGAATGAAGTAAGCCAGAATGAAAAACACCAATACAGTATACTGACACATATATATGGAACTTAGAAAGATGGTAATGATAACCCTGTATGCAAGACAGCAAAAGAGACACACATGTATAGAACGGACTTTTGGACTCTGTGGGAGAGGGAGAGGGTGGGATGACTTGGGAGAATGGCATTGAAGCATGTATACTATCATGTAAGAAATGAATCGCCAGTCTATGTTTGATACAGGATACAGGAGGCTTGGGGCTGGTGCACAGGGATGATCCAGAGAGATGATATGGGGTGGGAGGTGGGAGGGGGTTCAGGATTGGGAACTCATGTATACCCGTGGCTGATTCATGTCAATGTATGGCAAAACCAATAGAGTATTGTAAAGCAAAATAAAGTAAAAATAAAAATTAAAAAAAAAAAAACCCTGCAGTCTTTACCTTCAAAAGGCACTGATCATGTGACTGACAAATGAGGCACAATTTTTTAAGATTGACTCTCTAAGGTATATCGCTTGGTGGTACCTGGAAGAATGTGGCATGGTAAAAAAAAAAAGATATTAATGTCTGATTGTTGTTTTTAGTTGCTAAGTCATGTCTCACACTTTCGCAACCCCAGGAACTGTAGCCTGCCAGGCTCCTCTGTCCATGGTGGTTCCCAGGCAATAATACTGGAGTGGGTTGCCATTTCCTTCTCCAGGGGATCTCACCCACATCTCCTGCATTGGCAGCTGGGCTTCTTACCACTGGACCAGTGGGGAATCCCAACATTTGTTTACATGGGCTTAATTCCTGTTTTTGTCCTTGCAATTCATGGGGTCGCAGAGTCAGACACAACTGAGTGACTGAACTGAACTGAACCTCATTTGACTTAGGCAAGTTACTTAACATTTCTATAGTATGTCTCAGTGTTTTCACCTATTTAAGAAATGAAATGCACATGATTTATAAAATGCTTAAAATCAGATAACATATATAATTTTATACTCACGTCTATTTGCCTACTTGATACCTATTCTCCAACTATCACCTTTTTTTCAGACTGTCAATGTACTCAGATTCAACACTCAATTTTTCAGCCTTCCTTGCACCATTTATGGTAGCTCTGTAATGTAGTTCTGCTTTATAGCGTTGGAATAGAGAACGTTTAGGTTGTCTTTCAGCAAATCGCTTTCTTGGGGAACAGACTTAGTTCATCTTTTATTAAAAATTTAGTCCACTGTTAGGTGCCCTCCACCTTCTTTCAGCCTAGAGGTGGATGGCACAGCCATCCTGTAATTAGAAGGCAGCCAGAATGAAGATGGGAGCCACACGCTAACAGGGTTGATGAGAGTAACTTAAAAAAATCTAAGACTCTGAGGACACTCTACAGAGCTGGACCAGCCCAAGACTCCTACACCTTTGCACGTCTCATCACTTCAGACAAATAAAACCCTAGTTTACTGAAATAACTGTTTAATTGGGTGTTCTGTTACTTGCAGCTGAGCACAATCTTTATTGCTAAAAACACAATCTCTCATATGTAGTAGGCATGTATTTGTTCTATTTGGTTGTATTTGAATCATAAATATATATATATATATAACAACAAACTACTGCAGATTCATCTTAATGATAATTTTAGATTTATAGAAACAAATATGAGCTGTTATACCATATTATATGGAATTCTTAGAATTATTTCTTTTTTATAACCTTTATAGTGTACATATGTTTGTGTATATGTATATAAGTGTATATATACATACAGACATATCACTTTGGTATTCTTATAATCTTTAATTTCTACTGGTTAGTCTGCTTTTTCAAGTAGAGAATCTTCTACTGTTGAATTTTTAGGTACTTCATGAATTAATATGAAACAACCTTCTTTTTCCAATTCAACTTGATACTGAAGAATAATCATCATCCAGAAATCCCTCCAAGTGAGCTCTATTTGTGCATACAAATACATTTTAATAGATCTTTGGAAGGCAGCAGCAGCATCTGCCGCTATAATTCCCCAATTTTCAAAAAGCTGAAGTTGAATATTTTATTTAGCATGGTGGACTGGATTATCTTCTCTTTTAAAGATGCTTCAAATCTCTTCCTTTGAATCTTGTGCCAAGTCTGCATGCTATCTCTTTCTTCTCTTATAACGACAATCCACAGGTTAGAAAAAGTCCCATGAATGTTCCGCTCAATAAAGACTGCTCATTCAAATCTTAGTGGGTTCTGCTGTATAACTGAAAAGATTATTTTCAATTCTCTAAGTTGTTCTGAATCTATAACACCACTCAGGAAACAAGATGAAATTGTTAGCTGGAAATCCATCTCTCAAAGGGAACGATGAATTGTAGAATAACTAGAGAGTATTTCTCAGTTGTGAACTGTTGAACATCTATATTAGAATCTGCCAAAGTGGATATAAAAAGGCAAATTCTATAAGCTGTATTTTTAATAAACTCTCAGAGTTATTCATATGTACTTTCAGCCTGAGATCTAAATTCTCAGTGAATGTATGTCTGTGTGCATGGGACCCTGGTAGCTTAAGTTTAGACTTCACTGATATTCTTTCTATTTCTCAAACCCACTGTATAATCATAAGGGACTTGATTTAGGACATACTTGATGGTCTAGTGGTTTTCCCCACTTTCTTCAATTTAATTCTGAATTTGGCAATAAGGAGTTCATGATCTGAGCCACAGTCAGCTCCTGGTCTTGTTTTTGCTGACTGTATAGAACTTCTCCATCTTTGGCTGCAAAGAATATAATCAGTCTGATTTTGGTATTGACCATCTGGTGATGTCCATGTGTAGAGTCTTCTCTTGTGTTGTTGGAAGAGGGTGCTTGCTATGACCAGTGCGTTCTCTGGCAAAACTCTATTAGTCTTTGCTCTGCTACATTCTGCACTCCAAGGCCAAATTTGCCTGTTGGCCCATGTGTTTCTTGTCCTACTTTTGCATATCAGTCCTCTAGAATGAAAATGACCTCTTTTTCGGGTGTTAGTTCTAAAAGGTCTTGTAGGTCTTCATAGAACTGTTAAATTTCAACTTCTTCACCATTGCTGGTCAGGGCATAGATTTGGATTACCATGATATTGAATGGTTTGCCTTGCAAATGAAGAGAGATCATTCTGTCTTTTTGAGACTGCATCCAAGTACTGCATTTTGGACTCTTTTGTTGACTATGATGGCTACTCCATTTCTTCTAAGGGATTCCTGCCCACAGTAGTAGATATTATGGTCATCTGAGTTAAAGTCATCCATTCCAGTCTGTATTAGTTCACTGATTCCTAGAAGGTCAATGTTCAGTCTTGCCATCTCCTGTTTGAACTCTTCCAAATTGCCTTGATTCATGGACCCAGCATTCCAGGTTCCTATGCAATACTGCTCTTTATAGCATTGGACCTTGCTTCTATCAGCAGTCACATCCACAACTGGGTGTTGTTGCTTAGGCTCCTTCCTTCATCCTTTCTGCTGTTACTTCTCCACTGATTTCCAGTAGCATATTGGGCACCTACTAACCTGGGGTGTTCATCTATCAGTGTTCTATCTTTTTTCCTTTTCATACTGTTCATGGGGTTCTCAGGACAAGAATACTTCAGTGGTTTGCCATTCCCTTCTGCAATAACTGCAAAAAGAAGAGAAGTGAAAAGCAAAGGAGAAAAGGAAAGACATATCCATTTGAATGCAGAGTTCCAAAAAATAGCAAGGAGAGATAAGAAAGCCTTCTTCAGCGATCAATGTAAAGAAATAGAGGAAAACAATACAATGGGAAAGACTAGAGATCTCTTCATGAAAATTAGCAATACCAAGGGAACATTTCATGCAAAGATGGGTTCAATAAAGTACAGAAATGGTATAGACCTAACAAAAGCAGAAGATATTAAGAGGTTGCAAGAATATACAGAAGAACTGTACAAAAGATCTTCACAACCCAGATCATCACAATGGTGTGATCACTCACCTAGAGCCAGACATCCTTGAATGTGAAGTTAAGTGGGCCTTAGGAAGCATCACTACAAACAAAGCTAGTGGGGATGATGGGATTCCAGTGGAGCTGTTTCAAATCCTAAAAGACGACACTGTGAAAGTGCTGCACTCAATATGCCAGCAAATTTGGAAAACTCAGAAGTGGCCACAGGACTAGAAAAGGTCAGTTTTCATTCCAATCACAAAGAAAGGCAATGCCAAAGAATGCTCAAACTACCACACAATTGCGCTCATCTCACAGGCTAGTAAAGTAATGCTCAAAATTCTCCAAGCCAGGCCTCAGCAACAGGACTCAGTGAACTGTGAACTTCCAGATGTTCAAGCTTGTTTTAGACAAGGCAGAGGAAGCAGAGATCAAATTGCCAACATCTGCTAGATCATCGAAAAAGCAAGAGAGTTCCAGAAAAACATCTACTTCTGCTTTATTGACTATGCCAAAGCCTTTGACTGTGTGGACCACAATAAACTGTCAAAAATTCTTCAAGAGATGGGAATACCAGACCAGCTGACCTGCCTCTTGAGAAATCTGTATGCAGGTTAGGAAGCAACAGTTAGAACTGGACATGGAACAACAGACTGGTTCCAAATAGGAAAAGAAGTATGTACATTAAGGCTGTATGTTGTCACCCTGCTTATTTATCGTCTATGCAGAGTACATCATGAGAAACGCTGGGCTGGAAGAAACACAAGCTGGAATGAAGATTGCTGGGAGATATATCAATAACTTAGATATGCAGATGACACCACCCTTACTCAGAAAGTGAAGAAGAACTAAAGAGCCTCTTGATGAAAGTGAAAGAGGAGAGTGAAAAAGTTGGCCTAAAACTCAACATTCAGAAAACAAAGATCATAGCATCTTGTCCCATCACTTCATGGCAAATAGATGGGGAAACAGTGGAAACAGTGGGTGACTTTATTTTTGGGGGGCTCCAAAATCACTACAGATGGTGACTGCAGCCATGAAATTAAAAGACGCTTACTCCTTGGAAGGAAAGTTATGACCAAACTAGACAGCATATTAAAAAGCAGAGACATTACTTTCTCAACAAAGGTCCATCTAGTCAAGGCTATGGATTTTCTAGTAGTCATGTATGGATGTGAGAGTTGGACTATAAAGAAAGCTGAGTGCAGAAGAAATGATGCTTTTGAACTGTGGTATTGGAGAAGGCTCTTGAGAGTCCCTTGGACTGCAAGGAGATCCAACCAGTCCATCCTAAAGGAGATCAGTCCTGGGCGTTCATTGGAAGGACTGATGATGAAGCTGAAACTCCAATACTTTGGCCACTTGATGCAAAGAGCTGACTCACTTGAAAAGGCCCTGATGCTGGGGAAGATTGAGGGCAGGAGGAGAAGGGGATGACAGAGGATGAGATGGCTGGATGACATCACCGACTCAATGGACATGAGTTTGGGTGAACTCCGGGAGTTGGTGATGGACAGGGAGGCCTGGCGTGCTGTGGTTCATGGGGTCACAAAGAGTTGGACACAACTGAGCAACTGAACTGGGATCTGGGATATTCTTTTCAGTACTTTTAATGGTTGACTCTCACAGAAACATTCAAAGTGGATAAAATAGATCATCTACTATCTTGTGTCTTTTTCATTTCAAAATTTTTTTCTTTTGCTACCATATTTGCATTCTTTTATATCAATTTTTATCTCTTGTGTATATCAAAGACTTGAGACAAATGTTGCCTATTTCCTTATTCTTTTCTTGCTTTTTCCTTTTCCAAGTATATTCTTTGTCCTCAGTTTCTGTGCTTCTAGCAAATGTTTTTAGAATGTTTAATACCATTACTCTCTTTTTGCCTGCTGAGGCATGTTTTAATCTTCCTTGTGCCTTACATATATATACACATTAGTGACTTTTTCTTACCACTTCACAACTGATTTTGTCAATCAAAAATTCCCCATTATCAACCATATTATATACGTGAGAAAGGAAAGCATTTGGCCTCATCAGGAAGACATTTATTGAGTAGGAAAATCGCAGTGGACTCTTGTCAGTGTTCATGGCAGCAAAAGCAATGATGCAGCGCCATCAACTCAATTTTGCTTCCAGATATCAAAGGAAAGAAGATAGTTAGTAAGCACTGATCATCCATTAGGCAAGTTCCGCCTCAAGCACGGTCAATTGTGTATATATAAAACTCAGAACAAGCCTGTAACATTTGAAGCTCTTTCCATTTCTAGCCTGTGTTTGAGAAATTTGATAAATGAAAGCGACAGAATCTGTTATTATCACACTGCCTTCATTAACTCTTCTTTCTCCTTTTGAGAAAACAGTTCCTTTATTTTTCAGAAAGTGTCTCAATCGGCTTTTTGGCTATCCTAACATAAATACAGTTCTTTATTTGGAATGTGGGTTGCAGAGGACTTTTGGATCTTAGGAAATACACTATTTGTACTACTGCGTATAAACTCACGGGTGTTAGAGAATTGCATCTCTAGACTGTTTCTCATCTAGAGATAAGAACATTGAGTCTCGATGAGGTCAACTCACTTGCCTAAGATCATATAACTGGCAAATAATAGTATGACTCTGAACTCAAGATTGTGAGTCCAGATACATACTGTATCTATAAGAGGTGTTCATTCACTTCAGTGAGGGCAAGGTCAGAACTCAAACCTCATCTTTTGTCTCTAGTTCAGTTGCTCAGTCGTGTCTGACTCTTTACGACCCCATGAACCGCAGCACGCCAGGCCTCCCCTGTCCATCACCAACTCCCGGAGTCCACCCAAACCCATGTCCATTGTGTCGGTGATGACATCCAACCATCTCATCTTCTGTTGTCCCCTTCTCCTCCTGCCCTCAATCTTTCCCAGCATCAGGGTCTTTTCAAATGAGTCAGCTCTCCACGTCAGGTGGCTAAAGTATTGGAGTTTCAGCTTCAACATCAGTCCCTCCAAAGAACACCCAGGACTGATCTCCTTTCGGATGGACTGGTTGGATCTCCTCACAGTCCAAGGGACTCTCAAGAGTCTTCTCCAACACCACAGTTCAAAACCATCATTTCTTCTGCACTCAGCTTTCTTTATAGTCTAACTCTCACATCCATACATAGAGATAGCCCTTTTCCTAGCAAAGAACTCAGATTCCGAGAGGTTCTTTATGTCTGAGTGAATATATCATGCGGCAGTCCTGTACCAGCAGGGCCTAAACACAGAGTGCATCATTGTGTATAATGAGACTTAATTAGAAAAAAGCACTAAAGTAAATGATTTTGAAGCAAACAAATGAGGCACATAAAGAGTCGTTCACCAGAACATATTAGCTACTGAGCTCGCTTTTGTAATTTTTGCCATTGTCTGTGATTTATTTCACTAAACTGATATGTAGAAAATGCACCTGAAGTCTCAGTTACTCATGGTATTGTTGGTTTTAGTTAATTTATCTGCCTCTTTATGCATATTTCTCTACAGGTATCCTCAGCCATGACAAAAGAGATATTCGAAGTTTCCATTATATCATTGCACTTGTATCAATTCTTTTTAAATCTAAAATAAAATATTTTACCTTAAATATTTAGTTGCTATGTAGATTTGTTTATATTGGCTAATGGTTGGTTATCATCTTGATAAATTGTCCTTTTATCATAACTTACTGTCCCTCTTTATCCTGATTCATCCCATTAACTTTACCTGGCACCTTGCCTCTCATTAATGCAGAGACTTTTTAACTTTATGCTTTCCATTTTAATTTTTTTAAAAGTATATTTGAACAGTCTCTCCACATCTTTATTTTCTACTTTCAATTGCCATTGAAGTGTACTTCTTTTAAAAAGTATATAGCTGTGCTTTGATTCTATTATTTAATGGGAGAATTCAGTTATTCAAATATATTTTAATAGATAATATTAAAGCTTTAGAATTTCTTATATTTATTATTTATTTTATACTGATATATATATATATATATATTTTTTTTTTCATTAGGATTTTGAAAAAATACATTTCAGAGTCTGATACTCTGGATGCTTGCGATATGTCTGTGAACAGAGCAGGGAAAAAAATCCCCCTGTGTCAGGGATTTTCATTTATTCAAACCATCTCATTTTCCTTTTGGTCACACAGATTAAAGACTGCAACCTTTGCAGTTAAGGGGAGCCATATTGCTGAGTTCTGACTAATGTAAGAAAAGGGATGTATTCTTAAACCCTAGCATATTTTAAGCAGTTCTCTGCTAGATGGGTTCTGATTTCCTAAATAAGTTCCAAATTTGCTCTGTAACCCTGTGGAGGTCAGAACTCTTTCCCATCCCTGCCAGTAAGCAGTGTATTTGATCATGATGAGAGAAACAAATTTCTTTTGTGTCAAGTAGTATAAATTTGGATATAGTTTGTTACAAGTGATATGTATCAACTTGACTAGGTTACAGTACCCAGTTATTTAATCAAACACTAATCTACATGTTTGAATGTTATCTTGTAAATGTCCTGGTTAACATCTGCAATCAGCTGGCTTTATGTAAAGAAGATTATTCTCAGTAAGGTGGATGAGCCTCATCTCAGAGTTAGCTGACAGCCTTAATGGCAAAAACAGATTTTCTACAAAAGAAAAAAATTCTTCCTCAAGACTTCCATCAGCTCCTGCCTGAATTTCCCATCTGCCAGCCTGCCCTACAGATTTCAGACTTGCCAGTCCCCACAGTCACATGAACCAATTTCCTAAAATAAATCTCAAAAAAATGTGTGTGTGTGTGTGTGTGTGTGTGTGTGTGTGTTATATATATATATATATATGTAAAGGGATTCCCTGGTAGCTCATATGGTAATTAGTCTGCCTATAATGTGGGAGACCTGGGTTTCATCCCTGGGTCTGGAAGATCTCCCGGAGAAGGAAATGGCAACCCACTCCAGTATTCTTGCCAGGAAAATCCCATGGAATGAGGAGGCTAGCTGACTACAGTCCATAGGTCACAAAGAATTGTACATGACTGAGTGACTTCACTTGATATTAGAAATGTAATTTAAATTTAAATTAGAAATGACTAATTATATATTATTATAAATAGGTATATAATCATATATATCTCCTGGTTCTGTTTGTCTATTTCTTATAATTCTAAGTATTATTATTTCTATTATTCCTAAATATTATGTCTAAATATTAATTCTAATAACATTATTATTTCTAAATATTATTATTATTCTCTGATCATTTCTAAACATTTAATGAGTTTTTCAATTCTCACTCTTTAAACTGGCTGGAAATGGTGAACCTAACAGAGGATGCTAAGGCCATTCTGAAATAACATATACTCTATTTCCCCACATACCTGATGGTTCTGTTTCTCTGTCGAACCCTGACAGATACAGATATTAGTACCAAAATTGGGGTATTCATTTCTTAGGGCAGCTGTAACAAATTATTATGAACTGGGTGGTATGAAGTAATAGAAAGTTATTCTTTTACAGGTCTGTAGGCTACAAGTCCAAAATTAAGGTATTGATAGGGTCAAGCTCTCTCCAAAGACTACGAAAAATTCCTTCCTTGCCCTTCCTAGTTTCTGTTGCCAGAGACCCTTGACATTCCATGCATTGTGGCTGCATAACTCCAATCTGTACCTCCCCTATCACATTCACTTCTTTGTGTCTCCTTTGTAATTCCAAAACTCTCTCCTTAGGAGGCTATAAATCACTGGATTTACAGTCCATCCTAATCCTGTATGACCTCATCTTAACCTGATTACATCTGCAAAGACCTTCTTTTAAACAGGATTATAGTTACAGGAACCAGAGCTTCACTATCATATCTCTGGGCAGGGGGTGGGTAAGATTCAACCCACAGCTATTAACATAATCTGATTAACACAGAAATAGATACCAGGCAGAAATGATGAACACCAATTCCAGGCTTGCTCCTATATACTTAAGTGATCTTCAACCCTCATCATTTTAAGCTGGTTGGAGGTAAAGGATCTAACTGAGGACACTCAAGCCCCAAATGGAACAGAGAGTCCTTAATGACACGAGAGAAAAATAAACCCCTGTTGTGTTAATCCACTGAGATATAGGGATACAGAATATTCTCTTTAATAACTCTGGTGTGATGCTTTCCTCATTCTAAAACAATAAGATAAAAAGTAGACAAAAGAAAACAGGAAATCCTATACCCTGCTTTATCCCACCTAGAATACTACTGATGGCAAGTGCTGACACAATTTAAGCCTTTGATTAAATGGTCTGTTATTGACTCTAAGAAATAGTCCCGTTTTAGAGATGTTATAAGTATATATTGAAAAACAGGTGTGTACGTGTGTATTAGAGTAGATGGATTCAGTGCATGTGTCAAATATAACAGGAAAGAAAGTAGGGAAAGAGGGGTCAGATTAGCCAAAGTGGGGCTATGGTCTCAATAGGCTGCGGAGGTGGCTCGGTAAAAAGACAGCCATCTGAGCAGGACTTCAAGGAAGGAAGTGAGGGAGATAGCTAGGAGGGAAATCTGTCTTTGTTCTTCTTTTCACTGCTGCTGCTGCTGCTAAGTCGCTTCAGTCATGTTCGACTCTGCGCGACCCCATAGATGGCAGCCCACCAGGCTCCCCCGGCCCCGGGATTCTCCAGGAAGAACACTGGAGTGGGGTGCCACTTCCTTCTCCAATGCATGAAAGTGAAAAGTGAAAGTGAAGTCGCTCAGTCATGGCCGACTCCTAGCGATCCCATGGACTGCAGCCCACCAGGCTCCTCCGACCATGGGATTTTCCAGGCAAGAGCACTGGAGTGGGGTACCATTTTTTCACTAGTTTCCTACAATCACTATCTGGTCCTTTACAGAAAGGTTTGCCAACTCTATCGGTACAAGTACCGTATTCCAGGTAGTGAATTTGTTCTTCATATAGGAATGGGCTAACAATTCTGAAATTCTTTACGTGCATTTTAAAAATAAACACATAAGTAAATGTGCCATAGATAACAAACGCTGTATTTTCCATTGTTGGAGAAAGGAGTTATGAATAAGCAAACAGGGGAAGGCTAGAATGAATCCTCGGACCTCGGACTGGAGTTGGAAAAATCAGTATGAACTCGGGACTTTAAACATAGAAATACAGATAGGTACAAGTAAGCATAGAGCAGTGTTAAGAGGGATAGTTACTATTTTTTTAACAGTTATAACTGAGTTGTAGGATTTGGAGTGAGTGACTTTTACTTTTGTCTTTCTATATCCACATGCATCTCCATTATGTACATTTTCATATACACATGCATATTTACGGGCTTCCCTGGTGGCTCAGGTGGTTAAGAATCTGCGGGTAGTGCAGGAGACCTGCGTTCGATCCCTGAGTTTGGAAGATCTCCTAGAGAGGGAATGGCTACTCAATCTAGTATTCTTGCCTGGAGAATTCCTTGGACAGAGAAGCCTGGTGGATTAAAGTCCATGGGATCACAAAGAGTTGGACACAGCAGAGTCAATTTCACCTTTTTTTTCATGTATATTTATAGTTATACATATATAGAAAAATTTCAAAATAACTATATGGAATTTTATAAAAACTGTAAAGAATCTATGATTTTGAAACTATATCTTAATGTAGGAAGATGATTTAAATGATAACTTTGGAAAAGAAGGGCAAGTAATCACATAATTCAATCATATCTATATGTTTATACTGGAGAAAGAAATGGCAACCCACTCCTGTGTTCTTGGTGGAGAATAGGAGGGAAGGGGGAGCCTGGTGGGCTGCTGTCTATGGGGCCACACAGAGTTGGACACAACTGAAGTGACTTAGCAGCATATGTTTATATATACATACAGTAAAGATTGAAAAAATGCTTATTTGTGACTTATCTGATAGAAGAGTGCCTGATGAACTATGGAATGAGGTTTGTGACATTGTACAGGAGACAGGGATCAAGACCATCCCCATGGAAAAGAAATGCAAAAAAGCAAAATGGCTGTCTGGGGAGGCCTTACAAATAGCTGTGAAAAGAGAAGTGAAAAGCAATGGAGAAAAGGAAAGATATAAACATCTCAATGCAGAGTTCCAAAGAAGATCAAGAAGAGATAAGAAAGCCTTCTTCAGTAATCAATGCAAAGAAATAGAGGAAAACAACAGAATGGGAAAGACTAGAGATATTGTCAAGAAAATTAGAGATACCAAGGGAACATCATGCAAAGATGGGCTTGATAAAGGAAAGAAATGGTATGGACCTAACAGAAGCAGAAGATATTAAGAAGAGTGGCAAGAATACACAGAAGAACTGTACAAAAAAGATCTTCACAACCCAGATAATCATGATGATGTGATCACTCATCTAGAGCCAGACATCTTGGAATGTGAAGTCAAGTGGGCCTTAGAAAGCATCACTACAAACAAAGCCAGTGGAGGTGATGGAATTCCAGTTAAGCTGTTTCAAATCCTGAAAGATGATGCAGTGAAAGTGCTGCACTCAATATGCCAGCAAATTTGGACAACTCAGCAGTGGCCACAGGACTGGAAAAAGTCAGTTTTCATTCCAATCCCAAAGAAAGGCAATGCCAAAGAATGCTCAAATTACCGCACAATAGCATTCATATCACATGCTAGTAAAGTAATGCTCAAAATTCTCCAATCCAGGCTTCAGCAATACATTAACCATGAACTCCCTGATGTTCAAGCTGATTTTAGAAAAGGCAGAGGAACCAGAGATCAAATTGCCAACATCCACTGGATCATGGAAAAAGCAAGAGAGTTCCAGAAAAACATCTATTTCTGCTTTACTGACTATGCCAAAGCCTTTTACTGTGTGGATCACAATAAAGTTTGGAAAATTCTGAAAGAGATGGGAATACCAGACCACCTGACCTGCCTCTTGAGAAATCTGTATGCAGGCCAGGAAGCAACAGTTAGAACTGGATATAGAACAACAGACTGGTTCCAAATAGGAAAAGGAGTACGTCAAGGCTGTATATTGTCACCCTGCTTATTTAACTTCTATGCAGAGTACATCATGAGAAATGCTGGACTGGAAGAAACACAAGCTGGAATCAAGATTCCTGGGAGAAATATCAATCACCTCAGATATGCAGATAAAACCACCTTTATGGCAGAAAGTGAAGAGCAACTAAAAAGCCTCTTGATGAAAGTGAAAGAGGAAAGCAAAAATGTAGGCTTAAAGCGCCGAAGAACTGATGCTTTTGAACTTGGTGTTGGAGAAGATTCTTGAGAGTCCCTTGGACTGCAAGGAGATCCAACCAGTCCATTCTGAAGGAGATCAGCCCTGGGATTTCTTTGGAAGGAATGATGCTAAAGCTGAAACTCCAGTACTTTGGCCACCTCATGCCAAGAGCTGACTCATTGGAAAAGACTCTGATGCTGGAACGGATTGGGGCAAGAGAAGAAGGGGACGACAGAGGATGAGATGGCTGGATGGCATCACGGACTCAATGAACGTGAGTCTGAGTGAACTCCGGGAGTTGGTGATGGACAGGGGAGGCCTGGCGTGCTGCGATTCATGAAGTCGTAAAGAGTCGGACATGACTGAGTGACTGAACTGAACTGTGACCTATCTGTTAGGATTGTAGACTATTTTAAAGCTTTTATTTTCCATATTTTATACAATGAACATGTATTAAGATTATAAGCAGAGAATTCTATGAAAATGATTGATCTACATTTATTTTCTGGCCTAATTACAGCAGAATCGTGGGACTAAGTATGGGACCAAGTTTTAAGCAGTGATAAAATATCACTTTATTAAAAATTCTATTTTCCTGACATAAGATACATTGTTACTAGCTGAATATTAAAATATCTTCTAAAAATCATCATCCTATTCTTGCTATAAGAGGCCATATTATATACCTGACTATATATAATTATATACATGTATAATAATTATATATAATATATAATATATATAAATAATATATAATTATGTGTGTATATATAATTATATATATAATATACTTAAATGCTTAAAAATAACTCAAATTTGGGCTTCCCATGTGGCTCAGTGGTAAACAATCTGTCTGCCAAAGCAGGAGACGCAGTTGCGATGCCTGGGTCAGGAAGATCTCCTGGAGAAGGCAATGGCAACCCACTTCAGTATTCTTACCTGGGGAATCCTATAGTCAGAGGAGTCTGGCAGCCTACAGTTCACAGGGTCACAGAAGAGTCAGATATGATTTAGTACCTAAGCAACAACTCAAATTTCAAATATTTGTTACTGCAAATCTTAATATAATTTTAATTTTGTATGAGCTCAGAGATTAGGCAAAATATGTAGAATATAAAAACAAATGTATTGTTAAAGCAGAGATAAATACATCCAGTGCTAGGGTATTAATGAAGTAAATATCCATAAATCTTTTATATACTTTAGTATTCTTCTTTTAAAAATATGTGTATGGAAAACAAATTAATGATCAGACATGTCATGTCATATGTTTTATATCTCAGTTTTCCCTTCTGCACCAACTTCTCTAAATTGGTTGAACATGAATCTGTCATCATGAAGTAGACAGATGCTCCCTAACTCTTGTTTCAATATAAAGAGATGGACATTGACTGTCACACATGATGAGATGTTTTAAAGTGCCCACTTTGAATGTCATCACAAATGCTACCAAATCTCTTTTCTCTCTGCAGAGGTTCTCCAAGGAAATACAGAACTAGCAGGTATATAACTTCATATACTTGGACAATCCTGTGTCTATGAAATCTAGTCAGCCTCTGTCATCACCTGGCTCTGTGCAGAGTGAAATGTAGGACTGGGGTGGGTGGAGAGGCATCCAATCTCTGTGGCTCTGCAATGCTTGGCAAAATGTTCATCATTCGGAGTCCAGACATTAACCAGTTATTCTGACTCCAGGTTGGCACTCTTCTTTTTAAACTTCCTCATTGTCCCCGTTGATAATACTTGGTGCTTAACATTTTCTGTACTCAATCAAAGACTGAATTTTTAAGAAATGAAAATGGAAGATAACAAACGTGGATATGGAAGATGTTATCCTGGGATGTGCTGATTTGGCTCAGAGACAATCCAGGTGTACAAAATTGACTATCTCACCTGTCAGGGACTGTGGCCGGGGACTAAGAGTTGTTTGCTGAACATTTTAGCACAATCTTACATCAAGGCCATATGTTTTCTCTAATACAAGAAAGTGTGTGAAATGTTTCTAACTGCAACTGCCAAAGGTAGCCGCCAGGAGGTCAGATGAAAACAACACTGATGACAGAAAACTCCAAGTTGCAAAACAAGATGGCTCCCCGAGAAAAGCTGAGTCTCCTCCTGCTGAAAAAAATCCCTCTTAATAACCTATCAGATTATTTTTTAAAATCCTTAACCCTTTTGAAGCAAAGAAGGAACAGACTGAAGGTGGAAATTGTAGCTCCAGACAACCGGAGGAAAATTTCAAACTATGGGAATGGCCCTGATTGGGTTTTTAACACAAGCAACCTGATGCAGGTAGGGCCCAAGAAAAAATGACCACATCAATATCAGGAACAGTGCAGTGGGCAGCAGAGAAACCCCACATTTGGCACCTCCTAACTGCCTTACTCATACCCTTGATTGGCATTAAGTAGTAAGGGGCTTCTTCTCAGGCAGAAGACAGAGAGTGGGCATCTGTTCAGAGGAGCCTGGCCACACCATGGGTAGCTGACAGTATTCAAGATGAGTGAAGACTTCTCATACTGCAAAGATTAGGCTATCCATGATGTTTCTTTGGCTCTCCTAACTTGGTTTTGTATTGAGCTCAGTGCGCTGCTTGTGATTTCCCTTGAATACCAAATGCCTCTTGGCTCTCTTTATATGCAATTCCCTGTTACTGTACCCGTGATGTTTACCTGGGGTGGTGGTGGGGGGCTGTGGCTCTCAGTCGTCTCCCTGGGAGTATCCCCATGGGACCAAGGACAAAAAAAGAAAAAGCCTGATGACCAGGAGAGGACTCAATATGAATCTCACAGGCAAACAGCTTAGCAGTTTAAGTTCTTCCAGCTACAAACCTAAATGGCTGTGTGTGCCAGGGCAAGGCTGAAGATAGACTAGACATTATCTGGCTCAGGATTCAGGAACAGGCAGAGCTGAGACATGCAAAGGAGGCACAGCCTGAGAACCCAGGGCTCCCCTTCACTATAGCATAGCTCTCTCTCTCTCTCTCTGTAAGAGAAAATACACAAGGCTGTAATCATAACTGATGATCAGGGCATGGTATACCCAGGCCTACAGAACTACCAATCTGTACTTGCTGATCTATGTTTGTTTGTTTGTTTTTTAAGGTGCAATATGTCACACAAAGGAACAAACAAAGTAATTGGCTTTATTATTTTTCACAACCTGGCTTCACCTCTATTTTCTAATGTGAAGCAGATTGAAGGACAGGAATATTAAACCAGTTGCATTTTTCTTAATCTTCAAAAAATATGCTCAAATTTTAGCTTATCATTCCTTCCAAAAAACTTAATTTGGAGAAAAGGGAACAGCTTAAATTTCAAAAATGGAATATCCTAAAAAAAAAAATCTTATCACGTGTCTTCCATGGCATATAAAGTTTCAAGAATCGTCAAGGTGATAGGTCCAGGCACGGCAAGGTTAACCATAGCAGGGCATCAGTGGACTGGGAGACCTCTGGGCTTGGAACTAGACTGGGCTGCTGTGGTGGGACTGGGGCTGAGAGTTCAACTGCAGCTGGTGCTTATGGGAGACCATCCAGGAGAGCAGGTGGAACATGTGTTCCAGCAAGTAGAGCGTTAACAGGCAACTGGAGGCCAGGCAAGCAGCTGGCCTCAGAGAAGCCCAAACAGCTGGGCAGAAGGAATACAGCTAGCAGCAGCGTGATTCAGAGATCCAGGCAGATAACAAGGTCAGTAGCTCTGTCAGTGCAGAACAGCATACTAGCTGAGCACTGGGTCTGGGTCAGGGTTAAGAGTCCTTACCTTTGTAGGCCTAAAATGACTGAGTAGAATGCTATCTAGATGTGCTGAGGTTTCATATTAAAAAGAGAGCATAAGAATAGCTGAGAATCACTAGCGGACATGAATGGATGATCTAGCAAAGGCCTAACAATTATTAGACATTTGATGCATTTGTTTCCTTCCTGACTTCTGACCTCAGTATCCGCAGCCTAGAGTCAAGGCCAGGGAAAGCTTTGGAATGGAGAACATCTCCTTTCTCATAGAATTGTAACCCTGATGTCCAAGGATACCAGTTACCAGAAAGTTCTAATGAAACATCCACAATGGGATCAGTGGAAAGGGCCTCGGCAAGAAGGCCAGGGAAAAGGGAAAATGGTCCCTTTGGATCTGGTGCTGAGCACAGGTTTATATGCCTTTGAGAGAGGGCTGTAAGGTGGTCCTGCTGCCACTGTTTAGTCGTGCCTGACTCTTTCGTGACCCCATGGGCTGTAGCCCAACAGGCTCCTCTGTCCACGTGACTTCCCAGACAAGAATACTGGAGTGGGTCACCATTTCCTTCTTCAGAGGATCTTCCCAACCCAGGGATTGAACCTGAGTCTCCCGTGTCTCCTGCTCTGCAGGCAGATTCTTTACCCACTGAGCCGTTGGGGAGATAAGGTTGTAAGACCATTGTAATGTGGACTTTGATGTGACCTCTTTGTATCCACAGGCTTAGGAGATCTGCAATGTTCAACATATAAACAAACACACTCACTCTCACTCCCACCCCATGGCACACACACAGTTACACACATACCTTTTGTCTTGTTTTATTTTTAATGCATAATTTTACCATGATAGAATAATAGTCCATGGTGTGGCTACACAGTTACTTATATAAATAATCTCCTCATATATTTTTAAAAGAGATGCTGTAATAAATAACTGTGCAATGTTATTACACTTTCACATCTAAATCTTTGATCATACTTCCATTTCCCAGCATGGAGGTTACTGAACTATAAGTATAGACTCCTTTAATATTGACATATATTAATACTTATGTATATTGCCCATTTGTTTAAAAAAAAAAAGTTATGCCAGTTGGTACTCCTGGCACTGACAGCATCTAAAGGACAGTAAATTTCAGTTGAGTTTAAGGCAAACAGGATATTTGAGCTAATGAGCAAAAGAAAGAGGGATATTTAGGCTGAAAGGATTTTAGTATGAGTTTGAGACCTTGGCACAAGGTCCCAGTTGTGATATTACTATGTAAGTCTCTATCTCCATCAATTAGACTAGCTCCACCCCACCCAAGGTTAGGCTGATGGAAGGTCAGAGCACCTGCATTTTAGGCAGGGCCATATTTTAGTATAATTTAATTTTAAAAACATCCCCAGTGGTAATCCAAATGTACACATTCCTAACAGAACATTCCTTATAAAACTATCTAACACCTGTTCCTATCGATGGACTGCAAAGGGAGGAAATAAGAAGCAATCAGGCCACATCTAGAAGGCAAGCCTTCTTGAGCATCAGATAGGAAGTAAAACAATTTGGATGCCCACAGGTCAAAATATGTCCTTTCAAAACAACAACAACAACAAACTCCCAGGGACAGGACAGGGACATACATGTAAGTCTTGATGGAAGACAAAAAAATAAGCAGTGGGTTCTATGGTCAACAGAGATGCATTTGTTTTTCTATTTGCTTTGCAAACACTGTTCTGGTCAAAGAGAGTACCTCAGCAGTCAGCCCAGGGATCCAGCCATTTGCAGCTTCTTTTAAAGATTTGAATACAACTGTGGCTTTGCTCTGTTACAAGTTGTTGCTGTTTCCTCCCCACCCCACCCCACTGACTCTTCCTGTCCCTTAATTTGAACAATACCTTACCTTTGGGAACTCAAACTTCATATGACAGTTTGCTTAAATGGGTCCTTTCAATTATCTTTAAGAATTTTCTTTATTTGTTGAGGCAACACAAACTAGAAGACACAAATATATTTCAAAACAGAATGCAGATTCAAATGAAGCCTTGCAATTTCAAGAGATTCTTGTGTACACTATCTTTCTGAGCATCATAACCCTTATAGATGGACAATATATTATTTACAGATGAGGAAACTACAATGAATACATGAAAAAACTATCTAATGTGTGGCTTGTAACTTCTAACTTCAAATTGTCTACTGCTTCTAAACTCTCATGTTGTCAATTGTCTATACATCTTGAAATATAGCTCATAAACACATTTAGATTCCTTCTATGACTTTCACTGAAACTAAATATTGAGCTACTGCCCTACGAGAGAAACCAACTGAGTTAATTAGGTTGGTTAAAGTTCAATATCCCAGACTTGGTGGTTTTTATACATCAGTTTGGGCAGCTGTAGTTCCATTAGATGTTAACGGAACCTACAAGAGAAATGGGTCTGTAGACAAAGAAGTTTAAGAAATCTGAGGGTTGATACAAAGTTGATATCCAAATACTGGAGCAGGTAGCCTACTCCTTCTCCAGAGGATTTTGCTGACCCAGGAGTCGATTTGGGATCTCCTGTATTACAGGTGGATTCTTTAGCAACTGAGCTACCAGGGAACTGTTTACCTAGTGTATTTCTTGTCATGTTTTGCAAAGTGTTAATGCCTTTTACTCCCCATCAAATGCTCAGAGCAGCAAGCCACAGGACTGTCATCTGAAGAGAGAGGGAAGAACCCGGGTTATGTTGGTGTCTGCTTTAATTTTATTCCTTTGCCAGTTAAACTTTACATCCGTTTCCCCTTAGAGAACTGCTCAGTCTTATTCTGCGGCCTCATATAAGCTTTCATGATTTGGAAAATTTACATTTCACTCAAGTGAGAAATTTCACCTGTGATTTAAAACCTGAAATAATGGCAAGAGTCAAACTAATATCTGTAGTAGAATATTCATATTCTTATAACTGCAAAAGCTGTGATAACCTCATGTTTACTTTAGATCCAGAAAGCCAGGTGAAAAACATCCATGCACCCATTCTAAAAACAGAGGATAAGTGGGCACCTAGTAAGGGATGCGCAATCTGGCCACTTTACTAGCCATGGGGCCTAGGACACATGACTTAATCTCTCTAGCTCATTAAAAAAAAAAAAAAAAAAGGACTTAAAAAGGACCTGCCCTTCCTACTGTGTGTTTCTTTCATTCTGTGTTTAGGCAGGGAGAGTAGTAAACTATGTTAGAAAAATCTAATTGTATGCCTCTTCATTTGATTTTGGATTTATGGATGACAATGAACTTTGTACATTTCTAGCAGGATTTTTTTTTTAAATAAATAAATATATTTCATAGAAGCTTCTTTCATTAATGCATGCTTTGTCTTGGCTAGGCTGGTTCCTCTCATGGCTATGCATGACCATGGACAACTGTAGTGGGTCTAGGAGCAGCTTTTGCAGCAGATAGCCAATCTTCCCCCTATCAAGGGAGCACAGAGTTCCAGGAAAACTGTTTGGTAATACTCCTTCACAGGGAGGAAGAGAAATGACTTCCACTTGATGTGATAGAATCTAAGTATCGTTTAAAAAAATCCATGCAAAGAATTTAAAAAGCTCAAAGAAAACAGGATGATATTAACAGCTGCTGTCATTGCACAGAGACACTACTGGGAACGCGCAGAGTTTATAATGACATATTTAAATTCAATAAAACAAAGGGACACCCATAAAATTTCTTTTGATAGAAAATAGAAACTATTAATCCTTTATTATTGATTTACCTTGTTTAAATAGACTTTGGAGATATTTTGCTACTTGAATCTGTTATATCTGAATAGTGAATGAACTGTTGTTTTGCTTTCCGGGTGAGGTGAAATTGATTTATGAAAGCTATTTTGAGATTTTGTTTGTAAGCCTTTCAAAGTATCTAAAACAGCAGAATTATCACAGATATGGACAATTAGTTACCATTAAATTTTTAAATCCATGTTCTGCTTCAGAACAAGGATTTCCTTTTATTTCTGCAACCATTAAAGTGCCTTACAGGATCTCTCCCTTGGGTTATTGCTCCCAGTGGAGCTGAAGGGTGGGTATAGCCCCAGGCTTCCCAAGCAGTACTTGGACTTATGCTTCCCTAGGAGTTGGCTGCTTAGGACCATGTCCTTACAACATGAAAAAGACTTGTCTCTGACTCCCAAGGTTTTAATGTCTGTAAATGAGTGAAAGCTGGGGCATATTCATCTTTGTGTTGCTTTCTAATACCTAGGTGTTGTCACAACTTGATGGAAAAAGCTGTATGCCCTTTTTCTCCTCTGCCCGCACTCACAGATGTCTTTGAGAAATTCACACACATCCTAACAGTATAAAGCTACCCTGGAAAACACTCAAGCAGTTTGTTGCAAGAATTACATCCTGGGGCTGGGAGTGGTCAGGTCTGTATGCTACAGAAGCTGTTTTTGCTAATTCATCTGCAACCTAGGACCAGTTACCACCTCTCCTTTTTTGAGAGTCTGTTTCCTTTTAAGTGAGAGCCCAGGCAGTGTCCCTTGTGCTTGAAGAAGCTTGGAATAACTAATCCAACTTTCATTCAGATGTACAAATGCAAAAATACTAAATTCCAGCAAATTGTTGACCAAATCTTGCCCTCTCTTGACTTTTTCACTTTTGACTTTCTGAGCATGAAACTTACTCCACGATTCAACACAATAAGTTGAAGTAGCTCCGAAGTGACAATCAAGCTGCAAACATCAAGACCATATGCTGCTGCTGCTAAGTCGCTTCAGTCGTGTCCGACTCTGTGCGACCCCATAGATGGCAGCCCACCAGGCTCCCCGTCCCCGGGATTCTCTGGGCAAGAACACTGGAGTGGGTTGCCATTTCCTTCTCCAGACCATATAACATATGCTAAATATACTAATTGGGTTTTCTTTTAAATAAGCAGAAATCTACTCCATATTGCATATAATATATAGGAAGTAAGAAGTTTTATAGCATGAACCAAACATGATTGTATTTATTTTTCACATAATAGGTTCATCTTTATAACATTTAATTATATGTTACATAATAACAACTGCTAAAGAATATGTATTATCTTTCTCCTGCTGTAACACATAAATAAATGGATATGTAACTTGAACCAATGTCATGTTTTGAATATTAACTTGCCTGTGCTTTGATCCCTGTGACTGAAAACTGTCTTCTATAGAGTAATAAAGTCTTTGAAATAAAGCAGGTGGCATAAACTGTGTATTTGTATTCCCTTAATGTTCATATGTTGAATCCTCAGCACCCAAGCTACCAGTATTAAGAGATAGGGACTTAGGAGGTGATTAGGACCTCATGGATGGGAACAGTGTTCCTTATAAAGAGATATCAGAAAACTCCCCTGTTCCTTCTACCATAAGAGGGCACAGAGAAGAGAAGGCTGTCTTTATAGTGTTCCTTATAAAGAGATATCAGAAAACTCCCCTGTTCCTTCAACCATAAGAGGGCACAGAGAAAAGAAGGCTGTCTTTGAGCCAGGGTTGTTGTTCAGTTGCTAAGTCATGTCCGGCTCTTTTAAACCCCATGGACTGCAGCATGCCAGGCTTCCCTGTCTGTCACTATCTAGAGTTTAATCAAACTCATATCCATTGAGCCGGTGATGCCATCTCATGGTGATGCTAACCATGGATCTCCATGGTTGGAGATCCAACCATCTCCAGGAGTGGGTATCTAACCTGCTAGCATCTTGATCTTGGATTTTGCAGCCTCTAGAATCATGAGAAATAAATTTCTGTTGTTTGTAATCCACCCGGTCTGTGGCATTTTTGTTAAGCAGTCTGATTGGGTTTTGCTAAGCAGCGGCAAATGGAAAAGTCAGCCCTTGCTAGTCCACGAAGGAGCCTGTATTCTACAGGCCTTCCTCACCTTGGGGGAAATGTCAGCCCTCAGAAATCCACACCAGGGACAGGTGTGTTTACAGTTTCCACAATGTCCCCAGTCATCATATTCTATTTTCATATTTATGAGTCAACTATCTGATTCCAGAGAAATAAACTTGAAGTTTGTAGATTTATTGGGAAATAAACTTGGGAACAAAATCTCTGAGGATTGGAGCAAACAGAAAAGAGCAGAGGCAGAAATTAACTCAAAATGGATCATGGATTTAAATGTAAAAAAAAACAACAACAACTATAAATTCTTAGACTAAAAATAGGAGCAAATTTTCATGGGAGTAAATCTTGGGTGAGGCAACAATTTCTCAGATATGGACACCAAAAGTATGGGTATCAAAATTTTTTAAAATGTTGAAATTAAAAATATTACACTTCAAAAAACAATCATCAAGGAAGTGAAAAGACAAGCTATAAAGTAGAATAAAGTACTTTTAAATCATATATCTGATAAGGGATTTGTATTCAGAATACATAACTCTTACCTGTGGCAATAAGAAAGATTCCAATTAAAAATGCAAAATATTTGAATAGACATTTCCCCCATAGAATATATAGAAATGGACATATGCTATAAAGATATGGGGAAAAAATGCTCAATACCATTAGTTATTAGGAAACTACGAATCAAAACCACAATGAGATACCACTTCCCACTCACTAGGATAGCTAGAGCCAAAAAACAGATTAACAGCAAGTATTGATGAAGGTAAAGGAAAATTGGAACTATCATACATTGCTAGTAAGAATGTTTCAGTTCCTTAGAAAACGACATTACCTCAAAATGTTAAACATAGAGATACCACATAACCCAGTAATACCATTTCCGAGTATGCACAGGAGAGGAATGGAAAGAAGGAAGCACATGAACACGTGTACATGAACGCTCAAAGCAGTAAATTATTTATTGTCACTCAAAATATCAAATTGGTGATGCTAGTGGTAAAGAAGCCTTCTGCCAATATGGGAGACATAAGAGACACAGGTTCGATTCCTGGGTTGGAAAGATCCCTAGAGGGGGTCATGGCAACCCACTTCTTGCCTGGAGAATCCCGTGGACAGAGGAGCTTGGTGGGCTATAGTTCACAGGGTCTCAGAGAGGCGGAAATGACTGAACTGACCAAGCATATACACAAAATGTCAAATATAAGAAACAATACAAATCTCTCTCCATTGATGAAAAGATAAAATGTGGAATATTCATATAAGTAAGTATTACTTGGCAATAAATATAAATAAAAGAGTGATACATGCTATACTGTAGGTGAACCTTGAAAACATTATGCTCAGTGAAAGAAGTCAGACACAAAAGGCCACCTGTTGTATGAGTCAATATATTGAATACTCAGAACAGAAGGTAGACTAGTGGCTGCCAGGAACTGGGGGCAAGGATGAATGGGGGCATCTGCCAACAGCATGAATTTGTTTTTGCTTTTTTAGGATGGTGATGAAATGTTCATGAATTAGACAATAGTTATAATTTTATGACTTTGGGAATACACCAAAAACATTATATTTTATACTTTACAGGGGTGTATTATGATATATTAATTACCTGCTAATTTTGAACTGTGGTGTTGGAGAAGACTCTTGAGAGTCCCTCCGACTGCAAGGAGATCCAAACAGTCCATCCTAAAGGAAACCAGTCCTGGGTGTTCATTGGAAGGACTGATGTTGAAGCTGAAACTCTAATACTTTGGCCACCTGATTCAAAGAGCTGATTCATTTGAAAAGACCCTGATGCTGGGAAAGATTGAGGGCAGGAGGAGAAGGGGATGACAGGGGATGATGGTTGGATGGCATCACCGACTCAATGGACATGGGTTTTGGTGGACTCCTGGAATTGGTGATGGACAGGGAGGCGGTTCATGGGGTCGCAGAGTCGGACACGACTGAGCGACTGAACTGAACTGAATAAATAAATTTTGAAAATGAGCAGAAAGAGCAATTGAACTATAATGCAGTTGTAATGAAGACCTCAGCCAAGTCCTCATGTTGCTCTGAAGACAGGATGGCTCTAGATGGGGTCAGGGACTGGGCCCCCTGTCCATCAGCTGCAGGATGCTGGCTGACCACTTTGACAAAGGCAATTCTTCGAGATGGATTCAGCCACCAGCCATCAGTGGACAAGCCTCTAACAGCTGGGAGAACGTGCGCCTTGGTCCCAATGGGGGCAGGGGAGGTATGATGGCACATGTTCTGTCCACAGAGCCTCAGTCTTCCTTAACACTCTCTCAGCTCTGTAAGTCCCTAAACCAGATCTGATGTGCTCACTATGATACTTGGGCATCTCACACTCTTAGTGCTTGATAAACATGTTAAATGCATGAATGATGCTTCTTCAGTTGTTTCCACTTCAGATCCTATATCCTGGTCCTTATAAACCTATCCATACCATACTCTGAGAGTTTTTCCAAATTATAAAGATCTCTGCCTTACTCTCCAAGAAACTAGGCTATAGGAATGCTCACTGTTTCATTCCAATGGTTTCATATCCCCAGACCTACCAAACAAAGGAAACACCATGGGCTCTTACACCTGCATCGATGGTTGGGATTACCTTGACGAAGAATTTGCTATTCATGGCTCTCGGAGGATCAAATGAGTTGGAGTGACAGTTTATTACATAAATATAAGTGTTGGAAGAAAGAGCATATAAACAAATATTTAGAGGCCCTCTATGGCAAAGGGAAAATAAGTTAAAGGAAATTGATAATTATGAGGTTCACACTATGTGACGGCCTACGAGGCATTAAAGCTGACCAACCGACCTGTTAGTCCCATTATACAGTTGAAAGTACTGAGGTGAGTACTCTCAGTGAGTACAGTGAGTACAAGTCAAGTGACTTGTCCAACTTCCTACAACTATTACGATGTCCAAGGGTTTAGAGCAAGGGAAAGAGGCCTTAGTAGCCACTGATGCTGGACTGGGATTTGCAGATAAATAGGTTCCAAGAAAAGACTATGGTCTAGTTCTAGCTTCCCTGGTGGCTCAGATGGTAAAGAATCTGCCTGCAATGCTGGAGACCTGGGTTTGATTTCTGGGTTGGGAAGATCTCCTAGAGGAGGGCATGACAACACATTCCAGTATTCTTGCCTAGAGAATTCCATGGACAGAGGAGCCTGGAGGGCTACAGTCTATGGGGTCGCAAATAGTCAGACAAGATTGAGTAACTTTCGCTTTCTAGCTGTTTGGGTTCCTCATGGCTGCAAATCCGAATCGAGCTCTCTAGATCCCTGGTTGGGGTAGGCTGGGGGCAACTGGAGCTGACCTGTACAGACCCAGGCCTGAAGTGGTAAAGAGATCCATAAAACACCAGGGTACTCACCATGCCAAGGGCTAGATTCCACATTAGATCTCTGCTCACACAACCAGAACATACGACTCTCATTTCTAGGGACAAACAGCTTGTAACCCACCCAAGCCTGCCCCCACAGGTGACTTCTGCAAGCTCACCTGCAATCAGCCTAGAAATCAATCTGTATACCAAGTTCTGATCCCACTGATCCTCTGAGGAATCAAGGTGAACACAGGTCAGGGTACAGGGCTTCCCAGATGGTGCTAGTTGTAAAGAACCCACCTGCCAACGCAGGAGACCTAAGAGATGTGGGTTTTTTTCCTGGGTTGGGAAGATCCCCTGGAGGAGGGCATGATAATCCACTCCAGTACTCTTGCCTAGAGAATTCCATGGGCAGAGGAGCCTGGTGGGCTACAGTCCATGGGGATGCAGAGAGCTGGACATGAATGAAGAGACTTGGCACTCAGACACAGGTGAGAGCACACTATAGTACCAGAAGACAGGTGGAATCTTGAGGCATACCCAGGATGTTGTTCCATCGCCTTCATGCCCCCATTGTGGTGTGGTCACTCAGGGAACTGCTGATAGCCAGGCCTGATTGGTCCACTCATCAGTTCTGGCCTTCCCTGTTTCTGAACCCACCCGACTTTGACATGTTCATCATCTTAGAGCTGCTCTGGGCCCTGGGTCTGTTTGGAATTAGACTTTTAGACTATGCCCAAGTTCTACTGGATACTGGATGCAGGGCTTTGAGTGCTAAAGCATGGACCCTTATCACTGCTGGGCAGGCATTCCTCCTGGACCTTCTCCTGAGCATGTCCTGATGGCTTTCCATTATAGGTCCAGACTGTCCTCCTGTCCATGAGAACACAGATGTTTCTACCAGTCCTCTTACTTCTCAAGAGACCCCTAGAGCCTGCAGTCTCTGTTGACTCATCTGTCTGCAGGGGAACCAAAGCCACAGCTCTATGGTTCTAGAAATCAGGTTTGATTTTCTCAAGCCTATTTGGAAAAAGGGAAACAATGCTGAAGTCAATCTTTTCACTAATCTTTCAAAAGGCATTACTTGGATCAGGAAAAAAAAAAAAAAGAAGGATCTAGGATATTTAAGTTTTTGTATTCTCACAGATTTTCTCATATTTTAGCCTCCCAACGATGATGAGTGTAAGTTGATACCATCTCCATTTCTGAATGGGAGAACAGTGAAGGGGGCTGAATGGCTTTCCCACTCTCTGCAAAGTGTGCTATTGCAGTTCTGACCTTGGATTTTCAGACCCCCAGACCTTGCTTCTGTGCACCCTGCATGGCTGGATTTCTAAGCACACCGCCTGCAAGAGTCACTTGTTGTGCTTACTAAACACAAGTTTCCAGGATCGTTACTCAAAACAGATTCAGCACTTCTTAGAGGGGAGTCCAGGAATCTGATTTTTTTTTTTCTCCCAAGTTAACCATGAGAGCACTTCCTGCAACCTGACCAAGATGCTGTCCCTTACCTTCGGATTCAAAAATTGCTTCCAGGGAATTCACTATCAGTCCAGTGGTTAGGACTTGGTGCTTTCACTGCCAGGGGCTCAGGGCCCAGGTTCAGTCCCTGGTCTTGGAACTACGGTCTCAAAAGCCACATGGCCATAAAAAAAAAAAAAAATCATTTCTAAATCTTAAAGCAGAGGCAAGATGATGTTGGAAGCAGTATGCAGTATATATTTTTAATTTTTTAAAATTTTACTTTATTTTATAATACTGTATTGGTTTTGCCATACATCAACATGAATCTGCCACAGGTGTACACGTGTTCCCAATCCTGAACCGCCTTCCCACCTCCCTCTCCATATGCAGTATAATTTGGAGACATAAGTCATCAAGAACAAAGAGATTCCTTCAGAGAATCTTTTGAGCAAGCAGCTGAGAGGAAATGAGGTCTTTAAGGAAGGTTGGTAGGGTCTTCCTTAATAGCTCAGACAGTAAAGCATCTGCCTTCAATGCAGGAGACCCATGGGTTCGATCCTTGGGACAGGGATATATCCTGAAGAAGGAAATCACAACCCACTCCAGTATTCTTGCCTGGAGAATTCCAGGGACAGAGGAGCCTGGTGGGCTACAGTCCATGGGGTAGCAAACAGTCAGACATGACTGAGTGACTAAGATATACCAGGAAGGTCGGTAGGGCTAAAGAGGGCAATGCAGGGACATACTGGAGGGCAGGTGGACGCTGTGATGGGACAGCTATACACGCCTCGCTTGCTCAGATGAGTCCTGGCACCACTGGGACTATGATGGTGCTCGGAATAAAATTAGGTCATGACACAAAAATAGAAAAAGAATAGGAAACAAGAGCCTTGCTTGAAGAAGACAGTAGAATCAAAGTCATTTTTAAGATTTTCTCAGTCACTGAAAGTATTATACAATTGCTTCTCTTCTTAACATGCATCAAAAAACTGTTTTTGATATTGTAGCTGCAAAGAACTGAAGCAAAACAATAACACGAAGCTAAATTGAAGCAAGGGAAGACTCTTCCCCTTTTATCATCTTGATCTATTCTCTAATGAGAAATCACAGAAAAGATTAAAGGAAAGGTCACCTTTTATTTAGGTTAAAGAAATATATGGTGATGGCTGATGTCTTGAGCTATTTAATAAAATGAATTTAAATCTGCAACTATCAACACTCTGAAACAGCTTGTTTCTTATAATAAGAAGAGAACAGACAATAAATAGTGGAGAATATTTAACTGGTAATATTTCTATCCTGGATGTTATTCACATAATTCAAATATTTTAAAGAATTTTGTTGTAGATGGAGAAGCAGTTTCAACTGATTAGGGAAAAATTAAGGGCTACAGTTAAGCTAAACATGAACTTATTTGTATAGCTTGCTAGAGACATTCTGAAGACAGTGATTTCAGGTCTCAGACGCTGTAGGAAGCAGACAGTACAAATATAGGAGACAGAAAAGTCATAAAATGTGCACGGAGACAATCATGAGCATTTGAACTAATGTAAAGACAAAAGGCTCATTGAAACTAGGAAGAGAAAGGAAAGTAGAAAAAATAGCTAAAGCTGATTAAGAATCTACTTTGTGCCAGATAGTATGATGAATTTTATCTCATCTAACCATCATAACAATGATGAGATTCATAGATAAGGCAACAAAGCCTTAGAGTTTGTAAGTTGTCCATACTGTGAAGTATAATAATAACTGATAAATCAAGACTGTAACAACAACACAACGGACCTGAGTTTGAGCAAACTCTGGGAAATGATGCAGGACAGGGAAGCCTGGCATGCTGCAGTCCATGGGGTCACAAAGAGTTGGACATGACTGAGCAAATGAACACGATACATCCATCTCATGTTAAGTGAAACCAGCTCTTCAAATAGATCCATTGCATTCTTCTCTCTGCTATTCAGAACTCTCAACTTTAATTGTTAATCACTCACCTTAATTTTCTCAAAGCCATCCTCTGACTAGACTGATGTCCTCTCTGTGTTCCTAGAATTGCCCCACCTTTGTTCACAGAGTTTCTCCACATCTCAAGGTTCAGTTCTGCATGTCCCTCTCTAAAATATCCTTGCAGGGTGCTGCTGCCTTCACCAAATGCCTCTTCCTTTTTATCCACAGATGGTTCTTTTCACTAACAACCTCATTTGCCAATTGCAGTACTTGATCTCAACCTGGGGATTCACTGTCCATGCAACTTTGTGTCTTTCTAGATCAAGTCATTGATGCAGATGCTAAATCAGCATAACTTTTTCTTCCCTAAGAACTCAATATAGGACCCAGAGTAAAATATTTTCCATGATAAGCTCAAACAACAGTAGTGACAATCATTAATTCAGAATTTACAAAATGCTTCCATCTCTGTTGTTTCATATATTTTAATATATCACTTAATTAAAGTGGTAAGAATCTTGTACAAATATTATAGTTGAAGGTAAGTACTGGACTTCTCTGATGGCTCAGAGGGTAAAGAATCTGCCTTCAGGGCAGCAGACCCAGGTTCAATCCCTGGGTTGGAAAGATCTCCTGGAAAAGGGAATGGAAATCCACTCCAGTATTCTTGCCTGAAATTTTTCATGGTTAGAGGATCATGGCGGGCTACGGTCCATGGGGTCACAAAGAGTCGGACATGACCGAACAAATGATACTTTCACTTTCCCTATCATTGTAAGTATTATACTATAATATGATATGATTTGCTTTCTGTACTCTTAAATAAACAAAGAATTAGTGAGGATATAATTGTGGGCTTAAGGTTATACCGTTTGGGAACTGTGCCTGTCTTCAATGCCTCACTTAGAGTTGATACTCAATATTTGTTTGATGAATGACTAAATGGACAAGCTAGAGTTTAAATCAGGCCTTTTAATTCCAGACTTTTCTAACACACCATCCAGAAAGATGTGTTTGACAGTATATGTTTGTTTAGGTTTTCCTCCTCAAGTCTTATCCCAGCCTGGTTTACATTGCTCTGGCTTTGCAACCTATCACAATAACTTCCAGTAAACAGCAAACTCATTGAGTCAGAGAGAGACAATAATATCTACTCTAATTTTAATAGGATTAAATTCCCTATTAATAATAATAAGTAAATGGTTACTTCAAACAAGCTTGAACATGAAATCTGGCAGTATAAGTGACCCTAATTACAAAGCCTTTCTTAATTATGTGTTTTTTTAACTTTTCATAAAGGCATTATCATGATTACTTAGGATAAAAAACATATCATGGGAATATATCCACTTTCTTCAAAGTAAATGAATGACATGTGGTTAGAAGAGGTCACCAACCATTTCCGTCCAAAGCAAAATTGAATTTCAAATAGATTTGGAGGGAAAATCAGACGTGTGTAAAATTTAGAGCACTAAGCTGATCTGGGAGAGCCTGCTATTCTGAAAAGCGGGTGGATCTGAACAAGGCAGGATGAGAAGCAGCAGACTGGAAGAGGATGGGAGTTGATACACAGTTTTCCCTTCACTGGAATTAGAAATATTCAGAAAGATCTGCCCAGTCCAGGAATTTATATATAACAATCCCTGGTGGCTCAGATGGGTAAAGAATCTGCCTGCAATGCAGGAGACCTGGGTTTGATCCCTGGGTCAGGAAGACCCCTGGAGAAGGGCGTGGCAACCCACTCCAGTATTCCTGCCTGGAGAATCACCATGGAGAGAGGAGCCTGGCAGGCTTCAGTCCATGGGGTCACAGAGTCAGACACAGCTAAGCGACTAAGCACAGCACAGGACAGAGGCTGTTAGGGATTTCCAAGTGGCACTAGTGGTGAAAGAATCTGCCTGCCAACGCAGGAGACATAAGAGATGCAGGTTTGATCCCTGGGTCTGGAAGATCCCCTAGAGGGGGGCATAGCAACCCACGCCTGTATTCTTGCCTGGAGAATCCCATGGACAGATGAGCCTGGAGGGCTATAGTCCATAGGGTTGCAAAGAGTTCTCTATGACTGAAGTGACTTAGCATACACATAGAGATATTAGTTTGAAGTTCTATGCCCAGAAAAAATGGAAGATTCCCTATGGTGCTGGTTTAGTTGCTAAATCGTGTCTGACACTTGTGACCCCATGGACAGTAAGCAGCCTGTGAGGCTTCTCTGTCCATGGGACTTCTCAAGCAAGAATAATGGACTAAGTTGCCATTTCCTTCTCCAGGGGATCGTCCCAACCCAATAATTGAACCAACGTCTCTTGCATTGCAGGTGGTTTCCTGCACTGCAGGTGGACTTATTTACCACTAAGCTACCAGGCAAGCCTTAAGATTCCCAGGTCAGGAGGTCTGGTAGTCCCATCTCTTGAGGAATTTTTACAGTTTGTTGTGATCCACACAGTCAAAGGCTTTGGCGTAGTCAATAAAGCAGTAGTAGATTATTTTCCTGGAACACTCTTGCTTTTTGATTATTCAATGGATGCTGGCAATTTGATCTGTGGTTCCTCTGCCTTATCTAAATCCAGCTTGAACATCTGGAATTTCATGGTTCATATACTGTTGAAGCCTTGCTTGGAGAATTCTGAGCATTACTTTACTAGTGTGTGAGATGAGTGCAATTGTTTGGTAGTTTGAACATTCGTTGGTATCGCCTTTCTTTGGGATTGGAATGAAAACTGACCTTTTCCAGTCCGGTGGCCACTGCTGTTTTCCAAATTTGCTGGCACATTGAGTGCAGCACTTTCACAGCAATATCTTTTAAGATTTGAACTAGCTCAACTGTAATTCCATCACCTCCACTAGCTTTGTTCATAGTGATGTTTCCTAAGGCCCACTTAACTTCACATTCTGGGATGTCTGGCTCTAGGTGAGTGATTAAATCATCATGGTTATCTGGGTCATGAAGACCTTTTTTGTTAACTCAGCCTTATCCTAATCTGAGCAAGCTCAGCCTACAGTGATTCTGTAAGGTTCAGCTCTATTCTGCTTCAGAGAGCTTCTTTACAGAATATAGCAAGAAAGACATATTAAAAGCCATTCAATGAGGAAGAGTCTGCCCATCTTGGAAGTTCCCAAGGAGACCAATCCTGGAACGGGTGTCACAATGAACTACCAGCATAATATCCTGGCTCTCCTCCTTACCAAAAGAGGGTCTATTTATCCCCATTTAATTCATTTTCACCTGGTATTGTGGGCATAGATCTTCATTCTTCCTGGAGACAAGTTCAGAATTTAGGCTTGACTGAATCAAACTTGGACCAGTTTGAGCTCAACAGTCCAGGAAAAGAGGTAACAGAAGACAAATGTCCATGGGGGGAAGAAAAAGAAAAGACTAAGACAATGCCAGAAAATAGGCCACAGAGCTCTGAGAACGGTGAGATTTATATGGAAGGAACATTTACATTTTTCCTCCCTAAAAGCCTTAGTCCATGAGATTTTAGACCAAGCTCAGGTACCATTTGACACTGAGCAAATTATTAAAGATTTGGGGGCTTCAGTTATATCAGCTACTAAATCTAATTTTTCTATTGCATCCTAGGTCAGAAGCAATGAGTAGACAGGAGGTAGAAGCTGATTCAGAAAGCAAAAGATTCCAGAGACTACCAAGATCCAGGAGGGGCTATGACTTGAAAAGCCATCAGTAGAACTGCTGAATCAAAGGGGCAGAAACAAAAGCAGAAAATAACACCTAAAGCTGGGCCATCTTCATCAGTACAGAAAAGAGAAGAACATTCCTTCTTTAAAAACAACACTGATAACAATCCCTTCTACTCCATAGGAGGTAAATGCTTCATTACTTTCTAGTAGAAGTGTCTTCATTTACAAAAATATCTAGACAGTCTACCTTACAAAATGAACACTCTTATTGGGGAAACAGAACTTCATTAAAGAGATTTTTTTATCTATAGGTTACAGAAAGGTGAATATTGAGATTTATTTTTAAGCAAAGAGAATGGCATTCAGATGCTCAGGGCATCAGAAGGAGAAGCAACAGAGTTCTAGCCATGTTGGGGCAGATGGAAAGGCCAAGAAACAAGATTAGAAAGAGAAAATTTTGATGAGGTTAGGTAGTGGACTCAGAAAGCAATGAAAAAGAAAAGTGTACAATATTTAAATTTTATGCAGTTAGAGCAAACACCACCTAGATCACCCCCAAACCCCCTTTCCTTTGGAAAATGTGAGGAAATCAAAGAAAAGGGGCCATGCCCCACATCTGGGCTAAACAGTAGGGAGCAGTCCTTCAAGACAAGATGAAGGGGAGACCTTGAGCTTAACTACATTAGGAAATAAAGAAAGAAGCACAGGGTCTTTTATTGAAACGCGGGAAGGCATGATACATTTCTTTAGGATATCACAGCAATTAAAATTAAAAAAAAAAGCTCAAAGTATGGTATGACCAAAGCGAATAAGTCATTATGACTTTTGCAGGAATCTTGATTAAACTAGGAGGATAGGGATAACTGTAACATACAATCCTAGAGCAATGATGAGAAAACAGTTATCTAGAAGTAGATCAATATGGTGGGCTTGAACTGTTACTCCAGCACTTATTAGCTACATGGTTTCTAGAAACAGTGTGACTACTTTTCTATTGCTCTATAAAGCAGATAAAGGCATAGACCCCATACTACAGAACTATAAAGACTCAAGCAAGCTGCACATCAAAATACCTAGTGGACCACCAACTAGGACAATACTCATAAGCATTCATGGTGACTTGCTCAGGTTTATTGCTAAGAATGAAATAAAATGGAATACGTGAATCCATTCTGTAAAATTTAAGGAACTGTATAGTGTTGGTTATAGCAATACAAAAATTCAAAGAAAAAATTTAAAAAGCAGAAAAGCAAAATAAAATTCCTAAATTTTTGATCCTGAAACTCAGAAAATAATTATCTCCAAGGATTTTACAGAGTGAAGTGTTTCCTCATGGGCCAGAAGCAGCTTTGAGCCTATCTGCTTGAAAGGTATCATGGTAAGGACTAGAGAGCACTAAAATATTTATCACAAGAATCAATAAATCTCTCCTTGGCTCCCCAGTCCTCCTTATTAGAAATATTCTTGGAGAAGCCACATGCAGCCTCTACGTTTCAGAATGTGCAAACCATTTACTAGTAATGACAGCCATTAATATTATTTATAAAATTAATCATAGACAAATCTCTAAATACTTATCTAGTTCTAATTTTAATATATTAATAGTCTTATTCTATTTTAATATAATTCATAGTACTCTATCAGTTATACATTATTTTTAAAATCTATAATTAAACAAATAATGGCCAATGAAATTCCCCATCCGTAAAGCTTTATATTGATACAATTGAAAACCACTTGGTTATGAGTGCTTGGAAAGTAGTTCCTGATGTCTCAAATGGTAAAGAATCTGCCTGTAATGCAGGAGACCCAGTTGCGATCTCTAGGTTGGGAAGATGCCCTGGAGAAGTGAATGGCAACCCACTCCAGTGTTCTTGCCTGGAGAAGCCCCATGGACAGAGGAGCCTGGTGGGCTACCATCAATGGGATCACAAAGAGTCAGACATGACTGAGCAACTAACAAGAGTGCTTGGAATGAAATGTTTTCATCTGCTAAAAGTCAATTATACTACAAACTACATCAAAGGAGATATAGGTAAGCCTGTGCAGACAATAGTGAGCAATCAATCAACAGTTTGCAAGGAAAAGCTGAACATTTCTGTTAGGGCAACCACTGAGCAAAATGGCCCACCATGCAAGATCGTAATCATGTCTATAAGTCATCTTACAGCAGTAGGTCTTCCTAACACACTCGGAACTAACAAGCTACCGCCAACCAGAAGAATTCAGGAAAGGTCAAAAGCAGAGAGGGGACTCCAGTCCATAGGTCCTATCAACATCCCAGAATCCCTCTGGCTGGAACCCATCTTGGTTGAGTGAAGGACCGAGACAGAATGACTGGCCAAAGACAAACTGGAAACTAACCCCATTCACATAAACCCTAAGACTGGAAGCCACATGGCACAGGAGTTCTCCTGGGTTCCCCTACCCTGTTGCTCTCCACCCCAGTGCCCCTTCCCAGGAAAGTCTTGCTGTGTCAGCCCACGTACCTCCTTGGACAATTCATTTCCAAGTGTTAGATAAGAGCCCCGGGCCCTGGAAGGGAGCCCCTTCTGGCAACATTTGTGAGTCACTTGAGCAGAACACTAGTTACTTTTCCCAAGTAGCAGCTCTGTCACTCCACATGTCTGAGACTAGAGAGTCACCCATTAGGCTAGCTACCTTTTCCCATTTTCCTCTCAGACTCTTTTCTTTCATTATAACCTGTGTACACGTACATTCCAGATCATACCTCAAACATAATTTGCAGCCCCATGTCCAAAGTTGCTTTAAAAATTAAAATTCAGTTTGGAAAAGATTGCCACAGTAAACAAATCTTTAGATTTGGTAGTGATTTCTGCAGTTCCCTCCATAAAAATTTCCAACATGATCAGGTCTAGGAGGCAAGAGAATACATTTAAATGAGATTATAACACAAAAGACAACATGCTTAATTAACAGATACTTCCACAGCATATACCAGATAAAACAGATAAAGGGATGAACATGTGGGAAAAGTCTTTGCCCTCAGGATTATCTTGCTATGGAGGAAAGGAAATAACTATAAACCAATAACATTAATACAATGTATAATAATATATAAAAGTAGTATGGATTATATATTTTGTATTTTTATTTATTAACCTCTGTAATTTGACTAAACCAATAAAAAAAAAAAGTACACATTTCAGATACCGGAGTTCATTCTGTGGTTAGTGATATGAGCACAGGTCGGAGTGACTGGCACTTGCTAATAACTTCCTTGAATCTTAGCAGGATTCTGTTGTCAGTACATTTAAGGACACACCAAGTTGTAAAATATTGGTTTACATTCGATTTTTCTAATGACTTTTACACGTGTCTTTCGTGCTTTCTGGTTTTGACTGTTGCAGAGGAGAAATTCGAGACCAGTCTGGTTTTACTTTGAATATGGACTAATACGTATTTGGCAGCATTAAGGTCATTATTTTTGTTTTGAGGTTTTAAAAATAAGATCTTAAGAGAGTGCCTATATGATAGTTTCTACTTCGTAATTTTACCTATTAGCCTTTTAGCCCTCCAGAGTCTTTACAGCTCTGGAAGATTTACTTCTGTTAATAATTACTGATATCAATTCATTCACCTCTTCTTGCATCAGCTTTTGCAGCATTTGCAGGTCCTGAGTTCTGTGTCATCCATGTACTCTTACGTTAACTTTATCCCCTGAGACATCTCTTGTGCATCCTGAGTATCTTTTGTAAATTCATTTTCTGGTTCTCTAATTTGATTTTTAGCAAGGTTGAACCTGCTTTTCTTCCATATACAGTAAAGGTCTTATTTATATTTTGTCCACATTCCACTATAGCTTTAAGCACTATCAATTATTTTTCATCTAATCTAGTCCATCTAGTCAAGGCTATGGTTTTTCCTGTGGTCATGTATGGATGTGAGAGTTGGACTGTGATGAAAGCTGAGCACCAAAGAATTGATGCTTTTGAACTGTAGTGTTGGAGAAGACTCTTGAGAGTCCCTTGGACTGCAAGGAGATCCAACCAGTCCATTCTAAAGGAGATCAGCCCTGGGATTTCTTTGGAAGGAATGATGCTGAAGCTGAAACTCCAGTACTTTGGCCACCTCATGTGAAGAGTTGACTCACTGGAAAAGACTCTGATACTGGGAGGGATTGGGGGCAGGAGGAGAAGGGGATGACAGAGGATGAGATGGTTGGATGGCATCACCGATTCAATGGACATGGAGTTTAGTGAACTCCGGGAGTTGGTGATGGACAGGGAGGCCTGGTGTGCTGCAATTCATGGGGTCATAAAGAGTCAGATACTACTGAGTGATGGAACTGAACTGAGGATTAAAAGAAAAAAAAATCTCATCCTGATATTTTATTTAATTCTCCATAAAAATATATTTCAAAGTAGATTTTATTCCAAACCTAAGCATCTTCATTGCCTGAAAGTAAAAGTGACAGTGAAGTTGCTCAGTCCTGTCCTACTCTTGGCATCCCCATGGACTGTAGCTTACCAGCCTCCTCCATCCATGGGATTTTCCAGGCAAGGGTACTGGAATGGGTTGTTATTTCCTTCCCCAGGGGATCTTCCTGACCCAGGGATCGAACTCGTGTTTCCTGCATTGTAGGCAGATGCTTTACCACCTGAGCCACCTAGTGACTCTTCATCGCCTAGTTTGTTCCAATAGTTTTTCTTAAAACTCATTTTTAAATTTGGGTTGATAATATTCAATATTTTGACCAGAACTCCAGAGACATTGCTTTAGAAAGCATGGTGCCCTAACTAGGTTTTTCAACATAAACTGGGAGCTTGTTAGAAATGCAGAATCTTAGACCACTCCAGGATCGGCAGGTACTTGGTTAGGGGTCATCTAAGTCAGAGAAGATACCAATACCCAAGTTAGTTTTTAAGTTTCTGTCCCTAAGGAGTAGAATGGGGAAAATGTGCTCACCAAACTCTAATGTGATGAAAGATGGCATGGTATACAAACCACAAGAAGCTTTACATGTTTATTTAATTACCTATCACGGTTTCTTCTCTAAAGCATGGATTCAAACAGAAAGAGCACATTAACTGAACATTTCAAAGCCAGTCCAGTGGAAGACTGCTGGTGAAAATGGAGCTCCGTGGCAGAGAAGGGAGGGAAAACAGACAGCAAGGGTTTGCCTCAGTAGAGGCAGGTTTTGAGATGTAGGCCAATTACTGCTCATAGTTCTATTTTATCTCTAAAGCTTCAGTTAATTTAGAGGCCATTGCTTTTATTATCAATGTGTAATAAAGATGATGGATGTGCTTATCCAGATAAGTGCAGGCCAAACTGGGATATTCATAATGACTCCTTCCACATGTCATCTTTATTCTGAAGTTGTTTTATAAGTATGACCACGAGATCTGGGAGGAAGGTGATTCTCAGCCTACTGTGGTCATTGTCACCTCCCCAGAATTCTGCCATTATAGGAAAAGTGAAAATGTGTTAAAATTCCAAACACATTAGGTCTAGAAAATCCACCTCTTTTTATAAAAGAATACATCTCATTGACATAAATTTCTTTCTGCCCATTTGTTTATTCAATGACTAACAGACACTTGCATAGGCCTGATGATATGACAGTAAATGAACAGATGAAGTTTTCCCCTCATAGAGCTTAAAATTTAGGGAAAATACAGACACGATAAAAATCATCATGCCAAGAAGGTAGTAAATCATGAAAAACTAGAGATTGCCTAATACTTGTATGTCTATGCTCAGAAGGAAGATATTGGTATTTTATAAACGGTATACTCAAAGGAGCCATCAGTTGAAAAGTGAATTTCAGCAGACTTGAAGGAAGAGGGAAAAGGAGACTCATAAAAGTTTAAAGGAAGAGCATTGAAAGTAGAGGAAACTCAGAGACAACAGTCCCTGTTAGGGCAGTAACATATTTTATTTTTAAAAATTCAAGGGAAAAATAAAAGCAGAACTAAAGACCAGAAAGTTCCTCATGCCCACTAGATTCAGATGCAAAGTCCTGCTGTTTGTGGCTTCAGAGCGTCTCTTGGCCTCCCTGTCCACCCTGCCATTGTCCCAGCTTCGACCCTTGGTTTCTCTTCCTGGGGCTACTGCAGTAGCTTCGTTTGCAGTCTCTTCATTTAGCCACATGTTAATAAAGTCTATCCTCAGGCAAAAATGTACTCATGCAAGTCTGCTCAAAGTTCTTCAAAACTATCCACATGGAGAGAAACAGCACAGCTGATCTACCACACACTCGTTCACAAAAGTCAGTTCCTAGTGGGCTTGATTTTTAAATCTAAAAGCATATCTTTAAAAGTTAAAAAAAAAAAAAGCAGAATGGATCCATGACCTCTAGGCTAGGGTTGTTTTTCTTTAAAACGACACAAAATACACAAAGAATAAAGGCAATGTCTAACAACTCTAACTACAATATGGACTTGTGTTTATCAAAAATAATACAAAAGCTATAAAAAGGGAAAATAATTTGCAATACATTTATCTGACAAAAGAATGACTATCCAGTATATGAAAAGAACACCTATAAATTGACAAGAAAAACTTTCAAAAGCTACATGAGCTTTTCACAGAAGTATGAAAGTAAATACAGTCTAAGAGAAGAAAACTCTTGCCTACTAATTAAATTATTGAAAGCTATTTACAGCCTATTAGATCAGACTGAATTTCTTTTTTAGTACGGACTCACCAGGTCATAGAAAGCAGATGTAAGAAGTGGGTTGTAAATCAGTGAAATCAATTTGAAAAACTGTTTAGTATTACCTTTTAAAATTAAAATGCACACTTACTGCAACCAAGAAATAACATCCTAGATACAATCAATATTCTAGAAAAACTTTTGCATAGTTACGTGATGAAACACAGATAAAACATATAACAACATGACAATAAAAGCAAAAAGAAACAAAAAGTAGCTCTCATAAGGCTAGAATATGAATGAAATGGGAAGGTAAGTTCTCTACAACTACATTAACGAAGAGAGATAAATCTCACTAACATAAAATTGAATTTTAAAAGTCACCAAAATATATGTTAGGTATTATGCTATTTAAATTAGTTTCTGAAACGGGGTGCTGCTAATCAATAAGCATAAGGTTTTGGTCATAGAAGAGAAATAAGTCCCAGAGCTCTGCAGTACAGCACCGGACCTCTAGGCAAGTGTACTGCATCGTGCACTTAAAAATTGCTGAATAGGGTAAATCTGATGCCAAGCGTTCTTTTCACGATAAAAGATAGATATAAATAAACCATATATTGTGGAGATGTATATAAATTTAAGAAAACTATTTATCCCCCTGGAGATATTAAGATTTTTGATGTGCATAATGGAAGCCTCAGTTGTTTTACTAATGATCTGATATGTTAAACTGGGTAGGTGGGAGAACAAGATATATATATATGGTTAAATTTAACTTGTGCTGCTGCTAATTCGCTCCAGTTGTGCCCGACTCTGTGCAACTCCATAGATGGCAGCCCACCAGGCTCCCCCCATCCCAAAGATTCTCCAGGCAAGAACACTGGAGTGGGTTGCCATTTCTTTCTGCAATGCATCAAAGTGAAAAGTGAAAGTGAAGTCGCTCAGTCGTGTCCGACTCTTCGCGACCCCATGGACTGCAGCCCACCAGGCTCCTCCATCCATGGGATTTTCCAGGCAAGAGTACTGTACATGTACATGATTTTTATTCTTTGAATAAATGTTATATTTCATAATTTCCAAAGAAGCAGAGTGAGTGTTAGAAACAGCAAATACTGAGCACAAATCCCAGATGCTTTGCTTGGTGTAACACAGATGAAGATTCACCATTTCTCTCCCTCACATATAAAACTGAAATGGAAGATTAGATGGTACAACACATACAATCACTAGCACAGTGTTTGGCATGTACTGAATAAATACTGAATATTATGGGTGAAGGTTCTTCAGTGACTTCTCATAGCTTGTTCCCTTTGCATGACTTATGTGTTGCCTTAAACTGGCCTCAGCCAACCTGTCCAGCTTCATTTCCTATCACTGTCTCTTCTCATTGCTGTTCCAGCCATGTGTCATCATTCTGTATTTCTCTCCCTTCAGGTCCAAGCCCATTTACCTGCCATTAACCCTCATATCTCAAGACAAATCACTCTTCTACTGGAAGTATACATTACTATAGAACAGAGTTCTGATGAAGTAATTTAGTTGTTTATATGTCTCCCTTACCATAGCACTGTCTGCTATATGAGGATAGAGATCATATTTTTCATCACTGTATTACAAAACAAAACAACATGTGAAATATAAACAATCAATAGACATTCACTGAAAAGATAAAAATCATAATTTTGAAATAACCTTAGTTCTCCACTTCTGGGTTGGATTTTTAAAAAAATAAAGCATGTATAAGCTTATTCATGAGTAGATGAATATTTTGTTTGCAGAAAAACTAATGAAGTATTCTGGAAAAAAAAGATATGGTTTAATTGTAAATATCTTCTTATTCTAAAATTATATAAAAATATATTTGTAATCACCTCTGAAAGGACACACATATTTGTATCATCCTAAAAATATTATAAAGTTGAAACAAACAAAATATATATTTAATTCTATAATGTCATGCTGTCTATCAAAAATAATAAATAATTCAAAATGGCAAAACTGAATGAGTCAATTTCTTTACTAGATTTAAATCAGTTGTTATATTTATTTTCTGAGCGATTTAGTAAAATGATCCAAATTAATCTTGTATCGTTCTGATTTCAGTTTGCGATACCCATTGCACACAGAAAATGTGTTTTACAATCTAAAAATGGCTAAAATGAAAAAGAAATTCTAAAGTATTCATTCAAAATAACCTCTTGATTTTTTAAGTTTATTTTTTTTCATTTTACTACATGTACAAATAATAATGCTCAAAGTGTGGAAACAGCAAGTACTTAAGCGACATGAAAATTGGAATGTATGGCTTAATCTATAACTGTTCATTCTTCATAATACAAACAGAAAACACCAGATCCACTGCACCTTATAATAATGAGAGTTAATTTGCTGGAGAATATTTTAATAGATGTTAGAAGATAAAGAAGAAAAAAATGGTCTGAGAGAAAAGTAAAGAAAGAAAAAGAATTAGGCTAGTGCTATGAGATCCCCTAAGAATATTCTTATAAAAATTAAATGTGTTTTGTAAGGAAATAAAAATAAACTTGTTCAAAGTATGTCACATTTGTCTTTGCCTTTACAGAAGATGAGAAATAGGAAAAGAAAAGGAAAAAAAAAGCACCCTGCTTCAGAGATATCTTGCATAAATCAGGACTTCTCGGTCTTATGCAGGATTCATCTCTAGGATTCTTCTCTAGGATTCATCCAGTCAGTTCAGTCAGTCAGTTCAGTCATCAGTCCTGTTTGACTCTGTTCAACCCCATGGACTGCAGCACGCCAGGCTTCCCTGTCCATCACCAACTCATGGAGCTTTCTCAAACTCATGTCCATCACGTTGGTGATGCCATCCAACTATCTCATCCTCTGCCGCCCCCTTCTCCTGCCTTCAATCCTTCCCAGCATCAGGGTCTTTTTCAATGAGTCAGTTCTTCACATCAGGTGGCCAAAGTATTGGAGTTTCAGCTTCAGCACCAGTCCTTCCAATGAATATTCAGGTCTGGTTTCCTTTAGGTTGACTGGTTTTATCTCCTTGCAGACCACGGGACTCTAGAATTTTCTCCAGCACCACAGTTCAAAAGCATCAGTTCTTCAGAACTCAGCTTTCTTTATAGTTCAACTCTCACATCCATACATGACTTCTGGAGAAAACCATAGCTTTGACTAGACAGACCTCTGTTGGCAAAGCAATCTCTCTGCTTTTTAATATGCTGTCTAGGTTGGTCATAGCTTTTCTTCCAAGGAGCAAGCATCTTTGAATTTCAGCCATGAAATTAAAAGAATTCATTCAGAGATCTTGTTAAAAGAAAGATTCAGATGCCATTTGGTCTGGGGTGGCACTAGAGAGTCTGCATTTCTAACAAGTTCCTGGGCGATGCTGATATTGCTGGTCTGGACCACCCTTTAATTAAGTTCCAGAGACAGAAGAAATTAAATTGTAGTTCCACATTGTAGTCCCATTGCAGTCTTAGCTCTGCTGCATATGATCAGGTCACCTGGATGTATGGCAGCCTCTGAGTCTTAGGTAGATAAATAATACTTTGCTGATCTTGTTGTGAAATATTATGATGCTGTCAGTAAATACTCAAGCACAAAGAAGGTATGCAGGACTATCAGTTTGCTTTACTGATTTAAAAACAAATATTTAAAAAATATTTGTTCAAATTGGTGTTACTGAAAATGCAACTATTATATCTCAAGCGTAATGAAAATAAATAGGTCAATATATCACCTAAATAAGTCAAAATTAGATGCAATTTCATTTGTAGAACATTTATATTTCCCTGTACTTTAACAAATGTCTCATTTATAAGCTGAACAGGATTAGGAGGAAATAAATTGGTGGAAAGGTATTGCAAACATTCAGAAAAGAAAGAGGTTAAAACATGTTTTGAGATGGCGACTTCCTCCCATGACATTTTTGTCTGACAACCAATTAGGGCCTTGGCAGCAAACAGTCTTCAGGAGAGCTGTAATTCCATCAAATTAAGGTAAAGAAAGGTTGAAACAAAATGAGAACTTGAGTCTTTCAAGTGTAAGTAGAAAATAAGTAGACATATTTCAAAAATAAAATGATTAGCATCAGCCAAATAGGAACTGAAAATGTTACAAACAAATATAACATTTTTATATTATGCCTGAGAGGTTACCTAAATCAGGTACTAAATTTTACTACAACAGACTCTATCAGAAACACTTAGGATCAACTGAAGAGGAAGATGAGACTTGTCTAATTTTGTTCCCTGGTTCCAGAAGCCTTATCAGACCACTTACATCATTTGTGTCTAAGTTTCTGTTTGCCATTCAATAATGACTCTCTTTTCTCCTCCTGTTTAGCTGCTCTGAAATGATGTGCCAATGGCACATGACAACTCTCAAAGTCAGACATGTGAGACAACATCTTAAAATGAAAGTCTTTTCTAGAAACTAAAACTCAGAGAAGTCTCTATCAGGTTTAAGTATGGCTTCCTTTAGCTGCAGTCCTTATAGCAATTTTGGGTCCCTGAGAAGAATCTTGACTTACTATCTACCACCTTGTCCATCCTCTGCTAACGTGTGGTATGGGAATGAGTCTTCAATCTGCACCACAGCTGCTGAGCTCACAGCCTCTACAGTCCATGCTCTGCAACAAGAGAATCTACCACAATGAGAAGCCGGTGCACCACAGCTAGAGAGCAGCCCCTGAGCAGTAACGAAGATCCAGCATGGCCAAAAATAGGTAAATCACTTAAAATTCAAGAATGAAAAAAAATCAGTAGTGTTATCTGAACATTTAGACACCTGGCATAACTCCAGACCCTAAGTGTCTTCACCAGTAGTTGGAAACACTTACAAGTCATGCTTATAAAAGAAGGTGGCAATGAGATTTCATGGGAGTCTCAAACTTTTTGGGTCTCATGCCTGCCCAAAGGCCACATTTGGGGTTTTAGGGGATACTATTTGCCTTCCAAAGAACATAACCACCTGACATAACAGGAGCCACCCAGTGGTTCTGTAAAACAAATAGTTCTCTAGCAGCAGAACAGGATAGAGTTCTATTTTTTTTAATATAGTTTTAAGAAATCACCATTCCATAAAATCTCCTTAAAGCTACATTTTTCCTTTCCTCTCACTGAATATTCCAGGACAAATTTGAGAAAAAAAATCTTTACAATAGTAGCAAAAAAATAAAACATTTTGATCTGAACTCGGAAGTCCTATGTTCACTTGCCTATGGCCCATTGAACTCAGAGACTTTAGTCTGAAATGGAGTTTAGTTATTACAGAGCTATGTCTAATTTTCTAGAGGAAGACCATGAGGCTCAAGGAGCTTAACCAATTTCCCCCAATCATAATAAACTTATCAGATGCATCTCCATGGAGACCACATTGGTTCAGGTTCATGTCAACTTCACGCTCGAGTACGTTAGCTTTGTAACTGATGGATCTGCTTCTACTCCCCAGACACCTCTCCACTTTCCAACAGATTTCATACCAGGATCTGAAAGGACCTGCCTCATCCAGCAACAGGAAATCTCTCCTTCAAGCCAACTCGACTCTTACTCATTATCCTCCAAACACATTTTCCTTCAGTCTATACCTAGGACAGGCTCATAGCTTTCCCACAACAGACACAGGTAAGATATTCCTTCTCCTAGCATTCTCCTTGGGTTCTCCAAGTTGCTGGTCTTTCTCATGCTCACATTTCAGCCTACATTGTATCACACATATTGTCTTTATTGAAGCTCCCTTTGTTATCTTCTTCCACAGAGTCTTAGTATCGTATCCATAGAACCAATGAATCTCAATTACATTTTATTTATCACCATTTATTTATCACCAATTTATCACCATTATTACACTAGCATGAAAACAATACCATTAGGACAAATGTCTTAAATTAAAAAGACAAGGATCTTATATTTTTTTCTGAAATAAAAAGGCTAGGGTTTTATAAATACACACACACACACATATTTGCTTTCCAAGGACTCACCAATCAGTGCTTAGCTTGGAACTCTGCACACACACTAAACCAACTCTTTACAGAACCCTATGGATAGGTACTCTGTCCTCTGGGCTAAGTGATATATTTAACAGTTGATATTACCACTAATAATATCATCTATGGAAGAAGACAAAATGTTTGTCTGAACAAGATACTGTTGACAATGGCAAGAAATAACAGTAGGTCTTCAGGGTGAGAAATGACCTCCTTCAATAAATAACCATTTCATAAGCATATTGACTTTGGACTATAATGTCAGTAAATGAAGTTTATCATATAAACTGGAAATTGCCATTAATTTCATGCCTGACACTGGATGGCTAAACTTAGAGAACAGATGAGGTCCAAGACTTCTTCTGGACAGCAAGGATATCAAACCAGCCAATCCTAAAGGAAATCAACCCTAAATATTCACTGGAAGAACTGATGCTGAAACTTCAGTACTTTGGCCACCTGATGAGAAGAGTCAGCTCATGGGAAAAGATCTTGATGTTGTGAAAAACTGAGGGCAGGAGGAGAAGGGGGCAACAGAGGATGAGATAATTGAATGGCATCACTGATCCAGTGGACAAGAGTTTGAGGTAAATCCAGGAGACAGTGAAGGACAGGGAAGCTGGCATGCTGCAGTTCATGGGGTTGAAAACAATCAGACACAACTGAGCAACTGAACAATAACAACAACAAGCCTTATTCTATAGGGAAACATCCATATATTTGGATACAGAATTTATTATCACTCTTATTACTTGTATTTACATATGCATTTGCTTCATTAACATTAAAAGTAGGTTAATTTAAACACTAAGTTTTCATATAACTCAAGAGTGATCTTCTAAAGACAAATTTTAAGGGAAAGAACAGACAACATTTATTAACTGTTTTGAAAAAATATTTGGATACTAAGATGCTGTTAGTATAAGCATCCTGAAAAGATACAGTTGAAAAGGAAATTTTAATGAAATTATCTGCCCCAAAGTCTTTTTTCCCCCAATTTTTGAAATGCTGTATGTTTAAAGGCAAAAGATGTCAACTAAAAGAATTTACTTGTCAAAAATACAAAGGTTTAGATTTTAAACAAAGGAGAAGTCATATCCCATGAAAGTTTATCTAGGGTATTTCTGCTTCAGGGGATATGTTAAACTATGTAATTCAGACTACCTTTTTCACTAAAAATATTAAAAGCTGGGAAAGATTGACAGCAAAAGGAGAAGAGGGTGGCGGAAGATGAGATGGGTAGAGAGCATCACTAACTCAATGGATGTGAATTTGAGCAAATTCTCGGTGATGCTGAACGATGGGGAAACTGGGCATGCTGTAGCCCATGGGGTTACAAAGAGTCAGACGTGAATTAGCGACTGAACAACCACAACAACATAAAGTATTAGTATAAAACTAAGGGAAATGTACATTAAAAATCTTCTTAGAAGCATTGTGGGGTATACATGATAAAAAGGATTTGTCAGGCCGACATCTAGATAAAGACTATATAAAGTGGTAAACAGCTCAGGGAAGTCATTTGCACCCTAAGAAATCGCACCAGTCACAATAAAATAGAACTTTGGCTTGGATCACCAGAGCCTAACCAAGTTTAATACCGCAAGTGTAGTCTCTTTAAAAGGAAACCAGACCTGAAAAACGCTAAATATCTGAGATAAATTTTAAGCAGAAAAATAAAACCACCATTCTTCATTCAAGGGAACAGCATGAAAAACTAGTGTAGCTGATTAGCAAAGGGAAAATAAAACTCCCTGAAAAGTCATAACACCAAATCTTTCTCTTACATGAATGTAGTTTAAATTCACTTGAATGGGCCAAGGAATTTCAAGGCATGAATTTAAAGATTTCCAGGCACTCAGAACTCCTGGAAACTAAAATTTAAAAAGGCATTTTCATTGAACTCCTCACAAATTTGCAAAAATGATTTACACCAGTAATTTCTAAAGAAAATCTCCAGTATACACAAACACATGAAGCACACAGGAAAATAAGTTTCTATGAATAAAAGTCATCAGTGGAAAAATAAAACACAAATTCTGATTTCAGACATGGCTTTTAATGTAGCTTACCATGTTTTAGAGGAACTGAAGAGCCTCTTGATGAAAGTGAAAGAGGAGAGTGAGAGAATTGGCTTAAAGTTCAACATTCAGAAAACGAAGATCATGGCATCTGGTCCCATCACTTCACGGCAAATAGATGGAAAACAGTGGAAACAGTGTCAGACTTTATTTTTGGGGGCTCCAAAATCACTGCAGATGGTGATTGCAGCCATGAAATTAAAATACACTTACTCCTTGGAAGGAAAGTTATGACCAACCTAGATAGTATATTCAAAAGCAGTGACATTACTTTGCCAACAAAAGTCCGTCTAGTCAAGGCTACGATTTTTCCAGTGGTCATGTATGGATGTGAGAACTGGACTGTGAAGAAAGCTAAGTGCCAAAGAACTGATGCTTTTGAACCGTAGTGTTGGAGAAGACTCTTGAGAGTCCCCTGGACTGCAAGGAGATCCAACCAGTCCATCCTAAAGGAGATCAGTCCTGAGTGTTCTTTGGAAGGAATGATGCTGAAGCTGAAACTCCAGTACTTTGGCCACCTCATGCAAAGAGCTGACTCATTGGAAACAACTCTGATGCTGGGAGGGATTGGGGGCAGGAGGAGAAGGGGACAACAGATGATGAGATGGCTGGATGGCATCACTGACTCAATGGACATGAGTCTAAGTGAACTCCAGGAGTTGGTTGGTGATGGACAGGGAGGCCTGGCATGCTGCAGTTCATGGGGTCGCAAATAGTCAGACAAGACTGAGTGACTGAACTGAACTGAACCATGTTTTTAAACAAGAGAAAAAGTCAAGCTAGAAAGTATCTGCATATAACATGGCATAGCAAAATACAACCTAATGTTTTGGGAAAAGCATAATTGCTTGAGTGAAAAAGAAATCAAGATTTTACAACTGGATCGAATTATCAGATTAGAAATAAACAAAGAGATACATAGTAAACTGGAAACAAGGAACAGGACTTATCTAGAATTCAGCAGAGATCAAATAATATGAGAAAAATGAAGAAAAATAGACATGGAAGATAGTGAGGCTCTAACATGCATTCAAGGTTTCTAAAAGAGAAGAGGGAGGGAATAAAATAGAGGCAACATTTAGATATAACAGATAAGAAATTACAAAAAGGATGAAATAAGCACAGATTTAAGAATTCAAAGCATTCCGAATAGAAAGATAAACTGTGCATGGTTTATTATAGGTCATCTCCAGAACTTCAAAAACAATAGATTAACATCAGTTAAAAACACTGATTACCTCCAGAGAAATGACAGACTAATAGCAACAATGGGGGCCATGGAAAGTAGAGAAAGTAGAAAATATCTTCATTATGTTAAAGAAAAAAAGATTCTTGGCTAGAATTTATTTTCCAGTTAAATTACCTTTTAAGTCTGAAGCAAATAAAGACATTTCTGGATAAGCAAACAGAAGAGAGAGTTTGTCATGAAGAAAACATTACTAATCAGCTGCATTACATTCCGCTTACACATAAAATTAATCTATTTTATATAAATATATATATAATTAAAATATATAACAAACTATGTCAGGAAATTGTACCAGCTAAAAGAATAATAATATAAAACTTACAAAAATTTTTTCTTAATCAGGAATAAAAACTGGATAGAATCAAAGATACGATAAGCTTTGCTTCTAACCATGTTTGGTTACCTGGGACCTACCCTTCCTGCTACATACAACTAAAAAACAAATATTAGCAGACACTGGAAGTCAAGCAGTGCAGAACTGTGATCACTGACAGTGAGACTTCAGGAGAGTCAAATGAGGTTAGCCTGCTGATTGTTCTGGCCCCCCACCTGTAGATGCCTTCTGAACCGTGGCTGGCATATCCCAAGCAAAACACATGATTTCACTAAACTGGGGAGACAAAGACAGCAGCTGGAAAACCATGGCTTCCCTTTGGCTTCCAGTCTGCTTTCTACTTTTGTGAGGGTCAGCTTAGCAGAGGTGGCTCCTCCCCATCATGGTAGTTAAATACAGGTTTCCCAACACTTGCAGAACCTCACTACTCTCCCAGGAGACCATGGCTCCGGTAGCCAGTGACATTTCAGACATGTTAGCCAGTGACACTTCAGACACTTCAGCCACAGACTCTTCAGAACCAACTGCGCAGAACCTCCTCCCCTGAGTTTCAGCACTGGATCCCTTCCTCTGAGTGAGCAAATATTAACAGCAACAATCTCTCCCTTTGTTTCCCAGATCATACAATGAAAAATATATATGACAGCTGCTTCTTGCAGCTGCCACCTCTGTGATAATTCAAGGGTTTTTTTGGTTGTTTGTTTTTCTAGTCACATAATTACATGTGGGATGTTGTTAGTGTCTAGTTAAAATAATTTAATATAAAGAATTGTTAAGAAAAACTGTCTGATTTCAGTCTCCTAATTGGGCCTGATTGTTATAACTAGCACAGCAAGACAATTTAATTCAAGTTATATTAAAGATCTAAATACAAAAAGCAAAAATACAAAAGTTTTTGAAAGTGAAGAGTATACTTTCAAAAATTCAACGTTGAGATGGACCTCTTATACACAATCCCAAAAGCATAGACTAAAATGGAAAAGAAAGGAAAACATAGGTAAACATTACGTTAAAATCCATAATTAACTTCAATCACTAAAAGCATAGAAACCCAATGAAGGCTGAAATCATAGTATATTCCCAACATACACTTAAACAAATATTTTGAATAGTAAGGAAGTAATATTACTCAACAAGAAAAAAAAACTGGTAACCAAAGAGAAAAATGAGCAGAAGACTCGAAGAAGCACTCAGAACAAAAAAGTAAGGGGATCAAATGACCATAACACAGAAGGAAACATGGTGAAGGAATACGAATTAAGTCTAAGACAGGACACGTTTATACGGAGAGCAAAGTGGCGAAATCAAAAACTCCAAAATCATACCTATTGTTAATGATGCAAAGCAATTGGACTGTCAATTGCTGTTGCCACCTTGCTAAAAATTGTGGCATTGCCTAGGACATCTGGACATGTACAACCCCCTTCAAGTCAGTCAATCCATTTCCAGCTATATATTTTAGAGAAACACTATATTCAGGACAGGTCTGATATTTTTTCCCCTTGTTTCAAGTTCTTGGCTTTTGCTTTATGACATACAATATCAGAAAACGGCTTCCCCTTCCAGTGTCTGTGGAGGCTTCTCATTGAAGAACGTGTAAATTGTTGAAAATAAAGCCTGAAACCTCTCTGTAAACACACAAGAAATCAATAGAAGATTCATTAAATTACAGTATCCAAGGTAATCATAATTTATTTTCTAAAGTGTTTTGAGTAAGAGGAAACTTTTCAATAATCTTTGCTGTGCTTAAGATAATAATGCCATTAATTAGTTTCCTTCCTTCAGAGACTTCCTGGGTATTTTATAAACTATTTCTTTTTCATCCTCATGGGAAAGAAGTCATCATGCATTCAAACTGCAATCAATGCAGGCAACTCTATGGAAAGGGATTGTCTTCTCCACTTGACGTGCTCCAATTATTTCAACTTCTTAATCCATTTATCTCTGCTGCAAAGAGTGAGACACAAGGAGGGAGACTATATCCCAGGCAAATTCTTGGCCAGATGGATCAGGAGGAATTGTGTCATAAAAGCAGCAGTGAAAAGAACACCAGACACAGTAGACTATATCCTAATTTGCAAATTAAGTACCTTAGTAAATGGCTGACCTTGGAAATACAGAATGCTCCCAGTCACAAAGTTACTTATACGTAAGAAGTTTCACTCAAAGGAAGCTTTCTCATGACTTAGTTCAAAAACATCTTTCAAGGGCCTAATCTGTGAAATGCAAGATAATATGCATTTGCATATTTCATTTTTGTTTAGATAGCTCTTATTCTATGAAAATTTAAGAGTCCTAATAATAACACTGGACACTATGAGACCATGATTAAATAAATATAACATTAACTCATTCAGTCTAAAATGAAAGACGAAGAGCTGAATTCTAATATCTGTTGATGTGATTTGAGGTTATTCTCAAAACAGTCCAATAATACTAAGAATAATAATTAACCATGATATTAACATTTATTGGTTACTTCTTAGGTCCTGGGGATAGATGCAACACAGATGTCTCAGATAATCCTTACATCAGCCATTTAGAGTAAGATGAAATATTTTAATTTTCATGTGAAGACAGAGGTCAAGAAAAGTTAGCCTGCTTGTATACCTTTACATTGAGGTATACATGTACCTCATCTTGGGGGGAAAGAATTGAAACTCAGGCCTGCCCATTTCCAACAGACTCTGCTTGTTCTACTATAAGCTTCAATCTTAAAGTAAATTTTTAGTGCCTAGGAGAAGGCAATGGCACTCCACTCCAGTACTCTTGCCTGGAAAATCCCATGGACGGAGGAGCCTGGTGGGCCGCAGTCCATGGGGTCGCTAAGAGTTGGACATGACTGAGCGACTTCCCTTTCACTTTTCACTTTCATGCATTGGAGAAGGAAATGGCAACCCACTCCAGCGTTCTTGCCTGGAGAATCCCAGGGACGGGGGAGCCTGGTGGGCTGCTGTCTATGGAGTCGCACAGAGTCAGACACGACTGAAGTGACTTAGCAGCAGCAGTGTCTGCCAAGACAGCATCAGGTGCTTAGAGTTGGATCTGATATTCCCTTATGGTGTTCTACTATCATCAAGACTATAACAGAAAAAAAAAGAGAAAAATTATGAAATATAATAAACTACAAAAGAAAAGGATAATTGCTGAACTTACATGTGCAACATGCAAAAATGTGCTGTTATGGGGGGAGGTGAGCCAGGGAAAGTTCATAGGAGAGAAACCTGGAGTGGGTCTGGAAGGATGAGAAGAAGTTTGCCAAGATGAGAAGAGGGGAGGATGCTAAAAAGAATAGCAAAAACACAGAGCAAAGATTTTTCAGATACAAATATAAATGATTTATTTGAGGAGAAGTTAGAATTTTTACTTTAAGTGCCTTCACTTTCAAAGAGAAGGTGTTGAAAAGTGCAGACACAGAGCTCAGCAGAAAGAATATACGACTGAAAAGGAAGGTCTGCTGATACTTGCTAGTACAAGATCTGGTCTAATAGAGGGTGAGTTCAGTAACCACCATTTGCAAGTCACTGGGACTCTCTCATAGTGTGATCTTGCAGTGTCTTCATCAGCTGGGACCTTCAAAATTCAAAACCTCTGATGGCCTAGACCTACTGAAACTGAAGCTTCATTTCCTCAATATCACTAGAGGATGTGTGTACACATTACATTTAAAGAGCACTGATTAGATCAAAACAATAAACTCTAAGAGAAGCTGATGTAAAGTTATATGGTTGACTTCAATATACTTGGGATACTGTCATCCCAATAAGGCAGTCTATTTACTATAGCAGAAAGCTAACTGCTATCTAATCAGACTAAGTGTGGGTTAAGTTCCCACACTTGGTGACTCCTTTGATGAGGGAAGGGATAAATTTGATGAGGGAAGATAAATTTGAGAATGTTTATCTCCCCAGAAAACTTACAGACCATCTTGAAATGCCAGGGTTCTGTAAGTTATATTATTTTTGACTGTCTGCAGTCCCAAGCCTAACAAAGGGCAGTTACTTGGTGACAAAAAGGGTGTTTGGATGAAAATGGATTGAGAAGAGTCATTCACATTTATTAAGGCTCTGTGCTGTGATGAACATTTTACATATGCTTTCTCCTTTAAGCCTCACTTAAAAGAGAGGAATCTATATATAAGATAGATGACCAGCAAGGACCTGCTGTACAGCACAGAGAACCCTACTCAATATCCCATAATAACCTATATGGGAAATAATCTAAGAAAGAATGAATATATGTATATGCGTGACTGAATCACCTTGCTGTACACCTGAAACTTACACCATGTTGTAAATCAAATATACACCAATTTTTAAATAAATAAAGAGGAATCTGAGGCTTCAAAAGGATATTTTAATTTCCTTGGGTGTGATGTAGCAGTAATACTGATAGCAGTTTTAGTGATGGATAAAAGTACCAGCATTTACTTTGCACTTGGCTGTTGTTGTTTAGTTGCTAAGTCATGACCGACTCTTTTGCAATTCCATGGACTATAGTCTGAAGTCTCCTCTGTCCATGGGATTTCCCTAGCAAGAATACTGGAGTGAGTTGCCGTTTCCTCCTCCAGGGGATCTTCCCAATCCAGGGATCAAACTTGCACCTTCTTCACTGGCAGGTGGATTATTTTATTTTACCACTGAGCCACCAGGAAAGTGATACAGTGTATTTACTGTGTTCAAAATACTGGCCTAAATGATTCTGTGCTCATTACCGTCTCTAATTTTCACTATAAACCTGTGAGAAGATATGACTGCCTCCATTTTACAAATTAAGGCATGGAAAAGTAGACAGTTTAAGTGATTTGTTCAAGGTGACGTAACTTAAAACTATCTTAACACTATTTATGTTTGAACATAGGTGTGCTTGACTCAAAAGCCCACACTCTTTCATTAGCACCAAAATAACTCCAAGAGCCATCTTTTTTTCAGTTGTAATCTTCTTCAAATGGCATATTCTTCATGGCATAATCTTCTTCAAAGGGCTTCCCTTGTGGCTCAGCTGGTAAAGAATCTGCCTGCAATGGGGGAGACCTGAGTTTGATTCCTGGGTTGGGAAGATCCCCTGGAGAAGGGAAAGGCTACCCACCCAGGATTCTGGCCAAGAGAATTCCATGGACTGTATAGTTGACGGGGTCACAAAGAGTCAGACACAACTGAGTGACTTTCACTTTCACTTTCAAATGGCATAAGAGAGATTCTCACTTCTCTCATAACTTTTCAAAGAAAGAGAGAAAGAAAGAAAAGGAGATTGTTCCAGGTGAATAATTACATAGAGCAAGATATCTAAGATTTACAAATCAGATTATTGAACTAACATTTGGTAAAAACATGCCTTTCAGCAAAGATGAAATAAGTACAATTTCGTTTCAGTTGTCTTCATTGATTTACAAAGAGATGGATGGGTAACTGGATTTCCCCAACCTATTCTGTCATGTCAAGTCTCACACAAATAATAAGCGCAGAAATATTTACATACAATTTATAAGATATTAACTATACAGTTTCAAAACAAACTTCTAAACTAACCCTCACATCCATTTATCAAGTTCTCTCATTACCCAGTCACACTATAACAAAATCAATGGATGTTTCTGCATCCATCCAACACAGGTATCTTTACTGCCAGGTAGAATGATTAAGTGAAGAAGGCGTTGGCACCCCACTCCAGTACTCTTGCCTGGAAAATCCCAAGGACGGAGGAGCCTGGTAGGCTGCAGTCCATGGGGTCGCTAAGAGTCGGGCATGACTGAGTGACTTCACTTTCACTTTTCACTTTCATGCTTTGGAGAAGGAAATGGCAACCTTAGCAGCAGCAGCAGCAGCAGCAGAATGATTTAGAGAAAGTGAAAGGGTTTGGGTCTTCACAGAACTCTGTTTAAATCCCCAATCCCGCACTAACAGTCACATGGCCTCAGAAAAGTTCTTTCATACTCTCTAAATTACAATTTATTTCACATTGAGCAATCATTTGGGTTACTGTGGAGACTGCTGTGAAGATTCAACACAACCACAAAGAATCTGGTGAATAGGACTGCATCACAGATGGTTCTTTTCTTCCACATTAACGCTGGCATTTTACATAATCAAAATGAGAAGATACATGTTTCCAGCTTGAAATCAATATATCTGAGTAAACAAGATAAATTGTTTAATTAAATTGACAAGGACATGCAAAGTTCTGAGCAGTTACCATGATCTCTAGTTTTTTAGTTTTGGTCCATTAAATCTGAGTTTCCCAATTTGATCACCTTGAATGGAACATTTCTTTGCACTGCAGTTAGATCATGCAGAGTAGCCTCAGACTGATTTACAAAGAAGGAGGTGCATATGTTCAGACCCTCCTGTGGCTTCATTTTCTGCTGCTGCACACAACTTCCCACTCTAACTTGTAGATATTTACATCTATCTAAGATGCTACTCACTGTGACAATACACTGTAACTTCTCTCTCAGTCCTGAATGATCTTTCCTTTTCCTAACATCTAATTAAATATTATTTAAGTAATTTGATTTTAAAAATTCACAATAAGTACAAGTAATCTCTAGTAGATTTTACTTTTGTTTCAGATCATTGTTATTTTTAACATGTAGTTTGATAGTAAATTAAATCTATATCTAACGGTAGAACTTTCCCCATATTTGGAAAGAGATGTTTTCCTCAAATCCTAAAATAAAAACTGGTCAGTGCAGCTTACATATAAGAGACTTCAGTAATTTAAAAGAACTTAGAAAAAGCAGGATATGGGATAGCAATGAATCATGTTGAATGTTAAATTGAACGTGTCTATTGGAACAGATAATCTGAATTTACCATCACATCCCACGGACGTTATGTGGAGAAAACAAATGTCATAGGAGCTCTTGAGCATATCCATCCTCCAGATTATTACTTTCCCTATAAATTCTGTGCACTCTTCAAACATAGTCTTAAAAGATAAGCTTTGTTTGCCCCAGGTAAACAGGCTTTTTCATCCACAATATATCTGTCATATTTGACTGTGCTGCCGCTCAGCAGTGTGGAAAAAGGCAGTTGAAGATTACAATTTTCCATTTGCACAAAGTCTAAATTATGAAATCTGTGGATACCAATGACACAATAATTAACCCTCACTTCCCTAATGCCACAGCTTGAGGCCAGAAATTCCTTGCTGGAGGACCTGGAAATCTGCTAGCAGTCGTCATCCCATTTGGAATGTGTCACACCATTTTTCGAAGACAAAAATAAAAGTTTTATAACACTGTCTTTCCAATGTGTAAGGAAGCTGACAGAGAGTCACCACTTCAACTGTTCAGTTTCCATATATATACATATTTCAGTCTTATATTCTAAATCTTAACTTGTACTGATCCCAACACCATAGATACATTTTTCCAAAGCCCTGAAATTAAACATGGTGGTTGGAATATATTAAATGGTTTACTATATATACATCCAAACAGTTGGTACATCTTGGAAGAAAAACTTCTCTAGCAAAGCACACCAGTCTCTACCTAAGAGGAATATTTCAGCACATACTCAATATCACAGAATTTAGTTTCCTGAAATACCTTTGTTGCACTTACTTTATTTTATTTCACCATTTTGTCCTATAAACACAATGCACTCTAATATCTTCCCCTCTCCCTTTCAGAAAGATTCAGCCAAATCTTTCCCACCTTCCAGCTTCTCCAAATCTCTTTCCCATAGTTAGGCATGGTCACAAGAACCCTAGTTCACAGCCATTAAAACCTGATTTTGCCCCCAATTTCCCTGTGTACCAACTGCCCACACCACATTAAGTCTAAGGAATCTAGACTGTGCTTCAGGTCAGTAGTCCAGTTGCTCAGCTGTGTCCAACTCTTTGAGACCCCATGGACTGCAGCACGCCAGGCTTCCCTGTCCATCACCAACTCCCTGAGCTTACTCAAACTCATGTCCATTGAGTCAGTAATGCCATCCAACCATCTCATCCTCTGTTGTCCCCTTCTCCTCCTGCCTTCAATCTTTCTCAGCATCAGAGGCTTTTCAATGAGTCAGTTCTTCACATCAGGTGGCCAAAGTATTGGAGCTTCAGCTTCAGCATCAGTCTTTCCAATGAATATTCAGGAAGGTCAGTTCAGTTCAGTTTAGTCACTCAGTCATGTCCAACTCTTTGCAACTCCATGAATCGCAGCACGCCAGGCCTCCCTGTCCATCACCAACTTCCAGAGTTCACTCAAACTCACATCCATCAAGTCAGTGATGCCATCCAGCCACCTCATCCTCTGTTTCCCCTTCTCCTCCTGCCCCCAGTCCCTCCCAGCATCAGAGTCTTTTGCAGTGAGTCAAATCTTTGCATGAGGTGGCCAAAGTACTGGAGTTGCAGCCTCAGCATCATTCCTTCCTCTGGAGCGTAGAGCACTCAGGCTGATAGATTTCGAGAGCTGGCACCATTCTGAGAGCGTGTAGCACTCAGTGATCTGACTGATGAGTCTGGGTGTAGTGAGACTCCAACCGCTCAGGGTCCCGCAACCTACATTAACCACAGCCGCACTTCAGCCGTCGCTACCCAATACACTGACGCTGGAGCCGGGAGGGACTCTCCGGGACAGGCTCCGGCCGCCCCAGCACAGGAGGTTGCCCTGATCTACATTCCCACTGGGTGTCCTTGGGAATTTTTGAAGTAGTCTACTCATTATATGGGTGGTGGCTGTGTGGGTGCAGGAGGGCCGAGAGGAGCTACTCCACGTTCAGGAAGCTCACTCTTAAGTAAAAACTCAAACAGGTAGACTCCTGGTCACAAAAACCTCTTTGGTTGGTATTTCAGTCCTTTTATTCACCTTACATTTTCTCTTTGTTTTGATATATCTTACTTGGTGCTTTGCCTTCTGGTTGTTAATCTCTAATGATTTCAAAATATTCTGATACAGAAAACACAGTTAGCAATATTCGTGTCACTCTCCTAATTTTTCTCATCCTCACCAGTAAGATAGCTAACCTTCATTGAGCTTTCACTAAAAGCAAGGCAATAGCCTCAATCTGCAACCTCCTCTTTCTCCTTTCCCACAAATTAAACCACTGTGACTCAGAATTGAAACTGAATAATTGCTAAATGAATTAATCATATTTTTATTAAGGTGCTTAAAATTTAAGCCAGGGCAATGGTAGTGGTCAAATAAGCTTCCCTATCCTGTCTGCGGGCTTCCCAGGTGGTGCAGTGGTAAAGAAAGTAGAGAATCCTTCTGCCAATGCAGGAGATGTGGGTTCCATAGTTCAGGAGGATTCCCTGGAGGAGGAAGTGGTGACCCACTCCAGTATTCTTTCCTGGAAAATCTCATGGATAGAGGAGCCTGGAAGGCCACAGTCCATGGGGCCACAGAAAGTTGGGCACAACTGACTGAGTATATTCTTGCCTATAGATAAAAATAACTGATTTGACAGTAAGTTATTTGATGTTTACTCACTTGTCAAAACCCTAAATCACAAAGGAAACCTAGAAAAATGCTAACCAAATGTTAGGTGATTTTTACCCTGGGGAAGTAAATATATATTAATAGAAGGCAAACATACGGTAGATAAGTTTTACTTATCTACAGTTTGTTTTAGTTTTCAGTAATGGGCTACTATACATAAATATTCAGTGTAGAGAGTAGTGAGGACAGAGAAATCATATCCAAAGACAAGAGACCTAGACAACAGGGTAGGATGAGAGTGGGAGGCAAGGACCTCAAGGAAGGTGCAGAAGTCAAAGGACACATACAAATGTGGATACGAGAAATTCATTTCAAGTTTTCTCTGCCACGCATAGGGCCTAGAAGTTCGACAGTGCATCAGGTCTAGCATCCCTGTCCTTGGGTGCCAGTGCCTTCACAGAGCCAGCCTCGTGGCAAAAGATCATGAAGGCCAATCGTGGAAATCGCTGTTGTAGTGAACAGTTAGGCGTGGGAATATTTGTATTGCAGACGGTCATCTTACAGCCACCAGCTGAAACAGCCTGTGCTTCACTGTCCTCTTAGCTCAGAATCCTGCATGGGCATCGGCTGCTACAATATCCCATTTGGCTTCTGTGAGTAGCAGAAACCTTAGAGAAAACCAGTCCACCACTAAGCCTGGTACGTGAATCCTCCACTAGTTATTGTCAATAAGGGCTTCCTGACTTTTTCTTGAATTTCTCAAAATTCTATCTCCTACATGGTACTCCAGGTTTTAGAAAGATCGCTCTTCCATTAGACCAAAAATCTCCTTGCCTCTCTGACTTTGTAGCCAACAGAGAGCTCTTCTAAAATAATATAGCCCCAAAGACCAAGTTTCTGCTTCTTTTGTTAGATCTCTGATGCTAACTCTGTATTAGCACTTGTCTACCCCCTGAGACGGGCTTCCCTGGTGGCTCAACGTTAAAGAATCTGCCTGCCAATGCAGGAGATGCCGGAGACACAGGCTTGATCCATGTGTTGAAAAGATTCCCTGGAGAAGGAAATGGCCACCCACTCTGAATTCTTGCCTAGAAAATCCCATGAACAGAGGAGCCTGGTAGGCTGCAGTCCATGGGGTTGCAAAGAGTTGGGCAGGACTTAGCAACTAAACAATAACAACTCCCTGAGATATATCAATAGCAGGCATTTAACAAATGATTGGCAGATTGCCCAGCTACATATTTTCTGCATGAGTGTTGTCTGTATTGTTTAATTCCACTATCAGAACGATGAGTGACATCAAATCATCCCCATTCTTTATCCCCCAGTCACTGGGATGGCCTCTCTGTGTTCTGGCTCATCTTAGCCGAGGCAGTCCTTCTCTACATTCTGAAGGGCACTGTGTAAGGATGAAGGGATGGGAACATGACTACAAGGAAGTCGGTACCCGATTGTAAAAGACCTTAAATTGCACAATTACAAACGTGCCCACACCTCTGCAGGCCAGTGATTCTCAGTTTGCATATGGTGGTTTGTGGATGTACTGAGCATTCTTCCTAATTGTGCTTCCAGTATCTACAAAATCTGGGTCTCTGTTGTTACAGGCAATGCCAGTTGCTTTCATAAAGCTGAATTACTGCTGCTGCTGCTAAGTCACTTCACTCATGCCTGACTCTGTGCGACCCCATAGACGGCAGCCCACCAGACTCCTCCACCCCTGGGATTCTCCAGGCAAGAACACTGGAGTGGGTTGCCATTTCATTCTCCAATGCAGGAAAGTGAAAAGGGAAAGTGAAGTCGCTCAGTTGTGTCTGACTCTTGGCGACCCCATGGATCGCAGCCCACTAGGCTCCTCCATCCACGAGATTTTCCAGGCAAGAGTACTGGAGCGGGGTGCCACTGCCTTCTCTGAGCTGAATTCCTAAATCTTAAAGGAGAGAGGTGCTTCTTACTCACCACTCCCTCTTTTAGGGTGTCTTCTTAAAAACATAACAGATACAATAAGAAGCCAGATTTTTGTATTTAAAATAGTAGGCTTCTATTAAAAAGAATGAAATAATGCCATTTGCAGCAACATGCATGGATCTGGATATTATCTTAATAAGGGGAGAAAGTCAGACAAAGAGACAAATACCAGACGATATTGCTTATATGCAGAATCCAGAAAAATGATACAATGAACTCACTTACAAAATAAAGACTCACCGACTTGGAGAAGGAACTTAAAGTTATCAGAGGGGAAGGGCGGGAAGAGGGATAAATTATGAGTTTGGACTCCTCTCTTTCTCTTACACCCTGTATTCAATCTATCTGCAATCCTGTTGACTCTGCTTTCAATATGTTGAGAATCTGACAACTTATCACTTTTATACTGTTATCACACTCATATGAAGATATGTTCTAACCAGTCTCCCTGCTTCCTTTTTTTCAGATTGTTCTCAGGATAGCAGCCGAAGGGATGCTGTTAAAAACATGTCCTTCTAGGATCAAAATTCTTATTTGGAGCAAATGCCGAAAGCCTGACTGTGAGCTACAGGGTCCTATATTATCTGTCCCCTCCTATATTACCTGCCCCCTCCAGCAGTATATCCAGATCTCATCTTCAGTCTCTCTTCCCTTTTCTCACTCAACTTCAGGCACATCAGCTCCCATCTCAGGACCTTTATACTCCCCACTGATTCCTTTAAGTACCTTCCCCTTAAATATCTGCTTGTCCAACCCCCTCACTACCTCTAGGCAACGACTCAAACGTTGCCTTCTCTCATGTATTATCTGTCTACTTGACAAATACACTTGAATGGCTAACAAGCATGTCAAACGTACTACAATGAACATGAGGGCCACCCTGAACATCTTACTTCAGTCTTCACTATTTCACTTATATCTTTCATTTAATACTACCTACCAAACTGTGTGTATGTGTATATATAAAATACATTTAATTTTTATTTTGTAAAAAAAAATTGTGAGTTTGGGATTGACATATGCACACTGCTATATTTAAAACAGGTAACCAACATGGAACTACTCTATTACACATGGAACTCTGGGCAATATTCTTTAATAATCTGATAATAACGTTGGCCAAAATCTGTAATAATCTGAATTTTTCCAATAATGGGATAAAAGAGTAACTTGTATATGTATAACTGAATCACTTTGCTGTACATCGGAAACTAACGCATTATCAGGGGTACTTCAATATAAATATATATATATATTTTTTTAATAGAATATTACTTGGACACGTAAACATGAACCTATGGAGTAGCTCAGGGTTCTCTTCTCAAGTATGCAGCAGGCAATAACTTATCTCTGCAAGGAATGAGAAGTGGCATAGTGGTAAAGAATCAGCCTGGAATGCAGGAGACGCAAAGATGCAAGCCCAGTCCCTGGGTTTTGAAGATCCCATGAGGTTGGAAATGGCATCCTGGAAAATTCCATGGACAGAGCAGCCTATGGGGTCACAAAGAGCTGTGTCCAGCTCAGCACGCATGCATGTGCTACTGTATACATGGAAACCTGGTGATGTTTCCTCACAGCACGATTATCTTCCTTTATTCTTCTCTACTGGTACAAAGTGGCCTTTTTTTTTTTTGGACAGCATTGTTTCATTTACCCAATACCAGTAACTCCAATGTCGGCCAGTTCTGAGCTGAGTGGTTTATGTGATGTGACAAACATCAGGATACAAATTGCTATGAGAAAGAGGAAAATATAGCTTTTTTTTCTTTTCAAGTAGATACTCCAAGATATTGCCTGCTGTATATAAAAATGTTGAAAGGATAGCAAACAGCAACACACTCCTAGAGGGTGACACCTGGAACAATTTTAGGTACACTTTGATATATTTTAATTCAGTTATAATTGTCATAACAGTAACTGTTTTATAATTCCTACTGGCTACTGTTATTTTAAAACTTTTAATCTTTCCACTGTGCTGAGAACAAAAACAAGTTGAGGATCTATTTTCCTTCAAAAGGCAGAATCAAGCACAGCTTTGAGTGACAACACCCAGCAAAATTATTTTCTATGTAAATGGAAGCCCCTAAGCCCAGTAAGTGTGGTTAGGTTCTGCAGCATCACTTCCAAATGGGAAAGAAGAGTTAGAGAAGAGAATCCTTTTCTAAGATGTGGATGGAGCTGAGAGTGGAAGGAGGAGAAACTGAGAAATACTTTGGGAATAATTTACAGTTTTGAGAAATACTTTGAAAGCAAAAATGAGCAGAAAAGGGCAGTTGATTAATGGCAGTGTGAGAAAGAAAACACTGATGGGTGCTTTTGAGTTTTTAATCTGAAGGAATGAAAGAGAAGAAACGCCATTTTTTTCCGAGTCATAGAACTTTAGGTGGGGTATAAATTTAAACACTAAATAGGTGGCTTAAAACATGGCTCACCCTAGATGCCAGCGAGACACCCAGAAAGGCAGTTGTGGGTAAGTCAGGTCAAGGGTAGAGTGGCATATTTGGGAGGCAGCAGAAGTCGCTGCAGCTATAGAGGAGAGTGAACTGAAAGAACTGGCCAAGAGAGAGCCATAGGAAATGAGCCCTTTCTGTGATGAGATGAAGACAAGCGCCTGAATCAGAGCAGGCAGAAGCTGCTGGAGGAGAATCACGAGGGGTCAGCATCCTAATCTACCATCAGCCAGGGGCCAGAGGAGGAGAGCGCCAGCAGAGCAGCAGTGTCACATGCAACAGGACAAAAGCAAAGACTCATGTCAAACGTTCATTTCCTTTGGAATTATTTTCTTTTTATATCTTAATTTTTCTAATCCTCTCAGTTGGGAGTTTTTCTAATTTTGTGGTTCTTTCATAATTCCTTTACTTTATTTGAGCTATGTTTAAAATCTAGGTATTAGCTTATCTTTTTCTTTTTCTTTTTTTATTTGGGGGACATTTTTCTGGCATAATGCCATTGCCTGAGTCCTTCTGCTTGTATTCTCTTTCCTAATAATAACTTACAATAATTTTAGATGGAAATGGACCATGATTAATTCTCATCCTCTTCTTACTGTTCCTCTTCCCTTTTCTCTTCTCTCCCATCTCTTCCTTCTGCTTTTTCTCTTCCTTCGCTGGAGTGTCTCTGTACTTTTAGGAAGGCAGGTGGGGATGGGTCAGAACAATTTCTTAGTATTGTGGCTCTAGAGCTCCCTCTCCTGTCATTTTTGCAAAGTAATAACAACAACCAAATATGACCTCACATTTACTGGCAGTGCAGCTTCTGCTCTGTTCCCCTGTTCTTTTAAATTACTTTTTCCATTTGCTTCTATTCAGATACATTTGGGTTTTATTCTTCCAGTGGTTAGGCTGCTTCTCTGTGCTGGACCTACCAGGCTTCAGTGGGAGTTGTGTGGCAACCTGGGGTGCTGCTGGGTTTTGAGGATCTTAGGAAGATCTGTACAGTGTACTCTGTGATTTGTGTTTAACAATAAAATAGCTTTTAAATGTTTTATTACTGAGTAAAATCCATCCTTCAGGAGAATGTGCCACAAACCATGACCTCATGTGGGTCTGAAAGGGCATATATAATAATCCTGTTGTACCAGTTTATAGGTCTGTCTTAGAAGTTTCACTGCAGTTGTGTGGATACTAGCCAGACCTCAAAAGACTCATAATACTCAAAAGTATTATGTATCCTGTTTTAAATAATACAGATAACTAAACATGAATCCTTTGGTAAAGGAAATAATAGATACGCTAGTTCAAAGAGAAACAGACTGAGTGATAAAAAGAACTTCTTTTAGAATGAAGGATGCCTTAATATCTCTTTCTTAAGCATGAGAAAGAATTGGGGGAGGTGATATTAAAAAGGCAAATGTTGAGTAGAGAAGACAGTCCAAAAGAACAAAATCCAAAGTAATTAAGAAAGGCTTTTTATAAAAGGATTAGCTCTGCAACACACACATACATGCATGCACGTACACACGCATGCACACACAAGAATACCTCCCTCTTTTGTGATACCAAATTATCAAACTTTGTCTGACAGTCTTCAGTAATGAGGAGCCAATTACTCCAGACAAGACTCGTGTACAGAGAGATCCTTATTTTATTGGTTGGAGGACATTTTATTTCCGGTAGTCTTGCACATGAGTTTCAATCTCTTTTTCTCAGCACCAGTCAGAGAAGAAATCAGTTTCTATTTATATGTTTGCCTTTACAAATGTGAATTTCTGGTGGGGAAAGAGGTAGAGACTTGTTTCCTTTTGTCCAGCACCAATGACACATCTGGGTGAGAGGCCAGTATTCCATAGCTGGGGCACACGTATTAGAGGAAGAAAGTACGCAGGATACAAAAGATGATGGGGAAGTGAATTATAGGGCAGACTGATGCTAGCTAAGCTCCACTGATCCACTGTGGTAAAACAGGAGATTATTCTACAAAATGTGTTTGTCTGAGCCCAAAATCTGTTTTGTGGCAGCTGGAAGCCTAAGCTTGAGGGCAACTTGGTTGGTTCTACCCAAGAGCCATATGGGCTGCAGCCAGGTCCAGCTCTTAGGAGTACGGCAGCATGGCATGTCTACAATTAGTATTCTTTCTTCTGTTTATTAAGCATTGTATTTGGTCACAAAAGGCTTAGCCTTTAGAGAGTAAACAGAGTAAACAAATGCACAGACTGGGCTTTTATTATACCCAAAATTGCGTGGGTCAGCTGAATAAGCACCAATTTATACTTACTGATGAGAAAACATTTCAGGCGAAGCAACACATTTCAGTAACATGGAAATTTTACCTGATAGACTAATACAAAAACCTTGGAAAATAGGGAGATTCCATGTCCTACCAGACTTGATGATACTAGTTATGTATTCTGAAACTAACACTGATCCTAAGGAATAATTTGTGGGAGAGAGAGGAGATTTAATCATGGGTCTGTGGAGTTTGATTATTTTTCACCAAAAAAAGAATTTATGGATAACATTCAGAGTAAGATGACACTGAATTCATTATATGAGGTATCTTCCTATACTTATGAACATACATACAACAATGAGACAAGATAGTGAAAAATAGAAAGCCAGAAGGATAGCTGGGCTAGAATGAAGGAAAGAAATATATAAAGTAGAAATGCAGAGTGATTTTCACAACCTGAGTCATACTCCAGGCAGCTTGGGGGAACCGTGGCAGAAGTGGTAGCTGAGAGTTAAGCTATTACATGCTAAAAATAATAATAATAAAGAGAATGTGGTGGACTGTATTACATTATAGCATAAAATTCTCATTAACTCCATTGAGGGAGGAATCTGTTTTATTGTGCTAATGATGTTAGGCTTGGCCTCAAGATTTCCTCAAGCCAATAACAGGTAAGCAAAGTAATTTGACTCCTTATGGAAGAGGATTTAGGAAAGAGTGACCAGATTCTATATACCCTCTGATCAAGAAAGAGGAAACTTCCCCAGCTTCCCAGGTCTCAGAATGTAGGTGCCGACGAAGAATAGCCACAGCACTCCAGTCAACATTAAGCATGAGTGAGAAATGAAACGTGTTTGTTTTTGTGTGTGTGACACAGAGAGTCCCTTGGACTGCAAGGAGATCCAACCAGTCCATTCTGAAGGAGATCAGCCCTGGGATTTCTTTGGAAGGAATGATGCTAAAGCTGAAACTCCAGTACTTTGGCCACCTCATGAGAAGGGTTGACTCATTGGAAAAGACTCTGATGCTGGGAGGGATTGGGAGCAGGAGGAGAAGGGGACGACCGAGGATGAGATGGCTGGATGGCATCACTGACTCGATGGACGCGAGTCTGAGTGAACTCCGGGAGATGGTGATGGACAGGGGAGGCCTGGCGTGCTGCGATTCATGGGGCCGCGAAGAGTGGGACACGACTGAGCGACTGAACTGAACTGACACAGAGGTAGTGGAGTTACTGGCTACTGCAATATAACCAACCTTGCTCTGACAAGTGCTTGGATCTAAGAAGGCTTAATGTTTAAACCTGCCTGATGCTGACTAACATCTGGACCTCATGACAGAAAATCATGTGATGGGAACGGTGGGAACTTTCCAGAGTTCTAGCTTCTGGGTAGCTGCTGGCCTAGGGAGACTCACAGTGAGACGCTGAAACAAGATGCCTCATGGCTAGCGAACAATTTGTCATATCCTTGATACGACCTCAGCACAGACAGGTCCAGTCATATTTTAGTGATTCTTTTAAGGACTGTGGGCCAGGAAATCTTGGGCAGGAAAAAGTGAGCATAAACAGAGAAACTCAGAATGAAGCAAACAGATAAGGATTTTACTCGAAATGAACCAGCAAATCCAAATTCCAAAATTCCTGTTGAAATCAAATGCTAAAATTACAACATTGCACCCAACACAGCAGACAAATTAACTCCAGATGGAATAACAAAATTTTTAGAAGTTAAATTATGCTTCAGGGAAAAAAGTTTTATTTTTTTTTTTCTTTTAAAAGTCTAATTTTCAAAATACAAGAGACTGTGAAGTAAAAATAAAGAAATAATGAAAACCTGATGTTACAGGTAGATTTTAGAAAGAATTAAATATACAGAAGACTAAGAAATGACTATTTAAAAAGTCATGGTATAAGAGAGGTAAGTGAATTGGAAGACATTCTCACAAAATAGAGGGTGTCAGTAATAATGTGGAAATTATAAAAATAATGATTAAAATATGTCACTGAAATGTGCAACAATTTAAATAATTTTCATCAGGCAGAAGAATTCAGCAGATAAACAAACAAAACAAAACAGGGAAAATAAAACCAGATCTATTGAGATTATCTAGTTTGAAGAATAGTGTACCTCATACCATAACTCACACTGACACGTGCATAATGGACATCCCAGAAGAAGAAAGAGAAAACAAATCAGAAACTAAAGACCTATATATCAAAAACTATAAAACACTGATGAAAGAAATCAAAGAGGACACTAACAGATGGAGAAATATACCATGTTCATGGGTTGGAAGAGTCAATGTAGTGAAAATGAGTATACTACCCAAAGCAATCTACAGATTCAATGCAATTCCTATCAAGCTACCAGCAGTATTTTTCACAGAACTAGATCAAATAATCTCAAGATTTGTATGGAAATACAAAAAACCTCGAATAGCCAAAGCAATCTTGAGAAAGAAGAATGGAACTGGAGGAATCAACTTGCCTGACTTCAGGCTCTACTACAAAGCCACAGTCATTAAGACAGTATGGTACTGGCACAAAGACAGAAATATAGATCAATGGAACAAAACAGAAAGCCCTGAGATAAACCCACACACCTATGGATACCTTATCTTTGACAAAGGAGGCAAGAATATACAATGCAGTAAAGACAGTCTCTTTAACAGGTGGTGCTGGGAAAACTGGTCAACCACTTGTAAAAGAATGAAACTAGACCTCTGTCTAACACCACACACAAAAATAAACTCAAAATGGATTAAAGATCTAAATGTAAGACCAGAAACTATAAAACTCCTAGAGGAAAACATAGGCAAAACACTCTCCGACATAAATCACAGCAGGATCCTCTATGATCCACCTCCCAGTATACTGGAAATAAAAGCAAAAATAAACAAATGGGATCTAATTAAAATTAAAAAGCTTCTGCACAACAAAGGAAACTATAAGCAAGGTGAAAAGACAGCCTTCTGAATGGGAGAAAACAATAGCAAATGAAACAACTGACAAACAACTAATCTCAAAGATATACAAGCAACTTATGCAGCTCAACTCCAGAAAAATAAATGAACCAATAAAAAAATGGGCCAAAGAACTAAATAGGCATTTCTCCAAAGAAGACATACGGATGGCTAACAAACACATGAAAAGATGCTCAACATCACTTATTATCAGAGAAATGCAAATCAAGACCACAATGAGGTACCATTTCACACCAGTCAGAATGGCTGCGATCCAAAAGTCTACAAGCAATAAATGCTGGAGAGGATGTGGGGAAAAGGGAACCCTCTTACACTGCTGGTGGAAATGCAAACAAGTACAGCCATTATGGAAAACAGTGTGGAGATTCCTTTAAAAATTGTAAATAGAACTGCCTTATGACCCAGCAATCCCACTGCTGGGCATACACACCAAGGAAACCAAAATTGAAAGAGACACATGTACCCCAATGTTCATTGCAGCACTGTTTATAATAGCCAGGACATGGAAGCAACCTAGATGTCCATCAGCAGATGAATGGATAAGAAAGCAGTGGTACATATACACAATGGAGTACTACTCAGCCCTTAAAAAGAATAAATTTGACTCAGTTCTAATGAGATGGATGAAATTGGAGCCGATTATACAGAGTTAAGTAAGCCAGAAAGAAAAACACCAATACAGTATACTGACACATATATATGGATTTTAGAAGGATAGTAATGATGACCCTCTATGTGAGACAACAAAAGAGACACAGAGGTATAGAATGGACTCTTGGACTCTGAGGGAGAGGGAGAGGGTGGGATGATTTGGGAGAATGGCATTGAAACATGTATACTATCTTGTAAGAACGAAGCGCCAATCTATGTTCAATACAGGATGCAGGATGCATGGGGCTGGTGCACGGGACGATTCAGGGAGATGATATGGGGTGGGAGGTGGGATGGGGCTTCGGCATTGGGAGATCGTGTTCACCTGTGGCTGATTCATGTCAATGTATGGCAAAACAAATACAGTATTGTAATGTAGAATAAAGTATTAAAATATTTAAAAAAAATTTAAAAAGAAAAAAAAAAGTAAAAAGAAAAGAAAGAGCAGGGAATAGAGCCTAAATCTTATGATTCTGCTTAAACAGAAACATTTTCTGAAAGACAAAGACAGTATCGATCCAAGTTTACTAGCAGGCTTTCTTAAGTGGCCTATAATGTTAAATCATACGTAAGTTGCCCTTTTAAACTCTAAGAAGAAAAGCAAAATTATGGCCAATTAAGTATTTCAAGTTTTTCTAACTCATAAATTGATTTTAGATTAAATTCATTCCACCTGTAGCTATTTCCTTATGCAGAGGTAACTCAGCACACAGTACACACATTCTCAGGGCTGCATGAGAATTTGAATGGGGATGTGGGCTCATTTAGCCATCTGTAATAATTAAAGTGTTTGGTTGTTTTGGGAAAAAAAATATTTGAGGATACAACAACTGAAAACTCCCCAAATTTAATGATAAACAGTTGGCACATCAAAGAAGCTCAGTGAACTCCAAAGAGGATAAATTCGAAGAGATTTTATTCTTGATACACTATTATCAAATGGTCAAAAGAGAAAAAAAAGATTCTTGAAAATATCAGTAAGAAATGAGGTATCACATCAAGATATCCTTAATAAAATTATACACAGTCATCTCATCAGAAACCATCAAAGCCAGGATTCAGTGAGATGACACTCTCAAAATGTTGAAAGGAAAACACAGTCAATCAAAATTCTATATTTAGCAAAAGTGTTCTTCAAAACCAAGGGAGAAATTAAGGTGTGTCTACATGAGAGAGAGAGACAGGCGTAGAGAGATAATTTGTCACTAGCAGAGTTGCTCTGCAAGAAATATTAAAAACAGTACTGAGGGCTGAGATGAAAGAACATTAGACAGTATCTCACATACACATGAAAAATAAAGAGCAAAAACAGATTAAATACAAAGATAAACATTAAATACATTATATATTTTTATAAAAATATTAAGCTACTGAGAAAAATTATTTTATTATAACTTAAAGACAATTATCCTCCATCCATGAGATTTTTCCAGGCAAGAGTACTGGAGTGGGTTGCCATTTCCTTCTCCAGAGGACCTTCCCACCCCAGGGATCGAACCTGGGTCTCCCTCATTGTAAGCAGACTCTTTACCATCTCAGCCACCCAGGAAGTCCACATAAGGCAATAAAATAAATTTTATCAATGAGATTATGATGCATAAAGAAGTAGCTTATGTGATAATAGCAACACAAAGGAGAGGGAAATGGAGCTATATGTGAGCTAGGGTTTGGTGCAAATTTGAAAGTAAGTTGTTATTAATACAAATTAGATGGTTTTAAGATATTTATTGTAATATACAGTGCAATGACTAAGAAAATAAAATTTAAAACATAAAGATGAAATTAAAATGATACCCTAAATATATTATTTTGAAAAGAAAGAAGAGTGTGGTCGAAGTATAAGGAACAAATAAAGACACACAATATCTGAAAACAACAGAGAAGCAGAAGTAATTCTGCCTTAACAGTAATTACATTAAATGTAAGTGGGTTCACACTATAATACAAAGCCACAGCAATCAAATCAGCATGGTATACTCACGACAACTGAAATACAGATCAGTGGAACAGGACGAAAAGTCCAGAGATAAACCTACACACCTATGGTCACTTAATCTGTGGCAAGGGGTAAGAATATACATAGAGAAAAGATAGTTTCTTCAAGAAGTGGCACTGGGAAAATTGGGCAACTACATGTAAAAGAATGAAATTAGAACACTTCCTAACATCATCCACAAAAGTAAATTCAGAATGTGTTAAAGACCTAAGTGTAAGGCTGGATACTATTAAACTCTTAGAGGAAAACAGGTAAAACCCCAACATAAATTACAACAAGATATTTTTCAATCCACCTCTTAGAGTAATGAATATAAAAACAAAAAAATAAACAAGTGAGACCTAATTAAACTTGTGCACAGGAAAGGAAATCATTAAAAAGTGAAAAGAGGACCTGTGGAGCAGGAGAAAATATTTGCAAACAATGCAACCAACCAGGGATTAATTTCTGAAATATACAAAAGCTCATAAAACTTAACAAGAGAAAAACAAAGAACCGGTCAAAAATAGGCAGAAGACCTGAGTAGACGTTTCTCCAAAGACATACAGAAGGCTGAAAAAGCACATGAAAAGATGCTCCACATCATTTCTTCCTCCAGGGTATATTCCAGACAGAGGGACTCACTCTGGGTCTCCTGCATTGCGGATGGATTCTTTACCATTGTGCCACCAGGGAAAACAGAATACTAGAGTGGGCTGCCATGCCCTCCCCAGGGGATCTTCCCAACCCAGGGATTGAACCTGCATCTCTTCTGTCTCCTGCATTGGAAGGCAGGTTCTTTACCACTAGTGCCAACTAGAAAGCCGCTAATCATTATAGAGAAATGCAAATTGAAACCACAAGGAGACTGCACATTACACTGGTCAGGATGGCCTTCGTGTGTGTGTGTGTGTGTGTGTGTGTGTGTGTGTGTGTGTGTGTGTGTGTGTACATAATGGAATACGATTCAGCCATAAAAACGAATGAAATAATGCCATTTGCAGCAACATGAATGAACCTAGAGACATACTGAGTGAAGTCAGACAAAGACAGTTATCATATGGTATTACTTATATGTGGAATCTAAAGACGGTACAAATGATTATCTACAAAACAGAAGTAGAGGTAACAGATGTAGAAAACAAACAAGTTTGCCAGGGGATAATGAGGGGGAGTGATAAACTGGTAGATAGGAACTGACATATACACATTACTATATATAATACAGACAACTAATAAGGACCTACTGTATAGCACAGGGAAGTCTTATCAATATTCTGTAATGGCTTATATAGGAAAATAATCTTAAAAAGTGTGGATATACGTATATGTATAACTGAGTCACTTTGCTGTACCCCTGAAACTATCACAACGTTGTAAATCAACTATACTCCAATAAAAAAGTATAAAATATAAGTGGGTTAAATATTCTTATTAACAGGCATATATTAGCAGAATGGATTTTAAAAAAATGATCCAACTCTTGTGTCATCTACAAGAAATACACTTTAGATTCAAAGAACCAAATGGATTAAAAGGGCAAAAATAACCCTTGAAGCATGAAACATTTTATTACCATGAAACATTAAAATAGGATCTGAATGGTTATACTAATACTAGACAAAATAAACCCTCACTAATGCAAAAAGAAGATACACATAATAAAAGAAAATATTTCCAAATCATGTAATTTAATAAGGCAGTTACTTGCATACAGAATAGATAGAAGAACTCTCACAATTCAGTAATACAAAAGAACTCAGTTAACATATGGGCAAAGGGTTTGGTTGGACATATTTTCTATACAAATGGTCATTAAACAAACAAAAAGATGCTAAAAATCATTAAAATCTATGGGAATGAAAATCAAAGCCACAACAAGGAATAGCTTTTTGCTCTCCAAAATTAAATTTTAGAAGTGATTAAAAAGTGTTGGTGAAGATGTGGAGACATTTGAACCTCATACATTGCTGGTGGAAATGTAAAATGTTGGAGCTGCTTTGGAAAATTCTTTGTAGTTATTCATAATTGTAACCATGGAGTTACTGTATCCTCAAGCAATTCTACAGATATAAATGCTAAAGAAATGAAAACATACACACACAGAGAAACCTGTACTGAATGTTCATAGCAGCATTATTTCATAAAAGTATATATTTGAAAACAACCCAAATATTTATCTATTTTTAATATAAATTTATTTTAATTGGAGGTTAATTACTTTACAATAAGCCAAATATTTATTAACTGATGAATAAATACAATGGGATGTTGCTTTGTAAAAAGAGTGCCATATAAGTGAACCTTAAATACATTATGCTATATGCAAGAAGTTAAACACAAAACAACATATATTGTATGATTTTACTTATATAGTATGTCCAGAACAGGCAAATCCATAAAAACAGAAAGTAGATTAGAGACCATTAGGGGAAGAGGGGAGGATACTGGGAGTGACTTTCAATAGATCTGGGATTTCATTTTGGATGTTAAAAATATTCCACAATTAGGTAGTGGTGATAGTTTTCACAATTCTGTGTATATGCTAAAAATAAATGAATTGGACAGGCTGGCCTCACATACCATGTGAATATCTTGGTATGTAAATTATATCTTATTAAAGCTGTGCTATAAAAATATCATAGAGGAAATATAATTTTCCAAAAAAGAGAAAAGGAATAGTAGAGTATTTCCTAGTAATATTAAATTCTAGAACGTAGTAGAAAATATTTTTAAAGAATTAACAGAAAATAATTACCATTGTTAAATTGTACACAAAACTATCTAGAATAACATAAAATATATTTGCAAGATTCTTGGAGACTACCAGTTTACCAATCTTGAACTTTTACCCAAAAAATGCCTTTTAATAAGGAAAAAAATTGAAGCTAGTGTAATAGGACTGTTGAAAGGATGGTGAATACAAAATTGACTTTAAAACATCCTATATACCCAAAATAGTCCACTGAAATATATAATGGAAAATGAATACCATTCACTACAGTAACAATATATTTCTAACATATTAGGAATAAAATTAAAAGATGGGCAAAATTTTTATAGAGAAAACACTAACAGATAAAAAGAGAGATTTACAATAAAGAATCTAAACAGAGTGATATAATAGGTTCACGAGTGAGAGGAATCAATTTTGTGAAGATAAAAATGTCCCTTAAACTAACTAATAAATCCAATATAATTCCAATGAAAATTTCAACAAGATTTTTCATAAAACTTTATAAATTTCTCAAAAATGTATATGAAAGAGCAAACGTCAATAATAAATAACATAGATGAAGAAAAGAGTTGCCTTACCTAATACTAAGCTATGTGTTAAAGCTATAAGTGTGATAATAATAGAGATAAAATAAAATATAGCCTAAAAGAATAGATCACAAATTAATAGTGCCTATATAGAATACATAATAAGGGTAGCTATACTCAATCTTTGAAAAGATGGAGTATCACCATTTATAGTTAATCACCTGAAAACCTACATGAGAATGATAACCAGGGAGACAGAAAGGAAAAGGGAAACAAATTAACAATAAGGCAAGGCAGGAGCTTCACATATAGCTACAACTTTGTATTCTCTTACATAATCCTCCTGAAATAAATATGGTAAAATATTAACACTTGATAAATTTAGGTGGTAGGTGCATATGCATGCTTTCAGTGAGGATTAAGTAAATGAACATATCAATACTTAAAGTTATTGGTTCAAACTATGACCTAACCTTAAGAGAGATTATTTTCTCTTTTCAAATGACAGGTATTTCATTCTTTTTGCTAGTACAGCATCAAGGAAGCTCTAGTAATTTCTAACCTTTATGTAATTCTGTCAGCTGATAGTAATAACATAAGATCAACTAACAACTTTTCACCTAGCGGTAACTTCAGTTCCTCTTACTCCTCTTACTCCCAAACAAGGGGGCAATGACCACGTTAGATTCTCCAGTTTCAACCAAAGTGGAAACAACAAGCATGAAATGTATAAATATATAAAGTACAATTACTCTTGAGTGATTTTCTAAACTCCTTTAACAGGAAATAATTTTAAAATTATTAAGGAAATTTCAAGTCTATTTCTTTAGCTGTATGATACTATCTGTGGCTCTGTGGCATAAGAATAAAGCTATTTTCCTCAAATCTAGGTTCATTGTGCCTGGAGTGGACTTAGACAAGAAAATAGTGATGTGATCAAGTGGTTCTCTCCAGCGTTGTAGCCTGCAAAAGTTGGGTTCAGAATTCAAAACAACCAGTGATGTGAAATGGCCTTGACATTTGTATTTGAGTTTTGACATTCAGATATAGTGATACTCATTCTTCATTCATACAACACTGAAAAGAGTATAGTAACAAACAAGACCAGGGTGTGTCATATGGACCCCAGGGAGCTGCAAAATGCCAATTTCTTAGTGTTGCAGAAGCAGCTTCAGCTTGGATTGAGAATGGAGATGGATAATGTCCATGGAGACAGAGGAACCTGTTCAGGCTCAATTTAGGAGAAAAAAATAAACAGAAACAGGTAGTATATCTATTATAACTTCCTGTTTCCAGAAAGTAATTTTCTACTGCCTGGAATGCCCTTCTGCAACTTCTAAATCTTAAGAGAATTCCTCCTCTCTTTTCAAGGTACATCTCCTACACAGACAACTCCCTGTTTGCCTAGACATTATAATTAGTCTAATCTTCATGCATTCATAGCATGGTACACTCACTTAGGGCCTTAGAAAATGAATTATTCAAGTAGCATTTTGGTACGTAATAAGGATAAAGTTGTGAAGGTCAATTTACCTTTTACAAGCTACTGAGGGATATAGCTAAGGTAACTGGCCGCTGTACCAAAGTATAAGACATGTGATGTGAGAGACAAGAGGGCACAAAATCAATATGGCATCACCTAGTTTTGAATTTGGGGGATAGTTTCAGACTGAGTCCTAAGACGAGAGGGGAAAAGTAAAAAGTAAACATGCAAAGAAGATGTGTATGTGTGTGAGACACACACACACAGAGGGGGACAGAGAAAGAGGTATGGAGAGTGTGAGTTTATAAGAGACGGCTACAGAAGTTAGATGTTTCATGCAAAGGAAGCAGCATGAGTATAGTTTCAAATATAGGAAAAGTCTAAAAATTCAAAATCAATTCTGCATGACTTATTTGTAGTATAAGAAGATGAACCAGCAGAGCTAAAGTTTTAGTGAAGCAGGCAGTATGAGATAAGCACAGTATTTGAAAACCACTATAAAGACATTTGCAAGAATATATATATATATATATGTATATATATATATATATATATATATATATATTTTTTTTTTTGTCCTGATACATCCATTCCTCTTTTCTTTAAATAACAGAAACTTTGTTTTCTTTCCTTAAGCCCATATACTTTCAGTTCAGTTCAGTTCAGTCACTCAGTCGTGTCCGACTCTCTGCAACCCCATGAATTGCAGCATGCCAGGCCTCCCTGTCCATTGAAAGATGAATTCTAACCCACCCTTCAGGGAAGGTGAGTAAAGGCAAGCCCTATCTGAACTCAGGTGGTGCAGTGGTAAAGAATCTGCCTTGCTGATGCAGGAAACTCAGGTTTGATCCCTAGGTCAAGAAGATGCCCTGGAGGAAGAAATGGCAACTGACTCCAGTATTCTTGCCTAAAAGATTCCATGGACAGAGGAGCCTGGTTGGCTACAATCCATGGGGTTGCAAAGAGTCAGACACTACTGAGTCACTGGGCTTACGTGCATCTGACTCTCCCACACACTCAAGAATTAAAATGTGGTCAAAGTTATCACACTGAAATGAAATCCAGGACTTTTAGACCTCTTTCTTGGTATTTGTGGGAGATGGGGAAGATGTGAGAATATTGTCCTTGCCTCCAGGCATGAACTTGAGTGTGATAGCCCCAAGAACAATCGGCAACCATCTTACAAACACCTTGAGCGAGCCAATCAGAACCAAACTCAAGTAACTGTCAGTGTGGTTTGAGCTTAGAATAGAGGCTTTCCTGATGACTCTGAAATTTACTGCTATAAAAGACAAAATACCAGATTTAAGGATCATTTTTTGGATTTTGTTTTATGTTATACACATTCAGTTCAGTTCAGTTGCTCAGTCATGTCTGACTCTTTGCGACTCCATGAATTGCAGCACATCAGGCCTCCCTGTCCACCACCAACTCCCAGAGTTCACTCAAACTTAGGTCCATCGAGTCAGCGATGCCATCCAGCCATCTCATCCTCAATCGTCCCCTTCTCCTCCTACCCCCAATCCCTCCCAGCATCAGAGTCTTTTCCAATGAATCAACTCTTCGCATGAGGTGGCTAAAGTATTGGAGTTTCAACTTTAGCATCAGTCCTTCCAATGAACACCCAGGACTGATCTCCTTTAGAATGGACTGGTTGGATCTCCTTGCAGTCCAAGGGACTCTCAAGAGTCTTCTCCAACAACACAGTTCAAAAGCGTCAATTATTCGGCGCTCAGCTTTCTTCATAGTCCAACTCTCATACTCATACATGACCACTGGAAAAACCATAGCCTTGACTAGATGTACCTATACACAGTACACAGTGCTAATTGATAACTACAGATTAGGGGCATTGATTTTATCTGATAGCAATGGGAATTAAGTGAGGAATTTCAAGTGGGAGAGTAAAAGAAAGTGTCTTAGAAGGATAGCCATAATTGCTGGTATGGATAAGATGGCATTGACTCATTATTATTATTATTATTATTAATTACTGCATGCTGCAATTCATGGGGTTGCAAAGAGTCAGACACGACTGAGTGACTGAACTCAACTGAACAGGACTTGAAAGGTAGGAAAAAGAAAGGTAGATTGGCTAGGGATTTCAGGACTGGAAGAACGAACCTGTGCCCTAACATCCTACAAGTCCCACCCCGCTCCCTACACCCACAGGTGAACCAGAACTGGCATTCCCTGAATCCCAAACTGGCAGGAACAAGTAGCCCAGATTGGTCATTTCCCAGGAAACTGATTGAACTGGAGGCCAAAGGAAGCACCTTCTGCCCTTGGCAGCTGGAGTCCCTTCTCACCTCCCTCCTTTCCAGAGAAAATAGGCAGCCCAAATAGCTCAAAAGTTTAGACAAGGACTAAGCAAAAATCCATAGACTCCCAGAGGCCAAGGAAAATGTTTTCCCAGGCTCTAGAGAACAGGGACATTTAGTCTGGGGAAATACTATCTGCCTCACTGATCACCCAAACAAGAATCGGCAAAAGATCTAGTAACACCAGACAAACTAAGCAGATGAAAAGAGCATCTCAAAGGCTCTGGAGATTAAGTTGTTATTAGAACTCTAGCCTAAAAAAGTAGGTCAACATCTGTGTGCTGAATGTCAAAAGAGAGATTGTTTGTTCAAACAGAAAATTTATCTAGAGTCTTCCAACATAATTGCCAAAAAGCCCATGTCATAACTGAAAAACACTTGTTACACCAAGATGCAAGGAAATCACACAGTTTAAGTGAAAATTAAAAAAAAGAGACACAGATGTAGAATCATTTGACAAAGATTTTAAAGATGCCAGCATAAAACTGATTCAATAGGCAATAACAAATATTCTTGGAATCAAATATAAAGTAGATAATCTTACTAACAAATAGAAATATAAAAGTAATCAAATTAAATTTTGGAACTGAAAAATGCAATCACCAAATTTTGAAAAAAATCACTTGAGGAGTTTCATAGGAAAATGAACACACCATTAGAAAGAATGGGATAAACAAAGACAGAATAGACAGATATTCTTGCCTATGGGTTAGAGATTACACATAGAGAGGTTGCTAGGGATATTACAGTAATAATCCAGTGAGAGAGGACGGTGGTCTGAGAAGAGGTAGTGGCAATGCAGAAAGAACTAGATTTTTTTTTTTTTTGAGTTTTGGATGGAGTATAAATAAAAATTAGTGATTTATTTGGACACAGGTGTAAGAAAAGGGAGAGATCAAAGGTGAAACCGAAATTGGCTGAAGTTACAGAGTGCACACTGATACATATGACAGAGGAAACAGAATAGGTTTGGGAGAAAAAATATCATGAGTACAGTTTTGGATATTCTTCATTATACGGCAGCCGCTTACCACGATGATTAATGATCTCTCCTTTGAATCAAGATAACCTAACTGAGAACCTGGCATTTAGTAGGTACTAGTAAGTTTCATGGGAGAAGGCAATGGCACCCCACTCCAGTACTCTTGCCTGGCAAATCCCATAGATGGAGGAGCCTGGGAGACTGCGGTCCATGGGGTCGTGAAGAGTCGGACACAACTGAACGACTTCACTCTTACTTTTCACTTTCATGCACTGGAGAAGGAAATGGCAACCCACTCTAGGACTCTTGCCTGGAGAATCCCAGGGACGGAGGAGCCTGGTGGGCTGCCGTCTCTGGGGTCGCACACAGTTGGACATGACCGACGTGACAGCAGCAGCAGCAGTAAGTTTCATGAATGATGGAATGAATAGAGAATATGTTTATTTTCCTCTAAATTATAAGAACATTTTCATTTCAGCACAGAGGAGCTTAGGCAGACAAATTTACATGTGTGCCACACTTTTAAGGATCATCTACGCTGCTGAGCTATCAAGAGTCCAGTGGTAAATGAGGGCCAGTTAATATGGGATATCCTTGCATATCCCAAAATGGAACTCAGGCTCACCAGTTGCAGTATCTAGCATTTACATTCAGACACTACAGGCCACAGAATAAAACAATGGCCTAATTTTTTGTCGTAATTTTTTTTTAACATTAGAAAGAATATTTCACACATATGACTAAATCATCAAAGTTCATCAGCCCCATATCATAGTTAATTTCATAAACTAACAACTTGTTTGGGAAGAACAAGAATGAAACTTTGAGAAAAGTATGCCAGATTCTGGAATGTTAATCCACCTGGCACTCTTGTTGTTAGTTGCTTTGTCCCTAAGTTGTGCCTGATTCTTTTGTGACACCACGGGCTATAGCCCACCAGGCTCTTCTATCCATGGGATTTCCCAGGCAAGAATACTGGCGTGAGTTGTTGTTCCCTCCTCCAGGGGATCTTCCCGATCCAGGGATCGAACCCATGGCTCCTACACTGGCAGGTGGATCTGGTGGATTCTTTAGCACTTAGCCACCATGTACTCCCTCTGGTACTCTCAGCTCCATCCTAATTCACTTCAGTTAGATGTATTGAGACACTTGCATGATCTTCCATTGCTATCCAGGAGCCAGGGATAAATCTTTGGGTCATCATGTCAAGAATGGATGCCTTACAGACCAGCAGGGTACTAGTCCTTCTACAAGATCAGGTGCTCAGGGAGTCCATGCCAGTGTATCACTGGATACTTTTGGGAAACAGTCATCTATTTTTTTGTCCCTAATTCTCATAAATGTCCCACAGAGAGGACCTAAACAGCACTTCCTTGGAGCTCTTGAGTATCCTACTTCTTCACCTTGGCATCCAGAGGAGAGTCCTAATTTCTATTCCAGCTAGCCCCGCAAAGGACACGGAGCTTCCTATGAGCCCTGTCTCAAAACTGGCATTGCTCTCAGCCTAATTCCCAATGTATGAAGTCAGCCCTTCTGAATTTACTGTCTACTTTGGTTCCATTCTGACATCACTTGCTTGGGAGATGTTTGAACTGCCAAGACACAATACTAATGTTTGTTGCTTTCTACCTCTGGTCTGAGGGATTTTCAGTCTTCCTGTGGCAATTTCTGCTTTGAATGTCCCTCAGAATGTCCCTCAGCTCATCTGGCAGAGGGACCTAAGCCACTTTGCAAAAGAAACATATTCTAACACAAACCAGGGTTCCATTTCTATTGGCCATTTATTGGATGATTATCACACCAGGCATATAGAAGATGTGCTGTAGCAATAGAGCCTAGAGTTAAAAATGTGATTTTTGCCTCTATCGGGGTTTTGACATGAAGGGTCATCTTTGGGAACAGTGTCTTATAAACTGTGCTCAGATTCTTGATACATGCACCCATTTTTCTAAAGTACTTAAGCAGAAAGAAAAAGAATGGAAGCTTTGAAGAGCTTTTCTAAATTATCATAATCATTAAAATCTAAAAGTTTCACATGCATAATTTAATATAGTTAAAATACATGCATATTCATGCCACTATTTGATTTTCATATTTAAAAGGAATATAAATAAAATAAGAGCAATATAGTGATTTATTTTTATTGTATTCATTAAAGAACTGAAGAACATGGTTGCTTTATATAGATTTACACCTGCACTAGCAGAATATTTCAATTTTTAAAAGTCTTAATATTTGCTAAATTATAATCTAAAGATTAAAACATTACAGAAGTAAAGGCTAAGTCTAATTAACTCTTTTATAATACCAAGCAAAAATTCATCAAATCAAAGGAAACAAAATTATCAAGCACTGCATTGTGTATAAATGTCTATACAAAAGTGCTATATTTGGTTATATTAATATAATTTGGAGAGCATTATTTAATTCTAGACAAGGGAAAAGAGCAACTCAATTTATTTTTTACTTAATGCTAGCAATGTTCATGCTTCCCACTTTGCAGAGTTGAGACTTTTAAATTTTAGTCTTCTAATTCCAGGCTACTGCTCTTTACCTATGAGGAATAAAGGTATGTCAGAAACCAACAATCCAATTCAGATGTATCCTAAATAAACATCACAGTGATAAGAAGTATTTCACTCAAATTGTATTTAAGGGAAAATTGTAAAATATCTTTTCAATATGGAAATAATCTTTGTAGCTTTTCAAAATTATATAAAGTTATTTTAAACCTGACAGTTGCTATATTTGAACATTTATATTCTCCCCAAATTCATATGTCCAAATCTTAATTCCCAATGTGAAAGTATCAGGAGATGGAGCCTTTAGGAGGTTTTAAGTCATGAAGTTGAAGTCTTCAGGAAGGGACGAGTATTTTATAAAAGTGACCTCACAGAGCTCCATAGCCCCTTCCACCACGTGAGGAACCAGGAGGAGGGCCCTCATCCAGTTATACTGACTCCCTCATCTCAAACTTCTACTTTCCAGAACTGTGAGAAATTTGTTTCTTTTATTTACAGGTTACCCAGTCTGTGTTATTTTGTTATAGCAGTCCAAAAGGACTAAGACAAGAGTCACAATTCAGTGCAGAATTCAAGAATGCACCTTTGAAATTTAAACCAAATGATTAAGCTTCTCAAGTATATTTTTGTCAAGTTATTAGTCAAGATAGGTAGGAAATACAGAAACAGGAATGTGGAATATATTAGCAGAGCACTAGTGTTTGAGATATTCTAGGGTGAGAGTACAGACACAACTTAGCAACTGAAAACAACAAGGATAGGACACAAAGATAGAAGCCATATGCAAATTATGTACCATCCCAGTAGCTTATGTACTGAAAATCAGAATTATCTCCTAAAGTCCACAATGTTTGCTAATAATAATTTTATCTCAAGAGCTATTTATTTTCCATTTTCTATGTGGCACTAGTGATAAAGAACCTGTCTGCCATTGCATGAGACATGAGATGTAGATTCGATCCCTGAGCTGAGAAGATCCCCTGGAGGAGGGCATGGCAATCCACTCTAGTATTCTTGCCTGGAGAATCCATGGACAGAGGAGCCTGGCAGGCAGCAGTCCATAGGGTTGCAAAGAGTTGGACACAACTCTAGGGGTCGCAAAGAGCTGGACTGGACTAAAGCGATTTAGAATGTATGTGTTAAAATATTCTGATTAATCTAGATACACTTTGGAACATTTCAGCTTTAGTCCTTAAAAATGGATAAAGATGATGATAAAGGGCTCCTGTCATTTTTGATTGTTGGAATGTCCATTTTATTAGTAGTGTTTCTTTAGGTATAGGATCTTAAACACATAACAACAGTCATATACATTTGATTTTGTTCCATGATCAAAGTGCTTGAGATTTAAGCTGAAATTTGGGAGCAAACTTGAACTTCAGCAATGCAACTACTCAACAGCAAAAGCTATTTCTACTCTCGTAGCATGGATTTTCTGTCAAAAGCTTTTGTCTCTGCTTTACATGGTTTAAGAACCTGGGAAAATCTATTTTAATCAAAAGAAAGATACAGTGAAATTCCACTTAAAATAAAGAAGCATTTTATATCATTAAATAGTTAACAACATTAGTTGTTACCGACAATAGAACAGTTTTTAGTGACTATGTTGTTTCCATAAATTCAGAAAGTGATGTTAGGCACTACAGGTGAAAAAAGAACATCTAGTCTGGATGCTTGAAGAGATTCAAAATATCTACAATTACCACTAGGCAGGTTATTTAAGATGGAGTTATAAACCTCTAGGATAATTCTGCTTAAAGTTGGGGGGTTGACAATGTGCGTATATTTTCTTTTCTTCCTAGAATCCAGTGAATATGTTAAGTATAAAACCAATAGGTCATAAATCAATAACAAATAGGAGACTGGTAAAGAACTGTCATGGTATAAGGAATATCTATGAAATGTGGAAGGTAGTAAGTCCATGGAAGGGCAGCGGCTATTGCCCTGGGATGGAAGAAGCCGCAGTGTGGGACACAATTGAGAACTGAGAGTATTCCTAGGAAGAGCTCAGAGAGGGACTTCCCTGGCAGTCGAATGCTTAAGACTTTTCCTTCCAATGCTGGAGGCGACGGTTCAATCCCTGGTCAGGAAGCTAAGATCCCACATGCCTTGCAACCAAAAAGCCAAAATGTAAAATAGAAGCAATATTGTAACACATTCAATAAAGTCTTTAAACATGGTCCACATTAAAAAAAAAAAAAAATTAAGGAAAGAAAGGACAGAGGCACATGGGACTGAAAAAGTGCCTAGCACACAGGAGAGTGAGGGGGACCTGAGATCAAACACACAGTGATGGCAAGAAAGGGGGAATATCACATATGGAACAGAGAACATTCCCTACTCTGTTTTCCAATTTCTGATTGGAAGAGTCGTAAGCCTTTATCCTTTAGATAGAATAGGCAAAGGCAATTTCACAGAGAAATTGTGGGTTCAATGACATTCTGACATTTACGTGCCCTCAGAATGATACCAGCTCAAGCCAAGCATCCCAAAATGAAGATCCCAAGTCAACCAGCAGTACACAGTTATACAGAGTTCCAAATGAGCTTCTCATCACTTGCTTTCAGATCCAAACAGAGGACCATAGAGAGAGAGGGAGATGATTCACAGATATCACAGAAAATAAGAAAACATATTACCCTTAGAGAGATGCAAAAATTATCTTATTCATTTAATGTGGTAAAATTTTTGAGGAAAGGAAAAATTGGTGGACTGAAAGAACTTTTGGAGATTGAAATGTGTTTGAAATAAAAAGAAAACTACGGCAGGAAGATAAAGGAATTGCTTAATAAATAAAGAAAATTGACATATATTGAGAAAAGATGAAAGAAACAAATCAATTCAGAAAATCTAATAGCCAACAAACAGAATGTAAAGAATAGAGAACAGAAAACAAAAACAGATGAATATTACCTCGAAAATAATTTTTTTTAATGTTGCACAGAGCAGACAGATCTAAATCTCTAAATTAACTGGGCTCATCGAAAGATTTTAAAAATATCACAGCTTGCATGAACATAGAATAAGGACATATTTAAACACACTAGTGATACTCAAGAAATGTATTCTCCTTTCCCAGTCGAAAAAAAAGAAACTAAAATTTTAAACAGGAAGGCCAGAAAATCAGAAAGCAACAGTCGCAACCCAGGACAACAGAGATCATAAGTCCCAGGAGAACAGCTGGCTAGCAGAGTGAGAGGCAGAAGGGTACTGGAGAAAAAGGGATCCAGGAGAAAATGAAAATAATTGGCCATTAGAGAAGCTATGGATGCATGGACTAACAGAGTTAGATACCCCGGAAAACTCAAAAGTCTACAGAAAGGAAGTACTCTACTTGGCTCTTAGGTGGAAAGTACATCAGCATTGTTGTTCAGCTGCTAAGTTGTGTCTGACTCTTTGTGATCCCATGGACTGCAGCATATCAGTCTTCCCTGTCCTTCACTATCTTTTGCAGTTTCCTCAAATTCATGTCCATTGAGTCAATCATGCCATTCAGCCAATCTCATCCTCTGTCACCCCCTTTACCTCCTTCCCTCAATCTTTCCCAGCACTAGAGTCTTTTCCAATGAGTCAGCTTTTCCTATCAGGCAGGCAAAGTATTGGAGCTTCAGCATCAGTCCTTCCAATAAATATTCAAGGATTTCCTTTAGGATTGATTGGTGTGATCTCCTTGCTGTCCAAGGGACTCTCATGAGTCTTCTCCAATACCACAATTTGAAAGCATCAATTCTTTGGCACTCAACCTTCTTTATGGTACGACTCTCACATTTGTACATGACTACTGGAAATGGCAACCCACTCCAGTACTCATGCCCGGAAAACTCCCATGGACCAAGGAGCCTGGTGGGCTACAGTCCATGGGGTTGCAAAGAGTTGGACATGACTGAGCGACTTCACTTCACTTCACTGCACTAAATGGCAACCCACTCCAGTATTCTTGCCTGGAGAATCCCATGGACGGAGGAGTTTTGTGGGCTACAGTCCACGGGTCACAGAGTCGGACACAACTGAGTGACTTCACTTTTCACTTCACTGTACTATAAGCATGAAAATGCATGACTATTAGTATGAAAATATTAATGTACTTCCTAGAGTCCCAGTTTTTTAAATATACCCATAGGGTATAAAGTGAGGAGGCTATGCTTATGGATACAGAACATTCAAGTGTTAAAATGAACATGGGAGCTTAGAAGAGCAGAGAAGAAGAGATAAAATGGAGAAAGTTGCTACTATCCTAATTTAATACAGTGAAGAGTCAAACAAATGATTTGAATAATGAACACATATATTAGTATATACCTATATATATATATATATATATATATATATATACACACATCTATTTATTTTCCTGTTTTTGAGTTTTACTGAGGCAAAATTAATAACTGAATATTTGAAGTATGAAAGGAAAAAAAAAAGGAAAGTTCTAGTTGTTCATTTGTGTCTGACTCTTTGTGACCCCCATGGATTGTAGCCCTCCAGGATCCTCTGTAATGCTGAAAATTCTCCAAGCCAGACTTCAACAGTACATGAACCGTGAACTTTCAGATGTTCAAGTTGGATTTAGAAAAGGCAGAGGAACCAGAGATCAAATTGCCAACATCCGCTGGATCACTGAAAAAGTGAGAGTTCCAGAAAAACATTTACTTCTGCTTTATTGACTATTCCAAAGCCTTTGACTGTATGAATCACAACACTCTGGAAAATTCTGAAAGAGGTGGGAATACCAGACGACCTGACCTATCTCTTGAGAAATCTGTATGCAGGTCAGGAAGCAATGGTTAGAAGTGGACAAGGAAAAACAGGCTGGTTCCAAATATGGAAAGGAATATGTCAAGACTGTATATTGTTGCCCTGCTTATTTAACTTATATGCAAAATACATCATGAGAAATGCTGTTGGATGAAGCACAAGTTGGAATCAAGATTGGCAGGAGAAAGATCAATCACCTCAGATATGCAGATGACACCACACTTGTGGCAGAAAGAGAAGAACTAAAGAACCTCTTGATGAAAGTGAGAGAGGACAGTGAAAAAGTTGGCTTAAAACTCAATATTCAGAAAATTAAGGTCATGGCATCCGGTCCCATCACTTCATGGCAAATAGATGGGGAAACAATAGAAACAGTGACAGACTTTATTTCTGAGGGCTCCAAAATCACTGTAGATGGTGACTGCAGCCATGAAATTAAAAGACACTTGCTCCTTGGAAGAAAAGTTATGATCAACCTAGATAGCATATTAAAAAGCAGAGATGTTACTTTGCCAGCAAAGGTCCACCTAGTCAAAGCTATGGTTTTTCCAGTAGTCATGTATGGATGTGAGAGTTGGATTATAAAGAAAGCTGCTGCTGCTGCTGCTAAGTCGCTTCAGTGGTGTCCGACTCTGTGCGACCCCACAGACAGCAGCCCACCAGGCTCCCCCGTCCCTGGGATTCTCCAGGCAAGAACACTGGAGTGGGCTGCCATTTCCTTCTCCAATGTATGAAAGTGAAAAGTGAAAGTGAAGTCGCTCAGTCATGTCGGACTCTTGGCGACCCATGTACTTCAGCCTACCAGGCTCCTCCGTCCATGGGGTTTTCCAGGCAAGAGTACTGGAGTGGGGTGCCACTGCCTTCTCCATAAAGCTAAGCACCAAATAATTGATGCTTTTGAACTGTGGTGTTGAAGACTCTTGAAAGTCCCCTGGACTGCCAGGAGACCCAACCAGTTCATTCTACATGAAATCAGTCATAAATATTCATTGGAAAGACTGACGCTGAAACTGAAACTCCAATACTTTGGCCACCTGAGGCAACGAACTGACTAATTTGAAAAGACCCTGATGCTGGGAAAGATTGACGGTGAGAGAAGAGGATGACAGAGGATGAGATGGTTGGATGGCATCACCGACTCAACGGACATGAGTTTGAGTAAACTCTAGGGATTGGTGATGCACAGGGAAGCCTGGCATGCCATAGTCCATGGGGTCGCAAAGAGTCAGACACGACTGAGCCACTGAACTGAACTGAAAGGCTTCTCTGTTCATGGAATTTCCCAGGCATGAATACTGGAGTGGATAGCGATTCCCTTCTCCCGGGGATCTTCCTGACCCAGGTATTTAAAGTGTACAATTTGCTATTTTGATATATTGTGAAATAATCAGTATAGTCAAGCTAATTTGCATAGCCTTTACTTTATAGTTACCTTTTTTTTAATGGTTATGTATGTGAGGAAAACACTAAGGCGATTAACTTTTTTTAAAATATTTATAGTACGGTTATGTGAGTACAATTAATACTATATTCTATACTTGTAATCTCTTACAAGGGCCATATTAAATGATCTCAAATACTTTTCTTTAATCATGAAGGATATCAGAAAATACTTAATATTGAAGCTTTATTCTCAAAATAAGAAAGAATAGTTTATTAAGAGCTCTACTACAAGAAGATTATACTCCCACTCTCAACTCTGCTGCCAAGATCACATTATTGACCTGGAATAAGGGAAAAAATGTTGAACCAGAGCATTTAGACCTATATTTAAATCAGCTACTACCCTATCAACCAACTTAAGCAAATCATAAAATCCATCCCCATCCTTAAACTATTTTTCAGGTTAATTTCCACTCGATATAACCAAATATGGAAGAAAGTATATAATGTGTTATTTTTCTAAGTCTTTAGCTTGACCTTTTCAAACTTCAGTATCCACATTAAAAGACAGTATCACAATAAAAATGAGAAGTCCACATAAAGTAAAAGGATAAACTGGCAACAAAATATTTTTCCTGCTTTGGAAATTGGGTATTGCCTGCTGTTTCCTTTTTATATTCACAATGAAAAAAAATTTAAAGCAAATTTTGGTTCATTCCCTACCAAAAAATATCAATAAATGTATCAAAATAACTACTTTTAAAAAACTGTAAAGCCTGTATCACATTTTGCATTCAGAAGTAATTTCACTGGAACCATGGGTTCATATATCAAAAGAGCATTTAAAAAGAGATTTTTGTTCAAAGAAACAGGCACATCAAAGCAATTGAATAGGAAGTAATCATGTCTAACTTCTACAAAGCAATAATATCCTTTCTGAAATGAAAACTTTGAACACACAAAATCTGAGGTGAAATCAAATCTGATATTAAATTTCATTACTTAGAGAAGACTTCCTATGTTGGTTAAGAGCTGACATTTCAAAATAATTCAAAAATCATGTTCAAATAGATGATATTTATTCATTTCACAAACTAAAATTTAGTCTGCAAACCTTGCCCCATATTACAAGAAAGTAAACTTCCATATGCATACCATATTGTTAGTATTTCATCTCAAGATACATTCTAAGTTCCTTCAATATAATTTTCCTTCAAAGGGAACTGGCATGAAGCAAAGAGAATAATAAACTCAATTAATTAACTAATAGTCTGGCACGCCTTTTTTTTTTTAACTTTACTGTAAAGCTCTATTGGGTATTATTTTATCTCTCTCAGGAAAGAGTGATCACTTAAAGAAGAGTGGTTTGTCTCTACTTCTAAGCAATTAGCCTTATTTAGTTTATTATTTTTCTCACTATCCTTGAGGCTAGACTTGTCCTATTTCATTTTCCTTTTATTTCTTTATAACCTTTTCTATTATAATTCCAACACTTGTATCATGCTGAATTATGAATCATCTTCTTTACCCATTCACCTATGGATAGGCAATTACGTTCCTTCTATACCTTAGCATCTTAGCAATTGTAAGTAATGCTGCAATGAACATATATGTTTTCAAATTAGTGTTTTGTTTTCTTCAGAAAAATATCCAGAAGTGAAATTGCTGGATTGTATTATAATTCTGTTTTTACTTTGAGGACCTTCTCTATTGTTTTCCATAGTGGATGCACCAATTTACACTATCAACAGTACTGAGATGTCTTTTTTCACATCCTTACCAACACTTGTTGTTGACTTTTTGATAATAGCCTTTCTCATGGTGTAAGGTGAAACCTCACTGTAGTTTTGATTTGAAATCTTCCAATATTTAGTGATGCTAAATTTTTGTGATACAAGCGCTCTGGCATGTGAAGGACTTTCAAGACCTTTTAGTAAAATACATTATACCCTTCTGTCCTCATGAAATACTCTTATTTCCATTCTTTCCCACTGTTGGTTAAAGGCATTAATATGGCTTGACAGAAGGTAAAGGTGGTCTTTTACTCACAGTAAACAGGACTTTTTTTTTTTAACATTAAATTAAGTGGGTCAGTCCTTTGCCAAAACCAATCTCACTTGCTTATTATTTTATAGATTTCTCTATTTTTATAGATCACGTGAAAGACAGCTTTTCACTAGTCCTCCATGCTGAGATAGAACTGTACTGCTCTGTTGCCAAGGCAAGATGAATTTAGTTCACAATAAAATGAATGTCTACAGATTACTGACCTGGATCTTCATCAGTAAGAAAGTTATTAAAAATCACCTATTTCCTTTCTGTTAAATCCAGAAATCTTGAGAGCATTTTTTCTAGGTTTTTGATGAGGATTGAGAGGGAAAGTTGAATCATGTCAGATCTTACAATGGGTTGCCATACATTTATTAATATTTTAATACATTTTAGTATTGAAAGGGAGAATTTAAATTGACTGAAGTATTTCCCTTTTCTGTTTTTTTTCTCTCTAGAACCATTTCCTCATACTTTATGACTCATAAAATAATCTTCTATATTTGCTGATCTGGTCATTTATGATTTGGAAAACTGTTTGACTTTGGGTTTTAATTATTTTTTAAAAAATATTTAATTTATTTAATTGGAGGTGAATTACTTTACAGTATTGTAGTGCTTTTTGCCATACATTTACATGAATCAGCCATGGGTGTACATGTCTCCCCCATCCTGAAGCCCTCTCCCAAGGCCCTCCCTACCCCATCCTCAGGGTTGCCCCAGAAACTGGCTTTGAGCGGGTTGCATGCATCAAACTTGAACTGATAAACTATTTCACATATGGTAATACACATGTTTCAGTGCTATTCTCTCAAATCATTCCACCCTCGCCTTCTCCCATATAGTCCCATAAAGTCTGTTTTTATATCTGTGTCTCTTTTGCTGTCTTGCATATAGGGTCATTATTACCATCTTTCTAAATTTCATATATATGTGTTAAAATACTGTGTTGGTGGTTTTCTTTCTGACTTAACTTCACTTTGTACAATAGGCTCCAGTTTTATCCACCTCATTAGAACTGATTCAAATGCACTCTTTTTAATAGCTGAGTAATATTGCATTCTGTCTCTATACCACAGCTTTCTTATCCATTCATCTGCCGATGGACACCTAGGTTGCTTCCATGTCCTAGCTATTATAAACAGTGCTGTGAACATTGGGGTATATGTGTTTCTTTCAATTCTGGTTTCCTTGGTGTGTATGCCCAGCAGTGAGATTGCTGGGTCATATGGCAGTTCTATTTCCAGTTTTTTAAGGCATCTCCACACTGTTCTCCATAGTGGCTGTACTAATTCACATTCCCACCAATAGTATCAGAGGGTTCCCTTTTCTCTGCACCCTCTCCAGCATTTATTGCTTATAGACTTTTTGATAGCAGCCATTCTGACTGGCATGAGATGGTACCTCACTGCAGTTTTGATTTGCATTTCTCTGATAATGAGTGATGTTGAGCATCTTTTCATGTGTTTGCTAGCCATCTGTATGTCTTCTTTGGAGAAATGTCTCTTTAGCTCTTTGGCCCATTTTTTTGATTGGGTCGTTTATTTTTGTGGTATTGAACTGCATGAGCTGTTTGTATATTTTTGAGATTTTTTTGTCAGTTGCTTCATTTGCTAGTATTTTCTCCCATTCAGAAGGCTGTCTTTTCACCTTATTATAATTTCCTTCATTGTGCAAAAGCTTTTAAGTTTAATTAGGTCCCATTGTTTATTTTCGCCTTTATTTCCTTTACTTAGGGAGGCAGGTTATAGAGGGATCCTGCTGTGATTTATGTCAGCGAGTGTTCTGCCTATGTTTTCCTCTAGAAATTTTGTAGTTTCTGGTCTTACATTTAGATCTTTAATTAATTTTGAGTTTATTTTTGTGTATGGTGTTAGAACGCATTCTACTTTCATTCTTTTACAAGTGGTTGACCAGATTTCCCAGCACTACTTGTTAAAGAGATTGTCTTTTCTCTATTGTATATTCTTGCCTCCTTTGTCAAAGATAAGGTGTCCATAGGTGAGTGGAATTACCTCTGGGCTTTCTATTTTGTTCCATTGAACTGCATTTCTGTCTTTGTGCCAGTACCATACTGTCTTGATGACTGTAGCTTTGTAGTATAGTTTGATGTTAGGCAGGTTGATTCCTCCAGTTCCATTCTTCTTTCTCAAGATTGCTTTGGCTATTCGAGGTTTTTCTGTGTTTCCATACAAATTGTGAAATTATTTGTTCTAGTTCTCTGAAAAACACCATTGGTAGCTTGATAGGGATTGCATTGAACCTATAGATGGCTTTGGGTAGTATACTCATTTTCACTATATTGATTCTTCTGATCCATGACCATGGATATTTCTCCATCTGTCTTATCTTTGATTTCTTTCATCAGTGTTTTAGTTTTCTGTATATATGTCTTTTGTTTCTTTAGGTAGAGGTATTACTAAATATTTCATTCTTTTCATTGCAATGGTGAATGGGACTGTTTCCTTAATTTCTCTTTCTGATTTTTCATTGTTAATGTATAGGAATGCAAGGGATTTCTGTGTGATAATTTTATATCCTGCAACTTTACTATATTCATTGGTTAGCTCTAGTAATTTTCTAGTGGTGTCTTTAGGGTTTTCTATGTAAAGGATCTGGAGAAGGCAATGGCAACCCACTCCAGTACTCTTGCCTGGAACATACCATGGGCGGAGGAGCCTGGTAGGCTGCAGTCCATGGGATCGCTAAGAGTCAGACATGACTGAGCAACTTCACTTTCACTTTTCACTTTCCTGCATTGGAGAAGGAAATGGCAACCCACTGCAGTGTTCTTGTGTGCAGAATCCCAGGAATGGGGGAAGCCTGGTGGGCTGCCGTCTCTGGGGTTGCACAGAGTTGGACACGACTGAAGCAATTTAGCAGCTGCAGTAGCAGCATGTAGAGAATCATGTCATCTTCAAACAGTGAGAGTTTTACTTCTTCTTTTCCAATTTGGATTCCTTTTATTACTTTTTCTTTTTTGATTGCTGTGGCCAAAACTTCCTAAACTATGTTGAATAGTAGTGGTGCTTTCACTTTTTCACCATTGAAGATAATGTTTGCTGTGGATTTATATATGGCTTTTATATGTTGAGGTATGTTCCTTCTATGCCTGCTTTCTGGAGAGTTTTTATCATAAATGGGTGTTGAATTTTATCAAAGGCTTTCTCTGCATCTATTGAGATAAGCATATGGTTTATATTTTCAATTTGTTAATGTGTTGTATCACATTGATTGATTTGTGAATACTGAAGATTCCTCACATCCCTGGGATAAAGCCCACTTGGTCATGATGCATGATCTTTTAATATGTTGTTGGATTCTGTTTGCTATAATTTTGTTGAGGATTTTTACTTCTATGTTCATTAGTGATATTAGCCTGTAGCTTGCCTTTTGGTGGCATCTCTGTCTGGTTTTGGTATTAGGGTGATGGTGGCCTCATAGAATGAGTTTGGAAGTTTACTTTGCTCTGTAATTTACTGGAACAGTTTGAGTAGAATAGGTATTAGCTCTTCTCTAAATTTTTGGTAGACTTCATCTGGAAAGCCATTTGGTCCTGGGCTTTTGTTTGTTGGAAGATTTTTGATTACAATGTCGATTTCCATGCTTGTGATGGGTCTGTTAAAATTTTCTATTTCTTCCTGGTTTAATTTTGAAAGGTTATACTTTTCTAAGAATTCGTCTATTTCTTCCACATTGTCCATTTTATTGGCATATAGTTGCTGATAGTAGTCTCTTATGATCCTTTGTATTTCTGTGTTGTGGGCTGTAATGTCTCCATTTTCATTTCTAATTTTGTAGATTTGATTTGTCTCCGTTTGTTTCTTGATGAGTCTGGCTGATGGTTTGTCTATTTATCTTCTCAAAGAACCAGCTTTTAGTTTTGTTGATTTTTGCTACAGTCTCCTTTGCTTCTTTTTCATTTATTTCTGCCCTAATTTTTATTATTTATTTCCTTCTACTAACCCTGGGGTTCTTTATTTCTTCTTTTTCTAGTTGCTTTAGATATAAAGTTAGGCAATTTATTTGATTTTTCTCTTGTTCTTGAGGTAAGCCATGAAATTAAAAGACGCTTACTCGTTGGAAGAAAAGTTATGACCAACCGAGATAGCATATTCAAAAGAAGAGACATTACTTTGGCAACTAAGGTCTGTCTAGTCAGACAGACCTATGGTTTTTCCAGTAGTCATGTATGGGTGTGAGAGTTGGACTGTGAAGAAGGCTGAGCGTCAAAGAACTGATGCTTTTGAACTGTGGTGTTGGAGAAGACTCTTGCGAGTGCCTTGGACTGCAAAGAGATCCAACCAGTTCATCCTAAAGGAGATTAGCCCTGGGATTTCTTTGGAAGGAATGATGCTGAAGCTGAAACTCCAGTACTTTGGCCACCTCATGTGAAGAGTTGACCGATTGGAAAAGACTTTGATGCTGGGAGGGATTGGGAACAGGAGGAGAAGGGGACGACCGAGGATGAGATGGCTGGATGGCATCACTGACTCGATGGACGCGAGTCTGAGTGAACTCTGGGAGTTGGTGATGGACAAGGAGGCCTGGTGTGCTGCGATTCATGGGGTCGCAAAGAGTTGGACACGACTGAGTGACTGAACTGAATTGAACTGAAGCTTGTATTGCTATGAACCTTCCCCTTAGCACTGCTTTTACTGAATCCCATAGGGTTTGGGTTGTCACATTTTCATTTTCACTTGTTTCTATGAATTTTTAATTTCTTTTTTGTTTTCTTCCATGATTGGTTAATTCAGAAGCATATTGTTTAGCCTCCATATGTTTGTATTTCTAATAGCTTTTTTTTTTTTTCCCTGTTAGTTGACATCTAATCTTACTGCGTTGTGATCAAAAAAGATGTGTGGAATGATTTCAATGTTTTTTGAATTTACCAAGGCTAGATTTATGGCCTAGGATGTGGTCTATCCTGGAGAATGTTCTGTGTCCATTTAAAAAGAAGTGAAATTCATTGTTTTGGGGTGAAATGTCCTATAGATATCAATTAGGTCTAAAACTGGTCCATTGTATCATTTAAAGTTTGTGTTTCCTTGCTATTTTCTGTTTGGATGATCTATCCATAGATGTGAGTGGGTATTAAAGTCTCCCACTATTATTTTATTACTGTTAATTTCCCCTTTCATACTGGTTAGCATTTGCATTACATATTGCAGTTCCTCTATGTTGGGTGCATATATATTTTTAATTGTTATATCTTCTTCTTGGATTGATTCTTTGATCAATACTTACATAGTGTCCTTCTTTGTCTCTTTTCATGGCCTTTATTTCATCTAATATGAGCATTACTACTCCTGCTTTTTGGTCTCCATTTGCATGAAATATCTTTTTCTAGCCCTTTACTTTCAGCCTGTATGTGTCCCTTGTTTTGAGGTGGTCTCTTTTAGACAGCATATATGTAGGTTTTGTTTTTGTATCCATTCAGCCAGTCTTTGTCTTTTGGTTTGTACATTCAACCCATTTACATTTCAGGTAATTATTGATAAGTTTGATCCCATTGCCATTAACTTTATTGTTTTGGGTTCAAGTTTATAAACCTCTTCTGTGTTTCCTGTCTAAAGAAGATTCTTTAGCATTTGTTGAAGCTGGTATGTCCAACCATTCCTTTCTGGCCTGAAGAGTTTCTATTGAAAGATAAGCTTTTATCCTTATGGGAATCCTTTTGAGTGTTGTTTGTTGCTTTTCCCTTGCTGCATTTAATATTTGCTCTTTAAAAATTTGATTAATATGTGTCTTGGGCTATTTCACCTTGGATTTATCCTGTTTGAAAGTCTTTGGGTTTCTTGGATTTGGGTGGCTGTTTCCTTTCCCATTTTAGGGAAGTTTTCGACTATTATCTCCTCAGGTATTTTCTCATGGCCTTTCTTTTTGTCTTCTTCTGCTGAGACTCCAGTGATTCAAATGTTGGGGTGTTTAACATTGTCTCAGATGTCTCTGAGGTTGTCCTCATTTCTTTTTTCCTCTCTGCTTCATTTATTTCCACCATTCTATCTTCCACCTCACTTATCCTATCTTCTCAGAAGATAGTATATTTTATTATATCTTATCGATATCTTATAGATATCTATCTTATCTATATATAGCTATCTATAGATATATATCTTATTCTAATGTTGGTTCTCTCCAGAGTGCTTTTGATCTCAGTTATTGCATTATTCATTATTGATTGACTCTTCTTTATTTCTTCTAGGTCCTTGTTAAACATTTCTTGTATCTTCTCAATCCTTGTCTCCAGACTATTTATCTGTAACTCCATTTTGTTTTCAAGATTTTGGATCATCTTTGCTATCATTATCCTGAATTCTTTTTCAGGCAGACTCCCTATCTCCCTCCTCTTTTGTTTGGTTTGATGGACATTTATCATGTTTGTTTACCTGCTGAATATTTCTCTGCCTTTTCATTTTGTTTAGATTGCTTTGCTTGGAGTGGCCTTTCTGTAGGCTAGAAGTTTGTGGTTCCTCTTTATTGCAGAGGTTGCTCCCTGTGGGTGGGGTTGGACTAGTGGTTGTCAAGGTTTCCTGGTTAGGGAACTTGCATCTGTGTTCTGGTGGGTGGAGCAGGATCTCTTCTCTCTGGAATGCAATGAAGTGTCCAATAGTGAGTTTTGGGGTGTCAAAGGGTTTGGCATGATTTGGGGCAGCCTGTATCTTAATGCTCAGGGCTGTGTTCCTACATTGCTGGAGAATTAGTGTGGTATGGCTTGCTCTGGAACTTGTTGGCTCTTGGATGGAACTTGGTTTCAGTGTAGATATGGAGGTTTTTGGATAAGCTCTTGTCCATTAATGTTCCCTGTAGTTAAGAGTTTTCTGGTGTTCTCAAATTTTAGATTTAAGCCTCCTGTCTCTGGCTTTCAGTCTTAGTCTTACAGTGGCCTCAAGACTTCTCCATCCACACAGCACAGATGATAAAACATCTAGGGTAATGGTGAAAAGATTGTCCACAGTAAGGACAACCAGAGAAGTTCACAGAGTTACATGGAGAAGAGAAAAGAGAGGAGGGAGACAGAGGTGGCCAGGAGGAGAAGAGTGAAAGTCAAAAGGGGACATACCAGTCTAGCCAGTAATCAGTTCCCTAAGTGTTCTCCATAGCCCGGAACACACAGAAAGATTCACAGATTTAAGCAGAGAAGAAAAGGGGGAGGGAGGAGATAGAGGTGACCTGGGGAGAAAAGGGAGAGTTAAAAGGAGAGAGAGAATCAAGCCAGTAATCACACCCCTAAGTGAAAATGGATACTGAAGATTAGATTCTTAAAAGGTACAAAATTGATAACAAATACCAAAAAGCAAAGATTAAAAATCTGGAGTAGAGGTTAGACTCTCAAAATTATAATATTAAAAATACAAAACAAAATCAATCACAAAATTATATTATATATATATATATGAAATTTGCTTTAAAAATAGGGTCTTTTTAGCAAGGTAATAGTAGGCTATAAAAGTGAAAATTAAAGGAGTAATAAAGAACTTAAAAATTAAAAAATGATAATAGTAAAGATATATCTATGAATTTCTCTGGAGCTGTTGTGGGCAGTGTGGGTTCAGTTCAGTTTCAGATAGTTCCTTGTTTCAAAATGTACTTCTTCTCAAGGTCTATAGGCCCTTCCAATGCTTGAACTGAAGTGAAGTTGCTCAGTCGTGTCCGACTCTTTGCGACCCCGTGGACTGTAGATTACCAGGCTTCTCTGTCCATGGAATTATCAGGCAAGAATACTGGAGTGGGTTGCCATTTCCTTCTCCAGGAGATCTTCCCGACCCAGGGATTGAACTCGGGTCTCCTGCATTGTAGGCAGACGCTTTACCATCTGAGCCACCAGGGAAGCTTGGTTAATGTTAACTACAGGGTTTTAATCTGTTGCACCTGTCATTTCCAGAGCAGTTCCCTCTTTGTTTACTTTGGTTTCCTCTGCTTGCAGGTCTCTTCAGTGTCTAATTCCCATCTTGACACAAGGCTGTGAAGGTGGTCACTTACTGAGGCTCATTGTTCAGTTGTGTTGTGGGGAGGGGGGAAACAAACTGCGAATATCACTGGCGTGTGTGAAGAATGCTCGCAGTGTATGGACCCCACTGGGTTTGCCCCAGCTCACGGCAGCGTGTGCCTTCCGGGTCTACACTGCTCAGGCTCCAGGTTGCTCTGCAGGGGTACTGTCCAAAGCAGGCCCTGCATTTCATGCACTTCCCAGGTCTAAGCCACTCAGCTTCAGGTTCTCAGGTACTCCGCAAAGGTACATACTCCGTTGGGCATGCACTTTGTGCCCTTCCCAGGTCCGAGGAGCTCAGGCAACCAGGTGCTTGGTGAGGGCACTGTCCCAGGCTGGCTGTGCATCTTAACCACCTCCCCAGTCCCAGCTGCTCAGTTTCTGGGTGTGCTGTGAGAGTACCATCTCAGCTATTCCAGGTGTCTTCTCTACAGAGCTGATCACAGGCTGCGACCCTCCTGGCACATGTCAGTCAATCGTTCAGGATCCCAGGAACATCTGGTTAGCAACGGGGAGCCTGCTCACATTGGATGGAAGATGCCAGTCTCTGGGGCCGAGATTGCTTATTGGCTTTGGGCTCTGGCAATCACACACCTGCCTCTTTGCCTCCGGTGTTGGGGAGGGGCATGTATGCAGCTGGCTAGCTCTCCTTTGGTATTCCCTCAATCCTTTGTTCTAAGTTCTCTACCTTTCTCTCTCTCTCTGCTTTCCCACAGTTTGGGTTGCTATCTCATTAGTTCCCTCAGATTGCCCTCAGCGCATTCAGCACCCCCTCCATGCCCCCACCCCCATCCTTGCTCTCTGGTGGTGGACACAAGGGTCTGGGCTACTTCTTTGCTGGGAATTAAGGTTAGGTGCGTTTGTGTGTGTGTGTGTGTGTGTGTGTGTGTGTGTGTGTGTGTGTGTGTTTCTTTTCTCCCAGTCATGTTGCCCTCTGAGATTCTAAAATTCACCACAGACCCACCAGTGAGAGGCTTTCCTGCTGTTTGGAAACTTCTCCTTTACAACTCCCTCCTCCAGCCGGGTCTCCGTACCTAACGCTTTTGTCTCTCATTTTGTCTTTTATATTTTGTCCTACATCCTTTTGAAGAGAATGGGCTGCCTTTCTGGGTGCCTCGTATCCTCTGCCAGCATTCAAAAGTTGTTTTGTGGAAGTTTCTCAGCATTCAAATGATCTTTTGATGAATTTTGGGGGAGAAAGTGGTCTCCTTGTCCTATTCTTCCACCATCTTGGGACCATCCCTGGGTTTTAATTTTTAAGGTCTCTTAAAAACTTGTTTTCATACCACATGTTCTATAAACTTCCTCATCTGAAAGTGTCATTCAAGGGTATGCCCAACACTGAGCATTTTAGACACTTGAAAAAACATGGGTTTGGGGAGGTTTCTGGAGCTAAGGTTAATGCCAAGCAAGACAATAAAAGCAGAATCAAGCTTGTAACCTTCAGCCATCTCCCTTCCACCTCAACTGCAATAAATCAAAACTGCTTCATTTCGACATGGGTATGACAAACCATTTGAGGCGAAATAGTTTCAATTCATATGGGACATTTTGTCCCTGTTGGCTTCACTGATACTTTTAGCAAAGAGAAAGACTGAGAAAAAATAATTTTGGAGAGATTTACAGCTGAGAGATAAAAACACTGACTAATATCACTTGAGCTAAAATCTCCCCAATAAAATTACTTTGAAATTAAAAGTCAATAGGAATTAAGTTTAATTAAAGACAATTTTAAGAAATAAAACATGCATTCCATTCAAGTGATAATTATTCCTCTGTTCAATAAATATTTACTGAGTCTTCCTTTCTTCCCTTTCTCAATTATTCAAATGAATCAAAGCACTTCCTGTTAGAGACCTTGAATGAAAGATCTCCTTCACCTCACTCCTATATTTGCCCCTAATAGAATTCCAGGGACGGGGGAGCCTGGTGGACTGCCGTCTATGGGGTCGCACAGAGTCGGACATGACTAAAGTGACTTAGCAGCAGCATCTTGCTAGTAAATGCACTATATACATCTTTTAAATCTGCTCAAGCTTTATTTCCTTGCAAAACTTTGCATATCTTTATACACAATATCTTGCAGTCTTTGCTAATACTGCTGAGGCTATCCTCCTCATGTTTTTATCAAAAGGCAAAAGGCAACCCTCCCACTTATGCACTAACTTCCATCCCATCTGCTTTCTTTGGAATTTTACTTATGCAATAATTCTCTCTCTCTCTCTCTCTCTATATATATATATATATACACACACACACACACACACACACACACACACACACACTTTTTATTATTTTTAACATAGAAATATGTTTCTCTTTTTAAAAAGTCTTACACTCAAGTTTTCCATCAACTAACAGTTCATTTCTTGGTCCTGTACTGAGCTAAGTGTTTCATAGTGAATTTCTACAGTGACTGCTCCCCCTCCCCCCCTTTTTTTTTGCAAACGAAACTGTATTTATTACTTAAAGACCTTTATGTTGGGATTTCCAAAGCATGTACTTTGGATGGAGGACATGAAAGCCACAGAAAGGACTAAAATGTACCAGGATCAGTTAACAACAGAATTGTAAATGTATGAGTAAAACTGACTTCCCTCACAGTTCAGTTGGTAAGGAATCCACTTGCAATGCAGGAGACCCTGGTTCAATTCCTGAGTCGGGAAGATCCGCTGGAGAAGGAATAGGCTACCCACTCTAGTATTCTTAGTTTCCCTTGTGGCTCAGCTGGTAAAGAATCCACCTGCAATGTGGGAAACCTGGGCTTGATCCCTGGGTTGGGAAGATACCCTGGAGAAGGGAAAGGCTACCTACTCCAGTATTCTGGCCTGGAGAATTCCATGGACTATACAGTCCATGGGGACCATGGGGTTACAAGGAGTTGGACACGACTGAGTGACTCACTTTCACTTTCGTAAGTGAAACTAAACAAAGTTTGACTAAACTAAATGTAGTGGCTGCTTTCTACTCCCTTATACTTCTCTCAATCAATTTCAACTGGGTTTATTTTCCCTATCAACTCCAAGGAATTGCTTCTATCAGGATCATAAGTACATTCCATATTTCTAAACCTCATTTTCTTGTTTTAAAATTTTGTTTATTTTTTAATTGGAGGATAATTGCTTAACCATGAAATTAAAAGATGCTTGCTCCTTGGAAGAAAAGCTATAGCAAACCTAGATAGCATATTAAAAAGCAGAGACATCATTTCACCAACAAAGGTTCATCTAGTCAGAGTTATGGTTTTTCTAGTAGTCATGTACAGCCTTGAGATTTGGATCATGAAGGCTGAGCACTGAAGAATTCATGCTTTTGAATTGGAGTGCTAGAGAGGACTCTTGAGAGTCCCTTGAATAGCAAGGAGGTCAAACCAGTCAATTTTGAAGGAAACCAATCCTGAATATCCATTGGAAGGACTGATGCTAAAGCTCCAACATTTTGGCTACCTGATAAAATGAACCAACTCATTGGAAAAGACCTCAATTCTGGGAAAAACTGAGGGCAAGAGGAGAAGGGGTGACAGAGGATGAGATGTTTGGATGGAAGCATTGACTCAATGGACATGAGTTTGAGCAAACTCTGGGAGATAATGAAAACCAGGGAAGCCTGGTGTGCTGCAGTCCACAGGGTCTCAAAGAGTTGACACAACGGAGACTGGACACAAAAATTGCGTTAAAATGTGATGTTGGTTTCTGCTGTACAACAATGCAAATCTCATCTTCAAATCTGTTTTCTTATATTATTTCATCTCCTAGTACCATTTAAGATGGTTGACTACCTTCTCTTTCTCTTAGAATCTGTGAGCCCATTCATCCTGCATCTCTTCACACTCTGTGTTGTTTCACTTCAGTTTTACACTTTTGATTTTCCTACTCTATTCTACTTCACAATGTCAGAGAATCTTTGTTGTTTTTATTGTTTAACTGATAAGTCATGTCTGACTCTTGTGATCTCATGGGAATCAGTTTAATTTTTTAACAGTATTTTTTTAACTTTTAGACTCTTTCTAGGGGATACCATCTTTCCTCTGATTTTAATCATTACCTATATAGATGCTGATGATTAGCAGATTTGTAAGCCCTACCCTTACATCTCTCCAAAACTCTAGCTTCCACACAAATAAGGCTCTCAAGCCTACTTACTGATGCAGAGCTATTGATTCTCCTCACTCTCCAGCGGAATCTGCTCAAGCTGTTATAGCTTCAGGATTGGGGATAACATCTATCCAGCTGTTCAAGTGCAACTAGAAATGATTCCTGATTTCTGTTTTCCCTTGTTCTCCATATCCTTTCCATTGTCTAGTCCTGTTGACTTTCCAAAATCACGCTTCCTTCTACATTCATTAGTAACACTCCTGTTCAAAGCACCAAAATTCCTTCTCTTCTACCAAATCCCCATAATTTCATCCTTGCCCCTCTCTCCTACATTTATCACATAAAAGCCAAAGAGAATTGTAAGTGACTTGTATCACTCTGACTTAAATACCTCCAATGCCTTCACATCACAATTAGAATAAAATATAAGTAACTCACTCTACATCAAAAATACACACATGATGTAGTCTCTGCCTTTACACTTGCTCAGCTAAAGCAGAAGTTCTCAACCCGAGCACCATTGGCAATTTGGGACAAATAACTCTTTGTTGTGGGTTGGTGTCCTACAAGTGGTAAGACAATTGTCCAGTTATTATTACTCACAACATTTACTTTCTTTCACTCTTAATGTGCCCTGATTAGGAGGACAATTGTATGGTCACCTTACTCTTCATCCTATGCTTCATGATTCTGCTTCATCATTGTATGTATGCATATGTTTTGTTTTGAATTTACCAGGTTTACCCCAGGCTTAGGGTCTAACTTCCCTCAAAAGCCTTTTTTCTCTCTTTATTTGGATCTCAGTTTATGGTATTCCTTTTGTGAACAAATTCAAAATAAAACAGCAATCCAATCATTCCCTACTCAATTAGTATATCATTGCCTGATAAGATTGTATATTTAAGCATATTATTTTGAATCAGTCTCTCACCAACCACGTAGACTAGAATAGATGTTTTGCCGGTCTGCTTAGAGGGGCTTCCCTGATAGCTCAGTAGATAAAGATTCTGCCTGTAATGCAGGAGACCCTGGTTTGATTCCTGGGTTGGAAAGATCCACTGAAGAAAGGATAGGCTGCCCACTCCAGGATTCTTGGACTTCCTTTGTGGCTCAGTTGGTAAAGAAGCCACCTGCAATGTGGGAGACCTGGGTTTGATCCCTGTGTTGGGAAGATCCCCTGGAGAAGGAAAAGGCTACCTATCTCAGTTTCTGGCCTGGAGAATTCAATGGGGTCACAAAGAGTTGGACTGGACTGAGTGACTTTCACTTTCACCTGCTTAGACAGTGGTTGGTCCACAGCCTTCCTCCCAATGAGGTTCAACTTCTGTGTTTTGTATCATTATCACATTCTAGATGTTTATTTCATGGCACTTTTCACAAATATTAATTACTTATTAGTATAATTATTTATTCTTATAAATTCCATGAGGATGGGATCTGTGTCTATCTTTCTTAGCTCTGAAAGGGAGAATTTGTAACTTTGTAGAATGCACTGCTTATGTGTTTTACGTGTACAATCAAATGAATCAGTGAATCACAATCAGTTCATAAGTATATAGTGCATATTTGGGACATCCTTGGGAAAGCACATGATCTGACTGTACAATTCAATGTGAATTGTTCAAGGTAAGCACATACTTGTCCTTGAGAAGAATTTCACATACATGATTTCATAAAATTCCAGTCATATGTGTGATTGTTTTACGATCCTTTCCCAAATGATTATATGAACACTGTTAAGGCTTAGCCTCATTGGTAATTATAAACAATAGGGGAAACCTGTGCTTTTACTTAATTCCTTACACTGAATTTCCCTTACAAATATTACAGTTTTCCATTCTCTGATATCAGATGGGAAGTAGAGAGGAAGACCCCTGTTCAAATCAGTCAGGAGGCCACAAACACCCTAGCATCCCTCATAGACAGGCTTGCTCTCCTCAGTGAACATGGCTGAATGATGAGAGGACCTCAGAGTCACCGCGGTATGGTGAGCATCACACTTGCTCCTGAATGACCCATTTCCAGTCACAACTGATTATTTTCCTCTCAGGTTTACTAAAACTATACTATTTTCATGACAAAAGCAGTTGGCAAAGACCTGTAAATATAGGTTCAGAAATATGAACATTAAATCTTAAAAGGGGAAACATGCAAAGGCTAAATGAATAACTGAATGGCAGGGAAGAAAACCAGGGAAGGATTCATCTGCCATTTGAAGGCATATCTTGCTTTACTGCCTTTCACTTCATTGTGCTCAGTCATGGCCAACTCTTTGCGACCCCATGGACTGTAGCCCACCAGGTTCCTCTGCCCATTGGATTATCCAGGAAAGAATACTGGAATGGGTTGCCATTTCCTCTTCCAGGGGATCGTCTCAGCTCAGGGATTGAACCTGCATCTTGTGTGCCTCAGGTACTGCAGGCAAATTCTCTATCCGCTGAGCCATCAGGGAAGTCCCAGCCCTTAAACATATTGTGCTTAAGAGATATCATGATTTTCATAAATTTAAAGTGTATGGCAACCCTGTATAAATAAAGTCTGTAGGTACCATGTTTCCAACAGCATTTGCTTACTTCATGTCTCTATTATATTGTGGTAATTGTCATGATATTTCAAAATTTTTCATAATAATTATGCTTGTTATGGTGATCAGTGATTTTTGATGTTACTACTATGACTCACTAAACGCTCAGAAGATACTGAGAATTTTTTCAGCGATAAAGTATTTTTAATTAACATATGCAGGTTATGTTTTTAAATATAATATACACTTATTAAGCTATTGTTTAATGTAAACAATTTTATATACACTGGGGAGGCAAAAGTTCATATGACTTGCTTTATTATGAAATTTCTCTTATTGTGGTGGTTTGGAACCAAACTAGTGATATTTCTGAGGCATACCTGTATACTGTCTGTATGCTGTCTATATATGTATATGTATGCCATCTGTATACAGGTATACCTGTATATGCTATCTGTATGCTGCCTGTATACTAACAAAGGTCCATCTAGTCAAGCTATGGTTTTTCCAGTAGTCACGTATGGATGTGAGAGTTGGACTGAAAACAAAGCTGAGAGCTGAAGAATTGATGCTTTTGAACTGTGGTGTTGGAGAAGACTCCCGAGAATCCCTTGGACATCAAGGAGATCAAACAGTCAGTCCTAAAGGAGTTTAGTCTTGAATGTTGATTGGAAGTACTGATGCTGAAGCGCCAATACTTTGGCCACTTGATGCAAAGAGCTGACTCACTGGAAAAGACCCTGTTGCTGGGAAAGATTGAGGGCAGGAGGAGAAGGGTACGACACAGGATGAGATGGCTGGATGGCATCACCAACTTGATGGACTCGGTGATGGACAGGGAAACCTGGCCGCTACAGTCCATGGGGTTGCAAAGTCAGGCACGACTGAGTGATTGAACTGAACTGATACCTGTGTAAAGTTACTCAAGATAAAGATTTAAAAAAATCAGTGTGTTAAGTACAGTCATATTTTTTTCAAGGAGAAGAAAATTTGTACAAAAAGCTGAACAAGACATAAGAGAGCAGCTACTGAGATACAGAATGATGGATAGAGAACATTACCGTACAAATGAGTTTTAGGGTCCCAGGCTGGTTAGACTATATCCCAGATCCTGAAAGAACTTTGGACTGAAACCTGATCTAACATCTGTTTTCTCAGGGATTCACTGCAAGATGAAAAACAAATATATTTTTAAAAACAAAAATATAAAAATATATTTTCAATTATAGAGAAGAGAAGTATATACATAAGTCCTTAGACTATAAATCAGTGATCTCATTAAACACAACAAAGTGCAAAAACACATTTATGAAATACTGGTTAGTGTTAACAAGTGGAAGATGCTGACATCACTGAGGGATGACCTGGGCTTATGAAGAATTAGCATAGCTCAGTTGGTAAAGAATCTGCCTGCAATGCAGGAGACTCTGGTTCAGTACCTGGGTTAGGAAGGTTCACTGGATAAGGAATAGGCTACCCACTCCAGTTTCTTGGGCTTCCCTTGTGGCTCAGCTGGTAAGGGATCTGTCTGCAAAATGAGAGACCTGTGTTTGATCCCTGGGTTGGGATGATCTGGGGAGAAGGGCAAGGCTACCCACTTCAGTATTCTGGCCTGGAGAATTCTGTGGACAGTCCATGGAGTCAAAGTCAGGCATGACTGAGTGACTTTCACTTTCACCGAGCAAAGTCAAGTTACCGTATTTCCTTCTTCGATTACAATAGTTTTCTGTAAGATCAGAGAAATGTGAAATAGAGGAGACATTTAAACCTAACATCAGAACCTTAAGGACAAGAAGAAAATAAACTATGTGTTAACTTTTGTTCTGTTGAATAAAACCTGTGGTTGTTTATATGTAGAACAAGTAGTTCATTAACAGTAGAATGATCTTCTCCATTTTTCTATATATTTTTTTCTTTCTTAATCTGCTCCAATTTGCTAAGGTTGATGTAATTCTCTCTCTTTTAAGGATTCTCCCCTTTTGAAAGCCAAGGATGTCAGACCTGTCCTTTCCTTGCCTTGCCCCTAATACAGCTGGGAGTGAAACTTATTGCCTAAGTCTCACATAAAACTATGGCCTAGCATTTAACCTGTGAAATGGCAGCAATAACATCAATCTCAGAGGCTTTTAGGGCAGAGAGACTGGGATGAAATGAAATTAAGTATGGAAAAACAAGAGATAATGAGATGTCCAGTAAATAGGAGATCCTTTTCCATGCTGATCATTTTGGGAAGAATATACAAACTCCTCTGAGATTATAGAAGAGCATAAATAACTCCCTCAATGGAGTTATGACTACAAAAAATGTAGTAATATCTGCTTGCTTAAGACAAGGGGAAATGGGTACATCTGAGAGCATATTCTGCTTCTGGGCACCATGCAAACTGGGGTACATAAAAAGAAAGTGGCAGATGGCCAAAAGCACATGAAAAGATGCTCTACATCACTAATTAGCAGAGAAATGCAAATGAAAACTACAATGAAATTTCACCTTACACAGATCAGAATGGCCACCATCAAAAAATCTACAAACGACAAGTGCTGGAGAGGGTTTGTAGAAAAGTGAGAATGGTATGGAAGTTCCTTAAAATAAAAAAATAAATCTAGAACTAGCATTTGATCCAGCAATTTCTCTCCTGGTCATTTATCCAGAGAAAACTATAATTCAAAATGATAGATGTACCTTAATGTTCACTGCAGCACTATTTAAAAGAATAAAATGTGGAAACAGTCTGTGTCCATTGACAGAGGAACGGATAAAGAAAGTGTGGTACATATATACAGTATTAATAAACCATAAAAAGAAGAAAATAATGCCATTTGCAACAATGTGAGTGAACCTAGACATTATCATACTTAGTGAAGTAAATCAGACAGAGTAACAGAAATACTGTAAGATATCATGTATGCATGAAATCTAATTTCAAAATGACACAAATGAATTTCTTTATTTACAAAATAGAGACAGACTCAAAGACCTCAAAATCAAACTTCTGGTTCCCACAGGAGAAATGTGTGTGTATGGGGTGGAGGGGAAGAGTGATAAGTTCAGTTCAGTTCACTTCAGTCGCTCAGTCGTGTCCGATTCTTTGTGACCCCATGAATCGCAGCACGCCAGGCCTCCCTGTCCATCACCAACTCCCAGAGTCCACCCAAACCCATGTCCATTGAGTCAGTGATGCCATCCAGCCATCTCATCCTCGGTCGGTCGTCCCCTTCTTCTCCTGCCCCCAATCCCTCCCAGCATCATAGTCTTTTCCAATGAGTCAACTCTTCGCATGTGGTGGCCAAAGTACTGGAGTTTCCTTCCAAAGAAATCCCAGGGCTGATCTCCTTGAGAATGGACTGGTTGGATCTCCTTGCAGTCCAAGGGACTCTCAAGAGTCTTCTCCAGCACCACAGTTCAAAAGCATCAATTCTTCGGCGCTCAGCCTTCTTCACAGTGATAAATTAGGAGATTGCAATTAACACATGCACACTACTATATATATAAAAATAGGATCTACTATTCCTATCTAAAAATAGGAACTAATAAGGATCTACTGTATAGTACTGAGAATTCTAATTAATATTGTGTAATAACCTACATGGGAAAAGAGTATGAAAAAGAATGGAGACTATATATATATATATATATATATATATATGTAGAGAGAGAGAGTCAGTCAGTCAAGCATACACCAATAAAGAATTTAGAGGCATTACAATAGCAATGTACACATAAAAAGGGAAACAAGAGTGATCTTCAAATTTCTGTTTACTGATAATGCCTTAAACATTGTCCTGAGTCATGCTTATTAAGAATGGAATAGGAAGAATCAAATTACCTGAACTATTCATAAGTTATATCCTCCTGCCCCTGACCACTTTCCTATGTAAAGCTCTTTTCTAAGAAACCCAGGATTCCAACTTGAGATATCATTTGCTTTTTCTCTATAAACAGAAAACAGCTGTGAGTTGCAGCATTCTTCATTATGCTGAACCAGTCTGGATGCTGAACAGCTCAATTCCAAGGTTATTAGCAGCATAACAGTCTGCAGTTATACAATTGCTGGCACGTTTCTACTCATCACACATTAAGTCAAGAGAAACACTAACCTCTGGTATTATGCTATAGAACAATAACAAGTCACCCCCAATAACATAACATTTTATGTTAAAGTAATATATATTTGCTTTAGAAAATGAACCTCCTAAAAAGGGTAAAGATGGAGGGACTCTGAAGCAAGCAGTGCTATCAATCCGTGATGCTCTCAGGATCACAAGGTCAGTTTACCGGAGTTAAGGTTGACCCTTTGAAAGGAAAAGAGAGGTATTTTAGGTGTCACTTTCAGAAGCACTCTCTCTCCTGGTTGCTCCCTTATCTCCCTTGTTTATTTTGATTTTTAACTTTGTCACCTGGCTTCTTCTACTTCATTAATTCTTGGCCCATCAGAGCTACCTTTAAATGTAACAATCACCTCCCAATTCTATACTACCAATAAGCTGTGGACAGATAATGAGTTTATAAGACACAAACAGTCAGCAAATTCGGGGGTGGGGGTGGGCAGTGATTTTGGCTAGTTCTATTGAAGGAGAACCTCCCTTTCCCTACCTACTTTAGCACATAGAGCAAAAGTGTAATAATTGAGAATATAAAACTGATGCACAAATAGGTCAAAAGAACAAAATAGGAAGATCAGAAATAGAATCAAACAAGTATTCGATACTTAGTTATGTCTTTTATACTTACAAATATATTTAATATATAAATGCCACTTAAGTCATGGATAGACATCCTATTGATAATTATATTACTAATTAAATCAACTTGGGAATCTGTGTAATCATCTAGGAAAAAAGAAGTCTGTATCATTTTGAAGATTTAAGCATAAAATAGTAAAAGTCAAATTTAAATGGAAAATTATTGAATAAAGTTAGTGAGAAATATCTTTTCAAAGTATTACATAAAATCCTGTAGCCACAAAAGAAAATAGTTGATTCATTCTAATATAAGAAAATAAGGGAAAGAAAGAAGGAAGGAAGGAAAGGGAGAAGAGAGGGAGGGAAGGAGGAAAGAAGGAAGCAAAGGAGGATTTCCAGTTTGGGAGAAACTATCATCATCAAAGACAAAATGCAAAAGTCAAAAGAAAAAGAACTATTTGAACCTCAAAGGCTTAAATTCCTTTATATTAAACAACTCCTACAAACCATTAAAAAAATTATCAGTAACTGAATAGAAAACTCATGAAGGGACATTATGAGTCCACAGGAAAGAAACACAGATATTAAACATATGACAAGATGCTCCATGTCATTCACCATAAAATAAATTAAGAAGTACAGGACTAGCATCTTTCTCTTTTAAGCCCAAACAAAGATAAATTAGTTTGATTAAGCAACATGCTATATCAAAGAAACTGGAGAAAGAGAAGTTATGGAGAGTGTTTAAGCATTTAAAATGGTACTACTTGGGGAGTGACAAAGACAACCTCCATTATCTACAAAGGTACGTTTATCAAACTCAGATGTTTCCCTTTTGGACATTTATCGCACACACTGTTTAAATAGCATATTGTAAACAAATAAACAAAAAATACCTAAGTGCAAATCCACAGCAGAGATGTCACTGTCATGTTATGTTACCTGCAATCTATGGAAAAATAAATGTGCTACACATATTTGTAAAAAGTATGCAAATACTCCATAGATACTGAAATAAAATGATCTTGGAGATCCATTACTAAGTGGAAAAGCAAAATACCGAACACTGTGTATTATCAGTTGTTACTTATACAAAAAAGGGGCATGTTGGTTTCTTTTGCTTTTAGAAATAAATTATTTATTCATAACATATATTAAAATAATTTACTATATTGTAAATTCATGTATAATAAATATATTATTCCCATTTAAAATACCTTATTAAATAACTATAAAATTTTATAAGACACTAACAGCATTGATTGCCTATGAGAGAGGAAATGGAGGAATAGAGAATGAGGTAAAAGACTTTAATTTTAAACCTTTTTAAGCTGTTTTTTTTTAATACTTTATTCTACATTACAATACTGTATTTGTTTTGCCATACATTGACATGAATCAGCCACAGGTGTCCACGATCTCCCAATGCCAAAGCCCCCTCCCACCTCCCACCCCACATCCTCTCCCTGAATCATCCTGTGCACCAGCCCCATGCGTCCTGTATCCTGCATTGAACATAGACTGGTGCTTCATTCTTACAAGATAGTATACATGTTTCAATGCCCTTCTCCCAAATCATCCCACCCCTCTCCCTCTCCCTCAGAGTCCAAAAGTCCGTTCTATACCTCTGAGTCTCTTTTGTTGTCTCACATAGAGGGTCTTCATTACTATCCTTCTAAATTCCATATATATGTATCAGTATACTGTATTGGTGTTTTTCTTTCTGGCTTACTTCACTCTGTATAATCGGCTCAAATTTCATCCATCTCATTAGAACTGAGTCGAATTTATTCTTTTAAGGGCTGAGTAGTATTCCATTGTGTATATGTACCACTGCTTTCTTATCCATTCATCTGCTGATGGACATCTAGGTTGCTTCCATGTCCTGGCTATTATAAACAGTGCTGCAATGAACATTGGGGTACATGTGTCTCTTTCAATTCTAGTTTCCTCGGTGTGTATGCCCAGCAGTGGGATTGCTGGATCATAAGGCAGTTCTATTTGCAATTTTTTAAGGAATCTCCACACTGTTCTCCATAATGGCTGTACTAGTTTGCATTCCCACCAGCAGTGTAAGAGGGTTCCTTTTCTCCACATCCTCTCCAGCATTTATTGCTTGTAGACTTTTGGATCGCAGCCATTCTGACTGGTGTGAAATGATACCTCATTGTGGTCTTGATTTGCATTTCTCTGATAATAAGTGATGTTGAGCATCTTTTCATGTGTTTGTTAGGCATCCGTATGTCTTCTTTGGAGAAATGCCTATTTAGTTCTTTGGCCCATTTTTTTATTGGATCGTTTATTTTTCTGGAGTTGAGCTGCATAAGTTGCTTGTATATCTTTGTTATTAGTTGTTTGTCAATTGTTTCATTTGCTATTGTTTTCTCCCATTCAGAAGGCTGTCTTTTCACCTTGCTTATAGTTTCCTTTGTTGTGCAGAAGCTTTTAATTTTAATTAGATCCCATTTGTTTATTTTTGCTTTTATTTCCAGTATATTGGGAGGTGGATCATAGAGGATCCTGCTGTGATTTATGTCGGAGAGTGTTTTGCCTATGTTCTCCTCTAGGAGTTTTATAGTTTCTGGTCTTACATTTAGATCTTTTATCCATTTTGAGTTTATTTTTGTGTATGGTGTTAGACAGAGACCTAGTTTCATTCTTTTACAAGTGGTTGACAAGTTTTCCCAGCACCACCTGTTAAAGAGACTGTCTTTACTCCATTGTATATTCTTGCCTCCTTTGTCGAAGATAAGATGTCCATAGGTGTGTGGGTTTATCTCAGGGCTTTCTATTTTGTTCCATTGATCTATATTTCTGTCTTTGTGCCAGTACCATACTGTCTTAATGACTGTGGCTTTGTAGTAGAGCCTGAAGTCAGGCAAGTTGATTCCTCCAGTTCCATTCTTCTTTCTCAAGATTGCTTTGGCTTTCGAGGTTTTTTTGTATTTCCATACAAATCTTGAGATTATTTGATCTAGTTCTGTGAAAAATACTGCTGGTAACTTGATAGGAATTGCATTGAATCTGTAGATTGCTTTGGGTAGTATACTCATTTTCACTATATTGATTCTTCCAACCCATGAGCATGGTATATTTCTCCATCTATTAGTGTCCTCTTTGATTTCTTTCATCAGTGTTTTATAGTTTTCGATATATAGGTCTTTAGTTTCTTTAGGTAGGTATATTCCTAAGTATTTTATTCTTTTCTTTGCAATGGTGAATGGGATTGTTTCCTTGACTTCTTTTTCTACTTTCTCATTATTAGTGTATAGGAATGCAAGGGATTTCTGAGTGTTGATTTTATATCCTGCAACTTTACTATATTCCTTGATTAGCTCTAGTAGTTTTCTGGTCGAGTCTTTGGGATTTTCTATGTAGAGGATCATGTTGTCTGCAAACAGTGAGAGTTTTACTTCTTCTTTTCCAATTTGGATTCCTTTTATTTCTTTTTCTGCTCTGATTGCTGTGGCCAAAACTTCCAGTACGATATTGAATAGTAGTGGTGAAAGTGGACACCCTTGTCTTGTTCCTGACTTTAGGGGAAATGGTTTCAATTTTTCACCATTGAGGATCATGTTAGCTGTGGGTTTGTCATATATAGCTTTTATTATGTTGAGGTACGTTCCTTCTATTCCTGCTTTCTGGAGCGTTTTTATCATAAATGGATGTTGAATTTTATCAAAGGCTTTTTCTGCATCTATTGAAATAATCATATGATTTTTATTTTTCAGTTTGTTAATGTGATGAATTACATTGATTGATTTGCGGATATTGAAGAATCCTTGCATCCCTGGGATAAAGCCCACTTGGTCATGGTGTATGATCTTTTAATGTGTTGCTGGATTCTGATTGCTAGGATTTTGTTGAGGATTTTTGCATCTATGTTCATCAGTGATATTGGCCTGTAATTTTCTTTTTTTGTGGTGTCTTTGTCAGGTTTTGGTATTAGGGTGATGGTGGCCTCATAGAATGAGTTTGGAAGTTTACCTTCCTCTGCAATTTTCTGGAATAGCTTCAGTAAGATAGGTGTTAGCTCTTCTTGAAATTTTTGGTAGAATTCAGTGAAGCCGTCTGGACCTGGGCTTTTGTTTGCTGGAAGATTTCTGATTACAGTTTCAATTTCCATGCTTGTGATGGGTCTGTTAAGATTTTCTATTTCTTCCTGGTTCAGTTTTGGAAAGTTGTACTTTTCTAAGAATTTGTCCATTTCTTCCAAGTTGTCCATTTTATTGGCATATAATTGCTGATAGTAGTCTCTTATGATTCTTTGTATTTCTGAGTTGTCTGTCGTGATCTCTCCATTTTCATTTCTAATTTTATTGATTTGATTTTTTTCTCTTTGTTTCTTGATGAGTCTGGCTAATGGTTTGTCAATTTTATTTATCCTTTCAAAGAACCAGCTTTTTGCTTTGTTGATTTTTGCTATGGTCTCTTTTGTTTCTTTTGCATTTATTTCTGCCCTAATTTTTAGGATTTCTTTCCTTCTACTAACTCTGGGGTTCTCTATTTCTTCCTTTTCTAGTTGCTTTAGGTGTAGAGTTAGGTTATTTATTTGGCTTCTTTCTTGTTTCTTGAGGTATGCCTGTATGGCTATGAACTTTCCTCTTAGCACTGCTTTTATAGTGTCCCATAGGTTCTGTGTAGTTGTGTTTTCATTTTCATTCGTTTCAATGCATAATTTGATTTCTTTTTGATTTCTTCTGTGATTTGTTGATTATTCAGAAGGGTGTTGTTCAGCCTCCAAATGTTGGAATTTTTAATAGTTTTTCTCCTATCATTGAGATCTAACCTTAGTGCATTATGGTCAGAGAAGATGCTTGGAATAATTTCGATTTTTTTGAATTTATCAAGGTTAGATTTATGACCCAGGATGTGATCTATCCTGGAAAAGGTTCCATGTGCACTTGAGTAAAAGGTGAAATTCATTGTTTTGGAGTGAAATGTCCTATAGATATCAATTAGGTCTAACTGGTCTATTGTATCGTTTAACGTTTGCGTTTCTTTGCTAATTTTCTGTTTAGTTGATCTGTCCATAGGTGTGAGTGGGGTATTAAAGTCTCCCACTATTATTGTGTTATTATTAATTTCCCCTTCCATGCTTGTTAGCAATTGTCTTACATATTGCGGTGCTCCTATGTTGGGTGCATATATATGCTGTTTTATTTGAACCCTATGAATGCACTACTATCCTAAAATTAAATTAAGGCAAAGATTATCTTTTAAAATAAAATATTATTACTGTATTCATTATCCATAACACTTAACAAAATCATAGTTGATACTAAATTTTGAAGTTGATGGACTGAAAAACATTTTAAAATGATAAGTAGAAAAACATGTTAACTTGGACATGTTTCTGTTTCACTAATTCAATCAAAATATACTGATATGTTTGATATGTCTGATATGATTGGAAGCATGTTAGGTACTTGGGATACAGTGGTAATCAACCAAACCCAAAACAATCCTTGTTCTCCTGTAGAATTTGTATTTTAAACAAACTGCTATAGGTAAAAATTAAAATGAAAGTTTCAGAAGTAGTCTGAGGATTTTATTTGGAATTATGGTGAATATATATTCAAGGAAAATGGCTTTTACAAAATATTTTATATCATGCCACATCTCTCAATTTGTCTTATTTCTACAATAAACCTCCATAGTTTTCTTCATCTAGATATTACCTACTTTAGTCTCATTTGTATTGTTCAAAAATAAATGGGGATAGTAATAACTATCTTATCATTTGTCAGAGTTAAATGACAACATGCACAACGTATATGAATGTACCTGGTAAAGTCTCTCGTGTGACCTAGAATAGGTCCTTAATGTTATTTATATCTGAATCAGCTTGTATTATAGAAATATTTGAGCTTTAAATTCCTCATTGTTCATTCTTAATTAAGGGGCAATGTTCACAGATTATCCACAAAACACTCCTATTGGGCCTGGAAAGTGTTCCTGGACCACTGATGTGGGCTATGCCCAACAGTTGGAAATTTCCTGCATGTATAATCATCTTGGAGAAGGCAATGGCAACCCACTCCAGTACTCTTGCCTGGAAAATCCCATGGGCAGAGGTGCCTGGTAGGCTGCAGTCCATGGGGTCGCTAAGAGTCGGACACGACTGAGCGACTTCACTTTTACTTTCATGCATTGGAGAAGGAAATGGCAACCCACTCCAGTGTTCTTGCCTGGAGAATCCCAAGGACAGGGGAGCCTGGTGGGCTGCCATCTCTGGGGTCGCACACAGTCGGACACGACTAAAGCGACTTAGCAGCAGCAGCAGCAGCATAATCATAGAGCATTGCTGTGAAGACAATAAATCAGCAAAAACTGAAAGCCTGATAATCTCCTCATGGTTTTAAACACAGTGGGAATCAAGTGTTTATCGGCCAGATTGATTCCACATTAATTTTCCCATTAAAATTTCTTAAAAGGACTCAAGTTTTTAAGATTCCAAAGAAAATGGAGACAATGTACATACTATCCAATATAAATGAACAGTTAAACTCTATTCTTAAGGAGAGACTGAAAAGTTAAGCGAGCCAGAAACTTAGAAGATACAGTGCCTGATCCCAAAAGTTTATTTTCACATAAAAAGAATCATCAAGTCATCAAAAATTCATTTTAACTGCTCAGAATTTTATCAGTACGTGTTGTTAGTAAGTAGACTATGCACCTTGTATCGCTTAATATAGCATTATATCCCAAACTGTAGTAACTATGCACCTGTCTTTTCACCTGTTTTAAGTTGAATCTTTAATCATACTGCTAGCCATGATGGAGAATGCCTTGCCTTTAACTCCTCATGAAAAATCAAGCAGACAAAGAATAGATAAATCCGTCTAGATAATGAATGAATAAATAAATTTAAAAGGTTCTTTTTGCAAAAAATATTCTAAAGCCACCTACTCTGTGTTACTTGGTCCTTGAAATGTCAGTTCCTTGGCTTAATAATAAAAACACAAACATTTTATTGGTTCCTAAGAGAAAGAATCAATACTTAAAAAGTTAAAGGGTATAAGCAGCAGATTTGAATTTAACTTGTTAGAAACTGAGTGATTTTGATGGGCTAATTAAATTCTCTGAATCATTTCTTCAACTATAGAATGACCACAAAGAAAGGTGGATAAACAATGAGGAAACAGATAGAGGCACAGTCAATGTCTGCCACACGCTGTGTTCTCCTTGCATGAAAACATCTCAGTTGAAATGAAAGATATAACCTAAGTTTTAAGAGAAAACCCAGAACTCTGAGTCTCTGCTGGCTGTCAACCATGTGGTCAATATTTATATTTTTCTGCATCACCTTTATGACCCACATTATGAGAGGCTATTTAAAACTAGTGTGTCCAATTTTCTAAACTAGATAAAAATGAAAGAGTTACAAAAACAAATTAGAAATGAAGATGGTAATAGCAGAAATCAATCCATTTCATGTCAGTTACACAAGAGTGAAATTGCTCTACCATGCTCTCTCAAAACAAAATAGCTTTCTCAAGGAAAGGAGGATGAGGGATGTGCAACTGGGTACAGCATTGTGTTGGTCATCTCTCAACATCAGCATTATACAAAACACCTTCAAAGAAAGAAGTATTACTGCTGTTTATCTCCAAAACATAACAGCTTATATGCGCAGAAGGTAAATAAACAGATGCATTTAGGAAAAGTCTTATTGATATAGGTGAAAATCAGTATGTCATTCTGTGTTTTGCAGGAGGTAGTGATAACTCTCTATTGATGTATGTAATGTTTTAGCTGTGAAAAGAAGAGAGGCGAAAAGCAAAGGAGAAAAGGAAAGATATCAGCATCTGAATAGAGTTCCAAAGAATAGCAAGAAAAGATAAGACAGCCTTCTTCAGCGATCAATGCAAAGAAATAGAGGAAAACAACAGAATGGGAAAGACTAGAGATCTCTAAAAGAAAATTAGAGATACCAAGGGAACATTTCATGCAAAGATGGGCTCGATAAAGGACAGAAGTGGTCTGGACCTAACAGGAGCAGAAGATTTTAAGAAGAGGTGGCAAGAATACACAGAAGAACTGTACAAAAAGATCTTCATGACCTGGATAATCACGATGGTGTGATCACTCATCTAGAGCCAGACATCCTGAAATGTGAAGTCAGTGGGCCTTAGAAAGCATCATTATGAACAAAGCTAGTGGAGGTGATGGAATTCCAGTTGAGCTGTTTCAAATCCTGAAAGATGATGCTGTGAAAGTGCTACACTCAATATGCCAGCAAATTTGGAAAACTCAGCAGTGGCCACAGGACTGGAAAGGCTCAGTTTTCATTCCAATCCCAAAGAAAGGCAATGCCAAAGAATGCTCAAACTACCGCACAATTGCACTCATCTCACAAGCTGGTAAAGTAATGCTCAAAATTCTCCAAGCCAGGCTTCAGCAATACGTGAACCATGAACTTCCTGATGTTCAAGCTGGTTGTAGAAAAGGCAGAGGAACCAGAGATCAAATTGCCAACATCCGCTGGATCAAGGTAAAAGAAAGAGAGTTCCACAAAAACATCTATTTCTGCTTTATTGACTATGCCAAAGCCTTTGACTGTGTCTATCACAGTAAACTATAGAAAATTCTTCAAGAGATGGGAATACCAGACCACCTAACCTGCCTCTTGAGAAATCTGTATGCAGGTCAGGAAGCAACCGTTAGAACTGGACATGGAACAACAGACTAGTTCCAAATAGGAAAAGGAGTACATCAAGGCTGTATACTGTCACCCTGCTTATTTAACTTATATGCAGAGTACATCATGAGAAACACTGGACTGGAAGAATCACAAGCTGGAATCAAGATTGCCGGGAGAAATATCAATAACCTCAGATATGCAGATGACACCACCCTTATGGCAGAAAGTGAAGAGGAACTAAAAAGCCTCTTGATGAAAATGAAAGAGGAGAATGAAAAGGTTGGCTTAAAGTTCAGCATTCAGAAAACGAAGATCATGGCATCCGGTCCCATCACTTCATGGGAAATAGATGGGGAAACAGTGGAAACAGTGTCAGACTTCATTTTGCGGGGGGCTCCAAAATCACTGCAGTTGGTGACTGCAGCCATGAAATTAAAAGATGCTTACTCCTTGGAAGAAAAGTTATGACCACCTAGATAGCATATTGAAAAGCAGAGACATTACTTTGCCAACAAAGGTCTGTCTAGTCAAGGCTATGGTTTTCCCAGTGGTCATGTATGGATGTGAGAGCTGGACTATGAAGAAGGCTTAGTGCAGAAGAATTGATGTATTTGAACTGTGGTGTTGGAGAAGACTCTTGAGAGTCCCTTGGACTGCAAGGAGATCCAACCAGTTCATTCTGAAGAAGATCAGCCCTGGGATTTCTTTGGAAGGAATAATGCTAAAGCTGAAACTCCAGTACTTTGGCCACCTGATGCAAAGAGTTGACTCACTGGAAAAGACTCTGATGCTGGGAGGGATCAGGGGCAGGAGGAGAAGGGGATGACAGAGGGTGAGATGGCTGGATGGTATCACTGATTCAATGGACATGAGTCAGAGTGAACTCCGGGAGTTGGTGATGGACAGGAGGCCTGGCATGCTGCGATTCACGGGGTCGCAAAGAATCGGACATGACTGGGTGACTGAACTGAACTGAATGTTATTCGATATGGTTTAAATTTATCCAAAATAGAGTATGAGGAGGGAGTATGAACAGCTGTGAGCAAGGCAAACTCAGATGCCCTGTACACCCTTAGGTAATGGCCAGTTTAGTCTTGTGGTAACTGTTTGTTGTCACTGACTCAATAGACATGAGTTTGAGCAAGCTCCAGTAGTTGGTGATGGACCGGGAGGCCTGGCATGCTGGAGTCCATGGGGTCGGACATAACTCAGCAACTGAACTGAACTATTTCTTTGCTTTTAATCTTCAGATACTCTTGGCAAATTTTCCAACATTTTCCTTTCAATTCTTCATTATACTCACTCAAAGTGTAACACTTGGAAGTTTCCAAATTAAAAGGCCATTGGAATATTCACTAAAGGTATCTGCACATAGATTTTCAGTGAAAATTGCAATACATTATGGATAGTAGAAGAACAGTACATCAGTTTATAAATCTGTTGTGTGAGGTGCCATCCTCACGCATAAATAATTAGCCAAACATGACAAATATAGAAATAAACAGCAAAATACTGTGTATATAAAACTAAACTGTATTGAAGACTGAACCTGCTCAAGCTATCAACAGCTTATGTGAGTAGCAAGAACTCTATTAAAATCCCTCAAACCAAAGAGAATGGAGAAGTGTGGAACCAGAACACCCTTTCTGAGCTGACGCCTCCCAGAGCAGATTATCCTATAGGCTACTCAACTTCTGGTTTACACCAACCACAGGTGTAGGTGCCCTGTAGGCAGTGAATGAGAGCGCTGCTAGGATTTCCTATTCAGAGAGGTAGGTGTGGGCAGAGTGGAGGATTAAAAGCTTAGATGTAAGGACAGATACTATAAACTCTTAGCACAAAATCAGTATAACATTCCCTGATATAGATAATAGCAGCATCTTTTTAAACCCACCTCCTGGAATAATGAAAAGAAAAGTAAAGAAAAAGGGACTTAATTAAACTTAAAAGCTTTTGAACAGCAAAGGAGAGCATAAACCAAAAAGACAATCCACGGACTGGGAGAAAAGGTTTGCAAACAATATGAATAGTAAGGGATTAATCTCCAGAATATATAAACAGTTCAATATATGTATGTGTGTGTGTGTGTGTGTGTGTGTGTGTGTGTGTGTGTAAACAAGATAGTACCGGTACAGAAACGAAAATGTATACCAATGGAGCAGATGGAAAACATGGTGATAAATCCATGCATCTATGGTACCTCATCTTTGACAAACGAAGCAAAAAGATACAATGCGGTAAAGACAGTCTCAGCATGTGGCGCTGTGAAAACTAGTCAACTACATGTAAAAGAATGACATTAGAACACTTTCTAACTCCATATAGAAAATAAACTCGAAATGGACTAAAGACCTAAACGTAAGACCAAAAACTATAAAACTCTTAGAGGAAAACGTGGGCAGAACACTGACATATCAAATTGCAACAGAATCCCCTATGACCCGCCTCCCAGAGGAAGGGAAATAGAAACAAAATGAACAAATGGGACCTAATTAAACGTGAAAGCTTTTGCACAATGAAGGAAACTGCAAGCAATGTGAAAAGACAATCTGTAGAATGGGAGAAAATAACAGCAAACAAAGCAACTGACAAAGAATTAATCTCCAAAATATATGAGCAGATCATGCAGCTCAATACCAGAAAAACAGACAAGCAAATCAAGAAGTGGGCAGAAGATCTAAACAGATAGTTCTCTAAAGAAGACAAACAGATGGCTAATAAACACATGAAAAGATGTTCAGCACTGCTCATTATTATAGAAATGCAAATCAAAACTACAGTGAGGTATCATCTCACACTGATCACAATGGCCATCATCAAAAAGTCTACAAACAGTAAATACTGGAGAGGGTGTAGAGAAAATGGAACCCTCTTACACTGTTGGTGGGAATGCAAATTGATACAATCACTATGCAGAAGAGTATGGAGATTCCTTTAAAACTAGGAATAAAACTACCATTCAACTCAGCAATCCCACTTTTGGGTATATACCCTGAGGAAATCACAACTGAAAAAGACACTTGTACCTCAAAGTTCATTGCAGCACTATTTGCAATAGCTAGGACATGGAAGCAATCTAGATGTCCATCGACAGATGAATAGATAAGAAAGTTGTGGTACGTATACCCAATGGATTGTTACTCAGCTACAAAAAGGAACACATTTGAATCAGTTCCAATGAGGTGGAGGAACCCAGAACCTATTATATAGAGTGAAGTAAGTCATAAAGACAAAGACAAATATAGCATACTAATGCATACATATAGAATACAGAAAGATGGTACTGATGATCCTGCATGCAGGGCCGCAAAGCCACACAGACATAAAGAACAGATTTTGGACACAGTGGGGGAAAGAAAGGGTGGGATGATTTTAGAGAAGAGCATGGAAACGCATACATTAGCATATGTAAAATAGCTAGTGAGAGTTTGATTTATGAAGCAGGGAACTCTGTGACAACCTAGAGAGATGGGGCAGGGAGGGTGGCTGGATGGTGCTCAAGAGGGAGGGGACACATGCGTACGTATGGCTGATTCATGTTGATTATGGTAAAAAGCCATCACAATATTGTTAAGAAATTATCTTCCAACTAAAAAAAAAAACAATCAAAGATGAGCAGAAGATCTAAATATACATTTCTCCAAAGATGACATCCAGATGGCCAAAAAACACATGAAAAGATGTTCAACGTCACTAACGACTAGAGAAAGGCAAATCAAAACTACAATAAGATATATCACTTCATGCTGGTTAGAATGGCCATCATTAAAAAATCTACAAACAGTAAATGTTGGAGAGAGTGTGGAGAAAAATGAACCCTCCTACACTGCTGGTGAGAATATAAATTGGTACAACCAATATGGAGAACAGTATGGAAGTTCTTTACAAAGCTAAATACAGAACTGCCACATGATCCATGAGCCCACTCCTGGGCATATATTTGGAGAAAATATAATTCAAAAATTCACATGCATCCCAATATTCACTGCAGCAATATTTACAATAGCGGAAACATGGAAGCAAAGTAAATGTCTATTGACAGAGGAGTGGATAAAGAAGATGTGGTGCATATATACAATGGGATATTATTCAGCCATAAAAAAGAACAAAATGGAGCCATTTGCAGCAGCATGGGCACACCTAGAGTGTGTCACACTGAGTAAATAAGTCACACAGAGAAAGTCAAAGACCATACGATATCACTTATATATGGAATCTAGTAAAATGATACAAACGCACTTGTTTACAAAACAGAAACAGGCTCGCACATCTCCGAATCAAACTTATGGCTGCTGCTGCTGCTGCTGCTAAGTCACTTCAGTCGTGTCCGACTCTGTGTGACCCCATAGACGGCAGCCCACCAGGCTCCCCAGTCCCTGGGATTCTCAGGGCAAGAACACTGGAGTGGGCTGCCATTTAATGGGAAATGGCAGAGAAGCGATAAATTAGAAGATTGCAATTAACATATTTATGCTGCTGCTGCTAAGTCGCTTCAGTCGTGTCCGACTCTGTGTGACCCCATAGACGGCAGCCCACCAGGCTCCTCCATCCCAGGGATTCTCCAGGCAAGAACACTGGAGTGGGTTGCCATTTCCTTTATATATAAAATTTACAATAATGACCCACTGTATAGCATAGGGAACATTATCAATATTCTGTCCACATGTGCCAGAGCCCACCAGGCTCCTGAGTCCATGGGATTCTCTAGGCAAGAATATGGGAGTAGGTTACCATTTCCTCCTCGAGGGGACCTTCCCAGCCCAGGGATCAAACAAGCATCTCCTGTGGCTCCTGCATTGGCAGGCAGATTTTTACCACTGAGCCACCTGGGAAGCCCAATTAATATTATGTAATAACCTATATGGGGAAATAAACTGGAAAAGAAGAAAATATATATATATATATATATAATATAGAGACAAATATACGCCCAGGAGTGAATCATATATATATATATCCATACCTATATGAGGATTATCTGAAAAATGCTTTGAACAGTGTCTGGCATGTAGACACATCAAAAAGTGTTTATTACTATCATCCTTCCACATAATTATTGTTAGTATGTATTGTAAAAAATTAGGAAAACAAAAATATTGATAAGAAAAATTAGGAAAACAGAAATATCTTGTTACATTTTGCAATGTGTAATCATATCACATTTTGCAATGCATGGACTTCAAATTATTTTTAAATAACATATATAAGTGTAAACATACACATTTTTCCAAATTTGAGTGACTATGGATTCCACATAAAAATTACAGAACAGCTGGAATGCTATGATCTAAAACGAATACTGGTAGTTATTTCTGAGTGTTGTGATCATTATAAATGTTTTCTTTCTTGTAAATACATGTATCTTCCTAGTGTTCTAGAAACAGTGTGCATTGGCAAGTTTAACTGGTAAAAGTTAAATATTTAGTACAATTTAAATGGGTAGACTCGGAGATATTAGTGATTGAATATCTAAAAACAAAATAGAGCTGATAGAATTGATGGACTTTGTAAGATTCAAAGAGGCATGGTCAAAATCTGATTAATTCTGTTACACTTCTTTCAAGGCCAGAAAAATAATATGTAAATTTTACACATTAATATATTCTACTAGCAATGTTTTTGCAACTACTTGGAGGACAGAGTAATGTAAGAACTTAAGTATTCTGAGTAGATTTCAGTCAGGAAGACATCCTCTCTCATTAGTAAGAATTAATGGGCCAAGGGCAAGTGGTTATTAGTTTATGCTTTGTACCTTTAAGAATCATCTCTTTCTCCATATAACTCATTAATGGAAATTTCCTACACAAGGCCACGTATAGCACCTCTATAGAGAATCCTTCACACTTTTATATGATTGATACTTGTCATGTTGGGCAGTGTTCAGCCTGTGTAACAGTATACAGCCACAGAACTACATATGAACAACTCACTACATTGTTCTTGCCTAGGTAAGCCTTTCCTGAACAACCCATGCCCTTCCTTCCACTTTAGGTGAATTTTATTGTCCCCCGTTTTGACAAAATTCCTTCAACTGTCTTGTATTTTAATGTGTTTCCTTATTTGCATTTGTTTGTACAATTTTTCTTGCTTCTCTGCAACTGAAGATAGTTGAGGTCAGATAATGTTTCATGCAGCAATACCATGTAGTTATAAATGCAATGATAACCATTAAGATAAAAAATAACGATAATACTAGACAACATTTATTAAGCTTTCACCATGTGTCAAGCACAAACTACTCTGAATGGATTTTATTTAATGCAACAAAAGCTGTCTGCATTAGAGACAATTATTATTTTATTTTATAAAGAAGAAAACTAGAACCCATCAAGGTTAAGCAACTTGCCCCATGTCAAACTATCAGTGAGAGTTTGAGTGAATGAGTGAATTTTTAAAAATTAATACATTATACACAGCACATTCTTTGGAGTCTGTAATTCAATTTAAATAAATGCAGCTTTCTAAACTATGAGCTTATTGATAGTAGGATTCTTAATTATTACTATTTGAATCCACAGCATGGTGCACTTTATATGTGCTTAATTATTTAGGGGATAAATGAGTGAATGAAGACAGTACAGATTATTTCAGCTGTGCATTCGACCCCACTTTTTAATGGCTTGCAGGACAGCCTGCTCTATACTGAGGGTTGTTTTCTTCTTTCAACCAGGGTACCTGAAGGATTCTTCTACAGATAAAGAAACTGTGACTCAATACGCTGTGATTTACTCAAGGCCACATTACTAAGAACAAATGGTCACAGGATTAAAATCAAGATCTTTACACTTCTAATTCAGAGAAATTTTTCTTATGTCCTTCCATCTAGTAGCTGTCACATTGCACACTTTTCCATATACTACATGAAATCCTGAAAGGCAAGAGGATGGGGTATGGGTGTCTTTGGGAAACTCCCTACCAATATTCTTTCTGAGTAGAGCTGACTGCAGGTTTTTGGGAGTGTTTAGATTAACAGGCCTGAGGACCCAGGCTGAGGCCACTGGTCCTATTAGCTGTTGAGTTTTTCAGAGTGACATCCTGGCTTTGTTACCTAAATGCATGCAACTTGAGGTATTATTATTGTTTAAAATTAATTGACAAAAGAACATACTTCTGATCATCTGCACTGCCTGGGGGAGAATAATAGAGCAGATATTTCTACTCCCTGTCTCTTGGGATTTCACTAAATGGAGCATGTGTTCAAAAAATGGAGAAAGAAGAAAGAAAAGAGAGAAGAAAAGAGAGGAAGGAGGAAAAGCAGAGGAGGATGTTGGAGGGACTCATTTCCAGGGCATAGAGTCATTCCAAGATATCATAAGCAGCAAATTAAACGATCCTTCAGCAAGAATTTTGACAAGGAAATTTCATTAGGGATTTAAATCTCTATGGAAGCTCAAGTTGCTGCATTAAGATATGAAAATTGTGCAAATATTGCTCCTTAGAATAATGTTTGCTGCAGGTCATTGAGTTTCAGGCAATGAAAGTTAGAGTGATAAATGTCATATTGAAAATAACTAGAGGAAGGAAGGGCCTAGGGACGAAAGGAAAGAGTCCCACAGTCGGAAGCTCAGGCCCTAAAGCCATTTGGATTATAAATTAGATCCCAGCATCAACTAGCTGTGTGACCTTGGAGGAAGTTTATTTAACATCTCTGCGGCCTAATTTGTTCATCTACAAACTGTGATCAAATGCCAGTAACTCTGCTGGACTATGATTATGAGAGTTTGATGAGATAATTTAGGTAAAACCCTTTGGCTCTGTGCGTGACACATGTAAACTCTAAACATGTGTCAGCATGACGATGATGAAGAGCAAAGGATGTGGGCTAATATTCATCTGGAAATGACCTCTTGTCAATCATGGTGCTAGATGCCTATAGTTAGTTTTATTGGCATTATTCAGATAAAAGACTGAGATTCAGGGGTTTAATAAATCTGCCAGGGTCACAAAGGAGTAGTGTTTCCATCAGAATCATGCCCATGCTTATATATCTCCATGTTTTTCTCCCTCACTAGCCATGGGGGGCTCAGAGCTAAACCCAGTTTGTACACCTTAGTATGAACATAATCTGACCAGTTAGTGGTCCTTTGTGGGTCTCAGATCAAAAATATTTAGGGAAACAATAAGTGATTGTATAAGTCATGGATGTATGTGTGGATGAATGGGAGATAAATGCTTTGCCTATTTAAACTGTCTCAGGGACTTATCTCTAGGTTTCTCAAAGTTTTTCAGTTTAGCTTCTTTTTTTAATTTCAAGGTGTATGTCATTACCCTCAAGATGGCTGTTCTCCATGCCTCCCTCGCTCAACCAGTGTCTGTTTCACCTACACTCTACTCTCATGACTGATGTTCTTACACACTTGCCCAGGCTTCAGCTAATGATTGTTCTAGCTTTAGATCAGAATGTCCCCACTCTGACAGCTTATCCAAAGAGCAGGGAGGAACACATGCCCCTCTATTTCCATATCTTTAAGAAGTTTACAGTTTGTTGTGATCCACACAGGTAAAGGCTTTAGTGTAGTTAATGAAGCCATCGTAGATTTTTCTATGGAATTCTCTTGCCTTTTTTTTTTTTTTTATGATCCAACAGATGTTGGCAATTTGATCTCTGGTTCCTCTGCCTTTTCTAAAACCAGCTCAAATATCTGGACGTTCTCAGTTCACGTACTGTTGAAGACTGGTTTGGAGAATTTTGGCCATTTCTTTGCTAGCGTGTGAGATGAGTGCAATTGTGCAGTAGTTTGAACATTCTTTAGCAGTGCCTTTCTTTGGGATTGGAATGAAAACTGACCTTTTCCAGTTCTGTGGCCACTGCTAAGTTTTCCATATTTGATGTCATATTGAGTGTAGCACTTTCACAGCATCATCTTTTAGTTGATGGAATAGCTCAACTGGAATTCCATCACCTCTGCTAGCTTTGTTCATAGTGATGCCTCCTAATGCCCAGTGGACTTCGAACTCCAGGATGTCTGGCTCTAGGTGAGTGATAAAATCATCATGGTTATCTGGGTCATGTAGTGTTTTTTTTTTTTTTTTAATAGTTCTTCTGTGTATTCTTGCCACCTCTTCTTAATATCTTCTGCTTCTGTTAGGTCCATACCATTTCTGTCCTTTACTATGCCCATCTTTGCATGAAATGTTCCCTTGGTATCTCTAACTTTCTTGAAGAGATGTCTAGTCTTTCCCATTCTATTGTTTTCCTCTATTTCTTTGCGTTTATCACTTGGGAAGGCTTTCTTATCTATCCTTGATATTCTCTGAGACTCTGCATTCAGATGGATTTATCTTTCCTTTTCTCCTTTTACCTTTTCCTTTTCTCTTTTTTCTTTTTCTCCTTTTATCACTTCTTTTCATTTTTCAGCTATTGTTAAGGTCTCATCAGACAACTACTTTGCTTTTTGCATTTCTTCTTCTCTCAACAAAGTCTTCTGCCAAGTCCTATTCACCATCTGACACATAGGGTGGAGGCCTCACACTTGGGCCCTGCTTTAGATATTAAACCATTCATTAAACCACTGATATCTTTTTTTTTTTTTTTGAAGACTCTGAGGTTGTCTTTTCTTTGGTCTTGAAGCTAGGCAAGCATAAGCCTTGCAGGCCTCTTTTAATGCAGCCCAACACAAGGCAATTCTATCATTTTGATTCACACAATGATCTGTCATTTTACAGAAAACAAAACAAAAAGAAAAAAAATCACATACTTCTATAACCCCAAAACTTAAAATTCCCTTTTAGCATTATGGTGTTTTTCCCCCTCCCTTTGGACAAAGGGAAGTCCTTATTGCAATCTTGAATGAAAATATTTTTCTATCTTTCTGTTTCACTTAATAGGACTATTTCATACAGTTCTTATTTTAATGATAATTTATTAGAACATGATTAATATGCCATATGATGTTCTACTTAAACATAATTTTTAAAACGTCTATTTTCTCACCATTTTAAATATTCTTGCCTTAAATATTTTTATATATATAGTGTCAACTGCAAATTGGCACTTGCCAAGAGCGTTGCCAATCACTAAACAATAAGAGCATTTGACAACTGCCTTTGCTGAGACTGAACCCTGTGCCGCTACAGCTGTTGACCTTCAATGCCCCCATAAGGAGTTCAGGGTGAAGGGAGGTGCTCTGTGCCCCAGGGAATCTGCTGGGACAGGTCTTTAGGATGTCGGATGTTTTTAGGAATAGTTTTTATGATCCCAGTCCTTGTATCTCCTCATATCTAGAAAGGCACCAAATCCCTTCATGGTGACATCAGATCCTCCTGGCTAGCAGAAAACCTCTCATTAAATTGGTTAAAGTGAGTGCTTAATGGTATTGAACTCTCCCTTCACCAAAACCTCATATGTTGACCTTTCTCCCACTGCTGCTTTGGAGCAGTCTCTCAGAGCTGAGGTGCTGCCTCCCAGGCTGAAGTCCCCATTTTGCCCCCAGTAAAGCTTAACTCGCAATTCTCAAGTTGAGCATCTTTTTTCAATTCACAGCAGGACCAAGGTTTTCAGGGTTAGTGACTGATCACAGGATCATTTTTCTTTTAGGAGCACACAGTCCTTATGAAGAAGAAAGTTAAAATTTTACATAACCTCCTGCTCCTTTTGCCTCTGTAACTCAGCTTCTTCCTTGCCAAGTCTGAATCACATAAGTCACAGCCTCAGAAAGTGGGGACTCACAATGTTAGGAACTGGAGCTTATCACACTCACCCTTGTCCTGCTCTTTGCAATTGCCCAGCCCCTGCAAACCCACTTAATCATTTTTGTCCATGTATAAAAACTCTGTAAACCCCTTGTTTGGTGTGGAGAGCTTGGGGTGTTAACTCCTCTGGGCCCACCAGCGAATAAACCTGAGTTCTCCAGCTCTCCGAGTGTGGTGCTTGGTTTCCTGACTACTGGTTTCTGCAACATTTCTGGAGGCCCCAGCGAGATTCCAACCATGGCAGCCAGGCTGCTGGCTCAGCTGGGTTGCGGTTGGAGTGGAGGAGCCACGAGATGAACGAGGAGGAGCACCACCGGGTGGTATTCCAGGTTCTCTTTTGGGCTGGTGTTCTGACTCTGGACAGCCAAGGCCCAACTGGACTCATTGGAGGGACGGACCAACTCACCAGGAATGGCCACAGGATCAGGTAAGGTGCTGGGCCCAGTCCCCAGTGAGGTCCTACCCCATTGGGTAAAAGAGGAGACTGATCACCTCCTTGGAGCTCCCAGGAAGGGAGCATCAGATAGAGAGACCTGGGGACTTGGGAGAAGGGAAGCATTGTGATAACCTCTAAGTGACTGTGTATGCATAATTGCTGATCGAAGGAAGTGAAAGTGAGCTCCACAGTCCTAAGACTACAGAGCCTGAGAAGGTCCAAAACCTGTGGGTCCATGACAACCTCATAAGACTGAAAGGCGGTGCCAGTCTCTGGGGGGTTTGATCCCGCCCTTCGAGGCTGGTTCAGGTAGGGGGTTTATACTGACCTGCCAATGCTAAGAGGTATCTTAAATCTCCCTCGGGAGAGTGACCAGGCAGACAAAAAAGAATATGAATGAGTCTGTGGCCTGATTCGCCTGTGCTGCAGGCTGGATTGTGTGGCTCCATGGCCTTCGTGGCTGTGGAGTCCGAGTGGGCCCTATCTTGTGGTTCCGTGGTGGCCTTGTATGGCTCAAGGCAGTGTCTGCCTCTTGGGGGACCCAATCCCTCCCTGTGAGACAGATCCAGATCCCCTGATCTGCCAATGCTAAGAGGCACGTACATTTCCCCTGGGGGATGCGGCCAAGGCAGCACCTGAATGGTCTGCTCTTTTGAGGGGGCACCCACCCTTGTTTGTCTCTGCACCACTGACTCACGGCAGGAAACACAGGGAGGGAGAAATTAATGGTTACTGGCTATTCTTCTGTCAACTTACGCCATGAGCCGACATCTAAGATATTACGTTTTCCTCAAAACACTGCCAAGTAGATTACATTTGTCAACGTGGGTCGAAGTTCCTCTAAGCCAACAGTTTTAGATTCCATGACAAAGAACTTTAAGAAGGGCTTTGTAGGGGATTACAGAGTCAAGATGACCCCCAGGAAGCTTCATAACTTAATGTGAGCTCAGTTGGCCATCCTTTGATGTTGGACGGCTGCCAGAGGGCACTCTTGACCCACTGTCCAAGCAGTACACCAGGTAGTCACTGGGACTCCAGGACATCCAGGTCAGTTTCCACACATAGACTCCTGGCTTCTAATAACACAGACCCTGCCCCCATGGGCAAGATTTAGCATAACGGACAGGGACAGAGTAGGGTGTTTGTGGTCCAACCCTCAGAAAAAGAAAGAAGGGAAAAAAATCTATATTCCAGGGATATCCAGTGGAAGACCCACTGCTGCCCCTGCCAAACATTTCCCTGACTCCACAAGCCTTAGCACAGCCAGCACCGGACCCATTGCCAGACAGTCCACCTCCTTCCATGTCCCCTTGCACCACCTCACAAGCAAGACTCCAGCCCCAAGCCAGTAGGGAAGCAGCTCTGCTTGGCTGAACAATCTAGCCAGCTGGCTGCGGCCCATCAGATGCCACTGTGAGAAATTCAAGGTCCTCAACAAGTGAACGAGGATGGCTCAGTCCAGCCTGGTTGTTCCATCCGCTATTACCATCCCTTCAGCACCACTGCTCTCCTAGACTGGAAACGCCATCACCCAGCATACTCTGATATTTCCCACATCCATCAGCCTACAGAGGACGACTGTTGCCAGCTCCCTATGTCCCTCTTCACTAATGAAGAAAGGTGACGCCTCTCAACAGAAGCCCAAAAATGGCTCCAAGGACAAGTCCCCACAGAGGTGTTAGATGTAGAAAGATGGGCACAAGACGCAATGCCAGAGACGAGACCTAACTGGGATTTCAATACCAGAGAAGGACAAGAAACCCTGGTCACTACCGTGATGCCCTTCTACATGGACTTTGAGCAGGAGCCAAAAGCCCACCAATATGTCCAAAATGACAATGATAATCCAAAAAGCAGATGAGTCTTCCACCAATTTCTATGACAGACTGTGTGAAGCGTTCCAGACATAGACTCCATTTGATCCTGAGACACATGAGAATCAGCAAATGATTAATGCTGCCTTTGTGGCTCAATCCTGTGCAGACATCTAACGAAAGCTCCAAAAACTGGAAGGCTTCACTGGGATGAGTGCTACATAGCTCCTGGAGGTAGCAAATAAAGTCTTTGTGAACCGAGACCGTGAAGCCCAAAGAGAAGCAGAAAAAAAAATGAAACAGAAAGCAGCCCTGCTAGCAGCAGCATTGAGGAGCTCTGATCAAGTGAAATAGACTGTCCGCTCATGGAAAGGGAGACGAAGAGCCTCCCACTATGCCATGACCAGTGTGCCTACTGCAGAGACCGGACACTGGAGGAGTGAGTGCCCCCATCGCAGAGGGACATCTAAAGGTGAAGAAGTTCAGTCAACCCAACAAAGAAAGGTACCAACCTGAGCCGGCCATCCAAAACCTTACTGGACTGGCCAGAATAGAATCAGACTAGGGAAGACTGGGCTCCCTGATCCGGGGCCCCGGGAGAGCATGGTCACAATGAAAGCAGGGGGCCAATCAATGACTTTTATGGTGGCTACTGGAGCTGAACACTCCGTGGTAACCACACCTGTGGCTCTCCTCACAGGTCGAACAGCAACTATCGTTGGGGCCACATGGGACACGGTGCCCTGCTCATTTTGCAAGGCCTGTTCGTATCAGCTAGGGAGCCATCTGGTGATTCATGAATTTCTTTACTTACTGAGATGCCCCATTCCCCTGCTGGGTAGAGACTTACTGACAAAGCTGGGGGCACAAATCACCTTTGCCCCTGGAAAGTCTGCGAGCCTCACCTTGGGGAGCCAGTCGGCTCTGACTATGGCTGTGACCACACCCAGGGAAGATGAATGGTGTCTATTCTTCAGGAAGGGAACAAATAAATCCCCCAAGACTGTTAAAAGAATTCCCTGATGTCTGAGAAGAGAAGCAGCCCCCAGGTTTGGCCAAAAACTATCCCCCACTGTGGACCTGAGGACCTGAGGCCAGGAGCCACTCCTGTTAGACAGAAACAATATCCAGTACCACAAGAGGCATGCCTCAGAATTTGGGACCACATCCAGTGCCTACAAGATGCTGAGATCCTAACTGAATGTCAGTCTCCCTGGAACACTCCAATCTTATCAGTCAAAAAGTCTGGAGGGAATGACTACTGCCCCATCCAGGACCTCCACACCATCAACAGTGCAGCGATCACCGGCCATCCAGCGGTCCCAAATTCCTACACTCGCTTGAGTCTCTTACCCGCTCTGGCAAGCTGGTTCACCTGCCTTGATTTCAAGGATGCATTCTCCTGCCTCCAGCTGTCACCAGCCACCCTTGTTTGCCTTTGAAGGGGAAGACCCACACACTGGAAGAAAGACACAGCTGACTTGGATCCGACTGCCACAAGGCTTCAAAACTCACCTACCATGTTTGGTGAAGCCCTGGCTGAAGACCTTGCTGCCTTTCCCAGAGAAACTTCCAACCGCACCCTGCTCCTGTGTGTGGGTGACCTGTTGCTAGCCAGTCCCGCCCAAGGCGGCTGCAGGAGAGGCACCAAAGCCCAGTCGGCTCTACTCTCCACCACAGGATACAAGGTGTCACGGGAAAAGGCTCAGATCTGCAGACAGGAGGTCAAGTACCTAGGGTCTGTCATCACAAAAAAGCACTGGGTGCTCAGACATGAGCAAGCTATCTGTCCAATACCTTGGCGGGACATCAAGAAAGAAGTCCGTGAGTTCCTCAGGGCTGCCAGATTCTGCTGGATCTGGATACCAGGTTTCTCTGAAATCACCAAGCCTTTGTTTAAAGCCACAGCAGGGTCTGGTAAGGGCCCCTGGAGTGGGGACCTGAACAGGAAAAGGCTTTCAAGGAGACAGATACTCCACCAGTGCGGCAGCATGAGGGCTTCCAGAAGCTACCTGGGACTTTAACCTCTTTGCACACGAGAAAAAGCACAATGCACTGAGGGTCCCCACACAAACACTTGGGCGATGGCAGCGCCTGGTCGCATAACTGTCCAAACGACTGGATCCAGTGGCCGCGGGATGGCTGCCATGCTTCCGGGCATTAGCTGCCACTGCGGTTTTGGTCAGAGAAGCAGGTAAGCTTACTCTAGGACAAAATATAAATGTAAAAGTTCCCCATGCTGTTACTGCCCTGATGAATAGCCAGGGGCATAAGTGGCTGAACAACTCCAGGATGATTCACTATCAAGGACTGCTTTGAGAAAACCCATGGGTCCAACTTGAGGACTGTTGCAGACACTGAACCCTGCCCACCTTTTTACCTATGGAAGTGGGAACCCCTGATTGTAACTGCGAGGAGGTCATAGATGAAATTTACTCATGCAGGCTGGACTTGACAGACATTCCCCTCCAGAACCCAGAACTGGAACTGTTCACTGACGGAAGTAGTTTCATCCAAGATGGGCAATGCAAAGCAGGTTATGCCATAACAGCTGATGAGATAGTGAAGGCCAAGGCATGCCACCAGGGTGGTCAGCACAATGGGCTGAGCTGTGGGCACTCGCCCAGGTGCCAGGGCACACCGAAGAGACACGAGTCAACATCTATACTGATTCACAGTATGCCTTTGCTACTTTACATGTTCATGGAGCCATTTATTAAAAAAAAAAAGGCAGGGGGGACTATTGACAGCAGGAGGAAGAGAGATTAAAAACAAACAAACAAAAATCCGTCAGCTCTTAGCAGCAGTCTGGAAGCCTTCCCAAGTGCCAGTCATACATTGTAAAGGCCATCAGCCAGGAATTGATGCAATCAGCAAAGGAAATGGGTTGGCTGACCAGACAGCCAAGGAGGCAGCGACCCAACCCAGCCCCACAGTGGGCCCCGAGTCAACCTTCAACGTCCTCTTGGCACCAGAATTGCCTCCATCTCCAAGAGATACCAAGGAAGAAGATCAATGGGCTCTAAATAATGGAGGAATAAAAAAAAAGAAGGCTGGCAGAAGCTCCGAAACCAAAGACTCTTTGTCCCCAGCAATATAGCAGACTAGCTGATAAAACATCGTGAGACAGCTCATTTAGGGAAATCTGAGCTGGAAAGCTTACTGAGAGACGACTATTTCACTCCTAAGCTCCCAACCCTGTATGCCCAGATCAGTGCTAGATGTGTGACTTGTGCACAAAATGCCAGCCAAGGACCAAGACCCAACCCAGGGGTGCAAACAGTTGGGACACTGCCATTTGAAGGTCTAGAAGTGGACTTTACTGAAGTCAAGCCCTACAGGGGCTGTAAGTATTTACTTGTGATAGTCTGCACGTACTCGGGATGGGCTGAAGCCTATCCCACGTGCACTGAGTGGGCATGAACAGTAGCCAAGGCTCTGCTAAGAGATACAATCCCGAGATACAGGCTGCCTCTCTCCATAGTGTCTGACAATGGGCCAGCTTTTGTGTCTGAGATAATCCAAACTTTATCCGGGACACTGGGAATCAAATGGAAGCTTTATAGTCCTTACAGGCCACAGAGCTCGGGGAAAGTTCAACACATGAATCGGACCCTCAAGACTACATTAGCTAAACTTTGACCAGAGACCCAGGTATCTTGGCTCGACATGCTACCCCTGGCCTTCCTCCAAGCCCGATACACCCTGAGGTCCTCAGGTTACTCTCCCTTTGAGATCTAATATGGGAGAAAACCCTCAGTGATAGGAAAACTCAAGGGAGACCGCCAACAAAGAGCTGACCTGGAGATGTGCCGAGGCCTCCAGGCCCTGGGAAAAGTCTTCCACCATATCACCCAAGAAGCCTCAGAAAGGCCACCCGTTCTTTTGGGCAATTGGGTTCATCCCTATCAGCCAGGAGATGAGGTATGGGTAAAAGACTGGAAAAAGGAATCGCTTCAGCCAGTTTGGACAGGCCTCACATGGTCATCCTGGCAACCTCTACTGCTATTAAAGTTACAGGCATCATGCCTTGGCTCCACCACACCAGGGTCAAGAAGGCAGTGGCTTCCTGTGGTGAGGGCACCTGGAAAACAGTTCGGGACCCCGAAAATCCCCTTAAGGTCTGGTTCCAAAAACAACAGCCCTCAGCCACGAAGGACGCTGAGCCCTGCTGGAGTCACTCCAGAAGCTGACTAGTCAAAGGACAGCGGAAGCTTGAGGATTCTTCCGCCTTGCTCCACCCACACTCCAGCAGCTGGCTGGCCAATGCATGGTGGAAGCCTGAGGGTCTGGCTATCAAAGTACAGATGGATTTTCATTGTCAACCCTGGCCTTTATCACTGATTGGTATTATTGCTGTGCTCTTCACTACAGGACTAGCTTCAGCAGCACTCCACGACTGGCATTTGGGTCAGAAGCTGTGGTTAGCTGTCTGTTATCTCACAGTAGTGGGAAGCCTCATTCTTATTAGATGTCTCTTATGATTGATTCTCCCTACTTAACTAAATTGCTCACAGTATAGTTGACCCCTCTTCACAACAGGCTCCAGCTGCGGTAGCCGTGGCAACCCAAAGATGGGGAGAAAACTTTCTGTTAGTGCTCAGTTATCTGTTATGTGCAGGCTGCTTTGCAGCCTTCTGGTGTCCCTTGCTATAACAGATGGTGCCGGTCCTTATCCATCACGCACCTGTCAACATGACAGTCAACCCTTGGAAAATCACTTACTTAACCATCAGCTAGAACAATGTATAGATAGCCAATCCTGTAGGCCAATCACCTACTGCCTTCATAACCAGGAGATGCATGTCCAGAGATCTGGGTGTCAAAAATGTTTTCCAGTTATACTTCTCACTGCCACTATCTTCCTTCCACCAGGATCCAAACCCCAGGCGGTATCCCAACACCATGGCATTGCCGACATGCCCCTGTGCCTCCATCTACCCCCAAATGCCAGGCAGCTGTTACAACCCAGACCGAGTGTCTGTCTGCCAGATAAATGGAAAACCTGTTGGACAGGAACAATAATGCAGACAAACGAAATCATGGATTATCTTTGCTCTAAAAGATCAAGCTCCGCCTGTTGGCTGTATGACCCAGGTTCCAGAGTTAACTCCCTCTTAGACCCTCGTCTGTACCCGGTCCTCAACGCAAGTCTTTGCCTTCTTAATGACACCAGTGCCCAGCTGGCCGGGGATTGCTGGCTTTGCTTACCCTTAGGAGCTCCACAGTATTTAGCTACACCAGTGCCAGCGAATAATGCCACAGCCATGGGAACTCCTATAGATCCACCCTTACAAGAGCCAGTCTTAAGGGCAACTGGGTTAACTCAGAAGCCTCCAGAATGCTTGACAAATGGGGGAGGGACTGAACCTGTAGGCAACTTAGCCAGGAACAAATGTAATCAAACTTTAAAAGGTGAGTGGCTCACTCATCCTCTGACAAACACAATCCGGTGTTGCCCCCATCAAGGCCTCTTTGTGGGACAGTTGTTTACTTATGTCTACCAGTCAATTGGATGGGCATCTGCCCCTTAGCTTCCCTCATCCCCGGATGAATCTTGTCCCTACCAACCAGACTCTCAGTGTTACTCAGGCAGCACGTGCGCAGTCAAAAAGAGCCATCCAGTTCATCCGCCTACTCGTTGGCCTGAGAATTACGGCTGGGATAGGAGGGATTGTTTTAGCAACCACCTTCTACCATGCACTATCCAAGGACTGCCCAGACTACACTGAGAGAGTAGCCAGATCATTAGTGGCCTCACAGGAGCAACTAGACTCCCTGGCTGAGGTGAGTTTACAGAACAGGAGAGGGCTGGACCTACGGACAGCTGAAAACGGAGGACTCTGCCTCTTCTTGAATGAGGAGCGCTGCTTCTATGTAAACCGAAAGGAATAGTTAGGGACCAAGCAGGAATAGTTAGGGACGCGGCCCAACAGCTAAGGGAACAAGTCATGAAAAGAGGAGAGGGACTAGCAAACGCCTGATAACTGGAACAATATCTGGAGCTGGGCATCACGGCTTTTCCATTTAACCAGTCCTCTCTTCATGTTCTTTGTGGCGCTCCTTTTTGGCCCTTGTATGCTCAATGCTATTACCCAGTTCATCACCTCTCAAATTGAATCCATAAAGCTAAAAAATGATAATAACTCAATATAGCCCCCTAAATGATGGGGAGCTCTGAATGTCCTACCAAAACATGAGATGATGCTTTCTACAATGAGTGATAGAAGCATCAAGAGGGGGGAGTGAAGACGAAAAGTTAAAATTTTACAAAACCTCCTGCTCCTGCTGCCTCTGTAACTCAGCTTGCTCCTTGCAAAGTCTGGATCACATAGGTCATGCAGTCTCAGAAAGTAGGGACTCACAATGCGAGGAATTGGGGCTTATCTCACTCACCCTTGTCCTGCTCTTTGCAATCACCCAACCCCTGCAAACCTGCTTAATCATGCCTGTCCATGTATAAACACTCTGTAACCCTTTGTTCCGGGCTCAGAGCTTGGAGGATTAACTGCTCTGGGCCCACCGGCATAAAAACGTGAATTCTCCAACTCTGAGTGTGGTGCTTGGTTTCTCGAGTCCTGGTTTCTTCAACACGTACAGTGGTCTCATTCGCAACATTTGCAGTGATGGACTATTACGTTTAATAGAATGGCAAAGGCTTTATTAGATTGCATAAAGAAAGGTTATTTTACCTATTTTGTTCTGCATGCAAGCCCTGCTCCAGTACCCTGTACTGAACAGGTATTCTACAGCTATATAGGAAAAGAAAAAGGAAGGAAGGGAGGGAGGGAGGAAGACAGGGAGCATAGGTAAGAAAAAAAAATAAACAGAAGAAAGGAAGAAGGACAATAAAAGGGAAAGAAAGAGAAGGGAAGAATAAGGAAGAAGGAAAGAGGAAAAATAAAAAGGAAAATTAAGTACATCAAAGTGAATAAAAAGAAAATAAAATCTACAAACCCATTCTTCTTTTTATGTTTTCTAATGCAGCAAATACACGTCTCCAGCCACAATCATAACTTTTAGACATCAGCTGAGCAAGTGGCTAAAACTACAAGATAGAAAAGATACCACATGCTCTAGTAACTGTCCCCTACCTGGGAAACTCCTAGAGACCAGAGCCTCACATTTCAGAGAACAGAGATCAACCATGGCCAGCTTGGTTACTGGCTTTTAGGCAGTAACCTTTTCTTTATGAGAGCTAAATTTGCTAAGAAAAAGATAGTTAATCCTGTATGGTGGCAGCTTGCCTTGTCAAGATAAAACACAAGCAAATTGAATTACACAAAAATTTTCTTTTTAAAAATATTCTATTTACTCAGGGAAACATACTTAAAAATTCAGGGTAGGGGGCAATAAAAATATGCACTTTGAAAAAGTGTTGAAGGATGGCTTAACATGTTCATCATGTAGCAACCTGCACACAGACAGGGTGACCACTGGCTGCCATCAATACATGATATTTCACTAAAGTTTACGTTATGCATGTTTGGTATTCAGGAAACCCAAACATTGCTTTCACAATCTGAAAATGCCTGTCATTATCTTCACTGAACTAAACTGAGGATTCAATAAAAGTCCCTTTCTTAGTGGTGATTCAACTGTAGCAGTCACTGAAAGATCAGATTATTTACAGATAAAGGAAAAATTTCATATTTGACCAGAACTGAGCATATTCGTATAGAACATTATTTTTTACTCCACATAGAAATAAATGGCAATATTTCTTAGCAGAAAATTGTCTTCTTTCATGAATGGAAAAAAAAACTTGTTCTTGATACTGTAATTGCTGATATGTGAATAGGGTTGCTAAAAATAGGGTTTTCACAGTTAGTCTGAAAACTTCTTATTCAATTTTATATGTATATTTCCTTACATTAGGAAGGTTAAATTACCAACCAGAAGCTAAGAAGCAGTATGACATAACAGTTCTCTTAACACTCTTTTGGATAAATAATACGGTCTCGGATGTTTCTACATCCTTGTTTTCATCATGGGCTGGCAGTAAGGGAGCCTGAAAGCTAAGGAAGCAGTTTTGTTGCAGTTCCCATGGGACGGTAGCAGTGGAGATGAATCTGGAAACCAGGCTCCATCCCCGGGGAAGACCTGCACCCCAGCAGAGATAGTTCTGAACAAACCTTGAAGGTGAACGCCTGTCCCCAGCTCCCACCCTCGACAGCATTCAGAGACACAAATCTGAGATCCGGTGGTCAATGAGTTAGCAACTGTGACTCCGAGCTTTATATTGTGTTAGAGACAGAAGAAAAATGCGTGACCTACTTGGATCCGATAAGATGGAATCAGTTTTCGGCAGAAATTGATCACAACGGACTCCTTGGTAGCCTTCTTTGCACCTGAGAAAAGGGATAAATGACAAACATACGCATGTGGTTGTGAAAGGTTCGAGATTTCAACCAGCAAAACAGCCACCAATTACGTCACCACGAGAACAGTACATTCATGCTTTTGTGATGCTTGGCTCAGTCTAACATTGACAGATGGATTCTAGAGTCTTATGTCTGTGGGTGGGGGGAAACAGCATCACCTTTCTTTTGTAGTCTTATAGGTAATATCTAGCAAACGAACAACTGCAATTTAAGATGCCCCTCATGGTGTATGAATACTTGTTATCTTCATACTATCATTCTGCAGTTTTCTTTATGCAACATACTGGTCTCTAAAAGACTGCAAATGCTCTTTCAGAAAGCATCATAAATCAAGTGTTATTTTTCTAATCAAAAATCATTCTCTAACATAACTGATCAAATGTTATCAGTAGATTTGGCCTGCTGTTCATTTTCCTCATGCTTTACTAGTTTGTTCATTTGCTAATTTTACTTTTATTTTTTTACTTAGCAATTTTTCCAGTCAGCGCCGCCTAACTGCTGGCCCAGAAATAATAGCATTTATTTCAGATCTGGCCAAGTCGGAAAAAGTATCTATCTCTACATGAAAGGTCTCTGCATTTTCTCTAAACTCACATTTTTCTTTCCTCATTTTTCTCTTTTCTATTTAGCAAACAAGTGCACGCCTCCTGCAAGGCATTGTCCAGGGAAACTTTCCCAAGGCGGGGTGCAATTTGGAGGTGGTATATTTACCGGGAAGCCCTCGCTGAGAGGCATGTCTGGGCAGCCCTGCCTGTCCAGGGTCTTTGCTCAATCAAGACTGCTTGGCCGTCTCAGAACAGTATTGGCCCACCAGCTGACAGTTCAAGGAACAACATACGGCCCAGGCCTCACTCGCCTGCCTCTGAGCCATTTGTGTGAGCAAGGAGGTGGCATTCAGTGTATATGCTTGAAGCTTCATCTGTCATGCCCAAGTTAAGCAGATAGGCATCCATTGTTGCTCCTGGGATGAATCTGTCCTACTTACTGAGGAGGAAATTGTGCTGCGGGCATAAAAATCAGATGTAAAAAACAATCCTCTGGTTGTTAGAAATCTATGAAATCGACAAAAGAATTCAGAGAGACCATTCTGTCAGAGACAGGAGCCGTGGATTCTTTCTTTAGAATACGCTTTGTTTTCTGAGTGTAATAAACTATTAGATAAGGTCCATGGCTGTTGGAGCTATCACAGTGAAAGGCACCCAGGTAATTTTTCCACCTTTCACTGTGAGCTAACGTGGAATAAAGGTAATGGGGCAGGCTCTCTTTAGCATCTTTCAAACCTGGCACACTGGAGTGCGTTTGGTAATTTTCCCTATAGACTGAGAACAAAGACTTCCGATACATGGATACTTCAAATACCCAACAGGCTACGGAGAGAATTTGTTTAAGCAGACACATATTTTCATAAAGTTTAAGAAATTCATTTACTGCACTTGAAATAAAGCAGGCATATTACTGATTCGATAATTGTACAAAGTCAGAAAATACTTAAGATGAAAGCACGTTTGTGATGAAAAAATAAATTTCTGTTCTCTGAAGCTGCCCTAACATTATCATCTTTATTCAGAATTACTTGATCCACAGTGTTTTAATTCTAATTTTCCTTAATGATGAGTTAGGTGCTAGGTGCTTGCATGCATTCACTTCTGAGGACTTTATTTCCAACATATGTGGGAGATCTTAAGCACACTTCACTCTTTGTATCTTAATTTAATACAACAATGGTATCCTTGGGAGATTGCTGCAGGGGAAGTGCTTTTGTTTTGTTTTGCTTTTAAGTAGTATTTGTGTGTGGAAAAAAAATAAAGAAAGATGTTTGAGACTGTTTAGTCTTCAACTGGCTTGCCGTGGCTTTGAGCCCACTCTGAAGTGCTCAGGCCTCATGGGTTACCATGAAAATTGCACAGTGCCTGGCCTCACCCTGCCTTCCTATCAGCATGCTGTAGGTGTAAGGTGTGATGAGACTGAAGTCACCCAGCTCAAGTTCGGAAACCCACCAAGGGCTGTGTGGCTAGGTAGAGACAAGCTCTGCTCCTTTGTTAAGGGGGCGATGTGTCCCTGCTAATTGGTGCTGGGTTTTAAGAAATAACGAATTAAAGTTTCCACTTAAAAATCACACATGTCACCTTGATAAGTTCAAATCCATCCAAATGTGAAGACAAAATATACCTAGCTGGTAAAGTCAGTGAGGTGGGTTGAATTTCTGACACTATTAAACACATAAAGCAAAGGAAAAAATGTCTTTAGGATGCACCTCTATTGCATAGAAGGTCTGCCAAACTCAATCTGACAGTGTGAGAAACAGCATATCTTTTCAAGAAATATCATACCATATTTTGTGTTAGTTGCGGGGAGGGGTGAATTTTGAGACTGCTTTTTAAGATCTTTGCTCTCTTGAGAGATACAGGTATAAGAACAAAAGAAATTCATATAATAGAAGTTCTTTCTGCTTGTTCATCTTAATAAAGCATGATGGAATTAACACAATTTTAAAAGTACACAAGTAATCTTTAATGGTAAATGCATTTTTAAGCATATATCTTGCCTTAATCAGGTTGAAAAGTGGAAGTGAAGGTTGCTCAGTCGTAATCAGGTTAATACTCTGTTATTTTTCTACTCTGCATTGGTTCAAAGCTCCACTGAATTCATTCACTCTGTTCTCTGAATTTATTTATCCCTGGAAAGCCTTGCATCATGATAGCAATTTTATTAAAATATATCAAAGTTCCCTGGTGTTCTTACACATAAGCCTTTTTTTTTCCTACAGCTAGATGACCAAAGAGTAGGCTCATAATAGGAAGTACAGCCCCAGTGGATAAACAGGTGTGTAAAGAAAATGGGACGAGTCCTACTGCAGTAGAACAACCAAAGTGTAAACTCATTCTCCCCGGAGAAAGAAATGGCAGTCCACTCCAGTATTCCCGCCTAGGAAATCCCATGAACAGAGGAGCCTGGCAGGCTACAGCCTATGGGGTTACAAAGAGCTGGACAAGCCTTAGCAGCCAAACAACAATGAATACCCTGAATAGGGGAGACTGGCTCCTGGCAATGAAGTGACGGAAAGAAATCGCAGATTCTGAGCCAAGTTTAAAATGTCAGCAAAGTATCTCTCCTGGTGAGTTTCAGGGCCAGGCCCCTCACTTTCTACAGTGATCGGGCCAGTTGTATGGTTTCAAACGCAGACCTCACTTTCCTACTCAATACATCCTTCTAGTTTGGCCCTCATCCCCCTCCCACTTGTTCAGCTGTAGCTATAATAACAAGCCACCCGTTCTATTCATTTCCTTCTTATACACAGTTCCCGAAGAAAAGCCCAGCTTTAGAGAAGAGCTTTAAAAGGCAATCCTTGGACAAAGGAGAAGAGAACAATACTGACAAAGATGAGAAATTACAATATGCATGCTTGTCAGCTAGAAGCAAATACTTGATTGGTCTTGGGTGTAAAACACATGCAATGAACCTAGCGCTCAGCCTGGGTGCAGAAACCCCCAAAGAGATTTTTTTAACATTTAGCTCAATTGCTGATGTTCCCACAAGAATGGGCATTCTTTGGCCAGCAAAGAGTGGTTACCACAGCCATCGGCCCACATGGCTAACTTCAGACCATGCCCATCTGTTTTGTTACAATACTCATGCCAGTTTATTTCTTTGAACTCTTTTTCTGAATAGTAACTAAATTAGAACTAATAATAATAATGACTTTGAGTGAAAATGAAAGAACTCTCACTTGTGACCAACAGCCTTGCTACATTTCCAGATTATTCTTCCATTTCTCTCACTTATTCCTGTCAGGAAAGCAAAGCAAAGTAAAACAAAAACAACACACAACTGTCCCACTGGGGAATGGTACTATCTATCCTCTGATTCCCTGGTCATTCACTCATCAATGGGAAATGTGATCATTGCTTCACATCCTTCTTCTCCACTTGTACCCATCTTCACTGCCAGTCTCTGTTACCTACATGGATGGCTCAGCCAACATAAAACTTTCTATCACATCTTCCTCAACTATATCATAATGCTCAGCTGTTGAGTTTATAGCCTTGATCTCTGTTTAGTATTTGCATGGGTGTACTTTACACAAAAACTGGAAAAGGTCAGTTTTCATTCCAATCCCAAAGAAAGGCAATGCCAAAGAATGCTCAAACTACCACACAATTGCACTCATCTCACATGCTTGTAAAGTAAGCTCAAAATTCTCCAAGCCAGGCTTCAGCAATACATGAATCGTGAACTTCCAGATGTTCAAGCTGGTTTTAGAAAAGGCAGAGGAACCAGAGATCAAATTGCCAACATTCCCTTGATCATCAAAAAAGCAAGAGAGTTCCAGAAAAACATCTATTTCTGCTTTATTGACTATGCCAAAGCTTTTGTGTGGGTCACAATAAATTGCGGAAAATTCTGAAAGAGATGGGAATACCAGACCACATGACCTGCCTCTTGAGAAATCTGTATGCAGGCCAGGAAGCAACAGTTAGAACTGGACATGGAACAACAGAGTGGTTCCAAATAGGAAAAGGAGTCCGTCAAGGCTATATGTTGTCATCCTGCTTATTTAACTTATATGCAGAGTATATCATGAGAAACACTGGGATGGAAGAAGCACAAGCTGGAATCAAGATTGCTGGGAGAAATATCAATAACCTCAGATATGCAGATGACACCACCCTTACAGCAGAAAGTGAACAGGAACTAAAAAGCCTCTTGAGGAAAGTAAAGAGGAGACTGAAAAAGTTGGCTTAAAGCTCAACATTCAGAAAACAAAGATCATGGCATCTGATCCCATCACTTCATGGGAAATAAATGGGGAAACAGTGGAAACAATGTCAGACTTTATTTTTGGGGGGCTCCAAAATCACTGCAGATGGTGACTGCAGCCATGAAATTAAAAGACATTTTTTCCTTGGAACTGATGCTTTTGAACTGTGGTGCTGGAGAAGACTCTTGAGAGTCCCTTGCACTGCAAGGAGATCCAACCAGTCCATCCTAAAGGAGATCAGTCCTGGGTGTTCTTTGGAAGGACTGATGCTAAAGGTGAAACACCAGTACTTTGGCCACGTCATGCGAAGAGTTGACTCATTGGAAAAGACTCTGATGCTGGGAGGGATTGGGGGCAAGAGGAGAAGGGGACGGCCAAGGATGAGATGGCTGGATGGCATCACTGACTCAATGGACATGAGTTTGGGTGAACTCCGGGAGTTGTTGATGGGCAGGGAGGCCTGGCATGTTGCAGTTCACGGGGTCGCAAAGAGTCGGACATGACTAAGAAACTGAACTAAAGTGAACTGAACTTTACTCAACGCTTCTATATTCCTGTTCCCCACTTTAAACCCTAGGAATGATACCAGGAAGGAAAAAATGGGCAAGCTCATGTGGTTATTATATTACATACATTCATTTTGGCCATTTTTATACCTGAGACCTTCTACTGCACATATTTGCAAAAATGCATTTTACATAATTTACAGAGAGAAATGCTTGAAGTTTAGAAATGTTTGTTTCAATCGTGGTATAGGATCTGGTCTCCGCATGAATTTTAGAGAAAAAATGCATGTGTCTTTCTTGGAAACTTGATTTAAACATAAAATTTTAATCAGCAGAAATCAATTAACTTCACAAGAGAAATGGTGGTGAACTATATGGTTTGTTTCCTGACTGTGGCAACTTTTATTCATAGATAAACATCACAATTACTCTTTGATATTACAGGAAAAGGGACACTTTGTCAGTGATACACAAGTCTGCCAATTTGTGAAAGTGAAGTCGCTCAGTCAAGTCCGACTCTTTGCGATCCCGTGGACTAGCCTACTTGGCTCCTCCCTCCATGGGATTCTCCAGGCAAGAGTACTGGAGTGGGTTGCCATTAGGGGACTATTAAATGCTGCTTTGATTAAAACAAAAACAAAAACGAAACACTCCCTCCAGGTATTCTTCTTTATCTCCTGCCAATTCTCCTCAGCCTCAAAGTCAGCCCTTGGTTAGGCAAAATGGAAAAATCATCAGGCATTTAAATGTTACATTTTAGATGCAGGGTAGTTTGGAGCTCAGCCTGGTTTTTAAATCTGGGATTGGCTATTTACTAGCTGCTTAGCCTTCCTCTACCTTCTTCCTTCTATCTGTAACATGGAGATAACAATAGTAGCTCCTTCCTAGAATTATTATTAGGAATAAATAATACTGGTTGTTTTGGTAAGCACTCAATGCGTGACAGTTTTTTTTTTTTAATATTCTGTGAATTTGGAATCATCATCCTAGCTATTCAAGTGAAGAAATGGAGGTTCAAAAGGTTAAGCCTCTTGTTTCAAAATCATACAGCCAAGTAAGTCTTTGAACAAACTCGACTAGGGTTGACTTTAAAGTCCTTGTTTGATCTGTGGCACTTTCTGGCATTCTTCATGGAAATTGTTTAGATACATAAATCATTGTTCATTCAGCTATCTTTCCCAAGATTAGTATTTGTAAATATGGTCCAAATATCATGAAAAGAAGCCATGATTCACGGTAAGAAATAAAGACCTAGATTTAAACATTACTAGACAATTTCAAAATATTCTTAAGCAAACCATGGCACAGAGGCTGGTTACTGATTTAAAGGCAAATTTCCTAAGCTTGGATTAATTTTATGGATATTCACCAGCTATGGATGGGAAAGCTCTGTAATAAGAGTACGACTCTTAAAAATGACATTTCTTGATTGTGGATTGTTCTCAGTTTAAAAATAAAAAGGCAAAAGCACAGAGGATACAGTTTGACCAAGGTGAGTAAACTGCCCAGCACTGAAGAAATGAGGAGTCCTGAAGTTAGAATCCCAAACTAGGTCTCTATCTGAATGCAGATGTCTGCTCGAAAGACTAGAAACTTTTCGAGGTAAGCATCTGCAGCCTAGAGCTATAGGCTCAACAATTACTTATAATGTTAGAACCCATTCTCTTCCCTGCCACTCACTGCTGAGGCTGAGATCTAGGTTTTGCTATGGAGAATATTGTGACACTGATTAAGGTGTAAGCTTTCTTTAGCTGAATTTAGAACTTAATTAAGTGGTCTTATTTAAAAGAACACTAATTAAGACAGAAAGATATTTAAGTTAACCAAAATTGAAATTAAATTTACCTATAGCCTAGCTGTAGGTGCTGTCTTTCTAAAATCCTTTGAACTATAAATGGAAGATTAGATTTGAATTCTTTTAAAACTGCAGAACAACAGCTGTCTTTGAACTCATGAAGATCTTCTGAAGTGTTATCAACATATCACAAATTCCATGGCTGAGGCAATTTTTGCCTAAAATGTCATTTATCTTATAACCATGATGATTCTTGCTAATGAAATTATACCTGCAATTTTAAAAAAAAATAGGGATTTTTTAAAAATTTCTCTTTAACCAAGCTTGGATTGTAAAGTGGATGGAGCCTATTATACAGAATGAAATAAGTCAGAAAGAAAAATACCAATACAGTATATTAACACATATATATGGAATTTAGAAAGACAGTAATGATGATCCTATATGCAAGACAGCAAAAGAGACACAGATACAAAGAACAGACTTTTGGACTCTGTGGGAGAAGATGAGGGTGGGAAGATTTGAGAGAATAGCATTGAAACACGTATATTACCAAACATGAAATAAATCACCAGTCCAAGTTCGACGCATGAAACAGGGCACTGAAAGCCAGTGCACTGGGACAACCCTGAGGGATGGGGTGGGGAGAGAGGCGGGAGAGGGGTTCAGGATGGGGACACATGTGCACCCATGGCTGATTCATGTCAGTGCATGGCAAAAGCCACCATTAGCCTCCAATTAAAATAAATAAATTAACTGAAAATAATAAAGTAGATGGAGGCAAATTACTTCATCATGAGACTGATATGATTTCAGAAGTAAATTTGAAAGCACCTGCTCAGATTTAGGAGGCGTGCTGCATTCAGTTAATACTTGAGCCCTAAAGACAAAAAGGGAAAAAAAATGATTTCAAGTCTGATAAATTATACATGTGCTGCTGCTGCTAAGTCGCTTCAGTCGTGTCCGACTCTGTGCAACCCCATAGACGGCAGCCCACCAGGCTTCTCTGTCCCTGGGATTCTCCAGGCAAGAACACTGGAGTGGGTAATTCTATATATATATATATAGAAACCATGTGTGTTCTCAACTGCAAGTTCCTTCGATCATATGTAAATATTAGGTACCTGGTCCAGTCACCCATACACTTCACTGGTCAATTTTAGAACCAGAGAGACAGAACCTGCTTACATTGCCATCTTACTCTCATATATGGCACATTCACTTTTGAACAGTTTTGAGTTCTCATGTTAGTTTGAATACATTTTTGGTTTTTATAGAAATTTCTGCCCCTATTTGGTCAAGAGCCTCACTTACCTTTGCTACCACATTAACAAAACTAAAATACATAGGATGGCATGAAGGTACTACACAGATTAAAATACCTAGCAGTATTATCTAAAACAGCCATGTGGGTAAAATAAAGCCATTCTATCTAATTTAGCTTTGGTTTTACTGCATCTTAAAAACAAACAAACTATTTTTAGGGTAAAAGGTACATTAAGAAGTAATTTATTGGCCCTCTTGCAGGAAGACTTCCCAAATTCAATATCACATTAGAGGTAGAACAGTAATAGTCGCCTTTACCAAGAACGAAAGGGTTATGGGGTAATAGTGACGAGCAGAAGATGGATGGATTTTTGCTTTCTCAATTCAAATTAACAAAATGCTATACTATTAATTTCCTGTATACACAAAATCTACCATGACAAATGCGAGATTCTAGTTTTCAAGGGAGGTAGCCTACTATGGTGGAAAAGGAATGTCCTGTGGACACAGAATGACTCCTATTGCTGCCACTGAGAGATGTGACGGAGGTTGGTGATGGACCTCTCCACAGCGTCAGGGGCTCACCTCTAAGTGGAGTTATGAGTCTTGATTCAGTGTGTGTTCTGTACACTTTGCATGGACCTACATTGCCCCTCACCCTTATAAATATGCTTAATAAGAAGAAAATGTAGTTCTAACATTAAATTCAGAGGAGGGTCATGCTCTCTTCCCCTACTTCCTTAACTGAAAGTTTCCATGACTGCCTTTGCTGTTTCTCAGCCAACAACAGACCAGGATTTACTGTCACATCTACTCGCGGTGGGGCTTCCCAGGTGGCATTTATAGTCAAGAATCTGCCTGCAATGTGGAAGACCCGGGTTCGATCCCTTGGTCAGGAAGATCCCGTGGAGAAGGAACTGACAGCCCACTCCAGTGTTCTTGATGGAGAATCCCATGGACAGAGGAGCCTGGAGGGCTATAATCCACGGGGCCATAAAGAGTTGAACATGGCTGAACAGCTAGCACACAGACTACTCCCTGTGATCCCTTCTTCTTGAAATTTTCATGTAAGATGTCACCAGGGCTTGTCTGGTGGCTCAGACAGTAAAGAATCTGCCTGTAATGGAGAACTGGCTTCGATCCCTGGGTCAGGAAGATCCTCTGGAGAAGGGAATGGCTACCCACTCCAGTATTCTTGCCTGGAGAATTCCATGGACAGAGGAGCCTGACAGGCTGTAGTCCATGGGGTCACAAGAGTTGGACAAGACTGAGCAGCTAATATTTTCATTTTCAAGACATCACCAACATAGTGAGATTAGCCAATCACAGACTTTCTCTGATGTCCAAGATTCAACTAGTAGCAGATTCCTTCCCTTGTCTCTCTCTACTCACTTGAAATTAGAAGAGTAATTGACTCACATGTTCAGACTAGTCAATGGAAGAGAAGTGGCAATCATCCTTATCAGCTCATAGTTCAGCAAGAAATGTAAAACTGAGCCAGAATAAAACATTCTAAACTTACTATATTAGCCTGTTCAGGCTGCCATAACAAAGTATCATAGACTAGGTGGTTTAAACAATGGAAAATCATTTTCTCACAGTTCTGGAGCCTAGAGATCCAAGATCAACGTGCCAACAAGGCCTGGGTCTGGTGAGGGGTCTTTTCTTGGGTTGCAGATAGCTGCTTCTGCTACCTTGCATGGTGGAGAGAGACTGACCTATCAACAGTTCTCCCTTGTCAGTCTCTCTCTCCCTCTTTTTCTAAGGCTGCCAATCCTATCAGAAGAGGACCCTACCTATACGGTTGCATTTAATGTTAATTACCTCCTAAAGACACTCTCTCCAGCTCCAATTACACTGAAGTTTAATGCTTGAATGTAATAAGTTTTCAGAAGACACAATTCAGTCCATGACAGTTACGAAGCCAGATAATTTATATCTATAGCATAGCAAAGACCAGAATTTGGATTCTCCCATGTTTAGAGTTGCCAGATAAAATATACAACACCCAGTTAAATCTGATATTCAAATAAACATTTTTTTTGGCAATAGTGTGTTCCATGTGTAATATTTGGGACATACTTACACTAAAAATGCGTTGATTATTTTTATTTAAAATTTCAATTTAACTGGGTGTCCTGAATTTATTCTCTAGACCTGGCAGTTGTATGTAGATGAACTTCTGATCAGTCAAAGAAGAAAGAACCATCAACAGGAACACCTAGATTAAAGTTAATGTGTAATATTTTTGCTAGCACTATAATTTGTTCTGATAAATTTAGCAATCTCTTGTTTTAAGTATAAGGAGCCTGGGGGTATTATATTTATTTTTATCGACCAAGCAAGGAAGATAATGCATCATAGAGTCTGGAGGAGGCAAATTAAGGTTCTTAATTTGCTGGTTCTTCAATGGCCAAAACACTGAAAGGCTGCTTTCAGAATGTGATGAACATCAAATGAAGCAATGTTGTTTGTAGGTGTTAGGTACAGATTTGTGACTCAACTGTGCGGATCACTAGCTACCACTTTGCATAAATTCTGAATAAACTGTAAGAGCATCCTGGCCAGGAGCCCAAAGTAAGACCAAAGGAAGAAATATGGTCCATTCTTTCTCCTTATTTCTCCAACTCACTCTATTTAGGATCACTTTAATACTGAGGCACTCACATGCTGTTGAATTTGAAAGGCAGTGAATACAGATGTGGAACATAGGGCAATGATACCTCCAATCAAAGACACAACATAAGAAGAGACTCCTCAGGAGGACTGTGAGGTCCTTTCTGGAATTGAATGCTTTCAGGAGACAGTGAGTGAGTATGCTATCAACAAAAGATCAAACGGGACAGCCTTGTTTCTTGCCTGGATACTGTGGGTGATTCCCTGAAGCAAAGCAGTACACAGCTTGATAAGGAAGGGTGAAAAGGAAATAAATCTGAGAGATAAATCTTATTTAAAAGGTATCTTTATGATTGACGTTATAAAGGAGAGAAGGAGCTCATTAGCAAATGAACTGATAAAACCATGCACGGCGTGCTTCAAAAAGAAGTGGGAATAATTATTGCCTAAGAAAGGGGGCAAAATATCCACACAATGTCATTCACAAATCTGTTTGCAGACATCACAGAGCAAGCTGCAAAAAGTCCCACAGCTTTCAGATTTAATTAAGTGAAGAAAGCCAAAAAGAGACTCGTACAGTTCACATGCCTGGATCATAGAAAATTCTACATGAAACACGATTAAAAAAAAAAAAAAGCCATTTTAGAAACCCCTAGAGTTTGCCAAACCCTCATTCAATAGCATAATTTTCCCTGTTTCTTGCAGGATATTGTACAATCCACTAACAGGGTGCAGCATTTCTGCTGGCTAAAGGAAGTGGGCAGCTTTGATCAGAATTCACAATAATATATCTCCCTTGAGTGATAAATGATTTACTGCTGAGGATAAATGGATATAATCTTTCATTATGCATGACATTCATCAGCAACAAGGAAGCGTTGGACTGAATGGAAAGTGATTTCATATTAAAAGCCTCATGCAACTCAGACTGAGATGAAAGTGAGGTCTAGCCTTGAACAACAACAAAAAAAAGGCATAGACTTGTAAGTTTAAATGGATGCTCAGTCAAATATAATCGTTACTGTAACTCTGGAAATCTGTTAGGAGGAAACCAGGGACATATGTGACTAGATCAACCCCTCAGTTTTTCACAAAAAGGCCTCATTTCTTAACCATACCATTCTATTTACTGAAATATGTCATTAAGTCTAACCTTGATAACTGCAAATAATGACAGAGCCAGGTAGAGAGGAGTGGGGAGAAATGGCGGGTTGTGTAAATGACTTAAATTTCCATCATTATGGAAAGTCAGTGCATCATAACTAAAATAGATAAAGAAAGAAACAGGGGCTTAATATGTTATTTAGAGATACAAAGTTAACAACTGGGAAAATGCCAAATATTAGTGGAATGAGAGAGGGGAATAAGTGCAAAATAAGACCAAGGCTGGTGGCTTTTCATGATAAGCACACTTACATTTTTTGTTGTTGTTTATTGTGTGTGTGTGTGTGTGTGTGTATACACATGCATACTTACATGATGAAGAAATTTAAGTATGGAAGTAGAGCAAATTATTTAATTTTAAAAATGATTCCAGTTCTTAGCTTCACTGGCTCCATAACCCAGTTCTTATATCACATCTTCATTTGATTTTCAATAACAAGAATTTCCCTAATACTATGGTATATCTTCGAAACAAAAAGATATAACATGAAAGGCAATGTGTAAAGATGAGAAGGCAAGACTGGGAGAAATGCTCAAAAAGACACAGATGATAAAGAAGGGCTATCCAAAATATACAAAGGAAGCTTAAAATTCTATATAAGAAACAACTCAAAAAACAGGCCAAGACCCTAAAAGAAATGTCGCAAAGAAAACATAAGGAGGGAAAATAATCATATGAAACAATGCTCCACATTTAGAGTATCAGGAAAATGCAAATGAAAACAATGAGCTATGTCTGCACACCTATGAGAATGCCCCACACCCAGAACACCGACACCACCAAATGCTGACGAGGACGTGGAACAACACAAACTCTCATTCCCTGCTGGTGGGAATGTGAAATAGTACAGCCACTCTGGGGGACAGCTTGGCAGTTTCTCACAAAACTAAACCTACTCTTACTATACACTTCTGCAATCACGTTCCTTGGTATTCACCCAAAGGAGTTGAAACGTATGTCCACAAACAGCCTGCACACAGATGCTTACAGCAGTTTCAGTCATAATTGCTACAACTTGGAGGTAATCAAGATGTCCTTCAGTAGGTGAATGGATAAATTAACTATGGTACATCCAGATAAATATTATTAAGTACTAACAAAAGAAGTGAGCTATCAAGCCATGATAACACATGAAGGAAATTTAAGTGCATATTACTAAGTGAAAAAATTCAATCTCAAAAGGCTACATATTTATGATTCTAACTATATGGCACTGTGACAAAGGCAAATACTTTGGAGGCTGTAATAAATCAGTGGTTGCCAGGGGCTGGGTGAATGTTAAGAAATTAGTAGGCAGAGTACAGAGAATTTTTAGGGCAATGAAAATACTGTGCATGATACCATAATGGACATGTGTCATTATACATTTATCCAAAACCATAGAATACACAGTACCGAGTAAGCCTTAATGTCAATTATGGGCTCTGTAAAATTATGCTGCCTCAATGTAGGTTCATCAGTTGTAACAAATGTAATACTCTGGTGGGGATATTGTTCAAGGGGAAACCATGCATGTGTGGGGCAGATAGTATATGGGAAATATCTGTATATTAATTTTGCTGTAAACCTGAAACTGAAGTAAGCCAGAAAGAAAAACACCAATACAGTATACTGACACATATATATGGAATTTAGAAGAGAGTAATGATGACCCTATATGTGAGACAACAAGAGACACAGAGGTATAGAGTGGACTTTTGGACTCTGAGGGAGAGGGAAAGGGTGGGATGGTTTGGGAGAATGGCAGTGAAGCATGTGTATTTTCCTGTAAGAAACGAAGCGCTAATCTATGTTTGGTGTAGGATGCAGGATGCATGGGGCTGATGCACAGGATGATTCAGGTAGAGGATGTGGGGTGGGAGGTGGGAGGGGGCTTCGGCATTGGGCGATTGTGTTCACCTATGGCTGATTCGTGTCAATGTATGGCAAAACAAATACAGTATTGTAATTAAAAAAATAAATAAATTTAATTTAAAAAAATCAAAAAAAAATAAAAATATAGTCTTAGTAAGAAAACACACACACACACACACATATAATCAAAGTTCAGCTAGATGTAAGTAGAGATTGGAATCAAATCTAAATGTTTTTTGATACTGTAGAACTGTGGAGTTAGACGAAATATAAACAGCATTAAAACCAACCACCTCATTTTGCAGAGGACAATATTTAAAACAAGATGGGAGACTTGCCTAAGCTATCAGAGATCATAACTGATAGAATAAGGATTAGAATACACAGATTCTATTTGCAAATCCAGTGCTCTTTCTGCCATTTCACATTTCCCATTGAAAAACAATGACCTTCCTGAATCCATATGCTGTTTCTGATGCCCAACTTTCCAGTCACTCCAGTAAAAGTATAGGTTTTGTTGGAGATCAATCATCACAGTTCACCGGGCTAGAGTTCTAGTAACCAAACAAAGTCAAAAGAGGGTGGTGACACTTTGGCCCCTAGCTTGCACAAGATCAGACAGTGTATTATTCTAAGCTGGAATGTCATATAGAAACTGAGAAAATAATGCAATAACATGGGCGAGTCTGGGTAAGCCAGAGAAGGCATATGGTGGAAAAACTCTAACAGTGGCAGCATAATATTCTTGACCTTTAATTAAAACAAAAGAAAATGCAATCTGGCACAGGAAAGTTACCCAGAATCAAGTAACTATCCATAATCAGCAAATTCAATATAGAATTCAAAGGAATTTCACAGGAGTGTTTGGTAAATTAACATAGAAACTCAGTAGGTGAGCAGTGACCTGAAATCAATAAAATATGATGATTATTTTCTAAAAAAAGAGAGCCAGAGAAAGAGAGGGAGAGATTCAGTTAATCAAGTTATGAGTGATGTATTTGCTCTTCCTGTTTTAAGGGGCTTCCCTGGCGGCTCAGTGATAAAGAATCTGCCTGCCAGTAGAGGAGGCATGGGTTCAATCCCTGGGTCAGGAAGATTCCTTGGAAAATGGCAACCCACTCCAGTATTCTTGCCTGGGGAATCCCATGGACAAAGGAATCTGGTGGGCTACAGTTCATGGCGTTGCAAATAGCTGGACACAACTTAGTGACTAAGCATAGCACAACACATATGTGTTTTCCCTAGGAGTAAATCAAGGAGAAAGTGCTATCAGGAAACACTTCTACGTCTTGCAGTATAATACATGAGCAATCTAGGCTCCTTGAAGACCTCCTTTACTGAAAGAACACTGCTAAGAGGTTTATAAAGTTTAGACAAAGTAATCTTCAGGCAACTGATAAAAAAGGAGATGAATTGAACATTTTCTTAGATAAAGAGACCAAAGTTTTAGAGAAATTAACTTCTGTGCCCAGGACACATGGAAAGCATGTGTTAGACCATGAATTTCACAAGCTAAACCAATACTAGGTCACACTGATTTCTCTACCCTGTACTGTGACTGTTCATATTACATTATGAATATACTTAAAGTGCTTCATTTCATTAATTGAGGAAGAGAGGACCTATCAATTTATACTTACTGTACAGATAAAAGTGAAACTAAGAGTTTAATGCTTTGCCCACAGTTATATCATGGCATAATTTAATTAATTTGAAAAAGCCTAAAAGAAAAATGCAGTGATATTTAATGACTTTAGACTCAATAACATACCATCAACAGTCTAATCTCTCAGTTCATATGCTCATTCAAAATTAAATATATTGAAAAAGAAAAAGTTGGTATATCTAAAAACAGAAACCTCTTGAAATACTTGAAACCAGGAGATTTAATAGACAATTGATTGAACAAGGGAAAGGGTAAGAAGCTAAAGGAAGAACAACAGAGCCACATAGGTTTGACAACAACATGAAATCACTCTCACCCCAAGACTAAAGGGACAAAGCCTGAGTCCATGAAATGGACAGATCCAGTAGGTCTATTGGGATTTAGAACCCTAAATGAACCAAGAAACAGAGAAAACAGAAAGCAGAGAGAGGGGGGGGAAAACTAGGAAATAGAGTTCTGCTTTCCAATTTAGTGTTTCCTATCGGCCAACTCCACTCAGAAGCCACTCAAGAGAGCCTAAGAAATGTGGTTCCGAGGTACACAGAGAACAGAACTAAGAAGGGAAGAGCAGGGATGTAAACTGAACAGGTAACTGATGGGATGAGCTTTGCTTACAAACAGAGTATGCACTCTACATAGCAGGGCTTGCCTGGCAGCTCAGTGGTAAAGAATCCACCTGTCAAAGCAGGAAACAGAGGTTCTATCTCTGGATCGGGAAGACTCCCTGGAGTAGGGAATGGAAAACCACTTGGGTATTCTTGCCTGGGAAATTCCATAGATAGAGGAGCGTGGCAGGCTACAATCTGTGGAGTCATGAAAGAGTCATATAGGACTTAGTGACTAAAACAATAACTCTATGTAGCACAGAATCAGGTATACATCTACACATCCATTTCTATATAACATAAACACCCATGCAGTTTAACACCAGCAGCAGGAGATCCTTATCCCCGATTACTCTCGACAGTAGAAATCTTACTACGCTTGTAAAAACTACACTATTAAGCTTTTGCATCAGTTTTCATTAGGAGCCTTCCCAGCTCCTTCCAACACACACCCGCCTCTAACACACAAACTCAGGGGCACTTTACTGCACACGCATGAGCACACATCCTCACATTCTCACTCTGTTCACCGCACCTTGGGCAGAATAATCTGTCCCTCTGGGCACTCATTTCCTGCTTTGCCAATAGGGCTAATTGCCCTGTCCTAGTGCACAAGAGAGAGCTATGCCTACTAATTTACTTAAAACTCATAAACTCTTTTGAAGATGAAAAGCTCTAGTTTTCTCATTCTGTTCCTTGGCTTCATATAGAAAACGCTACATTATATAAAGGTTTCTGGGGGATTTATTATCAGATCTCTATCTAAAAAATAGTTGCATCACAATTACAACTTTAATGACCTACTGTAAAATTTCCCAAGGCTACACCATAATTAGTCCATTTTATAATTAGCACTTAAAAAAACCATTTGTGAGAAGTAAATAAGAAGTGACTGGGACTCCTGGAAGTAATCTACATTATTTGATGTAGAAGAGGGAGAAGTCATATTTATCAAGTAACTATAGTTTTTCAGATTCTGCACTAGACACTGTACATAATTATAAATTCCACCAATATTGTTATGTCAGCATTGTTTTCTTTGGGGCTTTTAAAGGTGAAAAATAGAGGTTTGGAATAATTAAGTAATTTCATCAAGTCACAGTCTAGTAAGGTTTGAAGTTGTGATTTGTGTCCAGGGCATTTTGCCAGTGACTCTTCATTGCTGAACACTGGACAGCGTATAAATTACTTTTCCTGAGCCTACAGCTGTCAACTCATGTATTAGAACCCTTAGTGTTAATAGTAACTTTTGCTATGAACAGGAAGTAGAAATTGTACTGTAAAGAGAAATAGGCAGAATCAAGACGACTGCTCTGCTTCTGGCAAAAAAAAAAAAAAAGCCACACTTACAATAAGTTTACTTGCAGATAGCACCCTTTAATAGGGACATTGAAAAGAAAGTATTTAGAAGAACGTGTTGCTGAATGGCACAACTAAAGACAGTCTTCTCTGAGGGGAAGAAAGCGTGACATTGCCATCACACAGATGATGACAGCTTAGACACCTGTCCTGGGAGGCCTTGATGTAGACAGCAACCTGCAGTGAGTTGGAGTGGAAGGGACTAAGATGTTGACTCACAATGAGGAAAGATTATTAAACAAAACCCTGCAAAATTGGAATGTTACTTCAGAGGCCTGAGGACCACTTGGTTGAAGAATTCAGTGTTCCTGCATACTCAAATGACTCAAAATATGCTCTGTTTGGAGACTATCTAAGACTTTTCTCTTATGCATAATTCAATATTTTTCTACAAACCAATGAAATTGGATGCGCGCACCGAAGAAGCAGCTGATGCCAAAACAGTTGCTTTTATGGTATACCAATGTTTAACAACCATAATCATTATTCTATATGAGAAATTATTTACCAAAGACAAAGCTCATAGTTTAGGATGAAGCATCAAAGAGACCAAACAACTTCTAGATGCAAAACTTACTAAATGTCAATACATTTCTATATTTTTAAAGCACCATGTTTTCCCCTTTATTTTGATTAGGATTTGTTCTTGAATTTAAAATAACAGAATTAACAAAAAGAAAAAAAAACAGTTGCGATTTTAAAATATGTGATTTCAGATCATAAACTTATTTTGACTGATTAAATAGAAACCAATTTCCTCAATACAAATGTTTTAAGATATGTTTACTTTAAAATTTCATAATTTGGGCATTTATATTCTAGTGTATATACTTTTAAAATTTCCTGTTACAGAATAAGTTATTTTAATGACCAGTCCACTAGCCGTTCTCTATGGATCCTTTAAATAGAAACACCTTTGCAATCAGTAGTAACCAGCTTCCATACTAATTTGCTTCCTATACAGTGCTGGAATATCCAGAACCCATGATTTATCTTTAATAGCTTTCCTCAGTAATTGTAAGTGCCTTTCACGAAATTAATTACCTTCCATTTCATTTGGACAAAGAAAAGTTAATTTTATCAGGTGTCAGTGAAGCTGACTTCAATTTTAGTTATCATCAGCAAAACACATTTAGACCTCTATGTCTATACCTCTCTTAAAGGACTTCTATGAGGTGACCAGTCACCTAGAAACGGTTGTATTCTGAGTCTCAAAACCAATGCTTTTGTGAAGAAGGCTGTAAGTGATTATCTCTCTCTCTCTCTCTCTGAGGTTTCCATCTGTCTTATTCCAAGGTATATGGAGGGTGTGTGTGTGTGTGTGTGTGTGTGTGTGTGTGTGTGTGTGTGTGCACATGTACACACTTGGGTTTGGGTGCAAACAACTACTTTCACGTGAAAGCGTAAGTCTATATATGCATGTAAGTCTATACACACATAAGTCTATGATACATGTGTATTTAGCATTTTTTCCCACAGTGGTTTGATAGTTGGGTGGGATGTTGCTGAGGCTGGAAGCAAGGAACCCAGCTTGAGGTGATTACGATTGTCCTGGCAGAACACCAGACTGTGCTGCCACGGTTCCCCATCCACAGTGGAAAGGAGAAACAAGCTGATGCCCACCAGCTTTGCTGCTCTTTTTTTTTTAATTATATATGTCACTTTATCTTGGTGCTATACAATTATGAGATGATAGTGCTTCTTCTTAGAATATATATATATGCTTAATTCCATTCCCACATTTACTTTTATGCTAATTATCTAAAATATTCTCTATGCACCTTGAGGTTTTCCTGCAGTTGTTCCTATATCATTCTTCTGCCAGTTAATCAGGTTCTTACATTATTTCCCTGAAGAACTGCACATATATCTTGGGACTTCTCAGGTAGCACAAGTTGTAAAGAATTACCTGCCAATGCAGGGGGCATAAGAGGCATGAATTCAACTCCTGGCTTGGGAAGATGCCCAGAGGAGGGCATGGCAAGCTACTCCAGTAATCTTGCCTGGAGAATCCTATGTACAGATGAGCCTGGTGGGCTACAGTCCATAGGGTTGCAAATAATCGGACGCAATGGAAGTGACTTAGCACACACGTGCAGATTTATACCAAAACAACCTCAAGGTCACCTTTTTGTTTACATCTTAATCTCAAGTTCACTATTTTGTTTGTTTCCATCTCAACTTCCCAGTGACACTGAATCTCCTTTATATCAAAGATGTGACACAATTCTTCAAATATAGTAAGTCTAATATTAACTGGACATTTGGAATGTCAATCACAACAAAATAGCCATTTAACACATGTTAGTGTTAAGCCTCTGTCCTGTGGTACTTCTATCTTAACTTCCACGTACCTGTTGAGAATGGAAATAATGGCAAGCAGCAGCAAAGATGCAGTGCGTGGGCACTTTGGGAGGTAACGCACTTTCTGTCACTAGAACTCACAAGCAGGCACGGGACAACAACTTGTAAGGATACCACTGGAAGAAGTCAAGATTCACACTCAGGTCTTTAAACTTCTAAATCTATCCGCTTCTCTCACTCTTACAAAAAATGCAGTTTCATGACTGAGAAGCTAACTAGTGGCAAGGCTGCTGCAGGGCATTACAGAATGAGTTTCTCCATTCTAGCTATTATTCAGAAAATCAAAGGTAAGCACTGAGACTAAAAGGGATACATCTTATTATTCATTGTGGCATTTAAGTATACTATGGAAATACTAGAGAATATAATTCATAGTGTTAGTAACAAGAAATGTGGACTTGTCTCAGTGTCATGAGAGTGAGCCATTGATTTGAATGGTAGGAGAAGGAATCATTTAAATACACTTACGAGCTAGGGACTTCCCTGATGGTACAGTGGCTAAGACTCTGTGCGCCCAATACAGGGAGCTCAGGTTCCACTCCTGATCAGGGAACTAGATCCCACACGTCACAGCTAAGACAGGGTGCAGCCAAATAAAGAAATACTAACAATAAATAAATAGATAAATAAATGTACTTACGAGCTCGTAAATAACAACTGTATACATTGATAACTTAAAAACCCTTCTCAGACATAGTATGATGTTCTTCCTATTAGACTATACAAATGACATCACTTCCTGTTTATACTGGGTTATTTTCTGACCTTGTATGAAACCTAATCTTTTAATTAGAGCATGATATAGTCCACATCCAGGGATAATCAAAGGTAATCCTAGTTAAACTGAAAAGTATAAGGCATGTTTTACATGAGACAAAGAAATGATGTAAATTAGAAGAAAAAATATTTGGGGGACTTAGGAAGAATAAACATAAATACAAAGAAAAATAATTAGTAAAGAAACATAAGGCATGGTAACCTCCACGATATGCTTTTTTTTGTCCCTAAAATGGAGTTGGTTGTGCAGCTGCTCACAGCGGGCATCTTAGTGTGGGAAGGAAAGTTCACTTTGTCAGAGGAGTCTTCCATTTTCATTTTCAGGAAAAAAAAGTGCAAGTTGAAATGCCTACTGTTATTCAGAGGTAAGAATCAAGAGATAGAATACTAAACAAATCTAAACCATGACAAACCTTACTGTAGCCATATCTGCTTGAGTGGGTCTGGTGTAAAGGCTCAGCTTTAACACTAACCAGTCTTAAAATACAATTAATTTTTTTTTTTTTAATTTCACAGGGAACTCCATACTGGTCCCTAGTCCTTCAATGATATTTCATGAAAAACAAGGGGCACAGTGGTAAAGAATCCACCTGCCAATGCAGCAGACTCAAAGACACGGGTTCGATCATTGGGTCAGGAAAATCCCCTAGAGTAGGAAATAGCAACAAACTCCAGTATTCTTGCCTGGAAAATCTCATGGACAGAAGAGCCTGGTGGACTACAGTCCATGGGGTTACAAATAGGCAGACACAACTGAGAAGAGTGCAAGTGTGCACGTGCACACACACACACACACACACACACACACACACACACACGAACAACACCAGGCCCCCGGTATGGACTCTATAAATTCTATGCACTAGAATTCTTTTGGATATGCTTAGCAATTTTCACGCCCAATGCACTGTGAGAACAGTTTGATTTCTTTATGTAAGTTTTCTCATTTGAGAGAAACCCTCAGAGTCAGGGGGGTTGTATCCTGAATGGCTCCAACATCCTTTCTCTTAATTCTAAATTGTTAGTGGATTATGGGGAATAGTCTCTAAACTGTTGCAACACTTTTGCAGAACAATATAATATAAAATTAAGTGTTCATGCTTCCTATGACCCAGAGGTTCCATGTTTTTGCTTGTTATAAGCCCACAAAGGAATTCTCATACTTATGCAGAAGATAATATGCAAGGATGTTAATGGAAGCATTTATTTTAATTGTGATAATTAGAAGCAGTCAAAATGGCCATCAAATGGATATGTATAAATAAAGATAGATTGTTCCAAATTATAATGGAACAGAAGCCTAGTGTAAAAGTGAAAGAACTCTTTTTAGGTCAAGATGCATGGCGTTCTTGTTTCAAAAATTCCTCTGCTTAAAATAATTTTACACAGTGGTTACAATTAAAAAAAAATCTAAAAGCAGCTTCTAATCTGAATATCAGAAAAGGAAGAGATGTTCAAAGCATGAATGGTTCTGCAACCATGGACTTGCCAGGTTCAGGATCCAAGTGCAGGTTCTGTAAGTCTAGACTCCACCTCCTTCAGGAAAAAGGGCTAAAAGTGACTTCACAGAACAGAGGGAAAGATTCAGTCTCCTTGCTTGATACTTGGGGACCATAATATATGGATAGTGCCCCTCCAAAGAGAAGCAGCTTAAAAACTGCTGCTAAGGAAGCAAAAAAAGCCTGAGATTATGACCCTAGAGTAGCACCATACTATAGAACTGTCTGTCTGTCTATGATGATGGGAAGAGCTGCCCACTAAAGCATCCATTAGACACAATGGCCACTGTTATTGGGAAACTGCATTTTAAATATCATTTAATTTAGCTGGTTGGAAATTAAATAGCTGCAAGTACTTAGCAGCTACCTGTTAGTGGACAATATTGTTCTAGGGAATAAAAAGGCCTAGGGAGAATAAAGAACATGGACATGGAACTCATGAGCTGATTACAGATTTATGCTGGGTTGGGGACTGAATCTGCTGCTGCTGCTGCTGCTGCTGCTGCTGCTGCTGCTGCTTCTGCTGCCGCCAAGTCACTTCAGTCGTGTCCGACTCTGTGCGACCCCATAGGCTCTGCCGTCCCTGGGATTCTCTAGGCAAGAACACTGGAGTGGGTTGCCATTTCCTTCTCCAATGCATGAAAGTGAAAAGTGAAAGTGAAGTCGCTCAGTCGTGTCCACTGTTTGCAACTCCATGGACTGTAGCCCACCAGGCTCCTGCATCTATGGGATTTTCCAGCCACAAGTGCTGGAGTGGGATGCGATTGCCTTCTCTGGGCGCTGAATCTACTTAGCCCCAATATCACAACCTTATTAATCCAGTTCTGGACCTCCTGAATCCAGGGTCTATCAGAGGTAATTGGCAACAGCATGACAGAGATGGATAGCATTAGGGAGAGTAAGCAGGGGGAGGAGGGAACCAAGGCAGGAAGAGAGAGAACAAAAGGAAAAAGCTATATTCAATTCTCTCATCAGAAGGAGAATCAAAGAAAATATTAAAAACATATAAAAATCTTAGACAGTCAATAAAATTAATTCCAGAAAAATTAATTTTATGGAACCAACAAATGTTTGAAAAGATGTTTAAAATGTTTAATGAGATAAAATATTAAATTAAAAAATACGCATAAAAGCACCCCCAAATCTTATGTCTTATGAAAGAGGATTAATTAGAAATCATTGGGAAAATATAACAGTATTTAAATATAAGTTAGAAAGAACAAACATAACTGGATATAATTAAAACACAAGTTAGTGAATTGAGAGATGGTCCTGGGAAACTCACCCAGAATAAAGCCCAGAGGGACAAAGGGATAAATTGTACAAAACATGTAGGACAGACGGAGAGGCTGGAGCATATGTTCAACAGTAAACCCAGAAAAAAATAAAGTGGAGGAAATTACAGAAAAGAAATATTTGAAAAAATAATACCTGAGAGATTTTCAAGACTGAACAAAAGGTGATTGTTCTCTAATCAAATAACATACTAAAAATATCAAAATATATAACCTCTAAAATAAACCAATCTGAGCTAGAGTGTAGTAAAACTGAAGACTATCAAGGACTAAGGGTAAAATCTCAAAGTCAATCAGAGACTGCATTAAGAAAAACATTCATAGACTATGAAATCCTAAATTGATCATGATGGCTACTTTGAGAAAGAGTGAAATAAAAGGGTAATTTTCTTTTTTTTTTTTTTTTACTTTATTCTACGTTACAATACTGTATTGGTTTTGCCATACATTGTCATGAATCAGCCACAGGTGTACACGATCTCCCAATGCCAAAGCCCCCTCCCACCTCCCACCCCATATCATCTCTCTGGATCATCCCCGTGCACCAGCCCCAAGCATCCTGTATCCTGTATTGAACATAGACTGGTGCTTCATTTCTTACATGATAGTATACATGTTTCAATGCCCTTCTCCCAAATCATCCCTCCCTCTCCCTCTCCCTCAGAGGCCAAAAGTCCGTTCTATACCTCTGTGTCTCTTTTGTTGTCTCACATAGAGGGTCTTCATTACTATCCTTCTAAATTCCATATATATGTGTCAGTATACTGTATTGGTGTTTTTCTCTCTGGCTTACTTCACTCTGTATAATCGGCTCCATTTTCATCCATCTCATTAGAACTGAGTCAAATTTATTCTTTTTAAGGGCTGAGTAATACTCCATTGTGTATATGTACCACTGCTTTCTTATCCATTCATCTGCTGATGGACATCTAGGTTGCTTCCATGTCCTGGCTATTATAAACAGTGCTGCAATGAACATTGGGGTACATGTGTCTCTTTCAATTCTGGTTTCCTCGGTGTGTATGCCCAGCAGTGGGATTGCTGGGTCATAAGGCAGTTCTATTTGCAATTTTTTAAGGCATCTCCACACTGTTTTCCATAGTGGTTGTACTAGTTTGCATTCCCACCAACAGTGTAAGAGGGTTCCCTTTTCTCCACATCCTCTCCAGCATTTATTGCTTGTAGACTTTTGGATCGCAGCCATTCTGACTGGTGTGAAATGGTATCTCATTGTGGTTTTGATTTGCATTTCTCTGATAATGAGTGATGTTGAGCATCTTTTCATGTGTTTGTTAGCCATCTGTATGTCTTTGGAAAAATGCCTATTTAGTTCTTTGGCCCATTTTTTGATTGGATCATTTATTTTTCTGGAGTTGAGCTGCTAAAAGGGTAATTTTCAAAAGTTCTCGATTGTTTCTGTTTCTCAATTAACAACAACAATAACAACCTCCTCCAGTTAATGTGTGTGTGTGTGTGTGCACACGCGCGTGTATGTGCTCAGTTGCTCAGTGCTGTCCACCTCTTTGTGGCTCCATGGACTCTTGTCCACCGGATTCCTCTGCCGATGAATTTCCCAGGCAAGAACGCTGGAGCAGGGTGCCATTGCCTTCTCCAATGCATGAAACTGAAAAGTGAAAGTGAAGTCGCTCAGTCATGTCCGACTCTTAGCGACCCCATGGACTGTAGCCCACCAGGCTCCTCCATCCATGGGATTTTCCAGGCAAGAATACTGGAGTGGGGGTGCCACTGGTTGAATAGTAACATTCAAATTTTTTAACAAATGATTGTCTTCTGGGGTTGTCCTTGGCTGGTCCCTAAAATCATTAAGAGCAAACTAGCATAAGCTCCATACAAGTGATGGTTTGAGTGTCAACTGGGAGGCTACGTCCAGGAAAGATAAGAGGGATTTCACACTGTCATGCATATGCTAAAGTAAGAAATTCTTCTACTTTGGGTGGGTCACTTGAACAGATTTTTCTTTCAGTCTCCTTTCATGTAGGTGGTAGAGATAAAAGTTATCTGAGGGTTTGCTTTGTTGCTGTTGTTGTTCAGTCACTCAGTTGTGTCTCACTCTTTGCAACCCTATGGACTGCAGCATGCCAGGCTTCCCTGTCCTTCACAATCTCCCAGAGTTTGCTCACACTCATGTCCATTGAGTCAGTGATGCCATCCAACTATCACATCCTCTGTCACCCACTTCTCTTCTTGCCCTCAATCTTTCCAGCATTAGAGTCTTTTCCAATGAGTCAGCTCTTTGCAACAGGTGGCCAAAGTATTGGAGCTTCAGCTTCAGCATCAGTTCTTCCAATGAATATTCAGGGTTGACTTCCTTTAGGATTGACTGCTTTGATCTCCTTACAGTCTATGAGACTCTTAAGAGTCTTCTCCAGTACCACAGTTCAAAAGCATCAATTCTTAAGCACTCAGCCTTATTTAAGGTCCAACTCTCACATTCATACATGACTATTAGGAAAACACTATCTTTGATATAGGGACCTTTGTCTGCAAAGTGATGTCTCTGCTTTTTAATATGCTGTCTAGGTTCATCATAGCTTTCCTTCCAAGAAGCAAAGCATCTTTTAATTTCATGGCTGCAGTCACCATCTGCAATAATTTTGGATCCCAGGAAAATAAAGTCTGTCACTTTTTCCATTTTTGAGTTTGCTTTGTTCTACCTCAAATTAACACTGCAAGCCATCCTCAGCAAACTGATAAATTTTTTTGAGAGTAGAGTTAGTAAGATTTAATCTCTGGAAAACACACTTATAGAGCTTGCAGCTTGGAATAGAGAAGAAATGAATGAAAGTCATGGTAAAGGGAGAGCAACGGTTCAGCTGAACCAAAGGTACCCGTTCACTTAATTCATAGTGGGTCTCACATTTGAGCCCCTATCAGCATCCTCTGGAGGACTTGCTAAACAGACTGCTGGGTACTCTAGAGAGCCTCTGATCAAGACCCTGCTACTCAAAACGAAGCCGGAGAACCAGCAGACTCAGCACTGTCTGGAATGACATGCAGGCTCCTGGCCATCGCTCCAGACCTTCTAATCAGACTCTGCGTTTGAACAAGTTCTATAGCCAAGGCAGATGCACACAGAAGTGTCAGAAGCACTGTCCCAAAGGGCTTATCACGTATTATTGATCATGAAATTCAAACACCACAGAACCCGTCTTTCCCTTTACTATGGTTTTCTACTTAATATGATTTATGGTTTCTTCCACTCTTGTTTCTCCACCACACTAGTTCAATATGCATTTGATTTTCAGGATTTTCAATCCAAGGATGGCCACCCATACTTATTTGTGAACACTATTATAAATTTATTCTTATTTTTGTGTTATTCTACCATTCAGTGATTTGGATAGGATAGGGGCAAGACAGATGTGTCTTTGATAGAATATTATGAGCATATTAGTTTATAAAGAAAAATTTTAGCTACTATTTATTTGAATTATGAGTTGAGTCAAGCTTAAAATATCAATATTTTAAAAATATTTGGATCAATGATCCTTTACACATGAACAAGTTAAGCTGTAAGCACCACTAAGAATAATTGTTAAGTAACATTTGCAAAACCTTGGAAGATGAGAGAGCTGCCTATAGACTGGAGGGGCTAGTTGATTCTTATTTTGAAGAGATGAAGAGACTTGTACTGAATAACGTACAAGGAGAAATGCAGTAATATAAAACTATAATTTTTACAAAGTTCTCTCATGGCTTGGATCAATAGGACTAGCCATACCAATACACCTTTCTCCTTTCCTATCTTTGTTCGATTAGCAAACTAGAAGAATGCCATAGAGTGTTTCTTGGATTTTAGCAGAACATATGATATTCTTGTGGACAAGATAATGGGATGTGATGAAGTCTGGATTTATAGATTTATACTTAGCATAACCATCAACTGTCCCTCAAAAGCGTTAATTTATCAAGTCGGACAGAAGCCCTGAGCAGCATGCTGCAGACTTTGCCCTTGCACTTGTCCTTCATCACTTTTATATTAGTAATTGGGTCAATGCCTGAATGGTGTGTTGGGGTGTGTGTGTGTGCAGGGAATATCGGGGATGACATGAAAGCAATGTAAAAGTAAGAGCTAATATGACAACTTTCAAGCATATTCTCAGCAACAGAATCTGAAGAGAAGGAGCAAGGGATAAAAGGTGACATTTCACAGGGTTGGGTTTTTGTTTGTTTGTTTTTGCAATACCACATTCAGTTGGATAACTCAATTATGCAAAGGTGGAGAAAAGATTCTTTGGATTTTGTATCAGTAAATTTGAGTCAGTTGAACTGAGGCAGATGAACCTAGAGCCTGTTACACGAGGGAAGTAAGTCAGAAAGCAAAGAGCAAATATTGCATATTAACACATATATATGGAATCTAGAAGAAATGGTACTGCTGAACCTAACTGCAGGACAGAAATAGAGATGCAGATGTAAGGAACAGACTTGTGGGCACAGTGGGGGAGGGAGAAAGTGGGACCAGTTGAAGAACAGCACTGACATATGCACACCGCCATGTGTGAAATAGCTAGCTAGCGGGAAGAGGCTCAGTAACACAGGGCTCAGCCTGGTGCTCTGTGATGACCTAGAGGGGCAGGCTGTGGGTGAAGGAGACTAAAGAGAGAGGGGATTTATGTATACTTACGGCTGATTCACACTGTTGCGTGGCGGAAGCCAACACAACGTTGTAAAGCAATTATTCTTCAAATTAAAAATAGTCCTGGGGTTCAGTTAGTGGCATGTGACATATAAGTCATAGATTTAAAACAATTTTTAAAGGAAAACTTGTTTGGTTTTAAGACATATATGCATCCCTCATCGATGGTGGTAAGTGAATAGTCACAGTGCATTGATTAATAGGCTGTTGGAAGCCTAAACAGAAATCCGACATTCAGAGTCAAAAAAAAAGGTCTCTCAGTTTTAGTTCCCATATGGGGACTCACTGTGATAACTGTATTTTTCACCAGAACAATTAGGCATTGTTCAGAGAGAACTTCCTTGCTTAGGTACCTGGGCCAATTGCCTCAGCCAGGGAACATACAAATTTCATAAGCAACATACTTGAGGAAATATCTTGATATGAAATGAATGATAAAAACCCCCAGAAGTGCACATTGAAGAAGTAAAATCTGAGCCATAGAAGGGTCACCTGGCACTTGATTAATAAGACTTACAGAACCCAAAACACACATTTACCAATGTGGGTCATTAGTTCTGCCATGCTATTTCTCCAGTGAATAAAGAGTTACAAAAACTTTGTTTCCCCTAAGAGTAATTTAGAGAATACTAGTTTCTTGTTTTCTATTAGCATTAATAACATGTAAGTTAGGGTCAATTAGTACAAATTTGGGAGGAAAAACTGAGTCAAACCAAATGAAGCAGCCATCTTTAATTGTAAAATGTCTCAGGGTCTTCACTCTGTCAATGTATATTGTGAATTTTTAAGAAGAAATATGAAATGCCGTATTTTTCCTAGCTTACATAAGCATGAAATCCCTCTTTAAACATATTTTGTGCAGCTAATTTATTATAAAATACAGTTTAGAAAACACTTAACTAGAAATTTTCTAGGATCTCTGACATGTTAAATTTCTGTATATACTGTCTTTCTACTCACTCAGATGCCTGTAAACAAATAAACAGAGAAAAGAAAGTAAAATTACAAGAAAAATCAACAAGTCTCGGCAGTAGAAACAGAGTGGAACCTGAACACATCATTATTATACATACACCATTGTTCTTAACACTATGCCAGTTATTACAGTCTGAGAATTTGGCTACATTCAAAATATGTTTACCACATATGCCTACATCTGATACAAAGTTTATATCTCTCACTATTTACCCAGAAGATTCACTCTGGCAAAAGATACCTACCTTAATACACCCTGATCACTAAAGCGATCAAGACAGCCATCCATTCTATCAGTGTTTGAGTCAGAGATGAATAAGCAAAACATCTGTGTTGGCTGGAATTTGCTGCTTCAGGATACTTTGAATGCCTCATGCTACTCTGGAACTCTCAGGATCTCTATGGTTCTGGGATCCTATCTGCTTCCTTCCAGTTCTCACGACATCTGCCTCATCACACTCCTCACTATAACTCCTCATTTTCTCGTCTTGTTTTTCAGTCACATAGCGTGTGCGCCTGAGGGGGTGGTTCGATATTCCTAAAATGAATGATTTCATGTGTATTTGTATCACTAGTTCAGTGGAAAGTACTATATCCTGCTGCTGCTGCTGCTGCTGCTGCTGCTAAGTCACCTCAGTCGTGTCCAACTCTGTGCGACCCCATAGACTGCAGCCCACCAGGCTCCCCGTCCCTGGGATTCTCCAGGCAAGAACACTGCAGTGGGTTGCCATTTCCTTTTCCAATGCATGAAAGTGAAAAGTGAAAATGAAGTCGCTCTAGGAAAGTATAAAATTCTGTGGATGCTATTTTTGCCCTCAATTCCAAAATCAGTTCTCTGGACTCTGAAATTATAGGTAAAACTTGAAAATAATTTGTTTTCAGAGACTGTTTTCAAATAATCTTTTGTCCGCATTTTCAGACAGTTGATTGTCTCCCTCTGACCTGTTTTTCACAAAGACAATTCAGTTGTTATGGTCAGCATGTGAACAGAGGAACTCTGGAAATCCATGGCACAATATGCTTAGTATTTATTCACTTTTACCACTTGAAATACGTCACAGCCTGCAGCGTGACTTTCTCTTTAACACAGCATGATTTTTGTTTCATTCCCTCTCTCTCCCTTCTCATTCAGAAATCAGTCTCACAGAGGAACTCAGGCTGAATGCGTGGCCAGCAACCATGCTGGTCAAGAGGTCAGAAGACTTGAGGGAAATTCTAGCTCTGTCACTAATGTTTCTGTGAGACTGGCCAAGTTTCTTAGCCTCACCTCACTATGTTTATAAGTGAAGACACTAACGTATCGCAGTAGGCTGCAATATTTCATGCTAAAAAGAATGAGAAAGTTCTGCATTGAATAGGCACTCAAAATGTTTAAGCCAATATGAATCTTGAGTTGTTTTCTGCCATGGTTTTCAAGCTTAATATCTGCAAGTTAACATAAAATGAGTGAAACTAAACATTGTTGTAAGATAATCTGCTTTAAAGCACTAGGAATTGTATAAAGTGCTGTACAAATATAAATTAATCACTTTGACACTGACACTCAGTTCAGTTCAGCTGCTCAATTGTGTCTGACTCTTTGCAAACCCCACGGACTGCAGCACGTCAGGCTTCCCTGTCCATCACCAACTCCGAGAGTTTACTCAAGCTCATGTCCATTCAGTTGGAGATGCCATCCAACCATCTCATCCTCTGTTGTCCCCTTCTCCTCCTGCCTTCAATCTTTCTCAGCATATGGGTCTTTTCCAATGAGTCAGTTCTTCTCATCAGGTGGCCAAAGTATTGGAGTTTCAGCTTCAGCATCAGTCCTTCCAATGAATATTCAGGACTAATTTCCTTTAGGATGGACTGGTTGGATCTCCTGGCAGTCCAAGGGACTCTCAAGAATCTTCTCCAACACCACAGTTCAAAAGCATCAATTCTTTGGTGCTCAGATTTCTTTACAGTCCAACTCTCACATCCATACATGACTACTGGAGAAACCCTAGCTTTGACTAGATGGACCTTTATTGGTAAAATAATGTCTCTGCTTTTTAATATGCTGTCTAGGTTGGTCATAGCTTTTCTTCCAAGGAACAAGCATCTTTTAATTTCATGGCTGTAGTCATCATCTGCAGTGATTCTGGAGCCAAATAATAAAGTCTCTCACTGTTTCCATTGTTTCCCTATTTACTATTACAATCAAAATTTTTTCCAGTGAAGAAAATGCTATATTTTCCTTATGTGAGTTGCATGCTTTTGAAAATGTTCATCATCCACATAGTCTATAGAAATGTTTAAGAGCATTCAATGGTCTCCTTGCTTTCACAGGACTCTATCTATACATTCCAAAACTAATATCAATGCTCCTGATCTTCTGTTTGATTTTGACCTATGAATACGTAGCCAGATTCTTGGCATCTCGAAAGACTCAAGTACACCATGTAATTCTGATCAAATTGAACATAGGAGTGTGACAGATTTGTGTTATGAATATAGGGTAAAGTCTATGGTAAAGGAAAAAAGAATCCTGAATAGGTATTTTATAGCCATCAACCTTAGTAGCTTGCAAACGACCAACTACACTTATAGATATGCAGGAAGGACCTGCTAGGAAGAGGAATTTGGCAGATCACTAACGGTAGAGAATTATCATTAAATGACTGACACTAACCTGCTTTCTAGTAGCTAATAATTGTTTACCACAATGATTAAAATGTATCTGTTACTACTCTCATTTCTTTTGTATTTTAGAGTTTATAAAATTATCCTTATTATGTCCTTTACTATAACATGTACTTTCTCTTGTACTATCCTTTATATTTTCACTAAATCTAATTAACTCACAACAAAAATCTCCCATTTTTATAAAGGAAAATTGAAGCTCCAAAGTCAATGTCACCTAAAGCTCACTATTTTGGAAACAGAATTGCTTTTTCAAGAGAGTTGCTGGAGATGACATGTTCTTCGATGTCCGCAAATCACTGATTCTATATCTTCAGCTGATTGATTTTTTAAAATTTGCTGTATATTTCTTTATTTATTCTGTTCCACTCCCCATACCCTTCCTCGACAGGTTAATACTATGTTTCAGGACACAGGATGTAGAAACAAACAGAAGATAATATTGTGAAAAAGAATAAACACTCTGCCTGATGTGGTTTATAAAGAAACTTTTATGATGAAACAGATGGTTTATAAAAAAGAAATGATTCTCAAGCCCAGCTGACATTATACTAATTAGATGATCAGAAGGCACCTACTAAAAGTGATTTGATCATAATACCAACATTTATAAGACATCATGTTTGCCTCCACTTCCCAACAGCCTCTGTCAAAACCTAGCTGCAATTCTTTTCTTCAAGTTGAAATTTTTAATTCTTAAAATAAAAAGCTATGCCCTCTCTCTACCTCAGATGATCTAAGACATCCCCCTACATAGGGAAAAATGGAAATTCTTGGCTCATCAAAGTGATGCATTAATAATCTTGGCAATAGTTCAGTTTAGTATAGTACTTTCCAATTTTCCACATGAAACTCCTTTCATATATCTTGTCTCCTGGAGTGACAAGCCTTATATGATTTCCAAGTTGGTTTTTCTCGGGTAGAAACTGCCAAAGTACTTTTCAGTCTATGATATAACATAGATGAATCAATTTCCAGTGTGCAATCTAACTTGGGACTTTGATCAAAATGATTTTCACTTCCAAGTGCTGAAAGAAGGTTCACATGAGCCATAGCCAGCTGGGCCTCCACAGGTGAAATACCACATCCCTAAATGCACTTATCCTGTTGAATTTCTTTTTGAAGATGGGCAAAGCATGTTGGAGTTATCATGCTTCACCATGCATATTTCTTTGTCTCGGATCCTTTTCTTTGTGTCTGAACTGATGCATAGACCAAGGTATGGATTCTTCTGACCTTGTTAGAAACCATGCCGTGTACTAAAAATATACACAGATATACACAATATATTCAAATATATACACATATACACAAATATATTCACATAGACATACCATACAAATATGCCTAAATGTTTGAAAACTCAGCAAACACTTTTGTGTATAGTGTTTTGTGCTGGAGAATCATACACAAAAAATTGCCTTCTTACTGGGGCCAGGGACTAGGGAGAAGGAACATATAAAGCATTAAATACAAGCAGATAATGTAAGTGACTAGAAAATCTCACTCTGCTTAAGGGAGTGGGGCATTTGCTTAGGACTATTAAAAATAGATGCATTTCCCTAGATAAGTATTAGATACAGTGCAACTTTTCAAGTAGGAAAAAAAAAAAAAGGAATTGTCCAATGAGTTAGGACAGAGGGAAAGTGTGTTCATTCTAGCTTAACAATGAAACAAGGATGCACCCACAAATGTGAGTGAAAGAGGGAGGGTAAGGCATAAAGATGATCTTTGGCTGAAGCTAGATTGAGAAGAACCTTGAAACAATTTGAGCAAGAAGGTCCCCAGGTATTATAATTAGTACTTAACTTTATTGATGAAACTTCCCTGCCTACTTACGGCTCCTCCCTCCCTCCCTCCCTCCCTCCCTCCCTCCCTCCCTCCCCCCCCTCCCTCCCTCCCTCTCTCTATTCCTCCCTCCCTTTTCCCTCTCTTCCAAATGCATTAATGGGGCACACAATAGGAACTTTTCTGGACTAGACAATCATTTCAAGTTCGTTACAAGTTTATCTCAATGACATTTCAGGATGCCTATAGTACTGTCATATTTCAGGCAACTGGATTTGCACTTGTTCTTGGCAAATCCACTTTCTTTTGTTAAGAAAAGATGTCACAAAGGTTTTATGGTCAAAATCTCATGCAAGTTACCTCTAGACAGAAATGTCTATGAGATCAAAACCTTTTACATTTAAGTAGAATGCAATGCAATTATGGCATAGTAAAAAAAAAAAAAAAGTACAGATCTTGCTGCCAAATGGGTTGAATACTGTGGAATTTGGAGCAGTTTTTGAGTACTATTTATAAGCATGCTTCCCTGGTGTCTCAGACAATGCCTGCAATGTGGGAGACCTGGGTTCAATCCCTGGGTCAGGAAGATCCCCTGGAGAAGGAAATGGCAACCCACTCTAGTACCCTTGTCTGGAAAATCCCATGGATGGAGGAGCCTAGTAGGCTACAGTCCATGTGGTTGCAAAGAGTCGGACATGACTGAACTTTCCTTTCCCTTCTTATAAGCATCAAAACTATTATTGATGCTTTCAGACTGTGGTGTTGGAGAAGACTCTTGAGAGTCCTTTGGACTACAAGGAAATCAATCCAGTCCATCATAAAGGAAATCAACCCTGAATATTCACTGGAAGGACTGATGCTGAAGCTGAATCTCCAATAATTTGGCCACCTGATGTGAAGAGCCAACTCATTGGAAAAGACTCTGATGTGGGGAAAGATGGAAGGCAGGAGGAGAAGGGGATGACAGGGGACAAGATGGTTGGATGGTATCACCAACTCAATGGATATGAGTTTGAGCAAGTTCCAGGAGATGGTGAAGGACAGAGAAGCCTGGCATGCTGCAGTCCATGAGGTCACAAAGAGTCAGACATAACTGACTGAACACATTATAAGTAGTACTAATAGCAAGCACACTGTGTGCTTACTATGAACCAGGTGCTATATGTTTATTCTCATTTGTTCCCACAACCATTCTATGAGATACTTATATGATTATTTCCCTATTTTACAAATGAACACACATAGACTTTGAGAGGTTCAGGTTTGCCTGGGAACAGAACAAGAATGAGGTGGAGCTAGGACTTGAACTCGAGTCTGTATACTGAATAAAACTTTTCTTAATCACTATACTATGTCTCCACAAAACTAATGTGTATAACAGTACTTATGCAGATAAGGGAAAATGCTATTTCCTCCCAAACTTTTACACTCATTTTTTTAGAAATGTATTTTTAAGACCTATCTTACAAAGTAAAAATTTTCCCTATTTGATTCTTAGATGTGATATACATATCTTATGTCTCCTTAAGCACCATTTCTCACACTAATCAGTCTTACAACACAATCAAATTACTTTTTTTCCCCTTGTTTTTCATGCTTAAACCAGAAATTCATATTTGTGCAGCTGACTTTATCCTGGTATTGTACAAATGGTACATAATGCAACATTTCTAAACAGGAGAGGAAGGGAAAAAAATGGAAAAGTTCATTTGTGCTATGAATCTAAATACTCTATGGTTCTCCTATTTACATGCTAGAAGTAGAAAGTGGGAAAGATATATGAAATTACTTGAAGATATTTAAAAAAATAGCTACTGAAGTACAGTTCTGTAGAGCTGAAAAACTGGTTGTTCTTTATTAATTTGGCTGCTCACACTGTTGGATGGATTTTCCTTGCCAGTCCTGTCTTTCAAGAGGCAAGGCAGGTGTACTTCACCTACAACCCACTCAGTGCCAGGCTGTCACAGCCTCACAAAATTGCACATTGATCCAAAGGAGCAGATACTGATGGTTTCCTGACATTCAGCCAATTACAGAGTGATGCATTACTAACGACTTTCTGAAATTGGGTCTGAAGTCCTCTTTCCAAATCCCTTCCCCACAACCACTAAGGGACCTCTTTTCTCTTCTCTCCATCTCTTCCCACATATAGACACTGCCAAACCAGTTTAACAGTCATTAAAGTCATGTTGAAAATGACGGTATGACACTCTGCCGCTGGAGTTCCCATGAATTCTGTGGTTTGGTGGTAACTGGACAAATTTATTCATCCAATGTTTCAATACTTCAGACAATAAAGTAACATAAAGCTGGTTGAAGTATTTATCTATACCCCTTAAGTCAGATATAAAAGATGAAAATGCATGATCTTCTTTGAAGAGAGAGAGCCTAGGAATGAACTCTTTGGGGTCACAACAAGATGGCTAGCTGCCCAGGTTTCCTACATGAGAATCAGATCAACTTGGCAACATGACAAATCTATCTTTTTGTTGTTGTTGTTGTTAATTTTTACTGCAGTATAGTTGCTTTACAATGTTGGGTTAGTTTCTGCTGTACCCCAGAGCGAACCAGCTGCATATAAGCCTGTGTGTGTTCTCAGTCATTCAGTCACATCTGACTCTGCAACCCCAGGGACCATAGCCCACAATCTCCTCTGCCCATGGGATTCTCCAAGCAAGAATACCAGAGTGGGTTGCCATTTCCTCCTCTAGGGGATCTTCCTGACCCAGGGATTGAACCCATGTCTCCTGCACTGGCAGGTAGATTCTTTACCACTAAGACACCTGGGAATACATGTATCCCTGTATCCCCTCTTCTTTGGATTTCTTACCATTTAGGTCACCCAGAGCCCTGAGCAGAGTTTCCTGTGCTTCACAGCAGGTCCTCATTAGTTATCTAGCTTACACATAGTATATGCCAATCCCAATTTTTTATACATCTTTTCTTCAGTCTGATCAACTCTCCCACTCTGGTTCCCTTCAGCAGTCTTTGGTGTCACTTTCTGGCTCACCCTAATACTTTCTCCTGCTTCATCAGCAGCAGTCTCTGGTGTCACTCTCTGGCTTGCCCTAACACTTTCTTCTGCTTCATCATCCAATAATTTTGATCATCTTACACTTGCGCTTGTGTTATTTTACATCAGTGGAATTCAACAAAAAATAAAGGTGCCTGTTATAAAATCTATGTTTCTTGAATGTTCCTTAAAAAAGAGTTATATGAGGTTTAAAATATGAAATAGTGTGTTTACTCATTTAATCCATCTTTACTATGTACTATGTATCAGCACCTGGTAATTGGACCATTGCCTTCGAAGTTTTCAGCTTAGAAGAGGGATACATGTAAAGAAACAAATAGAGTAAGATGTGCTGATGGAAGCACCTAGGGTATGGAAAGACTCACTGAAAAGAAGGTCATCATAGATTCGTCACAGGTAATGATCGCTCAGTAATCCATTTAATTTGTAGTGTGTCAGCAATCACACTGGACAAAACTGTGCCATCCAGTTTAATTAAAGATGGTAAAATTCACTAAGACAAGGCCAAGTCTCTCCTGCTTGTGAGTTTTCTTTGCCCAGGCAAAGCTGGATACATTCCTCTGAACACTTTCTCAAAGCCACAGACCTTTGCGTGGTTCTCTACCTTGTTCTCCCCCTTGACTGAGAGTTCCTTAAGGCGGCATGTCGCCGGCCCTCTTGGCTGCTGACTCATGTCTAAAAGACCCTTAGAAATGCTGATCAAACATTTAGAAAAAAAAGGCATTTCTTTAGCCTGAGCATGGCTAGCTCTAGAGAATATGGGAACTGGTAAAAGAGAAATTTATTTTTTTCCCCAAATGACATTTCCCCATTGTGCTTCATTGCTTCTGAGTTTATTCCCAAACCTCATCCCATTTCCTAATTCACCTCAAGGAATTTCCTTTCAGCTTAATTCACTGTAGATAACAATGAATTATAAGGTCAAATGATATGACCATCTTAGTCATATATTTTAAGTACATGCAGGTATATTCTTATTATGAATTTGTCAATGACTCTTCTTTGTATAATGGAGACATTTTGCCACTGTGATGGTCTCTGGGGGAAAATAATTTGCATCAAAAAGTCCAGTTATACAAAACAGAGCACAGCTTGGTCTTACTACTTGAGAGTCCTAATCCTGTTCTAATAATAATAACATTGCATGGAAATTCAGGAAGATATCTCTAACGTTGGTGTATCTTTTTTAGCAAAGAAAAGTGATTCTCTGTTTTGAGGCTGCCTGCACTTGGGAGAGGCAAGTAATGGCTGTGAGGGATGTGGTGTCAGCATGCAAGGTAGGAGCTGATGATGTAATGGGAACAGACAACTGTCAAGGTGATTTAGTACAGAGCTGCTCAAGCTGGACCACAGCGTGAGATACTGACTCAGAAAGGCTCAGGAGGAAGCTCACAGGTGAAGGATTTAGAGAGAGTGTCCCCCTACAAATACTGGAGAATGCATCATTTCAAAATGATGTAAGTTGAGTTGTCATTTATTAAATAAAATGGTAGCCACGTGACTTAGGAAGGATCAGAAAACGTCTACTTTGGGGACTTTAAGAAAGCCCTTATTAAACGTTTTATCTACTTAGTAGGGTATCTTTATCTTCTTACTGTAAAAAATAAGCAATATACTTTAAAATTTGGAAAATGAAGAACCATAGGAACAAAACTGAGAAAAGTTATCCTCCAGAAGGAATTAGCATTAAACTTACAGAAATATTCTTTAGACTTTATATTTAGTGACAGAGTTTCAAGCATGCGTTTTAGAAATCATTTCTGTGTATGTGTGTGTGTCTACAAATGACACATGCAGTTTCCACACTAATAGACTGAATCACTGTGCCTTATTATATTTCAAGTGAAAGCTAAGTCGCTCAGCTGTCCGACTCTTTGCAACCCATGGACTGTAGTCCACCAAGCTCCTCGGTCCATGGGATTCTCCAGGTAAGAATACTGGAGTGGGTTGCCATTTCCTTCTCCATTATTATATTTAGGCTTCCCATAAATATTTTTCCTCTGTACTATTTCAGTTTTTTTGGTCTTATATATAATGTTGGAATTTATGTTTTGCTATATTTTTCTTTCTTATTTATTATTTTCTGAAGCTAAAATATAAGAAATACAATTCAGTTCAGTCACTCAGTCATGTCCAAGTCTTTGCAACCCAAGCATGCCAGGCTTCCCTGTTCATCACCAACTCCTGGACTTTACTCAAACTCATGTCCATTGAGCTGGTGATGCCATCCAACCACCTCATCCACTGTTGTCCCCATCTCCTTTCGCTTTCAATCTTTCCCAGCATCAGGGTCTTTTCAAATGAGTCAGGTCTTTGCATCAGATGGTCAAAGTATTTGAGTTACAGCTTCGACATCAGTCCTTCCAATGAATATTCAGGACTGATTTCCTTTAGGATGGATTGGTTGGATCTCCTTGCAGTCCAAGGGACAGTCACAATAACCCATCAGTTAAAAACTGGATGAGATACTAAATAATTATGGATTATGAGGTCAGATTATAGAAACATCTTAATAATATAATTAAAATTTATACAAATTTTTATCATAAAATAATATAAACTTGATGCAAGAAATTTGGCAAATACTGGAAGAAAGTCATTCACATTCCTACCACTTAATTATAATCAATGATAATATTTTGGTGTCTATTCAAGGTACATATTCAGTTCAGTTCAGTCGCTCAGTTGTGTTCGACTCTTTGTGACCCCATGGACTGCAGCACACCAGGCCTCCTTGTCCATCACCAACTCACAGAGTTTACTCAAACTCGTGTCCTTTGAGTCCATGATGCCATCCAACCATCTCATCCTCTGTCATCCCCTTCTCCTCCCGCCTTCAATCTTTTCCAGCATCATGGTCTTTTCAAATGAGTCAGCTCTTCACATGAGGTAGCCAAAGTACTGGAATTTTAGCTTCAGCATCAGGCCTTTCAGGGAATATTCAGGACTGATTTCCTTTAGGATGGACTGGATAGATCTCTTTGCAGTCCAAAGGACTCTCAAGAGTCTTCTCCAACACCACAGTTCAAAAGCATCAATTCTTCAGTGCTCAGCTTTCTTTATAGTCCAACTCTCATATCCATACATGACTACTGGAAAAACCATAGCTTTCACTAGATGGACCTTTGTTGACGAAGTAATGTCTCTGCTTTTGAATATACTATCTCGGTTGGTCATAACTTTCCTTCCAAGGAGTAAATGTCTTTTAATTTCATGGCTACAGTCACCATCTGCACTGGCAACCCACTCCAGTACTCTTGCTTGGAAAATCCCATGGACGGAGGAGTCTGGTAGGCTGCAGTCCATGGGGTTGCTAAGAGTCGCACATGACTGAGCAACTTCACTTTCCCTTTTCCCTTTCATGCACTGGAGAAGGAAATGGCAGCCCACTCCAGTGTTCTTGCCTGGAGGATCCCAGGGATGGGGAAGCCTGGTGGGCTGCCATCTGTGGGGCTGCACAGAGTCGGACACGACTGACGTGACTTAGCAGTCACCATCTGCAGTGATTTTGGAGCCCCCCAAAATAAAGCCTATCACTGTTTCCCCATCTATTTTCCATGGAGTGATGGGACCAGGTGCCATGATCTTAGTTTTCTGAATGTTGAGCTTTAAGCCAATTTTTTTCACTCTCCTCTTTCACTTTCATCAAAAGACTCTTTAGTTCTTTGCTTCCTGCCATAAGCGTGGTATTATCTGCAAATCTGAGGTTGATATTTCTCCTGACAATCTTGATTTCAGCTTGTGCTTCATCCAGCCTGATGTTTCTCATGATGTACTCTGCATATAAGTTAAATAAGCAGGGTGACAATACACAGACTTGCCATATTTCTCTCCCTTTGGAAACAGTCTATTGTTCCATGTCCAGTTCAAACTGTTGCTTCCTCACCTGCATACGGATTTCTCAAGAGGTAGGTCAGGTGGTCTGGTATTCGCATCTCCTTCAGAATTTTCCACAGTTTATTGTGATCCACATAGTCAAAGGCTTTGGCATAGTCAATAAAGCAGAAGTAGATGTTTTTCTGGAACTCTCTGGCTTTTTCGATAAACCAACAGATTTTGGCAATTTACTCTCTGGTTCCTCTGCCTTTTCTAAAACCAGCTTGCATGTCTGAAAGTTCATGGTTCACATACTTTTGAAGGCTGGCTTGGAGAATTTTGATCATTACTTTATTAGTGTGTGAGATGAGTGTAATTGTACAGTAATTTGAGCATTCTTTGGCATTGCCTTTCTTCATTCAAATGGATATATCAGAGTTCCAAGGTACATATAGCTCTTGTTCAATGGGAATTAAAATATAAATATATATATGTATAAATTATGTGTCTTACATATTATAAAATGTTCCTATTTCATGAAATTATTACTTGAGATGATAGTGGTTAATGGCTGCTTTGGGCTTTCCTGGTGGCTCAGATGGTAAAAATCCACCTGCAGTGCAAGAAACTCAGGTTCAGTCCCTGGGTTTGACAGATCCGCTTGAGAAGGGAATGGCAACCCACTCCAGTATTCCTGCCTGGAGAATTCCATGGACAAAAGATCCTGGTGGGCTACAGTCTATGGGGTCACAGAGTTGGGCATGATTGGGCAACCAATAAAAACAGCAACGGTTGATTTAAAATCTTGTTGGTGTACCATATACTTTCTGTGTATGTCCCTACTGGGATAATTCTGTTTATTTTTGTTAGGTTTTTAATATATTAAATAAGGTTCTATGAACCTTCGTAAATATTTCTCTTTGTTCATAGTTTTGTGCATAACCACTTAAGTTTAGAAAAATAAATTTATTCAAAGAATGTGTGTATTTTTTAGCAAACATATATCTTTAAAATAAAACATAACAAGAAAAATTAACTCTTAGTAAGCAGCTACCATCTGCCAGAATTATTAGAAATTCACTACCTATATCCCTATTTCTACCTATTCATAAGCATATAAATTGGGATTATTTCCATTTTACAGTAAGAAAAATGAAGCACAGAATCATTTGGTAACTTACTCATGATCACACAGCTGATAAAAGATGGAACCAGGATATGAACTGAGACAGGTTGGCTCCTGTGTCAGCACCCTCCAAGTTTAAAAAATTATAGCATATTCAAAATAGAAGTATTCCTATCTGGTATTGTTGGAAAAATGGCAATGCAAAAGGATGGCTCCTTTTTCAAAACAAATTAAATGATAATCAATATTCATTAAAGAAAAAGACCTTTTCATTTTTTGAGTCTGGAAATTTGGTTAAAAATAGAATTTCCAGTTGTAAATTTTTCATACTAGAAGATATCCCTTTGGCTTGATACCATGTACTCCGTTATTTACGTTAGCAGACATGTAGAAGTTCTTTAGCAGGATTTTATGCAAGGAGTAATCAGAAGGAAAATACAATTATGACAAAGGAGAATATGATCAATTAGAAAGTAGTTAGGAAGACCAAACATGTCAATAATTAATTATGAAAGCATGTACCCACACACTTTTCTCTTAGTTCTAAATCTCATGGTATATTTTTTAAATGTTAAACTAGGTCTGTTCCTACATCTGCTTTCCGGTCCTATGTCTTCCTTTTTAACAAGAGATGATAAACAAGCCACACACATTCTTTACAATCCAGTTTTCTCAACTTTAAAAATAGAAATAACCATTGGCATTTATCCTTCCTCGTTTGGTTAAGTATGTGGTTCAGGAGAAGTACTGGATACATCTTATTCCAGGGGAGGCTTTACAGTGCATGGGTGTGTTTAGGTGTAATAATGTGGTTAGGTTGAAATGCCTGCTCTATTACAAGATTGTGTGCCTTTGTAACTTACTTGACACCTCGGGACTTTGGTTCCTCAGCAATAGAAAAGGATCATAATGTTTTTTCTATAAGCTTGTGTGAGAATTAAGTAGTAGGTAATAAGGCCTGGAGCAGTGCTTAGCCCTGATTATGAGAGCTTCATAAGCTTCATCCTCTTAAGATGGTTCATATTTTAATACAGGTACTAGAGAGAGAAGAAAATGGAGAGATCACTGTCCTCCACAAAAACAAACAAAACCCAAAAAAAAAAAAATCCCTGCAATTTATTGAGACTCTGTTTTATTTCCATTTTTATTTCTTGTCTGCTCTTAACATCTCAGAGCCTGCACTAACAGTAAGATCTAGCAAGTTGTAAGCAGCTAGGATTTGAATCTGGAACTCACCACAAGTATGAATGTAGGGGAGAAAGAGTTGCTAGAGAAAACCAAATAAAGGTAATACTTAATTTTAGAACAATAATATAATAATTAGGGACTTCCCTAGCAGTTCAGTGGTTAAGAATTCACCTTGCAATGCAGGGGACACAGCTTCAATTCCTGGCAGAAAAAAAAAAAAAAAGATCCCACATGCCTTGGGGCATCTAAGCCCACACACTACAAGGCAAGATGCCTCCTGCAAGAAGAAGCTGCAGCTAAGACCCGACATGGCCAACTAAATACATTAAAAAATAAAGAAAGAAAATAATATTTGATATAACATCGTAAGACAACAGGCAGGATCAGGGGCCAAGAGCCCATCAGCTGAATTACTAATTACTGGCTTTCCTGATGGCTCAAGGGTAAAGAATCCACCTGCAATGCAGCAGACCTGGATTTAATACCCGGGTTGGGAAGATCCCCTGGAGAAGAGAATGGCTACCCACTCCAGTATTCTTGCCTGGAGAATTCTATGGGCAGAGGAGCCTAGTGAGGTTCAGTTCACGGGATCACAAAGAATCAGATGTGACTGAGTGACTAACCATTACACTTCAATCCTTAATAGTCCTTATATTATTTAGGAGTTTCCCGGGGTGAGTGCAGTAGGAAATCAGGAAAAATTTGTTGTAAGTACTTTCACTGAGGGTTATTTAAAAGCGTTTTTTTTTTTTTTTAAGTTGATCATGTTTTCCATTACCACGCTTCTCATTCCCAGGAATTCAAGTGACTAATAAGCCAGTTCCAGGTAAGGGGAGGGAGAACAGAAAAAGGGAGGGAATAGAGAAGGGCTAGTGGGGGCGGAGAGGGGAAGTAAAGTAAAATGGGTGAATGGGTGCAGACGCTGAGGGGGATGGTAGCGCTGAGAGATTATAACAGGGATTTAAGGGATGAGTTCTATCTCGACATCATTTTTCAAGTAACTGAAGAAACAGAGAACATACAATGAAAATGACAGATAATAAAATGCTGAAGGTCAAGTGAGAAATATGTCTCAGATGATGAAAACTTTTCAGATGGTTCAACAAATATGGAAGAGACAGATCAGCCCCATTATGGTGGTGAGATGGAATGCTGTCAGTTTCATTATACACAGATTCCATAAGATTTTTGTTTTTTTATACACACAAAAGTGTTGTTCAGTTTATATTATGACAGAAAAAATAGAACCGTAGCTTCTGCCTTATAATATATAATGATGTTTTTCTCTCATATTTTTGATAGTTACACATTTGCTAGGGGAAGAACTTGCAAGATAGAATCAACTCTCTCTCCATCTGCATGTAAAAATATGATGTCAATTTTAGAGGATTAAGTCTTTGGGGGAGCAGACAGAGAGGCAATTCTCACCCATCCAGGCAGACAGAATGGAGTTAAGATTCCCTAATGTTCCTGTGAAATGAAAAAAAAAAAAAAAAAAAGAGGCAACTACTAAATGTAAGGATATCACTTTATTGAAATCTAATTTTTCTCGAAATATATTTTCTCCCTGCTTTCTTCTGGGTCATCCTACTGTGCAGCTGAAGCTTTCTCTCTGACACAGTAGCCCATTCTCCTTACATGTGCAGAGCTGTGTTATGAAAACGAAGACCACTGATGGGGCAAAATGCTGCTATGTGGACTTATGCTTCCTGTGGTAAGCAGCACGAGGAAAATGCCTGGTCTTTCGAAAGAGTTATAGAAAGGGCAGATACTGGATTTCAGACTTGCATCCTGATCTGCCCCAGTTAGCAATGTATCATGGGAAAATACTGGCAAGCAAGAATGAAGAATTTTTTTTTTTTTTAAGTACAAAGTCTACTATAGTCTTTAAATCTCTGATAGAGATATCTAGTGCTCACACCTCTCTGATTTCCTTCCGCTCCCCCTACTCACTGTATTTCCCTTTTCTCTTCCAATTAAGTCGGATGATAGCTTTAGCCAATAAAATGTGACTGGAACTGGCATATGTCATTTCCAACTGAAGCAATGAAAACTTGCATAGACACTCCAATATTCTTCTCTTCCAAAATCTGCCCTGGAATGTCACTCAACCCACACTGAAGTTTTCAGTCTAACTTAAATGTTAATTGTGTTAGGCTGTTATGACTGTGGGGCCTTTCTTGGTACTGAGGCATAGCCCATCCTGACTAGTGCGTGCACGCCTGCTAAGTCGTTCAGTCGGGCCCGACTCTGTGGGACTCTAGGGACTGTAGCCTGCCAGGCTCCTCTGCCTGTGGGATCCCCCAGGCAAGTTGCCATGGCATGGGTTGCCATGCCCTCTTCGAGGGGATCTTTCCAACCCAGGGACTGAACCAGCGACTCGCGCATCTCCTGCAATGGCAGGCGGGTTCTTTACCACTACCACCCCCTGGGAGGCATGTGAGCAGTACAGGTGCTCAGGTGAGGCTTGGCTCATCATTCCTGAGCATCTGGCGGACTCTCATAGTTTTCATTAATAGCAGATCTAATGGTTGAGTGTCCTTATTCCAAATGTGATTCAAATTACACGCATTAACTGATTAATGTAAACCATTCTGTTTATTCTGCCACGATGTGGAGAGTATGCAGAACATACCTTTGTTTTTGCAGATTGCAACTGCTCTTATAAACATACAGTCAGTATGGCAGCATTCACATCCTAGTTCTTTCTCAGGTATCATTTGCAGTTACCTGGAGATTTCAAGACTGAGTTTTTCCTCCCAAAGAATTGAGCCATAAATATCAGAATGAATCCTATAAAAGTACCAACATTTGACCAGTTTTGATTAATAAGTTTTCAAAGTATCACCTAATGTTTTCTTTATTTTCAAAAATAAAGCATTTTATCAGTACTTTATCTAAGCACGTCGGGTCCCTTCTCAACAATCAAAACCATTCTCTCTGCTGAACGGAGACTGGAGAGGGTTTTAAAGGATCAGGGATTCAAACATATGCATTAGACTGTTGTATTTAGGGCTCTTTCTGTGTGTAGAAAATTATATTGTGGCTTTTATATGCTTAACTTCAAAGTCTATCAGCAGCAGAAATCAATCTATAATATCTAACAACAAAAATGTGTATGGAAATTATAACTAAAATTACTGAGGCTATGTTTTCATTTCTTACTAAAAAGACTTATGGATTAGTTCTAGGTGAATGCCATTCTAAATCACTTGATTTATAAACCTGTGACTTAATAAAATTCTAATTTATATGCAGAAATTTGTTTACTTCTTGGGAAATAAATATTATTGTGATTCAGGAAACTGAAATTAGCTCATTAATTGGAAGCGTTCAGTAAATCCTTTCTAAGTGAATGACCAACAATCACAGGAGTGATTTTCTATAAATAATTCTGGCCCTAAGGATCTTCAAAAGTATTAGTTAAACAACAAAACCTTGAATACTGATTAAAGAAAACTCTTCAGTAGAAAACATTAATTAAACAATAACCAGTCTGATTATACCACCAATCCTCAAGATTTTCTACAGTTTAAAAAAAAAAAATGCAGTGATTCTCCATCCAAAGTCCTTGCACTGATGTTGGCTGAGTACCGCCACCTTCCAGCACCACGAGAAACTTGAAGGGGAGTGCGGATGAACTGGCTGAATACACACTTCACTGAGCTCCAGTCCAGGTGGCAGGTTGACGTGTAAGTGCATAAATAGAATAGGCTGCAGGAGGCGCTATACCACAGATATGTGTGGTCAATGACACTGGATGCGGATGTGGGGGTGGGGGTGGTAATTATGCCTGGGGAGCTATACACACTATGAGATATTTTACATGTATCTTAAACCCTTTCTAGGAGCCCATAAGTGCACTCAAGAGGTGGAAGATCAGAGGAGGAGACCACAAGGGTGGTGATCTGGGGATAAGCATGCATGGTGAGTTCAATGATTCACATGGTGTTAGATGGGGCTAAAATGCGAGATGCATGGTGAGAGAGGGATGACTGATGGTTAGTGTAGAAATATCACTCGTGTGGGGCCCTACCAAGTTGAAAATGGCAGGGAAAACAACATGAAATTTAGCTGCTAGCACGGAAGATTCCCTGAAAACTCCAGAGTAGGGGAAAAACAAAGATCATATGTGGAGAGGGAACTGTCTGCTGGATGGCTGGTGGTTTGAGTTTGAGTTAAAGGTATGGAGATGGTCCTCATCAGTTATCTATTTCATACATAACTGATAAGAACAGTCACCATATAGGACAAGGAGCTCAACTTAATGCACTGCGGTACAGGAAAGAAGGGAAATGGGAAAGAAGTTCAAAAGGGAAGGGTTATATATATATATATATATATGGTTCATTTTGCTACCTAATAGAAACTAAAGCACTGTAAAGCAACTATACTCTAATAAAAATAAAAACAGATTAAAAAATAAAGGTGTGGAGATCAGCATATTCTAATGTATATCAATAGGTTCATATATGCAGATGACACCACCCTTGTGGCAGAAAGCGAAGAGGAACTAAAGAGCCTCTTGATGAAGGTGATAAAGGAGAGTGAAAAAACTGGCTTAAAACTCAACATTCAAAAAAGATCATAGCCTCCATTTCCAACATTTCATGGCAAATAGTTGGGGAAACAATGGAAACAGAGACAGATACTTTCTTGAGCTAAAAAATCACTGCAGATGGTGGCTGCAGTCATTAAATTAAAGATGCATGCTCCTTGGAAGAAAAGCCATGACCAACCTAGACAGTGTATTAAAATGCAGAAACATGACTTTGCCAACAAAAATCCGTATAATCAAACCTATGATTTTCCCAGTACTTAGGGACAGATGTGAGAATTGGACCATAAAGAAGGCTGAGCCCTGAATAATGATGCTTTTAACTTGTGGTGCTGAAGAGGACTCTTGAGAGTCTGTTGGACTGCAAGGAGATCCAACCAGTCAATCCTAAAGGAAATCAACCCTTAATATTCACTGGAAGGACTGATTCTGAAACTGAAGCGCCAATATTTTGGCCCCCTGATGCAAAGCATCAACTCATTGGAAAAGACCCTGATGCTCAGAAAGATTGAGGTTAGGAGGGAAGGTGGTGGCAGAGGATGAGATGGTTGGATGGCATCACTGACTCAAGGGACACGAGTTTGAGCAAACTCCGGGAGACAGTGAAGGCCAGGAAAGAGTGGCATGCATCAGTCCATGGGGTTGCAGAGTCAGACTCAACTAAGCAGCTGAACAATAACTGTGAATCTTACTCTTTCACCCCCGCTCTTGTTTTACTCTCTGAATCCCTTGATGCTCTACCCACAGATCCACATACATACATACTATACAAATGGATTCCTGCCGTAGCTTTTCTCACAAGACTCCCCTGCACTGCAGCAACTCCACCTTCTATCTTTCCAACTCATGACCATTCTGTAAGATTTAGTCCATTTTCTACTTCTGACCAAAAAAAAAAAAATCACAGTAAAAGATCAGATTTATAGAATGAAAAATTAAGCCTGATAATACTGACGTATATTGAAGAGTTAGGTCAGAATTATTAAAATGATCTGGTTTATTCCTGATGGTCAAGGAAACAAAGATGACAATAAAGAATAATTATAACCAAGAATAAAGTGACGTGCAAGTGTTAATTGGGCATTAAGGAGCAGCCGCAAGGCTCTCCTTCCCTTGCCGAGAAAAATATAAAAGCTGACAGTCAAATGGTTGCCTGCTGAGTAAAAGCACAGAGCTTGGTAAGACTCGATGTGAACCTGGGCAAAGTACATTTTGAAGCCCATTAAGCCTTAGGAAGACTATAAATAAGAAAGTCTTAAGATGAATCCAAAGTGGTTAATGAGGCCAAATGTCTCAATTGACCTAAGATGGTGGCTCCAGAGGGTATGATGGCTTACTTACTGAGAATGGAAGCTTGTCAGCAGGAATGCTGAATTGATTCTACCTGTGTTTCTTTAACATGAAGCCATCAGGACCTGAGTGCTTGGTTTTCTGGGACTCCAAGTATATGCTTTATGTTCCATCACCCATTCTTCACTGAAATTTACATCTCCCAGCCAGCTTTACTTATTCTCTTAGGAATCAAAATATTTTTATACACTTTATACACCCAGGATATATATGCAATGATGAGACTGTAGGGATTTCCCCAAATCAAGTTGAAAAGGCATCTCATTGTGTGGAAAATCAATAAAAAGAAAATACATCCACATGAAAGGCTCTAAGGATTCAAATACAGGCATTTCAAATCCTGAGCTGACCATGTTGAGTCAAACATATATATATGTGTGTGTGTGTGTGTGTGTGTGTGTGTGTGTGTGTGTGTGTGTGTGTGTGTGTGTGTATATGGCTTGCCAGGTGGTGCTAGTGGTCAAGAACCTGGCTGCCAGTGCAGGAGACCTAAGAGGGACAAGGGCTGGATCCCTGGGTCGGGAAGATGCCCTGGAGGAGGGCATGGAAACCCACTCCAGTATTCTTGCCTGGAGAATCCCATGGACAGAGGAGCCTGGATTCTATGAACCATGGGGTCACAAAGAGTCAAACATGACTGAAGAGACTTAGCACACAGCATATATATAAATATATATATATATTTATACACACACACACACACACACATATATATATAACTGATAACTCCTGTATGAATTATAATAGCAGAAGGCTCTATAAGTGTCTCATGTGCTCAGCTAAATGCTTTACACGTTCAGTTCTAATTTTCACATGATCCTATGTGATAGTCACCATCGTTACTCCATGTTCTATATGATGGAAGATAATAGTAGAACTTGAACTGTGGTGTTGGAGAAGACTCTTGAGAGTCCCTTGGACTGCAAGGAGATCCAACCAATCCATTTTTAAGATCAGCCCTGGGATTTCTTTGGAGGGAATGATGCTGAGGCTGAAACTCCAGTACTTTGGCCACCTCATGCGAACAGCTGACTCATTGGAAAAGACTCTGATGCTGGGAAGGATTGGGGGCAGGAGGAGAAGGGGACGACAGAGGATGAGATGGCTGGATGGCATCACTGATGCGATGGACGTGAGTCTGAGTGAACTCTGGGAGTTGGTGATGGACAGGGAGGCCTGGTGTGCTGCAATTCATGGGGTCGCAAAGAATCCGACACGACTGAGTGACTGAACTGAACTGAACTGTCTCAGAAAACTGTCCTGAAAGGTTGGTGAAACATAAGTCTGATGGGACCATGCCTAACACAAAGTTCGTATTAAAAAATATGAGCTGTTAATATAGTTGTGATCAATTCTATTCTGCAGGTTTGGAATAGAACTCTCCTGGTTTGGAAGGGAATACAGACAAGCACAGGTACGTGTACAAGCACATTTGAACACCTATAGAGACAGATTCCGGAGAAGGAATTGGCACCCCACTCCAGTACTCTTGCCTGGAAAATCCCATGGACAGATAAGCCTGGTGGGCTGCAGTCCATGGGGTCGCTAAGAGTTGGATACAACTGAGCGACTTCACTTTTACTTTTCACTTTCATGCATTGGAGAAGGAAATGGCAACCCACTCCAGTGTTCTTGCCTGGAGAATCCCAGGGTTGGGAAAGCCTGGTGGGCTGCTGTCTATGGGGTCGTACAGAGTCGGACACGACTGAAGTGACTTAGCAGCAGCAGAGACAGATTCAATGCAAGATAGCATTACAAAAGAGGACTTTCAGCCAAGCCAAGCAAAGCAAGGTATTTGTTAAACACTCTGAACAATACCTGCTGGATAGTAATCCCATCATAAATATCAGCTAAGTTGGTATAACTGGTCTGAAGAGGAGAGGATCAAAGAAGGCTTGCTAGGAAGATGCTCGCACTGGTGTCTGGTCAAGGGTGAAGAGGAGATGAGAAGGGGAGAACGATGAGCAGAAGAAATTATATGTGCCTGGCCCTTTTGAAAGTAGCAAGTCTCTCAGTTTAACTGGACTCAGTTCCAGGGCAGGAGAAGTCTGTAGGTACCAGGAAATCCCATGTGCCATGAAATGGAGACAGAATTCAACTGCAGAACATGGAGAAGGATCATCAAAGGTTTTTAAGCAGGAGAAGCAGAAGAAATATTCTTGTTGCCAGGGTACTACACTGGAGAGAGAGTATTCATGGACAAGTAGGGAGGTGACCTATATAGGGAATGGTGACTGGCCAATGTGGTCTTTTTACCTTGTCCTTTCTGGAATCTCTATACTACATTAGTACTCAGTTGTACTAACGCCCTCTTCAGCCCACCAGCCCGAGAGTACCTATTTCCTCTGAATTAAAGCAGAATTAAGTTGGAACTCAACAAGAAACACATGAAGCCATTTTCTTTCACTAATTCCTTTTCTTCTCTCCCACTGCGGTGTACTTTCTATAATTTATTCATCCTGGGGTGCACTTACACGGTGCATCTGCTGCATCATTTTTTTATTATTTCTTCTTGCTTTAAAATTGCATGCGCCACTGAGAAGCAGAGATGATGAATAGGGAAAACAGCGGGGCTCTTGCTAGATGACACTCTGGTTAAAGGTTGGGAGCCTCTATCCAGTCATCTATAGTCTTGTCCATCCATCTTTCATGTTTTTTTGCTCATTTATCTTTTAATATTCAAAATTAAAGACTCTAATTTCTTAGACGAACTTCTTTCCCCTCCTCATATTAATTTTTCCAAATCCACTGCCATCAAGTCATATCCCTGTTGAAAAATACTGTAATTGTTCTGAAGTCTGATTCTTTATTATGACAATCAAGGCCCTTAAGAATTTACCCAATTCTGTTTCCTGGATACTTTCTACAATTTTAGTGTAGTCAAATTGTTTCTGGAACCACTTGTCTATCTTTGCTACACTTGTTTGTTTGTTTGTTTCTCATATCCCTTCATTCCTCTCTTTAGTGCAGGGTACAAATTTGAGCCCACCTTCTCTATGGAACATCTTCTGTCTTCTCAAGTTCTTCTAGAACTTTTATCAAGACGACAATCTTTTTCTCCATCAGTTACTTAGAAGATATACTTGGAATATAGTCGAGAGTTTTCCTAAGCTACTCTTTGGCTTAGAGAGAATCATATATGATGGGAGTTAATTATCAAAGCTAGAGGAATGAAGAACAGTAATATTAATCAAAATTTGCTGTTTCCTCTGCTCCATTAATGATAATTAATTATTGGCTTACTTCTAGAATTCAACTTGAAATTTGGTTTTCAGTGGCAGTGAAAGGTAGACTTCTATTTAAAGATCAATCCCCTAAAGCATCCACTAACATTATATACACTTGCCTCTTGGTTCAATTTTAATATTTTTTCAAGAATTAGGAATGATGTAAAAAGACATGTTAAATTGACTTCATTTGGAATCATGCAGTCATCACATTTGGTAGAAATGAAAATGTGAATTTCATCCACTGTGATGCAATAAAACTTCTAATTTCTTTACCTTTTTTGAGAGAATGATTAGATTACCCGTTAGACCTGAGGGAACAGGCTGCTTCCTCAAATCTTCTGCTTTAATCTCCATGTCTGCACTTATTAAAATATATTCTTGTATCCAAATATAATAGGAGTACCCCTCTATGGGGAGCTCATGTTACATTATTGCTTGTTGAGATCTCTAGTCCAATACTTAAAGCAATGAGCACATGGGAGGGACATTTAAATGTATACACAGAAGCAATTTTGCAGGAAGCAACCAGCTTGCAAAGATGTGAACTCAATTCAATAGTATGCAGACAAATTGCACCTTAGGGCTCTTGCCCATAACTAGCGTTTTCCTCAATACCTATTTGCCTGTGCCTAGATTAAGAAAAAAATAAAGAAAAATAAGGCAAGCAAGCAAGTTGGTTCTCTAGCTCAATCCCATAGCAGCTCTGTACTAAGATAACCGCATCTCATTCTTTTCTGAGACCATAACAATTTCACCAACAAACACAGCAGCTACTTACAAAAATTACATATGAGAATGTGTATTTCAAGAGAATGGGCCAGAAAACTTAATTTACTGTTGTTTTTTTTTAATCACTCTATGGATATGTAGAAGTCGACATTAGATCAACTAGTTATAGTTCTTCCATTCATGAAACTTTTGCTCAAAGTCTCTTCATTGATTTTTAGACATAATAAAAATGAAAGTACAATAGAAATTATTTTAAAAGTCTCCACATTTAAGCCACTTTAGCAATTTCTCTAATATTAGTTTAAGGCATCAATTTGAGTCTATAGAAACATAATAATATTAAATTAAAAGCAAAATAATTATTTAACAGTGGCAGATTTTATTTTTTGGGCTTCAAAATCACTGCAGATGGTTACTGCAGCCATAAAATTAAAAGATGCTTACTCCTTGGAAGAAAAGTTATGACCAACCTAGACAACATATTCAAAAGCAGAGACATTACTTTGCCAACAAAGGTCTGTTTACTCAAGGATATAATTTTTCCAGTAGTCATGTATGGATGTGAGAGTTGGACTATAAAGAAAGCTGAACCCCAAAGAATCGATGCTTTTGAACTGTGGTGTTGGAGAAGACTCTTGAGAGTCCCTTGGACTGCAGGGAGATCCAACCTGTCCATCCTAAATGAAATCAGCCCTGAATGTTCATTGGAAGGACTGATGTTGAAGCTGAAACTCCAGTACTTTTGGCCACCTGATGCAAAGACCTGACTCATTTGAAAAGACCCTGATGCTCGGAAATATTGAAGGCAGGAGGAGAAGGGGAAGACATAGGATGAGATGGTTAGATGGCATCACTGACTCAATGGACATGAGTTTGAGTAAACTCCAGGAGTTGGTGATGGACAGGGAGGCCTGGCGTGCTGCAGTCCATGGGGTCTCAAAGAGTCCTGGAACATGACTGTACGACTGAAGTGAACTGAACAAAACAAATAGAATAACAATAATTAAAAGGGCATTTTCAGTGAATGTTATAGTAGGGGATTGTTATCCATTCTTAATTTAATGTGTCTATTTCATGAAGGTATTATATGCAAAATTATTTAGTAGGCATTGTAATCAAGGTTAAAAAGAAAAAGATAAGCGGGGGAAGGGAGAAAGGGAGAAAGGCAAAATTAAAACATGGTCTGTACCGTCACAGAACTATTTAGGAGGGGCAGTGTATTGAACATCTGTTATATTCTTCCCATAGCATCTTTGCAAAGATTTTCAGTTTTTGTCCTATATAAAGAAACTGAAACTGGAAATTATAGTTTATGTATAAAGATTATATTATGTGTTCCATTTATATAGATAAATAGTGAATCCGCTGAGTAGGTCAATACTCAAGAAAGGCCTTACATATACCTCAAAAGACTGACAACTAAATTTATGTCTCAAGAAAACATAAAATATTTGAGAGGTTTTTTTTTTTTTTTTCTGCTTAGTATACTTTCTAAAAAGTCAAGCAAACAATGAATCAACTAACCAGCAGTCTTCATCCATAAAGAGGGTGTCTCTGCTAAGTTGTACAGCATCACTCACTCAACTAGAACATGCAGTGGTTCTGGTTCACCCTAAATCCGGCAGATTCTAAACTTTAAGGTGTCCTATTACTAGATCAATGTAAAACTGTTCCCTATCTATCCACCTGTCTGTATCTAAGTGAACAGTATATGAGGTTCACAAACACACTGGAAGCTCCGAAAAGGCATGTGACAAGGATTGCGAGGACAGAACCATGCTTAGGTTGGAAACCAGCTGTATATGATAAACCATGAAAGGTGAGAGGAAATGCTTCAAACACAAGGGTACTTCGAAGTCTTTTGTTTCTCTCTTCCTAATCCAGTCACCTTTCAAAATCTTTTATTCCTTAAATTTTCTTCTGAATGCTTGGCTGTCATCACCATTAAAAGCTGCCCTTATCTTTGAAAGCCCTGCTTCTCTCTCCATGTATCCTATTCAGCAAATGGTCACTGATAATCAAGGTCATGTCATAACCTGTGCTGGGTACGTGGGAAAGAGAAAAAAAGAGATTCGCATCGCATTCTGAGGAGCCTAACAAGCCCTGGTGAATTACAGGAGATGCAAACAATGGGAAGCAAGGATTGTAAATCACCAAATATTTACTATGTGCCCACTGCAGACCAAGCAGTATTCTAAGCACTCCGTCGGTCATGGGGAATATCTACCAGAAATCACCCAGACCCATGTTAGTTACTAAGTTGTTCGCTTATGAACATATTATTAATAGCAAGGAAGCCAAAAAAGTAACTCCTTCATTTTAGAGTATTTCACCTTTTATTGACAAAGGATAAACATCTGTCGATTTCAGGATACTATCAGGTCCTAGAAAAGGATAATAGAGTCGATATTCTACTAGTCCCAACTGAGGTTTTCAACAGCTCTCACCAAAAATACTGGCCTAAGTTTTCCAACTAGACTGAAGTGGGAAAAGAAGTTTCCTCTTATTCAGACATTGTTCTTCCTGTCTCTTTTAATTTTATTTAGCTGACAAAATGATTTTGGTTGCTAATACTTACTGAACCTACAATCACTCTAGGTGTTTCACATTGATATCATCATAGCCATATTAACACAGTCTTTGGATGTAGGCACTCTTATAATCTCTAGTTTACAAAGGAGGAAACGTAGTCTCAGAAAGTCTAGTATATTGCCTGGCATCAGTCAGTTACCCAGTAAGTGGTAGTAACAGGATTCAAACCAGGCAATTTGGTTCCAAAACCCAAGCTCTTAATTATTGTACTGAATGCTACCCAAAAGGTGGTTTTCTGCCCACAACGTCTCTTATCCCAAGTAAAACTTGCCAACTAAAAATAGGTCCCCAATTATGTTTCGACATTATAGCCTTCTTTAAAATATATAGTCTGGTAACATCTTATCTAAAACCTAGGTTGCAAGGCTACAGAGAACATAGCATGAACAACTTAAAAAGAAATATACTTGTCCTATAGCCAGGACTTTATACCTGCCCGGAGCACCTTAAACCTTAAACTCCAGCAGCCACCGTGGTCACGTGGCTAACACCCCTAGGTAAGGAACTTTCAGCCACGGACTGGATGATAACTAAACTTGAAGCTGCTTGTAATTATCTGCATAATACTGTGCTTTCAAGTTTAATTCTACAGACACTGCATCATGAAGCCAGAGTATTTACTATGTGTTTCTAGTAAAAGGAATGGCTCTAAATAAAGCTTCATCACAAACACAATCATATTGAGCTATCTGAGTATTCAGTGCAAACATCAACTTTGTTAGTGCACACCATGATCAATGGTAATTCATAAACACTGAATACCAGTGAATATCTTGGTCTTTACTAAGGAAGTCCAGAGAACAAAGACTCGAATTATTTCAAAGGAAGAAAACGTGGTCTGGGAAGGAGTTCAGAATTGAAAGGAAGTTTTAGTATTCCTTAGAATATTTTTTAAAGCATTTTAAAAGGTGTATGTATTCCTGAATTACTTGCATAAATAAATGGTTAAATTTAAAGATTAAACTTTTCATTACTATTCATTACTTCATCAAATACTGATTTGTTATCTAATGTGTCAGGCAGTCTGTTGGTCATAATTCGGCAATGGATAAGATTAAAAGAATGAAATATCTGATGCCTCTCATAGTCAAGAGAGGAGCAGAGGGTTGTCTTAGGATCCAGCCTCTAGCACCAGTCTACCTGGGTTAAAATTTTAGGCTCAAAAGCTGTTAGACATGTGGCTTTGCTCAAATACTTCTATTTCAATTTCTTCATCTCAAATATGATAACCATACTAGCACCAACTTCATAGAACGTTAGGGAAATGTCTAAGATATTAAGACATATAAGGAGGTTGGAATAGCACTGTTTAGGACTTGGTAAGTTCCATATAGTTCTGGTATTTTTAAGCTATATGGATAATACTTTCCAGTAGCTCTTTCTCTACTTGGACAAGCCAGGGCACTGATAAGCAGTAGATGAATATAGTACATTATATGACCATGTCAAAGTACAGATTTTCATAGCTCTGAAATAATGTGGCTAAAATGATTTTGAAGCTAAAAGTTAGCACATAAATGAAGAACATTTTTAAGTAGACAAAGACATAATCTTTAGACACATATTGCCTGAGTGGAATCCAGCTTCACTACTTCCTGTCACTGTAACCTTCAGCGAATCAACTTTTCCCTGTGTATCTCAATTCCATTATCTACAGTGAAATGATCGTTTCTATCTCAAGAGGCTCATGTGATTGAAGCGTGTGACCTATGCAGTTATACATGGTCCTGTGCTTTGAAGGGCCCTGAGCTTTGCTTATTGCTTTGACATCATCATATACTACCAATAATTTTTGAACAAGGGCTTTAAACTTTTGTTTTGTACTGAGCCCCACAAGTTATGTAGCCAGTTGCAGCAAGAATTAAATGGACTACTATGTAAAAGATTGAAATAGTGACTGATGCATTAAAAAGTGCTATGCGTTAACTATTATATTTTTTTCTCTTTATTTTTATATTAGAGAGTCTTATTTCCAAGTTATTATAAAGGTCCAAGATTCTGCTTCCACTGGAACAAAAAATTATATTTGTGCATTCCTTAAATGCTTATTTACCTTGGCATTAAACGTGCTATGCCACCTGCTATGGAATGTCACTTTTCATGAATAACATGCTAGTTTTATGATAGATTTGGTCACAAAGTTCTTGCCTATGGCAGTGCATAGCCTGTCCAGATCAAAGTGGGGAGTGGAAAGAGGGTGGGTCCTGGGAACTCACTGAGCATCTCCGATGTGTAAAGCACCAAAACTACATCTCTTCCCATCCCTACAGTGTTTCCATAAAGTATCATTATCCTACTTTTGCAGATAATGAAACTTACGTTCAAGGAATTCCATATAACCCAGCCAGAATCACAAAAACAAGAATGTCAACATTTAACCCAGGTCATTCTACTGTCACTACCAAATTTCCATTTCTGTCCACCTTAGAGAGCATGTCAATGAGGGGCATGTTTGTAAGTCCCTCATTTTATATACGGCCTCTCTGGTGGCTCAGAAGCCCATTTACCGCTCGCCAACGCAGTAAATTCAAGAGATATGGCTTCAGTCCCTGGGCTGGGAAGATCTCCTGGAGAAGTAAATGGTAACCCACTCCAGGATTCTTGCCCGGAGAATCCCATGGGCAGAGGAGCCTCGAAGGCTACAGCCCGTAGCGTTATAAAGAGTTGGACATGACTTAGCAAACATGTGTGCACACACATACATTTTATACACATGCACATATACATCAGATTTCATGATGTGAAAGGAAATTTCTTGAAAAAGCTATTACATAAGAACTGAGAATAGCCCAGTGTCCAGAAGAACACATGATAGAACTGTATTCTGAAATGATGTCTTTATCTCTTGACCATTCTTCTGATGAAACAACTTCTGAGAGAGCCGCCAGGAACTAGAGTCACAGTCCTGGCTGTGTCAGGGCCACGTGTACCACAAACCAAGAGTGATCCAGACAAGAAGGCTGAGTGCTTCCACTGTTAGTCTATAATTTAAGCAGTGTTCAACTCCATGAAAAGACATTGGCGAGGGGTGGATCATAATGGGAAGAAGACGGTCCATGAGGGAAGAAAAGTCAGAAAGAAACAGAAGATGTTCATTTTCAAGGTCTTATTCCATAATAAAAAAGTACTGAGTCAGAAATCCACTCTGGAGAAAATGAAACAAAACCACAAAACAAAATGAAACTCTCAGTGACCACATGCAAAAACAAATGAAATGATGAAGAAAGAAAAGATTAAAGGGACATTGACTAGAGACCTTCTTGAGAATAAACACTGAGTTGGGAGATGTAAGAAAACAAAGAAGCCTGATCGAAGCTCCCTGTGCCCTTGGATGACACAGAGGCCAACAGTGCATTAACTCTCCCTAAAAGCATCTCCAAACTACAAAAGAAACACTGTTCAAAGACAAAATCAAAATTCTGGGACCTACACCAGAAAACCACAAATGGAAATGGCAGAGAAGAGGATTTTCATCCTCTTCTGTGGTCTGATGGGACGGCATGGGGATCCTCTGATGCTTGTCACCTTAGGAGCAACGAGGAATGCAAACACCCTTAGCAGGAAGAGAAAGCTTTAGTCTTTTATAAGGTGATCTAAACGGATGCTTTAGTTTTCTGTCAGAGTAGTACTTTATATGCTATAATTACTCATTTTCCAAATAAAGAGACAAATTAAATTTTGCTATTACAGTCATTTTTAAAATGTACACAGACTATCAAAAGAACTTTGCTACTGATTTGAACAAAATCAAGATATTTTGATGCATACTGTTAAAAGATAAACACATTTTCATTGCCTATATGTTTTTATTTTCTTTTGAAAGTCTTTCCAATACGACTGAATGAGGGAGTTCCAGAAACTTGCATGGGAATGAAATTTTGGATCCATAAAGTTTTGCCACCTACTTAGACTTGCCTAGGCATGTAGACAAAAGATGAACTTCTCTGCCTGTTCACAAGTGAAGTATGCTACACCACAGAGTGAAGAACTCACTGTGGGGAACAAACTGGTCTTTATCTGAGACGTGAGACTTTCCATCAAGAACAGAATCAGCACCTTTCATGAATACATTTCCCTCAGAACTGGTGCTCTAAAGGCAGCAGATGTGAGGAGACTTACTGATGAACCAGCCTCTTAATATTGATAGATTCAAAGTGTGCTCTGGTGCTCAGCCACTCAGTCATGTCTCTTTGTGACTCCATGGACTGTAGCCTGCCAGGCTCCTCTGTCCATGGGATTTTCTAGGCAAGAATACCAGACTGGGTTACCATTTCCTCCTGCAGGGGATCTTCCCGACCCAGGGATTAAACCCGTGTCTTGGGTACTGCAGGCAGATTCTTTACCTCTGTGTCAAATGGGAAGTCCGAGATTCAAATTAGTGGTTCACAAGAGGACCATTCATTGCTAAGGTCATGACGGAGATTGTATTCCACCACTTAATAAAAATCTAGAGATGAGAATGTTTAAGGCATATTTGGGTATCACTGAAAAGGCAAGTGTAACTCTACAGGAGAACTCACATGTGAGTGATAGACTAAGAAGATAGTGCACGTGGGCCAAGAAGGGTTTTCAATCTCAAGCTAAGAATTCTGAACTTTATCCTAGATAACTGAGAGCCACTGAAATTTTTCTGAGCATAAAAGTGGCAAAACGAAGAAAAAATTATACTGTCGAAAGTTTATGTAGCAGCATGTAACAAAAGATTGATAGGCAGAAGGTATATTAGATGGCATTTTCTTATTAATTCAATATAAGGTATTTTGTCTCCCTGTTTTCCTAGGATGTATAATTCCAACCTAAATAAATCTAACTACCTTCTTTCCCTGATTTGCAGCCCAGAGTCCAAATCTGTATGAGTGGCTTTCGTATTCTATCTTGTTAGCACCCCCTTAATCCTTAAATGTTTCCCAGTTTGGGCAATAGATCGCATGGCCATCCTAATGACCGCCAGTCACTATCAAGTCAATTACATGTTCCACTGATCAAATCATTCTCCTAAACTTCCCTTATATTGCTAACGTTCCGAGGTTGGGTTTTAAGTCCTAGACTCTTTCTCTTACGGCTCTGTATTCTCTCACTATGAGCATTTGCATTCATGCCACTGGCTGAAATTGTCCCCAGCCTGAAAGAGACCATTCATATTTTCAGGGAAAACCTCTCCTTTGAGTTCCAGACCTAATTTTCTAGTTATCGTCTTCACGTAGATTCCTCAAAGTCACCTCAAGTTCTTCCTGTCTGGAAAGCCAAATGAAAATTCATAGCTGATGCTGCCTCCTCCCACTTCTATCCCCCAAACCTTGAACTGTCTACCTCATGCTCCCCAGGTAGCACCTGGGAAGCAGTAAAGAGCCTGCCTGCCAATGCAGGGGACATCAGAGACCTGGGTTCAATCCCTGGGTCAGGAAGATCCCTTGGAGAAGGGAATGGCCACCCCCTCCAGTATTCTTGCCTGGAGAATCCCGTGGACAGAGGAGTCTGGCAGGCTACAGTCCATAGGGCCGCACAGAGTCAGACAGAACTGAAGCAACTTGATGCACGTACGCACGTGCCCTGTCTTGGTGAGTCTTACGCTGCCCCACCCAGTTCCCAAGCCGGAAACCTGCCTTGACTCCTTGCTTTCCTGAATTCTCACATCTGATATCTTGGGAATCTCTCCCACTGTGAAACTCTTCACCCTGCCAAGGCCTACTTCTTCCCAAACTTTCCATACTTAGAAGACAGTGTCTTGAATTTCGTAACCATGTTATTGTCTCTATTTTACAAATTCACAGAATCAAGTCCTATTGGCAACACAAAAGTTAAGGCAGAGTGAGGGAAAGAGGGCAAAAAGCAGGCTGCCATCTGGAGAGGGAGGTTATGGACTAAGTGGGCCTGAACTGGAAATGCAGATCTGCAAGTGTCAATAACATCACAGATAGGCAAAGCGAGAATACATGGAAAAAACAGTAATTCAAGTTTGAAATTTGGGGAACATCCCTACTCAGCTGTAAGACAGAAAGATAGAGGGAAGAGGAGATTAGAGGTAAGCAAGAAAGAGATCACATTCATTTAATTAAACTCGTCAAAAGTTTACCTATGATGAATGGATGATGCCAGAGAAGGTAATGGCACCCCACTCCTGTACTCTTGCCTGGAAAATCCCATGGACCAAGGAGCCTGTGGGCTGCAGTCCATGGGGTCGTGAAGAGTCAGATACCACTGAGCGACTTCATTTTCACTTTTCACTGTCATGCATTGGAGAAGGAAATGGCAAACCACTCCAGTGTTCTTGCCTGGAGAATCCCAGGGACAGGGGAGCCTGGTGGGCTGCCGTCTATGGGGTCGCACAGAATAGGACACGACTGAAGCGACTTAGCAGCAGTAGCAATGGATTACGCTTGTTCAGGTTATTTCTGGATACTGCCTAGTCATGATTTCCCAACTCATCTTGTGCAGCAATCACACACATGGCATTGGAGCATCCTAAGACAGCTTCACCTTGGAACAAGTATGTACCTTCAGCTGAGTTGGTTCACCAGTCTGATCAGCTCCTCCACTACCTATGAAGTGTCCCTAACCTCACTTTACAAAGGACCAAAATAAGTGCAGTCATACGCCTGACAGGGGAAGGTCACATGGCCAGGGAAGGGCAGGGGTGGGATAGGAAATCAGATCTGCATAATCAACCCCAAGTGCAAGCCCTCAACTCTGTACAGCAGAATGCTCAAAAGATAGGACTTACCAAGTCCCTGCCCTTTGCACTCTCTGTAGTCCTCAGAGTATGAAAAATGACAAGTTCAGGCAAAAGCTCTCAAGGCGATCTGCTGCTGAATTAGTGGTCAAAGACGCTTGCTCTGGGCCGATTCTGAAAATTACCTAATCTCTATTTTGATACAAGTTGGCCAGAATTTGCCGACATATCAGGTCACACAAAGATACCATAACTGATGCCACCCAGGGTACGTACCCAGCCAGATGTTCATCTAAAACAATGGGGCTTACTGAGAGTGAGGTAACTGAGACGGAGGTGCTGACATCCCAAGGTTTGAAAATGGAGGCTGCCATGCCCTGGAGCATGACAGGTTTGCAAGATCCTGAAGAGGACTCAGGACATGAGGACTATGAACTGCCAAGAAGCTGGTCTGATGCATTAACAAGGGAATCTGTGGCCTCAGACCCATTATCACAGCCACTCTCCAGCTAAGCAGGAAACCAGGAATTTGGGCATACCCCACATTTCAGGTGGATTTACTATGCAGGGAAAGAACCTGCTTCAGGACCCATCTCTTGCATGATCCCCTGAGGAGCCTGGGAGTTGATGGGGAATGCAGTGTGTTCCAGATGGAGAGAAGAAGCCAGGTTGCATTTAGGAAACCTCCTATGTAGGCATTTTTAAAATACATTACTTAAAAGAGTGCAAAAATAGGAGACCTGGATCTCTAAATCTCCAGTAATTTGATGTGAATTCTTTCTACATGACTAAATATATGTTCTCTTCTTAAAGACGACCATAAAATTATATAAGCCCCAGGATCCACAAGGAAAGAGCTCTATTTGTGAGTCTTATGACCCTAAGTTTCTCTTTAGTTTCACATTTAATATCATCTTGAAATCAACTGCTAGACTAACAAGCTGAGGGAGGAAAGCAGTGACTGGAGTGTTTAGTGAGGGTGGGGGATCTTTCTACAGGTTTCAAGAAAAGGAGGAATTCTGTCCCCAAATCTTTGCAACCGTGCTTGGACAGCAAGCTTTACTGAGCTCTCTAACAATTACAAGTATCACCCCATCTCCAGCAATTCACGGAGAACCTGGGGAAAGTGAGTGTGTGTGTGCACGCGCACTTCTGCTGTATATATCTGTGTTTCCACTGTGTGTATTTCTGTGTGTTTGTACACTGTGCAGAAGTGGGGACTAAGAAGAATATTTATTGATTTGTGAAGGAGAGCTAGACACAAAGAGAGATTTAAACAGAGATATGACAAATCAGGGCAGAGAGACAGAGAGGGAGAAATGGTGAGTAATAAGGAGAAGGCAATGACACCCCACTCCAGTACTCTTGCCTGGAAAATCCCATGGATTGAGGAGCCTGGTAGGCTTCAGTTCATGGGGTTGCTAAGAGTCGGACACAACTCAACAACTTTACTTTCACTTTTCACTTTAACCATTGGAGAAGGAAATGGCAACCCACACCAGTGTTCTTGCCTGGGGAATCCCAGGGACAGGGGAGCCTGGTGGCCTGCCATCTATGGGGCTGCACAGAATCGGACACGACTGAAGCGACCTAGCAGCAGCAGCAGCAAGAAGAGAGAGTGGGAAGAAATAATGGATGGATGGAGGGAGGGAAGGAGGGAAGGAGGAATGAAAGAAGGCAAGGAGAACAAGTAAGATTTTTAATCACCAAAAGCAAAGTTATCTGGAACCTTTTCGGAGACAAATGTATTCACTTAAAAACTCTTATGGCAATTGTGGAAAAATGACCCACAGTAAAGTAATCTCTACTTGGAAAAGTCTTCTCTTTTTAGCAGAGCACCAAAAAGTGAAAAATCAAAAGCAAAACCCCCAAACCAAGAAGCCATATGTTATAACCTTTTCATTATTATTTCACAGTTTTGATAAGCACGTCTAATATGGACCTTTTCTGCCAATAGCAAACTTTATGTTTTGGAAGTTGCCTTCTAGCAGTTAAAATGAAGAACCAGGAAAATTAAGTATGAAAAGTTCACTCTTTGTTCAACAACAGCAACAACAAAGATCATTAGAAGGTTATATATTGTTCTAAAACAAAGAACTCTTAGCTCTGGGATGCATCCCCAAGTATCTTAATGTCGCAATAACTTTATATTCATATTTCTATTTCCAAACCAGTATCTAAAATAAGTGGGCACTCAAATTTTTGAAATGCTACCAGTTGCATCTCTAAAACTTCTTGCTTGTGTGTGTGTGTGGGTGTGCAGGTGAACCTTTGCACATATAAATGTTATCTGGGATGTTACAACCATAATGTCTCTTGAGAGGGGCTCTGGGGGGTGACTGAGGACTTGTGAGTGGGACCATGAAACTCAACAATGTTCTGAGTTCTGTCTTTTCAAGGTAGAGCAGGAAACAGCCACACATCACCTTCCTGATTCCCTTTCCAGGAGTGAGGCCTGAGCCACTGGCTATATACTTTCTCCTCCTCCTCTCTCAAGTCTCCCCCACCCCTCACTTTTTTTTTTTTTTTTTTGGCCGCATCTGGCTTTAGTTGCAGTGTGCAGGCTTAACTGCCCTGCAGCATGTGAGATGCCAGTTCCCTGACCAGGGATCAAACCTGCATCCCCTGCATTGGAAGGTGGATTCTTAATCACTGGGCCACCAGCTAGCCCCTCTCCCTCCCTTTTTTAATTTGCCTCTGCTTTTGAGATTCTCTCCAGTCTGTGAGTTAGACAAAGATAAGCCTTTCTTCCTAGCCAGTGGTGCTTAGTTAAAACATCTGAGCTAAAGAGCATGACAGAGTCCGTGGAAGCCGTGGGCTGAACCCTTCACCGTGGAGAAATCTAAGTCAGAGCTGGGAGGCAACTTTAGCTTCAGATCCATCAGCCGTACCCCTCGTGGAGAGGATGTCATTCTTCATGTCCACCGTGGACCTGAGGCATCAAAGGGCCAATTCTGGGAAGTATTTATACTCTGAATCCTCACACTGCCCCAGGCTACTGGATGTTTTGTAGAAAGACAAAAAAAATTGTGTGCCACACAGGGAGGGGATGGCCCTGAGAACCTTCTCACAAGCCTGCCAGCTTTCTTTGAGCCCGAGGCCATGCTCTGACCACCCTGCATTCAGAGGATGCAGTTCCTCATCTTTGGGTTAGTGTTGAAACCTGAATGGAGGAGATCGGACAGGGAGGCAGGGATGCTGTGTCATGGACTCAGAAGCCCAGAACTCACTTTTCACTTCAATTTGGTACTGTCAAACCTCCTAGCCATGGAAAGGATGTCTCTTTAGCATCCCTGCTGCATAAAAGTGTTTATATGATTGGCAAGAACCTCATGAAACTACACATTTTGTACCATGTATTTGCTGAGTCAATCCACACATATGTATTAGCATACTTAAGTAAAACTAAGAGTGAACAAATACCTAGAGTATTGAGAATAAAAAGCTATGGCAAGATTTGCCTCTGGAAAATATAGCTGAGTAACCAACCACAAGTCACAGATGGGTTTTAATGGTGGAGAGGGAAGGGTGAGAGTCTAAGGTTCTTATCAGACCTGCAGTTTGAAATGAACATTAGCAACAGAGAAAAAAAAAGATGAAAGGGATTAAACATGTGGCATTACTGGACTCAGAGAAGGCGATGGCACCCCAGTCCAGTACTCTTGAGTGGAAAGTCCCATGGATGGAAGAGCCTGGAAGGCTGCAGTCCATGGGGTCACTAAGAGTCAGACAGAACTGAGCGACTTCACTTTCACTTTTCACTTTCCTGCATTGGAGAAAGAAAGGGCAACCCACTCAGTGTTCTTGCCTGGAGAATCCCAGGGACGGGGGAGCCTGGTGGGCTGCCGTCTCTGGGGTCACACAGAGTCAGATACGACTGAAGTGACTTAGCAGCAGCATTACTGGACTGGACATTATTCAGCATTAGTCCACAAAATTATAAAAGGTAACTGTGACTATTAGGTTAGAAACAAAAATGAAAGGAAATGGATGGATCCAACAGACCTAAAATTAAATTTTTAAGATGACAAATAAGACAGAGAGTGGTGTCAAAGAGGAAGCTTAAACTTTTAGCCTATGGAACTTGATGGGGAATGGGTATTAGCTTGAGAAGTGAACAGTGGTAGATAACCAGGTTAAATAGGATCATTGGGATTTCATATGTCAGCAAGTTGAATTTAATGTGGCGTTGAGGCATTCACAGGACTATATTATGAAAGTCTAGAGCTCACAGGAGAGTTTGAGCTCTAGATAAAGATTTGGAAGTCTTGCTCACATAGACGGTAAAAAAAAATGTTGCCTAGGAAGAGAGTACAAAGTGATATAAGAAAGGACCTGAGAGAGTACGTGGAAGTGCTCTAACATTTAATAGCTGGGAAGCAGCAGCTGAGCTTGCTGATGTGACTAGAAAGGAGCAGCCGGGGGACAGGAAGAAAGTGGATGGAGTGCAGTACACCATGGATGTCCAGAGAAGGAGGAAGTCGTGGATAAAATACTACTGAGATGTCAAATGAAATGCGGACTCAGAATTTTTTTTTTTTTTATATACTCTGTGATATGGGGACACACTGGCACAACTGTACTGAGGCACCCACAATCACAGCAAGATAAAGAAGGAAATGAAGATATGAGGATTGTCTGCCTGGTGTACAAAAGGGGGGATTAGGAGAATAGAGAGGCTCATGAGGTTAATAAAAGCTGATCAACGTATATATAATTGAATAAGCCAGTTAGAAGGAGGTGAAGATCTCTGTGTGCAAAGTAATGGAATTAATATAGAGGTGATGATTATGTCTGGGGTGTGACCATGGGAACGACTGGACATGATGGAATAACAGGAAAAATATTTGGAAATGAGGCTGTCAAGGCCACAGTGTGGAAATGGAAGAATGTCAACATTGTAATAAAAGATGAAGGATGAAAAAGTCTGTAAATAACAGTAACCAGGATTAGATTCATTGTGTTATAATGTATCCCAAAGAATAATTTGTTGTTCAAAAACTGAAAGAGTAAACATTATCAGAAGGGCAAGGGGCTATCAGCAAGCCACCAAACTCACTTTCAGAGCATGAGAGGCATGGGCAATAACACAAAAATCAGCTTTTTCCAGAGAAGGTATGCCAAACAGTGGACAGTCACATTTCAAGAAGGGAGGAGGTTGTGGAGAAAACACTCAGAAAAATGTCTGAGAATGGAAACAGAAGGACATTTGTTAAATATAAAGGCGCAATTCCATCCCCATGGATGATTTTGAGACACAGGGAAGGAAGCATAGGTCAAGGTGAGCAGCTAGAAAATATGAATCATGAGCATGAGCATCAGAGGACTGAGGAGATGAAGGAAGCAATAAGAAGAGATGAAAAGAGAGAGCGGGTTGCATTAGTCCAGGTGTCTCTGCAACTCGGCCGTGGGTCTGACCCACAGAAGGGCGGGGCTGCACGGCCGTGTGGTCCCAGCAGGCACTGCGCTCTGAGGTCTCAGGTGCCAGCGACGCCTGAGGGGCTGCTTGTTACACGTGTCAATCATCATGCGCACTGTTGAAACAGTCACGGAATAGATTGTACCCAAACTTTAAGAGCTCCCGGACCCCCTGAAGGCTACCCATCCATAGACCTCAATTTAATTACCGTGGTCGGCCTTATTAGGGGCTTCCCTGGTGGCTCATAAAGCAAGGCACCTGTCTGTCTGCAATGCAGGAGACCCGGGTTTGATCCCTGGGTTGGGAAGATCCCCTGGAAAAGGAAATGGTAACCCATTCTAATACTCTTACCTGGAAAATCTCATGTACGGAAGAGCCTGGTAGGCTACAGCCCATGGGGTCACAAAAAGCAGGGCATGACTGAACGACTTCACTTTCTTTCTTTCTTTCTTTCTACCTTATTAGGACCCTGTGCTGCTTAACTTTGTTGCTAACATGCTCACTTTAAATAGCTTCTGCCTGGTGGTCTTGGGACACATTCCCAACAGTCATTAATTGGGATGAAACCAATGCTCCTTTCTATTAATTAAGAACTGTCTTTTCCCCAATAATTAAAGGAAAGTCTTCATTAGCAAACTGTTACTAACCCACCACTGATGAAAAAACGACTTGGGGAGTGTGTGTCTCCAGTGTTTCACTGGTTAGCAGATTTATTGGCAACGTTTTTCTTTTTTAATTATCTAGTCCTAAGAGACCTAGAATCCCAGGGATGGGGGAATCTGGTGGGCTTCCGTCTATGGGGTCACACAGAGTCGGACACGACTGACGCAACTTAGCAGCAGCAGCAAGAGAACTGATGTACAGGATGAAAGCACTACTTTCTGTGCTAAAAACCTTTATGACGATAATCCCCAGAGCACTTACTAGTCCAAAGATTGAAGTAGCTCCAGTTCAACTGTCATCAGGGGTGATTTATAGAGTGGCCCTAAAATTTCACTTAGAAGTCTGTGGGTAAAGGTGTAAGAGAGGACGGGATGTGAGCACAAACAAATATCAGACTGTAAGCCTGGGGCTTTGCCAGCCCCACCACAAGCAAAGCATCCCCAGGGAATGGGCATGCCATGGCTTAGCTTAAGCTGACCAGCTTGATGATTTAAGCTTCCAGTGAAACCTTACATTCAACTGAGGTCAGTGACCTAGCAGGTCAGTTGTCTTGGATAGAGTTCCTAACCCTCTTATCACTAATTTTTCAAAGTCCAGCTAGGATCTGGGTATGGAAGGTCAGCTATAAACATACTCATCATTGGTAGCTGACCTGAAGCATGGGATGATATGACTGCAGCCTCAAGCTTCTTCATACAGACCTCACATTTCTAAGTTTTGTGGTGACAGTCTCAGTGAGTTCAAGGCACACTGGGTTTTCAAAGCATCGCTTAGGTACCCTCTTTCCCATTCCACGCTGATGAAGGCCAACCAGCTTAGCACTCATAGAATTCCTCTTCACCATTGTCAAATCCCTGTATGACGTGAGGTGTGGTTGTAGGCTTATGGGGCTATTTCGGGGGAAAGATATTCCAGACAGGTGACAGTTCTTGCTCACATTCCCTTTGCACATCCACTCGGTCCACATTCTCTGCACACAGTGGCTATCTGGTTTGTCTCCATCCAAATATTTTAATTCTAATTAAATTTAATGCAATGGCAGGGGAACTCAAACAAGCATCAGGCCCGCTTAGATTCAAGCTCTGACCTTGGCAATTCACACACTCATTTTCCTCATGGAAAAGTCTGTCACCATTTTCTGTCTCGGTGATGACCTTGGTCTAGTTCGTTTATCTCACCAAAACTCAGTTTTTAATGGGATGCTTATTCCTGTCTGGCCAGAGACTGCTACATATCTGTTCATTATCTTCCCTGCCCACTCCCGTTGTTTGGTCAGAGCACATAATCTTTTAATTCGTAATGATGATAATTGCAACTAAGAGACTACAGATAGAAGTCACAAAATGGAGCTTCAAGAGCTCTTTTTGTCCAACGTGCCCTTTCATTATTCCTACCTGGGATGCAGTTATAATAGCTGGAGCTCTAGTAGCTATTGTGTGACTTGGAGGATAGAAGCCATGTGCTAGGCAAAGCAAAATACAAAGTTAAAAAACACCTTTAACTCCACTGACTTGACGGAGTCTTCACGCTTGCCTTGGACTCTTACCAAGAACCCTTTGTGAGAAAGAAATACACCTCTATCTTAAGGATCTTTGATCAAATCATGAGGCTCTAAATGATATGCTCCTTCCCAGTGATGGATGAGGGTGAAATGTGAGTGTATATGAAAATGCTAAGGCAGTAGCTGGGACTCTGGAACCCTGCACATGTCCTTGTCCCACAGTTTTAGCCTGCCTCTTCTGAAACATGTGGCCATTTGAGCTGTGACTGACTCTGTCCCTGGCCTGAGAACTGAAGCTGTTTTTATGAGTGGTTTTAAGGCAAATACCTTGGCAATCCCAAGGTCTAGCTTCATGTATATACATCTTTTAGAGGAAAGATACCCTAAGTGTCAGTCTCTCAGTAATATCTGACTCTTTTAGACACCATGGACTGTAGCCTGCCAGGCTCCTCTGTCCATGGAATTTTCCAGGCAAGAATACTGGAGTGGGTAGCCATTCTATTCTCCAGGGGATCTTCCCAAGCCAGGGATCGAAAATGGATCTCCTGCATAGCAGGCAGACTCTTTATCATCTGAGCCACCAGGAAACCCTTTTCTAAGGATACCATAGGCCTCCCATTAATTACAAACACACTCTGTGAAAAGGCTCACGTGTATTGATTTAAAAAAAAAAAAAAAAGTCTTTTACAACCTTGCTGGTGGCTTTGCAAGTTTTCTAAGGCAGAGTGTGATTCTGTCTGATGGACAAACAACCCATTGCCTACAGGGCACTCAACACCACTCTCCCACTCCTCTTCATATGCTCCTTTGCATTCACACATCAAAGTCACCTCAAAGACATAATAAAAGAAATAAAAGAGAAGGAAAGAGACAGCCATGACAACACGCAATGCAGGTCTATTACTTCAGAAGCAGAGCTATGTAGGTACAGCTAACATGATATCCATATCGCCAGCAAAATCAGTCATATCGTCTGTGCTCTCCGTCCTAGCTTTTAAAAGCCTGCTTAAATAAGGGTATGGAGAGAAGGAGGTGCTTGTTCTCCAAGCCCTCTACAAAACATCCCTTAGAGAAGACAGGAAACATAGCCCTGCCTGCTGATGAGGCTTCTGTATATCTGTGCTTGTTAGTTGAAAGGCCTGAAGCATTAATGGCCCTGGGGTCTTTGTTTAATGCTCTTATTTGGATCATTTCTTTTTGCTTCTCATCACAGACAAATGTCTGATTAAAGTATGTGTGTTTTGTTTTGGAAAGCACTGTATTAATTTCCATACCACTTCAGCAGACTACCGTGACTCCCAAAGATCTGTCTATGTAAGTATACCACATACATAGTTCTAGCTCTGGTTAGAGACTTAAAATCATTCAACTCCTACCCACCACACATACACACACATGATCAGTCATGTAAGCTCTGGAGATCCTCCTTCCTATAAATCCTACTGATCAGAGCACAACTGAAAGTAAACAGAATTGACAATTGAATGAAATGCAACCATTTTTAATTGCGCTGCTGTTACTGCTTGCCCGATCAATATGGCAACGCCCTGAGGTTCACCATATAAATATACATATACAATCAGATTGTATACACCATATACAATCAGATTGTATAGACTATATATCTGATACATATATACATATATATACTTACCAGAGTACCTAATAATAGAAATGCATGTGGTAAGTTAAAAATCTACCCCTACTGAGTAGCGCAGTTAATAGGCACAAAAGTGAAAGTAATTGAAAACATGTATCTCTTTCTCTCCATACACACACACACACATATATATATCCTAACACATATAATATTTGCCATAGGAAAAACCTTTGAATAAAAAAATATAATTTAATAGTTCTATCTAAGTTTAACTGACATACAATAAAATCCACATATTTAAAAGAAATATTTGATTAGTTTTGAAATATGTATACACCTATGAAATCATGGAAACAGTATCATACAGTAGAAACAGTATCAGACTTTATTTTTGGGGGCTCCAAAATCACTGCAGATGGTGACTGCAGCCATGAAATTAAAAAGACACTTACTCCTTTGAAGGAAAGGTATGATCAACCTAGATAGCGTATTCAAAAGCAGAGACATTACTTTGCTGACTAAGGTCTGTCTAGTCAAGGCTATGGTTTTTCCAATGGTCATGTACGGATGTGAGAGTTGGACTGTGAAGAAAGCTGAGCACCGAAGAATTGATGCTTTTGAACTGTGGTGTTGGAGAAGACTCTTGAGAGTCTCTTGGACCTGCAAGGAGATTCAACCAGTCCATTCTGAAGGAGATCAGCCCTAGGATTTCTTTGGAAGGAATGATGCTAAAGCTGAAACTTCAGTACTTTGGCCACCTCATGCAAAGAGTTGACTCATTGGAAAAGACCCTGAATCTGAGAGGGATTGAGAGCAGGGGGAGAAGGGGATGACAGAGGATGAGATGGCTGGATGGCATCACCAACTCGATGGACGTGAGTTTGAGCGAACTCCGGGGAGTTGGTGATGAACAGGGAGGCCTGGTGTGCTGCGATTCATGGGGTCACAAAAAGTCAGATACGACTGAGCGACTGATCTGATCTGATGAAATCATGGACCACAACCAAAACAATAAGCATAGGCCATAAACAAAACAAAAAGACAGTCCATGGAAGACAATATTTGCAAATTATGTGACCACAAGGTTTAAATATCCAAAATATATAGCACATACAACTCAGCAACAGTAAAACAGGCCAACTGAAAATGGCCAGAAGACCTAAATAGACATTTCTTCAAAGACATACAGATGACAAGCAAGCATGAAATTATGTTCCAACACTGGTAATTTTTCAGTTCAGCTCAGTTCAGTTGCTCAGTTGTGTCCGACTCTTTGCAACCCCATGAATCGCAGCACACCAGGCCTCCCTGTCCATCACCAACTCCCGGAATTCACTCAGATTCATGTCCATAGAGTCAGTGATGCCATCCAGCCATCTCATCCTCTGTCATCCCCTTCTCCTCCTGCCCCCAGTCCCTCACCCTCTCAGCATCAGAGTCTTTTCCAATGAGTCAACTCTTTGCATGAGGTGGCCAAAGTACTGGAGTTTCAGCTTTAGCATCATTCCTTCCAAAGAAATCCTAGGGCTGATCTCCTTCAGAATGGACTGGTTGAATCTCCTTGCAGTCCAAGGGACTCTCAAAAGTTTTCTCCAACACCACAGTTCAAAAGCGTCAATTCTTCGGTGCTCAGCCTTCTTCACAGTCCAACTCTCACATCCATACATGACCACAGGAAAAACTATAGCCTTAACTAGACAGACCTTAGTCGACAAAGTAATGTCTCTGCTTTTGAATATGCTATCTAGGTTGGTCATAGCTTTTCTTCCAAGGAGTAATTAATTTAATTTCCTGACTGCAGTCACCATCTGCAGTGATTTTGGGACCCCTCCAAAAATAGAAAACTACAAATTACCATGAGATGCCACCTCACACTGGTCCAAATGGCATCTTTTAAAAGCGACAATTTAAAAAAATTTATTTTTGGTCGCAACAAGTGGCTTTCAGGATCTTAGTTCTGTGACCTCGGATGGAACCTGGGCCCCCTGCAGTGAAAGTTTGGAATCCTAACCACTGGACCACCAGGAAATTCCCTAAAAATTCTACAAATAGAAATGCTGAGAGAGTGTATGGGGAGAAGAAAACCCTCTTACCTTGTTGGTGGGAATGTAAGTTGATGCATACTATGAAACACAGTATGGAGGTTCCTCAAAAAACTAAAAATAAAATTACCATCAGTTCAGTTCAGTCTCTCAGTCATGACCTACTCTTTGCGACCCCATGGACTGCAGCACACCAGGCTTCTTATCACCATATCCCAGAGCTTGCTCAAACTCATGTCCATTGAGTTGCTGATGCCATCTAACCATCTCATCCTCTGCTGTCCCATTCTCTTCCCACCTTCAGTCTTTACCAGCATCTGGGTCTTTTACAATGGGTCAGTTCTTCACATCAGGTGGCCAAAGTGTTGGAGTTTCAGCTTCATATGAAATTAGCATATGATTTAACAATCCCACTCCTGGGCATATACACAGACAAAGCAATAATTCAAAAGAAACATGCACCACAGTATCCATAGAAACACTGCTCACAGCAGCCAAGACATGTGAACCAGCTAAACATTGACAGATAAATGGATATAAAAGATGTGGTACATATATACAATGGACCATTACTCAGCCATAACAATAAGGAAATAATGTCATCTGCAGCAACAAGGATGGACCTAGTGATTACCACACTAAATGAAGTAGGTCAGAAAGAGAAAGACAAACATCTTTTGATATTGCTTATATGTGGAGTCTAAAATATGACACAAATTAACTGACTCTATGAAACAGAAAGTGATTCATAGGCATAGAGATTAGACTTGTGGTTGCCAAGGGGGAAGGCGGTGAGGGTGGGATGGACTAGGAGTTTGGGATTAACAGATACAATCTAACATACATAGAGTTGATAAAAAACCAAGGTTCATAACATTGTACAGGAGGCAGTGATCAAAATCATCCCCAATAAGAAGAAATGCAAAAGGCAAAATGGTTGCCTTAGGAGGCCTTACAAATAGCTGACAGAGGAAGAGAAGCAAAAGGCATGGACAAAAGGAAAGATATATCCATCTGAATGCAGAGTTCCAAAGAATAGCAAGGAGAGATAAGAAAGCCTTCCTCAGCAATCAGTGCAAAGAAATAGAGGAAAAGAATAGAATGGGAAAGACTAGAGATCTCTGGAAGAAAATTAAAGATACTAAGGGAAAATATCATGCAAAGATGGGCACAATAAAGGACAGAAACAGCATGGACCTAACGGAAGCAAAAGATATTAAGAAGAGGTGGCAAGAATACACAGAAGAAATATACAAAAAGATCTGTCACTGTTTTCAGTCCCAAAGAAAGGCAATGAGATTTAATTCCAATCCCAAAGAAAGGCATGTTCAAACTACTGCACAACTGCATTCATTTCACACACTAGCAAAGTAATGCTCAGAATCCTCCAAGATAGACTTTAACAGTACTTGAACCGAGAACTTCCAGATGTTCAAACTGGATTTAGAAAAGGCAGAGGAACCAGAGATCCGATTGCCAACATCTGCTGGAGCATAGAAAAAGCAAGAGAGGTCCAGAAAAACATCTATTTCTGCTTCATTGACTACACTAAAGCCTTTGACTGTGTGGATCACAACAAACTGGAAAATTCTTAAAGAGATGGGGATACTAGACCACCTTACCTGCTTCCTGAGAAATCTATATGCAGATAAAGAAGCAACAGTTAGAATTGGACATGAACAAGAGACTGGTTCCTAATTGGGAAAGGAGTATATCAAGGCTGCATATTGTCATCTTGCTTATTTAACTTATATGCAGAGTATATCATGCAAAATGCTGGGTTGGATGAAGCACAGGCTGGAATCAAGATTGCCAGAAGAAATACCAATAACCTCAGATATGCAGATGACAGCACCCTTATGGCAGAAAGCGAAGAGGAACTAAAGAGTCTCTTGATGAAAGTAAAAAAGGAGAGTGACAAAGCTGGCTTAAAATTCAACATTCAGAAAACTAAGATCACAGCATCTGGTCCCACCACTTCATGGCTAATAGATGGGGAAACAATGGAAAACAGTGACAGACTTTATTTTGGGGGCTCCAAATTCACTGCAGATGGTGACTGAAGCCGTGAAATTAAAAAGTGCTTGCTTCTTGGAAGAAAAGCTATGACCAACCTAGACAGTCTATTAAAAAGCAGAGACTTGACTTTGCCAACAAAGGTCCATCTAGTCAAAGTTATGGTTTTCCAATAGTCATGTATGGGTGTGAGAGTTAGACTATAAAAATAGCTGAGCACTGAAGAATTGATGCTTTTGAACTGTGGTGTTGGAGAAGACTCTTCAGAGTCCCATGGACTGCAAGGAGATCCAACCAGTCCATCCTAAAGGAAATCAGTCCTGAATATTCATTTGAAGAACTGATGCTGAAGCTGAAACCAATACTTTGGCCACCTGATGTGAAGAGCTGACTCATTGGAAAAGACCCTCGTGCTGGGAAAGACTGAAGGCAGGAGGAGAAGGGAACGACAGAGGATTAGATGGTTGGATGACATCACCAACTTGATGGACACTGAGTCTGAGCAAGCTCTGGGAGTTGGTGATGGACTGGGAGACTTGGCGCTTTGTAGTCGATGGCGTCACAAAGAGTCGGACATGACTGAGCAACTGAACTGAACTGAAGGCCCTACTGTATAGCAGGAAACTATATTCAGTATCCTTTGATAAATCACAATGAAAAATAATATGAAAATGAATGTGTGCGTGCATAAAACTTAGTCAGCCTTCTTTACAGCAGAAATGAATATGACATTGGGTATCAACTATTTTCCAATAAAACAAATTTAGTATTTTTTAAAGATAATGAGCATATAAACACTCTCAAAATTTTCTAAATTATCTCTTTGTAATTCCTCCTCCCACCCTTCCCCAGCCCCCTCTCTCATGCAACCACTGGTCTAATTCCTGTTATTATATATTAGATTGCCTGTCCCAGTGTTTAAGTGGAATCATAAGCGTATACCCTTTTTTCCCCCTCTGGTTTCTTTCCTTTGGTGTTATTTTCCTTGAGATTCACCTGTTTGTATTGTGTAGCAGTAAAGCCATTTGCTTTATTTGCTGATTTTCTTTATTACAAATAAAACTTGTGTGAATGTTCATGACAATCTTTTGTATAAACATAAACTTTAATGTCTAAGTAAATACTTATGAGATTATGGTATAAATTTAGCATTTTAATAAATTACTAAAATATTTTGCAAAGTTACTATGCCATTTTATGCTGCCATAGGAATAGATGAGACACTACCTACATATCTTCTTTAGTGAAACATCTCTTACAATCTTTTGCCCATCATCTAAGTTGTGTTGCTTGCTTACTTATTTAATTTTGTGGAATCTATCTTTTTAAGACTGCTTTAGCTATTTAAGGTCTTTTATATTTCCCTACACTGCAGAGCACTAAACTTCATTTTATCTGTTCTTTTGCCTTTTCCCTTAAAATTGTCTCCTTCACTAAGAAAATATAAAACTAATTCAATTATTTCATCATGTCCTTTGATGTGCTTTTTAGACAATTTAAATCCACTTGGAATTTTTGTGGTGTACAAGAAATAAGGCATTTTAAATCTAAATGACTATATTTCATTCAATATATTTTACATAATAGTTGCAACAAATAATCTCATACTACTCAAGGAGACAATAATCTATCTTCAGTATGTAATTATTTATGCTCTTTAGAGCTTTCTGAGATTACCCCAGCAGCATGTTTTGGGTACTAAGTATTAATACGTAACAATCTGTTTCTTTCACGTGTAGGCTTCTGTGTTAGGCAACGATTCTGCCTCCCCAAATTTCTTCTGTTGCAGAGGGATTATCCTCCATGGTGTTTGTCTTTAACATACCATTTATTACATTGCTGTGTAAATTTTTCCTTGCTGATTCCTTAATAGATTTTAAATTTCTCAGGAAAGTAATCACATTTTATTTATCCCAATATCAACAAAACAAATCACACAGAACAAGTAATTAATCAATATATAATAAAATAATTTATAGAAATCTCTGATAGACACATTAAATGATATCTAGCCACATATTTATCATGCTCTTGTCACTGAGAAAAAGTTTAAAATGATGATATAAAAACAAAATTCATTTATATCTTAAGCATGTTTGTCTGGAATGAAAGTTTTTTTGGAAAGATTAAACATTGCATGCAGTAAGAATGAAACCACAGATAATTCTGAATTCTTTTTAGCCCAAGGTTCAGTCAACACCATATTCTTGCCCGTTATATTAGAAAATGACACGGAGCTATATTCCTAAGCCTGCACACTACACAGTCAGTGAGCACATGACTGTCTTTATTTTAAAATGATTTGCATGGAGTCTTAACTACCTGCCAAAAGCCTGGAATGAGAGATAAAATGCTTGAGAATAATAAAATGCATTTTAAATCCTCTCATTCAACATAGCTTCTCAAAGCTTCCTTTAAGAGGGAAGACAGTCATGTCCAGTCCGCCACCATGATACACTGTCACCTAAAATCACATTCCATGAAACCTGGGGGAAAATGGTATTTGTATACTCAGTCATAAAAAAAGAAGGAATTAATCTGCAGCCCCATGGATGCAACTAGAGAGTGTCATACTAAGTGAAGTCAGAAAAGAAATGCAATACCATATGATATCATTTACACGTGGAATCTAAAATATGACACAGATGAACCCATATATAAAACAGAAACAGACTCACGGACATAGACAGCAGGCTTGTGGTTGCCAAGGGTGGGGAGGTTAGGGAAGGGATGGAGTGGGAGGCTGATGTTAGCAGACGTAAGCTATGCCAAATAGAATGGATAAACAACAAGGCCCTACTGTACAGCACAGAGAACTATATTCAGTATCCCATGATAAACTGGAATGGCAAAGAATATAAAAATAATGTGTGTGTGTATGTGTATATATGTTTTTATATATATATATATATATATACACACACATATGTATGTATAACTGAATCACTTCACTGTACAGCAGAAATTACCAGTGCACTGTAAATTAACTATACTTTGGTGAAAAAGAAAAAAACATATTTGTACTTTCATTTCACAAGCCCTAAAAGCTACACAAATAATGTACTTCCCTTGTCTAATTCTTCTATGCAGCTTGCTCTCTAGTTGCCAATCTTGGCTGCCCCAGGGTCTCTTTGAAAGATAAAAGTTCATGGAAATTTCTGGCACTACACCCCATTGCCCTACTACATGTGTGTGTGCCTGTATGTATGTATGTATCTTTGCTTGTTATGCATTTTTAAGGGCTGGAGCTACCAGTCTTGTTTCTATGACTGTGGTGTGGCTCAAAGAAACCCTATCTATGCAGTCCATGGGACCCTCACTGTCAGGACACATTTCATTACCATATTGTTCATTCTTTGCAGCTATTACAAATTATTTCCTTTCCCTGTTACTTTCATCCTCCATTCCCAGTATCTTCAATGTTGGTAGAATTATGGGTGACCCTTTTAGATTTTTTTTTTTTCCTGCCCAGCCCATATTAGAATGGAATCTTCTTTCCTTTCACTAATTATCAGTCTTATTAATGTAACCTTTTCGCAGCCCTGAGGTCTTATGAGAAAAAAATGCTGCCCTACAGAATTCAAGCCCTTCCGTTTCCTGGGACTTTCCTGGTAGTCCAGTGTTTATGACTCAATTTTTAGGGCTTCCAGGGTATGGAGTACAGGTTTGATTCCTGGTCAGGGAACTAAGGTCTCATATGTACTCAGTCATGTCCAGGTCTTTGTGATCCCATGGACTGTAGCCTACCAGGATCCTCTGTCCGTGGGATTTTTCAGGCAAGAATATTGGAGTGGGTTGTTATTTCCCACTCTAGGGGATCTTCCTGACCCAGAGGTCAAACTTGTATCTCCTGCATTGGCAGGAGGATTCTCTACCACTGAATTACCTGGGAATTTCAACATCTCACATGCTGCCAGGCAAAAAAAAAAAAGGGGGGGGGGCCTTCCATCTCCTATTGGCAGTTTGTTACTCATATGCAGAATCTCTGGCCTCTTGTTACACCTTCTGAATTTGGATCTGCATTTATGTAAGCTATTAATGGAATTTGTCTGCAATCACACTGTCAGAGCTCTGGCCTAGACCTCTTTGCTCATCGAAGACTTTACTGTTGATTGAACCCTCCAGTGAAGTTTACAAAGATATCTGCATCATCTCTAAATAAATTTTCTCTGTCCTGCTAGCTTCTCCATCTCATTTTACTGTTTCATCTGTTAATAATGGCTTATCTCTACCTACTGATTCTATAATATTTCTCAGCCTCCCTCAACCCCCTAACTTGTTCCTGGAAATCTTGGCAATTACCAACAAATCTTCAGGCCCCTAATTTGTTCCTGGAAATCTTGGAAGTTACTTGGAAGTTATCTTTCTCCCAGGATCTATTAAACATACAAGTTTCAATTCTATCATACCAGTGTTATAATTATCAGTAGTTAAGGGTTTGGTAAGACTCAGAAGCTATGATAATTAACTCTATCACCAAATCTACTATTTTGCAGAAATAGTTACTCATGTTCTTCTTGTGCTTTTGTGACCTCCAGCCACCCTTAACATTCCCAGCCTGATTCAGTTCCTTAAGATATGAGTTCCCTTGCCCTGAGACATATTTGGGGGAGGTATTAGATATTCACTGCTATATAACTATCACCAAAATGAAGCAGTTTAAGACAACACATACCGATAAGCTTACAGACTTTTGGGAGTAAGAAATCTAGAAGCAGCTTATCTGGGTGGTCCTGGCTCAGAATCTCTCATGACATTGCAGTCTACCTGTCAGCAGGGCTACAGTCATCTGAAGGCTTGCCTGGCTCTAGAGCAGGGAGTTGGGGCTGAATAATCCTTCGTTGCTAGGAGATTTCTTCACCAGGATAGGATATTTAGCAGCATCCATGGCTTCTACTCTCAAGATGCCAACAGTACGCCCCCCCAATCGTGGCAACCAACACATGAACAGAAATCCCTGTCTCCCGGGCAACAAAGTCACCCCTAGATGAAAACAACTGAGCAAGCAACTATACTCCAATACAAATAAATATTTTAAAAACCTGGATATTATTAGAAATAGCTGGTTAAAGTACAATTTAAAAAGGACTCCTTTGTGATTGCATCAAAACAAAGTATATAGCAATAAATAAGATATCCTTAGATCTTGCATTTTTAAAACTATAAATATTTACTAAGAAAAATAAATCAAGAAGAGCTTTGCAATATTTTTAAATGGGTGGAATACATATTATAAATATGTAAAAATCTTTAAATAAATGTGAATAAACACTCTAATGGCAGAAAGCAAGGAAGAACTAAAGAGATAGTGAAGGACAGGAAAGCCTGAGCTGCTGCAGTCAATGGGGTCACAAAGAGTTGGACACAACTGAGCTACTGAGCAACAAGAATCAGAGAGGGCTTCTCAGGTGGTGGTGTAGCAAAGAATCTGCCTGCCAGTGCAGGAGACACAGGTTTAATCCCTGGGTTGGGAAGATCCCCTGGAGTAGGAAATGGCAACCCACTCCAGTATTCTTGCCTGGAAAACTCCATGGTCAGTGGAATCTGGCAGGTTACAGTTCATGGGGTCGCAAAGAGCTGGGCACAACTGTGTGACTAAGCACACACACACCAGTTAGAGATGTTTGTATGCAAATTTGAGCAAAAGCTTCTCTGGTCAGAGGTGGAAAAGGGTCTGAAAGAGTTCTTTCCCAGTGTGTGGACTTGAAATGTCTGCATCAGAATCATTGGATGAAATGTAGAAATTATGCACTGTCTGGACAGTCTCACATAGCTGTGGGTGGGGTGTCAGCATCTGCTTCTTTTTTTTAATTTAAATTTATTTATTTTAATTGGAGGCTAATTACTTTACAGTATTGTATTGGTTTTGCCATACATCAACATGAATCCACCACTGGTGTACATGTGTTCCCCATCCTAATCCCCCCTCCCTTTTATAAAAGCTAAACAATTACTTAATATTTGGTTTTCCTCTCAATAACAATATCAAATAAATGATTATATGATTATAGAAATATTCTTCTGGAATTCTAAAAGAAAAAAAATCTATATCAGACTCTGCCTCTGAAAAAGACGTGACCAGTTAATGACTGCTACATAAAGTGGATGCAGGGCCCAGCAATTAACGTTCTGAATCTTACAGTGGCTATGATACACAAAGTCAGAATCACTGGAGACGTGCGCAGCTACGAACACACCTTCTCACCAAAATTTGGACCTCACGTATGTAACTTCCTTTTTATTTGCTAGTGAGACAGAGATGACTCTCTCATGCTGACAGAGGGAGGTAACACAAGCAACACTAGGCATTTTGCTGCCGTTGTTGTTACTGCTTTTAATGAAATATTATAAATCAAGAGACAGCATATTAAATACCAGACTGTTTTAAAGGGATTAGTAGCTCTTTGGGAGTAGATATCAGCTCCCAGTGTAGCCCAGGGCCACTATTCTCATATACAGTAGTCCAGGCAAACTCCTAAGTCCAGGTTGTTAGAACAACATTAAGGGTTGGGTATATGCTGTACATCCTGAAAGGAAAACACACACACACACACACACACACACAGATATCATGAAGTTGGAGAAGTTTGGAATTTGGGAAAGTAGATCATACCAGTTTTTTTTTTTTTTTTTTTTAATGTGTTGAGCTCTGTGTAATCCTAGGGTACTACCTCGTCCAATGCTTATATGGTTTGATTGACTCAACAGGGTTAATTTTCTGGGAATTCTTGGGCTTAGTTGAGTCTTTGAGAAGCTTACAGGGATGTAATATGCTTGAAAGATATTCTTTCACTGCAATTGTCCACCATTACCTCAATGAGGTCATCTGTGGGTTAGACTAAAAAGCATTTCTACTGAGAATTGCAAAATACTGTCAGCACATAACCAGTCTATCCAATCTCCTGTATTATGAACTTGGGCATGTTTTCCAGGCGCCTAAGGCTGTGTCCCTAGGATGAACCCAGCCCCCTTAAAATGCCTGTCTAAGAAAACTCAGTGATGCTAGGAGAACTTATTTATCTGTTCTAGTCAAAACATAAGAATAGGCTGATAGGCCTCTGAACTGCCAGTTAGAGTAGATAGTCAAGAAAGCTTCTGATTACAGAGCTCTACCTTGCCTTAGATGGACTTACATCTTGGTAAACCTGTCAAAAATCGAAAAAACTGTAAGTCAAAAATGCATTTAACACATTATACTTATGGCATGTCATAGCTAAGCACAGTCTATCTCAACAGTGCTCAGAATGCTTACATTAGCTCACAGTTGGGCAAAATCATCTAACATCAACCCTATTTTATATGAAGTGTTGAATATTTGATGCAATTTACTAAATACTATACTAAAGGTAAAAGAACAGCTAAACAACAACAGTCCAAATGTTTGTTTGGGTACAGAATGGCTGGAAGTGTTTGAACTGTTTCTTTTGTGATTGACAGGGAACTGTGGCTGGTTGCCATTGCCCAGTATCAGGAGAGAGTATCTTATTGTATATTTTCAGCTTGGGAAAGACCAAAATTCAAAATTTAAAGTAAAATTTCTTTTGAATACACATCACCTTTACACCATCCTAAAGTCAAGAAATTTTAAGTCAAAACATTGCATGTCAGGGAACATCTGTAAATCTTTCATCTGCCCTTTGAGACGTAAATCTACGACTTAAACTGTCTTCTCAAAGACTTAGGAGCCTTCTCTCTTTCAGATGCAAACATTCAAGGAAATAGCTCTTCTCATTCCTTTGGGGAGCTAAGAGCCTATCCTTGGGGACACCTTGCTGTAACTCGTAGCACTCCCTGTTTTTAAAGACAGAAAATTTGTTTTCCTCCAGATAAGTGTTCTACCCAGATGGCCCAGTTACATGGACCCAACCACCTCCTGCGCACTGCCCTTCAGTGTCTTTCCTTCAGAACACCCTAGCGTTTAAAAAGGATCCATGTCATGGCTATTGTAAACAGAGCTGCATTCAACACTGGAATATACGTGTCTTTATGAATTTTGGTTTTCTCAGGGTATATGCCCAGGAGTGGGCTTGCTGGGTCATATGGTAGTTCTATTTTCAGTTTTTAAGGAACTTCCATACCGTTCTCTGTAGTGGCTGTATCAATTTACCTTCCCACATGTAGTGCAAGAGGGTTCCTTTTCTCCACACCCTTTCCAGAATTGTTTGTAGACTTTTTGATGATAGCGATTCTGACTAGAATGACGGGATACCTAACAGAGATCTTAGCTTGGTACTCCGGGATGACCTATAGAGTGGGATGGGGGTGAGGTGCAAGGGAGGTTCAGGAAGGAGGGGCATATACATCCAGCCGATTCACTTGGCTGTAAAGCAGAAACAAACAGAACATTGTAAAGCAATTACACTCAAATTAAAAAAAAAGAAAGTTTCCTGCCTTTTAGTCTGGTGAAGCTGAGCTCAGTTTCCACAGGACTCTTCCCCACTGCAATAAACACTGCTATATTTATCATATACAACCAACAAGGACCTACTATAGCACAGGGGACTCTGTTTAACATTCCTTAACAGCCCAAATGGGAAAAGAATAGATACAGGTCTACGTACAACTGAATCACTTTACATACACTTGAGACGAACAGAACGTAGTTAATCAACTAGACACCAATATAAAATAAAAATAAAAGAAAAATCTGTCTTGGCTGCCTTTAACCAGTGCCCATCTTTGTTTATCTTTGACAGCACATTTACTCTAATGGGAAGTTAAGTCCTATTGGTCTTATTACACTTGAAAATCAGGGGATAGGTTGTGGTGTCCTTCTAAAAGACCGTGCATATGAACCACGTATGAACAGTAATAATGTTAAACTTCATGTGGGCTCTTATTCCCAGAAGGTGGGACACAGTGAAGGGTGAGAACTGCCCCCTCTCCATTTTCTTTTTCGTTCCTAAAAATGAGAAATGGCTAAGTGCCCATGACCACCCAGTGTTTGCATATTGCAAGATAAGACCCACTCCAAGATGGCATCTGTCCTCATTACTTCCATAGACTTAATGATGATTTCCTTGTCGACTGGCCTCTATACAACTCCAGCCACATTCTTCTCTGAGTTGTGCTTCAAAGGATAAGGTCAGATGCAGAGCCTAGAGGTGGCTGGGGTGGGAGGAGGAGAGGAACACACATCCCAGCTCCCAGGACTACTTGCTGCCTGGTTCCCTCCCACTCTTTGTTATCAACAATTGTTTCTTTCCCCTCTGTTATATGTAAAAGTGTCATTTATAAGCACTATTTTAATATTCCCCAAGACTCATTCCAGCCAAACTGTAAACCATAAGACCTGATTTTATAGAAATTTTGGAGCAGACAATGAACTATGTTTAAATTGCATTTTGTTGCAAGATGACAGCTTTTACCACCAAGTGCTACAGCTGAGGGAAGGGGGAGGGGGAGTTGCTCTGTGAGACAGGAAAGCTATCACAGAGGAAAGGGACTGGAAAAATCAAAGAGGCTTTGAGGGACAGCTCAGCACAAGTCTTATTTGCCTTTTTATTTTTATTTGTTTAATGTACAACCATGAAGGGTTGCAAACTTCTTTGTAGCCTTAGTAGAAGACTCAAGGAGAAGACTGTAAAAGTACAGTATTTTTAAAAACTCTATTTTCACATATTCTGTAAATTTTGCTTTGCCCTGAATTTGTGTACTGGCAATCAGAAAAGGAAGTAGAGCAAACAATAGAAACATATTTGCTCGTCTGGTGATGGTGGAGGCAGAAAGAGTTTTATGCACTGAAGAGTAACTTTGGAGCAACTACAGATGAATAATTTCTGAAAAGAAGTGGACCAATGATGGCAGGCTGGGCTATAAAAATAGATGAGAAGGATGAGCAGACCATACAGGTATGGCATGTTAAGGCAAGTAATAATTCTGACCGGGCCAGGACAGTGACTTTCACCAGCTACATCAGGAACAAAAAAATTCAATGATGTGTTTCATCTAGTTTTTTGATCTGGTGCACAAATAGAATAATCCCACACCTTGCCAAAGGTGCTGGAAAAATTATTCTTCTCTAGCTGTGAGAGGTCTTGAGTGAAGTAGAGCCTTCAATTACAAGTGAAGAGCTTTTCAATCATTGTTCAAATGTTGGTAAAACCACGTAGATGAGATATGTCTACGAGTATTTGAATTTAGATACTTCTAACTTAATAATTTTGTTATGGCACCTCTGATTCATTAAAATAATAGGGGAAACAGGGAGAAATGAAACACATGGCAGAGAAATAGAAGTCATATCAGTTTTATTATGATATCAATCAGTTCAGTTCAGTTCAGTTCAGTTCAGTCACTCAGTTATGTCCGACTCTGCAACCCCATGAATCGCAGCATGCCAGGCCTCCCTGTCCATCACCAGCTCCCGGAGTTCACTCAGACTCATGCCCATCGAGTCCGTGATGCCATCAAGCTGTCTCATCCTCTGTCGTCCCCTTCTCCTCCTGCCCCTAATCCTTCCCAGCATCAGAGTCTTTTCCAATGAGTCAACTCTTCGCATGAGGTGGCCAAAGTACTGGCGTTTCAGCATCAGCATCATTCCTTCCAAAGAAATCCCAGGGCTGATCTCCTTCAGAATGGACTGGTTGGATCTCCTTGCAGTCCAAGGGACTCTCAAGAGTCTTCTCCAACACCACAGTTCAAAAGCATCAATTATTCGGCGCTCAGACTTCTTCACAGTCCAACTCTCACATCCATAGATGACCATTGGAAAAACCATAACTTTAACTAGATGGGCCTTAGTTGGCAAAGTAATGTCTGTGCTTTTGAATATGCTGTCTAGGTTGGTCATAACTTTTCTTCCAAGAAGTAAGCGTCTTCTAATTTCATGGCTGCAATCACCATCTGCAGTGATTCTGGAGCCCCCAAAAATAAAGTCTGACACTGTTTCCACTGTTTCCCCATCTATTTCCCATGAAGTGATGGGACCAGATGCCATGATCTTTGTTTTCTGAATGTTGAGCTTTAAGTCAACTTTTTCACTCTCCTCTTTCACTTTCATCAAGAGGCTTTTTAGTTCCTTTTCACTTTCTGCCCTAAGGGTGGTGTCATCTGCATATCTGAGGTTATTGATATATCTCCCTGCAATCCTGATTTCAGCTTGTGCTTCTTCTGAATGTCGACATTCTAGGAATCAGTAAACTAAAATGGATTGGAATGGGTGAATTTAACTCAGATGACCATAATATCTACTACTGTGGGCAGGAATCCCTCAGAAGAAATGGAGTAGCCATCATGGTCAACAAGAGTCCGAAATGCAGTATATGGATGCAATCTCAAAAACAACAAAGTGATCTCTGTTCGTCTCCAAGGCAAACCATTCAATATCACAGTTATCTAAGTCTATGCCCCAACCAGTAACGCTGAAGAAGCTGAAGTTGAATGGTTTTATGAAGTCCTACAAGAATTTTTAAAACTAACATCCAAAAAAGATGTCCTTTTCATTATAGGGGACTGGAATGCTAAAGTAGGAAGTCAAGAAACACATGGAATAACAGGCAAATTTGGCCTTGGAATGTGGAATGAAGCAGGGCAAAGACTAATAGAGTTTTGCCAAGAAAATGCACTGGACATAGCAAACACTCTCTTCCAACAACACAAGAGAAGAATCTACACATGGACATTACCAGATGGTCAACACCCAAATCAGATTGATTATATTCTATGCAGCCAAAGATGGAAAAGCTCTATACAGTCAACAAAAACAAGACCAGGAGCTGACTGTGGCTCAGATCATGAACTCCTTATTGCCAAATTCAGACTCAAATTGAAGAAAGGAGGAAAAACCGCTAGACCATTCAGGTATGACTTATATCAAATCCCTTATGATTATACAGTGCAAGTGAGAAATAGATTTAAGGGCCTAGATCTCATAGAGTGCCTGATGAACTATGGTCTGAGGTTCGTGACATTGTATGGGAGACAGGGATCAAGACCATCTCCATGGAAAAGAAATGCAAAAAAGCAAAATGGCTGTGTGGGGAGGCCTTACAAATAGCTGTGAAAAGAAGAGAGGCAAAAAGCAAAGGAGAAAAGGAAAGATACAAGCATCTGAATGCAGAGTTTCAAAGACTAGCAAGAAGAGATAAGAAAGCCTTCTTCAGCGATCAGTGCAAAGAAATAGAGGAAAACAATAGAATGGGAAAGACTAGACAACTCTTCAAGAAAATCAGAGATACCAAGGGAACATTTCACGCAAAGATGGTCTCAGTAAAGGACAGAAATGGTAGGGACCTAACAGAAGCAGAAGATATTAAGAAGAAGTGGCAAGAATACACAGAAGAACTGTACAAAAAGATCTTCTCGACCCAGATAATCATCATGGTGTGATCACTAATCTAGAGCCAGACATCCTGGAATGTGAAGTCAAGTGGGCCTTATAAAGCGTCGCTATGAACAAAGCTAGTGGAGGTGATGGAATTCCAGTTGAGCTGTTTCACATCCTGAAAGATGATGCTGTGAAAGTGCTGCACTCAATATGCCAGCAAATTTGGAAAACTTAGCAGTGGCCACAGGACTGGAAAAGGTCAGTTTTCATTCCAATTCCAAAGAAAGGCAATGTGAAAGAATGCTCAGACTACTGCACAATTTTACTCATCTCACATGCTAGTTAAGTAATGCTCAAAATTCTCCAAGCCAGGCTTCAACAATACGTGAACTGTAAACTTCCTAATGTTCAAACTGGTTTTAGAAAAGGCAGAGGAACCAGAGATCAAATTGCCAACATCTGCTGGATCATGGAAAAAGTAAGAGAATTCCAGAAAAACATCTATTTCTGCTTTATTGACTATGCCAAAGCCTTTGACTGTGTGGGTCACAATAAACTGTGGAAAACTCTGAAAGAGATGAGAATACCAGGCCACCTGACCTGCCTCTTGAGAAATCTGTATGCAGGTCAGGAAGTTAGAACTGGTTCCAAATAGGAAAAGGAGTACATCAAGGCTGTATACTGTCACCCTGCTTTTTAACTTATATACAGAGAACATCATGAGAAACGCTGGGCTGGAAGAAACACAAGCTGGAATCAAGATTGCAGGGAGAAATATCAGTAACATCAGATATGCAGATGACACCACCCTTATATCAATAGGCTCTACTAAACTTCAAATATATTATTTTGGATTGAGAGGAAAACTTGCAGGATTCAGTTCATCATATTAAGCCTATCTGGGGGCGGGGGGGGGGGACTTGGTTGAATTCTTTCCTTTTCCTTGTTTATGCACAATAAGGGAAAAAATTGTGTTTCATTGGGAAACACATTTTTTTTTTCTAGCACACTTCTGCAATTTCTGATTCTGGGGGTTGTTTTACAGCTTTGTAAATTTGCAGGTAACCAATGGCAATGCAAAATGATTTTGGTTTGTAAGCACGCACATTTTGTCCTGTCTGGTAGAGGTTCCATTGATTTCCTCACTCACTGTGGAAGAAACTAACTTTACTTCTACTTGCTATTTATTTCAATACTCTTAATTATAAATATGTTCCTTTGTTCTTCCAACTGGTTGTAAAGTCTCACTAGTTTCCTCATTAACAAGTTAAATAAGAATGTTAACAAGTTGAAAATCATGATTATATCTTATTTTACAAATTATATCTAACGGCACAAAATCTAATTAAGCAACAGTTTTAAACAGTAGAAAGGAAAGGCATGAGACCTCAAACTTAACAAAAATAAGCAGAGATAAGAACAGTTGGTTGGAAGCAGAAACATTCTAGTTATATATGATTTAGGAAGTGAACATCTTAGAAATTTAATAACTATGCACATAGAAAGGGAAGCCAAAAGGAAAAAGAAAAAAACACATTCTTATATGTAAACAAAAAGCATCAGGAATTGAAGGAATTCAGGTACCCTCTGAAGATGGAGTAGAGTGGAAAACACGGTGGCATAAAGCTTGTTAAAGAAGAATGGGATACCCCACCCCTAGTCTCAAGGAAAGCTCTTCTGCTAGCTTGTAGAAAGCTGGCACCCAACCACATAAGGCAAAAGACTGGAAGATTTATTCTTGTAGAAGCTGATCCACCAAAGAGAAAAGACCTACTGCTGCTGGTGAAACTCATCTGACCCTACATTCAAAGTATCCAATCATTCCTTTTAATGATTTTATATACAAATGGTTAATTAAAGATCAGACATTTGAGAAATTTTCCGATGAGAGAGAGAGATGGAGAGGCAAAAAGACAAATAAAAAAACAAAAACAAAACAAAAATAGAGGAACTAAATGAGGGAGGCAGTTAACTAACAAATAGGTGAAACCTAAGATTACCACTGAAGAAGGAAATGGCACCCCCACTCCAGTATGCTTGCCTGGAAAATCCCATGGACAGAGGAGCCTGGTGGGCAACAGTCCACGGGATCACACAGAGCTGAACACGACTGAAGCAACTTAGCACAAGATGAGCTCAGGGACATAATGGAGAACACAAACTGGACACAGTGTGTGTGAATATAGCAACAGGATTATTTCACTATAATGAAAAAGGTAGATTATTTAATAACTAGAGTTTGGAAAACTGATATAGGTTTAGAGAGAAATGCAATAAATTGGGACACACAAATTCAAAATGGATTCAAGTCTTTCCAAGGTGACACAGTTTATAGGTCTTAGATCGTATGATCCACTTGACGTGCATGTGTGTGCTCAGTCACTCAACTGTGTCTGATTCTTGGTGACGCCAGGGCCTGTAGCCCAGGCTCCTCTGTCCATGAGGTTTCCCAGGCAAGAACACTGGAGTGGGCTGCCACTTCCTTCTTCAGGGGATCTTCCTGACCCAGAGACTGATCCCACGTCTCTTGCATCACAGGTGGATTCTTTACTGTGTGAGCCACCAGGGAAGACCTTTGCTAGATTACTGTTCATGTCATGGGATACTTTGGCAATCATATCCTCAAAGATTATTCTGTTATAAGAAAGAAGAGTCAAGATCTGAACTTATATTGTTTGGTTGCCCCATGATTAAGGAGATAACAGATAGATCAAGATAAAAAACTCTATGAGTTTTAAAAAACCATGAACTGATTCACAAGCACTCTGAAGTGATACACAATACATTTTTGAATTGTGAATCCATGGATTTTAAACACATCTGATGTGTTTGGATTGATTACAGCTTATTAACTTAATGCTCAAATTGCCTGACGTTAGGCCACTTGGATTTTGACTCTGCTGTAGCTTTGGCTCGAAACTAACCTGTGGATACTCTTAACGGGCTCTTGTAGTTTCTGGTTTCCTTACTACTTGCCACTAGAATATTCCAGACTCATAATTAATAACACTTAATATATTTAAGTGACTATGACATATAAGGCAATATAACCTAAGACTTCAATTTTGTAAAAGAAATACACACACAGTTCACTGATATGAGCCTAGGAGGCCAAATGGAAAATTCCAAAGCATTAACATAGGTTTCCTTTGATTTGTAATGATTAATAATGATTTTATTTTCATATTTATAGGTACCTATATCTTATGATAAGCATGTTACTTCAAGGAAGGAAAATCAAACTGAAAAATACAAACAGTTCAGATGTTGTAGTAAGGATTTTGTATTATGGCAAATAAAATTACCATAACTATTCCTGTTAAATCATACAAGCTGTCCTTGAAAGAATAATAAACATGAATTAATTGATATTTGCAAGGAACTTTAAAAATAATAGGTCTGTGTGGTATTCCATTCAGTTTATGACATATTAATAATGCATTTTATTTATTTGGCATTTTAAATAGAGCTTAATGAATTAATAAACATAATACCTAATCATGTTTAATGAAGACTTTTCAAATGACTCATCTAAATGATTCTGTTATAATTTTTGTAATAATAATTGCATTTATCACTTTTATTTCATTTGTTCCTTGAAATGTATTTTGCAAATACCAAGTTAGTTAATACAGCTATCTTTAGGTCAAATGAAATAAAGGTATCCCTACTCTATTTCTATTAATAGTCTGGTCTAGACAAAAGGTGAGCTGAAAAATCTGCTTTTTTTCAGTTTTAGAGGAAACTTACTATTATGTGATTCTGGATTTGAGTTCTAGATTAAACATTGGTAGGGCTCAGAAAATGATCTTAAGAAATGTCATGGCAATGTAAGTAAAGCTTCTCTAGTTTTCAATGGTAGCATTAAAAATTCCAGAACTTCTGGCAGCTTTAAACAATTTCACCAAAAATTGAGACATATATACCCAAATTCTTTCAGCTAAATGTCCCATTGCATTTCTACAAAGGTTGTGACTGACAGGTATTGTGACTGCCTTCATAATTACCAGTCTGCTATTTAGATAGGTAAATGATATATCCTATGGTCAACTTAGGGGGTCTTCATACATGAAGATACACTGAGTAGCTTATTCAATATGATCTTTTCATAAGAAGACAACATAATTCAAGGGAATGACTCCAAATAAAATATTTCATTTTGATAATGGTTATATGATAATAATAAAAATATTAAAAGTCTGGTGTCAGGAGTCCCTTGACATATGATTTTGGATATTCAGATCTCAGGAATCTGGCAAGAAATCATTCACAGCAATGGATATAATCCAATCTTTGCCAGAATATGGTAATACCAGCTGGGGTATTAGTCACAATTCATTTCAGCTTCCAGGTCAGAGCGGGCAAATGCAAGCCTGTGTTAGTAATAATTACCTTTAATAGTGAGTGTTTTAAAGAGTTTCAAAGTATTTCCAAGGATACAGTACAATGTAACATTTTACTTTTCATGAGTATTTATATTCAAAACAGAACCAAACTCTAAAGTTAAGTCCATCTAATTGTTTTATGTTTAGACTAGCTCGTGGTGTGGAAAATGGGTTCGTTGCTACTATTAACCATTATGAAAGAACTGCGCAGTCAGCATCTGTAGCAAGAGCATGTCATCCCAGAAGAGCATTTGCAATGTGATGCCTGCGCTTAATTCAGCATTGTATCTTTTCCCACTTCTATTTTTTTGCCTAATATTAAAACAACTCTATAGCTACAGGAAAGTTGCCATAACAGAAGAAAGAATACTTTTTTCCCTGAAAAATTTGAGAGGAAGTTGCTGATATGCTCTTTGCCACCCTCAAGCACTTTAGTGTGTTACTGACAGACAAGGGCATTTTTGTACATACCATAACATAGCTGGAAAAATTAGCTGGATAATTTGCGACATTATCTTCTAATCCACAGACATGATTCAAGGTTTACCAATGTTTGCAACAATTATCTTTTGTAACAGAAAGACCTAAGTCAGAATTAAGTATTGCACTTAACTGTCATACTTCTTTCAGTTTTCTTCAGTCAGGGACATTTCTTCAATTTTTCCTTAACTTTCAAGACATTGACACTTTTGAAGATTTCAGGCCAGTTATTTTGTACAATATCTCTCAATCTGCGTTCTCCTGACGTTCCCTCATGATTAGATTCAGGTTATACATTATAGATGGATGTAACGTCCTATTTCTCTGATTACATCCTATAGGGTGCTGAATTTGTCCCAGTTGCTAATGATGTTCACATTGATTACTTGATTAAAATGGTGCATGACAGGCTTCTGTACTGTAAATTTACTCTTTCCTTTTGTGATTAAAGATATTTTGTGAAAAGTCATTCTAAAACTATATAAATATCCTATTCCTCATCAAATATTTATATCAGAATAGACTCAATTTTTTTCCTATTTTATTCAATGAGCTACTATTATTATCACCCTTCTCCTCACCCCTTTGGCTCTGACATCCAGTACAAAGAAGCCCCCCTTCCCACTGTATGAACTCCTTTCCACCTGTGCTCCAAAACCCAGCCTTAGCCCCCTGTGGTGCCCCCTCCCCCAACCATCTTGGGCAGGGCTGCATATGTTGCCCTGTTCCAACTTAAGGTTTCAGAGCAGGATCGTTTGAGAAAGGAAGGGAAAGACGAGAAAGTTCCAGCTTTGTTTTGTAATGCTCATGTAGTTACTCTACAAGTAATACTATGCATGCCTCATCTGTTGTTTTAAGGTGACAGGTTTTACTCCTGATATTAGTGTCATATGTGTATGGAACAATTCAGAGACTATGAGGAAGTGTAAAGTGCAGCCAAGAAGGGACACACTCTCCACCAAAAGACAGACCGTGAATCCTGCCCTAGCACAGAAACCTATTTTATCTGGGCCTCATATATGTGTCCAACAGAAGGATACTTCCTCAGCTCTACAGCCTCCTCAGAAGACAGAGACAGGATCCCTACTAGGGGATAAGAAACACCCCAATGGCTCCAACAAGGGCATGCATTTCTACAGAATCTCAAAAAAAGCCTTTCAAACAAGAATAAGGGTTCTTACCCAAGGAAAATGTAAGATAAGATAGAATCACTGGACAAAGGAGAAGACGAGAGTCAAATGAAAGCCACAGTCAGGGACTCTGAAGGTTAAGACTCAGTGTACAACCACAGCTTTTCCTAAGATCCATGTCCCTGAACTGTTTGGGGTTTGCTGCACATAAAGTCATAAAATGGAAGTCCTGATATTATGATCACCTTGATACATTTCAAAGATGTACATATTCATTTTAATTTGGTTAAGAAGCAAATTCTGTACCAGTTCAGATCTTCCAGGGCACAAATGAGCAGAACGTGACTGACTCCATCCTTCTTCAACTCATCTCACATTTATATTATAGAAAGGTGCCTGTGATTGCTTCTGTCTTCTATCCCCTATGATGCATAACAATGTAACATTTTAACATATAGCACTCTACACACCCTCCATCTACTCCGCATACTAAAGACAAATGAGTAATTAAAGATGTGTTGATTAACAAAAGTGAAATATGTTCTGTTTTCATTTAGTGGTTTCTTAACACTTTCTCCAAAGTATTTTGCACTGATCAATGTTTGATCTTCTTTTAGGATAGAATATCAGGCTGATTTCTGCCAGACTTAATGAGTATATTCCTCTCAGTAAGATATTTTCATATTTCGAAAACCATATTTTTAGAAATAATTTTCATATTTTTGAAAATCAAATTTTTTCATATTTTGAGGTTTTCATATATTGAGGGAAAATTATGATTCTCTTCTGGGTCATTTTCATGGTGGGTGAGGGGACTGAAAACTACTGAAGAAGCCTACTTTATTTCGACTTTCTATATGTATGTCACAATTTGAACTGAAATTAGATATTCTGTTTTAAACACCTATAAATATGAGAGGGATTTCCTGGTGGCTCAGATGGTAAAGCATCTGCCTGCAATGTGGGAGACCCAGGTTCGATCCCTGGGTCAGGAAGATCCCCTGGAGAAGGAAATGGCAACCCACTCCAGTATTCTTGCCTAGAAAATTCCATGAATGGAGGAGCCTGGTGGGCTACAGTCCATGGGGTCACAAAGAGTCAGACACGACTGAGCAACTTCATGGATAAATATGGGAAGATCACAATTTCCCACTGAAGAAAAGAATAATAAAGGGACACCATAATTTTCTTCTTCCAAAGAAGACAATGATAATAAAGGGACTCCATAATTTCTGTTTTATGTAAATACATACATGCTTATGTACGCTTCTGCTGATGTTCAGTCACTAACTCATGTCCAACTCTGCAACCCCTGGACTGTGGCCTGCCGGGCTTCTCAGTCTACGGGGTTTCCCAGGCAAGAATACTAGAGTGGGTTGCCATTTCCTTCTCCAGGGCATTTTCCCAGCCCAGGGCTTGCAGGCAGACTCTTTACCACTGAGCCACCTCGGAAGGCCATCCTTACGTATTGAGAGTGGAAGTATTTGTAGATATAGTTTTGCATGTGCATTGCCAGGCCTTGCTTTGTATCTTGCTTTACCCTGATCCCTCAGCTATGACTGAGTGCTCTTCCCAGTGCACTGCTGCCATAAGCAAGAGAGAGCCACCATCGCCTCGAGAATGACTCATTTCTGGGCAAGCCCTCCTATAATTTCGAGGAATTATCTTGACTCTTAGTCCAATATACTCAGATGATTCAACACCAAAGAGCCTTACTTCTAATGCGTCAGTAATCAGCTGGGTGCTATGACCATTCTTCATTTCTGCCCAACTTCCAATCACTGTGGTTTTGTTACCAGCATTTTTTACTATCTTTCTTAAACAACCTAACTAGAAATGCGGCTTTTCTAGGATTGAACTCCTGCTTTTTTCTTGCCAGTTCTTCTTTCATAATTTAGAGCAACATTCACCAAAAGGTATTTAAGCTGGATTATGCTCATTAGCTTTCCTGTGTACTTGATCTATGCTCAAATCAGTTTGGGAAATATTGACCAATTCAAACTCGCCTTGTAAATTCACAGCACATATTGGTACATTAATAAGTCCAAAGAGCTCCTCTCCCACCCGTAGCCATCGCCTCCATTTCCCTAATAATATATATGCAAAGAATGGTCCATGACACTTTGGATAAGCTGGTTAAAAGTCCTACATTTTTATAAACACCAATCTGCTGAAATGTTTCTGATGCTTGCATATCTGAATGTTTCCATTTCGAGTTTCTGGGCCATACTTCAAATCTTTATTGGACCTCAGTAATACTAATTATCTCTGTAAAATGCATTTGTTCCTCTCTTCTCATTCCCTGGGCAATGGTTAATGGTGCTCCGTTTGTCTATTTTTATCCACCTTCCCAGCTATTAGAGTGTCTGGGTTTTGTGTTGGGGTCCTGCACCGGTCCACTGACTTGTGAATATGTCATACAACTTGACCTACAGGACAAAATGGCCTATCAGCTCAGACGCTGCTACTTCCTAACCAAGAGCTAATCCCTTCATTGCTTTGCTAAGAGAAACTTGGTTTTGTTTATAATGATACTGGGCTCAGTCTGGATACAATTAATGACTGGTTTAAACAAGTCATGACGATTCTACTCTTCGATGCTCCTTTTGCCACTAAGTATATTTATGTGACTTATTTCCAGTAAATGCACTGTAAGAAAAGTGAAAAGTGAAAGTGAAGTCGTTCAGCCGTGTCCGACTCTTAGCGACCCCATGCACTGTAGCCCACCAGGCTCCTCCATCCATGGGATTTTCCAGGCAAGAGTACTGGAGTGGGGTGCCATCAAGCCTTCTCTAACGTTTCTAGAAAACAGTTTTCTCCTAATAAAATGAAACCTCCTCTGCCCAGAATTTTTTTTTTCTTTCTTCCTTAAACATAGTTACATAAAGATGTGACACTTGGAGCTGTAATAGCTACCCTGTGATCGTGAGTTGACATGCCTGTGACTGGCAGAGTGAAAAGACCGAATGAGTCTAAGAATTTAATGAACTTGATGAGCCACCACATTCAAGACAAAATAACCTATATCCAGATAGCTCAGCTACAGGTTTTGCGGTACTGCAGCCAAAAGCATTCCTAACTGGTGTAAGTTTCCCCTCAAGTCATTGTAACAATATCTTGCACAGAGCAAAAGCTGAATTAGCTATATTAAATGTAACCAGTCATAATCATCAAGAAAAAGATTAAACAAAATAAATAATAACAAAGTAAGTTGATAAGAGCAGATGGCTTGCATTAGTATGGTTGAAAAGCAGTTTTGAGTCCATGAAATGTGACTCCCACTTTAATTGTTAGATTACAATGTAATACTACGTGGACTTTCTTCTGAGAAGCCCACCACGTGACACAAAGGAACACACGACGGGAAAACAGTCATATGTTATGAGTCTTTGTAAAGGAAATTTTTGACAGTGAAAAGTTCATAAAAAGTCATAAAAACGTGATAGTTGAATGGATCCTTGAAACATAAATGCTTTTAGTAAGAGAAAGGGTGACATCAAGGAGGTAGAGAGATTGAAGAACATTCAAGGTAAAGGGAAAAAAACAGGTATAAAATCTCTTGAGTCCCCCAGGTAAAACACATGCCTCAAAGAAAGTCTCTGGTGTTTTATCTAACTAAACATGAGCAAAGCATATCTCTAACTCCTCGAAACAGTAGCTATAGTGTATATACTATAGGCCTAGAGGCCATTTTTCATCAAGGGACATCCATCTGGTTTTTACGTTGATATTTCACTATGTACATTACTAGCACATGGGAGGAAATACACACTGAAATACTGAGAGATACAAGGCCACTGATGGATTGAAACAAAAATTATGTATTAATCAATTGATTGAGTGATTGCAGATGGTAAAGTGAGGCAACATGTTATCAATAGCTGATTCTATGTAAGAATGTATGAGTGGTTCTCAAATGCTTTTATTTTTGTGCCTTTCAGCAAGTTTGAAATCATTCCCAAAACAAAAAGTGAAAAACGACAAGGGCAAATCCAAAAACAAAAACCCTGAACACTGTCAGAGCTATAGCAAACTATCCTGTTTTATAAGAATTTTAAATCTAAAAGGAAATGCTAAACCAAAGTGGAAATCAGTGTTGCTTGTTAACTGTACTGTATGTGAAGACTAAGGAACAAGCTGAAGGCATCTAGTGATGCCTCCAGATATACGGAGAAAAAGCTGAAGGGGAATTAGACATAGGAGCTTCAGACATCATTGCCAAGATTACATAACGTTTGTCTTTACCTTGAGATTATGGAGAATTCACACACCAAAAGGTTGATGCCTAGAAAATACACAGAACTGGAGGAGGAATCCCAAATTAGAGCCAAATGTTCTCATGAGCGAAGATGAGAAATATGGGGCATGGCAAATGCAGCCCCAAACCCTCCAGTAAACCTCAGGAGGGAGCTGTATCATATTTAGAAGATACCATAATCTCTAGCAGAAGAGCACTCCTGCATCTGTGGAATGTGAATTGGTGTCCGTCACATGGATTAATGACATTTCTTAGGCAACAGTAGGGACAATTCTGGTCTGGCTCTCATTAAGGAGTTGGGAGGATTAATTAGCTGCTTTCTGCAAAGCGCTGCATGTCTGTTCTCTTCCTCGGGAGAAAGACTAATGACTACCTCCCAGAATTCATCCTGAAGGGAAGGTTACAGTAACTACCAAAATCCTGCCTTGGAGAGGTGCTAAAAAGTCACGCACTGTATTTGCTTATCTGAATGCAATCTGAAAACACATTGTAACATTATACACCAAAACTTTGATTATGTTCATACCGAAAAACTCCATTCACAGTAGTACAAATTAAGGAATAAAAAAGAGCTTCCAAGTTAAAATCTAGGTTTTAGTGTGTGTGTGTGTGTGTGTATTCTGTTTTTTTGTTTTTGTTTTTGTTTTTTAGTAATAAAAATAATGGATGCAAACTTCATTGTCTGATAGGAAGATAAATTAGTGTGTCTAGTTAAGGCGGTTGTTGTTTAGTTGCTCAGTCATGCTCAACTCTGAGACCTCATGGACTGTAGCCTGCCAGGCTCCTCTGTCCGTGGGACTTTCCAGGCAAGAGTACTGGAGTGAGTTGCCTTTCCTTCTACAGAGGAATCTTCCCGACCCAGGAATTGAACTCGCATCTCCTGCACCCAGACTCTTTACCACTGAACCACAAGTATTTTTAAAGAGTTTATATTATAAAATTGTATTTTAAAGGGTTTATAATAACCATGAGAACTGCCTTGGAATCAGTTGAAAATAAAATATAAAACTGGCTGCTAAAGCTATTTTTAACTAAAAATTCTTACTTTGAAAATAGAGGGAGCAACTATACCAATAGTACAAAGAGGTGCTGTTTGGACGATAGGACTGTAACTGACATATCCTGTTTCTACTTTTCTTTCTGGTCCAAATGTCTTAATAAGTTACTCTATTTTTATTAAGAAAAAAAAAAAAACACAGAACAATAAGAAAACCGCCCATTTTGTCTCTGACCACAGAGTCTGGCTATGCTCCTAAGTTGAAAGGGTTTCCATATTGCTATTATTTCTTAAGATTGCTTCTTTCTTTGCTTTTCTTAGACTTGACTTTACGGCCTTTTGCAATTTCTTCTTACTCGTATTCCTAATTAATACAAGATTTGGAATTCAAATCTGCCAACTAAAAATTGTCATCTGCCACCTGCCTCTACGAGGATTAGGTCACTGGTCACTGCAGTAGCTGACCTTCACCATCTTCTGAAAAGAGTTCAGTGTGGAGATCAGGAGGGAGGCCCTTTGTGCTAAGGAAATACTGGCAGAACAGGCCCTAAGATAGATACTTTCAGGAGAAAAATGTTAAGACCAATTACCGCATCTTCCCATATGTAGAAAAGCTCTACAATCATACATGGTGATATATACTCCTTGTAACTAACAGCCATCTTCTGCAAAAATGTGTATTTGAGTGCACATACCTCCTTCACCAAAATCACATATGTGCTGACCTTCCTCCATGCCTCTTTGGAGCTATCTAGAATTCTGTCTCCCAGGATACAGTCCTCATTTTGCCCTGAATAAAATCTAACTCACAAATATAATATTGTACTTTTTTTTTCCCACTTGAGAAATCTTTCTGCTGAAACGTACACTGGAATAGGGCCATCCATTTGTGCTGGCTTTTGCTGGGGCTTTGGTTTGATTGTTACCAGTCTCCTCCCCCATTTTCTGCTAGTAAAATAGGGTGATCTGTGGCTCCTGCTCTGTGGGTTACCTTCAGCTTCATTTCCCAGAGTCATGCAAAAGCACATCTTCCATTGGGACAGCTGGTTAAACACCTTTCTCCCCATTCCTCGTCACTGGCAAACAGGGAATATTAACTTCAGACTACCCAGGAGGCAAAGACACTCTTGAGAAAATCGTTTTATTCTGTTTCTGTCCCCATTATCAAGCTGATCTTTGAAAACAGTCCAAGTTTTAAATGTGATTAGTCACAGATAGATCTCTACTTCTCCCAGTTTTTAAGTCCTGAAGTATAATGGAATCATGGTAGAGAGGAACTTTTAAAATCTACTTTTAGTTCAATTCCCCAATGCAAAGGGGATGCTCTTGGCAATATCCTCACCCAGGGATGGCTCAACAGATCTTTAACCAACTCCAGGATGCATCAACAATAGGAAGCTCATTACCCCATGAGGATGCCTTTTTAGGGGCAGGGGGCAACTTGCTTGGGAAGTTCTACTGAGAAACGGAATATTTCCTGCCATATCAGTAAATAAGGATGTCACAGTCATGAGCAATTGCAGCCCCCACAGCTGGGCTGGTGAGCCCTGAGGGAACTCAGCAAGGAAAAAAAAATACCTGCCATCTAACAGCCATCAGATTGCAGCCACTCCCCATGGCAAGCCCTAAGGAAATTCAGGATATGAAAACACAGGATACTGGCCTGTGATAGCTAAGGTGCATATAAAAATGAATAATTTCAGTGAACCCAGACTCTTGTGCCTTCTCAAACACAGTAAAGTGCTAAAGTCCTTTAGCTTGATATATCTATTTTTTTAATTAGCAGTAATCTGTTAATGTTTCTGACCATGTGCCCTTTGTTACAAAAACTCCTGTATAACCTGGCCCCTCCTCTTGCTGCCTCAGAGCACTTCCCCAGAGCTATCCAAATGCTCTTTCCCTAGTAGCAGTCCTCATTTCAACTCAAGAAAAATTTAACTCACAACTCTTACACTGTGCAAATATTTTCAATACTCCCATAGACTGAAAGACTTTGGACCTCCTATATTTCCTGCTTACTGGTAAAAATTTCATTTAAGAATTTATATATTTAAGACAATTTCTCTCTCACTGACCAGATTTGTGTCTACATGTTTTGGCCAGGGTTCTTAAGAAATTGTCTCTAGGAGATAACATTAAAATGCACACATTCCTCAATTTATTGTTATGTTTCCAGCTCCAGCTTCCTAAAATCTAGACTGAGAAAATGCATTTGATTCATTGTAATCATGTGAATCCCTTAATAGGCTATGGGGAGAAGAGTAGATATTTTAGTTTTTCATAAAGTTTTCATAAAGCTCAAATGTTGGAAATTATTCTATAGGTTTATTGTCCTTTTGAGTTCCCATTCAACATTCCCAGAAAAAGGCTGCACAGCCTCTACTGTTCTCTTGAGTCCTCCTCCTGAATGTTAGTAAGAGTGTTAAATGCCATATCTTTCAGTATTTTTATTCTTCCCAACTCTAAAGCAGAGCTTTACTATCCCCATTCAATACCAATAAAGTAATTTTCAGACAGGCTAAACAGCTAAACCTCATGGGAAGCATCACGGGAAGACAGCAGCAGGGCTAGGGTCCCAACTCAGCATGAAGAGTCCTAAATAAAACTCCTGTGCCCTTTCAAGTACACGCCTCGACCATTTTAGGTTCTTAATAACAAGCCAGATCTATTTCTCTTGTTTTTCCTGCACAAAATAAGCCTAATTCTTATGCCACAAAAGAGCTGTTCAAATAACTGAACTACAGTCGTCAGCAATGTCCCCAAAGATTCCTTTGTACTCTCACTTTTTTCAACTCCTCTTTGAGATGACAGAACTTTCAGTTTCTTGTCTCATCACTTCTGAGTGCTGCCCAAAGGGTCCCTAGAACTCGACAAGATGTTACAGGTGAGTACGGGGCAGGGTGTATGTGGAACCACTACTTTCCTTGCAATAAGGCAATATTCAAGCTCAGCTCAGGGCAGTAGCAACACCAGAGGGATGGGTAGGAGAAACCATCAGTGGTCCCATCTTGTTTGGACTAAGATTATCATTAGATAAGCTAGAAGTGAGTTTTGAGTCATGGCTTGAATGATGGACGAAATGTATAGGGTCTTGGAGGAAGAAGCGTGAACCTTCATTTGGCACTTTTGTTAGAATAATTTCAAGACCAGGACGCTGTCTGTAGGCTTTTCTGGAAAAGAAAGGTAAATTTTTGTGAATGTTCTGGGAAACAGGCTTTAAAAAGATTCTTTCAGTATAAAATCATTTGAATATGTGAAAAAGTTTATTGTTTAGATTCCAAGAAATTGCATGCCATTTGACTTCAAACTATGTATTTTTTCAGTGTACTACTTTTTTATTCTTTTATTTTTTTCTACAGCAAAAATAAGCCAATGTAATTTTTCCCTGTTCTTCCTTTCACATTGTTGACTACACGCAGTCAAGATGCTAATTACAACCATTTAATTTAAATGCCAAGTTTGCCCTGAAATATATGCCTGGTAATTTTGCAAAATTACTACTGGGCATGGAGGATGCACAAGATAGGATCAAATAACAGGCATTTTACTTAAAATGATTTAAAATGGAGAACTCCAGCATTTTCAGCTTCTATGCCTGGTAGAGTACATTGAGTGTGTGCAGGAGGGTAACCATGGCTGGAAGTGCACTGATAAATGCAAAGTTCAGCTCCAATGGCAGAGTCCAAAAACCTACTAAGGCTCCTCATTTCAACTGTGGCATAACAGTCAGTCAGCAGCAGCCTTATAAGAATATAATCACTGCAGAGTTATTAAAATATGATGAATAGCAGTATGACCAAACAGTGGCTAAACCAATCTTTGAACTGTCTTCTGTCTTTCTCAAGGTAGCTGGTAATAAAATAAATGTGCATAATACAAGGGAACTAAGCAGTATGAGACGATGCCAGAGATCTAGTAAAACTGATACCAACAGCTCAACTCTGAGTCTGATAGTGGAGAATTTCTTAGTATTGGCAGAATTTAGCAAAAAAAAAAGTCTTAAGGAATGAGAATGAGCAGGCCTCAGTTCTTGACTGTCATGAGTCAAGAACTGGTTGATGTCAACTGATGTAAAATTTAATATTCTGGGAATAAATGGATTTAGAAGTTAGTCTATTTGGAGATGTGGTGAAGTGGAGTGGTAACTCGAAAGGAGAGTTACCAGGTAACTGGATGGAGGAAGAGTCAGACTAAATCCTCCCTAATCTCCTTTATGGGGCTTCCCTGGTGGCTCAGAGGTTAAAGCGTCTGCCTCGAATGCAGGAGACCCGGGTTCGATCCCTGGGTCAGGAAGATCTGTGGAGAAGGAAATGGCAACCCACTCCAGTACTCTTGCCTGGAGAATCCCATGGAGGGAGGAGCCTGGTAAGCTATAGTCCATGGGGTCACAAAGAGTCAGACATGACTGAGTGACTTCACTTTCACTTTCAATCTCCTTTATAACTCTTTTAATCTATGATTTTTAAAGTCAATGCTCTTCACTCAAGTGAGTTCATTTTTATAGACCAAGGAAAGAGTTGTGAAAATGATTTATGTGCATGGGGATATTTCTTTATTCCTGCTTTTTGCATACTTTTCCTGATAATAATGGAGGCTGTGGGTTACTGAAGAAGTTCCCAACACTCTTCACTGTCAGTATGGAAGCCTTTACTGGGTTCCTCCCTCCCCAGGGCACACACATATCTCAGACATTCCCAGGACTCACACAGTTTGCAGATTACCCACTGGTATATTTTGGTCCTTTCTCTTTTTCATAACTTTTATTTTGAATTATCTCACAAAGAAAACTGCTGGAGTCCATCAGAAATATACAATCAATTCACAAGTGTTGATTCATTATCTACAACTTGTAAGATCTCCTTTTCAGATGGCTGATTCACAGTGTAAGTGGAGTCATTCAACCACTGATGGTAAGTCTGAGTGAACTGGTGATGATGAAGGTCCCTAAGATAGCACCCCTCAGTTTCAGTGATGTGAATGCCCCATCTGCAGAAATCATCACACACTCAGCTGTATCACTAAGACAGCATATTAAAGACAGTGAAGGACAGAATGAAAAGTCCAATCCAATTAGCTTTGCAATGGTGTTTATCACCTATCAGGATGCCCATAATTTCCAATGCATATTTGACAACCTTTGCTTTCTCTTCCTTATCTTGTGGGCCCAAACATGTCACAATAAGGAAATTGAAAATTCACATTTGCATGGTCCCCTTTTGCATCATCATTGCTGCTACAGTGATAACACACTTCACCGTTTACACATATTGTGACCCTATTAAGTAACATTCAGAATGTTTTTCCTCTTTAATTCAGAAATGCTTTTGACATGCCACGCATCTGCCACCAACTCAGATAAGACTGAGGAGAAATGGCTGGGTCAGTGGTGCGTGAAATCTAACTGAATGGCTTGGAACTCTTACACTTACATCTGCTCTGCTTTGCAAAGACCAGATAGAAAACAAGGATGGAGGGTGAAACACTCAGTTTCTAAAGTGCCCAAGCAAAACTGGGCCTTTTGTTTAAAAGGATCACCTTAGACTAAATGCTTGCTTCCAAGGATGCGATTCCATGTTTTACAAAAATTATTTTTAGATATTGGTGTTTCTGTATTTCTATTAAAAAATGGAGTATTTCTTGTTATATCAGTGAACAAGGATGCCACAGTCATCAGTGATTCTAACCGTCCAAAAGTGAGCTCCCGAACCCCAAGGGCATTCAGGAAGGAGAAGAATACCTGTGATCCAGCAGCCAGCAGGACTGCAGCCACTCACTGGGGTGAGTCCCAAGGGCGCACAGGATGTGAAAAATGCAGGGCGCTGGCCCAGGATAGCTGAGGTGCACAGGTCAGGAGTGATTTCAGTGAGCCCAGACTCTTGCATCTTCCCATACTTAGAAAAGTGCTAAACTCTTTAACTTGCGATATCTCATTTTCTTTCACTAACAATAATATTTTGATGTTCAGATTACTTGCTCTTCGTTGCAAAACTTCAGTATAACATGGCTCCTGCCCTTACCTCCTCAGAGTAGTTCTCTCAGGGTTACTTGAGATGTTGTCTCCCAGGCTTGAAGTCCTAAAAATGTCCACCAAATAAAACGTAGCTCTGAAGTTTCAGGTTGTGACTGATTTTTAAGTAAGACTGTTCATAAAGGGCATATTAGTTAGACGGTCACATAGACCAGCCCAGTAATGTGACAGTTATTTGTATGTTTAATTGAATTCTGGATAATAAAAGTACTGTTCATTGTTATGAATGGTTGTTATAGATTTGAGACACATTTTTTAAAACTAAAAGGAGTGTGGGAAATAGAAAAGTACATGAGCTAGGTTCATATAAGTCTCTTTTGACCACTTACTAGCAATGAGAGGGAAAGTAATGTTTGAAATCAGGCTCCTTATCCTTAAGTGAGCATATTAACACTTTGAAAATGGGGCTTCTACAGGATTCAAGGAGACCAAGACTCAGAAGCAACCATCCAGAGAGTACTATAGACACTCAACATGTGTCAACATCACTTCTGGTCTATACAGAGGGGGAAAGATCTTTAAGGTCCTTTGAAGCTCAATGATCTAGCAATTCCTTGACATATATTCAGGCTCAAAATGTTTCATTAATGTACATATTATACATATTGCCCTTTCTTGAATTTAATGAGGAGTTTGTGGTTTCCAAGTAATAAGTTGGGTCTAAAATTCCACGAATTTATGAAGCAGTATATTACATTTATTCTTATAAAAACTAAAAATAAAAAAGAAAGATGTGTCAAGCTGGTACATCATGTTCTTTTAAAATTAATCTTGTATTAAACATTTAATATGATTTTGTTTTATGTATTTAACAGTAGAAATAATAGCAAATATAGGCTTATGATTTCCTAGAATGAATGTTAAAAATATTGAATTTTTAAAAATGGATTCAACATTTTTAACTGATAAATATTTCATTTTGTAATTTATGTTATCACTTGGGTAAGGCAGAGTATGACTTTAGCATGCATTTCAGAGGCAGAGATTTTTCACTCTAAATTAATTGCTTATGATTAAATATGGGAATCACCAGATTTTGCCAACAGGGAAAAATGAGAACTGAAAACAGTTAAGAAAGAAAAAGGGAAGGAGAGGAAATTTGGTAATAATTATAGCAAAAGAGTTTCTCTTTCAAATATGAAGCACTGTGGCCCCAAATATGAGCTGCAGAGCAATTCAAGAAAATAGAAACTTTATGAAAGAGGTGATTTTTCTTGCTGTTGCTTTTAATGAAACACTAAGAGCTGACTTTTTTCAAAGTCAGGCTAAATAAAGAAATGATACTCATACATATGAAGTGCTGGAGTGATTTTACATATATGATCTCATTTAAATTTTACAATAATGCTGTAAAGGTATGTCAGTTATCCATATACACATTTAATATGACAAAAATAAGTCAAGAAGTTGTTAACTAAAGTCATGAAGGTAGTAACACAGGCCAGGTCTTTCTGTCTCAAACCCCAGAATAGCCCAGTGCCTTCCAAGAGAGTCTTATTAGGAGTCATCAGGAAATACCAAGTAGGAGTATGAAAATTTTAATGTGGCTGCAGTAAGTTTCCTGGGGTTTCATCCTTATTGCACCTGCCTCTGAAAAAAAATCACATAACTATGGGCGAAGAAAGGCAATGGTATAGGCAGAGCCATAGTAACGAGCTGTTTTGACTGGAGCTGAGACTTCTGCTCTGTACGCACGCAGATGTATTCCCAAAACAGAGCTCAGAGAGTACAGGATTACAAATAATGTTCACAATTATTTAAGATCTGTTGCCCATATGAGCTCCCGTCGTGGCTCACAGGGTAAAAAATCTGCCTGGAATGTGGGAGGCCTGGATTCAAGCCCTGGGTTGGGAAGATCCCCTGGAGATGAACCCACTCCAGTATTCTTGCCTGGAGAATTCCATGGACAGAGGAATCTGGCGAGGTGCAGTCCATGGAGTCGCAAAGAGTCAGACATGACTGAGCGAGTCTCACTCACACACACACACACACACACACACACACGCGCGCTGCCCATTTTAGAAGGAAAAGGTTTTACCTTGCAAATGCTTGTCTCTTGCAGTTTCCTTCCTGCTTTGCAAGAAGTGCTAGGTCTTTCTCTTTCACTATGATCGTACTGTGATTTGACTGAGAACTCCAGGAAGGCTGAGCCCATGTCTGCGTTGTTGAACCCTGTCTCTATCCCAGAAACCTAACACAATGCCTGGGACAAAGAAAATGCCAGAGCAGAGGGTGATGTAAGGATGGATAAATGAAAAGCAAGTCAAATTTTGAAAATCCCTGAAACTAGGAGAACAAATCTGATTGAGAGCCTGCACTGGAGGAGAGACAAATGAACTAAGCAGATTTTGGAGGAGTTGCCTCGGCAAACTCCCAAAGGCAATAATACACACAAGAACAGGCCCTTTATGAAATGGTAGAAGGAGCCTGGGGCCAAGGGATTGGTTTGGGCATTTCAGTGTTAACAACTGAGCTTCAGAATTTTCAAGGCCTACCCCTAAAATTTACCAGGAGGAATTCCCAAAGTGACAAATTTCCCACTCCTTCTTTATCTGGTGAAGGAGTACAAATAATGGAATAGAATGCCGGGGTTCCAATTCATGTGATCGCTGTGATTGTTGGAACTCGGTGAATTGCAGTCTCCTTCAAATGCAATGAGGAATGCCCAGACTTAAGGAAAAGTCTTGCAGAGATTATGGAGTAGAACTATGACATACGCAGCGTTTTTCATTTTAGGTTTGAACCATCAGTAAAAAGGGGTAGAGATAATAGAATGAACACGGCATCTCAGATAAATGATTTTTATCAACTGCACTGTTACACACTCTCTGTGTCTTTTCTCCAAAGAAATTAACATCTGTCCCTCAAAGACCATGTTGTTGTGAATTTTAGATGGATAAAATAACTTATTTCAAGAAAGATAATTTACTTCTAAGTCAGAAGAGGCAGGACCACCACTGTACAGAAATGGCATTGGCTTTATGACAAATAGCATAGCTAACTTTTCAGGTCCTTTCTAGCTTTCTAAATGTGAAATTATATTTTAGTGAAAGGAAATGCCAGAGATAGTATATATGCATTTCTATCCCCTTACAGAGAAGACTTTGAAAGGATGTTGAATGTGTTTGGTTCCTTCTCAGAAATAGCCATATTTTGGCTGTCTGCTGACCCAGGTGAAAAAACGGAGCTAGAAAAATTCTATATTCCCTCTTACATTTGTTACTGACATATGGATTGAGAGAGGAAGACGTAAGCCTAGCAAATGGTTAATGTATGCATTCTACTTCACCTACTCCAGGCACAGGCTCTGAGAACCCGAGACAGTCATATGGACATGCTGAGAGGTAACAGAGTTGCAGGCTTTGGCTGCACTAGCTGTGCAAAATATGAATGTTGGTATCAGGTACCTGAGCTTCCGACTTTACTGTGCTATCTAATAGCTGCTTGACCTTGGGAATTAGCTGAAGTTCAATCATCTTTGAAAGGGGGTTGGTAAGGATAGCTTCATCTTAGGTTTTTCATGAAGATTAAATGAGATTTTTACTACTTCAATCTAATGTAAGCTGTTTCAAGTTAATCAGATCAATTTTATTTTATAGTCACTGAGAAAGTGTTAATGGTTTTTAGTGGGATCTCTCCCTTTTGGGAGAACAACGAACCTTATGTAATCTCAGTTAATACTAATAGTTCACACGTACTATTTATTCTGTGTCAGCCACTCTGCTATTACTCATGCATCTAATCATTCATTCATCACACCTTCATAAGGCAGTTACTATCCTCATTTTAAAGAGAAAAACTGAGGCTTCTAAACCAGAAAATAAAGCTGGTCAGTTGTCAGAGCTGGATATTTTCCCCCAAATCTGAAGGCCCCTGTATTAAGTTGTGTTGAGGGTATTAGGATGAGCTAAACCTATTAATCCATTTTTCACCATCAACTATGATGCCATCTTCCAGCAGGCTTCACTTTATCGTGATCAATAAGACTTAACCAGAGCAAAGGGGGAGGCTTGAAGAGGCAATCCTTTAAGTTCTCAAAAAATATTCAAGATTTCAACTCTCATAATTTACTCATGAAATAATAAAAACTTAAGCAGAATTGTCATCTCAACACTATGGCGCCTGTTCTCAGTGACACTGGGCAATTTAATTAAGCTCAGATGAGCTAAGATGAAATTAAGAATTTCGATGGAAGGCGGGTTTGAGGAAAAATGGATACATGTATGACTGAGTCCCTTTTCTGTCCATCTGGAACTATCACAACATTGTTAATCAGCTATATCAACATCACTCATTATTCAGAGAAATGGAAATCAAAACCACAATAAGGTACCATTTCACGCCAGTCAGAATGGCTGCGATCCAAAAGTCTACAAGCAATAAATGCTAGAGAGGGTGTGGAGAAAGGGAACCCTCTTACACTATTGGTGGGAATGCAAACTAGTACAGCCACTATGGAGAACAGTGTGGAGATTCCTTAAAAAACTGGAAATAGAACTGCCTTATGACCCAGCAATTCCACTGCTGGGCATACACACTGAGGAAACCAGAACTGAAAGAGACACGTGTACCCCAATGTTCATCACAACACTGTTTATAATAGCCAGGACATGGAAGCAACCTAGATGTCCATCAGCAGATGAATGGATAAGAAAGCTGTGGTACATATACACAATGAGTATTACTCAGCCATTAAAAAGAATACATTTGAATCAGTTCTAATGAGGTGAACAAAACTGGAGCCTATTATACAGAGTGAAGTAAGCCAGAAAGGAAAACACCAATACAGTATACTAATGCATATATGTGGAATTTAGAAAGATGGTAACGATAACCCTATATGTGAGACACAAAAGAGACACAGATGTATAGAACAGTCTTTTGGACTCTGTGGGAGAGGGAGAGGGTGGGATGATTTGGGAGAATGGCATTGAAACATGTATAATATCATATAAGAAATGAATTGCCAGTTCAGGTTCAATGCAGGATATAGGATGCTTGGGGCTGGTGCACTGGGATGAGCCAGAGGGATGGTATGAGGAGGGAGGTGGTAGGGGGGTACAGGATGGGGCACACGTGTACACCCATGGCAGATTCATGTTGATGTATGGCAAAACCAATACAATATTGTAAAGTAATTAACCTCCAATTAAAATAAATAAACTTAAATTTTAAAAATAAAATAAAATCCAATAAAAATAAATAAAATACATAAAATCCAATAAAAAGTTAAAAGAATATCCATCTCACTGAGCAGTTATGAATATTAAACAATTATACTTATACATATATTTATACATATACATATAAAATGCTCTTGATATTGCCAATTGCAATAAGCACACAAGGAATTGTTATTAACCTGCAGACAATAACAACATATATATATATATATATATAAAATGAAGATATACAAAACATATATTAAAAATATATATATATATACACACACACACACACATATATATATAAAACAAAGTCCCTTTCAGGCTCACACAAATACACCCCATGGCATCTGGTCCCCATGGAAAGATGGAAAGTTGAGTGGGAACACAGGTGAGGGAGGGCAGACTCCAAGCCCTTTATTTCTTTATTTTGTTTCAAAAACTTTTGTCCATGTCATGCAGCACATGGGATCTTAGTTCCCCAAACAAGGATCAAATCTGCTCCCCCAAGTGGTGGAAGCATGCAGTCTTAACCACTGGACTGCTAGGTAAGTCCAGAATATACAGTGGAACAAAGGCAACCTCTTTAGTAAGTGGTACTGGGGAAAATGGACAGAAACATATAAAAGAATGAAGTTAGAACTCTTCCTAACACCATACACAAAAATCACCTCAAAGCAGATTACAGACCTGAATGTAAGGCCAGAAACTATGAAACTTAGAGGAAAACATAGGCAGGACACTCTTTGACAGCATCTGCAACAAGATCTTTTTGATCCACATCCTAAAATTTGAAAGCAAAAACAAAAATAAGTAGAATCTAATGAAACCTAAAAGCTTTTGCCAAGCAAAAGAAATCATAGACAAGACAAAAATACAATCCTCAAAATGGGAGAAAATATTTGCAGATGAGTAACAGACAAAGGATTATTCTTCAAATATACAAACAACTCATGCAGCTCACTATTAAAAAATGAAAAAAACGGGCGGAAGGCCTAAATAGACATCCCTCTAAAGAAGACATACAGATAGATATCCAGCAAACATATGAACATTAGTGACCCTCAACATCACTGATTATTAGACAAATGGAAATCAAAACTACAAGGAGAGATCGACTCACACTGGTCAGAATGGCCATTATCACAAAAGCTACAAACAATTAAATGTTGAAGAGGGTGTGGAGAAAAGGGGACCCTCTTGCAATATTGGTGGGGATGTAAATTGATACAGCCACTATGGAGAACACTATGGAGGTTCCTTAAAAAAAAAAAAAAAAAAAAAACTAAAAGGAGAACTCCATATGACCCAGCAATTCTACTCCTGGACACCTATCCTAAGAAAACCATAATTCAAAAAGACACACATACCTCAAGGTTCACTGCAGCACTATTTACAATAGCCAGGACAAGGAAACAACCTAAATTTCCATCAGTAGCAGAATGGAAAAAGAAGATGTGGTACATACATACAGTGGAATATCACTCAGCCATAAAAAGGGAACAAAGTTGAGTCATTTGTTAAAACATGGATGGACCAAAAAGAGTATCATACGAAGTGAAGTAAGCCAGAAGAGAAAGCAAATACTGCATATTTCCCACACATGTATGAAATCTGAAAACATTGGTGTAGGCAATCAATTTTACTTACAAAGCAGAGATAGACACATAGACATAGAGAACAAATATACGGATACCAAAAGGGAGAGGGGAGTGATGGGGTGGAATGAATCGGGACTGACATATATACATTATTGATACTAGGTATAAAATAGATAACTAATGAAAAACTTCTAGCCCAGGGAATCCTACTCAGTGCTCTGTGGTGACCTTGAAGTGAAAGTGAAAGTGAAATCCCTCAGTCATGTCCGACTCTCTGTGACCCCGTGGACGGTGGCCCACCAGGCTCCTTCAGCCATGGGATTCTCCAGGCAAGAATACTGGAGTGGATTGCCATTTCCTTCTCCAGGGGATCTTCCTGACCTAGGGATCGAACCCAGGTCTCCCTGCATTGCAGGTATACACTTTAACCTCTGAGCCACCAGGGAAGCCCTTAATGGGGGAGCAGATCCACAAAAGAAGGTACATCTGTATACACAGAGCTGATTCACTTAGCTGTACAGTAGACACTAACACAACATTATAAAGCAACAGTACTCTAATAAATTTTTTAAAAATAAAAAATGGCTACTATTAGAGGAAAATACGAGCTCAATATTTTTTTTGTCTATTATTAATCTATTATTCCTCCTCTATGCTTCCCCATGTATTATTTGCTTCCATCACAAAGTCATTATCCATTATGGGCTGAACTGCATCTCCCTACCTGAAATTTAAACATTGAAGTCCTATCCTCTAGTACCTAGGAAGATGACTGTATTCTGAAGAGGTGATTAAGTTAAAATGAGGTCTGAATCCAATCTGACTGGTATCTTTATAAGAAGTTGGATACACAAAGACACAGTGATGCACATGCACAGAGGAAAGGCTATGTGAGGACAGAGTGAGAAGGCAGCCCTCCACAAGCCAAGGAGAGAAGCTTTAGAAGAAATTAAACCTGCTAGCACCGTGATGTTGGACTCCCTCCAGAACTGGGAGAAATAAATGTCTGTTTAAGTTAAAAAAAAAAGAAGAAGAAGAAAAAAGATGATCAAAGGCCCATACAGAGATGGAGGAAGGCAAGTGTTCCTTAATCTTATACGGCAGTGGTGAGTAGGATGACTTGGTGATTGTATTCATTTCCTAGAGCTCCGAAAACAAACTACTACAGACTTCATGGCTAAGGCCGCAAGTTCAAGATGAAGGTATTGTCAGGGCTGGTTTCCTCTGAGCCTCTTTTACTTGTAGGTATAATCTTTTCTCCATGCCCTCATGTAGCCCTCCCTCCCCAGTATCTGTCTCAATATCCTATGCTTGTAAGGACACCAGTCATACTGCAGTCCACTTTAACTGACCTCATTTAAACTTAGTTTCCTCTTTAAAGACCATCTCGAAACACAGTCCCATTCTGAGATGCTGGGAGTTAGAATTTCAACATATGACTTTGAGGGGTTCATCCAATGTAGGGGCATTAATTAGGATGTTTTTGAGCATATGGAAGTTTGGTAGACAGAGGAGTTTCACATTGTCTTCAGGTATTTTTCTTTGTAAAGGTTTAGGGGAAATCTCCACTTTATATGTCCAAAGACCAATCCCAGTTATCTGGGTAGTTTCCATGTTCCCTAGGAACACAAAAATGGGGAAATCTTGTTGAAGGACCTATGTTTCGGAATCTTAGTTCTTTTCAAGGCTCCAGCTCACTTGGGTTCGATAGACTCCACTCATCCCTTCAAAGGACAGCTGGGAGCTAATGTGCTTCTGCCCCTTATTATTCATATGGTGACACAGGATTTGCAAATTTCTGGAGCAGACATTTAAAAAATATTCTACTCTATATTTTCTTTTTCCTAAATATTGAGTCCCCTACCATCTCCTCTAACCAACATTGGTGGAGTTCCTAAATATTGTAGCCATAGTAAAATCTAAATGGAAAAAATATCGACAATTATTTGGCTCAGCCTTGTAGATTGTGCCTTTTAAATGTTAATGCCCACAACTTTACTCATTCTTTGACTTTTACTAGAATTTCTTTAAATAGTTTATTTTTCTGATTATAAATGATTATACCTTTATTAATGTAGAAATTTAGGATATATAGCACACATTTAGAAACAATAGTAAAATACATAAGATAATAAGTATCACCCCTAATCTCTCTTTCTAGAAAGAAAACTGTTAAAATTAAGAATTATTCTAGAAAAACATCAAACATGAACATGGATATTCTTATGGTATTAAAGGTGTGCAAAAACTGGCATTGCATGAGTTAATATCATGTTTTTTATACTCAATATTGTAACAATAGACTTATTATATTACAAGTCACTGAAAATGTGACTTTCAGTTCAGTTCAGTCGCTCAGTTGCATCCGACTCTTTGTGATCCCATGAATCGCAGCACGCCAGGGCTCTCTGTCCATCACCAACTCCCGGAGTTCACTCAGACTCACGTTCATCGAGTCCGTGATGCCATCCAGCCATCTCATCCTCTGTTGGCCCCTTCTCCTCCTGCCCCCAAAACCTCCCAGCATCAGAGTCTTTTCCAATGAGTCAACTCTTCACACGAGGTGGCCAAAGTACTGGCGTTTCAGCTTTAGCATCATTCCTTCCAAAGAAACTCCAGGGCTGATCTCCTTCAGAATGGACTGGTTGGATCTCCTTGCAGTCCAAGGGACTCTCAAGAGTCTTCTCCAACATCACAGTTCAAAAGCATCAATTCTTCGGCATTCAGCCTCTTCACAGTCCAACTCTCACATCCATACATGACCAAGGCTATGGAAAAACCATAGCCTTGACTAGACAGACCTTAGTCGGCAAAGTAATGTCTCTGCTTTTGAATATGCTATCTAGGTTGGTCATAACTTTTCTTCCAAGGAGTAAGCGTGTTCCTAATTTCATGGCTGCAGTCACCATCTGCAGTGATTTTGGAGCCCAGAAAAATAGTCTGACACTGTTTCCTCTGTTTCCCCATCTATTTTCCATGAAGTGATGGGACCAGATGCCATGATCTTCGTTTTCTGAATGTTGAGCTTTAAGCCAACTTTTTCACTCTCCACTTTCACTTTCATCAAGAGGCTTTTTAGTTCCTCTGCATATCTGAGGTTATTGATACTTCTCCCGGCAATCTTTATTCCAGCTTGTGTTTCTTCCAGTCCAGCATTTCTCATGATGTACTCTGCATAGAACTTAAATAAGCAGGGTGACAATATACAGCCTTGGTGTACTCCTTTTCCGATTTGGAACCAGTCTGTTGTTCCATGTCCAGTTCTAACTGTTGCTTCCTGGTCTACTTTAATGAGTAATATTTCATGGTATAAATACACTTGTATTTGTTCCAGCATTTCTCTAAAGTTTGCCACTGAAAGCATTCATATATTTGTTTTTATGTGCATATTTTTTCCAAGGTGGGTGATGCATTTTTATTCCTTTTGTTTATTTTTGCTATGTTTGGTGATAACACATATAGGAGTATATATACTGATATCAAGCTTAGGAATGTATATATTGATATTCTTAAGGAAATACGACCATATTTTTCTTTTAAAATGTTTAACTTGTTATCTCAGGTAAACAGTGGGAAACAGATCCAAGGTGATATAGGCATATTTCTTCCTGAACCAATTAATAGAAATTACCTGGCAATCAGGAAGCAATGTTAGTACTTGATTCATCTTATCTCTTGACTATTTCTGACTGATCATTGGATCAACTTGGTGCATAAAGGCCTCTCTTTCCTTCCCTCTCCTTGCACTATCCATCACTGTCCCTACCAGAGCCGCTACACACACACCGCTGCCCCAACACACACACACGCTCACACATATTTTCTATCTGGTTGGACTGATTGCCATTTGTGTAATGTCTGGCATTGTAGCTCCAGCTGGCTGACTGGAGATGATGACAAAGAATCAAGCTTTCTGCCAAAGTCAAAGATAAATGTCACTCTTGTAATAAAACTCAATTATAGCCAAATTAATCACAATAATGTCGTGGCCTGTAGTGAAAATAGAGCAATTTGGAGGAAATCTGTCTAAAACCCTGGGAAAACCATGTAACTGCAGAAACTCCGGCAGCCCTGACAGGCAGGAACACAGATCACAGGTGCACTTCTTGGCCAGGACAAGGGGCCTCACTGGAAGCCTGAGACATTTTTTTCTCTCCCATAATGGTGTTTTATTTTTGTGGACTGCTTTATCAGAAGCAGTGAATAATCAGAATTAAGCAGCCTCACTGCACATTAGACCTGTTTGTCCAGTGTAGACAGAGGGGCCCTAGCTCCCTGCATCACAAATCCCCCAAGCACAACTGAAGACCTGAGGACACACGTGGATGGTGCAGAGGAAGAAACTGTGATTTCCTTGCCAATCAGCCTGTGGCTTATACAACGCCCCCGTCCTTTTGAAGTTCTCTCCCTTTGCTTTGCCTTGGCCTCCTGCCAATCGGTACATAGAGCTCACTTTGACATTGTTTCTCATAACAAATCTCATTTCTCTTAGCAATTTGTGGTTTTCTTTTTAGACTTCACAGGCAGATTCCACAGAGAGAGCAGTCCAGGGAAGCCTATGACATGGGGTAGGATTCTACTAACTCCCAGTCTCTGGCCCAGCCTTGCAGGCTCCCCAGAGGCCTTGAGCCACTCCTGGCTCCCTGGGTCAGACTCCACTCTCATACAGGCTTCATCCTTCTTCATGAACTCTGACTGCGTGTCTCCATGTGTGTGTGTGTGTGTGTGTGTTTGTGTGTGTGTGTGTGTATATGCAGAACATCTTCTTCCAGCCTTGAACAGGCAGAGCCCCACCCATTACAGCGGTGGCAGAGGATGCTGTTCTACCAGGATTCTCAGGAAAAAACAGGGGCTTCCAATCCCCCAGTGCACATTCACAGAACACATTTTACCTTCAATTCTATAATCTAAACACTCTACTTAGCCTCTCAGGCTTTCAGTCTTTCCATATACAAAGTGAAAACAATTCATAACTCTAGCAGACATTAAGATAATCTATACATGTGTCTAACAGAGGGCTTGGGCCTGCAATAGTACTCACTGAAAAACAGCATTCTTCCTGCCCTATTGATGGAGAGAGGGAGAGGCATGGGACTACAAGAAATAGGAGGAAACACCCAAGAAAAAGACAACCTATTGATGTCAACTGTTACATATTATGATAACATTTTAATGAGTACTTTATGAAAATGTTTCAAAAGGAATGGAGAACATATGTGTAGAATGGTTGAATTATTTATCACGGAGGGTTTCACATGGGAAGTGGTGCTTTGAGCTGGGACATGAGAGTCTGAGCAGACAGAGGTGAAAAATAAGCATGTTTAGCACAACTTGATGTCAGTTAAGTTCCTTTGTTTGTGGCAGCCTGGGTTTAAGAGGGCGGGGAAAAGTGATAACTATTACTTCTGGCCAGAAGCAGCATTTAATTTGTCTACATTGTGAGCATACGGGTTTTTAAAAAGTTGGGCAAATGTAGAATAAAAATTGCATGCAAATGAACAATATAAAAAAATTACTTCTTTATGAATGAATGAAATGTTGACACCTGTTCCTCAGTGTTTATATCCAAAGTCTTATCTCTTTAATATTAAATAAGAACAGAAAGAGAGCATCTAATTAAATCTATGTTATAGGACAATAAAATAATCAATACCATAGACAGCAAGAGTAGGTTGTTTTAATTTTGAATATCAATTCCTTTTAAGTTACTGTGGCAATAGTGTTCTCTGGGAGATTATAACAGATTTTTCAAAACCTGTTGAAGTGCATTGCCTTGGAGAAGTTTTTCACTTTGAGCATGCATTTGGACACTTATGTCGATGTGTGCACCTCTGTGTGTATAAGTCATGTGAATGAATGTAGCACATGGGTACCTATTTAAATGACCATCACTGAGGCTAAGTACACTAGTACTTAAAATAAAAATAATATCTAAAGCACATTTGTGGTATTCTCCTTAGTCTTTTTATCTCTCAAGAATAGTCACAGGGAAAGCTCAGGTAATCAGCATTGAATAGTTGTTTATGCTTGAATATTTGTCTATTTAATGGGACATCTCATCTGTCTCCTTGTCCCTTTTACATCTCCCTCTTCAAGGATAAAAAGGCTAGCTTTTATCAGATCCCTTCACACACAAAATTTTGTTATCTCTTTTTACAGTTGTGATGAGCCTTAATGCCTGAAATACACTAAGCACACTTGGAAGCCAAGGATCCCGCCCATCACAGAAGCACCGCTTCTAAAGTCATCTACTGGGGTCCTGTAACATTGTGTTTCCTACTAAAATAATTGAAAATTTGCCTAGATAGATTGGTAGCAAGCTACTTAGTTATGTTTAATGTTGGAGATGTTAACTGAACCTATAAATAAACACTATAGGAAAGTGTTTTTGTTGTTGTTGAAATAGATAAATTTAAAAGTATAAAATAAAAAGGACAAAATTGAAAACTCTGTATACTCTGAATAGTCTATAGGTGACATAATAAAGAAGAAATATCCAACTGACAACAAGGAACAAGAGATAAAGATATAAAAATAAAATTAATTTGAGTCTGCATTCTTAAGTAGAGTTCTTAACATCTGAAGTAGAAGACTCTAGATATATTCATAGCCAGACAATTCCCCTTATTTATCTTCCTGCTTAGTTGCTCAGTCATGGCCAACTCTTTGCGACCTCATGGACTGTAGCCCTCCAGGCTCCTCTGTCCATGGAGTTTTTCAGGCAAGAATACTGGAGTGGGTCGCCATTTCCTTCTTCCTATAATCAGGTAATAGATCAGTGAATTCTCTAGGATACATTTCTAAATTCACAAACTATGTCTAGACTGACTAAACAGCTCTGCACAGCTACAGTAATGAATAATAAATTAATCAATTAGGACTTTTATGTGATAGGTAATTAACAAGAGCTTTAAGAAGGTACTAGAATATTTAACATCATCTTCAAATCAATGACATCTGGACTCACAGATTTCCAGATTCAGCTTAACTAAAGCAGGTGTATAGAATAATAATAGATTCCAAACAAAGGCTACCACCTGTTTATCAATAAACACTAGAGACTATACAGCAGTGATTTTCAAAACATGGTCCCTAGATAGGTAGCATTAAGATCACCTGTGCTTGTTAAAAATATAAATATCAGGATTGGCCCACACTTCCTGAATCACAGACTTTGGGATTGCGCTCTTAACAATCTGTGTTTCAAGTAAAGATCTTCTAGGAGATCTGGATGCAGACTGAATTTTGAAAATCACTGCTGGTTGGTAATGTTATAAAAGGGGAGGGGAGAAAATGGGCATTTTTAGGGCAGGTATAATAATGGTTAAGACTGTGAGCTCTGAACAAATACTGGATTCAAATCTTCTATCACAGACTTCTGAACTTCATGCAAGTCATTTGTTTTTCCTCAGTTTTAGTTTCCATCCCTATTAAAAAAAAATCATAATAAAGCATTAACTGCACACAGTTAATGCTCAGTAAGTACCGATTATTTTATTAATGATTTTTCTAAGCCACAAAATTAGAGTTGGCAAATGCTTATTAAATTCAATTTCACTTTTTAAGAATCAATTTATTCACATTTTCCAATTTGTAAAAATTAATTCTATCAGCATAAAGCTCTAGTATTTATACTGCTCTGCCCACAATTTGTGAAATAAACAAGATTAAAATGAAAAGAGCATAAACATGCCAAACTCATTGGAAAGTGCTGTTCTATTCATCTGCACTAAAAGAAAGGTTTTCAAACTTGGCTCCTATGAACATGAGAGTTCCACAAAGTAGCCCAAGGTAGTCTTTTAAAATAAAATAATGGTGCCCCTCCTAATTTTTAATGATTGACTAAATATTCAAATTAACTACACAAATGGCTCAACTTATAGATATAAGATCCCCAAAATATTAAGTGCATTATAGGAAGAACTGCATGCATGTAAAATAGAAATATTCTCTGTAATATGTATTATATATATAAAATCATCTCATAAAACGATTAACTATAGTGTTTTTGAACATTTCACAAACTACATCCTGAATTGCAGCCTCTCAAAGACTGAAACACAATTCTTGAAGTGTATTCATCTCTAATTGGATGCCAAATTGTCTTGGTTTTAATCTGCGAATCAACAGCAATATGAATACCATGGATGTTCAATGTTAATTTTTAAATCACTGAACTCAAACTCTATGATTTACATAGATAGAGAAATTTTGGGGACCTATAATCTCATGGACACTTGAAAACAAAGTCATTTCATATTCTAAGAGATATTAGTAACGCTTCATGCTTCTTGGCCATAGAACATTTCCCACAGCACCCAGCATTGCTAAGAAGTATCATTTGGAGTCAGAAACATATTTTAGAACATTAATACATATTTTCGATGTCAAACTCTTCAGCCGAGAAATGTAGTTTTATCAGCGCTGTGTACTTGTTTGAAATATACATTGCAAGAATATGACCATACAAATCTTATACCCTGAGAACAGAATTCTGAATGCTCTTGGTAAATGCCAATAATTCATAAATAAAAGAATGTATCTCACACTAAACATCAGATAGTTTTCTCCCAAAAGATATTTATTTTAAACTTCTGTGCACTGGGAAATTTTTAGTAATATCAATTTTGACAGCTTCCATAATCTGTGGTATTGCTTATCTTGGTAAATTAATGCCACAAATCTCTCTTCACTGATTCAAAATATCAGTATGTTACTGGAATAGATCTCACTAACATAATTTGCTTCTATTTTGGGATCCAGAATGAGAAGCAAATTGACTCTTCATTTAATATCAGTGTTATACGTGTGTGTATGTGTGTGTGTCTTACACTATTTTCTAAAGGAAAAAGAAAAAAGGCGAGAAGAGGAAAAACAAAAAGAGGAGGAGGAAGAGAGGAGACAGAAAGAGGAAAAAGAAAGAGGAAAGAGAGAGGAAAGGGAAAAGAGAAAATATTAAACATTTTAAAAGAAGACAAATCTATTCCAGATGAAAACTTATTGAAAACAGATAAAACTCTTTGACAAATGGCTGCTTAATAAGATATAAAATATCTTTAAAAAACCATTAGGCAGCATTATAATGAAAGTATATTCATCATTTTTTTCTGGGGCTGACAAAGTAAAATAGACATTGTTGTAGAAGATTGATGAGAATGTATAGTAGAACATTCTCTCTGGGTAGCAATTTGACAATAAATATTACTAATCAATGAAATAGTTAAATTCTAGTCTTAGTAGTTCTACACAAAGATTTATGTGCAAAACATTACTAAGTTGTACACAAATAGAATTTCAAAATATAGATTTTGTTAAAATGTCTGTCCTTCAGCACAATGGAATACAACAGTTACTAAAAACCACACCTCTTTCAGACTAGAGAGAAATTTCCCAGCCTTTTTCTTGTCAAGATGTATACCCTGAATAACATTCAGATAAAAGTCAAGGATGGCTCCCAGCACAAGAGCTGTGCCTTTTCCTCCCTCTCAAGAAAGTAAAAAAAAAAAAAAAAGAAAGAAAGAAAGAAATATAATTTAGTCAACGTGACTCTGTATCACCAACTTTGAATCCCATAGAACTTTTAAGATGGCGAATCATTCCAAATAACTCAGGTGTTTTCTGCACTATGGGTATGAAATTATGTGGCACTCTTGACTCCTAACCAAAACACACTTATGTGCTTGGGACAAAGGCCTAGAATGAGGACTGAACAGATTATTTCAAAACATTAAAATGTGGCATTAGAGGACTTCCCTGAGAGTCCAGTGGTTAAGAATATGCCTTGCAATACAGGAGATGTGGGTTTGATCCTTGGTTATGGAACTAAGATCTCACACACTGAGGGGCAGACTAAGGCCCTGTACCACAACTAGAGAGCCTACACAACACACAAAGACTCCTGATGCCACAACTAAGACTCTAAGCAGTTATACAGAAAAATAAGCGGCATTAGGCAGAATGCCCCCCGAATAGTCCCACCCTATTCCCTGCAATTGTGAATGTTACTTTTACACAACAAAGAAATTCGGAGGTAGAATTCATAGATTTTAAAGTAAAGAGATTGTCCAAGTTGGTCCAGTCTGGTCACATAAAAGCCTATCACTTAAAAGCAAAAAACTTTCTCAAACTAGAGGCAGAAGAGATGAAGCAGTGGAAGTTAGAGTGACTGAAGAATAAGGATTTGAAATCACCATCTCTGGTTTAAAGATGGAGGGGGAAACACAACAAGAAAGGCAGGAGCATTAGGGGGTTGAGAGGAGCTCACGCTGACAGACAGCAAGGATGCAGGGAACCCAGCCCTACAGTAACAGAGGACCTGAATCTTCAACCTCCTGAAAAAGACCTGAGAGCACAGTTTCCTCCAGACCCCTGAAGCAAGAGCCCAGTCCAGCAGACACCTCGATTCCAGCCTTGTGAGATTCTAAGCAGATGGGCCCGGCAAGGCCACCCAGAATTTTGACCTAAAGAACTACTAGATAATGAATTTGTTTTAAGCTGCTAAATTTGTGTTAATTTGTCACAGTATTAATAGAAAGCTAATATTGTAGGTATATTAGGGTTATAAGAGGAAGTCAATTTTATTTTCTTCTTTATCCTCTTGACTTTTTGTAAAGGTAAAATGAGAGGGAAATGAATTTTAACTTAGTTAAACTACATGGGCTATTCATTGAGATAAGGTTTAGTACATTTATGGAAATTCCATTACCAAATCAACTATGATTCTTAGCAGGTGAGCTTTTCAAATAAAGTTTTTGCAATCTGTTCTCTTTCTGGAACTATGATCCATTGACATAATATAACCCTTCAATGTTTAAATCAAAGTTGTTTTGTAATTTTCCCAACTGATTTATTTATCACCATTATTCTGGCACAGAAAATAACATTTCCACAGTTATAAAGTAGAAAAAGATAATCATTTCTTTCTAAATACAGCATTGTCCTGAGTGACAGACAGTGTCAAGGGTGCCCCTAACACCCTACTAAAAGGGTAAGTCCCAACACTCAGTACCGTGATGTCACACCAAATCAGTGCAAATCAAAGTCTGGGCCAGGGCCTGGCACAGTTTGAAAGGTACGGACTACTTTCATTGATAGAATCTCATTCTCTTCCCATGTAATTACAAAGGAAAAGCCAAAGAATTTGCGAAGCTCATTATAAAGGCTTTTGAATGGGTCATGTTGATTCTTCAAATCTTATTTCCTGGCACACCTTCAGAGTTGGCTTCTTTCCCTAATGTTGTACATCTGAAAATGGCATATAGTAAAATTTTAGGACAAAAAGATAACGAGGCCCTATCATTAAAAATGGAGGGAGACATCGTAATAGAATATATTTTTTTCTTAATTAAAAGCAATAGGACTGCCAGAGTAGGAAACATTCAACTATAACAGATGAACTGTTTGAGGCTCAGTGTGGACAAGTCTAAGAGTTAAAGATGTGAGGGAGGTCCAGTCGTGGGATTTCTATACTTTTGTGTTTTACCTACAAGATTTATATACGTTCTCATAGCGAAGACTGGAAAAAAAAAATTACTTGATACTTGCAGCAGGAAAGAGAAGAAACTTAGCCATTTTGAAATATATACAGAGCATTCTGTTCTTACTAAGATCTGCCCTCAAGGGAAACTATTTTGCCACAGCCTAACTTATCTGGTGGAAGGAAGATACCCAACCCCAATATAACCTTCCCTGGGGAGTAAAGGAACTGAGAATTGCTTGTGAAATTAATAGCTCAGAGGTACCAGTTCACTAAAGACTGAGATACAATAATAGGACTACAAAAGTCTTCCCCTCTCCAAGGCTCACCATCACATCAATGGGGGTAAGTCTTACACAAAAAGAGAAAAAATTCAAGGACACCAGAGGACACTGTAGTCTAGACACCTACAGCTCCAGCAATCAGTGCAATGACATTTGAGAGAGAACTGGGGTAAGTTGTGGCTCTATACTGCAAAGCATGCCCTTTCCTCACAAATATACCATTTGTATGAGACCCAGTTTCAGGTGTATTTAGAAACTTAGCAGCTCTTTCACCTTTATGTTACATCTCATTTTCTTTATCTAATTATGTGAATTAATTCTAAACAGACAAACAATTATTTCTAATAAAGCTTGGGTGAATAATTTAAAAAAAAATGTAACCTCATCCTACACTCTTTTTCAGAAACAAATTATATTATAGCATCTACTGTTACTTTCTCTTAAGTCCAGACTTGAACAACCAACACTGACATTAAAAGATGAAACTGTAAGTGAAAGTCTCTCAGTTGTGTCTGACTCTTTGTGACCCCATGGACTATACAGTCCATGGAATTCTCTAGGCCAGAATACTGGAGTGGGTAGCCTTTTCCTTCTCCAGGGGATTTTCCCATCCCAGGGATTAAATCCAGGGCTTCCACATTGCAGGCGGATTCTTCACCAGCTGAGCCACAAGGGAAGCCCACGATTACTGGAGTGGGTAGACTATCCCTTCTCCAGCAGATCTTCCCCACCCAGGAATCAAACCGGGGTCTCTTGCATTGCAGGCAGATTCTTTACCAACTGAGCTATGACATGGTGGATGATTACAATTGAGAGGAAAGTATTAACACAGAGTTGATGCTCTGGGAAACGTGGAGACTTGGAGTTTTGTTGTGTTGTTCAGTCACTGAGTTGTGTCTGACTTTTCGCAACCTCATGGACTGAAGTGTGCCAGGTTTCCCTGTCCTTCACTATCTCCCAGAGCCTGCTCAAACTCATGGCCATTGGCTTGATTATGCTATCCACCCACCTCCATTGCTCCGTTCTCTTCTTGCCCTCAGTTTTTCCCAGGATTTCTTTCTGGACTGCAATTAAAGTTCACATATTGCCTCACACTTATTTGCCATTCAATAAAGAAGGTTTAAGTGATATTGAAAGATGCCCAGTTGTGAGACCCTTTACTTTGTGAATTCAACAAATGAGGAAAATCTTTCCAAACATAAAAAGAAACAGCCACACTTCACACTCATGGTACAAAATTATGAGCAAAAAAAGAATGATAAACTATTTTTATTTCAGTCAGCTAGGTAAATATTACTTATTCTGCCTCACTCACCTTTTTCATGACACATCATGCTAGCTCACAAAGTAGGCTGATTCATATTAAACTTCCAAGAAATACTGCACCAATTCTTTGTCTTTTGTTCCACTGACCACAGCTAAGAAAACACTGAAATATAGAACATTTACTACATTAAAGAAGAACACATAAAGCAATGAACATAAAAATAATACCATAATAGACATATCTTACAAGAGCCAGTTTCCGACTTTAGATCCCCAAAGCTACCAACATTTATCAATGTGCTTGACTGCTTGCCCTCTTATCTCCTACCTATCACCTCAAGTAATTAGTTTTTTAACCTTTTGCATCAGATGGAACAAGAAATTGTTCACTGATATTCCTGTTTTCTCCTTAAAGAAAGATTGCGGATCCATATCAAACTCAATTGTCCTCCTTGAGTTCTGTAGACCAGTTTGGCTTCTGGAAGGATGAATGGCCATCCTCCATAGCCAAAGCGTCATGATGCATGGGCTGGCAGGGGGATGTTATTCAGGTGTGTCTCAGTTCAATCACCTGCTCACTCTCTACTCCCTAGGGAGCTGAGCATTGTTCATTACATATCAAGAGAAAAAGTTAAAGTGTTAGTTGCTCAGTACTGTCCAATTCTTTGAGACACCATGGAATGTAGCCCACCAGGCTCCTCTATCCAAGGAATTCTCCAGACAAGAATACTGAAGTGGGTAGCCATTTTCTTCACCAGGGATCTTCCTGACTCAGGGATCAAACCTGTATCTCTTGCACTGCCGGCAGATTCTTGACTGTCAGAGGCACCAGAGAACTAACATGTATCAAGTACTTACTGTGTCCACCAACTGTAATTGCAAATGTGTATAAAATCTTATTTAATTCTCAACAATCATATTAGGTGGACATATTTTCCACAGTCAACTGTTGGGAGCCTTGAAAAACTTAAAAGCATCTATCTTAAGCTTCTGGTAGAGGGACTAGAGATCAAACTGCCAGCATCTGCTGGATCATAGAAAAAGTAAGAGAGTTCCAGAATAAAAATCTACTTCTGCTTTATCAACTACGCCAAAGCCTTTGTGTGGATCACAACAAACTCTGGAAAATTCTTAAAGAGATGGGAATACCAGACCACCTGACCTGTCTCCTAAGAAATCTGTATGCAGGTCAGGAAGCAACAGTTAGAACTGGACATGGAACAACAGACTGGTTCCAAATTGGGAAAGGAGTACATCAAGGCTGCATACTGTCACTCTGCTTATTTAACTTATATGCAGGGTACATCATGTGAGATGCCGAGCTGGATGAAGCACAAGCTGAAATCAACATTGGTGGGAAAAATATCAATAATCTCAGATATGCAGATGATACCACCCTAACAGCAGAAAGTGAAGAAGTAAAGAGCCTCTTGATGGAAGTGAAAGAGGAGAGTGAAAAAGCTGGCTTAAAGCTCAACGTTCAGAAAACTAAAATCATGATATCTGGTTCTATCACTTCATGGCAAATAGAGAAACAATAGAAATAGTGAGAGATTTTATTTTGGGGAGGGGGCTCCAAAATTACTGCAGATGGCGACTGCAGCCATGAAATTAAAAGACGCTTACTCCTTGGAAGAAAAGTTATGACTAATCTAGACATAATATTAAAAAGCAGAGACATTACATTGCCAACAAAGGTCTGTCTAGTCAAAGCTATGGTTTTTCCAGCTGTCATGTATAGATGTGAGAGTTGGACTATAAAGAAAGCTGAGCATTGAAGAATTGATGCTTTTGAACTGTGGTGTTGGAGAAGTCTCTTGAGAGTCCTTTGGACTGCAAGGAGATCCAACCAGTCCATCCTAAAGGAAATTAGTCCTGAATATTCATTGGAAGGACTGATGCTGAAGCTGAAACTCTAATACTTTGACCACCTGATATGAAGAACTGATTCATTTGAAAAGACCATAATGCTGAGAAAGATTGAAGGCAGGAGGAGAAGGGGATGACAGAAGATTAAATGATTGGATGGCATCACCGACCCAATGGACATGAGTTTGAGCAAGCTCTGAGAGTTGGTGATGGACAGGGAAGCCTGAAGTGCTTCAGTCCATGGGGCCTCAAAGAGCCAGGCATGACTGAGCAACTGAACTGAACTGAATCTAGGTAGTGGGGGAGCCTATATCTGAAATGTGTTTTGTCTTCAAAATTCAAGCTATGCTTAAAAAAAAAAAATCTAAATTCAATAAAAACAACCTACACATGATGAGTGCCTCTACACATAATATAAGAAGCGGGTCATTCTCTAACAGTAAACATGTTACATTTTCTTATCACATCATTCTCCTGTGATGTGACTGGAAACATTTCATGTACCATATTCCTTGACCCCTAGCAAATCTTAAGCAAGTATGGGTAGAGAACAAAATAGCAAGAATACAGGTACAAAATCATTACAGCAAATCTTACTGCAAACCCAGCAGGCCAGAAAAGACAGTATTTTAGAGGGCACACTTCAAAGAATGGACAGCAGACAGTGAACTCAACATTTAATCTTTAGTTAAGAACCAAATACCTAGAAAAGGAATTGTACATACTAAGATCAGATATCACCTCTTACTTTTAAAATGCATTCCTTACAAAGGGAAGGAAAGCAAAAGAGACTGATACAAGAAAGAAATGATTACCCTATAGACGTAACATACGTGATGAAATGTCCAATGCTCATAAGAATGTAGTGAAATTAGTATTCCAATAGAGTGCTAGTAGAGGTAACTTGGTACAACTTTCAGAAAACGATCTGACTAAATGCATCCGGTGCAGGAAAACAGCCATGCCGTTTGATTTTGCACTCCCATTTCTAAAAGAAAACACTAAGCAAACAATAATGTCAAGATGAAAAAGTTTAATGCCTGAAAGTGTTAGTTTTACCTTTTGTGACAGCCACAAATTGTAAACCTAAATGTTTTCAAGATGAAGTATGTCAGAGTAGTAAGTATTAAATCCGGGCTTCCCAGGTGGCTCAGTGCTAAAATACCTGCCTGTAATACAGGAAACACAGGTTTGACCCCAGGTCAGGAAGATGCCACGGAGAAAGAAAGGACAACCCACTCCAGCATTCTTGTCTGGGAAACCCCATGGAGAAGGAGCCTGCAAGGTTGCAGTCTATAGGGTCGTGAAAGAGTCGGACGTAATTTAGTGGCTAAACAAAAACAGAAACTATTATATCTATGAACAAACCCAGAAAAGTATTTACAATATAGTGCTAACTGAAGAAACAGGATGGACCCCATGGACTATACAATCCATGGAATTCTCCAGGCCAGAATACTGGAGTGGGTAGCTTTTTCCTTCTCGAGGCAATCTTCCCAACCCAGGGATCAAACCCAGGTCTCCCGCATTGCAGGCAGATTCTTTACCAACTGAGCCACAACTGAAGCCCAAGAATATGGGAGTGGGTAGCCTATCCCTTTTTCAGCAGATCTTCCAGACCCAGAAATCGAACTGAGGCCTCTTGCATTGCAGGCGGATTCTTTACCAACTGAGCTAACCGGGATACTCCAGAAACAGGATAGTAACTTATAATACATTAAACTTATAATACATTAAAATACATTCAAATAAGATTTTAAGAATATAAGTAAACAATTCAATTATTTGAAATACGGTAAGGGAATTGTAATTAAATGCCAGAGGCATTTAATAATAGGATAAATCTGTGTCTGTGCTGGGAATGAGGGAGACATGATCCACATGCCAACAGCATAAAGTAATTCATACTAGATGGCTTGCAATCAATTCAGTGATGCAAACATGAAGATGGTGTTCATCAGAAGATACCTGCCCACTGCATTTTTCTTTTTCACAAAGCACTAAACTAAGGAAGTTTGGGGAAGAATGGATACATATCTATATATAGCTGAATCCCTTTGCTATTCACCTGAAACTATCACAGTGTTAACTGGCTACACTCCAAAGGTCCGTCTAGTCAAGGCTATGGTTTTTCCAGTGGTCATGTATGGATGTGAGAGTTGGACTGTGAAGAAAGCTGAGCACCGAAGAATTGATGCTTTTGAACTGTGGTGTTGGAGAAGACTCTTGAGAGTCCCTTGGACTGCAAGGAGATCCAACCAGTCCCTACTAAAGGAGATCAGTCCTGGATGTTCATTGGAAGGACTGATGCTAAAGCTGAAACTCTGATACTTCGGCCACCTCATGTGAAGAGTTGACTGAATGGAAAAGACCCTGATGCTGGAAGGGATTGGGGGCAGGAGGAGAAGGGGATGACAGAGGATGAGATGGCTGGATGGCATCACTGACTCAATGGACGTGAATCTGAGTGAACTCCAGGAGTTGGTGATGGACAGGGAGGCCTGGTGTGCTGCGATTCATGGGGTCACAAAGAGTCAGACACGACTGAGCAACTGAACTGAACTGAACATAGAATAAAAAGTTGTTTTGTTGTTCTTTTAAGAATGTATTGGCAGAGTTTGCACATCCTAACTTGTATAGAACTCTGGGTTATTGAAGGAGCTTATGGAGATTCTCTGAACCAGCAGATTAGGTTTTTGAAGCAGTTGCTGAAGGAGGTCTATGAGGACAGGCACCTATACCAAGTGGAAACTGTGAGACAAAGGGCCTCCTCCCTGCCATAGCAGGGCTCAGTCCAACACTGGGACAACATACCCGGAAGTGAGAGGACACCACCATGGTGGGTATAGATAGCAGATGCTTTAAGGAACCAGAAACTAGGCTTGATCCTACCCACAACGTTCCCAAAGTTTTTGTTTTAATGCAGGGGAGAGTAGAGGAAGAAGTAAAATTCCCATATGATATCTACAGCACCATTTTCTATCAAGTGACTGAACAACTTAACCATTAATAGGGGAATCCATAGAGCAACTATCTATTCACAGCTCCCCGCATAGCTCAGTCAGCAAATTATCCAGCTGCAGTGCAGGAGACCTGGGTTCAATTCCTGGGTAGGGAGGCTCCCCTGGAGAAGGAAATGGCAACCCACTCCAGTATTCTTGCTTGGAGAATCCCATGGGCGGAGGAGCCTGGCGGGCTACAGTTCACGGGATCACACGAGTCAGACACGACTTAGCGCTATCTTTCTTTATTTACTGTTTGACATGGGACTCCTCACAGGATTCACGTGGACAGGGAGACAAAAGAACATACCTTTGGATGAAATATCAGCTTGGATTCACCTTCCCAATGACACTATGAGTCAACAGAAATATAAGAATGTGGGGAATATTAAAACATTATACAACATATAATTGTGTAGTAAATTTTAACACTTCAAAAGGTTTGAGCATTTTCCCCCTAAAATTTGAAAACTCCAATATTTTGGCCATCTGATACAAAGAACTGACTCATTGGAAAAGACCCTGATGCTGGGAAAGATTGAGGGCAGGAGGAGAAGGGGACAACCAAGGATGAGATGGTTGGATGGCATCACCAACCCGATGGACATGAATTTGAGCAAGCTCCAGGAGTTGATGATGGACAGGAAAGTCTGGTGTGCTGCAGTTTATGGGGTCACAAAAAGCCAGACATGACTTAGTGAACTGATCTGAATCTGTCCTATTATATTTATTAACTGTATAACTAAATTACAAACCCCAAACCACAATTTATTGAGTCAATGTATTTACATAGATCCATAAACTTTCCATCCTAAAAGACAAGAGAATTGCTACATTTTCAATTTTATGCAGCTTTTCCTCTTTCCTACCTGTCCTCATCTGATTTCTGGCCCAGATTTTTCTTGTGAAAAATCTAAATATAGAACTAATAACTTAACATGAATACTTATACGTCACTTGGACTCTACAACTCATACAGACACATATTCCTTATTTTATCATTTTATTTAATTTTTAATGAATTTCAAAGTAAATTGCAAACAGTATACTTTGCTCTTACTCAAGGTTCATATAATTACCTACAATTTAATGCTGTGGGTATGTTTTCCATGTAAAACTTAACATTCAGTAAAATACACTTATTTTAAGTGTAACACCAAATCCTTTTTTGGTTTATTTTGTCTTGTTATAAATTTTCTAGGATTTAACTTTATACTTATAGGGGATAACATTTTCCTGTCACTAAATATGCAACCCTTCAATATTAAAGGTAAAAAAAAAATCAGTGTGCTTATACTTTATCCTTTTCCCCCTGTCATCATAATATCCTGACTTTTGTTAGTTTTATTATTAATTCAATGTTGTCGTAATCTTTTAAGTTGGTGTGGGGTTTTTTTTGGCTGTACCACGTGGCATGTGAAATTCTAGTCTGCCAACCAGCAATTAAATGCCCCCTGTGGAGGAGTAGGAAATGGAAACTAACTCCAGTAATCTTGTCTGGATAATTCCACGGACAGAGGAACATGGCCAGCTACAGTCCTTGGGGTCACAGAATCAGACACAGCTGAGCGACTAAAATTTTCACTTGCCCTGTAGTGGAAGTGTAGATTCTTAATTTCCAGACCAGCAGTAAAGTCCCAACATCATCATGGTTTATTTTTGCTTCTATGATTATGATTCTTAAAAACATTTAGTTTTATTTCTATATTTAAAAAGAAGTCAACAGTATCATTCTTTATATCATTGCTTTTCCTTTCACATCTTGTTTGGCTTTCTTAGTTCTTTCTACTCACATTTCTGCAAATATATGTCTACTGTCTTTGTGGTTAATGTTATAACTGTGGTTATAATTGGCTTGTACTATAATACTCTCAGAGATGACAACTGCATCACTCACACTCTCTTTAAAACGCCAGCTGTTTCAGGTCTCCCTCCTGCTGATGACCTTGTTGAAACCATCACTAAGAGTCAGGCAAGAATGACCTCATCTTTCCACCACCAGTCCCACCAGCTGAACATGCCTCTCCTGACTTTACTTTGCATCATGCTAAAATGAAAGAATATGTGTGCTCCTTCTGAGAGCCAAACATTACCTTTGTTCTTTCACTTGTCCATGCATGTAAATGTAGCCTTATCTCCTTCTCCAGCAACTACCTTACCTGTTAATTATCTTCAGAAAAATTACTCAACTAATACCCTCCTGTGCTTATCACCTTTCGAGTTTTTTCTTGCCATTTCCAATTGGACTTCCATACTCACAACTTCAGTATAATCGTTCTTATTAAAACTACCAAAGACAATATGTTGCCAAAACAAATGGTCATCGACCCACTCTGATTTTGTAATTTTTTTCTTTGCAGCACTTGATACAGATGACCACTCCAACCAGCCATCAGTCTAATGTCTATTCATCTGCTGAATGAGGTCTTGGCTTCTGTGACCCTGCACTTGTCTGGTTCTCTTCATACTTCACTGTCTACAACTTCTCTGCTTCTAGGGCAGGCATTCTCTTCCCTACCAACTTCCTGAAGGTCATATGCTCAAGAGATAAGAGTTATTTAGAGAATCTAAAGATTTAGAGGAAGCTTCACTTCCATGGGCACAACCTTTTGTCCTTTCCCATTCATAGATTATATGCTCTGCTTTGCTATGAACCATCCTCTGGGAAGAAGAGAGTCAGGCATAATTCCATGTGACTGCCTTCTATTAAACCTAGTTTGATTGCTCAGCTGAAGATATTTACATGCATATTATCCCAAGAGAACTGTATAGATTTATATACCTGAACGAGAAGTAACTGAGATGTCTGCTAGTTATCTTGGTCCAAGGACAGTTTTCAAAAAAAGATCTTTAGCTGTGAGTAAAATTTCAAAGAATATGTATTGTCAAGTTGCTCAGGCTTGTCCATAAAAATGAAGAATTTAAATAATTTTCAATGTTAATGATTCAGACCACTGTGTTAACACAGCATGGCCCTTGGGAGATTCATGTGCAAGCCTAGAAATACTACAAATCACACCTTTTCATCAAGGTACATGCATTATAAAGTGCACTGTAAGGTCACTGTCATAGATTAGAGCAAGTAGTTTTGAAGAGCACATGATGAGATAAAAAGCAAAAGAAGAACACTTTAGTGGCAAAGTACATGAAACAGTTGATTAAAGATATATTTTATGAAGAAATCTGTCACCTATAATTTGCCTAGGAGCCCAAAACTTTATTTATCTGATTTATATATATATATATATATATATATATGACTTGTGATAATGTAAATAAATAGGTATTCTATTCTGTTCTTCTGCCCACACCTTAAACAGAGGCTTTCCACAAGGTCAGGCAGAGTCTTTTCTTTGTTCACTGTTGATTGTCTCTCCAGATGATTTAATTCACTGGAATAGTTTTCAATTATCATTGACTCATATATATATATATATATATATTTTTTTTGGCCATGCTGTGTGGCATGCAGGATCTTAGTGCCCCAACCAGGAATCAAATCCGTGCCTCCTCTGGTATTTAAGGGTGGAGTCTTAACTACTGGAGTGCCAGGGAAGTACCTATCATTGATGCTTAAAACGGTATCAGTTGCTGCTGCTGCTAAGTCACTTCAGTCATGTCCGACTCTGTGCAACCCCATAGACGGCAGCCCACCAGGCTTCCCCATCCCTGGGATCCTCCAGCCGAGAACACTGGAGTGGGTTGCCATGTCCTTCTCCAATGCACGAAAGTGAAACGTGAAAGTGAAGTCACTCAGTCGTGTCCGACTCTTCACGACCCCATGGATGGCAGCCCACCAGGCTCCTCCATCCATGGGATTTGCCAGGCAAGAGTACTGGAGTGGGGTGCCATTGCCTTCTCCAAAAATGGTATCAGTAGGGCAGATTTTCTATCCTGTTGCATATTTCGCTCCAATAGATCAAACTTCAGTCAGTCAGTCAGTTCATTCAGTCATGTCTGACTCTTTGCGATCCCATGGACTATAGCACGCCAGGCTTCCCTGTCCACCACAAACTCAGGGAGCAGATCAGACTTACCATGATTCTAATGGAATGCATTATCATCCCCACCAAAACTATTCTCTTAGTGACTTGGACAGGAACAACATCTACCCAGTGGACCCAAACAGACATCTGTGTGTTCCCCTACCCTTTTCCTTTTATATCATGCATATCTAATCAATAATGAAGCTATACTGAATCTGTGAAATACCTTGCTCATACATTCAACCTATCCTTTACTCTGTCATCATTTACTCTTGCTCAGCATCTCCCTCTCATGGCAACTGCTTTTATCATCCTGACACTACCAGAGTTTGAAAGGCAAGAAGAGTGGCTGGGTAAGTTGCAGATAGTAGAGAAGCATGTGCTTGGCAGTTACTGCCAAGAAGTTTCAAAACTGTCTCATTTCTTCTGTAGGAACTTTCCTAAGTCTTTGGAGGTATTCTGGCTGACTCCTCTCTGTTTATTCTTCCATGACATGGACATTTTCTCATCTTCAGCTGCTTCTCCTGGTAGCCCCAAAACCTCTTCCTCTGGTATTCATTTCTTAGCATTTTACTGCTGGAATTTCATTAGCCTAACACAATCTTTCATAAATTTAATTTCTTAAAAATAATCCCAGGCTGATAAAACCTATGCCAAGATTTACTTCTGGCATGAGATTTTAACCTTCAATCTATCATCAGAATTGATTGCATACAGTGACTTTTCCATTTGCAATTAGCCCTGTATACTGGGGTCAGGGTATGTTTAGCCTTCTCAAGGGTAAGTCAGACAAATTTCCCCATGGCCCCTAAACACAGAGGACAAATATTAAGCAAGGACATTCACACAGAGTGGTTCTGTTGTTGCCCTTCTCCATGGTCTTGAGTAGAAAAGACACTCAATCACTTATTCCACAGCAAAACTTTTCACATATATATAAACTTCTTCATAATCCTACCCTCCTCCACCAAAAAAGTTTAAAAGCTAATCTCTCTCTCTCAAAGTCACTCAGTAATGTATGACTCTTTGCAACCTCATAGACTGTAGCTCACGTGGGTCCTCTGTCCATGGAGTTCTCCTGGCAAGAATACTGGAGTAGGTTGCCATTCCCTTCTCCAGGGTATCTTCTCAACCCAGGGACTGAACACTGATCTCCCACATTGCAGGCAGATTCTTTGCTTTCTGAGCCACAGGGAAGCCCAAAAAGCTAATCTACCTTCTCATTTAGTGAAAGAAATACATAAAACATTTTAAGAGCCACAGGAAAGTTCTCCATTATTTCCTCTGCAAGTCTGCATTTATTTGAATACATGACTTGGAAATTGTTAGAAATCTATTATGAGCTTCAATTTATCTTCTCACACTAGTCTCATGCATATTGCCAAATCCCTCCTACTCAACCTGTTTCTAGATTTCTCTTACCATTCATCACACCACAGATATATATATAGAAGAGAACACACTTTCATAGGTCTCATTGTTTCTTTAGGGTTGCTTAAGATTTGGGGGCAATCCCTTTCATCACTTTAAATTAAGACTCTAAACTGAATGCTGGAAATTATTTTGTTAAGACCTATAGGGTAAGGAGGGGGAAAGGAAGAAAATCAGGCTCAGAAATAAAGCCAAAAGTGCTGAAAGATGATACTGTTCTGATGTCAGAAAGAGCCTTGGGAGGGAAGAATGCCAGGGAGTGTATACAATAAATTCAATAGCTAGTTAAGGCACCACAAAGCCTTCCTCGGGAGTCAGAAACATAACTGAAGAGAGGGAAACAAAGGAATTTGAAATCCTTGACTATATTTACATTTTGACTTTCGCAGTCTCTTCCTCTGGACTACTGCCACTGCTTTCTTGAAGACACAGTCAGATTTGCACTGCAATAAACTGACCTCTGTTCTCTGATTATCTGTCTTATATCCCCCAAGGAGGGTATGTATTTATGAGAAGAGGCAGGAAGAAGATATGTGGGCTGGACACCTTTAATAGATTAAAATCAAACTCCTAAACTCTTTCCTTTTTGTTCTGTGTGGACTGTAGCTAAATAAGTTGTCCAACTCACATCCTCTCCAGGGACTACTTGAGTGCATTACCTCAGGGCTTGAATTTTTCATCCAACCGACTTTTCCTGACTAAAATGAGCCCAGTCATCATGAAGAAGTCAAACCTTCCTCTCTCACCTCAGGGAACAGACACCAGACAGACATCTCTTCCCTGCCTCATCAAAATCCTCATCATTTTTGCTCAGTAATACCTACGATGATGCAACTGCCAATCATGAATCTCCCCCCAAAGTACGTGGCCCTTCAGTCTTCCGTTTCAATTCTACTCTGGTCTAATTTCCTCAGTTTGAAGCACTAAATGGAGAACAGTAGTATTTTGGTTATGTGGCTCCTGACCCTGTGATAATAGGGTCTTAGACTCTTACCAGTTGTACAGGATTCTCTAGGAGGTAGCAGAAGATTCATTTTGCAGGCAAGGATGCTTATTTTAATCAAGTGTAGGAACTCAAGGAAATCACAGGTATTTAAACACAGGGATAATCTGAATACCATTCATTTACTCATTCATTCATTTGTTAATTTGCTAAGTATTTAATAAGTTCCTTCTACAAAATAAGTATTATTCAAGTATTTATGGTAAGACAGTATTAAAATACAATTAATAGCCCACAAACGAAAGCATTTTTTTTCTTTCTTTCCCTAGAGCAGCTACTCAATAAGCACTGGAGTCATGAAAAGTAAACTGAGTGTCTCTTACATATAATTATTCTTCTGTTATGGAAGACATCTGACCATTACAGGGTCCAAAGGCAAAAGCAAATGAAACCAGAAAGTAAGAACACAGATGGATCCAAGAAGTTCTCAGGGCCACAGGTAGATAAAATGTATTTTTCATAGATCCAGGAACTGAGGAAAACTGTGTAACTAGGATCCAGCAATCTAGCTAGACATAGGAAAGAGTTGTAGAAGGAAAGAATATCTGAAATATGTGGAAAAATTTATTTTAAACGTTTCTCAAACTGGATCTGTCTATACTTTGTATGCACGGATCTCAGTGAGTTTAGATCACAGGGTTGGGGACATTGGGAGGAAAAGAGATGTATGAAATCTTTAGTTTTTCTTCCACAGGAAGAGTTGAAGTGACCAGCAGACACAAGGCAGAAACTATTTGCTTCAACAGTTCTTGGACAAGCAATTAGGAACACTTCTTTGGGAACCACTAAGGAACTGGGATAAGATAATGCAGCCAATGTTCTGCTCAAATGAAGGTATTTTCAAAAGTGCACAAATCTTCTGCTCACCATAAAGTACAGCAAATCATGTATTTTGCGGAGCGTTCTCTCTTCTAAGCCATAGAACAAAAGGTTTTCTAACTACTGTAGAACATGCCTACGTGTATATTAGGGCCTTCCCTGGGGACTCAGACAGTGAAGAACCTGGCTGCAAGGCAGGAGTCTTGGGTCAGTATAGGAAGATTCTCTGGAGAAGGGAATGGCCACCCAATCCAGTATTCTTGCCTGGAGAACCCATGGACAGAGGAGCCTTGTAGGCTACATTCCACAAATTACCTTTAATAAGATGTCTGACATGTACATGATACGAACACAAAATGTGATGATAACCACTGTTGGGCATATAGTAAATGACTCTCCTATGCCTGATCTTTACAGTGCTTTGAAAATCTAGTGAAAGTCCTCTAGAAACTCTACCTCCCAGTCTTGACCCTTGTTAATATTATTGTCCAAAATTTCCACCATTTTCTCCTTTACTATCTAGATCCTACCTGAATGAAGGGGGCTTGCCTCTTTAATACTCTTTAGTTGAACTTAACTGAGTTCACCTGGTGACAGAACATAACCTTGATAAAAGGATGTGTGGTTATTTAACAAGGATAATCCTGACCTCAGTTCAATTCAGTCACTCAGTCTTGTCCAACTCTTTGCAACCCCATGGACTGCAGCACACCTGACCTCCCTGTCCATCACCAACTCCCAGAGCTGACTCAAATTCATGTCCATTGAGTCGATGATGCCATCCAACCATCTCATTCTCTGTTGTCCCCTTCTTCTCCTGCCTTCAATCTTTCCCAGCATTAGGGTCTTTTCCAATGAGTCAGTTCTTCGCATCAGGTGGCCAAAGTATTGGAGTTTCAGCTTCAGAATCAGTCCTTCCAATGAATATTCAGGACTGATTTCCTTCAGGATGGACTGATTCGATCTCCTTGCAGTCCAAGGGACTCTCAAGTCTTCTGCAACACCACAGTTCAAAAGCATCGATTCTTTGGTGCTCAGTTTTCTTTGTAGTCCAGCTCTCACATCCATAAATGATCAGTGGAGAAACCAAAGTTTGACTACACAGTCTGACTACTTTGCTGGCAAAGTAATGTCTCTGTTTTTAATACGCCGTCTAGGTTGGTCATAACCTTTCTTCCAAGGAGCAAGTGCCTCTTAATTTCATGGCTGCAGTCACAATCTGCAATGACTTTGGAGCCCCCAAAATAAAGTCTCACTGTTTCCATTGTTTCCTCATCTATTAGCCATGAAGTAATGGGACCAGATGCCATGATCTTTGTTTTCTGAATGTGGAATTTTAAGCCACTTTTTTCACTCTCTTTCACTTTCAAGAGGGTCATTAGTTCTTCTTTGCTTTCTGCCATAAATGTGTCATCTGCACATCTGAGGTTACTGATATTTCTCCCAGTGATCTTGTTATAACCAACCTAGATAGCATACTGAAAAGCAGAGACATTACTTTGCCGACTAAGGTCCGTCTAGTCAAGGCTGTGGTTTTTCCAGTGGTTATGTATGGATATGAGAGTTGGACTGTGAAGAAAGCTGAGCACCGAAGAACTGATGCTTTTGAACTGTGGTGTTGGAGAAGACTCTTGAGAGTCCCTTGGACTGCAAGGAGATCCAACCAGTCCATTCTAAAGGAGATCAGCCCTGGGATTTCTTTGGAAGGAATGATGCTAAAGCTGAAGCTCCAGTACTTTGGCCACCTCATGAAAAGAGCTGACTCATTGGAAAAGACTCTGATGCTGGGAGGGATTGGGGGCAGGAGGAGAAGGGGGCAACAGAGGATGAGATGGCTAGGTGGCATCACTGACTTGATGGATGTGAGTCTGAGTGAACTCTGGGAGCTGATGATAAACAGGCAGGCCTGGCGTGCTGTGATTCATGGGGTTGCAAAGAGCTGGACATGACTGAGTGACTGAACTGAATCTTCTTTCCAGCTTGAGCTTCATCCAGCCCAGCATTTCTCATGATGTCTTTGCATATAAGTTAAAAAGCTGGGGGACAACATACAGCCTTGGCATACTCCTTTCCTGATTTGGAACCAGAGTGTTGTTTTGTGTCCAGTTCTAATGAAGGAGGAAAGAGACAGAGCTGGACTCCATCTTCAGCCAGGCTGTGAACATTAGGGACACACATGGCCACCCTCCCAGTGGACTCTGCACTCTGCCCAGCGTCTATAGAAATGGCATACTTAAACCAGACTGCCTGGAAAAAGAGCCTCAGGACTTGGACTCTCTGTTGCCTAAAAGAATATGCTAATTATCTCTGTGACAGAACAAAGTCATAAATTCCATTATGTTTATTGGGATATGACCACAGTCCTATTGATAAATGTCCACTGTTTATCTAGTCTTGTGACACATGAATCATGGGTTAACTTTGATCGTATCTCTCTTTTACCTTTTCCAGACTAGTTTCAAGGAATTTGGGGAGGTGGGTTTGAGCAAGTACACTTAGGGTATATAAAGTTTTCACAAAAACTTGTCGGGATCCTTGGCTAAGAGGAGACTCTGCCTTGGGCCCACTGGTGTAATAAACTGCATTCTACTGTCTGCATTGTCCTTCTGAGTGAGTTTGTTTCCTGGAACACATGGCTACAACACTAACTGTTGTTTCCTGACCTGCACACAGATTTCTCAGGAGGCAGGTCAGGTGGTCTAGTATTCCCATCTCTTGAAGAATTTTCCACAGTTTGTTGTGATCACACAGTCGAAGGCTTTGGCATAGTCAATAAAGCAGAAATAGATGTTTTTCTGGAATTCTGTTGCTTTTTCGATGATCCAACGGATGTTGGTCCCTCTGCCTTTTCTAAAACCAACTTGACCTTCTGCAAGTTCACGGTTCACATATTGCTAAAGCCTGGCTTGGAGAATGTTGAGCATTACTTTACTAGCGTGTGAGATGGGTGCAACTGTGTGGTAGTTTGAGTATGCTTTGGCATTGCCTTTCTTTGGGATCGGAATGAGGACTGACCTTTTCCAGTCCTGTGGCCACTGCTGAGTTTTCCAAATTTGCTGACATATTGAGTGCAATACTTGCACAGCATCATCTTTAGGGTTTGAAATGGATCAACTGGAATTCCATCATTTCCACTAATTTTGTTTGTAGTGATGCTTCCTAAAGCCCACTTGACTTTGCATTTAAGGATATCTGGCTCTAGGTGAGTGATCACACCATTGTGATTATCTGGGTCCTGAAGATATTTTTTGTACAGTTCTTCTGTGTATTCTTGTACTTCTTCTTAATGTCTTCTGTTTTCTGTTAGGTTCACACCATTTCTATCCTTTATTGTACCCAAATTTGCATGAAATGTTCCCTTGGTATCTCTAATTTTCTTGACGAGATCTCTAGTCTTTCCCATTCTATTGTTTTCCTCTATTTCTTTGCACTGATCACTGAGAAAGGCTTTCTTATCTCATTGCTATTCTTTGAAACTGCATTCAAATGGATATATCTTTCCTTTTCTCCTTTGCCTTTAATGCTTTTCTCCTTTTCTCAGCTATTCCTAAGGCCTCCTCAGACAGCCATTTTGCCTCTTTGCATTTCTTTTTCCTGATCTATTCCGACTTTATTATGCAAATCTATTATAGACTAGCCTGTCTTCTGGTCTGGGTGATTTCAGGTTCATTCTTTTCAGCCTTCTATTATAATGACTTTGTTGCTGAATTTGCTCTCTGTTCACCTGCATTCCAAGGCTCCTTGATTAACACTTTGCCTTACAGCTCTTCTCTAGAGAAGACCCTATTTGACACAGAAAATCTTGCTAATCCGGAGGAACTGGGCCCCCGTCCTCAGTCTAAGAAGATTAGACGCTGTGCATTACTAAAATTTTAGGATTAAGTTCAAGTCTCCTTAAAGACTTGCTCATATGCACCACACTCCAATTTAGTAGGTGCCTTATTATCACCTCAAGAGTAAAGGTTCTGGCATTTCTGGACAAGAATAATTTTCGCTATCACTAAACACAAGACTGAGGCAGACAGCCACACAGAATCAAATTGCTATTATTTATATTATTTCTATACCTAGAAAATATTTTGAACATTTATGGAACACATGATGTTGCTGATGATGAAGATGACTTCAATTATATAGCCATTTTTCTGAAGATGCCTCTTTCTGCCATGCTCTAAGAAGACTGAGCTAGTCTTTAATGCACCAGAGCCTCTTCTAACTGTTACACCTCACATTTATGTGCCTCATGTATATAATTTTAACTTGAAACTGTTTATCACTCTTATTGAAAGAGAAAGCATACAAAAATGTACATAATCTGTGCACATCCTAGCTGCCAGTAGAGGTGGGACAACATCAAGATCCAGAGCTCAGTTTCTGAAGGTAGATGTCCTGGATTTGCTGTCTAGCTTCACCAAATCACATACAATATAATTCAAAATATAACCTTTGTTCCATCTATAAAATGGGATTAAATAGGATATATATATATATATGCATGTATGTATCTGTGTATATATACATATGTGTACATGTGTACACAGCTCAGAAAGATGTGGAAATTACCCTAATTAATTTGAAGAGGTTAACATAATAGTTGGTGTGCTCTTTTTTGGAGTTGTAAGTCATGACCCATACATGGGAAACATAAAAATAACCAATGACATTAGAAATATTTGAATACTAGAACTAGATGCATCTAATATGGATATGGGTGTGTGCTCAGTCATGTTTGACTCTTGGCCAGCCTAGGGACTGTAGCCTGTGATGCTCCTCTGTCTGTGGAGTTTTCAGACAAGAACACTGGAGTGGGTTGTCATTTCCTGCTACAGGGAATCTTGTTGACCCAGGGATTGAACCCACATCCCTTGTACTGGCAGGTGGATTCTCTACCACCAAGCCACCTGGGAAGCCCAGATACAGCTAACACAATGTCATAAAATTCTAAAACTAAATTTGAGACATTTTTGTACCTCAATAATTATAAGATGTATTATGGGACCAATACTGAGGAACATAAAAGTCTTACTACTATGCTATTTCTTAGATATTTTATTGCTATTCAGTCAGTGAATCATGTCCAACTCTGTGACTCCATGGAATGCATCATGCTAGACTTCCCTGTCCTTCACTATCTCCTAGAGTTTGCTCAAACTCATGTCTAATGAGTAAATGATGCTATCCAATCATTTATACTTGCTCATCCCCTTCTCCTCCTGACTTCAATCTTTCCCAGCATCAGGATCTTTCCCAGTGAGTTGGCTCCTTGCATCAGGTGGCCAAAGTATCGGAGGTTCAGGTTTAGCATCGGTCCTTCCAATGAATATTCAGGGTTGATTTCCTTTTGGAGTGACTGGTTTGATCTCTTTGCATTCCAAGAGACTCTGAAGAACTGAAAGCTTTAACTATACAGACCTTTGTCAGCAAAGCCATGTCTCTGCTTTTTATTTTATTTTATTTTTTGAAGTTAACAATATTTTATTGCATATTTGATAGTAGCCAGATGCTGTCTATGTTTGTCATAGTTTTCCTTCCAAGGAGTAAATGTCTTAATTTCATGGCTGCAGTTACCATCTGCAGTGATTTTCGAACCCAAGAAAACAAAAGCTGTCACTGCTTCCACTTTTCCCTCTTTTATTTGCCATGAAGTGATGGGACCATATGTCATGATCTTAGGTTTGTTTTTGTTTTTGTTTTTTTAAATGTTCACTTTCAAACCAGCTTTTTCATTCTCCTCTTTCACCTACATCAAGAGGCTCTTTGGTTCTTCTTCAATTTCTGCCATTAGAGTGCTATCGTTTGCATATCTGAGGCTGTTGATATTTCTCCCAGCAATGTTGATTCCAGCTTGTTATTCATCCATCCTGGCATTTCACATGATGTGTTCTGCATAGAAATTAAGCAGGGTAATAATATACAGCCTTGACGTATTCCTTTCCCAATTTTGAACCAGGCCATTTTTCCACATCCAGTTCTAATTGTTGCTTCTTTATCTGCATACAGTTTCTTCAGAGACAGGTAATGTGGTCTTATACACTTATTTCTTTCAGAATTTTCCACAGCATTTTGTGATCCACACAGTCAAAAGCATTAGCATAGTCAATAAATCAAAACTAGATGTTTTTCTGGAACTCCTTTGCTTTCTCTATGATCCAATGAATGTTGAAACTTTGATCTCTGATTTCCTCTGCCTCTTTTAAACTAAGCTTGTACATCTGGAATTTTTCAGTTCATGGCCTGCTGAAGCCTACCTAGCTTGAAGGATTTTAAATGTAACTTCACTAGGATATGAAATAAGGACAACTGTATGGTAGTCTGACTGAACACTCTTTGCTGCTGTTCTTCTTTAGAATTGGAATGAAAACTGATCTTTTCCAGTCTTGTGGCCACTAATGACCTTTCCAAATTTGTTGACATATTGAGTGTAGCACTTTAACATCATCTTTTAGGATTTTAAATAGCTCAGCTGGAATTTTGTCACCTCCACTAGCTTTGTTTGTAGTGATGCTTTCTAAGGCCCACTTGATCTCACATTCCAGGCTGTCTGGCTCTAGGTGAGTGGCTGAGCACAACATCATGGTTATCCGGGTCATTAAGACATTCCTTGTATAGTTCTTCTGTGTATTCTTGCCACCTCTTAATTTCTTCTGCTTCTGTTAGGTCCTTACAATTTTGTCCCTCATGCCCATCCTTGCATGAAATAGTCCCTTGATATCACCTATTTTCTTGAAGAGATCTCTATTCTTTCCTGTTCTATTATTTTTCCTTTTTTTTTTTTTTGAGTTGTTCATTTAAGAAGGTCTTCTTATCTCTCCTTGCTATATTCTGGAACTCTGCATTCAGTTGGGTTTATCTTTCCTTTTCTCCCTTGCCTTCCACTTCTTCTCTTTCCTCAGTTATCTGTAAAGCCTCCTTCAGTTCAGTTCAGTCACTCAGTCATGTCCGATTCTTTGTGACCCCATGAATTGCAGAACGCCAGGCTTCCCTGTCCATCATCAACTCCCGGAGTTCACTCAGACTCACGTCCATCAAGTCCGTGATACCATCCAGCCATCTCATCCTCCGTCGTCCCCTTCTCTTCCTGCCCCCAATCCCTCCCAGCATCAGAGTATTTTCCAATGAGCCAACCCTTCGCACGAGGTGGCCAAAGTACTGGAGTTTCAGCTTTAGCATTATTCCCTCCAAAGAAATCCCAGGGCTGATCTCCTTCAGAATGGACTGGTTGGATCTCCTTGCAGTCCAAGGGACTCTCAAAGTCTTCTCCAACACCACAGTTCAAAAGCATCAATTTTTCGGCACTCAGCCTTCCTCACAGTCAAACTCTCACCATACATGACCACTGGAAAAACCATATCCTTGACTAGACGGACCTTTGTTAGCAAAGTAATCTCTCTGCTTTGTCTTCTTGCATTTGTTTTACTTTGAGATGGTTTTGGTCATTGCTTCCTGAAAAATGTTAAAAACATCTGTCCATAGTTCTTCAGGCACTGTCTACCAGATCTAATCTCTTGAATATATTAATCACCTCCACTGTATAATCATAAGAGATTTGATTTAGGTCATACCTCCATGGCCTCATGGTTTACCCTACCTTCATCAATTTAAATCTGAGTTTTGCAATAAGAACTGCATGATCTGAGCCACTGTCAGCTCCAAATCTTGTTTTTCTTTACTGTACAGGGCTTCTCCATCTTCAGCTGCAAAAAACATAATTGATCTGATTTTGGCATTGTCCATTTGGTGATGAACATATGTAGTCTTCTCTTGCACTGCTGGAAAAGGGCCTTTGCTATGACCAGTGTGTTTCTTGACAAAACTCTGTTACCCTTTGCCCTACTTCATTTTATATTCCAAGGCCAAACTAGCTTGTTATTCCATGTATCTCTTGACTTCCTCCTAGGATGAAATAATTTTTTTTTTTTTTTTTTGGTGTTAGTTCTAGGAGGTCTTGTAGGCTTTCATACAGTCAACTTCAGCTTCTTTGGCATTAGTGGTTGGGGCATAGACTTAGATTACTGTGAAGTTGAATGGCTTACCTTGGAAACTCTTTTGGCTATACTTGGCTACCATGAATTTATGTAGAGATGGTGTTATAGTTTAACTTTACTTGTATGCAGAAAGTTAATAAAAAACAGGCTTGCTTCTTACACACTCAAATTCATCTTGGAAGGAGTCATGTATCTCCTTCATATTCTCAGCGTATATTATGGCCATTATTCTAGCAATCCATCACTTTGGGTTTCTCAGTTGGAAAATCAGTTTGCCAAGAATCATTTTCCCACCTAGTTGTGATTCTTTAAAGCCTCAGAAAACAACCTGAGCATAAATCAAAGGTGTACTGAATCTGACATAAAACAAAAACTAGTTCTGGAATGAAAATCATCTATTCTAAGAAACTGGATTTTCTAAAATCTTAAAAAAATACGATTTAAATATCTAAATGACTTAGAATGAAAAAGTTTTATCAGCAGTAGAAATTTAAGAGAATTGTATAGTCCTATTACAGTCCTGTTCATAAAATGATTACATGAATTAGAAAGTACTCAATAATGTAATTATATATATTATTTAGTGGCATCTAATGATATATGAAATATCAATAACCTCAGATATGCAGATGACACCATTCTTATGGCAGAAAGTGAAGAGGAACTAAAAAGCCTCTTGATGAAAGTGAAAGAGGAGAGTGAAAAAGTTGGCTTAAAGCTCAACATTCAGAAAATGAAGATCATGGCATCTGGTCCCATTACTTCATGGGAAATAGATTGGGAAACAGTGTCAGACTTTTTTTTTTGGGCTCCAAAAATCACTGTAGATGGTGATTGCAGCCATGAAATTAAAAGACACTTACTCCTTGGAAGAAAAGTTATGACCAACCTAGATAGCATATTCAAAAGCAGAGCCATTACTTTGCTGACTAAGGTCCATCTAGTCAAGGCTATGGTTTTTCCAGTAGTCATGTATGGATGTGACAGTTGGACTGTGAAGAAGGCTGAGCACCGAAGAATTGATACTTTTGGACTGTGGTGTTGAAGAAGACTCTTGAGAGTCCCTTGGACTGCAAGCAGATCCAACCCATCCATTCTAAAGGAGATCAGTCCTGGATGTTCTTTGGAAGGAATGATGCTAAAGCTGAACTCCAGTTCTTTGGTACCTTATGTGAAGAGTTGACTCATTGGAAAAGACTTTGATGCTGGGAGGGATTGGGAGCAGGAGGAGAAGGGGATGACAGAGGATGATGCCTGGATGATATCACTGACTCGATGGACATGAATCTCAGTGAACTCCAGGAGTTGGTGATGGACAGAGAGGCCTGGCATGCTGTGATTCATGGGGTTGCAAAGAGTCAGACACAACTGAGAGACTGAACTGAACTGAATGATATATGGGAAAGAAGAAAAAATAGTTCTCTTAGAAGTATCTATCTATCAATTTTTTCAAATCACAGAGGGTCAATAATAATAGTGATCATAATGGACTAGTGCTTTACATACATTAAATCATGAAGACTGAGCCTAGATATGTTAATCCATTCAAGGTCACTCAGAAAGTGTGATTCATATTAACTTGAGCCCAGTTGTGACCCTATAAATATTTTCACCACAGAATCTTTCTCTTTATAAATAAAGAGAGTTGTCACTAAATGCAAATGCTGACTGTGATAATTCTACTATCCTATGTTACATATCTAACATTATAAGCTCAGATTATAAACAATATGAGTTTGTCAGAATCAACCAAATCTTCGTTGGCATATATTTGGCCAATGGGGATCCCATCCAATAATATCAATAGCAAGGTTTCTGGCCCATGTCTCATTGGGAAACAGACTTTTACTGGCCTTTCAGCAGGGTGCTTTACTCATGGTGCTCTTCAGTTACTACGCTTCCACTCTATGTAACCAGCTTGATCTTTACCCTAACAGTAGGATTCAAGCTTAGACTGTGCAACTAAGAGACAGAAGAGACAGACTCAGCAGAATTCAAGAAAACTAGACATGAGGAAAAAAAAAAAAAAGAATAGAAAATTGAAATTTAGCTTTGCAATTATTTGTGTATGCATCAGTCTGTCCTACTGGCCCCAAGCTCTTCAAATGGCTAGAGGATGTTAAGCAAGCGTTTAAGTCTGAGCCAAACCCACTAAATCTCAGCACTAGATGGAAAGCATGAGCTAGAATATAGCACCGAGTACATTTCTGTCCTTAAACCTCTTTCTTTAGGCCAAACCTCACCCCTCAACATTTATACATTCAGATATGTACATAGGGCAGGGGTGTTTAGTAAAAGAGCAGTGTGAGTTCAAAGACCTGTTTTGTTCAATCGCCAGAAGTTCAGCTGGATATGGTAAAGGTTTATTGGCACTGTATGATTAGCTGTGTGAAGATCATCTTGTCACTGGCACTGGGCATCACAATCTTGCCTAGGTCACTGTTGGTGGTGGTTGCTGTCTTGTGGGAATGAGCAGTATCAGTGACTGCCTTTGCTAGATTTTGGTACCACTGCTTCCAACTGGATACTGACAGCATCAGAGAGAACACCAGTTCATCAAAAATGCTGTAACCTGGCACAGCCACTATGGAGAACAGTATAGAGGTTCCTCAAAAGACTAAAAATAGAGTTACCATATGATCCAGCAATCCCACTCCTTGGCATATATCCAGAGAAAATCATAATCCAAAAAGACGCATGTATCTCATTGTTCATTGAAGCACTGTTTACAATAGCCAGGATATGGAGCAACCTCAGTTCAGTTCAGTCGTTCAGTCGTGTCCGACTCTTTGCGACCCCATGAATCGCAGCACGCCAGGCCTCTGTTCATTACCATCTCTTGGAGTTCACTCAGACTCACGTCCATCGAGTCAGTGATGCCATCCAGCCGTCTCATCCTCAGTCGTCCCCTTCTCCTCCTGCCCTCAATCCATCCCAGCATCAGAGTCTTTTCCAATAAGTCAACTCTTTGCATGAGGTGGCCAAAGTACTGGAGTTTCAGCTTTAGCATCATTCCCTCCAAAGAAATCCCAGGGTTGATCTCCTTCAGAATGGACTGGTTGGATCTCCTTGCAGTCCAAGGGACTCTCAAGAGTCTTCTCCAATACCACAGTTCAAAAGCATCAATTCTTCGGCATTCAGCCTTCTTCACAGTCCAACTCTCACATCCATACATGACCACAGGAAAAACCATATCCTTGACTAGACAGACCTTAGTCGGTAAAGTAATGTCTCTGCTTCTGAATATACTATCTAGGTTGGTCATAACTTTTCTTCCAAGGAGTAAGCGTCTTCTAATTTCATGGCTAAATATCCATTAATAGAGGAATGGATAAAGACTGGTATACATACCAATATATAAAATTTGATATTATTCAACCATAAAAAGAATAAAATAATACGATCTGCAGCAATATGAATGGATCTAGAGATTTTCATACTGAGTAAAGTAAGACGAAGAAAGACAAGTATCACATGATATTGGTTATGTGTGAAATATAAAGCAATGGAACAAATGAACTTATTTACAAAGCAGATATCGAGCTACAGATATAGTAAACAATCTTATAGTTACCAGGAGGGAACGGGGGACGATAAATTGGGATATAAGGACTGACATAAGCATACTGCTACATATAAATAGATAACTAATAAGGACCTACTATACAGCAAAGGGAACTTGATCCTCTGTAATGAATAAGGAATAGAATCTAAAAGAGTGGACATGTGTATGTGTGGGTGCCTATATGTGCATGTATAACTGACTCACTTTGCTGTACAGCAGAATGTAACACATTATAAATCAATTACACTCCAATAAAAATAAATAAAAACTAAAGTCAGTTTTCATTCCAATTCCAAAGAAAGGCAATGCCAAAGAATGCTCAAACTACCACACAATTGCACTCATCTCACATGCTAGTAAAGTAATGCTCAAAATTCTCCAAGCCAGGCTTCAGCAATACGTGAACCATGAACTTCCTGATGTTCAAGCTGGTTTTAGAAAAGGCAGAGGAACCAGAGATCAAATTGCCAACATCTGCTGGATCATGGAAAAAGCAAGAGAGTTCCAGAAAAACATCTATTTCTGCTTTATGGACTATGCCAAAGCCTTTGACTGTGTGGATCACAATAAACTGTGGAAAACTCTGAAAGAGATGGGAATACCAGACCACCTGACCTGCCTCTTGAGAAATCTGTATGCAGGTCAGGAAACAACAGTTAGAACTGGACATGGAACAACAGACTGGTTCCAAATAGGAAAAGGAGTACATCAAGGCTGTATATTGTCACCCTGCTTATTTAACTTATATGCAGAGTACATCATGAGAAACGCTGGACTGGAAGAAGCACAAGCTGGAATCAAGATTGCTGGGAGAAATATCAATAACCTCAGATATGCAGATGACACCACCCTTATGGCAGAAAGTGAAGAGGAGTTAAAGGGCCTCTTGATGAAGGTGAAAGAGGAGAGTGAAAAAAGTTGGCTTAAAGCTCAACATTCAGAAAACGAAGATCATGACATCAGGTCCCATCACTTCATGGGAAATAGATGGGGAAAAAGTGGAAACAGTGTCAGACTTTATTTTCTTGGGCTCCAAAATCACTGCAGATGGTGACTGCAGCCATGAAATTAAAAGATGCTTACTCCTTGGAAGAAAAGTTATGACCAACCTAGATAGCATATTCAAAAGCAGAGACATTACTTTGCCGACTAAGGTCAGTCTAGTCAAGGCTATGGTTTTTCCTGTGGTTATGTATGGATGTGAGAGTTAGACTGTGAAGAAGGCTGAGTGCCAAAGAATTGATGCTTTTGAACTGTGGTGTTGAAGAAGACTCTTGAGAGTCCCTTGGACTGCAAGGAGATCCAACCAGTCCATTCTGAAGGAGATCAGCCCTGGGATTTCTTTGGAAGGAATGATGCTAAAGCTGAAACTCCAGTACTTTGGCCACCTCATGTGAAGAGCTGACTCATTGGAAAAGACTCTGATGCTGAAGGGGATTGGGGGCAGGAGGAGAAGGGGACGACCGAGGATGAGATGGCTGGATGGCATCACGGACTCGATGGACGTGAGTCTGCGTGGACTCCGAGAGATGGTGATGGACAGGGAGGCCTGGCGTGCTGCGATTCATGGGGTTGCAAAGAGTCGGACATGACTGCGTGACTGAACTGACTGACTTACTGTAAGTCAGATACAAAATATCTAGTTCCTACTTTGCTGGAAACAAGAGGGTCTATATTCCCGTGCCTGCCTAGCAGTTTGGTTTGCCATGTGACTGAGTTCTAGCAAATACAAAGTGAGGTGACATCATCTGTATCATTCCCCAACTGGCCGCTGGAAAGCACCCTAAACGTGCTCAGCCACTGTTTTCTTCTCCTTTTCACCGGTTGGGCTGATGATCTTTGAGAGACCTTAACAATCAGATGCTAAAGATGGCAGAGCTGCCATCATTCAGAACCCCTGAACAATTGTGTGACAAGGGTCCCTATTTTCCCTGCCCTCTGCTTTATCTGAAACCTCTTTGAATTTTTATGGAGAAATAAATAATCTCATATATTATTAAACCATTAAATACATGGGTGTATTTCTTCCCACAGTTTTGTCTATCCTTATTAAGTCACATAGTGACCACAGAAAACCAGAGCATAAAAGGAAAGGAAAGTCACATAGTCCATAGCAGTGAATAGAACTTGATCACAGAGTGCAATGGATAAGTCCTCTAGTATGTCCCCGAATACCTGTTTAGCACTGGAGAAAGGCAGAGGGGATCAAAGCTGGAGAAGCAGTTTTTTGGACCATGTCTATCACTGTATTTTTATCTACAGGTTCTTAGGACCTGTATGATATAAGTGATTAAATGGAAAAGTGACTAGTAAAAGGAATGTTCCTGATTTAAACATCTATTATCTCACACATGTCTTCATAATAGCATTTGGAATTCTTAAGCAATGGTAGTGTTCTGGAAAACCTTTAGAAAAATTTTTGAAAAAGCTGAGTTTTACTGAAGATGTTATGGCCTTGGGAAATCTCCCAGACTTAATCTCCGTAAGTCTCAGTTGAAGTGTGAGGCTAAGAATATTTACCTCATAGGGTGGGTAAAAGGGTTTAAGGAAATGATATAATCAATGAAAGTCAATAGTACTAAGACTTTGGCTTATTTAAAAGAACGAAACACACAGAGCATTAGAACATTCTTAAGAACACTGAGTATTACAATTGCGCAGGATGTGACTTTGGATAGAATTGAGTTTACTGATTTCAGGCTTTGCTAACATTTTGGTTGTTACCATAGTTTAGATCTTATTAAAATTATAAATGTTTATCATGGGATTCTGCCAACTTGGACTTCATTTTAAAATATTTTGCACCATTTTGTCCATTTAATTTATGAAAATGGCAAGGTAGGAAGCCTATTCTTTACAAAGTGCTATGACTGGGAGCGATTATGTTTATTTCTATTTATATTTCGGAGCTATTGTTTATCAGGTTGCATGCACCGCATTCCACCACCCAAGGCTGAACAGTCTGAAGCACTGGCAGCAGCCATCTGAGCTTTCATGACTCATGAAAACCCATCACCCAGGCTGTAATTCCAGCAGAGCCTGAGAATGCCTTTCCCCAGTGAGGAAAGTCTAGAATGTGGTCTCCATGGTTGAAAACGCAGGTACCTCAGGTGAATCCCAGGCATCCTCCAGCCCTAACTCAGACTATGTAGCTTTAGTCTTGAAGCCACTTTTATTTTGATGCTTTGATCACTTTTGAATCACACATTTTGGGCTGTGCCACTGCCCTGATTCTCATTCTGGTAGACTACATCCTGACTGGGTTCCTAGCCTTTGTGTGGCCCCCTACAGGTGTGGGACCTCTTTCTCTGACACTGACTCTCCCAACCCCTTGACAACTCATTAAAAGTTCTCAGTCCAAAGTCTCAGAGAAACACCAACCTGGCCCCTACCTGGTACTGAACATCAACAGTACCAAAATCCCAGGTGCCCCATGCTAGCCAGCTGGTGCTCCACTCCAGTCCAGTTTGAGCAAAGATGTACCATAATCCCTTGTGAACAGAGTTTTGCACTGTGCAAACCACCTAGGCAGACTGTTAAATTAATCAATAGGACTGGGGTAGAGAGTGAGCTTCTACTTTTCTAGCAAGCTCTGGGTAGATGTCAATGCCACGTGTCCACAGACCACATTCTGAGTAGCCAGGAAATCTGTGACTTCCCTCTTTGGTATCCTTCAGGCTGCGGAATTCATCCCTCAGCTCCATATGGAGCTCTCTTAGCTTCTTCCGGTGACTCACTGACTCACAACTTAAGTTCCGGCGTGTCTCGTAAGAAGTTACACGCAAATGTTGATGTGCTCAGATACAGAAACATGAACTGTTTCTATGCATATGCCCACTCAAGAGTCATAATTCATACTTATAAAATTCCTGATGATCCCTCTTAAGTGCTGCTAGAGCCTACAGTTAAATACCTCACCTCATTACTATTCTTTCCACTGGAGGACAGATTTCTTTCACAGATCAGCATAGACATCAATAGTTGGCATTCACTTGGGTGGGAGATACAATAATACTCTTGGTAAAGCTTCAGTTCTCATGAAAATATTGAAAAACAACCTAAAATGTCACTAGCAATTAACACAGGTGGAAGGCTGGAATTATATGCAAGAAAACAAGCATTTTTCAGTGACTGTTCTGCAACTACATCTGGATCCAAACTATTATACTCTCTAAACATTTCTGGAAATAAGCCATTTCAACGGCTGCAGAACAGAAATTTGATACTTATTTTATATTATGTTATAGTTAAGGAGCAAAACAGATTTTTAAGGTTCGCTCAGTGGAATTGCCAATTACCCCAGTCAATGGGAAACTGCAAACCTACAATATATGAAAAAGTGAATCCCGAGGTAGTGTCAGTGCTGAAAACAATGGTCTCTCAGCTACCTGGCTCAAAGTGTTTCCAGGCTTATGGAGTTGGTATATAGCTTCCATTTAAATGAAGGGAAAATTAAAACCCTTTGTCCATCAAGTTAATATATTTTTTTTTCTTAGACACAGAGGGGTGTCTTTAGCCAAAGGTTCTAATAGCACATTATATAAATATGTAAATCAAGGAAAATTGTCCCTCATTACCAGTCCTTCAGCAACAATGTGATCTCACACCTGGAAAGCTCCCCACCTGATGTTTCAATAGGTTCATTATGAGAATCAAAACTAGAGAAATGCCTCCCCAGCAGCAACTCCATGTGCTTAAATGAACATCTGGTGGAGAATGCAGCTGGCAATGCCTCAATCCCTAATTGGGTGACGATCTGTCAATTTGTGCCATTTCCTCAGGGTTTGAGTTTGTACTTTGTTTTTCCCAGGTGTGTGCTCAGCATCCTAATGAAGAGGTGGGCTAGCCTCATAATTAATGCACGCCATGTTGGATTGGACTTTGTTCACCATTTATTACCTAAATTTTGGGAACTCACACATGGTTTCTGGATGAAGATTGCTGTCCAAGCTGTGTGGGGGAGAGACCAGGGAGCTAAGGAAGCCCTGGGATAAGGGGTAGTGGAGGTGGCCCCTTTTACAACATGAAGGCTGGAAATACTGAGTTGTGAAGAGGAGAACCAAGCATACATCCAATTCTTGGCCAATAGTGCTCACAACAATAACTAAATATGAGGAAGCTTGAATGGAGGGAATGTCTTTGGGAGATCAGAATGCTTCTGTGGGAATGAGAGCTCCTAGTAAATCTAGTAAATCTTGACATTGCATGGTCTTTTATAACTGTATGATGAGTCCCCTGATCCTTACATCTTAAAGGTACAAGACTCCAGTTATAAGTTACAGGGATGTCACATACAGCATAGTGACTATAGTTAACACATCACTAACCAGAGATACATTATAGCAATAGATGTCAGTTTTGGCAAAAGTCCCCAGTCAATAATATTGTATTGTATATTTGAAAGTGACTAAGAATAGATCTTGGAAGTCTTCATCACAAGAAGAAAATAAAGATTGTAACTATGCATGGTGACAGATGTAAACTAGATTTACTGTGGTAATTTTCACAATATACACAAATACCAAACCATTATGTTGCACACTTGAAACAAATGTGTTAATTACACCTCAATTATAAAAAAAAAAAGAAAACCTTACCCAAGGAAAAGGGAAAAAGAGCACTGTGTGTTCATCTTCCATACAGAGGACAGCTTCAAAGAAGGGCAATGATAGCAGAGAAAGATGATTCATTAAAAATCTTGTTACAAGTGAATAGCTGGTATTTTATAGAAATGGTGTGCAAAGACACTCCTCTGAGCCAAGCTTCTTTCTCCAGCAAAACAACCTATGTTTAAATTATGGGTGTAGGGGTTGGCTTAAGTAAATAAACTTAAAAAAATCATGAATATTGAGGCCGGCATGAATACTGATAATCAGCAAAAATTTTGGAAAATAAAACATATGTAATTTGATACAAATGAAAAATAGAGTTTGCTAAGTATAATCGTGGGTCTTTCAAAGTGAGGCTTTCTTTAATCATCAACTCAGAATTTGAAGCCTAATTTAGACACATATGATATCTATTGCCTAGAAGGAATTTAGCCTCAGTTTTTCTGGCTAAAGGTTAAGAGGAAGCTATCAGATTTAAAGTGGTTAAGAGGAAGCAGGAGCAAAAGAGGGATAAAGTTTTAGGTTTATTGTATGCTTATCAAGAGTCAGCCATTGTGTTAGGCTGGGGTCATATGATTTACACATGAATTCAAGCTGTGCTTCAATCTTGGAGTGTTTCCTGTTGAGCCTAAACAGGGTAGCTCAGGCTAAATAGCATCCCTCACACATTCTTCTAGACAAATGCCTGAAGTTGGCTGCTGAGATTAAAACTATTTGTCTTATCCTTGTCAGGCTCTTTGCATGTTTTACTATATCCAATCATCATTACAGTTCTATGAAGTAAATGGTTTTCATCCCCATTTTATTATTAAATGGAACAAGCTCTCTAAGGCCAGCTAACTTGTCCAAGTTCATGTGGGTATAAGATCCAGGGAAGAAATTGAAATCTTAGTCTATTTGTCACTGAACTTTTTACTCAAACCTACAAGACCAGTTACATGATTTGTGAGGCCCACTGCAAAATGAAAAATGGGGTTCTTGTTCAAAAGTTCTTAAGAATGGCAAAACATTGATAGCAGAACACTAAACCTATCTGAGGCTATCTGAGCATGAGGCCCTGTGCAATGAATGAGCAGCATGCCCATGAACCTGAAGCAAACCCACTCAAGAGTCCTATGCTATAGGAAGAATAATACAATATGTTTCATTTTTTACAGAACATAAAGCTTTTACAGAAATAATAAGCAGAGTGTCTGAACCCAAACTGTAAGACATTTGGCTTACAAGCAGTTATGAGAATCATGGGACCAAATACTTGAGACTCGAGCAAATCCAGTCAAACACAAACACAGAATTAACAAGACCAAAGTATAAAATATCAGCTTCTTTCCTCTCTTGCCAGCACCCCACACATCACTGTTAATTTTCCATGGTGAAAAGTGATGTGCCCTCATGGAGTGAATTATTGATGGTAATGGTAGGAAAAATTCATTTGGGATATAGATTGTCACTGAATGAGTACCATCTTTTTAATGGGGTAAGTTCTAAAGCAAAATGTTTTCATATCACCTACCATGATTATTTTGTCAAAGTGACAAGCACAGACATTTTAGGTATTGCCTTGATGATCAATGTTGTACTAGGTCTTCTCAACCCATTTTGGCTACTAGTCTTCCTCTCTCTTCCAGGTATTTGTAGAACAATTGCTTTAAAACCACAAATTCCCATCAAACCCATTCAAATGTTTCTTTCCCCACAACAGCTAAGTTCAGAATTTGGTATACCATTCACATTGCAGTTCCTTATCTGCCATTCGATTTGCTGAATTCTCAGTCTGCTGGGCTAGATTTAATGGCTTATCTGTCGTAGAGGAGAAAATGACTTGCCAGGTAAAAAATATGTTCAAATATTTGAATTCCTACTCTGAAAGTAAACTTCTGTTTTGATGCTAATTTAAAAGAGGGAGCTTTTGCCCCACTGGATTAAATAAATTATTAAACATAAAAGCAGTTTGAGCTTAATACTACATAAATGCCAGCTATTTTATCACAAATATTACTAAGATAGGAAAGGACAAACAAATATTTGCATATATAAATGCAAAACACTTATATACAACAAAGGTCTGTCTAGTCAAAGCCATGGTTTTTCCAGTAGTCATGTATGGATGTGAGAGTTGGACTATAAAGAAAGCTGAGAGCCAAAGAATTGATGCTTTTGAACTGTGGTGTTGGAGATGACTCTTGAGAGTCCCTTGGACTGAGAGGAGATCCAACCTAAAGGAAATCAGTCCTGAATATTCATTGGAAGGACTGATGCTGAAGCTGAAACACCAAGACTTTGGCCACTTGATGTGAAGAATTGACTCATGCAAAAAGACCCTGATGCTGGGAAAGACTGAAGGTGGGAGAAGGGACGGCAGGATGAGATGGTTGGATGGCATCACCAACTAGATGGATAAGAGTTTGAGTAAACTCTGGAAGTTAGTGATAGACAGGGAAGCCTGGCATGCTGCAGTCCATGGGGTTGCAAAGAGTTGGACACAACTGAGTGACTGAACTGATAAGTGTACAAATATGTGTATAACCCATATACATAGATACATTTTTTTTTCTCTTTGGCACCCCTTTATAGTCCAGATGCAGTTATATGTTGTAACTATTTTTAAAAACAGCACTATCTTCGATAAAATTGTTAGAAATATAGCCAAGTATTCCTTCCCAAGCATCTGATTTTTAAATTGAGCAGATTTCTGAGGACTATCTAACTGGGAAAAATAACAATGTGTGTATGGAGTTGTACCATTTGAAGGAAATGGTCAGCAGCCATAAAGAGGAGGCTGTAGCCATATCCACTTGCTTACACAACTCCCACAACTTTGTGAAAACAGCACATTACACATGATAAGCTCATCATTTCCTGCAGCTACTATAATGTAGCTGTATGCCCTTGCTTTTCAATTTGGAAATGTTAATTTGAAACTATAAATATCAACAGATAAAGTAGCAAATAAAAAGTGAACTTAAATGTGCTGTAATAACTGGACATCCACACTCCAAAAAAAAAAAAAGAAAGAAAGAAAGAGAGAATTCAGATGATCTTGCATTTTTCACTAAAATTAGGTAAAAATATATAACAGATCTGATATAAAACAAAACTATAAAACTTCTAGAAGGTAACACAGGAAAAAATCTTAGTGACCTTGTGCTTGGCAATGAGTTTTTATATAAAGTATCAAAAGCATGATCCATGAAAGAAAAATTGATTAGTGGGACCTATCATTTAAATGTAATTATGTACATCTTCAATTCTGTGAAAGATCCTGCTAAGAGAAAGAAAAGGCAATCCAGAAAGTAGGAAAAAAAACAAAACTTGAATTCAGGCCACACAGAGTCCTTAACATTCAACAATAAGAAAACAAATAGCCTAATTAATAAGTGGAAAAAGATCTAAACAGACACTTCAAGGGAGACAGGCAAATAACAAATAGCATATGAGAAACCACTAAACATCATATTTGCTGTGCTTAGCTGCTCAGTCGTGTCCAACTCTTTGTGACCACACGGACTGTAGCTCACCAGACTCCTCTGTCTATGAGGATTCTCCAGGCAAGAATACTGGAGTGGGTTGCCATGCCCTCCTCCAGGGGATCTTCCCAACCCACAGATTTAACCCAGGTCTCTCGCATTGCAGGTGAAATCTTTACCATCTGAACCACCAGGGAAGCCTAAACATCGTAGGTCATTAGGGAATTAAATGAAAACAATGAGATACAATTATATACCTATTTAAATGTATGAAATCCAAAACAATGTCAATATCAAATGCTGGCCAGCCTGTGGAGCAACAGGAAATTCCATTCATTGATGGCAGAAATGCAAAATGGCACAGCCATTTTGAGAGACAGTTTGGTGTCAGTTCATAAAGAGCTCAGGTGGTAAAGAGCCTGACTGCAATGCAGTAGACCCAGGTTCGATCCCTGGGTTGGGAATATCCCCTAGAGAAGGAAATGGTAATCCACTTCAGTATTCTTGTCTGGAAAACCCCATAGATGAAGGTGCCTGGCAGGCTACAGGTCATGGGGTTGCAAGGAGTTGGACACGACTGAGTGACTAACACTTGGTAATTTCTTACAAAACTATATATATCCTTATCATATGACCCAACACTCACCTGTCTAGCTATCAACCCAAATGAGTTGAAAATGCATGCCTACACAAAAACTTGCACATAAACTGTTTGCTTTAGCTTTAGTCATAGCTGTCAAAACTTGGAAGTAACCAAGATGTTCTTCAACAGGTGAAGTGAAATAATAAACAGTTAACTATAGAGAAGCAAAATTAATTACTCCCAAATATTTCTCTTTGGCATGAGAATCTAGTCTGATTAGATTTTAAGAAACAGAAGATTCAAGAAGTTTCTCTTGTCACCTCTGGCTTGACTGCCATAAAGAATTTAGATAAAGGGCTTATTCTCAGAATAGAGGAATCACTAGAGATGTCTGTGAAGAAACCACACTGGGTGTGCTGCTGGAGACTTGCAGGGAACAGAGAGTCCATTCCATCCTCTGTCCCATTGTATCTGAGCATCCAACTAATATTTCTTTCCCAAATATTTGCTTTTTCCATTTTCACATGAATCATCTTCCTCCCCTTTGAAATCCCAAAGAACTATCTCCAACATCTTCATTTGTCCTTAGCTAAAACTTGAATTTAAGGGTTTCAGTTGATTTTGGCAATTTACTATTTTCCTGGGTCTCCCCCGTGTATATGTTATTAACCTTTTGTTTGATTTTTCTCATGTTAATCTGTCTCATGTTAATTTTATTCTTGGTCCAGCCAGAAGAACTTAAGGATAAAGGAAAATGTCTTTCTCCCTCAAAGAACAAAGTGTACTACATCATTACAACTATTATTTAGTGATAGAAAGCAATGAACTACCACATTATAAAAAGACATGGAGGGAATCAGTGTGTTTCCCATAACAGTCTTGTTGATTTAAAAAGATGCACAGAGGCGGTCCTAAAATGGTGGAGTAATAGAACGAGGAGACCAATTTCTCCCCCACCAATTCATTAAAAGAACATTTGAACGCTGAGTAAATTCCACAAAACAACTTCTGAATGCCGGCAGAAGACATCAGGCACCTAGAAAAGCAGCCCACTGTCTTCGAAAGGAGGTAGGAAAAAAATATAAAAGATAAGAAGAGAGACAAAAGAGGTAGGGACGGAGATCTGTCCCAGGAAGGGGGTCTTATAAAAGAGAGAAGTTTCCAAATACCAGGTAACACTCTCACTGGCGAGTCTGTGGCAACCCTTGGAACCACAGAGGGCAATATAACCAGGAGGAAAAATAAATAAATAATTAAATCCCAGAGATTACATGCCCAATGGTAAGTCCCAGTGGAGAAGCAGTGCAGATGCCTGCATCTGCCACTAGCAAGCGGGGGCTGGGCAGGGAGGCGAGGGGCTGCCTTGCCTGAATTCAGGACCAGGACCAGGCCTGAATGCCCCGAGGGCAATCAGAGGGAACTAACTTGAGATAGCAAACCAGACTGTGGGATATCAACATTGCGAAAAGCCCTAACCTAAGACACCGCCAGGCCCGCTCACAGAACAAAGGACTGAGCAGAGCTAGCTGGCTGCGGACCAGCCTGTGCCCCTCCGGAGACAGGCAGGCGAGGCAGCCAGAGCCGGAGGGGGCAATCGCAGCCCCAAAGAGGCAGTATCTAACAAACTGCAAGCGGGTTTCATTGCTAACCAAGACGTCACAGGATTCTGGATGGTCGACATCCACCTGAGAAGGTGCGCCAGTTGTACACCCAGAAAACTGAGCAGCAGGGACAGGGGAGGCGATAGTCACAGTGAACACGCTCGCCAAAGACCTGGTCACCTGACCTGCTTGGACCTGGGAAGGGCACTAAGTGCAGGCCCAACCGAGTCTGCGTCTCTGAGGAGTACCCGAGTAACTGAACCTGAGCAGCTTAGACCTGGAAAGTGCATACAACCCAGGGCAGGCCTCAGACAGTTCCTGACAGAGCAACCTGGAGCCTAAGCAGTGTAGACGGGGGAAAGCACACACGCCGTGAGCAGGGGCAAACCCAGTGTGGCCCAGACACTGCAAGCACTCCCCACAGAAGGCAGTGATATGTGTTTGCAGTGTTCCTCCCTCCCCACAGCATGAGTGAACAAGTGAGCCTTAAAAACTGACCATCACTGACCCGTTGTGTCAGGGTGGAAACTGGACACTGAAGAGACCAGCAAACAGAAGAAGCTAAAACAGAGGGAACTGCCTTGGAAATGACAGGTGCAATAGATTAAAACCCTGTAGCTAGCACTGACTACATAGGAAGGGGCCTATAGATCTTGAGAAGTATAAGCTAGATCAAGGAACTATCTGAAAATGAACTGACCCCCACACTGTCTGCAACATCTCCAGAGAAAGTCCTAGATATATTTTTACTATTATTCTTCAATTTTAAAAAGCATGTATTAAAATCCTCTATTACTCCTTTAATTTTCATTTTTATAACCTACTATTATTTTGCAAAAAAAAGGCCCTATTTTTTAAAGCAAACTTCATATATATATAATAATTTTTGTGACTTTTGTTTGTTTTCTTTCATATTGTATTTTTGAAAATACAGCCTCTAGATTTTTAATCTTTGCTTTTTGGTATTTGTACCTTTAAGAACCCAATCTTCAGTACCCATTTTTACTTGGGAGCAAGATTACTGGCTTGACTCCTCTCTCCCACTCTGGACTCTCCTTTTTCTCCACCAGGTCGCCTCTATCTCCTCCCCTCCCCATTCTCTTCTCTACACAACTCTGAATCTCTTGGTGTGTTCTGGACTGGTTACTGACTGGTTCTGTCTCTCTCCTTTTGATTCCCCTCTTTATCCTCCTGGCCACCTCTGTCTCCTTCCTCCCTCTTTTCTTCTCTGTGTAACTCCATGAACATCTCTGAGTGGTCCAGACTGTGGAGCACACATAAGGAACTGATTACTGGCTAGCTTGCTCTCTCCTCTTCTGTTTTCCCCTCATCTCATCCTGGTCACTTCTATCTCCCTCCTCTCTCTTCTCCATGTAACTGTGAACCTCTCTGGGTGTCCCTCACTGTGGAGAAACTTTTCATCTTTAACTTAGATGTTCTATAAATGGTACTGTATAGATGGAGAAGTCTTGAAGCTACTATAAAAATGAGACTGAAAACCAGAGGCAGGAGCCTTAAGTCCAAATCCTAAGAACACCAGAGAAATGACTTCAGGGAACGTTAATTGATAGAAGCTCATCAAACGCCTCCATACCTACACTGAAACCAAGAGCCACCCAAGGGCCAACAAGTTCCAGAGCAAGACATACCATGCAAATTCTTTAGCAAGACAGGAACATAGCCCTGAGCTTCAATATACTGGCTGCCCAAAAGCACACCAAACCCACTGACATCTTTTAACTCATTACTGAACACTTCATTGCTCTCCAGAGAGAAGAAAACCAGATCCACCCACCAGAACACTGACACGAGCTTCCCTAACCAGGAAATCTTGACAAGCCGCCCGTTCAACCCCACCCACAGCAAGGAAACTCCACAATAAAGAGGAACTACCAACTGTCAGAATACAGAAAGGCCACCCCAAACAAAGCAACATAAACAAGATGAAGAGGCAGAGGAATACCCAGCAGACAAAGGAACAGGATAAATGTCCACCAAATCATACAAAAGAGGAAGAGATAGGGAATCTACTTGATAAAAAATTCTGAATAATGATAGTGAAAATGATCCAAAATCCTGAAAACAAAATGGAGTTACAGATAAATAGCCTGGAGACAAGGATTGAGAAGGTGCAAGAAAGGTTTAACAAAAATGGCAACCCATTCCAGTACTCTTGTCTGGAAAATCCCATGGACGGAGGAGCCTGGTAGGCTGCAGTACATGGGGTCGCTAAGAGCCAGGCATGACTGAGTGACTTCACTTTCACTTTTCACTTTCATGCACTGGAGAGGGAAATGGCAACCCACTCCAGTATTCTTCCCTAGAGAATCCCAGGGACAGAGGAGCCTAGTGGGCTGCTGTCTATGGGGTCACACAGAGTCAGACAGAACTGAAGTGACTTAGCAGCAGCAGAAGAAGAAATTTTAAGTCAATATATAATGAATAATGCAATAAATGAGTTAAAAAACACTCTGGAGGGAACCAACAGTAGAATAACAGAGGCAGAAGATAGGATAAGTGAGGTAGAAGATAGAATGGCAGAAATAAATGAAACAGAGAGGAAAAAGAAAAACTAATTAAAAGAAATGAGGACAATCTCAGAGACCTCTGGGACAGTCAAACACATCAACATTTGAATCATAGGAATCCCAGAAGAAGACAAAAAGAAAGACCATGAGAAAATACTTAAGGAGATAATGGTTGAAAACTTCCCTAAAATGGGAAAGGAAATAATCACCCAAGTCCAAGAAACCCAGAGAGTCCCAAGTAGGATAAACTCAAGGTGAAACACCCCAAGACACATATTAATCAAATTAACAAAGATCAAACACAAAGAACAAATATTAAAAGCAGCAAGGGAAAAACAACAAATAACACACAAGGGGATTCCCATAAGGATAACACCTGATCTTTCAATAGAAATTCTTCAGGGCAGGAGGGAATGGCAGGACATTCTTAAAGTGATGAAAGAAAATAACCTATAGCCCATACTACTGTACTCAGCAAGGATCTCATTCAAATATGAAGGAGAAATGAAAAGCTTTACAGATAAGCAAATGCTGAGAGAATTCAGCATCTCCAAACCAGCCCTCCAACAAATGCTAAAGGATCTTCTCTAGACAGGAAACCCAGAAAGGGTGTATAAACTCGAACCCAAAACAATAAAGCAAATGTCAAAGGGATCACACTTATAAATAATTACCTTAAATGTAAATGGATTTAATGCACCAACCAAAAGACAAAGACTGGCTGAATGGATACAAAAATAAGACCCCTATATATGTTGTCCACAAGAGACCCACCTTGAAACAAGGGACACATACAGACTGAAAGTAAAGGGTAGGAAAAAGATATTCCAGGCAAATAGAGACCAAAAGAAAGCAGGAGTAGCAATACTCATATCAATAAAATAGACTTTAAAACAAAGGCTGTGAAAAGTGACAAAGAAGGACACTACATAATGATCAAAGGATCAATCCAAGAAGAAGATATAACAATTATAAATATATATGCACCCAACATAGGAGCACCGCAATATGTAAGACAAATGCTAACAAGTATGAAAGGGGAAATTAACAATAATATAATAATAATGGGAGACTTTAATACCCCACTCACACCTGTGGATAGATCAACTAAACAGAAAATTAACAAGAAAACACAAACTTTAAATGATACTATAGAACAGTTAGAACTAATTGATATCTATAGGACATTTCACCCCAAAACAATGAATTTCACCTTTTTCTCGAGCACACCCTGAACCTTCTCCAGGATGGATAATATCTGGGCCATAAATCTAGCTTTGGTAAATTAAAAAAAAAAATTGAAATCATTCCAAGCATCCTTTCTGACCATAACGCAGTAAGATTAGATCTCAATTACAGGAGAAAAACTATTTAAAATTCCAACATATGGAGGCTGAACAACACACTGCTGAATAACCAACAAATCACAGAAGAAATCAAAAAGAAATCAAAATATGCATAGAAACGAAGGAAAATGAAAACACAACAACCCAAAACCTGTGGGACACTGTAAAAGAAGTGCTAAGGAAAGGTTCATAGCAATAGAGGCATACCTCAAGAAAAAAAAAAAAAAAGTCAAATAAATAACCTAACGCTACACCTAAAGCAACTAGAAAAGGAAGAAATGAAGAACTCCAGGGTTAGTAGAAGGAAAGAAATCTTTAAAAATAGGGCAGAAAAAAATGCAAAAAAAACCCAAGAGAGACCATAGCAAAAATCAACAAAGCCAAAAGCTAGTTCTTTGAGAGAATAAATAAAATTGACAAACCATTAGCCAGACTTATCAAGAAACAAAGAGAGAAAAATCAAATCAATAAAATTAGAAATGAAAATGGAGAGATCACAAGAGACAACACAGAAATATAAAGGATCATAAGAGACTACTATCAGCAATTATATGCTAATGAAATGGACAACTTGGAAGAAATGGACAAATTCTTAGAAAACTACAACTTTCCAAAACTGAACCAGGAAGAAATACAAAATCTTAACAGACTAATCACATACATGGAAATTGAAACTGTAGTCAGAAATCTTCCAACAAACAAAGGCCCAGGTCCAGACAGCTTCACAGCTGTATTCTACCAAAAATTTAGAGAAGAGCTAACACCTATCCTACTCAAACTCTTCCAGAAAATTGCAGAGGAAGGTAAACTTCCAAACTCATTCTGTGAGGCCACCATCACCCTAATACCAAAACCTGACAAAGATGCCACAAAAAAGAAAACAACAGGCAAATATCACTGATGAACATAGATGCAAAAATCCTTTACAAAATTCTAGCAATCAGAATCCAATAACACATTAAAAGATCATATCTCATGACCAAGTGGGCTTTATCCCAGGGAAGCAAGGATTCTTCAATGTCCACAAATCAATCAATGTAATACTAATACACTACATTAACAAATTAAAAAATAAAAGTCATAAGATTATCTTAACAGATGCAGAGAAATCCTTTCACAAAATTCAACATCCATTTATGATAAAAAATATTCCAGAAAGCAGGAATAGAAGGAACATACCTCAACATAATAAAAGCTATATGTAACAAAACCACAGCAAACATTATCCTCAATGGTGAAAAATTGAAAGCATTTCTCCTAAAGTCAGGAACAAGACAAGGGTGTCCACTTTCACCACTCTATTCCACATAGTTTTAGAAGTTTTGGCCACAGCAATCAGAACAGAAAAAGAAATAAAAGGAATCCAAATTGGAAAAGAAGAAGTAAAACTCTCACTGTTTGCAGATGACATGATCCTCTACATAGAAAACCCTAAAGACTCCACCAGAAAATTACTAGAGCTAATCAATGAATATAGTAAAGTTGCAGGATATAAAATCAACACACAGAAATCCCTTGCATTCCTATACACTAATAATGAGAAAATAGAGAAATTAAGGAAACAATTCCATTCACCATTGCAATGAAAAGAATAAAATACTTAGGAATATGTCTACCTAAAGAAACTAAAGACCTATATATCGAAAACTATAAAACACTGATGAAAGAAATCAAAGAGGACACTAATAGATGGAGAAATATACCGTGTTCATGGATCAGAAGAATCAATATAGTGAAAATGAGTACATAAACCAAAGCAATCTACAGATTCAATGCAATCGATATCAAGCTACCAGCGGCATTTTTCACAGAGCTAGAACAAATAATTTCACAATTTGTATGGAAATACAAAAACCTCGAATAGCCAAAGCAATCTTGAGAAAGAATGGAACTGGACGAATTAACCTGCCTAACATCAAACTATACTACGAAGCTACAGTCATCAAGACAGTATGGTACTGGCACAAAGTCAGAAATATAGATCAATGGAACAAAACAGAAAGCCCAGAGATAAATCCATGCACCTATGGATACCTTATCTTTGATAAAGGAGGCAAGAATATACAATGGAGTAAAGAAAATCTCTTTAACAAGTGGTGCTGGGAAAACTGGTCAACCACTTATTAAAGAATGAAACTAGAACACTTCCTAACACCATACACAAAAATAAACTCAAAATGGATTAAAGATCTAAACAGAAGACCAGAAACTATGACACTTGTAGAGGAGAACATAGGCAAAACACTCTCTGACATAAATCACAGCAGGATCCTCTATGACCCACCTCCCAGAATATTGGAAATAAAAGCAAAAATAAACAAATGGGACTTAATTAAACTTAAATGCTTTTGCATAACATAGGAAACTCTAAGCAAGGTGAAAAGACAGCCTTCAGAATGGGAGAAAACAATAGCAAATTAAGAAACTGACAAATAATTAATCTCAAAAATATACAAGTGATCCTTGCAGCTCAATTCCAGAAAAATAAATGACTCAATCAAAAAATGGGCCAAAGAATTAAACAGACATTTCTCCAAAGAAGACATACAGATGGCTAACAAACACATGAAAAGATGCTCAACATCACTCATTATCAGAGAAATGCAAATCAAAACCACAATGAGGTATCATTTCACACCAGTCAGAATGGCTGCGATACAAAAGTCTACAAGCAATAAATGTTGGAGAGGGTATGGAGAAAAGGGAACTATCTTACACTGTTGGTGGGAATGCAAACTAGTACAGCCACTGTGAAGAACAGTGTGGAGATTCTTTAAAAAACTGGAAATAGAACTGCCATAGGACCCAGCAATCCCACTGCTGGGCATACACACTGAGGAAACCAGAATTGAAAGAGACATATGTATCCCAATATTCATCATAGCACTGTTTACAATAGCCAGGACATGGAAGCAACCTAGATGTTCATCAGCAGATGAATGGATAAGAAAGCTGTGGTACATATACCCAATGGAGTATTACTCAGCCTTTAAAAAGAATACATTTGAATCAGTTCTAGTGAGGTAGATGAAATTGGAGCCTATTATACAGAGTGAAGTAAGCCAGAAAGAAAAACACCAATATAGTATCAGTTCGGTTCAGTTGGTCAGTCGTGTCTGACTTTGCGACCCCATGAATCACAGCACGCCAGGCCTCCCTGTCCATCACCATCTCCCGGAGTTCACTCAGACTCACGTCCATCGAGTTCGTGATGCCATCCAGCCATCTCATCCTCTGTCGTCCTCTTCTCCTGCCCCCAATCCCTCCCAGCATCAGAGTCTTTTCCAATGAGTTAACTCTTCGCAGGAGGTGGCCAAAGTACTGGAGTTTCAGCTTTAGCATCATTCCTTCCAAAGAACACCCAGGGCTGATCTCCTTCAGAATGCACTGGTTGGATCTCCTTGCAGTCCAAGGGACTCTCAAGAGTCTTCTCCAACACCACAGTTCAAAAGCATCAATTCTTCAGCACTCAGCCTTCTTCACAGTCCAACTCTCACATCCATACATGACCACAGGAAAAACCATAGCCTTGACTAGATGGACCTTAGTCGGCAAAATAATGTCTCTGCTTTTGAATATGCTATCTAGGTTGGTCAGAACTTTCCTTCCAAGGAGCAAGCTCCTTTTAATTTCATGGCTGCAGTCACCATCTGCAGTGATTTTGGAGCCCAAGAAAATAAAGCTGCCACTCTGACACTGTTTCCCCATCTATTTCCCATGAAGTGATGGGACTGCATGCCATGATCTTCATTTTCTGAATGTCGAGCTTTAAGCCAACTTTTTCACTCTCACTTTCACTTTCATCAAGAGGCTTTTTAGTTCCTCTTCACTTTCTGTCATAAGGGTGGTGTCATCTGCATATCTGAGGTTATTGATATTTCTCCCAGCAATCTTGATTCCAGCTTTTGTTTCTTCCAGTCCAATACAGTATGCTAATGTGTATATATGGAATTTAGAAAGATAGTAACAATAACCCTGTATACAAGACAGCAAAAGAGACACAGATGTATAGAACAGTCTTTTGGACTCTGTGGGAGAAGGCGTGGGTGAGATGACTTGGGAGAATGGCATTGAAACATGTATAATATCATATGTGAAACAGATTGCCAGTCCAGGTTCGATGAATGATGCAGGGTTCTTGGGACTGGTGCAGTGGGATGACCCAGAGGGACAGTATGGGGAGGGAGGTGGGATGGGGGTTCATGATGGGGAACGCGAATACACGCATGGAAGATTCATGTCGATGTATGGCAAAACCAAGAGAATGTTGTAAAGTAATTAGCCTCCAATTAAAATAAATAAAATTTAATTTTGGAAAAAAAACATGCAAGAATTTTAGATGCATATCACTGATTGAAAGAAGCAACACTGAAAAGTCTACATAGTGCATAATTTGAATTATATGATATTCTAGAAAAAGAAAAACTAGAGAGAGTGCAAAAGGATCAGTGATGATTGAGGGTTGAGGGTAAGGAAGTTGTAGGAATAAGTAGGTACATTATGCATTTTACAAAGCCCACAGAACTGTACAGCACCAAGATCGAATCCTAATATTAACAATGGACTCTAGTTAATAATATTTCAAATAATTATTCAAATATTAATAATAGGGAAACCTGTGTGTTTGTATCGGGGTAGATTATATAGAACTATGTAATTGCTGCTAAATTTTTCTGTAAGCCTAAAATTGTTCTAAAGATAAAGTATATTAAACTTTAAAAGTGAAAATATTTTTAGCATACTTAAAAATAAATATGATGTTCATATTCTATCACTGAGCTTAGCTTCTTTTTACAGACTGCTTAACCCAGTATTTTGACGGATATGAAGTAAAGGCAAAGGATTTCTTTCTCAAATTATTATTTTTCTAACCATATCCACTAATACAGAATGAACAGAGACAGAAACTCAAAACGATGCTCATGTTATTAAAACTAGTTTTGAAGGTAGAGGACTTCCTGGTAGCTCAGACAGTAAAGAATCTGCCTGCAATGCAAGAGACCCAGGTTCATTCCCTGGGTTGGGAAGATCTCCTGGAGAAGGTAATGGTAATCCACTCCAGTATTCTTGCCTGGAGAATTCTATGACCAGAGGAGTTAGAAAAGGTTGTCTCATCTGAGAGGATCTGGAGAGTGGTTAAAAACAACAACAACAAATCTACAAGTGGGTTCATAAGGCTTAGAACTAAGTATCAGGGAAGAAAATGCTCCTGACAGATGCTTCCTCTCCATGAGGTAAATTCCCAGTCTTTCCTAGACTTATGAAATCAGATTACGAGGGTTATGAGGGAAATAACTGTCACTGAAATATAAGGAAGAAGCAAGAGTTGAACACTTAGGTATCAGGCATCATGCTAAGAATCCCATCCATATTTCATGGAGCACACACTCTCACACTCACAGGTGTGCATGCACACACATGCGTACACACACACACTGACACACACACGTGCTCCTACGTACAGGCATACAAATGTGAAAGCCTCAGGTTTACTGAGCCCTTATTTGAGAGAATCAAATTTATGTCACAAAATTTAAAATGAGGAATCAAATGGGTGAGCGGCAGGAGGAAAGAGTCAAGATTATCAGTTACAGAATTTCCCGGATTTAACTGAATTATATTTGATCAGATTAAATTCAACCATATTGCCATGTGTATTTTACTTTCATTCAAGGTAAATACTTTTCTTCATGGGATGCTGATCTAAATTGGGTATTTTTCAATCCAATGGGGGGAAAAAATAACAAGTCTTACACTATACAATTTCCTTAATTTACAGATTAGTAATTACTCTTCTATTGGCATTGGTTGCTGTTTTTAGGATAATTTTAATTAGAAATTCTAATTAACTGCACACCACAATCACGCTTTTTGCCTCTTCATGAAATTACTCCTCATAAAGTAGAGTGAATGGAAACGAAGTTACAATCAAAGTAAGACTGCAGACTAACAAATAAGCATTGCAGATCTGGAAGCATCCACCAGAATTCGGAAATCCTTTAAGCAATCATGGTCCTTTATGTATTTGTGATGTCAATGGGGTCACATTTAAAGAATGATGTTATTATTTCAGTCATTGAATTAAATAGAATAAGTTAATTTGAAAAAGAATTACTTTTTTGGTTCACCTCAGAAGATTTTCTTAGATTTCCCAGGTGTGAGTTTCTCATTTGCAACAGTGAATGCTAATTGTACCTATGTCACAGAAATCTTATAAGGTAAATTAAGTAACAGACACAAACAGTTTAGCATACTGCTGTTGCATTAAGCTCCTATTATGCTAGCTATTATCAAGTAACGGTTAATAGTGGTTAGCAGTCAGGCTCTAGAAAGAGGGAGATTGAGTTCGTGTTCCAATTCAGACTGACCTTGGGCTATTTAAATTCTCCAAATCTCCATTTGCTCATCTTTAGAATGAATATTGGGCTTCCCTCGTGGCTCAGAGGGTAAAGAATCCACCTGCAAGGCAGGAGATCTGGGTTGGGAAGATCCCTTGGAGAAGGGCATGGCAACACACTTAAGTTTTCTTGCCAGGAGAATTCCATGGAGAGAGGAGCCTGGCAGGTTACAGTCCATGGGGTTGAAGAGTCAGACACGACTGAGCAACCAAGCACAGTATGATTATTACCTTTACTTTATATTAGAGTAAAAATTAAATTGAATGATATGTTAAAATTTCCAACTACCTAAAAATATGTTGGAAGCTACAGACTAGGGCAATCCCAGCTCACTGCTTGTTTTTAAGATAAAGCTTTATTGTAACATAGCAACATTCATTTGTCTTACTGATGATGACTAGTCACAACAAAGACCATATGGCCTGCAAATCCTGAAATATTTTCTATTTGGTCTTGTACAGAAACATTCACTGACATCCAAACTAAAATACCAATTTATTCAGAGAAAACATTCTCATAAGAGTGTATACTAAGTAACATGCAACATTTACTTCTAAATCAACAATTATATCACTATATAGTTTATGCTTTTATTATTTTTACAGTGGATATAAAAATGTTTGTGAAAGACTCAGTGCAAGACTACTGCAGCCCTGATCACTTCTGCTGTAATAACTGTTTGCTTGTGCATTAATTCTTTATTGGTCTTTGTTTGTGTTTATATGGTAGCAATGGTTCTACCTCTTTATGAGAATGTGTAGAGCTTATTATGGTTGCCATGGAAACAGAGACTGGCACTATAGGTTGCTGTCATCAATTTACTGTGACTGTTTTTTAAAAGCTTGGCAAAGAAATTTTGTAATAAACTATCTAATTTAATAAAACCATGAGAGAAAGGGTCCAAACAAGAAATAGTGGAGGAAAACAAGCTACAGACACAACAAAAGCTTAGGTCAAACCAGTGTTGCATATTTATCTTTTACTAATGAGAACAAGGATGCTTAAGATATAGGTTATGCAGCAAAGGCAAGGGACTCAAGATCATTGCTCTTCTTCTATTACATTAACACTTAAATGAACAATATCATCCCAAATATTGTGAAACACCTTGAGAGAGGCTTTTGAGAGGAAACACTTCCCATTTACCAGTGTTCTCCATGTTCAAAATCATGGAAAGATTTTTTTAACTTATCCTAAAAAGTCAACTTAATTACTGTCACCTAAATTTGAGGACACTTCAGATATTAAAAGCTTTCCTTCCCAAACAAATAATATCCAAGTATTAATAGTATATTTCACTTCACTTTTTCTTCCAAAGACTTTTTCTAAATTCTTCTAGTGGGTATGTTTGACTGTATAACTCTTAGATTAACTTGTATTTTAAAATGATTTCTATGACATCAATTCTTTTTACAAGTTTTATAAATTTTATATTGGAGTAGAGTCTAATTGATTAAAAAGGGTATGTTAGTTACAGGTATACAGCAAAGTGATTCTGCTATACCCAGACAAGTATCCATTGTTTTTCAAATTCTTTTTCCACTTAGGTTATTACAGAATATTGAGCCAAGTTCCCTGTACTATACAGTAAATCCTGTATCTGTTTTAAAAAGAGTATTGTTAATGTAACATTGGTTCTTATTCCTATTCCTGTATAAGTTTTTGAATAAAAATTTAGTTTAATCCAATTTAATTTAATTCATCTCAGAAAACAGCTGAATTGTCATTCTTAAGCTCTGGAGAAGTATTACAACTAGAAATTCTAATGTGATAGTTATTTATAGGAAACCACAAAATTAAAAAAAAAAAAAAAAGGCCTGGGACTGACTCTCTGTGAACTAAAACACTTAAAATGTAGGGGAAAAATGATACAGCAAAGTAGAAGAACAATGAAGAAAAGTCCATTATCATCAAGAAAATGAAGCACTGGAGAAGAAATTCCCTGAAAGCCGATTCATGGCTTCTCCTCTCCCACTATCGTTTTCTCAGACTCACAATATTGGTTCAAATAACAGCAATATTTTCCCTGAAGAGGACAGAGTATTCTTACACTTAACTAAGATTCATGTGGCTTTCTTCATACCGCCCAAATGACCCTCAGAACAGATTTCAATCATCTTCACCTTAGTAAAAGAACACGGCGGCTGGGAAATCCATCCATTTATTCCATAAACATTACAGAGAGTCACCTATACATGAGGAATTGTTTTAGGCTCTTGGCATACACGGAACTTACATCTAACGGGAAAGGAGCACCTTGCCCAATAGCACATCCTGCAAAAATGAGAGAACACGAAAGAAGACCCAGTTCTTCTGATCTCAGACTCTCTGCTATTCTGCATTTCCTTTTGGGTCTGGCACCTTAGGGAATGCTCACATGAAGTTTTTAAGGTGTCAACTCATAAAGCAACTGCTGAAGGAACTAAATCATCAGAACAATTTTTCTACATCAGAAATCTGATCAAATCTGATCCTGTCCCTTCTGCTTTAAAGTCTTCAAATGGCTCTCAGAATAATATCTAAACAGACAGCACTTCACAGGGCTCCCCTGGTGGCTCAGAGGGTAAAGAGCCTGCCCGCAGTGCAGGAGACCTGGGTTCGATCTCTGCACTGGGAAGATCCCCTGGAGAAGGGAATGGCAACCCACTCCAGTGTTCTTGCCTGGAGAATCCCATGGACATAGGGGGCCTAGTGGACTACAGTCCATGGGGTCGCAAAGAGTCGGACACAACTGAGCAACTTCACACAGCACTTCATAATCTGGTACCTGACCTTGTGTACACTCTGTACTTACTGTTTGCCATCTTCACTTAGGCATCTTTTTCACCCCCAAAGCCATTTAAGGCTTGCGATTCTCTCAAGACTGCAAAGCCTGCCAGAGCTCTGAATCCTTCTCTGTGCTTTGCTCTCTGCTTGGAATGCCTTACCTTTCCTCTTCTGTTACCTTTACAAATGCAAGAGCACCCATCAAGTTTGAGCATAAGCGATGTCTTCTCTGCCACTTGCTCCGTTTTACCTGAAGCCCGTGTCCTCTCCTCTCAATAGTGCCGCCACCGTGCTGGCATGCCCTGCTCCTGTGTGCCAACTGCACAGTCCTGCAGAGGCACACTGTCTACCTTTCCTCTAGCCTTTGAGCTGTATAAAGTAAGGATGCTTATCTGTGGATCTCTGTAAACTCAACATCCCCTACGCTTCACACAGTATACAACAGATGGTAAGTGACTAAAAGTGTGTGTTGCATCTGCAATTGAATCTGGAAATGGATATATGAAATACAAAAAAGCCATCTATTAAGGGGAGATATATATATATATGAGGTTCTAAATTAAATCTTCTCAAAATATTTTAAATGATATTTTGTACATAAATTGTTATGGGGAGAAAAGCACAGGTGCCAAAAGACACCTCCTCTGGGAATCTGAGATGAGGAAAATGTTTTCGGAAAATCATTTAGCTTGATTAACAAGACTATCTTAAACAGACTTTCAAAAATCAAAACCAGCAACTTCTCAAAATTGCCACAAGACTCCATTTAGAATGATAGAATATTAGGTCCTCTGAGAGGCTGGCTTAAAGAGTGAAGTGTCATCTTTACTCCAAGGATTGATCAATCTTGGGTCTCTAGCAAAGGAGATACCACAGATTTAGGTAGCAAAGACACAAGTTTACTTTGCACTCAATATTCAGCAATACATACCAAAATCAAAGACAAACACAGTTTCACGTTACATATTCTCAAGTCCTTTCATTGCCAATGTCTAGGTATTTTCTAGTTTCCTGGTCACAAAAACATTCTTAATGCATTCTTGAATGACAGCTGCCTATCTGACGGGACCTTATTTCCCACCTCCCACTCTGCTTGGACAAGCTGCACCTTGGCATCAAATTGAATGCCAGATAAGCAGAATTCTAACATGTGCAATTAAAAGCCACTGGAGTGGAGATAACAGCATCCCATGGTTAGCTGAATAATTCATGGCAGAATGTTCTCTCTTTATTCATAGATCCTCACACCCTTGACTTGTTAAGCAGCTAGCACTTACACCACAGTGGTGGTTTCAGCTGAGACATTTCTTACGCAACTCCTCTGACCAGGTATTTTACATTTTTACATGACTTTTTACCAGAATCTCTGGAAACATAAAAAGAAAAGAGAAATTGGGACAAATACAAACAAAACATATAAAAAAGGTCTAATGCAATGTGGAAAGAAACAGATTTCTGATTTAAGTGAGTGCTTTAATTTCAAAGGACAGGAAACATTTTCTAGGATTTAAGTAGTTTATTTCTGGCTGTGTATCACTTGGTCACTTGTTCTTAAAGCAGTGATTACCATTTTAAAGCATGGTACTTTGTTTAAAGGTCAAGGGTGGTGGAAAAAATAATGCTGAATTTAGAAGGGGTATAGACATGCACTATTACTGCAGAGATCATACAAAAATCACAAGGACAAGAGAGGACAGTTACTCCTTTTCAGGTTCTATAAGTAGGTCGACTACCTCCAAAACCAACCATCAGCCTTAAAGAATATTATATTATAATCATGAAAAGCTTTTCATGAAAAAGGCTGCCTTCAATTTTAAGTCAGTCAGTCAGTCAGTTCAGTCGCTCAGTCGTGTCCGACTCTTTGCGACCCCATGAATCGCAGCACGCCAGGCCTCCCTGTCCATCACCAACTTCCAGAGTTCACTCAGATTCACGTGCATCGAGTCAGTGATGCCATCCAGCCATCTCATCCTCTGTCGTCCCCTTCTCCTCCTGCCCCCAATCCCTCCCAACATCAAAGTCTTTTCCAATGAGTCAACTCTTCACATGAGGTGGCCAAAGTACTGTACACAGTTCTAAAATACCAAAGACTTCCTCACAGCAGAATTAGCATCTTAATAAAGATGTATCCAGTTTGTGAGATGCAAGGAGGAATAAAATAATAATGCTGAGGATAACATTTCAATAAAAGTGGAGAATGTTTACAATACTAAATATGTGTAAGTTTAGGATCCGCTTTTATAAAATAGGGGAGAATTTTAACTCTTTAGCTTTAGAATTTTCTTTCATGAAAATAGTAGAGATTAAAATAGCTAATATCAGGGTTTAAAAAGTTATTTTACGAAAACAAAACAGTAACATCTATACTTAGTAATAAAAAATATTAAAATAGTATAAAGATATTTACAAAGTGAAAAAATAAGCTATTCCTCCCTTATTTTCCACCTCAACTTCTTCTCCCCAAAAGGTAGTCATTTTCAATATATTTTAATAATGTATCCTTCAAGAATCATTATTTCATGTGTATTTTTACATAAATATGTGTATATTTTATTTATACAAAGTAATCACATGTTACTTACCATGGGCTTTTCCTATATTCCTGTTTCTTAGTTATCTCTACATGAACTCACACTTTCTTATTTCAATTATCTGACCATCTGTATGTTGTTTACTGACCAAATCTATATGACTTAATCTAACTATATCTCTACTAATGCTTATTTAGCATTTTCCAACTTTGTTATTTATTGGTAGCTCAAAGAGCAGTAAAACAGAAATCCACACAGAAGTATCTCAATGTGCTTTTGAATACACATTTGCTATATAAATTCATAACCATGCAATGGCTTATAAAAAGAAATATATACAGATTTTGACAGATATTTTTAATGTATTCTTCAAAATTCTATTCTATTCTGGGCTTCCCTTGTGGCTCAGCTGCTAAAGAATCCGCCTGCAACGTGGGAGACCTCAGTTCCATCACTGGGTTGGGATGATCCCCTGGAGAAGGGAAAGGCTACCCACTCCACTATTCCGGCCTGGAGAATTACATGGACTATATAGTCTATGGGGTTGCAAAGAGTAGGACACGACTCAGCAACTTTCACTTTCACCATTCTATATTAACCTGCAGTCTGAAGAATAATGTATAATAAAAAATACATAAAACATGTTCTAACGACCAGCAACTCACTTTCACCATATAAAATAAAAAGCGGCGGGGGGAAAAAAAATGAAATAATATTTCTCAAAAATTTACATAAAACATTTGTTTCTAACCTGAGCAGATAAGAAATCTTTTGTTCCTTTTTAATAATGAGTACAAGGAAACATTTCTTTTCTAGAATTATTTATTATTTGAATTACTTTTTCTGTTTAATCCTTTGTCTTATTTCTTGGTCTGTGTATATATTTTCTACTATATAGTATAAATTCAAGTAAGATAAGGAAATTATACCTTACATTAAATGTTTGCCAAATAATACAGTTTAGGGAAGGCTTTCCTCAATAGAAATTTAAACCTGGAAGCCATAAAGAAAATATTAATAGATCTGAGATATATATATATATATTATATATATATATATATATATATGGCAACAATTATAATAACCTGAGCCAAAGACCAAAATGCACTTTAAAAAGTTCAAAAAACCATAAGAAGAAGATAAATCCAGATGCACCTATCAGTCCAAACACACACATATACACATCCACATGCACACATACCTATATAAAGAGTATTCTTTAATCACAAAGAAAATAAAACAATTTTAAAGAATTTTCTATGTACAAGGCAAAATGCTATACAATTTCCAAAGATTAATCATCAAAATTAGTCTTGATGTTAATAATTATATTTTTGTTGTCCTTATCTGACAGTCTAAATCATTTTTAAGTTTTATCTTTTGAAATATAAACTTTTCCACAAATGAGAATCTTGTCCAAAAATAATTAATATTTAAAATTAATTAAGGGATTATTGCTCTGGTAGAAGTAAGGATAGATGGTTCCTCTTAAATATTGATCTTGGCAATGGCCCAGGCATTATCTCAAACCCACAGAGTCCTTTAAATCACAGCTTGAAAGCCATTAAACAGAAAGGTAATGAACCAACTAGATCTTTGTATAAAGCTCAGAATAGCCAAAGTGAGTCATAAGGTGGGAAAACAGTCATTCTAATTGCATCCATGATGCATATATGAACTAAGTATGAGTAAAAATGAAATGGCAATCTGCATGGCCATACTAAATATCAGGCAACAGAAATACAATTTTTACAATTGTTGCAGGAACAGTAAATGTTCATTATTTGCTACTGAACATTTATTCATTGGTAAATGTGACCTATGGCTTCCCTAGTGGCTCAGACTGTAAAGTGTCTGTCTACAATGTGGGAGACCTGGGTTCAATCCCTGGGTTGGGAAGATCCTCTGGAGAAGGAAATGGCAATCCACTCCAGGACTATTGCCTGGAAAATCCCATGGACAGAGGAGCCTGGTAGGCTACAGTCCATGGGGTCGCAAACAGTCAGACATGACTGAGCGACTTCACTTACTTACCAGTCAAATAACCTTGAGAAAGTCACTTAATTAAGCTTAGCCTTCATGTTCTTACCTCATAAAAACTTTATAAAAATTGAATGACATTTGAAAATACTGAAAATAAGGAACACAATGCTTGGTACATACAAAACCACAAATGAAGAAAAAAATTACACTAACTATTCTGAACACAGAAAAGGGAAATTTATATTGCTGGAAATTTGGCTAAAATTCTTAAGACATAAGTGAAAAATGAAACATACATGATGAAATGCGTAGTCACTGAAAGAGACCCTGTCACAGAGAGAGACAGATAACTATGAGGAACAGATATGAGCAGATCATGCAAATTCTTGAAGACCATCTTAAATGACTTCAACTTTATCTGGAAACAATGGGGACCTTTTAAAGTAAGATTAAAGAGCCTTTTGCTCCAACCAGTCCATTCTAAAGGAGATCAGTCCTGGGTGTTCTTTGGAAGGAATGATGCTGAAGCTGAAACTCCAGTACTTTGGCCACCTCATGTGAAGAGTTGACTCATTGGAAAAAACTCTGATGCTGGGAGGGATTGGGGGCAGGAGGAGAAGGGAATGACAGAGGATGAGATGGCTGGATGGCATCTCTGACTTGATGGACATGAGTTTGAGTGAACCCCAGGAATAGGTGATGGACAGGGAGGCTTGGCGTGCTGTGATTTATGGGGTCGCAAAGAGTCAGACACGACTGAGCAACTGAACTGAACTGAAAGAGTCTCATGCTGAATGTAAATGGAGGGTGGAAAAGGTGGCTTAAAACTCAACATTCAAAAACTAAGATTATGGCATCCAGTCCCACTACTTCATGACAAATAGATGGGGAAACACTGGAAACTGTGACAAACTTTATTTTCCTGGGCTCCAAAATCACTGCAGATGGAGACTGCAGCCATGAAATTAAAAGACACTTGCTCCTTGGAAGGAAAGCTATAACACACCTAAACAGCATATTAAAAAGCAGAGACATCACTTTGCCAACATAGGTCTGTCTAGTCAAATCTATCAGTAGTCATGTATGGATATGAGAGGTGGACCATAAAGAAGGCTCTCAGAGCTGAAGGAAAGCTTTTGAACTGTGCTGTTGGAGAAGACTCTTGCGAGTCCCTTGGATTGCAAAGAGATCAAACCAGTCAATTCTAAAGGAAATCAATCCTGATTATTCATTAGAAGAACTGATGCTGAAGCTCCAATATCTTGGCCACCTGATGCAAAGAACTAACTCATGGGAAAAGACCCTGATGCTGGAAAAGTTTGAAGGCAGGAGGAGAAGGGGATGACAGAGTATGAGATGGTTGGATGGCATCACCGACTCAATGGACATGAGTCTGAGCAAGCTCTGGGAGATGGTGAAGAACAACGAACCTAGCAACAACAAATAAAATACAGTTTGAAAAATGTAGTAGAGGTAATACATTGACAAGGGATAGAAATACCACTTAGTGAAGTATTTCTATGGAACCTGTGAGACATGGCAGGGCTTTCTGTCAAAATGCTGTTAATAGAGATAGCTATAGAAGGGTGTGTGGTATTCCAGTACTTGCTGATATTGCAGATGAAGAAGGTAACCCAGATTTTGACACTGAAAACTAAGTAGATGGTGATACCTCTTGCTGAAAAATAAGTTCCAGAAAAAAGCATTGTCTGTTGCTATTTCCTGTTGCTCTCAACATTTATGAGAGCAAATGTGAATCAACAGTATGGTTTTGGCAATGCTGTGCTTGAGATACGTTGACAAATCCAAGTGGAGATATCAAATAGGTAGCCGAATTTAAAGGTCTATAGCTCATATGAGAAATCTGAGCATGAGGTAGACATTTGTGAGTTATATGTAGATTCATGGAAATTGATGTCATCAATAAGAAACAACTCATCTAGCAAAAGAGTATAGAATAATATGTGAGAAAATGAGAAACACAGAGAGAGAAAGGTAGTGATGGCTAAAGCCAATTTTGAGAAACTCCAAAATACAATGACCATATAAAGGAGAGGTAAGCAAAAAACCCAGAGCACAAAATCCCTGAGATCCAAAGGCTAGCTCGATGTTTTGTGAAGAAATAGGTGGTAATCACAATTAAATACTGCTGAAGAATTGATCAATTGAAGATTTAAAATCAGAGTTCTACTTCCATATATAATAATGAGGACAATTTATACAAAGTGCTATCATACTATGACCTAATGTTTTAAGAAACTAAAAGACAAGGAGTTATAATTACCTTCATTTTGCAGACGCGGAAGCTGTGGTTCCAACTGGTGAAACAACTTGCTCATTGTAATATTGTTAGTAACTGGGCAGCAAGTAAATGACAGAATTTATCACTATCCAATGCTCATTCTGATATAGTGACTGTCTCCTCCATTAATTCAACACTATTTATTGAACTGCTGTGAGTAAGACACTCAGCTACACTCAGCTACAGAGTTACACTCAGCTACATTCAGCTACAGAGATGAATCAGGCATGGACCCCACCTTCAAAGAGTTTTCTGGACAGAATAAGACAAAATTATGTTAATATAATGTTGGACTTCATAGAGTTATAAAATTTAATAGAACATTGCTATTATGGAAACTCAAAGTGGGAATGGAAATTTAGAACTTTTTAAAATATAAATTTATTTATTCTAATTGGAGGTTAATTACTTTACAATATTGTATTGGTTTTGCCATACATCAACATGAACCAACCACAGGTATACACCTGCTCCCCATCCTGAAACCCCCTCCCTCCTCTCTCCCCGTACCATCCCTCTGGGTCATCTCAGTGCACCAGCCCCAAGCATCCAGTATCATGCATCAAATCTGGACTGGTGATTCGTTTCATATATGATATTATACATGTTTCAATGCCATTCTCCCAAATCATCCCACCCTTTCCCTCTCCCACAGAGTCCAAAATACTGTTCTATACATCTGTGTCTCTTTTGCTGTCTCGCATACAGGGTTATTGTTACCTTCTTTCTAAATTCCATATATATGCGTTAGTATACTGTATGGGTGTTTTTCTTTCTGGCTTGCCTCACTCTGTGTAACAGGCTCCAGTTTCATCCACCTTATTAGAACTGACTCAAATGTATTCTTTTTAAAGGCTGAGTAATACTCCATTGTGTATATGTACCACTGCTTTCTTATCCATTCATCTGCTTCCATGTCCTGGCTATTATAAACAGTGTTGCAATGAACATTGGGGTACATGTGTCTCCCTCAATTCTGGTTTCCTTGGTGTGTATGCGCAGCAGTGGGGTTGCTGGGTCCTATGGCAGTTCTATTTCCAGTTTTTTAAAGAATCTCCACACTGTTCTCCATAGTGGCTGAACTAGTTTGCATTCCCGCCAACAGTGTAAGAGAATTCCCTTTTCTCCACATCCTCTCCAGCATTTATTGCTTGTAGACTTTTGGATTGCTGCCATTCTGACTGGTGTGAAATGGTACCTCATTGTGGTTTTGATTTGCATTTCTCTGATAATGAGTGATGTTGAGCATCTTTTCATGTGTTTGTTAGCCATCTGTATGTCTTCTTTGGAGAAATGTTTATCTAGTTCTTTGGCCCATTTTTTGATTGGGTCATTTATTTTTCTGGAATTGAGAACTTTTGAACTTGATGGGTATAATTATGAGAAGGCATATGACCTGTGAAGACTGTGTAAAGGCATTTAGGTTGAAGTAATAGTATAAAGATATAGAAACAAGCAGTAATTGAAAGGGAAAGTAAATAATTCAGCTTGTATTGACCAAAAGTAAAGTTAAGAGAAATAGATGATATAAAGAAAAACACAGGGTTTACATCATAAATGGTATTAATGACAAGGATTTTGGGTGTTTATATGAATGGAAGAGTGGAGACAATAAAGTAACTTGAACAGAAAAGGAATGATCAGAATACTCCTTAATAATTATTAGAGCAATTAGCAATGTGCAAGAATGTGTATAAAGACATTACTATGTCAACCAATATACCCAACTCATCTCTCCTGAGCACACAAAAGACGGCACTTCCCCAATCCCTTGAAGGCAGGCATGGCCATGCAACCTGCTTTGGGCATCTAGCCATGTGCAGAAGCAAGAGGTGCCGCTTTCAGGGAAGTGAGTTTTAGAATTGATGGACAACCTTTCAAGCTCCCTTCCCCATCCAGGTCCATGCACTGAGAATGGAGAGTCGGCTGAAATTCTTCACAGATTTTATGTGGGTGAAAATTTTGTTAACACCTAGTGATTCAGGATCATTTGCTACCATAGCATTACCTAACCTAGGCTGATTGTACACAGTATTCAGTGTTTTCAGTGAGTTAACTAAAGCTGATGTTTAGCTGGTAGGTAGCTTATATTAATATTAAAATATTAAATGCCTCCTTAACTGCTGACAAATAACTATTGTCCAAATCTAATGTAATCTCTTCCATGCCTTTAGCTCCTTAATCCATTCTGAGATATGATGCCAGAATCCCCCCATGACCAAGGCATTAAATTCTCTTAGTTGATACTTCAAGTGTCCACCTATGGCCTGTATCTCTTCTAATTCATTTGTGCCATGATGCACCAGTTTCATTTCCAGCATCATCCTCTTTTAAGCCTATGGGGTCTTATTGTGCTGTAACTTAGTTTGACTCTTTGCAACCACATGGACTGTAGCCTTCCAGACACCTCTGTCCATGGGGATTCTCCAGGCAAGAACACTAGAGTGGGTTGCCTTACTCCAGGGGATCTTTCTAATCCAGGGATCAAACCCAGGTCTTCTGCATTGCAGGTGAATACTGCCTGGCCCACGAGAGAAGGCCAAGAATATTGGAGTGGGCAGCTGATCCCTTCTTCAGGGGATCTTCCTGACCAGGAACTGAACCAGGGTTCTCTGCATTGCAGGCAGATTCTTTACCAGCAGGGAAGCCCACGAGGTCTTATTATCTCTCACTTAATGACGGATAAAATTAGGAATAAAGGTTAAGAACATTTCCCAAGGTGATAGGCTGTCTAACTCCAGAACTTGTATGTTTATAGTCTACTGTCCCTAGCTTTATGTGGATGATTCTGGTAGCTGTATAAGAAGAGGTGGAAGAGGAAGGCAAACTACACATGAGCTTATGTAGTTCAAAGAAGAAATATGAGGCCCTTGATTAAGGAAAAAGAAAGTATTTGGGACTGTAAAGAACAGCTATGTGTAAAGAAATATTTGGAGGCAGTAATAACAGGAATAGGATGATTCAACTAAGAGGGAAGCAGGATTAAGGTCCCAGCGATAGCAACGGGAGACGTGGAAATATTGATAGAAGTAGACATATCATGCACAGAAGAATGATTTTCATATATTTGTCTCAATATATTATCTCCCTTCTGAACTACTAGAGATGACTTTGAGCAAGCAAGATAAATGTCAAGTGTAACTACCTGTCTATATAGAGTACAATTACAAGAGAAGCATCCTGCTGCTCATACATTTCTGGGAATGCATGTTTACATAATACAACACACAGAGACACATACAAGTTTAACTGTATTTAGTGTAGACTTTTCCAATTTAAGCACCCCTACTGCAGGCACTGGTTAGGTAAACATTTGTTAGGTCAATTTCATAAACCACAATTATTAATCATTGGAACTGCAGACACCAGATTCAGGTCTGTACTTTAGTCCAAGCATTACATTGATCCTTGTGTGGTCAAGAGAGTGCTCTGTGTTCCCTTTACCATGCTGCTGCTGCTGCTGCTAAGTCGCTTCAGTCGTGTCTGACTCTGTGCGACCCCATAGACGGCAGCCCACCAGGCTCCCCCGTCCCTGGGATTCTCCAGGCAAGAACACTGGAGTGGGGTGCCATTTCCTTCTCCAATACATGAAAGTGAAAAGTGAAAGTGAAGTCACTGAGTTGTGTCCAGCTCTCAGTGACCCCATAGACTGCAGCCCACCAGGCTCCTCCGTCCATGGGATTTTCCAGGCAAGAGTACTGGAGTGGGGTGCCATCACCTTCTCTGCCCTTTACCATAGGAAGACTATATTTCCAAGACTTCCTTATAGGTAGGATAAGACCATAACTATAAATCCTGGAAAACAGGAATGTGACAGCAAGCAATGTCTCATTTCCAGTAAGAGGTATGAAGAGCTAGTGGGCCTTCTCCATCTCCCTCTGCTTTGCAAAGGCAACTCGAGAAGTCAGAGATAAGCATAGCATGAATCCTTAAGGAACCGCTTGTAGGATATTTGGTGCAAAGAGTCAACAGACCTACAGCAACTCTATGTCAAAAAGAAATAAACTGCCTTACTGTTAAGCCATGAAAATGCTAGAATTTGTTACCACAGCAGGGCAAAATACCATCTCGAGTGATTATCTTATATCGACCTAAAAACCTCCTGCTAATAAAGCCTATTATGTTTTCAGGAAGCTGTTTTATTTTTTTCTTTCTTTAGAAAGTTCTTCATTTCATTGATTTAATATCCAGCACCAGGTAAGTTAATGCATCCATCTTAGCTCTCTGGTAAAATCAAAATACATCATAATAAGGGAAAAACTACAACATTCATGCAACTATTCCTACAATGTCTTTGCTTTTAAAATCTAAGTTGATCAGAGTACTTGGGGTAGAAATACCAGTCTTTTCAAGTATTTTTTTCCCTTTTTTTCTTACCCACTAAGTGGGTAATTTATAACTTTATAAATGAAATTACATGTTTAATACTTTCTTAAACCATTAGTTTCAGACTCTATTGCCAGACCTTTCTTTTTTCCTTTTTCACAGAACCTTTAAAAATGTACAGGATAAGTTTCCTTTAACTGTTCCAACACCTAACATTATTCATATACTATTCCATGTTCCAGTTCTACATGTATATATTTTTCTCCTTCCTGAGAATTTACCACATTGAGTATATTATGTACAGGTATCTCCCAAAACAAGATGTTTAAAATTTTAAATAAAATATGATTGTTGTTTATTGAATGGTTAACAAACAGATAATAAAAAGATTTTAAAAATAGCAAAAAAAAGCCAAGAGAAACATAGTTGCCATCTTTTCCTAAGATCACAAACCAATTGGTGAAAATAAAAATAATAAAGATTAGCTGATAAGTAGTTTTACACGTGTTATTTATTTATAACAGAAACATTAAACTCCCTTTATGGATGAGAAACTAAGTCACCAGTTAAATGACTTGCTAGATATACTCCATTGCTGATAAGTAGCAGAACAAAAGGAATTCCAACCTAAATCTTACTCTCAAACCCAGGCTTTGAAAATTTGCATTGTATTACCTATCAGTTGCAGTCATGGTTTCCAGTTTGTTTTTATTTTTCTGTTTGCTTGCTTTCTTTGAGACAAACCCAAACTCCTAGGCTCCTGGGTCTGGAATGTCTTAATATTACACCAGTTCCAACTCGGTATTACAAGAGTTCCATACCTCCCCAGTCCTGGGAGCCCCCATCCTGGATCAGGAGTTAATGGCATCGTTGCCTTGGCTGGAATCAAAGCAGCTTAGGGAGCCAGGCCAAGGACTTCCCTAGTGTCCTGGGATTGAGGACAGACATGTCCCCAGGGTCTCCAATCTACTGAGCCTGAGCACCACTACCCAGCAAAAATAAAAATCAGACAGAAAAGAGTGAAGCTGATAGGTATCTGTTACACGGTTTGCAGGGGTCCACTCGAGAGTGCCTTACGTGCCAGCATTCCTCTTTCTGGATGGGGGAGTAACAGGGTGACTACATAGCTCAATCAAGTCTAAGGCCCCTGCTTTCAAAAGCACAGCCTGGAGACGGGTGCAGGGACGGCGCTAGTTCCGTAAAGATAAGGTGTGTTTTGCTTGCTTGTTTTTCTTGGTGAGGGGCTGGGGAGAGAGCAAGTCTGTTAACCATAGTTCACAGGAACTATGGCCTGGATCCCCACTATGAACACCCTAAGAAAGCTGCTTGCAGCCTGACTCTCATTAACTACTCACAAGTTTCAGTAGCTGGATTTACTGGAATTAGACCCAATGGAGTCATTTGCTGGCTGTCAACAACCAAGTGAGAACCAGTATTAGCCCACCATGTACTCGGGATAGCAAGCCTAGAAGACCAAAGATGTAAAGAAAGAGGAGCAAGAAGCCTCTGTATTTAAGGTCTGGCTACATGTTCTGCCTACTTGTATTTTATCCAATACTTTATACTCAGGATTTCCACACAATCTGTGGTTTCCCATATGCTCATGTTACTCTATGTTGTTTTTACTGCTGATGATGCCTCCTCTGTCTGAAATGACCATCCGCTTCTAACCTATCAGCTTTCTATGAACCATCTCCTAGTAAGGCATTGACTTTCTGTGAAATCTTCTGGAACCTTGCTCCCAGCAGGGTTTCCTATGTCTTCCCATCACATTGCATCACAGTCACCTTAGCCCACAGGATGGGAGTTGCTCTTTATTATATTTCCAAGGGCCTTACTAGAAGCTGGCACCAAGAAGGCTCAATACCCGAGTCAGGAATGAAAGAAAGAAGGCATAAGTTAGGAAAGTGGCTTTTATCTTGCATTCTTCCTGGATGACAGAGAGTATTCCTGCTGTGTTATGAAGACTGTGAGCACTCAGAGGATGACATCTCACAACAAAGAAGTCATCCTCATATTTTTCTCCTTTAGCAGTGATAATTCTGAAGTATCAGGATATGGTCTGACACACTTAGCACAATGGATCCTACTGTGGAAAATTGGCACTCCTGTCTGGAGCCATTCATAATCTTAGGCGCAACAAGCAAGAGGAGTTAGAAGCTAAGAAATTTCACTTCTGAATGTTCAAGATGAAAATGCAGACAAGTCTGCAGCTAAGAGAATTTTAACAGCTTACTTTTCACTTGGATGAAATTTCCAGTGATATTCTGGGAAATCCTGAGCTTCAGAAGTTAATTCTATTTTATTAACTTCTCAAAGAGGTTCTCAGCTTTAGAGCATTTACCTGTTATAAGACTCTAACCCTCTCCCAATACATACCAAGGAGGATAAACTCTACTACTGGAGCTAACAGATGGTACAGGGATCAACAAGAATGGAAAACCCACATCTCCCACCTTGTCTTCTTCCTTTTTCTTATGAATGCCCTTGGGAAACGATGCACCAGGATGTCCAATCAAAGCAGAATTTCTGAAGCAAAATTTGAATTCAAATAGACTATAAGATAGAAGTTTTAATCAATTCAAGAGAAGCTTCATCCAAAGAAATATGGAAAATGAATCAACAGACAATATAATTATGCAAAATAATATCACTGACAGTCTCAGCTCAAGCATTCACAAAGGCTTTCTCCTTCCTCTAAATGAATTTCTGATTGAAAGATGAGATATCATCAATCAGTTGCTTATCCAAAGGCTACATATATATGAAAAAGTGATCAGTGAATTTTTATTCATCACTTAAACTTTTAAACTGTTACCTTATACCTGAGGAATTAAAATAACAAATTATTTCTCCAAAAATAACTTGTTGTTTATTATTTAAGAATTTAGAAAAGCAGAGGTACATTTTAATTTATTTGATATTACGAAATGTATGTTATAAAAGTTAGAAACATTACCATATTGTATGATCTCTATTCAAAATGTTACCTTAAGGTAATCAATTCAATAACACTTCAGTTATTAAATATTTTTTTTAAATTGAAATTATCAAAATATCAACAGAATGATATAGAAAACAGACTGAGAAAAGCCAGCTGATATTATAGAGGTAGAAATAGTGATATCACATGGATGATTAAATATAATAAAAACTCACATAGATAACGATCATTGTTGTGAAGCATTAGGTTTCTTATCAATTAAATCATATTTTAATTATCATGCATACATGTTATTTAAGAATTCCCAGTGGAATCCTGAAGTGAAAATAGGTCAATAGCATTCCATTATTAAGCACATATATATTTATCCCAGTTTCTTTTATTTTCCCCTCTCATACACATGAGCAAAAAATGTAATGGTAAATATAATCACCTTAACTTAGTCTGTTTTCAATGAGGATGTACAATTCTTTCTTTAAATTTTGTTAAAGTTAAAAAATAATTATTTGTGGACTTGAATGTTATGACTTAAATCATTTCTTGTTCCTTGCTTTTTATATAAATGGTTATGAACTTGCCTCTGTATCTCCTGAACACACAGGAAGAATGAGTGGGGCTATTAGAAAGCTGATATTCACAGATCTATGATTCAGATCTGACCACTGAAATGTTACTGGAATTGAAGGGTGTCATTTTACGACTGAGTGGGTGAAGAGCCAGCGTGTCTCCCCACACATTCTATCCCTCTTCCTTACACCTGGAGGTGAGAGATCTGACAGCAGAGCAACAGAATAGAAGAAACAATCCCCCTGCTGCTGCTGCTAAGTCACTTCAGTCATGTCCGACTCTGTGTGACCCATAGATGGCAGCCCACCAGGCTCCCCTGTCCCTGGGATCCTCCAGGCAAGAACACTGGAGTGGGTTGCCATTTCCTTCTCCAATGCATGAAAGTGAAAAGTGAAAGTGAAGTCACTCAGTCGTGTCTGACTCTTAGTGACCCCATGGACTGCAGCCCACCAGGCTCCTTCGTCCATGGGATTTTCCAGGCAAGAGTACTGGAGTGGGGCACCATTGCCCTCACATCACACCAAAAGGGAGCTGCTCAGAGACTGATGGGCAACTTCCCTTGTGGACCAGTGTCTAAGACTCATCACTAACAGTGCAGGGAGCTGGGTTCAATCCCTGATCAGAGAACTAGATCCCATATGCCGCAACTAAAAGACAGTGTGTGCCGGCAGCTAAAAGACCCTGCGCTACAAAAGAAAACTGCAGGTGCTGCGACTAAGACCTAGTGCAGCCAAATGAATACATAAATAAATCTTTAAAAAAACTGATATGAGTGGGGGGTTATTATGTTTACCCATAGAATTGGTGGTTTCTTTGTTACAGCTGCTAATGAAAGCTACCCTGATGAACAGAACTGCCATCTTTTAGAAGTAGATGTTATCTGCATATTCTAGGAGGTCTGATTGTGTTTCAGAAAATGTAATGCCAAATCTTTCTTAGTTTCTTTATCTCTATTGATTCCATTAACCTTTTTATCTGAAAAAGTGAAATGATAGTGATTTGAATGCAGCATTTACAACAGACAAGACAGAGACCTTTTAACAAATATAATTAAAAGGGAAACAAAGCAAAACCAAACACTGAACAGTCTCCATCAGTTGGGAGAACAGACCTTGAGCTCTGCTAGCCAGCTAGCTGTGGCCTTCGTTCTCTCCCCTGTGAAGTCTCCAGGAAAATTCCCTATGTCTCATTAACAAGACTGTATCCATGTGTGTCTCTAACACTAGGAAAATAGAAATGATAAGGATGAAGATAATTGATCACAATGATGATTGACTATACCAGTTTACTGAGTGTTCACTTACTGTGTATTCAGCATTCCACACATACTTTATCATTTTATTATTTTAGATGTCCTTTATGACACATAGTATCCTCATTATAAAGATGTGGAAACTGACGCTTAAAGAAATAAAGCTAATAAATGTAGGAAGGTCAGTCAACTCCAAACTCGTGCTCTTAGCTATCACCTTAAAAGAAAGCAATGAGATAATCTAAATAAGGCAGTCTCATCAAGTAAACTCATGCTTGATATAATTCTGTACTCTAATTGCCCTCATACTAAAATCCAAACAGCATATATCATGATTTAAAGATCTTTCACGAGCTGACCCAGCCTATACTCCTATAGCCTTTCCTCTCAGTTTCTCTAAACCTAAGAGTTAAGACTATTTTACATGTGTGACTGTTTGAGAGACATAGAGTAGAATGGGATTTGGGACCGACTCATCTGTAAAAAGTGAGAAATTTGGTAAGAATCTAGTATAGTGCTTGAAATTCAAGTGCTGGTATGCATATTACGCTGGCCTTCTACCAAGGACAACTGCTGTGGGTAAATAAAGAAAGCATGATTTCCCTCTGGGTAATTTTGTCTACCTGGTTTTGTCTACCTTTTGTTTTATCCTGAGCCTTACTTTGTATAGTCCTTAGTCATGTGTCAGATCATGGCCATCCATGAATTCCAAGTTACAGATGGCTCATCAGTCTTTGATTTAGTCTCTTGATTAAAAAGAAAATGTGATGAGCATTATTTACCAGAGCTAGGACATGGAAGTTACCTAAATGTCCATCAGCAGAGGAATGGGTAAAGATGTGGTACATGTATAGAATGGAATATTACTCAGCCATAAAAAGTGACAAAATTGGGTCATTTGTAGACATATGGATAGACCTAGAAATTGTCATACAGAGTGAAGTCAGAAAAAGAAAGACAAATATTGCATATTAATGCATACATATATGGGGTAATATAATAGAAAAATGGTATAGATGATCTTCTTTGCAAAACAGAAATAGGGACACAAATGCAGAGAAGAAGCATATGGATATCAAGGGGAAGGTGATTGGGAGGAATTGGGAGATTGGGATTGACACGTGTACATTATTGATACTATGTATACAATAGATAACTAATGAGAACATGCTATATGGCACAAGGAACTCTATTTAACGCACAGTGGTAACCTGAGCGGGAAGGAAATCCAAAAGGGAAGAGAGATGTAGCTGACGTAGCTGACTCATTTTGCTGTACAATAGAAACTAACGTGACATTGTAAAGCAACTGTACTCTAATAAAAATTATGTTTTTATAAAAGAAAATATGGGGCTTTCCTCATGGTCCAGTGGCTAAGAATCCACCTGGCAATAGAGGGGACATTGGTTCAATCCCTGGTCTGAGAAGGTCTAGAATTCTAAGTAGCTTACAATTACCAAGATAATTAAAATTTTATAGACTAGGAAAGATGAATACCTCATCAATTCATTCTATAAAGTAGGAATGAAATGAAGAGCTAATCCCAATAAAAAATTATAGAGCAGGAATATTGATATATTTAGAAATAGATATATGTCTACACAGATGTACTAATCTTCAATAAGATACTACTGAAGAGAAGCCAATAATGATTTAGAAGCTAACATATCAAAGGCATACAAAACTCAGAGCACTGAAAATTTCAAGGAGAAAAATCATACAAATATTTCAATAAATGAAAAAATGTTTTCTAAAATTAAGTAGCCATTTCTTACTTTAAAAAAATTAAAATAGCAAGAGAGGACAAATCCTTTGAACTCAGGGAGCTCTCTCACACACATGCACACACGTACACATGCACACAAATATACATGCACACATAACCTTTTTAAAAGCAAACACTAAAGCCATTTCCATTAAAATCAGAATAGGAAGGAGATGCTCACTGGCATTGTTATTATGTGAATAAAAATAAAGATCAGAACAAAAGCAAAACTTTATTTTTATAGAATATATAATGATAAATATTGAGAAAACAAGATGGCAAATTAAAAATAATAATTAGTAGAGATACTGTTTAAAGTAGATGTATATAAGGTACAATTCCAAAATAACATCTGTCTATGCTAGCAAGAATCAGATATAAGTAGTAATGGGGAACATGTTCTCAAAAGGCAAAATTATAACTATGTAGAAATTAATTTAATAAGAAAGTTGGCACCATTAAGGAAGACATTTTAAATCTTATTGAAAGACAGAAAACAAGGTCTGTATGTAAGCAATGTCATGTTTCATTCTTACATGCAATGGCAAAATAATACAAATGCCAACCCACCTAAAAAGTAACTAATTTCATAGTATATAATCTCATAGAATATTAACTTCTTTGAACTGAATAAATAAGCTAATAGCTCATCTATAAGAATAAAATTTAAGATATGATTATTGAAACATTTCTACTTATTCCTCAAAACAAAAATGAAAGTTAAGATATTTTTAAAATTTGAATACACGAAGATAAAGATGAATAGGAAGGCTGATGATAATGCACAAAAGGTCTCCTTTGTGGAAATTAAAATGTAAGAAAATATATCAAATAGGGAGGAAAAAAATAGAAGAATATGATATTAAGCTCAGAATCTGGCTTCTCAGACATCACAGAAATGATTAAAAGAAGTCAAATAGTACTGTTAAAATTAATGAAAATATTGAAATAAGTATGGCTAGATCTCAAAATCATTCTATACAGATATACTGATGAGTCCTACGTACCATGATTTGCCATGAACCTTGTCTCTGCTTTATGAGTTCATGGCACGTTAACTGGACTGCAGAAAGAGTAACCAACTCATCCCGGTTTGCCTGGGACTTTCATTTTTGCACTAAAAATAGCACAGCCCTAGAAACACCCCCGTCCCAGATGAACTTGATCACTGCTTAATAATCACTTGATAATCACTGCTTAACTTGATCACTGCAATAATCTTCAAATGATACTTAGTAGGACCTGAGGCTTTGAGTAATGAGGCACAGAACTAGGGTTACACCATCTGGGTTCTTCTATAGCATACATTGAGTCTTGCTTTGGAACTTGGGTGTAAAATACTTTTGATTTCTTTGGAGTTTTACATAACCACAAAATTTATGAGCCGAGAAGAACCTGAGAGACTTTTGTCATAGAAGGACATTTTGTAATCAAGATTAGCAAGGATGTTGAGTTGGACAAAGCTGGGACTAGAGCTGAGTCTATGTCTTTGCATCACACTGACCCATCTCCTCACGGCAGCATGAACACAGGTTAATTTCTAGCCACTCTCAACTTCATCTTGTGCCTCATGATTACCGTGCTTCCCTGCCTCTGCAATGTGTGTGTATTTTCTCCTTTGCTGAAAATGTTGCTACCCCACTGACAGAAATGTATTATTATCCTTCTAGAGATCTAATTTCAAAAACAAAGATCATGGCATCCAGTCCCATCACTTCAGGGCAAATAGATAGGGAAACAATGGAAACAGTGACAGACTTTATTTTCTTGGGTTCCAAAATCAATGCAGATGGTGACTATAGCCACAAAATTAAAAGACACTTGCTCCTTGGAAGAAAAACTATGACAAATCTAGGCTGTGTGTTAAAAATCAGAGATCTTATTTTTTTAATTAATGTCAGTCTAGTCACAGCTATGGTTTTTTCAGTAGTCATGCAGGAATGTGAGAGTTGGACAATAAAGAAGGTTGAACGCTGAAGATTGGTGCTTCTGAACTGTAGTGTTGGAGAAGATTCTTGAGAGCCCCTTGCACTGAAAGGAGATCAAATCAGTCAATCCTAAAGGAAATCAATCCTGAATATTCATTAGAAGGACTGATGCTGAAGCTCCAAAACTTTGGCCACCTGATGCTAAGAGCCGACTCATTAGAGAAGACCCTGATGCTGGGAAAGATTGAAGGCAGGGAGAGAAGGGGATGACGGAGTATGAGATGGTTGGACGCTATTATCGACTCAATGGACATGAGTTTGAGTAAGCTCCGGGAGATGGTGAAGGACAGGAAAAGCTGGCATGCTGTCGTCCATGGGGTTGCAAAGAGTTGGACAAGATGAGTGACTGAACAACAACTGCCACCTAATGCAAAGGGTACCACCTCTGGGAATCCTTCCCAGGCAGAGTAAGGACTTCGCCCTCTTGGGCTCACACATGTTCTAAACCTCTCTTCCAGTGCCTCTCACATCATAATGTGGCACTTGCTCTGTCCCTTTTCACCAGCTAGGAACCTTGAGGACTCTGGAGTCAGATCTTCTCGGTCCAAAGCCAACTCTTCCAGATACCAGTCTTTAGACTTTCAGAAACTAATGAAAGCCTTCCTGAATTTTAGTCCCCTTCTATGGAAAATGTTGTTGTTGTTTGTTGTTGTTTAGTAGCTCAGTCATGTTCAACACTTTGTGACCTCATGGACTCTAGCCTGCCAGGCTCCTCTGTCCATGGGATTTTTCCAGGCAAGAATATTGGAGTGTGTTGCCATTTCCTTCTCCAAGGAGTCCTCCCAACTTAGGGATCAAATCCAAGTCTCCTGCATTGACAGGCAGATTCTTCACCACTGAGACACAGGGGGAAGCTCCATGTAAAATGTGGTGTTCATCCAAGACAGGGCTTAGGAATAAGCCTTGCTTCTGGTGCTGCTGCTAAGTCACTTCAGTTGTGTTCAACTCTGTGTGACCCCATAGACAGCAGCCCATCAGGCTCCCCATCCCTGGGATTCTCCAAGCAAGAACACTGGAGTGGGTTGCCATTTCCTTCTCCAGTGCATGAAAGTGAAAAGTGAAAGTGAAGTTGCTCAATCATGTCTGACCCTCAGTGACCCCATGGACTGCAGCCTACCAGGCTCCTCCATCCATGGGATTTTCCAGGCAGGAGTACTGGAGTGGGGTGCCATTGCCTTTTCCTAGGAATAAGCCTTACACAGAGTAAATTTTATACCAGGGTGGCTGTTATTATTATCTCTATCCTCAAAGCCCAACTCAGTGCCTTGCTGGTGATCAATGACAATATGCTGAATGAAACTCACAATAGCAAAGGCACATTTTCACCAGAGAAGAGAGAAAGGGCCAAGCCAGGCCACACACAGCTAAAGCCATCAACCACATATATCAAAACAGGGCTGGCACCTGTGCAGCCAACATATTCCCCATCAAAATTGTAACTGTGCATTACCTTGGCATCTATAAAAATTGAAATAGCTCTTAACTGGCTTTCCGAAGAGCACTATGAATATCTGACTCCCACCTTGACTTTATGTTGGAGGCAACCAGCATCCCAGAATGATGTGAGTAGTAGCATTGGACCATACAACCAAAAGTATCTTTATTATGTCTCAAACTCTATTTACAGCCCTGAGATATAACACAATACTATAAGAGAGGCCGATATACAAGGAAATGAAGGAGGCTGTAGAATTTTTTTTTTTTTTAATTAAGATTGGGAAGATGTAAAGTAGCCTTCAGCATATATTGTGAAGCAATAGCCTGAGAGATAGGAAAAGTCCACAAAAGATCTACAAAAGTCAGATGTAATTCAAGACTAGAGAGGTTTTTAAAATAGGAGAAAGCCATCAAATGTGTCAAATGAAGCTGCAAGGTTAGAAGATGAAGACAAATACAGGGCAATTGAATTTAGTGACCTTGACAAGAGCAGCTTTATGCAGCGGTTTGGATGAAATCCCAATTGCAAAGGTTGAAGAATGAGGAGAGGAAATTAGTGACAGAATATATAAATGATTTTTTCAAGTACTGGTGTAGGAAAAACAACAGCCAGAAGAAATGGGGTGGAAGCTGGAGATATATGAGAAGCAAATGAGTTTCCTGATTTTCTTTTTTTAAGAATGAGAAATTCTAAATTATGCTTATAAAACGTTATCAGTGACTGTTTGAGAAAGTACTATTTATGTTTCAGCTAAAAAGAGTGGTCAATTGAGTGACTAAATCCCTGAGAAAGCACACAGGAAAAATTTGGAGTCGGAAGGGTTTGGCCATTGATAAGAGGCAGGACAATGAATTGATTTTAACAGAAGAGTGAAAAAGAGAAAACATGTTGAAGAAGTGTAGTTTTAGGTTTGTCATTGGGAGAATAGGGGGTTTTTCATTTGAAGTCTTCTATTTTCTCAATGAATTATAAAGCAAGAGAGTTAAAGTTTGAAAGCCTAGAATAAACTTATGAACCAACTGCGGTAAGACTATCAGACAAGGTTGGATCATTTTGTATAAATTAAGCTACTCTGGCTTAAAAGCTCCCCCTCCCCCGAACAGTACTCTGCCCCTTGGGTGTGGAAAAGTTATACTAGACAGTTGGATTCAACCATAATGGCACTTTTACATTATAGAACTAAAAAGGAACAAGCAATTTGTCTTTAAAAATATATGATTATAATGATAGATCTTAGGATATAACTAAGATAAACCAAGATTAAAAATGGAAAAGAGGAATCTTTGTTCTACTGAGAAATAGCAGTAGCAACAGGTTGTCAATCTCATCAAACCTACAGATGGACTGGCCTGATCTCAGTCAGCTCATCAAATAACAAATACCTGGAGTTCAAACATTTGAATTTTTTAAGCAAGAGGACCAGTGCAGTCAGGAGAAGAGCAAGGAGGAACACTCTGGAGGACAGACCGTTGCTGGGTGGCAGATATAATGCAGCAGCATGGGGCACAAGGATAGTCTGTGTGAGAAAGAATTGAACTGTTACAGATGCCATCTTTACACTTGTCTTTTCACATAAAAATACACGCTCATGTCCTAGCATGTCAATGAATACAGGTATCTAGCATTGCTTCTTAATGGGTTCATAATACCCAACCTGCATCAAACCTCTACCGGTAGATTTTATTCTGACGCCACATGGTAAATGACAGCTAGAATGGTAAGGATCTTGCTATACATTCACACTGGAAGGTGATCTCATGTAGTATTTCTGGGCACGTCCGAGTTCCCTCAGGGATCCTCAGAACACTCGTTTGTATGGCCATGAGAGCCTCTGAAGGAAGGGAACGTAAATAAAATGTCACAGGTTTCAGGAGAGACCATCTGCTCCAAGGGCGACCTGGGAACAGACCCCTTTGCATGTTTGTAGCTTAAGATTCCATCCCAGTTTTATACCATGAGGTCATTATGGATGCTTTAGAGTAACTAGTTTGTAATTTTCACTCCTTAAATAATTCCACTTAAAACCTACTGTGGAATCAAAATGCTCAATTACTTCTCAATTTTAATTCACCTTCATCTGAAAACTTGCACACTTTAGGCACTGGTTGGGTGTAAACCCACATTTCCAATGCCCTGTGAAAAAAATGAGCTAACATTAAACAGCTGATCCCAGATCCTGAGGATTTTGAAATGCAGCCTATGTTGCTTTTGGAAGCAATTAAGTCTGTAGATTTGCATTAAATTGAAATATCATAACTGTCTTATGAGCCGTGGCTTTTTTTAGAGGCCTAATTAAATCTTGTAGATAAACAGAAAATATGTAGGCAGGTGTACATATACTTAAATATCATGAGGTGAGGGGGATGGAGATGTGCCTTATCTCAGTGTTAGTACTAGGTGACTGTGAAGCTTTTATTATTTCAGATAACTAATAAGAAACTTTATTTTTAGCAAGGACCCCACCATCCTACTCAGACTTCTATGAGTCACTTTCTGAGGTACATATGAAGAGCTCACAGGATTATAGCTCCATGAATGATGGAGGTTTTCCTAGCTCCAGTTCCCAGGGTATGTAGTAAGATTCCATGGGTTGTTTCACATTTGGCTATCTGGGCAGTTCTATTCAGAACATTCAAGACTGTATATTTTTCCTTCTGACCTCACCAAAAATACTTCCAAAAATGCTGCCAACATTACATCTTAAATAACAGGTATAACTTGCAGAATTCAATACTTAAAATTTCTCTCCAGCAAACACCTCTGTTTATTAAGGAAGACTGTGACTTAGGGGTACACAATGAGTACATATGTACTGTGAGTTAAAGGAGATGCCTTTAATGGAGATGCCTCTGTATAATAAGAGAAGGATGTGTAGATATATATGTATTCTATATGTGTTTGCATGTATACATATACATACACACACACATTTTATCCTAAACAAAAGTGTTGGTAATAGCAGGGGTCTCACAAATTATCCTTTTTTTTTTTTTCTTGTAGGCAAGGAAACTGATGAAATTTTGTAGAAACTACAATAATTAAGTCTATTATCCTCAAAGGGAAAAGTAAGCCTTGAGATAATATGACAGCAGGGGGATGCTAACCTGTCCCTAATTCCATTTGTTTCTATTTTACAAAGAGTCCTGACTTGGCCTTTAGAATTATAATACTCCTAAAGTAGTGTTGTTGTAAAACTGACCTCTCTACTCTTCCTAAAATGAATTATCAAACAGACTCACCACCTAAAACTGGGGTCTGTCACCCTCAGACATAAGGATGGAGGCACACAGCTTCCATTTCGGTGCAATGGCCACACCTTGGGAAGGGAAGAACTGCTTCCAAAGCGTCAGGCCCACGGCTGGAGTCTGTGCTTTGTCCCTAAGGAAGCACGCAGAAAATTCTGAGTTTGTCACTTAACTTTTCTTAGTATCAGTTTTGGTAAAATGAGAATAAAGTTACATTTGCTAATTCACATAAATTATTCGCTAAATGAGACAATGTCTAAGATCCTAATTGGTAAACTTCTACCATAATGGATGTAGCAAAATGCTTAAAGAACAAGGTAACCTTGATTTTTATGGTAGCTTTATTGCTTCTAGTGGAAGAAACTTGGACAAATTAAACTTTTTATGCCTCAGCTTTCTCATCTGTGAAGACATACTTTGCAGAACTTTTGAGAGCATTATGTTGGATAACACATATAAAGTATTATACTGAAAACAGGCAATAGTTTATCTTTCACAACGTTTAAAATAACAATGGATTAAAACCCATCAAGTATATTTAAATTCATGAGTTCACAGTGTTATTTTTTAATGGCCATCTTTAAAGGAGTATAGGAAAATTTTTATCTTGAAAACTGGTAAGTAAAGAGAAATTATTAAGTTTTATCCTGTCTTTCCTCTATAAACTCTATCACTGGGTAACCAAATAGAAGAATTCAAAGTGCCTCTTTATGAAGTTATATCAACTAATATATAAATACAGAACTTGGATGTTACCATTTCCAGCCTTCAATTATTTAATGGACATGGGCATTTAGCATCAATATTGGCTAACATCAAAGAAAGCACAAAACCAGTCCTTTTGTGCTTCTTGACAAAGCACAATTCCAACTACAGTCTCACTGGAGTGACAGAGGGTGAGCCTAGTTCTGAAACTACCATCATGCATTCCACACTATGAGAAACTGTATAGGCACAATGGTCTCGGCCTCTTAGCAGATCAATGTTACTAAAATTTTTAAAGGAGGAGGGTCAAATAAACTGGATATTGACTTTTTTAAATGTATAACCAATTAGAAGAAAAAAAGAGCAGGCTTAACTAGAGTGTCCAGGGATATACACTTAAATGATAAAGGGGTATCAAGGAAGTGATTATCATAAGGTCAGCATAGTTTGTTGGGGGAGACTGGTGAGTATGTTTGGGATGAGGTGTATGGGGATCGGCTTTCTAGGGTGGCAGACATTGTTATTTCTTAGAATCATATTTGCCTTGACCCAATGAACTGACCAAAATTTTTGTTAGGTGGATTCCTGTATCAGCTTCCAAAAGTAAATTACAAAATTTTTAAAGGAAAACACACACAAAAACCTTGATACCTTTATCATCATCCAATGTGCAACCAAATCAGGGGAAAAAAAAATCACAAACAAAAATTTGTTTGCACCAACCATTACCAGTAGGGTAACAAACTTACTTCATATTACCACAGTCAGTATTATCTCCTTGAAATGTTACAGATTTATTTTTTCTGCTCTAACAGAATTACAGAAAGATTTTTGCAACATAGTACTTGTTCATGAATGTCACATTTTAAAAACGCAGAATGCATGCAACAGATTTGAGAAAGCAGGTTTATTCCCCCAGAATCTTGTTTCCATTACTTAAAATGTTACTTTAAATCCTTTCTCTCTAGTAAGCATTCACAAGTCTACATTTCTTTATATATACTACTTCTGCAAAGACTGTATTTTAATCTCATGAGAAGCATTGCCTCTGATTTAAGTAATATGCAATGGTGTATTCTGCCTTGTGTCATCCAAGACAGATAATATATCATGGGATATTTAATGAATCTTTAAAGACAACTGCCTTTGGGGTTTTTCAATAGTAACAAAAACAATGTTTCAGAAATGCAAGATACTTGTATTTTTGAGGTACATTCCAGACTTGGGTGGAAACAAAGATACAACGTTAATAAATCCTTGGTATGGAGGCACAATTTCCTCTGTGTTTCTGCACCATTTGAGTGAAATGCTTGTAGTGAGGTCCTGGGTTTTCTGAAATGGAATATCAGAATTTTAGAATGTTAATCCTGCCAAGCATCTCCAAGATGTGCTGTTCCAGTTTTTATCTGATGGAAGCGATACTGCCATAGATATTACATGCACCTAACTCCTAACTGATGTTTCCAACTTTGGGTCTGTCATAATTCCACGTTTATTACATTTTCGTTTCAGTTAGTTTACGTGACAACCCAAGGAAGTAAGTATCATTAGCGGTGAGGACCTAAAACACAAAGTGAAATCTGTGTTGTATTCTGGGGAGATATTATTAAGTTCAAGAGGGATTTAAAACCAGGGCAAACTCTTCCTTATAAGCCCATGTTTTTTCCATCCCCTTTTGTGACTGTCTTGTTTTCTGAGTAAAGCCACTGGGTACATAGGAAAGAAGTAGACCTAAGAAGGAAATGGAAATACCAAACAAGCAATCCCAGCCCTAAGGTCCACTGGAAAACTTCAGCTCAAATCATCTGCATTCTGGTTCGTCTTTGGGGAAATTGCTTTAGCTGAAGGAAGCCATGTTTTGGAACTTCCAGCAATATCATCCTGTTTTTGCTCCTGTCTGCTTCATATCTCCCTTCTTTCCTGGATTCTGTCTCTTCTAACCGATATTAGGAGAAGGCAGTGGCACCCCACTCCAGTACTCTTGCCTGGAAAATCCCATGGACGGAGGAGCCTGATGGGCTGCAGTCCATGGGGTTGCTAGGAGTCGGACACAACTGAGCGACTTCACTTTCACTTTTCACTTTCATGCATTGGAGAAGGAAATGGCAACCCACTCCAGTGTTCTTGCCTGGAGAATCCCAGGGACGGGGGAGCCTGCTGGGCTGCTGTCTGTGGGGTCGCACAGAGTTGGACACGACTGAAGTGACTTAGCAGCAGCAGCAGCAGCAACCTATATTATCTCAGCTTGTTTCCCACTGAACTATCCCCCTCCAAAAGAAATGTGACCAAAAAATGCTGAATCATACTGCATATTTCCAGCAACACTGATTATGACATTGCACTGGAAAAATACCAAGTTTCCCCATTACCGGCACCCTGGCTTCCACCCCACCGACCTTCCCTACCTCCCCTGATGTCATAAATGTACCTGAGCCAGAAAACTAACTGACACTATGAGAAAGTGGGGGAGAGTGTGGAATCCCCGTCTGGACTCTGAATAATTTTACAGAAATAGGGAATTTGTTTGTATAATTTCTCCAGGGACACGCTCAATTATTCTACATCAGCTTTGTAACAAATGGTGATAATGGCTATTTTAGAGTTTAATGTAACAGAAGCCCAAGCAGAGGAACAGGTGCAAAGGGAATTAAAGTAAAAATCTTCCTCTTTAGAAAATCGATCTTGCCTATATTTCCTGTACAAGACTAAGTGTTGCGTCTGGCTGTCTATTCCCTGCCTCCCTGTGTGAACCCAGGAGTGCTTGAAACTGCTCCGTATCTCACTGGCTGTACACCAGAGCCAGCTCTCAGTACATCTCTGCACGTATGGGCAAGAGCAATTTCAAGTAGCTGAGGATCCACACCAAGACTCACTAATAAGTATCTTGCTGCTGATCTGCCTTCAAACTTTCTGTTCCCCTGGGTCTAATATGGAATAAAGCCATAAACACGTGTTACATGTTTACATAATATACATCTTACATATATCACTCTATCTAATCTTCATATAGGTAGAAGGCTGTTATCAGACCATTTTACAAAGGATGCAGTTAAGAGGCTTACTCAGTCACACAACAAGCAAATGTTAGATAACTGAGCCCAGCACTCTCCAAGCAAAACCAAGACCAACAGACAAGAGGGGAAAGCAAAGGAATCAAAACAAAACACATTATCCAGGCTCTTCTGGCACCAGAATACTGCTTACACAAATCAAGGATGGCTCCCCCGGCATGGCCAGAAACCTGTAATAACCCTGCAATAATCTTTTTCATTTAGGCCTGTTAAGATGTCCCAAAATTGATATAATTACTTACTTATTTGCTCCCACAATAGACAGTGAGAACTTGGTAGATGTTACTAGACAGATAAATTTAACCTTAAATATACTCTATCTGCCTAGTTTCTAAATTACAAACTTTGCAGAGCATGGTCTCATTATCATGCTCAAGAATCCCCTCAGTGTATTGTGTTCACCTATGGCTGATTCGTGTCAATGTATGGCAAAACAAATACAGTATTGTAATTAAAAAAATAAATAAATTTAATTAAAAAAAAAAAAAAAAAAGGTGGGCTACTGTCTCTGATCTCCAGGTTCCAGATTATTACCTGGTCTTCTTCCTTGTCCCCACGCTGTTCATACCACAGGCCAATTTGTCTTTCCATTTCTATTTCCAGTTGTTCTTTGTATTTAATAAATCAATCTTGGAGCCTGAATTGCTAACAATTCACTCAGTGCTTCTCCATCAGTTCCTTCAGCTTCAGCTCCTCTTGTTTCCATTTTTATATACCTAAGCAAAGCTGGGGACCACTAGGAAGTCCCCAAGTAGAGGCATTTTTGTGTAATTTTTCTTTACAAATTTTATAACTGCATTGCATGTCATCATTGCCCCATATTTGCCTTTTCCAGCCAGATCTTAAATTATCTATGACTTACACAAAGACACAAAAACAATCAGTAGCACCACGATATGTCAAAAGGTTTGCTTAATCTCTACTTTTATTGTAGTCCAGCCCTGTCATCACCGCTTTGCTGTCTCCCATCTTTCTCTTGCCGTCACTCTTTCTTTCTTTCTTTCTAGTACTTGACTGTCAATAGTTTGGTGTGTGATCTGATTATTTATCCAATATTACTATCAAGGATCCATGAAATATTGCAAGATCTGCAGTTTCAATTTATGATTGATTTCCCTTGCATTTATGTTGTACTGTACGATGTAACAGCTGGAAATCAACTAGAGATGACTTACACAGACATAATGTTTAAGTTGGGAAGGTTAAGTAGAGACAGATATTCAGTGAAGGCTGATTATGTAAGTATGAATACATTATTGAATACTTTCATGTTAAAAAGACTCACTTTCATATACATATTCCTTACGTGAGTTAACACAAACAGTTCAGCAGCCCATGAATATTAATAACATCACACACTTAAAGTATAAATACTATTCTGTCTCAGTTTTTCACTCAACACATGCCAGGCGTGCTTCAATATAATACATGTAAAGCAGGCAAGAATCAGAGAGGCAAAGTAACGGGCAAATTCATACAGCTTGTTGATGATAGAGCCAGGCAGAGGCATCCGGGTTCTTTGTCCAATATTTGTTTGTTTAAATTCGCTGATACTTACTACAGGGTTCAATTGTTTAAAATAAGTGATCTTGGTATTCTTAAATAAATTTCTTATCTCCCATCATTGCAATTCTTAATCAAGAACTGGTAGACAAAGAAATTTGACGCGGTTCAAACTGTATAAGCAATTCTGTAGTTAGAAAGCAATTGTGAGGAATGGAGGCTGGTCAGATCACAAGCTTTCAAAAGGAGCACGGCAACATTTGTGATTCTACCTGCAAGGCAGCTGTTCAAAATCCATTACTGAGCAATGGGATTTAAAAGTTAATGTTACATTTTATACTCAAGGAAAAGCTCATTCATTTTGTTGCTAGAAAGATAGTACCACAAAAGAGTGTACAGAAATTTTAGAAGTGTTTTCGGCAAAATTACTTCTAAAATTTGAAGGGGAGACTTACAACATCATTACTTATTATGATTACAACAATAATTTAAGAAATACTAAAGTGTGTATGTTGTCAGAGGCAAATAAAACATTACAAAATCTATACTGAAAGGAGATTTACAATTAAAAATCAAATCTGTTGCCTAACCTACCCCAAGGGAACCCAGTCGCCATGATCCCACAGGAAAAGCTCTTACACGACTCAGTTGTTTTCACTTTCAGGTCATAGACATGCTTAGTCTTAAATTGTTATACTGAGCCCTAGAGATGTGTGCAGTGGGATAGATTTCAAGTGGAAGTTCAGTATTGAAGCTGCTATATTTCCTAGCCCATTATTTCTGCAATAACATCCCAAACTGCTCTAGGTACAGGGGAATCTAAAGGAAATGCTCCAGGTGGAAGGCAGTAGACAGAAGAGTGATTGTAAAGTCTCTGGTTTTATCATATAGCTATCCAAATGTTGCCTTTCACTTCATATGCAAGCTTTAATAGAAAAAGTAAGTATTACTTAGGGATTTTAAATATTGACTGTTACTGAGCTCAGCTCCCCATAACTGAGACTTGGTTTTAGTTGCTTTGGGGCACACTTACATTGCTGGGGGCAGCTCTCTCAGCTCATCTAGGATGGCAATGACTGGGATGTCGAGTTTGAGCAAACTGATATCATTCCACATCTCTCATCCTCCTCCTGGGACTAGCTGCTCACCTGGGCATTCTCTTCTTATAGCAAAAAGAAAAGATTTGTCAGAGTAAGCAGTACCAGTAGACTATGGATGGCTCCATCCGTGAGGAAAGACGTCTTCCTTAGACTTCAATTATAAAAACAAATCATGCCTGAATAAATGCATGACTATGAAATGTTAATATAGAGTGTTTACAGATGTAAACCAATTATTAATTCATCATCTAATCTATTCTTTAAACCACTTAATGCAACTCTGGAGCAGGTGGTTATACCCACTCTAGGGATAAGGAAATTGGGTCTCTGAGTGGCTTAAATAATCACAAGGGTAAAATATCTGATAAAATAGACAGGAACTGTCACTTTTTTGAATGACCAATATAAGCCTCTTTCCACAGAAATATAGTGACTCCTTAGGCAATTTCTCAGCATTCTTTTGTTTAGTTATCTCATCTTTCACACTAAAAAGAGGTTCCAGAGAATCTTACTCTTTGACTTAAAATTGAATCCACTGCTAGGTGAAGTTACCATCATTTATCAGTAAGAAAGCTAGACTGCAAGAGACACTGAATTCTGACCTCTGGCATGCAGACGTTGAACAATTCAATGAACAAGTCATCCAAAGCCTCAGAGCCTCATCTTGCTAATCTGTAACTTGTAGATGTAAAAACTGAGTCTTGGAAACATTATGAACTTAAATAATGTAACATGGATGAAAGTAGTCATCACAGATCCTACAACCTCATGGCCCTGAGTTTTATCTTCTCTAACTCCCAAGTAATGCTCTCCATATGCCCATAAATCCTATCATAATCATGAATCTGAGTCCAAGAAAAACATTTGTGACTTTAATTTTTTTTAAAGAAAATAGATTTTTAAAGATTGATTTTAATGGATGAGTAGAAAGAGCTCTTGATAATCTGTTGTTGTTTCTTTTCAAATGCTTCAAAATTCACATGTTGAAATGTTAACCTCAAAAATGATGGTATTAGGTCATAAGGGTGGAGGCCTCATGAATAAGATTAGTGTTGTTTTAAAAGAGACCTCAGGGAGTTCCCTCCATCTTTTCACCATGTGGGGACACAAGAAGAAGGTGACCATCTATGAACCAGGAAGCAGGTCTCACCAGACACCTGATCTGATAGCATATTGATCCCCACTGTCCATCTCCAGAAATTTAAGAAATAAACGTCTGGGATTTATAAACCACCCACTCTGGAATTTTCACTACAGCAGCCAGAACATAGATGAAGATACATGCATTTTACAGATGAGCAACCAGAGGCTCCAAGAAGATTTTACACTGTCAATCAGTGCAGCGTTCTAAGCTGTTTCCTAGGTCTTCTGATTTCAAGTTCAGAGTGCTTGCTTCCCTGTGACAGCCACTTTTTGGGGGTCAGGGTGGTGGTGGTGGTGGTTATTCATTTTAAATATAGCTGTGTGTACATGACATTCCAAAAGTCCTTAACTATCCTTTTCCACGCAACCATGAGTTTGTTTTCTAAGTCTGTGAGTCTCCTTCTGTTATGTAAGTTCATTTGTATCATTTCTTTTTAGATTCCACATATCATGGATGTCATATGTTATCTTTAATAATCTTTAACAACAATAACTTTTATAATTCTTAATTCTTTATAAATTCTCTAATTACTACATTGATAGTTTAATCAAATAAATTTATAGTTAATTATCTAATAATTCTCATTCTAACTAAGGACTCTTGGATCCCAAACAGTGCCTTTGCAACCATGATGCTCTCCTCTGACTAATCAGCAAATCAGGCTAGACCCTGATAACAACTCTATGAATTTAATAACTGAGTTTCCAGATCACAAAGTTTATGCTCCAACGACATGATGAACCATTCTATCACAATTTCATACTAGGTAATTAAGTCACTAATCTGTTATCTCTGGATCTAGGCAAGAGTAAAACTCAGTCCACACTACAATGGCAAAATTTTAACCTCTTGAAAATAGCAAAGGTAGACAAAATTCTTCATAACTTCCAAGTTACAAGTCAAAGTCATTCTCTGCTGCCATCTCCCAAAATGTATGTTCTTTAAAAAGTATAAAAACAAAGAAATATGTGCTGATTAAAGAAATCTTGACCCCTAACTCTATGTGAGTGAAAATTTATTTTTATTAGAAAGAGCTCTAGTCTAAGTCAGCCTTGTCTAATGAAAAACAATGTCATTCCTTTTTTTTTTTTTTTTTTAATCCCCTTATCCCTTAGCTAGTTTCAGTGAGCTGCCTTCCAGCTTCAATTTCTCAAACTTCTGGTACTTTTATCAAAGGCTATTTTCTACCCTGAAGTAGCCAGCAAGTCATTTTGTTTGTCTTGTAGAATCCATCAAATTCTCAGTAGATCCAGGCTTCATGAAAATAGTGTTACAAAATCTTCCCGAGTGATATGTCTACTTGGTAGGAAGCACAGAAAGACTGATCAATTATTAGACTGTGGTTGATTGCTTATCAAAATAAGCTCAGAGGAGAACCTGGGACAGACCACACCGAGTGCTTAAAGTAGGTTGAGCCTGGGATCAGCATTTACAAAGAAAGCACAGCGCCGCTCATTGAACAGTTCAGATCAGGGGATTTCTAAGATTATTTAAGTCCAAACTGTACTGGCTAATACAGAAGTGCTACAGTTGTGAATGTCAGTTTTCAAAAAATAGATTTTCAAACAGATTTGCACATTGAATTCTTGTAAATGATATTTAGGTTAAGCAAAAGGAAACATGCAGGTGCCTTCCAAAGCAATATATTAATTTTGAAATACACATAATTTCACCCAAATTATGTTTAGGTATTTCAGTAGTGTTTATGGGGTCCAGCTCTACATAAAGATCCAGCCCTCTACAAATTTTCTTTCTCCAATCTGCCATTTCCCAGACACAGTTTCTCATAAGGGTTCTCTCCATTCCCACTGATGTGACTAAACACACAACAATTCTAGACCTTCTCCACCCTCTCTTAACATTATCATTTCCCCTAATTGCAGTCATGGTATCTAGTTTTAACTGGGGAACTCAGAAATTCCACAACCCTCCAATAAAAACTCCTTATCACTTATGCAAACTCTGATTTACATTCACTTATCAAAAATCCTTTAAATATTTCCTTCCATTCAGAGTTGGATCCCCTGAGAAGTCTTTGGTAGCATTCTAGTTCCATGAGATGCTACCTAAAGAAAGTATTCTGTGCTAAAACAAAGAATACTACAGACAGGAATATGGGCGGCTCTGAGAAGCATTGCTAGGCAAACAAAAGCAAGAACAAGGGCTGCGCCTACCTTTAAACCTTTATTAACGAGCATTGCCTTACACTTGTTTGACCACAGAACCATACTTTTCTGTTTTCTTTATATAATAAGGACTATTTATACTGTGTAGAACTAATGTTGCTGAAAACACACTTTGAGAAGAACACGCTTTCTGATCACGTGGTAAACAAAAGACCTACAGCCATCACACTGTAATACAGCACTGTCCATGATGTGAACCCCTACTATCTCTTCAGTCTTTCTAGCACCAAGTACTTTAAACTAAATGCAATTTTGTATTGCACAACTCCCTTCCTTTTATTTTTGATAGTTCCATGTCTGGGAATTGCTTAGAAAAGAAGATTAAACATCATCTCATCCAGCATGTGTTCCCCAAATAGACCTTCATTTTCTTGGAATAATTAATTACTGTATCATCTGTGTACAGCTACATCGAGCACAGATTTCTAAGACAGCACTTCACACACCATGATAAAATTATTTTTTGTTGACATAAATTTGTTGTATAGTGTGTCTATAATTTTCTCTAAAAGATAGTTCCTTGATACATAAGGGCTGCATCTCATATTCCTATCTTTTGTGAAATGCCTGGGAACACCTGAACACATCATGAAAATTCGAATATTTTATAATTTACTGATTTAATGAGGGGAAAAGCACTTGTAAGCTATTTTTTAAATTGTATTATTTGTTGAGAGTGCATGTGCATGTGTGAATGTGTACACAGATAGCCTTGCCATAATAATCAGACTCTATGATTTAATATGCAAATTGAGATATTTTTGAGAGTGAAATGGTGGGCCAAAAATAAATGATATACTCTGTAATAATTACATATAAAATAATTAATTAGATTAAATTGATATACATAAAATATTTCTATTCAAACAATGTTCAAAAGTAAAATTCTTCATAAAATATGACAAAATATCTCCTCTTATTGTATGATAAAAGACTTTTATTATTTAGATGTTTGAAAAATAACATCAAAATAATCATCCTTAGCATATATTCATATGAATTAATCAATTTTATTTATATCCGTTTCTAGCATCACATCACTGGTATACTGAAGAACATATCTTTGAAAATATATCATTATATTTAATTACCTATTAGCATGTATATACTGGTAGAGACAAGAATTCTAATTCTGCTTCATTGACTATACTAAAACGTTTGACTGTGTGGATTAGAACAAACTGCAGAAAATTCTTAAAGAGATGGGAATACCAGACCACCTAACTTGCCTCCTGTAAAAACTGTATGCAGGTCAAGAAGCAATAGTTAGAACCTGACATGGAACAATGGACTGGTTCCAAATGGGGAAAGGAGTACATCAAGGCTGTATATTGTCACCCTGCTTATTCAACTTATATGCAGAGTACATCATGCAAAATGATGGGCTGGGTGAAGCACAAGCTGGAATTAAGATTGCCTGGAGAAGTATCAATAACCTCAGATGTGCAAATTACACCACATCTATGGCAGAAAGTGAAGAGGAACTAAAGAGCCTCTTGATGAAAGTAAAAGAGGAGAGTGAAAAATCTGGCTTAAAACTCAACATTCAAAAAACAAAGATCATGGCATCTGCACCCATGGCAAATACCTGGGGAAACAATGGACACAGTGAGAGACTATTTCTTTGTGCTCCAAAATCACTGCAGATGGCTACTGCAGCCACAAAATTAAAAGACACTTGCTCCTTGGAAGAAAAGCTATGACAAACCTCAACAGCATATTACAAAGCAGAGACACTGCTTTGCCAACAAAGGTCCGTCTAGTCAAGGCTATGGTTTTTCCAGTGGTCATGTATGGATGCGAGAGTTGGACTGTGAAGAAAGCTGAGCGCCGAAGAAGTGATGCTTTTGAACTGTGGTTTTGGAGAAGACTCTTGAGAGTTCCTTGGACTGAAAGGAGATAAAACCAGTCAATCAGAAAGAAATCAGCCCTGAATATTCACTGGAAGGACTGATACTGAAGCTTTGATACTTTGGTCACCTGATGGGAAGAGCAAACTAACTAGAAAAGACCCTGATGCTGGGTAAGAATAAAGGCAGGAAGAGAAGGGGACAACAGAGGAGGAGATGGTTGGATGGCATCACCAACTCAATGGACATGAATTTGAGCAAGCTCCAGGAGATGGTGATGGACAGGGAGGCCTGGCATGCTGCAATCCATTGAGTCGTAAAAAGGTGGACACGGCAGAGTGACTGAAAAACAACCACTACAATGTATAGGTTGCATTTTATGGATAATTGATTCCAAATTGCTGATAATTTCAATTGATATCTCTATTGTCCACCATAATAATTTTAATTAAAGTACTTTCATTGAAGGAGCTCAAGTAAGTTCGGAGCCAATCATCTTCTGTGCATAATAAATTACTCTGCAAATGTTTCAGCTCAACTATTTTCATTAGTGTATTTTTTTGTTCCCGTTTACACTGGCTCTCTTTACTAAATATTATTAGATGACACAAATCAACAAAAAGTTCTCTCTTTATCATCCCTTTAACTATTTCACTAAGCCAAGATATATAATTTTAAGCCTATAGTATATCCTATAGTTATCTAATTAAAAATAAAATTCCATCAACAAAGTTTCACCCTGTGTCATAATAGTCTTAAAAACAAGGAATAATTATAAAAATAAATATAATATAATCTTTGGATTCTTGCTTAACTATTTCAGTTTTTCCCTTGTTTTTGCAGGGATGTATTTCAGTGTCACTCTTTTCTGTTAACTGCAAATGAATTTTTCTTTTGTAATAAAACAGGAGACATCTTTACCAAAAAACCTCTATGTGATTGAAGGATACTTAGGTTGATTTATAAAATATTTCTTTAAAGGCTCAAGATCTCTAACAATGACTACTGATGAATATTGCAGAAAGAAAGCAAGACGAACAGGCTACAATGTATATTTTATAATGCATTAACTTTGCCACCAAAGTGATTTTATTAAACATATTTTTAAATTTCCACAAGTATAGCATTCCTTTCTATTGGTAGGTTATCGAAAATTAGTTGGACCCAATTATGAATTGTGTACACCAGTGTATTTCTGCTTCATAGATTCCCTAGTTTAATAAGAACACTGCTTTCCTAGGATACAAGACTTCTTCAAAATGTTTATGTGTATTACCACTGTAAAAAGAAACAATATTTTTTTCTACATTGTTCTATGTTGAACTTCAGTAAGCTAAATTTCTTGCTGATTTCAAATTACTGCAAGATAATTTATCATATTTGGAAGGAATTTCAGGACTTTTAGCTTAATTCCATGAATTGGATGAAATTCCACTTACTGGTGGTAACTGACTTGCTCTTTGAAACATCTGATAGCACAGATAAAAAACTGGCATCTTTTACCTGCTTGCAAATCATCTCTGTTAATAAAGCCAAGACATTTGCAATTACTATAGCTTAACTTTTTAAGATGTATAATAATACTTGTAATAGAAAAATGAGTAAAATTAATTTAGCAGAATAACCATTTGACATAGAGTCATGCTTCAGAGCTAAGTACGTTTGGCATCTTCAGGCATGGTCTCAAAATAACTAATAATTTTTCAAGTAGATGTTGGCGTTTCTTTTGTAGATTTGAATCTTTTGGCTTTTGTGCTGCCAGTTATATTACTACACCTCCAAAGGGTGATGGTAAAGCTCGATCAACATTCTGCACAAGTTACATGTATACTATCAACTTTCTTAGCAACTGGAATTTCCTTAAGCATGAACTTCTGAATCACTGGTGCTGCAGAGCTTTGTTTAAAAAGAAGTGATATCAAACAACAAACTAAATTTAAAGAATCATGAACTTATGCCATACAATAAATAGCAAAACCACTGTGCTGACAACATTTGTACCACATTCCATATATTCAACAACTGGAATGTTATTACTCTCACCTACTTCACAAACTACAAAGCAATAATTTCTCATGCTCACTCCAGCCCCTCTCACACTAGTGACCTTGCCTTCTTCTGTACCATGCAGGCTTGGTTAGCATACCTCACAGAACTGACTAATGCTCCAAGTGTCCAGGGAGGGGTGATTTCACCCTAACCTTCTCTCATAGATACCTGAAGCCAGAGGAATTAGCTACAACTAGTTCCTTGTGTCCAGGAAGACTGTGTTAAATCAGCAAGCCCCTGCACCGTGCATCTTTATAAAGAGGGAGGTAGTCCAGTTCCATTTGGTAAGACAATCACATATAATATGCTCTATTATTAGTAACATTTCTGAAAAGTTAAAACACTCAGAACAAATACTAAACCAGAAGGCAAACCAGGTCATTCTTGGGTCACATGGGATGTGTGGTCCCCCAAAACAAAGAGCGGGTATGTAAGTCAAATGTGAGTGACAGTTTCTCTGCATTTTCTGGAATTGACAATAACTTTTTTTTAAACATCTCCTAGAAAAGTCAATCTTCTTTTTAAACTAAGTAGTAATTGTATGGCTCAGAAATGCTGGAAAAATGAAAATGTATTTTTACTCAGCACTGGTTTGAAGGGTACAATCAAAAAACCATTGAGAAATCCTTAACAGCATTCTCATCTCCAAGAGAGCAGAGAAAGATGCTGGCTTTTAACTAGCAATTGCCCCTGAAAGTCTGTGAGCAGGCCATGTGAAGGTCATTCTCCCAACAGCAGAAGAGGCCTTAAGCAGCCAAACCTCAGAAACAGTCTATGAATTAGGGACACACTCTTCAGTAATCCTGAGGATTTAAAGCAGCTTCTGCTCAGACAGTAACCATGATGCAAGACCCCTACCTTATTCTATTCATATATCATTCCAATCATCAGGACTTCAATTTTTTTTTCTTGTTGTAATTTACCCTGATTAAAACCACCACCACACTACTGCTCTCATTTAATATCTGGACCCAGAAGAATATGGAATGCCCCTCAGTGCGGCCTGCCTCCATGTATTTAGTCGTGCTCCTCCAAGCCATTTCTTCTCAAACTTAAACTTGCATCTATACATATTGCCTTAATATGCATTCATTTACTAAATAAGTGGATGTTAAGGACGTGTTTAGTTCATAGTTCTCAGTCAGCTGTTCTTAAAGGAGGTGATTTTTGCTGCCATCTCCTAAACAGGTGACATTCAGCAATTCCTGGAGACATCTTTGTTGTCACAACTGGGAAGGCAGAGGGTATGATGGGCATCTAGGAGCTGGAGACCAGAGATACTGCTAAATATCTTCTGATGTACAGAACAGCTCTCTTCCGCATATCAACACAAATAACAACTGGAGTCAGCAAGCCTGGGAGGAAGACAGAATGCCTCTCAGGGTGAGCACTGCTCCTCTGTTTGGAAAAACAGCTTCTAGGGCCTTTTGAGTTATATAAAGCTGATGCCCTTTGGTACACAATTGAGAAATACAATTTCGCAAATAAAAGTACAGGATGCCGCACACAGAAAAGAAATTTTTGCAAATAATACTTCTGATACACACACACACACACACACACATACATATACAACTATACATAAAAACAACTCAATATAGGTAAAACTCAATAATAAAAAGATAAATAACCCTAATTTTTACAAAAGCAAAAGCTCCAAATGGATATTTCATCAAAAAATACAGAAATGGCCAATGAACATATATAAAGATCACCATCATTATTTATTGTGCATATGTGTGATAAGTTGCTAGGTCATGTCCAGCTCTTTGCAACTCCATAAACTATAGGCCACCAGACTCCGATGTCCACGGAGTTTCTCAGGCATGAGTACTGAAGTGGGTGGCCATTTCCTTCTCCAGGGGATCTTCCCAACCCAGGGATAGAACCCGTGTCCCCTGCTTCTGCTGCTAAATCGCTTCAGCCGTGTCCGAATCTGTGTGACCCCATTGATGGCGTGTCCCCTGCACTGGGAGGCAAATTCTTTACTACTGAGCCACCTGGGAAGCCCCATCATCGGTTATTAGGAAAACAAATCAAAATAATAAGAGGGGTGTTGATAAATATTATTAAAAAGGATATGAAGAAATCAGAATCTTCATGCACTGCTCACAAGAATGTATATGGTGCAGCCATTTTGGAAAACGGCCTGGCTGTTCCTCAAATTGTTAAATATAAAGTCACTACTTATATATTCTTAGGTATACATCCGGGGGCTTCCCTGTGGCTCAGACGATAAAGCCGTCTGCCTACACTGCGGGAGGCCCAGGTTCGAGCCTCGGGTCGGGAAGATCCTCTGGAGAAGGCAATGGCACCCCACTCCAGTACTCTTGCCTGGAAAATCCCATGGACAGAGGAGCCCGGTAGGCCACAGTCCATGGGGTCACAAAGAGTCGGACACGACTGAGTGACTTCACTAGGTATACATCCAAGAGAAACTAAAGCATATATCCAAACGTGTGCACAAAACTTCACGGCAGCGCTATTCATGGTAAAGAAAAAAAAAAAAAAAGAAAATAAATCAAGTGTTTGTCAAGTGATATGAACTGATAAAAGAAATGCAGTTCATCCTTAAGGATATATTATTACAATAAAACAAAAGTACTGACCCATGCTATAATATAAATTAACCTTGAAAATGTTACACTAAATGAAAAAAATCAGTCATAAAGTTGTATATATGATTCCAATATTTGGATATAAAATATTCAAAATAGGCAAATCTATATAAGAAAATAGAATAGTGATTTCTAGGTCAGGGGATGATGGTGAGTTTTGTGAGGATACAGTTTAGGGGTACAAGGTTTCTTTTGAAGTAACAGTATGTCTTAAAATTGATGACGGTGATAGATGTACAAATCTGTAAAGACATTTAAATCCACCGAATTGTACATTTTAAATTTAAATAATGAATTACATGGTACGCTAATTATATATCAATGAAATTGTTAAAAATGGAAGACATCCTATTACATTTTCAATTCAGATTAAGACTGAGTAACTTTTAATCTACTTATATATCTCATGCTAAAGTTGTATACTAAAAGTTATTTGCTGTTCTTCAGAAATTTAAATTTAATAGAGTCCTATATTTTAACTAGAAATCCTATTCACAATTCACAATAGATTTAAAAAAAAAGCTTAGAGAAAGAAAAAATTTAAAGTCTTTATAATAGAGTCAGAAAATTATCCTAAAGCCAAAAGAAGACTAGAATCTGGAAAGAAGATGAAGGGAAATTATTAACTAAAGAAGTTTCTTATATGTAATGGTAGTCCAAGCAATTTATAATTTTTCAAAGCCTGGGAATGAACAATGTCCTGGGACTACCATGGTCCAACATTTAGTTGCTGTTTGCCTTTGTTATAATCAATTTCCTTTTTCCAGTAAAATTACATGACTATGTGTTAACACACAAAAGCCTTGGGTTATGGTGCTTGGGGCAATGAAGGACTCATTGGTGAGGCAGAATTTGGTTTTTGAGGGCAGTCAATCCAATAAGCCCAGGGCAGAGTGCAGAACCAAATTCAGAGGCAAGTTGTAGGGAGAGACAGGCTGAGACCTGAGAAGCTGGGCGAGATGAGAGAAAAGGTTTTCAGAAAAATTCAACCTTTCACTTGCCTTTCAACCTGTCACTGCTCCTCAACCACTCCTTTTTTTTTTTTTTGTCCTGGTGAGAGGGGAAGAATGCTAGAGAAATGTCTATATTTTGAGATAGTGATGTCTATCATTGAACTTGGTAAAAAATGGAATCCTAAGAAACTAGAGGATATGGACCACTTGGATTGGACCATTGGAAAGGCTTTTAACAACCATTTCCATATATTAACTTTGGCCTATATGTCTCACCGTGGATGTGAACACAACCATTTCATTTATTCCGTATTTACAGAAATCTTACTAAGATGCAAAGTCCAAAATTAGCTTTAAGATGATTTGTAAGTGAGTTAGACAATCAGTCTTCTCAAAGATCTTATAGACCTGTTCAGGAGATAGAACCTAAGAAATACTCCTAAAACACAGTGAAAATATCATCATTTTTGTTTAAACTACCACTGTTCTAATTCCTAATCATTGTCTTTCCACTGCCTCCCTATAGTTCTCAATATTAATCTTTCAAAAATCCAGTGTTGGCAATGGCTTCCCTTCAGTTCTTGGCTTTCTCCCTCCATGTATTTTAGGCTCTAGCATGCACAAAGGGTTTTGCAATGGCAACATAAATTTAGAGGAAGCCAAAGTTTGAAACCAGAAATGGCCTTGATACAGTAAGTCCTTCTCAGAACTCTAAGAACTCGTGGGAGTGCTTTGGACAATTAAGGAATATGGGCTGGGGAGCATGCATCACTTTTATTAGATCTCAAAGCGCAGAGGGACCTGAGACATAAACCATGCCTATTATACCCATAAACAATTTTACAAGTCAGTACAGAACTGTTCAATAAGATTCCTATGAAAGTCACTGAGACCAGACTGCAGCTGCACATGCCAGGAGTGAACATCTGGGGAAAAGCAATAGGATTACATCGATTCGCAGGGGAGCACATATAATATCATTTCCCCTTGACCTCTATTGAGCTGGCTTCATTATCAAATCTCCCGGTGTTATGGCAGGCATTAAATTCTGAACTGTTCAGGCTGGTATGTGGATTTTTAGTATCAGGTGTCATCTATTATATCTCACAATGGGATTTTTTGAACGTGAGCTTGCTGATAAAATCAAGGATCAATTCAACAAATAGGAAATTGTCCATTCAGACCAACCTTCCATCTACCTCTCTCTGTAGACCTTAATGGCTCTGTCTCCAGTTGTCCTTGAAGATAAAACCCTACTGGGGTTAATTTGAGCTGTGTACATTTTTTCACATATCATAATAAAAAATACAAGCCTGATCATAAAAAAAATTACTTGTATGTTCAAGTCTACATAAAATTTAAAGAGAAACAGAAATTAATTTTTATTATTTCATTCATAAATGAATAGTTAAGTATGTGGGAGGGAAATATTCTTTGTAATGAAAATATTATTTTGCCAGGTTGCGATTTGCTTATTAATTACTAGATTGAAAGCTCCACAATGGCAGAGATTTTACCTGATCTGTTCACTGACATAGCCCCAGCACCAGCCCCTGATGGACACATAGCAGAAAAATAGCTTTCACCAAATGAATGACTAAGGAAAGGGTGCAAACACCTAGTTTACTCTGTTGGTCATTTTCTTTCTCACACGGAAACAATTTCGACATAAAAGAACATGACCATAAAAATCGAACAATATCACTACAAATAATATTAGCTAATGTTTATTGTCTCCCTAGGAACATTTTTAGCCCTCTTATCTCCTTGCCTTTACTTCATTCATTTTCATTTATAGGCTAATAAAAGTTAAGACACATGTCCTATGTCACAAGTCAACTGAGGAATTTAAACATGAATCTGTGTCTTTATTATCAAGAGCCACTGTCTTATCCTCAGACCCCAAGTGCCTCTCCCTCCACATATACAACCCTATTCTACGGGACAGAATTCCTGGGAAATGAGAGACATATTGTCAAGATATGTCTTGACATAAATCTGTCCATGTTCTTATTATTTTCATTGCTCAGTATGAACCTTATATAAAGTTTTGCATAAAAGAGATAATTTGCTATAAGACCACTTTATACATTTGGTCAGTGAGGAATTAACAATGTGAGCCCTGGAACAACTGCCTCAAATTTGTTTCTCTAGCCACTAACATTGCAGTGTAAAACCACATTTATTCTCATCCCACTCCATGCTCTTCCACTCAGCACAAGGAATGATGATTAGTGATGCTTAAAAACACAAAATCAGACCTCACTTAAGACAATTTCTCGTTACCCTTATGGACACACACTTGTACCAGGAGAAGATTATATATATCCCCAGACTAACTCAAGCAGTGACTATGGCAGTAATCTTAGTTTAGGAATCACTGGATACTGAAGTAAGGCAACGTCCTTTGGACAATGCTCAAACTGAACACTTACATTCAGTAAATCAAATGAATCATCGCGATTCCTTTCCTTAAATGACAGAATAAAAGTACCAAGCTTATTTAATACAGACACTTCCTCTCGTTGCTTTTACATTTCACTTCCAACAATGACTCTAATGAAAAAATTCAAATGCAAGGAAAGAGTGTGTGTAGAAGCTGTTAGAATCTCATTAGGCCAGATGGTATCTATAAAAGAAGAAATTTCCATGGAGATCTAAGAAAAATTATTGGACAAAATCACTCCAATGTTCAATTGGAAGAATCTGTCATATAGAAAGAGTGTGATGATTCTGGGGTAGAACCAAAGGTTTTTTTAATCCCAAATTAACTAGTATGCATTTGCACAGGCAGTACTTGCATTGGGAGTATTGTAGATATCATGATACTTTCAAAGAATTTACAAATTCATAAAAAATAAAGTGAAAAAAGAGTGTCGCTTCAAATATGCTTCACTGACGATTTTTATTATCATTTACATTTTTGCCTGTTTATAAGACTGGACTCTGATGAAGACTTTCTGATTTTTAGCATTACGTGGGTGGTATTTGTGAGACACACATACACATATATATATTTTGAGATAACACTGGTCACTTGCAATGAGTATTTGAAAATAAGTTTTACTCACTGGATACTTGAAAAATCCTAAAAACAGTAAAGAAATTTGAACACAGCCTTGTGATTTCTGAGCCAAAGAGGTAAAAATAAAGAATCACCTTGATATAAAGGTAAATAAATGATTGATAAAGAAAAAGTACATTGCTGGTTGAAGTGTACTTTGAACACCATGAATGACACCAGAGGCATTTTTATCTTGGTTATTTTGTTATGCTTTTTTTTTGGAAACCTATTTTGAGGTTTTACACTTTCGTTCGTTCTAATATAAATGGACAATCAATAAGGTTGTTATATGTTCTTTGCATATGTGGATAATAAATATACTTTGAAATTTCTCTAATTTAGTTTATATTACTTAGCATATTGGAAGGTTGAGTTTCTCTACCATCTACCAACTACTAACAATGGTCATGAAGCTAGCACTGGGAAGGAGTAAGGATGGAGAAGTCTATTCTGGCCTAAATAAATGGTGGTACATCCTGGATAGATGGAAAGCCTAGTAAAAGAATATTACAGTTTGATAATCTATAGTATATTCAAAAGCAGAGTCATTACTTTGCCAACTAAGGTCCGTCTAGTCAAGGCTATGGTTTTTCCTGTGGTCATGTATGGATGTGAGAGTTGGACTGTGAAGAAGGCTGAGCGCCGAAGAATTGATGCTTTTGAACTGTGGTGTTGGAGAAGACTCTTGAGAGTCAATTGGACTGCAAGGAGATCCAACCAGTCCATTCTGAAGGAGATCAGCCCTGGGATTTCTTTGGAAGGAATGATGCTAAAGCTGAAGCTCCAGTACTTTGGCCACCTCATGAGAAGAGCTGACTCATTGGAAAAGACTCTGATGCTGGGAGGGACTGGGGGCAGGAGGAGAAGGGGATGACAGAGGATGAGATGGCTGGATGGATCACGGACTCGATGGACGTGAGTCTGAGTGAACTCCGGGAGATGGTGATGGACAGGGAGGCCTGACGTGCTGCGATTCATGGGGTCGCAAAGAGTGGGACACGACTGGGCGACTGAACTGAACTGAGGTCTATCTATGGGGAGAAGGCAATGGCAACCCACTCCAGTACTCTTGCCTGGAAAATCCCATGAGAGGAGCCTCCTAGGCTGCGGTCCATGTTGTCACTTAGAGTCAGACATGACTGAGCGGCTTCACTTTCACTTCACTTCCTGCATTGGAGAAGGAAATGGACCCGCTCCAGTGCTCTTGCCTAGAGAATCCCAGGGACGGGGAGCCTGGTGGGCTGCCGTCTATGGGGTCGCACAGAGTCGGACATGACTGAAGCGACTTAGCAGCAGCAGCAGCAGGTCTATCCGTGCTGCTGGAAGTGGCAGTATTTCATTCATTCTTATGACTGAGTAATATTCCACTGGACAATATGTACAACACGTATTGCACACAATATGTACAATATGTATTGTACAATACATTGTACACATTTATAATACAATTGTAAAGCCGTTATATTCCAATTTAAAAAACACATGAGTGGGGGAAAGACCACAGAAGAGCTATTAGAAATGTCATCATCACCATAAAAAGATTATTAAACTTATTTTTCTCTGAATTTTGTGAAGAAAAAAATAAACTGGGGGAAAGTGAGAGGATCAGAGACAGAGCTCATTGTCTCTTATCATTTTATTCCACCTCCATAAACACACAATCACACACACTCGATATTCAAAACATTTAACCAGTGCCAGGTGGCACCAATGGTAAAGAACCTACCTGCGAAAGCAGGAGACGCAAGAGACACAGGTTTGATCCCTGGGTTGGGAAGATCCCCTGGAGGAGGGCATGGCAATCCACTCCAGTATTCTTCCCAGGAAAATCCCATAGACAGAGGAACCTGGCAGGCTATGGTCCACGAGGTTGCAAAGAGTCAGAGAGGGCTGAAGTGACTTCGCACACAGCATACTGGCCATTTAAAATGGACACGTGCTTACAATGAATAGTCACTCTTTATGAATGTTGTTTGGTTGGTCTGTATTTTCCCCTTTACACACACACACACACACACACACACACACACACACACATATATTTATATATTGCTGAAGAATAGCTGACTTACAATGATTCAGGGGCATAGGAAGATGATTCAGATATACATATACACATATATTATTTTTCATTGTAGGTTATTATAAGATATTGACTATACTTCCCTGTGCTATACAGTAAACCTTTGTTGCTTGTTACAACTCTATTTTTTTAAAATTAGAAATCCAGCATTCTATCCTAAGTCAAAAAAGTAGAATCAAAATACCATATTTTTTAGGCAAAAATTCATAAGTTTTCTAACATACATATTATACATACTATTTATATATATGTATATAAAAGCTTTTCTACTACACTTGATAGAAGCTTGATAAAGAATATTAAAAAAGAAAAAAGATGGAGAAACTGGAAAATGTAAACTAAATGTGAGCACTGACTATGAAATACAAAAAGTGAGACAAACTAGATAAAAGTAGAAGATCAACATGTAGTCCAGTTGTTCTTAAACATAGCCATTGTTGGTCTACTTTGTATTTTGCTTAGTTAAATGTTTTACTTTGTCCTTTGAAAGTAGACGCAACTGGAAGCTTTTCTTATGCCATTTTCAGGAAACTACAAAGTAACCCACATAAAGATACCACTAAAACCCTAAAGTGGCAAAAATACTTTTTAAAAGCTTGACAATACTATTTGCTGTCATATGTTAGCACATGTTAAACCATGAGGTCACCCATATAATGTTCGCTAAAGTTATGACCAACCTAGACAGCATATTAAAAAGCAGAGACATTACTTTGTCAACAAAGATCCGTCTAGTCAAGGCTATGGTTTTTCCAGTAGTTGTGTACAAATATGAGAGTTGGACTATAAAGAAAGCTGAGTGCAGAAGAATTGATGCTTTTGAACTGTGGTGTTGGAGAAGACTCTTGAGAGTCCCTTGGACTGCAAGGAGATCCAACCAGTCCATCCTAAAGATCAGTCCTGGGTGTTCACTGGAAGGACTGATGTTGAAGCTGGAACTCCAGTACTTTGGTCACCTGATGCAAAGAGCTGATTCACTGGAAAAGACCATGATGCTGGGAAAGATTGAGGGCAGGAGAAGGGGATGACAGAGGATGAGATGGTTGGATGGCATCACTGACTCACTGTACATGAGTTTGGGTAAACTCTGGGAGTTGGTGATGGACAGGGAGGCCTGGTGTGCTGTGGTTCATGGTGTCGCAAAGAGTCAGACACGACTGAGAGACTGAGCTGAACCGAACTGTAAATATGTGCAATCACATCAGAAAATAGTTTGGAATTATCTAAAAAATACAGATAACCATTCCCTAGGATCCAACAATTTCTATTCTAGTTTTCTCATTTGTCATAGCAAATAACAACAATAATAATAAAACTAGAAATAGCACAAATATACACTAGTATATATCAATAGTTGCAGCCGATTCACACAGTGCAACACCATAAAATAGCAATCGTAAAGAAAGAAACTGCTGCCATTGAGATAAATGCATTTCAGAATAATACTGAACAAAAAGATAAAGTTATGAATGAAGACACAATTCCATTTATGGAAAGAAAAAGATACCATTCATTCTTTCTTATACATACATATATGATAAAGCTAAAGGGAGACAGCTAGGGGAAAATATCTGGTAATATCAAAAATTCAGGCTAGAGGTGGTAAATGGGGAAGGTAATGAAGGAGGACCGTGTGAGAGCTGTAATGGACTGGAGTGCCCTTTCAATGGGGACTTTGGAAATTTGGCAATTTTGTTATCATCCTATAAAATATACATCTATGGTTTATATTCATTTGACTGTTCATCAACTTCACAATGAGCTCAAATATAAGGAACAATAGTTAACTTCAGCCTTGCATATACATACTAGCACCTACCTTATTATTTTAATTTTTATTTCTTAGAAATGTTACCAGCAAATTATCTCAGATATTCATTGAAGAATGGAGCACAGTGGTTTAAGAGACATGCTTTCTATGATCTTAAAATGGAAACAAATGTGGAAATGCTGTTAAAGTATACAGGCTTACAGTTAGAGGATAATTAAGTTGTGGAGATCTTACCCACAGTCTAGTGATTATCATCCACAAAAAGTATTAATATTATATACTGTATAGTTGCTGAGAGACTAGATCTTAAGTGTTCTCACCAGATTAAAAGAAATAATTATCTGATATGATAGAGGTATTAGCTAGAGCTACACTGGTAACCATATTGCAGTATATAAATGTATCAAACCAACTCACTGTACACCTTAAACTTACACAAAGCTATGTGTCACTTATCTCATAAAAAAACAACAATACATCAAAACAAGAATGCAATTTTCAAAGTCTCTTCCATCTGAAATTTGAACATGGCCATTGTAACTTCTAACAGTAGCTCAACTAAGAAAGGCTAATAGAAATCTTCTTTTTCTAAACTGGGGTCTGAGTTAGACATGAGAAGATTTTAGGTGTCTGATAGAGCCCTAATGGCTCTATTCATCCCATTCCTCTCCTACTCTGTCTGCAGGTCAGAACAAGGAAAGCTAAGCCCCTGGGAAGGATTTGTTCTGTCCTTTCTTTCCACTACACTGGTGTTTATTAACAATGCTTCTTATTGACTGCATATTCGCTGCATCTGTAAAGAGAAATAAAATGGTCAGCATCTGCATTATTCTAGTTCTACCCTTTCTCACATCTTTGTTGGACTTGTTCCCCAGCCTGACGGCTTCTTCAGTTGGACCCTCATTTCCCCAAAAATGCCCTGTATGGGTGAGAAGTGACTAGTGGAGGAGACTCATTAATTTTGCTTTTGATATTGTCAATGTAAGGAGTTACACCTCTTAATGTGTGTCATACAGAGGACAGGCAGGCAAGAATAAAAAAACTGGTCATCAACTTTAGGTGAAAACTGGGGATAAATGAGCCACCACAGAAAACTGTGCAAAAGTTAGGGATAAAAGAAGTAATTTATACTCTCTGGGATTTGTTGTTGTCCTTATTGATTTTGCATTTATTATTATTTTGTTTCATCTTTTCCAACAAAATGTAAAATAGCTTTGACTGTTATATGCTTCCAAATGATCTGGTTATCAAAAATGCTTTACACTGTGTTCCAAAATTTAGGTCAATCTTCTTCTGATCACAAGAGAGCTAAATATCCAGTGTCACATTTTTGGCAGAAGATTTTGATTTTGCATTAGACTAACTGGCAAAGAATGTTGGAATAGAAAAGTCTGTGGAATAGTGAACGGTAGGAGATTTACATTTACTTATACACATTCAAGGAGAAGGCAATGGCACCCCACTCCAGTACTCTTGCATGGAAAATCCCGTGGACGGAGGAGCCTGGAAGGCTACAGTCCATGGGGTTGCTAAGAGTCGGACACGACTGAGAGACTTCACTTTCACTTTTCACCTTCATGCATTGGACAAGGAACTGGCAACCCACTCCAGTGTTCTTGCCTGGAGAATTCCCAGGATGGGGGAGCCTGGTGGGCTGCCGTCTATGGGGTTGCACAGAGTCGGACACGACTGAAGCGACTTAGCAGGAGCATACACATTCAATCATGTTATACATGGTTATTTTCCATGTGTCCCAGGCCTGTTAGGAGATGTTAGGCATTCAATGGTTAACAAGCCAGTCAAGATCCCTTCCCTCATGGATCCTCAAATCTGGTGTTAGCAACTGAATCTACTCTCTAAGTAGAGACAGTCCTAGAATGACCTAGAGACAAACCAGTCTTACATAGCAGAAAGGCACAGGCCATGAGAGTAGAAGCCTTATCAAAACATCCTGAGCACATTGAGGACTCTGTCTCTGTGTTAGTTTTTCACCATCTTCTCTTTACCTATATTTATTCTCTGTTCTTCTCTGCTCTGTTCTGTGCCCAGGAGGCTGACCTTAAAGGGTACATTACCCTGGGTTTCCTGGGACTCTGTCTTCAGTTGCATCTGGTAAATGGGAGACAACAGAGAGATGGGAGGATGAGAGGAGAGGAAAACAAAAGGAGAAGAGGAGGGCCCGGGTCTGCGTCACTCTATGCCCTCTCTCTCCTATGACTCCCACTGTCCACTGGACTCCAGGTATCACCATTTCTCCTCCTCGCCTCTTTCAGCTACAGCAGCCACGTCTCTTGTTGCTGCTTGGGGGGTTGACACAAAGATGGTACATAATCAGATTATTCCCATGGAAAGCTTTTCCAAAAGTCCCATTTTCAAGAAGCATCTACTGCCTGATCAGAGTTGGCGGAAACCACTATCAAGGGAAGAGATGGATGCAGTCCTCTAGCTAAATGTCTAAGCGGAGACAGGGCCATGAGTCACCAGCAGGACCTGCCTCAGTGAAGGTCCATGGACACTGGGCTCTCAGCAACATACTGCTGAGAATTTGAAATGCATTAAACAAATACTGGCTGACATCTACCAGATGCACATGGAGAAAATGATGTGACTAATCTGATGCTCTCTGGGAGCTCACTGTCTGATGATGGAGGGAGACACAGATATAATTGGAGGAGCATATGACGAGGGCTGCAAGATGTATGTACAGGGAATAATGGAAGTAAGTGATTAATCCTGCTGAGAGGGGGAAGGGGCTTAGGGTAAAGGAATACTCAATTGAAAATTGCATATATGAGCTAAAATTTGAAGGATGAGTTAGAATTCACTATACTAGAAAGGGGCTTCTAGATCAGGAGTGAGTGACTGGTGAACAGGGCAGGGAGGGCATTGTAAGAGAAATAAACCACGTGTATAAGGAAACAGGAGCAAGGAGGCCTGGAAAATGGGGCTGGTAGGAAGAAAGGCTAGTGCACAGTAGAGGACAGCCAGGGCGGTGGAGGATGTAAGAACATGAGATGAGGAAGGAGCAGAGCCTGACCATACATGTAATTCTTCAACAGGGAATCAACTAATAATGTGCATTTCAGAAATGTAAATCAGTGGAGGGGACTGAAGGACCAGTTAATATCATAGTTTTCTTCCTCTTCCCTAGTACCTCTTCTGAGCAGTTGTTTTTCAGTCAGTAAGCCATGTATGATTCTTTCGTGGCCCTATGGACTGTAGCCCGCCAGGCTCCTTTGTCCATGGGATTTTCCAGGCGAGAATACTGGAGTGGGTAACCATTTCCTCCTCTGGGGAATTTCCTGAACCAGGGATCAAACCTGAGTCTCCTGTATTGCAGGCGGATTCTCTACCACTGAGCCACCAGGGAAGGCCCCTTCTAACTTATCAACTTCAAGGATAATGTTCAGCTGTTATGATCCTTAAGGGCACACTGACTGACTGTGGCTACCCCCTACTGTAATGTGTGGTGGCATGTGTTCTGATTGGTTGGTGCCTGTACCTTGCTCTTGAAAATCACTGTGGTATGGCTCCCCTTCGAGGATTCAATCATGACAAGCTGGGATCACTGAATGGGGCTTCTTACAACTCACAACAGAAAACACAGAATTACTTTTAGCATCATAATTATTTCAAAATATTTTCAGTCCTCACTCTTCACAATTGAAATGTCTAATTTTCTTGTCATTTTTGCTTAGTGAAGTGGAAGGGTGATAAGGAGAGGTGGAACTAGTTAGACAGCAAACAAAGGCATGGAAGGAGTTTTGGGGATAAAGACAATGAGTCTGAATTTAGGAGTGTTGAGATGGAGCTACTGATGGAAAACCCTGGGAGAGTACCTAGAAAACCTGTGGAGCCAGAGCTTAACAGAGAGAAGGCTGAGATTAGAAACCAGAAAGTTAACTTGTGAGTATGCATAGAAGGTCACCAGGAAAAGTGTGTCAGTAGAGAAAACAAAGAATGAATACTTCATCATTCCAGTTTTCATTCCACACGGAAAACTCTTCATTTGAAAGGTGGCCCAAGGATAACCAATGGATTATCACTAAGGTGACCACTGTCAGGATTTGCCTGGGATAGCTCCAGTTTATGCCTGTCATTCTAACATCCTATCTGGATTCCAACATCCTATCCTCAGCATTTGATCTAGACAGGCGTGTCCTATTCAAATAAGAAAATTTGTGGCTTGATTTTAAGTGAGAAGGATATTTAGTGAGTGGTTAAGAGCAGTAGGGCTCCCCTGGTGGCTCAGCTGGTAAACAGTTGCCTGCAATGTGGGAGACCTGGGTTTGGTCCCTGCGTTGGGGAGATCCCCCGGAGAAGTGAATGGCTACCCACTCCGGAATTCTGGCCTGGAGAATTCCACAGAGGTTGAGATGGCTGGATGGCATCACTGACTCGATAGACAGGAGTTGGAGTGAATTCTGGGAGTTGGTGATGGACAGGGAGCCCTGGCATGCTGTGATTCATGGGGCCGCAAAGAGTTGGACATGACTGAGTGACTGGACTGAACTGATATAGTCCAAGGGGTTGCAAAGAGTCGAACACGACTGAGTGACTTTCACCTCACTTAAGAGCACTAAATACAGGTCTATGCAGACCTTCCAGCCCACTGGCCTTGAGGAGCCTACACTTATGGTCTACGTGTAGGTCATACCTCAGATGCAGTCTTTGCCATGAATCTCAAACATATTACTTGTATTCATTTTCAATGATTTGTTATTAACATCTTAGATACTGATTGCCTCTTTGAAGTAATTCAGCCTATTTAGATTTTTGGTGTTTCAATGCTGTTTTTCAATTTTTAAAATTTTACTACTGGTTTTAGGGTGATGATGTGTTAACTTCTATCATACACTCCTTTTTCTTTCATTTTCAAATTGAAGCCCTTAATAATTTTGGTGTCAGCAGAATAAAATTAATTTCACCAGAGGATGGTTATACATCTGTCTTATCTGACATACTTTGACTCCCCATAAGTAATGGCCAATCTGAAATGCTGATCTTCATGCCACGGCTGGAAACAATGCATCCTGGGCTTAGTTTACAGTTTATAACATGTTAACCTTTTAATCGACTCTATTTGAATGAATAGTACATTCCCACATGTTTCAGGGAAATATTGATTTCTTGTGGGAAAATACTCAAACGATTAAATGCCCATGAAACCCCAAAGGAACCCAATTTAAACCTTAAAACATTTAATTACAAAGCCTTTTATTTAATTGGTTTCCCAAATAATGTTGTGAGAAAATATATCGTTAGAAAAAGCTATTGGATAGGCCAAGTACTACAATTTGACAATGTTTTCTCTAGTAAAGTCCTTTATCACAATCTAAGTTGGCTTTATCAGACCTTCTATTTTCTCTTTTAGCATGTGGTCAGAGAAACATACTCAAACAAACTAACCACTTCTACATGTGCCTTTCTTCCTTTCAAAATAGAGCTACTTCTGCACAGAGGAGGAGCCAGCATACATCTGGATCACAGAAGGAACACACTGTGAGCCTCGCCCCAGATATTCCGCCTGCGGCCGCCGCCTGCTCTAGGATGACCTAGCGGCCATGTGGAAGCTCCCGGGATCGGCACGCAGCCAGGCAAGCGGTGTGGCAGAGCAAGGGGCAGCGCCTGCAGAGCCACCCTAGTTTCAGGGTTTGCCACCGTGTCTTCACTGCGGTCTGTTCTTGCTGACTAGACGTGGGTATCCCACGCCAGCTCTCTCCAAAACTGGGGGCTGAGCCTGCTCCAGTATTCTTTGACTTGGGACCTGATCCTCTTTTCCTTCTTCACAGATGGAAGTGTTGAGTTCCAAAGCCTCCTGCTCGGGGCTGTTTGGCCACAGTGTGCTCTGTCCACAGCCCTTTTCTCCCTTGTTTGTATTTCTTTGAATCAAGCCATGCCCAGATCATTCCAACTTCCTCAAACTTGGCATCCCAGGAGAACCAGTATCTCTCCTGAGAACAGCTGTACAAGTTGGCAAAGGCATAGTCCCAGTTTAACCCCTCTCCTCCAACTGTCAGGGCCCAGCATGGCTTGAGACCATTACACAAGGTGTCATGAGAGCACATTTCCCCCTTTTCTTCTCATTCACTTTCTCATAGACTTGGGACAGCTTTGTTCGGAACATAATTTCCGCCTCACGGTTACATTTTGACATGAACAGTGGCCTTTACAGCCTATCTTACCTGCACTACTGTGTGTAACTGGACTGGTAACCTCACCAAGGCACCAGAATCATTCAAGAGACAGCACTACCTGGGTTGCTGGGTGAAAGCCCTGGGACCTGATCATGGCTTGAATCTAGAAAAGTACTTCACTGGGAGTAGACATTATTGAGCATGGTAAACCCTTACATAGAAGTTGAGCTTTATCTAAGAATGTATGTATGTGACCTGTTTATTCTGGTTTCACATCCTGGTTTGCAGATTTACATATACAACATTGTACAGATCATTTCCTCAAATCTGTCCCTCAAGCATGCAAAGTCAATGAAACTGGTGCGTTATTCCAGAGTTGACTTGCTGAGAGGACACAGGATTAACTGATAACATGGTTGAAAGTAGAAACAAAGGATACATAGAGCAAGGAAGGGAGGGGAAGAAAGAAAGAGAATAAATTCCAATCAGACAGAGAATAGCCCCGTGCAACGATAATTGTATTTCTCTGAAAACCATCGGGTCATGTCTCTGTAAATACAGTAATCAATTGTTGTGTCAGTTAAGTCTCTGTGATTTCATGTAACAAAACCTGCTCTGGTAGAGCCAAGCAAAAAGGAACTTGTTGGAAGAAAGTGTTTGGAAAGCATGAAAGAAGAAAACTGGAGTCACTTGTCTTGAAAAAGAGAAATCAAGGCAAAGCTGGGGAGTCAGGCTGTAAGGTTTCTTGCACAGTCTCTTAGTAACAGATTATCTAAAAGAAATGAACTCCAACCATTAAATATACTTATGGTATTCTTAAGAATTTAAATTGTAATGTGTCAGCATGGCTTCTTCCTACCTTGGGTTTCCTAACCACACCCTGGCCATAGAATGCAGAGCGTCTAGACGCTCAGTGCCTCCAAAGATGCTCCAGACTGAGAGTGGGAAAGGAATCCTGCTCACTGAAGAGTCACCGTGAAGGAGGTGCCCTTTACAGGCACTGCAGTGCGCCAAGCTTCACACTTTGCTCTGCAGCATCCCATGCCATCATCTCATCTTTCCCTCCCATCAGCTCTATCAAGCAGGCAGTCACATTCTAAAGGAGATCAGCCCTGGGATTTCTTTGGAAGGAATGATGCTAAAGCTGAAGCTCCAGTACTTTGGCCACCTCGTGCGAAGAGTTGACTCATTGGAAAAGACTCTGATGCTGGGAGGGATTGGGGGCAAGAGGAGAAGGGGACGACCGAGGATGAGATGGCTGGATGGCATCACCAACTCGATGGACGTGAGTCTGAGTGAACTCTGGGAGTTGGTGATGGACAGGGAGGGCTGGAGTGCTGCAATTCATGGGGTCGCGAAGAGTTGGACACGACTGAATGACTGAACTGAACTGAACTGAGCATCCTTGGGGCCTCCCTGGTGGCTCAGGTGGTAAAGAATCCACCTGCAATGCAAGAGACCGGGGTTCAGTTCCTGGGTTGGGAAGATCCCCTGGAGAAGGGAATGGCAACCCACCCTAGAATTCTTGCCTGGAGAATTCTCTAGACAGCAGAGTCTAGCAGGTTGCAGTTCATGGGGTCACAAAGAGTTGGGCACAACTGAGGACTCCCACTTTCACTTTTCTTTCCACTAGTAGTATTCTCAAGCCAACACTAGGAAAAAGGACAACCAGGGAGAGGAGCTGACTTGCAGGAGTCAGCAGAGTCCAGACTGAATCTTGGCATGGCTTCTATCTTAATCTACTATGATATGATCACTTGCCTGAAACTTTGTGTCCCAACTTGAGAGGGAAGTAGAACTCAACAGTTTTCCTAGTCAGGGTTGATGTCTCCAGTGTTCTTGCCTGGAGAATCTCAGGGATGGAAGGGCCTGGTGGGCTGCCATCTAAGGGGTTGCACAGTGTCGGACCCGACTGACGTGACTCAGCAGCAGCAGTAGTGTGCATATCCCAGTGATACCAGTTGTTAAACAATGACATACTGGGTTGCCCAGAAAGTTTGACTGGATCTTTCTGTAACATCTCATGGAAAACTTATAACGGATTTTTGGCCAGCCCAGTACTTCCCAATCAGTTGGTAAACAGCCACAGGCTCTCGGGATGCCCATGACCGCCACTCTGGCCCTTTCTCTAGGTCCTCGGATTTCCATACTATTCAACGAGTGACTTAACACATGGAGTATCCGGGGACTGCAAGGATTCTGCCATTCTTCCTCATTAGTTGCTATCAGTTTCACACCAAAATATTTTTAATTTTACCTCTGTTTCTGTTTAAGTCCAGGGAAGAAGACAGTAGGCCTTTAAGTAGTGGGGCTTACCTTATATTCCAAAATTATCTGTGCAATATTTATAACAGAGATAACTAGGTCATTCCTTTCACTAAAAACAACAATAATAATAAAGGCAGTTTACCTCTGGGCCCACAGGTTCTGTGCTTCACTGAATTTTCCATTTTGGTGCCCTTTCTTCCTTAGCATTCTTCCTAATTTATTAGAAACATTAATCCAATCAGAGTGAATGTGTGTCTATGCCTTAGAAGAAAAAAAAGAAGAAATGTGATGTATGGTGGGGTAGAATTATCCGTCCTCATTAGCTGGAACCCAGGAGGGTCTGTAAGAGCCACTCACCAAGAAGACCATAGATCATAGGCAAGCGTGTCCCAGCAGACTCCAAGGTACTGTACTTCATTATTTTCCCAAACATGAGGGTGCTTGCTTTGTATTCGAGCTCCACTTTTCCATGTTATAATACATTCATTTAAATGCAGATTTTGTTATTCTGCTTAACATCATCAGTCTATCAGACAGACACCTGTGGGGAAATATAAATTAACCTATCTCTGTACATTAGTGGGAAGCACTAAGCTTGCCACAATTATCAATTTGTCCTCGGGGTCACCTTGTTTTATCTTTCACACGTTAAGAATGCTGTTCAGAAATGCACTGTCATGCCTTGCCATCTGAAGTGTTCTGCCTCTCACGAACAGGATAGCTTCGACTACATCACAGGCTGAAGAACTCATCCGTAAACTCAGGAAAACGTTATCCTGGGGGAAAGTACCACCAACAGGTGTGCTGGTATCGGTGTCGTTCATCCTGGTGTGAGCCACTGCTCCATCTATTTGAAAGGTTCTAGGCTAGCTCTTCTCAGCACAAAAACATTTGGCTGAGAACCTGAAGCAGAACTCAGTGAGAGCCTTATGAGAAGTCATTTGATGGGTCATTCATAGCGGGCAGAGAGGCCTGGAAATCAGCCTTCTTTGAAAAGTGAACCAACACATGTGCAGAGAGCAAACATATGGATACTAAGGGGAAAGGAGAGTGGTGAGATGAATTGGGAGGTTGCCATGGATGTATATACAATATTGAGACAACGCACAAAACACATGAGAACCTACTGTATAGTATAAGGAACTCTACTCAATGCTCTGTGATGACCCAGATGTGAAGGAAATCCAGAAAACAGGGGGTTGTTATTTAGTCGTTAAGTTGTGCCCAACTCTGCGACTCCATGGATTGTAGCCTGCCAGGATACTCTGTTCATGGGATTTTCCAGGCAAGAAAACGAGTGGGTTGCTGTTTCTTTCTCCAGGGTATCTTCCCACCCCAGGGATCAAACTTGTGTCTCCTGCTTGGCAGGTGAATTTTTTTTTTTACCACTGAGACACCTGGGAAGATATATGTATGCATGTATGTATGTGTGTGTGTGTATATATATATATATATATATATATATATATATATATGTAGCTATTTATGTAGATATATGTATATGTATAGCTAATTCACTGTGTTATATATTAAAAACAAAACATTGTAAAGCTACTATACTTCGATAAAAAGTACATAAATAAAAATGAACCAAGTAAATTCACAGATAAGAGCTTACTAGAGTGTTACATTACAGGACTCAGGGACTCAGAACTATCATTAGTAAGTGCTAACCCTGGTTTTATATTCTATAAACAGTATTTTGGTCCACACTTAAACTGGGAATTAGGAATGCCATGTTTTCATTTAACAGATAAGGTCAGAGATTGCACTACACGTGGCCACTGGCCATGCTGCCTGGTTCCTCTAAACTACGTCCCGTTGCATTAATTCAAAAGCAAGAAGAGTCTGACAGCACACCAAAGCTTGACCACATGCCAACAAATGCATGCCTACCATCAGCAGTGTTGCTGTATCTGAAGAGAGTACTCGCCTGAGCTTTAACAAACCAGGGAAGTAGAGAGCTCAAGTTTTAAATCCTGCGTTTGGCACAGTATCTTTCCTGAAATCCTCAAACAAAGGATAGGCACCTTTGTTGGCCAGTCCTAGTGTATCCTAGAGTCTTCTATCACATACTCAACACTAATAAAATTATTTGTCTGAGAATCACCTTTCTGAATAGACTGAGAGTTCTGTGGAAGTTTCTTCCATAATGTTTTGTTTACCAAAATCCCCACACTTAGCTCAGTGCACATCACTTCTCAAAATATTAAGTGAGTAGTCAATTTCCAACTCAGTCCGTAGGAGAGGGAAGCAGACAACCTGATGAAAATACCTTGACCTAGTAAATGGATCCGGAGAAGGCAGTGGCATCCCACTCCAGTACTCTTGCTTGGAAAATCCCATGGATGGAGGAGCCTGGTGGGCTGCAGTCCATGGGGTCGCTAGAGTCGGACATGACTGAGCGACTTCACTTTCACTTTTCACTTTCATGCCTTGGAGAAGGAAATGGCAGCCCACTCCAGTGTTCTTGCCTGGAGAATCACAGGGACAGGGGAGCCTGGTGGGCTGCCATCTATGGGGTCCCACAGAGGTGGACACAACTGAAGTGATTTAGCAGCAGCAGCAGCAACAGTAAATGGATCTCTACTGTCACAGGTGGCTGTATCATATGCCATAGCTCCAGAGCACTGGTTTCCCCTTCTTCCTCTCTTAGCCCTAAACTGAGGCTGCCCAGGGTGCTGCCTAATTATTATGCATGTGTACCATTTATTTTTCTTCAGAGGCAAAGTGTGTAGGCCTGCTACTGTACATACTTTCTCTTCTTGGTGGTTTGACTTCTCAACGAAAGATAGCACCTGCGTACCAGTCGCTCTCTTGCCCCTTGTGCAGTTCATTCCATGGAATTTGCGGGCAGTCACATGAGGACGTTACTGGGCCCCTAAGGCAAAGACCCTGACCCAGAAACACAGTGGCCTGCTCTGGCACCGGACTTTGAGTGACCATCAGTGGTCCTAGGATGGTGCCTCTGACAAATGATGTGCAAGGGGAATGTAGTTCATTCTAAGAAGAAAAGGACTATTTCTAGAAAGTCAGAAGCGAAACACTTAGAAATTTTCAGAACTTTATTGAAGGGGTATGTAATTGATGGTTTGTGAGAAAATGCAGACAATATCAGAGAAGTTGGTCTCAGGTGCAGGCTCTTTATTAGAATATTCAGAGGTTTTCTTTGATCAGTTGAATGTATCAACCCTCACCCCAATAGTATACTCCCTTACAATACCAAATTCCCTTCTTTCAGAAGAATTTATTAACTAGACTTTCCAAAGAGCCCCATGCCAAGGACTGAGTCACACTGGCCTGTAGGTTTTGATCTTTCCTATCTGTTTGGTCCTGAAGTACGCCTCTCCTTCATCCTCTATTGAAGTTCACAACTCTCCTTTTAAGAGAAAATAAAATATTTACACAACAATTTACGCAGTTTTCACATTTAAGCCATTCCTTCTCTTCTGTTTCACTCAGAGATAACTAAGAAATCATCTTCAAAATCAATCAGGAGGTACAGGAGATATATATATATATATATATATATATATATATATATATATATCTTGATTCATTCCTAGACTTCCTTCTAGGAGAAATGGATATATTATAAAATGAAACTATTATCTCCTCTGAGACAAGCAGCACCTCTAAATAACACCAGATACACCTTTAGTCACTCCAGAAAATCATTTAATCACATATTCATCTCAACATCTCACGCAAATCATATTGGAAAACAAAATAATGAAAATTCTGGAACAAAATTACAGTTTAGGTAAGCTGGATTTTTTTGTAAATTAATTTATTTATTTTAATTGCAGGCTAATTACTTTACAATAGATTTGATATTTTTAAGATGTATCTTTCACAGACTAAGCCCAGAATTGTCTGATTTCGTGGATTTGAAGAATTCTAGAAGAAACAGTTTCTTTGTACACAGTTTTTATATAATATATACAATTCATGAGATTCTACAAGTCATAAACTCATTTCAGAATTATGTCATTAAATTCCACACTAGCTGTGTCAAGTAAGGCAAGACTGATATTATGACCACATTGAATAAGTGAGAAAACTGAGGCACAAAGAAATATGCGCCTCTTTCAAAGTCATCATCAAAAAATAAGCAGAAGACCTAAATAGACATTTTTCCAAAGAAGACATACAGATGGCCAACAGGTACATAAAAAGATGCTCAGTATCACTCAGTATTATACTGAGCATCTTAGTGATACTAGAAATGCATATTAAAACTACAATGAGATATCAGCTCAGACCTGTCAGAAAAGCTATCACCAAAATGTCTACAAGTAATAAATGCTAGACAGGATGTGGAGAAAAGGGAGCCCTCCCACGTGATTGGTGGAATGTAAATGATGCAGTCGCTGGGGAAAACATTATGGAAGTTGCTTAAAAACTAAAGAGAGAGCTACTATATAATCCAGCAATCCCATTCCTGTGCATATAACCAAAAAAGATGAAAACTCTAATTTGAAAAGATACATGCACTCAAGTGTTCATAACAGAATGATTCATAATAGCCAAGACATGAAAGCAATCTAAACATCAATCAACAGATGAATGGATAAAGAACATGTGAGATTATATATTTATATATATACACACACACGCACCAACACATATGTACACACACACACTCATGCCCAATAATGATGGAATATTACTCAGTCACAAAAAGAAAGACACACTGCCATTTGCAGTAGTATGGATGGATTTAAATACTATCATACTGAGTGAAGTATGTCAGACAAAAAAACAAAAATGATGTTCTTTGCATGTGAAATCTAAAAAGAATACATAAAGGAGCTTATTTACAAAACAGAAACAGATTCACAGATGTAAAAAACAAATTTACGGTTATCAAAGGAGAGGGGGTAAATTAGGAGTATGGGATTAAAATATACACACCACTATAAACAACAAGGTTTTACTGTACAGCACCGGGCACCCAGGGATGCCAAAAACTGGGCTTCCCTGATAGCTCAGTTGTTAAAGAATCCGCCTGCAATGCAAGAGACCCCAGTCCAATTCCTGGGTTGGGAAGATCTGCTGGAGAAGGGATAGACTACCCACTCCAATATTCTTGGGCTTCCCTTGTAGCTCAACTGGTAAAGAATCTGTCTGCAGAGCAGGAGACCTGGGTTTGATCCCTAGGTAGGGAATATCCACTGGTGAAGGGAAAGGCTACCCACTGCAGTATTCTGGCCTGGAGAACCCAGTGAACTGTACAGTCCAGGGAGTCACAGAGTCAGACACCATTGAGTGACTTTCACTTTAGGACTTCCCTGTAGCTCAAATGGCAAAGAATCTGCTGGTGATGCAGGAGACCAGGGTTCAGTCCCTGGGTCTGGAAGAGCCTCTGGAGAAGGCAATGGCAATCCACTCCAGTATTCTTGCTTGGAGAATTCCATGGCCAAAGAAGGCTAGTGGGCTATAATCCGTGGGGTCACAAAGAGTCAGACACAACCGAGCAACTAACACACAGATACACGGAACTATATTCAGTATCTTGTAGTAACCCACAATGGAAAATAATCTGAATGCAATATATATATATATATATATATATATATATATATATATAACTGAATCACTTTGCTATATATCTGAAACTAGTAAAATATTGTAAGTCAATTATACTTCAATTTAAAATAAAATGTAGATCACTGGAGATGGAAAGCCAGGTTTTCTGACTTTAATTCTAGTCTTCTTGATAAAACAGAAACATAATCACTTTTTACTGTAACATTTTCACTGAAACATCATAAAGAACAAATATTTATTATAAGAATGAATGAATTTTCAGCCAATCCATCTTTATTTATGTGATTAGAATCAGAGTGTTTGAAAAGAAGGAAGGTACTTAGTCCCTACAATAAAACCTTTTACAATTTAGCTAAGGGTTAATACAAACACCAAGAGAAACTGGAAAGTTGTGCTGCTGATTTTTTTTTTTTTCAAGAGTCTGTATTATCAGAGCAAGTAAAGGACACTGCGGACCTGAACAGGTTCATGTAATCCTGCCAGCCAAACACACACCTAGTACATGAGACGCAAGGCTCCAGAACACAGTAAGGTCACAACTGAGGCTTTTAGATTACTGACTAAATGGGGAGATAAAATTGAAGAAAGCTATCTACACTATGTCTCCTTCCAGCAAGGTATTTTTTGACATGTACTTTTGATATTGTCTTCCAAATGGAGAAAACCTCTCCTTCAGCTATCACCTAAGACATTGGCTGTCTCCAGATTTCACTTGTTCATTTCTTCATTCAGTCCTTCAGCGATCATTTACTGGTTGCCTATTATATACCAGCCACTGTTTTAAATGTTATGAATATAGTAGTAAAGGAAGGAAGCATAATCCCTGTTTCCATCAAGTTTATAATTTGATGGAGAGAGATAGCTGATACACACATCAATGATTATGCATGCATAATAAAAGGTCATAATATTTACGGAGTAACATAAGCAGGAAATAAGGCTAGGCAGTCCCATGCTGGTTGGGAAACCGACAGTTTTCAAAAATGTCAAAACTAAAATGTGTTGAAAAAAATCAACATTTGAGCAAAGATCTGAAGGAAGGAGTAGAGTAAGAAAGACATGCAGCTTTCAAGAAAAATAATATTCTAAGTAGAAGAAAGAGCCTCTGCAAATGCTGTCCATGGCTCACTGGAAGGAGAGAAGGAAGATGATTCTGGAAGAAAAGGAGTCGGGTATCCACAGAGGAGCTGAAAGCACATGAGGGCGGCGCTAGTAGATCACAAAGACCTGGTGTACTTTGAAAGGACACTGGGTTTTTCAACTTGAGTAAGATCGGGAGCCCTTGGGAGGTTTCGAGCAGGGAATTAAGGTAATCTAACTTGTTTTCATTTGTGTCTGGGCTGAGACTATACTAAACCAGGACAACGGTAGAAGCAGCAAGGCTGTAGCAGTAGGTAAATACACAGTCCAGACAAGAGATAATGGTATAATGATGAATATGTCACTGGTCTACTTCTTGCTCTCCACTGGCTGTGCTTGAAATATCTTATTCATTTCACCTGGTTCCTTCACGCATCCTCTATGTTCTGATCACTTTCAAATCTATCTCTGATTTAAAAACCTCTCAATAGCAAGATGGAGAAGGCAATGGCAACCCACACTAGTATTCTTGCCTGGAGGATCCCATGGACGGAGGAGCCTGGAAGGTTGCAATGCATGGGGTTGCTAAGAGTCGGGCACGACTAAGCGACTTCACTTTCACTTTCATGTATTGGAGAAGGAAATGGCAACCCACTCCAGTGTTCTTGCCTGGAGAATCCCAGGGACGGCGGAGCCTGGTGGGCTGCCGTCTATGTGGCAGCACAGAGTCGGACACGACTGAAGCGATGCAGCAGCAGCAGCAGCAGCAGCACTATATATTTTACAACAGCCTAGCTAGCTACCCCAACCTTAACATGTTGATGTTAAACATATTCTCACTTTAATACATTCACAGTTCTTTGTATTTTCACCTTACAACCAATTCAGTTCAGTTCAGTCGCTCGGTTGTGGCCGACTCTTTGCAACCCCATGAATCGCAGCACGCAAGGGTTCCCTGTCCATCACCAACTCCCGGAGTTCACTCAGACTCACGTCCCTCGAGTCAGTGATGCCATCCAGCCATCTCATCCTCGGTCGTCCCCTTCTCCTGCTGCTCCCAATTCCTCCCAGCATCAGGATCTTTTCCAATGAGTCAACTCTTGGCATGAAGTGGCCAAACTATTGGAGGTTCAGCTTTAGCATCATTCCTTCCAAAGAAATCCCAGGGCTGATCTCCTTCAGAATGGACAGGTTGGATCTCCTTGCAGTCTGAGAGACTCTCAGGAGTCTTCTCCAACGCCACATTTCAAAAGCATCAATTCTTTGGTGCTTAGCTTTCTTCACAGTCCAACTTTCACATCCATATATGACTACTGGAAAAACCATAGCCTTGACTAGACGGACCTTAGTCGGCAAAGTAATGTCTCTGCTTTTGAATATGCTATCTAGGTTGGTCATAACTTTTCTTCCAAGGAGGAAGTGTCTTTTAATTTCATGGCTGCAGTCACCATCTGCAGTGATTTTGGAGCCCCAAAATATAAAGTCTGACACTGTTTCCACTGTTTCTCCATCTATTTCCCATGGGGTGATGGGACTGGATGCCATGATCTTAGTTTTCTGATTGTTGAGCTTTAAGTCAACTTTTTTCACTCCCCTCTTTCACTTTCATCAAGAGGCTCTTTAGTTCTTCTTCGCTTTCTGTCCTTAAGGATGGTGTCATCTGCATATCTGAGGTTATTGATATTTCTCCCGGAAATTTTCATTCCACCTTGTGTTTCTTCCAGTCCAGTGTTTTTCACGATGTACTCTGCATAGAAGTTAAATAAGCAGGGTGACAATATACAGCCTTGACATACTCCTTTTCCTATTTGGAACCAGTCTGTTGTTCCATGTCCAGTTCTAACTGTTGCTTCCTGACCTGCATATAGGTTTCTCAAGAGGCAGGTCAGGTGGCCTGGTATTCCCATCTCTTTCAGAACTTTCCACAGTTTATTGTGATCCACACAGTCAAAGGCTTTGGCATAGTCAATAAAGCAGAAAGAGATGTTTTTCTGGAACTCTCTTGCTTTTTTCATGATCCAGCGGATGTTGGCAATTTGATCTCTGGTTCCTCTGTCTTTTCTAAAACCAGCTTGAACATCAGGGAGTTCACAGTTCACGTATTGCTGAAGCCTGGCTTGGAGAATTTTGAGCATTACTTTACTAGCATGTGAGATGAGTGCAATTGTGTGGTAGTTTGAGCATTCTTTGGCATTGTCTTTCTTTGGGATTGGAATGAAAACTGACCTTTTCCAGTCCTGTGGCCACTGCTGAGTTTTCCAAATTTGTTGGCATATTGAGTGCAGAATTTTCACAGCATCATCTTTCAGGATTTGAAACAGCTCAACTGGAATTCCATCACCTCCACTAGCTTTGTTTGTAGTAATGCTTCCTAAGGCCCACTTGACTTCACATTCCAGGATGTTTGACTCTAGGTGAGTGATCACACCATCGTGATTATCTTGGTTGTGAAGATCTTCTTTGTACAGTTTTGTGTATTCTTGCCACCTCTTCCTAATATCTTCTGCTTCTGCTAGGTCCATACCATTTCTGTCCTTTATCAAGCCCATCTTTACATGAAATGTCCCCTTGGTATCTCTAATTTTCTTGTAGAGATCTCTAGTCTTTCCTATTCTATTGTTTTCCTCTATTTCTTTGCATTGATTGCAGAGGAAGGCTTTCTTATCTCTCCTTGCTATTCTTTGGAACTCTACTCCTCAACAAATAACCATCTACCATTTCTATACCTTTACATTTCTTACCATAGTATTATTCCTATTACTGCTGCCTCAGTTTAGAACATTCTATTTTTCCAGAGGTACAAACATAACGTCATTCTCAACTGCTCATAGGTAGATTGGATCTATGTAAATACACAGATCCCAAAGCTCAGCCCACCAAAAAAAAAAAAAAAAAAAATTCCTACCCAAATTAGCACAATAATTGTTTGCAACAGACACATACTTTCCTCTAGTATTTCCCCTTATTGCCAGGGAGCACACATTCTAAAGCCAGTCAAAGGATTTGAGCATATTAGATGCAAATGAGAAAGTACTATCTTCTGTTTATATGAACAATGCACTCCTAGTAGATCAAGGACAATTGAAACTATTGAAATAACCCAAGCTGAAAAATCTAGCATTAACCATAGGCAGGAAAAGTTAAAATGGAGAGAAATGGATATATTCAATGAGTCTTAAAGAGGTAGGTTCCGGCTGGTTTGAGACTTTCAGCCATAGTTATGTACACTTTTTGAGGTCATTTGTTTTAGCTTTACACTACATGAAGACTCTTTGGGATCTGAGAGCTAATTAAGCAAGACATTTTCTGATCTTCATTTTATTTATTCTTAAAAACAAGAAACAAACAAACAAACAAGCAAACAAAAAAGAACCCTTGTTAGACTGTCACCAATTCCCAGTTGGGAAAGCTGAGGCTTAGTCTGTATGTCAGAGTGAGACTTTACTTGCAGGTTTGTCAGACACCAAAATTATGTGTGGGCCCTGTACATAATCTTAAAGGTAAGATAAGTTGAATTAAACTGTCATGGTTGAATTTATTACTCATAAGTATCTAATAAATATTTCAAATATGTCATCAATTCACAAATTCATCACCTTATATGATTTCCTGGACAGTAAGGAAACAAGCTGAAACTCCAATACTTCGGCCAGCTGATGCAAAGAACTGACTCACTGGAAAAGACTCTGATGCTGGGAAAGATTGAAGGCAGGAGGAGAAGGGGACGACAGAGGATGAGATAGTTGGATGGCATCACCAACTCAATGGACATGAGTGTAAGTAAATTCCAGAAATTAGTGATGACAGGGAGGCCTGGTGTGCTGCAGTCCAAGGGGTCACAAAGAGTTGGACATGACTGATTGACTGAAATGAACTGAACACAAGGAAAATGAGTAATAGGAATCTTTTTTATTCTACTTCTTATTTAGAGAACACTGTAGAAAATATTTATATTTAAGAAAGCAATGATTCTAATGAAGAAATCAAATCATTCAAATTGTGCTCTTTCTAAAAATCATATAAAATGAGAAGTGAAATTGCTCAGTCATGTGCAACTTTTTGCGACCTCACGGACTGTAGCCTACCAGGCTCTTCCATCCATGGAATTTTCCAGGCAAGATTACTGGATTGGGTTGCCATTTCCTTCTCCAGGGGATCTTCTCGACACAGGGTTTGAACCCATTTTCTCTGGCATTGCAGGCAGACGCTTTACCCTCCGAGCCACCAGGGAAGCCCATATGTAAAATGATCAGCCCTGAATAGCAAGACAAGGTCAAGAACATGTGAAGAAATGAAGGAGCAGATTGCTAATTATCGTTTTTATTATCATCTTGGAAAGAAGGAAGGTTTGTTTGTAATTGCTTTGGTAGGCATTCATAGTAAATGAACCTGAAAAAGGCAATATTCCTTCTCCAGAACGGTTTGCTGTCTCAATTTCCCCTTTGAAAGTATCAGCCAAACCTCTTTTAACTGTTTGTAAAAACAAAATCATACTGAGTTACAGCTCAGCTTTGTAGGGAGTTAATAAGGTTGGCTCTTTGCCTCAACTGGTAAGGGATTTTCCTAAGAAGAGAATCATTTTTCCAGTTGAATTCAATGCTCTTGCTATATGACCGCTGTGCAAAGAACATATTCACAGTATTGCATTTCAACATCACTAGGTCAGGCCCTTCTCCCTTTCAGAAAGTCACTGTCTTTCTTTTGAGAACCATTACCATCTACTGGTATTTCCATTTTCAGAGAAGCAAAGTTTGCCACACTGAAACCAAGAAGGACACTGTGGGGCTCCTGGGCAGGAAAGCCTTTTGTCCCCCAGTCTCTGCTTTTTATAGGCAAGACTCCAGCCTCCATGACCTGCTCTGAATTCCAAAGGGCAGATTCAAACTGTTGCTAATTAGGGAAGGAGTAGCCAAGAAACTACCTGAGCTGAGGTTAAAGGGGCCACAGAAGCTCTTCAAGACTAGAAGACAGACCTCTTGAGACAAAAACACACACCCTCATCTTGTCAGCAGCCCTGCCTTTGAACTATTGCTATAAAATGAGTGAAAGCCGCTCAGTCTTGTCCAACTCTTTGTGATCCCATGGAATGTACAGTCTGTGGAATTCTCTAGGCCAGAGTGGGTAGCCTTTCCTTCTCCAGGAGATTGCCATAAAACTCCTCATCAAATCCTCCTGGAGCTTTCCAGAGCAGGAGCCTCCCTGTGTCTCTCTTTGGCTGGCAATGAAATAAAGCTATTCTTTTTAACTCCACCCCGAACCCTGAGATTTAGTTTGCTCTACAGAGGGTGATGCTGTCATCAATGGTAATGCCTCTTTTGGCCTGAGGAAGAAACAGAAGACTCAGGAATTTTTATCTTTTCACCTCCTCCTTAATTGCCTTAAAGAATTCAGACAGAGGAGCCACCCCAAGAAAGAAAAGTATCACCTGAGTTATTATAGCATAATATGAACTAGACATGGGAGACAGGGAGGAACATAATAACCTCTTAAAATTTCTCTGTGTCCCATTGTTCCGACATGGCCCAGCAAACATTTGTTAACCAAATGTTGGGTTTTTTTCACCTTCCTGTGAACTGCTTTCCTTCTCTATGAAGTCACATTCCTTGTGGCTCAGCTGGTAAAGATTCTGCCTGCAATGTAGGAGACCTGAGTTCGATCCCTGGGTTAAATATATCCCCTGGAGAAGGAAAAGGCTACCAACTCCAGCATTCTGGAGAATTCCATGGACTAGTCCATGGGTTCACAAAGAGTCTGACACAACTGAGTGACTTTCACTTCACTTTCACTTTCTGTGAAGCTGCAGACCTTTCCTCCTTCAAATCCAGTATAACATATATGCCGCATTTTGCCTGTTTTTGGAACTCCACCATGCTTACGTGTATGCCCTATATGTAATTATTTTTTTTCTCTTATCAGTCTGTTTTATGTTATTTTAATTATTCAACCAGCTAAAAGAACTAGGAGGAGAAGGGGGTAATTCTCACTTTCCAAACACGTTCCAAGTGGGTTTTAATTTTCCCATTAGTCACTGTGCTCCCACCAATCCTGAGGACTGGGCTGCTTTCATCAGTTTTGCTGATGCCCTGGACCCCTGTCTAGAGTACTCAAGTTTTCTCTGAACTGAGTTGTGGTTCAGAAACGAACTGTCCTCATCTTATGGTGTAACATTCTGTGAATGTCTTGAACCTTGAAGTCTTACAAGTTTTTATTGAAAGTTGTTCTCTAATTATTTTGTACGTATCTTTTCCTCAAGAACTTAAACAGTGTTATATGGGTACCTGAGCTGAGACAATTTTAAGTGACAAGCAACAGTCAATTTTGTAAATTATTCTTCTCTATTGGGAATAAAAACTGATCCTGAGTCAAACCTCTGTGAATGACTCTTCTTTCTTGGGAACACCCTTTTGTCTCAGCCATTTGTCAATTCAAGTAAGTCTGTCTCCTACCCATGAGAGAATCATAAAGGGGAAGGGCACTTTTAAAGTTATGGATTTCATCCACCTACTAATAGTAAATCGCCACTGAGGCAAGAAATAGATGGGTCCCAGGATGAGCAGCTCGGAGAAGGCAATGGCACCCCACTTCAGTACTCTTGCTTGGAAAATCCCATGGATGGAGGAGCCTGGTGGGCTACAATCCATGGGATTGCGAAGTCAGACACCGCTGAGCAACTTCACTTTCACTTTTACTCTCATGCATTGGAGAAGGAAATGGCAACCCACTCCAGTGTTCTTGCCTGGAGAATCCCAGGGACGGGGGACCCTGGTGGGCTGCCATCTCTGGGGTCGCACAGCATCAGACACGACTGAAGCGACTTAGCAGCAGCAGCAGGATGAGCACCTGGAGTTGTTCCCTGTGGACAGATACTCCAAAATAGCAGGAGCAAGGGAAGAGCTGAGCTCTATACAGATAACAGATAAGAAATCACATATTCCTCATTCTCAAAGTCAAGGAGAACTTCCCAGACCACACATGAGCAAAAAGATTCCACAGAGGTCAAAAGGGGCAGGGTGCCAGGCATAGTAAGTGATTTCAACCTACCCATAGCTCTCTTCACTAGAATCCACCTGGCTGAGAGATGCACACACATATGTGCACACACACACACACACACACACACACACACACACATAGAATGACCCTGAGATAAATCAAGTACAGACTCAGAACCAAGGCAAGATGCCTTCTCTAACTTTCACGTACTGTTCCTGCCCATGAGCTTATACCAAAGATACGGTAAAAGAAGATATATTCTGCCCTTTTCTTTTCTCAAGTCTTATTAGTATTGTATAGCTAAAAAGAAAAATCAACACAAAGTGAGAAAAAGAATCACTGATTTATTTCACCTTAAAAATGGAATTTTAAACCTCATTCTGTTCATGTGTATGCACCACACCAAAATGTAAGCTTAGTGAAGTACTAAGGTCTTATACATAAGATTGTTATTTTGACTTTTGTTTGTGGCATTTTGCCTTTCAAGGATTAGGAAGAAAAACATGATTACCCTAAAATGATATGCAAGGGCTAATGGGAAGAATGGGAAAGTCACCTTGCATTTGATGCTAATTATTTGTCCCATATAATAATACACTGGGTGAGATAGTCATTCAAACAAGTTAGGAGAAAGTGAGTACTTTTACCTAGTGACTCGCGTTCAGTCCCGATCTGTTAGCTGGTCCTATATCTGAGAGAGAAAGCAATCTTTATCTAGAGCATGAGGGGAAAAAAAATACCAAAGCTAACGTGATAGAATGCTTCATAAATTTCTATTTCATACATGAAAATTAATACATTCCATTTGATGTTATTTGGCAGCCTATACTAAAAATCCTTAAAAATAAAAAGCAAAAAAGCAAAAAAAAAAAAAAGGAAACCTCAAAATGTTGGAGTCTCTAATTCTGCTTTGGGGAAGCTATTCTAAGAAAATTAATCTGAAACAGAGAAACTGTTTATGCACAAAATATTCATTGCACTGCATGTTTAAAGAAAAAATTTGAAATTAACCTAAACAGTCAACCACTGGAGGGAAGGTTAAATAAACTTTGTTATTTGGTGTTTTGTATTTAATGTAAATATTTGCAAAATATCTTATTTACAAGGAGATTATGTTCACACGGGAATATGTGAAGAGAATAAAACAGGATAAAAATACAGAGAGTATGCACTCAGATATGTTAAATATATCAAAAAGAAAATAAAGACTGGAAGAAAATAAACATTTGTGCTAACTGCTGGAAATAAGGAAAATAGTTTTATAATTCTTTTTTCCAAGATGAATACAAATCAATTTTAAATGGGAAGGGAAGGATACCTTACATAGAGAAAAGCTGAGTCTTTCAGAAACAGAGTATCACCTCACATGCAAAGCAGCTATGTGGATTACAGTGGTGCTATTATCAGGCTTATGAAATATGAATGTTGACCTTGTCTCCCTGCCATGTACTGACATTCAATGGTGTTTAGTGGAGGCCAATTACTTTTTCTTTCACCTTTAATTCTTCTCCAAATTTTGCCACTATATACCACTCAATAAGCTTAAAATTGTTTCAATGAATCAAGCTCCCTCTTAAAACATTTTCTTTTGTCTCAGAATAATTCTAAATATAATACAAAAATTATATGCCTTATGCTAATGGGGCCATTTTGTCTACGAGGGCATCTTGTCAGGGAGACCACATCTGAGTCTGTATGCTAAGCAGCTCTTAATTCCTTTATGGAATTCAAGAAATACAAATTCTAACAAAGAAGAAGAATGAAATATTATCCATTGCCCTCTGGAGCCTTCACAATAGTCCTGCATTCTTTAAGCAAATGTCATTGAGAATGTTTTTATTCTTGTATCCCTCCAAAGGGAAATGACAGAACCCGAGCACTTTGCATTTTCTCCTCTGAGCTGAAACACTGGGTCATATGAAGGTAAACACAGCTGGCCAGAGGTGGTCAGAGCTAAGGACCCCCACTTGCCTGGGGCTCCTTGGAAGCTCTGTATGTTTTGAATTTGTAATCTCACAAAGACCCCTCAAGTTGGGTAAGATGGATGTCCCACACAATTTTGATCGACCCGGGGACCTGGCCAACTTCCCCAGATATTGCTCAGTGGCACCTGGAGGGCACAGATTCTGTTTCTTCTGACACTACCTATTGAAACGTGGGACCTAGTGGGTCAAATGGAAGGAGAACATCATGCGACAGGAGAGCAGAAGAGAAACAGAGGGTAAAGGGGTGTGAGGCAGAAAGGGATACCAAGGATATCAAAATGCTCCTTGTTGATCCTTAAGAACTGAGATGAAAATCAAGGCTTGGTGGTGTCCCACCAGGAAACGCCCAGCCCTCTGATATAACATGACTCTGAGGGAGTCAATTCAAGGACCATAGGAGGAATGCCCTTGGTTCTAAAATTATTCAAAACTCAGATCAGAAAGAACAGGAATTAGCCTATCTCTGTGTCTGATATGCTTATGGCCAGTTCTTAGTTGCCAAGATCTCTGATGAGTATGTTATTTTGAAGCACTTGAAAAACGATTCATAAAAATATTTCATTTCAGAAAATAGTGGGAGGGACTTGCAGTTTAATAGAAATCATCAGAGACAATGATTATTAACAAGGTGGCTTAGTAAGCTACCTCAGTTTCTTCTTTTATAGAGGGAAACAGCTTAGAAAGAGAAGGCATGCCTGGGGTGATGGGTTTAGTGTCAAAGTGGATTTATCAAGGCTTCTGCCATATAATTCATCTTTGCCTATCAGATGATACTATTCTTAAAAAGAAAAGTCAGTTTTCTGATATGCTAAGGAAAAAAATAAAAATTCTCTATTTGATTCCCTTGCACAAATATGCACATACATACACATACAAGCTCAGTGGAAGGAAATTATATTTTATTACATGTCCTATTATTTCAAAGTCCCTTAATATCAATACAGGTTTTAGAAAGAGAGACTGTTTGAATTTTCTTCCTTATTTGTATCTTTGCTCTCATTTTACTACTTGTAAATTGTGCAAAGAAGAGGTAGAAGTCCGAAGAAGATACAAAACTAATTTTCTTCTCTATTTAGAAATAACTCTAGGTGCTCTCTCATATTCCACTGTGGCTCACTTGGTAAAGAATCTGCCTGCAATGCGGAAGACCTGGGTTTGATCCCTAAGTTAAGAAGATCCCTTGGAAAAGGGAAAGGCTACCCACTCGAGTATTCTGGCCTGGAGAATTCCATGGACTGTATAGTCCATGGGGTTGCAAAGAGTTGGACACAACTGAGTGACTTTCACTTTCACAAAATCCCACAGAGGTACTTGGAAATACATTTAGCATGTTATTCCAAGGGCTGCACTTGAGCTTAGAGAATGCTAAAGTCACAGCAACCCAATGCCCTGGGATGACACAAAGTCATCCATGAATGCTTTTTAGCAGGGGAAAGAGGCTTTCCAGGTGGCTCAGTGGTAAATAATTCACCTGCCAATGCAAGAGATACAAGAGACATGGTTTCGATCCTTGGGTCGCAAAGATCCCCTGAGTAGGAAATGCCAACTCACTCCAGTATTCTTGCCTGGAAAATTCCATTGTCAGAAGGGTCTGGGGGGCTACAGTCCATGGAAACAGTTAGACACAATTGAGTGACTGAACACAGGTGAAGAATTGTTATAGTCTGAAACTAGGCACAAAGTTTAATATACTTTTACATGGGTCCTGGGATTAAATGCACAAAAAGAATCAATTGTGCCTGTGGAGCAGCGAGGGGGACCCTGGTGCTTAACCCGGGAGATCACTAACCTTTCTGATAAATTGCAGTGGGCACTTTCCTCAAACAAATGTTCTATAAATGCTCACCAATCTATGCATATAATTTCAGAGCTACTGGACTGAATTAAAAGACCAAGCTTTGTAGTTCATCTGACCAATTTGACAGAATGTGAATTTACACATCCTCTTCCATATCTCAGCCTCAATCTCTTTATTTACAAACTTTGTCATGACTAGGATTGATAATATCTAAGACTATTTCTAGCTCCAAGATGTTTTCAGCCTATATTAGGTTTCTATCCAATCTGTCCTGAAGAAATAAATTTTTATAACCACTCTGAGACTAGTGGGAATTTCAAGCTTATGATTTCTCAGAGTTTCGCAGTGACATTGGTAATTATGTTGATGATTTTTAAAAATTACCCCTAAGTGCTACCTAATTTTCATTTAAATGGAAGAAAGAATTATCCAGACAAGACAGGGACTATTTCCGAGATAGTCCCTTAGTTCACTTTGGTTCTGCATGAGACTGAAACCATTTAGCAGAAAATTAAATTAAAGTTTGCCAAGAAATTAAGATAAAATGTGAGAATCACCGTGTAAAGCTATTTGTCATTCTGGAAAGAATGGATGATCCATGTCAACCTCCAAACTCAGCTCCATGAGAGCAACTGGAAATTAGTGAGGGTTTTAAAAGTGATGGACAAATGGACTTTGATATGAGTAAATGCCAGTTGCTGCAAAGAGTGAAAGGACAACTGAGTGTGACAGATAGATTCACTGTCCATGAAGATCAAATTACTGAAATCCAGTGTTCAAAGAATCCTAGAAGGGCCAGGCCTTGCTGTCATAATATGAGATTAATCTCAGGGCAATTAGAGTAAGCTTGAGGAAAAGGCTTAAGAATGAGTTTGATTCTTTCTGAGAGCTCAGTGATTTTCAATTTCTTTCATTTTCTTAAACAAAGCAGAGAGCACAGATGGGCATATGACGACATTTAAGGGAAAGAAGGCTCCTGAGTTTGCAGAAGCGAAGTCAAAGGCCATTCTTCCATTTATTTACAAGTGAAAGCTGATTCAGGACCTTGCCTGGAGTTGATAACAGACCAGCCTCATTAACTGGCAGCAGAGATCAATACCATTGAACTACCTGGTAATTTACATGCAGCCAGAAATAAATTTGCATAAACCTGTAACTAGTAGGTAGGAAGTGAGAGTCTAGTGACATAGCTGAACTGGTATCTAAAAAAACAACAATTACACCCTTAAATACTTCAGAGAATGGCCTGAAATTTCTGCAAATTCACAACAGGGGCAAAAAGTCTGCTTCATACTTCTTTTCATTCACTCATTAGACAAGTATTTCAAGAAACTACTATCTCTCAGGCACTATTCTAGGGGCTGGGAATATACCAGTGAGAAAAGGATCAAATTTCTGACATTACATCCTGGTGGAAAAGTCATACAATAAACACTAATCATGCTAAATCAATAAATAGCCTAGTGTGTAAGAATGTAATAGATCCTCAGACTTTTTAATTGAGAATAGGGCCGCCGAATCAGGAACACTAAGTGAGGTGCAGGCAGTTGCAGTGTTAAATAAACTGAATCACTGAGAATGTAACATATGAGCAAAGACTTGAAAAAGATGCGGTAGTTAGCGCTGCTGACATCTGAGAAAAGAGCAAAATGCCCAGGGCGAACTTCTGGAGCCCACAGTTGGAGTGAAATGGTATGCCTGGGCAGAGAAAGCAAGAAGAGAGGAGAGAGGAGAGAAGATGTAATGAACACTTGTTCTCCAGATGAAATGCTTCACTAAAATTTTATTTAATAAGAATAATATGATCTGACATGTTTGGGTCACTCTGGCTGCCGTATTAAAAATAGATTAGAAGCAGGAAAGCCTATTAAATATTTGCTTTATTATTTATTATAAAATGACTCCAGGCAAGAAATGCTAGTGGCTTACGTAGTGTAATATTAGTAGAAATAATAAGAAATGGGTCGATTTTGAGATGGGAAAAGTAGCTTGTGAAGTAGGCTTTGAGGAGAACAGGAATTAAGTGATAAAAGTGTTGAGGTTGAAGTATCTATTAGAAATCAAAATAGAGATATAAAGCAGATGCTTGGAAGTACAAGTCTTGAATTTGGAAAGGAGGTATGGGCTGAAATCGTCATTTTGGAAGTTATCAGAATTTAAGTGGTACTTAAAGCCATGACTCTGGGATAAATCCACCAGTCATAGGAGAGAGGGAGACAGACAGATTGACAACAGCGTCAAAGACTGATATGCTCCCATGTTCAGAGGTTGGAGAGAAGTGAGAATGAGTGACCAGTAAGGCAGGAGAAAATCCAGAGCGTGTAAGAGAGTGGGGTCCACGTTCAGAAAACTTACACCCATCAGAGAATGCTGACCTTGTTGATAGATGGTTAAGAACTGGGAAATGTCCATGGTGTAAAGCAGCATGGGGTCAGCGTGACCTTTGTGTGAGGGGAAAGTCAAACTGGAGAAATTCATCACAATTGGCTGCCTGAGTGTAGACACATCTTTGAAGAGTTTGGCAGCAAATAGGAGCAAAGAATAGGGTGGTAGGTGGCAGGGAAGTTTGGTAAAGTGATGATTTTCTTTTTGTGACAATTAATAGCATATTAATATAGAGATGGAAAGGATCCATAGAGTTTTGAAATCAGAAGAACTGGGTGTAAAATGGGGTTCTGTCACTTAATTGTTTTATGAAATGACTCAACTTCTCTGAACTTCCTTTTTTTTTCCTTACCAGACATAAGGCTGCATTACCTTTAGTTAGCAATCTCGAGGGAGACAGAACTGGATTATATAAAGACTCACAGAGATAAAGGTTTATATTTGATGTCTCTTAGAAGCTGCAGGTTAAAAACCTTCTTTATGGATCCCTAACATCTTCACTGGACCATTGGACCAACAGGGAATTCCACGCCACATAGGCGCATACACACACATCTATATATATAAATACATAATTAATAACTTATTTATTTGGCTGTGTCTAGTCTTAGTTGCCAGAGAAGGCAATGGCACCCCACTCCAGTACTCTTGCTTGGAAAATCCCATGGATGGAGGAGCCTGGTGGGCTGCAGTCCATGGGATCACAAAGTCGGACACAACTGAGCAACTTCACTTTCACTTTTCACTCTCATGCATTGGAGAAGGAAATGGTAACCCACTCCAGTGTTCTTGCCTAGAGAATCACAGGGACAGAAGAGCCTGGTGGGCTGCCATCTCTGGGGTCGCACAGAGTCAGACACGACTGAAGCGACTTAGCAGCAGTAGCAGCAGCAGCAGCAACATCTTCATCTTGGAATGGGAAAATAATGCTTGTGGCCCTGGGATTTGTTAAGAATTGAATAAAATGGTGCAAATGAATTACCCAGAATAGCATCTCTCACGTATCAAGTACAAGATAAATGAGATTTGCCTTCCCTGTGTGCTCTATGGTGTCTCAGAGGAAGACCCAGCTTCTCTGAATGGACATTTGCACAATCAGCTCCAACCATGCTATTTGATGAATCTGGTCTCCAGGCTGTTTGGAACAGTAGCATAGCTTGAGGCCCCCTTGAGACCATATATTTGCTAAGATTTCTGCTTTACTGCTATCAGTACTGTGCTGCCTCAGTCTCTGTCCATCCTCCCAGGACCCAGGTTCTGATGCTGTGGGCTCCAGCCACGTGGGCTGCACCCTATTGAGTGTGCTGCCAAAGCAATGTGAGGCACAGGAAAGGCTGTTTATGAAAAATACCAATGGAAATACCAAGTGGACCTACATTAAAGTTACACTATACATTCCCCGGTACAAATGTTCAGACCACTTTCTTAGAGATATTTTCCTATCTCTAAGAACATGTAAATGTATCCCAGGGGAATATGTGAGGGCGTACGGTAATGAGAGTTGTGAAAGCACTGGTTTCTGATCTTCAGCCACATCTAATCTGAATCACACTAGTTGGGTGAACTAGACAAGTTAATGAGCCTCTCTAAATCTCCCTTATCTCAGTCTGTCAGTGGGGCTTGCAACATCTCATGTGATCTATGTGAATGAAAACTGAGATAACTTTAGCAAATCTCCCCACAGAGCACCTGATATGAGTGAATAATATTCATGTTTATTACTGAGTAGGTTATCTGTATATTAGGTACTTGGGCAGAGAAGACTTCTATACTAAATATTCACAATTCAAGACGAGAATAATGGCATAGAGGTTTCAATACAAACACTTTTCTAAATATTTGAAACCCTGTATTATGAAATTCTCCAATGAAAAAATAATAATTCAAAATATGGTGCAACATCATTAATTCCTGACGTAATACATAATTCTCCACCAAAGACAAAGCTGATCATGGTGCTGGCTCCACAGTCCCGAAGTTGTAGTGAACCATAGGAAGCAGTGGCCCCTCTGAAGGCCAGTTTCACTTTCAACCATGACAGTAATGCCACTTCCACGAGACCCTAATTTTGGAAAGAAACCCCTCAGTAGATACTGTATCAGTTCAAACTAAAGATAAAGCTACTGGCTTATACACACCATAATTTAATGCCAAAAAACGTTGAATTTTCTGGGAAAAAAAAAGAATAAGGGCTTTTCCAAATTTTCCCTGGTTTAATCAAAAGTAATTTATTTTGTACTTAAATTTCATTTGGAGTTTGGGAGATCTCATGCTAAGATTAGTCTTACTATCTGTACAGCCTTAGAGGAAGTTACAAATGGATGTGAGAGTTGGACCCTAAAGAAGGCTGAGCGCCAAAGAATTGATGTTTTCAATTCTTCAGAATCTTTGGACAGCAAGGAGATCAAACCAGTCAATCTTAAAGGAAATCAACCCTGAATATTCATTGGAAGGTCTGAAGCTGAAGCTGAAACTCAAATACTTTGGCCACCTGATGTGAAGAACTCACTCATTGGAAAAGACCCTGATGCTGGAAGAGATTGAGGGCAGGAGGAGAAGGGGATGACAGAGGATGAGATGGTTGGATGGCATCACTGACTCAATAGAAATGAGTCTGAAGAAACTCCAAGAGATGGTGAAGGACAGGGAAGCCTGGCATGCTGTAGTCCATGGGGCCGCAAAGAGCTGGACATGACTTAGCAACTAAACAACAAATAGCAACTTTCACATCCTCTGCAGGTCTCCATTTCCACATCTGGAAATAACGTTTTGGTTGTAAAAATTTAAATATGATTGTATGCACCCAGCATATATAAAGTGTGTAAGAACTGACAGTTCTTCTCCAGTATACTTTATGCTTTTTCAGACTCTGATAACTTTTAAATAACCCTTATCTACCTCGGGCTCAAGTTATCAATTGGCAAACCTCATAGTATACATAGGCTCAGAATTTTGTCCCTGATTCTCTTTACATAAATTTAAATGAATTCACACCATGTTAATTAAATTTTATTATTTTCACTAGACTTGAAATAGATTTAATTCACATACATTACAATACTTAGAGCTTCATTATCATATATGAAAATCTTGAAAATCATCTGTTAAACAAATACTGAAACCACATGATAGTCCTTAATTATTGTGAGCAGAAGAGTTTTTATACTGTATATTGATCACAGCCTACAATATACTAAAATGTAATTCTGGGCTCCACAAATTGGATTTTGAAATTCAGTGTAAAAGATTTTCCTAAGAAACCCTGGGGAATGTGATAGGAAATGATATTGTTTTGTTTCTATATTCTCCCTGTTCCTCTTCCCTTACAGCAACACAAGTAGAAGAATCACTGAGATAAAAGTGAATACTTCTTTTTGGAAAAAATGATTTATAAAAATTGTAGTCATATCCATTTTCAAATAATCACACCTTAGTATGAAGCCTAAATGAGGAACTACATGAACTGTGAAATCAGTAATGGTCTTCTGACATACTTAACATGGATTCCAAAGTCTGACATATAAACACCATATAACTATTTTGGCATGAATAAATATCTCTCATAAGGGTTGCAAAGTTGATTCAGCTGATAGTACACAAAACGTGGGCTTGTGATGTCAGAGGTTTGACTTTACACACAAGCTCTACTCATTAGCTGCAGTGTGACTTTGGGAAAGTTACTGATCCTCCATTTATTTATCCATAAGAAGGGAATAATGATAGCACCCCCTATGTTAATTTTGAAAATTAAAATGAATAAATGATGGAAGGGATGTATTAGACACACACACTCTATCCAATTGGTTATAAATTAGTCATTGAAAACTCTAAATCCACAAATCAACTTTCTGGCATGTTCACTTTAAATTTATTTACATACTTACAGTATAAAAACTCTTAGGTCTTATACCAACTTATAAAATTATTTCTAAGTAAAGACTCAGACTATAAGAACAAATGGGAAGAAAATTAAAAAACAAAATCAATAAAGCATACTAGTACTGACTCTTCCCAGAATTACTCCCACTAAAGCACTTTATGCTTGTTTACATTTTACTTGGGGTATCTTGTTCTTCCTCAGCTGCAGAATACTCCTTATGAGACTTTAGGATAATTGTTACATTTTACAGAAATGCTAGATGCCCCTGTTGCTGATTAGATTACCCTTCAAGAATCCTACCACACTATGTTTATGTGCTTGCCATACTAAATGGCCTAATATCTCAAATTAGTGAAATTAATATTCAAAAGCACAAGCTCTCTTGGTACCTAATGCTAAAAGCTATTGACATCCTGTTTCTTGAATTATTCAAACATACATCGTTATCAATTTGTATAAGGGTGTTTTATAAATTACAAACAGGCAATTCATTTAACATGTATTCTTTTTCATGTTTATCTAAATATTAAGCTATCTTTGGATTGAACTAAGGTTATGGAGGCTTTGGGGCCATTTGGACAGTATAGGGTTATATATAAGGATGCTGTGGAGTCAAGTTCTTCTTGGTGCAACACTGGGGTCTTAAAAGACAAGTACCACAATAGCATCCAAGAGATGACCTGCCTATGCTTGTTAGATAAAGGACAAAAGATGACTTGTGAAAGATGCTATAACCACATTATCTTATTTGTATGGCAGTATATCCTTTCAAGGGTATCATTCTCATTTTCTACATAAGCAAACTGACATGATTTTCCTTTTTTTTTTTTTTAGATGAGTACAACTAAATGCAGTTGAGGTCTCTAGCAGAAGATATTCTAGGAAAAACTGGAAGAGTCACACGAATCACACCTGGATACAAAACCCCAGACGAGATATTGCCACACCCCTTAGAGAGTTTAGCGTGTGAGGACCCCAAATCTGGATGTACCTAAAAGTTCTCTAATCAAACTCGTTATCAGACCAAAGTATGGTTCTACCAGGAACACAGCTCTCGTGGCAAGATCTTCATATTAAAATCTGGCTTGACATAAGGAAACATCACAAGGAAATCATTGACAAATGAGGTCTTGGATGTTCTAGAGCAAGAACTGCTTTTATTGTGAAAAATGAAATGTTTCCTGGCATATCAGTAAATAAGAGATGTAACAGTCATCAGCAACTGCTGCTACCACAGAAGGTAAGGTGTGAGCCCTGAGGGAACTCAGGAAGGAAAGAATACCTGGCATCTAAGAAGCTTAACGCTCAACATTCAGAAAACGAAGATCATGGCATCCAGTCCCATCACTTCGTGGGAAATAGATGGGGAAACAGTGGAAACAGTGTCAGACTTTATTTTTGGGCTCCAAAATCACTGCGGATGGTGACTGCAGCCATGAAATTAAAAGATGCTTACTCCTTGGAAGAAAAGTTATGAACAACCTAGATAGCATATTCAAAAGCAGAGACATTGCCGACTAAGGTCTGTCTAGTCAAGGCTATGGTTTTTCCAGTGGTCATTTATGGATGTGAGAGTTGGACTGTGAAGAATGCTGAGTGCCGAAGAATTGATGCTTTTCAACTGTGGTGTTGGAGAAGACTCTTGAGAGTTCCTTGGACTGCAAGGAGATCCAACCAGGAGAACCAATCATTCCTTTCTTTGGAAGGAATGATGCTAAAGCTGAAACTCCAGTACTTTGGCCACCTCATGAGAAGAGCTGACTCATTGGAAAAGACTCTGATGCTGGGAGGGATTGGGGGCAGAAGGAGAAGGAGATGATCGAGGATGAGATGGCTGGATGGCATCACGGACTTGATGGGCGTGAGTCTGAGTGAACTCCGGGAGATGCTGATGGACAGGGAGGCCTGGGGTGCTGCGATTCATGGGGTCGCAAAGAGTCGGACACAACTGAGCGACTGAACTGAACTGAAGAAGCCACCAGCCTGCAGCCACTCCCTACAGTGAGTCCCAAGGAAGCTCAGGAGGCAAAAAGTACAGGCTGCTGGCCCCCGCTGGCTGAGGCGCACGTCAAAGGGGTGATTGCAGTGACCCCCAGACTCTTGCATCTTTCCATGCTTGGGCTTCACAGTTGGCACTGATGGTGAAAGAATATGTCTGCCAATGCAGGAGACCTAAGAAGTGTGCGTTCAATCCCTGGGTCGGGAAGATCCCCTGGAGAAGCAAATGGCAACCCACTCCAGCATTCTTGCCTGGAGAATCCCTTGGACAGAGAAGCTTGGTGGACTATGATGCAAAGAGTTGCAAAAAGTCAGACACAACTGAAGAGACTTAGCACAGACATAGAAAAGCCCCTATTTCCTTATCTTGGGATATCTTTTTTTTTTTTTTTTTAATTAGCAATCTTTTGATGTTCAGGCTACCTGCCCTTTGTTGCAGAAATTCTGTGTAACCTGGTTCCTCCCCTCACCTTCTCGGAGCAGTCCTTTCAAGGTCACTTGAAATGCTGTCTCCTGGGCTTAAAGTCCTAAAAATTCCCACAGAATAAAACATAACTCTCAACTTTTAGGCTGTGAATATATTGTAAGTCAACAGTCGGAAGCAAGGAAAATCAGATCAAGGGAAAACTGGAGTAGCATGCAGTAGTAACACTGAAGGTGAGAAATTCAAGGGCTATTAATGCAAGAACTTGAACATGATAATGGTGGCTATAATAGTAACTATAAATAGCAATCAGTTTAAAAATAGTGGTAGGAGTAATTATAAGAAAAGTTCATAGTCATTAAGTATTGACATGTGCTACCCATTGGGCTATTCTCTACATACATCACCTTATTTAATCTTTAAAACAACCCTGAGATAGAGCTATTATAACTCTCATTTTATACCTAACAAAAGTAAGGCTCGAGGAAATTTAACAACTTGCCCAAGGGCACAAAGCCAAAGAAAAAGCCAAGGCGATGGCTGGAGTCTGAAACATATCAGATTGATTCTGAAATTTGCTTCTAAAAGTGGAAAAAACAAGCAGGTGAACCGTGTACTAAACGTCCAAACCATATTCAAGATCCACCGTGTCAATCCAGGTGGAAACCAGCAAGCATGTGACTCTTTCAAATCACTACATTGCATTTTGTTGACCAGAAAGCCATTATAAATGACTAACATGTACGCTAATGGATTGAAATACAAGAAAAAAAAAATTTACTACATGCTCGAGGTTAGAAATTTACAGTATAATTACATGATGGTCTTTAGGTATGAAAAGCAAAATAAAATCTAGTACAGATAGTATTTTTAAAATTTTTCTTAGAAATACTCATAAGAGAAAAAAGGTAGGATTTGGTCCTATCTCTAAATTCCTGAGCACTGCTTCTGCCTAAACACTAACAGGCAAATTGAGAGCTGTGGACACCATACTCAAAACTACCATGTTGTTCAGGTACTGGGGGAGTTAGAGATCATTTGTCATAAACTGTCCTTGAGGGATAAATGTTGTCCACACATTGCAACTCAAGATTCTAGGAAATGTCCATTAGTTACATGGAAGGAAACCTCTTAAAAACGGAATGGAACCTGATTTTTGTACAAAGCTATAGCTGCCTTGTAGCTTTCTGGGAAGCCAACTGCATTAAAAACAACAATCCGGGACTTTCCTGGTAGTCCTGTAGTTAAAACTCCCTGTTCCACCAAAGGAAACACAGGTTTGATCTCTGGTTGGGGAACTAAGATGCCTCAGGCCATTCAGCACAGCCAAAAAGGAGAGAGAGAATCATCTATTCCTGGTATCCCTTTTTTTACATCGTCACCATCAATTTTAAGAACAAAGATTCTCACGTGAGGTCAGACATTGTTGGCTCCAATTTACAAAGGTCCAAGGACTTTGAGACAGCTAATCAGTAAGCTGCCTTGAGAGCCTGGAGTCAGAAGTCACTGTATCCTTTATGGGGCAGATCAAAGAGATGTCTCTTATCTAGGAGACCCAGTCCCCATTGTCCTGCCTGCTATGACCTGAGTCGATAAGCTCATAATTTCTGTTTCAATGGAAGCACATCTTCCTGTTAATCTCTTTCAACTGTGAAGTCCAAGTTTTGACTTCACAGTGGTGGTCTCTGTCCTAAGTTCTAAACCCCCAGATAGGTTGTGAACATAGTCCTAGAAATCCCTCATACCAACTTACTTTCTTTTTGTGTGTCAGAGCCCTTCTGCTCTGCCCTTCCAAGACAGAAATTTTGATATCTGAAATGTATCTGAAGCTACTCACTGATTCATTTAAGAAAAGCATTGCACATCTGTAGCTGTTAGGACCTGGGCTGGATAATGAAGTTGATGCTTTTTTTTTACAGCGAGGTCTTCTCCTTCCAGGGCTTATTTCAGGTAACCTGGACTCTTGGTTTATGAATCTCTCACTCTTGCCCTCCAGCCCTAATACCATGGGTGCCTCATTATGTACTGTGGTTCCCTACTCATTATCCACTTTCTCCCATGCTTGCATCCTCAGGAAGGCTAACAAAATCTCACTGTCTAGGCACTAGGCATGTGCGTCTCTGAATCACTAAGAGGCTTCATGAACACATAAATGGATTGACCTTACCCCCAAAGAGTCTGACTCAGCAGGTCTCAGAAGAGCCTTGAACACGTACGTGCTTCTACCAAACTCCCTGGTGTCATGGGGGCTGCGTGAGGACCACGATTTGCAAAACTCTGAACAAGAGCATTTCCCTGTACCACATTTTTTCCAAGTTGTTCCTCAGCTTGAAGGTTAGTACCAGGACTGGAAACCTGGGCCTCCAAACTCTTGATGCTAAAGCTGCAAAATCCTCATAATTTCAGCTAAATGTTAATAGATGGGAAAACAGGGACATCTATTACTGGGACATAGTTAGAACTAAGAACATACACAGAAAATTCAGAGCTACTATAGCATCAGTCCTGGCATCAGTCTACTGAGGAATAGAAATGCTGACCCAGGATGGCAAGGCTGGGCTCAGTGTGACTACCCTCCTACTAAGCAGGATTAATGCTCACAAAGGCTCAGTGACAATCAAAAAGAATAATTTAAGAACCACAGGTACTATATACTTATATTTGCCCAACCCTTTTGCAGAATTTTGCATGTGGATTCTTTGTCAACAGGATATTCCTGATTCTTTCCCTACAATCTCTAAATATTTCTTACTTCTATCTTTTAACTTTAGAAATGGAGAGGAAACCATTGCACTGAAGGAATGCCTAAACTTTATTTATCCATTTTTGTTGTGGTTTTGAGTGCTTCCCCTCAGAGTAATCACATCAAAGACTTTAGGGATGAAAGTATAGAAACTGAGCAGCAAATATAAGGCCAAGAAGGGAAACTGTGATACCCATTTCAGTAAACAAGAGAACACAGCAACCAATTAGGAATGACGCCAATATTAATTATATCCTGATCGAGGAATAATCAATATTGAATGACTAATCTTTTCAGAGCATTTCCATTCATCTGTGGTAATTAGTTTTTTCCATTTCCATAGGAAGAAAAGAACTTTAGCAGTATAGGCCAAGAGGAAAATAAAGATGCGTACACAGTATTTCTGGACGTGAATGTTTTCAATCATTTAAATTTATAATATCTTGTAAAATAAGGTTGTCATTCATTTAACCAAATAGCACTTAAGAGTTTATAAAGAACATTTTTAATCTGTGATGCATTTTACTCATCACAGTATTCCAGGGAGGCCATGTCTTATACACACACACACACACACATATATATGTCAGTTAAGAGCACAGGTAAATTACCATTAAGAGCACAGACAAAAAAAAGGAAAACAAAAAACAGCAACAACTAAGGAGAAGAAACAATAAGGGTTACAATATTTGGGAGTAATGTTTGCGAGTAAAACTGGTAGAATTGGAAGTGAGGGATGAAAAAGAGAGAAAAAAGTCTACTCTAGAGCCAAGTCAGGAGATTGCCTAAGGTGAAAATATAACTGTCACTAGTAAACACAGGGAGATAGCTTCTTGGGGAAAAAATGTGCAAAGACTTGCACAGAGTCCTAATGATAATAAATATAATAAAAGTTAATATTTATTGACAACTCACTATGTTTTTAACACTGTGATCATGCTTTATTTTCCTGAAAGGACTGAGTCTTCACCACAACCTGATGAAGTGGAGTATTGTTTACCAGTAAGAGAGATAAGGCCATCGTGATTAAACAGAGGGTCAATTCTAGTCTTTCTGACAAAAGAGTCCAAGTTCATAATCGCAAACAGAGCCCAGGTTCATAATTGCAGAACTCCAACCCTTCCCAATATAAGGCATCGTATAAGGAAGCAGGGCCTTCCCCGGTGGCTCAGACGGTAAATTGTCTGTCTACAATATGGGAGACCTGGGCTTGATCCCTGGGTCGGGGAGATCCCCCGGAGCAGGAAATGGCAACCCACTCCAATATTCTTACATGGAAAATCCCATGGATGGAGGAGCCTGGCAGGCTACACAGAGCCCATGGGGTTGCAAAGGGTGAGATATGACTAAGCAACTAAACATGTAAGGAAGCATACAGTCTATTAGAAGTGGAGGGATGTGGCATCAGTGAAGTTGTGTCTTGCGGAAAGATAGGAGTAAAGAGGACACTTTGCTTCCACTCACTGAGATCTTGGGTTCAAGAGCCAAGAACTGACATCAGATAGAGACTATAAATAAGAAGGGTAGGCCAGATGCTAAAGCACAGCTAAAATATATTAACAACGACCAAAGAATTTCTTCTAAATAGCACAGCCATCTCAAGAAACAAGCAGGTTACTTGTGCTGAAACTGGCAGGGGACACTGTGGAGAGAAGGGCAGACTAGCCAAGCTTTGCTCATCTGCAAAGGGACCGTTTCTGTGGACTGCTCAGAATACAGTGTCACAGTCTACTCTTCTGACAGCTTGGACAGAGCCTTAACCAAGCCTTTAATCATTGGTTTGGCCAAATATATATATATATATATATATATATATTTATATATATATTTTAACCACACACACACACACACACACACACACACACACACACACACACACACACACATGTATAGAGAAGCTCTAACAGTCAGAAGAAACAAGACAAGGAACTGACTGTGGCTCAGATCATCAACTCCTTATTGCAGAATTCAGATTTAAATAGAAGAAAGTAGGGAAAACCACAAGACCATTCAGGTGTGATCTAAATCAAATCCCTTACAATTATACAGTGAAAGTGACAAATAGATTCAAGGGGTTAGATGTGATAGACAGAGTGCCTGAAGAATTATAGACAGAGGTTGTGAAATTGTACAGGAGGCAGTGATCAAGAACAGCCCCAAGAAAAACAAGTGCAAAAAGACAACATGGGTGTCTGAGGAGGCTTTATAATAGCCGAGAAAAGAAGAGAAGCTAAAGGCAAAGGAGAAAAGGAAATATATACACATTTGAATGCAGAGTTCCAAGTAGCAAGGAGAGATAAGAAAGCTTTTCTCAGTAATCAATGCAAAGAAATAGAGGAAAACAATAGAATGGGAAAAACAAGAGATCTCTTCAAGAAAATTAGAGATACAAAGGGAACATTTCAGTCAAAGATGGGCACAATAAAGGACAGAAAAGGTATGAACCTGAGAGAAAAAGACATTAAGAAAAGGTGGCAGGACTACACAAAAGAACTGTACTAAAAAGATCTTCATGACACAGATAACCACGATGGTGTGATCACTCACCTAAAGCCAGATATCCTGAAATCTGACCAAGTGGGCCTTAGGAAGCATCACTACAAACAAAGCTAGGGTAGGTGAAGAAATTCTAGCTGAGCTATATCAAGTCCTAAAAGATGATGCTGTCAAAGTGTTGTATTTAATTTGCCAGCAAATTTGAAAAATTTAGCAGTGGCTACAGGATTGGGCTTCCCTGGTGGCTCAAACGATAAAGTGTCTGCCTGCAGTGCGGGAGACCTAGGTTCGATTCCTGAGTCAGGAAGATCCCCTGGAGAAGGAAATGGCAACCCACTCCAGTAACCTTGCCTGGAAAATCCCATAGAGAGAGGAGCCTGATAGGCTACAGTCCATGGGGTTGCAAAGAATCAGACACGACTGAGTGAATTCACTTCACTTCTACAGGACTGGTAAAGGTCAGTTTTCATTCCAATCCCAAATAAAAGCAATGCCAAAAAATGTTCAAACTACTGCACAATCACACTCATCTCACATACTAGCAAAGAATGCTCAAAATCCTTTAAGCTTGGCTTCAACAGTACGTGAACCATGAACTTCCAGATGTTCAAGCTGACTTTAGAAAAGGCGGAGGAACTAGAAATCAAATTGCCAACATCTGTTATATCATAAAAAAGCAAGAGTCTCCCCAAAACATCTACTTCTGCTTTATTGAATACTCTAAAGCCTCTGACTGTGTGGATCATAAAAACCGTGGAAAATTCTGAAAGAGATGGGAATACCAGACCACCATAGCTGCCTCCTGAGAAATCTGTATGCAGGTCAGGAAGCAACAGTTAGAACTGGACATGGAACAACAGACTGGTTCCAAATTGGGAAAGGAGTATGTCAAGGCTGTATACTGTCCCCTGATTATTTAACTTATATGCACAGTATATTGTGCAAAATGCCAGGCTGGATGAAGCACAAGCTGGAATCAAGATTGCCAGGAGAAATAGCAATAACCTCAGATATGCAGATGACACCACCTGAAGAGCATCTTGCTGAAAGTGAAAGAAGATAGTAAAAATCTGGCTTAAAACTCAACATTTAAAAAACTAAAATCATGGTACCCACCCTCATCACTTCACAGCAAATAGATGGGGAAAAAGTGGAAACAGTGAGATACTTTTTTTTTGGCGGGGGGGCTTCAACATCACTGCAGATGGTGATTTCAGTTATGAAATAAAAGATGCTTGCTTCTTGGAAGAAACACTATAACCAATCTAGACAGCATATTACAAAACTGAGATACTACTTGGCAAACAAAGGTCCGTCTAGTCAAAGCTATGGTTTTTCCAGTGGTCATGCATGGATGTGAGAATTAGACTATAAAGAAAGCTGAGCACCAAAGAATTGATGCTTTCGACCTGCGGTATTGGAGAAGAGTCTTGAGAGTTCCGTGGACTGCAAGATCAAAGCAATCAATCCTAAAGGAAATCAGTCCTGAATATTCATTAGAAGGATTTATGCCGAAGCTGAAACTCCAATACTTTGGCCACCTGATGGGAAGAATTGACCATTGGAAAAGACCCTGATGCTGGGAAAGATTGAAGGCAGGAGGAGAAGGTGACAACAGAGGATGAGATGGTTGGATGGCATCACTGTTTCGATGGACGTGAGTTTGAGCAAGCTCTGGGAGTTGGTGATGGCCAGGGAAGCCTGGTGTGCTGCAGTCCATGGGGTCACAAAGAGTCAAACATGATTGATCAGCTGAACTGAATTGAAGCCTTGAGTTTTTGGTTTGGTCTCATAAATGGAAAAACCTTGATAGCTTGTGTTGCAGCTGAGGGCTTCTACCGGAGGGGGTGACAGGTATGTTTTAAAGAGCCCCAACTCAGCTCTGGAACCCCTGAGACTGAATGTTCCTTCCCTCCATCAGCCTTCCCAGTTTGTCACCCCAACTCTGTTTCATTTAAAAGATTTTTCTGCTGTGGTCCTATAGGTGATTATTTTGCAACTTTCTTTTATGATGGATTTTTCTTACATGTGAAGTCTAGTTGCTAATGACACAATTACAAGCCCAGACATACACCCTGAACAAGACACACAGGCACACGCAGCACCAAGTCACACAGCCCTGGGAAGACACAGAGCTCTGCCAATTACGCTGAAATAGATTCATGTATATTACTTCAGTTCTCAAATTGTCTATTTCCTTATTTTAAAATGGAAGGTATTCTAGTTACACTATGATTTTGTTAAAGAAATAAATCATAAAGTTTTATAAAGTGGCTGGTTGTGAAATACAAGATGCTGATCATTACTACCCCAATTTCTTCCCTTCTTTCCCTGGTTAATTAATAAATATTACAAAATAAATCCACAAATACTGATTCTTTATCAGCTTGATACTGTGCTCCTGAATACTTAAGCTAAGCTGTACATCTAACTAAGATTATTTGAATTCTATGATTTGCACACTGGAGTTGTACTTTAAATTTACAAACAACTAGTGGCCATACAAGATAATACTTATAGTAGAATCATTAAGCCTAAGATTATTTTTAATTTCTTCAGGAAAAAACTTTCTATGTCCATCCTATTTAAACATGATTTATATGATTATTATGCAAAATGAATATGATTAATTAAACATAGTAATCACTTTTGACTCATTTTTTTAATCCAAGAAAGCTGAATAAACATGTAAATATGGGAGTCACATGCTCAGAGGTAAAAACTGAAAACCTAGATCAACAGGAAAGGAGTGTAGGGAAAGAATGTGAAATTTGTTAGGCGAGGGGGGGTCAGATATTCTGCACTTTAGAAGTCAGATATTCTGCATTTTAAATGTCACCACCATCAAAATGAATAATGGCTAAAAAAATAATAAAATGTCTTGGCAATCAAGGTCACTGAAATTTTTAAAAAGAGAAATTTCAATGGACTGAGAGACTTCAAGCCAGATTGTAAAGAGTTAAATTTGATAGCAAACCATTAGTGACACTAACTGGCTGTAATTTTAAAGTTTGGCAAAGAGGAGAAGGAGTGGACGGCATAAAGTTGTAACTAGACATCTCAGTTGACACTCGAAGAAATTTTCATGGCAAAGGAAAAGTATTTATAATTTTACCCTTGATAAAAACCAAAGGAAAGATCTCAATAGGGAAAAAAGGAAACAAGATAAACACCCGGACTGGGGGACAAGTAGAGGGATGAAAGGCAATTATGGAGGGTTAAGCTCTAGTATTATGGCCTGGAGAATCCACGTATAGTCCATGGGGTTGCAAAGAGTCGAATGCAACTGAGCGACTTTCACTTCCACAAGCTCTCGTGAGGATGCTAGACAGGTCTTCTTCCAACAACAGTGACTGTCTTATCGACTGACTACAGATATTCACGGTCACCTTATTCCGTGGAAGGAGTGCATGTCCACTAGGTTTGACCATGTGAACACCTATATACTCTGAGAGAAGCATTAAAAGCTAATAGAGGGGAGGAGAGAGGGTGAGATGTACGGAAAGAGTAACATGGAAACTTGTATTACCATATGTAAAATAGATAGCCAACAGGAATTTGCTGTAAGGCTCAGGAAACTCAAACAGGAGCTCTGCATCACCCTAGAGGGGTGGGATTTGGGGAGGGAGATGGGAGGGAGGTTCAAAAGGGAGGGAATACATGTAAACTTATGGCTGATTCATGCTGAGGTTTGACAGAAAACACAATTCTGTAAAGCTATTATCCTTCAATAAAAACCAAATTATTATTTATTTTTAAATAAGATAATCCATGTTATATACTTAACATATCTGGTACAAAATTACAAAAAAAAAAAAAGCTAACGCGTTTGAATCTGTCTTCTCTTTCCCTAAGGCAGGAAGATCAGCATGTCCCATTATAGCAGCTGCTTTAGGAATGAGAAGACATGTAGACAGAGCTAAGCAGAGCTGTGTAGAGCAGACACAGAAGAGAAGAGAAGAGAAGAAACAAACAGATGTGAATAGATGCCATTGTGCAACGTAAATAAGAAAAAAATGATGAGCCACTGTGATTTGGGGAGTAATTAACAGACAAAATTGATCATTAAGCCAACTCAAAGACAGATACTAGGAAAGACTTACAAGAGATCCTGCCTCCTTTCCCACCTCCCCCTGGCACAAATAAAATTTCCCATTTTTCCATAGGCACAGATTATTTTACTTAGGATATTCATGTCAGCATACAAAATGCCTTTACTGATATATTATTAATGTATCATAATGTTCACCTTTTGAAAGTGTATGAGATATTATTAACATATATAAAATTCATCTTTTGAAAGTATACAATTCAATTTCCTTCTTTCAGTGTATTTAGAGTGCTACAACAATTACCACTGCTTAACTGTAGAATATTTTTATGCCCCACAGCAACCTTGTATTCTTAAACAACCACTTTTCTCCCTGCTTCCTAGTCCTAGACAATCACTAATCTAATTTTTGTCTCTGTATATTTGCCTTATATTTGCCTATTCTTGACCTTTCATATAAATGGAAATAGACAATATGTTAGTATGTGGTCTTCTGCGCCTGGTTTCTTTCATTTATCCTAATAGATGAACCTCAGTAACATTAGGAACTCTCTTTTAGGACAAGACAGAAACAGCTTTTTTGATGGTAATTTTTTTTTTTTTTACTATCTGTCAAGCTTGTATATAGATGATAGATATAGATATAGTTATATATATGGTTACATATATATTTACCTGAGCCAGAAGTATTACTATTACCATATTTCAGAGCAAGAAACTAAGGCTCAATGATTTAATTCAATTCCTAATGTTTCATAGCTATTAAGTACCAGCATCAGTATAAAAACCCAAGTCAGTTTGACTCCAGCTTCCATGTTTTTTTCCTTTCACATTACCTTATATGAATTTCAAAGGATTATTTCTCTATATCTAAGGATATTAAATTGGATGGTGGATATCCTTCAACTTTATGCCATGAGCCTTTCTACATTGTCTTGCACCAAAAAAGAAACACAAGAGAAAGGCACTGTGCTTTCTAAATAGGCAAGGAAATTTAAAAAGCAGATAAAAACTCAAAAGTAGTTAACAAAAGGAGCCTGTCTGGATACTGAAATGTAATCCACTTCCCCCAGTCAGTTATTCCTTACATAAAAGAATACTAAAAAAGATTAGAAGGTTCTTGTCTATTGTTTTTAATTATTTTGAAGTTTACACTGGTATGACATATAAAAAGACATAATAGGATAAGTCTAAAGAATCTCAAACTAATTTTCAGGAGCACAAGTCTGATCTCAAATGGCTGGAGCATCCCTGTGATCTCTGAACAGCATTATTCTCACTCAGTCAATAGAGGTTATTGTGCTCTATTTAAGAGCTTAGTGTTCACGGTAGTACACAGCTTCCTAAGTATTTAGAATTCATGTTATCACTTTTAGATTAATTATGCATTTTAAAATGTATGGTGCAAATCCCAAAGAAAATTTGATTGGAGAATTCTGTAATTAGGTTTAACCAATAGTTGCTTTCTTTATCCTTCTTTATATCACTGAATTATTGGCCTTAATACAGTTTCAGATGCCTCAGAATCACTGTAAACTCTACTAGTCTTGGACAGAAATACTTGTTAAAACAAAACAAAACAACAAAACAGTTACTTTCCTGGTCTTTACAAACTGACTCCATGCAGAGGAAGAAAGTCACTCATCAGCCTAGTATGAAGGCTTAGGTTCTTCTATGGGCTTTTCTAGGTATTTTTACTCTTTGCGTGTGTGTGTGTGTGTGTGTGTGTGTGTGTGTGTGTGTGTGTGTGTGTGTTGGGGGGCTTTTCTAGGTATTTTTACTCTTTACGTATGTGTGTGTGTGTGTGTGTGTGTTGGGGGGGCTTTTCTAGATATTTTTACTCTTTACGTGTGTGTGTGTGTGTGTGTGTGTGTGTTGGGGGGCTTTTCTAGGTATTTTTACTCTTTACGTGTGTGTGTGTGTGTGTGTGTGTGTGTGTGTGTTGGGGGGCTTTTCTAGATATTTTTACTCTTTACGTGTGTGTGTGTGTGTGTGTGTTGGGGGCTTTTCTAGGTATTTTTACTCTTTACGTGTGTGTGTGTGTGTGTGTGTGGGGGGGGGTGTGTGTGTGTGTGTGTGTGTGGGGGGCTTTTCTAGGTATTTTTACTCTTTACGTGTGTGTGTGTGTGTGTGTGTGTGTGTGTGGGGGGCTTTTCTAGGTATTTTTACTCTTTACGTGTGTGTGTGTGTGTGTGTGTGTGTGTGTGTGTTGGGGGCTTTTCTAGGTATTTTTACTCTTTACGTGTGTGTGGTGTGTGTGTGTGTGTGTGTGTGTGTGTTGGGGGCTTTTCTAGGTATTTTTACCTTTACGTGTGTGTGTGTGTGTGTGTGTGTGTGTGTTGGGGGGCTTTTCTAGGTATTTTTACTCTTTACGTGTGTGTGTGTGTGTGTGTGTGTGTGTGTGTGGGGGCCTTCTGGTGTGTGTGTGTGTGTGTTGGGGGGCTTTTCTAGGTATTTTTACTCTTTACGTGTGTGTGTGTGTGTGTGTGTGTGTGTGTGTTGGGGGGCTTTTCTAGGTATTTTTACTCTTTACGTGTGTGTGGTGTGTGTGTGTGTGTGTGTGTGTGTGTGTGTGTGGGGGCTTTTCTAGGTATTTTTACTCTTTACGTGTGTGTGTGTGTGTGTGTTGGGGGCTTTTCTAGGAATTTTTACTCTTTACGTGTGTGTGTGTGTGTGTGTTGGGGGGCTTTTCTAGGTATTTTTACTCTTTACGTGTGTGTGTGTGTGTGTGTGTGTGTGTGTGTGTGTGTGTGTGTTGGGGGCTTTTCTAGGTATTTTTACTCTTTACGGTGTGTGTGTGTGTGTGTGTGTGTGTGTGTGTGTGTGTGTGTGTGTTGGGGGGCTTTTCTAGGTATTTTTACTCTTTACGTGTGTGTGTGTGTGTGTGTGCTGTGGGTATTTTACCTTTGTGTGTGTGTGTTGGGGGGCTTTTCTAGGTATTTTTACTCTTTACGTGTGTGTGTGTGTGTGTGTGTGTGTGTGTTGGGGGCTTTTCTAGGTATTTTTACTCTTTACGTGTGTGTGTGTGTGTGTGTGTGTGTGTGTGTGTGTTGGGGGCTTTTCTAGGTATTTTTACTCTTTACGTGTGTGTGTGTGTGTGTGTGTGTGTGTGTGTGTGTGTGTGGGTTGGGGCATTCACGAGTGGGTGGTGGGGGTGGGTTGGGGGCTTTTCTAGGTATTTTTACTCTTTACGTGTGTGTGTGTGTGTGTGTGTGTGTGTGTGTGTGTGTGGGGGCTTTTCTAGATATTTTTACTCTTTACGGGTATGTGTGTGTGTGTGTTTGGGGGGCTTTTCTAGGTATTTTTACTCTTTACATGTGTGTGTGTGTGTGTGTGTGTTGGGGGGCTTTTCTAGGTATTTTTACTCTTTACTGTGTGTGTGTGTGTGTGTTGGGGGCTTTTCTAGGTATTTTTACTCTTTACGTGTGTGTGTGTGTGTGTGTGTGTGTGTGTGTGTTACAATTCCCTCACATACACAAGTATTTTTAAATATAATACATTAAGAGTCCCATCCTTGTTTTTCTTGGGGCTTTAGCTGTCTATTGTATTCTTTAATGAGGAATTTCTTGTCTCAGGAGTCTACATGTCTGTAACTATGCTGCAGTTTCCATGAGCCATGCCTGCTGCTTCCTCTTGCCTGAGATGCAAGCTGTTTTTTTTTTTTGTCTGTCTCAACTCCAATGTAGGTTAAAGAGACCAATCTCTAAGGCAGTGTACAGATTATAATGTTGCAAATTCAGTCCTCTCTGGTCTATCTGGTTCATTGAAGGGAACTGGAGACTAAACCACCATTTCTTCCCAAGTGTGCTTCTGCACTATGCTGAGAATGGGGTGTTGCTGCTGCTGCTAAGTCGCTTCAGTCGTGTCCGACTCTGTGCGACTCCATAGACGGCAGCCCCCCCAGGCTCCTCTGTCCCTGGGATTCTCCAGGCAAGAGTACTGGAGTGGGTTGCCATTTCCTTCTCCAATGTATGAAAGTGAAAAGTCAAAGTGAAGTCACTCAGTCGTGTCCAACTCTTCGTGATCCCATGGACTGCAGCCCACCAGGCTCCTCCATCCATGGGATTTTCCAGGCAAGAGTACTGGAGTAGGGTGCCATCGCCTTCTCTGGAGACTGGGGTAGGAAAGGGCAAATAAAACTGCCACAAAACTCTGTACCATTTCAAACTTGGCCTTTTTGTGATTGGGTGTTCACCTAGTTACTGTAGATCTTTGACTGATTTCCAGAATTCTTATACGGTTATTTTAGTTAGTTCCTAATTGTTCTTTAAATCCTATGGAGGAATGTTGTTGATGTCATTCTACCCTTTGACTCTTATGTACTGAAAATATATATATAGTTTATTCCCACACCTAACACAGTTGATGCATCTCTCCATGTCACTGGCTATCTTTCATCTTATAATTTATTCATCTTCTATTTTTGATTATTACTCTTGTCACCATCTAAATGCTTCAAAAGCACAGAAAAGTTGCTTCCTTCACACAACATATAACTCAGTGCTGGACTCTCACTAGGCACTCAATTTTAGCTTGATGCACTGAGCACAACAGAAAAGCAAGCCTAAATGTGTAGACATTCCATCAGCTAGCACCAGGAGTACCGTCACCATTTCCCAACTGTACAATCACAGCATGGCTTTAGACTGTGTGTCAATAGCTGGGTATGTGCACAGAAAACCCCACAGTGATCCTGCTGAAATTCTGTAGCTGGTATATTGTTATGTTAGCAGACTGTTTTGGAAATTGCAGCAGGCACTGTGTATCTGCTCAGAAGGAAAATGAGCACCGCTTCTCTACCATGCCTGTAACCACATCCCTTCCCTCAGCGAAAAGTGGGTATTTATTCAGAGAGAAGGTAGCATTGCTCCTATTGTTGATTTGGCTTATCCAAGAGATTCTAGAAACAGCTCTGGCATTTTCAAGAATAAGGGAAAAACAAAAAGCACTAAATATATGAGTCCCTCAGTGTAGAGTTTAAAGTAAAAGATTGTTGGATGTAAATTAATTCCTGTTATCTGAGATATTAGGGAGAAAAGAAAGTGAAAGGGATAACATGCTTGGTTTTCATTACCACTCACAGGAGTCCTTCTGAAGAAAGACGGTAAATGTCTCCCCTGAGGTGTCTGTTGTCCTCCTAATTGAATTAGTCAAGTAGAAATGCACGTTATTTGGACACGGATACCCAAGGGGAATTGCTATAAAGTGGATATGTCCGATAACCCATTAGAAAATACTGTATTAAGTAGCCTCTATAATAAGACAATATTTTTAACGAAAAAGACTTACTGAAAGTCCGCATAAATTGTCTAAATCTCTTTCTGTATCTCTCTTCCTTCTAAACCAAAAATAACTGGACTGTTAACGGTCACTTATGCACTCTGGATCTGTTTTCACAGAAAGTGAATTTCATCACTGAACTAATGTGTTTTAAGAATCTCCTGTGTTTCATATCCACCTTGTTATGTATGCATCTATTTGTGTCAGGCACATACCCATCATAAATTATGCTGAATATTTTGTTTTCTAAGTCCCAGGTTTTGGTGTTCCCAGTATTTTTCAAATACTTAGCAACTTCTATTTTATAGTTACCAAAGACATATGAAGAATTAGGCCAAGGTTAATTTTCAAATGCAAAATCTTACAATTGCATGGAGGTGAGAGACGGTATTTGTTCTAGTAAATGTGTGTGTGTGTGTGTGTGTGTGTAAATTCAAATATGATTTTATTCCCGCCGTCCACTCTTATTAAGTAGGTTGCCCTTTTTGACATGTACATACCCCCTCACATAGCAGGTGCTCAGAATTTATTTGCTGAATGAATCCATCATAATTTGGCTCCAAACTCTAAGAAATACGCAAAACTCAATTATTAATAAAATCCTTTCACTTTTAATTTCCCCTAATGTTATGTTAGCAACTTTAGAGGGGACAAGATTAGACTTACTTGCCAGGGTGTGTGGGGGCTGTGTGTGTGTGTGTGTGTGTGTGTGTGTGTGTGTGTGTGTACACACATATTTTGTGGATAAGATGCCATTTGAATGGGATCAGAGGAATAACATTAGCAAATGCCTTCAGAATGCTCCATGCTCTCTCAATAGTTCAGGCGGGGGGTGGTAACCAGTGGGTAACTAGGTTCCAGAGAGGAATTTTAGCAAGGCTGAGCAGAAGGTAGGAAAGAAGAAAGTTGAGTTCTGGTTCCTGAAGGAGCCTGGAGGCACTGTCAGCTCTGAACAGAGAGGTCTGGGGATCATGGCAGAAAAGAGACAGCTGCAGACCCAGGGCACTAGAGGGCTAGGAACTGTGTGGGCAGCAGTTTTGGGAATGGGCCAGGCCTGGCTATCCAAGCAGAGGGCCCTGATAAGCTGAACGGGGCAGGGAGCTCCAAGTAGGGAGCCTGGAGTCTCTCGCATCAGCTAATATGTATAATTTCCAGGAGCTAGAGGCAATTTGAGGAAGCCTAACTATGGTGAAAAAGGGTTGCGGAAGCTGACACTGAGCAGCGAGGCCAGTGAGCCTCAGGCTAAGGGGGAATGATGACTGGAGCTAAAGGTCACTGAGCCCTCTGACTCCAACAAAGAGCTTAGCTCCACCCAGCTGGATTCTATGCACCATCTGCATCTGCCACAGATTATGAGCTTTCTCTGTAAAGCACTCTCTGGTGCCCACAGGCTCCCAATAAACCCTACTCTGGGGAGGCAAAATCCTTCTAGTTTTAAAGTACTGCTGATATGTCTTTGTCATATTGAAGAGTTCAGAAGTACTTTAAAACTCCAGGGGTTCTTCCCGACCCTAGGATCGAACCCTGGTCTCCTGCATTGTAGGCAGATGCTTTACCGTCTGAGCCACCACCTGTCTTTGTCACAACCACTATTAAATAATGGCCATTCCTTTTTATTGAATACATGCTATATCCTTTATACATACCATCTCATATTATCCTTTTAATACTTTCTGGTGAGACAAGAAGATTGAAGGCTTAAGCGGTTCAGCCACTTGTTTAGTTCCCCAGGCCTTGAGAAGTGAACCCCAAAAGCTAGAAGTTTCATCCAGCTTGATCTGGCTCCAAGGCTTGAAGATTTCTACCAATCTACTTGGATCTTATTGGAAGATATCTTTTACTGAAACTATTAATAAAATTAACCCTAAAAACATTGAAAGAGAGATTTTTAGAAGGAATCTCAAAAACCCATGGGCCTTGTTTTATGCTGTGCCTTGTTACGCCACAGAATTGAAGGCCTACATCTCAGAATCAGGCTGTAAAGAAGTCAGAGGGAGGCTGGCTCAGAGCAGAATACACACACGTCTCTAGGGACCTCTTCAACATCCTGAAAAGGCAGGACCAGGGCCCAGTTTTACACAATTGACTAAATGGAATGGGATGAAAGCAATTACCTGGCCATTCATTGAATTTCTTAGTATGCACAGTCAAAGATACCAGGAGAGAACTACTGTTTTGTTTAACTATAACCAAGAAAGTAATTATGAGAGAATAGTAATAGTGATGATTCACATTTTCACTTTCTAATCTGAACTACCATATCCAGTAAGTAAACACTTTGAACTAATATGTAGGCAACATACATGAACATATGTCCCCATGCCAGAGCTGGCCGAGTGCCCAGAGAAGGCAGTGAGACTCCTAAGCATTCAGGGACCGCAATTTCCACACTCATAACCAGCTCATTATTTGTTGTGCACACTCACTCCTATTCTAACTATGGCCAAGAAATGATCATACCGTGAAGCTTCTGTCTTGATCAGTTTAGTCATCCAGGTTCTTCATAAACTATCCTACATTCCCCCAAGAGAGACAGTATCTGCCTCTTGAAATGCTACCCATCTTTGAAGGTCTGTTTTAAACGCTTCTGAATCTGACATTTTGGTTCCTTCTTTGACCTACTCTGTAGGCCTGGGTTTCTTAACAGCATAGAACACAGGCTTTTGTGTCTGATAAGTGTTATATTTCTGGTTTCTCAGTACCTGGTACATACAGATGCTCAATTAACGTGTACAGCACAAAAGAAGGAGAAAACAAAGGGAAAAAACCCTAAAGACAGGAACAAAGGAAGGCAGGAGGGCAGGAATAAAGCAAGGGGACTTCAGAACTGGTTTTGAAAAGCAAAATGAAAAAGAACTCAACAGAGCAAACGAATGACAAGCTGCCTTACAAACTTACCAAAGAATCAATTTAATGAGTCATAGGTGTGTTCATTCATTTCACAAAGACCCTGAAGTCTTCCAGACTCAATGACCTAGAGCTTCTCTTCCTTATCGATAAGAAATCTTACTCAGTTAAAGCAAGAAGTCAGGAACCTTGTTTGTTTTTCTCTCTCATCATCACACTGGCATTGATTTTAATACATGGGTATTATCTCTTACCTTACCTACCTACCTGCCTATCAATTTCTCCATCCACCATCTATCTATTCATCTCTCCCTCATGCTTCCCCATGCCCTTGCAGTTCCACCAGAACAACAGTGATCAGAATAGCTACTTCTTCCAAGCTTGCTGAAGATTCAATTAGATGCAATAAATCTAAAGCTCCATCCAATATTCAGCAAAGCATTTCCCAGTAGCTGCAGTGCCTGAAGTCATTCTATTCTTGGCTATAATTCAACACCCTTCTCACATAATTTTCTGCCTGGGAGATATCTGTCAGGTCTTTTGTATCACTTGTCTCCTGTTGGACAATGCCAACATACCCATAGAAAGTCCCTTCCCAATGTGCAGATTAAAAAAGGAGGGAGAGCATAACTGTTTTTCAAAGTGAAGCAAGTCTAGGTCACACTGAAGTTTTCTAAAAGGTAACCTCAATAATTCAGTCCCTCGGCCGTCCTCTCTCTGAAAGTCGGACATGTACATTCATGAGAACTATTTTATATCACAGCTCAGTTATTAAACCTGCTGCCACAGCCATCAGCCCTTCCTTCATCACGTCTCTCCAGTGCAGGCTGGTGGAGGGAGGTGGGCCTTAGAATCACACAGCTTAGGCTTGAATCTCGGCTCTGATACTAGCCACAAACTCTGGTGCAAGGCCACACGAGCATTATTTAGTTCAGTTTTCTTAACTATATAAAGGGGACTCTAACGCTTCATAGATCATCCTGAGGATTAAATATGATTGCCCTAGTTATACATTAAAACCAGGAGCAGCTTACAGTTCACCATTTTCCTTAGGAGTTACGTGGTCACAGTGTTGTTAGGCGCTCAGTCGTATCCGACTCTTTGTGGCCCCCACAGACTGTAGCTGGCCAGACTCCAGCTGTCCATGGAATTCTCCAGGCAAGAAGACTGGAGTGGGTTGCCGTGCCCTCCTCCAGAGGATCTACCCCACCCAGGGATTGAATCTGAGTCTCCTGCATTGGCAGCGGATTCTTTACCCTCTGAGCCACTAGGGAAGCTCCATGTGGTCACAGAACAATTATTTTAAAGAGACCTACTGTATAGCACCAGAGAAGGCACTGGCGACCCACTTCAGTACTCTTGCCTGGAAACTTCCATGGACGGAGGAGCCTGGTAGGCTGCAGTCCATGGGGTCACGAAGAGTTGGACACGACTGAGCAACTTCACTTTCACTTTTCCCTTTCATGCATTGGAGAAGGAAATGACAACCCACTCCAGTGTTTTTGCCTGGAGAATCCCGGGGATGGGGAGCCTGGTGGGCTGCCATCTATGGGGTCGCACAGAGTGAGATCACAACTGACGTGACTTAGCAGCAACTGTATAGCATATAGAACTCTGCTCAGTGTTATGTGGCGGCCTGGATGGGAGGGAAGTCTTTTGGGGGAGAACAGATACATATGCATGTATGGTTGAATCCCTTTGCTATTCACCTGAAACTATCACATTGTTAAGTGACTATACCCTCATACAAAATTAAAACTTTTTTTTATTTCAAAAAATGTATGACATTCAAGACACACATATTGATCATATTATTGATGCTTGTTTGCTTGAAATCTAGTTAAATTTAACTCCAATTATTCTTCTCTGCCAAGGAGGAAAAAAAGACATCAAACATACTCACAATTAAGGAGAAATTCTTCCCTCAACATACACTGCGCCCCATCACGGTGAAAGGCCCAGGGCTCTCTAGTGGCAAAACACACCAACTTATGAGTCACATGGGTCACTAATGCGTGTTACCTCCCCTTTCCTTTAGATCAGAGAGGCCGGGACCTGGGGGCCTCTGCTGCAGGTGCACAGGCTTCTCCCTCTGAAGGCAAGCCACCTTCCTGGGACTATTCCTGGGTACACCTCTTCCTTAGGCCCCACAATCCTTCCTCCACCTCCCAGGATTGCAAATTGCCTTTGGACCAAGGGGAAGCATCTCCTATTTCTACCTGGTTCCCTCAGAGGAACTCTGCCTCACAAATCTCCATCACAAATTTGGCAGCTTGGAGAAGATAAAATTAGGACCAAACGCATCCTGTAGGTCAGGAAGCCCAGAGCCTGTGACCTTCTCAAGTGAGGAAAAGAGGATATGCATAAACATAAATTATCTCGGAGTTTCTCCTGCTATAATAGTAATTGCAAATATTTGAATAGCTAACATTTAGTGAGCATCATGATGAGCTCAAAAAATACCAGCAGTTCTACAATTAATGACTAAACTTAAAAACAAAGTCAAGCACCTTTATGCTTAAAGGGCTCCTTCACATGCCATCTCACTTGGTCCTGTCCTCTGGGAAGCAAGCACAAGTGGGACAATGGTCCCCTGTCTGTGATAAGCTTTTAAGGCTCTGCATAGTCAATCTGTGGGCTTGCCAGCTTGCATGTCCCTGGAGCTCTTGAAAGACACATCTCTATCTGAGCTTCCTCTGTGGTCAAACGGTCCAAGTCACAGTGTAAGAATCCACACCCCAGCATCACACTCCCTGTCCCACCCCCTCATTGCATGGGTTGCTCTGTTAAATGGCTCTAAGTTCTGTGCCTAAACTGATACACCAACATTGTGCTAAAGTCTCAACCCCTTCCAGGAGGCCACATCGTGGTCCTCCCTGGGTCTCCTGAGGAACTTTTCTTCAAGACTCTGACAACCCTTTCCACAAGGAAACTCCTGTCTGCCACGTTGAGACTCTGCCTGTTCCTTAATGCCATCTCTTGGTTTCCAGGTCTGGGATCCACTGACCCCCACCTGCCGGCTGGATTACCATTCATCATCCAACTTCTTCCAGCTTCCCAGCCTCCACTGCATGCCTGTTTCCTTTTAGTTTATTTCTAGGGCCTGGCTTGCCTTGTCCTGTAATTCTCTGTCTCATGTAGCCCTTTTTCTAGCTAGTCACAATCAGAGGAGTCCACTTCCATTAGAAGGTAGATGTTGACACTGACTTCTTCCCAATAGAACCTATCAAACGGTCAAAAAAGGGACCTGGGAATAGCTTCATGGATCCTCTTCCCCCCACACCCAAGTGCTTCTCATGATGCATACCTTCTTCAGGGAAGAAGAGCTGGGTGGCTCTATTTCTTAGTCCATGATCTAAGGGGTGGTATTTGAGCTGAAAGGAATGTTATTCCAAAGGTAGAGTTGTTGTACCAAACAGGAGAGAGAGAGGTTGGAGAAGAGGAGGACTAGACAGACGATAAAGGGCTTGGATCATGCATCAAACAGAGATGCCAGAGGCAGGTGCCTAGCTGTGAAGGCAAGAACAAGGCAGGTCAAGGGACTGGAATAGTGGGCAGGGCCACTGAAGTCAGGCAGGTGGGGGCCTCAGTCTAAGTGGGGATATATGGGCCCGGGCAAGCATTCTGAGTAGATGAGGTCTATCTTGGTGGACAGGATCAGCCCCTCAGGCTCTATGGATTCAGAAGCAAGTCATGTTCCTGAGTCCTTACTGCATGCATGCTGTATATCAACTAATCTATACAATTTCTCTTAGAGGAGGAAATGATTGTGCACATTGAAAGGTATTGATAAGGGGCTCAGCAAAATTAATATGAAGGCCCTGTCCTCATGACTAATGAATGGAACACAGAGGTTACATTTAACACAGGGTTCAAGTGATTTCAGTGCTACCTACCCCCATTCCAGACTGGGCTTCCCTTGTGGCTCAGCTGGTAAAAACCCACCTGCAATATGGGAGACCTGGGTTTGATCTCTGGATTGGGAAGATCCCATGGAGAAGGAAAAGGCTATCCACTCCAGTATTCTGGCCTGGAAAATTCCATGGATTGTATGGTCCATGTGGTTGCAAAGAGTCAGATGTGACTGAACAACTTTTACTCACTCCGGAATGGTCCTCTAGCCTCGCTCCCAGGTCCTGGGCTTGAGTCTCAGGCTGGTCCTTGATCCTATTTTCTTCCATAGTACTGTTTAACATCTGCTGCAGAAACAGCTGAGCTGGGACTGCTGACTGCTTTTCAGCTCCAGGCACCCAGGCACGACTGCCCTGTGGCTCTTGTCAGTGGGACAGAAACACTGGACTCACGGTTGCCAAGTTTTTGAAGTTAAACTATCAGCCAGGGAAAATAAAGGAATCCTGTACTAATCTACTATAGGAGCTAGTCCTTGGGGAAGCATGTCCTCTCTTCTCCCAAGAAATTGGCCCAGTTGGGACTCCCAGTGTGGTCAATGTTTTGAGTCGCAATGGGACTGACTTGGAGATATCCCAGAGGGAAATTGTTAACTTGACACCTAATTAGTCAACCAGCAATCTCCCACGATCCTTCTCTGCTTCTGCTAGAGCCTAATTAAGACCCTAGTGTGGCTGTGACTGTGTGCCAGGGCTGTTGTTCAGTTAACAGCCCATTATTGTTAGCCTTGAGGCCACTCCTGTGTGCCACTGCAGAGACACTCATCAGTAAGAAGGAACAGTCTAAAAGGGTTCCCAAGGGAATAAAGCACAGACCACACAGGACACTCCCCACCGCTGTCCCCAGCCCCCCACCACCCAGGCAGCCCTGTGGGGGAGTCACGAGTCAGAAGCCTAGACCCATGCCCCTCCTCCAGCACCAGGACTGGTGGCATGCAAGGCCAGCACTTAACCCTCTGTAAGCTGAGGATAATAATTTTGCCTCTTAAGTGGCTGCTGATGTGAGGGCCATAAACTCTGTAGTGTCTAGAGCACTGCACAAAACTGAGTATTATTAGTATCAGTACTCTGTTTTGAGCCCTATTTTCTGACAATTAATTGATGGATGTAGTTCATGTTTCACGTTTGCCCGATTTCCTCTCTCATTGTGACTGAATCTAATCTCATTTACCCAGATTTTCCTTTTTACCCTAGAGAGGGGAAGCCTTTGAAACTCGCATTAGTGCCTGAGAGGCTGCTGAGAGGGTGGGCTTCCTGATCCTTGCTGTGATCTTAGCCTGGCCCTAGGGCTCAAGCTGAGCACTCTGTGGCCCTTTGACTTATAGGCTGCCCCACAGTGGCAGGGAAGGCTGGCCCTTTGGTTCCCCCGTGACATAAATATCCTGGAGATCATGTGTGTGTGGATCCTTTCCCCTTTAATTGGCAGTTTGGATTCTGTTGCACAATCAGCCTTCCCTCCATCTAGTCAATTAGCTCCTGCAAATGCACTGGGTGCTTCTCTGCTCTATAATTATGACTTGGTGTCAAAAATTGAAGAGTGAAAAGAAGCAACTCTAACCATATGACTTGGAGGTGAGTGTCAGCTCTGAGAAAAATGTTCCTGAAACTAATCCCTCATATATATTTGCTGCTGTTTACATCTTATTTTCAAAGGACATCAAAATCTATGTGTCTAAAATCTGACAATTTAAAAGCCACCAGACTCTTGATGGTAATAACACCCTTTACGTCTCAATTTTCTTATCTATAAAATGGTTCTAATACCCCTTTCCTCAGCTCATTCACAAAACTCAGGGAAGTGAGAATAAAGATAGACAGTAAAGTCATATAATTATTTTAAATATTAAAGTCTATATCACATTATCAGATAGTATTATTTATTAGATATCAGATTAGTATTTATTAGATATCAGATAGTATTATTTATTGATAATTTTTTTTTATCAAGACAGGGAATTAATTTGTAATAAGTTACCCAGCGATGGCTCCTCATAATGTCACCCCTCAAGGCAACGCTTTACAAGATTCGCCCAGTGATATGATATCTTATTTATTTATTTGTATATTTATTTTTACTATCTAAATTGATTTACCAAATAAATCTGCCCTGTGGGGCTGCTCCTGAACTAACACGCTTGAGATTCATGCAGATGAGGAGTTTTGTCTCCTGGCTTTGCCATGAGGTAACTGTATGATGTTGTCCAGCTATCCAGCCTTGGAATGGTTTATAAAACACACAGTAGGCTCTCATTTTATGTAGTTCCTTATCTTTCTAAATCCTCACAGTGCTGCTTAATTAACAATACTACTGGACATGACCAAGGAAAGGCCCCGCACAGGCCTTTGTCTCTAAATCCAGGGTCTCCACTACTCAGCAGCTATTTCAGGAGAGAACGGGAATGCGAGTTTCCCCTTTTAGCAATGTCCTTTAGCATTTATGTAAAGAGAGAGAACAGTCTGGGTGCTGTTCTTGACAAATACTTCAGCTACAATTAAATGTTGCTCCTGTACTTAGGACAAAGGACAGCGATCAAAGAAGACTAATTATAATGAATTATGGCCCCATCCCTCTCCAAGTCTGTGCTTGGTATTTCAGCTGCCATGTGAATAGATGACAAGGCTGAGGAAATAACTGCCTGCCATCTGTCTGAAATTTCAAAGCCGGAGCAAAAACTGCTCAGAGGGCAAGCCAGTTAAAGATTAATTAAAATCCTAAAAGTAGTGCCCAGTAGTCATTTTCTGAGAGCATTCAATGTAGGAGGCCAAGTATGGCTGGGAAGCCGAAAATCCAGTAGTGACTTCGTAGGTGGACAGACAATGAAGAGATGAAAGAATGCAGTGGTCCTACCTTCAAGACACAGCCCAATCTCTTCCTGATTTTTTTTTTTGTTTCCCATTTTGGCCATTCAGGCAACTTTCCTGAGTGATAATTTCCATATCAAACAATAAGGAAATCAAAAACAAAGACAGTGACCAGCCTATCTGTCTTGTAAGATCAACTCCAAATTTGTATAATAATATTTCCCACTCAATATCTCAAAATAAAATTCATCATCTTTCTCTCCAAAGCTGCCCTTCCTAAAGCATCTGTATCAGTTGGTCTCCCAGTCATCCCCAACTTGGGGATCAGTACAGCCCACCTCTTTTACTCACCACCGCCCCTCCATCCATGAGATGAAATATCTATTCGATATTTCCAGTCTATCTCCTCTTCTCACCTCCCACCTCCATGACTCAGCATCTCTGGCATCATTCCTCTTTGGTCTCCCAGCTTCCAGCCTTGACCTCTCCATTCCATCACTCATGCTTGCTGCTAGGGTACTCCCTATAAACTACAAGTCCCAACAGGACATTCCCCTGTCTGAGATCCTTTAGTGGAACTGCAACATCTATTAAGGCAAATTTATAATTTCTTGTAAGCAGCCAAAACTTTTTAAATTTTGGAGCATCAGTATAGAAAACTAACACAGGTAGAACTGGAAAGGTAAAAGAAGGAAAAGGTACTCTCTAAAGTGTTATCTGCTCATTCCTCAGGACTATTGCTGAATTACCACTATGAACTCAAGAATATATTTCAGCTTAGATGATGTAAAGTCTCATGTTGGTTCCCCTTCATCTCCAACTCAGCCTCTAAAAGTGGGTCATATTTTATTGCTAACATATGATACAGCTGGTTGTTTTACAGCAGAAATCTCTTACATTTGAATAGAGCTTCATAGTCTCTTAAGCACTTTCATATAACATTAGTCAAGTATCAGCAATGCACCAAGCACTGTGCCTGGCATTGCCAAAACAGAGTAAAAAGTTCTCCCTGCTCCGTCTCAGGTAACTACTGGTTTATAGAATATATAGATAAATACTAGTCTGAATCATGTGAAATAATGAAATGGTCAGACTATCAGCAATTTCATATAGCTCAGTCTGTGGGATCTACATTCCACAGGGTGCAATCCACAATCAGTGTTAGTGGGTGTGACAAGTCCCATGATGAAAATATGGGACCTAAGGGAGCACAGAGGAGGGGGGAAATCCCAGCCAGAGACTGGGAAACTGTTTCAGTAGAGGTGGTGGAGAATGGTGTAAGCCATCAATTCAAGTGCACACACACAAAAGCATAACTCAGCAACATCCAGTGTGGGAAAGAGCAGAGATGTACAGTAGGCAATCTGTATGACAAATGAAGAGAGGAACGTCTCTTATCCAGCACAGAGGAGGACTGCTTAAGGGATGCGTATATGGGAAGACAGCGGACCCTTCCTGGGAAGGCGCACTGGTGCTCCACATCTGCGCTTCCCACGGCACAACTCTCCCAGGGTGACAGAGACTGCGGAGGCCACCATGGGCACCACAGTGTAGGCTTGTTGCTCCTATGAAACGTCCTGCCCAGCCAGAGACCCTGCCTGCTCCCCAACAGATCCCCCACTGTGCCGTGATCCTGCAACATACAGACCCAGGAAACACACCCTGTTTCTTAATTTTGCGTCATCTTAAGTTCAGCCTTCCCCTGCACAGGAGAGAAAACAGAGCCAATAAGCAGGACCATTGAGGCAAAGGGGAGAAAAGAAGCAATAATCCCTTAGAAATCAGCAGATATCCTGCACACGGGCACTACATACTAAGTGTCAGAGTGCGTAGAATGCGTGTGTTTCACAAACACGATGTGCAAGTCATTATCACAATGTTTAATGTGGGTATTATTTTCCTTACTTTACAGAAACAAACCACAGAGAGGCTGCTTTGCCTAATGTCACTCAGAGCAAAGGATGGAGTCAGTCCTAATCTTGAAAGCTGGCACCCTTGACCATTTTGTGTACAGGCTTCCATAATCCAATGTACCAAGTCCACTCTATAATTGACACTTTTATAGTCAATATTTCCATTGTTCCTATTTTACAGATGAGAATACTAATAAGAGGGACAAAGAAAAAGGCAGTTATGGGAGAGGGCTTCTACAAGGTAGAATGTGGGGACATCAAAAAGGGTGAAAGATGTCTGAACCAGAGATCAAATTGCCAACATTCGCTGGATCATGAAAAAAGCAAGAGAGTTCCAGAAAAACATCTACTTCTGCTTTATGGACTATGCCAAAGCTTTTGACTGTGTGGATCACAATAAACTATGGAAAATTCTTCAACAGATGGGAATACCAGACCACCTAACCTGCCTCTTGAGAAACCTGTATGCAGGCCAGGAAGCAACAGTTAGAACTGGACATGGAACAACAGACTGGTTCCAAATAGGAAAAGGAGTCTGTCAAGGCTGTATATTGTCACCCTGCTTATTTAACTTCTATGCAGAGTACATCATGAGAAATGCTGGACTGGAAGAAGCACAAGCTGGAATCAAGATTGCCGGGAGAAATATCAATCACCTCAGATATGCAGATGACACCACCCTTATGGCAGAAAGAGAAGAGGAGCTAAAAAGCCTCTTGATGAAAGTGAAAGAGGAGAGTGAAAAAGTTGGCTTAAAGCTCAACATTCAGAAAATGAAGATCATGACATCCGGTCCAATCACTTCATGGGAAATAGATGGGGAAACAGTGGAAACTAGGGCTAACTTTTTTAGGGAGGGGCTCCAAAATCACTGCAGATGGTGACTGCAGCCATGAAATTAAAAGATGCTTACTCCTTGGAAGAAAAGTTATGACCAACCTAGATAGTATATTCAAAAGCAGAGACATTACTTTGCCAACTAAGGTCCGTCTAGTCAAGGCTATGGTTTTTCCCGTGATCATGTATGGATGTGAGAGTTGGACTGTGAAGAATGCTGAGCGCTGAAGAATTGATGCTTTTGAACTGTGGTGTTGGAGAAAACTCTTGAGAGGCCCTTCGACTGCAAGGAGATCCAACCAGTCCATTCTGAAGGTTAAGCCTCGGATTTCTTTGGAAGGACTGATGCTAAAGCTGAAACTCCCATATTTTGGCCACCTCATGCGAAGAGTTGACTCATTGGAAAAGACTCTGATGCTGGGAGGGATTGGGAGCAGGAGGAGAAGGGGACGACAGAGGATGAGACGGCTGGATGGCATCACTGACTCGATGGACGTGAGTCTGAGTGAACTCTGGGAGATGGTGATGAACAGGGAGGCCTGGCGTGCTGCGATTCATGGGGTAGCAAAGAGTCGGACACAACTGAGGGACTGAATTGAACTGAGCTGACCCTTGCTGGGGAGAAACAAGGGTGTGATTCCATTAAGAAAAAGGAAATAATGACCTTGTCATTTGCCAACTCCTCTCACTGTTTCTAAAATTATCCCTTGTCTTTTCCATCAGTTTCACATTCCTGAAAACCACAGGAGTGAGCCAATGAAAACAAAGCTGTTCCTCCTTGGATCTTGTTGGGACCAAGAGAAACTTTTCTGGATGGATGCTATGGTCCAGGCCCCATGCAAAATGACATTTCCAGAATATCAGGACTGGCAGGAGCTGGAGTAGATGCCTTTGCTATTTTGAAGGAGGTGTTATTCCCTTCGCCTAAGATCAAAGAGGTGCTGTTGTAGGGTACTTATAGGGGGGCAGGTTCTAAACGTCAGTGGTGCTGCAAAGATCTTGAGAAAGAATTCAACACAAACAAAGGTGAAGTTGCACTGAAGGTGAGAGAGAAGGGCGATTTCTAGACCATAAACTTCTGGATGAGGACAGGGCCTGGGTCAGCTTTACTCACTATTGTAATCCCATTGAAATGATGCTCGACGCACTGTAGGTATTTAACGGATGTCTGCAGTAACTGCATGCCTGCCTTTGTACTTGCTACAATCAAATCCTGTTAAGTGCGGTGATTCGGATCACCACCACCACCACCATAATTATAGCAGTAGCAGCAACACCAACTAGAGACCAGTGCAACCCCGCAGAGGAACCTTCAGCCTGCTGTGGCGGGATCCACAGCCCACAGAGATGCAGGTAAAGGCTCACATTCATGCCAGAGAAACTGAACAGAGAAATGGCAGATGTGGCTCAGGATGGTACACAGGTGACATGACCATGGCAGGAGAAAAGCAAGAGATGGTGATTCTTCAGTGGCCTCAGCAACCTCAGAGCACAGCATAGGAGAATGGGCCAGGGGCCATTTCAGTACCGTCCAAGACATGGCTATGGGCAACGGTGCTTTGGCTACCATGAGACAGACTGTATCAATCTATGAGATACTTAGGGTAAATGGAGAGACTCAACTCAGGAGGCTGAGGGCCTTCCATTTTCTCATGTTGGAGATATGCTGCTGAAAACGCTCAGTGTTCATATTGGTAGGGAGAAGACAATGCAACCCACTCCAGTACTCTTGTCTGGAGAATCCCAGGGACTGGGGAGCCTGGTGGGCTGCCGTCTATGGGGTCGCACAAAGTCGGACATGACTGAAGTGACTTACACAGCAGCAGCATGTTGGTAAGTTCTCAATTTTACCTCAATTAAGAAAATGGCTCCCAAAAAAAAATGGGTATTGTGTTTTGGGTTTTCTTTCCCACAATAAGCAGCCATTTAATTTCAGACAATATCATCTGGGAGTTTTTGCTTGAATCTTTTCTAACTAGAATAAAAGAAAGCTCAATTTTTAGCATGAAAAAACAAAATTATAAAAACTTTAAAAATTAGTACATGGAAATAAAAACACCCCATTAGAAATGCTTTGGTAAGCCTGATTGCCTGGGGCTCCTCCTGGCTGAGCACTTGGTCTTTCTCAGGTCTGGCCACCCCTAAGTGCTGATGATGCCTTCCTCTGGAGCGGAGGTTCCCACCAGCATGCACATCTTTGCAGACACCCTACTCTTCTCCTTCCCCTAGCCAGCTGCTTCAGAGGTCTGTGCTGTGGATTGCATCGTTTCTTCCCCTAGAATACCCTGGACCACCATGGTACCTAGAATCTATTTATTTTTCAAACATCGAGATAGTGCTAGGATCTCTTTGAAATCACTCCCAAGTGAAGTAATGACTCCTTATGCAAAGCTTCTGTGCATCTATTAAAACAAACCACAGTAGACTGTGATTATCTCTTCACCTGTCTGATTCCTCATTCCACTCCTTTAATAAGTCTCTGATTCCTCAATTAGGCATGCTTCTTCCAGCTATGTCTCCTGGCTATTTTCTTAGTTGGGCAGCAAAGTGTGATGTGAAGAGCTGTCATAGTTCAGTTTTCAAGGGTACAACTGGAATCTTGAGTAAGTTACTAAGTTACTTAAAGTGTCTAGGTATTGATTCTCTTGTGTATAAATGAAGATAATATCTACCCCACAGGAATATTGTGAAAATTAGATGAAGGGTATGTTGCAAATTTTCCCCAGTTTTGTGTTTGCCTTTCAAGTTTTAGTATGCCTCTTGACATCAGATTTCTTTTAATATAGAAATACCCAAATATACAATCTGTCTTTATAGTTTCTTTTATTGCTTTTTTGTTTAGAATACCATTTTCCTTCCCTGAGGTCAAAGAGATACTTACCTGTTTCTTATTTCTCTGTAGTTTCATGTTATTCATATAAATGCTTACTCCATCTGAAGTTGTTTAGCCAAGTTTGCTAAATGGTGTGAGATGAAAAAAAAAAAGCTAATATTTTTTTTCCATCTGAATGGCCATGCACCGTATACCAAGTGATTGATCCTTTCTTCATTGATTGGAAAAACTATCTTAATAAGACATTATATTGCACACTTGAGGCTTTATATTCTATCTCCTTGACCTATTATTAAAATTATACTGGTATGATTTTATCTTTTGAATATTTGTATAGCAGGTACTGTCTTCCATTCTTTGTCTCCAACATGGTCTTGTCTGTTCTGTTTTAATGTTTCTCACAAGCAATTTTCAAAAGGAGATAGCTCATTATTCAAGCTTCATAATCAGAAAAACAAAACTATTATAAGCACAGGAAAATAGATATTACAGATGAAAGATGTGGCACATAACTTTTTCTTTTTATTAAACTTCTTATATTGTATTGGAGTGTGGACAACCATATTGAATTGTGCACAACAATGTTTGTATTGGAGTGTGGACAACCATATTGAAGTGTGCACAACAATGTTGTGATGCTTTCAGGTGGACAGCAAAGGGACTCAGCCATAAATATACATGTATACATTCTCCCCAATGGAGAAGGCAATGGCACCCCACCCCAGTACTCTTGCTGGAAAATCCCATGGACAGAGGAGCCTGGTAGGGGTCCTCATGGGGTCTCAAAGAGTCGGACGCGACTGAGTGACCTCACTTTCACTTTTCACTTTTATGCTTTGTAGAAGGAAATGGCAACTCACTCCAATGTTCTTGCCTGGAGAATCCCAAGGACAGGGGAGCCTGGTGTGCTGCCGTCTGTGGGGTCACACAGAGTCGGACACGACTGAAGTGACTCAGCAGCAGCAGCAGCAGCAGCGTTCTCCCCAGCGCTCTCTCCCCACCCAGGCTGCTACAAAATATTGAGCAGAGCTCCATGTGCTATATAGTAGATCCATTGTTGCTTATCCATTTCAAATACAGAAGTATGTACCTGTCCATCTGTATATCTATAAAAGGAGATTTCTTTGATCTCTCTCTCCATTAAGAGCCGGCATTACTGAGAGAGGGTCCCAGAAGAGGCATGATCCCATGCCTGATAACACCTGGGCCACAGGAACAGAAACCTAGAATCACCTAGCAACTGACTCTGGCATAAACATGAAGATAACAGTAATCACTGTGATCTACTGAGCAGCTACTATGGGCCAGGCATAGCATCAAGCCCCAAAAGTGACAAAATGTAGTGATCATGGGAATGAGCTTTGGATTCAGATAGTCCTGGGTTCCAGTCCCAAGTTTTATTCCTAATCAGCTGTCTGACTTTAGGGGTCTATAGCATTTCTGTGCCCCACTCCAGTACTGTTGCCTGGAAAATCCCATGGGTGGAGGAGCCTGGAGGGCTGCAGTCCATGGGGTCGCGAAGAGTCCGACACGCCTGAGCGACTTCATTTTCACTTTTCACTTTAATGCATTGGAGAAGGAAATGGCAACCCACACCAGTGTTCTTGCTTGGAAAATCCCAGGGACTGGGGAGCCTGGTGGGCTGCCATCTATGGGGTCACACAGAGTCGGACATGACTGAAGTGACTTAGCAGCAGCAGCAGCATTTCTGTGATGAGTATGCCTATGACAATAGCTAGAACACAGAGAAATCCCCACAGTGACCCTCCCCTACAGCTCATATCTTAGGATCATCAAATTCAACTCCCACCAAAAGCAGTTGAGCTTTAAACCTTCTCTGTGTTAAATAAATAAGAAAACAGAGGACCAGACAGTGAACTTACTGAGATTCCTGCAAGTGGTTAACGCAGAGCCAAGTCCAAATTAGGTTTCTCTGACCTCAAAGGCTCCTGCTTTTGACCTACATGCATCCTCACAGTACAGAAGCCAGGTACCATTTACAAGTTACACACTGGCTTCACTTCACATGGAGCTATTGTTATTTGAAGGCAATATTGTATGATGCTTAATTTAGGGTTTTTGGTTTGTAATTTTTACCATTGAATTAATGCAATGATTATAGAAGACTATTCTAGGAAGGGATGAAAACTGATCTGGAGACATGGTGACCAGCTCTATAGATTTGCCTACAGTCTTGTTTCTTTCTGTAATAGTTGACTCTGTGAGCTATGTTAGCATATTCTGCACACACATGAAAGAAGCTCTCAAGAAAAAAAGAAAACTCTGAAAATAAAGACAGTGTGCTTATCATAGTGTGCTTCAACAGTAAGTGAACCGTGAAATTCCAGATGTTCAAACTGGATATAGAAAGGCAGAGGAACCAGAGATCAAATTGCCAACATTTGTTGGATCATCGAAAAACCAAGAGAGTTCTAGAGAAACATCTACTTTTGCTTTACTGACTATGCCAAAGCCTTTGACTGTGTGGATCACAACAAACTGTGGAAAATTCTGAAAGAGATGGGAATAGCAGGCCACCGAATCGTGCCTCCTGAGAAATCTGTATGCAGGTCAAGAAGCAACAGTTAGAACTGGACATGGAACCACAGACTGGTTCCAAATTGGGAAAAGAATATGTCAAGGCTGTATATTGTCACCCTGCTTATTTAACTTATATGGAGAGTACATCACGAGAAATACTAGACTGGATGAAACACAAGCTGGAATCAAGATTGGCAGGAGAAATATCAATAACCTCAGATATGCAGAAGACACCACACTTATGACAAAAAGCAAAGAAGAACTAAAGAGCCTCTTGATGAAACTGAAAGAAGACAGTGAAAAAGTTGACTTAAAACTCAACATTCACAAAACTAAGATCACAGCATCTGGTCTCACCATTTCATGGCAAATAGGTGGGAAAACAGTGGAAACTGGGGCTGACTTTATTTTCTTGGGCTTCAAAACCACTGCAGATGGTGATTGCAGCCATGAAATTAAAAGATGCTTGCTCCTTGGAAGAAAAGCAATGACCAACCTAGACAGCATATTAAAAAGCAGAGGCATTACTTTGCCAACAAATATCTGTCTAGTTAAAGCTATGGTTTTTCCAGTAGTCATTTATGGATGTGAGAGTTGGACTATAAAGAAAACTGAGTGCCAAAGAATTTATGCTTTTGAAGTGTTGTGTTGGAGAAGACTCTTGAGAGTCTCTTGGACTGCAAGGAGATCCAATCAGTCAATCCTAAAGGAAATCAGTCCTGATTATCCACTGGAGGACTGATGCTGAAGCTGAAACTCCAATACTCTGGCCACCTGATATGAAGAACTGACTGATTTGAAAATACTCTGATGCTGGGAAAGACTGAGGGTGGGAGGAGAAGGGGACAACAGATGAGGGGATATTTGGATGGCATCACTGACTCCACGGACATGAGTCTGAGTAATCTCCAGGAGCTGGTGATGCAGAGGGAGGTCTGCTGTGCTGCAGTCCATGGGGCTGAAAAGAGTCGGACACGACTGAGCGACTGAACTGAACTGTACTGATCATATAGCCTAGCTCCTCAGCACTTTTAAATCTATTTTACACTAATAGTATTAAAAATGATAACTATTATAACATAAAATACTATAAACCTAATTACCACTTTATATTTCACATGTTATTTTTATTTATATAATCCCATCTAATAATGATAATCTGTGAGGTAATTACATATTCTTCATTTTAAAAATCGAGGCTCTGAAAAGCTCTCAAGTATCACACAGTAGAGTAGAGGTGGTGTCTGAAAAGATCCATACTCCTCTTTTACAGAAGAGAATTATGCTTGAATAAACCTAAGCCAGGAATGACATTAGTGTGAAACTCTCTAGCCGAAGACTGTGGACAGAAGGGATGGACATCTCTCTAAACCCACCGTATAAGATCCTCCATGTTTTCTCTGTCTTATTTGCCAACTGATGTTGAAAGTAGGGAGACTTAAAAGATATATGATGGGTATGGCAAAACCAAAGATTAAAGAAATCTGATTCTTTAATCAAGACACTACCACTTATTATGAGGGGTTTAGAACTTCAACAGTGGCAGGGAAAAAATCACACACATGCAACTCGTGACCATGATAATGGTTTGATCCTGTTTCATGAAAAACGTGCTCTTGGTCTCCAATGGATAGATAAAAGAGTTGTTTGCATTTCCTGATCCAAAGTGTAAAAAAGAGTGTTCTCACACATATATTATACCATGGTGAAAGCAAATTGGAATCTCAAGCTATAAAGCAAAACACAAGTTACAGATAACAGGAACCATAAGGGATACATTAAACTGAGGAAAATTAAATAAACTGTGCTCTAAACACTCCAAGTCAAAGCCTATATAGATGTTCACTCAGAAGCCCACTGAGTTCTGCAAATGAATGTGTGGTATTCATGGCACAAACCCAGCTGATTCAGCAGATGCAGTAAATTTATCATCTGTCATGTTCTGGATGGACAGCCTCACTTATAGCAGTAAACAGAATTATGCCTAACAGCCCAAGGCTAATGCCACAAACAATGAAACACACTATTACAAGTTTATAGAACAAGGCTTTGAATACTAATGATTACTTCCATCATGGCTGGCTGGGCCATAAATAGGATTATAAAATATCGGCAAGGCTAACAACTCTGATCTTGCAAAACATCTTAGGTCTGGGGACACTCACAGGTGTGGTGGGGGAAACACCAGAAAAGGCTATGCTGGATACTGAATAGAGAAGGTGGGCCCTACTTGCCCACTGTAATATTTCATGGGGCTAAAGAGTTTTGTTCTCAATTGTCAAACACAAAGAGCTCTCTTTAAATTAGTTCAAGTTTTTTTCAATCCTGGATGGAATTCTTCAAAGACAATCATACACACAGGTCTAAGCTGTCATCACCTTGCAAAGCAATGTATAATTTAAGTGATCTTTGCCTCTTGGGGCAAACTTTCAAAATGTTTGATGCATATATTAGGAAAGCACAGAACCCAAGTGAGAATCATGTATGCAGTATCTTGAAATAAAATAGACAAGCTGAGGCACACAGAGGAAAGCTGAAATCCATCACCTGTTAAGATTACTCAGTCACTGTTATTGATTTTATTTACATTCACTGCCATTCCTCTAAGAAGTTAAACAAACTACATTTTGAGACAAACACAAGAGGCTGCTCTATTTTGTGAAGTGGAAAACAAACACCCCAGCTTCCCTCACCATCACTCATGGGCTTTGCTCAACTATTTGCATTTATCAGGTAAATGTTCTAATGTTAATATTTGCCTACATAAATTCACCCTACTTTTCACATCCACAGATGATCCTTCATTTCTTTAAATATTTGACAGGCAAATAAATTGCAGTGGGGCCCTTCTGGGATCAAGTCTATATTAATTCAATCAAGACAAGTAATACTATATAATTGTTAGGAAAGTGTACTTGAGAACAAGACTGCTTGGGTTCAAACCCAAGCTCCAGTTCTTGCTCCTTGAGCTGTCTGGGCAAGGCATTTAAATTCTGCATCTCAGTTTCTCTTCTATGAAATGAGGTAACAATTTTATCTTTCTACAGATTTGTCCGAAGAATTGCATGAGCTAAATTGTTTATAGCATTCACAACACTGTCTGGCACACAGTAAATAGTATTGAAAACTATTGGCTATTATATTGCTATTCTTTTTGTCCAAAGAAGAAAGTTCATCAGCAGTTGCTGACTTGGTTGACTGGCATCAGTTATATTTCATCTTAAGCCTTATTAGTCACATTAACTTCACAGCTACTGATGAGCTGGAGAAAATGTGGAGAAAAGGGAACCCTCTTACTCTCTTGGTGGCTCTCTTGGTGGGAATGCAAACTGATACAACCACTATGGAGAGCAGAATGGAGATTCCTTTAAAAACTAGAAATAAAACTACAACACAATCCAGCAATCCCACTACTGGGCAAATATCCTGACACATGTACCCTAATGTTCATTGCAGCACTATTTACAATAGCTAGGAAGGACAAGGAAGCAACCTAGATGTCCACTGGCAGAAGAATGGATAAGGAAGCTGTGGATAATATACACAATGGAATATTCAGTCAGTTCACTTCAGTTCAGTCACTCAGTCGTGTCCGACTCTTTGCGACCCCATGAACTGCAGCACGCCAGGCCTCCCTGTCCATCACCAACTCCTGGAGTTCACTCAAACTCACGACCGAATATTATTCAGCTATAAAATGGAACATGTTTGAGTCAGTTCTAACGAGGTGGGTGAACCTAGAGCCTATTATACAGAATGAAGTAAGTCAGAATGAGAAACATAAAATATAGCACATTAACACATAGATATGGAATCTAGAAAGATTGTGCTGACAGTCTTACATGCAGGGCAGCAAAGGAAACACAGAGGTAAAGAACAGATTTTTGGACTCAGTGGAAGAAGGAGAGGAAAGGATGATTTGAGAGAACAGCACTGAAACGTATATATTACAATATGTAAAATAGATAACCAGTGGAAGTCTGATGTATAATGCAGGGCACCCAAAGCTGATGCTCTGTGAAGACCTGGAAGGGTAGGGTGAGGAGGGAAATGCGGAGCGGCTTCGGGATGGAAAGGACACTTGGATGTCTATGGCCAATTCATACTGATGTCTGGGAAAAACCATCACCATACTGTAAAGTAATTATCCTCCGATTAAAATAAAGGTATTTTTAAACTCTTAAAAAAAATAACTGATACCAATTTAAAGATAGTGTTGAGCTGAACACTGGAGAAAACACACAGGTCAACAGTCATATTCTCTAACAGAGTGGCTATGAAAAGCGATGCCTGCGGTTGTGGCAGGTCACCTGGAGAGATCACATAATGATCTCTGATGGACCGTATACAATTTACCAAAAATCAATGATAATAAAACTTGATAAATGATTTCACATTGACCAAATTAAATCCACACTAATTATTCAATCAATAAATGCACTTGAAGTGCATTTAAAAAAAATCTACCTAAGCAGAGGATGAGGAAAATTTGACTCTGCAGCATTAATGGGTCTTAATAAGTCAAGGTTCTGAGACGACATGGCGAGAAGAGCCTTGATGAATGCTTTCATATCTCCTCTGGAAGAGTGTGTGGGCAGATTTCTTCAGAAGGCAGCACCCAGGAGAGCAGTCAGGGGTTATAAACTTTAGTCTAACATATAAGGAACTGAGGTCCCCATCAAGGAAAAGGTGGGTAGCCAACTGCCAAGACCACTGTTGAGTGTTTAACTTATTGGCTAAAAGATTGCCCAAAACGACCACTGAGGTTGGTTCCCACCATGCCAATGATGCACCCTCAACAACTAACGAAATCGCTTCTGGATGATGCAGACCAGTATTCCCCAAAGAAAGATCTGGGAAGGTGATTAAGTAAATAGGTTTATTTACTGCAAGATTTCTGAGAACTTGTACTGTGCTGATATTTGTATGTTTAACTTACTGGCAAGGGATAGGGATATTATATTCAGTGTTTCTCAAACTTATTTGCCTACAGGCCCCTCCAAAATGCTTTTTGTGTAGCGTCTTGCAGAGTTATTACTCTTAGCCCAAGAAACAAACAAACAACAGTAACAAACACACAGACACCAGTTTCACAGAGCTTCTTCCCGAACTTATCTCTAGCACACAGTCCTGGATATCAGAAACTTAAGTTCTGCTCTAACTGGTGCAAAGAGTCACTATTCTATGATAGATAGAATTCTCTCGTGTGTGTCCCTCTCTCTCACCATGTCATGGAGTTCTTATAATCCTACCCTATTTACTAGTTCACTTTTACCATTTACATTTTTGGTTTCTTGGGGCCACTCAAGTCTCTCTTAGCTAAGATGAATGAAAAGGCACAAATATGCCTTCACAGATTGGTCCACTGTAGACTGCCATCTATTCACTCTTCGCTATTGATTGCATTTATCTATTTCTTCCTGTTTCCTTCCTCAGTATCCCCAGCGATCTGGGGAGCTAGATCAGCTCAAGCTAGGGAAAATGCAAAAATGATCTCATCTTGGAAAATGTAGGCTTTCCTTCAATCATTCACATGGCCAGTAGCAAGGAAAGACTCACTATGTGCTGGGCCCTGTGCCAGTGCAGGGAAGCAAGGATAATAAAAACCTGGCCTTGCTCCTCAAGATCTCACCAGCTCTTCTTGATATCATCTGTCACCTCACCTCCTGTCCTTGCAGCATGGCCACTTGGCAAGCGTTCCTTTCTTGAACCCCAGGCCACTTCACATCTCCTCTAAGAAAGGTTTCTCTACTCCCAGAGCAGCTCCCTAGGCTCAGCTCATAACATCATCTGGGAGTGCTGCTCCAAACAGTAGCCTGTGGTCCAGATGGCTCCACCTCCTTCTCAGCTTCCCCAGCCTCAGGAAGGGTGCTTTGGGAAGGTGCTTTCCCCTGTCCTTGGGAACAGGATAAAGAGTCTGCTGGCTGCAGCATTCCAGTGTTCCTCATTTTCTTGCTATTTTCCCAACTGATTCGAGGTGAAAGATAATCAATTACACAACGAATGAGACAGCATGGCTCACAGTGGGTTGGCCAACACGTCCATTTTGGTTTTTCTATAAGATGTTACTGAAAAACCCAAATGAACATTTTGGCCAACCTAATGTTACTCTTGGGAAACTGCAGAGCTAAGACTAGACAGTTGATTTTCAGGACAGACCCTAGAATTTAATAAAGTATTGTTTCCTTTGATGGTACAATTTGGGGGAAAAAAGTATGTGTGTGTGTGTGTGTGTATGAAATATATGTGGGGTGTATATATCTGTGTATATATATACTCACACACATACATACATACATTGAATAGCAGTACAATGTAATACAAGTTAAATAAAACTTTTAAATCACCATTAAAATATTATATGATACCACTTATATATGAATCTAGAATAGGTGAACTCATAAAAGCAAAGAGTAAATGGTTCCCAGGGGCTAGCAGGTGGAGAAATAGGAGGATGCTATTTAAGGGTCCAAACTGGAAACTAGTAGATAAATAGGTCCCAGAGATGTCATATACAATGTATTGATTGTAGACAATACTGTATTATAAACATTAAATATGCTAAGAGACTAGATCTTTATTACCAGCACCACAAAAAGATTATGTGACCTGAAGTCTACAATGGCAATCATGTTGCAAAATATAAGTATATCGAATCAATACGATGTACACCTTATATTAACACGTTTCATGTCAATTAGATTTCAATTTTTATTTTATTTTATTTTTTTAATTTATTTTTTTTATTTTACTTTACAATACTGTATTGGTTTTGCCATAGCTTCTCATTACTAGGACCTATCAAGTAACCACTTTTGTAATGAAGGTGAAATCATTTTAATCTATGGTAACCAGGGAAAGCAGCAGTCATATATAGGAGAGAAGGATTAGGGTACTTTGAACACAAACTGTAAATCTCTTCATAGGTATCTTCTTTAAAAATTAAATTTATCACAACCATCAAAGTACATTAATATTAATATCTAAAGATGTGAGACCCTCAAAGGCAAAGACTTTCTCTAACTGCTCACGGCAGCATACTCAGTTCCTGGCTCACAGAAAACAATCTGTAGATGAATATGAAGAATTGAAAATGCAAAATTTATGAAAAATATTTTTAAAATACATATACCTTATAGCCCAGTTCACACAGGGTTTCATTTCTGGTTTTTTTACTTACTACTTAAACTTCAGCTTTTCTACAGGCTGTACAAAGAAAGGCGCCTATCTGTTGGAAAATACTGAATACTACACCCCACTCCCCAGGAAAATCACAGCATACAATATACAGTTCACCCATTAGGCTTCAAAAATATATCAGTAGTAGATTATGAAGATATTGGCTTAGATATCCCCTAATACAAACTGGAATTCCTCTGCAGATCTATCTCCTATTGATAAAATTTCATGGAAAATTTCTCAGGGAAATGAGACAATCTTTGAATGTCTCCCTTATTTAGAGCTAGAAGAAATCCTTTTACAAATACCATCTATCACTCAAGGAAACCTTATCATTAATCTCCATTTAAAAGATATGACAGAATTGCATTTACTAACAGACTTGGTCAGTGTGATGGTCTTTCTAGTAGCCATGTACTTCTAGGTGTGAAAACTGGACCCTAAAGAAGGCAGAGCACTGAAGAATTGATATTTGCAAACTGTGGTGCTAGAGAAGGCTTGCAGAGAGTCCCCTGGACAGCAAGGAGATCAAGCCAGTCAATCCTAATGAAGATCATACCTGAATACTCACTGGAAGGACTGACGCTAAACTGAAGCTCCCATACTTTGTCCACCTGATGGAAACAGCTGACTCACTGGAAAAGACCCCGATGCTGGGAATGACTGAAGGAGGAGAAGAGGACAGCAGAGGATGGGATGGCTGGATGGCATTGCCGATTCAACGGACAGGAATTTGGGCAAACTGGGAGATGGCGAGGGACAGGGAGGCCTGGTGTGCTACAATCCTTAAGGTCACAAAGAGTTGGAGAGAATTTGGCAACTGAACAACAACAGACGCAGTCCTGCACCAAGTTGGGGTGTAGAGAACTGAGGGACAAGGAGACAAATCCTTCATATTCTGTGTAGCGAAGGCCTTGGAGTGCTCAGATATTCAGAACAATTCTGTCTAGCAGAGGACTATACTTAGAGGACCTTAATCTCTCCCAAAACACAGAGGCCCTAGACATCTTCAGACTCAGTGACAATTTTGTAATTTTCAACTCAACAACTGTTTAGAGAATAACCCTGCTTATTGGTACATAGACTACAAAATTTCTTGAGATCAAAGGGCACACCGTTCTCTGTGTGTGTGTCTGAGTGTGTGTGTGTCTGCGGGTGTGTGTGTCTGCGGGTGAGGGAAGAGGGTTGGTATTGTTGTTTAGTTGCTGAGTCATATCTGACTCTTTGGCAACAACATGGATTGTAGCCTGCCAGTCTCTTCTGTGCATAGGATTTTTCAGGCAAGAACACTGGAGTGAGTTGCCGTTTCCTTCTCCATGGATCAAACCTCCATTTCCTGTATTGGCAGGCAGCCTCTTATCCACTGACCCACCTGGGAAGCAGACACTAGTGGGTCGGAAGAACAGACATATGTAATCCTGAGGCACGACTGATTTAGAAAAGTGACATTAAACAATGCTAGTGAACCCTTTGGAACCCATCTGTAAATCAATTCATTCACTCATTTATCCTGTAGATGATTATGAAAAATCCACTTTGTGGCAACACTGGGTTAGTTTAAAATCCATGGTTACAGACCTCAGGGAAGGAAGTTCAGGGTCCTGCCATAAGAAAGATACCTACGCAGATAATTGGAGTTCAGTTGGGTAAGTGTTAGGTAGAATTATTAATAAAGAGCATTTGAGGTACGGCAAGAAAGTGATTTTATCAGTCTGAGATATGGGGGACATTTTCTCAGAGGTGCTGACATTAAGATGGATCATGAATAAATATGTTGTAGGTGGCCGGGGGGAAGACGACAACAGTTTCAAGCAAAAGGACAGCCACCAAAAAGCTTGGTGTCAAAACAGAGAGCAGTCTCAGGGATGGTGATCATTTCATAAGGATTTAAATTCCAGTTTAGGTGTTTGAATATTAAAGGTTGAAAATTCATATTTGAGTTCCGGAGGTTGAAGCCAGATAGAGAAATAAGTTTATTATAAAGTTAAGAATGAACTTACTCTACACTTACTAGAAAAAGTTTACCCACTGTAGTGATGTGACACATTTTATTAAGTTCAAATTAGTGACCACATGGAGAATGAACAGGAATACTCAGATCAGTGAAAGAGATATTCCAGACCTGATTTCACTGGATTCAGAGAGGATAAAGAGAAGAACTTAGCTCTCAGGGGCATGCTTATGGAATAGAATTGATAAGCCTTAGTGAGTTGTATGGCAGATGGAGACACTGGAATCCCAAATATGTCCCACATTTTTAGCTGGAAAACTACTTGAATGGTCACACCACTTACTAAGCCATAGAAAATGGCAGGAGGAAGGTATTTAATGTGATCAATACTTTTACTTCAGATGCACTAAGATCTCTAAAAGGTTTGCTCATTACAGCTCTCTTTTGATGGATCTTAGTGTGACAGGCTAACATCCTGCTGTCAAGTAAAGCTCAAACTATGTCTTATTTGATCAGCACAGGGAAACAAAAAAAGATAAGTAAACTAGACAACTGGGAATACCTTTAAGTGAGGTATACATATATAATACTGTGATTTCCTATTGCTTCCTTCAAATATTTAGGTACTTTAAATCTCTTGCACTGGCCACTCCTGGTTGACAGCCTCATGTATATCTGCTGCTGCTGCTAAGTCGCTTCAGTCGTGTCTGACTCTGTGCAACCCCATAGACGGCAGCCCACAAGGCTCCCCCATCCCTGTGATACTCTAGGCAAGAACACTGGAGCGGGTTGCCATTTCCTTCTCCAATGCATGAAAGTGAAAAGTGAAAGTGAGGTCGCTTGTTCGTGTTCAACTCTTAGCAACCCCATGGACTGCAGCCTTCCAGGCTCCTCTGCCCATGGGATTTTCCAGGCAAGAGTACTGGAGTGGGGTGCCATTGCCTTCTCCGCATGTATGTCTAGGAGGCATAATACACTTTGAAGTCATCTGCCAAGGCAGTTCAAATAGTGGGAATTGGCCATGTAACTCTGGGAGAATGTGTAGGATAGCAAAGGAAATCAGTTTCAGGACAGCTTGTATGAAGACCTTGCTTAAGAAAAGAGGGAAATCAAACCTCTGAAGTATGCTGATTTTTTAGAGTGAGACAGATACAATAATTGGGCCTCCCTGGTGGCTCAGATAGTAAAAAATCCACCTGCAAAGTGGGAGACCTGGGTTTGATCCCTGGGTTGGGAAAATCCTCTGGAGGTAGGCATGGCAACCCACATCAGTACTCAGTACTCTTGCCTGGAGAATCCCTGGGGACAGAGGAGCTTGACTAGCTACAGTTCATGGGATCGCATAGTTTGACATGCCTGAGGACTAAGCATAGCACACAGCAGATATACTAATTAGGGGCTTCTTTGCTGGCTCAGATGGAAAAGAAACTGCTGCGATGCAGGAGACTCAGGTTCGATCCCTGGGTCAGGTTTGACCCCTGGGTTGGGAAGATTCCCTGGAGAAAAGAATAGCAACCCACTCCAGTATTCTTGCCTGGAGAATTCCATGGACAGAGGAGCCTGGTAGGCTACAGTCCATGGGGTGGCAAAGAGTCAGTTATAACCGAAAGACTTACTTTCACTTTCTCAGCTGTCCCTGTAGCATTTTGAAACTAAATCAGATCCTTTATTCTTCTTCAATATTTAACCATCCTCCATAGCATTTGTTATTTCACATGTTACATGCATCCAGGTCACTGCTTATGCAGATTCATCTTTGTTAGTTTTGCACTAAGCAATTTTTAAAAGGTTCCAATAATAACATCAGTGAAGAATTTGACCTGTAGCCCTCTTCATTTTAAACCTCTGAAAGAAAAGGGACTAAGATACAGAAAAATGGGAACAAGAAAATGGACTAAGATACAAAAAAACAGAGGCAATCTTCCAATTCTATTATATTTGCTTTTACAATATTTTTCCAATAAAAACTTTTCTGCTGCCATGTTCTGAACATGCCCTAGGGTTTATACACTTTGTCTTTCCTTCTGCCTTCGAAATTTTTCAATAGCTCTTTAAATGGAAAGTGGCTTTTCATTGGTTCATTTTGATTAGAAAGCCCTTTCCAGCACATCCTATGCAAGAAGACTCTCCCTTTCCCTCCACCACCAGCCACACCATATTATTTCCCATCAGAGTGTCTTCTTTGCACTACTAATCACAAATTAAAATTCTGTTTGTTGTTTGTCAATTATCTCACCCCCAGGCTGTAGCTAACTAATTTCCCCACATTTTTTTACTTGCTCAATCATATCAGAATAGCTCTTTGAAAGGAAGTACCTGTTAATTTATTGGGGAGTGGCAAATGGTGTTTATTATTTCTTCTTTCATCTATGAGGTAAAATACTTTCATACAAAAAAAAAAGTTACACTGATGTTTGAGTTTTTCCTCTTATTTATCAGTGTTTAAGATAGTAAGTGCATCCCTTATTAGTTTCCAAAGATGACTGATTCACTTACATTTCTTGATAATGAAACCACCACAGATGGAGTCTATATGGTTAACATCATTGTGGCCATCCAGAGTTGAAGACAATCGGCTAAGATGAAGAAGAGTGAGCCAGAGTTCAGACATCTCTTCTTCCTAAAGCCGATTTAGTTCTTCTAGTCAGACTCACATAATCCTTCCCAGATGTTCCCTTATATTTCTGCAGGTGTTTGTATTTATTAATTATTCCTCTTAAACAATTTGCATTGGCGTTAAGAACATGAGTTGTAAGAGAAGAAAAAACTAGGTTTAATCATAGGCTTGCTATTTACAAACTGTGAATTCTAAACCAAGTTACTAAAGATCATGAAGTCTTAATAATCCTATCTAAAATAGCAAACACTCTCTTCCAACGGCACAAGAGAAGACTCTACACATGGACATCACCAGATGGTCAACACCGAAATCAGATTGATTATATTCTTTGCACCCAAAGATGGAGAAGCTCTATACAGTCAGCAAAAACAAGACCAGGAGCTGACTGTGGCTCAGATCATGAGCTCCTTATTGCCAAATTCAGACTTAAATTGAAGAAAGTAGGGAAAACAACTAGACCATTTAGGTATGACCTAATTAAAATCTCTTATAATTATACACTGGAAGTGAGAAATAGATTTAAGGGACTAGATCTGATAGATAGAGTGCCTGATGAACTATGATCTGAGGTTCATGACATTGTACAGGAGACAGGGATCAAGACCATCCCCATGGAAAAGAAATGCAAAAAGCAAAATGGCTGTCTGGGGAGGCCTTACAAATAGCTGTGAAAGGAAGAGAAGCGAAAAGCAAAGGAGAAAGGGAAAGATGTAAGCATCTGAATGCAGAGATCCAGAGAATAGCAAGAGATAAGAAAGCCTTCCTCAGGGATCAATGAAAAGAAATAGAGGAAAACAACAGAATGGGAAAGAGTAGAGATCTCTTCAAGAAAATTAGAGATACCAAGGGAACATTTCATGCAAAGATGGTCTCGATAAAGGACAGAAATGGTATGGACCTAACAGAAGCAGAAGATATTAAGAAGAGGAGGCATGAATACATAGAAGAACTGTACAAAAAAATCTTCACAACCAAGATAATCATGGTGGTATGATCACTCACCTAGAGCCAGATATCTTGGAATGTGAAGTCTAGTGGGTCTTAGAAAGCATCACTACGAACAAAGCTAATGGAAGTGATGGAATTCCAGTTGAGCTATTTCAAATCCTGAAAGATGATGCTGTGAAAGTGCTGCACTCAATATGCTAGCGAATTTGGAAAACTCAGCAGTGGCCACAGGACTGGAAAAGGTCAGTTTTCATTCCAATTCCAAAGAAAGACAATGCCAAAGAATGCTCAAACTACTGCACAATTGCACTCATCTCACACGCTAGTAAAGTAATGCTCAAAATTTTAAAAGCCAGGCTTCAGCAATACGTGAACCGTGAAGTTCCAGATGTTCAAGCTGGTTTTAGAAAAGGCAGAGGAACCAGAGATCAAATTGCCAACATCTGCTGGATCATCGAAAAAGCAAGAGAGTTCCAGAAAAACATCTACTTCTGCTTTATTGACTATGCCAAAGCCTTTGACTGTGTGGATCACAATAAACTGTGGAAAATTTTGCAAGAGATGGGAATACCAGACTACCTGACCTGCCTCTTGAGAAATCTGTATGCAGGTCAGGAAGCAACAGTTAAAACTGGCCATGAAACAACAGACTTGCAAATAGGAAAAGGAGTATGTCAAGGCTGTATATTGTCACCCTGCTTATTTAACTTATATGCAGAGTACATCATGAGAAACACTAGGCTGGAAGGAGCACAAGCTGGAATCAAGATTGCTGGGAGAAATATCAATCACCTCAGATATGCAGATGACACCACCCTTATGGCAGAAAGTGAAGAGGAACTAAAAAGCCTCTTGATGAAAGTGAAAGAGGGGAGTAAAAATTGGCTTAAAGCTCATCATTCAGAAAACAAAGATCATGGCTTTGGTCCCATCACTTCAGGGAAAATAGAAGGGGAAACAGTGGAAACAGTGTCAGGCTTTATTTTGGGGGCTCCAAAATCACTGCAGATGGTGACTGCAGCCATGAAATTAAAAGATGCTTACTTCTTGGAAGGAAAGTTATGACCAACCTAGATAGCATATTCAAAAGCAGAGACATTACTTTGTCAACAAAGGTCCGTCTAGTCAAGGCTATGGTTTTTCCAGTGGTCATGTATGGATGTGAGAGATGGACTGTGAAGAAAGCTGAGCACCGAAGAATTGATGCTTTTGAACTGTGGTGTTGGAGAAGACTCGAGAGTCCTTTGGACTGCAAGGAGATCCAACCAGTCCATTCTCAAGGAGATCAGCCCTGGGATTTCTTTGGAAGGAATGATGCTAAAGCTGAAACGCTAGTACTTTGGCCATCTCCTGCGAAGAGTTGACTCATTGGAAAACACCCTGATGCTGGGAGGGATTGGGGGCAGGAGGAAAAGGGGACAGCAGAGGATGAGATGGCTGGATGGCATCACTGACTCGATGGACTTGAGTTTGAGTGAACTCAGGGAGTTGGTGATGGACAGGGAGGCCTGGCGTGCTGTGATTCATGGGGTCGCAAAGAGTCAGATGTGACTGAGCGACTGAACTGACCTGAAAATACAGTTGATAAAGATTGATGAGGCCGTGGGCAGAAGTCACTAACCAAAGTACATGGCGCCGTGTGTTCTCAAAACCTGGTAACCCACACAAGTTAACTGTGCCCGTGTCCGTCTAGTACTCTGATGGATTATGAACTACTCAAAAGTAGGAGATAGACTGTTGTTTTTTTTAACACCTAGAACAATATAACTATCCAATAAATATTTATTACATGAATGAAAACTCAATTTACAGAAGGTTGGTAGCTTCACTCTGAGTTATTCATCACTTCATCATTTGTAATAGTGATATGTCAAGTGGGGTATCATAGAGAAGGGAAAACCCAAGAGCACCCACTGAATCCTAATATCACTTATCCAGGGTGAGTTCTCCTTCTCTCTCTCCCCACTCCCCAGACCCTCCTCCCTCTCTTTTTCAGATTTATAATATAGTGTTTGAGGCTCACCATACAATAGAGAGCCTTATTTTCCTAAGAATCATATTCAAATGTAAATGCCAAGGAGATATGCAAAAGTCAAAGATATTTATTTCAACATTATCTATTGAAAACTCCACAGGTGATTTATTATTCTAGTGACTTGTCTCCCCATGAAGAAAGACCTGTGCTGGGCTGTGCTTAGCCCCTCAGTCGTGTCTGACCCTTGGCAACCCCATGGACTGTAGCCCGCCAGGCTCCTCTGTCCACTGGGGTTCTCCCAGACAGTACACTGGAGTGGATTTCATGCCATCCTCTGGGGGATCCTCCCACCCCAGGGATCGAGGCCAAGTCTTGCACTGCAGGCAGATTCTTTACCATCTGAGCCACCAGGGAAGCCCCACACTAAGCCTAATTTACATCAACTTCTGGTTCCGCCTAGAACACCAAAATCCGGCTGGCAAAAGCAAGCCCTGTTAAACGATGCTTCAAAGCAACTTCTATGCCCATCCCTCCTAGGCATGTCTGATTTCATAGGAAATTCCCAAAGAAATGAAATCTTTGAAACTTGCTGATGCTTTTACTCTGTTTCTGATATCATTTCTGCCTATTGAACCTCATAATCTGAAGATTTTGACAATTTTTTTTTCAACAGACAACAATAAGCTTTGAAAATACAGTAAAACCAAAGAGAACAAAGATTGGGTTGCACCATGCTACCAATTATTCTGTGAACTCCAGCCACTTTGGAGTTCCTCAGTAACTCAAATTTACCATGATACCTCTTCTATTACCCCTACCTTCTTTCTACTGTGTACCCACCCTTTGCCAAGTTAATACTTACTGACATTTGCAGTCTGTTAAGTTCAATTTCTCCTTAAAAGTATCCTTAGAGCCTAATATCAGGCCATAACATCTTCGATCAGTTCTTAATAGCTCAGATTACAGTTTGTAATTAAATTTATTCACATGATGGTTGGATTCATGTCTAGCTCACCTGTAAAGTCCATAATTCTGGAACTAAGGCTCTTTGTAGCACTCAGCACCATCTCTATGTCTCTGTCATTGAATCAGTGACAGTATTTGCTGAGTGACTGCTGCAGGGAAATGTAACGAGTAAAAAAAGGTAATTCACACGCATCCATCACATATAAAAGCTGGTAGCAAGTTAGAGAGTATAAACACATGGTCTCATATCACTCTCACTTTGACTAACAAGGAGGTGTCATTACCCTGTTGTTACAAATGTGGAAACAGAGGCTCAAAAAAATAGAATGATTTTTCTACAAGATAACAGCAATCCAGGATAAGAGGTGAAGTGTGGAAGTGTTAGTCGTTCAGTGATGCCCGACTCTTCATACCCCCCATGGACTGTAGGCCATCAGGCTCCTCTGTCCATGGAATTCTCCAGGCAAGAATGTTGCAATGGGTTGCCATTCCATTCTCCGGAAGATCTTCCCAACCCAGGGATTGAACCTGGGTCTCCTGCATTGCAGGCAGGTTCTTTACTATCTAAGCCACCGGGTAAGCCCAGGATAAGAGGTATTAGAGCTAAATTCTCCAACCAGGAAAGAGAAGAATACTTTAAGGACAGAAACTCTACTCTTATGCCAGGCATCTTTGAATAAAATCTGTGAATATCCTCAAAAGTTAGTAAAGCAGTTTCACTGGGGTTTGTGACCAATCCTGACTACAGTCTGTGTGCCATCCTCACAAAATGCTGAAGGCTTTCCTTTTTCTGAGAATTACCAATGTAAGTTAATTCCTTTCCTAATTTTCTTGTTATAAAAATATCACATTTGTTCTCTCCATGTAGAATTAAATTTAATCATTCTTTTTAGCTACACTATTGATGATTTTTATTATTTTAAAAATAAATAAGCTATTTTTATATTTAAATAATTCTTGAATCACAAAATTATGAATTTTATGCTTTTTCCCTCTCCTGTTCTATTTAGATGTAATTGGCAAATAAAAGTTATATTTAAGTTGTACAACTGATGTCTTGGTATACGTATGTTTGGTGAAATAATCACAATAATTAAGCTGACTAGCATATCAATTATCTGACACAGCTATCTCTTTTTCATGATGCAAACACCTAAGATTTTAGCTTTTATCAGATTTCAAGTATACAAGTCAGGATTGTTAACTATAGTCATATCATTGTACATTAAATCTCCAGAACTAATTCATCTTGCATCATAGAAACTTTGTACCTCATGACCCTGTTTTCCCCACACCCTCAGTCACTGGCAACCAGTACTCTGCTGCTGCTTTACAAGTCTGTTTAAGATTCCACATGTAAGTGAGAGCATGCAGTTACCATGTCTGGTTTATTTTGCTTAGCATAACCCCCCCCATATTTATCTATGGTATCACAAATATCAGAATTTTCTTCTTTGATAAGGCTGAATAATATTCAATTATATGTATATGTGCATCCTTTATTCATTTTCTAAACAACAGCATTTAGGATGCTTGCATATTTTAGCCATCGTGAATAATACTGTTATGAAAAAGAGAGTGAAGATACCACTTCAAGGTCCTGTTTACATTTTTTTTGGATATATATACACAGGAGTGGCAGTGCCAGATCATATGATAGTTCTATTATTAATTTTTGAGGATATTCCATCCTGTTTTCCATAAAGGCTATACAAATTTATATTCTCACCAACAATGTACAAGAATTCCCTTTTCTCCACATACTCAGCAACACTTGTCTTTCATACTTCTGAGAACAGGCATTCTGATGTGCGAGGTGATATCTCATTATGGTTTTGATTTGCATTCCCCTGATGACTAGTGATGCTGAACATCTATCCATATACCTCTTGACCATTTGTATGTCTTTTCAAATCATTTGGTTTTGTTTTCTTGCTATTTTGTTGCATGAATTTCTTATATATTTTGGATACTATCCCCTTACCAGACACATGGTTTGCAATTTTTCTCATTCTATAGATTGCCTTATCACTCTGTTAATCATTTCTCCTGCTGTGCAGAAGCTTTGTTTGATGCAAACATATCTGTGTGTGTGTGTGTGTGTGTGTGTGTGTGTATTGCTTTTGTGTCATATGCAAAAACCATTGCCAAGACCAACATCAAGAAGCTTTTTCCCTGTACTGTTTTTTATACTACACTACCTTGAAATCAGAAAGTATGATGGCTCTAGTAGGTTCTTCTTGCTCAAATTAGCTTTGGCTATTCATGGTCTTTGTGAATTTTCTATGTGAATTTTAGATTTTTTTTTCCATTTCTATCAAGAATGACATCGAACTTTTGATGGGAAGTGCATGAAAAATGTAGAACTTTTGGGGTAATGTTTTCATTTCAACAAAATTATCTCTTCTTGATAAAGACTTGCCAGTTTCCTTCTCCAAATTCCATAGTAATAGGACACTTTATTTCACTGCAGATCATGAGTCAAAGAACTGTGTCCTGACATCTATAAAATATTTTATACCTATGGAAATGGATGTTCAATAGTTAAGTGACTATCGGGTTCACAGAAATACTAAATAGTAGGGCCTAGATTTGACACCAAAACCAGTACTGTTTTTACTGCAGTCCAGCTGACCAATGCCGGGAGAAATATCAGTCCCTTCAGATATGCAGCTGACACCACCCTCATGGCAGAAAGGGAAGAGGAGCTGAAGGGCCTCTTGATGAAGGTGAAAGAGGAGAGTGAAAAAGTTGGCTTAAAGCTCAACATTCAGAAAACGAAGATCATGGCATCCGGTCCCATCACTTCATGGGAAATAGATGGGGAAACAGTGTCAGACTTTATCTTTTGGGGCTCCAAAATCACTGCAGATGGTGACTGCAGCCATGAAATTAAAAGACGCTTACTCCTTGGAAGAAAAGTTATGACCAACCTAGATAGCATAGTCAAAAGCAGAGACAGTACTTTGCCGACTAAGGTCCATCTAGTCAAGGCTATGGTTTTCCCTGTGGTCATGTATGGATGTGAGAGTTGGACTGTGAAGAAGGCTGAGCACCAAAGAACTGATGCTTTTGAACTGTGGTGTTGGAGAAGACTCTTGAGAGTCCCTTGGACTGCAAGGAGATCCAACCAGTCCATTCTGAAGGAGATCAACCATTGGATTTCTTTGGAAGGAATGATGCTAAAGCTGAAACTCCAGTACTTTGGCCACCTCATGCGAAGTGTTGACTCATTGGAAAAGACTCTGATGCTGGGAGGGATTAGGGGCAGGAGGAGAAGGGGATGACAGAGGATGAGATGGCTGGATGGCATCATGGGCTCGATGGCCGTGAGTCTGAGTGAACTCCAGGAGTTGGTGATGGACAGGGAGGCCTGGTGTGCTGCGATTCATGGGGTTGCAAAGAGTCAGACACAACTGAGTGACTGTACTGAACTGAGCTGACCAATGAATCATTCTCCTTCAACCACAGGTACCTTGACAGGAATCTGCTCCCAACATCATTTTCTCTGAAAACCTTTCCATGTATATCAATGGCTTATTGCTTTCACCTGCATACTAGCAGTGTACATAGAATTCATGCTTCAATAAAATAAAACATATAATTTATTCTTTTGGTTTTAATTAATTTTAACCTAAGGATAATTACTTTACAATATGATGATGGTTTTGCCATACATCAACATAAATTAGCCTATTTTTTTGTTTCTTAAAGTTCTCATCTACTCCTGTCCTTAAAGCCACGTCATTCTGTGGTCTGTAATTCTTGTACTCCAGCAAAATAACAAGGGTCCAAGCAAAAGTCACTCTGAGAGTCTACAAAACTGCTCCAGGTTTAAACATTGCTAAGGAAGAAAAGTGAAGTCGTTCAGTCGTGCCTGACTCTTGTGACCCCATGGACAGTAGCCTGCACCAAGCTCCTCCGTCCATGGGATTTTCAAGGCAAGTATACTGGAGTGAGTTGCCATTTTCTTCTCCAGGAAGAAAGAAAAGTTAACTGCTAATCTGCTGTGCTTAAGGAAATTCGCAAATTTCTAAATCTACAGGGATTTGTTTTGCATTTATATGATCTGAAGTCGCATTCCTTTCCAGGAAGAAATCCAGAATATGTGTGCATTTTCTATATTTAAGCTGAATCAGCAAGCAATTTACTATAGTCAGCAATGACCGCAGTAAACAATAAAACTGCCATTTTAATCATGCTTGAAATTTAAAATACATTTGCAACAGAGGCTTAAATAATTAGAGTGAGACAATATGGAAAACCCAATTGCTTATTGCAAGCTAATATATGATCTCTTGTGCTAAGTGTTGAGGACATTAATTCTATAACTGCAGATGGAATAATTGGAACCATTCACCAAGGGAACTTTATTCTTACAGCCACTTGGATTAAGTCAAGTGGATTCCACTGGTTCAAAGCTGACTCTAGCATTCAGGGAAAAGACAGCATCTTCACAAGAGTTCCATAAAGTTAGTTTTGAGCAAGATTATAGATCTAGGTATTGGTCACACATTATTGCCTCTAAACCTCAATTATTTTAATGAACATGCTTCACTCTAAATCCTCTGAGACACAGAAGGCATTAAAACAAAATGAAATAAAACAGAAAGGTTAATTAAGGAAGTGAAAAACAACACAAAATATAACGGACAGGGTAAGTTTTGAGAAAATAACAAAACAGGTAAAGTACTAGAGAGAATTATTTTTTTAATGAAGGAAGCAAAAATGTACATTATGTGCATGTTAAAAAATATAAAAAGATGTATAGAGAAGATACTTACAAAAATTACAGACAAATATATGGGCAGATTTGATAGAATAAGTTTGGAAAATGTAGAGGAAGAAGATGATTCTCAATAGAGTATAATGTCCCCAATGGACTGACAAAAGGTAGAGAACTTGAAGAGACCAGTGATCATAGAAAAGAGGAAGAATATGATTAAAATAGTCTGCTACTATAAAGTTGTTCAAGACTTCCAGATGCTTTTTAGATTAGGTTAGTTAGATTCTATAGCAATATGTGAACTGTGAACTTCCTGATGTTCAAGCTGGTTTTAGAAAAGGCAGAGGAACCAGAGATCAAATTGCCAACATCTGCTGGATCATCGAAAAAGCAAGAGAGTTCCAGAAAAACATCTACTTCTGCTTTATTGACTATGCCAAAGCCTTTGACTGTGTGGATCACAATAAATTGTGGAAAATTCTCAAAGAGATGGGAACACCAGACCACCTGACAGGCATCTTGAGAAACCTGTATGCAGGTCATGAAGCAACGGTTAGAACTGGACATGGAACAACAGACTGGTTCCAAATAGGAAAAGAAGTATGTCAAGGTTGTATATTGTCATCCTGCTTATTTAACTTATATGCAGAGTACATCATGAGAAACACTGGACTGGAAGAAACACAAGCTGGAATCAAGACTGCTGGGAGAAATATCAATCACCTCAGATATGTAGATGACACCACTCTTATGGCCGAAAGTGAAGAGGAACTAAAAAGCCTCTTGATGAAAGTGAAAAGGAGAGTGCAAAAGTTGGCTTAAAGCTCAACATTCAAAAAATGAAGATCATGGCATCTGGTTCCATCGCTTCATGGGAAATAGATGGGGAATCAGCGGAAACAGTATCAGTCTTTCTCTTTTTGGGCTCCAAAATCACTGCAGATAGTGACTGCAGCCATGAAATTAAAAGACGGTTACTCCTTGGAAGAAAAGTTATGACCAATCTAGACAGCATATTGAAAAGCAGAGACATTACTTTGCAAACAAAGGTCCGTCTAGTCAAGGCTATGGTTTCTCCAATAGTCATGTATGGATTTGAGAGTTGGACTGTGAAGAAGGCTGAGTGCTGAAGAATTGATGCTTTTGAACTGTGGTGCTGGAGAAGACTTTCTTTTTAAATAATTTTATTCATTTTAATTGAGGTTGATTACTTTACAATATTGTACTGGTTTTGCTATTCATCAACATGTATCCACCACAGGTATACATATGTTCCCCATCCTGAACCCCCCCTCCCTCCTCCCTCCCCATACCATCCCTCTGGGTCGTCTCAGTGCACCAGCCCCAAGCATCCTGTATCCTGCATTGAACCTGGGCTGGCAACTCGTTTCATATATGATATTATACATGTTTCAATGCCATTCTCCCTAATCATCCCACCATCTCCCTCTCCCACAGAGTCCAAAAGACTGTTCTATACACCTGTGTCTCTTTTGCTGTCTTGCATACAGGGTTATCGTTACCATCTTTCTAAATTCCATATATATGCGTTAGTATACTGTATTGGTGTTTTTCTTTCTGGATTACTTTACTCTGTATAATAGGCCCCAGTTTCATCCACCTCATTAGAACTGATTCAACATATTCTTTTTAATGGCTGACTAATATTCCATTGTGTATATGTACTACAGCTTTCTTATACATTCATCTGCTGATGGACATCTAGGTTGCTTCCATGTCCTGGCTATTGTAAACAGTGCTGCGATGAACACTGGGGTACATGTGTCTCTTTCAATTCTGGTTTCCTCAGTGTGTATGCCCAGCAGTGGGATTGCTGGGTCATAAGGCAGTTCTATTTCCAATTTTTTAAGGCATCTCCACACTGTTCTCCATAGTGGCTGCACTAGTTTGCATTCCCACCAACAGTTTAAGAGGGTTCCTATGGACTTCAAGGAGATCCAATCAGTCCATTCTAAAGGAGATCAGCCCTGGGATTTCTTTGGAAGGAATAATGCTAAAGCTGAAACTCCAGTACTTTGGCCACTTCATGTGAAGAGTTGACTCATTGGAAAAGACCCTGATGCTGGGAGGGATTGGGGGTAGGAGGAAAAGGGGACGACAGAGGATGAGATGGATGGATGGCATCATCGATTCGATGGATGTGAGTTTGAGTGAACTCCAGGAGTTGGTGATGGACAGGGAGGGCTGGTGTGCTGAGCTTCACGGGGTCACAGAGTCAGACACGACTGAGCGAATGAACTGAACCTTAATATAAGAGATTGTTGCTGTTGTTTAGTCGCTAAGTCCTGTCTGACTCTTGAGTCCCACGACGGTAGCCCACCAGGCTTCTCTGTCCATAGCATTTCCCAGGTAACAATACTGGAGCTGGTTGCCATTTCCCTCTCCAGGGGATCTTCCTGACTCAGAGACTGAATCCATGTCTCCTGCATTGGCAGGTGGACTGTCTACCACTGAGACACCAGGAAGCTCATAAGAGATTAAGTCTATTTATAATTAAAATATTAAACAACAGAACAATATGCAAAGCTGTGAAACTTACTTTATGAAACAAAATGAATTTCTCACATCCAAAATTAATAAACATAATACAAAAACCTATATATCAATTACATGTATACATAAACACCAAATTCAAAATAAAATATTTAAAGTCAATCCAATACTGTACTAAAAGAATAAAACACCATGATAAAACAGATTTTACTCCAAGCACACAAGGTTGATTCAACCTTATAAAATCTAAAGCCAAAATTAAGCAAACATATTAAATGAAACCAACAAGTATGCAATGAATGAAATTAATAATTATTCTTGAACAACATAAAGTATGGGACCTAAATAAAAGATTTTACAGAGCAAAGGAAACAGTAGACATGATTAAAGGACAACTTCAGAATGAGAGAAAATAATGAGGTTGACAAAGGATTAATCTCCAAAATACATAAGCTGCTCATACATCTCAGTATCAGAAAGATAAACAGCCAATTCAAAATATGGGCAGAACACCTAAAGAGACATTTCTCCAAAAAAGATATACAAATGGCCAATAAACACTTGAAAATATGCTCAACATTATTAATTATTAGAGAAATGCAAATCAAAACTGCAATGAGGTATCACCTCATACCAGTCAGAAAGACCATCATCAAAAAAGGTATAAACAATAAATGCTGGAGAGGATGTGGAAAATAGGGAAACTTCTTGTACTATTGGTGGGCGGGGGTTGTAAATTTAAACAGCCACTATGGAGAACAGTTTGAAGACTCCTTAAAAAAATTAGTAATAAATCTACCATATAACCCAGCAATCCCACTACTGGGCATATACCCTGATAAAATCACAATTATAAAAGACATATTTATCCCAATGTTCATTGCAGCGCTATTTATAATAGCCACGACATTGAAGCAACCTGGATATCTATCAACAGGTGAACAGATAAAAAAGATGTGGTGCATTTATACAATGGAATATTACTATCATAAAAAGAATAAATCTGAGTCAATTCTAGTGGTGTGAATGAACGTAAAGTCTGTTAAAGTGAAGTAAGTCAGAATGAGGAAACGGACATTGCATACTAACGCATATATATGGAATCTAGAGAAATGGTACTGATGAACCTTTTACAGGGAAGGAATGGAGATGCAGATGTAGAAAACAGACTTGTGCACACAGTTGGGGAAGGAGAGTGGTACGAATGGATACAGTAGCATCAACATATATACACTATCGTGTGTAAAATATATAGCAGGTGAGAAGTTGCTATTTAACACAGGGAGCCCAGCCTGATGCTCTGCAATGACCTAGAGGGGTGGGATTGGGGGGGAGAGGAGAGAGGCCTAAGAGGGAAGAGATATATGTGTAATTATGGCTGATTGCACTGTTGTATGGCAGAAACCAACACAGTAATGCAATTTTCCTTCAATTTAAAAAAAACAGCATAGAATAGAAATTTGAGAAAACTCTGAACATGACAAACAGAGCAGTGATGCCCATTCTCATCTAATATGTATATGGTTTTAAGAACTTTGACTTATGTAACAAGTAAACAACATAATATAAATATTTCACACAAAGAGTAAATTTTATTCACAGATATTTTAATTCACCTAGAAAAACCTGGAGATTACAAAAAGCTTTAACATTCCTAAGAGAAATTGTTGAGTTGTGTAAGTTATATATATCTGGGGTGGGGAGAGCAGATTTTCTTTAAAATAGTGATCCTCCCCTCAAAGAAATAAGGAAGAATGAATTTAATTAAAAAGTTGAAGAACATATTTTAAATGGTAAAATATATTGAAAACTGCAAAAATGAACAAATAGAGAATATTCCATATTTCCAAAAATGATATCATATCATAAATCATTTCCCTACAGCAGTATATAAATGTAATGCAATTGTAAACAAATTCTCAATTTTAAAAGAAATCCAACAAATGACTTTAGAATGTATATGTAAGAAACAAATATCTGAGAGAAGGCAAGAAAATTTTAAGAATAAATATGAGAAACAACCATTCTTTCTGGATTTTAATAAATACAGCAAATATAAACAAAATAGCATACTGACATATAAACAGACTAATAGTCCTGAAGAATAAAGAGAAATTTCATAAACAAACACAACTAGAAATAAGGAAGTTATGAATAGGCAAGACCAGCAAAGACAAACATGCAGTAAAGGTCGGAAATCATCCCCTCACAAATGTGATATCAAACCCAGCAATTGTGAGAGGAAGAGAGTATAAGTGCAAGTTATTGGAAAAGCATTTGAAAATAAGAGACTGGAAACTTAAGACAATCTTATATATGTCTATAGACTGTTATATCAAGACCTCGTGGTAACCACAAACCAAACATCTACAACAAATAGACAAAAAATGAAAAAGCAATCCCCCAAATAAGCCCCACTAAAGTTAGTCATCAAAGCACAAGAGAATGAAAGAGAAAGGGAAGAAAACAGAGCAGAAATAAGCAAGATGCATGTTAGAACTTAATATCTTAAACAGTAGTATTTCAATAGATTGGAAAATATTTTAATAAACAGCATTGGGATAATTGTCTAGGTATTGAAAAGAAAACAAAGCTAGAACTCCACTACAAACCACATGTGAAAATAAGTTCTAAGATTCTTTACCATCTGAGCCACCAGGGACACCCTCTGAATATATAATTTTATTTAAAGTAAAATATCAAATATATAAGAAGCAAATACATGAGTTTTTGTGTGTAAACCTGGAATAGATGAGTCTAAATCATAACTGAACTGTGAGAAGCCATGAGAAAAAGGGAGCAGTGACATTGACTGTATAATATTTTTAACATTTCTATAAGTTGATTAAAAAAAAGGAAGCTAATCAATCATAAGGGAGTGGAAGATATGAACAGGTAAGAAAGAAGTCCCAAACAAATGTAAATGGTCAATAAAGAGATGAATAACAAAATGCTCATTCTTATTTTCAAGCAAAACAATGTTATTTTTAAAACTATAAATATTTTAGGATCAGGTTTATTGAAAGGCACAAAATTGTAGATTCAAGATTTTTTCAGAATATGAGCTGGGAAGCATATTTGATTCACGCTAGTGAATCGTCCCTGTAGGAATAATAGTATGTAAATTGACTTGCTGTTTGTTTTCAGTGGTTCAGTTCAGTTCAGTCGCTCAGTCCTTTCCGACTCTTTGCGACCCCATAAATCGCAGCACGCCAGGCCTCCCTGTCCATCACCAACTCCCCGTGTTTACCCAAACTCATGTCCATCACGTCGGTGATGCCATCCAGCCATCTCATCCTCTGACATCCTCTTCTTCTCCCCTCAGTCTTTTCCAGCATCAGGGACTTTTTTCCAATGAGTCAGCTGTTCACATCAGATGACCAAAATACTGGAATTTCACCTTCAGCATCAGTCCTTCCGTGAGTATTCAGGATTGACTTCACTTAGGATTGACTGGTTTGATCGCCTTGCTGTCCAAGGGACTTTCAGAAGTCTTCTCCAGCACCACAGTTCAAAGGCATCAATTCTTTGGAGCTCTGCCTTCTCTACAGTCCAGCTCTCACAATGTTATCTGACCATTCGGAAAACGATAGCCTTGACTGTACAAACCTTTGTCAGCAGAGCAATGCCTCTGCTTTTCAACACTCTGTCTAGGTTTTTCATAGCTTTCCTGCCAAGAAGCAACCATCTTCTAATTTCATGGCTGTAGTCACCATCCACAGTGACTTTAGGGCCCAAGAAGAGGAAATCAGAGACTACTTCCATCTTCCCCCTTCTATTTGTCAGGAAGTAATGGGGCCAGAGCCATGATCTTAGTTGTTGGGTTTTTTTTTTTCTTCTGGTTTTAAGCTGGCTCTTTCACTCTCCGAGTTCATCCTCACCAAGAGGCTCTTTAGTTCCATTTTGCTTTCCGCCATTAGCGGCATCATCCACATATCTGAGGTTGCTGATGTTTCTCCTGACTACCTTGATTCCAGCTTGTAACTCATCCAGCCCAGCATCTCTCAAGATGTGCTCAGCATATAGATTAAACAAACAGGATGACAGCAGACATCCCTGTCACACTCCTTTCTCAATCCTGAACCAATCAGCTATTCCATACAGAGTTCTAATTGTTGGTTCTTTTTTTTTTTAATTTATTTATTTTTTAAATTACAATACTGTATTTGTTTTGCCATACATTGACACGAATCAGCCATAGGTGAACACAATCTCCCAATGCTGAATCCCCCTCCCACCTCCCACCCCACATCCTCTACTTGAATCATCCTGTGCATCAGCCCCATGCCTCCTGCATCCTACATTGAACATAGATCAGCGTTTCGTTTCTTACAGGAAAATATACATGTTTCATTGCCATTCTCCCATACCATCCCACCCTTTCCCTCTCCCTCAGAGTCCAAAAGTCCACCTCTATACCTCTGTGTCTCTTGTTGTCTCACACATAGGGTCATCATTACTGTTTTCTAAATTCCATATATATGTGTCAGTATACTGTATTGGTGTTTTTCTTTCTGGCTTACTTCACTCTGTATAATCGGTTCCAATTCCATCCATCTCATTAGAACTGAGTCAAATTTATTCTTTTTAAGGGCTGAGTAGTATTCCGTTGTGTATATGAACCACAGCTTTCTTATCCATTCATCTGCTGATGGACATCTAGGTTGCTTCCATGTCCTGGCTATTATAAACAGCGCTGCCATGAACATTGGGGTACATGTGTCTCTTTCAATTCTGGTTTCCTCAGTGTGTATGCCCAGCAGTGGGATTGCTGGGTCATAAGGCAGTTCTATTTACAATTTTTAAGGAATCTCCACACTGTTTTCCATAATGGCTGTACTAGTTTGCATTCCCACCAGCAGTGTAAGAGGGTTCCCTTTTCTCCACACCCTCTCCAGCATTTATTGCTTGTAGACTTTTGGATCGCAGCCATTCTGACTGGTGTGAAATGGTACCTCACTGTGGTCTTGATTTGCATTTCTCTGATAATGAGTGATGTTGAACATCTTTTCATGTGTTTGTTAGCCATCTGTATGTCTTCTTTGGAGAAATGCCTATTTAGTTCTTTGGCCCATTTTTTTATTGGATCATTTATTTTTCTGGAGTTGAGCTGCATAAGTTGCTTATATATCTTTGAGATTAGTTGTTTGTCAGTTGTTTCATTTGCTATTGTTTTCTCCCATTCAGAAGGCTGTCTTTTCACCTTGCTTATAGTTTCCTTTGTTGTGCAGAAGCTTTTAATTTTAATTAGATCCCATTTGTTTATCTTTGCTTTTATTTCCAGTATACTGGGAGTTGGATCATAGAGGATCCTGCTGTGATTTATGTCGGAGAGTGTTTTGCCTATGTTCTCCTCTAGGAGTTTTATAGTTTCTGGTCTTACATTTAGATCTTTAATCCATTTTGAGTTTATTTTTGTGTATGGTGTTAGAGAGGGGTCTAGTTTCATTCTTTTACATGTGGTTGGCCAGTTTTCCCAGCACCACCTGTTAAAGAGACTATCTTTACTCCATTGTATATTCTTGCCTCCTTTGTCGAAGATAAGGTGTCCATAGGTATGTGGGTTAATCTCAGGGCTTTCGATTTTGTTCCATTGATCTATATTTCTGTCTTTGTGCCAGTACCATACCGTCTTAATGACTGTGGCTTTGTAGTAGAGCCTGAAGTCAGGCAAGTTGATTCCTCCAGTTCCATTTTTCTTTCTCAAGATTGCTTTGGCTATTCGAGGTTTTTGTATTTCCATACAAATCTTGAGATTATTTGATCTAGTTCTGAGAAAAAAATACTGCTGGTAGCTTGATGGGAATTGCATTGAATCTGTAGATTGCTTTGGGTAGTATACTCATTTTCACTATATTGATTAATTGTTGGTTCTTGACCTGCATACAGGTCAGTATGGAGATACATATACGTAAATGTGTGTTTATCTATGGAGAAATGTCCATGATTTCTTATGGAAAATATCCAAATTGTAGAATAATATGCACTATTATTTTTTAAAAATACCCATTACATTTTGATCATAAATATAAATACCAGTATACTAAAATGATTGTATCAGAGAAAAAGAGGTATTAGTAGCATTTTTTTAAGTTTTAATTTAACTAAAATATTTACATGTAGGTCAAAAATTATTCTATTAATATAAATATAACTTGATTGCTAGTATCAAGGTAATAAAGTCTTAGAAGCACCTCTAGAATGGTGGAGTAAGTATATCTGAAAATCCACTCCTTCTTAAAAGGTACAAAAACACTGGAAAATCAAGTTTTCATAACTCTAGAAATTAACTAATGGCTTGTAGAATTGCTAGAAGTATTTATTCAAGAAAATTAAATATTGGTAAGAACAGTGAACTTTATGATGTTTTAATTTACTCTACTCTCATTCCCCTCTCTTTAGCTACATGGTTGCTTTGAAAATAAGCAGGAGCAAAAGCTGAAAACATCAACATAGGAGACACGGGAAGGGACTAAAGGGGCTTGGCGCCGCCCTCAAAAGCTCCAAACTCATAACACAGTCATTATTTGACCTCCGGCTTTTCTTTATGGACAAGTTCCATTTATAAGGTTTTGATCTTTACGTTCCCTAACTCAGAGTACATATGCTATAACAATCAAAAACAATTATTTAAATGACAATTTTATGAGACAGTGATATCTCATAAAAGTGGAGCAAATAAAAGGTTAGCCAAAAAAACTTAAATATGGAGAAACTCAAAATGGAGGACTTTGAAAACCTCCAACATGTTCTTAGGGATTTAGACATGCAAATATAGGGCTGCCTAAAGAAATTACTGTGGGTGGTGACTGCACCCATGAAATTAAAAGATGCTTCCTCCTTGGAAGAAAAGCTATGATAAACCTGGACAGCATATTAAAAAGCAGAGACATCACTTTGCCAACAAAAGTCCATATATTCAAGCTATGGTTCTTCCAGTGGTCATGCACAGATCTGAGAGTTGGAATATAAAGAAGGCTGAGAGCCAAAGAACTGATGCCTTCAAACTGTGATGCTGGAGAAGACTCTTGAGAGTCCCTTGGACAGCAAGGAGATCAAACCAGTCCATTCTGAAGGAAATCAACCCTGAATACTCATTGGAAGGACTGGTGCTAAAGTTCCAATACCTTGGTCACCTGATTGGAAGAGCCAACTCACTGGAAAAGACCTTGATGCTGAGAAAGACTAAGGGCAAAAAAGAAAGGGACATGAGAGGATGAGATGGTTGGGTGGCATCATTCAAAGAACATGAGTCTGAATGAAGGACAGGGAAACCTGGTATAGTACAGTCCACAGAGTCACAGAGTCAGATACAACTTAGCAACTGAACAACAACATGACCATAACGATCTGAGAAAGCCCTAACCTCTCATCCCAGCTGACTTTTTTGATTCTTTTGCACATATAAGGAGTGAAGGCTAAAACAGATTTGTAAGTGGTCATATCTTCAAGGCACACCCAGACACAAACACAAAAATTTGTGACTTAGGGTGGGAGATGTATTGGTTCAAGGTGGATAAGGAAATCAATAATTCAATAACTATCTAACCAATAAATAAACCCAGAATTCAGGGGCCACATGAGATAAAAAATACAGACTATAAAGAATTAGTCTACAAAAGCCACTAAAAAACATCAACAATAAGAAAAAGTAGCAACAAACAAAGGCTAAAGGAAATAGGATTAGATTTACAGGATTGGTAAAACATTTAAAATGTGGGATTTTCTTTTTTCTTTTTTTTAAAGATATAACTAAAACCAGAAAGTATGGCCAAAACATAAGAGTAACGGGTGCTTCAATAGAAACTGTGCCTGGGGAGGATGAGCTACTGGACTCACTGAGGGAGGTATCATAGATATGCATAAAGAGCTAAAGAAAACCATGTCTAAAAATAATAAAGCCAAGTATGAGAATGAGTTTTTCAAGTTGAGATTATTCTTAAGAAATTATAATAGAGATTATAAAAAGGAACCATATATAGCTTTTAGAGTTAAAAATAACTGAAATGACAAATTCATTACAGGAGGAAAATAGCATATCTGAACTTTAAGAAAAATGAGCCAAAAAAGAAGAAAGAACCAATGAACTTGAAGATAAATCCATTGATTATTTTTTAGTCTGAGGAACAAAGAGAAAAAAGAATAAAGATGAACAGAACATCAGAGACTTATGGAACACTATGAAGCACACTAATATATGGATAATGAAAGTCAGTCTTAGAAACAGAGAAGTCAGCAAATATAGCAAAAAGAATATTTAAAGATACAACTCAAACTCTTAAAATTTGATGAAAAATATCAAATCATATTTTCAGAAGCTCAAATTCCTCCAAGAAGGATACACAAAGAAATTCACACCTTAGTGTAGCATCACTATATGTATCTGTCGGCAAATAGGTTAATCAATGAATTTAAAAGTATTGAAACCATACAAGGTATATTACCTGATTACAATGGAAAGAAACAAAAAGCCATTAGCTGACAAACATTTAGGAAATTCATAAATGTGGAAATAAACTAAATAACCAAAGGATTAAAGGAAAAAAATCACAAGGGAAAATAGAAAATATTTTGAGATAAATTAAAAACAAAACAACATACCAACTACTCTGAGATATGACTAAAGTAGTGCTCTGTGAGAAATTTATCAGTGCTAAATGCCTATATTAAAAAGGAAGATAGATCTGAAATCAATAATCTAAACTTCCACCTTAAGAAACTAGAGAAATAAAAGCAGTTTAAGTAAGCAGAAACAAATAAATAATAAATAGCAGACTCAAAATGAGATTAGATTGTAAACTTAAATCCAAAAGTTGGTTCTTTAAAAAGGTCAATTAAATTGACAAATTTTTAACTAGACTAATCAAAGGAAAAGAAAAAGGCAAGAGAAGATATAAATCACCAGTTCAGATATCACTACAGACCTTTGAGAAATAAAACAGATAAGAAATTCTATGAACAACGTTTGCCAACAAATAGGTAACCTCAATGATATAAACTCCTACAAACACATAAACTATAGAAAATGACTCAAGAAGAAACAGAGTATCTGAATAGATAGATAACAAGTGAATAAAACACTCATTTTAGCCATTTTAAAGCTGTCCACAAAGTAAATCAAATGTCTGAAAAGAGTCAATACCAGTCCTTCAAGAAATCCTCAAAAAAAAAAAAAAAAAAAGAGGAAGAGAATCACGTGGAAGAAGTGAAAGAGGTGAGGGAACATGTTCCAACTCATATTGTGATGCCAGTATTATCCAAATCCCAAAACAAAAACAAAGCCCAATATTCTTTGTGAATATCAACATAAAAAACCTCAACAAAATACCTAGACAGCAAATCTAGCCATACGTAACTAAGATTATATTGTGTGAACAAGCTAGAATCATCCCAGAAATGTAAGGATGGTCTAACATCCAAAATCAATCAATTAACTGTGTTTGGTGATACAGTGCTGAACATAACTCTCTTCCAAAATCAATTAATGTAAAACATATGACTAAAGGTCAGAAACACCTGATTATCTCAGTGGCGTTCAGAAAAGCATTTGGGATAAATCCTTTCCTGACAGAAGCTCTTAAACTGGGAACATAGAAAAACGTCTACAGCCTGATCAAAAGCATCTGTGAAAACCCACATCATCATATTTAATGGTGAACGATGGAAAATGATTCTCCTAAGATCAGAAATACGAAGACCAGATGCCTGACCTTGCCGCTTCATTGTAGTGTAGATTCTACCTTAGGCAATTAGGGAAAAAAATAAGGTATACAGTTTGGAAACAAGTAAAATTCTCTATTTGAAGATGACATGATTTATATATATATATATATATATATATAATTTTTGAAAATCCACAAAATCCATATAGAATTAGTAAATCAGCTCAGCAAGTCTCCAGGATACAGAGAATTAGCTTTCTTTCTATACAGCAGCAATGAAGGATCTGAAAATGAAATAAAGCACTACCATTAAGGACTCCCATTTTTCAGTCCGATATGTAAAGAGCTTAGAAAAGCGCTTTTCAGTACTTACAACAGAATAGCAACAACTCTTCTTAGATCCATCAGAGAATAGAAGTCACAGAGCAAACTGCCACCATGAAAACTGGAGAGACACTGAATACAGAGAACCACAGCACACTAGGAGGAGAAGTCGCTGTTGGAGGGAGTAACTCTTATGAACAAATAAAGGAGAGCTGACTCACTGCTAGAGACGGAACCAAAGCTAGACTGAGAAATAAGAATCCCTAATGGCCCAGACTTAGGTGCTTCCCTCACATTTTCATGAATTTTACCTTCACAAACTCACCATATTCTTAAGGTGAAGATGGGAGAAATATCCACTTGTGCAGTATTTGGAAATATACTCCAGTTTACTTAACAAAAGTGTGTCCTCAAGGGAAATTATTCCACTGGAGCTTAGGGAACTTGATTTTTCCTAAAGCCTAACCAAACTCTGGGACTTGAAATACTAACGCCATTTCACTCTGGACTTTCTGTCTCATCTGAGAGAAGAGTTATGCAAATAAATATTTGTGAAGGTCACACCCCAGGTACATAGGCTCTCTATAAGGATGAGACCTAGGAAGAGGATGTTAGAATGCTTCCCATTCCTCATACCTCATCACAACATCAATAAGACTCCTGAATATAATAGGAAATTAGAGCTGAAAGAACTCAAGACTCAGACTCTTTTGAAAGAAGGATCCTCTAAGGAAGGAGCTTCCCGGGTGGCTCAGTGGAAAAGAATCTGCTTGCCAATGCAGGAGACGTGGGTTTGATCCCTGGTTTGGGAAGATCCTCTGGAGAAGGAAATGGTAACCCACTCAAGTATTCTTGCCTATGAAATCCCACGGCCAGAGAAGCCCAGCCAGCTATAGTCCATGGGATCACAAAAGGAGTCAGGCACACCTTAGTGACTAAAAACAGCAACTCTAGGTTGATACAGAGCCCCTGTTAGAGTTTCATGAGACATACAGCAAATTCCCATAGGCTCTCTATTTTACATATGGTAATTAAGTATCCATGTCACTCTCTGCATACATCTCACCTCTCCTCCCCTCTTCCCATGTCCATAAGTCTGTTCATGTCTGTTTCTCTGTTGCTGCCCTGCAAATACATTTTTGGTACCATCTTTCTAGATTCCATATATATATATATATATATATATATGTTAGTATACAATATTTATCTTTACCTTTCTGACTTACTTCAATCTGTATAATTACTTCACTCTGTATAATAGGCTCTAGGTTGGATGGGGATGGGGAAGGAGATGGGAGAGAAGTTCAAGAGGGAGGGAATATATATATATATCTGGCTGATTCATGTTGAGGTTTGACAGAAAACAACAAAATTATGTAAAGCAATTATCCTTCAATTAAAATAATTAATTAAAACAACAACAACAATTCTAGGGAAACCCGAAACCACAGGGAAGACCAAGTAAGGAAACAAGAGGAAATTTTTGTCTCCAACATCACAGAGCAAAGAGCAAACAAAGCGTAACTCCCAGCCAGATGCGCATACAATCTCTCAGTAAAAACCAGTTTCCTCAGTGCTTGCTTAGTACCTCATGCCTGACTTTCAAACAAACATATTAATACATGCTAAAAAGCAAAAACGTTTTGAAGAGACAAACTAAGCATCAGAACCAGACACAGAGATGATAGAGATTTTGAAATAATCAGATCAGGAATTTAAAATAGCTATAGCTAAATGGCACCCCCACTCCAGTACTCTTGCCTGGAAAATCCCATGGACGGAGGAGCCTGGTGGGCTGCAGTCCATGGGATCACTGAGTCGGACATGACTGAGCGACTTCACTTTCACTTATCACTGTCATGCACTGGAGAAGGAAATGGCAACCCACTCCAGGGTTCTTGCCTGGAGAATCCCAGGGACGGGGGAGCCTGGTGGGCTGCCGTCTATGGGGTCACACAGAGTCGGACACGACTGAAGCGACTTAGCAGCATCATAGTTAATTTGATAAGAGATCTAAAAAGAGGAACAAAAGAACAACATCTAAAAAACATGTATATATAATAAAAACAGAGATGGAAAATTTAAGACAATACTACTACTTAAAATAGCATTAAAATAAAATATTTAGAAATAAAGGTAATAAAAAGTACAAGTCCACTTCTCAACAAGTCACTGTTGAAAAAACTGTAACAAGACCTAAATAAATGGAGTGGTTTCCACATTTATGAATCAGTGGTCTTAATACTGCTATGATGACAAGACTCCCCAGCCTGATGTATGGATTCAGTGTGTTCTCTACCAAAACGCCAGCTGGACTTTTTACATAAATCGATAAGTTGATCTTACAACCTACAGAAATGAAAGACATCCAAAATAGACAAAGCAATCTTGAGGGGGAAAAAATAAAAGAACAAAGTTGGAGGATTCATAATCCCTGATTTCAAAACGTTTTACAAAGCAGCAAAAATCAAGACTTAGGGTACTGGCATATGTATATAAAGTCTGGAAATAAATCCTTTTATTTATGATCACGTGGTTTTTCAAAAGGGTATTTCAATGGAGAATAGAACAATTCAAGAGAGGAAAGAACAGTTCTTTCAACAAATGATGTTGGGAAAGGGGAAACAGATATCCACATGCAAAATAAATAAATAAATCTGGAACCCAACCTCACACTACATAAATAGTTAACTAAAAAAAAAAAACATAGACCTAAATACAAGTGCTAGAATAATAAAGTTCTTAAAATAAAACATAGGACTAATTCTCTGTGACTTTGGATTAGGCAGTGGTTTACTAGAAATAACAAAGCTCAGCAAAACAACAACAAAAACTGAACTTTACTAAAATTGAAGTATGTAATAATAAATGTAATAATAAAGTATGTAATAATAAAGATGTAATAATAAAAATTAAAATGGTAACTCACTAAATAGAAGAAATATTTGAAAAATATATTTGATAAGGGTCTTATATCCAGAATATATTTTTAAAATCTCATAAATTAACAATAAATAGAAAAATAATCCAAGTAAAATTATAAAGAATTTGAAGGTAAATTTCTCAAAACATACACAAATTATCAATAAGCACATGAAAATATGCTAAACATCATCCATACCATTAAGGAATTTAACATCAAAACCACAATACGGTGCTACTTCGCATCCAATAGAATGATTAATATCTAAAAGACTGACCATAAAAAATGTTGCTGAGGACTTACAGAAATTTATCCCCTCACACTTTGTCAGTTGGCTTCTAAAATTATACATCCACTTTGAAAAACAATTGGCAGTTCTTCAAAATAGTAAAAAGAATTACCATATGTCCCAGAAATTCCATTTTTAGGTACATGCCCCATATACTGAAAATATACATCCTACAAAGACTGGAACCCAAATGTTGATAGAAGCATAATTTATAACAGCCCCAAAGTAGGCACAATGCAAATGTCAATCAATTGATAAATAAACAAATTTCAGTATGTCTAACGTAATGTTGCTCAGTTAGCAAATGTCAGGTAGCATTAACCCATGCCACAACAGGGAGGAAAATTAAAGACTTACGTTAACTCAAAGAAACCAGACACAAAAGGCTAAAATTTTGAAATTAGATAGTGTCTGATGGCTGTACAACTCTGTATGGGGGTGAGTATAATATAAACCTCTGAGTTGTCCACTTTAAAATGATGCATTTAATGGTATGTGAATTGTATCTCTATAACCCTCTTTAAAAAATAGACTAAACATAAGTGCCACCGCAATGTCATGAATCTTCCAGAACATAGTCACTCTTTGTGCGTATGTGTATGCAGGTTTATGAGTGTATTTTCCCCCACAAGTAAGATTCAGGAAAAACTGACATTTTGGTCAAACTGAAAAAAATTAAATATTCATTTTATGTTTCATCTCAGTTAAATGATCAATTAGGTTTAAACTCCTTCCAGAATGAGCCAAGGATACCAAGAATGCATGAGGATACAACTAGTTATGTATTCTAAATTCACTTTCGAAAAAAATACAGATTATCTGACTTATGGTGGGGTTATATTGTCACAAACTCATTTGCTAAACTGTAAGTGGAAAATATCCAATGTCAAGGATGCATTTAATGCACCTAATTTAACTGAACATCATAGTTTAGCATATCCCACCTTAAACCTTCTCAGAATATTTACACTTGTCCACAGCTGAGCAAAATCACCTAACACAAATCCTATTTTATAAAGCAACGTTGAATCCCTCATGTAATTTATTGAATATTGTACTGAATGTGAAATACAGATGGTTGTAAATGTATCGAATGTTTACTCATAATCACATAGCTTGCTGGGGGCTGCAGTCTACTGCCATTGCCCAGAATCACAAGAAAATTACTGTTCCCCATGTCACTAGCTCCTAGAAAAGGCGAACATTCAGTTGACTGTGATTTATTTTCCCTGAACACAGTTGTAACGATATGCACAGTCTTTATCTGGAATTGAAAACTCACTCGAAGGGCAACTACTATATATCTAACACTAAATACATCCCAAACACATGGGATAATTAACAGGAAGAAAATTGTGTTTACAGAAATAAGCCTGTATTTACATATTTACATTGAAGGTTTCTCTTCAGACTACTAAAAATCCATATATAATTTATATGATTCATATATCCAGTTTAGCAAGGGCAGAGAACATATTTATGCAGTGCACACATCAATCTCACCAAATTCTGGCTGCAAATCTGCCATTTTTAATTGACAATTTTACCCAAGCATGGAAAATAATTTACAATGTAGCAAAGCTGCCTTCATTATCTAGCTCTTCCAAAAATTAAAACAAATTGGTATCTTTACTATTTCCAGAACTCCAACATTCTCTGGAGATTACCACTGGCAATGCTATTCCAATTTGAAAACAAAGGCTGTATGTTACAGCAGCTTAGCAGATAGCACCTCAGTCACCGCAGCTTCTCTAGATCTAAGGTAATATGCAACATGGGTGATTATAATAATCAATACTAAATAGGTAAGACATGAAAGATGATCTTTTTTGTGATCATCCAAGCCAGCATTTTATAAAGTGTGTAGAGCAAAAGACTAGGACTATAAACTTGTCTTGGAGAAATTATCAATAGCTTCTAAGGTCAAAGAGGTTTGGAAACTAGCGTACATTAGATTTCATCCTTACAAGGTCTTAGCATCTGTATGTACGTTGCAAGTTCTCAGCCTTCACGTCACCCTGGGAGGAATCCTGTTTAAGTTTGCTTAATCCAGATTTTAGCAAACACATTTATATCAACACATCAACACTTCTCTCTCTTTTTTTTTATCTTTCCTATCCGTTTTCCAAAACACACACACAAAGTAACTTTGAATATACTAAGTTATGTCTGATTTAGGACAGGCAAAAGTAAACATTCACTGATTGAACAAATAACCCTTCCACGATGCTTAAACAAGTACACTGAAACCGCACGTGCATAATTAAAGGATGAGGCCAAACTGAAGATCTTCTGTAGCGCTGTTTTTTGATCAAAGAATCATGCATGACCTGTAAGTAATTATATCCTCAAAAGCAAATGTGGCTGAAATTCTTTCTGGTGCTCGGGCTAGCAACGCAGACACAGCTTGATGGAATGATTTAATTAATGTTTTCCTCCGCAAGTTCGAATTTAAACTGACAATAGTTGCCATAACATACCCAGAAGTAACTCAGTTTCCAGGAAAAGTGCCACATGCTTTCCTCCAGGAAGTTCAAAGGTGCTCCAAGGGAAGGAGGGGTTCCGTCTGAAAGTTACTAATGCCACAAAGCATTACTCATGGGTACTTGAAGACTAGTATGGACTGGACATGTTCTAATTTGAAGGAGCAAGTGAACACAGAACTAGGGCTCAGCATGGCCATTAATAGCATCCTTATTTCTGGACATTAAAAGAAATACAAAACTATGTGGAATGAAAAAACCCTCAGCACAGCTGACTACTACAGAAGCAAGTGGGAAATTGAGTTTTTACAGGTGGACAGTATCCAACGGTGGTTCAGGGTGATCCAAGGTGATTGTATCAGAGCCAATCTGATCCGAGGTGATCGGATCTCATACAATAGTCTTATTTTTGTAACCACATTCAAAGACTTTAATAATTTTCCATTTAGGCCAGTCCCATCAGCCTCTGTACGTCATGAAAGATTATATCATTGTTGCCACATGACCTTGTCTGTTTCTTCTGTGTAACATCTAACGGGCAGACGTTTGCTTATCCTGACACAGTATTCTAAACCGATTTTCTCCTTCTTTAAACAACTCCCATGTGTCATATGTCTTACATAAAAATCAAAAGCACCATTTAATTGGAAAACAAAACATGATGTCACGCTAGCTTTCAAGCTTTGGGAAATGTTAACCAATAGGAGTTTTGCAGCTGTTACTATATATTTATTTCCATGTGATAAAACTAGTGAAAGTTTGTTCACTGATAACTCAGCTTTTTTTTTTTTTTTTTACAATCACTAGTATTCACTTTTTTGGCATACAGTTATATGAACTTTTTAAATGCAGAGATCCTTGTAGGCACCCTCACAAAACAATCTCAACACTACCAAGAATCCCCTAATGCTGTACTTTAAAAACCACTGTCAACCTCCTCCCTACTCTGCCAACCTCTAACAATCTTTGATCTGTCCCTTGCCCTTTTAGAAAGTCATTAACTGGAATCACAAAATAATTAATCTGGCTATTGTCACTTACAAAAATGTCTCTTTTTATTGCTGAATACCACTTCATTGTATGCATACACTATGGTTTTTATACATCTACCTACTGAAGAACATTGGCTTTTAATTTTTTCCAGTTTTGGGAATCTGTGCTGATATTAATATTACTGTGTGGGTTAGTATAAGAACATAAACTTAATTTCTTTAATTTACTGGAAGTGAGCAATTGTATGTTTCACTTCGTAAAAACTGCCAAACTGTTTTCCAGAGTGGTTGAACCACTTTGAGTCATTTGAATTTGAACAAACAGGCAAAGCTATCATATTGGACAGGATAAGATTTTTTTCACAAGTAGTTTACATAAGATGAAATGATACTTTAACAGCCAAAAGAAGAGAAAGTACACATTAAATAAATTGAGTTCTGTGCATCTTAAATTCAACTTACTTGGTTCATTTGTTCCTTGAAGTTAAATACAGTATAAAATAAAATGGATAAACACAAAATGTAGTTATGTGTTGTATAACTACAGTTTAGGGTGAAACCACTGCGTCCCTAATTATGACTTCTGTTCTAAGAACAGCTGGTATCACTGAATGCTTTAAATTGTGCAACAGATTCAGCAAGAAAGGATCACTGGGGTTTATTTCTTCCCAATTCCAGGACATAGTGGCAAAGAGAACCCAAGACAGCACAGAAAACAAGTACAAAAATCAAGTCAGAAACCCTGACTGGGCCACAGGTCAACTGCAGCTAGCTATTTCAGTAGGTACGGTCTCCACTGGGCTGCTCAGGGAGAGGGGGAAAGGAGAAATAGGTTTACAAGTCATTTTCTTAGAAAGGCAGAAAAATGTGGAAAGAAACTAAATTATCCATGACTTATTTTGAGTTACTAGATAAAACTTTGCCAGAAGAGCAACCTGGTCCAATAGTTCTTATAAACACCGTAGTCTGTTTGAGCTGAGTTTCTGTCACTTGCCATATAAAATATTCTCATATAGAGGTTATATTAAAATTATTTAAGCAAACTTAAAATAACACAAAATGCAGAGAAAAAAAATCAGGGCCAACAAGCTAGAAATAAAGTAAAATGTTAATGTGCTTGGGTAGTAGAAACATATGACTGTGTCCTATCTTAAAAATTCCTTATTTCCACATTTTATTTTATGAAAGTGTACCTCTTTTCTTGAATAAACACATAGATAAAGCTATATTATTTCAAAATATGTGTTCTCATGGAAGAACTGTACTGCTTTAAAAACTGTTAATTCCACAATGATATGATCAAAGCAAGCCAATCATAACTTATTGAATGCTAATGCCTTTTTGTGAAGAAAAAAATTAAAACCAAATTATTTAACTGAAAGAATACTGACTTTTATAACTTGCATAGAGAAAGAAAATTATTTAGTTTTTCTCAGCCTACACATCAACATCTGAAAAATGGGAGTGGGCTTTGTGGTTCTCAGTTCCTATTTTAGGCATGTGGTCAAAGAAAATGCATTTTCCAAGCCCAACAAGGCTCAACATTTGAAAAACAGATGCTTCTGGAATGTTTAAACTCTGCTTTAATCATCCAAAGACACTCTCTTTAACTTCCTAGGGCCTGGTTTGCCTTAAAATTATGAGGAAAAATTCAGAATCTCTGGGTTGTTTCTGAAGTTATAATAGAAAAAAAAAAAAAATCAATGGAGTCTCCTTTTTTTTTTTTTTCAAAATAGATTATTTCAGTAAATTCTGGGTAGTTTAAAACTGGCAAATAGTCTAGTTTAAGAAATAATTACTGTGCTTCTTTTTAAACATCAGCACTGTCTTTAGTTTATCTCTATAGTATCCAATTCAGTGTGTTTGGTTCAGTAAATCTCAGGAGAAAGCCCTCCTCTCAGCCATGGTGGCATTATTTCAGAGATTTATCTTCACTAAATTCCTTCTCTGCACGTTTTCCTGTATTTCCATGTTGTCTGAGATACTGTCTACTCTTCCTCTGCCACTACTCAATCCATTCAACCATCACTTTATTAGGGTATCTCTCTCCGACTGAACTAGCTCCACCCCCGGGCAGTTTTATAAATCTCTTTTACCTGTACCTTCAGAAAACAAGAAACTGTTGGTATTTTAATTTTGGAGAAATCTTCAAACAGATAATCATGATGTAATTCGGAACCTGTGCATGCTAAGTTGCTTCAGCTGTGTCTGACTCTCTGTGACCCTATGGCCTGTAGCCCACCAGGCCCCTCTGTCCATGGGATTTTCCCGACAAGAATACTGGAGTGGTTTGCCATGCCCTCCTCCAGGGGATCTTCCTGATCCAGGGATCAAACTGGGATTTCTTACATCTCTTGCTTTGGCAGGCAGATTCTTTACCACTAGTGCCACCTGGGAATTTGGTGTATAAAATATTTATAATTGAATTTGTATGGAACTAACAGGAAAAAATTAATTACTCTGGAGGCTAAAGCAGGGAATGACTGAACTAGTTTTAGAAAAGATGAATTGGAATCTGCCTCAAAAAGCAAACATGAAGATGGAAGTCACTGACAATCAAAACGTTGGGCATGATTACGGAGGTTATGAGATAATATCTCATTTGAAAGTCCTGAGAAACTCCAAATACTATTTTCTCCACTACAGAAGTGAGAAATCTGAGGTTGTAGTAATGTGCATAAGTCTAAAAACACAGGGTCTGGAAATGAATTTAGATCTGATTTCCTACATCATCTTTGCACTAAAGGCATCATTCCATATTTAATGACAGGTAGGGTTGAAAGAAAATTCACTGAGAAACCAGTACATGGCAAGATAGGTCGAGGCAGGCTAGAAGTAATATTGGTAAGAGAGGCAAAGAAGACAGATCAAGACTAAATTATAAAGAACTTTCCATGTTCCCAGAGAGCAAAGAATCTCATCAAAGCAAGTCAAGCAAAGGACAGGTGTGCTACGAACTGGGCCCAACATGAACTGAACTCACTTTCTCTGGGAAACCAGATGGCCCTCCCCTCTCGCCACTCTCTAGACAACCTGTTCATACTGCCTGTGAACAAACATGTCTGCCAGCCCTCCCAGGTCGGAACGCTGCACAAATGGGCTGCAGCTCCCTGCTCTTACAGTTGGGTGGGACTGTCCTTAGAGGAAATACCTCCTTGGTCCCCTCTGCTATGCCAGATGGCACAGAATCACATGATACGAGATTCAAGGGGCAAAGTTCATTTCCCTACTTGGGGGCTCTGAGTTAGAATAGACCTTCCAAAACAGGTCAACTAGATAGGCATTACTGCAGAGCTTGAACTTTACCATGAAAGCTATGTTTAACAGTTCCTAAAATACTCCTGAACAATGTTTTGCGATTAATTTATGCAAATTAACCACATTTACCTGTCAGTGTAGTATTCTTTGAATCCTTGGAAGATGTACCCTGATTAAATATTGACTGCATCTGGCTTAAATTTACAAGAAACCATCTAACACAGAAACTGGGAGGTACCATGCTTGTGATCTTTTACTAGAATACATTTGTCATGTAAATATACTGAATCAAATATACTGTTATCAGAATTAACAATTGCATACACCAAAAGAGAGAGCTAAAGGTATTTCTATATTTAAGAAAGACATAAGCCCAGAAATTATCTGAACACACCTACAGCATATAGACTTCAATTTGCAGGAAAGTATCTTTTTTTTTTTTTTTAAGTTATAATCAAGAGGGAAAAAGGACAGAATTAATTGTTCTTGTTCTAACAATTTTACAGTTCACAGCAAGTCTTGCAATATAAACTTTGTCACAGAGCCAAACAAGTTTTCTCTTGACTGGACACACTCAACTTCATAAAGATATCACTTTCTTTAAAACAAATTCAAATGTGCTTGAATAATCAAGGGAAAAAATAGTAGTGTGGTCTCCCTACAATCATTCCTACATTAAACTCTGTGGGTCACAATTAAAATTATTTTTATGCATGATGGGCAGTTTCCCACTAACAATTTTCTAAATCGCCTAATAATTTTATGAACCATAATTACAAGACTCCTGCTTGTGTGTTTTTCCTTCTCTTCTCTTTCATCTGAATGTAAATTAAGGGTAATCACTAGCAAACCTTTATGGTAGATGCTTACAATGTAATACCACAACAGAACTATGTAAAATGAACTGAACAGGAAAATCTTTGAAATACCTCTTCCATTAACAACAGGACATACAACCATATGAAAGAAAATTTCCCGACTAAGTAATTTTCTGAAAATAAATGGGTGAATATGTGAAGGCCAACTGATTACTTATAAATTGTTTCCATGTCTAACACTCTGCTCAGTATCCCCACCTTAAGATCTACCAATAAATGCAATTCAACATTTGTAAATCCAAACTCCCCATGATGTACAATCATTTTTCACTTTTTGGTTAATTACAATGTCAAGCTGGCTGGCCTACAGTGCCCAGTTGTTCGGTCAAATGCTAGTTTAGATGTTGCTGTGAAGATCTTTCATAGATGTGATCAACATTTATGATCAGTTGACTTACATAGAGGAGCTTATTCTTAAAGATGTGGGTGGGCCTCCATCCAATCGGTGGAAGGTCCTAATGGCATATAGTGAAGTTTCCCAAAAGGAGGAATCCTGCCTCGAGATCGTAACACAGAAATCCTGTGTAAGTTTCCAGGCTGCTGGCTTGTTTTCAGATTTTGGACTTGCCACTCCCTATATCACAGGAGTTAATTATTAAATATTAATATATATTTCTATACATGCACAAAAAGACGCACACATAAGCCATTGAATCTATTCCTCTGGAGGACCCTTGCTGATATATCCATATGTAATACATTCTTCTCTTTATGATTTTGGCTCTATCTATTAATATAATATCTCTCCTCGAGTTTAAAGTTACTCATTTTTGTTTGCCTACTTCTAAGAATTGAACCATAAAGTCACAAATTTTATGTGCTAGTTTTTTTTTTTCTATGACACATAAATACACAATGATTGACATTTTAAAATGGTCATTGACGTGAATCTGATGCCAGGCTGGCGTTTCCTGCACCACTTAAGGAAAGGATACGTTGCACTCACGTCTCTTCTTTCCTTCATTTGATTCATAGAATAAAATGTTTCCTATTATGTGGGATCAAACTACCATGTATTTCATTTCTCTATTTTTGCCACATGGGTTAATTCTGTCTTATCTTTCCACTCAGATTAAGCTTTGTGAACAACTAGTGAGTACAGTCATGTGCCTATCATCTTATTCATTCTGTTCAGTTCAGTTGCTCAGTCGTGTCCGATTCTTTGAGACCTCATGGACTGCAGCATGCCAGAACTCATGTCCATCGTCAACTCCCAGAGTTTACTCAAACTCATGTCCATTGAGTCGGTGATGCCATACAACCATCTCATCCTCTGCCATCCCCTTCTTTTCTTGTCTTCAATCTTTCCCAGCATCAGGGTCTTTTCAAATGAGTCAGCTCTTTGTATCAGGTGGCCAAAGTACTGGAGTTTCAGCTTCAGCATCAAGCCTTCCAATGAATATTCAGGACTGATTTCCTTTAGGATGGACTTGTTGGATCTCCTTGCAGTCCAAGGGACTCTCAAGAGTCTTCTCCAACACCACAGTTCAAAAGCATCAATTCTTCGGTGCTCAGCTTTCTTTATAGTCCAACTCTCACATCCATACATGACCACTGGAAAAACCTTGGCCTTGACTAGACAGACCTTTGTTGGTAAATTAATGTCTCTGCTTTTTAATATGCTGTCTAGGTTGGTCATAACTTTCTTCCAAAAAGTAAGCATCTTTTAATTTAATGGCCGCAGTCACCATCTGCAGTGATTTTGGAGCCTCCCAAAATAAAGTCTGCCACTGTTTCCACTGTTTCTTCATTTGCCATGAAGTGATGGGACCAGATGCCATGATCTTACTTTTCTGAATGTTGAGATTTAAGCCAATTTTTTCTCTCTCCTCTTTCACTTTCATCAAGAGGCCCTTTAGTTCTTCAATTTCTGCCATAAGGGTGGTGTCACCTGCATATCGGAAGTTACTGATACTTCTGTCAATCTTGATTTCAGCTTGTGCTTCATCCAGCCCAGCGTTTCTCATGATGTACACTGCATATAAGCTAAATAAGCAGAGTGACAATATACAGCCTTGACATACTCCTTTTCCTATTTGGAACCAGTCTGTTGCTCCATATCCACTTCTAACTGTTGCTTCCTGACCTGCATACAGATTTCTCAAGAGGCAAGTCAGGTGGTTATCTCTTTCAGAATTTTCCACAGTTTGTTGTGATCCACACAGTCAAAGGGTTTGGCATAGTCAATAAAGCAGAAATAGAAGTTTTTCTGGAACTCTCTTGCTTTTTCAATGATTCAATGGATGTTGGCAATTTGATCTCTGGTTCCTCTGCCTTTTCTAAAACCAGCTTGAACATCTGGAAGTTCATGGTTCGCCTATCATTGAAGCCTGGCTTGGAGAATTTTGAACATTTCTTTACTAGCGTGACTAAGTGCCATTGTGTGGCAGTTTGAGCATTCTTTGGCAATGCCTTTCTTAGGGATTGGGATGAAAACTGACCTTTTCCAGTCCTGTGGCCACTGCTGAGGTTTCCAAATTTGCTGGCATATTGAATGCAGCACTTTCACAGCATTATCTTTTAGGATTTGAAAGAGCTCAACTGGAATTCCATCACCTCCACTAGCTTTGTTCATAGTGATGCTTCCTAAGGCCCTCTTGACTTCACATTCCAGGATGCCTCGCTCTTATCCATTATTACATTCTAAATTTACATAGAGAGGACTGTTTCCTAACAGAAGAACTGATGATGAAGACCAGGAGGATACATTCTATAGCATGAGTGAACCTAGAACCATCCTAGTAAGTAAAAGAAGCCAGACAGAAAAGGCTACATATTATACAAATCAATTTACATGGAATGTCCAGAAAAGGCAAATGCACAGAAATAAAAATTAGATATATTGGTTGATAGGGGCTGGAAGGAAAAGGAAATGGGGAGTGACTGTAAATGGGTGTGGTTTTTGGGGGCTGAGGGTGACAAAGTAGTTTAGAATTAAATAGTTTTGATGGTAGTTCAATCATGTGAATATACTAAAACTATTTAATTGTACACTCTAAGGGTCAATTTCATGATAGGTGAATTATATCTCAATATAAAGAGTTCATAGATACAGTTCTGAAACCTAGAAATATTTTTTATCAATTCTAACAATATTTTTGCATATATTAGCACCATGGAATTAGTTTCCAAAAGTTGTATGATTGTTCTCCCTCTTGGTGGTTAACAAATACTAGTGTGTCATAAAATTGACTGCATCTTATAGTCAATAAAGTATGGTATACTTCTGATTTTGATTATCACTAAATATGAAGAAACTAGTGAAAAATCTATATTTCAAAGAAATTTCACTGGCAAAAAAATGAACTGTAGCTTTTCACTGCAAAATATTTAAACTAAATCTACTCTATGTAATAAGTTTTTGTTTGGTAAAGATGAGAACTGTGGTAGATTTTTAAATCACGACAAATTCGTTAACACTCTTCTTAATAGGAACCAGGCTTTATATTCCCTCTTCTCTTGTGTCTGGGTGGGGTGGAAATGCTTCTATCAACTGAGAGTAAAGGTAATCATACTAGGTGAATTCCAGGGTCAGAGAAAGTCACGACGCTTGCCGTGGTTCAAGATGCTTGCTCTGGGAAAGCCAATTGCCACATAAGAAGCTGGGTTATTTTAAGATTACTTAACTAACGCCGCATGCAGGCGTTTGGTTGATGGCACCAGCTGCCAACCACCCGAGCCAGCCTCTCAGAATCGCAGGCCCAAAACCACGAGGAAAACTCCACAGTGGCTGTTTCACACGCTCAGTCTTGGAGCAATCTGTTGTGTAGCAACAGTAACAAGAGCAAGACCCAGTGAAGAAGGCCCTCTTTTCTTTGATGACCCAACCAAGGCAACTCAGCAGCTGACACAAATCAAGGGCACATTTTCATCGCACAGGCTTCACAACAGAATGTAGACAACTATATACTAATAAGCTCAGACTTGTTTTTTAAATTCAGCTCAGCTCTTCATTTATCTAGGCTCTGGTTTCTTTCCTTTATCCTCCATCAAAACACGCTTTTATGTATTCTTAATGGAGTCCTAATTTATTATTTATAAATACGTTTGAAAACATAAATACAAGCATTGTCTAAACCACCACTGGGTTCTTCCAGCTGCCGCATGCTTATATACCACTATCAAATCAATTGTAAACCTGTCATGTATTTGATATACAGTTAATGAAATGTGATTCACTGCAAATAAAAAGAGACTTATCTAACTTGGAAATGCTTTACTTCGGACCTAAATATTGTAGTAATTGGTAGACTTATTAACGCTGAACATTTTTTTTTCTGACAATAAGCCTTCCACAGTGTTTAGACTGAATTCTTATTACCCATAAAAAATGCCTAAATTTCTCTTCTCAATATACGAGGTCCCCTATCTTATGGTGCCACCTTAGTCTCCCCATTTCCTATTATCCCTATACATCAATTTCAGTAAAAACTGGGCAGATGATATCATATGTAGTCACTTATTTCCATTTCCAAAGATTGAAGTTCCATGTGTGGAAAAGTCTTTACCATATCTGCATGACTAAGATTTCATCAGCTTATAGATTTTCCAATCTTTAAAGTTTCCTGTGAATTGTTAGTTATTATAAATAGCATCTTCTTCCTTGGAAATACAGTACCAATCCTAACATGCATGACTTTTTCTCTTGCATTATTTCTATCATTCTACATAAATATTTGTTCCAAAAGCTTTCCTGGAAGAGATGCTTAGCAAATACCTGTGAACAAAATCACAAAAGAATAAATGCAAATGGATATGTTAATAAAATGTTGGATTTAGTTTTCTCTATCACCTTCCATAAGAGTAGTCAACATATTTCTAAAATTTTCATCAAGAAATGAATTAAATTTTGTAATATATAACTTTGTTGTACTAAAAATGTAAATGTATCATTTTTGGGTGGAAAGAGAGCTCTTACACTAAATTAACCCATTTCATGAACTAGTTAAAGGATCATGACTGCCAAAGGCACATCCATTATCCTTCTCATTGATTTCTGTATTTGTATTCTTATTTAAAGGATTAAATAGCCTCTATCAAACTCATCAAACTGTAAACATTATATATGTGTAGTTCATCACTTATCAATTGTACCTCAATAAAACTTAAATCCTCTCCAATGTAAATTGTTGCTATAACACATGAACATCACTTTTTAGTGGATGAGGAACTAACTGGTGTCATAAATAGCCACAAATCCAGAACCTGTGTTAGGACATAGCACAGCAAAATTGCAGTCAATATGGAGACTGAGGGAGAGTGAGTTCTTAGCCATGTCTCAAAGTCCTTGCATGGGCTATGCTAGAACAGCCCTGCCAAACATCGTCGCTGATTTGACTGGTGCTCTTTTGTGGGCTGATGTCAAATATTCTCTCCATGATCACTCTCTCTAGTTGTCTGTGCTTTCTATTCTCTATACATGCATGCTAAATTGCTTCAGCCATGTCCCTATGCACTGCAGTCTTCCAGTCGTGTCCCTACTGACTGTGCAACTCTATAGACTATAGCTCCTATATCCAAGGGATTCTCCAGGCAATAGTACTAGAGTGAGTTGTCATGACTTTCTCCAGGGGATCTTCCCAACCCAGGGATCAAACCCACGTCTCTGACACCTCCTGCATTGTCAGGCAGGTTCTTTACCACTAGTGCTATCTGGGAAGCCCTCTCTCCTCTATAATAGCACTCTGTTTCCTTCCCAGCCTCTCAAAATTCATTTTTATTTTTCCCTATTTTACTTTGTCTTCCCCACTATTGCATGAGTTTCCTGAGGAGCTTTTCTTGTTCTCCACTGAATCCACAGCTTCATTCAGATCACTGAGCAGAGAGTGAGCAGTCAATACACATATAACAGTTATAACAAGAGGAGAGCAGTCATAAGTATCTTCAGATGGCCCCCAACTTACAATGGTTTGACTCAAGATTTTCCGACTTTAGGACTGTATGAAAGCCATATGCATTCTGCAGAAGCTGTACTTGAATGTTTTGATCTTTTTCTAGGCTAGCAATATGCAATACATATTTTTTTGTGATGTTGGGCACAGCACTCGTCACACCTCCCAGCCGCCACTCAGTCACCAGGATAAACAACTCTTTTGGATCCATAAAATCATTCTGTTTGTTACTTTCAGTACTGTATTCAATAAATTACATGATCTATCCAACACTTCATTATAAAATAGGCTTTCTGCTAGATGAGTCTGTCCAACCATCGGCTAATGTATATGTTCTGAGGAGTTTAAGATAGAGGGCTGCCGTCTACGGGGTCGCAGAGAGTCGGACACGACTGAAGCGACTTAGCAGCAGTAGCACCCTGCATCACAAGGCGCAAAACCATTTTCCCCATTTCACAAATGAGTTAACTGCTTTACATAGATTATTTAACTTTCACACAACCACAAGTTGATCAGTGACAAAGTATGACTCTGGACTCAGGGTCATCTGCTTCAAAAACAATTTCATCACCACCGGATCCTTCTATTATGGCACATTACTTCTGCATTCTCCCCAAGGTGCACGCACTCCAAGAAGATAACTCTTGCTCAAGACAATCTAGGGATAAAGAGGCTAAGACTTTTAGAAGTATATAGAAATAGTTCATATTTGTGAGCTTCTGATTTTATCTACTCTCTATTTCCCTTTCACATCTAAATGAGGGATTCCAGCTACTATCTAAGCTGCTTTCCCCAAACTATTTCTTGTGGTGATTCTCAAAACAAAAACAGTGGAAATTTTTGAAGAAGGCTGTTGGGGAAAGCAACCAAGTAAAAAGAAGAGGGTATATTGATATACTGAATGTAAAAAATTAACAATAATAATGAAAAGAATATCCCCATTTGTGTTCTGGAAATGAACTGTCCATGAAAAATAGTTGTGCCTTCGAGAGAAGTCATAGGAGAAAATAGATCCATTTTAGTACTTAGATAAAACAGTACCTATTTCAATGTAAAATAGATCAAACTGCCAAGTCAGCACATTTCTAAGCTCACACAGTTGATGACAATTTTCATATACTCTAATAAGAGAAAAAATATCTTCAAGTTAGATTTTTTTAGAGCACAGTATCCCATCCTCCCTCTAATTGGGTGCAGAATGTTGAACAAGTGGCTTTCTCTCTCTGAGCCTTGTTTTCTTTGGCAATAAACTGGGCAATTCTGTTTGCTCTGCTTGTCTCCCAGGGTTACTACAGGACTCCAGGCACTGAATGCATCCAGGCATCCAGTGAGGTGTGAAACCTTTAAGAGTCTGTCGCTCTCACTTAGGTGAGGATTCTCTCTGGGCACTAGAGGTAGAATTCACAAGTTACTGCATGAAGTGAAGACAAAATTAACAGAGGACCTACTTTGCCACACACTTTGTCGCGTCTTTAACTTTTCTGGGTCAATCTCTTTTCATCTTGTTTGTAAAGTGACATCAAAAGTACTCCAAAAGCAGCAATGTGCTATAGAGATATGAGCTATTATCATTGTTGCTGCTATTTGACTATTTTCTCTTTGTTTTACTCTAATTTTCCAGAAGACAGAGATATTCCCAATGAAGAATATCTCCATCTTCATCCACAATACCATCATGATCTCCTTTGGAAAACGTCCACATTTGGTTCTAAGTTTCCTAAGGATGGAGTTGTCTCTCTCACTTACCATTATTGATCCAGCCTCTAACTCAGTGCATCAGACACTTAAGTAGGATTTGCTGGATGGATGAGAGAAAACTTTATTTATTTACTATTTTTAGTTTTCTGAATGTTGAGCTTTTATTTTTTTTAATTTTATTTTTACTTTATTCTACATTACAATACTGTATTGGTTTTGCCATACATTGACATGAATCAGCCACAAGTGTACATGAGCGAAAACTTTAATTCACCATCCACAGCAAAATTTTATGAAGCACCCTCTCTGTGCTGACAGGGATGGAAAAATGAAGAGCCTTTTAGAACATCAAGGAGCTCACACACTTGGTAATGATACTGAATGTAAACATTGGCCCCCTCTCCCCTATTGCCATGCTTGTTATAATACATCAGCTCAGACCCTATAAAGTTAATTTTGTTAGACTTCACTATAGCAAATGGCATCCTAGCCTTCAAAATCACTAATTTCCAACTAAAATGTACAGAGTCATAAAGCCCTTATGTAACAACATTCACTTTGGCTTAATAATTCTTCTGTCCAGCTCTCCATCCAGCCCTCTCTTCCTCTATTCATCCACCCATCCAACAAATAGGGCACAAAATAGGGATTAAGATAGTAGGCTCTGGAGTAAGACAGTGTAGATAGACTATAGCTTCCATATTTACCTAGCTTCCCTGATAGCTCAGTTGGTAAAGAATCCAGGTGCAATGTAGGTGACCTCAGTTCGATTTCTGGGTCCAGATCTGCTGGAGAAGGAACAGGCTACCTACTCCAGTATTCTTGGGCTTCCCTTGTGGCTCAGCTGGTAAAGAATCTGCCTGCAATGTGGGAGAAGACTGGATTTGATCCCTGGGTTGGGAAGATCCTCTGGAGAAGGGGAAAGGCTACCCACTCCAGTATTCTGGCCTGGAGAATTCCATGGACTGTATACCAAGGAGTCACAAAGAATCAGACACAACTGAGCTACTTTCACTTCACTTTCCATATTTACTTACATTGTGTGACTTTAGCAAGGCTGTGCCTCAGATGCCCTGGTTGTAAAACCAAACAATAAAAGTGTGTTATTAGGTAAGAGTTACATTAGGCCCTGATGGTGTCTAGCACCAACCAAGCCCTGAACAACTTTATCCTGGCCAGGCCTCTTATTGAGTTCCTGTGAGGCAGCATAGACTCCATCAGCCCCTATTGTCCAGGAAAGTCCAACAGGATCCTCTTGAAAGGGTAAGCTTTGCAGTCCTAAGTGGGTTGGTAAATTGAAAGGCCCCAATACCTCTCCCTTTCCTGCACTCAGACAAATAACTTACACTTTTATACCAAGGTTTAAATGTCTTCTCCCTACCTATGACATTCTTAGAAAGAAAGAAAGAAAAAAAAACACCTCAAATATCAGAAGGCAATTTTAAGCATTAATGAGTTTATATAATTCTGGCCTGTATCTAAACCCTTAAGTCAACTTAGGGTGGCAAATCTTAGGTCACAAAATTCTATATATAATTCAAGGCATAAAAGGTAATTTTCTCAAGTATCGGTTAATACTTAAATCCTAAATATATATATATATATATATGTTGAGATTGAAGTTGGTGTCATCATTCCCATTTCATAGAAGGGAAAGCTAAGACTTTCAGAGTTAGCATACTATGTCCAAAGCCACACTGCTGATAAGAAGTAAAAATGAACACTAGAATGCAAGTCTTATGATCCACATTCTCTAGTTCTTTCTGCTATTCGCTATTCTCCCCTCTGTTTTCATATAAGCAAAGAACTCTGCACTCTTAAGTGTCCTAAGTTCTAGAAATATGCCCAATGGCAAAAGTCATATGAAAACTTATGATATGTAAACTGCTTTTTAAAAAATTATCTTTTATATACATAATATATTAAAAGCTCATGTTTTAAATCATGTGCATTAAAATAGATGTCACTGGGGGAAAATGTTTAAATTTCAAGATTCAAAAGTGACTTTGAAATATGTATGCCCTTTTGCAGCTGAGGGGGAAGAGAGACATATAATCTATAAATTATAGTAGAATCTTGTTAATTCTAATGAGTATCTAGGGCTGTTGGCAAATAATGAATCTTGCAGACAATTAAATGGCATAAAATGTCGGCTAAAGGGCAGTTTTTCTGAATGGGGAGGGGTGTGTTCTTTTTGCTGCTGATGACAATCTGGAGACTCTAAACAGACTGTAAGAAGATTTATAGGGCTTGATTGATGGGAGGCGCCAATGAATAGAGTTTTCACTGGGAGAAAAGGGTCAATATTTCATCATTAAGGAAATAGTTTTATGAAGTCCCATGGAAACTGCTCTGAAAATAATTACCCAACGTGAATGCCTCTGCATGTTTTCATGTTTCCGATGAGAGGGTTCATCAGACCTTTCCTGTGGTTATATTACTATATCTTGACCTCAAGCTGGGAAGATTATTTTTGTCAAAGATCACACAGATCCCTTTAGATAAAAACAATAGATATGGATAACATATACTTGGAATCAGTTATCTTTTTAAAAAATAGTGAAAAACTAAATTACTGAGATACAATTCAACTGTCATCTTTGTCAAAATCAAAAGCAAAAAGGGGAGAGAGAATCTCAGAGAAAATAGCCAGGGATCAATGTGAACAAATACAGAGATCCATTTTCTGTGTACTGATTTATTTGGGATGTCATTTCTGGTGCATGCACACACAGGCACACTCATGCACGCAAACACAGATACACCCATATTTGCACTTTATACTGAATGTGGAATAATGATGGAAAGTTTTATTGATTTATTTTATATTGTAGGCAGAGGAGGATATGTAGACAAAGCTTTAGGTTAATAATGTTGAAAGAAGTTTTACACTGCACAATTCACTGGCAGTGCCCGGAAATATAAGGAGAGAAACAACTGAATAAAAACATTTCTTGCTTAGAAAACATCACTTAAAGTGTCAAGATCATAAGATCTCGCCTGTTTATGAGCGCTAAGTTGGGACAGCTTTGCCTGGGGTGCCTGCCTGAGCAATAACAGAAAATAAACAAAACAGGGAACAGAACAAAAGCCATCTGTTCAGTCATAAAAGGAGAAACACTGGTTCTCCCGGCCACCATATTTACCTTCTTACAACAGCCCAATAAGCACAACTACATACACAGTTTTATTTTCCTCTTGGTCTTGAATTCCATGGCTAAATACAATGTTAATTGAAGTAATATGGGGGAATAATAACCACCACTATCATTTATTTCTATGACTATTTCTTCTTAATGTACATCCTCACAATTGTCTCTTTTTAAAATAGATGTGCAGCATACTGATTAATAACTAATAACTTAAAAGGCAGATTTATAAGCAAAATAGAAGACTATAAGCAAAATCAGAAGATTTCAAATATTTTCTTCAAAAGTATCAACAAGGCTGTATATCATCATGAATTAGTAATGACTTTTTCATCATAGAAATCTTTAAGTCGATTTCTGAAACTTCTCAGTATCCACTATATAAGAATTTTTAATCTGTTGCATGTGAACAGCATTTTAAATAACTGAGTAAGGACTCCTCTGGTGTCCAGTGGCTAAAACCCTGTGTTCCCAATACAGGGGGCTCAGATCCAATCGCTTTTAAGAGAACTAGATCCCACATGTCACAACTAAGACCCGATGCAGCCAAATAAATAATATTTCTTAAAAAACACAACTGAATAAAGTCTATAAGTAAACAGAACTTCATCTCACAAACTTTCAGACTCTCTCCTTCATATTGTGCTTTCCATAATTTTAAATGACGTTTAGTATCTGCTTCTCCAAACTGGCTACAAAAACTTGAGAAAAGTGGGCTGAATTATCTAGAGGTAAATATAAGCGAAAATGAAAGTGAAGTCAGTCAGTCATGTCCGACTCTTTGCAACCCCATGGACTGTAGCCGACCAGGCTCCTTGGTCCATGGGATTTTCCAGGCAAGAGTACTGGAGTGGGCTGCCATTTCCTTTTCCAGAGGCAACTATAAAAGGTAACATAATTCAAGTAAAACAGAAAATATGAACATTGAACAATCCAAATAAATTCTGTTTGTAAACTGATTAGATTTACGGCTCTCATTGTCCTAAAGTCCAAAGCTTTGAGATCTCTAGTTTTAGAATCCTTACAAATACAAAAAGAAACCCCCTGAAAGCAGATGTAACCCACATGTGTAACCCACATGTAAGAGAGTGTAACCCACATGTAGGAGAAGGGGAGTGAAAATATTCTGTGATGTATAGAACTAGAAGTCAATCAAAATAGCAAGTTATCCCAATCCTGCCTTGTACAGTGTGGAATCTGTGCCCCCTCTTCCCTCTGCATATAAGTTAAAAAATTATAAAAGAAATGGATTATTTCCTGCCATATCAGTAGACAAAGGAGGTCACAGTTATCCAGAAATTGCAGCTCCCACAGATGAGGAGCTGATGAGCCCTAAGGGAACTCAGGAAGGAAAGGATACCTGTAACCTAGCAGCCATCACAATGCAGCCCCACTCCACAGTGAGTTCTAAGGAAGCTCAAGAAGTAGAAAAACACAGGATACTGGGCCAAGACAGTTGACGTGCATATCAAAGGAATGATTTCAATGAGCCCATAATATCCCATCTTCCCGTACATAGAAAAGCACTAACTTCCTTAACTTGGGATATCAGGCTTTCCTTAATTTACAGTAACCTTTTGCTGTTTAGGGGCTTCATTTGTGGCTCAGCTGGGAAAGAATCTGCCTGCAATGAGGGAGACCTGGGTTCTGTTCCTGGGTTGGGAAGATCCCCTGGAGAAGGGAAAGGCTAACGACTCCAGTATTCTGGCCTGGAGAATTCCATGGACTGAGTAGTTCTTGGGGTCGCAAAGAGTCGGACACGACTGAGTGACTTTTACTTTGATGTTTAGACTGTGGCAGGAGGTAGATGGGCTGCCCCAGGGTAAAGCAATTGGAGATTCATTTCTTGTAGACTTCTCCAAGACAAGGAATAGCAGGGCAACTAAGGGAGGTGGCCGAGCCCTGCCCAGAAATTTCTCATTTCTGAAGTCAGAAGACCTCCTATACCACACGTACACAGAAAGGCTCCTTGTAGGTCAAAGGGTGAATAATGCCAATGGATGTTCTACCCATGAGTGGTAGAATCCATCTTAGCTAAGAGATGCGTGCACACACGTGGAAGGATCCTGAAGGTGAAGGTCAAGTTGCTCAGTCGTGTCCGACTCTTTGCGACCCAGTGAACTGTAACCTACGAGGCTTCTCCGTCCATGGGATTCTGAGATATACCAAATATGAACTGTGAAACAGGCAAATCAAAATGATTGGCCAAAGGAAAACTGGAAGAAATACCCCAAATAAGTGACTTAAACTACCACGAGGGTTCAACTCAGGAACTCTGAAACTGCCCATGTGTCTATCTGTTGCAGTGAAAAGGAAAAAAAGAGGAGTGTGTGTGTGTGTGTGTGTGTGTGTGTGTGTGTGTCTTTGCCTTTTCTGAGAATGAAGAAGATAAAGAAAACAGCAAGCAAGTCTGAAAAGTCTTAGTTTTCTTTTTAAATTTTTTTTATTTTAATTGCTCCTAACTCTGCATGTCTGTAACTAAGTTTGCTTTCTGTCCCCAAGGCTGCAGGAGCTACTGTGTGTGCTAAGTCACTTCAGTCGTGTCCGACTCTTTGTGACCCCATAGATTGTAGCCCGCCAGGCTCCTCTGTCCATGGGATTTTCTAGGCAAGAACACTGGAGTCAATTGCCATTTCCTCCTCCAGGGGATCTTCCCGACCCAGGAATCAAACCCATGTCTCTTACGTCTCCTGCATTGGCAGGTGAGTTCTTTACCACTAATGCCAACTGGGTTCACACCTATTTTCCTTTGACTCTATGCTAAATATAGCCTGTATCTGGTGTTTACCCTTACAACACCCCCTCCGCTTGGAGTTGCGTACCAGAAAGAAGGCTGCAAAGCCACCCAACTGCCTGACTCAATTCCTGGGTCACTGACACCAGCCTACAACTGTCTTTAAAACAACGAAAGAGGAAGAAACCTCTGTTCCTCATCACCGACTGCTGACTGTGGGTCCTCATCTTATATAAACCCCTCAACCCCTCATGGTGAGGGTGGGGGCACAATTCTTGAGGCATGAGACTACTGTGTTCTGACCCTGCCGGCTGAGATTAAAGCCACTTTTCTATTTCCTCCAAACTCTGTATTTTTTTATCTGGCTTTGGTAGGCAGAGAAAGCCAAGATTTTGGCCAGTAATATATTCACATGTACTGCACGCTTCTTCCTATTAATAAGTGCTTTATTTGCTTCACACTTTTCTGTCTGTGGAAATTCTTCTCGGCAAAGCCAAAGGGACAAGGCCCTTGTCAGTGACCACAGGTCTAGTGTTAGGGTCTGGTGCTCTCACCACTACAATCCGGCCTCAGTCTCTGGCTTGACCCCACGTCCTGCTCCAAGCCGTTGTGGGCCAAAGTTGCTCATGGTCATGACTACCTGCCCCCCTTTTTTTTTCCCCAAAACTTCTAAATAACCTGGCTCTTCTTCTTGCCTCTTCAGAGCAGTTCTCTGAGAAGCACTGCAGGGTTACTGGAGATGCTGTCTACCAGGCTTGAAGTCCTAAAAATTCCCACTGAATAAAACATAAGTCTTAACTTTTATGTTGTGAGTATTAAGTCCTCAATTTAGATAAAAGCTTGATATACATAATCTCATATTGTAAATCATATGCATAGATATATATCACTTGTCTTCTAGGTCTAGCTTATATGCCAGCTCTTTCTAGGAACCACCCTGGTTAATCCTGTTGCGATGACTCACTGATGCCCTTCTTTCTCTAGGAAAGCACTTGGTGGTGAGCACATGAAGGAACGCTTTGCGCTGTCCTAGAGGACAGAGTAATTAGTACTTGGCCTCACAGTTATCTTCATGCATATCTTTTCCCCCACTGGGTCTGAACTGCTAGACCTTCCTTCAGGAGCAAGAGCACAGGTGAGATATGGACTTGGAGTTCTGAGCCAGACTAAACTCAGTTAGAGCTTGGCTCCACTGAGAATCAACCTGATATACAGGACCAAGTTGTGTAAACCTCGCAGGTCTTGTTACTCTAAGTGTAGTTTCTGGACCAGCAGCATCAGTTCACCTGGGAATTTGTTAGAAATGCAGAACTTCAGATCTCACCCTGAGCTAGTGAATCAGAAACTGCATTTTATAAAATCCATCTTTGATTTGTATGCAGATTACATTGTGAGGAGAAGTACAGTTCTCAGTAATCTTCCATTCCCTTATCCACAAAATTTACATAACAGTAGCTAACTTCCAGGGGGCCTAGGAGGATAAAACATATGTAAAATGCTCACCTCAGTACCTGGCATGTTTCAGGATTAATGCATAGTGAGTTTATTTTTTCTTATTAATATTATTGACAATATTGTATATCATTAGATAGTTTTATCACTTAAATTTTCTAAGACACATCTCTAAAACTGGGATAATTATATATGTTTTCTATGATTTCCTTTCCTGTGGATTAAATCATTTAATATCTGTAAACTATCAATATGATGTGCAATGTCCATTATCTTTTCCCAGCTCTTCCCCTGAGGGGTGGGCATCAATAGAAGCCTCTTTGCACACCCTCAGTGGCTTTTGGGGAGCAGGTATTTGAAGGGTGGTACAGAAACAATATGGGTATTTTAGATGCCCCCATAATCCTATTTTTGCAGCCAGTCCTATAAATTTTCAAATGGTAAATTAAATGCACCAAACAGTTAACAAATGTCAATGTGCACCGAGCAAAATATCACGACGTTTCATCAATATATTTTTTTTTACCTCATATAAATCCCCAGCCTCAGTTCCTTGGTCATTAACACCCATAGCAAGGAAGAGTTTTAAAAATTATTTTGTTGAGTTGCACAATAACTAAATTTTCCTTGAATGTTTTAATAAAATCATTTTGTGTTGCACTTGTCTTTATTTCCATATGTCCTGAATTTGAATTGGTATAAAGCTACTCTATTTAGCGTACCGCCCAGGTGGCTCAGTGGTAAGGAATCTGCCTAGAGAAGCAGGAGACCTGGGTTTGATCCCTGGGTCAGGAAGCGCCCCCTTGGAGAAGGAAATGCCAACCTGTTCCAGCAGTCTTTTATTTATTTATTTATTTTAGTTGGAGGCTAAATACTTTACAATATCGAGGTGGCTTTTGCCATGCTTCGGCATGAGTCAGCCATGGGTATACTTGTGTCCCACCATCCTGAACCCGCCTCCCTCCTCCCTCGCCCAGGGCTCCAGTATTCTTGTCTGGAGAAAACCATGGACTGAGGAGCCTGGCGGGTTACAGTCCACGAGGTCACAAAGAGTCAGGACATGCTTGAGTGACTAACACACACATGTCTACTCTATTTAGTATGTCCAGGAGAAAAAAAAGGATTATGCTCCTGTTCAACACAACCATAGTTATTTTGGCCCTTTATTTTTGTTGTTTACCTATTAGTTAAGTGCATTTTTCCAATAAAGCAACTTGGTAAAGGTTAATTCTAATTAAACTACAAAAGAAGCTCTGAATCCCAGATAGGGAGATGAATAAACTGTGCTGAGAATAAATAGGATGCAGAAACAGGCATCAATGTCAAAATTCACCACCACCTGTCACAATCTCAGAAGCTGGGGTAGGTTGTTTAAGCATATCCCAATGGCAGTCTTGCATTACATTCCTTAGCAATACTGTACTGAACTGGTTCATCCTGTTTTCTTCTGAATCCCAGGGGCAGATGAGAAATTTTCCATGGGAGGAGCACCACCATCAAGTGAGAAATCAGTTTAAGTCCATTCAGATTCCTTCTGCTTCATTTCCAAGATGTTATGACAGATCCTGGAGACCAAAGTGAGCTCCAGCAGGACTTAACCACGTCTCTCTCAGACTCCTTTGCTTCTCTGTTTGCTCCAGCTCTGTTGTCCCTTGCTTTGCAGTAAGAAGGCACATCTGGGGGGCCTTTCAGAAGAGACATTTTCCCTTCCTGAAAGCTAAAGTCCATTTTTAAATATACGTTTCATTACTTACCATGCCTAAGTTCAATTATCTTTTAAAAAGTGCTTGTCATTCTCTTACTAAATTCACAATGGTGGCAAAAAGAATTATTGGTAGATACCAACTGGAGCTAAAGTCACTGATTTGGACTCACCTTTTCAAATTAGCTTAGTCACCTTCTCGACTCCTTTCAGAACTTGGAGGAGGCCATGTTGACCCAATAAAAGGTACTGAAAACAGTCTCTAGCTTTTCAGGGACTTTCTCTAGATTTAAATCATCTCCCTTAATTCCCAAACCATTCCCCTTCTCCTGGTGCCTCCAGTGGGCCTTCTAGCAGCTTGTATTTTATCTCCTCTTGCTCAGCTCATTCACAGGAGTGCTGCCTCTGGGTCTGATCTTGTCTTTCCTCCTCGCTTTGGTTCTGTCTTGAGGCCCCAGAGCCACCCCAGCCAGCATCGCAAGTCTTGCCCACGCCCTAGTTTCTGCAGGGAACTCTGCTTTTTCCCCAGATTATTCACCATTACCCAGAGGGGAATTTCAGGGAGAACTCCTATCAGTGAGTGCTAAGTCAGAACGGGGCTCTTCTCCCCACATTTCCTATATGTACTGGAAGACAGACTGACCTTTGGAGGGCAAGGATAATAGCAGATTCTTCAAAAGCTGGCAACAGGAGGTCTTCCTTGGCCTTTCTTTGCCCCTCTATCAGAAGGTGGTTGATTTAGTTTCCATCTACTCTCTGGGATAAGATGGTCCTCATTTACTGCCTGAAAGGTAGTACAGAAGGGAGAGCAGCTACTCTTCCTTTGGGAATAGGGATACTATCTATCTTAAAAAGGAAAATATTGGTTTAGCCTCCTTACCATATATTTCTTGAAAGAGAATGGTATTTTGCCCTTTTACATAGCGTCCTTGTAAAACTGAGGTAGCAAATTCATTTTTGACAGGCATTTTAAAACCATGGCATTTAGGAGCTGGCCAGTAGCTTTTGCTTTGCTTCTGAATAACAAATGTCTAAAAGATACTACACAGGATAAGCAGAAACTGCCATGACTGAATACTGTCAGAACAGTACATATTCAGGTCATTTCTTCCTAATTGGCTCACTGTCTTTAATTTTATTTCTTGCTTAGACAAAGACCGAATTTGGAACCACTCATTCACTATGAAATTCAAACGAAGTTTCCCTTCATTACAAGAGGATTTTGCTCTTTAATGAATACTCTGTGTCCACTAAATGCCAATTCAACTTCAAGAATCAGCATACCATAAACCACATAATTTGAAAGCATCTTTCTCTTCCCATTGAGTATTCTTACCCCAGTGTGAGATATGTTCAACCAGATAAACCTATTTAAAACATTCAGGCAATGAAAGTAGCAGCCATGGAGACTAGAAATTGACAGGAAGGCAACAGATAGGTATTCTACTGGAAGTAAGGAGACAAAAGCAGGCCATCACCTTCTAGGATGAGCGGACCACCATCTGACCACCATCAAGAGGAGCACTGAGGGAACAATTGAGTTAGAGGGACGATGGACATAGCAAGAGGCATAAACATGATGCAATCAGTGATGCTCCTCTGCCTGCAGGGGGCTCAAGAAAGATAAACATGAGACGAGTCTGAGGGTCAGCAGTTTGGCAAGCAAGGGCTTATGGATTGCGAGAGGTTAATGGAAAATTCAAGCAACTACATCTGGCATTTACAAAGTATACGACCTAGGCATCATCCCTGTTACATTCATAGGAACAAAGAAGCCTTAGAAATCCATGGTTTAAAGGTGCCCGTGTTCATGCACGCGCGCGCGCACACACACACACACACACACACACACACACGCACCATCAATCCTCACTTTGCAGGATTCCAATATGCAAGAATTTCAATTACCACGATTAAACGAAATAACACCAGTACCCCAACAATAGAGTTCAAATAGTAGTATCAACTATGAGTATCTGTATAAACTACAAATCTCTCTGCCAGCTCTGCAATCCACAGGTCCCCACGCGAGTGACACAGAGACGTCACGATCACTGATGGCACCGGCACCCCTCCTTTCACTCTGTCGGTCATCGGTCAGTACGTCAGTTCGTGAACAGACGGCAACGTCTGTAGCTGTGTGGCCACCTTTTCTGCCACTGATAAGCTCAAGTGGCATTTTTCGAAAAACTGCAAATCACAGAAATGAATCGGTTAACAACGATAAAAGTGCAACAGAGAAATACAGCTGGAAGTGACATTCAAGTGGAATGTAAACAAAGCGATAGGAGCCACAGCTGACCGTGGGGATATTGCACATCTGCCATTTGAGAGGCTGTCACACAGCCGAAGGTACGCAGTGAAGATAAAATTATTGACATAAGTATGAAAAGTGATTGTGATGAGAAGGATGAAAAATTTTCCAGAGGAAGTCAGTTTAGCAAAAGGAAAAAAAATCTTCACATTAACAGAACCGTTGGGGGATATTTCATACCATTGTAAACAAAGGATAAAATATTAGAAGCTCATCCAAACTTAGAAAATAGTATGTCGATTTGCCAAGGCATAGAAAAGTCATTCATTTCATATTGCAAGTTAAATAACTAGAAGAAGGCAAGCCCTATCCAACTATCTCTGATAAAATTTTAATAAAAACCCAAGGGTTTAATTATTTAAATTAAATATTAGCATATTTTTATTTCTATTTTATTTATATATTTACACCTAAGATTAAGAGTGTTTTTAATTAACGGAGTTTTTGACAAAACTGTTTAAAGGACACAGGGCAACAGTAATTTATCCTATTTATTAATAAGTGTGTGTACAGTTTCAGCTTGCATACTTGTTTTACAGCTCCACACTGCTGTGCAAAGCAAGGACTGACTGGATGGATGGACAGATGGAAAGGATGAATGGATAGATGGATGGCTAGAGAGATATAGACATACAGATGTTATCCTGCCTATAAATTATTTATAAAAATGACCCACTGGAGTTGTTGGGCATTTGGGGGTTGGCTGATCCTATCTTTCATGGGACTTATTTGGGGGTCTCATATTGGTGAAGCATTTACAGTAGCTACCTGAAATCTATTTTCCTTATATTGATGGCAGATGCCAAAAAAGCAGCCCCAAATTCACAAGTCTGTTTCAAGCCTCTGCTCCAATTATCTACAGCTATCCCACTGAGCAAGGCAAGGCATGCTCATGACCCCCAATCAAAAGTGGGGGAAGCACCCCACCTGCAATGAAGCCATGGCAAGGTTGTACCTGACTGAAGGACTGACACCAAGAACTCACTCTGCTGCAGCATGGCAGAGCTCATGCTAAGATCCATTACCACTGTAACATAGGACCTGGTAGCAGAAGGTTTGGGGAGAGGAGGCCTCAGGCCCTCATCTGCCACTTTGCAGGTTATGGAGGCAGTAAAATAAAAAAGGTCCATCAGTTATCAGTCACCACATTGACTCATGTCAGTTTGTAACAAATAGTTTGCGTCCTTGAATTCTAAAAAATATTCTCTATATTTTCCTAATAGCTCTAATAAAATCCTGCTGGCATGATAATTAAATAAAATGAAAAGTTTGGCTGGATTTGCTGGCAAGTGCCAGTTCAGAGGTTCTGTTGCTTTTCCTAGCTCTGTGCACACAGCCACGTTTGACAAAGCATAACACAGAAGAAAAGAAGGCTGGAGAGAGGGCCCACACCACATGCTTCTCACCAGCCCAGACTGTGGAGGTCCCACCCCCTTACATGGGACCCTGGCACACAGGGTGCTTGCATCCTATTTGCTCCTCCTGTGTGGTCTCAGCATCTGCCCAGCTGATGCACGAGGGGCCTCGCTGGCTTCAGCTGCCTGCCTGTGGAGGAGGAGGGCTCACCACGAGCCTTGTGGGTGTCTGCTCCTCACAGGCCTGCTTTGTAAATATGCTCCTGCATCTGTTCCTTAGAGGATTGAGAGCCTGCCAAGTAGAGTGTGACATGAGACAGGAAGAAGCCCCCTCACTCTCAACCCAAGTACTCTATCTCGGCTTCCTGTTGGCACTCTGTGTCTGCAGAGGTGACATCAGCCAGCCCATTGCAAAAATAGCACAGTGCAGTGAAGGAGGTCCTGGATGCAAAGAAGCAACTGGAGAGAAGGCAATGTTTGCATGGCAGTCCACAATTTACACAGTGTACCAGGAATTGTGTGTTTGGGGGTAGTTATATGTGCAACTTAGAAAGAGGATAAAGGCATGTGCAGGTGGCTTAGTGGTGAAGAATCCGCCGCCTGCCAATGCAGGGGATCTTCCCAACCCAGGGATCGAACCCGCGTCTCCTGCATTGCAGGCAGACACTTTACCGTCTGAGCCACCAGGGAAGTTATACCAACGGTATACAGGATTTTTATTCTCTTCCAGAGGGCTCCTTTCTGAATTTCATGCAAATCAGATGGTGTGGCTTCTTCCTAGGTCTTGGGATGGGAGATAACCCTAGTCTTAGCAGAATCTCATCAAGATTCTTGTCTCACAGCACAATATGCCCTTGCTGCCCATATTTACACCTTTGTTCTTCATTGTTTTTGTTGTTTAGTCACTAAGTCACGTCTGACTGTTTTGCTACCCAAAATGGATTGTAGCCCACCATGCTTCTCTGTCTAAGTGATTTCCTAGGCAAGAATACTGGAGTGGGTGGCCATTCCCTTCTCCCAGGGATCTTCCCAATCCAGGGATCAAACCTGTGTCTCTTGCATTGGCAGGCAGATTCTTTACCACTGAGTCACCAGGGAATATGCTCTTAATACTATCACCAAAGGAGTCCAATGGAGCTCCAGCAAAGAGGTTTGGAGCTGTAGATAATCTCTACTTAAGAAGTGAGAGTGTTTCACCTGCATTCCATTTTAACCCATTCTTTACAGAAACCTGAGCTACTCATGATGTCAAATAATCGCCCTCCAGACATTCCTCAACTAACAAATTCCTTAATCTTGTAAATTAAAGAGATGGTCATAACTGTCACCAAAATCATAGAAAGCCTGAAAAGAGAGAAATAAACTTCACCCCCAAGTGATACGTGATATGAATAAGCACTGCAGCCTGCAGATAACACCCCTTCCAGTTTGGAGTCCATTCAGCAGGGCTTTGCTTTTCCATGGTTAGATCAATATCACACTGATACATGTTCTGCCAGCCAAGCTATAATGTTGAATTCTTCCAGGGCTCAGTAATATAAAGTGATTTAAGGCTTTCAGCTTGAAAGATATTGCAATGAACACTGTGATTTATAAAACAAATGGGCTATTGTCCTAAATAAGTTTAAAATTATATAGACCTGGGGAAATAGAGTTAACTAAAGTTTTAATGCTCTTAGCCTATTTTCTGCTTAGCAATTTATACAGACACATAAGCAATTCAACTCAGAAAATGCAACAGAAATTTATAGCCAGTATCGTCCACACATAATTTTCTTAACTGAGTGCACCTCTTGGCATTCATTAGTACACAGAGTCAACTTCCCACATATCCTTCTTATATCCAGGCAACTGTCTATGTATTTACTGGACTCATAAATCATTGTATTCTAAACACTTGGTCTATCAGGAAAATATGCTAATTGTGGGGGACAGCATCTCCTCTATTGAATGCTAGTGGCATTTTGGAATATTATTTCTCGCTTTATCACAGAAGCGTGGTAGGAAATAGAAATGACGTGGGAGCAGTAGAAGCCAGAGGAATCTAGGCAATACATTGAAAAGCTGCCATCTCTCGTTCTCTCTTCACACTGGTGAAGACAGCAGAGTGTGATGACAGTAGATGAGATATTTTCATTTAATCTTTTAAATGCTTTGGCTTAGAAATGTGAGTGGAATTCACATGGAGCATTTCTAATGCATTTCCTAGTTTCATCTTTTGCATGTGCCTGAAAAGAACTGAACACTATTGATGAGAATTGTTATAACAAAGAGAAAGAAGGAAAAATTGGTTGAGAATTTAAAGAGAAACTTAGTCACAACCTAAAGATCTTATGCTTGTTTTTGTAGAAGATTATAGGCACCTACAAACTGTACAAATTGGGAAAGATCAATTTCAGCTGTTATAATAAAGAGGTCCCCAAATAAAGTGATTTTTGAAATGAAACAGCTAGAGTGTTTTTTTGTTTTTGTTTTTGTTTTTTTTTAATGTATAGCAATCCTTAGACAAACCATCTGGGTGAATGAGTGGACCCAATTTTGTTCCAAATGTTCACCCTCCTGGGTATTCTCATCTTCATGATTGGAAGGTGGGTTCATGGTCATTTCTGTGCTTCGATGTATAGGAAGAGGGAAGGCAAAGAGAGTCAAGGCGAATGCCTTTTATGTGAAGATGCCCCCAAATTACACATCTCACTCCCACCCATGTCGCACTGGCTTTAAGTGGATCACGCAGCATTATCAAGCTACAACAGAGGATATGTAATATGATCTACAGCTGGATAGCCAGATACCCAGCTTCGACTTTGCCTGTTTATTTTTCACTGATATTTAAAGATATTTTCAGACTGATTATTCAATTTCAAACATCATCCCATGTTCCACTTCACTTCTTTCACCCATTTTGTTCATTTTCCAGGTTCTCCTTCATAGTAGGACGATAGAAGGAGGCAGGGTACTTCTTTTCAGCCAGAGAAAACTTCAGGAGAAGCCTCTCAAAACTAATACACAGCCAACCGAGAATTCTCAGACAGCGCTTTGAAACAAGCTGATAAACAAATGTATTGAATCACGGAATGAACTGCAAGTAGCAATGTTGTCAAACATGCACGGTCAGACTTCAATATGGCAAAATGCTTTCTGGAGGGAAAATATTTGTCAGCAAGACCAAAAGCTAACAAGAATGACCTTGTGTAGTAGTTACACAGATACTCACAGAACATTCAAAATCATATTTCCCCCTAAATGTATTTTAACCCAGAATTCAAAGACCCTCTCATCTACCTCACCCTCCTCTGAACTGACTCCCATAACCCTAACCAAGGCAAAGCCATAGGGGCACAAGGGTCTCAAGACGCACTGGTACTTCCCTCTTGCCCAAGGTTCTTGCACACTTGACTGCACTGTTTTTGCCCAACTACAACCTAAAGGCAAACTTAGGCCTTTTAGCAATCATCTCATGTAGAAAAAAATGGACTAATTTATTCTTTTGTCTCTTAGAGAGTTATCTTTCTTTTCTCTGAACTCCCAGTACTAGCTGAATTCTGGGTCTTAAGAAATTGCCTTTTGCAATTAAGTGGCTTCTATATCTTGTCCACTGAGTTAGACAAGGCTGTGGTCCTAGTGTGATTAGACTGACTAGTTTTCTGTGAGTATGGTTTCAGTGTGTCTGCCCTCTGATGCCCTCTTGCAACACCTAACATCCTACTCGGGTTTCTCTTACCTTGGGCTTGGGGTATCTCTACACTGCTGCTCCAGCAAAGCACAGCCGCTGCTTCTTACCTTGGACGAGGGGTATCTACTTACCGCTGCCATTTCTGACCTTCAGTGTTGGATAGCTCCTCTAGGAGAGGAGAGGAGAGGTACAGAGGTCTGACAGAATGTGGTCCACTGGAGAAGGGAATGGCAGCCACTTCAGTATTCTTGCCTTGAGAACCCCATGAACAGTGTAAAAGGCAAAATGATAGGATACCAAAAGAGGAACTCCCCAGGTCAGTAGGTGCCCAATATGCTACTGGAAAACAGTGGAGAAAGAACTCCAGAAAAATGAAGGGATGGAGCCAAAGCAAAAACAGTACCCAGCTGTGGCTGTGACTGGAGATAGAAGCAAGATCCGATGCTGTAAAGAGCAATATTGCATAGGAACCGGGAACGTTAGGTCCACGAATCCATTGGGAGATTGTGTTCGCCTATGGCTGATTCGTGTCAATGTACGGCAAAACAAATACAGTATTGTAATTTAAAAAAAAAAAAAAAAAGGAGATGGCAAGGGTGAATGTCGACATTCTAGGAATCAGCGAACTAAAATGGACTGGAATGGGTGAATTTAACTCAGATGACCATTATATCTACTACTGTGGGCAGGAATCCCTCAGAAGAAATGGAGTAGCCATTATGGTCAACAAAAGAGTCCGAAATGCAGTCCTTGGATGCAGTCTCAAAAACGACAGAATGATCTCTGTTCGTTTCCAAGGCAAACCATTCAATATCATAGTTATCCAAGTCTATGCCCCAAACAGTAACGCTGAAGAAGCTGAAGTTGAATGGATTTATGAAGACCTACAAGACCTGTTAGAACTAACACCCAAAAAAGATGTCCTTTTCATTATACGGGACTGGAATGCTAAAGTAGGAAGTCAAGAAACACCTGGAGTAACAGGCAAATTTGGCCTTGGAATGTGGAATGAAGCAGGGCAAAGACTAATAGAATTTTGCCAAGAAAATGCACTGGTCATAGCAAACACCCTCTTCCAACAACACAAGAGAAGACTCTACACATGGACATCACCAGATGGTCAACACCGAAATCAGATTAATTATATTCTATGCAGCCAAAGATGGAAAACCTCTATACAGTCGACCAAAACAAGACCAGGAGCTGACTGTGGCTCAGATCATGAACTCCTTATTACCAAATTCAGACTCAAATTGAAGAAAGTAGGGAAAACTGCTAGACCATTCAGGTATGACCTAAATCAAATCCTTTATGATTATACAGTGGAAGTGAGAAATAGATTTAAGGGCCTAGATCTGATAGATAGAATGCCTGATGAACTATGGACAGAGGTTCGGGACATTGTACAGGAGACAGGGATCAAGACCATCCCCATGGAAAAGAAATACAAAAAAGCAAAATGGCTGTCTGGGGAGGCCTTACAAATAGCTGTGAAAAGAAGAGAAGCAAAAAGCAAAGGAGAAAAGTAAAGATATAGGCATCTGAATGCAGAGTTCCAAAGAATAGCAAGAAGAGATAAGAAAGCCTTCTTCAGTGATCAGTGCAAAGAAATAGAGGAAAAGAACAGAATGGGAAAGACTAGAGATCTCTTCAAGAAAATTAGCCAGAAAGAAAAACACCAATACAGTGTACTGACACATATATATGGAATTTAGAAGACAGTAATGATGACCCTGTATGTGAGACAACCAAGAGACACAGAGGTATAGAGTGGACTTTTGGACTCTGAGGGAGAGGGAAAGGGTGGGATGGTTTGGGAGAATGGCAATGAAAAATGTATATTTTCCTGTAATAAACGAAGCGCCAATCTATGTTCAATGTAGGATGCAGGATGCATGGGGCTGATGCACAGGATGATTCAAGTAGAGGATGTGGGGTGGGAGGTGGGAGGGGGCTTCGGCATTGGGAGATTGTGTTCACCTATGGCTGATTCGTGTCAATGTATGGCAAAACATATACAGTATTGTAATTTAAAATAAAGAAAGAAAGAAAGAAAGAAAGAAATACCAAGGGAACATTTCATGCAAAGATGGCCTCGATAAAGGATAGAAATGGTCTGGACCTAACAGAAGCAGCAGATATTAAGAAGAGGTGGCAAGAATACACGGAAGAACTGTACATAAAAGATCTTCACGACCCAGATAATCATGATGACGTGATCACTAATCTAGAGCTAGACATCTTAGAACGTGAAGTCAAGTGGGCCTTAGAAAGCATCACTATGAACAAAGCTAGTGGAGGTGATGGAATTCCAGTAGAGCTATTTCAAATCCTGAAAGATGATGCTGTGAAAGTGCTACACTCAATATGCCAGCAAATATGGAAAACTCTGCAGTGGCCACAGGACTGGAAAAGGTCAGTTTTCATTCCAATCCCAAAGAAAGGCAATGCCAAAGAATGCTCAAACTACCGCGCAATTGTACTCATCTCACATGCTAGTAAAGGAATGCTCAAAATTCTCCAAGCCAGGCTTCAGCAATACGTGAACTGTGAACTCCCTGATGTTCAAGCTGGTTTTAGAAAAGGCAGAGGAACCAGAGATCAAATTGCCAACATCCTCTGGATCATGGAAAAAGCAAGAGAGTTCCAGAAAAACATCTACTTCTGCTTTATTGACTATGCCAAAGCCTTTGACTGTGTGGATCACAATAAACTGTGGAAAGTTCTTCAAGAGATGGGAATACCAGACCATCTAACCTGTCTTTTGAGACATCTGTATGCAGGTCAGGAAGCATTTGAGACATCTGTATGCAGGTCAGGAAGCAACGGTTAGAACTGGACATGGAACAACAGACTGATTCCAAATAGGAAAAGGAGTATGTCAAGGCTGTATACTGTCACCCTGTTTATTTAACTTATATGCAGAGTACATCATGAGAAATGCTGGACTGGAAGAAACACAAGCTGGAATCAAGACTGCCAGGAGAAATATCAATAACCTCAGATATGCAGATGATACCACCCTTATGGCAGAAAATAAAGAAGAACTAAAGAGCCTCTTGATGAAAGTGAAAGAGGAAAGCGAAAAAGTTGGTTTAAAGCTCAACATCCAGAAAACAAAGATCATGGCATCCGGTCCCATCACTTCTTGGGAAATAGATGGAGAAACAGTGTCAGACTTTATTTTGGGGGGCTCCAAAATCACTGCAGATAGTGACTGCAGCCATGAAATTAAAAGATGCTTAATCCTTGGAAGAAAAGTTATGACCAACCTAGATAGCATATTCAAAAGCAGAGACATTATTTTGCCAATGAAGTTCCATCTAGTCGAGGCTATGGTTTTTCCTGTGGTCATGAATGGATGTGAGTGTTGGACTGTGAAGAAGGCTGAGCACCGAAGAATTGATGCTTTTGAACTCTGGTGTTGGAGAAGACTCTTGAGAGTCCCTTGGACTGCAAGGAGATCCAACCAGTCCATTCTCAAGGAGATCAGCCCTGGGGTTTCTTTGGAAGGAATGATGCTAAAGCTGAAACGCCAGTACTTTGGCCACCTCATGCGAAGAGTTGACTCATTGGAAAAGACTCTGATGCTGGGAAGGATTGGGGGCAAGAGGAGAAGGGGACGACAGAGGATGAGATGGCTGGATGGCATCACTGACTCCATGAACGTGAGTCTGAATGAACTCCGGGAGATGGTGATGGACAGGCAGGCCTGGCGTGCTGCAATTCATGGGGTCGCAAAGAGTCGGACACGACTGAGAGATTGAACTGAACTGAATTGATTTCTTGTCCAGATTATGCACTTTTGACATAAAAAGACACTCTTAATGATTATATAGGTGTAAACTAGGATTGTCTTGGGCAAATCAGATATATGACCCCCTTTTTGTAAAATATTTGCCCTAAAATAACTTGTGAGGAATATAATTGTATTTGAGGATCCATATTTAACTTGATACTCTGAGAATACTCTAAAAGCTTATGCTGAGGAATTTTCATCAATTATAATGAAAAAACTAATTCCAACTCAAATAAAAGTCATTTCACCCAACCAGTGATATAGGGACATGTCATCAAAGAAAGCAGAGGCAAATTTTTCTAAATGGTCTCCTGAAAGGTAAGGGCCAGATTCCATGACTGGTAGGAAAAAAATGTGAATTAAGATACAAAATATCACTGTAGATAGAGAGTTTCATAAATATTTTAGTTTTATAATCTCTATAATATCACAGTGAAGTAGGGTTATATAAAAATCTCTAATTTTAGAAAATAAAATGAACTTCACTGTGGTGAAGTGAATTGATTGGCAGAGCAGAGAGTCCAGTCCATATCTATGTGACCGGACACAGTTTACAGGACAATAAATGGCCCAAGTAGCCAGTCAAATGTACTTGCCAGACAGAATTTTCAACAAGTGTACCTTTGACAATTGAGGATTATAGTTATTTTTAATTGGAAGAAATTTATTATTTTTTTAATTTTATTTTTACTTTATTCTACTTTACAGTACTGTATTGGTTTTGCCATACATTGACATGAATCAGCCACAGGTGTACACGATCTCCCAATGCCAAAGCCCCCTCCCACCCCATATCATCTCTCTGAATCATCCCGTGCACCAGCCCCAAGCATCCTGTATCTGGTATCGAACATAGACTGGCGCTTCATTTCTTACATGATAGCATACATGTTTCAATGCCATTCTCCCAAATCATCCCACTCTCTCCCTCTCCCTCTCCCTCAGAGGCCAAAAGTCCATTCAGTGGGGAAAATATGTAAAGAAGCCATGTTTCCATGCCCATCTGAGTCACATATAAGAGGCTTCTCTAACCCCAAGATGTGGTGTGTTAATTTAGTTGCTCAGTTGTATCCAACTCGTGCAACTCCATGGAATGTAGCCTACCAAGCTGTCCATCGGACTTCCCCAGGCAAGAATACTGGAGTGTGTTGCCATTTTCTTCTCCAGGGAATTTTCCTGACCCAGTTATCAAACCCAGGTCTCCTGTACTGCAGGTGGATTCTTTGCCAACTGAGCAACCAGGGAAGCTCCTTCTACCAACAGGCTCCTAGTCAAACATCACATGTCCGTGGGAGTGTCAGGATAGTTTGAGAAACAGAGACCAGAAATGATTGCACCCCTTCCTTATGACTGAGAAATTTTCAATACATTTTTGATATTGATTTATAATAGTTTAATAAATATTTGATATCATTCTTTCAACTTATGGGTTGCAAATGTAGGCTTACAGAATTTCTATCTTGTGTTGGGGGTATGCAGATGTTAAAAGCATTCTTATTTGATGTTTAACTTGTGGTTAAGAAAATTATAATTACTTTTTAAAGTCAAAAATTTAGAAATTCACACTCTTAATGTCAATACATTTTCATTTCCATAAGACCAACTATTGACCTAACTGCAACATTTCTAGATCTATTTCATGTCTATAAACCACCCATATATATATATATGGCTGAATGTATATATATTCATAAAACTATTTATTGGGCATTGTTTGTAATTTTGAGTTTAAACAGCCACTTGCATTTTATTAATTTAGAATACTAGTTTTCGTGTCTATCAATTAGTTTATCTACTGCCATACAAAAGTACATATCAATGTTTTTACTGATCCTCTCTATTAAAAATAAGCGGCTGGCCACTGAAAAGTAGACATGGAATACTTGTAGATTCTGTAAATTAATCTGAGAAGAATGTTTTCTGAAGGATAAATCAGAGCAATGAATAAAGATACAAGCATGTAAATTTAAAAACGAAAATATCTTATGTGACAAATTGTTTAATCTCCAGTGACTTCTACGTGGTGAAAGGCCAGATAAAGAATGACCTTCCACCATGAAGCAAGGACTGGGGTTTAACTCTTCAAAGTCATACTGTTTTTCCCCCTTCCTGTCAGCTTGGAAAAGGCATACATTTGTGACTCCAATCCTGATTTACACTCACTAGCTTTAAAATCTGTGACAGCTCACTAGGACATGGAGACTCTGTTTTCTCATGTTCTAAAGGGTAGTTTTAATGCCAACATTGGTATGTGGTTAGGGTAGTGAGTATACATGAAGGTTTAGAAAAACCTATGATATGCTAGGCAGTTCAAAAATATTTATGTTTTCTCTTCTCCACTTCCCAGCTCTTATAGCAGTGGTATTGGAACTTCGATGTAAGAAAAACCCTGGATATTCTGCAAAATGCAGATGTGCACACCCCTTTCCCCAGTCCATTGGCTTAGAAATATGAGATGTAGCTCCAATATATTTATTTTAACATGCTCCAGCAGGTGACTCAGATGCAGGTCATTTGTAAAGCATACTGTGTGGGACACTGTCTAAAATATTCCTCTGAATCAACATTTAGTTGAGAGGCTAGAAAGGTGATACCATCTTGGGGATGTGGGGACAGGGAATATGTTACTTCACATTTAAGTAAAGGTCAACTCTTGCCTCTCTACCAGGCTAGGTTTCTAGATTCTCCAAGACAGAATCATGGATTAATTCTCCTGTTATTGTTAATATGCTTCCTACCATTTTTTAACATACTTAGAGGCCAAAATGTTACAATACATCATACAGAGTTCACTGTCTCTTACAGAAATACCATGGCTCTAAAACATTTGCCTTATTACATATTTTAGCGATTTCATTAATATTTGAAAGTTAATCCAAGAACATATGCCAGAGTTTCGTCACTCCTTTACTCTACCCTCTATTTTCCTGTGCCACAAGCCACTGATATTTCTAGCTGCTCATAAATAATTCTAGAGATATAATTCTTATATTTAATTCTGTATATATATATATATATATATATATATATAAAAACAAATACTCTATCTTTACAGAATAATTGTATTCCTCTCTTTACCTTGCTTTTGACTACAAATAGCTAAATGTAAATTACTATCTAATCCAACAAACTCACTCCAGGGCATATATCCAGACAAAAACATAACTCAAGAGATACATGGATCCCTGTGTTCACAGCAGCACTATCCACAATAGTCAAGATGTGGAAACGACCTGAATGTCCATCAGCAGATGAATGGATAAAGACGACGTGGTGCATATACAACAGACTACTACTCAGTCATAAAAATGAACACCGTTCGCATCAATATGGACGCAACTAGTGATTATCCCACTAAGTGACGTATGCTGGAAGCAGAAAGACAAATATGATATCACACGTGGAATCTAAAATACGACACAAATGAGCCTCTCTATGAAACAGAAACAGGGGCATGGATATGGAGAACACACTGGTGACTGCTGAGAGAGAGGAGGTTGGGAGAGGGCTGGAGTGGGAGACTGGGGCTAGCAGATACAAGATTTATGTGTAGAATGAATAAACAACAACGTCCTAAGTAGCACAGAAAACTATATTCACTATCCTATGATAAACATTTTTATGAAAGAATATACATGTGTCTGTGTGTGTATACACACATATATGTATACACACACACATATATCCGTGTGTGTGCTTAGTTGCTCAGTCATGTCCAACTCTTTGTGACCGCATGGACTATAGCCTTCCAGGCTCCTTTGCCATTAGGATTCTCTAGGCAAGAATACTGGAGTAGACTTCCATGCCCTCCTCCAGGGAATCTTCCCAATCCAGGCATAGAACCCAGGTCTCCCGCATTGCAGGTGTTTTCTTTACCATCTGATCCACCCAGGAAGCCCATTAATACTAGAATGGGTAGCATATCCCTTCTCCAGGGGATCTTTACAGCCCAGCAATTGAGCCAGGGTCTCCAGCATTGCAGGCAGATTCTTTCCCTGGTAGCTCTGTGGGTGTGTGTGTGTCTGCGTATTGCCTTCATGATTCACAGCCTTGTTGTGGTGAAGAGGCTTGCATAATTCAATGAAGCTATGAGCCATGCCATGCAGAGCCAGCCAAGGTTGATAGGTCACAACAGGGAGTGCTGACAAAATGTGTTTCAGTGGAGGGAGGAATGGCAAGCCACTGCAGTATTCTTGTCTCAAGAACCCCAGGAACAGTATAAAAAGTCAAAAATATAGGACACCACAAGATGAGCCCCCCAGGCCAGAAGATGCCCAATGTGCTACTGGGGAATAGCTGAGAAATAGCTCCAGAAAGAACGAAGTGGTTGAGCCAAAAGAGGAATGATGCTTGGTTGTGGATGTGTCTGCTGGTGAAAGTAAGGTTGAATGTTGTAAAGAATAAGATTGCAAAGGAACTTGGAATGTTAGGTCCATGAATCAAGTAAATTGAATGTGGTCAAATAGGAGAAGGCAAAAGTGAACACCACCACCTTAGGAATCAGTGAACTAAAATGGATGGGAATGGGTGGATTTAATTCACATGACCATTATATCTAAGAATCGCTTACAAGAAATGGAGACACCCTCACAGAAAAAAAAAAAAAAAAAAAAGTCTGAAATGTATTACTTGGGTGCAATCTCAAAAATGAATCAATGATTTTGGTTTGTTTCCAAGGCAAACATTCAATATCACAGTAATCCAAATCTATGCCCCAGCCACTAATGTCAAGGAAGCTGAAGTTGAATGGTTCTATGAAGACCTACAAGACCTCTATAACTAACACCAAAAAAAAAAGACATCCTTTACATAATAGGAGACTGGAATGTAATAGTAGGAAATCAAGACATACCTGGAGTAACAGGCAAGTTTGGCTTTGGAGTATGAAATGAAACAGAGCAAAGGTTAATAGAATTTTGCCAAGAGAACACACTGGTCATAGAAAATACCCTCTTCCAACAACATAAGAAATGACTCTACACATGGATATCACAGAAATAGTCAGCACCGAAATCAGACTGATTATGTCCTTTGCATCCTAAGATGGAGAAGCTCTATACGGTCAGCAAAAATAAAACCTCATGCTGACTGTGGCTCATATCATCAGCTACTTATGGCAAAATTCAGGCTTAAACTGAAGACAGTAGAGAAAACCACTAGACCTAAATCAAATCCATTATGATTTGTGGAGGTGATAAATAGATTCAAGGGGTGAGTGCCCAAAAGACTATGGACAGAGGTTCATAACACTGTACAGGAAATGGTGACCAAAACCATCCCAAAGAAGAAGAAATGTAGCCTGAGGAGGCTTCAAAAACAGCTGAGAAAAGGGAAGCGAAAGTTAAGGGAAAGGGGAAGATTTACCCAATTGCATGCTGAATTCCAGGGAAAATAAAAGGAGATAAGAAAGGTTTCTCTTTTTTTTTTTTCAGTGTTTTGAATGTTGAGTTTTTATTGTTAAATTTATTAATTTTTTAATTACAATACTGTATTTGTTTTTCCATACATTGACACGAATCAGCCATAGGTGAACACAATCTCCCAATGCCGAAGCCCCCTCCCACCTCCCACCCTACATCCTCTACTTGAATCATCCTGTGCATCAGCCCCATGCATCCTGCATCCTACATTGAACATAGATTGGCGCTTCGTTTCTTACAAGAAAATATACATGTTTCATTGCCATTCTCCCTAACCATCCCACCCTTTCCCTCTCCCTCAGAGTCCAAAAGTCCACTCTATACCTCTGTGTCTCTTTGTTGTCTCACATATAGGGTCATCATTACTGTCTTCTAAATTCCATACATATGTGTCAGTATACTGTATTGGTGTTTTTCTTTCTGGCTTACTTCACTCTGTATAATCGGCTCCAGTTTCATCCATCTCAGTCTCTTTCATGTTTCTTAAGTGAACAATGTAAAGAAATGGAGGAAAACAACAGAATGGGAAAAACTAGAGATCTCTTCAAAATATGTGGGAAGATATTCAGGGAACATGTCATGCAGGATGGGCATGATAAAGGACAGAAATGATAAGGACTTAACTTACCTTACCTTAGAAGCATAAGAGATTAAGAAGAGGTGGCAAGAATACACAGGACTATACAAGAAAGGTCTTACTAACCCAGAGAACCACAATGGTGTGGTCATTCACCCAGAGTCAGACATCCTGAAGTATTGAAGTCAAGCAGCCCTTAGGAAATCTTACCACAAACAAAGCTAGGAAAGGTGATGGAATTCCAGCTGAGCTTTTTCAAATCCTAAAAGATGATGCTGTTAAAGTGCTGCACTCAAAATGCAAGCAAATTTGGAAAATTCAGCAGTGGCCACAGGACAGGAAAGGGTCAGTTTTCATTCAAATCCCAAAAAAGGGCAATGCCAAAGAATGTTCAAATTACTGCACAATTGAACTCATTTCATGTGTTAGAAAGGTAATGCTCAAAATCCCTCAAGCTAGGCTTCAGCAGTACATGAACCGAGAATTTCCAGGTATACAAGCTGGATTTAGAAAAGGCAGAGGAACCAGAGATCAAATTGCCAACATCTGATCAGTCAGGCAGTCAGTTCGGTCGCTGAGTCCGACTCTGTGACCCCATGGACTGCAGTATTCCAGACCTGCCTGTCCATCACCAACTCCCAGAGTTTACTCAAACTCATGTCCATTGAGTCGGTGATGCCATCCAACCATCTCATCCTCTGTCATCCCCTTCTCCTCCCACCTTCAATCTTCCCAGCATCAGGGTCTTTTCAAATGAGTCAGTTCTTCGCATCAGGTGGCCAAAGTATTGGAGTTTCAGCTTCAGCATCAGTCCTTCCAATGAACACCCAGGGCTGATCTCATTTAGGATGGACTGGTTGGATCTCCCTGCAGCCCAAGGGACTCTCAACATCTTCTCCAACAAAACAATTCAACAGCATCAATTCTTCAGTGTTCACCTTTCTTTATGGTCCAACTCTCACACCCATACATGACTACTGGAAAAACCATAGCTTTCACTAGATGGACCTTTGTTGGCAAAGTAATGTCTCTGCATTTTAATATGCTGTCTTTTATAACTTTTCTTCCAAGGAGCAAGTGTCTTTTAATTTCATGGCTGCAGTCACCATCTGCAGTGATTTTGGAGCCCAAAAATATAAAGTCTGCCACTGATTCCCCATCTACTTGCCGTGAAGTGATGGGACCAGATGCCATGGTCTTAGTTTTCTGAATTGAATTTTAAGCCTACATTTTCACTCTCTTCTTTCACTTTCCTCAAGAGGCTCTTTAGTTCTTCTTCACTTTCTGCCATAAGTATAGTGTCATCTGCATACCTGAGGCTATTGATATTTCTCCTGGCAATCTTGATTCCAGCTTGTGTCTCATCCACCCCAGCATTTCTCATGATGTAATCTGCATATAAGTCAAAAAAGCAGAGTGACAATATACAACCTTGACATACTCCTTCCCCTATGGAGCCAGTCTGCTGTTCCATGTCCAGTTCTAACTGTTGCTTCCTGACCTGCATACAGATTTCTCAAGAGGCAGGTCAGGTGGTCTGGTCTTTCCATCTATTGAAAAATTTTCCAGTTTGTGTGACCCACACAGTCAAAGGTTTGGCATAGTCAATAAAGCAGAAATAGATGTTTTTCTGGAATTCTCTTGTTTTATCAATGATCCAAAGGATGTTGGCATTTTGATCTCTGCTTTCTCTGCCTTTTCTAAAACCAGCTTGAACATCTGGAAACTCATGGTTCACATACTGTTGAAGCCTGGCTTGGAGTATTTTAGCATTACCTTACTAGCATGTGAGATGAGTAGTTTGAGCATTTTTTGGCATTGCCTTTCTTTATGCTTGGAATGAAAACTGATCTTTTCCAGTCCTATGGCCACTGCTGAGTTTTCCAGAATTGCTGGCATATTGAGTGCAGCACTTTCACAACATCATCTTTCAGGATTTGAAATAGTTCAACTGGAATTTCATCACCTTCACTAGCTTTGTTCGCAATGATGCTTCCCAAGGCCCATTTGACTTTGCATTCCAGGATGTCTGGCTCTAGGTGAGGGATCACACCATCGTGACTATCTGAGTCATTCAGTTCTTTTTGTATAATTCTTCTGTGTATTCTTGCCACCTCTTCTTAATATCTTCTGCTTCTGTTAGGTTCATACCATTTCTGTCCTTTACTGTGCCCATTTTTGCATGAATGTTCCCTTTGGTATCTCTAATTTTCTTGAAGAGATCTCTATATCCAATGGATCATAGAAAAAGCAATGGAATTTCAGAAACACATCTACATCTGCTTCATTGACTACGTTAAAACCTTTGACTGTGGATCACAACAAACTGGGGAAAATTCTTAAAGAGACGGGAATACCAGACCACTTTACCTGCCTCCGGAGAAAATTTTATGTGGGTCAAGAGCCTTACATGGAACAATTAATTGTTTTAAAGTTGGGAAAGTGCAACAAGGCTGTATATTGTCACCCGGCTTATTTAACTTCTGTGCAGAGTACTTCATGAGACATGCTGGGCTGGATGAAGCACAAGCTGGAATCAAGACTGTTGGGACAAATATCAACAACCTCAGATATGCAGATGACCCCACCCTTATGGCAAAAGGCAAAGAGGAACTAAAGAGCCTCTTGATAAGTATGAAAGAGGTGAGTGAAAAAGCTGGCTTAAAACTCAACATTCAAAAAACTAAGATCATGATATCCAGTCCCATCACTTCATGGCAAATAAAAGGGGAAAATGTAGAATCAGTGACAGATTTTATTACCGTGGGTTCCAAAATCTCTGCAGATGGTGACCACTGACATAAAATTAAAAGATGTTTGTCTCTTAGAAGTAAAGCTATAACAAACCTGGACAGCATATTAAAGAGCAGAGATGTCAGTCTGCCCACCAAGGTTCATATAGTCAAATCTAATATTTAGAGTATTCATGAATGGATGTGAGAGTTGGTACATAAAGAACGCTGAGGGCTGAAGTTTTTGAATTGTGGTGCTAGAGAAGACTCTTAACTGAATCACTGTGCCATACAAGAGAAATTAACACAACATTGTAAATCAATTTTATTTCAATAAAAATATATTAAATCTGAAAAAAATATCATAGAATACGTTCCATATATTTTTCCTAAAAACTTCTGTCTTCTATTTTCAGGACACATTCGTTTAGCACTGACGGGAGTCCCATAACATATTCAACAATTCTACTGAAGGACATTTGTTTCTAACCTTTTGTTATTTCAATGAAGTGATGAATATCTTTACTGGAAAATTACTTTTCATTGTGCTAGGATATTTATAAGGTTCAACCTTAGAAATGGAGTGCTGAATCAAAGGATAGGTACATTTCTAATTTAGAAATAAATTGCCCGCTAGTATAGCAATTTACACTTCCACTGTGTACACCTATTCTTATTTTTCTATCTTCTCATTAACATATGAAATCCTGTTCTTTGTCATAATGATGGGTTAAAATTTGATATCTCATTATAAATAATTGAGACTTTTTTCTGAAATAAACACAGCCTTCCTTCCTACAAATACACACATAATTTCTGGTTTTATATTAATGCCATGAAAATTATTTTCTCTTATTTTGATATAACTATGGATTTAATTTTAAATGAGAAATCTTTCTGGAAGATAAATGATGGCAGTATAAGTCACAAAAGTATATAATCAGATTTGTGTACATTGCTGATATATGTCCAGAATTAAACTTCCCTTCCTATTTGCAGGAAAAGGCAATTCCTAGGAAAACATGAAGGTTCATCTATTAAAATAATCAAATTTGAATATATTTACAAGCTCAAAGAGTTTTCATAATGTTCAGTCTTTCCTCTCCCTGTTTATTGGGGTACACTCATTTTCTTGCATATGACCTGAAAAGCAAGGATGTTGGTGTGAGCAGCTGGAAGACAGAGGATACAGTATGGGTCCAGGCACCAGCCTATGCCAACGTCAGCCAATCAGATCGGCAGTGCTATTATATGAACAAGAGGAAATAGGGATGTCGATCAAAGCAGCTGGGTGTAATCTTTCTTGAAACTGCAGCTTTTAAGACAATGAAGAGATTCGAATGATGAGCATACTTATATTTTTGTTTTATGAGAAAATATAAAATTGTTTAAAACAAGTCAAACATATTAAAGTTTAAAAAGTAATGGCTTTTATTTCTTATAAGCAAAGCAAAAAAAAAAAAGCTAAAACTGGAAAAGTAACTGGGAAGAAGATGAAACACGATGTGACATATTAGAAAGAAGACTTCCAAATCAAACTAACTCCTGTGTTTAGAACAACAGCTTCAAAGAACTGATTTTACAAGACGTATTACTGGATAGTTTGTTTTTGTTTAATGTGATATAGAAAAAGCATATCTTTCAGAAATATAAAGGAAAATAGTGAAAATATCTTCCAAATGAGTCAATAACACTTTTTGTGACCTCAATTTAACCATTTTACAAGAATTCTTCAGAAAAAGTGGGAAAATGTTCAATAAGAGGGAAAATATTGAAAATACGTCTATGAAGACTGTGCTCTATTCTGGTTTAAATCAAAATTGAGAAATTATTTATTTTGTAACAATTCTATATAACAATTTATTATATTGTTATATAACAAAACAAGCTGAACATACTCTGAAGCTCAACATAACTCAATTATATTAGACAAATGCATGATTAACAATTTAATACCCAAACAAACTCATGTCATTTTCTTGTTAATGTTTGCATTCTTTATCTCCTTGTATAAAAAGACCATTAATAAGAAGCCATATTAAAAATAATGGCATGTCTGTCCAAATACCAAAGAAATATTTCTATGCTTGAGGATTTACGTAACTGAAATTTAGCTGCTTATAAACAATTATTAATTAAAACTTTTTTCATGACCTTAAAAAATGCACCAAAATATTAGATTTATTGTTCTCCAACAGCAAAGGGTAGATTAATGGGAGATAAAAGTAAATAAATGTGCTTAGACTATATATAATTACATATCTCATGTATAAGTCTTATGGAAAAATGATTTTATTGACAATTTTTCCTCCCACTTAATCATAACTCACTAGTATTGCTCAAAACATGTCTTAAATTTAAATTAATTGGTTTTAAAATTAAATAGTTCTCATGACAAAAATTAAAGAATGTTCAGTGAAAAACAATTTAAGAACAAAAGCATAATATTTGCTCTTTTCTTCTTTTACTTTCCTTTCTCTCCTCCTTTTTTTTTTTTTTTGTTTCTTCCAGTTCCTTTCCCCCTCACTCCCATCCTTATCTCTTCACAATTTCCATCAGGGCAATTTATCTTCTAAACATACATCACTAAGTACTTTTAAACAAAATTTGTGTCCTATCCTTTGTATCTCAAATTAGTAACTTAAAATGTACAGAACAATATCAATATTATGATTTCAAATATAAATATGATTTGCTTGCCTATGAAGCATTGCCCCTCATTCTTTGAATGGATTCTCTTCATTTTAATTTTGCTTCTTCTTTTTTTTTTATTTATTTTAAATTACAATACTGTATTTGTTTTGCCATACATTGACACGAATCAGCCACAGGTGAACACAATCTCCCAATGCCAAAGCACCCTCCCACCTCCCACCCCTCATCCTCTACTTGAATCATCCTGTGCATCAGCCCCATGCATCCTGCATCCTACATTGAACATAGATTGGCGCTTCGTTTCTTACAAGAAAATATACATGTTTCATTGCCATTCTCCCAAACCATCCCACCCTTTCCCTCTCCCTCAGAGTCCAAAAGTCCACTCTATACCTCTGTGTCTCTTGGTTGTCTCACATACAGGGTCATCATTACTGTCTTCTAAATTCCATATATATGTGTCAGTATACTATATTGGTGTTTTTCTTTCTGGCTTACTTCACTCTCAGCTCAGTGATGTGTGGAAGCTTCGTGCAATATTCTGTAAAGTGAAAGATGCTTGGTCCTGTGGTTTCTGAGATGTTGCCTATCAGTGACTATCATTTCATTCACTCTGTGCATTAGCCACATTTTCTGTTCCAGAATTAGTTTTTTGCATCTTTTGTCCAAAAGAATTTTTAAGCATTACGGCTGGTCTTGGGACTCTCCAATGGCTCAGTGGTAAAGAATCTACCTGCATTGCAGAAGCTGCAAGACACACTGGTTCTGTTCCTAGGCTGGGAAGATCCCCTGAAGGAGGAAATGGTAACCAATTCGGTATTCTTGCCTAGAGAACCCCATGGGCACAGGAGCCTATGGGCTACAGTCCTAGGGTTGCAAAGAGCTGGACACACTGAAGTGACTTAGCAGAAACACACACATCGCTGGTCTTGACTGATTAAGAAAACAGGCATAACAAACACAGATACCTATACAAAGTCTATTAAAGCAAAACAAACTCCCACTGTGAGTCATGTATAAAGAGAAACCTAAAAATAGAAATGCTTTTTTAATGCTAATAAAAAAGACCTCTCAAATGTGAATAAAATTAAGTAAGCCTGTCAATATTAATATAATAGATTAAGGTATTAAGTAAATCAATGATGGCAGCTTATAGTGATAAAACTATATTAAAAATTAACTATGTCAAAAGGTTTTATTTGAAATGAATAGAAGATTAATGTTTTGCTATGCTGTAAAATCATTTTTTAAGTACAGAAGTGATACATTATTATAAACATATCTGATTTGTAAAACAAAAAGGTATAAAGAATATACACAGCATCATTAACAAGGGTAATTAAATAGAAAGATTTTGAATGCTGCATCTTTGAGTTAACAGACTGCCTTTTTAATAACACATTTAGAAAAAGTCCTACTAATTTGTTCATGATGAAAATCCTTACTTATTCCAAAACACATATTTAGCCATGCAGACGTACAAATGTGATCTATATGCTTATAGATCACAATCTCAAATAGTGATGTAAACTTTTGAAATACGATTTTGAACATAATTCTCTTTTTATGCTTTTAATCTCTTTGCCAAATAACAATTGGCTCAAGATGGAAATCTAGGGCACAGTAACATCCTACTTAAAAAAAAAAAAAAAATTGCATGCAACTCAAATAAAAAAAGGTATAGTATGTAGTACTTTTGTTACTAGAAAGAAAATGAAAATAAAGCTTTTAGCCTAATTTAACCAAAATTACCCATATAATGACATGAATGCTAAAAATATATTTTAAAGAGTAAAAACAAATAATTTTAATAAGTAAAAAAATAAAGCTAAAATTCAATGAAATTCTAAGAATATACTTAATGGCCTAATAAATGCACTCAATTGGATAAAAAAAATTCAGAAAAGGAGATACATAAACATATTTTAATCGTATGATAAAATAAATGGACAATATTTTCCTGCATTATAGAAAAGAGAAAGATAGTGACAAAACAGTTAAAAAAACTATTCTACTGAAAGGGATCCTGGTAGGTTGACTTATTGGTAAATTCATTTAATATACAAAGCAACCTTAATACATCCATTGCACAAATTTTTCTGAAATTTGGGGAATAATTGAGACTTTTAAGGTATTCTGTGAAACAAAATTAAAATATATCTAATGTAATAGAACTTTAATAAAAATTTACACCAGATCAATTTCATTAATGGATATTAAATTAAAATCTTAAGTACATTATTAGCAGTTGCAATTAAGCAATAGGATTAAGTTTATCCCATGAATGTGAAAGTGACGGTCACTCAGTCATGTCTGACTCTTTGCTACCCATGGACTGTAGCTTGGCAGGCTCCTTTATCCATGAAATTCTCCAGGCAAGAATACTGGAGTGGATAGTCATTCCCTTCTCCAGGGGCTCTTTCCAACCAAGGGATCAAACTCAAGTCTACAGTAAAGAAACATGTCTGGCAATGGGCTGTATCACTTGATTTTCTGTATTTCATCAAATCTAAGATACCATCAATTGCAAGTCACATCATCATTCTATCATTAGATAAGAAAAAGGTTACCACTTAACCCATGACACAATGCCTTGTCATATAGAATCTGAACTATATTCATACAAAACAGTTCACTGATTATTTCACATAGATTTATATTATCATCTTTCTCATGGATAGATAATAAGAAAAATAGTGAAGTAATTTTGTGAAGCTTTTCCTAACACATCCTCCCATTCAAGCCCAGCTCTTTGGAAAGACTCTGGCTGAACTGTCGCTGCCTATGGCTTTTCACCTAATCCTGTTCTCTGTGCATGCAAGAGCACTGGTGATGTTCCACTATGGCTTCCAGAATTTTCTTCCAAACTGTGGATACTCACTCCACAAATTTTGCTTCTGGCACCCTCTGATCAGAAAACAGGTTAACCAGTCATACTGATCAGAAGACAAACTTTGATCACAAAGTTGTGAAAATGTGAAAAAAAAAAAAAATCCCAGAACTGATGAAACAAAAATAGCTCATTTCACTGCCACTGTGATCCTGTAAGGCAGGAGACCTGGGTTCAATCCCTGAGTGGGAAGCTCCCCTGGAGAAGGGACTGGCAGCCCACTCCAGTACTCTTGCAGGGAAAATTCAATGGACAGAGGAGCCTATTGGTTTGCAGTCCATGGAGCCGCAAAGAGTCAGACATGACTGGGAGACTGGGCAGATGGGCGTGAGGATATTTCTATACAGGCAAAACTATTATTTTAGTGCACCATATGAATATTAATGAGCATAAAGCATTCCATTCGATGTGCTCTGTTAAAAAGATCTATATACAAATATTTATCCATACCCAATAAAAATACATCGAAATATACTAACTCTTTATAGTCTGGTACAAAATAAAAATATTTTTAATAAACCATCTTATTTAATATCAGTTTGAACTGCTAAACCAATACAATAATATGTGGAAAACAAGGAAACTTAATAATGGAAGTCAATAGAGCAAAAGATAAATTATTTTCATTCTGCATGATTACAAGCCTGAAAAAGGCAACAACTCAGTTCAAATCTACTGAAATGTTTGCTATGCTGCTGCTAAGTCGCTTCCAGTCGTGTCCGACTCTGTGCGACTCCCACAGACGGCAGCCCATTGGGCTCCGCCGTCCCTGGGATTCTCCAGGCAAGAACACTGGAGTGGGTTGCCATTTCTTTCTCCAAGGCATGAAAGGGAAAAGTGAAAGTGAAGTCGTTCAGTCGTGTCTGACTCTTAGCGACTCCATGGACTGCAGCCCACCAGGCTCCTCCATCCATGGGATTTTCCAGGCAAGAGTACTGGAGTGGGGTGCCATTGCCTTCTCCAACTGAAATATTTAGTTCATAGTTATCTAGATATAAGATAAAAATACAAAAATTAGTACCTTTCCTATACCTACATACACACTTATCTACATCTACACATACTTATCAGGTACTATATACTGTGTTGTGTGTGTTTCGTGGGGTGGGCGTTGTTAGTCATTCTGTCGCGTCTGACTCATTACAACCCTGTGGACTGTAGCCGCTAGGCTCCTCTGTCCATGGGATTCTCCAGGCAAGAATACTGGAGTTGGTTGCTATTTTCTTCTCTAGGGGATCTTCCCAACCCAGGTCTCCTGCACTGAAGACAGATTCTTTACTGTCTGAGCCACCAGGGACAAAATGCTACTAATCAGTTAAAAGATACATGTTTAAAATTGTCAACAAGGACTGTGGAAGAGGATAGAAATCTATAAACTATCAAGAGTGTACTGCGTCACCACTTGAATAAATGCACAGAAATACCACTTACGTGGAAGAAAAAAATGAAATATTTACAAAATGAGTATCTCTAGTCAAGAGTCTATGTATTAACAACAGTCTAATTATTAATAGCACTTCTCCATGGAAGCTGGTAGTGCCACTGTCTTTTTTTTGGGGGGCTTCCTGGTGGCTCAGAGGCTAAAGCATCTGCCTGGAATGTGGGAGACCCTGGTTTGATCCCTGGGTCGGGAAGATCCCTGGAGAAGGAAATGGCAACCCACTCCAGTACTCTTGCCTGGAGAATCCCATGGAGGGAGGAGCCTGGTAGGCTACAGCCCACAGGGTCGCAAAGAGTATTGCCACTATCTTTTTTTTTTTCTTTTTAATCTGGATTCTATTAATATAATAAAATGGGATTTTATTTCTTTAAAAGTAATATAAATAAAACAAATACAAATCTTAATAAAATGAGTTTTTATCATTTGAAGATATCAAAGTATAGTTGAATAAAGTATAATAGTGAAGAAAAGCTAAATTGTAGTACCAAGAATTTAAACTCAATCAAAAGTTAAGCTAATTAAAGAAATGTGGAATGGCATACAAGAGGGAGTATGATTTAAACAGTCTCCCCCAAAAATGCACACATTTATACACATATACATATGGATACAAATGTAAGGAGCACATTAACACAGGAAAGGAAAGATTTTACAATAACGACCTGGCTGTTCTATCATTTTTTCAATATAGAAAATAAACATGTGTTCTGGCATGTCCAGGATAATTCAAGTTTAATCCTAATAATAATCTGACTGAGCAGGTAGTTATTATCATATTCATTTTACAAATGATAAAACTGACTAGAGGAAAGGTAAATATTCTTAAAGCTAGTAAGTGGAGTGATATAACTTTTGTTCTAATCTTTAGTTTTGTTTCACTGGCTCAATGAATGATGCTGCCCAGATGCCCAAACCAGAAATTTGTCAGTCTCTTTGAATCTCCTCTTTCTCTCAGACCTTTCTTCCCCCTCTAGCAAATAAATCCTGTGATTTACCTCCTTCAAATCCATCTATATTTCCTCTTTAAATTCTCACTACTAATATTTCTGTAGATCATTGTCCCAATCTTCCTAAATATAAAGGCTCTAATTCATGCTCTTTTAAGATCGTGCTGGTCCTTAGTCACTGATCAGGGATGTGAACCTCATTTCCTCCAAAAGTGTTATTCACTTTTCAGGCAATGAAAATGGAGCAGGGACAAAGGCTAGACATTCTCAGAATGGAAGTAAAATGAGGCTGAAGTGAGAATTCTAGGTCCCAGGAACCCACAGTTAACTTCACTCTGTCCTATAACAAACCATTCCTCAGATCCAGACTTCATCCTCAGTGCCCCAGTAGGGAAGCATAATCTTTAGGAAGAACCACCCTTTCGTGTGTGACCCATCACTCCCAGGTCTTTGGAGACAGAAAGATAGGAAATGACTGCCCAATCCTAATGCGTTCTCACCTGTGTTTCTTCTGTTCCCCAGCTGCAGCCGCTGCTTTGACTTTATTGGTGGTGTCAGTCTTATAGATGGGGCCACTCTGGCGTGAATACCAGCACACCAGACCACACCACAGATGGGGAAAGGAACGAGCAAAGCCTAGCAGCTCCTTCCCCAGGTGACCCCACAACAGTACCAGCTGCCTCCGACTCTAAGTGTTCAACTGCACATACTTGGGACATTCAAAATTCTCTCTCCTCTCAACTGGTTTTTTCATAGGGTTTGCTCACAATGTGTTTCCTATGTCGATGCTGTCTTTCCAGAGTTCCTCTAGGCTAACGTTAGGGAAGTTAGAAGCTTTGTTTGCTTGTCACACCATGTGCGATCTTAGGTCCAGGATCAGGGATCCAACCCACACCCTCTGCAATGAAAGCCTTAACCACTGGACCACAAGGAAGTCCAGAAGTTAGAAGTTTATTCCTCTCATTAGTTCTCTCCCTTGCAAATAAAATGATCCTTCTAAACAAACCAGAAGAACAAAACGATTCTCCATAAACAACTGCAGAAGGTTCTCAAGTCTCCTAACAGTGGCTGAATAGTCAAGATTTTCCCTTTAATTTGATTGGTCAAATCTTCTTTCCCCCTTTCTAATTCACTCAGTGGAAGACGTCCTATCAGTTACCAGAGTGGCATTGTTACTCTAGTCTTTGCCACAAGGTGGCACCATTGAGGAACGTGGTAATGCTTGAAAAGAATTCTACATCCATCAAGCCTTGGAAGCTTTGTTTGCAGAAATCCTGACCTAGAGGGGTTAGTGCTCCGCAGGAGTATAGGATTTTTAACTCCCACTCAAATTTGCAAAGTAGAGAAGCCATAAGTGAATGTTCCACTATACAGCAATAGAAAATCAGCTCAGTTTCTAGGCTGGAAATCAGAGCCTGTGTCCCCACTCCACTCTTCTGCCTTCTCCTACTGTGAGCTCACCTCTGGAGCTTCTGGTGTCCCTTTCTTCTGAGAATCTTAATCAGATGATTCTGCTCTTCCCAGACAAGGTCCCTGCACTTCGAATTTGGAGGAGCATGATTTTGGTTCTTGATCCCTCCTCTCGTAAAATACCTTTAGCTCCTTATTACACTGACTGATTATTCTTGAGAATTCTGCATTCCAAGGGGTCTGGGAAGGGACGTGTGCACACACACATGCACCCACATAAACACCCAAGCATACAGAGATGCATAAAAATTATTTACTCTCATCCTATCAGACTGATACTTTCAAAATCAAGAGAAGCAGTTTAAATTTAAAAAAAAAATGCTAAAAGGAATGTACTGTGCTTTCACACACAGAATAAACTGGCAGCTTCTACAGATCTATATAATAGATGTATAAACTGAACATGTCACTCGCTTAAAATTCCTTATTCTCTTGTCATTACCTTCAAAAGTTCACTTTTAAGTAAAAATAAAAGTTCACATAATATGTACATAAAGGATGTAAAGCATCTATTAATCAAAGACACGGGCACTAGATGATAATGAGTGGCGAGCTGATACTTATTAAATTAGCAAGCAAAAGCCCAAATGCAGGAGAGATATTCCTGGGCCAAGAGCCATAAACGTGGTCATCCCCTTGGGCCAAGAAATTTCACTTCTAGGTTTCAATTCCAAAGCAGCAGCACAGGAAAAATATTCTATCTACGCACTAATTTCACTGAAGCTACTGGTACAGGCTTGACAGAGAGTGAGTGCTCCTTCAGTGTATGCAGAAGGCTAGATGGAAGAGAAAGAAAGAAAAGAGAGAGGATGAGGGAAGAGCATTAGAAAATTTCTAAACACGCCTCTATGGAACACTCTGCTAAACATGACTACTAGGACAACAGTAGGTAACCTGAAGGTGAAGACTGTGGAAACTCACGAAGCCACATGGAAATAGGCCCATAAGTGATGGTGCGGCAGGAGCAAGGGGATAGAATATAAGGTTGGACTCCTTTATAGAGGCTAGCTCAGAATTCTCTGAGTATATAGGCACAGACTGGAAAGAAGTCTGTCAGAGGAACAGCATACCCTCTTGGCATGGACAGTTTGATCTACTGGAATAGTAGAAATAAGGGGAAGCACCTGTTTTGAATTCTACTAATATGCAGATGACACCGTATGGCAGAAAGTGAAGAGGAGCTAAAGGGCCTCTTGATGAAAGTGAAAGAGGAGAGCGAAAAAGTTGGCTTAAAGCTCAACATTCAGAAAATGAAGATCATGGCATCCGGTCCCATCACTTCATGGGAAATAGATGGGGAAACAGGGGAAACAGTGTCAGACTTTATTTTTGGGGGCTCCAAAATCACTGCAGATGGTGACTGCAGCCATGAAATTAGAAGACGCTTACTCCTTGGAAGAAAAGTTATGACCAACCTGGATAGCATATTCAAAAGCAGAGACATTACTTTGCCAACTAAGGTCCGTCTAGTCAAGGCTATGGTTTTTTCCAGTGATCATGTATGGATGTGAGAGCTGGACTGTGAAGAAGGCTGAGTGCTGAAGAACTGATGCTTTTGAACTGTGGTGTTGAAGAAGACTCTTGAGAGTCCCTTGGACTGCAAGGAGATCCAACCAGTCCATTCTGAAGGAGATCAGCCCTGGGTGTTCTTTGGAAGGAATGATGCTAAAGCTGAAACTCCAGTACTTTGGCCACCTCATGCGAAGAGTTGACTCATTGGAAAAGACTCTGATGCTGGGAGGGATTGGGGGCAGGAGGAGAAGGGGACGACAGATGATGAGATGGCTGGATGGCATCATTGACTCAATGGACGTGAGTCTGAGTGAACTCCGGGAGATGGTGATGGACAGGGAGGCCTGGCATGCTGTGATTCATGGGGTCACAAAGTCAGACACGACTGAGCAACTGAACTGAACTGAACTAAACATGGCAGTGAAAGTTGACAGCAATCAGGGAAAGCAAAGAAGAGAGCTTATGAAGGCATATAGATCAATGGCTCTCAATGCTGCTTACTCACTTGAGTTACTTGGGAGCTTTAGAAATGTAGATTTCTACAGGGAGAGAGGCCCCAGAAGGCTACTCTGGTCCTTCCACCTGAAGCAGAACCACCCTCCCCCATCACTTCCACTACCCGAGGCTTCAGATGCATTTGCTCATCCAATCTCCAACCCCTAACATAGACTTGCCTATCCTGTTTAAAAGATGAGAAAGCTGACCTGCAATAGGGTTAAGTGCTTCAGGTATTCCTTACCTACAATCCTTCTTTTGTTTCCCCACCCTTACCATGGATTATGGTCTAAAATGTGCCCCCAATTCCACAAAATTCGTCTTAACCCCTAGTACCTCAGAATGTGATTGTATTTGGAGATAGGGTCTTTATAGGGCAAAGAAAGGTAAATGAATTAGGATTGCTGTCATCCAAAATGATGGATGTCCTTGTAAGAAGAGGCAATAGGGATGCAAACACACACACAAGACAGACCATGTGGAGACACAGGAAGAAGACGGCCGTCAGCAAGCCAAGGAGGGAGGCCTCAGAAGAAATCCACCTGGCCGACCTTGATCTCAGACTTCTAGCATCCAGAACTCTGATACAACAAATTTCTCTTGTTCAAGTCAAATATATAGATATAGATATAGATATGCAGGAGATGCAGGTTGGATCCCTGAGTTGGGAAGATCCCATGGAGGGAGGAAATGGCAACCCACTCCAGTATTCTTGCCTGGAGAATCCCACGGACAGAGGAGCCTGGCGGGTTCCAATCCATACGGTTGCACAGAGTTGGACACGAATAAAACAACTTAGCACATAATATATACACATACATACATACATGTTTTTATCTCTAAGTTCCACTTGCAGAAATCCAGATATGCTTAGTCTGCATGTGAATGTTGAGTTTCCCTGGGTGATTCCACACACAGGTAAGCTTCAAGCCCATGGACATAGAACTTTGCCATCCAAAGCCATGTCCACAGCCAGTAACACCACGGGATTCAAGGCTTGTTAGAAAAGCAGAATTTCAGCCCCACCCTTGACCTATTGAAATTTTGCTTTAAAAATCAACAGATAAGTACATGAACATGTCAGTCTGCAAAGTACTGGCACAGGTAAGCAATAGGTTTGCTTTGTGCCACCTTTTCTGTGAGACACATGTCCTTCCTAATTTAGAATTTCATCTTGTGCACTTCAAAAGATAGAAGAGCTAGGCTTTCTTCCGGAAATACTTGCTCTTTCTGAAATCCCTCTGCTTTTCTTTAACGGAACTTCAGGAAACACATGGTGTTAGTGACAGAGGAGAAAATGCAAGAGATCACTCAGTTTCTTCACCTGATCTTAAAACTGGAAGTGACCTTAGAAATTATCTCCGATCATGCTATTTCACAATGAAGAAATCAAGGTTCACAGAAGGCTAAGATATGACCAAATGTCACACAGCGAGGAAGTGATTCAGCCTAGATTTAGAACATCATTTCTATAAATCAGAGCTGTCTTTTAATAAAACCTGCTTTGCATTTTGTCATGTTTACACATGATGGATTTCTTAGTTTGAAAAACAGTATTTTTTTAAAGCCTTGGATAAATTATCATGGTTGAACCAAATTCCTGGGTAAATGTGATTATTGTCAACTTTTAACAAATATTGTATCCATTACTCTGAATGATACAAAGAACATTTCCCTTCAACTTGAACTCTTCTCCTTGGAGAAAATACTAATTGTCTACCCTAAACCTAGAAATCACAGACGTGGTATATAAAATCACCCTGATAGAACAGAAACCTGATGAGGCATTGGCTTATAAAATGGCTGTGGATGGGATGGGTATAGGGTGATATCACATTGCTGGTACCCCTCATTTAGCATATATGTGAATTAATAAGCTAACTAGTAGAGATACATAAGGGTTTTCAAAGTGTCACAAATATATTCTCAAGTATATGCAGAAAATCTCGTTCTGATATAATTACTGAGCTGCACATGGGTGGAGGATATATCATACTGGCAGAATTATGAAAAGCCCCTAGGACAGGGGTTAGGGTTGCATCCTGTGCTGGGTAGCCCAACAGAATTAGTGTCTCACTTCTCTAAGTATGACCCATAGCCCAGCAGCATAGGCATCACCTGGACCATTATTAGAAACACAGATTCTGAGTCCTCACCCCAGGCCTACTCCACAGGAATCTTCAGTTGAACAGAATTTCCAGAGGATTCACCCACTCATTACAGCGTGAGAATTATGAGTCTCACTCACTGCTTCCCTAACTTGTCTCCATATAAGAATCATCTGAATGCACCATTGCCTCTTGGGGTCTGTCTCAAGACCTAAGTTAGAAAATTCAGAGAAGGAGCCTGAGAATCTATATTTTTAAACTTTCAACCTTCATGATTTTACAACAGTGTAAGTTTGACAAAGTTGGAAAACAAAGAGCTTGAGAGTCCAACAGAACTGTGGTTGGTGCTCAGCCCTGCCACCTACTAGCTGTCTTTGAAGAAGCTACCTTCCCTCTCCAAGCTTCCTTCTTGCCATGAAATGGGAATAGGACATTGTTTTGCAGATTTAATATGAGGACTAGACATGGAATTAGGAAGTAGTACACAAAGGCTCAAGATTTCTGCCTTGCTCTTGGTAACTGTAAAATGGAAGATGACTATTAGCGTTTTTGTCTCCCTATTAACACCTCACATTTGTCCTCTGAAAAATGCACATGGTAGGTATGGCCTAGGGTTATTTCATTCATAAAATTTATTTTTAATGAGTAGGTTGCAGGTTCCAGAAGCAAAGATGAGCTCACAGCCTAGTGAGAGAGTCAGACAGGTGCACCGGAATATTATAATAGAGGTTTTGTTCACAAATGAATCATTTCATACATCGAGATAATGTTTTGGTTAGCTTGTGGAGGAAGAGATCAAAGCTACTATTTAATATCATTAAAATAATCATTATTCCTTTCACATGTGCTAACCCAGGCAGAAAGAAAAGAGCTTTCCAGAGCACTAAAAACAAAACCTTGTCACAGACAGTAAGGCTCCCACGTGACTTCAGTTGTTACTGTAAATTAGCCCAAGAGTACAACCCAAACTGTAGAAAAATTACGACCTTATTTAATGTAGATGCTTTATCAGCTCATCCTTTCTGCCCATTCTTTCCAACTTAGTGTTTTTCACTCTCCATTTTTCTGTTATTAGCCTCTGTTTTAAAACTGCTGGAGAATGGTTTTCCTCCAGCTGTGGAGCCTCCCACTGACACACACACACCCCTCCTTCCTGAGGCTCAAAGCTGAGAGTTCCTAATTGAATTTCTGCCCTTCAGGAGCACAGGGTCACTGGGATCAATGTGCTGTCAGAGGACTCCAGGAGGCCAGGCTCAGGGCATGCTGGCCTCAGCATCATTTTAGTCTCTCCACACTCCCATTTTGGAGCACTCACCAGCCTCAAAGCCTGGGGTCTGTTTATTTAATGAAGTCTGCTGTTGAAATAACAACTCCTTTCTCCAGTGTGAGCTATAACTGCATTTATGATGTGTTTAAATGATAAACTAGTCTTTGGTAAGCTAGAAAGTCATCCTGTTTTAGGAACTCTTTGCAACCTTTCTTTCTCTGGTTTCTGCCATACTGAAGTGTCAGTATTGATGCCAAAATGCTACCTGACCCATTGTAAGGGAAACACCATATGGCTATCTTTGATCTCCTAACTTCATACCAGCTCTGCTAGACAAAGAAATACATGTTAAATTGGGAAAATATAGGACATTTTACTTGAACATGCCAGTATGTATCTTAAAATGTAATTTCCTTACATTCTCCTTGAATAATTCAACAATGATCCATGCTCAAGGCATCCTTGAATAGATATGTTTAATTTGTTAGGAAAATTTTAGTGCTGGAAAATCATGCCTTATACTTAAAGTATTAATAATTAATTTTTAAATCTACTAAGTTTTCTGCAAATATTTCATATATGTAGATAGAAATTATAAATTGATTTTGGATAAAGAAAATGAATCTTGATTTCATAATTTAATCAAAGTGACACTTGTTAGGTTTGAAAACCAAGCTCTTGTCTATTCTTTCCACTCAACATAAAAACTCAGAGTTTCAGGGAATGGAATTTAAAATATCATCATGCCTTAAAAAAAGAGAAAGAAATTAAGGAAGGAATTCCATTTATCATTGCAAGAAAAATAATAAAATACCTAGGAATAAACCTACATAAGGAGCCAAAAGACCTGTACTCAGATAACTATAACATACTAATGAATGAAATCAAAGATGGCACAAACAGATGGAAAAAATATACCATGTTCTTAGATTGGAAGAATCAGTATTGTGAAAATGACTGTACTATCCAAAGCAATGGATAGTATTCAGTGCAATCCGTATCAAATCTACAGATTCGACGTAATCCCTAACAAATTACCAATGGTATTTTTCAAGAATTAGAAAAATTTTACAGTTTGTATAGGTCCACATAGTCAAAGCTATGGTTTTTCCAGCAGTCATGTACAGATGTGAGAACTGGACCATAAAGAAGGCTGAGCACCAAAGAATTGATGCTTTTGAATTGTGGTGCTGGAGAAGATTCTTGAGGGTCCCTTGGACATTAAGGAGATCAAACCAGTCAATCCTAAAGGAAATCAACCCTGAATATTTATTGGAAGAACTGATGCTGAAGTTCCAATACTCTGATCACCTGATGCAAAGAGCTGACTCATTGGAAAACTCTCTGATGCTGGGAAAGATTGAAGGAAAAAGAGAAGAGGGCAACAGATAATAAGATGGTTATAGAGCATCACTGACTCAATGGAAATGAATCTGAGCAAACTTCAGAAGTTGGTAAAGACCAGAGGACCCTGTTGTGCTGCAGTCCACTATGTCACAAAGGGTCAGACATGACTTAACAGCTGAACAACAACCAGAAACACAAAGGGCCTTGAACAGCCACAGCAATCTTGAGAAGGAAAAAAGAAGCTGAAAGAATCAGACTCCCCGACTTCACACTACACTACAAAGCTACAGTAATCAAGACAGTATGGCACTAGCACAAACCCAGAAATATAGCTCAAGGGTGCAGGATAGAAAGCCCAGAGATAAACCGACGCTCCTGCAGTCCCCTTATCTTTGACAAAGGAGGCAACAATATACAATGAAAAAAAGCCGGTCTCTCCCATAAGTGGTCCTGGAACAGCTACATGTAAAAAAAAAAAAAAAAATGAAATTAGAATACTTCTTAACACTATACACAGAAATAAACTCAAAATGGATCAAAGACCTAAATGTAAGGCCAGACACTATAAAACTTTTAGAGGAAAACACAGGCAGAACACTCTCTGACATAAATCACAGCAAGATCTTTTTGACCCACATCCTAGAGTAATGAAAAAAAAAAAAAAGACAAAAATAAACAAATGAGACCTCAGTTCAATTCAGTCACTTCGGTCGTGTCCGACTCTTTCGTGACCCCATGAATCGCAGCACGCCAGGCCTCCCTGTCCATCGCCAACTCCTGGAGCCTACCTAAACTCATGTCCATCAAGTCGGTGATGCCATCCAGCCATCTCATCCTCTGTCATTCCCTTCTCCTTCTGCCCCCAATCCCTCTCAGCATCAGGGTCTTTTCCATTGAAACTTAAAAGACTTAGCATTAAGGAAATCATAAACAAGATGAAAAGACAACCCTCAGAATGGGAGAAATATTCAAATGAAGCAAATGAAAAGAGATTAATCTCTATAATATATAAACAGTTCATTTGGCTCAATACCAAATCCACAAACAACCCAATCAAAAATGAGCAGGAGACCTAAACAGACTTTTCTCCAAAGATGACACAGAGATGGCCAAGAGGCTCATGAAAGATGTTCAGGGTCATTAACTATTAGCAAAATGAAAATCCAAGCTACCATGAGATCCACCTCACATGCTAAAGAAGGTATAGAGAAAAGGGAACTCTCTTACACTGTTGGTGGGACTATAAATTGATATAGTCACTATGGGGAATAGTACGGAGGTTTCTTAAAAAAACTAAAAATAGAACTACCATATGAACCAGCAATCCTACTCCTAGGCATATACCTGGAGAAAACCATAATTCCAAAAGACACATGAACCTCAAATGTTCATTGTAGCACTATGTACAATAGACAGGACATGAAAGCAACCTAAATGTCCAGCAACAGATGAATGGACAAAGAAGGTATGATACATGTGTATGCAAAATTACTCAGCTACAAAAAGGAACAAAATTATGCCATTTGCCCAGATATGAATGGATCTAGAGACTCATACAGAGGCAAGTAAGTCAGAAAGAGGAAAAAATATATTAACACCTTCTTCTCCTGTTCAGCCACCCTTGTTGCTTTGAGGACAGAGATTACATAGTAAATCTGGATAAATTCCCCCTGTAATCTCCTCAGCATGCTCCTTCTCTTTGGACATTCACATAGAAGGTGGTTCTGCTCGGCTACAGTTTCCATGAGAGATTCAGGTCCTTTCCCAGGACCTGCTGAGCTAGAGGGGGAGGTACTAAGTCAATAGTGTCATTTCTGAGAAATGTGTGGACATCTAAGGAAGGGTGCAGGGCAAGGGGAAGGCAAGGACTCTGTTATTACATCTCAACCAAAGCAAAGCAGGACAGAAGTCAGAGAAAAGGTTTTCTACCTGGCTTTCCATTTATGCCAACGATGGTAAATAAACAAGTGAGATTAACAGGAGAGGAATCTGGATTCTACCTGCCCGAAATGAATGTGTGATCTTGGACAGGTCTCTCTGAAATAAAACCAAGAGCTTAGGATTTTGAAAATTACGAGATGTGAGTTATTTAACTTTCTCATATTTCAATTTGACTAGAACTTTAAAGTCCCTCATCTACTCCAGCACTAAGAATACAACAACTTAGGAGTCATTTTACCTAGTGAATGACTTTACTTGATTATTCTTCAGATATGTGGCTTCCATTAGAGTCAGTAACAGACTAGATTGACTATTTAATTGATAAATGCCAATTTATCAATAAACATATTTAATAACATTTTAACTTGTAAGGTATAAAATATTCAAACACTTTGTAATAAGAAATATTCCTATATCCCAGTAAGCCTTTAAAAAGTCATCATACCTTGATACTCTTTTGAGAACTCTCTGGACACAACAGGAAATAACTCAAGGAAATAATTCAGAAAAAAGTGACCAAATGCATAAAGAATTTATAATATGGAACTGATTATTCTTACTTGCATTTAAATAATTTTGAAATTTCCTCCTTGGGGTTTGAAGCAAACTTTTCCCAACAACAGCTCAATTCTCCATGCCGTGGTTGGCAAGCAAGAGCAGGCTTCAAAATAAGAAATGAGTGGGTTCTTATCTTTCCAAACGCAATTCATAGATTCATCTCAGGTCTTCTTGGCTTTAGGACTACTGGGTTTTGTATTCTTCTCTGCAGATATGAGCTATGTACATATAGTTCATATAGACTGGATGCTAACAGATGACAGAATTTGTTACATTGAACAGAACTAGAAATTGAGCTTCTCAACTGCTCTTCTGATTTATTCTGAAAATATTCATCACTATATTCCTATTACCTGGTCCTGAAACATTGACTATGCTTAATAAACATTGGGGAATGATGGGAATAATGCATAAAACTGCCTCTTTTTTGCCATTTATTTTTCAGTTCAGGACTCTGGGAGATGGTGAGAGACAGAGAAACCTGGTGTACTGCAGTCCATGGGGTCATGAAAAGTCAGACACGACTTGGTAATTGAACGACAAAGGAGAGGACAAATATACATTCTGTACCACTCACATGTGACATATATATCTACAAACACATTCTATATCACTCAAATGTGACATATCTCCAAACAAGATATTCCCGTACAATGCTATTGTTTTCATTTTTCCCCATTCCTTATTTTAATGTTCTATTTGATTTTTAAAAAACTTGCAATGGGGATTGTATGTAAATATACCTGATGAAGATATTTCCTTCAAATTTACCAGTCTTGTAAGGATTTCCTTGCTGAACCAAGTGTGAGTTTTGGTTCCTGCCCAGTGATTATCAGTGTTTACCCATTATGGCATCCTGTAATGCTAGATAAAACAAGTTCTGTAAAGGAGGGGAACATCGTTCACAGTTTGCTATTAAATCTCAGTGTCCTGTAGTGACTGTCTAATAAGTATAGAAGATATGTGTGTGTGTGTGCACTTGTATGTATATAGGATTGATTTTGCTTCAAGCTGTTTTCCTGTGATCATAGAACTACCAGAATAGCTGTGAGCACATAAAAAGTTAACAGGTTTGTAGAGAGGCATAGCAAGTTCAACTTCAGGAACACTGTCTATGATTTCTTTCCATAAAACAAGGAGGGCTCTGTTCTCCCATCACACTGTTTCGTTTCCACAAATAATGGCCAAAAATACGGAAGAGAACGCTAATCGGATGTTGGCATGTATTTAACAGATTACAAATTTGGGGTATGGTGGAGAGACCCTGCAGATATTTAGTGACTCTGAGAACTGGCTGCTCACTTGGGGAAAGTGTCAACAGCAATGCAGAGGTTGCATAGTATCATGAAATTTATACTAAGAAGATACAGCACTTATGCAGCAAATGGTGGTCTGCTTTTCCACCAAATTGAGTTTTGCTGAAATTAAAATTGGGGCAGCCATATGTCCCAGTTCGCTCAGGGCAGTGTTGGTTTTATGCTTATTTTACATAAGAAATTATTAAAATTGCCAGTTATATCTTAAACATTTTGAGGTTTTGATGACAATAATGTGGTTGCTCAAATTATAATATGCTGGAGAATTTAAATATGTATATATTAGTTATATGTCATTATTGATATATAACTAATACTGATATCTTAGAAGATACTACAGCTGATATGGGCTTCTCAGGTGGTATTTTTAAGCAGTTGGAATTTTAGAATTCCTGGACCAAAAGGATTTTAAAGGAAAGATGTTAATGGAGAGGATAAGTGCACTGACCCTAGAATCAGCTTACTTAGTCTGAGTCCTTACTCCACTGTCATAACCTGAGAACTGCCCTCGGCCTCAGTCATTGCTACATCCCTCCAGGGCTGCTATGGGTGCCCAACACATAGGATGCATCATGTAGGCATTTCCTGGTTTATCTATCAGGTAGATTTGCATATACTTTTCCACTTAGAGAGCATAATTATTGGAGTACACAAAGACTGACATCTTGTTATATGTGTAGACAAAAGTACCACAGACTCTGCTGGGCAGGTTCCTCAGGCAAACATTCGTAAAATGTTCTCAGATCAGTACAGTGATGGCTCAGATGTTCTGCCCAGCAAGGTCTGTGGTACCCTGGTTAATGTGGTTCACATCCATACAGACAGTCCATCACTATTTAAAATACTTATGGATATGTGCTCTTATTTATTTAAATAAACTTAGTAAAATAATCTATCCCCCACTTGAAATATGGCATATGCAAATCACAGCATTCTGGTAGCACACAAGCTCCCCAGGCTGCCCCAACCATAATAGGACCATGACCCGCTACCCGCAGGAAATAAAGGCCTGGAGAGGCAGAACCAGAACTGTTATAGAGAAAATACATGAAGGGTCCTCCACCTGAATGGTATGAAAAATAAGAGGGATTCCTCTCTTCATGAATTGTCAACAGAGAGAATTCCCCTAACAAAAGGTGGCCTCTTGTTCCTGCTTTTCTCCTAAATTTACTACTTGAATAGCTACAATGACCCTTGATTCTGAAAAGTGTTCTTGCCCACGATCAGGTGTTATTGTGTCTTTAAATAAGTCTCTGAGTTTTCTTTAACTTACACTGTTAGGTCTAAGCTGAACTCTGTGTGCTGGGAGACTGAGTACCTACCTCAAAGCCCTGGTACAAGTCAAGTGATCTCCCCCTTCTGAGCCTAAGACTTCTCTTAATGAAATAAGCAGATGAGACTCACCCAATTTCTCTCATAGGATTCCAACATACATGCTTTTGTTTGGTTTCAACATGGGTAGAAGAGAGGAAGGAGAATTATAAGTTCTAACTGTATAATGTCTATTATACATCTAGTGTTTTTCTATATGCTGCTGCTTTCAATTCTAGCATCAGCATTTTGTGGGGAGGTTTTAATGTGTCTGGTTGGCTGGCACATGTATGTTCTCTCTCATTTTTAAAGAGAAGACTGAAGTTACTGATTAAATGACCAGCCAAAAACACACACAGCTAGCATAAAGCCAAGTAGAGCTTTTAACTCAAGTGTCCTTTTAACTCAAGAGGCACCTACATTTGCCTCATGTACCTCTTACCCTAAATCATGTCAGGAAGCAATTTAAAAACACAAATGGTTTTGATACAACCAAAAACAAACAAAAAAACAATCAGAAACAATTACCTAAAGAAACCATTTCATGTCTTAAGGAGAACTGCTAATCAAGTAATAAAATATCAAAGTTAAAAAAAAGCCTATGATTATCAGCTAAAAGATGTGCTGCTATTCTTTATCAAAGGTGCTTTTCTGGTCTTCTGGAGTTTCAGTTCAGTTCAGTTCAGTCGCTGAGTCATGTCCGACTCTTTGTGACCCCATGAATCACAGCACGCCAGGCCTCCCTGTCCATCACCAACGCCCAGAGTTCACTCAGACTCACGTCCATCGAGTCAGTGATGCCATCCAGCCATCTCATCCTCGGTCATCCCCTTCTCCTCCTGCCCCCAATCCCTCCCAGCATCAAAGTCTTTTCCAATAAGCCAACACTTCACATGAGGTGGCCAAAGTACTGGAGTTTCAGCTTTAGCATCATTCCTTCCAAAGAAATCCCAGGGTTGATCTCCTTCAGAATGGACTGGTTGGATCTTCTTTCAGTCCAAGGGACTCTCAAGAGTCTTCTCCAACACCACAGTTCAAAAGCATCAATTCTTCGGCGCTCAGCCTTCTTCACAGTCCAACTCTCACATCCATACATGACCACAGGAAAAACCATAGCCTTGACTAGACGGACCTTAGTCGTCAAAGTAATGTCTCTGCTTTTGGATATACTATCTAGGTTGGTCATAACTTTCCTTCCAAGGAGTAAGCGTCTTTTAATTTCATGGCTGCAGTCACCATCTGCAGTGATTTTGGAGCCCAAAAGTAAAGTCTGATGCTGTTTCCAGAGTTTCAGTAGCCCTTTAAGTAACACCAGCTCTGGTGGAATGTAAACAGTTTAAACTGGAAGAAGTAAACCACTGCTTAGGAGTCACAAAGTTGCAAAACTTCATTCACTGTGTTGTTCTTGGTTTGTTTGCTTTCTGAGTTGATGAGACTATTTCCGTAATCTTCATCCACCGAAAAGAAGCAGATACATTGCGATTACTTGGCTCACTTCTTGACAAGAGCAGTCAGTAGACCACCTAGTATGAACATGGCTGCTGCAAATTACTCAAATTAAGTCTGGGCTGTGGTTAATTCATTCTCCTGAATACAATTATCTGATGAACTTGAAAATGCTTCCAAGGTTCTTCACCCTGCTATTCAATTCCACTCCACTGAGACTCTGCCACTAGGCTTGGATTTATAGACATTTCAGCGTCCATCCTCTCTCATCAATGGAGCTTAGGGATGTGTGCCAAAACCCCATTTCCATTCTGACTTGCTACAACCACATGGAATTATTAGTGGCCACTCTCAGAGCACTTACTGGAGAAACTTATGATAATAAGGACCTTCCCTAGGTGGAAGAGCTAATGGACTTCCAAACTGATGGAGCAAAGCACTGATAGGGATGGGCCTGTAATTTTATATAGTATATCACAGGGATATCATTACATTGTGCCCAATCAATTCACATAAAAATGGAAGCTTTGATTTCAAAACCTACTGAAGCAGAACTAGATACAGTGAAGAATAGCAGCTCCTGGTCGGGCTCCCCTTTCAAACGCTCCCCCTTCCACTCACCAACTCCTATGAGCATTTTACCCAGCTAGCTGTACATTCCATCAGCACTTTTATGGAAGTACTGCCTCGGGCAATGGTTGTTACTGGACTGCTTGCCTCTCTTTCCAGCAGTTCCATATTTCAAGTGACTCAAGCATCTTCAAATGAATTGCTTGATAGATTTCCAAAATGATCACTACAGGTCAAATTTAGCTCAAATGTTATTCTTTCCAAAGTTTTGAAAATCCATTTCTGTAGCAAGGCTGGTGCAACATTTAATGAGCTTCAGTTCAGAAGAGACACATCCTTTTAACTTGAATTTGGCCTCAAAACACATTTGGTCCACTCAAATGCCTAGCAGTCTTTTCAGCTACAATGGCTACTACTTTCAACTCCAATGAAATATGCTACAAATGGCACCATTTCCAAAGTTCTTAAAATTTCTAGAAATGGCATAAAAATAAATATATTAGAGAATACCCTGCTTTTATTCAGGATACTTTGATTCAAGGTGTTTCTAGTACTTCCTTTCCTTCTCTGCTCAGCTTAATTTCTGCAGAATATATCATCCTATTATTCAATCCTTTTCTTTTTAATGTTTCAAAACACATGAATTCAGCATAGAAAATGATTATTATAAAGAGCATAAATGAAAGTTTAATAAAAGGAGCAGACACATCCTAACAGACTTTGTAGTGTTTAATCTAGAATGGCTTAATTGAAAGTTCTCTTATCAGCCTAATAATAGTGAATTATAATGACCTTCATTTAACAAAGACAGGGACGCTATCTTTCTTAATGGAAAGATGAGAAGCATGGGTCAAGTGTCTTAACCAGATGTTACGTAAATGAAATACATGTGCAATGTAATGATCTTGAAAACCTCAAGGTTCAAAGAAGACAACAGCTATAAATCCTATTAGCCTTTTTATTTAGTTCTTTTTCAGAACTGGATTGCTATTTATGTTCATTTTTACAGTTCTACTTCCTGATTTTTATATATAACATGATATAATGAGCATTTTCATAGTCTTAAAATTATGAAAATTCAAGTTATGTTGAATTCATCCATGGTATAGATATATTCTGAATTATATAGACACCAAAATTCACGTTTTATTTGTTTTGCTATTACAAATCCTATAGTGAATGCTCTTAAAAACAAATAAACATATACATTTCTCTAAGCTAACTCTTTGAAAAAAATGTAAAGGTATGGAAACACACTGATGCATCACCTACAGAAGATGTTTAACAAAGTACACTCCATCGATTTTAATGAAGGAGATGATGGTTTTTACTTTTTCTGCCAAACTACTTTTAAACATCATTACAATATATGATAAGCAAACAAACAAGTTAATTTGCATTTCTCTGTGAGACTGAGTATTTTTCATGCTTCTTGGTTATTTGGATTCCATTTCAAGGAAGAAGATGTTCCTGTCTTTTGCCCATTTTCCCACCGAGGTTTAATTCTAGTGTTACTCTTATTAATCTATTGACTTCATCAAAATATCATTTCCTTGCCATGGTTATTGGAGTTTACTGACACTTTCTGTCTTTCAATTTTGTTTCTGACTTATGACATTCAGATTAAAAAAAAACAACAAAAAAGTTGTAACAAGGCTGTTCATTTTTCCTTTCATTGGTTTTTTCTTTTACCTTTAATTGCTGATGTAAAGAAATATATAATTTACTGTTTTCTCTAATACTTTATTTATTATATTACCTTTTAAATTCATTAAGAACAAGTTTTGGTATATAAGAAGTAAAAATTCAACTTTGATGTTTTACCTGATAAGTCAACCACATTTACACAAAAACCAGACTCATTTTCCCAATTTATGAATCTTTCTTTATTCTACACTAACCTCCACAATACAAAGGTTCTGCTTTTACTAATCAGCCAGCCAATGATCTGTGACTTAAATTGTAAATTTAGCAATACCAGGTTTGCCTATTTATTTATTATTCTTTAAAACCTATCAAGTTATTTTAGGATCTTGGTATTCCTCTTACATTTTCATTAGTTTGCTCTATAATTTCTAACTATCTTCATCATAAATAGTTTTTCAAAGATTTGAAAATACACTAAGACTGAGAAAATAACGAGCAGAAAATCATGACGCTCCCCTTTTGGCAAGGATTTGCAGTTTGGGGCATACACTTTCAGGATCTCTATCTGGAAGGATAGGAAAGTTTAGGTAATTTTAATTTTTTGTGAGCGACTTCCCTTGGTCTTGGTCACTTCCTTCGCAAGGAAACATAAAATTGTTTCACCATAATCTCAAGGATTTAACAGTTTGGGGCACACACTTTCAGGGTCTCTATCAGAGACGACAAGAAATTTTAGGTAATTTTAATTTTTTGTTACTACTCTTCCTTGGCAAGGAAACATAAAACTGTTTCACCATGATCACAACGTGGGAAAAAAACATACCGTGATTCAGATCAGTGGGATTGCAATTTATTTTTAAAATACTAAAAATACATACATAATCTTAACTTCTCTTGGGTTTGAATGTTTAATCTCTGCATATGTGTAGAAAGCAAACTACTTAATGAGCTAGATGCAGGTATACCCATTAACACCGTCGCTCCAATCTACTAAGTTGTAGTTTCTTTAAACTATGACATAATCCACTTAGTAATACATCAGTAACATAGCCCTGGTAGCATGCCAGGCACATGAAAGTCATTTCTCTTGTTTTCTCTCTTTCCTGGAGATGAAGTATTTCACTTGCTCCAAGTGCATTACAAACTGCAGTGCCATTTAATTCCGAGGTTCATTTCTGTATTTATTTATTCAACAGTATCTTGGTGATAAGAGATGCTCAATAAGCGTTTGTCGAGTAGAGGAGAATAAATGAAACAGAGCACTGTACACAATGGCACATTATGAATAACCACATTGGAACTCTTAGAAGTGGCTGCAGTAGGGACAAACGTAGGCCTTTTATTCTCAGCAAAGCCTGGGAGATGAATCGCTGACACATGCGATGTGTGATTTATTCATACACACTACTAGGAGATTTATAGGCATCTATTAACCTACTCGAGTTCCAGTCCTGTCTTAGGCTGGTCTTTTTGTCATGATTAGCTATGTTGTGACTCTATGTTAAATAACAGGTTGTCTGTGCTGAAATATGCACAAAATATGAAGACAGAAGCCAGAATTATTACACATTTCCAGCCAAACCACAGATATACCTCTGCTTGTCTATGTTTAAAAAAAATTAGACATGTACACACGTGCAAAAAGATTTTTTTTTTCTGGACCTGAGATCCACTGTCATATATTGGATTGTGTCTCCTAAATAACTCATATGCTCAAGTGCTAAACTCTAGGACCTCAAAATGTGACCATATTTGAAGAGTCTATGGATGCATTTAGGTTAAAATAGGGCCATTAGAGTGGACCTTAATCCCACAGGACTGGTGTCCTTTCTGAAAAAGCAGATTTGGATAAAGACTTGTACAGAGGGAAGGAACGTGCAAAGGCATAGAGAGAAGTTCATCATCTATAAGCTGGGGGAAGAGGCCTGGACGAGAGCCTTCCCTTGTGGCCCTAAGGAAACGGCTCTGCAGATACCATGATCTTAGACTTCGAGACTCCAGAAACTGTGGTAAAAGATATTCCTGTTGTTTACATCACCCAGTCTGCAGTACTAGGCTACAACTGCCCTAGCAAACTAACCGACCCACGAACTTAACAAGCGACTATAGCAAGGCTGTATGTTAGACAACAGGAATTATTTGTTTGTTGTTTTTGACATTCTCACTATCAGAAAAGATAAATCAGACCTGCCTGCACATAGTGGTGGGGCTTGATCTGAAGCTTCCCTGGGGTGAAACCCCCGTCGAAAAACACCATCACCACTTTAGGTGAGACTTCTGATCCATCCCTTCAGTAAATTATCAATTCAGACTTATTTGATGGCACTACCTATTACCCATGACACCACTGGATTAGGAAAGGTAACATTAACACATAGTTGTATATTTAAAAGAGTATGGAGGCACTTTGTGATTTGAAATGATAGCTCATTCTTGGCTTTTCTTTTGAGGTCAAGTCAGCCATGTCTTTTCTACCTGTATCCGCACTGATCTAACAAATACAGCAAGAGAAGAGAAATGTGGAAAGGAACCTCTCCCACCGCCTTTGATCCCTAACTCAGGTTTACAGAGATCATAAATAGGTTGTAAGTTTTGTGAATGAAGTCAGTGGAATGGCACTGCCCACGTCACATGAAAGCCACCATGTGAAGGGTGAAGAAAGCCCATGGGCTACACAGTGGGGTGGCCCTTACCGAGATCCAGCCACTATCACTCACCAGTTCTTCCAAGCCTGTGTCACTGGCCACTATGGCACCTCGTACCCCCACTCCCTTGAACCGAAGCTGGCTTGTGGAGCCAGGCAGGATTTGCTGACACATTTTCTAAGTTCAAAACCATAAAACACATTTCTCTGTGCCATCTTAATAAAACAACATGGAATAAAGTTTTATAATAGCAACAGCAAGAGAAGAAAGCCATAATTTTCCATGCTTCACGATTCAGAATAATTAATTTAATAACTGTGTCATATGAGAAGAGTAAATAAAGAAAAGGAAAGGGGTGTGGTATATATATAATCACTGAAGCATATACAATTGCAAGGAAAAACAAATTACCAGGGTAGCGCTGAAAATAAAAGCTCCGTGGGAAGTATTTTTTGGATGCTAATTTGATTCTTCTATGGAGGCTTAAAGCTGCAGTGTCTACAAGACCAACTATTTATCTCCGCCTGTTTTTATTTTTAGCAGTTATATAACCTTATGTCTCTAAAAACCAATTAAACACCTTCTTGATCTCCACCAGGAATTTTCCCTGAGTAGTTCTCTACCTAGACTATAACAGGACTATGATTTCATTTATAACATCTTGCTGGAGAGTATTTCATCATCAGAGGTGTTAAAAAAAAAGGTGGGGGGGATTGAAATTAATCAACAGGGGCAGAATCAAAATAAGATGTGGTTTTCTCTGGACACAGTTACAGCCTCTGGGGGTTTGGTTCACAATAAATATTGAGGCCCTAGATCTTAGATGAGCAGGTTGCTCTGTCATGCGAAAATTCAGTTTTATCTTTCTCAAATACTAAAGATACCAGCCTTGTTCTTCCCCTATTAAGACTGTTGAGTCTGCCATTCCGGCATCAGGCTTTGTGTATCACATCGCATGTTTCTCGAGCTCAGCACTGATTTCCATCTCCAGGCCTCTCTGAAGACCTGCCCTTAGTGTCAGTCGCCGCAGGGACTTACCGACAGTGTTTATGGGATCCGGTCAAGGTTTCAATCACAAAGCACTCGCCATCGTTGAGACAGTAGGCAAGGTCCTTGTCTCGGCAGGGTTTGAAGTGCTCGGATCTCTCCGTGGAATATGTCGTTGTATCTGTCATTAGAACACAATGAAATACTGTCAGCAGCTCATTCTGACACCCCAGATCCTGTCACTCGCCTGGATCTGTGCACTGATACCTTCTCGTGACTGCTGACCTTAAGACAGACAGGATGAAGCCCTCAGTGGACTGATAAAAACACAATCGAGCTGACCATTTTATACAGTAAATGTTTATGTCCCCACAAAATTCATGTATTGAAACCCAATGATGGTATTAAGAGGTGGGGCCTTTGGGAGGTGAGTAGGTCTTGAATGTGATTAATGCTCTTATAAGAGACTTCAGACAGCTCCTTCACCCATTCCAGTCATATAAAGACACAGCAAGAAATAGCCCTCTACGAACTAGGAAGTCGTAACCAGACACTGAATCCATGGGCATCTTGATCTTAGACTTTCCAGCATCCGTAACTGCGAGAAAGACATTTCTGTGTTTACGCCACCGTGTCCGTGGTATTCTGTTACAGCAAGTAGGAATAAAACAATTACTGGATTCAATTGTCTTATTTTTCCACAAGATTTTAACAATTGGAATCACTCTAGACAAGTCCCATCAGTGGATACATTAACAGCAAAAGCTGAATGACCCTACAATCAAAAACTTCAAATTAGCTTTCATTAATTCTTACAAATGTTAAGAAACATGCTGTATTAAAGGACTGAATGCAATCCTTTTAGTGTATTGCTTTTATTGTTCTGCAGAGTCATTAAACATCTGATCAATGTACATGCATTGTGACTCTTCTGTGGATACAATGTCAGTTTCTGTGCTTTGTTTATTTTTAGTTACACCTGTCATTTGCTAATAGCTAAGGCAATTATTCTTTCACTTTCTCCTTTTATTATGTAATTAAAATGCAAATGTTCCAAATTCTGAAACAGAATCTCAAATGTAAAGACTATTTCTGGTAAATATTTAACAGGACTAAATTACTGCCTTTTATTTTTAGCATTATCTTATATGTGCTCTTTAAAAATCATAATCAGTTTCATTTTTAAAGTAAGATATCTCTATATCAGGTTTCTAAATATGAAACGAATCAGTATGTGCTTTTACTGGATGAAAAAATCTGTTAGCGCATGTAGACATTCTTGTCTCAGAGTTTTAAGCAACTGAAATATTAGCACCAATTTCATTGCAACATTCAAGAAAAAAAAATGTACGTGAAAAGTCAGAGATGAATACATGATTCAACATGTAAGCTCTTAATTTCCTTTATATGTATGTGCTTAGTCGCTAAGTCGTGTCTGATTCTTTGCTACCCCATGGACTGTAACCTGCCAGGCTCTTCTGTCTATGGGATTTTCCAAGCAAGAACACTGGAATGGGTTGCCATTTCTCTCTGCAGGGGATCTTCCCAACCCAGGGATTGAATCCGCACCTCCTGCATTGGCAAGCAGATTCTTTACCGCTGAGCAACCTGGGAAGCCTTCCTTTGCATAGATACAGATTAATAATAATGTTCAGCAGCAAGGGCCATTGTTCCAGCTTGCTAACCGGAGGTCACAATGAGCCTCTTTCTGCCCATCATCCAAATAAAGGGGAGAGTTATTACTCAGGAAGAAAATTTACTCATATTCTCCCAACACATACAAAGCCTCAATGAGCCCCTTTCCCACAGGAATAACTCCAAATTCCTAAGAAGAGCAAAGAAACACATAGGCCATGCAGAATGTTGCCTGCCTAACCTCATCCTGCATCCTAAAACATACAACCTCATTTCCAGCTCTTATCCTATTTCCCCAATACAAGAACTATAACACTGATCCTTTTTCCTGAGCCATCTTTTTTGTTTGCTGGAAAACATCCAGAAGTCCTTTAGAGCTTCTGTCATCCTCCCTTTGCTTCCCTCAGCACATACTGTTTGCATCACTGTATTCAATGCTGAAAGTAGCCACTTGTTTACACATTTATCTGTTTCTTTGTCCTGAGTTCCCTGAGGTCAGAGGTTGAGCCTTAATCAGAATTAGTGCTCAATAAAACATGTCTTCAATAAATCTGACAACATTAATATCACTAAAGTTTAAGTGCCACTGGCAAAAGATATGATCATAAAAAATATAATTATCATATAAAAAGTAATACATATCTTATACTAACGACATAATTTAACATTAATTTTATCATTCTAGTATACTCATTTTAATACTAATAAATATTACCCAAAAAACTGCCTTCAGATTCACACAGAACCCCACCCATACTATTCATATACCATGAGCTTTGAAAAATCCATTTGTAACCTTTTCTTAGTGTTAAAGGGGAAATTTTTCTACTTCAAAATATCTGCCTGTCAACATATTTTGGCTTGCATTAAAGGTTGTGCAGAAGACTTTTTGGTTTGTTTTCCAGGAGATCTCCTCTACAGGGAAGATTTGTTATTCCAGACAGTTTGTGATAAACAGTTACACAGAATCAATTTCCCTTTCCATGGGAATATTTAGGATTCAAGAGCTCTGAGCCAAAATTCATTACGAACCACCACACAGTTGACTGCTACTCTGACTGCTGAAGTATATTAATTCATGATCAGTTAGTTAACTTTTCCTTTAATTTCTTATTATCTATTTATTGATTTCACTGATCATTCCTCTAAGAACAGCTTTTCATTAACATAACCTACAGGATAAAGTCAGATCTTTATTTGACAATCAGTGGTTTTAACAAGCTACAGACTCCACGAGCAATACAATGGCAAAGCAATTACAATCAATTAGTTTCCATCTGACAACTACTGTCTCTAGTGGTTACTGCCCAATTCTTCCAACCGCTTTTCCCATTACGTTACCATCCATCAGTACAACACACAGGATCAGAACCAAGTAAAATACCTCTGCAAATGTCTGAGGTGGGAGAGGACAGAAATGTCAGGTATAATGTGCCCCTCACATTTTCTATTTTCATAGCTTAGAAAATCTGAAGTTTGAGCAAGCTCCAGGAGATGGTGAAGGGCAGAAAAGCCTGGCATGCTGCAGTCCATGGGGGTCACAAAGAACTGGACACAACACTGAGCAACCCAACAACGACATATACTTATTCCTCACCTTGATTCAACTAGATTCTAAAAATCATTAAGTATTTTAAATAATTTGATACACAATAGAACAACACTAGGCTTGATCCCTGTATAGGTAAATGAAATCCAGGTGTAAATAAATTTGAAATCATAACAATTTACCTATGCATTTCACTATATAATATCCATATAGCACTAGTCTCGTAAAATCACAGAGGTGTTGGGAAAGGTAAATCAAACTCACCATAAGGTGAAATTTTACACTTGTAAGGCATCATGGGGAAACAGTGGAAACAGTGTCAGACTTTATTCTGGGGGCTCCAAAATCACTGCAGATGGTGACTGCAGCCATGGAAATTAAAAGACGCTTACTCCTTGGAAGGAAAGTTATGACCAATCTAGATAATACATTGTAAAGCAGAGACATTATTTTGCCGACTAAGGTCCATCTAGTCAAGGCTATGCTTTTCCCTGTGGTCATGTATGGATGTGAGAGTTGGACTGTGAAGAAGGAAGAGCACCAAAGAAATGATGCTTTTGAACTGTGCTGTTGGAGAAGACTCTTGGGAGTCCCTTGGACTGCCAGAAGATCCAACTAGTCCATTCTGAAGGAGATCAGCCCTGGGATTTCTTTGGAAGGAATGATGCTAAAGCTGAAACTCCAGTACTTTGGCCACCTCATGTGAAGAGTTGACTCATTGGAAAAGACTCTGATGCTGGGAAGGATTGAGTGCAGGAGGAGAAGGGGACGACAGAGGATGAGATGGCTGGATGGCATCATGGACTCGATGGACGTGAGTCTGAGTGAACTCTGGGAGTTGGTCATGGACAGGGGAGGCCTGGCGTGCTGCGATTCATGGGGTCGCAAAGTGTCGGACATGATTGAGCGACTGACTGAACTAAAGGCTTCATACCAAATATGTGGGTGGAAAGATAGAAAAGTTCCTTAATGATATCACTGACTTCCATGCTTTTTCTTAAGATAACCTACATAGTTTGGTAAAGTAAATCATATGTATACTATGTCTAAGTCACTGTTAGGGTTTCTATTACTTATGAACAAACACAGTCCAACAAAGAGACAATGTGGATGATATCCTCTGATATTTATAGCTATGCTTATAAGTAGATACATATATGTAAGCTCATTCAGTTGTGTCTGAATCTTTGCAACCCCATGGACTAGAGCACCCCCAGACTCTTCTGTCCATGGAATTTTCTAGGCCATCATATTGGAGTGGCTTGCCTTTTCCTTCTCTAGGGGATCTGCCCAACCCAGGGATCAAACTCCCAAATCCTCCGTCCCCTGCACTGGCAAGTGGATCCTTTACCACCAGTGCCACCTCCATGTATGTAGCACATACATGTGGAAGCCCACCCAGATATGTTTACATTTATTTTGACATATTAAGTACATTACAAACATAAAATATATAGCTGCAGTATATGGTACTCTTTTGTCATGTTTTAAAAGTTCAAAAGTACATCTTCTCTTTCTAGGAATGATATCTGGTAAATAAAACTGTTACAGAGTTCTCTTTGTCTTCAAAAGATTACCAAGGTAAGTGAAGTCGCTCAGTCATGTCTGACTCTTTGCGACCCCATGGACTGTAGAGTGCCAGGCTTCTCTGTCCATGGGATTTCCCAGGCAAGGATACTGGAGTGGGTTGCCATTCCCTTCTCCAGGGGATCTTCCCAACCCAGGGATCGAACCTGGGTCTCCTGCATTGTAGTCAGATGCTTTCACCATCTGAGCCACCACCCAGGGTAAAGGTCCAAGCAAATAAACTAAAAGGGATCAAATATTCCCATAAATTTGGACTTGTCTTCCAAGATGCTCTCTTACTCCAAAGTACCTCCAAGACTCTCCCTTACTCCAAAGTATTTCCTTATCAGGCACCTCTCTCCCACATTAGCTCATGAACTCCACATCTTACTGGACCAGGAGTTTGCACAGCCATTCTTCACATCTCTGATCCACAGCCATACAGGTGGCGTGGGCTTCCCTTGTGGCTTAGCTGGTAAGGAATCTGCCTGCAATGTGGGAGACCTGGGTTCGATCCCTGGGTTGGGAAGATCCCCTGGAGAAGGGAAAGGCTACCCACTCCAGTATTCTGGCCTGGAGAATTCCATGGACTGTATAGTCCCTGGGGTTGCAGAGAGTTGGACACGACTGAGCGACTTTCACTTCACTTCACAGATGGCCTGACACAGGTGCACACAATGGTTGTTCATAGAAGAATGATCTTTTTATAACATGAGTGTTTTTCTAAATGTTCTATATAGTCAAGTGTACACACTTTGTTATCATCATAAAGAAAAATTCTAAACGAAAAAATGTTTAGAAGTTAGAAAATGGGAAGAGTTCCAAAAGCAATTTAAGTGCTTAGAATTTTAAGAGCAGAAAATCAACTCCACAGACTAGAGGCAAAGACAGGAGGAAAAATAAGTAGGAAAAATATTCTGAAAGAGATCATGAAGGGGAGTCCCTTGAACTGCAAGGAGAGCAAACCAGTCAATCCTAAAGGAAATCAATCCTGAATATTCATTGGAAGGACTGATGCTGAAGCTGAAACTCCAATACTTTGGATACCTGATGCAAAGAACTGACTTATTGGAAAAGACCCTGATGCTGGGAAAGATTAAAGGCAGGAGAAGGGGACAACAGAGAATGAAATGGTTGGATGGCATCACCGACTCGATGGGCATGAGTTTGAGCAAGCTCCGGCAGTTGGTGATGGGCAGGGAAGCCTGGCGTGCTGCAGCCCATGGGGTTGCAAAGAGTTGGACATGACTGAGTGACTGAACTGAAGGCTTAAAATGAATGGAGATGGTAGTAAGGATGGGAGGATGGGTCTTCCCAGCACCTGAGCAAAGTTCAAGGTCTCAGGTCAAGGACGTGTGGTTGCTAGTTTGATAAACAGTGACCATTCACTTGGGCCCACAGAGGCTATGCAACCATCCAGACCATTCACCTGGCATTTTTTTATGTAGTCAGTGTGTTTTCCTTTATTTTTATGGGTTTTGGTCTCTTTGGAGATCAGGAAGAGTATTTGCCTTGAAGTTCTGTATCCTTTCCACATCACACAGCATACATAGTAAGCAATCAGTACGGTAATTAAACGCACAGTGGGAAATGGTGGTGGTTAATTCATTAAAGGCAAAATGGGAAGAAAATGTAAGGCTGGAAGACAGAAATCCCAGCAGACTGTGCAATGAAAGTTATTAATGAATTAAAACAATGACTGGTTTTCTCCCCTAAGTACTAACTTGAACCTGAATATTACTTATGAAGGTTTTCTCTTTTGCCAGCACAACACTGCATACGGTGGGAACACAGATTTTGTTGCAGAACAAGCGTGCTAAATGGGCTATTACAGATAATAATTGTAGCAGATAATCAGAGAAAGGGAGAGCTTAATTCACGCTGTAGTTATCTCTAAAGGCTTCCCAAAGGGTTGGCATTGGAGCTACGTCTTGAATGGGCATGATTTAATTGGCAGAGGAAAATGAATTCTAGATAGAAGAACAGAAAAACCTGAGGAAGAGAGTACTTAGCTTAGACCCTAAATCCATCTTCCCACGCCTGACTTGCAAGTGTCAGATTCCTTCCCCTACTAAGTTCATGACAATTCTCTAAGAAAAATTAAGAATCATGACACAATCTACCAGATTTAGTATTAGCAAAATACCTTTACAGTCTAGAAGCCATTTAAATATGGTTGTCGACTCTGGCAAGGTCTTCCATGGATGGAAGCTGTGTAAATGAGACATGCTGCCATACTTTAAAATCCTCTCTAGAATCTGCCACTTACCAGGCTCCCAGGAAGGCACACTGGATGAAACAGAGTCATAAAGTATTAACGGTCAAGGAAAATTGCAAGAAGAATGCAGTGGTGTTTGAAAGGGAAACAAACCATTTCTCAGCTGGCGAAAAGCAAAGATAGCTTTCTCCCTGCTGCCAAATATCAAACAATTGTTCACTTTGCTGGCGTGGGAGAATTGGGGAGTGTTGGGCAAGGAATTTAAAGTTCAACTGAGTCACGGTGCTGCTGTGAGCACTGACAGTTCCTGAGGAATCCCAGAGCCATCAATTCTGGCAAAAAAAAAAATGTAGGAAGGATCCATACCAAACCTGTGTGACATACCTGGGCCAACTTTCAGCCTGAAATCTTGTTTTTAAAAACTGTATCAAGTTAAATAAACCTACACAGGACACAGTTTATTCAATGATAATGCATTTATTGGGGATTTTATTTATAGGGTAAATAAATGCTATTTAGGTAAATAACTTTATAGGGTAAATGCATTTATAGGGTAAATGCAGTGTTTACCCTAAAGCTGAATATATTTCCTTCTATGTGTACATACACACATACCTATACAAACTACATTCAATCACAATAGTTAAAAAATACCAGCGAGTAAGAGAGACACAGATGTAAAGAACAGACTTTTGGACTATATGGGAGAAGGCGAGGGTGGGATGATTTGAGAGAGTAGCATTGAACCATGTATATTGCTGTATGTGAAACAGATGACCAGTGCAAGTTTGATAAATGAAACAGGGCACTCAAAGCTAGTGCTCTGCGACAACCCAGAGGGACGGGATGGGGAGGGAAGTGGAGGCGGTTGAGGTGGGGGGACGCAAGTGCACCCATGGTTGATTCATGGTGATATATGGCAAAAACCACCACAATATTATAAAGTAATTAGCCTCCAATTAAAATAAATTTTTAAAAGTTAAACTGATAAACAAAAAATACTAGCTAGAGCCACTGGAGCACCATCCCTCTGCTCCCCACATCAACCTATAAAATGGTTCAGTCTATGTCACTAGCAATTTCTCAATCCAATAGATTAAATTCCCCCCCTCCCCCATCTTGCTTGAACTCTCAGAAGCATCTAACATTCTCAGTCACTCCCGTATTCATGAAAAAACTTTCATTGGCTCCTACTATTACATAATGCTGATCTTCCCCTTTCTTCTTGGTTTCGGTCACCTAGTTTCCATTTAAAAGTAGATTACTTAGGGAATAGTTTTTAAATAACACTAACATTTACTCAGTGGGACACTAAGCATTTTCCTTTAGCTATCTTTTGGCCTTAAGATAACGCTATGAATTTATGCTACTACTTACCATCCTTATTTTACAAATGAGGAAGTTAAATCTTAGATTTATGTAATTAACCCAATATCACATGGTTCTGAGCTGGAAGCTTCTGGATTCGACCGACACAGTCTGACTTGTTCCAGTAGACTGCTTCCCATGGACCATATTTTTTTTTGGTGGCATGGGTGGGGGAAAATCAACTTCCACTTGTTTCTAGGTGACTGCTCCTCTGAGCGTGGTCCTTAGACCAGAAGTATCAGCATTATCTGAGCCCCATTCCAGATGTACTGCATCAGAAACTCTGGAGGCGGGTGGTGAGATGCTGCTTACCAAGCTCTCCATATAATCTGCATACACTTTAAACTCTGAGAACTTGAGTTTTCCTACCTGATATCATCTGCATGACAGTAACTCTCAAAGTTACACCTGAGTTCAATCTGCCATCCTGCAGTCTTTTCTGGGCTCAATCTGCCTACCTCTCCCTTCATGATGGGTATCCCAAAGACACCTAAAAATTAACTGGTAGAAAACTAAACTCTTTTTCCCCCCACAACCCTATTCTTCCTTCAGGATTCTCAATCCCAACTAAGATCACACTGTTGATCCACTTGGGCAGGCCAGAAGTCCATCCTCTGACCCTCCACATGAATCATCAAATATCAGTGGGTGATTCTATTTCCTAAGTATCTCCAGAATCGACCACATCTTTCCATCTTACCTCACCTGGAATACTCATGGTAAGTCTACAGTATACCTGCTTGTCACCCTAAAATGAATTACCCATATAACAATCAGTTTGCATAATGTATATACAACACATAATGCAAAAAAAAAAAAAAATCCTGCTGGAAAATAATTTAGTGGCTATCCCTAGCTCTTATGAAGACAATCAAAATCCTTCTAAGCCCTTGTCTGTTTCTGTCCTCACCCCATACATAATTCCTGCCCGCCTTTTCAGTACATTGGCAACAGCTGTTTTGGCCAATTCCACACCCCCTGAAACCTTTGCACAGGCTGCTCTATGCAGGGGGCTACCTTGTACCCCCAGACTCTCACAGTAACCTATAGATTCCACCCAGAGCACATATTATGAGACATCAGAACATACAGCGAAAAATAAATATATAAATAAACTCCCATTAGCTAGTTCTTCTCCACAAAATCCCTCCGGTTTTATTGCCAAGCACAGGCCTCTTCTCATTGGCGATTCCCTCATTTAGGTCAGGGCCCTACTCCCCTCATTTTCCTTTCTTTGTCGTTCACTCTTTCAAGCAGACAATATCCTCCCACCAATCCTGAAATGAAGACTTTTACCTTAGAGATGAGGTGTTTAAAATCCCCACAGAGACTTAATTCTTTCTAAAAACAGCCTGGCTGTGGAGTTTGAACTGTACAGCAACTACCCCCATGGGCTGAATTAACCTTCAGAAAAACAGGGGCCATCTTACCATGAACACATCACTTAAAAACTCAGGACAGAAGAGGATTTATCACTGACAAAGAGCAGTAGTCACTTCCTCTCATGGGTCAGAAGACGGAGATATTTGGAAGTTTTTTGTAGAGCGGCCTTGGGTCCCTCTGGTACCAAGTCACAGGGTAGCTGGCTGGAATACCACATTTGCTCTTTTGGAAACATCACAGACTGGCTGCCAGCAGGACCTCTTCCCACTTTTTCAGACTTGACTTATATGGGAGCAGCAGCATGTAGAGAGAAATTCCCAATACTGTCAGCCCAGGAAAGAACATGGTCCTCTGGAGGTGGTTATCCAATCTTGGTTTCCAGAAGGAAGGAGAACACCGAGGTTAAATCCATGAGGCCTATTGGTGAGGCCTTTCGAGCTTCTCGAGCACAAGACCTCAGCTAATGCTAACCGGTTTCTGAGCTGGGCCTCTCTCCCAAATCAGCTACATTGAGGTATTTAAACGAGGTATTTAAATCGAGGGCCAGTTTAGCCCTCAATTACCCAGCTCTCCTTCCATACCACGCCCACTCCCTAAACAGCCCTCTGGGATTTGATTTTCCTTGTAAGGATGACTTTCAAATTGGGAAGTGTTCATTCTCTATGATACCTTCGTCGCCCTGAAGCTCTGTTATGTGATGTACAGCGGGTGAGAGCCTCTTGGTCCTGTAGCAAGACCCCGAGGTTTACTCTCCCCGTGCTCCTGAGAGAGTGCTCCGCTCAGTCCGCAGGTGACGCACCAACCTGACAGCATGCCCTAGGTGCCTAAAATCCCTTGGGGATCTCATTAACAAGTGCCTCCCATTCCTGCAATTCCCCATGTAAGCCAAACACAAAAGGCTTCCTGGGACTTCATTACCCATGTTCCCCTCACATTCCCTGGGCTGCAAGAGCCCTGGAACAGATCAGGCCTTTTATGACTTTGTGACTTTATATACATTATTCTTTTGACCTATACACAGACAATAGGTCTTCATCTGGCAAAACATGTCTCACTGTTTAAAATCTATGTAAAATATGAGTTCCTACTGAACCCTTCTCCAGACCTCTCAGGACACAAGTATTTGAAATTCCAATAACACTTCATTTCTCCCTCTAAGTCATGAATAATTCCTGAACTACAATTCAACTGTTTACATATCTACTGTACTTTTTCCCAAACCAGACTCCAAGCTCCTGCGTACCTAGCAAGGTCATCTCTAAATCCTTCTAATTTATCCCAGGACCTGACATATAGTAGATGCTTAATGTATGCTTTCAGAGTGAATAAGTATTTTAATGGCTATAAAAGTGAGGATTATACTAACGTTAGAGACACACATATCTTCAGCATGATAAAGTAAACACCACTTTGTAACACTGTACCATAATAACGTTTTTGAAGCTAAATGGTGAAAAATATATCTATGCCTATGTGAATGTACCTGAGGCTGACTGCTAATAATCAGGGTTTATTGTTTTTAATGCTCATTGGTTTCAGGTGAAAAATAGTTTATTGTTTCTCAGTAAATACTTGTATGTTTGTTTATTCAAGAACTTTCTCCTAATTTCAAATATCTTGCCTGTCAAGTATGTACAGAGGTGATGTTTAAAATATTTAACAAGTAGTATGAAGATGACAAGTCTAATCAGAATAAATCAATTCATAGATAGAGCAGGGTCCTTGTGGGGCCAGATCATAACTCTTTGGTTTCTGCAATACTAAGTGAGGAAGTTTAGGTACTCTGTGCAGGTCATATTGGATGTCATGTAGAGGTTTTATTCAAGGGAATATGAGCAGTGGTGATTTACCAAGTAGAATAAAATCACTGTGGAACTTTAACAGTCAATATAACTAGTGAAGCCCAGTGCTATATATCAGACCCTCTCATGCTCTGCTGCTGCTGCTGCTGAGTCGCTTCAGTCGTGTCCGACTCTGTGCGACCCCATAGATGGCAGCCCACCAGGGTCCCCCATTCCTGGGATTCTCCAGGCAAGAACACTGGAGTGGGGTGCCATCACCTTCTCTGTCTCATGGTCTAGACCTGTCTTTAGCTCTTATAGGTACAACACTTGGAAACCAGACAGTCTTAGCGTAACAGAGACCTTAGAAGTTAACACGCAATAATAATGTTTAGAATAAAACTATCATCAGATATATTTAGAAGAAGAGAAACTGAAGCATAGAGGGATCATGCAATATGCTCAGAATTTCACAGCTAGTTAGTGGAAAGGCAAAATTTAAACCCAGAGAAGCCCAGCTCCACAGTGAGCATCCTTCAGTCCTCTGCAGCTCACCTGCTGAGTCCCAGACTCTTTTAAGATGTGTAGAGTCAAGGCTCTTCTTGCCAAATGCTGTTAGTCACTTCATTATGAATCAATGTAAGAACATTAGGAAGTGATATTTTTAGGAATCCATTCATCTTCTCCCCATCCACCCTACACTCATTTTTCTGAGCACATCCTGAAACTGTAAGAAAAGTACTGGAAAATGGTAGGGGGTATAAAACCTAAAATAAAGAGAGTGCTTGACACAGGGTGTTTCTATTTCTCTCGCATTTCCTTTACATGCTATTGCAGCTTTGAAATCATGTCTAAACTTTGACATGATTCTTCAGGTTCCTTCATAAAAATGAACGTCATTCATTTTACTTACTTAAAATATTTCCCTCTCTAAAAACCTTAGATTTTATTCAGATCCTTTTGGTTAATATTCAGAAATCCAAGCACTTCCTTCTCTGCATGGATCATGAAGAAGGCATAGGCAGTCCAGCTACATGGGCCCTGCAGGCCTAGGTCTGAATCCCTGCCTAAACATGTGCAAACTATGTCCAGTGTCAGGGCAGAAGCAGAAAAACAAAGGCTAGAGTCCAAAGAGAGAACACCAGTGTCTTTGAGCTCCACACTCCTTTCTGGTGAAAATGGCTTAGAGAGTAAGTTCAGATGAGAACTAAACGTAATCTTAATGTTGTCTTTGCATAGGAAACATGTTACTTCCACTGTGTGCTTAACTAGAATCCATTGAGAGATGGAGATTAGAACCATCATTTTACTCTCAGTTTAAGTCTGGAATTTTTAGATTCCACATAAAAGTGATATTATATCAGTTCAGTTCAGTTCAGTCGCTCAGTCATGCCCAACTCTTTGCAACCCCATGAGTTGTAGCACGCCAGGCCTCCCTGTCCATCACCAACTCCTGGAGTTTACCCAAACTCATTTCCATTGAGTCGGTGATGCCATCCAGCCATCTCATTCTCGGTCGTCCCCTTCTCCTCCTGCCCCCAATCCCTCCCAGCATCAGAGTCTTTTCCAGTGAGTCAACTCTTCGCATGAGATGGCCAAAGTACTGGAGTTTCAGCTTCGGCATCAGTCCTTCCAAAGAAATCCCAGGACTGATCTCCTTTAGGATGGACTGGTTGGCTCTCTTTGCAGATATTATGTAGTATTTGTCTTTTCCTAACTTATTTCACTTAGCTTGGTACTCTCAATCCTGACCCTACCCCAGCCACCACCTCCATCCTTGGGATCTTCCCTGTAGTTCAGGGTGTGAAAAAAAAAGTCAATCAAGAGAAATTTCTCAAATGGCAACGGATGAACCTATTTTCAGGGCAGGAATATAAATGCAGATGTAGAGACCAGACGTATGGACACAGTGGGGGAAGGAGTGAAGTGAGTGAAATTCGTTCAGTCTTGTCTGACTCTGTGGGCTCTCATGGACTGTAGCCTGCCGATTCCTCTGTCCATGGAATTCTCTAGGCCAGAGTACTGGAGTGGGTAGCCCTTCTCTCCTCCAGGGGATCTTCCAAACCTAGGGATTGAACCAAGGTCTCCCACATTGCAAGCAGATTCTTTACTGTCTGAACCACAAGGGAAGCCCAAGAATACTGGAGTGGGTAGCCTACCCCTCTTCCAGCAGATCTTTCCAACTCAGGAATTAAATAGGGGTCTCCTGCCTTGCAGGAGGCTTCTCTACCAGTTGAGCTCACAGGGAAGCCAGGGGAAGGAGATGGTGGGATGAACTGAGTGAGCAGCACTGACAATCTACACACTACCATATGGAAAACAGAAGCTAGTAGGAAGCTGGAAGCTCGGCTTCCCTGGTGGCTCAGCAGTTAAAGCGTCTGCCTGCAATGTGGGGAGACCTCGGCTCAATCCCTGGGTCAGGAAGATCCCCTGGAGAAGGAAATGGCAACCCACTCCAGTATTCTTGCCTGGAGAATCCCATGGACAGAGGAGCCTGGTGGCTACAGTCCACGGGGTCGCAAAGAGTTGTACACGACTGAGCGAGTTCATTTCACTTCAGGAAGCTGGAGAAGTTGCTGGATGGCATAGGGAGCTCAGCTGCTGCTCTGTGATGACCTAGGGGGGTTGGAAGCGGAGTTGGGAGGGAGGCTGAAGAGGGAAGGGATTATATGTATACTTACAGCCAATTCACATTGTTCAACACAATATCATAAAGCAATTACCCTCTAATTAAAAACAAAATAAGAAAGAGAAGTTTCCCAAAGAAACTTTCAAAGAGACTTTAGGGAGTACCCACTCTGGCTGACTTAAAAAAAAATTATGAAAATGATATTAAGGGCTGTAAAAGCTGAGAAGTGCTCCATGTTTAAGTACCCGGGCTGTGTCTTCAAGCTGTCCTGTATCTCCAGCCCCCACCTCAGTTACCATATTGCCAGAAACACAAGAGATGATAAAGAAATGCTAAATCAGATGGAACAGCTACAATTTCCCAGAACACATGGCAGTGAGGAGAAGAAGCAAATGTGCAACCCAAGTATCAGGACCAAGAAGACATGAAGGGTCAGCAGAAATGCACTAAAGTCAAGAGTCCTTGGAAACTTAAGGCACTTGAAGTTCAACATACCCAAACTTAAAAAAAAAAAAGAAAAAGATAAAGGGAAAAGACAGAAAAATTGCTACCTCAAAATATAAGTGCTCAATAATGTAGAGTTAGCCCCCAAATGCCACTTTTGTTCAAACCAGACAACCTAGAATTCATTGTCACTAAGTCATTTATCATTTTGACAACCTTTAGGTCTTAGGGATATGTAATCAGGTTATAAAACAATTGCATTTTCCCCAAACCTCCTACAGATAACTAATTTCACTTCTTTAAAAGACATCCTGTCCACTGCTGTTCAGCTTCTTAGTAACAGTGTAGGGACCGTCCCAAGTGAAAGGGGAAAGTTTTGGTTCCTTGTACCACTGGGCTTTGGCCTTAGTATGTGGAGCTATGTATGCTTAGCCTAAAATGTCTCATAATGTTTGTAACATACCTTTGGAAATCTGAGTTTTCATTCAAACTCTGTAGCTTATTAGCATTCTAAATAAATTAAATACATTAAAATGCATAATTAATGGAGTTCCATGAAACGTGAATGAGAAATAGGAATGATGACTAGTAATGGGTCTTGTAACGGGGTACTAAGCACTTCTTTCCCTCATTTACCTTCTGCTAAATAAGTCAACACATATTTATTAAGTACCAACATGCCTAATTTTTCAATGCTTCTGCATATTATGCCAATTAAAATCATTTATTTATTTAACAATCTGTCATTGAGCTCCTCCTATAAGACTCTTTTTTGAGTATTGCACTGATTCCTGGGGTGGATCTGAGGAACTCAGTCAGAGATCATAAAACATGTGGCTGCCTCCAGGAACTACCAGGCCTGTGTAACTGTCAAGTACCCAGACCACACTAAGTGCCAGGCAGGGGAGAGGGGTGGCAAATGTACTCACAAACTCAGAATTTGCTGACTTCTTAGCATGTGTTTAGAGACTGGAAATGGCTACAGAATTTCAAAGATTAAAATGTTCCTCAAATGCCAGCTCTTAGATTTCCCATTTGCTACATGGGGCTAGTGGTAAAGAATCTGCCTGACAATGCATAAGACATAAAAGACACGGGTTCAGTCCTTGGATTAGGAAGATCCCCTGGAGGAGGGCATGGCAACCCACTCTAGTATTCCTGCCTGGAGAATCCCATGGACAGAGGAGCCTGGCGGGCTACAGAGCCTTGGCAGGCAAAGAACTGGACATGACTGAAGTGACCTAGCACACGCTAAAAGGATAGATTAAGAAAGAGAGGATGTCTCCATCAATTACTAGACCCAATGATGTCACAAGTGCAGTTTATAAATCTATTACACAGCTCTCAGGAAAAGAATAAATATTTGTTTGCATTACTACTCAAAAGTTTTTATGTATTTTTCTTATGTCAGAGAAGAGAGAGACTCATTCAGTCATGATTTTCTTACTAGTCTGTGAAAATGTAAACAAGAGATAGATGCTTTGGATACACATGGCCCAGAAGAAGTCTATTGATCTTGTTGGGCTTGTTTGGCTCTTGGGCTCCAACCATGTCCACCTGCTTTTCAACCAGTTCTTAATTTTTCTGTTTTATTTTAAAATGTTAAAAATTACTCATATGCAAAGGCCTTTGACTGTGTGGATCACAATCAACTGTGGAAACTTCTGAAAGAGATGGGAATACCAGACCACCTAACCTGCCTCTTGAGAGAAATCTGTATGCAGGTCAGGAAGCAACAGTTAGAACTGGACATGGAACAACAGACTGGTTCCAAATAGGAAAAGGAGTACATCAAGGCTGTATATTGTCACCCCACTTATTTAACTTCTATGCAGAGTACATCATGAGAAACGCTGGGCTGGAAGAAACACAAGCTGGAACCAAAATTGCTGGGAGAAATATCAATAACCTCAGATATGTAGACGACAACACCCTTATGGCAGAAAGTGAAGAAGAGCTAAAAAGCCTCTTGATGAAAGTGAAAGAGGAGAATGAAAAAGTTGGCTTAAAGCTCAACATTTAGAAAACGAAGATCATGGCATCCGGTCCCATCACCTCATGGGAAATGGATGGGGAAACAGGGGAAACAGTGTCACATATTATTTTGGGGGCTCCAAAATCACTGCAGATGGTGACTGCAGCCATGAAATTAAAAGACGCTTACTCCTTGGAAGAAAAGTTATGACCAACCTAGATAGTATATTCAAAAGCAGAGACATTACTTTGCCGACTAAGGTCCGTCTAGTCAAGGCTATGGTTTTTCCAGTGATCATGTATGGATGTGAGTGTTGGACTGTGAAGAAGGCTGAGCGCCGAAGAATTGATGCTTTCGAACTGTGGCGTTGAAGAAGACTCTTGAGAGTCCCTTGAACTGCAAGGAGATCCAACCAGTCCATTCTGAAGATCAGCCCTGGGTGTTCTTTGGAAGGAATGATGCTAAAGCTGAAACTCCAGTACTTTGGCCACCTCATGCGAAGAGCTGACTCATTGGAAAAAAACTCTGATGCTGGGAGGGACTGGGGGCAGGAGGAGAAGGGGACGACCGAGGATGAGATGGCTGGATGGCATCATGGACTCGATGGACATGAGTCTGAGTGAACTCCGGGAGATGGTAGTGAACAGGGAGGCCTGGCGTGCTGCGATTCATGGGGTCACAAAGAGTCGGACACGACTGAGAGACTGAACTGAACTGAACCAATGTTTATAACAGTTGCAAGGACCCAATGCAGCACTGACTTCCAGTAAATATTAATTTCATCCTGTGAATTTTCTCCTTAAAAATATTACTTTCTATTTGATTAGAAATTTTTCAAAGGACATATACATATATCTAAAAACATATGAAAGGATATTCAACATCATTAGTTATTATGGAAATAGACATCAAAATCAACTGAAAGACTACCTCACACCCACTAGAATGACACTAACAAGTGCTGGCAAAGACAATCTGAAGAAACTGAAAACATATCCTGCTGGTAGGAATGAAAAATGACCGCAACTGCTTTGAAAAATGGTTAGGAAATTCCTCAAAATGTTAAGCAAAGTTATCACATGAACCAGCAATTATACTTCTAAGTTCACACCCAAGACAACTGAAAACAAAGGTTCATGAAAAACAAATGTCCATACATGTACATGAATGTTCATAGAAACATATGCATACTCCCAACATGAAAGCATTAAGTGATGAATAGATAAAAAAGGTGTTATATCCAGGAATACTATTCACCAATAAAAGTAATAATGCCCTGAAATATGCTACAGCATAGAAGAACCTTGAAAGTGTAATATTTAATGAAAGAAGCTACACAAGAGGCTATCTTATATGATTTCATTTATATGAAATTTCTAGAATAAACAAATCCACAGAGACATAATGTCAATCACCAATTGTCAGAAGGCAGAAGAAGCAAAAACATTGCTGTCTTTTCACCTTGGCTTTCTCTACAGGCTTTTATTTTTCAGTGCATCAATAGGTAAAAGGAGACAAATATTGTTCAGTATCTTAGATCCTGCATAAAAGTCACAGTCAATTTCATGCCATGATTTTGAAGAGAGGGAGCCCACATTGCAAGCAGTTGGAGAAAGAAGGGAAACCCATCATGTATTTCCCCAATCACTTTGCAGTATTGAGAAAACTTTACTCTCAGACCTCTGTTTCAGAACAAATATTGTTCTGAGAAAATTGGTCCATTCTCTGTGCCTGTTGGAAAGCAATTAAAGCTGAAATCAAATAGCTATAATCATCTGTTCATTTCTGACCCTTATCTCTTCATTTTCAGAAAGAGCTGCTATATATTAAAGTGTTTGTGGATCATCCCCGTGCACCAGCCCCCAGCATCCTGTATCCTGTATCGAACATAGACTGGTGCTTCATTTCTTACATGATAGTATTGTAAAGTAAAATAAAGTAAAAATAAAATTTAAAAAAATAAAGTGTTTGTGGATCATTCAATAATGAAACCAATGCTGAGAAAATTTGGAATTTTTAACATAAACTCCAAACAAAGTATAGATGAGAGGCTAGCCACCTTCCAATTTTGCTTCTCTAAGAGAAGAAGTCATGAGATTCCCCTCTCTTTAACTTTATGATGACTCAGTTGTGTCCGACTCTATGCGAGCCCATGGACTGTAGCTTGACAGGCTCCTCTGTGCATGAAATTTTCCAGGCAAGAATAATGAAGCAGGTGCAAGGGATCTTCCAGAACCAGAGATTGAACCCACATCTCTTGCGCTTCCTGCACTGGCAGGTGGATTCTTTATCACTAGCACCACTTAGGCTATTCCCCAGCCAGCACGACAAAGAGAAGCAGAACCACACTCTTTGACACCTCAAGTTTTGGCAAAGGGGAAAATTTTTTTCCTTCCCACACTGGGACTCCCCGGTCCCCTCTTCTTTCTGGTGTGATTTTCATGCATACACCTAGTAACACCCCCTTTATCCATCCCCATTGGTGACCCTTAACCAAGAATCAGATTTAGTTCATAAAGAACAGGAGTCAGACACACTTACTCCAGTGTTTACTGCAGCACTATTTACAGCAGTCAGGACATGGAAGCAACCTAAATGTCCATCAGCAGGTGAATGGGTAAAGATGAGATACATAAATACAAAGGAATGCTACTCAGCCATAAAAAGGGATGAGATCAGGTAATCTGTAGTGATGTGAATTAATCTAGCACCTGTCGTACAGAGTAAGGTAAGTCAGAAAGAGAAGAACAAATATTATATATCAACATGTATACATGGAATCCTGAAAATGGTGCAGATGAACCAATTTGCAGGGCAGGTATAGAGACACAGAGCACGGACTTGTGGACACCGTGGGAGAAGAAAGTGTGAAAGTGAAAGCGTGAGTCGTTCAGTCGTGTCTGACTCTTTGTGACCCCATGGACTACACAGTCCTTGGAATTCTCCAGGCCAGAAGACTGGAGTGGGTAGCTTTTCCCTTCTCCAAAGGGATCTTTCCGACCCAGGGATCGAACCCAGGTCCTCACATTGCAGGTGTATTCTTTACCAGCTGAGCCATGGGAAGCCCAAGAATACTGGAGTGGGTAGCCTATCCTTTCTCCAGGGGATTTTTCCGACCCAGGAATTGAACCAGGGTCTCCTGCATTGCAAGCAGATTCTTTACCAACTGAGCTGTGAGGGGAGAAGGAGAGGGTGGGAGGAACTGAGAGAGTGGTATTGCCATATATAAACTACTCTTTGTAAAACAGAGAGCTAGGGGAAGCTGCTGTATAGCACAGAGAGCTCAGCTCAGTGCTCTGTGATGACCCAGAGGGGGTGGGATGGGGGGGCAGAGGGAGGCCCAAGAGTGAGGGATTATATTTTACTTGGATATATGTACACTTATAGCTGATTCATGCTGTTGTACAGCAGAAACCAATACAACATTGTAAAGGAATTATGCTCCAAATAAATAAAATATAATAATAATAATAAAGAACTGAGGTCAGAAAACTGTGGTTCAGGGGTCAAATTTGAGCCGATAGACTGTTTTTGGGAGTGAAATTGTTTTGGAAACAGCTAAGCTCATTTGTTTATATGTCATCTATGGGTGCTTCTGAGCTACAATTGGTTAGTAGAGACAGCAAAGCCTAAAAGGCCAGAAACATTTACTTACCTGGCCGTTTACAGAGAAAGGTCCCCAACTGCTAAATAAAAGACGGCAGATGGTAGCTTTTACAAGTTACATATTTTACATATCTGAACTGTTCAAAATGTTTTGACATGGATTTAAGTGCTTTGCTGTTATCTATTTCAAATAGTATATACATGCAGGAGAAGTACAGCCAAAAATGAAAGCAATAGATTTTGAAATAAGACAGACTTCAGTGTGGTCCTGATTCGGATACTTAACTAGTTGTAAGATCTTGGATAGGTTACTTACTGTCTTTAACCTTCAGCCCTTTTATCTGTGAAATGGGGATAATGAGAATTTGCACCTATGCCAGTTAGAGTGATTTTGGCTGAGTGTACCAAAATCTCCACTCAAAATGGCTTAAATCAAAAGGAAAATAACATTATCTTGCTTAACAAGATGTGGTTCCTGGGCGGTCAAACTCAGTGTCTAAATGGAAGCAGGATGGACCCAGGAATCATCCTGCTCAGCCATCACTGGCTTTTTCCTTAAGCTAAGCTCCCCTCATCACAAGTAGCTGCCATGACTTTACACATCACTTCTAGACAGAATCTTGCATAGATCTGCATCAACTGGCCACCTCTTCAGCAGTCTCCAGCACGGGGACTGGCATTCCTCTGAGCGGCTCAGGGAAAGCACATAGCCACATGGAGAATGGACTGACTGCTAGAACAAACTGGAATGCAGTCAGAAGGAGGGCCACAGAGGAAAAAACGTGAGCAGGCAGCCAACAACATCAGACAAGATGTTATGAGGACTCAGTAAACTAACACACAGAAAACACCAATATCCATTCAAGAAATGTTAGCCCTTCCTTTGAGTGCTGATATCTTTTGGCTGGATTCGCTGCTTCCAAAATGTATACCTTAATGTAAGGTCAGCTCAAATTCATTTGCCTTGAGAGTTTTAGAAGAAATCCATGTTATTCCATTAGATGACTGAAAAATTTCAGGCTCCAATGAGACTGGATGAACGTCATTAACATCTCCGCATCTTTGTTGCAGCACACACTCATGTATCAGAGTTATCTGTGTCCCTCTCATACTAATTCTGTATCAAATACATATATCCCCAAGGTCATTCAGAGAATTAACTTCAAAGTAAACTTCATTAAGGTAAATGTACCATTTTCTTCACAAAAATTACTCACTGAGTATACATAATTAATAATAATAATTTAAAAGTCCTCCTCCTTAGCCCCCCTCATTCTTGCTTGGCTCAGACATCCTCTTCTCAACTTATTATTTGCAGCCTCTCTTACCTGCCCTCACAGGCCCAGCATGCCACACTCCCTGTGCCCCAGCCCTTATCTTGCTTCATTGAAAAGGCTAATTTACATCATCCTCTCCCTTCCCCAGGCTGTGAGATCTGAAAGAGCAACTTCTGATACTCGTATGTGCTCTTTTTATATTTTGGAGAAAAAGAAACAAATGAATATGAGTGCCTATTGAGAATTTCCCCATTGAGAGACTATTGCTCTTATTTACACGTCTTATTTGCCTTGGAGGAACTGCTGTTTGCACTCATAGATTGAAAGGCCTACCCCTCCACCTCTGGTTCCTTCTCCTAGTGTTCTCAGCAAGGCAGGTTGACTGAAGCCATCCCAAAGACCACTGTTGTTTTTCTTCTCCCCCCCCCTCCCTGTCTCAATCAAGACAGTGTTCCACAAAGAAAAAAAGAGTCATACACTGAGACTCTACCCCAAATGAAGAGTCGAGGCAGGGTGTAAATATGAACCAGGAGGGTCTACCTGTGGGTATTCTGAGCAGGTGAGAGAACAGTCCAGAAACTTAAATTGCAATGTTATCAGATATTTATTTAAAACTATCCTACTGGTATAGGTATCAGGCTTCCCTGCCTGCCAATAAAGCAGACCTGGGTTCAATCCCTGGTCCCGAAAGATCCCACATGCCTCGGAACAACTAAAGCTGTGTGTCATGGCTACTGAGCCTGTGCTCCAGAGCCCACGCTCCACAACAAGAGAAGCCACACAATGAGAAGCCCGCACACCACAGCAACAGAAAAGCCCAGGCAACAACGAAGGCCCAGCACAGCCACAAAAGAAACGAATAAATAAATATGAAATTTTAAAAGATGAAACTAACCTACCAACAACATGAATACACGAATCCCTCAAAACTTTAGCTCTGGATCAAGAACAGCACAGGGGAAATCGTCCTTGGAGAATGTTGACTTCAGGGACTAAAATGCTCCCATATCCCAAACTGGGAGCTGTTCTAAGAAAATGCATCCATGTGGCCATGCCCTCCCATTAAGCTCTGCCTTTTGAATTCCCATCCATTTCCCCACAGACAACTCAGAGGTCAGTTCAGTCGTGCACTCTTCCCGAGTCCTCCCACCTGGCCTTAGCCTTGGCCTCCTCCCTGCTTCCTCAGGACTCAGCTGATTTCTTTATTATAACAGGCATCACTCTCTGTCTTGAGTGCCAGCTATTTTGGTGGGTGTTTGTGATTCCTGCTCCCCACCAGGGAGATCCTGAGCTCAGGGGCCATGATTCACTCACTCTGTCTCCCTCATCATCACAGATCATTTAACTTTCTATAGAAGCAAAGGCAGGCATATGTCACATCAACAAACACAGCTGAGAATGTTCATTCCATTATATTTTACTACAAGACTGAAAGCTTCTTTGAAAACAGGCTGTTTCCCCTTTGCAAGTAGGATTTTGGATTTTTTTTTTAATTACAATAAAGAAGCTGAGTGTTGATCCTTTCTGTATGATTGCCTATATAGAAAAAAAAAAAAGTCTTTTCCTTTTTTGGTTAGGGTGCAGATACTGTACCAAATATAAATGCCTACATTTGCCTAATCCTCTTTCTTGTGAAGACATGTATATCTTTCTGATTTAAAGTTGCCTAAAGAGACTGGGTTTTGGCAGATAGCATCAGATCACAAAAGTCAGTTTTTCTCTATATATGGACCTCCCAAGCATCCAAAATCAAAATACCACAAATTGATCACATCAGAGCCATCAAAGATAAGAAAAGTAACTCTCTCTGCAATATTGAACTCATGCCAGTACAGAGCTAAGGCAACACGGAATATGCCTTTTTTGGCTTGTCCAGGCAAGGAAAAAAATTACACAAAGCCTAGATGTGATTGAAAAATGAACCGGGCTCCTTTGTAAGGTGGTGGATTCCCATGATTACAGGTATATGAAAGCACAGGGCAGTCTGGCTATTAATCATGGGTCTGTAGGGATTTCTTCCATGGGGCAGAAGGTTGGACCAGAGAGCCACTAAGGTCCCTTCTACAGTATTCCTGGATCTAAGCCACAAGGAAGAGCCTGATTGGCAGAAAGAAACTGTCAACTCCCCAGTTCTCTTGTTCCCTCTGGCATCTGACAGACAGGTGGTAGTGTCACGATGCTACACAAATGCAAGGTGTAGACTTTCAAACTCAGACTCAGCGAATACCAAACACACTGTCACAGTGTCCCAGTCAAAAATTAGAGCTGTGGAAGCTGATTAATTTTGCATCCAACTGAAATTCCATTTCACAGCAAAGTAGTTTCACAGCTGTGAAAGGATGAGCACTATGGCTCCAGCGAAATCAATGAGCCCTCTCTAGTACTTAAAACATTCTTATCATTCCCTTTGGGTGACAGACAACTTTACACGAACATGGTTCAGATAAGTCAAACCTAAAGCATTCCAATGGGTGGACAAACAATTGCCCATGAAATTCATGTACTTCTCAGCTAGGGGTAATCACTGGCTCTCTGCCCACAGAACACACGGAGGTCAAAGTCCTAGGCGTCTGTCTGTTCCTGCTTGTGCTCCCTATCTGTGTTCAGCTTGCTCCTTCGCCACTGCACTCAGTCAGTACTGCGTGGATATTATATTATCCAAATGTCTGAAGGGTTCTGATAGGCTCAACAGCAACATGTACACATTCCAGCTCCAACTGTGGAGAAGATTTATTTTCAGCCACATTCATAAACAGCCTGAATGATCAAAGCAGATTTTTTCTGAGAAGGTTTTCAGGAAAAATTACTCTAGGGATAGTTATAACAAATAAGGAAAAAGAAAACAAAAACAAAAATGAAAAACAAAACAACACAAACAGGTCTTCAGTGGGGAAAGACTAGGTTAAAGCATTTCCTTCCTCCCTGATGCCTCTAACCCTTCAGATATGGTAATGTGAATGCAAATCTTCAAGAGGGAAATTTTGGAAGCACATTTCACAGCTTATTTGACCATGGGAACCTTTATTCCTGGCTTCCATTGAAATTTCATTTCCATAGATACATAGTTTAGGAAATGCTGAGTTAAAATCAAACCCAGGGGTCTACAGTATAGGGAATGCTAATAGAATGGTCCAGAAAGTATCAGAGAACTAAAGCTTTTTACACAACTCAGACTGGTAAAAATAGCATTCAATCTGGAAATGGTTCCTTTTTCGTGAAAAGCTCAGGGAAGCTATAAAATCACCTCTACTTGCATAAATGCCAGGCTAAGAATAAGAGGAGAGAAGGGAACAAGTGAAAGGAGCAGGAGGAGGTGGACATGGATGCATGGACAAAGGGAGGCCAGGCCCAGCAGGTATTCCTGGGCACAGGTAGTGAGAGCAGGGGTTTTGCCATATCTGCTCTGGAACAAAGCTGAACCCCTAGGACAGCAATAAAAGAAAATGAGCCCAGTTTTAGAGCCATTTGAGAATACGGCCGATTCTGTTATATGAGTCTAATCACAGATACAAAAGCTGAGAGACAACAGAGATAAGCTTGGGATGCTGTTCAGTAAAACCACAGACTGGACTGGCTCATGGCTGGAGCCGAGATGTTAAACGGAGGAGTGGACAATAGGCTCCTTTCCTTAGTCAAATCTGTTGAAGGTCATCACCAATGCCATTTTCAGAGAAAGGTACATCATGCAAAGAATCCCAATGCACATTACTATATCTCAGATGTTAAGCTGGCATATATTTACACTGATTGTGTAAGAAGCCAGATGGATAAACCTGCAAGTGTAGTCAAGGATCAGGTGCCCATGACAGAACAACAGATTAGAAGAAGCATTATTTATCAAAAGGCACCAAAGTGTTTCTCATTTTTAACCTAGTAATTCTAGATGGAGTCTGCCTAGAGAAAAGCATCCTAAATATGGAAAAATGTTTTGTCCAAAGGTATGTCCTGCCATATTAACTATATGAAGAGAAATGTTAAAATCATATATATTTCCAATGATGGAATCATTAAATAAAGTTAATGGAGTCACACACTGGGGTTATGAAGTTAAAGATAAGTTATGAAGTTATGATATTTATGAAGTTATGATAAGTGATATTTTTGAAATATCTGTTAATATAATTTAATATAATGGTAGATATACTAAAGATAAAAAATAAGTGTATGATGTTCTTGTGATCATGAAAAAATTAAGGCAAATATGGCAAAAATGACTGAACATATCTCAGAACACTAACAACAGTGTTCAATCACTGGGTTGAGATGATCCCCTGGAGAAGGAAACAGACACCCATTCCAGTATTCTGGATGGAGAATTCCATGGATTGTGCAGCCCATGGGGTCCCAAAGATCAGAGATGACTGAGCTACTTTCGCTTTCACTTTTCATTGTGTCTTCTCTTTCAATCTGTCCCAAACTAATAATGTGCCCCTAAAATGTAATTTCAAATCATTTCTTAAAAAAAAAAAAAAAGTCCAAGCAATCCCTTAACTTTGCTGTAGGTAACTGAGACAAAAGAAAAAAAATCGCAATAGAAATGTTAACTAAACTCCGAGGAAAGATGAGACTTTCATAAGAGAGCATAATGGATACAGAAGTAACATAGACTCCTGGAACCTGAGTAAAGTAAGTCAGAAAGAAAAACACCAATATTAATGCATATATATGGAATTTAGAAAGGTGGTAACAATGATCCTATATGCAAGACAGCAAAGAGACACAGATGTAAAGAACAGACTTTTGGACTCTGTAGAAGAAGGCGAGGGTGGGATGATTTGAGAGAACAGCACTGAAACATGTATATAACCATATGTGAAATAGATTATCAGCCCAGGTTCGATGGATGAGACAGGGCACTCAGGGCTGGTGAACTGGGATGACTCTGAGGGATGAGATGGGGAGGGGAGGTGGGAGGGGGGTCCAGGATGGGGAACACATGTATACCCATGGCTGATTCATGTCAATGTAGGGCAAAAACAACTACAATATTGTAAAGTAATTAGCCTATAATTAAAATAAATTAATTAATTTTTAAATAAATAAAACAGAAAAAAAAGTAACATAGACTCTGTCTTAATAGAAATAACTGTTTTTAAAAAAGCTTATATTTTCAGTAGAATTCAGCTTCACAGTAATAAAGCAGCACCCTGACATGAGCCAAGGAGAAAAGAAGCCAGTCTAAAAATACCTCCGTAAAAATGGAAAGAGCTGACATTTCCTCCCATGCTCCTGGAACAGCCATTTCTGGGACTGCAAGGCCCTCAGCTGTCCAATCATTTTATCTTTCACTGTGCTTTACATCTATCCTTCTTAGGGCAGGGAAGGTATGCAGAAAATGGCTCCAATTTTCAGTCTGCATGAACTTTCTTTGATTTCTTAAAACAGATCGGTTACCAAAAAGTACTACAAACAAAGGAATCCACGAATTTCAAAAATAGGCAGTGCTAAAACAATCTGCGGGAATAAATAACTTCTAACTTTAAATTCCTGGCTCATCAACCTCTAGCATGCACCCACACATTCTCCTCCAGCATGGGTACTTGAATAGGTGTCATCTGTTCTTTCATTTATTCAGATAGTTCTATTGAGCAATGATGTACCAGGCACCATGGACGGTATGTGTGAGAATAAGAGATGATTGGACATAGCGAAGCCTCCTGAAATCATCCCAAGACAGTTGCAGGCCCCTAATCAACCTCATGCGAAGAGTTGACTCATTGGAAGACACTGATGCTGGGAGGGATTGGGGGCAGGAGGAGAAGGAGATGACGGAGGATGAGATGGCTGGATGGCATCACCGACTCGATGGACATGAGTCTGAGTGAACTCCAGGAGTTGGTGACGGACAGGGAGGCCTGGCGTGCTGCGATTCTTGGGGTCGCAAAGAGTCAGATATGACTGAGCGACTGAACTGAACTGAAAAAGAAATTGAGCAACATTTACTCAAACCATTCACAGACTTGACAAGAGACTGTAGAGGTGGTGGTCTAAAAACCATCTTCCTCTGCATTCGTGGATGGTGGAGACTCTGGCCAAATGGTTTAAAAAAAAAAAAAAAAAGGAAAAGAAAAACATGGATTTAACACTTGTGTCTAGAATGCTTCTCTAGCCACTAAGGGTGTGACTGAAGTCACATATTTTGTTACAGAAGCCCTTTGTAATCAATATGCCATATGACTGTTTGTATACATTGTCGTATACACTGGTCTATGTAAGGAGACATATATAGTAAATGTTAGCCATCATATGGACATAAAGAAAGATACACGAGGCAACTGAATTTGGTTTGCCAGCATATCTGAGGCATAACTGCTTTGTGATTAGGAAATGATGGTCTCTAAATCTCCATAATGCATGCATATCTCTACCTCCTCCAAAGCTAACCAATTTGGGGTGCTGTTGCTTGGAAAATTATTACAATAGTGAAGGGAAATTGTATTAATGAAGATGAAAGACAGTACAGATTATTTTTAATCCCTGCATTTTTCACACTTTCTCAGTTGTAGCCCCAAGTATCTTCAAATTGAAAGCCCAGGCACACCTACTGCTGAGTCAGCCTCTCCCACAGACAAACTAGGAATGACAAGCAGGTTACCTATGAAGGGCATCCATCTGGCCCCTGTTGCTTCTCCAGTCTTACCACTGATTCTCGGCCCATGTACTGGGTTTTGTAATACCGTATGCTATCCTCACTCCAATTCTGCTTCTGGGATGAGAGTCTAAACACCCATGAATTGGAGCTCGCCAAGAAGGACAGAAAAAACTTTTAATAGCCAAATTTTAAAAATTTTGATGAAAACTATAAATCTACAGAGTCATGAAGTTTAATAAATTTCAAGCATAAGAAGATGAAGAATCTTATATAAAGGCACATCATATTCAACTTTCTACAAGAACACAAGGAATACCAAATCTTAATAATGTCCAGCGAGAAAATGTAAGTTATATACTGAAGAACAGAGATCCGAATGACATTAGGATTCTTGTCAGAAGCAGTGAAATTTCTGTCAGTAGAGGAGGTGGCTCAGTTAATGAAGAATCTGCCTGCAATGCAAGAGATTGCTTGCAATGCAGGAGACCTGGGTTTGATCCCTGGGTCAGGAAGATCCCCTGAAGAAGGAAATGGCAATCCACTCTAGTATTTTTGCCTGTGAAATCCCATGAATAGAGGATCCTGGCAGGCTACAACCCTTGGACCACAAGAGTTAAACAGAATTTCACAATTAAACGATCATCATCAGAACATATCTCTAAAAAACTGAAAGGAAAAAGCAAAGAGAAACCAACAAAAATAGTTAAACTAGAATTCTTTACTCAACAAAAATATATTTTGATAACAGAGGTGCAATAAAGCCATGTTCAGACATATGGAAGCTAAGAATTCATCAGCTGCTGAACTGGACCACAAGAAATAATAAAAGATGACCTTCAGGCAAAAAAAAAAATACCTGCCAGAAATCTGGGTCTGCACAAAGGAATACGGAGCACTAGAAATCGCAATTATGTGGGTAAATATAAAGACTTCTTTTTTCTTTAAAAATATACTTCAAAATATAATCAAATGTTTAAAGCAGAAACAATAACCAAGTATTGTGAAGTCTGACATAAATCTAGAAATAAACTATTTGATAATGATAGCATAAATGTTGAAAGGGGAGAAATGAAAGTATATTTGTGTACAATTCATATACTATGTGTTAAGTGGCATAACATCACTTGTAGATAGATAATGAAAGTTAAAGAAACACCCTACAAACTACAAAATACTAATAAAGACACCATAAAAATAATGAAACAAGGAACTAAAGGTAATGAGACAACAAAGCAAATGCAAATGAATTGCAAGGCAAAGATTATCAAATTAGATAAAAGAACAAGACCCAATTACAAGCTGCCTATAAGAAGCTCACTTTACACATAAAATTTACAGACAGGCTAAAAGTATAAATGAGTGAAAACACATCACACAATAACCAGTGAAAACTGGAGTCAATATATTAAGTCAGACAGGTAGACTTCAAAAGTGAAAGAAAGTGAAGTCACTCAGTCTTGTCCAACTCTTTGCGACCCCATGGACTGCAGCCTATCACACCCTTCCATCCACGGGATTTTCCAGGCAAGAGTACTGGAGTGGGTTGCCATTTTCTTCTCCAGAGGATCTTCCCAACCCAGGGATTGAACCTGGGTCTCTCGCATTGTAGGCAGACGCTTATCATCTGAGCCACCAGGGAAGACTTAAGACTTCAAAAGCAGAAAAAATTAAGGGATATTACAGAATGACAGAGCTTCCCATGTAGCTCAGTTGGTAAAAATATGCCAGGAAATGCAGGAAACACAGGTTCTATTCCCAGGTCAGGAAGATCCACTGGAGAAGGAAATGGCAACCCATCCCAGAATTCTTGCCTGGAGAATCCCATGGACAGAGAACCCGGCAGGCTATAGTCCATGGGGTTGCAAGAGTCAGACACAATCTAGCAACTCAACCACCACCACCACAGAATGATAAATGGGTGGGACAACTCTCTAAGGGCCCATAAGAGTTATAAATGCGTATGATAGAACTGTATCAACAAATTCAAAATAACTATCCTTCCTCTTTGGTTGACCATGATGGCGACTCCATTTCTTCTGAGGGATTCCTGCCCACAGTAGTAGATATAATGGTCATCTGAGTTAAATTCACCCATTCCAGTCCATTTTAGTTCGCTGATTCCTAGAATGTCGATGTTCACCCTTGCCATCTCTTGTTTGACCACTTCCAATTTGCCTTGATTCATGGACCTGACATCCCAGGTTCCTAGGCAATATTGCTCTTTACAGCATTGGATCTTGCTTCTATCACCAGTCACATGCACAGCTGGGTACTGTTTTTGCTTTGGCTCCATCCCTTCATTCTTTCTGGAGTTATTTCTCCACTGATTTCCAGTAGCATGTTGGGCACCTAATGACCTGGGGAGTTCCTCTTTTGGTATCCTATCATTTTGCCTTTTCATACTGTTCATGGGGTTCTCAAGGCAAGGATACTGAAGTGGCTTGCCATTCCCTTCTCCAGTGGACCACATTCTGTCAGACCTCTCCACCATGACCCGCCCATCTTGGGTTGCCCCGCAGGCATGGCTTGGTTTCATTGAGTTAGAAAAGGCTGTTGTCCTAGTGTGATTAGATTGACTAGTTTTCTGTGAGTATGGTTTTAGTGTGTATACCCTCTGATGCCCTCTTGCAACACCTACCATCTTACTTGGGTTTCTCTTACCTTGGGCATGGGATATCTCTTCACGGCTGCTCCAGCAGTCCATTCTGAAGGAGATCAACCCTGGGATTTCTTTGGAAGCAATGATGCTAAAGCTGAAACTGCAGTACTTAGGCCACCTCATGAGAAGAGTCGACTCATTGGAAGACTCTGATGCTGGGAGGGATTGGGGGCAGGAGGAGAAGGGGATGACTGAGGATGAGATGGCTGGATGGAATCACGGACTTGATGGACATGAGTCTGAGTGAACTCCGAGAGATGATGGTGAACAGGGAGGCCTGGCGTGCTGCGATTCATGGGGTCACAAAGACTCAGTCGGACACGACTGAGTGACTGAACTGAACTGATCCGTTCCTCAATCCTTACTCTCAATAATTGAGAGATGAAGACAGCAAACCAATAAAGATATGCAAGACTCTAAAAACAGTATCAACTATCTTGACAAAAGTTGTTGTTTTAAGTTATAAAACACTTCAACCAACAATAGAAGATAAGCACATTTTTCCCTACTATATGAGAAATTTATCAGATATATAATTTATAAGTACCCAAAAATGTCTCAATATATTTAAAAGGAGTTGGCTCATAAAATATATGTTCTCTGACTACAATGGAATTAGGTTAGAAATTGTTAAAAATGACATTTGGCAAATGCACAAATACTTGGGAATTAAATATACACTTCTAAATAATTCAACAAAGGAAAAAATAAAAATAAATTAGAAAGAATATTAAGTTGACTGAAAATGAAAAAGAGCATGTAAAACTTTGTAGAATGTAGCTAAAGCAGAATTTTGAGGGAAATTTATAGCATTAGAAACATGTATTCAGTTCAGTTCAGTTCAGTCGCTCAGTCGTGTCTGACTCTTTGTGACCCCATAAATTGCAGCACGCCAGGCCTCCCTGTCCATCAACAACTCCTGGAGTTTACCCAAACTCATGTCCATCAAGTCAGTGATGCCATCCAGCCATCTCATCCTCTGTCACCCCCTTCTCCTCCTGCCCCTAATCCCTCCCAGTATCAGGGTCTTTGCCATTGAGTCAGCTCTTCACATGAGGTGGCCAAAGTATTGGAGTTTCAGCATCAGTCCTTCCAATGAACACCCAGGAATGATTTAGGATGAACTGGTTGGATTTCCTTGCAGTCCAAGGGACTTGCAAGAGTCTTCTCCAACACCACAGTTGAAAAGCATCAATTCCCCGGTGCTCAGCTTTCTTCACAGTCCAACTCTCACATCCATACATGACGACTGGAAAAACCATAGATAGCCTTGACTAGGTGGACCTTTGCTGACAAAGTAATATCTCTGCTTTTTAATATGCTGCCTAGGTTGGTCATAACTTTCCTTCCAAGGAGTAAGCATCTTTTAATTTCATGGCTGCAGTCACCATGTGCAGTGATTTTGGAGCCCCCAAAAATAAAGTCTGCTGCTATTTCCCCATCTATTTCCCATGAAGTGAATGGACCAGATGCCATGATCTTAGTTTTCTGAATGTTGAGCTTTAAGCCAACTTTTTCACTCTCTTCTTTCACTTTCATCAACAGGCTTTTTAGTTCCTCTTCACTTTCTGCCATAAGGGTGGTGCCATCTGCATATCTGAGGTTATTGATATTTCTCCTGGCAATCTTGATTCCAGAGTGTGCTTCTTCCAGCCCAGCATATCTCATGATGTACTCTGCATATAAGTTAAATAAGCAGGGTGACAATATACAGCACAAGAAAAGACTCTTCACAAGGACATCATCAGACGGTCAACATAGAAATTAAATTGATTATATTCTTTGCAGCCAAAGATGGAGGAGCTCTATAAAGTCAGCAAAAACAAGACCAGGAGCTGACTGTGGCTCAGATCATGAACTTCTTATTGCCAAATTCAGACTTAAATTGAAGAAAGTAGGGAAAACCACTAGACCATTCAGGTATGACCTAAATCAAATCCCTTATGACTATACAGTGGAAGTGAGAAATAGATTTAAGGGCCTAGATCTGGTAGACAGAGTGCCTGATGAACTATGGACGGAGGTTCATGACACTGTACAGGAGACAGGGATCAAGATCATCCCCAGGGTAAATAAATTCAAAAAAGCAAAATGGCTTCTGAGGAAGCCTTACAAATAGCTGTGAAAAGAAGAGAAGCTAAAAGCAAAGGAGAAAAGGAAAGATGTTGCCATTTGAATACAGAGTTCCAAAGAATAGCAAGGAGAGATAAGAAAGCCTTCCTCAGCGATCAGTGCAAAGAAACAGAGGAAAACAGCAGAATGGGAAAGACTAGAGATCTTTTCAAGAAAATTAGAGATGCCAAGGGAATATTTCATGCAAAGATGGCCTCGATAAAGGACAGAAATGGTATGGACCTAACATAAGCAGAAGATATTAAGAAGAGGTAGCAAGAATACACAGAACTGTACAAAAAAAAAAAAAAGAAAGAAAGAAAGAAAGAAAGAAAGAAACTTGCGTTAGAAAAGAATAAAGTCCTCATTCTAATGATCTTAGTTTCCATATTATTAAACAGGAGAGCAAAATCAAATAAAATTTAAAATAGAGAAAAGAAACAATTATGAGGTCACAAATCAATAAAATAGAAAACAGGAAGACAAGAAAGAAAAAGCAATAAAACTAAAACTTGTTTATTTAAGAAGATCAATAAATTTTACTAACTTACCTTGAGTTATTAGGAAAAAAATGATAAAAGAAAATGCAAAATGAGTAATATCAGAAATGAGAGAAGACATCACTATAGAGACTAGAGCTATCAGAAGGAAACATGTCAATGTATTATGAACTTTATGCTAATAAAATCAAACACTTGATGAACTGAGTGAATTAATTGAAAGGAAAGAACTATCAGTTAACTCAGGAAACAGCTAATTTTAATTACCCTGAAGATAACTAATTATTAAATTTTCTACATCAATAAATTGAATTGTTGTTGAAACTGGCCTACAGAATTTTTCATCCCATTGACTTCAGTAAGCAATTATACCATACATTTTAGCAAGAAATATACCAATTCTATATAAATCTGTCCAAAAAACTGAAGGGGGGGAATATTCTAGAACTTACTTTATGAGGCCAATATTCCCCCAAAAACCAAATCAGGCAAAAGCATCACTGAGAATATATGTACAAGTATTCTTTATAAACATAGATGCAAAAATGCGTAATAACATTTTAGAAAATTTAATCCAACAATATGTAAAACAGTATAATAAAATGATGGCCAAATGGAATTTATCCCAGCTACACAAGATTTGTTGAGCATTCCAAAATCTAGGACTAAGTCTCACACCAACTGACACTACTGAAGAAGTCCTAGCCTCTTGTGTATCTGAGTCCTCCATTTGAGGCAGTTTTGATTTTTAAAAAGCATAAGTACATTAAATTTGTTATTTTTATATAGTATGATAAAAAGTGATCATGCCAATTGTGTACATGTTTGGATATGTGTGTGTGTGTGCGTGCTCAGCTGTTTCAGTCATGTCTGACCCTCATGGACTGTAGCCCACATGCTCCTCTGTCCACCGGATTTTCCCAGCAAGAATACTGAAGCGGGTTGCCATGTCCTCCTCCAGGGGATCTTCAGTACTCAGGGATTGAACCCACGTCTCCTGTGTCTCCTGGGCTTCCCTGGTGGCTCAGACAGTAAAGCCTCTGCCTGCAATGTGGGAGACCCAGGTTCGATTCCTAGGTCAAGAAGATCCCCTGGAGAAGGAAATGGCACCCCACTCCAGTACCGTTGCCTGGAAAATCCCATGGACAGAGGAGCCTGGTGAGCTACAGTCTATGGAGTTGCAAAGAGTCAGACATGACTGAGTGACTTCAGTCCTCTGTCTCCTGGATTGCAGGTGGATTCTTTACCACTGAGCCACTGGGGAAGCCTCACATGCTTGCTGCTGCTGCTGCTGCTGCTGAGTCACTTCAGTCGTGTCCGACTCTGTGCGACCCCAGAGACGGCAGCCCACCAGGCTTCCCCCGTCCCTGGGATTCTCCAGGCGAGAACACTGGAGGGTGGGTTGCCATTTCCTTCTCCAATGCATGAAAGTGAAAAGTGAAAGGGAGGTCGCTCAGTCGTGTCCGACCCTCAGCGACTCCATGGACTGCAGCCCACCAGGCTCCTCTGTCCATGGGATTTTCCAGGCAAGAGTACTGGAGTGGGGACATGCTTGCATAAACAATGCTAAATAGTATTTGGAACCAAAGATCATTAAATGTTGAAAGCAACACTGTCAGAATTTAGAGATTGAGAGTAAAATAAACTCTTTAAAAGCATCCAGAAAATACTTCCCACAGTGATCTTTATTTTATTTTAATTATGAAGACATATCACTCTTTTTATTCTGCCTCTCATTATATATCATCACTATAATATTAACCAGAAGACTCTGAATAAAAGTGTTCTAGAAGGAAGTGCTTATTTTAGGAACTGGAAGAAATATTTAAAAATAATTTTTTATTTCTACAATTCTGCACGTACTACATTCCAAATGTTATCATATCCAATATCATCAAATGACTGTGTACAACTCTGTGACATAAAAGTAAAGACATATAATCAACATTTCTCTTTCCTCTACAGGTTGCAATTCACCAAAATATTTGCCTTCCTCACTGAGTCACAGAACACATGCTTTCATAAGTAGAATATATGGATTTTCAAAAATTAATATCTTATTGTTTCTTACTTGAATATCTTGAATTTATAAATTAAGTTATATACACCGATGAATATTGGAAGTACTTAACTTTAAACATCTGCAAAGCAAATGTAAATGCCAATACAGAACCCAATTTCTTCAATAAAATCCTATGAAAACATTTAGTAAGCCAGAACTAACTAAACAATATAGGTCCTTATATTCAAATCTTTCCGTCTTTTTTCTATAAGATTTTGTTTCATCTCAGATTGTTTGAACTTTATGGAAATCACAATGCCTGCTCACACATTCTTCACCTTCCTAGGCTCAACCACATATCCATCCAGATGTCATACTGAAGTGTGATGATGGGAAGAAAATATTCTAATTTTTAGTCCTAGTATTTTTATCCTTATTGTAAACCAGCACAGTGTCTGAGATATCATAAGCACTGGATAACTACATCTTCTCATTTCACAACATAGGTGATTCTTGGCAAATCATTCCTATTTGGATTATGACTATATGCATTAGATCATAATGATAAAAGCGAATTGAATTTACAACTCACATTTCTAGAAGAATGAAAGTGGTTCTCTAGTATGCTAGGAGAATACATATTACTAGAATACTATATGATGATGGAATTCTTTATCTTTGTGAAATTTTTCTTGCCACTATAGCATCATATCACCGCCACAACTGTCATTGGCTTTGTCATGCTATTAATCCCCAACTCAGATAGCACTTGGATGTCCAGGGAGATCCAGCAAGAGGAGCAAATCTTAGTGACTGCCCCAACAAGGAGACAACTGTCAGTCTTGGGACAAGAAAAAAAGAGCCACGTTAACTAGACTGAGAAAAAGTTTTACATCATCAGTCAATGGGCATATCTCTGTTGCCTCTCTAATCCTGTCTTTTGATGCATGATGCCACTCTGTTTTAATTAGCGTTCATGTGTGAGCGATGCAAATATGCTTCCTTCCTAGCATAACACACTATACTCTATTTCAGTGTCTGTTCGCAACATACAACCGTGGAAGAGTCAAGAGGGTAGCAGGAGGATTGCTATCTTCTCAAGACCTAAACGCTGGGATCACTAGCAGGCTAATGGGATGTTATAGAGGCAGAATAAGGCAGAATTCAAGATGCAGGTTCTACATTCAAATTCCAGCTCTCCCATTTCTCACCTGAAGGAGCTGAAGCAAGTTAATTTGTCATTTCCTAAACTATAAGAGAAGGGAAATAACAACCACTTCATAGTTTTACGGAATACCAAAGACAATGCATTTAAGGATCTTGAAGTAGCTATGGCATAGTAAAAACTCAAAGAATGATTGCTGATTTGGGGCCTGCAGGGACCTCGGATCTCTCTCTTCCCAGGACATGCCATCCTGTTTGTGGCCAATATACACATCCCCACCAGCTAAGAAAATAATCACAATTACCTGGTTTAGAGGACAAATTAAAGGTTTCCTGAATGCTAGATTTCGAAGAGGTAATAAATGGTGCAGTCCAATGTATTAATTCTAAAGACTGAAGCAATGACTTGTTCTAGCTCCCCAGCTTAATAGTCAATGGGCCCTAAGCCTGGTTTAGATCTCCTAATTTACAAATTGATCTGAAATTGATCTCCAGTTTTATCACTGAGCTAAAATGTCATCTCTCTGTCTAGCCTTTCTTTTTCCTCTTTTTTCCTCACTCCTTCTCTCTCTTCTCTTTGGTTTCTAGTAGACATTGGAAATGACTAAGGTTCTGTGCTAAGTACCATGAAGTTTTCCAGTTATCTGAGAACTGGCCTGGTCAGCAAATACCAAAATTATCCAAAAATGTTATAGTGAACACACTGACAAACCATGTCTCCAAGGTTTATCTTAGTAAAATAAAAACATGTTACCTGGGAGAAATCATTTCTGAAGAGCTAGACTTTACTAACATGTGAGCCTCCATGCACTGTCGGCACAATAGACTCTGCCCATCAGATGATAAATGAAATATTAGAAGACAATCAGCAGATTGTTTTTTGAGCCCTCGATCCATTTACACAAAACCTTACTTTCAAGGCTTTGAAAAATGGGATCAGTACCCATGCCAGCCCAGCCCAGAGAAGAGCAAAGTAGTCTGTCACTAGAACATTCAGCCAAGATGCCAAATTCTTCCTGAGGCAACTCAGACAGTTCTCTAGCCGTCTGTCTCTAAACAGATTGACAGACTGATCTGTGAAGTCAGCCATGGCGGATCAGCACTGCCCACTCTGGACACAGGCAGGCACGGCTGGTCCTCACCTGCTCCATGATGTAGGCAGCAGGCAAAGGAGCCTATTCATGGTGCAGACTGTCCATGAGTGCTGGGACTAGGCTCTGCTCTGGTCAAAGCAGGCGCTGAAGGGCTTCTGAAGCCACTTTGCATTACGGAGACCCTGGTAATCTGGTTACAGTCTCTGAACCTGGCATTCGAAGAACTAGGGAAAATAATTTAGCAGAGAAGCAACACCACACCAGGGCCAATAGACGGGAGGAGGGCTTGAAATCCCAATGCAAATTGCATGCCTCTAGGTACCAATTTGCCTTGCAGGGAATTTAGGCTTTCTAAAGTTAAATTATGCATACAACAGCCTCATTATCTACAGTGGTATTTTCATATAAGGATCTGAAGACAAAATGTAATAAGCTTGCCTCTCAGAGTCTTTAGAAAAAGCGATTGACTAATCCACAGACCGAACAGCTCCAGTTCCACCTGCTGCTGCCTATACAGATGGGAAAGATGTGACAGAGGGGACTCCCTGCAGCCGCCAGCACCACAGGCTCAGCACTGCCAGCACCACAGCCCAGGCCTCTCTTTCAGATGCTGCAGTTTTACAAAACATTAAAAACGCAACTCTAAAGTAGCAATGCACACAGCTGGGCTACAGTAAGAGATGTTTCCTATAACAATATTTGGTGGATTTTTTTGTTGTTTTTGATCTCACAGTAACATATCCTTTCTGGTATTAAATCAAAATAAACATGGGAGAGGTCTGTTTTTCCACTCAAGAAAAAAAAGCTGTGTTTATTATTTATAAAGGCATCCTTCAGGAGTTACTTTCCCCAAGAGGAATGATATTGTTGCTGGATAAATTTTTCACTCATTCAACAAATATTGTTGAGTTGCCACTCAGCTGAAAACTGAAGTTGATAGACTAGATATTGCCCCGCTTTCAAGGTGTTCACTTCCTGTTTGTGAAGTAAACAGGCCAATTCTGTTACAACACACTGTGTTTTTGCTGTGGGCACTAAAAAGACACAGCAGTGGGGACAGCAATGACATTTGAGCAGGATCTTGAAAGAACAGTGAACCTGCCAAAAAGACCGAGAAGGCAGAGCTAGCTAATTACAAACGTATGAAGGCTGGGAAGAGGGGGCTCATGTGTGAGAAGCTATTGGAGACAGAATATAAATTCTAAGGCGATTGGATGCAAGGGAGTTGGGCCACAAACAATCTTTCATGCCATGTTGAGCCTAGAATTTTTAGCAAGGATCAAAAGATATTATTGACTTCCCTGGTGGCTCAGATGGTAAAGAATCTGCAATTCAGGAGACCAAGGTTTGATCCCTGGGTAGGAAAGATCCCCTGCAGAAGCAAATGTCTACCCACTCCAGTGTTCCTTCCTGGAGAATTTCATGGACAGAGGAGACTGATGGGCTATAATCCATAGGGTTGCAAAGAGTTGACCATGACTGAGTGACTAACACTTTTACTTTAAGACATTATTATGATTTTTATAGAATGGGAGAATGAGACTTCCCTGCTGGTCCACTGGTTAAGAATCCATCTGCCAACACACGGGTCATTTCTCTGGCCTGGGAAGATCCAACATTTTGCAGAGCAACTAAGCCTGTGAGCCACAGCTACTGACGCCTGCATACCTACAGCCCACGCTCTGCAACAAGGGAAGCCAGTGCAATGAGAAGCTCATGCAGTGAAAGGAGACAAGCCCCCACTCACCACACCTAAAGAAAGCCCACACACAGCAACAAAGATGCAGTGCAGCCGAGAATAGATAAATAATACGAATTTTAAACAAGCATTTTAAAGGGAAATGAAAAATGACGATCCTAAAACCTCTTTTCTTTCTTTTGTTGATGCCATTTACATACATAAATCACAAGAAATACGTACGGAAAATCAACTATAAGAACAAAAATCGCCTGTAATGCCACAAACATGACTATATGTTTTTATTAAATCAAACATTCCAGAATCAGTGTGGAGAGTCTATTGACCAAAACGAATCAGAAGTAAGAGACTGAGGAGAAAATCAGTGGTAAAGAACTCTCCCTGCAATGCAAGAGATGTGGACTCAATCCCTGGGAAGATCCCCTGGAGGAGGGGAATGGCAACGTGCTCCAGTATTCTTGCCTGGGAAATTCTATGGACAGTGGAGCCTGGCAGGCTACAGTCCATGGTGTTGGGAAGAGTTGGACATGACTGAGCAACTGAGCATAGCACACAATACAAGAGATAATAAAGAGCAGAACCAGGTGAGCAGACAACAAGAGTGAGAGGAAGGAAGGATTTGCTGGATAAGAAGAAAGGTAACTAACAACAATTCATGATCATCAGATATCACCCATTCTTCATGATCTAGAGGAATATTAATTTATTTGTCAACTCACCAAACATTTAATGCTAAATGTATATCAGATACTTTTCTAGGTGTGGAGGACAGAACCACCAAAAAAAAAAAAAAAAGGTAGGTTTTTATTTGTTTTTTCTCTTCTGCGTCTTTTAGGTGAGGAAAATAAAATAAAATAGAAAATAAAATAGAATAAATAAAATAAAATAAAATAAATAGAATAAAATAAAATAAAATAGAAAATAAAATAGTTTCCAAATCTCTGGTTTGGCAAACTGGATTATTGCTGTATTCCTGAAACAGGAAATTCAAGTTTGTTGCAGAAAAAAAAAAAAAAATCTGTTCTGCCTTAGATATACTGAGTTTCAAATCTGTTTCTAAGCTTACTTGGATTACACAGCCTACAGGGTATAAAGAGAAGACAGCACACACATTCTGTACCGTTTACCTTTCTGGGATGTAAGGAATGTTATCTCAGAAGCAAAACATTTTGATTTCCAGAAGGTGATGACAAAGAGAGGTCACAGCCAACTAATGAGAAAGGTAAGGTAACTAGCAAAAAATGACCTCATGCCGCACACATGGGTTAGAGTCAAGATAAAATTGATTGAAAGATAGCAATTACTTCTAACGATGCTGAGTAAGCATCCAGGAATCTATTCCACTGTTTTATCTGGATTAAGTTCCCTTGTTCATCATGAAAACAGGCTACATATGTAAATTCAGCTCTGCTTTGGCTGAAATTGTAGCAAACTGAGCTGACAATTCTGCTAAAGAAGGATGAAAGTGCCACATTCTCCATAGAGAGACAAGTATGTAAGTTAAATTGGGCAGAGGTTTCAACCTTTTCCTTTTGAGGAGATGAAACTTCTGATGAAATGAAATCTTATCCCATTTATGTCAGATAAAATAAAGCAGATGAGGGAATTATGGCTGAGGGAGCGCTGTACTCACAATGCAAGCTACGTCAGGGGTCCAGAGTGAATTGTAAAGTAGACTCCCAGTACAACCTCTTCATTTCATCAGCAAGAGAAAGAAAAAGGGCCATCAAGGCAATAAATACTTGTTCATCTAAAAACAGCAGTTGAGTTTGGTTTAGAATCCAGGTCAGCTCACTTTTTACTTACCACTTGGATTTTCAACAGAACTTGCTTTCATATCACCTCACAAAATACTGTGGGAGACAAACCACACTATTTACTTATAATTGATAATCACAGAAGTATGTCGAACAGCCTTCTAAGTTCTTAATAATATTTTAAATAATTTCCTCTTAAATATCTTTCATGTAAAAGTACACTGTGTTCTCATTGGGGCTGAGATATTTTAACCAGATGGAGACAGAAGGAAAGGCCTCTGAGTACATATCCCCAAAATGGCTCCAGGTTCTTATATTAATATCATCATTCAGTTCAGTTCAGTTCAGGCACTCAGTCGTGTCCGACTCTTTGCGACCCCATGAATCGCAGCACACCAGGCCTCCCTGTCCATCGCCAACTCCCGGAGTTCACTCAGTCTCGAGTCCATCGAGTCCGTGATGCCATCCAGCCATCTCATCCTCCGTCGTCCCCTTCTCCTCCTGCCCCCAATCCCTCCCAGCATCAGAGTCTTTTCCAATGAGTCTACTCTACTTGGGGCCAATACTGAACTTCTTGTGAAAGTGTTAGTCACTCAGTTATGTCTGACTCTTTGTGACCCCAGGGACAGTAGCCCGTCAGGCTCCTCTGTCTATGGAATTCTCCAGGAAATAATACTGGAGTGGGTAGCTATTCTCTTCTCCAGGGGATCTTCCTGACCCAGGAACCAAACCCAGGTCTCTTGCACCACAGGCAAGTCTTTACTCTCTGAGCCACCAGGGTTAAGAAATCTCCTGCAATACAGGAGACCCGGGTTCAATCCCTGGGTCAGGAAGATCCCTTGGAGACAGCAATGTCTACCCACTCCATTTTCTTGCCTGGACCATTCCATGGACAGAGCTTAGTGGGCTACAGCCCACAGTATCACAAAGATTCAGACACAACTGAGCAAATTTCCTGTAGAAGGTTATAATCATTCTATGCCCAAATCTCCCTCACTCCTCCTACCATCACTAGACACACAATGGTAAAAGCCATCAATATGATTGCTTTGTTTATGACACAGAGATATGACTATGAAGTAAATAACCATACATGTTCAACAGAATCCATTCATGTATCCACAATAATGCCAGTGTTCAGTGGTGTCACATGACGAGGCACTATCCCTCTAGGAGCAGCCCCCGCCTTTTCATTTCCTTCCACCTTCAACATCTGATCCAGATAAGCAAAGCCTGTTGCTGGCTAGGCACAGCTGGCTTCTGACTAAATGTGATTTTGCCCATATTGACTACCATGCTCACTTTACTTTAGGCCACTTTGAACTTTCAAATCATTCCTTGGAGATGAAGATGACCTCTGGTGTCCACTAACCTGTGTATGACCAGCTGTGCCCCGGGCTCCACAGAGGGCTCAGAAAACAAGTTTCAGAAGTGCTCAGAGCAGTGAGTGCTTTGGCTCACCAGGCATCTACTTTTAACAGACCTCACATATGGCTAATAACAGAATTCTCACTGCTTTTATTTTTAAGGAGCTCTGTTATAATAAAACTTAATAAGAATATGCATATCTTTTAAAATAGGGACCGTATACATGGTAAGGAAATTCCGTTATGCTGATGATGTATGGATAAACAACAATTTGTGGGCGCCTATTATTTCAACTTGGATAAATACACACACACGCATATACAGTCAGCGAGAGAGAGAGTCAAATCCAAACTCATCATTTTAGAGTTGAGGAAATTAAATCCCAGAAAGTTGAGACTGATACACCCAAAGACACAAACTTTGGTAGGAACAAAAGAACCAGGACCTCCCTGGTGGTCCAGTGGCTAAGACTGCATGCTCCCAATGCAGAGGGCCCAGGTTCAATCCCTGGTCAGGGAACTATATCCCACTGCTGCAATTAAGACACGGTGCAGCCAAATAAATAAATAATTTTTTAAAATAGTACAAAAAACTGGGCATCTTACCTCCCAAAAACTTTGTATTTTCTTGTCTTCCATCTCTTTTTGATATCAGTATCAGAATGTTGGAAATAAATAGGTAAGTCATTTTCCTACCTTCGCATATTATACATGTTACATCACTGACTCCTCACCTGTATATGTTTTACCAACCTAATTTCACAGAGAGGCTATAAATATTTGTTCCAAACAATACAATCAGAATGCCCTGTAATCATGACGATGTCTCTGGAATAGATCCTATAAAACTGACTTCAGACTACCAAGATTATGATCACCATGACCAATACCAGGTCTCCTGTTGACTCCTTGAATGACTATGGATAAGATGATTACCTTCTCCATGCCTTAGTTTCCTGTCTATAAAATATGGCAGCAATTGGAAATGATAGTACCACTTTCATCGATTTGGTGTGAATATTAAATGAGATAACAGAAGGGTATACCTAATACTTGGCATATGGAAAGTACTTGGTAAATTTCTGATAACTGTTGAATAGCAAGTCCACACTTGTTCATCTACTTTCCTGATTCAACTTGGCCTTGCATGTGCATATCCTTCAGTTTGTTTGTTTGTTTGTTTTAACAGTAATAAAAAATAATAATACCCATTTGGGGGCACAGCCAAAGAGTGCTATATCCATCGTGAAAATGCTATCATTTCACAGCTGTTTATTGATCTGTCTCCACTCTGTACACATGCAGAAGAGAGAAAGCCAAGGGGTCACTTCATTATGCCGGGAGGGAGCAGTTAAGTTAAAATTATGGCTATCCAGGACCTACTTGGTGGTCCAGTGCTTGGGAATCCTCCTGCCAGTGCAGGAGACACAGGTTTGATCCTTGGTCCAGGAGGATCCCACATACCTCAGGGCAACTCAGCTCATGAGCCTAATACACACCACAACAAAGAGTGGCCCCTGCCATTCTCTGCAGCTGGAGAAAACCCACACACAGCAGCAAAGACCTAGCATAGCCAAAAGTAAAATAAATAAATAAATCAATAAAACTTTTAAAGGATGGCTATCTGATGAACTTAAAAAGAAATAATTGCCTTAAACGAGACTCTACTTCGAATTCATATAATAAAGTCAGATGATCTCATTCCCTTGAAGATACCACACTCTTTCCTAACAGACATCTCATAGAGTAACACCTGAGCAGTAGTCAGGGAAAGAATTAGAAAGAAATGTCACCCACATTTGGACCATCTTTAGGGGAAGGAACACAAAAATGTCCCCACGTTTGATATCTGTACTAGCTAAATTCTAGTGTTGATGCTTGTCTGAGACTTCACACCTCCTGAAATTAATTCTTTCCTATCTAGATCCTAAGTGAGGGAGGAGTAGAAAATGAATGATAATTTTTATTGTTGGTCAAAGAATGAACATCTTTCTCTCCCATTTTTGTATCCTGCCTCTGCCCAGAAGTGTAGACTTCCCTGGATACACTTCATACAGTCCTTTGCAAGTGGAAAAAAGATGACTGAAAGAGATTACTGGCATATTCAACTCAGCTACCCTTATGGCCCTTTCACATACAATACCCTCAAGTGGTTGATGTGTATATTTTGGAAAATATAATATTATTCTTTTGCACTCAGTTGTCTCACTGTTACTCATTTTCTTTCAGTTTTATTTGAATGAAAGTTGAAATCTCCAGACTACTTTGATAGCTGTATAAAAATAGTTTTATGTTGTAGAGAATTCTTCTATCCCCACAGCATAGTAGCACAGTAACATTTGGGGGTATTCATTATTTGATGGATAATAGGCATAAACCCAGAAATGAACAGCATTCAGTCTGGGTCTGCCTGATAGAAAAAAATCCATAATTCGCCTATTTGACTGATTCAGGAAACATAGCCCAAGTAACATCACCGTTTTGGTGCCTGCTCTGGCCTTCTACACACAAAATAGAAAGTATAAAAATGAAGGAGATGAATGATATTCCAGCAATGTCATTCTCAGAATCGGAGGTCTCTCTCATCTGAAAAGATTACTCTGACAGCACTGAGGAGGGCTGGATCCATAGGAGAAATTGGAGGCTTCCAAATATGCTAGTGAAGGGGCAGTGGCATTTGTTCAGGAGATACAATGAAGGACTGACCAGGAAGTTATAGCAAGAAGGGGAATTATCTATAATGGTATCACCAATATAGATAGATAGATAGATAAATGCAATAATGATGATTATTAACCAAAGCACAAAACTGAGAACAATTTGTGTTGAAAGCTGCTGAAATTATATGCTAGCACCTTAGGACCCCCTTCAATTTACCTGTTCAAACCACCACCCTTGGCACTTACCTCTTTGACACTTTCAATAGATGTTTCCATGTTTCTACGCCTAATGAATGCCACCTGTTTGTCCTTTGTTTTGGTAAATTATTTAGCTCCCCCTTTTCTTACTGACCTTCCTTGGCCCATGACTTTGAACACAGAATGTTTCCTTGGAAGTCAGACCATTGCCTATCTTCCTTCTCTGCAGCAGGACAGCTTGCCTATAGAAACCTGAATTGTCCTAGATGCTCAAACTTGGACCCTATAGGGCAACAGAAACCATTATCCAATCACTGTAGGCTTCTTCAAGGACTTCTCACAATTCACTTTTAATTCAATTTGTGAAATGAACCTCTGTCACCTTCAATTCAACTAAGAGACCTTGGAATACAGCAAGTGGCAATGTGGGAGATGTTTTCTTTTAAAGTTTTTACCCATGGCAGCTTATAAATATAAAGAGATATCTTAAACCCTTGTACCAATTCATTTTTCCCTAGTTTGTCAATCTCATAGAAACATGTACAAAACCTATTCACAGGCAGCAATGGAGAAAAATGGGATACGGTGGCTTAAATGTATCTGGGAGCTCCTTTCAGTTCAGTTCATTTCAGTTCAGTCACTAAGTCGTGTCTGACTCTTAGCAACCCCATGAATAGCAGCATGCCAGGCCTCCCTGTCCATCACCAACTCCTGGAGTTCACTCAGACTCACGTCCATCGAGTCAGTGATGTCATCCAGCCATCTCATCCTCTGTCGTCCCCTTCTGCTCCAGCCCCCAATCCCTCCCAGCATCAGAGTCTTTTCCAATGAGTCTACTCTTCACATGAGGTGGCCAAAGTACTGGAGTTTCAGCTTTAGCATCATTCCCTCCAAAGAAATCCTAGGGCTGACCTCTTTCAGAATGGACTGGTTGGATCTCCTTGTAGTCTAAGGGACTCTCAAGAGTCTTCTCCAACACCACAGTTCAAAAGCAGCAATTCTTCGGCACTCAGCTTTCTTCACAGTCCAACTCTCATATCCATACATGACCACTAAAAAACCATAGCCTTGACTAGACGGACCTTTGTTGACAAAGTAATGTCTCTGCTTTTCAATATGCTTTCTAGGTTGGTCATAATTTTTCTTCCAAGGATTAAGCGTCTTGTAACTTCATGGCTGAAGTCACCATCTGCAGTGATTTTGGAGCCCAGAAAAATTAAGTCTGACACTGTTTCCACTGTTTCCCCATCTATTTCCCATGAAGTGATAGAACCAGATGCCATGATCTTCGTTTTCTGAATGTTGACATTTAAGCCAACTTTTTCACTCTCCACTTTCACTTTCATCAAGAGGCTTTTAGTTCCTCTTCACCTTCTGCCACAAGGGTAGTGTCATCTGCATACCTGAGGTTATTGATATTTCTCCCAGCAATCTTGATTCCAGCTTGTGCTTCTTCCAGCCCAGCGTTTCTCATCTGCATATAAGTTAAGTACGCACGGTGACAATATACAGCCTTGACGTACTCCTTTTCCTATTTGGAACAATCTCAAAGAAAGGCAATGCCAAAGAATGCTCAAACTACTGCACAATTGCACTCATCTCACATGCTAGTAAAGTAATGCTCAAAATTCTCCAAGCCAGGCTTCAGCAATATGTGAACCGTGAACTTCCAGATGTTCAAGCTGGTTTTAGAAAAGGCAGAGGAACCAGAGATCAAATTGCCAACATCTGCTGGATCATGGAAAAAGCAAGAGAGTTCCAGAAAAAACTTCTATTTCTGCTTTATTGACTATGCCAAAGCCTTTGACTGTGTGGATCACAATAAACTGAGGAAAATTCTGAAAGAGATGTGAATACCAGACCACTTGACCTGTCTCTTGAGAAACCTGTGTGCAGGTCAGGAGGCAATAGTTAGAACTGGACATGGAACAACAGACTGGTTCCAAATAGGAAAAGAAGTACATCAAGGTAGCTCCTTTACCCCCAGCAAGAACCCAGACAACACTGGAAGTTGCTGGTGAAGCCTCAGACACTGACAGGATTCTAAAATCCAGAACTAGCACAGGAGTTGCGCTGTTCTGAGGCTGATGAGATCTTGAGAGGATCCAGGGGAGGACGGTAGTTGTGGATCCTAACAAGTACATAACCTGCAGAACAGTATGGATTCCAGAAAAAAGGGGTCACATAAGTCCATAGGAGTGGGCCTGATTCCTCTAGCTCCTGAACAGCTGAGGGAGAGATGAACCAGTAATGAGTCCTGTCTAGACCAGGGTCTAGAACATCTCAAAGAGAAGGGGGAAAAAAAAAGGCTGTATTTTTTTTCTTTACTGTATTTTTACTGGAGAACTGACACCATGCTTTTCCTACAAGACTACAGAACTTCCTACCATTCATGACATGGCTCCAAATTAATGAACTACAGACCTCAACCTGAGTCCCAGTGAGCAGATAAAAGAACTGCTAGCACATATAAGAAATCCAGGAGCCAGAGAAAATGAGCCAAGTGAAATAACCAGGAGAGATCCTAATAAATTATAGCTTCTGAGAGTAATTGATTAATGCATGAACTAACAATAAAAAGGAAAATATATTGATATGAATACAGCTGTATATGTCACAATTTTGCCTCTATCTCTTCTTATAATTGTAATGAATTAACTATAAAATACACAACATACAAACTCGATTTTCAGGGATATTGGGTTATAATATTCAATTCAAAAATATAAACAAGAGCTTGTATAAGTAGCTGAGATCAAGCTGAAGATATGAGATACATCCAAGAGCCCAGAAGCAGAAAATTCTCTAAGATCCCAAGAAAAATGCCCTTCTTGAAAATAAGAGGTTCTCTCAAAGTTCAAAACTACACTTCTTATTTCAAATAAGAGATGGGAACATGGGGAAGTACCCTCTTAAGCCAAGCTGAGCTCAAGATACTATAAGAAAAACAAGCTCAGAAATAACAACAAAATGCATTCACCCATAATAAAGAACTATTGCTCTGAAACACATGAAATATGATCAAATACTTAGCACAGAATTAAAATGAATATGAAGCAATCACACTTATGAAAGGAAAACCAAAAAGAGTGAATATAAAGATTAGTAAAAAAGATAGTATAAATGCAGAAAAGATGAAATAAAAATTTGAGCTGGCAAAAGTTAGGAAAGAAATAGAAGATTAAAATTTATGTCATAAAAAAGAGCATTTTCCTCTCTTGAAGGAAAAAAAAATAAAAGGAAACACAGGGGAAAAATACAAACTTAAAATGGTTCAGAGAGAAATGAGAAGTGTAGAATACCAATTAAGAAAACTCAATATATATAATTCAAATCTCTGAATGATAAAACCTAAACAATGATATAACTATTTTTACTAAGTTAAATATTACAGATTATTTTTTAATATTTAAAATAAATAATTCAAAATTGAAAAAGAACGTGCTAAGTATCAGAGAAAATTTGTTAATGTAGTCACACCATGAAATATCCAGGAAAAAGTACTGTAATTTCTTACTGATTTAATAGTTCTTTGCCTCTACACAAAATATTTTGTTCTAAATTTTTAAAAGGGAAAATATCACACTAGTCTTAGGTGTTTTTCACAATCAACAACTTAGAAGGTAAAAAGTATGAACAAGGAAATAAATATGATCCAAAGATTTCACATCTCTTAATCATAAAAGTACATATGTTTGAACATGAAAGATTCAAATTAATATTGATATCATTATTGTACATATTATTAATACTCAGTGACAATGGACTTTGTCACTCAATGATCAAGTAAACAATTAAAATATAGAAAGTCTAAATAACATAATAAATATGACAGATCTTACTGATATATAATACACAACTATATGTATATATTTACAAGCATATATATGTATGTGTTTATATGTGTAAAATAACATTTTCCTATAAGAGTATAATTTTATGTGCTCATAGAAGAGCCACAAAATTGACCATATAACACATGAAAATAACACATGAAATACATGAATAACATGTAATAACACATGAAATACATAAAAGCACAGAGTATTATTTAATGTAAAATAATATATGGTATGAAATTAATGAACAAATAAAAAGACAAAGAACTCTCCCAACTAGGAAACAAAACTTTCTAACTTTGTGTCAGGGAAAAAAAATAGCAAATTTAAAGCACAATATTTTAAAGATAATATTGATAACCAGAACCTTCATATCAGTAAAGGTAGATAAAATGAATAAGAATCTAAGAAAACATAACGTACCAAAGTCATTAAAGCAAGACTCAAAATCTAAATGAAAGAAATAGATGCAGCTGTCAAAGAACACTTCCCCCAGTCAAAAAAGTAACAGGCTCAGAAGTTTGTTTTCACGGCAGACTTCTATCAGATCTTTAAAAGACATAGTCCTAGCAGTAAATTGTGCTAGAATATAAAATAAGTCTTTTCAAATTAGTTTTAAATAACAGTTTATAACAGTCATTTCAGGACCTGAACAATACGGCGCAGAAAATAAATCCCAAAGAAGTTTGACAACGCCGCCTATCTTTAAAGCTATAGAAAGGTAGGTATTCCCATACGTTTTTCAGAAGCAGGTCTGATTGTGGGTGGAAACCCTGGAAAACAATTTGGCACTATCTAACAACACAAAACAGCAACCCACTCCAGTGCTCTTGCCTGGAGAATCCCAGGGACGGGGAGCCTGGTGGGCTGCCGTCTATGGGGTCGCGCAGAGCCGGACCACGACTGAAGCGACTCAGCAGCAGCAAAAGAAAGACACTACAGCTTGACTGATGCCACAGTGCTCCTTCTGGAAATGTATCACAGACAGTCATGACTACATGAGAAAGGAAAACGTTAATTCATTACTTTGTTGCTTGTAGTAGCAAACTTTATAACAACCTAAATATTTATAAGTAGAGACAGTACATTTGTATGCCTCTCCCATTGAAGAGTGTTGAAATGCTTTCCTAATTTTGACATTACAAAGAATGTTGGAAGGACATAGAAAATTGTAAGTCATATGCCCTATCTGACAACAATATTCAAGGTATGATATGAGACTCCAAATAAATTATTATGATTAGTCATCAGATGAACTGGAGAGGATAAGAGAGGACCATGGTAGATTACCTGTCCTTCTGTGCATGTGTAAGGGTGTGTGTATACATGGTAAGAAAAATTAGAATTATTCGAAGGTGTATTTTATTAAGTATGGGAGAAAATAGTAGTGCCTTGATAGTGTCATGATTAAGAAAATACAGTCTAGTATACATCTTACTCATGTCATATGTTAGAGAAAGATATGTTTGATTGTTAATTCTAGTAAAGTAAAATAAAATGTTGAGTCTCCAAATTATTTGATTCAACCTCAGATAAAACTGAACCCAAAGGCCATATGTTTCATTGAAAGTTAATGAATAACCTTAAAAAAACAGAAGGACTGTTGACACAAGTGCTTTGAGAAAACACTGCATGAAGTCAGTCATTACAATTCGTTATTGAGATAATGGCGAAAGCTTCAGACTATTTACAAGCCAGATATCTTAAGGACATTAAGTCTATATACATTAGGCACATTGGGGCAAAGATCCTTTCTTGTCAGATTTAAACTTATTCGAAATCTTGTCATCATGAAATTGAATCTTGGCTAGTTTGTTTGCAAGAAGCTCTCCTGGGACATCCTGACTTAACTAAAACGATTTATCGTTAAATAACCCTTCACTTAAGACACTGATGTTATTTTTAGCTGGTTGGTGGTGTATAGCTGTTGTGCTCTTTTTATGTTTGAGTTAGAAAATTGAATTCATATATCAATTTTAATACTTAACCTAAAAATAACCTCAACAAACTTATTATATATAATTCAAAATGTGTATAAGCAGTATAGAAAATACTACATACATCATCTATTACCCATTTTGGTCTAGTGGAATTTTCTGTGGTGTTCTCTGAGTTTGCAGTCTCCAGTATGGTAGCCACTAATCACACACAGGGCTTCCCTAGTGGCTCAGTAGTAAAGAATCTCCCTGCCGATGCAGGAGACGCGGGCTCTGTACCTGGGATGGGAAGATCCCCTGGAGAAGGAAACAGCAATGCACTCCAGTATTCTTGCCTGGGAAATCCCATGGATGGTGGAGCCTATTGGGTTACAGTCCATGGGGTTGCAAGAGTCAGACACAACTTAGAGCTAAACAAGAAGAAGCCACATGTGACTCTTTTTTTTTTTTCAATTCAATAAACATTTATTAAGCATTTTTTATATGTCAGGCACACAACTAAACACTAACATGCAAAGATGAATACAATGCTATTTCTACATTTAAATAACCCAAAGCATAGTCAGGGAGATAAGCAGACAAATGTGTATCAAACAATTTGGTATACATTATGGTAGAGATACAAATAAAATATTATGAGATTTCAGTGATGGGAAGCCATATCTTCAGTCAAGGTAGGCAGGGATGGACATTAGAAAGAATGTTACTTTGGGGGGGCGGAGTATACGCAGAATTCTTTTTTTCTTTTTAATTTTATTTTTACTTTATTTTACTTTACAATACCATATTGGTTTTGCCATACATTGACATGAATCTACCACAGGTGTATATGAGCTCCCAATCCTGAATCCCCCTCCCACCTCCCACCCCATTTCATCTCTCTGGATTGTCCCCATGCACCAGCCCCAAGCATCCTGTATCCTGTATCAAACATAGGCTGGCACTTCATTTCTTACATGATAGTATACATGTTTCAATGCCATTCTTCCAAATCATCACACCCTCTCCCTCTCCCTCAGAGTCCAAAAGTCCGTTCTATACATCTGTGTCTCTTTTGCTGTCTCGCATACAGGGTCATCATTACCATCTTTCTAAATTCCATATATATGTGTCAGTATACTGTATTGGTGTTTTTCTTTCTGGCTTACTTCACTCTATATAATCGGCTCCAGTTTCATCCACCTCATTAGAACTGATTCAAATGTATTCTTTTTAATGGCTGAGTAATACTCCATTGTGTATATGTACCACAGCTTTCTTATCCATTCATCTGCTGATGGACATCTAGGTTGCTTCCATGTCCTGGCTATTATAAACACTGAAATGTGACAAGTGGAACTGAGAAATCGAGTTTTTAATTTTAATTAATTTGAATATAAATAGCCATGTGTAGCTGTAAATATGGTATAAATTTTCTTGGAATAGCTTTTTCTTCCTTGTATAAACAATTGTAAAATAGGTGTGGTTTATAATAAAGTCATCATTTAAAGTACAACACGGACATTTTCTTCTGCAGAAAGTAACCTTTAATGGAGTTACAAAATAGAACTCCTAAATGATCAAATGGGAAAAGAAGTAAATAATGACTTGATAATTTTTTAAGAAAATAAAAAGGACAAAAATAAACAAAATATAAAATTGGGAGCTCGTATACACCCGTGGCAGATTCATGCCAATGTATGGCAAAACCAATACAGTATTGTAAAGTAAAATAAAGTAAAAATAAAGTTTATTTAAAAAGTAAAATAAATAGCAAACATAAACATGGAAAGAATAAAATCATACATATTATCACACTCAGGGTAAGTGAAGTCAATTTTTCACATTAAAAGATAATATATTAGATAGGATTATAAAGAGGCTCAAGCATATGCTATTTACACACACCTCTCCTGCCAAGAAAAAAACAAACCAATAAACATGTCATCATCAATAGGTACAAATACTAGAAGGTGGGCAACAAGATGGTAGGCAAAAGCAAATCCCCAAATTAATAACAATAATAGTAACAATTTTAATTAATACTAGTAATGATAAAACTGTCAATATCAATGTTAGACAAGGTGAGATTTAAGCTTACAACTACCAATCAGGATAAACTGGCACATTAATAGAAATAAAGGCAAACAATTACTACCATTACTACTACTGGTATGATGATGCTGTTAAAGTGCTGCACTCAATATGGCAGCAAATTTGGAAATCTCAGCAGTGGCCACAGGGCTGAAAAAGGACAGTTTTCATTCCAGTCCCAAAAAAAGCAATGCCAAAAAATGCTCAAACTACCGCAAAATTGCACTCATCTCACACGCTAGTAAAGTAATGCTTAAAATTCTGCAAGCCAGGCTTCAATAGTATGTGAAGCATGAACTTTCAGATGTTCAAGCTGTTTTTAGAAAAGTCAGAGGACCCAGGGATCAAATTGCCAACATCTGCTGGATCATGGAAAAGAAAGCTCCAGAAAAGCATCTATTTCTGCTTTATTGACTATGCCAAAGCCTTTGACCATGGGGATCAGAACAAACTGTGGAAAATTCTGAAAGAGATGGGAATACCAGACCACCTGACCTGCCTCTTGAGAAATCTGTAGGCAGGTCAAGAAGCAACACTAAGAACTGGACGTGGAACAACAGACTGGTTCCAAATCGGGAAAGGAGTACATCAAGGCTGTATATTGTTACCCCACTTATTTAACCAGAGTACATCATGCGAAATGCCAGGCTGGATGAAGCACAAGCTGGAATCAAGATTATCGAGAGAAATATCAGTAACCTCAGATATGCAGATGACACCACCCAATGGCAGAAAGTGAAGAATTAAACAGACTCTTGATGAAAGTGAAAGAGGAGAGTGTAAAAGCAGGCTTAAAACTCAACATTCAAAAATACTAGGATCATGGCATCAGTTCCCATCACTTACTGGCAAATAGATGGGGGAAAAAATGGAAACAGTGACAGACTTTATTTTAGGGGGATCCAAACTCACTGCAGATGGTAACTGCAGCCATGAAATTAAAAGACACTTGCTCCTTGACCAACCTAGACAGCATATTAAAATGAAGAGACATTACTCTGCTGACAAATGTTTGTCTAGTCAAAGTTATGGTTTTTCCAGTAGTCATGTCTAGATGTGAGAGTTGGACTACAAGAAAGCTGAGCACCAAAGAATTGATGCTTTTGAACTGTGGTGTTGGAGAAGACTCTTGAGAGTCCCTTGGACTACAAGGAGATCCAACTAGTGAATCCTAAAGGAAATCAGTCCTGAATATTCATTGGAAGGACTGATGCTGAAGCTGAAGCTCCAATACTTCGGCCACCTGATGCAAAGAACTGACTCATTGGAAAAGACCCTGACACTGGAAAAGATTGAAGGCAGGAGGAGAAGAGGATGGCAGAGGATGAGACGATTGAATGGCATCACCGACTTGATGGACACACGTTTGAGAACTGGTGAGGGACAGGGAGGCCTGGCGTGCTGCAGTCCATGGGGTTGCAGAGTCGGACACGACTGAGCAACTGAACTGACTGCTACTGCTAACAATAAAAATGAAATGTAGTAGAATTCAAAAATAAAGTTTCAAGGGGACTGTGATAAGATATGTAATTACAGAGAGCATTTTAGCTTCCTTCTTTCAGAATGTGCAGAATTAGCAGAATAAATATGTGAGGGTTTAGATGAATTAAACATAATGATTTTAAAAGTCTAGGACATAAAGTTGGTAAAAGCAGGACTCTTTTATGCTTCTTGCTACTTCTGTCAGTGCCTGTAATGATTCCTGGTACGGGGAACTCAGTCTTAATTCAAAACATAAATTAACCTTATCCCCTTCAAATATAAAAATATAGATTATATATTTTAAAATATGCAAAAATTAAGAAGGCATGAATAGATATAATTTGGGGATCAAACTTGAAATCAAAATGAAAATTACAGTGTCAGGAATGGGTGGAGGAGCACATTAAAGAAAAGTTTTGCGATTCTTTTTCCAGTGTTGTCAGTTTGATTGACATACTGAAACCTTGTTTTTAACAGGTGTCAGATATGATTGTTAAAACTCAACACAGTTACTAAGCTGATGAAATTTAATATTCAAATTAATTTCTATAAAAGTTATTTTATGCACATGTACCTCCCTTTTTAATAAGAGGAAAATTTCTTCAAAAGCTGTTTGTTAAGTCAGAGTGCATCTTCTTGCCTTTTAGAGGAGCTGATGTGAAGCCCAAACATTTCATTATCCACTGGGGAAACTGGAGAATCAGGGAGGGAATTAGGCATTCATTTGTGACCCTTCTGTGCAGTTTGCCACTCTGACACTTTAGTTCACGCAGGCAGTGATGCCAAGCAGGACAAAACAAAGTTGTCAGATAATTTCTAATTGCCCAATAGTTTTCTTCTCCTCTCTTTTCCTATTGATGCTTCCAGTCAGTTTATCATTATTTTACTGATAGGGCAAAGAACATAAGGGAAAAATATCATGAGAACCATATGATGCATTCAGCTGATAAGAAAATATGGGATCTGCTTTAATAACTTTAGTAATTTTCTAAAATTTTATTATGAACATTTTCAAACAAACAAAAGTTTAAAAAATGGTATAAGAAACCCTCTTATATTTATCACTTCCTTCCAACAACTGTCATTAATCTGGATATTTTCCCCCATACTCCATGCATTTTTTTTCTTCTGTAGCATTTAAGGCAAATATAAACAGCATTCCATTTTACCCATAAATACTTAGTAGATACCTTGGAAAAAGACTTTTTACTAACAAAAACCCGAATAGTAACTTCTAATATCTATTAAACCCCAAACTAACCTGTGTAGACTTCTTTATTTATATGTAACTATTTGGCATTCTTCCAGAGCCCCTGAACAAATGCCCTAATCTGGTTTGTAATTTACAGTTTAGGCCAGGCCAATAAATAAAGAGTATTTTCAGGCAGCACAGGGTTTTCTTCAGTAAAATGCTCCCTTCTGCTTTTTCAGCTAAAACAGAACCTAAATAGGCATTAAAGACAGGTATTTTTTTTTTTTAATCCAAATGTAATTGGGGGATTTCCTTCAATCTATATCGCTTCTTGGATGCCCTCTGGTTGGAGTTTTGAATACCTTTTCTTCACTGCAGGGGTTGGCAAACTTTTTTCTGCTAATGACCAGATTGAGGATATTTAAGGTCTTGCATGCCATATGGTCCCTGCCACAGCTCTGGTGTTATCACATCAAAGCAGCCACCGGCCAAAGCAGTCACTGATGGTACATAAACAAATGATCATGACTGCATTCCAATAGAACATTTACCAAAAAAACAAATAGGTGGAGAGCCAGATCTGGAGCCCTGATAGGCCATTTTCAATTATCCTGGCCTCTTTGCTGTAGCCTCTGGTGACTTGCTCATGAAGAGCGGGTATAGCATAATCTATGGACTAGTCTATGGGGTCGCATAGAGTCAGAAACGACTGAAGCAACTTAGCAGTAGCAGTAGACTTGGAGAAGGGCATGGCACCCAATTCCAGTATTCTTGTCTGGAAAATCCCATGGACAGATGAGCCTGGTAGCCGGCAGTCCATGGGGTCGAAAGAGTCGGACACAGCTGAGGGACTAAACAACAATGGACTAGACCGTCTACATCAAATCCTGGCCCTTCATTTTATTAGATGTGTAATGCCAAGAAAGTTACATACCCTTTCTGTACTCAATTTCCTCATCTGTAAACTGAAGATCATATAAGTAATTAACTCATAGGTATTACGTGAAATAAGGATTTAGTTACTAAATACAGGCAAAGTGCTTAGAATAATAATAAATACCAGCAATGACTGCTATTATTATGATGCTAGGGAGTGTCAGGCCTTTGGTCCTCATGGACTCAGGCTTCATTTAACTCTTAATTGCCAGGCCATTTATCTAGAAACTTGCCATTGGTTTAAACCCAGTCTCCACAGTGGGGTTGCCATCTTTAGGTCATATGACTTGCCACTGGATCTCCACTTGCCTCAAGGCTCAGAAAATCCAAGGAAGCTTCCATCTGCATGAAGATGGTCACTCTCATCCACTTGGGCATCTTTGTGGTGATCCTACCCAGGTAATTCTGAGAATCCTGTACACAATATCCTTGAGAAGTCCATCTAACCTTTTCCTTATCTAAGGCCTCTCCCACATCCCCAGTAGATGCCTGGATATCAGAAGAAAGAATTCACATATCTCTCACTCTGTCTCAGTATTTCCTTCTCAGTTCAGTTCAGTTCAGTTCAGTCGCTCAGTCGTATCCGACTCTTTGCGACCCCATGAATCGCAACACGCCAGGCCTTCCTGTCCATCACCAACTCCCAGAGTTCACTCAGACTCACGTTCATCGAGTCACTGATGCCATCCACCCATCTCATCCTAGGTCATCCCCCTTCTCCTCTTGCCCCCCAATCCCTCCCAGCATTAAGAGTCTTTTCCAATGAGTCAACTCTTCGCATGAGGTGGACAAAGTACTGGAGTTTCAGCTTTAGCATCATTCCTTCCAAAGAAATCCCAGGGCTGACCTCTTTCAGAATGGACTGGTTGGATCTCCTTGCAGTCCAGGGACTCTCAAGAGTCTTCTCCAACACCACACTTCAAAAGCATCAATTCTTCAGCACTCAGCCTTCTTCACAGTCCAACTCTCACATCTATACATGACTATTGGGAAAACCATAGCCTTGACTAGACAGACCTTAGTCAGCAAGGTAATGTCTCTGCTTTTGAATATGCTATCTAGGTTGGTCATAACTTTTCTTCCAAGGAGTAAGCGTCTTTTAATTTCATGGCTGCAGTCACCATCTGCAGTGATTTTTGAACCCCCAAAATAAAGTCTGACACTGTTTCCACTGTTTCCCCATCTATTTCCCATGAAGTGATGGGACTGGATGCCATGATCTTCGTTTTCTGAATGTTGAGCTTTAAGCCAACTTTTTCACTCTCGTCTTTCACTTGCATCAAGAGGCTTTTTAGTTCCTCTTCATTTTCTGCCATAAGGGTGGTGTCATCTGCATATCTGAGGTTATTGATGTTTCTCCCAGCAATCTTGATTCCAGCTTGTGCTTCTTCCAGTCCAGCATTTCTCATGATGTACTCTGTATATAAGTTAAATAAGCAGGGTGACAATATACAGCCTTGATGCACTCCTTTTCCTGTTTGTAAACAGTCTGTTGTCACAGCATCCTAAAACTCAAGTAAACACAATATTTTTTAGCACACCCTCTAGACAACATCCTTAGAGTTAGCCTTGTTACCTTAAGTAGATGGGGCATTTTGCCTACACCACAGAAATACTTTGTGGTTTTAGTATATTAAAAGGAAAGAGAAAGCAATTCCAACAGTGGAGTTGGAAAGACACTGATCACAGATCCTGGTTGACAAGGCTTATTATCCTTTTGCATACCCTAATGATGAGTATCAAAAGCTAAATACAAACTTGGGACTTTATTTTTATATTCCTTCTTAGTGGATTTTAACCTCATTTTATAAATGTTAACCAAGGTTAGGCAAAGGTGAGAATTCAAACAGGAACCTAGCAAAATTATAAATATTAAATATGCTACATATAAGGATGAACTCATATTCAATAGACTTTAAAAGCCATATGGTTATTATCCACTCAACTTAAAAATAAAAGAAGCATCAAATCACTAATGCTTCACTTTTAGATAGTTAAGAAATAGATTTAGGAAATGGATTCCAAATTTTTCTTAGTGTTGGTATGCATATTGGCTCAACACTTGCCAGACTGCGATCTTCCGGAAAGACAAAAATACACAAAATAAATAAGTCCAATAGCATATATATTAATATATAAAATGCAATAAATAGCGTATATGCGCTATAATGTATGTTACAACCACGTGCATTTATGTAATCCAATCCAATACATATGTACACTTACGCATATATATATTAAAAAGTATTTCCATGTGCATTATTTTAGCAAGCTGAAAGGCCAGAAATGTTTGGGGACTTTTTCATGGGTAACTGTAGTCAGAATAAGGGAAAATACTCTTGGTCATCCTGAATCCTCCTTTCCACGAAACAGAAAGAATTGTCAACATGACTCTCATTATGTTAAAAATGTTCTCCTCCTCTCTACTGGTTGATGTTCATATTCTAAGCAATGTTGACGTTCATCTTCTGCCTGATGCTGATGAACACTTCCTAAACTTTCACTCTTCAATTTCTGTTAAATTTATCCTCTAATAATAGCTCACAGCATCTATTTCCCTCCACCAAACTCACCCCATCTATGAATGTCTCTCATCTAGACAATTTCAATAGTATTTGACTTGGTCTACCTGCATCCACTGAGTGAGCCCTCTAATCCAATCTCCACAAAGAAGGTATAATGGTCTTTTCCAAGCAGATTATACCACCTCACCCACTCTCAACTCTGCTTAATAAACTTAAATGGCTTCTCATTGATTTGAGGATAAACTCTACAATGCACAAAATGCTAGGCAACATACATGTTCATCACTGCTTCTCCAGACTCCTCCTTCCTTTCCCAACTCCAGCCACAGTGACTCTCCATTATCCTTCTCCTTCCTAAACACAAGACCGACTTGCAAGTCATTCCCTTCACTTGGAATGCCCCTTGCTACCTTTCATCAAGGTAAGGATGCTCATCCATTAGAAATAAGGTTAATGATGATTTCCTCAAAATAACTTGGTGCACTTCCATGATTAGGTAAAAGCCACCCACATATGTATCAATTACACACGGTCTCTTCATAGCACTTACCAAGTGATGATTTTATGTTTATCTATGTAATACCTGGAGTTAATTACTTAAGCTCCCTAAAGCCAGGTGGGTATTTTTTCCCCTCTAATTTTCTTCACTTTGGGGTTCTGAGAGCTTAGGATTGCACCTGCCACATAACAAATTCAATAAATATCTGTTGAATAGATGTGGAGAGAAAAATAAATACTAAGATATTCTACTGACTGATAGAAGATGCTGAGAAAATATTGATAGTAGGAATCTGAAAAGAAATTTTTCCAAACTAAGTTAAGAGGCTAAAATAACATAATGAATCTTCTTGAATAAAACAACTGTGTATGGTAACTGGGGAGAGCTGAAAGATTTCAGAGGAAAGAGAGTCTTTATTTCTCCTCTGACATATTTTTAGAGTGTCCATTTCAGGAACTAGGTTGGAGACACCATGGCCTACCTCCCAGGATGTGAAAGACAGCGTAACAGTGACATTTCTTAAGATTCTGTTACCAAAATTTGTTTGACTTTTTACCACTTTACCTGAGATCCCAGTTGTTTCATCTATTAAAAATGTATCCTTGATAAGAAAAACAGACTTCATCAAGGTCACACAGAGATTTTGACACTAAATTCATTCCACTACAATACACCTGCCACTCTTAAACGAAGGTTTTAGCTGGCGAACAATTATATTACAGCATCGTCAATCTCTGTTCTCTTCCACAGAATCTCACGTACATGTTTAAATGAAACTAATTGCATTTGTTTTTGTTTTTCCTCTCTCCTCATCCCATCCCTCTGGGTCATCCCAGTGCACCAGCCCCAAGCATCCTGTATCTTGCATCGAACCTAGACTGGTGATTCATTTCTTATATGATATTATACATGTTTCAATGCCATTCTCCCAAATCATCCCATCCTTTCCCTCTCCCACAGAGTCAAAAAGACTGTTCTATACATCTGTGTCTCTTTTGCTGTCTCACATGCAGGGTTATCATTATCATCTTTCTAAATTCCATATATATGCATTAGTATACTATATTGGTGTTTTTCTTTCTGGCTTACTTCACTCTGTATAATCAGCTCCAGTTTCATCCACCTCCTTAGAACTGATTCAAATGTATTCTTTTTAAGGGCTGAGTAATACTCCATTGTGTATATGTACCACAGCTTTCTTATCCATTCATCTGCTGATGGACATCTAGGTTGCTTCCATGTCCTGGCTATTATAAACAGTGCTGCGATGAACATTGGGGTACACGTGTCTCTTTCAATTCTGGTTTTCTCGTTGTGTATGCCCAGCAGTGGGATTGCTGGGTCATAAGGCAGTTCTATTTCCAGCTTTTAAGGAATTGCCACACTGTTCTCCATAGTGGCTGAACTAGTTTGCATTCCCACCAACAGTGTAAGAGGGTTCCCTTTTCTCCACACCCTCTCCAGCATTTATTGCTTGTGGACTTTTGGATTGCAGCCATTCTGACTGGTGTGAAATGGTACTTCATTGTGGTTTTGATTTGCATTTCTCTGATAATGAGTGATGTTGAGCATTTTTTCATGTGTTTGTTAGCCATCCGTATGTCTTTTTTGGAGAAATGTCTATTTGTGTTAGGAATTCAACTGTTGATAGTCAATATTGCATTAATTCAACTCTAATAAGTTTGGAAAGGATTAGTCATATTCTTAGTGAAACAAAATAGTCCAAGGTCATGTACATGTTTTAAAAATAAGAGTTAAATTAGTCATTAATGGGTTGAACATGGCAACATTTTTTTAATATTTATTAGTCATGGGATAGCACATGATTCATGCTTCCCTGGTGGCTCAGTGGTAAAGAATCTGCCCACCAATGCAGATATAAGAGACGAGGGTTCGATCCCTGTGTCTGGAAGATCCCCTAGAGAAGGAAATGGCAACCCACTCCTGTATAGTTGCCTGAAGAATTCCAGGGACAGATTAGCCAGGTGGGCTATAGTCCATGGGGTCACAATGAGTCAGACATGACTTAGCAACTAAACAACAGCACATGAATCATATGTTTACATTTTATCATTTAGATTTCACTTCAGAGTTTCTTATTTGTGCACGTTACTCAAATTCATCAGGGATTTCTATCTCCACCTTTCACTGTTTTGTAAAAACCCATGGCTAAGGATTACCCTGTTCAAGAATTGTTAAAAAGAAAACAGAATAAAAAACCAGAAGGGAACAAATAGCACCAGTACTGACTGGTTTATAGCTACCATTCTCAAATATTTCCATTCAAGTGAAGATGCAAACATTTTAAAAGTGGAAAAAAAAAATGTCAACAGGGAAAACCATAGAAGGATCCAAGGAAATGTGGAGGCTTCAGTTTGAGTAAAATTCTTGTGGTAAAACAGGAACCCAGGACAGAGCAGGCAAACTGATTCAGATTTTAAATTTTAAATAAAACACGTAGAACTTCTGAAAACAGATGCCCATCTTGGCCCAAAGGGATGCAAAAGGAGTATGTCCCTGTGTGTGTGTCTGTGTGTGCATGTCCACGTGTTTATATAAAAAGTCTTGGAAAATAGCTAAAGATGAGTCTTTGAGCAGTGCTTGTTCTAGGGTAGCCCCCAATATGACCGCTTATATCCAAGATGCTGCAATCATTGGGAAATTTACCAGAATTAATGTTTTTCAGCAATAATTAAGTTTCAGGTGTTCATAATTCATTGTCTCTGAGCAAACTTTTCATTTCAATACAAATTCACAACGAAAATAGATGATATAGGCCATACTGGAATGTTCTCCATGATTAAATATGAGGGAAAAAATGAAAATTTTACCATTGGAATGCAATAGAAAAACAATCTGAAAACGTGTGATGTTGAAGGTTAAAGTAAGTGTAACAGTAAAAATCATAATTAGACAAAGGAATTATAATGTGGTTGTTTTAACACAGAGTGCAGTTCTAAGAAGAAAATACTGCACAGAATAGAGATGCAATAGGAGGAGGAATAAAAGGATGAAAATATCAGGGGGTCAGGACAAAGAGCAACTCTCCAGTCTTCCAGAGGATGCTGTGACAGCAAGAATGCAGGAGTCCCAGTTGGCACAAGCGAGAAAAGGTGAGTTTGCAGTCAAGGAGAATAAAACCAGAGTGACAATTGAGGCAAATTCCTTTTGAGTGATCATTTATTGAACAGATGCTATATACTTATTTTAAAATGTCAAAATAGAGTCAAAATTAGAAAGGCATAAATAGAACCTTCAAAGAAAACAAGGCCACTGGGAACTGGGTGATACCTGATGTCCTAGTAATGCTTGCAGGCGGATGCCAAGTGGAGCGGTGGTTATTAAAGCCATTATTTCTTTTGCAATTACTAAATGAACTTCCCATTTTGTAAAGATATATGTATACATTAACTGAGGAATTCTTTTGAGAACTGTGATTTTAAACATATATTGGGGCAAAGATGTCTTCATTAAATGCTTTCACATATATGAAAAGGACAGAAAATACATAAAGGAATTTATTCATGTGAAATCTCACAGCAAAAAATTAAAAGCCTGGAGGAAATTAGTATTATTTTCATGTGCACACAGATACAGCCAGTGTTATTGCAATTCCAATAAATTAATCTTTTATCCCAACTCAAGAAAGCAAATTTGAATGCAAGGGAAAATCATGTTATTATAAGGATAACCTTGACTCTATTCTACTATCATTTTTTTCCTCAATAAATCTTTCACAGAGATCGGAATTTACATTCTTGTTTGTGTATAATGAGTATTGCACCTGCGTGTGTGATTAGCTTGCTCTTTTCCTAAACAGATCATAAGATAACTAGTTAACCGCTGGCCTTCTCTGGTGTCTCTTCTATATTAAAAAGGAAGAAAGAGGTTTTTGTTGGGGAGAAGGAACGGTGGGGACTAGGGAGAGCAACGCAACTTACCCCCTTTTGCACCCCCATCCATTCTGCTCTGTTAGTCCCTAGTGCTGATGGGGTGAATGATAGAGTCTGAAAATGAGATAGCCAAAGTCCAGGTTGATAGACTCAGAGTTGGAGAAAGAAACACTTGCCCCCTTTTCCCAGCACCTCAAGTCACAGAGAAGCTGAGAAATAAAACTACCGGCATGAAATTGGGAGGGGTCATGTATGGATGTGAGAATTGGACTGTGAAGAAGGCTGAGCACCAAAGAATTGATGCTTTTGAACTGTGGTGTTGGAGAAGACTCTTGAGAGTCCCTTGGACTGCAAGGAGATCCAACCAGTCCATTCTGAAGGAAATCAGCCCTGGGATTTCTTGGAAGGAATGATGCTAAAGCTGAAACTCCAGTACTTTGGCCACCTCATGAGGACAGTAGACTCATTGGAAAAGACTCTGATGCTGGGAGGGATTGGGGGCAGGAGGAGAAGGGGATGACAGAGGATGAAATGGCTGGATGGCATCACTGACTCATTGGACGTGAGTCTGAGTGAACTCCGGGAGTTGGTGATGGACAGGGAGGCCTGGTGTGCTGCGACTCATGGGGTTGCAAAGAGTCGGACACAACTGAGCGACTGAACTGAACTGAACTGCTCCTAGAAAGACTTCCTAAGGGAAGAAGTAACAGCTCTTATTCTAAAGAAACATGTGCATGCGAATCACAGTCTGGGGTAGGAAGAGGTGTCCAGGGAACAGTCACGACCATTCTAGCCTGTTAATAGTAATGTCACCAAATATAGACTTTCAGGCTAGCAAGGGGGTTTGGGTCACTGGAAAGTGACAAGTTACCTGTGACCTTCCTGACAACTGTGTTTCATAACACCTTGCGTGAGGACACAAGCACGTCTAGTGTGTCATCCCTCAAAGTGGACCTGAAATACCTCAATGATGAAGGGTCTAGGTTTGACTGCAAGTCACAGCATCACTGCCCCTGTGGCAGCAACATTCTGCTGGCGCTGAGCTCCAGAAAGTGAAGAATTCCTTTTGCACAGTTTCAACCACATACTTGGAATACTGTCTGGCATGTTGTAGGCACTCAATAAATGTGTTGACTGAATGAATGCATCCTGCACAGCGTGGCATCTGGGCCTAAGTACAGCTGCTTCCTCCTCCCTTCCTAACTCCTTCTGCATGAGCATCAGTGGAAGCAGTCCGGCAAAAACAATGTCTCTTTCATACACATGTCTGAGCCCTTTCCCCTAAGAGAAGACTACTAGGTAAGTTACTTAACCTCTTAGACCCTCAGTTTCTTCAGCATTTTGGCTTCAACTATTGAAGTTTCACTCCCTTTTTCTGGCCACCATCCTTGGCATGTGTCCTGGGGCGGGTACTGTACTTTCACATGGCAAGAAATTATTGGTAAGACCTCTACTCTGGCCAGATAGTATCTATCATTTCCTCCTTGGGATAATGCTGCATAATGAACTGTAAAATCTACCAATTTATTAATTAGATCACTGTATATGGGGAACTGGTTACAAGAAAATAAAATAAGGACATTTTAAAAGTCAGATGAGGAGGCGAGTTCCCTTTTCTTATCATGAAGTTGGTGAGTGGGTAGTGCAATCTTTAGAACACAGGCCATATGAAGAAGAAACGAAATTTATCCAGGAATAAAAGTATCCACATTTATGAAATCCTCTTTGTTGGTTAAAGTCAGAAGATCCACTTTGTCTTGTAACAGCTTGCTAAATCAAGTTTCCACCCCCAGACCCAGGTGTTCTTTCCCTAACTTTGTGATCATGAGCTGCTGTGCTCCTCCAGCGGCAGCATCCACTGACTCAGTGTGGAGCATTACAGAAAGAGGATGTCTCTCCTGCTGCGGGCTAAGCTTTGCTGTTCAAGGCAAGTGGAAGGGAACAACTTTTAAGTCCTTTTCAGAACAAAGGGATGGTGTCAACCAACCAAACACAAGATAGAAACAATAGTTTAGACACAATCTATTTCTTAAATGTCATCTCCTGGGGGATTCTTTAGATAGAGCTAAAATATTAAAGCCAAATGGGTTTTAAACATAATGCGCTTTCCTGTGTAACTGCAGGCACCAATTAAGAAAGAAAAATGCATACATTATAGAACTGGGGAACAACGCATTCCGAGGATTTAAATGGAAAGGAGATCTGATCTCAAAGTGAGGTTCACAAGAAACACAAGGGTCTCACTTACAGAGCATATGCCTCTTTGAGAAGGTCAATATCTTCTAAGATGAAATGGCAAGAGAATAATTTTTTAAGCAAAGAATTGAAAAGAAAGAAAATGAAAACTGTCCACTCATGAACCCTGAATTTTCAATGTCATGCATTTTAAAGGTGTTAAAATTAAATTGGTATGTAGAAAACAGATGAAAAAAAAAAAAACCCTCAGGAAAGAAAGGACCTATAAATAAATTGAGATATTACAGAAATGTATTAGGAAACTATAGAAGGAACAGAAACATTTTTCTATAGAAAAGTTGACCTTTTCAAAGAAAGATTAAATGGAAAATAGGCTAATCTGAATGTAAAGTCTGATAAGCAACATTACTTGTTAATAAAATGTCTACTTTGCAAGGTGAATAGACAGTCCAGTCTCAATGTGGGATGACTCCGGTGTCTTCCTTGCTCACTCTTGTGTCTGTGTGAAACACCTTCAAGGTTTTCTACACCGAAGCATAACCTGCTATGAATTTAAATCTATGACAGCCCATGTTTCTGGTTGATTAAACTAAGTTGTTTATGGGGTCTGTGGTGTGAATTCAACTTGAGAACAATTAAACTATCCATCTCTGGAGCAAGGAGCCCACTGGCATAGACATCTGGCCATTCATCACTTGCCATTCATCTTTCCACTGTCATCTCTGCAGCTCCTTGATACGCAGATATCGGCTCCAGTTCTGGAGAGGGTTCATTTGTCACTATCATCAAGAGCCATACAGTGGGTTCCAGTTCATTCAAGGTTCTGAGCATGTATTTTGTGTTAGAACAATTCATAATGAAAGTCCATGTTAGGAATGCTGCAATGCTTCTCTGTTTCTCCCTTTCTCTCTCTCTCTCCTCCCTCTCTCTTTCCTCCTCTTGTTTGTCCTCCTAAGCAAACGATATACAAACTATAAGCTACTGCAAAGCCTACTCATAACCCTAGTATCACTTATACAATCATCCAGGGACCTTTTCCTCAGCAACAGTATGAGACTTGGCATGCTCTGAGTTGTCAAAAGGCAAAAATGAAGTAAAAACAGTCTCAAGCCAAAAGAGTTTTATGACTGAGAGAGGCACACAAATGATGCCCCAGGACATGGTTTCCCACAACTCAGTCTGAGGCCCTGGCATCATAGCACATTCCAGATCTATGGCAATAGGAACACCACATTTCTTGGCATGAGAGATTCATAAGCATCAATATATTTAGCACAATGATAATAAATATTATTGTATATTCGTTATTGAAAAACTACTGCTGGGTGTAAGTTTACCAAGAATCCAAACAATGTTGCATATTGACTGAGCTAGAGATTTCTTTCTCCCACATCTTTGTTCTTGACTATCTGCCGAACTATATTTGGCAAAAATGAATCAAGGTTGCATGTAGAAAACTTAGGTTGCTGAGTTAAAATAGCTATTTTCCAATGAAAGCTTGACTTTGTGTACTGTCAGAAAGCATCATATGTGAATATGGCTATAATTTTTTTTCAAAAATAATGCAGCCTAAATTCAGGCTGTTCAGTCACATTTGTGCAAAGAAATATGAGAGGCCATGGATACAGTCCTGAATAGCACGTGGAACAAATTTACCAGAGGCCAACACAATAATCATCTAAGCACATATAGAACCTGATCTTCATCCCTGGAGTCCTATATTCTTCCTTTCTGTTTCTTAAGCAGTATTTCCCATACTTGGTGATAAGACTCACTGGACTGAGACCAGATAACTCAATGTGATGGAGTGTGTGTTACGCACCGTGAGCCATACTGGAGATGTTGGATCCTCACAGAACAAGGCATACTTGGGAACATATGAATAACAAAGAGACTGAGATGAAGAAGGGGTAAGACAACAGCTCAAAGTAACACAGCTACTAAACATATGAGTCAGCATCTGAGCCCCGAAACCAAGCTCTCTCTGCTCTCCAAGTGGTTCCACACTTGTGGAAGCAGCAGGGACATACGTTGCAAACTCAGTCACTTGGGTTCTACCTTTGGAATCAGAAACTTTGAAAAGTGTTTACAGAAAAGCTCCCAGGGGCCTGGCACAGATGCTCCATAGGCCGTCCCTCAAGAGCCACCATGTCCCAGCTTGCTCTCTGTGCAAGAAATATTTTTGTGTAAAGAAATACAAGGGACCATGGATACAGTCCTGAATGGCACATGGAACAAATTTACCAGAGGCCAACACAGAAATCACCTAAGCACACAGAGAACCTGATCTTCATCCTTTAAGTCCCATATTCTTCTCTTCTGTTTCCCAAGGAGTATTTCCCAAACTTAGGGATAAGACTCACCAGATTGAGACCATATCTCCTCCTAATGGCAAAGGCAAGTGTCTCTACCACTGATGTGTATTCACTGATTTAAGCATCACAATGTTATGAAACTCTGCTTGTGTTTTCTCTATGGGGATAAATGAGGAAACCAAGGCTAGAATTATTAAGTGGCTTGTATGAGGTCACATTGTAAGAGCTTCCTGGTGGCTCAGACAGTAAAGAATCTGCCTGCAATGAGGGAGACCCGAGTTCGATCCCTTGGTTGGGAAGATCCTCTGGAGAAGTCAATGGCAACCCACCTTAATATTAATGCCTGGAGAGTTCCATGGACAGAGGAGCCTGGCGGGCTACAGTCCATGGGGTCACAAAGAGTCGGCATGATTGAGTGACTTCACTTTCACTTTCACAAGGTCGCACAGCTGGTCAGCAGGCCTGCACTGAGCTGTCTTTGTAACCTCTGTAACAGAGGTTTTAAGTTCTGTTGCCCCAAGTCCTACACAGTGTCCCAGCTTCTTCCCCAACTTCCAGGCCATGGTGCAGTACCTCTTGTCAGATCAGCAGCGGTGTTAGATTAGGAAAAAAGTGTACAATACATGTGATGTGCTTGAATCATTCTAAAACCATCCTTTCCCCACACCCTAGGTCGGTGGAAAAACTCTTCCACAAAATTGGTTCCTGGTGCCAAAAAGGTTGGAGACCACTGCTCTAGGGGACTCACCACTACTGAGTCTGTGCCAGTGACAAAGAAGTGACTTATCCAAACATGAATCCTCAGCTTTCGCCAGCTCCAATCACTCACACCAGCAGGGGAACCGGTACATTACAGGCCAGCTACATGATCCAGGGCTGTTGAAAAAATTAGTTGTCATTCACAAAATTAAAATTTCTTACCAAAAATCAGTCATCTGCCTAGTATGCATCCATTCCTTGGCTGCGGGGGTGGGGGAAGGGGAAGGCGGGGGCGGGTACAGTTGGAACAACACTGGGAACTTTCATTAGACCAGGGGTGCTTTCTTCAGCGCATCACAGTCCTCGTGTCCTGCCCTCATCTCTTACATTTCTACTTGTTCCCCTTGGGGAGTTGAGTTTGAGAACCACCGCTATACATGCCTAGGCTTGGCATATGGTGCTTGAGATAAGGAAAATAAATGCCCACCCTGCTTGCTACCAAAAGACTTTACCAAAAATACAGAATGAAGCCAACCAACTAACATGACTTCTGCAACAGCCATTTCAAACCTATCTCTAAATGTTTCCAACAGATGAAATAATGCTAGATTAAAAACCAACACAAGTGCAAGGGAAACCTAGCATTCAGTGCTCATGAGATCAGAGCTTGGCTCTCACATCTGCCCATATTAAAGAAAGCACAGAGTGCCCCCTCCATACAGTCTCGGCAAAAGACAAAGCTTGTTTTTATATTTAGTGTTTTGGATTGGATCTTAGTTCCCCAACCAGGGATCAAATCCAGGGCCACAGTAGTAAAAACACCAAGTCCTAACCACAGGACCACTAGAGAACTCGTAGAAGAGGGAGTTTAGAATCAATTTCGGGACTCACTTCCAGGATTCACCCGAGTGTCCCCACTTTCCCTCCTACAAACTTTCGGGACTCAGTTCCAGGATTCTCTGGAGTGTCCCAACTTCCCTTCCTGCAAACTGCATGTGGAGCTAAGTGCCCAGTGTCCCTGTAATCACCCACCCCCCACATCTTGCCACCCTCTCCAACCACTGCAGCTCAACTGGGCACCAGCATTCTTCATTCATTATTTCTGCCTGGCCCTTGCATCATTCCTAGATCTCCAAATTTTCTCTGAATACTTCCACTCTTAACCTCAACAGGGAATTCTGATGCCCCAACAAGTTCCTCTAAATCTCCTTCCTAGGAATGAAGCCTCTTTTCCTTCCTTCCCACCCTTCAGCAACCATGCTCCATCTAGATGGTTAACTAGATGTCTACTTCCCATCCTCCATCCTGGACAGGGCCTACCTGGGGAGCCTATGCTGTGAGAATGCAAGCAGTTAAACGGAAGGAAGCCAGGTGACCTCTCTCCAGTGAAAATGCTGACGGAAATCCAATCTAGAACATAAAAGTGAGGGGGTGAGAAAGGATTCGCCCCTGTTTCCAGGTCTGTTCACTCAAGGTATCTCAGGGCACAGTGTGTGCACAGTACATGAGGCACTAATGGTCTGAGGGCCAGTGAGCTACAGCATTTGTACACAGATTGCAACCCACCCAGTACTCTTGCCTGAAATATTTCATGGACAGAGGAGCCTACAGTCCATGGGGTCGCAAGTGTCTGACACGACTGAGCACAGCACCTTCACCACCCTTAGGGGGACCCACATATTCAGACAGGCTTCTCTTTTCTCTATCCAGAACTTGGTAAGAATACTAGGATGTCACTACAAGTCTTCCAGTTCATAAAAGCACCAATTTAAACTCATAATTATTTCCATGAGGTGAAGAGGTGAAGTCGCTCAGTCCTGTCTGACTCTTTGTGACCCTGTGGACTGTAACCTACTAGGCTTCTCCGTCCATGGGATTCTCCAGGCAAGAATACTGGAGTGGATTGCCATTTCCTTCTCCAGGGGATCTTCCCGACCCAGGGATCAAACCCGGGTCTGCTGCATCAAAGGCAGGTGCTTTAACCTCTGAACCACCAGGGAATCCCCATAGTTTACTATTTTAGAAAGTTTCCATAAGAGACATCTTATATAGAAAGAGAAAATAGAATAAAAATAAGAGCTACGTAATCAATCTATAATTTTGAGACAATGCTAGTTATTTTTTGTGCTTCTGCTTCCGGGTCCAAGGGTGTCGCCCTGGCAGGCAGGCCTGAGTCTGCTCTGGGTGGCCATGCTAAGCACAGGACGGATGGTCATTGGACGGCTATAAAAACGACAACTTCCTTCCGCTTAATTGCCCGTGTCTCACACAAAAGAGCATTTAGAGTATTCCTTGCTAATACAAAGATAAATAACTGCCTTACAGGGAGCCTTATTGGGAGCAGGGGTTATGCAAGAAGACTGAGTACAGAAGCTATGTTATTGCTGTGTAATCTGCAGGTTCAGTTCAGTTCAGTTCAGTCACTCAGTCATGTCCAACTCTGCAACCCCATGAACCGCAGCACGCCAGGCCTCCCCTGTCCATCACCAATTCCCAGAGTCCACCCAAACCCATGTCCACTAAGTCAGTGATATCATCCAACCATCTCATCCTCTGTCATCCCCTTCTCCTCCTGCCCTCAATCTTTCCCAGCATCAGGGTCTTTTCAAATGAGTCAGCTCTTCGCCTGAGGTGGCCAAAGTATCGGAGTTTTAGCTTTAACATCAGTCCTTCCAATCCGCAGGTAGACCATGCTAAAAGAAGGCTCTGCAGAATTTCCTAAGTGAAACCTCCAAAATGCCCAGACCCACAGGTAAAAGCACAAGGGCTGTGGTCAGTTGACTGTAAAACATTGGGTAGTGTTTTTGGTCATCTTCCAAAGCATCTCTTCAAACTTTGCACAGAACAAGAAAAAAAGTCATCATTTGGTATTTGACAATGAATGTTATTGGGTGCGATGAAGATAATATACTGGGGACAAAGACTTCCATGAGGAGATTTTCCTAGACTGCCTCATATTATCAAGGACAATACCCAGAAGAAACTGTCATGTGGCATGCTGAGCCAAAGGGGCCATAACTGTTTAAATGATCTATATTTCTTGCACTGATTAATATAATTCTATAAAGTTCAGTGTTAATATACACAGCAACACATTCATTCATACACACGTAGAAAATAAATCCGCTTTTCTAAACGTTTCCCTTTGAATGGGTGGAAGGGAAGTTCTGACATGCTACCTTTCTTCCTTCTCCTTCCCCCTTCCCTTCTGGTGATTGAGTCGCTAAACTGTGTCCAACTCTTTTGTGACCCCATGGACTGTAGCCTGCCAGGCTTCTCTACCCATGGAATTTCCCAGGCAAGAACACTGAAGTGGGTTGCCATTTCCTTCTCCAGGGGATCTCCCCGACCCAGGGATTGAACTCACATCTCCTGCATCGCAGGCGGTCTCCAGCTTTACATGCAGATTCTTTACCACTGAGCCACCAGGGAAGCCCTTACTTTAATTAGGTACTCACCACTGTTAATCACCATTTGCCCCCAGTCTCCACTCCAATCCCCAGCTCCTGAGAGAAGCCCTGTTTTATCAGCCTGGAGACTTCTCTCATTCAAATAAAAGTATTTCAGTCTCATTGACCTCTCATTTACTTTCAGAAGTAGATTCAATAGCAAAGTATTTGTTCACTATACTTTGAGAAGTCTTCCAGGGAAAGGCCATTACTTATTGCAGTAAGCTGAGAATAGAAGTGATTTTACTGTCTCTCAGGATAACTAATTTCGATTGATCTAGTTAAGCAGCAAACAAGTTGCCAAGGTTAATTATAATTCATCAATCACACAAACAAACAGAGTTTACTGATGGAGACAGCCCCACACATTTGTTTGAGGTATGCAACAATGTTGGGAGAGATCAGTTTTAATAATCTTTCCCTCCATGTTCATTGTCAGGAAAATGTGATTTAAAGAAAATCATTTATGCATTCCCAAATGTATCAATGGAGAACAACCTTACTATTTTTCATTCTTTATAAAGAAAATCAACACAGCCAACAGAAATCAGTTGACAACTATAAAAGGTTTTCAGTCACTTTAATCTCCATGAAATGTTTATTGATGTTGTGTGAAGCCAAAACATTATTTAGATAAATGCTTTTATTGTCTGTGTGAATTTTGCAAAAAGTATGGGATGGATTTCTTTATGGTTTCTTTCTAGGTAAACTTTAACAAAGGACTGCAAGCAACTCATCAGTAGCTTCAGTTAGATGGTTCTTTGCAGTAGGTGCTGACAGTGATGAAAAACGTGGAGACTTGGAATCAAAATGAGTTGCCTTCTAAGGCCAGGGGATATTTCCTTAGCACAGTCTAAGTCAGATGACCAGCATGTGCACTGCTATCGAAAGGCTTTTTTGCTAATAATCTCTCCAAAAATAAAATAAGGTTCCTTTATTCTGAAATGACTATTTATGAGAACTTCTGTAAAAGGCATTGTAAAGTAATTACCCTCCAATTAAAATAAATAAATTTGTATTTTTTTTTAAAAAGAATTCTTTCTGGGAAATCCCATGGACAGAGGATACTGGCAGGCTGCAGTTAACGGAGTCAGAAAAAAATAAAATAAATAACTGGCATTGAGCTAGGTTCCATCAGACTAGCAATAAACAAGGTAGGTATGGGCTGTCTCCACACAACTGAGAGTCTCATGAGGAAGACAACCCTTTAAATAAATGACTATAATAAAGTATGTTATGAATCATCATAGAAGCAGTACAGGGCAGTATATGAGAGACTAAAGCAGACACTTAACTAGGAGGCAAGCAAGATGCCCCAATGGAAGTACTTTTACATATAAAGATAATTCATATGTTGTCAAGGCAAAGAGGAGAGAGGATAACTCTAATCAGAGATGGAAGGGCTTCTTACATTATTTGGCCATGAGACACCCTCAACTAAATTGTCAATCCATTGTGGAATACAGAGCAATGAAAACAATCAGGGACATGGGGCTCAATCAGGGAAAAAAAAAAAAAAACAGGCTAAAAATCAAGAATTAATGCTAGTTACTTACGAACCTGCTTCTTATTTCACACAGGACCAGTGTCAGTTCTTAAATCAATTTGTTAAACAAACCACCATAATTCCACTTGCTCATTCCGCTTGTATTAATTCAGCTTGCATGAGAGAAAGCTATTTGCTGTTAGTGGAACCAAGGGTTCTGCCAGAGGACATTTTCAATGGAAGAGAGGAAAGAAGGAAGAAGTGTGAAAGAATCATCACGGTTTGGTCCCCAGGCATCCGGAAAACTCCCAGAGAGCCCGTCTTTATTAAAGTCGTAACAACTCCTTCAGCACCACTCATTACAAAAGCAGAAAGAATGCCTCGGCAAGATGTGTAGGTCTTCAAAACATTCATGAGTGCACCTGCACTTTCTGCAGTCTTAGGATGTGTGATTCTGTATCCCCATTCAGTAAAAATAAAGAAATCAAGAATTAAGTGTGTGTATACATTATATGAGAGAGAGTCACTTGGAACTGTTCAGTGCCTTGGAGATGCAGAGATTTAGAACCTTAGTGAAAATCTTCTTTTCAAAATATGCTCAAGTCTAGGTTTATCCCTGAACCCTCATAAATCTCCATCCTCTTCATTTCTGCCTTCATATATGTGTGCTGTTCTAACTTCAACCCCTCCTTCTTTGTCTTCAAAGGCATGGAGTGATGCTTGAAGTTTACTGAGGACAAAGTAATACGGCAAGAAATCACATTTCAAAACATCACATCTATCATCTTATTGACTCCCCCAAACCTCTCCAAAGGCTGACAAAGGTAGACCAACTTGCTTTCCTCTCTGCTTCCCTTAAAACAAAAAACAAAAAACAGAATGACACTTTCCAGAACTCTGGTGAAGAAAATATTATTATTGTTATCACACGCTGTGGTTAGAAACCGGATAAAGCATAAAAACTGTGTATTTGAAAGCTAAACTGTGAAGATCTTTAGACAGAGATACTGAGAGATCCCTGTAAAGAACACCAATTCCATGATATAATCATACCATCATGGAGTAACAGAACACAGTTTCTTTTGACAGCAGTTCAGCTTGAGAAATACATTGAGGGTGATGGGTAGGATATAGGGACACGCACAGAGACAAGCAAGGATGGTCATCCTAGTGACTACTATTTCTTGAATTTCACCTTACTCCCTAGTAAGAAGAAAACGATTAATGTTATTATTATTTATCTCTAACGAGAGATTCTTAATAATTATTGGCAACTATCAGTCGTGTCTGACTGTTAGCGACCCCATGGACTGCAGCCCACCAGGCTCCTCTGTCCATGGGATTTTCCAGGCAAGAGTGCTAGAGTGGGGGTGCCATTGCCCTCTCCAAATACATATATTAGCTATATATATATATATATATATATACACACACACACACATGTGTATATCTATATATACATATACAACCAGGAAGGTCCCCTGGAGAAGGGAGAGGCTACCCACGCCACTATTCTTGGACTTCCCTGTTGGCTGAGATGGTAAAGAATCCACCTGCAATGTGAAAGACCTGGGTTCAACCCCTGGGTTGGAAAGATTCCTTAGAAGAGGGCATGGCAACCCATTCCAATAACCTTGCCAGGAGAATCCCCATGGACAGAGACGCCTGGCAGGCTGTAGTCACTGGGGTCGCAAAGCATAGGACATGACTGAGTGACTAAGCACATACACACGCAATAACGTGTGAATTATCTGTAAGTAAAATAAGCATGATTCAAACAATGATGTAGCTTTTTCAATTTTTCAAATTACATGGCCTATTCTGGACAAGAATTACCTGAACTGGGTGGCCTTAACCTGTATTTTCAATTATGTCAAGGGTGGTGTTTCAGTGAGAAATATAAATAGAACTCTTTTCTAAGCTAATGCCTCCCTATTTAAGAATCCTCACTTTTCCCATTTATGTTATGGTTCAAAAATGAATTACTAATCACTTCAAGGTTCTTTCTGAATTGAAGGTTTCAAAAGGACATTAAAATAACTCATGTTTCTTTAATAAACATATCTGTTAATGCTCTATTTGAATGAAGAAGCAGAGCTTGCAAGAAAGTTGAAAATAAGTATCTGCTATGAAGCAATCTGAAATTTAATGGTCTAGACTATATGCTGACTTCATCTTCACTAATGAAGAAGAGAGATTCTTATTAAGAATAAAATACATTATTGTCTTTGTAATTTTAAAAGTATGTTAGACACTTTAGGAAAACATTTTAAGTATAAAGTTTAGCCTAGTGTTACCAAAGAAAATGAACCATCTTTTTTAACTGACAAGTTTTAAGGGTTTAAAATAATGCTTTGTGCTAAACATATACAAAATTCAATTCAAAAATATTTTGAGTGCTTATTAAATGCCAAGCATTACAGATATAAGGAGAAGCATGTCATTTTTTTCTGCCCTCAAAGATCCATAGAACAGTATTATTTACCTGCCCACCAAACCAATTTATAAAATTATTTTGAGCAAATTATCTATTATTACCTATGTGGTCACAATAAAGATATAGTATTTATCTCTATTTATTGGTTAGACTTTTTGAACTATTTACTACAAAAACTTAAAATACTGGTTTTAATTAATCAGTATAATCCTGTATTACATTTCTATGTGAAAATACAAAGTGAAATCTTGTTAAAATGTTCTCTGATCAGGTCCTTAACACCTTCCTAGAGAAAGGGATTTACAAAAGCATCCACCAAGTATATAATATAATCTATGGAAATAGAAAAATTCATTTCCCTTCAGTATTTAGTAATTTTCATGAACCAGATTTCAAACTAAAAATAAGAAATACATTTTAGAATCACTTTATTCAAATCTAGTAGAGTGCCACTTCATTAAATCAAATGCAAAATACCCTGATTTTTTAAACAAAAGTGGACATTCTTGAGGTATTTATAGTATATTTCAAGTTTATATTCCTACCTTAAGTTAATAGATTTACATGTGAATTAGGGCAAATTACCTATTTATGTCTATTATGTTCAAATAATATTCAGCCCTGAAACGTGTTTTGAAAACTGAATACTGGATAAAAAAGTGAACTTAGTGTTGTCATTAAATAAATAGTTGATCATCTTAGTAAAACTGGGTTTTTACACAGTATGCATAAACGTATTCGGTTCCTAAAGGACTGGTATATATTGTAACTTACTTTTGCAAAATATTTGTATTTTCAAGTCCGAATAACATCACATACTAAGTGATCATTTTCTCTTCGGGGACATGTGTGATTAACAGCATCACTGGAAGGATGAGTCACATCGGGATGTTATTCCTAAATTCAAAATTAAAGCACACTCACTTCTACCACACTTCACACAGTCTATCACTGAAATCATTTTTCTTCATCTCATGAGTATAATATAATTATATCCTTTGAGATTTCTTAAACATGACCTTTAAGTGAAAATACCTGGAGGGGTTGATAAGCAACACAAGTCACACATTTGTGTTGCTGCTGTTTAAAGAGGACTCCTTACCTACACTGGAAACAGACCATCTCTCTTGCCTGACACTCACACTAATTCAGCCCTCAGTATCTTTCTCTGGCCTTGTGCCTTCAGGGAAGACGGATTCTCACTAAAGAGCACAATCCAGCTTCTCAGGGCCTGTCAATGCCTGACCCTTCTAGAAAATCCATATTTTAATATCCTACAGATAAGGTGAAATTCATATAGATGCTGTCTTCTGCTGAAATTTCAGTCTATGCAGCTGTGCATGCGTGCGTACTACGAACCTTCAGTCGTGTTCGTGGATTGTCGCCTGCCATGGATCTGTCCATGGTGATTCTCCAGGCACGAGGACTTTAGAGCGGGTTGCCATGCCCTCCTCCAGGGGATCTTCTGGGCCCAGGGATCAAACCAGCATACTTATGACTACCCGCATTGGTAGGCGGGTTCTTTACCCCTAGCGCCACTTGGGAAGCCCCTATGGAGTTGTCAGTCAGTCAGGTCAGTTGCTCCGTTGTGTCCAACTCTTAGCGACCCCATGGACAGCAGCACCCCAGGCTTCCCTGTCTGTCACCAACTCCCAGAGCCTGCTCAAACTCATGTCCATCAAGTTAGTGATGCCATCCAACCATCTCATCCTCTGTCATCCCCTTTTCTTTTCCACCTGCTTTCAGTCTTTCCCAGCATCAGGGTCTTTTCCAATGAGTCAGTTCCTCGCATCAGGTGGCCAAAGTATTGGAGTTTCAGCTTCAGCATCAGTCCTTCTAATGAATATTCAGAACTGGTTTCCTTTAGGATTCACTGGTTGGATCTCCTTGCAGTCCAAGGGACTCTCAAGAGTCTTCTCCAACACCACAGATCGAAATCATCAATTCTTCAGCACTCAGCTTTCTTTAGAGTTCAAATCTCACATCCATACATGACTACTGGAAAAATCATAGCTTTGACTAGATGGACCTTCACTGGCAGAGTAATGTCTCTGCTTTTTAATATGCTCTCTAGGTTGGTCATAGTTTTTCTTCCAAGGAGCAAGCGTCTTTTAATTTCATGGCTGCAGTCACCATCTGCAGTGATTTTGGAGCCCCCCAAAATAAAGTCCCTCACTGTTTCCATAGTTTCCCATCTATTTGCCATGAGGTGATGGGACATAATAACATGATCTTAGTTTTTGAATGTTGAGTTTTAAGCCTACTTTTTCACTCTCCTCTTTCACTTTCATCAAGAGGCTCTTTAGTTCTTTGCTTTCTTCCATAAGTGTTATCTGCATATCTGAGGTTATTGATATTTCTCCCAGCAATCTTGATTCCAGCTTGTGCTTCATTCGGCCCAGCATTTCTCATGAGGTACACTGCATACAAATTAAAGAAGCAGGGTTACAATATACAGCCTTGACATACTAATTTCCCAATTTGGAACCAGTCAGTTGTTCCATGTCTATTCCTAACTGTTGCTTCTTGACTTGCATATAGATTTCTCAGGAGGCAGGTCAAGGGGTCTGGTATTCCCATCTCTTTCAGAATTTTCCAGTCTGTTGTGTTTTACACAGTCAAAGTCTTTAGTGTAGTCAATAAAGTAGACGTTTTTCTGGAACTCTTTGCTTTTTGACGATCCAGCGGATGTTGGCAATTTGATCTCTGGTTCCTCTGCCTCTTCTAAATCCAGCTTGAACATCTGGAAGTTCCTGGTTCATGTACTGTTGAAGCCTGGCTTGGAGAATTTTGAGCATTACTTTGCCAATGTGTGAGACGAGTGCAATTTGCAGCAGTTTGAATATTTGTTGGCATTATCTTTCTTTGGGATTGGAATGAAAACTGACCTTTTCTAGCCCTATGGCCACTGCTGAGTTTTCCAAATTTGCTGACATATTGAGTGAGTGCAGCACTTTAACAGTATCATCCTTTAGGATTTGAAATGGCTCAGCTGGAATTCCATCACTTCCACTAGCTTTGTTCATAGTGATGCTCCCTAAGGCCCACTTGACTTCACATTCCAGGATATCTGGTCCTAGGTGAGCAATCACACCATTGTGTTTTCTAGGTCATGAAGATCTTTTTTGTATAGTTCTTCTGTGTATTCTATCTTCTGCTTCTGTTAGGTCCATACCATTTCTGTCCTTTATTGTGCCCATATTTGCATGAAATATTCCCTTGGTTATCTCTAATTTTCTTAGAGAGATCTCTAGTCTTTCCTATTCTATACTTTTCCTCTATTTCTTTGCACTGATCACTGAGGAAGGCTTTCTTATCTCTCCTTGCTATTCTTTGGAAGTCTACATTCAAATAGGTGTGTCTTTTCTTTTCTCCTTTGCCTTTAGCTTCTCTTCTTCTCTCAGCTATTTGTAAGGCCTCCTCAGACAACCATTTTGCCTTTTTACATTTCTTTCTCTTGGAGATGGTCTTGATCACTGCCTCCTGTACAATGTCATGAACCTCTATCCATATTCTTCAGGTACTCTGTCTATCAGACCTAATCCCTTGAATCTTTGTCACTCATATTGTATAATCATAAGGGATTTGATTTAGGTCATACCTGGACGGTCTAGTGGTTTTCCCTACTTTCTTCAATTTAAGTCTGAATTTTCCAATAAGGAGTTCATGATCTGAGCCACAGTCAACTCCAGGTCTTCTCTTTGTTGACTCTATAGAGTTTCTCCATCTTTTACTGCAAAGAATATAATCAGTCTGATTTGGTATTGACCACCTGGTGATGTCCATGTATAAAGTCGTCTCCTGTGTTGTTGGAAGATGGTGTTTGGTATGACCAGTGCGTTCTCTTGGCAAAACTCTGTTAACCTTTACTCTGCTACATTCTGTACTCAAAGGCCAAATTTGCCTGTTACTCTAGTTATCTCTTGACTTCCTTTTTCTGCATTCCAGTCCCTTGTAATGAAAAGGACATCTTTTGGGGATGTTAGTTTCAGAAGATCTTGTAGGTCTTCATAGAACCATTCAACTTGAGCCTCTTCAGCATTACTGGTTGGGGCATAGACTTGGATTACTGTGATACTGAATAATTTGCCTTGGAAACAAACAGAGATCATTCTGTCATTTGTGAGACTGCACCCAAGTACTGCATTTCAGACTCTTTTGTTGACTATGAGGGCTACTCCATTTCTTCTAAGGGTTTCTTGGCCACAGTGGTAGATATAATGGTCATCTGAGTTAAATTCACCCATTACAGTCCATTTTAGTTTACTGATTCCTAAAATGTTGATGTTCACTCTTGCCATCTCCTGTTTGACCACTTCCAATTTACCTTGATTCATTGGCCTAACATTCCAGGTTCCTATGCAATCTTGTTCTTTATAGCATCAGACTTTACTTCCATCACCAGTCGCATCCACAACTGGATGTTATTTTAGCTTTTGCTTCGCCTCTTCACTCTTTCTGGAGGCATTTCTCCACTCTTTTCCAGTAGCATATTGGGCACCTATCAACCTGGGAAGTTCATCTTTTGGTGTCATATCTTTTTGCTGTTTCATGCTGCTCCTGGGGTTCTCAAGGCAAGAATGCTGAAGTGGTTTGCCATTCCCTTCTCCAGTGGACCATGTTTTGTCAGAACTCTCCACCATGACCCATCCATCTTGGGAGGCCCTACATGACATTGACGCATAGCCTCATTGAGTTAGACAAGGCTGTGGTTTATGTGATTAGTTTGACTAGTTTTTGTTATTGTGGTTTTCATTCTGTCTGCCCTCTGAGGGATAAGAATAAGAGACTTATGGAATTTTCCAGATGGGAGAGGCTGACTGAGGGGGAAACTGGGTCTTGTTCTGATGGGCGGGGCCATGCTCAGTAAATCTTTAATCCAATTTTCTATTGATGGGCGGGGCTGTGTTCCCTCTCTGTTGCTTGACCTGAGGCCAAACTATGGTGGAGGTGATGAAGATAACGGCGACCTCCTTCAAAAGGCCCCATGCATGCACTGCTGCACTCACTGCCCCCCCACCTGCAGCAGGCTGCTGCCGACCCACACCTCCACCAGAGACTCCTGCACACATGCAGGCAAGTCTGGGTCAGTCTCTTGTGGGGTCACTGCTCCTTTCTCCTGGGTGCTGGTGCACACAAGGCTTTGTTTATGCCCTCCAAGAATCTTTTGCATCCTGTGTACATTCTGGCAGCTCTATGGGGCAGGGGGTTAATGGCAAGTTCCTTCAGGAGGGCTTATGTCACATCAGGTCTGCTGCACCCAGAGCCCCTCCCCATGTGTCAGGCCACTGCTGACCCTTACCTCCCCCAGGAGGCACTGAAACACTCAAAGGCAGGTCTGGCTCAGTCTCTGTGGGGTCTTCCAGTGTGTACAAAGTTTGCTTGAGCCCTCTGAGTGTCTCTGGCAGTATGGGATTTGATTATAAATGTAATTTCACCCTCTCTTACCGTCTTGCTGAGGCTTCTTCTTTGCCCTTGGATGTGGGGTATTTTTTTTGGTGGGATCCAACATTTTCCTGTTGATGGTTGTTCAGCAGTGAGTTTTAATTTTGGAGTTCTCGCAGGAGAAGATGAGTGCACATTCTTCAACCTCGCTGTAGTCTAAGATAATTTTTTTTTTTAAATTTCCTATTTCTATGAACATGTGAACTCTGGAAAGATTTCAGTAAGAAAGAAACCCATGACTTCAATAGATGATTCAGCATTCATGTAAGCTACATTGCATAGTGTTGATAAGTTAAGAAGCAGATGTACAAGTGTGGTTTTTAAACCACAGAAATAAATTTGACAAGAGTTATGTCTGGGATGTTGCATTAAAGTTTCAGAGAAACTTTTCTTTTATTGTTTGACTTATTTTTTAAACCATATAAGTAAGCTGCATTTTTATTTAAATAAAATACTATGCTTGAAATAGAGCCTATCAGTGTATATTTGCTTTCAAATAATAAGAGAGTTGAAAGGGACACTGAAAAATCATCTGGTCTATCCAGCATCCATTAACTGGCAGGTGGCTTTTCAGATATTTCTTGAATCTTAATAATGGAGACAAATGAAAATGTTCAGACCCATTGAAATGAGATATGAGTTAGATAAACTGGAGGCTTCCACTTGAGCCAGTTAAAAGCTTTAAAAGAGAATGAAACACCGATCTTCCAGAAGCATCATGACACTCTAGATGGAGCCAGAGAAAATATTCCCTGGAGGAAACTAGGCTGGAGTGGAAGAAAGCTGACTGAGGTTCAGAGACAGGCAGTAGAGGCTAGTCTCGGTATAAAGCATGGAGTCTGGAAATGGACAGATTATCCTTCTAAAGAGTTGCATTTCTTTCCAGCTGGGTAGCTTGCACAAGAGGTTTATTTTTCTTTCTTTTCTGATCAAAGAATATAAATATAAATTGTAGCTGAGGACTGATGAGCAGATCAAATAAGCCTATGAAATGCAGTTTACAAAATACAAAATACAGTTTACAAAAAGAAACTAATATAAAAATAGAGATATTTCATTCATATCTGTTATGACTTAACCATTATGACTTAACAATAACAGTGAAGTAATCCCAGGGACAGAGGAGCCCGGTGGGCTGCCGTCTATGGGGTCACGCAGAGTCGGACACGACTGAAGTGACTTAGCAGCAGCAGCAGCAGCAAGCACACCCAAATAATTTAAAATTTTAGTTTTTAACATTTTTACTAATTACCAGGTTAGATTTTGAGGCTTCCCAGGTGGCTCATTGGTAAAGAATCTACTTGCCAAGCAGGAGATTTGGTTTGATCCCTTATTCAGGAAGATTCCCTGGAGAAGGAATGGGCAGCCCACTCCAGTATTCTTGCCTGGGAAATCCCATAGACAGAGGAGCCTGAGGGCTACAGTCTGTGGAGAAGCAAAGAGTCGGACACTATTTAGCTATTAACCAACACGTTAGATTTAGGTTTAGTTCTTTAAAGAGTGCCAAGTACTTTATATTAGCATATTCTGTTAGAAAGTGTTTCAAATAACAGATATGAATGAAATATCTTTATTTTTATATTAGTTTCTTTTTGTAAACTGTATTTTCTCACCATATTCATATTCTTGTATGTAGTGAAAGAATCAAAATCAGACCTATAAAATTAATTTTCATTTACTTTCATTTCTAGATAAACTATTTAATGCAAAAATTTTAAGAAGAAAGGCATCAATAAAAATAGGATTCATTCTAATTCTGACAACTAATTTTTTTCCCTTGATATAGAATTAAGACTTAGATATAAGTTTGTGGATTTTTCTATAGTACATTTAATCTTCCAGCAAGCCTTGAAATTTTGAAACAAGCTTCTATGATTTGGAAAAGACTTTTCTCAACACTTCATCTTTTTTTGCTATACTACTAAACGTCTAATAATGCACATATTATTAGAGACAATTGGTCAATGCTCTCTATGACTCTGGAAGTCTATTTTATATTCATTGACAATATTTTGGAAATTAAATATTTCTAGAAATTTTAAACTTAATATGGAATTTCTGAAAGCTTAATTATTTTCTCCTCAGTCTTCTCTGAAATAATGGTCATCACACAATCATAAATGGATATTTGGTTTATAAGGAAGTTGTAACAATCTTACCATTTTATTTTTCTGAATAAAACTTACAAGTTCTTTTTACCTGAATCATAAGCATTTGGGGTGAATAATATTGGTGGAGCGTGAACAAAAACTGCTTCAGAATTTGCCTCATTTTATCATCAAGTTTTCTTCTTTGCACGGGTGATGGAATGAGCAGAAGACACACTGTTCTTTCAAAGAACTTTTTTCTTTCTCTGCCATGGACCTTATGAGCCGAGTCCCTTCTCCTTTCAGATTACCACTTATTTAAAGGCTTTTCATAGTCATCATTATTCTTTCAAAGTTCACCCAGTGAATTTACACGAAAAATAGTACCTTTGTAAAATAAACCATATATTATGAATATATTAAGGAAAATGTGTTAAATGGGTTTATAAATGCTAAATGTGTGTTAGGGATTTCAAAAGCTCATTCAAGATACTCTGAAATATTTTCCTCAACTGGCTGCACTTTCAAAGGACCACTCAGTTTCTGTGGTTTACAATTAATAAAACTGAATTTCATTCATTTTAAATTTTAAAGAAATGTTTTTAAAACCTTGATGCACATAAAAAACAATTTATTACAAATAAATAACTAGGTTTTGTGAAGGACAGCAGAAGGAGTGAACAAAACATTATTTTATGCTTATCTGGAACTATTTGTGCAGAAAGTGAAAGTTTAAGTGTTAGTCACTCAGTCATGTCCTACTCTTTGTGATCCCATGGACTGTAGCCCTCCAAGCTCCTCTGCTCATGGGATTCTTTGGGCAAGAATAGTGGAGTGGATTGCCATTCTCTTCTCCAGGGGATTTTCCCGACTCAGGAATCAAACACATTGTAGGTGGATTCTTTACCATCTGAGCCATCACGGAAGCCTTTATAATTGACATCCATGTCTACTCAGCAAAAGAATTTTTCTGGTTTGGGGTAAATGTGCTAGAATATGACTAAGTATCCAGGCAGACAGCAATTAGTGTGTGTGGATAGAAATCAAGAGGTCAGCCTAAAGGCATACCACTTAAGAACACTTAAGAGTAACATGTAATCATAGAAAAATATACAGATGCAATAAATGTAATGAAAGATGAACACTGCTCGAGGGTTAGAAACATCTATTTGAAATGAAATTTCAAACAGAATTTCAAATGGAATTTCAGAGTCTGTGAGACAAATTCAAAGACAACTCCAACTTAAAGATGTGGGAGCAAGAGGCAAAGAGGCAGGCAGCTGTGGAACTATGAGAATCTTCACCCAGATAGTCTGACACACCGGGTATCAGACCTATAATGGATCAGTTCAGCTTTATTAGGAAATTCTATTGATACTTGGCAGGTTGCTGAAAAAGTGCACGAAGTTATGAGAGTTAAAAGTACACTACAAACAGCTAACCGTTATTCTGTGTCTTATTAAACTGATTGGTTTTGGTTTCTGCATGTTCAACTGCGCCTGACTCTGTGCCATTCTAGGGGCTGTAGCCTGCCAAGCTCCTCAGCCTGTGAGACAATCCCAGCAAGATACCAGAGCGGGTTGCCCTTTCCTCCACCAGGGCATCTTTCTGACCCAGTGATCACACCCGCATCTCCAGGGGCTCCGGCACTGGCAGGCAGATTCTTTACCACTGGAGCCACCTGGGAAGCCCTTCCCAGTGCTGCTAAAAGCAGAATGGAAACTAGCAGACATGAAGGATCCCTTAGCGAATCCTTCATTCTCTATAGTAGACTGCTATTTATATGAAACAGTTTTATTGCTTATGTGTCATATCATACTTATTAATATAACTATATACTTTATGTGTAAATCCAAATATACACATACATATGTTTGTAAACACTTATCTATATTAGTCACTCAGTCGTGTTTGACTGTAGCCTGCCAGGCCCCTCTGTCCATGGGATTCTCCAGGCAAGAATACTGGAGTGGGTAGCCATTCCCTTCTCCAGGGGATCTTCCTGACCCAGGAATCGAATCCAGGTCTCCTGCATTGCAGGCAGATTCTTTACCATCTAAGCCACCAGGAAAGCCCATAAGGAAATACAATATTAATGTCAGTGGTATATAAATATACTTTACATAGCCTGTGAAACATGCTCTCATATGAAACAAGTATACCCGTCTTCACAAAATGAAAGCTTAGCAGGGTTGGGCCTGGTTAGTACTCCAATGAGAGAATCTTCAACTAAAATATAGAGGATTACATTGCTCTCCTTAAGTTCTCAAACTGACTCAGAATGTTAAACAGGACAGCAGTTCTAAGGTCATAGTAGACCTTCTCAAGTAAAACAAAGGTAACCCCAAAACAACAGATGTAACTTACCAAATCATATGTTAATTTTATCTCAGGTTCATGAAACACAGAAATACAAAAGTGGGCACATTACAGTTTTGAGGAAGAGAAAAGAAAAAAATAATTTGGCAAATCACTATCATGTTAAAAATGGTTGTCAGGATAGGGAAATCTGTGTAAAGTTATCATAAAAGCCAACTCAAAGGATTTTGAATTTAGGAGCAAAACACTAGAAGCAATCAAATCCTGCATCTTGTCTTCTAAACAAACAAACAAACACAAAATCTGAGTCTAGAAAACAGATAAATCATAAATGATTGCCTACTTTATCATCATATTTAACCATCAAATTCCTTACATGGTTAGATCTACAAGCATTCAATGCTCACATACAACTTCAAATAAAATCTTTGTCTCATACGATTTCTATAAACTCCAGTGGCTTCCCACTGTATCAAACAGAATCCAAACTCCTTATCCCAGAAACAACATTCTCCAAGATTTTCCTGCCAGCATCTCCAGTATGTTTTTCCACCCCCAAGCACGGGGCACCCACTGCTAGAAACTTGTTTCTGTCCTCGTGTGAGTCACTTGCTCTTTTCTCTGCCTAGAGAACAGGGAGACTATTTTTTGCCTGGCACATTCTTTATCACCATTCATGCATCGGTGGAAATGTGACCACAGCTTTCCACACAGTCCAAAGATGGTCACTCACAACTCACCTTGATCACCTTTACTTTATTATCCTATTTCCCTCATAGAAAACACAAACATCTAAAAGTACAGCATGGTTGTTTGCTGGCTCACTATCCATCATCTAACTTGGGCTTCCAGAAGAAAATCTCCACAAGAACAGTTGGTTTATCTCTTGTGTACACCGTCATGGCTCTAGTGTCTAAAACAGACCTTGGCCCAGAACAAAATGCAAATATTTATCGAATGAATAAATTACTGTGCTTCTGAACTACATGCATTTCAAGGTATTTAATAAGACTGTCAGGAAAGGAACAAGATAGATTCAGATACCTAAAGTATAAACTATGTTAATCTAAGAGAATAAATAGCTTTAGAAAAGTACAAAGTTCTAAATAATAGCCACACTCTTTGACTTTTAAACTGGATGCCCCCAAACACTATAGAAGCACCAAGTAATGATGCTGTGATCACAGCATCAGCTCATGCTAGTTGCTGGGGAAGAAAAATAAATCAGCAGTATTACCTACAGGACTCCAATCAATTAGACTTAATTAGTTAGTAGTTGTGGTGTTATATTTAACATTTGGCCAAGGGGTCATTTCATCATCTCATATGTTTGTAAGTAACAGTGAAGACAGAGATTAGAGATAAGAAGCAAAGGAATCTTAACAGCTTTAAAGGGATTGTCTTCTTTGCTATTCCATACAATATTCATAAGAACAGCTACTATTTGTTGAGCCAAATACTGTACTAAATCTTCTATATACATATTCCCCTTCAATTTTTACAGCAGCCCTGAGAGGTAACCTTGTGAACTCTGTCTTTACGACAATAACCAAAGCTCATAGAGGTTAGTTAACTGTACCTACAGTTAGTAGGTGGTGGAACTGGGAGGTAAGCATCACTTGTCTGGTTTGCACAAATTAAACCAAGAGCTCTCCATGTTGAAGGGATCCATGAATATGCATCCTTAAGAACCCTGTGCTCCTGACCTTGTGGGAGAATTCCCTCCTCTTCCTTTCATCTGGCACCTGATGCCTCAGCTTCTAAGAACTCACTCCAAGCCTGCACCTACCAGTATAAACTAGATTCTTTACCCTGATACAGATACTACATTTTCAAATCTAAGTAGGGAAGACTTGTCTTTTTCCTGTTTTGATTTTCTACCTGTTAACATCATTCTCCAAGATAAGGTTCGGCTTTAGTCTTGGAATGAAGAAGGGGAAAGTGGGCAATATAATCATGTTAAGTCGCTCAGTCGTGTCCGACTCTTTGTGACCCCATGGACTGTACTCTACCAGGCTCCTCTGTCCATGGGATTTTCCAGGCAAGAGTACTGGAGTGGATTGCCCTTTCCTTCTCCAGAGGATCTTCCCAAACCAGGGACTGAACCCTGGTCTCCCATTGTAGACAGACACTTTACCGTCTGAGCCACCAGGGAAATATAATCATAATAATATTAAAATTGATAAATTGAGGTATATTTATTTATTTTGAATTTTCCAAAATGCATCAAACACCTACAGTGCCAAAATATACTACGTGGCAACAGAGGCAATACTCAGTATAGATGCTTCCTTACGCACTCACCCTGGACCCATAGCAGAAACTGCTCGTGAATCATGACATTGTTTTCTTCTGAACCCACAAAGCTCTTGGCTTCAGGATCCTTATAACCTCCCCAAGAAGCTGCCATCAGTGATTCAGCACTGTCATGAGGAATGAAACCAATATGTCAAATCTTTGGGTAGAGGAAATGAAAGTTAACTGGGATTTGAAGAAAGAATTAGATTCCAAATTGCAAAACTGGCATATAAATTATTGGAGAAGGAAATGGCAACCCACTCCAGTGTTCTTGCCTGGAGAATCCCAGGGACAGTGGAGCCTGGTGGGCTGCCGTCTATGGGGTCGCATAGAGTTGGCATATAAATTGTTAGGCAACCAGCGTAATGTTGGGGCTTTGGTTCTTTTTTTTTTTTTTAATTTTAGTTTTTAAGTCTGACTTATTCTCTCACATAAGCATCTCACTCCATTAACCTATAGCCATACGTGTTTCTGGAAATTCAGAGGAATGCTTTCCTGGTATGGAGGGTCATAAAACATCCAGACCAGTGACAAGATAATCAGTAACTGCCATCCAACTTATCAAGGAGAAAACACCAGGTAGACCAGTAAACATACATCATAAACATACATCTAGTCCTTAAACAATAGACTGAGGTGATGAGAAAGAATTGCAGGCTGGTGGCTCAATGTCTAAGAAAATCCAAGGACTAGGGGATCAAAAAAAGCCATAAAAATGACACGCTGAACATTGTGGTATTTAAACTTGATTGTTCAAAAATTACATATATTGGGGCCCCAAGCCAACCAAAAAGAACAGATCATTCAGAGCAGTTCAGTTCAGTCGCTCTACTGCTGCTGCTGCTGCTAAGTTGCTTCAGCCATGTCCAACTCTGTGCAACTGCATAGAGGGCAGCCCACCAGGCTCCGCTGTCCCTGGGATTCTCCAGGCAAGAATGCTGAAGTGGGTTGCCATTTGTTTCTCCAATGCATGAAAGTGAAAAGTGAAAGTGAAAGTAAAGTCCTGTCTGACTCCTAGCGACCCCATGGACTGCAGCCTACCAGGCTCCTCCTTCCATAGGATTTTCTAGGCAAGAGCAGTGGAGGGGGTGCCACTGCCTTCTCCGGTTAAGATGCTCAGTCACTTCAGTCACTCAGTCATGTCCAACTCTTTGTGATCCCATGGATCGCAACACACCAGGCCTCCCTGTCCATCATCAAATTCCAGAGTTTACTCAAACTCATGTCCATTGAGTCAGTGATGCCATCCAGCCATCTCATCCTCTGTCATCCCCTTCTCCTCCTGCCCCTAATCCCTCCCAGCTTCAGGGTCTTTTCCAATGAGTCAACTCTTTGCATGAGGTGAACAAAGTATTGGAGTTTCAGCTTTAGCATCAGTCCTTCCAATGAACACCCAAGACTGAACTCCTTTAGAATGGACTGGCTGGATCTCCTTGCCGTCCAAGGGACTCTCAAGAGTCTTCTCCAATACCACAATTCAAAAGCATCAGTTCTTTGGCTCTCAGCCTTCTTCACAGTCCAACTCTCACATCCATACATGACCATTGGAAAAACCATAGCCTTGACTAGACGGACCTTTGATGGCAAAGTAATGACTTTACTTTTGAATATGCTGTCTAAGTTGGTCATAACTTTCCTTCCAAGGAGTAAGCATCTTTTATTTTTATGGCTGCAATCACCATCTGCAGTGATTTTGGAGCTCCAAAAACAAAGTCTGACACTGTTTCCACTGTTTCCCCTGTTTCCCCATCTATTTCCCATGAAGTGATAGGACCAGATGCCATGATCTTCGTTTTCTGAATGTTGAGCTTTAGGCCAACTTTTTCCCTGTCTTCTTTCACTTTCATCAAGAGGCTCTTTAGTTCCTATCCACTTTCTGCCATAAGGGTGATGTCATCTGCATATCTGAGGTTATTGATATTTCTCCCAGCAATCTTGATTCCAGCTTGTGCTTCTTCCAGCCCAGCGTTTCTCATGATATACTCTGCCTATAAGTTAAATATGCTCAGTGGTATCCAAATCTTTGCAACCCCATGGACCCCCAGCACGCCAGGCCTCCCTGTCTATCACTAACTCCCACAGTTTACCCAGATTCACATCCACTGAGTCGGTGATGCCATCCAATTATCTCATCCTCTGTCATCCCCTTCTCCTCCCACCTTCAATCTTTCCCAGCATCAGGATCTTTTCAAATGAGTCAGTTCTTTGCATCAGGTAGCTGAAGTATTGGAGTTTCTTTAGCAGCAGTCCTTCCAATGAATATTCAAGATTGATTTCCTTTAGGATGGACTGGTTGTTCTCCTTGTAATCCAAGGGACTCTCAAAAGTGTTCTCCAACACCACAGTTCAAAAGCATCAATTCTTTGGTGCTCAGCTTTCTTTATAGTCCAAGTCTCACATTCCAATAGCCTCTCAAGGCTATTGGAAAACCATAGCCTTGACTAGATGGACCTTTATTGGCAAAGTAATGTCTCTGCTTTGTAATATGCTGTCTAGGTTGGCCATAATTTTTCTTCCAAGGAGTAAGCGTCTTTTAATTTCATGGCTGAAGTCACCACCTGCAGAGATTTTGGAACCCAAAAGAATTAAGTCAGCCACTGTTTTCACTGTTTCCCCATCTATTTGCAAAGAAGTGATGGGGCTGGGGGAGAAGGAACTGGCAACCCACTCTGGTACTCTGGCCTAGAGAATTCTGTGGACAAAGGAGCCTGGTGGGCTGCTGTCCATGGGGTCGCACAGAGTCAGACATGACTGAGCAATTTAGCATGCATTCATTGGAGAAAGAAATGGCAACCCACTCCACTGTTCTTGCCTGGAGAATCCCAGGGACAGAGGAGCCTGGTGGGTTGCTATCTATTGGGTCGCACAGAGTCAGACACAACTGGAGTGACTTAGCAGCAGCAGCAGATGGGACTGGATGCCATGATCTTAGTTTTCTGAATGCTGAGCTTTAAGAAAACATTTTCACTCTCCTCTTTCACTTTCATCAAGAGATTCTTTAGTTCTTTTCAACTTTCTGCCATAAAGGTGGTGTCATCTGCATATCTGAGGTTATTGACATTTCTCCCAGCAATCTTGATTCCAGCTTGTGCTTCATCCAGCCCAATGTTTCTCATGATGTCCTCTGCATATAAATTAAATAAGCAGAGGGGCAATATACAGCCTTGATGTACTCCTTTTCCTACTTGGAACCAGTCTGTTATTCCATATCCAGTTCTAACTGTTGCTTCCTGACCTGCATACAGATTTCTCAAGAGGCAGGTCAGGTGGTCTCGGTATTCCCATCTCTTGAAGAATTTTCCACAGTTTCTTGTGATCCACTCAGTCAAAGGGTTTGGCATAGTCAATAAAGCAGAAGTAGATGTTTTTCTGGAACTCTCTTGCTTTTGGATGATCCAATGGATGGCGGCAATTTGATCTCTGGTTCCTCTGCCTTTTCTAAAACCAGCTTGAACATCTGGAAGTTCATGGTTAAAGTATTGCTGAAGCCTGGCTTGGAGAATTTTGAGCATTACTTTACTAGCATGTGAGGTGAGTGCAATTGTGCGGTAGTTTGAGCCTTCTTTGGCTTTACTGATAAAAATATGAAAGTGAAAGTCACTCAGTTGAGTCCTGCTCTTTGCAATCCCATGGACTACACAGTTCATGGGATTCTCCAGGCCAGAATACTGGAGTGGGTAGCCTTTCCCTTCTTCAGGGGATCTTCAAAACCCAGGGATCGAATCCAGGTCTCCCACACTGCAGGTGGATTCTTTACCAACTGCGCTATAAGGGAAGCCTTGATATAAACCCTGGTAAAGACAAAAATGTTATTATTCTCGCCTTTATTGCCACTGTACTCCCTCTCTGTGTCTATGCTGTAGAGCTTTGTATCTCTGTCCTCTAAAATAAAACTCTGCCTGAGTGACTGCATGTTTGTGAAGTTCATTTTTCGACTCTGCAAACAGAAACTCAGTTTCCCATTTCAGCACCACACACAAGATCTAAATGTAAGGCCAAACATGGTAAAACTCTTAGAGGAAAGCATAGGCCCCACGTTCTTTGATGTAATCGCTGCAAGATCCTTTTGACACACCTCCTAGAGCAATGAAAATAAGAACAAAATTAAACAAATGGGACTTAATTAAACTTAAAAGCTTTTTACAGCAAAGGAAACCATAAATAAGATGAAATGACAACCATCAGATTGGAAGTAACTGACAAATTATTAATCTCCAAATTATACAAGCAGCTCATTCAGCTCAATACCAACCAATACAGTCAAAAAATGGGACAAAAACCTAAAAGACATTTCTCCAAAGAAGACATATTGATGGCCATAAAATTATGAGAAGATGCTCGAAATCATTCACCATTAGAGAAACACAAATCAAAACAAGGATACAGTGAGGTGCTACCTCCCCTGTCAGAATGGCCATTATCAAAAAAATCTACAATTTATGCCAGAGCAGTTGTGGAGAAAAGGAAACCCCCTTGCCCTGTTGATGGAAATATAAATTGATACAATCACTATGGAGAACAATATGGAGATTCCTTAAAAGCTAAAATAGAACGATCATGTGACCCAGAAATCCCACTACTGGGCATATACCCTGAGAAAACCATAATGCAAAAAGACACATGTACTCCCGTGCTCACCGCAACACTATTTATAATAGCCAGGACATGGAAGCAATCTAAATGTCCAGTAAGAGATAAATGGATAAAGACGATATGGTACATATACACAATGGAATATCAGCCATAAAAAGCATCAAAACTTAGACATTTATAGTGATGCAGCTGGACTCAGAGTCTGTCACAGGGAGAAAAAGTAAGTCAGAAAGAGAAAGATAAATATTGTATATTAACACATATATATGGAATCTAGAGAAATGGTATAGTTGAGCCTATTTTCAGGGCAAGAAGAGGAATGCAGATGCAGAGAATGGACATGTGGGCACAGTGAGGGGATGGGAGGAGAGGGTGTGATATATTGGGGGAACAGCACAGACATATATGCCCTACCACGTGTAGAAAGGAAAGCTAGTGGAAGCTAAAGTATAGCACAGGGCGCTCAGATCGGTGCTCTGCGATAACCCAGAGGTTATCCTTGTCCATCACCAACTCCTGGAGTTCACTCAGACTCATGTCCATCGAGTCCGTGATGCCATCCAGCCATCTCATCCTCTGTCGTCCCCTTCTCCTCCTGCCCCCAATCCCTCCCAGCATCAGAGTCTTTTCCAATGAATCAGCTCTTCACATGAGGTGGCCAGAGTATTGGAGTTTCAGCTTTAGCATCAGTCCTTCCAGGACTGATCTCCTTTAGAATGGACTGGTTGGATCTCCTTGCAGTCCAAGAGTCTTCTCCAACACCACAGTTCAAAAGCAGTGAGAGCAAAATGTTTTCTGTGAAAGCACACATTGGTTGAGCCCCTCTCTAACAGTTTTGGATTCTGCTGGTCTGGGCTGAGGCCTGAGAATTTGGTTTAGAAAACAAGATCTTAGTTGGTGCTGATGGTGCTGGCTTGAAGAACCTGCCTTAGAGCAGGCTTCTGCAGCCAGACTGAATTAAGCTGAAATTCTTTCCCAATCATATGCGTCACACTTGTATCCTGCAGTTTTTACCTGATGTCTCCAAGTTTCAGATTCATATTCTGTAAAGTGAGGGTAATTAAAGTATCCACCTCCCCAAACTCTTGTGGCAACTGCATGAGTTAGTCCTCTCAGTGCCCACCCCAGCTTTTGGCAGACCCTTATAAACTATATGCTGTAACTGCATGACTTTTATCCTCTTTTCTTTTCCTCATTCCTCATGGCTGATTACCTCTCATGTTCTAACAGCCCAGATTTTAGATTTCACCTGTTTCCTTCCCGTTATGGCCATGTGATCATGTGGACAATCGTGTGTCATTCACCTGACTAATCATCACCATTTAACTGGTTAGCACTGTCCATTCCTCTCTCCCTTCTCTCCAGACTTCATCCTGTTGTTAGGTTCTACCTTAATCCCTTTTAAGCAACTATTATAAATAGGTCCTCTCTTGCTCAGAAAGCACATTTTGAATATATTAACAGGTATCTTCCTTGGCATCTTGACTGTTCACTCTTTCTTGTTCACTCTTTTTCCTCTCACTGGTACATTTTTCTGAATTCTGCTTATCTCATTCTGTGTCTATATATATAGTTGTATATTATATATATTCATTATAACACATTTATTATTTATTAATTTATATTATATTACTTATATATTTATTATATTACTTATATTTATTATTAAACATATTGATTATACAATTTTTATATATTACTATATATGTAATATAATTATATATATATAATTAATTTTATTTGCTATATCCTTTTCTTCATTACCACAAAGTGGAATCTTTTCTTTTTTTAATCTTAGCATAATTGCATTCTAATGTTGTGTTAGTTTCTACTATACAAAAAGGGTGAATCAGCTATATGTATATGTGATCTCCTCCCTCTTGAGCCTCCCTCCCACAGCCCATCCCACCCCTGATAACCATGAACTACAGCCTGCAAGGTTCCTCCACCCATGGGATTTCCAGGCAAGAGTACTGGAGTGGGTTGCCATTTCCTTCTCCAGGGGATCTTCCTGACTCAGGGACTGAACACTGGTCTGCTGCATTGAAAGAGTATGAGGCTAGAAATAAAGATAAGCATACATGCACCTAGTGCATTAGCTACAATATCAGAAGCTGATTAACTCTCCAAAGCCTTCTGCAGAAAGTCCAAGCACAGTAAATTGTCTGTTGCTTCTTTGTTTATCTACTTAGGGAATAGAATAGAAAGACTATTCAGAACTGGAAAGATGGAGACTTTTAGGAAGAAATCAGCTGTCCCCATTCATGTCACCGAGACTCTGTCAGGCACTTATTACAGATTCAAGTGAAACCGAAAAGACAAGGGAGAAGAGATTTCTAGAAAAAGCTGATCAAGCAGCGACTAGCACCAGAGGAAAACTGAGATGACTGAACTTGTAAAAGCTTCAATTAATTTCATAGAGAAATAGCATCAGGAAAATGTACAGGGAAGGAGGGTTTTGAAGGACTGTCCTGAAAGCACATTGAAGGAAGCAGCAGTAACAAATACAGACAATGATTTTATGAACATTTGCAGTAAAAAAAAATAATAGGAGGATGGCGACAGCAGGACAAAAGCAAAGGGAGATGAGGTAAATCTGCAAAAGAACCTCCAGTTGTACAACTTTAAGTTCCCTGTTCACGAGAAATATCATACAGTGTCACCCATGAAAATGGCACTGGTCATCTTCCATGAGGAAAGCCTTGATGATAAAACTGTGACTTATCAGCCCTGTCCCTCCCATTGCCCAAAAGAAACACTAAAAGCAGCCCTTGCTTCTTAAAATCTAGTTGTGCTTGGGGTGTTAGACAAGGAAGAAATCAAAACATACCTAAACGTCTCAGCTTTTCAGGGTCTTTCAGTTAGTGATTCTAAGATGAGAGTAAAGGGACCTGCCCAGTAAGAGACAAAACCAACTAAATCTGGCAGCATAATTTTACATTTGCTCACTGTGCTCGGACTGATTGTTTTAGCTATACAGTCAGAATCCAGAAAAAGAAACCTTCACAATCTCTACAAAAGGGAGGGAAGATCGATTTTTTAAAAATCAAGTGTTGTGAGTTTTTAAAAAGGGGTTCCTTGTAAGGGAAAATGAGCATTTCAGAATGGAAGGATAAGGGGTGATGACAGTTTTGAGATTTAAGGGCACAGATTTTACCAGGCTGAGAAAATTTTTTTCTAGATTCCTTAAAAATTGCAAATAGAACTGCCTTATGACCCAGCAATCCCACTGCTGGGCATACACACCGAGGAAACCAGAATTGAAAGAGACACATGTACCCCAATGTTCATTGCAGCGCTGTTTATAATAGCCAGGACATGGAAGCAACCTAGATGTCCATTAGCAGATGAATGGATAAGAAAGCTGTGGTACATATACACTATGGAATACTACTCAGCCCTTAAAAAGAATAAATTTGACTCAGTTCTAATGAGATGGATGAAATTGGAACCGGTTATACAGAGTGAAGTAAGCCAGAAAGAAAAACACCAATACAGTATACTGACACATATATATGGAATTTAGAAGACAGTAATGATGACCCTGTAGGTGAGACAACCAAGAGACACAGAGGTATAGAGTGGACTTTTGGACTCTGAGGGAGAGGGAAAGGGTGGGATGGTTTGGGAGAATGGCAATGAAACATGTATATTTTCGTGTAAGAAACGAAGCGCCAATCTATGTTCAATGTAGGATGCAGGATGCATGGGGCTGATGCACAGGATGATTCAAGTAGAGGATGTGGGGTGGGAGGTGGGAGGGGGCTTCGGCATTGGGAGATTGTGTTCACCTATGGCTGATTCGTGTCAATGTATGGCAAAAGAAATACAGTATTGTAATTTAAAATAAATAAATTTAAAAAAATAAAATAAAATAAAAAAATAAATAAATAAAAAGGGAATGGGAGACTCAGACCAAGCACGCTGGCACCTGAGTCTGTATCTGCCGTTTACTACAAATAATGATGTGGGCCAGGTATTGGGTTAACCAGAGTGTCTGTAAGATCTCACAGAAAAGCCCAAAGGGATTTTCTGGCCAATGCAATATTAGGCAGCTGAAGCCTCAGTTTCTTCACCTGAAAATGAGAATGATAATCATACTCTTGTAAAATAATAGGCTCTCATAAGTGTTACCACAAAAATTAAACAAGAATTTACCGCAGGTGGGAAACAGGTGTGATGCCATGTCCACTTTTCACTTTCTGCTCTATGAGCTCAAGAAGAAGGCAGAGGGTGGAGGGGAGAAGTCTTCAAATTTAGTTCCAGAAGGAAGAGCAGTTAATGTGCAAGAAAGAAATCACTAATATCCACGTAACAGTTTCAGCCCTGATGTTACACCTTTTCCTCCAAAAGTCGCATTTTATAAGTATGACCCTTTTAATCTTTTTGTCAGAGCATACAGCCAATCTGCTATTGAATTTTAAAAGAATTCTGAGAGACAGGTGCTCCTTCAATTAGTGTTATCTTGAATGCCTTTTTGCAGAAGGATGCTCTGCCCATGGTGATTGCAGAGAGAGAATTCACCTTCTGTCCAGAGAAAATGCAAATTGTCCCAAACTCCTCTCCTCACTGCACAGAGCTAGGTAATAGGTTTCCACTAGGATACAAATGTAACGACCTCATTCGGCACAGAACTAATTCAATTAAACCAACCCATCAGCGGTAAATATTGAAATGCTGGGCAAACCATGGCTTGTTTCTGAATTGACAGGCACCAATAACAGTCATTCCATCTGTGGCTTTCTCAGCTATGAAGAATGTGTCTGCAGAGGTTTAGAAGCAGCTGCCAGAGCAGGGGAAGAAGCAAGGGACTGCCTGATGTGTTTAGCTTGTAGGGAGCCTCGGCCTACACACAAGACATCAAGGTCTGCCCCAGCCTCGGCAAACTTCTTTTTATTGTATGCAGCCCTACTCCTGGATTGGGTCTCACTGGGCCACAAATTTTGTACAAGTACAGGACACAGTTTTGTGTTTGAGGAAAAGGGTCACAGGGATGAGTGTCCCAGCTGCGTGATCCAAGCAAGCACCCAAAATAGGGTTATATTAAGAAGATATCATCCCCCTCCTGCCCTTATTTCCTCAAAACAAGTCCAATCCCAACAGACTCTATATCTGTTTTCTTCCATCCTGGCAGGGAGCCCCGAGTGCCCCAGGTCAACTCTATTCACAGGATTCACATACGTTACACTGTTCTGAATGTGCCCTAAAGGGACTCAAGCTTCTACTTCTTCTAGATTCTCCAAACCCTCTATCACTCTGAATATGCCCTTCCCTTCCTGAAACAGAAAATTAGGAATTTTTCCCTAGAAATTATTCTCTCAAGTCCTATCAAATGATAATTTATTTTTCTCTTCCTCTTATATGTCATATACCAACGATCTAATCTTGGAGTGCATATAGGAATGCTCCACATGGCGTACTGCCACTTTCCAGAGTACTCCCCTACACTGTAAAACTAAAATCGTCATCATTAATGAACTCTCCTTACTTTGGTTATCTATAGTCTTCTGATAGCCTCCTCCCACTCATAGATGATGCTGGTACCTGACGTTGATTTTATAAGTAAGGTTATTGCCAGGTGGTGCAGTGGTAAAGAATCCATCAGCCAGTGCAGGAGATAGAAAAGATGTGGGTTTGATCTCCTGGAGTGGGAAATGTCAGCCCAGTCCGCGACTGCTGCCTGGAAAACTCCAGGGACAGAGCAGCCTGTTGGCCTACAGTCCATGGGGTCACAAAGAGTCAGACACAACTGAGCGGCTGAGCACACAAAGCACAGCACAAGGCTGTCGCCCTCAATGCTGGTAACATGAGCATGCACTCAGACCATCCAACCACCATACCAGTTTCTCAGGCTTTCAACCAACTCCCCTCTAATATTCCTGAATTTACTTATTCACACCTTAGATCTCATCATTGCCAATTACTATACATACCTGACATGCAAATCATCAGCATATTCTGTCAACTGTAGCTTCAAACTAGATTTCAAATTAAACCTCTACTTTGAAAGCAACATCAGTTGCAATAGTGCATTCAGCAAACCATTTATAGCGTTGCTGCTGCTGCTGAGTCGCTTCAGTCGTGTCCGACTCTGTGCGACCCATAGACGGCAGCCCACCAGGCTCCCCGTCCCTGGGATTCTCCAGGCAAGAACACTGGAGTGGGTGGCCATTTCCTTCTCCAATGCATGAAAGTGAAAAGTGAAAGTGAAATCGCTCAGTTGTGTCTGACTCTTAGCAACACCATGGACTGCAGCCCACCAGGCTCCCCCGGCCATGGGATTTTCCAGGCAAGAGTACTGGAGTGGGGCGCCATAGTGTTACCTGTATTTGATTTGTAGATAATATTGATCTTTAAATTTCTTATTGGAATAGGTGGGTCACATGTCTTCTCTTGGAGGAATAAAAGTAAAATTATACACACTGGCTTGTTATGGAAGAAATTTCTACAGTTTCAGGTAAAGAGGTAAAGCCTCTAAACAGGTATAAGTGTGTATGTGTGTATATGAGTGCGTGTATGTAGTGTAAGAAGGAAAGATTATAGGTTATACTTGAGTAGTCAGACTAAAATGCTATGCCAAATGTTATTTTGAACATTTTTACTATATCAGTTCAGCAAAATTAATGCTTACAAATACTGGGAGCATGACAGAGAGAGAAAACCATTAGCTAAAGCCTATAATCTTAGCACATTGGAAGAAAATGATTTGAAGGATAAAAATGTTCAACACAGAACCGGAAATAAAAGGTTTTAAAATGCACAGCACTTCATTCAGAGTGCAAAGACTTTGTGGGTTCAGAGACAAAATCCCTAATCTGATCTATCTGTTCTTTCCCCATCCCATAAGGGATTCAAGACTCAATGTCACTTTGTGTTCATGTCTCTCTTACATGGCCATTTTTCCTTCTGATTTTTCTTCTCTTCACCTCCCTGTCTTTCCCTTAGAAACACCTCCCTCTGATGGACACCCACTTCCTGCTACTGCTATTGCAGAAACTTCTTAGTTGCTTTGATAAATCCTCACACTTACCCTTCTAGAAGCCATCCTTTGTGTACTTCAGTGAGGCGCATCTTGTCCTAGTGACACTTTCATCAAAATACTCCTAACCCATGATTAGTGACTCCAGATTTCTTAAAAATAAATATTACAACTTCATTTGTCTTTTAGATATTTGTTTAATGATTCCACCAGCACCTTTTGCTAACACAAAGTATATCCTTCATCTCTTTCCAAACTCATTTCCCACAACAAATAGTGCCTACGTCCTGGTCCCAGCTGAGAGAGCAGATGGTCCAGTAGAAGTTCCCCTGGAGAGCCAGTGCCAACAAAGCTCACAGAGGCCACGTGTGGCTGACAGGAATACAGGCAGCTCTCCATGTCTATGAGTTTCTCATTATTTAGTCAACCAGCTGTGGATCAAAAACATTAAAGAAAAATATTTCAGAAAGTACAAAAGCAAAATGTGAATTGGCTGCAAGCCAGAAACTTTTACAAAGCATTTGCCTTGTATTCAGAACTATTCTGATAGTATTTACACTGCATTAGGCATTCATCTAGAGATGACCAAAAGTATAATGTGCATAGGTTATATGCAAATATCAATACTATGCCACTTAATATAAGGGACTTGAGCATCTGCACATTTTGGTATCTTTGGGAATCCTGGACCCAGTTGCCCTCAGTTACTGAGGGACAAATGCATCGCCCGAATGCCATGCTGTTGTTGTTCAGTGACCAAATCATGTCCAACATTTCGTGACTACAGCATGCCAGGCTTCCCTGTTCCTCACCATCTCCCAGAGTTTGCCCAAGTTCATGCCCATTGAGTCGGTGATGCCATCCAACCATCTCCTCCTCTGTTGTCCCCCTTCTTCTCCTGCCTTCAAACTCTCCCAGCATCAGGGTCTTTTCCAACAAGTCAGCTGTTCATATCAGGTGTCCAAAGTATTGGAGCTTCAGCTTCAGCATCAGTCCTTCCAAAGAGTATTCAAGGTTGATTTCCTTTAAGATTGACTGGCTTGATCTCCTTGCTTTCTAAGGGATTCTCAAGAGTCTTCTCCAGCACCACAGTTTGAAACCATCAATTCTTCAGCGTTCTGCCTTCTTTAATTATCCAGCTCTCACATCCATACATGACTACTGAGAAGACCATAACCTTGACTATATGGATCTTTGTTGGCAAAGTGATATCGTTGCTATTTAACACACTGTCTAGGTTTGTTATTTGAGGACAACTCTGAGCCCAGGGAGCTGAATTTGGGCAGTAACTGAACTTTCCATTAACGCAGATGGAACAAACTCCTGAATGTAGGAACTGAGAGGAGACAATAAGAATAAAATGAAAATGGTTACATGTTAAAAAGAGAGAGAGAGAGAGCGCTAGAACTAGAACTCTCTAGATAACAAGTATCAGACAGGATGGTTTCTTTTTATTGGACACAGCCATTGTTGTTAACACAGGGCTGAGTACTGCAAGGTTCCAAACCAAGCAGAAATCCAAAGCAAATCAGAACCATCTCTCTCCTGTGACCCACCAGTCAATCCTCGTCTATGAAACAATGCATGCTATTCCCTATCCCCATTTAATAGTCAGCTCAAATCTCACCTTGACCTTGACCTTGCTGTCTCACTGCTCACCTACTTCATAGAAATCAATCAGCACATGAGGAGTGCACAACATCAGAAAACACCTAACATATACTGGTTTTAAAGTCATTTCTGATCCCCCAACTCTGCTGAGACTATTTCTTTTATATTTACTATTTTCTTAACACCATTTAGTGAAATGGAGAGAACTAAATGATCTCTCCGCCAACAGTCACCACCTTTCCAGTCCATCCTCACTCTGCTTTCATAGTCATCTTGAAACCAGATATCTGATTCTGTTATATTGCCACTGAAAATACTTAGAAAATTGCTTAGAGATACTGAAAATTGCTTAGGAGCTAAATGTCAGACTTTTTGGATGCACACTCATTGTCTTCACCCAATCTATCTTTGTAATATTATTTCCCAACATCTGTTTCAAAATATAACTATGTTGCCCACTTGAGCTTTCCTGAATAGGGGAAAGAAATTGATGTTTGACGTCTCAGACCTCTGCTCAATGCAGTGAACATGTCAATTTAATGATTGTCCAAGAAAGACTTGAATTCATCCTATTCTCATAATGGTTTGCTTTCATCTCTAGATGAGCTTAGCATTTTAAGTATGTTCCATGTGTTAACTTTTCCATTAACATAGGGTCCACGAAAACCAGGGCACTGAGTACAAGTTCCAAACTCAGTGATTTTCTTAGCTTGTTTAAGAGATACATATTTAAGGTGAACTGTAAACTCTCTGTCCAACTACAGTATTGTTGGGGGAGAGGGGTGAGTTAGACATGTAGAATATGGTTAAAATAAAGTATCTATCTTTCAGTTAGAACTAATAGAAGGAGAAATGAGTTCATCAATCAACAATAAGTAGTTACCTTCTCAGTCTTGGGAATGTGTATGAACAATGTGAAATAAGAAAGTGAAAATGTGGCATTATAGCAACAAGAAACAGTTTGCTGCAGCCTGATTGACTTCAATAGCAAGCTCAGCATTTGCAATCCAGTCTGTCCAATCATTCTGCTGCCATTTTATGCTGAGTTTTGAACTTATTCCTTTCTTATGTTTGTCCATTACCACAGTTCACAACAATGCCTATTTTATAGTTAACAAAGAACAGTCCTATGTGTATACTAAGTCATTTCAGTGGTGTCCAACTCTTTGCAACCTCATGGACTGTAGCCCTCCAAGCTCCTCTGTCCATGGGATTCTCCAGGCAAGAAGACTGGAGTGTGTTGCCGTGCCCTCATCCAGGGACTCTTCCTGACACAGGGATCAAACCCGTATTTCTTACATCTTCTACCCTGGTAGGTGGGTTCTTTACCACTAGCACCATTTGGGAAGCACTAAGAAAAAAACAGTGTTGTTCTTACATTTTCATAGAACTCTTGCACGTAAGGTTACCATGCAAAGACTGGGACTCAGGAGCTCCTGGATCTTCTTAGATTAGGTAAACCAGGAATTCATTCTTTTAGTGACCCTATTACAACTGCTACTGATTTTTCCAACATTAGACAAATATTTCAGCAGCAAAAAGTAGTGCATAACTCCCAGAACACACAAAAACTCTGACATGGACTGATTTTCAGTTTTATATGGAAAGCAACATTAAGTAACAAGAAAAAGTAATTGTTTTGTCAAATCAAACACTGGAATTTTTGTTCACTAGCTGATTGTTCCGTCTGTCTGAAATTAACCTGTGGTGATATAAAGGCTCCTTTTCATTCTGGGCAGCATTGATTTCATTGATGATTGATGATTGTCTTACCTAATGATATTGATATTGTCTTTGGTGGTAATATATTCAACTTTAAATGCTGGATGTATCACAGAGGGATTTGTGACCTTGTGAGTGGCATTTCACAGGCTTCCGTGTTCTTATATCAAATGAGGACCACTCTTCTTTAGTTTTCAGTAACTGTGAGTGAGGCAATAGATACACGTATGGCCTAACACACAGCCCCACTGAAAGCAGGCACTCAACAGATCCTTTTCCTCTAATGTAATATTAGGAAAATTTCACATCATTTGGCAAAACACTTAATTAATATCAAATAAGTTCACCATTTACCCTACTGTACTGGCCTTTTCAGTAATGATTATTATTTAGTTTGTGTAATGAAAGTCCATGTGATAGATACAATAAGGATGCCTACTTAATTTGTGAATTCCTATTTCTGATTTCTCACATACACACTTCTCATATCACATACACAAATTCAATTTATATGACGTCCCTCTCCCAAGCTCTCACAGTAAAATAATGGACTCTAATATGAAAAATAAAATTATCAAATATAGAAATGCTGAATCCCAATTACAAGTCACACAAAACACAGAGGATGCTTTAAAATGATAAGCCATAATTGAGCCTACCTATTATCATCATCTATTCCCTAGGAGCATTCCATTTTCCATCCATGACCAGTATAACTGAGATTATAAATAAACGAGGTTGGAATAATTTTAAACTGCTGCATTTTCTTCCGGTACAGTACCCAGAGGGCTTCCCTGAGGGCTCAGCTGGTAAAGAATTTGCCTGCAATGCAGAAGACCTGGGTTTGATCTTCTGGTTCAGGAAGATTCTCTGGACAAGGGAATGGCTACCCACTCCAGTGTTCTTACTTGGAAAACCCCATGGATGGAGGGGCCTGGTGGGCTATAGTCCATGGGATCGCAAAGAGTCAGTCACAACTGAGAGACTAATAATTTCACTTTCTTTTTCTTTCATAGTACAGAGAGCACTGCCCCATCTGGACACCTATTAAACAGCAAAGCTATTAAGAAGAGAGATGGAGCTTCCCTGGTGGCTCATTGGTAAACAATCTGCCTGCCAACGCTGGAAACATCTGTTTGATCCCTGGCCCAGGAAGATCCCACACACCTCAGGGCAACTACGCCTGTGCCCCACAGCTACTGACCTTGTGCTCTACAGCTCGGGCTCTGCAACCAGAGAAGCCACCACAAAGAGAAGTCTGTGCACCACAATGAAGCGTAGCCCCTGCTCACCACAACATACACATTTTAAATGGATATATATTTAGGGGCGTCCCTGGTGGCTCAGAGGTTAAAGCATTTGCCTGCAATGCGGGAGACCTGGGTTCGATCCCTGGGTCGGGAAGATCCCCTGAAGAAGGAAATGGCAACCCACTTCAGTATTCTTGCCTGGAGAATCCCATGGACGGAGGAGCTTGGTGGGCTACAGTCCACAGGGTCACAAAGAATCAGACACGACTAGCATTAAATAAAAAGAAAAAGAGATGATTACTTAAGTTTGCAGTCTCTTGAAGGCTGTGTCTTAGGAACCAGCCATGTAGAGTGGGGTAGGGATCTAAACACTGAGTTAGCATCTTGTTTAGCCAGAGACTTTCACAAGATGTGGAAACGGGTGAAGGAAGTTAACCATTTATGTAAAGTCACATAGTCAGCAGGTAATAAATAGGACTGAAGTTTTAATTTAGGTTTACTAAACTCCAAAATGTTCACCCCATGTGAATACTCTGCTTCTCACGATGAGGTATAGACAACAAAGTGATTTGATTTTGTTAGATATAGATGTTCTAGGAAAAATCAGAATACTGATTTCTTTATCTTCAATATTTACAAATATTTGCTAGTCATTCCAAAAAGGCATTAAAATTGTTTAAAATATACCTCTTTATTCAATCAATTAGCATAAATTGAAGGCCTTTTACGAAAGACATAATAAAGTACTAGTACCTTAATGCAGTCTGGATTCTTTGTAGCTGGATTCTTGAAAGAAAAATAGAAAGAGAGACAGACATTTTTCTCCACTCTTCCTTCTCATTCCCTGCTATTTTCCTCTCCCTATAACCCTAAACTTTCAGAGAAGGAGGTGGTTGCCTTTAGACTGAATCAATCTCTCCACCAGCACTCTTTGGCATTCAGAGTGTTTTAAAAATCAGAAATTTTCACATAGAATTGAGAGTTCTAGCTCCTCTGGGGAATTTAAGACTGTCTTGCAATTGAGCCCACTGTTGGAGCTAAATTCTATGTTATAGGACAAGAGAAAATGGCACCAGAAGTAGTACTGGTTATAAACTATATTGTCTACACATTGTCAGCTGAGAGAAATAGCAATTCCATGGACCACAACCTCTGATTTATCTGGCTATCATTTGCAGAAAGTCATTTCCTAGAGAATAGAAAAAGGTGCCTCTCACTAGAGATAGAGACATCATGTTCCCTGCTTCTTGTCTCTGTAAGAATTTAGCTAGTGGTCCTCCTGGAATCTGGGGGCCCTTCTCTTCCACTGCTGAAAGCATCCCAAACACCATTTGCTTACTGGACCTTATATATTTCTTGTAAATCCAAGAGAATATATTTATCTTTCAAAGTTAGGAAGAGGAAGTAAAGGAAGTTGATATTTACCAATGCATGATGCCACACTGACTATTCTTCCCACAAGAAGAGTTAGAGGAGAGTGGGAGCAAGGGAGGGAAAAGAGACGTAGGAAGAGGGAACCTAGAAAACTGCTTCAGGACTTGGAGGGAGATAAAAGCCTAAGGAGGGTCATAGGTGCTGGAGAACATCCAGCATGATACCTTAAGGGAAAGGCCAGTCATAGACTATCTGTGGAACACTTTGCAATATACACAGCATTCAAATGTAGCATAATTTCATCACACCATCACACACTCATGGTGTGATGGGAAAGCCAGAGCAGAGATCTGTTGCAGTGTGAACTACAGTGTAGATCTGTAATAGTGGCTACATCTTAAGAAGCAAATCACAGAATAATACAATGGTTAAGAAATTTAGAATCTTCAGGTGTTTTAGAAATACAAAGAAAACAATACAAAAAATCTACACTAATTGTGGAAAAGAAAGCATATGCACCTGAATATTTTTTAAATTATTTTAATTAGAGGCTGATTACTTTACAATATTGTGGTGGTTTTGCCACATATTGACATGAATGAGCCACAAGTGTACATCTGTCCCCCATCCCAACCCCCCTCCCACCTCCCTCCGTATCCCATCCCTCTGGGTTGTCCCACTGCACCAGCTTTGAGTGCCCTGTCTCATGCATCAAACTTGGACTGGCAATTTATTTCACATATGGTAATATACATGTTTCAATGCTATTCTCTCAAATCATTCCACCCTCGCCTTCTCCCACAGAGTCCAAGAGTCTGTTCTTTATATCTGAGTCTCTTTTGCTGTCTCGCATATACAGTCATTGTTACCATCTTTCTAAATTCCATATATTTGTGTTAATATACTGTGTTGGTGTTTTTCTTTCTGACTTACTTCACTCTGTATAATAGGCTCCAGTTTCATTCACCTCATTAGAACTGATTCAAATGTGTTCTTTTCAATAGCTGAGTAATACTCCATTGTGCATATGTAACACAACTTTCTTATCGATTTGTCTGCTGATGGACATCTAGGTTGCTTCCATGTCCTAACTATAGTGAACAGTGCTGTCATGAACACTGTGGTACACGTGTCTTTTTCAATTTTGGTTTCCTCAGTATATATGCACAACAGTGGAACTGCTGGGTCATGGTGCGGTTCTGTTTTCATTAGTTTTGTAAGGAATCTCCACACTGTTCTCCATAGTGGCTGTACTAGTTTGCATTCCCGCCAACAGTGTAAGAGGGTTCCCTTTTCTCCACACCCTCTGCAGCATTTATTGCTTGTAGACAGACTTTTGGATAGTAGCCATTCTGACTGGTGTGAGATGGTACCCCATTGTGGTTTTGATTTGCATTTCTCTGATAATGAGTAATGGTGAGCATTTTTTCATGTGTTTGTCAGCCATCTATATGCCTTCTTTGAAGAAATGTCTGTTAGCTCTTTGGCTTGTTTTTTGATTGGGTTGTTTGCATTTCTGCTATTGAGCTGCATGAGATGCTGGTATAATTTTGAGATTAATTCTTTGTCAGTTGCTTCATTTGCTACTATTTTCTCCCACTCTGAAGGCTGTCTTTTCATCTTGCTTATAGTTTCCTTTGTTGTGCAAAAACTTTTAATTTTAATTAGGTCCCATTTGTTTATTTTTGTTTTTATTTCCATTACTCTGGGAGATGGCTCAGAGGATCCTACTGTGATTTATGTCAGAGACTGTTTTGCCTATGTTTTCCTCTAGGAGTGTTATAGTTTCTGGTCTTAGGTTTAGATCTTTAATCCATTTTGAGTTTATTTTTGTGTACAGTGTTAGACAGTGTTGTAGTTTCAGTCTTTCACAGATGGTTGACCAATTTTCCCAGCACCACTTGTTAAAGAGATTGTCTTTTCTCCATTGTATATTTTTGCCTCCTTTGTCAAAAGTTAGGTGTCCATAGGTGCATGGATTTATCCTGGGCTTTTCATTTTGTTCCATTGATCTATATTTCTGTCTTTGTGCCAAAACCATACTATCTAGCTGACTGTAGCTTTGTGGTATAGTCTGAAGTCAGGCAGGTTGATCCCTCCAGTTCCATTATTCTTTCTCAAGATTGCTTTGGCTATTCGAAGTTTTTAGTATTTCCATACAAATTGTGAAATTATTTGTTCTAGTTTTATGAAAACCATTGGTAGCTTGATAGGGATTGCATTGAATCTATAGATTGCTTTGGGTAGCATACTCATTTTCACTATATAGATTCTTCTGACCTATGAACATGGTACATTTCTCCATCTCTTTGTGTTGTCTTTGATTTTTTTCATCAGTGTTTTATAGTTTTCTATATATAGGTCTTTTGCTTCTTAAGGTAAATTTATTCCTAGGCATTTTATTCTTTTCATCACAATGGTGAATGGGATTGTTTCCTTAATTTCTCTTTTCTGTCTTCTCATTGTTAGTGTACAAGAATGCAAGGGATCTCTATGTATTAATTTTATATCCTTAACTTTACTATATTCATTGATTAGCTCTAGTAATTTTCTGGTGATGTCTTTAGGGTTTTCTATGTAGAGGACCATGTCTCTGCAAACAGTGAGAGTTTTATTTCTTCTTTTAAAATCTTGATTCATTTATTTCTTTTCTTCTCTGATTGCTGTGGCTAAAACTTCCAAAACTATGTTTAATAGTAGTGGTGAGAGTGAACACACTTATCTTGTTCTTGACTTTAGAAGAAGTGGCTTCAGTTTTTCGCCACGGAGGATAATGTTTGTTGCGGGTTTATCATATATAGCCTTTATTGTGTTGCGGTATATTCCTTCTCTGCATGCTTTCTGGAGAGTTTTTAATCAAATGGTTGATGAATTTTGTCAAAGGCTTTCTCTACATATATTGAGATAATCATATGGTTTTTATCTTTCAACTTGTTAATGTGGTGTATCAAACCAATTGATTTGTGAATATCTAATTACTTTGATTTTGTGTGGAGATAAAAAGGAAAGGAGGCAAGGCCAAATTCAGACATACCAATTAGGAAAATATTTTGGCATTCAAGTAAGATGATGGTACCTTAGTCAGAATTTTTGAAGTGAGAGTGAAAAGAAAGGATGGGATTAGAAAGCAATCTATATGACAGAGTAATTTAAAAAATGGGTGGAAAAATGTAGTGAGATTGATGGGCAGTGCTAGGAGCTAATGATGATACCCTGTACATAAGTATCATAAGAAATACAACTCAGCTCTCCAATTGTGTGATTATCATCAACTCTTTGGTTGTCAAATTGGAAGATGGTTGATGGGGAGGTTTATTTAGAATTGAGTGTATGCATGGAGAGGGAAGAGAGTAAGTGACATTGCAATAATGGGCCAAGCAGGGGAGAGAGAAAGGTGGTGTTCTCTGGAGGAGGGCATGGCAACACACCCGGTATTCTTGCCTGGAGAATCCCATGGACAGAGGAGCCTGGTGGGCTACAGTCCATAGGGTCGCAAAAAGTCAAACATGACTGAAGCAACTTAGCAGGCATGCATAGTAGGCTCATTGGTAAGGGAAATGGAGAGTTTGGTGGAGTAAAAGAATTTTGGAGGTGCTTAAACTAAACACCTTGTGAGAGAGAGGGGTTGACACATAAATGGAGCATTTTAACACATAATGTTAGATGTGATGTAGTTCTTGGTGAGGGCAAGTGCCCAGGTGTGATGATGAATGAAGAAATGAGTGGTCCAGATGAACAGGAGATAAGATGAAGGGACTGAGAGAAATCAGGGTGTTGGATGAAGTGTCTCTGTGGATGTTGAAGCCCTTTAGGCCAGTAATTCCCAATCTTTTTTGGTACCAAGGGCCAATTTCATGGAAGACAATTTTTGCACGGATGAGGCGTTGGGAGAGGGGGCGGTGATTTCCCAATGATTCAAACACATTACATTTATCACGCACTTTATTTCTAATCTAAAATCACAGAAAATCTGACAGGAGGTATGGGTCCAAGGCCCAAAGGTTGGGAACCCCTGTCTTATGCTAATAATAATATCTATATTAAAGAACAAGGCTTTGGACTGGGCTTTGGTCTTTAATGCATGAGGGGGAACATTCAAGTGTTGGTTGTTGGGAGAAATCAGGAGGAAGAGAGTGGCACAGCCAAACCTAAATCTGAATGGAGAAAGAGAGGCATTCTCCTGTACCACTATTTCAAGATCACTGTTAGTATCTGGTACTTATTATTCTCTCCATTCCAGGAACCTTGAACAGAATATCTGAAGGATCATAAATAAATCTCAAGAAGGAATTTTAAATCTCTCACCTCACCCTGAGCAATCAGTTATTCTAATCAGTTATTTTGGAAACAGAAAGAAGAAAATTCAAATCCTTCTTTTTATCACTTATCAGCATGTCCCAGACATGTCCTGGAAATGTTCTGAATCTCAGTGTCCTCATTTGTTATATGGAGCTACAATGTCCACTGCACAGAGAATTTTTACGAGAGTCACAAAGTGTGCATGAAAAATACCTACCGCAGAGTGCTACACTTCAACTGCCTCTGTTTTCTCATCTATAAATAAGATTGATAATAGCACTCAGTTCATTAGAGATTTTGTAAAGTTTGACTGGGTCAATATAAGAAAGGTTATTAAAACAGCTTTTGGTACATGTTGGAGGTTATAGAAGCACTGGCTATTTTTTATTCCTGAAAGAAGAACAAGGTAAAACACCTGGTCCCCAAACGAACAGTGCTGGTGTTGACATCGTTTGCCTTCATCCATTGATTTGTTTACGTAACCTTTCTACAAGGAGTCAGTGGTTTTTCCCTTCTAATCCATTTGTTACATGGATGGCAAAATAGGACATTGAGCGTATGAATCTCTTTTGGGCCCCTTGGTCAGCTGGGGACCATAGGAGACTCCAGGCTCTCAGTATTGCTTCTCTGTCCACAGTGGCTTTGGGGGCAGTACCCTCCTGGGAGGAGCTGGAGCAAGGGAGGGTAACACAAAGGGTAGAGGGCAGGACTCACCTGCCCCGCCCTCTGCCTCAGGGCACCGGGCCCATTTAGGGGAGCCAGTCCTCCTTGCCTCTGCCAGATGGTTGCCTCAAACATCTTCCTTCAGGTAATAGTCTTTTAGTGCCAGGACTTCTCTGATATGCCTCGTTAACCCTGGACCGCATGGTGCTTTTTAATGAAGCTCCTAACTTGCCCAATTCTCAATTTAAACACAGGCACCTTTGAAAAAATCTCTAAATCCCATACTGATCAATTTCTACTTAGGAAAAAATCAAATTCTTCTCTGCTGGGTGGTCAGGAACAGCACCAGGATCTGCCACCTTCACGCTTCTCAGACCACAGCATGGCTCAGGCTGGGGCCAGGGACAAGAGGCAACTCCCAAGGCAACCCGGGGTGCAGGTCTGAAGCCCTGTGGGTCTGTGAAGAAATCCCAATCATGATCTTTCCCCTCCAGGGTCTGCCAGTGTGGAGCCGCCTGTTGTTGTATAGGAGGGTGGACTGGAAGAGCAGCCTTCTTGAGAAGTACCATGGGCTCTTCTTTTCCCTTTTATAGAGTCAGCAGGAAGAGGGAGAGGAAAGGCTTGGGATCAGCCCTCCCCAGTACTGAAGGAAGGTATTTTGCAGCTCAGTGGAACAAACTCGATGCTTGCAGGCCAGCTCGGGCAGAGAAAGATGAGAATGAGCCTGTGTGTGTGTGAACTTTGAACAAGACCTGTGCTTTAGTCATGAGTACTGTGCTGTGCTAGGCTTTGTTGCTCAGTCATCTCCAACTCTCTGTGACCTCATGGACTGCAGCCGGCCAGCCTCCTTTGTCCACGGGGATTCTTCAGGCAAGAAAACTGGAGTGGGCTGCCATATCCTCCTCCAGGGGATCTTACTTACCCAGGAATTGAACCAGGGTCTCCTGCATTGCAGGGGGATTCTTTACCAGCTCAGCTACCAGGGAAGCCCTAATAATACTCTATCATTTGTTAATTTCCACTTTTTTCAACAACATAATATTTCTTTGTATATTCAGAATTGGATTAGAAGTTTCAAGCCGCATTCAAAAAAAATGTTTTTAATCATTAAGATAATATATTTTCGAGACTTCTAGTAGTGATGCTAGATGCCAAAATACCATGAATAGAATGCTAGATTTCTAATTCATATTCACTTAAAACCACGATAGAGAATTAGCTAGCTTTAAGTGGAGGTGTTGGGCTAGACTGAAGAATCCTTCCACTTACCATTAAATTCTGCTCATTTGTGTAACAACAGGAGCTCTGTGTCGTCTAATCTTGTTATCTCAAGAGAAGCAGGAAACATGGATTGATGATATCTATGTGTGTCAAGCACTTCCCTGATGGCTCAGTGGTAAAGGATTGCCTGTAATGCAGGGGACCTGGGTTTGATCCCTGGGTCAGGAAGATTCCCTGGAGAAGGGAATGGCATCTCACTCCAGTATTCCTGCCTGGGAAATCCCAAGGACAGAAGAGCCTGGTGGGCTACAGTTCAGTGCATTAAGTCACTTCAGTTGTCTCCAACTCTTTGCAACCCTGTGGACTCTACCCCACCCGGCTCCTCTGTCCATGAGCTACACTTTATGGGGTCACAAACAGTCTGGCACGACTTAGTGACTATAAACAATAACAGATGTGTCAAACCTTTCAGTGTCTAAATATTTATTAGTGACTAAAGCTTGGCTGTTCTTAAAAACTTGTGCGCCAAAACTTTTTCAGTCAAATATGCAAGACTGTGGGTGAAATGCAGCCTGTAAGTTGTCCAGTTGCAACTTGTGAGCTACAGCATCATACTTGAAGCAGTGAATGGCTGTGCCTTAGATTCCTCTCTTTCAATATACTATCCATCCAATATGCTGCAACACATACTGGCAAGTTGCTGGAGAAGTATGACTTGCCTTCGGTATGTCTTACATTGTAAGTGGGGAGTATGGATAATGAAATGGGCAAACACTGCTGCGTAATTTGTACAATGCAGGTAAATACAATGTCTTATGGGACAATATTAAATTCAGCCATGGACAGTCAGGTAAGGCTTCCTAGAAACAGTGGCCAAGATAAACGTGGTCTTGACATCTTAGCAAAACTCTTCTTCTTATATTTACTTTGTCTCCTGATGTGTCAACATTTGCTTTAATGCTTAGCCGAATACACCGAGGCTACTTGACTTAGTATTCTTGGCCTCACTCCATCCCTCGCAGAAGGGTTCCCAATAATCTCAGATTAACACACTAAAGGCTGAAAATCACAATTTCCCCATATTGCTAAATACACCACATGAAAGTGCAAACAAAAGAAAAAGGAAAGCTGTGGTATAAATATAGTAATCCACAATTCTTACGATACATTTTAACTTCCCTTTTTGTGAATAATCTTTTCAATTCCCAAATCTGCATTTCTGAAGTTGCCTCTGCAAATAATCAAAAGTCCCAAATGACTGCACCCTTGGACCAGGGGTTTTGCTTCTTTCACCCTGTAGCCCCTGGTGTGCTCAGGAGATGAGCACACAGCCCAGGACCCCTGAAGATGAGGAATAAGCTGACTTGTTCTGCCAGGTCACCGGAGAGCACCTTCCACCCTCACCCCTGAGCATCTGTTCACATTACATTGAGCTTGTGGGCATTTCATTCATTCTCGCAGCAAGTTTTTTTTTTTTTTTTTTTTTAATGCAGTTATACTGTTTATGAGGTTATCACACTGACATGAATGAATAAAGTGAAGGATATATAGATTTGGATTTTAATCAACGCTTACTGCCATACACAAACAAGGTTGATTTTAAAAAGATTAAAGAATGTAATGCAAAAGTCAGTATTTTGATACTTTTGTCTAGTATACTTAGTAAACATAAGCTTGCCTTTCACACTTGAGACTTGATCTGTGTTCTCTATTCAGTGTGCTGAATTCAGTTCTCTATTCTGTGTGCTTTATGTCCAAAAATATCTGCCTGCATTTTTTTCCATTGTTGGAACAAGGTGTGGATCATTCATTATTTATTTTTTCTTTCTCATTCAGCAAATATTTACTATTTATTTTCTTCATCATCCAACAGATATTTACTACAGTGAACCAAGTACTATACGTCTCAGTTTATGACCAACTCTAAAACCCAAAAGATGAAGAAAAAAAAAGAGAGAACCTCTGTAAGTCTCCTCCATTCATCCAAGTTAACCAGGCCAGTGGCCTGTGCAAACAGAGCAGGATGGGGTATGTAGAGTCATTCTATTTTGATGCTGAAATCAACATGAATTCAGCAGCCCTTCACTGAATGTTACTGGATGTAATGTCCTGCGCTGGGAGCTGGAAGGCTGTACAAAAGCAAAAGCTCTTGCCCAGGGAGTTATAATCTAAGAGGAAAGATAACACCATGTACATGAATAACTAAAATATCAGATACAGAGATACAGGGCCAAATGAGACCTAAAAATAAAGAGCTTTGCTTAACGGCTTCAGAAAGGATAGACTTATTCTTGATCTAGAGGATTACAAAAGGCGTCAAGGGATGGGTAGCCTTTGTTCTGAGTCTTGTGAATGGCAGGTAGGATTTTACACGCGTGGAGGGGGAAGGAAAATACAGTTGGGGAAAGGAGATGCCAGGAGTGAACATCATACTGTGAGTTTTGGAAGATAAAGCTAGACAGACAAACTAGCACCACTGAGAGGCTCTGCGTAACAGACTGGAGCTGATTAAACCTTTTAGACAATGGAAATATAAACCAGCTTAATGACATTGACTATGTTTTGATTTAGCTTCCTGTACAGAATCTACTGAAAGCAACAGATCCAATGATAGGAAGAACCACTTAAAATGATGACAACAATAGCTACTGTGAAAGCAATAGCAACAATTGCGACACTTAACTGCTTACCATGGGCCCAAAATTATTTTAAGCCTTTTTGCATATACTAAGATATTGGAGAAGGCAGTGGCACCCCCACTCCAGTGTTCTTGCCTGGAGAATCCCAGGGACAGTGGAGCCTGGTGGGCTGCCTTCTATGGGGTCACACAGAGTTGGACACGACTGAAGCGACTTAGCAGCAGCAGCAAGATATTGATCCCTCTCAACAACATCATAAAGTAGGTGTTGTGATCAATATTGTCTCCACTTTACCACTAAGAGAGCTGACACTGACTTTGCATACACATGATCACTCGGCTTGGAAGGAGAGAGAGCGGTTTTGAGCCACAAAGGCAGGCACCAGATTCTCCCTTAACCTCTGCACTCTGCTCCTTTTCAGAGACTCCAGCTCATCATCTTCAAGAGAACTGCTGAGAGTGGAAAGCTGAAAAACTGCAGGATGAAGGGAGACAACTGACTTGTAGGACAGGAGGAACAGACACAGGAGACCATGGAGCAGCTCTCAGAGAAAGAGCAGAGGTTACAGATGCCAAGACACGGAAGATTTCAAAAGAGGAGCTTTTCCAGGGAGTCAAATGGTAGAAAAACATCAAAGCATATTAGGATTCTGAAAAACTTAGGGAATTGAGTCACTGCAGAGTGTTTCTCTGGGCAGCAGTTTTAATGCCGGGGTAAAAGAGTAGATTGCAAGAGGCTCAGACTGAATAAGTAATGAGGAAGACCTACCTGCTAGAGATGCTGCTGCTAACATTCTTATGGTAAAGTAAACCACAAAATCAGAAAAAAAATAGTGTGTGGAACAATGATGGAACTAAATAAATGAGAGCTTTGCCACTGTTACTACTCCTAATGTTACTATTGTTTTTGTTATTATTCAAACAGAAAAAAATCTTTGGGGGAGGTTGCAGAGAGACAAAGTCAGCAATAAGTAGTGATGAAAAAGAAAACACATTTAGATATTTGAACTCAGTTCAAGTATCAGGATATACCTGAATAAGCAGTTTTTAATCGAATCATTATAAATATCCAAGTATTAATAGAATCCAGCATTTAGATTCTGGTCTGAATATCCCAGGGATTCCCAGGAGGCTCAGTGGTAAAGAATCCACTTGTCAATGCAGGAGATGCTGAAGACCCAGGTTCAATCCATGGGTCAAGAAGATCCCTTGGAGAAGGAAATGGCAACACACTCCAGTATTCTTGCCTGGAAAACTCCACGGACAGAGGAGCCTGGCGTGCTACAGTCCATGGGGTCACAAAGAATGGGACACGACTGAGCAACTAAGCATGCGTGCACTTGGATGTCCCAGAATTCAACTTAAGCTTTTGTTCAGGTACAGCCCTTTTCTATGTGTTCCATTTTTAAATGAAACAGATGTCTGAGATTCTAACATTTCTCTGGACGTAGGTGTATCAAGCATGAAATTTTGGAAGCTTGGGGATCGTGAAGCAACTTGGGCCCTAAAGTATATTTGGACAGCTCTTCATTGGGTGCACAATGCAAGGCAGATGCTAAATATCATTGACTGAATGAAACAGATGTGGAAGAGCAGATTCTCTGAGAAATAACAATATTATCAAGATGCTTCCCTTCTCTTCTGAAGGCACCATCAGACCTTCCTCAGTCTTTTCCTAATCCCCAGCAGCTGGCACTGCAGCTGAATGGCAAACAGCATTATCACAGCTCCTGATATACTGTATTCAATAGTTTATTTCAGACTTCCCTGGGTGTGATTTTAGCATATTTCACAGCAATTCTCTGAGGTAGCCAAGGTTACAGACATGGTTACATCCTGTCCTAGAGGCTGTGTATCCAGGTATCTTGCTCAAGGTCATGTAGTTAGTAGGCAGGGTCATCATTCACACCTAGATACTCTGAACCCTTTTCTCTTCTACAAAATCTTTGTCAATATCAACACCCTCTTTTTTTCAGTAAATGCAGTACAAAGCATGTCATGATTTAGACTAAGATAATTTTCCTTTATTTTTTTCTTGCTACAACTGTGTTTGACCTGTATTTTTGTTAGACATCAATTATTGAGATGTATTTTCAATTTTTCATGCCAAAGCATTAGCATAACCTAGTCTGGTAACCAGGGAAGCGATAATTGTGCTGTTTGCCAAATTAGGAGATGGCCTTGTCATCCATCTTCAGGAAAAAAAAAGTTTGTTTAGACTTTTCACCCCTTGTGTTTTCTCTTTAATAAACAGTTATCCGGTTAAATTATTCATTGTGGAGTGCTTCCTGGAGAAGATAAATTCAAAAACATGTTGTAACACCCTCCAGAAATGCATGTCAAAGCCTGAGTGATTGCTGAGGCATGCAAGTGGGGCATGTGAGAAGCTGTGCAGTATGTGAGAGCAAGACAGGGCAGAGTCTGGGAATGGGCCAATATCACTGTCTTCAGAAAAGAAAGTGGACACTAAGCCAACTACTTCTTTTCAAAATAAGCCAATTAGCATAGGGACTGCCTTTCAAATTACAACTGCAGACTCCACAGAATTAAGTGCTCATGTGTGAAAACTGAAAGGATATAAAGTCACCAATAAAAAATATCACTATCACAAGGGCTATCCTATAGTGCTCATGCATATTTCATGCTTTCCTCAGCAATAAATCCCTGAGTGAGTCACAGGATATGTTGAATAGCAGGAGGATGTGCAAAATCAGGCGAATATTGTGATCACTGGTATCTGAACAGTCTTCAAAATGTGAATCCAAGTAGATGAACATATTCTGTCTTTCTATGAGAATATGCCCCTCTTAATACCCCACTTATAAAAATATTAAGCCCTTTATATCACTACCCATATATAGAGCCCCGCCAAAGTGAAATACATGGGAATACATGTGACTCTGGAATGTGAGTCACAGTCACTGAATCAAAGACTTTAATTTGAGTACACATATTAAAGGCAATCTATTCCACTGCCTTTATTTTTCCAATTAGGTGACAATGTATCCCAAAGGGATGTTTTGCAGAGATTGTGCTACAACCTGGGTCCTCAGACGTCTAATCCAGTGCTCACCTTACTCATTGTTCCATCTTCCTAAACTCTGAATCTCTCTTACAATCTAGACAGTTGATACCATACATCTCATAAGTGCATTGAAGAATTTAGCAGATAGATTAAGGCAATAATCTTCTTAAAGAGCTTTGAGGTTATCTGAGCTTCAGATAAAAAGTCATAATTAGGTTCTCTGCCAGTTTAACAGCATGAATGCTATTGTCAATGACCAAGCCATGAGAAAGTATTAAAGGAGAAAAAGAAAAATTCTCAACAGGGGTCTTTCTATGCTTTCAGGTAAAAAGGCTGTTGATGATGAAAAGACCATGAGAATCTAAGTTTTCTTCTTAAGACCTGATTAGGAATGTATTTGCACCCCTTCTTTCTTATCTATTAATTTCATTCAGCAAATTCAGAAAGAATACAGTAGCATGGTTAACATTAAAAAAGCCACCTGCTTAATGGGACTTTTCAGGCAGATATTTATTTGAAATGGAAATTTCTCCTATTAAATGTTACCTTTGAAAATGCTATTCAACCTCTCATAAAAATTGCTCTTCCTGTCCATAAACAGCACAACAAAATAAATAAATATAATATGCAAAATAAATAAATATAAATTTTACCCATCAATAACAGCTGAGTTTGCAGCTTCTTCAAACTCAAAAATTTAGTATAGTAGCTTAAATCAAGTCTTTAAAGATCTAAACTTAAAAAAAAAAAATTTTTAAGAAAATAAGAGTATAGTTTATCCACTTTAATCCTAATGTGTCAGTGACAACTCAAACTAAGTTATTTTCTTTCAGAATTTTATGGGCATTGCTCTCATTTCTTTTAGATTCCAGACATCTATTAAAAGTCTAAAGTCATTCTGAGTGGTGATCATCAGGATGTGACTCTATTTTCCTTTGAGATGATTTTATGGTTTTCTTTTAACCCTAGTATTGTGAATTTTCATCACAATGTATCTTGGATACATTTTTTCTTTAAATTGTGCTGGAACACTTAGTTGTAAATGTGGGGAAGTTTTCTTTTATTACTTCTTTGATTAAGTCTCCATTTTCTCTTTCTCTTTTCTGCTATTTTAGAGGTATATCTAGAGTTATCAGTGATGACTACTTCTGGCCAGTATATTGAGTTTTCTAGAAGGCTGCTTTTTCATGTATTGTGGTTTTAATTCTGGTTGGATTTTATGTTCTGCCAACATATCACTTTAACTTTGAAAAGGACTGCTCTACTGTGAAGCAAAAGCTGAACAAAGAATATATGTAATCCTTCATAAAAACTCTCATAGTAAGGGTTTGTTCTTTACTGTGACATCTTGAGGATCAAGTACATTTAGCCAAAGGTTTGAGCACAAGGATTAATGAAAGGCCTTTAACATTTCTTGCTCAGAAAGCTCAAGCACAGATAAAGACTCAGAGAAGCAGCATCAATTGAGGGCTAGACCCTTCACTTGTTATTTGAGCCCCTTTCCAGTAAAATCAGACAGTATAAATAAGGCAGGACTGCCTAAAGCAGTGGGGAATGGGTCTTTGGCCGACCTGTGTAGAAATTCAATATTTGGATAGCACACTCTTGCTCTCACTCACAGTCCCATCTTCTCTTTATATCTACTCTCTTCCATGAGAACTCCAAAGGCATCTTCTATCGCACAAATAATCAGTTCTTTCCAAATATGTTCTCAACTTTGAATATATAAACATGCCCATGTTCTCAGCAGAATGATGCCTTTGAGATCTACACGCCTTAGAAAGAAGTTGTACATGTAAATAACATATCTCTTTTAATTTTACTTTATAAATAAATCATGCTTAATTCAGATTAGCACTTAAAATTGCTCAAAAAGAAAAATTAACAGGCCTACATGGGGTAAATATTCTTGTCTATTCTGTTCATGGAAATGTTCTTACCATTTACTGCTATTTTTCTGGTCTGTGATGAGCTCTCAATAAATGTTTCTGGAACATTTCTTACTTCCCTGTTGTTGTTGTTGTTCAGTTGCTAAGTTGTGTCTGGCTTTTTGCAGCCCCATGGACTGCAGCTCACAGGCTTCCCTGTTCCCTCACTATCTCCAGGAGTTTGCTCAAACTCATGTCCATTGAGTTGGTGATGCCATTCAACCACCTCATCCTCTGTCACCAGCTTCTCCTCCTGTACTCAATCTTTCCCAGTAGGGTCTTTTTCAAAGAATAAGCTCTTTGCATCAGGTGGCCAAAGTTTTGGTGCTTCAGCATCATTCCTTCCAATGACTTTTTTCCTATCCCATTATGACTTGCAACAATTATTTAAGAGAACATCATTTATGATGCACATGCTGTCCTTTTTTTTTTTTTTTCAACAGGTAAGACTACTTTTCCTAATTGAAAACAAATAAAACTTCTTTTCCTTTTGCTTCTTTGAATAACGTTGCTGATATAAGCTTTATCAACCAGATTTGTACTGTGAATTTATTAACCATTCTAAAGGAGATCAGTCCTGGGATTTCTTTGGAAGGAATGATGCTAAAGCTGAAACTCCAGTACATTGGCCACCTCATGCAAAGAGTTGACTCATTGGAAAAGACGATGCTGGGAGGGATTGAGGGCAAGAGGAGAAGGAGACAACAGAGGATGAGATGGCTGGATGGCATCACCAACTCGACAGACTTGAGTTTGAGTAAACTCCAGGAGTTGGTGATGGATAAGGAGGCCTGGTGTGCTGCAAGGGGTTGCAAAGAGTGGGACCCAACTGAGCGACTGAACTGAACTGAACTGACCTGAAACTCAATTCTGTGATACTCTAACTTGTTTGAAAGCAGCATGGTAAGAGAAATCCTTCCATTCCACTCAGCAAAATGCTACAGTGGGGCCGTCTGTTTTTTTGTTTTTGTTTTTGTTTTTTTACACAGATGGTAATTCACAAATATATATATCCTGGAGACTTCATGATGTATTTTGAAAAGAACAACCATTCTGTAATGCTTACAAAATTTTCCATTCTTCTGTTTTAAATCACTGGGGGAAGTTAACTTCCATTACTTAAGATAATTAGTTTGACACTGATATAATTATCAACCAGCACAAAAGAACAAAGATTGCAAGATCAATGCAAATAAAGGCAAATTATTTCACTTTTCTAAAGAAATATGGGATTTCTCCTTTTGCCATTAGTCAAAGACAGACAATTAAAAACGTATTAAGTGCTAGACTAGCTTAAATAAACAATGTGTCTTCCAATGGATAAAGTTCAGCTTAGTGTTTTAATGTAAGAATCTAGGAATGAAAGCTGGTGAAGAAAAAGAAAGGCAAACCAACTGAGGCCCAAGGTACAAAAGATATCCTCTCATTTGATATCAAATATGGACATTTTACTGATAATGGTAAAAGCTTAGAATTGTTAACTTGCCTAATGGTCTCAAAATAGGAATGGCAGAGCTGCAATCTGACCATCTATGTGTCACACTCTTACACATTACTGCTCCCACTGAATCTCAAATTGTAACAAAGAATTTATATTTTCAAGGAATGTATTTAAATATTTTTACTATTTGGATTTCATCCATAATTCAAATGCAACATTGTCTTTTTTATGAGTTTTCTGCACCCACTTCTTAGAGGAGATCATTTCTGCTGCTGCTAAGTCTCTTCAGTCGTGTCTGACTCTGTGCAACCCCATAGATGGCAGCCCACCAGGCTCCCCCGTCCCTGGGATCCTCCAGGCAAGAACACTGGAGTGGGTTGCCATTTCCTTCTCCAATGCATGAAAGTGAAAAGTGAAAGTGAAGTCGCTCCACTGTGCCCGACTCTAGTGACCCCATGGACTGCAGTCTACCAGGCTCCTCCGTCCATGGGATTTTCCAGGCAAAAGTACTGGAGTGGGCTGCCATTGCCTTCTCCAGATCATTGCTAACAGTGCTGTAACATTTATAAAAAGCATGAACTATTCTAGCTCAGAAAATCAGTAGATCACATATTTTCTACCAAAAATTCAAAGTATGTCATCTCCAAACATTTGTGTATCCTTAACAAAACCTTTCCTTTTGCAACTTCCTTCTCCACCACTTGCTTAGGAGAGTTACGAAACTATAGGAGTAAAACCCTTTCATTATGAAATTAAATGAATACACTTGCCCACCTCAGAATGTTGCAAAAATTCAGAAGATTTCTACAAATTGGAGCACTGAGCAAATGAGACAGAGGAAAATTCAACCAATAAGTATATTAGCAGCAATAATTCATAGACGCCCTCTCCAAACATACTTATATCAACCTTAATAAAGGAAGCTCTAATGCCATTCCATGTCACCGAAATCTAAATCTATTGAACTTTCAGACAAAGTAAATAGGCTATTTATTCTTGAATGAACTACATAATCAGCTAAATTCTTCACTCCAATCCATCTTCCTTCACTAGATTACCCTCTAAAATACTGTCAGAGATCTCCATGGACTAAAAGTCTATTTCCCTAAATGGAATTTCGAACACGCTTTCAACTTTTCATCTTTTCCCTTCAATTCTAGTTCATGCTTCAAAAATTCCAACTTGAGTAGTCATCACTTAGAGATAAAGAAATCTATTAAATTAATGTAATGCTATTATCAAACTTATTTTAAACTGATCTTAAATCTACATTCTCATCTTTGTGCTTAGAGATGAAATAAAGGCCTGCGAATGATCACCATTTGTTTCAAATGCATATAATTTACCAATTCAAATAAATTATCTTTAATCAGTGAGAACTTCTTTTAATGTTTGTCCATTTAAACTGACATAGTCATGTAAAATTATATTGATAATGATAAGTAAATTGCTAGGAACAAAGAAGAGTTTTTTGAAATAGTCAACTTAAAATTCTATTTCAGTTCTACTGAGAACTCTAGCCCAAAGCAGGAAGAACAAAAGGAAATATGCCTTTATAAATTCATACACATACAAAAGCATTTTTGATTGGCTCCAAAACAGACATCAAATGTGATCTGCATCCACAAGGCAAAAACGCTGATTGAATTTCTATCATATGAAAGGCATTTTGATAGTAAAGATGCCTTTCTCCAAAAGTAAAAATAAGTTTTTTACATTAAGAAATGTATCTGAAAACATACTAGATATTCTATTGTTTAATAAATGATATTAGAAATACTGGTTCATTCTGTGGCAAAAATAAATCTAGGAATAAGCTAGCACCACATGCAAAGGTGGATTAAAAATCTAAATATAAGATGTAAGACCACAGTTTTCAGGAAAAACTACAGGAAAATATTTTTGTGACATGGGGAAAGCAAAAGACCTAAAGCAAAAGCACCAAAAAATATAAGCTAAAAATTTAGTAAATGACAAACTGGGAGATGACACTTGCAATATTTAAGACTGACAAACAAGAAACCCTTACTGAGTTATAAGAAGAGAGAATAGCCAAAACAGAAAGCTAGTCAACAACATGAGTAGAGGATTTACAGAGGAGGAAACCCTGATGGTAACAAGTAAACAAAGATGTTTAAATTTATTAGTAATCAAATAAAGCAATTACAAAGTATCACTGGACATCAATTAAACTGGCAAAAATTGGTGTAAGACACTGGGAAACCATTAGATAAGATAATGTAACCCAGAACTAATGAGCCAAATTAAGTGGCATAAATTTGGAATTTATTCTTAACATATATCTCAGTAGTAACATAGCTATATAACTGTATGAAAATAGTCATGCTATCTACAGAGTCACTTACAATGGCAGGGAATTGGAAGAAAACTAGCTTTCAGTGCAGGAGATAAAGGATAACTAAAATGTGGCGGCTGTACATCAAGGAAGTCTCTTGCAACAGTGAGATCAAAAGGCTTAGGATGCTCATGCAGAGGAATGCTTATATGAAGGACTCTTTAAAAATATCCTGTTTAATCAAAAAAGCAAGAAATAGCATTAAGGACATAAAAAATGCATGTATACAAAATAATACACATTTTGCAAGAATACACACTTACCAAAACATACACATCACACAAATTTGAAAGGTTGCTTCCAGGAGATAGAGGACATGGAACGGCAAATGACATCAAGTAAACAAAGTGAGGGTGGCAGGAGAAAGAAAAAAAGATAAGACTGGATGATTTAAAAAAAAAGAAGAAGGCAACCAGCAATGGAAAGAATATTGCCGTGACGCGCAGAGAGCTTGAGTTCAAATGCTAATAGCCATATACTCTCTAAGTGACTTCAAGCGAGGTCCTATAAGATTCTTTCCTCTGGCAAAACTGGGCTAACAGTTGACACTTCATGGTACAGCAGTTAGTACATGAGATACTTCAAAAGGACTTTTTCTCTTTTATTAAGTTTTTTTCTGAAAATACATTCATATATGCATGTTTTATATGAGTATGAATGTTATCTGGGGCTTCCCAGGTGGTAATGCAAGAGACATTAGAGACGTGGTTTCGATCCCTGGGCTGGAAAGACGCCCTGGAGGAGGGCATGACGACCCATGACCACTATTCTTGCCTGGAGGTTCCCATGGACACAGGAGTCTGGTGGACTACAGTCCATAGGCTCACAAAGAGTCGGACACGACGGAAGCAACTGAGCACAATGTGATCAGCGATACACAGCATTTAGTCTGAATTCAATTTCTTTTGCTCAACTCTGAAATGTGAAACAATACCACAATGAGAATATTCATGAGTTTTGGAAAACACAGCCTTTGTAAAAAGTCATAAAACATTTTATAATTCCACTTAAAACCAAAACCCTTGTTATTTTTAAATCATCCTAAGATATGTATCTAATGCTGAATCTTAGTTTTATGACTACTTCCAATATTTTAGAATCAATATCTCCACATTTAAGGTTACAGAGAATACATTGTGAGATTGCTGAAAGATATTTAAAAACATTCCTTATCCATTGAAACCTGGTGTGAATACTAAATTTTATTACACTTTTTGGTGCACTAAACCTCAAAAGAAGTCTCCAAGCTCTTGGAAAATTGAAATGCTGAAGAGCAAAGCAACAAAATGCATTTATTTTTTCTTGTTCCAAGATTTCAGAAAACTATCGTCTTGAAAGAGGCTTGTCTTAGAGTAAAAGTCATGTAAGGACTTCCATTCATTTTCTTAAATCACTGGTATAATCACAACCTTCTTAGAAAAGAAACATTTCAATATGCAGGGCAGAATCTCACCCAGCAGTTTATATTCAGAAGAAAATATACTGGAGAAAGGTAAATCTCCTTAAAGTCATTGTTCCTTCATTTATTCACTCACTCGAAAACAACTTATTAAGCACTGCTATATATCCACTGGGCCGGGCAGAAACTAATGACCCAAGCGAACATATATGAAGAAGTAGGATCTCCAAAGAAACACAGAAGTAAATCCTTTTTCTTTTATGTAGAATTACAAATTGTGATAAGGAGAAGTAGATTGACAGGATTATAAGAAAAGAAATAATAATAGGAAGCACAGGCTACTCAGAGGTTTCTGACAGTAAAAATTTAACTGATTCCCAATAGACAGAGTGACCCATGCCAAAAGAAGAAAGGTGTACAAGCAGAGGGAATAGAAGGTGCAGGGAGAAGCTTGGGCAGGAATTTTGGTTTTCAAAGCCCACTGGCATCAATCTGAGGGGCCTTGAGCCTGGTACCCTGTGCAACATTGCCAGGATATGAAACTGAGTTAGGGACATCTTCCTGAGGGCTCTGGAGACCGTGACACGGGAATCTGATTCCATGACAGACATCAAGGAAAATCATTAGGAGCTTTTGAGAAGATACTGCCTGATACATGTGTTTGAAAGATCACCAGGCTTTTATTTGGAGAAAGAGGAAGACCCATAGGAAGTTCTTTTTTGTTTGTTTTTTGTTTTTTGTTTTTTTTCCCTACCAGATCAGGGAAAAAATGATAGTAGTTTCAGCTAAATAGATGACTGGGAAATGAATAGACTAAAAATACATTTAGGGAGGTTTGCTAAAGGACTTGAAGGAGGAAATAGCAGTAATGACTCAGAATTTTGGCTTCAGCATATGGCAGCTTGTAAGACAATGTTCTGTGTGGGAAAGAGTGAATGAGGAGATCAGGAATTACATGGAAATTCACCTCAGTGGAGAATAGTGGTCTGCACGTCCCAGGAGACTCTCAGTTCGTGGGGGCACATAGGTGGGAGGCGGGACTTCCCTTGATGGCTTAGTGTGGAAGTTATAGGCCTCTGGGACACAACTGGCCTCTACTGACCCTTTATGACAGAACTAGAAGCTTGCAGGATTGTTCCAGATACCTCATTTACTTCCTTCTACAGGTCAGGGAGGTGGCTAGAAAGATATGAAAGATGATGAAACCAAACATCATATTTTGTATCTCCTCCAATATTCCTTGATAAATGATAGGGCTGGAATTCAAACCAATGACTATTAAAGTACAGTGCCCAAAATTTATCTTCAGGGTCTTGCAGTGTGTGTGTGTGTGTGTTTCAGGGCTAGGGATGCATGTCCTGCAGCAGGGGATGCTGAGTAAAGCTTGGTTTGATCCGGTTATATCATCACCAACCGAAAGCAAGAAGGCAAGCTCTGATTAATCTAGAGGTGCATTTCAGACTCATACATGCATTATACGATGTCTACCACGTGGCAGGTACTGGGCCAGTTTCTGGGTCAGCATAAGAGGCACAGCACCTACCACAATGTAGCTCAGAGCCTAACAGTTTGTCATGCTCAAAGTACAATTGTCTTTGCAGAACGCCACACCCATAGGCCAGCAGTATGCAATACATGATTCACATACAAGATCAAAATGCTGACTGCCTCAGAAGATAATGCCCCAGGTGAGCTCTAGCACTATGGGAGACAGAGTGTTATACGAGGCAAAACACCATAGATGCTGAAAACCCCAGGAGACTGCCTGGGATGGTAAGGTCACAGAAAGCTTGACTTACTGATTAAAGTAAATGCCTGGAACATCATAGGGTCTGAACTAGGTGATACTGGGAGGTCTAAACAAAATCTGATTTCCCTTTAATTATTAACGTATAAATGGAGGTATCAAAAAAAGCAGTTAAATTCTTCTAACACTATATCCAAGACTCAAATAAAGGCGATTATGCCCTTGTTCAGAGATTAGTAATCTTTTCCCGTAAACAGACAGACAGTAAATATTGTTGGCTTTGGACCACAAAATCTCAACAGCATCTGCTCCACGCTGCTGTTATAGCCAGAAAGCAGGCACGGGCAACACATAAATGAATGGGCGTGGCTGTGTGCCAATGAAATTTTATTTATAAAATCCAGGCTAGATATGGCCTGCAGACCATCATTTGCTAACCCCTGACCTAGTCTCATATCGCTCCCCGAATTTAATAGAATTACTGTCACTCAAGTTGCTGAGAATGCAGGGGAGAAACTGAGCCTAATTAGGGTATGTCAGAAAAAAACAATCTGGGAAAGAATCAATATAAGGTGAGACCAAGTCAAAGTCCCTTTCTCTTGAGGGTTCTTGCCAGCAGAGGAAATACAAACAATTCCAATTACAGAGCAAGGTGGCAGGCAAAGTCACAGGAAGAGAGCTGTGTTTGGAGACCCAGCGCATAGCATGGTAATAAGCAGAGGTGACAAGGCGAGGTGGCCAGGAGTGCTGTGCGGGCGACCGTGTCAGCATTCGCCTCCTCAGCTCTCTCTCCCCCTGTCTGGCCTCTCATCTCTTGCCTTAGTGGAAAGAACTAGGTCAAACAGAAGTTCGATAATTGAAACCCAAACCCTGGTGGACTTTTTCAGTGCCTCTCATGCTCTGGCTCTGGCTTGCCTCTCTTTTCCTCGTTTCCTTTTGTTAATAATGATTCTGTTAATAGTGATTAATCTTTAAGAAAATAAAGATTAAACCTATTATAATGACTAATCTTTAAGAAAAGTTTTAACAGCATTGAACTTCCACCATTCTTTCAACAATTATGCACTGGGTACCTACTACGTACCTACTCTTGAGTGTCTACTACGTTACTGCACTGGGCTGGTAACCGGGGCTCAGAGAGCAAGGAAGCCAGTCACACTGTCCCTACCCTCCTGGAACTCATAGTCCAGATGAGGGGACAGAAGACAAGGCCACAGTCACAAATAAACATAACCACAGCCTGTGGTTAGCTACTCTGGAGGAAATGAACAAGCTGCTGAGATGGAGAAGCCCTTGGGGAAGAATTCAAGCAGACAAAGAACACAGACAGTTGTTTGTGTGTGTGTGTGTGCTTTTTTTTAATACAGATCTTTATGTAATTAAATTTTCTTTAAATCAAGACCAGAAACACTTCTAGAAACAGTTTAACAAACCAGTGGGTTTGAGCCTAGTGGGATAGTGAGGGTGGGGAAGAGAAAAAGAATGAAACATCAGAGTGGAAAAACCAAAGAAGTGACCACCTTATGTGGAGAGGGCCTCTGGATATTTCCTCTTGAGTGCAGGTAGAAACCAGTGAGAATGTTTGCACTAGGGAGTGATGTATTTTGTTTCATAAAGATCACTCAAATTGCCCTTGAAAAAGGGTTAGAGAAAGGGAAAGAGTGTAGGAATCACTGAAATAGATAAGAGGTAAAATAATGGAACAATGGACTGGTTCCAAACTGGGAAAGGGGTATGTCAAGGCTGTATATTGTCATCCTGCTTATTTAACTTATATACAGAGTTATGTCATGCAAAATGTCAGGCTGGATGTAGCACAAGCTGGAATCTAGATTGCTGGGAGAAATATCAACAACCTCAGATATGCAGATGACACCATCCTTATGGCAGAAGGCGAAGAGGAACTGAAGTCTCTTGATGAAAGTGAAAGTTGGGAGTGAAAAAGCTGGCTTAAAACTCAACATTCAAAAAAATAAAAAGGAAGATCATGGCATCTGGTTCCATCACTTCATGGCAAATAGATGAGGAAACAATGGAAACAGTGAGAGATTTTATTTTCTTGGGCTCCAAAATCACTGCACATGATGACTGCAGCCATGAAATTAAAAGACACTTGCTCCATAACCAGAAAAGTTATGACCAACCTAGATGGCATTTTAAAAAGCAGAGACATTAGTTTGCTAACAAACATCTATCTAGTCAAATCTATGGTTTTTCCAGCAGTCATGTATGGATGTAAGAGTTGTACAATAAAGAAAGCTGAGTGCCAAAGAATTGATACTTTTGAACTGTGGTATTGGAGAAGACTCTTGAAAGTCCCTTGGACTGCAAGGAGATCAAATCAGTCAGTCCTACAGGAAATCAGTCCTAAATATTCATTGGAAGGCTGAAGCTGAAGCTCCAATACTTTGGCCACCTGATGCAAAGAACTGACTCTTTGGAAAAGACCCTGATGCTGGGAAAGATTGAAGGCAGGAGGAGAAGAGGATGGCAGAGGATGAGATGGTTGGATGGCATCACTGACTCAATGGACTCCCAGTCACGCTCTGGGAGATGGTGATGGACAGGGAAGCCTGGTGTATTGCAGTCCATGGGGTCACAAAGAGTCGGGCATGACCAAACGACTGAACTGAACTGAACTAAAAATAAGGATGGTTTGCCATGTACCAGTCAGTTGTTGCAGAAATGGAGAGAAAGCAGAACAAACAAGTTTCATGGTTGATAGGTCAAAAGATTTAGAAGTGAAGATGAGTAGCTGGTGGTGGCACAGACAAGGAAGGGCAGTGGAAGCATCAAGAGGAAACACAAGGTTTCTGGTATGACCACTTGATTGGATGATGGTGTTGTTTATCATGAACAGAAAGAATGAGAGAGGAGTGAGTGTGAGGAGAAGACCAAAGAACTGTGTTGCAGACATATCTGAAAATCACCTGGTGGACAGTGAGGTGGTTTAATATACAAGCCTGTGTCTCAGGAGAGTCATTGGGATATAGATGGGATTAAGCCATTGGAGAAGGAAATGGCAACCTACTCCAGTATTCTTGCCTGGAGAATCCCATGGATGGAGGAGCCTGGTGGGCTACAATCCACAGGGTCACAAAGAGTCGGACACGACTGAGTGACTTCACTTCACTAAGCCATTGGAATGAATGATATCCTAGGGAAGAAGGGCTGACAAAAAGAACATGCAGAACGAGTTTCTGAGAAATCATGTCTATAAATTCAGGGAAACGGAAAGGCCAACAATGCCTGTGTGTTAGTAACTAGAGAAAGAGCCATAATGCAGAGACTCCTGAGCAAAGTCTGGAACGAAAGCAAACGTCTCTTAGGAGAAGACCCAAGTCCACTATAAACACAGGCAACAGAGTGGACAAAAAGGATGTCAGGAGGATGTCCCAAGGAAAGGAGGCAGATTTTTATCACAACTTTGCTCAGAAGATCACAGAAAAGTACTTACTCACACCAGTCATTACTGTTCTAGATCTCTAATAAGTGGGTCACCCAATCCATGTTGCATCATAAGATTGGAATTTATGTTTTTAAAAGATTCTGATGGCAGCTGCTGCCACCAAAGTCCCCCTCCCATATACACCCTGGGACTTAAGTATTCAGTTTATTATAACATAAAATATCTGTTTTCTCCACTGGACTAGAATTTTTCCAAGAGAGGATTCTACTGTCTCTTTTTGTCTCCCTCCAGTTGAGCATCTAATTTTTTTCATAATTGAGAGAATTATTATTACCCTAACATTTATTGTAATAGTTACCAATCACTAGTACAGTAATAACACTAGTATTTTCTTTTAAAAATTATTTGTTTGGCTACATCGGGCCTTTGTTGTGTCACATGGGCACTTTGGTCCATCAAGCAGCATCTCTCACCGGGGTGTACCGACTCTTTGTTTGTGGAACACAGGCTTAGTTGCTCAGTGGCATGTGGGACCTTAGTTCACTTACCAGGGATTGAACCTATGTCCCCTGCATTGCAAGGCAGATTCTTAACCATTGGACCACTAGGGAAGTCCCTGCACCAGTCTTTTTGAAAAAGTTCCCCATTCATTTTTGTTGGAAGAATACATTTAAGGGAACCTGGAAACCAGACTCCCAGAATCATTGCATGTCAGTGTGTCAGTTGCCTTTACTTTGAACAATATGTTGGCTAAGTTGAAGAAGCTTGGACACAATGTCTTCCCTAAAGACATAGGAGTCATTTATCCGCTCCCCTCCAATAAAGAACGTTGGTGAGGGGGAATTCTGAGGTCACTCCTTACATGGACTTGATATTATTCTGATCTTTCCAAAGGATTCTCTTTTATTTCATTAAGTCAAGCCAATTAGGATATTGATGCTAATCACTGTGCATCAATTTTTCCAGAGTGCTCTCTTTCAAACTACAGATTCAAGTCAAAAATGTTTCTTCTCAAAATGTCTTCACATCTGGGAAAAATAACTTTCAATAGATTTTTTCTCCACATGTTAATTTCTCTTTTTCAGGGACATTATTCAGATATGCTGAAACTTTTAATTCATTTTTGTCTTCCAGATTAGTTATTTTCTTCTAATCTTATGATCATTTAACTCACTGTTTATTAAAAATTTTGGTTCACTCACTGTTTATTAAAAATATTGTTTCACTTTATTCAATTTCCATGTCTTTTATGATACATTTCATCACTTTCTATTCTTCTTTGTATCATTTCAAACATAACTTCATGTTGTTAGTTTTAATATTCTTTTCTATTTTCCTTGCTTTATCTGCTTATATGCCATCTCTTTTTATTTTTATTTTCTTTTTTTTTTGTTCAGTTTCGTTTTTGTTTCCTTTTATTTTTTCTTCCGTGCTTTTCCTGAATTTCTGTGCTCAGGATCTCTGCTTTGACACTTTATATTTTTATATATATATATATATATATATATATATATATATTTATGTTATCATATTTATTTATTTATTTTTAATACTTTATTCTACAAGAGGTCATTGCTTTAATAAGGTATGTTGTTCAGGGATTTCCCTGGTTGTCCAGTGGTTAAGGCTCTGTGCTCCCAGTGCAGGGGACCATCTTTTGACCCCTGCTCAGGGAACTAGATCCCACACGCCATAACTAAGGGTTCGTATACCACAGCTAAAGATCCAACACAGCACGACAAGACTGAAGATCCCACAGGCTGCAACTACGACAAGGCACAGTCAAATTAATTTTTTAAAAAATACATAAAATAAATATTTTTAAAAGATATGTTACTTAATTATGGTACTATTTGGCCATTAGTTTCATTTTCTCTGTGGCACATTTTTCCTGGTGAATATTTTTCATCTTTTTTCTATTCCACCCCACTTATTCTTTCAGTAGCTTTGTATTGACCCTATAGTGGTTCCCTCCTTTTCACCTCCTTGAAATAGGGTGAATCTTCCTAACTGTATGCAGGTAGTTTCTTTTTAAATATGATGAGTATCTGGAATTCTTGCTGGGAAGGGTCAAGGTAAGATCCGCTACAGAAGCGACTGATCCAGTTGACTGATCCAGCGACTGATCCAGTGAAATGCATTAAAATGAGCGTCTGTGTTTAGGTTTGTTAAGTCTGTATTTCTCCCAGCCAAGAGAGATTAGCCACTCAGGACTGCTCCCATGGGAGTTTCTCCTCCAGCCAGGCCCACCACCTGATTCTTCCTGTGCAACAGGGTAAGTCTCAACATGTCCTGTTTTAGCCTCAAGTTCCCTGATTGTTCCGTTATGTTCAGTGGGTTATAGGGACAATCCAACTTACTTTTATTGTACCACATAAGAGACTGTCTGCTCAGAAAGACATACTATCTACTTTTGAAACTGCATACTAGAATCTGGAGTTACACCACAAATATTTGACTGAAGCTTTGTTTCACTAAAGATCTCTGCTTATTTTAAGCTCTGCATGGAGAAGGGGCTTTATTATCTTTCTTCTCCCATTTTAAACTCAAAAGTCTTTGACATTTCAAAAATACTTTTTAAATTAATCTGTACCTTAAACTTATCCATTTATGTGTAATCTGTAAGCAGTATTAACCACAAAAAAAAAAAAATAAAGAAAATCATGTTCAGAGTTGTGTGATTTATCTATGGCTGCATGAAAAATCAATGTCAAATTTGAGAGAATAAGATGGAAAAATACATAGCACCATATGTAAACTAGATCGCAAACGGGAATTTGCTGCGTGAAAGAGGGAGCTCAACTCAGTGCTTTGTGACAACCCAGAGGGGTGGGATGAAGAGGGAGACGGGAGCGGGGTTCAGGAGGAAGGAGACTTATGTACACTTGTGGCTGGTTCATGTTGATGTATTGCAGAAACCACACAATACTGTAATTATCCTCCAGTTAAAGAAACTTTGAATGAAAAACCATGTGTATTTGCTTCCAGGTTGAGTTTCCTTTCCATTAAGAACATACTCACTTTTTTAGGCATTTTCCCTCTGAAAATTCCTCAAAATGTTGGGCCAAGGATAAAAACACAATGTCGATTTAACCTGTGCCTCAATATTTACAAAAAGTCTCAAGTTTGCACTTAGGTTTAATGATACAATGCACACTAAATTAATGTGTTTATAAATATTTTACTCTCTTGTTTATCACTCAGGTATATTATATTGTTTCACATCAAAAAATAATTTTTAAAACCTTTTTTCAAACTGCATTCATAAATTTAAAATGTTCCAGTTCTCTCTGGAACCCTGTGGGGGCTGGGTGTGCCCCTGTTCTAGAGTTATGCAAGCAAGGTTCTACTAACAGTCTCATCTGGACACCCACACAGGGGCCTCCAGAACAACAGGGAACATCCCCAAGCATCTTAGTATACAGGTGGTTTCTGGTCCAAAAAGAGAAATGAGCTGAATTTCCAGCCTGACCGTCATATTCAAAGACAATTAAGATACAAGTCCCTTGAACTGAAATGAAAATGAAAGCTGTCGCCAAAATCAGGGCTCAAGGATAGGGATTAATAAAGGAACACAGTGTGATGTCCCAGAAATACAAGAAGCTACAGAGAAGTGGAAAGAATAAAAGGCCTAACAGTCTTTCTTGGAATAACATTTCTTACAAGGTTATCTGTCAGTGCCATGTTCTTTATATTCAAGAGGAGTTTTTATTTAAGAACCTTTCATTGAATCTTCTCCACTTCAGCATCCCCTTTCATTATAAAAATCATTTCCAGAGTCCATCAACATTATTTGAGTGCTTCTAATCAAAACAGTGAAAAAGCAATATTCAGAAGAAAACATTAGTGTACTATCTCAAACACGATTTCAAATCTCTTCTTTGTCATGGAATGAAATTAGATGTATGGTAAAGGAACAATCAAAATGAGAAAGGACAACCCTTTAAGCTTTTTTCTTTTTCCTCAATCAAATCCAGTACTGAAGCATTCCTCAGAAGCCTTATAAGAACTTCACTTAGTTCTCACTGCACTCTCAATTACCACTGTCATTTATGAGTTATTTCAAAGGCATAAGAATTTTAACACTCATTGCTATGCTAGCGTAGTCACAGATCACCCAGGAAAATGGCAAAATAAATAGAATCTCAGGTCACCACCTCCTGATTGGATCTAGCAGTCAAAAAAGAAATGTGAGAAATAATAACTATATTCAATAAGCAAGTATCAAGTTCAAAATCACTCAATGGTGAAATGAAAAAAAAAAAAAATGACCTGTCACCAAACACAAAGGTGAGTCAGTTGGCAAGAATTATTCTGGCAGTGTGTCCCCATAAAGATGGGAAAAGCAAAGAACAGCCAAGCAGAACAGACAGTTTCCAATTTAAAGTCATTAATTCAAGATCCAGTGGTTAGAAAAAGAAAACCAGCAGTGATGACAGACTGAGGCACTCTTGCACTTGCTGAGAAACTAAAAGTCCAGGTAGAATTTACAAAGGGCGGAACTGATGGAGAGGAAAAGAGAAGAAGATATTCTCATGTCTGAACCATGAGAAGGATGGCGAAGGAGTCAGATAAGAACCTATCAGTTGTGCCTCTAACAACTGGCTCTCCGCGGACTCATGGGAATGCAAGCAATAGGTTTTAGCACATTCACTGAAAATAAAAGAACAGTTACTTATCTTTCAAAGAGATCAATCCCCATGTTCGTCAGTTGAGAATATCTAGGAAAATGTGTTTCAAAGTTTTCCCAATAAAAGCTAACAACTATTGATCACTGAATCATATGTGAGCTTCAGTCTAGAAATACAGACACTAAAGGTCCAAGAGCTCAGGGTTTGAAATCTGAATCAACCAACTGTGGGACTTTGGACAAATTAGGTCAGTGAGCATTTTGAGTCTGTTCCTACATATAAATGACTACGCTAGAGAATGAAAGAAAGTGAAAGTCGCTCAGTCATGTCCCTCTTTTCGACCCCATAGACTATATAGTCCATGGAATTCTCCAGGCCAGAATACTGGAGTGGGTAGCCTCTCTCTCCTCCCAGGGATCTGGCCTAAAAATAGCACTGTAGAACGTGCCTCTGAACAAAGCGTTTCTGCAATTCTGTATGCCTGAAGATGGCTTTGGCTCTACCCATTTTTCTGAAGTACAGTTCAGAACAGAGAAGACCTACACAAAACTAAATGTCCCCAGCTTCCTTGCCATACACATGAGTAAGTCTTCCTTGGTGAGGAAGACTGGCCTCACAGAGGAGACACAAGATCTGTTAGTATTCCAGTAGTAATTGTTTCTCTTCCTGGGAAAACTGGACACTGAAGTGTGATTATCTCCTTGATCCTATAAAGTTCAAGTGTTTTCACCTTTTTAAAATTGTTTTGAGTATTATATGGATAGATTATTGTAACAAAAATACAAAAATTAGAAATATTATTGAGGATACAAACAAGACCTCACTGAAAAGCCTCAAGTTAAAGAGCCAACAAAAATAAAATTACAGTCTCAATAAGGCAGTAACATATAACAGAGGTAAGGCGAGAACTCACAAAATGATATGTGGCAGTGACATGCCACATGCTCACATCTTTCAACAAATGAGAAAGAAATGCTAAAATAGACTTAAATAACATTAAAGAAATCTATTCAAACTCTCACATATTTCACCTTAAACATGACACATTGATCATACAAGTGGGAATGTGGATGGAGATTTCAATTCTAAGGAATATCCTCAGGACCTTACTCAATGTTTCACAGTTAGTATTACATGCATATAATCATGCAATCATATCATACATGATTATATGTATATCATACGTGATTAGGTGTATATGTATGGTGCATTAAGGATTGAAAACACTCAGAAAGATATTGATTTACATGTATGGTGCTCTTTGTGCCTATCATTTTCAGTTACTGCATTCCAGATAAACTTAACTTGGACAAGAATTGATTGTCATCCCCACGCCCACTTTACTTAAAAAATGTTTTCTTTAGAAAGTGTCTTTTCCTAGACATGGAAGAAATTCCCCAGGTATCACATTTAGGCAGGTTATCATCAAAAGCGATAATTTTCCTTTAATTCCTCCTAACCACTGTCCTTTGTCACTTACTGCTGTTCACTGTCAGTTTTGCTGTTATTTTTGGAATAGGTTTGATTCCTTTCTTAAGACCATACTGATAATGGCTTTTTAGCCTGTGTAAACACTCATAGTGTTTCACTGCTATTTGTATTTTCTTGGCCCTGCTGCTGTATTGTAAAGGAGCCCTTAGTTAGGGACCAAACCACCTGATCTAGCCTAGGGTATTTATTCTGCCTACTGAGCCAAGATGTCACCCTGTTTCTGACCGGAAAAAAAAAAAGACAATAGTTCTTACAATTCAAGGTGTTATGTGCATGAGAAATAACTTAAGCGTATAGTCCATCCTATCATGTATCAGTGTCTAGCACAATTTCTAGTGGTAATAACAGAAACAGCAGCTATTTGGGGGTTATCCATGTTCTTTCTTTGAAATTATAGTCTACAGATTTTAGGTTTTAATATTATAGTTGTAACTCGCCATTTTTTTCACTTGCTACTTTTTTGTCTATTTTCCCATACTAGCATTTAGTGTGTTACTTCACTTACCTCAGATTTCTCAGTCATGATCCAAAAGAAACAACTGTATCTCTTTTTCTTGCTAGTAGACATATTTAAAGCAAGCTTTCACCTGTTAATTTATCCTTAATAACATCCCAGGAGCAAACTAAAGATTCTGAGTTTAGTAATTATATTTTTAGCATTCTTTTCATTATTATTAAAGCAATATTAGTAGCAACAATGAGCCATGCTTGTTTTATTCCTGATTGTTATAGAAATTCTCTTGTATTTCTGCATGAAAGGCAATGCTTACTGAAAGATAGTTTTGCCTTACGAAAAGAGCAGCATTCTTTCTTTTTCAGAATGCTTATGTCAAACAGATGTTGAATTTTTAACAGATACTTTCTTGGCTTTTGAGATAATTACATAGATTTTAAACAATGTTTTCTTCTGATGTATTCTGTTAATTTTCCTGGGGTGATATCAGCTAAGCATTCTAGGGTTAAGTCCTGTGGTTTTAATAAAAAGCTCTTTTCATATCTTACATCCTATTTGCTAATATTATTGCGGATGTTTTCATTCATTTGCTTATTCAACCAAGTAATTAGTAAGCAAGCACTTACTGGAAAGGGTTGTGCTGGGCTCTACAGAGGTTCAAACATGAATGAGAGGAACAATGGTCCGGAAACCCACTCTACTGCAGGGGGCGGACATGAACACAGTCACACCGCAAGGCCTCCCGCTTTGTGCATCTTAAGAGTATAATTTTATTCTTGGACAAATATTTATTGATCTCCTTGTATGTGCTAAACACTGTAGTCAAAACAGAGGATAATCTGACAAAGAAAACAGCACAAGACTAATTTCAGGGAACTCATAATCTAGGTGAAGACAGCCAATGATCACGTGATCACACTAAACAAATATTTGACCAAAAAATACTTGTTGCCTCATAGAATCTAGGCTTTAAGTGCTGAGGTTACAACAATAAACAGAACAGGCTAAACTCTGCTGCTCTGGTGCTCACTTTCTTGTGTCATGTTAAGGGTGTTAATCATCTGTACTGAGGCCAGAGAGTACAAGTGATAGCGACCCTTGACCTCACTCAGAAATCTTACCTGGGATGGTAACACAACTAATGTTTCAAAGAATATTAAGTATTACAAGGCCCAAAGGCAGCAAAATGCAGCAGCATCAGAAAAAGAGCCCAAAAGCTTAGAGCCCAGAGGAGAAGGAAGTAGAGGGATCTGAGGCAAAGATGCAGAAAATACAGCTGGGAGTTGTAGGGGTAGATAGACAACGAAAACTGGTCATTTTAATTTTTATTTTAAAGCAAAGGGAATAACAGGGAAAAAAATTGTTATACGTGTGGAGTGAAATAACCAGAGGTACGTGTAAATAGTATTTTCTTCCAGCTCACTAATTTCTTCTTTAACTGCTAGTGTACTTTCCATATCCAAGATCTCTAATTGAATCAGGTAATAATTATCTTTTCTTATATCAATTCTGCATGCCATTATCCCATAATTAGTAGCTAATTTTATACTAATGTAAATACCTTCAGTCATCTCTTTGAATGTCCTAGGCACACTAAGCTTAAACGATCAGAATTCTCTGTTTTATAAATAGGTTCATCAATATCATTTTCAGCAACTTCACTTTCACTTTTCACTTTCATGCATTGGAGAAGAAAACGGCAACCCACTCCAGTGTTCTTGCCTGGAGAATCCCAGGGACGGGGGAGCCTGGTGGGCTGCCGTCTATGGGGTCACACAGAGTCGAATACGACTGAAGCGACTTAGCAGCATATATATATATGTACACATACATACCAGAGAAGGCAATGGCACCCCACTCCAGTACTCTTGCCTGGAAAATCCCATGGATGGAGGAACCTGGTAGGCTGCAGTCCATGGGGTAGCTAAGAGTCAGACACGACTGAGCAACTTCACTTTCTCTTTTCGCCTTCATGCATTGGAGAAGGAAATGGCAACCCACTCCAGTGTTCTTGCCTGGAGAATCCCAAGAACGGGGAAGCCTGGTGGGCTGCCATCTATGGGGTTGCACAGAGTTGGACACGACTGAAGAGACTCAGCAGCATATCATTTTCTAAATTCAATCCCACATGTGAGTGACATCGCATGAATCCGTTTCCCTCTCTCTGGATCACCCTACCCAGCATGACAATCTACAGGTTCATCCATTTTGCCACAAACTGCATCATTTTAGGGGCTCTCTATTCCATTCCACTGGCTGCTTCTAGTTATTTTATATATTTTGTCATTTTCACACACTATCTTTATACTTGATCATGCAGAAACCATACTGTCTTAAATATTTGACACTTTAATAACTCTGTACAACTCATAAAGGAAAAAAAAACATCAGAATGTTCAGTAAAATTTTCCATTTGGAGAAAGCTTATTGATTGGTTTAGCATTACATTTCTTCATGTGTTTTGGAATATCAGGGTATAAGCTCATCATTATGTGTGCATTTTTGTGGGTGTGGGTTTGAGTGACTATCTCCTGCGCACAAATGCCATTCTTAGTAGTTTCTACTTGTTTTGCTGAGCACCTAATAGTGAATCAATTCTTAAAATGGCTTTGAGATCTTCTTTTTCACTGTGATGTCAAGACTATCATAAATTCAGTCCTCGAGTCTGCCACTGTTCCTCAGTTAGAAAATATATTTTCTATATGAAAAGTCAAAGGAATAATTTTAAAATTCAATTAGTCAATACTGTGTCATACTGTAGTATAATTCCATAAGACTGGAGCTTCTCCTTTTAGATATTAATATTGGAAAAGCAGAACAAATAAGTACATCTACTGGCATACCTCAGAGGAGTTGCCCCTTTGGTTCCAGACCACAGCAATACAGCAAATATCTCAACAAAGCCAGTCACAAAAATTTTCTGGTTTTCCAGAGCATATAAAAGTTATGTTTATTTATAGGGATTAAGAGGAAAAATAAAGCTATGTTTACACTATACAGCCAGTCTATTAAATGTGCAATAACATTATGTCTAAAATACAACATATGTACATTAATTTTCAAAGACTTTATTGCTAAAATATGCTAACCATCATCTGAGCCTTCAGCAAGTCATAATCTTTTGCTGGTGGAGGTTTTGCCTCAATGTTATGGCTGCTGACTCTTCAGAGTGTTGGTTGCTGAAGGTTTGGCTTCAAATTGGCTGTGGCAATTTCTTAAAATAAGACAGTAACGAAGCTTTCTGCATCTACTGATTCTTCCGTTTGATCGATTCTTCCTTTAGACTTCTCTATGGTGGTGCTAGTGGTAAAGAACCTGCTAGCCAACGCAGAAAACACGGGTTCAATCCCTGGGTCTGAAAGATCCGCTGGACAAGGGCTTGGCAACCCACTCCGGTATTCTTGCCTGGAGAATCCCATAGATAGAGGAGCCTGGCCGACTACAGTCCATAGGATCACAGAGTCAGACAGGACTGAAGTGACTTAGCATGACATTAGGATGCATAACATGCAATGCTGTCTGATAGTATTTTACCCACAGTAGAATACCTTTCAAAATTAGATTCTGTCCTGGCACATCCTACCCCTACTTTATCAACTAAGTTTATGTAGTATTCTAAATCCTTTGTTGTCGTTTCAATGATCTTCACAGCATCTTCACCAGGAGAAGATCCATCTCAAAAAACCACTTTCTCCATTCAGCCATAGGAGGCAAACCTTATCCATGAAAGCTGTCACGACACTGCAGAAATTCAGATGCATCTTCAGGCTCCACTTTCGATTCTAGCTCTCTTGCTATTCCCACATTTGTGTCTTTTCTCCTCCACCGAAGTCTTGAATCCCTAAATATCACTCATGAGGGATGGAATTAACTTCTTCCAAATGCCATTAAATGGAATTAACTTCTTCAAATTGACATTTTGACCTCTTCCCACAAATCTCTAACATTCTTAATAGTGTATAAAAAACGGAATCTTTACCAACAGTTTTTTACTTTGCCTAGGACCATCACTGGAATCATTATCTATGGTTGTTATAGCCTTTACCAAATATATTTCTTAAATAATATAACTTGAAAGTAGAAATTATTACTTAATCCATGGGCTGCAGAATAGATATGGTGTTACTAAGCATGAAAATGACATCAGTCTTATTGTACATCTCTATCAGAGGTCTTGAGTGACCAGATGCATTGCCAATGAGCAGTAATATTTAGAAAACAAATGTTTTTTTTTTTCTGAGCAGTGTGTCTCAACAGCAGGCTTAAAACATTTAGCAAGCCATGTTGTAAAAAGATGTGCCATCATCCAATTTTTGTTTACAGAGCACAAGCAGGGTAGATTTAGCACAATTCTTTAGGGCCATAAGATTTTTAGAATGGCAAATGAGCATTGAATTCAACTGAAAGGCACCAGCTGTATTAACCCTGAGTGAGAGAGTCAGCCTGTCCCTTGAAGCTTTGATGCCAGGCATTAACTTCTCTTCTCTAGCTATAAAATTCCTAGACGGCATCTTCCTCCAATGCAAGGCTGTTTCATCTATATGGAAAACCTCTTCTTAATGTAGCTATCTTCATTAATAATCTTAACTGGATTGGCTGGATAACTTGCTGCAGCTTCTACCTCAGCATTTACTGCTTCAACTGGCTCTTTTATGTTATAGAAATGGCTTCTTTCTTTCAAACCTCTGCTAGCTTCAACCTTTCCTTCTACTGCTTCCTCACTACTCAGCCACCATAGCCTTGAGGAGAGGTAGAGCCTTGCTCTAGATTGGGCTCTGGATTAATGGAATGTTGTAGCTGATTTGATCTTCTATCCAGATCACTAAAACTTTCTTCAGTTCAGCAGTAAGGCTCACTTCTAATCATTCATGTGTCCACTGAAGTAACATTTTCCATTTTCTTCAAGAACTTTTCCACTGCATTCCCAACTAGTCTAACTGTTCGGCAGATGGTAAAGAACTTGCCTGAAATGCAGAAGACCCAGGTTCACTCCTGTGTTGGGAAGATTCCCTGGAGAAAGGAAAGGCTACCCACTCCAGTATTCTTGCTTGGAGAATTCCATAGACAGAGGAGCCCTGTAGGCTACAGTCCATGGGGTTGCAAAGTGTAGGACACAGCTGAACAACTAACACTTTCACTTTTCAAGAGACACGTAACTCCTCCTCTGGCTTGAGTACTTAGGTGCCACTGTAGTGCTATTAAACTGGCCTAATTTAAACATTGCAGTGTCTCGGGGAAGCGGGAGATCTGGAGTGAGAAAGGGGGGAACAGCTGGCTGATAGAGCAGTCAGAACACACATCACTTTTATTAATGAAGTTCACCATGATATGGGCAAAGTTTGCCCCAAACAATTTCAACAGTAATAGGACCACAAATCACCATAATAAATATAATAACAAAAAGCTGTGACTACTGTGAGAATTACCAAATGGGACACTAAGACATAAAATGAGCAAATAATATTGAAGAAATGACATCAATACACTTGCAAAAAACTTTAATGTGTGAAAAGAGCAGTAACTGAGAAGCACCATTAAGTAAAGCGCAACAAAATGAGGTATACCTATATAGGGACTTTGTGGGGGAAAGGAGGCAAAAGAAAAAACAAGCAAAATAAATCCGCACTTCCCTAGCAGCCTCACAGCAACACAAAGAACAAAAAGAGGAAAGCTCACAACTATTAAAACCCAGCTGTATCATCACCCTAATACCAGAATCCTGGAGCCCTCTGTGACTGTCAGCGTGAGGCAGGGACCATTAGAAAAGAAGAGGGAGTGGCTCTGTAGCTCTCACAGCACTTGCTGGAGTCAGAAAACCACAGTTGTGCCCACAGCCTTAGGGTCCTGTTTTCTCTGAGTGTCGGGATTCTGGTTCTCTCCCCTTACCATTCCTGCCCTCCTGCTAGCTGACTACTTTTATATCAGAAAGAACATAACAGAAAATAAGTCAGGCCATATGGAATGTATATATGTGAAGTAGGTGTCAGAGGGGCAGAGCATGTATAGAAACACGAGTGGCATGTGTGATGAGCCATGTGTGTGGAGTGGTGTGTGTGTACGTGCAGGCACACCTGTGTGAGGGGATGCTGCTGCTGCTGAGTTGCTTCAGTCGTGTCCGACTCTGTGCGACCCCACAGATGGCAGCCCACCAGGCTCCGCCATCCCTGGGATTCTCCAGGCAAGAACACTGGAGTGGGTTGCCATTTCCTTCTCCAATGCATGAAAGTGAAAATTGAAAGTGAAGTCACTGAGTCGTGTCCAACTCTCAGCGACCCCATGGACTGCAGCCCACCAGGCTCCTCCGTCCATGGGAGTTTCCAGGCAAGAGTGCTGAAGTGGGGGGCATCGCCTTCTCTGGTGTGAGGGGATGGCTACTATACTATTTCATTGTATTCTGAGTAGGCAAAGGCAGGAAAAAAACCTAGTGGTATATTTGTCCAAGGAATTCTTCCCAGGCAAGAATACCGGAGAAGCTTGCCATTCCCTTCTCAAGGGAATCTTCCTGACCCAAGGGTCGAACCTGAGTCTCCCTCATTGCAGGCAGACTCTTCACCATCTGAGCCACCAAGTAGGCCCAGTATATCTAACAGGTAAAGATATTCCACAGTGCAAGAGCTCCCAGTTCTGATCGCCTGAGAATTAAGCAGTAGGGCAGGGAGACACATTGCCAAAGTGGAACAGAAGTGAATTAGTAAATGCCACTACGAATAGCTTGAGCGGGCAAACTCCAGGAGCTGGGGAGCGACAGGGAGGTCTGGCATGCGGCAGTACACGGGGTTGCAAACAGCCGTACACCACTTGGAGGCTGAACAACAACAAGTAGAAATAGAAATGGGCCTGGAGTTTTGAAAACGTTTCTTCTAACTATAGCTCTAGGGTATAGAACATGACATAAATATGGACAGACAGCCTGACTTTTGACCTATCATTTGAGAAAATTTGTCCTCTGATCAATTAAGAGTAAAACACACACACACATACTCACTCACTCAAAGTCTCTGACCTTCATTCATGATCCAGTCCCTTTATCTCTCTCCACATCTCAGCTACAGCTGCTCTGACTAACCATGCGGGGATCCAGCCATCCTGCCCCCTAGAGAAGAAAAGCCTGCTCCGGCTGTCCTGGGAGGCACCTCCCAATAAAGTGTCAGCACCTAGTATTGTTTGGGGTTATGTTTTCCAGTGAACTCTTAACACATCCGAGAGGAACTACTTGATATTCTCAAAAAGATGACCTTATCCCAGGGATTTCTGGAGAAAGATTATTTTTGTGGAAATGATCTATTAGAGCACCCAGAAGAAAATCTCCATGTTATTACAAATCAGAGACAATCTGGCTCCCATCCAAGTGCAAAAACAACATGATTTTCATAAAACTTGCTCAAAAGCAAAGCAGAAGGAACAGGAAACCACAAAACAGTTATACAACAGGTTATGAAAGGAACCTAGGAACAGAAAGACAATTATAATAGGAAAAAATAATTCTAAAAATCCACATTGGGGGCATTGAAGAGCAGGATTAAATGCTAAGGATATGGAAGACAAAGTTTAAAAGTTTGTCTACAATGTAGAAGAAAAGAACCAAGACACAAAAATAAGAGAAAAAAAATGGTGCATATGCAGGACAGAAAATGGAAAGCTTGCATCTGATTATTCATTATTCTTAAAGAAGAACCCAAACATTCAACAACTATTACAGGCGAAAATTTTCTTGGTCAAAAGGTCTTAAAGTTTCAGGCATGCCCTTGGAAAAGCCAGCAAACCCAAATACTCAGGGCCTGATCTGATCTGTGTCACATCCCCAACAGTAGTATCCCAAGGACCTAATAAACCAGATCCTGTCAGGTCCAGAAATCCAGCCTTGGGACAACCTTTGGGAAAACTCAACCCTTCCTTGAAGACTGGCTGAAATGTCTACACCTCATGGAATGTTTGCCTAAATCCTTCATCCAAGTCATACTTTCTGCTTCCAAAGTAACTTTCACTTCTTAGTTCTTATCACAATTAATTATTGATTCATGTAAGAAACTATGTTACCCTGTTGCTCAAACAAATCACACTCTATGAAGGAGAATCCTATTTCCACCTATATCTTCAGCTAATTTTGAAGTACAGAAAAAAATTTAAAACAAAGGAAAGAAATTATTAGTCTTTTGCTGATAAAGTTGAAAGGAAATATCACTTGCCATAAAATGCACTGGGCTAAATGACATGGCATTCAATGTCAACTCACTTACCTGACATAATTTTAAATACTTCCCGCTCTATTTTAGACACTGTAAGAAACTGACAAAAGAAAGGTAAAGATTAAGAGAAAAAGATGGGTAAGCAATGTCACATCAGGCAACTACATGCAACAGAACAGAGCAAGGCATGCCGTGCCCCATGGATGGTTTGGGAGTGGGAGGCCACTCACGGGAGTGATCGCATTTGCAAGCATCCATTCCAGTGAAACCATGGAAAATGGATCTGTGTTTCTCTTGCTATCTGACAAGAAGCAAGACAACTTCAAAATGGTATCAGTGACAAATGTTAGCAGCTCAGCAAAACAGCTGGCTTTTGCCCTGGACATAATTTCCATGATACTTCTGTGTCTCAGGTAAAATGGATCATCCATCAGAAGCTCACAGTTTGGTTAACTAGAGATTTCCTAGCATATACATTGACTCACTTCCTTCATTTTCATCCACTTTTGTTTCTTCTGTATATGTTACTTACTTTTGTTTTCAATCTAAAACTCTGCCTAAATTTTTCTTTGTATTTACTCATTGGTTAGTTCGGGTTTTCTTCTGTCCTTATGAGCCTCATGAAGAATAATCTCTCAATTCCTATTTATTTGCCTCTAGAATTAATAAAATGGGCCCTAGGTTTTACAGAATCTTAATTTGCATAGCCAGAAGATTTGGTTGAAGGCATTTAGATTCCGGAATCAAATATCTGCATTATTGTGGGGGCTAGAAAGCTGTATCTTGATGACACTATTTGAAAGATGTTGAGTCATAAAGAAGAAAGCAAAATCTAAGGTAACATCTAAAACACAAGTTTGGAAGGAATGTTTTTGACTTTTATATTTTGTGACCTAATTTTTTTCTTCTGTCTTGCCAAGTTTTTGGCATCAAGTGGATCTCAAGTTAGAATATATGTCTAGAAAAAAACCCAGAGTTCCAAATCAAATCTATTCTATAATCACTTTATTAATATTAAAGATGTTGCAAAGTGAAAGTGTCTTCCCTTGGCACGGCTGCAGTATTTCGTCACCTCATCATATGTGTAGGAAAGAAAAGGAAGCAGAAGCACCTGAACAAAAATGCTACTTTGGGACTTTCCCTCTGTGAGCTTTAAATATTTTTAAATGGCAACTTATGAAAAGACGTGGAATAAATGTGTCCCTAAAGATCTTGAAAATTATAACTTAAAAACAGTATTAGAGCAAAATAAAGCATAGGAATCAAATATGGTTACATGGCATATACCAAGCATGGGTACTGAGAAACAGGTGTGATGTTTAGGATCTTTTTTTCTTCTTAAGATAAGAAAGCATATTTCTAATAAAAGCCCTACACACTCTCTCCAACTCCCACCCTCAGCTATTCCCTCCCAACTCAAGGAGTATCTTCTGCATCTTCTTCCCTCACAAGACCCTTAATGTAACGCCCTTGATTTAAGTTGCCTACCATAAATATGAGCGTGACAGTTTCTGGAAGCTGTTCTTCACTCTGCACCTGCATTTATAAGAAATCCACTTCTAGCTCCAGCTGGAAGTTTCCAGCTTGGAATGGAACTCACATTCTTAAAACCTTCTCACCTACTTGTTCAGTTGCTAAGTCAGGTCCGACTCTTTGCGACCCTATGGACTGTAATCCACTAGGCTCCTCTGTCCATGGGATTTCCCAGGCAAGAATACTGGAGTAGGTTGCCATTTCCTCCTCAAGGGGACCTTCCAGATCCAGGAATCAAACTGCTGTCTCCTGCATTGGCTTTCCTCTTTATTGCTTTCGCCTACTATATCCCTGAGAATACAGTCTGGATAGTTCAGAGCCTTAAAAAGTGTATATCACTATATCCTGGGCAGAGAAAGATTATTCAAAGGCCTTCAGCAGGCTTGGGTATGTATATTCAATGATACCAGAAATACATACGCATGTCCAAGTAACTGAAGAATCATAAGGTCTTCCCATTCTCATATTTTCCCTCCTATTTTAATAGTAAAATGACTATCTCATTTCAACTCATTTGTACTTGCTGTTTTTCTGTTTTTCTCTATGCATTTCTTCTACTGTCTTGGTCATTGTGAAATTTTGCTACAATCTTCATACATTCATGTATTATCCTATTTGGTTTTTAATCCTTTTGAGTTAAAGTTGTGTATGGGCTTATGTGTGTGTTTATCTCATTATTGTGTTTCTAATTTTTCCTCTCAGTATCATGATACAACATTTTTCCCTTCTTTTTAAAATTCACAACACTGGGGTGAAATTTGGCAAGGAAGATGTTCTTATTCATGTGATAGCATTAAAAACAAGTTATTTTAATTCATTCGAGTCTTGTGTACCCATTACTATGAAAACAATTGAGGTTTCAGAACTAATTCCCTATGTTAAATGATTTGTGCTAGATAAAGACATCTAAAAATCAAGGAAACAGAATTAACAAATTAACATATGGAGGGCTCAAGAGGTAATCATTTGGAAAGAAACACAAAATTGGGTCAAAATTGCTGAAGTTTAATGGATGTTTGTGTAGAGTTTGCATGCACACATTAAGACATTCATCTTTTACAGCTGCAGAAGTAAAGCAGTAGAATAGTAGTCCAAGAATTTAATTTCTTTACCAAAAATGTTTACAGTCTGGATAAGTGAAACTTACGTCAGGATGCTTTTCCCTCAGAGGAGACATTTGACACTGTCTGCAGACATTTTTGGAGAAGGCAATGGCAACCCACTCCAGTGTTCTTGCCTGGAGAATCCCAGGGACAGGGGAGCCTGGTGGGCTGTAGTCCCTGGGGTCGCGAAGAGTCAGAGACGACTGAGCAACTTCACTTTCACTTTTCACTTTCATGCATTGGAGAAGGCAGTGGTAGCCCACTCCAGTGTTCTTGCCTGGAGAATCCCAGGGACAGGGAGCCTGGTGGGCTGCCGTCTATGGGGGTTGCACAGAGTCGGACACGGCTGAAGTGACTTAGCAGCAGCAGCAGCAGCAGACATTTTTGATTGTCACAGTTTGATGGAAAGGAGGGGCATGTTACTACAGGTATCTAGTTTGCAGAGGCCAGAGGAGCTGCCTCCAACACAGGGCAGCCCCATGCTCCAACAAAGAAGCATCCAAATCCTGAATTTAGTAGTTTTGAGGTTAAGAAACTCATATTGAGATTAACATCACTCTACTAAGGACATATTTGCTACTGATTGTTCAAGATGAGATGTTCTTTGATAAAGCACATTTCATTAACATGTGCAGGACAATATGTAAGTTTTTCTCACACCTCAAACATTTCTTTGATCATTTCAAAAAGCACTTAGAAAAAGAATTCTAACGATGGGAAAACTCAGATATTCAAGCCAAATAGTTTTTTAGTGCTATATCCAATGAGTTCTTTTCTTAGTTATTCTTTGCAATGCAAGTCCAAGTCCTCACTTCCCTAGCTGTGCCCGTGTATGTGCTGTGCACGATCAGTTGCTCAATCATGTCTGATCTTTTACAATCCTATGGACTATAACCCGCCAGGCTCCTCTGTCCATGGGACTTCCTAGGCAAAAATACTGGAGTGAGTTGTCATTTCTCATTTCCTCCTGCAGGGGATCTTTCTGACCCAGGGATCGAACCCATGTCCCAGGGATCAAACAATGTGTCTTCTGCTTTGGCAGGCAGATTCTTTACCACCAAGCGCTTAGTTAGCCCATGAATCACCTAAAGGTCCATTTCTAGTCCTTTATTTCTAATCTTAGTGTCCATAATACAAAGCTTCAGGAAACCTTTTAATTAAACTCAGATTAAAAATACAAAAATTAGACAAGACTATGGAAATGACATAAAAAAGCTAGAAAATGGATTTCTAGGTAAAGAAGAAAGCATAAGTAAACACACACAAGAGGAAAAACACAAGAGGAAAAACACAAGAGAAAATCAGAGAATACCAATCACAGCAAAGAAGTCAGGTCAGGAAAGAGTAAGAGTTACATACAGAGGTTAGATGTGCTAGACTGGGTAGTGATTTGGATGAAGATGGCACAGGGTGGTGCTAAGTCTGCAGATGAAAGCATCCTTCAATAAGGAGGATGCCAGAGATGCCATGTTTTCCACAGTGTGAAACAGAGTGTGTTTTCATTGACTGAACTGAACTGCATCCCAACGTACATACACATATGTCATTCACTCATTCGTATCCAACTCTTTGCAACTCAGTGAACTGTAGCCCACCAGGATCCTCTGTCCATGAAATTCTCCAGGCAAGAATACTTGAGTTGAGTGCTATTCTCTTCTTCAGATGATTTTCCTGACCCTGGGATCAAGCCCGTGTCTCCTGCATTGCAGGAAGATTCTTCACCATCTGAGCCACCAGGGAAGCCCAGGGATCTCAAATCTCCCTATGAACATATCTAAGACATAAAAATTTTGTTTCATGGATTAGAAACACAATTAAACATTAGCTGGAATAGGTCCTTATTCTAATCCTGGACTGAATTTTTGCAGTGAATTTTCATGCAGTTGTTAGAATAAATAGAAAATGTTTATACCAAGAAGACTCCTTATATAATTTTACCTTTTTAAAATGTATGATACAACCTAATGCTTATACAAAATGGCATTATTTCATTATTATTAATAACCATGTTGTATTTACCTTCCCATTTGCATGACAGAGAAAAGGTGGTATCTTATTTATGTGTTAAACACAGGATACTCATTCATATTCATTAACTTTAGCTGATCAATCTTTCCAAAAGTGTGTTTTCTTTGGGTATTTGATCTACATTATTAGAATACTGAAAAGATATTCAAGGAAGTATCCAGACCAGAAAGAAAATGAAAAAAATGAGAAATGAGGATGAGAGCTGAGGGAAAAAAAATTGTATCTGTACTGAAAGAAAAATGAATTTCATTTAGAAAGTAAAATAAGATAGGCATTTTAAGGAATATAAAACTAATGAAAAGCATTAGGAAATGAAATTTTAATAACCTTTCACTTTTTTAAATGTGCGTTAGTGTTCAGTATTTTGCAACCTTACTTCTGCAGTGACTGACTGAAGAAATAAATGTGATATTAAGCTTTGGATTTTCAACTGTGTTCAGATGTTGGAGTACATAGAAGCCGTGTATCTGTGTGTTTAAGGATGACTCACTATACATCAGGCACTTTTGCAGAATCACTGCATGATTTTCTTTAATTATCACAATAACCCTATGAGATAAACACTATTATTATCCACATTTACAACTGTGAAAAGAGAAGCACAAAGGCATTAAGCAATTTGTCTACTGCAGGTCTACAGTGGTTCTCAAGCTTTAAGCAACATCAGAATCACCTGGAGGGCATATGAGAATGCAGATTCTGGGCCCAACCCACAGATAATCTAATTATTACATCCAGAGTAGGGCCTGAGAATCTGCATTTGTAACAAGTTCCCAGGGATCCTAATGCTGCTGGTCCCAGAATGGCACTTGAGAACATCTGACCTAGGATCTGGCTAAGAGTGATGGAGCCCAAGCCATCAGGACGCAAAGTCCCTGGTCTTGACCACATTATGCTGTGCTGTGCTTAGTTGCTCAGTCGTGTCTGACTCTTTGTGACTCCATGGGCTGTAGCCCGACAGGCTCCTCTGTCCATGGGGATTCTCCAGGCAAGAATAGTGGAATGAGTTGCCACATCCTCCTCTAGGGTATCTTCCCAACCCAGGGATAGAACTCAGGTCTCCCGCATTGCAGGTGGCTTCTTCACCTTCTGAGCCACCAGAATACTGGAGTGGGTAGCCTATTCCTTCTCCAGGGGAATCTTCCCAACCCAGGAATCGAACCAGGGTTCCCTGCATTGCAGGCAGATTCTTTACCAGCTGAGCTACCAGGGAAGCTCCTTAACCACATCAGGAGCCACCGGAAATGTGGCCATATTACACAAAGGTCATCACCCCAGCAGACGCTCTCACCAAAACTCTGTCATGTAGACTAGAAGCAGTTTCCAAGTTCTATTTTTAATGTCACCCTAGGCCTTCCTGGAAGACGAACAATTTCAGGAAATAAATTTAATAAAGAAAAACTTTAATTGAAAAAAATCCTGTCTATTAATTTCTCACTTTGAATCGTGAAGACTATCTTCATTCACGATCAGCAGCAGAATTGCTTTGTCTCGGTTTGCTCAGTGTGAGTGATCTGCAGAAACACACTGTGAGAATCCTTTTATGCTAAACGGTAGATTGGACAAAGACTAGAAAATCTGATTTCTGGGGTCTAGTTTTTCATTAATTTTATGGTGAAGAAAAGCATGTCACTCTCTATAACTATAATCATTAACCTGAAACAAACTCTTTGAGTCCAAAAAGGCAAGCATTCTGGATAAAACATTTAGAAAGATGCAGTGTTAAAAGTATGTGAAAGAATTTTCTGTAAACCATCACTGATATTTCAGACTGAGCCAGAGTAGACATTAAATTACAAGATAATTGATTTTCAACACTTTCTAAGTGCTCCTTTTCCATGGTTCTAAAGGAGATCATCTGGCCTTGTGCAGGAAACATAAAACACACGGAAATAACCAAACATTTTCCTTACAAACCACACACAAAGTCAGATGGCTTGCAGTAAGGAATTGGCACATTTTCTGTAAGTGATCAAGTATCAATTTAATTGTTCATGGCATACCAAATCTAGATAATTATCAAATTTCTTAAAAATATAAGACATACTGCCTGGAGAAAACTAGACCAACAGAATATTAGAAATACCACACTTTTTTAAAATGTAAAACAGAGTTTCAACATTCCATGTATAAGTCAGATGGCATAACTAGAAGTTTATCTGTCTGGCACAAGTTGAGGTGTAGCAAAATTGTTGAAAAACAAATGCTTGCTTAAGTCATGAACAATATAATTTATTCAGACTACTTTGGCTGGTCATGGAAATGACTTGAAAAATAGTAACAGAAGATGATTCTGCATAAAATTGTCTTAAAACTCATGTGACACACACCCATCCACACACAGATATACTCATATCAATCATGGTGATAGCATGGATGAGTGCTGAGAAAATATAAATAGATTTTGAATTGGAGATGAACAAAGAGTAGCTGGAAACAAGACCTCTAATATATGAAATTTAAAAGAATGTTGAAAAAATCACAAGAGGTCTCTTCTAGTTTCTTGTGAAATGAAACTAGAAGAATGAATCTTGAATATTTTAAATGATCTGAAGTCAAAATATTACCAGTAAGCCATATTGTCCCATTTGTTATCACCTGAGAAATCCTGCATTCAAACTTGATTTATAGTCATTTTACTCATCTGACCTATTATTAAATGCATCTGTTCCAGAAATACAGCCAATTATTTCTCATAATTCTTCACATGTCTTATTATAAGAGGTAAAAGCTTTCTGCTTAATGAAATTTCACTGGACTTGAAAAAATTAATTTCTTCTCACTGTAATGATAAGTGTTGGAGACGCACATGTTCTTAATTAACTTCACATTAATAAAGGAGGGCTTCCCTAGACATAAGTGCTTAACTGATATTTGCCATGGAGGGAGGTCATGAGCCAAGAATCCATGAACTTCAGTAAGATGAAAAAAAAAGCCCAGAGTGTCACCCTAGCTGGTGAAAGAGAAAGCATGCGTTTTCACTTTCCTGTTTTTATTCATATCGGAAGAAACTTGTGACAAAGTCATTGTGAAATAAGGTATTTGTTAAAAGTGAAAATTAAAAAGCATGATAGGATATGATCTGGTACCTTATGCACGCCTTGGGTGGTCGCACACTCCAGGAGAGACAGTGGGCTGCCTGCAAGGATAAGCATCAGGCCAAGGACGGGCTAGTGGAGCAATGCTGTTGACTGATAACCTAATCAATGCCCAGAGCTGCTTCTCCTTGGTCATAAAATCCCTTTGATTTACGGGTGGCTCAGCCCTTTCTCCAACCTAAGGGTGAATCTGTGTTAAACTAAAGAAATCCTGCCAGGAATTTCCTTGATGATCCAGTGGTTGAGACTTCACCTTCCAGTGTGTGTGGGGGTTGGGAGGGTGGGGTAGATGGGGTGGGTGGAGGGGGCTGGCGAGGGGAGAGGGTAATGCAGGTTCAACCCCTCATTGGGAGTTGGGATCCTATATGCCTTGTGGCCAAAAAAGTAGAACATAAACAACAGAAGTGAGCGTGGTCGAAAATTAATGAAGACTTGAAAGAAATTCCACCAGCATCATTACTCTCGTCCTGAGAGAATGGGCCTATGGCATATCACCCATCACTGAGCCTATGGACACATCTCCCTAGCTGCTCAGAACTGTGGCAGCATCTTGGAAATTGAGCAGATCAAGTCAAAGATAGTCAACTGTTCAAAACAGCTCAGTGAGTTCTTTCCAATGGCTGTAAGCTATTAAATTCAATGATTCTGGAGTCATTTATCCCTGGAGTCTCATCATGTGAAATCAATCAAAGAAACAAACAAAACCCCCAAAACCTTGATATGATAATATATTTTCATGCATTTTCTGTTTCTGGAAACATCCTTAGTCATATAACAAGATAATGTGTTATTTTATTAATTAGTTTCTTTTCTCATTCATTCAACAAACCTATACTGTGGGGAAACAGTGGAAAAGTGTCAGACTTTATTTTGGGGGCTCCAAAATCACTGCAGATGGTGACTGCAGCCATGAAATTAAAAGACGCTTACTCCTTGGAAAAAAGTTATGACCAACCTAGATAGTATATTCAAAAGCAGAGACATTACTTTGCTGACTAAGGTCCGTCTAGCCAAGGCTGTGGTTTTTCCTGTGGTCACGTATGGATGTGAGAGTTGGACTGTGAAGAGGGCTGAGCGCCGAAGAATTAATGCTTTCGAACTGTGGTGTTGGAGAAGACTCTTGAGAGTCCCTTGGACTGCAAGGAGATGCAACCAGTCCATTCTGAAGGAGATCAGCCCTGGGATTTCTTTGGAAGGAATGATGCTAAAGCTGAAGCTCCAGTACTTTGGCCACCTCAGGCGGAGAGTTGACTCAATGGGAAAGACTCTGATGCTGGGAGGGATTGAGGGGGCAGGAGGAGAAGGGGACGATAGAGGATGAGATGGCTGGATGGCATCACGGACTCATGGACATGAGTCTGAGTGAACTCTGGAAGATGGTGATGGACAGGGAGGCCTGGCGTGCTGTAATTCATGGGGTCGCAAGGAGTCGGACATGACTGAGCGACTTAACTGAACTGAACTGATTGATACTGTGTTGCCTACATTACTCAAGATGCTGGCATTTTAGAAAACAAAAATAAGCATATTAATAGTGCCTTATCCTTTAGAATATAGATTAGAATATAGAATATTTAGAATATATTTAGAATATAGAATAAGTATTTTCCATAGGAAATTTCATTATTTTTCTTTCCCAAATTAAACCCATGTTTAGGAAATTGAAGCTGAAGGAGCTTGCACCCTGCAGAAAATTACTGTTGAGCAATCAGACTTCTGATTTTAAGTAAGGCTGTCAAAACCTCCATACCTGGTTCATCCCTTCTGAGTCACATGTTCAGGCCCTCGCTTCACTATGCTCAGAAGTCATTCTGACCTGGTTACAAATCCCAAAGCTTTCTCTGTCCTGGAGGCATCAGCAGAACCTGGGAGTCACAGAATTCATAGAAATCAACCAGCATGGTCACGTAAGCTTTAACTGTACAATCCTTTGGGATGTAAGAAGAAAATAATAGAACTTGTAATATATTCATTTCTAAATCTTTTCTTTAAATTATTTAATGTTTATGTATATTTTATGATATTCACAAGATGTTACTTCTGTCATGCATAGACAATTCATAGACAAGCACACATGTATTGATATTACATACTGGTAGCATTTTTATTTATGGGGTTGTGTAATCAAAATATTTGAAGATCACTGACCTAATTGCTTCTGAGTGCAGACTGGAGAGTGGCATCCCTACATGATTGCTTTGCTTTCTGGGATGAATGTTTTACTAATTCTGAGACATCAGTATTCGGCTATGACCTGCAATGTCCAATATCCCACTACCTACCCTGGATTACCCAGCTCAAGTTCACAACTTCTTTGGAAAACCATCTCCTTATCATTGGGTGGCTATAAAAAACAAATAATTTATGTGAAAGTTTCTAAGTTGCAAAACATTATAAAATGTGTTAAGTTTAAGCAAGTGGCTGAAATGAAAGTGCTTGGAATCACAGTGAAGGGAACTGATTCTTACTCAACACTACTATTTGCTTTTCAGAGACTGCCTCACTGAATCTCCACAAAATGTTGACTATAGCAGGACAAGTACGCTTTTTCATTTGTGTGCTTATGCACAAAGTGTTTTCATTTGATCCTTAGGACAAATCTCAAAAGTATCAGTTTGAACTGTAAGAAACTGCTGCTTTCCTAGGTCAGTCAAACATCAGCAATTTTATATAACCATAACTTATAGGAAAATGATCATGTTACACATGAGGAAATGGGAACCAAGCAAATTGAAGTGACTTGCCCCATAGTGAAGACCCAGCAAGTGGAAGACCTAACACGAGAACTCATGTCTTCCACAGGTCTCTACACACCCCTTCTGCATGCTGACTACACGATGATCTTGCAATTTCAGGGACCTAAAAAGTAGACAGCACACATTCTGACAAACTCGGCACTCTTTGTCACCCCTTAGGTCCTCGCTGAAGGGGCACACTGTTCTGCATTTCAGAGGAAGAGGTGTGTTAACAGTTCCTCCAAAATGTGCTCTGTGCAGCCAATCTGCTGTTCTGTCTCCAAACACTACATGAAGTAAGTAAGAAAAGTTAAATGCTATGTCATACCAGGTGCCACCACCATAGCTAAGTGCATTTTAGAAGGCTGGGCACACTCAGCTGAATTTTACACTGGATTGCTGATGGCCTCCTGGATTTAGTTAAGTATTATTTCCAGCCAGTCCTAAAGAATAGTGTCTCATCAGCCCCATACAAGAGTGAAAACCGCTAAGCAAAAGCCCTCATCTCTGCCGGGAGGTGATTTTTAGAAATCCTGCTCAGTCTCAGAAGACTTTCTTGGCTACCTGAGGCAGGCAGAATGCACATTCTTATTACTCATGGGATGCCATTTTTCTGCCAAGGATGCCTTCCTACTCTCTGGAGCCAAATTAGACTTTTCCTTAGAAAACAAAACAAACAAAATGAGAGAAGAAAGACTTCACTTCAAACATCTTCGTTATCTTAACATCCTGCATTTACTGAGAAGCTGTTTGAAATTCTTATGTGCTGCGTGCATGCATACTAAATCACTTCAGTTGTGTCCGACTCTTTGCAACCCCATGGACCATAGCCTGCCAGGCTCCTCTGTCCATGGGATTCTCCAGGCAAGAATACTGGAGTGGGTTGCCATGCCCTCCTCCAGGGGAACTTCCCGACCCAGGGATTGAACCTGTGTCTCTTATGTCTCTTGCATTGGCAGCGGGTTCTTTACCACTAGCGCCACTTGAGAATCCCTTGAACTCCTTTTATAACTCATTAAAGAAAAGGAAATGAAGGACCAAATTTCTAAACTGTGTTCCATTTGAGCAAAAAGTCCTATAGTTTAAAGCTAGGCTTTAATGGCTTAAACTTGAATCATTGGTTTGCTTTTAGAAATATTCATAATTCACTGCAATCATTAAAGAAAAGAATTAAAAGTACAGGTGATAGACAGGATGCCCAACTTTTTGTTTCAGAAGTATTCTTATTTAATTTCATCCACTAAGGAAACTGGAAGGAAGACCATCTGGATTTTAGGAATCTAATAAATATTAACATTTATCAAGTTCCATATTTATGTCAGTTTGTTAACTGACTCAAAAGGTCATTTCTGGAACTCCTATGATTGTCTAAGTAAAAAATGATGATGGATCCATTACCCTATACCAAGACATGCAGTTTGTCTTTACCAAGTACCAATGCACAACACAAATTCTTAGTTTCTTACTGGAAGTCTCTGCATTAATACCAAGGAGCTATTTTTGAAGATAATTATAAAATATTTGCCTATTATTGCAGGCAAATCAGTATGTGCATAAATCTGAATGCTCAATTTTAGGGAAGGCTTAAAATGTGTATTCATGTGTTTTGACAATACTTGCAACCTTAAACAGGTTGCCAGTTTGATATCGTGTTGATTCCGGGTGTTTTCTCCTCTTGCATGTAGCTTCCTCTTCAATTTTGGTCTCACTGCCTAGCTTTTGGCACAGTGAGAAAGCAATTTTCTCCAGAGTCAAAATTAGTACTGCATCATGAATTATTCAGCTCAACACATTGCTTCTTGCAGCGCCCTGTGCTCTTCCAGCCACAAAGTTTGAAGTCTTCCCTTTCACACATTCCAGTCTCCATTCAATCCCCTGCCCTTTACTTCTCCCTCCTCCCAAAATGGCCACCCAGCAGGCTGGCACCCTGGCACCCAGCTGAATTTGTTGTGTATTTAAATTTCAAGTCACATAGCCACCTTCTAGCTGGCGTGCTTCAGAGTGCAATCACATGAGGCAGGCTGTTTCCATGTAAAACAACTTCAAATAATTTGTGAGATGGAAGTCAGCCTTCAATAACTTTGCCTTAAAATAGACTCATTGAGAAGAGTCTGACCAAGCCTTGGATGCTTAAATAAATGTAATATTAACTCTATCTTCAAAATCTTTATATTTGGTGAATTTAATGTTCTTTTCTCTATACCAGGACTCCTACTTGGATACGTTGAAGTCATATTTCAGTTTTCCCCGTGTTACTTCTCCATTTTCTCAGGAGAATTTTCTTTATATGTATATTAAATATATATGTGTATAAATTTATATGTATATTAAATATATATCAGTATTGATATATATCATAATAAATATTGTATATCAATACATAGTGTACATATATACACATGTGTATACATATACATGTTGTATACATGCATGTACATATATACCTGTATGTATACATATACATATATATACATGCTGTATATATATATACATATATACATGATACATATTATATATCAATATATATTATACTTCTTTTCCTCCTTGAAGTAATCCAAATCTTATTACATTTATATATTTTAAGTATATATTCCTACTGTTCTCATTAACTACATTTACTTATGAAATTGTCATAAAGCCACACTTTTCAAGTAACCCAAGGTTGACTTTGCCTGGGGCAAGGTTCGGAGCTTCAGCCTACCTAGACACATGAAATAATGTGAAACTAAAAGGATTTTAGACCAAATTAAAACAAAAGAACACAAGCGTAAAAGTGATAAAATAACTGTCATGTAGTCACTGCTGTGTCCAGCTCTTTGCAACTCCATGGACTGTAGCCTGCTAGGCTCCTTTGTCCATGGGATTTCCATGGCAAAAAATGCTGGAGTGGGTTGCCATTTCCCACTCCAAGGGATCTTCCTGACCCAGGGATCAAACCCGTACCTCCTGCAGCTCCTGCATGGCAGGCAGATCCTTTACCACCGAGCCACCTGGGAAGCCCTGTTGAACTGTCTTAAAAATGTACTCCTGAGATAATATTCCATTAAAAGGTGCTCCAGAATGTAAAGTGCTAATCTATACTTTATTGTTCCAACTAATAGACAGGGCTTATACAGCACTGACAAAGTTATTCAAAATTCAGTGGTTATATCGTATCTTTGGGTGAAACAATTTTCTGATCACCCAATTCCAGGGAGTAAGGATGATTTATTAAATAAACATAAATATTAAAGTACATAAGTCTACTTATACATAAATGATCACTGACAGATGTTGTTAACTCAACAGTTTTCTATTCAAACAGATTTAATTGGGACAAGACAGGCCTCTTTAAATTAGAAAATATATCATATTCCTTTTAAGAGAGATGGTTTAATATGTATGTAAACTTCAGAATTTAAAACATTGAAAATATGTTCAAAGGAATATTGATTTTGATAAATAGATGGCATTTGACTCAATTATCTTGGCCAGTGGCTTGCTATATGCAGCATTTTACTGTGGTTGCTGAAATGATTAATTTAACTGTGTGCCAAGGTTCAGAATTGATATCCTAAAATTTCCAATGCTGCAATGTTCAAATTGCATTTTAACAGATTCCTGGAAGATGCTAACTTTGTAATTCTTGACTTACAGTTCCAAGTGCAAGTTTACAGTTTAAGTAATCAGTGTTCCTCAGCCCACCGCCCTTCTCCCCCTATCTTATCTCCATCTCTGCTCTCAATGTCATGGAGCTGTAAGAAGAGAGATTCTGGTGCAATCCCTGGGGGTTAGCTGATGAGCAGGGACCATATGTTCCTGACTTTCTTCAGAGATTACTGTGTGTATTACATTGACAGACCAACTTCCCCAAACAATTCTGGAAAACTCTGTATTACAGAAACAGCTTGCTAATGAGTCGTGGTGGCAGTTGCCATATTTTAGTAATATTTATTAAATTGTTATGAGGCATGAAACTGTATTGCTTTGTCTCTGGGATAAATTAGTTAAAAGCTAGAAGGTTTTGTTTTTGAAAATAATCTTTCTCTTTTTCCCAAATATGTATTTTAAATATTTTCCCCCTATTACTGATATTCATTTAGAAAAGACCAAAGAACAAAGATTCTCAAACGTATATTTGAATGTTCTTTTATCTAATTGACAAGACGAAGAGCAAGATGGGAAAGTATTATAGTTAAGAGTGTGGCATACCTTTCTGTGCTCCAGCTTTTTCTGAGAGTTTTAGGTGACAGAATGAAAGTAAATAAATTGAAAGTGCTTCATAGTAAACACTCGTGGCAAGGATCCATTTTCATAATTTACAATTTTGTGGGCCAATCACTTATCAAGGTATACAGTTTTAAATATCTGCCTATAGTAGGAATGGAATACAGGTGTAATTCTGTGATGAAGTCAAGTGAAGTCGCTCAGTCGTATCCGACCCTCAGCGACCCCATGGATTGCAGCCTTCCAGGCTCCTCCGTCCATGGGATTTTCCAGGCAAGAGTGCTGGCGTGGATTGCCATTACCTTCTCCAGGGGATCTTCCCGACCCAGGGATTGAACCCGGGTCTCTCGCACTGCAGGCAGACGCTTAACTGTCAGAGCCACCATTCCCAATTGTATTTAAAAGACTTTCAATTTTATTCAAGCATTGTTTAATCTAAAACAGACCAGAAAGGCTTAGCATATTAGTTAGTATTGCCTCTCTTCAAATGAAACTGTTTGATTCTTTCTTATGTAACTCATATCTACGAAACTAAAGTAAGTTAAATAAGTTCCTTATGGCTGCTTCTTCATCTATTAAATGATAATAAGAATTGTTACTCTCTGACTGTGTGTGCTCAGTCACTCAGTTGTGTCTGACTCTTTGAGATCCCATGGACTATAGCCCACCAGTCTCCTCTATCCATGGAATTTTCTAGGCAGGAATACTGGAGTGAGTTGCCATTTCTTACTATCTTATAGTTTGGGTGAAATGAGATAATGCATATAAGGTGTTCTGCAAAAACTCAATGACCAAAAAATTCAAGCAATTTTAAGCCATAAATCAATAGATGTTAACTATTTTTTAAAGTGATAATTTACACATCTTTTCTATTTTTACAAAAATTAAAGCCAGCTGGTGTTTTTTGAGAACTACCTACATGCCAGGGACCATTCTAAGCATTTTATTTGTATACAGCCATTTGAACCTCACAAAATCTCTACAGGTAGGTATGTTATACAGCCCATATTATGAATAAGAGGCCAAGAGGCAGAAAAGAGATATTAACTTTCTCAAGCTCACCCACTAGCAAGCGGCCCATTCTCTATTCTACTAGAGTGGTAGCCATTCCCTTCTCCAGGGGATCTTCCTGATCTGGCAATTGAACCTGGGTCCGCAGCATTACACGCAGATTCTTTACTATCTGAGCCTACAATAAAGCCTCCTCTCTCATACTACTGAACTTTAAGTGCAAGTGAATATACATTTTCTCTTGGAGATCTTGGTATTTCTTTCCTAATTAATAAAAACAGAAACTGATAATTCACTCAGTCAGCTATTCTCTCTTTCAGCTAGGACAATTACATTGTTTGCCTAATGCTGTCACACTATCATCAGGAGAGAACCAGAAACATCCATATTGGAGCAATCCTTAAAGGTCATTTAGTCTAGCAACTCATCTGGAAAGCCTATTGCCTCTTCAACATGTTCCCTCCTTCCTTTTGTCCAAAGCAATCAGTAAAGCAGAAATGTAGATCAAAGGAGTTAGCATCCAGGACCAGCAACTACAAAGCACATGAGCCAACTAGTCAAGGACATGAACGTCTCCCAGCCACAATTTCTTTCTTTTTAACATGGAATTAATAGTGACGATGTCCCAGTTTGGTTTGAGGCCTAAATTGGACAAAGTATGGGAATATATCTTGCAAATGTGTCATGTGACTAGTTTTCAAATATGTTTCTATTTTGGGCATAAAAATGAGCATGAATTTATAGATGAAGAAGAAATTTAGAATAGATCAAAAATAGGCAAAGATATTTTCATATGTATCTCGGTGTAAAGGTCACTGAAATGGCTACAAAACAGAGCACATATTCCAAGCATCTGGACATTGGGAGGGAAACTACAATTTCAGCCAGCCCAAAGGGAAAGCCAAATGGAAAGCAGTGAATGGTCTTCAAGGGTGGTTCAGTGTGTATATAATAACCCTGGTACTGGGGAGATCAGAAGAGATGGGAGACTCTATCTCAGGAGACAGGACCACTATTCCTGCAACGTGTTCATTTCTAGACATGCTGCCTGTGGACTATCAAGGCCTCTCATTCTAGCCCTATTTTCTGCCTGCCATTGTCCATTTCTGCAGTTTACTAGCAATTTCAGCAGAGGGACAGCTGGGGAAAATGAAAATAACTGGTTATTACACCAATGATAATCATTTGTTTAGCAAATTGTCAGGCTCTGGTGGGGAAGAGGCCAAAGTATTGTCTAAAGGTGGTCATAGAGATTTTATGTCTTCTAAATTTGTTCTTGAAGCAAAGAGTGAGCAATAATGGAGAAACTGAATATTTGAACATGCAAATTCAATCAGAGAAACTAAGGTGTCTTAGAAGTGAAAAGAACAAACAGCAACATATTCCTTAAGAAAGAAGGTCTTTACTTTCTTAGATATACCAAGGTGTCAAAGAAACAAAGAGGTTTTAGGTAGAAGGAAGAAAAGCACAGACCTTCACTGAATGGTATGTGTGTGGTTGCTGCTGCTGCTACTGCTGCTAAGTCGCTTCAGTCATGTCTGACTCTGTGCGACCCCACAGACGGCAGCCCATGAGGCTCCCCGTCCCTGGGATTCCCCAGGCAAGAATACTGGAGTGGGTTGCCATTTCCTTCTCCAATGCATGAAAGTGAAAAGTGAAAATGAAGTCACTCAGTCGTGTCTGACTCTTAGCGACCCCATGCACTGCGGCCTACCAGGCTCTTCCATCCATGGGATTTTCTAGGCAAAAGTACTGGAGTGGGGTGCCATCGCCTTCTCCAATGTGTGTGGTTAACAGAAGCTTAATCAGTAGGATTTAGAATAGAACAATGGAATGAGAGAATCACTAAGAATAAAAATATTACTGAGTAATGACTGAGACCCAACTGTGTTTGCAGAACACAAGTAAGGTGTGATTGATTTCAAGGCAGAAAGAGCAAAGAAAGTATTTCTGGAGCTGAAAAACAGATGTAGTAGAAAGCAAGGAAGGAAAGTAGAAACTAAAGATTTGTAGGGAAGGAACCAGTTAAATGGTTGTGCTGAGGTTGGAAAGGAAACAAGTATAATATAGTGATGAGCAGGGACACATCGCTCTGAAACATCCTCTTCCTTCTCTTCATAGTGGCTGTGCAGCATCCGGTGCCTCCTGGTAACCTCAGTCCAATCCTCCAAGATTGGCAGAAACACGAGCATGAATGCCTCAACTTTATTTCTTCATGATCTCTCACACCTGCCTGAATTTGTCACCTCTGACCATGCCCCTCTTGCAAATTTCATTCCTGAGCTGTCTTTGATGATACTGTGTTAATTCTTACTAAGCCTTCTTGGTCTGCCTTTATGACTTTTTTTTTTTTGCTTCCATGTCTGTGGACATACCTAAGAGTCTGTCATTTGCTGTCTTTTTTCCACAGAACATCTTTCCAACAATTCTTACTTACTTGTTCCTCTACGCCTGGTGCATTAAACAGGGTCGCTGTTAGTTAAAATGAAAAGGAACAGGTGGAATGCAGAATGACAGAACTGAAATCTGCAGGATTAAACCTAACTTCATATATGGAGGAAGAGAGAGACTCCAAAATGATACTGAAGGTCAGAGTCTGAGCAAACTGGAAAATGATGGTGTTACCTGTAAATGTAAGGGCATCGGGTTGAGAGGTGAAGTGACGCACATGGCTGAATTTGACATAATGTTAAGTATCCTCCAAGCTTCTCATATATACATCTTTAATATCATCCTTATGAGTTATGTCCACATCACATCTACCTAATTCACACCTCCATCTCTGACACAGACAATGCTGTGCTCAGCAAATCTCATTTCTTTCCCACCTCCGGGTCCGCAAGAAGACTACATTTCAATTATGTTGGGGCCATGTGACTAGGTTCCAGTACCTGCCCATACAGGACTGACCACAAAACACTATTCAAGTGTCCACAGCCTGCCTTTACTTCTGCAGCAATCTCAGAGTCCACGTCTTTCAGATGATAGCATCACAAGATGGAAGGAGCTTAAATTACCAGCCTGCTTTGAGAATATACATCAGAATCCTAGTGGATAACATGTGACTCGCACAGACTGACAAACTGAAAAGGAGGCAGAGGAGCAAACTACAGAGGTGAGAACGCTCTACTGAGAGCAGCGAAGAATGCTGCTGCAGCACCCAAGGGCTTCAACAGGAGGAGGCTTTCCCACTCTCAGGCCGGAGGCTTTCCCACTCTCAGGCCTGAAGGGGCAAATGAAGGGGAGAGATTCCAGAACCCAGAGACAGAGCTGCATGAAGAATGTCACTGCTGCTGCTACTAAGTCGCTTCAGTCGTGTCCAACTCTGTGCGACCCCATAGACAGCAGCCCACCAGGCTCCCCCGTCCCTGGGATTCTCCAGGCAAGAACACTGGAGTGGGTTGCCATTTCCTTCTCCAATACAGGAAAGTGAAAAGTGAAAGTGAAGTCGCTCAGTCGTGTCCGACTCCTAGTGACCCCATGAACTGTGGCCTACCAGGCTCCTCCGTCCATGGGATTTTCCAGGCAAGAGTATTGGAGTGGGGTGCCATTGCCTTCTCCGGATGTCACAAAGTGAAGTCGCTCAGTCGTGTCTGACTCTTTGCGACCCCATGGACTGTAGCCTGTCAGGCTCCTCTGGGTCCATGGGATTTTCCAGGCAAGATTATTGGAGATGATTGCCATTTCCTTCTCCAGAGGATAGAATTTCTCTTTAAAAGGAGCCCACCTCCAGCAGAGGGAGCAGTGCAGAAATAAAAACTCCAACCTCCTCCCTTCAGCTTTTCAGTCATCTTGGGCTGTTGGAGAGATTTCAAAATCACATTTCATATCAGCAGAGCCATTTCTGTGAGGAGGTGAATGCACCCCACCATTGTTAAATTTTTGACACATTCAATCTGCATTGTTCTTAATCCTAATTGTCCACCAAGGAGTCTTCAACTTTTGATTCTCATGATTGGATTTTCCATCGTAGTACAACCTCCAGTAAGAAAGGGGGCTAAACATAACCATATTAATATATTTGTTTATTTTATATTCTAATTTATTAATTCTGCCTACTGATTTTATTATATATTTCTTTAAATCAGCTAATGTTAGACCACTTGTGAAATATTATTCTTTATTTGCAGACAAAGTCGTATGTCTACGCAGTGCTACCATAAAAAGTATATCCAAAGACAGTGACATGACCTTCCAAAGTGTCCATAGATTGCCATTATTACGCAGAAGAGAGTAACTTACTTTCATCTTTAAACCCACATGTCTATCAACAGGCTAATAGTTAAAGAACAGTTAAAGAAAATGTCACCACACACCCACAGAAATACTATTCAGCCATAAAAAATGAAATTTTTGCCATTTGTAACAAAACAGATGGCCCTGGAGAGTATTACATAAGATGAAATAAGTCAAACAGAGAAGGACAAATACTGCATAGTATCATTTATACTTGGAATCTAAAACATACAATAAACTAGTGAATATAAGAGAAAAGAAGCATATTCACAGATATAGAGAACAAACTAATGGTTACCAGTGGGAAAAGGAACTGAGGGATTAAGAGGCTAAAACTAAATAAGCTACTAAGATATACAATACAGGGAATAGAGTCAATATTTTATAATGCTATAAATAGAATTGCTGTTCAGTTGCTAAATCAGGTCCAACTCTTTTGGGACCCCATGGACTATAGACTGCCAGGCTCCTTTGTCCATGTGATTTCCCAGGCAAGAATACTGGAGCAGGTTGCATTTCCTTCTCCAGGGGTTCTTCCCTAACCCAGAGAAAGAATCTGCATCTCTTGCTTGGCAGGTGGATTCTTTATCACTGAGCCACCTGGGAAGCCCATAAGTGGATTTAACATTTTAAAAATGTACTGTATTTCACTATATTTTCAATCACTACACTGTACACCTGTAACTAATATTGTACATCATCTACACTTCAACAACAAACAAAAATAATAAAAATGTTAATTACTATATCCAAACCCAAACCAAGCTGAATTTCTAAACCTAAAATATCGAAAGGCATTTTTTAATGTTTTCTTCTGACTTATTATCTACTTTCAATCTCCAGAATTCTCTTTAGAATCCAAATTCAGCTCTTCTTTTCCATCACCATTGACTTTATCGGAAGTCCTTCTAGCTTTGCTTGAACTTTTCCAAAGCCTCCTGGCCAGTGTCTGTCTTCAACTCACAGATGGTCTTTCAAAAACACAGCTGCAATCACTATTTTCTCTTTCCCAAATAATCAAATCATCCCCTATTAATCCAACTTCTTCATTCTGACATTCAGGTCCTGTCCAATGTGCCTTCATTTAATCTAAAACATTGACCTGTGTGTGAATCACACATCAATCAAAATGAACAGCTTGTTGCCCATAAGTGTGATTTTGACTAAAGGACATTTAGAGATGTTTGTATATAGTCAAACAGCATTCAGTAACTTTTCTGACATATGTTTTTCTTCTAGTCACCTCAATCCATGTCCATCCCTCTTATAAGACTATGCCTTCTTTATCTATCAAAAGGACTTCAGTAAAAGACAGGAGTCTATCAGCCCCTTTGGTATGGAGCTTGACATTTAAACCATTAATCTTGATTCAACAAATGATGCACATGGATTCAATCAGGACATCCTGACCAGAAGACAGGCTCAATTCCATCTACTACATCTAGATGATATGGTTTCAAAGTAATTGTGTTATGATTTGTAAAATACAAAAGAATGTGAATTCACTCAGTAGCATTTATTGACTGAAGGAGGTAAAGAGCTGTATACGGAATTGTCCTCTCAAAAGTGGTCGAAGAAGTCTGTGCTAACCCTGACATTTGGGTTTGTTTCCTTCAGTTTCTCAAAGCTAGCCATTCATAGGAAACTACTGAAGAACCACAAACCCTTTTGTTTGCTCCTCGACCCTATAAGCTGCCAGTCTGGAATGACCACACTCCAAAATTCCATGGGTCAAACTCTTTCCAGTACATACATTAAGCGCTATGTCTTTCTGAAAGTTGTAGCACCTCAGTTGACACCTCCAAATAACTGTCTTGCTTGAATCAAGTGGTTTAGTGGATACAACATGGGCTTGGGATAAGTCAGAATTAAATTTTCATTCTTATCTCTGAATCTGTACCTGTGTGAACATGGGAACACTGTATAGCCACCTAAACCTCTGTTTCCTCCTTTTAAAAATGAAAACAAACATACCTATGGGTAACACAAGAAGGCCTTCAGGAAATATTTGGTTCTCCACCTTTCATTTCTGCTATATGAATGACTATACTTTTATTACCTTGCTCTGTAAGCTTTTAACTCCTATGAAACTTATATCTCACTCTTTTAAATTTTCAGCAGACTGAATGTAATTTCTTATATACTAGACACTGAGTTAATCAATTAATGTTGAATTTATGTGAAGTAAAATGTACTTTGCATCTCTTTAAGGAAAAACACTTAATACATATCACAAAAACATCTACTGAAAGGAAAACCATAGGTTTTCCTTTCATAATAGTTACATTTCAAAAGTATCCTGCCTGCTTTCTTTCATGATGTTTCCTACTTACATTACTCTTTCTTCTAACAGCACCTTCTTTTCCAGTTTCCTGCTGAAAAAGCAGACTTTTTCAGGCCTAATTGAATGTTTTCTCTTCAATAATCTACTTAAAGGTCTCCCATCAAAATGGCCACTACTCTTTAAGAAGTTAGTTCATCTCCTTATATAGATTTCACTACAATTTTTCTTTTTAATTGCAAGTATAGACTTAGAAATCCTGGAGAGCTGATTGAAATACCACAAGGGAGAATGGATGACTCATGACAGAAATGACTTCAGATAACTCAAGACTACCCACTCCAGTTCTTGCCTGGAGAATCCTGTGGGCAGAGGAGCCTGGTGGGCTGCTGTCCATGGGGTCGCACAGAGTTGGATGTGACTGAAGTGACTTAGCATGAGTGCATGCATTGGAGAAGAAAACGGCAACCCACTCCAGTGTTCTTGCCTAGAGAATCCCAGGGACAGAAGAGCTTGGTGGGCTGCCGTCTATGGGATCACACAGAGTTGGTGCAAATGACGCGACTTAGCAGCAACTCAAGACTAAATTCCTTATGAGAAATCAAAATCATTCTAAACAATGTGAAAGCCCCAATAACTTTAGCTGAAGGCACAATCAAAATTCTGTATGTTATACTATTTCCCTCCAGAGGAAGTAGTCCAGGTTTTCTGCCCAGGGTTATTCCATCCCCAGTGGCTGTGAAACAGAACAAGACTCCATGGTACCTCCCCTAAATGGCCTCAGCTTGCCTTCTGTCTGTGGAAGAACTTTAGCCAAAGAATAACTTAATCAGAGAAGTGAAAATGCAGAAACCAAGGAAAGCAGTCACAGGAGACCAAATAAGTAATAATAATGTAGTCGTTAACCATAGTTAAGGAACTGTAGTTCTTTCCCAAGGCCATAGCTAATATTCTGAGCCATATCCCATGAGCTGTCTTATAGATACTGAAACCCCCGCCAGGTGGAGAAGTTAGCTACATGACAGCCAGACATAACCTGCCACAATTGTGTGAACTGGCTTCAAAGAAATGGAAACAAACTGACCTTGGAACTGAAGATTAACTATACCCAAAACAATCAAGATGATGCTGGTCAGACCACTAAGGACCAATTTCAAGATGACTATCAGAGCTGACTGTGCTGTTTCTCCATGTAGCCCACTCTTTGGGTCTATAAAACATTTGTCCCCTGATTATCAGTTAGGGGAAGTCGGCCTTTGGACAGGCATCCGCCCTCCCCGCCAGTTGCCAGCATCCAAAATAAAGAAAAATTTTCACGAACCTTGCCTCTTTAATGGTTCTTGAGCCGTGAGCAGCCAGACCTCACTTTCAGTTACAGTTGCAACTGCAAACGTACCTAGATATTGCCAAGTTCAAGTTGTCCACCCTGGACCACAGCCCTATAGTTCAACCTGACTTTTTGCTTAATTGAAGTGGAACTTGATGTGTCTTTTGCTCCTTCAATGACAACATAACATAAGATATTGTAACCCCTTTCCCTGAAGCCTGAAACTCTAAACTCTTGAGTGTTGACCCTAAAAGAAGCTTTCAGCCTTACCTTGGGGGATAAGGAAAGAGAAGGGGTTTGGAGACCAACAGGTCTGATTCCATGACTGAGCCCATACTGTAAGAGTTGTGTGGCTTTGGAAACATCACTTAGCCTCTCTATTCCTATTTTCTCATAGGACTGTTGTGAAGACAGGATTAGATCACACAGTTGATATATTTTCCAGGGAATGTTAGAAGTTTTCCCCACACCTCTCCTCCTACTTTCCTATCATATGATTCCTTGTGAGAAATAAGAAGGATGGGTAATCCCATCCCATGGTTCTTAGCCTAAATTCTCTTTCTGCCTGTCACCTTTCTTCCAGTTGTTAATTACAAAGTTATATAAAAACAAATATAGTCAATGTTTCCATTTAGTAGTATGTGACTATCTGCTCAGTGTTAGGTATATGGCAGGCACTGTTTAACCAAAGGGGACATCAATATGTCAGGAGGTACCCAGTCTGGTACAAAAGGCAGTATACTGAACTGCTGCTACGGATGCCTGCCATTACTGCTAGTTCGACCACTATCGCAACAACAGCGGCGCCAACTGTCCTGATACAATAAGCACTGCATAAGCATAGTGCTGAGAATGCACATACTCATCAACTATGCGACCTTGTACCTTATTCACTGCCAACACCTACAAGAGTTCCTGACGTTTTTGCAGATAAGGAAATCCAAGTGTCAGGAGACCTGTTCCCACTGCAGGTTCTTAGGACACATCCACTTTCTTGTCTTTCAGTTTCTAATCTTCCTCTGCAGATAAGGAAACTAAGGCTTAGGGAGCTGTCCGCCACAATAATTCCCTAAGTGTCATGATGGGAGCATGCTTCATTATTCTGCCTCCATGCGGACATGCACATAATCAAAAGGCAAGATTCTGGACCCTGGTCTTTAAACTATTTGAAAGAAAAAGTAAGTATATTTTCAAAACTAGATTGATGACAGCAGAATTTGTAATGTTGTAGATAGCAGGCAGAGATTACTTCCTTATTTTCCATCTAAAATCCTAGTTTTATCTGTAGCGGTCCTAATATTACATAACAGACACACGCTGCAGGTCAGAATTCACTATCATTGTTGTCTGTCCTTACATGAGATTATACAAGTAGATAGATGAGAAAATCACAGTTATAGATAAAACGCCTTCAAATACTTCTAATTTAAGGAGCTCAAATATATTGATATATTTCCATAAACAAGTAAACTAATTTTTACTTGCATAAACAAAAACAAATTGCATGATCAATCACTAATAAGACAGACTGGTTTATCTGTTGAGTTAAATTTTCATACAAAAGAATTTCCCAACCTATGTACTTAGACCTTGAACTATATTCAGTGAATCAGCTTCTAGAACATGTCCCATCATAAAGAATTAAGTCGAGTGCAACTAACATCCCAGAATTAGACTTCAGGGAGGGAAGATTCCAAGAAATGTCAAAAATTTGCTTCATATTTTCAGTTTAGGTTTGAGAAGCTTGGCACTGTATACTCTAACAAGGCTTTAAGGAATAAATGAATAAGTCAATGGATTAAGAAAATAATTAGTATATATCTTTATTTAACTTTTCTTGAGTTATTATTTAATTACATTGAAGTTAGAATCAGGACTTCACACCCAACTGATAATCTGCAAATTCAAACTGGAAAAAAAAAGAACAAATGAATAAATATTAAATGAACCAATACTTCCTTAATCCTTAGCTGGGAAGATAGCCTTTCCCCAAATTAAAATAAGTTGATAAGGACTGACTGTGTTAAAGTTTGGGGATTTTAAATCTCCTATGCTAATCTGAATTGCATACTGGAATTATATCCCACTCAAACAGTCAGCACATGCAGTGCTGTTTCCCATATGTCAAGAATTTCTCTACTTTCTTACTAATAAGATAGTCAAGAATTACAAATGCTATTCTTTCCTTCTAAGCTGTCTTTTATTTTATTTTTCCCCTTTAGAGCTATCGCAAAGATAAAAATTTGCCCTTTGTTAGATCTGTTACCCAGGAAAATAGTGTTCATATATCTTTTTCTTCCATATTGCATTTGAAAAATCATGAAAGTAGCCAGATAAGCTGTATTTCTTCAAGCAATATTTTCAGTGTTTCTTTTCCATATTTTCAATGAATATGAAATGATAGCTAAGTGATTAGAAGCAGAAGCTTTTAGTGAAAAAAAGTATGCAAGTTTGGGACAAAACATTCACTGACTTTCAAACTCTAGGTGATTTTACATATTTGTAATTAAACATTCTCTCTTTTGATCCACCTATGTCAATGCAATATTATGAAAATTCTGAAACACTTCAAGAGCAATTTAAACAAAACAGTTATGTCAATGAACAGTTTAGATATTGCTTCTGTCTTGTTTATTATAATTACATATTTGGGGACAGTGGAATTAAAGACAATTTTTTTTCTAAAAAGGAAGAGATAAATAGCCTAAAGATCTCAAGATCTTGCTTTGTTTCTAAAGTTTATCAGAACTGATTACACTATAGAACAGTCTTTCTTTTCTAGTATTATCTTAGATAAAAAGTACATGGACCTTTTGCCCTCCAGTGCTGTTCATCAAGGTATCATGGTTTCCTTCTGATTATAACCACAGCATTACCTATAGGGAAAAAGATGGGGCAACATCCAGAACCTGAGTTTATAATAAAATTATCAGTCAGACTATAAACCCACACTAGATCCCAAAGAATAATAAAAACAGCAAATACATTGTACTGATTATGCTCTGTGCACTATTTCAAGCACTTTATGTATATAACCAACTTTTATATACTTTCCTTCTCTGCAGAACAATTTTTGGCCTGTGCAGGAGGCCTGTGTGTCTGCCACGCAATCTACAAAGCAAGTATCCTAGAGTCCTCATATCACAGAAATGAAAACTCACAGAATTGAGTTGCCCCACTGAATTCATCTAGTTCCTTAATAATGAATACCTCTTTGAAAAGAAGATTCATATTATTAAAAGGGGCAGATTTATTTTCCACAACAGAAACAATACATTCCAATGCTCAAGTCATTCACTGCGCATTTACTATGGAAACTGGTGTTGTGCAAAACTCTGAAGGCAAGATAATCAATGTGGTTTCTACCTCCCAGAAGTTGAGCTGAGGGTAAACTGGTTGCTCTCATCCTGGTTGCTGTCACACAGAATTACCCTGGCTCTTGAACTTATGGCCACCTTTCAAGACAGAATTTTCTTAAATGCTTAAGATAAATTTCTGAACATCCAAGAACCTTTGGCTTCTATTTCTACTTACTGGACAGCTCAGAGAACCATGTTTGGAACCCTGAGAAAAAGAACTGAAGCTGGGTTGTGTTCAACTTTTGCAGGGATGGATCTAAAATATAGGAGAGTGATCCCTAAGAGTTTTTACACCAAGGGTTGCTGAGACTGTCTTAAAACCTGAGTAACTCAGTCCAGAAAGGACCTGATCTCCTTGGCAATCAGGTGGAATTTCTGACCCACAAAATGACAGTTTTGTTTGTAATTCTCAACTGCTTGTTTCATCATAAGTAGAAAGATGGTTTTTGACCAAAGTCAAATGCAAGGCTAGACCTACTGCACATGTACATGGAGACATGAACAAGAACTTTTTTCTAAAGCTTGCCAACACTGTTCCATTCTGGAAGCCTTCAGTCCAGCTCTCTGGAGTCCATGTGTTCTCTAATGCCTGAGTCCTGGGGTGGCTCCCACCATGGGCACTTCTGTTGCGGCTATGTGGCTCAAATCACTGCCCACATATGATATAAGGACATATGTGGAATGTAAGGACATAACCACAAAGTAAGAATTCTTATACCTACCCCACCTACCCACATGAAGGCTCCAACCCTAAGTGATAAAGGGCTTGCAGTATGTATTACAAAGGCTTTCTGGAATTGGAGACACTTCCACTTAGCCTTGAAAGATAATTAAAGATCAGCCAAAGTAAAAAGGAAAGAGTTTCAAGAGGAGAAGAGGGTATCTTAAAGGGCAGGGATGCCCAAGAAGGAGTGGAAAGTCTGGGGAAAGTGAACACTTATAGGAACAAGAGATCAACCTGTATCTTCCTTGATAAAGTAACTTTTACCAGGGGATCTTCTAGAAAAAAATCTCACTAAACCTGTTGATGTCTAAGCCCCATAGAAGCATAATGATTTTGTATTATTGAAGGCCCAAGTCAAATGCCACATCCTCTATCAAACTTTGGAGCAGAATTCCTCCTACCACTGCCGTCCCACAGGGCTTGCTTCTCTTTGCTCAGACCGCTGTCTGATTCATGAGGCGAGATATGCACAATTTGTCTGTCTCCTTAGATCACGAACTACTGGGAGGCAGCAACAGTCCTCCCACCACCACCTGGACTGACCTTCGTGAATCTGAGCCTACACGCCCGCTTTCCTTCCTGCCATGAGAAGACAAGCCTCTGTTCTGTTGGAGGCAGTCCCTCCTCTTATATTCTGGATTTCATGTCTCATCTATTCAAGGACTTGGTTCCCATAGAAATCTACCTCCCACTTTGCAATATCCATTCCGCATCCTCCATACTTTTCTGCATAGAAAAATATAGAGTCACCTTTCTTTGACCCTTGTCAAAGCTGGACTCTTGCTCTTTGTCACAGCACTCCCCCAAAGTCATCTGTGCATGCTGTCTGCATTTTCTCAAATCACATTTTTATCTTCAACCCACACATACACTTACATCCCAATCACTCCATTAAAACTGTTCTGACAAGGTCAGCAGCAGCCTCCACAATGCCAAATCTAAAGACCACGTCTTCTTTCCATCTTAGTTTCTATGTAACATTTCATATTATTAGCATTCTCTTGGATTGACTGGCATCCAGAGTTTCCAAACTCTCCTTCTACCTCACTGGCAGTTCTTCCTGAATTTTCCTTGCTGACTCTTCCTCATCATGGGACCCCTAATGCTGCTGGCTTCTCTTTCTGATGTTTATCTAATCCTGTTCTATAAATAATTCTGTATCAATACTGTTGAGTCTCATATTTTTATCTACAAACAGTGACTGCTCACTTCAGTCTACCTGGATTTCTAGTGGCATTTCAAATGGAACAAGATCTGTTTTCCTACATTTATAAATTTTTCTTTTTCCCAGACTTCTCCCTGAAGACAAGTGTGCATGCATGCTCAGTTGTGGCCAACTCTTGCGACCTCATAGACTGTGGCCCACCAGGCTCCACTGTCCATGGGATTTCCCAGGCAAGAATTCTGGAATAGGTTGCCATTTCCTTCTCCAGGGCATCTTCCCAACCCAGGGGTTGAACTTGAGTCTCATGTTTCTTGCATTGGCAGGCAGATTCTTTACAATTGAGCTATCTGGGAAGCCCTCCCCACTGGGGATTTCAGTCTTCTATCTCAACACTCACATCAGCTCCATCAATAGGCAATGTGGCTCTATCTTCCCAATTTTTTTTTTTTGATTACACAATCTTTGTGTTTCCACTGGCACCACCACAGGCCCAGAAACCAACAACTCCTACCTGGAATTTCCCTAGTTTAGTCTTCTTCAGTTCTTGCTCTAACTAACAATTTAGTTTTTATTATCAGGTAGAAGGGACTTTCAAGATGTAAATCAAGTCATGCCACTACCCTCCATCAAACTCTCTACTACTTTCCTTAAAGACTCTCTAGGGACTTTACTAGTAGTCCACTGGTTAAGAATCCACCTTGTAATGCAGGGGACATGGGTTTACTCTGTTGTTAGGGAACTAAGATCCCACATGCCCTGGAGTTACTGAGCCTGCATGCTCTGGAGACTATGTGCCACAATGTGTACTGGCTGAAGCATGCACACTCTGGAACCTGCGTGCCTCACCTTTTCATGCACCACAAGAAAAAAATCTCACATGCCACAACTAAGATCCAATGCAGCCAAATAAATCAACAAATATTTTAAAAGAACCTCTAAACTCAAAACCCCTTCTCTCTCCCTCAACTTCTCCCCCATCCCTGTCTCTCTCCCTCTTTTTCTCTCTCTCCCACTCTCACTCCCTAAATACTCTAGGCTTGTTGCTAATCGCCCCTTGAGGACCTTTGCAGTGGATGCAATCGCTGACAAAAGGATCTGCACCATCATTAGCATCTCAAGTCAAAAGTTAAGTCTTGGATAGGTCTCCTTAACAGCCCAAACAAAACTTAATTACATTACAGTGGTTTTTCTTCTTAGCACTTAGCACCACACATTTCTTATCTCTTGGTTTGTTTTGCTGTTGGAATCCATTTTTATCCACTAGATTATAAACTTCGTGTGTCTACTGTGCTTTAAATATCTCCTGTACACAGATTAGTACCTGGCACATAAAACAGCATCCAGGAAAGGATATGTTTGTCTGGAAAGACAAAGAATAGGTACAATGTGGTACCAGAAGTCAAGAGGGAAGGCTGGCAAAGCTGTGTGACTCAGAGACTCAGGGCATCCTTGACCTGGAGTTTATACCCAAAGCGTCCACAAGTCAGCTTGACTGTGGGTCACTCGGTGGGTGGGCTGTGTGGTGTCCTCAGGCAATTCCAGCAGAGCATGAGTCACAATAGCCCCTCTCAATAGTCATACCCAGTGCCCCCTCCTGCCAATTACTCAGCTTCAGTTCTGAGCACAGCATTGTAATTACACCTGTTACATTAATTAAAGGACAAAAAAAAAAAAAAATGTGAAGTGCTAGTGAAATACTGCATAGGAGCAAAACAGATATTATATTTATTGTATAATTTCCATTTGGCAATTATATTGATTGGACAGTTGAACATACTGCATAATGGTGATAATTACAATTGTTAACATTTTATGCTGGGAAGAATACGAGTGGGTAAACAGGTTGCTCTGAGTTACTGACAATCAGAAGAGAGAGTCTGGAGTTTCTCTTTAATTCTTACACATATTGATCAGAGATATTTCCTTGGGAAATATTGAAGTTTTAAAAACAGGCCTTTCATGTTTGACAAGGAAAATCAATTTGAACCTTTCTGTATTTTGCATTCATGGAAACAGATAAATGCAAGGGAAATCAAACCCAGAAAAAGAAAAAGGAACGTGTTTCTATGTTACATATGAGTTGGCAACAAGTCTCAACCAGAGGCAGGGAGGAAGTAAATCCCCAGGTATAAGAAAACGGGTACCAGCTGAGGCCTGAGGGCAAATCAATATTTCTTAGTGGATCACATTATCATAAAAGATCTCACGCCAGAGTGGCCTGAACAAGAACAGTGCTTGAGAGGATAGCACCCATGCCAAACCATGAAGAAAGAAAGTCAAGTCGCTCAGTTGTGTCTGACTCTTTGCGCACCCCTGGACCGTAGCCCGCCAGGCTCTTCTATCCACGGGATTCTCCAGGCAAGAATACTGGAGTGGGTTGCCATTTCCTTCTCCAGGGGATCTTTCAATCCAGGATCAAACCCGGGTCTCCTGCACTACAGGCAGATGCTTTATCCTCTGAGCCACCAAGGAAGGCCCAGTGCCAAACCATAAGTCTCGTGAATTCTCCTTCCTCACTCAGAAAGGAATATGTAGTAGTTTTGCAACGTACAATGAACATGCCTCCAGTTAAGTCACCTTCATAAAACGGATCTTGGTGGTATGTATATTTGATATTGCATTTCCCTACAATGTTAACGGCCCCTGCCAGAACGGCTAAGAAAGGAAGAGGATTAGAAGTCATTGAGTTAGTGCTTTTTGTCGTCCCATGGCTTTGGAACATGACGATTATGGAGATCAGTACAGTTAGCAATGTAAGAGCTACGATGGGTAGATGATGACTCTACAGAGTCCTGGTTGAACAGTGAAGGAGACACTAGAATTATGTTTAAACATAATTAGCAAAGGAAGCTCATAAAAATACTGCAGTCTGAGAGACATGGGTCTACTTACAGGTAGATGTGCTAATGTTTAAAAATACAGTGAGGGACTTCCACGGTAGTCCATTGGCTGATTCCATGTTCCCAAGGTAGGGGAAACTGGGTTCAATCTCTAGTCAGGGAACTAGACACATATGCCACAGCTAAAGATTCCTCAACGAGGGCCCAGTATGGCCAAACAAATAACATTTTTAAAGAATTATATAAAAGAAAACACCATGACTTAGGAAGAATTGATATTTCCCACATTTTATAGAATAAAGAAATTAAAGCTTCATCAGGTACTGTGCACTGTTACCCAAGTCCCAAACAAGATTGCATCTATGCATCCAACCTTCTGGGAAGACACCACCATCTCCAGCTCAGGGGTAAATCTGGATTTGTCTAACCAAAAGAGGATCTCACTCGGCTTTAATCAACCAGAGCAGTCTTACTATTCTTACAAGTGATCGGCTGGGGTGATGTCAGGAAAAGAAGTTTTAGGGTTGTGGAGTTGCAGAAAAGAGTTTCTCCATCCCTATGAAGGATACAGCAGGAAAAAACATGTCAGCGATCCCTCCACTGGAGATGGTTATGTCTGTGTATAATACCTAGTCCTGCATAGCCAACTGGTATACATGAGGGGGAACAGATGAAAACAAAATTGAGATATTGAGGATGGAAGGACAGACGTCTGGGGAGAAAACCTAGGTCTTAGGTGTTATCTTGGAGCCCCTGAATTAACCAGCCCCAGAACTACTCTGTCTCTGATGCGCTATTGTTGAAGGCATTTTCAGGAGGATTTCTCTGCTTCACAGGTGAAAGCTCCCTCTCTCATTCAGAGGCACAGAGAGGTAAATTGATCCATTCAAGGTCACAGAGCAATTAGGAAAGCTTGTCCCTGAATAGTGAAATCAATAACCACCAACTTGCCATTTCTTCAATTTCTGGAAAAAAAAAATTAGTAAGTGGTGTCTGGATACACATAAAAACAAGAATATCTTTTTACCTATATTTTCATCAAAATATGACTGCTTTGGGGGATTAAATAGAACCACTATCTGCTTTGTATATGGGAAAACACCACATGCATGCACGGTCCGTCACTTCCAACTGCCCGCAACTCCATGGACCGTGGTCTGCCAGTCTCCTCTGCCCATGGGATTATGGGATTCTCCAGGCAAGAGGACTGGAGTAGGTTGCCATGCCCTCCTCTAGAGGAGCTTTTTGACCCAGAGATTGAACCCACATTCCCTGCATCTCCTGCACTGTAGGCATATTCTTTACCTGACTCATTTGGGAAGCCCTAGAAAACACCACACATTTTATCAAATTCATTAAAGAAAGAGCTTAATTCATCTCTTTTAATTAAAAATTAGAGACCATTATTTTATTGGTAAATTTTTAAAAGTATCATGTGAACATTCCAAATTTGGGGATTTTTTTCCTGCCTTAGAAGCAATAAATTTATTAATGATAATATGAAAGTAAGTTAATATCATTTTGTTACTGACAACATGCTAAGCTCTTTGAGAATGTTCTCATGTGATCTTCTAAGCAACATTATAAGGTAGGTACTACGATTATCTCCTTTTATTAATAAGTTATTGGGCAAAATGGTTTTGTCCAAGGAATCTATCCTGCAACAACCAGTCAGCAACTTTCTCCCAAAGCCCTTGCTCTGAACTGCATACTATGTTGTGCCCCTATATTATTTTAAACTTATATTATTTTTAAAATTTTAAAACATACACTTAACACATATAATCACATTTATTAAGGAGACTTCAGAAATTATAAACTTTAAAAGGTCAAAATTATTGTTATTATTGTTTTGGAGAGACTTCTTACATGTTGTCTCCTGAACACGGCTACTCAGAACTATTACAGTTATATGAAATTTACTCATTTCAAAATCTGCCATTTCATTATGGGCATATCTAGTTTACTTGATTATTAGCTTTCTTAAATGAAGTTCAGTCTTCAAACTACTTTCTCAAAATGGACACTCACAAATGCCACCTAAGTAAAGGACTGTCAATGGTAGAATATGTCCTTTCAAATAAACATATAGTATATGCCAGAGTCAGTACCCCAGCCGCCCTCATAATGGGCTTCCCCAGAGATCTGGTCAGCCTCAGTATCAATGCTAGGATATATATATAACAAAGCCAGCAAGGAAAAGAACTCCTCCCACCCCTCATAGAAATATCCAGCACCACAGTTTGTGGTTTTGAAAATGATGGTAACAAACCCTGGGTTTTACCATTCTCACTTTAACTCAAACTTCTGTTCCCTTAAAAATCAATACTGAAAGCTTTTATTTAGCAGTGCAGTTGTAGGACATACATGATTAGTAGCAAAACATGAATTTTGGAAATATCTTAAAATGTGTTTCACTAAGAAATTTAAAATAACTGCTAAAAATTAATAGCTACCATAACTACAGTCCAGAAGGTTGCAAAGAGTCAGACTTGACTTACCAACTGAACAACAATAACAGTAAATAAAATTTTCATAGTCATGAAATAAATGACTGGTCATGGTATAAATATTCAGATGTAAGGATGTCTTCATGACATAAAAGAAGCCAGTTAAAACTGTCTCACTTCAAGGGGACAGGAAAAAGAGTCTCAGGAGGGTTAAGTCATTCACAGCCTAAGAAAAATGTCAGCCTGTATGTATTTTCTAGTTCCATCACATGCATACCAAGGAATACTTAACACCTGAGGTCTAAAACAAACTGCATCTTGAATATTTTATTTTACTTACAAATTTATATTTTCCACTGAGCTGAACTAAATTCATGAAAATAAACTGAATTACAGTAAGTATCTATGAAAAGGTTTCCTGTTGCTGGGTGAAGGCCTAAACTGGACCCTGATCTAGTGGAAATAAAATCTGGTAAAATATTTACAGTGCTCATGAGATAAGTGCAAACTGGGACTTGGTAAAATGATTACCATTTCTCTCATGAGTCTTCTGAAATGAGTTCATCTGGGTTACAACTGAATCTACCATATAAAGAGAAAAAACAGTCTCACAGGCCAGAAGCCCAGTATGTTACAGCCTCAGAATTTCCTACAAAAGGGACTTGAATGGCCAGAAAGTCTATCATGGACAGTGATGTATTTTATATAAACATATATATATATGTTAGGTAGTTAGAATAGGAAAAAGGAGTCCAAAATTGTGGTGACTAAAAGACAAAGAAAGGAAAAAGCCTGTGAAAATAGAACATAGGATGGTCTGAGGACCAGAATGAGAACCTCAGGTAAAGCAAACAGCCTTCCTGGCTAGCCCAGTTTACATAGGGCAGGCTCAAGAGGAGGGAAAAAGCATTCAAAAGAGGAGCCAAAATTGAGCCCCATGCTACTTTTGGGTTGGCCCGCCCTCACTCCTCAAGGATGCATTTTCCTTTGCTTGCCAAATAAAACTGAGCTATATACAAGCTGTAACACTGGTCTGCTGTTTAAATTGACCTGTAACATAGCTGTAACACTGGCCAGCTGCTTCAAATTTTTGCTGCATTGAGACAGAATCGAGGAAATTACACACTAGCCCGCACACACACACACACACACACACACACACCCATATATATCTATGTATACTATTATATTTATATATACCATAGATATCATTATACCTATTTATCTGTATATCCATAGATATATATTATGATCCACAGATATATGTTCATAGATATAATGTCCATAAATGTCTGCACAAATACAGAATACTCTGTGACTTCCAAGCAATCCATTCAACACTAGTAAAACAGAAAGGTCCTGATGATGATCACAACCAGGTATTAGATAGTCACATGTCGGTGTGTCCCCTCGGCTCTTGCATTCTGATTGCAATAAAAAATGGACATGTGCATATGGACATGTATCATAAAGATTTGCTGGGTTTAGGCTAAAATTCTGAGGCCTTGGTGGAAGTGGGCCTCAGCGGGTCACAGCCTAACTCACTCCTCCTGTCAGTGGTGAGAACTGGCTCAAAGTTGCCCAGATCCTGTAGGACGAAGCTTTTAAGGTGACTGCAGGCACTGGGCATGGCTGAAGAAAGGTTAGCAGTTCCTTCCATGAGGGCAGCAAGTATGCTCTCCTGCTGGATGCCTTTTTATTGGTGAGGGTTCAAGGAGGTGTGTGGGGACATGGGAAAAGGAGTGTACTTCAACAGTTCTCTTTGAATGATCATCTCTTTGGGGTTCTGCTTGCTTCTGCTAAAGAAATCACCTTGTTTTTAAGCAATGAATTCTTAAGTCAGTTATTCACTAAGGTGACTTCTAACAGTTTGATGCCCACACAGGCATTTAGACATAAAGTGATGACATTTCTCCTGCTATCCAGTGACAGAGAACTAGAGATATGCAAATAGTTGATATATCTGTGAAGAAACTCACTCTTTCAAAGATTACTTTAGAAATAAAGACATATGATGCTAATTAGAGATGAGGTGATAATATAGGGTCATAAACCAGATGAAAGTGTTTCCCAGACTCTGCTTATGTAAAGAATCCTCCTGCCATTGAAGGAAATACAAGAGATGCAGGTTCAATACCTGAATCAGGAAGGTCTCCTAGAGCAGGACATGGCAGCCCACTCTAGTATTCTTCCCTGGAAATTTCCATGAGCAGAGGAGCCTGGTCGGCTAAGTCCATGGGGCTGCAAAGAGCTGGGCAGGACAGCACATTTGTAATTGAAACTAGATGAAACTCTTGGGATTGAATGATAAATCTATACCTGACCTTGTTTTATTCTTTATTAAAATACAACCAGTAATAGATGTAAGGATGTAATAATGGAGCCTTTTCAGAAATGGTTTTGAAAGATCCTTGCATCAATACTACATTTAGAATAGTACTTAGCCAGCTTGTCTGCCCCCACGTGCATTAACTGATGAAAGACACATTCTAGCGATAAAATGTAGCCAGTGTAGGCTAGTGCAGTAACAAGGAGATCGTGCTGCTGCTGCTGCTGCTGAGTCGCTTCAGTCGTGTCCGACTCTGTGCGACCCCAGAGACGGCAGCCCACCAGGCTCCCCCGTCCCTGGGATTCTCCAGGCAAGAGCACTGGAGTGGGGTGCCATTTCCTTCTCCAGTGCATGAAAGTGAAAAGTGAAGTCGCTCAGTCGCTCAGTCTTGTCCGACTCTTAACGACCCTGTGGACTGCAGCCAACCAGGCTCCTCCGTCCACGGGATTTTCCAGGCAAGAGTACTGGAGTGGGGTACCATTGCCTTCCCCAGGAGATCATGCACATGTATGCAAATAAATATGTATTCCTATATAGTATATTCCCAGACCAAGAGGATGGGATATGCAACGAGTAAATAATGCACTTTATTTGAAAAACCAATTTCAATTTAAAATTTTTTGAACATTAACACAAACTTAACTATCCTCTGCAGAGATTATCTGGACGTTGCTCATCCGTCTGCAGAGAAAGCTTTGTGGGAGGCTCCGAGACAGAAAGAAAAGAAAGGGTAGGATGAGTTAAACGCTAGCAGAAGCAAATCCAATCCCCTGACTTCCAGACAGCACTATGCCTTAAAACAACAACAGGGCAGAACAGATAGCTACCTACCCCAGTATTCTTGGGACTTCCCTGATGGCTGAGACAGAGATGGTAAAGAATTTGCCTGCAATGCAGGAGACCCAGGTTTGATCCCTGGTTCAGAAGATCCCTCGGAAAAGGGAACAGCTACCCCCCTCCAGTGTTTTTGCATGGGGCATTCCATAGACAGAGGATCCTGGAGGGCTACAGTTGCAAACAGTGGGATATGACTGAGCAACAAACATCTTCACTTTTTCACTTCAATGTCTTACATTTCTTTTGCAATTCCTAACACATGATTGGGCATGTAGTAAATGTTCAGCAAGAGGTTGAGAGGGTTTCTTCTTCTTCTTCTTCTTCTTCTTCTTCTTCTTCTTCTTCTTCTTCTTCTTCTCTTTTCTTTTTCTCATTACTCTCTCTCAAGAAAGAGCCGATGAGAAAGCTATAAGATTTGGAGCCAGAGGTGGTCCTGAGCCTGAATCTCCCTGAGGCTGGCCTCTTCTTTACATTTATAACAAACTCTGTTTCAAGCCTCTTAAATAGTTATTTACTGATCTCTCCCAAAGGGTCACAGGTAATAGGCTCAAGATGCTGCTGCCTTTTACTTGCATAGTGTAACACATTCAAAATGCCCTGTCAACTAATTAGCAGCTTAATTGGAATGAAATTATGTAACTAAGCATCTCATTTCAAATTAGTGATAAATGTTTACCAGCTCACAGGAATGAGACTGTCAAGGGGCCTCCATGCAGACCAGGTTCGTTTTGACAGGAGGTCAATGTCTTCCCATCCTTTTTCTATTTAGAGATGCGGATTTTAATGAATCTCAAAGATAAATTCCATAAGCCAGGCAGATATCACTTACTCACATTTTGTAGGAGCTAGTAACCTTCCCAAAGAACACATTCTTCCTTTGGGCAAATTTATTTACTTGGTCCCCAAGGAATTCATTTGCTTCCAGAAGGTGAATGGCAAAATATATTTTTATCAGTGTTTGCAAAATGTCACAGGATTGTGTTTGATTTTTATGTTCTATGATTAAAGATGTCTAGATGTTTAAAATCACCTTTTTAAATGTTTTTAAGTATTTCCCCATCATGGCGTGTATTGCTAATTCTCTCCAGTAACCACTCTCTGCATATCCCTGCTAAATGGAATGTCTTCTTCCATGACAAGGGTTCCCTTAGTGGCTCAACTGGTAAAAAAATATCCGCCTACAATGCAGGAGACGTGGGTTCAATCCCTGGGTTGGGAAGATCCTCTGGAGAAAGGGAAAGGCTACCCACTACAGTACTTTGGCCTGGAGAATTCCATAGACAATACAGTCCATGGGGTTGCAAACAGTCAGACACGATTGAGTGACTTTCACTCTCACTTTCTTCCATGACAAAGTCTTAACCTGGCCATTTGGTCAAGTTCTTGCCAATGGAACATAAGTACCTGGAAGGACATGTGCAACTTTCACATCACTTTCTGAAGAGCTGTTAACCTGCTTTCAAGTTAACTTTGCCTCTTGTGAAAAGAAGATGTTGCTCCAGTGAGCCAACATTGACTCTGTGGATGAGGAAAACTCCTCGTGGAATAACTGAACAATAGCAACTTGAGCCCTTCGACAACGCTGTAGAACATACAACCATCTTCCTGGCCTGCCTATCTTTTAATCAGAGTTTCTGAAACTTGGCACCACTGTCGTTTCAGCTGAATAATTCTTTATTACGGGAGAGTCCTCCATTGTGATTGGAAACTTAGCAGCATCCTTGGTCAGAGTGCCCCTCTCCCCCTCGATGTGGCAACCATAAATGTCTTCAGATGTTGCCAAATATCTGGAGGACAATCTGCTCCCAGATGAGAACCACTGCTATAAACAATTCAATGAGTGAATAATCTGTCATCTTATTCAGTCCTGTGCATCCCTGGGTATATTTGTTATAGCAGCTCAAAGTAGCAGTTCTCAAATAATGGTATTCAAAGAACTCTCTAGGGACTCTACAAGGTTAAAACTATTCTCGTAATAATGCTAAGATGTTATTTTTCCTTTTTATAGTCTTGACACTTGTACTGATAATGTAAAAGCAATGTTTGATAGATAAAAATGTTGGCCGTGTAGTGTAAATCAAGGCAGCACTGTCTGTTTGTACAAATATTAATCATATTCTTTAATGCTATGTACTTTACAGGGGAAACACCATTCCATTTAAAAATGTCCCTGATGTAGAGTAATAAACATTTATTTCATTACATCTCAACTATGGAGTATAAATGTTTTAAATATTCTATGTATTGAAATGAGAGTAATGCACAAAACACTTTTAATGTATGCAGACTTATGATTGCTGTCTCAAAGTACTTATACAGTTGTGCAGAAGACTGGACTAGCTACGTTTTGTATGTGACACTATTTTTACTTTACGGAATGTTTGATGGACAGATAAGATTTTTCAAACTTGGATATTTAACAGATATTTTCTTGAGAAAGAATGAGGTGAACCTATCATTTCAGGGAAAACAACTGAGATTATGTTATTCATTAGCTGCTGATGATCATAAAATGCAAGTAATCAAGTAAAAATTAAAATATTGGAAAACTTGTGTTTACCACCATGAGTTTACTGATGTGATTGATAGTTGGGTCAATTTTTAAATTTTTTAAAGAATTATATAATTACCATCAAAATATAGAAGATCCACTTAATTCCACAAAGCAATACTTTCCAAATGACCAATACACAATATCATGGAATGATCTTCAGGTAAAAGTCACATACAAAGTAGAGTACTGATCAATTGATTTTAATATCACAGAGTATGAAAATTTCTCATTGCCATTAATATTTAAGAATTATTACCTACTGAGTTAAAGCATATAATTAAAAAAAAAAACATTACCTGCTTTAGCTACAAAAGTAATCCCTCTTTTTGCAACCATATATTTGTATGAATTCAGTTTTCCTCATATACCTCCACCGGCCTAACATAAGACAAGGGATTGATTACAGAAGCAAATACAAGAATCTAGATGTTTTCTACTAAGGCAAATATTAAACAGTGAGAGAGTAAAAGTGTCTCAGTTGTGTCTCACTCTTTGTGACCCCATGGACTATATACTTCATGGAATTCTCCAGGCCAGAATACAGGAGTGGGTAGTCATTCCCTTCTCCAGGGGATCTTCCCAACCCAGGAATTGAACTAGGGTCTCCTGCAAAGAGATTTGCAAAAATAGAAAGCAATACCATTCTTTTACAAGTGGTTGGCCAGTTTTCCCAGCACCACTTGTTAAAGAGATTGTCTTTGCTCCATTGTATATTCTTGCCTCCTTTATCGAAGATAAGGTGTCCATAGGTGTGTGGATTTATCTCTGGGCTTTCTATTTTGTTCCATTGATCTATATTTCTGTCTTTGTGCCAGTACCATACTATCTTAATGACTGTGGCTTTGTAGTAGAGCCTGAAGTCAGGCAGGTTGATTCCTCCAGCTCCATTCTTCTTTCTCAAGACTGCTTTTGCTATTCGAGGTTTTTTTGTATTTCCATACAAATCTTGAAATTATTTGTTCTAGTTCTGTGAAAAATACTGCTAGTAGCTTGATAGGGATTGCATTGAATCTGTAGATTGCTTTGGGTAGTATACTCATTTTCACTACATTTACTCTTCCAATCCATGAACATAGTATATTTCTCCATCTATTAGTGTCCTCTTTGATTTCTTTCATCGGTGTTTTATAGTTTTCGATATATAGGTCTTTAGTTTCTTTAGGTAGGTATATTCCTAAGTATTTTATTCTTTTCATTGCAATGGTGAATGGAATTGTTTCCTTAACTTCTTTTTCTACTTTTTCATTATTAGTGTATAGGAATGCAAGGGATTTCTGAGTGTTGATTTTATATCCTGCAACTTTACTATATTCATTGATTAGCTCTAGTAGTTTTCTGGTGGAGTCTTTGGGATTTTCTATGTAGAGGATCATGTCATCTGCAAACAGAGAGAGTTTTACTTCTTCTTTTCCAATTTGGATTCCTTTTATTTCTTTTTCTGCTCTGATTACAAAAATAAACTCAAAATGGATTAAAGATCTAAATGTAAGACCAGAAACTATAAAACTCCTAGAGGAGAACATAGGCAAAACACTCTCAGACATAAATCACAGCAGGATCCTCTATGATCCACCTCCCAGTATACTGGAAATAAAAGCAAAAATAAACAAATGGGATCTAATTAAAATTAAAAGCTTCTGCACAACAAAGGAAACTATAAGTAAGGTGAAAAGACAGCCTTCTGAGTGGGAGAAAACAATAGCAAATGAAACAACTGACAAACAGCTAATCTCAAAAATATACAAGCAACTTATGCAGCTCAACTCCAGAAAAATAAACGATCCAATCAAAAAATGGGCCAAAGAACTAAATAGGCATTTCTCCAAAGGAGGCATATGGATGACTAACAAACACATGAAAAGATGGAAATGCAAATCAAGACCACAATGAGGTACCATTTCACACCAGTCGGAATGGCTGCGATCCAAAAGTCTACAAGCAATAAATGCTGGAGAGGATGCGGAGAAAAGGGAATCCTCTTACACTGTTGGCGGGAATGCGAACTAGTCCAGCCATTATGGAAAACAGTGTGGAGATTCCTTAAAAAATTGCAAATAGGACTGCCTTATGACCCAGCAATCCCAGTGCTGGGCATACACACCGAGGAAACCAGAATTGAAAGAGACACATGTACCCCAATATTCTTTGCAGCATTGTTTATAATAGCCAGGACATGGAAGCAACCTAGATGTCCATCAGCAGATGAATGAATAAGAAAGCTGTGGTACATATACACAATGGAGTATTACTCAGCCCTTAAAAAGAATAAATTTGAATCAGTTCTAATGAGATAGATGAAACTGGAGTCGATTATACAGAGTGAAGTAAGCCAGAAAGAAAAACACCAATACAGTATACTGACACATATATATGGAATTTAGAAAGATAGTAATGATTACCCTGTATGTGAGATAACAAAAGAGACACAGAGGTATAGAATGGACTTTTGGCCTCTGAGGGAGACGGAGAGGGTGGGATGATTTGGGAGAATGGCATTGAAACATGTATACTATCATGTAAGAAAAGAAGTGCCAGTCTATGTTCAATACAGGATACAGGATGCTTGGGGCTGGTGCACGGGATGATCCAGAGAGATGATATGGGGTGGGAGGGGGCTTTGGCATTGGGAGATCGTGTACACCTGTGGCTGATTCATCTCAATGTATGGCAAAACCAATACAGTATTGTAACGTAGAATAAAGTAAAAATAAAATTTAAAAAAAAGAAAGCAATACCATTGCAGGCTAGAAAGATGATGGAACAAAAAGTCCCAGATCCTCCCACAGATAATTTGATTCATAAACAATAAGCACAAGAAAATCCTTTGTGAGAAGGAAGTTTCTCACAGTTAAAGCTCCTGTACCCAGCTGGCACAAACCCAGCTACAACAAATCCCATGGGAAAACTTGTGGCACCTTCTTGGCATAGGTCCTCTCCCTGGCACAGTATCACGTGATTGAGAGCACACCACTAGCTCCTGGATCCTCTTGTGGAACAAATGAGAAGGTTGGACTATATGTCCAACATTTTGACTTTCACTGGGTGAGAGGAGAGCCTGCCTGAGGGAGTAGCTGCTGTCCCACCTGTCTCAGAGCACAGATGGGAATCCAGACTCCTGGGGGCTGCTGAGAACGTGTTGAACAGTGCGTTGCTGACTCAGAGAACTCACAGCACAGCAGACAGACACCATAGGGAGCAAGGGATTATGAGCTCTTAAAATAAGATAGCAGCAAATCCCTCTAGTTACGAATATTCACACACAAATCCCGAGAAGATACTTCCACAGAAAAGGCTTGAAAAGCTCTCAGAATCTCTAGGCTGGCTTATTGGTGATGTCTTTCCACTGTAAAAAGCCAGTACATGAAGAAAGAGAAGTGGCTGCTTTTTCAAATGTACAGGTATCACCACAAAGTGACAAAGAACATAAACAAGCAAAGGAAAAGAGCCCAGGCAAAGGAACAAAACACATCTATAGGAACTGATTCTAAGAAAAAGAAAAAAAAAAAAAAGAAATATGAATTACCTGTCAAAGAATTCAAGCGGATATATGAATTACCTGACAAAGAATTCAAGCAACAGTCACAAAGATATTCAATGAGCTCAGAAAAATGATGAATAAACAAAACGATAATTCCAGCAAAAGAGAATATTTTAAAAGAATCAAAGAGAAATTGGGAGGCTGAGGATTTTAGTAACCGAACTGAAAAATTAACTAAAGGAGTTCGACAGCAGACTTGAACAAAGAGAAGAAAGGACCAGAGAATTTGAAGCAAGTCATTTAAAATTATCCAGAGAAGCAAAATTAAAAAAAAAAAAAATTAAAGAGTGAAGAACACCTAAATCCTGTAAGGATTCCCACAGTATGTTTATTAGTCCCATAAGGAAAAAGAGAGAGAGACAAAGGTGCAGAAAATTGATTTAAATAATGGCTGAAAACTCCTCCAGTCTGGGAAGGAAACAGGCGTCCAGATTCTAGAAGCCCAAATAAAAATAAATCAAAATTAAGATCCAAACAACTGCACACTGAGACAGTTTACAAAGTGTCAAGTGCCAGAAACAAGACAGTATCAAAAGAAAATGAATTCTTCATATGCAAGGGAACTGCAGAAGACTATTACAGGATTTCTCAATAGCAGCCTTCAGGAGAAGACAGTAGGATGATATCTTCAAAATGTTAAAGAAAAAGAGCTGCTAATTGTGAACTCCATGTGTCCAACTCTTTGGGACCCCAGACTGCAGCCCTCGAGGCTCCTCTGTCCATGGGGTTTCCCAGCCAAAAATACTGGAGTGGGTTGTGATTTTTTTTTTTCTCCAAGGGATATTCCTGACCTAGGTATCAAAGCTGTGTCCTCTGCATTGGCAGGCAGGTTTTTTACCACTGAGTCAGTAGGGAAGCCCTGTAAATGCCATATCTGGCCAAAAAGGGAGAGAGAGAGAGAGTTCCAAGACAAATAAAGGTTGAGGACAACTAGACCTACTTTACAAGGGTACTAAAGGGAGTTCTTCAAGTTAAAGCAAAGGACAGTAAACAGCAACATGATAGTATATAGTATATAGGAAAGTATAAAGTCTGTAGGTAAATTTAGATATACAGGCAAATTCAATGTATTGCAATACTATAAAAGTTATACATTAATCACTTTTAATTTTGCTCTAGAAGTTAAAATACAAACGATAATGCCAACTGTAACTACTGAAATATGTTAAAGAATACACAATATAAAAAGGTAATTAGTGATATCAATAATGCAGGTGTGTGTGTGTGAAAGTGTTAGCTGCTCAGTTGTTTCTGACTCTTTGCAACCCCAGGGACTGTAACCCACCAGGCGTCCCTGTTCACGGAATCCTCCAGGCAAGATAATGGAGTGTGTTTTCATGCTCCCTTCTCCATGGGATCTTCCCAACCCAGGGTTTGAACTAGGCAGGCAGATTCACATTGCAGGCAGATTCTTTACCCTCTGAGCCACCTGGGAAGCCCAATACAGATGTGTAGGGAGGAAAATTAAACCACAGACTCTTAAATGCAATTGAATTTAAGTTGTTTTCAGCTTATTACATATTGTTATAACAGTAAGATACTTTATAAAAGCCCCATGGTAACCACAAAGAAAATATCTATAGAAGATAACACAAAGGAAAATGAGAAGGGAGTCAAAGGATGCCACTACAAAAAGCAACCAAAACAAAATAAACAAGTGGGACTACATCCAACTAAAATTTTGTGCTCAGCAATAGAAATGATCAACAAAATGAAAAAGCAACCTACCAAATGAAGGAAAATATTTGTAAATCATATATCTACTAAAAGGTTAATAGGCAAAATACATTTTAAAAACTCGTGCAACTTAGCAGCAATGAAACAAATCACACCACTAATACATGGGCAGGTCTGAATAGACATTTTTCCTAAGAAGACATACAGATAGCCAGCAGGTACATGAAAAGATTTTCAACATCACTAATCATCACTAATCAAAACCACTATGGGATATTACCTCATACTTATTTAAAAGGCTACTATCAAAAAGACAAGAAATAACAAGTGTTGGCAAAAATGTAGAAAAAAGGGACCTCTTGAACACCATTGGTGGAATGTAAATCAGCGCAGCCATTATGGAACATAGTAGGGAAGTTCCTCAAAACAGTAAACGTAGCCCTACCACATTGAGCTGGTAATCCCACTTTTATCTGAAGACAATTAAGATATTAAATTGAAAGGTACATGTTCACTACAGCATTATTTACAACAGCCAAGATATGGAGACAACCTGTGTCCATGGACGGATGAATGGATAAAGAGAATATATAAATATATACACAATAGCCTATTGTTCAGCCATAATCAAGAACAAAACTTTGCCATTTATGACAACCTGAATGCACCTTGGGGGCATTATGCTACTGGAACAAATTAGAGTAACATATATACCACATAATCTCACAAGTGGAATCCCAAAATAAATAAATAAAGACCAAAACAAGTTCACAGCCACAGAGAACATTTGCTACTTGCCAGAGTTGAGAGGTTAGTGGGTGTGAAATGGATAAAGGAGGTTGAAAGGTACAAACCTCCAGTTATAAAATAAACAAGCCATAGCATCGAAACGCGCAACATGGTGACTATAGTTAGCAACACTGTGTTGCATATTTGAAAGCTACTAAGAGGCTAGATCTTGAACATTCTCATCACAAAACAAGTAACTTTTTACTAGGTAAGGTGACAAGCATTAACTAGACTTATTTTGGTAAGCATATCACAATTTATATGAATAATGAAGTATTATGCAATATACCTGAAACTACTATAATGTTATAGCTCAATTTTACCACCACCACCACCACAAGAGAAATCAATGAAACACAAAGGAAAAGAAGAGAGCAAGGGAGGAAGAGAGAGCCAAGAGAACTACAAGACACAAAGAAAAGAACTCAACAGAAGTTTTAAGTCCTTTCCTAATGATTATTTTAAATGTAAACGGATGAATCTTTCTAATTAAAAAAGGAGCTGACTTTATAAAAACAGAAAAGAATAAGATCCAAGTCTGTGCTGTCTATAAGAGGTTCATTTTGTACTTAAGGATATGTATATAGAGATTCAAATTAAAAGGGAAGAAAAGCATTGTATGCAAATGGTTTCCAAAAAAAAGCAGAGATCTTTGTACTTACATCAGGTGAAACAGTCTTTAAGACATAAACTGTCAGAAGAACAAGGGACATATAATAGTAAAAGGTCCAACTTGTGAAGATTAAATAATAATAATAAATATATCTGGATCCAACATAAGAGGATCTAAATAAATGACAAAAATTACTATTGACAAAATTGAAAGAAGAATTAGACAACATAAAAATAATAGAAATTTCTATTACCCTGCTTTCAATGATGTGTAGGACATTCAGACAGCAAATCAATAAGGAAACTGATGACTTGACCAACACTGTAGACCAAACAGGGGCTTTCTAGGTGGCTTTAGTGGTAAAGAATCCACTTGCCAATGAGGAGACACAGGAGATGTGGGTTTAATCCCTAAATCGGGAAAATCCCCTGGAGGAGGAAATGGCACCCTGATCCAGTATTCTTGCCCAGAAAAATCACATGGGCAGAGGAGCCTGGCAGGCTACAGTCCATGGGATCGCAAAGAGTCAGATAGGACTGAACAACTTTATCATGATAACACAGACCAAATAGACATATACTTACTGAATATTTCACCCAACAGCAGTAGAATATAGGTCTTTCTCAAGGACATACAGAACACTGTCTAGGATACATCACATATTAAGTAGCAAAACAAATATTAACAAATTTGATAAGATTAAAAGCATGCCAACTATCTTTTCTGACTACATGTAATGAAACTAAGAGTCAATACATAAGAAAAACTGGAAAATTCACAAATAGATTAAAATTAAACAGCATACTCCTAAACAACCAATTAAAGAAGAAATCAAAAGTGAAATAAAATAATATCTTGAGACAAAGGGAAACTGAAACACAGCATAGCAAAACTTAAAGGATTCAGCAAAATCAGCACTAAGCAAGGAGTTTACAGCACTAACCTCTACAATGAAGAAGATCTCAAATTCATAACCTAACTTTGCACTTCAAAGAACTACAAGAAAACTAGGAAGCCAAGCCTAAAGTTAGCAGAAATAAGGAAACAATAAACATTAGAGTATAGAAATACTGGAGAATATAAATTAATAAAATGAATTATTTTTTGAAAAAAAAAAAAACTGACAAAGCTTTCCCTAGATTAAGATAGACACAAATAAAATCAGATATGAAAGATTAGGCACTGCACCTGACACAGAAATAAAAGAACAATTATACACCAACAAACAGGATAAACTAAATGGAAACTTTTCTAGGAAAATAAAATACAACCTACCATGATTGAATAATAAAGGAATAAATATCTGAACAAACCTGTAACTAGTAAGAAGACTGAATCAGTGATCAAAAATCTCCTAGGAAAGAAAAGCTCAAAAACATATGGCTTCACTGGTGAATTCTACCAAATATGTAATGAAAAATTAATGTCAAATTCACAGAAAACTAAAGAGGCCGGAACATTTTCAAAATAATTTTTTATGAGACCAGCATTACCCTGATACCAATGTAAAAAAAAAAAAAAAAAAAGACACTATAACAAAAGAAAACTGAGGCCCATATCTCTGATAAATACAGATACAAAAATCCTCAACGAAATTGTACCAAACTGAATTCAATATTACATTAAAAGGATCACAAACCATGATCAGGGGGATTTATTCACATGATACAAGGACGATTCAACATGTAAAATTAATCAATGTGAAACTCCACAAGTACAAATGGTAAAAATTAATAATCATCTCCATCGATGTAGAAAAAATAATTCACAAAATTTGACACTCTTTTATCAGAAGAAAAAGAAAAAACAAACAGCCACAGTCAACAATAGGAATAGAGGTGCATTTACCACCTCACCATAAGAAAGGCCGTATATGACAGGCCCACCATTAACAGCACACGCAGCGAAAAACAAAATCTTTCGCTCTAAGTTCAGGAAAAGGGTAAGAATGCCCACTCTCATTGATTCTGCTCAACACAGCTTTACAAGTTCTAGTCAGAGCAATTAGCAGGAAAAGGAAATAAAAGGTATCCAGATAGAAAGGAAGAAGTAAAATTATCTGTTTGCAAATGACATAATCTTATATGTAAAAATCCTGACATCTCAACACAAAAACTACTAGAATTAATGAAACAAATTCCATAAAGTGGTAGAATATATAGTCAAAATACAAAAATCAATGTTTCTTTATATTAACAATGGGCAATCCATAAAGAAATTTAGAAAATAATTCCACTAATAAAGTATAAGAAAGAAATAAATACTTAGCAATAAACCTAACCATATGGCAAAAGACTTCTACACTAAGAATTATAAGACATTGCTGAAAGAAATTAAAATTACACATAAGTGAAATGCCATCCCAGGCTCATGCACTGGAAGACTTGAAGTTGTTAAAATGTCCATAACTACCAAAGCAATCTACAGATTCAATGTAATCCCTATCAAAGTCCAATGGCAATTTTTACAGAAATAGAAAAAAAATTCTGAAATTCATATGGAACTAAAAAGGACTACAAATAACCAAAATAATCTTGAAAAAGAATAAAACTAAAGATCTCACACTTTCTGATTTCAAAATATATTACAAAACTACAGTAAGCAAAATAATGTGGGCACTGATATAAAAACATATATATAAACCAACAGAACAAAGCAAAGAACCCAGAAATAAACACCCACATGTACAGTCAACTGATCTTCAACATGGGTGCCGAGAGATACAAAAAGGATAGCTTCTTCAGAAAAAGGTGTTAAGAAAACTGAATATCCACATACAGAAGAATGAAACTGGGCTCTTATCACTCACCACTCACAAATATGAACTCAAAATTAATTTAAAAACTTTTAAGCAGACGTGAAACTATAAAACTGGTAGAAGAAAACAGAGGACAGAATTCATGACATTGGTTTTGATAATGACTTCTTGAATAAGACATGAAAAGCCTAGGCAATAAGAGTAAGAATAGCAAGTGGAACTAGAGCAAAATAAAAATCTTCCACACAGCAAAAGAAAAATTAACAGAGTGAAAACGCAAACTATAGAATGGGAGAAAATATTTCAAAATACATACTGTTGATCAGAGTGTTTTTTTTCCCATAAAAGGGAATTTTGTTTATTACTTTTTCAAAACATGTATTTGACAAGAGATTAACATTCATAATATATATAGAACTTTTATAAGGTATTAGTAAGCAAAAAACAATAGTTCAATTAAAAAATGAGCAAATGACTTGAAAAGATATTTCTCAAAAGAAGATTTACAAATGGCCAATGAGTATATGAAAAGATGCTCAACATCACTAGTTATCAGGTAAATGCAATTCAAAATCACAGTGAGATATTACCTCACGCCTGATAGGATGGCCATTATGAAACAAAAACAGAGACAAAACCAAAAATAAATAAAAATAAAATCAGAAAGTACAAGTTGCTGATGAGGGTGTAGAGCAATGAGAACACTTGTACACTGTTGGTGGGACTATAAAATGGTATAGCCACTATGGAAAACAGTATGGAGGTTCCTCAAAAAATTAAAAATAGAACTACTGTAAGACTGGTTCCAAATAGGAAAAGGAGTAAGTCAAGGCTGTATACTGTTACCCGGCTTATTTAGCTTATAAGCAGAGTACATCATGAGAAACACTGGGCTGGAGGAAGAACAAGCTGGAATCAAGACTGCTGGGAGACATATCAATCACCTCAGATATGCAGATGATACCAACCTTATGGCAGAAAGTGAAGAGGAACTAAAAAGTCTCTTGAAAGTGAAAGAAGAGAGTGAAAAAGCTGGCTTAAAGCTCAACATTCAGAAACGAAGATCATGGCATCTGGTCCATCACTTCATGGCAAATAGATGGGGAAACAGTGGAAACAGTGTCAGACTTTATCTTTTTGGGCTCCAAAATCACTGCAGATGGTGACTGCAGCCATGAAATTAAAAGACGCTTACTCCTTGTAAGAAAAGTTATAACCAACCTAGATAGCATATTGGAGAAGGCAATGGCACCCCACTCCAGTACTCTTGCTTGGAAATCCCATGGATGGAGGAGCCTGGTAGGCTGCAGTCCACGGGGTCGCTAAGAGTCAGGCACGACTGAGTGACTTCACTTTCACTTTTCACTTTCATGCATTGGGGAAGGAAATGGCAACCCACTCCAGTGTTCTTGCCTGGAGAATCCCAGGGACGGGGAGCCTGCTGGGCTGCCGTCTACGGGGTTGCACAGAGTCAGACACGACTGAAGCAACTTAGCAGCAGCAGCAGCAGCAGATAGCATATTCAAAAGCAGAGACATTATTTTGTCAACAAAGGTCCTTCTAGTCAAGGCTATGGTTTTTCCTGTGGTCATGTATGGATGTGAGAGTTGGGCTGTGAAGAAGGCTGAGTGCTGAAGAATTGATGCTTTTGAACTGTGGTGTTGGAGAAAACTCTTGAGAGTCCCTTGGACTGCAAGGAGATCCAACCAGTCCATTCTGAAGATCAGCCCTGAGATTTCTTTGGAAGGAATGATGCTAAAGCTGAAACTCCAGTACTTTGGCTACCTCATGAGTACAGTTGATTCACTGGAAAAAACTCTAATGCTGGGAGGGATTGGGGGCAGGAGGAGAAGGGGACAACCGAGGATGAGATGGCTGGATGGCATCACTGACTCGATGGACTTGAGTTTGAGTGAACTCCGGGAGTTGGTGATGAACGCGGAGGCCTGGCGTGCTGCGACTCATGCGGTCGCAAGGAATCGGACACGACTGAGCGACTGAAGTGAACTGAAGATCCAGCAATCCGACCTCTGTGTATATATTCGAAAGAATGGGAACCAGAATACTGGAGAGACACTTGCACTCACATGTTCACTGCAGCATTGTTCACAATAGCAAAGAAGTCTGTGCAGTGCTGTGCTAGGTTGCTTCCGTCATGACCCTGTGGACAGTGGCCTGCCAGCCTCCTCTGTTCACTGGATTCTCCAGGAGAGAGTACTGGAGTGGGTTGCCATGCCCTCCTCTGGGGGATCTTCCTCGCCCAGAAATCAAACCCATGGGTCCTGTAGCTCCTGCACACTGCAGGAAGATTCTTTACCACAGATACCGGGAAAGCCCAGCAAAGAAGTCTAAATAACCTAAATGTCTGTTGACAGGTGAATAAATGAATAAAATATGGTATAACGAAATATCATTCAGCAATAGAAAGAAAGGAAATCCCATCATACACTACAACATGGATGAACCTTTAAGGACATTACGCTAGCTGAAATAAGTCATTCACAGAAAGACAAATACTTACATGATTCCATTTCTATCAGATATCTATAACAGGCAAACTCATTGAATTAGAAAACAGAACAGATGTTGAGAGATGAGGACAGAGGGAGTTGCTATTCAATAGGATAAAACCACATTTACCCAAGAAGAAAAAATTCTAGAAATCTGTTGTACAACATTGTGCATATAGTTAACAATATTGCCCTGTACCCTTAAATATAAGAGTATAAAGAGGGTAGATTCCAAGTTATGCGTTTTTACTATAATAAAAAAATTATATAAAGCAATGTTACTTTTATACCAGCATGCAATGTTTTTTTTTATTTACAAAATTAATCAAACGTTTTTAATTTTTATCATTTTAGTCTTAATTTAATTGATGTACAATGTTGTAGCTTCTCATTTTAATTTTTAGTATCATAAATATTCATTGATATGCTCACTGAAGACTCTTGGAGAGTCCCCAGTAATTTCAGTGAATATAAATGATTCCTGTGACCAAAACGTTCAAGATTCACTAGCTTAGTTAGACTGTACTCTCAATAATACACATGCCCAAAATATGTTTTTAATATAATGTTGGTTGCACTTAATTACCATGTAAGTTTTAATTTTCTTTTAAAGTTTTCCAGTAAACATGTATGGTTGTGAGTTGGACCATAAAGGCTGAGCACTGAAGAACTGATGCTTTTGAACTGTGTCGTTGAAGATTATTGACAGTCCCTTGGAATGCAAGGAGATCAAACCAGTCAATTTTGAAGGAAATCAACACTGAATATTCATTGGAAGGACTGATGCTGAAGCTGAAGCTCCAATACTCTGGCCATCTGATGCAAAGAGCCGATTCATTGGAAAAGACCCTGATGCTGGGAAAGATTGAAGGCAGGAGGAGAAGCGGATGAAAGAGGATGAGATGGCATCACCGACTCAATGGCCATGAGTCTGAGCAAGCTCTGGGAACTGGTGAAGAACATGGAAGCTGGGCATGCTGCAATCCATGGGATCCCAAAGAGTTGGGCATAACTGAATGACTGAACAGCAACAAGAAAGGTTTGTTTTTCATTTTGGGTTTTTTTTTTTTGATGTGGACCGTTTTCAATGTTTTTATTGAAATTTGTTATAATACTGCTTCTGCCTTGTTTTGTTTTTTTTTTGCCCACGAGGAATGTGGGATCTTTGTTCCCTGACCAGGGATTGAACCTGCACCCCTGCACTGGAAGGTAAAATCTTAACCACTGGCCCACCAGGGAAGTCCCAACATGTCAGTTTTTGAAACATGAATGTTAATAGACTTACAAAAAAATCAGTTCCTTCCTCTACAAAGAGTTTTTTATTTTTAAAAAATAATTAAAATATTGCATCAATTTAGTTGCTCAGTCATGCCTGACTCTTTGCGACCTCATGGACTGCAGTACTCCAGGCTTCCCTGCCCATCATCAACTCTCAGAGTTTACTCAATCTCATGTCCATTGAGTCAGTGATGCCACACAACCTTCTCATCCTCAGTCATCCCCTTCTCCTCCTACCTTCAATTTTTCCCAGCATGAAGGTCTTTTCAGATGAGTCAGTTCTTTGAATCATGTGGCCAAAGTATTGAGATTTCAGCTTTAGCATCAGCCCTTCCAGTGAATATTCAGGACTGATTTCCTTTAGGATTGACTGGTTGGATCTCCTTGCAGTCCAAGGGACTCTCAAGAGTCTTCTCCAACACCACAGTTCAAAGGCATCAATTCTTTGGCACTCAGCTTTCTTTATAGTCCAACTCTCACATCCATATATGACTACAGGAAAAAACCATAGCCTTGACTAGATGGATCTTTGTTGGCAAAGTAATGTCTATGCTTTTAAATATGTCATCTAGGTTGGTCATAACGTTTCTTCCAAAGAATAAGCATCTTTTAATTTCATGGCTACAGTCACCATCTGCAGTGATTTTGGAGCCCCTCAAAATAAAGTCTGTCACTGTTTCCACTGTTTCCCCATCTATTTGTCATGAAGTGATGGCAAAATATTGCATATGAAGTAACACTGGTAACCTTTTCTTATGTTTAATTCCTCCAGATAATTACTAATTCTTTGTAAAAACAATCAATAGATTATTCTTTTAGTGTCTCTATGTAAAGCAATAAAAATCAAGATTGAAAAATACTAGTAATGCACAGGATGATTCAGGTAGAGGATGTGGGGTGGGAGGTGGGAGGGGGCTTCGGCATTGGGAGATTGTGTTCACCTATGGCTGATTCATGTCAATGTATGGCAAAACAAATACAGTATTGTAATTAAAAAAATAAATAAATTAAAAAAAAATACTAGTAACGTAAACAGAGCAAATAGTAACTGGCTGCTGCTATATTCCAGGCTCTGATCTGTCTCATCTAATCCTACAACTGCCGTGTGAGGTGGATATTATCATCGTTGTGCAGATAAGGAAAGGTGAGGCTATGTAACTGTTTAAGCTAGCACATGGCAGAGCTGAAGTCTTAGAGCTAGAACTGAGGTCCCTTTGTGTTCAGAGCTAATGTGTGTGTATGCATGTTTGTGTGTTTCTCCTCTTTAACAAGATCAAGTGTGTGTGTGTGTCTTCTTTAAAGGGATGGGGGTTCTGTGCTGTTGAACACATGCTTCCTCTGAGCTGCTATGCCATTTGAGCTAAGAGAGCAAATCCAGGTCAGCAGGAACGCTGCCAGCTGTGAAACAGGTCATGAGAAACGGGAACCACCGAGTCTGGGGAAATTACCAGGGGGCTCAGGGGAGGCCCGACTGCTGCTCTCAGCTGGAGACAAGAATAAATAAACTTGTCCTGTAAAGTGCAGAAGATGCAGGCAACTCCACAGCTCTCGCCCCAGACTAAATCCCAAGACAAAGGCAGTCACAGTGTCAGTAAGGATGGAGTTCAGTTGGCTCAATCCAAGTATTTTCTTCCCTTGCCCATGCTTGCTATGAGGTGTGGCAGGTGTGCCTAGATATAGACAGAAATAAGTTAGGAGCATTAAGTACACACTTCTTTGTCCTCTGTGCTGATGGCAAATGGAGTCATATAACAATAAGGTCCCTGGGATTCCAGGAATTGATATGCCAATCATTTCTGCCTGTCCTCCACATAACAGAATGAGTAGCTGGATAGGGATACATATACTCTCTTAAAAGAGGGTTGAGAAATAGAAGCGCCCTCTACAGACTAAGAACACCAGGAATTATTTAAGGATAGTGTTTAGCATAATATTGCATTCCCAAAAGTATATTCTTCTTGAGAAATTCATGAGAGTTCTGAGGTCAAGTAGATCGGGGAAATACTGTGTGTTAGAGTCAAACTTGGAGATTCACATTAAAGTATCAATGGCTTTGAGAATTAGTGCAGGGAGATATTTATGTATGTTGGCTTAATCACGAGTTTTCCAAGTGGAATGCACAGATAATGACTTATGAACACATTTTGGACCAGTGAGATGAGAGAGTGTGGTGCGTCCTCGGCTAAAAAGTAAATAGACCTAACCTTGGAAAATTCTTAATTTCTATGGACCTCCATTTTCTCCCTGGGAGAATGGGCTTAATCACAATTATGTCACACAGGTGTTTTAAGAGTTAAATGAAATAATACACATGTAATATTTATATTACATTTATTAAGGATATATTTATAAACGCAGCATTTTGTATATATGTGTGCTCATTCAGTCATGTCAGACTCTTTGTGACTGTAGGATTATCCAGGCAAGAATACTAGAGTGGATTGCTATCAGTGTGGATATGCACGTCAGTGTGGGTTTGTGTTTTTGAGCATCAAGCTATACAAGCTGGGTTATATCTGTGGTATGTGTATCTAAATGTTTAGCTTCGTGTACTTATCTGCCTTGTCTCTAGGTTTCTCTTTGTATGCTTTTCTCTGCTTGTACACACACAAGCATACTGTATCTCTATATATTGACTCCATTGTTTCTAGGTCTCTAAGCTCCTAAATGCATGAGTGTTTATCCTGCTTTTGTGTAACTCTGCAATTGTCACACTTGGTTGTATCACTGTATCATTTGGTAAATGTCTCCCCAGACGTAAGTGCATGTCTTTGCTATGTGACAGTATCTCTGTTGACATGCTTAAATAGGTGTCCTTGTATGTGACAATTGTGTTTTTAATGCCCATTTATATAGGTCTGTGGGCTTCCCTGGCGGCTCAGATGGTAACAATATGCCTGCAATGCAGGAGACCCAGGTTTGATCCCTGGGTTGGGAAGACTCCGTGGAGAAGGAAAAGGCACCCACTCCAGTATTCTTGCCTGGAGAATCCCCATGGACAGAGGAGCCTGGCGGGCTACAGTCCATGGGGTCGCAAAGAATTGGACATGACTGAGCAACTAAGCACAGCACACACAGGTCCACACCACCTGTGTCAGTGTGTGTTTGTGTACACGTGCACATTTCCTAAAGCTTTATTGCCGCATACACGTTGGTATTTTCCGCAGCTAATGTAAAACTGTCAAACAGTCCTGAACGACAAATGGGAAATATCCCCACCGTATCCAGCTATACTGGCCCTTTTTACTTTTAATAGAAAATTGATCTTATCCTTTACAGCCTATTATACTACATATCAATGCACAGATGCAAATATTTCCATGTCACTAACATAAAGCCTCTATCAACCCCAAGTGATCTTTTGTGTATATTGGATCTGAAATTATCTTCTTTGCTTTATAATAGAGGTGAAAACCAAGCAAAGCATTTCTTGAGCCATAAAATTTAACTCAAAAGTCAGCTGAGCTTATGGATTTTCCTGCACAGAATCTTTCATATTAGGGGCCTGTAGTAAAGAACTCCTGTTGATTTTTGTAAACTCTGGAAGCACTAAAGAGAGGTGTAATTTCATCTTTTAACCCAACCATTAGTAAAATAACTGATGAATCACTGTTGTTGGGGCTGATGTAAAAGAAAGGAAGAGAGAAGGGCCTGTGCCAAGCCCAGTGCTAAGTGACTCATCATATCATATTATGTATGCGTCAAGTGAGAAGGGCTCAGCATACATTTGAATTCAAGTCTTACAGGAAGCTAGAATTAGAAGGCTCTGAAATTTGCATAATGGCATGACGGGCTCTGTGGTTGATAACATCAAAAGCAATCTCTATTTTTAGATATAATCAAGTTGAATCTCACTGAATATGAGCAGCAGTCCTAGGATCACCACATCAGATCTTGGGGTCTTAGATGTGAGATTTAAACCCAGATTTCTTTGCAACATCTTCCAATTGCTGACAATTCTCAAAGGGCATATATTGTAAGAGCTGACTAAAACCACTTTCTTCATGCTTGGGACTCACTGTCCATGTTAAAAACAAATCAAAGACAGACAGAAGTACAACCTTCCTTGGGTACAAATTTTAAAGTTATACAGCTCTAACATCTGTCAGAAAATGCCCTCACACTTAGAGCCTTTTGGTCAATACTAATACATGAGCAGATTTGGATTTTAAGCACCTTATCCTATGGTTTTCTCCAATTTCACACCAAAATGTTCCTTATTAATAAAAGTAGAACAGTCAGTGCAGGAGTCTAAGATGTCCATTCATTATAATCCAGGGGCAGCGCAGCAGAGAACAACATGCCTGCGGCTCATCACCCCATCCAGAACCCCAAGGCCAGGTGTGCGGAGCATGCTTGGTGCTTTCACCACCTCCTGCCCACAGAGACAGAATAGCTCAACCCCCAACACTGGGAAAGAGGAAAAAAACATGAAAACTCATAACACTATAAAAAACGAAGGCTAGAAATCTAATGAGAATCTCGGAAAGGCTGATGCTACTTTGTCAGACAGACAGAAGGAAAGAAAACAAGAGGGAGAAAGAGGGAAATGATGAAAAACAACATGAAGACAAAATTAATTGGAAAACTCAGAAGAAAAATGTAATGCTAGTAATTAACATTTACTAAGGACGTATTATACACCTACACTATACTACACATTTCACAGACATTAATTCTTTCTGCTCCTCAAAGCCAACCTCTGAGATACAAAGTATATTATCCCCCATTCTAAAAGCCAGAGATGTGCGTGTTAGTGAGACCTTGTCCGAGGTCAAAAAGCTAATAAATGAAATGCTGAGTCTCAAATTCGGGTGTCCAATTGTGAACCATATGGACTTTTATGGAGAAAATAAAGGTACAGCCTTGGCAAGCAGCATATTAAGGTCAATGTGATTACACAGACATTACGTGGAAAATGTTGGACTATGATTTTAGCTTCACCTACTTACAATTCACTGACTCAGAAATCAAGGGACTACTAATCTAAAACCGGGCCACATGCCCTCTCTACTTTCAAATATACTCTGCAAGCTGAACAATGTGGTGCACCTTGCCCCAGCCATGCCATTTTCCTGCACAGAGTGAAAGTTAGTATATTTCAGAAACAACAGGTCCAGAGTAGGTAGAGACTTATTGGTACAATCTATTCTATTATGAACTCATTTTTGTTAATATCCTGAGTGATGAATTTGTATGTAGAAGTAGAAACTGGAAACTAACATTTGTTCATATCTGACAGAGTTCAGAGAATCAGACACGATCAGGGAAAAGAGAAATAAGTCTAATTGTTTGTCAACCAGTGGTCCATCAGAAAAGCTCTTGACAAACTTAAAGCTTAAAGTCTAACCTGAGAAGCTAATTTGTTTACATAAAAGTAGGCAGACGATAGAACTGTTATCTACCAAATCATCTGCCAGGTAAGGAGAACTTACTTCATGCAGGCATGAATGTAACAGACAGACAGACAGAGAGAAGGAAAGAAAACGAGAGAGAAAGAGGGAAATGATGATGAACAAGATAAAGAGAAAAATATTTGGAAAACTCAGAAGAAAAATGTAATTATAAAAATGAGCTACTGAATGATCAGAAGAAAATTTGAGAAAATTACATAAGGAGTTTTAGCAAAGAATGGACTACACACTTAAGAAGCAGCAGAAGTACTCATACTCGAGACAAGTTTGAACTGGAAACCATGTGGGTAAACAATAAGCAAAGTGAAAGAGAGAAGGAAATATATAATATTAATTAAACTACAAATTGTAGAACCTGAATTCACACTGGAAGCAGAAAAAAGTAGAATGAAATTGACAGGAATGTAAATCTATTGAGACAAAAGCTCAAGATTTACTTTCAGAATGCAGAATGAAAGAAAAACAAAGGAGATGCAAATAATAAGAGATGTCAATATGTAAAGAAGAATGAGTTTGGAAACCTGAAATGCAGATTATTCTTATTCCTGAGCACAAGAGATTTTTAAAGAAACTGGCAAAATAATTAAGATATCCTGAAAGAAAACCACTTTTGAGAAAATAAAGATTATTTTTCCAAACTGAAAAGAGGTCTTAACATTTCAAACAAATGCACACAAATAACAGTGCAAATCTAAGTCCCTCTAGGTGATATTTTAGAATAAAAGAACTCTGTAGGTATGGCAGGCATGCATGCCTGTGTGCTCAGCCACGTTTGATCCTTTCTGATCCCATGGACTGTAGCCCTCTAGGTTCCTCTTTCCATGGGATTTCCAGGCAAGAATGCTGGAGTGGGTTGCCATTTCCTCCTCCAGGGGATCTGCCTAACCCAGGGATTGAACCTGTGTCTCATATCTCCTACATAGGCAGGCAGATTCTTTACCCCTGAGCCACCTGGGAAGCCCCTGTAGGTACGGATGAAGATACAAATATTAAGCTGACATAAAATTTTAACTCATGAATGCTACAGAAAGACATTTGCAGATACACAAGTATTTAAGATGGCAAGCTGAACACAGCATTGAGCTGTGCTTCATCATGAAACTTCTAAACATTACCTCCAGTAAAGGAATTTCAAGAAGGCATGAATTCACACAAACAGAGAGAATGGGAATCAACAAAACTAACAAAATTTTGGTTGCTGGAAAGCTGAGGGAGTAATGTAAGTGACTCAGCCAGCCAGAGAAAGATGAATAGTTAATCTAGAAGCCAGAAAAACTGGTAAGAAATTCAATTTACATTCAAAACTTCCCCAGATCTGGAGAAATGACAGAACTGAAATCTCTGGAATTGAGATATTAGAAAAGCAAATTTTAAAAATGGAGGACTTGAATATCTGGTTAAGAAACATAGATCACCGTCTCACTTTAGGCTTCTCCACAGAGTCGGGTTACTTACCTTTCACAACTCTGGAAAAAGATTTGAGAAGGTAACATAGAGTCTCAGGACCAAGTCACTCACAGTTGAGGACTGGACATGTCAACTATCAACATGATCACTATTCTGAGTAATCTGACTGAGTGTGATTGATACAGTATTGTGAAAACAAAACACACTGAACACTAGAAAATCAAAATGAGAGCTATATCCTGGTACTTTCAATGACTTTCTTCACTTTTATTTCCATATTTTCACAATCAGGTATATTCCACCTATATGGAAAAGTGGAAGGTTTATTTTTTTCCCCCTTGGATAATCTAACTACCTCCAAAGGACATGGAAGGTTTCCTAGTGAGGTATTTCAGGATACTGACTGAAGTGGACAATTTTCAGCCACCCATAGATTCCAAACAGGTTTTGGGCACAACGTACCCATATGAGTAGACACGGAAATATTGATAAGCATTTATGAAACCCATGTTATATGAAAGCAAAGACTAACATAGAAAGAATTGTCATTGGAATCAGTAATTTCAATCAGTCATCCTAAAGACCAATGCTGAAGCTGAAACTCCAATACTTTGGCCACTGGATGCAAAGAACTGACTCACTTGAAAAGACCTTGATGCTGGGAAAGACTGAAGGCAGGAGAAGGGGACGACAGAGGATGAGATGGTTGGATGGCACCACCGACTCTATGGACATGAATTTGAGCAAGCTCCATGAGTTGGTGAAGGACAGGGAAGCCTGGCGAACTACAGTCCATGGGGTCACAAAGAGTCGGACACAACTGAGTAACTGAACTGAACATAGAAAGAACAACAATACTGGAGGAATCTTAAGCTAGGCAAGGAGAACTTTTGAGCTAACATCTGGCCATCAGCATAACTGACTCCACCTGGGACCTATGCTCCTCCTGTCCTTCCATTGACCCTACCCAGGCTGCACTGTAAATCTCCTCTCTGCCATCAAAGGCTTTGTACCACTAGATGTTGTTTAATTATCAACAGGTCCAGGTGGTCTCTATGCTTGGTGAGTCTCCAAACAACGATGAAGACTTATTCTGACATATTTCCAGCACCTGAGAAGCTAGTTGCTGCTGCTGCTGCTGCTGCTGCTGCTAAGTCGCTTCAGTCGTGTCCAACTCTGTGCGAGCCCATAGACGGCAGCCCACCAGGCTGCCCCCATCCCTGGGATTCTCCAGGCAAGAACACTGGAGTGAGTTGCCATTTCCTTCTGCAATGCATGAAAGTGAAAAGTGAAAGTGATGTCGCTGAGTCGTGTGGAATTCTTCACGATCCCATGGAATGCAGCCCACCAGGTTCCTCCATCCATGGGATTTTCCAGGCAAGAGTACTGGAGTGGGGTGCCATTGTCTTCTCTGAGAAGCTAGTTGCTCATTGATAAATCTTGACTTAGGAATGTACTTCCTGTTTCCAAACACGTTCTCCCATACCCTACCTAGTTTAACTAAAAAAAATTGTCCCAGTGGCCCCCTCAGTGTTGCAGAGAGCAACTGAGAACACTCTCACGTCACCAACCACCCAATTTACCCTGTGAGTAAATTACCCTATAATAAACTGAGCCATTGATTCTATGGAGCTGCCTGCCTCATTTTTGTCTGAAGATAATTTCTCGGTTTGGTGGGCAATTTTTGATCTCACAACTAACAGTAATATCCTCTGAAGAAAGTTTAAACAATATTAAACCTCTAAGAATTTACTCTAGAAACAAACCCATGTGGCTTAGTCCACATGTCTTGGGAGACAACTGCCTAACTGGCAGTTCTCAGAGCTAACCTCCATGAAAATACAAAGTAGAAAGGGAAATAAAAATGGACTAATTTGAAGCTCTGGCTTCCTTGGTGGCTCAGCGGTAAAGAACCTGCTTGCCAAGCAGGAGACACAGGTTTGGTCACTGGGTCCAGAAGATCCCCCGGAGAAGGAAACAGCAACTCACTCCAGTATTCTTGCCTGGAAAATCCCAGGGACAGAGGAGCTTGGCGGGCTACAGTCCACAGGGTCACAAAGAGTCGGGCACAACTTAGTGACTAAACAACAAACACAATTTTAAGCTCATGGGTATTAAAATTTGACAATTAACAGATTATTAAATAAATTATTACTAAATTCTGTATAAGGTGGACCATTCCACTTGTTACTCTCTTTGGATGCTTGCCACTAAGTCATATTTGGGATTAAATTAATAGTCATTTGTTTATTCTTTAAAAAGTCACGTTTCAGGAATGGAAATAATTAGCCTAGAGTGAACATTTCAAGAATAATTAGCCCCTAGACTGAACAGTTGTTTTGCTTCAGTCAGCTTAACAAGTCATAAAAATAAGAACTAAAAAGATCAAATACTTTCCAAGTCAACGAACTGCATCCCAGAATGAAGCTAAAAATTATTTATAATAATTATTTATCCAGCACCTAAGAAGCAAAATTCAGAATATCTGCTATCCAATTAAAAAAAATTATCAGGAATGCAAAAACGCTGGGAAATGTGACCCATGGTGAAGGAAAAAAAAATCAGTTACCTGAATTTGAGACATTTTTAAAAATAATGGTTGAAAATCCCTCCAATTTTATAAAACTATAAACTCACAGATCCCAGAAGCTCGAGGAATCCTGGTACAAGAATGAATAAGTAAATACAACTATGCTAAGGAATAGCACCAACAAATTTAAAATTGACACAGAGAGAAAAACCCTAAAAGCAGCAAGAAGGAAAAGACATACTACATACATGGAAATGGAAGTAAGAATGACAGCAAAAATATCATCAAAAACAAGGCAAGCAAACAATCAGTCAAGAAACATCTTTAAAGCAGTGGGTGAGGGGTAGGGCATGGAATATCTTTAAAAATATCTTTCAGCAATTAAGGTGAAATAAGATTGTTTCAGAGATGCAAAAGTCATCACCACTAGACCCACAAAACTAGAAATATTCAAGCAAGTCCTTCAGGCAGAAGGAAACTAATACAGGTAAAATTATAGATCTAAATAGGTCAGTGAAGACCAGAAACGGTACCCCATGGGTAAATATGTAAGATTTTTTTCTTGATATTTAAATTTTTTAAAGACACTTGATTGTTCAAAGAAAAATAATAATTCAGTGTATAATATATGAAAAAGGAATAATTATATGTGTATAATATATGTAAAAGGAAAATGAATGTCAACAATAGCACAAAAGCCAGGAGAAAAGAAATGGAAGATAGTAGTGTAAGGTTCTTATACTACACACGAATTGATACAATATCACTTAAAGGTAGATGGTAAGTTAAAGATCTATGACATAAACCCTAAGGCTAAAATAACAAAGCATAGATTTATACCTAATAAGCTAACAAAGGAGATAATATGGACTCATAAAAATATGCAATTACTTTAAAAGAAGACAGAAAAGAGAACAAAGAACAGATGGGACAAATAGAAATGAATAGCAAGAGAACAAATGGCAAGCTGATTTATAATTTTAAAATGATGACTTGGTGTACTTAAGTTTGCAGCTATTTATCTGCATTTGTTTGAAATGTTGAAACCTCTTTCAATCTGGAAAAATAAGCCTTGCTTTTTCAAGGGCTATTTTCCTTTAGAATATCTTAAGATAGGCTAATTTAGCAACATAAAATATTAATCTCTTCTGCACACTCCACGCACATCCACCCTCAAAAAAGAAGATACACATAAGTGCAATTTGTTGTTGTTAAGGCACTCAATGCAATTAAGAGGTAAATAAACTGGAAAGGACATGTATTTAATATGTTATGATAAAGAAACATTTTAATAACCTTTAAATATCAAGAATTTTATAATGAGAAAACAAAAAGTGATCCTCAATCGAAAAGTAGGAAACAAACATGAGTGAATATTTACAAAAGCACAAAAAATAATGAAAAAAGTATTAAAAATATCGTGTTGCCTAATTTTATAAATGCAAATTAAAATAAGCTATTCTGCCTACAACCTGACATTATTATAAATTGCAGTATTCTGTTCTGCCAAAGCAAAGGGGGAAAGTCACCTTCATATAATTCTGAAGAGACTGTAATCAGTCTGCAAATAAATTATTACTGAGCATCTATTAGAGCTAGGTGTCAGAACTGAAAAGCAAATTGTATGTTTTTCAAAATTCTTACAATCATTCATGCCTTTTCTCCCAGTACTTCTACTGACTGAGATAAAACTGTAGCTTTTAGTTTGTTAATGAGAGTCAGGGTGCCCTCCTTTTGCTAAGACCCAGCTCAGTTGCATACATGGTGTGAAAATCAGTATTACAAGCAAATAAAAAATGAAGAAATGTATGTACACAGTAGATACATACACATATAACTGTAAAATAAACATTATATCAAGTATAAAGAAATATCAAGATATGAGGTTTTTAGAAAGATACATTAAATACGAACAAGATTAAAAGAGTAAAAATACTATCGTATAATGAGACATATAGCTTCTACCTCTACTTTTATCTCTGTTTCTAATACTATTGATTTATGTATCAAATGCCAACTTTTCCATTGAGTTCCAGACTACTATTCCAGGTTCAAGTTAAAATGTCCAAAAATGAAGCCGTTTGTTTCCCCTTATTTGGCCTCCCTTCCTCAAATCAGTTCCTCCCCTAGTTTTCCATTATGAGTAGGCAAAACTGTTGTTTTTCTGGACTCTTTTTATTTTCAATCTCTCTTTTATTGGTCTTCATCAAGCACTGCCATCTCTGCCTCCAAATCATATTGCTAATCTGGTGTTTTATCTTCCACACTGCTACTTGCACTCCTCTTCTCTAAAATCCATTCCAAATATTGCAGCCAGCGCGATTCTCTAAAACTACAGATCCAATCATATAGGTCCCTTGGTTGAAACTGACTGTAACTTTCCACCACACGGGATCCAGGAGCCTCCATTCTCTGGTCTCTAAGATCAGTCTCTCCTCATCTTGCCCACTAACCTGAAGACTCTAGCCTCAATCAGGACAAGAAAGTTCCCACGCAAAGGTGTTGCATTTGCTCTTCCTAGAATGTTACTTCGCAGTATTCAGATCTCTGTTCAGAGAGGTCTTCTTTGATTACTTGTAAATGAGCACTCTCTTCCCCAGCCTTCACCTAACCCTACACACGGATATGTCAGGGACTTTCCACCATTTATGGCTCTATCTGAATTCATATTTCTCATTCAGCTACTGATGTGTTGAGTGGCAATGATAGCTAACCCAAAATCTAAGCCCGTAACAACTGTATTGCTTAAATATCAATAATACTATATCTGTATTCAGATATGTTTTTTTTCTTTATGATGCTTGGTCATATGATCCAAATTTTGTATGACTGATAAACATTTGTTTTAAATCCAGAATGAAAAGCTAATACACAGAGAACTTAAAACAGTAATGACGAAGTGTAGAATGCACAAGAAGGGAGGCATTTGCCTTGAGAATTAGATTAGGTCATTTCCTCAGTTGTGAGCAATTTTTAAGATAATCTTCATTTGAGTGGAAGGTCAAATGAGAAAATTTATTATACAAGAAGGGAAAACTGTATGAGATGAGAAAATCATGTGAAAGAGATGTGGGCAAAGGAAAGCAGAGCACCAGAGGAATCTAACTGAAGACTCTCCATTCTCTGTTGCCCTGCCAACTGGTGTGGGGTAACAGTATTTTAATAAAGTAACCAGGAAGGAGAGGTGGGGCTTCACATGATCTAGCTGACTTTGTTGTAGGTAAGAGAACATGGAGAGATTTGGAGAGATTCATATACAAATTAAGTAATGAAGGTTAAGACTTTAGCTTATATATGAAAGGGTTAAATGGAGTTCACATGTTGGAAAGAGCTCCTTGCTTTCCACTCTCCTGGAAAGGAATAAATCCCATGGTTACGTGTCCCACATTGTTTTGGTTTTGACCTACTAGTTTCTCTGCCAGTAACAAGAATCACAGACTGAGCAAAAGTGGATGTTGACTCACTCGATACCTAGGTGCATTCTCCAGGGTTCAGTGAGAAAGGACAGCTAGCAACTCGGTGTCTTCTCTTTGCCCTTAACTTAAAGAGATGTCCAAAAAGAGATGAAGAATAGAACAAGATGACAAGGTAAAGAGTCAGTGACTGACTTTTGCGATGAGAACAGTATCCTTGACATACAGAATGATCAGCAAAATGATGGCACTTCTTCATACCTAGCAGGGCCCCTGGTACTAATGCAGCCTGCCATGTAATGCCCACTTCTCCAGGAATCCCCCAAAAGAGGAAAATTTGGTAAAGTTTGTTGAGTCAACCTGTTTAACTTTAAGTTCATAAGTATGCAAGTACAATGGTTATCCACCTCTTTTTAGCTCTACAGTTTGAACTCCTGAACCTGTCCTGGAAATCAATCTTTACTTGAACTAAACTCAAATTCAACAGATAATTGCAGAAGTCTTATAGAATAAAAATTGATCTTTGAAAAATGGATTTATTTTCTTTTGCTTTAAGAACAAAATCCATTCTGGTTAAATGAGGCTTTATTTTCCATTCCATTCAGAAAGTGTTCCCTCTCTATATAAGATCTATGCAGCTCACAGGGGAGTTGGGAATCACTGGTGTGGGGAAGATCAAGAGCGATGAGCCACTTTTGTCAAATCAAGCCATTAAATATATTATGTAAGAATCAATACACTGTAGTATATGAACCTAAGAAGAATGTAAAGAACCAGCTTCCACATGGCTGACCTGCCCATGGGCAACCTTAATTACTTCACTTAAAGTAAACCAGGATTCCCATCCATCAAATAGGAGTAATTGCAGTTGATATTCTCTTTCCTAGAGGGATGCTGTGATCATTATTCAGACAGTTTGGGTCAAGAAGTCTAGGATTTAGTGACAACAGACTTATTATGAAAAGTAGTGAGTAAAGATGTTTGAACAGAGAACAGGTTTTTAATGAAACAGACCAGAGTCTGATATCGAGAAACTCCATTTACTACCAGTGAATTTTTCAGTGAAAATTCACTGAAAGTTCTCTTGTCTCAACTTTCTTATCAATAAAATTGGGGGGGTGGATTACCTACCTTAGAAAAGTCCATGCAAAGACTATAGCCAATATATACAAAGAGCTGGCCACTAGATACAAAAATAAAATGATATGTTCATTTTCTGTATTTCATGAATCACTTACCCTATAGGAAGTATTTCTATTAATATATAAAAGTCATTTAAAATAAGATTGGGCTTCACAGGTGGCACTCATGGTAAAGAATGTGCCTTCCGATGCAGAGGACACAGAAGACGCGGGTTCAGTCCGTGGGTTGGGACTAGTCCCTGGAGGAAGAAACGGCAAGCTGCTCCAGTATTCTTGTCTGGAGCAGACAAGAATTCCACAGACAGAAGAGCCTGGTGGGCTGCAGTCCATGAGGCTGCAAAGCATTGGACATGGCTGAGCAACTGACCAGACACAGGTAAAATGAGATTATGTGCCCCTTAAAGCTGCGACCCATAGCTCCTATTTTCATAACACCCACAGATTCTAAGAGTAGTGCATTCCACATAACAGACAGCTAATCCACAGTTGGGAAATGAGTCACTATTCGGTGATAACTGAGGTCCCATAGCTTCACGCACCATTTCCATACTGGTGACTCTCATATCTTCCAGCCTGAATTCCTTCCTGAAAATCCAAATTCACATACCAATGGGCTGCTCCCCAACTTAATTCCTACTATCCTTTAGGATGTTCCAAACAGAATTCATAAATTCTTGATTATTTTCTATTCTCTGTCCCTTACCAGTTTCTGTTTAGCAAATAACATGACAATTCATTGTGATATCAAGAAAGAATGGTTTTACCTATGTCTAAACTCACTAACAATGTATTATTGTTTGTATTTTCCCACTCCCTCAAAACTCCAAATATTGTACACATCTTTTTTAATCCAATATTTTTTTAACTTTTTATTTTGATTAGGGGTATAGCCTATTCACAATGTTGTGAAACTTTCAGATGAACAGCAAAGGGACCCAGCCATATGAACACATGTCTACGCTCTCCCCCATACTGTGCATGCTAAGTTGCTTCAATCGTGTCTGACTCTTTGCGACCCATGGACCGTAGCCCACCAGGCTCCTTGTCCATGGGATTCTCCAGGCAAAAATACTGGACTGGGTGGCCATGCCTTCCTCCAGGGGATCTTCCCGACCCAGGGATCGAACCCCTATCTCTTAGGTCTCTTGTATTGGCAGGCAGGTTCTTTACCATTAGTGCCACCTGGGAAGCCAATATTGTACTGTTTTTTTTTAATTTCCCCAGATTTATATTTGTTCTAGTTTTTACTTCCCTGATTTAGAGGGAGCTTCACGTCCTCACTGATCAAATCTAAGTCCAGTCCATTCAGATATCAGTGTCTAGATCAGATTGCTGAAACTGTTTTCATACCAGCACCTGCACTGACCAAGGACTGATTGTATCTTAGTCTTTATCCTTGAAATATTCTTTTCAGTTGTATGCACTTTAGAAAAATCCTGCATTAAGAGTCCACTACTTGTCTGTTCCAAGTATTGTTTGAGTTATTCAAATCGATAACAGGGTTCTTGTCACTTATGATCCCATTTCTTGTTGCTGTTTTGGTGAAGGACATAGGACACGGAATTACACTTTGAAAATATCTTGCAGAGCCCACTGTTGTGGTACATTCTGTTCACAGTTGTTTTCAGATTTCTGAAGCCCTTGACAAAGCATTAATTATCCTATAAATTTACCCAGGAAAATTCAGAATTTCAAATTTATGTTTTTGTGTGGTTTTTTTGCGCCCTCAAACTGGTAGTCAATGCACTGCTAAGAGACAGGATAGCAGAGTAAGTACAATATCTTCTTTAACACAGTCACTCAGCATAAGATACTTATATGATCCTGTGGTATTTAGGTGGTGAAATGTGATTTGCTTTTTTACTAATTTTTTTTGAAAAAGCTAATTAAATTCATGCTTGTCAACCTATGTAGAAATACAGAGCTTAAATTCTTGCAGGCTCTATGAGCTCAATAACTGTCTGATCAAGAAAAACAATAACAAATAATAAACAACCCCTTTGTGGAACCTCTAGGCTCCGTTCAAATGCTTTTTTATTTATGAAGCCTTTCTACCACTTCTCAGTGAATTGAAATTTAGACTTCACCTTCTACTCAATTCCTAGGACCCTCTCCCAAGTAACTTCTTGAAAACATTCACACATAGGTTTAAATTTGAGTTAATCACATGTATTTCCATTTCTAGTTCATTTTGAAAAGTGGCCTGTTTTTTCCTTGTATTTCTCTCTCTCTTTCTAGAAAACCTAGGACAATATCTTTCAAACATTAAATAATCCCACCTTTTATTATTAAATAACTGCCTTTTATTCTGCATTCCATCTTGCAAATTATATGCAATCAAAATTTATTATATAGCTACTGCTGGCTCAGACAGTAAAGAATCTGCCTGCAATGCAGGAGACCCAAATTCAATACCTGGGTCAGTAGGGTCCCCTAGAGAAGGGAATGGCAACCCACTCCAGTATTCTTGCCTGGAGAATTCCATAGACAGAGGAGCCTAGAGGGCCACAGTCCATGGGATTGCAGAGAGTCGGACACGACTGAGCAACTAACACACACATGCACACACCTCACACACACACGCCCACTTGAGTTTCCCAGGTGGCGCTAGTGGTCAAGTATCCGCCTGCCAATGCAGGAGACACAAGAGACGCTGGTTCAAACCCTGGGTTGGGAAGATCCCCTGGAGAAGGGCATGGCACCCACTCCAGTATTCTTGCCTGGAGAGTCCCACAGACTAAAGAGCCTGGTGGGCTACAGCCCATGGAGTCTCAAAAAGTCGAACACGACTGAAGAGGCTTAGCAAATAGCCACGTTCAAGGGATAGCGCCAGATGCTATGTGACTTAAAACCTAAATAAGGCATCTTATTCTTAGGTTCTTTCCACTTAATCATAGATCCAGAAAAAGTAAAATAGGCTTAAAATACTCTGTAAAAGGAATTGTAACTGGAGTGAACTCAGAGTTCTGTGGGAGTACAGAGGGGCCCAGGCATCTCAGTAACCCAGAGGGAGATGGCAGAGAAATAAAATGATACTGGCACTAAATCTTGAAGTATGTGAACAACAGATGGAGCAACAGAGAAGGGGCATGGCACACAGAGGGAGTGCGCCAACAGAGATATGAGAACCAGCGATGTATTCACGAGGCTGCACAGAGTTGGAGGCATTAGAGGCCCTGAGAGAGGGAGGGCATGTGAAGCTGAAGTGGCAGTCAGGAATTGGATCCTGAGTGGCTTTAAATGCCAGACGAGCCCCCTGAGTATGATGGAGCGCTGCGCATGCAATCTTACTTTCAGATGATGCACCTAGTCTGTAACTTGCAGTCTTCATGGAAGTCTTTGCTTTGTTAGACTAAATCAAACCATGTCTGTTTTGTTTTTTTTTTTTTTAATGTATGGCCTTCCTATTGTTCTGCCTTTTTGCTGTTTTATTTTCCTTCCTCCCAATTCTCAGAGAAAATGAAATTTGCAGCATAGAAAAAGATCTTCAACCAAATACTCTCATTTTCTTCTTGTTCCTCACTTCTCATGCCCCATTTGAATAAAAGCCTCGTCATGTATTTTTCACACCTTCACCTGAACGGAAAGCTTGAGTGCCTAAACTAATCCCCATGAGAGATTTCATTTCCAGTGTGCAAATGATCAGGCTGAAAAAAAAAAAAAAAAGAACTCTTATCTTAATCAAGTGAGAATGGTTAAAAGGAGAGAGAGATTCCTATAAAAATAATATGCCACATCGCTCAGGATTTCAACAGCAAGTATTTGTGGCATTTTATTTACAAGTGAAGAAAAAGTGCATAAGCCGAAAGGAATGAGCTCAAAACAATGTAAGAGGAGAGCTGATTTGACAATAAATTTGCAAGTCTCCATTCACAATCAGCAGTAGCAGTAGCCTCATTAAACTCAACAGTTGGACCAGTTACAGAAGAATATACACCCAATTTATCCATACAAATGCACTTTAGGAAGACTTCAGATTTTAACACTGTAAACATCTCTCCTAAAGGGCCTTTTTACATCTCTTAAATACAATACACACAGGCACACACACACACACACACACACACACACACACAAATAGCCATGCATATGTATTCTGTAACATACCCTGTGTGCATGCTAAGTCATTTCAGTCATGTCTGATTCCTTGTGACGCTAAGTACCATAAGCCACCAGGCTCCTCTGTCCATGAGATTCTCCAGGCAAAACTACTGGACCGGGTGGCCATGCCTTCCTCCGGGGGATCTTCCCGAACCAGGGACTGAACCCATGTCTCTTATGTCTCCTGCCTTGGCAGGTGGGTTCTTTACCACTAGTGCCACCTGGGAAGCAACAGATATTATAGATATGCTCAAAGGAAGCTAATTAAAAACCAAGGTCAAAATGTATTATTCAAACATTTAGTTGACAAATTTGGAATAATGTTTTGAGAAATTATAAACTGAACGGTTTTAATTACTTATTTATTTTTAGCTGTGCTTGGTCTTCATCGCTGTGCAGGCTTTTCTCTAGTTGCAGTGAGCGCGGCTACTCTCTCGTTGCAATACACAGGCTTCTCACTGCAGTTGGCTTCTCTTGCTGCACAGCACTGGCTATAGGGTGCATGGACGTCAGTAGTCAGGTTCTCAGGCTCTAGAGCACAGGCTGGCTCAACAGCTGCTCAACAGCTGCTCTGCTGCATGCAGGATCTTCCCGGATCAGGAATCATACTCGGGTCTCCTGTGTCTTCTGCAATGGCAGGTGGATTCTCTACCACTGAGCCACCAGGGAGGCAAACTTAACTCCTGCCTTGATGGAAAATTAACTTTTCCAATGGACAAACCATACATTAGCCACTTCCTTTATCAAACGAATTGGGAATAAATTGCCAGTCACGAAATATAACAGGGTTGCATTTTTCATTCATTTCAGCATGATTCAGTTACTGTCCCAGCAAGACAAAGGATCTCCTTTCTAGTAAACGAAGATCCTACTCTAATCTGCCTATGTAGAAGTAGTTTATTGTAACAACCGTCATTATCAGGCATAACGGTAGGAGACTGACCTGAACAACCTTACAAGGTTCCCAATCCTAACCACACGGTGTTATCCTCCTAGAAGCAACAGTACAATGAGCATAACTTTCTCCTTTGTCCCAAACATCACTCACTAACACACTACAAAACTGAAAGATCTTTATTCCATTTGTCCCATTTCCTAGACAGACTTCCATTCAAATTTCATAGCCAGCAAGGAATTTTCTGCACAACCTTCACCCCCATATACACCTCACTCTCCATTCACACCTTACATACTCTGTAAATGGTACTCATTTCTGCCATTGTATCTACCTCGCATTCCTTGCCTCTCTTCTGTTTCGATTCTCCAGTTAATATTACATTTCTCTCTAACAGACCTTTCCAACTTCCTGGAGTTGGCATCCAATAGATGTATTGAATCAAGGCCACTGTATTTTATATGTTTCAGGGTTAATTGATGAATAGCCCATATTTTGCAAAGTAAATTTCCTAACATATAAACCTCTAGCCTGTTATCAGTGTGACCCTGACATGAAGCAAGAGATTTGTAAGAAATAAATCTGAGATACTGGTTATTTCCTTTAACAATCCAGCAGCCTGTTTCTTTGGCTCATTTTGTATTAAAGATTGAACATTCTTTCTGGAATAAGATTTGTAGCTATTAAATAGCTTTTTATACTTTTAAATGACTGTTTTGTTAAGTACAAAAGCAATATACTTTCTTCAAGAGAAAGACAGCCATTAGTCAGCTCATTCTTGAGCTACATTTGGCCTTAAATTTCGAGTGGCAATATTCACCATTACTGGATGATAAATTGCAATAAGAAAATATACTTCTCTTCCCTGTAAACTCTACTTGAAATGGGCATAGCATGACTTTAATAATACATGCAAAGATACCCAAAGCCAATGTCTTCCAGAGCAAATCACAAGAATGTTGGATAACTTCATAATGATCATTAGATCACTGCCATTTCTACAGAGAGTTTCCTGCAGAGGCAGTGACAAAGTAGTTTAAGGAAAATTAAGGAATAAATTAAAAATATATAATCTCACTGTTTCCAAGGTAATGCCATCTATAAACTACTACAAAGTTCTAAAACAGTTCCTTCCCATGAGATATTAATAACAATTGATAGTTCCAACTTCGATATACTTGTATTGCAGTTCCATGCTGATGATCATACCTATATTATTAACAGACACTAAAAATGTAACAAAATAGAAAAGTATTAGGTGTCTCAAACATACCACCATCATCTTAAACTCCATCGGTGGTCTTCTTTCAAACCCTTCAAACAGGAAGACACCTTGGGATGTAAAGTTTGTGGGAGGATAAATTCTGTAAATTCATTGGAAGTTTATTCTTTATAGACGTCTTTACGGAAATGTTTTCCCAAGATATATACATATTAATAACAGGACACTCTGCCAAATAAAATGGTTGAATTAATAGGTGATATTGACATTAAGGGGAAAAGAAGCTGGCTAATAGTTACCAAGTATCGATTACTGGCAGGCAGTCATATAGGCTCACATTATCTGAGGACGCGAACTTTATTCTACAGCTTTTAGATAAGGAGGATGAGGTTTAGAAGAATGTTACTTGGACATAACACCCATTTAGTGAACAGAGCTGATGCTGGATGGGATCCAGGTATATCTACTTTTAATACTGAATATTTGTGGGAAAAAAAATAAATACAAATTTTGTAAACAATCTATTGGAGTGTGAGGAGTGAATACTGCGCTTTCTTTTTGAGAATGCAGAAAGGTAAACTGTCTAAAAACATTTCCTGTCCACAGTAATAAAGAGGACAAACTGAAAATAAGCCTTTTAAGCTGCCAAAAAATGGAAAATGGCCAAATCTTATAAGCAAAGAAAACTGTTTCAACACTGAGCTATATCGTTTCTCCCATAGTTCTGTATTTAAAAGTATTTCTCTCTAAACAGCTGTTGCTATTCAGTCACTAAGTCATGTCCAAGTCTTTGTGATCCCATGGATTGCAGCACACCAGGCTTTCCTGTCCTTCACTATTTCCCAGAGTTAGCTCATGTCCATTGAGTCGGTGACACCACCTAACCATCTCATCCTCTGCCACTCCCTTCTCCTCCTGCCCTCAGTCTTTCCAAGCATCAAGGTCTTTTCCAATGAATTGGCTCTTCACATCAGGTAACCAAAGGATTACAGCTTCAGCTTTAGCATCAGTTACTATCATGTAAATCAGAAAATAACCACTTAGTTTCAGAGCATAAAAGTAAAGACATGGTAGCAGCTGAGGTTAGAAGAGAGGCTTCTGTGACATTGTTCACACGTATTTCTATACTCTGTTCTATACTAAACCTTTGTTATTTTTATAAATGGATGAAATATAAATTATGGAAATGAAAAGCTTATGTTTCCACACAGAATAAATAAGGCTGCAGAGTCTTGGGTCACTAATAAATATTGCTTTTATTAAATGAATTATTGTATAGCAAAGTTGAAACAAATTCCCAGCCTGCCTCAGCCTACAAAGCAGAGGACCCTGCTTTACTGAATGGTCTCTGTCTTCCACTGTCTGTGACTATACGCCTCACTGTGCTGTCATAAATAAGACACCAGATTAGCAGGTACATGTTAGCAGTAGCCATTCCCTCTTTATTATGATATGTTTGTAGTTAGCATTTATACAATAGCCATATGAGAACTGGTTAAGAAGCCTGAGGTCCTGTGGAGAGTGCTCATGGCACTTCCTTATGTCTCCTTCATAATTACACTAATATATGGCACAGTAGACAGGAGATTACGAATATTTCATCAGTGCAATATCCACCTTCTCAAAGAGCAATTTCTGTTATATATCACATATTACACCTATTTTTAAAAGGTAATAGTGACATCAGCAAGATGGCTAAATAAAACATTCCACATTTCATTCCCCCACAACAATAATGATTCAGCAATTACCCACAATCAAAAATACCTCCGTTGGAGCTGTGGGATCCAACACCAAATGCCAAGGAACCAAGAAGGAGTATCACCCACCTGTATGTTGGGTGTCAGGCATAGAGACTTTGATTCCAGCTGTGAATCCTGCAGCGGCCTATGAGCTAGCTGCAAACCTTCTCAGCCACAAGCCAGGAGCCCCTGGAGAACACTGTCTTAGACAACCACCCATGGATAAAGAGCCTTTGTGGGAAGCGTCCCACAGAGAAGTTTCAGTTACCACTGGAGCACACACACACACACACAACACACACACACACACACACAAATACAAGTTCAGATGCACTAGAAAGTCTGAATGCATATGAAGAACAGTTTAGCATTATCCATATCACACTTCTCACAAGACAGCACAGCTCAGTGCCAAAAGAGATCTTCCTCAGCCCAAAATTTCTCTTGCTGAAGAAAGTGACAGTCTGTGAGTGAGTGCCTGAGTTCCCCCAGTTGTGTAGAATGCTGCCATATCTCTCTCACTTCACCCAAAATATGATGTCACTACTGAACTACTGGGGGATAGTAAGAGCCTGAAAGAGCAGCAGACAGGACTCTCAGTGGGCATTAAAGTCATGCAGATCCTGGTAAAGGTATTGTGTCCCCCATGAAGAAGCCCGTCCAACAGCCACTAGAGACACCTTGTCAACAGACCCCACCAATTGGCCAATGGGCACTCCAGCATTCTGCATGCCTCACAAATACATAACTCCACAAATAAACACTCTGTTCAGTGCTGAGATGGAGTTTTGGCAGACAGCTAGTGAGTATCCACAGAAAATGGGCCCCAAACTGAAGGTCAGGGAGAGACCACAAACTTGAACTTTAACACTTTCTTTCAGAAAGCAAAAAGGAGGCTGCTGCTGCTGTTGCTGCTAAGTCGCTTCAGTCTTGTCCAACTCTGTGTGACCCCATAGATGGCAGCCTACCAGCCTCCTCTGTCCACAGGATTTTCCAGGCAAGAGTACTGGAGTGGGGTGCCATTGCCTTCTCTGAAAAGATAGGCTATCAGCACTCAATCTACTTCACTGCAGGATTAATGGAAGGCAAAAAGCTTAAGAATTCAGCCACAGGAACAAGACAAGGGTGCCCGCTCTCACCACTACTATTCAATACAGTTTTGTAAGTTTTAGCCACAGAAATCAGAGACAAAAAAGGAAATTAAAGGAATCCAGATTGGAAAAGAAGAAGTAAAACTCTCACTGTTTACAGATGACATGGTCCTCTACATAGAAAACCCTAAAGAAACCACCAGAAAATTACTAGAGCTAATCAACGAATATAGTAAAGTTGCAGGATATAAAATTAATACACAGAAACCCCCTTGCATTCCTATACACTAACAATGAGAAAACAGAAAGAGAAATTAAGGAAACAATTCCATTCACCATTGTGACAAAAAGAATAAAATACTTAGCAAAAAAAAAAAAAATCTACCTAAAGAAACAAAAGATCTACATATAGAAAACTACAAAACACTGATGAAAAAATCAAACATGACACAAATAGATGGAGAAATATACCGTGTTCATGGATCAGAAGAATCAATATAGTGAAAATGAGTATACTACCCAAAGCAATCTATAGATTCAATGCAATTCCTATCAAGTTACCAACAGTATTTTTCACAGAACTAGAACAAATAATTTCACAGTTTGTATGGAAATAGAAAAAACTGTGAGTAGCCAAAGCAATCTTGAGAGAGAATGGAACTGGAGGAATCAACCTATCTAACATCAGACTATACTGCAAAGCTATGGTCATCAAGACAGTATGGTACTGGCACAAAGACAGAAACATAGATCAATGGAGCAAAATATAAAGCCCAGAGATAAATCCACACACCTATGGACACTGTATCTTTGACAAAGAAGGCAAGAATATACAATGACAAAAAGACAATCTCTTTAACAAGTGGTGCTGGGGAAACTGGTCAACCACTTGTAAAAGACTGAAACTAGAACACTTTCTAACACCATTCACAAAAATAAACTCAAAATGGATTAAAGATCTAAATGTAAGACCAGAAACTGTAAAACTAGAGGAGAACATAGGCAAAACACTAACATAAATCACAGTAGGATCCTCTATACCCACCTCCCAGAGTAATGGAAATAAAACCAAAAATAAGCAAATAGGACCTAGTTAAACTCAAAAGCTTTTCTACAATGAAGGAAACTATAAACAAGGTGAAAAGACAGCCTTCCAAAAGGGAGAAAATAATAGCAAATGAAGCAACTGACAAAGAATTTCAAATATATACAAGCAGCTCCTGCATCTCAATACCAGAAAAATAAATGACCCAATCAAAAATGGGCCAAAACTTAAACAGACATTTTTCCAAAGAAGACAGATGGCTAACAAGCACATGAAAAGTTGTTCAACATCACTCATTTTCAGAGGAATGCAAATCAAAACCACAATGAGGTACCATCTCACGCCAGTCAGAATAGCTGCTATCAAAAAGTCTACAAATAATAAATGCTGGAGAGGGTGTGGAGAAAAGGGAACCCTCTTATACTGTTAGTGGGAATGCAAAATAGTATAGCCACTATGGAGAACAGTGTGCAGATTCCTTTAAAAAGTGGAAATAGAACTGCCATACGACCCAGCAATCCCATTACTGAGCATACACACCAAGGAAACCAGAACTGAAAGAGACACATGTACCCCAATGTTCATCGTAGCACTATTTATAATAGCTAGGACATGGAAGCAACCTAGATGTCCATCGGCAGACAAATGGATAAGAAAGCTGTGGTACATATACACAATGGAGTATTACTCAGCCATTAAAAAGAACACATTAGAATCAGTTCTAAGGAGGTGGATGAAACTGGAGCCTATCATACAGAGTGAAGTAAGCCAGAAAGAAAAACACCAATACAGTATACTAACACATATATATGGAATTTAGAAAGATGGTAATGATAACCCTCTATGCGAGACAGCAAAAGAGACACATATATAAAGAACAGACTTTTGGACTCTGTGGAAGAAGGCAAGGGTGGGATGATTTGAGAGAATAGCATTGAAATGTATATTACCATATGTAAATAGATCGCCAGTCCAGGTTCGACGCATGAGACAGGGCACTCAGGGCCCGTGTGCTGGGACAACCCTGAGGGATGGGATGGGGAGGGAGGTGGGAGAGGGGTTCAGGATGGGGCACACATGTACACCCATGGCTGATTCATGTCAATGTATGGCAAAAACCACTACAATACTGTAAAGTAATTAGCCTCCAATTAAATTAAATAAATAAATAGTTTTTTTAAAAAAGAATTCGGCCACAAGAGGGAGCAATAAGCATGAAACAAGAGCATCCATAGGTCAGTACCATGCCTGACAAAGGTATTTCTCCCTTCAAGTCAGGCATTGGTGACTGGAGGAGGTGACACTACTTGAAACATGAAGACAGCAACGCAAGGCTTTAAGGGACACGAAAAAGCAAGGAAACTGGGCACTAACAATGGGTCATAAACATCTTTCAGTAACTAATCCCAAAGACATGGCGTCTGAAATTTACCTGGTAAAAAACTCAAAACAGCTTTTACAAGGAAGTTCAAAGATCTACAAACACATAAAACAAAACAACAAAACCCACAGAAAGATAATGTAACAAAATCGAGGACATGATACAGGACTAAAATGAGAAGTATACAAAGATATAGAAACCATAACAGAAGAATAAAACAGAAATGATGGAGCTGAAGAACAAGATAAGTAAAATGCAAAATGTAATAGAGATCATCTGCAGAGGAACACATCAAGCGTTTACTAATGTTTACCCATCAATAATTACTCTAAAGGTACATGAATTAAATTCTCCAATTAGAAGTAGCTATTGGATGGATTTTTTTTTCTTACAGATGCAAATTATATGCTGCTGACAAGAAACTCATTTCAGCTTTAAGCACACATAGGTTCAACATAAAAGAATGCATAAAGGTGTTCCATGCCAGTATTAACCAAAAGAAAGCAGGGTAGCTACATTTTTATCAAACAAGAAAAGACCTTAAGGCCAAGACTGTAACAAGAGACAGGGATGATCATTATATGATAATAATACAGGAAATTCATCAAGAAGACATAATAATCATACATATGCATGCACCCAACATCGGAGCACCTAAGTATATCAAGCAAATACTAACAGACATGAAAGAAGAAACAGACAGCTATACAATATTGCTGAGGCTGCTGCTGCTGCTGCTAACTCACTTCAGTCGTGTCCGACTCTGTGTGACCCCATAGATGGCAGCCCACCAGGCTCCCCACCCCTGGGATTTTCCAGGACTTCAAGACCCCAGTTTCAACAATGGATAGATCATCCAGAAAAAAAATCAATAAGAAAACCTCACACTATCTCCCATCTGATCTTCTTGATCCCTGTGTGCTCTGCTAGGCTTTCCTCTGTATAAGGTTCCAATGAGAAGTAGGCAGCCTTCCTTCAATCTTAAAAAAATAAAAATAATAAACAAAGTAAAACTTCCAACACACACCACAGGCTTTTTCTCACTGCCCCTTGCCCGGCCCCCCCCCGGGTCCCCCCACGCGCCCCGGTGGTGAAGCCCCCCCCCGCGGGGGGAAATGCAGGAGATGGGGCTTTGATCACTGGGTCGGAAAGATCCCTAGACAAGGAAATGGCAACCCACTCTAGTTTTCTTGCCTGAAAAATTCCATGGGCAGAGGAGGCTGGCGGGTTACAGTACATGGGGTCACAAAGAGTCAGATACAACTGAGCGACTGCACAGCACAGCACATGTGTTATTTCAGTTCCAGCAGACAATGACTTCCATGTGTCAGGTAATATGACTGTACTGCAGAACCCCTCACAAGGCTGAGTGACAGTCAGCCTGTGCAAGGTTCCAGCTTACTGCCCTCTTTCCTCAGCCATTTCTCTTTTCCATGCCTCTCTAGCTTAATCGCTTGGCTGAGTTGAGTTTGTCCATTTGTTTTGTGCTTTGGTTTGATCTGTTTGCTTTTTGAGTACCACAAACTTCTGATCCTCAGCATACATTTGTTCTGTGTTTTGCACAAGGTGACTGAAAATCCCATCTAGCTTTTCTGTAAATTACTGCTTTATCATTTTTTTTCCTAACAAAGCTCAGGTTTTGTCAAGGTTCTCTTCTAAAAAGAGAACTACTAAACAGAACTACTTCAAAACATCAGTAGTTTTTAAAAATCTTTTTCTTTATGTATTATCATTTTTATATACACAGTGATAAACAGAAAAGTTTCTGGGTTTAGAAAAAGTATTTTGGGAGATTTGGCATGTATTCTTTAATACTTAATACTTGGGCATGGATAGCTCTGGTCATTATCAGAAACAGATGAAAGATGGGCACTTAACTGTTTTGCAAAGTGGAGTGTTCAGGTGCCCTCTGCTCGGGGGTGTGTGATGTCCATTCCTATCAGCTCATAGACGTTGTTGGTAGATTTGCCTGTTTTAGGCTATAGGGTCTTAGTCTTATTTTTAATAAGCAAGTTTTTGACAATCAGGAGATTCAACTTTAAAAGCAAATGAAAAACAGTCTAGATTCTGAGGGCTTCTTCAGAAATCAGAGAATGCCCCCAGCCAGTGCAGCCTGCCTCCTCTCAGCACGGCAGGAGTATCCCACCAGCCACACACACATTCATATCACCTGCTGGCTTCTGAGTACTCTCAAGTCTTCACCTCCTGCCAAGGGATGATATCTGAAACATCCTCCAGCCCACAGTGGCCCAGCCACTGCCCCATCTGAACACTTACTGGAGAAGGGTCCTGGGTGCTTTTAAAGTGCAACAGCCACCAAAGGAGGGGTCATACTGGTGGGAACAGGAGGGAGTACAGAAGGACAGGTGCTCTTGAGCTGAAGTTCAGCCTTGACCATACTGCAGGAGAGCTGCATCTTGTCAGAACTCCTGGAAAAGTTGATCCAGAATGAATTTTGCCACACTTGACTGGAGTTAGAGACCTGCTAATTCTATTCCATTCTACATTTATCCTAGGACAACAAAAATCCAACTAGAGACAAGGCAAAATTAAGGGAAGGGCCAGAACGGGACTGTGGACTGAAACAGCGTGCATAACAAGCCACAGAACCCTGCACAAGCACAGAGCCCACTTATTAAACTGACATTTCCCTACGAAGCTTTAGGAATAAATTACCTTCTAAATTCCCAGCATACACTGCAATATTGTTACTATCTTATTCAGAAAGCATTAGGCTCAACTCCTGGCCACACATTTTATGGAGAAACTTTCTGGGAAAACAAAGACAAAAATCTGGTTAGGTTTCAAAATATTTGCTTCACTTTAATGGCTTCTTCTACATCCAAGAAACATAAATAACCTATATCATAAATACATAGAAAACACTTTTGAGCAATAAAGGATATGATAAAATGTCTAAAATCAACATCTGGAAACATAATACAGTAATTAAATTTTAAATAATGGCAACAAGCAAAGTTAGGATGGCCCAGCTCATCAATTATATTTGCTTTTAATTCTCTTATTTATCTCATGATGGTATCAGCATGAGATACATATTGATCTCATAACTAAGAAGCTAGGTAACTCCTTAAAAATTATTTTTAATGTACTAAAAGTTATTTTTAGAATTGTTTTCATGTATGAAAAGCATCAGACAACCCTGAACAGTAACTTGATATACTGATTCACATAATACATTCTGATCTCAGGCTCTATTTTAATTACTATGCCTTCAGGACCCAAAGTATTATCCCCTGGGTCAAATTCAGCTGGGAAGCAGATTTATTAAGTAGGTTTGATGCTTGAAAAAAATGGCATGCAGATGCTTTAGGTCAGGCCTGCTCAGTTGTGTAACAAGTCAACAGTTGTTACCTACTTGACCCATCCTATGGCCACCTTTGACGGCTCCGCTCATTTGTGGTGTCTGTTTGGCCCCCTGAAGTTCAATGACTGGCAGGTATGACAGGGAAGTTCATGGTGCCATGGGTGACAAATCATAGCCTCAAAAGAAGGAACTGGGGTTATTTAGCTGGGAGACAAAAAGCTATTTTGGGGGAGGGGTTTAAAAGCTTTAGAAAATGAAAAGAAGACATATTCAGATCAGAGTCTCAAAATAAGAATTAGCATCATCAAAGTAATCTGGGAATGTGTTAGAAATGCAAAGTTTCAGACCTCTCCCCAGATTTACAGAAAAATGAAAAATTCTAGAGTGAGGACAGTAATTTGTTTCACCCTCCAGGTGACTCTGATGCATATAAACTTTGAGAACCACTCTTCTAGGTGCAAAGAGACCAACCAGGAAAAAAACAGGATAGAAATCACAAGGCAGGATATTTCATTTTATGGTATGGGCCTTTTAGTCAAAATCTGTTAAATGCCCCAGATTAAACAGCAGGTAGAATAATTAGGAGTAAACTTCCTGATGTTGAAAGTGTCAGCCAAAATCAGAAAAGATTCAAATATCAGTCATAATTTTGACTCAGATAAACTCAAAGGGACTTTCTACTTGGAACAGTCAATAATTCCAGGATCCTACAGGAGAAAATCTTACCACAACACAGTATAAGGAGCACAGTATAACCATATAAGTGGATAAGGGGCCCAACAAAAAAGAATGCGCCGTGAGGATAAGAACTTGTTAATTGAATTCAGAGCCTCATGAAACTTCTTTTAAAATTATTTTCCTTTTCATAGAACATACTGTCAGAGGGCCCATTAAAAAACATGAATATAGGCAAAACCTGTTTGAGTAAAAGTGACAGAAAATTGAGAATGAATAACTATTATTTTTAAAGATTTTGTTAAAGTCTTTATTGAATTTGTTACAATGTTGCTTGTTTCAGATTTTGGTTTCTTTGGCTGGGGAGTCATATAGGATCTTAGATCCCCAATCCGGATTGAACCCACAGCCCCTGTGCTGGAAGGTAAAGTCTTAACCACTGAGCCATGGCGGAAGTCCAGAAAATGTAACTACTGAATTCAAGAAGCTTCTTGAAGCCTCAGTTCTGAAGGCTGAGCTAATGAAGTCTGCAGCCACCATCTTACAAAGCCACTTGGAAGAGCACTCATAGAAATGAATTAGTGATGTCTCTAAACAGAGGTCAAAATGTTGCCATATGCGTGATTACTGGTGAATACTGTGAGTTCAAGAGTGGGTATCCCTATACAAAAGATCTGGGGTGCTCTGTGAAGGGCCTCCCTGAGGCTAGCTGGCAGAGGCACAGATAGCTCCCTACCACAGGCTGGGGCAAGACTTCTTCAGTCGATTAGTTTTAATCAGAAGGACTTAACGATTGCCATTCATGTAATATTTTTGGTTGCGGTATATATTCAGTTAAAGATAGCAGGGTAGAAACTACTGTCCTCATTAAAAGGATGGAATTGAATATTCTCAATTGATCTGTGTTTGTATCTTTAAGATGCTGAACCAAAGAATTCCACAGATACCACAGATGGCATTACAGGTAAATGGCCTGGCCATGTTTCTCTGATTCCCTCTTATAGTCAAGATTCTAGAGTCAGAGGTCAACTTAATCTAATGGATCTAGGAGAGTAGCTACCTCTTGTACTTACAGGTGCCCTTACTTACCACATTGCAGAGGCAAGGTCTATCAAGCCTGATTCAGGCCTTTAAGGATCCCAGAGGAAATCAAAGTGAGATCAAATAGAAGCTGCACCGCTTACAGCTACTTAGACAATTCACAGATTTTGCATCTATAAAATAAGGATAATAGTAATACCTATTCCATATGACTGTTGAGAGAGAATGGTCAGTATTCAGAATATGTTAGTTATTTATAAGTGATTCTTGGTGTCTACTTACACCAATACAAATACTGAGGACCTTCAGCCTACAAAGTGGTCCTGCCTGATTCCTGAAGAATGCTGAGAAAGCCTGGAACTGTATCAGGAACTTCGGACAGTGGTCTGGCACTCACGTGGATGACAGTCTGGGCCACAGAACTCCTGTAAGTAGTTACTGTTATTCTGGTTTTTCCTTCTATGGATAACTGGGGCCAGAAAGTCTCCTCACCGTTGTCAGCTTCTGTCGCCAGGCTTCACTCTTTATTAGAGAAACCTCCACTCTTTTGGCCAGCTGTGTGAACCACATCCTAAGCCCTGTAGTGGGGATCAGAAACAACTGTCTTCGCAAGCAGCCTGGGCTAAGAGTCAGTCCGGTCATAACCAGCTTAATCCAGACAGGTTATGAGTTACTCTCTCCCCATTCCCTGTCTTCCACCTCCTCCTGTCTCCCAAGTACCAAAACTAAAGAAGTCACTACTGTGCGTCTGTGTGCATTAGTAAGGTATATTATGGTCAGTATTGCCACTGGACTTCTCTGTTATCCACTGAGGATTTTTAAGAACTGAGATAAATAGAGCATACACCCAACATACACCTGACATCTCCCCATAAAATATAAGGCACAAGCTATGGAGCAGAGTCTTATGGCAAAGGATTGTTCTATAGTGTTTTAGGCAGAAAACATGCCTTTACAGCTTGTCACCCAGACTGTACATGAAGTCTGAACTTCAATCCACACTTCTTGAATAGCTAAGCCCTGTGAACCTCCTATGTGATGCTCACCAGCTCGCTTACTAGAGATGATAAATCAGAATTCAGGAGTCAAGACAAGTAACATGGAGATTGCTTGCAGTGGATTTCCAGGATAAAATTCCAGACACACTGAATGGTATTTGAGGAGGCACTGATATATCCTGAAATATAGAGTTCTTTATAAACAATTCTGGGCCTCCCAGGTACCTGTCAGTGTAGGAGATGCAAGAGACACAGGTTCAATCCCTGGGTCTAGAATATCCCCTGGAGGAGGAAATAGCAACTCACTCTAGTATCCTTGCCTGGAAAATTCCATGGACAGAGGAACCTGGGAGACTACAGTCCATGGGGTTATAAAGATTTGGACACAACTGAGCAATTAAGCGCACACACACACACACACAATTCCAGGATCTGGAAATAGGAAAGTTTAGTAGGATCTGGAAATAGGAAAGTTATGTAACCCCTTGTTAGTCTTTTTGTCTCTGCATTCTCTTGATAGGAACAGAGCTATTAAATATTTGCATTGATGGTTAATACTGAAGAAGTATCTTCCTAGGTTCTATCATAGCTTGATATCTGCCTTATGTCAAGACGTGAGGAGCTTAACCCAGTTGTAAAATAATTTCAAGTGTCCACTGTAAGCAAATATGATTTTAACACCTTGCCCACTTCAGTGGCAAGGCACTGGCTGGCCATATTCAGGTTGTGTGCGGTTTATAGGCCTTAAAGGTTGCCTAACTCGTTAAACTCGTTAAGCATCATTCCTGTTTCTGTGTCTCATGGCCCATGGAGAGGGATGCCCACAAAAGAATGTGAAGAAGACACCTCCTGATGTGTATTCAGAGTCATGTTCTGGGATTCTTCCAGGTTTGCTCTAGACATTTCCATTCTATCCTTGAAAGACTACACTAGTGGAAATGAACTGCATGTGCCAAATTATTTCAGCTGGAGTTGGCTATAGCACCAAAGCAGAATTAATGGAGTGATTAGCTCACAGGACACATCAAACTAATAAGAGATATTTTCAAGGTAAATGTCAAGTGAACATCAAAGAAAAAAAATTCCTATGTGAATCAAAATTAATAACACCAGTAATAAAACCACTGGTGTTTTAAGGTGATTTTGAAGCCACCATACAAGCACCTATGGCTCTTTCTCATGTATATTATTCATTCGTTTCTTACAAAACTCTTGGGAGAACACAAGAGCCTTGATAATCACAGTTTACAGCTAAGCATTCTGGAGACCCTCAGGCTTAAAGAAGAAATCAAATATACTATATATGTATTCTAACATATATTCTTGCTGATATTTATCAATTTGGAGCCAATCAGATACTAAGCAAATATTTGATAGTTTTGCTTAGTTCCCTTTACTTATGAAAATCGCATGATTTTCCATGCACAGCTAGCAAAGATGGCATTTCCCGTTACCAGTTCCTTGTGGCCTGAGGTCTGGTGAAAGATGTCATACTCAGTGCTAGCTCATGCAAGGAGCCAGCCAGCCAAGGAGAATGGCTTCAAGTCAGCAACTGATGTGAGCACCAGTGCCCAGCAATGTCAGGGCCATGCAGGGCAACGCAGATTACTACTTCCCTTCTGACGCCATATCCCTTGCTAGCTATTGGGTGGTTGTCCCACATGTGCAGCAGGAGTTTAAAGAAAGATGGAAACACCACTTCCATAAAAGAAATGAACTCCACTCGCAAAATAACAGGAAAGAGAATGGGACTAGCATTTATTGCAAGCCAGCTTTGTCTTAGGGACATTACAATTAAAATCCAATTCAGCTCTTTCAAGAAACCAGTTGAAAGCATTTTATATCCTCTATTCACCCATAAGGAAGCAAACATCACAAGTTACTGTCCTGCTTCATGTTGCAAACGTCACACAAATCTTCAGTGGCAGGAGCAAGAGTCACAGATTTTCTAAATCCGGTATCAAAGCTGTTTCTACTGTCAGGAAATTAAAGTGTCCATTGGGGAGGGGCTCAGCTTTGCTTTTCTAGATTTACTTTTCTCAAAATAACTGATAGAGTTGACTTACTTTTCTGTAATTTGATTACATGTTTTCTTTTATTAATTAGCCTGTAAGATTACGCTCCTTTGGCTCAGCTGGTAAAGAATCCGTCCACCTGCAATGTGGGAGACCTGAGTTTGACTCCTGGGTTGGGAAGATCCCTTGGAGAAGGGAAAGGCTACCCACTCCAGTATTCTGGCCTGGAGAATTCCATGGACTGTATAGTCCATGGGGTTGCAAACAGTGGGACATGACTGAGCGACTTTCCCTTCCCCTTCACTTCAACTGAAGATTATACCAGAATAGTTGCAAATTCTCACCTAAACAAATGAGGCCATAGCTTACCTAAGGGGAGACAGGCCAGGTGTTCTAGCTGTTGCTGCCCACTTCAATAGACAAGTCAAAAATCCTGGGACACATGAGCACAGGAGACATCAGAAGCAGGTTCTTTCCTGACCCAAGGGATCAAACCCTATTAGAACTGCTTCAAAGGTCACTTAATATAACATAGATGGCTAGGGTAGAAACACAGTGTAGAATAGATGAATGCTTGTTTTACATATCTTAAATCAACCACATAGTGGTTGACAAGGTAACTAATCAAAAGGCTCAAGCGAGTAAGAGCACAGACAAAATCGTAAGGGTCAAATTTTATAAAGCTGTGGAATATCAGAGAGTAAAAGGAAAAAGCAATTAGTATTTTCTGAATACCTGGAGTATTCATAACACTGGCACATCTGCTCTTTCATTTAACCCTTAGAAGATATATACAATTACCTCATTTATATAGAAAATGGACTAAGGGGGAGTAACTGAAGGTTCCAGGACTACCTAACTCCAGTTTCCATGTCTTTCCTCTAAATCTTAATGACTCCATTGGGCAAACAGATGACCAACGAAGGATAGAAACTGATGCACCTGCCTAGATCAAATACAACACCAGTGGCAAGGTTTAAACAAGAATGTAGACAGAACGTAGACCAGATGTTTTCAGTATGGGCCCCCTGCTGCTTAGTATACCAACCATCGAACTGAACTGTTGAACTGCACATGATGTAACCACAGTAATCCACCGAAAAGTAGTGCACGTAATCATGCTCAAAAAGGCTAGTAGTTTTGGCCCACCTTGAGGCATGTAAACCCACCCACACATTCTATTTCATTCTACATATTAGTAAGTGACATTCCAATTTCTCAGTAATAGCCGTGGCTCATCCTTGCTGTGCTCAATTCATGAGTAGGTGCTCCCTCTCCCTATTTTGTGGTTTCCTTTCTCTACACCTTGATCCTAAAACCTGCCTTTGGCTTTTTGGTCCTTGCAAAATTTGGATATCAGTCTGTACTTTCAACTGCTGTTTTGCCTAAGGTTATTTCATTATTCTTCTGCTTTTGGAGGCTTCTAGTCTTTGTGGTCTTAAGAAAAGGAAACACACATCTTATTTCTGACTCTGAAATCTCTCTCAGTAGGACAACCCCCAGAGCCCTCAACAGAAAGACAATACTTTTGTTATAGAATTTTCTATTGCAAATGTATTCTTCCTTACTATCCATAATGCCTTGCCATGTTTATTGATTCTTGCCTGGAGAAGGCGATGGCACCCCACTCCAGTACTCTTGCCTGGAGAATCCCATGGATGGAGGAGCCTGGTAGGCTGCAGTCCATGGGGTCACTAAGAGTTGGGCACGAATGAGCGACTTCACTTTTGCTTTTCACTTTCATGCATTGGAGAAGGAAATGGCAACCCACTCCAGTGTTCTTGCCTAGAGAATCCCAGAGACAGTGGGCCCCCCGTCTATGGGGTTGCACAGAGTCAGACATGACTGAAGCGACTTAGAAGCAGCAGCAGCAGCCGCCTGAACTTAGCTGAACACAGAACAATAGATGCCCAAGGGGACTCTACTTCTATATACGCAAGTCCTGTGAAAACATCGAAATTCACATGCAAAGGAGAACCAGCAACCAAAAGCACATGTTCCCACTGTTCCCAATATGCTGCTATGCCCACCCTCTTTCTCTGTTCAGGACCATTTCTGAACCCCAGAATTCTCAAGGTGTGTTAGAGAACTGTCCCATAGGTGTGTTTGGAACTGTCCCATTACACTATTATTTCAAACAGCTCTCCCTGTGTGCACATTTGTTTGTTTGTTCTCTTGTTTTCCCCAGGAGGATAAGACATTAGACAGCAGATTGAGTCTGCTTCATCCAGGATCAACTAAAGCAGAAACAATCAGCATTCACAAATGCTTCATTCTGGGAATGCAAGGCTTTGGGATTAATTAACCCTGAAGCCACATTTCTTCAGTGTTGTGCAATAGGATATTCCTAGATGAATTAGGTAAGACCTGTCGGTAAAGCCTGAGAAAATGTAGATTTTGGAGTCTCATCCTGAAATAACTGATTCAGAGTATATCGTGATGGGGTCTGACAGTCGTGATGGGGTCTGACAGTAAGCTTTTTAAATATGCTCTTTGTTTTTCTTCCAACAAAGCATAAAGTATGAGGACCTCTGATAAGGTAAATAAATGATAATGAAGCATCCGCAGTCAAGAAATCTCCCACAGAGAGTTATGAGTCTTTGGAAGAGGAGGAAGAGAGAGGAGAGTGCATCAGTGTGGCACCCAGAGTGCTCCCAAATTAGGGTGCTCACACATCTGCTTAGTGGCATAGCTTCAGGAGGTAAATGTTTATTAGGAAAATCAGCTACTCATCTAATCCTGCATTTTTATTTCAGCAGTTATTTACAATAGAAGCAACTAGAAGGAATCCTAAATTCACAATGATTTGCAGAATAAGTTGCAGAATTATGCAACTTATAAAAACCTAGGGGGCTTCCCCAGTAGCTCAGTGGGTAAAGAATCCTCCTTCAATTCATTAGACACAGGAGATGCCGGTCTGATCACTTGGTCAGGAAGATACCCCTGGAGAATGAAATGGAAAATCACTCCAGTATTCTTGCCTGGGAAATCCTGTGGACAGAGAAGCCTGGCAGGCTATGGCCCATGAGGTTGCAAAAGAGTCAGACAAGACTAAGTGATAAAAACTTGTGAAATGTTATGACACGCTTGTGGGGGTCATTACTGTAAAGCTACGTCCCAGGAGTCAACAGTTCAGACAAGTTATTTCATCATCAGAGTCAAAAAAATAAAGTCTGTGTTATGGGATTTCAAGGGAAAGGCTATGATCAGCAGAGTGATTGCCATCTTATGATTTCCTCCAGCTTTCTTTCTGAAAAACTCAACTCTACAGTATAAAGGTACAAAAGGGGGAGGGAAACGGATCCCATGTGGCAGGAGACCCTGAGAGCACCCCTACCTTCCTGCCTGACCTTCAGTTTGCAGGTTACAGGAATAAAACAGCTCCTTCAGCCCACTAGATGACGGCCCAAATGCCTGGGAAATGTTTAGTTCCAATGAATCATCTCAAAATCACATTTAAAATGGGAGAAATCTGTAAGCTGTTCCCTGAATCACTGAAAGAAGAGCGAAGTATGTGAAGGATAAACACAAACTGGATTATGCACCTACATAATCCTATGATAGTGCTAGAGTAATGTCTACCTGTTTGAAGTTTAATCCTTTTTCATTCTTCATGCTTCATTCTAGTAAATAACACTTTTCAGGAAGATTGTTGTTCTCTTTCTTCTTAGAAAGACAGTGAAGTCCTTCGACTGGTTCCTGAAACCGACCATACTTATATATATATATATATATATATATATATATATATATATATATATATATATGAAATATACATATGCATGTGTCTGTAATACACGTAGGTACAGATATTTCCAGATAATGAAAACCAAGTCAAAGAAACTATGGAATTGACTAGCATCCACTTATATACAATGAAAATAAACCTACGTAAGGCTAACATATCCAGTGTTGTCTGCTTTAAGATCTTTTTAAACTATTCTGATAGTGGTATTATCAGTATAAAATGGTACCCATTTGATGGAATTGTAAAATCTGAAGCAAGGAGACACATCAACATTATTTTATTTCTGTTGAGACTAGAAGAAGTCATAAATTATTCTTTTGCCTTGCCTTCTGGAAAGCAGTTTAATACGATGAATTAATAAATAAAATGCCACTGTCAAATGAAATTGCATCAGCCAGTTTAAAGACAATTTGTCCAAGTTTCAACAAATTGACTACTTAAAGAATGAACTCTTTAATGCGCTTTACATCATGCATATAATTATTGATTGGGAAGCCACTGTCAGATGGGACCTCTGCCTTGGAGATTCTTAGAGGGTTCTCTAGTAGCTAAGAAAAATATAAAAGAGTTTATATCCAGATAAAGAGTGAGGATTTCTATAGATCTAAAATGAGTGACCAAGCAATAAAATAATGAGTGAAGGGAGGTGTGGAGATAGTTACTTAGGGAGTTTGAATCTTAACAGAAATAATAGAGAGTTGACTATGAAAAACTAAAACATACACTAGAAAGACCTGTATCAATTCCACCTTAAACACTGTTGACTTGTTAGCCTGATAGAAAAAAGAGTATATGCAGTTTTTGATGCAGAAGCAAGGCCATATTTGAAGAAGATTGAAAATCTTATTAAAACATAGAGACAATAGTTGAAATTCTCTTCAATACAAAAAAAAAAATACTCAGAGGTTAACTCATTAATCTCCCAATCGTATAAATATTTAAAATATTTTCCTGGTACTTGTACATTCCCTTTAGTGTTTGCCTAAACTTCTAATATAAAGGATTTGAAATAATGGGTGAAACAAGTTGTGAATTTTGGTAAGGATATTTCTGAGTACAGCGCTTTCCCTAACTTCTAAAAAATGGAATCTTCAAAGGAAAAGTTACACTTTTTTGTGCTACACTGCTCACTCTGGCTTAGAATTAGTCCCTTCCAGAATGCTATTTCAGAATGTTATTAGCATATTTATCCTCTCCTTAAAGACTTCAGTATGACTGTCATAATATTGAGAAATCTTGATGTTTCCAAAAGAAAAACAAAAATAACGGTAATATAATTTACGGCCAGGACAATGAAGATCTAACTGCAAGCTCTATTAACAGTCTACTTGTGTCTAGTTAGTTCAATACAATTAAAGCGACAAATACCACCACAGTCCTAGCAGTCTAATGCCACCAGTTACATCAAGTACAAGGATATTAGAATATTTCATGTGATAGAATGTCATTAAGCTCAAACATACTGAAGCATGATGGTGTCATTTATAACCCTAACTGCTCCACGCTTTCCATGTTGGTTCAGTAAATTAATGACTTTGACGCATCTTAAATGCAAATTAATAACCAGAAATAAAAAGGTACTGCTGAAACTGCAGTTACGCATGGAATGGCCATTTCGCTCAATAAGATATCATATTTCAGAAGCTTGCTAATTAGAAACAGCGTCCACAAGACAGTGCCATTGCTTTCTAAGCAGAAAACACCCAGCATTACCAGGAAATAATTTTCCACTTCATCTTGGATTTTCCTGATAGAGAATTAAGTTTTACTTACAACCATGCTTCAGATTGGAGAAAGCAACGGCACCCCACTCCAGTACTCCTGCCTGGAAAATCCCATGGATGGAGGAGCCTGGAAGGCTGCAGTCTATGGAGTCGCTGAGGGTCGGACACGACTGAGCGACTTCACTTTCACATTTCCCTTTCATGCATTGGGGAAGGAAATGGCAACCCACTCCAGTGTTCTTGCCTGGAGACTCCCAGGGACGGGGGGAGCGTGGTAGGCTGCTGTCTACGGGGTCGCACAGAGTCGGACGTGACTGAAGTGACTTAGCATCAGCATGCTTCAGATCCATAATAAAGTATGTCTGTATCATCCTTCTAGGAATAGTGTGAGTGGTGGCCAAGGAGAAAGCACTGGGTGGTCTTCCACTTTAATGTGAAGCGGTATCTCTTTATACCTGAGCCAATGGCATAAGGCAACTTGGAAAGTGAATGTTTAAATTGGTTAATGATTTCTTTCATATTGTGTGTCTTACCTTTGGGCATTTTGTATTTTTTTTTAAGCTGTCCTCCCCTAAAAATGTTTTAGATAAGTACAGAGAGGTCGATAAGTAAAATAAAATAGACACACATACACAAATACACACTCTGAAAAAGATTTATTTGGATAAAGTAAAATTCTAGATATTTGAGTTCTGCTTCTGAGACAATCTAGAAAATTATATATCACCTGCTACAGAGGCCAGTGAAAACTGAATGTTTTGGGACAAAAGGCACAAAGCTGATTATTGTTGTTCTCTTTTGACCTCTTCATCTGTTTTTTCAATGATAAAAAAAAATCAGGAATCTAAATTTGAAATTTTGACTGTACTTATCCAAGTTAGGGACAGGGATCATACTGAGTTAGATGGAGAAAGCATAGACGAAATGGTAAATTTGGTTATGAGTGGAATAGATTCTGATGTTTTAATGTAATTCCATTATATTTGGAAGCTTCAACAGTCAGTCTGTAATCTATGACTTCTATCCCTGTATCTAAAGTGCTTAGCAGAGCCCCTGGCACACAGCGGGTGAATAATAAATGCTTGTTACTTCTTTAGATCCCATAACCTAAGTTGTTATTTTGGCACAAATGATCCTGCAACAGGACATGAACTCTGTTGTTTCAATCACACTAATGACTGTATACTCAAATCAATTAGTTCTAAGGGGCAATGACCAGAACTATTTTTACTAATGTGTCTAAATAATTTATCAGACAGGCTGCCAAACAGTTATTTCTGCCACCAAAACAGCTGCAGAACTTCACCAATTCCTGAACAAACCTTATTCATTATATTTTTGCTCAAATATAGGAAAAATGCTATCTGGGGCATCTTTGTGTTTATGCCTAAGATTAGTTAAAATAATCCCAAGTGAGAGGTATTTACATTTCATGCATCTGGTTAATATTCTGGCACTAGGTACTCAGTGTGAATTCAAATATCACATTTTTATCTTCCCATAACATAGACTCAGAGCAGGCTGTTCTAAAAGCCTCATCCTGACTGAGATAGTAAATAAGAGCCTTATCTACTAACCCCTTTCTTCCACACATCTCTACTTACAGGTATGTAATGATCTTGCAAGTTCTGAAGTTCAAAATCTGTGTGGAGATAGGGAATCAGGATGAGGGACTACTAAAACTAGCTTTAAACTCACCATGCATAGGCAAACAGAAATATTACTAGAAACTGAAGATGAATTGAGCCCTCTGAGAATGCAGTCTCTGGCTTTGCAGGAATTCTGGGCATTGAGAACATTATGCAGAATTTCTCAAGTACTGAAGTCTTAAGCAAATTAGGATGGCAGCATACGCATGGTGTACTTTTATCAACATGCTTGATACTGGCTGAATTGTTCTGGTCCCTAATTGTAAACTCAAGGGGGAAAGGCTAATCTGTTTATTCAAATTCCTTACAGGAATGCAGCGAAGAAACTGGAAATTTAAATAAGCTCTTAAAAATGTTTCTGAGTGCATTTAGAGTTGGAGGCATATAAGGTATTTTTAATCAACAATCCATGACTCAAAGGTGATAGAATGATGGGCATCAGAAATGTCAAGGTAAAGGATTTTAATGTTCTCTGAAAATTTGTTCAATGTTGAATTGAAGATCTAAATCCTTCATTCATCTCACAACAAATGCAAAAGGCACTTCCTTATCATAATCTAACCCAGAAATTGTTTTCTGTAGTACCTGGAAAGCATGGACTGGGAAGGGGCATAGAACATGTGTTTTAATGTAAGGAATTCATATGTCATTTCCTAACAAATACTGAAAAGCATCTCCTCCGTATTCATGCCACAAACTGAGTTTTTAAAAACATGTTTTTAAAGTAAGATCCCTAAGATACACATAGTCATTTATGATAAAGTTCTCAGAAAAAAATGAAGGAGCTTTGAAATATTAATAATGATCAATAAAGGAAAAACACAATGCCATTATGCACATACCCTTAAATGATGCTACATTATTAATAAGGATGACTGTCTGGAACTAGATATGCCCCAATAAACATTTATATATTACACAGAAGGAAGGCTGCTAACTACTGAGTACATCTAAATACAAGTCCAGTTCTGTCAGTAATTAACACTGGGACTTTGGCTAAGACACTTTCTGTCTTTGGTCCTCAGTTTCCTCATCCGTGCCTTTCTAGTGTGTGAATTCCTTTTGAAGCTTTGGGGGCTACACCAGTCTATGATTTAAGAATGAAGCACTTCACACTGCCTACAGGGAAGGGGGCAGAGCAGCGGTCCTTTTCCTTACCTCTGGAGTTGTGCCTCCAAGCACTGACCATGGTCAGCAGGCATGGGGCAGGGCCGTGGAGTGGGGAGAGGATGTGCAGGACAGCGTGGGGACCTGGGAACTCCTGTCTGGATGGCCTGTTCTCTGAATCATGGTAATCAGTGACTATGCTAAGAGTACAGGCTGGGGCATCCTCCCTGGGACAGGCCGAGATTTCAGGAAAGGTTTATGTTTGCAGTAAGTTCTAGTACCAACTAAAGAGGAGAAAAGGGCGCCACTCATCCTTTCTACCTAGACTTCCTTGCATCCTTACAAACAAGTTCCCCAAGCCCCTGGGGCCAAAGTGCTATCCGAGTTTTGATAGCACATCTCTAGCTATAACACAAGGGTGTCAGAGCAGAGATTGTACATTTAAGGAGAGGGTGGGCAGGAGAGATGGAGATTACACATTTCTCTGGAGAATAAAACGCTGAGTACAAATAAGTGACTCAATACATTATGGAACATAAGCCAAGGTCCTGCTTATTTTTCACTCTAAAAGCTATAAACTTTTCATCAAAGTAGAAAATCAATCAACAAACACAACAATAAGAAAACTAGGTATGGCTTCTGAAGAGGAGTCCTCTCCTGGGCTCAAGCAGTCGGGTCTGTTGCTGTCCACTTCATGAGTCTGCCTTCTGATCTTCCGCGTTTCATTGACCCGAGAGCTCAACGCAGCTGCCCTCCTAGTACCTGCAGCCACCTCTACAATGCCCACAGCTGTCCTCCAAGAGTTAGGGCCAGGGCAGGGGAACTTTAAGAAAGCATGACATTTGCTCAGAGACTGAGCAAAACTTTCAGCAATATTCCCACCACAGCAGTTCTAGTGGAGAATCTAAAATTTCACTCAGACTTTGAAAATACTTCCGTGGAGGAAGAAAGATGCCAAGCTTGGACTCCACTTCATCACAGGGCCACGACCCTCCTTAAGACCACCTGTGCGCTCCAGGCTAGGATTGTATGCATAGACAAAATAAGGCCTCCTCTGTTGCTGGTACCATAACACTTCTAAGACTTAACACTGGCCAAGAATTCACACATATACTCCCCTACTAAGTATTCCTGAGATCCTGTGGAATGAGCAGGATAACTGTCATCCCTTCTTTTAAGCAGAAGCAACATGACCCTTCAAAATCTGCAGCCAAAGTGGATTTATTCTTTAGTCTATCTGACTTCAAAGCATATTTACATACCAATTTCCATAAAGAGGCAAAGAATAAAAAGCATTAATCAGACTAGACAAGGTATTAAATTAAATGTCTGTATACTCTCTATGGTTTGTAATAAAAAACTTGAGTTTCTGTCCAGGTTATCTACTGGACAGAAGACTTCCTATAGTAATCTGATTTCTAACTTCCCAGCTTTTGTTTCACATGTTTATTTTGCAACTTCTATGAAGTGTAATCTTAGACCTCAAAGCTGTAATGACTGCAAGCTTGTTCTACATGTTTGTAGAATAAATTACATTTACTCGGTATATATGTGTTACATTAAAGAGTGTCTGTTTGTTAAAGGAAATTGGATTTAATTTCCTGAGTGGTAATTTATATGACAGCATTGTGGACATTTCTTCATTATTTCTATTTCTAGGACCCCTCTACTTTTATTATGTAAGTCTAGATCTTCATTAGTGACATAAATTTACCTTCTAGTAAAAAAAAAATAAGATCTGGGTGATTATACCTCCAATTTGCCTGAAACCCATCTGCTCTTTGGCCGTAGTCTTGAAATAACTATTAATATATTCCCGTCCCACTTAAGTGTCCTTGTTTGGAAAATAAATTTTATGGTCACCGTAATAAAGATCTTTCATCTTGTCTTTATTCCTATAGTTCTTTTGAGAAAAATAATCTTGTGGTCCTAAAAGATTAATTTCTGAGCAGAAAGAACCACTTTTCTTCTTCCACAAGGGTCTGAAGTCCAGAGAGCTCTGATGGTGACCTGACCTAAATGAACAGCAGTGAGAGCAAAGAAATATTCTGGACAATGTTCTGAATGCATGAGTGTGTGTACCTGTGTAATAATATTGGAGTGGGTTACCATTTCCTTCTCCAGGGGATCTTCCCAACCCAGGGATCAAACCCAGGTCTCCTGCATTGGAGGCAGACACTTTAACCTCTGAGCCACCAGGGAAGCCTTTGGGTAGGTGTTATCCAAAGTGAAAAAGAAAAATGAACACCTTGTGTTTGCATAACCAAGTGAGTAAGGGGCATTGGAAGAAGATCAGTTGGGAAGGAAAGATAATGAATCTGACTCCAAACACATCTAAATGAGGTTAATAATATATAGAATGAGGATATAAAGATCTGGAGAAGATATAAGGATATGAGGACCTGGAGTCTATAGAAGAAGCCTATAAAATATGCATTTCGTGTTACCAACATAGCAGCAATATCTGAAGCCATGTACTGACTGACTAGGTGGCCCATGGCAGTGAACAGCAAGGAGATAAAGAGAGACCAGGACCAAGCTCTAAAGAATTTCAATCATTAAATGTTGAAGGAAATTAGTAAGAACTTGACAAGGTTAGGAAGAAAACCAGGGAAGTGTCAACAAGGAAAGAAATTGTTTCAGGATGAAAGAGTGATCTTTAGGTCAAAATCTGCAGTGAAGTCAAAATTTTAAGAAATTTAAATACAGTACAGTAATCTTGATTGGATCCTGGCACAGAATAAAGCCATTGGTGGGAAAAGGGGTGAAACTCCAATAAAGTCTGTAACTGAGTTAGTAGGAGAAGGCAATGGCACCCCACTCCAGTCCTCTCGCCTGGAAAATCCCATAGACGGAGGAGCCTGGGGAGCCACAGTCCAGGGGGTTGCTAAGAGCCGGACATGACGAGCAACTTCACCTTCACTTTTCACTGTCATGCATTGGGGAAGGAAATGGCAACCCACTCCAGTGTTCTTGCCTGGAGAATCCCAGGGACGGGGGGAGCCTGGTGGGCTGCTGTCTATGGGGTCACACAGAGACAGACCCAACTGAAGCGACTCAGCAGCAGCAGCAGCAGTCCTGTTAACAATGCTATTTTCTATTTGATAAATGGACCGTAATGATGCAGGATAGTAACACTAAGAGAAGACGGGAAAGGGTATATAAGACGTCTTTGTACTATCTTTGCAAGTCTTCGGTGAATTTAAATTTACTTGAAATTAAAAGTTCAAAATATTAAATGATGGAAAAGTAGAAATGAAATGTTATTAACCTATTTTAACAATCACTTAAGTCAATGACTTCTGAACTTGAAATGCTGTACGAGTTTTTCTTTAATCTAGATATTAAGAAAAAAAAAAGTCAAGCAGCTGGAGGAGGGGGTAGTAAGTTTAGGAAATATTTTAGTTGTTTGTTTTAACTGGTTAGACTGATCAGGAAGAGAGGGAGAGATTGAGGGGAGAATGAGAGTGATTATTTCTGACAAAGTAAGGATAAAAAGAATCTGGAACTTGGTGTAATAGAACAAAAAAGAAATTTAGAAGAAAAGCACCCTTCTTTTATTAGATAAGGTTGAGGAAGAAAGGCAGGGGTTGGGATGGGTAAAGAAAAGTGCCTTTATAGATTATATATCAAGCTATCCCAGGTTATTGAGGAAGCATCTACTTGATAGCCTCTTTGAAATACTTCTTTATGAATCAGTAATATATAGTTATCGTTTGTTGAAATAACTTTAACAGAGTACATATCATGTTAAATTAAAAACCATGATTTGTGTTAGTTAAATCCCTGGTGGCTCAGATGTTAAAGTGCCTGCCTGTAATGCGGGAGACCTGGGTTCAATCCCTTGGTCGGGAAGATTCCCCCAGAGAAGGAAATGGCAACCCACTCCACTATTCTTCCTGGAGAATCCCATGGACAGAGGAGCCTGGTGGACTAAAGTCCACGGGGTCGCAAAGAGTTGGACACGACTGAGCGACTTCACTTTCACTTTACATTAGAGCAGATGTTATTTCGGGCTTCCCCAGTAGCTCAGCGGTAAAGAATCTGCCTGCAATGAAGGACATGCAGGCGGGACAGGTTCAAAACCTGGGATGCGAAGATCCCCTGGAGAAGGGCATGGCAACCCACTCCAGTATTCTTGCCTGGAGAATCTCATGGACAGAGGAGCCTGGTGAGCTGAAGTCCATAGGGTCACAAAGAGTCGGACATGATGAAGTGGCTGAGCACACACACACACACACACACACACACACACACACACACACACTCTCAGATGTTATTTCAGGTTTGCTGGTTGCTGACTTATAATGATGTCCCCAGGGACCTCCTTGGTCATCAGCAGTTAAGACCCTGTGTTTCCAATGCAGGGAACTTAGGTGCAGGTTTGATCCCTGGTTGGGGAACTAAGATTCCACATCATGTAGCATAGCCAAAATTTTTTTTAATTTAAAATAATGTCCTCAGACTGTAATAAACAGTAGTTTGGTGAAGATCACTTCATCTTAGCTACTGTTGTTTGGTTGCTAAGTCATGTCAAACTCTTTTGTGACGCCCACGGACTGCAGTCTGCCAGGCTCCTCTACCCATGGGATTTCTCAGGCAAGAATCGCCGCAGTGGGTTGCCATGTCCTACTCCAGGGATCTCTCCAACCCAGAAATCGAACCTGCATCTCCTGTGTTCGCAGGAGGATTCTTTACCACCAAGCCAGAGTTGTACATAAAGTCTACCTCAGGAAACTAATTTTGGAAGATAGCAAGCAAACACACACAGACAGTTGCACATGTGTATTACAAAACACAGAGACATTACTTACATTTACGACAAGGGAGATTCTTCTGCCATCTAAATGAAAATAATGACAGTAGAGAACATTTCAATTGTTTCATACGCCCATGATAATATTTCTTTCATCTTTGTCAGATTATTAAATAAATAAAGGTGACTTGACAGCAAAAGGGTAAGAGCAAGTAAAAGGGTAATGAAAGCTGAGGGAGTCAGTGAGCAAGGCATGTTCAGCATGACAGGGAAAATATTGCATTTTTATGTCATTTCTGAGTAAACTGTGTTTGTCAACTGGGGATGATGACTGGTCTACTGAGAAGCTGAAAATCGAGCCGTTATTGGATGATACGTTTTGCTGTGTCAAGTCAATAGTCTGTGATGAATGACACGTGGCTGAAAAGAAGCAAAAGATTACACCATGCCTTTCTTGCTTTAGAAAACATTTATTTGGCATCCAAAACTGTTAAACACTTCTATGCATACTAAATAGAGTTGGAAATATATGTTCTTTGGGAACTTCATGTGTATCAGGCAAGGATTACATGTGAATTTCCACCAAATGTATCTAATCTAATTTTGTTTAATTATCACAATACCTATATTAACCCCATTTTACAGATGTGGATGTAGAAGCCCCCAAAGTTGAAGTCTCTTGCCCAAGATGCTGGATTACAAACCTAGGACTCACTGATTCAAAACTTAACTCTCTGTAGTTCTTCTTCATTGTCTAAATGAGGTTACTGAGATGAATGAAGGAATGGACGGATGAATATTGAAAATAGCATCTAAATAATTGTATCAAGGGCCTGGGAAAAATCTAGTTTTTCTTAACATCTAATTAATATGCAAAACTGAACTGTTGAGATAGATGTATAGTCCTGAATATCAGATGTCAAAATTGGTTTTCCCTGTGACTCCAGGTAGTCCTAGAGAGCACACCAAGAAAAAACATTGATTGCCACTTTCCAGTCTATAAAAACCAGATGTTCCAACCATCCTCCAAAATCATTCAATCCAGAGCTCTGGGAGTAGGACCCAGGCATCCACATTTCCTGAACTTTCCAGATAATTTCCATGTGGACGTTAAGGTTAAGAACTCCTATTTTAGAATCCTAGGGCTTACATTTGGTAGATTTAGACTTGCCTCAGAAACTAGTGTGACTAGCAGATGGAAGAACAGAATGTTAGAATGAACTGCACTCTTAAATCCTAGTTTCAGGTTCCCCTACTTTCCCAGAAAGGCTGTCTAAGGGCAAACATCAGGAACACAGAAGGTGGTACTGGAAGACGGTGCTGGTACCCAGGTGATCACTCTTATGGTGAAGGGTTAAGTCTAGTTTACCTAACAAGAAACAGGCGCTTATATTGAAAGGACGGTAAGCAGAGGAAAAGCGGTCTCTAAAATCCTCTGTGCTTTCAACCCCTCAACACAAATACACAAAATTTAAGCCTGGCACCTGTTACCCCGAGCATGGACTGTGAAGAGATGAAACAAAAAGGAGCAGCAGGCAGAAGGCCTTCTCTCCGGGGGAGAAATGAGTGACTCTGGAGCTCAGGGAAGGGGGAACAAAATGCGAATATTTAAACAATTATTACAAATCTTCTCATTATCTCCAAATATTTCTAAGAGTATGCCTTTTAATCATGGAGCCACACGTATATGTAAAAGGAATTTATATGTAAAACAGGTGCTCTTTGTACTCTTGTTTATTCAGCACTAAAAATAGTTCTACAGAAGAAGAGTTTGAGGGGTTTCCCAGGTGGCGCTAGTGGTCAAGAATCCACCTGCCAATGCAGGGGACACAAGAGACACAGATTTGATCCCTGGGCCAGAAAATGGTGCCCCAGTCCAGTATCCTTGCCTGGGAAACCCCATGGACAGAGGAACCTGGTGGGTTACAGTCTGTGAGGCTGCAAAGAGTCAGACACAACTGAACAGCAAACACATACACACACAAGAGGAGACTGCAGAAAATTAACACACAAGGCAAACAAATATGGTGCAAATCTTTGAACATATTTCCACATGACTCCATTCTACCAACTTCCAACTTGGGTTTTAAGTGTTTGATCACTCTCAATGTGATCTCTGGCCCAGGACCTATTCTACTGTAGAGAACTCTGAGCTGGTAACACAGAGTGGATGGACAGAGGATATAAATGAGAGAGAGAAAAAAATTGTAACAGCAATGGATATCATGTAGTATAAAGAGGTTGGGAGTTTTAGAATCAGAAATATTAGTTTTTATTTCATGGACTTAATGAGAATTATAAGAACTCATGGAAAGTAAAGATTATGCCACACGTACTACAGAACAAGTTCCCTTTCAGCAAAATAATTCTATATGCTGGGCACCGCCAGGCCTCCTCTTATCTCACCCAGGTCAGACTGCCAGGGTCAGAAAATTGCCAAGTATTCAGTGAGGACAGTGCCCAAGAACAACAATCGTATAATTGGCTGCAGCTGCTCTTGTGCAACGTCACCTGGGAAACTGAGGAAGGAGAGAGAAATGTAAGCAGCTCGACCCTCATTACCGAGAGAAAGATAATAAAAAGGAAACAAAGTGAGCATCAGACTGTGCAAAGGCCAAGTGTGGCCAAGTATCTGCAAAGGGAGAGTAATAAGCAAAATGCACCAGCAAACTGGCCCCCGAGTCGTGAGAACTCACAAGCAAAAGCAAACGAGGCAGACACTGTGCCATAAGCAGTCTCCAAACGCCAAGGGGAAAACCCAACTGGCCTAAAAGATGGTGATTTCTGACTGCTCTGCAGACGGCCAAGGCCCTACTTGTGGGAGAAGCCTGATGTAAGAAACCACAAAGGGCCAACTGTTATAAAAAAATAATAACCAGTTATTATTAAGTGCAACAGTGAGAACAGAGCCCTTACCTAGTGCCGGGCACTCTTCTAAATACTATACATGTGTGGATTTGTTTAATTCTCCCAACAGGCAGTGCTATCAGCCTCATTTTACAGGTGGGGAAACTGCAGGTTTCCCCACACAGAGGTTAAGTGACTTACTCAGGTCATACTCCTGGTAAGAGACACCTCACCGGTGAAAATACGGGCAGTTTATTTCCAGAGTCCAGGATTTTATCTATCTTGATTTACCGCCTCTATGATGGCATTCTATTCAGTAAAAGTTTATTAAATGCCTATAATATAATGGCTCTGCAGGGGGTCTGGGGATGTGAAGCACATATTTCATATTCTTACCAGTGGAATTTACAGAATGGTTGAATAAAATCATCCCAAAGACCCAGAAGACTCTGTTATATAAGCTCTCTACGCTGTTGCTAAGTCGCTTCAGTCGTGTCCGACTCTGTGCTACCCCAGAGACTGCAGCCCGCCAGGCTCCCCCGTCCTTGGGATTCTCCAGGCAAGAACACTGGAGTGGGTTGCCACTGCCTTCTCCAATAAGCTCTCTATAACACAACACAATTTTCTGGTAACAGTAGAAAACATATATATGCATGAGAAAAGCTGGTGCATGTGTGTTAAGAAGGAAACAGGAATCGACCCTCCATTTACTGCTAACTGTGCAAAGCATTTCAGGTAAGTATCTCCCTGAATCTTCTCTTCAAGGGAACTATTCCCCCAAGATTGGAAGTGAAGAAACCAAGATGTTTATTTACAGGAGCAGTGGCAGAGCCAATATGTGCCCCTTCATCTAATGCCAAAGCCGGTCCCTCTACTCTCTCATATGCCTCCCCTGAAAATTTCTGAGAGGCAGGTGGATTTGGACACAGATGTCAGAAGATCATGGTGTCATGGAGAGTAATTGAGGGGTGAGAAGGAAGAGTTCCTGCAGCCACACTGAAGCACACTGGTGGAATCCTGGCTTTCTTGGAACAGCACAGAGCAGATGGGTCCGTTTTAAGGAAGCAGGGGACACGCGTAGATGTATTAGTTGGGACTACTTGTAGAGAAACTGGAATGTCAGAGATAAATGTTCCTACTGCCAATGGGGATGCAGTTGGTGCTTTTGCACAGATTTTGCTCCACACAAGGTAGGTTAAGCTGATGGTACCCGTTACTGCAGTGACAGGAGGAAGCAGAAGAAGAAAATGACAGAGGATGGCTGCCAGGGAACAGAGAGCAGTAATGAGTCTCCCCACAGGCAGGGCAGCGGTGGCGGTAGGCTCACGGGTGGCCCTGAATCCACAGCTCTTAGCAACTGACTTAATGACTCTCGATATTAGGGCACTGAAATGTCAATCAAACTCAATTATACAATTATACGAGTAACTAGACTTCTTGTCCTGTTTTAATCCTTGTCCAATTTAGTCCTCAAAAATGATAAATTCAGTGTTGGTTGCTAAAGGTGATATTTCTAGTTAATGCATTTGAAATATCCCTCAATGCTCATTTAAACATGTAGCCAAGCAAATTTAATACCTGATTTGACTTACATAATTTGAGTGAAGAGGAAAACAGAGGCCAACAAGGCATCATGTATTGTATAATGCATACACTTTCTACGTTCTCTTATGGACCCCAATTAATAAGCTCATTTGTGACTCATGGGATAGCCCTGAATTTATTTTTTTAAAAGATGTAATTTTCTTTTTATAAAATATATATTAAATATTACTATTGATTTTAAATGGCCTAAAACTTTTAAAGAAACTCAGAGATTTAGACCAAATCCGAAAAAGAAACCATTTCCATGGGTCTCCTGTCGTTACTGGCTGAGTCATTCTTTCCATCATCGCCTATACAGTTGGAAAGGACCTGGGTGTATATATAGCACTTTTACTGGGTCACTTACTAGAGAAGAAATGGCTCGGACTTTCTGTGGAGAAGCTGTTCCATATATATCACTGCTTCTTGAACAGGCTGATTCATTTTAGGCGAAATGTTATTTTCCAACAGGACCATCATAATCCATCTTAATTTAAAATAATACTTTCATTTACATTAAGAGCATTCATTTATTTTAGGAGTTAATTATGTCATCTTTCCTAGCAACACTATCCTTGTACTGCAAGGTGGGAACAGCAGAGGTGGAATTCTTATCAAATAGCACAGGGTTCTTTCTCCATCACCCTCAGTCTGCAACCACACCATTTCTACCCCAAAACTGCAGAAAGAAGGAAGAGAGGTGCTCATGTTTTCAGAAATGTCACCCCAAATTTCAGAAATGCTGGGGATACATGACCTTCTCTACTTTGTCTCAGCAAGGCACCACTCCACCAATATAACAAAATGTTGGTAATGATAATGAACAGATAAAGAACTCTCCCCATATAACTGCATGAATGAATTTGTCAATTTTCAGATGGCTGTTTTCGGCAGCCATGTGTCATTTGGCAAAAATTGCACAAATTTAGGACAAAATGTATGTAGTGACTCTAGGTAATGAGCAGTCAAGAACATGAACGCCTCAGAGCCAGAAAGACCCATCTCCAAGTCTTCACCACTTGCTGGCCATGAAACTAGGTAAATAATTTACTTCTTTACGCTGCAGTTTCTTTATCTGGAGCTTGAGGGTAATGATGCCTATCGAACATGATTGTTGTGTAGATTAAATAAGCAAGGTAGATAAAACCATCCAACCCTTTTATAGCCTATTTATAACTCTGTATAAGACCCATCCAAAAAAAATTCAGGTACGTAGGTAGATGGACAGACGAGAGATGAAAAGAAAGGAAGGAGGAGGGAGGGAAGAAGGAAGGAAGGACGAAAAAGTCACAATACCAATTCAGTTTGTCTTTAAGCAAGAGAGATTAAGTTGGAAACTTTGCTCAGTGGCTAAGCTGTGTCTGTAAATGTGGTCCACAGAGATGCTAGCCTATGTGAAGGAGCAACCATGGCATAATTGTGAATCTGGATACAGTCCGTCCATGGAATTCCATGATCATGGAGAAGCCTGTTTGTATTCTCTAACACCATTTGCATGTGCTATGGTGCTCTTTTGTTTTAAGCCTTCCGTACCTACTGCAAGGGAAAAAATCTTCTATTTTCAGCATAAAAAAATACACATGATCCCCCTCAAAAAAGGCAAAGAGAAAGAAAAAAGGCAAGAGAGATCAAATTCAGTGAAAACAAGGTCATCCAGTCTCTCACTTTCTTTTTACATTCTAAAGATAAATATTGAGGTCTGGGGAGAAACTGGCTCTCTCCTTTTCTCTACTGGGCTGAAATAAACGTTTAAATAGTTCCATTTCAAACCTGTGGCTGCATTTCTCACACTATTAAAAAAGAAAAAGATCCACAGTCATTTTCAGTCCAAACCCCATTCTAAATATAGCTTTTTCATCTTTTCTTGACTCTGAGTTCTTAATTTAACACAATCTCACCTCTCTTTCTTATCCAAAATCCCTTTTCTGGCAACTTTGACTATTCTTAACAGAGGCATGAATCAGAAAAGGAAAAGGCCCCTCGATGGCTGAGGCACAGCCTAAAAATATATATGCACCAAAGCTTATATAGGACTTTCATTTTTTTTTTTCAAAAAGATGTATGAGTCGTTATGAGGACCCTAGTCACCCTAACTTTATAGTTATTACAATCAATTGGGCTGATCTGGTTTTACAGCTATTGGAAGGTCAGCAGAGCAAATCCTAAAACAGTGGCAGTGAGTCAGGAAGTGAGGATTAGAAGCTTGAAAGTCATCCTAACAATACTAATAGCTGGTGAGTATCAATCAGTCTCTGGGGATGCTATCGCCCTCTTCTCTACACTTTGTATGCTCCAACTCAATCTACAATCCCGTTTCAGCAGCTGATATAGAGGAAATGAAAGATTGAATGATCAAGCAATGGAGCAAGTAGTGGGGCTTCAGAGTGCCAATGGAGGGGGGAAAATGTAACTCACATGCATAGTGCAGATCTGCCGACAAAAGAGCTAGCATTCAGTAGCTTGGAGTAACCCAGGATTGAAGAGGATAGAGATGGGCGGGATACAGAGCTCTACAAAGTTCAGTAGCTCCTGCTAGCTCTGAGCTCTGATCACACGAGGCCTGAGCTTCTGCATGAGACCCTCTGAGCAATGCCACACATCAGACAGGAGTCTCTTACAGGCAGTCTGTCTTCAGTTGGGAGAACAATGTTATGTCTTGGAGGGACAATGTGTGGAGTGAACCCCCACAAACACACAAAATGACTCTCTAAGCTTTATCTCATCATTCCATAAATAAACAATTTGACAAAAGTAAATCATATAAAACAAATTTGTGTTTTAAGTAAAAACATAAGACAAAAATCACATGACAGGGATTAAAGGTGAGGAAGTGACACACACTTTAGAGTACCCTTTGTGCATCAATTAGTTTGTCCCCCTGGAGAGCTGCTAGAAACAGACTCAGAATGGTGGACAGCAAAGAACCAACCCTTGAGCTTACGGGGACAGTAAGATATGATATCACTTACATGTAGAATCTAAGATATGACACACATGAAGCTATTGCAAGCAGAAACGCACTGAGAGAACAGACTTGTGCTTCCCATGGCAGGGGGCCCAGAATGGGAGTTTGAGGTTAGTAGAGGCAAATGATTACATCCAGAATGAATGAAACAACAAGGTCCTACTGTACAGCACAGGGAACTGGATTCAAAATCCTGAGAGAAATCATAAAGGGAAATATAAAAATGTATATATGTGAATAACCATATGTATAACTGAAGCACTTCGTTGTACAGCAGGAATAAACACAACACTGTAAATCAACTATACTTCAATTTAAAAAAGAGTAGCTCGATGTACACTCAAACCATGATAAAAACACAGCCAAGAGCTGAAACAAGGATGTGTAGAGAATACCAAGAGCATTTCGGAGAGAACAATCCTTGCCCCCTGGAGGAGTCGAAAAGTTTCACAGAAGTCACCCTTACATGGGAGCCATGAATGATAGAGCTAGGTGGCTGTCCCACACCCAAGACAGACCAGAGGGGAAAGAATCCCTGGCCGTTGGAGGAGGGGTGGCATATGTAAGAGCTGGTGGGGTGTGAAACCCTGGGGCTGGATTTAGAACCAGTCAACGGCTCCACGAGGCTGGATCTTGGAAAGGGAGTGGGTTGCAGTTTGAGAGACAGGGCAAAAAGTAAAGGCATGAGCCAACTGAGAGCTTCTATGACGAAATCAAATCTGTAAGCCATTGGATTTCTGGTAGGGGAGAGCTGTGCAGAAATCTCAGAACATCAAATTGGGAGCAGCTGTGCAATTTACAGAAAGTCAAAAGCCCCCACTCTCTTTTTTAAATTGGGCGGGTGAGGAGGGTCAACCTCGTGAACTAGAATTCTTGTTAAATCTCACTTTCCCAGACACCAGGACTCATTCGGGCATCATGCCATGAGTCATTAAAAGAGTTATATGTATATTAAGCACTGTTTCCCAAAGGGAAATGGCTGTACAATTACATTTTAGAAAGATTTACTTCAGAAATTTTGAAAACAGAAAATACACGTTCTTAAATGGATAAGATTTAGTTATTTGAAAATGTATGAGAGCCTCATCCTCTAATTATGCCCACCAAAAAGTACACATCACTGAAATAACCCTCACCCCAAGTAAAAACACTTAAAATGGCATATCTGAAACCATTCATAAGTTTCTAAATTAAATGTTGATACACAGCATTTCCTATTCCTGTAAAGTCTAAAAAGACATTTAAGAGCTAAATAGTGCTTTGTTAGCTACTCAGGAAACCAGAGGGCTGTTTAAGAATTAATATCTGAGTTGCCTTTAAACTTTGCTATTAAAGATTCTCTCTTTCCCTCTTTTTGGAGATTTCTTTTATGGTAAATTAACAAAAGGATACTCCATACTAAAGTGTAAGGAACAGTTTACCTGGATTTAACTCCCTGATGGCTCAGACAGTAAAGAATCTCCCTGCCAATGCAGGAGACACAAGAGATGACACAGGAGTTCACTCCCTGGTTTGGGAAGATCCCTTGGAGAAGGGAATGGTTACCTACTCCAATATTCTTTGGAGGAGAATTCCATGGACAGAGGAGCCTGATAGGCTACAATCCCTGGGTCACAAAGAGTCAGACAAGACTGAGAAACTAACATTTTCACTTTTTCAACCATTTAAAGTTTTAGGATAGTATCATTACTGTTGTTTCATTTCTGGGTATAAAAATCTCCATTTGTTGAGGTTAAGCAATGATTACTCATAAAAATGCCTGCTTGCATGAAATTTTATTTACAAGAATTTGTAACTGTAGCCTGGTAGAGGTACTTAGTGGTAAAGCATTCTATTGACTTCAGTCGAAACTCAGAGTTCTCCAGAAGCTAGAGTTGTAGGGGATTCCACAATACTTGGGAGTCCACTAGGCTAGATAAGGCAAAAAAAAAAAAAAAAAAAAACAGAAAAAGAATTTTTGTATAATAGAGCAAACTCCTTGTCACTACTCTTGAATCTAGTATAATTCTATTATAAATATCCTCTTTCCTTGTGAGGAAAGAGTTTTAACTCCCTTTCTGGGCTTGATGGTCTTTTGAGATCCTCTTAAAGCTATGTTTCCCTGAGCTGATTACATCACATACTGAACAACCAAGCCTCTGAGGGAATCAAACGCCTCGGTTCCAAGGGAACTTGGATGACCAGTACGGTGTCAAACTGGACAAAGAGGATATTTTCTCTTACACAGGATCCAGAAAAAAGGTTGCTGTAAGGTTCAGACATCTCTCCAAGAGCCTTTCAAATCAGTAGCATTAAAAATAGCATCAGTTGCTAAGTTGTGTCTGACTCTTTGCCACTCCATGGACAGTAACCCACAAGGCTTCTCTGCCCATGGAATTCTCCAAGCAAGAATACTGGAGTGGGTTACCATTTCCTTCTCCAGAGGATCTTCCCAACCCAGGGATTGAACCCGGGTCTCCTGCATCGCAGGCAAATGCTTTACCACTTTACTGTCTGAGCCAGCACGGAAGCCCCAATAAAAAATAGCACAAAGGTCAAACCCAAAATTATTGGATTGCTTGGGTGCTTTGATTGAAGTATCAATCAGGCTTAGTGTCCCTATTTGATTACATAATTCGGTTCTGCTCCACAAACAAAATGTCACACAATTGAAGAGTCTGGTTATACCGGGGGTGGGGGCTGGGTTGGGGGTGGTCTTGAAGATTCCTTTACATTTACCCCCCATGTCCATGAAGAGATGCAGAAGCTCTGAGTAGAACTAGGAGAAAGCCTGCTTGGAGAAAGCATCAGCTCAGGCTACCGTCTGAGAGAGCAGGCCTCCGAGAGGGTCAGCAAGGTCTGGGGAACAAGCTAAGCATAGAAGAGATGCAGGAAGAAGCCACAGCTCTGAACCTCCACTGCCCCACATATGAGGCAAGTGATGTTAGGATGACCAGGTCTTGATTAACTTTTGCTATTAAAAGCAGGACTTATTGGGAGAGTACACAATCCATGGACTCCAGAGTCTGCTTTTTCCAAGAGAAAACTGAGCAGTAATAAAAATAAACAAATCCTTCAACCAGGTGCTATTTTTCAACAATCTCAATTCATATCAGTTTAGCAAATGCACAGGGCACTTGCACTGTGTGAAGGTATTCTTCTAGAAGAGAGACCTAGGCTTGGCCCTTTAGGAGCTTACCGTCCTGACCACAGCCAATATTCTGTTGATTCATCAGGGAGATGTTCCCAGGAAAAGTTTTGATTTTCAGGAATAGCCAGAAATGATTTTGATTAGGCACACCTACAAGTAAGGGGCAAATAAGTTTACACACAGTCAAAATTTCCAGCATGGAGCATAAACCCCAATCTGAAGAGATTACTAAGGAGAAGTTGCCCCATTTCCTGAGCAATTTCAGCATTATGAGGAGGTTTGCACTTCTTTCTCCAGATGGCTTCTCACGAGGGGTTACTTTTAGCTGAATCCTTATGCAAGCTTGTATGTGCATGTGTGTATGCTTAAAAACTTTTTTTTTTTGAGGCACAACTTATCTACAAAGGATACTTATAAACTGAGACTCAGAAAGGCAGTGAGCATTAAAATTTATTCTAAATTTTCAGCATGTTGAGGTTTTATTATTCTTTCTCTCTAGGAGACACTCCTTATGTGTCAAGTTAGGAATAACTGAAGTAAAACCAAGTTCACGTCTAAGAAAGAGAAAATATTTGTCTACACAGAAACTGGTACAGTGATGCTAGCAGCTATATTATTCACAGGAACCAAAAGATGGAAACAGGCCAAATGCCCATCACTCTATAAGCAGATAAACATAATGAGGTATGGGCTTCCCAGGTAGCACAGTGGTAAAGAATCTGCCTGCCAATCAGGAAACCAGGTTAAATCCCTGGGTCAGGAAGATCCCCTGGAAAAGAAAATGGCAACCTACTCCAGTATTCTTGCCAAAGAACTCCCACAGACAGAGGAGCCTGGCAGGCTACAGTCCATGGGATAGCAAAGAGTTGAGCATGACTTAGTGACTTCATCACCACCACCACCAACATGGTATAGCTATACAATGTAATGCAACTTGGCCATAAAAAGAAATGAAATACTGAAGTCTGTTCATATGGATGAACCTTAAAAACATTATTCTAAGTGAAGGAAGCCACTCACAAACGATCACATAGGATTGCATAAGACCCCGTTCATATTAAGTGTCCAAAACGGGGAAATAAATAGAGACAGAAAGCAGATTAGTAGTTGCCTAGGGGTGGGGAGTGGTGAGAAGGCTGGGAGAAGGGGTGAGAGCTAAATGACATAGGGGTTTCATTTGGGGTGATGAAATGTTCTAAAATTGACTGTGGCTATAGCCAGGGGTGGTGGGGCGGCAGCTGGGAGGAGCCACCCACGTCCGAGGCGAGGGCCAGCGGCCTGGAGGAGCAACCTGAGGAGCAGTGGATGTGCAGGTGCAGGAGGGCCTAGAGGAGCTATCCAACATTGAAAGTCAGGAACGGCGGCGGTAAGGAGATACCCCTCGTCCAAGGTAAGGAGCAGCAGCTGTGCTTTGTTGGAGCAGCCATGAAGAGATACCCCACCGCCAAGGTAAGAGAAACCCAAGTAAGATGGTAGGTGTTAAAAGAGGGCATCAGAGGGCAGATACACTAAAACCATACTCACAGAAAACTAGTCAATCTAATCACACTAGGACCACAGCCTTGTCTAACTCAATGAAACCAAGCGATGCCTACGGGGCAATCCAAGATGGGCGGGTCATGGTGGAGAGGGCTGACATAACGTGGTCCACTGGAGAAGAGAATGGCAAGCCACTTCATTATTCTTGCCTGGAGAACCCCATGAACAGTATGTAAAGGCAAAATGACAGGATACCAAAAGAGGAACTCCCCAGGTCATTAGGTGCCCAATATGCTACTGGAGATCAGTGGAGAAATCACTCCAGAAAGAATGAAGGGATGGAGCCAAAGCAAAAACAATACCCAGTTGTGCATGTGACTGGTGATAGAAGCAAGATCCGATGCTGTAAAGAGCAATATTGCATACGAACCTGGAATGTCAGGTCTATGAATCAAGGCAAATTGGAAGTGGTCAAACAAGAGATGGCAAGGGTGAACGTCGACATTCTAGGAATCAGTGAACTAAAATGGACTGGAATGGGTGAATTTAACTCAGATGACCATTATATCTACTACTGTGGGCAGGAATCCCTCAGAAGAAATGGAGTAGCCATCATGGTCAACAAAAGAGTCCGAAATACAGTACTTGGATGCAATCTCAAAAATGACAGAATGATCTCTGTTCGTCTCCAAGGCAAACCATTCAATATCACAGTTATCCAAGTCTATGCCCCAACCAGTAATGCTGAAGAAGCTGAAGTTCAACGGTTTTATGAAGACCTACAAGACCTCTTAGAATTAATACCAAAAAAAGATGTCCTTTTCATTATAGGGGACTGGAATGCAAGAGTAGGAAGCCAAGAAACACCTGGAGTAACAGGCAAATTTGGCCTTGGAATGCAGAATGAAGCAGGGCAAAGACTAATAGAGTTTTGCCAAGAAAATGCACTGGTCATAGCAAACACTCTCCTCCAACAACACAAGAGAAGACTCTACACATGGACATCACCAGATGGTCAACACTGAAATCAGATTGATTATATTCTTTGCAGCCAAAGATGGAGAAGCTCTATACAGTCAACAAAAACAAGACCAGGAACTGACTGTGGCTCAGATCGTAAACTCCTTATTACCAAATTCAGACTGAAATTGAAGAAAGTAGGGAAAATTACTAGACCATTCAGGTATGACCTAAATCAAATCCCTTATGATTATACAGTGGAAGTGAGAAATAGATTTAAGGGCCTAGATCTGATAGAGTGCCTGATGAACTATGGAATGAGGTTCATGACATTGTACAGGAGACAGGGATCAAGACCATCCCCATGGAAGAGAAATGCAAGAAAGCAAAATGGCTGTCTGGGGAGGCCTTACAAATAGCTGTGAAAAGAAGAGAGGAGATAAGCAAAGGAGAAAAGGAAAGATACAAGCATCTGAATGCAGAGTTCCAAAGAATAGCAAGGAGAGATAAGAAAGCCTTCTTTACCAATCACTGCAAAGAAATAGAGGAAAAGGACAGAATGGGAACGACTAGAGATCTCTTCAAGAACATTAGAGATAACCAAGGGAATATTTCATGCAAAGATGGGCTCGATAAAGGACAGAAATGGTATGAACCTAACAGAAGCAGAAGATATTAAGATGAGGTGGCAAGAATTCATGGAAGAACTGTACAAAAAAGATCTTCACAACCCAGATAATCATAATGATGTGATCACTAATCTAGAACCAGAGATCTTGGAATGTGAAGTCAAGTGGGCCTTAGAAAGCATCACTACGAACAAAGCTAGTGGAGGTGATGAAATTCCAGTTGAGCTGTTTCAAATCCTGAAAGATGATGCTGTGAGAGTGTTGTACTCAATATGCCAGCAAATTTGGAAAACTCAGCAGTGGCCACAGGACTGGAAAAGGTCCGCTTTCATTCCAATCCCAAAGAAAGGCAATGCCAAAGAATGCTCAAACTACCACACAATTGCACTCATCTCACATGCTAGCAAAGTAATGCTCAAAATTCTCCAAGCCAGGCTTCAGCAATACGGGAACCGTGAACTCCCCTGATGTTCAAGCTGGGTTTAGAAAAGGCAGAGGAACCAGACTTCAAATTGCCAACATCCATTGGATCATGGAAAAAGCAAGAGAGCTCCAGAAAAACATCTACTTCTGCTTTATTGACTATGCCAAAGCCTTTGACTGTGTGGATCTCAAGAAACTGTGGAAAATTCTTCAAGAGATGGGAATACCAGATCACCTGACCTGCCTCTTGAGAAATCTGTATGCAGGTCAGGAAGCAACAGTTAGAACTGGACATGGAACAACAGACTGGTTCCAAATAGGAAAAGGAGTACGTCAAGCCTGTATATTGTCACCCTGCTTATTTAACTAATATGCAGAGTACATCATGAGAAACGCTGGACTGGAAGAAACACAAGCTGGAATCAAGATTGCCAGCAGAGATATCATTAACCTCAGATATGCAGATGACACCACTCTTATGGCAGAAAGTGAAGAGGAACTAAAAAGCCTCTTGATGAAAGTGAAAGAGGAGAGTGAAAAAGTTGGCTTAAAGCTCAACATTCAGAAAATGAAGATCATGGCATCCAGTCCCATCACTTCATGGGAAATAGATGGGGAAACAGTGGAAATAGTGGCAGACTTTATTTTGGGGGCTCCAAAATCACTGCAGATGGTGACTGCAGCCATGAAATTAAAAGACGCTTACTCTTTGGAAGAAAAGTTATGACCAGCCTAGATAGCATATTCAAAAGTAGAGACATTACTTTGCCAACAAAGGTCCGTCTAGTCAAGGCTATGGTTTTTCCAGTGGTCATGTATGGATGTGAGAGTTGGACTGTGAAGAAGGCTGAGCACCAAAGAACTGATGCTTTTGAACTGTGGTATTGGAGAAGACTCTTGAGAGTCCCTTGGACTGCAAGGAGATCCAGCCAGTCCATTCTGAAGGAGATCAGCCCTGAGACTTCTTTGGAAGGAATGATGCTAAAGCTGAAACTCCAGTACTTTGGCCACCTCATGAGAAGAGTTGACTCATTGGAAAAGACTCTGATGCTGGGAGGGATTGGGGGCAGGAGGAGAAGGGGACAACAGAGGATAAGATGGCTGGATGGCATCACAGACTCAATGGACGTGAGTCTGAGTGAACTCTGGGAGTTGGTGATGGACAAGGAGGCCTGGCGTGCTGCGATTCATGGGGTCACAAAGAGTTGGACAGGACTGAGCGACTGAACTGATAGTCATACATATCTTTAATATACTAAAAGCCGTTGAATTTACTTTTTAATTAATTAACTAATTTTTTTTTTTTTTTTTGGATGTGCTGGGTCTTTGTTGCTTCATGCGGACTTTCTCAAGTTGCGGTGCCCACGCATCTCAGTAAGGTGGCCCCTCCTATTGCAGAGCACACGCTCTAGAGCAGGGGCTTCAGTAGCCTGGCCCAAGGCTCAGCTGCCCTGCGCCAGGTGGGGTCTTCCTGAACCAGGGATAGAACCCATGTCCCCTCCACTGGCTCGTGGATTCTTAACCATGGAAGCCAGTTCAGGAAGCCCTGAACTGTACATTTTAAATTGGTGAGCGGTATTTCAATAAAGTTGTTAAAACCAAAAAAATTAAAGCAAACATAAGCCAGCATGATAGCAGCATGGAAATGGCCCCCTTTTAACCCTGAAGATATGCCTATGTCCCATTCCAGTTTAATACTATCTCTCCCCCAGCCACAAACTCTTTTTATGCAAAGGAAAACTCTTAATAACACACTGATCTTCTTTCCTCAAAGGTCAGCACAATTCTTTGTTTCTGATGGCCAAGCTGGAGAAGGCAGGTCCATGAGCATACCTGGACCTACTGCTTTCCAGAATCTTCATGCTGATTCCAAGGGAACCAGGAGTTTGAGTATGAAGGACTTCGTGCTGAGCTTCTCCATTTCCTTACCATGGACTAAGCAACTCTTGCCATTGCTATCTTCATTTATAAAAGACAGGAATTTCTTTTATATTTTTAGCTCAGTTATAATGCCTATTGTTGATCAGTCACTAAGCTGTGTTAGACTCTTTGCAACCCCATGGACTGTAAATGCTTATAAGACATCTTTATTCTCTAATTTATTTGGGGAGAGAACCTAGCAAGTGGTGATCTGAACTGACTACATGGAGTGCATCTTAAAATTATTATCACTTTTTGTCAGCCATAAAGACTAATAAATGTATTCGTTTGTTAAAAAAAAACACACACACATAAATCTCCTTTGTGTCTTACATTGCTTGGAGTACAAGGAAGACTTGAACACAGTCCTTGCCTTGAAAAGATCACAGTATTGTTGCTGCTGCTGCTGCTGCTAAGTCACTTCATTCGTGTCCGACTGTGTGTGACCCCAGATACTGCAGCCCACCAGGCTCCCCGTTCTGGGATTCTCCAGGCAAGAACACTGGAGTGGGTGCCATTTCCTTCTCCAATGCAGGAAAGTGAAAAGTGAAAGTGAAGTCGCTCAGTCATGCCTGACTCTTAGCGACCCCATGGACTGCAGCCTACCAGGCTCCTCCATCCATGGGACTTTCCAGGCAAGAGTGCTGGAGTGGGGTGCCATTGCCTTCTCTGACAGTATTGTTAGGGCAACTAAATTGTAGACAAATAAATATATCTAGAATGGCAGGTGCCAGAGCAAAAGTAAATCTGAAGTGCTTCTGGAGAACGGAGAGGAAAGCAGCTAAAGTTTCTAGCATCATATAAAAGGAATTTTGTAATTATTAAAGATCTATATAAAATGAAATTGCCATTGTTAAATTAAAATTTGTTAATAAAATTTTATTTGTAACAATTTTAGATTCACTAAATCTAAAAAAATTTTAAAACTGAAAATATACAACAAACAGTTCTATACAACAGAGTTCTTACACATCCTTTACCCTAATTTCTCCTAAAGTTAACCTCTGACATAGCACAACTATCAGAACCAAGACCGTGGACTTCCCTGGTGGCCCAGTGGTAAGACTCCCTGCTCCCAATGCAGGGGGCCCAGGTTCCATTCCTGGTCAGGGAATTAGATCCCACATTCCTCAATTAACAGTTCACAAGCCAGAACTAAAAAATCCCTCGAGCCTCAGTGAAGATAGCAGATACTGAAACTAAGACTTGGTACAGCCAAATTAATAAATAATATATATTTTAAAAATTACATTCATGCAATACTACACATCTAAGACCTTATTCAGATGTGGCCAGAATTTCCACTATGTCCTTTTACTCCTAGAGGATTCAGTCCACGATGCCTGCTGCACTTGTTGTGTGTCCCCGTCTCCTCTGACCACTGTCATTTTGTCGGTTCTTTTCAACCCCAAATCACCATTTCTTTTAATGTAAAAATAGTCAAATACCAGCAATTTGCCATGAAGCAACCTAATCATATTAAAATTGCCAAATGTCACAGTGATCTGTGTGTGGTCTCTGTGAAAGTGTGGTCACTAACCAGGTTCAGCGTGACATCCACCACAGGCAGAAACATGGGAGGCAGCATGATGCTGTGATGAGCGCAGGCTCTGGGCCAGATGGCCAGCACTCACATCCCAGGTTCATTCCCAAACAGCTTCCTGCCTTCAGACAATTTCATTAACAGTCCTCTCTTTAATATTTTATCTGAAACACCGTCTATGCCTCCATTGGATGATAATGAGGATGCGTGACTGAACCAACTGATTCCATGTTGTCAGCTTCATCTTAGACCACCAGTCGTATCCCCTCCCCTTTCTGCATGACTCAGCTTTAGCCTCCTCACAAAGAATATGCCAAAACTGAATAAGTTCCCTATCAACTTTCAGCCTTGGCTTCACCTGATAAGAAAACTGGGAAAATGCCTTTTGCTGACACAGATGGCTGATGATCATGAGACACCCTCACGGGAGGAAAAATGCTCAGTTCCTTTGGGGCAGACTTGCTTCTCACTTGGTTGCTTGTTGTTCAGTCACTCAGCCAAGTTCAACTCTTTGCCATTCTATGGACTGTATCATGTCAGGCCTCCCTGTCCTTCACTATTGCCCAGAGCTTGCTCAAACTCATGTCCATTGAGTTGGTAATGTCATACAACCATCTCATCTTCTGTCATCCCCTTCTCCTCCTTCATTCAATCTTTCTCAGCATCAGAGTCTTTTCTAATGAGTCAGCTCTTCACATCAGGTAGCCAAAGTACTGGAGCTTCAGCTTCAGCAACAGTCCTTCCAATAAATAGTGAGGGTTGATCTCCTTTAGGATTGGCTGGTTTGATCTCCTTGCAGTCCAAGGGACTTTCAAGAGTCTTCTCCAACACCACAGTTCAAAGTATCAATTCTTCCCAACTAAGCCATCTTTGTGGTCCAACTCTCACATACATGACTACTGGAAAAACCATAGCTTTGACTAGATGAAACTTTGTTGGCAAAGAAATGTCTGCTTTTAATATGTTGTCTAGGTTTGCCATAGGTTTTCTTCCAAGGAGCAAGCATCCTTTAATTTCATGGCTGCAGTCACCATCTGCAGTGATTTTGGAGCCCAAGATAACAAAGTCTGTCACTGTTTCCATTGTTTCCCCATCTATTTGCCATGAAGTGATGGGACCAGATGCCATGATCTTAGGATTTTGAATGTTGTGTTTTAAGCCAGCTTCATGCTCCTCTTTCACCTTCATCAAGAGGCTCTTTAGTTCCTCTTCACTTTCTGTCATAAGGGTGGTGTCATCTTTGTATCTGAGGTTCTTGATATTTCTCCTGGAAAATATCAAAAGCTTGATTCCAGCTTATGCTTCATTCAGTCTGGCATTTCTCATGATGTACTGTGCATATAAGTTAAATAAGCAGGGTGACAGTAGACAGCCTTGACGTGTCCTCCTTTTCTTATTTGGAACCAGCCAAGCCAAACAAGACTGGAACCAGTCTGTTCCATGTCTAGTTCTAACTGTCGCTTCTTGACCGGCATACAGATTTCTCAGGAGGCAGGTAAGGTGGTCTGGTACACACATCTCTTTAAGAATTTTCCACAGTTTGTTGTGATTCACACAGTCAAAGGCTTTAGTGTAGTCAATGAAGCAGAAATCGATTTTTTTCTGGAATTCTCTTGTTTTTTATCATCCAATGAATGTTGGCAATTTGATCTCTGGTTCCTCTGCCTTTCCTAAATCCAGCTTGAACATCTGAAGTTCTTTTTCAGTCCACATTCTGTTGAAGCCTAGCATGGAGAATTTTGAGCATTACTTCACTAGCATGTGTAGTAGTTTGAACATGGTTTGGCGCTGCCTTTCTTTGGGATTGGAATAAAAACTGAACTTTTCCAGTCCTGTGGCCAATACTGAGTTTTCCAAATTTGCTGACATATTGAGTACAGCACTTTAACAGCATCATGTATCTCACTAGGTAGTCAGATTCTATTCTTAGTTTTGGCCCTTTTGAATTCCCTTTATCACTTTTGGCAACACAGATAGAGCTGTGAATGCCTGTGGACCACTGTCCGCCCCATCCTTCCTGCCTGTCTATAAGTTACCCCCTAATAAACTTCATAATTGTACTTTATGAAATTGCAGTTTTGTTTCGGGTCTCAAAGTCCCTTCTCAGTTCAAAGCATGCTATTCAGCATCTCTGCCTTCTAACAAAGAATTAAATGAGATAATTTATGGAGAGCACTTAGATCATAAATTAATTTTCTGTTGCTACATCTCTTTCTGGATGCCTTACGTTCTATTACTATTATCTCAAGTCCCTCCAGTTCTCATTCATTCCATGAAAATCTTGATACATACCAGTAAAGAATGTAGTGATTTGTGTGTCAGAAAAAAATACACTCTGGAAAACAGACAGAAAGAACAGGACCAGTCTGAGTGAGATAAATGAACTAGGCACATTATTCCATCAAATTTCACCAACCATTACAGCACATGGCTATACTCAGAGTCATCTTTAAAGCTTCTCTGAGCAATGTCCCTTCCATATGAGACCAGGATACCCCTAGAAGACGCATCCACTGCAGATAAAACACTGGCTGCAGCCTGGTAAATTTCAGATTACCATAGTTACAGTTGATAACTCTGTGGAGCAACTTCAACAAGATCACCTGAGATTTTAAACCACAGAGTAACCTCCAGAATGACACCTAAATTTATAAGCTCCATAAATAATAGATGTGTCATAATTCATTAGCAGTTAGTAGCAAGCTGTGGTCCTCAGTAACAAGGAAGCACAATTTAGCAAAGAAATGTGCAAATTATCAACTGTTTAAGAAAATACTTGATAAACACCTTCACCAAATTACATTTAATTTTACCATTTAAACTCCCTCCTATGGAGTTTAACTACACCATTAAAAATAGCTACTGCCTATAAAACCTGAAATAAAAGCAGTAGTGCTTTCTGCTTGATTCCTATGGAGACTGTTTCCTCAATTTCCTAGAAAAGAAATGGCCTTGTGGTTTGTACACTGATTAAAGCTTTTCCTCCATGTTTGGCCTACATTCTCTCTTCTCATTAAAATAATAATAATAAATAAACAAATATAGATAGAGTAGACTACACGTGGTGACTGCAGCCATGAAATTAAAATATACTTGCTTCTTGGAAGAAAGGCTATGAACATAGACTGAACATTAAAAAGCAGAGACATTGCTTTACTGACAAAGCTGTGAATAGTCAAAGCTAAGGTTTTTCCAGTAGTCACATATGGATATGAGAATTGGATCATAAAGAAAGCTGAGTGCAAAAGAATGGATGCTTTTGAACTGTGGTGCTGGAAAAGACTCTTGAGAGTCCCTTGGACTGCAAAGAGATCCAATCAGTCCATCCTAAAGGAAATCAGTCCTGAATATTCATTGGAAGGACAGATGCTGAAGCTGAAACTCCAATACTTTGGCCACCTGACTTGAAGAACTGACTCACAGGAAAAGACCCTAGGAAAGATTGAAGGCAGGAGGAGACAGGGACAACAGAGAATGAGATGGTTGGATGATATCACTAACTCGATGGACATGAGTTTGAGCAAGCTCCAGGCTCCAACTCCAGTGTCCAGTTGAATGGACATTAACTGTCCAGCCAGTTGGTGATGGACATGAAAGCCTGGCATGCTGCAGTCCTTGAGGTTAGAAAGAGTCGGACATGACTGAGCAACTGAACTGAACTGAGTCTACACATTATTATATTTGCATAAGAATGAGTAACATTGCACTACTTGGATCTGTAAAAGGATTGTTACAAAGATGATTTGTGAGTAGTTACTAATAAAATGCACAGATCACTAGACATGAGCATAAATTCATTCCAAATTAATCTGTACTGGTAGACTGAGGAATTCTATAGTCAGATATGTACTGATTTCACCGAGATTAATAGAGAATTTTATTATATAGTCAACAATAGAAAGAATGCATGGGTGCAATGGGATAATTCGAGCTTCCCAAGTGGTGCTGGTGGTAAAGAACCTGCCTGCCAGTGCAAGAGACATAAGAGGCATGGCTTCCATCGCTGGGTGGAGAAGATCCCTTAGAGAAGTGCAGGGCAACCCATACCAGCATTCTTGCCTGAAAAATCCCACGGACCGAGGAGCCTGGCAGGCCATGCTGGTCCATAGTGTCACAAAGAGTCAGGCATAACTGAGGTGACTTACTCAGCACACACGCACACACATGAGATAATCTCGTTCAATAAATTCACGACTGGATGAAACAAGGAAGAGTTCATGGAAGGATCTTTGTCAGCCAAAACAACAGACCTGGTGAAGACCAAGGGCCACCCCCTCCTTGTCCAGTGAGCTGGGGGATAACAGAATTTGGGAGGAGCCTAAGATAACAGTGTAAAGAGCATGCTAAGGAACTGGTGGGTGACATAACAAACTTGAAGGCAGAGTCAGAGCTCTGGTTTGTATCTGAACTGAATCTGAATAAGAACATTTATTAGGGATCACATCTCATCTAGTTTTGGAATTGTCAAAAGTAAATCATTTTTTTCAAAGATACAACAAGGGAGAGCTTGTTTAAAAAACAATTTTCAAAATGTGTCCTGGCATTCAGTTGACCATAACCTAGTGTTAGTTAGGTGGAAAATGTTCAAGAAGGTAATTAAAATCTAGGCTTTCTGAATAAAGTCTTGTGTTTAGACCAAGAGAGGTAAAGGTCCCATTTCCTTCTTCTGAAAAATTCAGACTCTATTCAAAATAGTGTGTCCACATCTGAGGACATATTTCTAAAACTCTTACTTTCAATTAATTTTGGACTTACAGAAAAGCTGCAAAAGTAGTACAAGAATTTCTGTTTTCCTCTTATGTTAATATCCTACATCACAAGAAGACAATGACCAAAATGAAACATTTAACTGGTAAAACTCTATTAACCAAACTAAAGACTTGTTTTATTTCCCCAGATTTTCTTGCTTTTTCCACTGATGTCTTTCTTCGTGGCAATGACATTTTAAGAGCAATACTAACAAATCATGACAGAAAGCAAGGGATTTGGGGACCAAGTAAGCAGAAAATATTGAAAGCATCTCTTCTCCTTTTCTCTATCCAAACTTACTCCCCTGGTGATCTGGCTCTGACGGTTTTCAATATCAATTATATTCTGATGACCCTAATGTGTACATATCCATCCAGAGCTCTCCCTGAATTTCAAATACATACACACAATTAACCTTTGGCATCTCCACAAGGATGTCTAATAGACATCTCGAACAGAGGTATCTGACAAAATTCCTCACCACACCACACTGTTCTTCCGATAGTCTCCCCACCTTGCCAGCTGCTCTTTGACTCCTCTCTATTCCTTATTCCCATTTCCAATCCATGAGAAAACCTTGCTCATTTCCTTTAAAAACATGTACAAAAATCTGCTCACTTTATAGCCTTATGCGTCTAGCAAGCATAATCTCACGGAATACTCTCCTTTCGGATCTGTGCTTCCATTCTTGCCTCTCTCTGCTCTGTTTTCCACACAGCATCCACCACAATCAGGAAATATTCTCCTTCCACTAATCAGACTCTCCAATGGCTTCTGATCCCACTCTAAGCAAAGCCCGAAATCCTCCAGGGACTTGTGTAGTTTATGAAATCCAGTCTCCTCTTATCTCTGACATCATCTCCTAACAACCTCCGCATGTTCACTTCACACAACAATACAATGTCCTTGCTATTCCTTGTCAAGCACAAGCCCACCTCAAACACTTCTCATTGGCTTTTCCCTCTGCCTCGCATGTGTTTACCCAGAATATCTGTATGGTGGCTCAGTCATGGCAAGTGAGGTAATTCATGGACCTATACCAAATTGTAACCTCCCTTTTCCCTCCCCAACTTTGCTTCTGAAGCTAAGTGCATCAAACACATATACTTGACATGTTTTTTTCACTTTTTAGAGGGACAGAGAATTGGACTATTTCGCTCTCTGCTATTTCTCTAGCACCCAATGTTTGCTCGTCAAAAATTAGTTAAATGAATGAATCAAAGAATCACTATGATTAGAGGTATGGGTTTAAGAGATGCAACTACCATGTATAAAACTAATAAGAATATACTGCATACCATAGTAAATTATAGCCATTATACTGTGACAACTTTTAATGGTGTATACCCCACTCCATTACTCTTGCCTGGAAAATCTCATGGATGGAGGAGCCTGGTACGCTGCAGACCATGAGGTCACTAAGAGTCAGAAATGACTGAGCGACTTCACTTTCATTTTTCAGTTTCATGCATTGGAGAAGAAAATGGCAACCCTCTCCAGTGTTCTTGCTTGGAGAATCCCAGGGACGGGGGAGGCTGGTGGCTGCCATCTATGGGATCACACAGAGTCGGACATGACTGAAGCGACTTAGCAGCAGCAGCAACCTATAAAAATGCTGAATCACTATGCTGTACACCTGAAATGAATGTAATATTGTAAATGAACTATGCTTCAATAAATAACGATAATATTAATAATAAAAGAAGAGCACTTATTCTAGAATTAGACTGGCAGTTTTCAAATGTCAGTTTGAGTGCTTACAAACTGCATGGTCTTGATCAAATCATTCAACATCTTCTGTGCCTCAGTTTCTACACCTGGTACTTGGGGATGATAGCAATACTTAGTTGGCAGACCAGTTGCTAATGTGACAATAATTGTCAATTAAATGTGATAGCTCATGGAAATTATATAGTATACTGTTTGAAAAATACTATGTGCACAATAAATATTATCATTAATTGATTAGAAAGCAAGACGCAATAGACAACATCACCATAAAATGTATCGTCAGTGTAAGAGATCAGGACTATGAAATCATGTGATCCAACTACAAGTCTTAGTCCCATTCATATTATCTAGCTTCGCTTCCCTGAGTAACACAATTATCCTCTATAAATCCTAGAATCCTTAACTACAAACTGGAATAATAATCCTACTTCACCCATGCACTGGGAAGACAAAGTAAGATATACAGGGCGTGTCGCACTAATCGTGATGTCTACTAAAGTGTTGACTACATAAACATCATGACTCTTATAAAATCTAGGTTTTCACTTATCCAGATGATTGTCCCTTTTGTTTTCCCTGTGGCCTTTTCCAATTACGTTCATATCCCTGCAGCTCAAGCTTGCTCTCTAAGACATAAGAGCCTTGTACCCTGAATCCCTACCTATTCCTTGGAAACTTGGCTCTCATGCAAGTGACATCAGGAAGTAAAATTGACCTGGTTAGACCCAGTCTAAGATTAGTGACTGATATAATTGACACATTTACCCCAGAAATGTTTCCATCTAGTGCCAGGCTCTGTCCTAGGTGTGTGTTAGGAGCACTGCAGTGACTAAAACCCAGTCTCTCCCATGCGAGTTTCAGGGTAACAGTGCCATGAGTTAGCCAGCCACTGCCCCGTCCCCAACAAAGGCTTATTATTAGAGGAGAAAGCCTATATAGTTATTAACACTACTGCACAAACGGACTTGAGACAAACAGATGGGCAGAGGCCACTCTGGGTAACTATACCACATGCAGGCTTTGATAACAGATTGTTCTACTCTGGCCTCCATTAATCATTAAGCAGCTATTGCACAGTGAACAGCAGGGTACTGTCTCCTACTCAGGAATCAGGCCTAGTTAGTACTACCACTGTTACTATGATCATGCTTGCTGTTACTACCATAACTACTTCGACTACCATCAACATAATCACTTTCATTATTTTTCAATTACTTACCTAGCTTTTCACTTATGATATTAACATAAGTGGCCTCCAACCTCATTATTTACCATAACTCTTACAATACTGAGCACATTGTCAATATTGATATAAAAGTTGTCAAATATAGGAAGGCTAAATGTAATAGCAAATATAGGAAATATTTATATTCAAGTCATCAAATATAGGAAGGTCAATTTTATTAGCAAAAGAAATCGTTAGGAAAAAACAAGTGAAGCCTAGTAGACAGACAGGCATCCATGCGTCATCATGACATTTCAATTTATTTCCAGCTCCTCACAGACTTCCAGTATGGTGACATTCAGTCAGCACTCACTCATTCAATCTGAGCCACCGGAGGTCTGAGCAATAATGCTATTAATCAAGTTTCCCTGCAATCAACCCAAAGGGCTGACACAAAACAATTGTTCACATGTTAGCAAATGTATCAGTAACAGCTTGCCAAGCACAGCCAAAGAAGAAGGATATTAACATTATAGACAAGAACAAATCATCTGCAAGAGCCAGATAGTTCTTTTACTGTGCACTGCGATTATAAACCTACCTGATTAGACACAATGGAATGATGCCATGTTAAAAGGGCAAGGTCATAGAGGACAGATCCAGCCTTGGGCAAGAAACACGTGTACAAACATGGTCTCTAAAGAGCTGACTGACAAGAGCAGAGCTAACAGCTGGGGTCAACTGTGGCAACTAATAAGCTAACCCTAACCCTAATTCATAAATATCTTTGATATTGCATTTTTCAGCTTTTCTGACTCACCCTGCTGATATGGCAATTTTCATCATTTCAGGGAGAAACAAGCAAATCATTCAAGCTTAACTATTCATTTGGAGTTTTGTCCTTTTTTTCTTTCTCTCTCTCTTTCTTTTTAACTCTCTCCCTCATTTCCCACAGTGATTATCACTCTAATTCAACAACAAAAGGAAGATAGAAGTATGGATGGGGATTTATTAAACACCTGCTAAATGGCTAGTCATGTAGAATGACGGTGGAAAGAGCACAGGGTTTATCCCCTACAAGTCACCTCGTGGAAACTACTCCACTTCTGCACCTGAATCTCGGTGCTGGTGCATAATTGGAGCAATACACTTGCATGTTGACTTATTTTCTCAGTTTCTCCATCTGTAAACATTTTAAGAAAAAGTGACATACTCTACACAAAGCACTTAGAAGCTGGCATATATTAATAATACATGCATACAAAATGACATGAGCTATTAAGTGAAAATTTGTTCCTTTGAAGTTTCATGGTCCTGATCAACTGTATCTTCATTTTAGGGTCTTCCCAACAAGATTTTAATGGTGTGTCCCTTGAGTTCCTTCCCATATTCTCACATCTTTCTATTCAGTCTGGTATTACTCTTTTGTATCTCCTTGAGTGATGTGCCATTTGTATACACGGATCTACAAAATGCTTTTGAGAAGATGCACTCTGCTATGAAGGAAAATGATCTTTATGTGAAGGTTACACATTTAGAATGAATTCTAGTCCTCTTTGGTGTGGTGGAAATTCATTTTCTCATATATTTAGGTAATGGCTGGGGGCAGATGATGTACAGAGCATGGCAGGGGGATATTGAGATGAGCTATATGATTTAGTAGGCTCATCTATATCTATTACTTTCCACTGGCCTTACATTGACAGTTTTAGACTTGTTGAGTCATGATTTCACATGATAAAGGCACAGAGTTTAAGAACATAAAGAAACTTCCCAACCTTATATTTGCAGATGATCAGGATCTGAAGAAATCCTGAACTTGTAAATCTATATTGTTACTAGAGGGTCCTCAACTAGTTGGACTGTGGGCCTGGTGGGTGAACCCTTCTTGGTCTTCCTTCGAGCGTCCACACTTTTAGATTAGCATTCCTGACTGTACACTCCAGTTTCATAGCTGCGTTTCCATCCCCAGGCCAGAAGTTTAGCCCGGGCGCTTCCAAGGCTGGCTCATTTGGCTTAATGCTGGGTATCCTCACCTTTGTCTGACCTTACCACTCACTAACGGCACTGAAGGCGAGGCTCCTCTTTTTAATACTTGGTTACCTTAGGTGACTGTGACAATTAGGCAGAAATGTTGGTCTGTTTATCAGACTCAACAAGTCTAACACTGTCACTGTAAGGCCAGTGGAAAGTAATGGATATAGATGAGCCTACTAAATCATATCCCTAAACACACAGATCCCAGAAGAACTGACCTTTGCTGTAATGAATATCCTTCAGGTAATAGCTGCATGGAATCAGTCACCATTATTCAACTGAAAAGCCATTTAATATGAAATAAGGCTTGGAATTACTAAACTTCAATTCTGATGTCTCTATACATGTGTATAGTATATGTGAACATGTATATAAACACATCCACGTATATCTACATGTAGATGTTATGTTAATTGGTAGATAATACAAAGATTGTATAAAATTGTTATCATAAAACAAGATATTTTGATAAACAAGTCAAGATTTCTTCTATTGATATTCCCTTTTGTAGCCATAATAACCATAGGTATATTTATTTATGTACTCAATGCTCACTACATTTTTTATATGGCATATTTCCATAGCATTTCAGAGTTTCAATAACATTTCATCTTGCCTAAGAGTAGTTTTATTCAAAAGAATCAGGGCACAAATTTTCTTGATTTAAAAAAAAATACATTTCAAATGTCTCTGCTTCCTAAATAACAGCTTAGATAAATATATATTATTGTGTACCCCATTCTTTTCCTCAGAAATGTGTAGATATTTTATACATATTTTTAGAACAGTATGTTGAGATGGAGATGTATGAAGCCAGTCCAATTTTCCCCTATTAAATGCCTATTATTCCACAAAACTTTATTTAATTTCTAAATTTAATAACCTAATCAAGACTGCTGGTTCTGGTCAGTTCTCTGGGCTCTATTACACCAGTCTCCCTCACTGACTACAAGTCAAATCTCTGGACAGAGAAACGAAAGTAGGTGACCTCTGAAATGTGAGCAATGGCAGGCAGACTAGAGACAGAAGTCAAAAAACTGCAAAATAAATGAAATGAGGCCAAGCTTACTACTTGCACCCTCCCCTCCTCTAGCCTTCAGCTTTGACATGAGGGCAAGTTGGACTGAAAACTGTGCAACCAAGTACAGACTGGGCGGGGGGCAGCGGGGGGACCCAGAAAATCTCTATTTTAGTGGCACTACTGGGAAAGGGGCCTCTGGGAGCTAGAGAGTGTGTAGGAATCCTTTCTCTTCCTTTCTTCCTTAACCCTTCCCTTCCTTCCTTCTTTCCTCTAGGTATTTATTTCATTGCTTATTTGTTTACCTTCTCTTTTAGTCTTACTTGCTGCTGCTACTGCTAAGTCGCTTCAGTTGTGTCTGACTCTGTGCGACTCCATAGACGGCAGCCCACCAGGCTCCCCAGTCCCTGTGATTCTCCAGGCACGAACAATGGAATGGGTTGCCATTTCCTTCTCCAATGCATGAAAGTGAAAAGTCAAAGTGAAGTCGTTCAGTCGTGTCCAACTCTTAGCGACCCCATGGACTGCAGCCTACCAGGCTCCTCCATCCATGGGATTTTCCAGGCAAGAGTACTGGGGTGCCATTGCCTTCTCCGATTAATCTTACTTACTTACCAAATATGTCCTTCTGTAATGATGGCAATTACAGTACAGGCATTGAGAAGCCAAAGAGAAAACCTACCTTTCCACCTAAAGAAGTGGGAGGGGCCCTTGAGAGCTAAGGCGTGTTAGTGGGGGAGTCAGGAGAGGAGAGAGCTACAGATGGGGATGCCTTCATCTTGCATATGACAAAGTTCTGGGCTTACTGCTAAGTGGAACATGCATGTAACAGACCCAAGGAAGTATAGTAAAGGCTCTGAGAAGCACTATGATAAAAATACCACCCAGGTCCCAGAATAACTCCTGTGCGGTGTACTTTCAGGAGAGACAAATACAGCATAACAAAATCCTTTGAAACAAAACTAACATAGGGTCCATGACCCAGAAAAGATGAGACCAAACTCACAGTCTGAACCTATGAGGTAAGCTGATTACTTGCTTCGCTTTTCTTTTTAACTGTTCAGCAGGACTCAGAGTCACACAATATAATAATGAAAAATGCTCAGGACACAATTCAAAATTACTTGACATACAAAGCAGTATCAGTCAGACTGCTCAAAACCAAAGATAAAGAAAAAGTTTGAAGGCAGCCACCAAAAAGAAAACAACACATTACGTGTAGAGGAAGAATATCATAACTGTATTTGTTACCAGAAACCAGGAAGGCGAAAAGACAATGGAACAATGTCTTTCAAGAAAGCATCAGCCCCAAGCATCCTGTATCCTGCATCGAACCTAGACTGGCGATTCGTTTCTTATTTATTATATATGTGTCAATGCCATTCTCCCAAATCATTCCACCCTCTCCCTCTCCCACAGAGTCCACAAGACTGTTCTATACATCTGTGTCTCTTTTGCTGTCTCGCATACAGGGTTATCATTACCATCTTTCTGAATTCCATATATATGTGTTAGTATACTGTCTTGGTGTTTTTCTTTCTGGCTTACTTCACTCTGTATAATGGGGAGAGGGAGGTGGAGAGGGGTTCAGGATTGGGAACACGTGTACACCCGTGGTGGATTCATGTTGATGTTTGGCAAAACCAATACAGTATTGTAAAGTAAAATAAAGTAAAATTAAATTAAAAGAAGAAAACATCAGTTTTAGAATTCTACATCTAATGAAACAGGCTTCAAGAAGGAAGAACAAATAAAGATACCCTCAGATAAAGAAAACATGAAAGAAATCTTCAAGATTAAACACTTTCTGAAAAAACTACTAGAAGAAGTATTTTAGACTGAAGAAAAGTGGTACCAGATAAAAGGTTGAAACTTCTGATACAAAGGGAGAGTGACAGAAATGGTAACTATAATAATAACTGTATTAGAATGCTTTTGCCAAATTTTTAAAGTATTAGTGTTAACAGTGAAATTAAAAGATACATTAGGCAATTTTTAATGTATATAGATATAATACATACTTACATACTGTAGTTATAAGACAAAGGAGGGGCTTAGGAGAAATCTGTATAGTTTGAAGGCATCTAGATTTTATTTTCAGTAAAAAGTATTAACTCTTTTAAGAAGACTGAAAAGTTAGGACTGTATATTTTAATCCCTAGAGTGCCTAGATACCGACACAATATTTATATTAAAATGGCATACTAAAAATATTCAAATGTTGCCAAAAATTTTAAAAATAAGAAAAAGGAAATAGTGGAACAAAAGTGTAGGGAAAGACACAAGCTGACATAAGATGGCAGACTTAAATCCAACCATGTCAATAATTACAGTATGCAAATCATCTAAACACAACAAATAAATTTTCAATTTTAAAAATGAAAATATTTCCTTATTTTTACAAAAGGAAAAGGCCAACTACATGATGTCTTAAGAAACCACTTTAAATATAATAATATAAATAGGTTAAAAATAAAACAATGGGAAAGTTATACCATGCAAACCAAAATTAAAAGAAACATGAATGCAATATTAATATCATCCAAATTTTATTTTGGAACAGAAAAATTACCAGGGATATACAAGGCTATTATTTGATAATAAAATGGTCAATTCACCAAGATAATGCTACAATTCTAAGCACATATGTATCTTAAAATAGAGTTTCTAAATCAACAGTACAAAAACTGACATAATTGAAAGGAGAACTAGACATTTCTCCAATTACTCTTGGATACTTCAAAACTTTTCTCCCATGGATCAGTAAAATGCATAGACAAATATCAACAAAGATATGAGAGACCTGAACAACAATATTAGCCAAACTTAACTAAATGGCATTTATAAAATGACCCAAAATAACAGACTCTACATAATTTTCTAGTATATATGGAATATTTACCTAGATAGTCTGTAACCTGGGTTATAAAACAAACTTTAAAAATTTAAAAGAAATGAAGTCATCCAAATTAATAGTCTCTTAGCATAAGAGAGTTAATCAAGAAATCAATTACACAAAGATTTTTGGTCAGTCCACAAATATATAGAAACTCTAACACCTTTAAATAACCCAAGGACCAAGAAAGAAATCTTCAAGGAAACTGGAAAACATTTTGACCTGAATCAAATGAAACAGAATCTATCAAAATGTGTGGCATACAATTAAATGCATGTTCAAAACAAATTTATAGCATTGCGTTTTCCTGCTAGAGAAGAAAGTTCCCAAATCAATAATCTAAGTTACAACTGTTAGGAGAAGCACACTGATTGAACCGCCCACCCTGGCCAGGCACCATAGTAACTATCTGCATGAGGTGTTTTATGACAGGAGGTCCTGGGAAGGAACAGGGAACTAATGAGCCTCCACCAACCAGAAGAGTTTGGAAAAGGTTAAAAGGAGACACCACCTGTCTGACCACCGCCCAGAATCCTTCTCTCTGGCATCCATCTTCAAGGTGTACACCACCATGAAGGACTCTGAGTCAGAATGATTGGCTAAAGACTGAGGAAACTAATCCCATCACCATAAAGCCCTAGACTGCAGCTCTCCTGGGTTCCCTTACCTACTGCTCTCCACCCGGGTGCCCTTTCCCAATAAAATCTCTTACTTTGTCAGCATATGTGTCTCCTTGGACAATTCATTTCTGAGTGTTAGACAAGAGCCCAGTTTCAGGCCCTGGAAGGGGTCCCCTTCCTGCACCATAACCATAAAAATTGAGAAAATAAAGAGTAAATTAAGCCCAAAATAAGGAGAAGAAAAAATAATAAAGATATCAGTGTTGTCAATAAAACCATAGTGATAACAGTAATAAATAATAATTAAATGTAAAAGCAATCATTCTAAAATAATCACAAATAGTCAAATTGATGAAACTCTACCCAGACTAACCAAATAAAGAAGAAATGTATCACAAATACCATTATTAAGAATATAAGGGGAATATCACCGACCAATATTAAAAAGACAAGGAAATACTAAAAATCATTCTATGCCCATAGAGGAAATGTATCTATTCCTTGAAAGACACAAAAGAATAAAACTCACTCAAGAATAAATAACTTTAAGAGTCCTATATTTACGAATGAAACTGAATTTTTGTCAGAACATTCCAACAAACAAAACTCCAAGCCCTGATAATTACACTAGAGAATGCTACCAATTTAAAAGAACAAATAATACAATTCTATATATTCTCTTTCAGAACACGTCTCAATTCATTTTCTGAAGCCAGTAAAACCTGCTAATAAAAGCAGACAAAGGCATTATCATCAAAGAAAATGACAGATCAACATCCCTCATGAATACAGACACAAAAATATACAACAAATATTAGCAAATCAAAAATATCAATAAATATGAATGGCAGTACTTCCCAACCAAGTGTAGCTTATTCTGGAAATTCAAATGTGATTTACTATTTTAAAACTAATCAATGTATTTTACCATAGTAACAGACTAAATGAAATCAAGATCACATTACCATACCAGAAAAAGTCATTTGATATCTATTCATAATAAAGTCTCAAAACTAAAAGAGAAAGGTATTTCCTTGATAAAGGACATCTTACAAAAGAAAGCAAAAACAGAAGCTACTACAATATTTAAACATGAAAGAAGAAATGTTTTCCTCTAAGTTCGTGAACAAAGAGAAGAATTCCATTTTCATCACTGCTACTGAACATCACAAATGGAGTCTTAGCTAACTTAATAAGACAGAACAAAAGGGGGAGGGAAAAGTCATAAAGATTAGAAAGAAAAGAAGTTTTTCTTATCCCTAAAACACAAAACTGTCTATGTAAGAAATCCCAAGGAATCTATGTTAACAGCTCCTAGAACTAATATGGAAGGCTACAGATTTTTGTTTACATTCATATTTCTGTTATCAGTAAAAAAATAAAAATTTTATTAATATTTACAAAGCCCTCAATAAAAATAATTAGGTATACATCTAAAAATTGTATACAAGGTCTGTATGCTAAAAATGACAAAGTATCATGATGGGAATCAAAGATGTAAATGAAGAGATAATCCATGTTCATGGACCAGAAGGCAATATCAACAACATGCCAATTGTCCTAAAAACTGACCTACAGATGCTACACAATACCAATAAAAATGCCAGAAGGTTTATTGTAGATGTCAACACGTTTATTCTAAAATTTTGATGTACAAAGAAATGAAAATAGTTAAAACAATTTTGAAAACAAACAAGGTGGGAGGAATCACAGTACCTGATTTCAAGACTACTCTAATGCTACCACAGAAAAGCAATACAATATAAACAAAAGTATAGATTCATAGATCAATAGGACTGAAAAGAGTCTTGAAATAAGCTGATGTGTTTATGTAAGCAATGAATTTTTTCTGCAAAGGTATATAGCAAATTATGATGAACCAATCAGTCATCAAAAAGTGAGTCTTGACCGAACATTGAGGCTTATACAAAAATTAACTCAAATTCATAAACATCTTAATGCAAAATGTACAATTATAAAACTCAGAAAGAAAACAAGAGAGTATCTTTACGCTCTGAAGCTAGGCATGATGTCAAACCATGATCCACGAAAGACTTCATGAAATTAAAAATTATTCTTCTGCTACAGATGCAAAAGAGAGAGAGAGATAAAGAGGGAAGAAGGAAAGGAAGGCTGACAAGGCACACTTGAGGAGAAGTATTTGCAAATTACATGTCTGACAAAGGGCTTATATTTACACATAATTGCTAGGTGACAACGTTGTTGTTTCTGTTATTCACAAAGTCATGTCCAACTCATTCTGTGACCCCATGGACTGTAGCCCGCCAGGCTCCTCTGTCCATGAGATTTCCCATGTATGGATACTGGAGTGGGTTGCCACTTCCTTCTCCAGGGGATCAAACCACATGTCTCCTGTATTGAAGTTGGATTCTTTACCACAGAGCCACCTGGGAAGCCCTAGGAGAAAATACTCCCTGAATATTTTCACATTTTACACAGTCTTGGCTTTCTGAGCTTCAACACTCAAGGACTAGAAAGACAGTGTCCCACTCCAGTACTCTTGCCTGGAAAATCCCATGGACAGAGGAGCCTGGTAGGCTGCAGTCCATGGGGTTGCTGAGGGTCAGACACGACTGAGCAACTTCACTTTCACTTTTCATGTTCATGCATTGGAAAAGGAAATGGTAACCCTCTCCAGCGTTCTTGCCTGGAGAATCCCAGGGACAGGGGAGCCTAGAGGGCTGCCGTCTATGGGGTCACACAGAGTTGGACACGACTGAAGTGACTTAGTAGCAGCAGTAGCAGCAAGACAGGGTATCATTCTGTGAAGAGAAAGACATACATTTTTCAGGAGCCCTTTGCTTACATCCCATGGTAGATAATGAAGAGATCTCTCCTTTTCCTATTTAGAGGATTTGTTTAGATGCTGAAGTTAGACAATTCCTTGTTGCTCATTCTTGCTCTTCTTCTCACTCTTTCTCCACAGAAAAGGATGGGTTCATGTGCCAGCAGCCCCTTTGTGTGTTCTAAGTCTCATAATTTTGAGGTTCCTATTCTGAGATACCCTCTCCTTTTCCACATTGCATGTGTGGGATAACATCTGATTCTCACATCACTCTTTGAGGGCCTTGGTGCCTGTGCTAAAATGGAGCTTTAGCTCTTTAGTTCATTTGTTTTAGTTTTTAAAAATTTTTCCCTTTTTAAAAAATTTCAAAATGCTACTTGAGAGATAAAGATATGAAAGAAACCAGAAAAATATTTATTTATTTTTAATTGGAAGGTAATTGCTTTATAATATTGCCCTGGCTTCTGCATACAGCAATGTGAATCAGCCATAGGTATGCGTATGTCTGGGCTTTCTGGGTGATGCTAGTGGTGAAGAACTCCCTGCCAATCCAGGAGATGTAAGAGACGCAGGTTTCATCTCTGGGTGGGAAGATCCCCTAGAGGAGGAAGCGGCAACCCATTCCAGTATTCTTGCCTGGAGAATCCCATGGACAGAGAAGCCCAAAGAACAAGTCCACAGAGGTGCAAAGAGTTGGACATGACTGAAGTGACTAAGGACACACACACGTATACACATACACAGGTTCACTCCCTCTTGAGTTTTACCTCTTCTTACCAAGAGCAACAACTATCTGATTCCCTGATCCAGAAAGTCTCATGTATCTTGTCAGAATATATATATGTATAAATGCTATTGCAGACTAACGTGTGAGGCTTACACATAGAATAAGATCTTATAGTTTCAGACTTAACAATAAAGAACTCTCAAAACTAAATGAGAAGGAAACAGATGACCCAGTTTTTTAAAACTAGCCAAAAACAAAAACAAAACAAAAAAAAACTGAACAGACAATTCAAAAGAAAATACTGTTAGCAAATGAGCATAAGAAAATGTGTTCAACACCAGTAGTCATTAGGGAAACGCAAATTTAAACTAAAACAAGGTACAACGACAAAGCTATTAAAGGATAAAATTGAACACACACAAATATCTGGTGGTACTAAATGCTGTCAACAATGTGAAGCAACAGGAACTCTCATTCTTTGAGGTGGTAATGCAAAATGGTACAGCCAGTCTGGGAAGAGTTTAGCAGTTTCTTCTAAAATTAAACATGAGGTGAGGTGAGGTCGCTCAGTCGTGTCCGACTCTTTGTGACCCCGTGGACTGTAACCTACTAGGCTTCTCCATCCATGGGATTCTCCAGGCAAAAAACTAGAGTGGACTGCAATTTCCTACATGAACCATATGATCCAGTATTCTCACTCCTAGATATTTAACCACGATAAGTGAAAATGTATGTTCACACAAAATCATGTATGCTAATACATGTGAGTGTGTGTATATGTAGTGTATGATATGCATAGTATACATATATATATATATATATATATATATATAACAGAAACTAGAAATAATTTAAATATCCTTCAAAAACTAGGCAACGAATAAATGAATAAACAAGTGATGGAACAAAGAGACAACTGAATACTAGTCAGCGATAAAAATAAAGACATATTTAACAATGCATGAAGTTTAAGTACATGATGGTAAGTGAATTAAAACAGCCTCGAAAGACTACATATGACATGTTTTCATTTATATTATGTTCAGGAAAGTCAAAAATACTGGGATAGATAAGATATCAGGATTGCCAGAGAAAATGGGAAGAATTAACTATAAAGGGAGCACCAGAGAAACTTGAGGAGCAAGAAAATTATTCTGTGTTATTATGATGATGTTGGCAAAATGATTCCATTTTTTTGTCAAAGGTCACAGAGCTAGCTTCCCTGATAGATCAGTTGGTAAAGAATCTGGTTCAATTCCTGGGCCGGGAAGATCCCCTGGAGAAGGGATAGGCTACTCACTCCAGTATTCTTGGGCTTCCCTCGTGGCTCAGCTGGTAAAGAATTCGCCTGCAGTGCAGGAGACCTGGGTTCAATCCCTGGGTTGGGAAGATCCCCTGGAGGAGGGAAAGGCTACTCACTCCAGTATTTTGGCCTAGAGAATTCCATAGAGTTTAGTCCAAGGGGTCACAAAGAGTCTGACATGACTGAGCAACGTTCACTTTCACTAGACTACCTTGGTTCTGCTCCTTCTTGAGAATGTGTTTAATGGGCTGAACTGGATTCATTCTGCTTAGTGTTCAGAGGTACTCATTCCTACACAAGGAGTTCAAGTTTAGCATCGTTCTCTTGATTTTTTAAGTTCTAGAAAAAGTGCCCTTTCAGAATTACCCTCTGATTCTTATTTCCCATTTAACTGTCTTTTCACAGCAGCTTATTCAGGTCAGACTGGAATACCATTTACTTCACTTCAAATTTGGGAACACTGGTAGGAATTCTCAGATTTTTGTGAACTTCAGGAGCAAAAGGGTGAGGAATAGGACTGATGTCACACAGGGCCACGCCCTTCTGTTTACTTGATCGGCTGTTTTTGAAGTTGATAGCACTGATCGGTGCCATCACCACCGACCAACTTTTCAAATTTTAGTTAAAGCTGGTAATGTTTAAGAGAATTTTCAGATTTCTTGTGACTATTTTATTAGTAATTGGATGAAGAGCATATTGTGAGCTGGCTTCCCTACACCATCATTACAAATAAAATGCTTCTTAAAAAGCATTCCAATTTCAGTTGGAAAAATAACTCAATTTAGTATAAGAACATCACAAACATACAAATCTCATAACAAGACAATATACTAATGTCATGCTTTTATTCTGTAGACATAGTAAATCAAATGATGTCTCTATAATATCCATTAATGACTCTCAAAGTCTATTTCAATATGAATGGAAAGACCAAGTAAAATGTTTCACTATCAATCCCAGTAATAATATTTTATATGTCTGTAGTAATTTGTATGGAGTTTACAAGGCAGAAGGTTAATGTCTCTTTTTAATAAAGGAAAGGATTTAAATTCTAAGTATTATAATGTTTGGTTTTTCTGGAATTTCAAAAGACATTGAACTAATTCCCACACTTGGTTGTCTCAAACCAAAGACAGCCTAGCACAGAGGTGAGGTATATCAGCAGCAGGATGCCAAGAAATATTGGTTCCCACACCCAAAATGTCTCCCCTGACGCGTTGCATCACCTGCATACTGTCATTGAAGGCTCATGTAAAAAAATTAAATCAAATTGTCTTTAATGACAATTTAACCAGCCAGATCTGCATTAAAATATTCTATTGAAATAGGGAGAGGATTACTACATAACAAAAATCTGTGTTTTATGGAGTCTAATGCCTGTATTATTTCATACAAGCAGTGAATAGTGACACCCCAGACCTGGAATATAAGAACTGTGTGTAATTCAACAGTGGACACACGTCCAGACTCCACTGGCAAATGCCCAAATAGTATTTCATACTCAAAAGAGAACTTTACCCCAGTGCACTCCAGTAGACTTACTTGGTATTGGAGCTTGTCAACTTATCCAGCTTCATCTTTCCACTCCACCAAGGAAAAGCTAAGTTGGCGGCCAGTAGTGAGCAGAGGAGAAAAGGATGGATCCCCAAAACAAATGTTTCATGCAGCTGCTAGGAACGTCCCACAAATCCCCATCTCAAGGCCACCTAGCCAGGAGGAGCCGGCTCTCCACAGCCATCCAGGTGTATTGCCGCAGCCACAGCTCTACTCCTAAACCCCAAGGGAGTCAGGTGTCGTGTCCTGAGAACACAGCAGCCCCCACCTGGAGCACCAAAAACTGTTAGTGAAAGTAGAGTCCACCTATTTGCCATTTAAATGCCAATAAAGAGGGAAAGTTGAGGGAAAGAAAAGTTTGCTTTTTTGGGGAGGCTGGCAATGGAGGTGGAGGTGGAGATGGGGGCAGGGGGAATTCCTGTCCAAGAGCCAACTCCTGTGCTGATAAACAGTGGGCAAGAGCTTTTATAGGCAAAAGGAGGGGGCTGCATGTAGAGGCATCACAGTCAGCTCTGATAGTTATCTCCAAATTGGTCACGTGGTGGTCTGACCAGTGCCATCTTGATTTTTTTAAGTTCCCATTCCCTTGAAGTCAGTTCTCAAAATTGTGGCAGTTTATGTCCTGGCTATAGTCTGGTCATCAGGCAGTTAACTTATTCCACCTGGAATTGTGGAAGCTTTTGTCTCGACTATGGCCTGGTCATCATATAGTTAACTTCTTTCACTTCGTGAGGGTTTCAGTATCTATAAGACAACTCAAAGGATACAGCTCAGAATATGATCTACAGGCCTTGAAGAGGAACTAAAGGTCTGTGACTATACTTACTAAACTATTACTATTTAGTCTCACTGGAGTGTTTTCCCTTGTTCCTGCATTTTCTGACTTTCTCTGATTAAATGTATTATTTGACTAACGTTTTTTTCACAGGCAAAAGGCAGGCAGAGGACATGGAACGGGGAGGATCATGGGATCCTACTTCATTTCAAAACTGTGTGTAAATCACGGTGACTGGTTTACACGGAAAGCAAATGTTAGATCTTGTCACAAACAGTGATAGTTATGAGGTTTTATGTCTATAAACTTACAAGTTAGCTTGAATCCAAGCAGAAGACATAAGACCCTGAGATTTTGTTATGTAAAGGCACAGCAAGCAGCAGGAGCTTCAAGTATGCACTTGCTTCCTTTCCCATTCTAAGTCCTAAGGGAGCAGTCACAAGCATCCCAGCTAGATGCTGCAGAGATGATGGATTTATGTCAAAGCTGAGGAACTCTACTCTTGGGAAGCCGGAATCTCTTAAACTAGGCTGCAAGCAAATCTTTCTGACCTTTGCCCTTCAGGGAAACCTTATCTTTAATATACTGGACAGTAAAAAAAAAAAAAAAAAAAAACTACCTTCTCTGCTCTGAAGGGAGATCTCTGTCTCATCCAAGGTTACTTGTTTTAGAAAGATCCTTGAAATTATACTCTAGAACAAAATGTGTCAGTACTTCTGTTCACTAGACATGTGTGCAGAATTATCTCCCAACAGATCTGATTAAGATGTGTTTCTTGGTATAAATAAATTTTGAGAATTCTAACCAAGTGCCCTGTGAAAGAAATAGGATAACGAATGGGTATATATTGGAAAGAGGTGAGAGGCCCAAATTTGTCATTTTATGCTAAAATGAGTTGATGCCTGAAAGTTAAGGAATGCATATGTGTGTATGTGTGCATGTATTTGGCTGGAGATGGGAATGATGGATTATTAACATGTGTTGACAGTCTATTAGGTAAATAGGCACTGCATTAGGCAATTTGGAATAATAATTAAGATCCAAAGGTTTTGAAGTTAGACACATGTGGTTTGTGTCAGCCCTCTGCCGCTTATTAGCTGTGTATCAGCAGGCAAGATATTTGGTAACTCTGAGAGTCCATGTCTTTAGGTGAATATAAAAAATAATAACGAATCTTTCTCCATACCATTAGTGTGAGTTAAATGAGATCATGTATAGAGTAAGTGCCAAAGAAATGTTGACACTTGGCAATCATTTATTTTCTTTACTAAATTGTCTGACAAGCCTAATTATTGCCATTTTTCATCCTTAAAAACCATTGCTTAGCAGAAATTACTTTTATGCTAAACAGCTATAAATGTCAAAGCTCAGATTTTACCCAGGCCTAATACTAAAGACCCCTTTTCTACAACTCTTTGTACTGGACCACTGTGCCCTCTGCTAAGAGGCAAAGGTGGGAATATTTGTAACTAAACATGAATCATTGCTTTTCTTGTCTTTTCTAATATTTACCTGCGATATAAAAAAAAAAATAAACAAAACTTAGAAGTATTAATACATAAACATAAACCCTTAGATACACTCCAATCTGCTTTTAAACCTCAAACCAAATGTTATTTCTGCCAGGTTACTGGATTCCCATCTCAGATATACATGGAGTTCAAATTGTAACAAGCCTTGTTTTGCCCTGATTTAATAAAATTAGATGTTTAATTCAGTTTCTGGTTTATGTGCTCTTGAGATGGTTTAAAATCCCTTTCAGACAGTCTTTGGGCCCACTCCCTATCAAATTATGACAGAATCATCCTATAAATACTTTCTTAGTGCGCTGGATTCTAATTCCAACAGAAGGGCCACTGCTTCATTAAAAACATTGGAATTCACCTGCTTTTCAGTTTCAGCTGTCGGCATTTATACTTTCCTCATATTTCATTCTACATTTCTCGAAAAAAAAAAAAAGAAAATTTATTCCTAATCCACAGATCTGCATCCCAATCAATTTAAAAAAAAAAATGTACCACAAGGAGAGGTTCCATAGAGGTTTTCATACTTTCTCCACAAGTGAACTTTCTGATAGTCAAAGACAAATAATCTGATAATATATAATAAGAAAATAACAATGATAAATAATAATTAAATAGCATGGTCTAACTCAAGATATTTTCTCAATTAGTTATTAACCACTCCAATTGGAATTATGTTTTCCCAATAGGACTCTCTTCATAATTTACACACTATATCAATGTTCTCAAAAAATACAATATCCTTGGAAGCCATGGCAAATTAGGTAGACCAGACTACGTAGCAATCTACATAGCAATACTGTGTGTTTGCAGATTCCTGTAGCAGGATGGTATGCAATACACTATGGAATGTCAAAAAGGGAAGCCCACTTGTGTTTACATACTGAATACTGTTGGGCCTCTGTAACCATGGGTTCAGTCATGGATGTTAAACTTCCCTCTGAACTTGGGTGAGTCCACAGATGCAGAACCTGTGGATACTGAGGGCTGAGCATCCTATACCATTTACTATAAAGGACCTGAGCATCATCTGATTTTGGTACATGCGGCGGTCCTGGAACCAATTCCCCACAGAAACTGAAGAACAACTGTATTTAGTCAGAAATCTTTAAAGGCAAAGGGAAATGTGACCCTGTCAATTTCAAACTCACTGTGCAACGGATGAAGGAAAAGAAGCCATGGAAGGGAATGACTTGCCAATGATCAGAGACCTGAGAACGGTCCTCTATTGAGGCAGAACTTAGAGCCTTGGCCAATTTCACCTTGCTTATAATGCTTATTTTGGTAAAGGCCATAGAAGGAGTGCTCACATTCTCTCCTGTGATGGAGGAAATTATTTTAAAAGGCAAGCTGAAATGCTCAAATCCACGTACCTTCAGCTTTGCATAATGCCTTTTCCAAAGGCTTGATCAATAAGGCATGGAATCCATTTGCAGCTTGACTGTCTCAAAGAGAATTAGATATTGAAAACAATCAAAGAAACAAAAACCTTAATAAACATTCAACTGGTTTATTAGAGCACTAAAAGAGGTCAGTAGATTGAGAGTTGCCATGACAACTGTTGGGCAGGAGTGAAGGAAAGGTTTCTCCCAGCTCTCTCTTTGAACTGTGAATTAGGCGCAGCCTACTTTTTCTTCTCTGGCTCTCACTTCCTTCCCCTGACAGCCCAGCTTCCTCCAGCTCTGTCTTCAAGTCGGGTGAAGGAATAACTTCTGTTAGGTAGAATGTAACGGAAGCATAGGTTGCCTTATTTCAGCAGTTATAATCAATATAAACACTCAAGTGAAATAATCGGGGGAAGTCAAGCAACAGAATAACATATTAAAAAGCCACTATTTTAATGGAAAGTGTGTCTATCCTTTATACACCAATCTGCCACTTATTATATGCCATACAGTAATATGAAGGTCTTTTCCCAGCATTTATTTATTTGCTCATTGCCCACGTAAAATTCTGAAACATTCACTTTGACTTGCTATGTCTGGATTTGAAAAAAATCCCTGAAAATATAAATCCAGAATACCACATTTGAATCATATAAATTCCATCATCTGACACTTTATACTTTGTTGATTCCTTAAAAACATTCTCTTCTAGTTTTTAAATTGAGCATGCTTTAGGAAACGATGGTAATTAGCTCTACATCTGGCTGATTATGGCAAAGGTATAATGGTTTTAAGGGCCAATTACAAAGCAAAATGCTGACACTGTGATTCAGACTCACTTCAAGCTAAAAAGTTAATTCTGTTTATGACCAAAATTAAAACAATCAATAAAGTGTGTCTGCGAGGACAGCGTATATAGAAATTGCAGAAATGTACTGGGAAAAAGTCAGGAATGGTCAGTCACAACGTCTCACTTCTGTCTTCCTCTCTATTAAACATCATGCTGAGTGAGATAAAGTTTCCAAACTTAAAATAATCACACACAAGAAGGAAATTTATTCTTCCCTGATCCGATTCTCATCTCCTCTGCTAGTGACACAGCCTGTGCATTCAAAATCAACAGGAACTCTTTTGCACTTGGAAAGAGATGCCAAATTACTTACATAAACATGGTACTCAAGTTATGCACGAAGGATTTTCAACTCTCACAACACAGACAAATCTATCTCTACAAATCTGGACATCATTTAGAAAACAGAATATACCGCACTCGTATCAATGGTTTGCTGTTGGGCTGTGGACACATTAATTTGTCAAAGTAGTAACACATGAATAGAGTACAATTGTGTTACTGAAGCAAAGAGAAACAGGATGATCTCAAGTGGGTTATTGATTAGGACTCTCAGTGGCAATTGACAGAAATCACAGCCCAAACAGGCTTTATGCAAAAATAAAAGAAGGAGATGGAGAAGCAGAGAGAGCAGAAGCAGAAGAAACAGAAGGGAAGGAAAGAGAGGGGAGGAAAGAGGAGGGGGCAGAATAGATAGAAAGGAGTAGAAAAAAGAATATTTTGAACCATGTCACTTGAAAAATAAGGAAGGAGAGAAATCGGCTTTTCTCCATCACTCTGCCGTGTTTCCACCATAGTCATTGTGGAACAGCGGGTCAAAAACAGGTTCTGCAGGTTCCCTGGGGGAAGAACGGGGGGAAGGATAGTTAGGGAGTTTGGGAGCAACCTGTACACACTGCTATGTTTAAAGTGGATAACCAGCAAGGTCCTAATATATCCACCAAAGAGAGTTCTGCTACAGCTTACATGGCAGTTTAGATGGATAGGAGGTTTAGAGGAAAATGGATTCATGTATGTATGACTGAGTCTCTATGCTGTCCACCTGAACCTATCACAACGTTGTTAACTGGCTATCAATATAAAACTAAAAGTTAGAAAAAAAGGACAGACCCCAAGTACTCAGAATTTTTTATGTGTTGGGGAATTTGAGAATCTTTTTCTCAGACCTCTCAAGAAACATTTCATTTCTTCTCACTGTTTCTGAGTGGGCTCTGTACCTAGTACTAACACTAATGAGTATGGCCAGGGAGATATGCTGTGCTAATTAGCTCAGGCTTGGCACACGTGCACACTCAGTCATGTCTGACGGCGAGCCCATGGACTGTAGCCCACCAGGCTCCCCTGTCCATAGGATTTCTCAGGCAAGAATACTGCAGTGGGTTGCCATTTCCTTCTCCATGATCTTCCTGACCCAGGGATCGAACCCATGTTCATGTCTCCTGCATTGCAGGTGGGTTCTTTACCAGCTGAGCCACCAGGGAAGCCTGGAGTGTGGGCTAAATTGGGGGAAATTCTAAGGGATCTGGAATAGCAGAGATTATAGATGATCCCTAAGAGGTAAGAAAGTGTTCAAACTGGAAAGAAAACTTTCTAAATTTTTAATGTTACATATTTCATAGTTTGCCTGGTGAAATTATTCTTTCAAATTCAGCTATAATGTGTTGAACACCAGTATGTGCAATGCAAAAAGTATGGGCAAAGGGCAGTGGGATGATAAATAGGTACATCTGGGGTTCTAAGGAGCTCAAGGTGAGGCTGGGCATGGGGCAAGCAAATGTGACACTGTGGCTAGTCCACTGTTGTGGGGACTCTGTTTAAGTGTAAATGGAGCTAACAAGCAACACGGAAGTCTGGGGAGAGGACTGGGGATTACACAGCATGGACTTAAAGTGTAGTATGTGATTCTTCCATAAATGCTTCTTTAGATGAGGGAAAATATTAAACCCGCAGATACCACTGGAGTCAGGAAGCTTCACATAGACGCAGGGGTTTACAAGGCAGGCGGAAGCTAATAACCCTCAGAATAAAGGAACGGCAGAACTAAGAAGCAAGCTGACACAGAGACTCGGAACCATCTTTAAAACTGATTTAGGTCTTATGTCCACAATGTCTTAATAAGACTGTCAAATGGATTCATTACTTTCTCATAAAACCACAAACCTGTCCTTCTGCCTTAAAGATTAAGTACATTTAACAGAACTGCTCTTTACAAAGCCATGATGATTATTGCCTAAGTAGCCTTTTTTGCTTCAATGGGCCCTCTGTGTCCAAATGAGGAATATCCATCAAGTGCAGTTCATCCTTGCTTATAGACAGAAGACCCAAATTGATAGCCCTACCTTACACCCATGCCAAACTTTACATATTTTCCAGATACTCCAACCTTTCCTTACTAATGCCACTTCAACATTGATAAAGAATTTGAGAAAAAGAACTTTGGAAGGCAATGGTGATATCAGACATTTCTATCTAACTTTGCCAGACTCAGAGACAGACTAATGATTTGACAATGTCAGTCGTGGGCAAGCCACTCTCCGTGTTTACCCTACGTTCACTAGACGATGGTAGGATCCAGTTCTATTTTTTTCTGCCGAGGATCCAATGCATAATTCAGAGAAGCAGGAAGCCACAGCAAAATGCAGAAATGTATTAAGTCCACACAGTTTCCTCTCTATCATTAGAACCACCAAGATGATGGTTCTTTCAATTGTGTGAATCAGGGATTACACTCGTTCAGGACCTAGATCAATACGAAGTGCACCTGATTCCATCCTGACTGAAAAGCAGGTTGGGCTGAAAGGGCAGAGAGGAAACAAAAAGCAATTTTTTGTTTCGCTTCACTGGCTTTGTTTGTGCTTTGGCAGAGGAGGGGAATGGACTTCCTAAAAGTTGAATTACAATTTGATTTTCATAATTTCAAACAGTGAATACAGCAAGACCTTACGCTTAGAAATATGAAAATTTCTCCTCCTTTCAGGTAGTCTTCATTGGTTCTCTAGAAAATATGGACTTCTTATTTTAAGTATCTGGTAAAGACAGTTCAAAAAGAAAAGCTAAAGTACTCACAGACTAACTCGTATTAAATCTTCATCTAATTAGACTCCAATTCTGTCACTATGACACTTATGGACTATTATAACCAATGCATTCTAAAACTCTTTCAGGTTTGGACTATGTTTTGTGATTTCTTAACAAGATTCCCAGGTGGCGCTAGTAGAAAATAACCCACCTGCCGCTACAGGAGACATAAGAAATACGAGTTCAATCCCTGGGTCAGGAAGATCCCCTGGAGAAGGATATGGCAACCCGCCCCAGTATTCCTGCCTGGAGAATCCGATGGACAGAGGAGCCTAGCATGCTACAGTCCACAGGGTTTCAAAGATTCAGACATGAGGAAGTGACTCAGCACAAGCATCCATATTCTATACATCTTGCAGGTTTAGACTATGTTCTGTGATTCTGTAGCAATTATTCAACCCCTCTTTGGTCTCAGTGTGCATTTGTAAATGGAGACAAGATTGCAGTACGACTGCCTATGCTGTGATCACCAGCTGCTTCTCCCTGGGGCATTCACCCAGACTGACATACTCCCATTGGGGAGTACTGTGGTGACTGCCCGTGTACTTAACTTACGGACATTGCACGATGACGCATCCTGGTAGAGCGTGTATTTTCCTAAAGGAAACTGGAGATTAGCCCTAACGACTTTTGAAGAAGCAATATTCTCTTAAGAGGCAACAGAGAAATTTTAGAGCAATAAGGCTCACGGTTGATGTGTACAGGGCCTCTGTGATAGGCAGGGCTTTTGTTTTGATCACGGTAACAGCCATATGTAATGAACTGATTTAAATATCCATTCTGTATGATAATCATTTCCTGATGGTACCATTTGTCTGAACACAACTAGATATGTCCTTCAGTCTGTGTGGAGACTTGAGGACCAACCCACACTCACTGTCTCAAGTAGCGCTAAAACTATTGTATAGAGAAAAGCTATAGCTCGGGGCACTGAACAGAGAACAAAGCTGATCCATAAAGGTGGAGGCACTCAGAGCAACTAACAGACTTGTAGCAAAGCAGTGATCTCCTGGAATTAACAAGGGAGACATGAGAAAAAGGGAAATGACCTTCAAAATGTGGGCTTGGTCTGGGAATGATCAGATACTGACATCTGACATCAACACAAGCCAGAACTGCAACAAGTTCAGGGAGATATAGATCAGCTACAATGAGAAAGATATAAACCCTTCCATATCTTTTTTTTTTTTTTTTAATTTCTCCCGGCACTCTTGATTCCAGCTTCTGTTTCTTCCAGTCCAGCATTTCTCATGATGTACTCTGCATATAAGTTAAATAAGCAGGGTGACAATATACAGCCTTGACGCACTCCTTTTCCTATTTGGAACCAGTCTGTTGTTCCATGTCCAGTTCTAACTGTTGCTTCCTGACCTGCATACAGATTTCTCAAGAGGCAGGTCAGGTGGTTTGGTATTCCCATCTCTTTCAGAATTTTCCAGTTTATTGTGATCCACACAGTCAAAGGCTTTGGCATAGTCAATAAAGCAGAAGTAGATGTTTTTCTGGAACTCTCTTGCTTTTTTGATGAACCAGAGGATGTTGGCAATTTGATCTCTGGTTCCTCTGCCTTTTCTTTTTTTTTTTATTTTTTTAAATTTATTTATTTATTTATTTATTTATTTTTAAATTACAATACTGTATCTGAACTAAGGCATTTTGTATTAGAGAAATAATGAAACAGAAGCATGGAAGATAAGGATACATGTGTGAAACTTGGACCATAAAAAGGCTGAGTGCCAAAGAACTGATGCTTTCAAACTGTGGTGTTGCAGAAGACTCTTGAGAATCCCATGGATTGAAAAGAGATCAAACCAGTCAGTCCTAAAGGAAATCAACCCCAAATATTCACTGGGCCTGATGCTGAAGCTGAAGCTCCAATACTTTGGCTACCAGATGCGAAGAGCTGACTCACTGGAAAAACCCCTGATGCTGTGGAAGATTGAAGGCAGGAGGAAAAGGGGACGACAGAGGATGAGATGTTTGAATGGCATCACCAACTCAATTGTCATGAGTTTGAGCAAGCTCTGGGAGATGGTGGAGGACTGGGAAGCCTGGTATACTGCAGTCCATGGAGTTGAAAAGAGTTGGACACAACTGAGCGTCTGAACAACACATATGTGATTCATGCAGTTATCTACGGAAGCAAGAGTAAACAAAAAATAGTTCATATGGGTACAAAATTAGAAGAACAGCTAAAATTATGGATCTAAAATCACAAAATTATTATAATGCCATTGAAACTGATATTACATCGTTAATACAAGTAAGTTTTTATGATGCCTTTCTGAACTCCAAGAAAGCAAAATAACAAAACAGTATGAATTTTAGGATTCCAGAGAATGCATATGAAAAGTAATGTGCAAAAATGAAAATTGCATGAGATGTTTTTAATATTAAATTAGCATTATTATGAATTTGTTTTTAAATTATACAAAGGGTTTAAATGAGAGGTAATAAGGGAAAAACAATTTTGCTAAAGATTGTATTATCAGACAGACACTAAAAGTATCTTTGCTCAATACTTAGATAAATGGAGACTTTTAGAGCATGGCAGGAAAAGCTTAACTCTCTCCCCAGGAATAAAAAATGGCAACTACAATAAAGGTATAAAATTATACTGGCATACAGTCAGACCAGCAACAAGCAAACACACCTTCCCTAAATTGGCTCTCAGGGCTCCCTTACAATATATGCAATATTCTAGTATTTGAGTGTATGATTTATAAATATATGTCATAAAGATGGACCTTAACATTTCTTTGACTCATTAGCTGTGTAACTGACATGACTCAAGAGAGCTTTAATTTCCTCATCTGTCAAATAATGAGTTAGAACTAGAAACTCCTTCTCATTAAACATTATAGAGATTATGGTTCAAAGGAAGAGCATGGCCCAGTATTTTAGGGAAGTAGAGCTATGCTCCAAAGAAAGGCAATACCAAAGAATGTTCAAACTACCACACAATTGCACTCATCTCACACACTAGTAAAGTAATGCTCAAAATTCTCTAAGCCAGGCTTCAGCAATACATGAACCGTGAACTTCCAGATGTTCAAGCTGGTTTTAGAACCAGCAGATCAAATTCCCTTTTAGAAAAATTTTCCTTTTAGAAAAGGCAGCAGAACCAAAGATCAAATTCCCAACATCTGCTGGATCATCAAAAAAGCAAGAGAGTTCCAGAAAGACATCTATTTCTGCTTTATTGACTATGCCAAAGTCTTTGACTGTGTGGATCACAATAAACTGTAGAAAATTCTGAAGGAGATGGGAATAGCAGACCACCTGACCTGCCTCTTGAGAAATCTGCATGCAGGTCAGGAAGCAACAGTTAGAACTGGACATGAAACAACAGACTGTTCCAAATAGGAAAAGGAGTACATCAATGTTATACACTGTCACCCTGCTTATTTAGCTTATATGCAGAGTCATCATGAGAAACACTGGGCTAGATGAAGCACAAGCTGGAATAAAGACAGCTGAGAGAAATATCAATAAATTTAGATATGCAGATGGCACCACCTTTATGGCAGAAAGTAAAGAAGAACTAAAGAGCCTCTTGATGAAAGTGAAAGAGGAGAGTGAAAAAGTTGGCTTAAAGATCAACATTCAGAAAACGAAGATCATGGCAACCAGTCCCATCACTTCATGGCAAATAGATGGGGAAACAGTGGAAACAGTGGCAGACTTTATTTTTCGGGGCTCCAAAATCACTGAAGATGGTGATTGTAGCCATGAAATCAAAAGATGCTTACTTCTTGGAAGGAAAGTTATGACCAACCTAGACAGCATATTAAAAAGCAGGGACATTACTGTGCCAACAAAGGTTCATGTAGTCAAGGCTATGGTTTTTCTAGTAGTCATGTATGCATGTGAGAATTGGACTATAAGGAAAGCTGAGTGCTGAAGAATTGATGCTTTTGAACTGTGGTGTTGGAGAAGACTCTTGAGAGTCCCTTGGATTGCAAGGAGATCTAACCAGTCCATCCTAAAGGAAATTAGCCCTGAATATTCATTAGAAGGATTGATGTTGAAGCTGAAACTCCGTTACTTTGGCCACACAATGTGAAGAGCTGACTCACTTGAAAAGACCCTGATGCTGGGAAAGATTGAAGGTGGGAGGAGAAGGGGATGACAGAGGATGAGATGGTTGGATGGCATCACCAACTCAATGGACATGAGTTTGAATAAACTCTGGGAGTTGGTGATGGACAGAGAGCCCTGGCATGTTAAGGTCCACAGGGTCACGAGGAGTCAGATATGACTGAGCAACTGAAATAACTGAACAGAACTGGAGCTATGCTACATGTTTTTGAGATGTTTAAAATCCCTTAATTTTATAACACTGTAATTTAGACTGGAAATGTGAGAGTTGGTCCATAAATAAGGCTGAGTGCTGAAGAATTGATGCTTTTGAATTGTAGTGCTGGAGAAGACTCTTGTCTCCTTGCTCTATGTACAGCAAGGAGATCAACCCAGTAGTTCCTAAAGGAAACCAACCTTGAATATTCCTTGGAAGGACTGTTGCTAAAACTGAAAGTCCAACACTTTGGCTACCTGATGAGAAGAGTCGACTCACTGGAAAAGACCCTAATGCTAAGAAAGATTGAAAGCAAAAGGAGAAGAGGGCAGCAGGAAATGAGATGATTAAACAGCATCACCAACTCAATAGACATGATTTTGAGTTAACTCTGGGAGATAGTAGAAGACAAGGCAGTGTGGCATGTTGCAATCCACAGGGTCATAAAGAGGTGGACACAACTTACCGACTGACCCACAACAATCTAGACTACTGAGATGTTTTTCTGACAACAACAAACAGGAGAGAAAATCAAGCAGTTCTCATTTTGCTCAAGTGGCTAAGCAAATTTTCTGCTAAGCATTTAAACAGAGGATACAATCTAAGAATTACATGGAACAAGACATATTTGAGTCTAACAAAGGAGATTTTTGTGTTATACATCAGAAAGTGAAGTCGCTCAGTCATGTCCAACTCTTTGTGACCCCATGGACCTCAGGCTCCTCCATCCATGGGATTTTCCAGGCAAGAATACTGGCGTGGGTTCCATTTCCTTCTCCAGGAGATCTTCCTGACCCAGGGATTGAACCCAGGTTTCCCACATTGTAGGCAGATGTTTTTCTGTCTGAGCCACCAGGGAAGTCCCTACATCAGAAACCAAATCTAAATAGGATTGTTTAGTTGTTGCCATTTTAACATGTGAACTCAGCCAAGCTCAAAGCAGTAAGACCCTCACTTGAGTAAATGATATTTCTAGTGCACCCAGACTAAGACCACATCCAGAAGAAACCATGCTGCCAACACATCCAGGTGCCTCCAAAGGCCTGGACCCATGCTTGGTTTTTGTTAGGAAAAGCATATTCATGAGTCATTTATTGAGGGTCAGGGGTCTTCTTCAGGACAGCTGGGCATAGACATGCTACGTGCAGTGATTTTTGAAGCAGACATGGTAAAGAGAGTCTGTATCTGGCAGATTGCTCTCTGGCACAGTTTAGGTGCCAGGACACAGGGAAAGGAACGACTAAAGGGAAAAGATATCATCCTTTCACCTTTCAAACTAATCACCCATCTACGGCTAGTACAGGAAGTGTGTGGGATTCTCAGTCCCTGCAAAGTGCTTATAATCAGCATACCACTGGACGGTATTTGTTTTATTTACTATAAAATACTTTTTACATCACATTAAAACTTTTAGCATTTAACAGAATTATTATGCCTTTGGGGAAATCATTGTCATCGTTTGATGACAGACCTTCTCTTCTTGTTTTTCATTTTCACTAGACAAGCAATTTCAACTCTGAGAAAAAAATGGAAAACTGCTTACTCTCTTTCACAGTTGTAACCTCTTCTGTATTTAATTATCAGACGTAGTAAATCTTGAGTCAATACCCTGTGAAGTCAGCTTGGGCTACTGTTGTTTTGAACTGAGGGCTGGTTAGCTTACTTTGAATCTAGCTAAGGCAGGTTTGTGTCAACAGTCTCCAGACAGCTCTGAACGTCCAGATAATTAAAAAAATGAGAGACCCTGTGGGTGGTGAGAATATAACATTCAAGTTCTATGACTTGTATGTTAGGGGCATTCACTGAATTTTTGGTTTCTTTTCATACAATAAAAGGTGTAAACTGAAAAGAAGGGGGAAAATATCACACCAGTTGCTCATTTGGTTTCAAAGGGCTGTGGGTCATTGTCATTCATCCATCAGGCCTAGAAATATTAATAAAAGCAAAGAGTAAAGCACATATTCTATCCCCACATCAATAATAGGAAAATATAATAAAAAACAATAAGAAATACATTTTTTGTATTTGTAAAGTAAAACACAAGCAGTATATGGATCAGTTGCCAGTAACAGTCTTAACATCCATGCCATATCCCATGGGTCCAATTGGGTATTGCTAGAATCTCTCAAAGGGTAGGTTAGAGAGAGAGATGGGAAGAGAAGGGACAGAGAGAAGCTGTTTACAGAAACTCAAATCCCTTCATGCCTCCACTCATCCACTCTACCCTCACTGCTTGGCAGGAAACAGGCCACTAGCTGCCACACTTCTTAGAAGAACTTGAGTAAATCCCTCCACTGGGTCATTTCAAATATTTTCTTTTCATTCAAAATGCACGATCATGATAAACAAAAGCATGTAAAATCCAATATGACATCTAATAAAAAGTTATGCTGGGAATAAAATCCCTTATCCATCATCCAGTGCTCCCTAAATAAAGATATTTATGGGATTCTTTAAACTCCAGTGTGTTTGCTCATTCTCAGAAAGTGGTGAAATTCCTTCTTTCAAATACAGGAAAAACCCTTCTCCTACCCCCACACCTGCTATTGTCTTCCAGAACGTAAAAACCAAGCCTAAAGCTCTAATGGTAGTAATAAACAGTTATAGGAGATGGATGTGTTTTTAATTTTCCAAGGGATGTGAAATCAGTGGTTACCTAAAACATCTAAAATTATACTTTGCATAAAATCACCTTAATAAATATTTGTTAAATTGAGCAGAATTTATAAATCTTCCAGGAATTATGAAATAAGTAGTTAGAAATGGAAATTTCCACCATTTAAAATGAATGTAATTAAGGATAATTAATAACATAATTCAAATATATAATGAAATTGAGATGAGTTAAATGTCAAAGAGAGCTGATGATTTATTTTGCTTGAATCTCAAAAACTAATGCATGAAGAGCTCTATTTTCTATACAACTAATAAATGTAGAGTTTCATTTTATCATAGAAGAGAAAAGCTGACTGGTATGTGTTTCTCTGTTTCTAAAATCATACATCAACTTTGACTCAATAAATGATTTTCCAGGTTTTGCTTTCTAAATGGTTCTGTTATTTGTTACTACTTTGCCAAAATTTTATTATCCTTAGGGCTTTCCTATGGCTCAGAGCTAAAGATCCACTTGCCGATGCAGGGGACACAGGTTTGATCCTTGGGTCAGGAAGACCCCTTGGAGAAGGAAATGGCAAACCACTCCAGTATTCTTGCCCAGAAAATCCCATGGACAGAGGAGCCTAGTGGGCTACAGTCCGTGGCGTCCCAAAGAGTCAGACACAACTGAGCAATTAAACAGCAGCAACAAGTGATGTGTCATAAGAATCATATAATCACAGATGAAAAATGTAAGGGGAATTCTCATCCCTGTCACCACCCATCAGGTAAGTTAAGTACCAGTGTGCCTTTTTCTGGATGAGGTAGTCAAGGATATCCAAGCCCAGTGGTCCTAGAGATAGCTCAGTGCAGGTTTATCCCTGCTGCTGCTGCTGCTGCTAAGTCACTTCAGTCATGTCCGACTCTGTGCGACCCCACAGACGGTAGCAGATTGGGCTCCGCCATCCCTGGGATTCTCCAGGCAAGAACACTGGAGTGGGCTGCCATTTCCTTCTCCAATGCATGAAAGTGGAAAGTGAAAGTGAAGTCGCTCAGTCAGTCTGACTCAGCAACCCCATGGACTGCAGCCTACCAGGCTCCTCCGTCCATGGGAGTTTCCAGGCAAGAGTACTGGAGTGAGGTGCCATTGCCTTCTCCGTTATCCCTGCATCTCCCCACAAATACTCTTTCAACTGTTTCACAAAGTAATCATCCAAGGAGAAGTCAAATGGCTCATGAAAAGTTTAAGAATCACTGTAAAATATACCTTAGGAAAGTAGATACAACCTAAAGCTGGGTGATCTCGGTCATGATATTTCTCTGGTTTAGTTATCTTCAAAACGAGAGGGCTGGTCTACAATAATATGGGACTCAGTTCACCTTTAAGCATCAAGCCTGGCATATTGAAGAACTGGGCTGTGAAGACTTAATGAGAAGGGGAGAGCACTTTGATTAGTGATGTCTGCCCTCTGACCTCAGTGTGGAACTGAGTGGGAGAATGTATGTCGTAGATTGCCACTCAGAATAGACTCGCCCCCAAGATAAGCTCCATCTCCAGTGTAGCATGGTCCAGGAAATACACATTCTTCTCCAGCTTCTGTTTGATGCAGTGTGCTGCTCATCCCATCATTTTACTGAGGATGCCCTCCATTCGCCCTCTGTGTTGCTGTGCCGTGCTCAGTCACTCAGCTGTGTCTGACGCTTTGCATCCCCATGGACTAGCCCACCAGGCTCTTCCATCTGGGGATTCTCCAAATAAGAACACTGGAGTGAGTTGCCATGCCCTCCTCCAGGGGATCTCCCCAACCCAGGAAGCAAACCCAGGACTCCCGCATTGCAGGCGATCCTTTACCAGCTGAGCTACCAGGGAAGCCCTCTGCCTCTTCCTTTTGTCAATTCCCTGCCCTCCTTTAAATGTTCATTATCTCACATGATTACCTTTCATTTTCCCTCTCATTTCATTCTGATCTTCAGAATTTTCATCCTTCCTTGAAAATTCCAAAGTATACAACCTAATTCCGCTCTTCTGCTCAGGTAGGGACATCCTTTCATTTCAGATTTTCTTAAGGGAGCATTCCGGCCGGCAAGGTATTACCCCATACAATCGTCATTTTCTTCTTAATTAGGGACACTTTAATGTCTTACTGCACACACACATACCCAGACACACAAACACACAGAGAAAACGTTCATTGTGTAAGAATGCAAATTATAGAAAGTACAAAGAAGAAAATCACCCATACCTCTATCTATAGTAGTTTTTAATCTTAAATAAAATTATGGTCATGCTTCATGTACTATATATACCTCCATTCTCCCTGTGCTAGGCTGTGTGTGTGTGTGTGTGTGTGTGTGTGTGTGTGTGTGTGTGTGTGTTCACATTACAGGCTGAAGCATATCTGGAGATGCAGTCAGTTATTTAGTGGAAAGAACATACTGGTAAAATTCAGGGAATTTGTTGTTTATCCTTACATAAATCTCTTCAACACGTTAAACCTTCAGTTTTCTATAGGTAAACCTATTTATGTGGGTAAATGTGTATGCTAAGTCACATTAGTTGCAACCCCCTATGGACTGTAGCCCACCAGGATTCATAGTAGTTGAGAATAATAAAATGTATTTAAAGTCTTAAAGTCTTTTGATTTCCCCCAAAGGGAAGAAAACTCGAAATGTATAAACCTTTAGGCTAGTCAATCTAAAACTTTGGTACAATCAAAAACAACAAAAAAAGTTTAAACAAAGACCATTTACTGCCACATATATGATATATAACAAAGAAATGATATCTAGAAAATATAAAAACTTCTATATATTCATAAGAATAAGAAAACAATTCAATACCCCAGGGAACAAAGGTTAAGAAAAGGCAATTTATGAAAAAATGCAAACTTCTGATATATGAAAAGAACTTGAAGTTCAATTGATGCAAATTAAAGCAACAAAGAACTTAAATTGCTAAGCATCACAAAGGTAACATTTAAACTCATTCATTAAGAGATAGTATCAAATGCCAACTCCATGCCAAGCATAAGGCCCAGTACAAAGTTAACAAAACACACTGCTTTTGAGGATTTGGGGAAATCTTACATATGGCCACCAAAAGCATGGCTTGGAAAAGTCACATTGGAAAAGAATTCAGCTGAATCAATCAACATTTTAAATCATCCTTGATTTCTCTTTGCTCTCACATACCAAATCCAGTCATCTGGCAAACCCACCCTCAAATATCAATCCAATCTGACTCCTTCTCACTGTGTTTCTAGAACAACTACCCCAGTGTCTCATCACCCCTTTCTGGCCTACTATTATAGTTGATTCTCCACAGTGATTTGAGCGTCTAATAGTGTTGCCCTGATGTTTATTTTTTAAAAGCAACCACGTTCATATTTTAAATATAAATTCAATCATGTCATTTATCTGCTCAAAACAACATACTGGATGACCATCACTTCAACAATAAAATCCAAATCCTTGCTATTCTACCTCTTTCTTGTATCTCCTATCAGCCTCAAGTCACCTCTCCACCAGCACGCCATAAACCGCTTCTGCGCACTCTGCCCAATGACACTCACCTTCCTGTCCTTCCTCCACCAGCACCCCATAAACCGCTTCTGCGCACTCTGCCCAATGACACTCACCTTCCTGTCCTTCCTCAAACACTGCCAGGATGCTTCTGTCTCATGGACTATAACATAGAACACCTCACCCCCAGAAATTCCGATTCTGTTATCTGAATTTTCCACTAATTCCCACTGGCTTCAGTCCTTTGCCCATTTCCTGCTCTCCTTTAAATGTTCCTTCTCTCTTTTTTTTTTTTTTAACCATTTACCTTAACTCTGATACCACTCCTGTCCCTCGCCATGCCTAAGCTCTGCTTTCTTCAGAGCACTTATCACTACTTGATATTATGCTGCTGTAGCTTTTCTTCATATTTTATACTCATACTTTCTCACTCATACACCCTTATCTACTTGCTGGTTGTCTGTCTTTGCCACTGTCATGGAAACTCCTGAGTTACAGGAATTTCCTTTATTTTGCTCAGGACTGTATCTTTAATCCTAGGACTATGCCTGACACAGGAGCAAATGGTGTTGATTCATGAATGGATGAATTTAAAATACACAGAACCTTTCACTCAGTAAGTCCAATATGAAGAAATTATTCTAAAGAAATTACAAAAGCACAAAAGAGGTGCCTCCTCTGATATCCACTGAGGCATTAACATTCATAGTGGAAAATGAAGATAAACGTACATGTCCATCCACAGGGAGTCACCAGACAAACTACAGTGCATCCACCTTACATAATATAAGTGGTACAAACACACAGAAAGAGATTGAGGTAGACCTGTATGATCTCATAGAGAAAGAGCTCAAGACATACTGTTAAATGAAACAAAAACGTATGTTACTAGCACAGCTATCTTTTTGAAAGCCTGATAATGGACAAAAGGCAAAATATTTTATATAGGGAATGTTCAAAATAGCACCATACATAAGTTAGCAAGAACATCGCACAGATTTTGTGACAGATGTTGTATTTCTATACCCTGATTAATATCAGGAGAGCCCTATGAATGTGAACAAATGAAAGGAACCCTTCATTGCTCTGTCATTACCTGGCTGTCAAGGGAAAATTCTCTAATATTTCCAGGTAAAATGCTCCAGGATTTATCTTAAGAAGTAGTGGTATTGTATTCTCCATTGTCAATTCTACATAACTTCTTCTGGTTTTAGTCAACTTGGAAAAAAAAAAAGATCACTTCCTTTATCTTTGTCCTTCTTTTTAATATTATAAATGATGTATTTATCATAGACAAATTAGAAAAGCCTTAAAATCCTAAAGTAAAATAAACATGCCATTTATAAGCCTAACATCAAGAGAAAACCACAACTAAAATTCATGCTTATGCATTTTCACCAACTTTCCAAACTGTAGATACCCACACACTCTTTGCCAAATTTGGAGCATTCTGTATGAGCAGAGCTGAATATTTTATTGCAGCAAGCATCCTATAAGCATTTCCCCCAAATTAAATATATATGAAAATAAGTTTTCTCATGCTATCCGCACTCCATTTTAGCTTGTATGGGCAATGTTGATTTAATCAGTCAGTAGATCCAAAGCTCCTCTTCTATACTGGTCACTGAAGAGGCCATCTGGCTATGATCCCTCCTTCTAACCCAGAGAAGAAAAACGCTAAACAAGCAATTATCCCAAAGGCAACTCCATTTCATGTTTCATGTTTTCTCTTAACCATAGCTTGCAATGGCCTCCCCTCCCCCCTCCGGGTAAAAAGCTCGCATCCTCGTGATGGCCTCTGAGGCTCCCTGCATTCTCATTATCTTCCATTATTCTACCTCTGGCTCTCTCTACTCAGTGACAGTGGCAGGGATGCAGCGCCAGACATGCCCTTCCCTAAAGGCTCTCGTCTTGCTCCTCTCTCTGTCTAGAATGCTCTTCTCTCCATCCCTCTCCAGGTAAGTTCTAAATCACTTGTCACTTTATCTTTGAAGCCTTCCCTTAACAGTTTAAAAGCACATCATTTCCTCCTCCATCATTATCCCCACACGTGTCCACTATTTTTAATAGCACTTACAGCCATCTATCACATAACATGCCTTACTTATTTGCTGCTGCTTTGCTTAATCATTTGTTTCTACAGTATGGAAAGAATTTTTCTCTGCTTTGTTCACTGTTTGATCCTCAGTGTCCTGAAGGGTACCACACACACAGTAAAGCATTCAATGGGTACTTAGTTATTGAATAAATGAACGAGAATAATGAATGTAAAACTTTTAAAAATACAACGTAGGACTACAGATTACTATAGGGACAGAGTGCAAAACTTTAGTAACGAACCCCCTTTGTTGGGTACTTCATTTACTTAAAATATTCCACTGTTATAAATAATTCTGCATTAAAAATCTGCACACAAAAATCACAGCATACATATCTCACAATTTCCTTAGAATAAATTCCCAAGGGTATGTGACTAGTAAGTACATACATTTTAATGACTTGATACATATTGCCAAACAGCCAAGAAGGAAAACGCTGAAGATTTAGCTCCTTAAACAATGAATTTTATCTTGTAAAATGATACTAATTTAACAGGTAAACATATTGTTTCAATCTGCTTGGTTTTGAAGGCATGTTAGTTTGAAATGTATTTCATTTGTTATTTCTTGGCAGTTTTTACGTCTTATTTTGTGATCTGCTCAGTCATATTATTTTTTATTGTTTTTATTTATCAAGCATATTTACACTTTCTTTAAAATGTTTCCATTATTTTTCCAGTTTGTTGTTTTATTGTGATTATCTTCATTTGACATAATGATATTTTAAATGTTTGTTTCACTAAACTGATTCATATTTTTTCAACTATAGGTTTTCAGTTTACACCAATGATTTGAAAGAACTCATCATCTCAAGGAAAGATAAAATCCACTCATCTTCAGGTTTTTTTTTTTTTTTCTAAATTTAACTTAAGCCTTCTCTTTCCCTCTCTTCTTCTTTGAAAATATTAGCCTCCTTTTTCATATGTGTTTTAAAATGGCTAATTTCCCCCTAGTATCCATAAAAGTCCTTTACAACTGTAAAGGAACCAACTTCAGAGGAAAGAAGTCTTACTGTAGAGCAAAGAGATGGCAGCTGTGGGTTCCATCAGTCAAACCTTCTTGCATAGCAGGACAGATTTGAAAGCAGCTGTTTTAAGTCAGACTTCAATTCAACCCATCTACTTTGGTCTTGATTTGACCAACATATTTCTTGACACATGTGAAGCATGTGTAAGATCTAAGATTCATTATTTTCTCGGATAATGAGGATCTTTCCAGATGGTGTTTAATCAAATATATTCATTCAGTAGAAACATCTTTGCAGTATCACATGATTTTCCTTGATATTGACAGACTATTAGTAATAAGAAAGGAGAATTCCTTCTTTCAACTGTGCCAACACTGCACTGGAAAAAGACAGTGGAAGTGTCTATTTCTTTTGACAAACAAGTTATGTTAATCTTTCTATTTTTATCATTAATTTGTATCAAGTTATTCACTATAGCAGTTTCTAAAATTTTTCTCAATATGAAATTTCTGTATCACTACTAGTTGATTTTTTTACGTGCTTGTAAGTTTTCTACAATCCAGTCTTCATTCTTTATTATCATATCTGTGCTGTGCTATGCTCAGTGGTGTCCAACTCTTCGTGACCCCATGGTCTATAGCCCGCCAGATTCTTGTGCCCATGGGATTCTCCAGGCAAGAATGCTGAAGTGGATTGCTGTTTCCTTCTCCAGGAGATCCTCCCCACCCAGGGATCAAAACCTAGGGTGTTGTGTCTCCTGCATTGGCAGGCAGATTCTTTACCACTGTACCACCTGGGAAGCTTCTTATTTCACAAAGCCCCCTTCAAAAATAAATACAGATGTAAATACCAGTTTTAAATGAGTGAAGCACATGAACTGAGATAGATCTTGACTTAGAGTCAGCAGACGTAGATCTGAATCCTTTCCCTGTGATCTATCACTACATAGCCTAATCAGTTCAGTTCAGTTCAGTCGCTCAGTCGTGTCTGACTCTTTGCGACCCCATGAATCGCAGCACGCCAGGCCTCCCTGTCCATCACCATCTCTCGGAGTTCACTCAGACTCATGTCCATCGAGTCCATGATGTCATCCAGCCATCTCATCTTTGGTCGTCCCCTTCTCCTCCTGCCCCCAATCCCTCCCAGCATCAGAGTCTTTTCCAGTGAGTCAACTCTTCACATGAGGTGGCCAAAGTACTGGAGTTTCAGCTTTAGCATCATTCCTTCCAAAGAAATCCCAAGGTTGATCTCCTTCAGAATGGACTGGTTGGATCTCCTTGCAGTCTTAAATTAAGTACTAAATTCTCTAATGCCTTTTCTTTTCATTTAATGTAAATGAGGATCTATATTATGGATATATTATGGATGGATATATATAATGCATGTATAATCTCTATACATAATATATATAGTATGTTGTTTAGTCACTAAGTCACCTCCAACTGTTTTGCAACCCCACGGATGTAGCCCACCAGGCTCCTCTGTCTGGCAGATTTCACAGGCAAGAGCACTGGAGTGGGTTGCCATCTCTCTCTCCATGGGATCTTCCCGACCCAGGGATCAAACCCGTCTCCTGCGTGGCAGGTGGATTCTTTACCATTGAGCCACCAGGGAAGCCCATATATACAGTGTATGTGTATACAGGCATATGTGTGTACACATACATGCATATGTATATACACACACTATATATATGTTTATGTACGAGAGAAAGCATCTCATATGGCTGTTGCTGTTAAATATGCTCACGCATGCATACTGCCTCACCAATCACAACAGCAGAATTGTAACCTTCCAAGGGGCATCTCTGACAAGTTCCCTGAAGAAGCAGATTCACAGTAGCAGGACTTCCACTTGCCTACGCAGTGTTTTCAATACGACAACTCTGTCTTAGTTTACTAATTTCTTTACTCCAAAAGGAAACCCAGCCTGCTTCCCAGTGGAGATACTTATTTGATAGATGGAGATCTAGGATAGATGAGACAGCAGTGTGAAGTCCTTGTAAGATTACTGGAGTGGGGTGAGAGATGGACAGTGCTGAACTGTGCTTCTCCACTCAACATTCATCCCTGTGTTTCTCTCAGGTAATAAGCAACTGCAGGAGGATCAGTTCAGGGCCATTCAATGAGTTGTCCCGCAAAAATCAAGATATAGGCAGATATCACAGCTACCATTCAGGACTGATACAAAGGAAGGCTTCAAGTGAGGAAAGTTCTCAGCTGAGAAACCAGGTACCACCTCACAAGTCTTGACAATCAGCACCTGTCATTTCACTGTGTCCTGCTTTGCCTGTTTTCATGTTTTTGGATTCTCCAGACACTCTGTTCTCTGAGGTCCAGTTATTCTGCCAAGGTTAGCTGAAGTCAAGTTTCTAAATAACTCTAATGTAGCCTGACCCCTACCCAATACAGCTGTACCCTGGTAACATAGCCATCTAAACTGCTATTTGATAACATGCTCTGTGGTCCTGAAGACAGTAACAAGAGGAATGGGTTTCTCTTTGGGCACAGAAAATACCATCCCAGGATCGTAAACTGTCTGAAGCAATTTGTGTATCTACTTAGAATGCTCAAAACCCTAATTCAGTTAAACTCGTCTACGGACACACTGTTACTCAAATATACTTCTTGTTTGGTCAGTCAACTTATTTTAAATATTTATAAGATCACATTGTGATTTACTGAAAACAGCACTCAATGCTATTATATTTTTATAGCCCGAAGCATGATTTTTAAATACACAGATCTGATTATTTCCTTTTATACCTTACAGTCTGAGGACAAAGACCAGAGTGTCTGAGTTGAATGAAAGGCCCAGCATGACCCAGCTTGGCTATGTAATCTGCCTCATTTCTCACCACTGTCCTTCTGGAATTACTAGAACATTCTCACCTTTTCCTGTCTGTTCCTCCTGGTGTCACCTTTTCATCTAAGCAATTTATCTTCATCATATAAATTTCAATTCCATTTATTATTATTACCCCAGGGACACCTTCATTGAAAAATCCCTCTTTATATGCTCCCACAGCTTAGACAAGCAACGTTATACATGTATTTGTGAGTTTGGGTGATCAGTACATTTTTTTCTTCACTGAGCTATGAACTTCTTGACGGCAGAGGACAATGTTTTGGACATTAGTACCCGCCTCAGAGCCAGCCACCTAGTACAGGACTAGATAAATTTCACTGAATCAATGAAGGAAACAAGGAACAAATGAGTTTTGATTAAACTGCACATTGATGACCTTGTTTTACACATTTAAAAAATCTGTATGCACGCCACTGACCTCAGTAACTGACGAATCACACACGTTGTATCTTCTGTATCTCCTACTGGTGCTAGACACCAAGTGAAACATTAAACACTAATTGTTAAACGGCATTGTAAACAGTTACACTCTACAGGAGCATTAGTTCTTGCTGTCATTACCTCAAAGCTTTAAAAAGGAAGAATGGTTTCCTCTTCATTAAATTAGTCCTGAAATCCTAGTATTTACAAACTGGAATACTACTGTTCTACACTCACCCATTCAAGTATTCTTTCATTCATGAACTATTTATCAGTTGCACACTGCTCCAAGAGGATCATTCCTTAAAAGCCGTTTAGGGAGTGTAAATAATGTAAGGGAAAGAGGAATATAACTATTCTCTTTTTATGATAAATATTCACACAAATCCTACAGATATAGAAATTACACCACTGATTTCTCTTTAGATTGCATAGCAAGACCTATATCCCTGAGGACCATGCCAGATGTCAAGTGAAACTGACAAAGTGCTATTCAACAGAAATGACACCAAGTTTACTTTGGCAGCATTAAGATAATAATGCAGAGTTTCTTGAATAGCTCTCTTGCACCACTCTGTGTTAAAAATGACTGCTTAGAGTTTAACAGTTCTGATCTGGTGCTGCTTCTCTGAACAACACAATGCCAAACCTATTACATAGTTAGCCAGAGTGCAGCTATTAGAACAGAAACAGAAATGCCATAAAAAATAAGATGAGGATATTTATTAAAACAGAAAAAAGTAATTAACACAAATTAAATAAATTTAAAATAAAATAAGATTAAAACCTATTCTCTAGTGTGCTAAAGCCTGAGTTACAATAATTATCTTCAAGAATGGATTTTCCTAGATAACTAAGATGGAAAAAATTCCACTAGCTTCAAATTTTCAGGAGGCAGTGTGCAGCCGTGTATCAAAATGAAGGAGAAATTCTCCACTCTTTTCATGTTTATTATACTTGCTATTTTTAATTTTCAAGTTAAAATTAATTAAAAGGTAAGAGAGAAATAAAATTTGCAGTCATATTCTTTATATATGCGTATATAATAAAGATGAATATTCACACACATGTATATTTACATATTTTTATTCTTTGTTAGGTAAATCAACACATATTCTTACATGAGGAATACAGGCAAGATGAGTGGGCAACTTTGTTTCAGTGGCAGTTATTCTTTATATATATTCTTTACATATATTTGAATAAAATACATGAAATCCAAAATCACATTTGAAAAACACCTGTATTAACTATGGAAGGCATGTTTAAAGAACAAAAATGCACTTTAGTTCAGATTCACTTCTAATCACCATACTATAAAAATGAGAGATTTTTTTAAAAGGTTAACAAAAATGACCAAAGCAATGCAAAACATATTTCTGAGTAATCTGTAAAGTGGATTGTGAATTCTCTTTTGATGGAGAAAATAAGTTAGGCAGCGATCTAATTTATAATTTTTAATTACAGGAAGAGCTGGAATAAGGAAATTCTTGCCCACATAATCGGAGACTTTAGAGCTAGGAATAAAGCTTTCTGGTCAAGGCATCTCAAATCCACCTGAGGAATGAAGCAGTTTAGCAAACTTCCTGAAAATCCCCTCCCTCTAAGTAAGGATACACTTAGAGAGAGAAAACACCATCTCACACTTTCTTTAGTATCTATAATTATTTAAAAGGTTTGCTTTTATTGAGATAATTCTAATGAGAACCTCTCCACACACAGGTCTATAGTCTACTTCTTTCTGTCACTAATTCAACAAATATTTATTGAACACATACTATGTGCCAAGGAGTATGTGTACATATGCTAAGTTGCTTCAGTCATGTCCAACTTTTTATGACCCTATGGACAGTAGTCTGCCAGACGCCTCTGTCCATGGGACTGTCCAGGCAAGAATACTAGAATGGACTGCCATGCCCTCCTCCAAGGGATCTTCCTGATGCAGGGGTCAAATCCATGCCTCTCCCATCTCCTGCACTGGCAGGTAGGTTCTGTACCTCTAGCGCGATCTGGGAAGCCCGCCAGGAAGTATGGCATCCAACATAATGAACAGACTTACTATGTCATATACCCTGCTGCTGAGTCACTTCAGTCGTGTCCGACTCTGCGCGACCCCAGAGTTGGCAGCCCACCAGGCTCCCCCATCCCTAGGATTCTCCAGGCAAGAACACTGGAGTGGGTTGCCATTTCCTTCTCCAATGCATGAAAGTGAAAAGTGAAAGAGAAGTTGCTCAGTCACATCCGACTGTTCGCGACCCCATGGACTGCAGTCTACCAGGCTTTTCCGTCCATAGGATTTTCCAGGCAAGAGTACTGGAGTGGGGTGCCATTGCCTTCTCCGGTCATATACCATGGCAGATAATAAAAGGACACAAAGCAGGGATCTCTCACTCCCTACACTCTCACTTTCCAAATGTGTGCTACAAAGATGTGCGATAATTTTTACCCCAAAGTCACTGCCATATCTAAACCCTACTCTCCAATCTATTTACACATCAGTGAAAAGGCTTAACTTCATCTCAGACCTGGTGAGAGGACGCAGAGTGTTGTGGCCGCTATTGTCTATGAGCTGTTTCTCTTAATAACGAGCATCTCCTACTTGTGCTTTTTAAACGGATTTCTCATTATCACTATCAATTACCTTCAGACTTTTAAGTGAATACGTTTCCTACGGAGGTAGAAATGCCTTTGAAGAAAGTTAGTGAGTCTGAAAGGTCTAGGAAATCCAATATTCCAGAAGGAGAAACTGTAATAATCAAGTACATTAAGATAGGTGATTGTTATGAGGTGAAATTTTAATTTGTATGCTATATTGCTCAGTTTCTGCATACAAAAGTGTCAGTAAGTTCACTGTTCAGTAATGGAACAGTGTGTTCAATTGGTGTGTTCAATTCTTTATGTTTCCATGAATACTCGGCAGATTGTTATATGTGCATTTAAGAGTTATTTCAGTCAAACTAAGGACCCTGGTTGGAGTTTTTGATTAAACATAATTGTTTGTCCATTTATAGCAGAGACATACGTGATCTTTCAATCCCCAAATTCACTATTCTACAAACATTCAGGAAAGGATGCTGCTGCTGCTGCTGCTGCTGCTGCTGCTGCTGCTGCTGCTGCTGCTGCTAAGTCGCTTCAGTCGTGTCTGACTCTGTGCAACCCCATAGACAGCAGCCCACCAGGCTCCCCGTCCCTGGGATTCTCCAGGCGAGAACACTGGAGTGGGTTGCCATTTCCTTCTCCAATGCGTGAAAGTGAAAAGTGAAAGTGAAGTCGTTCAGTCGTGTCCAACTCTTAGCGACCCCATGGACTGCAGCCCACCAGGCTCCTCCACCCATGGGATTTTCCAGGCAAGAGTACTGGAGTGGGGTGCCATTCAGGAAAGGCTAATATCCAGCTAATGGGGATGTCTAAACTCCAGGTGGAGACTGCGGACTAGTCTTCAGGTTAACACATTCCAGGACTTCATGCATTTGTGGGGCACACTCTTAGCTCCTATCTGCCTTGCAGTATTTGAATGCCCATAACTGTATATCATAGAGAGCTTGATACACAGAGAGTTATGAGCATTCATGTATCACTTCATTAAACCTCATTGTTATACTTATCCACGAAAGATTACATTAATTCAGTTATTCAAGCCTATTCATATTTGATCCTTTTTAATAAAAAATCTAGTCTAGAACATCTTTCCCAACCACCATTTCCTATACTCATAATTCCTTATGTTTGTTCAGCAAATTACAATTTAAAATGTATATTTAACAGTGGTAAGTTAATGGTACTCTATTAAGCTTTTTAACATATATTAATTTTAATATATTTGGTATGTTCTAATAAAATAATTACAAAAAACAAAATGATATTTTCATAAACACATTTTTTTCATACTACTTCTTTTGAATGGATCCCCATGAAAGCCTTGTGAGATTACTAGACAAATCTTTATTTTACTAATGTGACTAGATGAATTTCCTATAATCGTAGAGCTATAAGCTGTGTAGGATGGGACCAGAGAAATATTCTGGCTCTTGGATTAATGATCTTTCCTTAAGCCATCCCTCAATTCACTGATGAAATTCTAAACCGGAAAATGTCAACATAGTTTCCTTATCTATAAAAGTTTTATCAAAAAGATTGTTCATGTCAATAAGGTACGTACCATTTCTTCACTATTACCATGACAAAAATATAAGATTGGATTCAGACAGTAAGCAGGAGGTTCCTTTCCAGAAATCCAGACTAGTCACTCATCAGGCCAACAAACCCTTCTTGATGCTCAAACCTTTTAGCGTTGGGATTCTTTTACTCTCCCAACTATGTTGTAAAATGGAAATTAGATTTTTGTGATATCAGCCGACAGGCAAGTCACACTTGAATGATCAAAGAAAGTTGAAAAAAAAAAAAAAAAAACTTGCTCTCTTCTGGCTACATCACTTTTCTTTCTTTAGTTCCCAAAATATTAGCTTATAAATGTATCTCTACTAATAAATCTATATCAAGACAAAAGAACTGAGGGATCTATGAAGGACACGACATGACTATTGTTTAAAATCAACTTCTCATATGACCAAAAAAAAAATTATCCTTTGCCTGTAAACAATATATTGATTGTCTCTACACAAATAGAGCAGAAATTGCTTATCAGTGGAACAGTATAGTTTCCATTTGAAATATGTCAACACGTTCTCACCTCATGTGTCTTCCAATTACCTTTCCTCTATTTTTCTGGGCTAAGATATTTGTAATATTTCAGTGTACTTTTTCCCACTTATGTCTTGGTCTAAAATAATAATAAAAAAAAGACAGAAATGTGAGATTGTAAAATAGTAAACCTAAAATGCATTTCAAGTTAGTTACATTAAGAAAAATGTCAAAAAGGCATGGATATTTTCATCCATAGAACTGTAAGAAAAATATAGAATCACAGAGTAAGTGAATAGTTTGGGGTGGAGAGGACCTTTGGGATTAGCTAAGGTAGAGTTAAGTAGTATTATCAAGTTGCCAGAAAGACAGACAGACAGGCTGCAGCTCCTTTGTCTGGCTAAAGGGGCAATATTAATCTGCAGGTGAGTGAGCTGACATGACCCTGACCACTGTCATCAGAGGCCCAGGTTCAGGTTCATTTGCTCCCAATATAAGGCTAACTGTACACACAGCAAAAGAAGAGGTCAATCCTTTTCCAAGGAGGGAGGAGACTGAGCTTTTTTTTTTCTTTCAGCATCTTTTCCTGCATTTTTGTTTTCCCCTCCACGTTGGCTCTTACTTCCCTGGTGGCTCAGACAATAAAGAATCCGCCTGCAATGCAGGAGATCTGAGTTCTATCCCTGGGTGGGAAGATCCCCTGAAAACGGAAATGGCAACCTACTCCAGTATTCTTGCCTGGAGAATTCCATGGACAGAGGAGCCTGGCGGGCTACAGTCCACGGGATCGCCAAGAGTGAGATTCCACTGAGTGACTCACACACACTACGTTGTGAAAACGCTACTTCCCCCATTAAAAGGCAGAAATAAACTCTGTAAACTCTGCTGCCTCACTGGCTCTTGCCCCTGTAGTCTCTTTCACTTGCTTGCCTGGAGTGCACCCTGATGCTTAGCCATTCTGTCAGCCTGCTTTCCCAACAACCACACTTTCCTGCCCTTGGCATCCAGAGTCCTGGGGCAGATAACAAGGATGAGTTACACTGAGCTCTCAGAGAGCCTGGAGCAACGGGGCGCAGGGTGGGGTGGGGAACCTGGTCAGGGAGGAGAAGACCAAGGACGGAAGGGCTTTATTTCCCAGGCCACTTGGATCACACCACCCACCTAGGCCCTGCTGACTCACTGTGCCTGGAGTCCAGACAACTGCAGACAAAGCCCTCTTTAAAGAGCTAGTCTTTGGTTATTAAAAGCAAAGGAAAGGAAAGGAAAGTGAAAGTGAAGTCGCTCAGTCGTGTCCGACTCTTTGCGACCCGTGGACTGTAGCCCACCAAGCTCCTCCATCCATGGGATTCTCCAGGCAAGAATACTGGAGCGGGTTGCCATTTCCTTCTCCAGGAAAGGAAAGACTAATATAAATGTGCACCAAGCAGTGTGCTGATTCATTTCTTTTTTTTTCTTCATTGTTTTTCTTTCTTTCTTTCTTTCTTTCTTTATTATTATTATTTTACTTTACAATATTGTATTGATTTTGCCACACATCAACATGAATATACATAGCATGTGTGCTAAGTTGCTCGATTGTGTCTGACTCTTTGTGACCCCCTGGCCAGGTAGCCACCATTCTGCTCTGTCCATGGGATTCTCCAGGCAAGAATACTGGAATAGGTTGCCATGCCCTCTTCCAGGAGATCTTCCTGATGCAGGGATTGAACCCAAGTCTCTTCAGTTTCCTGAATCAGCAGGTGGGTTCCTGACCACAAGTGTCACCTGGGAAGCTCTAATTTCCATACATAACTTCTTTTAAATATTTGCAAACAGCAAATCAACAGATACAGCATCCTTGTAAGAGATACACCTGTGTGTGCCTACATGTGTGACTGTGTGTATGTGCGTGAATATATGTACAAGTGTGGGGGAAGGGAGGGAAAGCCAGAAAGGAATACACATAACAATCCTAGGGCATTCTCAGTGGCGTGGATCCTATTAAAGAGAGGGGTCTTTGTGCTGCAAACAACCTTAATATTTCAGATGTGTGAGTGTGAGAGTAGAGCCAGAGAAAGATGAAATATTCTGTATAACAGAAGAACTTTGAGTTGGAGCTTCTGAGGGCAATTCTGGAGCAAGAAGATGATTCAGAAATGGGAGAAATGGAGGGGGGGAAGGTCCAGGTAAAAGCCCACAAATATATTATCCCCTTATGACACCGCCACATTTACTGCGCTCACCCTCCATGGGCAGGCGGACCCTCGGGTCTCACTTTCCGGAGGACATGCGGTAAAACAATAGCAATAACCGTGAGCACGGGAGCTGGAGGGAGATGGGACCATGAGAAGATCCAACACAGAAATTCTGCAAGAGTTTCAGAATTGCACAGACCTTGGACCTGAAAGAGCAATACATATTCAACTAGATCTCCAAGGAGCGAATAGGGACCCAGCTGCATTACCCACGCAGGTAACTGTCTTAAAAACTTCACACACACAGAAAACTACTTTGGCTCAAAGAACAAAGAACGTATAAAAGAATTTCACATTGGGGAAAATAGTAGCAACTGAATTGGGATCTCCAAAGGCCTGATCTCAAAGCTTAACTCTTTCCATTCACAAGTATTGCCCAAACTGGCCTGAATGAGACAACCAGTTAAGAAGAGCCATCACCAGGATCCTGATCTTTCATCCTGTTCATTACCTGTACATTCTCCCCTTTAGGGAGAGAAAAATCTAAGGCTGAGGATGTTCCCCTTTAGGACAGAAAATTTGGAGATAGCCCCTCCTCCCTCCTACTCAGCATAGCCAGGTGCCAGCCACAGGTTGCTCAGTCTGGGCATCTTCCAATCCCAAGGCCACTGGCAATTCCTCTGAAAAGGACAAGGCCAGTGTTCCATCTAGACACCGGGGAACACAGGTGGACAATATTTTCATTAGAAACTATTGTACTCATTTTTGCTGGAATAAATATTCACAAGGCTAAAACAATAACAAAATTGCTAATCAAATGATATTGAATAAAAATTAAAGCATATTCTTGAAATCATCATGTACAATACCACTTAAAATGTTCTCTCTTGCATCTTTGATTTGTGCATAATGACCAAAATTACTACTTGTGGGGAGAACAAATCTGTTGAACATGTTTAAGATCATTGTAGTTCAGGCTGGAAGAATTTCGGGTAAAAGAGTATACTTCTCAACAGTCTACAGCACACAGCAGGAAGTATGTCAGCCTAGGTGAGTCGGTCTTCTACAATAGTTCTGTTCTTCCTAGCAACCCCCATGCTATAGCCATTTTCTCATGCCCTGTACTGCCTAATATAGTAGCCTTGTTAGTTATTAATTGTTATGTGGGTCACAGAGAAAATGCCCCTGATCTCATAGAATGAGATGCATACACAGGTGACTACAATGTCAACAGATTAGGTTTTGGAGACTTAATATTAGTAATCCTTCAGTTCAGTCACTCAGTCGTGTCCAACTCTTTGCGACCCCATGGACTGCAGCACACTAGGCTTCCCTGTCCATCACCAACTGCCGGAGCTTACACAAACTCATGTCCATTGAGTGGGTGATGCCATCCAACTATCTCATGCTCTGGCGTCCCTTTGTCCTCCTGCCTTCAATCTTCCCCAACATCAGGGTCTTTTCAAAAGAGCCAGTGTATTTGCATCAGGTGGCCTAAGTATTGGAGTTTCAGCTTCAGCATCAGTCCTTCCAAAGAATATTCAGGGCTGATTTCCTTTAGGATGGACTGGTTGGATCTCCTTGCAGTCCAAGGGACTCTCAAGAGTCTTCGCCAACACCATAATTCAAAAGCATCAATTCTTCATTGCTGAGATTTCTTTACAGTCCAACTCTCACATCCATACAAGACTGCTGGAAAAACCATACCTTTGATTGGACAGACCTTTGTTAGCAAAATAATGTCTCTGCTTTTTAATATGTTGTCTAGGTTGGTCATAACTTTCCTGCCAAGGAGCAAGCGTCTTTTAATTTCATGGCTCCAGTCATCATCTGCAGTGATTTTGGAGCACAAAAAAATAAAGTCTGTCACTGTTTCCATTGTTTCCTTATTTATTTGCCATGAAGTGATGGTATTTGCCATGAAGTGATGGGACCAAATGCCATGATCTTAGATTTCTGAATGCTGAATTTTAAGCCAACTTTTTCACTCTCTTCTTTCACTTTCATCAAGAGGCTCTTTAGTTCTTCTTTGCTTTCTGCCATAAGGGTGGTATCATCTGCATATCTGAGGTTATTGATATTTCTCCCAGCAATCTTGATTCCAGCTTGTGCTTCATCCAGTCCAAGATTTCTCATGATGTACTCTTTGCTTAGATACCTGCTTAGGGTCAAATACTGCAACAACTTTAAGTCTACCCTTTACAAACAGCAAGGTCCTTATTATTACACCCATTCAACTAACAGGAGGAAACAGAATTTGAGAACTATCAATATGTTCAGCAGCAAGGAGTCTGTAAGTGGCAGAAGTGATAATTATCAAGGCAAGATATGAGAGCCTATTGGTCATACTCAAGGTGACAGTGTCCTTGAAAATTGGCTTTAACAGGTAAGTAGGCAGAGGGTCTTCCTAGGACAGGGAAGAAACTGAACAAAGCCCAAAACATGGAAAACATAGTGACTGTCTGGGTGTAGGATGGACTGATTAGGCAAACGGGAACTGGGAACATCCGTTGAGGACCACTGAAACAGCTCTAAAAATAGAAATAATTTGAGTTAGACTCTAGGTGAAATCTGGAATGAAAATGAGGCAATGAGGTACCTTTTCATCTGGGTTATAATCATTCAACATAAAACCTAGTTGAAAAAGTCTCCCTCGAGTTTACCCAGTTTCCCCTAGAAACAGCACATCTTTCTATCACCTATCTTAGAAAATGTCGGCTCCATCCACCAGGTGCTGGAGAAAGAAGCTTGAGTGACATGCATGACTCTGCCCCTTCTGTCACGCTACCATTTCATGATTGTGAGCTCTATCCATCTGCCTCTGAAATCTCCAGTGAACCCACATCCTTCCACAGTCACTTCCTTCCCCTCATAAAGCCACGATCATCCCTCACCTATATTAGAGCAATACCTTCTTAACAGGCTTTCTCTCTCCAGGCTTTACCCCTTTCTACCTAGTATGGAAAATGCTACGGTCCTGATGTTTTGAAAAGCAAATCTGGTTACATGATTCCCTATTTTCAAACATTTCAATAAATCCCATCACTCTCAAAAGAGCAACACGATTCCCTTGACCCTTTTCACCAGCTTGACTTTGCAAGTGCTTATGCACCACCATCGATACTCCTCCCCAGACTGAATGATTTTTTTTTTCAGTGTCTTAAATAACCCATGCTTCTTCTCACTGGAAACATCACACATGTTGCCTCAGCTTGGTTTTCTCTCTCCTGACCTTTGTCCTTCACCACTGAACACACATGAAAAATACAGACTTCAAATCATCTGTTCCAGGATGCCTTCCCTAATTCCACTGTCTAGATTAGTCATACCTACCATCAAGATTTCCACATCAAGTACTTTTCATTAAAGAAAATATCACATTCAATCACAACAGCCTGCTCACTTGTCTGTTGTACTTAAATTTAGTATTTTGGTATGTCCACCTTTTTTTTTTTCATTTTTGTATCCACAAGGCTTCAAGAAAAGTAGTAGGACTCTTGATATCTTAATATTTCTTTAAAAATACATACGAATGAACAAAAGAAGAAAGGAGAAAGACAAGATAAAGCTCAAAGACTTGTCATGATACTGATCAATATGCCTGAAATTAAACTCCACTTTTTCACTGTATAAAGATATATTTTAATGGAATATAAAAGAAAGCTTTAAATATATATACACGCTAAAACATATATATGTATATACAACTATTTAGCACAACATGGGGTTGCAAAGAGTGGGACTTAGCAATTGAACAACAGTAACAAAAAAAAACACCAAAAAGATCATTTATATTCTAAGGAGAAATGGGATTCTGAGAAAAATAAATTCTAAGACGAATTAGAAGAAATAACTGAAGAATGAAGAGTTTCATAAGATTGAGGGAGAAAAATTTCCAGGCATAACATCAAAGGCAGAGAACATAAAAGGAAAAATCAATATATTTGATTATAAAAAAACAGTCTGTATCAGAAAGAAAAATATAGCACCATTAACAAAGCTGAAAACAGAAATAACAACCTAAAAAAAAAAACAAACTTGCAATATGGCCAAGAATCACTATCCTTAATACATAAAGAGTTCTCAGGAAAAAATAACTAAAAAGACAACATCTTCCTCAAAGGGAACCACAATTCTTATTAGAAGTTTGACTAAATGTTCCCAGAATATACCACCCTTTTATTTCTACTGGAGCACAAAGTGAAATGCAATATATCAAAGGATCATTGTTAATGCACAGCTGCATTAGCAGGAGAGTAAAGGAATTCTTCAGAAGATTTTAAAAAAGAAAAGAATGTAGCATCAACAAGAGTAAGCGAAGAATGTAATGAGAAGGCTTCCTGAATTCACATGCTAATCACTGGTAGCATAGGAGCTGAGTTATAGTAACCCACACAGATAAGAAACCTAGGTGGAAGATCAGTGTAAAGACTCACTATGGGAATCTTGTTGGTGGGAATGTATAATTAGCGCAACCACTGTGGAAAACAGTACATACATTTCCCAAAACTAAAACAGAAATACCATATGCCCTAGAAATTCCACTCCTGGGTATATATCCATAAAAACAAAAACAGTAATCCAAAAGATACACGCACCCTAATATTCAGAGCAGCGTTACCACAGCCAAGCTATGGAAGCAATCTAAGCATCCATCAACAAGTGAATGGATAAAGAAAACACGGCATACCACACACCACACACACACACACACACACACACACACACAATGGACTACTACTCAGACGTAAAAAAACCCTGAAATTTTGCCATTTGCAGCAACATGCATGGACTGAGAGGGTATTACGCTATGTGAAGTAAGTCAGAAAAAGACAGATGCTTCATGATATCACTTATATGTGGGATCTAAAAAAACAACATTCTAGTGGGTATAATAGATATGAAGCAGACAGATATACAGCAGAAACTAGAGGTTACCAGTGAGGATGGGGTGGGGGAGTGGGAAGTGCAAAAGCCTGGGCGAAAGGCTCAGGGATGCATTGTACAAGGCAGGGAATATAGCCAACATTTTGTAATAACTATTAATGAAAAGCAACCTTTAAAAATTGTATCAAAAGAGTTTTAAAAGACTCTCGATGAGAATCTTGAATTCCTGAAACAGGACAAGGCATTAGGAATGCTATTTTCAGCTTTAGCTTTTGGAAAAAGAATTTTTGAAAAACTACACCCTTGATAAATTGTTAAACAAAAGTTTATGCTCATGCTTGAAAACTTAATTTACACTTTCAAGCCTTTCTCCATTAAAATAACCCAAACTTAAGGCATAATTTAAAGTGTTTCTTATGTGCTAAGACCCCCAGTTATCTGAAAGCAGCATATGAAAATCCCTCCTGAAGAAAATTTAAATTCAGCTTTAAAAACTACCCTAATAAGATCAAAGAATCAAAGATTAAAGGAACTTGAACTCATAATTAAAAAATCATTATATATGAAGAAATAAGTTGTCATTAGCAACACAATGTGCCACAAAGCACAGAATCAGACCCCTAATGATTACAGATACAAAGTTTATTACATACATTATAAATCATGCACATTAAATAGGTTTAAAGAAATAATAGCAAAGATTGACCATAAATATAAGAAAAATAGAGACTAACAAAACTGACCAGATATATTTGAAAAAGAGGCAAGGAAACCTATAGAAATGAAAAATACATTAGCTAAAATGATTGTGAGACAGCCAAAAGAAAACTAGTACACTGAAAAATAAATCTGAGAAAATTATAGGGAATGAAGCACACACATATGAAGTAACAGGAAACAGGAAAGAAAACTTTTAAGAAAATGAAAATAGAGTGAGAACATCCAACATGGAGTAATGAGAGTTCAAACAGCTAACAGAAAATGGGAGAAGGCAATGAATATTTGGAGACAATGCTATAGAACTTTCTAGAAGTGATGAAAGATATGGGACCCATCAGAAAGTCATGAATCCTACACCTAGATAACTTCTAGTGAAACTGAAGAACACAAAAAGTTTTAAAAACAAGTCGTTGAGAAAAAATGTAATCCACAAGACAAGATTTGGCCATTTACAGTCTTCTCAAGAGCAAACATGAAGGTCAAAGGAAACAGAATAACAGTCTTGAGACAGTAAGAGAATATAGTATCACCTGGTATGTATGTATGTATGTTAGTCACTCAGTCATGTCTGACTCTTCCTGATCCCATGGGATTGTAGCCCACCAGGCTCCTCTGTCCACGGAATTCTCCAGCCAAGAATTCTGGAGTGGGTTGCCATTTCCTCCTCCAGATCTTCCTGACCCAGGGATCGAACCCATGTCTCCTGACTTGTGGACAGACTCTTTCCCATCTGAGCCACTAAGGGAGACCTAGAATTCTAGAGAAGCCTTAGAATCAGTTCAGTCCAGTTCAGTCGCTCAGTTGTGTCTGACTCTTTGCGACTCCATGAACCACAGCACACCAGGCCTCCCTGCCCATCACCAACTGCCAGCGTCTACCCAAACCCATGTCCATTGAGTCGGTGATGCCATCCAACCATCTCATCCTCTGTCATCCCCTTCTCCTCCTGCCCTCAATCTTTCCCTGCATCAGGGTCTTCTCAAATGGGTCAGCTCTTCGCATCAGGTGGCCAAAATATTGGAGTTTCAACTTCAACATCAGTCCTTCCAATGAACACCCAGGACTGATCTCCTTTAGGATGGACTGGCTGGATCTCCTTGCAGTCCAAGGGATTCTCAAGAGTCTTCTCCAGCACCACAGTTCAAAAGCATCATTCGGCGCTCAGCTTTCTTTATAGTCCAACTTCCTCATCCATACATGACCACTGGAAAAACCATAGCCTTGACTAGACGGACCTACGCACTATTACCTTTCCCCTTTAGAAACACCATTTCTGGGACTTCCCTGGTGATTCAGTGGTTAATAATCCACTTCCCAATGCAGGGGATGCAAGTTGGATCTCTAGCTGAGGAATTAAGATCCCTCAGGCTGCAGGGCATCTAAGTCCATGCAGTATAGCAGAAGCACCATTCCATTCCACAGGCTGCAGCTAAGACTTGACACAGGCAAGTACATAAAAAGGTATTTTTAAAAAGAATGGAATGATCTTTAAAAAGCCCTCTTCTTATCCTCATTTCTTACTATAATTACCACCCCCTCTCTTTGCTCTCTTTTATAGAAAAAAGTCCTCAAAGTAAATAACCCCACTGCCATAAATTGATCTTTTCTCATTTTCTCTTTATCTCATCTCACATCACTTACACTTTCTCTCTACATCACTACACTAAACTGCTTTTGTTAAGATCACCAGCGACTTTCCAATTCAGACTCTTCACAACTAAATTCCCAATTTCCAATCCTCCTTATTTGATCAACAGCAGTTGAGACTGTGGCTCATTTCTTTCTGTCTTGAAATATTTATCTTATTTGGTTTCCTTGACACTGGACTCTCTGGTTGTCTTTCTTTGGACACTCCTTTTCATGATCTTGCTCTGGTTTCTCCACATTTCCCCAAGCTGTAACTGTTGGGGTCACTCAGAATACAACGTCTGGACCTATTCCTGATGTGTATGCCCTCTCCCTGCCCCCACCAAGTACCAAGGCCATGTATCTAATGGCTACCTGACATCTCAACTTAGCTATCTAAAGTCATCCCAAATCAAGCCCCTAAGACATTCCACCCACACCTCAATGAGATCCTCCTATAATCTTCCCATTTCAATTAATGAAAATGCTATCCTTCAAATTTAGAGTCATCCTTCACTCTTCTCTTCCTCAGCAGTTCACCAGCAATCCATCAACATATCATGTTGGCTCCACCTTCAAAACACATCCAGAATCCAACAGCCTCTCAATACCTCTGGTCTACGATGCCATCATTTCTCACCTCAGTTACTGAAAAAGCTTTCCAACAGTCTCACTGCTTCTGACTATACTGTACCAGAGTCTATTTTCAGCACAGCAACTAGAGTAATCCTTTAAAAACATAAATCAAACCATTTCACTCCTCTGCTGAAAACCTCCTAATGACTTCTTCAGTAACTCAGAGTAAAAGCCAAAATCTTCATTGTTGCTCATAAGGCCTCTGTTCTCTAACCTCATATCCTGCCATTCTCTCTTTTGCATACCTGGCTTCCATTCCGTTAGCCACTTCCTTGCTCTGTACACTCACCAGGGACAATATGGACTTTGCACCTGCAATTCTATTGCTTCAAGCGCTTTCCCATTAGATTCCACTTGGTTCACACTCTCACCTCATTCAAATATTCTTTTTTTCATTAAGGTCTTTCCAGACAATCCATTTAAAACTGCATGCCCAGCACGCCCCATCCTTCTTCCTGGCTTTATCTGTCTCCATACTACTTATCTCCTCACAAAATATTTATTTTAATCATTGATATTTTATTATTATCAGTTTCCTCCACCGATACACCCCCAAGAAGGATCTGGAACTCTTTTGATTGGCTACTTGTCCATTAAAAAATCATGTTCTCTCTCAAACCAGAGAGATACTTTTAGGGTGAGGCTACATTTTCCAACTCCAGTTGCATCCAAATGTTTTCATGTAGTGAATTCTCAACTATGAACATGGGTGAAAGTAATACATCTCTTCTGAGCCAGTGTATTTAAGGAGTTATTTTTTCCCAAAATTTTTCCTGTCCCTATGTCCCTACTTGATATTGAATATCAGAGTGAACTCAGGATCTCTATCAGTCTCGATCTCTGAGTGATCACATGGATCTGGCCCCTCCAAAATCGTCTCCCCCAAACACTTCATTGGCACTTGGAGTGAGAACTAAAATTTAATGTGATAAATGACTAAAAGTTCAAGTTACTTATTATAGACAGAAGCAATTATCCTTCAATAAAAAAATAAATTAATTTAAAATATATATATATAACTGCCTGTGCCCCCAATTCTTAAAACACTGATATGTTCAAGAAGTATTTTCTGAATAAATGAATGAACAGAATGAATAAAGAGATGGGAATAAAGAATATGTTAAATATTTAAATTATTAAAAAAAAATTGGTGAATTAGTGAAGCATGAACCTACTGTTGGTAAATTTCTTGCTATCAGTTTCCTTGTTCCATATTTTTTTATATAGTGGCAATTCTTTCCTGTAATGTAGCCCCATATTTAAGGAAACATTTTTATTATATTTATTTTGAATTTTCCTTTCATATGTACTATGCATTGCTCTTAATTACCTTTAGCTGAATCACATTTAACAAAGCTGTTCCTTGTTGTTTACATTTTTCAAATATTTATATATCATTATCCTGAACTCCAATTACTATTGTTGAGCTAAGTTAAACATTATCAGTTTCTTGTTAACAGAGCTTTTCATCCTCTTAACCACTTTCTTCATCTTGCTTGAACTATCCTGACTTTGTCTGTACTTTCATCCTTAAAGATATGAGGGGACCAATTTGAAACAGTTCAGTAACTACTGCAAACAATGCCACCAAAAATCCACATTATTTTGGTTCTTGAGATGCCCAGATGCATTTAGAAACAATGTGAGCACCTGAGGCCTAGAAATGATGGCCCATTCATCCTGCACTTTCTGTGACTAACAGTTTTGGAATAGAATTAGCTGTCAGTGTAAGTCTCATGCATCAACCATCAATGGAGAACTGCACTGTCAGATTAATTGGACCCTATGGGTCATTATTCCCCTTCTATGTGGTCCAATTCAGTTTGCAGTCATCTGAATGAATAGATTTCTGGTCATTGTACAGGAGACCAACAAAATCTTCATGGTCATAACTGCATGCTCTTCTGGGTTTTGTTGCAGTGATCCTAAGCCAATGTAGCATATTTAGGATTTCAGTTGCCTAACTTGAACACTGATCATGAGGAGATGACAGTTTTGCCTGTCACACATTTCTAGAAAATGAGAATGAGCTATTATATTACCAAAAAAACCCTAAGTGTAATAATATTTGGCTCTCAGCAGTAACTCAATATTATACATATGTCAGGGCTGTGACCCACTTTATTTAAAATGGATGAAGAAGAAATTTGCTAAGGGGATTTATAATATTTTAAAGTATCACTGAATCTCCTAAGTTAAAGAAGAGTATTTTCCCAATGCAATCATCACAGACCTAACAAGGATCATTTTTCTGAAGGGCAAACATTTGGTATATCAGTTCAATTCAGTTCAGTCGCTCAGTCGTGTCTGACTCTTTGCAACCCCATGAATCGCAGCACGCCAGGCCTCCCTGTTCATCAACATCTCCCGGAGTTCACTCAGACTCATGTCCATCAAGTCCGTGATGCCATCCAGCCATCTCATCCTCTGTCATCCCCTTCTCCTCCTGCCCCCAGTCCCTCCCAGCATCAGGGTCTTTTCCAGTGAGTCAACTCTTCGCATGAGGTGGCCAAAGTACTGGAGTTTCAGCTTTAGCATCATTCCTTCCAAAGAAATCCCAGGGCTGATCTCCTTCAGAATGGACTGGTTGGATCTCTTTGCAGTCCAAGGGACTCTCAAGAGTCTTCTCCAACACCACAGTTCAAAAGCATCAATTCTTCAGCACTCAGTCTTCTTCACAGTCCAACTCTCACATCCATACATGACCACAGGAAAAACCATAGCCTTGACTAGATGGACCTTAGTCGGCAAAGTAATGTCTCTACTTTTGAATATACTATCTAGGTTGGTCATAACTTTTCTTCCAAGGAGTAAGCGTCTTCTAATTTCCAATAATTTTATGAAATTCATTTCTACCATCTCCTATGTATTCTTCGTTCTCAGACAACGGCTAAGATTCAGTCTTTTCCCTCCTTCCTTAAACTTAGATCTAAGGGAGAATGTTAAATTACTAACTGATTGTATCACCTGAATGAAAATGAATGTCAGATTTTTAATCTTTAACAGTAAATTAAATTCAATAGCAAAACTAGCTATGGATCCAAAATTAGGGTGTGAATATGAAAGCAAATTACATAGTATTATACCAACTTTGGATACTATTGCAATCATCTTGATTTTAATATATGGTACAAATGTAGATTTCATTAATTTTTCAAAGTTTCCCAGACTATAAAAAGAAAACTGCTCCTTAAGGAAACAACAGGTCCAAAAGAAAGTGGTACATACATAGTCATTAAGGGCAAATAATCTGAAATTATGACACACTAAATGGAGATAAAATTTACAAAGGCAATAAGCAGATTACTCAGAAACACAAATAGATACAGTAATTGTGCACTTGATAAATTCTCATAGAACTCAGTGGATAACGGCAAAAAATGGAAATATTAGATGCTTAACATTTCCTGACATTTAGTTTACTTATCATGATCTCTGAACAAGAGAACAAAATAAATGAAGAAATAATAATCACAGAAATTAGAGAAGAAAACTTTTCAAAGATGAAATATAGATTAAAAAACCTTAAAATACCACAAAAACTATTTTTAAAAAGATATACAATGCTGGTATACAAGATATCCACAAACATACATCTATATACACACACGCTATACTTATACTCACACACACATACAGACATATACCAGCTGACAGGTCACTAGGCACTGAAGATGTTGGGCTAGTTGAAGTAAGCTATGCCATCTATAAAAAGCTAGCATAAGATAATGTATATTTATAGGAAAATAATTACATGGGAATTTAATTTATTGTGTCCTGAGTGGAATAGAGACAGCAAAAGCAACATTCATTAAGCATCTGTCTTGTTTCAGGTACTGTGCTAAGTGGATATGTAAGGACTAATCAATACCATCATGAAGCAGGAAACATTCTGCACAGCTGGTAAGAAGCAGAGCTAGTATTCAAACACAGGCAGTCTTCTATCTGTGTTCTCCACCATTGCTCTACTGTTACAATTCACCCTAATACTTAAAGAATTTAAATTAACATATATTTATTAAAATGTTGAATAGTCAGGGTTTTATTATAAGAGCTCCTAAAGAGTATCAAAAGAAGTAAAAACTGAGATCTTGGATTTCAAAAGAGAGCAGTCATAATGTGACAGTAATTCAGATAGTGTGGTGCTGAGGAAGAATAGAATAATAGATCAATGAACAAAATACAGAGTCCAAAAATAGAGTCATATAAATACAGTCATATCACCTTTGGCAAAGGTATAAAAGCAACACAAAGAAAAATTATAGTTTTCCAACAGATAATGCTGAACAACTAGAAATCCATATGCAGAGAATTAATCTATGCATATACCATATAACCTTCACAAAAAATTAATTCAAATTGTATCTCAGACCTAAATATCTATAATACTCTTATGAAATAACAATGGAAGAAAACTAGGTGACCTTAAATTTGGCAATGACATTTTAGACACAGCACCAAATGCCTGATCCATGAAAGAAATAACTGAAAAGTTTGACGTCACTAAAATTACAAATCTCTGTCATACAAAAGACACTTTCAAAAGAAAGAAGACAAGTCACAGACTAGAAAAATTATATGCAAAAGAAATATTTGATAAGGAACTTCTATCTCAGCTATATAAAAATCTCTTAAAACTCAAGAAAATAAAACAAGCAAAGACCTTAACAGACTCCTCTCCACATAAGATATATAGACGGAAGATAAGCATCTGAAAAGATGCTCCACATTGTATGTTATGAGAAAAAATGGAAATTAAAACAATGAGATAGCACGACATACCTATTACAATGACCGAACTTCTGAACACTATCACCACCAAATGCTGGTAAGGATATAGAACAAGGAACTTTCATTCATTGCCAGTGGGAAGGCAAAATACTACAACCACTTTGGAAGATATTTTGGCAGTTTCTTACGAAACTGAACATACACTTACTATATGATCCAGCAATAGCAGTTCTTGGTATTTACCCAAAGGAGATGAAAACTTATGCCCACACAAAAACCTGAACACAGATGTTTATAGCAGTTTTATTCATGATTGCCAAAATCTGGAAGCAACCAAGATATCTTTCAGTAAATAAATGGATAAATATACTAACACATTCAGGCAGTGAAACATTCAATTCAGTTCAGTCGCTCAGTCGTGTCTGTCTTTTTGCGACCGCATGGACTGCAGCACGCCAGGACTCCCTGTCCATCACCATCTCCCAGAGCTTACTCAAATTCATGTCCATCGAGTCAGTGATGCCATCCAACGATCTCATCCTCTGTCATCCCCTTCTCCTACCTTCAATCTTTCCCAGCATCAGGGTCTTTTCAAATGAGTCAGTTCTTCACATCAGGTGGCCGAAGTATTAGAACTTCAGCATCAGTCCTTCCAATGAATATTCAGGACTGATTTCCTTTAGGATGGACTGGTTTGATCTCCTTTCAGTCCAAGAGACTCTCAAGAGTCTTCTCCAACACCACAGTTCAAAAGCATCAATTCTTTGGCACATTATTCCATGTTAAAAAGAAATGAGCCATCAAGCCATGAAGAGACACAGAGAAAACTTAAATTCATTTTACTAAGAGTAAGAAGACAATCTGAAAAAGTTACTTACTGTGTGATTCCAACTATATGATATTCCAGAAAAGACAAAGCTATGAAGTCTGTAAAGACCTCTGTGGTTTCTAGGGGTTGGGGGAGGGATTGGTAAGCAAAGCACAAAGGATTTTTAGGGCAGTACATGCCAGTGTACATTTGTTCAAACTCAAAGAATGTACAACATCAAGAATGAACCCTAATGTCAGCTGTGGACTTTGAATGATAATGATGTATCAATGCATAGTCAACTGCAACAAGTAAACCACTCTGGTTGGGGATATTGATTAATGGGGAGACCATGCATGTGTGGGGACGGGGGAATATGGGCAATTTCTGTACCTTCTTCTCATTTTTTCTGTGAATATAAGCCTCTAAAAATAAAGTCTACTGCAAAGAGAGTGGGACTATAGTCTATTGAGGATGAAGAGATACTTAAACATACAATTTCTAAGTGCAGTTCAGAGCAAGTTCTAAGGACTAACAAAGGCAAGGAGATTTGGTTAAGCTGTGGAGAATTTAAAGCATTTAGTGGTGTGATAACAAGGGTTCTAAAAACACAGGTTATGGGCTCCAAAGAATGAAAAGGATTCTGCAAAGATATTTTTAAAAAGGACTCCAGGTGGATGTCAAAATATACTGGGGGAAACGGGGGAGAGAGGTTAATCAAAGGGTACAAACTTTGTCATAAAATGAATCAGGTGTGAGAATCTAATGTATAACATGGTGATGATCATTAATCACTGTGTATTATATAACTGGAATTTCCTACGAGAGTAGAACATAAATGTCCTTACCAAAAACAAAGAAAGTAAACATATGATGTGATAGATTTGCCAGTTAGTTAAATGGGGGAATCTTCTCACAATGCACAGTCTATACACACAATCAAATCATCATGCTGTACACTTTAAATATCTTACAACTTAATTTATCAAATCTAATTTTAATTTATTGATAAAGCTGAAATTAAAAAGTGTACATACTGATGTAGAAAGTGGCAATGAAGGGAGTCCAGCTTGAGTGGAAAACAATGTTTGTAGCATCTCAATGCAGATGAGCGGGACAGGGTAGCTGTGGCCTTGGTCCGAGTGAGCAGGGTGAGTTGACTTTGACCTTAGTCTAATAATTCCTAAGTAAAGGAGCCACAGGAGTTGGATGATCGTATTTAGTGTCACTATGGAAGAGACAATAATGACTATCTCTTATTAAGATAAACCAAAAAACAACAACAAAAGCTCAAATAGGTCAGTTGATATAAACACTGTTTCTAAAACTAGTATAAGGATGAACTGCTCAGATTTCATCCTTCATGCAAAAAAAAATTATTAAAGTGCATTGTGTCACAGATGTACAGAACAAATGTATGGTTACCAGCACCAAGGGGAAGGGGAGAGTGGGATGAATCGACAGATTGGGACTGACATATACACACTATTGATACCATGCATAAAACAGATAACTAATGAGAACTGACTGGATAGTAGGGTGTGCTACTCAGTGCTCTGTGGTGACCTAACTGGGAAGGAATCCCCAAAAGAGGGAATAGATGCAAATATACAGCTGATTCACTTTGCTGTATAGCAGAAACACACACGACATTGTAAAGCAACTGCATGCTAATAAAAATCAACAAAAAGTGCCTTGTGTTGATCTGTGGCTAAAACCATTTTGTAAAGCAAATACAGAATTCACGTGTATTACTGTTCACTTAGAAACAACATCCATAATCAGACAGATGTCAAGAGCCAGTTCTCGGACTATGAGCTGAGCGTCCTTGTTGATGGCAGGCCAGTGGTGGAACACTTTGGGAAAACTGGGTGTCAAGTGGGAGCACAAATCCATAAGGAGAGTCCAGTTCACACAACTGGAGTCTCCATACACAAAGGTGATAGAAAATGTGGTCATTCTAAAGTAAAAGCCCATGGAAACCCCAAACAGAGAAATAACTTTTCTCAAATAACGTAAGTAGCAGAGTCAGAGCTAGTCCTCAGATTCCTGAGTTCCATCCCACTGCTCCTCTCACTGCTCTAATTGAATAATGCATTTTCTGATTGAGTGACCTCTTAAAAATTAATATCCTTTTATCTGTAGCATCTGAAATAGAAAGCTAAAAATCAATTACTATCTATAGTTTTCTGGAGTAAAAGTCATATCTGTATTAAAATAGCTAAGGATGGATGGAAATAGATAAATATCAATTTGAAGAATTGTGGATATACTGATTTACCTCTTTTACTTCCATTAAATGTCCACCAAATTGATCACAGCCTACAATCTCCCCCTCTATTTCGAGAAAACTGCAGATGAGAAAACATAAATTCCCTTCAAAGTTAAAGAACCATGTTTTATATTCAACAGAGTAGGACAGAGACAGTGGCTGGGTGTGAGATGTGGTGAAGAAAACGACCAGAGGAAAAATGAAGATACAGGGGGTCCGGGATGAAACTGTATGAAACGGAGAGGACTGTGTGGTCCTCGCCCCGTCCCCTCCACCCTGTCCTCTGCATGCCTCTGTGGAAAACTTTAGTCAAAGAGTAAGTTTAATCAGAGAACTGAGAAATGCTGAAACAAAGGCAAATGATCAAAGGAGACTAAATAATAATAATATAATCATTAAGCACAGTCAAGGACCTTCAGTGCTTTCTCAAGGGCTCTAGGTGATATTCTGAGCCATATCCTGTGAGCTGTCGCATAGCTGCCAGAACACCAGGCGGACAAGTTAACTACGTGATGATCAGACTGGACCCAGGACAGGCGTGTACCCAGGACATGCACTGCCACAGTTCTCAGAACTGACCACAGAGAAATGGGGACACACAGACCCCAGAGCTGAAGATTAACTGTACCCAAAACCACCAAATGATGCTGATCAGACCACAGATGACCAATTTGAAGACGATTGTTAGAGATGACTATGCTGTTTCTGCATGTAACCCACCCGCCCCAACCTGTCTATAACAGCTCTCACCCCCTGCTCATCAGGGGGAGCGGGGTCGGCCTTTGGACACATGTCCGCCACTCTCCCCGTCTCCAGTTGCCAGCCTCTGAAATAAAGCAAAGTTGCCTTTCCACCAACCTGGCCTGTTCACTGACTTCTGAGCGGCAAGCAGCTGGACCCGCCATACACCTCTTTGGTAACATATAGCACTGCAATATTTAAAGCGGATAACCAACAAGGACCTGCTGTGCAGCACAGGCCACTCTGCTCACTGTGATGTGGCAGCCTGGATGGGAGGGGAGCTTGGGGGACAGTGGACACACGCATATGTGTGGCTGAGTCCCTTGGTTATTCACCAGAAACTATGGCAACGGTTACACTTAAATATAAAATTAAAAGTTTTTTAAAAATGAAGAGTGGAAGGAGGACTTTTAATCAAGAGCAAGCATAGCTGGAGACCTAGAAGAGAGGGTAGGAACCGTCTGAGAGAAATCAGGAGGCAGAATACAGGAGGCAATGAGAGACTATCAGTCTTGGTGGTAAAAATGGTATCTGGTTAGTAATCTGTGACAGACTCTCACCACTTTCCACCAGCACCCCAACGAAGGCACAGGACATCTGAGAGCAGAAAAGGAAGACCTTTACCACTCAGCCACGACTCTGCCCTGCAGACCAATAGCACAAATCCCATGCCCGTGAGAGCCCTAAACAATTCTCTATCCATTCCCTCATCCAACAGTATTTCTTGAAGATACATAGACTATGTGCTAGGGTTTACAATAAAAAAAAAAAAAAATGGGACCATTTCTGAGAGTAATGTAAGAAAACCATTACAAATAAATGATCAGATTGGGATGGTTGAAGGACTATACAAGACCTCTATGAGATCACAATATTGAGGCTGAGAGCATGTTGAAATGTTCTTGTGCATGAAAACCATGTTGTTAGGACCTGCTGTCCCTCAGTCTCAATGCATCTCAGTATATCTGCCCAAAGCTGGAATCTCTTAGAGAAAAACTGATAAGAAAGACTGTGATCTGCTGATGAGTATGTGGAGTAGAGAAATGGCGGAGAAAATGAGAAAATATTCCATTCTACAATATGTCATCCCTGTGAATTAAGCACTTTCAGTTCAGTTCAGTCGCTCAGTCGAGTCTGACTCTTTGCGACCCCATGAATCGCAGCACACCAGGCCTCCCTGTCCATCACCAACGCCCAGAGTTCACTCAGACTCACGTCCATTGAGTCACTGATGCCATCCGGCCATCTCATCCTCGGTCGTCCCCTTCTCCTCCCGCCCCCAATCCCTCCCAGCATCAGAGTCTCTTCCAATGAGTCAACTCTTCACATGAGGTGGCCAAAGTATTGGAGTTTCAGCTTCAGCATCAGTCCCTCCAAAGAAATTCCAGGGCTGATCTCCTTCAGAATGGACTGGTTGGATCTCCCTGCAGTCCAAGGGACTCTCAAAAGTCTTCTCCAACACCACAGTTCAAAAGCATCAATTCTTCAGCACTCAGCTTTCTTCACAGTCCAACTCTCACATCCGTACATGACCACTGGAAAAACCATAGCCTTGACTAGATGGACTTTAAGCACTTTAGGCACAAAAAAGAAAAAATGTAGATTCCTAAGCATTATGATTATTGGAATTTTAATTTTATAGATTTTATGGATTTGGAATATCAGGTAGCCAGATGATCGAAGGAGAAAACTCAGTCTCAAACCAACAGGGTCACACGAGATGAATGTCAGCTTGGTGTTTTGAGTTGGACTGGAGGCTAATCAAATCTATCTGCTATTAAGCTATTGATCTGAGAAGGGAATGCAATCAGCATCCAAGTGGATGCAGAAGAACAGCCATGGGCTCTCTATAGACCCCGTATCTTGGGAAACATGAGGTCTGGAATGAGTGCTTCTCACTGTAATCTGAATATACAAAAATCTCACATAAAATCTACAAACTCAGAAAATAAGAAAAAAAGGAGAAACAGCAGAGGGGCTCTGTGGAATACTGGTCTTTGAAAATAATGTTCTCAATAGTTACTAAAATTTTTTTAGAAAGCTTTTTGGCAGCCCCATATCATGAAAAATCACTGCAGATGGTGATTGCAGCCATGAAATTAAAAGATGCTTACTCCCTGGAAGGAAAGTTATGACCAACCAAGACAGCATATTAAAAAGCAGAGGCATTACTTTGTCAACAAAGGCCCGTCTAGTCAAGGCTGTGGTTTTTCTGGTAGGCATGTATGGATGTGAGAGTTGGACTATAAAGAAAGCTGAGTGCCAAACAAGTGATGCTTTTGAATTGTGGTGTTGGAGAAGACTCTTGAGAGTCCCTTGGACTGCAAGGAGATCCAACCAGTCCATCCTAAAGGAAATCAGTCCTGGGTGTTCATTGAAAGGACTGATGTTGAAGCTGAAACTTCAATATTTTGGCCACCTGATGCGAAGTGCTGACTCATTGGAAAAGACTCTGATGTTGGGAAAGATTGAAGGCTGGAGGAGAAGAGGACGATAGAGGATCAGATGGCTGGATGGCATCACCAACTCAATGGACAAGAGTTCGGGTAAACTCTGGGAAATGGTGATGGACAAGGAGGCCTGGCATGCTGCGGTTCACGAGGTCACAAAGAGTCAGACACAGCTGAGCGACTGAACTAAACTGAACTGAATATCATGAAAAAAAATGCAATGAAGAGGAATTTAAGAAAACTGTAATGGCAGGAGCAGAAAAAAAAATAAGATGCTTTGGAAACATTAAGCAACAAAAATTTTCTGGAGCAAAAGGTAAGAAGTGATTTGGAGAACAACTTGAGCCATTCAAAAGCATAGGATGAAAATGGAAAGGTTTCTCTTATGATTGATATGGAAGGCAGATAACAGAAATCAGAACCTAAGGATTGCAGACATTCCTAGGGAATAAAGCAGAAATCTTAGAAAAGAAGCTATTATTGCAGTCTCACTTGAAGAAGTTCACCAACCTGAGAAAAGACCAGAGCATATCATGAGAAGTTGACATCTGCAGAATCAACAAACAAGCATATGCTGCTGCTGCTGCTGCTGCTGCTGCTGCTGCTGCGTCGCTTCAGTCGTGTCCGACTCTGTGCAACCGCATAGACGGCAGCCCACCAGGCTCCCCCGTCCCTGGGATTCTCCAGGCGAGAACATTGGAGTGGGTTGCCATTTCCTTCTCCAATGTGTGAAAGTGAAAAATGAAGTGAAGTCACTCAGTCATGTCCGACTCGTAAAGACCCCATGGGCTGCGGCCTATCAGGCTCCTCCATCCATGGGATTTTCCAGGCAAGAGTGCTGAAAGGGTTTGCCACTGCCTTCTCCGAACAAGCATGTGTTCTTACCTTAATTTTAATTTACTGTTACATTACAAATTAAAGTATCTTGACCATCTAATTTGACTATTAGAAGGTCAAAATATTTGATGTAAAGCAAAGCACTTGCCCGGAAATGGATTGCTAGATCATCCTTACATATGTTGTGTTTCCCATGTGAAGGTATAGGATGATATTCTCAAATGTGTAAAATTTATGTAAAAATACACTGTAACTACCTGAAAAAAAAATTAACCAAAATTAAGAATTTAAAGAATAAGATTATGTGATTAAAAGAATTACATATCTTATTCTTCTACCCTAAAATAATAGCTTCAAATCAAAGATTTTTTCGCTGAATAACGGTATCTTCATACTACAGAATCACAAGAATACAACAAAGGGAGAACTTGAGGGTTTTTTTTCCTTGTATATTTTATTCTGTGCTAATATTTGATTGAGGTAAGGAATAAGACACACTCGAGTATAAATAAACCTACCAGTTCCCGAACTTGAGCTTGCTTAGTTGTTTTCTTGTCCCTCAGTTACTATCAATAGAATGCAGATTTTTACCAAAGAGCCATCACACAGCTCCTGAATTAAGCACTGAAAGAATCATTAACATTTTCTGCCATGCGTTGTGTGCACTTAAAGTTAATAATTCTGGGTTTGAGAAGCTCAAAGTCCTAATGTTATTTTAACGACATCATTTGTTTCCCAGAGACCAATGACACTGCCACGGATTCTCATACATTTTAAATGAGAAAGCAAGGAACTGTCTGCATATCCAACAATCAATGTAGCAGAATAAAAATAACAACCAAAAGTTCAAGTCCTTTTAGAGAAAAAAGCTCTAAGAAAGTGTTTTACAAATGTTATTGTGTGTCAGTTTGCATTGTCCTATATAATTATTATTCAACATTATTTCTGTCTATAATTTTACTCAAGATATTTTGACCTACCATTCACTTTCCCATGATATTAAAAACAAATAAGAACTAAATGACAAACAATATCACAAGAAATGTCCAGCGCAGATAGCTCAAATGCCCCAATAGAACAGTCATTAAATAACTTTGAACACTTTTGCTTGAAAATGGGAGGTTACGGCTCCTACATATTACTGATGCTAATGAATTCCTAACCACAAGGAACCTTCCTGTGAGAAAAAGTCAAGCTTCCATTGATAATTCTAAATGTATTCTGTGTTTATACATGCACACACTTTGTCTCTCACAGGAGCCCATTAAATTTAAGAGAAGTAAACAGTGGGAAAATATAGTACGATGAACTTGAAAGTATTCGCAATTTTTTTTTTTAATTTGGATGAGACATCAAACGGTAATTCTAACTATAACATTTTAAAATCTGAATTTTCTCCAAACATTTTAGCCATTTCTCATTTAATCCTTTGAAAGCGCAGTTGAAAATCTCTGTTTATGAGTAGATATTTGTGAAGATGAAAGCTAAGTAAGAACGCTACTCCCCAACAATACTTTAAAGACTGCCATCAGAGGTGAATGCAAGGGCAATAAAAACATTACCAAGCTTAATTTTCAATAAAGTAAATATAGGTGAATTTTAAAAATTGTGTTTATAATAGTGCTATCCTACTAAAAATCAGCATAGCTCCACAAACTGTCTTTAAGAGAGGTATTTCTGTTGTTGGGCAAAAGCCCATCTGAAGCTCCATATTTCAGCCACATTAAGCCGCTGCCTCAGAGTAAACTGTACTGGGACTGGGACTCCATGGCTGCGGCCTGAAGCCCCAGGTGTGGTGCCCTGTGACTTGATCAAGTCATTTCATCTCTCTTGCTGTTCAGTTGCTAAGCTGTGTCCGACTCTCTGCAACCCCATGGACCGCAGCACGCCAGGTCTCTCTGCCCGTCACTATTTCCGAGTTTGCCCAAGTCCATGTCCATTGAGTTGGTGATGCCATGCACCCATCTCATCCTCTGCCGCCCTCTTTTCCTTTTGCCTTCAGTCTTTCCTACCATCGGACTCTTTCCCAATGAGTCAGTTCACCTCTCTAGGCCTCAGTTTTCTTAAATGTAAAATAAGGAAACTGGAGTACATTATCATCAACTGTAATGTTCCACGGTGGGGAAAACCCCAAAGGCATTTAACAAAACACCTACGTCAATAGACCAGCCACTCTCTCACATGGAAAGAATAACAAGAACAAATAGAGATTCTATCATATACCCAGTTGTCTTCTCAGCTGCCTAAGAGATTCTGATGAGTATTGTTCCAGACCAAAACAAAAATTGCCCCTGTTTATAAGGAAAAGAGTGGGTTTGTTAAGCAGCTGTATCTTACACGTCAAAGTATTCACTCTTATTTTATAATAGGTCCACAAAGCACCTTTGGCCAGCATGCAGGAATTAGGTTCAGAGCTAGATCCAAGAGAATGAAGCAGATTGACAGGTAAAGCTGAGAGAAAGGCATCTGCATCAGGAAGTAAGTAAAATAATTGGCCACTTTCCTATCGAGAGAAGAAGAAATGTGCCAGCCTTTCACCTCTGCTTGTAGTGGGATATTAGACTTAACTGAGGATTAAAGTATTCAAAGAGTAGAGCTATGGGTTACTCTCATCCCTAAAGGAAGACCTGTGAACCCACACTGCTCACTTTCCTGCTTGGGAGAAGAATCCCATTAAGGCATCCAAAAGCCACAATGATTCCTGCTATAAAGGAAATAAGACTGAACTCACAAACTCTTAAGACAAACACCTTAAGAATGGGCATGTATGTAAAGAAGCTGGTAATAATATTTTCTAAATAGGTAAATACAAAGTTTAACTACTAGTAACATCCCACTTTGGCAAGGAAGCAGCGTTCTTGGCAGACACGGATGAAATTCAGTTCTTCCTGAGATCAGTTGACAAGCAATGTTTTACCTGTTAACTCTATATGAGGTACCATAACATTGAGTTTTCAAGCAAATCTGTTCATTAGTGGGTATGGCTGAAGACCATACTTCCTAATTTAGAAAGGCTTCTAGAGGAACAAGTTGACATGCATGAGCCTCAGCTTTCATCCAAATATACCTTAAAATACTGAGATATGCTGGAGCAAGGGGAGGAAATGTCTAAATCTGACATTTTCTTTTCCTGACAACAGTGTGTTAATGTAGTGAACAGAATGAAGGCTTTGGAGACAGCTAAACATGGACTGAATACCTAGCCTGCCCCTTCTGAGTACGCAACAACAGGCAAATAATTTTACTCTCCATGCATCTCTGTTCAGATCTTCTTTCTTCTTCTTTAGAGAGTCTGCACTGCACTTTTAATCAGCCTAATGTTCTAAACTGGGATTGGCGTGAAGAATGCACTGTATAAACATGTATTGCACATACAAATACATACAAACATGAATCTTAATACAGTTTGCAAAGCAGGTTTGAAGACAGACATATATGTGAGTACCTGGGGAGAGACATTTAATCAGGCAAAATCCAGTCCCTACAGATCAGAAAGAAAAAATATGTATATATATCATGAAAGATCCCACATACTGTGTGGCGTGGCGAAAAAAAATTAAGATTTTATATCTATCTAAATATGTAAATTTAGCTTCCTACTGATTCAGTGGTAAAGAATCTGCCTGCCAATGCAGGTGATGTAGGTTTGATCCCTGGGTCTGGAAGATTCCCCTGGAGAAGAAAACCCACTCCAGGATTCTTGCCTGGGAAACCCTATGGGTAGAGGAACCTGGTGGGCTATAGTCCAGGGGGTCACAAAAGAACTGGATATGATTTAGCAACTAAACATTTAGGGATTGCCTGGTGGCCCAGCTAGTAAAGAAAATGCCTGCAATGCAGGAGACCCCAGTTTAATTCTGGGGCTGGGAAGATCCGCTGGAGAAGAGATATGCTGCTAACTCCAGTATTCTTGAGCTTCCCTGATTGCTCAGCTGGTAAAGAATCCTCCTGCAATGTGGAAGACCTGGGTTCAATCCTTAGGTTGGGAAGATCCTCTGGAGAAGGCAACAGGTATCCACTCCAGTATTCTGACCTGGAGAATTCCATGGACTATACAGTCCATGGGTTGCAAAGAGTCAGACGCGACTGAGCAACTTTCACTAGTGACTAAACAATAACTTGTATGTAAATGTATATATGTCCATATGTATTATCTGTGTTGTTGTTGTGAGTTGCCATTTTCTTCTCCAGGGGATCTTCCTGACCCTGGAAACTGAACGCACATCTGCCGTTATCTCCTGCACAGGTAGGCAGTTTCTTTACCACTGAGCTACCTGGGAAGCCCATGTATCTGTGTATATATGCATATTACATCAGTGTGTGTGTTTCTGCCTGCATGTGATTGTGTACAGACATAGTATATTTATGTATATTGCGCAGGTGGCACTAATGGTAAGGGACCTGCCTGTCAACGCAGGAGATGTAAGAGATGCAAGTTCAGTCCCTGGGTTGGGAAGATCCTCTGGAGAAGGAAATGGTAACCCACTTCAGGATTCTTGCCTGGAGAATTCCATGGACAGAGAAGCCTGGTGGACTACAGTCCATGGGGTCACAAAGAATGGACACGATTTAAGTGATTTAGCATGCATGTGTGTGTGTGTGTGTGTGTGTGTGTGTGTGTGTATGCATGTATGTGTATGCATATTTGATAATACTCAAAGTTCCTTTGTCAAAACTGTATTGTTGGGAAAATGTGGTAAAACATATATGCATGTGGAAAACATGACTTCCTAGAAACCATCTATGGCAGATTAATATATTCACCCAAAACCTAACCACCTTTTATTTCTATAGCAAGAAAAAAAGGTAAAGGAGAAATGTTTGGAGAAGAGATAGACCTGGGTGTCGCCCTTGGTACTGACTTGGTGCTGTGGCATAGGATTTACTCTTCATGGGTGTAATCGGTGAACATCTGCTTCCAAAAGTCAGGTCTGGGTTTCTTCACATGATCTGTGGCATTACTGGGTACTTGATGAATGTTTGGTGTCTATTTCCTTGAAAGACGATTCAGAAGCATGGAGAAGGCTTGCTCAGGTAAGCAGGAGGGTGACGTATGAGTAGCGACCATCAGGAGAAAAGATGAAGAACTCAGAGGTAAGCTTGCTGAAAGGATAAACCTTGGTGGTTTCAGTCTTCCTGAAGGCAGGAATACCTCTCTCCATAAATTTAAGCTAATTCCATGGCAAGGATTTCTGAGCCTGTCTCAAGGCAGCTGATGCAAATTTGGAACAGACCACTGAAGCTCAGTAGAAATTCATGACAGCTTCACTGTTTTGCAAAACTCTAGGTCCCCAGGAGAATAAAGAGGAAATATCATGCCTCAGAAATTAATGATTGCATTCTGTTAATCACCAGCCTAACTTGCTACTGAAATTGTAAATTGCCACATTTCCCTAGAGCAGGAGCGATATACCCCAGTGTCATTTCCATAATATTTAACGCTATCCTCAATGCGAGACTGTAAATTCCGCCCACAATTATTTGGCTCCTATTTGATAAGTGAATAGTCCCTGATACTGGAATCGAATTTCATGGCTAATAGGCTCTCTGATTGCTAGAAACTGTTGGTATTTAATTAAAAAAATGCTGCTAAGCCAAGACAGTCATTAGTTTCTAATGGAAGTTGGATCATTTCACAACATCCTTTCCTGCTACTGCTGGGGCGTTGGCAGCACTAAGCCTCACTCACAAGTGGGTTTCGTTGCACTGGAATTTGGCTGCACAATATAAGCAATGAAAACTTATCCTGGAGTTTTAAACTGCACAACACATTATCCTTTTCATCTAATATAGTCTGTGTGTCTTTAGAGATGAGATAACTTTGTACCTTGGAAAATATTACTGGAATATACTATTTTACAAAAATACACAACTGTACAAGATTTCCACAGACTTGCTCAGCATGCTCTTCTGAGTTTAGAAGGATTTTGTTTTTTCATAAACCAATCTGAGAAGAGATGTATAGCCTCCACCTTTCTCAGTAGGTCAATGATGGACAAGAAGGAGAAGCGGGATGCTTAAGGAGTGAGAAGATGGAAAAGAGGATGTTAAAAACCAGATCAACCAATCGGAAGAGACAAGAGAGGGATACATGTCAAGTTTCAAGGTGGAAGGAAGACAAAAAATCAAAGAAAGCTCAGCTGGTGGTCACAGAAGCAAAGGGGACAAGGAGAGCATGGGTCATTGTGTTCAGCCAACACCAAGCATCTGGCCAGAAGTTCCTTTTATACACTGTATGGAGCTTTTAGGAAAGACCAAATTTAGCTTCATAAAAGCCCCCTTCAGGCTTGGCATGGCTACTGGAACAAAAGCTAAACAAAAAGCATGGGTTCTGGGTTCCAGTAATCTGAGGCTGACTCCTGTTGCTATGAACATAGTCATTTGTATTGAGTTACATAATTGCTCCAAGCATCCTCATCCACAAAATGGGTATAATGGTAATACATACTATGAGAGGGCTGTGTGAAGGATAAAATGAGACCATATATGACTAAGAACTAGCATTTTACTGGGCAAAATGTTAATTATATGTCCTATCATCATGTGAAATTATGTGTGGACAATGTATAAATGTGATAAAGGAAAAGGTGATTTATATATGATCATTATAAAATAAGCCCAGGACTTCCCCAGTGGTCCAGTGGTTAAGAATCTGCCTGCCAATGCAGGAGTTGGATCCCTGGTCCGGGAAGAGTCTACGTGCTGTGGGAGACACCACCACTAATCCCACACACGGAAACAACTGAAGCCTATACCCTAGAGCTGGTGCCCTGCAGCAAGACGAGCCACCGCAGCGAGAAGCCTGTGAGCTTCACCTAGAGTAGAGCCTGCTTGCCACAACCAGAGAAGGCCTGCGAGCAGCAAGGAAGACCCGGTGCAGTCAAAATAAACAGATGAAATTAATTACTTTTTAAAAGATGTGGACACATTTAAAAATAAAATAAAATCACCTTTGACTACTTTTTTTTCTTTTTAAGTTCACAAATATAAGTAATTCAGAGTGTACTAGGCTTTGAATATCGAATGTGCTTTCAGTCTATCAAAGCTTTTTTTAAGCAACTAATGAAAAATTAAACCATCTGGACATCCCATAATGAACAAGATCAATATATTAAGATTTTACCAGGTGGTATATTATTAATTACAAGAGTTTTTGATATTTTCTATTTTAGATTGTTCCCTCCATTTTCCTCCTTTCCTCCCTTCTCCCTACCCACCACTGACATTCCTTCCCATTATTTCAGAGGACTTATGAGCACATCTCTGTTTCATAAAGCCTAACCCTTTTTGAGCTGATTCATTTAGGAGTATTCACAACACAGAAAATGTATGTCATATCTGCATGCTTGCTTTGACACTCAGTCATGTCCAACTCTTTGCAACCGCGTGGACTGTAGACCACCAGGCTCCTCTGTTCATGGAGTTTTCCAGGCAAGAATACTAGAGTGGGGTGCCATTTTTCTCCAGGGGATCTTTCTGACCCAGGGATCAAACCCACGTCCCCTGTGTTTCCTGTACTGTCAGGCGGATTCTTTCACACTGCACCACCTACATCATATTTATATCAATTATTTGTCAAACTCTTGCATATACACTTTCCCCCTTGATTCTCACAACAAAATATGTGTGAGGCAGATGCCATTAACATTCCATTTAAAAGAAGACAAAATGAGCTTCACCAAACTTAAGTGATGTGTGGAACCTTACATTGTAAACTGGGCCCAGCACGAGATGCCTACTGAATGCCTCCAGTACTGCAGGTGTTCATAAAAGAGATCTCCATGGCTATTAGGTCTGTTTAAAAGACTCGTGTGCTTACTATGAAAATCTGTATCATGTCACTTTGAAAACTGGTTAAATAATTTAAACAAGGAAGGAAGGAAATAGTGGTTTTACTGCCTTGGGTAAGGGGCAAGACAAGCTCTATAGGATTTGTTTGGTGGCTCAGCAGTAAAGAATCCTCCTGCCAATGCAGGAGACACAGGAGATATGAGTTTGATTCCTGGGTCAGGAAGATCTCATGGAGAAGGAAATGGCAACCCACTCCAGTATTCTTGGGCTACAGTCCATGGGGTCACCAACAGTCAGACAGGACTGAGTACAGCCCAACTGATACTCCAGGTGCACACGTCTGAGACACACAGGTGCCTGGGGACTGTCAGAGCCCAAGCCTGTGGCCCTGGTGCCATGGAGACCAAACTCCAATCTGCTGAATTCCATATTCTGCCCTGATGGAGCTGGGCACGGTGCCTGGAGTACAGAGATCCTTATGCCTGACTTTTTGGCTAGCTTCTGTGCCAGGGGGCCGTCTGGCAGTGCTGGACCTGCTGATTGTTCTCGGGAGTGGAGCCAGGACCTACAGGGCAGTCTGACTCCAACCGAAGGCTTCTCTACCAGACAGACCACTGTTGTCTATGACGTGTCATGGAGCTGTGGGGGGAGGGGGCGGCTCACAACTAAATGTGACTAAAAATATTTTCTGACTCAGAAGGGCACTGTCAACTTGGAATTCAAAGTAAGTGAGAAATCTGTGGCCTTGATGAAACAGAAACTGCTGATGATTATAAATTAAAATCTAATTCATCTCACATTGATTAGTAGAACAGCTTGCTAATAATCTGATCATATTTACAGTGAATCTGACTATTGACATGGGGTTGCTATAGCATTTCACTACCCCCAAGATCTGTTTGCTAAACAATGACACTGTGATTAGCACGGCTGTGGCACTTCTTTCTGTATCCAAAAACAAAAACAAGCAAACACATTGCAGAGAGGAGAAAGAGGGAATCAGAATTTAGTTATAGACACAAACACATATGGGGAGTTGCTATTCAGTGGATACAAAGTTTCAGTCATCAAAGATGGAAGAGTTCAGGAGAAGCGCTGTATGACACTGTGCTTATAGTTAAGGATATTGCACTGTACTCTTAAAATTTAAGACGGCAGATTCCATTTTATGTGTTATTGAAGCACAATAAAGAATGGTAGGTGATCTTCTATAGCAAAGAAAGGCATGTTGACTTTAGCATCATATATAATAAATCTTAGGCTTTAAGTCATGAGTCATAAAGGCTTAACTCTGAATGCCAGGCCAACCCCTTACAGCTAAAAATTTGCTTAATCTCTCTGAGCTTGGCTTCCTCATCTGTGAAATGGGGATAACAACCCATGCCTTTTGGGGCTGTTAGGAAGATTAAATGAGATAGCAATTAGGAAAGCAAATAGCCTAACACTTGGCCCCAAGCACATACCCTTCAAGTTTAATGTTCTTCCCTTTATCACCAGTTATTTTTTATCCTAGCATGTTTCTCAAAATTAAAGTGAGGCATAACTCTAATATGATGACCTAAAATATAAGTCAACCTTTTTAAATGCTGTTTTGCCAGAAATTCTCTCATGGAGATTACTTCCTCTCTTTTCTGAAAGCCCCTGTGAGTGGAGCCGGACTCCTCCAAAGTCTATTTGCCCCATGATTCTACTGCTGAGAATCAAAATAATAGATGAACAACAAGGAACTCCACTGTAGGAATAGCAAGTACACGCCATTGCTCCTTACATAGGTGCAACTGCATAAGCAGCCTTGGAAGGCAGATTATTGTCTCAACAATATATATTGTAAAACCTCAATGTCATGTAGAAAAATTCACCTCGCTCAGTCTATATGTCAGGAAGTCTTCTAACCATGACGTACGTAATTAACAGCACACTTGCCAATCACTTTATTTAGCACAGTAAGTTTCACACTGTGAACATCACCCTAAAGATGCCACAAATCACCCATCCACCAAAAGAATCCAAAAGAACCCTTGACAAATTCTGCTCCCAATCTCTATGTACTAATCTTTTATTTGTTAGATGAGAAATACCTTTCCAACAATTGATAGGAAATATTTAAATAGATAACTCATATATGGTGACATATTTTCACAAAGAATAGTAATGCCACTGTATTAAAGAGAATGAAAATTCAAATCCTGAATTGGTTTTAATAAGATGCCTGGGCTACAGTTTAGCATAGCAACAATGCTAAAAATAAGTGATGAAGATATAATTTTTCTACTTTCATTAGAGAAAATACAATGTATGCCCAAAAATGCTCGAAGAAAATAAGAACAAAGAAACCACAGGGTATGAATTTTATATCTCTGGCTTCCAGCTTTAGAACACAGGGAATTAAAATAAATCTATGTTTTAATATGTTGTTTTGAATACCACAGGCATTGATATACATCTGTTCATTCCTCTAGCATCACATTGGTGACAGAGTAAGGTTGATGCATATGACTCGATTCAGTCCTCACTCCCTGGGGCCCTGAAGCTGCAGTGAATTTGGGGAAGCTTACCGGGTGAGTCTGAAGGGAAAACACAAACACACGCTGTCCAAACTATACGGCACCAAGATAAAGAAAGTCAAACCCACTGTTAACAAGCCAAAGTCTATTCAGGACCATGGACAGAGCCTATCAAAATAAATTCTAAGCCTTGGAAGAGCCTCTAACTCTTGCCTGGAAAATCCCATGGACGGAGGAGCCTGGTAGGCTGCAGTCCATGGGGTCACGAAGAGTCGGACACGACTGAGTGACTTCACTTTCACTTTTCACTTTCATGCACTGGAGAAGGAAATGGCAACCCACTCCAGTGTTCTTGCCTGGAGAATCCCAGGGAGTGGGCCGGTGGGCTGCCATCTATGGGGTCACACAAAGTTGGACATGACTGAAGCGACTTAGCAGCAGCAGCAGCAGCAAGCCTATGCTTTAGAGACACTGGTTTTTAGAGAACATGGGTAAAAATGAGGTGGCTTCTCTGAGGAAAGTGGTATAGACGGACTGCTCATGTGCTGAACTTTAGTCTCTGGACTTGGGCAATATACTGGACCTTTGCATGGCGTTCTGAAGACTCCCAACAATACAAGCTCAGGCTTCTGCCATTGAGCTCACAGTCCAATTGGCAGAGATAAGGAAAACCACAAAACATGGAAGGGAGGGTGGGTTTTTGACGAAATCATGAAGAATTTAAAGAAAATCATGAGTAAAGAGGAGGTAATGTAAAAAGTAAGAATGATGAGCAAATACAGATAAGAGCAAGATGTGTTCCAGAGAAGGGCTGGGGAACTAACATTTTCCACAGCTGCTGCTTCCTCAAGTCCCTGAGCTGCACTCATTGCCATCCTTATCTTCACCGCAGCCCTAGCAGCTCAGGGTTACTATTCTTATTTCAGATACGAAAAGAAAACTGAAATAAATTAAGTAGTTTGCTTCAGGTCATGTAAGTAGAAATTGACACAGCTCAAATCATCTCATTCAAAAGTTCAGCCATTCTCTACTGCCCTCTCCCCCTTTGCAGGAAGTATTCTGTGGATTGCATGACACTCCTACATGAAGTTTAGAACACACATGTATAAACATATACATTATAGGAATCTACTGAAATAAGGATTCTGAAGTGAAGGGAAGTGAAATGAAGTGAAGTGAAGTGAAGTCAGTCATGTCCTACTCTTTACGACCCCATGGACTGTAGCCTACCAGGCTCCTCTGTCCATGGGATTTTCCAGGCAATAGTCCTGGGGTGGATTGCCATTTCCTTCTCCAGGGGATCTTCCCAACCCAGGGATCGAACCTGGGTCTCCCACATTGTAGACAGACGCTTTACCATCTGAGCCTCCAGGATTCTGGAGAACCACAATTTTGTGTACATATATCTGAGATTTAAGGACCTATATATAGGCACTGGGGATGTGGTATCTGCCTATTCATTCTAAATTCAATGCTCAGTTAATTAAAAAGATTACAGATTCAGTTAATAAACAATTAGTTCCTCAAATGAAAGAGAGATTTGAAAGGATTATGGGAACAGAGTAAAAAGTCCAAGAGAAGGAGCTAGCTCTTGCTTCACTGGTTTTGCCATATTGCCATAAACACTAGAAGAATACAGATTTTTTTTAACCACCTGTGCTGTGCTGTGCTTAGTCGCATGTGTCCGACTCTTTGCAACCCCATGGACTGTAGCCTGCCCAGCTCCTCTGGCCAAGGAATTCTCCAGGCAAGGATACTGGAGTGGGTTGCCACGCCCTCTTCCAGGGGCATCTTCCCAATCCCAGGCATCATACCCACGTCCCCCACACTGCAGGCAGATTCTTTACCATCTGAGCCACCAGGGAAGCCATTTTTACTACCTGCCTTACGTAATTTCTAATGTAGTTTATTTTTATATAAAATTATCTACTACTTTTGCAAATACATCACTATTGATACAATGTTAAATGATCTATGACTTTAAAATATCTGACATGTAGTTAAGCGATGATAAAGAGAGGAGATGTTACAAATATAAGTTGAGATTTGAAATATATAAAGGACTTTCCTGAGATCAAATAGCAAGGTCAGAAAAGCACAGTTTAATTTATTAATAATATGAGATGCAAGTGCTCAAAAGAAAAAATAGAGATGACTGGACCTTGTGAAAACCCCTGGTGCACTGCAGAGGTTTGCTTATCATACATGTGCTCCTGTACACTCCAGCCAGTCCTCTGTTCATTCACTCATTCATTCATCCTGTGAACATCTTATAAATTTTGTCTATGTACTGTGGAAATTAAAAAAATAAGATATTGTTATAGTCTTAAAGAGAAATTGAAAGAGAAATAAATATTGAACTATAATGCCACATAGTAAGTGCAGTATTTGTTATTCACAAGATAGTTTGAGAGACTGAGGAAAACTTAAAACCCGGTCAAAAGTGTCATGGCAGGCTTCCTAAGGTACACGCATAAGCTTAATCTAATGGAAAAAATAATAGTTACTCAAGGAAAGAGTAGAAAAACTGTTGTAGGAAAATCTGTTCTTTGGGGGAAAATTGCATTGTCTACAGCATACGCTTCTAGGTCATCTCATTCTAACCTTTTATCAGACCAATTTACAATTCTGTAAATTGCATCAATAGATAACTGACAGCAATGCAAAATAATTCCTGCCTAGAGACATGCAATACTCTGTCTCTTAGAGTTTCAACTTACTTTGCTCTCCCACCACAGACCAGTTTTGTGTTCATTTTGTACCTATTTTCAATACTGCTGATCTATAATTATGCCTGTTCTTTGGATTCTCCTTTGAACTAATTTATAACACATTACTGGTTTCCTCACAATTAAAATTTTAATATGGGATCATTTTACATGTGCATAAAGGTCATGATTTTGTCTGGTTTTGAAAATGATTCTTAACATTCCATAGTGAAGATATTGTGAGAACAACTGAGTGTCTATAGGCTCAGCGGTAAAGAATCTGCTTACAATGCAAGAGACGTGGGTTCAATCCCTGGGTTGGGACAGATACCCTGGAGAAGGAAATGGCAACCCACTCCAGTATTCTTGCCTGGGAAATCCCATGGATGGAGGAGCCTGATAGGCTACAATCCATGGGCACAAAAGAGTCAGATATGACTTAGTGATGAAACAGCAGCAAAGAAGCATCACTCATCCTGGGAACTACAGGGACTTAGGTCTTGAAGAATAAAAGATGATTCTGTTAATATGACTGAAATTTTATTCTCTATTGCAAGTCAATGTAGTCTCCAAACTTCAAACAAAGAGGTATCAGAGGTAACATACAATGTGCTATTACCATCCACAAAAGGTATTAAATGCCTCTTTTTCTTTCATTTGTGAAATAAGAACTATAATAAGAAAGTCCTCCTAGAACGGAAGAACTACCAGTGTCAAACGTAATTTCAACGTGTTTCAGTTCTGTGTAAACTAACATTAGTCCAATTCAATGGGAATATAGACTTCAAATTCTGAATATTCAGAGTATTCATAATGAGAATTTTCTACTATTAGGAAGAACGGAAATCTAGCTGTTCTCTCCGCTGCATTTACGAAACAACATAGCAACACAAGGGAAAAAAAAAAAACAGCAGCAGCAGCATGAAAAACAATTGGTAACCAAGAGGAGGTCAAAGGACAAATTCTTTTTATTTTGAAATATTTTAATTTTCTCTAGCATATCAAAGTTTTCTTCTATATTCCAAAAATACATGTTTAGCTCTCTTCCTTAGAGACAGATATAACTTTAGATTGCTAGTCCATAATGAATGGGGTTTTCAGATCCATGGATAGAACAGTAAGCCATTCCCTTCTCCAGGGGACTTCGGACCCAGGAATCAAAGCAGGGTCTCCTGCATTTCAGGTGGATTCTTTACCAGTTGAGCTACCAGGGAAGCCCAATCTATTTCTTAAGTAGAAGCATAAAATGAATATTTTACTTCAAGACAGTGGTTGGAAATAGGAAAGAGTCAAATGAGATGAAAGTCAAAATAATCCAGTTATTCACCTCCCAAGACCAGAGCCAGTATTAGTGTGATTATATATCAATGCTGGGGTCATAGATGTCTACCTCTCCCATCCAGGAACATCAATCTATTCACTCTTGAATAGCCATATGAAGGTGGTGCCTGAGGGTGGACTTGCACAAGGCAAGTCTATTGGTGTGTTTGTTTGGTGTTCTTGAAAATTAAAGGCCAAAGTATATCTTTTCTGAGTGCTCCATCCACAGAGATGGCCAAAGTGTACATGGGGGGAAGGACATGGCAAGATCATATGCTTAAATCGATTTGAGGTGGTCAAGCAGCATACAGTGAGAAATGAATAAGGACTAGAGCTCAGTGTCTGAATAGAGCTGAAGAAACGGCATTGATCAATAAGTTTATTTATTTATTTGATGCAGGAGCATTCTCACTGCTATTATTGAGAACTCAGTTTAGTTACATACATGTCAACAGGTTTCCCAGGTAGTACAGTGGTAAAGAATTTGCCTGCAATTCTTTGTGGGTTCAGTCCCTGGATCGGAAGGATCAACTGGAGAAGGAAATGGCAACCCACTCCAGTATGGGTGCCTGGAAAATTCCCTGGGCAGAGGAGCCTGGCGGGCTACAGTCCACAGCACTGCACAGAGTCGGACAAGACCGAGCACACACGCTTACATGTATATGCCAGGTGTTACACACTTCCGAACAGAGGGTATCATGTGTTTTTCAATTCCTCTTAGAAAAAAGTGATAATTGTTTTAAAAATACAATAACATGTTAGTAATGCTTACTTATAAAACATGTATAGATGTGAAATTACTTTCTATTTCTTTGATATGTGCAGCCACTCGGATAATCAAGTAATTTCTATCTGTATTACCTTGAAATTATTAGCAGTGACTAAGAATAAAGACTTAGAATATTATAATTAAAGGTTGAAAGAGGCATAGCTAACTTGTAAAATATTAACCCTGACAGATGCTTTCTAGAGAGTGTCTACTGTACAACACCCATTCAGATATTTAATTAAAATCCCTGGTCCACCTAACACGGGTGCATGGGAATAACAGAGCTTCATTATCCAATATGACTCAACACTAATAGATGTGTGCACTCAGTCGAAACAATTTCACCTAAAATAATGTGGCATTAAAGAGGTCTGATAAAACTGTATATTTAAATGGGACAGGTCTGCCAGGATGGATACTTGGAAATGTTGTAGGCATAATGAATGTGGCTGGGAAGATGAAACTGGCTTCTTCACATAGGCAGAGATCCACATTCAGATTCTTAAAAGTAATATTTGAACACCTATCTAATAACTTGCAGCTTTAAATCAGGTTATTGTTGGGAGTTTCCTAAATTTCAAGAATTAACTTCTATCTTTATTTAAAATATAGCCCACTTCTAATCATATTACTAATTCCCTAAGCTTTCAAGAAGACCCCACACGTATGATGAGATGAGCTCAGAACCCTGAAAACTGTATTCTAAACCTTCTTGGTTCTTGTACAAACCTATTTTTGCAGAATCACCTTCCATTTATTTCTTTTATATTCATTCTGTTCCTCCCTGCCCCCATCCCCTTAAAACCTACATGAGTGAAGTCGCTCAGTCGTGTCCGACTCTTTGCGACCCCGTGGACTGTAGCCCACCAGGCTCCTCCATCCATGGGCTTCTCCAGGAAAGAATACTGGAGTGGGTTGCCATTTCCTTCTCTAGAGGATCTTCCCAACCCAGGGATCGAACCCAGGCCTCCTGCATTGCAGGCAGACGCTTTAACCTCTGAGTCACCAGGAAAGCACACATGGTCCCACTCAAATTCTACCTTAAAATGTTTCCTCTCTCTTCAGCCAGATGCAGTTTCATATCTGCATCTCCCAAAATCTAAAGGTAATTTGATTAGTACTTGTTTTTGATCACACAAACCTGTATTATTACTGCCTCACCTTAAATGTATGTTAAAATGACTACTGTTTGTTCTTTTAAAGGAAAAAAGTTGCTTAACTCCAAGAGAAAATCAAATCTTGACAATATCCTCCATTAAAGCAGAAAATAGCTTTCTTGTTTTCTAGAACAAGGTTTCGGTATAGATCAAATTTTCTTTCTGGGGTATGTCTGAATTTCCTTTTCGTTTCCTTTCACTTATTAGACTTTCATCTACACGTTTTACCTAAAACACAGGTTACATAGCCACAGACTGTTTCTCTTGCTTGGATATAAAGCAAGAGCTACATAAGCTGTGACCTAAAAGTTTGTACAAATCATCTGTACCATGTCTATTTCTTGAACACCCTCCCTACTGCCACCATTCACTGAACTCAGATATAATTATTGTTAACATTACTGCCACTTCCATTTTCCATGATACTTCCTGATTAAAGAAACAAGCAAAGGTCTGGTGGAGCCAAACAGCCTCATTCTATTTCACTAGATGAGGCGCTCTTGTAATCTTTTTCTAAGGGACATCTTTGGCCACCCTCCCAGAGACATCTTTCTTTCTGGAGAAAAATCAACCTCAAGGCAAGGATTTGAGTAAAAAGCTATTCTGTTTCTGCTCTGATCTCTGAAAATGCCTATGACAATCAAAAGGGAGTAACCAGTCTATTAGAAACTGTGTCAGAGTTCCCCTATGGTTTCAAAGCAGGATTTATATCTGAGGGCTGGTTTTTCAGAGGAAACAGTCATCAGAGGAGTTGTTCAACACAGGAGATGCTCTGTTGTTTTTTGAGGTGGCACCTTAGTTCACAAAGGCCCATTGTAATACCTCTTGAGATGGTAAAAGCCTCCTTCAGAGAATTAGATAAGCTAGTAGAAGTGCCAGAATGCCCCCAAAGTTTTAATTAGCTCATTACACATGAACAGTAATTAATCATTTTGTAGAGTCTTAGGTGAAGGTTATCATCCTCACTGCAGGGTTCCTGGGAACCCTCAAAGTGGAGAATATCAATCCAAAAAGCAAAACAGTCTCAACAACATCTAACTACTGGGCTAGAAGATGCCTTTAATTATATTTATGCAATTTTAAAAACTCTCTATTAATTATACATAATGAACTCTCTGAAGCTGGTCAACTTTGGAGGCTCCGGCAGACAATACGCAAGGCACACAGAGATCACAGGAAATTCTGCAGTGATAGGCTTTAATGGATCAGAGTAACTGATCAGAAGCATCTCAAGGAAGACAAAAGTTTATCATAAACCAGAACTATCTTTCTAAAAAATAGAGAGAGAGAGAGAGAGCTGCAAGCTAACTTCCCTGATAGCTCAGTTAGTACAGAATCTGCCTGCAATGCAGGAGACCCTGGTTCGATTCCTGGGTCGGGAAGATCCCCTGGAGAAGGGATAGGCTACCCTCTCCCAGTCTTCTTGGGCTTCCCTGGTGGCTCCGCTGGTAAAGAATCTGCCTGCAATGCAGGGAGGCTGGGTTCAGTCCCTAGGTTGGGAAGATCCCCTGGAGAAGGGAAAGGCTACCCACTCCAGCATTCTGGCCTGGAGAATTCAGTCCATGGGGTCCCAAAGAGTCGGACACAACTAAGTGACTTTCACTTTTGACTTATTAGATTTCTTATTTTATCCTGACACAATCATATCTTCCAACCATTGCAGGATAATTCCAACCATTAATACAAAATCTATCATTTAGTAATGATTCCTTACTATATATGCCAAACATATTATGTACATATGGCTTAATTTAGTTCCAGCCCCTCTAAGAAACGGGCATTTTTACCTTTATTTTACAAAGAAAGGAATGCTTGCATAGAGAAGTTAAGTTTCTCAACCTCACACAGCCAGTAAATGACAATGACAACATGAGTTTCAAACCCAGTTCTGTTTGGTTTTAATGGCCTCTCCCTCAACCATCAAACCTTGCTGTCTCCAAGCAGACATGGGGGAACTATGACTGAGTTCCATGTAAATCGTTATCTGGTCAACGCATTTCTCAGTTATTTTGTGCTTTTTAAAATGTAGTCAAAGTTCACACTATACCATAGGAAACTCAGACCTCATTTTTTCCCATCAGAAAAGGCAGCCAAATACAGAAATGAATCCCCACAACACTAAGAAGGAAGACAACGGCTTGTTTAAGCAGAGATGGGTGCTGATCTTAGGGCTGAATGTTGCTTTGCATTGTGGAAAAGCCAAGTCAGAGAACTCGAACAGCTTTCCATCACTACATTTGTATAGGGTTTTCCTATCCTTCACATCCATTCAACAAGCACCTGCTGAACATGTCATATGTGGGGATCATCCTGGTTAAGAAGGATGAAAATGTCAGATTTCAAGAAGTTTGGGGATGGAACTTTGATGCTATATACATTTTTTCTCTTTCAATATTGGGAGTAGGATTATGGAGAACAGAAGACAAATGCCACTGTAAGAGATGGGCAAAGTTTACCAATTAGGAATGCATTTGGATGCATGTAACGGAGACTGACTCCAAATCAGGGTTTGTATTTTTCCCATATGACCTGAAGTCTGGTGGGAGGCAGAAACTCAGGGAAGACTGGCCAGGGCAGTGTCTCTTCTTTATGTTCAGAAGATGACCCCTGAACAACTGCAATTTTACATACTGTGTCAGTATTTGAAGCAAGAAGGAAAGCAGAGGGAGGAAGCAGTAAAACAGATTTTCATTTACCAAATGCCATGATCCTATGGCAAACCCTACTGTATGAAAGTTGAGAAAAATCTTTCCAAGGTATTATAATAGAAGCCTACCCAAAAGACTGAAGTTGATGGTAGATATTGGACTGGACAACAAGCAGAGTCCAGCACACATTGCTTCCGCACACCTTGTGTCTGAGCCTGAAGTCTGCGTACAGTCTGTAAATAACTCGGTCCCCTCCCTTCCTTCCCTCCTTCCTTCCTTCCTTCCCTCCTTCCCTCCTTCCTCCTACCTCCTGACTGTTCCTTCCTCCTTCCTTTGACTATGTCTCTCCTCTGGAAGTCTTCTTTCAGGCATTCTCAGTGTAGGTGGCACAGCTGCTTGGCTGAAGGCGCTGTAAGGCTGCTTCTTTCCAAAACCTTATATCAGTGATTGTAAACCTCATCCCCACCTCCCGCCCAAACTTATCAGCTCCAAAGCAGCACATTAGCTGCATCAGCTCAAGTTCAACCTGACGGAAGGACTCAATGCTGGGATATGGAATTAATTTTAAATTCTGAGCTGAAAAACCACTGAAAAACTTGAGTAAGGGAGTGCCAATATCCAAGCAAGATTTAAGTACAGTGATGTAGCTAATGGTTTCCTCATATAATTCTTTAATGCACAGGGAGAAAATGATCTGATTTGACAGAAACATCATTTCTCATTTTTTTGAGAAAGAGTTAATAATCTCTATATTCATCCTTTCAAACACAGTTAAAAAATTATTTCCCTGGAGATCAACTATGTTGAATGCCGTAATGGGCTAAAGTAAGTCCATGAAAATAGCTCCCCTTGAAGTTATGTAGGGCTCAGATGACCTCACTAATCTCCAAAGTGCTAGGGAAACTGAAGCCCACAATTGGATTCAAGGAATGTGAATATTTAGCTTTTAGTTATATACCGTTTACCTTGTAGTCTGCTTAGCTTTCTAAAGCATATTTATATTTAAAATGCTGAATATTTTTTCAGCTGTGAGTTGAGTTTTATTCAGGGTCGTACAGAGGACTACACAGCCTAGAGCAGCTCTGAGGAATTACTCTGAAGAAGCAAATGGAGCAGCCAGTATACACATTGGATTTTGGATAGGGAATACATGTAATCAAGCACATGTCTTAATAAAAGTTTATTGCTAATCAGAAGGAACAGGTATCTCAGTTAATGGTTTTAGTGCTTTTTTTTCCCCATGTATGAGAAGATGCAAGAATGCGGCTTCATTAAAATTCTTCCTGAGATGTCTGACCATCTAGAAGGTCTGTTTTGCCAAAGCACAGAGTACCTCATCCTCTTCATCACCTTTAATTTTTTTCAGGGGTGTACTTTTGGACAATGGCTACAGGGGCTAATGACTTGATCTTTGTAGAACTGAACAGTGGGCAACATCTTTTGCTTGGCAAGGGCTTAAGCCTAAAACTCTGAAGTCTGTATAAGGAGACAGCATTTATGTAACTTCAACTGCTTGTATTAATTTTTATTAAATCTCTCCATGCATACCTTCGAATGCCCAAAAAGGACACCACAAAGTTGAGTTGATATTTACAAAGGAGTCATGTTATTCACTTACTGTTGTGAAAAGTGGCTTTGTAAAATCACTAATCTGCTCAGTGAATAAACAGAAATATCATAAAAGACTGATATCTAGGTCAGAGAAACACTGTCATTAAAGTAAGAAAACAAATTCAAAATTGAAAAGCCATGGAATAATACAGATGATTTCCACATTATTTTTTTGCTTGGGAGTAGAAGCTCTTTTGCCTAGGAAGAGATTTGAAAAATGTGTGGCTAGCAAAGGTAAAATCATTAAGAAAATAATGATAATAGTCTTACCATGCTTATAAACACTGTCTCTTTTCCAGAAATACTACCCCGGAGATTGATCAGCTTATTCCTACACCTGTCCCTCTCCCCACATATCATTGGGGGGGGGGGGGGGGGGGGGGGGGGGGGGGGGGTGTGTGTGTGTGTGTGTGTGTGTGTCTGGGTAAAGCTGACTAACTGTAGGGTCTGGATGGCTGAGAAGGGCTGTCTGACTGTACCAGGCTTGATGCCTGCCTGTGTGTGTGTGTGTGTGTGTGTGTGTGTGTGTGTGTGTGTGTCTTGGTAAAGCTGACTAACTGATAGGGTCTGGATGGCTGAGAAGGGCTGTCTGACTGTACCAGGCTTGATGCCAAAGCACGAAGTAAAGATCTTAATGGTTCCATATGATCCCAAACTAAGTAAATAGACTAAATAACTCCCAGGAATAAGCTATCACCAAAGAAGAATTAGAAATTGTCAATATGTTTGTTAAACAATTTGATTCTCCAAGCAATCTAAGAAATACAAAACCAAACAAAACAGAAACACAATTTTTCACCTATCAATCTAAACAAGACTTAAAGTCTTAACTTGAATATTGCTGAGGTTTCAGGGAACAGGCAAGTCCGTACCCTGATAATGGAACATTTCCTGATAATGGAAACACAAACTGGAAACACAAACTTTTTGTAAGGAAAGTTTACACTAAATATGCCACTGCTGCTGAGTCGCTTCAGTCGTGTCCGACTCTGACGGCAGCCCGCCAGGCTCCCCCGTCCCCGGGAGTCTCCAGGCAAGAACACTGGAGTGGGCTGCCATTTCCTTCTCCAATGCGTGAAAGTGAAAAGTGGAAGTGAAGCCACTCAGTCGTGTCTGACCCTCAGCGACCCCATGGACTGCAGCCTTCCAGGCTCCTCCATCCACGGGATTTCCAGGCAAGAGTACTGCAGTGGGGAGCCATTGCCTTCTCCATACTAAATATGAAAAGTCTTAAAGTATGCATGTCCATTGACTGCCATTTGTCAGAAATGACTGAATGAACCATGGTGGAAATATATATACATACACACACACACATACACACACACACACACACATACACACATGTATATATATATTATAAAAATACAATGTTCCAAATTATCCATATATCCCAAAGTAGAATACTGGCTGAAAAATTTCAAAATACAATCTATACCCTATATTTAATATCACAGTCAAATACACATACATGAAAAATTAGCTGGGGCTCAAGTCTTACTTTCTATGTATGCAGTTCTCTGCATGTGCTACAGTTTGATAGTGAACAATTATCACACTTCTAATATCAAAACAGTTCTTAAATTAATTTTTAAAAGCTAACTCTGGAGTATGTTAGAAATAGATTGTCCAATACTAACTTTATTTTTTTTAATTTTAATTTATTTATTTTTTAAATTACAATACTGTATTTGTTTTGCCATACATTGACACGAATCAGCTTTTTTAACTGAGTTAACCTATTTGAAATGACATCACAAAAACTACTGGGACTAAAAATACCTTATTCTTCAGACATATCTGGATATTTTTCAAAGAGTGCTAGAAATTTCCTTGCAAAATATCTTTGTCAGAGCCTTATAAATCACAACATGCGCACTTGCATCCCTCAGCACTGAACAGACTGAAAGATGCTATGTTCCAGCCTCAGGCTGTTCAAAGAAGCTCCAAATTACAGTAATTACAAATTTAACCTCTCTTAAATAAATGAAGGATTGGAATGATGAAGATTACTTCATCTAATAGGATTTGAGGGGAGACTGGAAGGGTTACAAATAAGATTCACCTATACTTCTGAAGGCCACCAAATAGCTGGGCTTAATTTGAGAATGAACTTAGAGATGAGCCACTTTTGAATTTTTTCCACATCGTTCAGATAAGAAAATCTTAGCCCAGACAAGGAAAGTGAATGACCACCCGGAGAGTTAATGTCAGAGTTCAGACAAATCTGCTGTCTGGATGGCAGTCTAGAGCTCACACTTGGTTGGATTCAGTTTCCTTAACCGGGTTAGTCCTCATATATTTAATCCTTACAACATTTCCATAAGCACTTTACAACAGAAATATAATGAGAGTCACCTATGTAATTTTAAATTTCCTGATAGCCATGTTAAAGAAAGGAAAACAGACACTGGTGAAATCGATTTTAGTAATATATTTTATTTCACCCAATATATAAAAGTACTATCATTTCAAACTGAATTCAATGTAAAAATGAAGAAATTCTGCATCCTTCCTGGGGAGGGAGGCGCCAAGTCTTTGGATGCCAGTGTGGCTTTTATACTTACAGTGTGTCTTAATAGGGGTTAGTAAATTTTACAGCTCAAATATCAAATGATGCAGACTTAATGCACAGTTGATTTTATGAATTTCGCCCTCAAAAGGCCAGGCCCAGTAATAACATTAGTGCTGTACCTAAAGACAGCAAACTTTATAAGAAAATCATCAGAAGAACTATACCAATAATCATGCTTCCCAGGTGATGCAGTGGTAAGGAAACTTCCCGCAATGCAGGAAACCCAGGTTCAATCCCTGGGTCAGGAATATCCCCTGGAGAAAGGAGAAAGGGCGGCAACCCACTCCAGTATTCCTGCCTGGAGAATTCCATGTACAGAGGAGTCTGGCAGGCTACGGTCCACTGGGTCGCAAAGAGTCAAAAACAACTGAGCAACTAACACACAGACGGATATAGCAATAATGAGGAAACATCGCAAATACTGAGCGGTAGTAAGGAATAGGTAATACCTTTCTTGCATTCGCTGAGTTTTAAGCATTAAAATATCCTCTTTACATAAAATAGTGCTGATTCTTTTGGGAAGTATAATAAAAGCACAGCTAGGAAAATAGAGAATTATGACTGCCAGAACTGTGGTCATTCTCCCTATGGTATTATACAGGCCTTCCTTCCATTAAGATTCCCAGGTGCCCTGTATCAGAGAGGACTGTTTCATTCTTCTCAGTTTAACGATACTTTCATTCTGCTTCATACGCTAATTACCCCTTGATCATCAACTTCCCCAACCAGATTATAATCACCTTGATAAACCTGGATCACAATTTGCCTACCTAAATTTCCAATCACTGGCAAGTAGTCCAGCACACAGGCACATAATAGGTGCTAAAAATACTTTAGGTGCTAAAAAAGTATTTTACCAGATGGATAAATACGTCAGTGCCTACTCAGTAGTGCTTTCTGCCTTTCAGAAGATACTATAAGGAGTTAAATTAGGCAGAGGAAAAAAAAAAAAAAACACGAAAAAACAGCCAATGTAAACCTTCTGGATTTCTAATTAAATTCAAAAGATGGGAATCTAAGAAAAGGCCGCAGATCAGTCTGGCCATGTTGACCAAACATATTATCTGTTAATAAAATTATTCCTTTAAATCGGGGAAATTAACCCTAAATCAAAGGAAACACACATACCAAAGCCCAATAAGCCTTGTAAGAGTTTCAATAAGCAACCCCCAAAGCCTGATATAAAATCATCTTTTGTTGCTCTGATTCAATAACATATTATTGCTTCAACGCTTGATCATTAGAGTAGCAAAACTTTTGAGAGCTCAGTAAGTGAATTAGAGATTCTTTATTCTTGAACAAAGTTGTATTTGGCTTTAGACATAGTTCAAGAAGGCTGGGGCTATTCAGGTGCATTTTCATTGACATTCTGCCAAGCCAACGATAAACTATAAAGTTTATTCCTGCTAAACATGTCTGCCGAATTTCCATTCATTGCTAGGACAGTAAGTAGCCTAGAAGCAAATTTCTCCACTTGGGTTTCCAAGAAAAATTATTTTTAAAGTGTGTGAAAATTTTACTTCAGCTTTTAATATATGGACTATCTTCTTGTCCTCTGATATCATCTCTGTTAACTGACTTAATTCCAAGCCCAGCAGTTTAGGAACATGTGGTAAAGGCACCTAAACAATCAACAGAGCTTCCATGCCCATTGGTCCCAGGCAGTCTTTCTCACCATACTGTGAGAGCTCATCAGCACTGTGGTTCCACTTCTTGCGCTCCTACATTGACTGTAATGCCCAGACCTGAAGCTCAGATGGCAGTGTGGAAATACAAAGGCTGTTTCACCACAGAGCTCAGTGCTCCCCACTGCAGGATGCCAAGAAGGCCATTTTGAAGTCACTGGCCCATGTCCTACAATAAGAGAGCTGACAGTCTTCTCAGCAATGGCACACGTTGCTACTTCCTCAAGACGGCCAAAGAAATGCCACCTGGGTTTCTCCAGGACCCCACCATGCAACAAAGATGCAAGACCAGTGTCTTCATAAAGTGCCTTTAGAGTGACCAGGACTGGCTGCTTCAGTGTTTTAAGAGTTAAAAGAAATTAAAGCCAGTCTACCATATTATAAACTTGGCTAATTGTCACATCCTGCTATGAAGTGACATTTATAGTAAGAATACCAAATGATCTGTAAAATCTTAGGAAATGGATCATTCTTCAGAGAAGAAGGACATGACCTTCTTCTGAGAAGCAGGTTCTGAGAAGCGGCACGGCACTCCAGAGTACAGCAGAACTCAGAGACCCAGGTTGTCTCTTGACTCCTGGGTCCCTGGGCAGGTCAATCAACTTCTATGAGGCTCTGTTTCTTGAAGACCATGGCTCTTACACAGTTTATGATCATGGCTTTGAAAATTTGATAAAAATCTCTTCTTAAAATATTTTATGTAAATTTTACCAAGATCATCGACACCTCCCTGTCCTGAAATCTTTCTGTGAACTCAAGTTAAAAATTTGTAGTACACACACCTAAACTCAAGGCCTATCCCTAGAATAAATGCTCTGTCACCGAAGGATGTTTTCAGAGCCTAGGACAGTTCCTGATACCCAGGGGCTGCTCCAAAAGTACTTGTTGGATTCAGTAAATAAAAGAATGCTGAAACTGTAAAAGATTAAATACAGTTTCTATGAAGGAAACTTGCAAATTGGAAAATACACAACAAATATGTTAATTTGTTAAAGTAACTGCATGAGACATCTTAAAATCTGTTCTAACTAATATTTGCAAGAAAACATACAATCACAATTTATATTTTTCCACAAGGTACAACTTTGTTCTATAAACATGTAAGTTTTTAAATTGATAATACTTGTGCTCCAATATAAATATGTTCCTTTGAAAATATTTATCAATAAATCAATGAACATCAAAATCTCCCTTAAATCCTGCTCATCACTTTATCTGTCCTACTGGATTCAAATAATGGCATTATTTGTCAGATTTGGACATTTGTTGAAATGCTAAAGTCGGGCATGTAATTCAGTCTTTTAAGAAGTATGAACATCCAGTTACAAAATAAATGAGTCATGAAGATGAAACGTACAGTGTGGGAAATAAAGTCAATAACAGGGTAATATCTTTTTATGGTGACAGATGGCAAGTCGACTTATCATGGTGATTATCTGAAAATGCATACAAATATCAAATAACTTTGTTGTACACCAGGAACTAACATAGTGTTGTAGGTCAATTATACTTAAAAATAAACAAACTCCTAGAAAATGAGATCAGATATATGGTTACCAGAGGCGGGAGTGAGGAGGAGGGAATTAGATGAAGGTGGTCAAAAGATGCAAATTTCCAGTTACAAGATAAATAAGTACCAAGATATAACATGCAATATGATAAAGATAATTAATATTGCTGCATGTTATATATGAAAATTGTTAAGAGAGTAAATCCTAAGAGTGCTCATCACAAAAAAGTTTTATTTTGTACTAATGAGATGACATAGGTTTACCAAATTTATTGTCTTAAACATTTCATAGTGTATATAAGTCAAATCATATGCTGTACACTTTAAACTTATACAAGGTTATATGTCAGTTGATATCTCAATAAATCTGGAAGAAGAAAAAAAATGTTTCACATTCAGTCAACAAATTCAAATGTTTGCACTTAACAAGACTTCCACCTGAGTTTCCCACTACCATTTATCTCTCATGATTGTGTCTCATCTTGGCCCTCATTATCTTTCACTTAAAATATAAAAGTGTTCCTCACATCCATTAAAATGGCTACTATCAAACAATAAAAGCAGAAAATAACGTATTCTCAAGGATGTGAAGAAACTGGAACTCTTATGCACTGTTAGTGGGAATGCAGCACAGCTACTGTAGAAACCAGTATCGCAGTTCCTCAAGAAATTAAAAATGCAGAGCTACCGACGGCCCAGCAATTCTGCGTCTACTGAAAGCAATGTCGATGAGTGAAGTTAAGTCAAAAGAGAAAAACCAGTGTCTTATATTCATGCATATATATGAAATCTGAAAAAAATTGGTTTAGACCACCTTGTTTACAAAGCAGAAATAGAGACACAGATGTAGAGAACAAATGAATGGACACTGAGGGGGAAAGGTGAGGGATGGATAAACCGGGATATTGGGATTCACACATATACACTATCGATACTATGTATAAAGTAGATAACTAATGAGAGCCTACAGTATAGGACAAGGAACTGTACCCAAAGCTCTGTGGTGGCCTAAATTGTAAGGAAATCCAAAAAGAAGGTATATCTGTATAGGTATAGCTGATTCACCTTGTACCCCTGTGCTAGTAGAAACTAGCACAGCATTGTAAAGCAACTATACTCCAATAAAAATTATATTTAAAAGATACAATTTTTAAAAAAGAACTGAAATCAACATCTTAAAGAGATCTCTGTAAACTCATGTTTGTAACAGCATGGTTCACAAGAGCCAAAACACTAAAGCAACACAAGTGTCCACCAATGAATGAATGAATAAGGAAAATGTGGTATACACATGCAACATACAACTGTTCAACTTTAAATTAACAAGCAAATTCTGACTTACTCTACAATATGGATGAACCTTGATGGCATTATATTAAGTGAAATATGCCAGTCAGGAAAAGACAAATACTATACAGTTACTCTTATACTGTGCATAAGCAACATTCAGAAAACGAAGATCATGACATCCGGTCCCATCACTTCATGGGAAGTAGATGGGGAAACAGTGGAAACAGCGGCTGACTTTATTTTGGGGGCTCCAAAATCACTGCAGATGGTGACTGCAGCCATAAAATTAAAAGATGCTTACTCCTGGGAAGAAAAGTTATGACCAACCTAGATAGCATATTCAAAAGCAGAGGCGTTACTTTGCCGACTAAGGTCTGTCTAGTCAAGGCTATGGTTTTCCCTGTGGTCACGTATGGATGTGAGAGTTGGACTGTGAAGAAGGCTGAGCGCCGAAGAATTGATGCTTTTGAACTGCAGTGTTGGAGAAGACTCTTGAGAGTCCCTTGGACTGCAAGGAGATCCAACCAGTCCATTCTGAAGGAGATCAGCCCTGGGATTTCTTTGGAAGGAGGAATGCTAAAGCTGAAACTCCAGTACTTTGGCCACCTTATGCGAAGAGTTTGACTCACTGGAAAAGACTCTGATGCTGGGAGGGATTGGAGACGGGAGGAGAAGGGGACGACCGAGGATGAGATGGCTGGATGGCATCACTGACTCGATGGATGTAAGTTTGAGTGAACTTCGGGAGCTGGTGATGGACAAGGAGGCCTGGTGTGTTGCGATTCATGGGGTCGCAGAGAGTCAGACACAGCTGAGTGACTGAACTGAACTGACCTTACTATAGTCGAAATCATACAGTCAAAGCAGAATGGTGGTAGTTAGGGACTGGAGGTAGGAAAGAATAAGGAGTTATTGTTTCATTTTCATAGAGTTTCAGTTTTAAGTTTTACAAGATGAAAATTATAGAGATAGATGGTAATGGCTGCACAGCTTTATGAATATATTAATACCACTGAAGGTGAAGTCGCTCAGTCGTGTCCGACTGTTTGCGACCCCATGGACTGTAACCTACTAGGCTTCTCTGTCCATGGGATTCTCCAGGCAAGAATACTGGAGTGGATTGCCATTTCCTTCTCCAGGGGATCTTCCCGACCCAGGGATCGAACCCGGGTCTCCCGCATTGGAGGCAGACGCTTTAACCTCTGAGCCACCAGGGAAACCCGAACTACACTTCAAATGATTAAGATAGTAAATTTCATATTATATATATTTTGCTACAATTAAAGAAAAAAGATATAAGCTGACTTCATCAAAAAATATATGATTGGCAAATAACTACAAGAATGATGTTGAATATTAAAAAAACACAAAATTGTCCTCCACTTTTCTTCGTCCAGTCCATCCTCTGCAGCACTTTCAATCATCTTTCTAAAACACAAATTTCATTAGCTAAATTTCCTGCTTTATACGTGTTCTGTGCCAGCATTTCAGGGAAAACCTTTAAATATGGCAAATGATGCCTCTGGCATTAACTCACTACCCTGGCCTCGTCCATCTTACCTTTCATGCTCCATTCATAGTTAACATTTCTCATGTCTGGCAAATGCCATATTCTTTACATGCTGCCCGGGAGTGGGTGGAGCTGCCTGCAGTATTCTTAACTCTTATCTGCCAAGTAGTCCTCTATCTTCCTAGATGGCGATAGTGATAAAGAATCCATCTGCCAGTGTAGGACAAACAGGAGATGTGGGTTCAATTCCTCGGTCAGGAAGATCCTCTGGAATTAGGAAATGTCACGCCACTCCAGTATTCTTGCCTGGGAAATCCCACGGACAGAAAAGCCTGCTGGGCTCCAACGCATGGGGTTGCCAAGAGTCAGACACAACTGAGCGTCTAAACAGTAGCAGCAGTTATCCATCTAGACTTCGTTCAGGTTACTTTCCTGCCCACCTCCCCATGCAGCCTGCTCTATAGGAAAGTACTTCCTCTGTGCTTCCATATTATGTACATTTGAATATAACACTTACATTGCATTAAGATTACTCATTTGTGCCCTGCTTCACATTTGTCTGTAAGCTTCCTCAGAGCAGTCCAGATCCAAATATTTACCCCATAATATGTACATTAGGTCAATAACCAAATAAAATTAACATACTTCCATTTATAATGGTGAAATGAGCTCTGAGTGAGAAAGTTCCCCTGTAAATTGGAGACAATCTCATATTTTTATCAAAGGTATTTAATTTGCCTCTATCAAATACACAGATAAATATCTGTTTAAGGGGAACCAAATAATAGTGTCGATGAAGATGATACACAATTTCAGACTTGCTCATATCTGCCAGGCTTTATGTTAGTCACGTTACACGTGCCATTTTTTCTTAATGCATGAGCTTCTCTATGAGGCAAGTGCTATTATCCCAGTTCACAGAGAAAAAAACTGAAATTCAGAGACATTAAAACATTTACTCAGCACCACATAGCTGGTAAACAGCAAAGACAGGATTTGTTCCTAAGGAATTTTTTTTTTCTTTTGCACACAATATTATTCTCAAATTCTTTGTTGAACTATCAATAATCAATTCACAGAGACTTTTTTTCCGAGAAAATCTTAAAAAGGCTGTGAAGAGATATGACATGTTCCAAAGCACTGCCTTCAAAATCTAGTGACAGATTAATCTGATGATACATTAATCAATGATCTATGCTCTCTTTCACAGAACCCAAGTGAGAATTTTTACATGCTCATTCCTCACATTTAAAGCAGTATTAACTACAGTATTGTTGTTCCCACTTGGAAATGAGTTTCTTGAAAGATATGATGATTCAAGTGAAGACTCTAACAGGGAGAAACTTCTGACACCACATTGAAAAAGACTAGACTTAATTAAAATGGGGATTTCCCTGGCGGTCCAATGGTTAGGACTCCATGCATCCATGTCAGGGGACATGGGTTCAATCCTTGGTTGGAAAAACTGAGATCCCACAGGCCATACTGTGTGGTGCAGCCAAAAAAAAAAAAAAATTTAAATAAAAATTTAAAACATTAAAAGAAAAGAAAATGGACCAAAGCTTACAAAAGTTTGCAGCAGAATACACTCTTTTCACTGTGATGCAGACCTCAGAATGGCCCTTCTCTCCCATTTTTCATCTCTGCTCCTTACTAACCAGTCTAGATATTCTACTTTCTAGGGGCTCCCAAGACCCTTCCATTCGTCTCCCTCTGGTCTCCCATTTCGAGGCTTTTCTTCACAGATCTCAGGTTTCACGTTACTGTGCCTTTAGTGCAGAAGTGACTTTCCTCCCTAGTGTGGGCACCTCCCTGGTTGCACTTGGCACATCCATGCTTCTTCTGTCAGGTTGCAGGAGGTCAGCTCCACCTGGACATAGTCATTTCTCATCCCCCAAGTTTATCAGCATCAGGCCCATTCTTTAACCACAGTCTAAGTCTTTCTTACTTGCACTGTGGTCCTAGGCAAGGCACTTAATTCTTTGTGGTTCATAAGATTTATGTGATAATTAAGTGAGATGTGCTTAGAATAAAGCCTGGCCCGTGAAAGCACAATAAATACTGCCATTATATTTAGCTTTTTGCCATGCTTTGTTTCTTTTAAAGAGGTACTTTAACCACTTCAGAGAAAATAGAGATGGTTTAAAAATACCAGCTCTGAAGAATATCCAATAGAGAAAGGACAATGTCTTCAATAAAAAGTGGTGGGAAAACTGCACTGTTACACGCAAAAATAAAATTGCACACCTATCTCACAGTAGACACAAAACAAACTAAAAATGGATCAAAGACTTGAATGCGAGACGTGAAACCATAAAATTCCCAGAAGAAAACATAGACGATAAGCTCCTTGACAGAGATCTTAATGATGATTTTTGGGATTTGACACCAAAAACAAAGGCAACAATTGCAAAACTGAACAAGTGTGACTACATCAAACTACCGTTTCTGCACAAGAAAGGACCCTATCAACAAGAGGACAAGGCAGCCTAACAAATGAGAGAAAAGAGTTCCAAACGGTATATCTGACAAGAGGCTACTATCCCGAATATATGAAGAATTCTTACATCTCAAAGCCAAGAAACAATTTGATGTAAAAATGGGCAGAGGACCTTTCCACAAGAAAATGACACATGGATTGGTCAATATGAAAAGGCGCTCAACATCACTAACCATTAGGAAAAGGCATATCAAAACCACAATGAGATATCAACTTAAACCTATTAGAATGGCTATTCTTAGGTTTTACACAAGAAATAACAAGGATTGGCCAAGATATGGAGAAAAGGGAACCCTCATGCACTGTAGATAGAATGTAAATTGGTACAGACATTATGATAAACAGCATAGATATTCTTCCAAAATTAAAAAGAGAACTAACGTGATCCAGCAATTCCACTTCTGGGTATATATCTGAAGAAAACAAAAACACTAACTCAAAAGATATATGCACCCCTACATTCACTGCAGCGTTTTTATAATTGCAAAGATACAGAAACAACCTAACAGTCCATTGATAGACACATGGATAAAGAAGACCTGGTGCAGATATACAATGGAATATTACTCAGTTATAAAAAAATAATGAAATTTTGGCATTCGTGACAACACAGACCTTGAAGGCATTATGCTAAGTGCAATGTCTGTCAAAGAAACACAATTTGCCATATGCTCACTTATATGTGGATAACAACCAATCTATAAAAACAGAAACAAAAACAATTAACTTACAGATACAGACAGATAACTGCCAAAAATGGAGGACTTGGTGGGAGGTGGGAGGGGGCTTCGGCATCGGGAGATTGTGTTCACCTATGGCTGATTCGTGTCAATGTATGGCAAAACAAATACAGTATTGTAATTAAAAAAATAAATAAATTTTTTAAAAAATGGAGGACTTGGGGTAGGCAAAATGAGTAAAGATGATCAAACAGTATAAACTTCCAGTTACACAGTAAGTCATGGAGACGTAATGCATAGCATGGTGACTATAATTAATAATACTATATGGAATATTTGAAAAGTGCTAAGACAATAGGTCTTAAAAGTTCTTATCATAAGAAAAACTGTGTAACTATATGGTGATGGATGTTACCTAGACTTACTGTGGTGGTCATTTCACAACACACAACAAATATCAAATCACTCTGACATACATCTGAAACTAATACGCTCTGTTGATTATATTTCAATTAAAAGTAAACAGCTCTTCCAGGACACAGAAGCAACCTAAACGTTCATCGAGAGATGAATGGATAAAGAAGATACGGTGCTAGAAAGAAAGAAAATGAAAGTCGCTCAGTCGTGTCCAGCTCTTTGTGACCCCATGGACTATACAGTCCATGGAATTCTCCAGGCCAGAATACTGAAGTGGGTGGCCTTTCCTTTCTCCAGAGGATCTTCCCAACCCAGGCCTCCCACATTGCAGGCGGACTCTTTACCAACTCAGCCACAAGGGAAGCCCAATACGGTGCCTGTGTGTGCTAAGTCACTGGAGTTGTCTCAGACTCTTTGTGACCTAATGGACTGCAACCTGCCAGGCTCCTCTGTCCATGGGTTTCTCCAGGGAGGAATACTGGAGTGGGTTGCCATGCCCTCTTCCAGGGGATCATCCCGCCACGGGGATCAAACTCTTCTATCTCCTATACTGGCAGGCGGGTGTGTTTGTTTGTTTGTTTGTTTTAACCACTAGAACCACCTAGGAAGCCCAGTTCTTGTCACTACCTAACCACAAAAGATCTTGCCCTTCTTAAACTCCTAAAGAACTACTGTCCTTTCCTCACACTAGAAGACATGCTTTTCTGTTTCAGGGATGCTAGTTGTACCCTTCCAGCTTGGTATGTCACCCCTCAGAATATTCACCAGGTTTTCTATTTGTTCTGAACAAACCCCTACTCTCAAGGGAACAGGCCAGGATTGGAAATCCAACTTCCACAGAGCCATTGATCATAGCTGAGCATCACTAATATGTGCTATTAAAATAAATATAATTTATTTATCTAACTTATCATCTGTTTGAGTTCTTAACCAAAAAGAAGAAGAAATTGTCATTATCTTGTCCTTTTTGAGCTCATAGGGAATAGAATATATTTTAATAGCAGATTTATATAAACCAACATCAGTTCAGTTCAGTCGCTCAGTTGTGCCCAATTCTTTGCGACCCCATGAATCGCAGCACGCCAGGCCTCCCTGTCTGTCACCAGCTCCCAGAGTTCACTCAAACTCACATCCATCGAGTCGGTGATGCCATCATAGATAATATTAAAAGCATATAATTGTATGCAGGATAACTGAGTAACAACGTTACAGAGAACAGACACAACATAGTGTATAAAAATTCTATCAACATAGTTACTGTCAATAAAAAATGCTCGTTTTAAAAAAATCTAATCTTGCAGAGGAAAAAAAACCATAAAGTTAGATTTCTGAAACTCGTTCACTGAAAAATCTAGACCAGGACAAATATTTAAATTCTCTGAATTCATATTAAAAATTCACACATAAGCGAACAAAGAAAATGAAACTTGTCAATATTTGCTATTTTCTCACTGAATATATATCTATATAACTCTGCCTTCATGGTAAAAAAAAAAAAAAAAAAGAAAGTGTTGAGATTCACCAGTGACAGGAAAAGTTAAGACACTTCACTTTGTGATGGAGAGGGAGGATTGCCATCTTACGCCTTTTAAGCACAATTCTCCACGTGTGAAGTGGGCTAGTTGGGAGCACTTCTGCCACAGGGTTACCAGCTAGATCAAGGTCACTAGCTGCCCTCTGGAAACCAAGTCCTGCTCTCAAATTCTAAGATGTGTCTTAGGACACAAGGACACAGGTCCAAGAAGGGGTTCCAATCTGAAACTGAGAGGCTTCGTTCGTCAGCTCTTCCAGAAGAAGCAGATCCCTCTAGAGCTCCATGGCATCTATGGATCCTCTGGGTTTGTAAGTGAGGACTCTGATTGAACTATGAGATACGTGCGTGCATGCTCAGTCACCCTAGTCATATCTGATTCTTTGCAACTATAGCCCTCCAGGATCCTGTCCATAGAACCCTGATCTTCCCATCCCAGGGATCAAATCCACCAACTCCTGCATCTCCTGCATTACAGGTAGATTCTTTACCACTGAGCCACCTGGGAAGTCCCAAACCATGGGATAAAGGTCTCTGAATCCCCCAGGAAAAGTAAGGCAGGTAGAAGTAGCCAGTGAATCTGTTCCACCACATGGCCACCTATTATTCATACCTCCGGAAAAGGTAGCAACAAAAAGCAAGCTTTCACTGGTGAAGCCACTTGGGGATCTTTTCCTGCTTAGGTAAATGGTTAGGTGGCACTGATAAAGGCACTTTTGCAATTACTTAAGGAAAGGATATTTTTGGCAGTAGATAGGCAGATTCGAGCACCAGAAGAACAGGAACTGCTCTATGCAGTAATGGACTGTTTTAAGAATACATTCTACAAAGAGCAGGTGCTACATAGTTTAAATAAGTGTTAATGAATATTGCACCCTTTACATTAACAGAAAACATCAATGAACCAGACCTAATACAATAACTTTCATTTCTCAAACCACATCACATTTTGAAGAAAGCTTTCTTACAAAGATCTGTTTATTTATTTCCCCTATTAAGCCTGCAAGAGGAAGAGTAGGGGCTTTAAAAGCAGCACAGCCAACTCATTGGAAAAGATCCTGATGCTGAGAAAGATTGAAGCCAAAAGGAGAAGAGGGCGACAGAGAGCAAGATGGTTAGATAGCATCACCAACTCAATAGACATGAATCTGAGCAAACTTTAGGAGATAGTGAAGGACAGGGAAGCCTGGCATGCTGCCATCCATGGAGTCATAATGAGTCAGACACAACTTTGCAACTGAGCAACAACACAGTGGTTACAAGCATACATTTTGCAGTTGGACTCTTGGGTTTGAATACTCCCTTAGTTCCATACGACATGTCTCTGTGACCTTGGCCAATGACTTAACTGCCCATTGTTTCAGTTTCTTCACCTGAATATCAGTGGATTCATCTCTTATAATGTCATTCAATAGCTAAATAGAATTATGCCTGTGGAATCCTCTCACCACATGCCTGTAAGAATTTTAGGGGATGTGTCCCCTATGTTAAAGATTCATGGAAGTCCTATGTGTTGGCATCAAATTTCACAGGCTGAGCCCCTGTTTCCTTCACTTTTCCACGGCACAGGAAAACAAATAAGCATGGCTTCTTCTCTTGCTGAGTCATGAAGAGTCCAAAAAAGAGGCTTACATTTGTGGCAATGCATTGGGTCAAAATAGATCCTCGTCGAGCTTCCACTCCGCAGTTTCTCAGGTCCTCCATAATCACTGGGATGTGACCGGTCCACCACAAAGCCAATGTTCCACGGAGGCACAAATGAGGCTGGAAACCTGACCCCAGCACCACGGGCTCGCCTCCCATCTCAGTTCCCTTGATCAATGCACACTGTTGTCCCTTAAAAGATGGAGTTTCCCTCTCCAAACTCGGCCTTCAAGATGCTATTAGGGAGAATGTGCATTCTCTTTGCTTATGAAATGTTATACACTGTCCAACCTTAACTAGACTTCCTTCACTGTGAGATAAAGCACCTTCCATGTACGTATGAGGTACTGAGTACCTTCTCAGGGCTTTGCATTTGGACAAGGATGGGAAAATGAAAAATATCAGAATAGGACCTTAAATCTCTCTCTGAATGCATAGTTCTTCAGGGTGCTAGGCCTCTATCCACACATTAAACATACATACTTGGGAAAATGCTAAACTTCCTGAAGTTCCTAAGACCCTGAAAACATATACCCGACTTGGAGGAGAAATCAAAGGATGATAAGACTTAGTCTTCTATCTCAGCAGCAGGATACAAAGCCAGCCAACCCTGGGTGATCAAGATCCCTAGTTTATGTAGGCTTGTCATTCTGAATGTACTCATGTTTTCAGAAGCAATAATACATCTCAGGATATACCTCAGAAATGTCTATATTCTTTTTCTCATATGACTACTACATATTAACATTTTATTGCCATTTTCTATTTAAGTATCACTGGTGGATAAAGGCAAAATAGTAATATGGCTTTTAAAGAAAATGCACATTTGATACATCTATATATAATTAGCTGGGAGTCGTAGCACAGCTCAACAAAACTGCAGTTAAATTTTAAAATCACCTACATACTTGAAACTGAATAAGGAAAATGAAGGCAGCAGCTTTTCATTTCTTGGGACTGACAGAACAGAGCTCTCCACATAGGCCCCAGCTTTTCTGGAACTCAATCTGTACACTGAAAACTGGCTAAAGACTGTTAAGAGAATAAGCTCCAAGGATACATTGTACAGCACAGGGAAATGCAGCCATTATTTTATAACTTAAAATGAAGTATAATCTATAAAAATACTGAATCACTGCTCTACACCAGAAACTAATATATCAACTACATTTCAACTATACTAGTCAACTATATTTCAATTAAAAAAAAAAATCAACCCAGACTTGCCAAAATGCCCACAGATAATATTGCCTTGGAACTTTCTTAATCATATTCATGCATCCGATAAAATTATTTTTGTATCACTAATGATTTTTAAATTTTTTTCCAAAATTTTTTTCCAAATTTTTATTCCATGGTCAGTGAGGGAAAAATGGAGATCAAAATAAATAGACAACCAGAGATGGAGCCAGAGCACAGATGAGAGGGCTGCTGAACTTCAAGTCCGTACATGAGGCAAATAATCATGATGTTGCTATCCTGCCTTCACTGTTTCTATTCTATTCTATTTAAAAACATTTATCAGAGTAAAAAAATACAAAAATTTTAAAGGATGAGAATCAAAAGAATAAAACCGAAATAAGATTTATTCACAGACTACCCACACAGATAACCCGAGAAAACCAATAAATGAATCATTATAATTAATACGATTGTTCAGCAAAATAGCTAAAGACAAAATCAGCATATTAAAAAATAATTATATTCCTTTATATGAGCAACAAAGTATTAAGAAATCTGAGTTTCAACAGTTACATTTATAATAGCACAAATAATAAAAGCAATGATTAAACCCAATAAAGGTATATAAGACTTTAGCATAAAATACTGAAACTTCATTGACTGTAATAAAGCATATGTAAATGAGAAATATATCATATTCATATACTTGAAGGCTCTAAAGGCAACTCTTACACATTCATCTATGAAGTCAAAGCAATTTTCATCAAAATCTTAGTGTTTTTGATGGAATATGGCAAGTTTATGCTAAAACATGTGTGGATGAATTATAGGTCAGTATCTGTCAAGGCAACTATGAAACAGCAGCAGAAGAGAGGCCTTAGCTTAACTGATATCAGGCTTTAAAAACTAAAGAGATTTAACAGTGTATATGGTTGAACGGACAGACAAATAAAGCAAAGTAACAGAATAAGTGGCCTTAAAATAAATTCACATACCTATGAGAGCTCCAATATAATAAACCACAATCCTGTGAGCCAAATACAGACCACTGAGTGAAGGACAGGAATGACCGCCCATCCATACGGGGAACGTTCCATACTTTGGCCACCTGATGCGAAGAGCCAACTCACTGGAAAAGACCCCGATGCTGGGAAAGATTGAGGGCAGGAGGAAGAGTGCAGCAGAGGACGAGATGGTTAGACAGTATCACCGAGTCAATGGACACGAATCTGAGCAAACTCCAGGAGACAGCGAAGAACAGTAAAACCTGGCGTGCCGTCATTCATGAGGTTGAAAAGAAGCAGACACGACTTAGCAACTGAACAACAAAAACAGGGAAAGAAAAAGATCAGATCTCTACTTCTCTCCAAGCAAACAAATAAAAGAAGTTCTTGATGGACTAATAAATAAACAGATACCTAAATTTTTAGAGTCTAACACATAAAATATACTGATGAAATCAAGAAGGGATATAAAAAATACAAACTATAAAAGAAAAAAATAGACATATATGAACACATTAAAACCTACTTTAAGCAAAGTGAACAGAAACTTATAGGTGGGAAGGAACTATTTGAAATTCATACAAAAAGGAGTATTATAAAACATATTACAGGAACATGTACAAATGGGATTTGTAAGAAAGGAAAGACAAACAGGAAAATGGACATATTATATTAAAAGAAGAAGAAACATATATAAACCTATAAATACATAAACTAAAAACTTTGTTCAGTACAGTTCAGTCGCTCAGTCATGTCCAACTCTTTGCGACCCCATGGACTACAGTATGCCAGTCCTCCCTATCCATCACCAACTTCTGGAGTTTACTCAAACTCATGTCCGTTGAGTCGATGATGCCTTCCAACAGTCGTCCCCTTCTTCTCTTGCCTTCAGTCTTTCCCAGCATCAGGGTCTTTTCAAATGAGTCAGCTCTTTGCATCAGGTGGCCAAAGTACTGGAGTTGCAGCTTCATCAGTCCTTCCAATGAACATTCAGGACTGATTTGCTTTAGGATGGACTGGCTGCATCTCCTTGCAATCCAAGGGACTCTCAAGAGTCTTCTCCAGCATCACAGTTCAAAAGCATCAATTCTTCAGCACTCAGCTTTCATAATAGTCCAACTCTCACATCTATACATAACTACTGGAAAAACCATAGCCTTGACTAGATGGACCTTTGGTGGTAAAGTAATGTCTCTGCTTTTTAATATGTTGTCTAGGTTGGTCATAACTTTCTTTCCAAGGAGTAAGCGTCTTTTTATTTCACGGCTGCAGTCACCATCTGCAGTGATTTTGGAGCCCAAAAAAGAAAGTCTGACACTGTTTCCCCCATCTATTTCCCATGAAGTGATGGGATCAGATGCCATGATTTGTTTTCTGAATGTTGAGCTTTAAGCCAACTTTTTCACTCTCCTCTTTCACTTTCATCAAGAGGCTCTTTAGTTCTTCTTCACTTTCTGCCATAAGGGTGGTGTCATCTGCATATCTGAGGTGATTGATAGTTCTCCCAGCAATCTTGATTTCAGCTTGTGCTTCTTCCAGCCCAGTGTTTCTCATGATGTACTCTGCATAGAAGTTAAATAAGCAGGGTGACAATATACAGCCTTGACATACTCCTTTTCCTATTTGGAACCAGTCTGTTGTTCCACGTCCAGTTCTAACTGTTGCTTCCTAACCTGCATACAGATTTCTCAAGAGGCAGGTCAGGTGGTCTGGTATTCCCATCTCTTTCAGAATTTTCCAGTTTATTGTGATCCACACAGTCAAAGGCTTTGGCATAGTCAATAAAGCAGAAATAGATGTTTTTCTGGAACTCTCTTGCTTTTTTGATGATCCAGTGGATGTTGGCGATTTGAAGTCTGGTTCCTCTGCCTTTTCTAAACCCAGCTTGAACATCAGGGAGTTCACAGTTCCTGTATTGTTGAAGCCTGGCGTGGAGAACTCTAAGCATTACTTTGCTAGCCTGTGAAATGAGTGCAATTGTGTGGTAGTTTGAGCATTCTTTGGCATTGTCTTTCTTTGGGATTGGAATGAAAACTGACCTTTTCCAGTCCTGTGGCCACTGCTGAGTTTTCCAAATTTGCTGGCATATTGAGGGTAGCACTTTCACAGCATCATCTTTCAGTATTTGAAACAGCTCCACTGGAATTCCATCACCTCCACTAGCTTTATTCGTAGTGATGCTTTCTAAGGCCCACTTGACTTCACATTCCAGGATGTCTGGCTCTAGGTGAGTGATCATACCATCATGAGCATCTGGATCGTGAAGATCTTTTTTGTACAGTTCTTCTGTGTATTCTTGCCACCTCTTCTTAAAATCTTCTGCTTCTGTTAGGTTCATACCATTTCTGTCCCTTGTTGAGCCTATCTTTGCATGAAATGTTCCCTTGGTATCTCTAATTTTCTTGAAGAGATCTCTAGTCTTTCCCATTCTATTGTTTTCCTGTATTTCTTTGCACTGATCACTGAGGAAGGCTTTCTTGTCTCACCTTGCTATTCTCTGCAACTCTGCATTCAAATGGGGATCTCTTTCCTTTTCTCCTTTGCTTTTCGCTTATCTTTTCACAGCTATTTATAAGGCCTCCTCAGACAGCCATTTTGCTTTTTTGCATTTCTTTTCTTGATCCTTGTCTCTTGTACAATGTCACGAACCTCTGTCCATAGTACATCAGGCACTCTATCAGATCTAGTCCCTTAAATCTATTTTTCACCTCCACTTTATAATCAGAAGGGATTTGATTTAGATCATACCTGAATGGTCTAGTGTTTTTCCCTACTTTCTTCAATTTAAGTCTGAATTTGGCAACAAGGAGTTCATGATCTGACCCACAGTCAGCTCCCAATCTTGTTTTTGATGACTGTATAGAGCTTCTCCATCTTTGGCTACAAAAAAAAAAAATAATCAGTCTAATTTCAGTATTGACTATCTGGTGATATCCATGTGTAGAGTCTTCTCGTGTTGCTGGAAGAGGGTGTTTGCTATGACCAGTGCATTCTCTTGGCAGAACTCTATTAGCTTTTGCCTTGATTCTTTCTGTACTCCAGGCCAAGTTTGCCTGTTACTCCAGGTGTTTCTTGACTTCCTACTTTAGCATTCCCGTCCTCTATAATGAAAAGGACCTCTATTTGGGGTATTAATTATAGAAGGTCTTGTAGGTCTTCATAGAACCGTTCAACTTCAGCTTCTTCCGCATTACTGGTCAGGGCATAGACTTGATAACCGTGATACTGAATGGTTTGCCTTGGAAATGAACAGAGATCATTCTTTCATTTTGAGACTGCATCCAAGTACTACATTTCGGACTCTTTTATTGACCTTGATGGATACCCCATTTCTTCTAAGGGATTCTTGCCCACAGTAGTAGATATAATGGTCATCTGAGTTAAATTCACCCATTCCAGTCTAAAAAATTTAGTTCACTGATTCCTAGAATATTGACATTCACGCTTGCCATTTCCTGTTTGATCACTTCCAATTTGCCTTGATTCATGGACCTGACATTCCAGGTTCCTATGCAATATTGCTCTTGACAGCATCAGACCTTGCTTCCATCACCAGTCACATCCACAGCTAGGTGTTGCTGTTGCTTTGGCTTTGCCTCTTCATTCTTTCGAGTTATTTCTCCACTGATCTCCAGTAGCATTTGGGTACCTACCAGACTGGGGAGTTCATCTTTCAGTGTCCTGTCTTTTATTTTTTCATACTGTTCATGGGGTTCTCAAGGCAGGAATACTGAAGTGGTTTACCACTGCCTTCTCCAATGGACCACATTAAGAACATGTAAAAATAGTTAATCCGTAATAATCAGGAAAGCACAGATTACAACAATTATCAGTTATCAATTTATGCTTATTAAAGACTGTCTAAAGTCAATAAATCTGACAGATTTTTTTAATTGGCCATGCAGCATGTGGGATCTTAGCTTCCTGACCAGGGATTGAACCTATGCTCCCTGCTTTGGAAGTATGAAGTCTTAATCACTGGATGGCCAAGGAAATCCCAAATGTGACTGATTTTAGAAAGTGAGAGAACAGTAATAAGCAAGTAAACTGAAGATCTATTTAACATTAACATTACACAGTTGAAGACAGAAACAATTTACAACCCAGCAACTTGGTTTGTACAGTTAGGCTTGTACCCTAGAAAAACTAACACATCTTCATAAGGTGACATACATAAGGACATTCACTGCAATGAAGTAAGATTCACACACACACACATCTGTTTAATAACTTCTTAATTTTTTGCAATCATGTCTTTTTCACCAGTGTTAAGAATAAAAAGTCTCTCTTCATAAATGCTTACTGAAATATACAAATGAATGAACGAATTAGCACGACATGCTAAGTATGTTTCAGACTCTAATATGTCATTTCAAATATGTGCTTATTATAGGACATTTCACCAAGAAATTTAAAAGTCATGTCTAAACACATTTAGAAAAAGAACCTCAAAAGCATTACAGAAAGATGGAAAGCAACTTTACTGGGATCACTCATTTATGGTGTTTGTATCAGGAAACCAAAGTAATAAAAGATGATTACTTTATTGAGATATTCCCTAGTGCTTGTTCTGAGAAATTTAATAGCTCATAAAGGAACAATTTTTTTTTAAATCAGCTATCTTCTTTGCCATGGACTGGTCCAGTTTTATCATGTCTCACTGAGAAGCTAAATTTAAGTAATGTTTATTGAGCTGTATAATTTCATGAGCTACATAAAAATGATGATTTTTAAATGTTAATAAATGTCATCTCTGGAATTTCTGAAGTTTTTAAATGTTTAATCTTATTTCATAGACTACCAGAATTTTTATTTGCAGAGAAGTGTAGCTGATGGTCCTAATAAATAGACCAGCATAAATTCATATCTAGCACTGTGGGCACAACAGGACCCAAACACCTGTTACTTGGCCTTTCATCAAGAAAAGGTCACTGTGCAAGAGTTTATAAAACTTCACTTTCTACTTACTAGCTATGTGGATCTCTAGTTTGGGGTAAGTCATTTCTCATCTCTACATCTCAGTTTTCTCATCCATAACAGGCATTCATGATCCAGGTCTTCTCCAGCTCAGAGTGTAGTAACAGTCAAGGGAGATAACCAGCATGATGCTAGTCTGCTAGGGACATCATAACCAAATACTGCAATCTGGGGGACTTAAACTGCAGCAAAGTAATTTCTCAATTGGTCTTCCCTATGGGTCTATCTGTGTTCAAACTGTCTAATCTTTTAAGGTCATTAGTCATATAGGATTAGGGCCCACTCCAATGATCTAATTTTAATTTAATTTCCTCTGTAGAAATCCTATCTCCAAATGCAGTCACAATCTGAGTTGCTGGGAGTTATAGGATCTCAACATATGAACTTGGAGAGAAACAGCTAAGTCCATAACAGTGTCGATGGCAAATCCTTCCTGCTGACAAGGGATTATGTCTATAATTCCCACCATTTAAACCTGAAAAAAATATGAGATGTGTTCATTTATGGTCAGGTTAATGAGGACTACATGAAGCCATAAAATAAGTGGACAAGAAGCAAAAAGACAAGAGAATTGAGTGAAGAGTCCCTCAGTCCTGTTGAAGAACTTTACTTCTTTGATTTTCCTCTCTTCTGTATCATCAGTCTCTTTCACTCAACCAGTTTATCCCTGTCACCATGCAAATATTCCCTAGTATAGCGCATTCAAAAGTGTTTATACTGTGATCCACATGAGGCAATGCATTTTATATGAGGATGCAATACATACCTATATATGTGTGTAGCTATGCAACTATTTATAAGTACTTTAATAATAATATATTTCATAAAATAAAATTCTTACCTTCACTGCACAAAATGTACCTTGATAATTTTTTTGTTTTGTTCTATTTAATTTTTTTAATGATTATTGAAACACACTAAAATTATTCTAAGACCATGAATGGTTCACAAACTTCAGTTCAATAAATTCTGCTATAAAGGCATCACTTATTTTAAAGCAAAGCAAGGTCTTCCTTTACTGTACATGCTCCCTCCATAATCTTCCATTTTTTTGCTGCCCTTCTCAACCAAACTTCTTTAAAGAGATGGCAACAAACACTCTCTCCACTGTTTCACTTTCCACTAAGCAATTCAGATCACTTCCACCAGGCCTCTGTCCCAGTCGCTTCACTACATCTTCTCTTACAGTGATCACCAGCAACTTCCATGTGGCCAGATCCAAAGACACCATTCCAGTCACCTTTCTCGACCTCTAAATCGCCCTCCATATAACTGGCCATTCTGTCATTCTGAAAATACACTCATCTCTTGGCTTCTGAAACAGCAGTTTCCTGGTTTTCCTCAACCTCATATGTCCATCTCAGTCGCGTTTTTCTACCTTGTCCTCATCTACTTTATCACAGCAGAGGATTAGCAGGGCCCCATCCCAGACCCTATCCTCTTATTAATCTATCTATCCTAGATTCTGTCAAAACTGAAGTTAGATGTGATTTATATCCTTTAGAGTTCCCAATGTTTATCTCCTCCAGAATTCTTTTATTTTTTTGGCTTGTGGGGTCTTTGCTGCTGCACACAGGCTTTCTCTAGTCATGATGAGCAAGGGGAACTCTCTCGATGCAGTGCACACGCTTCTCAATGTCACGGCTTCTCTTGTTTCACTACTGGGTTCTAAGCACGCAGGCTCAGTACTTGGGGCACACACAGGGGCTTAGATGCCCCACAGCATGTGGAATCTTCCCGGACCAGGGGTGGAACCCATGTCCCCTGAATTGCAGGTGGATTCTTAACCTCTGGTTCACCAGAGAAGTCCCTCCAGAACTCTTACAATCGAAGCTCATATATTCAGTTGCCTACATGACATTCCCAATTGTGTATATGAGACTCAAAATATATTTCCGAACACATGGTTTTACCCATAAACCTATTGATTTTCTGACTAAATACACAACTACATACCCAGATACTCTTGTCAGAAATCAGGAAGTCTTCTTTTTCTTTTCCTCTCTCCTCTACACATGCAATTCACCAATATGACCTGTCCCTTCTCTCTTCAAACTAGGTCTCAAACTTTTTTCTTGGACTGTTATGATTCCTTCCTAATCACTCACTATTTCACATGTCCCCACAGATCAGTACCCCCAGCACACACTTGTTATTTTCCACAAAGCATCCAAAGTGATCTTTTAAAATGTGCATTAGATAATACCATTGCTTTCCTCCTCTCCCAAGCATGCATTCCTAATGACTGGCACTTATGAAACACTCAAGTTTTTTTTTTTTTTTTTTTTTAAGAATGAACAAAAACTGAATTTTCCATGCAGCCTTGGAAGAGACAAAGAAGCTGAAACAAAATGCTTCAAAACTACTTTCTTGCATATGTAGCCAGGAGAAAGGAAAAAGAAAAAATAGGGGTTTATACAAAAAGCCATGTCCAGAATGTTCTGATGTCATCCAGTGATACCAACACTATATATTCTTTCAAATTATCTGGAGTATAAAAAGATTGAAATTGTCAGGTTATGTGTGTCCAACTCATCTTTCAAATATTTAATGGAAAAGTAACAAATAAAGTTAATATATATGTCTATCTCCTTGTTTCTGAGACTAGAATGGGAAATTTTGGGCAATGGATCCTAGTTGTATAATAGTGTGAGTTACTACATACTATAAGCATTTCATATTTCATTAAATTTTCACAGAGTCAAGAGAGCTAGAGTCCTTTCCATTCTTATCTAGGGTATGGGGGAGATCATGCCTTTAAAAGGCACATTGAAATGCTACGAAAGTGTGGAGAGCCTCAAAGTCTGACCATGAGTCAGAGATGCAGTCCCCATGTTTCCACAAATGAAAAACAAGCTACCCATTCTACTGGGTTGGCCAATAAGTTCCATACAATACAATGGAAAAAGCTGAAGAACTTTTGGCCAACCCAGTACCTAATGCAAAAGAGCATACAGCTACTAGGAAAAAAGAAAGAAAGAAAACTGATTTAAACTGCAATTGTCCTCTACTTCTAAATAAATAAAAGTTATATTTTTCTGCCATATTTAATTTGCCCAGCCTTCAAAGGGCTAGATAGTGGTTGCATACAAAAGTGGGAAGGTTCATTAAAGGTGAAAAAGATTGAAATCAAAAGGTGAGACAAATATTGAACAGGAATGTGAAACCTCTGAAGGCCCAAAGACAAGATGTTTGGTTTTTTAGAGAAACTTGAGATGTGCCAGGCCTGAGCTAATGAAGTCCCTGGAGTCATAGTTAATCAACAAACATGAAGACAAAAACATAACTGTCAATTGTAGACATGATTTGGAGGTAAATTTTGAAGTCTTCTTAGTCACAGTTTTCCTTATTTTATATAATAACAGGTGTTTTTCCTATTAAGAAGAAGGGATACAGCAAGAGGAAAAGACAGGTAGGAAGTATTTCAAGATGAGGAAGTTTGTCCAAAAAGAGATCTTCAAGTTTGTAAACACTGCATTATGCGCGTGTGTGTGAGCACACACAATTTTATTAAAATATTTTTTAAAGAGCTCAAAATAAAGGAAAATGATTGTCTAAAGTTACTAGTTGCATCAAAATTCTGTTATCATAACCCTCTTATAAAACAACAATCCCTTTATTAGGTCCCAAACCCAACACAACATTAGAGTATCCATATGCATTTCTATAAATACAGATTTATAATATCAAATAATGGTCACCTTTTATTTTGGGAATTGGAAAAGCCTTTTCCTTTTAGCCTCTTACTTCAGATAGTAGAATTTGTTTTGAAATCAGAAAAAAATCAATACAAGAAGAGATCGTGTAGTTTTTCTGAGTTTAGAAAGTGAGGCTAAAACTTCATTAGCTTTATTATGGATGGAAAATAGGGCACTTGGGGAATAACACACAAGTTCCTTTATCTTTCCCTTTCCTCTTCTGTCTCTCTCCACTCTTTTACTGCCCTTCCTTTTCTTCTCCTTTTTCTCTTTTATTTTGCTTTTCTCTCTTATCCATTTCTTTTTTAAATGTATGAGTCAGAAGGGCAGTCCTAGAAACTTTAAACAATAGGAGAAATATGTATAAGAACATAATTTTCATCTTCATTATTACTGGAATTTGCTTATAGAGAACTGTTTTTGATTCAGAGCAGAAAGAAAAAGAAACAGGACAATGTTTAGTTTTTGTTTAGAATTTCTATGAAACATTGAAAGGATATTATATTCAAAGTCTAAACAAATTCACAAAATGAATGAAATTATTTTAAAAGACAAATGACAGAATAGTAGCTATCTTCTTGTAAGGCCACTTAAAAACAAGAATCAATTTTAGTAATTTTGCAACAGAAATTATCATATTGCAATGAATTGCATTAAATTGAGATTTTCTTTCAAGTTGCTTATTAACCAGATTTCATACTCAGCTGTTAGTGCTTGCTATAGATGTAAGATTAGTAAGTTAATATATTCATTTTTGAATTTTTCGTGAATAAATTATCTAACAATATTTTCTCTTTTATTCATCTTTTACTCTAGAATGATTATAACAAAGAACCTACTGGAGAGGCTTTCAGGTTGCAAACATTAATCATTTAATAGTTTTCTTTTATTTATTGTGATGGTATTTTATAATATTTTCTCTGATGGAGAAATCACCTTTTCTACTTACATTTATGACCTTCCTTGATAATTATCAACCACAGAGATGTTAGCATCAGTATGAACTGACAAGGAAGTCACAATTTCTGAATTGACCTCTGCCTCTTATATCAAAGAAAATAAATATAGAAAAGCATACAGAAAGATTCCATCTGAACTGAAAACCAAAAGTCCCAAATTGCCTGACCTGGAGCACATGAACTTTTGGATATTTCAGAGGTTCTCCTCCGGTCTTCAGTTCAGTTCAGCTCAGTTCAGTCGCTCAGTCATGTCCAACTCTTTGCAACCTCTTGAATTGCAGCATGCCAGGCCTCCCTGTCCATTACAAACTCCCGGAGTTCACTCAAAGTCATGTCCATCAAGTCAGTGATGCCATCCAGCCATCTCATCCTCTGTTGTCCCCTTCTCCTCCTGCCCCCAATCCCTCCCAGCATCAGAGTCTTTTCCAATGAGTCAACTCTTCACATGAAGTGGCCAAAGTACTGGAGTTTCAGCTTTAGCATCATTCCTTCCAGAGAACACCCTTAGGATTAATTAAAAATGGATAAAAGCATTATTTCAAGAATCAGGTTTTAAAGGTCATCTTACATTTTCACATAGTCCTGCAAACAATACATCTAGTTATCTAAGATGATCCCCTCAACATTCAATTCATTCATTCATTAACCAAATACTTCTTGAGTCTATACTTTATGCCACATACTGCTTTAGGTGTTGGAATAAATCAATGAGCCAGACAGGTAAATATCCCTGTCCTTGCAAAATCCATATTGTAATAGGGGGAGGCAGACACTAAATAATACACAAAGTAAATAGCAAATGGCATAGTTTATTAGAAGGTGATCAGTACTATAGAAGGGCTTCCCTAGTGGCTCAGATGGTAAGGAAACTGCCTGCAATGCAGGAAACTTGGGTTCGATCCCTGGATTAGGAAGACCCCTGGAGAAGGAAATGGCAACCCACTCCAGTATTCTTGCCTGGAGAATTCCATTAACTGGGAGGCGTGGCAGGCTACAGTCCACAAGGTTGCAAAGAGTCAGATACGACTGAGCAATTAACACACACACAGTAGTATAGAAGGGGAAAAAAAGTATAAGAAAAAAGGCGTGGTAATTGATTGCAATTAAAATAGTAGGCTCAATGAGAAGACGACACCTCATTAGAGATTTGAGGAAGTGATGGTATTCACCATGTGGATATCTACACAGGGTATTTCATGCAGAAGAAATAGCCAGGGCAAAGACCTGAAGCAAGGACATGACTGTATATTCAAGCAACAGCCAGGAGGCCAAGGTGACTGAGCAGAGCAGGGGAGTGGCAAAGGGAGAAGAAAATAACGGATCTAGAGCCTCTCAGGCTTCGCAGCTAGAGAAAGGCTCTGACATTTCTCTGAGTGAAATAGGACCCACTACAAGGCTGGATCAGCAGTGATATATTGTAGTCATACACATTTTAAGGGTCACACTGACTGTTAAACCAATAAAAGCAAGAGCAGAAATAAGGAGACCAGTTGAGAAGCTACTGTAGGTAAAGGAAAGAGTTGACACGTGGAGACCAGGGTAGTAAAAACAGTGATCTTCAAAAGTAGTTGGCTTGTTGATATGTACTGAAATGATAGTTAACAGCTTTCCTGATGCTAACAGCTTTCCTGATGAAGGGGATGTGGCTATGATAAAAGGGTACGAGCCAAGGATGACAAAAGTCTCTGCCTCCATTTGTAAATCTCAGGAATGGGCCATTCACATTTCTCCCAGAGGAATCTAAACTATAAACTTGACATTTCCCTCCACAGCTTACATCTCTTCAATGACATTCTATAACCCAGAGAGGAAAAACAGGAACTCTATATATGCCCTTTGTATGTCATTTAACTTTCCTGAATTTCATAACTGTTATCCAAATGGGAGAAGAATGACTGTTTCATATGATTTGAGAAAAAAATCAAATATAAGAATATATGAAAAACTTTCTACATTACATAAAATTTACTGATTAATAGAAATATTTGTTTTTATTTTTACAAAAAAATGAAGTGATTATATTTATTTTTATTAATTCATATTTTAAAAATCTTTTAATAATATCATTTTCTCCATAAATATATTTTAAATTAATTTTTACTGCAGTATAGTTGCTTTACCATGTTGTATTAGTTTCTACTGTACAGCAAAGTGAATCAGTTATTTTTAAAGTATAGGTAAACTAAGTTCCAATGGGTTATTAATCTGTGAAACACAGAAAATCAAACTTAGTTCATCAGAAATAAAGAGAAAGCCTGCACGCCTCAGCTACTGAACTCGTGCACCACAACCAGAGAGTCTGTGCACCACAAGGAAAGATCATGCACGCCACACCTAATACCTGCTGCAGCCAAATAAATAAATACTTTTTAAAAAGAAAGAAAACAACAGAGATATATATATATTTTTTTTAATTTTTTATCACCTAGCATCTTTCCAACCAGTTTTCAAGCTGATAGTTTGTACAGGGTCTTACCACTGGGTTAGGCATGATTATGCTCTGGCAAACTATATTTAGAATACATAGAATATATATAGGCAAAGAATTTAATATGTCAAGCTAAGATCATAAGATAAGATATCTCTCCAAATATGACTGATTAAATCACTGTGCTCAGTTTGTACTCTCAATGGGTCAGCTCCCCACTAAACAGAATTTGCATGCATCTCAGTGTTATTTACAAGTAATAAATTAGCAATATAAGTAGATTCAAGACATGGACAAAGCATCATTTATTAAAGTTATCACCAATACTTGGAAGCACAGCCACAGTTCTATTCAATTTTATTCTTGTCTGTTGGTTGTTAAAGGCATCAATGAAATTTATTTTATATGAGCACATATAAATCTATTTGGTAATTAAGAACTCATTTCTTCAGATTGTGTTATGACTCCCAAAGAGGAAAACATAAGAGGTCTATGTAGTCTCATTACAAACTTGAATACTTTTATGAAATGCCCTGACCTCTCCAAGGGAAAACTGCTTCTCAAACAATAAAACTTCCTCTTAATTTAATAAAATATATCATTATCCTAATATGTGATATTAATCTTAACTACCCATTTGGCCAAGGAAGTGTCTAAAAAAAAAAAAAAGTTATCTCCAGAAGTTTCCAAATATCTAAGCATGATGTTGATCATAATTATTCATCTCAATGGTAAAATCCCAGAAAAATTTAATCCAGAATTAGTAGTGCTCTGAAGATTAAATCTTAAGTGTTTTAAACTGCATATAAATATGAAATGTATATATAAAAATATAACGTTACAATTAATAAAGATTAATTTTGCCCTTAAAAAGTCACATTCATGTATTTTTGATATTTAAAATGCAACTTTTGATATTCAAAGGAACCAGTAATTATAGTTTCAGTTCAGTTCAGTTCAATCGCTCAGTCATGTCCGACTCTTTGCGACCCCATGAATCGCAGCATGCCAGGCCCCCTGTCCATCACCAACTCCTGGAGTTCACTCAGACTCATGTCCATCGAGTCCATGATGCCATCCAGCCATCTCATCCTCGGTCGTCCCCTTTTCCTCCTGCCCCCAACCCCTCCCAGCATCAAAGTACTTTCCAATGAGTCAACTCTTTGCATGAGGTGGCCAAAGTACTGGAGTTTCAGCTTTAGCATCATTCCTTCCAAAGAAATCCCAGGCTTGATCTCCTTCAGAATGGACTGGTTGGATCTCCTTGCAGTCCAAGGGACTCTCAAGTGTCTTCTCCAACACTGCAGTTCAAAAGCATCAATTCTTCGGCGCTCAGCCTTCTTGACAGTCCAACTCTCACACTCATACATGACCACTGGAAAAACCATAGCCTTGACTAGAAGGACCTTTGTTGGCAAAGTAATGTCTCTGCTTTTGAATATGCTATCTAAGTTGGTCATAAGTTTTCTTCCAAGGAGTAAGCGTCTTTTAATTTCATGCTTGCAATCACCATCTGCAGTGATTTTGGAGCCCCCAAAAATGAAGTCTGCCACTGTTTCCACTGTTTCTCCATCTATATGTCCTAATTATTCAACATTGCATAGTTGAAAACATTGATGCACTTCTTTTAACAGTTTTTAGTGAGTTTTGGACAGAGAAGGCGATGGCACCCCACTCCAGTACTCATGCCCGGAAAATCCCATGGACGGGGGAGCCTGGTGGGCTGCAGTCGGACACAACTGAACAACTTCACTTTCACTTTTCATTTTCATGCACTGGAGAAGGAAGTGGCAACCCACTCCAGTGTTCTTGCCTGGAGAATCCCAGGGACGGGGGGAGCCTGGTGGGCTGCCATCAGAGTTGGACACGACTGAAGCGACTTAGAAGCAGCAGCAGCAGCAGCAGTGAGTTTTGGAAATTGTTCTACTCATTTTTCATCATTTTCCTCAAGCTCTGCTGTCACTTTTAGAAAAGAAATTTGTCGGTTGAATCTTGAGGTTTCAAAAATATATTTTCTAAAACAAAGTACAAGTTTCATCCTTCACATAAATGAAACCTTTTGACTGTCAATAAACTAGTAAATATCCTTGAAATCTGAAAATGTGTTTCTCTTTAAAAACAGCTCACCATGCTATGGTTTTTAAAAAGTAAAGATGTTTAAAAGAAAAAAATCTGTACTATTTGAGATTTATGCTTTTGACTAGGCTTATTTCTCATGATGGTGTCGATAAGAGAAAAGGGTCCAGGAAGCATGGAAGAGAGAATTAATATTCATTAAGTCCTTGATATATCTATATATTGTTCTAGGACAGAACTCCTTTTGTGTCATTTATTCCTTACAATAACCCTTGAAGTAGGCAGTATTAACATTATTTCCTTAGATGAGGAAACTGAGATTCAGAAAGATTCAATAATATTGACCTTGAATCATTGGTAACAGCAAGACTAAAGTCCAGATTGCATTCCAAAACCCCCTGAGATGTCTACTCATTCACACTGCTTAAGGTTAGGGAGAATTAAAGACACCAGGACAACACAAAGATCATGGATTCAGAATCACCAGGTAGGGGACAAGGTTCTACAGAGTTGATTTCCAGCCATGGAAGAAAGTCTGTAGAGTCACATACAGAAGTATCTAATCAGACTCCACCAACGGTGGGTATGATCCATGTGAATGAATGCTAAACATTTCAAGTTTCTAGACTTAAAAGTTTATAATGAGTAATGCTGATTTGGTTAGGAGTAGTACTCTTGCCTGGAAAATCCCAAGGGTGGAGGAGCCTGGTAGGCTGCAGTCCATGGGGTCGCTGAGAGTCAGACATGACTGAGAAACTTCACTTTCACTCTTCACTTTCATGCATTGGAGAAGGACATGGCAACCCACTCCAGTATTCTTGCCTGGAGAATCCCAGGGACAGAGGAGCCTGGTGGGCTGCCATCTATGGGGTCGCACAGAGTCGAACACAACTGAAGTGACTTAGCAGCAGCAGCAGCAGCAGCAGACACATGGCCTAATCACACTCCATGCATCTTATTTCTTAAACTCAGCCAAGCCTATCACCTCAGTGAAAATATCCACACAACCATCAAACTCACTGAGAGCACTGGGCTCCAAAGCCCAGCATGTCTCTTCAGGAAAGGAGGCCAGAAGTAATTACCACCTAAATGACAGCTGAAGTAGAGATCACACACCATCCCAAATAAAAAATGCACAAACCATTTGGTCCTGTTCAGTTCAGATGTCGTGGAAGAAACCCAGCTGAGATGACACTATCATCTGAGCATTAAAAAGATAAAGATGTAATTTGGTGCACATTTTCATTGTAAGAAAATGTGCTCAGATCTTCAAGGATGCAAAGACAAACCTAGCCCAGCTTCTGTCACCAAAGAATCCAAGGTTTGGGACAGATTACACAAAAATAAATCAGATACAAGGAGAGAGCAAGGATGTTTAATAAGTCATAGATTAGACCGTGCTTATTTGACACTATCGCCCAAGCACTAAACTACATGCGACTCAGATATCATCTTAATTCTCCCAACATACAAATTATCACTTCTGTTTCACAGATGAGGAAAGCAAGGCTCAGAGATATTAGTTATCACACTGAAGACCACTTTGGCATAGCCAGTACATATCAACTGAAATTCAAAGCCCTGCAAATACACAGCCAGAGCTCCACATCTCAGGGTCTCAGAGATAGAGAATTCAGCCAGTTGACAGGGGAAAAGGACTATTCCAGTATCTCAGCAATAACTATACTCAGAGGAGAAGATATGTGAGCTGAGCACTTAAAGACAGACAATGTTTACACACAGGAGGTTGGAGGAGAGGGATATTCTATAGGTATCCTGCATAAGAATGGAGGAAGGAAAGCAAAGAGCCAGCGACCGAATGCAGAGCAGAAAGCCAGATAGCTAGCTGGACCCTAGAAACAGATTATAGGCTGGCTCACAGTGTTAGAAAGGCAGGTGGGGGAAAAAAAGAAAAAGAAAGAAAGGAAGGTGGGCACTCTATCACAGGAAACTCCAGACACTGAACTGAGGTGGGTCCCTGGACACTGTGGGGTCCAAGAAGTCTCAGCAGATAAGTGAACTGACTAGATACAACACAGCAAGATTAATCTGGTAACAGTACGGGAAAGTGAGAAAATTCATCAGACTCTTCTAGGCTTATTTAAGTTCAAGCAATCTTATCTAGGGCATTCACAGAAACCTCGTGAGCTGAGTCACTTCAGTCGTGCCCGACTCTGCAACCCTCTCAACTGTAGTCCGCCAGGCTCCTCTGTCCATGGGACTCTGCAGGCAAGAATACTGGAGTGGGTTGCCATGCCTTCCTCCAGGGGATCTTCCCCACCCAGGGATCTAACCCATGTCTCTTACGTCTCCTTCATTGGCAGGCAAGTTCTTTACCATTTGCGGCATGTGCGAAGCCCATGGAAACCTTATCCAGTTCATTAAAAGATTTAAATGTATGATTTTAAGGAAGAGTAACTAATAAATTACCTATCATGATTTTTAAAACCATGCCTATAAGAACACATTTATTCTAAGTATCATTTTAGATGGACCCACAATCAGTTTTAACTAAATCACTGCATTGCATTACTTGGTAATGCTCCAAAAATGATGATATAGAAAATAGAGACTTCCAAAATTAGGCATTTATGCTCCATATACACAGGCTCACCCACACAGCAATCACACTCTCTTCTCTTTTCTTCCTCTTCTCCCTTTCTCCTCCTCTCTTTATTTCTCTTCCCTTCTCCCTCCTTTAACCCCTCTGATCCTTCTCCTTCTCAGTCTCTAAGGACACAGATTCAACATTATCACTAAATAATCAGCAACATTAGCAGAAACCACTCTCACATTTTCTAAATATGCACTCATTATGGATATGTGAAATAAAAGATGATGACGAACTGGCAGAAATATGTAAATATCTTATCCTAGTCAGAATATAGCATCTTGTACTATTACATCATATTGTAATGCTATTAGTTTTTCATTAGGCATATGCTTCAAAAAGTAATAATATTCAGACTTTTGTATTGTGACAGAAGGTGGAGTGTCGAGGAAGCAGAGACCCATAAGCCGTTTGGTTATCTCATTTCAAACAATGATATTGGCAACATTTTCCTGGAATTCAGCTAAATGATAACAGTTTAAGAGATACACTATAGACTTCAGATATGCATAATGCAACATTTTCATGCCTTGTGTAAATATTATGACATGCCACCAGGGCCTTTAAACAATAGAGCGAATGCTCTGACAAATATTCTGTCCCTAATGGCCATGAGATGCATTATCTATTTGTCACAAATAAGCTAACACAACTGTGTGATATTTAAAAAATTTTTCCATCGAGTGAACACAGCTATCCTCTTTCTATTATTGCAACTTGCAAGCCAAATCCTTTATTGCAAAGTCAGACATTATGCATAAAAAGAGGGGAAAAAATCCCAGAGAGGGGCATAAAGGATCAGGTACAGATTGTGTAAGAACTTGCCAGTTAAGAGGAACAGGTGAAAACAATTAAAGTCCCCCAACCACTTTTTCATGCGGATGAGCAGCATAATAGAAAACCAACATTAGTGCCTATTATCTAGATAAGGCACTGGTGAAGAATTAAAAATTACCAGGACTTCTGTAAAAATTGGAATATCAAGGAGCCATCGGGACACGTCACAGAAGGAGATGGTTTCTCTCCGCTACCTACGTCCTCAAGCACTTCCCACCTCCAAACAATCATAGGAAATAAGTGAAAGAACATGCTAACACCCCAAGAGAGCTCTAAGAGAGAAGACAGAGCCAGTGATATACTAAGTTCAAACCAGAAGACAGGAAGAATTGGAATAAGAGGCGCTCACAAGAAGCAGGGGGCTTTCCAGGTGGCGCTGTTGGCAAAGGACCTGCCTGCCAGTGCAGGAGGCACAGGGGACATGGGTTTGATCCCTGGGTTGGGAAGATCCCCTGGAGAAGGGGAATGGCTTCCCATGCCAGTATTTTTGCATGGAGAATCCCATGGAGAGAGGAGCCTGGCGGGCTATAGTCCATGGTGTTGTAGAGTCAGACATGACTGAAGCGACTTAGCATGCACAGAAGAAAGCACACCACCTGGCCTTAAGTCTTCCCGGAAGTCGAAAACCACAGCGGCACAAAGACTCAATGTTGAGACCCCGTGCTTTGGTGTACATGCAGCGGAAATTCCCTTCCAGAGCCAGGAGCCAAGAAAAGCAGGGGAGCAAGGGAGCAAACAGGGAAATCAGTAAAGCTGTGAGAAGACATGATGGGAAAGCAAGGGATAGTGATGAGTACACAAGAAATGCCTCTCTCAGAAACAAACTTTGGATGAGAAATGTGAGAATACTGGAGGGAAGTTCTACTGGAGGCACCTTCATTTACAGCATGTATTTGCATCTTGTACTAACATCATATGTTCTGAGATTCACTATATAATCATATCATTTCTATAATAAATGAAAAGTGATCACAAATAAGGAATGGTTGTGTTAAACGGGACACACAATGGGTGAAATTAAAGATACGGGGTTAAATATTAGAAAATCAAATGTGGAAAAAAAAATTGAAGTGATTCAAATGAACTCAGTACAGAATGATTTAAGACAGAAAATGTTAACAGAATGGAACTTATGGAAGACATTCAAAAGACCAAATTCAAATGAAAAAGAAATGGGGGAAAAGACAGTAAATAGTTTTAACAGAATATAATTTTCCACAGCTAAAGAAAGATTTAAGATCCCAGGACAGGACTTAAAAGCTACTATAAAAATAAATTTATGAAAAAACAAACCCTTAAATCCCATTAAATTGAAGGCCTTAGCTTTCATTTTCAAGATCTAAAATTCCTATAGTTAGAAAACATACCCAAATCAATCTACAGATGCAATGCAATCCCTATCAAGCTACCAGCAGTATTTTTCTCAGAACTAGAACAAATAATTTCAAGATTTGTTGGAGTAAAGACAATCTCTTTAACAAGTGGTGCTGGGAAAACTGGTCAACCACTTGTAAAAGAATGAAACTAGATCACTTTCTAACACCACACACAAAAATAAACTCAAAATGGATTAAAGATATAAATGTAAGACCAGAAACTATAAAACTCCTAGAGGAGAACATAGGCAAAACACTCTCCGACATAAATCACAGCAGGGTCCTCTATGACCCACCTCCCAGTATACTGGAAACAAAAGCAAAAATAAACAAATGGGATCTAATTAAAATTAAAAGCTTCTGCACAACAAAGGAAACTATAAGCAAGGTGAAAGACAGCCTTCTGAATGGGAGAAAACAATAGCAAATGAAACAATTGACAAACAACTAATCTCAAAGATATACAAGCAACTTATGCAGCTCAACTCCAGAAAAATAAATGATCCAATCAAAAAATGGGCCAAAGAACTAAATAGGCATTTCTCCAAAGAAGACATATGGATGGCTAACAAACACATGGAAAGATGCTCAACATCACTCATTATCAGAGAAAAGCAAATCAAGACCACAGTGAGGTACTATTTCACACCAGTCAGAATGGCTGCGATCCAAAAGTCTACAAGCAATAAATGCTGGAGAGGATGTGGAGAAAAGGGAACCCTCTTACACTATTGGTGGGAATGCAAACTATGCAAACCATTATGGAAAACAGTGTGGAGATTTCTTAAAAACTTGCAAACAGAACTGCCTTATGACCCAGCAATCCCACTGCTGGGCATACACACTGAGGAAACCAGATTTGAAAGAGACACATGTACCCCAATGTTCACTGAAGCATTGTTTATAATAGCCAGGACATGGAAACAACCTAGATGTCCATCAGCAGATGAATGGATAAGAAAGCTGTGATACATATACACAGTGGAGTATTACTCAGCCCTTAGAAAGAATAAATTTGAATCAGTTCTAATGAGATGGATGAAACGGGAGCCAATTATACAGAGTGAAGTAAGCAGAAAGAAAAACACCAATACAGTATACTGACACATATATATGGAATTTAGAAAGTTAGTATTGATGACCCTGTATGTGAGACAACAAAAGAGACACAAAGGTATAGAACGGACTTTTGGCCTCTGAGAGAGACGGAGAGGGTGGGATGATTTGGGAGAATGGCATTGAAACATGTATACTATCATGCAAGAAACAAAGCACCAGTCTATGTTTGATACAGGATACAGGATGCTTGGGGCTGGTGCACGGGGATGACCCAGAGAGATGATATGGGGTGGAAGGTGGGAGGGGGCTTCGGCACTGGGAGATCGTGTACACCTGTGGCTGATTCATGTCAATGTATGGCAAAACCAATACAGTATTGTAACGTAGAATAAAGAAAAAAAAAAAAACATAAAGAGAACTTCAACAAAACTTATCTAAACTGGACTGGTTTCAAATCAGACTTTCACACAACCAGATACCAGGAAACAATGAAACTGAAAATCGTTCACTCTTTTGAGAGAAAAACAAATGATGACCCAATAACTAAACACCCAACACATTCTTGATTAATTGACAATGTATAAGAGCAGTAGAAAGCCATTCTCTCATATGCAAATTCTATCAAACTACTTAATGTTTTATCCTTTCTACAAGGACAAAAGAATAACTAAAGGCCTACCTTACCTAACCAAGAGAATAAATTTTAAAAACTCAAGAATTAAAACATTAGGGTTGAAAAGAAGAGTTAATTCTCATTGATTATCTTTAAGTTTAATGCAAAGTCCAAAATAACTCTCCAACTAGCTACTTTATCTATTATAACAATGGCACTGCCGTCCCTGTTTAGCTGCTCAGTTGCATCCAGGTCCTGCCACCTCATGGACTGTAGCCCACCGGTTTTCCGCTATCGGATTTCCCAGGCCAGAAATGCAGTGGGTTGCTACTTTCTTCTCCAAGGGATCTTCCCGATCTGGGAACTGAGCCTGTGCCTCCGGCACTGCAGGTGGATTCTTTACCCCTGGGCTTCCATCATTAGGAAGTCCTAATGATGGCACTATAATATCGTTCATTGAAAAATGCAACATCATCAGAAGAAATGAGAACGTTATAGAGTAACCTGAGAGGAAAAAAAGCAGGTTAATTTATTATTTTACATAGTATACATGACAGAAAATAATCTCAGAATTCTAGACAATTAAGGATCATTCGATTTTGTGTGATTATAAGAAAAAGATCCTCTAAACACTTTTAAACCTTAGAAATCATCACTACAAACAAAGCTAGTGGAGGTGATGGAATTCCAGTTGAGCTATTTCAAATCCTGAAAGATGATGCTGGGAAAGTGCTGCACTCAATATGCCAGCAAATTTGGAAAACTCAGCAGTGGCCACAGGACTGGAAAAGGTCAGTTTTCATTCCAATTCCAAAGAAGGGCAATGCCAAAGAATGCTCAAACTACTGCACAATTGCGCTCATCTCACACGCTAGTAAAGTAATGCTCAAAATTCTCCAAGCCAGGCTTCAGCAATATGTGAACCATGAACTCCCTGATGTTCAAGCTGGTTTTCGAAAAGGCAGAGGAACCAGAGATCAAATTGCCAACATCCGCTGGATCATGGAAAAAGCAAGAGAGTTCCAGAAAAACATCTATTTCTGCTTTATTACTCTGCCAAAGCCTTTGACTGTGTGGATCACAAGAAACTGTGGAAAATTCTGAAAGAGATAAGAATACCAGACCACCTGACCTGCCTCTTGAGAAACCTATATGCAGGTCAGGAAGCAACCATTGAAACTGGATATGGAACAACAGACTGGTTCCAAATAGGAAAAGGAGTATGTCAAGGCCGTATATTGTCACCCTGCTTATTTAACTTCTATGCAGAGTACATCATGAGAAATGCTGGGCTGGAAGAAACACAAGCTGGAATCAAGATTGCCGGAAGAAATTTCAATAACCCCAGATATGCAGATGACACCACCCTTATGGCAAAAAGTGAAGAGGAACTAAAGAACCTCTTGATGAAAGTGAAACAGGAGAGTGAAAAAGTTGGCTTAAAGCTCAACATTCAGAAAACGAAGATCATGACATCTTGTCCCATCACTTCATGGGAAATAGACGGAGAAACAGTGGAATCAGTGTCAGACTTTATTTTGGGGGGCTCCAAAATCACTGCAGATGGTGACTGCAGCCATGGAATTAACAGACACTTACTCCTTGGAAGAAAATTATGACCGTCTTAGACAGCACAGTGAAAAGCAGAGACATTACTTTGCCAACAAAGGTCCATCTAGTCAAGGCTATGGTTTTTCCAGTGGTCATGTATGAATGTGAGAGTTGAACTGTGAAGAAGGCTGAGTGCCGAAGAATTGATGCTTTTGAACTGTGGTGTTGGAGGAGACCCTTGAGAGTCCCTTGGACTGCAAGGAGATCCAACCAGTCCATTCTGGAAGGAGATCAGCCCTGGGATTTCTTTGGAAGGAAGGATGCTAAACCTGAAACTCCAGTACTTTGACCACCACATGTGACGAGTTGATTCACTGGAAAAGACTCTGATGGTGGGAGGGATTGGAGGCAGGACAACAGAGAATGAGATGGCTGGATGGCATCACTGAGTCGATGCATGTGAGTCTGAGTGAACTCCTGGCATGCTGCGATTCATGGGGTCGCAAAGAGTCTGACATGACTGAGCGACTGAACTAAACTGAGTTGAACTGAAACACTTTTAATAAGAAAGAAACTGGTACAACTTTAAATAAAGTACAGTTTAGCAAGGTAGACCAAAAAGCTTAGAATTACTGACACCCTTTGTACTAACAGCTACATTTTTTATTATGTGCAATAAAACACAGTTTAAATAGTACAACTTTGGAAACAATAGGAAATTGGCTAAATGAAAGACAGTGTTTTAGGAAGGTTAAGTATAACTCTGGCGAAATCTTCATACTGTATTAAGTAATGGGAAGTGGGGGGTTTATATGTACAAATAAAATCATTCACAAGACCTGTCGGATTATACCAAAAGCATTGTAAGTATGCTTCTCTTGTAATGGAAGTGGCTTCATTGTGTGGATTTGACACTAAATTTCGAACTGGAAAATGGGAATTTGAATCACAATCTCAACTACTTTTAAGTAACTTGGGTCACCATGGTCAAGTAGTATCTCCCCTCTCCAGACCTCAGTTTCAGTCCAGCTCAGTCGCTCAGTCATGTCCGACTCTGCGACCCCATGAATCTCAGCACGCCAGACCTCCTTGTCCATCACCAACTCCCAGAGCCCACCCAAATCCATGTCCACTGAGTTGGTGATGCCATCCAACCATCTGATCCTCTGTCGTCCCCTTCTCCTCCTGCTCTCAATCTTTCCCAGCATCAGGATCTTTTCAAATGAGTCAGCTCTTTGCATCAGGTGGCCAAAGTATTAGAGTTTCAGCTTCAACATCAGTCCTTTCAATGAACACCCAAGAAGAACTTCTTTAGGATGGACTGGTTGGATCTCCTTGCAGTCCAAGGGACTCTCAAGAGTCTTCTCCAACACCACAGTTCAAAAGCATGAATTCTTTGGTGCTCAGCCTTCTTCACAGTCCAACTCTCACATCCATACATGACCACAGGAAAAACCATAGCCTTGACTAGACTGACCTTTGTTAGCAAAGTAATGGTCTCTGCTTTTCAATATGCTATCTATGTTGGTCATAACTTTCCTTCCAAGGAGCAAGCATCTTTTAATTTCATGGCTACAGTCAACATCTGTAGTGATTTTGGAGCCCCCAAAAAAGTCTGACACTGATTCCACTGTTTCCCATCTATTTCCCATGAAGTGATGGGACCAGATGCCATGATCTTTGTTTTCTGAATGTTGAGCTTTAAGCCAACTTTTTCACTCTCCTCTTTAACTTTCATCAAGAGGCTCTTTAGTTCTTCTTCACTTTCTGCCATAAGGGTGGTGTCATATGCATATTGATATTTCTCCCAGCAATCTTGTGGGAAGAAGATATTTCTCCCAGGAAGCTTGTGCTTCCTCCAGTCCAGAATTTCTCATGATGTACTCTGTAGCCTGACAATATACAGCCTTGACGTACTCCTTTTCCTTTTGGACCCAGTCAGTTGTTCCATGTCCAGTTCTAACAGTTGCTTCCTGACCAGCATAGAGGTTTACTTATCTGTGAAAGAACCTCAGTTTACTTATCTGTAAAATATCAATAAACATACTGTACCTTTACTATGTTTTCTTATTAAAATGCTAAATATCAAATATAGTAACAAGAACACAGTCTAAATTTCCTCTCAGTTCTTTTTAAAATGCACAAAATTATAAAAATTAACCATAAAACTTGAGTGCCTGTACTATGTATTTTCAATCTAGGTTACCTCCTCCAAATATGAAGAGGCAGAATTACTGTTATTTTAATAGTAACGTGGCATTTCCCAAAGTACATCCACACATCACTAGTTTCTCAGAACATGAATATCTATTATAAGATAAGGGCTTCATGATAAGATAATTTGGGGAAGTACAGATTAGTAACAGGTTTCTCTACTGCAAGGCTCACACTTTAATATATGGATGGAATTCTGACTGCAAGGGGGTTAAAGTTTTGACCAGAGATCTCCATCTACTTTGGGCCACTTGCAGGGCTTGTGTTCTATAGCCATACCATATGAATGGCTGTTACACAGAGAATGCCTGTGTCAGATCACAGTATAGCTATGACAAGGGATGAGAAAATGACTCTAGTGCAATCAGAACCACAAGGTAACTGGGAAGGCAGAAAAGGAGGGAGATGACCAAGAGAAACATTCTATCTCACCCACAGCTTTAGAAAAGGGACCTAAAGCAATTATTATTGAATAATTAACTGATGGTAATAATGGAAAGGAATAATTTCTTATGGTAGAAATATTTGTTTATGAAGTCATCATGATTTGTGAGCTTAACAGGTTTATGAACTTAACAGACACTGTTTACCTGAAACTATCAGTTCAGTTCAGTCTCTCAGTCATGTCCAACTCTTTGCGACCCCATGGACCGCAGCACGCCAGGCTTCCCTGTCCATCACTAACTCCCAGAGCTTAATCAAAGTCATGTCCATCGAGCTGGTGATGCCATCCAACCATCTCATCCTTTGTCATTCCCTTCTCCTCCTGCCTTCAATCTTTCCCAGCATCAGGGTCTTTCCAATGAGCCAGTTCTTCATATCAAGTGCCCAAAGTATTGGAGTTTCAGCTTCAACATCAGTCCTTCCAATGAATATTCACAACTGATTTCCTTTAGGATGGACTGGTTGGATCTGCTTGCAGTCCAAGGGACTCTCAAGAGATTTCTCCAACATCACAGTTCAAAAGCATCAATTATTCGGTGCTAAGCTTTCTTTATAGTCCAACTCTCAGATCCATACATGATGACTGGAAAAACCATAGTTTGGACTAGATGGACCTTTGTCAGCAAAGTAATGTCTCTGCTTTTTAATATGCTCTCTAGGTTGGTCATAGCTTTTCTTCCAAGGAACAAACATCTTTTAATTTCATGGCTGCAGTCACCATCTGCAGTGATTTTGGGAGCCCCCAAAATAGTCTCTCACTGTTTCCATTGTTTCCCCATCTATTTGCCATGAAGTGATGGAACCGGATGCCATGATCTTAGTTTTCTGAATGTTAAGTTTTAAGCCAACTTTTTCACTCTCCTCTTTCACGTTCATCAAGAGGATCCTTAGTTCTTCATCGCTTTCTCCCCTAAGGGTGGTGTCATCTGCATATCTGACATTATTGACATTTCTCCAAGCAAACTTGATTCCAGCTTGTGCTTCATCCATCCCAGCATTTTGCATGATATACTCTGCATATAAGTTAAATAAGCAGGGTGACAATATATAGCCTTAACATATTCCTTTCCCGATTTGAAACCAGTTTGTTGTTCCATGTCCAATTCTAACTGTTGATTCTTGACCTGCATACAGATTTCTCAAGAGGCACGTCAGGTGGCCTGGTATTTCCATCTCTTTCAGAATTTTCCACAGTTTATTGTGATCCAGACAGTCAAAGGTTTTCACGTAGTCATATAGCAGAAGTAGATGTTTTTCTGGAACTCTCTTGCTTTTTGATGATCCAACGAAATGGATCGATGATGTTGGAAATTTGATCTCTAATTCCTCTGCCTTTTCTAAATCTAGCTTGAACATTTGGAATTTCATGGTTCAAGTAGTGTTGAAGCTTGGCTTGGTGGATTTTGAGCATTACTTTGCTAGCGTGTGAAATGAGTACAATTGTGCAGCAGTTTGAACATTCTTTGGCATTGCCTTCCTTTGGGATTGGAATGAAAACTGACCTTTTCCAGTCCTGTGGCCACTGCTGAGTTTTCCAAATTTGCTGGCATATTGAATGCAGTACTTTTCCAGCATCATCTTTCAGGATTTGAAATAGCTCAACTGGAATTCCATCATCTCCACTAGCTTTGTTCATAGTGATGCTTCCTAAGGCCCACTGACTTTGCATTCCAGGATATCTGGCTCTAGGTGAGAGATCACAGTCACTGTGATTATCTGGGTCATGAAGTTCTTTATCATATAGTTATTCTGTGTATTCTTGCCACCTCTTCTTAATATCTTCTGCTTCTGTTAGGTCCATACTATTTCTGTCTTTTATTGTGTCCATCTTTACATGAAATGTTCCCTTGGTATCTCTAATTTTCTTTAAGAGATTTCCAATCTTTCCCATTCTATTATTTTCCTCTACTTCTTTGCATTGATCACCAAGGAAGGCTTTCTCATCTCTTCTCGTTATTTGTTGGAACTCTACATTCAAATGGGTATATCTTTCCTTTTCTCCTTTGCCTTTAGCTTCTCTCCTTTTCTCACCTATTTGTAAGGCCTCTTCAAACAACCATTTTGCCTTTTTTCATTTCTTTTTCTTTGGGACGGTCTTGATCACTGCCTCCTGTACAATGTCACGACCCTCTGTTCATACTTCTTCAGGAACTCTATCAGATCTAAACCCTTGAATCCATTTGTCACGTCCACTGTATAATCGTAGAGGATTTGATTTAGGCCACACCTCAATGGCCTAATGGTTTTCCCTACCTTCTTCATTTTTAGTCTGAATTTGACAATAAGGAGTTCATGATCTGAGCCACAGTAATCTCCTGGTCTGAAACTATAGCTATATATGTTTCTCATGCCAAAAAAAAAAAAAACCAGAACAAAAAAAGACCTAGCCAATGTTCTCCACTTTTTTCCAGTAGTAGAGAGTAGGACATGAGCAAGAGGGCAGATTCATCCCAAGAAGAGTGGAAAGTTATTCACAATTCCAACTATCAGATCTCCACGGTTCTCACAGCAACTTCTAATATATTATAAAGGCTTCTATTTAAAAAAAAAAAAGTGTGTTTTTGGAAACCAATATGCTTTCCACCCTTATGGCAGAAAGTGAGGAGGAACTAAAAAGCATTTTGATGAAAGTGAAAGAGGAGCGTGAAAAAGTTGGCTTAAAGCTCAACATTCAGAAAACTAAGATCATGGCATCTGGTCCCATCACTTCATGGGAAATAGATGGAGAAACAGTGGAAACAGTGTCAGACTTTATTTTGGGGGATCCAAAATCACTGCAGATGGTGACTGCTGCCATGAAATTAAAAGACGCTTACTCCTTGGAAAGAAAGTTATGACCAATCTAGACAGCATATTCAAAAGCAGAGACATTACTTTGCTGACTAAGGTCCATCTAGTCAAGGCTATGGTTTTTCCTGTGGTCACATATGTATGAATGTAAGAGTTGGACTGTGAAGAAGGCTGAGCGCCAAAGAATTGCTTTTGATCTGTGGTGTTGGAGAAGACTCTTGAGAGTCCCTTGGACTGCAAGGAGATCCAACCAGTCCATTCTGAAGGCGATCAGCCCTGGGATTTCTTTGGAAGGAATGATGCTAAAGCTGAAACTCCAGTACTTTGGCCACCTCATGCGAAGAATTGACTCACTGGAAAAGACGCTGATGCTGAGAGGGATTGGGGGCAGAAGAAGAAGGGGATGAGATGGCTGGATGGCATCACCGACTCGATGGACATGAGTCTGAGTGAACTCTGGGAGTTGGTGATGGACAGGGAGGTCTGGTGTGCTGCGATTCATGGGGTCGCAAACAGTCAGACACGACTGACTGAACTGAACTGAACTGGTACTTTCCACATGAAATCCGTTAGTGAAAGAACAAAATAATTTTATTTTTAAAAACTATTTCAAACTGGTAGATAGTTCACAGTTTTAGTTTTCACTCAGCTTATATCATCAATTATCCCAATTGGGATAATAATGGAACAAATGGCAGTTTTCACTTGTATTAAATATCAGTTAATACACGTTAGAAAGAATCTAACTTAAACTGGGGTTTTGTTTTCATCCAAAAAGAAGTTGTTGTTTTTTTTTTACTAAGAGAGTTCTTGCCAAGGTAAGTCAAAAATTAAGCATGGTACTTTGTCTCACTTGATTATGCTAGAAATTATGATGTAATATATAACTTGCTTATCAATATTCATGAAAATCATTGGTTCTCAGGAATTTACATAGTTCATTCTGAAGATTAAAGAATTATCACTTTTCAAACATTAAAGATTAGTAACAGATACACCCTACTTCATATAAAACAGATAAACAAGGACCTACTCTTTAGCAAAGAAAACTATATTCAGGGTCTTCCCTGATGGTTCAGTGGTTAATGGCAAGCCACTCCAGCATTTTGCCTGGAAAATCCCACGGACGGAGGATCCTGATAGGCTACAGTCCATGGGGTCGCAAAGAGTCGGACACGACTGAGAGACTTCACTTACTTTTCAGTGGTTAAGACCCTGCCCTTCCAGTGCAGGGGTGTAGGTTCAACCCCTGGTCAGAGAACTAAGGTCCCACATGCACATGGTGCAATCAAAAAGTGGCAGGGGGCGGGGTACTATATTCAATATAATAACCTACAATGGAAAAGAATTTTTAAAAGAATATGTACATATATATGTATAATTGAATCACTTTGTTGTATACCTAAAACACAATACTCAAACAGCTGTACTTCAATTTAAAATATATATATTAAGAGTTAATAGACACTATTTTAAGTTGAAATTAACAGCAAAAATGCATCATGCGTGCACGCGGGTGAAATTGCTTCAGTCATTTCCAACTCTTTGTGACCTTAAGGACTACAGCCCACCAGCCAGGCTTCTGTGTCCATGGGATTCTCCAGGCAAGAATACCTGAGTAGGTTTACCATTTCGTCCTCCAGGGGATCTTCCTCACCCAGGAATCAACCCCCATCTCTTATGTCTCCTGCACTGGTAGGCGGGTTGTTCTGTCCTGCTAAACCAACAGCTTCCATTCTCATTAGCATCCTTTGAGCCTGTACTTTGAGCTAGAGTGTCTATTAGGTGCCAAGCTCTACGCTCCTTACGTGATTTTTCATGACTTTTTGTCCTATGACCCTGAGGTTATAGGAACCACTTTCTCAACAAGAATGGGTCAGAGAAATTAGCAAAACAACATTAATGGGTTCGTTTTGTAAAGCAAAATGTCGTTGTTGTGTCTTTAAGTCATTTCCGTCTTTTTGCCATCCCATAGACTATAGCTCGCCAGACTCTTCTGCCCATGGGATTTCCCAGGCAAGAATACTGGAGTGAGTTGTCATTTCCTTCTTCAGGGGATCTTCCTGACCTAGGGATCAAACCTGGTTCCCCTGCATTGGCAGGTGGGTTCTTTACCGGTGAGCCACAAGGGAAGCCTTGCAAAGCAAACTATTATCCACATAGACAGTGTATATATTGAAAATCCTCATTAGTACTGAAACAACTTAAGAGTTCCTGTCAATCAGCAGTCTCTCATGCCCAACCCTTTCTGATTCTACAGATCTGTATCAAAGCCTATATCATAACATATGATATGTTATAATACATTATATCAGGGCATAAAGATGTATCCTGCCTTTGCATACATCAGTAGTCTATCAGTGGGAATCGTTAATACAGTGTTCTCAGGTTTTTGACTCAATTTATCTACTTTTCTACATCCTGGTTCCCAACATAGCTAGCTAAACAATCAATTCAATGTTTGGAGAGCAAGAGTAATAACATACAAATCTGGGCTTGTATTTCATTAGCAGTGAAAAAGTACTACATTTATTTATGCTTGAAATTTTCAGCAATGAGGGACTTTTCTGGCAGTACAGTGGATAACAGTCTGCCTGCCAAGGCAGGGGACACACCTTTGATTCATATTTGGGGAAGATTCACACGCCGCAGAGCAACTTAGCACAAACGCCACAACTACGGAAGCCCGCACGCCTGGAGCCACGCTCCGCAGCAAGAGAAGCCGCCCCAGTGAGAGGCCCAAGCAACTAGAGAGCAGTCCCTGCTTCCCGCAGCCAGAGGAGGCGTGTGCAGCACGGAAGGCCCAGCGCAGCCAAAAGCAAGGAAACGTGTTCAGAAATGAGTTTTCTCTTAGAAAGAAAAAATTATCTTGACAAATATAATTTAGCTAGTTTCTACTCAAATATTGATAACATAAAATATTGCTAGCATTAGAGACAAATATTAACATATTAATAGCATTACCTACCACATAAAATGTTGATAACATTATATTACATACATAATATAATTGTAAGGTATGTAGGTATGTATGTATAATGTAATGTAACATTGTAATGTATGTTATGTAACATTATATTACAATGTTACATTACATTATACTACAGTTACATTGCATTACAATGTTTCAATTACAATTATGTAACTGTTATATAACATGTAATATATGTTATGTAACATTACATTACATACATATTACATTGATAACAAAGACTGATAACATTACATACAGCATAAAATATTGATAACATTACATACAAATATTGATAACACACAGCATTAGTAACAGTAACACTCTCACTAATTGGTACTCATATGGCTATTTTAATCTCTACTCTGGGAATTTCACCTGAAACCTTCCAGCAACAAAGAATAGTAAAAATACAGTAGTTAACATAGATCAGAAATGGATGTTTCCATACTACTTATTGCTGTTAGTGAATTTAACATCCTGAATTCTCCATACTGCATCAAAATCTCATAGTTAACTGGCAAAAATCGGTGCTAATAAGACTAACCCAATGAAATCAACGTGACTTTATTGCAGTCTCCACTTCTAAAAGTTATAATTTCTACAAAAGGATTTGTAATTTAAAGAACCGATGAAGCCAGTTTCCCACATAAAACAATACAGATGACTTCAGAAATAAACCATAAAAATATTCCCTTGGATAAAACAGACTTAAATATCTTTTAGATTCATCTTCAAATTTTGCACATTTAATATGAGAGTAAACAGCCTCAGGACACATCTCCCTTCATCTCTGCTTAATAGCATAGGCATGACTAACAGGAATAAATTTGTAGAATACTCAAGTCAGAAGGATGCTTAGAAATAATCCAGACCTACTCCACTGTTTTTAATTCCAGTCCTCAGATGAGGAGATAGACCTAAAGATAAAAATAGGGACAGTAACTCTGGGGAATACAAATTCCATCACAAACATGGCTCTACTCAAGAACCATGCCCCAAACATTATCCACAGCCGATCTTGGATCTTCAGCCTCTCCAGCATGATTCCCCTAGGTATCCATATGCAGTCTATAATTTCCCTTCTGTAAAACAAACAAACAAACAAAAAAATAGGCCCTTGGCCAATTAACTTCCTTCCAACTAAGCCTCTTGATGAAAGTGAAAGAGGAGAGTGAAAAAGTTGGCTTAAAGCTCAACATTCAGAAAACGAAGATCATGACATCTTGTCCCATCACTTCATGGGAAATAGATGGGGAAACAGTGCAAACAGTGTCAGACTTTATTTTTTGGGGCTCCAAAATCACTGCAGATGGTGACTGCAGCCATGAAATTAAAAGACGCTTACTCCTTGGAAGAAAAGTTATGACCAACCTAGATAGCATAGTGAAAAGCAGAGACATTACTTTGCCAACAAAGGTCCATCTAGTCAAGGCTATGGTTTTTCCCGTGGTCATGTATGGATGTGAGAGTTGGACTGTGAAGAAAGCTGAGCACCGAAGAATTGATGCTTTTGAAGTGTGGTGTTGGAGAAGACTCTGGAGAGTCCCTTGGACTGCGAGGATATCCAACCAGTCCATTTTGAAGGAGATCAGCCCTGGGATTTCTTTGGAAGGAAGGATGCTAAAGCTGAAACTCCAGTACTTTGGCCACCTCAAGTGAAGAGTTGACTCACTGGAAAAGACTCTGATGCTGGGAGGGATTGGGGACAGGAGGAGAAGGGGACGACAGAGGATGAGATGGCTGGATGGCATCACGGACTCGATGGACATGAGTCTGAGTGAACTCCAGGAGTTGGTGATGGACAGTGAGGCCTGGCGTGCTGCAATTCACGGAAGTCACAAAGAGTCGGATACAACTGAGCAACTGAACTGAACTGAAGTGACACTGTATCATCTTTGTGTGCATGCTAAGTTGCTTCAGTTGTGTCTGACTCTTTGTGACCCCCAAGGACTGTAGGCTACCAGGCTCGTCTGTTCATGGGATACTCCAAGCAAGAATACCTGAGTGGATTGCCATGCCCTCCTCCAGGGGATCTTCCCAACCCAGGGATCAAACCCACGACTCTTAACATCTCCTGCATTGGCACCACCTGGGAAGTCAAGGTAATGGTCAATAAACTGAAATGTATTTTTGTTCTATCCTTGTTGTTTTTCTGGTTTGTTAAATACACCATTTTATTGCAAAAATTATCTTACAAATTATCATATGAGACTATTCATCAATAACAAACAACAAAAGTGAATCTTATTCCTTGATTAATAAATACCTCTGTTTACCACTATCAGTCATGACAGTTAAAGGCAGTTGGTGTGATACAGTGTGTATGAATATGGATAGTGTACCTCCACAGGAAAAATATTTTCGACATGAAAAATATTTTCGACATGAAAAATATTTCAGTGAGTTTCCTTTTATTTAAAAAAAAACATTTTTCACTGAATTTTTCAATATATCCTTGAGATGCAGCTAAAAATGTTTGAATACTAAAGCTCTGAGATGAATTTAACAAGTAATTTTGAAGAGGTCATTATTAGTAGCTTCTGATAATTTTCTAGCCATATTTGCTGCTCTCTCCCTTGAAACTCATACATAATTGTTCTACTGCCATTTATATTAATCAATGATGCTCTTATTCTAATTCTAAAATACATTTAATCAAATTTTAGTTATATTACATATCCTCCAAAAGCCATTTTCCCACACATATTTGACATTAACTGGGAACTTTACACATTTTGCAATATCATCTCTCTCATCAAGTTCTATTGCACCTCCATTCTGAATTTTGCCAATTAGTTTTCATTGCTTCTAAGTCACATGATGGGATACTGGATCAATGATACAAGATAAAGTTTTTATTTTCATCAGAAAATTTATCATTAAAAATATACCATGATATTCACACAGGCTAAATTTTTTTAATAGTTATATGTGTCATTTTCTCTTTTATCACCCAGTAAACACCTGCAATAATAGGAGTTTCACATAAATAGTTGTGGGATAAATAACTCATTGTACCATAACTATAAGTTTCTTCTTTCATTGAAAATAATTAAAAGACATTGATTAAGTACAGTTAACACTTTTTCCAAGTATCAATTCAATTTGAAAGTTTTAAACTTTTATTTTCAAAAATATCACTGTAAAATATGTAGAAGAGTCATTTTGTATATCTGATTTAAAAACTATTCTAAAATATCTTAATTTTCATAAGTGTGCTAAATTTATCCTCTAAAACTTTTGTTTAAAATTGAAACTGTCCCTTATTAGTCAATATTTTATCAATACATCACTATTTACATTTCTAAATCCTGCATTTGAGCATAGCTCTGTATTTTTAACTCATCATTCTCTCTTCTTAATAATAAATCAATCCATGTTAAGTGCAATCTATATTTACTAAACTGTGGCAGTTGTTACAAATTCAATAATGTTCTTTCTGAAAAACACTCAAGTTCTATAGCCCAAAACGTGACTGAAAAATCTCAACACTTTTACTCACAACACAAAAACAATTCCTGGCTTTGTCTCACAATTAACTATTAATTACACATAAATAAAAATGAATTTTACTCTCTCTTTACAGTGATGATCAAATTGACTCTCACAGGCTAGAAAATCAAATGAACAGTTAATGAAAAAAATGATGAAACAATCCATTTCTACCCAGTAGGTACATTCAGTGTACTCCTCTACTAACTGCTGTCTCGCTTTGTGAACTGTTATTTGTTACAGTAATTACTGTCAAGCATGCAAATTCTCCATTAATAGATTTAGGCAAATATTTCTACATTATGGTGTACTATATATTATTATTATACTGTTCTGTTCCACTCTATACTATTTTTCTTTTCTTTTTTAAAATGCTGATTGTAATTTACAAGATTAGTTTTATTACCTACTCAAGGGTCACAACCAGCATTTTCAAAAACACTAATTTATGCTATACAACACAATGGAAGAGGAGAAAAGCATCAAAAATTAAATTTGGGCACATCACATTGAAAGCATCTGCCTTAAACACATCTAGTCTCTGGAACATCTCCACTTCCCATCTCCCTGCTTCCTACTCAGTTCCCAAGCCCCCTACATTAATAATCATCCATTAGGCAAGGGTTCTTTACAAAGTGAACAGTCATATTTCTCTAAAAATTGTTGGGATATGTCACAAAAAATAATGATAGTAATTATACCAACTTTAATGTTTGTAAATTTGAAATAGCTGATAATTATAAGCAGAACTTAGAGCTGAAAAAATCAAGATGCCACTATCAAGTCCAAACCTCAGAAGATGAGCTTGGACTGTTCTAGTTATCAGGCTTGGTCCAAGGTCACTTCTGAACAGCACACACAGTGGCAACATAAAGCCTTCTAGCTGAGACAGTGGAGTATGTGGGGTAAGAGGACTGGTTCCAGAATCAGACTTCCTGGGCTTAAATCTCATCCTACCCATGTCAACGCTGTATTCAGTTTCCCAAACCATAAAAAGGTTAACAACAATATCTCACAGGGATGCTTAAGGAATTAACAAGAGTTGAACAAAGCGCTCAGAGCAATCCTGGCACACAGTAACACACAAAGACGCCAAAAAATGTTGTGATTATTCTGTTACTCTTTGCTCCCTTCACTGGTATGTCCCCTGCATCCATGGGATTCTCCAGGCAAGAACACTGGAGTGGGTTGCCATTTCCTTCTCCAGGGGATCATTTCAACCTAAGGATCAAACTCAGGTCTTCATCACTGCAGGCAGACTCTTTACCATCTGAGTCACCAGGGAATCCCCACTTTCAAAATAAACGAGTACTCAGACCAATACTGGCACATGGTGAGCACACACAGATGTTAATACACATTGTTTTTATTCCGTTATTCTTTGATCCCTTCACTAGTATGTCTACATATGCATGTCAATCTTGGAACATTTTCTGCCTTAATTTTTCTGAGCATTGTAAAAGGCATTCCTCTAATGCCTCTGCTCTTAATGAAACATACATTTTGAAGGTTTATTAAAATATTTTTTTACATTTATTAAAATATTTTTCTTTTCTCCCTACTTATATATTTTATAATGCGATCTTCAGAAAAACTTTGCAGTTAATCTATTTCATCACCCATTCTTTTGTTCATGCACAATATTTGTTCATGTACAATAATAAAACAGATATGATGCTAAGTCCTGGAATGACACAGTCCATGTTATCAAAGGAGTTAATGATCTGATGAGGTAGAACCAACACACATACAAAAAGTAATTATAAATTATATATATATATAGCAAGGGTGATTCAGAGAAAAAGATTAAACATGTTTTGGAAAGACAGGATAATACAAATGTTTCTGTCAATGGGAAGAATCACTGAAAAGGGAATATTCAAATTGCCTCAGAGCATGAATAGGAGCTTGGCAAAGGAGAAGTTCAGTTGGCATGATAGAATTCTAAGCAGCAAAGAGGTCATATTTGGTTTTTATAGGACAATTTTAGAAGAACTGTGGACGAAAGTTTGGAGGGAGTGAGGCTAAGGATTAAGAATAATTAAGGATCGTGAATCAACAGGAGTTGTGACTGCACAAGAAGCTGATGACAAAAGGCAGGCAGGAAAAGTATAAGATCTTGAACTTGATATTTAATTGCGAATGTAACTGTATTAACTTCCCACTGCTGCTATTATAAACTACCACAAATTCAGTGGCTTGAATCAACAAAAATTTCTTCCCTTACAGTTGTTTGGAGGTCAGAAGATCAAAATCAGTCTCTCTCACTTCACAGAGTGTCAGCAGAACTGACTCCTTTCGGGGCCTTCAGGGGGAAGTCTGCTTCCTTGACTTTTCAGCCAGCTTCTTCCGGTGGTTACCTCTATCCCTTGGCTTGTGCCCTCTACATCTTCACAGTGCAGCCGCTCACTCTCTGCTGGAGTCATTATACTGCCTTCTTTCCTTCTGACTCAGACTCTTCTTGAATATCCATCATGATTACGTAAGGCCCACCTTGATCATTTAGGATGATTTTTTCTGTCTCAAGATCTTCAGCTTAATCACATCTTCAAAGTCCTTTTAGCCATACAAGGAAACATTCACAGGTTCTAAGGATTAGGATGTGCACATGTTTGGGGGCCATTATTAAGCCTGTGACAGTGATAAATGGAAATCAGTCAAGGAGGGGAGAGACTGAGCTTACGTGATCTCTGTCACATTTTAGGCATCTTAACATAAGCAGGCAAGATGATTTCATTACTACATTAATAGTAACTGGTAAGAGCCAACTCACTGGAGAAGACCCTGATGCTGGGAAAGACTGAGGACAGGAAGAGAAGTGGGTGACAGAGGATGAGATGGTTGGATGGCATCACCCACTCAACAGACATGAGTTTGGGCAAACTCCAGGAACCCTGGCAAGCTGCAGTCCATGGGGTTGAAAAGAGTCAGACACAACTTAGCAACTGACAGCAATGGGACCAGTACCACAACAGGTTGTAACCACTGTCTTACAAGAAATGAAGAACAATAGATTCAACAGATCAATATTAGCCCTCAGAAAGTTAACGTGAAAGATGTAGACGTGGACTGTCTCACACCAAATACAATTTCAAGAAGTCTGAAAACTAAAAATCAAATGTAGAGGACTTTCCTGATGGTCAAGTGGTTAAGACTCTGCCTTCCAACACAGGGGGTGCAGGTTCAATCCCTGGCGCGGGGAGCTAAGAACCTACGTGTCTTGTGGCCAAAAAACTGAAACATTATGTATTTAAAAAAAAAAATACTGTAACAAATTCAAGAAAGACTAAAAATGGTCCACATCAAAAAAATCTTTAAAAAAATATATAAATATGAGTTCTTTGCATATTAGTGTTACTGAAGCACACAAGTCTGAGAAAACATGCTCAAAGTAAAGCAGATAAAGCCTCTAGGGCCACCATCATCTAAACAAAGGAGCAGCTTCTGTGGATTCTAGATATTCTAGGACAATTCTAATTTTAACTCCCGGCTCTAGCCCAACTTTGGGTTCAGTTAATGCGACTGCAGACTTGAGGGGTTCATGTCTCCAGATGTGGTTACACTGTTGGAGCGCCAGTGGCATCTTCCCCTGCTGTAGCTCATCTGTATGCAACAGGCCGGAGAGCCAAGACCCCATCAGCATCTCCACCCACCTCCACACGGTCCTCCTGATCCCCTGCCCGAGAATCAAGGAAACAGGATTTTTAAATCACTAAGCTTCTGGCTCCTTCTTCATGGCGCTAGTACAGCAAGGTGCTGGAAGTTGTCTACGCTTCTTTCTAAGTCATTTCCTAACTTTACCATTTTGCTAAACTAAACTTGTTCATTTAATCATATTAAGGACTCAACTGTGTCCCCTGCCAAATTCATATACTGAAGCCTTCAAGTCCAAGGGCTCACAAAGAGTCAAACACGGCTGAGCAACTTTCACTCCTTTACTCACCCCCAGGACCTCAGAATATGACTGTATTTGGAAATAAGAGCTTTAAAGAGTTGATTAAGTTCAAATGAGGTCTCTCTAATTGGATCTCAATCCAATATGACTGTTGTGCTTAAAAGAAGAGGCAATGTGGGCACTCAAGGAAACATCAGGGGTGAGCATGAACAGAGGAGCCTTGTGAGGATATAGAGAGAAGGCAGCCACCTACAAGAGAAGAAGACAGGTCTCTGGAGAAGCCAAAACTGGCAACACCTTGATCTTCCCTTCTAGCCTCCAAAACTGTGAGAAAGTAAATTTCTGTTGTTTAAGCCACCTATGGTATTTTGTTATGGAAGCCCTTTCAAACTAATACAAACAGCTTGCACTCGAGTTAGCAAATGAAAATTTTGAAAACACGAGAGACAGATTGCATTCTGTGTATGTCTGGTGTTGCTGCTGCTGCTGCTGCTAAGTCGCTTCAGTCGTGTCCGACTCCTAGCGACCCCATGGACTGCAGCCCACCAGGCTCCTCCACCATGGGATTTGCCAGCAAGAATACTAGAGTGGGGTGCCGTCGCCTCCTCCTACCGTCGTATGCCAAATTATCACCTCAGCACTCTCTTTACAGAAGAAAAAAAAAGTTGATCATTTTCTTTAGTATTAAAATATAGCATACCTCAAAGCCATGCTTTATTTATTTGTTTTTTAAAAGCCTTTATTGAATTTGTTACACACCCACAGGCCCTGCGTTGGAAGGGGAAGTCCTCAGAGTCATGGCTTAAATATGAACGCTGGGCGGAGCTGAGAAACCACTGTCATTTCATCTGTTCAGCTGACAAGGTGCTTTTCCTCTTACTATCTGACTCTTCCAAGAGCCCTGTGAGATGGCAAGACAGGGCAGAAATGGTAACACACTCATTAATTAATGAGGAGAGTCTGTCGAACATTAACTAATCTGACCACATTTACAAATGTAATCAGTTGGCAGAAGAAAATCTCAGATTAAATACCAGTCCACTTAATTTCAAGAATATATGAGGAAAAAAATCAAAAAAACTTCTACTAGAACAAAGGAGCTCAGATTCTTTTCAAGATACATTTAAAGATTGGGAAAAAGATAAAATGCTTTAAATTTAAATAGAGTAGATAATTGACTAAGATCAGATTCCTACTTATTTAGATGTAAAGTTCATAAAACATTGAGAAAGGTGATGGAGCGAAGGAATAAAATAATAATGAGTCTCCTTTCCAGCCTGATTAACTCCCCTGATCCAGGTATACCTGTGACCTCCTAGTGCTTTCTGGCCTTTCTCGTTTACTCTAAACTCGGTCTTCCTTTTTGTGGAATGCACAGGCAAATGTGTACTGATTGGCTAAGTGACTGAATATCACCTGGGTTAAACTGTCAATTAATTTATTTGGCTTTTCACTTTGGATCTGGTAAAATGCATTATAGCTGCTTCGAATGGAATACAGATAATTTCTGTAAATCCATAATGTAGCTGCAACTGTGGCTCCTGTGTGTTTATACAGATGATTCTCTAGGGATGACTTGGATTGTGTTTCCTGTAACTTCACAACATTCTGATGTAAGCTCTTATTATAAATCAAATTACTGCCTACATTTGCCATTTGCAAAAATAAAAGCAACATCAAACTAAACAAAGAGAAAACTAAGTGGGACGAATGACAGGGCAGAAGGCTGTTACCAAAATACATTTCAGCCCACCTGGGCTTCCATTTCTTCCCATTTTAAATTATTCCTTTTGTTAGGTAGTTAGAATAGGAAACAGGAGTCCAAAATGGCAGTGGCTAAAAGACAAGGAAGGGAAAAGCCAGCGAAAACAGAACAAAGCAAGGTCAAAGGAAGGTCCGAGGACCGGAGTGAGGACTTCAGGTAGAACAAACAGCACTCCTGGCTGGCCCAGTTTGCATAGGGCGGGCCCGGGGGAGGGGAAGACACATAGAAGGAGGGGCCAAAGCACGCTCTCGCTCTCTCCCCCACACGCGCACGCTTTCTCTCTCTCGCTCTCTCTCTCGCTCTCTCTCCCCCACACGCGTGCACTCTTTCTCTTTATCTTTCTCTCTCTCTCTGTCTCCCCACATGCGTGCACTCTTTCTCTTTCTCTCTTTCTCTCTCTCTGTCTCCCCATGCGTGCACTCTTTCTCTTTCTCTTTCTCTCTCTCCCACGTGTGCACTCTTTCTCTTTCTCTCTCCTCTCTCTCTCTCTCCCCCCATGTGTGCACCCTTTTTCTTTCTCTCTCTCTCTCTCTCTCTCTCTCCCCACATGCGTGCACTCTTTCTCTTTCTCGTCTCTCTCTCTCTCTCTCTCTCCCCACATGTGTGCACTCTTTCTCTTTCTCTCCTTCTCTCTCTCTCTCTCCCCATGCGTGCACCCTTTCTCTTTCTCTTTCTCTCTCTCTCCCCACGTGTGCACTCTTTCTCTTTCTCTTTCTCTCTCTCTCTCTCTCCCTCTCCCCATGCGTGCACCCTTTTTCTTTCTCTCTCTCTCCTCTCTCTCTCCCCACATGGTGCACTCTTTTTCTTTCTCGTTCTCTCCTTCTCTCACTCTCTCTCTCCCCCACATGTGTGCACTCTTTCTCTTTCTCTCTCCTTCTCTCACTCTCTCTCTCCCCATCTCTTGCCTCTCTCCTTCTCTCTCTCTCTCCCACGTGTGTACACTCCCTTTTCTCTTCCTCTCTCCTTCTCTCTCTCTCTCCCCATGGGTGCACTCTTTCTCTTTCTCTTTCTCTCTCTCTCCCCACATGCGTGCACGCTTTCTCTTTCTCTTTCTCTCTCTCTCTGTCTCCCCCACATGTGTGCACTCTTTTTCTTTCTCGTTCTCTCTCTCTCACTCTCTCTCCCCCACACGCATGCACTCTTTCTTTCTCTTTCTCTCTCCTTCTCTCTCTCTCCCGCACGCTGGCACACTCCTCCACTCTCTTCTTTTCGCATGCCCTCACGCTTCGAGGATGGATTCTCCTGCTATCTTTTAAATAAACAGAGCTGTAACACTGATTCGTCTAAGAGCTGTAACAAGGTTTGTCCAAGACCCGAGAGCTGTGACACGCCGAGGGCTTTAATGTCCATCACTCCAAATCTTTGTTGTGACGAGACAGAACCGAGGAGCGTGCGTCCCCTGACACTTTTTAACTCCCTAGCAATCTGTGGACAGTGCTTCACAAAAATGTTTCCTTTCAACAGAAGCACGATTTCAGAATTTCCTCTTTGTGATCAGTATATAGTTATGGTAGGAGTGCTAACCTCTTCAATATTCCCCACTGAGGCTTTATGTAGGAAATTAGTGATACCTCTGACACAAAATTTTCTGGACTTCCTGAATTCATCCAGGGACTTTTTAAAAAGATGTAACAGTACAGTAGGAAGCTGTAAAAGACAAGACACTAGAAGTCCACAAAATTAGTTCAACTATATGGATAACCTGATGACAAAACATATCTTTATTTTTTCTTATAATATTATTACTTCTTATGAGGAAGTATATAGGGAAATATGTTATAGGTCAAGGATGAACTTGGAGGAGGCTATAACAACAGGACAACTGAGAATAAACCTGCATTGTATTTTCCACAAAACTTGTGTTTAAGAATAAACCTATATTTAATAGTCACCTTGTTAGTAGTAGTGAAGTCACTCAGTCGTGTCCGACTCTTTGTGACCCCATGAACTGTAGCCTACCAGGTTCCTCCATCCATGGGATTTTCGAAGCAAGAGTACTGGAGTGGGCTGCCATTTCCTTCTCAAAGTCACCTAGTTAGGTGGTCACTATCTTAACTCCATGCTATGTCAGGAACTAGGGAAGCTGTCCAAGGTTCTGAAACTTGGCCATTGGTGAATGGCTCTTCACCAAATTTCTCTAAGCAATGGCATTATAGTAATTAAGCTACAAAAGAGAACAACATTCACAAGCACTGAAAGATGCGTGGAGAATACAGTTACTCCTTCCTTTAAAGATGCTCTACCATCTAACTCTAAATTGTGTTTTCCTCTTATCAATTTACTGTTAAACTTGATTGTTAAAGAATATATGTTAGACTTTCCTGTCGGTCCAGTGGTTAAAAAGCTGCCGGCCAACACAGGGGACATGGGCTCAGTCCCTGGTCTGGAAGATTTCACATGCCACAGAGCAGCTAAGTCCATGTGCTCCAACTACTGAGCCCGTGCCCTAGAACCCACACTCTGCAACGAAAGGCCACCACGATAAGAAGGCCACACACCACAATGAGCAGTGCCCCTGCTCGCTGCAGCTAGAGAGAGCCCGCATTAAGCAGTGAAGACTCAGTGCAGCCAAAACGAAAAGTGCATAAAAAATTAAAATAAAATAATAAGGAATATGAATTATTTGCTTTCATGTCACCCAGCTTATTTGATTCCCCGCAATAGCTCTGTGAAGTACATACAAATGAATTAAATAAATAAGTGGATTTTTACTTTCTTCATGTTATAGATGGAGAAACTGAGGCTGAAACAGTGTACGTGCAACAGCATACAATTATTTATTTGTAGAACTAGAAACCAATTTTCCAAACCACAGAATATATTCTTTTATGTCATTAGCTTTCATTAATGATAAATTATGTTTTGGAAAAGTTAATAAAACGCGATAGCAGTAAAAAGACTAACACAGCTATCGATTCACTCAACATAATAGAAGGTTATCATACAGCCGAATGATACACTTTTTTCTGTTCTTCAGATAGAATAATGATCTCAGCCAGAAGAGAACACAACTTGTAATACCTGAATGTAAAATAATAAGTAGATTGCATTAGTTTGGCAACTTCATCTATCCACTGATTTGATGAACTAATTTTATTACGAGCTTACCATACGCCACGGACCAATCTAGTCGCTAGAGAAAGGAAAATAAGACGACGACACTCTGACTCTGGGGGCACACGTAGGTCAGTGAGGCACATGTACGTGTCGTGCTGTGTCTAGCCACTCAGTCGTGTCCAACTCTTTGCAACCCTTGGGACTCTAGCCTGTCAGGCTCCTCTGTCCATGGGATTTTTCAGGCAAGAATATTGGAGTGGGCTGTCATTTCCCCCTCCAGGGGATCTTCCCAGCCCAGGAATCGAACCTGCATCTCCTGTGTCTCCTGCATTGCAGGAGGATTCTTTACCTGCTGAGCCATCAAGGAAGACCATCAGTGAGGTGCACAGACACTGAATGAACAGCATTCCAGCAGTGAAGAGAGTGAGGCATCTAAAGACTGGTACAAGAGCACAGGGGAAGAAACACCTCATTTTGTCTAGGGGGTCATGGGAGACAGTTCTTCAAATCTGAATACCCTAGACTAGTTTCTGAGGAGAAAAACGAAAAAAAAAAAAATACTGCAATAGATATTGCTCATTTTATTTCCACTATAATATGCTCATGTCTATTTTCATTCTAAAATTCTGAGTACTCTGGGAATACCCAGAAACTGGAATTATGAGTCAAGTGTGAATATGGTAGCTATGTCCTCGTCTGCTATATATGTCATTTCTTGGATTGATTTTAACAGATCTTTCTCCTCATTATGGATCATATTTTCCTGCTTTTGCATACTTTGTAGGTTTTGGTTGGAAGTCAGACATTATGACTTTTACTTTGTTGGATGCAGATATTTGCTTTTGTAGTCTACTAATATTCTCCAGCTGTTTTCTAGGATACATTTAAGTTACTTGGAAATGTTTCATGTCCATCTTATCTTGTGGTGTTTAAGATTTCTTAGCTGAGACCTGAACAGCGTTTATTCTAGGACTAATGAATCCCCACTACTAATGCAAGACCCTGCTGAGTACTCTATCCAGTGTCCTGAGCATTAGATTTTCCCAGGCAGACTGGTGGCTGGAGCAGGCACTATTCCTGGGCCAGTATGAGTGTGTGGCGGTCTTCCTACTAAACATTTTGGATAATTCTGTCCCTGTATGGGTGGTTCCCTCATGTGCCTGCAGTTATCAGCACTCCACTGAATGCTCAAGGGGGACATATCTTTAGAGAACTCTCTGAAACTTGCTCTCCACAGTATCCCATCCTGTGCACTGCAGCTACCATGGTCTTCCAGATTTTCTACTCCACCTCTCAACTCAAGAAGACCATTAGACCCTGTCTGGGTTCTCTTCCCTGTGCTACACTTGGTAAGCTGTCTTAAAGCAATAAGCCACAGGGACTTTGCCGGTGGTCTAATGGTTGAGACTCCATGCTTCCAATGCAGGGGGCACAGGTTCAATCCCTGGTGGGGGAACTACATGCCATATGGTATAGTTAAAAAAAAAAAAAAAAACTACAACAATCATTAAGACCCTCCTCATTCGTTCACTGTCTCTCAGAATCACTGCCTGCCATGCTGGATTTCAAGTCTCTTGAAAACTTTTGCTTCATACATTCTGTCTGTTCTTTGGCTTGTCTAACAATCTTCTTCCTACACAAAGCCATCTCTGGCTTTGCCACACCTTGCTATCCACATCACTCAGCACACGGTGGATTCTCAACATTTAATTTACCTAAAACATGCTAATCCACAGCCTTAACTGTCTAACATAATTAAATTTGCAATATGGAAATGAGACATTAAGAATTAAGCTGCGATTTACCTTTTTCACTACTGTAAAGCTACAGGATCGGGATCTATAAAAACTGCTAACATTCAAGTTGAGAGGGAAATATCTTTTACTCTATAAACCTAGCTGAAATGAGTCATAGACCTTGTTGTTCTTACAATTATTTTGCACTTCAGTACCTTTAACACTGATTATATCTAGAGGGGTAATTACTCACAGAGCAAGCAACAAATAGCATATCTCTGACATGTTGACTTACCAGTAATTGCCAGTTCCATGCACAGTCACGTTTACTGTACAAAGATAAAAGTACTTGCTTCCTCATTGCCTATTTCATTTTTTCGTCTGTTGCTATAAAAATGTTGTGCAAGCATTAACTGACAATCTAGGAAAGTTACTTTTAAAATATCTTCACACTGGGTCTTGGCAAAAATACAAGATGAATGGATAGAAATGTTTTCATCAGCAGAAATATCAAATACGTTAGGCTTTTTTTAGTACCTACTATGTGTCTGGCACTACAATAAAAGCAAAGTTTCAAAAATTATATCTCAGTCTCCTTTAAGCAATCTTCTAAAAGAAGAGATAGGCTTTTTTTTGGAGACAATTTCAAAATTTGTTCATTTTTGGCTGCACTGGGTCTCTGCTGCTGTGTGCACACTTCCTCTAGCGGCAGCGAGTGGGTGCCACTCTCCAGCTGTGGTGCATGGGCTTCCCCACTGCCATGGCTTTTCTTGCTACAGAGCTCAGGCTCAGTTGCTATCTAGGAGCAGGGATTGAACCCCTGTGCCCCGCACTGGCAGGCGGGCTCCTTTTCACTGTACTACTAACGACGTCCAGACGGTCTCTTTAAAATGCAGCAATATCTCGTGATAAACATTGGGATGGAGGTCACAAAATTCCATGTAGAGACTGAACTAAAACAGTCAATGGAGCACAAGCCCTCAGTCTTATAAACACACACACACTCTCCCACACACCCGCACGCGTGCATGCACACAGCATACTCAAAGCCTTCAGATGCGGGAGAACAGAACGTAACAGGTATAATTAAATACCCTCAACTTAGCAATAGGCAAATATGGAATGACTTTTTTTCCTAATAACTGATATTACATTTGCTTCCTGAATTCTCAACATCTAGTAAACTGGTTACATGAAAGAAAACAATCTGTTCAAAAATGCAAGTATCTCAAGCTTATCTTATAACTTCCTGGTTATAGTAAAAAAACAAACAAAAAAATGGGTGGCTGGGGTGGGGGCATTATCTGTTCTAAAATGTGTTCTCAATGGAATGGCCAGTTCAGGCTAGAAACCTCGTGGGGGGCCTGTGTTCTCCAGGCCTCATGGTTTTCCTCTACGCTTACCTGATACCTGCAACCAGAACAAAAGGGCCAGATGTGTCTGTGTGAATAGTGGGAAGAGGGCTCCATTTACTTCAGTGTCTAAAGATGACTATTGGCATTTGTCGTTGCTGTTCGGTCCTTCAGTCATGTCTGAATCTTTGCGACCCCATGGACAGCGGCACGCCAGGCCTCCCTGTCCCTCGCCATCTCCCAGAGTTTACCCAAGCTCATATCCCTCGCATCAGCGATGCCATCCAGCCACCTCATCCACTGTCACCCTCTTCTCCTCCTGCCTTCAGTCTTTCCCAGCATCAGCGTCTTTTCCAATGAGTCGGCTGTCCACATCAGGTGACCAAAGTATTAGGGCTTGAGCTTTAGCATCATTCCTTCCAATGAATATTCAGGGTTAGTTTCCTTTAGATTTGACTGGTTTGATGTCCCTGCCATCCAAAGGACTCTCAAGAGTCTTGTCAAAAACAAATCAAAAGCATCAATTTTCTAGCATTCAGCTTTCTTTATGGTCCAGTTCTCACAACCGTAAGTGACCACTGGAAAGATTTGCATTTACAGGCCTTATTACTCTCAGCTGCTTTTTTTTTTTCCTAATGCAAGCAGGTTACTGGTGCCCTGTATATTGTAGAGCTCCAAAAGAAGCTCCCAAAGGATACACTGGCCACCCTTTGGTGCTCTGCTGGAGGTGAAAGGGGAGACAGGGAACCTTTTTACAGGTCCCTAGCCCAGGCAGCCCAGCCAAAGAAAGCCACGTCCTCCCTTGAGCCCCCAGGAAGGGGTTCACTCCATGGCCCCGGCCCCATTACATGATCTCTCAGGGATCTGACGAGACGGCCTCTTCTTTACCCACAGGAAACGCAGGCATACTTGCAGCCTTGTCACTCCCACCAAACAGGGCTGCTGCCATCTGACCTTCCTGTACCCTGCACCTAACAATATTGCCCTATTTCATTCTCCCCAAAAGGCTGTTACTGTGGGTTCTGGCTTAGCAAACTTCAGAAGAACACCCAACTCTAAGTTAGAAGAAGGGTGTAGGTTAAATAAGCAAAAGTTTGAGGGATGGAGGAATAAAAGGTCACTCTCTTTAGACTGTATTTTCCACAACAATTTAACTCCTTCCCAGGCCTCCTCTTGGAGAAGGCAATGGCACCCCACTCCAGTACCCTTGCCTGGAAAATCCCATGGATGGAGGAGCCTGGTAGGCTGCAGTCCCTGGGGTCACTAAGAATCCGACACGACTGAATGACTTCACTTTCACTTTTCACTTTCATGCACTGGAGAAGGACATGGCAACCCACTCCAGTGTTCTTGCCTGGAGAATCCCAGGGACAGAGGAGCCTAGTGGGCTGCCACCTATGGGGTCACACAGAGTTGGACACAACTGAAGCAACATAGTAGCAGTAACAGGCCTCCTCTAAGGTTTGGGTTCCAGAGGGCAGAAATTACAGCTCACATAAATGTCTTAATATTGAAAAGTAATAAATCAAGACATCAGAATTGTTAAATAAAATATGCTTTATGCTTCTAACGTTGAAATATGATTCCATGATGTCTTGAAAGGCCATTTCTAAGTTTATCATTCTAAGTTTCCACCAAAACATGATAGCTGGAAGAGAGGCACCCAGTCCCCCAACCTCAGAACTACACAAGAGGGGCTCTAAGGGCCAGGGGCACGCTGAATCCTTCTCTTCTTGCCCTTTAGCTCCATCCTTTCTGTTAAGTAGTCTGGTATACCCCTAAGTATTGTTTTTGCTTTGGCTCCATCCCTTGATTCTTTCTGGAGTTATTTTTCCACTAATCTCCAGTAGCATATTGGGCACCTACTGACCTGGGGAGTTCCTCTTTCATTATCCTATCATTTTGCCTTTTCATACTGTTCATGGGGTTCTCAAGGCAAGAATACTTGTCACCCTGCTTATTTAACTTATATGCAGAATACATCATGAGAAATGCTGGGCTGGGAGAAACACAAGCTGGAATCAAGATTGCCAGGAGAAATATCAATAACCTCAGATATGCAGATGACACCACTTTTATGGCAGAAAGTAAAGAGGAACTAAAAAGTCTCTTGATGAAAGTGAAAGTGGAGAGTGAAAAAGTTGGCTTAAAGCTCAACATTCAGAAAATGAAGATCATGGCATCCAGTCCCATCGCTTCATGGGAAATAGATGGGGAAACACTGGAAACAGTGTCAGACTTTATTTTGGGGGGCTCCAAAATCACAGCAGATGGTGACTGCAGCCATGATATTAAAAGACGCTTACTCATTGGAAGGAAAGTTATGACCAACCTGGATAGCATATTGAAAAGCAGAGACATTACTTTGCCGACTAAGGTCCATCTAGTGAAGGCTATGGTTTTTCCAGTGGTCATGTATGGATGTAAGAGTTGGACTGTGAAGAAGGCTGAGCGCTGAAGAATTGATGCTTTTGAACTGTGGTGTTGGAGAAGACTCTTGAGAGTCCCTTGGACTGCAAGGAGATCCAGCCAGTCCATTCTGAAGGAAATCAGCCCTGGGATTTCTTTGGAAGGAATGATGCTAAAGCTGAAACTCCAGTACTTTGGCCACCTCATACAAAGAGTTGACTGATTGGAAAAGACTCTGATGCTGGGAAGGATTGGGGGCAGGAGGAGAAGGGGGCGACAGAGGATGAGATGCCTGGATGGCATCACAGACTCGATGGACGTGAGTCTGAGTGAACTCCGGGAGTTGATGATGGACAGAGAGGCTTGGTGTGCTGCGATTCATAGGATCGCAAAGAGTCGGACACGACTGAGCAACTGAACTGAACTGAACTAAATACCCCCAAGTGGATCACTCAGTCCATGTCCAAAAATTGTCCATCCTTTACCCTCCCTGGCTCCAAAAGAGCCAACCCTAGGAGTGACTGATAATTAGGCAGTCACAATCCTGGACAGGATCCCAGTAGGTCCTTAGAGGCTCAAGGTGTTCAAGCAGAGAATTCCAAGAGTGAGGAAGAGCACAAACTCCAGGAACTTCTCACCACCACCATCAATCCCTCCCATAAAATGAGCAGAGTCTATTTGGAAACTAATATAAAAAATAAAACTAAAAACTTCTAAATCTAAAACTTTGAACTCGGTGTGATAAATACTATCAGAGAAAATACAAATATCTTTACAGTAGTAACAATAAGAACATCAAATCTTAACACCACAGCTGATCTCATTTTAAAAGCCAGAAAGAGAAAATAGATATAAAAACATGTAAAGGAACATGACTGTGTAAGATATAAATGTTTTAATACTTTTATATGTAATATAAATTTTATAAATTTTTATTTAATAATTATAATTAAATAATAATTTATAAAAATTTTAATTTTACTGTGGGTAATTTCAAACAAATACAACTGAAAACCTGGAAGACAGGACTAATTTTCTAGGAAAACATTCACAGCCAAACTGGTTTAAGGAAGATTATCTAAATGGAATAAAATAACCAATGGGGAAACTGATAAGCTAGTTGGATTACTTCTAAAGAAGTCACCAAGACATGCATTGTTTTACATGTAGATTCCATCCAACTTCAGGTCCTGATAATTCTTATATTAGAAAACTTACTTTCAATAATAGAAAACATGGGAAAAATCAAATAATTTGACAAGCCAGTTTAATCCTGACACTAAGACCAGAAAAGAATTTTTTTAATGGGCTATTTTTCACTTATTATAAAAAGATTACATATATATATAATAAAATACTAATAAAAAATCAGGAGTATATTAAAAGAACATATTATGACCACATGGAAATTTTAAAAGATGATACCAAGGGGGTGCTTCAACAATAAATAGTACATTAATATAATTTCCTTCATTAATTGATATAAAGTAAAAAAAAAAGAAAGAAAAAGTATCATAATCTCAATCTCTAAAGTTGCTGAAAAACATTTATGTAATTCAAAATCAGTTCTTGATTAAAAATTATTAGCATAAGAGAAATAGGACAAAGCTACTTAAATTGAGAAAAGGTATCCATTATAAGGGATTCTCTGGTAGCTCAACTGGGAAAGAACGCACCTGCAATGCAGGAGACTCTGGTTTGATTTCTGGGCTGAGAAGATACCCTGGAGAAGGATTAGGCTACACACTCCAGTATTCTTAGGCTTCCCTGGTGGCTCAGATGGTAAAGAATCCATCTGCAATGTGGGAGACCTGAGTTCAATCCCTGGGTTGAGAAGATCCCCTAGAGGAGGGCATGGCAATCCACTCCAGTATTTCTGCCTGGAAAATCCCCGTGGATGGAGGCTGCTAAGTCACTTCAGTCGCGTCCGACTCTGTGCGACCCCATGGACTGCAGCCCACCAGGTTCCCCCATCCCTGGGATTCTCCAGGCAAGAACACTAGAGTGGGTTGCCATTTCCTTCTCCAATGCATGAAAGTGAAAAGTGAAAGTGAAGTCGCTATCATACCCAACTCTTAGCGACACCATGGACTGCAGCCTACCAGGCTCCTCCATCCATGGGATTTTCCAGGCAAGAGTACTGGAGTGGGGTGCCATTGCCTTCTCTGGGGCTACAGTCTATCAGGTCACAAAAAGTTAGATTTGACTGAGCACAGCACACACAGCAGCACACCCATTATAAAAATAGGAAGACAAACTAAAGGTTGAAAAAAAAGATCATCATTTTTCTATTAGTATTCAAAACAGTACAGATATCCCTATTACCTCAGATAATATTTTAACAAGCATCTAGGTAAAATAATAATCGTTTAAGAAAAAGAAAATAATTATAAATATTTGAAAGGAAAAAACAAAACACTTTTTGTCTCTTAGAATGCTGAAAACAACTGACAAACTATTGAACAAAAAAGAAAAATTCAGCAAAATCAAGATCAACATATAAAAATTGTATTTCCTACTACACTGCAAAGGAATTAGATGATACTGTAAAGATCCCATTTATATCAACGCCAAAAATACCTGGGGATAAATTTAACAATTAATTAGCACGGCAAAATTATGTGAATGATATAAAAGCAGAAATTATTTAATGAAGACCTACTAAAGAACAAAATGGAAAGATTCAATATTATACAGATGTCTCATGAATTATTAAAGAGTCAACTATGTCTATAAAATCCCAAAAGAGTTTTCTATAAAATGTGACAAGTACTAAAACTTAAAACTTTATTTTAAATATAAAAGAAAGAATATAAAATATAAAACCAGACAAGATTCAGTTCAGTTCAGTTCAGTCACTCAGTAGTGTCCGACTCTTTGCGACCCCATGAATCGCAGCATGCCAGGCTTCCCTGTCCATCATTAACTCCAGGAGTTCACTCAGACTCACGTCCATCGAGTCAGTGATGCCATCCAGCCATCTCATCCTCTGTCGTCCCCTTCTCCTCCTGCCCCCAATCCACTCCCAGCATCAGAGTCTTTCCCAATGAGTCAACTCTTCGCATGAGGTGGCCAAAGTACTGGAGTTTCAGCTTTAGCATCATTCCTTCCAAAGAAATCCCAGGGCTGATCTCCTTCAGGATGGACTGATTGGATCACCTTGCAGTCCAAGGGACTCTCAAGAGTCTTCTCCAACACCACAGTTCAAGAGCATCAATTCAGACAAGATTACCTAGGTCCAAATTGTAGATCCACTACCTACTAGATGGAAGGCCCTGGGCAGCTTCTCTGTGGTTCACTTTCTTCATATAAAAACATGGGATAATAAAAATGGAGTACTGGGACTTCCCTGGTAGTCCAGTGGCTAAAACTGTGTGCTTCCAATGCCGGGGGCCCAGTTCAATCCCTGGTCAGAGAACTCAGTCCCAAACACAGAAACTAACAGTTCGCATCCACAACTAAAGATCCTGCATGCCTCAAGTAAAGAACCCACAGGCCACAAGTAAGACCCAGTGCAGCCAAATAAATGAATAATTTACAAAGAAAAAGAGTACCTGCTTAATGGGGAAGTCAAGACATAAAAGTGTTAATATTCATAAAGCACTTAGACAACTGCTTGACACAATGAGCACCATGTTAGTTATTAGACAAATGGATGGAGGAATATACTGATTGATAAATGATAAATTATGGTGATAAGATAGATGAACAGATTTTTCTCAGGAGAGAAAATACCCACAAAACTTCCAAACTTCCTCAGGAACACAGGACATTGTCTATTTGGTTTTACCCCTGTATTTGTAATGCTTGCCACTAAGTGATGTTCAGGATGAAGCTTGTAAATATGAAATAGGTGAATGCATACATTAAAATGTAATATATATTCACAAGTACCTATAATGTATGCATGCACATACATACATTTATATAGTTGTATATGTCGTAGGAATCAAAATACACTATTGGCCCAAGGATAGAAATAAAATTAGCAACAGAAGAAAAGTAAGATGGTCCAGGGAAACACGTACATCTGTTTGGGATCCATAACTAAGTGGGTAAAACATATTCCCAGAAAAGACAGAAATGTTCAATACACAAATGCTCGATAAGAAAATATGTGAAATTTCACTAATAATCTGGGAAATAGAAAGAAAACAAAGAGACATATCTATTTTTCTTATCAAATAAGCAAAACTTAGAAAATATTAAATATGCAGTGTTACTGAGGATGTGTGGGGCAGAATCTGTGAAACATCCTTTCTGAAGGCAATCTGGTGATACTTTTGATAAGACCTGGCCACATACTCACCCAGCTGCACAAAGAGCTTTGTCAGAAATGTTTGCTCTGTCATATTCCCTGGAAATCCTGGAAGCTATCTGTGTCCATTTGGAGGGAACAGTTCAAGTCATGGCTGGAGGGCCACACAAAGGAGTACTATGCAGCTGTTTAACACAGTAAAACTGATCTATACATAACTCCCTCCAAGTCATAAACAAAGAAAATCACACTAAAGTGTGAATCAATAAAATCATAATGCAGTATGTATAATCTGCATCCATTTGAGTAAATTATACACACACATGTACATGTGCACGTGCAGAAAAAAATGTCTGAAGGGTTACAAACGAAACTGGCAAGACTGTATCTCTCCAGGAAGAATTAGGATAGGAAAAGGGATGTAGATGAACAGAAGAATTTCTGTCTATTTTTTTTGAAATTTTTATAAACAGAATGTACTCATGTATTTCTTGAATGATTAAAAATAAATTAATCAGTAAGCAGATAATGTAATAATCCAAATGCTATGAAAATACAGATGAAAGAATGATTAATGCTTCCTGGGTTGGGGGTCGAACAGGACACACATTTTCTCTGCTTCTTTATTAGTAACATATAACACACTATTGAGGGAGCAGAAATAAAGTAATGAAACTGTTACTTCCTTCAGCATCGAAGCATGTAACTCTCCCATAGAGCTGTTAGATTACATGCCCTGAAGGCTTGGTAGAGGTTTTCACGTTGACAAAGCAACCCTTAGAAACGCCTCATGCACTGTGAACACATGTTCCATCGTGTAAGACAAAAAGTCCAAGCAGGGGCTTGATAGATGGAGGGATGACAGTCCACTCTCACACAAGCAGCTCAGTTAACCTGAGTCTTAAATGGCTAAGGATTTAATTGCTAAGGATTAAAAGGCTAAGGATTTAATTGCTAAGGATTAAAAGACAGAATGTAAACAGGAAATATAATTTAAATGTATGCATTTACATTTAAATGAGAGTCCCTTGGACTGCAAGGAGATCCAACCAGTCCATTCTGAAGGAGATCAACCCTGGGTGTTCTTTGGAAGGAATGATGCTAAAGCTGAAACTCCAGTACTTTGGCCACCTCATTCAAGAGTTAACTCATTGGAAAAGACTTTGATGCTGGGAGGGACTGGGGGCAGGAGGAGAAGGGGACGACAGAGGATAAGATGGCTGGATGGCATCACTGACTCGATGGATGCGAGTCTGAGTGAACTCCAGGAGTTGGTGATGGACAGGGAGGCCTGGTGTGCTGCGATTCATGGGGTCGCAAAGAGTTGGACATGATGGAGAGACTGGAGAACGGACTGAACTGAACTGAACGGAACTGCAGTGGGTAGATTCAACTTGATCTTAAACATTTTCAGTAACAGTCACATGCTAAGTAACAATATACTATCCATTCGCCATGCCCCTTACAGTGACTTCTAAAGATGGGCAGAACCACATCTCCCATTCTTCATATTCTATTTCTTGCCACTCATCACACACACAAGATGTGGAATCTCCCCTCTCTCTAAGTGCGGGCTACCTCTCTGACCGCTTTGAACCACTTAACATACAAGTGCCAGTTCTGGACAAAGCCCTCAGCTGCCCAGCAGCTTCCACTTCTTACTTCTTAAATGCACAGTGCAAGAAGTATGTCTTCCCTGAGATCACCAGGCTGTCAGGATCCCATGCCAAGTGGCGAGACCCTGGAGGATGAGATGCCATACGGAGAAGAAGGCCGTGCAGCACTGAGAAAGCTGAATATGTAACTGAAGGAGCCTCCTTTGATGAACTCCTCCACCCCCAGCCATGCCAGCTGAGGCCACATGGATCAGAGACTAACCCCCTAGCCAAGTCTTCCCTGAATTTCTGACCCACGGACTCGTGAGCAAAATACAGTGGTCAACTACATTTAGCCTGTAATGGTCTGTACTTTTAACTACAAAGTTGTCAGGTAGCTTGCGTGCAGCAACAGATACCTGGAACGTCCCTGATTCACGTGGCCATTACCAGGACAACTATCTTTAGAATGAGGAGAGAATACAGTTTTATCTGACAAAGAGATTTTTGGGGGGTGGGGAGGGTTATCCCAGTGGCTCAACGGGTAAAGAATCTGCCTGCAATGTAGGAGACCAGCATTCGACTTGATCCCTGCACTGGGAGGGTCCTCTGGACATGGAAATGGCAACCCATTCCAGTATTTTTGCCTAGAGAACCCCATTGACAGAGGAGCCTGGAGGGCTGGGTCAGAAAAGTGCCAGTTCCAAAGGTCAATCAAGGTCTAGAAAATATATATCACATGCAATAGTACATTTCATAGGTGAAATATTATGATATCTAGTTTAGATTTCATAGCATGGTAGAGACAATAGGAAGGCCACATCTTTTTACTGGCTTCTAGCAGCAAATCCAGTATGATTTTTCATAGCTCATTTAACAAATCAAGGAAGTAAATATGGCATTATTTTTATGGAGAATCTTAAAAAGTCAAATTTACAGAAATGGAGACTAGAAATGTGGTTACCAGGGGCTCAGGGGCTGGGGATTGAGGGAAAAGAGGAGTCTCGTCAGTCAAGGAGTACAAATTTCCAGATATAAGATGAATAATTTCTGAGGATCTAATGCATAGTATAGTGATTATGGTTAACAACACTGTATACCTCCTTAAAAGTTACTAAGTGAATAGATCTGAAATGTTCTCAACACACACATAAAAAGTAATTGCGTGACTTGATGGATATGTTAACAGGTGGCTCAGTGGTGAAGAATATGCCCGCCAATGCAGAGACGCAGGTTCGATCCCTGGGTCACGAAGATCCCCTGGAGGAGGAAATGGCAACCCACTCTGGTGTTCTTGCTGAAAGATCCCATGGACAGAGGAGTCTGGTGGCTATACTCTGTAGGGTCACAAAGAATTGGACACAATTGAGCAACTGAACACACACACACACAAGCATGGTAGTCTTTCTGCAATATGTAAGTATATCAAATCAACAGAAGGAATGAATGTACAGAATGTTATATGTTAATTATATCTCAGTAAAGGTGGTGAGGGGAGGAAGTATATGCATCACTACAATTAATGGATGAAGAAACCAATGTTCAAAATCTTAAAGAACATAGTTGAAATTACAATTATTATGTGGCAAATTTTATTACAATTAAAAATTTTAAAATAATTAAAAATTCTGATCCAGATTTGGCTGATTCAGACCCTCTGCATTTTTCCAGTAAAGATTTTCAATCTTCCATATTCATCAGAATCACACAGCAACTTGTTAAAACACATATTATTTGGGTCCCACTCCAAGAGGTTTTAATTTAGCAGGTTTGGAGGGCAGTCTTGAGTGAACTTCAAGTAAACCTCTAGATGAGAATACAGAGATTCCCTCTGTGAAGCCTTGTTCCGACCAGGCTGTCTCTCCTTATCTGACAATGACCTCCTCTGAGTAGGAACCTGCAGAAAATATAAAAGAAGTTTTGCTTTTGCACTCTGAGAAGACAGTGAGTGAGTGAGAGAGTGAAGTCACTCAGTCGTGTCCGACTCTTTGCGACCCAGTGGACTGTAGCCTACCAGGCTTCTCTGCCCATGGGATTCTGCAGGCAAGAATACTGGAGTGGGTTACCATTTCCTTCTCCAGGGGATCTTCCCGACCCAGGGATTGAACCGGGGTCTCCAGCATTGCAGGCAGACGCTTTAAACTCTGAGCCACCAGGGAAGCCCAGTACTTCTTGAGAACACAGTACTTCTTGTGAAATAGGTTCATACAATCTCCTTGTGTGTCAGTAGGACCAAAAATTATTAGTTAATGCTAGTAAACCTAATTTACACAACATCTGGTGAATTGTGTCCAGTTTCATCACAGACCTTATAAAGAGTAGCTGCCCAAATCTGACACAGTTAAATCTGTTTCCCTTCTGATTTTTCCCCCTGCATCCTCCTCTCCCTCCACTGCAGAGGACATGAAAAGTGATGTCTCAATATTGTTATCGGAAGTAGACACCATATGGCTTAAAATATGAAAATAAAGAAAATTGAGATATAAGTGTGAAGCAAAAAGTAGTCTTCATCCATCCATTCACTCATTCACTTAATCAGCAAGTAGTCAATGCTAAAGCCCAGTGATCATGTCTTTGGAAGCAAAGAGATAACGCCTACTCAGAAGCTGTCCCTCAGCTACATGCAAATGAATGAAATTAGAACACTACCGAACGCCATACACAAAGATAAACTCAAAATGGATTAAAGACCTAAAGATAAGACCAGAAACTATTAAACTCTTAGAGGAAAACACAGACAGTTGATGACATAAATCAAAGCAAGATCTTCTATGACCCACCTCCTAGAGTAATGGAAATAAAAACAAAAATAAACAAGTGGGACCTAATTAAACTTAAAAGCTTTTGCACAGCAAAGGAAACAACAAACAAGGTGAAAAGACAACCCTCAGAATGGGAGAAAGTAATAACAAAGGAAACAAGTAACAAAAATTAATTTCCAAAATATATAAGCAGCGCATACAACTCAATACCAGAAAAGTAAACAACCCAGTCAAAAAGTGGGAAAGGCACCTGAAAAGACATTTCTTCAAAGACATGAGGATGGCCAACAAACATGAAAAGATGCTCAACAGCACTCATTATTAGAGAAATGAAAATCAAAGCTCAATGAGATACCACCTCACACCGGTCAGAATGGCCATCATTAAAAAGTCTACAAACAGTAAATGCGGGAGAGGGTGTGGAGAAAAGGGAACACTCTTGCATTGCTAGTGGGAATGTAAACTGATACAGCCACTATGGAAGACGGTATGGAGACTCCTTAAAAAGCTAGGAATAAAACCACCACAGGTGAAGGTGAAAGTGAAGTCACTCAGTCGTGTCTGACTCTTTGCGACCCCGTGGACTGTAACATACTAGGCTTCTCCGTCCATGGGATTCTCCAGGCAAGAATACTGGAGTGGATTGCCATTTCTTTCTCCAGGGGATCTTCCCGACCCAGGGATCGAACCCGGGTCTCCTGCATTGGAGGCAGACACTTTAACCTCTGAGCCACCAGGGATGACCAAGCAATCCCACTCCTGGGCATATATCCTGAAGGAATCAAACTGAAAAAGACACATGTTTCCCAATGTTCACTGAAACACTACTGACAATAGCTAGAACATGGAAGCAACCTAGATGTCCATCAGCAGACGCATGGACAAAGGAGCCGTGGCACATGTATACAACAGAATGCTACTCAGCCATGAAAAGGGACATGTCTGAGTCAGTTCTGAGGAGGTGGACGAACCTAGCGCCTATTATACAGAGTGAAGTATGTCAAAAAGAGAGAGATAAATATTGCACGAAAGTGAAAAGTGAAAGTGAAGTCGCTCAGTTGTGTCCGACTCTTTGCGACTCCATGGACTGTAGCCTACCAGGCTCCTCCGTCCATGGGATTTTCCGGGCAAGAGTACTGGAGTGGGCTGCCATTTCCTTCTCCAGGAGATCTTCCCAATGCAGGGATTGAACCCAGGCCTTCCACATTGTAGGCCAACGCTTTACCGTCTGAGCCACCAGGGAAGTCATATGGAATCTAAAGAGATGGCACTGATGAATTTATTTTCAAGGCAGCAGTGGAGAAACACACACAGACCTATAGACATGGAGGAAGAAGGGAGATGCATGGAGACAGGAGCACAGAAATTTACAACACCTTATGTAAAATAGATACAAATGGGAATTTGCTGTGTGCTTCAGGGAACTCAAGCAGGGTCTCTGTGACAGGCTGAAGGGTGTGGTAGGAAGGGAGATAAGAGGGAAGGAAGTCCAGGAGGGAGGGGAAAAAAAAAGGAAGCTGTCCCTGTACTCAAAGTGTTTAGACTGTAACAGAGAGCCGGGGATGCCCAGTCACAGCTACTGTAAATCATTGAGCTGTATCTGCAGAACCAGAGTATCAAATTTTTCTATTTACTGTATGAAATATACAGGGAAGTGAAAATAAACTTTATTCTCTTCTTACAGGATAAAGTCAAACTTGGCAGTTCTTCATTATTCATGACGTGTATTAAAACTATGCATGTTAATTCACATATGGATAATTTGCCACCACATTTCCAAACTCAAGTCATGCCTCCGTGAGTACAGTATTCTACCGACGTCCCTGGTGACCCAATGTCTAAGACTCTGTGCCCCCAATGCAGGGGCCCAAGTTCAGTCCCTGGTCAGGGAACTAGATGCTACATGGTACAACTAAGAGTTCTCATGCTGCAACTAAAGATCCCATGTGTGCTGCAACTAAGATCCACTGAAGTTAAATAAATAAATAAATACTTAATACAGCAATCCGAACAGAGAGTATAAGGAGCTGAAATTCTAGCTCATCAAGGAGGACAGTAGTGTTGGTTTAGGAGGAGCAGGTAAGCCAAAGCTGAGCTCCTGCGAGCCCCACTAGCATTACCAGAAAACCAAAGACTGAATTTTGGATACTGAGTTTTGGTTGTGCAAAGCAGAAGGATCCAAAAGAGAAAAACGTTATAGATAACTGTTGATTAGGAGTCCTTAGAGAGAGGTTCTTCTCTAATGCCAGAAATTAGCACCACTACCTTGAGACAGAAAGTGTTGTACTCCATCAAGTCTGAAATCAGGTGATGGAGGGTGCTCTTGTGGGTTACCTTCCCTGCCCTGCTTTGTTCAAGCAAAGAAGAGATCTGGCAACTACGGCAAAGGATGTCCTGGGCTGCAAGCAGGATATGGAGTGAACTTCACACATCTCTAGATCCTCAACACCTAGCATAACGCTTGATACCAAAAGTATCAATGTTTCTTCTAATCGTCGAAACATTTTGTAGAGTTCACTGCACCGAATGGCAGACACTACCAGTTTCACTGGTGCTACTGCCCTGCTGGATGACTCAACTAAAGAATTACTCAATCATTTAATTTCCTAGGTATCAGTTTTCTCTTCCAAAATGAGCATTATGATGACAAGCATTTCATGCGACTCTTTTGAGCAGCAAATCAGAGAATGCAAACAAACATGGTAAATTATAATGTGCCATATAGATGTGAGGGTTGAAGGGTAAAAAAATGTTGCTTTCAAGTTACTTCCTAAAAGGCTAGATATGAACACTTTTATCGGCTAGAAACATATCTTGAGACTTTGTTCAAGTTATAATCATCAATGCAGTTACATAAGTTAAGTTTTAAATAAGAACACCCACACTTCTTCCTGCTCATCCAACCCTAGAACTTAATGAAACTATTCTCATTTTGAATTAAAATACATCATAGCAAGAAAAAGTTTTCATGAAAAACTCAGAGAAGGATTGATGGTTGAAGATATGCTCCAACCATATCCCAAAACAAAGAAATTAGAGTAATTAATAGAGGGTAATCTGGGCACAAGAAAATGCAGAGACATGAGTATAATCAGCCAGATAATCTAGAAACAAATCCTTACATATAGTCTAATACAATGTATGTAACTGAGAATTCTAAAGCAATAAGAAAAGAAAGCAGTACTCAATACATGAAGTCAAAGTGTCAGTCACTCAGTCATGTCTGACTCTTTATGACCACATGGACTGTAGACTCCTCTGTCCATGGGATTCTCCAGGCAAGAATACTGGAGAGGGCTGCCATTCACTTCTCCAAGGGATCTTTCGGACCCAGGGATCCAGTCCAGGTCTCCTGCACTGCCCGCAGATTCTTTACTCTCACCACATAGTGACATGGAAATAAGCTGTTGATTCAGAAAAACATTAATGAAATTACAAATATACGCTGCATATACACATGCCCACAAACAAACAAGCATGAGCTCTACACAACTTAACTCATAAAAAGTAAAATTAGGAAAGTACCGTAACAGATGAATGGGAACTATTTATAATGCTGAGTTGGGAAGGTCTTTCTAAGCAAGACACAACCTAGAAGGCATAATTGAAAAGACTGAGAAGCAACCATGTGAAGACAAACCAAACAACGTGAATAAACAAAAGCTCTTCTGTAAGTCAAAACAGTGATCACTGAAGTTAAATGAAAAGTGGAAGTCTTTGACTCAGCAAATACCACTCCAAGAACTTTTGTGAAGAAAATTTCATGTATGAACATACATTTTAGTTCAGTTGCTCAGTCCTGTCTGAGTCTTTGCGACCCCATGAATCGCAGCACGCCAGGCCTCCCTGTCCATCACCAACTCCCAGAGTTCACTCAGACTCATGTCCATCAAGTCAATGATGCCATCCAGCCATCTCATCCTCTGTTGTCCCCTTCTCCTCCTGCCCCCAACCCCTCCCAGCATCAGAGTCTTTTCCAGTGAGTCAACTCTTCGCATGAGGTGGCCAAAGTACTGGAGTTTCAGGTTTAGCATCATTCCTTCCAAAGAAATCCCAGGGCTGATCTTCTTTAGAATGGACTGGCTGGATCTCCTTGCAGTCCAAGGGACTCTCAAGAGTCTTCTCCAACACCACAGTTCAAAAACACCAATTCTTTGGTGCTCAGCTTTCTTCACAGTCCAACTCTCATCCATACATGACCACAGGAAAAACCATAGCCTTGACTAGATGGACCTTTGTTGGCAAAGTAATGTCTATACTTTTGAATATGCGATCTAGATTGGTCATAGCTTTCCTTCCAAGAAGTGTCTTTTAATTTCATGGCTGCAATCACCATCTGCAGTGATTTTGGAGCCCAGAAAAATAAAGTCTGACACCGTTTCCACTGTTTTCCCATCTATTTGCCATGAAGTGATGAGACCAGATGCCATGATCTTAGTTTTCTGAATATTGAGCTGTAAGCCAACTTTTTCACATATAAATGTGTTCAGTATTGTTAACTGAAATAGGATGCTTTCAGATAGAATATATTTGGTTATAAGTAACAGAAAGCATGACTCAAATTGGTTAAAAAAATGAGGAAATACATGATTTCATGTACTGATAAGTCTCGGGGGAGGTCTGTTTCATCAGTGGCTGCATCAGTAGCACAGTGATAACTCAAGGCAGTTAGGTTTCTCCATTTCCCTCCTCTGACATCGACAATACTTGCTTCACTCAAGAGTTGGGTCCCCTGTGGTTATCAGATGGCTTCCAGAAATGACTGTGGAACATTCTTCCTTATCTGTGTTTCATGGAAAAGAAAGTAACTGGACTCTGCATCCCAGAACCCCTGAGCAGAATTGTCCTTGTTTCTTTTTGTCCCCTAGCGGCTTTCCTTTGCCCACTCCTACAAAACCCATGGAAAAAGGATGGAAACACTTTCAAGTCCACTGCAGAAGCTTAGATGACATCAGGTTCCCTGGAGGCCCATGACCACACAGATTAAAATGGGATTTCTATGGACTTGTGGACACGGGGGGTGGCTGGGGGAGGAAGGAGAGGGTAGGATGAACTGACAAAGTCACATGACATATAATCACTACCTTGTATAAAACAGATAGCTTGTGGGAAGCTGCTGTATAGCACAGGGAGCTGAGCTCAGTGCTCTGTGATGACCTAGCAGGGTGGGATGGGAGAGAGTGGGAGAGAGGGAGGCTCAAGAGGGAGGAGGTATGTGTGTGCACATAGCTGACACACAAGCAGAAACTAAACAACACTGTAAAGCAACTCTACTCCAATTTAAACATAAACAAACAAGAAATACAATAAAATGGAACTTCTTAGAAAGGACGAAAGGGGGAAGAGAATGTAGGACAGACAATACCTATTAACGCTACAACTGCAAAACCTTCAATAGCAGAGTGATATCTAAAGCATAGGTCATCCATTTTACAGAAGATCAGAATCTGCCTAAAATTTGGGGAAGACCTAGATAAAATAGAACAGAAAAAAAGTTTTAAAAAGTTAAATAACATACACTCAGTATTGCTTCTCTGATGATTATAAAAGTCGGCGATAAAAATATGTATCCATATAGTGTGCAGATACATAAAGGAGGACTTGTGCGAAAATCTTAAGTGTTTATGAACCATTATTTTCAGTGTTTATGAACCATTACTTATCAGACCCCTAAGGACCCTCTTTGGATATAAACTTTCCTAATCATCCCCCAGTAAAACCCCACTGTGAAATTTTAATACCTCAGATATCTTGTATATCTGTTTACATACTTTATGTAATCTATACTTTATGCATAAAATGAGACGAAAATTTTCACTCCTCCCAAAAACACATCTTTGCCCCATTGTGGGCGATATCACCTCCTTTAGACAGCCACTCAGCAAATTACTGAACAGTTCCAACTTTGCCTGGAACAGAAAACAAAAAGAGGTGAAAAGAGAATGTCATGTTTGCCAGCATTTTTCAGTATTACAAGGAAATGCACATGTTTTATTCATAATTTTTTAATTAGAAAACAAAATAACAATGGCTTATAAACATGTTTTATTCCTGAATCGGCCACTCTGCAAAAAATTCTATTTGCTTCCTGGAGATCTGAAGAAGCAAAGATTTGTCATATACACATCTCCCTCTCCCACAAACTGTGAACTCATGATCCATCCAGAAATTAATGAGGGTAGAATTTGCACAGCACCATCAAAATAGAACGTGGTCATTATAACATAGCATTTAGAGATGGCACAATGGTCTAAACATTTGCCAGGGCTATAGAATCTCCTGCTTAAGTATCTGTCAGAGTATCTAAAAATTCTCAGTTATAACATATAAATGGCTCTTAGTCATTGACTACTCCAATCCAGAAAGACTACCCTCTGAGATTTTAGCCAAACATGTTCCAAATTATTTAGAAGTGTTAAGGTTCACCGTATTTCCCCAAAAACTTTCATAAGAACAAAACAAAGAAAGGAGAAAACACATATTTATTTGTAAGACCGTCAAGGGTTCAGCAGGTCGCATACAAATTGTATTTACTCATCACGACTACTCCATGAAATAGATATCTTCATCCCCATTTGATGATTGTGGGAACGAAAGCACAAAGAAACTGAGTGATTCACTGAGTAATGCTAACTTAATTATGAAGGACCCTAATTCCCAACATTTCATTCCTATTTCTAGAGTACTGTCCTCCCATCTATTTATTCTACAAGGATTTGCAGAGCACTCTCTACAGGCCAGGAACCACCACGGCACAGGGGGCAAGGTAACAAAAAGACAGATGAGGCCCCTGTCATTATGAGCCTTATCTTCTAGTAAAGGCAACGGCCAAACAAAATACATGAGCACTGCTTCAGGTAGTGATAAGTACAATAACGCAAAAAAATCTGCAATAAATAAGTAATAGAATAGCATTGAAAGTGCCCCTGTGCAGGAGTGGAGGTGGGAGAATGGATTATTTTAAATGCAAACAAGGTCTTGAAAGATATAAGGAGGGAACAGTCCCCCAGACAGAAAGAATAGCATGTATAAATGCTGTGAAGAGGAAATAACATTGTATTAGGTACGGAAATACCAGCTGCTACAATGAATAAACCCTAAAACTTCAGTAACTTAACACAGTAGGTTTCATTCAGTCAGATGCAGGGGCTCCTGGTTGGTAGACAGCTTTCTTCCATATGGTGATTCAGGACCCAGGCTCCTTCCACCTGGCAACTGTGCCACTGCCTGGGGCTATAGAGAGCTTTGTATCTGGAGCATGGAGGCAGCACACTTGTTTCCTAATAAAACTATCCAAAGTACCATGTCATTGGTAAAAAGTAACCTCATTGGATGTAAAACAATCTGGACATCATAGACCCAGGGGCAATTTCACACTTACTGAAGGTCAGGCACGTATTCTGCTATTAGCTGTCTCTCACTCAGAAAGGAATGTTTTAAGCATCAGCTACAAATCTGTGCTTGCCAAGAGTATTTGCCAGGGACTGAATAACAACAAGGGCATTTGCCACCTGCCTCTGCAGAGACTGAACCTGGTGCTGCTGCAGCTGCTGACCTTCAACACCCCTACGGGGAATTCAGGGTGGAGAATGGGGTAATCTGTGCGCCAGGGAAAATGGTGGAACAGGTCTTTAGATGGTTAGATATTTTCAGGAACTGATTTCATGATCCAATCCTTGCATTCTTCATATCTAGAAAATCAATCCCTTCTTTGAGACATCAGCTCCTCCTGACTAGTGGAAAACTGTTTGTAAAGTAAACACTTGACTGCATTGAACTCCCTCTTCACCAAAATCTTGTATATTTACTTTCCCCCACTGCCTCTTTGGAACAGTCTCCCAGAGTTATCTGAGGTGCTGTCTCCTGGCTGCAGTCCTCATTTGGCCCCAAATAAAACTTGGCTCATAACTCTCACATTGTGCATCTTTTCAGCTGACATGAGGAAGAGTTACAGGTTAGTGTGGCTTGAGCATTCTAAGTGTGGAGAAGAGTGTTAGGAGAGAATTCAGGGGGAAAGACTGGCACGAAGTAGTAACGTGGGGCCTTAGGGGAATGGTAGAGCATTTGGTATTATGTTAAATGTGACAGGAAGACATTTGAGGTTTTGAGCAAAAGACATGATCTCATTCATGTTTCTAAAAGATCAATCTGGCCTCTAACTGGAGAATATAATCTATAGTAGGGAAAGAGAAACTAGTTACAAAATGTATCCAGCAGATAAGGCAATAGATCATGGTGGACAGTACAAACCATGAGGGAATTAAGAAGAGGTGAACATACAGGCAATATCCTGAAAGTAGAGCTGTAAAATGTACTGATGTGAGTGGTGAGTGAATAAGAGGAATCGGGATGGGCAGAGTATTTTTAGCAATGATCTAGTTCCTATGGCTGTAGAGGGGGCAAAATTTACCAGCCAAAAATATCTCTTTGGCAAGTGGATTAATTTGAGCTGAAAACAATCAAGGCTCAAAGGACTCAAGAAGAAACCTTAACCTTCCCCCATCTGCCTAAAATAATTTACTTAGAGGACCTGTTCCCAAAATAGAGCTATCACCAGGGACATTTGCAAAGAATATGAGCTAAACAAGACCAGGAGCTGACTGTGGTTCAGATAATGAACTCCTTATTGCCAAATTCAGACTCAAATTGAAGACAGTAGGGAAAACCACTAGACCATTCAGGTATGACCTAAATCAAATCCCTTATGATTATACAGTGGAAGTGAGAAATAGATTTAAGGGCCTAGATCTATAGAGTGCCTGATGAACTATGGAATGGGGTTCGTGACACTGTACGGGAGACAGGGATCAAGACCATCCCCATGGAAAAGAAATGCAAAAAGCAAAATGGCTGTCTGGGGAGGCCTTACAAATAGCTGTGAAAAGAAGAGAGGCGAAAAGCAAAGGAGAAAAGGAAAGATATAAGTATCTGAATACAGAGTTCCAAAGAATAGCAAGAAGAGATAAGAAAGCCTTCTTCAGTGATCAATGCAAAGAAATAGAGGAAAAGAACAGAATGGGAAAGACTAGAGAGCTCTTCAAGAAAATTAGAGATATCAAGGGAACATTTCATGCAAAGATGGGCTCGATAAAGGACAGAAATGGTCTGGACCTAATAGAAGCAGCAGATATTAAGAAGAGGTGGCAAGAATACATGGGAGAACTGTACAAAAAAGATCTTCAAGACCCAGATAATCATGAATGATGTGATCACTCATCTAGAGCCAGACATCCTGGAATGTGAAGTCAAGTGGGCCTTAGAAAGCATCACTACGAACAATGCTAGTGAAGGTGATGGAATTTCAGTTGACCTGTTTCAAATCCTGAAAGATGATGCTGTTAAAGTGCTGCACTCAATATGCCAGCAAATTTGGACAACTCAGCAATGGCCACAGGACCGGAAAAGGTCAGTTTTCATTCCAACCCCAAAGAAAGGCAATGCCAAAGAATGCTCAAACCACTGCACAATTGCACTCATCTCACATGCTAGTAAAGTAGTGCTCAAAATTCTCCAAGCCAGGCTTCAGCAATACGTGAACCGTCAACTTCCTGATGTTCAAGCTGGGTTTAGAAAAGGCAGAGGAACCAGAGATCAAATTGCCAACATCCACTGGATCATGGAAAAAGCAAGAGGGTTCCAGAAAAACATCTATTTCTACTTTATTGACTATGCCAAAGCCTTTGACTGTGTGGATCACAATAAACTGTGGAAAATTCTGAAAGAGATGGGAATACCAGACCACCTGACCTGCCTCTTGAGAAATCTGTATGCAGGTCAGGAGGCAACAGTTAGAACTGGACGTGGAACAACAGACTGGTTCCAAATAGGAAAAGGAGTACGTCAAGGCTGTATATTGTCACCCTGTTTATTTAACATGAGAAATGCTGGACTGGGAGAAACACAAGCCCGAATCAAGATTGCTGGGAGAAATATCAATAACCTCAGATATGCAGATGACACCACCCTTATGGCAGAAAGTGAAGAGGAGCTAAAGGGCCTCTTGATGACGGTGAAAGAGGAAAGTGAAAAAGTTGGCTTAAAGCTCAACATTCAGAAAACGAAGATCATGGCATCCAGTCCCATCTCTACATGGGAAATAGATGGGGAAACAGTGCAAACAGTGTCAGACTTTATTTTGGGGGCTCCAAAATCACTGCAGATGGTGACTGCAGCCATGAAATAAAAAGACGCTTACTCCTTGGAAGAAAAGTTATGACCAATCTAGAGAGCATATTCAAAAGCAGAGACATTACTTTGCCGACTAAGGTCCGTCTAGTCAAGGCTATCGTTTTTCCTGTGGTCATGTATGGATGTGAGACTTGGACTGTAAAGAAGGCTGAGCCCCAAAGAATTGATGCTTTTGAACTGTGGTGTTGGAGAAGACTCTTGAGAGTCCCTTGGACTGCAAGGAGATCCAACCAGTCCATTCTGAAGGAGATCAGCCCTGGGATTTCTTTGGAAGGAATGATGCTAAAGCTGAAACTTCAGTACTTTGGCCACCTCATGTAAAGAGTTGACTCATTAGAAAAGACTCTGATGCTGGGAGGGATTGGGAGCAGGAGGAGAAGGGGATGACTGAGGATGAGATGGCTGGATGGCATCATGGACTCGATGGACGTGAGTCTGGGTGAACTCTGAAAGATGGTGATGAACAGGGAGGCCTGGCGTGCTGCGATTCGTGGGGTCGCAAAGAGTCGGACACAACTGTGCGACTGAACTGAACTGAACTGATAGTGAAAGAAACTCAGCAGAGCCCAGATATCAGAATCCTTTCCATGACTCATTGTCTCTACACGGTCCACCAAATATTAATTACCAAATATTTGCTTTTCGATTTCCACGTGAATTGCTACCCATTTCTTTGAAGTCCCCAAAACCACAACCCAACATCCTCTTTCCCTTTAACTGAAGATGACACTTAAGGTGACGGTTTCAGCCATTTTGAAAAGTTACTCAGTTTTTCTGGATCTCTCCCTTGTATTCATGTTATTAAACTTCTTTGATTTTCTCCTGTTAATCTGTCTCATGTCAATTTAATTTTTAGACCACCCAGGAGAACCAAGATGAGCAGGAGAAAATTTCTTCCTCCCTGCTAATTATATAAAAATCATCCAAAGCTGAGCAGTATTCTCTGCCCCAGAGCATCTGGGCCCTCAGCTACATGTTTGAAAACTGGGGGCAGGAAGGAAATGAAGTCTTGTTTCTTTCACAGCTATGGCAGCTGACTCTGGCTTGTGCTGGGGACCTCAGTCTTTCTCTATATCTACCACTCCGTACAGTGTGGACTAGTGTGGGCTTCTTTGCCTCATGGTGCATGAGAAAGCAGAGAAAGCACTCCCAAAGAGAGAGAGCCAGATGGAAGCTGTTTTACCATTTGCCATCAAGCATCATGCACACTGCACTCCATTTGTGAAGACAGTCACAAGTCCCCACCAAGTTTCAAGGAAAGAGAATACAGGCCCCACCTCTCACTGGAGAGCAAAATTCATATTATAAGAAAGGCATGCAGAATGTGGTCATTGTGGTCACTTAGAAATACAATCCAGCACATCTAAGCAACAGGATAAAGAGGATTAATTACAAGGGGGAAGACTGGGTGATAATCAAATTTTGGAGGGCAAATGACTCCAAATTCTACTCTGGATATATGAAGTTTAAAAGGTGCCTATTACATATTTAACTGGAGATGCTGATGAGCAGTTAGATGAATTAATCTGGAGTTTACTGTAGAAGTAAGAGCCATAGAGACATATTTTGATATTATCAGCATGAAGAAGATATTAAAATCATGAATCTCTTGAGATAGCCCACAGGAAAGTTTAGCTGGAAAGAAGGAAGAGAACTCAGCACTGAGCTCAAAAGAACTTAACCTCTAAAAGTATCAACTTTCACTTTGTGATTTTCATGTTTTGACCTATTCTTTAGTTGGGCTTCCTAGGTGGCGCTAGGGGTAAAGAACCCGCCTGCCAATGCAAGAGAGGTTGGAGATGCGGGTTTGATCCCTGGGTTGGAAAGATCCCCTGGAGAAGGGCATGGCAACCCACTTCAGTATTCTTGCCTGGGAAATCCCATGGACAGAGGAGCCTGGCAGGCTATAATCCATGGGTTTGCACAGAGTTGGACATGAATGAAGTGACTTAGCATGCATTCTTTAGTTATTAATATTAATACAAAGCAGGTATTAAAATATATTTAAAGAACATGATACTCAAATGAAACACAGCTAAAATGCTTTTAAACCTATTTTGACAACAGGTCAAGATCTGTAGGATCTATTCTGAATTCTTACACCCTAATCAGATTAAATCTCATCAGATTCATTCACAAAACAGTGAAACTCAGGAATTTAAAAAATGGCACTGTTGTTTCTGCAGAAATGATGAAATGATCCACAAGTCATCCTCCCCAGAGAAACATCAGTTATTCCTGCTTGATGGCCTTCAAACTGGGACACTGGCTATTTCTGTCTCTACAGCAACCTCCAGCCTTCAGATTCGAACTGGGACACTGGCTCTGCTGATTTTAGACTTGCCAGTCTTCATCGTCATGTGAGCCAATTTCTTATAATACGTTAAGTTCCAGATAGATGGATGAATGGATGGATGGCTGGCTAGACAGATACATAAACAGATAGATAATCATATTGGTTCTAGTTCTCTGGAGAATCCTAATATAGATTTTAGCTATACTTTTTCATGAGCACAACCCACACTAGTTCAGAAATCTGAATACTTATAAAAATAACATGTGAAATTAGATAACGCCAATCAATACCAAGCAAAAACCTGCCTGAAAGTTATGCACTTTAGGGAGCTATTACTGGTTTTAGCACAGTAGTGGAAGCAGTGATACTCTTGGGCAAAGTGACATATACATGCTTGCTTTCCAAAATGGTCTTTCCCCCTTTCCTGGATGTTGGCATGTGTGCTGATTTTTAACAACCTCTCTAGAACAAATGCCTACAATGTTTATGCCCTTTAGGGAATGCCCTTATTCACACTCCTCCTTCTGTGAATGCAAATCTTTTTATTTTTATTCTCAGTGTTCAAAATGGTTGCTTTAGCAGTAGATTAATTTGGAGTGGATCCCAAGACACAGCAGGAAATTGTGGGGTTCAAAAGAAAAAAACGAAAGAAAGTGCTTAAGCTTAGCTTGTTGTCTTGTGATTTCTTCTTTATTCCAATAGACTCTGGGGAATTTGTTTGGCAAATGGGTGTGTTAATCTAATGGCTGAATCACTTGAGGGTGATTTTTACAAGTATCCATTGTATGCATATAATCAAAGGAGGAAAACACTTAAATTCCATATGATAAAAAGAAATAGGACATTAAACATAGAGTATAAATTTTCCTAAGTGTCAGGCCTGCCAGTATTCAAAAGGCTTGCGATAATAAACAAAAAGAAAATGTCTGTCAGCCGCACCATAGAAAAACAGACATTAGCAGCAAATAATTCCCATGCATAACTGGGCTGTTTCCTAAATTAACACTGCTTCTACGACTTCAGCTCTTCCAAGTCCCCTCATTCCACACTGAATATTTATCCAAAATGTTCCATGCTATATCTTTTTAAAAATGTATTTAAAGGGATAGGAATGTATTGACTCATCTATATTTGCTTAATTATTTTAAAACAAGTGAAAGAGAAAGGAAATACACTGAATTAGGATTTCATAACTTTCGAGTTGATCTGAAAACACATCAAAGAATTATCCAATTTCAAGTCTAACTCAATATATCTGACTTTCCAGATATTCAGATTAAAAAGCTGGAAAGCACTTTATATTTCTACCAAAAATGTTAAGGTCTTAATGAGTCAGGCTCTTCCTGCTTAGGCAACAGAAGCCATTGACAAAGGCAGGAAGAAAAACATTCTGCCTTCACTTTATAAAAATCAAAGAAATTTAAAATTTGAGACCATTAAGAGAACAGAAATCTCTGGAAATATGCTTTATTCTCAGAGTCTGATAACCACTAGAGCAGAATGAAACTCTGCCATTTTATATTTGTTACAAACTGTGTCATGATATCAGAAAGGCAATGACTCACATTCTGAGAAGCTGGCATGAACTCTATGGCACTGAGTATTTAAATGTTCTATAACTTGATACTTTATCAACCCCCTATTTTCTTGGGTTATAAGCTAACACAGAAAAAGAGACAAACTTGGCGATTCATAAAATGTACCAGAATGGAGAGAAAGGTACAGGTTAAAGACTTTTCTGACCCCTAGATATTGCTGAGTAGACAGCATTACAGGAGAGACAGAACTCTGTTCAGAATCCGTTTCTGAGGTTGGAGCCAAGAGACGTCAAAAATACTGGAGAAGGACCAAGTAGCCAATGGAAACCACCTCTGAGAGGCATACCCCTCTCCCTAAGTTTCTCGTCAAAAGAAAGGGGATGGGATGCCAAGATACAGTCTCATAAAGTTTGGAAGCCATCTTTAAGAGCAGAGAAACCAACCCCTAGTTCTGTTGTGGACATCTGTTTAACAACAAACTTGCAGACTGTCCACACCACTCCTAGATTTAAGAAGGACCACTGAAGAGAGGTTGCCTGGCAGTGCAGCTAGGAAGAGAAAAGAAAAGAAATGTGAGTTCATAAATCACACAACAGTCCCTAAATCTAGGCTGTGAGGAGCAGATGTGAAACCGCAGATGGCCAACTTGCTGAGGATTTTGCCCAGGGGCTAAAGAAGCAAGCCAATCAGTAAAACGCTAGCCTGGCCAGCCTGGCCCCCAGTCAGAAGTTACAGCCGGGTGTCCACTGGCACTAGCTGAACCTCTCAGGACTGAAGCCCTCATCAGTGGCACTAAGTGAGGTGCTGACTTCTGAGGTTGCATCCACATGTAGACAGATCATCAGTGATCTGAAACACACCTCAAAGGAGCAGTCACAGAAAGAGATGCCTGCTTTTTCTACTTTTTCTTGACTCTATCCATAGAATTTAAAAAGGGTTGGGGCGGGGGCCAGGGGGGGGGGTCCCTTCCTTCCCAATCTTTAGGTATCACTCTGTGTCTGTATGCCTGTGTTTCCCATCCTCCCTTCCTCTCCCTCTCTCTCTCTCTCTCTCTCTCTCTCTCTCTCTCTCTCTCTCTCCCCCCCTCTCTCTCTCTCTCCCTCTCTCTTTCTCTCTCTCTCTCTCTCTCTCTCTCTCTCACACACACACACACACACACACACACTATACCAAGTGCTATCATCACAAATTTAGCGCCCTGAGGGAAAGGGGAAGAAAGACCTCAACTATGGGTTTACATCTGAAAAGCCAAGATTTAATTACTGGCATGAGTCTTCTTAAATACTCAAATGTAGTTTAAAAGTTATAAAATCTGAGATGCCTCAAAAGATCTCACCGCCCAGTTTCACGGAGATGAGGTGTCAGCCACAGAAGGAAAAAGATCCATGTCACACTTGCAAACGCAAAAATTAAAGGGAAATCTCATTTACAATGGAGTCAGGAAGTCCTGAAGGGCGTGCTCTCTGACTCTGCCACTCGTTACTGCCAACCCCAAGCAGGAAGAGACACAGGCTGCACTTCCAAGAGGAAGGTTACTATCTTACCACTCCAGCGGGAGAAAGGAAGATTTTCTCATTGCCCAGGAACAGTCCCAGCCAACAATAAATACCACCACCGTGAACTCTTAGTTTCCTCCAACGGGGTCTTGTTCAAAGCAGCCCTTCCCAACTTCCTCCACTTTCTCTGTAAAGTAATGCTCCTTTGCTTTATTTACCAGAACTACCTACGGTTCTGCCATAGCTTGCGTGTCTCAAATTGCAGCTCCTCTGCTAGTAAGTTCACTTTTCTCAGAAAATAACTGACTGTTTTATTTTAAAGGCTGACATACCTCCAATGGACTTCCCTGGTGTCTAATACATAAAGAATTCATCTGCAATGCAGGAGACCTGGATTCAATCTCTGGATTGAGAAGATCCCCTAAGAAGGGAATGGCTACCCACTCCAGTATTCTTACTCGAAAAATCCCATGGACAGAGGAACCTGGTGGGCTAACTGCTCCTTGGAAGGAAAGCTATGACAAACCTAGACAGCGAATTAAAAAGCAAAGACATCATTTTGCCAACAAAGGTCCATATAAACAAAGCTGTGGTTTTTCCAGTAGTCGTACAGCTGTGAGAGGTGGGCCATAAAGAAGACTGAGTGCCTAAGAATTGATGTTTTTGAACTGTGGTGCTGGAGAAGACTCTTGAGAGTCCCTTGGATTGTAAGGAAATCAAACCAGTCACTGCTAAAGGAAATCAACCCTGAATACTCACTGGAAGTACTGATACTCAAGCTCCAATACTTTTGTCATCTGATGCAAAGAGCTAACTCACTGGAAAAAGACCCTATGCTAGGAAAGATTGAAGGCAAGAGGAGAAGGAGACAACAGAGGGTGAAACACTTACACAGCATCAGTGACTCAATGGACATGAATGAGCACCAACTCCGGGAAATAGCAAAGGACAGGGAAGCCTGGGACGCTCTCGTCCATGGGGTTGCAAAGAGTCGGACATGACTTATGGACTGAACAACACAGCAACATGCCCTCAACAGGTTGGGGCTCCTCGATGAGCAGTGAACCACTGAATAAAATAATTCACTTGCTATAACAGCAGAAACTGACACAACATTGTAAAGCAACTATACTCCAATTTTTTTATAAAAAGTAAATAATCAAATAATTCCAATGTATCAATACCTATCACAGGAGCAGCTGATTTCTCCAGGTGCAGGATGCCTGGGGGTGAAACGTCCCTGTGTGTGTACAAGCACAACAGTAGGAGTTTCCAGGATATGAAACGCTAATTATGAAGATTATTTTTAAACTCTCAATAAGCAGGAGGTATTTCATTTTTGACACACATCTAATTTGTTTCTATTTTTATGGTTCAGGTCTGGTGGAAGGAAGATGACTGCAAACCAGGAACTATTTTACAGGGAGAAAAGAGGACAGAAAACAGCTGCTGAACCACTGAAGCTTCTCTGTTCTGAGAAAATCATTCTAAAGGAGGAGAAGGAAATTCCCCGGCCCCTCCTAATCAATGCTAATTTGAATGGTGGCACAAGTCTCCTACTTACAAAGATGAAAAATAGTGACTTACAGGAAAAGTTCAACAGCCACATACTGGCTGACTATGAATCAGTCATAGATCAGCTGATACTCTGACCTTCTAAACCCTTCCAATGATCAATCTGAGATATCTAATTGTTTAGAGCCACATCCTAATTAGTAGAAGCAAGCACATAAACACAAACTAAGCATTTTTAATTCAATTTTTTTCCTCAAGGGCAAGAATGTGATATTTAAAAATTCAAACACAACAGTTATTAGTTTACAGTTAAATTCACTAATAATAATATGTTTGAATAAAAGCACATATGAACCAGAGGATGTTAGCAAGAGATGAATACTGATTTTTTATCTGAATTATCCTTTCTATGAAGACAGCAAAGAAGCAGATTCAGTAATGGCCTCTTGTCATTTTATTCACAAGGAACATGCCAGTGAATAAACAAAATACTTTTCAGACAAAACAGAAATGCTGAGCAACTGACGATATCCATAAATACACACCATCAAGAGAAAGACGGCAGTTACTTTCCTACAGAAAACGCTTTCCCTGGTTTGATGCACTCTGACCAGTTCGTGTATCAGCAGGGGCTTCATTTGGATGAAGTGAATTTTTAACACTTGAAGCAGAAGCAAGAACACCGGCCTCAGTGCAAATAAATCCTCGCTCTTCCACCTAGGGCTTCCCTGGTGGCTCAGACAGCAAAAGAATCTGCCTGCAGTTCAGGAGACTTGCCTTCATCCCTGGCTCAGGAAGATCCCCTGGAAAAAGGACTAGCAACCCACTCCAGCGTCTAGCACGGAGAATCCTATGGACAGAGGAGTCTGGCAGAGTCCATGGGGTGTGCAGAGTTGGACACAACTGAGCAACTAACACTTTCACTTCCACTTAACCTTGTTTGGCCTTCAGTGATTTTCTTGACCTCTCTGAGCCTGATTTTTCTCACCTGTAAAGAAGCGTGCCTTGCAGGGTGGCTGGCACACAGGTAAGTAGGTTTTCCAACATGATGGCAGCTCCCAGGTGGCACTAGTGGTAAAGAACCCACCTGCCAGTGCAGGAGACGTAAGAGACATGGGCTCAATCCCTGGGTTGGGAAGATCCCCTGGAGGAGAGCATGGCAATCCACTCCAGTATTCTTGCCTGGAAAATCCCATGGACCGTGTTGCCTGGCGGGCTACAGTCCATAGGGTCGCAAAGAGCCAGACATGACTGAAGTGACTTAGCATGCAAGTATAGCCGCTTAATCTAAGCTTTGTACAATGGAGACCAACTTTTACAGCCTATACTCAGAAGGGTAGATATGAATGTAGTCTTGACAAACATGGGAGGATAAAACTAGAAAAGTCCAATCTCACTGAATAAAAGGGTAGGACCCAACCAGACAAGACTATTTGGAATATTAATCATTTGAACGGTTCCCAGAAGCTTCTAAGAGAATTTGGCATAAAACAATATCTTTGCAAACCATATCTGTCCAAACAGCTGAGCCTGGGACAGGGCTTCTGCTTAATTTCTGAGTCCCCTGGGAAATTAGAGGAGCAGTGATATAGCCTTCAAGGTTGCCCTGCCTGGATTTGCTTGAGTTTGATTTGAATCAGAAAAATATTCTGACCAAATTGGGTGCAATTAATTGCTGAGCTCACAGGAAATGTGGTATTAAGATTTTCTCCTGTGATGTTTTCAATTCTCATGGAGATTTTTTTCACATGAGGACCAAAGGCTTTAATGTTTCTAAATATCTCCACAAATGAAATAGAATATTAATTCCTCCTGCTGGTACCCTAGGGACACAGGTAACTGACATTTAATAAGTACCCATTTCTCTGGGCCTGAATGTAAGTATTCTAACATCCTCTTAACATGTATTTTTCACATACTGCTGCTGCTAAGTCACTTCAGTCGTGTCCAGCTCTGTGCGATCCCATAGACAGCAGCCCGTCAGGCTCCCCCATCCCTGGGATTCTCCAGGCAAGAATGCTGGAGTGGGTTGCCATTTCCTTCTCCAATGCAGGAAAGCGAAAAGTGAAAGAGAAGTCACTCAGTCGTGTCCGACTGTTCGCGACCCCCTGGACTGCAGCCCACAGGCTCCTCCATCCATGGGATTTTCCAGGCAAGAGTACAGGAGTGGGGCGCCATTGCCTTCTCCCTTTTCACATACTGCCCCTCGCTAAATCTTAAACACTAAATGCATAAAATTAAGTCAGACAATAATTAACAGGAGCTCATTCGGCAGATATATCTTCCCTTCTGAGCCAGTCCTAAGCCCCAGGACATGTCACACACACAGCATCAGCATGCCGCCATGGCAATCTGACCACAATAAAAACCCCAGTGGAGGCTGGAGAGAAGGCACTTAAGGGCAGGACCCCTAGTCCAGGAACAAGGCGACAGTGGTCATGCCCCCAGGCAGGGCTTCCGATTTCCACCATTGTAGATCATAAAGACTAAAAGGGCCTCTACGGGTTATTTATCCCCTTTTTCTAGCGTATGTAGTAGAGACTTTAACCTTGCTCAAAATGAGGTCTGGCTTTAGCCCTCAGCTCTCCAGAGGTAATTTCTAAACACTTGGAATGGCAAGCCTGACTGGAGTGTCTTTGTATTGCTGGGGTGACATCCTGACTTAGAGTGAGGCTCACATGGTTTCAGCTCAGCTTCCTGCAAGAAGACACAGCCAAAGTCAGCCATGTCCATGAGCTGGGAGTCCGCATAAAAACTCTGGACACCAAGGCTCCAGGGAACACCCCTGGTTGGTGACACTCTGCGCACGTGTCACACATCATTGCCAGGAAAGAACATAGTGTGCCCACCCTCCATAGCACAGGACACCTGGAAGCTCCATGATGGAACATTCCTAGACTCTTCACCTCTTCCCTTGGCTGATTTTAATCTATATTCTTTCTCTGTGAAGGGTTTCCCTGGTGGTTCAGATGGTAAAAGGTCCACATGCAATTCACGAAACCTGGGCTTGATCCCTGGGTCAGGAAGATCCCCTGGAAAAGCAAATGGCCTCTCACTCCAGGTTCTTGATGGGAAAATCCCATGGACAGAGGAGTCTGGTGGGTCACAGTCCATGAGGTCGCAAAGAGACACAGCTGAGCAACTAACACCTGAAAGTGAACGTCTCTCCATCACGTCTGACTCTCTACGACCTCGTGAGTCCTCTGTCCATGAAATGTCCAGGCAAGAATACTGGAGTAGGTAGCCATTCCCTTCTTCAGGGACTTTTCCCAACCCAGGTCTCCTGCATTGCATGCAGATTCTTTACTATCTGAGCCACCAGGGAAGCCCCATTCTTTACCTGTACTAAACCATAACTGTGAGTAGAACAGCTTTAAGTGAGTTCTAGGAGTCCTTCTAGTTCATCAGTGAACCTAAGGGTGGTCTGTGAATCCTTAAATTGGCAATTGGTGTCAGATCCCCAAATTTGCAAGGGCTGTTAGAAGTAAGGAGGGTCTTATAGATGTCCCCAACCTTGCACTTTGAGAAAACAGAGGTTGGTAAAGTGAAGCTGCTTGCCTAATGAATACTGTTAGGATTCACACTCAAGCCTTTTTTCCACCTCCAGTGTCTTCCCACAGTACAGCCTGCTGAAACAGGCAGTAAATATCTCAGCCTAGAAAAACACAGGGTGTTTCTGCAGAAATGGCTGAATGGCAAACAAGATTCCATTATTCTGGTGTGAATGAGATAATCTCTAAACTGACCGACAAAATCTTCAAATGGCCAGAATCACTATGCTCTCACAAAACAAGGAATGTCTGAGACTACTACAAACTAGAAGAATCAAGGAAGGATTCCTCCCCAACACATTTCAGATACCTTGCTGATACTTTGGTTTTGGATTTCTAGCCTCCAAATCTATGAGCCAATAAATTTCCATTGTTCTAAGCCACCCAGATTGTGCTACTATTTTATGGCAGCCCTAGGAAACCCTCACAGCAAGAAATTAATCTGGAGGAAGAGGACACCACCAAGAGAGTCCAAAACCCATTCCTAGGCAAGGGCCTGAGTTGCATTTTCAGCCTGTTGAACTGGAAAAGTCTTTTCCAAGCATAACTCCAAGATCATAGAGGTCAGTCCTGAGCATGAGAGAGCCATAGTAACTAGCAAATTCACTCAGCTGATGGAAAACTCTAGTCACAAAATATTTTCATGAGCATAATCCTATGGTTTCAGATGTATATGCCATTCTTTGTTAAAACACATACACACAAACACAAAACCCACACACATTTCATTCTTATAACCACATTACAGAAAACCAAAAACTGACCTCCCAATGTACGGAACACCCTTTTGTCCCAAGTCCGAGTATCTGGTATACCGGGTCTCACAAGCTGCCAAGAGTCCTCCAGGGCAATTAGGTGCAGACACAGCATCTTTGCAACCTGGGTTTCACTTGGTGATTTAAGTTACAAGGAAAGAAAAACTAGAGTTGATCTTTAAACAACACAGGCTTGAACTACACAGGTCCACTTACACACGGATTTTTTTTTTAATTTTTTTTTTATGGAGAACACTACAGTACTATACACTCTGTGATGGGTTGAATCTGTGGATTCAGAATCACGGGTATGCAAGGCAGACTGTAAAATCACAGGTGGATTTTCCACTGGGGAAGGTCAGTGCCTCTATCCCTCATGTTCTTCAAGGGTCAGCTAGACTTTAACGTAAACATACAGACAAAAATGGGTTTTTCCCCTATCTCGTACTCAATTAAAAAAAAAATACCAGCTGTATTAATGTGCCAGGATTATAGTAACAAAGCATCACAGACTGGGGAGCTTTAACAACATAAGTTTATTCTCACAGTTCTGGAGACAGAAAGCCTGAAAGGGAGGCATGGACACGGTTGGTTCCTTCCAAGGGTTGTGAGGGAGCATTTGTCTATGCTCCTCTCCTGGTTTCTGGTGGTGTGCTGGCCATCTTTGATGTCATTTCGCTTTTACATACATTAACCTGATCTCTCATACCATTCTCCTGTGTTTGTGTCTGTATCTAATTTCCTCTTCATAAAGACACCACTCCGACTGGATTAGAGGTCCTCTCCACATGGCTCAGACAGTAAAGCGTCTGCCTACAATGCAGGAAACCCGAGTTCAATACCTGGGTCGGGAAGATCCTCTGGAGAAGGAAATGGCACTCACTCCAGTACTCTTGCCTGGAAAATCCCATGGATGGAGGAGCCTGATAGGCTACAGTCTATGGGGTCTCAAAAGTCGGACATGACTGAGCAACTTCACTCACTTTCACTTCACTGCTCCAGTAAGACCACACCCGAGGTTAACTGATTACATGTGCAATGGCCTAATATCCATTTGGGCTTCCCTGGTGGCTCAGCACTAAAGAATCTGCCTGCAATGCATGAGCTGCAGGAGACATGGGTTTGAGCTCTAGAACGGGAAGAACCCCTGGAGAAGGGCATGGCAACCCATGCCAGTATTCTTGCCTGTAGAGACCCACAGACAGAGAAGCTTGGTGGGCTACCATCCACAGGGTTGCAAAGAGTCAGACAGAACTTAAGTGACTTAGCATGCACATGTGTGTGGGCAAACACACACACACACATGTGCACATATTTTGAAATAAGGACACATTCTGCAGCACTAGAGGTAAGAACTTCATCTGATGACTCTGATATCAGGCAGGTGGCAAGTCCTGCTACTGCTGCTGCTACTAAGTCACTTTAGTCGTGTCTGACTCTGTGCGACCCCACAGACGGCAGCCCACCAGGCTCCCCCGTCCCTGGGATTCTCCAGGCAAGAACACTGGAGTAGGTTGCCATGCCCTCCCTCCAGGGGACCTTCCAGACCCAGGGATCAAATCTGTATCTCTAACATCTCCTGCATTGGCAGGTGAGTTCTTTACCACTAGTGTCACCTGAGAAGCCCCAAGAGAATATACTCAGTCATTTTGGGAGGAAAAAAAAAGTGTTAGGTTATTTTGTTTATACGTTCTGCTGCTGCTGCTGCTGCTGCTGTTGCTGCTGCTGCTAAGTCACTTCAGTCGTGTCCGACTCTGTGCGACCCCATAGACGGCAGCCCACCAGGTTCCCCTGTCCCTGGGATTCTCCAGGCAAGAACACTGGAGTGGGTTGCCATTTCCTTCTCCAATGCATGAAAGTGAAAAGCAAAAATGAAGTCGCTCAGTCGTGTCCAACTCTTTGCGACCCCATGGACTGCAGCCTACCAGGCTCCTCCGACCATGTAAGTCTGCCTTTTTTAACTGCACTTATATGAGTATTCTTAAGTACAAGATTAGCCTTGTTTTCTGAGCAAAAATATTATGTGTTCTATAAAACACCAATGGCTCAATTCCCAGAATACACTTATAGGGAAAAAAATCACAGATTAGAACATGGAGATGAAGATAAAATGTAACTCAGCATTGCTAAAGGGTCTTACTATCTTTAATTTTGTTCATTCAGCAAACCAAGTGATTAATATTGAGCAACAGCTTGCAGATTTTTTTAATTAAAAACTTTTAAAAGAAGGGTAGAGATGATGCCATCCACGTCTTCTGGAAATTAAAATCAATTTATAGAGACAAAACAAAACAATAAAAATGAAACAATATAAAACCGTTTCCAACTGCGTCAAATGAGATATTCGGGCAATGATTAGGAGGTTGAGTCAGGCAGAGAAAGATGACTGAGAAGTGGGTGAGCCACAGATGGGCTCTCTGAAGAGGATGGGTTTAAAAGGCCACAAGTCTAGGTGGCCTGAGGGAGGAAGACAAGGGATCATCCCAGAAGTGTGTTTGACTTGAGGTCAAAAGCTAAGGAATCTGGATGGAGCCAGAGCTGGTGCTGGGAAGTGGTGGGTGGGGCTTAGAGTGGCAGGGGAAGTCAGGCCCAGAGGTCCAGATCAAGCCATCCCAAGGGGTTTGCCTTTAGTATATATCACAGTGTTTATTGTAAATAAACCTGAAACGTTTTTTTAAAATGTGCCCTGAGTACTTTAATAGAATGGGCAATTTCCATTTGTGATTTACAGCTCAAGGTGTGTAGAAGTTTCATTCATCACATTATTCAAATTGACTCCATGTGATTCACTGTTCCCTTTCTTTTTCAGTCCTATGCAAGCCCAGCATAAAACTGAGTCTTTCAGTTCCTGCCATGAAAGATAAGGGATACTGAAACCTTACCTTGCATTCCCTTTCCTGGATCCTCATGAACCTTTATGAATCATTCAGTCTTTTAACCACATTTCCAATCATTATCTTTAAATTCAATAGCCTTCAAAGAATATTGTCCTTACATTTATAGGGCTTCCCTGATCGCTTAGTGGGTAAAGAATCCACTTGCAACGCAGGAGACCCCGGCTCAGCTCCTGGGTCGGGAAGATCCCCTGGAGAAGGGATAGGCTACCCACTCTAGTATCCTTGGGCTTCCCTTGTGGCTCAGCTGGTAAAGAAACCACCTGCAATGCGGCAAACCTGGGTTCAGTCCTGGGTAAGATAGATCCCCTGCAGAAGGAATAGGTTACCCACTCCAGTATCCTGGCCTAGAGAATTCCATGGACTACAGTCCATGAGGTCACAGTCAGACACGACTGAGCCACTTTCACTACATTTATAATGACATTCCAGTTTTGGGCACTTGACTTTTATTCATCACTTTTTTCAGGAAGTCAAATTAAGTTTTCTTTTATGCTTTCCAAAAGGGATATAGTGGTATATTTCTCGAGATTTTGGATATTATTACATGATTTTTAAATTATCTTATGGCTATATAATTACTTTTTTAAATTTAAAAACTTTTTGACATGTACATACTGCCATATTAATTTATTTGGGGGCTTTCTCTAGTTGTGCAAAGCGGGAGCTACTCACTAGTGTGATGCACTGGCTTCTCACTGTCTTCTTTCTCTTGTTGCACAGCACAGGCTGTAGACACACGGGCTGCACAGTTGCAGCACACAGCCTCAGTAGTTGCAACTTGCTGCTCTAGGGAGCACGGGCTTCAGGAGTTGCAGCACAGGGGCTCATTAGTTGTGGTTTACTGACACTAGAGTGTGCAGGGTTCAGTAGCTGCAAAGCACGGGTTCAGTTGCTCCAAGGCATGTGAAATTTTCCCAGACCAAGGATCGAACCCCACGTCTCCTGCACTGGCAGGCAGATTCTTATCCACTGCGCTACTAGGAAGTTCCACGTAATTACTTTTTCAAGTTTTATTTTAGTTTATCCCTGGTGCATCAGAAGGATACTCTTGCTCTCAACATAGGTTGCCAGCACTCTCGAAGCTGTACACTACAGCTTTTGTGTACTACAGATCCTATGCTGTACTGGCTGGTGCTTGCCTTTAGGCATGGCATATGGATTTCCTTATCTCTGCTTCCTTCCATTTGAGTGATTGTTAAATCTCCTTAAGTCACTCAGTTGTGTCCGACTCTTTTCGACCATCCATGGGATTTTCCAGGCAAGAATACTGGAGTGGGCTGCCATTTCCTTCTCCAGGGGGTCTTCCCAACCCAGGGATCGAACCCGGGCTCCTGCATTGCAGACAGACGCTTTACCGTCTGAGCCACTAGGAAGCCCTCTCAGACTTACAGTTAGTTAAAAATATGTGAACACCACAAACTGTGTCTGGTGAACACAAACATGTACCCACTGCGGTACTTCTGGACAGGAGTGTAACAGTCTCAGCACACCCACTCTTACACCCAGGTTCTTTCTACTATGCTAGCCCTGTTCTGCGCAGAAGGCAATGGCACCCCACTCCAGTGCTCTTGGCTGGAGAATCCCAGGGATGGCAGAGCCTGGTGGGCTGCCGTCTATGGGGCTGCAAAGAGTCGGACACAACTGAAGCGACTTAGCAGCAGCAGCAGCAGCAGCAGCAGCAGCCCTGTTTTGCGGAGACTACACCGGCTGCGGTGAATGAAGTCACCGGTTTCCATTCCCCTCTAGGGCACCCCAGTCTTATCAGGGACGTGCAATCAATGAGTGAATAAAAGGAAAAAAACATCAGTGACAGAATACCATGTTAAGCCACAGTAAAAGCAACTTATAAAGATGTTCTGCTTTCCAGTTGCTGAAGCTGTTGGCCTTTGAACCAGGCAGTAAACAACAAGAGGGGTTTGAAATATTTTCCTTCCTTTTTCAGAATAGTCTTCTGGTCCATATCAAAACTTTCTGGTTCATATCACTTGTTTTATTCTCAACCTAGACTGACTTTATAGCCACCATTTTCAGATCCAGGCAGTAGGTTGCCTGTTGGTATGAGATGGAAATGAGATGGCAGTTGTAACGGTTCCTCTCTTCCGGAGTCTTTTTACTGGGCATTTGAGTGGGCAATTGGAAAAGTCTCTCTCAAGAGATGCTTTCCAGATGCACGGATAAATGAGAAGTCAGTTTTTTTCAAGGATGGCATATACCAGTCAGATTTTTAAGGCAACTAATTCTATAATTAGTGAAATAGAAGGTAGGAAATAAAAAGTACATCCAAGTGACAAGCGTAATATACATAGGGGAAAAAAAGGGGGCGGGGGGTGGGGAGTGTTACAGGGAGATAGGGCTTCCCAGGCGGCTTTAGTGGTGATGCCTGCCAATGCAGGAGACATAAGAGACACGAGTTCAATCCCTGGGTCAGGAAAAGCCCCTGGAGAAGGAAATGGCAACCCTCTCCAATATTCCTGCCTGGAGAATCCCACAGACAGAGGAGCCTGGTGTTCTACACTCCACAGGGTTTCAAAGATTCAGACATGACTAAAGTGACTTAGCACACACACTTAGGGAGAAAACAAAAACTGACAGAAAGCCATTCTTACTTAGAATAACCTAATTTTAATATTGTAAAAACTGATGGATCTATCTTAATGTTTGTAGAATCTTTATTAATACATCCTCAAAAGACTAATCACAAAAGTGTGTGTATTATTTATATTTGATGATTATGTCATAATGAGTTCACCATGCATTAGCTGTCTGGAAACAACTATTGCCGGCTTCCAAGTTTTTAAGCACTGGTATAGAAAAGGGTTCACCTGCTGTATGTATAAGGTACTCCAATGGAATTAATAAAAACATAAGCTGAGTGAGGAAATGAAACTAGAGCAGTAGGCAGGGAGTAGCTAAGGCCCTACCAAGTGGGGCTTGGTAGTAACTCAGCAGAGAATTTGGAAACTTAATGAATCTTTGTCTTCACAACTTAAACATCTACTTAGTTTAAGATATATCCTAAGGTTTGTAAGAAAAATAAAATTTTCAAGGCAAATGTCACTAGCCATGGACTGGCAATAGCTCTTCTCTAATTATAGAGGGGATATATTACTTTGGATGCAATTTACATTTATTTACAACTTACGAAGAAAAACAAAATAAAATGAGATACAAGCCATACTGAGAACATTATAAACACGGATTTTTAAAAAATGAATCAATATATCACATTTATTTTCCAGTAAGTGACTGAGTTAAACATATCCTCCCCAGGAGGGAAAAAAAGAACTTAAGCAGAGAATCACTGTAATGCATTCTACTCATAGCAAAAGCTGAGGACTACACATCTTTTTGGAAAAGAGGTAGGATCCGAAGTATATAATGTGCCTTTTCTGCTGGTTCATGCATTCCACTCCTTTTCCCAAGATTGTGTTCAGAATGAAACAGTGAAACCCAACCACATTTCTGATGCCTAAAGGAAACAGCACAAACATCTTTGATGCCCTAGAAATTTCAATCCTGGGGTCAAAGCCTTCACTTTGTAAACTAATCTCAGAGAAATTCTATTCTATGAATTATTCATTTGTACAAAGATAAATCTTCCACCACTAAGCATAAATTTTAAAGTACAGGTATAAATCATGGAATTTTGGGTCTGCAAAGAAGTGGCAGAGAGGAGAGTGATGAAAAAGAGCTAAACTTTGATGAAACGACTTCTGGTATGTGATCTTCTGTTGGAGGAAAGTTATATGCAACAAGATTTAATGCAGCAGTTCCTTTGGCCTCAAAACCACTTTTCTTTCTTTTTTTTTTTCTTCAGGGAAAAGGTAATGTAGGATACAATATATAAAAGTACCATGCGCAAACTCTGTGGTGTCAGGAGGTTGGATATCCTGGAACCTGGTCCCCAGAAAGTTAATTTACTTCTCTGTTCAAGCTCCAAGAACAATCTCATGTTAATCCTGGAGAAGTTTCTCCAGAATGTTCCAGAACTACAAATATATTGCGAAAATAACTGAACACATTGAAAGGAAAAACAGGTCTATCCCTCACTGTTATAACTTCTCCAAAGCTCATTTTTCTTTTCTTCTTTAAATCATACCAATTTCAAAAATTGATGTAAAAAAATAATAATTTTAAAAGGATTCCATAGCCAGTATAAGAAAGACTTTAATTTTTATTATAGTCTTCCAGTGATACAATTTTTCCCACTTTATACATGTATAGTTCTTGTTCATAGTATTTTTTCTAAAATTAATATATGAATATATAGATAGTAATATAAGTTGCCTTGAATCATTATCCCTTCCCCAAATCATAAATGCAAATTTAAAATAGGCACCAAACGACAAAACGACCTCACTAAAATTTATTTTCATTTTACTATTATCAATTTTTACTGATGGAGAAATGATTAATAAGCACAATTTTCAGTGGCAAGACTCAATGACATAGATGTATAATGCCTCCCAATAGACTATCTTCTTATTTCATATTCCCTGGTAGTCACAAGTAAAAATTATGCAACGGGGTAGTAAAATCCAGAAATAGAATTGTCTATTGTGCACGCTGTTAATAGGGTATGTAACAACATGGGTGGAAGTAATTTGGCATTGTATATCTTTTTCATCTTGGAGTCCCTGCAGGATCATTTTAAACTTTTAAAGCTCCATTTTATTTTTACTGTGCTTCTTAGAGAATACATAATAAGGTAAGAATTATATATCTATTGTAACTTCATAAATGAGAAGGTAAAAGCTCATATATCATAGACACTCAAGGGAGGGCTTCAGAGCTTCTTTCATTAATGAAATAGGAAGCCTCATCAGAATTAAGATATAATAAAACATAGATTCAGCACCTTAAAAATATTATAATAGATTCTGATCTAATATTTTAGACAGTCTAGTGTATGTCCCTGAATATCAACTGACCAATTTAATCATAGTAATACAATCTTTACTTTCATGTATGCATATAGACAAACAGAATTGAACCACTTTCAAGCTTCTTTGTAGCTAGGCACGACCAAGGAGAGCCAGTGAGAATAGGCCAGTGAACTGCAAGCAGCTTCCTGGAATTTTCTTTTTAAAGAAAACCCAAAAGTAATCAAAGATATTAATAAGAAAACTGAAGATTTGAACAACCTTATAAAAGAATATACAGAATACTCCATTCAACAACAGAAGAATACACAGTCTTCTCAAATGGACATGGAACATTCTCCAGGATAAATCACATGGTAAGTTTCAAAAACATTTAGTATTGAAATACCAAGTATCTCTTCTATCCACAGTGGAATAAAACTAGAAATCAATAACAAAAGAAAACTGAATAATTCACAAATGTATGGAATCTAAACAATATCCTCTTGAACTCCCAATGAGTCAAAAGGAAATCACAAGGGAAATTAGAACCTATCTTGAGACAAATGAAAATTAAAATGGGATGCAGCAACAGCAGTACTAAGAAGGAAGCTGGTAGCAGTTAACAACCACATTAAAACAGAAGAAAGATATCAAATCAACAACCTAACTTTATATCTCAAGAAACTAGAAAAAAAAATAACTAGACCCAAAATAAGCTGAGGAAAGACTTAATAAAGATTAGACCAGAAATTAATGAAATATAGAACAGGAAAACATCAATAAAACTAAGAGCTGGATTTTTGAAAAGATAAGCAAAAATTGAAACACTGTTACAAAACTTAGAAAAATACCAAACTTTCTCAAACTCTTTCAAAAAATGAAAAGAAGACACTTCCAAATTCAAAGGAAAGAGTTAAGTCTTTCTCTGAGTGAAAATAAATCCAGACAAAGACACTACTGAAGAAAACCACAGATCAATATCACTAATAAATCATCAAGAGTTACTAGCAAACTGATTTCAACAATACATCAAAAGGATTTACATCATGACCAAGTGTGTTTTTTCCTAAAATGCAAGAATGGTTCAATACACGAAAATCAGTCAGGGTAATACACCACATTTACAGAATGAAGGACATAAACCACATGACCATCTCAATTAAGAGAGAAAGAACATTTATTTTGTCAATACCCTTTCATGATAAAATCCCAGCAATCTAGAAATAGAAGGAAATTATCTCAACATAACAAAAGCCATATATGAAAAGATCATAGCTAATATCAGTCAACTCTGATTCCCTGCTTCCACCTATATGGACTACTGAATAAACGCTGTCTCTGGACTTTCTGACTCATTTCTGCCTCCCTCCGATCCATCTTTCACAGAACTGTCTGAGTACATCCATCATACACAAAGTTACTATGCCTCGTAATCTTTATGAACCCCCTTCAAAACGTAACTCTCATTCCTCTCCAGACCCACCTCATTCTGATTTTCTCATGCAACCATTGTGTTGGAATGTCCAACTCAATGGAATGAAAGAGAGTTCACTCTTTCCTGAATTCTCCATACTCTTTCCCAACTCAGAGATGTTACCCATGATGTTCTAAGTGGAATTATCTTCTCTCCTTTTCTTCTCAGCCAGTGCCAAGCCAATCTTTTGACATGTATGAAAATGTCAGCTCCAACTTCAAACCTTTTCCAGGCCCAGGGAAAATAATTCATTTTTTCCTGGATCCTCTCCATTTATTTTTCATAGCACTTAACACAAGAGATTATAATTAATTATAATCTTTTTCCATCAATGTCTAGTCACTTATTCTGTTAACAAAGAATAGTACCATAACTGAAACAGCCCACTACTATGCAAAGGGCAGTGAGTAAGACAGGACCAATTCCTGTCTTCAGAGAGCTGACATTTTAATGGGGAAATGGGTACATACACACACATGTATGTGTGTGTGTGTGTAGCTATACAAATGTACATATGTGTGCATATATCACACATACACACATGTGTGTGTGTGTTTGTGTATTCAGCTTTGAAAAGTATTATGGAAAAAAAAAAGCCAGGTAAACTGAGAAGTTAAAGAGTGACTGCAAGGGAAGAAAAAGGGAATTTATTTCAGATAGCCTGATCAGAAAAGTTCCTCAAAGAAGGTGTACTACAGCAGGGATATGAACGAAGTGAGAGGTCTGAGGGAAGAGTGGTCCATGATAAAGGGACAAGTGGACATCATGAGCAGAAAACATCCCGTATGTCTGAGTAATAAGCAAGCATGGCTTTTCATAGACAAGAGTTCAAGAATGTCGTTAGAAGACACATGAAAGAAGGGCTTGCAGAGTGTATGGAGTTTAGACTTTATCCCAAGTAGGACAGGATAGAGGGCTTGAGAAAGAAATAACGTGTTCTAATTTTTTGGTTTTTCAGTGTTATTGTTGTTGTGTGTTTGTTTTTTTTTTTTTTTTTTAATCTCTGCCTATAGTGGAGAAAATGGTGTGCATACAGGAAGGTGGGGGAGGGAAGGGGTTGTTTATGATTCAGTGAATGTGAAATGAAAAAACTGTGTCTGCTATTTGACAAATCCAAAAGGAGACCATGATGAAGATAATAAAGATAAGGTAAAAATAAAGCCACCTTTATCTTAGACTGCGATGGAACACCACAAATCCTTTGAATACCATATTATTTCAACTCAAAAACACCTATTCCTAGAGTTACTCTGCATTTCAAATAAAAAAGAATTTTTAAACTTCCTCAGTTGAAAATATCTTCGGCTTTAAAGAGAAAGGATTCAAAGGTAAAGGAAACATGCCATCTGTCATGAGCATAAATACACAGACAAACCTTCTGATCCCTAGTTTCATGTCATATCTCCCTTAATTTCTGCTCCTCTCTGTCTCCTCTTACGTCTCCCTTTTTTATATTCCTTCTTTCTCTTTTTCTTTTTCCCTACTTCACTCCTCCCTGCTTTCCTTTTTCCTTCCATTCATTTTTCCTTTATTTCTCAATGTATCTTGGCAATCAGGCACTTGCAATTGCAGAAAAAGGAATCTACAAACCATTTCAATACATTTCAAGAATCCCATGCTGTGCTTCCCTGGCCAAAGATACGATGAAAACAGCATGAACTCTGTCATAGGCTGGAATTATAAAGAACTTATTGCGAAGAAGGTTAACCACTGGAGGTAAAATGAATTACTATTCAATAAATGCAGCTAGGAAACAAAATGAGTTTGTGCAGACTGAGGACTGAAAATATGTATCTTTTAGACAAAAATTTGAGATTTGGTGACTTTTAGCAGTGTGGCATATGGTTTCACTTATTTTCACGACATCAAAAGTTCATGGATGTTTATGATAATACCTCTGATTTTCATTTAATATTCTAGTTTACATAAAAATCTATTTATTGAATAGGCAAGATATCCAAAATAACGCCAACCCTTTTAAGCAGTTAATCCTACTATCAAGAATGTATCAAAAGAAAAACAAAGATGATGAGGGGATGATTTCACCAACAGATTTTTGTTTTTTTTTCCCTGAAATAGATCACAGATGACAAATAGGTTACCTTAGCCACTGTAACAAAGTATGGCAGTTAAATCCACCTAAATACAGCCTAATACTAAAGGTTCTCAGCTAATGAGACCTATCTTTTGTTAACTCACTTGTCAACCTATTACAGCCAATATGCTTTGCAAATTAAAAAGTTATCATCTAGGGGCTTCTAATGTTGCTTAGGGAATTATTTATCATCGCTTGTTCATATAACAAATAGAACTCCATTGAGTTATTTTTCCCCAAAAATGACATGGAAGTATCCTGCCTAACTAACTCGTATTTACAGACAATTATACTCTGTTCCAAAGAAAGTCCATGCTTTCTGAAGAATAACATAAAGAAGCTAACTCCTCATTCATTTAGAAATTTGTTTCCTCTATGCTTTACACCAAAGAACACTTTGCAAGAGAAGTCTCTGGGAATCTTTTCCTTTACGAAAGCTTAACGCTTTAAAAGAGAGCAAAATATAATAAACAACCATGGTTTAAATACTCTGGGTGAAATAAAAGGTATTTCTATTCATTTCATCATTTCTTCTGGACTCCATTTTTGAATAAGACCTCTTGCTGAGTTAGCACCCAATTGAGGCTTGGCCTGGGGAGATATGAATAACACATTGTCAAAATCTATTAACAGGCTACAAAGATAAGACCCAATAACTGCATATGTTACCATTTCAGTAAACTAGCAATTTAATTCAAAAAAAAAATAGAGAAAGAGCATGTTTTTTTCAATATTTATAACACAAAGGATATAAAGGTGGAAACAAAAATACAAATAAGTATTAGTGACCTAAAATTAATTGGGCAAAACGCTAGAAATCTCAATTCCAATTCCTTAGCATTTTACTCTTGATTTATAGAAAGGCAGCACAGTGTTTTATTATCCAAAAGACCACATAAACTTTTTTAAAAATCTCTTATAACTTGACTGGATGAGTCACTTTCTGCAGATTTACCATCCTCAAAAGAATAGTCTCTCCAAATACAGTGAGCGCAAGGAGAAGAGACGTTTCCATTGTCACATGACAGAAGCTCTACGCGTGTCACAGCAGTTACTTCAGGGGGAGTGTCCGGTGTTCAAGAATGACAGACTGGAAGGAAATGCAAGACTCAAGCACAGATGAAATGACGGCAAAGAAAGAACCACCACGGTGCGTAATGAACAATGCTGCAGCCATTCACTACGCCTCTTCTCCAGCTGATCATTAAGCTTTCAGCACTGTTTACGCAACAGAAAAGGAAATGTTGACTCAAGATTTCATACACTTGCTATTCACACAATGAAGAAACCATGAAGAGTGTAATCTACAATTACAGTACCTGCTGAAACTAGATCACTGTCAGTGAACCTGGTTATTAGTTGTCGTAAGTGCTGTCAAAGGCACTACAGCTTCTGAATTGGGGATCTGCCTGGCAATGACTGCTCAAGATACAAACTTGAAAGCTCATGAAATTAAAAATTAAATAAAATCAGTTAAACAACATCAATTCAAATGAAAGATTCCAAATATTGATTTCATCTCTAAGACCTAATGACAGAATAAATCAGTCTTTTTATTTCATGAGTTAAAGTATTTCAGAACGTCAAATTAATTTGTCATGACTTCTAACCATCTTTGTCATGAAACACTGGGCTTCCCCGGTGACTCGGATAGAAAGAGTCTGCCTCAATGCAGGAATGAAAGTGAAAGTTGCTCAGTCATGTCCCACTCTTTGCGACCCCATGCACTGTACAGTCCATGGAATTCTTCAGTCCAGATTACTGCAGTGGGTAGCCGTTCCCATCTCCAGAGGATCTTCCCAACCCAGGGATCGAACCACACTGCAGGCAGATTCTTTACCAGTTGAGGCACCAGTGAAGCCCAAGAATACTGGAGTGGGTACCCTAGCAGCGCAGGAGACTGGGTTCAATCCCTGGATTGGGAAGATCCCTTGGAGAAGGAAATGACAGCTCACTTCAGAATTCTTGCCTGGAGAATTCCAATGGACAGAGGAGCCTGGTGGGGTCCATGGGGTTGTAAAGAGTAGGACATGACTGAGCATTTTTCTCTTTCACTTCTCCATGCAATATTATAGAACTAAGTGATTCACTGTTTGTTGAATGGACAAAATAATGAGTATGCCAACCTCGTTTCTATCAGTGGTTTGGCACAGAGAAGCTACTCAGTAAAAATGAACTGAATGAATGAACCTAATAGTTAGCTTCTTTAATAACCTGCTAGGAATATACCCCGATCCTGCGGTAATGAAAGCAGTACTTTGCAAAATTACAAACTGAAAATTGAGTGTTAAGTGTATGTTGAATAGAATACTTTGGAAACAAATCCCATATGGCATTGTGGGGAAAAAAATGAATTATCAAAATTACTGAATCCTGTGTGTATCACTTAATCACCTCAACTAGTGAAGAGAATATCTCCTTAAATTCAATTTTCTAGTCTATAAAGTTGGAGTGTATCTACCTTGAAAAGCTGCTGTGAGGTTGGATTAAATGTGATTTAAGAATTCATGTTGATGTATGGCAAAACCAATACAATATTGTAAAGTAATTAACCTCCAATTAAAACAAATACAGTTATATTTTAAAAAAATAATAAATAAATAAATGCTGTTCTGCAGGGGAAAAAAAAAGAAATTATGGATTGGGGCCTCCCTGGTGGTCCGGTGGTTAAGAATGTGCCTTGCAATGCCAGAAACACTGGTTTGACCCCTGGTCCAGGAAGATAGCACATGCCAAGAAGCCACTAAGCCCGTGCATCATAACTGCTGAGGCAGCAATCTAGAGCTGGTGACCTGCCACTACCGAGCCCGCTTGCTTCAGCTACCGGAGGCTGCATGCCTAGAGCCCGCGCTCCACAAGAGAAGTCACCACAGTGAGAAGCCGGCATACCGCAGCGGAGAGTAGCCCCACTCACTGCAACTAGAGAAAAGCCTGCGTGCGGCACCGAAGACCCACCACAGCCAAAAATAAAATAAATAGATAAATCTTTTTTTAAAATCATGGATCTGAGAAGTTCTAGTATGAAGCTTGTCATGGTCATGAAGCAAAATTTCCTTGTGCTAACTTCCATCCATCCTTCTTAGTGATTTAATTCTTTCATTATGTCCAGAGTCACAACAAAAGACCCAAGAGATCAGGACCTTGTAGACTATTACTGAAAGCAACCGGACATCCTACTTTTAAAACAACATTAAAAAACAAATGGAAATACATCAATGTGATCTGTACTGAGAAATAATTAATGCTTCTTTGCATTGTTTTTGCCTAAAGACAATTGAAACACGACAGGAGGATCGTATTATCTTCAGAATACATTTCAAAGGGATGAAACATGAGTAAATATCACATTAGAGCTAATTCAATACAATTTATTGTGCCAAATAACTTTATCTTTCAAACTAAATTCAGAACTAATTTTGAAAGAATCTGAAGAACCTTTTACCACCTATGTCAGGCAGTAGTTTACAAGCACTTTTCTGAACTATTAGGACTTTGAGTCTTTTAAGAGAGGTTGCAAAGGTTTCCTTTTTATTATCTTTCTTGAAGAATAAAATGCAAAAACTTTACTCTCTGAACCTCTAGAGGTACAGTCCCTCTAGAAATTGGTATCTCCTGAAACTCCACGTCCTCTTCTAGGGTTAATGGGCAATTAAGTTCCTAGGAAAAAAAATAGTAGGTGGAGTTTTTGTTGCTGTTTCATTTTATTTATGTTTTCAGAGTTTTCAGAATGAAAAAGATGTAGGGGTAGAAATGCAAGAGAGGGTGGGGTCATGGATGTATCCCAAGATGGGACATGCAGAGAGGAAAGCCTGGAAAATGGAACACTAATCCTCAGACCCCTTTCCAAGAAGAGATGGGAAACAAGAGCAAAGATAAGTGGAGCAAGGAGGACTGCCAGGAGCATCCTTTACCAATCCAGGGACTTCAAAAAGAGCTACTGTTGTATAATAAAGACTTTGACTGGCCTTTGTCTCTGCTTCCTCGGAAGGAGAATATGTATCTTTGGAATTTTCCAAGTAAAGTAAGTATGTCTATTATTTAGAGCCCCTTGGATCACACCTGAGTTTATACTAATGTGATGAGATGACTCAGGATGGCTCAACTAAAAGCCAAACTTGTGATTAGACAGTTGGGATTTTCAAACAGCCTGACCTTCAAGGAAAGAAGAGATGAGGGAGTTTGGAGATTGTGTTCGACCTTGAGGCCTATGTGCAATCAATCATACCCATGTAATGAAACCCCAGCTTAAAAACTGGGACACCAAAGTTCGCTGGTGCTTCCTGGTTGGTGAATGACACACTGATGTTCAGGACAGTGTTGAGCTCTGATCCTCCAAAGAGAGAGGGTACAGAAGCTCTGTGTTTAAATGACCCTCATAAACCTTTCTCTACATGTCTCCTCATTGGGCTGCTCCTGAGTTCTATCTTTTATAATAAAAGTATAATCATAAGTATAGGACTTTCCTGAGTTCTTTGAGTGATTCTAGTAAATTACCAAGCTTGAATAGGGTCACAGGAGCCCCCAGATGTATAGCCATTCGGTCTGGAGTGAGAGTACTCCTGTGGAGGACCATGTCCTTTAACTTACAGGGTCTGTAAGAGCTCGAGATGGTTAGTGTCAGAACTGAACAGAAGCCTATCAGTTGGGGTTGAAACTGAATACATTCCCTGATCTGCATGCCATCAGTGACCCTCCTTACAGCACTCATGAGTTCTGTTTGCACAGAAGGCAATGATGATGATCTGTGTCACACATGAGTTCATTTCAGCTGGACCACCCCACGTGGAACCGCTCTTCACAGCTCCAAGACACAACGGGCCCAGAGGCATGGAACTGGCAGTGGGTGGGCAGGAGCATGGAGACTCTCAGGTAAAATGGGGAAGACTTTCATCTGCACTTGGGCTAACCTGAAAAAACTTAAAAACTTGACCTGGTTATTAGCAAAGCTTCTTTGACAAATTTAGTATTTAACTAAAATTTCTACAGTATTCCGGAAAGGGACTCAGTTAAACACATAACTCATGGTCCTGACCACAAATCAGAATCACCTGGAGGACTTCTACAAATTAGTAAATGTCTGGCCAGCTCAGTCCAGCCGTACTCTTGGGGAAAGCAACTTAGGTGACTCTACAGTGCACGGGGCTCTGAACCACTGGATAGAGTACAATGACAGGGAAGATGCCTCTGATCCTGGAGCTCCACTGAGCTCCTCCACTTGGCTTTATGCATGGGAATTGGATCGCTATGAAAACATACTATGGGCAATTTCTTCCTAAGCTTGGGAAGAAAAAGCATGATAAAGAATCAGGTGAAATGGCTTCATTATCCCTTAGAAGGGAGAAGCTTGGGCTCTACTGAGACAAAATATAACATGGCCTTTGAGCATTTGGAAATGGAATTTAATCCAAGCACCCTGTTGTAGTTACAAATCTTCTCACTATTCTACAACTGGATATATTGTAACTTTTTTTTTTTTTTTTTGGCTTCACCATGCTGCATGTTAGTTCCCTGACCAGGGATCAAACCCATGTCATCTTGCAGTGAAAGCATGGATTCTTAACCACTGGACTGCCAGGGAAGTCCCTACTGCAACATCTACAGATGTTTCTCAAAAAAATTATGATGTTTAATTCCTAGGCTCATAATCAAGGTCCATTTGAGAGGAATCCAACTTTTTTTCAGATCAGTACTGCTGGAGTTTTAGAAACATTGAGGAGCTGAGCAGATGGGGAGTAGAGGGTGTCTGTACACAAAGCTAAATATTTTTAGGATGTTATCTATGATTGGCTAAATTTTTCCCAAAGTGTTACAATATAGTGCACTCTGCTTTGTAGAAATGTCATTTTTAAAAACGTAATGGAAATCCTAAGGGTTAGGGAGCTTGTCTTATTTTCTCTCTTAAGTTTTAAATATAGTAACAGTTGATACTAAATATTAAAAAAATAAACTATTGGTTAAAGAAAAAGTACTCCCTTATTTCCCAAACCCATTCTCCAGATTTAATTATTGCTAACCATTTAGTGAATATCTTCTCAAGACTTTTTCCAAAATATGAAGAATCACAGGAATTCCCTGGTGGCTCGGTGGTAAAGAACCCACTTGCCAAAGCAGGAGTCACAGGTTCCATCCGTGATCCAGGAAGAGTCCACCTGAGGTGGAGCAACCAAGCCCACACAGCACAATTATTGAGTCCATGCTCTAGAAAGAGGTGACTGCAACCGCTGAGCCGACACGCCGCGACCAGTGAAACCCACACTCCCTAGAGCCTGAGCTCTGTACAAAGAAAAGTCACCGCAGTGAGACGCCTGTGCACCACAACTGGAGAAAGAGCCTGTACAGCAACGAAGACCCAGCCCTGCCAAAAACTCAGTTAACTTTTTTTATGAAAACCCACATAAAGAAGATTTTCAAATTGTTTACAGCAGGTGAAAATATATTTATAAAAATAGTATCACATGTTAAAAATTGTTCTGTTTCTGTTGCTAATTGATGTAATTCAGCCCAATACCTAAAGATACACTTACATAAACATTTTAAATACCGAGGTCTACCCTATGATTGCATCTGATGCTTATTCAGTCATCCCTCCCTTTGTGGACATTTAGGATAGTTGTTTTTGCTACTCCATGTAAGGCTGCAATGAAAATCTATCCCTGCTAGGTACATTTTAAAATGTAAGTTTCTGGACCAAATGGCATGTGAATTTTATTTAAATATTTGCTTATCTATTTCTTTGGCTGAGCTGGGTGTTACTTGTGGCATGGAGGGTCTTTCAGACGTGGCATGGGAACTCTTAGTTGTGGCGTGTGGGATCTAGTTCCCTGATAAGGGATCAAACCTGGGGCCCCTGCATCGGGAGTGCAAAATCTCAGCCACTGGACTGCCAGGGAAATCCTTGGTTTGTGAATTTTAAATATTAACTCCTAATTGTCATCAAAAAAAAAAAAAAAAAGAATACCAGTTACATATGGCCTTATGTCTCTGGACCTCTTGGGGAGAGGTGTGATACTTATTAATCACTTCAGCAGTTCTCTGCTTACTTTTCTTATCAAGCTTTCAATGGAAAAGAAAAATGGAGAATTATACTGTTCCTTTAACTTGCTTTATGCTTTTATAATTTGAGAACTACAGACATAATGCCTGATAAACCATGAGCTTTTATGTTTTAAAATATAGTATTAAATTCTTTATAATGTATTTTTATATAGTTTTTAGTTCACATAGTTTCACATCTCTTGACTAAAATCAATATTGAGATTTTTAAGCCCCAAATGCTGTTGGTCTCAACTCTGGCCTTGCATAGGAAACATCTGGAAACTTAAGAGAACTGCCTGGGAAGGGGTTGGGGGTAGGGTGGAGGGGGTGGGATAGGAGGATAAAGTTTTAAATCAGAATTACATTCAAGGATTGGCAACAAAGACTGTGTGAAAAGCTCTCCAAAGGATGTTACCATGCCTTCAGAGTTATGCTGTAAATCTAAAAGGGCTCTAAAACATAAAATAAATAGAAAGACTAAACTAAACATACATAGTCAGGTTGTCATTTCCTGTTATATTCCTAAACTTACATGATTTTTTAAATAATTTTTTAATGTGGACTATTTTTAAATTCTTTATTAAATTTGTTACAGTACTGCTTCTGCTTTTTAGGTTTTTGTTTTTGGAGGTGAGGCATGTGGGATCTTAGCTCCCCTACCAGGGATCTAACCTGCAACCCCTGCATTAGGAGGCAAGGTCTTAACCACTGGACCACCAGAGGAGTCCCCTCAACATGATTTTATTTCACATTAATTAATAATCAAACAGCTCAATTGTAGCATATTAAGCTGATCCCAAGATACTTAATATTCACTTTTAGGAGCTGTAATTAGTCATCTTAGCAAGAGCGTATTCATTTTTAGGAGAACACTTGACCCAACTTTAACTTCTAGTAGGTTTAGGCTATGCAAGTCTCCTTTATGTGAAAAATTAAAATTACAGGAGCTAGGATTTTAAGAATTCAGTTCATGGGCACAAGCAAGAGAAAGGAAAAGATAAGCTGGCCTTTGGCTTCTAGGCACTTCTTGATCAGCTTTGGAATGTGTTTGGGGCCAAACCCAGAATAAATAAATGTTATATGGTCATGTGATTAAAAGAATTGCAAATGACCCCCAAATTTTCTACTAATTTATTTTTATCTCTGGCTAAGAGTAATAACAATCAATCAACCATCACTTACGATCTCTTTGCTTAGTTTTATTTTGAAGTCTTAACATCATACTATTGTGGCTGCCAGGAGCAGTGCTATGAAATCCAGAGCACATTAGACGCTCTGTGCATTTTATCTGATTAAGTTCCCACAATCCCTCTGCCAGGTAAATATGTTTATGTCGATGTATACACTTACTGGACTTCCCTGGTGGCTCAGAGGGTAAAGCGTCTGCCTACAGTGAGGGAGACGTGGGTTCGATCCCTGGGTCAGGAAGATCCTCTGGAGAAGGAAATGGCACCCCATTCCAGTATTCTTGCCTGGAAAATCCCATGGATGGAGGAGCGTGGTGGGCTACAGTCCATGGGGTCCCAAAGAGTGGGACACGACTGAGCGACTTCACTTCATACACTTACTAAGATTCAGAGCAGTTAAAACCTTGCCCAAGGCCACATGACTAGCAAGAGGCATAGCAGGCTACACCTGAAGATTAAAGCTGAGACTACTATAATCTCAAGAACTCCACTCTCTCTGATACTCAACCTTGCTGACAATCCAGCTCTGTTTATTTATAAATTGAATCTGATCATTGATTTGGAGAGGGTGGGGAAGACAGACGAGTTAACAGACTGTCACACAAAGATTTAAAAACAACCTTTGTAAATCCAAAACAATGTGAGGAGTTTAATTTAGACAAACCTTGTCACTAAAGTAAATCTCTTTTACTTGCTAAAATTAGCAGAATCCTTAAATAAAAATCTATTTAACTTTATAAAAGCTCTCAATATAGGTCAAGACTCCACAGCAATAATCAAAGCTAACCTGATACTCTCTCCACTAAAGTATCATGATGACCCTTTATCGTACAGACCTTTTTAAAGTATTCATAAAAGAGGCACAAATGACATTTGCATCCCAATATTACTGCTATCTATGCAATGGTTGATTTTTATTTTTCCTGTAGCTGAATGTGGTCCTTCAGCAGATAACTTTCCTAGAGTCATTGTAATTTTGGCTTCCTCACCTTTCAGGAAAGAGCTATACAAAAGAATCATCACCTTTCCCTGATGTTTAATCAGGACTCAGCATGCTAAGGTCCTTTTATGAAAGCTCCCTGGCAGGAAATCAAAGCCCCTTTCTTCAAAAACAATAAAACATGAAACAGAGGGATCCATCTGTCAATCAAGATAGATTTCTCTTTCAGGGAAAAAGAAAAAGACCCTCAAAGAATAAAAAGCTTTCACACTAATTAATATCCATTAAAGCTCCTACCAGTTTAAAGTCTTGAGCAAAGTCAAGAATTACCCAGCTAATTCAATTCTCAGAAGGTGTTTTTGCATCATTCATCTGGATTGACAAGAGAAAGTACTTCCCTAAAGAGGACTAGGATAATTAATTCCAATTTGCAGTTCATATTTGCAACCAGAACCTCAGTATGTCAGCCTTTACAAATTTCCTTGGAGTATGACATTGTAATCAATTATTCAGATTCAGATCTAATTCCATACACATCTAATGTGTACCCACATAATACCATGCGCTATGTTAGGTTCCAGAAACATGGTAATGCGTAATTCATTCTCTTCCCTTTGAACAGTGTAGAATCAACTGGAATTATCTTCCTGAACAGCTTTCAAACATCCAGTTTTATACATACCAAAGTCAGCTAGGTTAGAACAAAGCTACTTTATATCTTGTGCCTGAATTCCCTCTACATCATGCCTCCCAAGTGGTTATCCAGCTCATACTGCACATTTCTCAAGAAAGTCTGTTGGATCTTTGGACAGCTCTAATCACTTTGATAGGTGCCAATATAATTGCTGGTAACAGCTAACTATCTCTGATTTATTTGGGAAGCCCCTTGGGGCCTGCAGGACAGTAGAGAAGAAATTATACAGTGGTCAAAAGATGTATCTACTTCAGTAGCTATGAATCAAATGCACAGAGCAGTAGATTAGACGAAAGCTTAGCAATCTAAAGTCAATTCAGAATTTTTCTCCTCCTTTAGACCCTGATTTTCTGTCATCTGCAAACATATAGTATGCAAATGTCACATATATCCCTCCTCTCTCACCCTCAACATACATACAAGAACTATACAATAGTAACTAAGCATACAAAAACTATAGACTAGTGACATTATATAGATAATCCAACCAATAAACATATTGTTATGAATTCTGGCCATCTTCCTCCAACAGACGTTCTGCCATCTAAATGATACCAACAGAGAAGTAAATGAGCCAATTATCAAAAAGGGCCCAAGGCCTTGACTAACATATGACTTGTGAACTATAGTCAGAAGTCTAAAAAGACTATATGATGGAAAAACTGCACTCTCTGTCTGCCTATGTTGATGGCCAACTTAACCAAACCACTTGGACTGGTTCATTACTGGGTTTCCTTCCACCCAACTATGCTCACCGATGTAGTTCATGCTTACAAGAAATCTGAATAACCCTACAAGGGAACCTGTAAAATAGACTTGATCTTCAGGGGAAGACCACAGTTAGCCCATCCAAAGACAGGAGGAAAAGCACAGTCTGCTCAATATTCTCTGTCTGAACAGATCTGGAGTTGAGACAACTGTCTTTCTAAATTCTTTTACAGTCATTCTGATGAAATTACACTAAAGAAAATGATAAGAAAGTGATTTAGATATGATAAGAATGTGTTTCAGAGACAAACTATTGTCACTTTAATACAGACATCACTTCTTGTAAATTATGAGTTGGAAATGATACACATTTCTGTGTTAAATACCAAAGAGCACTAGCTTACCATATTCAAACAGCCCATGGACACGTTCCTTGCCTTCTGTACTCACTCCCACTGAGTGACAGCATGTCCCAAAGTTATCTTCCACTACTCTCTCCACTAGCCCCACTGGGTTCCAGCCTCACCGGGCTTCTGATTCTCCTGAAAACATCATGTCCACCCCACTCACTCACCAGTCACCTAGCAAACATTTAATGAGCACCTACTTTTGCTCAGCGCTGGGGACATATAATAAGACTGCTGGCCCAAGGGAGATACACAGCCTGTCCCATGGCGTCCCCATCCCATAAATATTCTCCCCAGGTCTCTTTACATAGGTTTATTCCTAGGTATTTTATTCTTTTTGTTACAATCGTCAATGGAATTGTTTCCTTAATTTCTCTTCCTGATTTTTCATTGTTAGTATATAGGAATGCAAGGGATTTCTGTTTTGAATTGGTATCCTGTGCCTTTAATAAATTCATTGACCAGCTCTAGTAATTTCCTGATGGTATCTTTAGGGCTTTCTAATAGTATTAGACTGTTGAGTCAGTTCTAGTGAGGTGGATGAAACTAGAGCCTGTTGTACAAAGTGAAGTCAGAAAAACAAATATCGGATATTAACGAATATGTATGGAATCTAGAAAAATGATACTAATGAACCTATTTTCACAGCAGGAATAAAGATGCAGAATAAAAGCAGACTTATGGACACAATGTGGGAAGGAGAGTATGGGACAAGTAGAGAAAATAGCCTAAAAACACATACATTACCATATGTAAAACAGACAGCTAGTGGCAAGTTTCTGTATGACACAGGGAGCTTAACCTCATGCTCTGTAATAGCTTAGAAGGGTGGGATGGTGTTGGGGGTGGGAGGGAGCGGTCGTATGTATACTTAAGGCTGCTTCACATAGTTATACGGCAGAAACCAACAAAACAAGCAATTACCCTCCAATTAAAAGTAATTTAAAAAAAAGAAATTAGAAAAAAAAAAATCCTCCCCATGCCTGGGTACCAGGGCCTCTGCTTACACCAGGTGCAAAGCCTATACCATAGTCTGATTGAAATGTTATGTGTCACAGAGAAGGGACAGGAGGGAGAAACAAGAGAGAGCTTATGGAAGACTTCAAACAAGGAACATTCTTCAGGTGTCTTGGAAAATAAGTAGGGTGTTTTCAAGCTGACTATACCCCACAGGCACAGGAGACAGAATGTTCCCAGGTATCTCTTGAGAATGTGGGAAAACAGGAGACAGATTAAGTCTGGAGCTATAGTTTGAGAAGCAGGCTGGGGGACAGTCCTAAAGGCCTTGTTGCCTGCCCCACAGGAAATTCTGAATGTGATTAAGATGGGTGATACAGTCAGAAGTACAGAAAGATGATTTTAAACAGTCAGACTTCTAATCTAATTAGAATAAATAAAATAGAAATGGACTATATTAGACATGGGAAACTTGACAAAACCACACATTCAATAACAGCTTATGCTACTCCTAATCAAGTATAAATTACCAAAGCAACTAGAGGCATTCGAAAACCTAAATAAGTTTCAGTTCAGTTCAGTCGTTCAGTCATGTCCAACTCTTTGCGACCCCATGAATCGCAGCACGCCAGGCCTCCGTGTCCATCACCACCTCCCAAATTTATAATCACTGAAAACATTTTTCAGGCTATTTAATTTTAGATACTTTTTACTATGAAATGCGTCAAATGTGTATAAAAGTGAAAAAGTATACAGTAAACCAACTCCCACATGAATATGAACTATGCTCCCCACACTGTTCCTGGGATTATTTTTAAGGACAATCAAGACATTCTACAATTTCACCAGTAAGTAATTGGAACGTTTTTTTAAAAGTTAATATTTTAATTTTATTGGAGCATAATTGATTTATAGTGTATTTTAAGGACAATCAAGACATCTACAATTTCACCAGTAAGTAATTGGAACGTTTTTTAAAGTTAATATTTTAATTTTATTGGAGCATAATTGATTTATAGTGTATTAGTTTCAGGTGTACAGCAAAGTGATTCAGTTACAGAAATAATTATAGATATATATATATATATATATATTCATTCTGTTTGAATTCTTTTCTCATATAGGTTATCACAGAAAATTGAGTAGAGCTCTCTGTGCTATACAGTAGGTCCTTGTTGACTATCTGTCTTATGAATAGTAGTGTGTATGTGTTCATCACAAATTCCTGATTTATCCTTTCTCCCACCTTTCCCCTTTGGTAACCATAAGTTTCTTTTCAATATCCGCAAATTTGTTCCTTTGTGAGTATTCATTTGTAACTTTCAAAAGTAATCAGATTGCATATATAAGTGATATCATATGATATCTGTCTTTCTCTGTCTGACCTCACTTAGTGTGATCATTTCTAGGTCCATCTATGTTACTGCAAATGGCATTATTTCACTCACTTTGATGGCTGAGTAATATTCTCTTGTCCACATGCATCTCATCTTCCTTATCCATTCCTCTGCCAGTGGTCATTTAGGTTGCTTCCATGTGTTGGCTATTGTACAGAGTGCTGCAGTGAACATGGGGATCCAAGTTTCCTCTCGGATTATGATTTTTCTCAGGAGTGGGATTGCTGGATCATATAGTAGTTCCATTTTTAATTTTTTACGGACCCTCCATACTGTTCTCCCCAATGGGTGTAACAATTTACATTCCCAACAACAGTGTAAGTGAGTTGCCTTTTCTCCATATCCTCCCCAGAATGTATCACCCGTAGACTATTTGATGATGGCCATTCTGACTGGCGTGAAGTGATAACTCACTGTAGTTTTGATTTGCATTTCTCTGATAGTGATGCTGAGCATCTTTTCATGTGCTTTCTGGCCATCTGTATGTCTTCTTTGGAGAAATGTATATTTAGATCTTCTGCCCATTTTTAAAATACTTTCTAAAGACTACTACTCCAAAACCACCTTTTGGGTGAATTTGTTCAAACTTTGTACCTTCTAGAACACTGAAAATGATGGAATGGTTTGTAAACTGAGCAAGAGCTCAGCATAAACTAAGCCAAAGGCTGAACCCCTCCAAAAGATGGAAAAACAAAAGACTAGATATTAATTTTTCATGCGAATATAAATATAAATTCACAAATATTATTAAGTCAGTAAGAATACTGCAATAATATAAAATATTACAACAAAATTTGTTCAATGATGCAAGTTAATGTCAATATATTTTTTAAATGAAGCCCCAATATATTCTAAATTTAATCCCTGAAATAACTAAGTCAAAAAATGGGGAAAATATCCCAACAGATGACCAAATAAACCCTAGAAATATTTTAACATTTATTTCTAATTTTAAAATGTCTAGTAATATGCAATAGTAAGCATTTGCCTTAATATCACACTGGAGACTAATATTTGTGAGATTCCATTTAGATCCAGAACTGAGACGAGGATAAAATGTAAACATTCAGAAATTATCACATAAGGGTTTACATGAATGAAAGCACAATATTTCCCTAAAGAGCAGAGAAGCCTTCAATATAGAGAGATACAAATGTTATTATATAATTAGAAACAGCACTGCAAGAAATCTATTCCTAGTAGAAATATGAGTTCCACTAAAAATTATATTGAAATTTTAACAAATAAATCTAAGCTTCATATGGAAAAAAGAAAACAGTCAGATGTTTTTTACATGATGTGTACTATTAGATATTAAAAACTCATCTTAATGTTACAATGGATGCTACTTACAAGGAATACCCAGAACAATAAAAGAGGCCACATCTTATAAACAGCCAAAATTATATAATGGATCCTTTATTCTCATCCAAAATAACATAAGAAAGATGAAACTTAAATATGAAAAATATAAACATTCTAGGCAAAAATACAGATATATATTTGAATAATTAGAGTGAGGAAGATCTTTGTTAGGAAACCATAAATCATAAGGGAAAGACAGAAAGAGATATTTGACATGAGAAATAAAAATTGGCATATGTGGCAGAAATAGTTACTATTCTTAATATAAAGAAATATATATATAATCTCAAATCAGATATGTATCAAGCATACACATCTCTCAAATCATATAACAAAGTAAAAAGTACTGTCAAAACAATTTGGACAAATATTATGAGTAAACAAATCATAATTAAGAAAATATAAATAAATGACAGAAGAGACAAGAAAAATTGAAGCTCATTAGTAATTAAGTTAGTGGAAATTAGAATGATACTATAATGAAATTCCATTTTCCTCGCATCAAAGTACCAGAGCACTTAATTAATTATTTATTTATATTACAAATATCAGTATTAGCTAAGGATCCAAGAAGGAGCACTCTCAAATACTTCCATTCGACATAAAATTGATATAAATGTGTTCAAGGTAATTTGGCAATACATACCAAAAGTATTAAAAATATGCATATAGCTTGACCAAGAAATATATATTTCTAAAATTATCCTTTAAAAAATGATGTTACTGAAATATATGCATGAGTGAAGGAAAGATGTCCACAAAATACTAAGCAGGTTCATCAAATTAGAAGTGAACTTTTGTCAAATATGATGAATATTTATTGATATAGCAATGTTACTTATAATATGGTAAACTTGAAAATATAAGCAAAAATAATCACTGTAATTATTAATAGCATTTTGGGGTTGGATTAATTATAGATTCTTTGAATCTCATTTTGATGAAACTTATTTCAAAATTTTCTGGATTGGACATGCATGTATTATTTGGGGAGAAAAGTCATAAAACTAATCATTCACAACAAACTGATCTCATGAAATATTTATTTTAAAACCAGTAGTGATGTCTACTAAGATCAAGTGGTCCCGTGATCAAAGGTTGGGAGGAATACGCTGGGGGCTGTGGAGGGGGGCGGTTGCGGAGAGGAGGGGGTAGCTAGGAAGTGAAACTTCAGGAAGAAATGCCAGCGATTCTTCAGAAATTAAAGTCAACTAGAGTAAGTATCTCGGAGAAGGCACTGGAGACCCACTCCAGTACTGTTGCCTGGAAACTCCCATGGACCCAGGAGCCTGGTGGGCTGCAGTCCATGGGGTCGCTAAGAGCTGGACACGACTGAGCGACTTCACTTTCTTCACTTCACGCATTGGAGAAGGAAATGGCAACCCACTCCAGTGTTCTTGCCTGGAGAATCCCAGGGACGGGGGAGCCTGGTGGGCGGCCGTCTATGGGGTCTCACAGAGTCAGACTCGACTGAAGTGACTCAGCAGCAGCAGCAGCAGCAGCAGCAGAGTATCTATTTCCTTCTCGTTGGAGGGTGCTGAGATGGAGGAAAGGTTTCCAGTCTGGCCAAGCAGGTGTCAGATAATACGGATGATAAGTAAGATCCTGTCTCTCTGCCCAGTTTTTCAGAAGCCAAGTTAAAGCTTCCTTTCTCATAGTGGAGTCCTTTATACCTCAGGCCATAAGACACCTATGTCCTCCAGATTCCAGCACAATTCATTCCACCATCATCCAGTACTTGACAGTCATTCTGCCTTGAGGTATGTCTTACAATGTTATTTTTATCGTCATTTAATTTTTCTTACATTAATGTCTCTGGTGTGGCCACGCAGTAGCGGTAAAGGAGAAGCAAATCAATGAGGAAACCTTCAAAGAGCGCCCTTTCAGGAGAGGAACACAGCTCAGTGCATGGCCCCCTGGACTGCTAGCTTCTGTCTTTTCCCAGCTCTGCTCCTCAGACCATGTTCATGTGAGTCTCATTTTGCCTAGCTCCTATGTCTTTTAGTTCCCTTGGTTCTGGTATCCTAAATTCTTACTAATAGTCAACCTGAACTTCCCTGAGACTTTGGGAAGTGTTGGTCATTTGCAAAATCCACATTGGCAGTGAAAGTAATACTTCATAAGAATTTGACCCTGTCTCTAATAAACACACACACTCACAACCTTATTTTCCCCAACTACACTGTCAGGTATGTGAAGTAATGGGTTATATTTGATGATGATGATGAAGATAATGAAGAAAGTAAAATAACACACCAGCCAATGTTATTTATGACTTCTTAATATATGCCTTGCACCTACATGTTAATGCAAACCCTGATGTGCCTTCAAGTGAAGTATTACCATTATGCCTGCACCTGCACACGTGCTAAGTTGCTTCAGTCATGTCAGACTCTGCCCTAGGGACCACAGCCCACCAGCTTCCTCTGGCCATGGGTTTCTCCAGGCAGGAATACTGGAGTGGGCTGCCATGCCCTCCGCAGGGGATCTTCCCAACCCAGGGATCAAACTCGCGTCTTCCCTCTCCTGCGCTGAGAGGTGGGTTCTTCACCACTGGTGCCGCCTGGGAAGCCCCAGCATCTTTTAGCTATTTAATGAACTATGCCATCACAGACTGGGTAAACTCGGAGGTTTAAAGGACAGATTCAGGGTCAGTGCCTGCTTCTGAGCTAAATGTCCCTCTGACTTTCAAAGTTACCACAACCTGTTACATCCACTGCTCACTCAACACTTCATTCATCCTGGTAACCCACTCCATAGCTTAGCAAGTGCTACTGCCCCTTGCATATGAAGTTCTTTGTCAAGTCCTTTCCATAAAACTCCCAGCTGACCCTAGTAGGGATTCAGTAGGCAGCAACTGAGTGAAGAATGAATTATTACATTTACTGCCTCAAAAAAACTATGGGAAAAGGAGGCTTATGCAGTATAACCAAAGCAACATTTTTAGTGATGATGTCATAATAGTTAATGGAGTGAAATAAATAAAAAAAAAGTAATGGGTTGTTAAGTACCAGGTGCATTCTAAAACTTGCTTGACAGGAAAATGCAATAATTTCATTCACTGCTCTTGGTCAATTAGATGTTTGGGTGGAAACTACAGAGGCATGAATAAAGTCAAGGAAATCATTTGCAAAAGGTAAAATCCTAGGGAAAAAATAACAGGAATTTGTTAGTAAAATAAAAGAATACAGTTCTCTATTAGCATGACCTTGCTCCCCTTAAGCACCTTCACTTGACTGAATTTATAATAATTTTCCAGTGATATCAATGAAAAGAGATACGTCACAGTTGCAAGTAAAACATCCATTAAAACCATTTATCTTTACACTTCATTACTAACTGCAACAACAGAGTATATGAAATACCTTTTACAGAGAAATCCAGAAGACAGAGTAATGGGAAAAAAAATGATCTTTCATTTCTTTTATACACAATCAAAAGTAGATGACTGCCTGATCTGAAAACCGAAAAGGCCATCATAAATTTACATTTGTGTCTTACTCTATGTACTACAGGGAAAAAAAAAAGAGCAATATCATAACTGAATTCATGTCTGAGTCAGAAGACTCCAGTTCTTTAGATTAATTCACTGGAAAACTCTAGCCCTTGACCTATAGAAACATTCCAAATATTTTGGAATTCAAAATGTTTTTATATGTATGTGCATTCCTGTGTGCTAACTCGCTTCAGTCATGTCCAGCTCTTTGTGACCCAATGGATGTAACCCACCAGGCTCCTCTGTCCACTATAAACCCTTTCTGGAATAAGAGTGGAGATACATATACATAGATAAACAGCAACCGAATGAGCAAATGAATCCAGTTTGTAGAGGAAACAACACTTTTACATGGCTACTTTCTAAACATTCTAAATGGTGTCCAAAGTATCTTTGATAGGGTGATCGCTTTTCCACTTGGGACACAACTCCATTCTGTTTCCTGAGTCTGGCATATGCATTGGGATGACAAAGATAATGGACATCCCAAGAAAAGTTCTTCAAGATCAGTGCAAGATCCTCCACAGTGCTAAAGCTCATCACTGTACGATTTTTCTCTGAAACCTGTCACAAAAGAATACACAGGGCCCCTGTTCCCTGAAAACTACCAGTTATAAGAACAGACTTTCCTGCTGAAACCACACAGTGGTTTCTGCAGTGTCCAAAGCTCTGTGTTCTTCCTGCCAAGGTACAATTTGGAGGAGGGTCAGGAGAAAAGATGTTTTCTAAAATGTATGAAGCCAGCTCTGTGAAATCAAAGAACTGTCTGTATGTGGTAGATAATAAACCAGTGCATACATAATAGACATCTCTACTATTTCAAGTACATGATGATTTGGGTTCTAAAAAACTGGCTCCCTTACAATAGTTATGTTGCAAGTTATCATCATAAAGAGTTTAACCCCAAATCTATTCTGAAGGTAATTTATGCAAAACAGTTCTCTTATTTTGAAGGGGGTAAGCATGTTTTCATTTATTAATTAACTCGTTCTCTCATCTGTCAGTCTAGCCATTTAGCTCATCCATTTGACACATACATTCTGAGTAGATACTTTGTATTAAAATAAGGCATATGTAGCAGCTAGAGAGGAAAGGCAGAGAAAACGTGCTCATCTATAACAACAATCAGAGGAGAAGGTTATTATGCATCCTGAGATGTGTAAATTGTTCGGGGAGATCAGAGAAAGGAGAGATGAATCCCAGATGAGGGGCTTGAAGCAGGGCTCTTTATAGAAAGTGGTATCTAAATTGGTTCTTGAATAAGTTAAATGATTTAAGTGCACTTAATATTTTAATTTCAATCTAACCTAGCTAAAAGCAGACAACATGTAATCAAGCTTCTTCATTAATAGAGATATGTGTTTATAATCTAGGACTAGTTATTTATATTTTGAGCCGCAGTTTTGTCTAATTGGGGGAACAGTGTAGACTAAAATATAACATTGAGGACTGGATAGAACTGGGCCAAAGTCTTGACTCCTGCATGTAATTTCCATGTGACCTTTGGCCCATTTCCTAACATCACTATATTTCAGTTTCCTCGTCCATTAAACGGAGATGATAACAGTGCCTCCCTGGTAAAATTTTTGTGAAAACTAAGTTGTAAGAAGTAGGTAAGTCTCTTAGAAAGTTTACTAGCATAGGTTAGCACTTGGTTAAAAGGCAGTACTATTGTTTGCATTGCTGGTAGACCTTCTTCACGAAACTCAGGAGATGCCCAACAGAGGTGACCCTCAAAAACAAGCTGTTGACTACAACTGGCCATGCCTGCCCACTGGAGGGGCAGGATGATTGCCATCCTCTCTAATAAAATTTCTCCTGTGGCTGGTGTCGTCTACAGTACACTATGTCTTTGCAACAGCAGTCCCATGAGTTCATCCTTCTACCTTGATTTCACCTACTTTTGTAAAATCACTCACACTTTGTGAAGTTATCCAGAGCCCCTCCAAAGCCAGTCTCTTGTATTCCATGTAGTCTATAATTGTGACTCAGATGATCCCAAGCTATCCTCTAAATTTTTAAAAAACATATCCAGCAGATTCTGTCTGATACAATTAACAGATAATCAGAAACTTCTCTTTACTTATACTACTAACCATGTGCTATCGTTTTAGAATTTGAGTCATTGATTGAAATTCAAGTCTTGTGGTCACTGAATCAAGACACAGTAAACAATATCAGTATTAGATGAACAATAATTATCTGAGGGGAAAAGGCTGTTACACAGAAATGGCATCTTCCACTACTGGCTAGGCTGGTAAGGAATAAACTAGACAGGCATTGCCCAGTGTAGCAGCTACGAGCCACCTGCAGTTTTGAGCATTTGAAATGTAACTAATCATGTATTGGATAGAGATGCACCATGGGTATAAATTATGTGCCAGATTTTGAATACTTAATACACAAAAAGTATGTAAAATATTCAATTCGTAATTTTGTACTGACACATGTTGAAATAATGTTTTAGATATACTGAGTTAAATTAGATATATTAAAATTATTTTTATCTTTTTATGTTTCTAAGACTAGTAGAAAAATTTTAATTATATAGGTGGTTCACATGATATTTCTACTGGGCAGCACTGGACTGGAGGGAGGCTCCCACCCCAGTGGAAAGACAGGGTCTGTCCTGAGGGCAGAGAAACAAGCATTTTTTGAAACCTCAAAATTCCTCTGATGTTCCAGATGCCCAGAGAACACAGCAATTACCACATTTCTTTCCAGTCTCTGCGCAACTGTACTCTCATGTGGAAGGATCTCAGGAATCTTACAGAGGGGCTAGATCAATCCCAGGTATTACCAGTATGGGGAGGGGGTGTCCCAGCAGATAATTAAGTCAGTAGCCCATCCTGACCCATTCACCTGTGTGATAAGCCAGCACTCCATATTTGACAGTGTCAAGAAGCTCCTTGTTACTCACTGAATCAAAAAATACCCATAAGCTGAGCACCAAAGATATTTTCAAACATTACTTGATGTTGTATATTTTGGTGAAAGATGAAATTGAGAAGCATCAAGAAGCTGACTGGACTACTGAGTTTAAGGAAGCTTGAAATAATAAATTCCCAGCTTCTCAAAACTCATCTCATTTCCGGCGTGCTCATCTAAGCAGACCGTATTTTTCTATAGTTTTGTCACAGTGAAGAATCTAGGTCTTCCAAGCCAGCTGGCCAACCATGAGTAAAGGAAACACTCCTATATTCAACACTGAGCATCAGGCACTGCCTAACCTAAACATGGGCACTGGCTGGTCTAAGGATGGAAAAGCAAAGATCCTCAGGTCTGATTAACACTTTAAAATAAAAAAATAAAACAATCTCTTTATGGGGAGCAACCCAGGTCACATTCCACTGTTCCCACAAAAATCATAAATTTTAATATCTAATTTTCAAAGAGAGTAGTCCATTAATGAAGAGGAAACTGTTTCAATAAATCACAAATTATCTCAGTGTAAAATAAAGGTCCCAGTAACTTTAGATAAAAATAAACCGCAGGCCTTCCTAAGACACTATAATACTGAATCACAACCAAAAACAGCAGCTGGTGTTTGTGCTGATGGCTTAAAAGTACTTTCCTATCAAATGTGAATTGCCAGATAATCTGCAAATTACATAAGGGAGGCACTGTTTTCCCAGGTTTGCAAATGATGAAGCCTAAGAGTTTATACCTAGTAAATGACCAAAAGTAAGAATCAAAATTCATGCCTCTTGAGAGCAAACTGCATATTTAAAAAATGATCCATCAGGTACCCTACTGAAAGCCACATTAAGTTTTAAGATCTCAGGATTTGGAAGACTCAGCAGATCTTATTTTTAAAATTCTAAAAAAGACATGTGCGTATGGTCCTTAGAGCTGGAAATGCTAGGATTGTGAATGTGAAGTTGCATGAAGAATTGGGTAAAAACAATGAAAGGATATTATTTCTGAATTGCTTTCCATTTTTTTCTCAACACAAGGATAATCTGTGTTCATTATAGACATATAAACAAGAATATTTAAATACATATAATTTCACAAACCACAGAAAAATCATCATTAATGTGTCAATATTGATGCCATATGCAGAGGTGATCTTTGATATATTTAGCAGCCAATGTGGCACTTTAGAAGAAGGGGACAGTCACAACGATGCCACTTTATATCGTCTGCAGAGACATACCAGTAGCTACACGCGCCACAGCAGCTCTGTCATGTTTTCTAAGAATCTTACAATCTTACAGATTTTCAACCTCCTTTTAAAAGTCACAGTATACTTTAAACATGTTATAAAGCCTGCTTCATTTTTCATTATGCAGTCTCCCTTCCAGAGAAGGCAATGGCACCCCACTCCAGTACTCTCGCCTGGAAAATTCCATGGACTGAGGAGCCTGGTAGGCTGCAGTCCATGGAGTTGGTAGGAGTCAAACACGACTGAGCAACTTCACTTTGACTTTTCACTTTCCTGCATTGAAGAAGGAAATGGCAACCCACTTCAGTGTTCTTGCCTGGAGAGTCCCAGGGACAGGCGAGCCTGGTGGGCTGCCGTCTATGGGGTTGCACAGAGTCAGACACGACTGAAATGACTTAGCAGCAGCAGCAGCAGCAGCAGCAGCAGCAGCAGTCTCCCTTCTGGAAAAAGAAAGGCTGAGGTTCGTGGTGACCGTGATTGTTTATCATGCATTCCACAGGGATTCACTGACCATCCTCTGCTTCAAAAGTGCTGAGTAAGATGCTAGGAAGAGAAAAGGTAGGAAAGGCAAGGTTCTGCCCTTAATATCCTAAAAGCCAGTAACAGTACTTGGCTCTGATGAGGACACCAGCCAGTGGAGCACCTCGCCTCTTTTTTTCCAAAGGTGGTAAAGAAGAAAACTGAGGCTTTCAGTGCTTGTTATCTGAAGCTCCATTATAGCTTCTGCTAAATAACCTTTCTTGAGCAAGCCCTCGGTTACTCTGTCAATGTGTCCTGAATAAATTCCACCATAAAAGTGATTAAAGGTGGTGTCAGGTTCTTCACTGCTTTGTACATATTATCTGACTTTTCCTCCAATGACCCCATCAAGTAGTGCCTATAACCACCTCCATTTTAAAGATCTGGAAATTAAGAGTTGGAGACATTAATTAGCTAGACTAAGTTTACACAACAGATTTATCTGACTCCGGAGACCAGGCTCTTAACAGCACACACTACTGCCTTTAGATTACTGACCATGGAAAGATAGTCATAAAATATCAAGTGAAATAAGCCTGGCCCAGAAGGTGCACAGATGATCCAATCCTGCCGAACTCTTACCCTGTCATTCCACTTCCCTTTGTGCTCCAGCTCATGGTCCTTTTAGGTGCAAGAGGAAGATGAGCTCTTTCCCCACAGAAAACCTTCTCAGCTGTTATTATGTCTCCCTACAATGGTTTTCTCTGCATTCTTATTATGAACAGATTTCAACCTTAATATCTCACCATGAATGTCACTCATCAGAAAGGATTTCCCCTAGCCATCCGTTCTAGCATAATCTTTCTGATATTACTCTGCTGCCCCTCTCCCACCTCTTTAAAACATGAATGAAGCAGGTTTTAGAGTATTCAGTACAAATATTACTGTCTATGTAAAAACACTCTAGTATGCACCCAGATACGCGCATGTATACAACACCCCCATCCTGGAATGAAATACAAAAAGAAAAAAGAAAAACATAAGAAAAATAAGGAAAACGAAAGAAAAGTATTTATTCCAAGATTTTAACACCCTTTCCCTCCCCCCCGCCCCCCCATGAGTATGACTTGTGACCCCAAGGACTGTAGCCTGCCACGCTAATCTGTCCATGGGATTCTCTAGGCAAGAGTGGAGTGGGTTGCCATATCCTCCTCCAGGGGATCTTCCCGACCCACTTTCTAATCTCTGGCAATTAGTACAGATTACTCAAACAGTACATTTCAAAGACATAATGGTGACTCCAACATAAGCAGTAACAATCCCCCTCTTTTTTCTTTGGGTAAGGAAACAGAGCAAATGCTGCTCTAGCTAAGATTTTTGCATTAGGTATCCAAAGGCACAGCAAGTAGGGACTTCATCTTCCAGTGCAGAGGGTGTGGATTCAATCCCTGATCAGGGAGCTAGGGTCCTGCATGTCTCATGGGTGGGCAACCAAGACATGAAACAGAAGCAATTTTGTAGCAAATTCAATAAAGACTTTAGAAATGGACCATATCTATCTATCTATTTATCTATATCTATATAGTGTGTGCATGTGAAGTTGCTCAGTCGTGTTCGACTCTTTGCAACCCCATGGACTGTACCCCGCCAGGCTCCTCTGTCCATAGGATTCTCCAGGAAAGAATACTGGAGTGGGTTGCCATTTCTTTCTCCAGGGGATCTTCCCCAACCCAGGGATCGAACCTGGGTCTTCTGCATTGCAGGCAGATGCTTCATCCTCTGAGCCACCAAGGAAGCCCCTATATCTATCTGTCTGTCTATCTATCTATCAAGTCACGGCAAATAATTCAGGGATTAAATGTTTTTCCTTTGTCCCTTACAGAGTTTTCTGTGAGGGATAGTGGAGGGTCAGAAGTAGAAAGAATGGTTTTAACAATAACATCAATAACCACAGCAGTTAAGAAATGTCCTACCACATATTCTCATTTAAAAAAAAAAAGTCTGTATAAAAGTATAAACACACACGCAAACCAACAGCCCAATCAAGAGCAGCAAATGAGACTCTGCCACACCCAACCTTCCCAAGCCTCAACCTACAAGTCAGTGACTCTGTAGACAAGGCTCTTCACTGCAGTTGTAAAAATCTCTCTCAGGCAACAGCCAATGTGGCAGCCAATTGAAAGCTGAAAGCACTGTTCTGGGAGACTGAGATTTCTGAGGATGGAGGGAGGGGCAGGAAGACTTGGTAAACCCTCAGGACTTGCACAGCAGCAGGCTTTTCATCTGTGTTACTGCTTTACCTGAAAAACCCGTGTTTTTTTTTTTTAAATCTGTCATTAGCTCCAAAATAAATGAATTCTCCAGCTGAATAACTGGGACAATTTGCAATTATTTGGTCAAACGCCAAAATACCTCTGCAGCTTTGCTGACATGGACATGGCAGTAAGGCTTGCAAAGGACGCATTTGGCTCAAGTCAAACTGATGGGAAAGAAATGGCTATCATAACATTGGCAACCAGATAAAAGGACTTTTAAAAATATCTACTGGCACAAATTTTCATTTATTCTAAGGATAAAATCCAATGAGTAACTTGGCTTTACTTGAAGGGAAAATTTTAGAGCAAAAATGTCATTTCTTTTGAGAAGGAGGTTATCAAAATAATTGTACTTTCCTGGTCTTACTTTCCAGAGAACTGAGCATGTGTGGCATTCATGCTAACACAGTGATATAGCTCAGCGTCACCAGGGCAGGACGAGAAATGTGCCCCAGATACACAAGTCACACTGGAGATTCGTATACTGGTCTAAGAACTTTTCGTTACTACTTAAAAAAATATGTAAAGTGGAATCTTTTGTGGTTTTCCATAGATTAGGTTTCCTGTATGCTGTTTAACTGAGGTTATAAGTGAGAGTGAATCCAAATCTCTGAAGTGCTTTTTCTCTGTATACTGAGCACTCAGGAAATTTAGCCAGCAAGGGCTTGGTTTCATGTTACCACTGTTGAAGGAATTTGGGTTCTTTTCCAACAGCGTCTCGCCTTGGGTAACTTCTTCTTTGCCCTTTGCTGTAAGCGAGAGCTGGGGAACAAAAAAGGCATTTCCCTTGGCGTCTGACATGCGAACAGGAAGAAGAGCAGATGAGAGAATGGCAAAGGATGGAGATTCACAGGTTATCACCTGCCACGACCATCAGTATCCTCCTGCAGGATTTGAGACTGAGTTTTGACACTAAACACGTTAACTGAGAAAAGCATCTGGCCAGAAAAAGTATCATTAACTCAACCAACCACCATTTAGATTTTTTTTTTAATATAAATTTTCCTAACAGGGATTTTTAGATGTACAACACCATAGACATCATCACTCTTACAGGACAAATTTTAGATCAAAAGGAAGAATGGATTTTAGGACCACTGAACAAGGCAAGGACAAAGCATGTAACACTTTATATGAAAAAAATAAATAAATAAGAGAAAATCACAAAAACACACACTCAAAAAGTATCTGCACCCAGCTCATCACTGCAGTATTATTCAGAATAGCCAACACATGGAAGCAAACTGAAGCGCCCACCGATGGATGAACAGATAAACAAATGTGGTATATGTGCCATGGAATATTATTCAACAATAAAAAGAAGGAAATCTTGCCATTTGTCAGCATGGATGGACCTTGAGGGCATTATGCTAGGTGAATGAGTCAGAGAAAGATAAATTTCACATGATCAATTTTTATGTAAAATAAAAATGATAATTGGGGAAAAAAAGCTCATAGATAAAGAAGTCATCTTAGTGGTTGCCAGAGAAGGGGGTTAGTGGCAGATGAACAAAGGTCCATCTAGTCAAGGCTATGGTTTTTCCAGTAGTCATGTATGGATGTGAGAGCTGAACTATAAAGAAAGCTGAGCGCCAAAGAATTGATGCTTTTGAACTGTGGTGTTGGAGAAGACTCTTGAGAGTCCCTTGGACTGCAAAGAGGTCCAACCAGTCAATCCTAAAGGAAATTAGTCCTGAATATTTATTGGAAGGACTGATGCTGAAGCTGAAACTCCAATACTTTGGTCACCTGTTGTGAAGAACTGACTCATCTGAAAAGACCTTGATGATGGGAAAGACTGAAGGTAGGAGGAGGAGGGGACAACAGAGGATGAGATGGTTGGATGGCATCACTGACTCAATGGACATGGGTTTGACTAGGATCCAGGAGTTGGCGATGGACAGGAAGGTCTGGCATGCTGCAGTCCATGGGGTCGTAAAGAGTTGGACATGACTGAGCAACTGAACTGAACTGAACTGAAAGGGGAAAAGCTGCTTAAAAGTATAAACTTCAGTTATAAAATAAGGATGTCCTGGAGATGTAATGTAGAGCATGGTGACCGTAGTTAATGAAACTGTATTGCATATTTGAAAATTGCTTAGAGAACATATCTTAAAAGTTCTCATCACAAGAAGAAAAATTTTGTCTATGTATGATGAAGAACTTACTGTGGTGACCATTTCACAATATATACAAATATCCAATCATTATATTCCATATCCAAAACTAATGTCAATTATATCTGAATTTTTAAAAAATAGAACTATGAGAAAAAAAAAAGATCTCAAACATGGAATACAGAGCATCATTATATTTTCTTTAAAATTTTTATTATCTCTTTCCTTTGCTTAGAAATTATGTGTCTTATCTTCAAACATTATTACTCTCTACGAAACTGGAATTGCTTTATTTGAAACAAACCTTGCTTTATTCCTGGAGAGAGAAGCATCTGCGCTGGTGTCATGTGGATATAGCTAACTTCTCCCTCCCCTCATTTCTCAAAGAGCCTTTAAGGCACTGCCAACAGGCCATTCTTTGTAGTAACTCCTGTGCCAAGAACTGTTCACAGGTTTGCAGCCAAGCTTGGATCAATGTGCAATACGTAGTTTTGCTACAACTGTGCATATCCTGTGAGATGGAAGCCCAGGCTGAAGAGCTCAAATGGAACAGGTAACATACCCTCCATTTTTAGGGTATGGTGGAGCCAGAGCCTTGTTCTGTGAATGCAGAAGAACTCTGCTGTGTGAGTCTGTGTTGGGAGTGAGCGGGGGCAACAGACTGTGACCCCCAAGATGTAACAGGGCGAATGGTGACACTCAGTGGAGATTTGTGGATCTCAGGGGCATTTCTTTAGGCTGTGATCATGATTCCTTTCATTATCTCTTGCTTAATTTGTGTTAAATATATTCATCTTTTTAAATCTCTCCAAACATTATTCGTGCTGCGTGCTTAGTCTCTCAGTTGTGTCTGACTCTTTGTGACCCTTTGGACTGTAACCTACCAGGCTCCTCTGTCCACTGGACTTTTCAGGCAAGGATACTGGAGTGGGTTGCCACGTCCTTCTCCAGGGGAGCTTCCCGACCCAGAACAGAACCCACAACTCTGGTGTCCCCTGCACTGCAGGTGGATTCTGCACCCACTGAGCCATCCATTCTCTAAGTATTCATAATTGAGAACAGCTGAGCTAATGACACTGGAGTAGCCCAGCATCCCTTTTCCATGACCATGTTATGTAAATCACATCAGTTCAAGGCAGAGGGAAGGCTTCGGAACTGTGTAAGGAACCAGACCCCACTCCAGTTCACCCTGGTCAGGAGAATGTCAGAGGGGATACTTGTCTAATGTGAAGCAACCTCAAAAGGTATTATGCCTGCCTTCCAGAGGGTCACCCTGCCATAGGACTCACAATCACCCCCACAACCTCACCACCATGACCATCACCATCATCATTCCATCTCCACTACCACCACCGTAATCACCACCCATGGGGTGAATAATGTCTCTCCCCCAAAATTAATGACCGTGCAGAACTTGGGAATGTGACCTCATTTGGACTGCAGATGTTACCAAGACGAGATCACAATGGAGTAGAAAGTGAAAGTGAAGTCGCTCAGTCGTGTCCGATTCTTTGTGACCCCGTGGACTGTAGCCTACCAGGCTTCTCTGTCCATGGGATTCTCTAGGCAAGAATACTGGAGTGGGTTACCATTTCCTTATCCAGGGGATCTTCCCAACCCAGGGATCGAACCCGGGTCTCCCGCATCGGGAGGCAGATGCTTTAACCTCTGAGCCACCAGGAAAGCCTCACAATGGAGTAGCTGCTGCTGCTGCGTCGCTTCAGTCGTGTCCGACTCTGTGCGACCCCATAGACAGCAGCCCACTGGGCTCCGCCACCCTGGGATTCTCCAGGCAAGAACACTGGAGTGGGTACAATGGAGTAGAGTGTGCCCTAAATCCAGTATGGCAGTCCTTACAGGAAGAGGAGAATTTGGGCAGAGAAACATGAACACATGAGGCAGACAATATATAAAGGAGACAGACACTGGAGTGCTGAATTTCCAAGGGAAGGAATGCTAAGGATGGCTGGCAGCCATCTGAAGCCAGAAGAGCTGTGAAAAGATTTTTCTCTAGAGACTTCAAAAGGAGCATGGACTGGTCAGTACCTTGATTTCAGACTTTAGGCTTCTGTACTTGACAGAATAGATTTCTACTGCTTTAAGCCACCCAATCTGTAGTATATATTTTATTGCAGCAGCCTTAACTTAGGCATTGAAGAATCTGCCCGAAATGTGGGAGACCTGGGTTCAGTCCCTGAGTCAGGAAGATCCCCTAGAGAAGGGAATGGTTACCCATTCCAGTATTCTTGTCTGGAGAATTCCATGACAGAGGAGCCTGGTGGGCTACAGCCTTTGGGGTCACAAAGAATCGGACATGACTGACTAACAATTTCACTTTTACTTTTTAGGAAATGAGTACAACTCCACCCACCCCACTGCTCCCACCACCATCAGCATCTACCCCCCCTCCTCAGCTGCATTACTATGAAAACACTGTGAAAAAGATACTTCAGATAACTTCCTTTCAGGCCAACACTGGGACTCAGTTTTACTGGTCAGCAGCTGACACCACCAGATGAACCCATGTAAGTATCTTAACCACAAGTGGTCTGACCCTTAATTCTGGGATTTACGGGTCTAGTATCTCTTCTTTTTTATACCCAAACTTCTGGTTTGAGCTTGGCATGACCATTTTTCCCCATTCCCAAAGAAGAACAAAGATGGTCTGACATGAAGGAGACATCAAAGACCATTCACTTTAACCCCCATAATCTGATAGCGTTGAGGGATATGATCTCTAAAAAGGTGAAGTAATTTGCATAAAGTCAGTGAATCAGCTTCTAGCAGAATCAGATCCAGAATTCAGATATCCTGACTCAGTCACCTTGTTAAGACTGCTTGCCACAAGAGGGTGTGGTTATCTTTTAATACCTGTTACCAAGTATTAGTGGATTCCCTGGTGGCTCAGATGGTAAAGAATCTGCCTGAAATGTGGGAGACCTGAGTTCAGTCCCTGAGTTGGGAAGATCCCCTGGATAAGGGAACGGCAACCCACTCCAGTATTCTTGCCTGGGAAATCCCACAGACAGAGGAGCATGGCAGGTTACAGTCTATGGGGTCACAATGAGTCAGACACGACTGAGTGAGTATCAGGAAGCAATAAATGAAAAGCATAAACATTTTCCACCCTACTACCAACACACTGGTTCATTTAAACCTCATTTATCCTCACTAGAAAAATGTGTGGACCAGATACAGAGATAAAATTACTTAAATATTCACTAGGATATCAGCGGGGATAATCACATGATGACATGTAAGGAAGATGTTTTCTTATATTAGTACTGTATCACTGAAATATATTTCCACTGCTAAGGGGGCTACCCCTAAAATTAATTATATAGACCTGTATACAATATAAATAATTTGAAGGTCTTCTCAAAATATAGCTGAGGTAGAATTCTTATCGAGCAATCAGGAAGGAACTCTGGAATCATGAGAGTACTGATCAGTATGTAAATGAAGATTATCTACCTCATGTATCCAAGTGTCATCAAATTAAAGAAGTCCTCTGTGTTCTAAAGCAGCTGGTAATGGCAAAATGTAATGATAAACACAATTAGGTATATTGATTCCTTTTGTTCTTTGAAAGTCATCTCATTGTACTTTCAAATCAGTGTGTTTTAAGACACAATCTCTAATAATGAAATGACTCTTTTCTAAGCCTCAACTACTGAAAACTTTGAAAGAAAGATATCAAGGCACCTGTACTTTTGATGTTAAAACTGAGGCCCCACCATTTAGGAAAAAAACGGTTAAAATTAGCTTCCCAAGCAAGGCAAGATGTAATTATGTATAATCCAGCTCCATGTTCACAGTCAAAATCAGTTATTCAGTTAATCTAAATACTCTCAGCTAAAAATATTTTTAAAGTCACAGTTTCCTTAATATCAGTTCCCTTCCTTTCATTAGAAATCTCCTTTTTTTCCTTTTACCAAGTTGATAACTTCATTATATATATATATATGAATGAACTAACAAAAACACATATATTTTTAAAATTTAACCTTCAGTAAAGTATATGCTGATATTATTTTCTAAGACTTTGAACAACTAAGCATTTATAACATGAAATTCCTATCATCATTAACTATTTCCGTCTCCACCAGGAAAGTTACCACAATATAAAGTGATTTTTTCTCCTTAAAGCAGAAAAATAGAGCTCCAAACTTCTAATTAGCATGTATATTTGGAAGCTACTGTGTTTTGCTTTAGGGAGTAGATGTAGGTCTTCCGTAATTCTCAGAAGCAAGTAAGAATTCTAAAGCCAAATCAATTGCTTATTTTGTTTAAATTTTTTATTCTTTCCTAAATAATTCATTTCCTCCTCAAAATAGGTCAGGTGTGACACAGGAGGTAAATGGAATCTAGAAAATTTTTCAAATGGTGCTACTCTTCCCAGGAATATATTTCATATTGGAAGTCTAACAGATGTCTCAGATTCAATAGGTCCAAAACCAGTCTGCTGACTTCCTCACTCCAAGTCTCTCTTACTTCTGCAGTCTTTTTAGTAACCCCACCATTCACTCAGTTTGCATGGATTAAATAAACAGACAAAACACTCTTCATTCATCCTTGATTGTTCTTTTGCCCTAATCTCTTTGCTCACGCCTGCTCCATACAAATTGTTATTGTATATACAGTTTGTAAAATTTCCAAATCAGAACACCTCATACCCATTCTTCTGCTCCAAACACTGAGAGAGCTTTCCAGCCACTCTCCTTGCTCCTACATGCCACTCTATCACCTGTTTTCTACACATGCCAACCACACCCCTATTCGGCAGCCTCCAACTCTTTTCCACGTCTCACAAAATAAATTCAAAATTCTTGTTGCAACCTAGCCCTGGCGAGCTCTCAGACATCCGGTGCTGCCCTCTGTCCCCAACTCCTTTATTCCAAGTCCCACTGGCAACAGAGTGTTTTTGGACAGGACAGACTCCCATGTTAAGACTTTGCATGTGCTCTTCCCCGTGCCTAGAGAAGGTTTTTTACAGATATTTTCTTGACTTTCTCAGATGCTACCTCCTCACAGTCCTTCTCCAAACACCCTTTTAAAAACAGTACTGATTCAATAAAGAATGATTTAGGATGAGATGAGGGCACCTGGAAAATGAGTGTTTGGCTGCATATCGTATAGAAGAACTGGATCTAAGTATTTTTCAGTGATGATGAGGACAGCTGCTGCTGGTGCTGCTAAGTCGCTTCAGTCATGTCCAACTCTGTGCGACCCCATTGACGGCAGCCCACCAGGCTCCTCCGTCCCTGGGATTCTCCAGGCAAGAACCCTGGAGTGGGCTGCCATTTCCTTCTCCAATGCATGAAACTGAACTCGCTCAGTCATGTCCAACTCTTCGCGACCCCATGGACTGCGGCCCACCAGGCTCCTCCGTCCATGGGGTTGTCCAGGCTAGAGTATGACAAGAGATGACCAGAGCAGGAGTGGCCAGTGCTCACGGAACATATGCCCAGTTCTGAGTGTTTTGTAACAACCAGTCATGGATGAATTATGAAGCCCATTTAAATCTTGTAACCCTTAAAGTTATTACAGTATCATCCCTTTTTAAAGATGAAGTTAACAAAGACAGAGAATATCTAGAAGAGCCTGCTTACCCCCTAAGCATTTTAATCCAATTAGGAAGATTTTTTAAAAGAAACATGAACAAACAAATTTATAAAATGTAAGGCCATGGAAATATTTTAAGTCTACCTATGTTTGTACAGGACTGCTTCCTCTAATAAAAGATGGCCCAAGACATTTGGAAGACTCTCAAAAGGCAAATTAAACATGAAAACTGGATACAGGGCAACTGCTGATTAAGAGATAAGGGTCTATAAAAACCAAGTGGGGAAAATGCAAAGAGCTGAGAATTGCGATAAAAGTGTAAGAGTAATCAAAGGAGTTGCTTAAGTGATGTTCTACTGAATCTACCAGGGACATTGTTCTGGGCCTACGTGGGCTATATGGATTACAGTAACAGATGTGAAAGAGAATATGTTTTTCAACTCCTATCTGATTCCATGATCTGTGACATGGTCAGACAGTAGCCTGGTAAAAGAGATCTACACACTTCAACCCTCTAAGACCCAGGTCTGTGGTCCAAGAAATACACTCAGATAGCCAGAGGATTTGCAGGTAGGGTATGCTCCACAAACCTGGAATAATATGGAGAATGGGAAAGGTGCCAGAAGACCTCTAAAAATAATTAAATCTAGTGTAATTTGCAAGAAGGGGCAGAGGACAGAATTCATGACCTAGGGAAAAAAATGAAGAGAGATTTGTGAGTACATAAAAACAGAAACAATGATCATCAGGGCCAATGTGGCCAATAAAGAACGAATTAGGCCAAATGAATGCCTTTTCCTTTTTGATGAAGTTAGGTAACAGTGCAGGATGTCAAATTCATGAATGACATGAAGCTGAAAGGACTAGCTTACACACTGCATGAAAGGGTCATGACAGTTCTGGTCTAGAGGCCTGGTGTTGAGTCCAGGACTTAACAGAGAAACTGACAAAAACAACAGCTACCCTTTTTAAGCGCTATTTACCAGGCGCTGACTGTGCTTTTGCATGCATCATTTCCTTTAACTCACAGCCTTCTGAGGCAGGTACTATGATAACCCAATATTAAAGATAAAGAAATTTAGGCTGAGAGAAGGCTGCCAAAGATTACAGGGAGGTGGCTCCAGAGTTTAGGATTAACTAGTGTGTCTCCCAAAGACAGCATTCAGGATGCTGTGAGGATGTGAAGCTCTGCCGTATTAAAAAAAAAAAAAAAAATGGGGAAATTACTGATTTATCACAGACATGAAAGGGAACAGGGAAAAATAAGACTGTAGTCCTCACATGTGTGAAAGCCTTCCACATGGAACAGGGACAGAATCACTCTTTTGGCTTCGGACAGTAGACTCGGTAAGAGTCTAGTCTTCCGCTAGAGAAGGACTCTGACTAAGAACGAGACAGCACTTCAATGATTAACATCAGGTGATAATAGAAGGGAAAGTCTAGGAGACCAGGAGGCATGTTGCCAAAGGGATCTAAGCAGAGGGTGGGCAGCCACTCCTGTCAGGGGACAGTCGAGAGACTAGAACAGGGAGGTGACTATTAGGGGCACTTCCCTGGGAGTCCAGTGCTTAAGACTCTGTGCTCCCAATGCAGGGCCACAGGCTCAGCTGGGGAACAGAGATGCCATCCGCATGCCCACAGAGAGAGAGAGAGAGAGAGATGATGATGATTAGGTTGGAAACCCATCTGATTTCTTCCAAATTCTGAGATTCTACGAGGATGCAAATTTTGGTTATTACTATGATATATTCTGAAGTCTCAAAGACAGATACATTCATGCTGCCGCCTGGGACACAGGATGTCCTCTCCTGATTAGCATTTCCAAAAGAAGCGCTGATCACTGATGCAGACATTTAGAGTGAAAGCCCAGGGCTCTGTTGGAATCACTCAATAATCCTGTAACCATCTTTAGATGTTAACACGGAAAGGACAAAACAGGGGAGCGTGTTTGTTTTCTCTCACTCTGCACCATCGCCCTGAAACAACAGCGATTGGTACTGGTGCCTGGGCCAGGCCTTTCAGAGACAGATAATGAGGCTGCTGGGCCCTAGTGGGTGGAAGTCTCCAGATGGGTTCAGTCGAGTGTTTGAGACCACGCAATGCTAACCATATGATGCACTGGTTCTCGGCACACTCTTCTCTTACAACCAATATTAAGCATTGTTAGCCAGACAGAAATACCAGAGACGGCAGTTTGGTTGGGTTTGATGTCTCCAAGCAACATTTATTTCTCTTCTGGAAGTCAGTGGTGCTATGTTTACACTGGTTTATTTAATTTTTCATTCTTTTATCATGTTAACCCATTGTTTGGGCTTCCATGACTTCAGAGAAAAACTTCACGTGTGACTTGTGCCTAATCTCTTATGAGAAGCACAGCTGGAGCTGTTGCTGCTTTTACCATATCTGGAAATGGTTTTGAGGTACAATTACATGCCGTGCACCTGTGGGTCAGATGGTGACTGGGATGGAACCACACGTTCCGGGCAGACAGGAGCTCTGAGTCTGTAAGAAAACAAACAAACAAAAGAGACATCCACTTCCTTGCATGCCATGTTATACAGGGCTCAGATATCTTATGAGATACTGTAGAGTCCAAGTGCACAGTTCATGGGAAGCAACAGAAAAAAAAGATCTTTAATTCACACCCAAGTTACAAAACCAGCCCCTCCTATCACCAGCAGCGAGGGCACAGAACAATTACTTAACTACTCTCTACACTTCAAGCTTCTTTACAGTGAAGTGGAGGTAATAATACCCGCCCAACCATACTATATTGAGAATTAATGCAGATATTGTCTATAATCCACGATAAGTACTTAGGAAATGCTCAGAACGGTGCAGTTACTATTGACATTATTATATTTTCATTGGTTTCCTTTAGGAACCTAGAAGGTAAAGTTAATTGCAGAGCCAACGACTGTAAAGCTGGAGAGCAAGTGGTTGTAACCACTTCACAGGCAAATGTGTTCAGCGTGCCAGGCCACCTGTGAACCACCTGGCCTCCCTCCACCCTGGCTCAAGGTGCCTTACTCTGCAAGCCAGGGCTGCCTCGGAACCAAGCAGACTTGTATCTGTTTTTCCTCTTTTCCTGGCACTAGTCCATGACTTCAAGAGGGTGCCTTGCCCCCTTTCTTTATTTAGAAACCAAATCTTGTTTCAGAAATTCAACCTGAGAATCATGCCTGTGATGTCCTTCTCTCAGGAAAAGTGCCTCTGCGAGACCAGTTCCAGGTGGATCCGAGAGAACTCACAAGACACACAGAGACCCCCTCACTAAGTTCAAGAAAGTCCTCTTCTGGACTTTCCTGCTGATACAGTGGATAAAAATCGCCTGCCAATGCAGGGGACACGGGTTCGATCCCTCACTGGGGAAGATTCCACATGCCTGGGAGCAACCAACCCCTTGGACCTCAACTACTGAGCCCATGCTCCACAACAAGAGAAGCAAATAGTGTCTCCCCACAGCCAATAGTGTCTCCCGCCGGCCGCAGCTAGAGAAAGTCCATGAGCAGCAGGGAAGACCTAGCACGGCCATGAAGCAATCAAAAAAAAAAAAAAAGAATGCCCTCTTCGACCAGACGGAAGTCTCAGACTCCCAGCTTTCCCTATGGAAAGTAGCTCACCCCGCTCACAAAATGGATATACCGATAGATACTTTCTGGACCTGTGGGCAGGCTGAGTACATGCCTAAGTGAGATGAATGCCTCAAGGGTGTGCCCACAGGTAACCATCATTTGTGTATCACTTGTGTCCCTTCTGTAAAAAAAAAATTTTAAGGTAATTTTTAGAAAAGACTCACATTCCCTCCATTTCCTTCAATCTCTCCTCCTAATTTTAGAATTTGTCAAAGATCACATTTAATTTGAAGATCTAATCGATTTTACTACCCAAATGGCAAAGATTTCAGATATACACAAGGTATATATTTTGTCAAGAGAAATCCAGCGCTGCCTATAAGAGGCTGTAGGAGTTGCCCATGTTCTCTTAGGAGCTGGCATCACTTGCTCCCTGGACCCTCCGTGCTGGAAGCACAGGGGAAGTCCCAGCTGCGAGTCTGCCTCCTCCTGTATCACAGCCTCTCAGCCCTTGCCCCAGACCATATGCAAAATCACACTGATTGTGATACTGTGACTTCTTTAGAATCCCAAGACAGTCTGAATTACTATGAACCTGCACTCTACCTACACACTGTGTGTGGGGGCGGGGGGGCGGGGGGAGTGGTTACATAGCATTAGTTGTATTAAGTCTTCATGCTCAGGAACTGTTTAGGTAATGCAAAGTGCCTGGACCTCCCCCTGACATGTTCAAACACAACACTGACAACACTGTCATCAACACGCATGTGTTGATGACACGCTTGTGTCTGAGCATTTCAGTTGCAATTAAGCTTTATTTGTGGCTTTTATTGTGTGAAAGCAATACTGCAGCTGAGTTTCCCAGAGAAGTAGCTTTATAAATTCCATTTGAATTGTTTTAAGTAGTAGCAATACAATACCTGGGAGCTTCCCAGGTAGCAACTAGTGGTAAAGAACCAGCCTGCCAATGCAGGTAGATGTAAGAGATGCCAGTTTGATCCCTGGGTCAGGAAGATCCTCTGGAGGAGGGCATGGCAACCCACCCTACTATTCTTGCCTGGAGAATCCCATGAACAGAGGAACCTGGTGGGCTACAGTCCATGGCGTCACAGAGAGTCCAACGTGACTGAAGTGACTTGGCACACACACACACAAACACACAATGCAATACCTAGATGATTAAGAAAATTTAGACCCACTTAAACACACAGGCTAAGGGAGTAGAGTGAGTTGACAATTGCAAAATACTCCCCATCAAGGATTTCTTGATCTGGGAGTCTCTACCTCAGCAAGGAGAAAGAGAGAAACACAGAGAGAGTGGAAATTTTCTTTCAATATCAATAAACATTTCATTTTCATCAAAACTTTAAATTTCATCATTATATTACTTGTGTTCATTATATCACTGACTAATACCTGCTAAAAATAAATTAAAAGCTTGGATGATCTGAGGGGGAAAAAATATTCTAGCAAAGCCTCTTCTAAAATTTTTTACTTGCTACTATTACTATTTCTAACTGAAAATAAAACAGCATTTCAGCTATATTTCTGGATAAATAACACATGCCCTGAATATTCTCTTGTTTACACAGCATTTTCTCAAATTACCCAGAGAATCTAACTATCATTTGTAACATTTCCTCCCTGGGGCAGCAAAATTTGCTCTAAATTACACATGTAAAGCATACAAACAGATTTTCAGTTCAGTTTCAGTTCAGTCGCTCAGTCATGTCCGACTCTTTGCGACCCCATGAATCGCAGCACACCAGGCCTCCCTGTCCATCACCAGCTCCCAGAGTTCACTCAGACTCACGTTCATCGAGTCGGTGATGCCATCCAGCCATCTCATCCTCGGTCGTCCCCTTTTCCTCCTGCCCCCAACCCTCCCAGCATCAGAGTCCTTTTCCAATGAGTCAGCTCTTTGCATGAGGTGGCCAAAGTACTGGAGTTTCAGCTTTAGCATCATTCCTTCCAAAGAACATCCAGAGCTGATCTCCTTCAGAATGGATTGGATGGATCTCCTTGCAGTCCAAGGGACTCTCAAGAGTCTTCTCCAACACCACAGTTTGAAAGCACCAATTCTTCAGCGCTCAGCTTTCTTCACAGTCCAACTCTCGCATCCATACATGACCACTGGAAAAACCACAGCCTTGACTAGACGGACCTTTGTTGGCAAAGTAATGTCTCTACTTTCGAATATGCTATCTAGGTTGGTCATAACTTTTCTTCCAAGGAGTAAGTGTCTTGTAATTTCATGGCTGCAGTGATTTTGGAGCCCAAAAAAATAAATTCTGACACTGTTTCCACTGTTTCCCATCTATTTCCCATGAAGTGATGGGACCGGATGCCATGATCTTCGTTTTCTGAATGTTGATCTTTACGCTAACTTTTTCACTCTCCTCTCAGCCAGTCCATTCTGAAGGAGATCAGCCCTAGGATTTCTTTGGAGGGAATGATGCTAAAGCTGAAACTCCAGTACTTTGGCCACCTCATGAGAAGAGTTGACTCATTGGAAAAGACTCTGACGCTGGGAGGGATTGGGGGCAGGAGGAGAAGGGGACGACCTAGGATGAGATATCTGGATGGCATCACGGACTCGATGAAAGTGAGTCTGAGTGAACTCCGAGAGATGGTAATGGACAGGGAGGCCTGGCGTGCTGCGAATCATGGGGTCGCAAAGAGTCGGACACGACTGAGCGACTGAACTGAACTGAACTGAACTTTCCCTCTCATCAAGAGGCTTTTTAGTTCCTCTTCACTTTCTGCCATAAGGGTAGTCTCATCTGCATATCTGAGGTTATTGATATTTCTCCCGGCAATCTTGATTCCAGCTTGTGCTTCTTCCAGCCCAGCATTTCTCATGATGTACTCTGCATATAAGTTAAATAAGCAGGGTGACAATATACAGCCTTGACGTATTCCTTTTCCTATATCATAATGTAAATGTCTGAAACATTTTACAGAAAACCAGCTAAAGGAAATTTTTCAGCAACAGTGGCAATCAATGTGCACTTTAAAATCTCAGCATAATCAGGAGATGTCTTACTAGTATGCTGTCTAAACCTGAGGACATAATATGTGATAAGGAGTTCTACAGAGTGGCAATTCACAATGTATTTGTTTAACATTCTCAGACTCTCCCCAGATTCATTTGGCTTAATTTCCAGAATAACTTAGAGCAATAAATTTGCATGAACATTAAACTATTTTTCCAAATTAGCTAGGCATTAATAGGAAGAAAAATAAGTGTGTTAAAGACAGAAGTTGGATGCCATACTTGTTTAAAATAAGCAACACAAATGTCCATCAACAAATGAATGGATAAAGAAGATGTGGTACATATATACAATGGGATATTACTTAGCCATAAAAGGAACAAAACCGGGTCATTTGTACAGACACGGATGGACTTACAGTCTGTCATACTGAGTGAAGTAAGTCAGAAAGAGGAAAATGTATATTAATACATGTATGCTGAATATAGAAACATGGCAGAGATGAACTGTTTGTAGGACAGGAATACAGATGAAGATGCAGAGAATGGACGTGTGGGCACAGCAGAGGGGGAGTGGTAGGATGAATCGGGAGGTGGGGTTGCTGTATGTGCCCTGCACGCATTAGACAGATAGCTAGTGGGGACCCACAGCAGAGCACGGGGAGGTTGCCTCAGTGCTTGTGATGACCGAGAGGGGCGGAGTGTGGAGGGGGGAAGGCTCCATAGGGAGGGGATATATGCACGCATATATCTGATTTACTTCATCAAACAGCAGAAACTGACACAACATTGTAAAGCAAATACAGTGAGAGCGAAAGTGGCTCAGTCGTGTTCCACGCTTTGTAATCCCATGGACTATACAGCCCAAATTCTCCAGCCCAGAAAACTGGAGTGGGTAGCTGTTCCCTTCTCCAGGGGTCTTCCCAACCCAGGGATTGAACCCCGGCCTCCTGCATTTAAGGCAGATTCTTTACCAGCTGAGCCACCAGGGAAGCCCTAAAAAGCAACTATACTCCAATTAAAAAAAAAAAAAAAACTAAAATAAAATAAATAAGTAGACATAGAGAATCTGTTCCTTACTTTTTATTTGTTTTAGAGAACTAAGTATCAAATTACAAAGGTGGTGTCAAAGGCAATGCTCCTGGCTGCATTTGACCATCAGAGGCCTACAGACTGACTGTTAAGACTGTTTACTCAACAAGATGCCCAAAGATAAACAAACTGACTGCTTTGGCACCTCTTGATTCATCAAGAGCCAGGTCTTCATCTTCAGGCCTACAGCTTCATGGCCTTAACATGGATTGCAGCAGCTCCAGGCATCATGACCCCATTGAAAGTTATTAGAACACACAATTTCTCCAGGGCTTTCCTCCTTTCAGTTCAGTTCAGTTGCTCAGTCATGTCCAACTCTTTGCAACCCCATGAATCGCAGCACGCCAGGCCTCCCTGTCCATCACCATCTCCCGGAGTTCACTCAGACTAACGTTCATAGAGTCCGTGATGCCATCCAGCCATCTCATCCTCTGTCGCCCCCTTCTCCTCCTGCCCCCAATCCCTCCCAGCATCAGAGTCTTTTCCAATGAGTCAACTCTTTGCATGAGGTGGCCAAAGTACTGGAGTTTCTGCTTTAGCATCATTCCTTCCAAAGAAATCCCAGGGTTGACCTCCTTCAGAATGGACTAGATGGATCTCCTTGCAGTCCAAGGGACTCTCAAGAGTCTTCTCCAACACCACGGTTCAAAAGCATCAATACTTCGGTGCTCAGCCTTCTTTACAGTCCAACTCTCACATCCATACATGACCACAGGAAAAACCATAGCCTTGACTAGACAGACCTTAGTCAGCAAAGTAATGTCTCTGCTTTTGAATATACTATCTAGGTTGGTCATAACTTTTCTTCCAAGGAGTAATCGTCTTTTAATTTCATGGCTATAGTCACCATCTGCAGTGATTTTGGAGCCCCCCAGAATAAAGTCTGACACTGTTTCCACTGTTTCCCCATCTATTTCCCTTGAAGCGATGGGACCGGATGCCATGATCTTCATTTTCTGAATGTTGAGCTTTAAGCCAACTTTTTCACTTTCCTCTTTCACTTTCATCAAGAGGCTTCTGAGTTCCTCTTCACTTTCTGCCATAAGGGTGGTATCATCTGCATATCTGAGATTATTGATATCTCTCCTGGCAATCTTGATTCCAGCTTGTGTTTCTTCCAGTCCAGCATTTCTCATGATGTATTCTGCCTATAAGTTAAACAAGCAGGGTGACACTATACAGCCTTGACGAACTCCTTTTCCTATTTGGAACTAGTCTGTTATTCCATGTCCAGTTCTAACTGTTGCTTCCTGACCTGCATACAGATTTCTCAAGAGGCAGGTTAGGTGGTGTAGTATTCCCATCTCTTTCAGAATTTTCCACAGTTTATTGTGATCCCACAGGCAAAGGCTTTGGCATAGTCAACAGCAGAAATAGATGTTTTTCTGGAATTCTCTTGCTTTTTCCATGATCCAGTGGATGTTGGCAATTTGATCTCTGGTTCCTCTGCCTTTTCGAAAACCATCTTGAACATCAGGGAGTTGACGGTTCACGTATTGCTGAAGCCTGGCTTGGAGAATTTTGAGCATTACTTTACTAGCATGTGAGATGAGTGCAATGGCACCCCCACTCCAGTACTCTTGCCTGGAAAATCCCATGGACGGAGGAACCTGGTGGGCTGCAGTCCATGGGGTCGCTAAGAGTCGGACATGACTGAGCGACTTTACTTTCACTTCTCACTTTCACGCATTGGAGAAAGAAACGGCAACCCACTCCAGTGTTCTTGCCTGGAGAATCCCAAGGACGGGGGAGCCTGGTGGGCTACCGTCTATGGGATCGCACAGAGTCGGACACGACTGAAGTGACTTAGCAGCAGCAGCAGCAGCAGCAGCAGAGATGAGTGCAATTGTGCAGTAGGTTGAGCATTCTTTGGCATTGCCTTTCTTCAGAATTGGAATGAAACCTGACCTTTTCCAGTCCTGCAGCCACTGCTGAGTTTTCCAAACTTGCTGGCATATTGAGAGCAGCACTTTCACAGCATCATCTTTCAGGATTTCAGCTCTACTGGAATTCCATCACCTAGACTAGCTTTGTTCGTAGTGATGCTTTCTAAGGTCCACTTGACTTCAAATTCCAAGATGTCTGGCTCTAGATTAGTGATCACATCATCATGATTATCTTTTTTGTACAGTTCTTCCGTGTATTCTTGCCACCTCTTCTTAATACCTTCTGCTTCTGTTAGGTCCAGACCATTTCTGTCCTTTATCGAGACCATCTTTGCATGAAATGTTCCCTTGGTATCTCTAATTTTCTTGAAGAGATCTCTAGTATTTCCCATTCTGTTCTTTTCCTATATTTCTTTGCATTGACTGCTGAAGAAGGCTTTCTTATCTCTTCTCGCTATTCTTTGGAACTCTGCATTCAGATGCTTGTATCTTTCCTTTTCTCCTTTGCTTTTTGCCTCTCTTCTTTTCACAGCTATTTGTAAGGCCTCCCCAGACAGCCATTTTGCTTTTTTGCATTTCTTTTCCATGGGGATGGTCTTGATGCCTGTCTCCTGTACAGTGTCATGAACCTCATTCCATAGTTCATCAGGCACTCTATCTATCAGATCTAGGCCCTTAAATCTATTTCTCACTTCCACTGTATAATCATAAGGGATTTGAATTAGGTCATACCTGAATGGTCTAGCACTTTTCCCTACTTTCTTCAATTTGAGTCTGAATTTGGTAATAAGGAGTTCATGATCTGAGCCACAGTCAGCTCCTGGTCTTTTTTTGTTGTTGACTGTATAGAGCTTCTCCATCTTTGGCTGCAAAGAATATAATCAATCTGATTTCGGTGTTGACCATCTGGTGATGCCCATGTGTAGAGTCGTCTCTTGTGTTGTTGGAAGAGGGTGTTTGCTATGATCAGTGCATTTTCTTGGCAAAACTCTAGTAGTCTTTGCCCTGCTTCATTCTGCATTCCAAGGCCAAATTTGCCTGTTACTCCAGGTGTTTCTTGACTTCCTACTTTAGCATTCCAGTCCCCTAAAATGAAAAGGATATCTTTTTGGGTGTTAGTTCTAAAAGGTCTTGTAGGTCTTCATAAAACCGTTCAACTTCAGCTTCTTCAGTGTTACTGGTTGGGGCATAGAGTTGGATAACTGTGATATTGAATGGTTTGCCTTGGAGACGAACAGAGATCATTCTGTCATTTTTGAGACTGCATCCAAGGACTTCATTTCAGACTCTTGTTGACCATGATGGCTACTCCATTTCTTCTGAGGGATTCCTTCCCTCCTTTAATTTAGTTTAAAAAAATCCCAATCTGAATGTGCCTCCAGCACATTCCCTTAATCTCTCCTTGGCTGGAACAACATCCAGTCCTAAACCAATCACCGACACAGAGACCTGTCATCCTCACAGATGGCTCACAAAATCACAGTTCATCATTTGGGGATGCCGCTTTTTACCAATAACCAGGAGATCAATTAGCACAGATGAAACAATTTTATTATTTTACCCTGACTAACAGTACTTGCAAGGAATAAAATTCATTGTTAGAAGTGGAGGCAGCAATGCCTTAATACTGAAGGGATTCCAACATGGACCAGGGATTAAACAGCTTATTTTCTCACTGGTTATCCCATTTAGTTCTTTTAACACCTATGAGAGGCAGATACTGTTATTCCAAATTTAGAAAACTGGACAATAAAATTCATAATTAAACTCACCTAAAATTAAGAACTTATCAATCTCTTTTAAAAATACCATTCAACTTTTGATCTTACCAAAATCTCAGGACATCTGAACTGCATGAAAAATAAGGAAATTTTAAATGAGATAAAATGAAATTTAAGCAAAAAATTTAAGAAAATTAATGTTGACCCTAATCCCATCACTCAACAAGAGATGTTTTTTCCACAATGTTGCATCATATTACCAATCTTATTTTCTAAGATAATCATGCATAACCAGTTATATATGGTTTTTAAGTCTGCTTTTCACACTTCACATCATATGGTAAATGTTTTCCCATGCTATGATTTTAAAGATAGGATGTGTAATATCTATATTGTTAAAAATCTGTGTTAGCAAACCTTTCCAAATGTGTATTTGTGTGATAAACTCCCTCACACAAAATCTATGAACACATTTCTTTCTTTTCTCCCTTTCTTCTTGCCATCCCCTCTCCCTTCCACCTTCCCTTTCAGACAGAAGTCTAAACAAATTTACCTTACAAAGGGAAAGACACCTATTGAAATATTTCACATCAAGTGATACTACCACTCATCTCACTCTGCCTTTAATAATGCTGATATTATAATGAAAATTACTGCTAAACTGTTAGAAACAAGAAAAGCTTAGATTTTCTGTAAATACTTTTGCCCAGATGGTAGATTCAGCCATCCCTAGAGATGTAGAGGGAATCAAGGTCTGAGAATTGTCACAGGAGGCTTGCCTTGAGCTGAAATATTTGCATGCTTGGGTTATCAGGCAGGAGCTTTATGGGAATCCACTCTCTCCCTCTCTCCCTGCTGACCTCTTTAGGGACGTCTCCTGTGCTTCCCAGAGAAGGCGATGGCACCCACTCCAGTGCTCTTGCCTGGAGAATCCCATGGACGGAGGAGCCTGGTGGGCTGCAGTCCACGGGGTTGCTACGAGTCAGACATGACTAAGTGACTTCACTTTCACTTTTCACTTTCATGCACTGGAGAAGGAAATGGCAACCCACTCCCGTGTTCTTGCGTGGAGAATCCCAGGGACGGCGGAGCCTGGTGGGCTGCCGTCTATGGGGTCACACAGAGTCGGACACGACTGAAGCAACTTAGCAGCAGCAGCCTGTGCTTCCCTGATATGGCCAACCACACAGAACAAAGGGCCTTGGCTATCTTCACTTTCCAGCCAGTGATACTGGCAGGGATCACACGAGTCCCACCCCCAGCCTTGCAACACCTGGCCTTCCCTCATTTCCACCTTTTTTCTTTTCCAAAGGGTGTAGATTCTGCTGAGCTGCTTCCACTTCCTAGTTAATGGGCTTAGTAGATCATCCCTTCATTTAATGCAGCTGCTCATACAACCCCGGCAAAAACACAAAACCTATGTCCAGCCACTCCCCCTCCTCTCCCTTCAAAAAAGATTTTGATTGGTCTCGGGTAGGATCCGAGCATGGGCGTGTGAGTGTGTATGTGTGTGCATACAGTTTATTGCTATTATTTATATAGTTAATTTGCTATTATATATATTATTATATATACATGAAAGTGAAAGTGAAGTAGCTCAGTGTGTCCGACTCTTTGCGACCCCATGGACTGCAGCCCACCAGGCTCCTCCCTCCATGGGATTCTCCAGGCAAGAGTACTGGAGTGGGCTGCCAGTTCCTTCTCCACGGGATCTTCCTGACCCAGAGATCAAACCCGGGTCTCCCGCATTCCAGGCAGACGCTTTAACCTCTGAGCCACCAGGAAAGCCCCATATATTATATATACATATGTATACATATATATAGTTTATTGCTGCCCCCATGGGATTCAAAATGCAAGCAGGGTTGAGAACTACTGAGAACATCCCTCACTGCACTGCAACAATGAGAAATTCATTTCAGCTCAGACCACTGGACATCCCTCCCCGCTGATGAAGGTGCCCATGTCCACTCCCCGCACCACCACCCTTCTTAATATTGTTTGTGCTTTCAGTGGGCATCTACTCTCCTCCCTTACATGCTCTATCCAACCTCCCTCTCAAAACAGCCACTTTCACATCTAACAGGAACAGAGAACATATATGTCAAACAATTCGTCCCCACCCTCCACCCTTTTAACCCACTCCTCTCCCAATCCTCGCCATCTCAGTGAGTGATGCCACCACCCCGCCTCTTACTCAGGACAGAAATGGAGGAGGGAATCTTGATTCACTCCCAACTGTCTTTCTTCACAGAGGTCCTTCCAATCACTTTCACTTTCCAGTCTGTAGGACACGTCCAGTCCAACAGCACATCACACCCACACCTGTCTCCACTCCAGTCTAAGCTGCTTGGATCTCTTGGCCTTATCATCTGTCTCCTGTCTCCAACTGCAGGCCCTGGAATGCAGCTCCACACAGCATCCAGAAGGACATGTACGTAACACATATCAGAACCTTCCCTACCTCCACCCACCCTGGTTTGCCATCACAATAATGGAGTCCACGTTCCTTAAGTGGCTTACTCCGTCTCTCTCTCCCACTTCATGCCCTACCATTCTTAAACATATTCATGATGCCCAGCCAAACCGGCCATTGTTCTGTCCCTTAAGGCCCTTTGAACTTTATCTTTTCTCCGATACACTTCTGTCCCAGGTATGACAATACTTAGCTTCTTCTCACTTGGGACCCAGCTCGGCTATCATGACATCAGCAAAGGCCTCTCTGAACACCTATATCAATTCAAACTTCCTATCCTATCACCCTGTTTGGCATTTCTCCATTTCTCACTGGTAGAAACTATCTTATGTATGTGTTCCTGTAGGAACCCCCCACTAGAATGCTTCAGAGAGTCAATGCTGGGATCAGTCTGCATCCTATGGCAGCCCAGGAGCCAGCTGCCTAAAAGAGCGTCAGGTAAATGCTGCTGCTGCTAAGTCGCTTCAGTAGTGTCCGATTGTGTGTAACCCCAAAGATGGCAGCCCTCCAGGCTCCTCTGTCCCTGGGATTCTCCAGACAAGAATACTGGAGTGGGTGCCATTTCCTTCTACAATGCATGCATGCATGCTAAGTCACTTCAGTAATGTCCGACTCTGTGCAACCCCATAGACAGCAGCCCTCCTCTGTCCACAGGATTCTCTAGGCAAGAGTACTGGAGTGGGTTGCTGTTCCCTTCTCCAATCAGGTAAACAGTAGGTGCTTAATGTGCTGTGCGTGTGACCAGTCATTCACTCGTGTGCAACTCTTGGCGACCTCATTGGCTGTAGCCCACCAGGCTCTTCTGCCATGGAATTTTCCAGGTAAGAATACTGGAGTGGTAAGAATACTTGCCATTTCCTCTTCCAGGGGGTCTTCTGATCCAAGGATCAAATCCCTGTCTCCTACACTGGCGGATTCTTCTCACCACTGAGCCACCAAAAAGCCCAGATAGCTTGATAAGTCATTGCAAAATGAAGGATCTCATAAGAGAAAATGAAGGATCTCAATAAGAGCTGTGAGGAAGAGGAGTCAGGCATGCTTGCTCATGTCACTAACTTAACCAGTGGGGGTGGGGGGGGTGGGGGGGAATGACCAGGTGGCGGCAGTGTAAAGAACCTGCCTTCCAATGCAGGAGACATAAGAGATGCAGGTTCAGTCACTGAGGCAGGAAGATCCTCTGGAGAAGGAAATGGTAACTCACTCCAGGATTCTTGCCTGGGAAATATCATGGGCAGAGGAGCCTGGCAGGCAACAGTCCATGGGGTTATAAAGAGTCAGACAGGACTGAAGTAACTTAGCACACAACTTATCTGAACACACTCATTCCCCCTTAGGCCATGATAAACATTTTTTATCACACCATGTTTCACTATAAACAGAAGAAAACAAAGTCCTAAAGTGTCTCTCTCTGGAAAGTAAAGCTACTACTATACTCAGATTTTTTTAAGATTTATATGCAAAAGAGGAAAATGAAAAGGAATAGAAAAGTCAATGAGATGAATTTTAGCTTTCTCTCGATATATAAATCATCTTATTTTAATCTCAGCAAATTAAATCCTGCTTAATAGTTTGCAGAATCTATCAAGACATACTTTGGAAAAAATGCTTTGGAAAAGTGTTCTTTACCCAGCACTAAGAATTGGTTCTTGAGAACAATCACCCTGAAGAGAAGTGGCAGGAGACAGGGTAGTGAGAAAATAAGAGAGAGGGTTCTTCACTCTTCAGAAGCACATTTCCTCTTCAGCTTGTGTTTAGCGTGTCAGAAATTGAGACATCAGGGATTGACACAGAGCTCAGTTTCAAACAGAGCATCCCACATTTCTGGGGCAATCACACTGAAAGGGCATGCTGTTTGAGTCTGCCTTTCTCAAAGGCTGAGAAATTCATGTCCAGATGCCTGGAAATTGATACTTTTCGAGTCAACAACCATTGTGGGATTTAAATTTTCACCGCATCATTCCCTTCTTCTCTACAGTGCTTTCCAGCTTGAGTTTTGCGTTTCAGACTATCGATTCCTATGTACAGTATGCAATATCCCAAAAGGAAAACAGCATTTGTGACATATATCATGTTTGGTCTCTCATAATGACTTCAATTTGCCCCAATTCTCACATATCCGAACATCCTTTGGGTTCCAATATGTAAATTATCAGTCTTTGCAGCACCTTCATTTGTAAGATCGACTGCAGCTCTGTAACGTGCTAAAACGTAACCATTATTCTAGGTCCATCTTCTTCTCTGTCCTCTGAGTATAACTGCTTTACAATGTCGTGTTCGTCCTTGCTGTGCAATGAAGCGGTCAGCTCTATGCGTGCATATCAGTCTCCCTCTTGGACTCCCCTCCCTTCTCCCCACCCCAGCTTTCTAGGTCATCCCAGGGCCCCTGAGCTGAGCTCCCTGCTTTGCACAGTAGGTGCCCACCATCTATTTCACACATGGCAGTGCATATATGTCAATCCCATGTTCCCAATTCTCCCCACTCTCCCCATCACCCCATGTCCACATGTCCATTTTCTATGCCCGAGTCTCTATTCCTGCCTGGAAAGAGGCCAATCTGTGTCATTTGTCTAAATTTCACATATATGCATTAATATACGACGTTTGTTTTCCTCTTTCTGACTTACTGCACTCTGTAGGGGGAGAAGGCAAAGGCACCCCACTCCAGTACTCTTGCCTGGAAAATCCCATCGACAGAGGAGCCTGGTGGGCTGCAGTCCATGGGGCTGCTAAGAGTCGGACACGACTGAGCAACTTCACTTTCACTTTTCACTTTCATGCACTGGAGAAGGAAATGGCAACCTACTCCAGTGTTCTTGCCTGGAGAATCCCAGGGACGGGGGAGCCTGGTGGGCTGCTGTCTCTGGGGTCGCACAGAGTCGGACACGACTGGAGCCACTCAGCAGCAGCAGCACTCTGTATGACAGACTCTAGGTCTACCCACAGCCCTACAAATGACCCAATTTTGTTCCTTTTTACCGCTGAATAATATTCCATTGAATATATTCATATACCACATCTTCTTTATCGATTCATTGGTTGATGGACATTGGGCTTCCATGTCTTGGCTATTGTAAACAGTGCTGCAATGAGCATTGGGGTGCATGATTACTTTAGAATTATGGTCTTCTCAGGGTATATGTACAGTAGTGGGATTGTTGGGTCAAATGGAATTTTTTAGTTTAAGGAACCTCCATACTGTTCTCTATAGCGACTATATCATATTACATTCCCACCAACAGTGTAACAGGGCTCCCTTCTCTCCACATCCTTTCTATCGTTTATCGTTGTTTGTAGACTTTTGATGATGTCCTTTCTGGCTGGTGGGAGGTGATACCTCACTGTAGTTTTGATTTGCATTTCTTCAATAATTAGTAATGTTGAGTCAGCTTCTGAAGATGAGGAAACTGACAGATTTCATCAAGCTCAGATATCCAGTAAGAGGCAAAACTTGAAGCCAATCTTCCAAACTTAACATCCACCACTATTTCTCCAGGACACACACTCACACACGTGCACTATAAATCACATCATTAAGAGTGTAATATGAGCAAAAGAAAAAGAACAACTATTAGATGCATCCTAATTCTAACTGCTGATTTTGAACCTAATTAGATGGTAATAGAACCAGGTAGTGGAAAACAAAAAGTTAACATCCACATTAAATGGAATCTGAAAACTAGTCCATCAGATTTAATTGGTAGTTTCCCTCTGGATAGCTGAAGTTAAGACTGCTGACGGTATTTGAACTGATCATCTGAATATGCTTATCTGTCAATTTGGAGGTGTCATCAGACTTTATCAATCTGTAATATAACATTTTTGAGTTTTTTTAATCTCAAAAAAAAAATGTGACATCACAGACACTATGCCAACTTGCCTTGATCTTAAAACTATAAAGCTCAAAGGACAGATTTGTCAATAATCAGCAAAGCCTTAACAGATTCAGATGTTTAATCCCAATCAAATGAATCAATCTCTTGTCTGAGTGTTAGGGCTACACCAGAGAAGGGGCATCTCAGCCTGACAAATCCGTGCAGAAAATTGGAACATGGAGTCTCCCTGCTCCTCATGGAGAAGACTGAGCCAAAGGGAAGCAGATGCCAGAAAAGCAGGGGGCACAAGACGCTGGCCTGGCCCTGCTCTTTCTCAGGTGGCTCTCCTTTTATAATGCGACACCTGAAATCCAGTATCACTTAGTGATCTGATGCTCAGCCACCTCTCCGCCACCCCTGGAGCGCACTAGGCTTCCCCGGCACTTATTCACGGGCACAGCAGCAGGCTGGCGGCTGGAGGCAGTGGCTGTCAAGTGGCCCAGGTGCAGAGCAGATGACGCCACTCTTCCCTGGAAGCTGAGCCTCATCTCCAGCTCCACACCCACACCATGAAGCAGAAGAGAGGACAGGAAACACTACTGTGCCGAGCACTGAAGATGGCCTGGACAGGACAGGCACGAAAAGGGCAGGGATAATGCCCAAGCATGTCTTCACTCAAGGAGAAGTTGCAGTTTAAGCCCTCTGGACTTTTAGAAATTATTATTTCTGACCTATGTGTGTCTGTGTGTTTAGGCTTGTGTTCTTTATCAGAATCTTACTAGCTATGTAAGTTAATGTTTACTACAGCCACCTTGGGCTCCCCAGGTGGCTTAATGGTAAAGAATCACCTGCCAATACAAGAGACGCAAGAGACAAGGGTGGGGGAAGATCCCTGGAGTAGAAAATCCCACTCCAGTATTCTTGCTTGGAAAATTCCAAGCACAGAGGAGCCTAACAGGCTACGGTTCATGGGGTTGCAAAGAGTCACACACAACTGAGTGCATATGCACTGATAGGTTAACATACAGGTTAACATTTAGCCAAATAACCCAAGGGGGGATAGCCCCTCAGGTCACTCAGTCAAGACCAGTTGCACTTTATTCCTTGTTTGCTGACTCCTTTTGATGAAGACCATGACAGTGACCTACCTTCTATCTACACCACTATTTCCAGGTTTTAAGGGGGGAAAGCTTTGTTATCACATTACACTGGGCATCTCTGGTACTTCTGGTCCTCAGCATTTCCCGGCAGCGTCCTCCGCTGGGATGAAGGCCTGAATGATGCAGAGAGGCATCTGGCCATACAGTGTATGCAGACAGGAAAGGCCTGGGCACGTCTCCATGGAAATTTACTTCCACTTTAAAAACTTTCTAAAATGTTTACTCTCATTTGTAATTAGGGAAGTGCAAGACAGAACACCAAGATACTGTTATGAAACTATCCTCTTATGCAGACACAGCTGATTCACTTTGTTGTACAGCAGAAACCAACACAACGCTGTAAAGCAATTACATTCCGATTTCTAAAAATTAAAACAAACAAAAAAAAAACTATCCTGTTGGCAAAGGGTTTCTTCGTTGGTTGGTTTGTTTTATTGTCAATGATATGTTAACACCTACAAGAAAGGAGGGCAGGAGTTACGGAAAGAATGGGCCTTCTGAGATGATAATGGCAGCAAAATAATTTGTTCCATTTTTCTGGATGAGAATTTAAGAATTCAGAATGAATATGTAAGGGTTTTTGTTTGTTTGTTTGTTTGGCTTTTTTTTTTTTTTTTTTGCTGCATATATATTGGCCAAAAGTTTGCAACCCATCTGTGGATGTTCAGGGCAGATATTTTTATATAATAAAGACCAAATTAGAACAAACCACATTCTCAACGGGTGATAAGCTCATTATATTTTTGTATATCCATATACATCAGCACAGAACCATTACAGATAGAGTTTTAGGTACTCTAAAACAGAAATATTTTAAAGTGGAAAAAGATAGCTGAAAAAGAGTTAGAGTATAATTTCATTTTTGAAAAAATCTTAGTCTTATATTCAACAAAAAGATAACAAAACTTGTCTTAGCCTGGAGTATAGAACTATAGAACTAGACTTTTATTTTCCTCTCACTTCTTACATTTTCTAATTTTCTATACTGGAATGCCATATTAAAAATGAGGAAGGTGCTCTAAGATAAAGATAAAATATTAATACTAGTCACCTCGAGTTTGAATTACACGTCACTCTGATTGTCACAGCTCAGAGCTGAGCTCTAACAGGATGGATGGAACCACATTCTGGTATTAAAATACCCATGCCAACCACCATGTCAGGAAATAATTAATGCCTTACATTTAGACACATTTGTAATATTGCTTTAGAAATACAACTCCTAGTCCTCTGTGCTCGTAACACTCAGCAACCAGGAATTCTGTTTAATTCAGGGAGAAAGGTATTGCGAGTCTTTCTGGAACTGGATTAATTTATTTATACTTCCAAAGAAATATTGTGTGTGTGTCTCTAACTCCTACAGGCCTCCTTATACCTCTATTCAAGGCACCTGTTTATTTTTACATGTATACCTACATACACTTTGCAGTAACAGACCTACAGCTGGCTACCAAGCTCTACATCTGTCAAGCGAAGGATAAAGAATTCTATTTTAAAGTTGGAAACAAGCAAAATTCCCTGGAGTTTAGAATGTAATCAAGTCACACCTATGCAGCACACTGAAATATGGGGGTTAGTAAATGCTTAACTACAAAATACCACACCCCCCAAAAACCCTGAGAATATATATGCGTGTGTATATGTATGAGAGCAAGCGAGAATGTGAGCTGGGGTAAGGCAGAAAGAGGACCAGCAGAATTAGTAACTCAGAAATTCCACTAATATTCTCATCTCAGGTTTATAACATAGCCTCAGGGAATTTTGGTCACGAGGAGACTTGAAGAGTATCTTATCCGATATCCTCATTTACAGAAGAATCTGAGATTCACAGCATGAAGAGTCTACCCTGAGGTCTCAAACAATGGAGAAGCAGCCGCAGACCTCCACTCCTAAAGCAGGTCCAGTGGCCTGCCTACTGGGCCTTAATTACTTTTCTTCCATTGAAAAACCACTCTTCTAATTATCTTATTTTCCTTGGAAGGAAAAAAAAAAAAGGTAAGAATTAACAATAGTATGCAAAGGAACATAAAGTTCCTTAGGGTAAGACTCTCCCCAGGCTCCATGGAAAGGCTTCATCAGCTTCTTTGCGTGGTGGACCATCACAGGAAGTGGACGACTAGGTACACAGGGATTTTACAAGCCTGGATAAGCTATAAACTCCCAGGCCCTTCCTCAGATGCCCGATAGGCTGTACTGCTCATGCCACACTACCCACACCAAACCTTAGATGGTGCTGGAGGCCATGCACTGAACAGCTTTCCTTCTTTGAATCTCTCTCTCCCATGGGACAGGGCGCCAACTCTTTTTCATCAAAAGCAAAAAAATATTCTAGAACATTAAAACGGTCTGATTTTCCTGGCATGAAAGCATCTCTATTTGGGGAACGTCCAGAGGTTCAACTGATTTCATGCAACTGACAATTAAAGGGTAAAGTGGACTTCCCAGCACTGAAGTGAGGAGTAATTGATGGAACAGCTAGGGTACACCTGCCAAAATGCGGCATTTGTAATTTACTTGTATACAATTCACCTCATGTCTCATAGCTGATATCTGGAAGAGAGAAAGCAGTTTTAGCAGGGGAAACGGATGGTTTCACTGGGCAAAATAAGGATGTCTGGGGAAAGGTGAGAAAGTTACATGGCAAACTTCAGCAAAGTGTTTGAGTTTAGAAGTACCTCTGGCCAAAGATCACCCTTCTCCATGGTTTGCTCACAAAGAGACTCTCCTGCAGCATAAAGAGCTCCCTGACTAGCAATTTAATTCAATTTTCACAATGGGATGCAGTACATAAAGACGTTCTATACCCAGCAATTAAAGTCTTCAAACCCTAACACTTACATATGCAGCTATTTTATGACAACCAGGATAAGAACACACATATTCACTGTGGACAACATTTAGCAATTGTACTATACACTGCGGAGTACAAGAAAGCTGAGAGTTGCAAATTGGATATATGCTTAAACTGTCTCCATTTTTGTACATGTGGATGAGAGAGAGAGAAAACGCAAACACTGTGATAACAGTTAGTTTTGAAAAAGAAATCTATATAATTTTTTAAAAGCCTATAAGGCTTTGCTCTGATAAAATCATTTTAATGTTTGCTTAATATCCATCTTTAATATCTGTGCTCAAAGCAGATATTTTAAATCATTGCATCCTAGCAGCCAAGTCCTTACCGTTGGTAACACCATTTTTAAAAATTAATCAAAGGTTTCAAACTGTAAACAAATTTTGAAAGTTCCTCCCTTCCTCCACTCCAAAAATATGAGCTACTATTGCTCCAAGCCAAGTCAACTAGCTGAAAGGCATAAACCTCTTCTTGCCATTCAAGAAGATAATGGTTCAGATGCCAGTCCCCACAGAATTTAGATGCACAAAGCCTATCAGAAGGTCCCAGGCAGAAGGAAGTCATGCTTCGCAAGCAATATGCTCTACTGGACCTTTCCTCTCTAGGGTTAACATTTTTGTGTTATGTAGTCATTTAGAAGTAATAGAGCTCTTTAGACTTTTATAACACTCAGCCACTTGCAGTGCATTGTAGGAAACAGCACTTCATTATTTATCATAAATTACTCAGAGCGGCTCATGATGAAAGACGAGCATCGGTGTGGTAGCACAGAAGGTCACTGAGAAGCTTACAAAACCAAATGATAAAGAGGAAACACAAATTTGATACTGACTTTGTTACAGCTTTGCTGCCTTCCTTTCAAAGATCTCTTCTGATCAAATATACAAAGACCTCAACAAATAACTAATATTAAAAAAAAAATTACCTTTATCTAAGTCAAAAAAATAAAGTGAAAATATTCCAAGCAAATAACACTAGTATGTGTCAGCTGGCTTTATTATAAACGTTGACATCAGTGAAAATTATCTGATCAGTGAGATCAGCAGAGATACCACTGGCTCTTAATACTAATTTAACATTTGTTAACTTAAACACAGTGTTATAGCCCCTCTATCTGGTAACAAGAAGTAGCCAAATGAGCTAGCAAGAGTGATGAATCTGATTCTAATCCAAAGTTCTTCTTTATGGTGAACAAGGTGAGGTGACACATCTTATTTTAGCTGTCAATATGTAGATAACCAGATGTAGCTCCTGCATCTACAACAGAAGCTACATGGCAGGCCAGCAGAGCAAGAGCCTCACATTACCGCCATCCATCCTCAGGGCTCCCGAGGCAGCAGCATCGTTGCTCTTTCAGTCCTCACCATGGAATGAGTGCACTCAGGAAATCAACAGTGCTCTGCCTTTCGAAGGCCATACAGTGTCAGCAGCGCTCGATCCCAAGAGGTGCTGAGTGGCTTCTGGAAAGAGGACCTCAGATGGGAGCAAAGGGGCAGCATGGCAATCAATTCATATAGGAGTTTTTTGCCTCCAGAAAATCTGAAGTCACAGGTTAATTTAGGTGAGGCAGTAGAATCAAGCAGATTCTCTTGTTATTCTCCTTGTGTCTCTACCTGCAAATTTTTAGATACTTGAAAGCTACTATTTGGGGTTAAATCTAGGGCTGTGTTGATGTGACTGTGGGAAAAACCTAAACATTTTAACACACATCAATTCTACTGATTCTTGCAGGACTTTGAAGAGGCAGTGGAATGAAGTCAATACTTAAACAGATTCAGAACTAGTCAAGGACCCTATCTAAATGACATGGGACAAATTAGCCTTGGAGAATCTTTACAATGTGCTGTTTGTTCCTCCCTCTAAGCCATCCTAGAGACCCTGTATCTTGTGAAATTAACACAGATTATTGTGCAATTCCTTGAACCAACCCTGACTGTGACTTCCCAGGGTAGCCTAGCTGCTGCTGCTGCTGCTAAGTCGCTTCAGTCGTGTTCAACTCTGTGCAACCCCAGAGACAGCAGCCCACCAGGCTCCCCCATCCCTGGAATTCTCCAGGCAAGAACACTGGAGTGGGTTGCCATTTCCTTCTCCAGTGCATGAAAGTGAAAAGTGAAAGTGAAGTTGCTCAGTCGTGTCTGACTGTTAGCAACCCCACGGACTGCAGCCTTCCAGGCTCCTCCATCCATGGAATTTTCCAGGCAAGAGTACTGGAGTGGGGGTGCCACTGCCTTCTCCAGGTAGCCTAGCTAAGTCCTCTCAAACCCTCCCTCCAAATCATACGCTGCCCAAAGGAAAAGGTGAAGCTGTTTCATTAATTCCAAGAGGCCATTTCTGCCCACCAGGCCAGACACACAGATGTAAAGCCAGTTGTTACTTCCCTTTAAAGTAGTAACCTGCTTGTTAATGACCTTTTACTTCCCTGGCCTCACTTGGCCTTTTCTCTGCCAAGACACTCTCCCTTAAAACTACCTATGTCTGCCCTGATCACTGCTTTCTGAAAGGATCTCATATATTTCTCAGTTGGAATCGCATACTTCAGTTAATTATTCACTGGAATATAAATTGTGACCTCGACAAAATCATAAATGCAGATCATGAATTAGCTTTCTCATGTATCACACACACTATGCTGGCAGACCTGTATAAAGTCACTCTTAGAAACAAGTATGGCTTACACGTGTAAGATGGGTGAAAAGTGGGGTAATGTATGCTGTATCAGAAACACTCCTGGTATGGATGAAAGACAATCTTATATAAACATAAGGTATCCATTCAGAAAGACTTAAATCAAAAGGAGCACCTCTAAGGCATCTCACTAAGCCAAGACGCTAAGAACAAAGGAAGCTGCTGAAGCCAGGAAGACCCTCTTTGCCTTTACTAGACTGTGAGACATGCGCAACAAACATGGAGAGTCACAATCCAGTGTCTATAAATGGGACAACCCATACGTTCAGGTCACCACCCTGGGGATATGAAGTGTTGGTCAAAGGAATGTTTTGAAAGATATCTTTTATATAATCAAGTTTGTACCGACGTTTACAAAAAGTGCACAAATCATAAGCATGCAGCTTGATGAACTGTGGTGAACAGAGCTCACCTGTGACATTAGTATCCTGATCATTAATATTTTCCCCAGTGCCCCCAAATCCCATATCTTGGGTTTCCTTCCAGTTACTATCTTGACTCCTAATGTTTAATATTATGTACACAGAATCACTTTTTGTTCTCTTTTTGCTCACCAAAGTATTGATATTTGTGAGCTATCTTAAAAGACTCTGAGCACAACTCATGATCACATTAAACACCAGGTGTCCTACAAATCACCTCTTTTCACCGGCCTATGGAATTGTTCTGTCTGTAGACAACCACCTAACTTTACCATGTAAATAAACACCATTCGATTCATTGAGAGGATTACAGTATCCAATGAAGCTTTGAATTGGTCATCCCACCTGTTAGTATGCGACCTAAGTCCTCTTACAAGATCCAGTGCTACAAATTAGCCTTTTCATTTTCCTGTCATTTCATCCTTAAAATAGATCAGGCAATTGGTTAATATACCCCAAATCGGTTGATATCTATCAGTTATATCCATCCTTAGCAATACTACTAAAGACTGACCAACTTTGGCAAGCTTCAAAAGCCATTAAGTAATACAGTAAAACTATCACTTTTTTTTATCCTTATAAGATCAAGGCTAATAATCCAAGGTCCAGGGTAAGACACCACCTTCAATAAGGCAATTCCCCATGAGCAATGAAATTTGTTTGTATTTCTCCACATCTGCATTTCAGCAACTCAGCTCAGACAACACTTTAATGCTGACATCATCAATGAAGACACAAACTCTTAGACTAGAAAAATCTTTACAGAACCATGACCAATAACTGAACTGATTCATGGATTTTATTCTTCACTTTATCAAAAGCTTAATAACTTCTAATTAGAGAGATAATTCATGACCATTAAATAAAACTTAGAAACTACAGCAAAGTACAATAAATGACCTTTCTATTCCACAATCTAGAAATCATTAGCATTAACAGCTCTGTATACTTCCCTTGATTACAGTTACTATTAATTAAATCTATTATTAATAATTGATGTAGCTCTATATAACTGGCATCTTATATAATTTTCTACCCCAAAGGTTAAATATTTTCCAATATATTTAAAACAACTAAAAACACAATTTAATGGCTTTGTAAATCTATCACATGGGTAAAGTAAAATTTATCTTATTTCTTTTATTTGTACCTAAAACTTATAGATGTACATTCACTTGCCAAATATTTGGTTATGGTATTCAAAGCTTTTCACTGAATAAATTTTGGTTACCTTTCTTGTGAAAAACCATACCTCAAATATCTACTGAGGAATTCACTGAGCAATGAGACGTTAAAGCTGCATGTAAAACAATCTAAGTGCATACTTCTTATGACATATGTATTTTCTCTTAAACTTGCCCACAATTTATTCAACAAGCATTTTTAAGTAACTTCTTTTTATGGAGTGCATCCAAAGTAGTCAACCTAGTTCTAATAGAAACCACAATTAATTTATAGCTTTGAATATTGTTTAAATACATTATCTAATTACAGTAACAAGAACAACTAGCATAAATAGGTTTGTGAGGAGCTAATATACAACTAACACGTGGTAAATATAGCTCTCATTTCTTGAAGGCAGAAGCCCTACCAGCTGTGGATGTCCAGCATTAAAAGGGGGCACTTATCAGTTTAATACAGAAGGGAGTCTCATACAGAAAACTCAATTAAATGGAATTCAGTCAAGACAGTGTTTAATATGAACATTTCTATACCCCATTTTCACTTTTCTATCCCAGAGGCTAGATTTTGTCACCATGCTGATAAAAACTCTTGGTTAAAAGTTTGGGTAAGCAATCTCATTCCTCTCTTCTTAAAGAATGCAGTTGTCATTCTTAGTCTATGGGATTCATTCATAGTCTTTGTGATTTTGACAACACAGGCTTCCTGACATTACAGCACTCCTAACCTTCAGCATAAAAACTCCCCAGTGGCTCAGATGGTAAAGAATGTGCCCACAATGCGGGAGACCTGGGTTCCATCCCTGGGTTGGGAGGATCCCCTGGAGAAGGGAATGGCAACCCACTCCACTATTCTGGCCTGGGAAATCCCATGGACAAACAGGAGCCTCACAGGGGTTGCAAAGAGCTGGACACGACTGAGCGATTAAGACTTTCACTTTACCCTTCTGCATAGCTATTTGAAGATTCTGTAACTTGGTCGTAGTATTTGATCTATTTCTGTTTTCTTTTATGAGTTTGCAAAAGTAGGAAATCCCAATCATTTTTCATTTTAACCTCCAGGATATTTGTTCTTAGGGATCCTTGGTACATAGCAAAGTCAAACAAGCAAGTAATGATTAGGTCCAGTTGTTGGTACCCTTGGCAGACCATCAAGGTCTCACCAAACTTCTTAGTAATGCAGGCTAGTCAGTGGTGGGTACCTTGCAGGATAGTTCCAGGAGGGAATTCAGATGCTCTGTGGGAAACACTGTATGTGCCCAACATCCACCATTTCCTTGGTAGGGTAGGTGTTTTAAGCTTCAAGGCTATTACTCCAAAGGCTCCCAGACACATTTCCATGGGCCACTCTCAGCACACAATGCACTACCTACTGCAATCACAAGCAAGTTGAGAGTGAGCAGAGAAGAAAATTTTGGCTAAATTTCAGGAGGCAGAGAAATAAAGTCTGTAACTATTTTCTGTCATTGTTCTATTGAATCACCTACAAGCAGCCACAGGAGGAAATAAGAGAGTGAAGATGAAGCAATAGAAGTTTAGAGGAACACATTCTGTATCTTTTTGAAATGCATCCTAAATTTCTCCTTGGACTGGAAACCAGGGCAATTTCTCTGGTTACAAAGGCTCCCTTTACTATAGCAAAGAACAGGTATGAGCAGACATGCCATTTACGCAGTAAAAATGGCAAATGTCACTGGCTATGAGCTAAAGGCTTGAAAGAGATAATGAGCATAGATATATCAACCCTGTATCAATGTCTTAGGATGTGGAGTGGGAAGTGATTACCTGTAAAATGATCTTCCCATGTTCCTGATTTTTCAAAACAATGCCACTTACGTATGTCCTAGGCAAATTATACAACCAATCTAAGCCCAGCTCAATTAACCTGCATAATTCAGATAATCAGACTAGGCTACAAGCCTAGATGATTGTCTTCCAATCCTTGTTTCAATAAACATATAAGACAAAATATGTAAAGTGTGAACCCTCCTGGCACACAGTAAAATTCCACAAATGACAGCTATATTCTCAAGCCCCTTCTAAGACTGAGATTCTGTCAAGACATCTCTCCCATTTCCAAAAGTAAAATTAAAAGCACAGAAATCAATTAGAGTCTGCTCCCAAAATGATGACGGAGTGATTTTCTCTTAGTGAAATTCTAACTCCCTGGCAACTGACTGGAAGAGCAGGCCAGTGGTCATATGTAATCATGGGAGGGTATCTTAGGAAGTAGGCTAATATGCTGAAGAATTCTTATTAATCTTATGCTTAGCATAAAAATTCTCATCTCACTCACAGATTTAGAATGAACTTATGGTTACCAGACAGGGAAGGACGAGGAGAAGGGACAGTTAAGGAGTTTTGAATCAACATGTACACTCTGCTGTATTTAAAATGGATAAGCAACAAGGTCCTACTGTGTATAGCACAGGGAACTTGGCTCAATCAGATGTGGCAGCACAGATGGAAGGAGACTTTGGAGAGAATGGATAAATGAGTATATATGGCTGAGTTCCTTTGCTGTCCACCTGAAACTATTATAACATTGTTAATTGACTATACTTCAACATAGCATAAAAAGCTAAAAAGAAGAGTCTCTTCTCATAATCCTGGCTATAATGTATCACTGCTAAAGCAGTTATATAGATTCAGAAGATTTCTTTTCTTGCTCCTACAGTGTATACTGCATCCATGATACACACTATCATGTCTAGGAAAAGTCCTCAAAGACAAAATCATCATTGGAAGCTGCTAAACTTCTATTATTAAACTAAATTCTGAATTCAGTTTGCAGGCTTGTTTTGGACTAGCCTCTTTTTATGCCTGGAAATGGCAAGCTATGATTTATGTACAATCACCAACCTGTCTTGAAAAATAAAGGCTCAGAACAAAAGAAGTAATACTGTGAAATATAATTCAGGGTGAAGTTTCCAACAAACACAGTCTTGAAGCAAGATGTTTTCAAAATGCTAATATTAAAGTTCCCTGAAGTACAAAAGCATCTATCTAAAGAGCTCTTTGATGCGCAAGCAACCCATTAATCCTCTGGAACCTAAACCACAATAACTCCTAAATTAAGAGGGGGAAGAGAATGCAATGCAGACATCACATGTTTTTATTAACGTGCTCTCTAAATTCCAAAGATTCAATGACAATCAGACAGTGTGGGAAGGGAACAAAAAGGAGCCAGAAGGGCATCCTTTGTTTCATCAAAACTTTTCAGCATTTTGTGGGTTTCAGATTTCCAGATAATTATAATTCAATAATCTCTCCCATTTTCTCTCAAATTTCAGTTCCTCTTTTGGAGAAACATATGCACAAAACAGATTACAAGACTATCTAGCAAGCAAAGGATGAGAAATGGTGGGTTCCAGTTTGTGACTAAGCTTTCAGGGTGATTCGAGGGAGATTCCTACACCATACTCCACTGTGTGTGCCAGGGTACCAGAGAGGAATGCAGGAGAGACCCAGGGGCATGCAGGCACAATCATCCCTCACTGTACCGGCAGAGTCCAAAAGTCAGGTAGCAAATGAGCTCCAACATTTCAGCTGAATTCAATGGCCTGATGTGGTTTTGGATGAACATACCCAACCTATCCATTTTCCATCTCTGCTGACATAAAAACAGAAGAGTATTTGCAGCTTATAGGCTCTTTCAGAAGCAGTATACGAAGCAGGTTATTATTATCACCCCCTCATTATCCCAGAGGAAGAAATTAAAATTCAGAGAGATTAAACTGGTTCTTTGAGGTTCACAGTTATCACAGGAATCAAGGCTACAGGTTTTTTTTTTGAGGGGGGGATTTTTTCTCTTCTATTCCAGATGCTGTTATCCCTCCCAGTAAAGTTCCTAAAATATATGGTCATGACTGACTTACATTTAAAATACTATTACCTACAAAGGAGATACTTTTCCCAACCCTTAGCCAGCTGGCTGTCACCACTCCAATGTAACGAACTTAGGGCCACAGCACTGTGAGAATGTCACAGCCAACAAGGACTGTGTTGGACACCTGCATGTCCAACCTGAAGGACACCTGCATGCCTCTGCAACTTCTTTTTGGGTTGTGTGCTCACCAACACTCAGTGTCAGTAACAAACCTATGCATGCCAGTCATTCTTACTATAATTATGTTATTTAGTTAAGTTTTATGTAAGCCAATGACATATGATTGCACAAATGGAAGATAATTGTAGTTTCTATTAAATTATAGCTGAATGTTTTGAAGAAACTCCAAATGGAGAGTTGCTGGGGGAAAAGAAAGAAAATTCTTTGAATTATATGAGCAAAAAAATTGTAAAAGAAAAAAATAAAAAGAAACTATAAAAGATTCCCAGGGCAGGGGGATATTAGAGTATCAACAAAAAACCTGGTTGAAATTCCTTCACCAGTATCTTTGGAGAAAAAACAATTAATTAGAAGAGTAGCATATGGGAAAAAAAAGATGCTAAGCTCAAACTAAGAGATATATATTTTTTAAAAATGCCTACATCAAGGTATAGGAAAATGAATATTGTATATATTTGAACTTTTAAGCTGATTTAAAGTTTTATTTTTCTGGTTTTTAACCAATTACTTTTATAGATGGTTTAAATTAACCAATTAACCACCAGCATAGTAATACCCCAATCAACATATAATAGTCATTAAAATAAAATTTAAAATGAAAACATGACATTATGAAAACAAAGAATGGCTATAATAGTTAATGTTCAATTCTACAATTAACTGTTTTATGGACTCAGATAATAGGTACTGTCAAAATCAGTATGATTTGTACATCAATCTGTGTGGGACAATAAATGGTCATTAGTTTTCCATCAAGTTTTTTGAATCTTAAAAAATTTTTTAATTAGAAAAATAAATACCAAGACAGTTTGATTCTAAGAAAATTTCTTGTAATGACTACTGCTTATACGATAAGCTAAGGAAATAAAAAGTAAGATAAAATAATTAAAAGTCTGTAAGGGGCCTTCAGACAGAGCCATGATTCAAATTGATAAAAGACTGGGTAAGGAAGGAGTCCCTCCCTAAGTCCTCATAGAAAAAGTTGTAAAAATGCAGAGCCAAAGCATATGTCCTAAGACTTTCATTAATAACCACACGAATGGATTTAGGTACATTTCCATCTTGGTATCGCAAAGCTTTAAACTGAGTCTCTTTCTCCCTCCTGTCTTCCATATGTACATGGTTCTGGAGGAAACACTTTTTGAGTATAGACAAGTAAAATCTCTAGACTCCAAAAATGTCTCAGTGGTATGTGCCAACGCAGTGCCAGCTCTGTGCCTCACCCAACACAAAAGTCTGAAAGATTAAAAACAGGTTCATGGGGAGAAGAATGAATTCTAGTTCTATTCACAAGCAATTCAAATGCACTTTTCAGACTTAGATTTATGGCTCTTTCTTTGCTCTTATATATTTCAGGGCCAGCTTTCATGTTCCATTTTCTACACCTCAGATAGAATACTGAGATATGTTTGGCACTGGATATAAGAGGTTATGAGGAAGGAATTTCTACATAAGAAGGTACATGAAAATCATCCTTCTTTTCATTGTGGTGTGTAGATGAAGAGGAGCTGAGAAAGCACACCAGAGAGGAAGAGAGAGCTTGTTCCTCTAAACACTAGACCTCCTAGGATGGCACTGCTTTCAAACTCGGCACCAACACTTGATTATGGCTTAACCTGGATGCAGGAACATTGGTTGCTTTACTAACCAGAAGTAAAGAGAGAAGCTGCCACACACCAGCTTTTTTTAAACTTTTTGTTTTTCTTTCTGACAAGCATGTAGATCAACAGTATATTTAAAAAAAAAAAAAAGGCTATCCGGGAAACTGCACAGACAAGAGATGTCTGGAGTCACCAACTAAGCATGCCAAAGGAACGTTCTCTTAGCACTCCCAGCCCCTTCTGTCTCAGTCATGAGCAACGGAGGAGGAAGACTGAAACCACTGCCTTAAGGCACTGAGGCCAGATTAAAAACGGTTCTAAAGAGAACCTTGCCGATTCTATGCCCACACCCCGTAAGTATCAGAAGAGTAAAATGCACAGCATAACTGACTAACGCAGGAGAGTCTCATAATCCTGTATTAAGGCCAGAGGAAATCAAAATGTACTCAAGCTGCAACATGTGCTCATAAAAAAACCTCTCAATTGGATTTCATAAGAAATATTGATCTCGAACTCTGAATCTTCCCACTGTGGTTACCCCATATGGTTGGGGTGAGTCCTTTCTATGCTGGAATTCCTTTGATAGCCCCAATTCATGTGGAGGAGACAACATAGGAGTAACTTTAAACAAATTTTACTTGAGGCTGCTTATAAGGCAACTCAGAGTACTCTTGCTGAAAGACTGAAGATGGTTTAAAAGAATATATAAGAAAATTGTCAATGTTATCAATAGAATGCTCCAAAATGACGTTTGGGTAAAGTCTGATTTAGATACACTTGGTTATACTAAAATTGTCATCCTACCATGTTTAAACATCAATGATACACTTTACATTTATTTCTCTACTAAATATACTATTCAAGATTTGTGATCTTACTCACTGGAATAAGCTATATATCTTCCAAATATGACCCAAAGAATAATCTATTAAAAGTGGTTGTGTTTAGTACTTGAATTTAGCCAAGATCTGGTCTTCTGTTAAATATGTTAAAGGGTGTTTTCTGCTGAGTAAAACAACAATCCACATTTGCACTGACAACATTCTGCACACACGTATGCATTTCAAGTGTGAAAATACAATTCAATGTGCCCTAAAAGGATGTTTATACACTGGTCAAAATTACTATCTCCCTACTCTCTGCAGTAAACCTCCCTCTGGATTAGAAGATTTGTAAACTAACACTACACTTACAGCTGCAGAGACATTTTGTAGGAAATAATCTCTTAGAGGCAGTATGTTCAAGATATTTGTTTTTAAAGCATCTGAAGGAAAGACAAGTCCTGGGAATCCAAGAGACCCCAGTAACACAGAAGAATGTTTTGGTCTGGCTCACGTACTGAAAGTTGGAGAATGGGAAGAGTCCACTTCTAAGCCCTTCTCCCTCTCCACCTTGCAAGTTCAAGCTTTCTTTGTTGTTAATCCTACAGAAAATCAGAAACAATCTCCTAAACTGGGCCTTCCCATAGCAAATATAACTTTTGCTTACAAAAATCCTATTACTCATTTGCAATTGTGTTTATTCTAGAATGAACTAGTCTCTTCCACTCCAAAGAGTTACACTGCCTTTACAGACAGTATCCTTCTGGTCAACCTAAGATAAACACAAAGACTTATTCTACAAGCCTCGTGTTCAATTCAAAAGCACAGACCCTGGCAATTTCAGAATTTGTGAGACAGTCTCAAGAGAAAAAAGCATCGCTGTCAGCTGTCTTCAGGGGCTAAAATACAACCCATGACTTTCATTTGGAAAAAAAAAAGAAAGAAAAGAAAAAGCATCTACTGAAGTCTAAAGGTAGGAGCTAGAAAAAAGGGGACTTTCTCTCCTGGGAACTTTGGTGACATAATCAAAACAAGTGGAAAATATTAATGCAAGATATTCAGGCCATTCTTCAGCAGTGTTGATGAAGCCTCAAATGAAACCTTTATTTCCTTTTGTTAATCACCCTGCAATCTTGTACTCAAAAATAATTAAATTATCACTTTTCTTTAAATTACCATACAACCTGCCTATTTAAACTCATCTTTTATGGAAACTACATAATCTTCCTTTCATTAAAATCTCCCTTGTTGATATAGACAAACCAGGTCAGTTTCTGCTGGATTTCCACACTCATAAATCCCTTAATTCAACTCTTTGCCGGAGGTTTAAAAAAGAGCAGGAGCTGAACCTCAGATACACATAAAACAAATACTGCTTATATGTCTAAGTGAACATTGACACCATTTACAGGTTCCCCCCTCCCTTTTCCTTAGGGCTGAGAGCCCTGTCAATAATCATTATTTATTAAACATACTGCCATTCCCTTCTACAGAATGTAGGAAGGGAGCATGGAGGGGTAGAAATAATTACCTTGGGCTTTTCTTTAAAGACCTCCAGAATGGAAAGCAAGGAAATCAATTGAGAAAGAACATGAAATATCCCCTATATTCAACCCTCCCTTGACATACACACAAGGCTGAAAATTATACCCATATTCCATTATTTATATCAACTGTATCAAAAGAAGAGATTTAAAAAAAAAAGTGGGGTCTTCAGGATAAACGCATCTATTTTTCAGTCCACTGAATGTTCACACATACACTTGCACATCCTTTATCCATCCACCAAACTCAAGCAGCTAGATTTGCTGAGAGAAGCCTCCACACACCTCCTGCGAAAATGTGCTCTCAAAAATTACTGCTTCAGCCAAAGGAGAAAGAAGCAGCAAGTTACCGGCTTGCCTGCCATTCTGCTTTGTGGCAGATTCTCTTCATTCCCCTCTCCTCCCTGTCTCCCAATTTATCTTTTTAGCCCCCTTTCTTCCCCCAAAGCAGAGTAAAAACATCAGGAATGTCTCTCCTTGGACTTTACCCTCAACAACAAAAAAAAAGTTTCAAAGGTTAAATACCACCCCAGGTAAAACCATAGGTAGAGAAATAAAAATTTCCCAGATGACTGGAAGGTTGGTATTGCTACTCAAGAGTTAATGATGAGCACTCCTCCTTTCCCTCCAGATGCTGTGGCTCAAAACAGAAATACAATGTAAGGAAAGCACAGCCAGGCAGTTTGGGGAGAAAAGCCTTGCATAGAACTTGAACTGGCAGGCTGGGGGTTTGTCCTAAATAACCTTCACAGGTTGCACAAACTGTTCTCAGATCCTGATCCCCAGGCAGATTAAGAGGCTGCCTAAAATTTCCTTAGAATAAGAACGAAGTGGAGTAGCGGGAGAGTGGTGGGAGGTCAATTAGTCATCTGAAACATTTAAAAAGACACAGTCGCACCTCCCAGACTGACAGAAATCTCTCACGCTTGGGGTAACTGACCGGCGCTGGCAGCAACTGAGACAAGGTTGAAGAAGCTATATTCAAAGAGTGACCGGTTTCAAAGGAGTTGGATTTTCTCATCCTTGAGTGCAGGGAACTCTGGCCCATTTTGCCTAAATTTTTCAGGCATAAGGGAGGGGAACGAGGTTCACACCCCACCTTTGGGAAATGAACAAAGCAAATGCTTGGCAGAGCTGAAAAACTCCCTCCTCCTAGAGAAAAGGCAGCTCCGCAGGGCTCCCTTCATAATTCCCCTTAGTTAACTCACTCTCGGCCGACAGAATCCTTTTCTACACCTTGGAATGTCCATGGGCAGGGTAGGCGGTTATCAGTTTAGCCCTCCGCCATGGTTCGCCTCCCTTCCCCTACCTCCCACAATGGCTTCTAATTAACCCTTCCTGGTCCCTGCTCGGGTCAGGGCTGCTGGAATTGTCCACAGCTTCACTGTACCAACATCTCCATCAAATGACCACACACAACCCCCAGCCCACCCCCACACGGGGACACAACTTCCCTCCGCGGTGTAACGTCGGTCAGTGCTTGTACATTTCCTGCACGGCTTCCTACAGGCAGGGAAAGGGCTCCGTCCTCTGGGGAAGGCCCTCCGTCCCTCCCCAGCTCTCACCAGGAGCTGGATCCCAGAACTCGACAGCAGGTCTGCAGTGAAGAGGGATCGCACTGGCTTTAACCCCTTGAAGGGAGTCAGTTCTCATTTGGGACTCAGTGAAGAAGGGCCCGTGGAGCCCGGCTGACAATCTCCCTCTGCTTCATTCCACCAGGGGAAAGGCCGGCACCTTTTTCCTCCCCTGTGGCCAGTTTAAATTCTCTCACTCTATGTTCCAATCCGGGGCTGGGGATGAAGGATGCTAGAAGCGGCGAGGGGAAGAGACAGCAGGAAGGCAGAATGGAAACTCAGCAGTAAATCAGAGTTCAGAGAGTGTTTACTTACGAAATTTGGGGCTGGTGCTAGTTTGTGGCGTGGTGGTGGTGGTAGAGGAGGAGGACGAGGAGGACGAGGAGGAGGCAGCATCTTGAAAAGGAGACAGAGTCCAGGAGGGAGTCGAATCGTGAAGGTAGGAGGAGGTAGCATACGCCGCAGTGGGCCAGGAGGGCATGGCCTGGGTACTGGGGGTTCCTGGCACCGGGGGTCGGGAGCCCGGAGTGCTGCTACTAAAGAAAGGGGCTGTCGTGGGCAAGACCGTCGGGGGGCCGCAGTGTTCCGTGCCGTGGTGGAGCGCGGGCTGGCCCGGATGGGCACCCGGTGCCCGGGGAAGCGAGTGGGCGCCCGCGTGATGGTAGTCAGGCGGGTGCTAATCCGGTTGGGCGTCCTGGAAGAGGCGGCACCGCCGGCGAAGGGGGTGGCGGGGGACGTGGTGGAGGTGGTCGTGGTGGTGGTCTCCATGGCCTTGGGGAAGGAGCTGGGCTTGGAGAGGAAGAAGGGGTCCTGGCCCATCCCCTTGAGTCCACCAGGTCGGTGGGCACGTATTCCTTGACGGAGCCCACCACGATCCATTTGAGCAGCATGAGGCTGAGCCCCAGGCCGATGAAGCCGATGAACAGAGGCACCACGCACAGCCACGTCTGCTGCCGGTTCCACACGATGCAGTCGCTACAGCGTAACTCCCGGGGGGCTCGGCCGCCCCTTCGCCGCCGCCGTCCGGGCCCCCGCCCCCGCCGCCGCCGCCGCCGCCGCCGCCGCAGCCGCCGCGGTGCCCTCCTCGGCCGAGGCGGCGGCTGCCGAAGCGGCTCCAGGTGGCGAGGCAGCGGCCGCCCCTTCACTCATCCTAGGAGCCGGTCTTCACCTTCGCCCCCCCGAGGGCCGCGCCAGAGGCATGGGGCCGCGCGGCCGGGCGCGGGCGCGGGCTCCGGCGGCGGCGGCGGCGGCGGGCTCGGGCGCAGGCAGCGGCCGCGGCGGCCGCATGCAAATCGGCTCCCTGCCCCCACGCCCCTCCCCCGAGAGGCGGGCGGCGGGCGGGGAGGAGAGGGGCGGGGGAGGGGACGCGGCCGGGCGGGGGCGGCGAGGAGCGCGGACGCGCGGCGAGACGGGCCCCGGCTCGGCCGGCCGGTCAGGGAGCGGCGGGGCGCGTCTGCTGCCCGCCAAGCGGCCTCCTGCGCGCCGGGGCCGCGCGTCTGCTGCTGCTGCTGCTGCTGCCGCCCGCCGCCTGCAGGCGCGCCAGCCGCGCCGGCATCCTCGGGGCGCCGCACCCGGCCCGCTCCGCGGGCGCCCGCCCGCGCCGCCTCTGGGCCTCGCGCCGCCTTCAGGGGCCGAGCCGGCCGCCCGCGGCACGCCGGGCGCTGGGGAGCCGCATTCCGACACAGGGGGCCGGCCTGGCCGCCACCGCACGCCCCGCCGCCGCGCCGCGTTCCTCGGCGCTGCTCCGCGAGTCGGCGGCAAGGTGCACCTGTTCTTCAGCCGGCCCGCAGCCAACCCTCGGCCAGCACCGTCTGCGAGAGACCAATCCGAGCGCAGCGCGGAGGGCGAGCGGCCGGGCTCGCCTCGCTCCCGCCGCCTGCGGCTCGGCGCCGGCGCCGCTGCCCAGGAGAGTCAAACTCCAGCGAGCTGCGCCGCCGCGAGCCCGGGCCCGGGGACGCGCCGGGCGCCCGCGGAAGGTGCTGTCCGACCCGCCGCGGAGGGAATCCCGTCAGCCCGCAGAAGATTCGGGGCACGCCCGGCGCCCCTGCCCGTTCACACTCCCAAGTGGGAGACGCGAAACGGAAGACCCCGTCGGGGATCCCCGGGAAACAGGGACCCCGGGCGGGAGGCGACTCCAGGCGGGCGCTGGCAGGCAGGCGGGTGCGGTGTGCGAAGCCGCGGCGGACGGGCTGGGCTTCTGGCAGAGTAGCGCCTCCCACCAACACCCAATGGTGGTTTCTTAACGGGTACAAGATAAATAAATGATCCAAGCAAACCGCCACTTGGAAGTGGCAAAAGCAGCTCCCGACCCGCGGATCGCGAGCCCCTCTCCTTGCGGATGCAATGGGGTCAGAGCCTGAAGCTGCGGGGCGAGAGAGCCGGGGTGTGTGCGCGTGGGAGGGTGTCTGTGCGCTTCTCTGCGTGAAGGCGGGCGCTGCTAAATGCAGAGCCCTTTCCCTCCGACTTCCTAAAAGAGATGCTGGTGAAACAGACCTTTGTGCAGTTACACCTGGCAGATACCTCGTAGCCGATTTGCGATAACTGACCTTTTAAAATATTGTCTAAATGTAGATGTACGTGCAAGTGCACACGTCACAGGACAACTGATTGTGAAAGGTAACATTTTAGACGATTCGGGTTGGTATACAAAATTCTTTCTCTTCTCTTCCTTTGAATAGAGAGGCACCTGTGTACCTGTGTCTGAAGAGCAGTGTAGGACCGGCCAAAGAAGGGGTGAGGGGGTAAAGAGCCAGCATCAGCATGGTTTATGCTGATGGTGCAAAACCTCGCTAGTCATCGCTTCCCAGATTTCCTGCTCTAAAGTGGAAACCGGAAAGATGTTTTTACAAGCTGTAAGACAGAGAGGTTGAGGATGGCAGCCTCCCAATACACTTCCCTGCACTGTATGATTGGCGCTGATGATGAAAACAGCGTTCTCTTGACTTGTAATAGTTTCCCCAAAGATGAAGTTTTCCAGGTATCCATTTTACTCACAGGTGGAGAGCAGAACAGCACACGGAAACGACTGCAAGAAGAGGATACACTGAAACAGGAAGCCCCTGGGATTTAGTGCCTACCGCAATATTTTGATCAGATATGGTTAATAAATTACTTTTGATGGCAATAATGTGGCTGTCTCCTCTTCCAGCTATAACATTAAGACTTTCTCCATAGGAAAGTTTTTGATTTTTAGTTTGATAGAGCATGCTCTACGCCAGTAGTGCTGTTAGTTACAAAAACTGCACGGGGGGTGGGGGCGGGGCACAAGCCCTTGAATCTATATTCGTTCATCTTTCCATCAGTGAGTACTATTAATACAGTTTTATATTATGTAGAATGTAGGTATTATAGTTTCATATCCTAGGTGAGAAAAACAGAGGCCCAGGGCGACTTGATTGCTTTCAGTAAGCAGAGCTCCTATTTGAGTCCCCGTCTTCAGAGCCTGAGTGTGAAGCTCTTTGTCCAGCGTTGTACAGATGCAAGGCACAGTTCTCTTAAGTGAAAATTGGCCCAGTCTCTACCATCTGTGGGTGCTGGGCAGTTGCTGGCCAATCTTTCCTGTGTCACGAGTGAGCTTTCACACAAATATTGTGAAATTATAGCAGGTGCTGCTGTTGAGTATATAAGACTGAAAATTACTTTTCCAAAACATTACCAATTCATTGGTCCCCCTTTATCCTATGGCCCTTGCATTCTCCCTTCCCCACTGAAATACATCTAGTGAACAAAAAGGGATGTTGTAATGCTGCTGTGGGGCAAACGCTCCCCTGAAATTGCATTTGCACAAAACTCCCCCATGTTGTCTCAGTGCTCCCCAGTGCCTTCATCTACCTTTCAGACTCCCTCCACTTCTCATTTCCCCTTGGCTTTAACAGCTTATTCACCGTTCCCTGTTCAGCTTGTTTTCTCCCAGCTCCCAAGCCTCTGTACTTGACTACCCATTAGCTTCTCTCAGGGTGAACATCATCACTGGTGGAAAAAGGTAAAGAAAAAAAAGAGAGCCCATTACTTTGATAGCCTTGTACTGGGGACCAGGTTGTATCAGCCCGTCTAAAAATCTCTGGCTGGTACAATCATCATTAATTTGCTGTTTCACTGTGAGGCTCCCTCATAGCAAGTGGTAAGCCCTAGAACTAGACTTGGGGGCAGAGGGTTCCACAGCTGAGTCAGGACAAGTGGTAGACACTCTCTGTGCTGATGAGCAGCCCACTACTCAGTCCCAGGGTAAGGCAGAGTCCCAGTTTGGTGACTCACAACTCCCTGAAGCAGAACTCTGGCTGAAGAGATTCACACTCAGATTCTGAAGACAGGGACTCAAGTATGAGCTCTGCTCCCTGTAAGCAGTCAAGTCCCCCTGGGCCTCTTATTTTCCTCACCTGGGATATTAAACTATAATACCTACATTCTATATAATATAAAATTGTAGCGCTAAATGTATTAATACTACTCACTGATGGCATCTTTTCAGCATGACTTTTAATATACACTAGAAGCCAGTTTTATTAATATGTATTAAATTATCACATAGTCTAAATAAAGCCTTTCCAAATCTACTATATGGTCCTCAATCAAAATACAGATTATAGAGACTTCCCTGGTCCAGTGATTAAGAATCTTCCTTCTGATGCAGGGCACATGAGTTCGATCCCTGGTCAAGGAACTAACATCCCACATGCCGCAAGGCAACTAAGCCCTCAGGCCACAACTACTGAGCCTGTGCCTGTGCTTGAGCTCTAGAACCTCTGCTGTGCAATAAGGAGCCTGCACACACTGTGCGTGAAGACTCAGAGTAGCCACAATTTAAAAAAATCGTTTTAATAAACAAAAAAGCATAATACAGATTACAACTTTCAAGGCACATTTGTGTTCTTCTGTTATAATTATCTGAAAATGATGCCTCCTATGGTTTTTAATGCTGAGGCTAATTATTTAGCAAAGAAAGCTGTCATGACTTATTAAGGAAGACTTACCCATACTTCTCCATACTTTTCTTGGGTATCTCTACCTCCTATAGAGAGAGATGTGGATTTTCCTAATAAATGGGCATGGTACAACTCAGCCTCTGCTGATCTGTATATCTGCCTGAATATGATCTCCTTCTAGATGTCTCCTGTCTGATACACCAAACACATTAAACTCGGAATTTCTAACGATGATTTAAAGCATTTCTGAACTACATTTCTGTTAAACTACAATTTTTCCCTTCAGTGGCATCAATATCTCATATCCCAAGTTCAATTAGTCATCATCATTAACAACACAATATGACTGTCCTGGGTTTCCTCCTCTGTAAATTCTTTGGCAAAGGCTCATCCTTAGAACCACAAGACTGGAAGTGAATTTCATGGCCAAACACCTCCAGTGGGCCATGCCTCAAAATATCCCAGGCCAGCAGTCATAGAATTTAGCCTGAACTCTAGAGAAGGTGCTGCTTTGTGCTCTAGAGAAGACCACAGCCTACAGACAGTATACAAGTACAGAGGTAATTTTATCTAGAGAGATGATATGGGATGGGAGGTGGGAGGGGGTTTCAGGATTGGGAGCTCATGTACACCTGTGGCTGATTCAGGTCAATGTATGGTAAAACCAATACAGTATTGTAACATAGAATAAAGTAAAAATAAAATTAAAAAAAAAAAAATCTTCGAGTTGAATGAAAAACCTGCCTTCCCATGCTATTTGTTGTTCAGTCGCTCAGTCATGTTCAACTCTTTGCAACTCCATGGACTAGAGCACCCCAGGCTTCCCTGTCCTTCACTATCAGCGTTCGCTCAAATTCATATCCATTGAGTCAGTGATGCTATCTAACCACCTCTTTCTCTACCGCCCCTCCTCTCCTTTTGCCCTCAATCTTTCCCAGCATCAGGATCTTCGCCAGTGTGTCAGCTCTTCACATCAGGTGGCCAAAGTATTGGAGCTTCAGCATCAGTCCTTCCGATGAATATTCAGGGTTGATTTCCTTTAGCATTGACTGGTTTAATCTTCTTGCAGTCCAAGAGACTCTCAAGAGCCTTCTCCAGTACCACAATTCAAAAGCATCAGTTCTTCAGCACTCAGCCTTCCTATGGGCCAACTCTCACATATGCACATGACTACGGATAAAATCATACCTTTGACTATACAGACTTTTGTCAGCAAAGTGATGTCCTACCATACTCACACCCTTTCTTCTTAGCTCATTCATGATATAAATCTTACAGGAACTAGGTGCCAGGCATGGAAGATGCCACACACAAAAAAACAAAAACATATCTCCCTAGCTTCATGGAAGTTATAATTTAGTGGAAGAGACTGACAATAAACAAAACAGATACATTATATAGCCTATCAAAAGGGAGAAGTGCTGTTTGATACGTTGATATATGATTACACACAACATCTCTTCTTCAATCCCAACATTCCCAATCTGTTTACCATTCTCTCAGGCCAAGACAAGTTTATATTCTTAGGAGTAACAGGATCCTCTTTTATTAGCTGTGTGTTCCCTGGATAAATGTATTTACTACAGGTATCTGTCTGGCTTGTAGAATCATAATATTCTTCATAATATCCACTGGACTCATGTGTGTAGGCAATGTGATATCTCAAGGTGTTTCATGAAATAAATACTTTACAAAGGGTTAGTGTGGTTAACCTTCTTCCCATGATTTCACGTCCCTTATTTTCTCTTACTTTAGTCCACTCCTATTATTATAATGATACCCACTCCATAGTATATAATTATGGCCTTTTTAAAAGAGAAGCAGATTGTTTTCTTCATAGGTCTAGCAAATAACCTTATTTATTGATTGTGGGTGCTTGCTTCCCTGGTGGCTCAGATGGTAAAGCATCTGCCTGCCACATGGGAGACCTGAGTTCGATTCCTGGATTGGGAAGATCCCCTGGAGAAGGAAATGGCAATCCACTCCAGCACTCTTGCCTGGAAAATTCCATGGATGGAGGAGCCTGATAGGCTGCAGCCCATGGGGTCACAAAGAGTTGGACACGACTGAGTGACTTCACTTCACCATGTCTCATACATAGGATGCATTCACAATGTATTGGAAAAATTCCCTGGAGTAAGTGTGTGTTCACAATATCTTGGCTTCAAGGACTTGTGCATTATATTCTAATGCCATAAATAAACAACCACAATAATATGTAAGTTATATAGCCCCCAAATCACAAAGCAGAAAGGTGAAAAATATCAGTGACATCCTAGTCACAAAAAATGTAACAATGTTCAAACTTACGGTACTGTCACCTAATTGCGCCCTTATGAACTAGGAAATGCTGACTGCTGTAAAACAGAATGTGAAATCAGAAGTTTTGAATGAGGCACTAAGATAAAATAAATGTGAAATTTCACTGGAAGTTGCCAGTTCCAATGCCAAAATTTCAAAATAGGTCAACTAAGAATTGGTAGATGATACAACACACCAGAGATCAAGGGAGGATTTTTGTGAGAAGGATTTCTTTGGCAAAAGCTGTGCTCTGAGTTCACAGGGGAAGGAATCCAAGTACAGAGCCTCATTACACCAAGTCTAGTGAGAGGGGTCTCAAAGGAGCCCTGAAGAGTTCAGTATAAGATCGTTGGTGTTTCGGCAGCCCTCAATGGATTGGAATAGACACACAAGCCTCAAGAATCTAGTCAGGAGGTGGTCAAGCAGCCTATGGCAGCAGAGGGTACTTTAAACCTCTGCCGTGCCAGGAAGGCATGAAGCCATCCTCCAGTGGTAGAGTCCAGGTGCAAGGCATGGTAAGTGTAGAGGAGATGCAGGGATAGACAATGAGCTGGGCCCTCAGTACTGAAGGCTCCGAGTGTCACCATAAGGTATCTATGTAATTTTTGTTTTGCATTAAATTACCACCCATTCTTTAGGGTACCAACATGGGTTCTTTATCTTGGCACTCAGAGTTGCCTTCAGTCAATACTTTTGCCTTTTCTCCCTACTAACTTTACCAATCATTGATAGACATATTTTTCTTATCTCACTTCACCCCCAACTCTGTTCTTTTGAAATCATCTTATGAGATCTGAAATTAAAGGACTGGTAGGTGAGAGGTTGCCTTGACAATTCACTGATCAAGCAACCACTGAGGATGTGGAGCTCTGGAAAGTTTCAAGGATATGTCTTCTTATCCTCAGAAACAAAAGTCATGGGTTCAAGTTCTCTATCCTCTCAACTCTGCAAAGGGGTTTCCATTTGGCAATTCACAAGCTTCACACCACTCCCACACAAACCTGAGTACAAGTAAAGGGTAGACATAGAAACGATACAATGTGCAAAGCCAGCTTCCTGAAATAAATTTTCTTATAGCTGAGGAAGAATCATTTCTGTCTCAAACTTCATTATTCTTATTTTTTTAAAAAAGGCAGTTTAATGCAACTGCACATTCAGAAAGAGTTGATGTGAGCTCATGTTGATACAAATAATGTTTTGGCTTCATCTCATCTTGCTTCTAGAAATTTACATTCTGCTTCCTCAGATTTGGGTGTGAAACTTTCATAACACCCTACAGGGAGAAAGCCATCAGATAACTTCCTTCGACTCTTCATGGTTTTTCTCTGTGTCTGTACCATTGGGCTCCCCCACTGAGCTGTGCAGAGAAGCCTGAGGACAGACAGCCTTGGCACCAGCTCTTGAGACCTTCAGTCACAGCAGTTTGTGTGCTCATCATGGGCCTAACTCCTTGCTTCATCTAATGGAATATAAAGTATGAATTCAGAGGGCTTCCCAGGAGGCTCAGGAGTGAAGTGTTAAAGGGGCCAGTGCAGGAGGCACAGGAGACGCAGGCTGGATCCCTGGGTCGGGAAGATCCCCTGGAGGAGGAAATGGCAACCCACTCCAGTATTCTTGCCTGGAAAATTCCATGGACAGAGGAGCCTGGTGGGCTACAGTGCATTGCATTGCAGAGTCAGGCATAACTGAGTGACTGAGTACTCGTGAATTCAGAGTTATCTTCCCCACCCACAACCTCTTCCAAAGATTATTGATAGCCTGAAAAGGTTTTCAAGTGTTCTACAGTCTCTGATTTGCTGTGGCACATTCAGAAATTTATCCTTGAGATAGATTAATCATCGCTAAAGGAGAGAGCAGAAGTTTTGGAGTCAGACTTGAATCTGACTTTCAGCATATCATTGTGCAGTTGAAAAAACATCGAGTGTGATGTGTCTAGTGCTGAGGTTGGCAGCTCAGAAATGGTGGTAAGCTTGTTTCGTGAAAATCCAGATTGTCTCAATGGCGCGTGATCTCGAGTCCACCTTTTCCAACAATTTTGCAGTAGATTTTACACAAGTTTGGCCCTGCATTGTCACCATAAACAGGCTAGATATTGATGAGGTGTGTAAACTTTAGGAGCAGCAAGGAAGAACTGCAGAGGAGCACTGGGCTCACAGCCCCAGGTGATGAATGTACACCAGCTCCTTCCTTGATGTGCCCCTTCCCACCCCTCAACACACACCACATGACCTCCTCAAAGGTGACCCACAGAATAACCAAGGAATAAGATGCAATAACTCACAGAAGATTTGGCCCATCTGTTTTGTCTCAAAAAAAGAAAATAAAAGGATTCCCAAGAGGACAAAACTTGCTTGGTGTTTATAAATTGAGAAAGAAGGGAAGAAATTGCCACTTGGTTTCCTTAGGGAATAAGACCAGAAGGTTAGGGACTCCCTGGTGGCCCAGTGGGTAAGAATCCGCCTTCCAGTGCAGGGGACGTGGGTTCAATCCTGGTAGGGAGACGAAGTTCACACGTGTCACGGGCAACTAAGCCCACACACGACGACTACTGAGCCAGCTACTGGGCCTGCGCTACAACTGGAGAGAAGCCTGAGAGCCATAACTAAGACGTGTGCAGCCATATCAATATTTTACAGTCTTTTAAAAATTTTTTGGTTAAAAATAAACAGACCCCAAAGGCTAACAGCACTTACCCTTGTGAAACATACTCCAAAAGGTTTTGGAGACTTAGAAAAGATGTTCATTATCCTGCTTTTGGGACTTTTAATTTGGTGAAGGACAATTCCCCGTTTTAGACAAAGAGCTCAACATCAGTTCAAATGTATGTTTATATCTGGATGTGACCATGCCTGTGTGTAGTGCTAAAACCAGATGCAGACTGTAAAGAATAGAAAGGTTTTCGAGAACTGCCTGGTGATGAACTTGCCCACTGGCTCCAGAGTTTTGCTTGGTTATTTGAATGGATTTATAGTTTTGTCTAGCATCATTGGTTGGAGTAAGGAATGCAACCCAGATCAAAAGATCAGAAAGGGTCAGCATGTGCTGTCACTTTGACTTATGGGGAGGAACCAAGAGTGATGACACCTGGAGAGGTTTGTAGTTAAATGAGTCTCAGTCAGTCAGCTGAGCAGAGAATGTTTGTGTCTATCTAGTTTCAGGGGAACAAACCTAATCTCAGCTAATCACTGGTATGATAAAAAACAAGACATTAGAGTGTCTATATCTGCCCTTTGGATCAGGTTCAAGAAAAAGGAGAAAGGTCTATGTTTGGCCACATCACACCTAAATTAGGAGGGTCATCTGTGAATCTTATGGGACCCAAGAGAAAGAGCTTACAAAAGTCTCACCTAAGTTATATGGGGAAGCATATTTCTTGGTGGAAGCACATTTCCAGGAAGCTGTTTCCTGGAACTTAAAAGGGTAGAAAGATTTCTGAAAATCAAAATTGTGGAGATAATTCCCTTAATCTCAGGTAAAACTGTACATTGATATTGACATACATGTATAGCTCTCTCTTTTTATAGCATTATAAGAATGGATATGCGCTAATAATTATTAGTTAAAATAAGAGTGATGACATGTTTTATAGAGTTATACTTATGTTTCACATGGGAAATACAAAGTAAAATTATCTGCCAATATTTAGTATCTGTGAAAACAGTGAAAAAGCATAAGAATTCCATCTGGATGAGAAAAAAATAGGTATCATAATTTGACAAAATATTTCATATTCTAGTTATCTTAACAGAGGATACTTTAGAATTTAGAAGCCATAAAACTGTATCACAGTAAATCCTTTAAGCCATTGATATGATCATATAAAATTTATAAAACCACAAACTCTATTAAAGTATTGTCTTTCTTGGGAGTATGGCTAACATACCTTTTTTAAATTCAACTTCTCAAAAATCATTTTTTATTATTTATTGTTTTGTTTTTATTTTCCTTTGTTTTCCTTCACAAATCATTTTTAAATTAATGTTGGAATGTAAGAACGTTAGAATGTTTTCACTTTTGAAAATAGACTTCTTGAGACATTTTGATTGGCATATTTGACCAATAATTGTGCCTGTGCATGCTCATGTGTGTGTGTGTGTGTGTGTGTGTATGTACACTGGAATATGTAAAGAAGTAAGGGAGGGTGTGGAAGCAGATTTGGTACTAAGTGTCTAGGGAATAACGTGGATTAAGAATGGGATTACATGTATGGATGGGAGAAAACTGCCTACAAGATGACAATGATTTGATTCCAAACACAAGTAAATTACAAAATGCAGAACCAGGTAACTCTTCAGGCTTGTTTACCCAAAGGAAGTTCTCAGCGTTGGGAAATGCAAAGTTGAGCCCATCAGAGACTAACTAGGCCAACTGGCTCCTTTGCACTTCGGGCAGAAAGCCAACTTTGCTTTGGAAGCAGAGAAGAGGAGTTTAGATGGCAGCCAACTGCAAGAGTGATGGTTGCTTATATGAAAAACTCTCCACCAGGGACTGGAAGAAGAAGACGCACTGAAGTCTGACCCCACCTTCTGAATCAGTATAAATGAAAACAATTTATAATCCCTACTATATTGGACAAGACTAAAAGCAAAAATGATACTATTTATGGTTAATGCTTTTAGTATTAGAGAAAAACATTAGGCAGAAATCTCAGAATTATGAATTTTGGGATGATGTAATGATAAAAATAAGCTCCTTGGGAAATACCCAATTAGCTAGGAAGTATTCCCCTGGCAAGTAGAATAGGAGGTGTTGGTACTCTCTTGCGTTAACGCAGATTTGCAAATAACTATACACCATTTGCCACCCCCTACACACAGCTCTGCCCATTGTCCTTTTTCTCTCTGGAAATCCTAAACCCACAATTAGCATTCCTAATGGTACTCCAAGACACCCATATAACTTCTCTGGGCAACCGACAGAACAGCAAAAGAGCTCTTGGGCAAAGTATGATTTGTTTCCAAAATTAGAAGTCCAAACGCACCCTTACTTCTCTGATCGTTGAGGTTATATGTATGCACATGCACGTATGTATATGGCTTCCCAGGTGGCTCAGTGGGTAAAGAACCTGCCAGCAATGCCGGAGACCCAAGAGACATGGGTTCAATCCCTGGGTTGGGAAGATCCCCTGGAGAAGGAAATGGCAACCCTCTACAGCATTCTTGCCTGGGAAATCCCATGGACAGAGGAGCCTGTGGGGGCTACAATCCATAGGGTTGTGAAGGGTTGCATATGACTCAAGCGACTGAGTGTGTGTGTTTATATATTTAAGCAAGAGGAGAGAACCCCAGTCTAGCCCCTAGAAATTCCATCTGGGCTTGAACAATGACAGAAGATACCTCCTATCTTCTCTGAGAATTTATAAGAGGGACCCAGAAAGATACAGAAGTTACATTAAAAGTTTAGTGAACACCAAACTACAAGTGTGCTAAAGAAAGTCTACAAGTGTGCTAAAGAAAGGCCCCAGAGGGAACCACACCTCCCTCACAAAAATCTTTCAAGCAGCCTTTCCTGGAAACTGTATTCGAATGACTCTTTGAAGTAGCAAGTGTCTCATCATTCTACAAGGCTAATGGGTAAAAAGTGACCTTTCATCTTTAAAGCTTTCAGACAAACTTTACATTATTCAAGTTCTCCAAGCAGTTCCTTTTCCCTTTGGAAAGGTGGCCATTCTTCTTTCTTTTGAATTTGAAAAATGTGCGTGGTTTGTGTATGTGTGTGCATGTGTATGTGCGTGGTGTGTGTGTGTGTGTGTGTGTGTGAGAGAGAGAGAGAGAGAGAGAGGGAGGGTGCAGATGCAGTGCCATAGGTCATTTCCCCTTTTGTCTCCAGGCCTTGTGTCAGAAGTGTCATCCCAGAGAAAGGGAATCTTGCACATTAAAGTTGGTCCATCACACTGCTTTCAAAGAAGTCTTAAACTGAGTTGCACATACTTTGGTTAAGTGAAGTCAAAGGTCACATTATCATTTCTGAAAACACAGTTATCAAATACTTCATGGATTGAGAAAGTATGTGTCCATAAAGCAAGCGGTAGAGCTGATACTATGACCAGGAAATTCTTTGACATACAAAAGGGTATAGACAGTGAAGGGTCAGTGAACAAACAGGAAACCTGGGGTTGAGTTATTGCCACTCCAATAATCCTTTTTATGATGTTGTTTTATTTTTTTGTTTATTTGGCTATGCCACGTCTTAGTTGGGGCATGTGGAATCTTTCTTAGTCGCAACATGCAAACTCTTAGTTGCAGCATGTGGGATCTGGTTCCCTGGCCAGGGATCAAACCTGGGTCCCTTGCACTGGGAGTGCAGAATCTTAGACCTAAAACCACCAGGCAAGTCCCTTCAGTAATCTCATGAGACTTTGGGTCTATAAAGCTTGGGCAATACTACCTAACTCCATCATGATTATGATGCTAAACATGGAAAACAATGTGAACATAATTTGCAAATTTTAAAACACTGTGCACATATTAGAAAGTACTCTGGAATACCATCAGTTAATGTGATTAATGAAAAGTTACTATTTCCAATTGTAACTTTATATGGTATGATACAGAGGATATATGAATCTCACTATTTTAATAAAAACCTCAAATTAAAATGTAAAAAATTTTTCACAATTTTAATAATATGTGTCAGCCTTCTTTCTTTCTTTCTTTCTCTCTAAGTACCGCTCTCCTGCCAGCAGATAATGCTTTCCAGTGGTTGCATAATACTCAAGGGGCAGGGGCTAGGCTAGTCCTTGAAAACTGCTGCCTTGGATAAGTTCATAACCAACAAGAAGAAATACTACATCCAGTGTCATCCCTTGCCCCGAGGAACTGGGGTGTAAGTAAGTGATTCGGATCCTCCCTTTGTCTTTTTTAAGTGAAAGATGGTTTATTAACATGTACAGCATGCACATGTATGAGAGAAAGTCTTTTGTCAGTTATAGACAGTCGTTTACTTGGCTCTGTTTGTTTTTTTTAACAACACAAAATTAATTTTTAAAGTTTCCTTTTTCCTCTCTTTGTCTTAGTTGTCTTTATCTGGCTCCAAACACTTTTCTTTTGGATCTTTTGTATAGTTGTTTTCACTCCTCTCAGTACATCAGGGGCCAGGAATTTTAAGCTCATGTATTTTGTAAGAAGCCTCCCACCCCCACTGCCCCAGAAACTGACAAGCTGATTCTAATATTACTGTGGAAATTCTAATATGGACTGAGAAAGAACAGAGTAGGAGTACTCATGCTTCCTAACCTCAAAGCTCACCACAAAGCTACATTAATCATGACTATTAGTTATAAGAAGAGACAGGTAGATCATTGGAGTACAGCTGAGAATCTGGAAATACATCCAATATTTACAGGACATTATTTTCTACCAGGGTGCAAGAAAACATCATGGGGACAAAAATAGTCTTTTCAACAAACGGTGATATGAAAATGCAATCACACACGAAAGAATGAAGTGGACCATTTCATTCCATCATAGACAGAAAGACTATAACTAAGAATGGATTAATACAAGAGCTAAAACTAGTAAGCTCTTTATGAAAACATATGTATAAATCTTTATTACCTTGAATTAAGCAAAAAAAAAAAAAAAGCAGACAAATTGCAATTTGCATAATTTAAAAACTTTAAGTGACATTATACAGAAGTTAAAAAAACCACAATAATAAGTCACAGTCCCCAAAGTCTACTAAATTCTTTCCTTACTTCTATTATTTATTTCTCTTTTTTCACAAATGTAGTATACAAACAATGGTACTTCTTTTAATTAATATTTATTTGATAATTTTAACCTATTATATTTATATGTATCCTATTTATATTTACTCTTGTCAATTGATTATACCTACCTTATTTGTATTCCTTTTCATTTTCCTGGTTAATGATAACAAAGCACTGTAAATTGTTTACTAATTCCAAATGTATATATTTAGATTTTTTCTTTAATGTAAAAGTGTTATTTGCTGAGTCATGTCCAACTCTTTGTGATCCCATGGACTGTAGCCCATCAGGCTTCTCTGTCCATGGAATTCTCCAGGCAAGAATACTGGAGTGGGTTGCCTTGCCCTTCTCCAGGGGATCTTCCCAATCCTGGGGTTGAACTTAGGTCTCTAGCATTGCAGGCAGATACTTTATCATCTGAGCCACCAGGAAGCCCTTTTTTCTTTAATAAATATTTACAATTTTATTAAATATTCAGTAATCAAGTAAACACTTACATTTTTTTTCTTGGAATACATGTTAGGTCAAGCTGGAATCAAGATTGCTGGGAGAAATATCAATAATCTCAGCTATGCAGATGACATCACCCTTATGGCAGAAAGTGAAGAGGAACTAAAAAGCCTCTTGATGAAAGTGAAAGAAGAGAGTGAAAAAGTTGGCATAAAGCTCAACATTCAGAAAATGAAGATCATGGCATCTGGTCCCATTACTTCATGGGAAATAGATGGGGAAACAGTGGAAACAGTGTCAGATTTTATTTGAGGGGGCTCCAAAATCACTGCAGATGGTGATTTTAGCCATGAAATTAAAAGACGCTTACTCCTTGGAAGGAAAGTTATGACCAACCTAGATAGCATATTGAAAAGCAGAGATATTACTTTGCCAACAGAGGTCCATCTAGTCAAGGCTACGGTTTTTCCAGTGGTCATGTATGGATGTGAGGGCTGGACTGTGAAGAAAGCTGAGTGCCATAGAATTGATGCTTTTGAACTGTGGTGTTGGAGAAGACTCTTGAGAGTCCCTTGGACTGCAAGGAGATCCAACTAGTCCATTCTAGAGGAGATCAGCCCTGGGATTTCTTTGGAAGGAATGATGCTGAAGCTGAAACTCCGGTACTTTGGCCACCTCATGCGAAGAGTTGACTCACTGGAAAAGACCCTGATGCTGGGAGGGACTGGGGGCAGGAGGAGAAGGGGATGACAGAGGATGAGATGGCTGGATGGCATCACGGACTCGATGGACATGAGTCTGGGTGAACTCTGGGAGTTGGTGATGGACAGGGTGGCCTGGCGTGCTGCGATTCATGGGGTTGCAGAGTCGGACACCACTGAGCAACTGAACTGAACTAATCTTAGCAGAAACTATTGGCCTCTGCCAATATCCCCTTAAATACTCTTACCAATTCTGTGTGAGCCTCCTGCGGTTTCCCTGTGCTTTCAGTCTGAGTGGAGACAATGTTCCTCTTCCTTGGGAAACAGCCTCAGACAGTCTTTTTGACTGAACAGGCAAAGAACCTGAAATCTCTGGGAAATTGCTTGCCTGGTGGCTCAGCTGGTTAAGAATCTGCCTGCAACGTGGGAGACCTGGATTTGATCCCTGGTTTGGGAAGATTCCCTGGAGAAGGGAATGGCTACCCACTGCAGTATTCTGGCCTGGCGAATTTCATGGACTTTATAGTCCTTGGGTACACAGAGAGTTGAACGTGACTGAGCAGCTTTCTCTTACATTCCCATGAGGGATGCTGTTAGCCTGAAACCAGAGTGAGTCCCCTTGTTTCTGACTGGAACAAATTCTGGACCTAATTTACATTCTCAGTTCTCTTACAGAATTTGGCTGACACCTTTCTTCTGTGAGATTTGCTAGGTTCTTCCCTTTCTGTTCCTGCCTCCTCCACTCCCTAACGAATCCTTCCCAGGAGTACACACAAATCTTCCTGACTATCTGATTTATGACAGTAATTCTTTACTGTAAAAAGTGAGGAGAAAGAATGCTTTCGAAAGAGGTACATTGTAGGAAATAAAAAGAATTATACTATGAAGAAAACTTTACACATTAACCTTTGAACATCAATTGAAACTCATCCTGTATTTTCAGATATCAAAGCTAAGTGGACTAAAAGCAAGTGTGTGGTTTTTGCCTAAGGTCATGTAAGCTGAACTAGTACTAATATTTTATTTGACCACTTAAAGGGGATCAGCTTAGTTCATGATTCTGGAGACATACAGCTTTGAATGAAGTCTCTGGCTCTATCATTACCTTGAGTTTCATGATTAATGGCATTTACCTAAACTTCTCTGCTTCAACTACCTTGACCATAAAACTCCTTTATATAGTTAATGTCATTATTGAGTGAAAAAAATACACACTAAGGCATTAGAGCAGTTACTGACATGTAATCATCACTGGAGGAAAAAAGCTACTTAACTCAATATTCTTTAAATCATGTAAACTTGGGCTAATTGGTTCAAAATGTTATTGCAACTTAACATTTCATACAATACTTTGATGTAACTTCCTTTTATTCTCACAAAAACTTTTATATTTCAGATGAGGAAGTTGAGGCTTCAGGTGGAATTATCTTCGTGTTTTGCAGCCTGGGAGAGTCATCATTCCCTTATATCTCAGCTATGAGTGACAACAAGCCACAAAGAACATGAAGGACCGAAATACAGAAGGCAAGTGACACCTTCTATGACAGATCCTAAGTCAGACTTAGTGGTGCAACTTGGAGCATCAATAATGCTAAGTACAGGTCGGATAGGCCAAGGCAGCCCAGGCAATGGACAACTGGGTGCTTGTGCTCAGAGAATTTATTGCAAAGTCCATGAGTTCCTCTTAGCAAACTGGGTAATCTGACAACCAGATAATTCATTCTAAGAGGGAGAAGAGGCACAGTGGGCCTTCCTATGTTTGCAAAGATGTCTGTGAAGCCAAGCCTGGTTACTTTTTAATGAGATTCCTTGGATGCATCTCACATGAAAATTGAATATATGACCATATAGCACCCATTACAAAAAGCACTGTCACAGGAACTAGAGAATGGAAATAAGTACATTTTCCTTAGATACCTTGTCAACCCAAACTGAGGTTGCTTTAACATCCAAAACTCGATTAAGATTCCCAACTCTTAACACCTGTTAAGAGTATCTGGCTGCCAGATCGCCACTGCGTGAAATAGCAGCAAGGGAACGCTAGAATAAATTTTAACTTTCAGCCAGAAACAATACCAAAATGCCATTCTTAATGCTCAGAAAAGCCTAGTTCATGTAAATTGCCAAGTTACAAGTCTGCATGGAATCATAAGCTGTATTGCATTATACAATTTTCCTTTCCTTTTCTTTTTTTTTTTTGCTTTCATATTAAAGATTCAGTTCATAAATAGTACATAAAGATGGAACGAAGTTTTACCGGAAAGTTTCATTATCAAACAATAAGATGCTATTGGGGACTTCTGTGGTAGTTGGGGAGAACATCTTTCTCACAAACAAATCATGGGGCTACCATAGTCTAGGGGAAAGATGCTTTCCTGACTTCTCATTAGTCAAAATTCACATAATTTAAAAACAATTCACACAAAGGTGTTGGGTAGGCCTTTTTAGCAGTTAACATGGCAGTTCTGTATTGCAATAGAATGAACTGAACTTGCAGTTCACTGAGTTTCCAGCTTTGCAATTATGTAATTCTCAACGAAAATTTAATTTTATTAAGTTCACATTACTTCACATTTTGTGCCTAAATTAAGGCTTTATTACTATTTTATAAAGTCTTATTTCAAGTGTGCAAAAAATGTACTCACTCTTTATTAGGTAAGTATAGTAAACATCAACCACAGAAGGCAATTTTTAGGATGCATTCAAAGCTTTCTCTCCAAACCTTCATCCCTCTTCTTGCATCACATAAAAGGAGATTTTTATAGTTCCAGGCTAAACTATGTCCCAAGGATAATAAATCAGATATTAAGGCAAGGGAAAGTGTCAAGGATCATCACTAGAGTTCTGGTTAGGTTATCTGTCTATATGATGGTGCCTTCCCTGAGAATAGGGACATTGGCGGAAGACTACATTTGTGGAACTCATAAATTTGGTTGAAGAACTATTGAGTTTGGAGAGTCTGTGGAGCAGTTTGGTAAATATGCTGTTGGGTGTAAAGGTCTGTGGCTCACAAAAAGTGTAAATATATACATAAACTAAAAGTGCCAAGTTAACATTTTATTTGCTTTTATTAGGTCTGGCATCATCCTTAGACTCCAAAATGTGTCCTTGAAAAATAAAGGAATAAAAATTCTGAATATGCCAAGATCCATGTTAAAATTCCTCCCAGTATAAATCAAATATGACTTTACCTGTTGAGAAACAAATAGACTTTAATGGGACAAAATTCTCAGAGACTCAGAGGTCTCAGAAGACAGACTATCATCTGGGTGAAGATTGTGTACAAAACATACAATTAATCCACAGGCATTGCATTCACGCTGAGTTATGTCAAAACGTCTGAGGGTACAAAACAGTTTCTTAGCAAATATATCCTGAGCCATATGGAAAACAAAAATAAAACCGAAGATTATTCCTCTAATAAAAATGTTATTTTTATAACTTAAGTTAGATCCTGCCTATAGAAAATTTGGGAGATTTAAAGACTGTCCTAGACTTCAGAGTTATATGCTTTTAAGAACTGAAATGGTAGTTTATTTCTAAGCATTCCTTTGCCAAAAAGAAAGTTATACTGTTTCAAAAATTTTCAGCTTGGATGCAATAGCCATTAGATATTCAGTGCTTTCCTAAAGGATACATTTTAACATCAGGTAAGTCCCATCTTAACCCTGTTCTCTCCATAGTGGCTTTTGTTGATAACCCATGTTAAAATAAAGCTACTTCATTTATATTGATGTGTGATGCCAACTCAGCCTTCCGACCTGTGATTCTTTTTCTAGTATCAACTCTGTTCTCTGCCAAATGATTTAGAAGCATGAGCCTAGAAATCTAGACTCAGATTATGACTGTTTGCAAGGCTAGTGACTTCCATAGTGGGGCCCAGTGCACTAAATCCAAAGCACGCAGTGCAAGCATCTGCCTGACTGGACAGGGCGTTTTATGAATGCTGTATAATCCCAGTGCCAAAGAAGAAGATAAATGATTCAGCATAAGCCAAACATTATGTTTTGGTTTGTCTTGAATACAAATACACGTCTTGGAGAGTCAGAGAATTTTGTTAGAAATAACTCCAAAGCAGTGAGATTGAATCCCTGCTCTGCATCACATCAAGTGTGAGGCTGTGGGGGGGAAAAAACTACATGTGTTTGAATTTAAGATCCTCGTCTGTAAATGGAGGTAATCATACTTTCCCCAGGTGATCACTGAGAAGACCAAAATTTTATCAGTGTGACTTGTGGTCCCTTTTGGCATATTTGTATGAGGATAAAATACCATGAAAGCAATGGTTCCAGGAAAGACAATGTCTTTGCAAATGTATTTTATGTACATCACTGGGGAGAAGAAATAGTCACAATCATTGCTACAAAGGTGAGCCCTCACTCAGTCCTTTGGAAGAGCAGCTCCTTTCAAATTTTTCCAAAGAGATGCGTCACATACACAGGCATGTGTCAGGCTAAATTAAATGTCTTTCAGATCCAGGCACAGAAATGCTGCTGCCTCCTTTCTTGGATGATGGTGCAAAAGATATCAAAGTGGCTCCCACTTTAGAGAAACCCTTTTCTATAGATATTCTTGTCCTTCATCCAAGGAGAGTTTGTGTGGAAATGCTCTAGAGACAGTATATCATTATGTTCTCAGTCTGATCCCTTCTCTCCAAAATTGGTCCATTATCTGTGCACGATATCTTTGCATCTTGACTGGCTCATCCCTCCTACTCACAGTAGGACATTCAACCCCTTTTGCAAATGAATAGTAGGCAGTTTTGTTTCTGTTGTTGTTTGTTTGTTTTAATACCTGAGACCTGGAGTGAGCAGTACTTAGATTTCAGGTTGTATCTCTTGGCACATAGGTAAGACATCCATATCCATGCTAAAATGTGGCTAATTACAACATCAGTTTTGGGCTTCCCTTGTGGTTCAGCTGGTAAAGAATCCACCTGCAATGCAGAAAACCTGGGTTCAATCCTGGGTCAGGAATATCCCCTGGATATAGCCAATATTTCTTCACTTTGCCCTATAGAATGGAAAAGAAAGGCTGAATTGTTGTTTGTTGGGTCTTAATCTCGAAATGATTATTCTTTAGTTGTCTCTCTTCTTCCTGATACACATATAAAGAACAAATTTCTCTAGTATTTAATCTTATTTCTGTTTGTCTTCTAAACATCTGGTCTTTTCTGGAGTATATACTTCCTTTTTCTCCTTGCAAACTAATAATTCATAGGCAAATCTTGTCTTCAATTGCAGCAGCTTCCCATAGTCTTTATTTTCTGACACATTTACCTGCTTAATATTGTGCATGCTGACTTAAGCCATTAAATCAAATGGTCCAAGGATGAATTTGAGTTTAGTCCAAGCAAGCAGGAGCAGTTTAATTGGTAATAATGATATAAGGATCCTGCCCCATCTCTCACTTTAATTTTTACTTCTATCTAAGTCTACTCATCTCTGGACTCCTTAATTTTCAGATATACTCAATTCCACTTTTGCAGTTTTTGCAATTGTTCCTTGTTCTTTTCTTCCCCCAACTTGATCTTGCTGCATTCCTGGGGCCTCTTTTTTTTTTTTTTTTTAAACTATTCCCACTGGTTCTTTCTACTTCTGACTTCTTTAAGCAATATCACCTGCCAGAGTGCCAGTTCCCTAGTATTTAAATTCCCATCTTGAGAGGTATTCCAGCTGGATTTGCTGGACATTATTAAACTTCTGCTCCGTTACTTTAATAATCTTATTTCACATTTTAAAAATTGTGCACTGCCCAACTTCATTTTTTTTAAGAAATAGGCAGCAAATATATAGTAAAACATTTACTTTAAACATTAAATTCTTGAGCCAAAAACCATTCATCTAAATCAAATATAACTGTAGCAAACGCTACCAACCAACATGTAAATAAAGAGAGAAAAGTTGGAGAATAGAATGTTCATGACATTACTCTCTTCTCTCTGCTGAATTCAAAGGACCATTACTCTTTTGAATAAAACAACCTAAAGATGCATCTTTCCCTTCAGGCCAGAAAGAAAAATAAAAGCAGTGTTTAGTCTAACAAAATCTCATGACAAAGAAACAAGGAAGAGCCCACAGAATTTCTTATCATATGGGAATACATTTGTATACAGTGTGGGCAAGCAACTAAATGTTACTAGTTTAGGGTGACTGGAGCAGACTCTATTCCACTTGAATTTCAAAATTTTGGATAATGAAAGAGTTTCAAAGAAATATAATTTTATCATAATAAATAGATCCAGTAACACACACTACTGGTAAATTGCTGCCAAATTGATTTGCTGCCAGACTTGATTTAATAATTAAAGCATTCCTTATATTTAAATGTTTCTTTGAAATGACGAGGAAGATGAATAAAACAGGATATTTTCCTTAAACAATTTGTAGTCCAGAAAGCAGAGAGAGAAAATTCTATATATGCACACTAGCAGGAACAAAAGCTTGAAGGAGACAGCTGCTACGAGTGAGGAGCACACGGAGTTCTCCAAAGAGCTCAAGAAAAGTGACCTAATTTGAATGGGAACCTTAGACTTCCAGTAGGACACACAGTCCCTGCACAATAAATGTTTGATTTCAGCCACAACTTTGTGTTGTATGTCAGTGTTAGAGAGTTGGAAAGGGCCCCAGAATTTCCCAAGTTTCAAAAATTCTCATCTTGCAGATGAGAACACTTTTGAGATGAGCTCTGAAAATGGAGAGAGATGCAGAGAAAAAGACAGAATTCCAAGTAAATAGAAGAGCTCAAGCAGAAATAAACAGGAAACTAGAGATGGGAATGATTAGATTTTTAAGAAAACAAGTTCTTATTAGAGCCGGCATATTGTGAAACGCCTCATGCAGTTTCCTATGTCTTCGGATTCATCTTTGTAATGCAACATGAACAATTTTGGTGAACTGGATGAAACAAAGTGCTGCTAATTTTATGGTGAATTGGGATGTTCTGAAAGGGTGTTGAGGGCACATATCCTGGTTTCATTGTCCATTGTGGCATCAGCTACCACTGCCATCTACTAATGGCTCATATTAGCTCAACTGGTCCAACCTGAGCTGTTAGGATGGCAACTGAATGTGTTCATTCATTCAGAAAGAGTAACTGGACATCACTAGGTGCCAGATCTTTGACTGGGTACCAGGATAAAAACCAGTCAAATTAATGATTAAAATGACACCAATCTTTAATTTGGATCTGTCAAAAATTTTCGTAATAATAAAGTAAACTTGACAATTTATCTCGTTCTCTTTTTCACAATTTCCTCTCACCTAAGGCAGCTCAAGAGCTAATCACTCACCGCTGCACTAAAGCTTTCCTTTCTGCCCACAGCGGCAGCCCCTATCCCTGCCCCTTTATTCCCACCTCTTTCCCCTAACCCTCTCAGATCTGTACCATATAGATCCGTTCAACCTCATTCTCTTTCAGCTTTTTCTCTTCTCTCATTTCTCAGGCTGAGCCCTCCTCGGTTCATTGTTTGGATGCATCTGAAAATTCTAACATCCATTTTTGTGTGTGTGGGAAGCCACACAACTTAGAGGGTGGGAAAGACAGAGAGGTCAAGTAGGCAAGTATGATATCATCAACCTGAAGGATTAGAAAGAGCAGGAGGTGTGCCCAGGGCGTCACAGTTCCCTTCTCCCTTGCTGCCTTCCTTCTTCACTTCCTTCTTTTCATCTGTAGATGTTTCGCCATGTCAGACTGTTCTCCGGATCAACCTTTGAAGACTCTCTTCCTCTCTATTTCACACACACACATACACCAAAGTATAATGTGACTCCTTGAAGTTAGCCTTATCTCTATGACAGCATGCTTCTTCATGAGAATGCATGTAAATATTCTTATATGCCTTTGAAGATATTACCAGGTTTGGTCTGTTTATAACCTTATAAATGTCTTTTCTGAAAACTTGAAATTGGTGAATGAATGGCTTCCAGAGAACAGACAGATCACTCTCAGCACCTCCCACTCAGAATCTCTATGCATGAACCTGTTTAAGGGTATGTGCTTACCAGTTGACATCCCTCCCAGATTCCAGCTGCCACTAGATGTCCCTCCTAGCCAATGCTGAAATGCAGTTGCACTTTCCATCCTTCCTGGGGGTCTCTGCGGTGTAAATGGCTAGATGCGTAGGCGCACCTCCACCACCTGATAGCAGATTACAGGAGGCTGCTTCCAAACTAGTCTTGGGTCTGCCTCTTGATGTGTTTGTATGGCTCTGTTGAAGACTGAGGAGCTTGTTTATTCCTACTAAGTCAGACAGGGCTTCTTGGTGATATTTCTTTAAGAGGATCGTCGGTGCCTTATTTCAGTTCTCTCATGTCCTCATGGTGCCTCAGGTCTGAGCTTTATTACACATCCCCCTTCCCTGTCACGGCATCTCCCTCTGTCCCATGCCTGGCTTGATTTCACATGGGGGAAAATTTCAAAGTTCTCTGGAGTAATAAGGTAGTCCAGTACAGTTTACAGAATGCTGTGGCAGGCTACCCTCTGGTGAGCCCCACTGAGTCACACCCTTGTGTCCTCCTCGCCTTCTGTGTTGTGGAATCTGGAACTTTCTTCAACCAATACAATGTGGCAAAAGTGATGGAATGTCCTTCCTGTGGTTATGTTACATCATAGGGCAAAGATAAAAGGATTTTACAGATGTAATTAAGGTTCCTAATCTGTTAGTTTTGAGTTAATTAAAAGGGAGATTATCCTGGGTGGGCCTTACCTAGTCAGGTAAGCTTTCTAAAGAGTATTCAGTCTTTTCCTGAATTTAGGGCTCCGGGTGGCAGAGGTGCTCCTTCATTTTCTTCTCTCTCTCTCCTTTTCACTCTCCCCTTCTCTCTCTCTCATTCATTGACTTTGTTGAATCAAGCTGCTATGAAATCTGCAGTTGTATGAACCCGAGCTCTACCAACAACGTAATGGAGGCTAGGAGTGGATCCTTCCCCAGACAAACCTCCAGATGGGAACACAGTCTAACCAAGCCTTGATCTGAGCCTTGTAAGAGACTTGTTCCCAGACTCCTGGTCCATAGAAACTGTGAGATATGAAATGAGAAATGTTTTAAGCTGCTAAATGTATGGCAATTTGTTATGCAGAAACTAACATAATTACTCTTATTAAGTGCATTCAAACATATTCAACCTCACTGCTTTTGAGAAACCAGAAGTCTTTATCCTGCACCCTATCCAAATATTATGTGTTCCTCCTGTTTTTCAGTCTAAGTACAAAAATAGAGAACATTTATTCCTGTTGCTGTCACAAAGCTATTTTTTGGCATTAGAATTCCCTTACTATCATGCAGTCATTTCAGTATTCTTCAGAAAAATGTCAGTCTTATGGCATCTTAAATATTTTTGTGTGTAACCAATGATATTTCTTCTTCCCTGAGCCTCCTTACCACTGTTCTATGGATTAGGCAGTTTTCTTTGTTTCTGGTGAGTTTTGTTTCATTTTTTTCCTCTCTTTTGGCAGCAACAGCTAATCCTGACAATAAACTGCAAGTTTTTGGAGTTTGGCTATCCAAATTTTGCTCCAGGTTGTGGATGGGCTCAGGTTTCTTGCTCTGGGACCATCAGTCTTTCTGTGTTCTTCTCAGAGAGCACAGCAAACACACAGGAGGGGGAAATTACACATGGGTGTTTCTTAACACATTCATTCAGAGGTGACATAGGGGCCCTTTTGCCCACATTCCATTTCCCAGAGTGCTATGGCCTGAATTATGTCCCCTCCTACCAATTTTTATGCAGAAATCCTAACCCCCAAGGTGATGGTGTTTGGAGGTGGGGACTTTGGCAGGCTGTTAGGTCAGGAGGGTGGAGCCCTCACAGTGGGATAAATGCCCTTATGAGACCAGATGTGGCATACCTTTCTTCCTCTCTGTGTGTCTCTCTCTGTCGCGAGGACACAGCATGAAGGCAGCCGTATGCAAGTCAGAAAGAGTTCCCACCAGAAATGGACCAGATGGGCACCTCAGCCTCAGACTTCCACCCTCCAGAGCTGTGAGAAATAAATTCCTGCCATTGAAGTCCCCCAGTCTCTGGTGCTTTGTTGTTGCAGCCAGAGCTGACTAAGATACAGAGCAAGCTGCATGGCAAAACCCAAAGCAATCGGAGAAGTATATTCCATCTCCCTGCGTGGGAGAGAGGAGAAGTGTATTTGTTAATAATGCAAGGAATGATATTACAGGTGTTGAAATCCTGTTCAGCCCTTGACATGCTACCTATCACTAGTATCTTAACTTAAAAGTTACAAGTAACATTATCATTCCAAAATCTGTTTAACTGATAAACTATCTGGTCTTCTGGAAGCAAAGCAGATGTCTTAAACAAATGTAGAGATAAGACCTTTCCTTGATGTCCATGTGATACCAATTGGTATCTGAGGTAGTTGAAAGTAACATAAAACAAAAGAAACCTTACACTTCAACTTTATAGTTCATTACCTATAAGTGACTTTGCTGAGTTTTGCTTAATTAGAACATGCACAAGTTCATGTTTTCGGTTAAAATGTTAAGAAATAAATAGGGCCTTTTGCAAACTATGAAAATCTTACTAGGCTCTCATCCTCTCAGGAACTCTTCAACATTTTTGCATAATTCCTGATTTCATGGACCCTTCCTCATCAGTTTCATTGTTCCAACAGCTTAACATTCAGGATGAAAATACACTTTGACTCATAGTTACAGTCATGATTTTCATCCTGACTGAGCAGAGCTGGGTGCTGGAGCTGAAATCCTGCATGTTAGTCCTGAAACATGTTACCCTAGGAAACCAAGGAGATGATTCAGCCCCAGAATGATGTGATTTTGAAGAAACAGTTCACCACCCAAAAGTATTTAAAGAAACATAGAATTCTGTGCTTCTCAAATGGCATCAAAGGGATTTTCTATATTAACTTTGGTCACAAAAGCTTAAATCAAACCATTTCCTACCTGCCATCTGAGTAACTCTGGTTCACTTCTCTTTGACCCGCCCCTATTTACTCTCATAAACTGACTTACTTTTGTCTTATGTAGATTGACTTGTCCTCTCTTGTAGGAAAGTAGCATCTTTTCCCTTGAGGATGGGCAGAAATATGGAGCAAATAGGGTTATAAACACATCAATTTTTTTTTCAACTTTTGTTTTTGAATTGTATTGTATTAGGGCCTCCTGGGAGCTCAGATGGTAAAGAATCTGTCTGCAATGCAGGAGACCCAGATTCAATCCCGGGGTTGGGAGAAGCCCCTGGAGAAGGGAATGGCAACCCACTCCAGTATGCTTGGTTGGAGAATTCCATGGACAGAGGAGCCTGGCAGGGCTACAGTCCACGGGGTTGCAAAGAGTTGGACACGACTGAGCAACGAACACGCACAGTGCAGACAGGCAGTTAACAATGTTGTGATAGTGTCGGGTGAACAACGAGGGGACTCAGCCACATGCACACATGTATCTATCCCCCTCCCATTCAGGCTGCCACGTTACTTGAGCAGAGTTCCGTGTGAGGTGCATCATTCTTTTATTAACAGTCGACTTTGGTGTCTGTGAACACACTCATAGTTTTCAGCCCTAGGCACTGAGTTTTAGACCTAATTGTCCATTTCTTAAAATCTCAGAAACCAAACTCTGCACGGATCTAGTCAGATCACCGTGGTTTGGGGTTGTCAAAAAAGTTCATTCGGCCAACCCAGTATATCTAAATATGCTCTGCCATAATATTAGTTAAGGAAACGAGGCTTAACCACTGGCAACAACACAAAATTGGATGTAGAGACATCTGGAGTCTGACTGTTCCGTTATCTGTTTGGTTTGCTCTAAAGAAACGTCCAGCGTATATTGGAGCTGACGTCATCTCAGTGTAACTTCTACCAACAATTCTAAAAGTATCCCATAAGAATATATTCCCAATTTCTCTTCTATCTGACAGTCCTTTCAATATTTGAGAATGGCTGACACATAGAATCAGACTGAATAAGTATCATTTTAAGTGGTCTCATGTGACATGGATGTAAGTGTTCCCATCATCCTGGTTGTCCTTCATATTTATTTATATTTATTTGTAACTTTCATTGTTTGCCTAGACTCCAGTAGTCTGGCTAGAATAGTGTAGAAGAACCCATTAAATCCACTATAATCTCAGTAATTCAGTTTAAACTTTAATAGTACTTTGAGAAGGAGAATGACATGGTTTTTTAAGAGCTCCAACTTGAAGTCAAACCACCTGGGTTCATAGGCAGCTTCATCCTGTGCCTCATTTCTTCATTAACAAGTCTAGTCAAAGAAATTTTATGGATTTTGTAAGATTCCAGTGAGATTATGCTCACAAAGAACATGCAAAATATCTGGCACAAAATAAGAGCTCAGCTAATACTAATTATCACTAGTATTGTTACTTTGAAAACTCCTACTTTAGAACTTATAATCAACTAAATTTCCCAGCGTCGGATCTTATATTCAACATTTAAAAATACTGTTATTGCTTCTTTATCATGTTGCATTCATGCTTAATTCTGCTCATTCAGAGTTCCATTGCCAAATTAAAACCAAGGAGCTCTCCTCCACAATATCTTTAGGCATTGAAAGTGTCTACTCAAACCTGGAGTTGACCTTTGAATAGCTAAAATTTTATCTCTTTGCATAGGATAGCAGAAAAACAGCAGCAGCAGTAACGACACCATTTATTGAATGTTTTCTACATGGCAGGCTTAAACACACACACACACACACACACACACACACACACACCACACACACACACACCCTATCTTGTTCTGGTTTTCCCATCAATAACCTGAGAATAAAGATCCTAACAGTGATTAGTAATTCCAGCAGCTGCTCCACTCTCTTAGTCACAGGGACATTTGAGGGATAAAAAGACACTATCTGGATGTGTCTTTCCCAGGATCTGCCACATTTGCCAACAGGATTTGCATCTGTGATTAGAACTGTTTCACAGGCAATTTCTTTCCCCACTGAAAACATTCCCATAAGGCCATTCCAAATATCAGCTCAGCTTCCATTTGACAAATACATTACAACTCATAACATTTCCATAGAATTTTAATATTAAAAACTGCTCTCATGGGACTTCACTGGTGGTCCAGTGGCTAAGACTCTGTGCTCCCAATGCAGGGGCCTGGGTTCAATCCCTGATCAAGGAACTAGACTCCACAGGCCACAACTAAGAGTTGACCTGCTGCCATCGGAGATCCTGCATGCCTGTACCAAAGGATCATGAGTACTTCAATGGAGACTAAAGATCCTGAGTGCTGAGGCTAAGACCCTGCATACCAAATAAACAAATTACGTAATTAAAATGCTTTTAAGTGCTTTCAAAAATGTTCTATCATTCTAGCCTCACCAAAGCCCTACAGCAAAGAACCTGTAAAGAGCTTTACAACACTTAAGGCAACAGTGTTATCAGATGATGGAACTGATACTGGAATTCAAATCCTTAATGCTCTCTAGGATCTTATCATCCCATCACTCAGGGACCCTGGAGCCATGTGTCCGAACTAGGAATCGACTCAGTCTGCCTGCGGCCTTGAGAAAGTCATGTGACCCCTGCTTCCAGTTCAAAACTGGCCAAATAATCCCCATCCCATAGTGTTTATGTTGAAGGTGACTGTGGATAAACACATGCAAACTTCCATGTGTTTAACAGATATGGGTGTTCACAAAACAAATATAGAATGTGTGTGTAATGTTTCCTAGAGATTTAGGTCCACTTTCCGTACTGTCAGGGTGATAGTTACAGGATGATTTTTGCTTTCCACGGTTTGACTCACCATTTCAAAGTATATGTCTAATAAGACTGTACAAACTACTTGTAGAATCATTGATAAATATGTAAATAGAAGATCCAATTTTATTTTTTTAGCTTGAGAAGTCATTTCCAGTATCTCTTAATTTCTTTGACTCATCTTATTTCTCCTCGCTACTCTTGCAGATAAAAAGCCAACAAAAATAAGAGCATTACTTTTTCTTTCTCACAAATCATTCTTAAATAATATAAAAAGTTGTGTAGTTGGGGTAGATGGTTAGTGCTCTTTTGTATTTTCCTGATGCTATACCCAAGCTTAATAAGGTATTTTATGTATTTCAACTTCAATTTCAGTTTGTAGATCATGGGTACAGAAAAAAATGTAACTACTGAATTAATGTATTTTAAAATTATAGTGTTATAACATTTTATATTACTATCGTTGTTGTTTCTAAGATTGCTTCCTAGTTTAATAGGACTTGCCTGGGAACCTCAGACTTAAAAGAGAAGTTAACATATGTCTTCTGTAAAATTCTTTGATTCATTTATTCAAAGAGTTTGACATACTGAAGAAAAAAACATCTAAGCATCAACCAACTAGCCCAATAGTTTTGATCAAGGAGTTCAGCTGTACAATAGGGTTTAAAGGGAAAAAAGTAAAAATATATTTCTAAAGAGCTTTGCAGTTTTCAAAATGCCCTTACCGTATACACATATTTACTACATACATAAAGCACTCACACGCATTGTGGAAAAATGACCACTGCTGCGGTGTGAGAACTGACGGGCTGCATTTGCCCTAAGTGGCAATGTCACTGGTAAAGAACTGTGGGTTTTTTTTTCTATTTTAATGTTTTTAATTTATTTTTAATATAAATTTATTTATTTTAATTGGAGGCTAATTACTTTACAATACTGTAGTGGTTTTTGCCATACATTGACATGAAGCCACCACGGGTGTACATGTGTTCCCCATCCTGAACCCCCTCCCACCAGTACTTAGGATTTGTCAAATGTACATCTCATTTCTTCAGTAACAGCAAAAGAACCAAAACCTTAAGCAATGCTTACCAATTCTATTAATCCCATTAAAGTGCCTAAAGCAGGATTTCAAGATCTTTTGCACAACAAGCACCAGTTACAGCTAACCAAATGTTACTGAGTTTTAAAAAAAAATGTGTTTTTTGTTTGGTTTTCCAGGTCTTTTTCTTTATTTAGCTAATCAGTTTATTCTCTTCCAGTATAATCCATCCCAGGGAATTGGAGTCAGTTTAACACTTCCAAGCAGATTACGGCATTGGTAGAAGAATTAACCGTAGGAAAGTGCATTTGCTGTTTTCTTTAATAACTAATGATAGAAATGCAGTGAGATATATGGCATGATAAGACAAAACTATTACGGTTAAGTAAACTGAGGAGTGAAAAAAATGTCTTAAGAGCTATCTGCTTTTCCTCTGTTATGCTGAAATCTTCTCTAACTTCATAAATATTTTTCTCTCAACCCCTATACTGCTTGGAACAATCATGGTTACTTTCTCTTTTTATTTCACCCTTGCCTTCTGAATCAAGAAGCTTTCCTACTGACTGTCTCTACATCCTAAGAATTTACTCATTCTCAAACTCCTTTACAATCCAGCTTCCACTCTTTCTCCCTCATTAAAATCCCCAGCTTTCTACATGGCCACAAAAGATTCCTGCAGGCTAAAAGCTCTGATCTATTTTCTATTCTCTTTCTCTTTGATCTCTGTGGAGTTCTACTTTATTTTCCACTTTTTTTTCTTTTTTGCTTAGAGTTTTCTACTCCCTTAACTTAGCTTCCCTAGCTCTGCACTCTCTTTTCTTTATGCTCCTACCATCTTTTGATGTACTTCCTCTAAGCTTCTGGACTGGTCCCTACTTCTCAAACATACTCCTCCACCAAGAATCAATTTTCAATTTTATGCTTATAAAAGTCTATACAATCTTCCTTTGAGATTTCAGGCATCTGTTATTTTCACTAGGCAATCATTTTACATTACTAACATCTTTAAGAGTTGTGTTGAAAGCTGTGGGATACAAAGATGAAAGTTCCCATTGCTGCTGCTGCTGCTAAGTTGCTTCAGTCGCATCCAACTCTGTGCGACCCCATGGCAGCCCATCAGGCTCCCTCGTCCATGGGAGTCTCCAAGCAAGAACACTAGAGTGGGTTGCCGTTTCCTTCTCCAATGCATGAAAATGAAAAGTGAAAGTGAAGCCAGTCGTGTCCGACTCTTCGCGACCCCCATGGACTGCAGCCTACCAGGCTCCTCCGTCCATGGGATTTTCCAGGCAAGAGTACTGGAGTGGGGTGCCATTGCCTTCTCCAGAAAGTTCCCATAGAAGAGTTTAATTATCAAATTACCACCAACACAATTGTATTCTTTTTTTTTTCAGTGTTACAGCTCTATTTTATTTAGACGATAGCAGGAGAATCCATCCTTGAAGCGTGAGGGCATGCTAACCCAAAGACTTGGAGAGAAGAGAGTGGAGGAGCATGTGGGGGAGGGAGAGAGAGGAGGGAGAGAGAGAGAAGAAAGAGAGAGAGAGAGAAAGAGAGAGAGAGAGAGAGAGAGAGAGAAAGAGAGCGGGCACGCATGCATGCGGGAGAGCCAGAGACAGGGAGAGCCTTTGGCTCTTCCTTTTATGTTTTCTTCCACCTGGGCTGCCCTATGCAAATTGGGCTTAGCCAGGAGTGCTATTTCTTCTACCTGATATGTCTTCACTCTGGTCCTTGGACCTCTTCCTTTTTTTTTTTTTTTTTAAAGCCACCACCGTTTTGGACTCCTTTTCCCTGTTCTACCTACCTAGCATTCCCCCCTCAAGAGATGGGAGGCCGGATTCTTTGGGAATAAGGGGTATCGAGGTCTTTCTGGCTACTTCCTGCTGAACTGGGGCGGCGAGGGGTATTGGGGCTCCCCCTCTTGCTAGTCTCAAGCCTCAGAGTCCTTATAGCGGTGTCCATCTAAGGGTGTGATATCTTTCATGGTCGGCTGGAGTTTTATATCTTTGTTGAACTGGCGCTGCATGGTGTAGCTTGTTGACCTGGGAAGAGACAGAACAAGCTAGACAACTGACAGCACATGGAATAATCATGAGCATCACAAGGACTAGGAGGGGCATTGGTCAGTTTTAAATTCACATCGCCCGGGTGGCTCAAGTCCCTCCTTGTTCAGGGATCAGATCTATCTCCTGTTTTGGAGTACAATCTCTGTCAAGTTGTGTTGGTTCTTTAGAGCTATCCTGAGAAATCTTATCCCCAGAAACCAGGTTTTGGGGGTGTTCATTGGAATGGCACTCATTGGTAGTCCTGAATAGGCATCTGAGATCTCCCAGGGCTCACAGGTGTATTGATTTTGGGAGTGTTCATTGGAATGGCACTCATTGGTAGTCCTGAATAGGCATCTGAGATCTCCCAGGGCTCACAGGTGTATTGATTTTGGGGGTACTCATTGGAATGGCACTCATGGGTAGCCCTGAATAGGCATCTGAGATCTCCCAGGGCTCACAGGTGTATTGATTTTGGGGGTACTCATTGGAATGGCACTCATGGGTAGTCCTGAATAGGCATCTGAGATCTCCCAGGGCTCACAGGTGTATTGATTTTGGGGGTGCTCATTGGAATGGCACTCATTGGTAGTCCTGAATAGGCATCTGAGATCTCCCAGGGGCTCATAGGTGTATTGAGTGTCCTCTTCTGTCTTCTTCCATGGCTTGACTCGTGAGTAGTGAATCCAGGAGTCGTGTCCTTGTACCTTGACTGCTGTGGGGGTAGAAAGTATTACAGGGTAGGGGCCCTTCCATGTGGGCTGGAGTTGAGCCTTTGGGGACCCATATTTCCAGACTTTAATTAGGACTTGAGTCCCTGGAGCATATAGTGGTGACTCCTTAGAATCTTTTGGGTCCTGGTTCATACCCCCACAAGCGTATATCCTGTTGGAATTTCCCAGTGGCCATGGTATAAGACAGGAGGGTCTGAACCTCTGAATCTAGTAAGAGGTCATTGACATAAACAGAAGGTCTCCCATATAGCATCTCATAAGGACTAAGACCAAGCTGTTCCTTAGGGGCAATGCAGGTGCAGAGGAGAGCTACTGGTAAAGCCTCCTTCCACCCCAGGGAGGTCTCCTGGGTTATCTTTTTATCGACTTGATATCTGAGGATTCTTTGATCAGGCATCCATAAATGGCCTCTCCCATTTAGGAGTTGTTTTCCTTGGTGGCTGGTAAAAATAGTTAGTTTGCCCCCAAAGGAGAGTTTTAAAGCATCTTCTATCAGGACTGCAATAGCTGCAAGATTTCGAAGGTAGGGGGCAGCCTCGGGTAGTTGGATTGAGCTTTTTGGATAAGTAAGCTACAGGCTGGGGCTCAGATCCCAACCTTTGAGTTAACATATAAACATATCACCCTCACTTCTTTCCTGAGAAGCAAGGTACTATATCCTGGCCATCGTGGCTATGGATTCACTCTCAAAACAGAGCTGACAGTGAACTCACTCTACCTTTCAACTTGCCCCGTCGTGTGACCTCTGCTCTGAGGTATGGCAGTGTCCTGTCACTCAAGCTCGATGTATCAGTCATTGCTGACTTGATCCTCACATCCCCAGCACACCTAAGTAGTGATTTCTATCAGGTGCTTCTCCATCACAGTCGTTGCATCTATCCCTTCCTTTTCAGTGTTAGTGCTACTCCTCTACTGAGATCCCCTCACATGAGCTCAGAGCAAGTAAGCTTGCAATATCCAGTAGCTGTGCCCAAGCCCAGTTCATCCCCTTCTAGTATATTCTATTCCTTATTACTAGAATCATCTAGCTAAATACTAATTAGAATCAATTTTCTCAAACCCTTATGATTCACCACTGTTTAAATAATCACAATTGGGTGGGTGGGGGGCCCTCCACGAGCTAGCCCCAGTCTAACTTCTGTGCTCAAAGGAAGCATGGCATTCTAGATCCTACCATTAAAATTCCATTCTCAGGTCTTTCTCACATGCTGACCCCCATATTTGGAATATGCTTACCTCCTGTCTGATTTCTTGATCATACTGTTCAATCAAGGTATACCAAACTTGCCTTTTACTAACGTATAATCATTTTTGCCAAACCGTATGTTCTTTTTTCTATTACATTTCAGCACTGACTCTTTCTTATAACTGATGTCATCCACTGTGTATTGTTGTCCCCATTTATTTGGTCACTGCGATCATGGATTTTCAAATAGCTGTTATATTTCAATGAATAATTTTGGAATATAGAAAATGAAGAATATGCAATAAGCTAGACAGAAGATACAGTAATAGCCCATCGCTTAGAAACAAATATCACTCCTATCTTCAGTCATTTTCCCCAGTATTTCTGCTCTAGTATGCTTTCAAACAGTGTAAATATGTAATTCGCAGTCTCCAATTGGGCCATAAGACTGTTGAAGTCTGGTCTGAATTTCATTACCTTTTTTCCTCAGTGCATGGCATTTAGAATGTACTCCATAAGTGTTCATTAATATTAAATACAGGATGACAATTATACACATAGCCAAAATTAAAATTATATACTCACTGGTATATAATGATCTGTGCAAAAAACATTTAGATCAGTAGTCAGTACGTTTCATGATGGCAGGGTATCACAGTTCTGTTTGGTACTGCCCACCCAGAGACTACCACAGAACCTGAAATATACTACTCAGTTGTTGAATACATTAATGAATTAAAATCACACTCTAGAAGGCAGTATTACAGAGGATCCAAACGGAAACTTCCTGTGAACTATCCATTTATATAGAGCTATCTCTTTAAATATCTATTGTCAGCTGATGAATGTAGCCAATGTTAGATGATAGTTACATTTTAGATGATAGTAAATATTGTCACAGCCAGTCTTTTGCTTATGAGAGAAAGAGAAAATAGAAGCAAAATTTCCATTTGGGGAACTTCAAAATTCACCAAAGGGATGATGTTATCAATTAGGTATTGGGGGACATGATTGCATATTATTCATTGATAGATCTATATCAACACTAAACAAATCAGAGGTGCTTGTGAGAGACTAGCTGCCAATAGAGACCACCAGTCGGAGTTCAGAGAAAAGCAGTTTATTGGCAATTTCGGATCCGGGCCCCCACCAAGCCAATCGAAGGTGGGGAGCCCCAAACACCCGCTTTGGGGAGCCTTTTATCCTATTGTGCAGGGGAGGAGGGGGACCAGGCTACTCGGCAGAGCATGATTGGTGGGCAGGCAGGTAAGGTTTATGTAACCATTGGTGACAATTTGCAGTTAGCGTCGAGTCCCTGTTTCCTAGAGCTAGATCCTGTTTCTTAGGTTGCAGGGCAAACACTGCAGTGACACACCTGGTATCCATTGTTCCCTTTAAACTTTGGGGGCTTTCCGTCCCAGTAAAGCTGACCTAGTATTCAACTCCCTGGGAAACATCTTACTTCCTTCTTCACTTTCTTCCTCCTTGAGAATTCCAGACTCCTCCTTCCTTGGGGACCCCTAGACTTCTTATCAACCTGCCTAGGAAATGACTCTCTTTCAGTACTGAAAAAGAAGTATTTGTGTTCCTTTTGGTTCAAAACAGAAATAGTTATGAAATGGAAGACATCCGTATCTAGCAAAAGCATAATTTAAGCCGTGTGTTAACAAGCCTCTTGTAGTACTCATTGTCCCAGACTGTGTAACGTCATCTAGGGGCTTCCCTTGTGGCACAGTTGTAAAGAATCCTCCTGCTGATGCAGGTGGGTTCAGTCCCCGGTCTGAAAAGGTCCCCCATGCCTCAGAGCAAATAAGCCAGTGCACCACAACTATTGAGCCTGTACTCCAGAGCCCTATGGAAGACCCCGCACCCAGAGTCCGTGCTCCAAGACAAGAGAAGCCAGTGCAGCGAGAAGGCCACACACGGCAACCGGAGAGTAGCCACAACTCCCCACAGCTAAAGAAAAGCCGGTGCAGCAACAAACACTCAGCACAGACACACACACAAAAGCATCCATGTCATCCAGACCGCCTTCCACTCCTCATTCCTTCCAAGAGGATGGCCAGAGCCCGGGACAAGGATAGTCATTTGGCTGTAGTTCTAAAGAGAACAAAATTGAGCATGAAGACAAAGGGTTAATGCTTCCTCTGCGGATTTATTTTCTCATCATCAAGACAAAGGGTTAATGCTCCCTATGCAGGTTTATTTTCTCATTGTCAACTAGTCCATCCACTTCTTCTGGGTAGTTTCTTTTGGAATTTATGATTTTAGATTCTTTTTCTCTTCATCACTGTTGAAAGCCCACTGTAGAGATAATTTTGCTTTTGTTTAAAGGCTTAAGTCTTCATGCACTAGATAAAATGACTTTGACAGATACAGGTAGGTAAGTCAGATTTTTAGGGTAAATTCTGGAGCTAACAGCCAGCAATTCCTCCCTGCAATTCGACTGGCCTGGCAGTATCCTTTCTGTGTCTTCTCTGATCCGCCCCATCTCTGTGTCTGCCTAAGGCCATATTAGTTGTCTCGACCGTTTGAGGATGGATTCAGGAGTAATTCCTGGCAACTCACCATTTCTCACTCTCCACTAGAGAACAGAATATCATGAAGTACTAGTGGGATGAGAGCAGCATGTGTAGGAAAACAGATGTCTGACTTCATCAGGCTTATTCGTGTGGGTGTCTGGGTGCCTGTAATTGCACCTGTCAAAGAGACTTGAAAACTGCCTATTATTTGATGCACACCTCAAAATGATGACGATCAGCAAAGACAATTTGCTTTCCCAGAATGATAGCTGCAACAGCAGCAGAAACAATAACAGAAAACCAACCAAATTCTTATTAAGCTGCTCCTAAATCAATGCACCTCAAGCACTTTGATTACATTTTTGTATAAGACTAATGTGAATTTTGGCCACAGTCACACTTTTGAAAACAATTATAAACTCAAGGTGTTTGTAGGTAGAATAGGACTAAGGCTTACCTTAACTCAACCTCTCATTTTTATGGGGGGTGGGGGTGGGGGGAAACCAGAGGTTTTAATTGAGGATGAGATTAGATCAAACTTATACAATCAGTGAAAGAGCTAATATTACACCTTAGTTCTTTTCTAAATATAGAAATTAATCCCCTTCACCAAAGGGCTTTTTTCCCCCTCCCAAATTACTCTAAATTCCAGTGATCTTTCTCATTTAAATAACATAGGAATTTAGGAACCCAGCAAAAATATCATACCTTTTAAATGTTAATATAGATGTCTCTGTGCATACATATATATGATATATATCTACTATAATCTTTATTAAATGTTCAATTTTATGCCCTAAATACAAATCATATCCAGTCATTTTCTCATGTGGCAGAACAAACAAATAAGCAAATCATCTCAGAAACTAGTGCAAAGATATTTGCTTTTTACAATTTTAAGCATCTTTCTTTCTCTCTCTCCCTTTCTCACTCTCAGTTTCTCTCTCTCTCCCTCACACACATGTGCACACATACAGGGTTGTTGGTTGAAATTAATCCTCATTTTAATTTTCCAGGTCACTGAATATTTGTCCATAGCCTCCTGCTACTTCTGCTTGATTAAAAACTCTTTTCTCTGCTCAAATATTACTTCAGTTTTTAGTAATATGTATGTTTTGGATTTAGTCAAAGTTCAGTAGTAGAGGCCTGGCAACATGAATGTTGTATTAATGGACTGTGTTTGTGAAAATCCGGGTAAATTCTGTGATAAGCTCTTCTAAAGGGGTGAGACCTCCTTTTTTCTTCTAGCTGGAGCCCTAAACTGTATTCTGGGTAAGGAGGGTTTTTGTTAATTGCAGGCTTGTGTTTTGCCAAGAAGTAGGAAGGGCTAGAGATTTCTATTAAATGGAACACAAAAGAAAAGAGAGAGGGGTACTTTGCTCCTTTTAAGAACTTCGAGGATGAAAGAATAAGTCTAATAGGGATTTTTGTTATACTTGTTCTTCCTCATCTACCCTTGGGATAAATCTTCAGTGAACTATCCATACTTTACTGTGTTAAGGGGCTGAGTCTGGTTTTGACTTGTGCTAAGTACTTTGTCTTATTTCAAGGTGAGTGGGGGAACAAGAACCGGAACAGCCTATGCTTGCTCCTGCTGCCCTTCCCTCTGTGTGTGTGCATGTGTGTGTTTGTGTGTCTGCAGTGACCTGTATCAACCAAAATTTCCAGAATACAGATCTGATTGAAATACAAAGCTACCTATTAAGGGCTTATTAGGACTGCAGCCCAGGAGACATAGGTTCAAGAAGCACAAAAACTGTCTTCCACCCAGACAAAATGGGAGGGCTTATAAAGGCAAAAACCACAGGGTTACAGTTAGTTGTGTAGTTGTTTATCAAGGATCATAATTGGAGCTGTCAAGAAGTAAGGCCGCTTGTTAGGCTGGGATTTGGTGGGCTTTGGAGTAGCTGAACAGTTGCAGGGAGAGACCTTGAGACCAGAGGTTGCAGCTGGGGACTGTTCTGAATATGGCTGGTGGTATCCGCGGTACAGTTCAAAGAAAGCTCAAGTTCTCAGTGGTGCAGAGGCGTGTCTGAGATCAGATCTTCAGTGGCTGCCCAAGTCCATTTCTGTATGCCTGAACGGCCACGAGGCCACTATAATTTCAATGTGTCGTCACCTGGAAACGCCAGGAAGGATGAGTTCCCAGACATTGCCAGTCTACAAAATCTAGGAGGTTTTAAGTAACGTTGCAAAGCCAGGATCTTGCCTCCATATTTCAGGAAGTGTAGGATCCCTTCAAACACGTCCTTTATGGAGTTAGGATAGAGAATATAGTAGCCACACTTTTAGTTATTTCTACCATATTTTCATGCCCATCCCAACTTCATTCCCTTGAATTTAACCGGTTAGTTTGACTAGTTTAACAGGTTAGTTTTCAGGGGTCTGAGCACTACTTTCTTTTAAATGTCAGCTCTCTAAACATCACCAACACAACCTATTGATAAAGAAAGTGAAGTCGCTCAGTTGTGTCCGACTCTTTGCGACCCCATGGGCTGTAGCCTCCCAGGTTCCTCTGTCCATGGGATTTTCCAGGCAATAGTCCTGGAGTGGATTGCCATTTCCTTCTCCAGGGGATCTTCCCAACCCAGGGATCGAACTCGGGTCTCCTGCTTTACTGTCTGAGCCACCAGGGAAGTCACCTGTTGATAAAGAAAACTGAATTGTTCACCTTGGTAAGGGAAAACACCTTCACAGAACTCTCTAGTTCTTAGAGGAGAAAATGCAAGGTCAAATTTGTTGAAAATAAGAAGTTTAGTTCAAGCTGAGTCTTTCAATGAAAAGACTTGATTGGGACTGGGAAAAAGATTATGTTATAAAATTTAGAACTGCTGGAAATAGCCAGGTGAGATTTGGAGATTAGGGATTCAAAGCATCTGAAGACCTAAGTTATCTGTTGCTATTTCCTTTTGAGGGAAATTCCAAATTTTGTAGGAAGTCTTGCAATGAAGAATCAAGTTATTTGCCTGGGCAAAATTTCCTAAAATACTAAAATTATGCTAATAAAAACAATGGAATAAATGGAATAGTAAAATTCTAACAATATAGATTATAATGTAGATGTTAAGTCGTGGGTATTGGGGTGGGGTAGCTAGTTTTGGAGTTTTCATTCTTATATTCTTATCCTGAGTAACAAAGGCAACCTTAGGAAAAAGTTTAATATTTTCTTCCTATCTCAGTTCTTTTGATATTACATTTTTGATTTGAAGCATATATTTATTTACTTTTCTAGTGTATCTTTGGGCTTCTCTAGTGAATCAGTGGTAAAGAATCTGCCTGTCAATGCAGGAGACTTGGGTTTAACCCCTGGCTGGGGAAGACCCCCTGGAGAAGAAAAGGGCAACCCACTCCAATATTCTTGCCTGAGAAATCCCATGGACAGGGGAGCCTGGCAGGCTATAGTCCATGGGGTCGCAAAAGAGTTGGATACAACTTAATAACTAAACAACAACAACAGTTATGAAATCATGTGTTGATGGTTCTATTTGCACAGGTGAAGAGTGCATGGTGACACAGTTCTCAAGCTTCCTAGGATCTCAAGGTCTTTCGAGAGCTCATCTTGCTTAGTCGATGGCCTGAGTAGAGATACCATTTATATCAAGCAAGAATTCAGTCAAGATTTCTGCTTGTTAAGTCTGGTGGTGGTAAAAATAAACATTTATTACATAAGCCTAAGCATATTTATTCATGTTCTTAAATTTTAAGAAACAACTTATCATAGGCAGAATTCTATCACAAGAACCTCTGAAAATTCCAGATTGTGTGGAAGTCTATTCATCAAACTGTATTTTGGGGATTTGTTCTGGAATGCAGAGGAAATCTTATTTAAGTCCTCTGTGGATAGGGGCCACTACTCAGCCAAGGTCTCTTTGCTTCTATCGGATATAATCTGATGTGTGTAGGAATAGAGATGATTTTCTAGAGCCTCAACTGACTCAATTTAACAATATATCATCTTTAGATGAGCAAATATCAGTGTGTGGGATAATGTTCATGACAGTCTCAAGTGATTTACACCATATCATCAGGCTGGCCTTATAATCTGAGGAGTTATTTCAGGTGAAATGGGATGAGAAACTGAAGAAAGATTTTTCAGCCAATAACAAAGTCTAGTCAAGGTGCATAACATTGAATACGGAGGAAGGACAGAGATTTGGGAGAAGCCTATGCAAGAGGAAGGCTTTACTGTTTTTTACAGGGATCTGAAAACTCATTCGTTCCTTCATTTATTCAACTGTCAGTAGCAGTGGCTTGAGGGCTAAAGGAGCTATTGAATCCTGCTGTGTTAGAGAAATAAAAAAGAAGCCAACTTGAGTTTGTGTTTGAGAAAGGCAAGGCCATGAAACTGCTTGGAGCTTTGTCTGTTGTAAGTTTGGCGTAGAGAGTATAAGCTGTATCCATTGACAAAGGCCACTTGATTTACAGTTATGGTGCTAGAAAATCAAGGACCTAAATGTAGGATTTGGGGGTCAAGAAGTATATTTGGCACAATGGAAGGAGGGATCAAATGATATTAGATATATATATCAGATTAGATATAAATGACATTGCTGCCAAGTTGTTTCAGTCATGTCCGATTCTATGCAACCCCATAGACGGCAGCCCACCAGGCTCCCTCGCCCCTGGGATTCTCCAGGCAAGAACACTGGAGTGGGTTGCCATTTCCTTCTCCAATGCATGAAAGTGCAAAGTGAAAGTGAAGTCGCTCAGTCGTGTCAGACTCTTAGCGACCCCATGGACTGCAGCCCACCAGGCTCCTCCATCCACGGGATTTTCCAGGCAAGAGTACTGGAATGGGGTGCCATTGCCTTCTCTGATAAATGATATTAGATTTATGATATTAGATCAAAAGACATTAGATCATTAGATCAAATGATATTAGATATTAGATATCAAATATATTAGATATACTCGTTCTGGGATTAAGGGAAATTCAGAAATTACCTGGGGATTAGGCATTACCATCATCTAAAACTTCTGCTGGAATATCTACTTTGTCATTCACAATGAGTTAATCTGTTTGCACTGTTTATAAAAATTACTTCCCCAAGCTATGAGAATCATAGACTCATAATTACCTTCTTGTTGTGGCTAGCTTGCAAAGATGGCTGCCATCAATTTCTTCTCTACATTTTTGTGCATACTGCTTATCACATTAAAAGCTGGAATCTAATTCATTTCCTCTTAGATCTGAGATTCCTTAATAATTTGCTTGATTGATTCTAATTTTTTTTAAGTAATTTTATTTCTAAGGTAGGGTCAGCAAAGGCATTTCAGCTTCTTCCTAAGTCTTTTATAATCCTTGATTTGGTGACAGTACTTCTTGGAATCCAGCCACTATCGTATGAGAGGTCCAAGCACATAAAGGAACCATATGCGGCCCTTTGGTTAACAACCCCAACTGAGCTCCCTGCCAATAGCCAGCATTTGACTGCTTGTCCTGCAAGTGAGCCATCTCTTCATCCATCTTAGTCAAGCATTCAGATGACTGCATCCCAGTCATCTGCAGTTTTGTTAGATAACTCGTGCAAAGCTGCCAGCTGAGCTCAGTCAGCCCACAGAACCTGAGAGAAAATAGCATGCTGTTGCTTTAAGCCAAAGTTTTGATGTGGTTTATTACCCAGCAATAGGTAACTGGAACACTTCTCAACGTACTATTTATGCAAATTTCTGTCATTCACAGTAGGTGGATTCTCAACAATTAGAATGAATGAACAGATCCTGGTGATACACAAAGCTGAAAACACAAAACTTCCATTTTCCTCCTTGGGTTTCCCCTGCCTACCCTGTTTTCCCAGATGACACCATGCTCTGTGATGTGCAGCAATGAATTCAGACCCGACAGCGTCGTGTTTTCCCTTTTGATATTCCTACTTTATCAAGGAATTTGCACTGCAGATTATAAACTGCTTCAGGGATCACATTTATTGGGGGATCCTGATTGCTTTGTCTGAATACTGTTGGTGCTATCTTGATATTCTAAATTTTTCTTACAGCTCCATGGAACTTTGTGAAAAGACAAAAAGTAATATATCTTAACATGTTAAAGGAGCAACAGGAATTTTTATGACACACAGGTAGTAGCTGATGATGAAGAAGCTTAACCAAAAATAAGCTTTCCCACGGCTAGGAAAGTAGGAGGATAACACAAGCTGAAAGATGCTTTTTAAATATTTCAAGATTCAGATGAGGGTATAATCCCTTTGTTAAAATTACCTCCCATGTGGCAGGCACCACATTATTGAATTGATAATGGGTTCAAAATATATAAATTTTAGGGCTACAGAAAATGTGGGTCATTTGTCATCACTGGCACTATATATTGTTACATGTTGTAATTTGATACACATTTTATACTCCATACTAGTGATTTTAGCTGTATATATGCTGAAGTGTGATTAGAAATAGGGAAGTGAGAGGTTAGTAACTACTTGCTAAGTATGAACTATTGATGAGTCTTCAGCAGTCTTACTGCTTAAGCCATTTTCCCCAGATGGCCTTTAAGGAACAATTTAAAGGGTTGGAATAATAAGGGAAAGGTTTTCTTCTTTCTTTGATATTATATTGTCCTCTCTGGAGGAAAAACTTTTGCTGACTGCCCAGGGATAAGCATAAGAAGAAGGAAAAAAACAAAAAACATGCAGAGTCACCTGCACACACCAACCTGTAGGGGGAAGTCATGGCTTTCACTTATCCATCTCATCTCCTTAATCACCTCCTCCACAGCCATTCTCTAATAACTCTTCTGATGTTCAGTCCAGCGCTTCTTCCACCTACATCACGTTACCTTCCTGTCACTATTATGTTCAAAATTTTGCTCGCCGTAAAATGCTATCTCATATAGAAAAAAAATGTTTATCACTTTCAGTGATTCATTATCCCTCATTATACATTCTTTCTCTTATCAGAAAATCATATACATTTCATATGCATCAGCATATATATATGTGTGTGTATATCTTCCATATGTATCTACGTGTCTGTATATACACATACATTGTCAATAAACATGAGTTTCCTCTTTATCATTCAGTAGTGATGTAAAGTTGCTGCATATTAAATAAGATTGCAGACAGAAGCTTAGTTGAAAAGCCACTTGTTTTGAACTGAGAGGCTACTGAAACAATTAAAATCATGCATAGTAGATACTGAATAATTCAAAGAAAGTTGCAGATAATTCATGATCCCTCCTTGCAGTCACTGCCTCATCTACAAGTAATCTGAAAAATGAGACTGTCTGATAAAAATTTTTCCCTCCTGACAAATAACAGGTTTCTATAATTATCCTGAAATATTTTAGCAGTACAAACCAGAATAATGTCAAAGCAGCTGAAATTAGGTTTACAACAGAATTCCAAAATAGCAGCAGTCTCTTACAGGAATTTAGCCATCTCTTTCAGGAAAAAAACAAATATCTAAAGGCTCATATTTCTGTAGCTGGGCCCAGTTCACTTCAGAGGACTTTAAGAAAAGGTAGCATATATTCTATATATGTCTGGGTTCTTGAATGAGAGATGCTCCTTGGAAGAAAAGCTGTGACCAACCTAGACAACATATTAAAAAACAGGGACATTACTTTGCCAACAAAAGTCTGCCTAGTCAAAGCCATGGTTTTTCCAGTAGTCATGTATGGATGTGAGAGTTGGACTATAAAGAAAACTGAGTCCTGAAGAATTGATGCTTTTGAACTATGGTGTTTAAGAAGACTCTTGAGAGTCCCTTGGACTGCACGGAGATCTAACCAGTCCATCCTAAAGGAAATCAGACCTGAACATTCATTGGAAGGACTGATGCTGAAGCTGAAACTCCAATACTTTGGCCACCTGATGCAAAGAACTGACTCACTGGAAAAGACCCTGATGCTGGGGAAGATTGAAGGTGGGAGGAGGAGGGGACGACAGAGGATGAGATGTTTGGATGGCATCACCAACTCAATGGACATGAGTTTGAGTGAGCTTCAGGAGTTGGTGATGGACACGGAAGCCTAGTGTGCTGCAGTCCATGGGGTGGCAAAGAGTTGGACACGACTGAGCGACTGAACTGAACTGAACTGAGCATATATTCTACATATGATTGGATTCTTAACTAGTCAGTTCTCTGCTGAATAGAGGCCACAAACCCTAGTGTTAGGAATGTGAAATGTACATTTTATAAATCTTAATTTTTATTTTGCTCATTATTTGCACTTTTAACTTGGGAAATCTTAAACTTGATATTTTCTATAGATATATATAATAAATACATGATATTTTATGATTGGATAGTCCATTATATTTTAGAAAAATATACAAATTTTCTCTCATTAAATCTATAAAACCCTTGAATAACCTGCAATTATTATAATCAGACCAAGAAACTGAAAATAAGACAAATTGGGAAAATTTTCTCACAACTTGGAATTTGAAAATCAGGATTTGATCTAGAATTTCTGACTCTAAATCCAATTATCTTTTCATTACAATAAATGATTTACTGAACTACTCAAGAATTTATGTTGGGCTATTTTGATATCTGGGCTTCCCCGGTGGCTCAGTGATAAACAATCTGCCTGCCAATGCAGGAGGCATAGGAGATATGGGTTAGTTCTCTGGGTTGAGAAGATCCCCTGAAGGAGGAATTGGCAACCCAATCCAATATTTTTGCTGTATAATCCCATGGACAGAGGAGCCTGGTGGGCTACAGTCCATAGGGTCTCAAAAGTCGAGCACGACTAAGCAGGCACACTTTTTGACACTTAAAGAAATACAGTATGAATATAAAATTAGCATTTTAACTCTTTTTGTATAGGTTATGCCTTTTTGAGTTCTAGTAATTGAATAAACCATCTCAAATGATGCCTGTCTGATATTCCTGATAGTAATTTTTAGGAATGATATCAAATGAACCTGCACACACCCAGCCTATGCATTAGATTGTGTGTGTGTGAGCTGTTGTGTCCAACTCTTTGCAACCCCATGGACTACAGCCTGCCAACACCTCTCTCCATGGAATTTTCCAGGCAGGAATACTGGAGTATGTCGCCATTTCCTACTCAGGCGGATTTTCCCCACCCAGGGATAGCACCCACGTCTCTTGCATCGTGCTACCTGGGAAAGCATGCATTAGATTGGAGACTTAAATTGTGAAAAGTCATCCTGTACATATGGTAGAATCTCAATAAATTGTTGATGTTCAGTGACATTTGACAGTTGATGTTTCTGATATTTCCAAGACTTAAAATAGCATTGTGATATCATTGAATTGGGTGGTTGAAAATATTTTTTTCCTAGGTTTTTGAAGAGCAGGTTTCAGTACTAACTTAACCCTTTGAAGAGTCAGGGAATTTCTTGTGCCTATGCAGTGTCATACTAGAATCAGTTCAGCTCAGTCGCTCAGTCGTGTCCAACTCTTTGTGACCCCATGAACCGTAGCACACCAGGCCTCCCTGCCCATCACCAACTCCCTGAGTTCACTCAAACTCATGTCCATCGAGTCCATGATGCCATCCAGCCATCTCATCCTCTGTCGTCCCCTTCTCCTCCTGCCCCTAATCCCTCCCAGCATCAGAGTTTTTCCAATGAGTCAACTCCTCACATGAGGTGGCCAAAGTACTGGAGTTTCAGCTTTAGCATCATTCCATACTAGAATAATCCAAACCAAATAACCCATGCTAGAATGACATCATAACCCTTTCTCTGGGAGCATGTGCTAAAATAATCCAAACTAAATAATAAATGTGCACTAAAATAACCCAAGTCAAATAACTCACACCAAACTAATCAAAACACTCTTTCACTGAAAACATATAGAGACACAGACTAAATTTAAACATACATAATTTAAACGTGTAGCCGAGATTGTTAGATATAGAATTTTTCAGGTGCCAAGAGAGAAAGAGTGCTGAAAAGACACTGAAATAACTGTGAGGAAATGATGTGGCTCTTCTTTTTTTTTTCTGGCCATGCCATGTGGGATCTTAGTTCCCTGACCAGGGGTCAAACCTGTGCCCCTTGCTTTGGAAGCATGAAGTCTTAACCCCTGGACTGCCAGGGAAGTCCCCTGTGGATCTTTGATGTTGGAAGGAGTTGGAAGGAAGGGAAACTGGCATTTGGGAAGGATTGTGATCAAGAACCTAGAGCAGTGGTTCTCAAATTGTATAATTTTGCCACCCTTCCTTTTTAGTCCCTGCCTTGACACATTAGATAATATTTGGAGGCATTTTTGGTTGCTACAACTGTGAGGGTGCTCTGGTGTGGGCAGTGTTAATAGCATCTAGTGGGTGGAAGCTAGAAATTCTGCAAATCATCCTACAATGCATAAGAAAAGCCACCCAGAAAAAGAGAATCATATGATGTCAAAGTCAATAGTGCTCAAGTTGATATATTCTGGCTTGATGACTGGGGGTTTATGCCCACTGGGACAGTGTGGGAAGATTTTGGTCCAGAGGTATGGAAGTTTAGAACTGAGACTCCCAAAATGAGTCTTAATCCTATATGTGAACTATCCTAAGTTGAAAGGAGAATCACAAAGAAAAACAAATCACAAAATTTGCCAGTGAGATATTTTGTTATTTTCCTTTTGTCTGAAATATGGATTAGGAAAATTCCCATGAGCCTAAGCCACCTCTCAGTTTGTGGTTCACATTTACTGGCTATATACTTTAGATTTCAAATATTTAGAAAATAAAATGAACACTGATTCTAAATATGTGATATTACTGGGAATTTTTTGCTGGAGGATACACAGAATACTCCCTGGCAGGATAGTTTCAAAATCTATGCTACAAAAGGATATTCACAGAAAGAAAAGAAAAAGGGACAGAGATTAGTTCACAGTAAAATTTTTAAAACTTGAACAATGCACTAAAAGAAATCTTTGGCGCATTCAACCTACAGTGATATTAAAGTCCCTAACACTCAAGGTAATAAAATAATTTTGAAAGGAAAACAAATTAGGTTTAATACCATCAACATATTTAATAATATTTAAAATTCTATGAAACTTCAGGCACTATGAAAGAAGTGGACCTGTAAAAAGAATCAAATCAAACCTTTAGAAATGAAAAACAAACTCAATGAAATAAAAAACTCGATCAACAATTTAAATAGCAAATTAGATACAAATAAAGAGAGAATAGTGAACTGAAATAAACATTGAGCAATTAGGTAGAATACAACAGAGGTCAGGGGGAAACTTCAATAATGTTGGAAAATATGAGAGGTTAAGAAAGACAGATTTTGAATAAAAAGTGTCAAAATTCATATAGTAGGAATTTTTTAAGGAAAGACTAGAAAATTGGGGAGATATATTCACAATAATGGAACTTGTAAAGCTGGATTGGCTTCTTTGAACAAACTCTCATGCTGACAAAAACTAAAAATTGTATATAAACTCTGGGAAAAGTTCTCTGTAAAGTTTAGAAGAGCTATGCTGATGACACCACCCTTATGGCAGAAAGTGAAGAGGAACTAAAAGCCTCTTGATGAAAGTGAAAGAAGAGAGTGAAAAAGTTGGCTTAAAGCTCAACATTCAGAAAATGAAGATCAGGCATCTGGTCCCATCATTTCATGGCAGATAGATGGGGAAACAGTGTAAACAGTGTCAGACTTTATTTTGGAGGCCTCCAAAATCACTGCAGATGGTGACTGCAGCCATGAAATTAAAAGACGCTTACTCCTTAGAAAGAAAGTTATGACCAACTTAGGCAGCATATTGAAAAACAGAGATACTACTTTGCCAATAAAGGTCTGTCTAGTCAAGGCTATGGTTTTTCCATTGGTCATGTATGGATGTGAGAGTTGGACTGTGAAGAAAGGTGAGTGCCAAAAGATTGATGCTTTTGCACCGTGCTGTTGGAGAAGACTCTTGAGTCCTTTGGATTGCAAGTTGATCCAACCAGTCCATCCTAAAGGAGATCAGTCCTGGGTGTTCACTGGAAGGAATGATGCTAAAGCTGAAACTCCAGTACTTTGGCCACCTCATGTGAAGAGTTGACTCACTGGAAAAGACTCTGATGCTGGGAGACACTGGGGGCAGGAGGAGAACGGAATGACAGAGGATGAGACGGCTGGATGGCATCACCGACTGGATGGACATGAGTTTGAGTGAACTCTGGGAGTTGGTAATGGACAGGGAGGCCTGGCACGCTGCGATTCATGGGATCACCAAGAGTTGGACATGACTGAGCAACTGAACTGAACTGAACTGAACATGTTAATGATAAACTGGTGGTCAGAATCTTAGAGAAAATGAAATCCAGAGAGAATCCTGTTCCTTAGTAAACTCATTGAGCAGTGAGGGTTTGCTGGTCTCAGCTGAGAGGCTAAGAATCTTCCCATAGTCTATTCTCATTTCCCCTTTTCTTATCTTCAGGCTACTGGTGTCATATGCTTTATTTACCGCTATGTTACAAATCATGGTATGTACGTCATTGTTGTTATTGTATTTTTAATAATTTTTAAAAGAGGTTTACATAATAAGAATATATCTTATATGTCATATTTAATTTTATTGCTTAGGTATTAGTCATAAATAAATATTCCGTGTGGTTTCACAAAATTTGGAAGATTTCATCCATTAGTTCTTCAAATATTTTTTCCCCTCTTTTTAGGGACTCTAATCAATGAATGTTAGGCTATCTGAAGTCATTCCACAATTCACTAACATTCTTTTCATCTCAGTTTCTAGTACTATACCAAGGTCACTAAGCTCTTCTTTCTTCCTATCTCATCAACCAATAATCCCAATCAGTGTCTATTTTTATTACAGGTATTGCAGTTTCTTATCTTCAGAAGTTTGATTTACATCTTTTGAATATTTCCTATCTAGCTTTTTGAACATATACCATATAGTCATAATAGGGCTTCCCAGGTGGGGCTAATGGTAAAGAACTCGCCTACCAATGCGGGAGACCCAAGAGACACAGGTTCGATCCCTGGAGAAGGAAATGGCGACCCACTCCAGTACTCTTGTCTGGAGAATCCCATGGACAGAGGAGCCTGGAGGACTATATTCTAAAGGGTCCCAAAGAGTCAGACTTGTCTGCAGTGACGACACTCACGCAACACAGTCATAATAACTACTTTCATGTCTTCTCTGCTGATTGTAACATCTTTATTGGTTCGGCATCAGTTTCAATTAATTGACTCCTTTTCAAAATTATTGGTTGTATTTCCTGGTAATCTTTGAAGATCAGACATGGTAAATTTTGTCTTGTTGATATCAGGTCTTTTTGCATTTCTAAAATTTTCTTAATTTTTTTTTTTCTGCCATGCTGTTTAGCTATTTCAAAGCAGTTTGATCCTTTTGGCTTTTCCTTTTATAATCTGTTAGACAAGTCCAGAGCTATGTTCTGTCGAAGACTGGTTATTCCTCACTTCCTGAGAGGGGGCCCAATGCCCTGTTGTTTACAAGTTTCTCAGTCAGGCTAGTGATACTGGCTGGAGAAGGCACCCCTCTCCAGTACACTTGCCAGGAAAATCGCATGGACGGAGCCTGGTGGGCTGCAGTCCGTGGGGTCGCTGAGAGTCGGACATGACTGAGCGACTTCCCTTTCATTTTTCACTTTCATGCACTGGAGAAGGAAATGGCAACCCACTCCAGTGTTCTGGCCTGGAGCATCCCAGGGACGGGGGAGCCTGGTGGGCTGCCGTGTATGGGGTTGCACAGAGTTGGACACGACTGAAGCGACTTAGCAGCAGCAGCAGCAATGATAAGGGCTACTACTTCCAGCCCCAGGTAAATTCTCTAATCCTGTCTATCTTTCAGCCCCTGGCCTCTAGTAATTTTCACTATGCTGGTGTTGGTCAGTCCTCTGCTTAATGTTCAAAGAAAATGTTGTGCATCTCTTTGAGTCCTCAATCCTGTCAACTCTGCCCCATCCATCCCTTCCACTGTTAGCACTCTCTCTGAAACTTAGCAAGTCTGCTTGGCCCCTCCTGGACTCTCTCTACCTATTAAACTGAAGCCCAGAATCATTAAGGCAGTGAGATGGGGCACTTGTAGGACTTACCTCATTTATTTCTTGTCTCTCAGGGACTACTTTGAAGGTGAAAGTAAAGGTCATTCAGTTGTGTCTGACTCTTTGCGACCCCATGGACTATACAGTCTGCAGACTTCTCCAGGCCAGAATACTGGAGTGGACAGCCTTTCCTTTCTCCAGGGCATCTTCCCAAACCAGGGATCGAACCCAGGTCTCCATGAGGTCGCAAAGAGTCGAACAAGCCTGAGCAACTTTCACTTTCACTTTTAAAAGACAGGAAATAAATGAGGCAAGTCCTCCAAGAGCCCCATCTCACTGCCTTAATGTTTCTGGGCTACAGTTTAACAGGAGGAGGGAACACAGAAAGGGCTAAGCAGATCAAGGCAGTGAGATGGGGTGGCACCTGTAGGACTTAACCTCATTTATTTCCTGTCTCTCAGGGACCAGTTTTCCATAGGGTATGTATGGCGTCTTCAAAATAGATGTTTCATATAATTTGTCTTCCCGGTTGCTTTGGATGGAAACTTATATCTGGTCCTTTTTCTTCTATCTAGGGCAGAAATGGAATTCAAATCCATTATATTTTAATTATCCATCAGAGATAAACATCTAGTTGCCTCCAACTCTATTAAAAGAAAGAGAACCAAGGAAATGTTTTTGTCCTTGTCCACTAATGCTTAAGAATTGGAGCGGATGTGTTGAGGGGAGACAATGTATATTTCCAGAAGTCAGATTATTGTCTATTTTTCTGCCATAAGCATAGAATAAAGGATATATATTTTATTATATTTTGCCCAGTGGCCCTGTCTTCTATGTTGGTTATGACATTTAAAAATATATATACTTTCATATACAATCTAATATGTTCCCCCACTTGTTTTTATTCATGTTTTAATAACCACTTCTCCTTTCATAACATTTAAAACAATTTATGCATATATTTGTTAGATGATCACCTCCCATCCTACTATAAAGATCATATACCTTTTATTTCCCTTGATACTTCTAAGACCTAACAGAGTGAATACCACATAGGAAAGAGGTTCTAGATATTTTCAAAAGAGTGAATAAGAGTATAATTTCTGGCCATCCAGAGTTAATAAATAAGATTTCTGGCTTTTCAAAAGCCACAATATTATGGAAGTTTAGGCAGAGAGTAAGTAAAGGACAGTACATTGGAGAATTTCAATCTGATTCAATTTCTAATTCTATTTTATTTTAATAGTATGAGAATGCAGTCATATAATATTGATAAAATGAATGTTTAAATGGCTTTGGCTTTGAAAAATTAGAGTTTATTGGTGAAACTCTGGAGGAACTTTCATTAAAGTTAAGAACAAGAAAAGTATATTCATTATTACCTCTATTATTTTTTCTAAAGTTATACCAAATAATAGAGGAAAAAGTAAACAAAAGATTTAACTACTGAAGGGGAGACAAAATTTGCCAATGTTTCTAGTTGCTTCAATTATCCTCCTGGAAATTTATTAGTATAAAGTAAAAATTTGCTTCGGGTCATAATATTGGAAGATATGGTAAGCTGACTAAGGCCTCCAAAGATATCCATGTTCTTATTATTGGAACCTGTGAATATTACCTTATATGATAAGGATCCTTATATAATTAAGGATGTTGCAATAGTAAGATTTTCCTGGATTATCTGTGTAGGCCCTAAATATAATCACAGGAATTTCCCTGGTGGTCCAGTGACTAAGACTCCACACTCCCAACACAGGGGACCAGTTTCAGTCCACATGTCATGACTAAGAGGTCACATGTCACAACTAAAGATCCCAGATGCTGCAACTAAGACTGAGGGCAGCCAAATAAATAAATTAATTCGAAAATAAATGTTAAAAAAAAATCACAAATGTCCTAATAAGCAGGAGACTGCATTACTTCAAAAAGGTTTATTGCTCACGTTGAAGACAAACTAGGTATCCTGAGACGACGGAAGCAAGGAATGCAGCTCAAGAGCCCGGAAAAGACAAGGGAAGGGCCTCAGCCCAGGGCCTGAGAGGAAGCGCGGCTGGCCCTTCAGTCCAGGGAAAGCCCTGTTTAGATTTCTGACCTCCAGGATTTTAAGAGAATGAATCTGTGCTGTTTTGTGTCCCCACTTTTATGATGATCCATGGCAGCAGTGGGCTTCCCTGGCGGCTCGTGGTAAAGAATGCCTGCAATGCAGGAGACATGGTTTCCATCCCTGGGTTGAGAAGATGCCCTGGAGAAGGGAATGGCAACCCACTGCAGGATTCTTGCCTGGGAAATGCTATGGACAGAGGAGCCCGACAAGCTACAGTTCATGGAGCAGTAAGAGAGTCAATATGACTTGTGACTAAACCACAATTACAGCAGCAGTAGGAGAAGAATACAGAAGAAAAGAGACTCCTCTCAGAAGATCGGGAGAGAATTTCACACATTTTTGGATGAACTTTATCAGGTACATCCTTTAAATAGCTTTTAAAAGTTTATCTAGGAATGTAAAAAGAGATGTACTCAGAAGTGTGATACTGTTACTTTTTTCAATCCATGTAAAGTCTCTGTTTCTTTTCAATCAATATTTTATATAATTTTTGAGTTTTCAAAATTATTCTGTATTTCATATGGAAAAATAAATCTGGGAGAACAGATAAGAAAAAATTGAAAGAGAAGAATAAATGGAGGCAAAGGGGAAATTGGACTGACATTAGCAGATGTAATTGCCAAATATGAAAGCGTCTTTAACTATGAAAGTGTCTCTTTTCCAAACCCTGATCTCTGATTATGTTGTGTTTAAACAAGAGAATCATTCTCAATGGAACCAGATTTTTACAAGGCAACAACAATCTCATGTATATATATAAACATTTAGAATCTGATAAATGTGACATTTCAAATAGTGGAGAAATTATGAATTATTCAATAAATCATGCTGGGACAATTAGTTATTCTGTGGAGGAATTATATACTCTATGCCAAAACAAATTCCAGAAAGATTAAAAATGAAATCTAAAAGTAAAACAGTAAATAAATAAGAAAACCTTTCTAAAAATAAATTCAAAGGCAGAACTCATTTAAAATATTGATATACTCAAATACCAGCAGTTAAAAATATTTGTATTTCAAAACCTAGGCAAAAATAAACAAAAGTAAAAGGAATAAAGTAAGCTTGAAAAATATATTCAAAAATTTAACAGGAAAAACAATTTTTATATAAGAAGAATTTTCATATATTAATAATCAACAGATTGACTATTCCAATAAAAATGGGTAAAGGACAGAAGTAAACTACTCAGTAAAAATATACAGATGGCCATTAAACTTTAGGGAAAAAGCTCAATCTCATTCATAATAAAAATGCAAATCTAAGCAAAGAGGTTCTATTTTGCCTTCCAAATTGGTAAAGATGGAAGGGGAGAGGGAATTATACAGAGTAGCAATTACCATTTCATAAAATGAACATATATTAGTGTTATAATAAAAATATAGAGTAAAAACAAATAGTAAAGGAGAAATTTCAAGAAATCTTTGCTCTCCTTTCCTGACTGGGCCAGTCATTCATTTATTCAGTTAATACATATTGGACAATTATTCTCTTCCTGAAACTTGAAGTCAAGAACCTCAAATCATATGATAAGTGGATGTGTATGCGTGGTGGAGGGTGGAAGGTGAGAGGAAAGAGGCAAGCAAAGCCACATTAACAACCCAAGTGTAGGTACTGGGGCTGCAGGGAGATGGAGAAGGCCTGTCTCAAGGGAGCCAGGGAAGAGCTGATGGGCAGTGGTGCTTTAGCTGAGTTCCATGGCCTTTGAGGACTAAAAGGAGCCTGCCAGCTAAGGAAGAGGCGTGTGCTTCCCTGGTGCTCCAGTGCTTGGGAGTCCCATTTACATTGCAGCGAGTACGGGTTCAGTCCCTGCTTGGAGAGCTAAAACCCCACATGCCTCACAGCCAAAGAACTAAAAACATAAAGCAGAAGCAATATTGTAACAAATTCAATAACCTCTTTAAAAATGGTCCACATCCAAAAAGAGAGGGGGGAGGGAGAAGCCTTTTGAAGGGAGGGGGACGACAGGAAAGGGGGGGGGGAGCGTGACCCCTGAGGGAACTGCAGTTCAGCACCCCTCACACATCCCTAAGGATGAGTTCAGCTGGGGTTGTCATGGAATTCTTGTTTGCCAGGTTTAGGATGTGGGACTTTATTCTGTAACTTCGGAAGCTTCCTGAAAGTTTTCATAAGAAGGTGGTAAGATCTTATAATCTAAGGGAGGGACAGAAACTCGATGAATACTGGGGAAGAGTTAACATTGAGAAAAATACATCGTGTCTTTGGCCATGTATATCCTTCTGTTTGCTTGTATTCATTTTTTAAAATAGATAGATTGTATTTATTTTCAATGTGACAGTATTTTTATTTATATTTTTGGCCTTGCAGTAGAGCATGAAAAAAAGTGAAAGTGAAGTTGCTCAGTTGTGTCCCACTCTTTGCAGCCCTATGGACTGCACCAGGACCCACCAGGCTCCTCCTCCATCCATGGGCTTTTCGAGGCAAGAATACTGGAGTGGGTTGCCATTTTCTTCTCCAGGGGATCTTCCCAATCCAGAGATAGAACTCAGGTCTCCCACGCTGCAGGCAGACTCTTTACTGATCCTGACTCCCCCACCAGGGGTTGAACCTGCACCCTCTGCCTTGGAAGTTTGGAGTCTTAATCACTGAGTCACCAATTCATTAATTCTTTATTAAGCAAGGATGTTGAGCTCTCTTGGTGGCTCAGTGGGTAAAGACTCTGCCTGCAATGTGCGAGATGAAGGAGATGTTGGTTCAATCTCCGGGTTGGAAAGACCCCCTGGAGGAGGAAATGGCAGCCCATGCCAATATTTTTGCCTGAAAAAAATCCCATGGACAGAGGATACTGGAAGGCTATAGTCCAAAGGGTCAGACACGACTGAATGGCCAAGCAGAAAAAATTGTTGAGCTCTCACTGCACACTCACTGAGGAGTCCATGGGGCATTCAGCACAGTGGTTGCCTGGTGAAGAGAGAGAGGAGGCAGGGAGGGAGATAGGCTGCAGTAGAGGCTGAGATAGGCTCCGCTGAGGAGAGAGGGTGCTAGGCAAGGCTTCTTGGAAGTGCTGACCCGTTTACTGCACATTTGCTGACCAAATGCTCCAAGCATAGAGCAATCAATCCACATGCAGAGTTCAGCCCAGGAAAAGAGCCACCCTGATCTGATACATGACCTCACCCACAGCTGTGGATTTTGAACTCTTTTGAGAATGGATAACAGGGAACCTTTTCTCCAGCTTCGGGTGCCCTGATGCCTTAGTGCTTCAGCAACTCAAATCCAGATAGGGCTGCCTTAATATTTTGAATTTTATTTTATTTTATTTTTTTATTAAATTTATTTATTTTTTTAATTACAATACTGTATTTGTTTTGCCATACATCGACACGAATCAGCCATAGGTGAACACAATCTCCCAATGCTGAAGCCCCCTCCCACCTCCCACCCCACAATACTGTATTTGTTTTGCCATACATTGACATGAATCAGCCACAGGTGTCCACGATCTCCTAGTGCCAAAGCCCCCTCCCACCTCCCACCCCACATCCTCTCCCTGAATCATCCCGTGCACCCGCCCCATGCATCCTGCATACTGTATTGAACATAGACTGACGCTTCATTCTTACAAGATAGTATACATGTTTCAATGCCATTCTCCCAAATCATCCCACCCTCTCCCTCTCCCTCAGAGTCCAAAAGTCCGTTCTATACCTCTGAGTCTCTTTTGTTGTCTCACATAGAGGGTCTTCATTACTATCCTTCTAAATTCCATATATATGTGTCAGTATACTGTATTGGTGTTTTTCTTTCTGGCTTACTTCACTCTGTATAATCGGCTCCAGTTTCATCCATCTCATTAGAACTGAGTCAAATTTATTCTTTTTAAGGGCTGAGTAGTACTCCATTGTGTATATGTACCACAGCTTTCTTATCCATTCATCTGCTGATGGACATCTAGGTTGTTTCCATGTCCTGGCTATTATAAACAATGCTGCAGTGAACATTGGGGTACATGTGTCTCTTTCAATTCTGGTTTCCTCAGTGTGTATGCCCAGCAGTGGGATTGCTGGACCATAAGGCAGTTCTATTTGCAATTTTTTAAGGACTCTCCACACTGTTTTCCATAGTGGCTGTACTAGTTTGCATTCCCACCAACAGTGTAAGAGGGTTCCCTTTTCTCCACATCCTCTCCAGCATTTATTGCTTGTAGACTTTTGGATCACAGCCATTCTGACTGGTGTGAAATGGTACCTCATTGTGGTCTTGATTTGCATTTCTCTGATAATAAGTGATGTTGAGCATCTTTTCATGTGTTTGTTAGCCATCCGTATGTCTTCTTTGGAGAAATGCCTATTTAGTTCTTTGGCCCATTTTTGATTGGTTCGTTTATTTTTCTGGAGTTGAGCTGCATAAGTTGCTTGTATATCTTTGAGATTAGTTGTTTGTCAGATGTTTCATTTGCTATTGTTTTCTCCCATTCAGAAGGCTGTCTTTTCACCTTGCTTGTAGTTTCCTTTGTTGTGCAGAAGCTTTTAATTTTAATTAGATCCCATTTGTTTATTTTTGCTTTTATTTCCAGTATATTGGGAGGTGGATCATAGAGGATCCTGCTGTGATTTATGTCGGAGAGTGTTTTGCCTATGTTTTCCTCTAGGAGTTTTATAGTTTCTGGTCTTACATTTAGATCTTTAATCCATTTTGAGTTTATTTTTGTGTATGGTGTTAGAAAGAGATCTAGTTTCATTCTTTTACAAGTGGTTGACCAGTTTTCCCAGCACCACCTGTTAAAGAGACTGTCTTTACTCCATTGTATATTCTTGCCTCCTTTGTTGAAGATAAGGTGTCCATAGGTGTGTGGGTTTATCTCAGGGCTTTCTATTTTGTTCCACTGATCTATATTTCTGTCTTTGTGCCAGTACCATACTGTCTTAATGACTGTGGCTTTGTAGTAGAGCCTGAAGTCAGGCAAGTTGATTCCTCCAGTTCCATTCTTCTTTCTCAAGATTGCTTTGGCTATTCGAGGTTTTTTGTATTTCCATATAAATCTTGAGATTATTTGATCTAGTTCTGTGAAAAATACTGCTGGCAACTTGATAGGAATTGCATTGAATCTGTAGATTGCTTTGGGTAGTATACTCATTTTCACTATATTGATTCTTCCAACCCATGAGCATGGTATATTTCTCCATCTATTAGTGTCCTCTTTGATTTCTTTCATCAGTGTTTTATAGTTTTCGATATATAGGTCTTTAGTTTCTTTAGGTAGGTATATTCCTAAGTATTTTATTCTTTTCGTTGCAATGGTGAATGGGATTGTTTCCTTGACTTCTTTTCCTACTTTCTCATTGTTAGTGTATAGGAATGCAAGGGATTTCTGAGTGTTGATTTTATATCCTGCAACTTTACTATATTCGTTGATTAGCTCTAGTAGTTTTGTGTTCGAGTCTTTAGGGTTTTCTATATAGAGGATCATGTCGTCTGCAAACAGTGAGAGTTTTACTTCTTCTTTTCCAATTTGGATTCCTTTTATTTCTTTTTCTGCTCTGATTGCTGTGGCCAAAACTTCCAGTACGATATTGAATAGTAGTGGTGAGAGTGGACACCCTTGTCTTGTTCCTGACTTTAGGGGAAATGGTTTCAATTTTTCACCATTGAGGATAATGTTAGCTGTGGGTTTGTCATATATAGCTTTTATTATGTTGAGGTACGTTCCTTCTATTCCTGCTTTCTGGAGCGTTTTTTATCATAAATGGATGTTGAATTTTGTCAAAGGCTTTTTCTGCATCTATTGAAATAATCATATGATTTTTATTTTTCAGTTTGTTAATGTGATGAATTACATTGATTGACTTGCGGATATTGAAGAATCCTTGCATCCCTGGGATAAAGCCCACTTGGTCATGGTGTATGATCTTTTTAATGTGTTTCTGGATTCTGATTGCTAGGATTTTGTTAAGGATTTTTGCATCTATGTTCATCAGTGATATTGGCCTGTAATTTTCTTTTTTTGTGGTGTCTTTGTCAGGTTTTGGTATTAGGGTGATGGTGGCCTCATAGAATGAGTTTGGAAGTTTACCTTCCTCTGCAATTTTCTGGAATAGCTTCAGTAAGATAGGTGTTAACTCTTCTTGGAATTTTTGGTAGAATTCAGCTGTGAAGCCGTCTGGACCTGGGCTTTTGTTTGCTGGCAGATTTCTGATTACTGTTTCAATTTCCATGCTTGTGATGGGTCTGTTAAGATTTTCTATTTCTTCCTGGTTCAGTTTTGGAAAGTTGTATTTTTCTAAGAATTTGTCCATTTCTTCCAAGTTGTCCATTTTATTGGCATATAATTGCTGATAGTAGTCTCTTATGATTCTTTGTATTTTTGTGTTGTCTGTCGTGATCTCTCCATTTTCATTTCTAATTTTATTGATTTGATTTTTTCTCTTTGTTTCTTGATGAGTCTGGCTAATGGTTTGTCAATTTTATTTATCCTTTCAAAGAACCAGCTTTTTGCTTTGTTGATTTTTGCTATGGTCTCTTTTGTTTCTTCTGCATTTATTTCTGCCCTAATTTTTAGGATTTCTTTCCTTCTACTAACTCTGGGGTTCTCTATTTCTTCCTTTTCTAGTTGCTTTACGTGTAGAGTTAGGTTATTTATTTGGCTTCTTTCTTGTTTCTTGAGGTATGCCTGTATGGCTATGAACTTTCCTCTTAGCACTGCTTTTATAGTGTCCCATAGGTTCTGTGTAGTTGTGTTTTCATTTTCGTTCGTTTCGATGCATATTTTGATTACTTTTTGATTTCTTCTGGGATTTGTTGATTATTCAGAAGGGTGTTGTTCAGCCTCCAAATGTTGGAATTTTTAATAGCTTTTCTCCTGTAATTGAGATCTAACCTTAGTGCATTATGGTCAGAGAAGATGCTTGGAATAATTTCGATTTTTTTGAATTTATCAAGGTTAGATTTATGACCCAGGATGTGATCTATCCTGGAAAAGGTTCCGTGTGCACTTGAGTAAAAGGTGAAATTCATTGTTTGGGGGTGAAATGTCCTATAGATATCAATTAGGTCTAACTGGTCTATTGTATTGTTTAACGTTTGCGTTTCTTTGTTAATTTTCTGTTTAGTTGATCTGTCCATAGGTGTGAGTGGGGTATTAAAGTCTCCCACTATTATTGTGTTATTATTAATTTCCCCTTTCATGCTTGTTAGCAATTGTCTTACATATTGCGGTGCTCCTATGTTGGGTGCATATATATTTATAATTGTTATATCTTCTTCTTGGATTGATCCTTTAATCATTATGTAGTGGCCTTCTTTGTCCCTTTTCACAGCCTTTGTTTTAAAGTCTATTTTATCGTATATGAGTATTGCTACTCCTGCTTTCTTTTGGTCTTTATTTGCATGGAATATCTTTTTCCAGCCGTTCACTTTCAGTCTGTATGTGTCCATTGTTTTGAGGTGGGTCTCTTGTAAGCAGCATATATAGGGATCTTGTTTTTGTATCCATTCAGCCAGTCTTTGCCTTTTGGTTGGGGCATTCAACTCATTTACATTTAAGGTAATTATTGATAAGTATGCTCCTGTTGCCATTTACTTTAGTGTTTTGGGTTCAGGTTTATTCGTCTTTTTGTGTTTCCTGTCTAAAGTCTATCCTTTAGTATTTGTTGGAGAGCTGGTTTGGTGGTGCTGAATTCTCTCAGCTTTTGTTTGTCTGTAAAGCTTTTGATTTCTCCTTCATATTTGAATGAGATTCTTGCTGGGTACAGTAGTCTTGGTTGAAGGTTATTATCTTACATCACTTTAAGTATGTCTTGCCATTCCCTCCTAGCCTGAAGAGTTTCTATTGAAAGATCTGCAGTTATTCTTATGGGGATCCCCTTGTGTGTTATTTGTTGTTTTTCCCTTGCTGCTTTTAATATTTGTTCTTTGTGTTTGGTCTTTGTTAGTTTGATTAGTATATGTCTTGGGGTGTTCCACCTTGGGTTTATCCAGTTTGGCACTCTCTGGGTTTCTTGGACTTGGGTGATTATTTCCTTCCCTATTTTAGGGAAGTTTTCAACTATTATCTCCTCAAGTATTTTCTCATGGTCTTTCTTTTTGTCTTCTTCTTCTGGGACTCCTATAATTCGAATGTTGGAGCGTTTCATATTATCTTGGAGGTCTCTGAGGTTGTCCTCATTTCTTTTAATTCGTCTTTCTTTTTCCCTCGCTGATTCATTTATTTCTACCATTTTATCTTCTATTTCACTAATCCTATCTTCTGCCTCTGATATTCAACTATTTGTAGCCTCCAGAGTGTTTCTGATCTCAGTTATTGCATTATTCATTATATGTTGACTCTTTTTTATTTCTTCTAGGTCCTTGTTAAACCTTTCTTGCATCTTCTCAATCCTTGACCCCAGGCTATTTATCTGTGATTCCATTTTGATTTCAAGATTTTGGATCATTTTCATTATCAGTATTCGGAATTCTTTCTCAGGTAGATTCCCTATCTCTTCCTCTTTTGTTTGGTTTGGTGGGCATGTCTCCTGTTCCTTTACCTGCTGGGTATTCCTCTGTCTCTTCATCCTGGTTATATTGCTGCATTTGGGGTGGCTTTTCTATATTCTGGGAATTTGTGGAATTCTCTTTATTATAGAGTTTCCTCTCTGTGTTTGGGGTTATAACAGTGGCTTGTCAAAGTTTCTTGATTAGAGAGGCTTGTGTTGAGGCTCTGGTGGGTGGAGTTGGATTTCCTCTCTCTGGAGTGCTGTGAAGTGTCAAGTTATGGATTATGGGACGTCAATGATTTTGGAGTATTTTGAGCTGCCTATGTATTGAAGCTCAGGGGCTTGTTCTTGTGTTGCTGGAGAATTCGCGTGGTATGTCTTGCTCTGGAGCTTGTTGGCCCTTGGGTGGTGCTCAATTTCAGTATAGGTATGAAGGCGTTTGATGAGCTCTTATTGGATAATGTTCCCTGTATTCAGGAATTTGTTGATGATCTCAGGATTTGGACTTACGCCTCCTGATTCTGGTTTTCAGATTTATTTTTACAATAGCCTCATGATTTCTCCATCTATTCAGCACTATTGTTGAAACATCTGGGTTAATGATGATAGGTTTCTCCACTTTGAGGGTCGTCCCTAGAGGATCGCTGAGTTACTGGTTTTGAAGCCGATGATCCTCTTTGCTGGATGCCTGATGTCCTCTGCCAGCAGTCAGATGTTGTTTTGTGGAATTTACTCAGCTTTGAACTGTTCTTTTGATGAAGTAGTGAGGGAGAAAGTGTTCTCCCCCTCCTATTCCTCCGCCATCTTTTTCGTCTCCCTCAATAGTTTGAATTTTATTGAGGGATTCAATCGTTTTGTTCTTTCTCTTTCAGTATGTCATTGTAATAATTCTAGTTATAAATGCCATCCAAGGTACATGTTAAACAAGGATTATAATAATTTTCCTCCCCCTACAGACAGGTTGAAAAAAAAAAGAAAGGAAATGCAAATAGAAAAAGAAGGAGGAAGGGAGAGGAAGAGAGAAAAACAGGGGAGAGAAGGAAAGAGGGAGAAAAGAAAGGAAGGAGAGAAAGAGAGAGAGCAAGGACCAGGAGTCTCTTGGGAATAAGTATCTGATACATTTTTTATTCCTTGTTTTCTCTCCAGGTAGATGTGGAATCACTATGATTGGAGTGCTGAATGGGGCCTCAGCCCTGGAGCTTGCCAGAACTGGGAAATCAAAATAAGAGACCTGAACAGTAGTCCACAAAACTCTGGCATGATGCATTTATTCCTGACCGTTGTGCTGAATCTTTTTAAAGATTGTTTTAATACTTCTTAGTAGAACTAAACTATCTTGGTCTTCAAAAGGGTGAGGAAAGGCCCTCTTCACTCCCATCCATTTGCTAAGTGTATTGTTTACCAAGGGAAATAAAGAGATACAGGGAAATAAGGGTGAGGAGAGGAGGGTGAAAGGGGGTGGATCAGTTTCTATTCACAGACTCGCTCTGGCTTGCCTCTGCCCTCTGCAGCCTGTGCAGCCCAGAGCGCTTCCCAGCTGAGTTCCGGCCACCTCATTCTGTGAGCTGGGCTGGCCCCATGACATTTCAACAGGAGCATTTGGATCAGGCTCACATAGAGACACTGACATTTTGCAAGTTCATCAGAAAGGCAAACTTTAACCCACAGTTGTTCTTTCCAAGAGCAATTTTCGGCTTTCTCTGAAAAGCCCAAATTGAAGTGAGTGAGAGGTAGATTGAGAGAAAACGAAATAATTTTTCTCATTAGAAAGGTGGAGAGTGAACCCCTGCTTTCATTGACTGCCTGTCATCCACAAAGCACACTAATCTGCTAGCTGGAAAGGATGCCTTACTCCACTGAACCTAAAGAGTCCTCTAACCCATATGTCATTTATAACTTTTCCTTTCCAATCTTGCTATACAGGTGTTATCCCAGTCGTACAAGTCAGGTCCTAACAAAAACCAGAAAGCACATTGATCTGGGATGTTGAAAACAATTGGATGGAGAGACTATTACAAAAGTAAGGACAGGGTTAAGGAGACCAGCAAGTGAGGCTGAGGTATCCAGGGGCTAGTCACAGCAAGAAGCCATTACCACTCTCTACCTGAAGGGGAAGGATGGGAAAAGGAGTGGTGAGATTCAGGCGTGAGTGACAACTGTGCGTGAGGCTGCCCTCTCCTCAGTTCAGTTCAGTTCAGTTGCTGAGTCATGTCCAGCTCTTTGTGACCCCATGGACTACAGCATGTGAGGCCTCCCTGTCCCTCACCAACTCCCGGAGCTCGCCCAAACTCATGTCCATTGACTCAGTGATCCCATCCAACCATCTCATCCTCTGTCGTCCCCTTCTCCTCCTGCTCTCAATCTTTCCCAGCATCAGGGTCTTTTCCAATGAGTCTGTTCTTCGCATCAGGTAGCCAAAGTATTGGAGTTTCAGCTTCAGCATCAGTCCTGCCAGTGAACATTCAGGACTGATTTCCTTTAGGACTGACTGGTTGGATCTCCTTGCAGTCCAAGAGACTCTGAAGAGTCTTCTCCAGCACCATAGTTCAAAAGCATCAGTTCTTCTGCGTCCTCCCCTAGTCGCAGTCATAAACATTGCCAGAAACATTATACTTAGACAAGGAGCAAGTGTGTGTAAGGATGGCAGAGTGGAAGTGGGGGATGGGCGGGGATGAGGGAGAGGGGGATAAATATTCTGAAATCTTTCCAATTATGACCTGTGATCTCCTACTGGTGCCTTCTATTCTATTCTGTCAATTGAACCCAATCAGGAAGAAGCCCAGAGCTCTAGATTGCTCAAAGTCAGCCTGTGGTGGATCCAGAGTAAAACAGAGATGGGTGGAGAATGGGTCAGAGATGGGTGGAGAATGGGTCAGGCATGGGAGCTGGCAGACATAATCACCAAACCATCTGAATTCCTTTAATGCATGGAATTAGGTAAAAATACATTAGCACATTTTTTTTTTTTCTGTTGATGAGTCAAGCACATTTGTGCAGTCCATAGGGAAGTTATCAGAGGTAGGGGTAGTCTTTGTGCAGCTATTGAGCACTATGATTACATTATTGTAATAATATAATTATGATCATTATCCCACTATTAAACTTCAAGTTAATTAAGGAAGAGATCCTTTCTTGGTTTATTTCTATATCTAATCCCTATATCCCTATTTCCCATCAGTGCTGTGGTGGGCACTCCCATCAGAGTGAGCACTTTCTAATATTTATTATAGAAAACAAACATTTACAGAGAGGAAACTCTTAATTTAACATTAGTAAGAGCATCTATTAACCAGTACATCCTCTTGGAAATCTGTAGCAAATAGTCTTTTTCTAACTCAGATGCTGATAAAATTTTGTAGGAATATTCTGATGGCTGGACCATGTTTGTTAAAATGGACTCTGAAGGCCACTTGAATCCTTGTGAAGATACTTTCAACCAGAGTAACATATAAAATTAGAAAAAAGGAAAGAAAGCCCATTACAGAAACTATTAAAACAGACATAAAAGAGATATAGATTTGAATATTTCATTATGAAAGAAATCTCATATTTGTATTAGAGAAATAATCCTACTAATACTGTGTTATAAACAGTTGCAAAGCACTTTTATAGAAAGTACAATTGAAAAAGAAAGTTAACCTAGATATCTGTTAAACTTGATAAACGTGTTTAAGAGAAGATGAGAGACCCTTATTCTAACTCTTCTGTCGGGAAAAATACCTCATTAAATAATTCTGACTACAGAAAAGACAGTGGGATACAGAGGGGAGAAGCTGATAATAAACTTGAATCTCATCACACTCATAATCAGTGTAAGATTGTTCATTGATCAACGCGTGACGCATAGGGAAGTGGCAATCCCTTGACCTAGCTCCAACAAACTATTAGAGAAATGATGGTTCACTGGCAAATACATTTCAGAAATTGGTATGGTTGGAGGCAAATGTTCATCTGGATAGACACCTAAGCCAAGTTCATCTGGGTAAGTGCATCTGTGATCACCAAAATAATAGCATGTCCATATGAAAATGATGAGAATATGTCAGTATTACCAGTAGGCAATGTCAAGGCTGTATATTGTCGCCCTGCTTATTTAACTTCTATGCAGAGGACATCATGAGAAACGCTGGACTGGAAGAAACACAAGCTGGAATCAAGATTGCCAGGAGAAATATCAATAACCTCCTATATGCAGATGACACCACCCTTATGGCAGAAAGTGAAGAGGAACTAAAAGCCTCTTGATGAAAGTGAAAGAGGAGAGTGAAAAAGTTGGCTTAAGGTTCAACATTCAGAAGATGAAGATCATGGCATTTGGTCCCATCACTTCATGGGAAATAGATGGGGAAACAGTGGCAACTGTCAGACTTTATCTTTTTGGCCTCCAAAATCACTGCAGATGATGACTGCAGCCATGAAATTAAAAGACACTTACTCCTTGGAAGAAAAGTTATGACCAACCTAGACAGCATATTCAAAAGCGGAGACATTACTTTGCCGACTAAGGTCCGTCTAGTCAAGGCTATGGTTTTTCCTGTGGTCATGTATGGATGTGAGAGTTGGACTGTGAAGAGGGCTGAGTGTCTAAGAATTGATGCATCTGAACTGTGGTGTTGGAGAAGACTGTAGAGAGTCCCTTGGACTGCAAGGAGATCCAACCAGTCCATCTTAAAGGAGATCAGTGCTGGGATTTCTTTGGAAGGAATGATGCTAAAGCTGAAACTCCAGTACTTTGGCCACCTCATGCGAAGGGTTGACTCATTGGAAAAGACTCTGATGCTGGGAGGGATTGGGGTCAGGAGGAGAAGGGGATGACCGAGGATGAGATGGCTGGATGGCATCACGGACTCGATGGACGCGAGTCTGAGTGAACTCAGGGAGTTGGTGATGGACAGGGAGGCCTGGCGTGCTGCGATTCATGGGGTCGCAAAGAGTCAGACACGACTGAGCGACTGAACTGAAATGAACTGAACTGAACTGAACTGAATTCTAGTGTCAGGATATGGTCTCTAAGCAGGCTTCCAGCATGATACAGTTGTCACAGATAGTGAAGTCTTGTATGTCATCATTGATATAAAGGCCATATGAATATGTGAAATAAGTGCAGAGGGCTGCGTGAGCTGCATGCTGTACAGGAGTATCTTTGGAATGCTGGCCTCTGTGGCTAGGATGTATAACTGATACTTCAGCACAAATCGGCTATGTCTCTTCCATACTTCTGCTCCTAGGTCCCTGGATCTCTTGAAAGTTTCACTTAGAGCTTCTGTTGATCTTCTACTTTGATTCAGCTGCACCAGAGTCAACTGAAGATGAAAGGCTATGGAACCGAGGATTCATTTGGGCAGATGAAGTTACACCCTCCAACTAGATACTCTAGATTTCCTTGAAAACAATTTCTGATCAGCACTTTGGCTGCCTGGCACACACGATACAGAAAAAGTGAAGGCTAAAAAGTCTTCTTCATTCTGAGTCTTTCTGAAATATTTGAGGCTGTTGGTTCTCCCTGTTACTGTGTGGCCCTGAAGACAGTCTTAATGATAATGGCCATGTGAGACAGCAATTGCCGCATTGGGCTGTAGGGAGAGACAAGTGTGACAGATCAATTTTTAAAAGTTAACTTTTTATTTTGAAATAATTATAGGTTCCTATGCAGTTGTAAGAAATAGTAAAGAGAATTCCATGTATCCTTTACCCTGTTTCCCCCATGGTGACATTTTTCAAAACTATAATATCACAACCAGGGTATTTATATTTATTTTTATTTTGTGGCAGCACCATTTGGCATGTGGGATCTTTGTTCCTGACCAGGGATCTAACCTGTGCCCTCTACATTGGAAGCATGGAGCCTTGATCACTGGACCATTAGGGAGGTCCCCACAACCAGGATATTTACATGGTTTCTGCCAATCTTATTCAGATTTTCCAGTTTTACTTGTACTTATTTGTGTGTTTCCGTGTGTGTGTGCTTTTAGCTCTCCACAATTTCTTCACATATGTAAGTTTCTTGTAGCTACCAGGACAAGCAAGAATCAGACTATTTCCATTACTGCAAGTTTACTCTTGTTGCTCAATACCCACTTTCCTTCTTCTACCCTCTCCACTCCCATTTCTAACCTCTAGCAACCACCAATCTTTTCTGCATTTATTAAAGATCATATCACATTTTAATGTAAATGGAATCATACCATATTCATGTTTTAGAATTCACTTTCTTTCTTTTTTTGGCCCAGCATAATTCTCTAGCGATTCATCCAAGTTGTGTGAATTGTATGGTCTGTTCTCCTTTATTGCTGATTAGTATTCCATGCTATGAATATACTACAGTTTTCTTAACCATTTACCCATTGAAAGACATCTGGGTTGTTTCCAGTTTTTGGTATTACAAATAAAGCTTTTATGAACATTCGTAAATGGTTTTATGTAAACATAAGTTTTTATATCCCTGGGATAAATGACCAAGAGTTCAATCACCAGACCATATAGTAGTTACATATTTTCTTCTTTAAGAAATTGAAAAACTTTCTTCTGGAGTGTCTGAACTACACTGCATTCTCACCAGCAATGTATGAACATGTCTTCATGTCACCAGGAGTGCAATTTCTGGGTTGTATGTGGTCGCATGTTTAGTCTTATGAGAGACAGCATACTATTTTCCACGCCAATCAGCAATGTATTAGTGATTGAGTTTTTCTGTTTACTTGCCTGCATTAAATGTTGTCAGTATTTTATATTAGCCATTTTGCATTTCTCTGATGGTTAATGATCTTGAATATCTTGCCATTTGAATATTTGTCATCTGTATATCCTCTTTGTTGAAATGTTTGTGTATGTCTTTCATCTATTTTCTAACTAGATTGTTTTTTTTCATTACTGAGTTATGAGAACTGTTTATGTTTTTCAGGTACTAGTCTTTTGCCAGATATGTGACTTGCAATATTTTCTCCCTTTCTATAGCTTATCTTTCCAATCTTTTAATAGGGTCTTTAGCATAGTGAAAGTTTTCATTTTGATGAGGTTCGATTTACCCATTTTCCTTTTAATGATCATACTTTTGTTGTAAAGACCAAAAACTCTTCTGCTGGGGTTTTATCTTGTTCCTCTGTCTGGATGTTCCTCTGCTGCCTCATTGTATCTAAGTTGCCTCTTGTATTTTTATGTGTGTGATATATTAGCTGCATTTCTTGACCTTGGAGAAGTGGCCTCTGAGAAGGTGTCTTATGTGTTTACTCGCCTCCTCACCCAAGCTATATGCTCTAGGGGTTTCCCCTAAAAAGGGCTCCTTGGGGCCTTCTGTTTTGGGCAGGCTGACTGTGCGGTGGTCTCGGAGGCTTGGTTGGCCCCTAACCCAGCTGCTTGTCAGGCCCTGCCTTGTGTGCACGCTGCCGGCTGCTGGTGACTGAGAGCAAGACCCCAGGGGACCTGAGGGCTAGTGCTGGCTCACAGATGGAATCAGGGTCCAGAAGACTCCAGTGCCCCTAACTGGTGGGTGAAACCAGGTCCTGGGGTCAGTGCTGGGTTACCGATAGGCAGTACCAGGTCCTCATGTTTGCTGCAGGGTCTGGGGGTCCCAGAGCTGGTGTCAAATCGCTTGGGGGAGCAGTTCCTGACACAGCTGAGTATGGGGTCCCTGGTGTGCTGAAGCTTGTGTTGGCCTGTTAGTGGGCAAGACCAGGACCCACGTGGTCCCAGAGTAGATTCTGGCCTGCTAAGGGCAGGCTGTGTCTGAAGCCTGGGGGACTGCGTTTTCCTTGTGTCTGTCTGACGTCTGGCCCCTGGTGGGTAAGGCTGGTCTAGAAGCTTGTGTGTGTTTTCTGGAGGACAAGGCCAGTGCCTGCCCACAGGCGGGTGGGGCTGGGTCTTGGCCCACAAGAGGGTGGGCCTTGTCTGGAGGGGGCTATAGATTCCGGAAGTCTTTAGGAGTCTGTGCTGATGGGACTCTGCCCCTGCCCAGCTGTTTGGCCTGAGGCATCCTGGTGAGGACACCTCCAGGATGTCAGGTGGGGCCAAGTGTGGCCAGGTGTTGCAGCTAATGAGCTAACAACGCCTCTGGCACCAGCTTCTAGAATGAGCTCCTAAACATGGCTCCCGCTGCCGCTCCCTCTCAGCTCTTGCCTCTCCGGGAGACTCTCCTAGAAGAAGCAGGTAGGGCCAGCCCAGGTTCCTATCAAATTATGGCTTTTGCGTTATGTTCCCATGCATATGAGGTTTTGTGTGCCCCCTTTAAGAGTGAAGTCTCTATTGACATCTCTTTCCCCACTCGGGTCCTGTGGGGCTCCCAAATGAAAGTGTTGCTGGTCTTCAAATCCAAATGCTCTGGGGTCTCATCTTGCTGGGGCAGGACTCTGGGGCTGGGGAGCCTGACAATGAGCTCGGAACTCACTCCTGTGGTAGAACCTCTACGGGACGATTATTCTCCAGTTTGTTGGTCTCTCACCCCAGGGTATGTGGAACTTGATCTGCCCCTCCTACCTGGCTCCCTGTGGTTCCTTTTATATGTTTGGTTGTAGACAGTCGTTCCTGGTAGGTTCTGGGCTTGTTCATCAACAGTCCTGCAGATAGTTGTGATTTTGGTGTGCTCCTGAGAGGAGGTAGCTCAGGGTCTGCTGTCTTGAACATTCTACAGACTTCTCTGGTCCCTGCTACTTCCTTTGGTCTCTGAAATCCTGAGACACATTCAGTCTTATAATTGAGCCTATCCCAGAAGTTACTCAGTACTGGGTCACAAAATTTGGAAAGCAGTTGTAATAGTTAATGTTACCGAATTAAGTTGTAGGAACCCTGCTGGAGCCCTAGCCTGGCAGATGCTCCCTGCCCGAGGGAGGTGGGGAGTGGGGTGGGGAGTGGGGTGGGTGGGCACAGTGTTCTTTTTCCATTGGGGCTGGAGCAGCCAACAAGGAAACGGAAGCTAAAATCAGTTAAAAATGGACACAGCACAAGCTTCATGGGTGCTGAAAGAAAGGAGAGGCAGCGACTGCATCCACACACCAACCTCTCACCTACTTTGTGAGGATTTAATTTTAAAGATTAAAGACAAAAGGAGGAGGAGTGAGCCTAACGATGGGGAGGCATATTCATTAGTCAACTGGGGAAAGCCCAAGGCTCTTTTGAGGGAGTGGGTTGCCATCCTCTTTTTACCCCTTTTTTGTCCTTGATGGCCAATCATGGCGTTTAATATGCATGAGGGCTAAGCTGCTTTAGTTGTGTCCAGTGCTTTGCAACCCTTTGGCCTATAGCAAGCAGCCTCTTTTGTCCACGGGATTTTTAGGCAAGAATACTGGAGTGGGTTGTCATTTCCTTCTCCAGGGGATCATCTTCTATGACTCCTGCATTGCAGGCAGATTCTTCACCTGCTGAGCCATCAGGGAAGTCCATTGTTCAATATGCTGATGTAGTAAAATCAAGTTATGTTGAGACTCAGGACCTATTAGAGGTCAGATTCATACCCTCTTGGTCTCAGCTGATTCCATCTGATTTTTTGTTTAATTTCTTCATTTGTTGCTTCCTTTCTTATCTCTGGATCCTTTAACTTAAAAGGTTTATGTTAATTCCTGCGAAAGGTATTGGACAGCAGGTTTTGCACAAGGACAGAGCTGTTAAAGGTCGGGGGTTGATGGATTTGGAGCAAAGACCTGGAGCAGCTCTGGCAATGCTGATGGAATTAAGGGAATAAAATGCAGGCTCTGGGGTCTCAGGGGAAGAAGAAAGGATGCTTTCTTCTCTCCTTTCATCTTTTATCTCTGCTTATCTCTTTATGTTGAACTCACTTTTGCTGTTGTAAAGAAACTTTTTCAATGGGACTCTGTTGGATCTGACTGTCAGCTTAAGTTGATAATATTAGAATACCATGAACTCCTAACAAGACAGAAAGTGTATTGCTTGGGAATTCTGGGAGAAAAGTTCTTGGAAGGATGATGACTGGCTGGACTTAGGTCCAGAAAGTATCCGTCAGACAGTATCTGTGGTGAGAGGAATGGAGTATTCTAACTGGAATGCGGAGCTGTGATTGAGACCGTTATGATCGACAGTGCACATGTCATGGGGCAGGTGAAAGCTCAATTCTGCAACCTTAGGGGCTTTTTTTCTTTTTTTTTTTTTCTTTCCAAAGAATATCTTAAAAAAGATGACCTCTTTAGAAAATGAACCTTGTCTTGATTGAGGTACAGCCACATTAATATTTCTAATGTGTCTTTAGACTATTTTGGTAGTATCATCTTCTATGACAGTGATTGGTAACATCACTGGTCAGCCCCCTGTAATGGAAAGTAAACACCCGCCTCTTGGTATTAAAGAAAAGTTACAGGTGAGTCCTTTAGATGATATTTGCTCACTATGTTGACACATGTGTCCTGGTGCCCAGAGGATTCAGGCAGGACCTATTTGGCAGATATACCAACTAAAAGTGACAGTACCTGTCACAGTGACCTTTAGTACTTCCCTCTAGCTCTGTCTCTGTGAGGATCAAGCTCAACTTTCCCCAAGCCTGTTTTTGGCCATCTCTCATCTCTTTATTTAACATATGGAATGCCCTACACATCTCCCAATTGTAACCCTTCTGTCAAAGCCCAAAGCACTCTTCTCTACAATCAGTCCTCTAAAAACCATGGAATTCTTTCTCTGAAATCTGGAGTCACTTTATTTTCTTCTGGCTACCTTTGCCAGCAGAGTTCTGTCTAGTCAAACCTATGGTTTTTCCAGTAGTCATGTATGGATGTGAGAGTTTGGATTATAAAGAAAGCTGATGCTTTTGAACTGATGCCAAAGAATTGATGCTTTTGAACTGTGGTGTTGGAGAAGACTCTTGAGAGTCCCTTGAACTGCAAGGAGATCCAGCCAGTCAATCCTAAAGGAAATCAGTCCTGAATATTCATTGGCAGGACTGATGCTGAAGCTGAAACTCCAATATTCTGGCTACCTGTTGTGAAGAACTGACTCGCTGGAAAAGACCCTGATGCTAGGGAAGATTGAAGGCAGGAGAGGGGGGTGACAGAGGATGAGATGGTTGGATAGAATCACCAACTCGATGGACATGAGTTTGAGCAAGCTCCAGGAGTTGTTGATGGACTGTGCTGCAGTCCATGGGATCACAAAGAGTCAGACACGACTGAGAGACTGAGAGACTGAACTGATCAGTGTAACTGATCAGTGTAACTCATGTCTCATACCACCCTCTACACACACATACATAAATATATTATTCTTGAGTTCTTTTCTTAGTATTACCCTTCTTGCAGCTAACAGCATGACAGATGTTTGAGGAAGGACCTATGGATTGTTGCTTTTGTCTAATGTCTTTAGTGATTCTTTGCCCATATCCCACTGGAAGGTCCACTTTACATTTTAAACATGAGCATGAAGCCTGCCCAGGATTTCTCCTCTAGCTTTCATATGACCAGACTATCAGGCACATTTTACTTTCCCCAAGTATTCTACCTTGGTATACTCTTTCACTTCTGAGGCTGTGATTTATGATTTCCAAGTTCAAGTTGCTGACGCTGAAATGAGTCACCTAGGTGCTGAACCAATGTTGAGACTTAGTCTGCTAATCTCACAGGATTGGTCCTCCCAGGCTGAGAAATTTTAATTGGGTCAGCCAGTTACAAAAATGTAGTACTTCATTAGTGGTTCAGATGGTAAAGAATCTGCCGGTAATGCAGAAGACCCATGTTTAATCCCTGGGTCAGGAAGATAACCCTGGAGGGGGACATGGCAACCCACTCCAGTATTTCTTGCCTGGAGAATCCCACAGACAGAGGAGGCTGGAGCAAACAGCCCATGGCGTTGCAAAGACTTGGACACAATTGAAGCGACTTAGCATGCACAATATTTCATTCCTTTCTCATGATAATTTCTATTTTGAAAAAGAAAGTGAAACTGAAGATGTTAGTCTCTCAGTCATGTTCAGCTCTTAGGAACCCTAAGGGCTATAGCCCACCAGGCTTCTCTGTTCATGGGATTCTCCAGGCAAGAATACTGGAATGGGTTGCCATTCCTTCTCCAGGGGATCCTCCCAACCCAGGGATTGAACATGGGTTTCTGCATTGCAGTCAGACTTTACCAATGAACCATCAAGGAAGCCCAATGCTTATTTTGAGCATGTACAAATGACAACTTTGAGGCTGACTCAGTTATATTTTATCTAGAAGACATTTAAAAAATATTTTATTGAAATATAGTTGATTTACAATGTTGTGTTAATTTGTACTGTACAGTAAAGGGATTCAGTTATGGCCTTAGGATTTTAATTTCAATAACAGTGAAAGAATTTAACTTCACTAGCTGTTGGAAATTGTATAGTCATAGCTATACATTTACCTGAGTAACATAAATATTTTACTGCTACAATGAATCATCTCTTTTCATAAATATCTCATAAGATAAGAATGGTAATTTTCTTTTAATTCTAGAAAAGAGCTTGTTTCAGGAATACACCACATTAATCTTCATGTTTGTGTGAGCTCGGATCCTTAATTTACTAACCAGTGTTATTTCAAATGCTGGATGTGAGCTTCCTGCTCTTACATCAGAATCTATTAACTGTGAAGAATACCAGGGTCCTCCTTACTGTGTCTCTCTTAGGAAATGACTTTTTCTATTGGGCCTATCTTCAAAGAAACAGTAAGGACATTCTCTCCAGATCCTAACCTGAATTTTTAAATGCATGCTTTCATCTCTTTCTAGCATCTTTCCAATAGCAAAATATCTCCTCTGCTCAAATTTGGCACCATGGTTCCCCTCTTAACTACTACGGTCTTCTTTTGGTCTGTATTTATTTTATGGGCTGAAAGTCTGCTAAATGAATCTTGGGTTATATTACTTGCCTTACCTGTTTCTAAACTGCCTGAAATATAAACTATTTTTTTGTTAATGGTTCAGAGACACGTATATCTCTTTGCTTGAAACTCAGTCTTAACTGCAGTAGAGTGTTTTGCCTTAAAATGCTGATAAATGTAAAGCATTTCACAAAATAAAATAGCATGGTGTCAGATTTACCTTGCATTCTAATTATTTGTTTAAGAAACATACCCGCAAGTTTCAATACATTTTAATAGGCTACTAAATTCTATTTTCTTGCTTTACATACGCTAAATAACTAACCCACAACAGGAATAATGTCTTTATTCCTTTTAGCTCATTAAATAAGCAAAGGAAAATTGTAAAGGAATTTATAAAGAAAGGAAAACAGCACTAAGAATTACCTGAAACATATAATTGACTGTTTGAAGTCTTTTTTTTTTTGGCTATGAACTGCTTTATTTGTCAGTTCTTCTTTTAGCATTTAATTCTCCCAGCATTCATTCATCCAGTCTTTAAGTAAATATTTAAATATCTGTTATTCTGAGCCGCTGACTTAGGCATTGTTGTAAAAGCATGATCCTAGCCATTTATGAGCATAGAGTATAGAAAGCAAGATGGTATACAAACCAGAAATTGAAATATGAGGTCATAATGGTGGTAGCAAGTCACCCTTCCATTCATGCAGTCATTCAGTCATTCATTATTTGGTCCTTTAGTATTTTGGAATTGATACAATATATCAAATATGAGCAGTACAAAGGCAAATAAGACTCAGGTTACAATATCAGTTAACAGAGTTCATAGGAAATGACAGACACACACACACAAATGATGTATCAAGTGTAATAGAGATATGTGCAGGATATTCTGGGGAAAAGAGAATGGGAGCATTCATCCTTGTATGGGAATTGTGGAAACTCATCAATAATACCTGAAGGAAGAGAAAGGAGAACTTTCAAACTATGACATACCACATAAGCAAGGGCAGAGGCATGGGACAAAATGGAATGTGGGAAGAATTGCAAACATTTTCATTTTCCTGGAAGAATATGCGTAAAGGAAGGAGTGGTGAATGAGGCAGGAGTCCTCCGCCATCTGCCAGAGAACACAGAGGAGGCGTGATCCCTCTGAATCCCTAGTTCCAAACATACAGTAAGTTCAGCCTTTCTCTTGCCTCAGACCCGTGTCAGCTGTATGCTCCACGCCTCTTCCTCCGTCTCTCCTCCGCCGAAGTAATAAAAGGCAGAAAACGAAGCTGGCGGAGTCTCGGGACTTTCCTTAAAACTGCTGCTTGTGTGTGAGGGCACCGAGTCTCCTCACACTGCGTTAGCTGAGACCGTCCTCCCCACGATGCGAGTGTGAGCAGTGCAGCAGCGATACCCAGACTTACGCGGGCGCACCTCCGCCGGGCCGTGGAGTCAGACCCGAGGCGTCCCTTGCTGAGCACGTGTCATCGCTGCTGTTGCTGGTGTGAGTGGAATACTGGGGGATCCGGAGACGCGGCTGGGTTAGCTAGAGCAGTGGGGAGCGCTAGGCTAGTCAAGACTGCGGGTGTTTCCCAATTAGTAGAAAAGTATTCCGGCATTTCAACCGTTAACTTAGGTTGGTATGTACTGAATGACTATTGGCCTGGTAAGTGTGCACGTGTGTGTGTGTACGTGTAGGCAAATCAAATGTGATGATAAGGAAAATATAGTATTCTTGGATTATTCCTTACTTCTGGTTTGGGTGAACACTTAGGGAAGTGATGCTGAATAAGAAACGGACGCAGGAGGAAAATGATTAGGAAAGGGTTATCAGTTTCATATTAATTATTATATGTGCCAAAAATTTCAGTTGCTGGTTTCTTATGTCATTCAGGCCTCAGAGGAGAGTTCTTGCTGGAGATAAACTGGATATTGTTGTATTGTCAGGATGTGGGTCATAAAGACACAAAATGCACGGGCCTAAAGCAAAGGTTGATACAGTTGTGCCATTGAAAATATACAATTTATGAATATCAAATACTTAAACTTTTATAATGAAAGTCACATAATGCTTGAAGCATGTGATATATTATGGCAGGCAGACTTGATTATTTTAATATAAAAAGTATACAATCTTAAAATAACAACCCAACATTTAAATTAATAAATATAAATCAATATGAATGGATTATAAACATATAGGATGATTCTAACTCATAATTACATTAATATGGCTTTTAAATATTTGACTTATCAAACAGAAACATAAAAATATTTCAAAATAAATAGTGCTGGATGGGATAGAGGGAAATGCACCCTGTTTGCTACCGTTGAAAGTGTTAATCTATGTTCTCTCTTTGGCAACCAATTTGTTAACATATAAAACATTAAGTTAAAAATGCTATAAACAGAGTATCCTCTAATTTCTGCATACGAAAAGTAGACATACAATGAGACTTACAAACACATGTGCTTTTTCTGATAGACTGTTTAAGAACCTTTTAGCTGTGATTGTTTCTTTGGAGAGAGACTAGGGATACGGTGAAAGAAGCGTTCATATACTCTGACATAGACATTGAATTTTATGTTTAAATATTCAAAATTTTAATTGTTGTTTATGTTATTTTTATCATGTTATTTTACGTGCATATAAATATTTGATAAAGCAGTGTTTGTAGATGGCCATTTAGACATAGGAACTAATCTGGCAGATTTATAAATGTTTCAGAAATATCCCTAACACAACAAGCAATTTCAAAACAATTCTTTTAGTGGCTTGCATGCAAATTTCTCAAATGCAGTTAAACTTAACCGCTCTAGAATTTGAAGATTTAAAGAAAGAAAACAACCTGCAGTAAGACGGGTTTTAAGAATCATATCTACACTTTAAAGTGAAAAAAATGAAACTGTATGTAACAGTATATTCATTCGGTCTATAATGCACTTGAACTATCAGCACGTCTGGTGATTCTATATATTATCCCTGTGCCCAGATCACAATGAGGTTATGTATAAACAAACTAAAAGATTAATCTCCCTGAATTTTTGGCCCCAAAAGCTCAAATATTTACTCTTTTCTTTCAGAATATATTTGCATAATAAAGATTTTATGTTTTCTAGACTTCTTTTATGGAAGTGGGAGAGAAACAGTTTTATCAGCTGTGAGATTTACATGTCAATATTGAATGAGGACAGGAAAAAATGGAATATTTACCTTATGTCAGAAATTTGAAGGAAGGCAGACTGAAAATGATCTGAATTCTGGTTTTTGGTCTTTGCTGACTGGGGCAATAAAGGTTAAAAAGATATCTCACATTTTTAAGTCACTCTTCAAAATTCAACACAGTGGAAATTTGACGTAAAATTTCCTTTCTTTAGAAGCCATGTTGCTTTATGTTTAAACTCCTATTTCATCAGATAGGTTGTGCTCTGGAAAGAAAATTTCAAAATCCCTTCTGTGTTCCTGATCGTGTGAGCCAACACTCAATCCATGTGCAGATTTCCACAGGCTCTGCAGATGACTATTGGACTAGAATGATATTATTTTAAATTATATGATGTTAGATTACCACATACGCTTGTCAGACTAGAGCTGTATTGTTTCACCATATGTGATGTGGTGGCAGTGGTTTAGTAGCTAAGTTGGGTCCAACTCTTTGTGACCCCAGGGATTACAGCCCACCACGCTCCCCTGTCCATGGTATTTCCCAGGCAAGAATACTGGAGTGGGTTGCCATTTCCTTCTCCAGGAGATCTTCCTGAGTAGGTATCAAACCCATGTCTCCTGCATCACAGGCAGTCTCCTGCCTTGCAGGATGATTCTTTACCACTGATACACCAGGGAATATGTGATGCAAATCCATAAATGCTTTCTGAGGAATACCTAAATAGGTAAATTATTCCAATGGGATGCAAAGATGACATGGGCAAAATTTTAAAAAGCAAAGTGAAAGTTGCTCAGTGGTGTCAGACTCTTAGACTCCTCTGTCCATGGAATTCTCCAAGCAAGAAAATTGCAGTGGGTTACTTGTCCCTTCTCCAGAGGATCTTCCAGGCCAGGAGTCAAACAGGTCTCCTGCATTGCAGGCAGATTCTTTATGGTCTGAGCCAGGAAGTTACAAGAGTCAGCTTTTAAAGCTCAAACACTTCTGCTTCTGGCAGGTATGTTTACTTAGGTGTTACATGCTTTCCTTAAGTTATTCAAGGCAAATTACCCAAACTTTCTTCTTAATGCCACATGTAAATATTTTCTAGAATCTTATATTTATGTGTTAATTTGGAAGATGTGTATAAAACTTCAGGTTATTTTATTTCTTAGAAAATTTAACTCATAGTTATGAATATCTAGGTTTTCAAATGATAGTCTAAGTATAATATAATATTATACACTAAACTTGTTTCAATATAATTGTTCTCAATTTTCAGATGACAAAATTAAGAAAGTAACTTGCCCAAGAATGCAATGTTATTAAGAAACAAATAAATATGATCCCTGAGCTTGAGCTGCCTGACTGGGCAAACACACTCTGTTTTCACCATCTTTTGTAGTTCTGTCTTTTAAGGTTATTAAAATAACGTTTCTCTTAAAAGTTAAGAGCTTTTCTTCCCACCCTTAGGAAGAAGCTGCACAGCTTTCACTAGCTATTTTCACCATTTGGAAAGATACTGTATAAGTACTTCCCAAAATAGATCCACTGGGTCCACAGTAAGCTATAGTGAAGTCCTAGAAATTAGTGTCCAATAAAGCTTAACAGATCTTGACCCTCTGCCTGCCGTGAGGCTGCACGGTGCAGCCAGGCTTGTCTAATCAGTGTCCTCCTCTTGATGCTCTTGTAGCTACAAGGCTACGCTCTTGTGTGTAAGCTGTGGCCATGAAATTGAAACAAGCTAAATGACCTACAAGGAACCATTCCAGACCCAGCTCCATAAAACACTGGAATTGACTAAAATGAATTTATTTTCTGAGCCTGTGACTACTAGGGTGGCCAAGGAAATCCCTGCAATCTTTTAGCCTGAAACAAAGAAGAAAAGTGAAGCTATGGTTCTAATCTGAATCTTCACCCTTCGTCTGGTCATGGAAAAATGTCACCTTACTTATTCTGTTTGGCACGAATTCTGAGTCATTCTATCTTAGATACCATACAGTTGAAATATCAACCTGGATTCAGTAAGTGGAGAAATGTTTACAATTAAAGCACTATATGACTAGAAAGCCTTGTTTTACATGGATATGTCATGAAAGATGAGTTTTACTCCTCTGTGCAGTGGTGTTCTGACCATCTCTTCTCCCCACTGGTAGAATTCTGTGCCCTAAATCATATAAGTAACTGTATAACACCCAACAGTGGTCTGATGAGATTGTTGTTGTTAGTCACTAAGTCATGTCCAACTCTCTGAGACCCCGTGAACTGCAGCATTCCAGGCTTCCTTGCGCTTCACTATCTCCTAGAGTTTGCTCGAACTCATGCCCTTTAAGTGGGTGATGCTATCCAACCATCCCATTCTCTGTCTCCCCTCTTCTCCTCCTGCTCTCAATCTTTCCTGGCATCAGGGTCTTTTCCAATGAGTCAGCTATTTGCATCATGTGGTCAAAATATTAGAGCAGCTTCAGCATCAGCCCTTCCAATGAATAGTCAAGGTTGATTTCCTTTAGGAATGACTGGTTTGATCTCCTTGCTTTTCAAGGAAATTTCAAGAGTCTTCTCCAGCACCACAATTTGAAAGCATCAATATTTTGGTACTCAGCCTTCTTTATGGTCCATCTCTCACATCCACACCTGACTATTGGAACAACCATAGCTTTAACTATATGGATCTGTACTTTGACTGTACCGATGAGATTGGCAATAGTTTATTAGTCACACATGTTCACAACCTGAACATACTGCAGAATGAACCAGAGGGGCCAGGCGAAGCAGGCTTTGTAGTAACACAAGAATATTCCTATTGGAGGATGTGATTTGTCTGAATAATCTGATGGTTGGTAGGGAGGGGAAGAGCTTTCCAGTTGGTGCTAGTGGTAAAGAACCAGCCTGCCAATGCAGGAGACGTAAGAGTCGAAGGTTTAGATCCCTGGGTCTGGAAGATTCCTTGGAGGAAGGTATGGCAACCCACTCCAGTATTCTTGCCTGGAGAATTCCATAGAGGAGCCTGATGGGCTAGGATCCATAGGGTTGTAAACAGTCGAACACAGCTGAAGCAACTTAGCACGCAGGCAGGACCTTTGCTTAGTCACTGAGCTATCTAAGCAAGCAGAGAGGTGAAATCTACTAGGTTGCTGAGGAACCATTGGGAACCAGATTGGGTGCAACTGGTCTGACTGATAGTGGAAACAGCAGGGCAGGGACCCTTTCCCATTGGGTGGGGGCATATCTGGTTTCTGGTGAAGGTCAAGCATGTCAAAGCAACATTTGTAATTTTAGATCTTATGATGCAAGTATCTGTAATAATAATTTTCTACCACCCTGAGATCTTAGGAAAATCAGTGAAATAACTGTGTGAAAATACTTAGTAAAAGAAAATGTTGTGAAAATCCTTATTTATTCATGTAAGTCTTATTAGAAAAGCATTGAAACCTCATTCTTATTTTCTATTTATGACTCCATATCTATATAATAATTTATTAATAAGTGAAGAATATACCTTGAATCTAATTCGTGGGCTTACCTCTACTCTTTGCCATTAATAAGTAGAACAGTTGGGTATACAGCATTGCTGTATGTAATGCCCATCCTCCATTGTAGTAAATGGGAAGTGGATTGTGTGGGTAATGCAAGTGGTATTATGAAAAGAGAAACAGACCAAGGAAATCAAGATAGTGGCAGCCTGAAATGTTCAGGAGTCTTTCACTCTACTCTCAGGCTTAATCATTTGCTAGAAGGAATTACAGAACTCAGAAAAACTACTTTACTCATAGTCATGATTTTTTACACCCAAAGAACATGGGCTAAAATCGGCCAAGGCAAGGGAACACCAGGCAGCATCCCAGAGTTAGCAGGTGTGAACTTCTACTTGTCCTCTCCATATGGAGTTGTTTGGATGGCACCTATTTTTCCAGCAACAACATATAAAAATTCACTTGGAGTATTCCCAATAAGTGAAGCTCACCCAAGCTTTGGTTTTCAGAGTTTTCACTGGACCTTGGTCAGGTACACATGGGTGATCGGCTACCCACTCCAGTATTCTGGCCTGGAGAATTCCATGGTCTGTATAGTCCATGTGGTTGCAAAGAGTCAGACATGACTGAGTGACTTGGATTTCACTGGCTGTGCGTACATGGGTGATCACCTGCATGGCTGACTTTAGTCGCTAGACCCTTCAGAGGCTGAGCTCATAAGTGTTCCAAGTTCCTCTGCCTTAAATCATGTTATTAACATTGACAATCCACATATCCCAACACCTCTGGGCAAACAAAGCCACTCTCGCTGAACAGGATTTAGGGTTACCTTTCAGGAGCCAGTGGCAAAGACCTCATCTCTCTTTGGTCAAGGGTAATCGATTACTTGCAACTGACATTCTCTTTCTGACTCAAACACTAATTCACCAGCTTTGACAGCATTGGATATGGTTACCTCACCTGTAAAATAAGAGGGCTGGGCTGTATCAGTGTTTTTCACACTTAGCTTTAAGGAGGATTAGGAGATTTAAAAATTGACTGAGATATTACTGAATATGAAGATTAAGGAAGCAACTGGGAAGTTGCCCGAATCAAAGCAATTCAAAGCAATTTATGTAGTGGACTTTTACCTAAGGCTTAACAGAAAAAAAGTATTTTCTGAGCACTTAGAAGTAGAAAATTCCTGGAAATGCATGGTTTCTAAGGTTCCTTCCATGTCTAGTGTTGGAGGATAGCATAGTTTTAAGAAAAGACAACATATTGTCATATAATTATTTGGATACTTTGTATTTTAATATAGTAGTAGTATGATTAAAATATATTTTTAAAATTCTGACATTATCCTGAACATTTATATAATGTATGCTTATTCATGATAATAATAACATTCTTTGATTGGTGGTAGTTTATGTAACAGAAACTTCTTTAACATCTCTATAGATGTTTCTTGAACCCTATTATGTAAGTTCCATTTCTCCATTTTCCAGTTGAGCATTTGGTTTTCCAGTGTATGAAAACTCAGTGTAGTCAGAATACAATAAATAAAACATATTGATGTCTCTGTAAGAGAAATATTAGGTCCTTATAAATTATTAGAAAATATGAAATAGATTTGGATACTTTTGCACAGACTAAAGAGTCTGAAGACAGAAGTAAATTTTTGTATTATCTATTCTAACCCCATTCAGTCAGCTATTTCAGCAGAGAAGCTGAGGATAGACACTTGCTTTATAGTCCCTTTTGAACATAGTTCCGATAACTTAGAATTTCAAGATGTTTGATTTGTAAATTGAAGAAGATCTGACATATTTCTCACAAACAGAATTGTAAGCTACAGTACCAAGATTAAACATAATTTGAAAGACATCTTGAGGATGCATAGACTAGGAGTTAGTTGACTTGAGTGTTAGTTCCAGCTCTGAAACTCATGAATTCTATGTCTTTGAATACTACATAACTCCTTTCTCATCAGTGTTTTCATGTGACTAATGAGGGGGATTAATCTGAGTCTCCTGGTTTTTGCAGTGCATGAAGTTGATAGCCTGGCCTTTTTATAGTTTAGCTACATGTTAGATATTTACAACCAAAAACTTAGGATGTATTGTTTCCTTATTTTGTGAGAAATCATTTCATCGCATCTTAATCACTTGTCAGTGATTGCTTCTCACAGGGCAGCTGGGTAGGTTCAAAATCTGCTAGAACTTCACTAGTATGATTTCCGATATTTTATGCAGTTTTCAAGTTTCTTTGCTTCTATCATAAAAATTTGTTTGGCTGTGTAAAAGCCTTGACATTTGTTTTCCAATTCATTTGACCTTTAAGAACAACAAGTACACACGCCCAGTTTTGCCACTTCTATTAAATTACCAGCTATAAAGGGCATGCATTTACTACTATTGCTAGTGATTACTAAAAAGCTATGCTGTGTGGTTCCAAGACCCTGCTAATATAATGTACGCTATGACATCATGCCATGCTCCTGAGGTGGCAGGCCTCTTTTGTTCCATAGATGGCTGGACGTTTGGGGCTGAGAACAGGCAATGCCTATGATGTAACCAGATTTAGTGGTGGCTATCACAGTGAAGTGATGTGGAAGTGAAGTCGCTCAGTTGTGTCTGACTCTTTGCCACCCCGTGGACTGTAGCCCACCAGGCTCTTCTATCCGTGGGATTCTCCAGGCAAGAATACTGGAGTGGGTTGCCATTTCCTTCTTCAGGGGATCTTCCTGACCCAGGGATCGAACCCAGGTCTCCTGCATTGCAGGCAGATGCTTTACCCTCTGAGCCACCAGGGATAGCCACCAGGGCTATTACTGTACCACACCACTATCATGGGTCCCTTCACTGCAATGAGATAACATTCTTAGTAACAGTCACACCCAAGTCCTTAATTTATCTTCTTTGTAGGGAGATGGGATTGTACACATGGATCACATCACTGAGTTTTAATCTAAAAAGTGCATCACCCATTCCACCTCCTATGCAATAAATAAATCTTGACTTAAAACCTGAATGTAGAAAATCAGAATGTTCAAGTGAGAATGCTCCCTTGAAAGCAAAATCATTACAACTATCTCTGAACATATGAGCTAATAACCAATAAAAACACAATTCTGTGTGGAAAGCTGCAACTGGTAACCAATACTTTAATTCCACCAAGTTATTCCACATAAGCAAGAAGTTCTGTATATTCTCCAAACTGTACTATAAAAAGTTTATATTTAAGCTAAAATCACCACAGTAATTAAAATGCATCATACATTTTGAGTTCACTTTGAATGAGTGAGATTTTTCAACTAACCTAAAGTAAAGCAAACCAATTAGGAAGCCATCTGGGTAAAATTAAATTTTAGGAAATGACAAGTAAAAACGTGAATCCTTAACACTGTCATGGCTTCCAGTGATTCTCAGAAAGATCTACTGAAGATCTAAGCTATTAACACTTAACCCTTTAAATTGGCTAGTGTTTCTTAATGTTGGGTATAATAACCTGTACAAATTAAAATAAATATGAATGCCTAAGCCCATCACAGATATCTTGTTTTAATCAATCTGTTTGTGGGGTAAGGCACTAACATTTTAAAAAGCTTTTTTTTCAGGTAATTTTATTGTATCATTAGGATTTAAGACTCCTGACTAGATGTACTTAGTAGCATCAAATTTCCATTTTTCTCATTGTACGTTAAGAAACCACTTCCTCCATTTCCCTTGGTTCATGAAGTTACATTATCTATTAATTTACATGTTGTATGTGGGCTTTTAGAATATTTTGATCGAATAATGTAAAATACTTTCTTAATGTTTCTCTAAAAATGTCACCAAAATGTTAACATTCTCAAATATTCTTATTTGCTAATAATGGGTGTTTCTTTCATCCTCTTCTTTTTCTCCTCTTCTTGTCCTCCTGTCCCTTCTTCCTCCTTCTCCTTCCTCATCTGTTTCAATGTTATGAGTCCAATTTCATATGATCTATTTGTAGTTTTTCAACTTCCTATTCCAAATGAATTCACCTCTACGTACTAAATCTCAAGCTCACATTTTTGGATTTATCTGAAGTGTGGTATCCTTAGGTCAGTTTCTTCCTTCTACTTCCTGACTGGTAGATGATAATCTCTTCAACCTTTAATAATTATGGTTTAGGGATCTTTCAATTGCATTTCCATTAGTACATTTTGGGAGTCACTTAATGCTCTGCTGCTCTTTTTTGGGTCCTATGACCATTGTCAGATATACTTTTCAAAGGATTTGAGTGTTCTTGGCAATGTTTGAAGAGGAACTTAGAGATTATCTAATTAAATATCATGATTTTGTTAAGGCAAAACTGTAGCTTCATTTTAATATTTAGGCTAAAAAGGGAGGTGCCAAGTTTTGACTCTGATAACTAATATACATCAACATGGGGCTGATGCACAGGATGATTCAAGTAGAGGATGTGGGGTGGGAGGTGGGAGGGGGCTTCGGCATTGGGAGATTGTGTTCACCTATGGCTGATTCGTGTCAATGTATGGCAAAACAAATACAGTATTGTAATTAAAAATAAATAAATAAATAAATTAATTAAAAAAATAAAGGGAAATAATTTGAGGGAATGGTATGGTGGATCATGCTAGCTTTGTCCTAATATCTGTTCTCTCCTTTTTACAGTAATAATTTCCAGTGTTTGTAGAGCACAAGATTGCCTAGAATAAAATCTACATATATCCATCCTCTCTGCAGCTATATGTGATATCTACAGCTATATATTATATCTACAAAGATGGTAAAAACAGCTTCCAAGAATTGTCTATAAAGTGGCATGCTTTCTGTTCTTTTCCCCCATTTCCGGTGGGCTGGAGTACATTCGTAATTTAGTTGGAATTGTAGCTGATATCTTGTTCTGTGATGTGGTGTTGGGATTAGAAGTCATGTGTAACAGAGGGACAAAATGAAAAGAAAGTACATCCCTGAGCCAGTGGTTTGCCAGTCAGCTCTAGAGCAATTATCACTGTCAAAGAGGAACAGAGCCAGACATTTGTTAAAGCAACAAGACAGAATTTTCTTTTTGCTCCTGCAGTTGGAGAAGAGAGAGACTTCAGTATAAATTGAGTCCAACTCTAATCCAGGCAGAGATGACTGGGAATTTTAGGGGAGAATGACAAGTTAGGAAGAATCAGGTAGGGTCTCGAGCATCAGGAGTGTGGAAAATCACAAAAGTTAATGGGGCTGATTTTTAGTAACAGACAAGTCAGGTGTTGGCTCAGTGTATATATTCGCAGTTTGATTTGGAACAAATGGTAAATTCTTCTGGTAGCCTTGAGTTTTCCAAATCAGGAACTTAACAGGTCTGAGTCATCTGGGGATATGGTCTTGAGCTGCTGGAAATCATGTTAGTGTCTGTTTGAGTCAAGTGTTGGAGATCAAGGAAATCTTTTGTGTTGAGAACTTTCTGAGTTTGCGGAGAAGATGGCTCAGAGGAGCCTGATTAAATTTTGGTCAAGCACACAGTATTTCACTTCCAGACATCTTAAATATGAGCATGAAATTAAATTCAAAGTTGTTTAATACCATCTCAGCCTTGTTGAACTAAAGTGTTACCAATTGTAATGAATACAAGTTATCTTCTTTAAAATAGATTATATTAAATATTGATGATGAGATATATAATAGCTTGTATCAGGCCAAGAGTTTATTTTTGATGCTGAAGTTCAGGAAAAGATTAGGACTAGGGAAGATTAACAAGGATATAGTATTGACAACTATGAAATTGAGTTTCTCTGCAAAGGATGAGAATGACTGAGGAAGAGAAAACAGCCAAGGATAAAATCTAGAGGCAAGCCTGCTTTTGGTTATGTCTTAAATTAGTTTTCAAAAGTACTGAGCGGGTTCTTTTTATCTCCCTTTTCTTCCTCTCCAGCTTTACTGAGATATAATTGACAATTAAAATTACATATAATCTTTACAACTTGAGGGTTTGATACTTGTATGCATTGAGAAATAATCATCTCAAGCTAATTAACATACCCATTTTCACAGTTATTACTTCTTTTATTCTTCCTTTCTTTTTCTGTGTTAAGAATACTTCAGATTTACCCTCTCAATGGTAAAGAATCTGTCCGCAATGCAGGAGACCCTGGTTACATCCCTGGGTTGGAAAGATCAAATGGAGAAGGGAACAGCTACTCACTCCAGTATTCTGGCCTAGAGAATTCCATGGACTATATAGTCCTTGGAATTGCAAGGAGTCGGAAAGGACTGAGTAACTTTCACTTTCACGCTCTTAGCAAATGTGAAGTGTACAGCACAGGATTATTAATTCAGTTCAGTTCAGTAGCTCAGTTGTGTCCGATTTTTGTGACCCCATGAACTGTAACCCGCCAGGCCTCCCTGTCCATCATCAACTCCTGGAGTTCACTCAAACTCATGTCCATTGAGTAGGTGATGCCATCCAGCCATCTCATCCTCTGTCATCCCCTTCTCCTCCCGCCCCCAACCTCTCCCAGCATCTGGGTCTTTTCTGATGAGTCAACTCTTCACATGAGGTGGCCAAAGTATAGGAGTTTCAGCTTTAGCATCAGTCCTTCCAATGAACACCCAGGACTGATCTCCTTTAGCACGGACTGGTTGGATCTCCTTGCAGTCCAAGGGACTCTCAAGAGTCTTCTCCAACACCACAGTTCAAAAGCACCAATTCCTTAGCGTTCAGCTTTCTTCACAGTCTAACTATCACATCCATACATGACCACTGGAAAAACCATAGCCTTGACTAGATGGACCTTTATTGGTAAGGTAATATCTCTGCTTTTCAATATGCTATCTAGGTTGGTCATAACTTTCCTTCCAAGGAGCAAGCGTCTTTTAATTTCACGGCTGCAGTCACCATCTGCAGTGATTTTGGAGCCCCCCCCCAAATACAGTCTGACACTGTTTCCACTGTTTCCCATCTATTTCCCATGAAGTTATGGGACCAGATGCTATAATCTTAGTTTTCTGAATGTTGAGCTTTAAGCCAACTTTTTCACTCTCCTGTTTCACTTTCATCAAGAGGATTTTAAATTCCTCTTCACTTTCTGCCATAAAGGTGGTGTCATCTGCTTACCTGAGGTTATTGATATTTCTCCCAGCAACCTTGATTCCAGCTTGTGCTTCTTCCAGCCCAGCATTTCTCATGATGTACTCTGCATAGAAGTTAAATAAGCAGGGTGACAATTTACAGCCTTGACGTGCTCCTTTTCTTATTTGGAACCAGTCTGTTCCATGTGCAGTTCTAACTGTTGCTTCCTCACCTGCATATAGGTTTCTCAAGAGGCAGGTCAGATGTTCTGTTATTCCCATCTCTTTCAGAATTTTCCACAGTTTATTGTGATCCACATAGTCAAAGGCTTTGGCATAGTCAATAGAGGAGAAATAGATGTTTTTCTGGAACTCTTTTGCTTTTTCCATGATCCAGTGGATGTTGACAACTTGATCTCTGGTTCCTCTGCCTTTTCTAAAACCAGCTTGAACATCTGGATGTTCACGGTTCACATATTGCTGAAGCCTGGCTTGGAGAATTTTGAGCATCAGTTTACTAGCGTGTGAGATGAGTGCAATTGTGCAGTAGTTTGAGCATTCTTTGGCATTGACTTTCTTTGGGACTGGAATGAAAACTGACCTTTTCCAGTCCTGTGACCACTGCTGAGTTTTCCAAATTTGCTGGCATATTGAGTGCAGCACTTTCACAGCATCATCTTTCAGGATTTGAAACAGCTCAACTGGAATTCTATCACCTCCACTAGCTTTGTTCGCAGTGATGCTTTCTAAGGCCCACTTGACCTTACATTCCAGGATGTCTGGCTCTAGATGAGTGATCACACCATTGTGATTATCTGGGTCGTGAAGATCTTTTATGTACAGTTCTTCTGTATAATCTTGCCACCTCTTCTTAATATCTTCTGCTTCTGTTAGGTCCATACCATTTCTGTCCTTTATCGAGCCCATCCTTGCATGAAATGTTCCCTTGATATCTCTAATTTTCTTGAAGAGCTCTCTAGTCTTTCCCATTCGGTTGTTTTCCTCCTTCTTTGCATTGATCGCTGAAGAAGGGTTTCTTATCTCTTCTTACTATTCTCTGGAACTCTGCGTTCAGATGCTTATATCTTTCCTTTTCTCCTTTGCTTTTTGCCTCTCTTCTTTTCACAGCTATTTGTAAGGCCTCCCCAGATAGCCATTTTGCTTTTTGCATTTCTTTTCCATGGGGATGGTCTTGATCCCTGTCTCCTGTACAATGTCATGAACCTCCTTCCATAGTTCATCAGGCACTCTATCAGATCTAGTCCCTTAAATCTATTTCTCACTTCCACTGTATAATTGTAAGGGATTTGATTTAGGTCATACCTGAATGGTCTAGTGGTTTTCCCTACTTTCTTCAAGTTAAGTTTGAATTTGGCAGTAAGGAGTTCATGATCTGAGTCACAGTCAGCTCCTGGTCTTATTTTTGCTAACTGTATAGAACTTCTCCATCTTTGGCTGCATAGAATATAATCAGTCTGATTTCGGTGTTGACCATCTGGTGATGTCGATGTGTAGAGTGTTCTCTTGTGTTGCTGGAAGAGGGTGTTTGTTATGACCAGTGCTTCTCTTGACAAAACTCTATTAGTCTTTCCCTGCTTCATTCCATATTCCAAGGCCAAATTTGCCTGTTACTTCAGGTGTTTCTTGACTTCCTACTTTTGCATTCCAGCCCTCTATAATGAACAGGATATCTTTTTTGGGTATTAGTTCTAAAAGGTTTTGAAGGTCTTCATAGAACTGTTCAATTTCCACTTCCTCAGTGTTATTGTTTGGGGCATAGGCTTGGATAACTGTGATATTGAGTGGTTTGCCTTGGAAACTAACAGAGATCATTCTGTCATTTTTGAGACTGCATGCAAGGACTGCATTTTGGACTCTTTTGTTGACCATGATGCCTACTCCATTTCTTCTAAGGGATTCCTGCCCACAGTAGTAGATATAATGGTCATCTGAGTTAAATTCACCCATTCCAGTCCATTTTAGTTCCCTGCTTCCTAGAATATTGATGTTTCCTCTTGCCATCTCCTGTTTGATCTCTTCCAATTTGCCTTGATTCATGGACCTAACATTCCAGGTTCCTATGCAATGTTGCTCTTTACAACATTGAAGCTTGCTTCTATCACCAGTCCCATCCACCACTGGGTATTGTTTTTGGTTTGGCTCCATTCTTTCATTCTTTCTGGAGTTATTTCTCCACTGATTTCCAGTAGCATATTGGGCACCTGCAGACCTGGGGAGTTCATCTTTCAGTGTCCTACCTTTTTGGCCTTTTCTTTTTCTTATTTTTTAACATACCTTTTGCCTTTTCATACTGTTCATGTGGTTCTCAAGGCAAGAATACTGAATGGTTTTCCATTTCCTTCTCCAGTGGACCACCTCTCCACCATATTGTACATTAATTCTCAACAACTTGTTCATCTTGTCTGAATGAAACCTTGTACCCCTTCACCAACATCTCCCCATTCTTCCTCCAACCCCACCAAACCCCTGTTAACCACTGTTCTACTCTCTGCTTGTATGATATTTCAGTCTTTTAGAGAACAACAGGTTAATACATAAAAGATGTAGACAATGTTTGTTAAACACATTTAAGTGGGAGAACATCTTATCTTAATTTCTTCTCAAACCAATTCTCCCCACTTAATAGGTGGAAAGCTCATCTTTCCTTGTTTTACATTTTTTTTCTCCATTGTTGACTAATCTAAAGATTCTCTAAAGACTCTGGTTGCTGTGAAACATTCTCATTTGCTCTGCTTTTTTATTCCTAAGTGTTTCTAGTCATTGCTTCCCATCTATATGATTCACTTGTGCTTATGTGATAAATACAAAACAGAAAGTAGTTTTTATTGCAATATTAAAAGAATTCCTAATTTGAAAAATCTTTTGTAATGTACTATAATCATAAAAATGAAACTTTATTCCAACATTATATTGTGTACATCTCTCAAATATCATATTAACTTTTTAATGTGCATTATTATAGTCAATGAATTTAACACCATGCTTACCTAAAGGTAGCATTATCAGGGGAAAAAACCCCTGAATATTTCCAAAGTGAAATTTGGATCTCCATATGAACCCACTCCAGTACTCTTGCCTGGAAAATCCCCTGGATGGAGGAGCCTGGCAGTCTACAGTCGATGGGGTTGCTAAGAGTCAGACACGACTGAGCAACTTCACTTTCACTTCTCACGTTCATGCATTGGAGTAGGAAATGGCAACCCACTCCACTGTTCTTTCCTTGAGAATCCCAGGGACGGGGGAGCCTAGTGGGCTGCCGTCTGTGGGGTCGCATAGAGTCAGACACGACTGAAGCGACTTAGCAGCAGCATGAACTTTCCCCAGTGTGACTAAAGTCATAATGAGCGTAGAGACTGGGGCTTCTTAAGAGACAACAAATAAGCAACAACTTTATAGCAGTGTCGTTTATATTTTTTCTACCATTGTTGACTCTGGATAACTTGATTTCTTGTGTTCAAGGCCCCACTTCTACTTCAGAGAGTTAAAATATGGCTAATCTATTAAAGAGAAGGAATGAGATCATCAGCCCAGCCAGCAAAATTTGGGATTCTTATCTATGATTGTCTCATCATCTGCCTCATGGGTTCTCTAAAGATACAAACTAAAGATTAAAATTGTCTTTTGAATGTGAGGTTTAGAAAAGGACAATGGCCCAAATGGTTACTGGGGCATTGTTAATAATCCTAAATGCTTTTCTTCCGTTTAGTTCAATTCAATTCAATTTAGCTTATACCTTTTGAGTATTAGCAACAGGCTAAAACTATGCAAGACTCTAATGCTACAGAGTTATTCAAGAGAAGACCCTTGTGTCTTAGTACATAAAAAGAAAGATTAGCAAAAAACACAGCTGCAAATCTTTGCAATTTGTGCTGTGTGTAAGACAACATGGTAACAAAGACAATGAACTACTGAGAGATTCATAGAGAAAATGTGACTTAGGGAAGAGTACACTGAAAAAATGATGCTTGGGTTGGGTAGAACTAGTGCATAAATATTATCAAGAGAAGAGGAGGCAGTAAACAGGGGAGGATATCTGTGGGTGTGGAAAGGAGAATGTGATATTTAGAAAAAGTTAGGCTTCCCTAGTAGCTCAGACGGTAAAGCGTCTGCCTACAATGCAGGAGACCCAGGTTCGATCCCTGGGTTGGGAAGATGCCCTGGAGAAGGAAATGGCAACCCCCTCCAGTACTCTTGCCTAGAAAGTCCCATGGTCTGAGGATCCTGGTAGGCTACAGTCCACGGGGTCTCAAAGAGTCGGACACAACAGCGATTTCACTTTTACTTTAGGCTTCCCTGGTAGCTTAGCTGGTAAAGAATCTGCCTGCAATGCAGGAGACCCCGGTTCGATTCCTGGATCAGGAAGTTCCCCTGAAAAAGGGATAGACTATCCACTTCAGCATTCTTGGGCTTCCCTGGTGGCTCAAATGGTAAAGAATCTGCCTGCAATGAGGGAGACCTGAGTTTGATCCCTGGGTTGGGAAGGTCCCCTGCAGGAGGGCTTGGCAGTCCACTCCAGTACTCTTGCCTGGAGAATCACCATGGACAGAAGAGCCTGGCAGGCTACAGTCCACAGAGTCGCAGAGTCAGACACAACTGAGTGACTAAGCAAACAGAGCTAATATACGGAAGACAGGAGAGGAGGTTAAGAGGTAGAAAGAATCTATATCATTTATTGCATGGTTAAAAAAATGTACTCTAACATACAATGGAGGCTTTTAAGTAGGAGAGTAAAAGTTGAGATTTGTGATTTAGAAATGTGACTCTGACATCATTGCAGATTAAGAGCAAGAAGAGTGGAAGAAAGACGTAATGTGGGTGTTCAGCAGGCTATAATTGACTGTTTGTAAAACCCAGAGAGAAGATTGATGTTAGTGTAAAAGTGCTCAAAGAATAAACAACTGAATTCATATCAAAGCACTAGGAATGGAGAAGGCAAGGGCAACCCACTCCAGTACTCTTGCCTGGAAAATGCCATAGACGGAGGAGCCTGGTAGGCTGCAGTCCATGGGGTCGCTAAGAGTCAGACACGACTGAGCATCTTCACTTTCACTTTCATGCATTGGAGAAGGCAACGGCAACCCACTCCAGTGTTTTTGCCTGGAGAATCCCAGGGATGAGGGAGCCTGGTGGGCTGCCGTCCATGGGGTTGCACAGAGTCGGACACGACTGAAGTGACTTAGCAGCAGGAATGGAGAAGGAGAAAAGAATTTAAGATATATTAAAGAGGTAGATGAAGAGAACTGATAACTGATGGAGTATGGAAAATTAGAGAAAAGCAAGTTTCTGTAATAATTATGTTTTGTGTTTGATAAAATGTAGTCATTCAGTTAAAGAATGTAAAACGGTTAACATTGACCTTTAGAAAATAAAAGAGTAGGAAATTGTAAGAAACTCATAAGTACCACGATTTGCTCATGTGAGTTCTTAAAACATTCTAGGTAAAAAAGACTAAAGGCATAAATGAAAAAAGTGAAGAATTATTGTGTAAGTTAATTGATAATGGATTATATTATGACCAATCATTTCTAAAGTTTTACAAAGGTGAATGAAGAATCATGGGGTTGTTTAACATAGTTTATTGGTACTTGAAATTATAGTTTCTAATACCTACTTTGAGGTTGACATGAACAGATAAGTTTTTTTGTAAGAAGTATAACTTTGGCATTTATTAGCTTTTATACACAAATATGAACTCAAAATATTATATTCATGATGTATGAATTTGCTCTTTTAATGATATATATTTTCACTTTCTTTTAGTGATATATTATTAAGTGCTTAGCACATGTAATTGACTAATGATATTCTGAATATCAGCATAGTAATAACTTATGGAAAGATTTATAGATTTTGTATCCAGACACCAGTGTTACAGAATTTCTCAGTGGAATCTGGTAACATGTGTTTCTTAGGCTTAGTTAGTTCAGTTCAGTCACGCAGTCATGTCCGACTCCTTGCAACTCCATGAATCACAGCACACCAGGCCTCCCTGTCCATCACCAACTCCCAGAGTTCACTCAAACTCATGCCCACCAAGTCGGGGATGCCATCCAGCCTTCTCATCCTCTGTCATCCCCTTCTCCCCTTCTCCTCCCAATCCCTCCCAGCATCAGGGTCCTTTCCAATGAGTCAACTCTTCGCATGAGGGGGCCAGAGTGTTGGAGTTTGAGCTTGAGCATCAGTCCTTCCAGTGAACACCCAGGACTGATCTCCTTTAGGATGAACTGGTTGTATCTCCTTGCAGTCCAAGGGACTCTCAAGAGTCTTCTCCAACACCACAGTTCAAAAGCATTAATTCTTCGGTGCTCAGCTTTCTTCACAGTCCAATTCTCACATCCATACATGACTACTGGAAAAGCCATAGCCTTGGCTAGATGGACCTTTGTTGGCAAAGTAACATCTCTGCTTATGAAAATGCTATCTAGCTTCGTCATAACTTTCCTTCCAAGGAGTAAGTGTCTGCTATTTCTTAGCTTAGCTTCCCTAAAGAAGCCTTGAGGTGGAGGTTGCATGTGCTATGTTTATTGAGTAGTGCTACTGGGAATCATATTTGTGAGGGGCAGAAGGAAGGGAGAATGCACAGAAGCTAGGCTATGATGCAGTGTGAAAAAAATCTTTAGTTTATTCCATGGAGAGCTTTGGAGTTCATCCAAACTTGCTATTTGCCCTAAATTAAGGCAATAGATTTGGGATGCCTATGGGGAGGGATTACCCTTGATTGAGGTAATTTCTGGAAAGATTGAACTGTGAGCCATCAGCAGCTAACACTACTGGCAAGCTGGGGGAATGGTCCTGCAGGGCACATCCATAACAGTCCATTCTTTGTGCCTCTTGGTTCCACTTTTATATAATGTCTTCTTCATTTGGGAACAGGTCCTCTGGGGAAAGTTGAAAGAAGTTTAGTGGAATGACTACAGTACCCCCTCACCATAGTTGACCTTGAGAATACAACTGGTATTCATTTTTATTTCCTCTGCTGCTCATCTGACCTTCCCTGGTGGCTCAGATGGTAAAGAATCTGCCTGCAATGCAGGAGACCTGGATCCGATCCCTGGGTTGGTAAGATCCCCTGGAGAAGTGAAAGGCTACCCACTCCAATATTCTGGCCTTGAGAGCTAGATTTCTCTTATCCTTCCAGTAAATCCCTAGAAGGCCTTCCTGATCCAGTAGCCCAGACTTTCATTCCCGAGAGGTCTGATCTCTTGGTTTACATAATCTTATCAGACCACTGTATTTGTCTATTTACCATCCAAATTAGGTTTGAAAGTATCAAGAGACCACCAGATTACCAGAGGACCACCTGATTACCAAATATATTCTTCTCTTCCTCAGTGTGTCTTAAAAGACCTATCTTCTCCTGATGATCAAGAACAATTACAGCTGCATGGATGGTTGCTTCTTTCCTGTGCCAAAGGAGCCTGGAGTCATGGCAATTTTAATGGGATTTTGCTGTTTTCTTGGTGGAAGTATTTTTCTTCTAGGACTCTCTGCTTCTAAAATGCATTTTCCAGATTCGACAGTTGAAAAACAAATTTTCTAAGCAGTCTATAGGAGTGATGTAAGAATTTCTAGAACTTTTATTCTAATTCACTGATTGACTCCAGCTGTTTTCAATCCGGGGTTCACTAATTTATTGTAATTAATACAAAAGTTATGATTTTAATACATCTCATATCCTCCTGGGTTTCATTTTTCTTAATTTTTCAATTTTGTTAATAATTCATTTGAGATAAATCATAATGCATTTTCCCCATCCTTAAACAATGTCCTTAAAGATTTTGGCATAGATTTTAAGAAGATCATTTCTGTATATGTCAACCTTTCTACCAGTCAACGTAAATAACAAGCATGAGCTATAAACGATGGATTTGTTATACCACATTTATAGCTTGATTTTGGCAGGTACATGAAATTTTTCCTAATTGTATGTTGTATAATTAATCTGTACGATGACATATCTGCTTCCTTGAGGAAAAATAGTGTAGAAATTTGACATACAATTAAACTAGAATCATGAATGGATCATGCTGATGAAAAGATGCAGAAAAATATTCTAAGGAGAAAGTTTGAAGAAACTGAGGAGATGTGAAAATGTCTTTAAAAATCTCAAGGCTTCCAGGAGAAGTCTACTATTCCTGTGGAGCCCTAGGAAATAGAAATTCAGTTGATACAATACAAGGAGTAATATTTTTAAAATTCAGGGAATGCTAAACAAAAAATAGTTGGTCAGCAGAAACTGAATAAAAGAGACATGTAGGAGAACCCAGATATGGGCTTGAATACTCAGGAATGACCATCAGTATTCTTTCTAACCTGAGCTGCTATGATTGATTTTTCTTTTCCTCATTTCTGTAATCCCAGTTCCTGAAAATGAAAGTCACTCAGTCGTGTCTGACTCTCAGAGACTCCATGGACTGCAGCCTGCCAGGATCCTCTATCCATGTAATGATCCAGGCAGGAATACTGGAGTGGGTTGCCATTTCCTTCTCCAGGGGGTCTTCCTGACCCAGGGTCTCCTGGGATTGAACCCAGGTCTCCTGCATTGGCAGGTAGATTCTTTACCATCTTCTCCTATAGCAGGACTAAATTTCATGGATCTGATGTGGACAAGAATGACTGAGATACTTTAGGTTACAAAGATTATTTTTAAAAAAAGGTGTGTTGATTAAAATATAATTTGCATACTTTCATAACTGATGTAGAGCCCATACAAAACCTTCACACAAATGTTTATAGGAGCTTTGTTCGTAACTGACAAAAATTGAAAGTAGCCAAGCTGTGTTTCAATGGGTAAATGAGTAAACAAACAATAGTACCTCCATGCAATGGAATATTACTCACTGATGAAAAGAAATGAGCTATTGAGCCACAAAAGAACATGGATGAATCTTACAAGCATATTGCTAAGTGAAAGACGGCAATCTGAAATGGCTTACAGAGTTAATGATTTCAACTAGATGGCATTCTGGAAAAGACAAAACTTCGGAGACAGGAAAAAGATTAGTCATTGCCAGAGGGTTGAGAGTAAGGGAGAGTGGAGGATGAATAGGTAGAGCACAGGGGATTTTTAGGGCAGGGAAGTTCCTCTGTATGTTAATGATGGACACATGTCATTATACATATATCAAAACTCAGAGAGTATAAAGCAGAGGGAACCATATGTATTCTATGGACTTTAGTTAACAGTGTACTGGTATTGATTCATCAATTGTACAAAATGTACCACATCAGTGCAAGATGTTAATAATAAGGGAAATTGAGTGGAGGAATGAGAAAGAGTACATGGGAACTACTTTTTGTACTTTCTGCTCTGTTTTTTTGCAAACCTAAAAATGCTCTAAAAACATAGTTTATGAATGAAAAAATATGTATAACTACTTACGTACTTTCGTAACTGATGGAGGAACCTTTAAAAATGACACAATACAGGGTATGAATGCATTAAATGGAGACTTTGCTTTAAAAGTTGAAAAGATAAAATACTCCACTATCCTGAGTCCTTTTCATTCTTCTTTCTTAACTAAAAAGAAAGAAAAAAAAGTGAAGTCACTCAGTTGTGTCCAACTGACTCTTTGCGACCCCATGGATTGTTGCCTACCAGGCTCCTCCCTCCATGGGATTCTCCAGGCAAGAGTACTGGAGTGGGCTGCCATTTCCTTCTTCCTGACCCAGGGATTGAACCTGAGTCTTGTGCATTAAAAGTCATAGGGAAATTTTGCTGATTATTAGTACTGATAACTTAGTCTTCCTACAAGTTTGTTTTACGGTCCACCATACCTGGCACAGCTAGTTAGGATTATTTACTTTTTTATTGAGAGGTGTTATTTGGCTGACTTTGTCAATTTTTTTTTCAAATGCAAGGCTCCAGGGCATTTCTTGGTTTCTGTTCAATTTAGATTTCATTTTTATGTGGGAATCTCTTAATTGATGTAATTTATATCCAGTATCGTACACACACACACACACACACACACACACACACACACACGCACACACACACAATGCACCGCATATGATTGTGTGCTTATGCACCTCTGAGTTCAGCCACAAATTACTTAGAAACTTCATTACTTCTTAATAGATGCTGTGTGGGCTTCTTTCAAAGATGTTTTCTATCGTGCATTCGAATCTGCCTGAGGCACATCTTCTAACGAGGCTGGAAATCTGCTTCTCGCCTCCAGTAAACTCCTGTGTGGCAGCAGTGATTGGAAAGAATTCATTCTTTGAAATTATACAATATAATTGATAGCATTTGTGCAGTTGGAAAATTGTTGCTCATACCTATTGTTTCGTCTTCTCTGATGGTGGCCAAGTCAGATAAACTATTTTTAAATCTGGGCCATTTCTGTTCTTGCCTCCAGGTATATAGATCCTGATGATTTTTAGAATTCAATTCAGCCAAGTGAGAATTCAAACGTGAGATTTCTGTTTCCTTGGAAACCTGAAAGACGTTTCTTTCTAACATGGAGGGTTGCGGCTTTGGGCATCAGTGTATCATGCCTAATTCTCAGGCCTAGGCTTTAAATATTTGGATAAATCTCTCACTTTTGCAAGTGGTGGGAGGCACTCTTTTTAACCTGATGAATCTCAACTACCGAGGACTGTCTCAGCTGTTGATATAAACTAGCAGACTCACTGCGTTCTCTTTATATTTTATAGCTTCATTGATTAAAGGTATTCACAAACATTGATGGGAAATTGTATGCCATTTGTTTCCTTAGAAAGAGGTGATATTCCTTGGAAGGCTAGTGTAAGGACCTAAAAAAGTAAGACAGTAGGATATTCTTAATATCTTATTTTTGTAAAGAAGTGTTCTACATATTGGCTGCGTGTACCTGAATGCTCTATAGCTTTAGGGTCTTCCAGAATCACCTGGAAGGTTTAATGAAGCACAGACGGCTGGTCCCTAAGCCAGAAGTGTCCAGTTCAGTATGACTGGGTGAAGTCTGAAAAGCTACATTTCTGATAAGTTCCCAGGTGTGACTTGGAGCTTCTTGAATTTCTGGATAAGCTTATTTTCTGCCAGCAGTAGTTGAACATACGTGGCATTCCATAATTGCAATCCTAAGCAATTAAATGATGGATACAATCTTCTACTTGTAGTAATTCCTAGCCTTCCAGAATTGATAAATAATTGCAGTGTAGTGTTTCATTTACACACTCAATGCTGCTGGATTGTGTTAAATGTTTATCTAATGCAGAAGACAAAGACAGTTTGCTGGGATTAAATCAAGTAGCTTATGCAACTGTGAATTGGCATCTTCCCTCCTTCCTTGCTTCCTCCTATAGTAGAGGCCTATTTGTGTGTGTGTGTGTGTGTGTGTGTGTGTGTGTGTATGTGTGTGCGCGCGCACGCGTCTGTATGTATGTGCTAGTAGAGGCCTGTTTTGGTGGTGGTGGGTTAGTTGTTAAGTCATATCTGGTTCTTGTGACCCCATGGACTGTAGCCTACCAGGCTCCTCAGTCCATGGGATTTCCCAGGCAAGAATATTGCCTTTAAGAATTCATGTATAGATGGAAAGAACTGAATCTTTTCTTCCCAGGGACAGATCAGCTACTTGGAGCCTACCTGTCTTGAATTCATAAAGCACTAAATACCTTGACTAGAACATGGCTTACAGTTCTTTTTGTAGGAAAAAATAGGGTAAAAGCTTTATTGAGCTATAATTCAAATATCCTGTAACTCACCCATTTAAGTTATACAATTCAGTGTTTTGTTTCTTTTTTTAGTATGCTTGCAGACTTGTGGATCTGTTACCACATGTAAGTTTAGAACATTTTCATTGTGCCGAAAAGAAACTCCATCCCCATTAGCAGTCATTCATCATTTACCACACTTCTAGTTCCAGGCAACCACTAATCCATTTTCTGCTCTAAAGATTTACCAATTGTGGATATGATATAAAAATAGATTCATTTAATATTAATCTTTTGCAATGAGCTTCCTTCACATAGCATAACATTTTCTTTTTTTTGTTCATTAAAAAAAATGTTTATTTTACCTTGAAGTACAGTTCATTAACAATGTTGCATTAATTTCAGGTGTATAGTAAATTGATTCAGTTATACATAGACATGTTTCTGCTCTTTTACAAATTCTTTTCTCATTTAGGTTGTTACAGTATACTGAACAGTGTTCCCTGTACTACACAATAAGTCCTCCTTGTTGATTATTTCTTTATAAAGTTAGTAATAGTTTATTTATAAAATGCTCATAAACCAATACCCAGTTTAAGAATATTGAAGCGATCTGTGTGTTTTTTTATTCCATCTATTTTAAATATAGTAGTGTGTATATGTCAATCCCAAACTCCCAATTTATTGTTCCCACTCTTACCTTTCCCCTTTGGTAACCATAAGTTTGTTTTCTAAGTCTGTAAGCCTGTTTCTGCTTTATAAATAAGTTCATTTGTATACTTTTTAAAGATTGTGCATAATAGTATCATGATCTTTGTTGCTCTCTGACTTACCTCACTTGTATGATAAGTTTTGCTCATGTTGTAACATATATGTGTGTGTGTGTCTATGTACACTAATACTTTGTTCTTCTTTATGATTGATTAATATTCCATTGTATGGATAGATCACATTTTGTTCCTCTGTTTATCAGTTAGCTGTTATGACTAATATTACAAAATTTTAGCTATTATGACTAATACTACAAACATATGCAGATGAGGTTCTGTGTTTTCATTTTTTACCTAGAAGCGGAATTGCTGTTGATATCGTAACTCCATAGTTAACAATTGTGGAACTACCAAATTATTTTCCAAAGTGACTGCTCCATTTTAAATTCCTACAACAATGAGTGAGGATTCCAGTAACTGTCTATCCTGTTGACTATAGTTATCCTATTGGGGGTGAAGTGGTATTTCATTGTGGTTCTGTTTGGTATTTCCCAGTCAGTTTTCATTCCAATCCCAAAGAAAGGCAATGCCAAAGAATGCTCAAGCTACCTCACAATTGCGCTCATCTCACACACTAGTAAAGTAATGCTCAAAAGTCTCTAAGCCAGGTTTCAGCAATATGTGAACCATTAACTTCCAGATATTCAGGTTCGTTTTAGAAAAGGCAGAGGAACCAGAGATCAAATTGCCAACATCTGCTGGGTCATCGAAAAACCAAGAGAGTTCCAGAAAAACATCTATTTCTGCTTTATTGACTATGCCAAAGCCTTTGACTGTGTGGATCACAATAAACTGTGGAAAATTCTAAGAGAGATGGAATACCAGACCACCTGACCTGCCTCTTAAGAAACCTGTATGCAGGTCAGGAAGCAACAGTTAGAACTGCACATGGAACAACAGATTGGTTCCAAATAGGAAAAGGAGTACATCAAGGCTGTATATTGTCACCCTGTTTATTTAACTTATATGCAGAGTACATCATGAGAAATGCTGGGCTGGAGGAAGCACAAGCTGGAATCAAGGTTGCTGGGAGAAATATCAATACCCTCAGATATGCAGATGACACCACCATTATGGCAGAAAGTGAAGAAGAACTAAAGAGCCTCTTGATTAAAGTAAAGAGGAGAGTGAGAAAGTTGGCTTAAAGCTCAACATTCAGAAAACTAAGATCATGGCATCTGGTCCCATCACTTTATGGCAAATAGATGGGAAACAGTGGAAACAGTGGCTGACTTTATTTTTCTGGGCTCCAAAATCACTGTGGATGGTGATTGCAGCCATGAAATTAAAAGTCGCTTGCACCTTGGAAGCGAAGTTATGACCAATCTAGACAGCATATTAAAAAGCAGAGACATTACTTTGCCAACAAAGTTCCATCTAGTCAAGGCTATGGTTTTTCCAGTAGTCATGTACGGATGTGAGAGTTGGACTATAAAGAAAGCTGAGTGCTGAAGAATTGATGCATTTGAACTGTGGTGTTGGAGAAGACTCTTGAGAGTCCTTTGGACTGCAAGGAGATCCAACCAGTCCATCCTAAAAGAGATCAGTCCTGAGTGTTCATTGGAAAGACTGATGCTCAAGCTGAAACTCCAATACTTTGGTCACGTGATGTGAAGAACTGACTCATTTGAAAAGACCCTGATGCTGGGAAAGATTGAGGGCAGGAGGAGAAGGAGACGACAGAGGATGAGATGGCTGGATGGCATCACTGACACAGTGGACGTGGGTCTGGGTGGACTCTGGGAGTTGGTGATGGACAGGGAAGCCTGGTGTGCTGTGGTTCATGGGGTTGCAAAGAGTTGGACACGACTGAGCAACTGAACTGAACTGAACTGAACTGAATAAATAATAGCATCCAGTGTTATTTCATATGCATGGTTGTTTGTGTGCTTTCTTTAGAGAAATGTCTACAGAAGAAATCTTTTGTAAATACTTGAGTTGCCTTTTTATCTAGTCAATAAATACTTTTTATTAAGTTGTGGGAACTCATTATACATTTTGGATACATTCAAGTTCCTCATTAGATATATAATTTGAAAATATTTTTTCCATTCTGTGGGTTGTTTTTTTACTTAATTGATTGTATAATTTGTAACAGCAATCTCACCTGGTTGGGGAATGCATTCTATTTGTAACAGCACAACAGAGACATACATTTACTTCTGAAAACTCAACTCTTTGCACCAATTCCAAAGCATCCACATTCCTTCACAGTCAGGGATTTTAATGAATAATTGGCTTCTTTATGATTTATTAAAGCAATATATGAGTTCTGTGAAAATTATAAAATATATAGAATAAAAATTGAATTTCATATCATAATCCTGCATTTTCAACCAGCTCCCTATGTGCTTACAGACATATAGTTTATTAACCAAAGAATGACACTTCTTTTATTTAGCATTGTGATCTTAGATTTAACAATTCTTCATGTATATTTCATGTAATAGGCATGTCAGATGTATAATAATTTATTTCACCATCATTTTTGATTAATGTATTTAAGATCCTTTTTGTTGTAAGAAGTTATCATATTTATAAGGGATAAATGTTTTTATTGTATCATTTTAATTCACCTAGTAACTAGCATTATGGGGCATTTTTAGTACATATATTGTTCATATGTGTCTATGAATTACTTTTTAACCTTTGGGATTTTTTTTTCCAGTTTGTCATCAAAATTTTGATTTGTATGAACTGTTAATATACAAAGGATATTACTATAATCATCTTGCTATATAACAAGCCACCCATAAAAGTAGTTGCTTAAAGAATAACATTTTATTCGCCAAGTTGCAACTTGGGTAGGGTTTGGTAGAGACATCCTAGTTCTGCTTTACCCTGCCTGATTTGGTCCACATCAGAGGCTAGGGACTAGAATGTGCTGAAGACTCTCACTTACATATCTTTTGGGTGATGCTGGCTTTCATCTTAGAAATTAGCTGGAACTATCGGGCAGAAACCTACCTACAGCCTCTTTTTGTGCTGTGGGCTTCTTTATAACATGGTAGAGGAGTCCGAAAGGCAAATACCTCAGGAGAATTTTGGGCGAGAATATATTGTCACCCTGTTTGCCGCTCCCTTTATGCCATGCAGTCACTTCTGTCATTAGAAAAAAGTATTTTAGACTAACCCATATTCAACAGGAGGATAACTGGACATTAGACTATACCTCTTGTTGACTACATCTTTGGTTGCAAAGTATCTAAGAATTTTTTTAAATGTTTTTACGGTTCATCACAGAATGAAATTCATGCCTTTAGAAATGTCTGAGTCATTTCAGTCAATAAAAATTGCTCATGTTCTGCTGCTTTCTTCTTGCCCCAAGACTTTTGTATTATCCACACCCTCTTTTAATAACATCACATAATTTTAATATGCTCCTCATTTGTCTGGTACTTTCCTTCTTAAGATGACTTTGGAAATCCAGTTATTGCCATTGGTTTTGCAGAATAAAGTAGTTTTCTTCTATTTGCATTATGGTTCTTGCCTTGAGGCTTTCCAGTTCACACCTAAAATGTCCATCTAAATTAAAAAATATGTATTTTAAAATTCTTTAACATCTAGTTCCCTAGGCAGTTTTAGAGTCAAGTTGTCATTTTCCTTAAAAAGAAAAAAAAAGGATTTATATTTAGATTGTTTTAAGTTTGTGGGGGGCAGGTACATGTACTTGGCAATTGCCATCATTGTAATTTTGGAATCTTTTATCTTCATAAATCTTCCCAAGCATACCTCCTCCATCCACCCTATAACAGATCTATCTGTTGCTCAGGGGTTTTTTATCATGTCTTTTCAGCACATTTTTATTGTGTTCCACCTTTTGATTATTAATCCCCTCTTAGCCCTGTTAGAAGGATCCAACATTTCTGATTAGAATGAGGGACAGTAATAAGTTTTTAACCAATAGGTAGCTATTAGTCTTCAGATCCCAAGGCAGAAAGAAAATGCATTTTTACACTTCTCAAGTCTTTGTTCTTCTGAGGTAACAGTTACTCTCTAACACAATGGGTGAATAGTAGAGATTACCAACTCATGCAATATTGCTAGTCAAAATTAGCTGGAAAGGTTTTTACCTCATCTATCCTTTAAGCATACAGGCTCAAGATATCTGTTGTATTTGTAAAGGAAATTCTTTCTGCTGTATCTCAGCCTGTGTAGCATAACTTACTCTCAAACTCCTTACCAGATGCTTCTCAGAGTAAGGTTAGCTAGCCACTAGCTATTGTTTGGGGGCATCTCTGGCGGCTCAGATTGATATTTTTGTTTGATTATCTTGAATGTATGTATTGATTAAATCATATTGATATACCAGTTGATTTACATATGCATATAGGTATTTTATATATCAACTTATTATATACATAAACACACACATGTATATTACATATTTTATGCGTGTATATATCAGTTGATTTTCAAACTCTTTGGCTATTTACCTTTTAAAAACTTCTGCCTATAGTTGGAAGCACAAAGGAAACAGTGAGAGACTTTATTTTGGAGGGCTCCAAAATCACTGCAGATGGTGACTGCAGCCATAAAATTAAAAGATATTTGCTCCTTGGAAGAAGAGCTATGACCAACATTGATAGCATATTAAGAAAGTAAAGCAAAGACATTACTTTGCCAACAAAGATCCATCTAGTCAAAGCTATGGTTTTTCCAGTAGTCATGAATGAATGTGAGAGTTGGACTATAAAGAAAGCTGAACACTGAGGAATTGATGTTTTTGGACTGTGATGTTGGAGAAGACTCTTGAGAGTCCCTTGGGCTGCAAGGGGACCAAGCCACTCCATCCTAAAGGAAAGCAGTCCTGAATATTCACTGGAAGGACTGAGGCTGAAGCTGAAGCTCCAATACTTTGGCCACCTGATGGAAGAACTGACTCATTGGAAAAGACCCTGATGCTAGGAAAGGTTGAAAACAGGAGGAGACAGGAACAGAGGATGAGATGGTTGGACGGCATCACCAACTCAATGGATGCGAGTTCAAGCAAGCTCCAGGAGTTGGTGATGGACCGGGAAGCCTGGTGTGCTTCAGTCCATGTGGTTGCAAGGATTCGGACATGACTGAGCGACTGGACTGAACTTGTGTATAGTTATATTAGCTTTCATGTTTCTAATGCTGGGTATTATTTTTGGTCATGCAGTTCAGATTTTATCTTTAAACTGCTTTTTACTAAGAACTAGCTTTTGGTTTAGTTTCATTATTATTATTTAGTATTTTCTTTTTTTTAAAATTTTGTTTTCAATGCTTCGTTATGTTTTAGTACTCTGCACTAACTCTGAATACTCCCCCTCAGTATAGAGTAGTAGTATTGCTCTGTACTAAAAATACTGATATGTTCTAGTAAATGAAATGAAGAATATAGTTTTTTCTCTGAATGCTATAGATGACATGTACATAATGCTCTCAGTTCTAATCATTAAAAAATCCCTTACTTCGGTGTTAGTTCCTCTAGAACCCAAGTTATTTAGCACATATTCTATATATATTTAATTTCCAAGGTGGTTATTATTGGCTATTCTTCTACAGTTAATTCCATGTTATTGTATATTGCATTGACATAGTTTTACTTCTTTCTTTTCTTTTTTTTTTGTTTGGCTTGTGGAATCTTAGTTCCCTGAATATAGATCAGACCTGAGACCCAGCAGTGAAAGCACCAAGTCCTTAGCAATGGGCTGCTGAGGAAGTCACTACTTGCTTGATTCTTTGTGCAATTTAATGAACCTTGTGTATCACTAGCAGTATAATATATATTTGTATTTAAATTTTTCTTGAGAATCTGAACATCTTTTTATTGGATAAAAGGCCCACAAATAGAAAATATGTATCTTATAAACCTTTTATTCAACTTATTTCTGTATTTATTATATCCACTTCATATGTCACTGAGTAACTCTATTAAAAATTTCACCCTATAATTGTGGTATAAAACTTCTGGAGTTACCTAGAGGTTCATATGGTAAAAACAAACAAACAAACAAAAGCCACCTGCAATGCAGGAGACCTGGGTTCAATCCCTGGGTCAGGAAGATCCCCTGGAGAAAAGAATGGCAGCCCACTCCAGTGTTCTTACTGGAGAATTCCATGAACAGAGGATCCTGGCAGGCTACAGTTCGTGGGGTGGCACACAGTCGGATATGATTGAGAAAATAACACATACAACTCCTATCACATATTGAATTTTATTTTTGACTGTTGTTTCCTGTTACTTAGTTAGCAAGATATCTTTTTATAGGCTAACTTGTTGAGGTATAATATATGAAATTAATGCTTAGTTTTTCTAGTAAGTGATGGAAATAGAAACCACTTTAAACCATATCTTTATTCTGGTAAATAATAATTTATGTGTTTTCCTATGTGTCTTTAGTATAGAATAAGAAAGTATCAACATTTTTTGCAAGTATATTTTATTTTCCTTTAGAACAGCTTGGCAAAAACTACTTCAGTCCTTGTTATTCAATACATTTCACTGTGGAAGACTTGGACAAACTTACTGAATTAATACCTCTAGCAGTGAGGTTCGAGATCCAAGGTTAAACAAATGATTTCAATGGAAAAGAAGTTCTAACCAACCAAATTCTAGTGATGGAGAAAGCCAAGGAAAATTCTGAAATAATGTCATGTTGAAGAGCAAAAGATGAGTCTAAGATAGTGATCCAGCTTTAATAGGAAAGATTATTTTTGTTAGGTGGCAAACATGCTAGGTTGTGAAGTTGGGATAGGAGAACTTGAGAAAGCTGAAGTTTGAAGAATAAGACCCATTTAACTGCCAGCTTTGTTTATAGCATCATAATGCCGGAATTAAAATGGGCTTTTTCTTGCAAGTACATAAACTATATTGAGCTAGATACAACAACAAGAAGAGCAGTAAAATGAATATGATGGACACTGAAGGAAAGATGGGGAATCCCCTCACAGCAGAAATAGCACAGAATCTTAAAGAACCTGCTTGTGGAGTGATGCAGCAAGGAACGGGGGCATGTCAGAAGAACACGGGGTCTGAAGATTTAATATCTACAGTTCTGGAAATAATGTGCCCCTGGACCACTGAAAGGGGCGTCGAAGCTTGAAGGAAGGTGGAATCAACGATAGGCCAAGTGACAAAGAAGCTTGATTCTGTCCTGGAAATCCAGGTGACTTTTGTGAGAGGCATTGTCTTGGAGGCTTAATTAATATACCAACAAGTATATTCAAGATGGTGAAATTACTGTGAGATTATTCTAAACAGTAATGCAAACAACACCTGCAGAAAAAATATGCACACACACACAGCAATTGGCAGGAGGAATTTAAAAATCATTCTGTAGAAACTTTGTCAAAGTAAAGGACACATTAGATACCCACGAGGGGATCAGGAATAGAAAGAAGATAAAAATTAAGAACACCCATAATGTGAGTGATTAGAACATTTTGAAAGGAACAATAAAGTAACTATGTTGAAAGGATTAAATGGATAAAGTAAGGATTTGAAAAAATGGAAACTTTAAGAACAGCCATATTTTACAAGGAATCAAATAAAACTTCTAGAAATAAAAGTATAGCCCTTGGTATAAAAAACACCTCAATGAATGTTAAGGTAAATAGCAGATTAGGCACATTTAAAGAGTGATTTAACGAACTGAACAAAGACCTGAGAATATTACTCATAATGCAGTATAGAAATGGAAAAAGGAAATACAAGAAGTAAGAGATATAAAAAGAATGGTGATATATCTAAGAATCATTTTGCCAAGAAGTACAAAGTTATTATAGAGAAAACTTCAAAATTTTGCAAAGTACATAAAGGAAGGCCTTTATTAAGAAAGAAATATCTCACCTCCTGGATAAAAGACTCAGTATCTTAAAGATGTTGCATCTTCTCACATGTAAATAAACATCTAAATGTATTTTTTCACAAGTCATAGTTTTATAAAAAAGAAAAGAAATGACTAACTAGTCTAGGCTTTGGAAAATTTCTTAAAGAGCCAGATATTAACTATTATTTTAAATATTAGGTGTTCACAACTACTCGCCTCTGCTGTATAGTGCAAAGCTAATGTGTAAAAAGATGTGGAGGGGTTATGTTCACTACAGCTTTATTTACAGAAATAGCCAGCTGGTCTATGGGCCACAGTTTGCCAGTCTCTGGTCTGTTTTAATAAATTGCTTTCAGAATCTGACAACTTGACTTGGAAAGCTTTGAGACTGGATCTCTACCTCATCCTCTTGCACACAGGACAAATTCCACATGGTCAAGTGCTCTAAATACAAAACAAAGTAGTACTTTAAAATGCTTAGAGAAAAGTATAGGGAAGTGTCATAGTAGAATAAGGTTTTCTGAACGTGAAACAATCACACAAATTAAAATGTAAAATATTGATAAAATTTTCATTTTTATTTTAAAGTTTCTATTTATATAACTACACTATGCTGCTGCTGCTAAGTCAATTCAATCATGTCCAACTCTGTGCTACCCCATAGATGGCAGCCCGCCTGTCTCCTTTGTCCCTAGGATTCTCCAGGCAAGAATACTGGAGTGGGTTGCCATTTCCTTCTCCAATAAATACACTATATATACGAGCTCATTTTAAAAATAGGCTACAGTTTGGAAAATGATAGCACAACTATAAAAGTAGCTGAGGATTAATTAAAAGAATCCTTAGAGAACTTACAGATCAATAAGAAAAACTAGCCAAAATAAAAACAAAATGGGCAAACAGCACCTAGAATCAGTTTAGGAAGAGGAAATTCAAATGATTGATACATATAAAAATATGCTTAATCTCTGCTGCTGCTGCTGCTAAGTCGCTTCAGTCATGTCCGACTCTGTGCGACTCCATAGCCGGTGGCCCACCAGGCTCCCCTGAATCTCTAGTAATCAGGTAAATCTAATTTGAAATGTGAGAAACTATTTCATAAATCATTGATATCATGAATATGAGATGAAAAGTTAAATATCGCTTTAGCATTATTTATAATTGCCAGAAAACGGAAGCAAACTTAGTGTCCATTGACAGATGAATGGATAAAGAAGATATATGTATACACTGTATATGTATAAAGTCCTATGCATATCTCTTTATACATAAAGAAGATATATGTATAGGACTTCCCTGGTGGCTCAGACGGTAAAGCGTCTGTCTGAAATGAGGGAGACCCGGGTTCGATCCCTGGGTCAGGAAGATCCCCTGGGGAAGGAAATGGCAATCCACTCCAGTACTATTGCCTGGAAAATCCCATGGATAGAGGAGCCTGGTAGGCTACAGTCCAGGGGATCGCAAAGAGTTGGACACGACTGAGCGACTTCACTCACTCACTCATGTATACGCTATGGAATGATACTCAGTCATACAAAAGAATGAATTAATGCCTTTTGTAGCAACATGGATGGACCTAGGGATTATCATACCAAGTGAAGTAAGTTGGAAAGACAAATACCATATATCACTTACACGTGAAATCTAAACTGTGACACACATGAACTTATTTGTGAAACAGACTCACAGACGTGGAGAACAGACTCGGAGATTCCAAGCGGGGACATGGAGTGGAGCAGGGGTGGACTGGGAGTCTGGGGTTAGCAGAGGCAACTATTCTATATAGAATAAATAAACTAGGTCCTGCTCTATAGTATAGTGAACTATATTCAATATCTTGTAATAAAGCATAATGGAAAAGAACATGCGTAAGAATATGTGTGTGGCTGCTAAGTCACTTCCATTGTATCTGACTCTGTGCAACTCGAGTATGTGTGTATGTATATATATATGTGTGTATATATATATATAAAGCCAATGCTATATACAAGAAGCTAACACACTGTAGCTCAATTAAACTTCAATTAAATCAATTTTAAAAATATTTCTGATATAAATGTGTCTACAGCCATATTGGAAAGCAATTTGCCAATATTGGAAAGCAATTGCCAATATTTAATCATGCTGAAGTTGTGTATACTCTCAGTTCAGTTGCTCAGTCGTGTCCAACTCTTTGCGACCCCATGAATCGCAGCACGCCAGGCCTCCCTGTCCATCACCATCTCCCAGAGTTCACTCAGACTCACATTCATTGAGTCCGTGATGCCATCCAGCCATCTCATCCTCTGTCGTCCTCTTCTCCCTCCTGCCCCCAATCCCTCCCAGCATCAGAGTCTTTTCCAATGAGTCAACTCTTCGCATGAGGTGGCCAAAGTACTGGACTTTCAGCTTTAGCATCATTCCTTCCAAAGAAATCCTAGGGCTGATCTCCTTCAGAATGGACTGGTTGGATCTCCTTGCAGTCCAAGGGACTCTCAAGAGTCTTCTCCAACACCACATTTCAAAAGCATCAATTCTTCGGCACTCAGCCTTCTTCACAGTCCAACTCTCACATCCATACATGACCACAGGAAAAACCATAGCCTTGACTAGATGGACCTTAGTCGGCAAAGTAATGTCTCTGCTTTATGACTATCTAGGTTGGTCATAACTTTCCTTCCAAGGAGTAAGTGTCTTTTAATTTCATGGCTGCAAGCACCATCTGCAGTGATTTTGGAGCCCAAAAGATAAAGTCTGACAGTTTCCACTGATTCTCCATCTATTTCCCATGAAGTGATGGGACCGGATGCCATGATCTTCATTTTCTGAATGTTGAGCTTCAAGACAACTTTTTGCTTTCCTCTTTCACTTTCATCAAGAGGCTTTTTGTTCCTCTTCAGTTTCTGCCATAAGGGTGGTGTCATCTGCATATATGAGGTTACTGATATTTCTCCTGGCAATCTTGATTCCAGCTTGTGTTTCTTCCAGTCCAGTGTTTCTCATGATGTACTCTGCATAGAAGTTAAATAAGCAGGGTGACAATATGCAGCCTTGACGTATTCCTTTTCCTATTTGGAGCCAGTCTGTTGTCCAGTTCTAATTGTTGCTTCCTGACCTGCATACAGACTTCTCAAGAGGCAGGTCAGGTGGTCTGGTATTCCCATCTCTTTCAGAATTTTCCATAGTTTATTGTGATCCACACAGTCAAAGGCTTTGGCATAGTCAATAAAGCAGAAGTAGATGATTTTCTGGAACTCTCTTGCTTTTTCCATGATCCAGTGGATGTTAGCAATTTGATCTCTGGTTCCTCTGCCTTTTCTAATACAAGCTTGAACATCAGGAAGTTCATGGTTTACGCATTGCTGAATCCTGGCTTGGGGAATTTTGAGCATTATTTTACTAGCATGTGAGATGAGTGCAATTGTGCAGTAGTTTGAGCATTCTTTGGCATTGCCTTTCTTTGGAACTGGAATGAAAAAAAAGACTCGACACATGGACATCACCAGATGGTCAACATCGAAATCAGATTGATTATATTCTTTGCAGCCAAAGATGGAGAAGCTCTATACAGTCAACAAAAACAAGACCAGGAGCTGACTGTGGCTCAGATCATGAACTCCTTATTACCAAATTCAGACTCAAATTGAAGAAAGCAGGGAAAACCGCTAGACCATTCAGGTATGACCTAATTCAAATCCCTTATGATTATACAGTGGTAGTGAGAAATAGATTTAAGGGACTAGATCTGATAGAGTGCCTGATGAACTATGGAACGAGGTTCGTGACATTGTACAGGAGACAGGCATCAAGACCATCCCCATGGAAAAGAAATTTTGCAAAAAAAAAAAAAAAAAAAAGCTGTCTGGGGAGGCCTTACAAATAGCTGTAAAAAGAAGAGAAGCGAAAAGCAAAGGAAAAAAGGAAAGATACAGGCATCTGAACGCAGAGTTCCAAAGAATAGCAAGAAGAGATAAGAAAGCCTTCTTCAGTGATCAATGCAAAGAAACAGAGGAAAACAACAGAATGGGAAAGACTAGAGATCTCTTCAAGAAAATTAGAGATACCAAGGGAACATTTCATGCAAAGATGGGCTCGATAAAGGACAGAAATGGTCTGGACCTAACAGAAGCAGAAGATATTAAGAAGAGGTGGCAAGAATACACAGAAGAACTGTACAAAAGATCTTCATGACCCAGATGATCATGATGGTATGATCACTCACCTAGAGCCAGACATCCTGGAATGTGAAGTCAAGTGGGCCTTAGAAAGCATCGGTATGAACAAAGCTAGTGGAGGTGATGGGGTTCCAGTGGAGCTGTTTCAAATCCTGTGTATACTCTAATATCCATCAATTACTGGTATGTATTCAGAAACTTTTACATACATACATATAAGCACACAAAAGAACTTTATTGTGCCTTTTTTCGATAAGAGCAAAAAGAATGGCAAAAAAAAGAAATATTCATCAATGGAGGAAAGATGAATACTTCCAGTGTTAATGAATACATTATTTTTGCATATATACTTATATATATCAAAGTTTAATATTGAATGAAATCTTCTTGAAGAATTATAATAATAATACTTCTACATAGCCATGGCAAATGCAACAAAAATAATGCAATATATTGCCATTTTACTCAAAATGACGAAAGAGGGAGAAAACAAAATTAATAATAAATACATATGGGTTTGGGACTTGGCTGAAAAGGAAAACCTCAAACTTCCAGACTCTGGATGCCTCTCGAGAAAGAGAGGAATGGAATTGGAAAGAAATTCCATGGGAAATTGTATTTATAATAGTTTATTTTCTTAGAAGTAACATTAAGTGATTTTGACAACAGTCCCTTTATTATACATGAGTGCTGGGCACAACTGGCATCACATCTCATTTTTGTAGTTTCCTCCATGTTTGAATAGTAATTTTTGAAAAAAAAAAGCAAGTGTTTGTCTCTTTTCTATATGTAAATAGATGTATATAAATACATATCCATACACAGGTGAAAAGAGTGAGAAAGAGTGGTAGAGGTTTGATTATTCAAGGCAAAAGTGTGCACAGAAAGTAAAAAATTGAGAAATTTCAGGGCTGTAGGTACAAGATAAGGTTTGAAATAATAGTAGGTAATAGATCATGCAAAGGATTGTTAGGCAACAGAATTTCATTGAAGGTTTTTAAATTTCGGTGGGAGAGAAGATGATTATAATAAATTCTGTTCTAAAGGATCTTGGAGAATGCAGAAAATGGAAAATATACCGAGACATATACCTGCACATTGCAAAATCAGCTAGTTAGAACTCTATTTCAGTGGTTTCAAGAAGAAGCAATGGCAGCTTGTTCTAGTTGAAGATATAATATTAATAGAACTAGATGATAAATTGGGTGAAAGTATCAAAATGTTTCAGAGTATCTGGCCTACACTCTGCCATCCCATTAGGCGAAGGATATAGGAAAAAGTGAAGATCATAATTTCAGTTTGAATATGTTTAGTTAGATACAAACTTGAAACCTGTAAGTGGAGATATCAGGTTATCCCAGAACTTAGTAATAGAGTTTTGGTTGGAGTTTGAGAATTTTGCATATTTTGGTAATCAGTGTCATGGACTAGCACTGTATAAGCCTGGGAGAGTGTTGAGTCAGAGGGAATGTGGCCTTGACCTTCAACCCTCAATAACTCCATTTTTCAAATGTCAAATGTCAAGATGAATAAGAGGTGCATGGAAATAAGACTGAGAAGCTGTCAGGGAATTAGGGGAAAAGCAGGTTATGGATGTGTCATTAGTATAAAAGAAATAAAGGAAGACAATGCTTCAAGGAAAAAGTAGTCAAATATGATTGAAAACTATTAGGACGTGAGATAGCATGAAAACTGAAAAATACCAACCGGACTCGGTGACATGGTTACCATAGAAAGAATTATTCTAGTGTCATAACAGGCAAATAATTGGTTTGTCCTATAAATTTGGTGGCATATAAATAAATGAGGGTTATGAGTATAGGCATTTTGAAATTGGTTTATCTAAGACACACAGATGGTTATATCTGGAAAGGGCTGCTGGATCTTAGTTTGATATAGTGTGTGTATATATATATATATATATATGGATGTGAGAGTTGGACCGTAAAGAAAGCTAAGCACTGAAGAATTGATGCTTTTGAACTGTCGTGTTGGAGAATATTCTTGAGAGTCCCTTGGACTACAAGGAGATCAAGTGAGTCAAAAACCTAAAGGAAATCTGTCCTGAATATTCACTGGAAGAACTGATGCTGAAGCTGAAGCTGCAATACTCTGGCCACCTGATGTGAAGAACTAACTCACTGGAAAAGACCCTGATGCTGGGAAAGATTGAAGGTGGGACGAGAAGGGGACGACAGAGGATGAGATGGTCGGATGGCATCACCGACTTGATGGATGAGTTTGAGCAGGCTCCCAGAGCTGGTGATGGACAGGGAAGCCTGGCATGCTGCATGCAGTCTATGGGGTTGCAAAGACTCAGACATGACTGAGTGACTGAACTGAACTGAACTGAATGGGAAATTAAATTGAAAGAAAGATGAATATACCAGACAGGCTAACATTTTGAAGTTAGAATGGGAATTCTAAACATGGGTAGAGGAATCAGACTTCAAGGCAAGGAGGGCCAGTTATCTTCTGTAAAACATGCTTATTTAGCTTATACGCAGAGCACATCACGAGAAATGCTGGGCTGGAGGAAGCACAAGCTGGAATCAAGATTGCTGGGAAAAATATCAGTAGCCCCAGATATGCAGATCTGACATCACGCTTATGGGAGAAAGCGAAGAAGAGCTAAAGAGCCAGTTGATGAAAGTGAAGAAGGAGAGTGAAAAAGTTGGCTTAAAACTCAACATTTAGAAAACTAAGGTCATGCCATCTGGTTCCATCACTTCTTGGCAAATAGATGGGGAAACAATGGAAACAGTGACAGACTTTATTTTTTGGGGCTCCAAAATCACTGCACATGGTGATTGCAGCCATGAAATTAAAAGACGCTTGCTCCATGAAAGAAAAGTTATTACCAACATAGACAACATATTAAAAAGCAGAGGCATTACTTTGCCAACAAAGGTCTGTCGAGTCAAGGCTATGGTTTTTCTAGTATTCATTTATGGATGTGAGAGTTGGACTGTAAAGAAAGCTGAGTGCTGAAGAATTGATGATTTTGAACTGTGGTGTTGGGAGAAGACTCTTGAGAGTCCCCAGGACAGCAAGGAGATCCAACCAGTCCATCCTAAAGGAAATCAGTCCTGATTATTCATTGGAAGGACTGATGCTGAAGTTGAAACTCCAGTAGTTGGCTACCTGATATGAGAAACTGACTCATTGGAAAAGGCCCTGATACTGGGAAAGATTGAGGGCAGGAGGAGAAGGGAATGACAGAGAATGAGATGGTTGGACGGCATCACTGACTCAATGGACAGGAGTTTGAGTAAACTCTGGGAGTTGTTGATGGACAGGCAAGCCTGGCATGCTGCAGTCCATGCGGTTGCAATAAATTGAACATGACTAAATGACTGAGCTGAATTGAACTGAAGAGGAAGCATGCAGCTGTGGACATGGTGAGGGGAGATAGGTACCTCTGCTTCCCTGGTGCAATAACAATTCAAAGTGTTTCTGCATGGGTGCAGAATGCCCTGGCATCTAAATTGTATACAGAAAAAAAAGGACAAGAGGACTAACAGAATCTTTTACAGCTGGTGACTTTCTTTTTATGGGGAAATATAAAAAAAAAAAAGTTGCCAGATTACATTGTTAAGCAAATCTTCCTGTAGTTCATGGGTAATGAAATTTCTGAGCCCTTATTTGCCCCATATTTTTTTTCTACTCTGTGTGAACCATAATTTAATGAATTTTCATAGAGTCAGCACTCATATATCCACATCTAAATAGTTAGAGCACTTCCAGTTCCCAGAAGAGCATGATATACTTCTCACCAATTATAGCCTCATCATTCTCCCCTAGAAATGATCATTATCCTGAGCTTTATGATAATCATTTTGTTTTTCTTCATGTTACTACTCACATATGTATCACTGTAAATTATAGGTTGGGTTTTTTCTGTATTTTAAATTCTATTGTTATGGAATTATAAACTATACATGGTACTTTCTGAGCTTCATTCATGCTTTTCAAGTGGCTACACCTTGATTACTTTCATTGCTATATAATATTCCATTGTATGAGTATTTAATAATTTATGCATTTGCTGTTTATAAACATTGAGTGTTACATATTTTGGAGCTACTGTGAACAATACATATAATCTCATACATACGCACTTGAGTTTTTCTAGGGGTGAATTTGCTAGATGATAGGGTATTGTGGTCTTCTGACTTCTAAGCCCATATCTATAGAAGAAGAGTGAGAGCAAGGGGTAATTGTAAGAAATATAATACAAGGGCATATTTAATGAACCTTTCTAAATCTGTTGGTTCCTTTGTAAAATGGAGACAATGCAAGTTTACTTTATTAGTAATGGGGACAAATATCTGTTATTTAATGGGAAAAAAAAAAACTTTGTGAGTTAAATAACCCTTCACTTTAAGAGATGATTGAAGATATTCTGGCATCGACTAATAGCACTTTTGCATGAATTGACTTTGCTCACTAAGGCCCACTAATTATAGTATATCTGTTCATCTTAGTGACTTTGAATTCTGTTTCCTCAATCTGGAGATCTCATTCTTTGCAAGACAAACCAGCAATTTAATAACATCTCTTCAAGAAACAAACAAAAAAAATGTCAACACACTAAAAATACATGGAGACTGTGAGAAACATTCTAGTCCCAGAAACATTAAGATTAGAAATATGTAAATATTTTAGAAAGAAACTGTGGTGGGTAGAGAAATGGTAACCATGCTATTTTATGTTAGCAATCAGGGGATAGCAGAGTTCTCTGAGGTTTGGGTGTGTGTGGGATATTGACTTCTCTCATTCTATGGAAAGGAAATTGAGGCTCAGAGGAATTCAGTAATTTGTTTATTTAACAAATTGCAAAAACTGTGGGGACAGTTTGGGACTTTGGGTCCTTGTGGTGGAGCAGGAGAGACTTAAGATCTGGAAGTGTTTTCACCTAGCCTTAAGCTGCACCTTTCATTTTGGAAAACCAGCAAAAGAAAACGCCGCTGGGACTCTTCAAATAAAAACCAATCCACTGGCCCTCAGACAGAAAAACACAACCGTCGTCAAGGATGAATTTTTCCTGAGTGAATACGTGCATGTGAATGCCATGGAGATCGGGACATGAAGCCTTCTCATCCCTTCATGCACTGCGATCTGGAGTCTCCCGGACACAAGCAAGGACATGAAGTCAGTGTCGGGTGGACGAGGTTCAGGGGTGTTGGCTGCGTGAAGCAATAGTGGCCAAGAGGAGATACCCCAAGTCCAAGGTAAGAAAGCCTTGGACAGCTCCCCAAGGAGCTTCTGTGAAGCGATACCCCATGTCCATGGGAAGAGAAACCCAAGTCAGACAGTAGGAACTAAGAGAGGGCATCAGAGGGCAGACAGACTGGAACCACAAACACAGAAAGCCAGCCAGTCTGATCACATGGACCACAGCCTTGTCTAACTCAATGAAAATAAGCCATGCCTTGAGGGGCCACCCAAGATGGGTGGGTCATGGTGGAGAGGTCTGACAGAATATGGTCCACTGGAGAAGGGAATGGCAAGCCACTTCAGTATTCTTGCCTAGAGAACCCCATGAACAGTATGAAAAGGCAAAAGATAGGACACTGAAAGAGGAGCTCCCTAGGTCGGTAGGCACCCAATATGCTACTGGAGGTCAGTGGAGAAATAACTCCTGAAAGAATGGAGCCAAAGCAAAAACAATACCCAATTGTGGATGGAACTGGTGATAGAAGCAAGGTCTGATGCTATAAAGAGCAATATTGCATAGGAACCAGGAATGTTGGGTCCATGAATCAAGGCAAATTGGAAGTGGTCAAACAGGAGATGGCAAGAGTGAACGTCAACATTCTAGGAATAAGCGAACTAAAATGGACTGGAATGGGTGAATTTAACTCAGATGACCATTATATCTACTTCTGTGGGCAAGAATCCCTTAGAAGAAGTGGAGTAGCTGTCATAGTCAACAAAAGAGTCTGAAATGCAGTACTTTGATGCAGTCTCTGAAACGACAGAATGATCTCTGTTTGTTTCCAAAGCAAACCATTCAATATAGCAGTAATCCATGTCTCTGCCCCAACCAGTAATGGTGAAGAAGCTGAAGTTGAATGGTTCTATGAAGACCTACGAGACCTTTTAGGACTAACACCCCCAAAAGATGACCTTTTCATTGTAGGGGACTGGAATGCAAAAGTAGGAAGTCAATAAACACCTGGAGTAATAGGCAAATTTGGCCTTGGAGTACAGAATGAAGCAGGGCCAAAAACTAATAGAATTTTGCCAAGAGAACGCACTGGTCATAACAAACATCCTCTTCTAACAACACAAGAGAAGACTCTACATATGGACATCACCAGACGGTCAACACCGAAATCAGATTGATTATATTCTTTGCAGCCAAAGATGGAGAAGCTCTATACAGTCAGCAAAAACAAGACCAGGAACTGACTGTGGCTTGGATCATGAACTCCTTACTGCCAAATTCAAACTTAAATTGAAGAAAGTAGGGAAAACCACTAGACCATTCAGGTATGACCTAAATCAAATCCCTTATGACTATACAATGGAAGTAAGAAATAGATTTAAGGGACTAGATCTGACAGAGTGCCTGATGAACTAGGGATGGAGGTTTATGACATTGTACAGGAGACAGGGATCAAGACCATCCCCAAGAAAAAGAAATGCAAAAACACAAAATGGCTGTCTGAGGAGGACTTACAAATAGCTGTGACTAGAAAGGAAGCAAAAAGCAAAGGAGAAAAGGAAAGATATATCCATTTGAAGGTAGAGTTCAAAATAATAGCAAGAAGAGATAAGAAAGCCTTTCTCAGTGTTCAATGTAAAAAAAAAGAGGAAAACAATAGAACCAGACCACCTGACCTGCCTCTTGAGAAACCTATATGCAGGTCAGGAAACAACAGTTAGAACTAGACATGGAACAGACTGGTTCCAAATAAGAAAAGGAGCACCTCAAGGCTGTTTATTGTCACCCTGCTTTTAACTTATATGCAGAGTACATCATGAGAAATGCTGGGCTGGAAGAAGCACAAGCTGGGAGCAAGATTGCTGGGAGAAATATCAATAACCTCACATATGCAGATGGCAGAAAGTGAAGAAGAACTAAAGAGCCTCTTGATGAAAGTGAAAGAAGAGGTCAAAAAGTTGACTTAAAGCTCAACATTCAGAAAACTAAGATCATGGCATATTGTCTCATCACTTCATGGCAAATAGATGGGGAAACTGGAAGCAGTGGCTGACTTTATTTTGGGGGCTCCAAAATCACTGCAGATGGTGACTGCAGCCATGAAATTAAAAGATGCTTACTCCTTGGAAGGAAAGTTATGACCAACCTAGACAGCATATTCAAAAGCAGAGACATTACTTTGTCAACCAAGTTCCAACTAGTCAAGGCTATGGTTTTTCCAGTGGTCATGTATGGATGTGAGAGTTGGACTATAAAGAAAGCTGAGCACTGAAGAATTGATGCTCTTAAACTGTAGTGTTGAAGAAGACTTTTGAGAGTCCCTTGGACTCAAGGAAGTCCAACCAGTCCATCCTAAAGGAGATCAGTCTTGGATTTTCATTGGAAGGAGCAATGTTGAAGGTGAAACCCCAATACTTTGGCCACCTGATGTGAAGAGCTGACTCATTTGAAAATACCCTCATGCTCTGCAAGATTGAGGGCAGGAGGAGAAGGGGATGACAGAGGATGAGATGGTTGGATGGTATCACCAACTTATGGACATGAGTTTGAGTGAACGCTGGGAGTTGGTGATGGACAGGGAGGCCTGGTGTGCTGCGGTTCATGGGGTCGCAAAGAGTCGGACATGACTGAGTGACTGAACTGAACTGAATAACAGCATGAAAACATATGTCTCAATGATTTCCAGTTCCAGGCTCCTTTTGGTGCACTGTATTACCTTTATGAGTCAAAATGTATGACCACTCAATTCCACCAGAGGCATTGAATACTACCCTCTTACTTAACCAAGTGACAATTTGACCTACTTAATACGTTTTGATAAACAAATTTCTTCATTATTTCTTAGTGTGAACCATAGAAATGGCATTCCTATTCCTTGAGTAGAAATCAATCCCAGCTTTTCTTTGAGGATGTTTTTCAGACTTTATTCTCTAACAATTTATCTAGCAAGGAAAATTCTTAATAACTGGGTCTACGGGGGGAATGTAGAGGTTTCGTTCTTACTTTTTTCAACCTAATTGGAAGTGAATAAAAGTTACAAAGCTTCCTGTAAATCCTGTATTTTCTTTTAACTTTGTTAGAAGTTAAGTTCATGTTTAAGTACTTTTCTGCTTGTGGTGCAGACGGTAAAGTGTCTGCCCGCAATGCGGGAGACCAGGGTTCAATTCCTGGGTTGGGAAGATCCCCTGGAGAAGGAAATCGCAATCCACTCCAGCACTCTTGCCTGGAAAATGCCATGGATGATGAAGCCTGATAGGCTACAGTCTGGAGTTGCAAAGAGTCGGACATGACTGAGCGACTTCACTTTCACTTTCTGCTTATCTGCAAGAAGATCACAGAACTTTTCTGCCTATATGTAACTGCACAGTGATTAGATGATCTGATGTGAACTATTGAGATTTTCTTAGTTTATTCGGTTATCCTGAAGGTAGCCATTTTTCCTCTTTAAGGTAAGTCATGGACTACTTCAACTAAAAGTATGCCAACACAAAATACATATTTTCTTTTGTTAATCCCAATCTTGAATATATTGCTTTCCCTTGCCCTGGCAACTCGTATCACTGCAAATATGCTGTTTCCTTGTTTTCATTCCTATCTGAACTCAGATTATTATAATGCTATTCACAGAATAATACCTTAATAGACTACTGCTTAAAGGCATCATCGTAGACTGGTGATAAAAGAATATGCCATGGAATAGATTGGGATGCAATCCAATTATTTCATAGTTGGTTATGTGTTCTATCTCATCCTAACTTCTACTTCTTCATCTTTGAAGTTGAAATAATAAAAGAAATTATTACCTGTAACAAGAATTAAATGAGATAATGTGGCAAAACTTTAACAAATGCTAGCTACTTCTCAACATATTTTGTACTAATGAGAAACCTTTTCCCTAGTCTTTAGCTTCATTGCCTGGTGCATCTGTTAACTGACTCATACACAAATATTTCACTTTCTCCTTAGAAAAGTAGAGTTTTACATAATAATTGGAATTTCTCTTTCCTCTTCCCTCACTCCCTCCTCTCTGTCTCTCTCTCTCTTTCAATTTCTCCCTCTCTCCTTTCCTTCTTCCTTTCAATTTTTTCTTCCTTCCTTCCTTTTTCTCTTTTTCTTTCTCTCTCTCCTTTTTCCTTTCTCTCTTTCCTTTTCCTTTTGTTCATAGGGAAGCCAGGAAAAAGAAAAAGGATGAGGAAAATCTGGCAAATTCTAGATATTCAAGGAAAAGATTTTACATGGAAAATGAATATTATCTTCATCTCTAGTATGATATAAACAAAATGAGTTATGATATCCAGATGAATGATTCAATCATTGGCAATTGAAATATCTAGAGAGTTGATTCACACTTGAAAATAGATTATAGTACACTTGGATTCTTCTACTCATAGTCTGTTTGGAAGCAGATGGTAGTTAGGATTTTGGTATAATGTATAGAAGGTTTTAAAGGTTTTACATGAAAGTTGGTTTCTAGCTGGGGGATCAAGAAACCCTTGTCCTAGTCAAGGCAGAGGCCACCTGTATAGGCTATGACCTTCCACTCATTTTGTTCATTGATAATCCCACTTTAATCCATAATTCTTTGTTGAAAGCAGCTGAAAGTGTTTCACACTATCCAATATTAGTTGACCTTGCTAATTCATTTCAATTACTTCAATCAGTAAGAGATGTGGAGAAAGCTGTTTGTTAGCCTTAACTTCTTTAACATCAAAGCCATAGGCTTTGTAAGATCTTTGATGCCTTTGTAGCATGCCAAATAATGACATCTTCAGATGGAGAGTCTCCCAACCTTGCATTTGTTGCCGAACATGGCTGTTGGCCATAGTGTTTAGCCACTTTCCATGTTTTTGTAAGGCAGAGGTAAAACCATGCAACTGAGACAATTATCTACAGCTTTCTGAGCTACATATATATCTTGAATGAATGATGATTTTTAAAAGGCAGTTTAAGGACATAAGTGAAATGTGCTAAAAATAAAAATCATGAATTTTTCACCAAGTAAACTTGTAAGAATAAAATATTCTAAAAACCTTTATAACATTTAAATGAACAAGTAATCAGAAAAGGCAAACCACACCTTTATGAATGCTGATTTATTCTTCTAGTGAGCATACTCAGGATGAATTTTTGAGTCAAATATAAGCCACACAGAGCCTCTTTATGCGCCCTTAGTTTCTAGAAAGTGGATTACTCACAATCGATTAAAGCAGTTTTTCTCCTGGTTATGTAAACAAAAATGATCATAATAATGTAAGCAGATAGGTTAGGTTAGAAGGTTAGAAGTCCTTGGAGAAAGAGAATCAAGAATGTCTGTCTTAAAGTACAAGAAGCCATTTTGATCTAGGCCATTTTCTGATCTAAGCCAGGCTACTATGCTTACATTTGAACGGGTTTTAATATTTAATGATCTTAAGGGAACAAAGGAAAGCAGGAACAGAAAAAGACAGTCAAACAGTGGTTTAGTGATAAAAAGCAGAGTCCTACTTCATTCTCAAGGGATATACATAATTATATATCTTTGAATTATGTAGGAAGTCCACCATTCAGGTGGAGAGTTGAGTTAAGATGCTGACCCTCCTGACTCAAATCAACTGAAGCGTGGACTCTGTTGCCCTTTGCCCTAATTCTATGCTGAGTTTTCCACCAGCCAGCCCTTTCATGAATATGCAGGAATCCCTAGGTTAAAATTCCTCCAATTTTGCTGCTTTGCGAAAGATCCCCGGTGTTCTTCCTTGGGGCAAGTAATAAATCCTTTCTTTTCCATCTTTGGCTTGGTTACATCTTTTGGCTTGACTCCCCCAAGAGGAAAACTCAGGGTAACAATAATAGCAAATATTCATTTTTAATATATAAAGTTTACAGTATTAGTGCAAAATATGAATTTTATTTAAAATAGCAATTGAATGTGCTGCTGCCGCTGCTAAGTAGCTTCAGTCATGTCCAATTCTTTGCCACACTGTGGACTCTAGCGTGCCAGGCTCCTCTGACCATGGTATTCTCCAGGAAACAATGCTGGAATGGTTTGTCATGCCTTCCTCCAGGGAATCTTCCTGACCCAGGGATCAAACCTGCATCTCTTATGTCGCCTGCACTGGCTGATAGGTTCTTTCTTTACCGCTAGTGCCATCTGGGAAGCCCCAGCAACCCATTGTAAATACCGTATTTTTAAATAATTAGATGGTCACAGTTGCTTAGTGACTCATTTAAAATCACATAGCCAGTTGGTGAAAGATACCAGAAGTCATCATAACTTTCCTGAAAAATGCTGTTTCCATACTAAGTTCAATGTTTTCCTTGCCCCTTGGGGATGGACCTTTAGGTCATCCTTTTTGCACCCCCCCTCTAATGTTCCTTCTCCCTGGTGCTCCAAAGTGCCTACTGTTTGGATGTGAACTGAAACAGGTGTGTATAGTCTCAGGATCCTGATTTGCAGATCGCTATACAAGCTCCACGCCAGTACTCTAAGGCCTGGAAAATCCCATGGATGGAGGAGCCTGGTAGGCTGCAGTCCATGGGGTTGCTAAGAGTTGGACACAACTGAACAACTTCACTTTCACTTTCATGCATTGGAGAAGGAAATGGCAATCCATTCCAGTATTCTTGCCTAGAGAATCCCAGGGATGGGGGAGCCTGGTGGGCTGCCGTCTATGGGGTCGCACAGAGTTGGACACAACCGAAGAGACTTAGCAGCAGCAGCAGCATACTAGCTAGGATTGATGAATCAATTTTTCATGATACTTGGTCAGTAAGGAAAAAGGACAACTGCAATGGATTTTTGCAGTAGGGCTGAGAGATTGAGCTCAACTTTGTGTAAAACAAGGGCTAGTGGAGATTTATAGTCAAGGGAGTAGAGCTCTCATTGGATGGAAAATTATTAAGAGGAGACCTCAGGGTAAGGGAGATTCTGGTGAAACAGATTTGGTAGGATTCTTGCCAAAGGCAGGCCAGGGTGATAATATGTCAAGGTTGGAGGATGAGACATTTGATCAGATATCCAAGATGAGGATGGGGGACTTTTGCTAGATTGAAGCAACAGGAATTCTTGCTAAAACTAGACTGAGTAGGTAAAGGACAGAACTCCAGATCAGGGTCTAATGGAGGAGAGGGCTCCAAGGAGCCTGTCTCAGGTTTGTTCAAAGACAATCTTGATGCAGCATCTTGGGCTCAGTTGGAACACAGAGAACCTTCTATTCTCTGTGCACTCCCAATGTGGTTGTCCTTTATGGGAGGAAAGAAGTTCAGTCAAGGGGGCAAATGTTAATCTCATTTTAAACAAGCAATTGAAGGTGCTCTGAGGTGGGGGGGCGGAGAAATGCTGGCTTATTTCAGTCCTTAGTGAACCAATGTTTGTTCCTTGGACAATAAGCCCAAGGTCAGGCAAGAGAAGTACATAAAAAGCACAAATGGCAAACGGCCTGTTTGCCATAGGTTGGTTACAAGAACGGAAATATCCAGAAAGACCATGAGTGTGTAGGTAAAGCTTAAGCTGTTCATCTTCCACTTGATATTGGTTTTAAAGGGCATTGGATATTTACACAAAGAAAACTGATTCTTTGTTTGCCTTTATTCATTTTTGCAAAAAGATTATAGAGAGACAAGCTGTCTGCTTGTCTGATGTTTCCAGTTGCAAGTATAGAATTGTAATTGTAATTCAATTGTATTTAGTTACAAAGAAAGCCTGGTGAATTTGCTTTTGTTGGTGGTGGTTTGTGTTTAGAATATTATATCCACATTGGTCTGTTCTCTAGGAGGGAGGTTCTCCCTCTCTCCGGTATTGTCCAGGCTGGCTCAAGCTGTCAACAAGGCTCCCTGAGAATCCTAGCTGTGTGGGAGTCACAGCTCATTAGGCCTGAGGAATGATACCTGCTTGAGTGAAACTCAGATGTTCTGGGACTACCTGTGAAGACTGTGTGCTGCTCAAAATATTCTCACTGGTACTGTAACTATGACATTAGACAGAAAATGTGTCTTTACTTTTCCTTACTTTGTTGTGAATTTAGAGCCTTCATGCCACTTACCAATTTACAGAATTAAGGAAGGTTTTCCTTTTATTTAACTTGTCTCAAAATCGATCACACCTGGCCAATCATTCAGAAGTCGTCACTTTTTAATCCTAGACGATCTATAAATGGGTGCTTTGGGGGAACTCGGTGGCTGGTCTCATTAAGGACTGATAAAGTTTTTGCCAATTAGATCTAGAGTAAATATTATTATTGGGCCTAATGGAAGAGACACACATTTGATCTCTGGGTTAGGAAGATCCTCTGGAGAAAGAAATGGCAACCCACTCCAGTGTTCTTGCCTGGAGAATCCCAGGGATGGGGGAGCGTGGTGGCCTGCCATCTCTGGGCTCGCAAAGAATCAGACATGACTGAAGCGGCTTAGCAGCAAAAGCAGCAGCAGCAGGCTTCTTGCTTGGAATATCTCATGGACAGAGAAGGAGCCTGGCGGTTCATAGTCCATGAGATCGCAAAAGAGGTGGACACGACTTAGTGGCTGAACAACATCAACAAATGTAATTATTATTATGAACAGGTGCAAAGGCTGATTTATCCAGTTGTGTCTGTGCCTACAATATTACTATTTAATGAGACAACTTAATTTTATTTAAATATATTGAATTTTACATGTGAATAATTTAGTTATAAATCCACTGGTTTATTTATTCAAGAAATATTAATGAATGTCTCATAAATAACAAGCACTGTAGTGATGAGCAAAAATATAAACAACCAATAAAAAAATCAGACACAGTTCCAACCTGCAAATTGCTTATGGTCCTAGTTCATTTTTGTTATTATCTTTGATGGTAAATAAGATACAGTGTCCATTTAAATTGCTCAATTCAGTTGGTCTCAATAGTTATAAAAACCGATGAGGCCACAACCACAGATAAGATATTGAGATTTTCCAACATGGCCTAAAGATTTTATGCACCTTTGCAGTGCTCCCAATATCTGCTGTCATTCATAGGCAAGTATTGATCTATACAAGATTAATTCACATTTTTTCAGTTCAGTTCAGTCGCTCAGTCATGTCCGACTCTTTGCAACCTCATGAACCGCAGCACACCAGGCCTCCCTGCCCATCACCAACTCCCGGAGTTCACCCAGACACATGTCCACTGAGTTGGTGATGCCATCCAACCATCTCATCCTCTGTCCTCCCCTACTCCTCCCGCCTTCAATCTTCCCCAGAATCAGGATCCTTCCAAATGAGTCAGCTCTTCGCATCAGGTGGCCAAAGTATTGAAGTTTCAGCTTCAACATCAGTCCTTCCAATGAACCTTGATCTCCTTTATGATGGACTTGTTGGATCTCCTTGCAGTCCAAGGGACTCTCAAGAGTCTTCTCCAACACCACACTTCAAATGCATCAATTCTTCAGTGCTCAGCCTTCTTCACAGCCCAACTCTCATGTCCATACATGACCACCGGGAAAACCATAGCCTTGACTAGATGGAACTTTGTTGACAAAGTAATGTCTCTGCTTTTGAATATGCTATCTAGGTTGGTCATAACTTTTCTTCCAAGGAGTAAGCGTCTTCTAATTTCATGGCTTCAGTCACTATCTGCAGTGATTTTGGAACCCCCCAAAATAAAGTCTGACACTGTTTCCACTGTTTCTCCATCTATCTGTCATGAAGTGATGGGTCCAGATGGCATGATCTTAGCTTTTTGAATGTTGAGCTTTCAGCCAACTTTTTCACTCTCCTCTTTCACTTTCATCAAGAGGCTTTTTAATTCTTCTTCACTTTCTGCCATAAAGGTGGTGTCATCTGCATATCTGAGGTGACTGATATTTCCCCCAGATATCTTGATTCCAGCTAGTGCTTCTTCTAGCCCATTTCCAATGATATACTCTGCATAGAAGTTAAATAAGCAAGGTGACAATATACAACCTTGACGTACTCCTTTTCCTATTTGGAACCAGTCTTTTGTTCCATGTCCAGTTCTAACTGTTGCTTCCTGACCTGCATAGAGATTCCTCAGGAGGCAGGTCAGGTGGTCTGGTATTCCCGTTTCTTTCAGAAGTTTCCACAGTTTATTGTGATCCACACAGTCAAAGGCTTTAGTCAATAAAGCAGAAATAGATGTTTTTCTGGAATTCTCTTGGTTTTTTGATGATCCAGCAGATGTTGGCAATTTGATCTCTGGTTCCTCTGCCTTTTCTAAAACAAGCTTGAACATCTGGACATTCATGGTTCACACATTGCTGAAGCCTGGCTTAGAGAATTTTGAGCATTACTTTACTAGTGTGAGATGAGTATAATTATGCAGTAGTTCGAGCAGTCTTTGGCATTGCCTTTCTTTGGGATTGGAATGAAAACTGACCTTTTCCAGTCCTGTGGCCATTGCTGAGTTGTCCAAATTTGCTGGCATATTGAGTGCAGCACTTTCACAGCATCATCTTCCAGGATTTGAGATAGCTCAACTGAAATTCCATCACCTCTACTAGCTTTGTTCGTACTGATGCTTTCTAAGGCCCACTTGACTTCTCATTCCAGGGTGTCTGGCTCTAGGTGAGTGATCACACCATTGTGATTATCTGGGTAGTGAAGCTCTTTTTTGTACAGTTTTCTGTGTATTCCTGCCACCTTTTCTTAATATCTTCTGTTTCTGTTAGGTCTATACCATTTCTGTCCATCAAGCCCATCTTTGCATGAAATGTTCCCTTGGTATCTCTAATTTTCTTGAAGAGTCTTTCCCATTCTGTTGTTTTCCTCTGTTTCTTTGCATTGGTCGCTGAGGAAGGCTTTCTTATCTCTCCTTGCCATTCTTTGGAACTCTGCATTCAGATGCTTATATCTTTCCTTTTCTCCTTTGCTTTTTGCTCTCCTCTTTTTAAAATTTATTATTTTTACACAATACTGTATTTGTTTTGCCAACATTGACATGAATCAGCCATAGGTGAACACAATCTCCCAATGCGAGCCCCCCCCACCTCCCACCCCACATCCTCTACCTGAATCATCCTGTGCATCAGCCCCAGCATCCTGCATCCTACATTGAACATAGATTGGCGCTTCGTTTCTTACAAGAAGGTATACAGGTTTCAATGCCATTCTCCCCAAACCATCCCACCCTTTCCCTCTCCCTCAGAGTCCAAAAGTCCATTCTATACCTCTGTGTCTCTTTGTTGTCTCACAATAGGGTCATCATTACTATCTTCTCAATTCCATATATATGTGTCAGTATACTGTATTGGTGTTTTTCTTTCTGGCTTACTTCACTCTGTATAATCGGTTCCAACTTCATCCATCTCATTAGAACTGAGTCAAATTTATTCTTTTTAAGGGCTGAGTAGTACTCCATTGTGTATATGTACCACAGCTTTCTTATCCATTCATCTGCTGATGGACATCTAGGTTGCTTCCATGTCCTGGCTATTGTAAATAGCGCTGCAATGAACATTGGGGTACATGTGTCTCTTTCAATTCTGGTTTCGGTGTGTATGCCCAGCAGTGGGATTGCTGGGTCATAAGGCAGTTCTATTTGCAATTTTTAAGGAATCTCCACACTGTTTTCCATAATGGCTGTACTAGTTTGCATTCCCACCAATAGTGTAAGAGGGTTCCCTTTCTCCACATCCTCTCCAGCATTTATTGCTTATAGACTTTTGGATCGCAGCCATTCTGACTGGTGTGAAATAGTACCTCATTGTGGTCTTGATTTGCATTTCTCTGATAATGAGTGATGTTGAACATCTTTTCATGTGTTTGTTAGCCATCGATGTCTTCTTTGGAGAAATGCCTGTTTAGTTCTTGGCCCATTTTTTTAATTGGATCCTTTATTTTTCTGGAGTTGAGCTGCATGAGTTGCTTGTATATCTTTGAGATTAGTTGTTTGTCAGTTGTTTCATTTGCTATTGTTTTCTCCCATTCAGAAGGCTGTCTTTTCACCTTGCTTATAGTTTCCTTTGTTGTGCAGAAGCTTTTAATTTTAATTAGATCCCATTTGTTTATCTTTGCTTTTATTTCCATTATACTGGGAGTTGGATCATAGAGGATCCTGCTGTGATTTATGTCGGAGAGTGTTTTGCCTATGTTCTCCTCTAGGAGTTTTATAGTTTCTGGTCTTACATTTAGATCTTTAATCCATTTTGAGTTTATTTTTGTGTATGGTGTTAGAAAGAGGTCTAGTTTCATTCTTTTACAAGTGGTTGACCGGTTTTCCCAGCACCACCTGTTAAAGAGACTGTCTTTACTCCATTGTATATTCTTGCCTCCTTTGTCGAAGATAAGATGTCCATAGGTGTGTGGGTTTATCTCAGGGCTTTCTATTTTGTTCCTGTATGGTACTGGCACAAAGACAGAAATATAGATCAATGCCTCTCTTCTTTTCACAGCTATTTGTAAGGCCTCCTCAGACAGCCATTTTGGTTTTTTGCATTTCTTTTGCATGGGGATGATCTTTATCCATGTCTCCTGTGCAATGTCATGAACCTCTGTCCATAGTTCATCAGGCACTCTGTCTATCAGATCTAGTCCCTTAAATATATTCCTCACTTCCACTGTATAATCATAAGGGATTAATCTAAAATGTGGTGTTAGTTTCTGTTATACAGCAAAGTGATTCAGTTATACAGATATATATCCTTTCATCTTTTTTTTTCATTATAGTTTCTTATAGGTAATTCATTCTAGTACCCTGTGTTCTATCACAGGACCTTCTTGTTCTAAGACAAGTTTTAAATAATGTTGTATAGGTCTTTCATTTTATTTTTCTTTTAAAAAATTGCCTTGAGTATTTTAATTTTATGGATTTCCCTATATATTTTAGAATCAGCTTGTTAATATTTACACAAATACATGTTATAATTTGTACGTTATACTATTTACATGTTGTGTGCTCATTGTTATGGGCATTCTATGCCCATTTTCTAAGAGATTTATATTTTTCAACACATATTTAAAATTTTTATTTTCCCATTGTTAGCTACTTGTGCATAAAATATAACTGATTTCTGTACATCATTAATTTTGCATTCTGTGACCTTACTAACTTAGCTTTTCAATTTTACTAGTTGATTTGTAGAGGCTGAAATTTCTGTGAGAACACGATACTTCCCTGATGGCTCAGATGGTAAAGAATCATCTGCCTGTATGCAGGCGATGCAGTTTCAGTCCCTGGATGAGGTGATCCCCTGGACAAGGAAATGAAAACCCACTCCAGTATTCTTGCCTGGGAAATCCCATGGACAGAGGAACCTGGAGGGCTACAGTCCATATGGTCGCAAACAGTTCGGCACAACTGAGTGACTAATTAACACACCTGAAAATAGAGATGATTTTAGTTCTTTGTGATCTTGAGAAACCTGTATGCAGGTCAGGAAGCAACAGTTAGAACTGGACATGGAACAACAGACTAGTTCCAAATAGGAAAGGGAGGACGTCAAGCCTGTATATTGTCACCCTGCTTATTTAACTTCAGCTCATGAGCTGGGCTGGAAGAAGCACAAGCTGGAATCAAGACTGCCAGTAGAAATATTAATAACCTCAGATATGCAGATGACACCACCCTTATGGCAGAAAGTGAAGAGGAGCTAAAGAACTTCTTGATGAAAGTGAAAGAGGAGAATGAAAAAGTTGGCTTAAAGCTCAACGTTCAGAAAACTAAGATCATGGCATCTTGTCCCATCACTTCATGGCAGATAGATGGGGGAAACAGGTGTCAGACTTTATTTTTCTGGGCTCCAAAATCACTGCAGATGGTGACTGCAGCCATGAAATTAAAAGATATTTACTCCTTGGAAGGAAAGTTATGACCAACCTAGACAGCATATTCAAAAGCAGAGACATTATTTTTTCAACAAAGGTCCATCTAGTCAAGACTATGGTTTTCCCAGTGGTCATGTATGGATGTGAGAGTTGGACTATAAAGAAAGCTGAGTGCATGAAGAATTGATGCTTTTGAACTGTGCTGTTGGAGAAGACCCTTAAGAGTCCCTTGGACTGCAAGGAGATCCAACCAGTCCATCCTAAAGGAGATCATTCCTGGGTGTTCATTGGAAGGACTGATGTTGAAGCTGAAACTCCAATACTTTGGCCACCTGATGTGAAGAGATGACTCATTTTAAAAGAGCCTGATGCTGGGAGGGATTGAGGCAAAGAGTAGAAGGGAAGGACAGAGGATGAGATAGTTGGATGGCATCACCGACTCAATGGATATGAGTAGTCTGAGTAAACTCTGGGAGTTGGTGATGGACAGGGAGGCCTAGCGAGCTGCAGTCCACGGGATCGCAAAGAGTCGGACATGACTGAACTACGTAACTGACGTGAAGAGATCTTTATTTTATTTTTCTTGTGTTATGTAGTACATAGTACTTTCTATTAGCAATGCTATTTGGTTTCTGCATGCGTGCGTTTTTGCTCAGTCACTCAGTCATGTCCAACTCTTTCAGACCCCATGGACCATAGCCCGCCAGTTTCCTCTTTACCATGGGAATTTTCCAAGCAAGATTACTGGAGTGGGTTTCCATTTCCTACTCCATGGGATCTTCCTGACTCAGGAATCAAGCCCACATCTCCTGAGTCGCCTGCATTCGCAGGTAGATTCTTTACCGCTGAGCCAACTGAGAAGTCAAGTGTTCATTTATTGCATGTGTATTATTACATTTACATTTTTTTTCTAAAATTTTATGTTTTGGTGTTATTGTAACACCAAAACACTTTTAATTTTATTTTCCCATTGTTTGCAGTCATTGGTCTCTCTATTCTGTTCTATAAATTTGTCTCTGATTTCACCAATATTAAATGGTTTTAGTTACTATGGCTTTAAAAGAAATCTTAAATTGAATACAGGGAGTTGTCTAATTTTATTCATTCTTGTTCCTTTTTAATTTGTACTCTTGCCAAGAAGATCCCATGGATGGAGGAGCCTGGTAGGCTGCAGTCCATGGGGTCGCAAAGAGTCGGACATGGCTGAGTGACTTCACTTTCACTTTTCACTTTGATGCATTGGAGAAGGAAATGGCAAATCACTGCAGTGTTCTTGCCTGGAGAATCCCAGGGACGGGGGGAGCCTGGTGGGCTGCCGTCTGTGGGGTCGCAGAGAGTCAGACATGACTGAAGCGACTTAGCAGCAGCAGACTTTTTTTTTTTAGAGCAGCTTTGGGGTCACAGCAGACTGTGGCATTTCCCATATACCTCCTGCCCCCAAGTGTGCACAGCCTTCCTTGTGGTCAGTGTCTCGCACCAGAGTGGCACATTTGTTAAAACTGATGTCACCTTGACTGAGTCTTACCTGGAAGTCTGGAAGTTTACGCAAGTCTCTTTATTTTGATTTCAAACTCCATACTGTCTCCACATTATGCAGTCTCTGAGATTTCTTTACAATTTTTAAATTAATCATATTCTGTAATAAATATTGAATTTGTGTTTACATTTTCAAATATTTATTGTCATTTCAGAATAATGCTGGAGTTTCTTACATAGAGTCATTTTTGGTTTTTCCTTAATATTAATTTTTTATTCCAATTTTACTTCTTAATACAGTTGTGTTTTACACCAAAATAATCCTTTACTCTGGACAGATCATTCATATTTTTCTTTCTTTTGATTTTATTTCCCCTAGAAAGATATATCCAATTATAAAACAGAATCATGTTCACCAGATCATGTTCACTGTTCAGAGATCATATACCTACACTATTAGCCATAATTCTGTGTTAGTTTTACTTTTTCAATATGAGTGATGAGTTAGTATTTTTAATCTATGAATTTCAAAATAAAATTCATAATCTTAGTAGAAAAATGGATAAAACTGTTTAAGGAGCATTCATAAAAATAATAAAAAGCAAAGATATGCACTATATTTTTATTCTTAAATTTAGACTAAAATAATAATACATTTTTTATCTTAAAGATTTAAAATTTATGAATGTTAATATCAAGTGTTGGTTCAAATGTGCCACAGCAGTGTTAAAGACTGAAGACTATTTGTTGCTATAGCTCTTTGGTTGCTCAGTGATGTCCAACTCTTTGCAACCCTGTGGACTGTATCGTGCCAGGCTCCTCTGTCTGTGAATTCTCCAACCAAGAACACTAGAGTGGGTTGCCATTCCCTCCTCCAGGGGAACTTTCTGACCTTGGGATTGAACTCAGGTCTCTGCACTGCAGGCAGATTCCTTATCATCTAAATCATCAGGGGTTGTTTAGTGGCTAAGTCACATTCCACTCTGAGTTCCCATGGACTCTAGCCCACCAGGCCCCTCTGTCCATGGGATTTCCCAGGCAAGAATACTGGAGATTTTCTTCTCTAAGGAAATCATCCATACCTGGGGATTGAACCAGCATCTCATGCATCATAAGCAGATTCTTTACTACTGAGCCACTGGGGAAGCCTGTAAACTATATTAATATCAAATAGTTGGGAAATTATAAGCTGTATGATATACCCACATAATGTGACATGTGCGACTCCTGATAATAATAATGTATAGTTTAATTAACATGCAACTCATTATTGTATTTATAAAGTCAATATATATACAAAATATTGTGTACAGTAACAGCCCGTAATTATGTATATGAATCTTGAAAAATATGTGTAAATGTTAATATGCTTATTTCTAGAGTGCTGGCTTTTAGATGATTTTTATTTCGTCTTCATTCTTCTTACCTTTTAGACTTTTTACTTTCTAAGTTTTTTTAATAGTCAGATGTCAGTGCACTGTAACTTTTTAGATATAATTTTATTTCTTTTTGTCTGTGCTAGGTCTTTGTTGCTGCATGGACTTTTCTCTAGTTGTGCCAAGCAAGGGCTACACCCTAGCTGCAGCGTGCAGGCTTCTCACTGGGGCGGCTTCTCTCGTTGCTGAGAGTGGGCTCTCAGGCACGTGGGCTCCGCAGTTGTGCTGCATGGGCTTGGTTACTCCGAGTCATGTAGGACTTTCCTAGCCCAGAGGCCGAACCCATGTCTCATGCATTGGGAGGAGAATTCTTCATCACTGAGCCACCAGGGACACCCAGTAAGCTCTAACCTTTTAGGTTATTAAAAATGTAAAGAAATTGACAAATCCAAGTGTGTGTGTGTGTGTGTGTGTGTGTGTGTGTGGTGTGTGTGGGGGAGGGAGGGGGGAGGGAGACAGTGAGACAAAGAGACTGAGAGAAAGAGAGGTAAGGGAGAGAACTTTTCTATATAAATTTGACTGCTGCTCTGGTTGACTATTTTCCCATCACAGTGTGCTTTTTGTCCTTTATTTGATCTGAATATTATCCTCAGTGTCAATGAAATCTGCTGATGGAAACTTTCACATTAACTTGAGAGAACTAGCATTGTGTAAGAGAAGTTCTTTTCTTTCCTATGCCACCCCTGGAGATACGTCCTCAATAGCCTTAAACAGAAGGCTTAGTAACAGGGGAGTAAGTCATTGCTGTAAACTTGCACATCCTAAAATATCGTAAAATATCATTGGCAAGTATTAGCCATTTTTCTGCAAATGCAAAACCCTCATTTATCATTGCTCCATAGAAATGATGTTAAAAGTTAGCACATTCATTGTTTTATAAAATATAAAATTATCCTCTATTTTTATGACCACTTCTTCTTTCTCTGCTTTTCTCTGGCCATACATGTTTCATTCTTCTCTATTAGATCTGCAAAAGCTGAAAAAGCCTGTCTAGTGAGAAAGTGCTTGTCAATTATTTAAAGAGAAAAAAGCTCTCTAAGTTAGAAAGGCTTATGGAATTGTTCTGGTTATTCTTATGTACTTAGGCAATCCTTGCTGCCCAACCCCACAATTCAACAGGATTTAGGTTTTCTTGAAAACACCATAAAACATGGCACAAAATCTTCCAGCATTAGATCTCCTCCAGTGGTTAATAAAGTGTGAGTGGTGGTGTGCATGAAGTAGAATGTAGCAGACTAATTTCTGCAGGTTCCAAATAGAGCACCATTCACCCTGGTCTTCAGATCTTGGTTTCTTCTCTAGCCTGATAATAAATAACATTATTATATTTTCATTCTTTAGGGTCTCACCACCAATCTGTTTCAGATATAGCAGTCAAGTGACTAATCAGAAAGAGGATGGTACCTAGACTATCATGCCTCATCAGGAGAGCTTCCTCAGAGGGCACAGGACTTTTACATCTTGGGGCTGATGTAAGTAAGAACTGTTGCCAGGAAAGCAGTGAGAAGGGTCCTACAAAGAGGAAGAATGTAAACCAAGGACCAGTAAGTGACACATGGATTAAGTGCCAAGAGACTATTAAGTAAGTAGTGAGACTCAAAAATCAGAATGTCTGAAAAACTGAAGAAGCAAAGAGACTCCTAGCAAGAGAGTCAGAGCACTATTTCCACATGCAATCCACTTAATTCAGTATTTTTGCTCACCTCTTAGTAGTGTTTTATATAAAATCTCTTGCATTCATTAAATTTTACTAAAATAATCTATGAAATATGCACATAAAACTTAATGGAAAAATTATTAATAATCCTTCCATCTGAAAATATTTTTTGTTAATGAAATTAATTTTTGTCCTGTATTTTAAAACAAAATTTGAAGTTACAGTGTATAGGTGATTTTGTAGCTGGTCATATAAGCATTATCCACAAATTTGTATTAGTTAGTTATGTAAAGTATAATCACATGAATGGCTTGATTTTTGACAATTTCCATACATCTGAGATATTTTTCCTTTTTTCCCCATATAATATATAGTCCTGCCATGAACAGATTTGTGTACATAGTTTACCTTGAAAATATTGATAAATTATTTTTCAAAGTGGTTGTAATGCATGCAGTTTTGAAAGTAGAGTATTTGACCAGTGCTTTCTGAATTTTAATATGCATATGAGTCACCTGGGGATCTAGTTAAAATATAGATCCTGGTCTTGTTAGATCTTGGATGTGACCTGAGATTCTGAAATTCTAACAAGCTTCCAGGTGAGGCCAGTGCTACTGGCTTACAGACCACACTGCCAGCTGCAAGGCAGTAAGTTGCACGTTCCACAAATCCTCACTCACTGTGAAGATTTGCATTTTCTGAGTGTTGGTTATTTTGATAGTTGACGAGAACTAATCACAGAATATTAACTCTCATTTTTAAAAAATTGCTGGTGAGATTAAACAGTTTTACAAATTTTTACATTTTTCTCTTTCATTATTTGTCTATTTATGTCCTTTTGTCATTGCTAAAGTGGGAGCTCTGACAAACACGGCACTCATTATTTTAGGTAATTTAATAAATTTTATATGCACTTGTCATTGGACAAGTTGCTCTCATCCCCAGAACAATAAACAACAAATTTGAGCTTATTATAAATATATTATCTGTAAAATTGATAAATTGGAATATAATAATTTAAGGAATTCTGTTTATCATTTTACTTTAAAGTAAAAAGACAGATTATAAATTTGAGGAGTATTTTTTAAATTTATTTTTTAATGAAGAATAATTCCTTTACAGAATTTTGCTGTTTTCTGTCAAACCTCAGCATGAATTAGCCATAGGTTTATATATATCCCCTCCCTTTTGAACCTCCCTTCCATCTCCTTCCCCATCCCACCCCTCTGGGTTGATACAGAGCCCTGTTTGAGTTTCCTGAGCCATACAGCAAATTCCCATTGGCTATCTATTATACATATGATAGCGTTAGTCTTTTCATACATTTCACCATCTTCTCCCCTCTCCCCATGTCCATAAGTCTATTCTCTATGTCTGTTTCTCCACTGCTGCCCTGTAAATAAATTCTTCGTACATTTTTAGATATATATGTGTGTGTCGTGTGTGTGTGTGTGTGTGTGTGTGTGTGTGTGTGTGTTAGAATAAGACATTTATCTTTCTCTTTCTGACTTCAGCCTGTATAATATGTTCTAGGTTCATCCACCTCATTAGAACTGACTCAACTGCATTCCTTTTTATGACTGGGTAATATTCCATTGTGTATATGTACCACAATTCCTTTATCCATTCATCTGTCAATGGACATCTAGGTGGCTTGCATGTTCTAACTATTATAAATAGTGCTTCAGTGAACAATGGGATACATATGTCTCTTTCAATTTTGGTTTCCTCAGGGTATATGCTTAGGAGTGGGATTGCTGGGTCATATGGTGGTTTTATTCCTAGTATTTTAAGGAATCTCCATATTGTCTTCCATAGTGGCTATATCAATTTACATTTCCATCAACACTGAGAAAGTTTTCCCTTTTCTCTGTACCCTCTCCAGCATTTATTGTTTGTAAACTTTTTGATTATGGCCATTCTGACCGGTTTGAGGTGATATATCATTGTAGTTTTAATTTGCATTTCTCTAATAATGAGTGATGCTGACGATCTTTCCATTTGTTTGTTAGCCATCTGTATGTCTTCTTCAGACAAATGTCTGTTTAGGTCTTTTTCCCACTTTTGATTGGGTTGTTTGTTTTTCTGGTATTGAGTTGTATGAGCTGCTTATATATTTGGAAATTAATCCTTTGTCAGTTGTTTCATTTGCTATTATTTTCTCCCATTCTGTGGGTTGTCTTTTCACCTTGCTTATCGTTTCCTTTGCTCTGCAAAAGCTTTTAAGTTTAATCAGGTATCATTTGTTTACTTCTGTTTTTATTTCCATTACTCTAGGATGTGGGTCATAGAGGATCTTGCTTTGATTTATACCACTGAGTGTTCTGCCGAAGTTTTCCTCTAAGAGTTTTATAGTTTCTGGTCTTACATTTAGATCGTTAATCCATTCTGAGTTTATCTTTTTGTATGGTGTTAGGAAGTGTTCTAATTTCATTCTTTTACATGTAGCTGTCCAGTTTTCCCAGCACCATTTATTGAAGAGACTGTCTTTGCCCCACTGTATATTTTTGCCTCAAAAATAAGGTACTCATAGGTGCGTGGGTTTATTTCTGGGCATTCTATCTTGTTTCATTGGTCTGTATTTCTGTTTTTGTGCCAGTACCACACTTTGTTAATGACTGTAGCTTTGTAGCATAATCTGAAGTCAGGAAGGTTGATTCCTCCAGCTTCATTCTTCTTTCTTGAGACTGCTTTGGTTATTCAGGGTCTTTTGTGTTTCCATATGAACTGTGAAATTTTTTGTTCTGGTTCTGTGAAAAGTGCCATTGGTAATTTGATAGGGATCATATTGAATCTGCAGATTGCATTTGGTAGTATAGTCACTTTCACAATATTGATTCTTCCTACCCAGGAACATGGAATATCTCTCTATCTGTTTATGTCATCTTTGATTTCTTTCATTAGTGTCTTATAATTTTCTGTATAGAGTTCTTTTGTCTCCTTAGGTAAGTTTATTCCTAGATATTAAATTCTTTTTGTTGCAGTGGTGAATGGGAATGATTCCTTAATTTCTCTTTCTGATTTTTCATTGTTAGTATATAGAAATGCAAGTGATTTCTGTGTGTTGATTTTGTGTCATGCAACTTTGCTAAATTCACTGATTAGCTCTAGTAAATTTCTGATTCTAGCCTTAGGATTTCCTATGTACACTATCATGTCATCTGGCAGAGTGAGAGCTTTACTTCTTCTTCTTCTCTGTTCTGGATTCCTTTTATTTCTTTTTCTTCTCTGATTGCTGTAACTAGAACTTACAGAACCCTGTTGAATAATAGTGGAGAAAGTGGACACCCTTGTCTTTCTCCTGATTTTAGGGGAATGCTTTCAGTTTTTCACCACTGAGAATAATGTTTGCTGTAGGCTTATCATATATGGCCACTACATATAGTGGAAGTCACAAGTAGATTCAAGGGATTAGATCTGATAGAGTGTCTGAAGAACTATGGATGACACTGTACAGGAGGCAGGGATCAAGACCATTCCCAGGGAAAAGAAATGCAAAAGGCAAGATGGTTGTCTGAAGAGGCCTTACAAATAGTTGTGAATAGAAGAGAAGCGAAAGGCAAATAAGAAAAGGAAAGATACATCCATGTGAATGCAGAGTTCAAAGAATAGCAAGAAGGGATAAGAAAGACTTTCTCAGTGATCAATGCAAAAAAATAGAGGAAAAATAATAGAATGGGAAAGACTAGAGATCTCTTCAAGAAAATTAGAGATACCAAGGGAACATTTCATGCAAAGATGGACACAATAAAAGACAGAAATGGTACGGACCTAACAGAAGAAGAAGATATTAAGAAGAGGTGGCAAGAAAACACAGAAGAATTATACAAAAGATCTTCATCACACAGATAATCACAATGACTGTGATCACTCACCTATAGCCAGACATCCTGGAATGCAAAGTCAAGTGGGCCTTAGGAAGCATCACTATAAATAAAGCTAGTGGAGGTGATGGATTCCAGTGGAGCTATTTCAAATCCTGAAGGATGATGCTGTGAAAGTGCTGCACTCAATATGCCAACAAATTTGGAAAACTTATCAGTGGCCACAGGACTGGAAAAATTCAGTTTTCATTCCAATCCCAAAGAAAGGCAATGCCAAAGAATGCTCAAACTACCGCACATTGCACTCATCTCACATGCTAGTAAAGTAATGCTCAAAATTTTCCAAGCCAGGCTTCAGCAATACGTTAATTGTGAACTTCCAGATGTTCAAGCTTGGTTTAGAAAAGGCAGAGGAACCAGAGATCAAATTGCCAACATCTGCTGGATCATGGGAAAAGCAAGAGAGTTCCAGAAAAACATCTTTTTCTGCTTTACTGACTATGCCAAAGCCTTTGACTGTGTGGATCACAATAAACTGTGGAAAATTCTGAAAGAGATGGGAATACCAGACCACCTAACCTGCCTCTTGAGAAATCTGTATGCAAGTCAGGAAGCGACAGTTAGAACTGGACATGGAACAACAGACTGGTTTCAAATAGGAAAGGAGTACATCAAGGCTGTATATTGTCACCCTCCTTATTTAACTTCTATGCAGAGTACATCATGAGAAATGCTTGGCTGGGAGAAACACAAGGGGAATCAAGATTGCTGGAAGAAATATCAATAACCTCAGATATGCAGATGACACCACCCTTATGGCAGAAAGTGAAGAGGAACTAAAAAGCCTATTGATGAAAGTGAAAGAGGAGAGTGAAAACACTGGCTTAAAGCTCAACATTCAGAAAACGAAGATCATGGCATCTGGTCCCATCACTTCATGGGAAACAGGTGGGGAAACAGTGGAAACAGTTTCAGACTTTATTTTGGGGGCTCCAAAATCACTGCAGAAGGTGACTGCAGCCATGAAATTAAAAGACGCTTACTCCTTGGAAGAAAAGTTATGACCAACCTAGATAGTATATTCAAAAGCAGAGACATTACTTTGCTGACTAAGGTCCATCTAGTCAAGGCTATGGTTTTCCCAGTAGTCATGTATGGATGTGAGAGTTGGACTGTGAAGAAGGCTGAGCACCAAAAGGGTGATGCGTTTGAACTGTGGTGTTGGAGAAGACTCTGGAGAGTCCCTTGGACTGCAAGGAGATCCAACCAGTCCATTCTGAAGGAGATCAGCCCTGGGATTTCTTTGGAAGGAATGATGCTAAAGCTGAAACTCCTGTACTTTGGCCATCTGATGCAAAGAGTTGACTCATTGGAAAAGACTCTGATGCTGTAAGGGATTGGGGGCAGGAGGAGAAGGGGACGACAGAGGATGAGATGGCTGGATGGCATCACAGACTCGATGGACGTGAGTCTGAGTGAACTCCGAGAGATGATGATGAACAGGGAGGCCTGGAGTGCTGTGATTCATGGGGTTGCAAAGAGTCGGACACGACTGAGCAACTGAACCGAACTGAATTGAGATGGGCTGCAGAGAAGGGAATGGCACTCCACTCCAGTACTCTTGCCTGGAAAATTCCACAGATGAGGAGCCTCTCGGGCTGCAGTCCATGGGGTCGCTAAGAGTCAGACACAACTGAATGACTTCACTTTCACTTTTCACTTTTATGCATTGTAGGAGCAAATGGCAACCTACTCCCGTAATTTTGCCTGGAGAATCCCAGGATGGGGGAGCCTGGTGGGCTGCCATGTATGGGATCGCACAGAGTCCGACATGACTGAAGTGACTTAGCAGCAGCAGCAGCAGCAGCAGGATTAGTCTGCGGTAGTCTATGTCTTGGATGCACTGCTCCCACTCCAAAGCCTCAGGGCTCGATCTCTGGTCAGGAACAAAGATTCCACAAGTGGTTTGTTATGGCATTAAGTGAGATTAAAACAAATACCTCAAAATGAGAAACCAAAGATGATCCTCAGACAAATGGCATTTACAAAATCAGACAAGTAATAATTAAAATAATGGAATATATATGTATACACCTATGAGCAAAATTGAAACAGTCAAACAAAAATAAAGTAGATTGACCTGGCAAACAAAGGAAATCAAAAATTATATTTACCAGTTAAGAACAAAACTAACTAAACCACCAACTGGAAAACAAAACTAAAACAAGGTGCCAATTGGGTGATAAAGCAATGAAAATAAAACTAACAAATGTGTTTAGAGGGTAGGAGAGAAGAAAAGAAAGAATAGACTTGCAAAGTTAAATAGAGGTAAATGAAGATTTATATACATTAAAGATTAACTGCAAGGGGAAAAGAACGCTAGGAAAATGAAACAAAGAAATAAGTGTAGAAAAATAATAATAGGTTTTAAAAATTAAAATTAATAGAGAGAGAGAGAAAAAAGAAAATATGCACAGAACTGTAAAAGCCTAAGGTAGAGGCAAAGGTTTACAGCAATAAAAAAAAAAAAATGTGACTTAGATTAAAAAAAAGCTCAAAGTTTAATTGGATTTCTTAGTTCCAATAAAATTGACAACTACCAAGGGGGGGGGGTGAGAGGGGGTGGCGGTGCAGGGGAGGAAAATAAGAAAAAAAAGAAGAAAAATTCAAAAGAATCTGCAGAACAAGTCCAAAAATAAAAATAATAAATGTTTTTCTTGAGTCATTGCCGTGAGAGTCCTTTCCCTTGCTATGAATCACAGTCCACCTCACCTCCCTAGGATGCCCTCCAGCAGCGTGCTCATCTCCAGAGCTGCTGTGGGGGCGGCTCAGAGTCTCATCTGCTCCTCCTCCTGTGTGTTCTTGCTGCCAGTGTCTGCAGCTGTCAGAACTAGTGCCTTTCCTTTTGCAGGGAGCTCTCAGTGGCCTTTCTTATAATTCCATAGACACAGAGTCTGCCTAGTTGATCATGTGGATTTAATCTGCAGCTTGTACAGCTGGTGGGCAGGTTTTGGGTCTTCTTCCTTAGCCACATTGGGTTTCAGTTGTGGTTTTATTTCCAAGTTGACATGTGGGTCGTCCATTGGGGTTTGCTCCGGCTGCCCTGGAGGACTTGGGTGTGCCCCTGTGAGGGCCAGGTGTGGAAGTGGTCCACTGCTTCGGTTGCAGGGGTTCTGGTAGCACCAGGTACTCAGGGAGTTGGCGGCTAGGGCAGCAGGAAATACAGTGCTCTAGAAGGGTATGGAAACCACTATTGGCCAATACGCTCCAGTATTTTTGCCTGGAGAACCCCTCTCCCTGATAGAGGGGCCTGGCAGGCCACAGTCTATAGGGTCTATAGGGTCGCAAAGAGTTGGACATGACACAAGTGACTGTGCACGCATATACACAAGCCTTTTTCCTGTGGCAGCTCTACCCCGATGAGAGTTGAGTCTGAAGGTGGCGCAGCTACTTGGCTTGCAGGGTCTGGTGGCACCAAGTATGCAGGGATGCGGACTTCCTCCACTGCAGGAGTTATGGCCCTATCAGGGTCTTTTTTCCAGCCTCTTGTGGTTGGCGATCAAAGGGCTTTTTGGCCAATCTTTCTCCATAGCTTCACCCATTCAGGTACTTAGAGGGTTCCCTTGCCCAGGGTCCTTCTCTGTTGTTTGTCACGTCAAGCAAATAGAGCCTCCCCCTCCCCCCATAGATCAGTGTGTCAGACACTTAAAGGGGCACCCTGGGTGGGGTCCTAGTCTGTAGTTCAGTGCATCAGGCTTTTGATGGGCCAGCATATTGTTCAGCTACTGATGCTGGTATGTGGGGAGAGAGAGGCTCTAGTGATGATCCATTATTCGTGATTCAGCAGTATTGCCTTGCTTCCTTGTCTTCCTGGTTTTCCTCCACCAGCATTTCCCACCATTATCTCCTCCCTCATATCCTCTCAATCCGTCTCTCCTCAGTCAACAGCAGCCCTAGCTCTGGGATTGCTCCACAACCCCCAAACTCCAGCTCCCAGCCACTGTGCCTTGCAGGGGACCAGCGTTCCTGTCTGGGATATGTATGGCTGTGGCAAGGACTGATTCTCATTCCATTTAGGCTGCCATAGATCAGCTGTTTCACTCTCAGCCCTAAATGTTTCTCCTCCATCTCAGACAATTGCCCCAGTGTGGGGATTGGACCCCCTGCTTCAGTTCCCCCACCTGCTGAGTGTAAGTCTGGTCCTACTAACACTCCTGTTTTTCCCCCTAGTTCCTTTGTCCTACAAAGTTTTAAGTGGTTCTATATATTCGTTTTCTACTGGTCAGGTACTCCTGTCTACTCTCAGCTGGTGTTCTGTATGCACTTTTGTGTCTTAAGGTGTATGCCTGATGTATCCACGGAGAGAGATGTGCTCCATGTCCACCTACTCCTCTACCATGTTCATATCTCCCTGAAAGGAGTTTTAAAGTGTATAATTTACAAAGATTAATTTCAAATATATAAATAGCTCTTAAAATCGTCAAGAAAAATCTAATAAAAAGTAAGCAAAATAAATGAACATTATTTCAAACAAAAGAACACCTACATGGCTAAACATTTTTTTAAAATGGTATTTTCACTAGAATCATAAAAATACCAATCAAGATCACAATGAAATTCAATTTAAAAAAATAAAATTTTAAGATGAAGCCTGATAGTGCTAATTGTTAAAGGAGTCATGGATTGGGATCACTCTACACATTTTCAAAAATTAAAAAAATTTTTTTGACTGCACCATGTGCAATATGGGACCTTAGTTCCCTGAACAGGGATCAAATTTGCGCCCCCTGTATTGGAAACATAGCGTCTTAACCACTGGATTACCAGCAAAGTTCCCGCTACACATGATTGATGGGAGTTTAAACTGGTGCACTTTCATGTATGATACATTCAGCAATTCCATTGTTGGGCATAAACTGATGAAAAAATGCATATGTGTAATAGTTGGCATTTATAAGAATACTCAGTTCAGTTCAGTCGCTCAGTCATGTCCAACTCTTTGTGAGCCCATGAACCGCAGCACGCTCAGGCCTCCCTATTACCAACTCCCAGAGTCCACCCAAACCCATGTCCATTGAGTTGGCGATGCTATCCAACCATCTCATTCTCTGTCGTTCCCTTCTCCTCTTGCCTTCAATCTTTCCCAGCATCAGAGTCTTTTCAAATGAGTCAGCTCTTCGCATTGGGTGGCCAGAGTACTGGAGTTTCAGCTTCATCATTCCTTCCGATGAACACCCAGGGCTGATCTCCTTTAGAGTGGACTGGTTGGCTCTCCTTGCAGTCCAAGGGACTCTCAAGAGTCTTCTCCAACACCACAGTGCAAAAGTATCAATTCTTTGGTGCTCAGCTTTCTTTATAGTCCAACTCTCAAATCTGTACATGACTACTGGAAAAACCATAGCCTTGAGTAGATGACCCTTTGTTGGCAAAGTAATGTCTCTGCTTTTGAATATGCTGTCTAGATTGGTCATAACTTTCCTTCCAAGGAGTAAGCGTCTTTTAATTTCATGGCTGAAATCACCATCGGCAGTGATTTTGGAGCCCAGAAAAAGAGTCAGCCACTGTTTCCACTGTTTCCCCATCTATTTGCCATGAAGTGATGGGGCCAGATGGCATGATCTTTGTTTTCTGAATGTTGAGCTTTAAGCCAGCTTTTTCACTCTTCTCTTTCACTTTCATCAAGAGGCTCGTTAGTTCTTTTTACTTTTTGCCATAAGGATGGTGTTATCTGCATATGTGGGGTTATTTATATTTCTCCTGGCGATCTTGATTCCAGCTGTGCTTCCTCCAGCCCAGTGTTTCTCATGATGTACTCTGCATATAAGTTAAATAAGTGGGGTGACAATATACAGCCTTGACGTACTCCTTTTCCTATTTGGAACTAATAATAAAAAGAAGTGGAAACAACATACATCTACAGAAAGAGAAGGGATGCCATGATAAGTAAAATGGCATATTCTCACAATGCAATACCTAAGAATACAAAAAAAAAAAAAATCACAGTCACATGCAATATAATAGGTAAACTTAGTAATATAACATTGTGCAAAAGGGAAAATCATAGAACTATATTCCATAATATTTTCCAGATATAATTTTCAAATGAGAAAATCTAAATTTATTGTATAGGCATATATACTTACATGAGAGCTTCCCTGACTGCTCAGACGGTAAAGAATCAGCCTGCGATGCGAGACCCACGTTCTATACCTGAGTTAGGACGATCCTCTGGATAAGAAAATGACTACCCACTCCAGTATTGCCTGGAGAATTCCACGGACACAGGAGCCTGGTGGGCTACAGCTCATGGAATCTCAAAGAGTTGAATGACTGAGTGACTCGTGCTGCTGCTGGGCTGCTGCTGCTAAGTCGCTTCAGTCGTGTCCAACTCTGTGCGACCCCATCGACGGGAAGCCCACCAGGCTCCCCCATCTCTGGGATTCTCCAGGCAAGAGCACTGGAGTGGGTTGCCATTTCCTTCTCCAACGTATGAAAGTGAAAAGTGACAGTGAAGTCGGTCAGTCGTGTCCGACTCTTTGCGACCCCATGGACTCCAGCCCACCAGATTCCTCCCTCCATCCATGGGATTTTCTAGGCAAGAGTACTGGAGTGGGGTGCCATACTAATACTACTATAAACTTACATGAAGCACGGAAAGGAAGTCTTCACAACTGAGAGTAGCTTTTACCTCTGAGCAAGGAGATAAAAGGATGGGCTAGCAAAAGAGATGGGGTAATCATTCTTTTTGTGTTTTGATATGCTAACTGGACAGTCTACTGTGTATTTTATTTTTGATGTCCAGTAAAAACCTTGTTTTGGATCAGAGGCCCTGGTTTACCAGGTATTAAAAACACACACACACACACACAAAACTTCTGGGCATAGGTAGATAATGGGGGAGGAAAAAAGAGACTTTCAATCAAATTTATAACACATGAGCTAACAAATAACTCTAAGAGAGATAGCCAACAAAACTGACAAACTAATAACCAGATGATGAAAAAGATAAAGTAGTATAAGAACCTGGAAAAATACTTTAAAGCAACTTATTAGAAAAAGTAGGCAGAACTAAAATGAAAACAGTTGGGTATAGAATAAAACCAATGAGAAATTTGTAGTTTTAAATGCAAAACAGAGACTAATTAAAAATAAGGACATTTGTAATTAATTTCATCATTTAATGGTAGAGTATGAAAATACTCAAGTTGTTCAGGATCTTTTTAGAAATATTGAATGACTTGTTCAGGATCTGTTTAGAAATACTGAATTACTTTAGATTTATTAGAAAAAAGCATAGCATATGTATTAAACATTTAATAACAAAAGATTCTAATAATAAACTCCTTTCATCTAATAATTATTTTGTTTAAAACATTTATGTTTATTTTATTTATATTTGTATATAATTTATCATTATTTTATAAATGAATTGTATAATAAAATCCATTTGTTTATATGAAATTTATTATTTATATATAACATAGAAACAATTATGTTATTTTCATTTTATTCTAATTATTTATTTATGCTAGTAACTTTTCATTTATACTAGTCATTTATCTGTGATATAGTTTCATGTTTTACATGAAATGTGAATCTAATTTTTAAGAGAATTTTCTGCTTTGAAAACCAGTGCTTTCTGCGTTGGTTATAATAGTCCCTTTTCCCACTGGTTGATGGTGGCTCTACCATGTATCAGTTTCCAAATATGCATAAGTTCTATAGCCTCTCTAATCTTTTACTATTTTATTATTCCTGAGCAAATATAAAGTTATATTTATTGCCATATCTTTGTAAAAACTACTTGTATACTGTAGGGCAAATCATTCTACCATTTTTTTTTTTTTTGTATTTCAACATGATTTTATTTTATTTTTTATTATTAAATTTTTTTTTTAATTACAATACTGTATTTGTTTTGCCATAGATTGACACGAATCAGCCATAGGTGAACACAATCTCCCAATGCCGAAGCCCCCCTCCCACCTCCCACCCCACATCCTCTACTTGAATCATCCTGTGCATCAGCCCCCATGCATCCTGCATCCTACATTGAACATAGATTGGCGCTTCGTTTCTTACAAGAAAATATACATGTTTCATTGCCATTCTCCCAAACCATCCCACCCTTTCCCTCTCCCTCGGAGTCCAAAAATCCACTCTATACCTCTGTGTCTCTTTGTTGTCTCACATATAGGGTCATCAAATTGGTCTTCTAAATTCCATATATATGTGTCAGTATACTGTATTGGTGTTTTTCTTTCTGGCTTACTTCACTCTGTATAATCGGTTCCAATTTCATCCATCTCATTAGAAGTGAGTCAAATTTATTCTTTTTAAGGGCTGAGTAGTATTCCATTGTGTATATGTACCACAGCTTTCTTATCCAATCATCTGCGGATGGACATCTAGGTTGCTTCCATGTCCTGGCTATTATAAACGATGGCTAACAAACACATGAAAAGATGTTCAACATCACTCATTATCAGAGAAATGCAAATCAAGACCACAATTGAGGTACCATTTCTCACCAGTCAGAATGGCTGCGATCCAAAAGTCTACAAGCAATAAATGCTGGAGAGGATGTGGAGAAAAGGGAACCCTCTTACACTGCTGGTGGGAATGCAAACTAGTACAGCCATTATGGAAAACAGTGTGGAGATTCCTTAAAATTGCAAATAGAACTGCCTTATGACCCAGCAGTCCCACTGCTGGGCATACACACGAGGAAACCAGAATTGAAAGAGACACATTCTACCATTTTTTCCCCATATTTTTTTTGTTGTTTGATTTTGTTGTTGTGCTAGACCTATGTCCTCCTATTTATATCTTTCTCCATTAAGATCTGGCATGTCTGCTCTTGGATATTCTATACTCACTGTGAAATTAATGCACTATGAATGAAATGTTTAGTATATTTTCTTATTGATTTTGTATATTGATCTTTCCTATACCATCCCTGCTGAAATTCTTTAATACCTTATACAGTGTATAGATTATTTTGTGTTTTCTAATATAGATAGCTATACTGTTTGGAAATGACATTTGTGTTCCTTTATTTCCAATTCTCATACTTATTGGCTAGAATCTCTAGTATAACAACAGAAGTAGTTATAGCAGTATTTTGGTCTTTTTTTCCCACATGTGCCGAGTTGCTTTAGTCTTAGTCCTGAATATTAATTGGAAGGACTGATGCTGAAGCTTGAAGCTCCAATACTCTGGCCACCTAATGGGAAGAACTGACTCATTGGAAGAGACCCTGATACTCTGAAAGATTGAATGCAGGAAGAGAAGGGGACAACAGAGGGATGAGATGGTTGGATGGCATTACTGAATCGATGAACATGAGTTTGAGCAAGCTCCGGGTGTTGGTGATAGACAGGAAAGCCTGGCATGCTGCCGTCCATGGGGTCGCAAAGAATCCAACACGACTGAGCGACTGAACTGACTGACTGATGGTAGCATTTTGGTCTTTTTTCTCCACTTATGCCAAGTTGCTTTAGTTGTGTCCAACTCTTTGCAACCCCTATGGACTGTAGCCCACCAGGATCCTCTGTCCCTGGGGTTCTCCAGGCAAGAATACTGGAGTGGATTGCCATGCCCTCCTCCAGGGGATCTTCCCAACCCAGGGATCGAATCAGCATCTCTTATGTTTCCTACATTGGCAAGCAGGTTCTTTACCATAGTACCTGGGAAATCCCTGTTTTTCCACATATTTAACTTTTTCTTTTTAAAAACTTTTCATTTTATATTGGAGTGCAGCTGATTAACAATATTGTGATAGTTTCAGGTGGATAGCAAACGGACTCAGCCATATATGTACATGTATCTATTCTCCCCTGAACTCCCTCCCATCCAGTCAGCCACATAACATTGAGCAGAGTTTCTTGTAGTAGCCTTGTAAACTAGTAAACAAGCCTTTACTAGTCTTGTTCAGTTCAGTTCAGTTCAGTCTCTCAGTCATGTCTGACTCTTTGCGACCCCATGAATTGCAGCAAGCCAGGCCTCCCTGTCCATCACCAACTCCCGGAATTCACTCAGATTCCCACCGCCGAGTCAGTGATGCCATCCAGACATCTCTTCCTCTGTTGTCCCCTTCTCCTCCTGTCCCCAATCACTCCCATCATCAGAGTCTTTTCCAATGAGTCAACTCTTCGCATGAGGTGGCCAAAGTATTGGAGTTTCAGCTTTAGCGTCATTCCTTCCAAAGTAATCCCAGGGCTGATCTCCTTCAGAATGGACTGGTTGAATCTCCTAGCAGTCCAAGGGACTCTAAAGAGTCTTCTCCAAGAAAAACTATTTAAAAATCCAACATATGGAGGCTGAACAACACGCTTCTGAATAGACAACAAATCACAGAAGAAATCAAAAAAGAAATCAAAATATGCATAGAAATGAATGAAAATGAAAACACAACAACCCAAAACCTGTGGGACACTATAAAAGCAGTGCTAAGAGGAAAGTTTATAACAATATAGGCACACCCCAAGAAATAAGAAAAAGTCAAATAAATAACCTAACTCTACACCTAAAGCAACTAGAAAAGGAAGAACTGGAGAACCCCAGAGTTAGTAGAAGGAAAGAAATCTTAAAAATTAGGGCAGAAATTAATGCAAGAGAGAGAGAGAGAGAGAGAGAGAGAGGAGAGAGAGAGAGAGAGAGAGAGACCGAGACCATAGCATAAATCAACAAAGCAAAAAGCTGGTTCTTTGAAAGGATAAATAAAATTGACAAACCATTAGCCAGACTCATCAAGAAACAAAGAGAGAAAAATCAATAAAATTAGAAATGAAAATGGAGAGATCACAACAGACAACACAGAAATACTAAGAATCATAAGAGACTACTATCAGCAATTATATGCCAATAAAATGGAAACATGTAAGAAAAGGACAAATCCTTAGAAAAGTACAACTTTCCAAAACTGAACCAGGAAGAAATAGAAAATCTTGACAGACCCATCACAAGCACAGAAATTGAAACTGTAATCAGAAATCTTCCAGCAAACAAAAGCCCAGGTCCAGATGGCTTCACAGCTGAAAATTTCGAGAAGAGCTAACACCTATCCTACTCAAACTCTTCCAGAAAATTGCAGAGGAAGGTAAACTTCCAAACTCGTTCTATGAGGCCACCATCACCCTAATACCAAAACCTGACAAAGATGCCACAAAAAAAAGAAAACTACAGGCCAATATCACTGATGAACATAGATGCAAAAATCCTTAACAAAATTCTAGCAATCGGAATCCAACAACACATTAAACAGATCATACACCATGACCAAGTGGGCTTTATCCCAGGGGTACAAGGATTCTTCAATTCACCACATTAACAAATTGAAAAATAAAAGCCATATGATTATCTCAATAGATGCAGAGAAGGCCTTTGACAAAATTCAACATCCATTTATGATAAAAACTCTCCAGAAAGCAGGAATAGAAGGAACGTACCTCAACATAATAAAAGCTATATATGACAAACCCACAGCAAACATTATCCTCAATGGTGAAAAACTGAAAGCATTTCCCTAAACTTGGGAATAAGACAAGGGTGCCCACTTTCACCGCTACTGTTCAAAATAGTTCTGGAAGTTTTGGCCACAGCAATCAGGGCAAAAAAGAAATAAAAAGAATCCAAATTGGAAAAGAAGTAAAACTCTCACTGTTTGCAGATGACATGATCCTCTACATAGAAAATCCTAAAGACTCCACCAGAAAGTTACTAGAGCTAATCAATAAACATAGTAAAGTTGCAGGATATAAAATCAACACACAGAAATCCCTTGCATTCCTATACACTAATAATGAGAAAGTAGAAAAAGAAGTTAAGGAAACAATTCCATTCACCATTGCAATGAAAAGAATAAAATACTTAGGAATATATCTACCTAAAGAAACTAAAGACTTATATATGGAAAACTATAAAACACTGATGAAAGAAATCAAAGAGGACACTAATAGATGGAGAAATATACCATATTCATGAATCAGAAGAATCAATATAGTGAAAATGAGTATACTACCCAAAGCAATCTACAGATTCAATGCAATCCCTATCAAGCTACCAGCGGTATTTTTCACGGAAGTAGAACAAATAATTTCAAGATTTGTATGGAAATACAAAAAACCTCGAATAGCCAAAAGCAATCTTGAGAAAGAAGAATGGAACTGGAGGAATCAACCTGCCTGACTTCAGGTTCTACTACAAAGCCACAGTCATCAAGACAGTATGGTACTGGCACAAAGACAGAAATAAAGATCAATGGAACAAAATAGAAAGCCCAGGGGGTGAAATCCACACACCTATGGACCCTTATCTTCAATAAAGGAGGCAAGAATATACAATGGAGTAAAGACAGTCTTTTTAACAAGTGGTGCTGGGGAAACTGGTCAACCACTTGTAGAAGAATGAAACTAGATCACTTTCTAACACCACTCACAAAAATAAACTCAAAATGGATTAAAGATCTAAATGTAAGACCAGAAACTATAAAACTCCTAGAGGAGAACATAGGCAAAACACTCTCTGACATAAATCACAGCAGGATTCTCTATGATCCACCTCCCAGAATACTGGGAATAAAAGCAAAAATAAACAAATGGGATCTAATTAAAATTAAAAGCTTCTGCACAACAAAGGAAACTATAAGTAAGGTGAAAAGACAGCCTTCTGAATGGAAGAAAACAATAGCAAATGAAACAACTGACAAACAACTAATCTCAAAAATATACAAGCAACTTAAGCAGCTCAACTCCAGAAAAATAAATGATCCAATCAAAAAAATGGGCCAAACAACTAAACAGACATTTCTCCAAAGAAGACATACAGATGGCTAACAAACACATGGAAAGATGTTCAACATCACTCATTATCAGAGAAATGCAAATCAAGACCACAGTGAGGTAACATTTCACACCAGTCAGAATGGCTGCAATCCAAAAGTCTACAAGCAATAAATGCTGGAGAGGATGTGGAGAAAAGGGAACCCTCTTACACTGTTGGTGGGAATGCAAACTAGTACAGCCACTATGGAGAACAGTGTGGTGCTTCCTTTAAAACTGGAAATAGAATTACCTTATGACCCAGCACTCCCACTGCTGGGTATACACACTGAGGAAACCAGAATTGAAAGAGACACATGTACCCCAATGTTCATTGCAACACTATTTATAATAGCCAGGGCATGGAAACAACCTAGATGTCCATCAGCAGATGAATGGATAAGAAAGCAGTGGTACATATACACAATGGAGTATTACTCAGCCCTTAAAAAGAATACATTTGAATCAGTTCTAATGAGATGGATGAAACTGGAGCCAATTATACAGAGTGAAGTAAGCCAGAGAGAAAAACACCAAAACAGTACACTGACACATATATATGGAATTTAGAAAGATGGTGATGATGACCCTGTATGTGAGACAGCAAAAGAGACACAGATGTATAGAACGGACATTTGGACTCTGAGGGAGAGGGAGAGGGTGGGATGATTTGGGAGAATGGCATTGAAACATGTATACTATCTTGTAAGAAATGTAGTGCCAGCCTATGTTCGATACAGGATAGAGGATGTTTGGGGATGGTGCATGGAGATGATCCAGAGAGATGATATGGGGTGAGAGATGGGAGGGGGTTCAGAATTGGGAGCTCGTATACACCCGTGGAAGATTCATGTCAATGTATGGCAAAACTAATACAGTATTGTAAAGTAAAAGAAAGTAAAAATAATTTTTTTTTTTAAAAGAGTCTTCTCCAACACCACAGTTCAAAAGCATCAATTCTTTGGCACTCAGCCTTCTTCACAGTCCAACTCCCACATCTATACATGACTACTGGAAAAACCATAGCCTTGACTAGATGGACCTTAGTCAGCAAAGTAATGTCTCTGCTTTTGAATATGCTATCTAGGTTGGTTCTAACTTTTCTTCCAAGGAGTAAGCGTCTTTTAATTTCAGGGCTGCAGTCACCATCTGCAGTGATTTTGGAGCCCCCCACAATAAAGTCTGAGACTGTTTCCACTGTTTCCCCATCTATTTGCCATGAAGTGATGGGACCGGATACCACGATCTTCGTTTTCTGAATGTTGAGCTTTCAGCCAATTTTTTCACTCTCCACTTTCACTTTCATCAAGAAGCTTTTAGTTCCTCTTCATTTTCTGCCATAAGGGTGGTGTCATCTACATATCTGAGGTTACTGATATTTTGCCAGCAATCTTGATTCCAGCTTGTGTTTCTTCCAGTCCAGCGTTTCTCATGATGTACTCTGCATATAAGTTAAATAAGTAGGGTGGCAATATACAGCCTTGACGTACTCCATTTCCTATTTGGAACCAGTCTTGTTACTGACTTGTAAAATTTGATCCGTGCGTAAGTTCTTTGCCTTCTAGTAATTTTCATACATTGTTGTTCAGCCACTCAGTCATGTCTGACTCTTTGTGATCCCATGGACTGCAGCATGCCAGGCTTCCTTCCCTGTACTTCACTGTCTCCTGGAGCTTGCTCAAACTCATGTCCATTGAGCCAATGATACCAACCAACCATCTTATCCTCTTTGTCTCTTTCTCCTCCTCCCTTAAATCTTTCCCAGCATCAGGGTCTTTGCCAAAGGGTCAGTTCTCATCAGGTGGCCAAAATATTGGAGCTTCAGCATCAATTCTTCCAATGAATATCCAGGCTTAATTTCCTTTAGGATTAACTGATTTGATCTCTTTGAAGTCCAAGGGACTCTCAAGAGTCTTCTCCAACACCACAATTCAAAAGCATCAATTCTTTGGCACTCATCCTTCGTTATGGTCCAACTCTCACATCTGTACATGACTACTGGAAACAGCATGGTTTTGACTATATGGACCTTTGTCGGCAAAGCAATATTTTTGCTTTTTAATATGTTGTCTAGGTTTGTCATAGCTTTTCTTTCAAGGAGCAAGTGTCTTTTAATTTGCATATATACCACATAGTATATTATGAAAATTCCCTTATATTTCTCGTTTGCTAAGAGTTTCATTATACATGTTTGTTGATTTTTAGCAAATATTTCCACATTATTAACACCATATTTTCTTCTCTTATCTATTAATATACAGTTTCCTTTGTACATTGCCTTAACTATCATGGAATTTGTAATATTGTTCAGAAATATTCATTATTTCCTTTCCATATAAATGGTTTAAAATCTGTGCCAATTGTCATGTGACTTGCTATTGCTATACCAACTGTGAAATAACTAAATATTCCTTTCTGTAACTTTGCTTCTGTCCAGGATAATGCTTTGGTTACAATTTGAATAGAGGCACAGTTTGTAGCAAAGCTGCAGCTGGGTGCAAAGCCATCATTGACCTGCAGCCTACATGGAACAAGAGTTATAAAGGAAGTTGTCATTTTAGGTCATTGAGATCTGAGGATAGTTTATGCAGCAAAGCCTACTAAAATAGCCTTAGCATATAATATCTATTCCATAATTTTTTGCTATCATCATTTTATAAAGATTTTTCAGGTTAAATTTTTTTTCTTATAATTAAATTTATTTATTTTTTAATTACAATACTGTATTTGTTTTGCCATACATTGACACGAATCAGCCATAGGTGAACACAATCGCCTTTTCTTTTCTCATAATCTTTCCAGAATTGGAGTGCATTTGTCTCCTCATTGAACTGCAAATTTCAATTTATTATTATTTTAAAATGTGTTGGGCTGTATTTTTCCAAGAATTGTAGTTTATTTTATTTACTATGAGGTCAATTTTCAAACACTATGTGCATTTGAAAGATATTTCTGTTTTTAGAGAACATGATAGTTATATGTGTGTATTCACACAGACCATATTTATATCATTTCAGATCTTTATTTTTGGTTACTTTATCTCTGAAGTATTGAAAGCAAAGAATAAAAGTGTAAAACAGTCTATAAATATCTATTGCTCACATTCATAAACGACTGACTCTAATTTTTTTTTTTTGCTATGATTTTTATACCATGACTATCTTGCTTTTCATTTACAGCATTTACAGGCTCTGTTCTTGTTTATTCTTTGTTGTTGTTGTTTGTTTTGCTTTCTTGCCCATGTGGCATGTGGGATCTTAGTTCCCTGACCAGGGATGGAACCCATACCCACTATAGTGGACATTTAGAGTTTTAATCGCTGGGCCACAAGAGAAATCCCTGTTTATTCTTTTCTTTTGAACATTTATGATATCTTTTGTTTCATATTATTGTTTTATACTTTAACACTCTCTGCATGCCTTTCACTTTTAAAAATGTTACTTTAATTTACAAATATGAAAATATGTTTGGTCTTTATTGCTACCATTTTCACTTCTTTGTTTCATTTTTGAAGAACGTATTTTCCATCACTTATACTTTGTTGTGTCATCTGAGGTATTTTCTTTTAATTCTTTATTCTACATTACAATACTGTATTTGTTTTGCCATACATTGACATGAATCAGCCACAGGTGTCCACGATCTCCCAATGCCGAAGCCCCCTCCCACCTCCCACCTCCCACCCCATATCATCTCCCTGAATCATCCTGTGCACCAGCCCCATGCATCCTGCATCCTGTATTGAACATAGACTGACGCTTCGTTCTTACAAGATAGTATACATGTTTCAATGCCATTCTCCCAAATCATCCCCCCCTCTCCCTCTCCCTTAGAGTCCAAAAGTCCGTTCTATACCCCTGAGTCTCTTTTGTTGTCTCACATAGAGGGTCATCATTACTATCTTTCTAAATTCCATATATATGTGTCAGTATACTGTATTGGTGTTTTTCTTTCTGGCTTACTTCACTCTGTGTAATCAGCTCCAATTTCATCCATCTCATTAGAACTGAGGTATTTTCTTAATATATGTGTTTTCCTCTTTAGGGTTTAAAGCACTTCTATGCCCTCTTTTATTTGGAGCTCTTTCGTTTACATAGACATGTGTATAGTTTCTAGACTTCTTATTGTTAGCGCGGTGCATGTATGCTAAGTCTCTTCAGCTGCGTATGACTTTATGTGACCCTTTGGACCATAGCCTGCCATGCTCCTCTGTCTGTGGGATGCTCCAGACAATCATACTGAAATGGGTTGCCACGCCCTTCTCTAAGGGATCTTCCTGACCCAAGGATGAGACCGAGAGGAGTCTCTTAAGTCTCCTGTGCTGGCAGGCAAGTTCTTTACCACGAGAACCACCTGGGAAGCCCACCTAAACATCTGTATCGTTTTAACACTTCTTTATTGCTGGCTTTAGTCAGTGGATCTCTGTAGCTCAGCTGGTAAGCATCCGCATGCAATGCAGCAGACCCAGGTTCAATCGCTGGGTCAGGAAGATCCCCCTGGGGAAGGAAATGGCAACCCACTCCAGTATTCTTGCCCGGGAAATCCCATGGACAGAGGAGCCTGGCGGGCTGCAGTCCATGGGTCACAGAGAGTCAGACACGACTGAGCACACATGCATCTAACAATCGCAGCTTATGATTTAAGAAGAGGATGTGGGGCGGGAGGTGGGAAGGGGCTTCGGCACTGGGAGATTGTGTTCACCTATGGCTGATTCGTGTCAATGTATGGCAAAACAAATACAGTATTGTAATTAAAAAAATAAATAAATTTAATTAAAATAAAAAAATTTAAAAAAAGTGTCTTTTCTCTTGGCTAGAAGAACTCATTTTGGTGAATCTATTAAGATGATTGTGTTTTTGCTCCTTTAACATTGCATATGTTAAGTTACATTGATTACTGAATGTATAATGAAACCTGTTATTCTTAGTCTGGCAAGAACTACTTGTTTATTGCATGTTGCACTTATTACATATTGGGAATGCACCTAACCGGTATTTTACAGAATACTTTTTATGTGCCTATGTGGGATAGTTTCTTGGCTTATAAAATAAGTTGAAAAATGTGATAAGCAGAATACTGGTTCCCCCAAAGAGGGCCATGACCTAATCCTTGGAACCTGTGAATATGCTATCTTACATGGCAAAAGACACTTTGTAGATGTGAAAAAATTAAGAATCTTGAGATAGACATTATCCTAGATTATCTGGGTAGTCCAAATATAACCCTAATTATTCTTATACAAGAGAGACACATAGGACAGAGTCAGAGAAAGTGTTAAAGAAGAATCTTGAGGGCAGCAAGAGATTAAGCCTCACCTATGAAACAATTTAAATGACAGTGTATTTCTCAATAGAATCTATAGAGACCAGAAGGAAGTGGCACATTTTTTAAGTACTGAAAGAACTGTCAGCCCAGAATCTTATGCCCAGGAAATATCCTTCAGTAATGAAGGGAAGACCAAGACATTCTCAGACATAAAACAACTAAGAAAATTTGTTACAGGTATGCCTCTACCTGACTCCCCTGAAAAAGGTGGGGGAGAAATGCTCTAAATAGGAAGGAAATGAAGAAAGAATTTTAGAACTTGAGAAAAGAAAAAAATATGGCATGCAAAAATATGAGAATGTACAGTAAACTTTCTCCTCTTAAATTTTTAAAATTATATTTAATTGTTGAAGTAAACATTATAATTCTGTTTTCTGTAATTCAGAAAGAATGTATATATTTGATAGTAGTAAATAGGGAAAGTAAATGGATAACGAGAGATAGTGTTTCAGTATTTCATTCCGACTGGTAAAATAACAATAGTAGACAGCGATGAAAGATAAGAAAGGACTAGATACTAGAAATACACAAATTTGTTCAACTTATTTTTGACAAAGTTGCAAAAGCAACTGAGTGGAGAGATAAATTTTTAAAAAACAAAGATGCTGTAGTGATTGGATAGCCGTTGGCAAAAAAAAAAAAACAAACAAAAAACCAACGAACTTCAACTTAAACCACACAGTTTAACTTATGTACACCCGTGGTGGATTCATGTTGATGTATGGCAAAACCAATACAGTATTGTAAAGTAAAAAAATAAAATAATAAAAAAGAAATTAACTCAAAATGAATCACAGAATTGGATGTTTAACAAAATAACCTTTAGAAAACAATATAGGCAAAATCCTTTTGGATCTGAGGATAGATCAATAGGTCTTAAAATTGACTCAAAACCACAGTCTGTAAGAATAGTAGATGAACTGCACTTTATCAAGATTAAAACATCTGTAAAATATTTTCTTAATGATATGGAAAGATAAGCTATAGAGTGAGATAAAATATATGCAAACCACATATCTGACTAATCATAGAATCAACTATACGGAAAGAACTCTCAAAACACAAAAATGAAAACAAATCAGGTTAACAAATGGGTAAAAAATGATATAAATCGAAATTTCACTGAAGCTGATATATAGATATCAAATGAGTGTGTTGAAAGATTTTTAATATTACTAGATATTAGAGAAATGCAAATTAAACCCACAATGTGAGATCACAAATCAGAATGGCTAAACTGAAAAACAGTGAGAACATCAAATAGTGGTAAAGATACAAAGAAACCGAATGACTCATAGTTTGCAGTTAAACATGTAAAACAGTTCATCTACCATGCAAAACCTTTTGGTAGTTTCTTAAAAAGAAAACAATAAAAAGTATATAACTATATGACCCTGCAATTACCACGTGGTCATTTATTTTAAGGAAATGAAAATTTACACAAAAACTTCTTCATGAGTGTTTGTAGCAGCTTTATTCATAAAAGCCAAAAGTTGGAAACAACCCAGGTATTTGTCAATTAAATATACAAACATTGCCACATTCAAACCATAGTGTGCCTCTAAGCAATAAAAATGAATGAATTTTTAATATACAGTACAATCTGGATAGATCAAAAGAATTACAGTAAGTGAAGAATCCTGTCAAAGTTATATAGTGTATGATTTCATTTATGTAATATTTTAAAAAATGACAAGATTGTAGACATGGAGAACAGATTAGACAGTGCCTTGAAACGCAAAGGCAAAGATAGAAGGGAAGCAGTTATGAGAGCCACATGAAGAATACTTTGTGTTGTGGAAATATTTTGTATCTTGACTGTATCCATGTCACTATCCTGGCAGTAAGTACATTGTAGTTTTTCAAGATCTTGCCACAGGGAAACTGAATCAAGGGTAAAAGGATCTCTGTATTTATCTTAAAACTGCATATGACTCTTCAATTGCCTCAAATTAAAAAGTCTAATAAGTTATAATAGAGGATACTGTGAACAAGAAATTGGAAAATTTAGATGAGATTTTCCTAAGAAAAATACATATCACCCAATTCATTAAAATTTAAATATCAAGTATAAGGTAACCTATCTCTTCCAAAGAAATAGAATTTTAATAGAAATAGTTTCTATAATCCTTCCAGTCTATTTGTCTTCAAGGATGAATTTTTTCAAACTTAAGCAATAAATATTTACCAATCTTACACAAACTCCAAATATAAGAAAACAGGGAACACTTCCTGTATTTATTTTCTAGTGCTGCTGTAACAAATGGCCATAAGTTTGATGATTTAAATCAAATCACTTTTCCAGCGCTCTGTAGCCCACAAATCTGAAATCAAGGTGTTATTAGCAGGGTCACCTTTCTGAGGGCTCTATGGGAGAATCCCACTGTGATTCATTCAGGTTTTGGCTCCAGGTCGTCCTTGATTTGCAGCAACATGGTGGCTCAGAGGTTAAAGCGTCTGCCTCCGATGAGGGAGAACTGGGTTCGATCCCTGGGTCGGGAAGATCCCCTGGAGAAGGAAATGGTAACCCACTCCAGTATTCTTACCTGGAGAATCCCATGGACAAAGAAGCCTGTTAGGCTACAGTCCACGGGGTCGCAAAGAGTCGGACACGACTGAGCGACTTCACTTCACTTAACTCCAGTCTCTGCCTCAATCTTCCCGTGGTTTTCTCTCCTGCAGTCTCCCTGTGCCTCTCTCTTGGAAGGACAATTATCACTAAGTTTCAGTTCAGTTCAGTTCAGTTCAGTCGCTCAGTCGTGTCTGGCTCTTTGCGACCCCATGGACTGCAGCATACCAGGCTTGCCTGTCCATCACCAACTCCCAGAGCCTACTCAAACTCATGTCCCGTTGCGTTGGTTTTAGGACCCACATTAAATCAAGGATGATTTCACATCAACATCTTTAATTACACTGGCAAAGACCTTTTTTTCCCAAATAAGGTCATATTCACAGGTTCCAGGCATTAGGACATGGAGATACCTTTGGAGGGCTATTAATCAACTTACTACATGCCCCAACATATTTTATGAGGCCAGAAGCACTTTAACACCAATTTTTGACAAGGATTTTACAAGAAACTTATAGACTAATTTCTCATAAGTATACTTAAATGTTTTCTAAAGAAAATATTAGCAAATAAAACCAAATATGACTTAAGAATCATATGAAATTATGCTCTTTTAAGGAATGCAGTATTAGCTTATATTTTAAAAATTAATCATAAAATTTGCTATAATAGATCATATGATCACTATAACACCTATTTATTTTAAAACTTCTTAGTAATCTAGGAATAGAAAGGAAATTCCTTGGTATAATAAAAAAGCATCAAAAACTTTGAAAGCTTTTTCTTTGCTATCATAACTTCTATCAGCAATACAGTACAGTTCCTTGCTAGTGTAGTAAGGCAGGAAACAAGTGATGAAAATAAAGAAATAATTGTCATTACTTGCAGATGACATGAAAGTGAATGAGCAAAATTCAAAAGAATCTACACTTAGGGCATAGGACTAAGTGAATTCACAAGGTAATTGAATAAAATGCCAATAAATAAATTTTATAAAATCAAGAAAAAGAAAATTAAATTTAGGAAACAGTGCCAGTTAAAAACAGCATTAAAATCAAATACCTCACAAAACATCTAACAAAATATATACTCTATTTTTGAAGATTATATTGTTTGGTTCTGCAATTTCTGACAAACAATATTATCCAAAACGTATGAAGAACACATTTTAAATCAAATTTTTGAAAAAGCAGTGAGTCAAATACAGAAAAGAGGCAAAAGATTTAAAGACATCTCACAAAATAGCCTATCCAAATAACTGCTAAACTTAGAAGATGGTACACAAGCTCATTAGCTGTTACAGAAACACAAGTTGAAACTGCAGTTGCATAATGTCTAAAATAAAATGACTAACACCAAATAATAGTGAGGCCCTGGAGCATCAGTAAGCATCCAAAGAAACATAACTGTGGTATGTAACTTTGTACAAACACTTCTTGGCAATATTTACACATCCCACGATTCTGCATTTCCACTCTGAAAGGTTATATCTAACCATATGATGCAAACGTATGTTTATCAAAATATATGTACAATGGACATACATAGCAGCATTATTTATAGTGAAAACGGTTATTGTGGAATAGATAAATAACTTATGATATGTTCCTAGAATTATTGCCACTTTACAACAATGAGAATTGTCTATAAACTTAAGTTTGAGCAAAAGAATCTTGGTGTAAAATGTACATACTGTAAGATCTCATTTACATAACCGTCAAAAATGAATACAGATATTATTAAGAATTACCATGGTAGAGCAATGGTGACTGGGAGGACCAGGGATGCTTCTGAAGGATAGATGATTTTTATCTGACTTACATCTATCCAATAATTTCTGTATGTTATATGCATCATGCTTCATTAAATGTTCAGAAATAAACACTGGTAGTAATGCCAGCTTTAGGTATCTGAAATTTTTGTTTTGATTTTCACGTTTGAGAAAAATATGCATTCTGATTTAAAAAAGAGCATTTCACACAAGTGGGAGAAATTATAAACTTTCCAAAAAGTTATGATGGAATAATTGGATATCTTTTTGGAAGAGCATAATTTTGTTGTTCTGAACCTTAAATTATCCATTAAAAGGAACTGCAAATGCCTTAAAAAGATAAAAAAGGAAAAGTTAACCATATAAGAATGAGAAAAAATATGAACAAACATTGCAATAATTTTGTGGTGAAGAAAGAATTTCTGAGCATAAAAGAAAAACAGGATAATTAAATATATAAATTTAACTATATCTAATATAAATATTTTAATAGTTAATGAATTATCCTATATAAAATTAAAAGATAAATAATTTGTAGATCAGGTATAAGAGTAACAACCTTGATATTAAAACAGTTCTTTCAAGTTAGCTAGAAATTAATCATACAATAATGATTAAATAGATACAAAGATATTGAGAGGAGAATTTCTCAAAGGAAAAACTAAAAATGCTATAATGAACAAAGGATAAAATGTTCACTTTTGCAATCAAATGAAAATTATTTCAGATGTTGCCTATAAACAGGTGCAAAACAGAGCAGAGAGAGAGTGAGGAGGAGGAAAAGGGGGAGGAGGAGAAAGAAGAAAAATGAAAAGAACCTGTCCATTATTGTCCTGGGGTAGGAGGAAAAAAATATCACACATGATGGGTACAATGTTCCATCCATTCTTTTGCTTTAATCTTTTTCCTATAAAAAGAAACATATTCAGAAAAGTATACAAATTTCTAACTTAGTGGAATACTATAAAACAAGCATCCTTGTAAGCACAATACAAGCCTAACCATCGAACTCTACCAGTCATTCCAGAAGCTCTTTTTCTTTTTGACCTCTTATAATCTCACTTAAAAGTATTTCCAGTCCTGACTTTCATTGTAAGTCTATCTTTATGTTTCTTTGTAGTTTAATCTTCCAATAATGCATCCTTGTAACTTGTAAGAATCTTTTCATCTATAGACTCCTTTCTCTTTGTCCCTTTCCTTTCTTCATAGTTTATGAGTTGAAAATTTCATCTTTGGTTTCCTATAATCCAGATATTGGTGATGGCATCCTCAGTTGGTGAGACTTAAGGAAGGATAAAACTTTGGATATGTGTTTTGGATATTTCAGCAACTCAGTGGCTAGTCAGTGCCTCAGTCCTGTAATCCTGTAGGAGTTCATATGGTGATGTTCAACTTTTATAACTGCTTTTGATTTATTAGTTAGAATTTTTTTAATGAAATAGCACTTTCCTTGTTTACTACTATTTGATTATCCAATTGTATAATTATAAAGAAAAGATGGGAAAAATGTTTGATACTTCCTGTTATAATATTTTCACCTTTTAGATAATGGGTTTATTTCCAATCATTTTCCTAGGGAGACTTGCAAGCTTTTGTTTTATATTTTCATGAATTTACTGATTTAAACACATTTGGTGGGTTTTGATAAATCAAAATTATTATCTGTTTGGAAGCTCAAATTGTCCCATTTGTGATCAAAGCCTCTTTTAACTAGCTCTTGACATGACCATAGCAGCTGAGGGTTTCCTTGTTCTCTGTTACATTTCCTGCCTCAGACATGGAATCAGATATTTCTTTAAGATGCCCCCCCTTTTTTTATGGTACTTGGGTATTTCAAGATCATAATCCAGTCACTAAGATTACTCATTACTTTTGGGTTGTTGATTATTATTTCTAGTCCTTGTCTGTTGACAGAACCAAGAAATTATATATGCTAAAAACACATACATACACAGGACTCATAAATTCATATTGATATTGAAATTCAGGATTAGAGAGTTTTTAATGTAACTTGTCTCCATATCTCCTGAGAATACTGGTTCTGAAGGATACAATGGATTAAAGGCAGATTATTCCATAATTATACATTTACTTTATGCCCACTTACACACACATATCTGTCTCAGAATAACATTATAATTTACCAACAATATACCGAAAAGAGTTAACATTTGTTTGTATAAACTCTCCCAGTTCTCGCCTGTTTTCATACATGTATAATATCTACATTGCCTGAGCATGTAGCCATGACAACCTGTACTCTTTTTAATCCCAATTTATTCTTAGTTCTATAACAATGTTTAATGATTATCAGTAGATCTTAGAAATGTTTTTACAGTTACTTTGCCTAAGCTCATTATCTAATAGAGACTTCAGTAAGTGCTCATGGAAACAATATTACCAAACTCTTATATGTTAATTAATAATAGTTGTTTTGTATGTGGTTTTTAGACTTGAAAAGTCACATTTGCTGGATATAAAACATTTGTCTCAGATTTTCTCTCCTTTAGTATATAAATATTTCTCTTTTCTTCATGTTGTCCATATGCTGCTTTGAAATGTAAGATGATAAATTTTCTTTGTCTTATAAATATCTTGTTTTTTTGTCTGCTAGCTGAGAAATGGTATTTTTTTTTCCTTTTTCTATAAAGCCCAGAAATTTTACTAGAATATAACTGGTGGTATTCATCCCAGGTTGGTATTTTCAACATGTGGGGGCTCTTTAATATATATTCAAATCTTTTAATTTCCAGAAAGCTTTTGTGAATTGCAAGTTTTAGTATTTGTTTTATTCCTTTGATTTGGTTTTATTCTTCAGGCACTCCTATTATTCATAGGATGGATACAGTATATGATTTTTAACATTCTCTCAAATTTTTAAATTTTTTGCTTATTAAAACCTTCATCATTTTCCATCTTCTTTTTCTCTTAAGATATCATCTATTGTGTTTATTTAGTCCATTTTTTTCATAATTCAGTCTCCATTCAAGAATTTTCATTTATTCATAATTTTTATCAGACTTTCATCATCTCACTTGAGGTTTTTATATTATGATGTATGTTGTTCTGTCATGTCTTACAAATTTTCTTAACATCTTTCAACTTGGTTTTAAGGTATGAATTTTGATGTTTTCTGTGACAAGACTTTTGGTGTGTTTTCATTTAACATAGAAATGCTATTATCATTCTTGGAATTTGACCTCAGTACTTTACTATTGTTTATCTTCTATAATATGAATTAGCCTGAACTTGTGGAAGGAGGTGTAGTTCAGAGTAGCTTTTCTCATTTCTCAGAGCTCCCTCTTCTGTTCTTTTCAGTAACATTCAGAAGATTTTACTGACCCTCTTGGGTAGGGTAGACCCCAACTAGGTCCTTCCTGTGGAGTCTTATCCTAAGGCCACAGAAGCGGAGTCCAGACCCAAAGTCATCTCTGAAATTGACTGAGCCCCCTTGTTTTTGTATAGTCACTCGGTCAAGTCTGACTCTTTGCAACCCCATGGGCTCTAGCCTGCCAAGCTCCTCTGTCCATGGGATTTCCCAGGCAAGAGTTCTGGAGTGGGTTGCCATTTCCTTCTCCAGGGGATCTTCTCAACCCAGGGATCAAACCTACATCTCCTACATTGGCAGGAATTGGCAGGCAGACTTCTTACTGTTGAATAGGAAAGCCCTCCAACCCCCATCACCAGCAAGCGTCCTAACCCCAAATTAGGCAAAATGCCCATCCTGATACCCTGGTACTCCTCCTATAGCACCCCAACCGATCACCTAATGCCACCTCTCCAGCAGGAATTTTCTTTGTCTCGAGGCTATAAACACTGGCTACTAATTCACGAAAAGAGAGCTGGTTCTCCCTGGCCCACTAAATGTGCAGCACCTTCATTATCTCTGCTCTTTGTTCTATTTTAACGAATTCACTCCCTTTTGAAATGTTCTATGTCAGGAAATTCTTTACTCCCGTTTGGATTGCCACCAAATTTCCTTTGACCTGTGTGGCTTATGCTAGTCAAGGAGACCATGTTCCACAAAGCAGTTCTGTACTTAGTCGGTCAGTCCTATCCCACTCTTTGTGATCCCATGGACTGTAGCCCACCAGGTTCCTCTGTTCATGGGGATTCTCCAAGCAAGAATACTGAAGTGGGTTGCCATGCCCTCCTCCAGGGGATATTCCCAACCCAGAGATTGAACCCAGGTTTCCCGTATTGCAGACGGATTCTTTTTTTTTTTTTTGTAAGTTTTTTTTATTATTATTTTTAATTTTATTTATTTTTTTAATTACAATACTGTATTTTTTTGCCATACATTGACATGAATCAGCCACAGGTGTCCACGATCTCCCAATGCCAAAGCCCCCTCCCACCTCCCACCCCACATCCTCTCCCTGAATCATCCCGTGCACCAGCCCCATGCGTCCTGCATCCTGTATTGAACATAGACTGGTGCTTCATTCTTACAAGATGGTATACATGTTTCAATGCCATTCTCCCAAATCATCCCACCCTCTCCCTCTCCCTCAGAGTCCAAAAGTCCATTCTATACCTCTGAGTCTCTTTTGTTGTCTCACATAGAGGGTCTTCATTACCATCCTTCTAAATTCCATATATATGTGTGAGTATACTGTATTGGTGTTTTTCTTTCTGGCTTACTTCACTCTGTATAATCGGCTCCAATTTCATCCATCTCATTAGAACTGAGTCGAATTTATTCTTTTTAAGGGCTGAGTAGTATTCCATAGTGTATATGTACCACAGCTTTCTTATCCATTCATCTGCTGATGGACATCTAGGTTGTTTCCATGCCCTGGCTATTATAAACAGTGCTGCAATGAACATTGGGGTACATGTGTCTCTTTCAATTCTGGTTTCCTCGGTATGTATGCCCAGCAGTGGGATTGCTGGATCATAAGGAAGTTCTATTTGCAATTTTTAAGGAATCTCCACACTGTTTTCCATAGTGGCTGTACTAGTTTGCATTCCCACCAGCAGTGTAAGAGGGTTCCCTTTTCTCCACATCCTCTCCAGCATTTATTGCTTGTAGACTTTTGGATCGCAGCCTTTCTGACTGGTGTGAAATGGTACCTCATTGTGGTCTTGATTTGCATTTCTCTGATAATAAGTGATGTTGAGCATCTTTTCATGTGTTTGTTAGCCATCCGTATGTCTTCTTTGGAGAAATGTCTATTTAGTTCTTTGGCCCATTTTTTAATTGGTTCGTTTATTTTTCTGGAGTTGAGCTGCATAAGTTGCTTGTATATCTTTGAGATTAGTTGTCTGTCAGTTGTTTCATTTGCTATTGTTTTCTCTCATTCAGAAGGCTGTCTTTTCACCTTGCTTATAGTTTCCTTTGTTGTGCAGAAGCTTTTAATTTTAATTAGATCCCATTTGTTTATTTTTGCTTTTATTTCCAGTATACTGGGAGATGGATCATAGAGGATCCTGCTGTGATTTATGTCGGAGAGTGTTTTGCCTATGTTTTCCTCGAAGCAGACGGATTCTTTACTGTCTGAACCACCAAGGAATTCCTCTGCAAATCAGAGCAAAGCTTTATTCCTTCATTGAGGAATTGGGCTTTCCCAGTTCCTCCCTTTTTAAAGACCCTTTTCTGCCTGAAAGAGGGAAGTGGGAAACTTTTAAGGAGTAAGTGGTGGGTCCCTGTCAAAACTCTGGGAAAGGGATAGTGAAAGTGAAGCTGCTCAGTCGTGTCTGACTCTTTGCGACCCCATGGACTATAGCCCAACCAGGCTCCTCTGTCCATGGGGATTTCCCAGGCAAGAATACTGGAGTGGCCATTTCTTCTCCAGGGGGGTCTTCCAGACTCGGGGATTGAACCCAGGCCTTACTCATTGCAGGCAGACGCTTTACCGTTTGAGCCACCGGGGAAGTTCCACCAGTGGAAAGGTATAGCAACGTCCATAAATCGCTGGAGCATGCGCAGTTCTTCCGCCTCCCTTGCAGGTGGCACAAAGTGCCTAGCAAAGTTCAAGGCCCTGCTTTAGGCGGAGATCCTAGCACTGTAGCGACGCAAGAGCAGCTTTGGACCCTTCGTGTCTCGTCTGCACAAATGCTGCCTTCATGGTTTAGCTGGAACAGGTTTGGGGCAGTTGACAGTCGCCCTCTCACGCCTGGCTCCCACAGGCTCTGCGATTCCCGCCCCCCCCCCCCCCCCGCCCCCGGGGCATCTGTCTTTAGGCCAGCATTTTGTGGGCATGGACTAAGAGACAGTGGTGCAGGAAAAGGAAGTAGGTTGTCCTCAATACAGGTATGGGTCTCTTCCTGGGAACAGACTTCAGAATTAGGGTGGATTGCTTTCTGGAACTTCCAGACTCTTGCTTTCCCCATTTTCACCTGGACCTTCTCTTGCCTCTTCAGGGTTATTTCTGGATGCTGGATTTAAATGCCAAACTAAACAGCGTTTTCTTAATGTGGGTTCCTACAGTCCCCTCCAAGGCAAGTGCCCCTGGAAATCGGTTTCGGGGTACAGTCTGTGAACAGACCACCCAGCCTCTCCGATCTCCACTCTGTTGGGCTCAGCATGAATTAGAAGGATGCATACCATCTCTCAGTTTCAAATGGTGTTCTCCAACTGGTCAGCCACAAGATCCAGTAAGAATTTACGGGCTGTTTGGAGTTTCTGTGATCCTTGCATCTGTGAGCGACCTCACATCTCCCTTTTGCTCTCTCCACCGGTGATTGGTAGTTTGTCTTCATCAGTTTTTAATCTGAGGGTTGTGGTTATATCAAATGCTGTTCCCATGTCTTTGGTTTTTGCTATTTACTGTTTGCTTTAATATGTGGATTTGGGGATATTCAAGACCTGTGCCACCACTTCATCTTCCCAGAGTATTTATAGGTAAGGTTTTAAGTTAATAATTAATTAATATTTTTACTAATGAAAGTAACTCGGTAATGCTTCCCATGTTGGCCACAGGCACAAAAGCCTCATATACCTATTAATAACCAAGGAATTTCACTTCTCAGAATTCACTCAAAGAACATAATTATGTAAGACTATGGTGATATCTGGGCAAGTTTTCACTGGAGTGGATTTATAAGTGCAAAAACTAAGCACAACATACATTTACAATAACAGCCAGATGGTTCAAAAATAAATGAATAAAATGTTATCTTCTCATTAAGAATCTGATATAGAAATATGTTCAGAAATTAAGGTGAGAAATAAAATGAAAAAAGGTTCTGCAATACAATACTTCAAACTTATATATCTTTATGTAGATATATCTCTTTATGTAAGTCTATTGGAAGATAAATATTAATATTACAATCATTGGTTAGTATTGCAAACTTCAATACTTTATTTACTCTATTAGTTTTACATTTTAAAATGTGAATTGAGGCTCTCAGTCATTCAATACTCTGACCTGCATTTGGTTGTTAAATAGTAACCTGCAAGGAATGGTTGCCAAGATGCATTAACCTTGAAGTTGTAAATAAATTTCAGAAAGACTTCTGGCATGTATTACAAAAAGGATTTTCCTTCTCTACTGACCTCTGCAACTTGGTTTATTCACAATTACTAAAGAGTTACAGATTTGCAGTTTCTGGTTTTGATTTGGGGTGTGGAATTTGCCATTACTCAGTGAAGTCTGTGACTTTGCATTAGATATTTGGAGGTGGAAATGCTAAAGAAATAAGAGCCTCTAATCCATAGGTAAGCCAAAAGAAATAAGAAAACAAAGCCTCTAATTTTTTTCTGTCATGTTTCATTTGTTTTTAATGAACTGTTTAAGTTTATTGAGTAGCAAAGACAAGCCAGACGTTTAATGGCCCAATAAAGTAATTAATCAGTACTTCTGGTTTAACAGCGTTTTGCCTATCAGCCTCCATGGCACAATTTCAAATACATTGGATAGTTTAATTGCACTAACCATGCCCAGTTAACTCTTTATCAATAACTAATGACAATGAAGTATTTTTATTTACCACTTTGCTTTTACTTCGTGTAATTATATATGATCATAGTAAGCTGCAATTTGAAACTTTTATCAGTTTCACCCTTCCTGTAACAATTATTGGGCTTCCCTGCTGGCTCAGAGGGTAAAGCATCTGCCTGCAATGCAGGAGAACTGGGTTCGATTCCTGGGTCAGGAAGATCCCCTGGAGAAGGAAATGGCAACGCACTGCAGTACCCTTGTCTGGAAAATCCCATGGACGGAGAAGCCTAGTAGGTAGTCCATGTTGCAAAGAGTCAGACGTGACTGATAACAATTCACTCACTATAACAATTATTAATATTTGGTTAATCATTATATGCTGTTCATTCTGCACAGATTCTTTGTTTTTAAATCTATCATTGTAGCTCAGATACACACTGTTTATCTTTTGGAAACTTAAATTTGTTTTCTCTTGTTTTAATATATTTTCATGAAAATATTCTTAATAATCCAGATTTTATATCACTCTAGATTCAAAATGTTTGATGGATCACCATGCATCATAATATGGGTTGCACACTAAAAACGCCTTTGTGGGCAAGGCAGGTCAGTAGGTAACATGAAAAAAAGCAATATGTCTAGAAAATACAAAGGTCTTAGGGTACTTGGTAGCCAGTTAATTTAAAAACATTCCTTCTGAACCAGCAGAATACATGTGTGAGTCAAGTCAAAAAGCAACAAGTTTGTCCCCTCTTGGAAAATTGAAGTCCAAGTCTAGATGCAGGCATACAAAGCACCTCATAACTTGAACCATACTCATCTTTCTACTTGCCGCTATTCTCAAATAGTGACAGTCACGGTTTCCAGATAGGCACCGACCCACATTCCTCCATGCTCCTGCCCCCAGAGCACACCTGCTCATTTTTTCAGTATTCAAATCACTTTTTTTTTCTTTTGTGAAGAATGCCCTGGTGTCATAGTATCCTTTCCAGCTGATTAATTATACTTTGAGCTGTCTCTTATTCTTCCCTGTTCATAACTCAGTTTGAACATATTATCATTGCATTGTGATTATTTATTGATGTGAGCTCCTTAAGTTATGCTTTAGGCTTCTTCAGGAGAAGACCGTGGGCTCTTCCCCTGTTAATGCTCTGTCTCAGTATCTGTGTGTGCGTACTCCTTCAGTTGTGTCCAACTCTTTGCAACCCTGGTCCACCAGGCTTTTCTGACCATGAAATTTTCCCGGCAAGAATACTGGAATAAGTTGCCATTTCCTTCTCCAGGGGATCTTCCTGACCCAGGGACTGAACCCATGTCTCTTGCATCTCCTGCATTGGTAGGTGGCTTCTTTACCACTGTGACACCTGGAAAGCCCATCTCAGTATCTAGTACATGTTTAATGAATACATCCAAATAATTTATTCTGCTTTTTAATTTGTTTACAAGACAGGCAGTAGCATTAATAATCTGCTTATTCTCTGTATGTCTGTCTGTTCCAAAACTTGGACTCCAATGTGCATTTCAGAAAACAAAACAAGACAAAACTCAGTGGTCACCTATCTAATGTATGATTCTTAAGTTTGCGGCTGTGATTTGACTGTTGATGGTCATCTTCATACATTAGGTTCTTTTACTAATAGCATGAATTATGTGGATTGTAAACAGTGTCAAAATAAAGACTCAGGCTTAGTGATAAAGTTTTATAAACTGTACCACAGTTGGTGGAAATCTTGTTCCCATTCATTTATTGGAAGATTTTGGAAAGATTTCCTTTTTTTTCTCAGTCTATTTAATGGAATTGACAATACATATTTTCCCAAGCTGCTGTCAAATTATTGTTAGGTACTTGATAAAAAGTGTTAGGACAGGCCTGGTGCCCTGCAAGTACTGACATTTTTCACAAACCAGGAAAATGATTTCCTCTTCCCTCCATCCTTCTGCTTGGAAGCTGAATAGTAGTTCCTCAAAGAATGTGTGCATGTGCACGTGTGTGTGTGTGCATGTGTGTGTGCGTGTGTGTGTGTGTGTGAGAGAGAGAGAGAGAGTTGCTTAGTCATGTCCAACTCTTGAGTAGCCCACCAGGCTCCTCAATCCATGGGATTCTCATGGCGAGAATACTGGAATGGGTTGCCATTCCTTTCTCCAGGGAATCTTCCTGACCCAGGGCTGGAACCCAGGTTTCCTGCATTGCAGACAGATTCTTTACAGCCTGAGACACTAGGGAACCCCCTCTAAGAATATTCCACCACAGTCCTATCCTAATGAACATTGTCCTAGACATCATGTTTACTGCATGATGTTCTTGGAATCTGAGCCAGGTGTAGATATCTTTTTTAAATTTTAGAGAAAGAACGTCCAACTTTTTTCTTTCACCTAAAAACCATTTGTCAGATATCTTTTCAATTCAAGTGCACTGGTCCACTTGAAATTCCAAATGTGTTCTTAATCATCTCAGGAATAAGAATCCTAGTCAGGGCACCAAAATAGTCTTGGAATGTCTTTCAGAGAAAAGGTCAGCATCTCTTGTGCATGGGTAAAAACAGGGATGCCCCTGTCCCACTCTGAGCTGTCTGTCACACCGGATGAGTGAGCTGGGTTTATGCAATAAAGCAGGATGATGCATTGAGTTTTTGGACACCTTGAATGTGAATTGTTCACTGAAACATCTTCCAGTGGAGGGGGTAATCAAGGGAAGACTTCACTAATACCCGTTGGAAAATAACATGAGAGAGAAAAATAGAGGATAGTTACTTATATAGAGGTGACATTTCTCACTGACCCAAACAAAGTTCCTCAGTCTTCACTTGTCTGAAATTTTGTGCTTTGGAAATTCATGAGGAGCATTTGGACAATAAATAACAAAGTCTTACAAAATGAAACAAAAACAGCTGCCAGCTGGTTTTATGCTGAGGCAGGCAACCAGGTGCTGAGCAAATGTAACCAGAGCTCTAAGTTCCAAGAGTTTTATGAATTCCACTATTTCACCATGTCTTGAGATTGCCTGACCAGGTAATGTGTTTAAATACACCCGAAATCCATCACCCCATACAGAAAAGTATATCATGCTTCTAAGAATACTTTATGTATCATGAATATTTTTGCCACTAATTTTTTCCCATTTCCAAGCCAAAAATTCTTCAGCAACATGCATCTGTATTCGTGAATAACACAAAGAAAGCTAGCACATTCCTATGACTCACGTTCCAAATCTGGCCTCAGTTCCCATCCTCCTCTTGCCATGCAGTGCCTAGCGCTCTTGGTATTGACTTTTCAATCCTGTTCTTGACTCCTGTGTCCCATGTATGAAATTTTAATCCACTCTCATCTGAATTTAACACATCCAAAAAGTGAAAATCTGTTGTCAAACATGAATATGAGATGTATTCTATGTCAAGTATATATCTTCATTTCAAATTGTTTACTTACTAAGAGCAGCTGTCATGAGGAACAACTCAAATCTCCTAGGCATTCGTATCAACAATCTTAGAAAAGTTCTATTCTAATGCATTTCTTTGTGGTAGCTTAATGGACTTCTGTGGAGAAGGCAATGGCACCCCACTTCAGTACTCTTGCCTGGAAAATCCCATGGATGGAGGAGCCTGGAAGGCTGCAGTCCATGGGGTTGCTGAGGGTCAGACACAACTGAGTAACTTCACTTTCACTTTTTACTTTCATGCATTGGAGAAGGAAATGGCAACCTACTCCAATGTTCTTTCCTGGAGAATCCCAGGGGCGGTGGAGCCTGGTGGGCTGCCATCTGTGGGGTCTCACAGAGTCGGACACGACTGAGGCAACTTAGCAGCAGCAGCAGCAGCAGCAATGGACCTCTTGTAGTTCACCTATTCAACTCTGGGAAGACTTGTTAGCTTTATAGAAGAATAAACCTTTCCCAAGTTGTGGTTTATCTGTCATTCTTAATCACTTACTTTCTCTGACCATTAGTTCTGGTTAGAATTAGGTTGTCACTTCATCATTTGATATTTGTATTATCCATATTTTTTAGTTTGTTTTTCTGGACTCAAAGTTAGACACATAAGAATTAAACTTCTCTGCTTGAGGAACCTCTGACCTTGGTATAAGGAACTGTTTTCTTTGCAGCATTTGGAGGCCACACATTTAGAGCCATTGGTAAGGTATTTGTCAGTGCCCTTTGCAAATCAAATAGAATGTAATTTTAAATCAAGTTAGATAATTAATTAGGCAGACGAGATTGCAATTTTTCCTTAGTGTTCTGTTGAGAGCACATGAGTGGATGGCTGCCATTTGCCTCACAGTCTGTTTCTTAACCATATATTTCCCGTTTTCAAATCAACGTTCGATTCAGTTATTTAATTTTGGAACTGATAATGATTCTCAAAGCTAGCCAGTGCCTCATTTTTGAATGAAGATACTGAGATCTGATATTACTCAAAAGACAAGCTGTAAAGCTGGCAGCAGAAATCACACCTCCCAAACCCTCAGTTTAGGTTTAGGGTCTGGAAATTACTAATAAGTTAGAAAACCGTCAGGTCATTCTAATGCAGAGCACAGTAAGTGTATATATAGCACAGAAAGATTTATAGTGATGATTAAAAGCAAAGTGTGGCATTGTTTCATTTGCTTAAACTACAAAAGGAAAAATGCATATATTTATGTTTATATATGTACACGTGTTTATGCAATATTCCCCAATATTATCTAAAGAATGAGATGACTTAAAAGAGTAGTTTGAGGATTTCCACTGTTAAAATTTAATGAACATTTTCATGTATAGATGCCCAGAAATTTTTCTTGAGATTTTAATTCAGAAACATAGGGTAGAGCCCAGTAATATTCATTTCCCCAAACTCCTGTCTGAATTTTGGGGCAGATAACTATGGACCATACTTTTAATTACAGAGATTTATAAGGTAGCTTCTTCTTATTGTGGACCAGTCTGAGACTGTAAGTGATAAATTCACATTACCTCCCAATAATGCTCATCTTTAGATACTACTGGCCATCTACAGGGGAAAAAATAGAAGAAGGAAAAACACGGATGTTCATTTAGACCCTTAAGAATTGAGTAATGCTGTATTTGAGATGTGAGTTGATGTGATCCAGGAAACTAAATTATCAGCTGAGTTAGAAGGTATCTTTGGGATAGTACCTTGACTTAATCCTATCTCTGGGGCTTTAAACTCAAGGGGAAGGAAGGATAAGAGGGCTATTGGACTTTAGAAACTTAGTAACACATTTACTCTCTTTCCATAGTTAAAAATGTACAAGCTTTCAGGTTTTATAGAAACTCTCCAAATTTTAGTTCTGGCCTTGCTTCTTTTATATGATGAAATGCACTATTTTATTTGGTTTGAGTAGGAACTAGAGGAGGGTAGTTGGGTAAGGAGCAAAACCTGAGTCTGTTCTGTGTTTAAAGACTGGTGAGAATGAAAACTTAGACTCAATTCCAAGGTTGATTTTAATTTTGTTTATGCTCAAAATAGGAACTAGGATAATCGGTATTAAAAGCTAGGGGTTGCAGGGCTAGGGATCTGGCTATCTATCAGCTACCTCATGAAGTTAGTATTCTTGTGGAGTTTGCCCAAACTTTGATGGTCTTAGGATTTTACAGAGAGGAGACCCTTTGGGTGCCGGGAGCTCAGATTGAGGGTGTGCAGTGCTTTAAACTTTTGCAGTGTCTGTGCGCACAAAATATTTCTATAATATTAAAGAAATAATTCTGTTACTAAGAAATAACCGAAATTAAAATCAACCTTGGAACTGTCCCGAAAATATAAGATCAAGGTTCCAGTCTTTGAAATGTCATCTGGGCTGACACTGCAGCAATCTCTTCTTTTCAGCACTTGTGGTGTAAGATCTGGGAGTATTCGCTGTACACCAGGAATCCTAATTGTGGATTTGGAACACCCCTCCATCCCATTATCACACACAATTTTTCTCGTATAGATTTTAGTTCTTCTGTTACCATAGATGATTCATTTTTAAGATCTTACAGTGCCATGTTTGTGCTTGTGGAGAGGGAATTAAAGGTTATACACTGGCATGAGTGTTTTAGAACTACTGAAGAATGGAGTCTCTGGCAGTGTGGCAGAGACTGCCAGGGCACTGAGCTAAAAGCAACCCGGGAGAGAAATTACCTATCAAGATGAATGCTAGTTACATAATAGAGATTCATCAAGCCTGTTCCGTCCATAGGAAACAAAAAGACACAAGGATTAAAATTTTTAAAATATTACAGATCCAAATGCAAGATATGTGTGATGGTGAAAAGACTAGGTGAGTTCTCCTGTGTCTGCAAGTAATGCTTCTAAATAAGCTGCACATGGTTGTAATCTAGAAGTGAAACATGTAGCCTTGTTTTCTAAGTAGAGTTGCTACTAATGTGATTAGTAGCATTGGCAGTGTTTTGGAGTCTAAGGAAGTGTATGCTCTTTTAGGTCTTGCTAGGCCATATTGCAGACTTATAGATGGGAGACAAGAGAAAAGAGGAGAGTCTGAAGTTTCTACATGACAGGTTCATATGGAACATCTGGTGAGGCCGCAAGGACTAGCTTGCCATTCTGGCTAAGAGACATGAAGGAAGAAAAAGAAAGCAAAACTCTAATTCACAGACTTTGGGTTATTTGGGGTTTATTATATTAGCACATTCTCAGTATCCCATGGACGGAGGAGCCTGGTGGGCTACAGTCTGTGGGGTCGCGAAGAGTCCGACACGACTGAGCGACTTCACTTTCACTTTTCACTTACATGCATTGGAGAAAGAAATGGCAACCCACTCCAGTGTTCTTGCCTGGAGAATCCCAGGGACGGTGGAGCCCAGTGGACTGCCATCTATGGGGTCACACAGAGTCGGACACGACTGAAGTGACTTAGCAGCAAGAAATTTCAACCTTTGTGTATACCAGTCCCTCAGTCTAAAAGTGGAGAGCATTAGTTGGCATCCATATGAATTTATCCTGAAAACTCAACATATCCCTGCCCCTTTTCTTTGCATTATCAAAGCATGAGGTTACACAGGCACACACACTGTGGGGAAGAACAGGTGAGGGGCTCTGACTTTAGACATAAGTACTTAAATCTTTAAAAGCAACAAGATTCCCTGAGATTCCATTCATGCTGTTGATTGCTTTTAATCTCCAAATAATTGTTGAACTCTTTGCGTGTATTTGTCATATTTGTATATTTGTCATGCGTGTATTTGTCATATTTGTATATTTGTCATTCAAGGGATGGACAAAAAGTTCCCTTCTTCCCTTGCAGATTCTTCTGCTATTCTAATAATTAAATTGGTATAGGACAAATTAACAGGAGGAAAACAGATTTACAAACATAGAGAAGCCACAGAAAGATATGAAGACTCAAAGGGAAGCCAGGTAAATGAAGCTTATACTGCATCCTGCTGAGGAAAGGGTTACAGGGATGTGGGGATACAAAGGGAGGAAGGCCATTCACTGGAAGGGAGAGTAAGATATTTAGCAAACAATGGTTACCCTGTTACACAGATAAATTTCTTAGGTGAAAAAGAATGTCTGGTATAGATAGCTTATGCTACAGGGCACCCTCCTATGTGAATTAAGGCAGTTGAGAGGGAGGTAAAAAGCTTTCCCTAAAACTTCTGGGTTTTGATTGCCTTTAGCTCAAGCTAAACCTCATGTCAAGGAGGCATACTTTGGGGTGACAAAGTTTGCTCCCGTGCGTCATGTGCGGCATATGTGACTTTGCTTGTACAGTCACAAGTGTAACACATCTAGGTTAGATTTCATTCGATTTACATGTTGATCTTGGCCACTATAAATCTTGCCTTTGTTGGTTTTGGACATTCAACTTAGTTATTAAAGAGCAGCTGCTTCAAGGAGATTGCCTGGTTAAAACGCTGATGCACCTACTTTCCAGCCCATAGACTTAACCTGAATTTGAGCAACTGACGATTTTTTTAAGCTTCAGATTTTCAAACTATAAAATTGAAATAACAGTAGTATCCACCTCATAGGATTATTGTGAAAATTAAGTCAGTTTGCATAAAGTACCTTGAACGTATTAAATGCCCATCAAATGAAAGGTTTTAAATATTATTTCACTCATCCGGGACTGTATCGATTACATCTCCGCAATATCAAAATAGTATAATGACAGCAAATATATATATTGTTCACTGTGCTCTAGGTATTGTTATAAGAACCTTATTTACATACTAACTCATTAAATCATCAGAGCAGCCACCTTACTGCTGGCATTTACAGATGAGAGTGGAGTCAGGAACTCCATGTTGGCATCTTTCTTTGAGAGATTTTCTTCAGGCTTCTGCTTTGGCACCACTGATTAAATGGTACCCTGTGATCTCCAGCTATTTTCAGTTTTTTTGAATTGAGACAAAGAAACATGAGTGGGACTTTTTTCCTTCAGTTCAGTTCAGTTCATTTGCTCAGTCATGTCTGACTCTTTGCAACCCCATGAACTGCAGCACTCCAGGCCTCCCTGTCCTTCACCAACTCCCAGAGTTCACCTAAGCCCATGTCCATTGAGTGGGTGATGCCATCCAACCATCCCATCCTCTGCCATCCCCGTCTCCTCCTGCCTTCAATCTTTCCCAGCATCACGGTCTTTTCAAATGAGTCAGCTCTTCGCATCAGGTGGCCAAAATATTGGAGTTTCAGCTTCAGCATCAGTCGCTCCAATGAATATTTTAAAATGTTCTTTTAGATTAAAAAAATTTAGAAATATATCTTCAAACTTTTAAGAAAAAAATATTATTTTACTTTTTCTTTCCAAATTTAGTAAGAATGGGGTTTAGAAACCAAAGCCCATTTTCCCAGGTGGGCCTTAGTTTTAATATCTATCACAAGCTATATTCAATGCACTAATTAAGTCAGCCTTGGTTTTGCTGCAGTAGCAAAATGATATTGGAACACACCTCGTTAACCTCAGTTTTGCTGAACTTGTTATACTCTGAAGACAAGGCTTGGACTTGCAGTAATTCAGCTCCACTTGATTCCCTCTGGGGACAAGTCGGTTCTCAGAGCTCTTCTTCCCTTGCTGGGCTCTAGGGAGGCACAATCATCTCTATCTTCTGTTCACTGGGACGGTGTAGCTGGGAGTGAATATTGGTTATTATTTGAGTTGCTCCCTGGATTGGATTGCAAGTTTTATTCGCACCTTTTTAAAAATAGTTTTTGGAATCATGTGACTTAGATAGTCTGCTTCTAATGATAGATTTCGTGTCTTCAAAAGTCTCCAGAGTGGTTACAATGAAACTTGCAAAAATTTAAAGTTTAGCAGCAGAATCTTCAGGAATACAGAGTTTTAATGTTTAATTGTGTGACACAAATGCAGTTTTAAAAGTAAGCCATATTTATCTCGCCATATGCCGTGTGATGCCTTCGGTCTCCTTCAGCTAGTTACTAACTGCCTATAAAAGACCATGATGCAAGACGTTTATGCCTGGTGTCATCTGTACTTGATTTGGTTTTCATTTCATTTTAAAATGCCACCTGAATCTTCTTAATTCCCCTTCATTAACATGTGTCTAGTTAAAATGCAGGGCGAGAATACGCTTTATTGCTGATTGGGGTCTTATTCACTCACTGTTCATTTCAAGGAATAAATTACCAACAGATTAGGTCAAATAAAAAGATACTCCAACTAACGGCATAAAAGACAGCAAAGCAATGAGTCTGATTAATACTCACTAGGCCAGAGTCTGATCAAACACCAGGAAAGAGATGGAAGGGATAGTTCTATATAGTACACACATGAACTAGGTATGAAGCAGAGACAAGATGTTCCCTTCTTTGGAAGTACATCTCTTCCAAAAACTTCCCTGATCCTTTACTTCCACCTTTTGATTTTAACCTTAGGTTGAAAATAGTTTCTCCTTCTACAAATATCCAGAACCCTAAGCATAATAGATATAATGACAGTAACCATTGCACAGATCAATTATCTTATTGAATCAAACATTTACATTTTTAATTTTTTAATAAAAAAAATAAGATAAGCGAGTCTCAGACCCGCATGTCTGGCATATAGATAACATTTAATAAATGACTGTATAAAAAGAAATAATAGTGAATGACATAGAACATTAAAATACCTTCATTCCACGAAAGTGAATGTGTTAGTCACTCAGCCGTGTCCAGCTCTTTGGGACCCTATGGACTGCAGCCCATCAGGCTCCTCTGTGCATGGAATACTCCAGGCAGGACTACTGGAGTGGATTGCCATTTCCTTTTCCAGTCGATCTTGCTGACCCAGGGATCAACCCATGTCTCCTGCATCTGTTGCCTTGCGGTGGATTCCTCACCATCTGAGCCACTAGGGAAATGCATGAGGCCATGAGGCCTTATTATTTCCAGTTTAATCTGATTTTTGTTTCAGACAAACATCTTGGTATTCCCCATTTCTTTCTCTCCACATTTTGTCCTCTTCCATGATATCCTGGAATTATCTCTTTTCAGTTCTTGTATCTCATTCCTAAAATGTGTAAAGCTTTGAGGCTAAATGGTGACTTTCACAGAGATTAACAAAATCCCTATTTCTCTGCTCCAGTTGAAATGACCAAACGCAGGAATGGGAATGACCAGAATCTGAGTAGTGCTGTCTCGACAACATGATAGTTTGCTTATCTCATGTGAATCCTCATTATGCTACCAGCTTGAGCAGAAGACCTAGGTCTAGAGGATCCAGAGTTGGAGGACAGAAACTCTTAACTTCTGAGCACAGGAGCATTATCTAACTGAAGTTCCAGCAGAGATTCCAAGCACAGGAGAGAGGCAGAGAACAAGCCTTCCAGGGAAGAAGAAAATTCAAGAATAATTTTGGAGTTAGATTTAAGTGTTAGATTTATAGTATTGCTAAGTGCTGATGTTGTCAGGAAAATATTTTCTAGGTTATGCTTCTGAGGCAATACAATGAGGAAGAAATGTCTCAAAGCTGTAAAAGGGCTAAGAGTGATATGGTCTCTGACATCATCAATGATAGGTTACACAGGGTAGATTTAGAAAGATGATCATTTGCAGCAGAAAAGGAAGCTCCCTTTAATTTCAAAGTAAAAGTAATGAGGTCAATATAATGGATTGTATTGTGTCTAGTTTCATAATGGCAATCCACTCCAGTACTCTTGCCTGGAGAACCCCATGGAGGGAGGAGCCTGGTAGGTTATAGTCCATGGGGTCGCAAAGAGTCGGAGACGACTGAGTGACTTCACTCACTCACTCACTCACTCAATGTGTCTTCTTCTCAAGACTACACCCAAAAAGTATAAAATTAGCATTGCAAAATGCAGTTTTTGTAGCTTGGAAGAAATGGAAATTAATAACCAACCATAACATAAAAATCATACAATTTAGACATTTGTAAAGAACAGCATATGATTCTGGTTTGGGTGACCCCAAAAGGCTTTGGGGGTGCACATGATGAGGCTGCTGGCGTTCGTGGTTTGGGATCTATTTACTGTCACTCAGGCAAGGGAAGGAGCCAAGCTTTTGGCTTCTAAATCACTGCTGAACCTGATGTGCCATGGAAGGCTGAGACCTGACCTTACAGTCCGTCTACAGTGTTGGCTCAAGTGCTGAATGTATTAGATGTGGAATCATCTGATGATGTTTTTCCCTCTAGAAGATTTCTTTGACATTGTGTCTGGGATGCTCAGTGTCAAATGGGGTCAGAATGCACCTGCTAGCTGCGTCTCCCTCAGAGCGGTCCTGCACCCTCTCAAGGCTGGTTATTTCACTTCACTCCAGCAACTATTACTTACTTGGCTCAGGAGGATGGGTCCATTGTGATGGGCTTTACCAGTGCAACTGGACAGGAAAGATCCCTAGCTCAGTGGGCGTGTGATAGGGGATTCTCCCTCCATTTCCTAGACTGGATGACCTTTGGGGTCATGACTCTCCCTCCCATTGGCATACCCCTACAGTTGTGGAACTCCAGCAAGAGGAAATATGACACCCCTAAAGTCAAGGAAAATGAACGGCGTCTTCCACAGCCCTTCCTTCCCAAGACGTCCAGGTGCTTTCCAGACTCCAAAGGGTATCTCACATGCAATCTCTTCTCCCTTAGCCCTTGGCTATGTTCTCCCTGGATCTTGCCCTGCTCTCAACCAAAGCAAAGGACCAGGCCTGGGAGGCTATGAAAGCCTCTTTGGCTCCATCTGAAGCTATATTAAGAGGATTGCCTAAGGCAATAGCTTGAGCCTAGGGGCCCTGTGGTCACCCCCACCACCACCCCATCCCCCGTCTCAAGGTGCCATAGGGCATGTTGCTAGCGATGTGACCTTTCTCAGGGGTCCAGGATGGGGCACCTCTGAGACTGCCTGACACCACACCCATTGCCCACCATCCCCTATCAAAAGAAGGTAGAGATAAGGTGAAAGCTATGGGACTCTTGGAGGCTACCCAGTCTCTGTGGTGGCTTAGGGAAGCTCTTACAAAATGGGATTTTCTAATAAAAACAAATGTTTGCTGTAAAAAATAAAAACCACAACAACATACAATATTTTAATTAAGTGCTTGGTCAAATCAGATAAGAAAATATTAAAAGAAACTACAAAATACAAAAATATGAACCATGTGCATAAAAATTCATGTATTCTCACCAAACACACAAATCACACCCTTAGAAATTTTACTGGTAAGCTAAAAGAATTAAAATATATTAAGCATTCAGTGTAAATAGTTGGTAGAAGAATAAGAGAACATGAAGAAACAGATCAGAGACATCAGTAAATATAGAGAGAAAATTAAGGAATCTGTAAATAGAAATGATAAAAATTAGATAGAAACATCTACACCTACTAAAGAAGACAAATAAGAACACAGCTAATTGTTAACTAGCTTCGTCAAGAAAAAAGGAAAAAAACCTACACAATTATATGAACATCTAACAATGTATATGAAAGATAAAAGGAAGATAATTCTGTGTATAAATTTATGTTAATAAAAAAGAAATGAGTTATTTTATAGAAAAGTAGCACTTTAGTATAAATAATAGTCATAACTCAAAAAGAAATTGAGGAGCAATTTAGACTAATAAGTACAGAGGCTCTGTCTTAGCAGTTTAACTGCCCACTTAGTATCCCAAAGACATCTCAAATCAGACTTGACCAAACTGAGTGGCTGAGTTTCTTTTCCAGCCCATTTGGTCCACCCACAGTTTTTCTCCTACTCAGGAAATGACACATCTCCCATTTTCTCATATTAAAAACTTGAACTCATCGTTACCCATTTTGCCCTTCATATTCAGCAAATTCTGTTGTCGTTGCCTTTGATTAAATCCAGAATCCAAAGTCTATCCACCATCTCCCTCCTGCAGCCCTGGCCTTCTCTGATCAGGATTACTATAATGCTCTCCTTCATGGTCTTCAAACTTTGGTTTTTTATTTATTAAGGACTTAGATTACTCCTTACAAACCTTCTATGCTGCCCATTTTTCTCATGGTGAAAGTCAAAGCCATTGCCATTCTTTACAGACCTCCCTCTCTAAAACCCCTCTTCTCCTACTCAGCCCATCACCCCATATCCATGCTTCTCCCTTGCTGCCCTATTGCCTGTGGGAGTTGATATGGGTAAGTTATTTTGCAGGCTAATTTGAAAATATGTATCAAAACCTTAAAAGTGCACATACCCTTTAGTTCAGCAATATTTTTTTCTGAATTCATGATATAACCACAAATGTGTACAAATAATGTTTACAAGAACAGTCATTATAATGTAATTTTAATATTAAAATCAGAAAACATCTTAAACATCTGGTAAAAGTAATAATTGAATACTTTAATAAATTATGTTATTGCACTGAAAGGAACATTTAAAATTGATTATAAAATTCATATTTTATAATATAGGAAATTTTTACTATATATTTTGTGACTATAAGATAAAAAATGTACACTATTTAATTTTAAAAACAAATTTATACTATATTTATAATATCATCTGACATTAATACTGTATGGATTTTCACAAATAGGAGTATTAAAAATATACATCTCTTCATAATTGGATTAAGCATGAATTCAAACATTTTATATATTTTTCTATATCTCCCCCAAATTAAAAGAAAATTATTGACTTTAATCAGAAAACTAGTAGCTCAGACAGTCAAGCGTCCACCTACAATGCAGTAGATCCGGGTTCAGTACCTGGGTTGGCAAGATCCCCTGGAGAAGGAAATGGCACTCCAGTGTTCATGCCTGGAAAATCTCATGGACCGAGGAGCCTGGTAGGCTACAGTCCATGGTGTCGCAAAGAGTTGGACACAACTGAGCGATTTCACTTTCACTTTCTTTCATAATAAGGTTAAAAATATTGAGGAGAATTTACTTGAGAAACTCAAAGTCTACTGATAACGTTACTACCATTACAATAATGGTAACCGTTTATTGAGGCCATTCACATAGAAGCTTCGGACTTGGCTCAGTGCATTATACTGCCTTTCACCCTGGGCACACAGTGGTTCTGACTTCACATGCTTATATGTCTCTGTGCGTGTATGTATCTTGACTTCAGAACACTTTCAAAGGACAGTAAGTGTCACAAGAGAACATCAAACATCAAGCATTTTTCAAGCATGTTTTGATATCAGTGACTCATTTTATGAGATGGTATCTTCTTTCCTTTCCTATCAGTTTTCTCTTGTCTCTATGTACAACTCCTAAGAGCTATTTTAAAATCCTCAATCTTGATTGTCTAGTACCTTCCTGCCATCAGCCTTACCTGGGAGCTTGTTGAAATGCAGCATCTCCCCCACCCGCACCTCCCAGACCTGTGGAATCTGAATCTACATTTGGATAAGGTCCCAAGTAGTCTAGAGGCACATTCAAGTTTAAGACGCTCTGGATTAAAAACTTTCTTAAAACATCAAACAAAGGAAAAACCTTTCCTTTTCTGTTTTTTTTTTTTTTGCCTCCTGTAAACTGATTCTCTTTGTCTCTGTGAGCACCAGAATTGTTGTATTTTGTGATGCAGACCATCACATTTAGGCTCTTCTATGCATTTTTTTTCTCTATGGCATTCCTACAGAGCATCTGGTTTAAAGTAATCAGAGGTGTAACAGATGAACTGTGCTTCTCATAGTGGTAGGGAAACATGATTGATATTTTCGGTTTGCTGCTTTTCACATCTGTGAGTTCACCTTGATTTGTCTCCCTTTTCAGCTGTCACCACTTGTGTGGGCTTTGGTAGCTGGGAGGCACACAGGGAGAAGGTCTCTGCTCCTTGCACTTGGAGATGGTGTGATGACATGAGTGCCTACACCACAGTGGTTGGCGGAGAAGTGAGGTATGCCTTAGAGGCCGGCGGATCGTCCGCCCTTTTATGTGACACCTGCCAGACTTGGGACAATTTCTTATCTGAGGAAAGGACCAGGTACTCACAATGGAGGCATTCCCAATGTCAGTTCAGTTCAGTTCAGTTTAGCCGCTCAGTCGTGTCCTACTCTGCAACCCTATGAATCACAGCACGCCAGATCTCCCTGTCCATCACCAACTCCCGGAGTTCACTTACACTAACGTCCATCGAGTCAGTGATGCCATCCAGCCATCTCATCCTCTGTTGTCCCCTTCTCCTTCTGACCCCAATCCTCCCAGCATCAAAGTCTCTTCCAATGAGTCAACTCTTTACATGAGGTGGCCAAAGTATTGGAGTTTCAGTTTCAGCATCAGTCCTTCCAAAGAACACCCAGGGTTGATCTCCTTCAGAATGGACTGGTTGAATCTCCTTGCAGTCCAAGGGACTCTCAAGAGTCTTCTCCAACACCACAGTTCAAAAGCATCATTTCTACAGCACTCAGCTTTCTTCACAGTCCAACTCTCACATCCATACATGACCACAGGAAAAACCATAGCCTTGACTAGATGGAGCTTTGTTGGCAATGCCTCTGCTTTTGAATATGCTATCTAGGTTGGTCATAACTTTCCTTCCAAGGAGTAAGTGTCTTTTAATTTCATGGCTGCAATCACCATCTGCAGTGATTTTGGAACCCCAAAAATAAAGTCTGACAATGTTTCCACTGTTTCCCCATCTATTTCCCATGAAGTGATGGGACTGAATGCCATGATCTTCGTTTTCTGAATATTGAGCTTTAAGTCAACTTTTTCACTCTCCTCTTTCATCAAGAGGCTTTTTAGCTCCTCTTCACTTTCTGCCATAAGGGTGGTGTCATATCTGAGGTGATTGATATTTCTCCTGGCAATCTTGATTCCAGCTTGTGCTTCTTCCAGACCCAGGGTTTCTCATGATGTACTCTGCATAGAAGTTAAGTAAGCAAGGAGCCTTGATGTACTCCTTTTCCTATTTGGAACCAGTCTGTTGTTCCATGTCCAGTTCTAATTGTTGCTTCCTGACCTGCATATAGGTTTTCAAGAGGCAGGTCAAGTGGTCTGGTATTCCCATCTCTTTCAGAATTTTCCACAGTTTATTGTGACGCACTTAGCCAAAGGCTTTGGCATAGTCAATAAAGCAGAAGTAGATGTTTTTCTGGAACTCTCTTGCTTTTTTGATGACACAGCAGATGTTGGATATTTGATCCCTGGTTCCTCTGCCTTTTCTACAACCAGTTTGAACATCTGGACATTCACGGTTCATGTATTGCTGAAGCTTGGCTTGGAGAATTTTGAGCATTACTTTACTAGCATGTGAGATGAGTGCAACTGTGTGGTAGTTTGAGCATTCTTTGGCATTGCCTTTCTTTGGGATTGGAATGAAGCCTAACCTTTTCCAGTCCTGTGGCCACTGCTGAGTTGTCCAAATTTGCTGGCATATTGAGTGCAACACTTTCACAGCATCATCTCTCAGGATTTGAAATAGCTCCACTGGAATTCCATCATCTCCACTAGCTTTGTTCATAGTGATGCTTTCTGAGGCCCACTTGACTTCACATTCCAGGATCTCTGGCTCTAGGTGAGTGATCACACCATCATGATTATCTGGATTGTGAAGATCTTTTTGTACAGTTCTTCTGTGTATTCTTGCCACCTCTTCTTAATATCTTCTGCTTCTGTTAGGTCCATACCATTTCTGTCCTTTATCGAGCCCATCTTTGCATGAAATTTTCCCTTGGTATCTCTAATGTTCTTGAAGAGATCTCTAGTCTTTCCCATTTTCTTGTTTTCTTCTATATCCCAATGTCGCCTTCCTGTATTTTATTTGGACTTGGGGCTCTAAGTGCCCAACTGCTCAGAAAAATTACCTCTCCAATGACCAAATGTCACATACTCACATAGTAACATTACATAGTGACCACATTTACCATGTGGTTCAGAGATGCTGATTTTATTTACACAATCATGTGAGGTAGGTAGAACTCTTTTGATTCTTTGATGGACCAATTATGCCCCAGACAGTTTAGTTAGTGCTCTGGGTGTCACTTTAGTGAAGGATGGAATCGCATGTCCCTTGTCTAGATCTCTTCTGACACCCTGGCCTTGGGACTGGGAAGTTAAATATAGCAACAGTTGATTAGGTACCTAAGGAATAACAGGCTCTGCTGCTTTTTGATCATGTCAGACCCCTCTCCATATCTATGCTGTCCTTTCTCCTTTGCCTAAAACTACACTGTCCTTAGGAACTGTCTTGCATCAAGCAGCTCATCTTCAGTCACATATGGTTCCTTTAATCAACTATCCTCCCTTATTAAGCTGGATTTTCATTGCCTTATAAAAGAGATATCCATCTAAGAATGAAAGCATTTCCTCTTCCTGCCCCTCCACTTCACTATGCTCCCCTTTCATTGACTTCCAGTTCAGTTCAGTCGCTCAGTTCTATCCAACTCTCTGCAACCCCATGAATCACAGCATGCCAGGCCTCCCTGTCCATCACCATTTCCCAGAGTCCACTCAGACTCACGTCCATCAAGTCCGTGATGCCATCCAGCCATCTTATCCTCTGTCGTCCCCTTCTCCTCCTGCCCCCAGTCCCTCCCAGCATCAGAGTCTTCTCCAATGAGTCAGCTCTTCACATGAGGTGGCCAAAGTACTGGAGCTTCAGCTTCAGCATCATTCCTTCCAAAGAAATCCCAAGGTTGATCTCCTTCAGAATGGACTGGTTGGATCTCCTTGCAGTCCAAGGGACTCTCAAGAGTCTTCTCCAACACCACAGTTCAAAAGCATCAATTCTTCAGCACTCAGCCTTCTTCACAGTCCAACTCTCACATCCATACATGACCACAGGAAAAACCATAGCCTTGACTAGACGGACCTTAGTCCCCAAAGTAATGTGGGAGGAGCCACCCACGCCCGAGGCCAGGGCCGGGCGGCCAGAGGAGCAACCCGAGGAGTGCTGGCTGTGCAGGCGCAGGAGGGCCTAGAGGAAATATCCCAGGTTGAAGGTCAGGAAGGTAAGGAGATACCCCTCATCCAAGGTAGGGAGCAGTGGCTGTGCTTTGCTGGAGCAGCCATGGAGAGATACCCCACGCCCAAGGTAAGAGAAACCCAAGTAAGATGGTAGGTGTTGCAAGAGGGCATCAGAGGGCAGACACACTGAAACCATACTCACAGAAAACTAGTCAGTCTAATCACACTAGGACCACAGCCTTGTCTAAGTCAATGAAACCAAGCCATGCCTGTGAGGCAACCCAAGACAGGCGGGTCATGGTGGAGAGGTCTGACAGAATGTGGTCCACTGGAGAAGGGAATGGCAAGCCACTTCAGTATTCTTGCCTTGAGAACCCCATGAACAGTATGAAAAGGCAAAATGATAAGATACTAAAAGAGGAACTCCCCAGGTCAGTAGGTGCCCAATATGCTACTGGAGATTAGTGGAGAAATACTCCAGAAAGAATGAAGGGATGGAGCCAAAGCAAAAACGATACCCAGCTATGGATGTGACTGGTGATAGAAGCAAGGTCTGATGCTGTAAAGAGCAATATTGCATAGGAACCTGGAATGTCAGGTCCATGAATCAAGGCAAATTGGAAGTGGTCAAACAAGAGATGGCAAGGGTGAACATCGACATTCTAGGAATCAGTGAACTAAAATGGACTGGAATGGGTGAATTTAACTCAGATGACCATTAGATCTACTACTGCGGGCAGGAATCCCTCAGAAGAAATGGAATGGCCATCATGGTCAACAAAAGAGTCTGAAATGCAGTACTTGGATGCAATCTCAAAAACGACAGACTGATCTCTGTTCATCTCCAAAGCAAATCATTCAATATCACAATTATCCAAGTCTATGCCCCAACCAGTAATGCTGAAGTTGAATGGGTTTATGAAGACCTACAAGACCTTTTAGAACTGACACCCAAAAAAGATGTCCTTTTCATTATAGGAGACTGGAATGCTAAAGTAGGAAGTCAAGAAACACCTGGAGTAACAGGCAAATTTGACCTTGGAATGCAGAATGAAGCAGAGCAAAGGCTAATAGAGTTTTGCCAAGAAAATGCACTGGTCGTAGCAAACACCCTCTTCCAACAACACAAGAGAAGACTCTGCACATGGACATCACCAGATGGTCAACACCAAAATCAGATTGATTATATTCTTTGCAGCCAAAGATGGAGAAGCTCTATACAGTCAACAAAGACAAGACCAGGAGCTGACTGTGGCTGAGATCATGAACTCCTTATTGCCAAATTCAGACTTAAATTGAAGAAAGTAGGGGAAACTGCTAGACCATTCAGGTATGACCTAAATCAAATTCACTGACTTAGTGATCACAAAAGTCACCCATTCTATATTTCAGTTCTTGTTTTTTTCTTTGACTTGCTATATTTAGTTGTGGTTTCATATACTCAATCCAGCAGTTCTTTCTTGGATGGTCTGATACCTTATATTTGTCCAGATGTCACCCCCTCCCCCAGGACAGTAGGTGCTACCAACTTGCTCCCTCACATCTTACAGGAAGCAATCAGATGGTTCCACCTCATGCACCTGCAGCTCAATCAAGATCACATTTGTGCATCTGTTTTCAAGTACTGAGCTTTGACTTTCTCTCTGTCTAATCTCTTGGCTTGGTAGTCTGTTTATTACCAAGGGAAGGCTCTGGGCCTCTGATTTGCCTAGTGCTTCATCTTCTCTCTGCTCAGAGCTTGAAAACCAGGTTTGTGTCTTGGATTCCAATACCCGCTAACAGTGATGGCTGCCCACTGGTCATTTTGTCTGGGCCCCTGGTGCCAAGGGCTTACCTGTATTATGATTTATGGATGATGACCACTTTGACTATTGTGTTCACATTGAAGGTACCCACGCTTCTGTTTTTTCTACCCACTCTATGTCTCTCTGGCAAGAGTCTGATCCTAGTTCTTACTCTCTCATTTCCTGTAGTTATCCATGCCCTGACTGACTAGCCTGCTTCATAAAACAGAAGATTAAGGAAAGAGAAACGAATGAAGATTTGGCATCTAGATCAAGAACAACATGTTATATATTGATTTTTAAGTATAGTAACTATTTATTAAGCAGCTACTATTTATTTGAATGTAGAACAAGATATTTTGTATTTTTTATTATTCCTGCTAATAAAAACCATACAAGGTAAGAATTACACCTTCTATTTGTTAACAGTGCAATTTGGGCCTAAGCTTGAAAACATATATAGTCAGTAAATGTCAAAACCAGAATTTAATTTTGAAGACTAGCTCAGCACTACCCCAGCTCCTGTTTTCCCACTACTCTATTCTAGTTAGAAAGATACTATTGGAAAGTAAAAGTATTATAACCACTTGGAGAGTGTTTTCAGAATCTTCTTTAATCATCTGATTAATTTTGATAGTAAGCTTGTCTCAATGCATCCAGGATTAAAATTACTTTGATCAAGCAAAATCTAGTAACCTTGATCATATTTTCACTACTTTAGATATATGCTACTTAAAAAGATTATATAAGATCTTCTCAATGACATTTTAGTCATAATTTCCAAAGCTCACAATCACTTTGAAAAGGTGGTATTTTATATTGAAATCTGCCCTTGAGTGTGGTCAGATGATTCATTCACCAGCTTCACTTCCTTTTCCTGAGTAATTAGGGTCTTGTTTGAAGTTAAGCTGTTCACTGCTGGATGTCATAACTCTTCTGCCTGGTGACATAGGTCAGATAGGTCCACCATAGCTGGTCAAAGTCACATTCCTCATCCAAGGGAAGCCAGGATATAATCTCATAAGAAGCTCTGATTTGCACAAGAGGGGATGGGTAGAACTTGGTATCTCCTACTTGGAGTTCTTTTCAGGCGGGTCCCCGTTGGACTCACTGTAGATCACTGCAAGGAGAGACTGAATATTAAGTGACAAGAGCTGTTTCACTAACAACAACAACAACAACAACAAAAACTCCCGGGATACTGAGACCAAAGACATCCACAGAAATTGGATGTCTTAAAGGGTGAAAGGTATTCCCCATTTCTCATCAGTACACATCTACAGTCACACCTGTATTTCTGCGACACCAGTGTGCTGGACCGGAGAAGGCAATGGCAACCCACTCCAGTACTCTTGCCTGGAAAATCCCATGGATGGAGGAGCCTGGTAGGTTGCGGTCTATGGGGTCACTAGGAGTCGAACATGACTGAGCGACTTCACTTTCACTTTTCACTTTCATGCCTTGTAGAAGGAAATGGCAACCCACTCCAGTGTTCTTGCCTGGAGAATCCCAGGGACGGGGAGCCTGTGGGCTGCCGTCTCTGGGGTCGCACAGAGTCAGACACGACTGAAGCGACTTAGCAGCAGCAGCAGCAACAGCAGCAGCCGCCTATAATGTTACATGGAATTTTAGGATGCATTAAATAACTTTATTTTTCTTTCTTTTCCTTCAAAAGTTAACAATATTATGGCTTTGGGCTTTAGGAGCTGTCTTTTTCTTTTGCTTTAGTTTTTAAATGCAGTCAATATTTCCAAACATGCCCCAGAGCACTGAATGCATTTACAGTGTGTGTATGTTGCAGCCCAAGCCTCATATCCAGGGTAGAATTTATGATGTTATTTCATCAGAAATACAATTTTAGAAAATATAAACTTTTAGAAGTTAAAAATGAGCTGAAGGCCAGCAGTTGGTTTTATATCACAGAGTACTATGTCGCAGTTTGCCATCCTGTTCTGTTTGGGAGTCAGTGGACTTTGTAAGCACAGTCTTGGGACTAGGACTGGATGTATTTTATGCCCGTGAATAAGCATTCACTGTATGCTTATCAGGCTATACATCAATGCCAAGAAGAATAATCAATAGCTAGTTATAAAATTCAAATGGGACAAAGGAGCCATGGGGAGTCATGACTTGTGAACTATGGATGTGGGCAGAGGAAAAGGAATCTGGCAGAATTCTCTGGAGATCAGTTATCGATTGTGAAATATTGGTCATTTCTAAGTTCAGTTGAGTGAAGCAAGCTGGTTGGAAACTGCTAGAAATGTGTTTAGGTAAAGGAAAGTTAAACAGCACTACTCAAAGCATCTGATTCCAGCTCAATATGCATTTGCCTCTTTTTCTCTTTGAAAAATTCCATCCTTAGTGCTTTTTCCATTTCTGCAGAAAAACTCATGGGCTATTAACTGATTTCCATGTCCTTTCCTGGAGCAAAGTGACTTGGAAAGAAAACCGTTAAGCCAGACTTCTCTGTCAGATATGCTAAAGTATTTTCCACACAAATAAACTACTGTGTGTCCACATAATTTCCTTCATGCAGCTTGAAGGTGCTTGAGGATAGGAAAGATAGTGATTTCCAGCCAGATGGATGTATAGTAATAGTAATCATCTCACAAAGATTAAACTCACTAGGGTGGCAGGGTGCTTGGTATGAGGGTGAGTATTCTTACTGTCACTTAGTGAAAAGATCAAGAGGGGCTAGGAGCAGAAATGGCTCTGAATCCATTCAGTTCAGTTCAGTCACTCAGTCGTGTCCAACTCTTTGAGACCCCATGAATCGCAGCACGCCAGGCCTCCCTGTTCATCACCAACTCCCAGAGTTCACTCAGACTCATGTCCATTGAGTCGGTGATGCCATCCAGCCATCTTGTCCTCTGTCGTCCCCTTCTCCTCCTGCCCCCAATCCCTCCCAGCATCACAGTCTTTTCCAATGAGTCAACTCTTCGCATGAGGTGGCCAAAGTCCTGGAGTTTCAGCTTTAGCATCATTCCTTCCAAAGAAATCCCAGGGCTGATCTCCTTCAGAATGGACTGGTTGGATCTCCTTAAAGTCCAAGGGACTCTCAAGAGTCTTCTCCTTCACCACAGCTCAAAAGCTGTTCAGTTCTTCGGTGCTCAGCTTTCTTCACAGTCCAACTCTCACATCCATACATGACTACTGGAAAAACCATAGCCTTGACTAGACGGACCTTAGTCAGCAAAGTAATGTCTCTGCTTTTGAATATGCTATCTAGGTTGGTCATGACTTCCCTTCTAAGGAGTAAGTGTCCATTACCACCCTCCCAAATCTCAACTATCCCTGCATCTCCCCCATTTCATTAGTAGTATCAGCTTCCACTGTCTCCAGCCACAAACGCTGCAGTCACGGCTGTTTTCTCTGAATCCCTTGCCTGCTCATCTATTGGGTCTCAGGTGGATCTCTCGCTTGTAGAGAGTTGTGGAGTTTTAAATTATTTGGAAAGAAGAGTGTTAAGGAATTGATGAGCCAGAAAAATAAAACATGTCATATTAAAAGAAGACTTGACATAATTTTCAAGACTGGAAGCCCTTAGTGACCTTAGTTATGGACCTCCACATTAAAATTTTAAAATACTTCAAAAAAATCTGTCCAATCATATTCAGGTTTAGGCAGCCTATTTTAATCTTCATCACTTATTACTTCCCAATGCCACCAGATCCTTAAAAATCTAAATCTAAGTTATATCATTCAAAAGAAAAGTCATTCAATGTCTGTCACTTTCACACAGTGTATAGCTTCTTAGCTTCAGCCTTGTTCATCATCCTGTTTTCCCGGCATAAACGTTAATATATAGTTTTTAAGACAAATAATTGGTTTTCATAGCTAAATCGTGCTGTTTCAACTCTGCAGTTTTTCACTTTTCCAGTCACCCCTACTCACCTACCACTTTCATATCCTCTATCCTTCTCCACCTTCTAGTTCACCTTGAAATTCTCACTTCAATATCAGAGTTAACTCCTGACTTAATTTCCCCCTAATTCTTCATGCAGAATTAAGCACTTCCTGGTGTGGTGATCATTTTATTGAATTTCCATCACCATATGTCATTCACGGTATTATGATTAGCTCTGTGTATAATCTGCCCACTCTGCTGGATTGTGAATTTCTAGGAATTTAGACTTACTCACAACTTTATCCCCAGCATCCAGCATACTGTTTGGCAAATAGTACTCAGCACATATTTAAATGAATTAAAAATACATGTTAAATTAATTGATCAGTTTAATTTTCAAGGATTTAATCTGCCAGTGCTAAATATATTAAATAAGATTTTTCATTAAATATATATTTGGACTGAATATCAAACCCCAGGTCATGATATTCAGATACACATTTCTTGTTATCAACCCTTTTACTCCTGAGAGTTCTGAGAACAGTTTTCAGTACAGAGGATTTTTCAGAGAAGAAAGAGAACGGTAAAATGGGGGCAATTATTTGACAACTCATTTCTCTTTTTAAGTTCTTATATTTAGAGAAAATAAAAGTGTGCACAAAGAAACCTAAATTTCTGCAACTGCTTTCTTTTGATAACCTCGGATAAAATCAATCCTAAGTCTAGAGTTGCACTGCTCCAGGTGGTTTTTCCAGCCCCGTGTGGCTATTCAAAGTTCAATTTAGATTAATTAAAATTACATAAACTGAAAAATTCAGTTTCTTGGTAGCATTAGCCACATTTCAAATGCTCAGTCGCCGTGTATGGTTAGTGTTGCTGCAAAGTCACTTCAGTCATGTCCGACTCTGTGCGACCCCATAGGCGGCAGCGCACCAGGCTCCCCAGTCCCTGGGATTCTCCAGGCAAGAACACTGGAGTGGGTTGCCATTTCCTTCTCCAATGCATGAAAGTGAAAACGTGAAAAAGTGAAGTTGCTCAGTCATGTCCGACTCTTAGCGACCCCATGGACTGCAGCCTACCAGGCTCCTCTGCCCATGGGATTTTCCAGGCAAGAGTACTGGAGTGGGGTGCCATCGCCTTCTCCAGTATGGTTAGCAGTTACTCTATTAAACATTACAGACAAAGAACATTTCTGTACATCATCACAGATAGTTCTACCAGACAGCAATAATCTGTAAGATTTCTCAAACTACTGAAACAGCCGTCTTTATAAATGCAGCATGTTTATGTCACTCTCATGCCTAAATCTTTTAGTGGGGTGAGATTATGCCCAATATCAAATTCAAAGGCTTTAATATATATCCCTGCCTTTCAGGGACTGCCCTTCCTGATGATCCCTCCATCTTCATGGCTTGTTACAGTCCCACAGTCACCTTATGTGCTGCAGGAAATGGTTTTCTTACAGGTTGGTAAACTGGCAGAGCTCTGGCCACCTACATCTACCTTTTGTCTGGAATACCTGTCCATGTGTCTAATTCGCTCAAAAGTTTTCCAGGCATGATAACATGAAACCTTCCTTGTCTCTCTCCTCATCTGTGTTCCCATCACCTTGTGTGGTGAATTTTCAGATACAGTTTCCCCTAAACAGTAATGGTAATGTAATGCTTTTTTTAACTTTTAAATGTAAATGCCTTTGTTACTTTTTCTTTTTTACTTTTAAATGTAATGCCTTTGTTACTTAAAAAAAAATTTTATTTTAACTGGAGGCTACTTATTTACAGTATTGTAGTGGTTTTGCCATACATTGACATGAATCAGACACGGGTGTACACATGTTCCCCATCCTGAGCCCCCCTCCCACCTCCCTCCCTATCCCATCCCTCTGGGTCATCCCAGCCCTGAGCACCCTGTATCATGCATTGAACCTGGACTGGTGATCTGTTTCACATATGATAATATACATATTTCAATGCTATTCTCTCAAAATATCCCACCCTCACCTTCTCCCACAGAGTCCAAAAGACTGTTCTGTACATCTGTGTCTCTTTTGCTGTCTCACATATAGGGTTATTGTTACCATCTTTCTAAATTCCATATATATGTGTTAGTATACTGTATTGGTATTTTTCTTTCTTGCTTACTTCACTCTGTATAATAGGCTCCAGTTTCATCCACCTCATTAGAACTCAGTAACAGTAATGCCTTTTAGCTCCATTATGAGGTAAATATGATTGATAAAGCATGATTGTTTCTATGGGAAAAACACATCAATGTTTAATACAGTGTCCCCTTACCATTCATCTTCAATCCCCCAAATGGATATAACACATAAAAATTTCTAAATTTGGCAGTAGTTTGAATCAGATATCTCTATACTCTTTGGCTACACTATTCTGATTTACACATTTATCCTCCTAACATATCTTTATAAAAATAAAAACAAAGCATTTATTTTTGAGTTGGTTATCCACAGTATTAAATTTATTGATTTTGGTAGATTTCTGCTTTGCCTGTCCCAAGATTGTGGTTACATATATTCAGAGATGCTGTTTTGAACACAAAGAATAACCCACAGAAGTTAAAGAAATGATTATGAGTTGCAATATTCAGAGAAATAATTGGAGAATGTATTATATTGTCAACATTTAGCCATTATAATCAACTTTAATCATCAAAGCTGCCTTGGAGTCTTTAGTATTTTAACATTAATTTCAAAATAATTTATTCTATTATTACACTGACTTTCATACTAATGTAAATGAGCTTAATAAGATGAAACACAAATATAATGTTAAAACAGAAACATAATAGAAATTGTGACCCAAATGAGTACACTCCAGAGCAAAGAGGCTTTTGGCTGGCTTCTGTGGAGGAATTTTCATTTCCTTTAACCCATATCACAGACGTGTTGTCACATCACCAAAAGGGGAGATAAAAATTCTAATGAAATCTTTTTGCATTTAAATGGTAACTTATGTTCTGTGTTCATTTGCCTTTGAAATTGACTGAAATTGTCCTGCAAACATGTGCATTCTAGGGTTAAAAGTACAATTGTGAGCCTGACTTGCTCACACACATACCCGATCCCACCACTATATAACCTTCATAGAGATTTTTCTCACTCTTCATCCTTATTTCTCAGTTAAAGGAAATGATCTTTGTTTAATTTTAATTTTTAGAAATTAAATAAGTAGTACTCAGTCTTTGTCATTAAGTCTAATATGCTTTGATTACCTGGGAAATAATGACAAAATTAAACGTGCCTGTTTAATTTTTAAATCCTGGATAAATATTTGTTGATGTTACTTCACTCTAATTAAAAGTGGTAAAAATATAAACCTACACCTTGAATCCAAAGGTATGCAGTGTGCACATTTAATGTGAATTAGTCTTTTGGACTTCAGTCTATCCATGGTTCATCACTGTGAATGTTTCTAACAATTAGTTCATATTAACTGTGGTTAAACTCTGGTATAAAATATTAAATATATGAACTGTAATGTTTTGATACTCTGAAAATATATGAAAATAATATCATGGCTTTTAGATGAATACGTGATAAAAGAGTACATTATCTTTCAGGTCAGGGTAATGAAAATATATTTTAAGACCAATAAACTTAGCAACCAAACTAAGGGAGAAATTGAATGACAGAAAAAACATATATGATACAAGCATCTTTTATACATTTCTCTATTTGTGTCTTCTACTTTCTGGTAATGTTAGCTCTCTCCTTCCTGTCCCATTCTTTCATTTTATGCCTGTGTGCACACACATAGACACACACACCTGTACAACCACTATGTCCCTTGGACACTTAGTCATTTTGTAGGTCACTTCTACCAAGTGTGAGGCAATAAAAAATTCTTCTAATCCTAATACTATTGGTTCCATGATAGGACCCAATCTGCTCTGTGTTCAGAGCACTAATATCCTCAGAACTAACTTTTATTTGAGTCATACTCTTTCTTCCATGGTGTATACATGTGTCTCTCCTCCTAGCTCTGTCAAAACAATTGTTCTAGCCTTCTTACTATTGATTCCATGATAGGACCCAATCTCTTCTGTGTCCTCCTCTCCTTCTACTTGAATTATCTTTTTTGAACTCCTACATAGGCTATAATTAAGAACCTTGAACACAAAACATTTGTAACAAGAATCTGCATGACTACAGTTGCTTCTGACTACAGGATCGGCAACAGTAAGTTGACAGTTTCACAAGTCCCACCTGGACCCTTATAGTTAGAAACCGTCTATGTAAGTCATGTTAAACTACTTTTATTAAAGAAAGAAAATATAATTTTTTGTATTAAGATTGGCTTTTGATGTGGACACCACACCTAATTAAGCACCACTCTTCTCTGTGACTGCTGCTGCTTTGTGGGTTACGGGTCACTCTGCATTAAATGTCATTCTACTCTTTTGCTAAGATAGAGTACAGAGTGTTGAAAAATTTTATCTTTGAAATCAGGTCACTGGATTTGAGTTCTCATTCCATCTGTTCTGAGCTGTGAGACCTATATCACAGATTCCTGGGTTTTTATCAGTTTACTTATATAACGAAGATCATGGCATCCGGTCCCATCACTTCATGGCAAATAGATGGGGAAACAGTGGAAACAGTGTCAGACTTTATTTTTAGGGGCTCCAAAGTCACTGCAGATGGTGACTGCAGCCATGAAATTAAAAGACGCTTACTCCTTGGAAGAAAAGTTAGGACCAACCTAGATAGCATATTCAAAAGCAGAGACATTACTTTGCCGACTAAGGTCCATCTAGTCAAGGCTATGGTTTTTCCTGTGGTCATATATGGATGTGAGAGTTGGACTGTGAAGAAGGCTGAGTGCCGAAGAACTGATGCTCTTGAACTGTGGTGTTGGAGAAGACTCTTGAGAGTCCCTTGGACTGCAAGGAGATCCAACCAGTCCATTCTGAAGGAGATCAGCCCTGGGATTTCTTTGGAAGGAATGATGCTAAAGCCGAAACTTCAGTACTTTGGCCACCTCATGCGAAGAGTTGACTCAATGGAAAAGACTGTGATGCTGGGAGGGATTGGGGGCAGGAGGAGAAGGGGACGACAGAGGATGAGATGGCTGGATGGCATCACGGACTCGATGGATGTGAGTCTGAGTGAACTCTGAGAGATGGTGATGAACAGGGAGGCCTGGTGTGCTGCGATTCATGGGGTTGCAAAGAGTCGGACATGACTAAGCGACTGAACTGACTGACTTAACGATAGCACCTACCACATAAAATTGTGAGGATTAAATGAAGTAATTCATATAAGTATTTAATAGAGTGTCTGACACAGTTAACTTTCTATAAATGTTATTTATGGTAATTTTGAAACAAAATAAAAAATCTATCTACTATAATCATGGATTTAGCAAGCTGATTACATAAGTGGAATTTTGCAAATGTGATTAAGTATTTATGTTATTTGAATCAAACATATATTATTTCTCATTACCGGCATAGTGCATTGCATTGCACATAGTATGTAGGGAATAACACCTTTTATCTGATGGTCAGACAGATGAATTATTTGATGGATGAATAAAAACAGTATATGAACATGCAGTTGAAATTATAATATAAATGAGTAAGACTACAATAATTTTAAAAATATTATTTTATTAATCATTTAAAACTAACATTCTTCTTTTAGAATATTTATTATACTAAATTGAAAAAAAAATAGCTAGCCTGAGATCTCTGAACTACATTGGTTGGACGAAGTTCACTGTGTTCAAACCCTTTGGGCTCCAGTTAGAATCCTCTTACCTAATCGTCTCTCCCTATACATGGCTTCTTGGCTGATTTGTGCCATCAGATAGAAATTGGCCCCTGAAGCATCCCAGTTGACAGGGTAAGAAGAAAAGAGAAGGGAATGCGATAGAAAGTAAATGCTTTGTGGTGTTTATTTAGCATTTCTTCCTTGGAGGGACCACTTCTCTCCAAATCTATAGTCCTGGTAAAGCTATGAAGATAGCTTCCTATCTTCCTGAACTTGGACAGCCCAGCAAAAAGGTAGACAGTAGCTCTACTCTGGACAGACAGAGCACTTCACTAGACATTTCTGAGACTGCCAGTGGGAACAACTGTTTCCTGCTTGGGGGACATAAGGCTGACAGGATGTGGATTTGAAGCCGCCTGAGCCAGCTTCCCTGATGACATGAAGGAGGCCCATATGTCTTAGGAAAGAATTAGGTCAACCTTCAGAAACAAACAGATCCAAGAAACTGAGAAACTTAATAGCTTTATATGAAACCCCGAATGGAACTGTGTCTGAAACCATTTCCTGCACCCCCTCCAGGAGCTTCCCACTTAACTGAAGCCAATACACTCTTTTTTCCACTCATTTTTTCAGAGTTACATTTTTATCACTTTTCTGCAGGAAGTGCCCTGATTAGCTAGGGAGAAACATTAAGACAGCTTTGATTTTAATTATTCCTTAGTGTCCAAGGAAAGGAAAGGAAATTAAAAGGGAAGCCACGTTCTAGAACCAAGATATTTTCTTCTTTCAGTTAATCATACATTTATGAAATGTTTATTCAGTGCTTAGTATGTCCAAGGCATTTTTTTCTAGTTGCTTGAGTGAGACCTATTACAGAACAGACAGATATTCTTGCTCTTGTAGCACTTCCATTCTAATAGGGAGAGGAAGAAAACAGTGTATATGCAATATCCTTGACCGTGTACTATATCTAGGAAAGGAGGGTTGAGGATAGTTGTAAACCATTATACTAGAGTTAATGAGTTGGAAAAAGAAGAAAGGTACTTGTTGAGAGTGCTCAGAGTGAAACACAGATTATGGAGGGGAGCTGGCATTGTAATGATATCTAACATGTATGACCAAGGGGGTGAGTGGCTGAGGTGCAGTGGACGATCATTGGTGGAGGGAATGTTAGGGAAGTAGCAGGTAAAGACACTGAAAGCATTATTTCCATTTAGGTTGGAATTCCAAACAATTAGGAGAAGCGATGTTAAAAACTGGCAGTAAGCAAGATACTAAGGTCACTGAGACTTGAGGGGAAAATGGGTATTAACGAACGAGGAGAATAATAATTCCAAAGAACCTCAGACTCCTGCAGGACCATTCTGAGAGGAATATTCTATCATAGAAAAATGATTTTTTTTTTGGCCAGGGAAGAATGGATACACGTATATGTATGGCTGAGTCCCTTTGTTATTCACCTGAAACTATCACAATATTGTTTGTTAATCAGCTATACACCAATATAAAATAAAAACTTAAAATTATTCACAACCTAAAAAAAAACCCCAATGATTTATGAGTTATATTAAAGAACGATTACTTAATGACTTTATATCTGAGTCTCAGTGCCTGTGTGGATTCTTGATTTAAGATGAATTTAAGAAATTTGGGGAAATTTGGTTATTTATGCATAATTGACCTTAATGCATCTTGGACCCAAACACTCTGCTCAGATTTTAGGAATCCCTGTGTGGTTTGTAGGGGAGCTGATGATCTTCTTTGTCAAGTCTAAGACCTGAATTATTTTACATACTGATGGCTAATGAGAAAAGAAGACAGTCAACATTTGTCCATTAGTATTTCTTTTCTTTTCATTCTTCCGTGTATTTTTTTCTGTTTGAGAGAATGCTACAGAGTATCTCTAAAGTCTTATGTAATTCATCAGTAGCTGATGAAGAGGGTAGTTGGGGATATGGACTATTTGGTCCAATTAGCTAATTTGGATGATATAATTCATAACAAAAATAAATAATAGCTACAAAACAGATGTGTACTCAACTGAAACTCTATTTTTCTAACAGAATTTAATTTTCTTCATGAGCTCTCATTTCCACTTGGCAGTGAACACTTTAATTTCAACACCTTCAGGAATACTCAGTCTGATTCAGCAGGTTGTTTTTTTTTTTTTTTCCCAGTCAAATTAACCACTATTTCTGATTTACTGTCCAGTTCTATGTTACCACATCAGGACTGCCTCTTCCCTTCCTTTGGGGTTTTCTAGCGCCTATGCAGAAATACATACCACTATAGGAAGGTATTGAAAGAGAACAAGGCATATGTATAGTCTTAGGCATACAATGCATATGGTTTTGGGGATGATTTAAGGGAATGAGTGGCTGAGATAAGTTGAAAGACAAGGTCATTTGAGGAAGGCATTTCAAGATACTAGAAAACTAGGATATGATAAGAATCTTTTACATGTATGTTGAAATAGCGAAGAGTTAATATTAGGGGTATCCTTAGAAAAAAAAATCTTAGGCATTATATGTAGCTGACTTGGCTATGTGGAACCCCTGTAACTTGCTGGCACATAGACAGTTCTATAGAAATTTGTAAATTTTCATTATTATTCCAGGTAACAGGGCTGTTTCACAGTCTCTGCTCCTTGTATACCCTTTTCTTGTGTCACGATTGGCTGTCCAGAAGGTTGTCAACCCAGCTCATATGTTCTTTCAATGTCTTCTCCTTATTCTGGATCCCAGTAGTAGATCCAAAAGTGGGATGAAATGAAGTGGAGGTAGCAATAGAAGATAATTCTGTGTAGAGTTTGACTCTAGGTTAGAATACTCTCTGAATTTATATGAAATTTAGTGTTTTGATTCTAAACTGGATAGTGTTGCTATTCAAATCACATGCTGTATTGTCTTTCCATAAACAAGTGTCATTTTTCCACACCCCTCTGAAGCAAGTGGCACATACGTTTCCAATAGACTATGACAACAGATTATCCTCAGCTTTCTGCCTTTCCTCATTCCCATGCTGTATGTATGATAGTGAATTACAGAAGTGTTCCTGACTAAACATTTATGAGCGTGTTGATGAAAGTTATGCCTGGTTCTGTCAACGTTTCATCAGTTTGACTTATCAGTATCAGAGTAATGCTAGGACAAACTGCCAACAAGAAAGTAGTCAGGAGAGCCATGGATATTGAAAGAGGGAAAGAGTGACTTCTTATTTTATTTAAGAATCAATAGGAAAACCTGTGAGAAGCTGCAAATTATTGCTGACATGAAATCTAGGAAGGCCTGGGGGTTGACACTCTAAGGAAAGCAAATCTGTGGTATTCCTTACTAAGAGTCTGTTTGATGGGGAGGCTAGATGCTCCATTCAAAAACTGTTACACTCTTACTTGGTAAAATTTTGGTGATAAATTTAAGGCATTTGTGTTTGCTCTCATTCATGTGTGAACTGATCTTACTTCATGGGATTATGGTTACTGAACTGCATGCTAGGGCTGGAAATGTGCGGCAGCTCTGTCAGGTTATAATTTCAGGACTAATTTTTGACCGGGCTTAGTAAAACAAGTACTGAGAAAATTGTTCAGTTTCACATTCAGGCCACTGTCATTATCTCCAAGAAGGAGAAACAGACCATTTAGAGGTACAAAGAGTGAGTTTATGATGGAATATGATCTGCTATGAGTCTTGGTCACCTCCCGATGGCTCATGAATTAATCATAGTCCTTTAGCAGATTCTCTTGTTCCGGTTGTATTTTAGTCAAGAAGACATAGCTATGTGTGCTAAGCTGCGTCAGTCATATCTGACTCTTGGCATCCCCATGGACTGTAGCCCGCCAGGCTCCTCTGTGCATGGGGATTCTCCAGGTAAGACTCCTGGAGTGGGCTGCCATTTTCCCCTCCAGGGGAATCTTCCCGACCCAGGGATTGAACCCTCGTCTCTTATGTCTTCTGCATTGGCCGATGGGTTCTTTACCACTAGTGCCACCTGGGAAGCCCAGAAGTCATAGCTAAGACAGATATAAAGAGTAGGAAATATTTAAGTTATCAGAAATAAAAGATTTAGAGCTGCTTTTATTATCTTTAAATACCCACATAATTTAAAAGCATTTTGTTAAATCTACCAAGAACTTTCAACTCAGACAGAGGATAGAGTAGAGATGATAGTTGGTATTCTTGGTCTGTGACATTAGAAACTTGAGCATTTCTTTTACTATCTTGTCCATAGTGCAAAGTAGGGGTCCCAGTTGCCTATTTTTTCTGCTTTTAGGTATATGAAAAAATGATTTGTGCTAATTAGTACTCACTTTCCATTCTCCTTCCTTAGTAGTAAAATTCTCAGTAGAACATAGTCACCAAAGTGAAGACTTTATTTCCCATCCTTGATAATATATGTAGCTCTACAGCTAAGTTTCAACCAATAAAATATAAGTATGTATAATGCGTACCATTTCTAAGTCCTGCCCTTGAAGAGAACAGGCATGAATGCCTTGGTCTCTCTCCCCTGTTTAGAAGGCAACTATGATGCTAGAAATTGAAGCAATCATTTTAGACCATGAGATGGAATCCACATGTTAGGGATTGCAAAGCAAAAATGCAAAAGAGCTTACTCTACATTATCAGTCCTAGATTCCTAGTCTTGGACTCCTATGTGAGAAGGAAACAAACTTCCACTTATTTAAGCTACAACACATTATTTTGATCTCAAATTTAATAATTGAACTGATAATCTGACAATTATAGAAGAAAGTAATTATTTTCTAAGAGTATGTTTGAAAGACTCATTGATTAGGGGTTATGATACTCAGCATTAAAAAATAACACTGTCACATTCAGATTCAGTGTCATGAGATACAGAATTTGGTGGTTTCAGACAAACAAACTAGCAAATTAAAAGTAGTTTCATATTTGAAAGTGAAGTCATTAGCATTCTTGTCTGTGAAGTATAGCTAATGGCCAGCGGGGAGGCAGTCAAGCTGTACACTGAATTCATCTCCTGTTTCTGTTCACTTGTTGGGGAGCATGTGGACAGGACAAAAAGACCCAGTGCTTTTTAACCAAGGAAGTTCCAAAACAGGTAGAAGACTCCTCATTTCCTCCCTTGCAGAACACAGAGGGAGAAAAAAGTCGGTTGTGACTCTCAGAAGGTGACTAGGTAATATAAAAGGGCAGGAATCCCACAACACTGACAGAAGGCACCTCAAACTGTCTGCTACATTTGCTCACATAAACACAGTAAGCATTTGAAACTGCTGAAAATGGCCAGTGCAGGTGGGCTAGGCACACAGTCAATCACACATCCGTTTATTCAGTTACATTTAACCCTGCACTTCATAAAGACTCTAAACTAACAAATAGCAATTCATTTCCACCCACTTCTTTGTACCACTGGAGACTGGACTTGGAACCTAGTGATTTAAATAAATTGTACCACTCCACCCTTAGAAGCCTGTATTCTAAAGCCTTATTCTAGCTGTAAGTTCTAGAGAATTTGCAATCTATTGTGTTAAATGTTATTTCCTTAAATAAAGGGGGAATCCCATATTTTTAGAGATAAGTAGTAAACTCTACTTTTCTCTCGAAAAACTGAAAATGCTATTTCAGGTGCTTTGTTTACTTTATTGAAGTACTGCCCATCTTTCCAAAAACAGTTCTGTTAAAGGAATTTACTCTGCTATTGAGAACTTTAGTAGAGAATTTATATTCACAGTGTTCTATACTAAACTAAGAATTTTGACAGTCACTAATGGCATAGTAAAAAATAATAGGTCCAATTTTCTGGTAAAGTAGGAAGAAAATTGTTCTCCTTCTTGGAAGTGTTGAATTAATTGGGAAAAAATACTTATAGTAATTACAGTGGCTTATTCTGATAAAAAGTTGGTTGCAGTAATTTTATTTTTCTTTTGCATATTGATTATCTCTAGCCCTATGATAATACATGAGAGCAAATACTCATTTAATCATTGATTATACTTTATCACTTAACAAAAAGCTGTACAAGAGCTTATCCCAAGAAAATCTTATAATAACTTGTCTCATGTGAACTCTAAACACATTTGGCTATTTAGTTTATTTAATATAAAGAAAGCTAATGCTATTAGCTTTGGCTAGGATGTGAACATAAAGAAGTCTAAGGATTTGCATAAATCAATAAACAGTGAATTAAGATCTTTGTGTAAAAAATTGAAAGGAACTTGAAATGCATACAGTCCCTATTTTACATGTGCTGAATTTTTCAGGGGGAAAACTGAACTTAATTTAGGAGAGTTTGCTTTCTACAGATTATACAAAAAATGACTGATATTTGATAAACTCAGACTAGATGTGACTATATGATAGTATTGTAGCAACTTAATCATCCTCAAACTGTTTCTATTCTTAAAGCTGGAATCTGAGTTGATTATTTCCTCTTGCCTTATGTAGTTTGGAATGTTTTAATGTTTCTGCTCTGTATTTTTAACCAAATCTTTAATCTTCCTTTCAGAGGTCATTGGAAGCTGGAATTATTATATTTAGTTATTTATACTATTTCACTGAAAGAATATTTCATTTGGTTTTTATATCTGAAATTGTAATCCACTTTTAAAGGTGTGGAAGCATCACAGAGAGATTAGTTTCTCTAAGGCCATAATGGAAAGAAGTTAGAAGTCAAATACCAATGTTCTAAATCCAGGAGTTTATTGTTTTAGTGATAATTCTTAAGTCTAGAAGTCAAGGACCTAATATATGTTCAAGGAGGGTTGTGATTCCCTGTTTATTGCTTTCATTCCCCTAAGTCTCTTATTTTATATGTATGGTGATTATATTTGAGTTGTGTGAAGACTGACAAATTTTTAGTAGTGATCAAAACTATTGTCATCTTGTGTAATACTAACCTATTAAAAAAAAATAGATGTAAAGAGTTTACAGAGTTGGACCTTCTATATGAGTGCCTTCTGTCAAAACTCCTAAATCTAAGAAAACTCTTGAGCAGTTTGGTTTACTATCTATGTTACTAAAGCACACATGTTACATAACCTTTGACTGTGTGGATCACAATAAATTGCGGAAAATTCTGAAAGAGATGGGAATATCAGACCACCTGACCTGCCTCTTGAGAAATCTGTATGCAGGTCAGGAAGCAACAGTTAGAACTGGACATGGAACAACAGACTGGTTCCAAATCGGGAAAGGAGTACGTCAAGGCTGTATACTGTCACCCTGCTTATTTAACTTATATGCAGAGTACATCATGAGAAATGCTGGGCTGGAAGAAGCACAAGCTGGAATCAAGATTGCCAGGAGAACTATCAGTACCCTCAGATAGGCAGATGATACCACCCTTATGGCAGAAAGTGAAGAACTAAAGAGCCTCTTGATGAAAGAGAAAGAGGAGAGTGAAAAAGTTGGCTTAAAACTCGACATTCAAAACTAAGATCATGGCATCCAGTCCCATCAATTGATGGCAAATAGATGGGGAAACAATGGAAACAGTGACAGATTTTATCTTTTTGGGCTTCAAAATCACTGCAGATGGTGAGTACAGCCATGAATTTAAAAGCCGCTTGTCCTTGGAAAAAAGTTATGACCACCTAGAAAGCGTATTAAAAAGCAAAGACGTTACTTTGCCAACAAAGTTCTATCTAGTCAAAGCTATTGTTTTTCCACTGTTCATGTATCTATATGAGTGTTAGACTATAAAGAAAGCTGAACACAGAAGAATTGATGCTTTTGAACTGTGGTATTAGGTAAGACTCTTGAGAGTCCCTTGGATATCAAGGAGATCCAACCAGTCCATCCTAAAGGAAATCAGTCCTGAATATTCTTTGGAAGGACTGGTGTTGAAGCTGAAACTCCAATACTTTGGCCACCTGATGCAAAGAGCTGACTCACGTGAAAAGACCCTGATGCTGGGAAAGATTGATGGTGGGAGGGAAAGGGGACGACAGAGGATGAGATGGTTGGATGGCATCACTGACTCAATGGACATGAGTTTGAGTATACTCTAGGAGTTGGTGAGGGACAGGAAGGCCTAGCATGCTGCAGTCCATGGGTTCACAAGGAGTCGAACATGAGTGAGTGGCTGAACTGACTGAACTTGCTAACTTTAAATGCTGTCTTACGGGATAAGGGGAGCAATCATGGGGCTTCTCTGGTGACTTGGCAGTAAAGAACCCACCTGCCAATACAGGAGAGGTGGGCTTGATTCCTGGGTTGAGAAGATGCCCTGGAGAAGGAAATGGAAACCCCCTCCAGTGTTCTTGCCTTGGAAATCCCATCGACAGAGAAGCCCGGTGAGCTACAGTCCATGTGGTTGCAAAAAGCTGTATATGTCTTAGCGGCTAAACAAGAGCAGGCATTGCCGGCCTTTCTAGACAGCAGTTATTTTTTTGTATATCCTAGATGCCAGAAAACTACATGCTACTTGGAATGAGAGATATTATAAGTCATGATATAATGAAAAGTGTTTAGTAATCAGATAGACCTAGCTTCCAGTGCTGGCTTTGCCATTGCTTACTGTGTGTACTTAGATAAATTAAGCAACTTCTCTGATCTTACAGATTTAGGAATGATAATTTTAAAAATGTACTCTTAAGGGTCTATTGCAGGATTTCACAGATATTAAGTGGCCTACATATGATTTTTTTCTTCCCTAGAATTTGAAACTAAACATGAGAGGCCATCCATGGGTTGAAAGACAATGAAGAATCTATGTATTTTTACCAGATTGTTCTGCTCTTTTTGTATATATTGAAACCTAATCATGCAGCTATTATAGAATTTTATTAACCTGGTGTCTAGTATCAGAAAGCTTGGACTCTTTCTGGCTGTGGCCCTCTCAACTATGATAAACTAACTGTGCGGAGTTTTCTCAATTGCATGTAAACTGGGAGATATCTTCCTTATAGTATTATCCAAAGGATTAATTATGGACAAATATAACAGTTGTAGAAATCAGTCTTCAATTATATGGCACAATATAAATGCACAGGCCATTTTCTCACTGTTATTATTGCCATTATTTCCAGTATTTATGACTTTCAACATTTACTGAAAAGACATTTAACAATTATTTATGAAACATTAATATGCATCCTATTTTTATACACAGAAGTTGACAAAATCTAAGAAACACTCGAGGGGAAAACACAAAAGCAAGACTAAGTAAGAAAAGCACTTGCATTTTCTATGAAATAAGCATGAGTTTAAGGATGCATACTGCATTCTACAATGCGCACATTTTTAAGAGAAAGACTGTAGTTAGTTAAAACTTATCTTCTTTGCAATTCCGTGATCAGCCTTTTCAAATATGAGAAATTGTGACATTCTATTTGATAGTGAGTCGTCTGTTAAGGATTATCCTTTCAAAATTCTCACCCTGTTTTCCATATTCATAACAAATCACATCTCCTATTTATGTAGGAACCGTTTGCTCCAAATGCCACCTCTTCCTTCTGATCTCTCATAATCAGGCCGAGATGTGCTCATGCCAGAGCATCACAGCAGTAACCACTGCCAAGAGCTCAGGGTTTCTAAACCTGATTCGTTTCTGCAATTTATATTTCATCATTGACGTATCAGTCTTTTAACAGATCGAGGACTGTGCATGTTTGAAATGAAATTTACACATTTGACAACTGAAGAAGATTGTTTATTTCTTCAAGAAATTAATTCATTCCTAATGAAGAATGAAAGACTGTCTGAATCATTCATCAGTGTAACCTTTTTCATCTTCTAGAAATCAACCCTTCATTTATAGGACTTTAAGAGAGAGTATTATTTTCCATAAACTTAATAACTGTTCAAAATAATTCCAACTTTTAACTGGGCATTTTGTCTTAAACATTTTATTTCACTAAGTTAATAAACATGAATATTAGACAAATTAAGAATAAATAAAATTGGCATTGACTGAGTATGCTGTGAATCACTCTTTAGTAATTTTCCTTAAACACCCATAATAACTTATTGAAAGAACACCTTTAACGAACACTAAGAATACCTTTTGCAAGATTTTATTTAAAAAATTTAAACTAAGATCTTATGTAGGTAATACAGTATTCACAGTATTACACAGAGAGAGAAATTCTGCCACATGAACCCTCTGATGGAATAGGCTTAATCTCTCTATTATACTCTATAGTGAGGTGAGGTGAAGTTGTTCAGTCCTGTCTGACTCTTTGCGACCCCGTGGACTGTAACCTACTAGGCTTCTCTGTCCATGGGATTCTCAAGGAAAGACTACTGGAGTGGATTGCCATTTTCTTCTCCAGGGGATCTTCCCGACCCAGGGATTGAACCCGGGTCTCGCGTATTGGAGGCAGACGCTTTAACCTCTGAGCCACCAGGGAAGCCCATACTCTATAGTGGGAGTTCATTAACTGCACCAGTTTGAAAACTGGCCCTGCCCAATATGTTGTGTGCATTTGTGTATGTGTGCAAGTCTGTGGCCAGATGTAATTCTTGTCTATTCACCCCAATTCTATCACTTCTCATTTTGCTAATATTTAGTAACAGTATCAGCAAACAAAAAAGATAAGACAGGATGTAGAAGGCCCTGGAGATGAAATATTTCCCTGTTTATTCTCTGTAATATGGTCAGGAAGAGAAATGATAGTGCTTTATAGGGACTGCAGGCTTTGATATCCATTATTTAGTGTCAAATTCAAATTCATTTTGTTTCTCGATGTTCAAAAATCTGAAATAAATTGATCCAAGTAGTGATCACATTTCATTAATGTTTCCATTTATAGCAATTTATTTGATCTTTAGATTTGTAACTTTAAATAATAAAAGTATTCTTTCATGAAAATATTTGAATTTAAAATATTGCATTTAATAATACATAATATTTAGTATGCTTTAAGCATGAACTAACAAGGTGTTGTGATTGTTTTATTTGTATTATTATTATTCCCAGTAATTACATGAGAGATATGACTATTATACTTATTTCTCAAATAACAGTTGAGAATGAAGAGAATCAGTATATTGCTCAGTGTTGCTACCCTTGGGGTAATGATAACAGTTGTTCAAGTGGGGGCCAAACTTGAACCTAGATCGTCTAGTGCTCTTATTAGTGCTCAATTGCTTGTATGTTCCCCTCAAGGACATAAAGATCTGCCTTTTATGTCTCCATTATCTGCCTTCTACATTTATTAACTTATCTGGAATATGTTTTAAGGCTTAGTACCCTTATGATTATACACTGGAAGTGAGAAATAGATTTAAGGGACTAGATCTGATAGATAGAGTACCTGATAAACTAAGGACTGAGGTTCATGACATTGTACAGGAGACAAGGATCAAGACCATCCGCATGGAAAAGAAATTTTGCAAAAAAAAAAGCAAAATGGCTGTCTGGGGAGGCCTTAAAAATAGCTGTGAAAAGAAGGGAGGCGAAAAGCAAAGGAGAAAGGAAAGATATAAACATCTGAATGGAGAGTTCCAAAGAATAGCAAGAAGAGATAAGAAAGCCTTCTTCAGTGATCAATGCAAAGAAATAGAGGAAAACAACAGAATGGGGAAGACTAGAGATCTCTTCAAGAAAATTAGAGATACCAAGGGAACATATGATTCAAAGATGGGCTCCATAAAGGACAGAAATGGTATGGACCCAACAGAAGGAGAAGATGTCAAGAAGTGGTGGCAAGAATACACAGAACTGTACAAAAATAACTTCATGACCAAGATAATCACGATGGTGTGATCACTCACCTAGAGTCAGACATCCTGGAATATGAACTCAAGTGGGCTTTAGAAAGCATCACTGCAACAAAGCTAGTGGAGGTGATGGAATTCCAGTTGAGCTATTTCAAATCCTGGAAGATGATGCTGTGAAATTGCTGCACTCGATATGCCAGCAAATTTGGAAAACTCAGCAGTGGCCACAGGACTGGAAAAGGTTAGTTTTCATTCCAATCCCAAAGAAAGGCAATGCCAAAGAGTGCTCAAACTACCACACAATTGCACTCATCTCACATGCTAGTAAAGTAATGCTCAAAATTCTTCAAGCCAAGCTTCAACAATACATGAACCATGAGCTTCCTGATGTTCAAGCTGGTTTTAGAAAAGGCAGAGGAACCAGAGATCAAATTGCCAGCATCAGATGGATCATGGAAAAAGCAAGAGAGTTCCAGAAAAACATCTATTTCTGCTTTATTGACTATGCCAAAGCCTTTGACTGTGTGGATCACAATGAACTGTGGAAAATTCTGAGAGAGATGGGAATATCAGACCACCAGACCTGCCTCTTGAGAAACCTATATGTAGGTCAGGAAGCAACAGTTAGAACTGGACATGGAACAACAGACTGGTTTCAAATAGGAAAAGGAGTACGTCAAGGCTGTATATTGTCACCCTGCTTATTTAACTTCTATGCAGAGTCCATCATGAGAATCACTGGGCTGGAAGAATCACAAGCTGGAATCAAGATTGCTGGGAGAAATATCAATAACCTCAGATATGCAGATGATACCACCCTTATGGCAGAAAGTGAAGAGGAACTAAAAAGCCTCTTGATGAAAGTGAAAGAGGAGAGTGAAAAAGTTGGCTTAAAGCTCAACATTCAGAAAACGAAGATCATGGCATCTGGTCCCATCACTTCATGGGAAATAGGTGGGGAAACAGTGGAAACAGTGTCAGACTATTTTTTTGAGGCTCCAAATTCACTGCAGATAGTGACTGTAGCCATGAAATTAAAAGACGCTTACTCCTTGGAAGAAAAGTTTTGACAAACCTAGATAGCGTATTCAAAAGCGGAGAGATTACTTTGCCAACAAAGGTTCGTCTAGTCAAGGCTATTGTTTTTCCTGTGGTCATGTATGGATGTGAGAGTTGGACTATAAAGAAAGCTGAGCATCGAAGAATTGATGCTTTTGAACTGTGGTATTGGAGAAGACTCTTGAGAGTCCCTTGGACTGCAAGGAGATTCAACCAGTCATTCTAAAAGAGATCAGCCCTAGGTGTTCTTTGGAAGGAATGATGCTAAAGCTGAAACTCCAGTACTTTGGCCACCTCATGCGAAGAGTTGACTTATTGGAAAAGACTGTGATGCTGGGAGGGATTGGGGGCGGGAGGAAAAGGGGCCAGCGGAGAAAGAGATGGCTGGATGGCATCACCGACTCAATGGACATGAGTTTGAGTGAATTCTGAGAGGTGGTGATGGACAGGAAGGCCTGGCATGCTGCAGTTCATGGGGTTGCAAAGAGTCAGACATGACTGAGTGACTGAACAGAACTGAATTTTCTTCTGTGTTGTACACAGGGACTTAAACTTTTCCTCCACATATACATTTAATGTTCTGAATTTTATACAATTGAAAATCTTCGATGACATCACATTTTCCTTTATTTAACATTTCAGCTTCATTTTAAATTACTTCCCTCTCTGTGGGAGAGGAAGAGGGTGGGATGAATGGCATTGAAACGTGTATAATGTCATATATGAAATGAATTGCCACTCCAGTTTCGATGCATGATATAGGATGCTTGGGGCTGGTGCACTGGGACAACCCAGAGGAATGATACGGGGAAGGAGGAGGGAGGAGGGTTCAGGATGGGGAACACGTGTATACCTGTGGCGGATTCTTGTTGATGTATGGCAAAACCAATACAATATTGTAAAGTAATTAACCTCCAGTTAAAATAAATAAATTTATATTAAAAATAATAAAAAATAATAAATTACTTCCTTAAGAGTGGAAAGCTGCAGCTTTCTCATATTTTTTCTCATGTTTCCTGAATTACCATCATCATATTTGTTACTATCACTCTCATTAACATCATCTTGTTACTTTTATGCTAAGACCAGCATCCTCTGTTGAGAATTTACAGTATGTCTCCTGGCTCCAGTTGTAAATCCTCCGTTTCCGATATGGTTTGCCATACCTTCAAGTCTTGCCTCAGTTGGACCCCAAACCTCACATTTCCTGTGGGGGTTTTCATTTGCTAGTTGTGGTGGCAATGTGTTTTCCACCATATTATTATTTCATTCTGGTAATTTTAGTAAGTTTTCATATGAGGGGCTAAAACATCTGCTTTTATGCACCATCTTTTGCTAAAATCAAAGTTTCATGTCCTCTTGCTTATTAAAGCTTATTAAAGACTCTAATTAGATTGTACTTTCTTTCTTTCATGTTGAACAATTTGGCTTTCTTGGGAGGGACTTGTAGAGGGTAGGAAAAATAATTTTTCTCTACCGTTCTAGGTTCTTTGCTAAGAGCTCCTCACTTTAATAAAAAGGCAGATTAATAGGAGGAGAAAAATTTAATTATGTAAATATGCTGGCGTGTATGCTAAGTCTCTTCAGTCATGCCTGACCCTTTGTAACATCATGGACTGTAGCCCGTCAGACTCCTTGGCCTTCTTTATGGTCTACCTCTCACACCCACACCTGACTATTGGAAAAACTATAGCTCTGACTATAAGACCTTTGTCAGCAAAGTGATGTCTCTGCTTTTTAATACACTGTCTAGATTTGTCATTACTTTCCTTTCAAGGAGCAAGTGTCTTTTAATTTCATGGCTGTAGGTAGTCTGATCATCAAAAGATTGTTGGTAATTAAGGAAAACCAGATATCTCAAGTTAAAGAATTTAGCACTTTTCTGTGTATGGGAATAAGCAAGACTCTGGCTCTCTGAAATCCTTTCTTTCATATGCATCTCAGCCATCTGGAGTCAGTATCCTTTTTTTCCCCTCAGTGTTCACCACAGGAGTGGCTGCAGCCAGAAGGTATTGTCTGCAATACCAGATTGCAGGTATTGTTCTCCTTCCTATTTGCCCTGGAAGGCTGGAATCGATGACTGTGACATCCTTGTTTATTGACATGGTAGGAAATACTCCATTTCTCAAGTGTTTTGGTATACTTTCTTATACTTCATGTTTGTTGAGTTTCTTCCATCAGTAAGTTAGTAGTTTTTATCAAAACTATAATTTTTCAGCCATTATTTCTTCAAAAATTTCCGTTTCTCCCCCTCTTCTTTCAGGGACTCCAGTTATTAATAGATATATATTATGCTGGTTTAATTGTTTCTATAATTCAAAATTAACTCTCTCCAGTATTTATCCTTCTTTGTTTAATTTTGGATATTTTCTGTTAATATGAATTTATTAATTTTCTTTATGATTTCCCTTTCTGCTGTATAGCTAGGAGGAAGTAGGGGTATGTGCAACATCTATATTTCAGTTCATTCTGAAATGTTTAATCAGAATGACATTTTGAAGATTCTCAAATGGTACCTTTTCAGATTTTATTGGATAAAAATCCTCTCTGATTTTATTCTGAATGTATGTCCTACTTTCCTCTGTGTCATTCTAAGATGACCACTGAATATATCAAGAAGGAGAATTGCTCAGGCAACCGCATCATAGTTAGAAGAAATGTGGTATCCTTTGATCTTATGGCATTGTTTGGATTTCGGCATTTCTTTCCTGTGAGGTCATAGGTTAAAAATGTTCTTTAAGCTGCGGCCATAATATGTAGCTATTCTGCTAGCATCTTCTAGTTAAGTCTGTGATTGATATAATTCATAACTTGTTTTCTTGGTTTACTCAATACTAGGTGGTATTTCCATTTGTTCTAATTTGTTAGCACTAATTTGTTCATGTCTTGGATTTTCCTGGATATATCCTGCCATACTTTCTACCAAGCATGTTTGTAAATCATAGACTCCACAGTGTCTTATGTACCATTATCTTACCCTAACTAGTCCAATGGTCCTCAGCTCAGTTATCTTTATTGACTTACCGTAAGAGAATGTGGTAAACTTAGGTGACAAAAATTGTTTGGATAAACTATGCTTGGATCCTTCCTTGGCCAAATTGTCTTGTGCTACCAGATTTATTCTTAAGAAACTCAGTTCCAAGTTGGTAGATGGATATAAATTTTTCAAAAATAAATAGTTAGAAATCCCTTGTGCACCTACATTTCTCATTAATCTATATGATAAACACTTACCGTCGAGGAGTTCAGTTAGGAGATGAGAGATAGAAATACTGTAAAGTAATTAACCTCCAATTAAAATAAATAAATTATATTTAAAAAGGAAATATGTACTTCATTACATCCTTCATTTTCTATCATGTTTCTTTTCATAAAGACATTTGGTAGAACATGAAAGAAATTTTATTTTCCTTTCCAATCTGGCTAGATTTTTAAGGGTAAATTTTAAGTTCCATACTTTTCTAGATTACATTATACTTTCTGAGACTGGCTTCATGGCTCACCATAATTATGGATGGGTGGGACTTAGAAGAGAGACTTATAATGACAAAGAAACATATATCAAAATACTTGTAAAAGCATATATATTTCTCACAGATAGAAAATGCAAATGTATAAGTATATATAAAAATAGTCACTGCCTCAGTTTTATTCCAGAAATCAATTAGAAGGAATAGGTTCAAGCAAGACTTTTAATTATGATACAGATAGACATTTATTGGGAGCTTTTTATCAGAAATCTAAATTTTCTCTGCTTTGTGTGGAACACCAACATAGTCAGCTATGCACATTTTTCTCAATAGCAAATGTTTTTGTAGGATACAATAGAAATTAATCAGTTTCTTAGGGGAAATCGCACATATAAATGTGATCCCTTGAAGCCATTTGAATAGTCTGATCTTACTCAAGACAACGTAACTAAAAATTGAAGGAAATATCGTTAGGGAGACCTTTTGGAACTTTGAAAATATGGTAGTTGTAGCTGACATTTGATGTATCATACTTGGTGAGAGTAAGAATGGGGCCATTTTGACTGTGGCAAAGTAATATGTCTTCCACTCTGTGCTAGTCTGTTTCTTTTTAGATTCTTCTGATACAGTGCTGGAATTTTTAGAACTGTGCCTCATGGGGTAGCCAAAGGCTTGGCATTTGCCTTTTTTTCTCATCTCCGGTTCTTCTGTTTTTACCAATGCATAAAGTGGTGGTTATACTATTGAGGCCCATTAAATGTCACAGCACTAATGTTCATAAGAGATACCCATGCTGATGTTAATTTCCCTTGCTGTCTGCCCCAAGGCAATCCAATCTTGCTTCTGACAATCACATGGCTTCTGAGGCAGGCAACATCTCTTGATACATATAGAACAAATGACTCTTAACTCTAAGCATGCCTTTAGCCTTGGGATGTCCCATAGAATTGGAAGATAAACAGCTGTTTTGGTTTTCCCCAGCTGTTTCATTGCAGTTGGTTTATTACTGTACTCTCAGAAATCAGGCATGGATGCATAGGACTGTTCCAGAAGCCAAGTTCAGTGAAAGACACAAGGCTGTTTTGAGAATCACTAGTCCCCTCTAACTCTTGTAAATTGCTTCTAAGCCAAAGTTGTAATTCTCAATGGTCTTCTCATGGAGTTAATACTTCAGTGGAAATGTTTTCATTCCCTTTTGCTTATCTTAATTCAATCCTGTAGACATGTCCACAGGAGCAAAAAATTAGAGAAAATATATTAACCAAAATTGGTAACACTGGGAAGAAAGCACACTTCAGATAAGAGGGAATCAAACATTCTGTTTTGGACATTTAGGTTTGAGCTTTCTATTAAGGTAATTCATTATGAAGCAATAATAACTGGAATCATAAGTAGAACAGACAGTACAGTACAGACGTCAAGATAAGGTGTCAGCTAGCTTTGGCTATGTAACTAAACACACCAAAATGTAAAACAATAATTGTTTCATATAGCTCATCATTCTGTGGGTCAGGTAAGAAATTTTTCTTGTCTAGATTGTCTTGACTGATTATCTGATGTCAGATGGTAGGTCCACTGGCAGCAAAGTGATTTAGGATAGTTTTGCTTACATGTTTGGTGTAGGGCAGCTTGTTGGCAGGGCACCTATATCTTCATCACATGACCTTTCTAGAGCTAACTTGAATCCATTCAGATGGTAGCCTCAGGGTTTTAAATACAGCAAGCAAGGAAACCTCTGTGGGTAATCTCTTTCAAACTGTGACTTGGGACATGTTTGTTAATATCCTATGGGCAAAGCAAAGTCACATGAAAAACCCAGTGTCAATTCAATAGAGTCTTCCAAGCAAGTAGACATAGGTAGGGGAGCATTGCAATCATTTTTGCAAACAATCTTCCAAAGACAAAACTACGTATGAGATTGTTTTTTGGCTGTGTTGCGTAGCATGTGGAATCTTAGTTCCCCGATCAGGGATCAAACCTGGGCCCTCTGCCATGGAAGTGTGGAGTCCTAATCTAGACTGCTAGGGAAGTCCCACTGCCTGTGAGCTTCTTGTTGTTGAATCTAGAAGTATGAATGGAATTGAAAAAGTCAGAGAAGTAATGAGTCATCAGAGATGTCACCTGGAGAAGGAAATGGCAACCCGCTTCAGTATTCTTGCCTGGAAAATCCCATGGACGGAGGAGCCTGGTAGGCTACAGACCACGGGGTCGCAAAGAGTCGGACACGACTGAGGGACTTCACTTTCACTTTTCACTTTCATGCATTGGAGAAGGAAATGGCAACCCACTCCAGTGTTCTTGTCTGGAGAATCCCAGGGACAGGGGAGCCTGGTGGGCTGCTGTCTATGGGGTCGCACAGAGTCGGACACGACTGAAGTGACTCAGCAGCAGCAGCAGAGCCGTCAATATAACTCCAGTGGATGTGGCACAGTGAAACACATTCTCTTTGTGGAAATTATTGACCTCACTGGGGAGTTCTGAAAATGGAATGCACACTTGCATTGCTTACTTCTTATTCCATGCCAGTTTTCTAGATTTTGATGTTGGTTATAGGTTTGCTTACATTGGGAATCCAAAACATGTTGCACTGATTTTATGACACCCATCTAAGATCTTAAATTCACATTACAATCACATAGGTACATAAAATACAACTTTTAATTTTCCCACAACTGATTGGGTCTTCTTCATTTCATCTAATTTGTGTCTTTTGTACCTTCCTTTGTCTGCTTTGTAAGTGCTTATTTATCTTTTGCAAAGCCTTTTCTTTCTTTTCTTGATCAAGATTAAATGATAGGGTCAATGTATGAATGCAATTGAGTATTTGAAAACTTATTAAGGTAAACATAGACAGAGTGTCTGAAGAACTATAGACAGAGAATTGTGACATTGTACAAGAGGCAATCATCAAAACCATTGAGAAGAAAAAGAAATGTAAAAAGGCAAAATTGTTGTCTGAGGAGGCCTTACAAATAGCTGAGAATGGAAGAGAAGTGAAAGGCAAAGGAGAAAAGGAAAGATACACCTATTTGAATGCAGAGTTCCCAAAAATAGCAGAGAGAGAAAAAAATACTTCCTCAGTGATCAATGTGAAGAAATAGAGGAAAACAATAGAATGGGAAAGGCTAGAGATCTCTTCAAAAAAATTAGTGATACCAATTGATCATTCCATGCAAAGATGGGCACAATAAGAACAGAAATGGTCTGGACCTAACAGAAGCAGAAGATATTAAGAAAAGGTGGCAAGAATACGCAGAAGAACCATACAAAAAGATCTTCATGACCCAGAGAACCACAATGATGTGATCACTCATCTAGAGGCAGACATCCTGGAATGTGAAGTCAAGTGGGCCTTAGGAAGCATCACTACAACAAAGCTAGTGGAGGTGACAGAATTCCATTTGAGCATTTGAAATCCTGAAAGAAGATGCTGTGAAAGTGATACACTCAATATGCCAACAAATTTGGAAAACTCAGCAGTGGCCACAGGACTGGAAAAGGTCAAGTTTCATTCCAATCCCAAAGAAAGGCAATGCCAAAGAATGCTCAAATTACTGCACAATTGCACTCTTCTCACATGCTAGGAAGTAATGTTCAAAATTCTCCAAGCCAGGCTTCAACAGTGTGTGAACCATGAATTTCCAGATGTTCAAGCTGGATTTAGAAAAGGCAGAGGAACCAGAGATCAAATTGCCAACATCCACTGGATCATCGACAAAGCAAGAGAGTTCCAGAAAAACATCTATTTCTGTTTTATTGACTATGCCAAAGCCTTTGGCTGTGTGGATCACAACAAACTGAAAAATTCTTCAAGAGATGGGAATACAAGACCACCTTACCTGCCTCCTGAGAAATCTGTATGCAGGTCAAGTAGTAATAGTTAGAACTGGACTTAGAACAACAGATTGGTTCCAAATAGGGAAAGGAGTATGTCAAGGCTGTATATTGTACCCTGCTTATTTAACTTATATGCAGAGCATATGATGTGAAATGCCAGGTTGGACGAAGCACAAGTTGGAATTAAGATTTCCGGGAGAAATACCAATAGCCTCCAATATACCGATGACCAACACCCTTATGGCGGAAAGCAAAGAGGAACTAAAGAGCCTCCAGATGAAAGTGAAAAAGGAGAGTGAAAAAATTGGTTTAAAACTCAACATTCAGAAAACTAAGGTCATGGGATACAGTCCCATTACTTCATGGCAAATAGATGGGGAAACAATGGAAACAGTGACAGACCTTATTTTTGGTGAGCTCCAAAATCACTGCAGATGGTGACTGCAGCTGTGAAGTTAAAAGATGCTTGCTCCTTGGAAGAAAAGTTATACCCACCCTAGACAGCATATTAAAAAGCAGAGACATGGCTTTGCCAACAAAGGTCCGTCTCGTCAAAGCTATAGTTTTTCCAGTAGTCATGTATAGATGTGAGAGTTGGACTATAAAGAAAGCTGAGCCCTGAAGAATTGATGCTTTTGAACTGTGGTGTTGGAGAAGACTCTTGAGAGTCCCTTGGACAGCAAGGAAATCAAACCAGTAAATCCTAAAGGAAATCTGTCCTGGATATTCATTGAAAGGAGTGATACTGAAGCTCCAATATTTTGGCCACTTGATGTGAAGAAGTGACTCATTTGAAAAGATCCTGACCCTGGGAATGATTGAAGTTAGGAGGAGAAGGGGAAGACAGAAAATGAGATGGTTGGATGGCATCACCAACTTGATGGACAGGAGTTTTAGAAAGCTTTGGGAGTTGGTGACAGACAGGAAAGCCTGGCGTGCTGCAGTCCATGGGGTCGTGGAGTTGGACAAACTGAATGATTGAACTGATAATTCAGTTCAGTTCAATTGCTCAGTCATGCCTGGCTCTTTGCGACCCCATGAACTGCAACACGCCAGGCCTCCCTGTCCATCACCAACTCCCCGGAGTCCACCCAAACCCATGTCAGTTGAGTTGGTGATGCCATCCAACCATCTCGTCCTCTGTCAGCTCCTCCTCCTGCCCTCAATCTTTCCCAGCATCAGTGTCTTTTCGAATGAGTCAGCTCTTCGCATCAGGTGGCCAAAGTATTGGATTTTCAGCTTCAACATCAATCCTTCCAGTGAACACCCAGGACTGATTTCCTTTAGGATGGACTGGTTGGATCTCTTTGCAGTCCAAGGGACTTCCTTCCAATTAATGTTTTTATTTATAAAATAAAAGCATAAACATTTAGAAACACCAGATATATAATATTTTCACTACATTTTCTTTTGTTGATGGAAAATCCTTATTATATATTTAAGCCCTCAAGCAATTAAGTAACTACCTTTTAAAAAGTGTTCCTTCTCTTTCTCCCCTTCTCTCTCTCTCTTTCTATATGTGTGTCTCTAAAGTATTGGTTTAGTTATTTCAAATCCAGTTCAGTTCCTCAGTTTGGCACAAACCATCATCAATCATAGTTAAGAACTAAGATTTACATTCAGGACATTGTGAACTCCTTATCGCAACTTTTATATTTAAGAGTCTGCATCCTTTTGTCAGTCACTATATTCTTTCCTAGAATGAAGGGAGAGAATGCCAATGTATAATCAGTCAGCATATCAGATACCTACCATCTGCCTGGCATTATATTTAGTTCTAACCAGATAGCAACTCATTATACTGTTGTTGTTTTCGCTTATATTAACCTTATCATTCTAGAAATTTGTATTAAAAAGGCTACTTGTCTTGCTCATGGAAAGATAGAATTGATCAGGTAGTACATGAAGAAATATGTATTGAAGATATCAAGCTATTGAACAGTACTTACTGCAGTACATTGATTCCTCAGTTCCTTATAAATTGTCATCAAGATAATTGGAATGGATAATATGTAAGCTAGGAGAAGACTGTAGTCTAAAAGAAATGGTATTTTAAAAGAGTTTTCCCTAAGTTGCTTTGTCTTTGGCTATGATTTGGTTCTACTAACTATGTAGTAGAAAGAGGTATCCTCACTGAGTAGATGAGCCTCAACTTTTCTCCTTCTGTGCTAGCCACAAGTTAGATAAATTCCAACACAGAAACTCAATTCAAAGAGAAAACAATAGGTTGGATCTATATATGGCACTTCCCTTAATTCCTCTAGCCAGCATGTTTTTTAACTATCTATTCTAAGAACAAAGACTATGACTCCTAAAAACAGAAGGTAATAATAACTATTACTATTATTGTGTGTGAAAGTCACTTGGTCATGTCTGACGACTATACATTCCATGGAATTCTCCAGGCCACAATACTGGAGTGGTTAGCCATTCCCTTCTCCAGGGGATCTTCCCAACCCAGAGATCAAACTCAGGTCTCCCACACTGCAGACAGATTCTTTACCAGCTGAGCCACCAGGGAAGTATTACTATTAGTAATAAGCAGAAAAAAGTGAAAGTGTTAGTTGCTCGCTCATGTCCAACTCTTTGCTATCCCATGGGCTATCCTCTGCCAGGCTCCCATGTCCATGGCATTCTCTAGGCAGGAATACTAGAGTGGATTGCTATTTCCTTCTTCAGGGGATCTTCCTGACCCAGAGATTGAAGCCAGGTCTCCTTGCATTGCAGGCAGATTCTTTACCAGCTGAGTCACCAGGAAGCAGGGACCCATCTAAATTCAAGTTGAGGAAATAAAAGTCTCTAAAGGAAGCGTAATCTTCCAAGACATAAGTCAGCTGAAAGATATATTCAGTTTAAATTGATAAACAGAATTCAGTGTTTCAGTCTGAAGAATACAGACTCTGGTAGTTTTATTGCATTCAGGTCTTCACTGGGAATGAAGAGCCCTTTCTTTATATTTGCATAATAAAAGAGCTCACTGAAATGGATCTTCCAGAACAAAGGGACTTTCTGCTAGTGAGGAAAAAATCATATTGAATGTAGAAGGCAGATACTGGTAGAAATGTTGGAACTTCAGCTTCCCCTGATATTGACTTTCAGTCTTCCTCAGATTTTGTAGTCACACACAGGAGGGTATCATACAAAGCATGTGTACAACTATGTATACAGGAATATGTATTTTAACATATACATGTGTGATATGTGACCATGTATGTCATTGAGTATGGCTATGTGTACATGGGTATGTGATCTTGTATGTGAATGTGTATGAGTACATGTGTAGGAGTGAATCTGCAGCAGTGCATTAATAGAGATCTTCTATAGGTGTTAAGGAGTACTGTTGATTTTCTTTCTGCATCTAAAGATTGTTCTTTAAAGTGATCATGTGTTGCTTAGGTAATTAAACATTAAAAGCTATTTCAAAACATTAAAATAATCTATTGGGTAAAAGCTCACTGGGATGAGTAACATTTACATAACGATAAAACAGATTTATCCCAGAACCTGCTTCAGCAGTTAGGTTCTTCCATTGGAGGGTGACCTCTGGTATCCCCTTTCATTAGGAGAAATTCTAAAATGTATCTTGGTAAAAGTCAGTTCCCCAGTCTTCCCTATTTTCTTTCTTAATTTTCCATTCCAAATATTTAAAATCTCTCAGTTTTCCTCCCGGTTCTCTCCCGGAGTTTTTCATCCTGCTTCATTAGTAAGAGTTTATTAATAGATTTATATCCACTAGCTTAGTTAATGGGCACCTTGCATATCTACTGGAGAACTCTGTAAGAAATTTCTTCCCTATAGACTCAAAATCTATTGCAAAATTCAAAAAGTTTTCTTATGTTTGTACTAACAGCTAGAGCTGTTACATTAAGTCTTGCTCCTATGGGATATAAGCCTTGCTAAAGAGCGCTGGAGCCTCTGAGACTTGTGGGTTATGTCTACATATACCCACAGCGAGGTTCAGTGAGGAGTCACATGTATTCCACTATGATCTTCATCTCAAAATCTTTTCCTCCACTCTTGGATTCAAGGTCTACATTCTCTTTCTATTCATTTCCTGTGGTAAGAGTAGAAAGAGAGCTTTTGTTACTTTTTTTTTTTAATAAAAAGCAAGACAAACCTCAACCATCCTCTGTTGTTCAGCTTTCTCTTTGATTCAAAATTTATAATAAATATCTGGAAGGAAAGAAGTCTTATAGAAAGTTTAATATGGTAAGATGAACACATGAATCTAATTTTATTTCCTCCAGAAAACCACTTGACAATACAGTAAAATGAGTCTTTTTAAAGGCATAAATTCCCTAGGATAGGGAAAAAATCAGTCAAAAATTAAAACAAAATTTTGGACATTGGAAAATACATAGACACTTGTTACTGTCTGTATGATACAGAATTTGGCTGGCCTTTTTCCTTGGCTTCTGGGAGGAAAATTCTAAAACCCCTGAAATTTAAGTGAATTACTGTCTTCATTATTCATGAGCCCCTGGGATAGTAGCAAAGCTTTTGCTAATGTGGTGACTTATGATGGGCCCCTAGATAACTTCCATTTGGAGTCTGTTCACCAGAAACATCAACTGTGTGGTTGTGAGGATGGGATTTTGAGCTAAACCTAACCTCTAGGGATAGATGGTAGAAACTGAGTTCAATCATGTGGCTGGTGAGTTAGTCAGTCACCTCTAAGCTGTGAAATTCCAAACTCTGGACCTCAAAACTCATTGAAGACTGCTGTTTGATGAATGCACCCATATGTCAGAAAGGTGATTTGCCCTAATTCCACATGGAGAGGTCACAGAAGTTCTGCCTTTTATGTGCTTTATTGTGTCCCAAGCACCATAACGTAGTCCCGTTTTTAGATTTAAAAAATACATTAATCAAATGACTGATAATATTGCTAAGAGTGGAACCTGTCTTTCTAGACAGATTTTTTTTTTTCTGGCTTCCTTGAGTATGGTCAGTAAGTATCTATTGATCTAATAAATAGGATTTAATTTTATTAAATATGTTTCATTAATAAGAGTTCAAAATTAACATTTCCTTCTTTATGTCAGAATACTAGATCTCCGTAGATTATCTATGAGATTGTAGCATTAGTAAAGGATGATATATTCCACTGGGTGATATTTTGTTTTCCTGAAGCCAGATAAATGATCATCTGATTTTTGTTATTTATTCTTTGAAAACGGATTTTAAATTCTCAAAAGATTATTTATTTCAATTCCTTTAAGACCAAAGGAAAGTTTATTTCCTTGCACTTATTAGAAGTGATACAAAAATATTTAGGAACATTAAGCAAGATTACTGAGAAATGATATACTGTGTAACAGAAAGAGCTCTTATGTTGTTTTTGTATCCTTAGAACTAATGAAAAAACATTAAACCTTAAACAATAAATAGAAATATTTGTGACTAAAATGAAGAACAGCAGCACCAAGGCTGCCTGTTTCTTGCCAGCTCACCTTAGTTTTCATTTATCTGCCCATAAGGAAATGTCTTGGAAGAAAGACACTCAAGAAAATTCTTTATTCCTTAAAATAACAAAAGATCCATATGAACACCAGGATGACAAAATAAGTCATGCTAATAAATAACATATTTTCTTGTTTTTACTTAAAATAGTTAAAGAAAATATGTATTTGTAAAAACCCAAAGTGCAATACACTTTGAGAAAAGCTGTAATGTCACTATAAACAAATAACTGTAGCAATACATTGCTATTGGGTGGAATTTCCTTGTGAATAAACAAAGGGAACTTTTCTCACTTGATGGGGCTCTGAGAGCAATGATTACAGACCAGGGAACTCACCTGCTGATCAGCGGGGTAATAGAAATTCTGCCGAGAAGACATGGAAACAGCCAAAGATCTTGGAAATGTACAAGTTTCACCACTTGTGGCTCTTGCAGGTGCTGTGATAAATGTGCAATAAAGAAAACCAAAAATATATGACACTTTTGGTTTGTAAAGGTCTCCCTGCCCTGAGTGGCTCTCAAACAGGGGTTGGCAGAGCATCCAAGGCGACAGAGGTCCAATCTCTAAAAGTACAGGTTGCCTCCTGCTGAGACCCATTTGCACTCAAGGGAATAAGTGTTGCCATTAAACAAATTTCTCACCCCATCACTTCAGAAGTGAATATTTTGCTGTTTGTATACTGCCAACAAGCAAGGTTTTGCAAACCTTTGTAGACTTTAGTATTAGCCATTTTTTTTTTTTTGCCTTATAGCCATTTAATTGCAAGTGGCTGTAATCGATTTTCCAAGTGAAAACAATAAATGCTTTGCTTTTTGTATGAAGATGAGTTTTGCATTTTGATGTATTTCTCACCAATCTAGGAATTATTCAGACTGAATCATCTTTAGCTCTCCTACTTGACTTATTTAAGGTAAATATTATATATGTTCTCACTATGGATTTGACTAGGATGCCCAGACTCCTGAAGCATCCACTCTGCCTTCCAGATCACAGTTGTATACAACCACACAAACAATAACATGCAGTTAAGTTTCTGTGCCAACTGTTATGGGAAATCAAAGGGCACCAAAAACACTGGCCAAGATACGTCTGAGAAGGTTTTGTAAAATAGTTTGCATTAAATGAATATTTATTAACCTGTGTGTCTTTTCTGTGCTACAGACTTTGTTTAGACTATTTCTGATAATTTTCATGTTAATTTTCATGCTATCCTAATGACGCATCTTTGTCTCAATTTTAAAATTAGGAAAACAAAAGTTTAGGTGGGATAACTATTAAGAATGTATATAACTGATGAAAAAGTGCCAAAGCATAAAAAGAAGAATCCTAAGTCCATGAATGACCAAAGGAATAGCCTAGCCTTGTCAGACTGTTATGTGAGAGTAAAATAAGCTACTGTATCATTTAAGTGCCATTGTTGTCTCTTTGATATAGAGCTAGGCTTCTTTCTAAAATATAATTTTACTACTGTGTCTTCATTTTCTTTTTTACTACCCATCTTATTAGGTCTCTACTCACCTTTTTAGCAATCTATCGTGACCACATTGACTGCATCCTTTTATCAAGTTGAAGAAGTACCTGAGCAATTTGACAATATTTTTTTTTTCCATCAGACTTCTTGAACTTCAAGCAGTTGAAAAACACAGATTTTTGTTGCCCTGTAGGTGCTCTGTAATTATGTACAATGTGCACTGTAAACCATCAAGATCTTGGCTCATAAACCAGATCCCTTCATCTTTCTTGTATAAGTATTAGCAGTGAGGAAAGTGGCAGCAGATGGCGTTCCCCTGGTAACTGTGTTTCTAACTCACCAGTTCCTGTCAGTACCTGCTTGAAGGTTTCAAACTTGTAGGCAGTTTAATACCTTTGACAGATCTGTTGAAGAAACAGCTGAGAGAATCTCTGAGAGCAACAGCTTTCTAAAACTCTCAGCTTGCTGCATCCAGTTCATTTGGAGGGCATTTGGTTGTATCAGAATTGTAATCACTTCTGATGCATCACAAACTGTGTGTAACTAGCCCTTGTACTCCACTGCTTCCCTTGTTTAGGGAATGCAGTGCTTGAAACAACAGAGATGAATTATCAGCTTAGTCAATACTTAAACTAGGTAGTCGTGTTCTGGTGGTAAGCACAGAGGATAAGTGGGTGATGGTTTTTCTGAAATGTATTGTTTCTACTGATTGTCTGGTAAGATAGTAATGACTACCTTGGAAAAGTGTGGAAGCATCCCTGATTTGGAGAAGCATCCCATCTCTGGCAGGTTGGATTCTCTAGGAAGCAAATTCTGAGATGGTGTGCATGATGTCCATATAGGAAGTACTCTTGAAATCAACTGTATTTACAGGAAAGGAAGACTGAAGGATTGAGCAGAGGGAGAATTTGAACTGCGAACACTGAAAGCCTCATTCAAACCCACAGAGAAGGCAATGGCACCCCACTCCAATATTCTGCCTGAAAACTCCCATGGATGGAGGAGGGTGGTAGGCTGCAGTCCATGGGGTAACTAAGAGTCAGAAACGACTGAGCGACTTCACTTTCACTTTTCACTTACATGCACTGGAGAAGGAAATGGCAACCCATTCCAGTGTTCTTGCCTGGAGAAGCCCAGGGGTGGGGGAGCCTGGTGGGCTGCTGTCTATGGGGTTGTACAAAGTCGGACATGACTGAAGTGACTTAGAAGCAGCAGCAGCAGCAGCACCACCACCATTCAAACCCACAGAGATGTCTGCATCCAGAATACCTGTATAGCTGACCTGTACTGTGGACAGGGGGCTGGATGTTCAGTTCCTGTATGGACCAGTCATTGCATGAAGGCTGCCCCAGAAAGTGGCAATGACATGAGAGGCAGATTTCTTTAGTCATAGAAAATTTCCAAGGAAATCGTTAGCTTTCAACTGTCAGGTGACAACCTTCACAAGAACTTTGGGGATAAGAAATAAGAAACTCTGAAGGAGAACTTTGTATGACTCATCATAGGAGATACTCTACTGACCATTCAAAGCACCTCCACAGCGACTCCAAACAATATACTCTTCTCTTAGTTTCAGGCCCTTCTTTTTATCCTTCTAGAGATGATGATTTCATCTTTGGAGTCAGCAAAAATACCTTTTCACGATGGTTGCTACTGCTAAGTCACTTCAGTCGTGTCCGACTCTGTGTGACCCCATAGACGGCAGCCCACCAGGCTCCCCCGTTCCTGGGCTTCTCCAGGCAAGAACACTGGAGTGGGTTGCCGTTTCCTTCTCCAGTGCATGAAAGTGAAAAGTGAAAGTGAAGTCGCTCAGTTGTTTCTGACTCTTTGCGACCCCATGGACTGTAGCCTACCAGGCTCCTCCGTCCATGGGATTCTCCAAGCAAGAGTACTGGAGTGGGGTGCCATTGCATTCTCTGTTCACCAATGAGAAAATATCCCAGTCAGGGAGTGCCATAGGTGACACAGATATTAAATCATCCCTTTGCTTTGATGTTCTTGTTGTTCAGTTGCTAAGTTGTGTCCGACTCTTTGCGACCCCATGAACTATAGCCAGGCTTCCCTGTCCTTCACTATCTCCCTGAGTTTGCTCAAACTCATGTCCATTGAGTCAGTGATGCCATCCAGGCATCTCATCCTCTGTCACCTCCTCCACTTGCCCTCAGTCTTTCCCAGTGATAGCTTCGAGATCAGGGACCACTCAGAGCTCTTGTGAGGCAGAAGTTTTATTACCATGAAAAAGAACATAGACATCAGAAGGGGGGATGGAGAATGCCCCCTCACTAGGCTTAGCAAGGGAGCTATATACTTTTTCAGTTGGTTATTACTGTAAATCAAGACTGCTTCAAGGTTGTAAAGGTCTTATTAGACCCACTCCCACAACTTTCATTTTAAGATGACAGGGTTTTGGTACAGAGTTTAAGGAAAAACATGTCCTTGAGTTAGGAGAGATGTTTTGTTGTGTAATCATTAACTCTGCGCTTAAAGAAAAAAAACATTTTATGTGACTTAGATGAAGGAATGTAGACATAAGAAAAATCTGCGTTTTTCAGTTCCTTAGAGCCCCAGACCTCTTTCCCTTCCTCCTGCTCCTCCCCCACCACTGCTACTGCCACCTATCATCAACTCACCTAAGAACTGACTCCCTCACCAGGATTAGGGTCTTTTCAAAAAAGTTGGCTCTCCACATCAAGTGGCCAAAGAATTGAAGGTTCAGCTTCAGCATCAGACTTTCCAGTGAATATTCAGTGTTGATTTTCTTTAGGACTGATTGGTTCTTAAATATCACTAAAATGTATTAGGCTATACTGGTGTCTTTGTTCTAGTTCAGTTCAGTTCAGTTCAGTCGCTCAGTCATGTCCGACTCTTTGTGACCCCATGAATGCAGCACGCCAGGCCTCCCCTGTCCATCACCGACTCCCGAAGTTCACCCAAACTCACGTCCATCGAGTCGGTGATGCCATCCAAACATCTCATCCTCTGTTGGCCCCTTCTCCTCTTGCCCACAATCCCTCCCAGCATCACAGTCTTCCAATGAGTCAACTCTTTGCATGAGGTGGCCAAAGTATTGGAGTTTCAGCTTCAGCATCATTCCTTCCAAAGAACACCCAGGACCGATCTCCTTCAGAATGGACTGGTTGGATCTCCTTGCTGTCCAAGGGACTCTCAAGAGTCTTCTCCAACACTGCAGTTCAAAAGCATCAATTCTTCAGCACTCAGCCTTCTTCACAGTCCAACTCTCACATCCATACATGACCACAGAAAAAACCATAGCCTTGACAAGATGGACCTTTGTTGGCAAAGTAATATCTCTACTTTTTAATAGGCTGTCTAGGTTGGTCATAGCTTTCCTTCCAAGGAGTAAGCATCTTTTAATTTCATGGCTGCAGTCACCATCTGCAGTGATTTTGGAGCCCCAGAAAATAAAGTCTGGCACTGTTTCCACTGTTTCCCCATCTATTTCCCATGAAGTGATGGGACCAGATGCCATGATCTTCATTTTCTGAATGTTGAGTTTTAAGCCAACTTTTTCACTCTCTTCTTTCACTTTCATCAACAGGCTTTTTAGCTCCTCTTCACTTTCTGCCATAAGGGGGTGGTGTCATCTGCATATCTGAGGTGATTGATATTTCTCCCGGCAATCTTGATTCCAGCTTGTGCTTCTTCTAGCCCAGCGTTTCTCGTGATGGACTCTGCATATAAGTTAAACAAGAAGGATGACAATATACAGCCTTGACATACTCCTTTTCCTATTTGGAACCAGTCTGTTGTTCCATATCCAGTTCTAACTGTTACTTCCTCACCTGCATATAGGTTTCTCAAGAGGCAGGTTAGGTGGTCTGGTATTCCCATCTCTTGAAGAATTTTCCACAGGTTATTGTGATCTACACAGTCAAAGGCTTTGGCATAGTCAGTAAAGCTGAAATAGATGTTTTTCTGGAACTCTTGCTTTTTTGATGATCCAGTGGATGTTGGCAATTTGATCTCTGGTTCCTCTGCCTTTTTTAAAACCAGCTTGAACATCAGGAAGTTCATGGTTCACATATTGCTGAAGCCTGGCTTGGAGAATTTTGAACATACTTTACTACCGTGTGAGATGAGTGCAATTGTGCACTAGTTTGAGCATTCTTTGGCATTGCCTTTCTTTGGGATTGGAATGAAACCTGACCTTTTCCAGTCCTGTGGCCACTGCTGAGTTTTCCAAATTTGTTGGCATATTGAGTGCAGCAATTTCACAGCATCATCTTCCAGGAGATGAAATAGCTCAACTGGAATTCCATTACCTCCACTGGCTTTGTTTGTAGTGATTCTTTCCAAGGCCCACTTGGCTTCACATTCCAGGATATCTGGCTCTATGTGAGTGATCACACCATCATGATTGCCTTGGTCGTGAAGATCTTTTTGTACAGTTCTTCTGTGTGTTCTTGCCACCTCTTCTTAATATCTTTTGCTTCTGTTAGGTCCCTACTATTTCTGTCCTTTATTGAGCCCATCTTTGCATGAAATGTTCCCTTGGTATCTCTGATTTTCTTGAAGAGACCTCTAGTCTTTCCCATTCTGTTGTTTTCCTCTATTTCTTTGTGTTACCTGGCAAATAGATGGGGAAACAGTAGAAATTTTTCCGGGCTCCAAAATCACTATAGATGGTGATTGCAGCCATGAAATTAAAAGATGCTTACTCCTTGAATGGAAAGTTATGACCCAGCTGGACAGCCTATTAAAAAGCAGAGACATTACTTTGTCAACAAAGGTCTGTCTAGTCAAGGCTATTGTTTTTCCAATGGTCATGTATGGATGTGAGAATTGGACTATAAAGAAAGCTGAGAGCCAAAGAATTGATGCTTTTGAACTGTGGTGTTGAAGACTCTTGAAAGTCCTTTGGACTGCAAGGAGATCCAACCAGCCCATCCCACAGGAGATCAGTCTTTGGTGTTCAGTGGAAGGACTGATGTTGAGCCTGAAACTCTAATTCTTTGGCCATCTCATGTGAAAAGTTGACTCACTGGAAAAGACTCTGATGCCGGGAGGGATTGGGGGCAGGAGGAGAAGGGACTGACAGAGGATGAGATGGTTGGATGGTATCACCGACTCAATGGACATGGGTTTGTGTGAACTCCGGGAGTTGGTGATGGACAGGGAGGCCTGGCATGCTGTGGTTCATGGGGTCGCAATGTTTGGACATGACTGAGTGACTGAACTAACTGAACTGAACTGTAACTTCTCTTCCCTTAACCTGGTTATTCATTCTGTTATTCATATTTACATGTCAGATATTCTTCCTTGTTGAACTGTTTTCCTCCTTTGAAACTGAGTTCTTATGCAAATTGTTATTGGCCTCTGGAGTATTTCAAATCCAGACTCTTAACACAAAGCTGGTGCCCACAGTTTGATGCTTAAAAACACAGCAGGCACCCAGTAGGAGCTTGTTGAACTTAACTGAATAGTAGGGAATATCTTTCCTGAAATGTGAGTGCCCAAAATATATGTGTTTCTTTTGCTATTTCTCTAATCTGGAAATGCATGAATTTCAGGAATTCAAAATTCATTTGAATGTACCCCTTATGAGATGTCACAAAATGTCCTTTGTATTATCGAACTAAGGTAGACTATTGTTAGTATTAACAATATTATTATTATCATGCTCTTCAATTTAAAGCAATAAGAATGGATGTTGACAGACCAAAGAAAAAAGTTACTGAAATTATTGATTGACATAGAATCAAATACTAGGTCTGAGAAACAGGCTGAAACATGAGCAGGTCTCAGAGAATCTCCAGGGAGCTCACAAGCAAGAATTAATCAATAATTTCAAAACAAATCATCATTTAAATACATGTATGCATTCTATTTAATTATAAGTTTTTTCTTTTATGCCTTCATTCAAAATTTAAATGTTAGATTTCATTGATCTAGTCTGCTCATGTGCCATAATATCTGTCTCCTAATTCTTTTCTTGTAATTCATTCTTTGTTTCTCATCTCAATTAATTCCAATCGTACTTCTTGGTTGTCCAAGTTGGAAATCTAGACATCCTGTCACATTTATATGTGGTTTTGCTACGGGTGTAAGTACATCTATTATAACATTTGTATATCCTCATCCACTAAATTCTGCCCACCCTTCTACTTCTACCCTGACTGTGACCCTGAACACCCATAAGCGACTGCCAACTTTTTATAACACAGAATCTGCATCGTGTGGCCACAAAAAGTTTGTGACAAAAACAAAAAAATATCTTTCTTGTCCCCAACCCCTCAGGACTATTCCATCATATTTTTAGCCAGAGCTGAATATTTATTCAGGGATATATATAGTTTTCGAATAATACATGCAAATATTTTTAAAATGTGGAATCCTATTAAGACTGACAGTGTTGACAGGAATTTGCTCTCCTCAGTGTCACAATCCAACTGCCATTTGCTATTTTTCTGACATTTTCCTGTGCACATGTTTAATGTGCTTTTACTAATATTTCTCAAGCAATTAATGTTAGACTTTATGTACGGACTTCCTATTATGTCAAATATGGGTGCACTTTTCCCTGGTACTTTGTCTCTCAAAATCCTCCTAATGTAGGTCTGCCCCACTTATATAAATTGCTTTGAAATTCCTTTATCTCTGTCTGTTTTCCTGAGCCCTCTCTATCTTTGGCTTATTTACTTATGTATTGTTTTAAACTCATTTCACTAGGAGATTTCCCTCAAAACTCCATTGCATTTAGCTCTGTATGTTAAGAGTGGCACTGCTGATTAGAGTGTCGGTTGGTTCATCCATATCATTTTTCATAAATATGCATTAAAATGGGCTATTTGTTTTTCTGACTTATTTCACTCAGTATAATAGGCATTGCTGTAGGGCAGAAACCAGAGCATTGTTAAGCAGTTATCCTCCAATTAAAAAATGAACAAGCAAATTAGAAAAGAGCAAAAAAAAAAAAAAATGCTGGTTGGAAGTTGTTGTACCTGTGTTTACCTTGTTGATAGGATATGGAGTTAGTTTTTCAGGGCACCTTGGATTTCTCCTGGGATACCCATAGAACTCCATTGATAATTCTAGCTGCTTGCTTTTCTGAGGCAGAAGCCATAAGGGTCCTGCAGGTTTCACAGCTGAATATGCATAATAAGTAAGTAAGTAAGTAAAGTTGCTCAGTCGTGTCCGACTCTTTGCTACCCCATAGACTGTAGCCTACCAGGCTCCTCCCTCCATGGGATTCTCCAGGCAAGAGTATTGGAGTGGGTTGCCATTGCCTTCTCCAGGGGATCTTCCCCGACCCAGGGATCAAACCCAGGTCTCCTGCATTCCAGGCAGACACTTTAACCTCTGAGCCACCAGGGAAGCTCTGAATATGCATATCTACATTTTATTTCCTTGTTTTCAATTGAGTACCCAGTTCTATTTTCTGCTGTGACTAGTGTCCCTAATTCCAACAAATCCCCAGCAATATCTATTTCTTGCAAAGTTTGGAGAAATAGTGGGTACATATTCCTGTATACTTTAGGAGAGATGATCTAGGAATCTAATAGCTAAAGATCTTGTGATTTTACAGAATCTCTTCATTTCTTACCTCATATCTACCAACATCTTTTAAATTTTCTTTTATTATATCTCAGGTTTTTGATCCTTTGGAAGCTTATTCTATTGCCTTTCTTGGTATCAATGTCTTTTCAAGAGTTATTTAACTTTTGACTTTTCACTAATCCTTTCAATTGAATATTTAGAGCTGTTTAATTCACATATGACTGAGCTATATGAAAAATGATTGGATCTCATCTAGTATAGATACCTTCCTGTTCACAGTACTCATTCAATTATTCAATCAATAAATGTTATGCTAAGTACTGTTTAGGTGCTTGGGATATAGTACTGAAAAGAGAGAGAAAAATACCTTTCTGTAAGGAGCTAGCTTTCTAATAGGGGATTCAGATAGAAGTCTTTTTTTTTTAAGCAATATAGTTTATTTCAGATAGTAATATAGTATGTAACACAATACAATATGCAATACATATTGGATATCTTTATTTTAGATAGTAATATGTACGCCTGGACCTAGAAGTAGAATATTCCAACACAAGAGGACTCCTTGTAACTTTCCCCAGTTATATCCTCTTTTATCCCACAATTAGTCAGTATTCTGATTTTAAGTTAATTTCCCTGATTTTCCTTAGAGTTGTAAAAAACATTCAAAACCTCATTGTTTAGGTTTTGCCTTTTCCCTGGAATTCACATATGAAATGATACTATATAGACATTCTTGCTGGTTTGTTCTTTTATCTGATGTTATGTTTTCCAGATAGAGATAGATTGATTTATGTGACTGCAGTACAATTATCTTCATTGAATTTTGTACTATGCAACTAATTCACTTTATTGTTAGTGAATATCAGGTGGCTTCCACTTTTGGTTTTGTTTTGATTTTTTTTAGTATTACAAACAACTGTAGATGTATTTTTGCATATGTGTGCCATCTGTACGGATTTTTGGGGACTGATATGCAACAGTAAAATCGCTGGGTCATAGGGTATGCACACATTCAAGTTTACTGGACAGCATCAAGCTCTTTTCTGGGTCTGAGCGTAAATGGAAATTCTTCTCATTCCACAAACTGGCCAACACTTGATATGGTTCAGTTTTTGAATTTTTGGTCCATGTGATCAGTGGAAATGAAAACTCACTTTAGATTTTAATTGAATTCCTCTAATTATCAATAAGATTGTGTATCATTATATATATATACATATATATATATATACACATAGTATAGTATATACTATACTGTATACTACTATATATATATAGTAGTCATGTATGGATGTGAGACTTGGACTGTGAAGAAGGCTGAGCGCCAAAGAATTGATGCTTTTAAACTGTGGTGTTGGAGAAGACTCTTGAGAGTCCCTTGGACTGCAAGGAGATGTATAGAATGGACTTTTGGCCTCTGAGGAGAGGGGAGAGGGTGGGATGATTTGGGAGAATGGCACTGAAACATGTATGCTATCATGTAAGAAACGAAGTGCCAGTCTATGTTTGATACAGGATACAAGATGCTTGGGGGCTGGTGCACAAGGATGATCCAGAGAGATGATATGGGGTGGGAGGTGGGAGGATTTCAGGATTGGGAGCTCGTGTACACCTGTGGCTAAATCATGTCAATGTATGTCGAAACCAATACAGTATTGTAAAGTAGAATAAAGTAAAACAAAACAAAACAAAACAAAAAACCAGTCCATTCTGAAGGAGATCAGCCCTGGGATTTCTTTGGAAGGAATGATGCTAAAGCTGAAACTCCAGTACTTTGGCCACCTCATGCGAAGCGTTGACTCACTGGAAAAGACTTTGATGCTGGGAGGGATTGGGGGCAGGAGAAGAAGGATGAGATGAGGATGAGATGGCTGGATGGCATCACTGACTCGATGGACGCAAGTCTGAGTGAACTCCGGGAGTTAGTGATGGACAGGGAAGCCTGGCGTGCTGCGATTCATGGGGTCACAAAGAGTCGGACATGACTGAACGACTGAACTGAACTGAACTGATACACCTTTTGTGGTTCATCTTTGAAATTCCTCTTAATTTTCTTGTGTGTTTAGAATAGATTGATTGCTTTTCCTTATTGATCTGAAAGTCTTCCTAACATAATCAGGGTAGTAATATGTTAAATATTTTGCAAATCTATTTTCAAGTTTGTGTCTTAACTTTCCATTATCTTTATAATATTTGAAGAAACAAATTTTTAATTTTAATGCAGTAGAATTTATCTATTTTCCTTTATGATTTGGTTTTGTGTCTTATTTAAGAAGGCATTCCTTCCTCCAGAATCACAAAGATAATGTTTATATTGCATGTCTAAAATAGTATATTTTGCCTGTTAACATGTAAGTATTTATTGACTTTTAATGGCATTTTGTGAATGTTGTGTGGTAGATGCCTACTTATTTATTTGCTAATTAACCCTTTTTGGAAAGCCAATCTCTTCTTTTGACCTACACATGTTCTTTTATACATAGAAGAAATCAGAAAATGAAATTATAAGCCAGTCTCATTCATGAAAATTGATGAGAATTCCAAACCCAGTTATTAACAAATGGAAGACAAGATATATAAAAATGATTGCTTTGTAGCCAGATATGTTCCTGCTGACCACTTTCTTTTTCATATTTTGGTCTATCTTTGATGATGTTTCTGTTTCCTCTGGACATCTTACTAGACCATGTATATCATCAATAAACATCACGGTCATAAATATTCTCTCTACTTATAGTGCACAGCTAGGTCTTTACTATAACTCACAAAATTCAACAGCTTTATAACAGGATTAGTTGTCTCTATCTAATCTTCATTGCATCCAGTACAAATAAACTCACTTTAATATTCAGGAATTAATTGTCCTGGTTTTTAATTAGGTAAGTGTTCAATATGTTTTAATCTCATAGATGAGTCTTGGCTACAGGTTATCCGAACTGCCAATTTATTACAAAGAAAGCTGCTTTTGCCTTCTAGTACCTGCGCCCAGTACTTTCTCTTTGTCTATACTTTACTCCTTTTAAAACAGTCATTAAAGCTTGCTTTACAAACCTCACCATGCTGACTTTCCTTTAGTTAGTTTGAAATGAATTGAATTCTGCAAAAATACATTTTAACCTCACAGAGCTCAATTTTTACCTCTGAGTATTCCTAATGTGTTAAAACCTTTATCTTCAAAGCCCTCTGCACTCCTGGTGATTACTTTGTATGGTGACTCAGAATCAATCTTAAAATCATCACTTCACCCTTGTTTTAGATGCAGAGCGTACTATTTTGAATCTATCTTGCAGTGAGTCAACCATACTCATCTCTTGCCCACTCACTGGCTGAATAAGCAATAATATTTGTTACCTAAGAATTGAAGCTCCATGCATTTGTTTCTTATGCTTTGCATACTTGAGAAAAAGTAAGTAACATATATTTTTCTGCTCCAAGAGGAGCATCTTTAATTTTATGTGGCCATGTTTACCACACCAGTTAATTCAATCTTCTCAGAAAGAAAAATTCTACATAGTATATTTCATTGGATGCTATCAGAAGAAACTAAAATATGGTTAAAAAAGTTTTACAGTTTTAGAGAAATAATTTATTATTAACTTTATCATTTCCAAAGTATATGAAATTAGGCAGCTTAACATGCCTTAACCCAACTTTCCGTATCTATAAAATAAGATAATATTATGACTCAGGTCATAAATTATACTTATTTTCTAAGAGTTTCTGTCAACTTTAGTATATTTATAAGTTTATATGCAGTTTATATTGTATCACATTTCTAAAGAATCACCTTGGGTTGGGATTTTAGAACTTTCAGTTTGGAAATTTAGAATTTGTGTTCAACTTGTCGATTAATATTTTTCCTTTTAAGGATAGGATTTATTTCTCTACTTATTCAAGACATTTAGTTTAGTCTCTGAATATTTTCTTCGTCTCATATGTTATTTGAGCTGCCCTTCCTCTAAGGACATTGATAAACATAGAGGTAGCTCTCCCAAATGTTGGTTATTTCATTCCACTTTTCCCTCTTTTTTTGGTCATCTAGTCTGTGAAAGGGTCTAGATGTGGAATAACCTTTCACCTTGCTTTTCTCCATTCCATCCATAATATTTCTTTCTCCCCACTCAAACCTATTTTGTATTTGTGGTAATCTAAATTGGTCTTCCTCCCACTCCCTCTTATTTCTTTAACTTACTAGATGCTGGTTCATTTTCTTCAGTATTATTTCTGTCATAATTCTTGAGCTAGGAGCTTAATTACAAAAATTGTTTCAAATATCTCTTTGTCTCTATTTCCATAAGCTTTGTAACATGATTTTGCTGGTCCTCTCCAGGAATTGTAGAATTTATTTTCCCACCCCTTGACCTTGGGCTAAACTTCCAACTTCTAACTTAGTTTGAGTTGTAGAATGTGGTGAAGTGACCGTGAGTTTGTGCTGTGCCTAGACTTCAAAGAATCATGCATGCCTCTCCTCTTTCTCAGATCCCTTAAGCAGCATAACTTGTCTGAGATAGACAAGAGACCATGGAACGGCCAAGTAAACCAGCTCAGTGGTCCCAGCTAACGCCATGAAATTCTGATAGTACTTAGCCAAGAAGGTCAAAGCCAGCCACTATGTGGATAAACACCAGCTCAGACTAGCAGAACTGCCCACTGCTTATGAGCAAAAAGTAAATGCTTATTAACTTATGAAACTGAGACTCTGAGATTTTTTTATCCAGTATTATTGTGACAATCAAAACAAATACTAATTGGTTTTGAAGAAGAAGAAATTTCAAAAAGTTATGTAACACAATCACATAAGCAAAGCTTTATGTTTTGCTTTATTTGCTAATTGTCCAAGCCAATCTGGACAACTGCAGTTTTGTGTGTGTGTGTGTGTGTGTATTGTTTATTTTTTTTTTTTGATTAGAAATTTTATTTTAATACAATTTTAAGGTTTCTTTCCATTTATAGTTATTACAAAGTATTGGCTATGTTTCCTGTGTTATGCAATACTTCCTGGAGCTTATCTTACACCTAATAGTTGTTATTTCCCACTTCTCCCATCCCAGGGTTCCCTAGTAGCTCAGCTAGTAAAGAATCTGCCTGCAATGTAGGAGACCCTGGTTCAATTTCTAGATCAGGAAGACACCCTGGAGAAAGGGATAGGCTACACAGTCCAGTATTCTTGGGCTTCCCTGGTGACTCAGCTGGTAAAGAATCTGCCGGCAATGTGGGAGACCTGGGTTTGATCCCTGGGTTGGGAAGATCCGCTTGAGAAGGGAAAGATACCCACTCCATTATTCTGGCCTGGAGAATTCCATGGGCTGTATAATCCAAGGGGTCACAAAGAGTCAGACATGACTGAGCGACTTTCGCTTTCGCTTTCTCCCATCCCTGTATTGCCACTTCTCCCCACACTGATAGCCACTAGTTTGTTCTCTATATCTGAGTCTGCTTCCTTTTTTGTTACATTCCTTAGTTTGTTGTATTTTTTAGGTTGCACAGATAAGTGGTATCAAACAAATATTGGTCTTTCTCTGTCTGACTTATTTCACAGCATAATGCCCTTCAGGTTCATTCATGTTGCTGCAAATGGAAACATTTTGTTCTTTTTTATGGAAGATAGTATTCCAGTGTGTGTGTGTGTGTGTGTGTGTGTGTGTGTGTGTGTATCACATCTTCATTGTCCATTCGTCTGTTGATGGACACTTAGGTTTCTTCCTTATCTTGGCAATTGTAAATAATGCTGTTGTGAACATGAGAGTACATGAATCTTTCTGAATTATTATTTTTGATATATACCCAGTAGTAGAATCTTTGAGTCATTTGATAGTTCTATTTTTTTGTTTTTGAGAAATGTCCATACTGTTTTTTGCATAGCAGCTGTATCAATTTACATTCTCACTGATAGCATAAGGTTCTATTTTCTCCACATCCTCACCAGCATTTGTTACTTATGTTCTTTTTGATGATAGGCATCTTGACAAGTAAGGTAATATCTCATTGTGGTTGTGATTTGCATTTCCCTGATGATTAGCAATGTTGAGTACCTTTTCATGTGCCTCTTAGTCATCTGTATGTCCTTTTGGAAAAATATCTATTCAGTTCTTTTGCACATTTTTAATTTGGTTGTTTTATTGTTGGGTTGTATGAACTGTTGTATGAATCCCTTATTGGTCATATCATTTGTAAATATTTTCTCCTATTTAGTAGATTGCCTTTTTGTTTTGTCAGTGGTTTGCTTTGCTGTGTAAAATCTTTTAATTATTCAGAACAGCTGCATTTTCAGAATTCTTTAGTCATTTTCTAAGTCACAGATATATAGCTACCTCAAAATTGAAAAAAGTGAAATTAAATTTTGCCTTTGATATTGGGAAATAAGAGAATGTCGCAAAAATGCTGTTAGGATGCTTGATGTAACTGGAATGTGTATATGTGCATTCCTGAAACCTTATTTCAACTTCTTTGTGAAACTTATCACTATACCTGTTGAACTGTGCTTACTTTCTTAGCCAGTCCCACACACTGGGAATGAAAGGACTGAGTGATCTCTACAGACAACCCCAGAAAAGATGCAAACTGAGTCAGAGAAGTAACCTCTTCAATTTTTATAATTTTCAGTAATACTGATAAGTTGATCAGTTTCAGTGATCAATTGCTGAATATTCTTTTTAAGGTTTGCATCTGAGCAATCAAGGTGGAGATCCTAAAACACTCATAATTGTGTGCATGCATGCATGTGTGAAGTCGCTTCAGTTGTGTCCGACTCCTTTGCAACTCTGTGGACTGGCGGCCGCAGGGTCCTCTGTCCATGAGATTCTCCAGGCAAGAATACTGGAATGGGTTGCCATGCTCTCCTCCAGGGGATCTTCCTGACCCAGGGATCTAGCCTGCATCTCTTAACATTGGCAGATGGGTTCTTTACCACTAGCCACTACCTGGAAAGCCCAAAACACTCACAGGTACTCACACACAAATGAAAAATGTTAAAATATCTTCAAAATACTTTAATACTTTGACTTATGGTAATGAAATACATTGGGCTTCCCTGGTGGCTCAGGCAGTAAAGAACCTACCTGCAATGTAGGAGACCATTAGAAATAAAATTTGGCCTGTTTGAAATGTTTTGATTCTGCTACTTGACATGAAGGATGTGAAATGGCTCTGGTATCATTGCACATGCATGATGCATATGAGGCAGGAAGGCGTTCTCCTGTCACAGTCACTGTGCTGAGTTGAGCACATGTACATAATCTTGAGAGATTTTTCACCTAGTTTCTATAGAGTAACAGTGGTGTGACTATGCTTCCTCTTTTAGTAATGGCAAATAGAATTAAGAAGTGAATTTTATCCATTTAAAAACAATCTACTAGTATCATAGAAATAAAGAGCAGGAGATTTAACCCTACAGAAATGTTAAAACATCAATTTTTCTGCTGTTTGGTCTTGTGTTGTTAGAGCAAATTACTAAATACCTTAGGAAATTGCTTGTTTCATGTGACATGGAGGTAACTTAGTGTTTTGACTATGCTTCTGTTTCTGCTTGAGCATTTAACTCCTGATCACATCACAGCACCTTGGAAAATTGATGCTTAGTCCATTCCTTTCCACTATTTAAAAATCCCAAATCTCTTCTGTATCATATTAGACACACTTTTATTCTCTTCCTAATAAGGTAATTTTTCACCAAGTATTTATTAATTTCTGTCTAACTTTGCTCAAATGTTGATGATTGGTTTCAGTTTTGTTTCTAACATAGGTCAGTTCAGTTCAGTCGCTCAGTCATGTTGGACTCTTTGCAACCCCATGAACTGCAGCGCTCCACGCCTTCCTGTCCATCACCAACTCCCAGAGTCCACCCAAACCCATGTCCATCCAGTTGGTGATGGCATCCAACCATCTCATCCTCTGTCATCCCCCTTCTCCTTCTGCCCTCAGTCTTTCCCAGCACTGAGGTCTTTTCTAATGAGTCAGCTCTTTGCATCAGGCGGCCAAAGTATTGGAGTATCAGCTTCAACATCATATACACTGTCCAGTTAAACTTTCAGCCATTGATACTAGCAAATACATTACTCATTTTTTGAAAAATTCTTTTATCACACTCTAAAATCTCATTTTCAGTAGATCTTTTAAAATACAATATTTGAAAAATTTGGAAGAGAGAGACTATACCTTGGCCCTGTTATAAATAGTAATCAGTATTAACACAGAACAGAATATATTAATAATGCATATTTACTAGTAGAATTAATTGAGTCTCAGAATATTCTTTAAAATCTCATTAAAGAGGATAGTCTGAAAAGTTTTTAATATATTATAAAATAAAATTTGTCATTAAATCTTAAAAAAATAGCCTCCACTCCCACACAGTATCAGGGTAATTTCTACTATACACTTAAAAAATAGATAATACCAACTCAAAAAAATATTCCAATGAATGTATAAAGAAGATGGGTATATAGGCTATATCTAATTTATACACATGCACACATATGCACACACTGAAATGCTACTTAGTCATAAATAGGATGAAGTCTTGCCCTTTGCAACAGCATGGATGGATCTTGAGGGTATTATGCTAAGTGAAATAAGTCATATGTAGCAAGACAAATGCCATATATGATTTCACTCATATTTAGAATAAAAACAAAGAAACAAAAACAAAATAAATGGACAAATAAACCAAACCAAAAACATATTACAGAGAACGGTATTATGTTTATTGGAGGGTGCTAAGTCACTTCAGTCATGTCCAACTCCGTGTGACTCCATAGACGGAAGCCCACCAGGCTTCCCCGTCCCTGGGATTCTCCCGGGAAGAACACTGGAGTGGATTGCCATTTCCTTCTCCAATGCATGAAAGTGAAAAGTGAAAGTGAAGTCACTCAATTGTATCTAACTCTTAGCAACCCCATGGACTGCAGCCTACCAGGCTTCTCTTTCCATGAGATTTTCCAGGCAAGAGTACTGGAGTGGGGTGCCATCACCTTTTCCGAAGGGATGGGGGAGGGCAAAATGGCTAAAGGGATTTACTACATGTGACAAATAGAAACTAAATTTTTGTTGGGGCGCAGACTGAGGGGTATACAGTAGAAATACAAAGTTGTACATATAAAACTGATATATTACAAACCAATATTACTTCAATTAAAACATAAATTAATTTTTCCAAAGGTGAATTTGTTTCATACTTTACATGCAAAACAAACACAGTCTTAAAGCAGATCATGTATGAAAATATAACATGTAAAATAATGAATCTCCTTGAAGAAAACATAGAAAAAAACTGTGTTGAAATGTTCATTAAAGGAATTTTAGAAATCAAAGCATGATCCATAAAAGAAAATTCTGATTTATTGGACTCTATCAAACTTTAAAAAATTTGTTCTTTGAAAGACACTGTTATTTAAATGAAAAGACAACCTATGGAATGAATAAAATGTTTGCAAATCGCTTATCTGTTGAATTACTTGTACTGAGAAATATCCCTGAACTCAATGTACAAAACCAACAGCACAAGAAAGAATATTTACAACTTTTGAACAGACATTTATAATATATATATCTGGCAAATAAGCACATGAAAAGATAGTCAATATCATTAGTCACTAGTATAATGCAAATTAAAACCACAGTGAGATTCCACTATGCACAGTATGTTTTAGAATTTTAAAATAGGAAATATCAAATGTCTATAAGGATCAGGAGCAGCTCTCATGCACTGCTGATGGGAATTTGAAATGTGACATGCTTTGAAAGACAATTTTGTGGGTTTTCTTTTAAGTTAATACTTTAAGAAATATCACATTTATCTTTTAAATCATGGCTATTATATGACAAAATCTTATGCATGGGTATTGATTAACTGAATTTTAAATTTATGTTTACACAGATTTATTTCATTTCAGTTCAGTCACTCAGTCATGTCCGACTCTTTGTGACCCTATGAATCACAGCACGGCAGGCTTCCTTGTCCATCACCATCCCCGGAGTTCACTCAAACTCATGTCCGTCAAGTCGGTGATGCCATCCAGCCATCTCATCCTCGGTCGTCCCCTTTTCCTCCTGCCCCTAATCCCTGCCAGCATCAGAGTCTTTCCAGTGAGTCAACTCTTCACATGTGGTGGCCAAAGTACTGGAGTTTCAGCTTTAGCATCATTCCTTCCAAAGAACACCCAGGGCTGATCTCCTTCAGAATGGACTGGTTGGATCTCCTTGCAGACCAAGATTTATTTGTGATCATCAAAAATTGGAAACAGCCTTATAGTGAATAGAATGATAATTGCCTAAAGATATCTACATCCTAATCCCTGGAGTCAGTGAATACGGTAGTTTACATGGCAAAGGGGTATTAAGGTTTCAGATGAAATAAAATTTGCTAATCCACTGACTTTAAAGTCAGAAAATTATCTTGGATTATCCAGGTGGGCTGACAGTACGAACAAAGGTCCATAAAAACAGACGGGAAGCTGGAAGTCAGAACCAGAGAGCAAGTGTGAGATGGATTCAGCTTGACATTGTTGACTTCAAAAAAGGAAGAAGAGGGGCACGGCCAATGGAGGTAGATTTTAGAAGTGGAAAGGACAAGAAAAGGAATTTCTCCTAGAGACTCCAGAGAGAACTGCAGCAATGCTAACGATTTTAGCTCAATGAGACCCATTTGGCGGCAGTCGGCGCACTAAGCGCAGGTGGCGGCGGCAGTAGAGAGCTACCCCACGTCCGAGGTCAGGGACAGCAGCCTAGGAGTGCGAGGCTGTGACGGCGCAGGAACTGCAGAGAGGAGCTACCCCGCCTCCGAGGTCAGGGGGCGACGGGCGGGTGGAGCCCCCCCCCGCCCCCCAGCGTCTGAGGCCAGGGGCAGTGGCCAGAAGGAGCAACCCCACGCCTGAGGCCAAGGTGGCGAATGGGAGGAGCAACCCCATGTCCAAGGAGTGATAGCTGCCCGGTCGCAGGAGGGCCTAGAGGAGCCATCCCATGCTGAAGGTCAAAAAGGGCAGCGGGAGGAGATACCCTCATCCAAGGTAAGGAGCAGTGGCTGTGCTTTGCTGGAGCAGCCATGAAGAGATACCCCATGCCCAAGGTAAGAGAAACCCAAGTAAGATGGTAGGTGTTGCAAGAGGGCATCAGAGGGCAGACACACTGAAACCATACTCACAGAAATCTAGTCAATCTAATCACACTAGGACCACAGCCTTTTCTAACTCAATGAAACCAAGCCATGCTTGCAGGGCAAACCCAAGATGGGCGGGTCATGGTGGAGAAGTCTGACAGAATGTGGTCCACTGGAGAAGGGAATGGCAAGCCACTTCAGTATTCTTGCCTTGAGAACCCCATGAACAGTATGAAAAGGCAAAATGATAGGATACCAAAAGAGGAACTCCCCAGGTCAGTAGGTGCCCAATATGCTACTGGAAATCAGTGGAGAAATAACTTCAGAAAGAATGAAGGGACGGAGCCAAAGCAAAAACAATACCCAGCTGTGGATGTGACTGGTGATAGAAGCAAGGTCTGATGCTGTAAAGAGCAATATTGCATAGGAACCTGGAATGTCAGGTCCATGAATCAAAGTAAATTGGAAGTGGTCAAACAGGAGATGGCAAGAGTGAACGTCTACATTCTAGGAATCAGGAAACTAAAATGGACTGGAATGGGTGAATTTAACTCAGATGACCATTATATCTATTACTGTGGGGGTCCCCAGAAGAAATGAGGTAGCCATCATGGTCAACAAAAGAGTCCGAAATGCAGTACTTGAATGAACCCTCATAAACGACAGAATGATCTCTGTTCATCTCCAAGGCAAACCATTCAATATCACAGTTATCCAAGTCTATGCCTCAACCAGTAATGCTGAAGTTGAACGGTTCTATGAAGACCTATAAGACCTCTTAGAACTAACACTCAAAAAAGATGTCCTTTTCATTATAGGGGACTGGAATGCTAAAGTAGGAAGTCAAGAAACACCTGGAGTAACAGGCAAATTTGGCCTTGGAATACGGAATGAAGCAGGGCAAAGAATAATAGAGATTTGCCAAGAGAATGCACTGGTCATAATAAATACCATCTTCCAGCAACACAAGAGAAGACTCTACACATGGATATCACAGGATGGTCAACACTGAAATCAGATTGATTATATTCTCTGCAGCAAAAGACAGAAAAGCTCTATACAGTCAACAAAAACAAGACCAGGAGCTGACTGTGGCTCAGGTCATGAACTTCTTATTGCCAAATTCAGACTTAAATTGAAGAAAGCAGGGAAAACCAGTATACCATTCAGTTATGACCTAAATCAAATCCCATATGATTATACAGTGGAAGTGAGAAATAGATTTAAGGGCCTAGATCTGATAGATAGAGTACCTGATGAACTATGGAATGAGGTTTGTGACATTGTACAGGAGACAGGGATCAAGACCATCTCCATGGAAAAGAAATGCAAAAAAGCAAAATTACTGTCAGGGAAGCCTTACAAATAGCTGTGAAAGATGAGAAGTGAAAAGCCAAGGAGAAAAGGAAAGATATAAGCATCTGAATGCAGAGTTCTAAAGAATAGCAAGAAGAGATAAGAAAGCCTTCTTCAGTGATCAATGCAAAGAAATAGACTGAAAACAACAGAATGGGAAAGACTAGACATCTCTTCAAGAAAATTAGAGATACCAAGGGAACATTTCATGCGAAGATGGGCTCAATAAAGGACAGAAATGGTAGGGACCTAACAGAAGATATTAAAGAGATGGCAAGAATACACAGAAGAACTGTACAAAAAGGAACTTCATGACCTGGATAATCATGATGGTGTGATCACTAACCTAGAACCAGACATCTTGGAATGTGAAGTCAAGTGGGCCTTAGAAAGCATCAGTACAAACAAACCTAGTTGAGGTGATAGAATTCCAGTTGAGCTGTTTCAAATCCTGAAAGATGATGCTGTGAAAGTGCTACACTCAATATGCCAGCAAATTTGGAAAACTCAGCAGTGGCCACAGGACTGGAAAAGGTCAGTTTTCATTCCAATCCCAAAGAAAGGCAATGCCAAAGAATGCTCAAACTACCGCACAATTGCACTCATCTCATATGCTAGTAAAGTAATGCTCAAAATTCTCCAAGCTAGGTTTCAGCAGTAGTGAACCGTGAACTCCCAGATGTTCAAGCTGGTTTTAGAAAGGCAGAGGAACCAGAGATCAAATTGCCAACATCTGCTGGATCATGGAAAAAGCAAAAGAGTTCCAGAAGAACGTCTATTTCTGCTTTATTGACTATGCCAAAGCCTTTGACTGTGTGGATCACAATAAACTGTGGAGAATTCTTCAAGAGATGGGAATACCAGACCACCTAACCTGCCTCTTGAGAAACCTATATGTATGCCAGGAAGCAACAGTTAGAACTGGACATGGAACAACTGGTTCCAAATAGGAAAAGGAGTACGTCAAGGCTGTATATTGTCACCCTGCTTATTTAACTTATATGCAGAGTATATCATGAGAAACGCTAGACTGGAAGAAACACAAGCTGGAATCAAGATTGTTGGGAGAAGTATCAATAACCTCAGATATGCAGATGACACCACCCTTATGGCAGAAAGTGAAGAGGAACTAAAAAGCCTCTTGATGAAAATGAAAGTGACGAGTGAAAAAGTTGGCTTAAAGCTCAACATTCAGAAAACGAAGATCATGGCATCCGGTCCCATCACTCCATGGGAAATAGATGGGGAAACAGTGGAAAGAGTGTCAGACTTTATATTTTTAGGCCCCCAAATCACTGCAGATGGTGACTGCAGCCATGAAATTAGAAGACGCTTACTCCTTGGAAAAAAATTTATAACCAACCTAGATAGCATATTCAATAGCAGAGACACTACTTTGCTGACTAAGGTCCATCTAGTCAAGGCTATGGTTTTGCCAGTGGTCATGTATGGATGTGAGAGTTGGACTGTGAAGAAGGCTGAGCGCCGAAGAATTGATGCTTTTGAACTGTGGTGTTGGAGAAAACTCTTGAGAGTCCCTTGGACTGCAAGGAGATCCAACCAGTCCATTCTGAAGGAGATCAACCCTGGGATTTCTTTGGAAGGAATGATGCTGAATCTGAAGTTCCAGTACTTTGGCCACCTCATGTGAAGAATTGACTCATTGGAAAAGACTCTGATGCTGGGAGGGATTGGGGGCAGGAGGAGAAGGGGATGACCGAGGACGAGATGGCTGGATGGCATCACGGACTCAATGGACGTGAGTCTGAGTGAACTCTGGGAGATGGTGATGAACAGGGAGGCCTAGCGTGCTGCAATTCATGGGGTTTCAGAGTCAGACATGACTGAGCAACTGACCTTACCTGAACTGAACTGAACTGACACTTGTTAAAAGATTTCTGCTATTTTGAGTCATTAGGTTAGTAATAACTTATCACTGCAGAATTAGAGAACTTGTAAATAGAGGCTTTCCTGGTGGCTCAGTGGTAAAGAATTTGCTTGCGAATGCAGGAGATGCCAGTTCAACCCCTGACCCCGGAAGATCACACGTGAAGCAGAGCAACCAAGCCTGTGCACCACAACTCCCGAGCCAGTGCTCTAGAGCCCTCAGGCAACAACTACGGCAGCCGCTGAACCCTAGAGCCCGTGCTCCACAGTAAGAGAAGCCACTGCAATGAGAATTCTGAACACTGCAACTAGAGTAGCCCGCGCTCTCCACAACTAGAGGAAGCCTGCATGCAGCAGCAAAAACCCAGTGTAGCCAAACCTAAAATAAATACATAGAAATTCAAAGGGAAGCTTGTAAGTATTCAGATGTCCATCTAAGTAAGATGGGTTAAAAAAAAGTGTGGTACATCTATAAAGTAGATTACTTTTTAACAGTAAAAAGAGAAGTTTACTTTTTCATGAACACTGTAGTAGAAGCATAAAGGCCTTTTACTAACTTACAGCCCCCAGATCCCAGTGGCATTTCTGTTCAGGCAAAATGGACATGAAAGAGATGGAAAGAGATAAGTGGTTGCCAGAGCCTGAAGTTGCAGGATTGTGTTGACTACAAAAGGCCATGATATATAAAACATGCATTTGTAAAACCCCACAACACTTTTATCACAAAGAAGAAATTTTTAAAAAGGGAGGGGGAGATAGGGAAACCGCAAAAGAAATATGTACCTTTCAGTTTGATAAAAAATACAAAAGCAAATGGAAAAATCACTTACATTCATACCAGAGAGAGAAGCATAATCAACTGGTAGTGTATATATTCCCAGAATTTTTTTTTTCCATATAGATAAATAGAGATAGAGACCACTTGTAAATTCATCAGTATGTCCCAAATAAATTTTAGTATCATTTCAAAATCATTTGTGGTTTCTAATGCCTCAGTTGTGCCTTTTTCTGTGAAGTTTAAAGAACTGTCAAGTTCTCAAGCTATTTGTTATGACCACGTAAACTGGTGGCATCAATGCTATGTCTATGAATGTTGACTGGGGAAGAACCTTCTTTTCTTCTTGTGTGGTTGTTTGCAATGTTTGGCTCCTAAGGGCTGCATTACTGAGAGTTTCTGTTTTTTGCTAGCTGTCAGCTGGACCCCAGTTTCTAGAGGTCCCCTGAAGTTCCTTGCCAAGTAAGATTTCCTACCATGTCTACCTGCCTCCTTTCTGCCAGCCACAGAGAAAAGAAAGATTCCAATAAAGCATCTACCTGCAATGTGGGAGATCTGTGTTCAATCCCTGGGCTGGGAAGATCTCCTGGAGAAGGCAATGGCAACCCACTCCAGTACTCTTGCCTGGAAAATCCCATGGATGGAGAAGCCTGGTAGGCTACAGTCCATGGGGTCACAAAGAGTCGGACACGACTGAGCGACTTCACTTTCACTTTCCAACCAGACAGGTGCTTCAGTTTTCTGTAACAGAATCACATATATCTTGTCATCTTTACAAGTGGCAGATCCAACCAACACTTAATGGTAGAGGAACACACAAGGGTATGAATACCAGGTGAGGATGATGGGGGCATCACAGATATGTTCATCAAGAATCAGCTGATAAAGGCCTCTGGTGGCATCTCATGTCCTGTTCCTAATGGTGTTAGTGTTCTCGCCAAAGACCTTGAAAGGATCCTTGTTTTGTTAGTGCCAACCTTCCATTTCTAATTTATAGTATAGTTGTGGGAAATAGTCTCTTTTTACTCTTAGGGAAACTGCTGTTCACTTGCATCGAATAGCTGAGTGTTCGCTTCTTATTCACGACTTATTTTTCCTTCAGGTAGAAAAGCCTTAAAATTTCCAGTGTGTGTGTGGTGCCCAGATCTGTAGCTGATGAAAAGTTTCATATTTATGATCCTTTTGTTTATTTCAGCAGGACTCTGGAAGGAAAGTGATGTTTCCAAATCACAATATTTATTCTGAATTTGCAGGTGTCTTTTAAAAGTCTGATTTGAGAAATTGAGGGGGAAAATTCTATCATAAATATCATGAGTCAACTATAATATCTGCATCCAATAGTCTGAAAATCTGTTAAGCAGAGGTTAACATCTGGCCCACAATCCCTTCCTGCTAAAGACAGTATGAATATTTGTGTTTGCTTGCACTTAGGACATATCCCAAATTAAAAATATGTACATATTTTTCATATCTGTATCTTTATTTATATCAATCTGTGTGTGTTGTATCTCTATATATGACAGTAAATATGACATTTAATCACTTCTTTCATACTCTCTCAGTGTTCTTTTGTGGCTAGACTTGAGATTTTTGCATGGGCAGAACACCTGATGGTAGGAAGAAGGCACGTCTGTCTTCCTCAGTGAGTCCCATTGCCTGTGACCTGGGAGAGTCTCTCAGCAGGACATATTCTCAGGGATAACCCTGATTATGCAGCAGACAGAACTGTGTATGTGTGTGCATGAGGGGTGGTCAGCAAGCACATGGAGTCTGCCAACATTATTTCTTCTCATGGAATTTGCAAGTCAGTTGTTAGATGAATATACAAATGACTATTTCTAACAACATCTACCTGCATAACGCAAGATAGGAGATGAAGGCAGATGTGTTTATTTCCATTTTTTGTATACCTATTAAAATTTCTTTGACATATAGTGTCCAGAAACCAGTCTCAATCTTCATTTTCACTTTGTTTACAAATAAAATATATACAGCTCATACAATTCTGATTACATTTTCAATGTCAGATAATGAGATCATGATGTGTGTTCAATTTATCTCATCATTTGATTTCCACTGGGGTTATTGGAGGTTTTAATTTTTGTTGTTGTTATTATAATGAGTATTTCAGTATTTCTGTGGAGTTTGAGAAGATTTAGTTTCTCTCTCATTTACTCTTTTTTTTTTCTGCCTTATCAGAAAGTTGGCATAGTTCATGATAATAGCTACTTAGGAGGATTGTCTCAAGCAAAGCTTTTAATTTACTTTGCCATAAGAAAGCTAAGGTTTATCAGTAGATTAAAGTGTTGTGCTTTTTTGAAATAAATACAGTTTCTCAGCGAGTTAACGTATATTTGGACACAAAATATGCTATGAATTATGAATAAATGTCACAATTGATATTAAGCATATCTTCATTAGATATTAATGTGTATGTATAATTATATACATAGCTAAATATACATCTAATGCATATGTGCATGTGTATATCCACAAGCACAATTATATACACTTATTTCTAAGTTTACTACTATTTATGCCTTCTCCTCTTGTCAGCCTTTCCTTTATGTACACTGAAGGGGAGAGAGGAAACCAAAGCAAAAAAAATTATTGATTTGTTTATTTATGTGTGAGCTGAAGCCCTCAGATTGGAGTATTCCTCTTGCATTGTCATCAGCTTAGATTTAGTTCACAATATTGGTTTTGACACATAGAATTTCAAAGAAATACTAATTTTAATGGAAAATACCTATAGTATATTTACGGCACTGCCTCCTTATCTTATGTGCCAAACTCCCTCTATGGTTCATCACTGAATCCAGCCTATGTCCCTCGTGTGTGTGTGTGCTCAGTTGCTCAGTTGTGTCTGACTCTGACAACCGCATGGGCTGTTGCCTGCCAGGCTCCTCTGTTCATGGAATTTTTCAGGCAAGAATACTGGAGTAGGTTACTATTTCCTCCTTCGGTGAATCTTTCACCCCAGGAGTTAAGCCCTCATCTCTTGTGTCTGCTGCGTTGGCAGATGCGCCACCTAACCAAACTGAAGTTCACTTCTTCATCTTTTAATGACTTTCTCTATCAGGCCTTACTCTTTACAATTACAAAACAAAACAAAAACAAAAACAAAAAAACCTCAAGAGTCCCTTGGACTGCAAGGAGATCAAACCAGTCAATTCTAAAGGAAATCAATCCTGAATATTCACTGGATGCTGAAGCTGAAGCACCAATACTTTGGCCACCTGATATGAAGTGCCAACTCATTAGACAAGACCCTGCTACTGGGAAAGATTGAAGGCAGAAGGAGAAGGGGATGACAGAGGACGAGGTGGTCGGATGGCATCACTGGCTCGATGGACATGAGTGTGAGCAAGCTCTGGGAGATGGTGGAGGACAGGGAAGCCTTGAGTGCTACATTCCCTGGGGTCGCAAAGTCGGACGCACCTGAGCAACTGAACAACAGTGACAACAATTATTAAAAACATTTCTGAATGAAAATGATGCAAACTAGGAACTTCGTCTTTTCGGAATGAATTCATATGCCTTCTCCTAGATGAGCAGAATCAGTGGCATTCCAAAATAATCAGTTAATTTCTATCAGAAGTCTCTGCTGGGTAAAAATCTCTTTAACTTTCCAAGACCCTTGGCAAGGACCTTACTCTTCTCTACTTGTGCTGCTTGAACGATGTCCACATTCCTTCTGGATGCATTAAACATGGTCAGAAAATGCACTTTGGGATCAGTAAGATTTCTTTGGTAACTTCTTTGTGAAAAACTAGACACAGGTTTGAGAAATAAAACAGCTTCTCAAGCCTATGATTAGTTCTGAAGCACTTGGTGTTGTGTATTTGCTTTGTGGCTACATATCTCTTGCCTTTCAAATGTACTGCTTTTTCCAGTGATTTTTATATGTTAAATAAAATAGGACTATAACACTGAATTTTACCATGTGTAGAGTGTTATATGTCTCTAGTTACACCATATATAATTTATAGGGTCTTAGACAAGTTAATTAAAATCTTAAAGCCTTGGCTTCTTTGTGAATAAAATAAGAGATAATTGCAGAAACTTCCTTAAAGCGTTTGAGGATTTAATTATATGTGAGGCACGTGTACACTGTCTGGTGCATGCTAAACACCTAATAAATATTATTTATTGCTTGTTTTTTTGTGAAAAGGGGCTTAAAGCACTTGTTTATACATAATTTGATTTAAGTCACAAAAACTCTATCATATTGAAAATACTTTTCACATTTTACATATGAAATACCTGAACACCAGAGATACTAAGTGAGGAGTGGAGAAGCTTGGATGTGGTACAGGACCACTTAACTCCAGTACTGCACGCTCCACATTTTAGCACAGCTACCAGAAGGCTTCCCTGGTGGCTCGGAGGGTAAAGCATCTGCCTGCAATGAAGGAGCCCTGGGTTCGATCCCTGGGTGGGAAAGATCCCCTGGAGAAGGAAATGGCAACCCACTCAAGTATTCTTGCCTGGAGAATCCCAGGGATGGAGGAGCATGGTGGGCTACAGTCCACAGGGTTGCAAAGAGTCGGACACGACTGAGTGAATTGCATTACAATGCATTACCAGAAGGCTTAGGAAGGAGGTTTATCCTATAAGGAGATGCTGCCAGTCCATCAACTACGTTTGTCAGCATTGTTTTTAAAACCCTGGAACATGAACCCTTCAACAATATGGCATCACTTCCACTCTACCACATTCATGTAGGGACCATTATTTGTCTAGTGGGTTATTGCCCTGGCTTCCTGACTTGTCACTTTGATTGTGTCTTTGCCAGCTATCACCCCAACACACAGAGTGTATCATCAACACCTTAGACCACATGATATTTAATCTTCAATGAGATCCCATCACTCATGTGCTCCAAATATTTCACTGGTTACATGTGCTTCATTTGCCATGATTTTATAAAAGTTAAATGATATAAGTAGGTACATGATTAAGTGCATGTAAGTATCATAAAATGATGTTTAGCATTACATATATTGCTATATATACACATATAAAACATATATGTAAATATATATATAAAGCTAAACACCATTTTCATTGGAGAAGGAAGATTCTCCAGTTTTCTTGCCTGGAGAATCCCAGGGACGGGGGAAGCCTGGTGGGCTGCCATCTATGGGGTTGCACAGAGTCAAGCACAACTGAAGCGACTGCAGCAGCAGCAAACACCATTTTAGGAATATATATGTGTGTGTGTGTACACATATGCATGCACACACACACACACATGTGTATACAGTTGACCCTTGAACAATGTAGGTTTGAATTGAATCCAGTCATCCACGAATTTGTTTCAATAGTAAATATTGAGAACTGCACAATATGGTTGTGTGAATCTGTGGATTAGAACCTTGGATACAGAAAGCTAAATTTAAAATTTTCAACTCTGTGGAGGGTAGGTGATCTTAACTCTCATGTCAACTGTCAGTTGAAAGTTCAACAGTTCAAAGGTCAACTGTCAGTTCAGTTCAGTCACTCAGTCATATCTGACTCTTTGTGACCCCATGGAGTGCAGCATGCCAGGCTTCCCTGTCCATCACCAACTCCTGGAGTTTACCCAAACTCATGTCCATTGAGTCGGTGATGCCATCCAACCATCCCATCCTCTATAATCCCCGTCTCCTCCTGCCTTCAATCTTTCCCAGCATCAGGGTCTTTTCAAATGAGTCAGCTCTTCGCATCAGGTGGCCAAAGTATTGGAGTCTCAGCTTCAGCATCTGTCCTTCCAATGAATATTCATGTCTGATTTCCTTTAGGATGGACTAGTTTGATCTCCTTGCAGTCCAAGGGATTCTCAAGAGTTTTTCCCAACACCACAATTCAAAAGCATGAATTCTTCGGTGCTCAGCTTTCTCTATACTCCAACTCTCACATCCATATATGACTACTGGAAAAACAATAGCTTTGATTAGATAGACCTTTGTCGGCTTTGACAACAAAGGTCAACTATATATTTATTTATTTGTTTTTACCATGGCGCATTTTCATCATACAAAAAGTAGGGATCATTTGAAAGAGAATACCTAGTGTTACAAGGATCAGTTCAGTTCAGTTCAGTTCAGTCGCTCAGTCGTGTCCGACTCCTTGCGACCCCATGAATCGCAGCACGCCAGGCCTTCCTGTCCATCACATCCCCCGGAGTTCACTCAGACTCACGTCCATCAAGTCAATGATGCCATCCAGCCATCTCATCCTCTATCGTCCCCTTCTCATCCTGTCTCCAATCCCTCTCAGCATCAGAGTCTTTCCCAATGAGTCAGCTCTTTGCATGAGGTGGCCAAAGTACTGGAGTTTCAGCTTTAGCATCATGCCTTCCAAAGAAATCCCAGAGTTGATCTCCTTCAGAATGGACTGGTTGGATCTCCTTGCAGTCCAAGGGACTTTCAAGAGTCTTCTCCAACACCACAGTTGAAAAGCATCAATCCTTCGGTGCTCAGCTTTCTTCACAGTCCAACTCTCACATCCATACATGACCACAGGAAAAACAACTGAAACAAAAAGACCAAAGATCTTATGGTTCCTGAACCGAAGCTGTTTCTATTTTCCAAGTCATTTCTTTACAAGGGTTACAAGAGTTATTTTTACATTCCTTGGAAGTTGAACTTCAAATGTATATTTCTAAAATAGGAATTAAATCTGTTTTGTTTTTATTTTGTTCAGGATCTAATGTTCCAACAGGCAGTTGATACGTAGGGAGATCTATCTTATATTCCAGATTCAGTCATTTTTCTCTGTTTGATTCTGAGTAAATTGGCTTCCCTGGTGGCTCAGAGGGTAAAGCCTCTGCCTGCAATGCAGGAGACCAGGGTTCTATTCCTGAGTCAGGAAGATCCCCCAGAGAAGGAAATGGCAACCCACTCCAGTATTCTTTCCTGGAGAATCCCATGGAAGGAGGAGCCTGGTGGGGAACAGTCCACAGGGTCACACAGAGTCAAACACGACTGAGTGACTTCACTTTCACTTTCTCCATGCCTCAATTTCTTCAACTGAGAAGAGCCTATGTTATAATTATTTCCAAGTTGAAATATTCTGTGAATAGCAATAAAGTTTAGCAGATCCTTGGAATTGTGCTTATCCAATTAAACTTCTCAATTAAAACACAGCAGTGGCCACAGGACTGGAAAAGGTCAATTTTCATTCCAATCCCAAAGAAAGGCAATCCCGAAGAATGTTCAAACTACCACACAATTGCACTCATCTCACACGCTAGCAAAGTAATGCTCAAAATCCCCCAAGCCAAGCTTTAGTAGTTTGTGAACCATGAAATTCCAGATATTCAAGCTGGATTTAGAAAAGGCAGGGGAACCAGAGATCAAATTGCCAACATCCATTGGATCATCAAAAAGCAAAAGAGTTCTTGAAAAACATCTACTTCTGCTTTATTGACTACACCAAAGCCTTGACTGTGTGGATCACAACAAACTGTGGAAAATTCTTCAGGAGATGGGAATACTGGACCACCCTACCTGCCTCCTGAGAAATCTGTATGCAAGTGAAGAAGCAACAGTTAGAACTGGACATGGAACAACAGACTGGTTCCAAATCAGGAAAGGAGTATGTCAAGGCTGTACGTTGTCACCCTGCTTATTTAACTTATATGCAGAGAATATCATGAGAAATGCCAGGTTAGATGAAATACAAGCTGGAATCAACATTTCTGGGAGAAATATCAATAACCTCAGATATGTAGATGACAGCAACCTTATGACAGAAAGCGAAGACAAACTAAAGAGCTTCTTGATGAAAGTGAAAGAGTAGAGTGAAAAAGTTGGCTTAAAACTCAGCATTCAGAAAACTAAGATCATGGCATTCAATCCCATCACTTCATGGCAAATAGATGGGGAAACAATGGAAACAGTGAAAGACTTTATTTTCTTGGGCTCCAAAACTCACTGAAGATGGTGAGTGCAGCCATGAAATTAAAAGTTGCTTACTCCTTCGAAGAAAAGCTATGACCAACCTAGACAGCATATTAAAAAACAGAGACATTACGTTGTCAACAAAGGTCTGTCTAGTCAAGGCTATGTTTTATCCAGTGGTCATGTATGGATGTGAGAGTTGGACTATAAAGAAAGCTAAGTGCAGCAGAAGTGATGCTTTTGAACTATGGTGTTGGAGAAGACTCTTGAGAGTCTCTTGGACAGGAAGGGGATCAAACCAGTCCATTCTAAAGGAAATCAGTCCTGAATATTCACTGGAAAGACTGATGTTGAAGCTGAAACTCCAGTACATTGACCACCTGATGGGAAGAAGTGACTCCTTGGAAATGACCCTAAGGCTGAGAAAGATTGAAGATGGGAGGAGAAGGGGATGACAGAGGATTTGATGGTTGAATAGCATCACCTACTCGATGGACTTGAGTTTGAGTAAGCTCCGGGACTTGGTGATGGACAGGGAAACCTGGTGTACTGCAGTCCATAGGGTTGCAGAGTCAGACACTACTGAGCGACTGAACTATACTGACCTTATGAGCATAAATGAGAGCTTTCCATTTATTCTTAGAGAAAACGGCTGATCCATGATGAAAAAACAAAGCTCTTTACATTTATTATAAAGGACTTTGGAAACTTATATTCCATATTCTTACTACTTTACAAATGTATTCTAGGTACTGTTTTATCATCTGGACTATACATCATATTGGACTCAAAGTCAGAACATTCCTGCTCCCTATCAGTGGGACATACTTTTGGTTATTGGCTGCTTTATTTTTTACCACTGACAACTCTAAATAAAGTCTGCTTTACCTTTTAATTTGCATGGACTGATGAGTCAAGTTTGCTTGGTCTAAATGTCTAAATATTTCTCATGGTCTATTGGTTTCTTCCAAGAATCCTATTTAAAGGTTGAATTATTTAACTCACACTCATTTCCAAATTAAACACTTAAATATGGAATATGTGACAAATTATGGTTTAATTCCTGCTCTTCTCTCCAGCATTTTCTACCATCACTCATCTTGATGAAGCTGACACTTGGTCAGGAACCCAGAATTCAAAAAGTGTGTTTTTTTTTTCCACTTTCATTACCTGGCAGATCAATCATTTTGTCTGCAAAGCCCATTAAGCCTTCTCACTTTCTTGTCCCCCTACCCTAACTTATTTTAGTATTTTGTAACTATATATCTGAGTGATTTTTGCATGTTTTACTCTTCCTTATTTTTTAGGTTAATCAAAATTAATTTGTTTCTTGAATTTCTATTGGGGTATAATTGATTTACAGTGCTGTGCTATACCCTTCCTTGTTATATGTTCCATTAGGTCAGGTACATATTTATGTTATTGCTCATCACTTTATACTCACTCAGGACAGTGCCTGTGTGCCTGTGTTTATATGCTTAGCATGTGTTTGTCAAAAGAGTGAATGTATATATACATGCTTATTGATTAAGTAGAATAATTCTATAATACAGTGTTTGATTTTTTTCCCCTTATGGCTTCACAATTCCCATCAAAACTATTTGCATCCCTTTCTGTTCTATGTTCCTGTTATTTATATGTCTTGTTAGTGTATTTTGTGTGTATTAAAATATTGGCTTAAGTAAGTGTCTAATTTGGACTTATTTTGCTGACCACAGTGTCTGGGTATAGTTATTGATGCAGCAGATAATTTTTGAGCAGCTGATATGAACTAAGTCATATTTATAATTAGAAAATAGTTTACCCACCCTTATAAACCAGTATTTAGCTCTGCTTCTGACTTATAAATAGTACCCAATGATGGTGTGCCAAAGAAGGAATAGATGAGTCACCTTACCCATCACTCTGTGTAACAGAGAGCTACACATGTGGCTGAGTCTCTATAGCATTTGCAGTAATTTCACAAGATTGAAATAATTATGTTTTTAATGAGATTTGAAAATCATAATTATGGTGCTTTTACTAAGGTTTAGTGACAATCAGCTATTGTGGACTGAGTGATTTTTAAATCTGATGTAAAAGATATGAGGCACCTGTGTAAAATCTTGATATTGCTTTAGTATAACCTCTTTGTCAAGTTAAAAAGAATAAATGATTTATATTTGTTTATGAAAATTTAGTTTTGCTTTGATGATTTCAGTATAACTTTTTAATCAATAACAATGACTGTGAGATAAGCAGTGGTAAATTGATGTAGATGCTGTAATAGCTTTATTTTTACTGTTTAATTTAGTTAATAAGCAATGTAGTAGTTATATATTTCATAGAAATTTTCTTCTACCTGGTTAGTAACACATTTCACTTTCTTTTTAAATGTATTGCTAACATTGATTATAGAACACAGTTTAATCTATCAATGCAGGAAGTCCTACTATTTAACAATTCTGTACTTTTTCTCATTTAAATTTATCTTTCTACAAAAATATTGTTGCATGTGTTATTTTTGTATAAAATTATCATCTATTTCAATACCCCTCTTAGAGGTACATAAGATCATTTTATGGCAGAATTTAAATTATGCTAATATGCATGAAAATTTTATAGGTTATTACTATTTTGAATATTTTTATGATATTTCATAAATTAAAAACCCATGGAGAAGGCAATGGCACCCCACTCCAGTACTCTTGCCTGGAAAATCTCATAGGCGGAGGAGCCTGGTAGACTGCAGTCCATGGGGTCACGAAGAGGCGAACACGACTGAGCGACTTCACTTTCACTTTTCACTTTCATGCACTGGAGAAGGAAATGGCAACCCACTCCAGTGTTCTTGCCTGGAGAATCGTAGGGACGGGGGAGCCTGGTGGGCTGCCGTCTCTGGGGTTGGACAGAGTCGGACACGACTGAAGCGACTTAGCAGCAGCAGTAGCAAATATTCATATTATTAATGGAATTAATGATACCTACATTGAGATACTGTGTTAAGTAAATAAAATACTGAGTTTAAATAACTCAACAGTATTTAAATCATAAAGGTGCTCAATTAATGTTACTTCCTTTATCTTTTTCTGGGCATTTTATAGGCACAAACACTTAAAGAAAATGGAGACTAAACATGAAATAAAGAATATTATATGATAGAAATTATAGTCTTGGAGTTTTCCACTCTTTTAATAGCATTTTTATAAGAATTCTAAAAAATATGTTAATATGTAGAATTCCTAAAATATGAGTGAATATTTTATGCTGTGTGAATCTTTTGCTCTGTTTTTGTTGTTGTTGATTAATGATTGTTCTGTCATTCTATTTTTTGTAACAACTATGTAAAGCAGGCTTTGTTTTTCATAAATATCTGATACAAATCTTCAACTAAACTGCCAAAGCCCTATACTTGAATGTGGGAGGGTATGTTTGTGTGTGGGCATTTTGTCTGAAATGATAATTTAGACTTTTAATACACAGTAAGCTAATCTGGTCCCATCACTTCATGGGAAATAGATGGGGAAACAGTGGAAAGAGTGTCAGACTTTATTTTGGGGGCTCCAAAATCACTGCAAATGGTGACTGCAGCCATGAAACTAGAAGACGCTTACTTCTTGGAAGAAAAGTTATGACCAACCTAGATAGTATATTCAAAAGCAGAGACATTACTTTGCCGACTAAGATCCGTCTAGTCAAGGCTATGGATTTTCCAGTGGTCATGTATGGATGTGAGAGTTGGACTGTGAAGAAAGCTGAGCGCCGAAGAATTAAAGCTTTTCAACTGTGGTGTTGGAAAAGACTCTTGAGAATCCCCTGGACTGCAAGGAGATCCAACCAGTCCATTCTGAAGGAGATCAACCCTGGGATTTCTTTGGAAGGCATGATGCTAAAGCTGAAACTCCAGTACTTTGGCCACCTCATGAGAAGAGTTGACCCATTGGAAAAGACTCTGATGCTGGGAGGGATTGGAGGCAGGAGGAGAAGGGACAACAGAGGATGAGATGGCTGGATGGCATTACTGACTCAATGGACGTGAGTCTGAGTGAACTCTGGGAGTTGGTGATGGACAGGGAGGCCTGGCGTGCTGCGATTCATGGGGTCGCAAAGAGTCGGACACGACTGAGTGACTGAACTGAACTGAACTGAAGCTAATCCTGTTCCTTATTTCTTCTTGTTTCAGCTTTAGTAACATATGCTTTTAGATATTTCTTCAGTTGGGTTAATGTAAATTTCAGATAAGAACTACAGTTTCCACGTTTTGAAACCAGCATTTAGTCTATTTACATTTAATGTGCTCATGGATAAGTATGTACTTATCACCACTTTGTTCATTGTTTTCTGATTGTTCCTTTAATTCCTCTCTGTTCCTTTCCTTTTTTGTTCTCTTCCCCTGTTATTTGATGACTTTCTTTACTGTTAGGTTTATATTCCTTTCTATGCATTTTTGTGCATCTGTTATAGGTTTTTGGTTTGTGATTACCATAACGTTCATATATAACAACCTATGTAGTTAGCAGTCTATTTTAAATTGATGAGTTTTTAACTTTGAACACATTCTAAAGGCACTACATTTTAACTCTCCCACCCAAGTTTTATGTTTTTAATGTCATATTTTTCATATTTTTATTTTGCGTATCACTTAACTAATTATTATTGTTTTAGTTAATTTTACTGCTTTTGGCTTTTGACCTTCATTCTTGCTCTACTAGTGGCTGATCCATTACCTTCTCAGTATATTTGTCTTTACCAGTGGGATTTTGTTTCTTTCATAATTTTCTTGTTTCTAGTTACAGTCTTTCTTTTCCATTTAAATAAGTCCCTGAATATTTCTTATAAGGCTGACTTAGTGGTGACAAACTTCTTTAGCTTTTGCTTGTCTGGTACAGTATCTCTTCTTCCATTCTGAATGGAAACTTTGCTGGATAGGTTTTTCTTGGTTTTAAGTTCCTTACTTTCAGTATGTTGAATATATCATGCTAATCCTTTCTGGGGCTGCCTCCCTCGTAGGGAAGGATGGAAGTAATTTCAGAGGGGCTAGTCAGGACAAAAAGTTTGGATAGGGTGGTTCCTTAGGGGAATGCCAGGGCAGGGTACAAGTTGTCTAGCTAGGTTGATGGAAAGTGACAGAAATTGTGCCAGGCAGTGTCAGACATATTAGGTATAGAGTTAAAAGAAAGTACCTGCCAATGCTTCTGTCCCCAGAGAAACTTCTACCAGATCCCTGCCCCTGGCACATACCCTAAAATTGGTCAGTTAATTCTCTTCTCACGTGTTTGTGTGAAAGCCCTACAAGAACAGAGTCTTGATTTCCCACAGCCCTTTAATTCTACAGGACATAAACCCTGAGGGTTTTCTAAGCCAGATATTATGGAGGCTTGTCTTTCCAGTGCAGGTCCCCTGAGCTTGGGAGCCTGAAGAGGGGCTTAAACCCTTCAGTACTCAGGAGAAATATATGTTTTTCTGATATTTCTCTGATTTTTAGGCCCCTGCATCAGGGCTGTGGGTTCTGACTAAACTCTATCTCTACCCCTTCTACATGTCTTGATATGGCCTTTCTTATATATCCTTAGTTGTAGAAAATCTGTTCTGCTAGTCTTCATTCTCAGAGATAGCTATTTTATGTGGAACTATTATTTTGTGTCCATAGAAAGAAGTGAACTAAGGATCATCTTACTTCACCATTTTTATCTATTCCCCTCAATCATTTCTTACACAGTACCTCATCTGATTCCATCAAGATTGTTAAAAATCAACTATTTTGGAGAAATGGAGATCCTCATACAAAGTCACACTATCAGCCCCTAATGTAACCCATAGTTTTGGTTTATGAATTCAATATTTCTTCTGCTCACCATTTCTCTCTTTGCATCATTTATATATTGAACTTGATCCCAAAGACTAGCTAATTAGGAAGGAAGAAACAGAGATTTATATGGGCTGTACAATTTGCCCACATTCACATAGGTATAGATAGAGATAAAATACTGAAAATTTACTTTTGACCCATTCCAAAGCCCATCCTGTATCCACTAAACTACTTGACTCAAATAAGACATTTACTTGAAGGTGTTGACTGAGGTGGGAAAAAGAGGTGGCAAGAATACACAGATGAACTCTCCATGGAAGGGCTTAATTATTCAGATAGCTATGATGGTGTGGTCACTCACCTAGAGCCAGACATCCTGGAGTGTGGAGTCAAGTGGGCCATAGGAAGCACTACCATGAACAAAGCTAGTGGAGGTGGTAGAATTCCAGCTGAGCTATTTCAAACCCTAAAAGATGATGCTGTTAAAGTGTTGGACTCAAAGAAAAGAAAGTGAAGACACTCAGTCGTGTCCAATTCCTTGTGACTCCATGGGCTGTAGCCTGCCAGATTCCACCATCCATGGAATTCTCGAGGGAAGAATACTGGAGTGGGTTGCCATTTCCTTCTCCAGGGGGTCTTCCTGACCCAGGGATCGAACCCACATCTCCCGCATTGCAGGCAGATATTTTACCATTTAAGCCCCCAGGGAGTGCTGCACTCAATATGTCAGCAAATTTGGAAAACTCAGCAATGACCACAGGGCTGGAAAAGGTCAATTTTCATTCCAATACCAAAGAAGGGCAATGCCAAAGAATGTTCAAACTACTGTGCAATTGTGCTCATTTCACATGCTAGTAAGGTAATGCTCAAAGTCCTTCTAGCTAGTCTTCAGCAGTGCGTGAACCAAGAACTTCCAGATGTACAAACTGGGTTTAGAAAAGGCAGAGGAACCAGAGATCAGATAACTCATGTATGTCATCAGTTAAAATATTATACTGAGAAAAATATATAGTGGTGAATTTGCTCTTTCTCATGGCTGCTGCTGCTGCTAAGTTGCTTTAGTCATGTCCAACTACGTGCGACCCCATAGACGGCAGCCCACTAGGCTCCTTTGTCCCTGAGGTTCTCCAGGCAAGAACACTGGAGTGGGTTGCCATTTCCTTCTCCAATGCATGAAAGGGAAAAATGAAAGTGAAGTCTCTCACTCCAAGTCCGACTTAGCGACCCCATGGGCTGCAGCCTACCAGGGTCTTCCATCCATGGGATTTTTCAGGCAAGAGTACTGGAGTGGTGTGCCATTGCCTTCTCCGCTCTTTCTCACTAAGAAGTCAGAAAAACAAATGCATGGTTTGGTCCAGAATTTGGTGACCAGGAACATATTTGAAGGGATAGAGTTTTTGTTTGATTGGTATGCACTGAGATAGTATATATTATGCCACAGATTATGGTTACAAGATCTAAAGCATGGTTTTGTTGCTATTTTTGCATTGTCTGTTTCTGTAGGAGGCACAGTTAAATAGTCGGAAGAGCAAGTATTTGAGTGATAGAAGGTTGAATCCTGGTTTTTGCCTCCTTCGTTTGGTTGGAAAGATCTGGACAAATCATTTCTGCTCTTTGAGTCACTAGCTCTTTGATATTAAGTTTATGGAGTTGAACAAGATGATTTCTAATGCTCCTTTGAGTTCTGGCACAACATAGAAGAACAGAAAAAGATCTCAGAAACAGAATGGGAACAACAATAAAATATCACTTTTGCTTTTTTAAAATATAAATTTATTAACCTTTGCTTTTATGTAAGACAATTTCAACAAATCTCATCTATCAAGCTAGCCTGAGTAGTTAGTAGTTACTATTTTAAACAGTCACATTTAACTATAATAGAAATTTAATTTTATATGTTTAAAATGTTTTGATGTGTAAATACATGAGAAACTGAATATCAGTGATGGGATTTTAATAAAAGTAATTAAGCTACTTTATCCTTGAAATACTTGGAAAGTAAAAATCTGTACCAAAGCTTCTAGAATGATTATTAATGGAATGCTAATAAATGCTAACACTAAATGAACACTAAATGCCTCTTGCATACATGTTTTTGTGTTGTTGAAAGTGAAAGAGAATTATTTTAGTCAGATTGCTCAGAGAAAAAGGTGAAAAATCTGTTAACTCCCTTAAAGCTCAATGAACAAATATAACTGGTGATTTTTAATATTTCAGAAATATATCTTTTTCCTCCTCTTTTTAAACTCTTTTTTAATGGACTTCCCTGGTGCCTCGGATGGTAAAGAATCCACCTGCAATGGGGGAGACCTGGGTTTGATCCCTGGGTTGGAAAGATCCCCTGGAGAAGGGAACGGCTACCCACTCCAGTATTCTGGCCTGGAGAATTCCATGGACTTGTATAGTCCATGGGCTCGCAAAGAGTCAGACACAACTGAGTGATTTTCTTTTCTCTTTTTAGGGATTTGGGATAGCAAAGGAGGTTATATATCAATTAACCATTGATACATTTTTCTCCTACTTTCTAAATTTTGATATAATTTCTATTTAACCAGTGAAACATCATCAGAAAAAATTTCAATTCTGTTATTTTTTTATAGCAATCGATGATTTCATCTAGATTCTTATGCTAGTTTGTTTATTGATACAAATCTTATTTTTCTGTATTTGTATCTTCTATTTTTTATTAATAAAACTTTCAGTTGGAAGGAGAGGTTACATAAGCTATTGCTAATCAAATACTTAAACATCATATTTATATTTCAATGGGACTTTTAATTTTAAAAATTACCAATTTTAATTAAATAATGAAGTGCATGAAATAAAGCATTCCATGGTGAGATGAAAGTAACCTAAATTCAAGAACAAGGAAAGTTTTATTGCATAATACTGTTCTAGAAAGCATAACTCAGTGACTTCCCTAGTGAAGCATCAAAAACTTGAGTATTGGGTACCATGCCTGCAGAACAAATGAATCAGAATCTCTGGAGATATGTTCTGTAATTTCCATTTTTTTTCAGTGATTCAAAGGACTTTTAATATTTGTCAGATCTTAAAACTCTTATTCTGTAACAGAAAGAGGGAAAATAAAAAATTTTTAAATTGTAATTTTCAATGAGGTAACTCAATATTAGTTATATGTAAGGCTGTAATATTATATATTTTTGTAGTTGCTTAGTCACTAAGTTGTGCCCATTTTTCTGGAACATCCAATCGAATAATTTGAACCCTTTTAGAAAGTGCTAGGTGATTTTAAATGGTATGATAAAATATATATATTAGAAGGTCAACAGTTTTTGTATTCTCTAGTAAAAATGACATGAAATTATTCTGGAAGTTGTTTTCATTAAAAGTAAGATTATTTTTTTAAAACGAAAACAAAGCACACAGTTACAAATATAAGAAATTTATGTAAAGCAGAAAATTACAAAAGACAATTTTTAAAGTCTTAAAAAGAAGAATTAAGTGACTTCTACTTAAATCACCACATCACAAACACATCTAAGATTAGAGAAAAAAAAAAAACAGATATTAAGACAATATGGTAAATCTTGCTACTCCAAATAAAAAAATATAAAATTTAAAAATTAATGTAGAAAATTTTTAAATGAAAATAAATATATAAATAAATGGGGCATATCTGATAGAGAATGGGGTTTTTATAAAGTACTCTTAAAACTACTAATCAGAAGATGAAAACACAACTGGAATTATTAACAAAGCCTATAATAAGCCATTTCCTAAAATAAATACTAATGACATATGGACATAGGCATAAATATTCAAACTCACTAGCAATCAAAAATGCAATTTTAGAAAGAATGCAAACTAATTTTTTGCCTGTTGATTTTGAAAAGAATTTTAAAAATCTAATTCACCAGGTGGAAGGTGAGAAGAAATGAACACTGTGAGAAATCACAGCTGACAGGCATGTTAATTGCTAGAAACTTACTTTACTTCAATTTAGAAATATTTATCAGAGGCTCTGAAAAATTTCATGTAATTTTACTTAACAATTCTTCTTAGGAAACTCATCCTGAGAGACTATTCATAAATCTATGCAGCAATTTGATATAAGGGCAAATGGTATATAAAATGAAAAAATTAGATGAACATCCTAAATGTCTACAAAGAGAAGAGAGACTAAATACTTTATGACTATAGACAGAACTCCAAAATATTATTTTAATATAGCATACAGAAATATAAGTAACCAAAATTAAACAGTGCTTAGATCAATAATAAAGATTCAGAGATTATGAATAATTCAATCATCTACATCTGTGGACTGCAATTAAAAAATTAATTTTTTTCAGTTTTTGCTATCAAGAAAATCAAGAAAATAAATGACTTGCACACTCTTATGTGTATTAACAGCTAGTTTCTGTTGGAGGATAGCAATATTTTTATAATAATCATAAGTAAGACTACATACCAGTATTTAACATGTACTAACTGATTTGCTCCCCATGACAGCCCTCTAAAGAGATTATCTCTGCTGATAAATGAGAAACTTAATCATAAATTAAAGATGAAAGTGGAATATGAAACTTGGTAGACCATCTCCTGTATCTATGAAACAAGGAGCAGTCTACAATACTATCAATAATATTCTTTAAACAAAGCAATATACCATTTTTTAGAACTACAAATGGAATAATCACAGTATCCAGTGACATATTAGCCAACAAAGAGTGCTTATATAAGTTACTAATAATTAACATCATAATACTATATTCTAAAGTCTATAAATGAAATAATGAATACATTTAACAATTATTTTATTTCTATATATCATTCTTAAATTTTTATATATTTGGAAAGTAAACCATAAGCTACTTAATAACATTTAAGAAAATAATATATAGTGAGGGAAATTACAAAATATTCAAACATGAATGAAAATTACATATTATATATTGAGCTATGTATGTGTCATAGTTTGAAAGAAGCACATAACAATATTTAGAAAATGAAATATTTTCATTAAGAAATAGGAAGGAATGAAGGAATAATTACAAAATAGATGAGTATTTAAATCTGTAACATAATAATTTATTTCCAGAAATTCAAGTTCCAGAAAACAAATTTGAAGAAATGAGAACGTAAATTAATAGTATAGAGAAAAAAATAGAAAAATTTCACCAAGACTGTTTTTATGAAAATACTACTAAGACACTCTAGCAGAAGGGATGATGAAAACAAGCAAAAATAATAAAGAAGGAAAAGAAAAGAATGAAAGAGATTATACCATAAAGAAGAATATTACTCATAAAGAAATATTATGAAGACTGGTCTTTATAATGTACATTTGAAAATGTAAATAAAATTGATACAAATTTAGAAAAATGTAAATTGCCAAAAATTACCTAAATTTAAATTGGAAACTTATAGTTGGCCTCTAATATTTAAAGATATTTTAGAGGTAAGAATATTTCTCTAAAGTTTCAGACCATGATGATTCCATAGATGAAGTACATTTAGCTCATTCTAAAAAGAAACACACCATAAACACAGCATAAAATAGCCTTACTCAGTTAAATCGATTAATGTACTTTAACTCTGAAATCTGGTATGAATGTCAAAAAGAAAAAAAATGAATTTTTATTCATCACTAATGGAGTGAAAAATGGTACAGCTACTTTTTTGTTCGGCAGTTTCTTGCAAAACTGAACATACTCTTACCCTATGATCCAACAACCACAATTTGAGGTATATGCCCAAATGATTTGAAAATATATGCCCTAAACCACTTTTTGTAGCACCTTTATTCTTAATAGCCAAGACTTGGAAGCAAGCCAGATATCCTTCTTTAAGGAATTGATAAATAACCTATAGTTTGTCCAGACAATGCAATATAGGAACCTCAAGTGCATATTATTAAATTCAAGTGAAATATACTGATTTAAAAATGCTATGTACCATGTGATTCCAACTATGTAACATTCTGGAAAAGACAAAACTATAGAGACATTAAAAAATCAGTGGTTGACAGAGGTTGGGATAAATAGGTGGAGGATCTTTAGAACAGTGCAACAATTCTATATGAAACTACAGTGGTGGAAACATATCATTGTACTTTTGTCTAAACCTATGTAGTGTGCAGCATAAACAGTGAACCCCAATGTAAGCTATGGACTATGGATGATAAGGATGTGTCAGTGTTGGTTCATTGATTATAATAAATATACTATTCTGATGGGGGTGGCTGTGTATGTGTACAGGTAGGAGTATGTGGCAAATCTCTGTACCTTTCTCTCCATTTTTCTGTGAACCCAAAACTATTCTAAAGCATGAAATCTTTAAAAAGAGAATGTGAAATTAATTACTAACAAAAATATAAAGATCTTAATTTATTCAATGAATATTTATTTGATGAATATTTATTTTAGTGTTAGTCACTCAGTTGTGTCTACTCTTTGTGACCCCAAGAACAGTATGTAGCCCGCCAGACTCCTCTGTCCATGGAATTATCCAGGTTGGACTCTTGAAGTGGGTAACCATTCCCTTGGACTGCAAGGAGATCCAACCAGTCCATTCTGAAGGAGATCAGCCCTGGGATTTCTTTGGAAGGAATGATGCTAAAGCTAAAACTCCAGTACTTTGGCCACCTCATGAGAAGAACTGACTCATTGGAAAAGACTCTGATGCTGGGAGGGATTGGGGGCAGCAGGAGAAGGGGACGACAGAGGGTGAGATGGCTGGATGGCATCACTGACTCGATGGATGTGAGTCTGAGTGAACTCCGGGAGATGGTGATGGACAGGGAGGCCTGGCGTGCTGTGATTCATGGGGTCGCAAAGAGTCAGACACGACTGAGCGACTGAACTGAACTGAACTGAACCATTCCCTTCTCCAGGATATCTTCCCGAAGCAGGGATAGAACCTGGATCACTCACATTGCAGGCAGATTCTTTATTTGTTATTGTTCAGTCACTAGATCATGTCCAACTCTTTGAAACCCTATGGACTGAAGCCACCAGCTCCCCATGCTTTACTATCTCCTGGAGTTTTCTCAGATTTATGTCCATTGAGTCAGTGATTATATCTATCTGCCACATCCTCTGCCACCCCTTTCACCTTTTGCCTTCAGTCTTTCCCAGGATCGAGTCTTTTCTAATGAGTTGCCTCTTTGCATCAGGTAACCAGTGTATCAGCTTCAGCATCAGCCCTTCCAGTGAATATTCAGGACTGATTTCCTTTAAGATCAACTGGTTTGATCTCCTTGCTGTTCAAGACACTGTCAATAGTCTGCACACCACATTTTGAAAGCATCAGTTATTCAGTGTCAGCCTTCTTTATGGTCCAACTCTCACATTCGTACATGATTACTGGAAAAACCATAGCTCTGACTATAGAGACTTTTGTCAGCAAAGTGATGTCTTTGCTTCTTAATATGCTCTCTAGGTTTGTCATTCCAAGGAGTAAGCATTTTTAATTTCATGGCTGAAGTCCACAGTGATTTTGGAGACCAAGAAAAGAAAATCTGTCACTGCCTCCATTTTTTCCCCTTCTATTTGGCATGAAGTGATGGGACTGGATGCCATGATCATAGTTTTTTGAATATTGAGTTTTAAGCCAGCTTTTCACCTTCATCTTTAACCCATATCAAGAAGCTCTTTAGTTCCTCTTCACTTTTTGCTATTAGTTGGCATAATCTGGATATTTTTTCAGTTTAGTTCAGTCACTCAGTCGTGTCCAACTATTTGTGACTTCATGAACTGCAGCATGCCAGGCTTCCCTGTCCCTCACCAACTCCCAGAGCTTGCTCAAACTCATGTCCATCGAGTCAGTGATGCCATCCAACCATCTCATCCTCTGTTGTTCCCTTCTCCCACATTCAATCTTTCTCAGCATCAGGTTCTTTTCAAATGAGTCAGTTCTTCACATCAGGTGGTCAAAGTATTGGAGCTTCAGTTTCAGCATCAGTCCTTTCAATGAATATTCAGGACTGATTCCTTTAGGATTGACTGGTTTGATCTCCTTGCAGTCCAAGGGATTCTCAAGAGTCTTCTCCATTGCCTCAGTTCTAAGGCATCATTCTTTGGTGCTCAGCTTTCTTTATGGTTCAACTCTCACATCCATACACAACTACTGGAAAAACCATAGCTTTGACTAGACAGATCTTTGTTGGCAAAGTAATGTCTCTGCTTTTTAATATGCTGTCTATGTTAGCCATAGTTGGATATCTGAGGTTGTTGATATTTTTCCCGGCAATCTTGATTCCAGCTAATGACTCATCCAGCATTCGTCTTTCATTTCAGACTCTTTTGTTGACTTTGTGGTCTACTCTATTTCTTCTAAGGGATTCTTGCCCACAGTAGTAGATATAATGGCCATCTGAATTAAATTGTTCATTCCTGTCCGTTTTAGTTCACTGATTCCTAAAATAGTGATATTCACTCTTGCCATCTCCTGCTTGATCACATGCAATTTTTACCTTGATTCATGGACCTGACATTCCAGGTTCCTCTGCAGTATTGTTCTTTATACCACCAAATTTAACTTTCATCACCAGATACATCCACCAGCTGAGTGTCATTTCCATTTTGGCCCAGCTATGTCATTCTTTCTGAAGCTATCAGTAACTGCACTCTGCTCATCCCAGTATCATACTGGACACTTTCTGACCTGGGGGCTCATCTTCTAGTGTCATATGTTTTTGCCTTTTCGTACTGTTCATGGGTTTCTTGTGGCAATAACACTGTAGTGGTTTGCCATTCCCTCTTCTAGTAGACCACATTTTGTTAGAACTCTTAACTATGACCTGTCCATCTTGGGTGACTCTGCATGCCATGGCCCACAACCTCACTGAGTTATGCAAGCCCCTTTGCTATGACAAGCCTGTAATCCATGAAGGGAACTTGTTTATTTAATATAAATAAATGTTCTAGGCTCTAAAGTAAAAACCTTGAGTTAAAAAGGTCAAATTCTTCTCAACATGGAACTTAACATCTAGTTTGAGGAAACAAATAATAAACCATCATTAAGGATGCATCTGTTGGAATCAAAAGTTAAAAGAGAAAATGAATCAGAGTAAGCATACCAGGGAAAGGATAGGTTTTTCTGTTTTACCAGAAGCTGATTAGATGACGAATTTGATGCTGTTAATGTCACACACTAATCCCTAATCTAGTGCTTAGGCAGAGGAGAAAGTAAATGATGAGTGTCAGTTATGGCCTTAGTAGCAACTTTCAGAGGATTCAGAATAAAGGCTGTAGTTCATCCAACTAACCCAGGGTCTTCTATATTTCCCCAGAAGATGAGACCAAACATATAAGTTCCCTTTCTCCATCTCTCCAGGCACAGTTTAAGGTGAATAGAAGGTGTATCTGAGCAGTGCAAGGAGCGGGGGTTGGGGGTGGGGGTGTTTGAATTACATACTGTTGGTATTTCCTAATATTCCCTTTAGAAGCTGATGCACACATCTGCCAGTTGCTGTCATATTGTGTAATAACAACTCACAGCTGCCTTCTTTTCTAGAAAATGTCTCTTAAACAAATGCAAGCTACCTAATCTGTGAGGCAACCCCTTGTTCATAGGGAAAGACTTCAGCCAAGGAGTAGCTGAGATGGGGTTGAGAGAATAGCTCTCATTCTCTCACAGTGAACTAATTCTATGGAGTAATTTGTGCCCCTGATTTCCCTGTTTTGAACTGGGGTGCTGTAGTACTTTGCCTCGACTTAGGACAAATATGAAATGCCAGTCTAACTCCAAAGCTCCTCTTAAGATTGGCGGAGAGGTTAGTTGCAATCGTAGTATGGATTCCCTTCTTCCGTTCTGCCTGAATTTGAACATTTCACTTCCTTAGGAATGTATTTCTTCACAGTAGGCACCAATAAATCTTCTGCAACCTTTCATCTCAAAGTGTGTTTGCAGGAAACCAAAACACTGTGGGCAAAAGCCAAAAGGACTCTCCTGCTCACACCATGTCTTCGTTGAGACGTTCCCCATCTTTATTTGGCTTCCTTCCCTCGCCTTCTCCTGAGAGAATATCCTCAAGAAATAACTCAGAAACTGTCTCCAGCTCTACTTTTAGGAAACTGATATAAAATAGATAATATTTGATTCATGACTTGAACAAAGGAGAAAATTTTAAAAATCTTGTGTGTTTAGAGAATATCGGGCAACCAAATGGCAAGTAAATTAGATGAAAAATCTTATGTTAAAAGAACAACTAGAAGGAAAGTGTGACAAGAACAGAGTCAGTGAAGTGAGAAATGGAAGTTAAAAAAAAATAACCTTGTAGGTCTTTGAAAGATTTAGCCAAATAATTATGGAAAGACATTGGAAGAACTGAAGGTAAGAAGTTGGCTGATATCTTTTATATTTTTAAAGGATCATCTTAGCTGTAGTTAGGTGACTAGACTATAAAAGGGCAAGGGTAAAACGCAAAACCCTATCAGTGTGTGTGTGTAAATTAATCAGTGCATTAAAAGATTATCCTCATAAAAGATTATTCCCTGAACACAAAAATGGTTGGCCAGCATTAAGAAGTCTATAAATCAAATTTACAATTTAAATACATCCAAGAAGAAAAAATATGTCCATCTCATTAAATCCAAAAAGGATGATAAATTTCACAGAATATTTATCTTAATTATTTTTGCTAGCTAAGATTTCAAGATGATATATAAATTTTGATTAATGTTAAATCTTAGAGGTACAAAACAAATACATTAAATGCTGTAAATGAATGTATTTTAGGCTACTTCAGTTCAGTACAATTCCGTTCAGTTCAGTCACTCAGTCATGTCCAACTCTTTGCAACCCCATGAATCGCAGCATGCCAGGCCTCCCTGTCTATCACCAACTCCCAGAGTTCACTCAAGCTCATGTCCATCAAATCCATGATGCCATCCAGCCATCTCATCCTCTGTCATCCCCTTCTGCTCCTGCCCCCAATCCCTCCCACATCAGAGTCTTTTCCAGTGAGTCAGCTCTTTACATCAGGTGGCCAAAGTATTGAAGTTTCAGCTTTAGCATCAGTCCTTCCAATGAACACCAAGGAATGATCTCCTTTAGGATGGACTGGTTGGATCTCCTTGCGGTCCAAGGGATTCTCAGGAGTCTTCTCCAACACCACAGTTCAAAAGCATCAATTCTTCAGTGCTCAGCTTTCTTCACACACAGTCCAACTCTCACATTCATACATGACCACTGGAAAAACCATAGCCTTGACTAGATGGACCTTTGTTGGCAAAGTAACGTCTTTGCTTTTTAATATGCTATCTATGTTGGTCATAACTTTCCTCCCAAGGAATAAGTATCTTTTAATTTCATGGCTGCAGTCACCATCTGCAGTGATTTGGGAGCCCCCAAAAATAAAGTCGGACACTGTTTCCCCGTCTATTTGCCATGAAGTGATGGGACCAGATGCTATGATCTTCGTTTTCTGAATGTTGAGCTTTAAGCCAACTTTTTCACTCTCCTCTTTCACTTTCATCAAGAGGTACTTAGTAACCAAATATTTCAAGATTGCTCTAAGATCTCAGGAGCTAAACACAATAAACTTTTACTTCTTGCTCGTATCACATACTACTATGAGTTGGCCAACTCTCCTGAGCTGTTAGCCTGTATGCTGAGTCTACCAGAGATGCTGTTTCCTTCCTCCTTTTGACTCCACCCAGGACCTATAAGACAGTTCTTGGAATCTTTTTCTAAGATTCTCTGCAAATAGATACACAGTGAGAGAGAGTGGAACATTGAAGGGAGCATCTTATAGTTAGTCCAGGAAGTGATAAGTATGGCTCCCAGTAATATTATATTGACTATAGCTCATGGCTGCTAGTCCCCATTCTAATAGTAGTTTAGGGTGGAAAATATAATCTATAATCTTCATGTGTGCCTAAGAAAAAGAAATTGATAAGCATCTGTCCAGTTTCTGCCAGGAATGACAAAACTATAGACCTAGTTTCTTTTACATGAGAAATGAGGACACTTACTTTTCTTAACATTGTCCTGGTGGTTTGAAGCAATACAATAGAGTAAGAAACATGAATAAAAATATGTAAAGATAAAAAGATGAGATGCATACATTTATTTTAATTCACTGATTATTATGAGTTATATACATTCAGCAATGGAAATGTGCAATATCTATTTCTTAGAATCAATAGTACTTTTAAAAATACCGGATATAATCAACTTTAAAATTGTATAGGTACATGCTTTCATCTATAATACTAACTAAAAATGTAAAGTATCTTGGAATTAGCTTAAAAATATATAGGACATATGTAGATAAACTTGAAACTCTCATAAGGAGTATAAAAAAATCTAAAAAAAAAGCCAAAATAATAGTTTATCAGCACTATGTATGACATGCATAAGTATTATAATAATGTTTAAGTTTCTCCAAATAATTTATGACAATCACAATCAGCTAAGTTTTAAATATATCTATTGATACACATACATATACATATCCACACACATTATTAGATTAGAAATCCATTGGGAAATAAATCAATTTTGGAAAAAATGGACAAAGTGGTGAGATAAGTCTATTAGATATTAATGCATATTAGAAACTCATAGTCATAAAAATATTAGATAATTAACACAACTATGATGTGTAGACCAATGACAAAGAATAGAAAGCTCAGACAAAGATCAATGTATGTTGGAAACTGATGTATAATAAAACTAATATCACCTTTATTTTTAATTATAGAATTAAATATAAATTATATAATAAAAGTAATTTGTTCAGAATTTAAAAACTCTTTGGAAAAGGTGGTTTTCAGTAAAGTAATTCACTATAGAATAAAAAGAAATAGTTTCAGTTTTACACAAGATACAATGATGGATTAAAAATCAAAATTAAAAAATATATAAATTGAATAAAGACCTATAGGATAACATTTTTATTACTTTCTGGCAGGAAAGAACTTCTCAAAGATATCTATTAACATTTTGTTTCAAAATTAAGTGTTTTCATTCAACAGAAGAGAACATTAATACAGTTAGTGAGTGATAAATAACATCTAGAATATGAAAAATATTTTCCAAAACACCAAAACAACTCAAAACAGGAAAATGATAAGTATAGTTAAAGTTGGGAACAGGAAGCAAAAAGGGAAATAACAATTTTTTTCTATAAGCATTTGATAAGATACACTCATTTATAGGAAAAGAAATACAAATTAAAACAATGGAATATGACTTTAGACCAATATTACTGGAAAAATTGTAAAAAGCAGATAATGCTGTATTTTCTGGTATTTGACAAAACTACACAGATTAAGGGGCAACAGTCCTTATAGATTGTCCTTACTTCAGACATCAGCCATGAGTTCAGAAGTCATGGTGGGCTCTCCTCCCTTCCAGATAGCTGGCTACAAATCTGAAATTCTCAGACTTCCTCATGTTCAACAATATGCTAAAATAGTCTACAGAACTCTGGAAAATTTATATACTTATATATTTACAGTTAAAATTTTATTATGGAAAATGATATATATCAGAATCAGCCAAAGAGAGTGATGGATAGGGAGAGGTTAGGGAGAGCTTCAGATATGAGGCTTCCATTGTGCCCAGGGACATGTTTCTCTCCTGGCCCACTGATGTGTGCTGATACGTACGTAGAGTATTGCCAACTAGGGGAAGCTCATCCAGCTTCTGGAATCCAGAGCTTGTAGTGAGGCTTCATTACTTAGGCACAAGTGATTGCATCACTGGCCATGAGTCTGAACACAATCTCCAGCCCCTCTTACCTTCTTAGAGGTTGGGCTCATATCACATGGCTAAAAATTTCAGCCCTCTAGTCACATGAATAATATTTTGAGGGTAGACTATCCCAATCCCAAGTCATCTGTTAGCATAAACTATCAGGTGTGTGGTCCCAGGGATTCCCCATAAATAACAGATAACTCATCACTCAGATAATTCTAAAGATTAAGAGTTTATCTCCCAGGAATAGAGGGGGAAGGCAACACAAATTCCTTTTCACACACAAATCTTGTCAGGGAAATAGGAAATTTCCAGGACTGGCTACACTGGCTGAGAGACAAACATAAAGTACTTATGCTGACTGTATACAGGCAAACATTATTACTTAGAAATACCACTCTTGGATATATATTCCAAGGAAATTCTCAAAGTGATTCATAAGTAATACGTGTTAGGTTTTTCCCTATACAGTTGTTTCAAGTGCCTGGCTTGGAGACAATTTTTGAGTTCATATGAGGCAGATAAATATAATGTGTATGCAGCAGTTGTAGCAATTATGTAGCAGTAACATGAATTTATATTTAGCACATAGGGCTGTATAAACAAAAAATGAAACTAAGATCTACAGTAATTTTATACTCTAAGAACACAACAACAGTAGCTGCATGCTTGACAAGAATAGCTTAAAATTCAAGAACGTGTAGAAAACACTTTGCAACTCCCTCTGTTTGGGGGTGGGTGGAAAATCATATGGAGATGGATATAAAAGGAGAGATTACAAATGAACTGTGAGCAGTCCTTGGTGGACCAATGATAGTCACATAAACATTTGTTTCTTCTTTATTGACTATGCCAAAGCCTTTGACTGTGTGGATCACAATAAACTGTGGGAAATTCTGAAAGAAATGGGAATACCAGACTACCTGACCTGCCTCTTGAGAAACCTATATGCAGGTCAGGAAGCAACAGTTAGAACTGGACATGAAACAACAGACTGGTTCCAAATAGGAAAAGGAGTATGTCAAGGCTGTATATTGTCACCCTGCTTATTTAACTTATATGAAGAGTACATCATGAGAAACATTGGGCTAGAGGAAGCACAAGCTGGAATCAAGATTGCTGGGAGAAATATCAATAACCTCAGACATGCAGATGACACCACCCTTATGGCAGAAAGTGAAGAGGAACTAAAAAGCCTCTTGATGAAAGTGAAAGAGGAGAGCGAAAAAGCTCAATATTCAGAAAATGAAGATCATGGCATCTGGTCCCATCGCTTCATGGGAAATAGATGGGGAAACAGTGGAAACAGTGGCTGACTTTATTTTGGGGGGCTCCAAAATCACTGCAGATGGTGATTGCAGCTATGAAATTAAAAGACGCTTACTCCTTGGAAGGAAAGTTATGACCAACCTAGATAGCATATTCAAAGCAAAGACATTAATTTACCGACTAAGGTCCGTCTAGTCAAGGCTATGGTTTTTCCTGTGGTCAGGTATGGATGTGAGAGTTGGACTATAAAGAAATCTGAGCACCAAAGAATTGATGCTTTTGCACTGTGGTGTTGGAGAAGACTCTTGGGAGTCCCTTGGACTGCAAGGAGATCCAACCAGTCCATGCTAAAGGAGATCAGTCCTGGGTGTTCATTGGTAGGACTGATTTTGAAGCTGAAGCTCCAGTACTTTGGCCACCTGATGTGAAGAGCTGACTCATTGGTAAAGACTCTGATGCTGGGAAAGGTTGAGGGGAGGAGGAGAAGGGGACAGCAGAGGATGAGATGGGTGGATGGCATCACCGACTCAATGGCCATGGGTTTGGGTGTACTTCGGGAGTTGGTGATGGACCTAGGTTAGGGAGGCCTATCGTGTTGCCGTTCATGGGGTCACAGAGTCGGACATGACTGAGCTACTGAACTGAACTGAACTAAGTGTGATATACATTGATTTTACGATTTTTTTTAAAAAGGGCACTCCTATCTCCATTTTCTTTAGGCGAAGGATTGATTTAATAAACTAGAGGTGTGATATGGGTGTGAAATAAATTTGTAAATTCATTCATTTAAATATTTACTGAGCACCTATTATGTGCTAACGTTCTACAACCTGTTAAGGATGAAATGGAAATCTCAGTCTCAGCCCTTGGAGACCCTGGATTCCTTTAGTATACAGCCTTTCGAATACAATGAGACTGCAAGGAACTACACAGATGTAGAGGAACTGGCGTGTTCTCTCTCCAGACCACTTATTTCATCGCATTCACGGCACTTTCAGAGCCATGACATTAACTGTGTTCTTTCCAGTTGCTCATTTTTCTGATTGCTTGAGGACAGTTACCTGGTATGTCTTGTCTGTTATAGTATCATGAGCGCCTTACACAAAGCATAGGATCTAGTCAGTATTCCTTAGATATTCATAAATAAGTATATGATTGGCCCCTGGAGAAAATTTCAGAAGTATAATTCTGTTTCTTTAGAATTTATTTCAATCAAAACGAACATGGTTGATGATACAAAAAAACTAATAATGGTTGAGAAGTTAAAGGAAATTTTTGTTGCTTTTACCGCTACCCCAGGATGTGAAAACTCTGAATTTTAACCATTATCATTGAATGCTGTTTTTCATGATAACCAAATTGCCATTCTAGAGTATGATGTCATTCTGTAGTTTATCTTATTTTCTTTGCCTGCTTTAAAGAACATTTTCAGTGCCCACTTGGAGTCAGGCTATGGCATTAATTGCTGAGGATCAAGAAATGGCTAAGTACACACACTGTTTCTAAGGATCTCATAGTCCACTGATGGTGACATGTACATGAATTCATTCAAAATATTCAGGTATGCAGAAAGTGGTGCAAGAACGTAGAGAAGGAAATGAAATTTGCTATGCAGTCGAAGAAACCAATGGCTACCCACAGAAAAGATGATATCTGAGTTAGGTCTTAAAAGGAACACAGGAGTTTGCCATCTGGACAATTAGAAAAAGGCACCCAGAAAGTGTAAACAATGTATTTAGAAAATAATATCAGAGGAAAAAGCATTATATCTCAGAAACCTGGAGAAATCAAGTGTGGCTAAAACATAGGTTGCTGTTGTATGTCAAACTCAGGGTGAACCTGCAAAGACCACATGGACCCCAGTTCTGGAGAGTGGAGTTTCAAGTTTATTTAGTGAGCAGTTGGAAGCTTCCTGGTGGCTCAGAGGTTAAAGCATCTGCCTCCAATACGAGAGACCCAGGTTCAATTCTTGTGTTGGGAAGATCCCTTGGAGAAGGAAATGGCAATCCACTCCAGTATTTTTCTACAGTCCACAGGGTCGCAAACAGTCAGACATGGCTGAGTGACTTCACGTTGGAAATAATCAGCAGCTTTAAAATTCTTTCATTTATTTTTTTTCTAGAGTTGTAGCTTCCTAACTCACTAAGTTTCTGGTTCATGGGAAACCAGACTTTAAAACTACATGTAAAAAGGTTGAGAGTTCATACATCAACTAATCTCTTTTCGACCACATATTAGCACTTGGTTTTGGCTTATAGATCTAGTTTCTTGCAGAACACTCTTTGATGTTCGTATTCTTATTTAGAGTTAAATATCCCAGAGCCACAGTGTTTGCTGAATCAGGAATATAACTAAACTATCAATATCTCAACTTGACAAAATCCATATTTAAACACTTGTATTCTGCTGAAGACATTAAAATTCTCTGTGGAGAATGGAAATTTGTTGCACATATATATGGTAGAGTAAATTAAATTAAAAAAAAGTAATGTGAGGCTGCAAACTCAAGATAAATGGTGTATAAATCCAGATATTAAATTAAATGTTTCACTGGGCAATGATGAAGTGTTATACATTCTCTCTCTCCTGATGTATAAGAAATTGATTAGCTAAATTTCAAATTCACAAGGTAACTGACTGATAACTCATTTTGCATAATTCCCAAAAGGGTACACAAGACACATGACAAAAGTTAAACATGATTTTAACTCAAAAGCAATTTCTCATTGTATATTTTACTTGTGAGCTGTGAGGATGCAAGAATTATGGAAAAACAGTAAGAACATTTCAGAAGAAATAACCTAATAAGGAGTTGCTTATTTTAATTGTCCTGCCTATTCTGTTAACATATATATTTAGGCAATATGAATATAAAATATCAGTATTTTTGGTATCTTATTATTTTAAAGGAAATATGTGGTAACGATTGAGTATGCATTATCTCTCACTGTAAATCTTTTAAGATATTTCCATGCATAAGCTGCTAACTCTAGAGTCAGTCTTATAGAACAGTAACATTAGAGATATTGATGGACTGGGTAACAGGGAAGTAACAGTCTCTCTGCTCTCTAAGCAACCAGTGAGACACAGTTTGGGTGTAAATATGGCCGTCCCTTACTTTCAGTGAGGCAATTTGAGCTCATTTATTTAACTCTCTTCTTTCCAAACGTCTTGTGAAATGAGTAAAAATATATAAAATATTAATAAATGTGTAAACATATGTGTTGTTAATAATGAAAGGTTTTAGACACCGAACAATAGGTTCCAAATTCAAGAACTAAGTGTAAGTGGTAACCCACTACATTACATAACACAGAACAAGACTCTGTGGAAAGGAAATTAGAGCCCCCTGTGGATCTGGATTCACAGGAACAAACACAAAGAAACAGATTGGAAGCAGCAGGAACTGAGAGTCGCGTGAACCTGGGGTGGTGAACTGAGGGTAACTTGAATAACTTGAACAGTTTCTGACTGTACCACATCAACAACAAACCAATTTACCCTGGCACGTTTGATAATTATTCTTTTAACACAAATAAATAGCTCAGTAAACACTGAAGATTGCTACAACCAACTCCTAAAGGCTTAAAGAAAGAGGAACAGCTCTCAGTTACCTCGGGCATGGTTAGCAAACCAGTGTGCTCCCCAGTTGGGTGTCTCTCCCTCTGTGTTCTTCACAGCTGTCTAGAATACCTAAAGCCAAATAAAACTATAGTAAATATTAGGTTTCTCATTTTCCATCTACAGTTATGCAAACAGTAAACACAGCAAACATTTAATGCAGTAAAGGAGTAAAATGAAGAATCTTATGAGGATTCAGAGGAAATATCCTGTTGTAAATTATTTTAGTTTAAGAAACAGTAAAACAGAAGGAAAATTCTAATTTGTATTAAGATAGAAGATTTTGCATCTTTAAGGTAAAAATAAAATCAGTGAGGAAAAGTCATGGATGAATGTGGTAATTTTTAAACTATAGGAATCATGAGCAAAGAACAACACAAAGACCTGCTAGGCAAGTCTCATGGCTCACTTTCTCATGTCCTCATTTCCCTCAGGTGTCAGCTCCAAGTTTGTCTTCTCTGTATGACCTTTTGAACTTTCTTTCCTAAGCTTCAAGTCCGTTCTTAAATTGTTCTGTGTTTTGTTCTTGTCACTTTGTAACATGAAATTTATTTACTTGCTTACTACTTGCCTTCCTCTAAGGAAGACAGAGCTTTTTTTTTGATGTGTTCATTGTTCTTTCACTTTATTATCAGAACCATCCATCACACATTGCAGCTGCCCCAAAATTTATCTGTACAACAAAGGAATGAGAGCTAGTGAGAGAGCCCCTTTGACCACAGAAGCATTCCTAACTAAAATCTTGGCAATTGTCAAAGGAGTTAAACTGTCCTTCCAGAAATGAAGGAACTTTGCTTATTTTAAGAAGTGTATTTCAAGGAGTATCAAACTGTAAGCAAGGCCCAGCTTTCCTAGTTCCTTAGGAATTATATGTTGTTAAATATATAATTATATGTTAAATTGTCATGAGCTCCTTACATAAAATCACATAAGCAACTCTGAATTTTCAGTATGGAAAGCCCTAAACTGGAGGAGGAGAAGGGGATGACAGAGAATGAGACGTTTGGATGACATCATTGACTTAACGGACATGAGTCTGAGCAAACTCCAGGAGCTAGTGAAGGACAGGGAAGCCTGGCATGCAGCAGTCGTGGGTTTGCAAAGAGTCGGACACAGCTGGGCGACTGAACAACAAATTTCATGTGCCTCTAATGTACTTAGATTTGCTTTTATCATCTTTATCATAGTAATCTTAATAGGGGAGGCACACCAGACTCATCTCTGAATATCTGACACAGATTAACAAAAGACCAGGTCCTTCTAACAGCAACTGAAATAAAATTTCTAGGTAGGACCTAGGTATTTTCAAAAAGTCCCCCGAAGATCCTCATATAAAGTTAATGTTGAAATCCATTGCTTTACCACTTTCTCTCTTCCCTTAGACTTGCTACTTATCTTCCCTGCAAAAGACAGCTGATCTCATTCCTTGTACAGTTTTTCAGTGATCAGTTTTTCTAACATAAATGCTACAAGGCCATAGACATATGAATCAGTATACCATGGAAATGTCATTAAGTTCATGATACATCTGGATTATACAAAGATTCAGTTTAAACAGCCCTGACCTTTCTACCTAGCTCAGAGTAATTCTATGTTCTCTAGTCTGTGTCCCAAGTAGTGGCAATTAAGATCCTCCTTTACACCAAGTAAAGGACTGTGCTTTTTGAAAGCTTGAAATCTGCTTTAAGATTTTAGCTGAGCAGATGAGGACAGAGAAGATAACATTTCCATGGATACTGAAAGATAAATGTCAAAGCACAGGGAAGGCAATGGCCTCACTCATCTAAAGGCCAGATGGGGCATGAAGTGTCTCAAGTGAGGACTCACTGGAAGTGCGATGGTAAGCCCTGCTCCTTCATGGAAATTTCTTAGAGCCAATGCACTCCACTCCACTGACATTTAGGGAGACTGTCATTGATAATCTCAAGTTTAAAACTTTCTTTAGCTATCCCTTCTCCATTTCTCTTTAGGAGCCTAGAATACTTCCTCGAAAATAGCAAACATAAGTTAACACCTTCATTCCTTGTCTTTGATAACAGAATATGACGGTTCTGAGACTCTTCAGACCTGAGATGCACAAATAACCATTTTACATAAGTCAGAGAGTAGGGAGCAAATTTCAGTAACTGCATTTTACTCCTATTAAGCCTTTCTATTCATCTTAAATTCTCAGTGAGGCATTCCACCAGTTAAGCTTTGGTAAATTTATCCTGCTATGTGTCTAACATACACTTTTCAGTTCAGCCCTGTGCAGATTTACATATTTTATTTTTCAAGGAGCAATGTGGCAATGGGGAAACCCAACAATTCCTGAATCACCCAGGCTGCTTACAAAAATGTAAATTATTGGGCACAAATTACAGATGAATTGAGATCTTTAGGTATAGCATTTTCATCTCTGTAAATTTAATGCACATAAATCTGAGCTTCAGTGAATTAAGGAAAGAGATAAATGGGATATTAGAATATAAATCCACAGATAGTTAAATGCATATGAAAACAATATATATTCCATATGCTAAAATCTTCCATGATGATTACTGATTCACCAATTTCCCCATTTAATTCGCTAATTATGTAAATATTTAGAAATTATTTCATTAGGTGAAAACAAGTCTAGAATTATTATAACTTTCTTATGCATTGACCCTTCTGTCATTATGTCTCTCTTTATATCTGATAATGAATGCTTTCTGCATTATACACTGATTTACTTTGGACCCTATTTTCATGAAAAAAGTTGGTCATTAAACATTGATATATTTGGTTTAAAACATATTTTATCATTTGCTCTTTTTTTTTAATTAAATTTATTTATTTTTAAAATTACAATACTGTATTTGTTTTGCCATACATTGACACGAATTCTGTGCTTCTTTTTCTCTCTTTTCTTGTCTTCAATTGATCAGTGATTATTTCAATTTCTTCCCTCTATTGTACTTTTTATTGTCTAGTGCCCCTCTCTGCAGTTTATTAGGAGTTACATATTTTTATCTTATTTTTCTTCCCGTCAAATTACACATATCATATACTTTACATATCAAAGTGTCAAGGAGTTCTCATTCTCCTTCTCATGGATTCCACCCAGAGGACTTTTTCTTTTAAAAAAGAATTATTTATTTTCAATGGAGGCTAATTACTTTACAATATTGTGCTGGTTTTGCCATACACTGACATAAATCCACCACAGGTGTACACGTGTTCCCCATCCGGAACCTCCTTCCCACCTCCTTCCCCATCCTATCCCTCTCGGTCATCCCAGTGCACCAGCTGAGAATCCTGTATTATGCATCGAAATTGGACTGGCAATTTGTTTCACATATGATAATATACGTTTCAATGCTATTCTCCCAAATCATCCCACCCTTGCCCTCTCCCACAGAGTCCTAAAGACTGTTCTATACATCTGTGTCTCTTTTGCTATCTTGCATACAAGGTTATCATTACCATCTTTCTAAATTCCATATATATGCATTAGTATTGCCGACTAAGGTTGGTCTAGCCAAGGCTATGGTTTTTCCAGTAGTCATGTATGGATATGAGAGTTGGACTGTGAAGAAGGCTGAGTGCCGAAGAATTGATGCTTTTGAACTGTGGTGTTGGAGAAGACTCTTGAAAGTCCCTTGGACTGCAAGGAGATCCAACCAATCCATTCCGAAGGAGATCAGCCCTGGGTGATCTTTGGAAGGAATGATGCTAAAGCTGAAACTCCAGTACTTTGGCCACCTTATACGAAGAGCTGACTCATTGGAAAAGACTCTGATGCTGAGAGGGACTGGGGGCAGGAGGAGAAGGGGATGACAGAGGATGAGATGGCTGGATGGCATCACTGACTTGATGGACATAATCTGAGTGAACTCCGGGAGTTGGTGATGGACAGGGAGGCCTGGCGTGCTGTGATTCATGGGGTCACAAAGATTCAGACACGACTGAGTGACTGAACTGAACTGATATAGTATTGGTGTTTTTCTTTCTGGCTTACTTCACTCTGTATAATTGGCTCCAGTTTCATCCACCTCATTAGAACTGATTCAAATGTATTCTTTTTAATGGCTGAGTAAAACTCCATTGTGAATCTGCACCTCAGCTTTCTTATCCATTCATCTGCTGATGGACATCTAGGTTGCTTCCATGTCTTAGCTATTAAAAACAGTGCTGCGATGAACATTGGGATACACGTGTCTCTTTTAATTCTGGTTTCCTTGGTGTGTATGCCCAACAGTGGGATTGCTGGGTTATAAGGCAGTTCTATTTCCAGTTTTTTAAGGAATTTCCACACTGTTCTCCATAGTGGTTGTACTAGTTTGCATTCCCACCAACAGTGTAAGAGGGTTCCCTTTTCTCCACACCCTCTCCAGCATTTATTGCTTGTAGACTTTGGATCGCAGCCATTCTGACAGGCATGAAATGATACCTCATTGTGGTTTTGATTTGCATTTCTCTGATAATAAGTGATGTTGTGCATCTTTTCATGTGTTTGTTAGCCATCTGTATATCATCTTTGGAGAAATGTCTATTTAGTTCTTTGGCCCATTTTTTTGATTGAGTCATTTATTTTTCTGGAATTGAGCTGCAGGAGTTGCTCATATATTTTTGAGATTAATTCTTTGTCAGTTGCTTCATTTCCTATTATTTTCTCCCATTCCGAAGGCTGTCTTTTACCTTGTTTATAGTTTCCTTTGTTGTGCAGAAGCTTTTAAGTTTAATTAGGTCCCATCTGTTTATTTTTGCTTTTATTTCCAATCTTCTGGGAGGTGGGTCACAGAGGATCCTGCTGTGATTTATGTCGGAGAGTGTTTTGACTGCGTTCTCGTCTAGGAGAACATAGACTGTTCTGGTCTTATGTTTAGATCTTTAATCCATTTTGAGTTTATTTTTGTGTATGGTGTTAGAAAGTGTTCTTGTTTCATTCTTTTACAAGTGGTTGACCAGTTTTCCCAGCACCACTTGTTAAAGAGATTCTCTTTTCTCCATTGTATATTTTTGCTTCCTTTGTCAAAGATAAGGTGTCCATAGTTGCATGCATCTATCTCTGGGCTTTCTATTTTGTTCCATTGATCTATATTTCTGTCTTTGTGTCAATACCATACTGTCTTGATGACTATGGCTTTGTAGTAGAGCCTGAAGTCAGGCAGGTTGATTCCTCCAGTTCCATTCTTCTTTGTCAAAATTGCTTTGGCTATTCGAGGTTTTTTGTATTTCCAGACAAACTGTGAAATTATTTTTTCTAGCTCTGTGAAAAATACCGTTGGTAGCTTATATGAATTGCATTGAATCTATAGATTGATTTGGGTAGTATACTCATTTTCACTATATTGAGTCTTCTGATCCATGAACACGGTATATTTTCCTGTCTATTAGTGTCCTCTTTTATTTCTTTCACCAGTGTTTTATAGTTTTCTATATATAAGTCTTTTGTTTCTTTAGGTAGATATATTCCTAAGTATTTTTATTCTTTTCATTGCAATAGTGAATGGCACTGTTTCCTTAATTTCCCTTTCTGGTTTTTCATTGTTAGTGTATAGGAATGTAAGGGATTTCTGTGTGTTGATTTTATATCCTGCAACTTTACTATATTCATTGATTAGCTCTAGTAATTTTCTGGTGGAGTCTTTAGGATTTTCTATGTAAAGGATCATGTCATCTGCAAACAGTGAGAGTTTTACTTCTTCTTTACTAATCTGGATTCTTTTTTTTCTTTTACTGCTCTGATTGCTGTGGCCAAAACTTCCAAAAGTATGTTGACTAGTAGTGGTGAGAGTGGGCACCCTTGTCTTGTTCCTGACTTTAGGGGAAATGCTTTCAATTTTTCACCACTGAGGATAATGTTTGCTGTGGGTTTGTCATATATAGCTTTTATTATGTTGAGGTATGTTCCTTCTATTCCTGCTTTTGGAAGGTTTTAATCATAAATTGATGTTGAATTTTTTCAAAGGCTTTCTCTGCATCTATTGAGATAATCATATGGCTTTTATTTTTCAATATTTGTTAATGTAGTGTATTACATTGATTGATTTGTGGATATTGAAGAATCTTTGCATCCCTGGGATAAAGCCCACTTGGTCATGATGTATGATCTTTTTAATGTGCTGTTGGATTCTGATTGCTAGAATTCTGTTAAAGATTTTGCATCTATGTTCATCAGTAATATTGGCCTGTAGTTGTTTTTTTGTTGTTGTTTTTTTGGTGGCATCGTTGTCAGGTTTTGGTATTAGGGTGATGGTGGCCTCATAGAATGAGCTTGGAAGTTTACCTTCCTCTGCAATTTTCTGGAAGAGTTTAAGTAGAATAGGTGTTAGCTCTTCTCTAAATTTTTGGTAGAATACAGCTGTGAAGCCGTCTAGTCCTGGGCTTTTGTTTGCTGGAAGATTTCTGATTACAGTTTCAATTTCTGTGCTTGTGATGGATTGTTAAGATTTTCTGTTTCTTCCTGGTTCAGTTTTGGAAAGTTGTACTTTTCTAAGAATTTGTCCATTTCTTCCAAGTTGTCCATTTTATTGGCATATGATTGCTGATAGTAGTCTCTTATGATCTTTGAATATCTGTGTTGTCTGTTGTTTGTGATCTCTCCATTTTCATTTCTAATTTTATTAATTTGATTTTTCTCCCTTTGTTTCTTGATGAGTCTGGCTAATGGTTTGTCAATTTTATTTATCCTCTCAAAGAACAAGCTTTTGACTTTGTTGATTTTTGCTATGGTCTCTTTGTTTCTTTTGCATTTATTTCTGCCCTAATTTTTTAAGATTTCTTTCCTTCTACTAACCCTGGGGTTCTTCATTTCTTCCTTTTCTAGTTGTTTTAGGTGTAAAGTTAGGTTATTTATTTGACTTTTTCTTTTTTTCTTGAGGTATGCCTGTATTGCTATGAACCTTCCCCTTAGCACTGCTTTTGTTGTACCATGGGTTTGGGGTTGTTTTGTTTTCATTTTCATTCGTTTCTCTGCATATTTGATTTCTTTTGTGATTTGTTGGTTATTCAGCAGTGTGTTGTTCAGCCTCCATATTTTGGACTTCTAAATCGTTTTTCTCCTGTAATTGAGATCTAATCTTACTGCATTATGGTCAGAAAAGATACTTGAAATGATATCAATTTTACTGACTTTACCAAGGCTAGATTTATGGCCCAGAATGTGATCTATCCTAAAGAAGGTTCCGTGTGCACTTGAGAAAAAGGTGAAATTCATTGTTTTGGGGGTGAAATGTCCTATAGATATCAATTAGGTCTAACTGGTCTGTTGTATCATTTAAAGTTTGTGTTTCCTTGTTAATTTTCTGTTTAGTTGATCTATCCATAGGTGTGAGTGGGGTATTAAAGTCTCTCACTATTATTGTGTTATTGTTAATTTCCCCTTTCATACTTGTTAGCATTTGTCTTACCTATGGTGGTGCTCCTATGTTGGTTGCATATATATTTATAATTGTTATATCTTCTTGGATTGATCCTTTGATCATTATGTAGTGTCCTTCTTTGTCTCTTTTCACAGCCTTTGTTTTAAAGTCTATTTTATTTTATATGAGCATTGCTACTCCTGCTTTCTTTTGGTCTCTATTTGTGTGGAATATCTTTTCCCAGCCCTTCATTTTTAGTCTGTATGTGTCCCTTGTTTTGAGGTGGGTCTCTTGTAGACAGCATATATAGGAATCTTACTTTGTCTTTTGGTTGGGGCATTTAACCCATTTACATTTAAGGTAATTATTGATAAGTATGATCCCATTTCCATTTACTTTGTTGTTTGGGGTTCAGATTTATACACCCTTTCTGTGTTTCCTGTCTAGAGAAGATCCTTTAGCATTTGTTGGAGAGCTGGTTTGGTGGTGCTGAATTCTCTCAGCTTTTGCTGGGTTGTAGGTTATTTTCTTTCTTCACTTTAAGTATGTCCTGCCACTCCCTCCTGGCCTGAAGAGTTTCTATTGAAAGATCAGTTGTTATCCTTATGGGATTCCCCTTGTGTGTTATTCGTTGTTTTTCTCTAATATTTGTTCTTTGTGTTTGATCTTTGTTAATTTGATTAATATGTGTCTTGAGGTGTTTGCCTTGGCTTTATCCTGTTTGGGACTCTCTGGATTTCTTGGACTTGGGTGATTATTTCCTTCCCTATTTTAGGGAAGTTTTCAACTATTATCTCCTCAAGTATTTTCTCATGGTCTTTCTTTTTGTCTTCTGGTACTCCTATGATTCGAATCTTGGGACGTTTAACATTGTCCCAGAAGTCTCTGAGATTGTCCTCGTTTCTTTTAATTAGTTTTTCTTTTTTTCCTCTGCATTTCATTGATTTCTACCATTCTATCTTCTACCTCACTTATCCTATCTTCTGCCTCCATTATCCTACTGTTGGTTCCCTCCAGTGGTTTTTATCTCATTTATTGCATTATTCATTATATATTGACTCTTTTTATTTCTTCTAGGTCCTTATTAAACCTTTCTTGCATCTTCTCAGTCCTTGTCTCCAGGCTACTTATCTGTAACTCCATTTTGTTTTCAAGATTTTGGATCATTTTCACTATCATTATTCAGAATTCTTTATCAGATAGATTCCCTATCTCTCCCTCTTTTGTTTGGTTTGGTGGGCATTTATCCTGTTCCTTTACCTGCTGGATATTCCTCTGCCTTTTCATCTTATTTATATTGCTATGTTTGGGGTGGCTTTTCCATATTCTGGCAGTTTGTGGAGTTCTCTTTATTGTGGAGTTTAGAGGAGTTTTTCTTAAGTACACCCACAGTCTTCCTGTCAACCGTATATTTACTCTTCCCAGAGAAATTGTTGTAAATACTCACTTTGCTACATTTGATTGTTATTTTTGGAGGAATAATTTGCCATGTTTGACATAGTTGCTATTGTTGATCCTAGGGATGAGGCTTTTCCTCCAAAATACAAGTTCTTCTCCTGCAGACTTTATTTGCCCAGGAAGCTCCTCCTTTGGGGTCTGGGCTGCCCCAATGAATGATGAAATCCCTGTGCATAAATTTGACTATTAAGGGTCTTTGTTAAGATATTGACAAGAAGACTTAAAGCCACCTTGTCAGTCAGCTTATGTCTTATCAGTGATAGACCTCATGGCTTTGTCTCAATCTTTAAAGTCTCAAATTGTTTGAGACTTAGTGGTAACAATTCTAAGTGACAGAAACCTCCATAGAGACTGTACTTAGTGTGATCTGTGTTACATTTGGTACAGATCTCAGAAGAATGGCAAAGAATATACAAGTGTTAGGTAGGTAGAATAGGGAAATGGAGTCCAAAATGGTGGTGGCTAAAAAACAAGGAAGATCTGAGGACCAGAGTGAAGACTTCAGGTGGAACAAACAGCACTCCTGGCTAAGCCCAATTTGCATAGGGCGGGCCCAGGTGGAAGAAAACATAGAAAAGGAAGAGCCAAAGTGCTCTCGCTCTCTTTCTCTCCTGTGTGCATGCACTCTTTCTCTCTCTCTCTTTCTCTCTTGCGTGGGTGCGCTCTTTTTCTCTCTCTTTCTCTCTCTCTCTCTCCCATTCTCCTGCTATCTTCTAAATAAAATAGAGCTGTAACACTGATTTGCCTAAGAGCTGTAACACAGTTTGTCCAAGACCTGAGAGCTGTGACGCGCCAAGGGCTCTAATGTCCGTTGCTCCAAATCTTTGTTGTAACAAGACAAAGAACCGAGGAACATACACTCGCGTGGCAGAAGGAAACATACAACTTTGAAATTCTGCAGTCTGATAACTGTGTCATTCTCAGGGAGAACAGCTTGAATTTCACTGAGAGTTTTTTCAAGGCTGTATGTTGTTACTGCATCTCCTCAGATTCAGGCATCCCTTTTAAGAAAATAAAGGTGTTTGTCCTGCAAAACCAAGGTAACTAATATAGTGGAAACCTCTTGGGTTATTTTCTCAGACTACCTGTTACTCTTACAGAGATGACTCACTGTGGTCATGTTACTGCTGTGCAGTCCTCCATGGAGATGGTGGCCTTTATCACCCCACATTATTCTGCATTTTTAAAAGACTGAGCAACTGTTAGTTTTTGAGAGCTAAGTTAGTAAAAAAAAAAAAACTCTAAAGGGAAAATTTACAAATTCCTAATGTTAGAGATCTTTATTCTAATAGATCTTCAAGCCTCTTTTCTTCTTCATTCTTAGATTAAAATGTTCTTTCTAATGCATTCTGTTTTCTTCTTTGTCTTCCTAGACTAGCTTGAGTTAAGGACAACTACAACTTAGCTACAGAATTTTTGAAGAGATCTACTATATCCCATGTCATTTTCCATTTACTGTGGAAAGTATATGCTATACCAACCATACTATAAAATATATAATATTAGCACAAGAAAAACTTATGAACATTGACTAGAAATCTTTAAAAACACTTGATTTTACATTCTCCCTGTATTCAAACAGAGAACTGCAAATTCTCTCCCTGTGTTTATATGTATATAAAGAGGGGGAAAGGGTGTATTCAAGGGTTCTAGTAGACTTTTTAAAATCTTTGAATTCAAAGAATGTTTAAGTCAGTTAAGCTAAAATAATTTTAAATTCAGGAATACTCACATATATATATATATGTGTGTGTGTGTGTCTTTTACTCTGTAAATGTGTATATATCTCAGTGGGTGTGTTTATATGTGTGTTGTATGTATGAACATACGTATAATATGTATATAAAATAACAATAAATGTGGCAAATGAAATGTTAAATGAGAAACTGATTTTGTATGTTAGCTATGTACATATGTGTACAAGAAGGAAGTGACCACTTATGTGCATGTGTGATAAACATAGAGGCCGTATATGCTAGAATTAATCATTTAAATAATGAGAATTACTTTTCTATATCTGAAATATATATTTACAGATACTGAAAATAGATAAAGACAAGTAATTAACTGCTCTCTGATAGCTTTAGTGATAGAAACAGATGTTCACATTTAAGGCATCAAATCTGAGTGGTTATCATTGAACTGCTGTTGCTGGTGAGCATGAGCAGTGGTATTATGGTCCTCTTTTTCATAGGAGAGAATATTGTAATGCAGATTATTGTGATTGTCTGAAAATATCTCCATGGCTGACAATACTTTTTTTTTTCCTTTTTCTACTCTCTTCTTTGATAGTTAAATGGGACATTTAACAAGCACAATTATGTCCTTTCTTGTCTATTATGCTGCATTTAAGCATAATTGCTTGCAGAAAGCCTATAGAAGTGTCTTTAAGCTCAAGTTTCTCATTTCCATCACAATCAAAGAAGATAATCTATATATTATGTTGCCTTTAAATTTCATGAATTAAAAGTGAGATGAGTAATAAACCTATTCAAGCAAGGCTTGACTAAGTTTTAAAAAATAGAATCTAGGAATTAAATATGAAAATTCTGATTCAGGGCTAGTTTGACCCTTTTTTTTTTTTTCCATAGAAAAATCAAATGTAAGGAGAAGCATGCTGACTGAAATCACCCACCCTGGTCATGCACCATAGTAACCATTTGCACTAGGTTTTTTTTTTTTTTTTTTTACAACAGGAGGTCCTGGTAAGGAATACAGAACTAATAAGCACCCGCTAACTAGAAGAGTTCAGGAAAGGTCACCCCATGTCTGGCCATCTTCCAGAATCCTTCTCTCTGGCATCCATCTTGGCTGAACAAGGCATGCACCACCAGGAAGGACTCTGGGTCCTTCCCAGAATGATTGGCTAAAGACAACCTGGAAACTAATCCCATCACCATAAAACCCAACTCTGCCACATGGCAGAGCTGTTCTCCTGGGTTCCCTTACCTACTGCTCTCCACCTGGGTGCCCTTTCCCAATAAAATCTCTTGCTTAGTCAGCACATCCTACTCCTCGGACAATTCATTTCCAAATGTTAGACAAGAGCCCAGTTTCGGGCCCTGTAAGGGGTCCCCCTTCCTGCAACAAAAGACTCATTCAATGCCAGCTTACTTTTAGAAAATAATAATTCTTTTAAATCTAGTCTTATACAATGCAATTTTTACTTTTATTCCTGAATTCATATGTTCTTCATAAGTAATCAGTTAAGGCTTTTAAATATTTGAGGAATCTATTATGGACAATTTAATATTATTTGGTTTTATATGTATAAAATAAAAATATGTAGTAAATTAACCAAAATTTAATATTTAGAGATCATACTTAACTTTTAATTCATATTATATATAAAAATATATATATGTACACAGATATATTTTCTTTTTAATTAGTATCACATATTGAGACATTGCCATATTAATAACTTATTAGCAGTCTGATTGTTAAAGTTTTATAACATATCTTAATAAGTAAGGTAAAATTTATTTAACCATTTTATTCCTTTGATGGATATTTGGTTTGTTTCTAATTTTTCTCTGTTGCAAATTATACTAAGAATTGGTTTTACCTAAAATTTTTCTTAGCTTAATTTTTTCAAAATATACTTTTACCATGACAGTGAACTAACTATTAAAAACTCTAAAATCTTATGACTTACACTTAGAAAAAGTTCTTTGAGAATTTTTTATAATTTAGTCTGCCAAATGAGGAAAGGAAATCAGCAATTTAACAGATAGGAAAATATATCATTATTATTTAAATTTTTCCTGTTCAATATGATGAATTGGAGAAAGGAATGGAAACCTACTCCAGTATTCTTGCCTGGAGAATTCCATGGACAGAGGAGCCTGGTGGACTACAGTCCATGGAGCCGCAAAGAGTCAGACACAACTGAGTGACTAACGCTTCACACTTCAATATGAAGAATAGGTTAAATTATCATTTAACTTTTTTCTTCTGCTTTGGTTTCTTTCCTTTTGCTCTGCTGACCATTGGTTGTATCCCAGGTACTTTTTGTAAACAAGACTGACAATTCTGAATATTATATCTTAGCAAATATTTTTCAATGATGTTTGTCCTTTTATTTTCACTTAAAACATATTTTAATGTTTGTATGGATATTTTAAATTTCTAATTAGCCACTTCTGAATTTTATTATGTATTGCTTCCCATTATTAAGTACTTACATTTTTTTCTTTTTATGGAAATAGTTGAAATTTAACACTTGATTCATTAAAAATTTTAAACTGAGACATACGATTCTGCCTAAATTTTCAATCTATAAAACAAGTTTTCATTATAAGAATGAAAATACTATTCTATCATCTGACTTTGGTAGCTATGTGAAAAAACCCTACTAATGTTTTTACATAGAATAGATGTAGATATTTCTTTAAATGTCACCGTTAAATGTGCCCTTTCCTGATTTTAACAATCCGTGTGTTGCAGGGAGGGGGACATCTTCCAGGGCTTGAAAGTGGGCTCTTATCTAATATTCAGAAATGAATTGTCTGAGGAGACACATGTGATGACAAAGCAAGAGATTTTACTGGGAAGGGGCATCTGGGTAGAGAGCAGTAGAGTAAGGGAACCCAGGAGAATTGCTTTGGCACATGGCTCCAGTCTCAGGTTTTATGGTGATGGGATTAGTTTCTATGTTGTCTTTAGCCAGTCATTCTGACTCAGAGCCCTTCCTGGTGGTACATGCCTTGTTCAGCTGAGATGGATGCCAGTGAGAAGGATTCTGGGAGGTGGCTGGACATGTGGTGTCGCCTTTTGACCCTTTCTGAACTCTTCCAGTTGGTGGTGGATTATTAGTTCAGTGTTCCTTAGCAGGACCTCCTGTCTTAAGAAAATTCATGCAAATAGTTACTAGGGTGTCTGGCCGTGGTGGGTGGTTTCAAACAGTATATTTTCCCTAACACATGTACATCTGTAAGCAACAATGTTTCTATTTAATGGTAAGATACATTTTTGTTTCCTACTTAGTTCACTAGATTTAAAAACAGATTTCAACTTATTATACAAAAAACAAATAACCAGGGACTGATTTTATTCAGGCTACTGTTGTAAAATGAATGCTCATTAATGAGAAATATCTCAAAGAATAGGAGGGGCCTGAAGATTTAGAAAGGCAGGTATATAAGGCAGTCATTCATCTACCTCATGGAAGTCAAAAAATAACAGAAACAGGTTTTATCTTGGAATATATGAGAGTAGGGTTATTAGAGGTTTCCAAAACACAAACATGTGAGGTCATTTTTAGCTCTTACTGTTTTCCAGCAGCATAGAGATCAGGTATAGCCAAATATCATAAGTTAGTAGGTGGTGTCGTGTGGATCAGTTCAGTTCAGTTCAGTTGCTCAGTCGTGTCTGTAATTATTTGTCTTGATGGTGTGGAGAAACAGACAAACAGATGATTAATTATAAATGGATAATTCTGATATTTAGAATCAAGTTTCATTAATTTTCTTTCTAGATAGACTCTGTAAGTTGTTTTAAAATGAACTATAGCTATTTAAAAACATTTGAGTATCTTCAGACATAGGGAATTATTTCCCTCGCACAAATACAGGAAATTCCCAAGGGTACTCACAAAACTTTCTTGAAGTATTCACGTGAAACAAGTATATTCAGAAGGCAGGCTCATTGGTAGGCAAATTGTAGAAGGAGCAACTACCACAGAATTTTTGTTTGTTTGTTTCTCATGACAATGAAATTGTGCCAGAAAAATAGACCCAAGTGAATAATTATAGCTGAAATTGGGCAATTTACTCCTCAAATTAGCCAAATGCAGGTGTAATTATTATTTTAATAAGGCTAATTGCCCAGTGGTAATTAGCAAAGTGGAGCCTGCCATTTGGGGAAGACACAAAAACTCCAGCTCCTTGACATATAAAAATATAACATGATATTAAAAAACGAGGAGTAGAAATGAATTATATATATATGTATATAGGTAGATAGAGTCAGAGAGGATAGGGTTATGGAAAAATCTTGGGAGATCTAACACCAAATTATCAACTTTTCTATGAAAATGTCCATGAAAACTCATCAAATAGGGAAAAATATTCTAATATACGAAGTTAAGACAAGTATTCAGCATATCTGAGAATCTAAGCATATTTCTAAAACCAATCACATCTATTACAAATTATTTTTAAAAGTCACATCAAAATAAAGTTACCACTTTACTTTTACATAACCTAACATTTCTAAGCCATCGTTATCCCTTAACTTCCTAGTTAGTCTCTCTTTTTCATAATTTTTTCTAAAGAATGGCCAAAATGATTTTTTTAAACTGTTCATCAGAGCAGATCACTCCCATGTTCACTACTTTATAATACTACAACTCAACAAAGAAATCCAGATTCCTTCTCTGGCTTACTAAGTCTTCAGAACTGATCATTGCTGAGCCCATTTTCTACTTCCCATATTACTCTTTGTCCTATACCACTTATTCTTTCTAGCCAGGCCAGTGTTAATCTACTTGAGATTTTCTTTCTCACGATCTAGGCAATCATTGTTTTATAGATAATTTAATGACTCTCTCCTCTCTTTCATTCAAATATCATTTCCCCAACAGTACAACTCTGGTGATATTATTTCACCTAAAATAGAAGTATTTCTGTAATACTTTGTATCCTTTCATCAACGAATAGTTCTTACTTTTCTTTATAAGACTTAGCAGAATTTGTAATGTTCTTGCTCGGTTATTTGTCTGTTCATATTTGTTTACCTTAGTAGATGAATTCCTGAAGGATGATGGCAGAGGTTTTGCTGATTTTTTTCATCACTGCCTCTCTAGTTTCTGGAGAAGGCAATGGCACCCCATTCTAGTACTCTTGCCTGGAAAATCCCATGGATGGAGGAGCCTGGTGGGCTGCAGTCCATGGGGTCGCCAAGAGTCAGACATGACTGGGCGACTTCACTTTCACGCATTGGAGAAGGAAATGGCAACCCACTCCGGTGTTCTGGCCTGGAGAATCCCAGGGACAGGGGAGCCTGTGGGCTGCCGTCTATGGGGTCACACAGAGTCGGACACGACTGAAGTGACTCAGCAGCAGCAGCAGCAGCAGCAGCAGCAGCCTCTCTAGTTTCAGTAATCATGTCTGTAGCATGGCAAATTTGTGACAAATAGTTATTGAAGAATGAATAAATAAATGAATTCATGTTGGAGTCTTTCAGACTTGAAGTTGGAGAAGGGAAAAATAGACTTTTGCATTGAATAGAATTGCAATGTCCAAGTAAGTGGTGTAAAGTAAAGTTAAAAAAAATTTTTTTTTTTACTGTCTTTCTAAATTTATTTATTTATTTATTTTTAATACTTTATTCTACATTACAATACTGTATTTGTTTTGCCATACATTGACATGAATCAGCCACAGGTGTCCACGATCTCCCAATGCCGAAGCCCCTCCCACCTCCCACCCCATATCATCTCCCTGAATCATCCTGTGCACCAGCCCCATGCATCCTGCATCCTGTATTGAACATAGACTGGCGCTTCGTTTCTTACAAGATAGTATACATGTTTCAATGCCATTCTCCCAAATCATCCCACTCTCTCCCTCTCCCTCAGAGTCCAAAAGTCCGTTCTATACCTCTGTGTCTCTTTTGTTGTCTCACATAGAGGGTCATCATTACTATCTTTCTAAATTCCATATATATGTGTCAGTATACTGTATTGGTGTTTTTCTTTCTGGCTTAATTCACTCTGTATAATTGGCTCCAATTTCATCCATCTCATTAGAACTGAGTCAAATTTATTCTTTTTAAGGGCTGAGTAGTACTCCATTGTGTATATGTACCACAGCTTTCTTATCCATTCATCTGTTGATGGACATCTAGGTTGCTTCCATGTCCTGGCTATTATGAACAGCACTGCAATGACTAGACCTCTTTCTAACTCCATACACAAAAATAAACTCAAAATGGATTAAAGATCTAAATGTAAGACCAGAAACTATAAAACTCCTAGAGGAAAACATAGGCAAAACACTCTCTGACATAAATCACAGCAGGATCCTCTATGATCTACCTCCCAGTATAATGGAAATAAAAGCAAAAATAAACAAATGGGATCTAATTAAAATTAAAAGCTTCTGCACAACAAAGGAAACTATAAGCAAGGTGAAAAGACAGCCTTCTTGACGGGAGAAAACAATAGCAAGTGAAACAACTGACAAACAACTAATCTCAAAGATATACAAGCAACTTATGCAGCTCAACTCCAGAAAAATAAACGAACCAATCAAAAAATGGGCCAAAGAACTAAATAGGCATTTCTCCAAAGAAGACATACGGATGGCTAACAAACACATGAAAAGATGCTCAGCATCACTCATTATCAGAGAAATGCAAATCAAGACCACAATGAGGTACCATTTCACACCAGTCAGAATGGCTGCCATCCAAAAGTCTACAAGCAATAAATGCTGGAGAGGGTGTGGAGAAAAGGAACCCTCTTACACTGTTGGTGGGAATGCAAACTAGTACAGCCACTATGGAAAACAGTGTGGAGAATCCTTAAAAATTGCAAATAGAACTGCGTTATGATCCAGCAATCCCACTGCTGGGCATACACACCAAGAAAACCAGAATTGAAAGAGACACATGTATCCCAATGTTCATTGCAGCACTTTTTGGTTTTTTAAGGAGCAGAGTTTGGGTCTGTGGATGAAAAATCATTAAGAGGAAATATCAGGGCATTCTGGCTAAACTGACTTGACAAAGGTCACTGAAGCAAGAATGATCAGATCGTAAGGGTACAGGATGAGGAATTTAATCAGATACAGAAGGTGATCAGGTATCCCCTATTAAGGGTAGGGATTCTTGCTAAGCTGATTTAGCAGAGACTGCAGCTTCTTTATCACTACAAAAGCAAATGAAGACCAAAGGTGCCTCTTTGTGGGAGGGGGCGCATGATTAGATGGAGGGGATATGTGTATACTTGTAGATGATTCATGCTGTCGTACAGCAGAAACTAACACAATATTGTAAAACAAATATCCTCTAATTAAACATTTTAAATGGTAAAAAATAAAGATACTTTCCATAAAAAGGTTTTTAAAGAAGTTTTTAATTACTTTATTTATTTTAAAATTTTATTTTTACTTTATTTTACTTTCATGTCAATGTATGGCAAAACCAATACAGAAGATTTTAATTTAAAAGTAATTATAAATTCCAGAGTGTTACACATAAATGTACAGGGAAGGCCTATGCACTCTTCTAGTCTCCCCAAGGTAATTCTAAACTTTTATATTCTACTTTCTTTAATACAATTGAGATTCAAAGATGCCTAGGTTAAGGGGCCAAGAGAAGGAGTATCTACAAGGAAGAGGGAGTGGATTGGACAATAAGGAGCTTCAGGGGGCCATAGAGTAGCATGTTTTTGGCCACCACTCTCCCACTAGGCAAACCAGGTACCTACAGACCCAAAATACATGATAATATTCACCATATCTGTTAAATGAGTGTAAAGGAGAATTATTAATGTCAAGAACATCCCGTGCCATCTAGTCTATCATTAGTTTAGGGCTTCCTGGTGACTCAGTGGTAGAGAAGCCACCTGCAATGAGGGAGATGCAGGAGGCAAGGGTTCAATCTCTGGGCCAGGAAGATCCTTGGAAGAGGGCATGGCAACCCACTCCAGTATGATTGCCTGGAGAATTCCGTGGACAGCAGAACCTGGTGGGTTACAGTCCATAGGGTAGCAAAGAGCTGGACACAACTGAAGTGACTGAGCACACATGTGTAAATCTACCTTAGTGAAAGTGCAAAGTGAAAGTGAGGTCGCTCAGTCATATCCGACCCTCAGCAACCCCAGGGACTGCAGCCTACCAGGCTCCTCCATCCATGGGATTTTCCAGGCAAGAGTACTGGAGTGGGGTGCTATTGCCTTCTCCAAAATCTACCTTAGGTGGTACTGAAAGGGTTTTGAGGCCCTTGATAAGTTCCAGTGCACTGTGGCAGGTAAAAACTAAGGTTTTAATACCTGATATTCTACAGGAGTATTTATTTAATTTTTTGAAATAATTGTAGATTTAAGTGGTCTTCCCTGGTGGTTCAGATGGTAAAGAATCTGCCTGCAATGCAAGAGACCCAGGGTTGATCGCTGGGTTGGGAAGATCTCCTGGAGAAGGGAATAGCAACCCACTCCAGTATTCTTGCCTGGAGAATTCCACAGACAGAGGAGCCAGATGGGCTACAGTCCATGGGATTGCAGAATCAGTCATGACTGAGTAACTACTTTTCTTAATGCTATAGATTCACAGATTTATTGGAAAGAAATGTATACAGGGAAGTCTCATGTAGTCTCTTCCCAGTCTCTGCAATGTTAATACTGATACAACAATCCAGTGGTACTATACCAATGCCAATAAAATAATCCTGATATAATTCATAGTGCTTATTCAGATTTTGTGAGTGTGCAGGCATCATGTGTGTGTTTGTATGTGCAGCTATATCACATGTGTGACTTTATGTACTACTATTATAATCAAGATGTTCAGCTGTACATCACCATAAGCTGACTTGTATAACACCATCATAGCCACACCTATCCCTTCCCACTCCATCCCCAACACTCAGGATCTGCGATCAGTCCTCCTTCTGTATAATAATGTCTCACAGATCTACAGAAATGAAGCCATGAAGTTTATGTTACCTTGAGTCTGGCTTCTTTTCTCTCGGTGTAATTTCCTTAAGGTTAATCCAAGGTGTTAGATATATGACTAGTTCATCCCTTACTGATTTAATGAATCATCCATTTTATTGCTGGGTAGTATCCCATGGTAGGGTCTTCCATGGGGGCTCAGTGGTAAGGAATCCGCCTGCCAATGCAGGAGACACAGGTTCAATCTCTGGGTCCCGAAGATCCCCTGAAGAAGGACATGGCAACCCACTCCAGTGCTCTTGTCTGGGAGATTCCTTGGACAGAGGAGCCTGGTGGACTACAGACATGGGGTTCCAAAAGAGTCAGACAGGACTTAATGACTAAACAACAGCAAGTCCTGTTCCAAGGTATGAATGGCTGTACCATAGTTTATTTAATCATTCAGCCTCTGAAGGACATTGAGTTGTTTCCAATTTATGGCTTTTTATAAAGCTGTATTTTATAAATACAGCTGCTATGAATATTTGTGTGCAACTTCTTATATGAAACTTAGTCTTCATTTCTCTGCCAACAAAAGCCCAAAGAGTGAAATTACTAGGTTGTATGGTATCCATTTTTAGCTTTAAAAAAATACTAAGCTGTTTCCTAGAGTGACTGGACCATTTTATAGTCTCAGTAACAATTTATATGTCATCCACTTTCTCCAGACCCTCACTAGCATTTGGTGTTATCACAATTTTTCCTTTTGCCATTTTGATAAGTTTGTAGTGATAGTGATGGTTTTTGTTGGCAATTCCTTAATTGCTAAGGAACTTGAATATCTTTTCATGTGTTTATTTGCCATTTATATATCCTTTTCAGTATAACATCTATTTATGTTTTTTGCCCATCTTCTAATTGAATTGCTTCTGTTTTACTGTTGAATTTTAAGAGGTATTTGTGTATTCCAAGTACAATATCTTTGTCCATCATATGATTTGAAAATATTTCCTCCAGTGTGTACCTTGCCTTTTCATGTTTCAAACAGGTTTTTCTCAGACCAGAAGCTTTTAGTTTATCAATTTATCAGTTTTTTCCACTTACAGATCTTGGTTTTGGTGTCAAGCCTATAAATTATTTGCCACATTCTACATCTCAAAGATTTTCTACTTTGTTCATTTCCTAGTTTTACAGTTTTATGTTTTACATTCAACCTGTGATCTGTTTTTGTTCAGGGAGATACAATTGCTCTAGCACTATTTATTGGAATTAAAATCATTTTGACTATTTTCGGACTTTTACCTTTCTATATAAAGTTTAGAATAAGCTTATCTATATCTTCCAGTAGAGATCTTGTTTGTGTTTACACCCTGAGATTTTGTAAGGAATTGTACTAAACTACTCAGTTAACATAGAATTGACATCTTTAACTTTATTCAGTCTTCCAACACATAAACACAATATGCCTCTCCAATAATTTTCGGTCTTTGATTTCTTTCATGAGCATTTCATAATTTTCCTCATTCAGAACCTGTATGTGTTTTGTTAGACTTATTTATATTATTTGCACTGGAAAAACTATGGTACTGTGATTTTGATTTCTGTCTCCTCTTGTTCATTGTTGATGTCTAAAAATATGGGTGATTTTTGTAGGTTGATCTTGTGTCCTATGACCTAAATGAACTCACTTGTTAAGTCTAGGTGATTCCTTTTTTTTTTTTTGTAAATTCCTTGGGGTTTTCTATAGACAGAGACAGTAATATTGTCTGAAAAGAGAGACCATTTTATTTCTTCTTTCAAAACTAAATTTGGTTTTTTGATTTTTAAACATTGTTGAATTCACTTTGAAAAAAAATTTGTGAGGGTTTTTATGTCTAAATTGATGAGGTTTATTTTTGTTTGTTTTTTTTGTGTGTTGACTTTGGTTTGGGCATTAGGGTAATCCTGGCCTCATAAAATGAGTTGTGAAATGTTTCCTCCTCTATTTTCTGAAAATGATTGTGTGAAATTGAAGTCGATTTCTTCTTTTAATGTTTGGTAAAATTATCCACTAAAATCATCTGGGCATGGAGATTTCCTTTTCTAAAACTTTTTAATTGCAAACCCAATTTCTTTAATAGTCATAAGACCAGCACTACGTCTTCTTGGCTGCTTTCTGGGCTTTATTTTTTCAAGGAATTCAATTCTTCTAAATTACAAAAATTATGTTGTGTGTGATATTCCTTTATTATCCTTTTAATTATTGCAAGATATTTGTTTGCTATTCCTTTATATACCTAGTATTATTGAACTCTGTCTTTCTTTTTAATCTTTGTCAGTTTATCCAGATTTTATGAAGAGCCCTACCTGATACAGGCAGGCAGTTAGTGTGAAGTCAGATCACTCAAATTAAGTTTTAGATTGAGGTGAGTTTTAATCTTCTTTGCGAACTATTCTGGGTAGTCCTTTCAGTATACTTTCTGAAAATTAGATAGATCTATTAATAGTACAGATATCTCATATTCTAGTAACTTGACTTTCCTATGGAGTTTTCCATAGTATTTGAAAGATTTTTTAATAAATGTATGTTTATATTACTGTGCAATCAGTTAATGTTTCTTAAAACTAGGATTTTCCATTACCTTGAAATGATATATAGTTAGAGCTATTAAATTAAATGTTACAAACTAAAGGCTTGTAATATTGACTGCATTTTATTTTTAAGCTGCCATATGCTTTTCAATTTCAAAAAAATTGCTGACTAACATTTGGGACCGATTAGCAATCAGGCCATATGTAATTTGAAAGTGAAATCCTCTGTATTAAACTCTGATCCTTTTAATAAGATGTTTCTAGATGAACTCAATTGTATACTATCAAAAAGGTCAATATTTATTATGTAAGAGAAATATGTAATGTGGTTTGAGAAATCCAAAAGGTCAAATTGACTAAGATTCTGTTTTCCAATCAACACCCTAAATCGACAGTAATGATGACCCTGTATGTGAGACAACCAAGAGACACAGAGGTATAGAGTGGACTTTTGGACTCTGAGGGAGAGGGAAAGGGTGGGATGGTTTGGGAGAATGGCAATGAAACGTATATTTTCGTGTAAGAAACGAAGCGCCAATCTATGTTCAATGTAGGATGCAGGATGCACGGGGCTGATGCACAGGATGATTCAAGTAGAGGATGTAGGGTGGGAGGTGGGAGGGGCTTTGGCATTGGGAGATTGTGTTCAGCTATGGCTGATTCGTGTCAGTGTATGGCAAAACAAATACAGTATTGTAATTTAAAATAAATAAATAAATAAATTTAAAAAAAAATGAAGACTTAAGCATTTCCCCCTAGATGAGATAGCTCCAAGCAAATTATAAATCAATGATGTATATTGAATTACAAGTTATACAGATGGCACTCATCAGCATGATCTAACATACAAATGTAAGGTGTATTTATAACTGCAAATAGTACCACTTAGTTAATAACTGTCTTGTCATTTGGTCTTCAATGGAAAGTATTTGCCCAAAGATGATCTCTGATTCTAAAAGATTCTAAAAGCTTCAGAGCTGTATGTGCTTTCAACCCTTTAAGACTTCCAAAAGAGCTCACTATTTTAAACTTTTTGTTTTGGACTGTCTCTAATAATGTCTAAGGATATTATAACTTATATATCCTAATTGCAAATACTACCCGTCTTTTGTCAAGAATTTTAGTTAACCAAGATAGAACGATGTACAATAGCTGCCTTGATATTTGAATATCATTTATTAAATTCTGGGGTTTTTTGAAGATAATATACACTAATATTGACTTTCTCTCTTCCTCTCTCTCTGATGAGAGGACTTATAGTTGTATTAATTTTAGCTCAGTTCAGTTCAGTCGCTCAGTCATGTCCGACTCTTTGAGAGCCCATGAATCGCAGCACATCAGGCCTCCCTGTCCATCACCAACTCCCAGAGTTCACTCAAACTCACGTCCACTGAGTCAGTGATGCCATCAAGCCATCTCATCCTCTGTCGTCCCCTTCTCCTCCTGCCCCCAATCCCTCCCAGCATCAGAGTCTTTTCCAATGAGTCAACTCTTCACATGAGGTGGCCAAAGTACTGGAGTTTCAGCTTTGGCATCATTCCTTAAGCACATTTAGAGATCTGTATAACTACCATTGTGGTCATGATAGAATTTTCCTATCAGCCACAGTAATCTCACTTTGAAAACTTTTTGGGGTCACAACTTCTCTAACCTCATTTTTTCTATTTGAAAATGTCTTACAAGTGGAATTATAAATCATGGAACCATTTGAGACTGGCTTCTTTTACGCAACAAAATTCATTTGAGGTTTAGCCAAGTTGCTGAGTGTATTAGCGTTTCATGCTTGTTTATTGCTGAAGCATTCCACTGCATGGCTGTTCCATGTTTGTTTGCCCATTAATCCCTTGAGAGACATTTGGTGATTTATGGTTTTGCAGATTATAAATAGAGATATTTAGCAAGTGTGAAGATTATTTCTTGAAGGAAAAACAGCATATGTGATTAGCAGTATATATAACTGATGGGAAGTAAATAGGTAAGAAACCTCCTGAGTTTTTGAGGGAATTTCAATGCCAAAGAAACACGCCGCCACACACACACACACACACACACACACACACACACACACACACACAGGATTGTATAATGACAACTTCATATCACAAACAGAACATCAATGAGATAGAAAAAGAGGGTCAAGAATAGATAGCTTTCATTCTTTTACAAGTGGTTGACCAGTTTTCCCAGCACCACCTGTTAAAGAGACTGTCTTTACTCCATTGTATATTCTTGCCTCCTTTGTCGAAGATAAGGTGTCCATAGGTATGTGGGTTAATCTCAGGGCTTTCTATTTTGTTCCATTGATCTATATTTCTGTCTTTGTGCCAGTACCATACTGTCTTAATGACTGTGGCTTTGTAGTAGAGCCTGAAGTCAGGCAAGTTGATTCCTCCAGTTCCATTTTTCTTTCTCAAGATTGCTTTGGCTATTCGAGGTTTTTTGTATTTCCATACAAATCTTGAGATTATTTGATCTAGTTCTGAGAAAAATACTGCTGGTAGCTTGATGGGAATTGCATTGAATCTGTAGATTGCTTTGGGTAGTATACTCATTTTCACTATATTGATTCTTCCAACCCATGAGCATGGTATATTCCTCTATCTATTAGTGTCTTCTTTGATTTCTTTCATCAGTGTTTTATAGTTTTCGATATATAGGTCTTTAGTTTCTTTAGGTAGGAATATTCCTAAGTATTTTATTCTTTTCGTTGCAATGGTGAATGGAATTGTTTCCTTAACTTCTTTTTCTACTTTCTCATTATTAGTGTATAGGAATGCAAGGGATTTCTGAGTGTTGATTTTATATCCTGCAACTTTACTATATTCACTGATTAGCTCTAGTAGTTTTCTGGTCGAGTCTTTAGGATTTTCTATGTAGAGGATCATGTCATCTGCAAACAGTGAGAGTTTTACTTCTTCTTTTCCAATTTGGATTCCTTGTATTTCTTTTTCTGCTCTGATTGCTGTGGCCAAAACTTCCAGTACGATGTTGAAGAGTAGTGGTGAAAGTGGACACCCTTGTCTTGTTCCTGACTTTAGGGGAAATGGTTTCAATTTTTCTCCATTGAGGATAATGTTAGCTGTGGGTTTGTCATATATAGCTTTTATTATGTTGAGGTACGTTCCTTCTATTCCTGCTTTCTGGAGAGTTTTTATCATAAATGGATGTTGAATTTTGTCAAAGGCTTTTTCTGCATCTATTGAGATAATCATATGATTTTTATTTCTCAGTTTGTTAATGTGATGAATTACATTGATTGACTTGCGGATATTGAAGAATCCTTGCATCCCTGGGATAAAGCCCACTTGGTCATGGTGTATGATCTTTTTTAATGTGTTGCTGGATTCTGATTGCTAGGATTTTGTTGAGGATTTTGCATCTATGTTCATCAGTGATATTGGCCTGCAGTTTTCTTTTTTGTGGTGTCTTTGTCAGGTTTTGGTATTAGGGTGATGGTGGCCTCATAGAATGAGTTTGGCAGTTTACCTTCCTCTGCAATTTTCTGGAATAGTTTCAGTAAGATAGGTGTTAGCTCTTCTCAAAATTTTTGGTAGAATTCAGCTGTGAAGCCGTCTGGACCTGGGCTTTTGTTTGCTGGAAGATTTCTGATTACAGTACAGTTAGACCCCTCTCTAACACCATACACAAAAATAAACTCAAAATGGATTAAAGATCTAAATGTAAGACCAGAAACTATAAAACTCCTAGAGGAGAACATAGGCAAAACACTCTCCGACATAAATCACAGCAGGATCCTCTATGATCCATCTCCCAGTATACTGGAAATAAAAGCAAAGATAAACAAATGGGATCTAATTAAAATTAAAAGCTTCTGCACAACAAAGGAAACTATAAGCAAGGTGAAAAGACAGCCTTCTGAATGGGAGAAAACAATAGCAAATGAAACAACTGACAGACAACTAATCTCAAAGATATATAAGCAACTTATGCAGCTCAACTCCAGAAAAATAAATGATCCAATAAAAAAATGGGCCAAAGAACTAAATAGGCATTTCTCCAAAGAAGACATACGGATGGCTAACAAACACATGAAAAAGATGCTCAACATCACTCATTATCAGAGAAATGCAAATCAAGACCACAATGAGGTATCATTTCACACCAGTCAGAATGGCTGCGATCCAAAAGTCTACAAGCAATAAATGCTGGAGAGGGTGTGGAGAAAAGGGAACCCTCTTACACTGCTGGTGGGAATGCAAACTAGTACAGCCATTATGGAAAACAGTGTGGAGATTCCTTAAAAAATTGCAAATAGAACTGCCTTATGACCCAGCAATCCCACTGCTGGGCATACACACTGAGGAAACCAGAATTGAAAGAGACACATGTACCCCAATGTTCATTGCAGCGCTGTTTATAATAGCCAGGACATGGAAGCAACCTAGATGTCCATCAGCAGATGAATGGATAAGAAAGCTGAGGTTCATATACACTATGGAATACTACTCAGCCCTTAAAAAGAATAAATTTGACTCAGTTCTAATGAGATGGATGAAATTGGAACCGATTATACAGAGTGAAGTAAGCCAGAAAGAAAAACACCGATACAGTATACTGACACACATATATATGGAATTTAGAAGACAGTAATGATGACCCTATATGTGAGACAACAAGAGACACAGAGGTATAGAGTGGACTTTTGGACTCTGAGGGAGAGGGAAAGGGTGGGATGGTTTGGGAGAATGGCAGTGAAGCATGTGTATTTTCCTGTAAGAAACGAAGCGCTAATCTATGTTTGGTGTAGGATGCAGGATGCATGGGGCTGTTGCACAGGATGATTCAGGTAGAGGATGTGGGGTGGGAGGTGGGAGGGGGCTTCGGCATTGGGCGATTGTGTTCACCTATGGCTGATTCGTGTCAATGTATGGCAAAACAAATACAGTATTGTAATTAAAAAAATAAATAAATTTAATTAAAAAAAAAAGAATAGATAGCTTTGTGAAGAAGAACAACATTGCGGACTTACATCAGAAGCTAACTTATTATAAAATTAGAGTAATCTGGGTAATGTGAAATTGGGGGCAGTGCATTTGGTGGAGGATGGTAGGAAGGAATAAGATATCATTTTAAATTGCGCCATAATCTGGAATGGCACAGATTCACTCCAGATTACCTCACATTTCTGCTACTAGCTGGCTGTATAAATACATCCACATCTTCCCTTTCTACTCTTTAATCTTCTTGCCTGTCCCACTTGTCTTGAAGACTGTTGTGATAAATGTGATTATACCTTTAAAATTTCTTTGAAACTATGAATCTATCTAATTAGATAATTGGCACCTAAAAATAAAATCCCCTAACACAGAAATGTCTACAGGGGAGTACAGCTTGAAGGTGAAGCTTGTTAATCTGTTCAATAGCAAGCATAGACATGTTGTATTTATTAAAATTTGGACTTGGCTATTGATTCAGCCTGATTTCAATCAGATTTCTAAATAATCTAATCAAGTCTAGATAGTCTAGATTACTGATTTACCCCACATTATATAATAGAATTATACTGAATAATGGACATTTATTCTTTGTTATTGAAATGGAAACATAGATCTCATCTTCCAAATAAAAAACCAGTAGAAATTATCTACAATTACAATCAGTAAAAAGAAAAGAGTATATTATTTAGGAACATGGTAAGAATGAACTAAAAGAGCTTAAAGTTTTATCTCTAGCAGGAACACAGAGTGATGGGATATAGAACAGTGGACTACTTCAAAGGGCTATGAATATACAGTAATATTTTCCTATTATACATATATTTTATTTGCTAAAAATAAAAATTAAATGTAAAAGTTAAGTTTAATAAATTTTTCAAAAGCTGTATATCACGCCAATACTATTTTCTAATTTATACACTTACTATACCCCTAGCCACTTATATACCACTAGCCATTTATATACCACTTTATACCAATATATACCACTAGCTACTAGCTGGAAGAAACACAAGCTGGAATCAAGATTGACAGGAGAAATATTAATAACCTCAGATATGGAGATGACACCACCCTTATGGCAAAAAGTGAAGAGGAACTAAAAGCCTCTTGATGAAAGTGAAAGTGGAGAGTGAAAAAGTTGGCTTAAAGCTCAACATTCAGAAAATGAAGATCATGGCATCTGGTCCCATCATTTCATGGGAAATAGATAGGGAAACAGTGGAAACAGTGTCAGACTTTATCTTTTGGCGTCCAAAATCACTGCAGATGGTGACTGCAGCCATGAAATTAAAAGACACTTAGTCCTTGGAAGAAAAGTTATGACCAACCTAGATAGCATATTTAAAAGCAGAGACATTACTTTGCTGACTAAGGTCTGTCTAGTCAAGGCTATGGTTTTTCCAGTGGTCATGTATGGATGTGAGAGATGGACTGTGAAGAAAGCTGAGCACAGAAGAATTGATGCTTTTGAACTGTGGTGTTGGAGAAGACTCTTGAGAGTCCCTTGGACTGCAAGGAGATCCAACCAGTCCATTCTGAGGGAGATCAGCCCTGGGATTTCTTTGGAAGGAATGATGCTAAAGCTGAAACTCCAGTGCTTTAGCCACCTCATGTGAAGAGTTGACTCATTGGAAAAGACTCTGATGCTGGGAGGGATTAGGGCAGGAAGAGAAGGGGACGACCGAGGATGAGATGGCTGGATGGCATCACGGACTCAATGAACGTGAGTCTGAGTGAACTCCAGGAGATGGTGATGGACATGGAGGCCTGGTGTGCTGTGATTCATGGAGTCACAAAGAGTCGGACACAACTTAGCGACTGAACTGTACTGAGCCACTCAAGCCTGTGTGGTTTACTTCAAGGAGCATCTCTTGTGCTGATCACCCTTGATCTTCTCACGTAGTAATTATCTGTCCTGTATGTGCATGTTACATTGCTTCTCTTTCTGTTACATCAGTTGCATTATTCTACCTTAACAAAAACCTTCTCATATACCTACTTCTATTATGAATCACAAATTCACTGTTGGCATTTACCTGTTGGAGCATTATTATTTTTTAACTTATTAAAATTTTAAGTTCCCAAATTATGTACTTATTGATATCATTAACCTACAATTATTGTATTTTTATGTGATCAAAATTACATTCAAACTACATATTTAGATCAGGGATAGACGTATACTTTTAAATTTTACTAGCGATAAATTGCCTGCTGATCATAGTATGACCACTCAAATTCATCTCTGCATTTGGTTACATGCATGTTATACCAGATCTTATGTAAATTAAATTAGAATACGAAAGGTCAAGGACATCTCCATGACATTGGAATATAAAGATATTCAGTTTACTATTTCCACATGGTTCTGAAGATTTTAATATTTTTAGATTATACAAAGAGCAGCAAGTCAAACTGAAAAAGGAAGAAAAACTCAGCAGTGAATTATTTCATATAGGCTTGATATTCATAATAGACTGTACCTTCATAAATTGGATTTAAAATTTATTTTATAGCACAGTCTAGTGAGGAAGAGTGTTGATCGGGTATTAATTAGTTTTAGGTCTTTTCCCTACAAATTCTGTGACCATGGACATTCATTTAACCCAATTCTGCCTTGATTTCATCACTTACTATGAAGGTATGACTCCAGATGACTTTCATTTTATTATCTATTTCTAATGTTATAGATACTAATGTTTCTAAATATGTTTCCCCAAATAACATTTGTGATAAAATGTCATTAGCTTATGCAACTAAGATATTAAAGTCTCTTTAAAGATGTATATTTTCAAAATGACCATGTATGTTGTTACTTTTATGACAAACTTATTCTCATGTCTTAGGGTTAAATTATTATTTATTTAATGTCTATACACATTAAGGAAACATATTAGCTGAGCAGAAATTAATGAGAAATTCACATTGAGCTAGTTAAATATTAATAATACATTCACATATTGACCCAATAATGATTCTGTAGGCTTCTAATTTTATTACGAATCTGGAGGTTGGTTTTTCATTGTATTTTTTCTACTGTTGCTTGGCCAGTCATAAAATACAATAGAAGATTCTGGAGTGAGAAGATTTAGAAATATGTGAGGTATCAAGATTACTTTATAGAAGGCAGTTATTTTATATATGGCTACATATGATCATATATAATATTTACCAATTATTTCATATAGTGTGTAATTGACAACTGAGATTTTCTTATTACATCCTATTCACTAGATTATAATAATTTTTAAAGCCACATATACTTAAAAGAGGATTCTACGTAGGTTATTCACTGTGTTCCTACTATGTGCATAGCACTTGTAATCTAGAGCTCTGGAGAAGCAATGTACTCTTCAAAGTATCCCAGGTCATGATAGGGTTCTAGGTCCAGAAGAAGGATATTTTCATTCCTACATGGTAGCATCAGCTTGGATCACAGTGGAACGTAACTGAGGAGGTAATTGAGATGACTTGACCACCAGGGTCCATCAGAGTCTCCTCACCATCTCTCCTGTCCTTGGAATATGAGTTCTACTTGCCTTTCCAGAGAAGAAGCTGCCCCAAGGACACAGCTTTGAGAGAGTAAGGTGTTGTTAAGATCTTCAGGATGGTTTATGTGACTGAATCTAGTTAAGACCTCTGCAGAAACTTGATGATTCTGGTGGGCAGGAATAGAGATCTACTCATTCTGTGGCTCCCACGACAAGTTGTATGTAAATTCCCTTGCTTATTAAAACTGCCTGCCACCAGTCTGGAGCCCTCTGCCTCTTCTGGGTCTCTCCTTGCATTCCTTGTCCTAAGGCCAGTTTCAGATTCCACCTGGGGAAGCTCTCCAGGTGAAAGCCCCAGCAAACATGTCTTATGTAACGGATTTTCTTTTGTTTGCCTGCTATAGTAACTTTGTCTCCCTTTCTCTCTTCCCTCCCCCACCCCAATCATGCGTGTGTGTGTGTGTGTGTGTGTGTGTGTGTGTGTGTGTGTGCGCATGTACGCTATGTGTAGCATCTTAAACATATTATGTACGTTATACACATTTTACACTCACACAGTGTCTTCAGCGGCCATAATTTTAAAAACATTATGCCTAAATAATTGTTTTTATTCATTATAACAACAAAGTGAAGTGGAAAGGCTAGATTTCAAATGCCATTTTCTTATAGTACCTGATTATTGTGCAAGTTTATTTTAGATGGTTATTATCCGATGGCTCAGCAGGTAAAGAGATGGCCTGCGAGCCAGGAGATAGTGGAGACACAGATTAGATCCCTGGGTCAGGGAAAATCCCCTGGAGGAGGAAATTCCAGTATTCTTGCCTGAAAAATTCCATGGACAGAGGTGCCTGGTGGGCTACAGTCTAACGGGTTACAAAGAGTTGGACACGACTGAATGACTAAGGACAGCACAACGTGTAGAAATGATAAATACCTTATTTCCTAGTTTTACATGTTTGATCTAAGTATACCTGATTTTGACCCACATGGGAGTTTTATACCCCAGCTTCACTTTGCCTCTACCCTTGCTTTAACAGAATGCCTAATTTCTCGTTTTCTTGTTTTCCAAATATTATTTTCTTCTTAGTTCACAAAGGTACTGCACATGGGTATTAAATATATTTACCTATCAACTTGTCCATGTGTTATTCATCTCTACTGTTAGTAGTCATGAACAGAATCACTTAATATCAGTCAGAAATTAAGACCAAAATAAGTATGGGTTAAACTGTCATACAAAATAAAATTCAGTTGAGCTGATTGAAGCTAAGTTGTATTTCAGTGCTCTGAAGCACCCTCTTACTGTTTGCTGCTGATTTTTGCTAATTTGCTATTTGGTCCCTCAGTATGTGAGTGTTTATGTTCTTTTCTATAGATAAATGCTTTCAATTCAAAGGTGCTACTTGTATTATAATGCAAAGATGATGAAGAATGCTTTGCCAGGAGTAGATCAAAGTGGTTAATTACAAACCAACCTCAGTATTTTGCCCCTGTTTGTCAGAAGAGGGAAACAGGTGGTGTGTGGTTCTCTGCCAGAACATTGCTATATAAATAATCACGCTCTTTGAAAATAATACCTGTAAGTAAGTCATTTCAAGATAATTTCAGTGGTTATAGATGTCTTTTTCGAAGGAGCCTTGAAATATTTTACATTTGCCAACTCAGTGTTTAATCCTTTCTCTGTCAGTTTAAGTTTGGATCATTGAGAATACTTAAGGACTTCCCAGGTGTGCTAGTGATATAGAACCCACCTGCCAATGCAGGAGACTTAAGAGACACAGGTTCAATCCTTGGAGGAGGGCATGGCAACCCACTCCAGTATTCTTCTCTGAAGAATCCCATGGACCAGAGGAGCCTGGTGGGCTATGGTCCATAGGGTTCAAAGAGTTTGGCACCACTGACATGAGTTAGCACATACACAAAAGTCTGTTTAGGTAGAAGGGTACCGATAAAGGAACCAAACCTTACTTTTAATAATAACCATGCCTTCTTACTAGTTTAGTAACACTGTGTCTAATCGCAGTCTGCACCTGCTTTTTTCCAGGAGCATTTTTAGTATTGGACTCACCAAAGAGCCCCCAACTCATATATAACAAATCTCCATTTGGATTTTTCAAATCTTCTCAATCACAGTATTTCCACAGTTGATCTCTTGTTTATTTCTCCATCCTAATCTTATCCTCCCCAGATGATAGCTCCATCCATCTAGCTGCTCAGGACCTAAAGCCAGGCATCTGACTTCTCATTCTCTGGGGGACCTCACATCTGATCCACAGCAAATACCACTAACTCTATAGTGAAGATAGGTGTCAAATTTAAATGACAAACCGGAACACTTCCAGCACCTCAGTGCTCCACATGAACTGCCAGGGGGCCCTTATCCAGACCAGTGTAACAGAGTCTCAGCTAGTCTCACTGCTCCATTAATATTCACCTACAATCTGTTCTCTATAGGGAAGTCAGAGGGATCTTTTAAATACCTAAGTCTGATCATATCACTCCCTTGTTTGAGACCCACCAACATTTTCCCATTGCCTTTGACAAAAGTCAGGTTTCACCATAAACTAATTTTTCATTATCTAAAAACCATTTGTCATCCCTGCAGTACACTAAAGTCTCTCCCACCTCAGGACCTTTGCACTTGCTGGAGGACATTCTCCCTTCTACTCTCATGTTTCAGTTATTTGTATTTTTTTAGATCACTATTCAATTGTGGCCTCTTCAGAGAAGTCTTTCTGATCAAAGCAGCTAAAATGGCAACCCGTGACACTGTTTTCATCTTATACACTCTATTTCTTTAGAGCACTTTTCCCTACTTGGCATTAAATTGCTGTGTCTTGTTTATTTTTTATTGTCTGTCTCCTATATTACAATGTAAAATGTCTGAGGTCAAAGGTGTTATCTTGTCTATGCTAATATCTCCCGTTCTGGAACTGTGCCTGGTATATGGTAGAAATTCAATACATATTTACTTAATGAATGAATATTGAATGACCAAAGTGCCTGGCACTGTTCCAAGCGGTGGACCATAAACACTGAACAAGAAAGATGAGGTCTCCTGTCTCATGACTTTTATATTCTAGTGGTCATTCTCAATAGCATGCACCATGTTGTAAATATACTTTTCATGTGAGCCTACTTTTTTGGCTTGAAAATGGTGTCCTTAAGATCATCTTACTGTTCTGTATATAACCTTGTACCTGGAACATAAAAACTTATTAAAATATTTATAGTTACCCTATATATTTTAGTTTGTTTACTTGTACTTGTTAAGAATATCTAGCTTAGCATAAAGTTTGCATTTTAAAATTCTTAGTAAGAAACTACTATCCCATAAGTCAGTCTTAGGAATTCAGTGGCAAATGGTTAATATCCCCATTTACAACAAGGAAACCACCAGAGAGTGTTGAAGTAACTTTCCCAAGGTTATCCAATGAATCATTGCCAGAGCTGGAATTAAATCCTATAACTCATTCTTGTTTAGGAAGCACTTTTATTCCTGGTTCTAAGATACACTGGAAGAACACTGTGTATCATCATCATTTTTCATTGGAGAGTGTAGAATAGACAAGGCCTAAATCAACTTTATAATAGAGGTCTTTATTTCATTTTGGAATTTCAGTGAAATATCATTAAGGATCATTAAGTGCTACAGGTTGGTTTAAGTGGAGATTGGCTATATTAATCATTAATCAGCTAGTGAGTTCTTAATTAATTAATTCTACATATTGGAAAAACATGTTTCTAGTGGTTCATGTTTGTTGTACCTATTAGGAAGGATTATTTTTCATCAATAGTGAAAATATAAAAACAATTGTCTACATCTGTATAATGGTATTACTTTGAATTGAGAATTGTTTATAAAGAAATCAATCATGGTAAGAACTCATTTACACAAGGTCAGAACACCCTTAACAATCTATAATTAAGTTCTACCTCTAAAGTTGAAGAAGATATTTGTGGTAAGCTTAATTACTAAACTGGAGAAGGCGATGGCACCCTACTCCAGTACTCTTGCCTGAAAAATCCCATGGATGGAGGAGCCTGGTGGGCTGCAGTCCATGGGGTCGCTAAGAGTCAGACATGACTGGACGACTTCACTTTCACTTTTCACTTTCATGCACTGGAGATGGAAATGGCAACCCACTCCAGTGTTCTTGCCTGCAGAATCCCAGGATGGGGAAGCTGGTCGACTGCCATCTTTGGGGTTGCACAGAGTTAGACACGACTGAAGAGACTTAGCAGTAGCAGTAATTACTAAACATACTACCTAAATTGAACCTTGGATTACTGAAATCAGTGAGTACTATTTTAATCTGAAAGATTATTCATTTTAAAAGAGTTGACACATTTCTTCTTTTTCTACTATACTGTGATAATTATGCCTTACAAATTATAAAACTAGCCTCCTCCCCTGGCAATATTTCCTCTTTTCTACCTTTTATATTGGTCAAAATGATGTTTTCACAATTTAAATCTTATCATTCTTCTATTTAAAGAAAAATTGTGACTTCCATTTTATTTCCAAGGAAGTTCAAACCCTGTTCATAGCCTGTGATGCCCTATGTGATCTGGAGCTCGTAGTTCACCCCAATTACATCTCCCACACTAAGGCTTCCCAGGTGGCTCAATGGTAAAGAATCCGTCTGCCAGTGTAGGAGATCAGGAGGCACAGGTTTGATCCCTGGGTTGGTATTCTTGCCTGGAGAATCCCATGGACTGAGGACCCTGGTGGGCTACATCCCTTGCGTGCGGGGGCGGGGTGGGGGGTGGGTGTCACAAAGAGTTAGACGCAACTGAAGCGCCTGAGTGTGCACATTCCCCACACCGTACTCTTCGTTATGGTCCAGACTTGCTAGACTTTGTTGAGTATCAAAAACTCAGGCCTTAACACTATCGCATTAGTTCTTGCCTGTATCTGGAATGCTTTCCCCCTGTCTTTGCACTGCTTTTCTTTTATGATTCAGGTCTTGCCAAATGGCATATTTATGGTATTCTATCTAGAATATCACTTTCTATCTAATTGCCTGATGGTTTTTGTAGGCAGGCCTTGTGATATTCTTTTTATTTCCACTTGTGTCTTCCCTCAACACCTTCCTAAGAACTCATTAGAATATAAATTCTATGAGGACTGTGCTTTGAAGTTTTTGCTCTCTAAATTATCCTCAGAGCTTGGGAAAATGGTGCACTATATACAGTAGGTGTTCACTACACCGTTTGTTTGGATGAATGAAAAGTTTCTTCAGTAATCCTGGGTTCCACAGATTGAGGTAAAAACTGGACTCCAAGTTGATTTCTTGTCCTTGATATTATATGAATGCAAATCCATGCCTTGAAAATAAACATTATTTTTTACCCTAATTTTAAAACAAAGACTTTACATAAACTGCCTTAACTGGAGTCTTTTATAATTTCATAATTCAGTATGCTCAAGGCACTGTGCAACCAGTGACAGAATTTAACATCAGTATCTCGAGTCCTCTTCTGAACTATTTTGAGTTATATCTAGCAAACTAGTATACTTTGAAGTATGTAAATGCAGGCCTTTTCTAGTATTAGCACAAGTGTTTATGTTATTTTTTATTTATTTTCATGGAATTGGCAGTTGAGTTGACAGAAAATTAGAATATTCACTTGCTTCTGTCCTTCTTGAAAGCCTAATACCCTTCACAAGGAATTGTTCCTGGATGCAATGTAATATGCATGGCAGGAAGTCTTGTGATGTTTCAAGCTTATTTACCCCAGGCTCCCTTCTCTGAAATACCAGCCTTCTCTAATTCCCTTCCAATTCTGCTTCTCATAGTATGAACAAACTTTTTTCAGAATAGAGAATCAGAACCGTGATTAGCAGGGCACAAAGGATGCCCTTGCACTGAAGCATTAGAGGTTTTTCTGCCAAAAAAATTTTCTCAATTCATTCAATAAAATTAATTAAATCTTTCTGTAAGAATCTAGCATTAACTTACTGAAAAAAAATTCAAACAATGCTTAAGATGTTCAAAATCCTACATAGTATTTAGGGAAAATCATGGCATTAACTTTCTTTTACCCTAATTACAAAATACACTGTGTCAATTATATCGTCCAAGTTTAAAAGAAACATCTCCAGAGGCTCGCTCTCAGAAAATGTAAAAATTTATCGGGAGAAGTTTTCCATTACATAATTTAATGGGAAGCTGAATGCAGTATCAAATACCTTTATTACCTTAAATTGGGATTCATAGAAGCCAATCAGATAGTCCTGTTTGAGAGCCGTTGTTTAAATGCCGCCCCTCTTGCGTCTGGCTCACGCTTGAGCAGTGCTGCTCAGCGTGGTTCCTAGCCCAGCAGTATCCGCGCCACCCGAGATATTGTTAGAAATGCAGATTCTCAGGTGGTACTCCAGACTTACCGAGTTTGACATTCTGGGTGAGCCACAGCAATCCAGATATTAACAGACCCTTTCTGGGGTGATCCTGATGCTCTCGACAGTTTGAGAGCCATACTCATATGCAGACCAACTCTTGACAATCTCTCCAGTTGCTTTTCAGATTTGTCAAGTGCTTACCTATTCTACTTCGGGATGTCTGTGGTAATTGATCCTACAGAGTGTACTCATTAAAGAGAGATTTCATATCTTCCTTCCAGTATCTGTTTGCTGAAATCTCTTTCCATGACTTTTAATTTAATCAGGGTTTATATTCTCAGTCACTTTCTATCTCCCTGTGCTATAAACTTTCCTCCTACACATTCTAAATTTACTTGTGTTTGCAACCACACAGAATCAAAATACATATAGTAGGTAGGTATTGTGGAGCCTAGAAGAATTAACAAGACAATCTATTTTTTCCCTTACCTCCTGTGCCTCTAGAATGAAAGCGCTGAATGCCGTGTAAATTTACACAACACACACAAATGCCACCACTGGGATTCATGGTAATATGTAATAAACACTGGATTCTATGTACCAAAACTCATTGGCTGTCTTCATTGTTTTCTGACTTAAAGGGGCAAAAATCACTTCAAAAGTGGATAAAAAAATATGGAATCATATGCATAATTGTAAGGTTCTTATATAAATAAGCTCTATAATAGCTTCTCTAATTTGTGTATTTAAATATTATTTTAATGTCACAGGCTTCTAAAATAACCAAGGCATATTTTATAGTTGATTCCATGATAAGAAGCACACACTCAATTAAACTAAAGGTTGTATTTATATCAAGAACTAAGATGAGTGTCAAATTAGTTTATTAGTAAATCGATTTCAATAAAGATGCTGTTACAAGCAAGGATTTTATTTAAAAGTTAATAAATTCCACTATACAATAGTAATATATAAAATATGAGAATGATAAACCTACACTTTAAAATAAGACAAAAATTTCAGGGATACTGTTAGAAAAATGAAAAGATGCCAAAAATGACCATGATCTTTACAGCAGCCACAATGAGTAAAAATCTGAATGTGTCATGAAATGACTAGGCTTCACTGGATCTGTGTAGGTGGGAGAGGGTTGGGGAATAATGCCAAGACACATGAATTCGCTTTCATAACATGTTCTATCGTACCGAGTGGGAGTAACTCAAATTCTTTCTTTTGAGCCTTCCACCTTGAACAAACACCCTGCCTAGTTGCTTATCTTCTTTCTAATCTCCATTTCAATTTCTTTTGCCTTCTTATTTTATTGGGTGTCTCCATGGCAACTATACATTACTAACTTTTATACAAAATATAAATCCACACCCCTTTCATTCTACTTTGCATTTGAAGCTCAGCTCAGTCAGTTCTGCCTTTCACCATACAATGAGGCCAGAGGGCATCGTAGGCAAACTTCTCCTAACTCCTCACATTCACATGTCACACTCAAGTCACCATCTTGTTAATTATTTTTCAAAATAATGATAAATAAATAATCATTAAATGTGTTGTCTCCTCTCTACTTCCGCTGACATCTTTTCTTTGTTTAAACTGATTAAGTATGACCAAATAACAATAACTACCGCTGACTTCATGGCACATGAGTGACCTTGGGAATGGCATCTGGGCTAGTTAGAACATCAAAAGGACAATGCCTGTGGCCTTAATGACATGAAGGGCCATTCTGACCCTGTACCATCAACACTGGGACTTGAACATGAGAGAAAAATATTTATCTGTCTTGCTAAATGTGCTTATTTTGTATATTTTTATTACTGAACTCATTCTTTAAAGATGTGCCTTCCATTTTTGCTTGAAAAAAGTTTGCAATATTTTCCTACCTGACCTGATATTACTCCACTCCAAAAAACTTCAAAGAACTTCAGAAGACCAGTACATGCTCAGTTGCTCAGCTGTGTCTGCCTCTTTGTGACCCCATCATGAGTCTGCATTTCCCACTCCAGGAGATCTTGACCCTGGGATCGAATCTACATCTCTTGTGTCTCCTGCACTGGCAGCTGGATTCTTTACCACTGCACGTGGAAGCACTTTCAGAAGACTAAATCCTATCATATTTACCTATCCTGTTACTTCTATCTACTGCCCATAAGATGAAGTTAAAAATATGTACCCTGCAAACGGGAAATTCATAATCAGACCTATATAGGCTCAGTTCTTACCATTCTCACACACTGTCTCTCCATTCTTCAGAATTTATTGCATAAATTCTCACTGAGCACCTACTCAACAGCCTGACATTTCAAGCACTTCTTATGTCTTCCCAGTCTCATGGGCCAGAATTTGCTGTTTCCTGATGTAGAGTTCTCTCCTTTTTTTCATTTGACAGATGCTTACATTTTTCCTCATACATGAGGCGATCCCTAACTCTTTCCTAATCTATCATTTCTTTTTCTGTATTACACTGTGCATATTTTAATCAGTGATTTCCATTCCATATTATTTTCTTTTACATGTTGCCTTTCCCATTTGACTGCAAATGCTTTATAGCAATAATATTATAACCATCTTCAAATTTCTAGTATCTGGCAGGTGCCAGGATCATAGTAATGTACAAAAATATGTGTGAAAAAATACTAATAAGATAATCATCCTACCCACTCATCTTTTACCAGTTCATAAAACAAAGGCTCAGAGAAGTTAAAAAGAATTGTTTAACTCTTTATTATAATATCAATATTAAGTCTGGTGTTGTTTGACTTACAAACTGGTAACAATTTCTCCACTTCATGTCAGTTTTATTTTTGTACCTGAATTATTTCAGTAATTAATCTTGTTTTCTTTTCATTTTCCCCACCATGTCTGTTCATCTAATGTTAAAATGTTTGTTTTCTCAGTCTTCTACTGTTAGGAGACAGGCTGAGAGAGAGAGGTTAATGGAATAAATTAGCTATGCAAAATCTTCATAAACCTTTGTACCTGGAAAAATAGACTGCAACATTCTGAATTTTTTCTCATGTACTAAACCCACAATTTCTCATTATATTTCTTCCCAAATAATTGAAACCCATTGCTAATTGAGGAGGTACCTAGAAAACACAGCTAAAAGTCATATCTGATATGTCTCAGTGACATTGAAATGCTTGTAAAGAGAAAATAAAAGTGATTTCTTTATGTTACCCCTTGCAAAATACTCAGACATTAGCTTCCAGAAGAAGGCATACAAGCACAAAGGTGCATCTTCATGGTTGAAAAATAGTAGAAATCCAGCAGTTTTTTGGGTCACATGTTTAGAAAGTAGGCTAGAAAGAGTTAATGATCCTGATCCTTTATGAAGAATTATGAGGAAATGGGGCTGGAGCTGCTATTTCTAAGCTCCCTAAATAAACCTCAATCCTCTTCCCCAAGCACCTTCGTTTTGTTTGAGGTGAGTTGGACATATTGCAGGACTAAGGAAAAGAAAGGAAGGAAATGAATAATCAATCATGTTTAGGTAATTCTATTAATAGATTAGAGAAAGATACTTATTTTCTTTGGGGGTTTTTATGGAAATCAGATAGGCAATACTGTCGTTTAATTCTTGTTTTGTACAATTCTCCTTAAACTTTCCCTCACACTATACTTATGTCATTTAAACTTCACAAGTACCTCTCTGCTATTCACATTGTACAAATGAGAAAACTGTGATCTAAAGAGGAAATATATCCACAGTAACAACAGCAGCAAGCATTTCCTGGGCATTTACTACACCGAGCAATCCACTAAGCTATTTATAAAGATGATCTCATTTTCTCTTCACAGAAGCCACACCAAATAAATTTTGATATCACTGTGTAACAGATAATATAGAGGTTATATAACCTGTACAGTTTCACAGATACTGGATGAGGTGACCAAAAGGGGCCAGAATTAAAGCCTGTAGCTTCTCTTTTGACTCCAAAATCATTACGTAACTCTCCTTAGGAGAAAAAAATAAAATGCCCATATGTTAATTATGGAGCCCTATCAATCAGTCACAAACAAGCAAAGGTAGCCCAGCCTACGTTAAGATGGTTAAACACCTGGGTTTATCTCCCAGCTTGAGAAAATTGGCAAAAATGCATAAACATTTACAAAGTATAAGACAATAGTTTCAAAGTCTGGACCCCCAACCAGGGAACTTGTTGGAAATGCAAATTTAAGGTCCCACCCCAGATATACACCAAATCAGAAACACTTGGTGCATCTGCTAATAGTCTGTGTTCTAATAAGTGCTATCTGATGCTGGCTAAAGCAATGGAACACACTGCCCACCAAATCTTGTAAGACTCATTCAGAGTCCCTTAGCCCAGGCCCTAAAATCCAGTAACATACTGCCCTGATTTCCTCATTTGGGACTGTGTGACTTTAAGAGGTGGCATTTGCCCTTCGTGCAGTAAGTCTAATAATCTTAGGTTTGCCCACAGAGGTGTTTTTTTTTTTTTTTTTCCCCATGGTCTCATGGGACATCAATAATCAATACCTAGGATTGCAAGATGAAACCAATCTGTGTCAACCTCAAAAAAAAAAAAAAAAATGAGAAGGCATTAAGTATTTCAAACTCTCTCCTCTCCAGCCCTCTACCATACTGCCAGTGCCTCCCACTGGTCAAACTCAGCCAGAAGGTAAGTGGCAAGAGTATTTGTAAAGTTTTCCATCAAAAGTTGGTCTGGTTCTCCACAATGAGGTATATATCTGTGGAAAAAATACAAGGGGAAAATTGAAAGAAGTATATCAATGTACCCCCAATTCTTCTCAATATCAAGTAATTTATTTGGTCTAGAATAGAAACTGTATCATCCAAACAGGGAACATATCAGTTACCATATGATAAATGATGCATTATCCATCTGCCATGCTGTTATTTAGAATCTAAAGTATTAGTCACTTCTAGCATTTTTCATATAAGATACTTGGGACAAAATGAGGAACAGAGAAACTATAAAGCATAGCTTCTGTTGTTTTCACTTCTGCAGATAGTCATGAGGCTGAGGCAGATAACTGTATCTTCCTTTTACAAGGGAATTCCATTATCCCCTTACTTTGTCCAGCATTCTGGCTGCCTGGGATTCTTAACCAAAGCTTTGTTCCTGTTTGATCTGAGTGTTTTCTGGATTTGTATTTATTAGATTCCTAAAGTCTACTATTGATCAAGATTCTTGGGAAAGGGAATACTGCAGATGGGCTCCCCCTGATAGGTCAGTTGGTATGAATTCGCCTGCAATGCAGGAGACCCTGGTTTGATTTCTGGGTTGAGAAGATCCACTGGAAGGGATAGGCTACCCACTCCAGTTTTCCTGGGCTTCCCTAGAGGCTCACCTGGTAAAGAATCTGCCTGCAATGTGAGAGACATGGGTTCGATCCCTGGGTTAGGAAGATCTCCTGGAGAAGGGAAAGGCTACCCACTCCAGTATTCTGGCCTAGAGAATTTCATGGACTGTGTGGTCTATGGGGTCACAAAGAGTCAGCCACAACTGAATGACCTGCACTTTCTTTCATGTTACAGATGACAGTAAATCCTCTGACCTCCACGCTGAATCATCTTTGTACCCATTGACTGCAGATCATGGCTAATTGCTCTAGTCCCTGGGCAGGGAAGATCCTCTGGAGGAGGGCATTGCAACCTACCCCAGTATTCTTTCATGGAGAATCCCATGGATGGAGGAACCTGGCAGGCTACAGTCCCTAGAGTCACAAAAAGTTGAACACGACTGAAGCAACTTAGCAGGCACACAGTAAACTCTGTTTCATGCCTGTTAAAAGAGCGACATGAAAACCCTAAACACCCAAGGAGAACTTTCAACTTCTGATGATAACAATAACTATGTTTCCTAGTGAAAGAGTTCTCATGGGCAATTAAAGACGTCTAAATCCATGATCCCAAAGTTGACTGTATAAGAATTAAAAATTCTTTCAGTGGGTTCTTTAGTGTAATAACCTCCATTTGGTTACTAGACCTGTGTATCCTGGACTATACAGGAATTATCTCAAAATATTGGATTCAGATCTAAGGTATTTGTTCTGTTCTTCCAGAAAGGATTACAATATTGCAGTTTTGCAGTCCAACTAAAGTTTAATTGAGCTGTTTCAATCCAGATGATTCTTTGTAGTGGGTACATGATAACACTTGTGAAATTCTACTTGTATGTCATGGAGGTGATGTTGTGTAGATTAGCCATGATGATGAATAAAGCATTCTGGAAATCCATAATAGGGGCACTGCAGAAGCTCTTCAGTCAGGGAAGCCATATTCATATGTGGAACATATTTGTCCCCCAGAGGAGGCATCACTGACATCTCCAGGAAGGATTTAATGCCATCAACCTACCAGCTGGTTTATCCAGGAAATATTCTTATATGGGAACCAGTGAAGAAATGCTCAGTGTTAGCTTAGGCTTTTATAGGGTGGGCAGTAAGTAGGTTTCACAATCAGATCAACCTTTGTAAGGGGAGATTCAAGTTATAAAGCTCATATTCCATTACGACCTTTGCCACCAAGGCCACCTGGTACATTGTTTCATGAAATAAGCACTACAGTAGTTTGGGGCAGGAATCCTATTTGCAATAACAGACTAGATATCTTGTCTATTGAGGGATAAATCTTTATAATGTTTCTATACATTTAGGATTGTCTTTTCAAGTATGTTTAGCAGATACACTGGGAAGATAGAGGTAGTGTCTCCCTCCGGATCAGATAGTATATTTGTTTCCTGGCTAGGATAATAAAGATAATGTTTTTGTGGGGGCAAAAATGTTTTTTGTTTTGGGCAAGTTTGCTAGAAGTGCCCTTTGAAGACTAGGAGTTTCCTAAGCACTTGTACTTCAGCTGTAACATAAATGCACTCTGTATCAGCGCTTGATTATGCATCATCCACATGAGAACTGGGGAGGATCAAGGGGAACCAATGCATATGTGTATCTCATGCTTTGTGCTGTGACATAAGTAATAAACGGTTTAAATCTATTTGATCTTCTTGTCTCCTTGTAGGTCAGATCTATGGATACATGGCAAAACAAACTAGCAACCTTAGGAAATGAATCTGCTTGAGGCTACTTGACCAAATGACATTGTCTACCTGATTGTTGGATGTCTTAACCACAGGGATAGGTTTTAGTGGGATTTTCTAGGCAGAATATCTTTATACTGTCTATGGTACTTGTTCACTTTAAGTTGAAGATTACTATGTAGCATGGTGCAATAGAATTTCTTTCCCTGAAATTGATGAAATTAACAAGATCCCAGAGTGTTAAAGTCAAAAGTTGTGCTTAACCATAAGAAGTACAGAGTTGCGAATTATCCCAGTAAGCCACAAGGTAGAGTGGGGATTAGTCTTTTGACCATAGGGATTTATGTTATTAAAAGATTATGTATGAAATTTGGCTGAATTTTACAAATTTGGCCAACATGTCTGTAGGGCCATGCTCCCTCTGGGATTCTGGGTAGGATACTGCCTTGCTTTTCCCAGTTTCTGGTGGTGGCATTTAATCCTTGGCATTCCTTGACTTGCAGCTGCCTCACTCTAGTCTCTGCCTCTATCATCACGCAGCATTTGCCCTGTGTGTCTCTATTCAGATGGCAATTTCCTCCTTTTATATGGACACAGGTCACAGTCATATTGGATTAGAAACCACTCTAATGACCTTCTCTTAATTACATCTGCAAAGACGTTAATTCCTAAAAGGGTGGCATTTACATATATGAGAGATGAGGATTTCAACATATCTTTTTTTGCCATCAATTTTCTTTTTTTTTTTAATTTTACTTTGTTTTACTTTACAATACTATATTGCCATACATCAACACGAATCCACCACAAGTGTACATGAGTTCCCAATCCTGAACCACCCTCCCACCTCCCTCCTCATACCATCTCTCTGGGTCATCCCAGTGCACCAGCCCCAAGCATCCTGTATCCTGCATCGAACCTAGACTGGTGATTTGTTTCTTACATGATATTATACATGTTTGAATGCCATTCTCCCAAATCATCCCACCCTCTCCTGCTCCCACAGAGTCCAAAAGTCTGTTCTATACATCTGTGTCTTGCAGTCTCACATACAGGGTTATCGTTACCATCTTTCTAAATTCCATATATATGTGTTAGTATACTGTATTGGTGTTTTTCTTTCTGGCTTACTTAACTCTGTATAATCAGCTCCACATATCATTTTATGGACACATTTTAATTGATAACTCATCCCAACAAAGAGACCAACCATGTGCTCTTCAACTCTATGGGCAGATTGGTAGGAAAGAAATGAAATCATAACATTCTGTAATTTATTTAAAGATACTATCTACAAAGGTGAGGCTGCATTATAGGAACCAAAAAAATTGCACAGCTAGCAGTAGTGTAAATTTGTGACCACCTCTAGGGTTGTGTGAATAAGAGGATGCAATAACTGTAATCTATAGAGAGGAGCCATATGGAGAGCACATTCTAACAGTACCTTTAATCTTTAAATAAAGGAATTCAGCCATCCCCAATCTCCTATCAGAGTGAGAGCTGGGGGAATAAGCACCTGGTCCTTATAATCTTATTTGGTAATCTCCTGCCATGCCTCCATTGGTGGTCAGGTACCCAGCACATAGAACATGGAGGAAAAGCATAGAAGGTTAATTCAGAGGGATGGAGAAAATATCCAGCACAACTCATATAACTGCAGTTCACAAAATAAAGGGAAAAACAGTGGATCATAATTTTTAAATTCAAAATATTTTGTGTGAGAATCTAATTATTGTCATGGACTGGCCAGCATCAAAGTTGATAATACAAATTCTTGGTAATAATGTTGGATAAGAGAGTAATTCTGTCCAATATTTAAAGGCAAATCCATTTGGTTCTGTCACTTTTGTAGAGTTATTTTTTCATATCTACTGGATGTAGCATAAACACTGCTCAAAGATGTTCAGAGTCATGCTGATAAGAGAAGCCTGAGAAATAGCTAAATGCTTATAAAGAAGCTTATGTAAAAAATCAGCTTGTCAATTTAATAGAACTTTATAAATCCACAAAAGTTATAAGCTAAAACATTTAGTTTAAATTGTAGATAGAGTATATACAATAACCTTCTCTTTAACTTGAAATCATAGTATAATTCAATAGCAACAAAAGTAAAGGGATAAAGAAATAATCAACTTTTATTTCAGAAGGAATGGAGGACCAAATGTCTAAGTTGTCTTCTATATGAATAAAATTTTTTCCTGAATAATTTATTATGTTTTCCAAGTGTGATGACTGACCTATAAATGTAAATTATTTTATACCAATTTCCACTTAGGTGTAGGTCTATTTATGAGCTCAACAATTCAGTCCATTTTTTGTTTGTTTTGATTTATTATTTTGTTCACGCAAACGCATATTGCAAATATTTTCTCCCTATCTATGTCTTGCTTGCTTTCTTTCCAGCATATTTTGATGAGCAGAGCTTTTTAATTTGAATGAACTTCAGCATCTCTTTCTTTAAATTTTATGCTTAGTGATTTTTTCTGTCATCTATGAAACCTTTGACAAGCAAAGTATTTGAAGGAATTCTCTTATGTTGTCTTTAAGAACATTTATAATTTATATTTTATGTTTAAGGCTATCATCCCTCACAAATTAATTTTTGTTTATGCATCAAGGAATAGATCAGTTTACTTATCACACTGTTTAAGCTTCATTTGTGAGAAATATTTTCTACTGTTGAATTCTCAGCATTTCTTGTCATATGTTATGCCAGTGGCATAGAAGGATCTGGGAAGAGTCCTTTATTCTTTCCTCCTTCTTTCCACTGGAATGTGGCCACACGGTTTCCATCTTGGGACATGAGACAGAAGTCACATGTTATTATTGCTCTCCAAGCTTAAAGATAGGCAGAGTTCTCAGCTGACAAACGTGGAACCCACACCCAAGTAGCTCTGGCTCCTTCCTACAGAATTTTGTTATACTGGAGAAAGCTACATTTATTTTTGCCAGAAAAATTCATAAGAGGAGATAAAATGGAATACAAAAATAAAAAATATTTTATCTTCTTTAAAATTTCTTCTTATTTCATATGAATGAATGTCTCTTGCATCTTTTTATACCCTAACTAGAAGTTGAAATCTATCAGTTGGTTTTTAAATTTCAATATTTTTTTTTAAATTTCCAAAACATTTTTCTTTAAGTTAGCTTGGTTACCTTTTTGATAATCAATAATTCTTTGATCTATTTTGTAATTCCATCTTTTACTTATTAAATAGTTCATTGTATCTCCATCTGGTAACTATAATATCTGATTTTCTTGAAGAGGTATAAATCTCTCTCTTGTTTTTTTCCCTTTCAACTGGTAGCTAGTCATAGTGGATTCTTTGCTAGTGTGTTTTATCATCTTTTATTGTGAATTCATGTTTGATTAATTTTAACATGTAGAAATAACTCAAGTTTTAATGAGAGAATTATTCTGAGAGAATTTTAGTTTCTTTATACCTAGAACCAGGGAGCACCAATAAACTAGCGCTCATATCAGCCTCTTATGACATTTAGAAATATCTTGAGTCCCACAGTTAGCACTGGGTTTGACATTCGAGAAATTTCTCTTATAATTAAGCCAGATCTCTGGCTTCAGTTCCTTTGATATCCCCTTCCCTTCCAGCCTGCTGGTACAACTTTATATTTTATGCATCTTTAATTACTTTGTGACTAAAAGGCTTTTCAAAATTTCTACTTCATCAAATGGACAGAAAATGATATTTGAGAAAATAATTTTCAAAATAAAATATTCATTATCCAGCCACCTGCAGTTTGATCCTTGGGCAAAATAAAGACATTTTCTATATTTAAAGCATTAGAAGGTTTATCTAGTATTCTTTAATTTATATACCAGTAAAACAAAGAACTTAACAAAAAGGTAAAATATTATATTCAGGAAAAGGCACATTTATCTCTGTAGCTAAGGGGTGATATGTAGTGAGAAATAGTTATACCTAGAGAATAGGCTTCTCAGATTAATTCAGGTAGGCAGAGTGGAAAGTAGTATGTTTTTCATAAGGGGAATGAATAGAACGTATAGAATAGATTTTCGGTGAAATTCAAAGTATGAAAAACTATACTTTGAGTACCGGTAGATGGTAAAAGAGGAGTGTAAGTTCATATTTGAATTTAGAAATATTCTTCTTTTTGTTGTTGTTCAGTTGCTCAATCATGTCCTACTCTTTGCGACCCTATGGACTGCAGCACACCAAGCCTCCGTGTCCTTCATCACCACGCAGAGCCTGCTCAAATCCATGTTCATTGAGTTGGTGATGCCATCCAACCATATCATCCTCTGTCATCCCCTTCTTCTTCTGCCTTCAGTCTTTCCCAGCATCAGGGTCTTTTCTAATGAGTTGGCTCTTCCCATCAAGTTGTCAAATTACGGGAGCTTCAGCATCAGTTCTTCCAATTCAGGATTTATTTCCTTTAGGATTGGCTGGCTTGATGTCCTTGCAGTCCAAGGGACTCTTGAGTCTTCTCCAACACCACAGTTCAAAAGCATTAATTCTTCGGCGATCAGCCTTCTTTATGGTCCAACTTTAACATTCATACATGACTACTGGAAACACCATAGCTTTGACTATACAGATCTTTGTCAGCAAAGTAATGTCTCTGCTTTTTAATATGCTGTCTAGGTTTGTCATAGTTTCCTTCCAAGGAGCAAACATCTTTTAATTTCATGGCTGCAAGTCATCATCTTCAGTGATTCTGTTCAGTTCAGTTCAGTTCAATTCAGTAGCTCAGTCATGTCCGACTATTTGCGACCCCATGAATCGCAGCACGCCAGGCCTCCCTGTTCATTACCATCTCTCGGAGTTCCCTCAGACTCACGTCCATCGAGTCTGTGATGCCATCCACCCATCTCATCCTCGGTTGTCCCCCTTCTCCTCCTGACCCCAGTCCCTCCCAGCATCAGAGTTTTTCCAATGAGTCAACTCTTCGCAGGAGATGGCCGAAGTACTGGAGTTTCAGCTTTAGCATCATTCCTTCCAAAGAAATCCCAGGGCTGATCTCCTTCAGAATGGACTGGTTGGATCTCCTTGCAGTCCAAGGGACGCTCAAGAGTCTTCTCCAACACCACAGTTCAAAAGCATCAATTCTTCGGCGCTCAGCCTTCATCACAGTCCAACTCTCACATCCGTACATGACCACTGGCAAAACCATAGCCTTGACTAGATGGACCTTAGTCAGCAAAGTAATGTGTCTGCTTTTGAATGTGCTATCTAGGTTGGTCATAACTTTTCTTCCAAGGAGTAAGCGTCTTCTAATTTTGTGGCTGCAGTCACCATCTGCAGTGATTTTGGAGCCCCCAAAAATAAAGTCTGACACTGTTCCCACTGTTTCACCATCTATTTCCCATGAAGTGATGGGACCAGATACCATGATCTTCGTTTTCTGAATGTTGAGCTTTAAGCCAACTTTTTCACTCTTCTCTTTCACTTTCATCAAGAGGCTTTTAGTTCCTCTTCACTTTCTTCCATAAGGGTGGTGTCATCTGCATATCTGAGGTTATTGATATTTCTCCCAGCAATCTTGATTCCAGCTTGTGTTTCTTCCAGTCCAGCATTTCTCATGATGTACTCTGCATATAAGTTAAATAAGCAGGGTGACAATATACAGCCTTGATGTACTCCTTTTCCTATTTGGAACCAGTCTGTTGTTACATGTCCAGTTCTAACTGTTGCTTCCTGACCTGCATACAGATTTCTCAAGAGGCAGGTCAGGTGGTCTGGTATTCCCATCTCTTTGAGAATTTTCCACAGTTTATTGTGATCCACACAGTCAAAGGCTTTGGCATAGTCAATAAAGCAGAAATAGATGTTTTTCTGGAACTCTCTTGCTTTTTCCATGATCCAGCAGATGTTGGCAATTTGATCTCTGGTTCCTCTGCCTTTTCTAAAACCAGCTTGAACATCAGGAGGTTCATGGTTCATGTATTGCTGAAGCCTAGCTTGGAGAATTTTGAGCATTACTTTACTAGCATGTGAGATGGGTGCAATTGTGTGGTAGTTTGAGCATTCTTTGGCATTGACTTTCTTTGGAATGAAATGAAAACTGACCTTTTCCAGTCCTGTGGCCACTGCTGAGTTGTCCAAATTTGCTGGCATATTGAGTGCAGCACTTTCACAGCATCATCTTTCAGGATTTGAAACAGCTCTACTGGAATTCCATCACCTCCACTAGCTTTGTTCATAGTGATGCTTTCTAAGGCCCACTTGACTTCACATTCCAAGACGTCTGGCTCTAGATTAGTGATCACATCATCATGATTATCTGGATCGTGAAGATCTTTTTGTACAGTTCTTCCATGTATTCTTGCCACCTCTTCTTAATATCTTCTGATTCTGTTAGGTCTAGACCATTTCTGTTCTTTATCGAGACCATCTTTGCATGAAATGTTCACTTGGTGTCTCTAATTTTCTTGAGAATATCTCTAGTCTTTCCCATTCTGTTCTTTTCCTCTATTTCTTTGCATTGATCACTGAAGAAGGCTTTCTTATCTCTTCTTGCTAGTCTTTGGAACTCTGCATTCAGATGCTTATATCTTTCCTTTTCTCCTTTGCTTTTTGCCTCTCTTCTTTTCACAGCTATTTGTAAGGCCTCCCCAGACAGCCATTTTGCTTTTTTGCATTTCTTTTCCATGGGGATGGTCTTGATCCCTGTCTCATGTACAATGTCATCAGGCACTCTATCTATCAGATCTAGGCCCTTAAATCTATTTCTCACTTCCACTGTATAATCATAAGGGATTTGATTGAGGTCATACCTGAATGGTCTAGCGGTTTTCCCTACTTTCTTCAATTTCAGTCTGAATTTGGCAATAAGGAGTTCACGATCTGAGCCACAGTCAGCTCCTGGTCTTGTTTTTGTTGACTGTATAGAGCTTCTCCATCTTTGGCTGCAAGGAATACAATCAATCTGATTTCGGTGTTGACCATCTGGTGATGTCCATGTGTAGAGTCTTCTCTTCTGTTGTTGGAAGAGGATGTTTGCTATGACCAGTGCATTTTCTTTGCAACACTCTATTAGTCTCTGCCTGCTTCATTCCATATTCCAAGGCCAAATTTGCCTGTTACTCCAGGTGTTTCTTGACTTCCTACTTTAGCATTCCAGTCCTGAAGCCCAAGAAAATAAAGTTTGTCACTCTTTTCATTACTTCCACTTTGCTTTCGCCTTAAGGGTGGTGTCATCTTCATGTCTGAGGTTATTGATATTTCTCCCAGCAATCTTTATTCCAGCTTGTGCTTCATCCAGCCCGGCATTTTACATGATGTACTCTTTGTATAAGTTAAATAAGCAGGGTGACAATATGTAGCCTTGACCTATCCCTTTCCCAATTTTAAACCAGTCCATTGTTTCATGTCTGGTTCTAACTGTTGCTTCTTGATCTGCATACAAGAAGGCCTGCATAGAAATTTCTCAGGAGGCAGGTAAATTGGTCTGGTATTCCCATCTTATTAACAATTTTCCACAGTTTATTGTGATCCACACAGTCAAAGGCTTTAGCGTAGTCAATGAAGCAGAAGTAGATGTTTTTCTGGAATTCTCTTGCTTTTTCTATGATCCAATAAACATTAGCAATTTGATCTCTGGTTCCTCTGCCTTTTCTAAAACCACCCTGAACATCTGGAAGTTCTCGGTTCCAATACTGTTGAACCCTGGCTTGGAGAATTTTGAGCATTAGCCAGAAATCATGGCATGGACCTTCAAAAAAGAACTGTACTCTTCTTGGCTTTGTAGTAAATAGATTTGCAAAGGAATTGACAATATCCTTTATTGACTTTCAAATTTTAGAATCTACAAAGCAAATGCAGAAGTGTTAATGATGGCCACAAAATGAAAATTTAATTCTACATCCTAATGTAGAAGAAGAGAGATATGAGGAAGGAAAGAAAACTGGAAATAAAGAATATGGTATCAATCTCTTTGAATAACCTTCTCCTTGTGTTTGATTGTACAAGAATGAGTGTTTGTGCATGCTATTAAAGGTTAAGAGTTGCCTAGTAGTGATAAGGAGAGTTAATACTCAGCTAACATGAGAGAATGGAAAGCAATATGGTGACAGTGGTCTAAGTGTATTAAATTTTCTTGTCATAATAAGTAGAATGTTAACCAAAAATAGCTAAAATAGATGAGTGAGTGGATACAAATAAAAACACATTATTTAGAAATAGAAACTTCCTATTAGCTTTTCGTATCTGTGTAAAAATTTACCCAAAATTAGTGGCATTGAACAGTGTCTCTTATTCTCTTTTGTTCTGTAGGTCAGCCATCTGAGTGGCCCATTTGGGCTCTGCACTGAGCCTTTCGCAATGCTGGAGGGGCTGGGGAAGAATCCACTTACAAGTTCATTTAGGCTGTTGGCAGAATTCCTGCAGCCCATTGTCCCTGTTGGTTATTGGCCTGGGGAGGCTCTCTGCTCCTGAAGGCCACGTGTATTCCCTCTCACAGGCCATCCCCATCTTCAGACCAGCAATGGCATTTGGAGTCCTTGTTACTTTAAGAGTTTTTCTAGCTTCTCTTTCTCTTTTCCTTTGTGCCTTCCTCTTCACCTTCTTCTCTTGCTATTAGTCAGAGAGCATGCTCTGATTTAAAGGGTTAGTGTGATTAAGTTGGGCTTCCCTCGAGGCTCAGTGGTGAAGAATCTGCTTGCCAATGCAGGAGATGCAAGCGATGTGGGTTCAGTCCCTGGGTCAAGAAGATACCCTCGAAAAGGAAACGGCAACCCACTCCAGGATTCTTCCCTGGGAAATCCCATGGACAGAGGAGCCTGGCGGGATGCAGCCCATGGGGTCACAGAGTCAGACAGACTAAGCGACTTAGAATAAGCTTGACAAGCATGTGATTATATTCAGTTCAGTCACTCAGTCTTGTCCACTTCTTTGCAACCCCTGGACTGCAGCACATCAAGCTTCCCTTGTCCATCACTAACTCCTGGAGCTTCCTCAAACTCATGTCCATCGAGTCAGTGATACCATCCAACACTCTCATCCTCTCTCGTCCCCTTCTGCTTTCAGTCTATGCAGCATCAGTCTTTACCAATGAGTCAGTTTTTTGCATCAGGTGGCCAAAGTATTGGAGTTTCATCTTCAGTATCAGTCCTTCCAAAGAATATTCAGGACTCATATCCTTTAGGATTGACTATCCTTGCAGTACAAGGCACTCTCAGTGATTATATTAGCTCCTTGTGTTTTAAAGCTCAACCGTGGAATATAACATAACACAATCATAGGGACTGAGATTCCAGGACACTCATAGGTTCCAGGGAAAAGGGGCTGTGGAATCTTGTGCCCATTGCTAGAAATTCTGTTTCCTACAGAATTCACTTCTAAAAATTCCAAACAGAAATGGCTGAAAATATTTTTTTTTCCTGTGGGGAATATTATTAATGCTCAGATCCTCCAAAATATGCTTGGAGTTTAACTTTCTATTGTAAAAAAGGCAAAAATTGAATTCTGTGGATAAAATAACAAATTATTCAATTTTTGGATCAATATTACATATTAGGTAAAATATATTTAGCAGTTTATTTTAACCACAAAAATAAAGCATAAGAATATGTTTTTTGAAAATAAAGAAAATATGTTTAATTTGTAATTGATTTAGAAGTATATATATTTAGTTTGTAAACTAAACCTTTTAAAAGTTACCACAAATAAAATTAGGGCTTCCATGTGGACGGAAGAGCCTGGTGGGCTGCAGTCTAAGGGGTCGCTAAGAGTCAGGCACGACTGAGCGACTTCACTTTCACTTTTCATTTTCATATGTTGGAGAGGGAAATGGCAACCCACTCCAGTATTCTTGGCCTGGAGAATCCCAGGGTCGGGGAGCCTGATGGGCTGCCGCCTCTGGGGTCGCACAGAGTCGGACACAACTGAGGCGACTTAGCAGCAGCAGCAGCAGCAGCATGGTGCCTCAGTGGTAAAGAATCTGTCTGCAATGCTGGAGACCTGGATTCAATCCCTGGGTCGGGAAGATTCCCCTGAAGAAGGAAATGGCAACCCACTCCAATATTCTTGCCCGGGAAATCCTATGGAAAAGGAGCCTGGCTGGCTACAGTTCATGGGGTTGCAGAGTCAGACACATCTGTGCACACACAACTGAGGATCAACTGGCAAAGTCAAATAATCCAGAAATAAACACATAAAGCTTTCAACTTACAAAAAAAAAAATTCACATTATCATATAATAACAGAATAAGAAAATGTATTATTAAGAAACTATTGTACACTCATTAGAATAATGGACCAAATATGTTAATAGACAATTCACAATGGGAAATACAAGTGGCTTATAAATTTATGAAAATATTTTAATCTTATTGCTGGCCAAGAAAATGAGAAAATGAGAATTAAAAGTAAAACAAAAATATTATTTGTTCTGCTGATTAGCAATTTAAAAATATACACAATATAACACTTCAGGGACACTTTATTCTCCCTGACTGGATCTACTCCTCCTGATTCATACTCACTGGAATCTTGAATATTCACATTGCACTATTATTGAAATTGTAACTTTATATTTATATGCCATAATTAATCTCTTATACTTAATCACTGGGGCTTAGCATAATGTCTAGACTATGAAAATGCTTTCTAAATATACATTTGAATGGTTTAAAAAACTGCTTTTGAGAATATGAGATAATGCATAACCTCATGTATTTTATCAGAAGGAAAAACTGCTGTAAATTTTTGAAACAATTTAGGAATACTTAATAAAACATATAATGAACAAACATTTAACCAGGTGATTTAATTTCTATAAGAAATTGTTTCCTTAAGTTATTGAAGTGTAACTGACACAGAACATTATATTAGTTTCATGAGTAAAACACAGTGATTTCATATTTATACTTATTTTTAAATAGTTACCACAGTAAGACTAGTTAACATTACACCCATCATTACACATAATTAAATTTGTTTTTGTTGTACAAGAACTTTTTAGATGTATTCTTTTAGCAACTTTCAAATATACAATACAATATTCTTAACTATAATCACAGTGCTGTAGGTTACATTCCAATTACTTATTTTTTTCTTTTTACTGGGAGTTTATGCTTCTTGACACCTTTCATCCATCTTGCCCCACCCCACACGCCTAACTCTGCAACCACCCATCTGTTTTTCATATCTATAAGTTAGGAGGGTTATTTGTTTTGTGATTCCACATTAAAGTGACATGATATCATCTATGCCTTTCTCTGTCTAATTTTACTTAGCATAATGCCATCAAGGTCCATAGGTCCATTCATGTTTCCACAAACAGCACAACTCCCTTAGTTTTTATGGCTGAATAATATTCTAACACACATACATATTGTTTTTATTTATTCATCCATCAGTGAAAACTAAAGTGCTTTCCGTGTCTTGGCTGTTGTAAGTAATACTGCTGTGAACATGAGTGAACTCTGGGAGCTGGTGATGGACAGGGAGGCCTGGCGTGCTGCGATTCATGGGACACGCTGAGTGACTGAACTGAACTGATAAGGGAAAAGAACCTGACAAAGAATATATATAGGTAGATAGATACATACATACATACACACACACATAGGTGAAAATGAAAAGTTGCTCAGTCATGTCCAATTCTTTGCAACCCCATGGACTGTAGACTGCCAGGCTCCTCTGTCCATGGAATTCTCCAGGCAAGAATACTGGAGTGGATGGCTGGTCCCTTATCTGGGGGATCTTCCCAACCCAGCGATCCAACCCAGGGATCCCTCATTGCAGGCAGATTCTTTACTGTCTGAGCTACCAGGGAAGCCCAAGAATACTGGAATGGGTAGCCTATCCCTTCGCCAGTGTATCTTCCCAACTCAGGGATTGAACCGGGGTCCCCTGCATCACAGGCGGATTCTTTATCAGCTGAACTACCAGGGATATATGCATATATATCACTGAATCACTGTGCTGTATATATACATATGTGTGTTATATATATATATATATATATATACCTGAAACTTATACAACTTTGTAAATCAACTATACTTCAATTAAAAAAATAAAATTAGAAAAAAACAGATATCAAAAGAGAGAGAGAGGTTACTTGTCTTTGATAAGTTGAAAAAGTAATGAACTTCTCTAAGAAGGTCGTGGGTTTCGGCTGTTTTAGCCAAGTCTCAAGGCACTGGGTTTTGCTTGCGATTATGGACAAGAGTTTGGGTAAACTCCGAGAGTTGGTGATGGACAGGATGGCCTGGCATGCTGCTGTTCATGGAGTCGCAAAGAGTCGGACATGACTGAGCGACTGAACTGAACTGAACATGAGGGTGCAGATATCTTTTCCAGTTAATGTTTTCATTTTCTTCAAATAAAGAGGCAGAAATAGAATTGCTGGATTGTGTGGTGGTTCTACTGCTAATTTTTCAAGGTAACTCAATACTGTTTCTATAGTGGTTGCATTAGTTTACATGCCCAACAGTGCACAAGGGTTCCTTTTATCCACATACCAATCAACACTTGTATTACCTGTCTTTTGATAACAGCCATTTTGACAGGTGTGAAGTAATATCTCACTGTGGTTTTGATTTGTGTTTCCCTGATTAGGGATGCTGCCATCTTTCCATGTGTCTATTGTCTATCTATACATCTTTCTTTCAAAAAGTCTAAATCTTCTTCCTATCTTTCAATTGGCCTGTATATTTTGTGTGTGTGTGTGTGTGTGTTTTGCTATTGGGTTGTAGGAGTTATTTCTATATTTTGATACTAACCCTTTATCAGATATGTTATTTGCAAATCTTATCTACCATTCAATAGGCTGTCTTTTCACTTTGTTGATGATTTCTTTTGCTGTGCAGAAGTTTTTAGTTTTATGTAGTCCCATAAAAAAGCTTCTATTTTTTATTGCTTTTGTTGCATTTGTGAGAACCAGTTTTTAATATTTGAAGATCAATGTCTGATTGCATTATCTCATTATCTATTAGTTAATAACAAAGGTAAAAATAATAGTTTACTTACCAAAAGTAAGAGGCAAAGAATAGTTTGTTCAAATATTTAAAACATTTTAAGATTTTTAAAAAATATTCAGCATTTTATGCAATGTCTTGTCATTCAGTTGTTTTAACTTTATTGTTTTCTTAAATTTATGAACCTTATGAACTAAACCTTAAGAAATATTTCCCACCTTGAAGGAGGTCAGTCATCCCTCTTATGAAATTTTTACAAGTTATTTCATAAGTAACTCATCAAAAATGAATTTTGTTCAATATCTTTCTAAATTAGTTCAGTCTATAAATATTGTCACTGCAGTAGAGGATGACATATGATAACTGTTTACATAAGTCAAATTTATAAAAATACCAAATTTATAAGCCAAAGCAAGCTTTAAAAGCTTCTAAAATGTATTGCATGCCACATGTGCTAAATAAACAATACCAACCGATGGTGAGTATCAAGGTACTTAGTATTGAGAGTCATATAACCAGAGGCCAGTTTGTTTCAGCATTTTTACACATTTTGCAATTAAACCTTGCACCCTCTCCAGTGCCCGTCTTTCCATCAAATTACTTTTAAAACATAAGTAAAATAATGGTATATATAAAGATATTATATATTCACCAATAATAGATTTCTTTTTAAACGCTAAATGAAAAGAGCTGGTGATAATTAACCTTGGACTCTATACATAATGTATCTTGATTGAGACTAGTTGTACTGATCAAACATGGCAACATTACACACTATCGTCTTTGTAAACGATTGCCTCTAACTCTTGAATAATACTATTTCCAACCAAAACTGTTACTTAATAAATAGGCAAAGTGAAAAACTATACCACGATGGAAGTATTATAAACCTTTGGTAAGCAACGAGTACCTAACCATCAAGGGACTTACCAGGTGGTACAGTGGTAAAGAATCCACCTGCCAATGCAGGAGACACAAAAGATAGGGGTTCAATCCCGGGGTGGGGAAGATCCTCTGGAGTAGGAAATGGCAACCCACTCCAGTACTCTTGCCTGGGAAATCCCATGGCAGAGGAGCCTGGCAGGCTGCAGTCCATGGGGTTGCAAAGAGTCAGACTTGACTGAACATACACTCACACATGCATCTAATCATAAAACCTCTCCCCTTTCCTAACCAAAATAATCAGATATGACCAGTATTCATAAGAACAAAAAGCTGTAGTAATATTAGAAATGAAAGAAGGCTGATTTCAAAATGACAGAAAATACGTTTCTGCCAGATGCATAGAAGTTGGGAAAAGAAAGAAAAACTATTGAATATACAATTCAGTGGCTATGGATGAATTATATCTAACCTAGCCAGGAATTATTTTACTTTAAACGTTTTAAAATACAATGTCTAGCTTCATTTGTAGCCTTTGGGGATTCCAGAAGAGAGTTCCAGGCATACTGAAACAGATACTAGGGCAGTAGGGTTCAAAAATGTGTGGTCGATTAAGCCCTCTCAAGGATCTGGATACATGTTCAAGTTTGAGAAACACTACATTAGACAAATGGTTTCACTAATGTCATAATAAATAAGGAAGTCATCATGTTAACTGAAGAACTGCATTATTCACTGAACAGAATCAAAGAGAGTTTAATAAAAATAGATAGGGGAACCTAGAATGCTTCCAAACCATGTTCCAGTTCTGAAGCCGTCAAGAAGGCATATAGATCTGGTGACAGGAGGACTTCATCTTGCATACAAAGAGCCTGGCGGTAGCAAGACTGGTTGCTATTAGTCCACGCTGGCTAGAGATGAGGAAACCTAAATTAGAGCAGCAGTAATTACAATGAGTTAAAGACTATTGAACTGTGTAGGACACATTATTTGGCAGGAATTTATCAACGACTGAGTCCAGGGAATGAGTTGCAGAGGAACTTTTATAAGCTAGGATTTTGAACATTGTGCTATATTATGCATCCTAGACACAAACTAAAGCTTTCCTTCCCTTCATGCATTTATTTAGCAGAATTATTTAGTGCCTGTTATAGTATATATATGCTATATATATCATATCATTGTATTTTCTTTATTTTCTTCTGTTGTTTAGCCTTATCTTTCCTGAATTCAGATGATCTCTTTCGAATTCTGGTAGTTTGGTAATGTAGTTAAGTTCACTGATGTGGACAAAGGGAATTGAATAGAATAAAACAACAGTGAATGAACAGAACAACAAATTCCCTCCCTTCATCTTTACCTTTTAGTTAAATAGACAGAAAACAAGCAAATAAATATATCTTAGAATGTCAGCTGATAAGAGCAATGAAGGAAGATGAAACCACAGGAGAGTAGAGTGGTAAAGGGTGCTATTTTAGATAACAATTTGGGGATAGTTCTATCTGAGGGAATGACCTTTAGAGCAAGACAAAAAAAAAAAATCACAGAGGTGAGATAAAGTACATTCTAGGTACAAGTGTAAATGCTCTAAAATGAACCATATTGAACATGTTGAGAAACACAAAGGAAGATAGTGTAGCTGCAGCTGAATGAGTATAGTGAGGCAGGATTGGAGGTGAGACCGGATGTCTAGAGAGAGCTAGATTACACAGGGCCCTGGAGACCACTCTGAGGAATCTGTTTTATGTTAACTGTGATGGGAATCCATTTAAAAGTGACCCTTTTAAAGGATGGAAAGCATATTATTTAATGAGTGACTGTTAAACTATTTGAAAATAGAAAATGGGAAAACATGAAGTACTAGTGTCTTGAAAAACAAAGTGGTAAACGTACTGAGTTGATGTAGGAACCGCATCAATGTATGCACAGTGGACAGATGCAAAATGCGGGAGGGAAACCAAAGCTGCTTCACATCAGGAAAAAGGAAATGGGTGGAAGGGCTCAGGAACAGCCAGCAGGGCCATTAACTGGGGGTAGTACAGCCTGAGAAGCCAAGTGAGGTCTCCATATTTTCTCTCCAGCCACAGATACGACTCAGTGTAGGTTCAGAGCTCATGTAACCCTGGTACTCAAATTGGGCAAGCATGCAAGAGAAGAAAAATTACAGATAAAATTTGCCAATAAGCCAAGATATAAAAACAAAAAGAGATTAAGTGTAGAGGTACACTAAAAGAATATAATTTCATAACCAGTTAAGATTCATTTAAAAAGTAAAAACTATTCAACAATGGATATCTATTAACATGTTTCAATAAATGAGAGGAATAAACATAAAAATATATATGATCATTTATAGAGTGGAAACCATTTTTAAAATTCAACACAAATTCATGTTTGAGATCATTTAAAAAGTAAACTGAAATTCTTTCTCTTATTAAAAAAAAAGTTTGTATGAGAAATGCATGTATACAGGAAAGCTTCAGCAAACACTGTACTACATTTTGAAATTTAGATGCTCTCTCTATAAAATCAGAAATGATACCAGAATGCCCAGCATAGTATTAGTGTTTCATTCAATTATGAACTGAGTGTTGAATACACATAACACAGTGAAGAAGTGGTGAAAACAGGGATAAGAAAGAGACAAACGATTTCTTATAGATGTTACTGTCATCTCCCTAGATAATACAGGTAGATATTTATGAAAACTAACATGAAAGATAAGCAGCCAGATACAATTGAGCATAAAGCAATCAATTGCTGTCTATACATTTAGAAAATGAAAGAAAATAGAGATCCTATTAAAAAAGGCAGAAAAGGACAGAGGGTAAAAATGGGAAAACACAGGCAAATTATCAAACAAATATGCATAAGAAAGTGGTGGAGAAAATTATCTTACCCTATTAGAGGTCATAAAAGAGATGGAAAATATGATAAGAAAACTGGATGTGTGGATAGGATGATTTTATATTGTAAAAGCATCAAGTTTCCTAAAAGATAGTCTTTAAATTTAACTCAGTAACAGTCAAGTCCCCCAACAGAATTTTGTTAGAAATTGACAATGTGTTTCTAAAAGTTACCTGATATAGTAATTGTAAAAATTGGATATAATTTTTCAATAGATGAAAGCCACTTGCAAGGGACCTTGGGAAATATCATTCCCAGTGATAGAAAACTAGGATATATATGAGAGTAGACAGGCAAATGTCCAGCACAGTCTTTTATCCTCTTAATAAAATATCCCTTTGAGTTTGCACTGAAATTGTTTTATTCACAAGAATAAAACATATGAAGCCGGGGGAATGAAAATTTGATTTCCAGCAGATTCTCTGTATAGTGATTCAGGATCTTCAATGTTGTATTCTAGCTGGAGGCTAAAATAACCTTTCTTCTAGATATGCTTTCCCCAAACCTAACCCAGCTTTCTGAGGAGTAGGACTAAATATAGAGAATAAATGTTTTATTTATTTTTTCAATAACCTGCTATTCTCTCAACTTTCTTCTTTGAAATATGTCTTGAATTCATAATTTTTAAATGAACAGATTACTTGTCTGAATCAATAACAATTTAATGTTAACCCAAAGTTAATTACCTAACATTAAAAAACAAAAAAACAAAAAACCATGATTCCCCCAGCATAAAACTATGAAACTAACTGTTCTGCAGTCTTGATGGAAATCTGATGTTACACAATTTCCATCACCCCATTTATGACATCTGATATGCACTGTTTTATAAAGTATCTTTTCTTTCTCTGTCCTTTTAAACTGTGTTATATACTTTTAAAAAAAAAATCTATGTTATTTAAAAATGTGAACAAGTTAGTTTTTTTTTTTTCCAGAAAATAATCCAGTGACCACTTACTTATGGCCATTTGTGTATCTTATTTACTGTAGGGTCTATCATAAATGAGCTTATAAAAACAATCAGAATAATATTAGTGAAAAGGGTGGAGTAAGGAACTCCAAAATCTGGTCATTTGGAAACACAATGAAAAAATTGACAACAGCTGTTAGTTGTTTTGCAGCAATTAGAGGAATGCTTATTCTAGAAAAGTGGAGTGACTGACAGTAAGAATGTTAGTTTTGGGCGATTATAACTTACCCTAGTCCCACACCCTGCTTACCAGCTCAGTCCCGCTCAGCTGTAACCTTAATAGCCTTCATTTCTATTATCAGTCCTGGAGGAACAGTGTGGACCTGATTTGCAAAGAACTGTAATTGCTGTTGTTTGCCTGTCTGGTAGTTCAAAGTGGAAGCAGTCACAGATTGGATTTTCTTGGGCTCCAAAATCACTGCAGACGGTGACAGCAACCATGAAATTAAAAGATGCTTGCTCCTTGGAAGGAAAACTGTGACAAACTTGGACAGCATATGAAAAAGCAGAGACATCACTTTGCTAACAAAGGTCCACATAGTCAAAGCTATGGTTTTTCTAGTAATCACCTGCGGATGTGAGTTGGACCATAAAGAAGGTTGAGCCCTGAAGAACTGATGCTTTCAAATTGTGGTGTTGGGGAAGACTCTTGAGAGTCCCTTGGACAGCAAGGAGATCAGGCCAGTCAATCCTAAAGGAAATCAACCCTGAATATTCATTGGAAGAACAGATGCTGAAGCTGAAACTCCAATACTTTGGCCACCTGATGCAAATAGCCATACTCAAAAAGACCCTGATTCTGGGACAGATTGAAGGCAAAAGAAGAGCATAGTAGAGGATGAGATGTTTAGATAGCATCACCAACTCAATAAACATGAATCTGAGCAAACTCCAGGAGGTAGCAAAGGACAGGGGACCTGGCCTGCTGTAATCCACGGATTCACAGTTCTACGCGACTGAGCAACTGAACAACTAGGAGTTCATGGAAAGACTGGCTCAAAATTTGCCCTTGTATCTACTAATTCAGAACTCACTTAGTGCTAAAGTTGTTACCAAAGAGGTATTTGTGAAAAACAGTCACAGGGCAGTTGGCCTCAAAATGTTTTAGGTAGCTTCCTTTCTTTGGTATATGGTTGTATAAGTAAATCGCCTCAGGTTTGATTATCCAGTGCCCATTTTCAATCCCTTTTAAAAATTATTGTTTTATAAAGTCATACAATTGTTGCTGCTTTCCTTATCTCTAGGAACCAGCCACAAAGCTTTCTGTAAATCAGACTTCTCTGATTGCTTGTTATTCATTTCCAGTAATTAAGGCTACTTTGTTTCTGATAATTAATGACAGCTGTCTGACCCCTATTTTGGATCCTAGAATCCTCATCATCAGTGGGGAGTTGTTACTTTCTAGCTTTACTTACCTTCAAGCTTCAGCATATGGAGGACAGCTACCGCTGGGCTTCTCAAGGATACTAGTACCAACTCACCAGTACACTCCTTATTACTTTGGTAAATGGGATGCCATCTAGCCTGCCCATGGAACGTAGACTGTGTGTTCTCAGGACTTATGTAGGATATCCATTCTAGCACTGCCATTTCCTTTATGATTTTCAGCAGAAATTCTGGCTTTTCTACCTCATTGGTATGAGTTATCATGTTTCCAAACTATCAAGAGTCATTCTAGTAGCACATTAACATAGTCCTGAATCTTTGCCAAACCATTTATTCCTATGTCTTCAGATAGTGTTTTGTACCAATAAACTAAACAGTATCCAACTTTATTCCCTTCTCCCTTCATTCAGCACCCTTGGTGTCATTCATCTGTTGGCTTGGCTCTTCACTTACCTTCACACATAGGTCCTTTCTACCTTAGCTGAACCATAACTTCTCCTCTGTGATTTTTAATTATATTTAATTTTAATCATGTGTCTGCAGTTATCAGGAGTGGAGTTTTAAGTAGATACTGAGAACAGCGTTTGCTTTCTTTTAAGGCATTAACCTTTGCAGAGTCTTGCAGTTGCAGGTGGAAAGCACCATTAATTGGGAGTAGGGGCAATGGCACCCCACTCCATTACTCTGAAAATCCCATGGATGGAGGAGCCTGGTGGCTGCAGTCCATGGGGTCGCTGAGAGTCAGACACGACTGAGCGACTTCACTTTCACTTTTCACTCTCCTGCATTGGAGAAGGAAATGGCAACCCACTCCAGTGTTCTTGCCTGGAGAATCCCAGGGACACGGGAGTCTGGTGGGCTGCTGTCCATGGGGTCGCACAGAGTTGGACACGACTGAAGTGACTTAGCAGCAGCAGTGGCACACAATTAGTGAAAGCCTTGGATTCTGCATGTTCTGGAGTTTCAAGGTTCTGAAATGGTTCAACCCAGATGAATCAATTCACTGAGATTTTATTACATATTTCTTGACCACATCAAGCAGGGGAAAATGATGCATACCTAAATGCAATGTTGCCTTGACTGTGAAAATTTCTTCTTTTGCATTCATTCACTTAAAATTATTTCCTAAAGTACATTTATAATAGTAGAGGCTGTGGTGTCCTGCCCAGAACTCCACTTCAGGATGAGTCACTCATTTTTTTAAAGGTGCTAGGTGGCAGCAACTAATTTCTTTCAGAAAATTATCATCTGCTCAAGATCAAAAATTTTCTCTATAAATAGCCCTCATCCAGTAACTTGTGAAGTTTGAATACAAAAATCTAGACCTTTGTTCAATTGAAAATAATTTTTTAAAATTTCATTTCTTTTTATTGAGATATAATTAATATAACATTGTATGAGTTTAAGATGCCCAGTGTGTTGATCTGCCACATTTATATATTACAATATGATTAAAATCATAATATTATCTAATGCCTCCATCAGATCACATAATTGTCTTTTTTGTAGACATTTAAGATTTAGCAACTGTGAAGTATGTGAGTATTGTGACTGTAATCATTGTGTTATGCCTTAAATCTCCAGAACTTATTCATATTTTGCTTTTGACCAACTTTCCCCAATTCTCCCATCCCTCAGCCCCTGGAAACTACCACTCTACTATCTTGGATCTTATGTCATCTTTTTCTTGGGTTCCAAATTTGTATAATATTGCTTGGAATCTATTTTCTCCCCTTTTCCTTTGATTTTAACTTTGTTTTGTTGCTGTGTAAGGGGTGTTAGTACTTAGGAAAGATTGGTTAGAAGTCAACCCCTTTAATAATTTAAATTTTCTATAGTCTAAAATACTTGCAAGTAGCCTGACATTTAATGTAACATCTAGTCTAAAATAATATTTCCTGAGAATTGTGATGTCACTGACACACTATCTTGGAGTAATTTCTGCTGATGAATAATGAATTTCCAATCTGGTTCTCTTTTCATTTGTTGGCAACTTGTTCTTGCTTCCTGAAAAAAAAATTTTGCATATTCTTTTTATTTTAGAGTTGAGATTTTCATAATGGTACATCTTTGGGTGTGCTTATAGTCTGATTGATTCTGTATGACGATATGTATGAGTTACAAGCAAGTGGATAATAACTCTACTGCGGCTGAAATAAGAAATGCCTTCCTGTAGGTTTCAGATCCTCTTTAGGAGCTCTAAATCTCTCCAGAAAGATATCTATTCACTAAAGAAAATTTCTGGTTTGGATTAATTTCAGATACCACAGATTCTAATCTCTGTAGGAGGCTGAAGTACTGGAGAAGAACTTAGAAAAAAAAATTGACTCCATTATTACAACTACAATCCTTTGATTAATTGCTATAACTTCTAAGTTGTGGGCCTCTTGCTTTCTAGACTAGCTAACACAGAGCTTGGGAGAAGCTCTTTGGTGCTCAGAATATCTGCCTCTACACCAATTAAAGACTTTTTCAGTTACCATGTTCTGAGTTCTAACCTCTTCTATCCTGATTTTTAAAAAATATTATTCTCTTTTGTCTTCTCTGCAATTGTAAAATAGCTCCTCTAGTAATAAGAATCACACTTCTCCCATTTCTTAAGAGCCATGCATGTATTTTACATGTGTGAACATTTTCTAACTCATTTTGATTGAATTTGAGGAGGAGGCATTGTTAGTCATTTTCTTGTTTGTTCTCTTGGGACAGAAACTCACACATTTATATATCTGCATTTTATTTTGTGATGTGAATGTTTTACTGCTTAACATTTATATACTATTTTGCATCTCATATTTAATATTTTAATAGTTTACTTTATTTGTACAATGGACCAAGAGCAGCGTATATTTCCATGTAGAAGACTACAGATAATCAACACAGACATGTCAGAAAATTTTTTAACTTCAGTTTTTGTGGAATTACTATCTTTAAATTTGTTTAGTGTCAAATGCTTGACTGCATCTTGATTTTGCTATGCATTTGGTCACTTAGAGACATATTGTATTTGAACCAAAACCCATTAACTTTATAATGCCATTGGGTCATTTATATCATTTAATTATTAACAGTAATTATGGACATTTGCAAAATGTTTCACTAGCTTAATTATATTTTAACAGATTAACACTACATACTTACACAGTAAAATAATTTGTAATATTTGAGAAAGATATCTAAAGTATAAAAGAGAAAGGTATCTATTATGTTGTATAGGTTAAAAAGTATAAATGGAAACAAGTATAATTCCATATCTTTAAATCAAAGAGGTATCTTATTATTTTCGACATCCAGACCTCAAATATCTGCTTTGAATATTTTCTTCTCTAAAATCTATTTTGAGATCCTTGGTATATTTTGTGAATGTCTCCAGTTATACACTATCTCTACACTGTCTTATTTCAAAACACTTAATATTTACTTTTCCATGAATATCAATTTATGTCCCTTGTGGCCATCTTTGCATCACTATGAACAAAGCTAGTGGAGGTGATGGAATTCCAATTGAGCTGTTTCAAATCCTGAAAGATGATGCTGTGAAAGTGCTGCTGCACTCAATATGCCAGCAAATTTGGACAACTCAGCAATAGCCACAGGACTGGAAAAGGTCAATTTTCATTCCAGTTCCAAAGAAAGGCAATGCCAAAGAATGCTCAAACTACCACACAATTGCACTCATCTCACATGTTAGTAAAGTAATGCTCAAAATTCTCCAACCAGGCTTCAGCAATACGTGAACGGTGAACTCCTGATGTTCAAGCTAGTTTTAGAAAAGGCAGAGGAACCAGAGATCAAATTGCCAACATCTGCTGGATCATCAAAAAGCAAAAGAGTTCCAGAAAAACATCTATTTCTGCTTTATTGACTATGCCAAAGCCTTTGACTGTGTGAATCACAATAAACTGTGGAAAATTCTCAAAGAGATGGGAATACCAGACCACCTGACCTGCCTCTTGAGAAATCTGTATGCAGGTCAGGAAGCAACAGTTAGAACTGGACATGGGACAACAGACTGGTTCCAAATAGGAAAAGGAGTACGTCAAGGCTGTCACCCTGCTTATTTAACTTATATGCAGAGTACATCGTGAAAAACACTGGACTGGAAGAAACACAAGCTGGAATCAAGACTGCCAGGAGAAATATCAGTCACCTCAGATATGCAGATGACACCACCCTAATGGCAGAAAGTGAAGAGGAGCTAAAGGGCCTCTTGATGAAAGTGAAAGAAGAGAGTGAAAAGTTGGCTTAAAGCTCAACAATCAGAAAACGAAGATCATGGCATCCGGTCCCTTCACTTCATGGGAAATAGATTGGGAAACAGTGGAAACAGTGTCAGACTTTATTTTGGGGAGCTCCAAAATCACTGCAGATGGTGATTGCAGCCATGAAATTAGAAGACGCTTACTCCTTGGAAGAAAAGTTATGACCAACCTAGATAGTATATTCAAAAGCAGAGACATTACTTTGCCGACTAAGGTCCATCTAGTCAAGGCTATGGTTTTTCCAGTGGCCATGTATGGATGTGAGAGTTGGACTGTGAAGAAGGCTGAGCGCCGAACAAGTGATGCTTTTGAACTGTGGTGTTGCAGAAGACTCTTGAGAGTCCCTTGGACTGTAAGGAGATCCAACCAGTCCATTCTGAAGGAGATCAGCCATGGGATTTCTTTGGAAGGAATGATGCTAAAGCTGAAACTCCAGTACTTTGGCCACCTCATGCGAAGAGTTAACTCATTGGAAAAGACTCTGATGCTGGGAGGGATTGGGGGCAGGAGGAGAAGGGGACGACAGAGGATGAGATGGCTGGATGGCATCACGGACTCGATGGACGTGAGTCTGAGTGAACTCCGAGAGATGGTGATGGACACGGAGGCCTGGCGTGCTGCGATTCATGGGGTCGCAAAGAGTTGGACATGACTGAGCTACTGAATATAGTTTTCTGTGCTGTAACAAGGACCTTGTGCTTATCCAACCTATATATACTAGTTTTCATCTTTTAATCCCAAGCCTCCAATCCTTCACTCCCCCACCTCCTCTACCCCTTAGTAACTACAAGTCTGTTCTACAAAATACTCTGTTTTTAAAATTAATTACTTTTTATATAATTGGAGGATAATTGCTTTACATAAAAAGATTTTATATCAGTAACGTAGCCTTCCATTTTAACACACTGGAAGAAGAATAAACTGAACCTAAAGCAGATAGAAGGAAAGTAATAGTAAAGATTCAGTTCAGTTCAGTTCAGGTCAGTCGCTCAGTCATGTCTGACTCTTTGCGACCCCATGAATCACAGCATGCCAGGCCTCCATGTCCATCACCAACTCCCAGAGTTCACTCAGACTTACGTCCATCCAGTCAGTGATGCCATCCAGCCATCTCATCCTCGGTCGTCCCCTTCTCCTCCTGCCCCCATCCCTCCTAGCATCAGAGTCTTTTCCAATGAGTCAACTCTTCGCATGAGGTGGCCAAAGTACTGGAGTTTCAGCTTTAGCATCATTCCTTCCAAAGAAATCCCAGGGCTGATCTCCTTCAGAATGGACTGGTTGGATCTCCTTGCAGTCTAAGGGACTCTGAAGAGTCTTCTCCAACACCACAGTTCAAAAGCATCAATTGTTCAGCACTCAGCCTTCACAGTCCAACTCACACATCCATACATGGCCACTGGAAAAACCATAGCCTTGACTAGAAGGACCTTAGTCGGCAAAGTAATGTCTGTGCTTTTAAATATGCTATCTAGGTTGGTCATAACTTTCCTTCCAAGGAGTAAGCGTCTTTTAATCTCATGGCTGCAGTCACCATCCGCAGTGATTTTGGAGCCCAAAGAAATAAAGTCTGACACTGTTTCCACTGTTTCCCCGTCTATTTCCCATGTCTTCATGGGACAAGATTCCATGATCTTCATTTTCTGACTGTTGAGCTTTAAGCAAACTTTTTCACTCTCTTCTTTCACTTTCATCAAGAGGCTTTTTAGAATGCAAATTAATGACACAGAGAATGGAAAAACAATAGAGAAAATTAACCAAACCAAAAGTCAGTAGTATGGAAAGACCAAAAACAAACAAACAAACAAACAAACAATCCTGAAAAAACCTGACAAATCTTTAGCTAACCATACTAAAAAAAAAAAAAAAAGGAAGTAAAGTTTATACTATATACTAGTACTTTCAACCAGGTTGCAGGTATAAAATCAATATTTTAAAATATACACTATTTTTATATACTGTGTGCTCTGTTGCCCCCATCATGTCCAACTCTTTTCAACCCCATGGACTAGGCTTCTCTGCCCATGGAATCTTCCAGGCAAGAATAATGGAGTGGGTAGCTATATCCAACTCCAGGGCATCTTCCCTGATTCAGGCATTGAATTGTTGTTGCCTATGTCTCTTGCATTGACAAGCAGATTCTCTACCATTGTACCACGAAAAAAATTTGAAATGAACTTAAGAAAATAACTTCTCTTGAAACAATGTTGAAAAATAAAATAATTAGGAGGGATAAATTTCAACCCTTTTGCAACCCCATGAACTACAGCCTGCTAGGACCTCAGTCCATGGGATTTTTCCAGGAAAGAAAACTGATGCCTTCTCCAAGGCATCTTCTCAACACAGAGATTGAATCCACATCTCTTGTCTCCTGCATTGGCAGGCAGATTCTTTGCCACTGAGCTATCTAGTAAGCCTGGTATATCCAATAATGAGATGTAATTAGCAAAAGTAAAACGTACTGATGCATATTCTAAAATGTGAAAGAGAAAATCGCTCAGTGGTGTCAGACTCTTTGTGACCCATGGACTAAATACAGTTCATTGAATTCTCCAGACCAGAATACTGGAGTGCGTAGCCTTTTTCTTCTCCCAGGGCATCTTCCCAACCCAGGGATCAAACCCAGGTGTCCCACATTGCAGGAGGATTCTTTACCAGCTAAGCTACAAGGGAAGCCCAAGAATACTGGAGTGGGTAGCCTATCCCTTTTCCAGTGGATCTTCCCCACCCAGGAATCGAACTGGGGTCTCGTGCATTGCAGGTGGATTCTTTACCAACTGAGCTATCAGGGAAACCCATGTATTATCTAACATGAATTATCTAACATATATTATTGCAGAAAATTTTATGCTATGTGAAATAATTCTGGTAAAAAAATACTGCATATTGTAAATGAAATGTTCAGAGTAAGTAAATCTATAGGAACCAAGAGAATGCTGATACTTGCTTAAGTCTTGGGATAAAAAGGGAGAGTGATTGCTAATGAATAAAAATTTATTTTCTGGTATAGTGGAAATGTTTTACAATTGATTATGGTTGTAGCTGCACAGCCCTGTGAATATATTCAGTTCAGTTCAGTTCAGTGGCTCAGTCATGTCTGACTCTTTGTGACCCCATGAACTGCAGCACCCTAGCTCTCCTTGTCCATCACCAACTCCCTGAGTCCACCCAAACCTATGTCCACTGAGTCGGTGATGACATCCAACCATCTCATCTTCTGTCGTCCCCTTCTCTTCCCACCTTCAACCTTTCCCAGAATCAGAGTCTTTTCAAATGAATCAGTTTTTCACATCAGGTGGCCAAAGTATTGGAGTTTCAGATTCAACATCAGCCCTTCCAATGAACACCCAGGACTGATCTCCTTTAGGATGGATTGGTTGGATCTCCTTGCAGTCCAAGGGACTCTCAAGAGTCTTCTCCCACACCACAGTTTAAAAGCATCAATTCTTCAGCACTCAGCTTTTTTTATAGTCCAACTCTCACATCCATACATGACTACTGGGAAAAACATAGCCTTGACTAGATGGACCTTTGTTGATAAAGTAATGTGTCTGCTTTTAATATGCTGTCTACGTTGGTCATAGCTTTCCTTCCAAGGAATAAGCGTGTTTTAATTTCATGGCTGCAATCACCATCTGCAGTGATTTTGGAGCCCCCAAAATAAAGTCTGACACTGTTTCCACTGTTTCCCCATCTATTTGCTATAAAGTGATGGGATCAGATGCCAAAACCTCTAAATTGTACTCTTTAAATGATGAGTTATACAGTATATATATTGTATATCAACAAAACTATTAACAAAAATATCCACTTCTTTGTTGTCTTTGTTATCAGTTTTAAATACAAGAAAGAATGTATATACAGTTCATCTGACCATTTTTATTAGTCTTTTAATTACCTAAATGTTTAGGTAACTTTTCAATGAATAGCCCACTTATTGAGATTTTTGTTTTTCATAACAAAAGTAGCATTTATACATGTTTGTGATTATATGTAAATTCCTTCTCTATGGAAAAGTAAGTGTATGATTTATATATGTAGAAGAATAACAAAAAATGTATCCTCCTATCTCATAGTTTTACTCAGCTGACATCCCATAGTTGAAATAAGTGGGTGAGTGTTAAGTGCTGTCACAATTTAAGGAGAGTGCAAAGTTTCCAAGACTAAGAAAAAGAAGTCCAGAACCTTCATCACTTTATCCATCTCTTTCTTATATAAAAGAAGACTAGAGTTTCAGAGGCTGCTTTGAAGGGAATTCAAATGATGAGAGAATTTTATGTCATCCTGTTCAGCAGAAATCTGACTTTTCTTCTGTTCAGTTTAATATCTGTTAATACTTGCTTATAATTTCCTAAAAATTTTTAAGATAGGTGTTTTAACAGTGTTTTAATCTTATTTTGTTTTATATTTTGACCTCTTAAGATTTAATTGTTATAAAGAGGGACAGGGTTGGACTGATTCTTGGACTGATAATGTGAAAAGTGCAATTCCAATTGATTGATGGAAGTCAGACAATAATTCCTGTTACTGTTGAAAATAAATTTCCATTGAAGAGAAGGGAGCCTTTCATTCAGGATATTAGGGAGTGAATAGTACCTGGGAAAGCAGATAATCCCCAAAGCCCCTTTGATGTCTATTATTCTATTACATATTTATCCTCATAGGTTTTTTTGAGGCATGTTTTAATTTTTTTGTTTTATCATGTCCCATGAATGAATAAGGAAAAATTATTTATCTTGGCATACTTTTATTTTCATAGCATATAAATAAAAATTCTTATTAATAGTACTGTATTCCATATCTGAAATTTTCTAAGAGTAAATCTTAAAAGTTCTCATGAAAGAAAAATAACTGTAATTATGTACGGTGACAGATGTTAACTAGACTTACTCTGGTGATTTATAATTTATACAAATACTGAATTATTAAAAAAATTTTTAAAAATCCAAAATAAAAAACATAAGGCACAATAAGTTAGTGTTTGAGAGTAGTATAGTTACCAAGAGATTAATTATAAAAGTTGGGAAGAGTATGGGAGAACATCGAGTTAATTCATAGTTGAAAATAATAGTAAAATATTTATCTGACAAAATTAGCATATTCACAGCAAAGGAAAAAGGCTTGATTCTAAAATAAATGCAAGCTGTTTTCTGAAGTTCTGGACAATAAATTTTAGATGGAATGCTGCAGACATTTCAACATCATATGTAAGAATATGTTTTGATTTTACCATATTAATAGCAAAGATCACATTAACTGGTGGAGTACTACTAAGCAGGAGTTTCCTAAAAGTATGCTCAAGGTTTTGAAATGAATTATGGCAATATAAACTCCTAAGTGAAAATTCGGGGATAGATCAATTTAAAGAAAAATACATAAAGAAGTTGAAAATGAAATGAAAGTGTTAGTCACTCAGTCCTGTTTGACTCTTTGCAACCCCAGGACTGTAGCCCACCAGTCTCCTCAGCCCATGGAATTCTCCAAGCAATAGTACTGGAGTGGGGTTCCATTTCCTTCTCCAGGGGATCTTCCAGACTCAGGGATTAAACCCTGGTCTCCTGCATTGAAGGCAGATTCTTTATTGTCTGAACCACCAGGGAAGATTGGGAAATTAACAGTTTTAAAACAACACATATTTAGATGCTTCTTACGGCATCGTTATATTTCCCCAATGCCTTGCATCAATGTTTGAAGACATGATTTTCCCAGCAGAAAGTAGGAAGAAAGGAAAACCTTGTTTCTCCTTTTAGTCATTGTTTTTAGAGGTACCTTTGAAAGTAGTTGCTTCCTTCCTGTATTCCCAAATCCCACCACTGTTTCCTGTTTGGTGAATTATTTTAGGAGCTTTTCTGTTATTGAAACCTAGTAGGGTGTGTTTTTCCTCCCCTGTTTTAGCACTAACTGAGCAGAAGCCTGAGTAGTGGAGAAACAGGATCCTGGTAGTACCAGTTCCCTTGTTAATCATCTTCTCCTGTTCTAGGAATGCTAGTGGCTTTTAAAGTTACTAATCTCTAGGTGTCAGTCTTGTTTGTATTACTCATTCTTTACTAACAAACTTATCCTTTTCTGCCACACACTTTTTAATAGCAGAGTAACTGATTCTTTTTAATTAGAGCTGAAATTTTTAAAAATTAAAATAAAAAACTGTAGTATTACATTATTTTTTTCTGAATTGGATTCTCTGATAAGCTAATTAATATAAAACTGAACAGCAAGCACAGATCTAGCTGAGTAAGGAAAGAGGTAAGTTGATCAGAGTGTCTTGGTCATAGTTTATTTGTAGCTTCTCTGAGAAATTAAAACTTTCCATTCTGATCAAGATGATGTACAAAGTCATGTGTGAACTTTGGAAGATACAGGGCCTACCACATACTAAACATTTGACAGCGGGAGCCCCATGTCCTCATCAGCTGCTTATGTATAATTGCATGGTCACTTTTTTATGCTCTTTCTTTAACTTAAACTTTCTATTTTACATCATTATAGACTTCATACAGTTGCAAGACATAATACAGAGAAATCTCATGTACTTTCTATCCACGTTTTGTCATATCACAATCAGGATATTTACATTGATACAATCCACTGAAGTTGTTCAGATTTTCCCAGTTTTACTCATTGGGCTTATGTGCAGGTGTTTTGCTCCATAAATTTATCGCATGTGTACATTTATGTATTCCAAAAAATGCAGCTGCAATATAAAACATTTCCATCACCTCAAGGCTTTTTCATCTTGCCCTTTTATAACTATAGTTACTTCCCTTCTGTGTCTATCCCTGCCTTAAACCCTAGCAACTACTAATCAATTTTCCATTTTAATAATTTTTTAAAGTTATTTCAAGAATGTTATATACATGTGATAATAGTACTGTAAGCTGCTGGGAATTTTTTTTTCATTCAGCCAAGTTCCTTTGAAATTCATCTCAGTGGCTGTATCCATCAAAAGTGCATTCTTTTTACTGCTGAGTAGTATTCCATAGATTGGTTGTACTGTTATTTGTTTACGCATTTACCTGGCAAAGAGCTTCTGGGTTGTTTAAGGTTTTTGGCTTTTAGAAACAAAGCTGCAGTGAACATTTATGTGCAAGTTCTTGTGTGAAAGCACATTTCCATTTCTCTGGGATAAATGCCCAAGGTTGCAATTGCGGTGTATTTGGAGATTATGTTTCATTTTATAAGAAACTGCCAAACTGCAACTGATCAGAATTTAAAATACTGAAAACACCAAAATGTTGGAGAGCAGGCAAAGAAACTGATCACTCATACACAGCTGGTAGGAATGTAAAAGGATACAGTCACTCTGGAAAATAGTTTGAAACGGGGTTGTTTTATTTTTTCCTTAACTTTTAGAAACTATTTGAGGCTAACTACATCATAGGCTGGTGCAGCCCCTCATATCATGGACCTCACAATCCTGCCACTCTTCCTCTTCTCCAAATGAGTGAGTGATGACCATGAGCCAGCTTCTAACACATGTTTTCAACAATGCTGACATGATGGAGAGGAAATTGCTTGCAATGTGGATGTACATTAACAAAGCAGTTTTTCCACAGATGTCTTTGAGGAATCTTTACAAATTACTGTGGCTATTGTAAATATGCAATAGAAGAAATTGCTAAACCTTCTTAAACATAGGCTATTCATTATAAAATGCTTTTGTGGCATAATGTTAGTGTGTATTTGAAAGTGTTTTTAAGCTACAAAAAGAAAATGCTTTGCTTCTGATGAAACAGAAAGGGTTATTAATGGAGACTGAAGAATACAGAAAACAGCTGCTTAAGGGAAAACGCAGCAAAATGCTTAAAATAATTTTATATGTATTCTTCTGTTGAGCTCTATAGTAAAAATGCAGTTTGCTAAATATGAACCTCTCCAATAAATATTTTGAAAAATATAACCTATAAAAATAAATAAGATTAATCAAAAGATTATATGATATAAAGATATTTATGAATTTATATAAATTCCCTTGCCTTGATTATTATTATAATTTTTTTCAATTTACACTTCAACAAATGATGAGAAGGAATGTGAACTGACTCATTATCCTTATGACAGGTGTGGAGTAAATGTCTTAAAAAGGTAAAAATATGCACATAAGTAAAAGCATGTCATGAGAGGTAAAGATTAACTCGATCTAAGCCATATCATGAAAACCTAATCATATCATTTTAATGCCTAAGACTTAAATTGGAGGAATAAATAAAACATAGACATAGATTTTCTTTTTCTATTGCGAAGGAAATATTTTTTCTTAACAAATTTAAAATCAGATAATGCAAAAGACTAATAGCAATCCAAAGAAATACTAAGAATTGAGGAGTTTTTGTCACATACATTTTAAGTATAATATTATAGCAGAAACTTTAACATTTCCTAAATCAATATGATAAACAATATTTTGGGCAGGTACTTAGTATTGCACTAATTGAATATATTTTAAATTAAATAAGCCCCCAGGGTTTATACTTTAGTTTACTTAAAATATTTTAATAATAGAAGTAATAATAATGTTTTACACAATCATACACATATACATACCCCAAACTATCCTTGGACACTTGTCTAATCATTGGTTGGAAAAAATTTTAGTATAAGTAAAAGTAAAAATTTTAGTATAAGTGAAAGGGCAATACCACTTTTCATAATTAAATTTTTGAGATATATTACCTAATTCTTTTAAAGAAAAATATCCGAATTTATATTCCACCTGGCAAAATGTATTCCTGTGGCTGGACTCACATCTAAACGCTCACTGGATATTTTTTTACTAATCTGGTAGCGAAAACTTATTTTAACTCTCATCTCTTTAATTAATAAAAACACCAATACAGTATACTGACACATATATATGGAATTTAGAAGACAGTAATGATGACCCTATATGTGAGACAACAAAGAGACACAGAGGTATAGAGTGGACTTTTGGACTCTGAGGGAGAGGGAAAGGGTGGGATGGTTTGGGAGAATGGCAATGAAATATGTATATTTTCCTGTAAGAAACGAAGCGCCAATCTATGTTCAATGTAGGATGCAGGATGCATGGGGCTGATGCACAGGATGATTCAAGTAGAGGATGTGGGGTGGGAGGTGGGAGGGTGCTTTGGCATTGGGAGATTGTGTTCACCTATGGCTGATTCGTGTCAATGTATGGCAAAACAAATACAGTATTGTAATTAAAAATAATAATAATAATAATAAATAAATTAATTTAAAAAATTTTAAAAAAAAGTTAAAATGTTTCCTATGCTAATTGGACATTTTAATTTCCCTTTTATAAATTTGTCTAAATATTATTTATTTTAAATGTCATCACTGAAGTATTCATATATTCAAATTTATAAAGCTTTTCAATGTATTAGTTCATGTCTTTGCAATTATTCCCCAGTTTGTCCTTCTACGTATGGTTATTTCAGGCATAAAAATTCTTTGGTCTTTCTATTGCAGGATTATCTGTTTTTACTTTTTTTAATATTTTACTCTCAGAGTTATACTTAGAAACCTATTTCAAGAAAAATAGGAAAGAGATATCTACAGTTTTCTTCTAACTCCCTTTGGTATCATGTTTTACATTTAAAACATTTCATTTTAAATTGTTTTTGTAAATGCTATGATAATTTTTTACAGATTTTATTAATTTAGATAAAAATCAAATTCATAATACATTTTACCAGTCATTTGATACTTTGATTAGATGTGTATTAAAATTAGACTTTGCAGGTGGCCCTTGTAAAGAAACTAGCCTGCTAATGTTGGAGAGACCTTAAAAACTGGAAATAGAACTGCCTTATGACCCAGCAATCCCACTGCTGGGCATACACACCGAGGAAACCAGAACTGAAAGAGACACGTGTACCCCAATGTTCATCACAGCACTGTTTATAATAGCAAGGACATGGAAGCAACCTAGATGTCCATCAGCAGATGAATGGATAAGAAAGCTGTGGTACATATACACAATGGAGTATTACTCAGCCCTTAAAAAGAATACATTTGAATCAGTTCTAATGAAGTGGATGAAACTGGAGCCGATTATACAGAGTGAAGTAAGCCAGAAAGAAAAACACCAATACAGTATACTAATGCATACATATGGAATTTAGAAAGATGGTAATGATAACCCTGTATGTGAGACAACAAAAGAGACACAGATGTATAGAACAGTCTTTTGGACTCTGTGGGAGAGGGTGAGGGTGGGATGATATGGGAGAATGGCATTGAAACATGTATAATATCATATATGAAATGAGTCACCAGTCCAGGTTCCATGCATGATACTGGATGTTTGGTGCTGGTGCACTGAGACGACCCAGAGGGATGGTATGGGGAGGGATGAGGGAGGTGGGTTCAGGATGAGGAACACGTGTATACCTGTGGCAGATTCATGTTGATATATGGCAAAACCAATACAATATTTTAAAGTAATTAATCTCCAATTAAATAAATTTATATTTAAAAAGAAACAAGAGTTTGATACCTATGATGGAAAGATACCCTGGAGGAGGTCATGGCAACCCACTCATGTAGTCTGGGCTGAGAATCCCATGGACAGAAGAGCCTGGTGGGTTACAGTCCACAGAGTTGGACACCACTGAAGCAACTTAGCATGTGCACACACATATTAAAATTACAAAGTTTGTTGGAGAAAATATCTTTGTTGAATATTCACACTCAGGAACATGTTATTTCTCTCTAGGTTTTAATTTTTTAAATACATTTGTAGTATTTTTTAAACATTGTTTAGCTACATATACATTTAGATTATTGCTATTTCCTATTTTCCTATCATAATTAAAATTAATTTTTTAAAAACACCAACTTTTAAGTTTTGTCTTTGTACATTATTTAATTTTAAATATTAGACCGAGTATCATATAATTTTTAACCACTGTTACAGTTTTGGGCTTCCCAGGTAGCTCAGTGGTAAGGAATCCACCTGCCCATGCAGGAGACATGGGCTCACTCTCTGGATTGGTATGATCTCCTGGAGAAGGAAACCCACTCCAGTATTCTTGCCGGAAAAATCCTGTGGACAGAGGAGCCTGGTGAGCTACAGTAAATTGGGTTGCAAAGAGTCAGACTCAGCTGAACAGGCACACACACACACATATTAGTTTTCAGTTCAGTTCAGTTCAGTCGCTCAGTCATATCCGACTCTTTGCAACCCCATGGACTGCAGCATGCCAGGCCTCCTGTCCATCATCAACTCCCAAAGTTTACTCAAACTCATGTTCACTGAGTCGGTGATGCCATCCAACCATCTCATCCTCTGTCATCCCCTTCTCCTCCCACCTTCAATCGTTCCCAGCATCAGGGTTTTTCCAATGAGTTAGTTCTTCACATCAGGTGGCCAAAGTACTGGAGTTTCAGCTTCAGCATCAATACTTCCAGTGAATAGTCAAGACTGATTTCCTTTAGGATGGACCAGTTGGATCACCTTGCTGTCCAAGGGACTCTCAAGAGTCTTCTCCAACACCACAGTTCAAAAGCATCAGTTCTTCAGCACTCAGCTTTATAGTCCAACTCTCACATCCATACATGACTACTATTAGTTTTCCTGGTGATAAATCCCCTCAGTTTGTGTTTACCTGGGAATGTCTGCTTCCTCATTTTTAAAGGATAAGGTTTACCACGTATACTAATCTTGGTTGGCAGTTCTTTTTTCGCTCAGTTCTTTGAATATATTATTTCTCTAGTCCTGGCCTGCCAAAATTTACTAAAGAGTTAGAGAGGGGTGCTATTGTATGTTGCAAGACAGTTGTAGTGTTTTCCAAGTTCTCTTTTTTACTTTTGCAGTTTGATTATAACACACTTTTGTGAAAATCTCTTCAGATTCTATATACATGTAGTCTTTTAAGCTTTATGAGTTTTGATATCCATTTCCCTCCTCAAATTCCAAATTTTTCAGTAATTGTTTCTTTAAGCAAGTTTTCTGTCCCTTTCCCTTTCTATTCTTCTAGGACTTCCATAATATTCACTGTAAGGGCTATGGGAAAATGTAAGAATAAAGTGAAGCTGCAAAGTTGTCTTTTCTACCCGATTCAGTGCATCTTTTCTCATTTCCATGTTGCACTTGGATTTTTTAATCTCTCATCTAGATTCCTGAGTTCTCATGTAGTTATTTTGTTCCATGAGTAGATGTCAATTTCTATGTGAGAAAAAAAATGCTCACCTCTGTTTTGTCATCTTGCTGATGGCACTGCCAGAATACTTAGGCAGGATTTTCTGCAGTCATTGGTTAACAACTTTCTGCATTAATGGATTTAAGCTCAAATATTAAAGGTGGCATGGGTGGGGAAGAGGAAAGAAAGGTCAAAATCATGCTAATAAATTCATTAACCAACATAATATCTCATGAATTGAAGGTACTGAAAAGCATTACAAAAGTAAGTGGGTAATATGTTGAGACAGCCCAGAGTAGAGGTGGCTTGAGTTACCGTAATGAAGAGCAGCTTCTTCAGTGTGGCTCAACTTTTCATTAAGTGTGAAAGATTGAGCAATAACAGCCCAAGAAAAGGACGATCTGGTGAACAAACAGTCAGGATTCTTTAAAGCGTAGGAAGAAGAAACACTTGACTCAAATAAAGTGAATAAATGTACAATTCAGCAGGACTCCTATTGAAACTCAAATCACCATAATAATAAATAACTTGAGATACTTATAGTGAATGCAGAAGAACAACAATTCAAATTAGTTAGAGATAACATAGAAGACGGGCTTCCCTCGTAGCTCAGTCAGTAAAGAGTCTGACTGCAGTGCAGGAGACCTGGGTTTGATCCCTGGGTCAGAAAGATCCCCTGTAAATGGAAATGGCAACCTACTCCAGTATTCTTGCCTGGAGAATCCCATGGACAGAGGAGCCTGGCAGGGTACAGCCTATGGAGTTGCAAGCATCAGACTCGACTGAGTGACTAAGAACATAATGTAAAAGATGTGGAGGGCAAGCTATTGAGTTTCAAGGTAGTTAACCCCAATTTTTTAAAAAAGTCATAAAATGTAAGAAATAAGAGGAAGGCTATAATAGAATATTCTTGAAGAAAAGAATTGACTAATTCAAGAATATTATTTGTTCTAGAAAAAAATGTGACTAGGAATTATGGATAAGAAAAATATATTGAGGTTAAGTTATTTAATTGTAAGTATTAATAGGGAGACTCCCAGGTGGCATTCAGTTCAGTTCAGTTCTGTTGCTCAGTCGTGTCTGACTCTTTGTGATCCCATGGACTGCAGCATGCCAGGCTTCCCTGTGAATCACCAAGGACAGGGGAAGCAGTGGTAAAGAATTATCCTGCCAATGCAAAAGTTGCAAGTGATGTGGGTTTGATCCCTGGGTCAGGAAGATTCTCTGGAGTAGAAAATGGCAATCCACTCCAGTATTCTTGCCTAGAAAATTATAAAGACAGAGGAGCCTGGCAGGCTGTAGTCCACGAGGTTGCAAAGAGTCAGACATGAGTGAGCACACACACAGAGAAAGTAATAAGCACAGAGGCAGAAAGTCCTTTACCAGCAGAAAAAGTCAAGGTGACTTTAAAGTTCTCTGCAATGTTTAATTGGGCTACAATGTTTTGCCTCATCTGCCATATTCACCTGACCTCTTGCCAAGTGACTATCATCTTTTAAGCATCTCAACAAGTTTTTTGCAATGAAAACATTTCCAGGAGCAACAAGAGGCTGAAAATGCTTTCTAAGAGTTCATTGAATCCCAAAGAACAGATGTTTATGCTACAGGAGTAAACACGTCTCATTGGCAAAAATGTGTTGTTTGCAATGGTTCATATTTTGCATAATAAAGATTTGTTCGATCATACTTATAATGATTTAAAATTAATGGTCTGGACTGCAGTTATTTTGCACCAACCTTGCTGCTGCTGCTAAATCACTTCAGTCGCATCCGACTCTGTGCGACCCCATAGATGGCAGCCCACCAGGCTCCTCAGTCCCTGGGATTCTCCAGGCAAGAATGCTGGAGTGGGCTGCCATTTCCTTCTACAGTACATGAAAGTGAAAAGTGAAAGTGAAGTCACTCAGTCTTGTCCGACTTTTCACGATCCCATGGGCTGTAGCCTACCAGGCTCCTCCATCCATGGGATTTCCCAAGCAAGAGTACTGGACTGGGGTGCCATTTCTTTCTCCATTGCACCAATCTAATAGTTGGTTAAAAAAGTCCTATAAGATGGAATTTCTTTCTTTTTTTACATAATAATCTAGAATATTTTCATTAGGGAATGAATATCAACATTGTAGCCCAATTGGTTTAACTTCATCAATTCTTGATGAAGAATTGGACCCTTTCTGTTGACCAGTGGTTACTGCAGGCATTGAAGTTTTCAGTGTATCTTATTGATTTGCTGAACATACTTCCCAGATATAATGGTTTCTCTGGAATTCAGAACGGTGTAGTGGATCAGACTGGCAGCAAATCACCAAACAATGACCATGACCTTTTTCTGGTGCAATTTGGCTTTAGGAAGTGCTTTTGAGCTCCTTCTCAGTTCAACTACTGAGCTAGGTAGTCATTGCCAGTTCTTGTATAAAATCCACTTTTGTACCACATCACAATCCCAGAGGATTCTCTGTTCCTTGTTGCATAGAGTAAGATGACATTTCAAAATGATATATATTTTTATTTTCAGTGAGCTCATGAGACATCCACTTATTGAGCTTTTCCACCTTTCCAATTTGCTTCAAATGCCAAACGAGCATAGAGTGGTTGATGTTGAGTTCTCCAGCAATTTCTCATGTAGTTGTGAGAGGATCAGCTTCAGTGATCCTCTCAATTGGTCGTACTCAACTTCCAATGACTGTCCACTGTGCTTCACACCGTGGAGGCTCTCATCTCTTTTGCAAGGCTTTTTGAACCTCCACTGCACTGTATTTTCCTTAGCAGTTCCTGGGTCAAATGTATTATTGATGTTGTGAGTTGTCTTGGCTGTTTCAAGACCCATTTTGAACTCAGATAAGAAAATCACTCAAATTTGCTTTTTGTCTAACATAATTTTCTTGGCCAAAAATAAGTATAAAATAAATATCAAGTAATGTTATTAGGAAGGAAACATAAGGTAAGAAATGTACATTAAAATGATGTATAACATAACCACACATATTAAGGATGTATTCCAATATCAAATGGCAAATTTCAACAATGTAAAATCCACAATTACTTTTGAACTAATCTAATATGTATCTATTTCTGCTTTATTGACTATGCCAAAGCCTTTGACTGTGTGGATCACAATAAACTGTTGAAAATTCTGAAAGAGATAGGGAATACCAGACCACCTGCCTCTTGAGAAATCTGTATGCAGGTCAGGAAGCAACAGTTCGAACTGGACATGGAACAACAGACTGCTTTCAAATAGGAAAAGGAGTACATCAAGGCTGTATATTGTCACCCTGCTTGTTTAACTTATACGCAGAGTACATCATGAGAAACGCTGGACTAGAAGATACACAAGCTGGAATCAAGATTGTCGGGAGAAATATCAATAACCTCAGATATGCAGATGACACCACCCTTATGGCAGAAAGTGAAGAGGAACTAAAAGCCTCTTGATGAAAGTGAAAGAGGAGAGTGAAAAAGTTGGCTTAAAGCTCAACAATCGGAAAACGAAGATCATGGAATCTGGTCCCTTCACTTCATGGGAAATGGATGGGGAAACAGTGGAAACAGTGTCAGACTTTATTTTTGGGGGCTCCAAAATCACTGCAGATGGTGATTGCAGCCATGAAATTAAAAGACTCTTACTCCTTGGAAGAAAAGTTATGACCAACCTAGATAGCATATTCAAAAGCAGAGACATTACTTTGCCGTCTAAGGTCCATCTAGTCAAGGCTATGGTTTTTCCTGTGGTCATGGATGGATGTGAGAGTTGGACTGTGAAGAAGGCTGGGTGCTGAAGAATTGATGCTTTTGAACTGTGGTGTTGGAGAAGACTCTTGAGAGTCCCTTGGACTGCAAGGAGATCCAGCCAGTCCATTCTGAAAGAGATCAACCCTGGGATTTCTTTGGAAGGAATGATGCTAAAGCTGAAACTCCAGTACATTGGCCCCCTCATGTGAAGAGTTGAGTCATTGGAAAAGACTCTGATGCTGGGAGGGATTGGGGGCGAGAGGAGAAGGGGACAACAGAGGATGAGATGGCTGGATGGCATCACTGACTCGCTGGATGTGAGTTTGGGCAGACTCCGGGTGTTGGTGATGGACCGGGAGGCCTGGCGTGCTGTGAATCATGGGGTCACAAGGAGTCGGACACGACTGAGCAACTGAACTGAACTGACAATGTTTAATCCCAGAAGAAAGTTGTAAATTGTACAGTATCCATAAAATTTAGGAGCAAGGAAGGGTAACCAAAGATAACAATTTGTAAATAGTCATATTCTCAACTGTTTAAAAATTATATATATATATATATATATGTGTGTGTGTGTATGTATATATGTATATATATGTATACATATACGTGTCTATATACACATCTTAGTGTGGCTCAGTGATAAAGACTCTGCCTACTAATACAGGAGACATCAAAGATGCAGGTTCAATCTCTCTGTCAGGAGATCTCCTGGATAAGGAAGTGGCAACCCACTCAAGTAGTCTAGTCTGGGAATCCCATGGGTAGAGGAGAATGGCAAGCTATAGTCCCTGGGATTGCAAAGAGTTGGGCATGACTTAGCGACAGACTTTCACTTTTATATATATATATATATATATTTATGAACTACATAAACTATATATATATATATAGTTTCTTCTGGAGTAAAAAGTACTTTATGAAGAAATTCAAGAAAATTATGATTAAAGAAGCTGTGGTTAATCAATAGGGATTTAACCTTCAGTTTATGTTAATATGATAGTGAAGCTAAACAACCAGTGGATTAAGTTTGCAAAATATAATGTGTGTATAAATCTTGGCAATGAAGGAAAAATGATTGATGCTTTTGAACTGTGGTGTTGGAGAAGACTCTTGAGAGTCCCTTGGACTGCAAGGAGATCCATGCAGTCCATCCTAAAGGAAATCAGTCTTGACTATTCATTGGAAGGACTGATGCTGAAGCTGAAACTCCAGTACTTTGGCCACCTGATGAGAATAACTGACTCCTTGGAAAAGACCCTGATTCTGGGAAAGATTAGCAGGAGGGGAAGGGGAACAACAGAGGATGAGATGGTTGGATAGAATCACTGACTCAATGGACATGAGTGTGAGTAAGCCCCAGGAGTTGGTGATGGACAGGGAAGCCTGGCATACTGCAGTCCATAGGGTTACAAAGAATCGGACATGACTGAGCAACTAAACTGACCAACTGATAGTCTTTAAATGATATTGAAAGGAATGTGGAAGGAAGGATAAGAATGCTAATTTGTTAATACTTCAAAGTAGAAAGTCTCTAAAAATAAACTGTGTTTAATTTTAGTTAAAGCAATGTTTGATAAAATTATTTTTTCCCCTTAACTTTAGAGTATCAGTTGACTCCAAGTGACAAGCATTTATCTTAAATTTAGTGATCACTTTAGTTTTAAATCAGAAATAATTTTTTGTTTCTCTTATTTGGATTAAAGCTAAATGTAAAAAACACTTCGCCAAAATCATCTTTGTTGATCTTCTGTTCATGTGCATAGAGATAGATCTGAAATAATATTCTTCACATCATATTGATGGTCATTTTTGGTCGCTGGATTTCTGTTAATAAGGTGCTGCCATTTTATGTAATTTCAAATTATACTAAATATTATTTCAAAATATTGTGGCCAATTATATTTTTTAATTATAAATCAAACTATCAGTTTCTTTTTTTCCCTTGCACCTGAGGTATTGCACTGTTAAGGACACTCAGAAAGGTCAGCAGCCAATTTTGCCAGGTTCATCATTCCTAGAGACAGAGTGCCGGCGAGCATTCGAAGGCTACCTAGGAGTAGTAGGAAGCCTTTTTGTGATATCCTCACACATCCATCAGAATTACCGATGTGTTAATATGTCCCAGGAAATCTTGCTTTTCCTCAGTGATAATAATAACTCTGAATGTGTCAATCAGATCCTGTCATTGTAACTGCTTCCTATATTGTCACAGCTGAGTTGAACTTCCATCTCTACTGCAATAAACATGTTTTAATTAGTTCAGCTAACAGCATTTTGTAAAGAAGACCTGTTGTTAAGCAGAATTTAGTTTTGCATAGGTACCAAGGCATGCCTTCTCTGTTTTGCCTGGCATTTCTTTGTTATAATTGATAGATGAACACTAAATATTTTCATGTCTTTGAAATAAAAAATTAGTGACAGATTTTCATCTGTGTGGATGGCTGATGTCATTCATAGCTTGGATTTGTGCAGTGTCTTTGGGCAAAGAACAAGAGTGTTTGTCACATGTGCTTGGTAGACCCCAGCCTTTGGCTTAGAGATATGGTAGAATGAAGTATGTGGGGGGGTCTTAGATTCAGTTCTTCGTCTTGGATCCTAGGTCTTTCACTTAGCTTTAAACCTGAACAAGTTACTCAATGTCTATGAAACTCAATCTTAATGTTTAAAAATAAGTAAAATTAAAATGAAGCACTATGATTCTTTTACAGTGTGATTTTCTTTCTTTCTCTGTGAATTTTGTTTTGACTGTGCTTTTAAAAGATTGAATTGAAGTTTCATTAAGAACATCACGTCTGTAAGGATTTTAATTAAAGTTATATGATAATGCTTCTTTATGTTGAATTTTAATGTCCACTTGGAAACTGTTATTTTCATTTTAGAAAATAAACAAAAAGTTAAAGAGATTTAGCAGATTTAAGGTACAATCCTTCTATAATCTATTTTTTAAGATAGGGACACAACAATTTAAGTAGACTCTTTTCTGATGATCAGAACATAAAGATATATTGTCAGATTTGTACAGTAGTTAAACTGTTAAATATCTGTTAACAGTTTAATAAAATAAATAACCTTTGTCTACTAATAAATAGAAGTGCTAGGATTATTGATTTCAAGATGCCAAAATAAACACAATGCTCAGTAAAATATCTGGAAATACAAGGAAGACAGGTAAAAAGACAGAAAAGCACATTTTCAAGTCCTGTTGTCTGGACTAAATGTAGCAGCTGTGGCAGAGCCTCAAAGACCACACCACAACCAGGAATTGTGATGCTTTCCTTTTCTGTATCCTTTCCCATGAGCTCCAAACTGGTGGCTGGAAACAGACAGCAGTACCTAATCCTGTAATCCCTAATGTCACAGCTGACTCAGAGAGTAATTTTATTTTTCCCAGTTCTGGATTTCCCACCTCTTGGAACCAATAGGTTCCAAGCTAGAGGCACACTACTCCTTACTGGGGGTTTCTTGTTCCACTAGGCAGCATCCCCAGATGCAGCAGTTTGTACTGCACCTGAAAGAACCCCAGAGGATACTCACACAGTATGCACAGTCCCTTTAACCTTGAGGAAAACACTTCACTGAAATATTGTGCAAAGTATCTGTCCTTCAACAGGTGACAGACTGCCAGTAGTACTTTTGTCCTTTGATGATCTTCCATTACCTTTCACAGGATGGCCGTGTGATCTGTATTTTTAAATAAAATAATTTAGCAAACCTTCTTTCAACCTTGTGAAGAATCTTCATGGTATTGAATAAAATTATAGAGACTGAGTCAAGAAATGAGAAAAGCTGAAGTGCAGTGTTACATAAGCTTCAAAATCCTTTAATTTCTGTGTTGTAAGATCAACAGGGTTTTTGACAAAAATGATACAGGCAATGCTGGTAACAAGTCAAACAAAAATGGATATGCATTCCACATATCTGGGTTGCAGTAACAAAATGTTCTGTATCATGTCAACCAACATGGTAAAGGGGAAGTGCCATTAGGCTGGGGAAAAAAAAAAAAGATGCTGAAGGTCTCATAGTAGTAGCTCTATTGATTAGTGGGAATACATCTTTAGCTCTGATTTCATAGTCCTAATTTTTCCCATTGTTTAGATGAGAGATTTCCAGAGAGGTAGGAAAAATTATAATCTTTAAAGATTGGAGTAAAAATTAATTTTTGCTCAATTTGAGTTTCCTTTTTTTTTTTGCCATTTTTATTTAGTAACGAAATGTTAGACAATCAGTTGATTAGTTTCTCATTGGAGCTGAAGACATTTAGATTAGACAAAGCTAGTGGAGATGATGGAATTCCAGTTGAGGTATTTCAAATCCTGAAAGATGATGCTGTGGAAGTGCTGCACTCAATATGCCAACAAATTTGGACAACTCAGTGGTGGCCACAGAATTGGGAAAGGTCAGTTTTCATTCCAGTCCCAAAGAAAGGCAATGCCAAAGAATGCTCAAACTACCACACAACTGCACTCATCTCACACGCTAGTAAAGTAATGCTCAAAATTCTCCAAGCCAGGCTTCAGCAATACGTGAACCACGAACTTCCAGATGTTCAAGCTGGTTTTAGAAAAGGCAGAGGAACCAGAGATCAAATTGCAAACAAATTGCCAATTGCTGGATCATGGAAAAAGCAAGAGAGTTCCAGAAAAACATCTATTTCTGCTTTATTGACTATGCCAAAGCCTTTGACCGTGTGGATCACAATAAACTGTGGAAAATTGTGAATGAAATGGGAATATCAGACCACCTGACCTGCCTCTTGGGAACCTTTATGCAAATCAGGAAGCAACAGCTAGAACTGGACATAGAACCACAGACTGGTTCCAAATAGGAAAAGGAGTATGTCAAGGCTGTATATAGTCAGCCTGCTTATTTAACTTATATGCAGAGTATATTATGAGAAACACTGGGCTTGAGGAAGCACAAGCTGGAATCAACATTGCTGGAGGAAATATCAATAATCTCAGATATGCAGATGGCACCACCCTTATGGCAGAAAGTGAAGAGGAACTAAAAAGCCTATTGATGAAAGTGAAAGAGGAGAGTGAAAACACTGGCTTAAAGCTCAACATTCAGAAAATGAAGATCATGACATCCTGTCCCATCACTTCATGGCAAATAAATGGGGAAACAGTGGCTGACTTTATTTTTCTGGGCTCCAAAATCATTGCAGATAGTGATTGCAGCTATGAAATTAAAGACGCTTACTCCTTGGAAGGAAAGTTATGACCAACCTAGATAGCATATTAAAAAGCAAAGACATTACTTTGTCAACAAAGGTCCATCTAGTCAAGTCTATGGTTTTTCCAGTGGTCATGTATGGATGTGAGAGTTGGACTATAAAGAAAGCTGAGTGCTGAAGAATTGATGCTTTTGAACTGTGGTGTTGGAGAAGACTCTTGAGAGTCCCTTGGACTGCAAGGAGATACAACCAGCCCATCCTAAAGGAGAACAGTCCTAGTTGTTCATTGGAAAGACTGATGTTGAAGCTGAAATTCCAATACTTTGGCCACCTGTTGGAAAGAGTTGACTCATTTGTTCTGGGGTCCAGCCTCAGCAGGATCCAGGAGTACCCTCAGGGGAGATGGCATTGGTGAGAGATTTACAGAGAGAGAAAGAAAAATGCTGCAGATAAGAAAATAGAGGAGAGAAAGAGATTGATAATCCTTGGTTTATGCAGAAAGTCAATAAAGCCCCAGCAAAGGACTTGCTAGGTTCGCGTAGGCCACAGGCACCCTCTTGATGGGGAGAAGGTGTAGAGCACCTTCTCAAGAGGGTCTTAGAAGCCTGGGCAGGAAAGTGAACTCAGAGAGCCTCTGCGTCCAAGGGATCAACCTGAAAAATAAAGGGAGAGAGAGAAAGAAAGAATGACACAGGGTGACCAAGCTTCGGTGAGTGAGGGCCCATAACTTTATTTTTAAAGGAACTTTTATACCTTGACTTGTACATAGAGGGAAATGAAAGATGCAAAGTCATGCAGAGTCAGTCCAATAATTGCATCTGTTTTGTCTTTACTGAAACCAGGATTTTTCCTGCATACCTTTCCCATAAACAATGTTGTGTACGTTATCTTCTGGCCTTGGAGGCCTGTGGACACTTTATGACCCTCTTTTGATAAAGGCTGCTCAACCAGAAAACTTATTTTCCCTTGAAGTGTTTTTTCTTTTTATTTCTAATAAATGTCAGCCTCAGAAAGTATTAAATAGAGTTACATTCTCACAGAGCAAAGGTGCAGTGAGTTACAACAAAGAATCAATTAGTTCAAAGGTCTGATATGGTTAATTCCAAGGATACTGCTTGTTTTTCTTACATTCCAACTATGTTAACTAATGCACTCTCAGGTGCACAATGGATAAGGGATATGAGAACTTGGCAATAAGCATTGGCTCAACAATGAAATCCTACACCAGCACTACTCTAATAGTTTTTTAACTCTTTGAAAGGCTCTGTATTTTTAGAATGTTTTAGGCTTCCCATGCCTCTCACGGTTGGGATGCTGTAAAGAATCTCATATAGCTCCAAGAGTCTGAATAAACCTGCCAAGCAAGCTAGAATGCCAACAGAGGGGTTTGAATTGAAACACTCCTATCATGTTCAGGAGACTTATTAACTAAAGCCCTAAGTTGACTTTTTTTCAGAGAAAGGTGGTCGGGGATAGCCCCCGTTAATGTCAGAAGAGTTGGTGAAAGGCATAAGATAGTAAGACAGACAGATTCTGGTTTGGGGATAGATGCTTGAGCAGGTCCAGGGGTCCCTCGAGTCCTGATCCGCCTTGCTTGTCAGGTCTCTTCCACATGACCTTGTCATGGGTGAGACTTCTGGTGCTGGCTCCTGGCACATTTGAAAAGACCCTGATGCTGGGAAAGATTGAGGGCAGGAGGAGAAGTGGATGACAGAGGATGAGATGGTTGGATGGCATCACTGACTCAATGGACGTGGGCTTTGGTGGACTCTGGGAGTTGGTAGGACAGGGAGGCCTGGCGTGCTGCAGTTCATGGGGTCACAAAAGTCGGACACGACTGAGCGACTGAACTGAACTGAACTGATGTAAAATGATACTCATTCCAAAAGAAGGCCAAAACATTCAAAGGAGTTGCATAGAAGACAGCATACTTGGCATAAAATAAGGCTTATTCTGATGCTTTGGTAACTTCCTTTACTCCTCTCTTTTTTCTTGCATGTAAAACATCAGGATAGGTTTTTGGCTGTACCCTTACAATGCATCCAGACTCCAGCCACTTCTTACTACTCTCACCACCCACCACAGTCCATGATCATTTCTTGCCTAGATTCTTGTCATTGTTAGTGTCTCTGCTTCTACTTTTGCTCCCCAGAAGTCTAATATCAACACAATAGCTAGAGCCTTCCATCTAAGACAGAAAGTGTTACTTATCAAAATCCTCAGACAATTTACAGTCTTACTCCAAGCAGATGCTAACATCCTTATATTGACTTAACCTCCACTTATTAGTTAACTCTGCTTCCATTTCTCTGAACTCAACGCCTACCTCTCTCACTTTCATGCAGTCTACTTCAGTCACACTGAACTCTGGTTTTTGAACACCCCAAGCATTGTTTAACCTCTAGAAATGTTCACTTGAATGTTTTCCCTGTTTGAAGCAGTTCTTCTCAATATCATTGTTTTTTATTTTTATTTTTTCACTCTGCTTTAAGGCTAGCTGTGTTCAGATGTCACTTTAACTTCATGGACATAAATGTGATGGTGGTGGCCAGGAAGGAATGTGGTGTTTTCTATAATTACCTCACCAGAGATATTAACTTCCTACCATTTCTGTCAATATTTATCATCATTTCTGTCTTTATAGCACATTGTATCATTACACATTATCTTCATAATGTATTTTATCTATCTTTAAAATTGAAGATCTACTTTTGGTTTTACTGACTGGTGTATTTTTAATGCTTTTATACAGTATCTAGAGTGGAGCAGGTGCCCAGTAATGTCTTCTGAATGAATGAAAACAGTTGACCTCTTCCACCTTTCTGCATCACTCTATCAAAACAAGAGGTACTAGGCAATGCATCCACTCCAGTCTGCTAGCCAGGGCTTCCCCTGTCATATGACCTTTCTCTTATTTAAGAAAAAAACCACCCTCATACTAAAATCACAAACTCCAAGAATTACCTTCAGGATATAGCAGAATCCTTAGAGTTTATACTGATGACCGTTTATCATAGTAAAACATATGCCAAGTTCTTTTTCCTTGTGTTCCATCACTTGTACACAGTGTAGACTTCTGTATTGTTTGTCCCAACAAAACTTTCCACTAATTTGCTCCTTCCTGTACCCTTTTGTTAGTGCTTCTCTTTCATGACTGACACATCACTCTATGTTCTCAGCCTGCTTATTGTTTGGTTTTCTTTAGCATTTCTTTGTTTTTACTAAGACAATATTTCTTTCCAGTTTCCTCAGATGTGTTCCTTAGATGTGTCTAGTATATTTTCTTAAGCCCTATGACAGAAGATGCAAGATGGAAGGAGCTTATCTTTCCTTTCCTTGTCCTTTTGCTTGACGTTACCACTAGAAAGTCATATCTCTTAAGCCACATCCAACTTACAAGTCACACCATTTTATTTATGTCATATTAAATCAGTCCTGTATTTCTTTTCTTTGTGGTTTCTATAAAAAATGTAAACATTTTAATCATTTTTATGTAATTGTATTATTTCTCCTTGGTTGTATATGCCATGCTGTAGGATTAAATAGCTATTTGTTTAATGAAATAATGACTTTGTATTTTTAAAAGTTTGTATTACTTTGAAATTACTACTGTGAAATAGCACTATCCATTTCAATATGGTATCATACAAGAGACATTTATTTGTACATTCAGTTGAGAAAATCTATTTCATATATATATGAAATATATATATATGTGTGTGTGTGTGTGTGTGTGTGTGTATGTGTGTGGTCATGGCTTATAAGTCCCCGTAATCAATCCTCAGACCCCACAGCTGCACTACCCACATCTTTCAGAAATTTAACATATGTTCCTAAATTATTTCACTCTCCCTTTAGTTACAACTGCTGTTTCCAAACTTCACTTTTAGTTCATAGTTATTTACTTTTAATTATTATTATTTCCTTTACAATATTGTATTGCTTTTGCCATACATTGACTTGAATCCATCACAGGTGTACACGTGTTTCCCATCCTGAACCCCCCTCCCAACTCCCTCCATAGACCATCACTCTGCATCATCCCAGTGCACCAGCCCCAAGCACCCGGTATCATGCATTGAACCTGGACTGGCAATTCGTTTCACATATGATAATTTACATGTTTCAATGCCATTCTCCCGTATCATCCCACCCTCACTCTCTCCCACAGAGTACAAAAGACTGTTCAATACATCTGTGTCTCCCTTGCTGTCTCGCATGCAGGGTTATCATTACCATCTTTCTAAATTCCATATATATGCATTAGTATACTGTATTGGTGTTTTTCTTTCTGGCTTACTTCATTCTGTATAATCAGCTCCAGTTTCATCCACCTCATTAGAACTGATTCAAATGTATCCTTTTTAAGGGCTGAGTAATACTCCATTGTGTATATGTACCACAGCTTTCTTATCCATTCATCTGCTGATGGACATCTAGGTTGCTTCCATGTCCTTGCTATTATAAACAGTGCTGTGATGAACATTGGGGTACATGTGTCTTGTTCGTTTTTGGTTTCCTCAGTGTGTATGCCCAGCAATGGGATTGCTGGGTCATATGGCAATTCTATTTCCAGCTGTTTAAAGAATCTCCACACTGTTCTTCATAGTGGCTGTACTATTTTGCATTCCACCAACAGTATAAGAGGGTTCCCTTTTCTCCACACCATCTCCAGCATTTATTGCTTGTAGACTTTTGGATAGCATTTTGACTGGCATGAAATGGTACCTCATTGTGGTTTTGATTTGCATTTCTCTGATAATGAGTGATGTTGAGCACCTTTTCATGTGTTAGCCATTTGTATGTCTTCTTTGGAGAAATGTCTATTTTGTTCTTTGGCCCACTTTTTGGTTTGTTCATTTATTTTTCTGGAATTGAGCTACAGGAGTTGCTTGGGTATTTTGAGATTAATTCTTTGTCCCTTGCTTCATTTGCTATTATTTTCTCCCATTCTGAAAGCTGTCTTTTCACCTTGCTTGTAGTTTCCTTTGTTGTGTAGAAGCTTTTAAGTTTAATTAGGTCCCATTTGTTTATTTTTGCTTTTATTTCCAATATTCTGGGAGGTGGGTCATAGAGGCCCTGCTGTGATTTTTGTTGGGGAGTGTTTTGCCTATGTTCTCCTCTAGGAGTTTTATAGTTTCTGGATTACATTTTTAGATCTTTAATCCATTTTGAGTTTATTTTTGTGTGTGGTGTTAGAAAGTGTTCTAGTTTCATTCTTTTACAAGTGGTTGACCAGTTTTCCCAGCACCACTTGTTAAAGAGATTGTCTTTTCTCCATTGTATATTCTTGCCTCCTTTGTCGAGGATAAGGTGTCCATAGGTGTGTGGATTTATCTCTGGGCTTTCTATTTTGTTGCATTGATCTATATTTCTGTCTTTGTGCCAGTACCATTCTGTCTTGATGACTGTGGCTTTGTAGTAGAGCCTGAAGTCAGGCAGGTTGATTCCTCCAGTTCTATTCTTCTTTGTCAAGATTGCTTTGGCTATTTGAGGTTTTTTGTATTTCCAGACAAATTGTGAAATTATTTGTTCTAGGTCTGTGAAAAAAACTGTTGGTAGCTTATAGGAATTGCATTGAATCTATAGATTGCTTTGGGAAGTATACTAATTTTCACTGTGTTGATTCTTCCAATCCATGAACACGGTATATTTCTCCATCTATTAGTTTCCTCTTTTATTTCTTTCACCAATGTTTTATAGTTTTCTATGTATAGGTCTTTTGTTTCTTTAGGTAGATATATTCCTAAGTATTTTATTCTTTTCATTGCAATGGTGAATGGAATTGTTTCCTTAATTTCCCTTTCTGTTTTCTCATTGTTAGTATATAGGAATGCAAGGGATTTCTGTGTATTGATTTTATACCCTGCAACTTTACTATATTCATTGATTAGCTCTAGTAATTTTCTGGTGGAGTGTTTAGGGTTTTCTATGTAGAGGATCATGTCATCTGCAAATAGTGAGAGTTTTACTTCTCCTTTTCCAATCTGGATTTATTTTATTTCTTTTTCTGCTCTAATTGGTGTGGTTAAAACTTCCAAAAGTATGTTGAATAGTAGTGGTGAGACTAGGCACCCAGGAACAAGTTATTTACTTTTTAACTTGAGAGCTCAGTCATCACTTGCTCCAGAAAACTCTTACTGATTCCAATTACATTAATTTCCCTTGACATATAGTCTCTTAGAACCTTCAGGTTTTCTTTAACTTATCACCAATGATTGCTTGTTCCATGTTTAGCTTTCTCCATAAAAATTATCTTTAAAATAATAGTTATTATATGTTCTTATTTCACAGTTCTACCTTGAGTCTGAATACAGCCTCTTCTCATATCTCGTTTTCAAAAACATTTTTCTACAGTTAAAGACAACTTTCTTTTACAACAGAAACAAGGAAGGATGAAGATGACATCTTTCTTTTCTCAGTCCAATTGCCCTTTTAATCCTCAAAATCCACTGTCATGAAGTTCATTAGTCAGGGTGATTTGCTCAGAATAATCTACACTCATTGGCCCTACTTTGATGTTAACGTGTCTGTAGGGAACAAACTCCTTTTCCAATTTTAACCCATTTCTCCCTTCAGATTCAGTTCAAGACTCCTTCTATTGAGAAGAGGAAGAACACTTTGGGTGGAATGTAATAATCTTGGAGGTAGATTAACTAATCTAAACCTATATTTTCTACTTAATGGCTATGAACTTTGGAAATTTTTAATATTTTGAACCTCACAGTTCTCACCCTTGTCATGTCATGTATATAATTACAAAATCTGCTTTAATGTATTTTGTGAGGGCTTTAAAACAGTATGTGCTAAAAGTGCCTGATAGTATACGAATATACACTCAATAGCTGTTAAATCTCACTAATGGAATAGGAATCATTGCTTCTTCCCTTCTGACTTAATTGTTTCAGCTCACAGCTGGGGGAATATCTGCCCATAGTTTAGCCTTTCTGTTTTGGAGAGCGCTTAATTTGACTGGTTAACTGTTGAACATATTCTGGGCTAAAATCAAGTAAGCACTGTGTGTGTGTATTTATTTATGTTTGCTGTGTTGAAGAAAGGAACAGACTCTTCTCTTTCTCTTTCACTTCTCTGACCTGTATGCACTTTAGGCAGATCTGTGTTCTGAAGCTAGTAATGCCATATTTGTTAATGTAATAGGTGGATTTAAAGAATGCTCCACAAATCCCAACTGTTCTTTTTTAAAAATATATATTTCTTTTATTTTAAATTAATTTATTTATTTTAATTGGAGACTAATTGCTTTATAACATTGTAGTGTTTTTTTGCCATACATTGACATTTAAAGTAAGGCTCAGGAATCTTCTCTTTGCCTGCAGAACAGGGCTAGGTGTGCCTAGCTTTCTAGCTCTCTGTTGATTTTTATTACAGTAGAGCTATTTTTCAAATGAAGCTTTATCATGCTCATTTTCATTAAAACACTTAGCAAATTTTTGTTGAGAGCTTCAGACATAGCATCGATAATTTTTCTAGTTCATCTTGGAGTTAAAAAGATTTGGGCTCAAAACATAATTATTTTCAGACCTATTTCTGTGAGTTTATTTTATTTTTCTTAATCCTTACTGACTGTATCACTTATCCCATCTATGGAATGAGAAACATTACATCCACATCTAAGAAGACTGTGAGAATTAAAGAGAAAATGTATGTAAGCATACGTCCCACCACACATCATGATCAATAATTATTTTAGCCCTTTTTGTATTTTTTTAAGTGTAATGCACTGTGTGCTTCCTGAAGGCAGACTTGTATATTCATGATGGTAGAAAATCCCACATCTTCTTGCTTGCAGGAATACATCATGCACTGAAGGGACCGAAGACTCATCTCCCTTCCTGTTATAACTAAGGTGGACATTGCCTTGTAGTTTATGACACAACCAGGTGGCTGAACCAAAATTGATGCATGCTTGTTTACCTGGATAATACTACTTCATTTTACTCTTATCAGCAAAAAGTTTAGGGAGAAGGAGGAATTGGAGCAAACTGATAGAAATCTGATAGAATCATTTCTGTGGAGTATGGACTTTGGTTTTTGCTTTTATTGCTTCACACTGAAGCAATTTTATTTTTAACAAATCATGCTGCCAGAGAGAAACTGAAATAAAGTATATGAAAGGGCCATTCAGAAATAAAGAAGACAGATTTAAAAGTCCCATCAAACATTTACTAGTGATTATAGAAGAATATAATATAGAAGATGATGGGAAAGTAATATTTAAAGTGATAATAATTGAACATTCTGAAGAATAAAAAGTTGTGCCTTTTGATTGTAAAGACCCTGAAAACCAAGGAAATTTTTTAGCTAATTCTAATTATTTGATATACTTCTCATAAACAAAAGTAGAAAAAATGGTGCAGTTTGTTAAACCTATCAAACACAAAGGGAAAGTTACTGTAAATTTAAAATTGTATGCAGGTTCATTATCAGTAAAGAGAGAAAGCAAAATAAAACAATCCTTACATATAAAGAAAAGTAAGTAGTTTTATCATGGCTAGATCCTCAATATAGGAGTCATAAATCATAAAAATTGTGGGTTATTTGATTAGTGGTGAATACAGTAATTTTAAATCATATGGGAAAATTTCATTTTGCGTTACAATGAAAAGAAGTAGATTATTTTACATATAAAAATAGAACCACAAAATAGCAATAAAATGGAGAAATGCTCAGTGCTCACTTAAAATATTCTACATCTTCTTGATATATTCCAGGAGCATATAAATGGAAATATTTTCACCTTTTAAAAAAAACTTCCAGGTCTATATTTTGTATTTAAAAATTAAAAACAAGCACAAACATCAATAAGAATAAGTTTCAAATAAGTTTTCTAGAGAAAACTTATCTACAAGTATGAAATACAGAAAAAAAAGTGGATAAACAATGGAATTAGAAAGTAGGGAATAAAATGCAAAAAAAGAGAAAGTCTTAAATGTGTCAATAACCAAATAAGGGTTAAGTATTTATTCCTAAATTTGGGGAGAAATGGAAAGATTATCACAGTAGTGTGGAAACAAAGCTAGCTATCAATGTTGTACTCATAGGTGATATATCTATGACAAAACCTCACAGAAAAGTCTGAAATACACAAAAAGAAGACAAATGCCAAGTAAGCACTAACCAAAAATAATAAAGTGCTGTGTAGGTATATTAATGTGAGGCAAAAAAGAATTTGAGGGGGAAAAAACAGAGATAAAAAGGACACTGCATAATAATGGAGTTTATAAATCAAAATGATAGAAAAATCATATGTGTCCCTAATAAGACAGTGGTATGATATACAAAGCAAAATTTCAGAACTGTGAATTATGACAAATTTGCAATCACAGAGTTTAAACTAGCTATAATATCTAACAAACATAGAACATGTAGAAAAATTTAGTACAATTAGAGTGATTTAAAAATAGAGAACAATTACATTTTCACCAAACGATTATATATGTGTACATATACTCATATGTAGATGTGTATGTTTATATATGAAGTTATGTATACACACACAACACATATATCTATATGTGCCATACAAGTTCAAACAGATAATTAGCAGTCTATTTCATTCATTGCATGATCAAATGTAAATTCACAAAGTTGTCAAACCACAATATAAAATTAATGAAATAGAAAAAGAAATAAAAATAGGAATGGTGAACAAAGCTGAAAGAGCTTATTCTTTGAGGTCAGTCATGTCTTCCCACACCTCACCCCAACAAATCCTACAAAAGAGAACAACTTCTGTTTGATTTTAGAACCTTTTAAAAAAAATAAATTTATTTATTTTAATTGAAGGTTAATTACTTTCAGTACCTTTAGACCATAAAATTTTTGCACCTTGTCCTTAGATGGTATCTCCTGGTTTATAGCCTATAGGAACTAGAATAGAATTTGTAACCTGCTGTTGTCTGAAAATTGTATAAATCTTAACTATTTTGAATTGGTTCACAGTGCTTTTCAGGTCTACTATATCCTCATACTTTTCTATTTGTTCTATTAATTTTTGATAGTTTGATATTGAGACTTCAACTAAAATCTTAATTTATTTAAGAATTGTAATGTATAGTGGAACTGTGTATAGCTTTGCTCTGTATTTTACAAGTCTCCTGTAATTGTATCATACTTTTATAATTTAAAAAATAACTTAAGAAAAGAAACAAGGCATGGTTCAGTGAAAAAGGGGCGGATATCCCAAATAGTTTGAACTAATTCAGTAGATTATGGGAAACAACTATGAGGAAAGTAAAGCTTTTAAAAATAATAAAGGAATAATACAAATAAAAGAATGTCAATAGTCTTTGAAGAAGTATATCACTAAAATGAATTAAAAAAGAGATAGAAATTCTGAGTGAACAAAAAGTGACATTAAAATTGTAATCAGAATTATCCCTTCCAAAAGGCTATTAGATGGCATTATATACAAGTTTCAGCAAACCTTCAAAGAATAAATAAATCCTGTATTATGCAAACTCAGAGAATAATGAAACAAGATTCTAATTAAAACTTTATGAGGTTAATATAAACTGGATACTTTATTTGGAAAAGTACAATTCATAAAATATGAATTCATCTCACCTACAAGAGATTTGCAATAGTAAACCAAATTCAGCAATGTCCAAAATGTATATACAGGAAAAGAAGATATTTCCACACCATAAAATTTTGGTATCAAACATTATACTGAGCAATCAAAGGGTGATAATTTTATGAAAGCCTCACTATCTATATATTATCTTTCTATTTATCTATCAACCTACCTTCCTAAGAATTGAACACTGATTAATATCTAATATCACTGACTTGCTGGACATGAATTTGAGCAAGCTCCAGGAGTTTGTGATGGACAGGGAAGCCTAGCATGCTGCATGCCATGGGGGTGCAAAGAGTTGGACACGACTGAGCAGCTGAACTGAACTTATCAAGTAAATACATGTGACTATAGGTTAATTATGGTATAGCATTCAGCACATATGATAAATATTTTCTCTAGGAAATTGCTAACATGTCTAATGAATAACAGCAAGGGTCAACAGAAACATTTTTTTTCATATTTCGAGCAATATAAGCAATATCATTGCCCATGTAATAAACGGAAAAAGACAATGGGAGGCTTATAGTGTTGAAATATAAAGAGAAGCAAAAAGTCATAATTCACAAAATATTATCCATGTACAAATAACCCAAAAGTTATAGTAAACTATTAAAACAGAGTTCAGCATGGGAGCTAGATGAACTACTAACAGGTGAAAAGCAGTTCCTTTGTATTTCTTCTTTTCTATTAGTATTTTATGAAATATCTCAGAATATCAAGTAGGAAAAATAACATGAGTGTATTTCAACCATCCTGTGTCAAGTAACTTTGGTAAAAATATCTGTATCTCTCTCTTTACCTCTTGCTGACCACACCAATATTCTTTCTGAATAAGAGTTAAACAAGTATTTTGAAAGAGGAATGGCATAATTACACATTTTTTAAGGATTTTAATATATGTATATTTCATTTACTTAATATACATTATTATTTTGAAGGTGTTAGAAAGCATATTGTTGCTATCAGCATGCTTTTTATTTTCTTAGTCTTACATTTAGATACCCGTCCATGTCATCACACTTGAGTATATTTTCACAGCTTCATGATATTTCATGTTGTATTATGTTCTTTTGGACTTCCCTGGTGGCTCAGATGGTAAAGCGTCTGTCTACAATGCAGGAGACCTGGGTTGAATCCCTGGGTTGGGAAGATCCCCCGGAGAAGAAAATGGCAATCCACTCCAGTACTATTGCCTGGAAAATCCCATGGACAGAGGAGCCTGGCAGGCTGCAGTCCATGGGATCGCAAAGAGTCGGACACGACTGAACGACTTCGCTTTCACTTTATGTTCTTTTATTTTCAGGAAGTGAAAGAGAAGTGAAGTTGCTCAGCCATGTCCTACTCTTTGCGACCCCATGGTCTGTACCCTACCAGGCTCCTCCATCCATCATGTTGGGCACTTTATTTGAGTTCAATGGCTTTATGATTAACTGTTTGTATGTACATTCATATTCAAGTCCCATTCTACTCTTGTGAAATGCTTAGTATAGAGTTTATATGTAAATAATTGGTGAGTCATAGGCTATATGCATCTTCATCTTTAGATATATTACCATATTCTCCCCCAAAATATGGATAAAAATTCACACTCCCAATGGCACAGTAAAATGATAGTCCTTATCACTGTATTGACAGATTTTTAAAAAATTCTGCATCTGAAGAATATTGTAGTGACCTCCTTATTAAGAAGAGTGAATACCTTGTCACGCTTGGTGAGAGAAGCGTGGTCACTTGGGTTTTTTCTCCTAAGACTGAGTTAATCACTTGTGTGTGTGTGTGTATACTGAGGATTATCTTGCTCACCATGCATTTCAAATCCTTTCTAGTAGGCCAAGGCTGGGAAGTCAAATCAACAATTTCAAGATTCCTTTAGTCTGCTGGTTTCTCCCTGTCTTGCAGGATCTGACAGATGTATTCATATTCCTCTTTGATGTGGAAATAAGTCATGTGGGGCAAGAGGCAGTGGGGGTTACATCATTTTGCTTATGTTGATTTTGACAAGGTGCTGAAATTCTAAGGTCAGCTTTCTAATTTTCTTTGTAAACTGCTCATGTACCTTTTAAAGCATGCCCTAGGGTGTTATCTAGTTATTTTTCTATTGATTTATTTATCCATATCTTCAACTTATTTACCCATTCAATATGTATTTCCGTGTAGCTTCTTAGATGACTGAGGTCATTTGAACTCCACAATATATAGACATGCATTTGGCATGCAGAGCTATTTATGATATTTTAAATGTTACATATTTGATAGATTTTTTATGTGTTGCTCAATTTCACTGTAAAATAAGCCAAAGCCAGCACAAAACAGTGCTGTATAAAACAGTCACATATAAAAATAGGCATTTATTTTCATGTTCACAGATCTGCAGTTCAGCTGAGGTGCCTTCACTTCAGGTTGTCTATCTGTGAGTCAGCTAGGGCAGTTCTGCTCCCTGTGTGTGCATTCTGGAGCCCAGACAAAACCATCGGCAATGACCCAATTTGCCAAATTTTAGTTACTTCACCCACTCCAGTGTTCTTGCCTGGAGAATCCCAGGGATGGGGGAGCCTGGTGGGCTGCGGTCTCTGGGGTCACACGGAGTCGGACACAACTGAAGTGACTTAGCAGCAGCAGCACCATATCTTTGTTCAACTTTGCAGCAAAAGTCTTTGAAAGATCAAAGTCAATAATAGGGTTGGCAAATTATGAAAATATAAAGAGCACTGTTAAAATAATTATGCAATTATTAAAGACAGTACAAGTTTATATTTTTCTTCTTTCTTCCCTTAACTGATGTTGGAAGCAATTGCATAAAACAAAATCTAGGTAACTGTGTTATCAGGGATCTAAAATATAAAATATCGTTGCTAATAAAAGAAAGGAAGTGGATGGGGGGCAAAGCTATATTGGTAAGGAAACTAAGTCAAATGGTAACTGAAACCCACAGGGACAAGTGAAAAGAACCATAACTGGTAAACAGGAAATAAATATAAAAATTCCTGTAAATGTATACTCATTCTCTTTTAATCTGAGCTTCTTCAATTAATACAATGTAAGAACTGTAAAAATTATTACAATATAATAGTTTGTAGCATATATCAATGCAATATGTATAGCAATACTAGCACAAAAAGAAGGGAATAGAACTTGATAGTAGCACCATGTTTTATTTCAATGGATTGTTAATATAAATCTTAAGCTGATTCTGGTAAGTTTAAATGCATATAGTAAGCCCTAGAACAACTCACTGAAAATAAAGTGATAAATTTCATGCAAGGAATTAAAATGTTACACTTTAAAAGAAACAAAAACATTATGATTCATTCTAAACTTGTTGAGGACAGAATAGGAAATAGATCTGTTTCTAGTATTGTTTAACATAATGACCGAAGATTATTTGGTTTAAATTCTCAGATGTTTGAAAAAGAAATTAAAAGCTTGAATGAAATGTAAAAATTTCTAAAAACTATAAATTCATAAAGAGTGAATTAAAAAATGTTTAATAAGTCAAAAAATTTAAGTGTCTAGTAGTCCTCTCTTTTCTGCAGATTCACTTTCCAAGGTTTCACTTTGTTCTAAAAATCCAAAATAATAAATGGAAAATTCTATAAATGAAAAAGTCATGTTTTAAATGTTCACCCTGTTTTGAACAGAGGGATGAAATGTCACACACCCATCCCCCTCAAACCGGGACATGAATCATATCCTTGACAAAGTATATCCCATTCATTTGTCTCTTAGTAGCTCTCATCAGATTGACTGTCAAGGTATCTCAGTGCTTGTGTTCAGGTAACTCTTGCTTTGCCTAGCATTGATCTCAAATCACAGGACTACTGTTGCTGGCAACTCAGATATGCCTAAGAGAAGCCAGAAGTGAAAAAGTGAAGGTTGTCAACTTAATAAGGAAAGAAAAAAAATGTTGTACATTGAGTTCAGTAAGATTTACTGGAAGAGTGACTCTTCTGCCAGTGAATTTGTGGAGAAGTAAAAAGAAATCCATGCTAGTTTCACTGGTTGTACTTCAAACTGCCAAAGTTAGAGCCAGGGTGAGTGGCAAGTGCTTGGTAAAGAAGGAAAAGGCCTTAACTTCTGTATAATAAGGTATTTTTAGAGAGAAAGAGATTATATTCACATAACTTTTATTACAGTGTATTATTATTTTTCTATTTTATTATTATTGTTAATCTCTTACTGTGCCTAATTTGTGAATGAAACTTTATTACAGGTGGGTATGTACAGGAAAAAGCATGGCGTGTACAAGGTTCAGTAGTACGCATAGTTTCAGGCATCCAGTGGGGGTCTTGGAATACATCCCCCTCTGATAAGGGAGCACTGTGCTTGTGAGCTAAGCTACTTAGTCATGTCCAGTCACGTCCTGCTCCTTGCAACCCTATAGTCTGTAGCCTGCCAGGCTCCTCTGTCCACGGGATTCTTCAGGCAAGAATGCTGGAGTGTTTCATGCCCCCTTCCAGGACTCCTTGAAATTGCATAAAAGTCATACACATTGGGAAAGAAATAAAACTGTCCCTCCTTGCAGATGACATTTTATATAATTTCAATGATTTAAGAACAAGTACTTGTAAAACATTAATTCAGTTGCATTTCATATACTCTCTCTTTTTTTATTGGTCGACCTGAGTATTATAGTTAACAGCTTAGTATATAACAGTCTAGTTTGGATTAATACTAGTTGAATTTTGCTCATTAGACATTGTTTCCTTTAGTTCCTTTATTTAAAATAACTGATTTGAAGTGTCATCTAGTAAAAGATCAACATCTGGGCTTGCTCAAGAACAGTTTCTATTGACTGCTTTTTAAAAATTTTGTATGGGCCATATTCCTTTTCTTTTTCTATTTTCCTGGTAAATAAATTTAATGCTATAAAATTTTCCCTGAAGTATCTTATTTCTCTAGTTCTTGAATATTTGCTGTTTCAGAAGCTACATTGAGTTTGATTATTTGAGTCAGCCATGAAACACTTAACCATTTTTTATATCAGACTTAATGAGTTAGGTACCAACTACTGAACCAGTTTCCAAAATTTTGTTTGTTGGTGTGATTTTGTCTTTGAAAAGACAATTTTCTCAATATCTTTGCCATGAATAACTGGAATTTAATACTTTATTTTTAAAAACATGAAAAGAATATGGAAAAGAGCAAGTGTTAAACCTAGGTATTTAGTATTCAGTTTTCATTATCACAATGACAATGGGCAATGGGCATGAACTTGGGCAAACTCCAGGAGATGGTGCTGGACAGGAGGGCCTAGCATGCTGCAGTCCATGGGGTCACAAAGAGCCAGACACGACTCAGCAACTGACAACAGCAACATCTAATTTTCCAGATGTTTTCGGATTGTTATATTTAATCATCTAAAAGATGTGGTAGTGACTGGAACTGGTGTTCTTTGACTGGTTTATTGATAAAGTCACACTTCATTTAGATATTCAGTCATTTTTTTCCATTGAATTGACTCGAGTTCATTTATTCTGCTTAAATGTCATTTCATAATCTAGGTCAAGACCTTTTCCATTTCCTCTGGGATCATTGTTATATGCCTATCCATCTGATCCACTTGTTTCTTTTATTTTTCCTGATCTTTATTATTCATTTTGTGCCAGTTTTCTTCTAAATCTTTTATGCCTTAAATTACAAAACTTAGATTTATTTTTAGTGTTAATAATACATTTATTTTCCAATATTTGAGTAAATTTATTATCTGTCCACAACCTACATACAAGTATGCAGAAATGTAAGCTATTTCATATTCTCTCTGGCATCAGAAACATTTGAGTAGTTCTCTGATTATCCTTTATGTTTGTGTGCTTTTTAACTATTCAGTGCCTGGTATGCTTTCCCATCATCTCATAAAACTTCAATAACTTCTTCAATTCCAGCTCTTATACCACCACTCAACTCAAAATTTTACCCTGATAGCTCTCATCTCTGCAATTTATTACTCATATTTATTTTACAAATTTAACCATAAAAGTTTGTACTGCACTAGTCACTGATCCCTTTAATTTTCATGGCCCATTATATTCATCTTTTGGTCTGCAACTTCAAAATAGCGTACCGTGTAAGTAGCTTTTAGTCTTTCATGTTAACCAGGGTAGTACTGAGCTCTGAAATTAAATACTTGCTGACTGATTCTTCCATTTTTTGGATAGTTGAATTATAGTGTCATCAATTGATGAAGTTAAATATTACTTGATAGATTATCTCACTCTACGTAGACTGGTTGGACAGGTATTCAGTCAGTATGATGATTGTAGATCAACAGGGCAAGCCACCACATGATTAACTGCCAAGCAGCAGGAAAGTACATGCCTGCCAGTGCAGGAGAAATAAGAGCTGCAGATTGGATCCCTGGGTCAGGAAGATACCCTGGTGGAGAGCATGACTGTCTGCCCCAGTATTCTTGCCTGGAGAATCCCATGGGCAGTGGAGCCTGGCAGGCTACAGCCTATACGGCCACAAAGAGCTGGACATGACTGAAGCAACTTAGGAAGCACACGCAGTAGGACAGAAGGACATATCACTGAGAAATATTCCAAGATACACATGCTTCAGAAAAGTATGAAATAGCATGTGAACATCTATGATCTTCAGAGTGCAGCACTTGCTGCTCAGTCATGTCTGACTCATTGTGACCCCATAGACTGTAGTCAGCCAGGATCCTCTGTTCATGGAATTCTCCAGGCAAGAATACTGGAGTGGGTAGCCATTCTCTTCTCTGGGGATCTTTCTGATCCAGGGATCGAACCCAATCTCCTGCATTGCAGGTGGATTCTTTACCATCTGAGCCACCAAGGAGCCATAAGAATGTGGAGTATGGATAATTATAGATGCACAGATAACAAGTTATGGTTCTGAGGCTTTCCAAAACATTAGTCTTTGATAATCAATACAGCAATTGAATTAAGTGAGTCTGGGTTGTCAGGTGCAATAAGACAGTTCCAAAAATAGCTATTATTGTCATGTGGAGTGAGGAAAATTAGCTTTTGTGCATTAGGAAAAACAGCTGTATGGCATCAAACCTAATTTGAGATTGCTTTAACTATTTTGTTGGAAATAGTTGTAGGAATTCATTATATCATCTGTGACATCTGTTGTTATAAGAAGTGGCATCTGGTTGCAAGATCACCAATCTTGTGTAAATTAGACATGTTTTTTTCTTTTTCATGTATTTAATATTGGTGAGTTGTGTTGGATATCTGACATTTTAACAAGATCACTTTTTAAAATACATGAGTACAAAACCTATGCATTTTAACTTTCTGTTTAGCTTTCTTTACTAGGACTTAACTGAGCAGTGTTTGAAATGAGGTATTATCTGTCATCTCAGAGCATTTCAGCTATAGGTAATAGAAAACAGTTACCCACTTCTCGAGGAATGAGGAAGTCATTTCCTCATAAGATGTCCAGAAGTAGTGCAGCTCCAGAGTTGGTTAGTTCAGCCGATCTGGAGTGTTATGGAATACCCCTTCATTCATTAATTCACTCATGTAGTCACTCAGCACATGTGTTCTAAGCACCTATTGTATTATCAGCCTGCTTCTAAATATTTGGTTTGTATCATTGAATAAAATTGTTGTAGATCATTGCCTTGTGAAGATTATGTTCTCATTGTGGGCAGATGATGAATATTATACACTATATATGTTAAAAAGTAATTAGGATGTTAGAAGATAATAAAAGCTATGGGGAAAATGAATAGAGGAAAAAAAGATGGAGAATGCTGAGTGTGCAATTTCAAGTAGCATGAGCAACCTTAGAGAAGGTGGTTTTTGAACAGTCTGGAAGACAATGATGTGGTTTGCCAGGCACATAATTGGGGGCAAAAATCTAATTAGAGTTAAAATCTAATGCAAAAATTCCAATGTAATATTATAGCTGACAAGCTGGAAGAACTCTAAAGATGTCAAGAGGCTATAACAAAGTTGGCAAACAACAGAGCAGAAGAAATCTAATTTAGAGAGGGAATCCGGACTTTGAAATTAATACTAAGTGCATTGGCTTTTTTATACAGTTTGGAATGTCAAACGATTGCTAACTTTTAATTAGGGGAATGGCATTAAATAATTCATCATTTTAAAGGATCACACTGGCTGCTCTGTAGACAACGGACTGGAAGTTTGTAGAGCAAAATTAGAAGTAGTTTTCAATAGTTCAGCAAACAAGATGGGACTCACATCAGGGAGCAGGTGATGGTATAGTCAGTGGAATCTGGGTGTATTTGAAGGTAAAGGTGCCAAACTTTTTCAACAGGTTTGAAACATGTTTGAAAAAGAGAAAGGATAACTCCAAATTTCTGCATTTTTATTATTAATAACTTTGATCATTAATGATAATAGCAGCCCTTAAAAATACCATGATAAAATAATATATGTAAATATATTGTTTACATATTTATTTACATATATCATATGTAAATAAATAATATGTTTTATTACTTTGTTCTTCATAAAGTACTTCACACCTAGACAAATGAATGCTACTCTTATTTTAAAAAATAAATCAACCAACCATTCAGGGATCATCTGCAAAATGATATGGAGCTGTTACTTACTTACAAAATCCACGCAAAGTTAAAACACACAGATACCTTAAATAGTAAGTGAAAATGAAAACTATGCTTGAGCAAGCTCTCTGTCTTTATTTGCAGGATTGGTTACCAAAATATATTTAAATAGTTTATGCTTTCTCATCATTCTGGATATTTTAAATAGAAAATTTCAGGGAAATACCATGTCACACAAACTTCATAAAATAAAACAGAAATAAAATTGCTTTACAATATATTTAACAATGCTCATTTTATACCAAGAATTTCCCTTTCACTTCTATGTTTCACATTTATAACTTTCCCAAGAATCCACACTTTACTATGAGTTTAACTTTTTGAGATTTTTCTTCTCTATCACACTTTAATTGCAATCCTATTTTTTATGTTTTTGCCTTTAAGAATAAACATCATGAATATTTTCCGGTTTTCCATCCAATAATTCCTCTTCACATAAATTGATTTATAGAAGTTTATGTTTCTCTTAAATTAATAAATTACTGCACCATCATATTACTTGTGTGTATTTTCTGAAGACTGTACTTTAAGAGATGATTGCATTTTCTGTTTTGGATTCCCAAGATTCTTTCTTCCTGGATTACCACTTCTAATTTATTTTCAGTATCACTTGCTACCCCAACTGAAATATGACATATTGTGCTGCTCTTTTCCATTTCAAACACAAGTCCAATTATGTTAATTCCATATTCAAAAGCCCCAATAATATTTATCACACCTATGGCAAACATTTTTCTTTTGGGGGATATCAAACATTCCCCTGAAAGGTGTTTCCTCCCACTGACGTTTCCAGCCTCATTTCTCTGGCCACTCCCGTTAGGCATCCTTTCCTCGCTGTTCCTTCACACTTCTTGTGCATTTCCTTAGAAACCCTTCCTTTACTAAACCTGGTTTGTACCTCTTTCACAGCACAGTTCATACTGTACTACAGGAAATAAATAATCACTATTCTTTTAGATGTAAACCATCCATTGAGGAGAAGAACAAGATATAGATATTTGCAACTACTAAGTACCCTCAAAAACAACCTGTGGTTTAGCCACTAAATATCATACTCAAAATGAATATACTGGGAAACAGTTATGGAAAATAATTAATATTGACGACAATGGAAGGTGGGACATATGATTTATTTTCTTCACTTGACATTTTTTAATAAAGTTATTTTCAGCACTACCTATAAAACCCTGTGGTTGTCCCACCTTCCTTTCTTTTAAAACCTCCAACTTTCCTCATTATGTAATAGATAATCTACTAATTAAGATAATATCTTAAATTCATGAAATTGTAGTCTGAAACAGTTTCTGTTGTATTATAAATTAACGTTTGATATAATAGATATTCTGTCAGGGAGAGAAAATCCATATGGGACTATAAAATCAACTCCAAATAAACAGCATGACTTATTGGGGACAAAGTATTTATTCACACTCTTAGTTATTTATCTTTTGTTTTGCCTTAATTAGCTTTTTCATAGATCAAAGCTGAATTCAGGCTTTTCTGACTATTTTTTTCCTGCCATTACAAGGAAGGAGTAGAAGAGGAGGAAAATGACAGCTGTGACATCTTGATGAAGAATATTTCAATAGTGAACCCACATGCATGTCATCAATAAATGCATTAGCACTTGAGCACCTGGTCTCTTGAGCAGACATGGAAATAAGCAGTTGCTTCTGACCTAGTGACCATTTTAGAAACCTATTCCATTTAAGCTTTGACAATTTGCTTGAGACAGGCTGGTGTTGCTCATCAATTCTGTGTCATCATCAAGACTTAGGAAGATATTTACTACAAAAAATATTTTCCAAGATGTGATAAATAAAATTTAAAGTATGCACATGTATTTTAATTTAAATTTCACCTCTTTAGCAAATACAGATGATGGGGAATATATGGTAAAAAATAAATTTATTGAATATTTAAAATAATTAATATCATGTTATCTCCCCTGCTCCACCTTAAACACCCTTTTGCCTTTCCTTGACATGTCCGTGCTTTTCATCATGGCTTTGACTATGCAATCCCTTCTACCTCTCCTTCCAGACTTAACTGTATTATTTCCTTTACTGAGATTTCATGGATCCTTCCTAGTCCAAAGTAGCCATTCTCTTTCTATATTCCCAGAGCATTTCATTCATAATGGCTGCATTGAATTTAAAAGCTGAATTATAAAGGAGAAGTAATTGCTTTTACCTGCCCATTATTGATACATGGCAGGAATTCCTTTGAAAATGGAAAGACATAATTTTATAAATGTTTTACTATTTTGTTGCTGTGTATGTGTGTATGTTTAGAGAGATTAAGTTAAACTAAGATTTGAATTTAAGCATAAATTCAGAAATAGCACTAAAGAAGAGAATGGAAATACAGCTCCTAATTCCGTGTAAAGTACAATTTATGTCCTAGAAAAAAATGCAGCTTCTAAGTTAGAGACGTTTACTATAATTTTGTTCTTATTTATAAAAGCGTGTGTAAATTTGCATTTTTGTGCTAAATCCACTGTATGAATATTTGAGTCAGAATAAGTATAGAACTAATATCAGGATGAGTAACGTTGGTGTAATAAAATGCATTATTCATGAAGAACATATCATTTCTGAATAAACATAAATTCTAGAAACACGGACAAATGGATTAATCTTTCCAACAAGGAAGAAACAAAATTTCCTGTTTTATAATACATTTGTATTCTTTCTAAGCAGTAATTCTCCTGGATTCTCCCTTAGAACTGAGGCAAGTCACCTAGATTTCTCAGAATTTCCAGTATTCAGATCAGAAAAAATCTTCAAAGAAAAAAAAATTAGAAACACCGGAGCCTACACGTGCTTCACAATTGAAGTATTGTATTAACAGCTACCACTTATTGAACAGCTACTCTGTGCTTAGGTGCTGTGTTAGGGATAATTTATATTTATTCAATTTAATTCTTACAGTAGCCCTATAAGTCTAAAAATAAGAAATACAGCTTGAGAAAATGTAAGTTTTTGTTGAGGTTCAAACAACCTTGAAATATTATAATAAAGAGAAACATTCATGTCTGAGTGAGTCTACCATTTTGAGCTCTATTGAATTTGTATATGCTAAGAAGGAAGTAAGAGTGAATATCATCACAATGGGGCTTCCCTGATGGCTCAGATGGTAAAGAATCACCTGCGATGCAGGAGACTCAGGTTCGATCCCTTGGGCAGGAAGATCCCCCGGAGAAGGGAATGCCTACCCACTCCAGTATTCTTGCCTGGAGAACTGCAGGAAAAGAGGAGCCTGGTGGGTTATAGTCCATTAGGTCACAAAAGACATAACTGATGACTAACACACCTTTCATAATCACAATGGTGTGATCACTCACCTAGAGCTGGACATCCTGGGGTGTGAAGTCAAGGGGATCTTAGGAAGCATCACTAAACATGAAGCTAGGGGCGGTAATGGAATTCCAGCTCAGCTACTGAAAATACTAAGAGGTGCTTCTGTTAAAGTGCTGCACTCAATATGTCAGCAAATTTGGAAAACTGAGCAGTGGCCACAGGACTGGAAAAGGTCAGTTCTCATTCTAATCCCAGAGAAGGGCAGTGCCAAAAAATGTTCAATCTACTGTATGAGTTGTGCTCATTTCACATGCTAGCAAGTTTTTGCTCAAAATCCTTCAGGCTAGGTTTCAGCAGTATGTGAGCCTAGAACATCTGGATTTAGAAAAGGCAGAAGAGCCATAAATCAAATTGCTGACCTTCATTGGATCATAGAAAAAAGAAAGGGAGTTCCAGAGAAACAGCTACTTCTGTTTCATTGACTACAGTAAAGTCTTTGACTGTGTGGATCATAACAAACTGTGGAAAATTCTTAAACAGATAGGAGTACCAGACCACCTTACTTGTCTCCTGAGAAACTTGTATGTGAGTCAAGAAGCAAGTTAGAACCAGATGTGAAACTGCTGACTGGTTCAAAACTGGGAAAGAAATATGATAAGGCTGTATATAGATACCCTGCTTATTTAACTTATATTCAGAGCGCATCCTATGAAACGCTCGTTTGGATGAATCACAAGCTGGAATCAAGATTTCTGAGAGAAATAGCAACAACCTCAGACATGCAATAATACCACTCTAATGGCAAAAAGTGAAGAGGAATTAAAGAGCCTCTTAATGATTATGAAAGAAGAGAGTGAAAAAAACTGGCTTAAAACTAACTCAACATTCAAAACACAAAGATCCTGGCATCCAGTCCCATCACCTCATGGCAAATAGAAGGGGGAAAAGTGGAAGCCTTGACAGATTTTATTTCCTGGGTTCCAAAAATCACTGAGGACAATAACGGCAGCATGAAATTAATAGATGCTTCCTCCTGGAAGGAAAGCTGTGACAAGCCTAGAGAGTGTGTTAGAAAGCAGAGACCTCGCTTTGCCAACAAAGGTCTGCATGGTCAAAGCTATGGTTTTCCAATAGTCATGTATAGATGTGAGAGTTGGACCATAAAGAAGGCTGAGCACTGAATAACTGATGCTTTCAAATTGTGGCACTGGAGAAGACTCCTGAGAGTCTCTTGGCCCCCAAAGAGATCAAACCAGTCAATCCTAAAGGAAATCAGTGCTGAATTTTCATCAGAATGACTGAGGCTGAAACTGAAACTCTAATCCTTAGGTCACTTGATTCAAAGAGCAGACTCACTGGAAAATGTCGAGACTCTTAATGCTGGGAAATATTGAAGGCAGTTGGAGAAAGGCATGGCAGAGGATGAGAGGATTAGATGGCATCAGTAACTCAATGGACATGAATTTGAGCAAACTCTGGGAGATACTAAAGAACCTAGGAGCTTAGTGTGCTGTAGTACTTGGGATCTCGAAGAGCTGGGGATGACTTGCAAGTGAATAACATAGCAACTAATGTTTTAGAAGATATTATCAATTATATCCCTAGAAAAATTTTTATAGCTTATTCTTGCCAACTGAGGGGTATTGAATCACCACTTCTGGATCTGGATATTTTAATATTATATTCTTATTTTTAATTTATAAACAGTTTTAAATGCCAATAAATATAAAGATAAAATGATTGTAAGTACACCATTCCCATAAATCTAGCTGACATTGCAAAATAAAAGTAAAGCATGGATGTGGTTATGAAATTGAAATAGTAAAGGCATAACATAAAAACAGGAAAATATTTACTTCTACCCACTTCAGAGTTCATCATCCATCAAATGACTGCTCTTATGAATTTCATATAATTTTCCTGAATAATTCCATGACTGTTTAAGTACATATTTCTGTAAATTACTTAAATTCAGTTATCTTTTGCAAGGTTTATTAATTTCACATACTTCTACATTGTTCAGCATGTATGATTCTATCCTCATTCTTCTCAACTACTTTTTTCATTAACTATATGTTCACTGATTAGCATGTAATAAAATGTTTTGGTTAAAGTCTATAATTTGCTGTTAAATCAATACTGCAATAATATTTTTGTATGTTTTCTTTGGCTATTGTGTGCAAGTGAATTCTCAGGAAAAATTCCTGGTCATGAGATTAACAGATAAAAAAGTACATGTGTATTAAATGTGAGACAAACTATCCAACATTCCTATAAACCTATATTATGGCAAAAATTTGCTCAGTGTGTGAGAATATTTGTTTCTGCACAGCCTTGCCAGCCTTGGATCATCAAAGGAATTAACACTTGCAAAATCATGTGATTTTTCTTACTTAACACATAACTGCTGGACATTACTTCATGTGTGGACTGGATATAACTAGTTGTTTTGTGTAGATCACTGCTTGTATTGCGAAGTGTATGTGTGAGTGGGTGGGTGTGGTGTAGCATGGTGTGGTGTGGTGTGCTTCTGTGTCCAAATTAACGATATTGAGCATCTCCCATCAACTGTATGTCAAACCTGATTTCTCGCTTTTATACATAACACACAATCAACCAGTTGTATTGGTATTGTATCGGTCCTACTTTCCAGAATTTATCCAGAATCAAACCATTTATCATGACCTACAGTCATCATGCTGCTGCTAAATCGCTTCAGTCATGTTCGACTTTGTGTGACCCATAGACGGCAGCCCACCAGGCTCCCCCATCCCTGGGATTCTCCAGGCAAGAACACTGGAGTGGGTTGCCATTTCCTTCTCCAGTGCATGAAAGTGAAAAGTGAAAGTGAAGTCGCTCAGTCGTGTCTGATTCTTAGCCACCCCATGGACTGCAGCCTACCAGGCTCCTCCATCCATGGATTTTCCAGGCAAGAGTACTGGAATGGGGTGCCATTGTCTTCTCTGATAGTCATCATATCTCATCTGAATGATTATGACATCCTCCAACTCTTCTATTCTTATCAGAGTAGCTGGTGTGGACTTTTAAAACATGACAACTCATGTTGCACTCTGTCAATCATTCTGGTGTGAATTAGCTCCTACTTGATATATAGCATTGAGAAATCACTGACGGCTGTCCTTTAACCTTGTGTCCAACTCCTCGCAGTGGCTTGCACTCTGTGCCATACCCCGGCGAGGCGCCTGAAAGGGGCTTCAGATAATTTAAACCAAGAGTTTTCAAGCACCCTTCAAAAAAATGGTTGAAATGTGATTAACTTCCTCCACGATTTTGTATTTGCATATAGATCATTATATGCAGAGCCAGAACATCATCTGGCATCCGGTTGGGGACTGATACAACTGAGCCAGCTACTTTTTCTAAGCCGCTAACCAGGCATCATAACAGTACTTCAGATATTTCAAGGACTTTCCAACATTTTCTTCAGACTATTTGCCTCTTGCCTAGTGTGGCGCTGCTGGCTTCCTTTCACCATTTAGAATGACCATCTCCTTTACCTATAAAACAAAAAAAATAAACAAAAAAAAGGTGTTAAACACAGATATGTAGTTATGATGAAGCCACCTTTGTGGCATGCTCAGTATAATTTAAACCAAGATAGCAACTAATGATTCATCATTGTTAAATGCCTACGAGGTACCTTCAATAACGAGGAATGATTAAAATGTGATTAACTTTCGTAAACAAGTTGGACAGGCTATTTTTGTATTTGCATAATGCAACAATTCTTCTATTAATGAGGTGTTTGATAACATGAATAAATTACATATGGTTATGATGTCACATATCTGGTTGAAAACAGTCTTGATGATAATAGATGTGTGTTCCAATTTACACATAATGAAACAGCCTTAGAGAGCTCAACTACTACAGTCTAATTATTCCAGAATGTTGTCATTTCTTTTATTATTCCCCAAGATGACACCAGCAACCTTAATGAAATTTTCCAATACTGTGTGCTTTAGTAAGACTAATTATGTTTCTTTTCATATCAAAAAATATGTAGTTTAAAAAAGATTTCTTTAAATATATTTATAAATTCCAACACCTTACATGTGTTACATATATATATATATATATATAATACTATATATAATGTATAATGTTTCTAGAGTTAACTAAAGAAATGGATGATATAGAAGATAGATAATTGTTTAGATCCACATATTTTATACATAGATAGAACTTTAGATAGCTGTAAGGTATTGACATTATTAGGAAAGTCAATTTAGAAGGGGACCAAAGTTTTATTTGATATCCTTTCAAAACTCAGTATGATTTAGAATTTATGGTCATCTATTTTATTCTGGACTATATTCTGAACACTATGTTGGTTCCTGAGAACTGCAACTAAATGTAAATCCTAGTGCAAGAGATTATATGCAATCAGAATATTAATAGACTATACATAGAAATTTTAATAGAAAGTTGTAATGGATAAAAATAGATGAAATAAGTGCTATGACAATATGTAGATAGAATTTTTTCTGATTGGATTGCAATAGGATAATTTATGGGTGATGTGGTATTTGATCTCAGCTTGGAAGAATGAGAATTTTGCATGTGACTAAAGCATCTGCCTACAATGTGGGAGACCCGGGCTCAATCCCTGGATCGGGAAGATCTCTTGGAGAAGGAAATGGCAATCCACTCCAGTATTTTTGCCTGGAAAATCCCTTGGATGGAGGAACCTGGTAAGCTATAGTTCATGGGGTTGCAAAGAGTCAGACACGACTGAATGACTTCACTTTCACTTTTGGAATAAGAAGCTATAAACTTAAGATATTCACTTAACAGAAAAAGGGAAACTCATTAACTTTCTGAAAGGAACATTATGACCATCTAGTTTAAATAAAAATATTTGTATTAAAATAAAAAAAATTCATCACATATTAAATAGTAAAGATAGGAAAAACTTCATGAGCATATGAATTTTAGTCTGATTCTTATGAGAAATATATGTACCATGAAATGTATCCACATAAGGGCATTGACTGAAACATTAAAGAAAATACAACATTAGGAATAACTGGTATATCTGGTGTTAAACTAAATATTAACATTGTAAATTTCTTCAGTTGACATAAAGGGAAGCTATGATAAACATTGACAGCGTGTTCAAAGTATAAAAGACCTTTGCTGACAAAGTTCTGTATAGTCAAAGTGTGGTTTTTCCAGTAGCCATGTACAGTTGTGAGAGATGGGCCGTAAAGAAGGCTCAGCACTGAAGAATTTATGTTTTTGAACTGTGGTGCTGAAGAAGACTCTTGAACGTCCCTTGGGCTACAAGAAGATCAAACCAATCAATCCTAAAGGAAATCAATCCTGAATATTCATTAGAAACACTGTTGCTGAAGCTTCAAGACTTCGGCCACTTGATGTGAAGAGCCAACTCATTGGAAAATACCTCGATGACTGGAAAACACTTTGATGAAAGATCGAAGACAAAAAGATGAGGGTGGCAGAGGATGAGATGGTTAGATAGTGTCACTGACTCAATGGACATGAATTTGAACTGCAGAAGATTACAGAGGACAGAACAGCCTGGTGTGCTACAGACCATGGAGTTGCAAGGAGTCAGACATAAATTAATGACGGAACAACAATGAATGATAATGGCATAATGTGTTATGAATTCTTAGAAAAAATTTTATGCCTCATTTACTTCTTTTGATTATGTTGTTTGACTTTGTGACTTTGGCTAGGGTTGGAGAAGCTTGTCAGATCACTAAATAAAACATAATGAGTTTTAAATGTTAACAAATGAATGACTTCCTAGAGATGAAATGTTGTCTTTCAGTGAAAACTGTATAATGAATTGAGCCAAAAGAAACCAAATGCTGAGAAATGACGTAGAGGAATGAGAAAACCTTTCCAAGTATTTCAGCATAAAAGCAATTCAGAACAAGAGACTCCAAGTCCATTATTAAAGAGCATATGAAATCTGAAATAACATTGAAATAGCTGTGCTGCTGATCTGCTTTTAAAATGAGTACTTAATAAAATTTATTTTCTTTTAAAATGGTGCAGCAATTGATATTGCCATCTGAACTTAAAAGCTGCACTCTGATGAACATAAAAGTGATAGAAATAAACATTTAAGTATAAATAAATCATTATCTAGGTAACACACATTCCAGGGTATTGAGAGTTAGACAATGAATGGCGTTGATACAGTTCTGTAAGAACTCAAATGGTGCTTTCCAGTATTATATAGATATGTAGAATAATGATTAACAAATTAGAAGGTACTAGATTTTAAGTGTGATTTTTAAAATGAGAAAGAATGTAGGAAGAAGCTTTTAAAAAGCACTGGTATGAGAATTTAAAAGGCATTTATGTTTAAGGATAGCTTAAATAATTTTTGTTAGAATCAAAAGTAAGATTTTTATTAATACACACAGCTGTGGTGATAAATGGTAATTTTCCCTTAACTTTTCTTTCTGATATTTCATTGGTAGTCTACAGAAGTACTACAGATTTCCTTTTATTAATTTTGTATCCTGCACTTTATCAAATGAACTGATGAGTTCTGGTAATTTTTCTGGTGGCGTCTTTAGGATTTTCTATGTATAGTATCATGTCATCCCCAAACAGACAGTTTTAGTTCTTCCTTTCAAATTTGAAATTCCTCTTATTTTTCTCTCCTAATTGCTGTGACTAGGACTTCCAAAGCTATGGTGAACAAAAATGGTGAGAGTAGGCATCCTTGCCTTGTTCCTGATCTTGGAGGAAATGCTTTCGGCTTTTCACTATTGAGTATGATGTTAACTCTGGGTCTGTTGTATATGGTGTTTATTATGTTGAGGTGTGTTCCCTCTATGCTGGCTTTTGGAGAGTTTTTTTTTTTCAGTTATCATAAATAGATGTTGAATTTTATCAAAAGCTTTTTCTGCATCTACTGAGATTATCATATGGTTTGTATTCTTCAATTTGTTAATGTGGTGTACCACATTGTTTGATTTACAGATATTGAAAAATCCTTGCATCCCTGAGATAAATCCCACTTGACTATGGCATATGATGATTTTAAAGTGTTGCTGGATTTGGTTTGCCATATTTTGTTGAGGATTGGTGCACCCATGTTCATCAGGGAAACTGGCCTGTAATTTTCTTTTTGTTGTTGTAGCTTTGCCTGGCTTTAGTATCAGAGTGATGCTGGCCTCATAGAATGAGTTTGGAAATGTTTCTTCCTCTGCAGTTTTTGGGGAACAGTTTCAGAAGCATGGATTTTAACTGTCTCGAAATGTCTGGTAGAATTCACCTGTGAAGTCATCTGGTTGTGGACTTTTGTTTGCTGGGAGTTTTTAAGTGACTGTTCTAGTCTCATTACTGGTAATTGGTCTATTCATTTTTTTCTATTTCTTTCTAGTTTAGTCTTAGAAGACTGTACTTTTCTAAAAACTCTTACAGAATATATTCTTTGATCTCAATTGAATCAAATTATTAATAAAAATATATTGCTAAGAATTTTTACATTCATACTGTTTAGTTCATTTTTATAAATCTGTTTTTGACTTACATATGTACATTATTTTACTTCTTTCTTATATAATTTTATCTTATTTTTTCTGATATTGTTAATTTTCTCTTATTAGTATCGTAATTGGCATTTTAAAAGCATTTTGTATCCTGTTTGTAAAGTTAATGCCAAAATTTAAGTGATCTCTTTCTTTTTGAATATGTGGAGACATTTTATTCCTTAATTTAATCTGCTACAGATTACATGGTTAGAAGTTTGTCTAAGCTAAATAGCTCAATGTGTTGACTTTCCTTCAGTCTGACAAGAAGTAAATCATCTGAAGTTTATAGGAGCTGAAGATGTTTCTTTACTTAATTTTGTCACTAATATAGTTTTTGTTTTTATTTTCATGCTCTATAAATTATTATCAGACTAATACATAAGAAAGGAGTTTGAATACAGTTGCTCATTTCCATATCTTCTGAAATTCTCTTTGTATTTCCACATTGAAAAGAAACTGTTTACATGATCTATTCTTTAATATTTTTATTCTATCAAATATATTCATGTATGTTGATAGATGCCTCTAGCTATATTTCAGAGCAATGTACAGATATAAAACAAAAAGCATATGAAATTGTTACTGGAAAATATTGACAAAATGTACCATTTTTCTTATATAACAAATTCTTAGCTGCTCCATTGTAGAGGTTTTCTCTCTGAGTAATGAAGAGTCTTAGCCATCAACTCAAGATTTTTTTCTGACTCTTAAATGATGTGATAATACTAGTTCAAAAAAAATAAATATCTTTAATATTTCTAAGACTGAACACTTTTTCCTAATATATATGCTTATGGATGTCATTCCCTCATGATATAAATATAGATTAAATTAGTAGAAAGGAATGATTTTCCATTCTGTGTTGAACTTAGGTATTTCCAGAGGTGAACTTCCTCCCTGGAAATAAAAATAGTCTTCATTCATGAATTTTTATTTGAGGTGAAACAGTATAGGTTTTGAAGAGGCAAACTTGAAATTAATTACAGTTTGTCCAAGTAAAAGTGTGGTCATAGACGTTTCATACACTTTATTAGTATTACTTTTCTTTTCAGAATTGAGAATCATAACGTCTATCATGGAATCAGGAATTATACATACACAGAAGACTTACTTTAAATTGCACAGCTTTTATTAACCATTGATACTTGATTCAAAATTTCTTTCAGATTTCTTAAATTGTTTACGTCAGTTGTCATTTGAAGAAAGTTATTTTATCCTTTGTGTCAACACTTAGAGTGAGGGCAGGTTTTTAAAGTCTGCTTTAGCTCTACCTGGGCCACTTCCTAAAGGTTTTCAGATCTCTGAGAGGTTAATACTTCTACAGTTTAGAGGTGAAAGAACAAAGAGAATAAAGCCTTTGAAAGAGAAGGAGAAATCTAGGATTCAGTGATCCTGATTCTAAGGAAATCATTTTGTTCTTGAAATACCTTACAAATTCTCTTGAGGATGAAGTGAGTAAGTTACCACAAGCTATTAGAGGTTCTATTAATAAATGCCATGGATTGTACAGAATTGGTGTGAAAGTTTCCAAAGCATTGTAATGCTAAATAAACTAACCAGCATGTAAACAAGCAAACTAAAAAGCAAGTTGCATTTTCCCAGGTGGCCTGAGTGGTAAAGAGCCTGCCTGGCAATGCAGAAGACATAAGAGACACGGGTTCAGTCGCTGGGTTGGGAAGATCCCTTGAAGAAGGGGGTGGCAACCCACTCCAGGATTTTTGCCTAGAGAAGCCCCTGGACAGAGGAGCTGGCATCTTACAGTCCATAGGGTCACAAAGAGTTAGACACGATTGAAGTGATTTAACACAGAATTTGTTTTCACATACTATTAGAGCTTTTAAATTTATGTGTATTTATACATATGAATTCACTAATATTTTATAATTCATGAATGTATGTATTCATGAATCCATTCTGCACTATGACTAAATACTTTCTCAGTAACTATAGCTATGAAATATACCTTACAATGTTCATATTCTATTTTATTCTCCAAAATTTTCTAACTCTTCCTGTTTCAGTCCTCTTCCATATGAATTTTAGGAATTACAAAAATAAGCTCCATAAATAAGAGATTCATTACAAGTACATTAAATGTTAATATAAGAATATACCTATAATATTGAATCTTCCTATTTAGCAGTATAGTTATTTTCAAATATTCTTCATAGGGATAATTTTTAGATATCCAGAAGTCTGTTTCCATTGTATTGAATTGGTTATCACATATATAGGTATGTATGGATTAACAATGTACTTGAAACATTATGGGTACTGAAATCATTCAGTGTCTTTCCAGAATACTTTTACTATGTCATTCTTTCTTATGAAATTTATATATCACCACATTATAAGGAAATAATATATTCTGAAGCACAATTCTATTTTATTCTATAGGAAACAAATAGTTTAAGAATATTCTTCCAAAAATCTCCAAACATTCTTTTAATGTACCTGAGAAGAAATGATACAATAACATCTCTATCAGAAACTCATGGTAGTATTAAATATTTTGTATATCTAGGCATTTAATCACTTGCCATATATCTTGCCTGGTTTGGATTATTCGGCAGGAGAGAGGCAAAGTCTCCCCTGGGTAAGGAAGGTATTAAATTTAAATTTGTAGGGAGCTTTGTTGTCAAATGAAAAACATCTGGCTATTTAGGAGTAGACAGATGTTCAAATAAATTTTTCATTTTTCATAAAAAGTGTCTGTTACCTGGCTGAAATCTTAGTATGAATTCTTGGAAAATAAAAATGTTTCATTCATTCATATATTCAAATCATATGGGTAGCTAAAAATGAGCAAAATCACAGAGGCCAGTTCATTACTATGTTTTGTTGCAATTATAATTAACAAATTATCTTTGTTTCTTATCTGCATGCATTTTGTTAAGCGTGTATCACTTATTTTCTCTATTAGAAGATTTTAATTACCAGAGAAGATCCAAAAGCCTGATTAAATTCTCAAACACAGAAAACTAATACAAAAAGTTTCTTACGAATGTGTCTATAAATTTTTCCTCAAATATTTTTTAAACTCATAGAGGGAAGGTAGTTTAGCAATGCAGAGAAGGCAATGGCAACCCACTCCAGTACTCTTGCCTGGACAATCCATGGGTGGAGGAGCCTGGTGGGCTGCAGTCCATGGGGTCACTGAGAGTTGGATGTGACTGAGTGACTTCACTTTCACTTTTCACTTTCATGCATTGGAGAAAGAAATGGCAACCCACTCCAGTGTTCTTGCCTGGAGAATCCCAGGGGCAGCAGAGCCTGGTGGGCTGCCATCTATGGGGTCACACAGAGTTGGACACGACTGAAGCGACCTAGCAGCAGCAGTTTAGCAATGCCTTATGTAAAATGCCAGAATACCATAGATTTAAAGCTACCTACATGATGAAATCCCTGGTGGCTCAGCAGCAAAGAATCCGCCTACCAGTGCAGGAGATGTGGATTTGATCCCTGGGTCAGGAAGATCTCCTGGGAGAAGGAAATAGCAACCCACTGTAGTTTTCTTGCCTGGGAAATTCCATGGACAGAGGAGCCTGGCAGCAGCAGCCCACAGGGTTGCAAGAGTCAGGCATGATTTAGATATTAAGCTACCACCACCACATGATGAAATCGAAAATGGGATGAACATGATGATGAATTGAAATTATAAAGAGTGATGGACCATAAAATTCTAGATTGCAAACCAAGACTTCTAAGTGTCCATTGGTTTGAAAATATTAATATTTCATTTTTAGATGAACTACTATACCATTTTAACTCCATTTGGAGGTTCAGCATAGTACAGGCACTCTAAATTAGGAAGCACTAAAGCTCAACATGCAGAAAACGAAGATCATGGCATCTGGTCCCATCACTTCATGGGGAATAGATGGGAAACAGTGGAAACAGTGTCAGACTTTAAGTTTGGGGGCTGCAAAATCACTGCAGATGGTGACTGCAGCCATGAAATTAAAAGATGCTTATTCTTGGAAGAAAAGTTATGACCAACCTAGATAGCATATTGAAAAGCAGAGACATTACTTCACCAACAAAGGTCAGTGTAGTCAAGGCTATGGTTTTTCCAGTGGTCATGTATGGATGTGAGAGTTGAACTGTGAAGAAAGCTGAGCACTGAAGAATTGATGCTTTTGAACTGTGGTGTTGGAGAAGACTCTTGAGAGTCCCTTGGACTGCAAGGAGATCCAACCAGTCCATTCTAAAGGAGATCAGCCTTGGGATTTCTTTGGAGGGAATGATGCTGAAGCTGAAACTCCAGTACTTTAGCCACCTCATGCAAAGAGTTGACTCATTGGAAAAGACTCTGATGCTGGGAGGGATTGGGGGCAGGAGGAGAAGTTGATGACAGAGGATGAGATGGTTGGACGGCATCATGGACTCGATGGATGTGAGTCTGAGTAAACCTCGGGAATTGGTGTTGGACAAGGAGGCCTGGCGTGCTGCGATTCTTGGGGTCGCAAAGAGTCGGACACGACTGAGTGACTGACTGAACTGAATTGAACTGATAGAAAGTAAAGGCTTCTCTAGGGGCTCAGATGGTAAAGAAACTTCCTGCAGTGCAGGAGACCTGGGTTCAGTCCTTGGGTCAGGAAGATCCCCTGGAGAAGTGAATGGCTACCCACTCCGTTATTCTTGCCTGGAGAATTTCATGGACGAGGAGCCTGATGGACTATAGTACATGGGGTCACAAAAGCCAGACACGACTGAGTGACTATCACTTTCACTTTCATAAAAATTAAATATTTTACAGTTCAGTATACTATTTACAAATAATTATTAAAAAAACTTTTAACATGGAAAATTCTAAATACACAGAAATAAAAATAATGCAATGAAAACACTGTGCCTCATATATAATCAATGTATGGTAAATTCCATTTAATTTATTACTCTCCAGAATTAAAAAAACCAACTCATATTAACCTTTTTGTTTTGCAATGGGGATATAATTTACATATCATAAATTTCACCCATTTAAAGTGAACAATTAAGTTGTTTTTAGTATTTTCACTAGATGATACAATTATAATCCTCCAAAGTAATCCTAAAGTCGTTACTGGTGACTCTCAGTTCCACCCTCCTGGTAGCCCCTGCAGTCACAAATCTATTTTTGCTTCTATGAAGTGAAGTGAAGTGAAGTTGCTCAGTCGTGTCCGACTGTTTGCAACCCTGTGGACTGTAGCCCACCAGGCTCCTCCGTCCATGGGATTCTCCAGGCAAGAATATTGGAGTGGGTTGCCATTTCCTTCTCCAGGGGATCTTCCCAACCCAGAAATCGAACCTGGGTCTCCTGCATTGCAGGCAGACGCTTTACCCTCTGAGCCACCAGGGAAGCCTATATTTCTGCCTATTCTGAATATTCTAAAAGAGGACCATGTGACATATGATCCTTTGTATTTTACTATATCACTTAGTACATTGTTTTCAAAGTACACCTGCATTAAACCATGCATCAGTACTTCATTCTTTCTCAGAGTTGAATAATATTCAGTTGTGTGGATCCTTCACATTTCGGTTTGTCTTTTCATCAGCCGATAGATGTGTAGGTTGTTTCTGCTTATTGGTTATGTGGATAATGCTGCTATGAACATTTGTATTAAGGGCTTTAGATGAACATACATATTAAATTCTCCTAAATATATACATAGAAGTGGAATTGCTGGATCTTGAGATAACTCTGTGTTTACATTTTTAAGGAAAAACTTTTCACTCAGTTTGTGGTCTTTGTACTGTTGGCAAAAATTACTTTTGCATAGGCATATGGTGTTTTTTTTGGACTATCAGTTCTGTTCCTTTGATCTGTATATCCACATGGGTTTTTCTCTTTGTTCTTCTAATAGTGCATGTTGCATTGCTTGGTTCTCGTGTGTAGGGCCACCCTTGCCTTTCTGGGTTGCCTCAGACTGTCATGGTGTGCTCCTTAGTATATGCTGCTAGTTTCGGTTTGCTAGTTTTTTTTTTTTTAATATTTGCTAATCTCTATTCATAAGAAATATTGGTCTATAGTTTTCTTTCTCTTAATACCTTTTTAAATACTTGTCTGTTTTTAAAATTATTATCATAACAGTGGCCTCATGGAATCAGTTTGAAAGTGTTTTCTCCACTTTTTTTTTAAATTTGTGAGAGATGATGTGTTCTTTTGTAAAATAGTCCTAGGCTTTGCTTTCTGTAAGTTTTAAAAATGAGTGATTCAACTTGTTTGCTTGTTATTACTATATTCATTTTTGTTTCTTTTAAAAATTTTTTCATGTCTTTTAGAAAATTTTTAGTTTATCTTGTTATCTAATTTGTTAGCATATTTGTTTTCGTAGTATTTTCTCATAATCCTTTTTATTTCTCTAAATTTGGTAGTAATGTCCTCTTTTTCACTGCTGGCATTGGTAATTTTCTTTCCTTTTTCTTAGTCAATTTAACTAAAGGTTTGTTACTTTTGCTGACTATTTTTGGAATGATCAACTTTTTGTTGTTGCTGATTTCCTCTATTTTTCTATTTTACTTCTGCTCTAATATATTTTATTTCCATCATTTATCTTTGGATTCAGTTTCCTCTTCCTCTCATACTTTCTTAAGATGTGATTTTAGGTTATTTTAAAACTTGTCATTGTCTTCTTTTTTAAAAAAAAAAAAGAAAGAATTCACTATGGTAAATTTCTCTATGGTAAATTTCTTTCTAAGAATGACTTTAGGATGTGTTTTAGTTTTTTTTTTTTTCATTCCATCTCATTTAATTTGCATAATGATTTATTCTTTGATTCATTGCTTATTTAGGTGTACATTCTTTAATGTCTATATAGCTATGGATTTTCCAAATTTCCTTCTGTTACTGATTTCTAATGTAATTCTACTATGTAGAATGTAAAGTTTGTTTATGTAAAGTTTGTTATATTTGTTTATGTAAAACAAACTTTGCAGAATTTCAAGCTGTTTAGATTTATTGAGACTTGCTTTATGGCCTAGCATATGGTCTGTCCTGAAGAACATTCCTGGTGGTGCTGCTGGAGGGAGGGCTCTGTAGGTGTAGTTGGCTTATAGTGTTGTTCTAGTCATCTCTTTTCCTTCACATCTTCTGTCTCATTGTTGTAACCACTATGGAATTTTAGATATTGAAATATCCAAGTCATATAGTAGAAAAATTGAATTATCCCTTTCATTCTGTCATTGTTTGCTTAATGAATTTGGGGGTTCTGTTTTTATAGATGATTATGAAGCAAATCCTAAACACTATGTAATTTTAGCTATAAATTTCTCAGTAGTATACCTAAATGGTAAGAACCTATTTAATATAACAACATAACATAATGTAACGGCATATCATAACAACAATACCATTATCTTGACTGTTGAAATTGACAATAGTTATTTAAAGCAATTGCTTATTCAGAGTTGAAATTTCCCAAATTGTCAAACATTGACTTTTATTTTCATTCTCTATTTTCTTTTACTCTTTTAGTCCCTTTTAAGATGCATATGTTTATGCAACCACCAAGGTATGGAACATTCCCACCATCCAGATGATTCCCTTATGCCCCACCAATAAAATATCATATATTCATATGTAACTACTATTCCAACATTAGTTTTACCAGTTTTTGAAGATCAGGTGTCTGAAATCATAGTTTTTGTACTTGGTTTCCTTCACTCAACATTTTGTCTTTGAGTTTTAACCATGTTATTACATACGCTATGTTGTAATACTGTGATTATGATTTGAGTTATGGTTTTCCAAAAAGAGCATATCATTATGTATTCTTTATCATTGCTCTGATGATTTCCATTGCCTATCTATACAATAATTTATGTAGTCTATTCTAATGGCCATAGGCATTTAGACTGTTTCACATGGCACTCAGTAATAGAATATACATACGTTTATCTTTAGAAGATAATCTCAAGCATTTATCTATAAAAACATCTATAAATATCATCTATAAAAACAGAACTCCCAAATTCATTAAGCAAACAATGACAGAATGAAAAGGATAATTCAACTTTTCTACAATATGAGTTAGATATTTCAATATCTAAAATTCCATAGTGGTTAGAACAATGAGGCAGAAAATCAAAAAAAAAGGGGGGGGGAGGGGAGAGAGAGAGAGAGCTGACTAGAGCAGAGTGATTACATTAATTTCAACTCCAGACATCATTGTGTAAAAGCAACATTTAACCCATAATCTTGGAAATACTAGATGTTGTTGCTATAATGCTTTTAAAGACAGTAGGTCTCTAAATTATGACAGCAGTTGTTTCTCTCTAATGCCTTCAAATGACTGAGTTTCTTTCCCTCAGTCTTCGTAGCTGTTTTTGACAGGAACATTACTGCTTTATAAATAAGCACAATGTTTTTACACAGTTTATTTAAATTACAACCCAATAAACTCTATACATTTCAGTTGATTTATTTGGCTCTTAAATTTGTTTTAATCTACAGGTTTTCACTCTGTTTCTTCTTCTCTAGCTATTATTTATTGAAAGAAAAAATCATTTGTCTTGTGGAGTCTCTAACAGTCTATAGTTTACTAATTCATCCCCATGATGTCACTAATCATTTCTTTTTTTCTATTATTTGCAATAATAGATGTATGAAGCTTTAAACGGCCCTGACTTGATGTTTTTGGCAAAAACACTTTATATTATATGGGGAGATATAATTTTCCAAGGAGAACATATCGACAAGTTGTCACCTTTTTTTTTTTTAACTTTACAACCCACATCAACATGAATCCACCACGGATTTTTTATAATATTCAGTTCAGTTCAGTCACTCAGTCATGTCTGACTCTTTGAGACCCCATGGACTGCAGCACTCCAGGCCTCTCTGTTCATCACCAACCCCCAGAGTTTTCTCAAACTCATGTCCATTGAGTGGGTGATGCCATCCAACCAACTCATCCTCTGCCGTCTCCTTCCCCTCCTGCCCTCAATTTTCCCAGCATCAGGGTCTTTTCAAATGAGTCAGTTCTTTGCATCAGGTGGCCAAAGTATTGGAGTTTCAGCTTCAGTATCAGTCCTTCCCATGAATATTCAGTTAGGATGGACTGGTTGGATCTCCATGTAGACCAAGGGACTTTCAAGAGTCTTCTCCAACACCATAGGTTAAAAGCATCAATTCTTCAGCACTCAGCTTTCTTTATATCCATATCCATACATGACTCTCATATCCATACGTGACTACTGGAAAAACAATAGCTTTGGCTAGATGGACCTTTGCTGGCAAAGTAATGTCTCTGCTTTTAATATGCTGTCTAGGTTGGTCATAACTTTCCTTCCAAGGAGTAAGCATCTTTTAATTGCATGGCTGCACTCACCATCTGCAGTGATTTTGGAGCCCTCCAAATTAAAGTCTGTCACTGTTTCCACTGTTTCCCCATATATTTGCCATGAAGTGATGGAACCAGATGCCATGATCTTAGTTTTCTGAACATTGAGTTTTAAGCCAACTTTTTCAGCTCTCCTCTTTCACTTTCATCAAGAGGCTCTTTAGTTCTTCTTCACTTTCTGCCATAAGGATGGTGTCATCTGCATATCTGAGGCTGTTATTTCTCCCAGCAATCTTGATTCCAGCTTGTGTTTCTTCCAGCCCAGTGTTTCTCATGATGTACTCTGCCTATAAGTTAAATAAGCAGGTGACAATATACAGCCTTGATGTACTCCTTTCCTGATTTATAATGTTAGTGTCTATTAATAATTATTCCCCTGATCGTTTATATCAGTAGATATTGAAAATTGTGCTGTTTTTATTTATCATTCCATCTTCATTTATTAGCTTAATACTTCTTTAAGGATAAAAATTTCCTCCTAGTTTCCAGTAACAATAAGAAAAATAAGGTGGTACAAGTTAAATACTTAATATTTTCCCTTTATTTACCAATGTTTTGACAGATAAGTTGAATACATATTTTAAATATTTAATGTTTTCCTTTAATCACCAGTGTTTTGACTGATAAGTTGAATACATATCATCCTCTAAATAGGGCTAATGGCTTTATTATCTTTATACTTTTATGTTCATCTTAATGGATTTTTACACAAATATTTCAGTTACAGCAGTCTTTAAGAACATTCTTGCTATGTGGTAAGACAAAATATTTCAGACTTGTCTTGTCCATTTCTTGTCCCTGATTTGGGTAGGCTTCTGTGGAAGAAGCTTTGGTTCCTTTTAGAAAAGAATGATAATTAGAATTTTCAGTATGGACAAGAAGGATGGTCTTTGCTACAGGAATAGTTATTATGCCTAGGTTCTTTCTGGAAACAGAGTTAGAAAACATAATTTTTAAGGATTGAATTTAATGTGTTGATGATGATACTTCCAAGGTGAATTCAGGAATAGAGGGTTTTAGTGTAGTGACGTAAATATTTTTCCTCTCTCCTTTTCAGTGCTGAGATTTCTGCTTCTCAAGAGCATCAGTATGATTAGTCATCTATTTCGTGCCATAATATACTCACATCTCAGAATAACAATACTTTCAATAGCATCATAAAAATATATTTATCATCAACACCCTTTCTTTTTATTTTTAATTTTGGAATACACGATTCAGGTTACACAGAAAATTTTAGAGATATAGGGTCCTTTAAAGTGCTTAAGGCTTAAGGTGGCTCCATGGTAAAGAATCCACGTGCCAATGCAGGAGACACAAGTTCCATCCCCAATCCCGGGAGATTCCCACATGCCCTGGAGTATCACAGTTACTGAGCATGCGCTCTAGGTCCCAGAAGCAGCAACTACTGAGCTGGCATACTGTACACCTTGTGCTCCGCAACAAGAGAAGCCCCTGCAATGAGAAGCTCATACTCGCTGCAGCTAGGAAAAAAGCCTGTGCAGCAACAAAGGCCCAGCACAGCCAAAAATAAATAAATAAAATTATATTAAAAAATGCTTATGCCCTCAACTAGATCAGCAGTTCATTTTTTGTCTTTACTGTGTATTTTGAAAGTGAAAGTGAAGTCGCTCAGTCTTGTCCGACTGTTTGCGACCCCATGGACTGTAGCCTATCAGGCTCCTCTGTCCATGGGATTTTCCAGGCAAGAGTGCTGGAGTGGATTGCCATTTTCTTCTCCAGGGGATCTTCCCGACCCAGGAATCAAACCGGGGTCTCCCCGCATTGCAGGCAGACGCTTTACCATCTGAGCCACCAGGGAAGCCCTTAGTTCTGCTCCTACTGTGTATTTTATTTTAGGGTTTGTTTTATAAAACTAATTGTGTTCTATAGTTATGTAAAATATTTACATAGTTCCAAACTACAGTCCCTGACTTTTACACAAATTATAAATTTCACTTATTGTTTTTGTGTAATGATAATCTTCATCATTTTATTGGAAGAAAAATTTAATAAATCATTTATTCATTAAGCCTATACTGATATTAAAATTATTAGAATTAATAGGTGATGATTAGAGTGTAAGGAGAAGTGAAAGATTAGTTTCCTGGTGTATGTAAGGAGATATATTAGGGTGTTTCACCTACTTTCTCTTTCAGTTCTCATAGCAACATTCTGATTATTTTCTTTTAATATATTACTTATTACTAAGGAATAAATTGAGGATAAAATGGTTTCAATAACCTTAAAAATTCATGTATGTAGTCAGTATAATATTTGTGTTTAAATATAGGTGTATTATCAGCTAGGTTCTTTGCACTGTATACTATCATATTAAAGTAAATAAATTAACATTTGTATAATTTCTTACAGAATTATTTCACACCTAGTTGCATCCTCATAATAATATTGGAAGAAATTTACTTTCATGTTTTACAACAGTGTTGACTCTAGATCCTAACCTTTCTATGTTACTTACATTTTATGTTTGTTTTCTAGCACCTTAACTTATTTGCAGCATATTGGGTTGGATCTAAATTCATTTATATATATATATATATATATATATTCTATATATATTCTATATATTCTATATATATATATAGAGAGAGAGCAAAAAGCTGAGCTGAATGAGAGGCTGACTTATATTTAAATATAAAGACAGAGTGATAAATTTTATTTATTTTATATTCAGAAAATATTTCAGTGTTAGTTTTTATGAATATTCTAAGTTGTTAAAGTTGCCAAGGTTTATGTTTTTTTCATATGTTCTGCTCTGAATTCTATTTGTTTCTCTTCTATACACTTTAAGTAACATCACAAGTTTTCTGATTTCCATTAACATGCACATTTCCTTACAGGTGCAGCTTTCCTTTAAAATGAGCTATGTACCAATGACACTGAGAGCAGAAATACACCACATATAAGGTGGTTCAGTAGTGAGTGTGCATTTGTTTTATCTGTTGGGATTGCATTAAAAAGTGCAGGGAGGCCTGGCATGCTGCAGTCCACGGGGTCGCAAAGAGTCGGACATGACTAAGCGAGTGAACTGAACTAAAAAAGTTCATTGGAAGCTGCTAATGTGAATTAATCCTATATAAATGAAGACTGATTATCTCTTCTAACAGAGAATCACCCCCAAGACCTTGTTTTAATAGCGCAGAAAACATGTGGATTTTTACCAGCTCCAAAACATGATGTAGCAATTTCACAAACAGTCTTATCTTTGTTTCAGAATGAGACTGTGTTGTTTAGCAATTGGTGAAAGTACTCAAGTTCTGGCAGTTCCATGGTCCCTTCCTTGGGTAAAATGAATTCCACCTTAGCTAAAATGTTTTCTGAAATCATCACACAGTATTAAGAACCAGGTTTCTTTCACCTTTATCAACCTCAAGCACAATATAAGGGAATGCTGAACAGAAGATATCAATAGAGATGAATAGTTTTATAACATTTCAATTTTCATATACAAACGGTATTCTCATTCTTTTAGATATGAAACAGATGAAAAAGGAAAAGAAAATAACTTGAAAGAGTCAATGTGGTTGAAAAGATATCCCAGGCTCTGCCTCTGGGAGAAGCCATCACAACCAGGTTCAAATCTACCTCTCACGCCTCTTTGCTTTGTCTTTGCAGGAGACAAGATCTCCTAACACCTCAAGCCATTGGAGTGAATCAGCAGCTTTGGACAAATGCTGCCAGACCTTTGGCACACAATTCAGGATGCCTAGCATCTACCCAGCCCTCTCATTATAGTGGCCATAGCAGATAGCATACCCTAACATCTGTGAAAACAGACCTCTCCAGGCCTCATTCTGCAGGATGCATACAGGCTCTAGGGAATCTGCACAATTTCATGAAGGATGGAGTGTTTCAGTTATCATCAAATACTTAGGGAATTTAACTGCAACATAAATTGATGCTTAACTAAGGCACATTTGCTGTAACCAGAGCTTTCCTGGGGGAGCAGTGGTTACTTCCATTACATTCATATAACAATCACAATTACTTTCTGAAATGTGATATTCTTATTTTTAATAACTAAATTAATAAGATGATTCAAGTAGAGGATGTGGGGTGGGAGGTGGGAGGGGACTTCGGCATTGGGAGATTGTGTTCACCTATGGCTGATTCATGTCAATGTATGGCAAAACAAATACAGTATTGTAATTAAAAAAATAAATAAATTTAATTTTAAAAAAGTAAAAAAAAACTTTCCCATGTTCACATGGCTAGTAAGTGGCAGGGAGAGAACTTGAAATGAAAAGTCTCTGTGTTTTTGGTCCAAACCCTTTTCCATGTCATTTCATCATCTCCACTTACAGTGATTCTGTACTCTAAGCTCTGTACTCTGAGTTGATAAACATGAGGAATCAAAAGGATAGTGACACTTTCACCTAAATAAAACAAAAAGCTACCACTGAAAAGGGGAAATTATAAAGGAAGAAAAGCGGAACAGCCATTGAATAAAAGCCTAAAAATGTGCTTAGACCTCAGCTCTCCAGTAAAGAACTTCTGTTATGTTGTCATTAGACTTTTGTTACTCATAAATCTCAAAAGAATCATGGTTCATTACAGTCACGATACTTTGTGTACTAAACAAGATGCTTCTGAAACCCATTGTCTCATGTTTACTTTTCAATGATTCTGCAGAATAATCACTATTATTATTCTGATCTTTCCTTTATGAATGAAGAAACAAATGATCAGATAGGTGAAGTGATTTACTGTGTTTGTACAGTGAGCAAGTTAACAGAGTCAAGGCTTGAGCTCAGTTCTTCTGACTCCAAAATAAAGGGGACACTTTACTTTCCTAAGTCTCCTCCTATAATCAAAAAGATTCTCTCAAATGTGGAAACTACCAATTTCCCAGGTCATCAAATTAACTGCAAGACAATAGGCCAACATTTCCAGACCATTTTTGCAGAAGTACCAAAAGTTCCTGTTGTAGGAGAATCACTGGGCGTCTAAGTCTTGAAAAGAATAAAGAATTTAGGATTGAAAACTGACTTTTAAAAGTTCTGGCAGTAAATTAAACTGGAAATGTTTAGATTAATTTGACTTTGTATTTTGGACCAGTTTTATTCTTTTGATATTTCTTTTAGTGATAGTATAACCTAAATTAGACAAGAAAGCTTTGGAATGAATGAAGTTATAAAGAGTGTGATGTTTTCTAATCTGACTATAGTCCTTACAGTGTAGGGGTTGACAGATTGAATCACTTAAATATATAGGAGGCTAACTTTCCCAATGCTTATACATCTTACTTTTAAAAGAAAATTCTCTCTTTTATACAAGATACTATTTTGAAGTTTACAGAACTGGACATCCTGATATTAAAATGAATAAGATTTAAACTTTGCTCTTTTCACAAAGAGTTGGACATGACTTAGTGACTGAACAACTTTTAAAAACACTGTATTGGGGTTTAAACATTAGAAAAACTAGAAAATACAAAGCACATTTATACACTACTATGTATAGAATAGAAAACTAATGAGAATGTACTGTATAGCACAAGGAACTCTGCTCAGTGCTCTGTGGTGACAAAGAGGGCATATATGAATTCTTACAGCTGATTTACTTTGCTGTACAGCGGAGATTAACACAACTTTGTAAAGCCACTAAGCTCTAATGAAACACACATACATACTTAAAGCTAAAGCTATCTTTATAAACTTTGGCAACAGTCACTATGAGGATAGTTCGCTGTTTTTCCTTATCCGTTGTTTTAGTTTTTAACCTAAGCCATAATTACATAAAAGAAAGAATAAAAATCTATTGAAACAAAAGTATCCAAAACTTATATAAGACTATGAAAATATTTTTATTGATTGCTTGTAAACTGTTACAATGATGTGTAAGACTACTGCATGCTTAAAAGGCTCAGTATCTTCTTTGAGAGATGAAGGCAGTAATGAATTTGGCTAAAACATTTTTGAATGAAACCTCATCATCTCAGATGGAAGGTTTTTTTTTTTAATTAAAGTTTTATAATAAAACATTTTAATTATATACGTGAAATTGCAAGAAAATGCAATAGCAATTAAAGGATTCCATTTAGAATGACAGAAGGAAAACTTTTTGAAATCTATTATTTACAAACTCTCATCATGCTGTGATACAAAATGGAAGGGAAGTCACAATTCTTGTCCAATACAACTTGTCCCCTCCTGCAACAGTTGTTTTATTAAAAAATCCTTTTTTAAAAATAAAACTCAACAAAAACATATAGCTTGTTAAAATACTTGTTTTAATTTACAATGTTAGATCTAACAAATGACATGTGAAACTGCAGATGTGGGCAGCAATTTCTGAGAAAGCAATTTAAATGGTTACGAGTAAATATCATTGCTGGCAGTAGTAGTTCAAATATAATTCTACCCTTCTGCTGCTCCAAGAGTGCTGCTGCTCTTGAGGAATTAAATATGTATGCTAGGATTATTTTGGTTAGACTGGAAATGTAAATTCTAACATCATAAGCCAGTTTCTTTATTTAAGCCTGTAAACATTTGTGTTTTTCTGTATTTCCAAATGATCATCAAACAAACTTGCAATGTTGATTTCTTGAAGAGCAATGATATAACCTACCATTGAAATGTTTAGTGTTATTAACATTACATATCAGTAAAAATAGTTTGTGATGCAAATTTGCTGGCTTATATACAATTTGGCCATTTTATTAAGATGGCATTATTGAGAATTAAAAATTGGTAAATTTTCATTACTTTTAAGATATAACTGACAGCAGCCCAAGTTTACGGTGCTATTTGCCCAACAAACATTTAGTATAATTTTTACTGTCAGTATTTTTCAGAAAAAATAATGCATATTTCAACAGACATGTAAGTATTTTTACTATACATGTACACTTTAGTCAATAGCATTCATTGGACAATGGGTGGGTTAAAATTCAAAATGAAGGATTGTTAGTGTCTCAGAAATCAACACATTTGTGTCTTAGAAATTGATCTCTTTACTTCAGCTTCATATACATATCTAATAAGACAGGACATTGTTAATATATGTCCGATATAGTTCTGTTGCCTTAATACTCCATTCTTTTACTTAAAAACAATTCTGCTGTCTATCAACTAAACTCTCATCACACCCACTAAAAAGAGTAGGAAGCTCCAAATCGTCATCTCTCCACTAAAGCAATGATTAAATTGGCAAAACTGTCAGAATCACCTTCATTGGAGCTGTAGAATCTATATCTTGATCTGATATTGATGGAGAGAAAAAAAAAAAAAACGGTTTGAACACAGGTAAAAGAATTAATCAGAAATAAGTACCTACTGATGGAATAAGTGATTTTATTTTAAACAATAATTTTCAAATTACCTTCTGCTGTTAAATAATTTAAAATTAAAATATCAGAAGAACAGCTGAAGAAATTAGAAAACCAAATGACAATTATATATAAATACCTGCTAGATATATTAGCCAACACTTTGGGGAATAAAGACAGAGAAAACATCATCTTCACATATTTATGTCAAAATTTGCACATCCCTCAGATGTAAAATTTAGAAAAACAAGATATCTCTTTAGTAGTCTTAAAAGCATCCTTCTAAAACCTTAATGATGAAAATGGGGTTACTGTGGTTTAGGGTTAAAGACTAAAGTTAGGGTGCAAGACTACATTTTTAGCTACATAAATAAACATGAGACCAATTTGAAAGAATAATTTTGCTATCCAAAGAATGAAAAGTATAGGAAGGTGCTATATCAATATCTTAGGAGTGAAATGCATAAAGACAAGTAGGCATGAAATTAAAATTATTTTTAAAAGCTAACCTAATTCATTTAAAGGTATTGAATTCATTTAAATACCTGGCTTTAATAAGAAAAAAGGCAAGAGCATTTTGCATAATTAGGTAGTAATGGAAAATTTGTAAAATAACAATAAAATGTAATGAAGTGAATATTTTTAAAATGAGTATTAAAAACCATTAGGTTTAGATAAAGTTATTTTAATGTGATGAGGAAATTATCTCACTAATTTGACAAAAGAATTTATTTTGAAATGGCAAAGTAAGGTAGAAAAAGGAATGCAATTAGAAAAAGTACAAACAGTTCAGTTCATTCATCAAAAGTGCTATGGTAGCCTGAAAATTATTTCTATTCATATTACTAGAATAAAGATTTTAAAATAAACTGAAATATTAAAGTGGCAAATGATATTGATCACTATACAGTGATTAGAATTTATAAGTTAGAGTTGGAAGAAATCAGTTGTCCTGTTGCACTAATCAGAGCTCTTATTCCTGTTCTGTCCTCTTTCTAGTGTACTGTACAGAATTTCCATTTTCAATAGATAGTACCCACATATGCCAGGGATATGCCCCTAGGATCTTCTGTCTATAAATAAGAGCATGCCATATCTTTGCACCAACCAGAGAAATTCTTTTTAATTCCTCTTTTCAAAACCCTTTGAAGATTTTTCTTAGAATAAAATTTAAAGGCCCAATTATGACTTATTTTAAGCTACCTTTTCATCATCTTTTCTAAACTATCCCTGTACATGGTCAGTAGGGCCATTCATCAGTGTCATAGAGGAACAATGTTTGTTCTCTTTGGGGCTGTGCTATTGCGCCTGTGAAGCAGCATTACAGAGTTACTGCTGGAGGAGCTATATGCTTACTATATAAATGCACAAACACTGTAGATGTCCATCCATGCTGTAATATGTAGAGATTGCATTCTTCTTTATTTCTCAATAATATATTACAATAGTTTATTTTATTATCCATTCATCAGCAATGGACATTAATGTTTTTTTCTACTTTGGGGCTTCTATGAATAATGGGGCTGTGAACTTCTGTGTACAAGTTTTTGGTGTACTTTTTTTTACCCACTTCTTTTTAGCATATATTTAGGAATGAAATTGATGGATCATATAGTAACTCTATGTTCAGCAAGTTTAGGAACTGCCAAAATGTTTTCCATAATGGCTGCACAAACTTACATTCCCACCAGTGAATAAGGGTTCCACATCCTCACCAATACTTATTTTTATCTCATTTTGATTGTAATCATTCTAGTAGATGTGAAATAGTACGCCCTGTTTTTAATTTTTATTACCTAAGGACTAATGATGCTGAGTATCTTTTCATACAGTTTCTAGCCATTTATTTATCTTCTTTTGATATTTATTGATAGATTCTTTCCCATTTTGATGGGAGTTTTTTGAGAGGTAAAGAGTCTTTACATTTTCTAGCTGCCAATCCCCTTAAAGGCGTGATTTTCAAATATTTTTTCCATTCTGCAGATTGTCTTTTCACTTTCTTGAATGTATTGTTTACATCATATATTTTAAAATTTTGATGTAATCCAGTTTATCTATTTTCTATTTTTGTTTCTTATAGTTCTGATGTCATACCTAAGAAACCATTGCCTAACCGAAGGTCATGATGATTCACAGCTGTGTTTTTCAATTGGTGTATAATTGCTTTACAATCATGTTTTCTGCTGTACCACAGAGTAAGCCGGCTATGCACGCATATATCCCCTCACTCTTGAGCCTCTCTCCCGCCCCACTCCCCAGCTCACCCACGAGGTCATCTCAGAGCACCGAGCTGAGCTTCACCTGTGCTTTGTAGCAGGTTCCCACTAGCTATGTCATGCATGGGAGTGTATATATGTCAGTCCTATTCTCCCAATTGACCCCACCCTTCACTTTTCCCTCTGTGTCCACATATCTGTTCCCTGCATCTGCATCTCTGTTCTTGCCTTGGAAATAGGTTCATCTGTAACATTTTTCTGGGCTTTCCAGGTGGCACTAGTGGTAAGGAAACTGCTTGCCAGTGCAGGAGACAAAAGAGCTCCGGGTTCTATCCCTGGGTTGGGAAGATGCTCTGGAGAAGGAACTGGCAACCCACTCCAGTATTCTTGCCTGGAGAATCCCCGTGGACAGAGGAGCCTGGCAGGCTACAGTCCATAGGGTCGCATAAATTTGGACAGGACTGAAGTGAGTTATCAGGCATCCACACCGTTTTTCTGGGCCATCCTGGCAGCTCAGATGGTAAAGGATCTGATTGCAGTGTGGGAGACCCAGGTTTGATCCATGGATGAGGAAGATCCCTGGGTCAGAAAGACCCCCTGGAGAAGGAACTGGAAGCCCATTCCAGTATTCTTGCCTGGAAAATCCCATGGAGAGAAAAGCCTGGTGGGCTACAGTCTATGGGTGTCACAAAGAGTCAGACACAACTGGGCAACTAACATACTGTTTTCTAGATTCCACATATATGCTGCTGCTAAGTCACTTCCAGTCGTGTCCGACTCTGTGCAACCCCATAGATGGCAGCCCACCAGGCTCCCCCACCCCTGGGATTCTCTAGGCAAGAACACTGGAATGGGTTGTCATGTCCTTCTCCAATGCATGAAAGTGAAAAGTGAAAGTGAAGTCGCTCACTTGTGTCCCACTCTTCGTGACCCCATTGAGTGCAGCCTACCAGGCTCCTCCGTCCATGGGATTTTCCAGGCAAGAGTACTGGAGTGGGTTGCCATTACCTTCTCCGTCCACATATATATATATGTTAATATATGCTATTTGTTTTTCTCTTTCTGGATTACTTCATACTGTACGATAGACTCTAGGTTCATCTGCATCTCTCCAATGACCCTATGTCATTCCTTTTTAGTGGCTACATAGTATTTCGTTGAGCAGATATATCACATCTTCTTTACCCATTCATCTGTCATTGGACATTTAGGTTGTTTCCATGTGCTGGATATTATAAATAGTGCTGCTGTGGACACTGGGGTATGTGAGTCTTTTTGAATTATGGTTTTCTCAGGGTAAATGCCCTATAGTGGGATTACTGAGTCATACGGTAGTTATAGTTCTCATTTTTAAGGAACCTCCATATTGTTCTGAAATGGTACCCCCACTCCAGTACTCTTGCCTGGAAAATCCCATGGATGGAAGAGCCTATTGGGTTACAGTCTACGGGGTTGCTAAGAGTCGGACACGACTGAGCTACGTCACTTTTTCACTTGCATGCATTGAAGAAGGAAATGGCAACCCACTCCAGTGTTCTTGCCTGGAGAGTCCCAGGGATGGGGGAGCCTGGCGGGCTGTCGTCTATGGGGTCACACAGAGTCAGACACGACTGAAGCGACTTAGCAGCAGCAGCAGCAGCAGCCATACTATTCCACACAGAGGCTGTGGAGCACTCTTGCACTCTTGATGGGAACGTAAATAGATACTTCTATGTTTTATTCTAACAGTTATGCTAAGTCACTTCAGTCGTGTCCGACTCTGTGTGACCCCATAAATGGCAGCCCACCAGGCTCCCTCGTCCATAGGATTTTTCAGGCAAGGATACTGGAGTGGAGTTTTACTTCTTACATTTAAAGCCTATGATTCACTTTAAGTTAATTCTTAAATATAGTGTAAAGAAAGGATCCAATGTCATTCCCGTGCATGTGTTTATCTATTTGTCCCAACACCATTTGCTCAAAAGACTATTTATTCTTTCTCCATTGAATTGTCTTGGCACTTCTGTCAAAAATCAGTTGACTAAGAATATAGGGTTTATTTCTAGATTTTAAAATTCTATGTCATTTGCCATATCTCAGTTTTATTTCATTGGTCTACATGTCTTCAGTTCAGTCACTCAGTCATGTCCGACTCTTTGTGACCCCATGAACCCCAGCATGCCAGGCCTCCCTGTCCATCACCAACTCCTGGGGTCTACCCAAACCCGTGTCCATTGAGTCGGTAATGCCATCCAACCATCTCATCCTCTGTCGTCCCTTTCTCCTCCTGTCTTCAGTCTTTCCCAGCATCACACTCTTTTCAAATGAGTCAACTCTTTGCATCAAGTGGCCAAAGTATTGGAGTTTCAGCTTCAACATCAGTCCTGCCAATGAACACCCAGGATTGATCTCCTTTAGAACACACTGGTTGGATTTCCTTGCAGTCCAAGGGACTCTCAAGAGTCTTCTCCAACACCACAGTTCAAAAGCATCAATTCTTCAGTGCTCAGCTTTCTTTATAGTCCAACTCTCACATCCATACATGACTACTGGAAAAACCATAGCCTTGACTAGACAGACCTTTGTTGACAAAGGTCAAAAATGTTTCTGCTTTTTAATATACTGTCTAGCTTGGTCATAACTTTCCTTCCAAGGAGTAAGCGCCTTTTAATTTCATGGCTGCTGTCACCATCTGCAGTGATTTTGGAGCCCAGAAAAACTGTTAGCCACTTTTTCCACTGTTTCCCCATCTATTTGCCATGAAGTGATGGGACCGGATGCCATGACCTATCCTTGTGCAAAATCTCATTCTTTCATATCCTTTAATTTTATGTGATCTATTTCTAGATAATCCATTCTATTTGCTATTAAATTGCAATGACTTAATTGTTGTACATATACATTATAACATCTGAAAGAATTATATTCCCTACTATTTTTTTCCTAAAATTTCAATCTGTTTATATCAGAAAAATCCTTTTTGAATTATAATTTTTTAATTGTTGAATTTTTGGAGAAATGTTGAAAAAGAATTAACCATTTTGACAGTTGTCATGATATTCAGATAATAATACACATACTCTCATTGTGATATTTATTCATCTATTACCAGCAGATATACTCTTCTATATATAAACACATGTTTAACAATTATAAATTTTCTGTCCTGATTTATTGGTTTGATTATGAGCTTTGTAATTTTTCATCCTCTTCATTTCTATCTTATCTTTAGTGCCTTTCATTTTCATACAATTTTAAAGCTGTAGATTTTGCAGAGTAGGTCTCTCTGAATTGCCATCACACGTACTGTGTGATGGCTCCTGCCCTTTTTCTTTGTGTGTCAGTTCAGTTCAGTCACTCAATCATGTCTGACTCTTTGTGACCCATGGACTGCTGCAAACCAGGCTTCCCTGTCCATCACCAACTCCTGGAGCTTGCTCAAACTCATATCCATTGAGTCGCTGATGCCATTCAACCATCTCATCCTCTGATGTCCCCTTCTCCCCAGCATCATTAAAGACCTCATCTTCTCTAGCTTAGACTTTGGGTAGTGCCACGAATAGCTGAACAAGCTGATTGCTCATGCCACTCTTCGTTTTCAGGTGATAGAAACTCTCTAGCTGGGAATTTCCTTCTTGGTGCTGCACAGTGCCCTCTTGGGGAATAGGATGATGCAGGCAAAGGAAGCTGTCTTCCTTCTCACAGTCTTTTGCAATACTCACAGACTTTTGTTCCCCTGAATTGCTGAAACTTCTTAGTAGCCTCTACAGGTCATCCAGAGCTGTTTTTGCTTTTGAATAGCTATTAATTGTTATCTTTGTTGGAGGATCTGGAGGGTGGATTCTCCTATGTCAGCATTTTGGTCTTCTTGGAAGAAGATTGGATTCTCAAATCTTCTGATTCTCTCTGTGTCATACCCACTTGGTAACCCTTCATACCTCAACCTATGCTATTCCTGTGTTCTTGAAAGTGAATGGTCCTAGAGAAAAATACATAACCGTGCTGAGTGGACCCTAAATTTATGATGTGGGTCTTTAATGATGCTGGAGAATTAAATTACAACTTGGCTGATTCAATCTCCACTCTCCACTATTTTCCTTTCTTATCAATCTGTATATCTCTTATTCTGGCATAGTCACTCATAGCTAAAGAGGTGCTTTCTGTTAGGAAAATGTAGACAATCAGAGCACATTTCCACAGCCACCTAAGACCAGATCTGCCTATCAACATATGTACCCAATATTTATAGCTTCTTCTTGTTTCTCATGACTAGTGAAATACTTACCATGTTATTTTATTCTCTGTCCTCTCCTTGAATTTTAATCATTTTTGAGAGCTTTTTCTACAAAATCAGTTTTCTCACTTTATTGAATCATTAACCTTATTAGTCATTCACATCAGCTGACACACAGTTTTTTTTTAAATGCATCCTCCTGACCCCTTAGCAAGAATTTGCTTTCCTAAATGTAATATTAGCTAAGCTTGAACATAATATTTTGAACAATAGATGGTGAGAAAGAAATTTTAAAGGTATTATTTAGAGGGATAGTAAAATTCCTACAAAGCAGAAGACAGTTGAACTAAAGGGAAACTTAAAGCTTTTTATTTGATCCTATTTATTAACTCCCACTTCAATTATGCCTCAGAAACATGTATTACAGTCAGACAGTAAACAAACTGAATTTTTCTTATGGGTGTAAGTCCAATTAAAAAAAAAATAACATTGCTTCCCAAATGACAAAAACTTATCCTCTCTACTAATATTTCCTAAAAGTTTATTATCAAATTCATCTTTTTATCCTTTAGTTATACTGATTTTCTTCTCTTCCACTGTCCAAAGGTTGCCAGTCTTGACAAAAGTCTGTGGCTGAAAGCTTTCCTTAGAACATAGTATAACAGAAAGAACTGAAAAACTATTAGGCTGGCATTCAGATATCTACAATTTTTCATGTGAGTAAATAAAAGAGGATTTTCGCTATCTGTTTGATTCCTATATGAAACAAGTCTCAATTGATTAGCTTTTCAGAGGAAGTTCATTCCTTTGTGTACCATTTAATCTATATCCACTGTTAATTACTAACAGATATCTGGTAGTATCCATAAAGGATACAACTCTCTCCTATGAGCAGCAATCAGCATTCAGATATTTTAAGGGATTTAATAAATGGGCATAACAAATCCTATTAAAAGATTAGAATTAATCAGTCTCCTTCATGATTCCCTTATGGAAAACATAAAGATATATTTTTCTTTCCAGCTTCATGGTTACTGACCATTAGAATTCCAAATATATGACACTTATTTAAATATAACTTATTGCTAGACAAGACATCTAGCAAACTCCCCAGTGGGGAATTGAATAGATAAAAAATAAAATCTAAGAGAAGAAAAAGAATATCTGGCATCAGAAATGGCTCAGTAGGATACAAATAAGTAAAACACGGAGGTGAAATGAATTGGAACTGAATCTATTTGCATTAGGGACTGAACATGATGTGCTCAGTAGGAAAGTTTGAAACACTTCACTGAACAATAGAAAAATAAGCTGAATATTTTAGCAATGTCTCAGTATTCCTCAAGTGAACTTTTGTTGTACACCCCACTTCAGCATTTTCTTTCCAAAAGTAATGTTCTCTTAATATGTCTTTTAAAAACAATTTAAAAATCTAGGTTTTGTCCTTTCATGCAGTCAAAATTTCCAGGATGAATGACTTTCTCTCTGAACAACCACTCTTTTTTGATGGTTTCTAAGGTTCTTTTGGTTGACATGGTGTTGTTAGTTTTGACTTCATGTAAGTTTAGCTTCCCTGGCACCGATAAAATCTATTCCTTTCAAAGTGCCTTCAGATGGGAAATTTCTGATGTGGCACAAGTTTATGATCCTTGAAAATGATCTAACTGTGTCCTGATCCTTATCAAATTCAGTTAATTGCATGATAAGAAAGCACTAGTTTTTGTGTTTATTTGCTTCTATATTTTTTTGGCTTATACTTTTACATATACCCATCTGTATTAATATGAAAGGCTGCTATAACAAAGTACCACACACTGGGAGTCTTAAACATCAGAAATTTATTTTCTCATAGTTCTGGAGGTCAAGATGTTGGCAGGTTTGATTTCTCCTAAATCTTTTCTTTTTGGCTTAAAGATATTCTCCTCCTCACTGTGTCTTCTCGTGACCTTTTCTCTGTGGGTATGCATCTCTGATGACTCTTTTTGTGTGTCCTAATTCCTTTTCTTATAAATAACACCAGTCAAATTAGATTAGGGCCTGTTCACATATCCTGCTTTAACTTTAATTACCTCTCTGAATATAGTTACATTCTGAGATGCTAGGGGTTCAGGTTTTAAGATACAAATGTAGGGAGGACACAATTTAGCTCATAACACGATCTAGAATGAGTTTACCACACCATGTAAATATTCAAATGAGAGAATAAGTACAGAAATTGTCCTAGAAAATAATTGAGATCATTATTTATATTATTTTACAAGGTTCTCCTTGAAACTCAGCAAGAGTGGATTCCAGTACTTTATGGTTATGGCTACATACTCAAGTTCTGACATAAAAATACCAAAAATATTTCCTTTTGGAAATATTAACCTTGGAAGATTTTGTAGAGAGATGTGCCCAAGAGGTTATCTGTTATAAGACATAATAATATATTATCAGTAAAGATGTGTGAATAAAAATAAGACTTTGTATAAGTACAACGATAAACATTAAAAAAAGTCCTCTAGCATTTATCCTTGCATATAAACCTCACCTCTTGCCATGATCACTGCTTTGCTATTTTGAAAACTCAATATATTGCTGCAAATCATACTTTCTTCACCTTCCAGGGTAAATTTCATCCAGTTAAATGCTCATGTGGCCTTTTCTGTCTCAGTTCAATTCAAGCATCAGTTTGAAGCATTTCCACTGTTAAGGCCACCAGGTAGAACTAACCATTCTGTCTCCTTTGTCTACACTGTATTTGGTGTGATTGTCTGTATATAAGGATGAATATACACCATGCAGTAAGTATAGAGATTATTTTGACATTTTATGTGCAGCAGTTATTATTCTGTAGTCAGTCTCATCTTTTATTTTTGATAAAATGCTAACTCTAAAATCAAATTAGGAAAATATCATAAACTAGAATGGAATATAAACTGCAAAAATACTGAGCCATTATGCTGTACATCTAAAACTAATAAATGTTGTAAATCAGTTACACATCTGTAAAAATGTAAAATACCAAAATTAGCTATATTTGTAGAACTTTACTAAAACAGTAGCATGCTCCATCCTGGAATCAAAAGGGCACAGTAAGTGCAGCATTCCTTTCAAAGATGGACTTGCTCAGCCTTTGTTTCTGTTTAACAGGGTACATTGTATTGTACATAAGTCCATATAATGTCCTTCTTATATTAAAAATAACTGTTTATTATTTTTCCATCTTTTGTATACTCCCTGCCCATTGATATGCATACACATTTATATCTTTATCTCTGTTCATGCCAACATATAACAGTACAAATTGTTTTTTGCACACCTAACCTATATTTCCACCTATCCTTTACCAGCAATAATGTTACTATATTTATCTTTAATTTCCTGAGTTATTTAATTATAATAAATCTGATTTGTTTATAATAAACCTGATTTATAAATTTATTTAATTTATTTAAATTCAAATTCCTTCAATTTCTCAAAATGTTCAAACTCATATGGGAAAAAAATAGTATTGCCTATTGCTCCACTGAAAAGAGCTGAGTTATCCAAGACTGATTCCTTATAGGATGGCCTCCAAAAAGTCCATCAAAACCAGTTACAGCTGAAACTATAAAACAGAACAATTTATGGTAGAAATCTGAAGTGACATTTAGTTGAATGGTTGCTCCTTCAACCAAGAATACTAAAAGTAGCAAACTTGGGCTGAAAACTAGAACTCTGGCCATATTATACAACTGTGACTATATAATCCCAGGTTTGATGCCAGTTTATTGATTTAGCCAGATGAGGGCCGAGGTAAACACACAAAGATGGAGCCAAGGTTCAGCTACACCGTGTTGATGGAACCCACAAAGTTTGGACCTCAGACTTTGGTCGCACCATGAAAGGGACTTGTACTCCCCTCAGTCATGCCTGGTGTTTGTTTTTCTCTGTAAGTCCTTCATTTCTCTTACATTTTCCAGAAGGCCGTGTTTGTGTGTGTGTGTGTGTGTGTGTGTGTGTGTTCACATGCATGCACGTGCATGTGTGTGAATGCCATATTAATCATTTTTAACTTTACCCCACAAAGTAATTTTTTCCTTAGAATTCAGAGCATAACAATTACACAGCAACTTACATTACTCATGGCCCCTCTCTCCAGGTCAACTGATAAAAACATTGGAAATCACTGGAGTTCTTCATAAATATTCCAGCTCTGTTTCCTTTAGCTTATGGTATTATTCAACTTCTTCACCTGCTGAAAGTAATCACGACCAAAAGACTTCTTGTTACCAATAAAATGTGAGCAAAGCAAATTTGCATCTCACCTCTCTGAAGATGATTTAAGTGATGGTGGCTATTTCATTCTCTCTTTCCTTTTGCATAGAAAGAGTCTATATTCAAGATAGTCACTGATACTCTTAGTCCCTCTGCAGACATAGATGAACATACAGGGAAGCTTTGTTATTTTTAAGACACTGAGAGTTAGAGATTGTTATTTCAATATATTCAGGCTATTCTGAACCAACACAGAAGTGCAAAATCTTTAATTTTAAAAAGTGCATAATACGAATTTATAACCATATATATTCACTTCCCAGTTGATGAACATTGGATTTTAAAAAATAAATCCCCTTATACATACATAGTAAAAATAGGTCACTTTATTCGTATAGAATAATATCCTTAAGTCAGATTTCTGTGTCAGATGGAATGGTTGAAGTTTTATATTGATGGACCAATGCTCAATAGGAATATGACTAGACGATGGACAGAGCAGAAAGGCAACATAAGCAGTAGTAGCAATCACAGAACAATATACTAACATATAGAAAAATTTATTATGGATAACTCATTGTTCTAAGTATTTTATATGCTTACTAATTTAATCTTAATAAGTAATTCCCAATGTGGTTCCATTTTACAGGTGACTTAACTAAAGAACAAATTAATTTGTATACCAAAGGTCACATGACTAATAAAGAACAGAGCTAGTAATTGGAGGCAGGTAGTAATCTAAGTTGTATTTTCTCTTTTAAGGATTAATAGAGTTAACACATGGGCTTCCCTGGTAGCTCAGCTGGTAAAGAATCTGCCTGCACATACGGGGTCATCAATACTATCTTTCTAAATTCCACATATATGTATCAGTATACTGTACTGATGTTTTTCTTTCTGGCTTACTTCACTCTGTATAATCGGCTCCAGTTTCATCCATCTCATTAGAAGTGATTCAAATTTATTCTTTTTAAGGGCTGAGTAATACTCCATTGTGTATATGTACCACAGCTTTCTTATCCATTCATCTGCTGATGGACATCTAGGTTGTTTCCATGTCCTGGCTATTATAAACAATGCTGGAATGAACATTGGGGTACAGGCGTCTCTTTCAATCCTGGTTTCCTCAGTGTGTATGCCCATCAGTGGGATTGAGACACAGAGGTATAGAACGGACTTTTGGCCTCTGAGGGAGAGGGAGAGGGTGGGATGATTTGGGAGAATGGCATTGAAACATGTATACTATCATGTAAGAAACGAAGCACCAGTCTATGTTCAATACAGGATACAGGATGCTTGGGGCTGGTGCACGGGGATGATCCAGAGAGATGATATGGGGTGGGAGGTGGGAGGGGGCTTCGGCATTGGGAGATCATGTACACCTGTGGCTGATTCATATCATTGTATGGCAAAACCAATACAGTATTGTAACATAGAATAAAGTTAAAAAAAAAAAAAAGAATCTGCCTATAGTGCAGAAGACCCCAGTTCCATTCCTGGGTCAGGAAGATCCACTGGAGAAGGAATAGACTACTCACTCCAGTATTCTTGGGCTTCCCTGGTGGCTCAGATGATAAAGAACCCACTTGCAATGCAGGAGTCCTGAGTTCGATCCCTGGGTGGAAAAATACCCTGGAGGACATGTTTTGTTACCCTCGAGAGCTTCCAAGTATTGCAGGTCAACACAAGTCATAACTTTCAAGAAAGACAACATTTGGAGAAGAGTTGAAAAGACAAAAAACATCTATGTATTTATAGTGTCTGGAGCACTAAAATTTTCTCAAGCCTTATAAGAGAATTTTGAGGGCAAAAATTCTCTATTTTACTTATAAAAATACAAAATCTCATGGCTAAAGTTCTTGATGAATCATGCTTTAGCAGAAAAAATAAAAGAATGATTTCTTAAAATTGACAAACTTCTCAATGTATTTTAGAAATTGACTTTAGACCATAAGTTTTTTTTTAACTGTTGGATATGCCTTTTGAAAAGTAAGCATTCACATCCATGTAAATATGCATTCAATTAATGGATACACAGATTTAATTTCCTAATCTAAGTTTTCAAGTTATTCCTGACATTTCATTTTTCATACATTTATAATCATTTTGATACAAAAGTAAACAACTATAATTACATCCATAAAACAAAATGAAGTATCTAGATTTTTAAAAGAGGCATAATAAATTAAGACAATTGAGAAAATTATCATCTCATCTAATTTCAATTTGAACATACACATATGCACAGAAAGAAGACTGCATACAAGAGACCTGTATGGTAAAACTCATATCTCTGAGTTATCAGTGATGGATGAAAGGCATGAATTCAGGAATCAGATTGCCTGTATGTATACCACAGGTTTAGGTTCTGCTTACCAAAATAATTTAGAGCAAATGAATGAATATTCAAACAACTAAATTTTGATAACTTTGAATTACATAATCAAGTTTACAAGTGTCAGTAACACAGGCAACAAACGCGAAAAGAGATAAATAAGACTATACCAAACTTAAAACATTTGTACATCAAATGATATAATCAACAAAGTGAAAAGGCAACCTAGGAATGAAAGCACATCTTACAAATCATATATCTAATGAGAGGTTAGCACCAAGAATAAATAAAGAATTTCTAAATGCCTGCAAAAATCAAATAACTTGATTAAAAAATGGGCAAATGACTTGAAATATTCTGCAATAACATGAAAATAAGCAAGCACAAGAAAAGATATAAACACCACCAATTATCAGAGTAATGCAAGTCAAAATTACATACCTCAAACCCATTCAGTTCAGTTCAGTTGCTCAGTCATGTCTGACTCTTTGCGACCCCATGAATTGCAGCACATCAGGTCTCCCTGTCCATCACCATCTCCTGGAGTTCACTCAGACTCACATTCATCAAGTCAGTGATGCCATCCAGCCATCTCATCCTCTGTCATCAACTTCTCCTCCTGCCCCCAATCCCTCCCAGCATCAGAGTCTTTTCCAATGAGTCAACTCTTCTCATGAGGTGGCCAAAGTACTGGAGTTTCAGCTTTAGCATCAGTCCTTCCAAAGAAATCCCAGGGCTGATCTCCTTCAGAATGGACTGGTTGGATCTCCTTACAGTCCAAGGGACTCTCAAGAGTCTTCTCCAACACCACAGTTCAAAATCATCAATTCTTTGGCGCTCAGACTTCTTCACAGTCCAACTCTCACATCTATACTTGACCACTGCAAAAACCATAGACTTGACTAGATGGACCTGAGTCGGCAAAGTAATGTCTCTGCTTTTGAATATACTATCGAGGTTGGTCATAACTTTTCTTCCAGGGAGTAAGCGTCTTCTAATTTCATGGCTGCAGTCACCATCTGCAGTGATTTTGGAGCCCCCAAAAATAAAGTCTGAGACTGTTTCCACTGTTTCTCCATCTAGTTCCCATGAAGTGATGGGACCAGACGCCATGATCTTCGTTTTCTGAATGTTGAGCTTTAAGCCAACTTTTTCTCTTTCCTCTTTCACTTTCATCAAGAGGCTTTTTAGTTCCTCTTCACTTTCTGCCATAAGGGTGGTGTCATCTGCATATCTGAGGTTATTGATTTTTCTCCCAGCAATCTTGATTCCAGCTTGTGTTTCTTCCAGTCTAGCGTTTCTCATGATGTACTCTGCATAGAAGTTAAACAAACAGGGTGACAATATATAGCCTTGACGTACTCCTTTTCCTATTTGGAACCAGTCTGTTGTTCCATGTCCAGTTCTAACTGTTGCTTCCTAACCTGCATACAGATTTCTCAAGAGGCAGGTTAGGTGGTCTGGTATTCCCATCTCTTGAAGAATTTTCCACAGTTTATTGTGATCCATGCAGCAAAGGCTTTGGCATAGTCAATGAAGCAGAAGTAGATGTTTTTTCTGGAACTCTCTTGCTTTTTCCATGATCCAGCGGATGTTGGCAATTTGATCTCTGGTTCCTCTGCCTTTTCTAAAACCAGCTTGAACATCAGGAAGTTCATGGTTCATGTATTGCTGAAGCCTGGCTTGGAGAATTTTGAGCATTAATTTACTAGCATGTGAGATGGGTGCAATTGTGTGGTAGTTTGAGCATTCTTTGGCATTGCCTTTCTTTGGGATTGGACTTCCCTGGTGGTCAAGGGGTAAAACATCTGTCTATAATGCGGGAGATCCGGGTTCGATCCCTGGATCAGGAAGATCCGCTGGAGAAGGAAATGGCAATCCACTCCAGTACTATTGCCTGGAAAATCCCATGGACAGAGGAGCCTGGTAGGCTACAGTCCATGGGGCCGCAAAGAGTCGGACACGACTGAGTGACGTTCCTTCCTTCCTTCCTTCCTTCTTTGGGATTGGAATGAAAACTGACCTTTTCCAGTCCTGTGGCCACTGCTGAGTTGTCCAAATTTGCTGGCATATTGAGTGCAGCACTGTCACAGCATGATCTTTCAGGATTTGAAACAGCTCCACTGGAATTCCATCACCTCCACTAGCTTTGTTCATAGTGATGCTTTCTAAGGCCCACTTGACTTCATATTCCAAGATGTCTGGCTCTAGATTAGTGATCACAACATCATTATTATCTGGGTCGTGAAGATCTTTTTTGTACAGTTCTTCCATGTAGTCTTGCCACCTCTTAATATCTTCTGCTTCTGTTAGGTCCATACCATTTCTGTCTTTTATTGAGCCCACCTTTGCATGAAATGTTCCCTTGGTATCTCTAATTTTCTTGAAGAGATCTCTAGTCTTTCCCATTCTGTTGTTTTCCTCTATTTCTTTGCATTGATTGCTGAAGAAGGCTTTCTTATCTCTTCTTGCTATTCTTTGGACCTCTGCAGTATTATTTTTTAAATTAGTTTATGTATATATGTAACTAAATTGAGCTTCCCAGGTGGCCCAGTAGTAAAGAATCCACCTGCCAAAATGCAGGAGACACAGGTTCAATACCTAGACCTGGAAGATTCCCTGCATCTGGAAATGGTAATCCTTTCTATTCTTCTTGCCTGGAAAATCTCATGGACAGAGGAGCCTGGTGGGCTGCAGTCCATGGGGTCGCAAAGAGTAGGGACACAACTGAGCAACACACACATAACTAAATCTTTTGCTGTACCCCAAAACTAATACATAAATCATCACTACTCAGATGGTGACTACAGCCATGAAATTAAAAGACGCTTACTCTTGGAAGGAAAGTTATGACCAACCTAGACAGCATATTAAAAAGCAGAGACATTACTTTGCCGTCATAGGTCCATCTAGTCAAGGCTATGGTTTTTCCAGTGGTCATGTATGGATGTGAGAGTCGGACTATAAAGAAAGCTGAGTACCAAAGAATTGATGCTTTTGAACTGTGGTGTTGTAGAAGACTCTTGAGAGTCTCTTGGACTGCAGGAGATCCAACCAATCCACCCTAAAGGAGATCAGTCTTGAGTGTTCATTGGAAAGACTGATGTTGAAGCTGAAACTCCAATACTTCGGCCACCTGACGCGAAGAGCTGACTCATTTGAAAAGACCCTGATGCTGGGAAAGATTGAAGGCAGGAGGAGATGGGGAAAACAGAGGATGAGATGGTTGGATGGCATCACCGACTCAATGGACATGAGTTTGGGTAAACTCCAGGAGTTGGTGATAGACAGGGAGGCCTGCTGTGCTGCAGTTCATGGGGTCGCAAAGAGTCTGACATGACTTAGCGACTGAACTGAACTGAAGTCATCTATACTTCAGTATAAAAAAAAAATTAAAAAAATAATAAAGTTTTAGCAAGAATAAAGAAAAATAGCAAAACCATTTTGTGTACCATTTGTGGGATTGCAAAATGGTGCAACAGTTGTGAAAAACAGTATCAATTCAGTTGAGTCGCTAAGTCGTGTCCAACTCTTTGCGACCCCATGAATCACAGCACTCCAGGCCTCCCTGTACCTCACCAACTCCCAGAGTTCACCCACACTCATGTCCATTGAGCCAGTGATGCCATCTAGCCATAAATACCCATTAAAAAGTGAAAACGTACAACAACCATATTATCCAAAGATCCCACTGCTAGGTACATATTCAAAGGAATTGGAAGCAAGGTATCAAAGAATTATTTGAACTTCATGTTCATACTAATATGATTCACAATAGCAAAGTGGAAAAAGTGTAAGTAAAATCGCTCAGTCATATTCAACTCTTTGCCTCCCATGGACTAGCCTGCCAGGATCCTCCATCCATATATTCTCCAGGCAAGAATATTGGAGTGGGTTATCATTTCCTTCTCCAGATAAGAGGTAGAAGCAATCCAAATGCCCATCAATGGATAAATGGATAAGCAAAAGGTATTATATATATATACAATTGAATGTTGTTTTGTGTCAGAAAGGAGGAAATCTTGTCACTGTTACAACATGGATAAACCTGAAGAACATTATGCTAAGTAAAATGTTAGTCACAGTGGGACAAAGATTGCATATGAGTTATTTACAACAGTTCAATTCATAGGAACAGAAAGTAGATAGTGGTGGCAAAGAGAAAGAATTGGAGGAATTGTTGCTTACTGGGCATAAAGTTCAGTTTTGCAAGATGAAAAAGCTCTGAATATCTGTTTCACAAGGGTGTGAATATACTTAACAATACTAATTGTACTCTTTAAAATGGTTAAGATGGTAAATTTTATGTAATGTGTTTTTTACCACAATAAAGAAATCCCAATAATATAGTAATATAAATGAAAAAAGTAAAAACTAGGAGATAACCTTTTAATTATTGAAACCCTCATTTGCTTATATTTCATTTATAAAATTGAATAGTGAAAGAAATAGATAGATGATAGCAGATAGAGAAATTGATATAGTCAGATAGTAATTTTGAAACTGCAAGCCAAAGGCCATTTACTTACAGGAGTGAAATGAAAAAGTATTTGGGATGTACAAGTTCTGAAAATACACTGACTACTCAAACATTTTAGAAGATCCATACAAATTTTTTAAAATAATATTTCTATGAGTATGATGAAGGAGGAGTATAAGGACAGACATAAATGAAAAGTAAAAATAATATTTGGGTATGGACTCTAGCAAAATGAAAAAATAAATTATGATTACATGGAAAATATCATAAATTGTTGCTGATAATATGGCTGTAGAAATTAATATGGTTGTCAAGTTCAGAAATTATAAAATGGATGAGCACGCTAATAAAGAAGAAAATACTTGAAATGACTGGCTCACCAACAACAAAAACTGTGGTCAGTAGTCAGCATTTTAAAGTGAATTTGACTAATGTCTTTCTGCAAACAAGAAGAAAAATAATGCTTCTGCATTTCTAACTTCAAGAATAGTGTAAAGTCTAGCAACATAGAACATTTTCCCTCTATCTAAATATACAAAGGGAAACATGTATATCAGATTAGTTTATTACCTGAACATCTGCAAGCTGCTTTTGCAGAGAAAAAAATAATTGATTTGAACCAAATTTATTGTCATAAAAGCTTCAGAGAGGTATAAAATGCATCTTGGTTTATGACATTTAAAAGAAATCAATTCAAAACTCTTTTTATGATGAATTACTTAAGAATAAATTTTAAACAGTTTCATAAGAAAATACAATATTTTGTTCATGTAAATGGTGTGTATAGAGTGAGAGAGTGAAGTCTCTCAGTCGTGTCCGACTCTGCAACCCCGTGGACTGTAGCCTACCAGGCTTCTCTGTCCCTGGGATTCTCTAGGCAAGAATACTGGAGTGGGTTACCATTTCCTTCTCCAGGGGATCTTCCCGACCCAGGGATCGAATCCGGGTCTCCTGCATCAGAGGCAGACGCTTTAACCTCGGAGCCACCAGGGAAGCCCAAAGGTGTGTATAGTGTACTGAAATCTGGAGGGAAAATGCATAATCTTATTTCTCCTAAAAAGAAAGAAAACTATAATCACAGCACCAAGAATAAACAAAATGATGACCATGAATACTTCTAGCATATAGAAGGCTCACAATTTTGGGGGTAAGTTCTCAAATATATATTGTATTGCAAAAGCAAATACTGTTACTGTATTTTAGTAAGATCTATTAGCTAGTGAATAAGTTTCAAAGAAAAATCATTTTACATATCTTTTGATGCAATTCTAGGCCAAAAATAGGGGATAAGGAAAGAACAAAATACTAAATTGAATGAATATCTGCATAGGAAACCACACACAAAGGCAAATGTTTAATTAAAAATGAGTTCAACGAGGCATAAAAACGTAGCATTCTGGATAAAATACATGAATTACGAAAAACAGAAAATTTTCATTTCCACATTTCTGATTTCAGTGTGTGTGTGTGGACTTCCTAGCCTTTGTCCCAGGAATTGAGGTTTGCACTTAGAAACTCTTGCAGCTGCTTGGAGCAATGCAGTTAGCACCCTGTCCAAAGTATCAGTTCATTTTGCATTGCCTCCTTAAGTAAAATTTTTAGAGTGGCTTATATATCTAGGTGACTACATTTCTAGTTTCTATTTCAGTCACCTTCCTCTCCCTGACCATTTTACCTTCTAGGTGTATGCTGGGTTAACTCCTCATGGTCTTCCTACTCCTGTTCCTAACTGACATTTTCATTTAAGTGCATCCAAATGCATAAAATATTTTTTCCCTTTTCCTATGTCATAAGATTTTGAACATTTGATCTCCACGTGTGTGTGCTCTGAAGTCCAGCATGCCTAGGATGGAGAGTGACAGGGGCAAGGTAAGCAGCAGTATAGAAACTACCAGCTCCAAAACACTTTTGGGGGTGAGGGTGGGGAGTATGCCAAAATTAAGATCATGGCATCCAGTCCCATCACTTCATGGCAAATAGATGAGGAAACAGTGGCTGACTTTATTCTGGGGGGCTCCAAAATCACTGCAGATGGTGATTGCAGCCATGAAATTAAAAGACGCTTCCTCCTTGGAAGGAAAGTTATGACTAAGCTAGACAGTATATTAAAAAGCAGAGACATTACTTTGTCAACACAGGTCCATCTAATCAAGGCTATTGTTTCTCCAGTAGTCATGTATGGACGTGAGATTTGGACTGTGAAGAAAGCTGAGCGCCAAAGAATTGATGCTTTTGAACTGTGGTGTTGGAGAGGGCTCTTGAGAGTCCCTTCGACTGCAATGAGATCCAACCAGTCCATCCTAAAGGAGATCAGTCCTGGGTGTTCATTGGAAAGACTGATAGTGAAGCTGAGACTCTCATACTTTGGCCACCTGATGCGAAGAGCTGACTCATTTGAAAATACCCTTTCCTATCTTTGATGGGAAAGATTGAGGGCAGGATGAGAAGAGGATGACAGAGGATGAGATGGCTGGATGGCATCAACAACTCAATAGACATGGGTTTGGGTAGACTCTGGGAGTTGGTGATGGACAGGGAGGCCTGGTATGCTGCGGTTCATGGGGTCGTAAAGAGTTGGACACGACTGAGTGAGTGAACTAACTGAACTGACTGTGCCACAGCAAATTCCATATCAAATCCCTCACACTAGATCTATGTAACACTTAGGGCTTTCAGTTAATCTGTGGGCAGTCAACTCAACTAAGTAATATAAAAAATGAAGGGCATGATATCATTACAGATCCTAGGGATATTAAAAGGCCAGGAAAGTTATACCATAAACAACTCTGTGCCAACAAATTTGATGACCTAGGTGAAATGGACCAATTCTTTGAAAGAAACAATCTGACAATACTCTCTCAAGAAGAAACAGACAATCTAAAATATGCTTTTATTAGGTAAATTGAATCAATAATAATTTTTTCACACAAAAAGCATAAGAAGACTCAGATAAATTTACGGGGAATTCTACCAAGCCTTTAAGACAGAAATTATATCAATTCTTTATAATCTCTTTCAGGAGGCAGAAGTATAGAGAATACTTCTTAGTTTACTCTACAAGGCCAGCATTATCTAAATGTCAAAACCAGACATAGATGTTACAAAACTAGAAAACTACAGATCAATATTTCGTATGAATATATATGCAAAATTCCTCATCAAAATATTAGCAAATCAAGTCATACAATGATAGAAAGAATCATACGCCATGAACAAGTAGAAGGCTGGTTCAACACTGAAAGATCAGTTAATGTGATCCATTGTATCAACTGGCTAAAATAAGAAAAATCAAAATATTATATCAATAGATGCAGGAAAGGAATTTGACAAAACTCAGTATTTGTAATTTAAAAATAAACTTTAGTAAACAAGAATTGAGGGGAATTTCCTCAGCTTGATAAAGAATATCTGCAAAAACCCCACAGCTATGCTTATATGTACCAGTGAGAAACCTGAAGCTTTCCCATTAAGATTAGGAATAAGGCAAGGATTTCCCCTCACCACTGGTTTTCAATAGCATGCAGGGAGTCTAGCTAATGCAATAACACAAGAAAAGGAAAGAAAAGGAAACAAAATTTCCAGTTTGAGAAGGAATGAATAAAACTCTCGTTTTTCACAGATTATATGATCACCTTTGAAGGAAATCCAAAGAAGTAAATAGAAAACTTCTGAAACTAATAAGCAATTACATCAGGATTGTAGGATATAAGGTTACTACCAAAAAAATTAATGATTTTCTATACACTAGCAATGAACTAGTGGAAGTTGAAATAAAAACACAATATCTTAATATGAAGTTACAGTAATCAAGATAATATGATATTGGTGAGGAGTAAACTCAACTGATCTTTGACAAAGGAGGCAAGACAGTACAGCAAAGATAGTCTTTTCAACAACAATGATGATTGAGTGGAGAGTTCTAAAACCTGCCTTCCTTTATTTTTCCTAAATATATATTAATATAGATATACTAGTCTGTCCCACTATTTGCTTTTCATTTTATTTCTCACAATTTCCAGTTTTAACTGCAGCATAATCATGCACAAAACATACACAACACATACATTCTACAGATATGATTTCTTATTTGCCTAGTGAAGACAAATGTCTCTGTCAAACGAAAAATATAATCATCAGTCTTTATGTATCCATCTACTCTTCCCTCAGAGAAATTCTCACAGTCCTCAGTCCAAGAGTAAATTCTTCACAGCCTAAGTCAAACACAGTGCTTATCTTTCTCTTATCATTGGTACATTTAGGCATGGGAATGTAACTCAGTCCAATGGGATGAAACTAATTCCTCTGCGGATCTTGATGGAAAGGTTTCCTCAAGCATCAGCAGAGATAGAAGGGTCTACTTCTGCTTTTAGACTTTTTCCTTTTTCAAGTGATGTCTAGATGTGGAAGCCATTTTGCAATCAAGAAGTAAGCCAGCTAAGCATAACGCAAGCTGACACAGTGAGGATAGCAGCACCAGAAAAAGAAAAATATGCCACATTCTGACAATGTCGTTTGGCTGCTACATTAGCCAATCTCTGAATCATTCTTTCTAGAAACTTCTTATAGTGTAAGTAAATGAATAGTCATTCATATAATGTTGATAAAGTTTACTGAATCCAAACATACCCTAACCTAATGATACACACTTTATTCCAAGCACTTTTCAAAAGATGACTTAGTTCTTTTCTCATTCCTACATATTTGGGACCACTGTTGACATTTTACTGGTGAATACTTTGAGGCCAACTTGAATGATTTAAGTCACACAAAAAATAGCCAATGAATTAAACTGAATCCCTATTTACTTTGCCAGAATTTGTACTGTTTTCATGTTAAAGCAACCATCTCCTTGAAATAACTAAAACAAAGGCACTTCTCTAGTACAGTTTGCAAGCCTGAGATATAAAGGAGAAAGAGAATGAATTACCCAGTATTTTATCTCCAGAGACCACAGTATTTTGAAAATGCAGACATGTCAGCTGTGCAGGGTATTCTTGTTTCCCTAACCACCTTCATAGTTTGATCCTTATATTACTGCCTCATAACCAAGCAGTTCTGCAGCAGGTGTTATAAATAATATATAATGCAAGCAGTACACAACCCTAATACAATAAAAATTAGATTTGGTACAAAAATTTCCAATAAACTGAAAGTTAATTCAGTAATGGGTGTTACTCCCTGTTGAAGGCATTTAAGACCAGAATATTTAATCAAAGAAGGAGACAGACTTGCTCCTGAGAAACCACACAAAAATGAAAGGTTCCTACTTTAAGTCTTAAATTTGTTTCATCATTTTGCTCAATAATTCTCTCCCTGGAAATTGATTTTTAGAGTTTCTTAACCTTTTTTATTTTATAATAATTTATTATTCAACTAGGAGGGTTTACCTTCACAAAACAGAAGGAAACGTATAAATTTAAAGCCTAATATCTAGCAATGACCACTTTTAACATTTTAGAATGCATGACTTTAATCTCTTTCTTATGAAAATATGTATAGATATGTATATAGATCCAGATATATATAGATGTTCATTTCATGTAAATAGTGTCATAATTTTCCAGTGAGAAATATACTATGAATGTATTTCCATGTCAAAAACAGATTTATAGATTCATTTATATGAGCTGAACATTCCATTATATCAGTATTTAGATAATTTTCAGTTGGAGGGAGGTGGAAGGAGGTTTCAGGATTGGGAACATGTGCACACCCTTGATGAATTCATGTTGATGTGTGGCAAAACCAACACAGTATTGTGAAGTGAAAAAAAGAAAAAAAGTGTTAAAATATTCATATACATGTTCTCTTTTTTTTCAGCATCAGTGTCATATCTCATGCTCTAGGGGTGGGTGGTGGTTTAGTTGTTCAGTCATATCCTACTCTTTAGTGACCCCATGGCCTGCAGCCCTCCAGGCTCCTCTGTCCATGGAATTTTTCAGTCAGGAGTACTGGAGCAGGTTGCTGTTTCCTCCTATAGGGGATCTTCCTGATCCAGAGATCAAATCCGCTTCTCTGTGTCTCCTCCATTGCAGGAAGTTTCTTTATCGCTGAGCCACCAGGGAAGCATCCCATACTGCACATCCCATATTGTATCCTCATCTAAATTCTTAGAAGTGTAAATTCAAAAGAAAGATGCCTTTAAAATTGCCATCCACAATCAGGGTGGCAATATTAACCATACCAGTAATATAAAGAGTAACACCCAGAGATTCTGTGAAGGTTAAAGGCCCACTAGCCATTTATGAGAGAAGGCTGGATTTATTTGTACACTACCTAAGTTACATAATCTTTTCTTTTAACGTTGAGAAATTGTTTTTGGGCTTTCTGTTTTGATCTTTTAACAAAAGGTTTTCGTGGGAAGAGTGGTAATTGCTAAGTGTACCCCTGGGTTCAGGAAAGTCCTGAGTCACAGAAGAAATTGCATTCCCCAGATAAGTGGTACTGTGTAGCTATACACTTGAGATGCCCACAAGAGGAAGAGACTTTAAACGGAAAACTATAATAGCTCACTTCTCCTGTTTGTCTTAAAACCAGTGTAATCAGCCTTTATGTGGAATGTTGATTTTTATGGTAACTAGAAAAGAATATGAAAACTGTGGCTAATTTAAAATGGACTGAGGCCAAATAAAATCTCTCACATACTGGCACCTCTGATTTGAGCGTAGCCTGTCCCTCAACTGTGTGTGGCGTGTTGCTGTGATACTGATAGATACTAAACTTTTTCATGTCTAAAAGCCAGACAGATTTGTACCTTCTCTAAGCTAACTAGAGAATTTATGGAGATCCTGATTTATTGATATGAAAGAGATTGGGATTAGAGTTTTCCATCTGGTAGAACTCTCAGTAAAATTGCATTTGGAATCAGAGGTCTGCAGGTATAGCAAATGGAAATTTATATGCTGCATCATTACAGATGAGAGCCCACAAATATCTTTTCCTGTATTTCAGAGAAGAGATGTTCTGACTAGAGAATTTGGACTTTAGTTACTGATTTTTCTGTGGGCATGCACCTCGAACAGGGGCTACTGTGTGACCTCCGAGCAAAGCACAGATACCAGTTGTCACTCTAAATGCAATAAGTCACAGTACTCTATTTTTTCAGGCAAAATATCAGGTAAATGCTAATTCTGCATAGATCACCTTTATATACAAACTGGCAGATGCTAAATTACTCTATATTATTCACACATTCTGTAAAATAGCAAAGACAGGAAAGACACTTCAAAAGAATTCTCAGCTGGGTTGGGGTTTCTAGAACAACTTAAAATTCATTTTACATTGTATTTATTACATTTAAAGTGGATTGTGTTAAAATCTGTCACTTACATTTTAATACCGTCACATTACCCAATTTGAAGAAATGTTCAAGTAGTAGTGTAACTGAATAGCAAGGGATAGCCACTGTTGAGTGAGTGTGCCCTCTGTGTTGTGCTAACATGACTGATTCCATATAGTTTTCTATACTCAAATAATACTCAGTGTTTGCTCAGTGATGTCCAACTTTGAGACCCCATGGACTACAGTCTACCACGCTCCTCTGTCCATGAGATATTGCAGGCAAGAATACTGGAGTGGGGTTCCATTTTCTTCTCTAGGGGATCTTCCCAACCAAGGCATCAAACCTGCATCTCTCGCTTATGCTGCATTGGCAGGCAGATTTTTTAACACTTGCATCATTCTGTTAATCAAACCATTCACGTTGGTCAAATAAAAATATCCCATGACCTTCATAATTTCATTTATTGCCTTTACACCAATGTAATCAGCCTTTATATGGAATGTTGATTTTTATTTTATGAAAAATGTGGCTAATTTAAAACGGACTGAGGCTAAATAAAATCTCTCACATACTGGCACCTCTGATTTGAGCTTAGCCTGTCCCTCAACTGTGTGTGGAGTGTTGCTGTGATACTGATAGATACCAGACTTTTTCATGTCTAAAATCCAGACAGATTTGTACCTTGAGCAGTGTTTCAACTTTGCATTCAAACAAAACAGACTGAAGTAAGAACCTGGAGCTTAAATCAGAAAAATCATCTTTGAATCAAGAAAGAGAATATTGCTTGCTCCCCAGCAGCCATTTTGAGACACCTTCTTAGTCATTAGCTTCCTCTTTTCCCAAATGGTATCCGTTTTCCTAACTTATATGATGTCACTCATTGCTCTTTGGCATTTCACCACAAATGTTTGTATCCCTTGACATTGGAGCTCTTTTTTTCCCCCTGTTATTTTTTTTTTTAACTCTGAGAGAGAGAGACTTAGTCACTCACTCATGCCCAACTCTTTGTCCAACCCCATAGACCGTAGCCTGCCAGGCTCCTCTGTCCATGGAATTCTTCAGGCAAGAATACTGGAGTGGGTAGTCATTTCCCTTCTCCAGGGAATCTTCCTGACAGGGATCAAACCCTGGTCTCCTGCACTGCAGGCAGATTTCTAACCTTCTGAGCCATTTTTTTACTTTACATGAAGGAATATTAAAGTTTGTAGTGTTGGTGACTGCTTCCTGTAACAGTGTGACTGTTGCATGCAGCCATATAAATTCACATTCATTCCATTACTGTATAGAGTTCCATTGTAAGAATATATCTCTGTATATATTTATACAGTAAACTGACAAATCCTCTTTGTTGCATGGTTCTTATCTATTCCAAATAATAATATTGTAAACAGTTTTGCACACTTCTCTTGGTATACATGTGTATACATTTCAGGGATACATATTAATGAGTGGAATTATTCCTCATAGGGTAGTCTGTTATCTACTTAGCTTTAAGTAGTTAACAAAATTTCATAATGTTTCACCATTGTATGTTCTCCCAGCAGTGAATGTAAGTTATAGGAAATTCATATCAGGTGATTATCAGCAGTTGGTACTGGTGGACACTGAGTTTTAGTCCTTCTGAGTGATCAATGGTGTATCATTGAATTATGAATTTGTTCTTCCCTGATTATTAGTGAAGTGAACACTTGTCATATGTTCCATATTTTCTTTTGTGAAGAGTGTGTTCAAGTCTCTGGCACATTATTCAATTAAGGTGTTTATATTTCTATTATTTATTTGAATAATAAGTTCTTTGTATATTCTTAACATGAGTCTCTTCTACAGTTATATGTATTGCAATGATGGTTTTCCAGCTCCTAGCTTTACACCAGTTTACATCACCAGTTTACACTAGCTTATAAGCAAGACTCCTGTCTTATCCCTTATTTGTTTAATTCTTACTACTGACTGACTGATTTAAGTATTTACTAATTATTTTGTTTCTCATGGGTGTTTTCCCCTAATGGTCTGTAATATTTTAGTCTTATTATCTTGACTGTAATATTGCCTCATATATGGCTAATGGTAGTCCCTGCATTCTTGTGACATGATCAATATCTTCCCCCCTCTCTCTCTGTTTTTCTCACACACATACACAACACACACATTTACACTTACATACAGTTTCTTACTTTCTGGGGTAACAGAAACAGGCTAATCTTATTCCTACACTGTACACTGTAACAAGTCACATGGTTTATAATGATAATTATAGTTTTATTCATAGTTAAATAACTGTTCTGATATTTTACTTCTTGCATCAATTTTGGTACATTTTACTTTGGGGAGTGTTAATAGCACATAGAATTTTAGTAGTATTGAAGTGGTCCCAAGATGATAGAGAAATAGGACAGGGAGACCACCTTCTCCCCCACAAATTCATCAAAAGATCATTTGAATGCTGAGCAACATCCACAAAACAACTTCTGAATGCTGGCAGAGGACACCAGGCACCCAGAAATGCAGCCTATTCTCTTTGAAAGGAGATGGGACAAAATATAAAAGACAAAAAGAGAGGCAAAAGCATTAGAGACAGAGATGCATTCTGAGGAGGGGGTTGTGGAAGAGAAGTTTCCAAACAGTAGGGAAACCCTCCCACAGGTGGGTCTGGAGGGAGTTTTGGAATCTCAGAGGGCAACATAACCAGGAGGAAAAAAAAAAAACAACACCCACAGAATACACACCTAACAGCAACTGCCAGCACAGAGGTAGCCCAGAGGCTTGCAAACTGTGGGATCACCAGAGAGGAAAAAAAAGAGAGAACTTTCCTGCCAAAGGCTCTAACTGGCATTCTGACCCACTCACAGAACAGAGGATTGAGTGAATAATAGCAAAGAAGAGCTAGCTGGCTGCATACAGGCCCCTACCCCTTACCCCCCCCCCACGCACCCCTCCCGGAGGCAGAGAGGCATATGGGCGCCAGCCAGAGCTGGAAGGCAAGGGGCTGCTGCTGCAATCTCAGCCTGAGACAGGCATCCTCCACCAAACTGTGAGCAGGCTCCCAATTGCTAACCACATCTTCCTGGGATCCTGGATGGTGGATGTCCACCAGGAGGGGCGCAGCCTGAGATCAGCTCCCCAGAGGAGACACACAGCACCCCTGAGACGGTGCTCTCACGGCAAGCCAGGAAACTGAGCAGCCAGGACCAACGAGGTGATTAAGATGCACGGCCCACCTGGGACAGTGTGCCTGCCAAGCACCTCTTCTCTTGAGCTGCTCAGACCTGGGAAGGGCACAAAATGCTCTCCAACCAAGTCTGTGCCCTTGTGGAGTACCCAAGAACCTGAGCAGCTCAGACCTGGGAAGTTCACAAAATGCAGGGCCCACTTTGGACAGTACCCCTGCAGAGCACCCTGGTGGCTGAGCAGTGTCAACTTGGGAAGCACTCGGTGAGCTGGGGCAAATGCAGTGTGGTCCCTACACTGTGCGCACTCCCCACACAGACCAGCGATGTTTGTTCACAGTGTCCCTCCCTCCCCACAGCACAACTGAACAAGTGAGCCTAAATAAGTGGCCACCTTCACCCCCTTGTGTCAGGGTGGAAATTAGACACTGAAGAGACTTGCAAACCGAAGAAGCCAAAATAAAGAAGAGGGAACCACTCTGAAAGTGACAGGTGCAACAGATTAAAACCCTGTAGTTAACATTGATTAAGCATGGGAGGGGCCTATAGACCTTGAGAACAAGTACAAGCTGGAACAAGGAACTATCTGAAACTGAACTGATCCCACACTGCCCGCAACAGCACCAGAGAAGTTCCTAGGTATATTTTTTTTTACTATTATCACTTTTTAATTTTTTTTAAATTTAAATTCTTTATTACTCCTTTAATTTTCATTTTTATAACTTACTATTACCTTGCCAAAAAAGATCCTATTTTAAAAGCAAATTTCATATCTACAGTCTTTATAATTTTTGTGATTGATTTTGTTTTGTATTGTTTATATTGTATTTTTAAGAGTCTAACATCTACTTTAGATTTTCAATCTTTGATTTTTGGTATTTGTTATCAATTTTGTCCTTTAAGAATCTAATCTTCAGTATCCACTTTCACTTGTGTGTGATTATTGACTTGATTGCTCCTCCCCTTTTGACTCTCTCTTTTCTCTCCCACGTCACCTCTATCTCCTCCCTCCCTCTTCTCCTCTATATACTTAACTCTGTGAATCTCTCTGGGTGTTTTGGGCTGTGGAGAACACTTAGGGAACTGGTTACTGGCTAGATCGCTCTCTCCCCTTTTGACTCCCCCTCTTCTCCTGGTCACCTCTATTTCCCTCCTTCCTCTTATCTTCTCCATGTAACTCTGTGAATCTCTCTAGGTGTCCCTCAATGTAGAGAATTTTACATAGTTAACCTAGCTGTTTTATCATCTGTGCTGTATGGATGGAGAAGTCTTGAGGCTAGTGTAAGAAAAAGACTGAAAGCTAGAGGCAGGAGGCTTAATTCCAAAACACGAGAACATCAGAGAACTCCTGATTCCAGGGAACATTAATAGACAAGAGCTCACTGAAAAGTCTTCCTGCTGCTGCTACTACTAAGTTGCTTCGGTCGTGTCTGACTCTGTGCAACACCACAGACAACAGCCCACCAGGCTCCCCCCGTCCCTGGGATTCTCCAGGCAAGAACACTGGAGTGGGTTGCCATTTCCTTCTCCAATGCATGTAAGTAAAAAGTGAAAGTAAAGTCACTCGGTTGTGTCTGACTCTTTGCGACCCCATGGACTGCAGCCTACCAGGCTCCTCTGTCCAAGGGATTTTCCAGGCAAGAGTACTGGAGTGGGGTGAAAATCTCCCTACCTACACTGAAACCAAGCTCCACCCAAGAGCCAAAAATTTCCACAGCAAGACATACCATGCAAATTCTCCAGCAAAGCAGGAGCAAGCCCTGAGCATTAAAAGACAGGCTGCCCAAAGCCATGCCAAACCCATATATACCCCAAAACTCACTACTGGACACTTCACTCCACGTCAGAGAGAAGAGATCCAACTCCACCCACAAGAACATAGATGCAAGCTCTTCTAACCTGGAAACCTTGACAAGCCACTAATCCAACCACACTCACAGGGAGCAGACTCAACAATAAAGAGGAATCACAAACTTCCAGCATGTAGAAAGGCCACTCCAAATACAGAAGTCTAAACAAAATGAAAAGGCAAATAAATATTCAGCAGGTAAAGGAACATGATAAATGCCCATCAAACTGAACAAAAAAAGAGACAGAAAGTCTACCTGAAAAAGAATTCAGAATAATGATAGTAAAGATGATCCAAAATCTTGAAAACAAAATGGAGTTACAGATAAATAGACTAGAGACAAGGATTGAGAAGATGCAAGAAATGTTTAACAAGGACCTAGAAGAAATAAAGAAGAGTCGATCAATAATGAATAATGCAATAACTGAAATCAATGTACTTTTGCAGGGAACCAATAGTAGAATAACGGAGGCAGAAGATAGGATAAGTGAGGTGGAAGATAGAATGGTGGAAATCAATGAAGCAGAGAGGAGAAAAGAAAAAAGAATGAAAAGAAATGAGGACTCTCAGAGACCTCTGGGACAATGTTAAACACCCCAACATTTGAATCATAGGCACCCAAGAAGAAAACAAGAAAGGGCATGAGAATATACTTGAGGAGATAATAGTTGAATACTTTCTTAAAATGGGGAAGGAAATAGCCACCCAAGTCCAAAAACTCAGAGAGCCTCAAACAAGATAAACCCAAGGCAAAATACCCCAAGACACATCTTAATCAAACTAACAAAGATCAAATACAAAGATCAAATATTAAAAGCGGCAAGGGAAGAGCAACAAATAACACACAAGGTGATCCACATAAGGATAACAGCTGTTCTTTCAATAGAAACTCTTCAGGCCAGAAGGGAATGGCAGGACATATTTAAAGTGATGACAGAGAAAATCCTACAACCCAGATTACTATAACCAGCAAAGATCTCATTCAAATATGAAAGAAAAATCAAAAGCTTTACAGACAAGCAAAAGCTGAGAGAATACAGCACCACCAAACCAGCTCCTCAACAATTGCCAAAGGATCTTCTCAGGAAACACAGAAAAGATTTATAAACTTGAAGCCAAAACAACAAAGTAAATGGCAATGGATTATACTTATCAATAATTACCTTAAATGTAAATGGATTGAAAGCCCCAACCAAAAGACAAAGACTGGCTGAATGGATACAAAAACAAGACCCTTATATATGCTGTCTACAAGAGACCAACCTCAAAACAAGAGACACATTAAGACTGAAAATGAAAGGGCTGGAAAAAAATATTTCTTACAAATGGAGACCAAAAGAAAGCAGGAGTAGCAATGCTCAGATCAGATAAAATAGACTTTGAAATAAAAGCCGTGAAGAGATGAGAGGGTAACAGGCAGGAAGGCCAGGGGTCTCCAAATGGAGGAAATATGCTGCAAGTGTGAGACATTTTTCCTCTCTCTCTTAAGCAGCAGAAGGAAACAAACTAGTGTCATATTTTTTTCCCTTCTCTATACAAATGTAAAAAGAGATTTCTCTTAAAATTCTGTGTTGCCATAATGACAGCTGGTTCCACCTGAGCTGAACTTTTCTCAAACCTTGAGATAACTAGTGCATTTTTCTTATGGAAATGTTTGTCTTAAGCTATATTAATGTACTATGCATTTACCCCAGATTCTGTCTCCAAGTCAGTTCCTCCTAAAGGCTCAGAACTGACTTGACAAATCAGTATGTTATACTCATAGATTGTTCTCTTAATCTATGTTAATGAAACTATATACTTGTATGAGAATCTGCCTTTCTTCAAGATTCATGTCAATCATTTTATGACCTGCGATGACTCACCTGGTGCCAAGATTATCTCAAAATTTATCTTGTGGGTGAGGGACCTGGTACCATTCTCTGAGTTTTGAGACATTTCTTTTCTTTATAGCAGACTGCTAGTAGGTATGTAACATCCAGCTAAAGACTAGCAGGGAGGTATTCTTTCTGCCCTCTTCTGATGTCTATGTCAGAAGCTTTCTCTATCTCTTTTATAATTTACTAAAACGTTATTACACAAAAGTTTTGAGTGATCAAGCCTTGTCTCTGGCCCCGGATTGAATTCTTCTCCTCCGGAGGTCAAGAATCCTTGCATCTTTCGTGGTTCAGCAACAACGTTTCAAAGAGACAAAGAAGGACACTACATAATGATCAAAGGATAAATCCAAGAAGGAATAACAATTATAAATATATATGCACCCAACTCAGGAGCACCTCAACACATAAGGTAAATGCTAACAAGTATGAAAGGGGAAATTAATAGTAGCACAATAGTAGTGGGAGACTCACACCTATGGATAGATCAAGCAAACAGAAAATTAGCAAGGAAATACAAACTTTAAATGATATAATGGAACCGTTAGACCTAATTGATATCTATAGGACACTACACCCCAAAACAATGAATTTCACCTTTTTCTCAAGTGCACACAGAACATTCTCCAGGATAGATCACACCCTGGGCCATAAATCTAGCCTTGGTAATTTCAAAAAAAAATTGAAATCATTCAAGAGTCTTTTCTAATCACAATGCATTAAGATTAGATTTCAATTACACGAAAAAAAAAACTATTAAAAATACAAACATATGGAGGCTAAACAACATGCTTCTGAGTAACCAACAAATCACAGGAGAAATCAAAAAGGAAATCAAGATATGCATAGAAACAGATGAAAGCACGACAATCTAAAATGTATGTGATTCAGTAAAAGCAGTGTTAAGGGGAAGATTCATAGCAATACAAGCTTATCTCAAAAAACAAGAGAAAAATAAAACAAATATCCTAAATTTACATCTAGAGCAACTAGAAAAAGAAGAAATGAAGAGTCCCAGGGTTAGTAGAAAGAAAGAAGTCATAAAAATCAGAGCAGAGATAAATTAAAAAAAAAAAAAAGGAGACTAGAGCAAAACTCAACAAAACTAAAAGCTGGTTCTTTGAGAAGATAAATGAAATAGACAGCCATTAGCCAGACTCATCAAAGCAAAAAAGGGAGAAGAATCAAATCAACAAAATTAGAAATGAAAATGGAGAAATCACAACAGACAACACAGAAGTATGAAGGATCATAAGAGACTACTGTCAGCAACTATATGACAATAATAATAAAATGGGCAACTTGGAAGAAATGGACAAATTCTTAGAAAAGTATAACCTTCCAAAACAGAACGAAGAAGAAATAGAAAATCTTAACAGACCCATCACAAACATGGAAATAGAAACTATAATCAAAAATCTTCCAACAAAGAAAAGCTTAGGACCAGATGGCTTCACAAGTGAATTATACCAAAAATTTAGAAAAGAGCTAACACCTATCCTACTCAAACTCTTCCAGAAAATTGCAGAGGAAGGTCAACTTCCAAACTCATTCTATGAGGCCACCATCACCAAAATACCAAACCCAGGCAAAGATGCCACAAAAGAAAACTACAGGCCAATATCACTGATGAACATAGATGCAAAAATCCTCAACAAAATTCTAGCAAAAGAATCCAACAACATATTCAAAAGTTCATACATCATGACCTAGTGGGATTTATCGCAGGGATGCAAGGATCCTTCAGTATTCACAAGTCACTCAATGTGACACAGCACATTAACAAACTGAAAGATGAAAACCATATGATTGTCTCAATAGATGCAGAGAAAGCCTTTGACAAAAACTCAACACCATTTATGACCAAAAAAAAAAAAAAAACCTCTCCAGAAAGCCGGCATTGAAGGAACATACCTCAACATAATAAAAACCATATATGATAAACCCACAGCAAACATTATCCTCAATGGCAAAAATTGAAAGCATTTCCCCTAAAGTTGGGAACAAGACAAGGGTGCCCACTTTCACCACTACTATTTAACATAGTTTAAGAAATATTAGCCACAGCAATCAGAGAAGAAAAAGAAACAAAATGAATCCAGATTGGAAAAGAAGTAAAACTCTCACTGTTTGCAGATGACATGATCCTCTGCATAGAAAACCCTAAAGACATGACCAGGAAATTACTACAGCTGATCAATGAATATAGTAAAATTGTAGGATATAAAATTAATACATAGAAATCCCTTGCATTCCCTATACACTAACAATGAGAAAATAGAAAGAGAAATTAAGGAAACAATCCCATTCACCATTGCGACAAAAAGAATAAAATACTTGAATAAATCAACCTAAAGAAACAAAAGACCTATATATAGAAAACTATAAAACACTGGTGAAAGAAATTAAAGATGATACAAATAGATGGAGAAATATAACATGTTCATGGACTGGAAGAATAAATGTACTGAAAATGAGTATATGACCCAAAGCCCAAGCCAGGCTTCAGTCATACATGAACTGTGAACTTCCTGATGTTCAAGCTGATTTTAGAAAAGGCAGAGGAATCAGTGATCAAATTGCCAACATCTGCTGGATCATCTAAAAAGCAAGAGAGTTCCAGAAAAACATCTATTTCTGCTTTATTGACTATGCCAAAGCCTTTGACTGTGTGGATCACAATAAACTCTGGAAAATTCTTCAAGAGATGGGAATACCAGACCACCTAATCTGCCTCTTGAGAAATCTGTATGCAGGCCAGGAAGTAACAGTTAGAACTGGACATGGAACAACAGACTGGTTCCAAATAGGAAAGGAGTACGTCAAGGCTGTATATTGTCACCCTGCTTATTTAACTTCTATGCAGTGTACACCATGAGAAACGCTGGACTAGAAGAAACACAAGCTGGAATCAAGATTGCCAGGAAAAATATCAGTAACCTCAGATATGCAGATGACACCACCCTTATGGCAGAAAGTGAAAAGGAACTAAAAACCTCTTGATGAAAGGGAAAGAGGCAAGCGAAAAAGTTGGCTTAAAGCTCAACATTCAGAAAATGAAGATCATGGCGTCTGGTCCCATCACTTCATGGGAAATGGATGGGGAAACAGTGGAAACAGTCTCAGATTTTATTTTTCTGGGCTCCAAAATCACTGCAGATGGTGACTGCAGCCATGAAATTAAAAGACGCTTACTCCTTGGAAGAAAAGTTATGACCAACCTAGATAGCATATTCAAAAGCAGAGACATTACTTTGCCGACTAAGGTCCGTCTAGTCAAGGCTATGGTTTTTCCAGTGGTCATGTACGGATGTGAGAGTTGGACTGTGAAGAAGGCTGAGCACCAAAGAATAGATACTTTTGAACTGTGGTGTTGGAGAAGACTCTTGAGAGTCCCTTGGACTGCAAGGAGATCCAACCAGTCCATTCTGAAGGAAATCAACCTTGGGATTTCTTTGGAAGGAGTGATGCTAAAGCTGAAACTCCAGTACTTTGGCCACCTCATGTGAAGAGTTGACTCACTGGAAAAGACTCTGATGTTGGGAGGGATTGGGGGCAGGAGGAAAAGGGGATGACAGAGGAGAAGAGGGCTGGATGGCATCACGGACTCGATGGATGTGAGTCTGAGTGAACTCCGGGAGTTGGTGATGGACAGGGAGGCCTGGCGTGCTGTGATTCATGGGGTTGCAAAGAGTCAGACACGACTGAGCAACTAAACTGAACTGAACCCAAAGCAATCTATAGATTCAATGTAATCACTATCAAGCTACCAACAGTATTTTTCACAGACCTAGAACAAATAACTTCACAATTTGTATGGAAATACAAAAAACCTGGAATAGCCAAAGCAATCCTGAGAAAGAAGAATGGAACTGGAGAAAATCAGCCTTCCTGACTTCAGACTATACTACAAAGCTACAGTCATCAAGACATATGGTACTGGCACAAAGATAGAAATATAGATAGATGAAACAAAATAGAAAACTCAGAGATAAATCCACACACCTATGGACACCTTGTCTTTGACAAAGGGAGGCAAAAATATACAATAGCAAATAGACAAATCTCTTAACAAGTGTTTCTGGGAAAGCTGGTCAACCACCTGCAAAAGAATTAAATTTGAACACTTTTTAATACCATACACAAAAATAAACTCAAAATGGATTAAAGATATAATTGTAAGACCAGAAACTATAAAATTCCTAGAGGAAAACATAGGCAAAACACTCTCTGACATAAATCACAGCAGGATCCTCTATGACCCACCTCCCAGAGTAATAGAAATAAAAGCAAAAATAAACAAATGGAACCTAATTAACCTTAAAAGCTTTTGCACAATGAAGGAAACTATAAGCATGGGGGAAAGACAGCCTTCAGAATGGGAGACAGTAATAGAAAACAAAGCAACTGACAAAGAATTAATCTCAAAAATATACAAGCAGCTCCTGCAGCTCAATACCACAAAAATAAATGATACACTCAAAAAGTGGGCCAAAAACTAAACAGACATTTCTCCAAAGAAGACATACAGATGGCTAACATACACATGAAAAGATGCTCTACATCACTCATTATCAGAGAAATGCAAATCGAAACCACAATGAGGTACCATCTCACACCAGTCAGAATGGCTGCTATCCAAAAGTCTACAAGCAATAAATGCTGGAGAGGGTGTGGAGAAAAGGGAACCACTTTACACTGTTGGTGGGAATGCAAACTAGTACAGCCACTGTGGATAACAGTGTAGAAATTCCTTAAAAACTGAAAATAGAACTGCCATACAACCCAGAAATCCCACTGCTAGGCATATACACCAAAGACCCAGAATTGAAAGAGTGAAGTGTACCCCAATGTTCATACAGCACTGTTTGCAATAGCCAGGACATGGAAGCAACCTAGATGTACATTGGCAGATGAAAGGTTAAGAAAGCTGTGGTACATATACACAATGGAATTTTATCACCTATTTAAAAGAGTACATTTGAATCAGTTCTAATGAGGTAGATGAAACTGGAGTCTATTATACAGAGTGAAGTAAGCCAGAAAGAAAAACACCAATATGGTATATTAATGTGTATATATGGAATTCAGAAAGATGATAATGATGACCCTATATGCGACACAGCAAAAGAGACAGATATAAAGAATAGACTTTTGGACTCTGTGGGAGAGGGCGAGGATGGGATGATTTGAGAGAATAGCACTGAAACATGTATATTACCATATGTGAAATAGACAGTCCAAGCTTATGCATGAAACAGGGTACTCAAAGCCAGTAAACTGGGACAACCCAGAGGGATGGGATGTGGGGGAGACAGGAGGGGGTTCAGGTTGGGAGATACATGTACACACATGGCTGATTCATGTCAATGTATGGCAAAAAGCACCCCAATATTGTAAAATAATTAGCCTCCAGTTAAAATAAATAAATTAATTAAAAAAATTTTAGTAGCATTATGAATTTACATTTCAAAATTATAAAGTAGCCTGATTTATATACAGGAATATTTTTTGCCTTTTTTTTTTTGTAGTTTTAATAGATCTAATCTATTTTCATTTGCTACATGTTTCTATGGCATAATTTTTCCATATTATTTGTTTTAACTTTCTGGTTTTGTGTTTTATATACTCTTTTTAAATAAGAAAGTGTTATATTTCATTGGTTCTGTTTTTTTAATTCAGCAAGACTACATTGTACATAAACATACTGCTTGTGACTTAAAAAAATCACAGAAAGAATAATAGAGAACAGAACACTATTCATATAGTTGAGTTTCTGAGGCGCATGCTGTCCTTTGTCCACATGATACTTTAAAAACTAAATTTATAATCTTATTTATTCTGAACAAACACTTCAACTAACTAGAATGGGTCACGCTATGGAGAGTTCTTTTTGCATTGAATCTGCCCTAATTTTTATTCATTACAGGGCAGAAAACCTTGACTATATAACTCCTTGCCTTGGATTAAAAACAGAACACTATGGAGAAGGTAACACACTCTCTTATTGCCCGTGATATCTAAAATAAACAGACATTAACATTAAGAGCTCTGGTGGCATTGTTGCTGTTCAATCCCTAAGTCATGTCCCACTATTTGCAACGCCATGGACTGCAGTATGCCAGGCTTAACTGTCCTTCAGTTATCTCCTGGAGTTTGTTCAAACTCATGTCCATTGACGGAAGAGGCAATGGCACCCCACTCCAGTACTCTTGCCTGGAAAATCCCATGGATGGAGGAGCCTGGTGGGCTGCAGTCCATGGGGGTCGCTAAGAGTTAGATACAACTGAGCGACTTCACTTTCACTTTTCACTTTCATACATTAGAGAAGGAACTGGCAACCCACTCCAGTGTTCTTGCCTGGAGAATCCCAGAGACGGGGGGAGCCTGGTGGGCTGCTGTCTATGGGGTTGCACAGAGTCGGACACGACTGAAGCGACTTAGCAGCAGCAGCAGCAGCATGTCCATTGAATTGGTGATGCCATCAAACCATTTCATCCTCTGTTGTCACCTTTTCCTAAAGTCTTCAATTTTTCTCAGCCTCAGGGTCTTTTCCAATGAGTCAGCTCTTTGTAAAAGTGCCCAAAGTGTTGGAGCTTCAGCATCAGGCTTACCAAAGAATATTCAGGGTTGTTTTCTTTTAGGATCAACTGGTTTGATCTACTTGTTTTCCAAGGGACTTTCAAGAGTCTTCTCCAACACAATCCAAAAGCATTCATTCTTTGGCGCTCAGGGTTTCCCTGGTGGCTCAGACGGTGAAGAATCCGCCTGCAATGCAAGAGACTCAGCTTAGATCCCTGAGTGGGAAAGATTCCCTGAAGAATGGAATGGCTCTGTAACCAGTATTCTTGCCTGGAGAATTCCATAGACAGACGAGCATAGTTGGTACAGTCCATGGGACCAAAGAGTTGGATACGACTGAAAAACTAACACTTTGAATTTTTTGGCATTCAGCTTTTTTTTTAATCAGTATATGACTACTACAAACACCTTAGGTGTGACTACACAGACTTTGGTTGGCAAAGTGACGTCTTGGATTTTTAACACGCTGTCCAGATGTCATATCTTTCTTCCAAAGAACAAGCTTCTTTTAATTTCATGGCTGCAGTCACTGTCGGCAGTGTTTTTGGAGCTCACAAAAATAAAATCTGTCATTGTTTCCATTTTTCCCCATCTATTTGCCAGGAAGTGATGGCACTGGGTGCTATAATCTTAGTGTTTTGAACATTGAGTTTTAAGTCAGATTTTTCACTCCCCTCTTTCACCTTCTTCAAAAGGCTCTTTAGTTCCTCTTCATTTTCTGGCATTAGAGAGTGTCATCTGCATATCTAAAGTTGATATTTCTTCTGGCCATATTAATTCCACATTGTGATTCATCCAGCCCAGCATTTCACATCATGTACTCTGAATATAAGTTAAATAAGTTCAGTTCAGTTCAATTCAGTTGCTCAGTCATGCCCAGCTCCTTGTGACCACATGAACTGCAGCACACCAGGCTTCCCTGTCCATCACTAATTCCCTGAGCTTGCTCAAACTTATGTCCATTGAGACAGTGATGCCATCCAACCATCTCATCTTCTGTTGTTTTCTTCTCCTCCTGTCTTCAGTCTCTCTCAGCATCAGGGTCATTTCCAATGACTCAGGCTTTCTCATCAGGTGGCCAAAATATTGGAGTTTCAGCTTCAAGATCTGCTCTTCCAACGAATATTCAGGACTGATTTCCTTTAGGATTCAATGGTTGGATCTCCTTGCAGTGCAAAGGACCCTCAAGAGTCTTCTCCAACACCACAGTTCAAAAGCATCAATTCTTCTCTAATCAGCTTTATTTATGGTCCAACTCTCACATCCGTACATGACTACTGGAATAACCAAAGCTTTGACTAGACAGACCTTGGCAAAGTAATGTCTCTGCATTTTAATATGCTGTTGAAGTTGGTCATAGCTTTTCTTCCAAGGAGCAAGTGTCTTTTAATTTTATGGCTGCAGTCACCATCTGCAGGGATTTTGGAGCTCCCAAAATTAAAATCTGTCACTGTTTCCATTGTTTCCCCATCTATTTGCCATAGAGTGTTGGGACTGGCTGCCATGACCTTCAGTTTTTGAATTTTAAGTTTTAAGCCATTTTTTTCACTCTCATCTTTCACTTCTATCAAGAGACTTTTTAGTTCCTCTTCACTTTCTGCCATAAAAGTGGTGTCAGCTGTATATCTGAGGTTATTGATATTCCTCCCAACATTTCTCATGATGTACTCTGCATATAAGTTAAATAAACAGGGTGACAATTTACAGCCCTGACATACTCCTTTCCCAATTCGGAACCACTCTGTTGTTCCATGTCTGGTTCTAACTGTTGCTTCTTGACCTGCATACAGATTTCTCAGGAGATGGGTCAGATGGTCTGGTATTCTCATCTCTTGAAGAATTTTCCCAGTTTGTTGTGATCCACACAGTCAAAGGCTTTGGCATAGTCAATAAAGCAGAAGTAGCTGCTTTTTCTATGACCCAATGGATGTTGGCAATTTGCTCTCTGGTTCCTCTACTTTTTGTAAATCCAGCTTGAACATCTGGAAGTTCTCAGTTTAAGTACAGTTGAAGCCTGGCTTGGAGAATTCTGAGCATTAGTTTGCTAGTGTGTGAGATGCGTGCAATGTGCGGTAGTTTGAGCATTCTTTGGCATTGCCTTTCTTTGGGATTGTAATGAAAACTGACCTTTCCAGTGCTGTGGCCACTGCTGAGTTTTCCAAATTTGCTGACATATTGAGTGCAGCACCGTCACAGCATCATCTTTCAGGATTTGAAACAGCTCAACTGGAATTCTATCACCTCCACTAGCTTTATTCATAGTGATGCTTCCTAAGGCCCACTTGACTCCATATTCCAGGATGTCTGGCTCTAGGTGAGTGATCACACCGTCATGGATATCTGAGTCATAAGATCTTTTTGTACAGTTCTTCTGTGTGTTGTTGCCACCTCTTCTCAATATCTTCTGTTTTCTGTTAGGTCCATACGATTTCTGTCCTTTATTGTGCCCATCTTTGCATGAAATGTTCCCCTGATATCTCTCATTTTCTTGAAGAGATCTCTAGTCTTTCCCATTCTATTCTTTTCCTCTATTTCTTTGCATTGATTGCTGAGGAAGGCTTTCTTATCTATCCTTGCTATTCTTTGGAACTCTGCATTCAGTGACTATATCTTTCCTTTTCTTCTTTGCCTTTCACTTCTTTTCTTTCCTCAGCTATTTGTAAGGCCTCCTCAGACAATCATTTTGCCTTTTGCATTTCTTTTTCTTGGGAATACTTTTGATTACCTCCAAGTTAAATAAACAGGGTGATAATATACAGCTTTGATGTACTCCTTTTCCAATTTTGAACCAGCACATTGTTCCATGTCCAGTTTTAACTATTGCTTCTTAACCTGTAGGTTTCTCAGGAGACAAGTAAGGTGGTCTGTTACTCCCACCTCTTTAAGAATTTTTCACAGTTTGTTGTGATCCACACAGTCAAAGGCTTTAGCGTAGTCAATGAAGCAGAAACAGCCATAGATAGACATAGTTTAATGAATTAACATAAATTAATAAATTAACATAATTTATTGTGTCAATTTTGTCCTCTTTATTTTTCATTCTATTAAAATTTGAAACTAGGAAAAAAATAATAATTAGCTCATAGGGAACTTCTCTAGAGAACCAGCAAGGATGTTTATTCCTTTAGGGTGAAATAGATGGAAGCAACAACTTAAGAGTGAGAAAAACCTAGTGATGAAAAAAGAGTAAAGTAAGCCAAAGTATTTTTAATTTGAACGAGCTATTTGAAGTCATGAGAGTAATGTTCTCTCTCTTGCTAATCTACTGATTTGGTGTTTTACAGTAGTACAGATTTCAATTTTCTGCACAGAGGCTAACTGTGGTCATATTTAAAATTCTTCATCCTTAGCGAAGAAGTGCTTTGTTTGCTAAATGGTTGGAATGGCATTAAAAGCCTACCTTTAAATGGAAGGAGGCCATTTTGCCAGTCACAGATGAGTATTTTAACAAAGAACCAAGAATGTTCTAAAATGAATTAGGCACTGGACCAGGTAAAAGTAATACACTCAGTCTAAAGAAATACATACTTATTTATTCAAGGGCCATAGATCAGTCAATGTCTATGAAAAATGTTTAAGTACAAGCATAGTAATGCTGCAACACTGATTGGTGGTCATGTCTTAACAAGAGGTAACATTCTAAAGGCATCTCAACATGAGCCAATGTAGTGTTATTTCATTAGTGGATTGCCTTTCTTTTCCATGAAACACAGGAGCTGGAAATCTATTACTATGCTGTGTAAATACTATGAAGTTAGTACTAATTAAAATATAGATGCATGGTTGATTTTTAGTACAATAGCTGTTATTGCAGTGAATGTGGTAATTATATTGGGAGAGTATATTAGCAGGAAGAAGCTCTAAGTATGCTGGGGAATGGAGAAAAGTGCCATAAGGATAACTGAAGGAAAAATAAATAAATTACAGTTCATTTGAGGACCTTGTGCCAAAGATTTATTGCTAAAAATTTCCTGTCAGCAACCCTGAGATTAACAAAATATTTATAAAACAAAGGAGAGTAGATATTCTATACCGGTACCTATAGCAAAATTTTGAGGCACAATAAGCCTGGAGAAAAGGAATACAAAAGAAAATAGCACATCGCAATTATTTACATACCACCTGTTAAGCATTTTGATAAATATTTTAATTATCACCTAAATTTTACAAAGATTAGCAATAATATAAGAAAGTAATTTATATTCTGAAGAATTATTATCTAGTTTTTATTCTAAAAATTGTATTTTATTATTGAATTTACACATATATAAACACTGAAAATCATTATTTTTTCCATGTATATGTGCAGCTATGATTACACATGAATTATAATGCAATGATTGTGATCTTAATGATGATGATAAGTAGATTTAATTTCTACATTTCCTTAACATAAGGTAGTATCTGAGTTGATGTTCCCTACTCTTCTTATTCAAACATTTCACCTAAATAAACATTAAATGTAAAGTAAAGGGGAAAAATGCAAGAAAAAAAAAAGAAACAGCACTTGGTAACAACCACTCTACTCTGCACCCCTATGCATTTGACTGTGTTTAGATTCCTCATAGAAGTGGAATTTTGTAGTGATAGTTCTTCTATTACTAGCTTATTAAAATTAGTAGATCCTCAAGTTTCATCCATGTTGTTGCAAATGGCAGAATTTCCTTTTTAAAGGCTGTATGCTGCTGCTGCTGCTGCTGCTGCTAAGTCGCTTCAGTCGTGTCCGACTCTGTGCAACCCCATAGACGGCAGGCTACCAGGCTCTGCCGTCCCTGGGATTCTCCAGGCAAGAATACTGGAGTGGATTGCCATTTCCTTCTCCAAAGGCTGTATAATATTCTATTATATGTAAAAATATATGTGTTGTATATAATGCCATGAATCTGTTTATTATTAGGTAGTATGGGCATTTTAACAATATTGACCCTTCCTATTTGTGAACATTGGAATTAATATGCATTGTGGGAATCCCAGAAGGAACAAAAAGAAAAAGGGTCAGAAAATTAATTTTAAGAAATAATGACTGAAAACGTCCCAAATCTGGGGAGGAAAATAGATGTTTAGATTCATGAAGCCCAGAAAACCCCAAATAATTAGAACCTAAACTGGTCTATTATAAGTGTCAAAAATTAAACACAAAGAGAATTTTGAAAGCAACAAGAGAAAAAGGATTCATCACATACAAAGGGACACCTGTAAGACCATCAACAAGTTTCTCAGCAGAAATCTTATAGGAGATATGAAAGTGGAATGCTATAATGAAAAATAAAGTTATAAAATAAGAATTATATTTCTGGCTAAGCTGTCCTAGTAAATGAAGGAACCATAAAGAAATTTCCAAAAAAAAAAAAAAGACCTAAAGGAGTTAGTTATCAATAAGACTTCTTTATAAGAAGTGGTACAGGGAGTTCTTCAAGCTGAAATTAAAGAACACTAAATATCTTTTTGGCCTCCAAAATCATTGCAGATGGTGACTGCAGCCATGAAATTAAAAGACGCTTATTCCTTGGAAGGAAAGTTATGACCAACCTAGATAACATATTCAAAAGCAGAGATATTACTTTGCCAACAAAGGTCCATCTAGTCAATGCTATGGTTTTTCCAGTGGTCACGTATGGATGTGAGAGTTGGACTGTGAAGAAAGCTGAGCACTAAAGAATTGATGCTTTTGAGCTGTGGTGTTGGAGAAGACTCTTGAGAGTCCCTTGGACTGCAAGGAGATCCAACCAGTCCATTCTAAAGGAGATCAGCCCTGGGATTTCTTTGGAAGGAATGATGCTAAAGCTGAAACTCCAGTACTTTGGCCACCTCATGCGAAGAGTTGACTCATTGGAAAAGACTCTGATGCTGAGAGGGATTGGGGATAGGAGGAGAAGGGGATGACAGAGGATGAGATGGCTGGATGGCATCACTGACTCGATGGATGTGAGTTTGAGTGAACTCTGGGAGATGGTGATGGACAGGGAGGCCTGGCGTGCTGAGATTCTTGGGGTCGCAAAGAGTCGGACACAACTGAGCGACTGAATTGAACTGAAACAGAAACATCCATTTCATGGATCACAGCTTGTCATGGCAAAGGGACTTGAATAACTCAATGAGACTAATGACTCAATGAGACTAATTCAAAAATATATTACTACAATTTATGTCAAAGAGTATTCTATCTGTATTCTTTTCTAGGCGTTTTATCACTTGAGGTCTTACAGTTAAGTCTTTAATCCATTTTAAGTTTATTTTTATATATGGTGTGAGGAAATGTTCTAATCACTCTTTACCAATAGCTATTAACAGTCTTCCTAGCACTGCTTATTGAAGAGACTGTCTTTTCTCCATTGTATATTCTTGCCTCCCTTCTCATAGATTACTTGACCAAAGGAGTATTGTTTTCTTTCTGAGCTCTCTATTCTGTTCCATTGACCTATGTGTCTGTTTTTATGACAGTATTTATGTCTATTTTGATGACTGTAGGTTTGTAATATAGGCTGAAGTCAGGAAGCATATCTTCAGCTTCATTCTTTTTCTAAAGATTACTTTGGCTATTTGAGGTTTTTTGTATTTCCATACAAATTGTGAAATTATTTGTTCTAGCTCTGTGAAAAATACCGCTGATAGCTTGATAGGGATTGCATTGAATCTGTAGATTGCTTTGGGTAGTATACTCATTTTCACTATAATGATTCTTCTGATCCATGAACATCGTATATGGAACTGGAGGAATCAATCTGCCTGACTTCAGGCTCTACTACAAAGCCACACTCATCAAGACAGTATGGTACTGGCACAAAGACAGAAATATAGATCAATGCAACAAAATAGAAAGCCCAGAGATAAATCCACACACCTATGGACACCTTATCTTCGACAAAGGAGGCAAGAATATACAATGGAGAAAAGACAATCTCTTTAACAAGTGATGCTGGGAAAACTGGCCAACCACTTGTAAAAGAATGAAAGTAGATCACTTTCTAACACCACACACAAAAATAAACTCAAAATGGATTAAAGATCTAAACGTAAGTCCAGAAACTATAAAACTCCTAAAGGAGAACATAGGCAAAACACTCTCCGACATAAATCACAGCAGGATCCTCTATGATCCACCTCCCAGAATACTGGAAATAAAAGCAAAAATAAACAAATGGGATCTAATCAAAAATTAAAAGCTTCTGCACAACAAAGGAAACTATAAGCAAGGTGAAAAGACAGCTTTCTGAATGGGAGAAAATAATAGCAAATGAAGCAACTGACAAAACAACTAATCTTGAAAATATACAAGCAACTTATGCAGCTCAATACCATAAAAATAAATGACCCAATCAAAAAATGGGCCAAAGAACTAAATAGACATTTCTCCAAAGAAGACACATGGATGGCTAATAAGCACATGAAAAGATGCTCAATGTCACTCATTATCAGAGAAATGTAAATCAAGACCACAATGAGGTACCATTTCACACCAGTCAGAATGGCTGCGATGCAAAAGTCTACAAGCAATAAATGCTGGAGAGAGGGTGGAGAAAAGGGAACCCTCTTACACTGCTGGTGGGAATGCAAACTAGTACAGCCACTATGGAGAACAGTATGGAGATTCCTTTAAAAATTGCAAATAGAACTGCCTTATGACCCAGCAATTCTACTGCTGGGCATACACACCAAGGAAACCAGGATTGAAAGAGACACGTGTACCCGAATGTTCATCACAGCACTGTCTATAATAGCCAGGACATGGAAACAACCATCAGCAGATGAATGGATAAGAAAGCTGTGGTACATATACACCATGGAGTATTACTCAGCCATTAAAAAGGATATTTTGAATCAGTTCTAATGAGGTGGATGAAACTGGAGCCGATTATACAGAGTGAAGTAAGCCAGAAAGAAAAACACCAATACAGTATAATAACACATATATATGGAATTTAGAAAGATGGTAATGATAACCCTGTATGCGAGATAGCAAAAGAGGCACACATGTATAGAATGGACTTTTGGGCTCTGAGGGAGAGGGAGAGGGTGGGATGATTTGGAAGAATGGCATTGAAACATGTATACTATCATGTAAAAACGAATTGCCAGTCTATGTTTGATATAGGATACAGGAAACTTGGGGCTGGTGCTCTGGGGATGATCCAGAGAGATGATATGGGGTAGGAGGTGGGAGAGAGGTTCAGGATTGGGAACTCATGTACACCCGTGGTGGATTCATGTCAATGTATGGCAAAACCAATTCAGTATTGTAAAGTAAAATAAAGTAAAAATAAAAATTTTTTGAAATAAATAAATAAATAAAGGTTACTTTGGCGATTAGGGTCTTTTGTGGGCCCATATAATTTTTTGGATTATTTATTATAATTCTGTAAAAAAAAAAGTCATGGGTATTTTAATACAGATTGCATTAAATCTATAAACTGCTATAGTTAGTATGGATATTTTTAAAATATTACTTCTTTTAATCCAAGAAAAATGGAACAACTTTGCATCATTTTCAAATTCTTTGATCCATCCTTTTCAGAATATACATCTTTCACCTTTTTGATATAGTTTATTCCTAGGTACTTTATTCTTTCTGTTGCAATTTTAAGTTAATTAATTAATTAAGTTGACAGAAAAGGAAGATATTCAGGAAGACTTTAACCTCAGTTTATTTCTTTTTTTCCTTATTTTCCCCCATCTCTTCCCCGCTTATACTCTATTTCTTTAGTTTCACGAACTCTATTCCTAGAAAAATCACCTTCAGAATAAGAAGGGCCAAAATATTAGTCTCTTAAGGAAAAATGAAGATTAAGGCAAATTTTTAATCATTTCTAAGAAGCTAGTAAAACCTCATAAGAACTTATTTAATACTCTAGTATATAAATGTACATTCTCTTGAAGGGAAAATATTATCCATATGAGATTGATAGCACAAATGTAAAAAGACAACTGAGGAATGAAAATAATCTAGTTTAACCTTGTGATTTTTACAAATAGGAGTGTCCTAGGAAAGGGATTTTTCTTGTTCATTAGTAGATTGATAACAAATCTTCTAAGATTGTTAGAATCCAAATCTTCTAACTTCAAGTCTGTGAGTGCCTGCTTGCTCAGTCGTGTCTGACTCTTTGCAGCCCCACAGACTATAGTCCACCAGGCTCATCTGTCCATGAGATTTTCCTTGCAAAAATACTGGAATAGGTGGGATGCCATTTCCTTCTCCAAAGGAATTTCCCAACCCGGGGATCAAAACCCTGTCTTTGGCATTTCCCGCACTGGTAGGTAGGTTCTTGGCCACTGTGCACCTGGAAGCCCAGCTTCAAGCCCAGTTTGCTTGTTTATTGTTTTCCAGGTCATTCTGTGTCTTTGCACTTGTACTTTCTAAGGTATTCTACTCCAGTAAAACTGTACTTAAATATTTTGGAAGTTTCCTATGCTATTATTTTTATTATACTTCCAGTCCAAACTAGACACATTATTCACACCAGTTTTCTAGAATTGAAATTAACGTAATGTATATCTCCTTAGGTGGAATTGTATAACTTTCAGAAAGGAGCCAGTCAACCGTAGACTGTTCCAGGATGAATTACTGGGAAAATCCACGGTTGCTGATCTGTGGACCGCAATATGCAAGGCTGTTTGTTTTAATGAGGGAGGAATGATCTGCATGCATGGTCGGGTGCTCTGCAGTGAGCTGAACCAATGCATCTTTCTAGAAGGAAAATGAAGAAAAAATAATCTATCAAAACTGCTCGACAGCCACCTGATCAATGGGCCATATTTGTTTAATGGAGGTGCTATGGCTAGTCCATTCATAACCATCCATTTTCCACACACAAAAAACATTCCGCAACTTTGCCCTTTGTGGGGATTGGGGCGATTAATGTGCAACCTAGGAGATTAGCCCTACTGCTGAGCAGAACTAATCAGGAAACAGTTTTCTGAAGATGCAGAATTCTGAGCTTACCATGTCTGATTAAGGTTAATGGTAATCATGCATATCAATGTCATATTATTTGTTCTTTTAGAAGGTCTGGTATTATTTGTATAAATAGCACTCTCTAAAAGTTATAATCCAGTTTGCATCCAAATTGACATGCATATTTTTCAACAAGTTAAGAAAATAAACTTGGTAATATCTACCTCAAGGAAAAGCTTTTTATTCATGGTTCCCCCCACCAAACAGGCTGTTGTAGCAAAACTACATCCATTCTGAACAATGGCATCATTTTATTTCCTATTTTCTTGGTTCCTGTAACAAGGAGACAGAGAAAGAGGGGAATGAAAGAGGTAGAATTTATTGAAAACATCTTGTGATAGGGGCCATAGTAAGTGTTTTAATGATAGCAGTTCGCTTATTTTTCATATTTTTCCAGAAATGGAAATAAATTTTGAGAAAAATAAATTACTTGACAGTATTTTTATAATGGGAGTCAAGAGGAAAACAAAATTCTGTTTAATCCACATCTTGTAGTATTTGGATCTTGGATCAGGCTCTATTTATATCAGGACAGTCTGCTGGGGAGATGTTTTACTAGTTGTGGTTTGGGACAAATCATATTAGTTATCTTATATTTAATATAGTGATATTAAATAATCTATTTTTAGTCTGTATGTCATTAAACAAATTCAAAGAAATTTCTGAGCCTCATTTTTTCTTGTAAAATAGGGATAAGTATAATTTCTGCTTCATAAAACTGGATGAGCTAGTATAGGTAAAACATTTAAAGAATTGGCTAGCATATTGCAGGCTTATATAGAGGTGGCAAGAATAAAGTCTGTATAGGTAATTGGCAAGATTAAAGGCAATATATGTCTGAAGTATAGCACAGCAAAGAGTATATAGGCATTGGTAATTTGGAGTAAAAGTAGCAGTGGTAACAGTAAGAGTAGCTGTTTTATAAAAGTACATAGATAAAGAAAAGATGCTAAGATAAACATTCATATCCTAGTATATATTCTTGTACCGGTAGACCTCAGTCCATACTCACAAGTGACTGTAGCTCATCCTATGCCAGGCATAACTGTTAAAAATTACTTCCACTCTCTACTCTCTACTCAGACATTATAATGCTGTAGGCAGCTTTGTTTTCAGGTTTTTTTTTTTTTTTTAGGATTAATGTCATTGGAAATGAAAAGCAAAACAAGTGTTTACTTCTGTGTTCCTCTCTTTCTCAAACCTACCTGCCTCATATGTTCTTATTCATATACATTCAAATACTAGTCACTCTATATGGATACTCAGTTAACTTAATTCTTGCCTAACACAAGAGACAGAATGGTACATGTTACTATATTGATGACTCTAGAAATATATTAAAAATATAGCTTCATTTCTCCCTCTTATAATTTCAGATAAAACACATCCTCACATCTCCATCACACTGAAACCAAATGTAGCTTGCAAGCTTTCTATACCTTCGATTTTTGACTTTAATTTTCACCTTCCCTGCATCATCATGCCTTGCTTTCTCAATCAATTATTTGCTTGTTTCTAACTTTTAGAATAGTTTTTATTTGTTTACTTTTGGCTGTACTGGGTCTCTGTTGCTGCATGAGCTTTCTCTAGGCGTAGCAGTTGGAGGCGACTCTCTTGCTGTGGTGCACGGGCTTCTCACTGCTGTGGCTTGTTTGTTGCAGAGCACGGGCTCTCGGGCACTCAGGCATCGGTAGTTGCAGCATGAAAGCTCAGTAGTTGTAGCTCCTGAGCTTGAGAGAACAGGCTCAGTAGTTGTGGTGAACAGGCTTAGTTGCTCTGTGGCATGTGGGACCTTCCTGGATCAGGGATGGAATCCGTGTCTCTTGCATTGGTAAGCAGATTCTTTACCACGGAGCTGCCAGGAAAGCCCACTTGCTTCTAATTTTAATCAACCTAGCCACTGACTTCTATTTCTACCTTGGTCCTGGAGATGCTATTTAATAGGTAATAGAGCCATTCGTTTCATGAAACTTTGAGACACTTAATCTAATCTCTTTCTTTCAGTTTCCATCTCACTGCATTACACCGGGCTTCCCTGGTGGCTCAGCTGATAAATAATCCACCTTCAGTGCAGGAGACCTGGGTTCACCTCCTGGGTTGAGAAGATCCCCTGAAGAAGGGAATGGCTACCACTTCAGTATTCTGGCCTGGAGAACTCTCTCCAGTTCCTTACTCTTAACAAAAACTGTCTACAGCTGTGGTGGCGAAAAATTACCACCCCTAAACAGATTCCACCTCTACTGCATGTACCGCATGTATATAATTCAGCCAAGTGAATAAATATATATCATAACTGTTCTAGGACAAGAGATTGTGAAAAACAGTTTGATGTTGTTAAACCTGAGAACAATGTTAGCATTATGGGTATTCCAGCGTGTGTAATGATTCTGTAGATTTATCTAAACCACAGAACTTTTCCCATTTAATGCATAAGTATATGCATTAGTAATGTGGAAGATAGAGAACATAGATTTACTTCCTTTCTTCTCTAAAATATTGCTGAAATTGTAGAAGAGAATTATCAACTCCAAAATAAGCAAGAAGACAACAGCAGGAAAATTTATTCAACACTTTTTAAAAACAAAAAGCAGGCAGAAGATGCAGAAGCTAAATGGTTTCTTGGGAGACTGAAACAAGAATGAAGTAAAAAACTCCTGCACAGCCTTGGATAGTCTCAGTATTTCGGTATCTTATTACAGAAGAAAGTAAAGTGAAGAATAGAGTTTTAAAACTGTAGAGGGGACGGAGAGTCCGACTCTTTGCGACCCCATGGACCGTAGCTTACCAGGCTCCTCTGTCCATGGGATTTTCCAGGCAATAGTACTGGAGTGGATTGCCATTTCCTTCTCCAGGGGATCTTCCCCACCCAGGGATCGAACCTGGGTCTCCCACATTGTAGACACACGCTTTACCATCTGAGCCACCAGAGAAGTCCACATAAGTGACACATACTGCTGAAAGTAAGAATCAATCCTCACGTCAACTCTATTAACTAGATAATACCATCATTTCTTTTTATAGATAAGAAAACTGCAGATACATTGGTTAAATAACTTGTTCAGAACTAAATATCTTATAAGTGATGGAACTGGGTTTCATATTAAAACAGTCTAACTCCAGGTACCATGCTCTTTACTGCTATACCACTGCAACATACAGCGTACGCACACATACAACTTATCCAGCAATACAAAAAAATAGACAATGTATTGTTCTAAAATATAGAAGCAAATAGAAAAAAATTACAGTTGAAATCATTGCTTTAGGGTGTCATGCCTGCAGTGTCAGGAGATGTAAATTAGGGTTCTGTTATTTTAAAATACTAGTCTTATCACTGCTGAACATTTTGGCTAAGATCAACCTTAAAATACTAGCTTTTTGGTAGTATTTTATTTTTCAATTAAGGCTTTATTTCTAAAATAAATTTTAAGCTTATGATAATATTGAGAGGAAGATTTACTATATAGTGCCTTCCCCCAAACAGGCATAGCCTTCCTCATTATCAAAATGCCCCAACAGGGTGGACATGTTTTACAATTGATAAGCACACGCTGACACATCACAGTCACCTAAAGTCCATAATTTGCATTGTAGTTCTTCACGGTATCATACATTCTATGAGTTTTGACCAATGTATAATGACATATCTGCAACTGAAGCATTAATATCCCACAGGTTAGTTTCACTGCCCTTGAACTCCTCTGCTCTGCTCATCTTGCCTCCTTCCCTCTCCTAGCCCCTGACAACCACTATCTTTATTGTCTCTATAGTTTTGCCTTTTCTAAAAGGTCATATACTTTGAATCATACAGTACCTGGCCTTTTCATATTGGAATGCTAGAATTCCAGGATCTGTGATTAGCTGTCTAACATTTTAGAGAAATAGTCATTATTATTTCAAATATTTTTTCTAATCTTTATTTTCCTTCTGATATTCCCATTTTGCACATTTATACATTCTGTAGGTTTTCCACAATCTTTGGATATTCTGTTTTATTTGTTTTGGTCTTTGTTCTTTGCTTTTCAGTTTTGAAAGTTCTAGTGCCCTTATCTATTAATAAGACCATCAAGGCATTCTTCATTTCTTTTGTAATGTTGTTAATGTCTCAGATTTTTAAATTCTTTTTTAACTTATTTTATTTTATTTTATTTTTTTACTTTACAATACTGTATTGGTTTTGCCATACAGTGACTTGAATCCACCACAGGTGCACATGAGTTCCCAACTCTGAACCCCCCTCCCATCACCTTCCCCATGTCATCTCTCTGGGTCATCCCAGTGCATCAGCCCCAAGCATCCTGTATCCTGTATCGAACCTAGACTAGTGATTCATTTCTTACATGATAGTATACATGCTTCAATGCCATTTTCCCAGATCATCCTGTAAGACCTCACGGCCTTTTCTCAGGACCTGTCGCTCCAAAGACCACAATGGCTCGAATTCGATGCAATAAGCAAGAGGATTTATTAAGCTGGCGTGCCAGGGTTCAGTCTCCTCGGGAGGAGTGAACCCCCAGCGTCAGTAGTGAGGGGTTTTTATACAAAAAAATCACAGGCAGGCGGGAATGAGGTCAGGTTATGGGATACAATGAAACAGGGGCCATAGGTGCGGGGGATACGCTTAATTGGTGGGAAAATCTACAGAAAGCAACAGAGAAAGCTATTTTTCGGGAGGCTACGGCCTTGCCTCCCGATAAGGAGAAAGCTATTTTTCGGGAGGCTACGGCCTTGCCTCCCAAGCTTAAATTTTTAATCTAAGTTCTTCATTCCCCTCTTCTTCTTGTTCATGATTTCAATCTTGAAATCACAGATCGAAGTTTTTAGGGGATTGCTGCATATATATATAGGGTAACATAAACAATCAAGTCTACATGGTTTTTAACATTTTATATCATATATTTTAAATCATCAGGAAAACAGTTACCAGGCTCCCATTATTGTGTGCTGCCTCCGAAGTATAGCGGGTACCAGGCCAAGCAGCTCCCAGGACTTAACCCATTACAGGTTGTCTCCCGCAGCCCTCTCTTCTTTATCTTTTAGAAGCTCCAGAAGATGATGATGCTGCAGCGTGTTGCGGTGAACGAACATCTTTATGTGCAGAAATTTTTTTACAATGTCTCTAATTAGGCATGGCGCAAGACACATCAGGGCCGGGATAGTAGCTAATATGACACCCACAGCCACCATGTTCTGACACCAGCTGGAGTCTCTTTAGCCTAGCACACAGATCACCATTGTTAAAGTTTCGGGGTCGAATCTCTCTCTAAGTGTCAATATGGGGGGTGCCCCATACAGGATTTTAAAGGGGGTGAGACCAAAGTGAGAGGGTGTGTTTTTTACTCGGAACAGAGCCAGAGGAAGGAGCACCGTCTAATCAGTATCGCCAGTCTCTAAGGACAATTTAGTTAGGGTCTCTTTTAGAGTTTTATTTATCTTTTTATCTGTCCTGAACTCTGGGGTCTGTATGCACAATGTAATTTTTAATTGGTCTCCAGGAACTTAGCTAATTCCTGACTTATCTGGGCAGTAAAAGCCGGCCTATTATCTGACCCTAACGTCTTTGGCGCTCCGAAGCGCGGAAAAATCTCTTTTAAAATCTTTTTAGCTACTATAAGAGCACTTTTGTTTTTGGTGGGGAATGTTTTTACCCATCTTGAGAAGGTATCTATAAAGACCAGCAGATATTTGTTGCCATACCGCGCAGGACGTACCTCGGTGAAGTCTATTTTTTAATAAGCTTTTGGCCGGTCTCCACGTAGCCGTTTACCTTGACCCGTCTTGTTCTGGCCGGCATTTATCTCCTGACAAGGTTTACAGCTCAGGACAACTTGCTCAGCCAATTTGGAAAGTCCCGGCACCTTATCTCTTGCTTTGATTAAAGAGAGACTAATCTTTTAACTCTTAAGTGATTCCAGTAATGCATTTGTTTTAACATCTCTTTAGCCTCTCTTTTACCATAGTCTGTTTTTTTTTTTGCTGCAGAGAGGAACTGTTTTTATTATTTGAGCATATCACCAACAGCCCCGATGGTTTATCTTTTGTCGCCACCTCCCGTGCAGTTCGATCAGCCATATTGTTTTTCTTTGTTACCGGAGATTGGTCTTTTTGATGTCTAGGGCAGTGGATTATATTGACCCTTTTTGGCAACATCAGCGCAGCCAACAATGTCAAGATTTTATCTTTGTTTTTAATTTTTTTCCGGCCGACGTGAGCAACCCCCTCTGTTGGTAAATAGCTCCATGGACATGTGCGGTTGCAAAGGCATATCTGCTGTCAGTGTAAATATTAGCCTTTTGCTCACCTTATCTGCTTTTCTGACAAGATCTTGAAGAGAGAATCCCTGTAACCCATCTAATCTCTGTAACTTTTTTAATATCTAAAGTTGACTGATCGATGAGAGCCATGGCCACTGTAGCCCTATGTTTCTCAGATGTGGGATCGTAGGGAGTAAATCTCTTGAATGCCTCCATCAATCTGTCTAGGAATACAGTAGGTGACTCAGTAGACCCTTGAGTCACTTTTTTTACCTTAGCCAAATTGGTGGGGCGCCTCGCTGCCCCTTGGAGACCCGCCACCAGAGCCTGGCGATAGACCCTCAGGTGCTCCCTACCTGCTGGGGAATTGTAGTCTCAATTAGGTCTCGTCAGCGGGAAGCCAGCGTCTATCTCGTTAGGAAGCGCTGTGGGACGTCCGTCATCTCCTGGCACATTTTTGCGAGCCTCCAACAGTACTCGCTGTCTCTCTTCTGTAGTGAGCAAGGTCTGCAATAATTGCTGACAATCATCCCAAGTGGGCTGATGTGAGAAAACAAGAGATTTTATCAAAGAGGTCAGCGCCTGGGGGTTATCAGAAAAAGAGGGGTTATTATTTTTCCAGTTGTAAAGGTCAGAGGCAGAGAATGGCCAATATTGAAGTGGCTGAATCCCGTGGTCATCGGGGGCCCATTCTCTCGAAGGGGAAGAGCGGTGGAGTCCGGGGTAGCAGCCCTACGGCTACGCGTCCCTGCTGCCGGGCCCATCTCCCCCCTTCTCTAGGCTGTTCAGGCGGGACAGTTGGTTGTGCCACCTGGGGCGCAGGAGGCGGGATCAGTGCCGGCGGATAAGGTGGGGGAGAGTCTAGGAACAAGAGATCAGTCTGTGTATCTGGATATATATTCTGACAGGAGTCCTTGTTTCTTTTTTTTTTGCTGCGGAAGTTAAAGCAAGGATTCCTGTAACGGATTCCGGTGGCTTTCCTGCGGAGAGAACAAAGGGTCGAACCCATGCTGGGGGGTACGGATTAAGTCTTTCCAAACCAAAATGTATGGCACCTGGTCCTGGTGTCCGGCAGTAGCAGCAATTGCAGTCTTGACCTGTTTAACCTGTTTTAAAGAGAACGAGCCCTCCGGCGGCCAGCCGGTATTAAGGCCGGGCCAATCTATTGCACACAAGCTCTGCCATTTGCTTTTTTTCACTGCCACTGAGAGCCAGTGGGCCCGATTTTTTACTTCTGTCCAATGATCTATTGTCAGAGACAAAGGGGTCGTTACAGTCTGTCCCATCGTCGGTTTGTCAAAACAAAGAACAAAACAAACAAATACCGGAGCACAGAGTAAGGCAAGTAAAATTTACCAAAGTGGCAGAAAAATTAGACAAAAGTAGCTGCTGCAAGTTTCGCCCTAGGCAAGCCTTTTAGACAGACAAGCTTCTCAGCTTTACGGACAGGCTATTCCAGAGACTTCACTTAATTCAGATTCAGATGGAGGGGAGTCATCACGACCCCTCTCCCAGATTGGCGCCCCCTATTCAGATTCAGATGGAGGGGAGTCGTCACGACCCCCCTCCCAGATTGGCGATCCCAGTGTCCCGGGACTCGCCGCAGATGGGGCAGCGGACTGACAGATGCGTACGCACAGAACCTTGCTTCAGCAGCTAGAGGAAACTGAAGGAGAGAGAGAGGTTATTGAGGATAGCCACCAAAAAATCCTACCGGGAAAGGTGGCGGCCAGAGAGGTGGACTTGTGGCGTGCTTTAAGACCACTCGTGTGCCTAAATCGTTGCACAGAAGTTGTCTTGCTGGGGGCGGGGCTCCCTAGCGGCTTCTAGCCCTTTCCGTGACCCTCTTATCCTGTCACGGGAGTCTTCAAGTGGCAGGCGCCCTAGCGGCTCTTAAGTGCCTGACCCGTGCCCACAGTAATATCAGGCCATATCCTCGAATGAGAGAGACAGGGAAGTTTCACCCAGCCGGGTGGTAGTTACTGGGGCACACCTGTTGTGAGGCCTTCAAAGTCCACCAGGGAGTTGCCCTGGCCGGGACTAATCAGTTGCCCCACAACCGTCTGAAACTTCCGAAAAATAGAGTCAAACGGCAGGAAGGGAAAGTAACACAATACAGATTTAACACAGAACAGACAAACTCACACAGAGACACAACACAGGACAGAATCACTCGAGCGTACCTCCGAATCCAAAAGCCAAAGAGTCTGAGCGAGTGAGGCAGATCCCGGACGAGCCCCCCAAATGTAAGACCTCACAGCCCTTTCTCAGGACCTGTCGCTCCAAAGACCACAATGGCTCGAATTCGATGCAATAAGCAAGAGGATTTATTAAGCTGGCGCCCGCCGGGTTCAGTCTCCTCGGGAGGAGTGAACCCCCAGCGTCAGTAGTGAGGGGTTTTTATACAAAAAGTCACAGGCAGGTGGGAATGAGGTCAGGTTATGGGATACAATGAAACAGGGGCCATAGGTGCGGGGGATATGCTTAATCGGTGGGAAAATCTACAGAAAGCAACAGAGAAAGCACCGGGAGGCTACGGCCTGCCTCCCGATAAGGAGAAAGCTATTTTTCGGGAGGCTACGTACGGCCTTGCCTCCCAAGCTTAAATTTTTAATCTAAGTTCTTCAATCCCACCCTCTCCCTCTCCCACAGAGTCCAAAAGTCTGTTGTATACATCTGTGTCTCTTTTGCTGTCTTGCATATAGGGTTATCATTACCATCTTTCTAAATTCCGTATATATGTGTTATTATACTGTATTGGTGTTTTTCTTTCTGGCTTACTTCACTCTGTATAATCAGCTCCAGTTTCATCCACCTCATTAGAACTGATTCAAATATATTCTTTTTAATGGCTGAGTAATACTCCATGGTGTATATGTACCACAGCTTTCTTATCCATTCATCTGCTGATGGACATCTAGGTTGCTTCCATGTCCTGTCTATTATAAACAGTGCTGCGATGAACATTGGGGTACACGTGTCTCTTTCAATCCTGGTTTCCTCGGTGTGTATGCCCAGCAGTGGGATTGCTGGGTCATAAGGCAGTTCTGTTTGTAGTTTTTAAGGAATCTCCACACTGTTCTCCATAGTGGCTGTACTAGTGGATTTCCATCTCTCTGTTTATATTGCCCATCTGTTCTTGCATGCTCTTTACTTTATCTATTAGAAACTTTAGCATTTTAATCTGAGTTGCTCTGAGTTCGTGGTATAATTTCAACATCCCAGACATGTTTGGTTGTGATCCTTACTCCATTCTTCAAATTGTGTCCTTTGACTTCTGGTATGTCCTATAATATTTTCTTGATTTTTGGAAATAATGTACTAAGTAAAGAGAACTACTGTAAATAGGCCTGTAGGAATGTGGTGGTGTGGAATAAATGGAAGAGAAGCACTTTATAGTCCCATGACTGAGTCTCAGTGCTTTAGTGAATTTATGTCTCTACACTGCGAATATTACAAGTGTTTCTCTGGTTTTTTCCTCCCCTCTTACTCTACTAAAGTAAACTGAGGTTGGGTATTTCCTTTCCTTCAGGTCAGTTAGGCTCTGATAATACCTCAGCAGATCAGGATCTGGCTATAATGAGTTTCCTCTGAGGACTGTCCTTGTTAAGAAGAGCAGAATGGTCTAATGTATTTCAAAATGTTTTCTTTTCCCTTCCTGCTGCTGGAAGCAGGAAGGGATTTTTCCTCCAGTATGTTTTGGGAATCTGGGTAAGTTTCTGAGGTGATTCTTGCAATATTATGAGAGCCCCCTCACGTTTAGCTCATCCTGGTGTTTAAATCTCAGACTTGTCCACACTGAGGCTTCAGCTCAGTCGCCATTCAGATTTTCCTACCCCAGAGATAGTTCCTATGGAGGTTTTTGTTCATGTGTCTCTGCTTTAGGAACTCGCGACTCCCTGTATTTGCCTGTCTGATTTCTTAGTCATGCTGCTGCTGCTAAGTCGCTTCAGTCGTGTCCGACTCTGTGCGACCCCATAGACGGCAGCCCACCAGGCTACCCCGTCCCTGGGATTCTCCAGGCAAGAACACTGGAGTGGGTTGCCATTGCCTTCTCCAATGCATGAAAGTGAAGAGTGAAAGTGAAGTCGTGTTTGACTCTTTGCGACCCCATGAACTGCAGCCTACCAGGCTCCTCCGTCCATGGGGTTTTCCAGGCAAGAGTACTGCAGTGGGGTGCCATTGCCTTCTCCGTTTTAGGAGCAGTGACTTGCCTTGTGTCTTCCCCCTCATTTATGGATCCAAGAAGGCTTAAATTTTTACTCTTTGCAGCTTTTTATTTGTTTGGGGGACAGGGTGAAAACTTTCAAACTCCTGTATGTGGAACCAGAGATCAGAAGTTTATTTTTGTATCCTGTGTTATGTTTATGGTGATAAGCATTAAAAAAATAATGAGAACTATAAAGTAAATAAAAGAAATGTACCTGGAGCACAAAAGGAAGATTGGGGAATGAACATATATTGCAAACTAAAATGTTTATTCTTAAAAAGAAATTAGTGTTGAAACGATGTTCTTGTGATAGAAAAATAATGAAATAACACAAATGATAGATACTACCATAAGTATAATTTTTTTAAGTTGGAAGGTATATATATATAGGCAATTTTAAAAGTGAGTGGTAGTAATTTTTCCATAGAAATAATACTTAAAGAGCTTGTAGAAGAAAATGACCCTAAAATAAAGATATAAATAAGATAACCATTTAATTTAGTTCCAAGTCACAATACTTTGAATGTAAAAGGGAATAGTAAGTGACACTGGGACTACAGCTGTTCCTAGAAACAAGAACCTACTTAAGTAGGGTATTAACCAAGTTAATGAAAAATAAATAGATAAGATTAATTTCTTATGTAAAAGTTTAGAAGCCATTACTTACATAGGGCTATAATTTTCCACATGTTTTACACATATAATATGTGATATTATATGATCCTTTGTATGGTCAAGATATCCTCTATCTTCAGAAACAAAAGTTATCTTGTGACATTTCAGAATTCAGAGTAAACCAGTTGTTCCTTATCTGAAATAAATACTTGAGCATACTTTCTAACCCAATGAGAAGAGATATCAAGATTGGAGCTAATAAAGAAGACAGAAAAGAATTAATTTTTGTGAGAGATTCTCTCTTCTTTTGACTTTAGGTTCTCATACAGAGAGATTCCCATTATTTGTTTACTCTACCCCACAGTGGAGGATTGTACTAGCTTGTTGGTATAAGGAATATATTGATCTTTGTTTTAGATTCATCCATTAACAGATATTAAACATTGGACACCCATCTCCTTTTAATTCCTTGGGTTGAGCAGAGGCAACAAATCTAGGTAAATCTTGCAACTCTATAGACCTCAACATTCTTTCAGGTAAATGTATAAAGGCTTAGATTCAGGATAGAATGCTCAAAGACCTAAAGTATATAAAGACACACCCACAATCATGTACATAGCATTATGTATTTTATGCATGTGTAAGTGTATATATTTGTAATTTCAAATGTCACTTTTAGAGTCTATGTATTGTACTAAGTGTTGTATATCGTTTCCTAGTGAATTTAGCTTGTCTATTCTTTTCCTTAATTGATTTTTGGGCTCTTTACATTGATTGGATTTTGTCATTTCTTTACAATATTTTAAGACTCTGCTGCCTAGATTTTAGTGAAACATTTAAGTTATGTGCGTAAGAGGTATGTGAATATACATATTCATATTCATGCAACAAAGCTGTTACTCTTCTAATTATTATCCTCTGCAACTTTATATTTTCTTTTTCTCCCACAAAGTGTGTTTATTTTCTTCATCTTGAATTTCTGCCTAGTTTTACTATATTTCAAAGTGAGATGGTTAAGTGACTACAAGTTTATAAGTATTACATCTTCTTGGCAAAAGGGTACATTTTGCCAAATGCAGTCTTCTCTTTTACTTTCAGCATTTTCAGATTGAAATCTGTGTGGTCTATTGTTCATATGGATGACCACTTTGTTGTCCTGCTATTAAAATATTGGGTATTTTCCCAACAATGATAATTTTTCTTTATTTTCTAATTTCTCTATACTTTAGATTTTTTCAAGGTAATATGATTTATATAATGTTTATATATACACACACACACACACACACACACACACATATATATACATATTCTGACACTATTTGTACTTTGCTAACTAGCAACTAGCTTCAGTCATGTCCGTCTGTGCAACCCCAGAGATGGCAGCGCACCAGGCTCCCCTGTCCCGAGGATTCTCCAGGCAAGAACACTGGAGTGGGTTGCCATTTCCTTCTCCAATTGTACTTTACTAGGTGATTTAAACCTGTTTAAATTTGCTGTGAATGCTAACATATTTGGAATTATCTTACTATTTCAATTTGTGTTTTAATTGCTCTCCTTTCTTTCTGCCTTTCCCCCTCATATTCTGCCTCTGCTGAATTCAGCACATTCACTTTTCTTTATTGCATTTGAAGTTACGCATTTCACTGCTTTTTTTTTTTTTTATGGTAGCCAGTGCATTTTAATGCACAATTTCAAGCATATTTTCTACCACAGTGTAAAATAAATCATGATTGAAAAATACATTCTATAGAATACATTTCTATTCATATGCTGTGTTTTGCTGCCTCCAATTTTAGAAAAAGCATTTTTAAAAAATCACAATTCAGTATTAATATCCACCCCTGAGAGAATATGGAAGATGACAACATTAATCAGGATCAGTTATGTTATTTAGAACTTTTCTATTTTAAGTGTCTAAGATCCACTAGACTCTTGTATTATGTCAAGTTTTAGAGTCAACATGTAATTTTCTTCTTCCTTGACAATTTTCAGACAGATTCAGAATAAGATTTTGCTTATATTGTCACTGGGCCAAAACCCCCAAAGTAATTCACAAGCCATACAAAATCTTCAAGTGAAAGATAGAAAAAGTGTGTATGTTCACCTACACAGAAATTAATCAATCATAATAAGTAGACATATAAAAATTGTGAAAGTATTAAAATTTTTCTAGACAAATATCTTAGAAATGAAAAGAAGTTATTACTATTAAAAAAATACAATGTAGCTAAAAATTAAATATACACACAGGTGGGAACTATTTTAAATTTAATAAGCAAATTATTTATAATGACTTCACTATCACAAATATCATCTTAGAAGAAGAATTAGTATTTACTCAATGAGTAAAATGACCAAAATACTTCAAGTCTATATTTATGTTACAAAAGCTGAGTTGATAAGTGCAAAAATAGTGGATTATGCTGGATGTTACAGTTTTTGCAGAGACAGATAGGCAAGTTGGCAATTATATATAGTTTTATGTTTCATTGTGTTTCTTACACTAGCAGCTAGAAAATGTGGCAGAATACTTATATGTCTATAGCAGAAGAGAGGAAAAGAAGGAAAAACCTAAGTGTTTTCCTAAAGTCATTCATGTAAACTCTGTGAAGTAGTTTTGATTATCCTTATTTTACAGACAAAGAAATTAAGAAAAAAACAAGGTCAATAGCAAGATAATATATCAGCTGCTTGCTAAAATCTTCACCTAGATTCTGTACAATACACCATAAACCCAACTCACTAAGAAATTATTTACCAATTCCTAAAACTTATATCTGTACTCTATTAATGTTAGTCATGAATGCGAACTTTTCTCTCTTATATCCTACACTCAACAATCACCATGTTCTATTGATTCCATTAACTGGACACTGCACACATATGCCGAATTTTCATCATTATCGTTCTTTACATAATTTCAGAATATCACCATCTCGTACCAGAATTATTGCAATAGTCTTTAAAATAATTTTCTCTGTCCTGTCTCTAGTTATGCACCTATCACTTACAATCTAAAAAAATATTTTAAGAAAAATGATTTTAAAAGAGATTTGAAAACTCTTATTTATTTAATCTATAAAAATATTTTTAAGAAAGTGATAAAAACCAGAAATTTTATTAAGCATTATAAAAGAAGACTTGAAAAATGGAAAACTACTTTACATGTTTTTGGATTGGAAATGATACAATGAAGATGTCAACTTACTACTAATATGTAACATAATTCAAGGTCAATCAAATATTTAAAGTAATTTACAGGTATCTCTTAAACATAAATACTTGTCTAAATAATTACAAATTTGATCTTTAAGAATATATTCATCAAACCAAATTTTGATATATTTCAGACATCAAAACATATCATTAAACTATCATAATTAGTGACTATAACAAGTGTATTTGATTTAATACACAGGAACGGAATATAAGACCAAAAGTAAACAAAACATATCAATACCTGTTAATAGAGTTTCAACTTTTGAATATCACTGATTGCTGCAAGGAAAGAGATAGAGTTATAATAAGTGAGTATATATAACAAGGTCACTTATTATGTGACCTTGCAGTCACTGCCACATAGGGCCTGCCTTATAATGCAGCAGGCTGTGATGATATAAAATTCTGATGACATAGCAATTGCATCAGAGGAAAATTAAATTTCAGAGCCACTGATAAATAATGGCACTGTAATAAAATGGCATTTCAAGTGAGTGAGGAAAAGAACGATAATCAAATCAGTAATACTGGAATATTTAATTATCAAGAATATCCATAAAGAGTTAAATGTAAGAATTAAAACATAAAAACCACCAAAACAGAATATAAAAATATAATTTTATTAAATTTAGGGTAAAAATAGATTTCTCAAAAATAAAGAATAAAAAAGTAAAGAAAATAGCTTAGACATAACTGCATTTATAAATAACTTGTTTCTCTTAGGCAAAACAATATATTTTATTTTTGAAAAGTTTGTTTAAAAAGGTAAAGAAAAAAATCCATTAAGTCATTGCTTCTTTTTATATATAACTCTCAGAATTTTTCTATAACTTTGCATAATCTCTTGCATATGGGAAACATTTAAGAATCAGTTTTTCCTAAAACTAAAATTTTTAATTTTATGTGTTCATATTTGTCTACATGAGTTTTAAAGACTGGAAATCTTACATTATATATATATATATATATATATATACACACAAGCATACATATAGTATGTATATCTTTTATATATATCCATATCGTTTTTTGAATGTCCAAACTTTCCCCATTTAAAAGAAGCACTGTTGGAACTTCTGCTAGGAACATAACTGGGTGAGTCAGTATTTCTCATCCTCTGCCTAAAAATCATCCAAAAGCAAATATCATTTTTAGTGAAACTGGAAGACGGAAAGAATCCACAGTTTCCAAAATATACATAAGGGCTGCCAAAAGTAACTACACTGCAGGCATCCTCTTTGAAATAAATAAGGACAAGAAATACAGAGTGGTGAGAAGATCAAAATGCAGGGAGATAAAGCGCCATCATTTACGTGCCCCTGCAGTGGTGGAAAGCAAGGATATATCTTTTTGGGTAACAATGATATGAAGACTGTGGTGATCCCAACTGGTGTCAAAGTCTTCCTGAACCTAGTTTTTATTTGATCGAAACAGAGAGGGAAGAGGAAAAAGAGTACACAGTGCTAGGGTGTAAAAACATCAGCTCTTCTTGAAGATCCACTTGGGCACATACATTTATATAAAAGGCAAGTCCTAGAAATTCAAGTTCTTCCATGATCAGTGTTAAACAGGAATTGGCAAAATGTTGATATAAAGACAATATATAGAAAAAAGAAGAAAAGTCTTTTTAAAAGGTAAGTAGCATTAAACTTTTTCTTAGAAAAGTGTGCAAAGAAAAGATAATACTTCTGGTCAAAAGAGTCATCAAGAATACAAGAAAATTCTATGACACAGCTGTCTTTAAGAAGCAAATTTTTGAAAGTAAGATCTCAGGACAGAGATGATGGGAGAATAAAAGAAATGAAATACAAACTGGCAAAATTTAAGGAAGATATAAAAGTAAAATTATATCACAAGGAGGAGGAATCACAAGAAATACAAGGGAAAATACACACGGTGGAAAATATAGCATAAAACATATGGGACAGAAAAGAAAAAAAAAAGCAAAATGGGAGATCGATTTGGCAGAGTAAGAAGATCCTGAGCTCACTTTCTCCCACGGGGACACCAAGATTACAACTACTGGGACAGCAAATATCTCTGAGAACAACCTGAAGACTAGCAGAAAAGCTTTTCCACAGCGAAATATATAAGGAAGGAGCAGCAGTGAGACTGGTAAGGGATGGAGATGGGGTCCAGACACACACGCCCAGTCACCAAACCACGAGCCGAGGAATATTACAGCTGCGAGGTCTTTCTTTTAGCCCGAGGATATGAGTCCCACAGTGGGCTTCCCAACCCAACCTTTGTGCACTTGGAATATGAGCCCCCAAAATATCCAGCTTTGAAAACCAGTGAGAGTACACTCAAAATAGCCAGAAGGCTGGGGAGAATGTAGAGAAAGGGAAATTTCATGTTCTGTGGGTGGGATTGTAAACAGATGCAGCCACTATTGGAAAACAGTGGGGAGAGTCCTCAAAACATTAAAAATAAACCTACAATTTAAAAATAATAATAATAATAAAAAAACTACATACAATTCAGTAATTCTCCTCTTGCATACTTACTTAAAGAAAGAGGAAACACTAATTTAAAAAAGATTTATGTACCACTGTGTTTATTTCAAGATTATTTACAATCAGCAAAATATGGAAGCAATCTGTGTCTCTTTGTAAATCAATGGTTAAAGAAGATGTGGTCTGTACAGGTATACTTGTAGACATTTCAGGTTCCAGACCCACAGTAATGTGAGTCACAATTTTTTTCGGTTTCCCCGTGCACATAACAGTTACTTTTATACTATACTGTGGTCTATTAACTGTGCAATAACATTATGTCTAAAAGAACATTATGCATGCCTTAATTAAAAAATGCTTTATTTGTAAAAGTGCTAGCCATCACCTGATCCTTCAGTGAATTATAGTCATAACATCAAAGATCATTGATCATAGGTCACCATAAAAATAATGAAAATTTTTGAAATATTGCAAGAATTATCAAAATGTGACATGGAGATACAAAAGGAGTAAATGCTGTTGGGAAAATTGCTTCAATAGATGCAGGGCTGCCACAAACCTACCTGTTAAGAGAAAAAAAAAATCAATGTCTGAAGCACAGTAAATGAAGTGTGCATATCTGTATGTACAAAGGACTATTAGTCATAACAATTTTACCATTTGTGACAACATGGATTGAGCTAGTGAAGTTAGTCAGACAGAGAAAGACAAATACCATATGATCCCCCTTATATGTGAAATCTAAAAACCAAAACAAAAAGAAAACAGAGTAATAGATATGGAGAATAAGCTGTTGATTGCCAGCTGGGAGGTGGGTGGGAGTAGGGAGAAATAGATGAAGGTGATTAAGAGGTACAGACTTTCAGTCATAAGATAAATAAGTCATGGGCTATAATATACAGCATAAAGAACTTGGTCATTAATACTGGAATAACTTCGCATGGGGACTTATGGTTACTAGAATAATTATGGTGATTATTTCATACTGTATTTAAATATTGAATCACTATGCTATCTACTTTCAACTAGCATAATGTTATAGGTCAACTATATATCAATTTTTAAAAAAATGCAAAATAGTATGGAAAAAAGTTGGAAAGTGTTAGGGAACTATGATAGACATAGTGGACAGGTACTAGAGAACCAGCACACAGGAGAATGTTTTTCCCTAAGAAAAAACCCTTGGAAAAGACCCTGATGCTGGGAAAGACTGAGGGCAGTAGGAGAAGGGGACGACAGAGGATGAGATGGTTGGATGGCATCATCGACTCGATGGACATAGGTTTGGGTGGACTCCAGGAGTTGGTGATGGACAGGGAGGCCTGGCACGCTGCGATTCATGAGGTCACAAAGAGTTGGACACGACTGAGTGACTGAACTGAACTGAAGAAGAAACCCAGAAAATAGAAGGTAACTAAAATTTAAAGTGGTATTAAACGAAGATTTAGATCTATGAATTACAGAATTCACCATGTGCTAGGCAAAACTGGTTCGGAACAATCTGTCCTGGATATATCCTAGTAAATATTCAGACCTTCAGAAATAAACAATAATATGGGTAGCTAAAAGGAAACATCATGCAACCTCTGATTCTTTTTTCATTAAATGCTGAGAGGCAGTTGTAGAATATCTTAAAGATCCTCATGGAAATAAAGTTGATGCAACTATTTTACAGATAAGCTTTCTACGTTCAAAGGCTATTTTTTAATTTTTTAATTGAAGGATAATTGCTTTATAGAGTTTTGTGGTTTCCTATCATGCATCAACAAGAATCAGCCATAGGTACACCCATGTCTCCTCACTCCGGGACCTCCCTCCCATCTCCCTCCCCATCCCACTCTTCAACCTGTCACAGAGCCCCTGGGTTCCCTGAGTCATACAGCAAATTTCCATTGGCTTTCTATTTTACATATGGTATTGTAAGTTCCCATGTTACTCTCTACATACATCTCACCCTCTCCTTCCTCCCCCCCCTGGTGTCCATAATTCTGTTCTCTATATCTGTTTCTCCATTGCTGCCCTGCAAATAAATTCATCAGTACCACCTTTCTAGATTCCATATATATGCATCAGTATATGATATTTATATTTCCTTTTCTGACTTCCTTCACTCTGTATAATAGGTTCTAGGTTCATCCACCTCATTAGAATAGAGTCAAAAGGGAAATGTGTTCCTTTTATGACTAAGTACAATTCCATTGTATATATGTACCACAGCTTCTTTATCTATTCATCTGTTGATGGACATCTAGGTTGCTTCCATGGTCTAGCTATTGTAAATAATGCTGCAATGAACATTGGGGTACATGTGGCTTTTTCAATTTTGGTTTCCTCAGGGTATATGCCTAGGAGTGAGATTGCTGGATCATATGGTGGTTTTATTCCTAGCTTTTTAAGGAATCTAAATACCATCTTCCATAGTGGCTGTATCAGTTTACATACCCACTAGCAATATAAGAGTGTTCCCTTTTCTCCACACCCTCTCCAGCACTTATTGTTTGTAGACTTTTAATGATGGCCATTCTGACTGGTGTGAGGTGGTATCTCATTGTAGTTTTCATTTGCATTTATCTAATAATGAATGATATTGAGCATCTTTTCATATGCTTGTCAAAGGCTATATATATTTTTTAACAAACAGCAGCTCAATGCTTATCTTTATTGTAATCTCACCTTGAAGCAACTATTAATACTAAAGCTTTAATCCAACAATAAAGTGCCCATGGAAAATATGGCAATTACACTAATGATTTTTTTAAATGTTGAAAAGTAGTAAATTTAGAAGAGAGAATAATTTATTTAGTCTTTTGAACAAATGGTTCTGATGAAATATTTAATGTCTATAGTCAATTTAGATGAAATTTATGAAACTCTTAGACTGATAAACATGATAAAATTTATAAATTTGAAAGCCTTGGAAGCAACTTCTTTATGACCTGAATCAGTATTCTATTTTTATTATATCTTCAAGAAAAGTAATTCATCAAGGCCAAGAATCAGGGGCATAAAATAAAATTCACCTGCTTTTGTTTTAATTTTGCAGAGACAGAAAGAAAAAAGAGGCTTTTCTTTGCCTAGCTAAGAATCCCAGAGAAGAATGCTTTTGAAATATTTACTAATGTTCCTATGCTACCACTATTCACCAAGAAAAGCTATCAGATTTTAGGAAAAAAAGGATAGATGCATTCTTTTTCGCATTTTCTGATGAGAATAAGGTTACTGAGAGAGAACAGATAGAGAATAGATAGAATAGATAGAAATAAGAGAATAGATAGAAATGGAGTTGCATGTTTAAGGCATAAGAGCCTGAGGAACTGGAGAGAAAATAGAGGTCTAGAGCTGTAGCAGTCCACTCCAGTGTTCTTGCCTGGAGAATCCCAGGGACGGAAGAGCCTGGTGGGCTGCCTCTGTGGGGTCACACAGAGTCGGGCACAACTGAAGCAGCTTAGCAGCAGCAGCAGCAGCAGCAGAGCAGTAGCAAATCTTCCCTGTTGCAATCTGAGTACTTCCTAGAGGAACCTGTATAGGAAGTTCCACTCTGAAGTATTGAATGATGGGGTCTGCTGCTATTTCTAGTTACTCTGTGTTCCTGGCGCCAACCCAATTGCATTCCAGTAAATAAACCGCGAAGAAACCAATGTTTATGGAAAGAATTTAAGGGTAGCAAAAGAAATAGATTGTTATTTTCAAAAGTTTCAGCCCTAAGAGACTCATGGCAAAGGAAACCTGATAAATAAGAGGTAGGAGTCCTACATCTGTTTGGATAAAATGCTGTCAGAATGATGTGAGGAGAAAAGATAAAGAAAAATAAGAACAAATAGATACTATAAGGCCTTCCTCCTCTTGGCTTTTCCAGAAATCTCACACTGATGTTATACTCCATTTCCCATTGTGGGTCTTGGAGGAAGGCCCCAGGAGTTAAATAATCTCATATTGTGGCCTGTCATAAAAGGGTTGAGACAAATTGTGAAGTTTTCTGCACCATGCTGTGGCATAGAAGTACAGCTCTCTCTGTGGACCTCAATCCCCTGAAGGGCCACAGATAGCCCTGTGATTTTTCCTGAGGTTTCTAGAAAATGAAAGGGTTAGTTGTTCACTTGTGTACAACTCTCTGTGACCCTCATGGACTGTAGCCTGCTGGAATTCTCCAAGTAAGAATACTGGAGTGGGTTGCCATGCCCTTCTCCAGGGGATCTTCCCAACCCAGGGATCGACTCAAGGTTACTAGAACCTAGACATAAAAGCTTGATACAGATGTCTTTGAGCAGTACATTGGAATCAGCAGAGAGGAACCCAGAAAAAATGACCTCAGCAATCATGACCAAGAGTGACTCAGTCATGTCCCAGGTAGAGAGACTGCAAGCCCAGGATCTGTCCAGAGAAACTGTCAGGGAGGCCAACATGAGAAGAAGGTAGGTGAAAGAAAGCTCCCTTCTCTTTTGCCTTAGCTTATGTGAGCTCCTCCAATTTCAAAGTTGTAAAGCAGAGGAAGACAGCCTCCAAATATACCTATGTCAGATTCCTTCTACTATTCAAACTCATAATAGCATTAGGTGATGAATATGAAATTGCCATTTCTATAGACTAACAGTTAAATATTGTCAATTTCATAGGGTTATAGAAAAATAAAGTTGCATTTGCTTTTAGAGAAAACATTTTTTTTAATTTATTTTTTATTGATGGATAATTGCTTTACAGAATTTTGCTTTTTTCTGTCAAACCTCAATGTAAATCAGCCATAGGTATACATATATTCCCTCCCTTTTGAAACTCCCTCCCCAAATCCCAGCCCTCTAGGTTGATAGAGAGCCCTTGTTTGAGTTTCCTGAGCCATACAGCAAATTCCCGTTGGCTATCTATTTTACATATGGTAATGTAAGTTTCCATATTACTCTTTCCATACATCTCACCCTCTCCTCTCCCCTCCCCATGTCCATAAGTCTATTTTCTATGTCTCTTTTAGAGAAAGCATTTTTAACTTTTATTTTGAAATCATTATAGATTCACAGAAAATTATTAAAAGAATACATAGATTCTCATGACCCTGTCATACATTTAGATTTACATTTTAAAAATTGCATTTCCACTGTTTATAGAACACTTGTATATTTGTAAACATTTCTGCATAATTTTCTAATATAGCAATCTTTTTCTGGTAGTTTTCCTATCATTTCTTTAGATGTGAAAAATAAAAATTAAGTTATATAGCTTCTAAGCACTAACACTGGAAACAAAATTTATATCTGTTTTCAATTTTATTGAATTCTACAACTCCAAGTTAATCTGGAATAATACTTTCTTCCCATTTAAATTCTATCTATAAGACTGGCTGAATAGAGGCAGATCTACCTAAATCTAAAAGTTTTTCCTTAGTGTTTTCATTTTCTCTTTCTGATTATAAGTATTTCCATAATAAAGATTTTAATCTCTTGTATAATAGAAATCTCTTCTCAGTTTTTCCAATGTCTTTTTATGTTTGTTTATAATTGTTTAGAATGAGAGGATTTATTATTGCTCAGTGTACTGATGAATTCTTTTTATTTTCCTACCTTGAATTTTCAATCGTGTCAGCCATATTTTTTCTATTTTATATCATGTTTAATTTTGAAATTTACTATCTCTAGAATATATGTATCTATTGGTTGTGAATGTTTTGTGACAGGATTCATTGTTACTTTTTAATATATTAAAAAGTAATGAGAATCCCACCATCACTTATTAATTTGTCTACTAATTTGAATCTCTTTTTTTCTGTAAATGAAACTGTTCTATAAAGGTACATCATAGAAAAATTTTACCTGGACTTTTCTTTTGTTCCCATAATCTTTATGCATATATATATTCTGTATAAGAGCCATCACATTATATAAATTATTTCAATTCTAAAATGCTATGATGTCAGGAAATGCAAATGCCTTTTACTATGATTTTTTTGTCTGTAAGGTAAAAGTTTTATTAATCTCATCCTAAAAATACCTCCAGTTTAATTTGGCAGTCATATTATAGAGATCAATAAAAACCAATCTGAGATTTTACTGGATTAATATTAACTGTTTACATTGATGGGGATCTAGAATCTGTGCCATTATGATGCCTGCCGTCTGGGAGAAGAGCGTGGGTTCTTTGTTGTCCTTGATAAATGCTTTCCATGGCTGGTATTCTCTCCTTATGTGCTTCACTTGTTTGTTTTCTTGTTTGGAAATATTTTAACCTTTTGCATTGAAAGCACAGTTCCACATTCCCCAAAGTATATTCTTTGGAGATACTAACCATGACTCTGACAAAATATGTTTTATGGTGTTACATCTAGGACATGCTGATGTAAGTTTAACAGCTTTCTTTTCCATTTACTTGTCAAATCTTTGCATATTCTGATTTTATTGCAAATTTTAAAGGAGTTAGGCTTTCCTCAAATTTATTTGACCACAAAACTAATTTCTCATGGGTCATATTAGGTTTGTTTTTCCGTCACTCAGTCTTGTCCAACTCTATGCAACCCCATGGACTGCAGCTCATCAGGCTCTTCTGTCTCCCAGAGTTTGCTCAAACTCATGTCACTGAGTTGATGATGATGTTATTAAACCATCGCATTCTCTGTCACCACCTTCTCCTCCTGCCCTCTATCTTTCCAGAATCAGGGTCTTTTCCAGTGAGTCGGCTCCTTGCATCAGGTGGCCAAAGAATTGGAGCTTCACCTTCATCATCAGTCATTTCAATAAATGTTCAGTGTTGATTTCCTTTAGGATTCACTGGTTTGATCTCCTTGTGGTCCAAATGACCCTCAAGAGTCTTCTCCAACAACACAGTTTGAAAGCATCAGTTCTTCAGTGCTCAGCCCTCTCTGTGGTCTAACTCTCACAACCACATATGACTACTGGAAAGCCATGGCTTTGAGTGTATGGATATTTGTTAGCAAAGTGATGTCTCTTCTTTTTAATGTGCGTTGTAGATTTGTCATAGCTTTTCTTTCAAGGAGCAAACGTCTTTTAATTTCATGGCTGCAGTCACCATCCACAGTGATTTTGGAGCCCAAGAAAGTAAAATCTGTCACTCTGTCACTGTTTCCATTTTTTCCCCATCTATTTGCCAGGAAGTAATTATCTTGTTAATGAGAATCCACTAGGTCTGTTATCTTGGTTACATCTGAGGTCACTTTTCTTCTATAAGTAAAGAAGTATCTCTTGGAATTTCTTTTGATAAGGATTTTACTGGTGCCAAATTCTGTTCTGTTTTTTTAAAAATTAGTTCACTTCATTCTTGAAAGATATATTAGTTTGGTATATAAATGTATTGTGTGGTATATAAGAAAGTATATCTTCTCAGCATGTTACAGATGTTTTGTATTGGCTTTCATTGCTCATGGTGAAAAATCATCAGTCTCATTTTTTTCATTTGTACAAGTAGATAAATCTGTGTGTGTGTGTGTGTGTGTTTTGGTAGCTCAGTCATGTCTGATTCTGTGTGGCCCCATGGACTGCAGTCTGCCAGGCTCCTCTGTGGTCTTTGCTAGTCCCTTTACAGATATTCTTTATTTTTTTCTATTACGTGCTTTTATTATATATAAAAATATATTTAGGAGGATAATGGATATCTTGCACTGCTCATGGTACATTCTTTGCCAATGTTTCTTCGTGTATTGCATCTACTCTATTTTTCTCTCTCCATTCTAAAATTGCAAGCTGAATATATGATGGATCTTAGCAGTCTATCCCGTTCTGTCTTTAGCTATTTTCATTACTTTTCATATTTCTGTCTCTTTCTGTTTATTCTAGATAAATTTCTATTTTATATCTTTTAATTTGTGAATTTTCTGTTCAACCATGTGTATCTTCTTTTAAATACATTCAATGAGTTTTCAATATTAATTACTGTATTGTTCCATACGTATTATTTTTTTTCAAGAACTTATTGTTTCAACTAATCTTTTGCCCTTTGCTCATATAATTAATCTTAATACATGAAAAGGTTTATATAGATATATAAATTATATACATTATATAGCATGTATGACATAGTTATATAATGTATAAAAGTATGTAACATATATGCGAATTAGTTTTATATGTTGTCTCTGATATTTTTAGCACTTGATGTCTAAATACAGTTGCCTGTTATCTGTCAGGATTTTTCATGGCAATCTCATTTCTATGTGTGATTTTTAAGTTTGGGGTTTGAACTCAAATTCTTTTGAAGTTTGTGGGAATCCTTTAAAACTTGTATTAAAAATGGCTCCAGGGATGCTTTTTATTTGTATCTTCGAGACATTTGAGGGTATGACAAAAAGGGATTTTTTTCCAAACCCTATATTTAGTCTAAAGTGTTTTGGACTACTCAGGCAAATTTTATTTGAATGTAAACCTGTATGAGGGCCATTTATGATTACAAAATCATATGATTCATAGATTTTCTTTTTCTTTTTCCTTTCACCTAGAAAATGTTTCCAGCTACCAATTTTTATTAACTTTCTCTGGGAGATAATTTTAGTCAGTTCAATTTTCGATGGTATTATCTCTGTGATGAGACTTTCCCGTTAGATGTACCAAGCAGGTTGGGTATCTGTTCCTTGTTTTCTGTGCCTTTCCAAGCAGGGGAAAGTAAAACTGAAAATTAGTCAGATACAAAATTTTTTTCAGGGCACAAACTTACTTTAATAATTCTTTTCTCTTCAAGTTCAGTCTAAGGTATGTGATGTCATTTCAGCTGAAACCATATAAAACCAATAACTCAGGTTTCATTTCTTGAGTGACAAGCCTGACCCTAGCCCCTGGCTTCAAACTGTAAGGCTGGCTCACATGGAACATTTTGGGTGTGATTATCCATCACATTCTTCTACCTGCTTCTTCTTCCTTAGGACCTGAATCTCAGAAGGTCCCTAGATTTTGCCCTGTTTCAAAAATAATTTTTAAAAATTTCCTCCCCATAGCCTATTGACGTACTTATTTTCAAATTATTCAGGCTACATACACACATTCAAATATAGTGTGTATATATATATATATAATATATATGCATATGTACATGTTATACTAATATAGAAATTTCTTATAATTTACCTCTGATTTATATTTATTCTGGTTAAAATGTTACTTTATAGCATGAACTTTCACAGCCATGTCAATAGTTCCTATTTTCAGTGGCTTTTAGATTTAAAAATATCATAAAAATAAAAGAAAAAAACCCTTCACAAATGCCAACTAAATCCTGGTGATAAAAGACCAGAACAGTCCACTACATATTTCAAATAATATTTATGTAACTTAGTGGCCTGACTGAAAGGCTAAAATTTATGATCTATTTTTTTAAAAATTTCCTGATGGATAGAAGCTAGAGATAAAAAAAATTTTTTTAGTTCAACAACCACAAAACAACAAATCCTTATATTAATGATCTTATTTTAAAGTTATATCAAGTTAGTGTTTTCATTAGTTTGAATAATAAAATGCTTATTTGTGTAGTCACAGGGAAACTTAAGGACAACACCAAGGCTGAGTAATAAAGCAGATTTTTCCCAAGTACACACAAAACTTTCCCTTGTAGTCACTAAGAAATAAATTTAGGGGACATCTACTGAGAAGAGATTTAAGTCTCATCTACAGGAATTAAATTAGAGTGGTATAGGAAGTAAGATATCAATATTGGGTTGACATACTGTAAATATTGGGACTATTTCAAAAAAAGTATACTTACTCTATAATTGTTATACTAAAATAAACTGAAACAGAAATTGTTCCTTGATCCACTCTGCCTAATGGGAATCTCTCTCCCACTCCTCTTTCCAACCCCAAATCCCCATGTATGCATTTTTTAAAGTGCATCATATATGTATTAATTTGCTTTTTTATAAACAAGAAAGGAGAGGGTTAACACAATATAAAAGAAGGTCTGATGCAAACAGATTTGCTAGACTAGGGTATATAAGGGAAATACAAAAGTTTCTCTATGGATACAGAGTGCTCAATATTCTCTCCCTTTGATAAAACACTGCCATGATGCTACTTTTGATAAAACATGGGTCTTTATTCTGATTGCCTGAACAACATGTATCCCACTGGTTCCAATCAATGGTTTCCAGGTGCTGAAAATATGCAAAGCGGGAAATAAAAAGCCTCTCTGAATAATTTATTGTCCTAGATTTCTTCAATTATCGTCCATAATTCTGATATCATGATTAATACTAAAAAAGAAAAATTTTTGCTCAATATATGAAATCCTTGTTATAAAGAGTTTATTATTATAATTGAAGATAAATAATAACTCATAAAAGACAGGTTGGAAAAAAATCTGAATTAGTAAAAGTTTAGTCAGTTTTTATTATCAGGTCTTATATAAGGGTGACTCTTATATGAAGCTGTTTTCTAAATAATTTGTCAGGGATAAAATGCATAAAATGTGAGCAACAATAGGATTACAAATGGCTGGAACACCAGAAATATTATTTTTAAAAAGATTTTATTAAATATGGAGTTACCACAAAGATTACAAGCTATATATTGATTTTAAACCATAAACATAGAATTTAAATCCATGTTTTCTTTATGCTTATTAAGAGAGAGAACATTTATTCAAACTAAAGTCACTCATATGTTACTTTCTGACTTAATTCCTTCGTTACTCTGGATATAGAGCTTCTTTTCTTAATTCACTATGCGTGTTTGTATTGCTAAACAATATATTGTTTGTTTTAACTCTGAACTTTATTACAATGGACTTATAGTTTGATGAGTTTTTGAGAATATATCTAGAGATTTCTCTAGGAAAAAATAATTTATTTCCTTTCAGTTCAGTTCAGTTACTCAGTCGTGTCCGACTCTTTGCAACCACATGGACTGCAGCACGCCAGGCTTCCCTGTCCATCACCAATTTCTGGAGCTTACTGAAACTCATGTCCATAGAATTGGTGATGCCATCCAATCATCTCAGCCTCTTTCATCCCCTTCTCTTCCTGCCTTCAATCTTTTGCAGCATCACGGTCTTTTCCAGTGAGTAGATTCTTCACATCATGTGGCCAAAGTCTTGTAGTTTCAGCTTCAGCATCAGTCCTTCCAATGAATATTCAGGACTGATTTCCTTTAGGATGGACTGGTTGGATCTCCTTGCAGTCCAAGGGACTCTCAAGAGTCTTCTCCAATACCACAGTTCAAAAGCATCAATTCTTTGGTACTCAGCTTTCATTATAGTCCAACTCTCACATCCATACATGACTACAGGAAAAACCACAGCTTTGATGAGATGGACCTTTGTTGGCAAAGTAATATCTCTGCTTTTTAATATGCTATGTAGGTTGGTCGTAGCTTTTCTTCCAAGGAGCAAGTGCCTTTTAATTTCATGGCTTCAGTCACCATCTGCAGTGAGTTTGGAGCCCCCAAAAAAGTTAATCAGTTTTCATTGTTTCCCCAAATATTTGCCATGAAGTGATGGGACGAGATGCCACGATCTTGGTTTTCTGAATGTTGAGTTTTAAGCCAACTATTCACTCTCCTCTTTCACTTTCAGCAAGAGTCTATTTAGCTCTTCTCTTTCTGCCATAAATGTGGTGTCATCTGCATATCTGAGGTTACTGATATTTCTCTTGGCAATCTTGATTCCAGCTTTTGCTTCATCCAGCCCAGCGTTTCTGCCTATAAGTTAAATAAGCAGGGTGACAATATACAGCCTTGATATACTCCTTTCCCGATTTGGAACCAGTCTGTTGTTCCATGTACAGTTAACTGTTGCTCTTGACCTGCATACAGATTTCTCAGGAGGCAGGTAAGGTGGTCTAGTATTTCCATCTCTTTCAGAATTTTCTACAGTTTGTTGTGATCCACACAGTCAAAGGCTTTGGTATAGTCAATAAGGCAGAAATAGATGTTTTTCTGGAACTTTCTTGCTTTTTTGATGATCCAACGAAATGGATCGATAATGTTGGAAATTTGTTCTGGTTCCTCTATCTTTTCTAAATCCAGCTTGAACATCTGGAAGTTTGCAGTTCACATTCTGTTGAAGCCTGGCTTGGAGAATTTGAGCTTTACTTTGCTAGCATGTGAGATGAGTACAATTTTGCGATAGTTTGGTCATTCTTTGGCCTTGCCTTTCTTAGGGATTGGAATGAAAACTGACCTTTTCCAGTCCTGTGGCCATTGCTGAGTTTTCCAAATTTGCTGGCCTATTGAGCACAGCACTTTAACAGCATCATCTTTTAGGATTTGAAATAGCTCAACTGGAATTCCATCACCTCCACTAACTTGTTCATAGTGATGCTTCCTAAGGCCCACTTGGCTTCGCATTGCAGGATGTCTGGCTCAAGGTGAGTGATCACACCATCGTGATTGTCTGGGTCATGAAGATCCTTTTTGTACAGCTCTCTGTGTATTCTTGCCACCTCTTCTTAATATATTCTGCTTCCATTAGGTCCATACTATTTCTGTCCTTTATCAAGCCCATCTTTGCATGAAATGTTCCCTTGGTACCTCAAATTTTCTTGAAGAGATCTTTAGTCTTTCCCATTCTATTATTTTCCTCTATTTCTTTACATTGATCACTGAGGAAGGCTTTCTTAACTTCCTTCCTATTCTTTGGAACTCTGCATTCAAATGAGTATATCTTCCTTTTCTCCTTTGCCTTTCACCTCTCTTCTTTACACAGCTATTTGTAAGGCCTACTCAGACAACTGTTTTGCCTTTTTGCATTTATTTTTCTTGGAAATGGTCTTGATCACTGCTTCCTGTATGATGTCATGAACCTCCATCCATAGTTCTTCATGCACTCTATCAGATCTTATCCCCTGAGTCTCTTTGTCACTTCCACTGTATAATCTTAAAGGATTTGATTTTTGTCATACCTGAATGGTCTAATGGTTTTCCCTACTTTCTTCAATTTCAGACGGAATTTGACAATAAGGAGTTTATGTTCTGAGCCACAGTCAGCTCCTGGTCTTGTTTTTGCTGATTGTATAGAGTTTCTCCATTTTTGACTGCAAGGAATATAATCAGTCTGATTTTGTTATTGACCATCTTGTGATGTCCATGTGTAGACTCTTCTCTTGTCTTGTTGGAAGAGGGTGTTTTCTATGACCAATATATTCTCTTGGCAAAACTCTATTAGGTTTTGCCCTACTTCATTCTGTACTCTAAGGCCAAATATTCCTTTTCCTGCAGGTATTTCTTGACTTCCTACCTTTGCATTCCAGTCCCTATAATGAAAAGGACAAGTTTTTTTGAGTGTTAGTTCTAGAAGGTCTTGTAAGTCTTTATAGAACCATTCAACTTCAGCTTCTTCATCATTCCTGGTTTTGGCATAGACTTGGATTACTGTGATATTGAATGCCTTGGAAATGAACAGAGACCATTCTGTCGTTTTTGAGATTGCTTTCAAGTGCTACATTTCAGACTCCTTTTTGACTATGATGGCTTTTTTGACTGCTCTATTTCTTCTAAGGGATTCTTGCCCATACTAATAGATATAATGGTCATCTGAGTTAAATTCATCCATTCTAGTCCACTTCAGTTCGCTGATTCCTAAAATGTCAGTGTTCACTCTTGCCATCTCCTATTTGACTACTTCCAATATACCTCGATTCATGGACATAACATCCCAGGTTCCTATGCAGCATTTCTCTTTACAGCATCAGACTTTACTTCCATCACTTGTCGCATCCACAACTGGCTGTTGTTGTTGTTGTTGTTGTTGTTGTTTCTTCCACATTGGCTCCATCTCTTCATTCTATCTGGAGTCCTTTCTCCACTGATCCCCAGTAGCATATTGGGTACCTTCCAACCTGGGAGTTTGTCTTTCAGTGTCCTATCTTTTTGCCTTTCATAGTTTTCATGGGGCTCAAGGCAAGAATATTGAAGTGGCTTGCCATTCCTGACTCCAGTAGACTACATTTTTTCAGAACTCTGCACCGTGGCCCGCCCATCTTGGGTGATCCTACAGGGCCTGGCTCATAGTTTCATGGAGTTAGGCAAAGTGTGGTCCATGTGATCAGATTGGTTAGTTTTCTGTGGTTGTGGTTTTTGGTGTGTCTGCTCTCTGATGGAAAAGGTTAAGAAGTTTATGGAAGCTTCCTGATGAGAGAGCCTGGCTGAGGGGGAAACTGGGTCTTGTTCTGATGGGCTGGGCTGTGTTCCCTCCCTGTTATTTGACCTGAGGCCAAACTATGGTGGGTAATGAAGATAATGGGGACCTCGGTCCAAAGGTCCCATGCACGCACTGCTGCACTCAGTGCCCCCAACCCTGCAGCAGGCCGCCGCCAACCCACTCCTCCGCCAGAGACTCCGGACATCATGGCCAAGTTTGCGTCGGTCTCTTGTGGGGTCACTCCTCCTTTCTCCTGGGTCCTGGTGTGCACAAGGTTTTGTTTGAGGGCACAAACTGGACTGTTTCTCCAGTCCTGTGTAAGTTCTGGAGGCTCCAGAGTGGAGTCAATGGCAACCTCCTCCAAGAGGGCGTATGCCATACCCAGGTCTGCTGCTGCTGCTGCTGCTGCTGCTGCTGCTAAGTCGCTTCAGTCGTGTCTGACTCTGTGTGACCCCATAGACGGGAGCCCACCAGGCTTCCCTGTCCCTGAGATTTTCCAGGCAAGAACGCTGGAGTGGGTTGCTATTTCCTTCTCCAATGCATGAAAGTGAAAAGTGAAAGTGAAGTCAGTCAGTCATGTCCAACTCTTAGCAATCCCGTGGACTGCAGCCCAGCAGGCTCCTCCGTCCATGGGATTCTCCAGGCAAGAGCACTGGAGTGGGGGCCACTGCTCTCCCAAAGCCCCCGCCCCTGCAGCAGGCCACACATTTTGTGTTACCATTGTTGTTTTATTGCATTGCTACTTCTTAAAATATCTTATGGATTCTAATCTTACCACTATTATTTCCTAACTTCTGCATACTTTGGGTTTTACCTTTGTTTACTAGTGTTTTAGGTGGAAAATTAGCTGTTTGAGACTTTCCTTTACTAGTATAAGTCCTTAATGCTATGAATCTAATTACATTCAGTTCATAATGTTTTATAAATTTCCTTTTGATTTCTTCACTGACCAATGGGTTATTTGTGGATGTTCTGTTTAGTTTTAAATTATTTGGAAATTTTCCAGGCATCTTTATTGATTTTAATTCTGTGATAACCAAAGAACATACTCTGTGTAATTTCATTCTTTATAAGATTTACTTTGGTCCAAAACATAGACTCTCTAGGTAAATGCTCTTCTTGTACTCAGAAAGAATGTTTATTCTGCTGTTATGCAGTGAGTTTTCTTCAAATGGCAGCTAGCTGAGTATCATCCAAGGCTTCTATATTTTTAATGGTTTTGTATCCACCTGTCTAATTAGTTAATGAAGGGTGGTTATTAAAAGTCCCCAAAGAGGAGTGTGGCCTTTTCTATTTTTCATATCACTTTTACTAGCTTTTATTTCATAAGTTCTGAAGGTCTAGCCCATTATTGTATTAATAACTTTATTACTATAAACATCTCTCTTCATTCTTAGTAATATGTCTTATGGCAAAATGTCCTTTAATATTTATTGAGTCATTCCACCTTTATTTGTAATGTTATTTGCATATATTTCTATCTTTCTAATAATTTATATTGTTTTGTTTAATGAGTTTTCTTTGTTGTTGTTGTTGTTGACAGTATAGAGGAAGCTTGTTTTCTTATTTCACTGAGTATTTCTTCCTTTTAATTGGAATGTTTAGGCCACTTACTTTGAATATGGTTAGCAATTTGTATGGGTTAAATCTACCACCTTCCTATGTGTTTTCTTATTTATCTCATCTGTTCTTTGCTCCTTTTCCTCTTTACACATCTAATTTGCTTTTTTTTTTTTTGTATTTAAGAGTTGCTTTTGTTTATAACTACAATTTTTTTGTTAAAGAAAAATTGAGAATAATTGACATTGCCTGGAGAATCCCAAGGACAGAGGAGCCTGGTGGGTTGCTGTCTATGGGGTCGCACAGAGTCAGACATGACTGAAGCAACTAAGCAGCAGAAGCAGCAACTGCATATTTAAAGTCTACAATATGATGATTTGATGTACATACACACTGTGGAATGGTTGTCAAGATCAATATAATTAGCATGTCCATCACCTCACATATTTAACTATTTGTTGTTTTTTATGGAAAGGTGCATTTAGGAGCTACTTTCAGCAACGTTGAAGTACAATACCATATTATTCCCTGTAGTCACCATGCTGTACATTAGATCCTCACCACCTATTATTCTTATAATTTAAAAGTTATATCCTTTGACCAACTTCATGCCATTTTTATTTTTCCCACCCCATAACCACTGACAACTACCATTCTATTCTCTGTTTCCATCAAATTCCATTAATTGGCTGAAAACTCACTGCATAACAGCAGAATAAACATTCTTTCCAAGTACAAGAAGAGCAAAAATTTAGAAATTTTAAATTTCTAAAATTCCACATATAATGTAGATAATGTATAATATTTGTCTTGTCTGATTTATTTCACTTAGCAAAATTATTCATCCATATTTTTGCAATAGGATTTCATTCTATTTTATGGCTGAATAATCTTCCATTATATATATATATATATATATATCACACACATTGGTGTATGTATATATGTATCTATATCTATACACACCCATTTTCCTTATCCATTCATACATCAAAGAACATTTAGGTTGCCTCCATATCTTAGTTATTGTAAATAATGCTATAAAGAACATGGGGGTGCATATGTCTTCAAGATTCTGATTTCAACTCCTTCAGATATATACGCAAGAATAGGATTGATGAATCATATAGTAGTTGATTTTTAATTGTAGGAGGAAGTGTCATACCGTTTTCCATAATCTCTGTACCAAATCACATTCCTGTCAACAGCATATGAGGATTTCAATTCCCTTTTCTCCACCTCTTTGCTAGCATTCATTTTCTTGTCTTTTTATTTTAGCCATCTTAGCAAGTGGAAGATTATATTTACCTTGTGGCAATGGTGAGCACTTCACTGGCACTGGTACTTAAGCTTAAGGCATGTCCAGATCCCCCATAGAACCAGGCTTTGTGTGTCTGGGGCCCATAACAAGATTCAGAACAACTTCAGCTAAGTTCTGACACTAAGGATCAAAGCCTGACTCGATACCCAAGGGGTGGGGCTCAAAGCAATAATGCTGCCTCAGTAATGGTGGGACAATTCTCTAACCTCAGCTGGTGCAGCTCTGGTCCTACCTTACATGGTTGTAGTGTTATGGCATCTTGATCCTGAAGAACCATATGGAGCAGCAACTGGGGCCCCTGAGGACGTGTCTCACCACAGAAACATCTCTGGTCTTGGTGGGGAGATGTTGCTGACAGGGGCTTCGGACAGCTCCATCAGCTGGGATCAGCCTTGGTGAAGACTGTGGGAGTCCCAGGTGGCAAAGACTGCACACTTCCATAGCAGGGATGTTTCCTGGGGTTCCCTACTCTCCTATTCCCTCTGGGTGCAATTCCTCTCCAGGCCCCTGCCTGGCACTGAGCTACTCTGTCGTGGGGAATGGGATGAGACAGGTAAAATGCTTCCTGTGCTTTTCTATGCAGTCACCTTCAGGTTTGAGGTTTGTAGGATTTTTTTTCTGGTTCTTTATTATACTCCAGAGCTTTCCCTGAGCTATTTTCCTTGGTTTCCCATTTTTATGTATTTTTGTTGCTTTTGTGGGGAAGATAAGCATTGTTTGTGTGTTTGTGTGTTTAGGAGTGATGTCTTAAAACAAGTAAGGTGGAGGGTTAAGATAAGTGTTGGGACCTCCTAATCCTCCATAATACCAAGTCTTATTTTAGGACATCTCTCCTAAAATATATGTGTTTAAACTAGATGCTACTTTCAAAGAATACTTCATGTATATTGTAATAACCATATAATTATATCTTCCCATTTGTCCCAGCCTTCATTTATTGTATACTTGAGTTTGGTTATAAAACAAATATATTACTTTTTGCTTTAAACAATTATCTTTTTAAAGATTAGAAACAAGTATACTTGTACCACATATTTACCATTTCGGATGTTCTTGGTTCTTTGTATAACCATAATTTCCATTTCGTATTATTTTCCTTACATGGCTGACTCTTGAACACACAGATTTGAACTGCTTAGGATCACTACATGTGGATATTTTTCAGTAGTAAATACTACAGTATGACAACATCTGTGGTTGGTTGAATCTGCAGATGGGGAGGAACTATGGGTATGGAGAGCTGACTATAAATTATACACGATTAACACTCTTATTTTTTAAGGATCTGCTGTACTTGAAAAACGTCCTTTATCATTTATTTAAGTGCTTCTCTGTCAGTGATGAATTCTTTCAACTTTAGTTTGTCTGAAAAAAATTTTTTTTTCCTCTTCATTCCAAAAGTTAATTTCGCTGGACAATGTATTCTAGATTGGCAGATTTTATTCTTTCATTACTGAAAAGACTTCATTCCAGTGTCTTCTGACCTGCACAGTATCTAATGAGAAGGCTAATTTTAGCTTTATGCCTCTGAAATTGTCTTCTTTCTTCTGACTTCTTTGAGGATTTTCTCTATATTATTAGTTTTCAATGATATACTTATATACTTCCCTGATGGCTCAAGTGGTAAAGAATCTGCCTGCAATGCAGGAAAACTGGGTTCACTTCCTGGGTTGGGAAGATCCTCAGGAGAAAGAAATGTCCAACCTACTCATATTTTTGCCTGGAAAATCCTATGGACAGAGGAGCCTGGCAGGCTACAGTCCATGGGGTTGCAAAGAATTGGACACGACTGAGCAATTAACACTTTCACTTTCACACTAGTGAGGTACAGCCTTGGTCTAGGACTCACTACCAGGGCAGTGCTTACTGAGAGCTTTATCTGAGCACTCTACATTAATATATTTTGAAATCTTTGCACTTTGAACAGTGGAAAACCAAACTATTCCCAGGTCTGTGTGAGGTTAAGTTGTGGTTCTTCTTACTTCTTTCAGACCTTTCTTTTTCTGACATTCAATATTTTCATCACATTTATGCTTGAATCAAGGCCCAGACAAAAATTTAGAGCATTATTTGCATATCTCTGGATTTCTATATCTCTACAACTCCCTCTTCTGTGTTACTTCATAATTTTAGTTGCTTTTGTCTCTCTGAAGTCTGAAATCTTGTCTCCTTGATTCAGTGAAAACACTTTGTTTTGTCTGATTTCCCCTTTCCTATGGAAATTCCAGGCAGCAAGCTGAGTGAGTCATAAGCTCTTCTTAGTTTATTTCTCTGAGATTGTTGCTCTATTGTTCTCATTGCACAAGAAATGAAAATGGATGTTTCCTAGTACATAAGATTAAAAAAATAATAATGAGGTCATTGTGTTCAGTTTTCTCATGTATAAGACAGCAAGATCAGTCTGTTTCCTATGACTTTATCATGGCAGAAGCAGAGAGTCCAGTTGGTTTAATATTGTTTGTGTCCAGTACACTTGTAAAACTTTTAATTTTTTTATTTTAACTGTGCATGTGTGCTAGCTCTCTTGTCATGTCCAACTCTGTGAATCTATGGACTGTATCCTGCCAGGCTCTTCTGTTCATAGAATTCTCTAGGCAAGAATACTGGAGTGGGTTGCCATGCCCTCCTCCAGGGGATGTTCCCAACCCAAGGATCGAACCTGTGACTCTTACATATCTCTGAATTGGCAGGTGATTTCTTTACCACTAGCACCACCTAGGTTGGGAGAATTTTCTGTGTTGTATACTATATTTTCTGGAATAATCTAATTTCTATCTTTTCAATTAAATATTTCTTTTCTTACTTATGTGAAGCATTTGGGATCTCCTTACAATACAGAATAAAAACAGTGCTATAAGGCACACTTCTTTTATCACAAATGGAATAATTTTTGTTTCAATATTTTTTAAACACTGTTTAAAGATACCCTATATTAATTCAAGGAAATCCCTCTGTTTCTAATTTTAATGAACACTTTTCCTAAAAGAATGTTAGATTTAATTATATGCTTGCTTCTATGAAATAGTATTTTTTTTTCTTTATAAGCATGATTTTTTTTTTATTATGTCCTTGCTTTCAAGTAGTTATTTAGGAAATAATTATCAGTTTTAAAGTTTTTGGAAGTATTTTTTCAGTAATTATAAAATTCTTATATATATAATAGTGAATATTTGTATATTCTTTTTCTGTCTTCTAGAATAGTAGTGAGTAGTAGTGAAGTCACTCAGTTGTGTCCGACTCTTTGTGACCCCATGAACTGTAGCCTACCAGGTTCCTCCATCCATGGGATTTTCCAGGCAAGAGTACTGGAGTGGGTTGCCATTTCCTTCTCCAGGAGATCTTCCTGACTCAGGGATCGAACCTGTGTCTCCCGCATTGTAGGTAGACGCTTTACCGTCTGAGCCACAAGGGAAATTTTTCCCTCCTTGACAGTTCTTTTAACTTGTTAATTAAACCATCTGGAACCGCTGCTTTCTTTTTTAGCAAGTTTTGACTTGCTACGCTTTTTTATTAATTGATCAATGCACCAAATATATTTTTAATGCCTATCCTATACCTGGCACTGTTTTAAATATCAAATATGCACTAGCTATAAAACAAACCGAGAAGAAAAACATCCCTATATAATGGAGTTTACAATCCAGTGGAAGTATTCAGATATGTTCCAAATATATAGAAAAAATGAGTGCAGGTGGCAGCAGCAAGCCAGTGCACTGAGTGCAGGCGGTGGTAGTGAGCCGGCACACTGAGCGTGGCTGAGAGGAACTACCCCACGTCAGAGGTCAGGGGCAGCAGCCAAGAGTGCCAGGCTGTGACAGCGCAGGAACAGCCGAGAGGAGCTACCTGGCGTCTGAGCTCAAGGGCAGCGGCCGAGAGGAGATGCGCCACATCCGAGGTCAGGGGCGGCGGCCCGGAGGAGCCATCCCGAGCCCGAGGCCAGGGAGGCGGCTGGGAGGAGCCACTCACGCCCGAGGGCTGGGCCGGCAGCCAGGAGGTGCCACCCAAGGAACTCCTGGCTGCGCAGGCGCAGGAGGGCCTAGAGGAGCTATCCAACATTGAAGGTCAGGAACGGCGGCAGTAAGGGAGATACCCCTCGTCCAAGGTAAGAAGCAGCGGCTGTGCTTTGCTGGAGCAGCCGTGAAGAGATACCCCACGCCCAAGGTAAGAGAAACCCAAGTAAGATGGTAGGTGTTGCAAGAGGGCATCAGAGGGCAGACACACTGAAACCATACTCACAGAAAACTAGTCAATCTAATCACACTAGGAACACAGCCTTGTCTAACTCAATGAAACCAAGCCATGCCTGCAAGGCAACCCAAGATGGGCGGGTCATGGTGGAGAGGTCTGACAGAATGTGGTCCACTGGAGAAAGGAATGGCAAGCCACTTCAGTATCCTTGCCTTGAGAACCCCATGAACAGTATAAAAAGGCAAAAATGATAGGATACCAAAAGAGAAACTCCCCATGTCAGTAGGTACCCAATATGCTACTGGAAATCAATGGAGAAATAACTCCAGAAAAACGAAGGGATGGAGCCAAAGCAAAAACAGTACCCAGCTGTGGCTGTGACTGGTGATAGAAGCAAGACCCGATGCTATAAAGAGCAATATTGCATAGGAACCTGGAATGTCAGGTCCATGAATCAAGGCAAATTGGAAGTGGTCAAACAAGAGATGGCAAGGGTGAACGTCGGTATTCGAGGAATCAGCGAACTAAAATGGACAGGAATGGGTGAATTTAATTCAGATGACCATTATATCTACTACTGCGGGCAGGAATCCCTCAGAAGAAATGGAGTAGCCATCATGGTCAACAAAAGAGTCCGAAATGCAGTACTTGGATGCAACCTCAAAAACAACAGAATGATCTCTATTCGTCACAAGAGAAGACTCTACACATGGACATCACTAGATGGTCAACACGAAATCAGACTGATTATATTCTTTGCAGCCAAAGATGGAGAAGCTCTATACAGTCAACAAAGACAAGACCAGGAGCTGACTGTGGCTCAGATCATGAACTCCTTATTACCAAATTCAGACTCAAATTGAAGAAAGTAGGGAAAACCGCTAGACCATTCAGGGATGACCTAAATCAAATCCCTTTTGATTATACAGTGGAAGTGAGAAATAGATTTAAGGGCCTAGATTTGATAGATAGAGTGCCTGATGAACTATGGACAGAGGTTCGTGACATTGTACAGGAGACAGGGATCAAGACCATCCCCATGGAAAAGAAATGCAAAAAGCAAAATGGCTGTCTGGGGAGGCCTTACAAATAGCTGTGAAAAGAAAAGAGGCGAAAAGCAAAGGAGAAAAGGAAAGATATAAGCATCTGAATGTAGAGTTCCAAAGAATAGCAAGAAGAGATAAGAAAGCCTTCTTCAGCGATCAATGCAAAGAAATAGAGGAAAAGAACAGAATGGGAAAGACGAGAGATCTCTTCAAGAAAATTAGAGATACCAAGGGAACATTTCATGCAAAGACGGGCTCGATAAAGGACAGAAATGGTCTGGACCTAACAGAAGCAGAAGATATTAAGAAGAGGTGGCAAGAATACATGGAAGAACTGTACAAAAAAGATCTTCACGACCGAGATAATCATGATGATGTGATCACTAATCTAGAGCCAGACATCTTGGAATGTGAAGTCAAGTGGGCCTTAGAAAGCATCACTACAAACAAAGCTAGTGGAGGTGATGGAATTCCAGTTGAGCTGTTTCAAATCCTGAAGGATGATGCTGTGAAAGTGCTACACTCAATATGTCACCAAATTTGAAAAACTCAGCAGTGGCCACAGGACTGTAGAAGGTCAGTTTTCATTCCAATCCCAAAGAAAGGCAATGCCAAAGAATGCTCAAACTACCGCACAATTGCACTCATCTCACATGCCAGTAAAGTAATCCTCATTCTCCAAGCCAGGCTTCAGCAATACGTGAACCGTGAACTTCCTGATGTTCAAGCTGGTTTTAGAAAAGGCAGAGGAACCAGAGATCAAATTGCCAACATCCACTGGATCATGGAAAAAGCAAGAGAGTTCCAGAAAAATCTACTTCTGCTTTATTGACTATGCTAAAGCCTTTGACTGTGTGGATCACAATAAACTGTGGAAAATTCTGAAAGAGATGGGAATACCAGATCACCTGACCTGCCTTTTGAGAAATCTGTATGCAGGTCGGGAAGGAACAGTTAGAACTGGACATGGAACAACACACTGGTTCCAAATAGGCAAAGGAATCCGTCAAGGCTGTATACTGTCACCCTGTTTATTTAACTTATATGCAGAGTACATCATGAGAAATGCTGGACTAGAAGAAACACAAGCTGGAATCAAGATTGCCGGGAGAACTATCAATAACCTCAGATGTGCAGATGATACCACCCATATGGCATAAAGTGAAGAAGAACTAAAAAGCCTCTTGATGAAAGTGAAAGAGGAGAGTGAAAAAAGTTGGCTTAAAGCTCACCATTAAGAAAACAAAGATCATGGCATCTGGTCCCATCACTTCATGGGACATAGATGGGGAAACGGTGGAAATAGACTTTATTTTGGGGGGCTCCAAAATCACTGCAGATGGTGACTGCAGCCATGAAATTAAAAGACGCTTTAATCCTTGGAAGAAATGTTATGACCAACCTAGACAGTATATTCAAAAGCAGAGACATTACTTTGCTGATGAAGGTCCATCTAGTCAAGGCTATGGTTTTTCCAGTGGTCATGTATGGATGTGAGACTTGGACTGTGAAGAAGGCTGAGCACTGAAGAATTGATGCTTTTGAACTGTGGTGTTGGAGAAGACTCTTGAGAGTCCCTTGGACTGCAAGGAGATCCAATCAGTCCATTCTAAAGAAGATCAGCCCTGGGATTTCTTTGGAAGGAATGATGCTGAAGCTGAAACTCCAGTACTTTGGCCACCTCATGAGAAGAGTTGACTCATTGGAAAAGACTCTGATGCTGGAGGGATTGGGGGCAGGATGAGAAGGGGACAACAGAGGATGAGATGGCTGGATGGCATCACGGACTCGATAAACGTGAGTCTGAGTGAACTCTGGGATATGGTGATGGACAGGGATGCCTGATGTGCTGCGATTCATGGGGTCGCAAAGAATCGGACACGACTGAGCGACTGAACTGAACTGAACTGAACTATTAATTTTCCAGTTTCTCCTGGTAGTTTCAGTAACTTGTACTTTACATGTTTTATCATATGTCACGATTTGCTTTTATGTTTGGAATTGTTTACTACTTAACCCATTGACCTTTTCAGCAATAATAACTCCCTTTATTTTTGGTAATATATCATTTACTTTTTTAATCATGTTTATGTTTTAAATATTCGTTATAAACAACATATGCCTGAGTTATGGATTTTCATCCTGCTTCGTATCCTATTATTATGTTAAGAAGGATTTTTTCTTTCATTATTACCTATGATGTTGGGAGCCATCCTTTTTTAGACCTCTTATTTTATTTTAGAGTTTATTGTTGTTTATTGGGGGCAGGTAGGTCTTCATTACTGCACACGGGCTTTCTCTAGTTCCGCATGTGGGAGCTGCTCTTCAGTGTGGTGCATGGGCTTCTCATTGTGGTGAGTTTTCTTGCTGTCCCTGGTGGCTCAGAGGGTAAAGCATCTGCCTGCAGTGTAGGAGACCCAGGTTTTATCCCTGGGTTGGGAAGGTCCCCTGGAGAAGGAAATGGCAACCCACTCGCGTACTCTTGACTGGAAAATCACATGGACGGAGAAGCCTGGTAGGCTACAGTCCATGGAGTCGCAAAGAGTCAGACTGAGCGATGTCACTTTCTCTTGTTGTGGAGCACGAGGCTCTAGGCTGTGAGCTTTCCTTTCTCTTGCTGTGGAGCACGAGGCTCTAGGCTGTGAGCTTTCCTTTCTCTTGCTGTGGAGCACGAGGCTCTAGGCTGTGAGCTTTCCTTTCTCTTGCTGTGGAGCACGAGGCTCTAGGCTGTGAGCTTTCCTTTCTCTTGCTGTGGAGCACGAGGCTCTAGGCTGTGAGCTTTCCTTTCTCTTGCTGTGGAGCACGAGGCTCTAGGCTGTGAGCTTCAGTGGCTGCAGCACGTGGGCTCAGTAGTTGCCACACAGATTCAAACCCGTGTCCCCTGCACTGGCAGACAGATTCTTACCCACTGTACTGCAGGGAAGTGCCTCTATCTTGTTTTATCTTCCTATTTTATATCTGGGTTTTATCTTTAGTTGCTCAGCCCCTAAGAGTTTGTAAATAAAGTTCAGCACCATTCAGGCTTAATGAAAACCACCATGAATGTCTGCTTCGGCTCTCTTTTTTGCTTTCCCTTAATTTCATCTCATAAAGTTAATTAATTTCTTGCCAAAAACTTGTGAATATACTTAAATGTTCATTCACTTTCTTTTTCCTCAGCTTTTTGGAACTTTAGAGCAGATGCTTAGGTGATCCACTAGGGAAAAGATATCCAGAAATACTTTCAACTTTTACTAAGAGTCATTTATATAAAATTACTATGTTGCAGTAACTTTCAAAGTATTCTATAAATATTAAATAATTTACTTCAGTTAGTTTAGTTAGTTAATTAACAGTTTAAGCCTCATGATAAACTTATGGGAAAAGTACCCTAGTTAGTTTATTTTGAGATGAGAAAACTGATACATCAGTTCAGTTCAGTTCAGTTCAGTTGCTCAGTTGTGCTCAACTCTGTGGCCCCATGGACTGCAGCACACCAGGCTTCCCTATCCATCACCAACTCCCAGAGCTTACTCAAATTCATGTCCATCAAGTCGGTGATGCCATCCAACCATCTCAGCCTCTGTCACCCTCCTCCACCCGCCTTCAATCTTTCCCAGCACCAGGGTCTTTTCCAATGAGTCGGTTCTTCGCATCAAGTGGCCAAAGTATTGGAGTTTCAGCTTCAGCATCAGTCCTTCCAAAGAATATTCAGGGCTGGTTTCCTTTAGGATGGACTGGCTTGATCTCCCTGCACTCCAATGGACTCTCAAGAGTCTTCTTCAACACCACTGTTCAAAAGCATCAATTGATACATGGGAAGATTAAATAACTTGCCACATATTAGAGTTATTGTGATATGAAGTTAGTATTCAAATTCAAGATATATCTGCTTTAAACTCTATTTAATTCCATTCTTCTGCTGATATTCCTTGAAGGTTCACACACCGCACACACACACACACACACACACACACACACGTACATAGAAACACACAGGTAATAACATCCATTGTGCATCCACTGTGCCTTATGCTGAGAATCATAGTAAAATTCTGCTACTATAGTTTTACTAAGAAATGACTAAAGTATGGCCTGGCCAATCTAACTATGAAGAAACATCATAAAATATTTTAAGATTGAACTTCCTGATAGCTCAGATAGTAAAGCATCTGTCTGTGATGCGGGAGACCCAGGTTCGATCCCTGGGTTGGGAAGATTCCTTGGAGAAGGAAATGGCAATCCACTCCAGTACTATTGCCTGGAAAATCCCATGGACAGAGGAGCCTAGTAGGCTACAGTCCATGGGGTCGCAAAGAGTCGGACATGACTGAGCGACTTCACATTAGAAAATAACATGGGAAATAAATGAATATCACTGGTAAGATTTGATTGTACAGTCCTTCATCCCCAAACTTTGTCATTTTTATCCATTTAACATATATTAAATAGGAATTATATATATTTTTTATATATATATATATATATGTGGGCTTCCCCAGTGGCTCAGTGTGTATGGAGATGTATGAATGCAAGAAATAGAAAAATGTCAGCTTTCATAGAGAAGGAAAAATGAGATAAAAAGGAATGTTGTCAAATAAAAAAATTTTAAATGTCAGATCACAGTTATCTCAGTCCAAGTTTCCCATGCAGAATTCAACCACACACTCCCTCATCCTGTCTATTTATTGCTGGAATTTCAGTAAAGAGAAAGATCTCTTTATTAACTTATTACTATTGCTTCGTTTAAACCAATATTTCTTTCCTCTTTTTTGCTTCATCAATTTATTAATCCACATTTCAGATGTAATGACATTTTAAAATATCTGTTGAATTACATCTCTTCAGTAGACCTGTATTTCCCACTAGATTTATCAGTTGATAGAAAGTATTTTGGTACAACAAGACAGAAGCTTCCTGTTTCCTTGTCGTTATCTCTTACTCATCTCTCGTTGTTGTCTTTATGTGTGAATGATTAATTACCCCAAAACATAAGCAGATACTACTGAAACAATTCTGTATTTTTTTCTGACAGCAAATAGAGCTGATTATTAGATGACTGCATCAGCACTAACAGTATTCCTGAGTCTGTTTTGCATGAACCAGAGGTTAAGTGCTTATTGCCGAAAGTACGGTTTAATATTCTATGATTATAAAGGTTATAGAGATGTGAAGGATATGATAAAATTATCAACTTAAGCTAGAGAATATTTGGATGGTTTATCTGTCACCTAGACCTGAGACAAACCTTTCTAAAGGGAAAAATCCTTTTTGATGACATTTCTTCTGTCACAACCCTTCAACCTGGGAAATGTTCCTGCCAAAATTAAATCAGGATTCACTTTTTTATCAAATGCCAGACATTCACTTAATGGCCACTAAAGATTGTATGCCCCCAGAGATGTCAGCTTTTGTCAGTATGATCATATTATTTGGCTTTATTATTCTCTCTCACTTTCTCTCTCTCCCCCTATATATACACACACACACACAATTTCATTTGCTAATTACTTATCAGTTAATTATATGATACTGATTGTGAAATCAACTTTATAAAATCATTAGGACAGATAACTGTAATAATTTAGTTGAAGGAAAACCTAATTTGAAGCAGCTTAAGAGTATCACTCAGAATGATAATATTTAATAAACAAGGTACCTATGTTTAATAAATTTAGATTTGGAGCTATTATTCTCCCTTAAAGACTTCTACATATAATGCGCTATATTATATAGTGTGTGACAATAAGGAAAATGAAAGCAAACACAGTATTGATATTCTCAGACAATTGTTATGAGAAGGTCAGAAAGCAAAACATATAGGTAACCTGACATTTGCTTAATTATCAGCTGTAGGTGGAACAGTATGCTTTTATAACTTTGACATTATCTGGAAATAAAATGGATATGGTAAAATTTTTATCTAGCAGTTCTTTCTTTTTCTGTATTCTTTCCAGTAACTTCATATTTATTTTGGTGTTTTGACTGCTTCTCTCTTTTTAAGGTCTAATTTTTTTGCCCAAAAGTGTAGGTTTTATACATTCACTTTTTGTTTGCTGTTCATTTTCAGGATGGCTTTAAGATTGTGATCTTATAGAACAAACTGAGCAGGAGATTAACAGCTAAATAGAAGAATAGACCAACACTGTAAAGTAATTAAACTTAATAGGCATATGTCAACACTCTAGTCAACAAAAGCAGACCACACATTCTTCCCCAGTGTCCAATATAGATAACCTAGAAAAAATATATCACATTAATGATAAAATGAAAAAAAATGTAAATTTATATAACCTTCTCAAAAAACAACTTTCCATAGTCTTATTTCAGTTTCTTTGCAGAGTAGTCAAAATATTCTCTATTAAATGATGCATAATATGCCCTGTAGCTTACCTGACAACAGGTTTTGTTGGGCTTTAGGTTAGTTTATAACTTTTGTCATGAACAATACCTCACTGATTTCAATGCAAACCATGTGAATAAAGTAATTTCAAATCTTTATCAATGTGTTTGTACTGGGAAAAAGTACACATTCTTTTCCTTTATCCTTATTCTTATAACATTAAATTATGATGTGCTAGAAATGATGGGTGGACAATTTTGCTGCACCTCAGGAAAGCTCTTTGGATACTAAAGACAGTGTAGCAAAAATATAAACTAATTTAGACTATAATATAAGCTAATTTAGACTTCATTTTTCATGTTTGTTGGTTTTTATGCATCTAAAATGTACCTTAACATATATATGTGTCTCCAGTACAATATATCTCATATTTAATTAGTGATTTTTACTAATCCCTGGAAAAAGAGCCTAAACAATGTTGTGGAAAATAATGAACAATGCAGGCTGTCTACAGTCCTTCCAAATAGTTATACAATTATGCAATATAATTTCATAACATTTCCTTACATTTCTTGCATTCTGGGTATTCCACCAGTAATGCCTTTTAGCAATCAGACAGGCACATCATGATATGGTATTTCGCACAAACACAAACACACATAAAGAGAGAGAAAAAGAAACATATCAATTCTCAGCCTAACTATAATCCTTCTTTCATTAGCAATAAGGAAGCTATTTACTTGATTGACTCAGTTCAGTTCAGCTCAGTGTCTCAGTTGTGTCCGACTCTTTGCGACCCCATGAATCGCAGCACATCAGGCATCCCTGTCCGTCCATCACCAACTCCCGGAGTTCACTCAGACTCACGTCCATCGAGTCAGTGTTGCCATCCAGCCATCTCATCCTCAGTCGTCCCCTTCTCCTCCTGCCCCCAATCCCTCCCAGCATCAGAGTCTTTTCCAATAAGTCAACTCTTCTCATGAGGTGGCCAAAGTACTGGAGTTTCAGCTTCAGCATCATTCCTTCCAAAGAAATCCCAGGGCTGATCTCCCTCAGAATGGATTGGTTGGATCTCCTTGCAGTCCAAGGGACTCTCAAGAGTCTTCTCCAACACCACAGTTCAAAAGCATCAGTTCTTCGGCACTCAGTCTTCTTCACAGTCCAACTCTCACATGCATACGTGACTATTGGAAAAAAACCGTAGCCTTAATTAGATGGACCTTTGTTGGCAAAGTAATGTCTCTGCTTTTGAATATGCTATCTAGGTTGATCATAACTTTCCTTCCAAGGAGTAAGTGTCGTTTAATTTCATGTCTGAAATCACTGTCTGCAGTGATTATGGAGCCCCCAAAAATAAAGTCAGCCACTGTTTCCCCATCAATCTCCCATGAAGTGATTATGCATGTTTTATTGTAAGAGCTCATGTCATGCTTAGATCCATGTCATATGCTTTTTCAAGGCTCTCTCAAGATCATACATGTTAGTTATCACACAGGCACTTATTTCAGGCTTAATCTGATATTTTAATATCCTTCTCTGACTTATGGCAGAGATCACTAATGTGACAATAATCTCCATTTTCATCAATGCAATAATATCCTGAGGATATCACTGATAGTTTTCTATTATCGCTGTAACAAATCACAAATTCAGTGACGTCAAACAACAGAAATATATTATTTAAAATAGTGGAGGTCAGAAATCTAAAATGAATCTCACTGAGCTAAAATCAGAGTTTCATCAGGATTGCATTTCTTCTGGAGGCTCCAGGGGAGAATCTGTTTCTTTGTATCTTCCAGCTTCTAGAGGCTTCTCACATTGTACAACCCATGGTTATCATTCCCCATCTTAAAATTAGCAACATTGGGCCAAGTCCTTCTCATGCTGCTGTCTCTCTAGTCCTGTCTCTCTCTCTTTTTTTTTTTCACTTTCTTCTACTTTTAGGTCCTGTGATTGCATTGGGAACACATGGACAATCCAGCATCATCTCCCTATTTTAAAGTGAACTGATTAGCAATTAGCTGATATAGCATTCTTCTTGATATGTAATCTAACATAATTTTATAGTTTCTGGGGATTAGGTTGTGGATCTTTGGTGAGGTTATTATTTTGTTTACCACACTGAGCCACCAATACCTTGCCATATTTCTCCTGAAATATTTTTCATTCTGTGATGGCTTATTTTCTAAGTATATAATCATAACTGCATTCATTCTGAACTAAAAGACAAACTCCCTAACATACACCACCTTTTACCCAGATTATTCCATTTCCATTTGTGATAAGGGTATTGCTATGAAATCAACCTGATTAGCTAGTCACTACTTATCTTCCTTGAATAATCCTAGGTGTCACAAAGAAAACAAAAAATAATTACACAGCCAAAAAGACCTGCATATCAATTGGTCATACATTTCTAAATTATAATATCTTTTAATATTTTCTGGTATTTCTGTAGATAGATTTGGAACATGCATAAATTCATAGGGAAATATTCAAGGATTAACACTACAAAATACTGCAGCTTTTGTCTACTAAGTTTGGTGCCATAGAAAAGGGCATCTTTGTCTACAGCTGGGTAGCAGGTACAAGCTGCAATATTTTGTAGTGTTAATTAATTTTCAGGAATAACAAAATACAGTAACTGGCTGTGAGTGATACAATTGTCTACTCTATTAGATAATCCATAGAGCCTTACCTCTATGGATAATTGTTGCTCTGTGTTTCCAAAAATCCAATTTAAAAAAAATCTGTATTGTGTATGTGAACACAGGTTCTAGAATCAGATTGAAGATTGCCTGGTTTTAAATCTTTTTTTCCACCATTGCTCAGCTATGAGAACTAGAGAAAGTTACTTAAATGTTCTCATATCTAAAAGGAAGACACTAAAAATAGTACTATTTTATGGTCGTTGTCACGATCAAGTCAGTTAATTCACATGAAGTTCTCTGCATGGTATATGAAACACAGTAAACTTAAAAAAATTTTAAAAACCAAATTGACCAGAAAATAAAGATAAACATTAAAATATCTGTCAATTCCAAGTCATGCCATCTTAGAAACCATATGCAATGCATCAACATCACAGAACAGGAAAATCTGTCTAAATCCAACTCATTTCCTTTTAATGATTAGTCCTCCAGTAGGATATAAAAGTCATTCCTGCTCATTCTTCCTGCAAAGTTCAGGTTTCTCAGTCCTTGATTTCTTGTGAGTCACTTTCTGAACGAGAACACACATATATCCACATAGATAAGAAATAGATGCGGGTCAGGCACAGGTTAAATGGGGCTGACGAAAGTAACATTTCTCCAAATAAAAGTTAGTGACAAGAGAGTCAAGACTAGCTACAACGTGTTATAATTACTTCTCAAATATTTTCACTAAAGAGGATAGATTTTTGTCTTGTCTTCACAAAAATAAGTGACCTGTTTGGGTAGTTTTATGAGAACAATTAAATGGCGCACATAATAAGTGTTTTCTATTTGAAATACACTAAAGAATAGGAAGTGGCAATTTATGGTTTCTACAATTATTACTCCACTTTCAAGTTCTTAGCATTATATTTAGCCAATGATTCTCTCGCTTCCTCAGTGACAAATAAAAGGTTTCCCGATTATCAGCATTTGCTGTTTCCTGGATACTCTTTTTCATAAATATGGATATAGTTGTGAGTTACAGTTGTAAGTATGGGTATAAAAGGTAAAAATAAGTTGCAAGACATAAGCAATGGAGGATGTATATATTCAGAACTAAAAGAAAAATTAATTGTTAAGCATACTTCACACATCTTTAATATTACATTATACTTTATCACTCATCTTTCACTAAATTATTGACACTTGACACTGTAATGTGTAACAGTCTCTATTTGTGGAAATGATGGTTTACATACAAAAATTATGAGAAAATCTTGTAGGCAATATCAGTTTAGTTCAGTCACTCAGTAGTGTCTGACTCTTTGCGACCACATGGACTGCAGCACCCCAAGCCTCTCTGTCCATGGCCAACTTCTGAAATTTACTCGAACTCATGTCCACTGAGTTGGTGATGCCATCCAGTCATCTTATCCTCTGTCATCCCCTTCTCCTCCTGCCTTCAATCTTTCCCAGCATCAGGGTTGCTTCAAATGAGTCAGCTCTTTGCATCAGGTGACCAAAGTATTGCCATTTCAGCTTCAGCATCAATCCTTCCAATGACTATTCAGGACTGATTTCTTTTAGGATGGACTAATTAGATCTCCTTACACTCCAAGGGACTCTCAAGAGTCTTCTCCAAGACCACAGTTCAAAAGCATCAATTCTTCAGCACTCAGTTTTCTTTATAGTCCAACTCTCACATCCATACATGACTTCTGGAAAAACCATACCCTTGACTAGATGGACCTTTGTTGGCAAAGTAGTGTCTCTGCTTTTTAATATGCTGTCTAGGTTGGGCATAACTTTTCTTCCAAGGAGTAAGTGTCTTTTAATTTCATGCCTGCAATCACCATCTGCAGTGATTTTGGAGCCCCAAAAATAAAGTCTGTCACTGTTTCCCCATCTATTTCCCATGAAGTGATAGGTACAGATGCCATGATCTTAATTTTCTGAATGTTGAGTTTTAAGCCAACTTTTTCACTCTCCACTTTCACTTTCATCAAGAGGTTCTTTAGTTCTTCTTTGCTTTCTGCCATAAGAGTGGTGTCATCTGCATATTTAAGGTTATTGATATTTCCCCTGGCAATCTTGATTCCAGCTTGTGCTTCATCCAGCCCAACATTTCTCATGATGTACCCTTCATATAAGTTAAATAAACAGGGTGACAATATACAGCCTTGACATACTCCTTTCGCTATTTGAAATCAGTCTGCTGTTTCATGTCCGGTTCTAACTGCTGCTTCCTGACCTGCATACAGATTTCTCAGGAGGCAGATTAGGTGGTCTGGTATTCCCATCTCTTTCAGAATTTTCCACAGTTTGTTGTGATCCACACAGTCAAAGGCTTTGGCATACTCAATAAAGCAGAAGTAGATATTTTTCTGGAACTCTCTTCCTTTTTCTATCATCCAACAGATATTGGCAATTTGATCTCTGGTTCCTCTGCCTTTTCTAAAACCAGTTTGAACATCTGGAAGTTCATGGTTCACATGCTGTTGAAGCCCGTCTTGGAGAATTTTGAACATGTAGGCAATATATCTCTGTCTAAAACTAAGCTTATTAAAGTAGAATTTTAATTATCACTTAAATTTCATCTGGTACAATCAATATAAACAATTTTGTTAAGGCAAATTTTTAACTAATTATAATTTTAAAAAGTTTCATAGGAAGCATAATTATGAATGATTGTCTAAAATGCAGATTAACTTAGGAAAATAATGAGTAAGAATACTATTTTCCTAAAACTTTCTATCTTTATTTTTAGATCTATTTATTAAAATTATTTGTGTTTATGAATAGTAATTATCTTTCGTATGAACTAAATACCTTTTGTAAAATCTATCATATTTTAAAGAGACAAAAGACATCTAAAAAGATGACAGAAGCATCTAAAGAAACAAAAAATAATAAAAATAGATTACAGTACTTTTCCTGTCAAGAAAGTAAGCAAAAATTCTGCAAAATATTTAGTGAGAAAGAATCATGTATAATAAAATATAAATGCACTATATTTTATGAGATATTGGCTTACTTATATGAAAGTTTGAATGTAGAATATGTATCAACATGTTCCAGTAGGACATTATTGGGGAGCATTCTCATGAAGAGTCATTTGAGGGAATGGGATTCAATCAAGGAAGAGAGCATCAATAACAAAAAGAGGAGTTCTAGAGTGAATACCACCGTAGGCAGAAAGGAGTGAGAACTAGAGTTTTGATACAAAATGCAGCAGATTTGGAAGACAAGAGTCCAATAGGAGAGGGAATGGCAATTAGAAAACTAGACACAATAACATATACTAAAAAGAAAGATTAGTTACTTGATTCTATATTAGGAAAATTTACTTTGATGATGCCAATGCTCCTAATATTCTCTGTCCAACAGAGTAGCCACTAACCCCATGTGGCTACTGAATACTGGAAAAGTGACAACTGAGACTAAGCAACTAAGTTTTGAATTTTGGGGAAAACTGGTCAACCACCTGTAAAAGAATGAAACTAGACCTCTTTCTAACACCAGACACAAAAATAAACTCAAAATGGATTAAAGATCTAAACATAAGATCAGAAACTATAAAACTCCTAGAGGAAAACATAGGCAAAACACTCTCCGACATAAATCACAGCAGGATCCTCTATGATCCACCTCCCAGTATACTGGAAATAAAAGCAAAAATAAACAAATGGGATCTAATTAAAATTAAAAGCTTCTGCACAACAAAGGAAACCATAAGCAAGGTGAAAAGACAGCCTTCTGAATGGGAGAAAACAATAGCAAATGAAACAACTGACAAACACCTAATCTCAAAGATATACAAGCAACTTATGCAGCTCAACTCCAGAAAAATAAACGATCCAATCAAAAAAATGGGCCAAAGAACTAAATAGGCATTTCTCCAAAGAAGACATACGGATGGCTAACAAACACATGAAAAGATGTTCAACATCACTCATTATCAGAGAAATGCAAATCAAGACCACAATGAGGTGCCATTTCACATCAGTCAGAATGGCTGCCATCCAAAAGTCTACAAGCAATAAATGCTGGAGAGGATGTGGAGGAAAGGGAACCCTCTTACACTGTTGGTGGGAATGCAAACTAGTACAGCCACTATGGAAAACAGTGTGGAGATTCCTTAAAAAATTGCAAATAGAACTGCCTTATGACCCAGCAATTCCACTGCTGGGCATACACACCGAGGAAACCAGAATTGAAAGAGACACATGTACCCCAATGTTCATTGCAGCACTGTTTATAATAGCCAAGACATGGAAGCAACCTAGATGTCCATCAGCAGATGAATGGATAAGAAAGCTGTGGTACATATACACAATGGAGTATTACTCAGCCCTTAAAAGAATAAATTTGACTCAGTTCTAATGAGATGGATGAAACTGGAGCCAATTATACAGAGTGAAGTAAGCCAGAAAGAAAAACACCAATACAGTATACTGACACATATATATGGAATTTAGAAGATAGTAATTATGACCCTCTATGTGAGACAACAAAGAGACACAGAGGTATAGAATGGACTTTTGGCCTCTGAGGGAGAGGGAGAGGGTGGGATGATTTGGGAGAATGGCATTGAAACATGTATACTATCATGTAAGAAACGAAGCACCAGTCTATGTTCAATACAGGATACAGGATGCTTGGGGCTGGTGCACAGGATGATCCAGGGAGAAGATATGGGGTGGGAGGTGGGAGGAGGCTTCGGCATTGGGAAATCGTGTACACTCGTGGCTGATTCATGTCAATGTATGACAAAACAAATACAGTATTGTAATGTAGAATAAAGTATTAAAAAAATAAAGCAAGATACAGTACAAAAAAAAAATAAATATTATTTAAATGGGCACATCTCGAGATTTAAAAAGACTATCATAAGGGGCAGCACAGATGTAGTACAACCAGGGTCGGAAAGCAAAAGTCTCTCCTAGAAGAAAAGAATTGTTTTCTACTAGTTGTTTTCTTAGGAGAAGGCAATGGCACCCCACTCCAATACTCTTGCCTGGAATATCCATGGGCGGAGGAGCCTGGTAGGCTGCAGTCCATGGAGTTGCGAAGAATCATACACGACTGAGCAACTTCACTTTCACTTTTCACTTTCATGCATTGGAGAAGGAAATGGCAACCCACTCCAGTGTTCTTGCCTGGAGAATCCCAGGGACGGGGGAGCCTGGTGGGCTGCCGTCTCTGGCGTCACACAGAGTCGGACACGACTGAAGTGACTTAAGCAGCAGCAGCAGCAGCTGTTTTCTTTATGCATGTCCTCAATGATGTGAGGTTTCCTATACTCCAGTTTTGTAAGAAAACATTAAAAGTTTAAGACACTGCAGAAGCTGAGATGTACATAAAAGTTCAGCATATGTAACCCAGTCATTAAAATAATTTAGATCAGGTCCTCATAATGTTCAGTATATTCATGCATAACTTTTATCTTCATGTTGTGTTTAGAAACTTTGGAAGTCTTTAGGTAGGATGTCATATTTTATGTAAGATGTCATTCTGCTTGCAGTGGGGAGAGGTAGCAAATTCCTTGGGTAAAAATTTAGCTTTCTACAGGTCAGTATTGATCTCTATTCAATCCATAAAGCAGAGTCATCTCCCTCTGATATTACATCAGACAGTTGACTGTCTCCTCAACATTTGCTCTGGTTTGCTATACTCAAGTGAAAGCCCTTGCATCTATCATTGCAGTTATGGGCTATGACATTGGAAAATCACCCCTGAGGGATTCACTTCTCAAAGGAATCCAAAATACTCATATTACTCTCATACTGAATGACTCAGGTACATTTTACTTTCTTTTTGTAGCAGAAACTATTTAGATAGCCCTAAAATATAGTGTTACAATTTAATAAATATATCAGGATAAAATCATTGTATACTTAAGTGAAAACTTAGTTGGCAAAATAATTTTCAAAATCTTGTTTTCAACCACGAGAAACTGAATTTATCAAGTAGAATTTAATGCACCTTAAATAACTTGATATCCTACACAAAAGAAGGTGTGATTCTTAATGAAGATTCTTTAAACTTTCCATTAATTATGTTACAGAAAAATCTCAAAGCTCCCTGGTGGCTCAAATGCTAAAGAATCTACCTGCAATGCAGGAGACCCATGTTCAATCTCTGGATTGGGAACATCCCTTAGAGAAGGGAATAGCTACCCACTCCAGTACTCTTGCCTGGAGAATCCCATGGGCAGAGGAGCCTGGCAGGATACAGTCCATGAGGTCACTAAGAGTCAGATATGACTGAGCGAATAGCAAAAGTTAACTGAGCAAATAACAAAAAGTAATTGTGGAATCTTAACTGAATCAGATTGACAAACACTTGTATAGGTGCACCTCATGAAATAGCTAGGTTTTACTTTAGAAGCAAACAACTTTCAGGAAAAGTAATATGACACTTAGCCACTGTATTATATTTTTATATGTCTGTCTTTCAATCACAGACATATGGATATTATTAGAATTTAGGAAATTCTCCTCTCTTCCCTGAGGCAACTTCTGAGTTGCTTCTGTCTACTAGGATTGGCTTTGCTCTGAATGTAGAAACTTATAAAGACAAAAGAAAAATGCTTTATTTTCAAGAAATGATGGACAAATTTTCCCTACCTTAAAAGAGATTTCCCTACCTTAAAGTAGGTTAATCTTTGCTATAGTTATCTTAAATTTGAAAAGATCACACTACAGTTTAGGATTCTTTCTTCCAATTAATCAGCTAATACTTTTCCCACTATTTTATTTCTGGATTAAAATTCAGTCCCATCTAACTTTACTCAATAACCTCTTCTCTTGTTCTTAAATTTTTGTCAATTACAGTTCCTAATTATTGAGTTTAAACTTTAAGCCATTTATGCTTATGTATTTTAGTTCAGTTTACCTTCAGGTATACTTGAGCCTCATTTAATAATCATCAAAAGTGTCTATTCCTCTAGTCATCTAAATATTCTTAAATTCAGTTTGTTGTGGTCTTAACATGAGTGTTATTTTCTAGCTTTGTTATAATCAATGTAATTGTTATTATATTTTTACCCTAATCTCTTTTGTGGGCTTCCCCAGGGGTACTAGTGATAAAGAACCCACCTGCCAATACAGGAGACATAAGAGAGGTGGATTCAGTCCCTGGGTTGGAAAGATCCCCTGGAGGAGGGCATGGCAACCCACTCTAGTATGCTTGTCTGGGAAATCCCATGGACAGAGAAGCCTGGCAGGCTGCTGTCTATAGGGCTGCAAAAAGTCTGACAACAACTATGATTTAGCATGCATGCAATTTCTTTTTAACACTGCAATCAAATATTATGACCTATAAATTAGAATTATTTGTTGTGTTTTCCTTTATGGCTAAGTGTTTAGAAATCTAAAAACATTGTCCATCATTTCTTGAAAATAAAATAAATTTTCTGTTAGTAGACTAAAGTTCTATATTTGACTATTAAATCAATCTTACTATACTATTCAGATATTCTTTTATTTCTAACATGTTCTTGTGTTTGGTCTGTCAAACCCTGATTTTCATATGATTATAATTAAATCAATTTTTCTATGTTTTTATTTCTCTCCAAAATTTTTTCCTGATTAGCTAAAAGATAATAAATTATTTGTCAACAAATAGAATGGAGACTTACCACCTCACCCTGTTCATTTAAGTAATGAATAACTGGTCCTTTCATATCTGGATCAGAGGTCCAGCTCCCATTTGATCTTGGTTTCCAGCAGATTTTGCTAAGTATTGTTCTGCTCCTCAATTCAGCATTGTCTTGTGACCCATTGTGTGGGCCACTTTACACTCAGCTGTTCATACTCAAATAATTCAAACATAGTCAGTAATTTCAATACTCTCTTAACTTATAAAATTGGGACAAAAGTGATTTTGTTAATTATCTCCAAGTGTATTTCTCTAGAACTGATGGCTCTGTGTAAATTCTAATTTGTCACACCTCTTCCACTACACCCTGGTGTGAACAATAGTGATTTAATTAACAACAAAAAACCATAACTGCAAAAATAATGAAATGAAAACACAATTCCATAATTGTTTTTTAATAAGTTGAAATATATTAATACTTGTGTGTGTTTACAATGCCAAAATTGAAACTGCCATAAATGGGGAAAACAAAAATGAAGATGGGTGAAAGATACTCACTCGTGATAGTAGCAAGTGATAACAGCAATGTATCACTTTTTTTCTCCTTCCATAAAATCTAGCTAGTATTTTCCTTTTCACTCAAGCCTCTATCAGAGATTAACCTTGCCTCATTAAAATGATGGGCAGCCAAAGCAGATTTTAAGATGATGAGCTAGGCTGTAAGATCACAGTTACTGAACCAATGAGCTTGCTGACAGCTTACAGCAAAATGAATGCTTTCAAATAGAACATGTAAACCTAAATTTTAGAGACCCACTCAGATACATGTGCCCTCATCTATTCAGGAATATTAGACTAAATGTAAAAACCTGACAAGCTGGTAAGAATTCACATTAGTCTTGTTTTACCTTGTCTTTAAGCAAAGACAAATGTTAATACTAATGCACACTTCATCAAGTTTATTCTAGACCTCACACTGTTCACTTTTAATTTTGAGGAAAGTAATTAAACAAAAATATCCTCCATTGGGAAAACAAAGACTATGAGAATAGAAGAAAGATGTTTTAATGGATTATATGACATAAGAACATTAGACACTACTCTTCCACATTTATTCAACTAGATAATGCTGTTTTCATAAATTTGCTATTGACCATGTTATAAATGTCCCTCTTGTCTGGGACAACAAAATGAACCTTTGCATCAGAGTTAGCTCTCTTATCTGTTATTAATTCCATCTCTTTGTATCTTTTCTGGCATATCTCTTCATGAAGTAGCCCAACTTTTAAAGTCTTCAAGACTGCCACTGTGCCTTTTTAATTCTGCTGCTGTTCTTCAGTTGCTCAGTTGTGTCCAACTCTTTGCAGCCCCATGGACTGCAGCACGCCTGACTTTCCTGTCCTTCACCATCTCTTGAAGCTTGCTCATACTCAAGTCCATTGAGTCAGTGATGCCATCCAGCAATCTCGTTCTCTGTCATCGCCTTCTCCTCCTGCCTTTAATCTTTCCCAGCATCAGAGGTTTTTTTTTTTAAATATAAATTTATTTTAATTGGGGGTTAATTACTTTACAATATTGTATTGGTTTCACCATACATCAACATGTATCCACTACGAATATACATGTGTTCCCCTTCCTGAACCCCCCCGCCCTCCTCCCTCCCCATACCATTTCTCTGGGTCATCCCAGTGCACCAGCCCCAAGCATCCAGTATCATGCATCGAACCTGGACTGGCAATTCATTTCATATATGATATTATACATGTTTCAATGCCATTCTCCCAAATCATCCCACCCTCTCCCTCTCCCACAGAGTCCATAAGACTGTTCTATACATCTGTGTCTCTTTTGTTCAAATGAAGATCTTTTCTAATGAGTCAGCTCTTCACATCAGGTGGCCAAAGTATTAGAGCTTCAGCATCAGTCCTTCCAATGAATATTTAGGAATGATTTCCTTTAAGATTGACTGGTTGGATCTCCCTGCAGTTCAAGGGACTCTGAAGAGTCTTCTCCAACACCACATTTCAAAAGCATCAATTCTTCAGCACTCAGCCTTCTTTATGGTCCAATTATCACATCCATACATGATTACTGGAAAAACTATAGCTTTGACTATATGGATCTTTGTTGGCAAAGTAAATTCTCTGCTTTTTAAAGTGCTGTCTAGGTTTGTCATAGCTTTTCTTCCAAGGGGAAGTATCTTTTAATTTCATAACTGCTGTCAAAATCTGGAGCCCAAGAAAATAAAGTTTGTCACTGTTTCCATTGTTTCCCCATCTATTTGCCATGAAGTGATGGGACTGGATGCCATGATCTTAGTTTTTTGAAAGTGAATTTTAAGCCAGCTTTTTCACTCTACCCTTTCACCCTCAAACTGTATATACTTTCTCTACTCTTCTTTACCACTCTCAGCAGAGATCCATCAGATTTATCTTCACAATGAGCAAGATTTATTTTGCTTATCCTGTTGAGATTGGTTTGTAATTACCTTTCTAATATTATCTTATTTCCTTTCTTCTACTTTTTTCACTGTTCTTTTTCTAATTTCATAGGATACTTAGCTCATTTATATTCAGCCTTTCTACTTTCTTAATATGTATTTAAGTCTATAAATATTCCAGTAATCATGGCATTATTTGAATTTTGTGTTTTTATATATGATTTTCATAACAATATTTTTGTTCTGTATGTATTGCTTTTATAACAATTTAATTTTAAATATGCCAATTTTTATAACATTTCTTTGGATCCCTGCATGGAAATATATCTCATAAATTCTGAACATGGGATTTTTCTAGCTAGCTTTCGTTGCTGTCTAGAATACTGTCTGTAGTCAAAAATGTAAATTTGATTTATTTCATTCATTTTAAATTTTTGAAATTGCTTTATAAATAGGCATATAGTCATTTTGTTTGGTATATAACCTACATATCATTCAAAAGCTTTTTTTCCCTGCAGTTTTGGGATGCAGTATTTTTATATAAGTCAATTAAATCAAGTTGGTTTGTTGGAATGATCAAATCTCCTAAATACTTACTAATTTTTTTAGCCTGCATGTGCTATCTGAACTGATAGAGTTGCATTAAATCTCCTGCAATGATTTATCAAGTTTTTGTTTATTTTAAATTAGCTTTAAAAATCATGAGAATATCAGGTATATTTCTTGTGCCTTTCTGTTGTCCCTTCTACATTCTCTTCACTGATCATTTCCTTCAGCTATTTCTATGTTAGGTGTAGCCTGGAAGTACCTTTTTAGTAATATAATGTATCTCTTAATACTTGCTGCAGTTTCTTTTTTTCCATCTAGTATCACAACTTTTGCAGCTCCCTTGTTGCACAGGCAACATTAGAAGCATAAGAAGTTAATACCTCACAAGTCATCTGCTGACAAAATTCACAAACTGCAATTTCAAACTAAAAACATCTGTTACTAATTAGTGTTTTACTTTTTCTGGACAGAGCAATGATTTTAATATAGTGTTATTTTATTTACCCTATTACAACTTAAATATAAATTTCTCATAAATTTTAATTATATGTTCATGTGTGTATTATATATGTTAATTTCCTTCAGATTTATATTTATATATTTATATCTAGATATATACAAATCTAAAGAAATCTCAGTAAAAATTCACAGGCTTCTTTTGAGGAACTTGACAAATCAGTTTGAATTTTATTTGTAAGTATAAAGTGCCAAAAATACACAAGCAACTCTTAGAAAAGCACCTATTGGCAACACTCACACTATAGGAAAGGAAGCATTATTTTATGAATGCAAGATAGATGGATAGCAGCCAAACTAATGGAAGGTAATAGAGAGTTCTGAAAAAGATCCATACAAAATGCAACCAGAGGTTACAAAGCAGATCAAGAGATCACTGTGGGGTGGCAAATGGGGCAGGGGGAGAATAGTGTTTTCAATGAATATAATGGATCATAGGGAACCCGTTGTTTAAATGATTAAAGAAATTGTATCTCCATAAATAAACAGGACATTTTTGCCCTGTGTATCTCTTGTTCCTCAGATCATGAATTCATTATTGCCAAATTCCAACTTAAATTGAAGAAAGTAGGGAAAACCACTAGACCATTCTGGTATGACCTAAATCAAATCCTTTATGATTATACAGTGGAAGTGACAAATAGGTTTAAGGGATGAGATTTGATAGACAGAGTGCCTGAAGGACTATGGACAAAGGTTCATGACTTTGTACAGGAGGCAGTGATCAAGTTCATCCCCAAGAAAAAAAAATGCAAAAGGCAAAACAGTTGTCTGAGTGCCTTACAAATAGCTGTGAAAAGAAGAAAAGTGAAAGGCAAAGGAGAAAAGGAAAGATATACCCACCTGAATGCAGAGTTCCAAAGAATAGCAAGGATAGATTTTTTAAAAAGTCTTCCTGAGTGATCAATGCAAAGAAATAGAGGAAAACAATAGAATGGGAAAGACTAGAGATCTCAAGAAAATTCGAGTTACCAAGGGAACATTTCATGCAAAGATGGGCACAATAAAGGACAGAAATAGTATGGACTTAACAGAAGCTGAAGATATTAAGAGGAGGGGGAACAATACACAGAACTGTACCAAAAGATCTTCATGACCCAAATAATCACGATGGTGTGATCACTTGCCTAGAGCCAGACATCCTGGAATGTGAAGCCAAGTGGGCCTTTGAAAGCATCAATACAAACAAAGCTAGTAGAGGTGATGGAATTCCAGTTGAGCTGTTTCAAATCCTGAAAGATGATGCTGTGAAAGTGCCGCACTCAATGTGTCAGCAAATTTGGAAAACTCAGCAGTGGCCACAGGATTAGAAAAGGTCAGCTTTCATTCCAGTTCCAAAGAAAGGCAATGGCAAAGAATGTTCAAACTACCACAAAATTGTACTCATCTCACACACTAGAAAGTAATGATCAAAATTCTCCAAGCCAGGCTTCAACAGTACATGGACTATGGACATCCAGATGTTCAAGCTGGATTTAGAAAAGGCAGAGGAACCAGAGATCAAATTGCCAGTATCCGTTGGATCATCAAAAAGGGGGAGAGTTCCAGAAAAACATCTACTTCTGCTTTATTGACTATGCCAAAGACTTTGACTGTGCAGATCATAGCAAACTGTGGAAAATTCTTCAAGAGATCGGAATACCAGACCACCTTACCTGCCTCCTGGGAAATCTGCATGCAGGTCAAGAAGCAACAGTTAGAGCTGGACATGAAACAACACTCAGGTTCCAAATTGGAAAAAGAATATGTCAAGGCTGTATATTGTCACCCTGCTCATTTAACTTATATGCAGAGTACATCATGAGAAACACTGGGCTGGAAGAAGCACAAGCTGGAATCAAGATTGCTGGGAGAAATATCAATAACCTCAGATATGCAGATGACACCACACTTATGGCAGAAAGTGAAGAAGAACTAAAGAGCCTCTTGATGAAAGTGAAAGAGGAGAGTGAGAAAGTTGGCTTAAAACTCAATGTTCAGAAAACTATGATCATGGCATCTGGTCCCATCACTTCATGGCAAATAGATGGGGAAACAATGGAACAGTGACAAACTTTCTTTTATTGAGCACCAAACTCACTGCAGATGGTGACTGCAGCCATGAAATTAAGAGACGCTTACTCCTTGGAAGAAAAGTTATGACCAACCTAGACAGCATATTCAAAAGCAGAGACATTATTTGCCAGCAAAGGTCCATCTAGTCAAAGCTTTGGTTTTCCAGTAGTCATGTATGGATGTGAAAGTTGGACTACAAAGCAAGCTGAGTGCCAAATAATTGATGCTTTTGAACTGTGGTGTTGGAGAAGACTCTTAAGGGTCATTTGGACTGCAAAAAATTTAACCAGTCCACCCTAAAGAAATCAGTCCTAAATATTCACTGGAAGGACTGATGCTGAAGCTGATACTCCAGTACGCTCACCACCTGATGCGAAGAACTGACTCATTTGAAAAGGCCCTGATGCTGGGAAAGTCTGAAGGCGGGAGAAGAATGGGATGACAGAGGATGAGATGGTTGGATGGTATCATCAACTCAATGAACATGAGTTTGACTAGGCTCCGGGAGTTGGTGATGGACAGGGACGTTTGGCATGCTGCAGTCCTTGGGGTCGCAAATAGTCGGACACAACTGAGAGACTGAACTGAATCTCTTGTTTTACTATACACATACACGAACACAATTTCTATGTGTGTTAAGCAATGAAGTGTGAAGAGGGATCCTATACAGCTTTTAGATAAATTTGCAGACGTGACTAGGTCATAGTAACTGTGAGAATTAGTTGCTTAAGTCCTGGATAATAGATTGATTTTCTAAAATATATGGTTATAGGTTGAGTATAATGCTTCTCTTCTTAAAAATGTTATTCTGAAATAAAGCTAGTTTGGAGAAGTGTTCCTTTATTAATAAAATAAGTAATTTAACACATGGGGAAGAAATAAAATGTACTTTTTCCTACTGAGTGACATAGGGCGAAATGTCCTGTGGTATTTATGGTATCATAAAGTCCAATACATAAAATGTTAAATCTCTCTATAATCTGAAAAGCAATAAACCTGAATATTTTTATTTGTACCCTCAGGGATATAGAAGTAAGTGTATATCCACTGAGAAGCATGTTAACTGCATTAGAGCTGTAGGATATTCCCTACAGAAGGATAAAATTCATGCAGAAATGAAACAAAGGATCCATGAATAATACCTCAAAATAGGGAATGTATAAATACATAATATAAATTTAGCAACAGTGACTACTAAACAGCTATTCTTTTAAATTTATAGTAAGATGCTACAATATATATGTTTCACACTTGATGAACTGGATAATATATATATATAGTATCAATTAACATGGAATTGCCAAAAGAATTTCAAAGAATCTGTGGTCATTTTTTAAATATTTTTGAAAGTTATTTGCTTTAAAAAAAAAAAATTTTTTTTTAACCTCTAATTAACAAAGATGCTGGGAGGGACTGGGGGCAGGAGGAGAAAGAGACGACAGAGGATGAAATGGCTGGATGGCATCACCGACTCGATGGACATGAGTTTGAGTGAACTCTGGGAGTTGGTGATGGACAGGAAGGCCTGGCGTGCTTCAATTCATGGGGTTGCAAAGAGTCAGACACGACTGAGCAACTGAACTAAATTAACAAAGAATAGTGATAAAATAAAAACAGCTAAAATGCTCTAGAATTTTAAAATCCTAAAATTATTTGCTAAATGATAGAAATGGCATCAGATAATATTGGAGGAGAATCTTAGCTTTATCTCTCATATGTTCCATAAGATTAACTTTTGAGAGCATCAGTCTTCCCACATGTTAAAAAGAGCATATATATCTCTAAGAATTTGTCTAAGAATAAACCAATAGAATGTATATATAGAAGTCAGTATAGTGGCTAGTATGTGATAAAGTGCTCTGTAAGTTTGTCATTTTCACTTTGAGTATGCACAGAATTGATAACCAGAGCACAAGAAATCATCCATGTCTATGAGCAGAGCTACCAAATGGAAACGGTAAAGATTTTCCAGAAAGAAGTATTGACAGCTGACATTTTTGCTTTTGTAAAAACTTAGGTTGAAATTTCTGGTCTTTCCCCATTAAGGGTAATACTATCTATAGGTTTTTAATAGATGCCCATATCAGATTGAGGACTAGTCCTTCTCTTGCTGTTTCAATGGAGGATTTTATTATGAATTTGAGTTCTGTCAGAAGGTGTTTCCACATCTACTGAGAGGATCGTATAATTTCACTCCTTTATTAATATGGCAGATAACATTAACTGATTTCCGGATGCTAAAATAACCTTCCATTTCAATGAAAAATCCCACTTGGTTATAGTGCATTATTCTTTGCACATATTGCTGAATTTAATTTGTGGTTATTTTATTAAGGAACTAGATCTATATTTATATGGAATGTGGGTCTATAGGGCTTTTGATTTTTTTATGTGATGACTTTGGCTTTAATATCAACATAATACTGACCTCATAAAATGAGTTGCAGAAAGTTCTATTCTCCTTAAATTTGCCAATTTCTTTTAAAGATCAGTATTTTTTTCTTCTTTAAATATTTCATAGTATTTGCTATTGAATACACTTGGATGTGAATTTTCTTTTTGGACATTTTAAATTACTAATTCAGCTTCTTTATTTGACTTAAATTTGTTGAGATGTTCTGTTACTTCTTGAGTTAGTTTTGGTAATTTGTATTTTTCAGGGAACTGACCCATTTTACCCATTGTCAAACTTACTGACATATTCACAGATTTTTTCCCTTAAATCTGCAGAGATAACATCTCTTTCAATCCTGATGGTGTATTCTCCTTTTTCTTAATCTAACCAAAGTTTTATCAATACATTTATTCTTTGGAAAGAGCCAACTCTTGACTTTACTGGCTTTTTTTATTATTTTTCTATATTCTGTATGAGGTGTCAGTAAGTTTCAAGTCACAGGACAAATCTGTCTTGCTCCCTGTTTTATAAATAAAGTTGTATTGGAATACCAACCTGACTTGTTTGTTATCACCTACGGCTGCTTTTGCATTACAACAGCAGAGTTGAATAACTGTCACAGAGACTATATTATTTATAAATCTCACAACAAACAAGCAAAAACCACTACCTGGTTCTTTACAGAAAAAAAACAAACAAACAAAAGAAAACAGTTCGTTTTGTTCCACATCACTGATACTAACTCTCATTGTTACTGTTTGCTATTTTCTACATGCTTTTGGGTTTAATTTGCTTTTACTTTTCTAGCTTATTAAGGTTGAAATAGAGCATTGATTTGAAAGTTTCCTTTTGGTAATACAAGCATTTAATGTTGTACCTTTTCCTCCAACCATTCTTTTAGCTGCCTCTCACACATTTTGATTGTGTTTTCATTTTTATTGAAGTCAATATATTTTTTCTCTCTCTTTTTTTCTTTTGCAATTTCAAGTGTGAAACTTGTGTTATTTAGCAGTGTAGTATTTCACTTTTATCCATTTAGAGATTTTGCAGATTTCCTTCTATTTTGATTTCTAACTGAATCCTTTTGGGATTAGAAAACATGCATTATGTTATTTCAGTTTTTAAAAATTAAGACATTTTGTTTCAAGTATATTGTCTATGCTAGTAAATGTTTCAGGTGCACTTGGAAATAATGTAGATTCTATTCTGTTGGATGATGTTCTCTTTATATGTAAGCTTGGTCAAGTTGGTTAATGGTGCTGTTCAAATCTATGTCTCATCTCTTTGCCTACTTATTTCATCCATTATGTAAAGGAAAACAACACTCTAACTAGTTTTGGTGTATATGTTTCTCCTTTTAGATCTGTATTTAAGTATTTTATAGCTGTTTTTTATTTATTTTCTGAGTAAACACTTTTGAAATTGTTATCTACTTCTCTGTGTTTCCTTGCAAATGCTGCTTTAAATAATTTTATTTTGTACTTTTTTTCTGTGGAGGAGAGTATGCTAAACTCCTCATGTTGCCTTTATTATAAAGACAGTTGGAGAAGGCAGTGGCACCCCACTCCAGTACTCTTGCCTGGAAAATCCCATGGATGGGGGAGCCTGGTAGGCTGCAGTCCATGGGGTCACTGAAGGTCGGACACGACTGAGCTACTTCACTTTCACTTTTCATTTTCATGCATTGGAGAAGGAAATGGCAACCCACTCCAGTGTTGTTGCCTGGAGAATCCCAGGGACAAGGGAGCCTGGTAGGCTGCCGTCTATGGGGTCGCAACAGAGTCAGACACGACTGGCGCGACTTAGCAGCAGCAGCAGCAGCAGCAGCATGCATTAAATTTTTAATTTCTATGTTGTATAAGTCAGTTCTACACTTTCCAGGGTTTCAAGGTTTTTAATATAGAGATTTTAATTCTCTGATTAAATTGTGAAAATTGTGTTGTACATATTAATAATAGTATTTTCATATTCATTTTGATAACTCCAATGATTAGGCCATCTGTGTGCCTATTTTCTATTTTATTTTTGGGGTTTTTTTTGTGGGGGCATGTCTTATTTATTTATTTATTTATTTATTTTTACTAAACCCTAAATATTTTATGTAAAAAAGCATGAGGGTTTATTGACACTCACTATTCTGGTAGATCACAGCAGGGGAATCACCTAAATCGCATTAAGGACTGAAAGAAACTGTTGGTCTGCCATTTTTATAAAGGCCTGCTTACTCTACTCCTGGGGGAAAGAACTTCAGAATATATAATGAGGTGAAATTTACAAGGGAAGTCTCACTTCCTTTCAAGTTCTGAATTCCAGTTTTGAGATTCTCAGAACTGGGAGACTGCTAGCGAGTCTACTTTGATTATCTAATTTTCACCTAGCTCAACTGCAGAATTTTTGAATTTCTATGTATAGATACTTTGCCCTTAGTTTTAGGCTAAAAATATAGGGATCCTAAATGATAGCCTGTTAAATTTACTTTAACCCACTTTCTTATGTGTCCTAAACTCCAGTCTTTGTTTTCTTAGCATTGGGAGACGCTGAAAACTCTAGTACTCTGCTTTTTCAGTGCTTTTCCACTTGCCTTATTAGTCTTTGCCCTTCTTAGCTGGAAAATTTAAGAAATATGTCAAGGTAACTCTGCCAGAGTATCAGGCTTACTTCTTTGTTCTTCTCTTCTTTCTGAGAAGTTGGATCTTCAAGTCTTTACTGTTTTGGCAGTCCCAAACTGAAATTTTTAAAATCTCCTCTGAAGGACAAGGGACTGCCAGAATATTTGCTGGTTTCTCTTCCTTCTAACCAAAGCCATCTGCTTGACTTGCAGCTTCTGGTATCACACCAAAAACTGGCAAATTCTTTTAAGGAAAGATGCTTAACAAGTGTCATCTTATCTCTCTGTAGTTCTCTTCTTTCCAGAGCTTGACACTCCTCCAAATCTTGATTGACTTAGGGTAACTGTATAATGCTCTCAAAATATTCTCTTTCTTAAAAAAATTGTCTTTTCTTGCCTTTTCTGAGATTTTGTGAAATTCAGGCTATAATAATATCTCAAAACTAGAAGTCACAAACGTGAATAAATCAGTTTAGTTCAGTTGCTCAGTCATGTCCAACTCTTTGCAATCCCATGGACTGCAGCACACCAAGCTTCCCTGTCCATTATCAACTCCTGCAGCATGCTCAAACTTATGTCCACCAAGTCGGTGATGCCATCCCACCATCTTGTCCTCTGTTGTCCCCTTCTCCTCCTGCCTTCAATCTTCCCCAGCATCATGGTCTTTTCTAATGAGTCAACTCTTCCCATCAGGTGGCCAAAATATTGGAGCTTCAACATCAGTCCTTCCATCAGGACTGATCTCTTTTAGAATGGACTGGTTGGATTTCCTTGCAGTCCAAGGGACTCTCAAGAGTCTTCTCCAACACCACAGTTCAAAAGCATCAGCTCTTGAGCACTCAGCTTTCTTTACGGTCTTACTATCACATCCATACACAACTACTGGAAAAACCATAGCTTTGACTATATGGATCTTTGTCAGCAAAGTAATGTCTCTGCATTTTAATATGTTGTCTTGGCTGGTCATGACTTTTCTTCCAAGGAGCAAGTGTCTTTTAATTTCATGGCTGCAGTCACCATCTGCAGTGATTTGAAGCCCAAGAAAATAGTCTCTCACTATTTCCATTGTTCCCCATCTATTTGCCATGAAGTGATGGGACCGGATGCCGTGATCTTAGTTTTTTGAATGGTGAATTTTAAGCCAGCTTTTTCACTCTTTTTCCCATTTTGTATCATTAGTAAAAATCACATTCCCATTATCCAAGATGACCATTTTTTAAAACTAGTTTTCTGTCCTCAAAAATCCCTTTACCTCCATCCTTACCTTACTCTGGGCTAATGAGTAAAAGAAATTATCAGGTATTTCTCTAGCCCTGCTGTGAACATTTCAGTTCTCTAGATATGTACCAAGCTCCTCTGAGAAGTCAAGCTATTAAAATGAAAAGACATAACACTATTATTAGTCATATGGCAGGGTAACTGATTTTGGTCAGAGTAATTTTGATAGAAGGAAGGGAAAATAAAAGGCAAAACAAATACAGTATTGTAATTTAAATAAATAAATAAATAAAAATTTTTAAAAATCAGGTATTGGGAGATAGAGCTATTATACACAGTCTTTCATCCAGTTTTGCTTTGCCTAGGAACAGAAAAATAGACATGTCCTTAGGACAGAAGAGGTGATGGCTCAGATAGTAAAGAATATGCCTGCAATTCAGGAGACCAAGGTTCAATCCCTGGGTTGAGAAGATCTCCTGGAGAAGGGAATGGCTACCCACTCCAGTTTTCTTGCCTAGAGAATTCCATGGACAGAGGAGCCTGGCAGGCTACATTCTATGGGACTGCAAACAGTTGAATGCAACTGAGCGACTAACTTTCACTACAGTGTCATATTTTTCTCAAAGGTAAATGGCACGTTAAACAGGGTTCATAGAGATGATCCAGTAAGGAGTGTGAAGTAGATAAAAGATGAGGAATAAAGAGAAAGAAAGTCCTTGAGCCAACAAGAGAAAGACCTCATCATCCTTGTGGAGAATTGCCTTTGAGAGAATGAGAGACAGGTGTATTTTTGGATAGGTACAATGAAAGCAGTGGATGGGCTGTGTGAGGACTTACACATCCAATATGAACTGAGGTAAAGAAGTACAAGGCACATGACAGAATTCAGCTATAGTTGAATCGTCCAGTATGGCGACCACTAGACACACGTGACATCTGATTACAAATTATAATTAACTAAAATTAAACAAAATGAAAAATTTAGTCCCTCAGTCAAACTAACCAAATTTTACATGCTTGATAGCCACATGTGGCTAGTGACTACCATATTGGACAATATAGATATAGTAGAACTTTTTCATAAGTGTAAAAAATTCAGCTGGACGGCATTGGCCTAGATTGTCTGTTATGAATATCGGGCATACAATTCAGTATTTAGTCTAAAAGGAAAACTGACAAGTAAGAACATACGCAGAGACTCTTTTACTCAAGAGAAGATTAGAGAGAATGATTTTGTGGGGTACCAAAAAAAAAAAAAAAGAGTCAAATTTCTCCTTCAGCTCAACTTTTGTGTATCTGCAGAACTGGCTAACTTGTATATGGCTTCTGTTTCAATATTTCCAGGTGGTGACTAATACAGGTTACCTTTCTGCTGCTTCAGTTTGTATTTCTTCAATAACTAATGAGATTGAACTTTCATGCTGGTTTTGTTTCAACTAGAGTGATATTTTATTTTTATAAATTCTGTGTTTGTGACATTTTCAGATTTTACATTTCAAAGCATATTTTTGCTAAGGACAGAAAAAATCCCTCTGTATTAGGATTTTTAATACTATATTTGTTATGCTAGAAATGTTTTCTCCCAGCTTGTCATTTTCCTTCTGTGTTTGCATTGGTCAAGAAATATTTTAATGTTTATGTATTTAAGTGTGTTAATCTTTTCTTTTGTAGTTTCAGTCATTGGTATAAGGCTTTACTGTCCTCACATTAAAATCATTTTGGGGTAGTAGATATTTCAAGTTTAAATGCTTAATTTGTGCATATATACACACAGAAATACATATGCACACAGAGAAATATTTGGTATAAATGGTGAGATAAAATGTAACTTTCTCATTTTCTTTATATAAACTAGCTGTCATTTTAACGTTATTTCTTGATGGTTTATTCAATAATATTTCCTCTATTGTCAAGCTTAATTTATAGGGGTATATATATATAACTTTTATATAAACTAGGTCTGATTCCAACTGTTCTCATTTAATCCACTGAGATGTCACTTCTGGAATCAGTATCATGACTATTTGACTAACTGTACCTTTTAAGTGAACTGTAATATGTTATACCATATCTATCTATATCTATATCTATATCTATATGACTATTACTCAACCTTAAAAAAATCCTACTATTTGTTACAACATATATAAACTTGGATGACATTATGCTGACTGAAGTAAGCCAGATACAGAAGAACAAATATTGCAGCATCGTACTTATACCAGGAACCTACTTATATCAGGAAACTAAAATCAGACTCATAGAAGGAAAGTGTACCAGGAGTTGGGGAGAGGGTACATAGTCAGTCATGAAAGATGAATAAGTTCTAGAGTTTGACTGTATGGCATAGCGCATGTGGTAAAAATGTTTCATTGTTCTTATTATAAAAGAGAGGAAGGAAGAAAACTTTTAGAGGTCATACCTAAGTTTACGGCATTGTTCATAGTGGTTGTTTATACTTATCTACAAACTATTCAAGGTGTATACACTAACTATGTACCGCAATTCTATATGTCAGTCATACTCAAATTAACCAAAATTAATTTTTAAAAAGGAGGAATTTACCTTTTTATAGAGAAAACTTACAAATATAAAATGTAGAAATATCCAGGTACTTTCATAACAGAGTGTGGTGGCAAGTAGAAATATTCAAATTAAAGTCAGGAACAAAGCAAGACATTTTTTCCTTATTCATGAAATTCAAATAGATCACCTGTTTCCTGTGACTTTTTTTTGACCACACACATGGCATGTGGGATCTTACTTCCCTGGCCAGAGATGTCACACATGCCCCTTGCAGTGGAAACACAAAGTCTTAACCACTGGACTGTCAGGAAGTCCCACATTTGACATTTTATATCTAAACTTTTAACACATTTTTCAGCTCAGGGATACTTTTAGTATTTATCTTATTTTTCTTTCTCCATCTTTTATTCACAGTGTTTTTTTTTTTTCTTTTGAGAAAATTGAAAGAAATTTACAGAGAACAATACCTAAATGTTCATCTACAAGTTGACATTTTAGTATATAATCATTTTTTAATGAAAAAGTATTATAGATAAATGTTATGCCAATTTTGTTATTCATCTCTACCCCTATTTATTTTCCAAGAGATGAAAGCATCATACATTTTGTGTATATCATTCCAGGTTCTGTTAAAATTTTTACATACATAATTATGCTTACATTGTATGGTGGATTGTCTTTATTAAAATGTTATTTTAGATATGCATCATTTACTTATATAATTTGTTAATGTTTACATAAAGCCTAGTTTTCATTGATTTTAGGATTAGTTTTAATATATAGAGATCCAGATTATTCCTTACATCTAATACTACATTTTATTATTCATCTTTCTACAGATGGGCATTCAGTTGCTTCCATTTTTTCTGTGATAAATGATTAAATATTCAGTTCAGTCCAGTCACTCAGTCGTGTCCAACTTTTTGCAATCCCATGAACTGCAGCACGCCAGGCCTCCCTGTCCATCACCAACTCCTGGAGTTCAGTAAGACTCACATCCATCGAGTCAGTGATGCCATCCAGCCATCTTATCCTCTGTCACCCCTTCTCCTCCTGCCCCCAATCCCTCCCAGCATCAGAGTCTTTTCCAATGAGTCAACTCTTCTCATGAGGTGGCCAAAGTACTGGAGTTTCAGCTTCAGCATCAGTCCTTCCAAAGAAAATCCCAGGGCTGATCTCCTTCCAGAATGGACTGGTTGGATCTCCTTGCAGTCCAAGGGACTCTCAAGAGTCTTCTCCAACACCACAATTCAAAAGCATCAATTCTTTGGTGCTCAGCCTTCTTCACAGTCCAACTCTCACATCCATACATGACCACAGGAAAAACCATAGCCTTGACTAGACGGACCTTAGTCGGCAAAGTAATGTCTCTGCTTTTGAGTATGCTATCTAGGTTGGTTATTAAAAATATTAAGTATATTTAAATATATTTCCTTGTACACATGATCTGCTTTTATTGAGGCGTTATAGCTGACACTATCAGTGCCCTACACTGATTCTTTCAGGCCCCCCTTCTGTATGCTGAGGGCTGTTACTATGAGCACCTGTTTGCTGTGGACACCTTGAAGATAGTTCATGGATAAGAGCAATACAGCCACAACACAGGGCAAGCTGGCACTCCACAAGCTAATGATCCCAGAAGTAGCTCTCAATCAGTGATGCACAGGGACCAGGAAGATAAAAACCCCAGATCAATCACCCTTGACTAGGATAACCCCAAGTGTCTATTCTCCAATATCCACTACAGTTCCTCCGTCAGGTGGAGCTCCAGGAGACCACAGCCTTTCACAGCTTACTTTCCCATGTCTTACTTCCCTGCTGGTATTTTCTGTGTAGTGAAGTGAAGTCGCTCAGTCGTGTCTGACTGTTTGTGACCCCATGGACTGTAGCCTAGCAGGCTCCTCTGTCCATGGGATTCTCCAGGCAAGAGTACTGGAGTGGGTTGCCATTTCCTTCTCAGGAGATCTTCCCAACACCAGGGATTGAACCCGGGTCTTTCGCATTACGCGCAGATGCTTCACCATCTGTAATCACTCACAAATAAAGTATTTGTACTGAAATCTTAGTCTCCAGATCTTCTCCTGAAAGCATTCAAACCTAGGAACGATATACCTAGGTGTGAAATTGTTGGGTTGTAGGGTATGACTGTTTTGGATAAAGTCAAAAGTGTGTGCATATAGGTACAATATGTGTATATACATGTCTGTGTGTATTGTAAAGTTGATTTCCAAAGTAGTTAGCAGTCTTATTGACACTGAATGATATTTGTCTTTTCAACACTTGATATTATTCGATTTCCTTTTAATTTTTACTCATCATATGAGTGGGAACTGGTATCTTGTTATTTCTATTCGTTCATTATTAGTGAGTCTCTCCTTTCCTTATGGAGTGAGTAGTACATATACATGTTGAATTAACAAGATGTATCCTCTATATTTCTTATTTTTAGTTAATCATATTTGTCTCTTCATCTTTACCCCTGAAAATCATGGCGAATTCATCAGTTTTCTAACTCACTGATCTGGTTTTCTCAGACAGTTAAGCTGTTACCACTAGATTTATTGTTTTTGCTTTTGAAAGGTTGTATGTAACTTCCTGAAACTGGGATTTCTTTGGAAGGAATGATGCTAAAGCTGAAACTCCAGTACTTTGGCCACCTCATGCGAAGAACTGACTCATTGGAAAAGACCTTGATGCTGGGAGGGATTGGGGGCAGGAGGAGAAGGGGATGACAGAGGATGAGATGGCTGGATGGCATCACTGACTCGATGGAGGTGAGTCTGCGTGAACTCTGGGAGGTGGTGATGGACAGGGAGGCCTGGCGTGCTGCGATGCATGGGGTCGCAAAGAGTCAGACATGACTGAGTGACTGAACTGAACTGAACTGAGATACAAAGTACCTTATTTGCTTGTTTAATTTTTCTTACAACATGTTTACTTAGGTGGTAGAAGGGAAGCCCATTCATTTACCTATAAGACATCTCATTACTTGAAGAACTTCAACTTCTGGTGTACTGTATAGGTTTTATTTGCACTAAAAATGGAAATCTGTGCATGTGTCATGACCAGATTTAAGAGAGACTCTTTAATATTAGATAGATTACTGTCTAAAACTTTGATTTGGGGACAACAGGGAGACAAAAATTTTCTCTAATTTTAAGGAAAGAGACAGTTGGAATTGTATGATGTGGTTTTTAGTCTTGCCAAAAATGAGACAGGAATCCTGGTGAAGACAGCTAAGCCAGATTAAAGGCAGAAATTTCCCAATAAAAAGTGTTCTCTTTTCCATGTTGGCCATAGCAGTTCGTCCTTACTTGTGATACAGTCCTTTAAATAGCAAGACTGCTCTTGTGATCTTGTAAACAGGATTATTTCCTGGTTTCTGATCTTGTTAGAGACTTTGCCCAATTTACTTTTGCTATGTTGATTATTTTCCAGTTAGAAGTTGTGCAGCAGGGAAATAAATGCATGAGCTCAGAAAGTTTCCTTCCAAAAAATACCTAAATTTTAAAAACAAAACTTCTACAATAATAAAACAATGATGAATGCATTTAAAGTTCTCTAAGAAAAAAGTAGACTTATTATTCTATACTATTCTCCTTTTCTAGAAAAAAATGATTAGTTGAGAATTCCACTGTAATCTAATTCAATTATGGCTAAACCCTAACAATTTGCTATAAAGCTTTAAAAATTATGCCTTTTGACATTGTCAGTATGAACTTCTTTAAAATCCATTTTATCTTTCTTTTGACATTGCTTTGTTCCAGACCAATTACAAATGATGCAGCCTCAACAGGATTTTAAAAGCTCAAACATACTATGAAATGATGCGGAACAGAAATTAAAATTCATGTATTAATTTTTTATCTTCATAACTATTTCTACCTAGTATGCTACAGAGACTTTAATATGAATAATTTAAAATATTTTTCTCTCTTTAATGGCTCTTTGTAATGCTGGCAAGATACCATTGAAAGTCAAATGTTTATCATAAGTTATCTTATTCTATACAGCTATTAGTGTCACTTTCAGTCTTTATGGTAAATTCAATGCAATTCCCTTTCTGGACCCCCTCAGGAGAAGTCAGGATTTAGATAATGGCCTAAGAAAAACAACGCGGCTATTACACAGTTCAGTTCAGTTCAGTTGCTCAGTTGTGTCCGACTCTTTGCGACCCCCATAAATTGCAGCACGCCAGGCTTCCCTGTTCATAACCATCTCCTGGAGTTCACTCAGACTCAGGTCCATCGGAGTCAGTGATGCCATCCAGCCATCTTATCCTTGGTCGTCCCTTTCTCCTCCTGCCCCCAATCCCTCCCAGCATCAGAATCTTTTCCAGTGAGTCAACTCTTCGCATGAGGTGGCCAAAGTACTGGAGTTTCAGCTTTAGCATCAGTCCAAAGAAATCCCAGGGCTGATCGCCTTCCAGAATGGACTGGTTGGATCTCCTTGCAGTCCAAGGGACTCTCAAGAGTCTTCTCCAACACACAAGAAAGAGTTAAAAACAAAAATAAAATAAGAAAAAATGAAGGAGTTAATCTGGTAGGGGGAAAAAAGAAAGAGAAGGAAAAGAATTTTTCTCAGGGCCATTCTTTGGAGACCTTCCTTTGGATTTTGGCATCTAGGGATACCTTTCTTGTGTTCTCCTTTACTTTCCTGCAGCTGTTGCTATAAGAGGATGTATGAGACACCACCACCACCACCCCCTCCCCACCCCCAGCCCCAGAAGAAATATCAAGTTCTCCACCTGCCTCATCGTCTTCCTTGTGAGGCTAAATGGTGATATCTAATTAAATTCTATGGGGAAAAAAAAATCACATTAATTTTCAGTGTGAGAAATTCCCTTGACCATTATGTTGCTGGTCCTACCAAGAGGCCGAAACAATATGGAATCATGAGAACTGACTTTATGAAAGAAATGGGCAGACTTCCTTTTATCCTTCTGCTGTGGATATCTACTTCTTCACCGGTAAACACTCCATCTTCTGATAAGCATTATTCTCTCTTTTATGGTAAAACCGTTCTGCATGACAGGAAAAACTAAATCTCTCCTGCAAACTACACATCATTAGGAAGATGACGTTGACCTCATTTATGAGAGCCCAACTCTGGAGGCTGATAAATAGTTAAGAAATGGATAGTCATCACAAGGAGCCAAGTGGGGTTTCCCCAGTGGCTCAGTGGTAAGGAATCCACCTGCCAATACAGGAGACATGAGTTCAATCCCTGACCCAGGAAGATCCCACCTGGCACAGAGCAACTAAACCCATGCACCACAGCTGTTGAGCCTGTGCTCTAGAGCCGGGGAGCTGCAATCCCTGAGCCCTCATGCAGCAGCTACTGAAGCGCTCATGCCCTAGAGCGTGTGCTCTGCAACAAGAGAAGCCACTGCAATCAGAAGCTCATGCACAGTGACTAGAGAGTAGTCCCTGCCCACTGAAACCAGAGAGAAGCCTGTGCATCTGAGAAAATGCAGCACGGCCGAAGAATAGAGTGTAATAAAAAAAGGGGGCAAATGGAGTTCTCCCAGCCAGAATACTTCATTGTTAATCAAGGAAGTTTACTTGTGCCGCGATTGAAATGCTATTAGGATTGAAATCTCAGGTTGCCAGGAGCCATCATGCATAACACATAGAGAAAGCTTATCTGAGAGATGGAGATGCAGAACTTAATGCTATCGTTTAACTTACTATATCAGACCAAGCCTGAAGCTAGCTAATGTTGGAAATTTTGATTGGGTCTATATCCTTTAAAATTAAGCCAGCTTAAATTACCTATCTGTCTTACTTAAACTGGAGAGTCCTAAGACAAATGCTCCAACCTTGGCTTTGAGGAAGATAAATATATACTGGGAAACACAAAGAAAGGCACACCAAGTTTCTGTAATTGATCATATTCAATTTTCCACAAAGCAGACAGGGTAGCCTTCTGAACATATAAGTTCACTGGTGGTATTTCCTCCTTTAAAATTCTCAGATTCTCCTTGCCATTCAAATAATATCATCTTCAAAGTCTTGCTTACCTCTGCCACCTCATTTCATCCCATTATCCTTTCCTGCCTGCACTGCCTGTGTTCATGCACTCTTATCTCAGGGCCTGTGGGCTGGTCACAATGATTTGTATGGTCCCTCTCATTTGGAGAGGTGAGCTCAGCTGTCAGCTCACCACTTCGTGTGTCCTTGATAACCCTATCTGAAATAACTAATGCACTTTCTAACTTGTTACTCTATTTCTACATACCACTTTTATATTATAAAATTATCATTTCAAAATTATGTTTTTCAGTAGACTGTTTGCCTCTATACGGATATGAGTTCCATGGGAACAGCTGCTGCTGCTAAGTCACTTCAGTCGTGTCTGACTCTGTGAGACCCCATAGATGACAGCCCACCAGGCTCCCCTGTCCCTGGGGTTCTCCAGGCAAGAACACTGGAGTGGGCTGCCATTTCCTTCTCCAATGCATGAAAGTGAAAAGTGAAAGTGAAGTCGCTCAGTCATGTCTGACCCTTCATGACCCCATGGACTGCAGCCTACCAGGCTCCTCCATCCATGGGATTTTCCAGGCAAGAGTACTGGAGTGGGTTGCCATTGCCTTCTCCGTGGGAACAGAGACCCTGTTAATTTTGCTCATTGCTGCATCCTGGAGGTTATAATAGCACCTAGTAAAAGACACACTAAATGCAAAATTGTTCAGTTGATGAATGTTAAATACCATTTCACTGGTTTTGCTCAGGGATGTTCTGTCATTCCAACCATATTCCTCTGTAGACCGTTCTGTCTTACGCTCTGGCTCCTTTCAGGGCCTCTCTTCTTTCTCTTGTCTTCTCTCGGTCTCTCTGTTTCTCCCTTCCTCTCTCTCTTTCTCTCTTGAGTTATCTGCATTTTCACTACCATGTGTTCAGTCATACCTTGCTCTTCGATTACCAGCTTGGGCCAAAGCCTCATCAATTTTGAAAAATTTGAAGTCATTTATTCTTTAACTAAAGCCTCTACTCAATTTGGATTTTACTCTTTGTGGATGCCAGCTTGATTCTATTCACCATGTCTCTGCATTGCTCTTCCAGAGTCCTCATTTCCTTACAGCTCTTGCTGCATTCTATGTAAATACAAACTAAAATGTGTGCACATGTATTTATATATCTATTATTTCTGTATATCTCTAGCTCATATTATACTTTTTTCAATTACACTTAGTCTCTGTTTATCTCTTGAGTGGGATGTTTTTCAGCATGTTGTTCACATTCCATTCAATTTCTATTCTGCTTGCTGCAGTCTATCTTTTCCTTTCCTTTGTAGTTCCTTTGTTTCCTTTGTAATTTCCTTAATTGGGCCATGTCCAGATATTCTGTATTTTAACTGTGAAACTTACAATGTCTTCAGTCTTTGGGGATTTAACCCTACTATTGCTTGCTTCTGTTGTTTATAACTCAGGGGTGGTTTGCCTTTTTGTGCATTTGGTGTTCTTTAAGCAGTTATGCTGCTGCTAAGTTGCTTCAGTCATGTCTGACTCTGTGCGACCCCATCGACAGCAGGCCACCAGGCTCTGCCATCCCTGGGATTCTCCAGGCAAGAACAGTGGAGTGGGTTGCCATTTCCTTCTCCAACACGTGAAAAGTGAAAGTGAAGTCACTCACTCATGCCCGACTCTTAGCAACCCCATGGACTGCAGCCTACCAGGCTCCTCCGTCCATGGGATTTTCCAGGCAAGAGTACTGGAGTGGGGTGCCATCGCCTTCTCCATAAGCAGTTATACTTAACATCATCTGATACAGTCCTATTGGCTGTTAACCGAGGGTTTCCATAGAGAAGTTATCCTCCACAGTGGCATGGATACTGGCACTTCTGAAACATCCTTCTAAGTTTCCTACATCCAAGCAAAATTTTGTTCTGTATCTTTCTTACAGGTCTTCTATTTTACCTTACTATAGCATAATGATTTCTCCATGTTCGTACAACAGCTACATACAATTATATTACATGGAGTTTCTGGAAACGTATTGAAGTAATCTCCTGTATATTGAACTGATGTCCAATTGATTGCCAAGCATATAGATTACTTCCTATTATGCCAATTGTAAAATACACAGACAAAAGAAGTAAAGACTGAATGTTGAATAGATATATAGATGATAGATTGTGTTACAGATAGATGATTGATAGGTAGATAGAATTATGGTAATATTGGAAGATAGAAAGGTAGACAGAATTATGGTAATATTGGAACTTTCCTTCCAGAACACTTGTGGATAGGAATTAAATATATAAAATAAGTATATATTTTCTTCTGAGTTCAGAGCTAGCTGTGTGTTGTCATTTTCTCTAATTAGTAAAGAGCTTATAATTGCAGTTTTGATTTCCTCTTTGACACATGATATTTAGAAGATTTTTAATTGCTGTGTTATTGCTTTTAAATGTTAGTTAAACATTTATTTTTTTTCTATTTAGTTTTAGTTTTATTACCAGAAGTATAGAGGCAGAGAAAATGGCCCATACAATTTATGCTTTGAGGATTTTATTGACATTTCCTTTGTGGCCTAACATATGTTAATTTTGAAATTATCAGTTGACTCATGAAAAGTATGCATTTTCCTACTGTGTAAAATGTTTAATTAAATATATAAGGTTAACCTTAATTTGTATGGAAATTAGATCTTTTATATTTTTGAAACTTGACTTGAAAAATTAAAGAGGAAAATGTCCTGCATTATCTTTTGATATCATTTTTTTATCTCAATGAGATTCTTAAGAGTTATAGCTTCCTTGTAAATGATACCCTGTAGTAAATAAAATGACTGACTTGTTTGTTTATGCTTTTAGTTTTGGTTTCCACATCATCTATTTTTATAGGTTTAGATAAGTTCTCAAGGAGAGATGGAGTATACAACTCCCCTTTGAATCTGGATGGGATTACCTGTGCATCAGCCAGTAAAGTTAGGATCTAGGAAATGCAGACCATGTTATTTTTAGGGCAACTGAAGAATGAAAACAATCTAAAAAGTATATTATCTTCACAGTATCACTGAAGTTCTGAATAAACAAAGGTGACTGGAAGATATTTCAATGAGCTTTAGACAAAAGCAAAATTAAATAGATGGAAGTAATAGTAACAAGTAATAGTAACTTCTAAGCTAGATCATAAAAATCATGCACCTTCTGGCTGCTTCTCTTGAAATGCTTGTTTTTGGAACTCCCTTTTCATAACCCAGGCATCCTACTGGGAGATACCTGAGCAGTGTGATGAGAAGATATAGACACACCAGTAAGGTTCCAACTGAGCCCAGCCTTTCAGTTATCTTAGCCTGGGCTCTGCACTTGTAAGTAAAGGAGCCTCCAGGCGACGTCTGCCCCCAGGCAAGTGAATGGCCTCCAGCCTTTCAGGTCTTCCCCGCTCCTTGAGGTCCCAGACTTCATGGAGCACAAATGTGTCATCTCAGCTGTGTGCTGAGACTCCTGACCTCAGAATCTGCAAAAATATCAAAATGTTTGCTCCCTTATACCACTAAATTCAATAGTAACAGGTATAAACACTAATCATGAAAACCCTACTTTATTATTGCTTACATGTACTTTAAAAAATATCCTTTTACAATTAATGCTTTATCATTTTGAGCATGTCTTTCAATATCATACAACTGCTTACCTTTTAAAAATTTTATAAATTCTTTAGTTTGGGTTGAGAAGGTCAGATCTTGTATTTCTTTTTTTAACCAATTACACTATTTGAGAGGTTATACCATTTCTTACATCTATTTAATTTTGCTTTTGTCCAAAGCCCTTTGAAATATTTTCCATTCACATTTGTTTATTCAGAACTTAGGTGATCCTGGGAAGATAATATACATGTGTCTACCTCATTTTCAGGTTGTTTTCATTCTTCACTTGCCTTAAAAATATGATCTGTGTTTCCTATAGCCTAACACTAGCTTCTGCTAGGTCCATACCATTTCTGTCCTTTATTATGCCCACCTTTGTATGAAATGTTCCCTTGGTGTCTCTAATTTTCTTAAAGAGATCTCTAGTCATTCCCATTCTATTGTTCTGCTCTATTTCTTTGCATTGATTGCTAAGGAAGGCTTTCCCTATCTCTGCATTCAAATGGGTATATCTTTCGTTTTCTCCAAATTGCCAACAACCGTTCGATCATTGAAAAAGCAAGGAAGTTCCAGAAAAACATCTACTTCTACTTTATTGATTATGCCAAACCTTTCAACTGTGTGAAAGTTGCTCAGTCATGTCTGACTCTTTGCGATTCCATGGACTATACAGTCCATGGAATTCTCCAGGCCAGAATACTGGAGTAGGTAGCCTTTCCCTTCTCCAGGGGATCTTCCCAATCCAGGAATCGAACCCAGGTCTCCCACATTGCAGGCAGATTCTTTACCAGCTGAGCCACAAGGGAAGCTCACTGTGTAGATCACAGCTAACTGTGGAAAATTCCTAAAGAGATGGGAATACCAGACCACTTGACCTGCCTCTTGAGAAATCTATATGTAAGTCAGGAAGCAACAGTTAGAACTGGACACAGAACTGGTTCCAAATAGGGAAAGGAGTACATCAAGGCTGTATATTGTCACCCTGCTTATTTACTTTTATGCAGAGTACATCAAGAGAAACTCTGGGCTAGATGAAGAACAAGTTGGAATAAAGATTGCTGGGAGAAATATCATTAACCTCAGATATGCATATGACACCACCTTTATGGCCAAAAGTGAAGAACTAAACAGCCTCTTGATGAAAATGAAAGAGGAGAGTGAAAAAGTTGGCTTAAAACTCAACATTCCGAAAACTAAGATCATGGCATTTGGTCCCATCACTTCATGGGAAATAGATGGGGAAACAGTGACAGACTTTATTTTGGGGGCTCCAAAATTACTGCAGATGGTGACTGCAGCCATGAAATTAAAAGACACTTGCTCTTTGGAAGAAAAGCTATGACCAACCTACACAGCATATTAAAAAGCAGAGACATTACTTTGCCAACAAAGGTCCATCTAGTCAAAGCTATGATTTTTCCAGTAGTCATATATGGATGTGAGAGCTGGACTATAAAGAAAGCTGAGTGCTGAAGAATTGATGCTTTTGAACTATGGTGTTGGAGAAGACTCTTGAGAGTCCCTTGGACTACAAGGAGATCCAACCAGTCCATCCTAAAGGAAATCAATCCTGAATATTCATTGGAAGGACTGATGCTGAAGCTCCAATACTTTGGCCACCTGATGAGAAGAACTGACTCATTGGAAAAGACCCTGATGCTGGGAAACATTGAAGGTGGGCGGAGAAGGGAATGACAGAGAATGAGAAGGCTGGATGGCATCACCGGCTCAAAGGACATGAGTTTGAATAGGCTCTGGGAGTTGGTGATGGACAGGGAGGCCTGAGCGTGCTGAGGTCCATCGAGTCACAAAGAGTCGAACACGACTGAGCGACTGAACTGACGGAACACTGGCTTCTCTCTTCTGCATTTTAATGTGGTATTCATTTTAATATAGATGCTCCTGGAGGCACAGGTGGTCCTGCCAGTGCAGATGGGTGCTGGTGTGGCTCATGACCCTTAGTCTCATAAAGGCTTTAATTGGTATGGCTGAAAATACTTTAAAATCAGGAATTGTTAAATATCATGAGTATTATTTGTTACCCAAAGATCACACGAAGTTTCTTTAAAACTACCTTGGAGCTAATTTTTATACAGATTTCTGATTTGTTTTTCAGCTTATGGTTTGGAGGCTTTAGTCGCTAAATCATGTCCGACCTGTGACCCCAGGGACTGTAGCAAACCAGGCTCCTCCGTTCATGGGATTTTCCAGTCAAGAATGCTGAATGGATTGCCAGGGGATCTTTCCAACTCAGGGATCAAATGCTCCTCTCCAGTACTGGCAGGTGGATTCTTTACCTCTTAGCCATGATAATTATTTATATATTTTTTCAATGCTATTCATTTCATCAAGGTATTAAAACATAATTATTATAGAACTTCATATAATATCCTCTTATGAATTATAACCACTTTCTCATTCTCAATATTTTTAATTAAACATTTTCCTATTTTATTGGTTTATTTAAAAGAATCAATTCTTGTGTATATTCATCAATACTATTCTTTGTGAAGTTTTCTAATTAATTTGCTTCTCTTATATAATTCATATCTTTTTGTTTTTTTGTATTGTTTTACTCTGCTTTATAGTATCATGACTTTTTCTTTGTCTTCCCCCAAATAAAATAATTTTTGTACATAACTCTTACTCCATGTAAATCTTTTTTTTTTGTTCAAGATTATTTTTAATATCTTTGCTTGGACTTCCTCATTATTTCACATCAGTCTTCCTAGGCTCATGAAAAATTTCTCAACCTTTGCTGCTTCACCTGCTGTTTGGATGAGCAAGCCCCAGGCTGATTTCAGGAGTTTTGATCTTTCTTGCTATATTTAGGGCTTCTGGATGGCCTGCCGGGGATGTGTAATGTGTGTGGTCTTGTACTGTAAATAAAGCACCTCCTGATATGAGCTGTTTGTCCAGGTGTGCACAGAACTTTGGGGGACAGAAGAGCTGCTCATTTGAAGCTGTTCACCATTCGCTTCCTTTCGGGATGCTTTTGATAACCTCTTCTAGCATAGGCGTCCTTCTAATGAGGCTTTCCTTAGAGTGGCAGCAGCCTGGAGAAATTGTGTACAGCCTGAGGCAGCTGTCCTTGAACCTAGTGTTTTCATACCACCTTTTCTCCAAGAAACTCCTAAATAATTTTTGCATGTTTAGCATCACCGTGCTCTGGAGATGCAAGTAGAGATCCAGCTGGATTACTTATTTCAATATTAAACAAAGAAGCACTCTCTTAGAAGGGTTTCTTGAAGCTGTTTAATAGAACATATTGGCATCAAACAATGGTTTAAGATGAGACTGGAAGAGACGACTGTCTCTTTAATGAAGGAGGAAAAAGTAAAGCATGAAGTTTCCTTCGAGAGTCCTCTTTGTGACTCGATGGAAAGTTTCCTCCTTCTTTAATGAAGCTCCCAGGAGTGTCTGGAGATGCAGAAAAAGTTCACAACACAAACGTCATCCCAGAACTAATATCAACACCTTAACTGTTGCAAAATCAATTTCTGGAGATTCAGATGATTTGGAGACAGCCTTACTATGACAGAGGGGATCTAAGGACAGCTGAAGGAGCTGGTAGAGAGGTAGCACATGGCAATATCTGGAGCCAGAGAATGTGAGACCGCACAGTGAAAGCCAGGGATAACACAGACCCACAGTTAGGAGATAACATCCCGCAGGGGTACAGTAAACATAGTTCGGCAGAGTTAATTAAGCATCCTGGAATTCAGGAGGAAAAAGACTGAAGGGAGAGAGTATATCATTAATCCAGGTTAAAATGGGCTAAGTTTATAGTCTAAAATTAAAATTGGATCTCAAAGATAAAGTGCAGAGGCAAAGTTCTATTTGCCTCAGACACTGTATCCTTAGTAGAACTTCACTTCCTCTACAGCTATGCTGTCTGATAGCCACTAGTCATCTAGGCTATTTAAATTTTAAAGAAAATTTAAAATTCAGTTCAGTCTCACTAGACACATTTTGAAGACTCAATCTATGGTCAGCACAAAATGAGAATTTAACATCACAGAAAATCCTATTGGACATCAGTAGCAACGCAACTCTTCAGCCACGGTCCACAAATAGAGATGCGAGACCATCTGCTGAGGATAATATTAGAACTGCCATTCATATTTATTTTCATCTAATCTCTTTAATTTTTATTTTTGTGTATACTTCATGATATGCATAATATGTTGATATATGTAAATCCTGAAAACTGACGTTTTATATTTAACTTCATGCTTTACTTTTTCCTCCTTAGTATTTACGATGATTTCATATATATTTTCCTCATTTATCTTTTTTAATATTCTTTGTGATTTCTACAAAGTCTAAGCTCCATGAAACAAAGAAGACTGGCTTTTCTTTTTGTATTTACTGAAATTATTATAGCACATACATGTCTGATAAATAATTATTGACTATTCATAGCCAACCCTTTGGATTATTAGGTGGCACACTGCACAAAAACATGGCATCTGTATGACAGACAGGGGAGATTCACATGTTTGTTTCAGCAAGCAAATTAAAAAAGTGATTGTTCTACTAAAACTGTTACATTGGGACAAATTTCTGACACACAAGTCGAGGAGAGACACTTCTTTCTAATTTGCATAAAAGATCAGAAAGTGTAAGTGTATATTGAAAGTATACACACAACAGATTTTTTTAAATGGGTCTGGAACAGACAAATTCGGTATACCTATTCTAGAGAATAGGAATCTAATAGAGCAATGGCATTAAAAATTTTTACTCAAAAGAGCAAGTGGAAGTACCAGTATAAAGAAAGCCTGTGGAAGAGGACTTTGTGTTGTGTGCTGTAATCAAGGTCTTAAATTGAGGATGAGGAGTTATCAGCGCATCTCAGGGAATAAAAATGGGTTTGCTCAGATGAACTCAGACACCATAAATGCTGATAGCTTGCCATTCAACCAGCAGGTGACAAGTTCTCAATAGTACCTGTTGGCTCAAATTCATCACTTGGATGTACATTTGATTGCCTTTGTGATCAGCTGTTCTAAAACACACTAGAAGATAACTCTAAAACTTAACTCTCATCAGTAGACAGCAGTGCATTCTGCTGATTAGGGTCTGATTTAAAGCTTATCAGTAAGGCATTAGAAATGGTAAAATAGATTTCGAAGTCAAAAAGAACTGGGTTATAATCTGTGCTCTTCTTCAATTTGAATGTGAGGACGTAGCTAAATAGTAACCTCTGTCTGTCAGTTTCCTATTTATAAAGTGGCATTAGTTACATAAAATTACATGTCTTTTGCAGGGCTGTGGAACATTAATTTGACCATTCAGTTAAGTTCTTTACAATGTCTCTGCCGTGTGATAGTGACAAGAGGTGAGGTGAGGTGAGGTGAAGTTGCTCAGTCGTGTCCAACTCTTTGCGACCCCGTGGACTGTAACCTACTAGGCTTCTCTGTCCATGGGATTCTCCAAGCAAGACTACTGGAGTGGATTGCCATTTCCTTCTCCGGGGCATCTTCCCGCCCCAGGGATCGAACCCGGGTCTCCCGCATTGGAGGCAGCTGCTTTAACCTCTGAGCCACCAGGGAAGCAATTTCCCATTTACTTTCTCATTCTTAAATTCTTAATTTGAACCTGAAATCTTTCTTCTGATGTCTTCGACTCCCTTCAGAAACATAATTATAAAAGTATAGCAATTGATATGTATTGAATTTTACTGTCAGAGGCTCACACTGAGCACTTTACACATTTTTAAACTACCAGCAGTGTCGAGTTCCAGCCAGTGTCACTTCCCAACCCTGCTGCTCTCTTGTGATGCCCCAGATCCCTCCCTCATGAGTCAGCAACACTGGGAATGCTGACTTTCAAGAGTATTAATATTTCTCTATTGTATGAGAGTTTTCATTACCTTGTTCACGTCTATTTCTTAATATTATCCCCAATCTTACTCTCATCTCTTTAAAGGATTTCTACGTAAACATAATGGAAACTCTTCTTGCATCACACTTAGGGAAGGAGAGAGGGTGGGCATACTTGTCCCAGGACAGTGAACTGCACTCAGCCCAGTACCAAAGGTCAATTTAGAAAGTCTACATCAGAAGAAGATTACATTTCAAAAGACACACGTCACTGACTGGATAATTTTGTTGTGAGCCAATTCCAAAATTTCCGACTCTCTTACATGTTGACTTGACCTACATATATCATATATCTCAGGAATAATAATTTCTCTCTATTTATAGAAGAAAAAATTTTAAACATCACAAAGAATATTTTCAGAGCTTCTAGGATGCAAGTGACCTAGAACTCCCAGAACAAAATCAGCCTGTCCTTATTCTTCCATGGTGCAAATAGAATGTCAAAGAGGAATAGAACATGCTTATAAATGCTATTCTTTGCAAAAATCAAATCTTCATTCTAACTCTGTTCTTATGCTTCTCACTCCAGGGCTGCTTTTGCACCAAGAATGCACTAAGATAAAGAAAACCCTGATGAATAAAAATCCAAAGATTTCTAAAGCTGAAAGAAGTAATATTTTCCAATCCATAAAATCACAGCTTGAATCACATTTCCAGAGTGCAAATCTCAGATTTGAAACCTTATTTCCACATTCTTATACCTAACACTTCCTCTTTTGTGATGTCAGCTATAAGAAAAACAGTTACATTGTCACACATTTTGTCTGACAGCCAGCAAATACTCTTATTACATGTATTACAAAATTTTCCTGAAAGTACACTGCATTCTACTTGAGCTCTGCATATTTAAGGAGTAGAAAGTTGCCTGGTCAGGAGCAGGAGCTGGCTTTGGCTGATGAGGATGGGTGAAGCAAAACAAATGTGTTTTCTGCCTAGAAAGATCAATTTGAAAATTGTATCCTGGAATAGATTTGTTTTTTGAAATGGTCCCCCTACTGATTCAGGGGAGTAGAGGTGGGTATTTTCTGCATTGGCGCTAGTGGTAAAGAACATGTCTACCAATGCAGGAGACTTAGGAGATGTGAGTTCCATCCCTGAGTCAGGACTATCCTCTGGAGAAGGGCATGGCAACCCTCTCCAGGATCCTTTCCCGGAGAATCCATGACAGAGGAGCTTGGTGGGCTGTAGTCCATGGGGTCACAGAGTTGGATATGACTTAGTGACTTAGCACAGCACACAAAACTCAACTACTTTTTAAAAAGGATTAATGGCAATATCTCACTTGATCACCCACTGCTGCTGATGCTGCTAAGTTACTTCAGTCGTGTCCGACTCTGTGCGACCCCATAGATGGCAGCCCACCAGTCTCTGCCATCCCTGGGATTCTCCAGGCAAGAACACTGGAGTAGGTTGCCATTTCCTTCTCCAATGCATGAAAGTGAAAAGTGAAAGTGAAGCCACTCAGTCGTGTCCGACCCTCAGCGACCCCATGGACTGCAGCCTTCCAGGCTCCTCTGTCCATAGGATTTTCCAGGCAAGATGATCACCCACAAGTTCCCCAAATTTGGTGCTGAAAGTAAATATTAGTTATGCAAATGTAGACGTGCCAACATTTGACAGCATTCAAAAAAACATCAGTGAAATTTTGAAGGGAGCACCCCTCCAAAAAAGAGTTTCCTTGTAATTTGAAAATGAGTAATTTGTTAATGATATAATGAGCATTTATTGAGTTATTTCAATGTCTATTATAACAAGCCTAGGGATATTAGGCTTATTTTGTGAGGACATAGCAATCAAGCATGTATTCATCTGTTTGAATTCTAGGCCAGGGAGGACCTAATAAGATGACGCAGAGCCAAAGATTGGGACTCAGAGTACCAGGAATGAGTACAAGGGCAAAGTGTCCTTCTCATGCCTCTAAGAGTAGGAAGATTTAGACAGTGTGATTAAAACAGGGATAAATTCAGAAGACAGTTCCAGAGGTCAGAATTTAGGCAAACTTAAAGAGAAAAGAAGCTAAATCAGGAGTGAATTGAAACTGGTCCAGAGATACAGTTGATTCTTTTGAAATATCCACAACCTGATCTTTTCTTTTTTTTTGGCATGGATGGCGTAAAGCCAAGGCATAATTTAAAAATAATTTTTTTTAATGTTGTGTTAGTTTCAGAGGTGAATAGCAAAGTGAATCTATTATACATATCATATACAGGTCACTACAGAGTATTGAGTTCTCTGTGCTTTACAGTAAATTCTTATTAGTTACCTATCTTATATGAAGTAGAGGATGAACTATGGATGGAGGTTCGTGACATAGTACAGGAGACAGGGAGCAAGACCATCCCCATGGAAAAGAAATGCAAAAAGCAAAATGGCTGTCTGGGGAGGACTTACAAATAGCTGTGAAAAGAAGAGAGGCGAAAAGCAAAGGAGAAAAGGAAAGATATAAGCATCTGAATGCAGAGTTTCAAAGACTAGCAAGAAGAGATAAAAAGCCTTCCTCATTAATCAATGCAAAGAAATAGAGGAAAACAACAGAATGAGAAAGACTAGCAATCTCTTCAAAAAAATTAGAGATACCAAGGAAACATTTTATGCAAAGATGGGCACAATAAAGGACAGAAATGGTATGGACCTAACAGAAGCAGAAGATTTTAAGAAGAGGTGGCAAGAATACACAGAACTGTATAAAAAAGATCTTCACAACCAAGATAATCACAATGGTATGATCACTCACCTAGAGCCAGACATCCTGGAATGTGAAGTCAAGTGGGCCTTAGAAAGTATGACTACGAACAAAGCTAGTGGAGGTGATGGAATTCCAGTTGAGCTATTTCAAATCCTGAAAGATGATGCTGGGAAAGTGCTGCACTCAATATGCCAGCAAATTTGGAAAACTCAGCAGTGGCCACAGGACTGGAAAAGGTCAGTTTTCATTCCAATCCCAAAGAAAGGCAATGCCAAAGAATGCTCAAACTACTGCACATTCGCACTCATATCACATGCTAGTAAAGTAATGCTCAAAATTCTCCAAGCCAGGCTTTAGCAATATGTGAGCCATGAACTTCCAGTTGTTCAAGCTGGTTTTAGAACAGGCAGAGGAACCAGAGATCAAACTGCCAGTATACGCTGGATCATCGAAAAAGCAAGAGAGTTCCACAGAAACATCCATTTCTGCTTTATTGACTATGCCAAAGCCTTTGACTGTGTGGATCACAATAAACTGTGGAAAATTCTTCAAGAGATGGGAATACCAGACCACCTGACCTGCCTCTTGAGAAATATATAAGGAGGTTAGGAAGCAACAGTTAGAACTGGACATGGAACAACAGACTGGTTCCAAGTAGGAAATGGAGTACGTCAAGGCTGTATATTGTCACCTTGCTTATTTAACTTATATGAATGTACATCATGAGAAATGCTGGACTGGAAGAAGCACAAGCTGGAATCAAGACTGCTGGGAGAACTATCAATCACCTCAGATATGCAGATAACACCACCCTTATGGCAGGAAGTGCAGAGGAACTAAAAAGCCTCTTGATGAAAGTGAAAGAGGGGAGTGAAAAAGTGGGTTTAAAGCTCAACATTCCAGAAAACGAAGATCAGGGCATCTGGATCCATCACTTCATGGGAAATGGACGGGGAAACAATGGAAACAGAGACAGGCTTTATTCATTTGGGCTCCAAAATCACTGGAGATGGTGACTGCAGCCATGAAATTAAAAGATGCTTACTCCTTGGAAGAAAAGTTATGACCAACCTAGATAGCATATTGAAAAGCAGAGACATTACTTTGCCAACAAAGGTCTGTCTAGTCAAGGCTATGGTTTTTCCTGTGGTCATGTATGGATGTGAGAGTTGGACTGTGAAGAAGGCTGAGCGCCGAAGAAATGATGCTTTTGAACTGTGGTGTTGGAGAAGACTCTTGAGAGTCCCTTGGACTGCAAGGAGATCCAATCAGTCCATTCTAAAGGAGATCAGCCCTGGGATTTCTTTGGAAGGAATGATGCTAACGCTGAAACTCCAGTACTTTGGCCACCTCATGCGAAGAGCTGACTCACTGAAAAAGCTCTGATGCTAGGAGGGATTGGGGGCAGGAGAAGAAGGGGACGACAGAGGATGAGATGGCTGGATGGCATCACTGACTCAATGGACGCGAGTCTGAGTAACTCCGGGAGTTGGTGATGGACAGGGAGGCCTGGCATGTTGCGATTCATGGGGTCGCAGAGTCGGACATGACTGAGCAACTGAACTGAAATGGAAAAGTGTCAGTCCCAATCTTCCAATTTACCCTCCCCCACCTATGGAGAGTATAGGTGTAAGTAATTTTATTTTCTTATTATTTATTTAATAAGTTTATTTTCTGCATCTATACTCTACTTCTGTTTTGTAGATAATTTTGTTCATAGCCATGTCATAATTTTTTCTTATGTGTCTGTTGTGAAAGGGGGAATGAAAGGTAATAAGATTCATATAATGTACATGTACATATTTTAGGACATTTGTATATATAAAATTCTGTTTAAGAATATCTCAAGCTTTGCTTGACATCAAAAGCTCAAACAAAAAAAGAAAAAGTAGACAAGTAAAATTATATAAACTAAAAATCTTCTGAATAGTAAGAGAAATAGTCAGAAAAATAAAAAAGCAACATACGTAATGGGGAAAATATTTACAAACCATGTTCTGATGATTTAACATCCAAAATATATAAGGAACTCATACAACTCAATAGCAAAAAAACCCACTCATTAAAAAAATAAACAAAGGACTTGAATAGACATTTTTCAAAGAAGACATACAAAGGCCAGCAGGTATGTGAAGAGCCGCTCAACATCATGAATCATCAGAGAAATGCAAATAAACACTGCAGTGAGATATCACTTCATACATATTAGAATGGTTATTGCTTAACAGACAAAAACAGTAAGCATTGGTGAGGTTATGGAGTAAAGAAAATTCTTGTGCAGTGTCGCAGGGACTATAACTTGGTACAGCCATTGTGGGAACAGTATGGAGGTTCCTTTAAAAATTAAAAATGACTCTACCATCAGTTCAGTTCGGTCACTCAGTTGTGTCCGACTCTTTGTGACCCCACGGACTACAGCACACCAGGCTTCTCATCCATCACCAGCTCCCGGAGCTTACTCAGACTCATGTCCATTGAGTCAGTGATGCCATCCAACCAGCTCATCCTCTGTCGTCCCCTTCTCCTCCCACCTTCAGTCTTTCCCAGCATCAGGGTCTTTTCAAATGAGTCAGTTATTCACATAGGTGGCCAAAGTATTGAAGTTTCAGCTTCGACATCAGTCCCTTCAATGAACACTCAGGACCAGTTTCCTTCAGGATGGACTGGTTGGATCTCCTTGCTGTCCAAGGGACTCTCAAGAGTCTTCTCCAACACCACAGTTCAAAAGCATCAATTCTTCAGTGCTCAGCTTTCTTTATAGTCCAGCTCTCATATACATACATGACTACTGGAAAAACCATTGCTATGATTAGACAGACCTTTGTTGGCAAAGTAACGTCTCTGCTTTTGAATATGCTGTCTAGGTTGGTCATAACTTCTCTTCCAAAGAGCAAGTGTCTTTTAATTTCATTACTGCAATCACCATCTGCAGTGATTTTGGAGCCTCAAAGATAAAGCTATCACTGTTTCCATTGTTCATATGATCTGGCAATTCCATTTCTGAGTATGCACCTGAAGGAAATCTGTACCCCTTATTCACTGCAGCCTTACTCACAGTAGCCAAGACATGGAAACAACCTAGAAGTTCAACAGGTAAATGGATAAAGAAGAGATATATATATATGTATACATATAATATATATATATATATACACCTTTGTACCTTATATACACACACACACAGGAAGAAAGATGTGTATATGTATACAAACATACACACACATATATGTATAGAGGATACACACACACACACACACACAGAGGATATACACACACACATAGAGAAAAAGAGATGTGTATATAGTGGCGTGCATGCAAAGTTGCTTCAGTCACGTCTGACTCTTTGGGACTCTGTAGACAGCAGCCTGCCAGGCTCCTCTATCCTTGGGATTCACCAAGCAAGAATACTGGAGTGCATTTCCATGCTCTCCTTCAGAGCATCCTCCCAACCTAGGGATCAAATTCACATCTCCTGCATTGGCAGGCGGGCTGTTACCACTAGTGCCATCTGAGAAACCCATGTACATATATACATATTATATATATATATATATATATACACTCACACATATATATATAGAGAGCATATATAAATATATGCATATATATACACACTCAGAAAGAGAAAATATGTATATATATATATATATATATATACTCAAATTTTCTTTTTTTTGCAAGTCAAGGATTATGCTTTTAATGAAGTTTAGTTTTGTTTCTTAATATCAAAAGTATTAATACTCTAAAATGTATAAAGAAAATCCAAAGAACAAAAACTACAATTACAGTCAGTTTGACCTCTTCATAATTAAACTCATCTTTTGAAACAGGAGTTAAAGTGTAGAAAATATCAAAGTATTAACTTTTAATCCTTGTTTTTCTCTATTAAAAAATAAAAATATCACTAAAACCCACCCAAAGAACACATAATAACAAATAAGTAGGAGGAAAAGATATGATTCCTTTACTTTATCAACTGCACAGAGGTGGGTGCCATGAGCCCCCAAGTTGTTCAAAGGGCAACTCTGTGTACACGTATCTAATCATCACATTGTACACCTTAAACATGTGTGTTATGTCAGTTGTATCTCAATAAAGTGGGGGCAGGAGGAAGTAGTGGCTATACTTGAATCAATAGTCAGTTCCTCAATATTTTTGTTTACCCTCTGCCACAATGTACACACACATGTGCATGTGTGCACATATAATCAGTGCATACACACATACACAGTCAAATACACATACACAGGCTGAAACAAAATAAGAAACAATGTTATTATCAAAAATCCACTGAAACTAAATAGGAGTCTCCTCATTTCTTAAAAATAAATGATTAAAATATTTATAATTTTAAACTATGTCATTGATATAAACATTTTCAGAGAATATAATGTCATGTTTAACTGATGCTGTTGGATCATTTATATCTCCCGTGATTTTTCACCACCTTCACTAGCCCCAACCTTTTCCCTCACTTGGATTAATTTAGTACCTTTCTAACAAGTCTTCTTGCTTTTAATATTGCACTTGTAAAACTGAGTCTCAACATTGTAGGCAGAATGATCTTTAAAAAATTATTTAGACTGTTCTGATCTCTATCTTACCTTCTCTCCAAGCACTTCATTCACCATGTCCCACACTTCTTGCCCCCAATTATACTTCAAGGTCTGTTTATAAGTCACCTCTATAATAAAATTTCTCCTAGTCAGTCTAAGTTACACTCACGCATAATTCTTTTCCATCATAGCATTGTGTAAATATGCTTTCTGGCTCTTCCTAAAATATATCTTTTAATTTCTAAACTCTATGCCTAGTCATTAATAGTTTTTTATGCACTACAATTTGTATTTCTTGAATGAAGGAGCATGTTATTCCTGTTATTCTTTATATCACATGTTAACACAAATTTTTTTAATTTATTTATTTATTTTTTAAATTACAATACTGTATTTGTTTTGCCATACATTGACATGAATCAGCCATAGGTGAACACAATCTCCCAATGCCGAATCCCCCTCCCACCTCCCACCCCACATCCTCTACTTGAATCATCCTGTGCATCAGCCCCATGCATCCTGCATCCTACATTGAACATAGATTGGCGCTTCGTTTCTTACAGGAAAATATACATGTTTCATTGCCATTCTCCCAAACCATCCCACCCTTTCCCTCTCCCTCAGAGTCCAAAAGTCCACTCTATACCTCTGTGTCTCTTTGTTGTCTCACATATAGGGTCATCATTATTTTTGCACATGGAAAACATTGTCAGTATCTGTGGATTGAATATATGAATTAATATTTTTAACATTTTACTTTACAAAAAAGCTTCAAAAAATGATATCAAGAACAAGGAGTAAAAGTTTATATAAAGCAGATACTCTATAAAATCTCTAAGACAAAAAATATTTATTAATTACAAAAAAGCAGTTTTATAATGTTATATAGGTCACCATTTTTCAAAGTGATTAAACTTAGCATCAGTGATTATAGAACAATCTGACATTATTTATCTCTTTATATGTTGTACAAAGGAATATATAATGTCCTATGTAACATTTTCAAAAAAGTTTACTCAAACCTTCACTGTTGGCTCAGTGGTAAAGACTCTGTCTGCAGTGCAGGAGAGAGGTTTGATCCCTGTGTCAGGAAGATCCTTTGGAGAAAGAACTGGCAACATACTCCAATATTTTTGCCTGGGAAATCCCATAGACAGTGGAACCTGGTGGGTACGATCTAGGGTCTACAAAAGAGTTGGACATGATTTAGCAACTAAACAAAATGACGATAACAAATCAAACAGAAATGTCACACAAACACAGAGTGTGCATCATGCTATCACATTCTGGAATTTAATGTCATGAACAACTTAAAGGGAGAGGGAAAACCAGCTTAAATAAGATGTTTTTAAATAAAATGAGAGGTAGAGAAAAAAAAGATGGCGGAGGAATAGGACGGGGAGAAGACTTTCTCCCTCTCTACTCATCAAAAGAACATTTCAACGCTGAGCAAATTCCACAAAATAACTTCTGACTGCTGGCAGAGGACATCAGGCATCCAGCAAAGCAGATCATTGGCTTCAAAACCTGGTAGGAATTATTTTATTTTATTTTATTTTATTTTAAAGAACTAAGAGAGCGAGAAAGGAGGTAGGGAGGGAACCCCGTCCGGGAAGGGAATCCCGTCCCAGGAAGAGACTCTTAAAGAGAGAGGGTCCCTAAAATTGGGGAACTTTCTCACAGCTGTGCATGGGGCGAGCCCTGGAAGCACAGAGGGCAACATAACAGGAAGGAAGAATAAATAAATAATTAAAACCAACAGATTACGAATTCAACAGTATAACCCCCAGCGGACAAGCAGCGCAAACGCCTGCGTCCGCAGCAGTGGGGCTGGGCAGGGAGGAGCGCGCCCGCGACAGAGCTTGCTAAGAATTGGGCCGCGGGAGACGCAGGCTGCAGGGCTTTTCTCGAGAATCGGGGCGTAAAGGGGCCAGAATCGAGTCCGCGCGTGGATAGAACGAATTATCCCGGACTAGCAAACGAGACTGGGGGATAACTAACACGCGAAACGCCCGAACATAAGGCACTGACAGGCCCGCGCACAGAACAAAGGACGGATCGGAAATAGCCGGCGGCAGACCATCCCCCACCAGCGACGGGCAGCCAGAGCCTTAAGCGCTGGAAGAGGGCAGTCGCAGCTCAAGAGAGTCATTACCTACCAAATTGCAAGCGGGCCTCTTTGATGAGACTTCTGGGGGTATCTGAGTGGTCATCATCTGCCTGAAAAAGAGCCCCGGCAGAGAGCCCAGAAAATTGAGCGACCCGCAAAGCCCAGAAGATGCAACAATAGTCCGCGCCAAACTCCTAGCCACTCGGACTTGGGACCAAACCCGACACCCGGAGGGGACTTCCTGAGCGCCAATCCTGAGCGGCTTAAACCGGGGAATTGCATGAAACATAGGGCAGGCCCCACACGGTTATCCCGCGGATTGAGAAGGGGCAAGCCCAGTGCAGAGCTCACCACCACCCTCTCTGTGGCAAGACAGAAATCAGACACGGAAGAGACCAGCAAACAGAGGAAGGCAAACAGAGGGAACTGCCTTGGTAGCGACCCCACACAGTCCTCAATGGCAGAGAAAGCGACAGATACGCCGTCTCTACTTTTATGATAAAAAAAAAAAAATTTTTTTTTTGGGGGGGTGATGTGGAAGCGTGATTTTTTTTAATAATTTTTTTCTTTCTTTAAAAATTATTTTTTCCTTTTTAAATTTGTTTATCCTTTCTTTTTCATCCTTTTTTCCCTAAACTTCCTTAAATTTTAAGTCTTCTATATTTCTAGTTATTATTTTTATAACCTAATATTACTTAAAAAAAAAAAACCCTATCATTTAAGCAAACGCCGTATGTAGTCTTAATCGTGAAGGAAGTTGTCTTTTAATAATTCTGGAATCTTTTATTATATTTTACTTTTTTTTCTTTTTTCTCTATTTTTTTTTAATGCCTCTCTCCTCATTATTCTTCTCTTCAATAATCTATCTTTGAAAAGCCAATCTATACTCCAGTTTTTTAATCTTGGCATTTTGGTATTTGTTGCCAATTTTGTACTTTTAAAAACCTAATCCTCAGTACCCAGTTTTACATGAGTGCGAGACTACTGGCTTAACCACTCTCTCCACCTCTGGAATCTCTCTTTCCCCACCAGGTGGCTTTTGTCTCCTCCCTCACCCTCCCCCTCTCTACCCAACTCTATGAATCTCTGTGTGTTCCAGAAGGAGGAGAACTCTAAGAGAACTGGTCACTGAACGGATCTGTATCCCTCCTTCCCATCTCCCTCTCTTATCCGCCTGACCACCTCTATCTACTTCCTTCCTCTCCTCTTCCATGTATAACTCTGTGACCACCTCTGAGCGGTCCAGACTTCGGAGCACACACAAGAAAGTGGCTACAGGCTAACTTCCTTTTCCCTCTTTTGATTCCACCTCATCCCATTCCACTCACCTCTAACTACTCCCTCCCTCTTCTCTCCTCCAAGTAACCCACCTATCCTCTAGGGACGACCCTCAAGGTGGAGAAACCTATCATCATTAACCTAGATGTTTTAACATTAGTGCTGAATAGATGGAGAAATCATGAGGCTATTCTAAAAATAAATCTGAAAACCAGAATCAGGAGGCGTAATTCCAAATCCTGTGATCAACAAAGAATTCCTGAACACAGGGAACATTATCCAATTAGAGCTCATCAAATGCCTTCATACCTATACTAAAACTGAGCACTGCCCAAGGGCCAACAAGCTCCAGAGCAAGACATACCACGCTTATTCTCCAGCAACACAAGAACAAGCCCCTGAGCTTCAATACATAGGCAACTCAAAATACTCCAAAACCATTGACGTCTCATAACCCATTACTTCACATGTCACAACACTCCAGAGAGAGGAAATCCAGATCCACCCACCAGAATTCCAACACAAGCCTCCCTGATCAAGAAACTTTGACAAACCAGTGATATAACACCAAACACAGAGAGGAAACTCTATAATAAAGAGAACTCCACAAATTCCCAGAATATAGAAAAGCCACCCCAAACGCAGCAATATAACCAGGATGAAGAGACAGAGGAATTCCCAGCAGGTAAAGGAACAGGAGACATGCCCACCAAACCAAACAAAAGAGGAAGAGATAGGGAATCTACCTGAGAAAGAATTCCAAATATTGATAGTGAAAATGATCCAAAATCTTGAAATCAAAATGGAATCACAGATAAATAGCCTGGGGTCAAGGATTGAGATGATGCAAGAAAGGTTTAACAAGGACCTAGAAGAAATAAAAAAGAGTCAACATATAATGAATAATGCAATAAATGAGATCAGAAACACTCTGGAGGCTACAAATAGTAGAATATCGGAGGCAGAAGATAGGATTAGTGAAATAGAAGATAGAATGGTAGAAATAAATGAATCAGCAAGGGAAAAAGAAAGACAAATTAAAAGAAATGAGGACAACCTCAGAGACCTCCAAGACAATATGAAACGCTCCAACATTCGAATTATAGGAGTCCCAGAAGAAGAAGACCAAAAGAAAGACCATGAGAAAATACTTGAGGAGATAATAGTTGAAAACTTCCCTAAAATGGGGAAGGAAATAATCACCCAAGTCCAAGAAACCCAGAGAGTGCCAAACAGGATAAACCCAAGGCGGAACACTCCAAGACATATTTTAATCAAACTAACAAAGACCAAACACAAAGAACAATTACTAAAAGCAGCAAGGGAAAAACAACAAATAACACACAAGGGGATCCCCATAAGAATAACTGCAGATCTTTCAATAGAAACTCTTCAGGCCAGGAGGGAATGGCAAGACATACTTAAAGTGATGAAAGATAATAACCTTCAGCCAAGACTACTGTACCCAGCAAGGATCTCATTCAAATATGAAGGAGAAATCAAAAGCTTTCCAGACAAGCAAAAGCTGAGAGAATTCAGCACCACCAAACCAGCTCTCCAACAAATACTAAAGGATAGACTTTAGAAAGGAAACACAAAAAGGACGTATAAACCCGAACCCAAAACAATAAAGTAAATGGCAACAGGAGCATACTTATCAATAATTACCTTAAATGTAAATGGGTTGAATGCCCCAACCAAAAGGCAAAGACTGGCTGAATGGATACAAAAACAAGATCCCTATATATGCTGCCTACAAGAGACCCACCTCAAAACAACGGACACATACAGACTAAAAGTGAAGGGCTGGAAAAAGGTATTCCATGCAAATAAAGACCAAAAGAAAGCAGGAGTAGCAATACTCATATCCGATAAAATAGACTTTAAAACAAAGGCTGTGAAAAGGGACAAAGAAGGGGACTACATAATGATTAAAGGATCGATCCAAGAAGAAGATATAACAATTATAAATATATATGCACCCAACATAGGAGCACCGCAATATGTAAGACAATTGCTAACAAGCATGAAAGGGGAAATTAATAATAACACAATAATAGTGGGAGACTTTAATACCCCACTCACACCTATGGACAGATCAACTAAGCAGAAAATTAACAAAGAAACGCAAACATTAAACGATACAATAGACCAGTTAGACCTAATTGATATCTATAGGACATTTCACCCCAAAACAATGAATTTCACCTTTTACTCAAGTGCACACGGAACCTTCTCCAGGATAGATCACATTCTGGGTCATAAATCTAACCTTGATAAATTCAAAAAATTGAAATTATTCCAAGCATCTTCTCTGACCATAATGCACTAAGGTTAGATCTCAATTATAGGAGAAAAACTATTAAAAATTCCAACACTTGGAGGCTGAACAACACCCTACTGAATAATCAACAAATCACAGAAGAAATCAAAAAAGAAATCAAAATATGCATCGAAACAAATGAAAATGAAAACACAACTACACAGAACCTTTGGGACACTATAAAAGCAGTCCTAAGAGGAAAGTTCATAGCAATACAGGCATACCTCAAGAAACAAGAAAAAGTCAAATAAATAACCTAACTCTACACCTAAAGCAACTAGAGAAGGAAGAAATAGAGAACCCCAGAGTTAGTAGAAGGAAAGAAATCCTAAAAATTAGGGCAGAAATAAATGCAAAAGAAACAAAAGAGACCATAGCAAAAATCAACAAAACAAAAAGCTGGTTCTTTGAAAGGATAAATAAAATTGACAAACCATTAGCCAGACTCATCAAGAAACAAAGAGAAAAAAATCAAATCAACAAAATTAGAAATGAAAATGGAGAGATCACAACAGACAACTCAGAAATACAAAGAATCATAAGAGACTACTATCAGCAATTATATGCCAATAAAATGGACAACTTGGAAGAAATGGACAAATTCTTAGAAAAGTACAATTTTCCAAAACTGAACCAGGAAGAAATAGAAAATCTTAACAGACCCATCACAAGCACGGAAATTGAAACTGTAACCAGAAATCTTCCAGCAAACAAAAGCCCAGGTCCAGACGGCTTCCCAGCTGAATTCTACCAAAAATTTCTGAGAAGAGCTAACACCTATCTTACTGAAACTATTCCAGAAAATTGCAGAGGAAGGTAAACTGCCAAACTCATTCTATGAGGCCACCATCACCCTAATACCAAAACCTGATAAAGACACCACAAAAAAAGAAAACTACAGGCCAATATCACTGATGAACATAGATGCAAAAATCCTCAACAAAATCCTAGCAATCAGAATCCAGCAACACATTAAAAAGATCATGCACCATGACCAAGTGGGCTTTATTCCAGGGATGCAAGGATTCTTCAATATCCGCAAGTCAATCAATGTAATTCATCACATTAACAAACTGAGAAATAAAAATCACATGATTATCTCAATAGATGCAGAAAAAGCCTTTGACAAAATTCAGCATCCATTTATGATAAAAACTCTCCAGAAAGCAGGAATAGAAGGAACATACCTCAACATAATAAAAGCTATATATGACAAACCCACAGCTAACATTATCCTCAATGGCGAAAAATTGAAACCATTTCCCCTAAAGTCAGGAACAAGACAAGGGTGTCCACTTTCACCACTACTCTTCAACATCGTACTGGAAGTTTTGGCCACAGCAATCAGAGCAGAAAAAGAAATACAAGGAATCCAAATTGGAAAAGAAGAAGTAAAAGTCTCACTGTTTGCAGATGACATGATCCTCTACATAGAAAATCCTAAAGACTCGACCAGAAAACTACTAGAGCTAATCAGTGAATATAGTAAAGTTTCAGGATATAAAATCAACACTCAGAAATCCCTTGAATTCCTATACACTAATAATGAGAAAGTAGAAAAAGAAGTTAAGGAAACAATTCCATTCACCATTGCAACGAAAAGAATAAAATACTTAGGAATATTCCTACCTAAAGAAACTAAAGACCTATATATCGAAAACTATAAAACACTGATGAAAGAAATCAAAGAAGACACTAATAGATGGAGGAATATACCATGCTCATGGGTTGGAAGAATCAATATAGTGAAAATGAGTATACTACCCAAAGCAATCTACAGATTCAATGCAATTCCCATCAAGCTACCAGCAGTATTTTTCTCAGAACTAGATCAAATAATCTCAAGATTTGTATGGAAATACAAAAACCTCGAATAGCCAAAGCAATCTTGAGAAAGAAAAATGGAACTGGAGGAATCAACTTGCCTGACTTCAGGCTCTACTACAAAGCCACAGTCATTAAGACAGTATGGTACTGGCACAAAGACAGAAATATAGATCAGTGGAACAAAATCGAAAGCCCTGAGATTAACCCACATACCTATGGACACCTTATCTTCGACAAAGGAGGCAAGAATATACAATGGAGTAAAGACAGTCTCTTTAACAGGTGGTGCTGGGAAAACTGGTCAACCACTTGTAAAAGAATGAAATTAGACCCCTCTCTAACACCATACACAAAAATAAACTCAAAATGGATTAAAGATCTAAATGTAAGGCCTGAAACTATAAAACTCCTAGAGGAGAACATAGGCAAAACACTCTCCGACATAAATCACAGCAGGATCCTCTATGATCCATCTCCCAGTATAATGGAAATAAAAGCAAAGATAAACAAATGGGATCTAATTAAAATTAAAAGCTTCTGCACAACAAAGGAAACTATAAGCAAGGTGAAAAGACAGCCTTCTGAATGGGAGAAAACAATAGCAAATGAAACAACTGACAAACAACTAATCTCAAAGATATATAAGCAACTTATGCAGCTCAACTCCAGAAAAATAAACGATCCAATCAAAAAATGGGCCAAAGAACTAAATAGGCATTTCTCCAAAGAAGACATACGGATGGCTAACAAACACATGAAAAGATGCTCAACATCACTCATTATCAGAGAAATGCAAATCAAGACCACAATGAGGTATCATTTCACACCAGTCAGAATGGCTGCGATCCAAAAGTCTACAAGCAATAAATGCTGGAGAGGGTGTGGAGAAAAGGGAACCCTCTTACACTGCTGGTGGGAATGCAAACTAGAACAGCCATTATGGAAAACAGTGTGGAGATTCCTTAAAAATTGCAAATAGAACTGCCTTATGACCCAGCAATCCCACTGCTGGGCATACACCATGAGGAAACCAGAATTGAAAGAGACACATGTACCCCAATGTTCATTGCAGCGCTGTTTATAATAGCCAGGACATGGAAGCAACCTAGATGTCCATCAGCAGATGAATGGATAAGAAAGCTGTGGTTCATATACACTATGGAATACTACTCAGCCCTTAAAAAGAATAAATTTGACTCAGTTCTAATGAGATGGATGAAATTGGAACCGATTATACAGAGTGAAGTAAGCCAGAAAGAAAAACACCAATACAGTATACTGACACATATATATGGAATTTAGAAGACAGTAATGATGACCCTATATGTGAGACAACAAGAGACACAGAGGTATAGAGTGGACTTTTGGACTCTGAGGGAGAGGGAAAGGGTGGGATGGTTTGGGAGAATGGCAGTGAAGCATGTGTATTTTCCTGTAAGAAACGAAGCGCTAATCTATGTTTGGTGTAGGATACAGGATGCATGGGGCTGATGCACAGGATGATTCAGGTAGAGGATGTGGGGTGGGAGGTGGGAGGGGATTCGGCATTGGGCGATTGTGTTCACCTATGGCTGATTCATGTCAATGTATGGCAAAACAAATACAGTATTGTAATTTAAAAAATAAATAAATTTAATTATAAGAAAAAATAAATAAATAAAATGAGAAAGTACAGTACATAATCTTTTATGTATCATGTTGATAAAATGTTCTTAGGATGATTGGGGAAGTTTGAACATAAAATGTACATTAGATATTAATGAACTAATATTATTTTTAGGAGCAATAATGATATTTTGCTTAGGTAGAAGTACATTCCTATTTTTGGAGATTATTCTGCGGTATTTATGGGTGAAGTGTCATGACATCTACATCATGCTGAAATTGTTCAGCAAAAAGCAAGCTTCTCTGTGCTTTATATGTATATATACATTAAATATATAAAATACATAATATATAGAACATAAATAAAGAATAATAGATATATACATGCAAATAATATACCTGTGTATATGCAAAGAAAAAGCAAGACATAACAGTAGAAATTGAGGTGAGGATTCCCCTAGGTATTCATCCAACTGTCCTTTCAACTTTTCTATAGGGCTTAATCATCTATCAATTTGTGAACTATGCGGCCTTCTGTGAGAGGAGGAGATATTTCTTTTCCAACGCTATGGGAGTGGAAAGAGTGTATTTTCCACTTTATAGATAAGACAATTCTAAAAATATTGTTTTCACATATATTTTGTGAGAAGCAAATTGTTACACTATAACTCTATTTATGAGTTATGTATACAAAGAAAGTGATTCATTTTCAGATAATTAAGAAAAACTGAACCATATTAGTGCTTTGATTATACTTTTAGTAACCAATATAGTATGGCATGAGACTGTTGTCTTAAAGGCTTCACTGTGACATGTATTCTAATATAGACAGATCATAGAAAGTTGTGGGGTTTTTTGCTTGTTTGTTTGTTTCATTTAAAGTATGTTAATTTTAACTGTTGCAATCAATTTGACCAATCACTGTTTTAAAATAAGTTTTAATGGGCATATTTGTCATGTGTCAATGAATAAATCATCTGAGACTCTGGATCTGCCATCTTGTGGACACTTCAGTAATTATACTCTATCAAAATTGACCTTGTTTATCATATCCATGCTGTGCTGCAAGATAGATAAGGCAGCTAAAATTTTACCTGGAAATGGAGTGTCCTGTCTCACTCAACTCTGTCCCAGGCTGTGGGGTTTTACAATCCTCACGATATTTTTAAGATAAAAGCTAAAAATATCAATTAATAATAATATTAAAATGAATCATAGACATTTAATACCTATAAATGTATTTAATATGATTTATTCATTATCTTAATGAAAAATTTAGAAATGGATTTTTCTTTATCATGACTATAAACTATGCTCACATTTAGAGACTTATTTCCTGCTAGAAGACAGAAGGAAAAGATTGTTACATGCATATATAAATTCAGTTAAAGATAATAACAGGTAACATAAAGAAGACAACATTGTACAGGGATGTGACTTTTAAACTATATTTTGGTTTGTTTTCCTGTGTTTATCATTTGTTTTTAATTTGTGTAAAAACATAAATTTAAGTTGAGTTAAATTATTTTGGGAATATCAATCCATATCTTCCCTCCGCATCTTCTCAATTCCTGTGACAGCTCCCATAGGGAAGCCGTGGAACTTCGGGCTTCACAGCATTATTCTGAACGTTGGAGTGCAAGAGAGCAGACTGCACTGCTGTTGTACTGATCTAAAATGAAGGTCGTGTGACTTTAGCAGATGAATTTCTCCTTCCAGATACCTACCTCAGCATTTGTATACTTAGCACATGTGGCAGTCATTCTTAGTCCAAATGATCATTCCATAACCATCTACTGAGCAGCTACAAAATTTTCGACACTGTGCGATCCCACATACAGGGAGATTACAATGGTAATGGGTCAGATATGATCCTTGCTTACAGCCTAACAGATGGCAAAGTCAGAAAACCAGAGTGCAGACTTCTTGAAACCAAAAAGAAAAACTCATGTGTGTGTGCTTATTTTTCTAAAAATGTTTGGAAAGAATTTGAACTTCATTAATATTTAATGTGCACATTAATAGTACGATAGACATAAAATTATTAAATTAGTATTTAATTTTTGAGGTACAAACTTAAAGTTTCATGATAAATATGTGTAACCACACATACTGTCTACTGGTCAACCATCTTCAAAAATATATATATGCTTATGTAAATAAAATGACAATTGGAAACAAAGTAGCCAAGGGTTTCACTTAGAGTTATAACTACATATGTATTTATAGGTTGCACATCTGTCCATGATGACTGCATCCAGAAGACTAAGTGTTAGATAAAAGTTTAATGTGATCTAGATGAAAAAAATTTTTGAATTAAAAATTATAAAAATAGGTGATATTATATTTGGAATCAACCATTGAAAAATCCTTCAAACTCTTAAGTTGCTATAAAAAGATACTCATTTATTGCATTACTGAAATTATTAGAAAAATAATAGCTTCACACATTCAAGGACTCAAGGAGCATCGCAGATATTCCCATGGCATGAAAGAAATTCTCAAATACATAGTCTACTCATCACAGAAAGCTTGAAATAATAATATAAGGCCCAAGGAAGTCACAGAATGATTTTGAAGTGAAATCAAACCACTTAAAAGTAGAGATTCTAATTTTAAGCCTTAGAAATGTGGTTATAAAGTTGAAAAACATGGCTTAAACATTCTTCTTTAAAAACATGTAAGTCAAGAACAATTATATGATAATAATGTGAAAATAAGACCCAGATTATATTAAGAAATAGTTGAAGTTAGAAGAGGGGAGAAAATGTGTCCTGAATTTAAAAATAAAATGAGAGACTTCAAAGATAGGAAGATATCTACATTATTGAACTGAAAGAATCTGTATTCTTAAAATGACCATACAGATTCAGTGCAATCCCTATCAGATTCAGTTCAGTTCAGTTCAGTTGCTCAGTCTTGTCTGACTTTTTGCAGCCCCATGGACTGCTGTACACCAGGCCTCTCTGTCCATCACCAATGCAAGGAGTTTACCCAAACTCATGTCCATTGATTCAGTGATGCTATCCAACCATCTCATCCTCTGTCATCCCCTTCTCTTCCCGCCTTCAATCTTTCCCAGCATCAGGGTCTTTTCCAAGTAGTCAGTTCTCTGCATCATGTGGCCAAAGGTTTGGAGTTTCAGCTTCAACATCAGTCCTTCCAATGAATATTCAAGATTGACTTCCTTTAGGATGGACTGATCGGATCTCCTTGCAGTCCAAGGGACTCTCAAGAGTCTTCTCCAACACACAGTTTAAAAGCATCAGTTTTTTGGCACTCAGCTTTCTTTATGGTCCAACTCTCACATCCATACATGACTACAGGAAAAACCATAGCTTTGACTAGATGGACCTTTGTTGGCAAAGTAATGTCTCTGCTTTTTAATACATTATCTAGGTTTGTCATAGCTTTTCTTCCAAGAAGTAAGCGTCTTTTAATTTAATGGCTGCAGCTACTGTCCACTGTGACTTTGGAGCCCAAGAAAATAAAGTCTGTCACTATTTCCACTGTTTCCCTATCTATATTCCATGAAGTGATGAGACCAGATGCCATGATCTTAGTTTTTTGCATGTTGACTTTTAAGCGAGCTTTTTCACTCTCCTCTTTCACCTTCATCAAAAGGCTCTTTAGTTCCTCTTTTCTTTCTGCCATAAGAGTGGTGTCATCTGCATATTTGAGGTTACTGGTATTTCTCCCGGCTTCTTGATTACAGCTTGTGTTTCATCCAGCCTGGCATTTTTCATAGTGTACTCTGCATAGAAGTTAAATAAGCAGTGCAAAGATATACACCTTGATGTATATCTGGTGTTTGTATATATGTGGTGTATATCTGATAATATTACATATTATCAGGGTAAAATTCAACCTGAAAATATAACAGTATTATAGCTAGCAGCCAAATAGCTTTACATTGATACAAATATAAAGCTCATGAATATTAGAATATCAAGGAAATGTTTTAATTTGGGGCTTCCACGGTCGCTCATCGGTAAAGAATCTGCCTGCCAAGGCAGGAGATTTGGGTTCAATCCCTGAGTAGGGAAGAGCCCCTGGAGGAGGAAATGACAACCCACTCCAGTATTCTTGCCTGGGAAATCACACGGAGAAAGGAGCATGGTTGGCTACAGTCCATTGGGTTGTAAAAGAGTTGGATATGACTTAGCAACTAAACATCAACAACAGTGTAATTACAAAAATTTTGAAATAATCTACCTCATATTCATATATGATTGATAGAATGACTGAGGAAGCATATAAATTTATCCTAATGATATCATAAAACTTTAGATTCGGCTAACATTTTTCTAAACCCTTATAATACATCAGAACCAGCTGGTCAATAGCACCCATCACCCAAAACATTACCTTAGTATCTCAATCTTACATAGCAAAATATTTCAATGGAATGAAAGCTTAAGCTGTGTACTCTGAGAACACAGCTATAAAAATTCTTGAACATAAAGGAGGAATAAACTTACAAACTGTAAGTGAGGTCAATCTTTCCAAGCAGGATACAGAACCCAGAGGTCATAAAATTATTGGAGAGACTGATCACAGTAAATTAAAATATAAAATTGAGAAAACAAATGGCAAACCGTGTGTCTGTTTTAGGGAGGAGGAGAAGGTATTTTCAAAACATAAAATAAATAAGAAGAAGGCATACCATGGAAACACTAACCAAGAGAAAGCTGTCTAGCTACATCAGTGGCAGGTAAACAAGAATTTAATGCAACAGTAATACTCTAGTAAAAGTATATATCTCTATTACAAAAGAATAAATTTAACAGACTAACAGTCATTCATTTGTATGCAACTAATAACAGGATCAAAAGGTATTATGCAAAAGTTGATAGAATCAAAAGGAGAAACCACATGTGGAGATTTGAACTCATCTCTCACAGTAACTGATAAAGTCAAAGGGCTAATTTTCCAAATTTACAAAATTTAAGGCATTATTCTTAATTAGTTAATACTTCACCAGCATTAAGAAGAAAGTATCACAATGGGTAAATGTAGTGTTAAGGTGAGGTATATCAAAAAAGAAAATGTTTTCTTACTGGTTTGTCTCATTACAAAGGGAAAAGTAATGTAAGTGAAAGTTTCAACTGAAAGCGAAAGGAAGAAAAATGAAAGAGGCAACCATGATATCTTACTTTCCAACTACACTTGGTAAAAACCAACGTCCTTGCTGTTATATAACCCATCCTATGGCTCCGACATTGTCTCCACCTATCTCCCATCCTTCCCCAAAGTTCTAATATCACTGCAATTTCTTTTTCTTTCTTTCTTTCTTTTTCAGGTTCTTTTTTTTAATGTCACTGATTGAATATCACCTCTTCAGAAAGTACTTTCTTGACACTTCGTTTGGGTCTGCTCACTCTTATTTTAATTATCAAAACCTTAATTTCCTTCATAATACTTATCAAAATTCATTATCTTTGCTTTTCTACTCTTCAAAAATCTGCATCTACCGTAAGAATGAACACTCCATTAGAGAAGAGTCTATGTCTTCTTGTTAACCCTTATATCTGTAGCATTTAGCATGGTGCCTGACACTGAGAAAATGATCTATGCATGGTTGTTCAATGAATGATCTAGTGACTTCAGACAAGTGTATTGAAGAGAGACTACAAATATTTAGAGAGAAGTAATATATATGCAGATGTAGAGAAAAATTTAAGATATAAATTTAAACAGTCCATATTCATGTAACACACTTGAAAATCTAGATAACATGAAAAATTATGTATAAATATACATTGTCTGGTTTACTCAAACATTTTATATCCTCCCCATAGAAGGCAGTAGGCTCTCTTACCTTTCTTTTGTGGGTTAGTTAGCAGTGCTCAAAGCTCAACGTTGTTTAGCATTGTTTCATAACACTGAAAAAATTGGAAATGACTCTAGTGTCCAGTAAAAGTGTTTGGAAAATTAAATTTTGATCAGCCCATTAGAGAAAATGAGCCAAAATTATAAAAAGGATGTACAGATACATTTACTTGGAAACATATCCAGTGTGTAGTATCAAATAAAAATAATACCATGCAAAACGATATGTAAAATTCTGTCCTACACTTTGTAAATCATACATAAGCACTTATTTTCTAGAGAAACACATTAGAAGGGGGGAAAGTCCAAAAGAAGACACCAAATGATATTAACTTTTGTGAGCAGTATTTTTCCACTGTCTATATAACTCATAATCAGTATAAAATTTTCCCTTTAAAAATTAATTAGTGAGTAAATATTATGTTTGCTCTGTGTCTCTAAGACTTCACAATAATATTCTAAAAGAAAGTGAAAGTGAAATTCACTCAGTCATGTCTGATTCTTTGCGACACCATGACTCTTGGTAATCCCATAGACTATACAGCCCATGCAATTCTCCAGGCCAGAATATTGGAGGAGAGCCTTTCCCTTCTCCAGGAGATCTTCCCAACCCAGTGATCAAACCCAGGACTCCTGCATTACAGGTGGGTTCTTTACCAGCTGAGCCACAGGAAAGCCCACAGTAATATTCTAGTCAAATAAAATAAAAGGAATTATTTGTTTGATCACTTTTCCTTTTATAATCAGTCCCAAACCAGAAACAGATAATGTTTTGATCCATTTGAAGGAATGGTCCCTCCTACTGTATTGACATGATAAATTAGGAAGTTTTAGGGCAAAGCATGGATAAATATGATTCCAGAGGTGCTTCAAGTAAGCCACCCTTTATGGTTCTCCACCTCTCAATTTCTTTCTGCCTCTTTGTTTATTTGAACTGGAGTGTAAGTGGCTGACATTAAGCTTTTCTTTGCCAATTTTTGTCTCAAAAGACATCCATCTTGATTAAATACATTGCCAGCTGTATGACACACACTAACGAAATAACCAGATAAGGAAATAGGCCACCCATACCCATAAAATTCCCCTTTCACAAGCCCTGTGTGACCAAGCTAACTTACAGCTTGAGAGACTGTCTCCAGTCTCCTATGTTTTGATTCCCACCTTCATACTTCAAATTAGCCCATAATGTGCAATCCTGTGAAACTCCAAGAAACTCAACCATTAGATTCTATTAAAAGTAAAGCCCCAGGTCATACCCCCACCCCTGCCCCAAATCTACCTTGCTGTGTGACCTTTAGGCATGCTGTGTACCCTCTAGGACCTGTCAGTAGTAAATCTTATTCCTCAAATTCCTCTGATGGCTCTTTTCTGAAGTGTGTCCTATAATCATAAGAATTTGCAGAGTCATGGATGGATCTAGAAGCTGTCATATAGAGTGAAGTAAGTCAGAAAGAGAAAGATAAATATTGTATTCTAATGCATAAATATGGAATCTAGAAAAATGATACTGAAGAATTTATTTACAGGGCAGCAGTGGCAAACAGATGGGGAAACAGTGGAAACAGTGGCTGACTTTATTTTTCTGGGCTCCAAAATCACTGCAGATGGTGATTGCAGCCATGAAATTAAAAGATTCTTACTCCTTGGAAGGAACGTTACGATCAACCTAGACAGCATATTAAAGAGCAGAGACATTACTTTGTCAACAAAGGTCTATCTAGTCAAGGCAATGGTTTTTCCAGTGGTTGTGTATGGATGTGAGAGTTGGGACTGTGAAGAAAGCTGAGCACCGAAGAATTGATGCTTTTGAACTGTGGTGTTGGAGAAGACTCTTGAGAGTCCCTTGGACTGCAAGGAGATCCAACCAGTCTATTCTAAAGGAGACCAGTCCTGGGTGTTCATTAGAAGGACTGATGTTGAAGCTGAAACTCCAGTACTTTGGCCACCTGATGCAAAGAGCTGACTCATTTGAAAAGGCCCTGATGCTGGGAAAGATTGAGGGCAGGAGGAGAAGGGGACAACAGAGGATGAGATAGTTGGATGGCATCACCGAGTCAGTGGACATGGGTTTGGGTAGACTCCAGGAGTTGGTGATGGATAGGGAGGCCTGGCATGCTGAGGTTCATGGGGTTGCAAAGAATCAGGCACAACTGAGCGACTGAACTGAACTGAATGGAGAAACAGACATAGAGAACAGATTTACGGACATGGGGAGAGGGGAAGAGAGGGTGAGATGTATGGAAAGAGCACCTCAGGTATTTCTGGCAGGATCATTACCAACATTAGGCTGAGACCTAAACAATAGGAACAAAGATACTATAGCATTTTCTCTATGGTTTGAGAAAAGTGTCAATTGTTTCATAAACATGAAAGATTGCATAACAAATAGATAGCCAATTACCCCAGTAGTGCAAAAGAATAGAGTCAAAGGCATTAGCAAAGAATTAAAACTAATTATATTTACATTTAATTTTCGGTTTTTCAGTTTCCATTATTTTCTATGGAAGAGACAGCAATTCTGAACCTAGAAAATTACCTTAATACTATATTTTTAAAACTAATTGAAGTGTGAAAATTGCCTTTGAGAACTAATTGTGTCATTTTTTAAAAATTGTGTCAGTTTTAATGAATATATCAATGAGTCCACAGAACTGGACCAGAAAAGCCTTATATGCTCACAATATCCTGTAATCCTCAAAGCACTTTTGCATGCTTTATTTTATTCTCCTAATGACTCATGAACCAAAGCTTATAAGCTTTTTTATTGCATTTGGGAAGCAGATAGGTTTAAGTAAGCCTGCCTTACCTTTGTATGCAGTTGAAACTCAAATCCAAGTCTTTGGATTGCCAGGAAAATGTTGTTTCCACTAGACTGGACCATCCAATCTCTAAAGTAATTGGAAAATCTTTTACTAATCATGGCTAAGTGATGAAAATAAATTGAAGACACAAACATGGTCTTTCTTTAGGAAACCTGCTGCTGCTGCTAAGTCACTTCAGTAGTGTCCGATTCTGTGCGACCGCATAGACAGCAGCACACCAGGCTCCGCCATCCCTGGGATTCTCCAGGCAAGAACACCAGAGTGGGTTGCCATTTCCTTCTCCAATGCATAAAAGTGAAAAGTGAAAGTGAAGTCGCTCAGTCGCGACCCCATGGACTGCAGCCCACCAGGCTCCTCCGTCCATGGATTCTCCAGGCAAGAGTACTGGAGTTGGGTGCCATCGCCTTCTCCTAGATACAAACATTTCAATTATATATATAAGAATGTATAGGTTTCAGAATGACCTAAAACCAGATACATGGTGCCATGTATGTTTCTTATGACTAGTATTTAACACAAAAGAAGGGGAAGAACAAGAAAGCTTGAGTAATTTAGCCACACCTTCAAGAAAGAGAAGGGGTAGATTATGAAAAAATATCTTGTAAGATCCAGTGTTCCCCATTCTGGTAGTAATATACTAACTCAGTGTGTTCCCAGTGCTGTGCACTTGAAATTCTGCCCGTGATTATGATTCATTAGCTACAGCTACTTTTCTGGAGTCATGTTCCATCCTTTATTGCTCTCACTGTTATCTCAAAGCCTGCAGCTGATGAAGCTAACTATTTAATTAGGGGGCTGCCCAGCCAGGCTGATGTTGAAGTAGAAATCACATTCACCAGGGAGTAGCAAAGATGATGATGAGGCAAATGGTTTTGTGTGGTTTTTTTTTCTTTTGTTCTGATTGTTGAACACTTATTTGTGATTCCCTCATCTTTCTTTTCCAAAGTTGAATTTAAATCTAGGGGAAAGTTGTAATGATGGGTGTTGGGGAAGAAAGGACAGGAAATTCATAGATGAACACTTAGATGATATAGCAGAAAGGAGTCTGTTTCGATCTCAAAACTGCCTCCAAGCCGGTAGCAGTCCAAGAGCCCTAGGTCATTGTAGAGGCCTGTAAGTCACGAGGTTGTCCTAGTCCTTCATCAGTAGTGAGCATCAGAATCAAGACAGTTTCACCTGGGCTCATCCCAGGCCTACTGAACGTGGAACATTCAGGTATATTTGACTTTAAACAATTCATAGATTATTATGTGCATCTCTGGTTCAAAGTTATTGGACTAAATAAATTAACATTTCTTGTAGCTCTCAAAACCTGTGAATTGCATGTGGACTTTCTTACTACTTCATTTCCAGAGGTATTTTTGAAAGAGAGTAAAATTTGCCACCCATAAATATGTTACTTTGACATAATGATTATTTTGAACTGAAAGCAATTGAAAAGCAAGTGTAAGGAACATTCTCTGTCATCCCTCTATTTGCCTAAAAGAAGGCTGTAAATTTACAAAGTGTCCATCCCCTCCTATCTACCAGGAAAAGCAAATTTAGTCACCAGAGACAACTTTAGACCTTGATAATCCCAGAGAAGGCGCCAGAGGAATCCAGATAACAAACTTTACAAACAAGACTTTGTCTATTGTTCGTTCTCTTACTACTAATTTACCTTACTGCTCATCTTACTACTACTTTACTACATACCTTACTACTAATCTGCCACCCCATAGACTCACGCTGCTTTTAATTTGTCTTGACATTCATCTAAAATTTTCTTGTCCCTTTGTGAAGATGCCCAAGCTCTAACTACCCTTTGAGTTACTCATCTCTGAGTTTGTCCCAAGTATATGAGATATACTTGTTTGTTAATAAACTTCTATGTGTTTCCCTATTGTTGAATTGTCTTCTGTTAAAGAGCCCAACCAAAAATCTAGAAGGGTAGAAACAGAAAAGATATTTTCCTTTCCTACAGTTCCTTATACTAGGAAAATTATAGGAAATTCCTTACAGTTACATATGTCTTTTTATAGTCATTATCTTTAAATAGATCTCTGATGCTGAGTCAATCCTAAAGGAAATTAACATTGCACATTCTTTGGAAGGACTAATGCTGAAGCTGAAGTTTCAATACTTTGGCCACTTGATGTGAAGAGCTGACTCATTGGAAAAGACCCTGATGTTGGGAAAGATTGAAGGCAACAGGAGAAGGGGGCAGCAGAGAATGAGGTGGTTAGATAGCATCACTGACTCAACGGGCATGAATTTGAGTGAACTCCAGAAATAGTGAAGCACTGGGGAGCCTGGTGTGCTGCAGTCCATGGGGTCACAGAACTGGACACAACTTAGTGACTGAACAACAATGACAATTTAACTCTGCAAATGTTTTACCTCTCACTGCCACCTATTAGAAAGCTGCTGGTGCCCTGCTTATAAATCAGCATGTCGAAAAGGATCATCACCACCTGGATGATCAAATGATCAAAAATGGAACTACACAAAATGGAGGATAATTTTGGAAGTTAGCTTTCTGCTGTTACCTCACAATATCTTGTTTACCATAAAATTTTTGTAACCAAGCTCTAGTTGTCACCTTCCTTGCATAGAACAGAGGTAACCGCTAGAAGCTAATCAGTCTTTTCTTTTTAATGCTTGATGTCTCTGTAATTCTGACCATATTACCAATATCTTGGACTGTGAAAGCTAGGTTCATATTCTTTTATTGTAGTCTCCGTGTGTATATATATCTTGGAATTCTCTATCAAAAATAGTCCTCCATTTTTTCCAGGCTGGCAAAGTTGTCCTTGACTTAACTTAATTAAATAGTTATGGATACTGTATAGGTTTTCTAGGGCTACTCTAACAAAGTACCACAAACTGAGTGGCTTAAACAACAGAAATTTATATTCTCACAGTTCTGGAACCTTGAAATCCAAAATCAAGGTGTTGGCAGGCCAGTTTCTTTGAAGGCTAAAAAGAAAGAATATGTTCCAGGCCTTTGGCTTTGACTTATAGATGACCATCTCTTCTTATCATCTTCCCTCTGTCCATATTTCTTCTTCTTCTAAGTATACCAACCATATTGGATTAAGGATCAACCTTAATAACCTCGTTTTAACCTAATTACCTCTTTATAAATCCTATCTCCAAATACAGTCACATTCTGAAGGTTAGAACTGGAAGTTAGGACTTCAAGTGGAGGTTAGGTGGAGGGACACAATTCAAAGCTAACAAACTCCTGACTCAATGACAATCTTTCTCTGATCATTTTAGTTATTGGTTGAATTGGCCTTATATTTACCATCTGAGCAGATAAATCATTCGGGAACAAGAAGTTGCAATGAGCCCAGTGCCAGAATCTTCATGTCACTGATAATTTTGACTTTAACAAAATATAATTTCAACATTACTTTCCATCCTTTTCACCACTATTCCTGGGGCACATATGATGGACAGAAAGTTCAGTCATGACAGTAAAATTTCATGGATTTGGAGACAGGTAATCTGAGATATGTCCTGATTTCAACTCTAGGGAACTTTTGGTAGATTATCTTGTTAGTACATTGTAGAAAATACCAGCTCATTGGAGCTGGTGCACGGGGACGATCCAGAGAGATGATATGGGGTGGGAGATGGGAGGGGGGTTCAGGGTTGGGAACTCATGTACACCTGTGGTGGATTTATCTCAATGTATAGCAAAACCAATACAGTATTGTAAAGTAAAATAAAGTAAAAATAAAATTTTAATTAACAAATTAAAAAAAGTAAATACCAGCTCAATAGAATATTGCAAGGATTGAATAAGTTGATCATGTAAGAGTGTGGTATAAAGTACAAAGTCCAATAGAAATTGTAAAAATATGGCTTATGGAGTTAGATGTTCTGAATCCAGCTCTTATGATAGCCGCTTATTTGCTTATTCTTTGGGCAATTCACTTAGCTTCTCTGGGCCTTACTTCCTCATTCAGTAAAAGGGAGATTGATGATGCCTGTAATCTCTAAGACATATATCTCTGTAAAGGAAAAGACTAAGATACTGGCAATAGTAATACTAGCATATCAAATAATTTTCAACTAAAATTGTTCCTTTTAAGATATCCAGGATTCTATTCTCAAAGGCAGTATTGCCAGTGAAGTCCCTCCCTCAAGCATCATTCCCATGTTGAAGTTTTACTTCTTTTGATGAGACTGTAGCTTGGAACTTCCCTTTGAATAAGCTGGATCTTTGTAGTACAACTCAATGAATTTAAGACTGTTGCTGTTATGACTGTCAATGAAGGCAGTAATAGCTGTGTACGTGTGTTATTCCTGGGGATGGAGTACAGAGTAGGTTTCAGAGTTAAGCCGTGTGCTATAGAGTCCATCAGTATGTCAAGATGCCATGTCTAAAGGGATAAAACTTACTGAAGGTGAGAAAAGGAAATCAGAATTAAAGAAATAATCTGGAGAATATTTTAAACTGGAGTGGGACAAAGCAATAAAGAATAAGAAAGTGATATTGGAGACATATGGCCAAAGATGAGATATGGTTCACATACATAGGACTATTCAGAAATAAGTTCTGAAGAAGGTCACCTGACAGAGTGTCCTGGAAATAACCATTTTAGGACAATTTGGTATATTTCTCAGTACTAACATAAGGGGAAATTAACAAAATGGCCAACTTAAAAAGCTTCTCCTGGAGTTCATGTTGGGTAGAAGAACAGGAATATAAGCAAAACCATTGGAACAGTTTCAAAGTGAATAAACAGAACTCTTTGTAGCTCTAGGGGAAGACTGAAATTGGAGACACTCAATTACTTCTTATTTCCTTAGCAAACATATATTGCCTAATACAGTTTGCTGCACATGGTGTGAGGAACCTGGTAAAAATGATGAATAAGGCACAGACTCCACCCTTGAGAATCTCACAGACTTGAGGCAAGATGACCCCATAAACAGAACACAGTTCTCAGTGAACTGAGCACTCTGACTGACGTTAGTGAAGAGAGTCAGACTGAACTTCCTTAATCTGTCTTTAGAAATGGAAAGACCAGACTTTCAATTACATAATTCAGAACCATACTTCTGTTGTGTGGCATTGCTGAACCAAAATACAGTTTGAGGCTCTATTTTAAGTCTTTTACAGAGTTACCTTTTAAAAAATTATAGTTGTTTTACAGTGATGTGTTGGTTTTTGCCATACAAAGTGAACCATCCTCTTGGACTTGCCTCCCATCCCACCCATCTCTGTCAGCACAGAGCACCAAGCTAAGCTCCCTGTTATAAAGCAGTTTCCACAGTGATTTATGTTATGCATGGCAGTGTACATATGCTAATCCAAATCTCCCAATTCACCCCACCCCCTTCCCCACCCCACGTCCATGTGTCCATTCTCTATGTCTGCATCTCTGTTCCTGCTCTAAGAATAGGCTCCTCTGTATCATTTTTCTAGATTTCACATATATGCATTAATATACAGTTTTTCTCTTTTTACTTACTTGACTCTATATGACAGACTCTAGGTTTATCCACATCTAGTTACCTTTTAATTCTTCCTAACATCATATTATCTTCTAAACATACCTCTGCATCAAGAAGAGGAAAAGACTGCTTCTCCAAAATGAAAAAAGTTGCAACAATAACAACAAAATAGTCTTGCCATACACAGGGATAAATTTTGCACACTTAGCTATCCCTCCCAATGTCCATGAAAAAGACCAAGGTAAAACAAACAGCAAACATATGAAATTCAAAAGAACTTCTTCCAAAATATCTACAAAAAGTATAAAAATAAATAGGAACTATAATGGAGTAAAGACAATCTCTTGAACAAGTGGTGCTTGGAAAACTGGTCCACCACTTCTAAAAGAATGAAACTAGATCACTTTCTAACACCACACACAAAAATAAACTCAAAATGGATTAAAGATCTAAATGTAAGACCAGAAACTATAAAACTCCTAGAGGAGAACATAGGCAAAACACTCTCCGACATAAATCACAGCAGGGTCCTCTATGATCCACCTCCCAGTATACTGGAAATAAAAGCAAAAATGAACAAATGGGATCTAATTAAAATTAAAAGCTTCTGCACAACAAAGGAAACTACAAGCAAGGTGAAAAGACAGCCTTCTAAATGGGAGAAAACAATAGCAAATGAAGCAACTGACAAACAACTAATCTCAAAGATATACAAGCAACTTATGCAGCTCAACTCCAGAAAAATAAACGATCCAATCAAAAAATGGGCCAAAGAACTAAATAGGCATTTCTCCAAAGAAGACATACAGATGGCTAACAAACACATGAAAAGATGTTCAACATCACTCATTATCAGAGAAATGCAAATCAAGACCACAATGAGGTACCATTTCACACCAGTCAGAATGGCTGCCATCCAAAAGTCTCCAAGCAATAAATGCTGGAGAGGATGTGGAGAAAAGGGAACCCTCTTACACTGCTGGTGGGAATGCAAACTAGTACAGCCACTATAGAAAACAGTGTGGAGATTCCTTAAAAATTTACAAATAGAACTGCCTTATGACCCAGCAATCCCCCTGCTGGGCATACACACCGAGGAAACCAGAATTGAAAGAGACACATGTACCCCAATGTTCATTGCAGCATTGTTTATAATAGCCAGGACATGGAAACAACCTCGATATCCATCAGCAGATGAATAGATAAGAAAGCTGTGGTACATATACACAATGGATTATTACTCAGCCCTTAAAAAAGTACATGTGAATCAGTTCTAATGAGATGGATGAAACTGGAGCCGATTATACAGAGTGAAGTAAACCAGAAACAAAAACACTAATACAGTATACTGACACATATATATGGAATTTAGAAGATAGTAATGATGACCCTGTATGTGAGACAACAAAAGAGACACAGAGGTATACAACGGACTTTTGGCCTCTGAGGGAGAGGGAGGGGGAGGGATGATTTGGGAGAATGGCATTGAAACATGTATACTATCATGTAAGAAACGAAGCGCCAGTCTATGTTTGATACAGGATACAGGATGCTTGGGGCTGGAGCGCCGGGATGATCCAGAGAGATGATATGGGGTAGAAGGTGGGAGGGGCTTCGGGATTGGGAGCTCGTGTACACCTGTGGCTGATTCATGTCATTGTATGGCAAAACCAATACAGTATTGTAACTTAGAATAAAGTAAAAATAAAATTAAAAAAATAAAAACAATAATAAAAAGCAAAGAGAAAAAAAATAAATAGGAAATATTTGAAATTATTTTTAAAATTTTCTGCAGAATATACTGAACATGGGACAATACTGACGAACTTGTAGGTAAGAGATTTCACAAATGTGAAGAAATCTTCTTAGAAAGGAAATAAGAGGCTTACCCAAGGAGAATCCTCAAATAAATCAGGTTTAAAGAAGTTGAGACTGACTACTAAAGAAGCTGGGAACAGACTACAGGGGTCCTGGAGTAAAAATCTAGAGGACTGATTACTGAGGAAAGTTGATTATAAACTTTCCAGATTGACAGAGAGTCAGGTTTTAACAAAAGGGATTTGGCATTAACACTTCTGAAAAGATAAGTACTGTAACATTTTATAAAAGACCCAGGTGAGGAATTTCTTTCTAAATTTAACTTCATCAATATGTAAAGACAACCATGATTGCTGCTCTCTCCAAACCTCCACAGCAATGAACTGGAAAAGGGATGAAGTTTACAATATGAAGAAGTAGACTTTAAAATGATGACTTATAGAACAAGGGTAGGTCGTTCAGTTGGGGGAAAGAGATGTTCCTCAACCATTCACATTTACAGTCAACATGACTTTTGGTCTTTAAAGAAGGACTTTAAATAGGACTGAAAATAGGCATGTGTGGATATTTACAAGAATGAATATAACAGAAAAGATATCCCAACTGTTTCTGAATTCTCTCATTTCATTTAACAGCTATCATCAGTATCAGGAAGCTGAAAGTTGGGTTTTATTTTCAATCTTTACAGTATATTTGGTTTTGCATATTTTTCTTCTCTTACTTCAATGGTGTTTCTTCCCTTTATCCTTATTGTAATTATTTGTAGTTTCTTTATATAATGAAAAAATCTACATATATATGCATATGTATATAGAATTTCACATCTTCTGCATGATGTGCTATATATATTAAAAGCAAGAGACTATTGTTGCAGAGTATAACTTCATTGTGAAGAAGTAAAACACTAATAGATTCCATGTATTAATAATACAGCCTGCACCTCAGGCAATATTCTGAAGATCTGATATTATTTCACTTATGAAGTAAGGTAACAAGCCTATGCATTCTAAACTTCAAATTTTACAAATGAAGAAAAGGAGACATATCAAAGCTAAATAACTTGTCTTAATTCATATTTAGGAGGCAGTGAATCTGGCAGTGAATTGTAATCTGTCCTTTTGACTCTAAATCCCATGTTCTTTCCTCTATTTCATGGTGTTTCAGAAAGGATATTTTAAAGCAGAAGAGCTAACAAGTACTGCTTTTCAATGCAAACCGTTTTAACTGTAGCTTTAAGAAGTCCGATCATAAGGAGAAATTAAAGTAATACATCAGTTTCTAAGCTTAAAATGATCTCAAATGGTCTGAACCCTTTGTACTTATAGAATATTGATTGCTTTTCCTTCTTTTATTACATATTTTTAGCAAAATTTCTATTTTTGTTTACTAGTATGTTTGTACACTAGAATTATTAATCTCTATGTCAATAGTCATAGAGTAGAAGCAAAGTGGGGTTTGTTTATTATCTAATCCAGCAGTAATTGAACCATGAAACTGAAAAATACAGTATCTACTTGGAAAAAAAAGAATCTTTCAAATATCTCTTATCATTCATTATCCATTCAAATGTTTTATGAGATGCTGTTTCATGCTGAATAATCTATTCTGCACTAGAATAATTCAAAGGTGATAAGATTTATATGCTTTCAAGGACTTACAGTACAGTGGAAATGCAATCCCTTTAAAACAATAGGATGAAGGCTTCAATAACTTTTATCCAAAATTTGTTCACTTGGCCCTGAAGGGTAACTGTTAGTTACAATTTCAACTGGCATTTGACTTTTTTATTTTCATCTCACATAGTTAAACTTTAGTATGATATGGAAAGTCATAAGAGAAAAATGATAAATGATTTAAGAGTGTGACTTACATCAAGAAAATCTGTATAAAGGAAGCTAAGACAAGACTGTAACTCTTATGAAAGATACAGTTCCTATCCAAAAAATGCATATCCTTATTGCAGCAAAAACTAGACGCAGTGCTAAGTGAAGAGAAATTGAACCAGAGGAGCAGCACAAATAAAATGCCGCAATAGTTTAGTTCTAGAGAACTGGTGACACAGCCCAGTCCCAAAATTCAAAACCAGGTGCTATGGATGTGGGTTTAGAAATACAAAACACATGAGTGGGTGTTTCTTAATATTAAATGAGGGTCTCTTGATTTGCATTCCCAGATGCTTGACTGATTCATAAGTAAGTGCCATGGCATCCTTCAAATCCTAAAATTGTTTGTAAAACATTATGCATGTCCATTTTTTCCAGGATGAATGGTCCAGAACTTCCATTAGAGTCTTTCAATTTACCCTCAAAAAGTTAAAGAATCATAGAACAGGAGGAGAGTGAGCAAAATACAGCACCTATTCAAAGCAAAATAATTTATATATTTTAAGGTATTTTTCATATGAGTAAACACATGCTTTCTTATCATACATAAGCAAGGACAAAATAACAGTTTTCAAATATATATATTGAGTGGGTGACATTAAAAATAAACAGGTAATTATATCAAATAGGAAACCTCAAAATGATTGAGACAAGTAGTAAGAAATTACAGTGTTGATCCCAAAATAATAATGATGCTTGCTCTGTGTGATTTGAGCTTTATATCCTTTCTACAAGTTATCTGTGTGTAAATAACAAAATAAATGCTTTGAGATGTGAGGATGTCCACCAATGACTGGATAAGATTAAGGAGATGAATCAGTCAAGAAACGCAGCTGAGGCTCATATTTAAGGGAGGAGGAAAAATGACTAGACTGGGGCTCCCTTCTCTGCCCAGCATGGGCTTTAAGTTAAATTATGCAGTAAGTATTGTCAAATTAGGTACATATATTTTGTAAGTAGTGGAAGAAAGGCAAGTTTCCCAAGAGTTTGAAAGTGAGAAGTATCATGTTTGTCCCTTGGACATGATTTTATTATAGAATACATACTAATTAGACCAGTAAAGAGATATGAGAAGTCACAGTAAAGAAACAAAATGACTCCTCCCCAGGAGATTAGATGGATGAATCCTGGTTGGGAAGACATACAGAATAGGGACTGGTGGTGGGAGTACTCAAGAGACGTATTTGGAATACATCAATAACTCCTGTGCTCTGTCGTCTATTATCTGTGCCTACGGTAACCTATTCTGACTTACTCTGTAACTTGCCATATTTGGAGGCAAGAATGCAGTCCTCCACTTTATTCACTCAAACAACTTTTATGATCATAGTATGTCTTAACCTGAGAAGTGAGCTTAAAATTCATCTCAAATTATAGGAAAGGAAAGAAAGATAGGAAAGGATGAGGGGAAGAAAGGAGGAAAAGAGAGCAAAATGCAAGATCTATTTTACCAACTGTTTTTAAGCATGAGCCAGAATCCAGGAGACCAAAACAAAATTCTGGATGCACTGGAATCTTGGGGTCATGGGTCTATAGGGCTGACAGTGAGCACACAGTCAAGGATAACGGATGAACATAAAACCTCCTGGTAGAAGCTTGGTAGGATATCGCTTCCCTAAGCGCTTTCTCTCCCTCAGTTTCATTGTGGCTCTTCTTCATAAAGCTGACAGTGGCATAAGTATAATTTTTAAATAATCCGTTTTGTATTTAAAAATGATTAATATTCAGAGACTGGACCAGTTTCTGCAGGAGAGATTAAGTATAGCTGAAAGTTGTTGGAATGAAGAAGACAAGGGACTGCATTCTGGGGAAAACATTATCCCCTATAAAATTTTATAGTTACATTTTCAAGCAGCCCAAAGCCATATTTCATGCAGATACTCTAAGCACAAAAGCAGCACATAAAGCATATTTGTTTACTGTATAGGCTGATGGAGAAATGAGCATTTCCACCAGGGCAGACAGCCAAGCCAGTGCAGCGCAGTCGCCCACAGAACTTTCCAAACTCAATGGGGCTGGCCGAGTCAGCAGAGGATGGCCAGAAACCCTGCCTTCTAAACTAAAGGTGACCCCCCAGGTGCGAGGGATCTCTTTTAACTCAAAACTCCCAACAGGCTTTCTCTAACTCTCTTTGGAGATGGGCAGTCTCTTAACATAACATTTATTTATGTCTACCCTCCTTTAAGAAACCAAGAATTTCTTTGATGAGAAAACTTATATCTCATTTAGCCTTGTTTCTGATACATGATCTAGCACAGACATATATGTATATACATACATATATATATATATATGTAAGTATCTGAGGGAAAATACTCAGTTTAAAAGAGCTTTTGGTAACCTGCCTCTACAAAGGTTCATGTTAAAATTTACTGATCAGAAAATCACTTACTACTGAAGGTCTTTATTTCTCAGAATCTATAAAATTAAAGCATAAAATTTTTAAAAAGTGATTTATGATTCAGTTTTGCAAACTCTATTCCAAGGAATTCTAGCTGTTAATGTTCTGGAGACTCCTAATATGCATTTATATACTGAAAGATTTTTAAAATAGTGCATTTTTAAGCAGCTTTTATTAAAAAATCTAGGTTTTATGAATTTTATTGGATCATGGAAATTTTCTGTCTAACACCTATTACCACCCCTATGGAATTGATATTCTGGAGCACACATTTTAGGAAATGTTATTCTGACAGGAGGATTTCATGAGAAAATAAAAGAAATATACATTTACCTTGATTCTTACAGGTGTGTTTGTTTTAACTATTTTCAATAAAGAATTTCAAGATTACACTGGTCCTCAGTTTACTTTTGAAAGTTATAGAACAACAAATATATTTATTTCAGTTAAATATATTTATTTCAGTTAAATAGTTATAAATAGATATGAACCATAACAATATAACAATAAAGTTGTATGAAAATTATTTCTGGTAGCTAAGTATCATGGAAACAAAACAGTCATCATTTGCTTACATCTCTGGCAAATTAGATTATGTTATTAATTTAAATGTATTCTTATTCAGCAATTATTTGCACCATCCCCCAAGCAACATTCCTGGAGAACTGGTTTTGTTAGGAATGACTTGCTGTTTGGTTAATGGGTGGTAGGCAGAAGTGACAGGGAGTCTGTTTTAAGTCTCACCTTAAGAAATATCATATATTTCTACATCAGGAGCTCCTGCCCTCCCCAACAGAAGAGCATGCCTCAGGTGGCCACTTCCACACCAGTGACACGTCCAGAAGGAAACGCCTGGCGCAGAGCCACTCCAGGCAACTGGTGGACCTGAATTCTGAAATTAAGCTGCCCCAGCTGATCCACAGATGTAAAAAATAAATAGAAGTAAATGTTTATTGTTTTATGTTGTTAAGACTTCATAGTTGTTTAACTGTAAAAGCTAAGGCAGTGTGTCAAATACACATAATAGATAACTTTTCTAAGAAACTTGTCTGTGGAATCTGTCTCCACTTGAAGTCCTCCACCGCTCCATTCAGTCCACAGGGTTCCTGTTTAGACCCTTGAAATATATATCAGCATCACCTACTCCAGCCTTTATTTTATCAAATACCACCCCCTGTCCCCGCCTAAAACACCTCTCCTCTTCTTGCTGCTGCTGTAAGTCGTTTCAGTCCTGTCCGACTCTGTGCGACCCCATAGACGGCAGCCCACCAGGCTTCCCCGTCCCTGGGATTCTCCAGGCAAGAACACTGGAGTGGGCTGCCATTTCCTTGTCCAATGCATGAAAGTGAAAAGTGAAAGTGAAGTCGCTCAGTCGTGTCTGACTCTTAGCGACCCCATGGACTGCAGCCTACCAGGTTCCACCATCCGTGGAATTTTCCAGGCAAGAGTACTGGAGTGGGGTGCCATTGCCTTCTCACAAGCACATGTAAAATTGGGCTTCCCAGGTGGCGCCAGTGGTAAAGAACCCGGCTGACAACGCAGGAGACATAAGAGATGCGGGTTCAATCCCTGGCTCGGGAAGATCCCCGGAGGAGGCCATGACAACCTACTCCAGTATTCTTGCCTGGAGAATGCCATGGACAGAGGGAGCCCACTGGGCTATGGCCCATAGGGTTGCATAGACTTGGACACGACCAAAGTCACTTGGTATGCATGCCCATGTATAATCATATGTTTCATTCCTCTAATTCATTTTTTAATTTTTATTTATTTTTTTAAATTACAATACTGTATTTGTTTTGCCATACATTGACATGAATCAGCCACAGGTGAACACAATCTCCCAATGCCGAAGCCCCCTCCCACCTCCCACCCCACATCATCTACCTGAATCATCCTGTGCACCAGCCCCATGCATCCTGCATCCTGCATTGAACATAGACTGGCGCTTCGTTTCTTACAAGAAAGTATACATGTTTCAGTGCCATTCTCCCAAACCATCCCACCCTTTCCCTCTCCCTCAGAGTCCAAAAGTCCGTTCTATACCTCTGTGTCTCTTTTGTTGTCTCACATATAGGGTCATCATTACTACATTTAACTTTTTAAAAAACTACCAAACTGTTTCCCAAAGTGCTGTAGCATTGGACATTCCCACCATCATTGGATGAGAAACTCAGCTCCTCTACAATCTTCCCTCCTAGTTCAGTCTGTAAAGAATCTACCTGCAAGGCAGGAGACCCAGGTTCGATTCCTGGGTTGGGAAGATCCGCTGGAGAAGGAAATAGCAACCCACTCCAGTGTTCTTGCCCTAAGAATCTCATAGATAGAGGAGCCTGGCAGGCTACAGTCCATGGAGTTGCTGAATCAGACATGACTTAGTGACTAAACGACCACCACATAGTTTAAAAAGTGTTAGCTGTTACAATTGGCGCATAGCAGTAGTTCATGTTTTTCAGTTGAATTTCTCTAATGACTAATAATTCTGACCATTTCACACGTTTATTTGTCATCTCTTTTTCCCCTCTGGTGCTGCGTCTGTTAAAATCTTTTGCCTGTATTTTTCATTAAGTTGTTTAAGTCTTGTTAGTAGTTTTAAGAGTTATTTTTGTATTCTAGCTATAAGCCCTTTATCATATCAGAAATATTATTTGTAAATATTTTTGTTTCTCCTGAATATTTCATAAGCATCTCAACTTTTCAAAGTCCAAAACTTAGTAAAGTGTCCCTAAGCCTGTCTTTATTCTGGGATTCCTTTTTAGCAAACCCATCTTGTTTTCCAAAACAGAATCATTGCAGTTACCCTTGAGAGTTTTTCCTCTGTTAATTTTTTCCCTTTCCAACACGCTGTCATCCACCCCATCATGTCTATTTGACATCCTAGTCAGCCACATTCACCCTGTACCCACTGCTACTACCGCGTCCCTTGGCTTGACTGCAGCATTGCACTCCTCGTCTTCATGTCTAGCATTCTTTCCAGTCCAGTCCCTTGACAGCAGCCAACATGGCCTGTAGATGTACCACTGGCCCAATAACATGCTTGTTTTAAAGGGACCCTCTCAATGACTTACTGTCATTCTATGGGTAGACGGTTTTTAAAACTTTATCCAGACCTATAAAATGCAGCATCATCTGTCTCGACTAGGTCTCCAGCTCCATTTCGGTCCACTCTCACTCTTTTACTTTACAGTCCATGTAAATTTAGCAACTTCTAGACCCTCAAAAGTATCATCCTTCATCCCTTCCCCTCTACTTACAGCTAATGGGAGCATTTATTATTTTCTGGACTCCCTCCAGCTTATCTTGTTTCCTCACTGGAGTGTAAGCTCTACAAGAACATAGATTTTGTCCTGTTTATCACTGGACTCTTAGCACCTGGAATAGTGCCTAGCAAGCATGTATATCCTTAAAGGCCAGACAGAAAGCACCAGTTCTGTAAAGCCAACAGCAAGTTCCCAGGCAGAATTAATTCCATCTTTATCTGTTCTCATGTGGTACTATGTGGCTCCTACTATATTAGCAATGCTTTGTATTATTATCTTACCTTCTACTGCTAAAGGAGGCATGTTGCTTATTAGACAAGCACAGTGGCTTGATCAATGAGCTCAAAAGTGTGTGCTCTACTTTCATGCATTTTCTTTCCTTTATTCTTTCCATAGTTTCTTACTTATTATTCATAATAAGCACAATGGGTTATTAATGTTGTTTAGTCACACAGTTGTGTCCAGCTCTTTGTGGCACCATGGAATATAGCCTACCAAGCTCCTCTATCCATGGAATTTTCCAGGTAAGATTACTGGAGTGGATTGCCATTTTCATCTTTTAAAGTAATACCATCAATCAATTAAAAATTGATGGGTATTATACACCAAATAAACAGTAACTGTTAAAGTCATAGATACATATATCGGGGCATACTACAAACAGTTAAAGGGTTCAAGGACTCCCCAGGTGGGGCTAGTTGTAAAGAACCTGCCTGCCAATGAAGGAGACATAAGAGATATAGGTTCAGTCCCTGGGTTGAGACGATCCCCTGAAGGAGGAAATGGCAGCCCACTCCAGTATTCTTGCCTGGAGAATCCCATAGACAGAGGAGCCTGGTGGGTTACAGTCCATGGTTGTACAGAGTCAGACATGACTGAGGTGAGTTAACATGAGCACAAGTACCTATATAACACATTTTCAACAAAAGCACATTTTTAAATTTAAATTCCTCATGGACATCACATGTGAACATAGGCAGACTTTTTTTATAAGTAGTTAGATACATGTTATATTTCTAACCTATAAATAGTTTCTGAGAGGGTGAATATTATTTCTATATATAAACACCCATATAATACTAAATTTATACAGCAGCTTGTAAAGCTTTAAGATATAACAAGTTGCACCATAAAAAAATGGAAGATTTTAAAAATAGAAATCACACCTTTTCACTGAAGGAAAGGGATCACACATAGCGATTTCATGAAGATATTGTGACAAGCTGAGGCTTTTCTTGTGCAGTCAAAGAACTCCTGGACACTATATTTGAGGTTGTATTTCTCAAAGCAGAGCCCAATGACCAGCTACGTAAGAGCTCTTCTGTGTGTGTCAAAACTTCAGTCTACACCTCCCCAACTCACCACATCAGAATAGCTGGGAATCAGACCCGTGAATCTGGATGCTTAACAAGTTTGACAGATGATTCTGTTGCACACTGCATTCTGAGACTCATTGATCTAAGGCACCCTGCCTTGGGCAAACAGGCTTGGGTTTTGAAAAACGAGAGGCACGGTGGGAGAACAGCTGTGAGTGGGAAGTTGGATAATCTGCGTGAGGCACAGAAGGTTGGTTACATGGTGGGTGCTGGCGTGTGCTTAGTACTGGATTCCACAGGGAGTGGGTGATTATAGAACAAGGATTCTTTTCACAGTACCTTATGTTCCCCTTCAAGGTTAAGGAAGGAAGACTCTCAGTTGTCTGCTTTTCCATGTCTCACTTCCCTTTCACTCTCCACCTGTTCTTTGACCTTTCTGTCGACATGTTTTCCATCAGAAATATGCTCTGAATCTTGGCGGAGCGCGACACTGTCTCCATCTGCCGTGTCTTGTCATCATTTTGCCACATCCAGACTCAGTTATGGACAGGAGCAGAGAGCGGCAGCCACAACCCAGCATCTTAAGAAAAGTCACTTCTGAAATCTGATGACAGAAGATATTAAATTGAGAGCCATTTTTAGATATCATCTAGGCTAACACTCATTTTGAGCTAAGAAAGTAGTCAAAAATAAAGCTACAGAGTCATAAAGCAGCCTAGCAGCCAAGTTGGTCTGGTCTCCAGGTCTTCTCTCTCCCACTTGGTCTTTCAGAAATTCAGTATAATACGTATTTAAATAGAACTATTATCTATGATCTTCTTGAGTACCACACAAATTTCAATGTATAAATGAAGCACTGAATGATTAATTGACTAATGACTGAATTTATTTCATAATTGGTATTGCCAATTCTCGACTGTTGAAGTTGCCATTTATTTCCATGATTGCACTGTTATGATAAGGATACATTGAGGTTCTTTATATACAAATAATGTTTCTGTGTTTGTAGCTATTTTCACAGGATAGGTTAGTCACTCAGTCATGTCCACCTCTTTGTGACCCCATAGATTGTAGCCTGCCAGGCTCCTTTGGCCATGGAGTTTTCCAGGCAAGAATACTGGAGTGAGTAGCCATTCCCTTCTCCAAGGGATCTTCACGATCCAGGGATCAAACCCAGGTCTCCTGCCTTGCAGGAGGATTCTTTACCATCTGAGCTCCCAGGAAAGCTGATGAATACTGGACTGGCTAGCCTATCCCTTCTTCAGGGAATCTTCCCAACCCAAAAATTGAACCGGCGTCTCCTGCATTGCAGGTGGATTCTTTACAAGTTTGAGCTATCAGAGAAGCCCTTTTCACTGGATATATATTGCTAAAAATGGAAATACTGAGCACATCACTTCCCTCTTCCCTTCATTTCATGCTGAACTTATTAATATATGGCATTGACAAGTTATTCCCTTTCATCTGCGATTGATTATATTTTTTCTTTTGTTTCACTTAACTTAGACTTATCTTCAGCCTATAGAATTTTAAAAGTTTTATTATTGTTCAGTCGCTTAGTTATGTCTGACTCTTTGTGCCCCATGGACTTAAGCACACCTGTCCTTCACCATTCTGTCCTTCACTATCTCCCTGAGTTTGCTCAAACTCATATCCATTGATTCGATGATACCATCCAACCAGCTCATCCTCTGTGCCCACTTCTCCTCCTTCCCTCAGTCTTTCCCAGCATCAGGATCTTTTCCAATGAATTGGCTCTTTGCATCAGATGACCAAAGTATGGGAGCTTCAGCTTCAACATCAGTCTTTCCAATGAACATTCAAGGTTGATTTTCTTTAAGATTGACTGGTTTGATCTCCTTGCTATCCAAGGGGTTCACAAGAGTCTTTTCCAGCACCACAGTTGGAAAGCATCACTTATTTGGCTTTCAGACTTCTTTATGGTTCAGCTCTCACATTCATATGTGACCACTGGAAAAACCATAGATATCCCTATCCAGAACTTTGTTTGCAAAGTGATGTCTCTGTTTTTTAATACACTATGTAGGCTTGTCATCGCTTTTCTTCCAAGCAACAAGCATCTTTTAATTTCATGTCTGCAGTCACCATCTGCAGTGATTTTGTAAAATTAAAAGTTAAAGTTAATATGCTTTAAATAATTTCTGGATTTAATATAGAAAAAAATCTAAAACATAAAGGGATAAGAATTTTGAAGTAGATTTATCATTTGTAATCTATTCATCCACCCACTAAATATAACTTCAGGATATACTGAGGCACTTTCTTTACCAATCATTGATGAAAACATTGGGAAAGGTGAACCAACATTCATGAACATGGCTTAATGCTGTTCTTTAAATGCAAGGTAAATTGATAGCAAATGTTGCCTTTGGAGGGTCATGGTTGTCAAAAGAAGTACTGAATGTAACTCAGATCCACGGTGAGAGTGGTTAGTATTCTAGGCATCAGAACTAGGCTGGCGATGAAAATGGATGAATTCACAGAGGTCTCTGGTAAAGGTCAACTGATTAGTGATTCGGGTAATGAAAAACAGTCTAGATGAAGTGATCAAAATCTGCCTTTGCCAACATAATAAAACATAATAGATTAAAGAACCTTAACCAAATTCTAGACTTGAGCCAGTTTAGAAACCCAGAGCCAATTAAGTACTGGAAAGGCCAAATATCCTTGTAGAAAGGTCGTGCACAGTGTTTTAAATGTGAACTGTGCATCTTTTGTCTATATATCCCCAGTGTTGCCTTTGCCTATATGACTCTGCATTTGGGGAAGGGGAGGAAAGAAAGAGAAAAAGAAGGAAAGGAGAGGAAAAAAATGAGAAATATCTTGATCTTTTAGAAATTATTCAACATTGGCTTTGCGCTAACACTATTATGCAGATGTATAGTTTCATGACATTCAACTGGCAGGAGTGGGGCTTATTAAGGTGAGATGATCAATGAGGCTTTTATCTGAGTACATCTCATAGTAAGTTATAGGAATACATATAAGATATGAACAAAAGGACCAAGTAAGATTCTCGAGAGTTCTTTTACCTTATAAATAATAAATTTTAAAAGTACTGGATCCTTGAGGAAAATTCAGAGATTGGTCTCAACTTTAGTGACTTGAAAGGGACAGGGCAATTGCTATTCTAACTCCATTTAGCTCTAAAGTTAGATTCAAGAAAGATGGATTGAACAAACCTTTCCTGTTAATACCTGAACCCTGTAAAGTGTTGGAAGAACTGCAAATTGACTAAAAGCATCCATAAACTATAGACAAAATGGCCACTGATGCAAATTGGTTGAGATTGACATTTAATCTATTTTCGTCCATAGGAACCCAGTTTGGGTGGTGCACAGAGCATAAAGGTCAGCAGAATTTAGAAGTTTTGCTAGGCTGATGCAACAGAAGTCAGAGTTTAGGATTGCACAAGTATGGAACTTAAGTAGGGAATCATGGAGAAGGATAACTTTGGAAAATGAACCATGAAGTGTGCATACAAATTTCCCTCATATTCTTGCTGGACAATCAAATTACATGTGCATATGTCAAATAGATAGGGAAACAGTGGAAACAGTGGCAGACTATCTTTTTGGGTTCCAAAATCACTGCAGATGGTGACTACAGCCATGAAATTAAAAGACACTTATTCCTTGGAAGGAAAGTTATGACCAAACTAGACAGCATATTAAAAAGCAGACATTACTTTCCCAACAAAGGTCCATCTTAGTGAAGGCTATGGTTTTTCCAGTAGTCATATACGGATGTGAGAGTCGGACTATAAAGAAAGCTGAGCACCAAAGAACTGATATTTTGAACTGTGGTGTTGGAGAAGACTCTTGAGAGTTCCTTGGACTGCAAGGAGATCCAACCAATCCATCCTAAAGGAGATCAGTCCTGGGTGTTCATTGGAAGGACTGATGTTGAAGCTGAAACTCCAATTCTTTGGCCACCTGATGCGAGGTGCTGACTCATATGAAAAGACCCTGATGCTGGGAAAGATTGAAGGCAGGAGAATGGGACAGCAGAGGATGAGTTGGTTGGATGGCATCACCGACTCAATGGACATGGGTTTGGGTGGACTCCAAGAGTTTGTGATAAACAAGGAGGCCTGGAGTGCTGCAGTTCATGGGGTTGCAAAGAGTCTGACATGACTGAGCGACTGAACTGAACCAAACTGAAGTCAACACACCCCTCAAACCAATGCAAAGCAAAAGCTGGATAAATTATAGAACTAAACAGAGATTTCAGCAGCTTTTCAATGCTGAGGAAAGAGAGAGTACTGGCATTAAGAGAGACTTTTAAACAATGTTGACTTTCAATTGCAAACTCTGATGGGCCATGTCTTAGGAGGAAGAACCTACTATTTTAAAGCCTGAAATGAAGCCTCCCAAAGAATTAAGTTAATATGCTAATAACTTAACTGGCTGCCAAATTAAAACATAATATTCTTCAGAGGTAAAATAAACTAACAAAAAGTAGAATCCAGTCTCTAAAATGTATCACGTACAATGCCATGGAATGCAAGGACCCACATATCTATGACCCAGATATTAACAATTGGCAGAGAGGCCACTTAAAATCAATTTCATAACTATTTCTTAAGATTATAATAGGTAAAGAGATAGAAACTAACAAAAATATGGCAACTTTAAAAATAAACAAAAAGTAAAAGATAGAACTGATCATTATAATCTGAAATTAAAAATTAATTGAATGAGCTCAACAGAAGGTTGGATGCTCATAAAGTAGGCTCAGTAAACTTGAAGTCAGGTTTTTATTGACTTTAAGAAATTATCCAAAGTAAATCAAATTTAAGTACACTGTAATAAAAGATTTAGAAAATTAACAGTCACAATGACATATTGGACAGGAGAAATCAGGTTAATGTATGAAATCTGATCCTGAGGTTATGAGAGATAAAGCATAAAAATATTTTTATGCTTTATATTTAAAGAACTTCTGAAAAGTTAACATGCTTAGTGAAAACTATCAATCCACCACAGACCTAAAAATCTCAGGGAATACAAAGGAAACCACATCTAGGTATATCCTAATTACATTTCTGAAAATAAAACATAAAGTGAAAATCGTAAGAGAAGTCTGAGTAAAGTAAAATCACATTACATATAGAGACAAAGAATGAGAATAGTGGCTGGCACCTCATCATAAGCAAAGGAGGTCAAAGATATGGATATATACATATATTTAAAATGCTGAAGGGAAAGAAGGAGGAGGAGAAAGGAAGGAAAGAAAGGAAGAAAGAGAGAAAAACAAAAACCCTTATCCATCTGAAGTTCTATAAACAGCAACAAAATTCTCCAGAAATAAAGGTAAAATATTTCCAGATAACAAAAGTGAAACATTTATCAGCACTGTGACACACTATAACAAATGCCAAAGAAAGTTCTTCAATCTAAAGCAAAATGACATCAGATACATATCTGGATCACAAAGAGGAAAAAAGAACTTGTTACATGATAAATATTTGAGGCAATATAAAATTCTAGTTTTTCTTTCCTTGAGCTCTTTAAAAATAAACTAAATATTCAAAACAAAAATAATAACAATGCATATGAAATTTTTCAACATATGAAAAAGCAGTCATGAGAAAATAAGGCAAAAGATGGACAGATAGAATCATACATATATTGTATGTAAAGAAGTACAAATAATAATATTAATTCAAAGTAGACTATTTTAAGATAAGAATGCATATTAAAATCATTACAACAACCACCATAACAATATACTAAATACTACAACTAAAATATTAAGATAGAATAGTAAAAACATTTTGGTGTAAGCATAACTTTATTTTTAATTTTTCATTTTATTGAACTGTGGTTGATTTTGGAGGGCTTCTCTGATAGCTCAATTGGTAAAGAATCCACCTGCAATGAAGGAGACCCCGATTCAGTTCCTGGGTTGGGAAGATCCGCTGGAGAAGGGATAGGCTACCCACCTCAGTATTCTTGGACTTCCCTTCTGGCTCAGCTGGTAAAGAATCGGCCTGCAATGCAAGAGACCTGGGTTTGATCCCTGGGTTGGGAACATGCCCTGGAGAAGGGAAAGGCTACTCACTCCAGTATTCTGGCCTGGAGAATGCCATAGACTGTAGAATCTATGGGATCACAAAGAGCCGGACACAACTGAGCAACTTTCACTTCATGGTTGATTTACAATATGCTAGTTTCAGGTAGATTGAATAGGGTTCTCAGTAGTGCTATACAGTAGATCCTTATTGGTTATCTGTTTTATATGCGGTAGGGTGTATGCTAATCCCAGACCTCCTAATTTATCCCAAAGAAGACGACCAAGGTACTTCATGTTTGACTGGCTAAAATTATTCTAAAACAAAACTAACAATACTAAATACTAACTAGCAAGCTCATGGAGCAACTGAAATAATCAACATTGCTGGCAGGAATATGAAGTAGTCAAACCACATTGTAAGCATTGTTCCTTTTATCTATCAAATTAAACACTCAAGTTTCAGCCAGGATCCATTCAGTTAGAAACCATGTCTGAAATGTGGGTACAAAAAATCTGATACAGAGAAGTGGGCTACAGTCTATAGGGCCACAAAGAGTTGGACACGACTGAAGTGGCAGCATGCAAGCGTACAAAAGGCATTTAACTATTAAAGGGCTATGAGAAGTTTCAGAGGGACCCACAAACATCAAATGCAGAAAGCAGCTTATATTAGAGGATTCCACCACCACCATCTCCTCAAACATATACACTGAAAGCACAGAGATAGACTTTTTAAAAGAGGTTATGGCTGCTACAGAGGCACAAAGTATTAAAGAGACCTGCCGGAGAGTGCAGGGCATGGCTAACTTGTGAGCCTGTTGTGAGGATGGCAAAGGACAATGCCAGAGTGTGTGCGCACTTGGTCAAATGATCTCAAAGACTTCTGTCTTTGACTTGGTGTATGATCTACCACTGCATAACAAGTCAGTTGTTTACTGTTAAATAACATATTAGTTATCTAGCATGGCTCCACATTTGTCAGCTTAAAATAAAAAATTTATTGTTTCTATGGATCAGGATTTTGGGAGAGCCTTACCTTGGTCTTCTGGCTTGGGGTATCTCACCAGGGAGCAATCTTAGGACATCTCAGGACATTTGCTGAAGTTGCAGAGTTCAGCTTGGGGAAGATTAGTTAAAAGACGATTCATGAGCCTATGGCAAGTTTCAGAACTAATTCTAAGATCACTAGATATGGGCTGGGAACATCACTTCCTGGCTTACATGCCTCTCTGTAGAGCTGCTCACAACAGGGAGCTTGCTTCCTTCAGAAAATGACAGAGGACATCCTTTTTGTACCCTAACTTTAGAAGTGACAGCCCATCAATCTTGTTTTATTTTCTTTTCTTTTTTTTTTTTTCCCTATAAGTGAGTACATAGGTCCAGGCTGTAATCAAGGGGAAGGAATTATATAGGGAAAAATTGACTACTGGGAGTCAGAGATTATTGGAAGCCACTCCAGAAGCTATCTGTTTAAAACCTAAGCAAAAGAGATCTTTCCAGTTAGTACAGACCACAGAGCAAGGAATTCTTTCTCTTAACCCTTGAGACCCAGCCTCTCTAATGACATAAACAAAGTGTCTGAGTCAGCTCAGGATGCTCCTTCAGTAACAACAGTAGGGGGCCCAGTCAACTCAGCCAAAATCTTAGAACAAAATTAAGCTTCTTTAACAATATTCTCTGTTTCTTGATTAGCTCATAGTAGTCAGTTGGGTTTTGGTAGAGATTGAACACATGGTCTTGAGAGACCAAGTGATCGGAGACCAAGGTGTTCATCATGAGCAGGAAGTTGATTCAAATGCGAGTAAAGTTAGAAGTAACACACAGGCCTCCTCCATCCAGTGGAATGAATATATTGAGGACTGTGAACCAAGAGACCTTGAAGAACTGTGACTCTCTTTTCTTTGATTTTCAGCTGACAGAAAACTTGCCTTCATACTGAGATCTTAAAAGCACACATTGATGTATTTACTTTTCAGGGAAGTTTCATTCTATTCCATGCGCGGTTGTCACTTTGCTCCAATGTCTCTGATTTTCCTCCAGGTAGGCTTCTGTATATTTAATCCTCATCAATATCATTCTCTTTCTCATACATTTCATTCATTTCATCTTTTTACATTGAATTCTTTGGGGAACCTCCAGGTACTTCTTTCAATATCATTGACTTATTATTTCAAAGTGTTGATTCTTATTCTGAATGCTACTGATGGGATTTTAATTCTGTGGCTATGTTTTACCTTTGTTGGAATAATTCTTTATTCCCTGTAACTTTTTATTGCAAACTGCCACTTTACCTTATGACTTTCTACTTCCACTTTGTAGAAACTATTTCTACTTGTATTCTGTTGCACAAACTTTGTTTTTCTAGTTCTTTTCATGTTCTAGAATTTTTGGCCTTAGGAATCATTTACACTCTTAAAAATTATCAGTTCAGTTCAGTCGCTCAGTCATGGGGTCTTTGCGACCCCGTGAATCGCAGCACGCCAGGCCTCCCTGTTCATCACCATCTCCCAGAGTTCACTCAGACTCACATCCATTGAGTCCGTGATGCCATCCAGCCATCTCATCCTCGGTCGTCCCCTTCTCCTCCTGCCCCCAATCCTTTCCAGCATCAGAGTCTTTTCCAATGAGTCCACTCTTCACATGAGGTGGCCAAAGTACTGGAGTTTCAGCTTTAGCATCACTCCTTCCAAAGAAATCCCAAGGTTGATTTCCTTCAGAATGAACTGGTTGGATCTCCTTGCAGTCCAAGGGACTCTCAAGAGTCTTCTCCAACACCACAGTTCAAAAGCATCAATTCTTTGGCACTCAGCCCTCTTCACAGTCCAACTCTCACATCCGTACACAACCACAGGAAAAACCATAGCCTTGACTAGATGGACCTTAGTCGGCAAAGTAATGTCTCTGCTTTTGAATATACTAGCTAGGTTGGTCATAACTTTTCTTCCAAGGAGGAAGTGTCTTCTAGTTTCATGGCTGCAGTCACCATCTGCAGTGATTTTGGAGCCCCCAAAAATAAAGTCTGAGACTGTTTCCACTGTTTCCCCATCTATTTCCCATGAAGTTATGGGACCAGATGCCATGATCTTCGTTTTCTGAATGTTGAGCTTTAAGCCAACTTTTTCACTCTCCTCTTTCACTTTCATCAAGAGGCTTTTTAGTTCCTCTTCACTTTCTGCCATAAAGTGTCATCTGCATATCTGAGGTTATTGATATTTCTTCTGACAATCTTGATTCCAGCTTGTGTTTCTTCCAGTCCAGCGTTTCTCATGATGTACTCTGCATATAAGTTAAATAAGCAAGGTGACAATATACAGCCTTGACGTACTCCTTTTCCTATTTGGAACCAGTCTGTTGTTCCATATCCAGTTGTAACTGTTGCTTCCTGACCTGCATACAGATTTCTCAAGGGGCAGGTCAGGTGGTCTGGTATTCCCATCTCTTTAAGGACTCCAAATAGATTTTATTTAGCAGATTATACCTGTTGATGTTTACCACATTAGCAATTAAAACAGGAACTTAAAAATATTTATTTAATAATTTGTTTGAAATAATATAAACCCATTAAAATTTAACATAAATAACACATTTCTATACAAATTAACTATACTTTCCATAAAAAAGAAAACCACATTGAGAAGTGTGACATTGTTTTGCATTTTTGCAAACCTGTTTAACATCTAACCTAATAGAAGAGAAATCTATTTTTTACATTCAGTCTGTTGCAAAATCATGTTAAGTTTCCTTTGAAAAGGGCCAATGTATATTTGTGAGAGAATGAAGGTACAAAGGACAAATAATATGTCAGTATTATGAAAATAGCTTTTATGTAATGGGCCCTCTGAAAAGGTCTAGGGGATCCTAAGGATTCCCAGACCACCCTTTGAAAATTTATACTTTTATATATTTATTCAGGGGTTAGCTATTTTTCTGAGTCAATTCTGTAGTCTTTCATTTCCCTTAGGTCATTAATTCCTTTGCTATTGTATTATTGATTGTTGCATGCATGTGTATGTGCTCACTCGCTCAGTAGGATATGCTTTTATAACACAAGGTTCAAATTATATGCTACTGAAATCATTTCAAGTTCGTATGGTGAATGGAAGATGTGATACATTGCATTCATGACCCCCACCAATGCTTCACATTTCTCCATCTCTGCATCCTTTGCCATGTAACCTTTCAATGTCCTCATAGGAAGGAAGAGTGTGAGACTCCTGCACCTGGGTTCTGTCATATGACTTGCTTTAGTGGGATGTAAACAGAGGCTTGAAATAAGCAGTGCTTCTGATTTTACCATAAAAAATACACACCTGGACTAGTTCCTCGGTTTAAGAAGGAGAATGAGTGAAACTTGGCGGAGCTGCCAAAGCAATTTAGACCAGCAAAGCCCCAGGCAGCCCATAGAGCCATCAGCTGTATAACTGACTGACTACTGCTTAAAGAGACTGAATTTTTGTTTATTATACAGCAGTTGCTGACTGATACAAAAAAAGAAAGCAAAAGGAATTGGTACTGTGTTACTTGTGGTAAATGAAGAAGACCCAGTGCTACTTTGCAGTCATTTAATATAATCTGAGGAGTTAATTATGTCTCTCAGGTCTTCCAAACTAGAAAGCAAAATAAGAAATAAAATCTGTATCTGTATGGACATGAGTTTGAACAAGCTCTGGGAGATGATGGACAGGAATGCCTGGCGTGCTGCAGTCCATGGGGTCACAAAGAGTCAGACATGACTGGGCAACTGAACAACAACAGTGAGGACAGAAGCCCTCATTTTTCTAGGAGTTATCGGGACTCTGCAGGGACTATTGTCAGCAAACACAACAGAAATGTGTGAGTGTTTGGACCTTTAAGGATCTCTCAGGGAGTTAGTTCATTTAGCAGTCAATGTCTATTTGATGTTTAGTTGGCTCTTTGCAATAAGATTTAGAATATTTCCACGTTACCTGGAGGAAACCTATCCTTGGCTGTCACTCATTCTAAGTATTATTGAAATCATAAGAAGCTTTATCCCTGGCATTTCTCCCATCAAATCTCAAGTGTTTCCATCAAGAACTATTTTATTGTTTAAGCTGTTAAACAACAGAACTCACCATAGTCTTAGGAATGAATTGTTATAGATGGAATTGTGACATTTTTGTTCTTGTCCAGTGGATTTTTAGGACCAGTTTTTAGTAGCTGTCTCTCTGGAGGAAGTGCTATCACTACTTGGCTAATTCTGCTGATATCGTTCATGAAGAACACAATTAATGCCTTTGATTGACTGAAGAGGAATATGTGGAGTTGATATTAAATTTATCCAGTATAAACACAGAAAGCTAAAGGACTGCCAGTAAAGGAAAGGTACAAAGGAGCAAACTTTAGATTTACAAGAGAAAGATGGTTTGTACAGTTAACATGCATCAACTACTGGGATCCCTGTTAGTGAGGAAAATTAATTCAAGTATAAATGATCAGCCATCAAAAATATGACAGTAGGAGAGTCTTATTCTGCTTTCATGGACTTTTTGAAATCCTGATGCCCAATATACACTTTCAGAAGGACTGTTCCACCCTTCCACCTCCCATACTGTCTGTCAGATTATATGTAGTTTCCTTGGGGAGAATCCACAAATTGTGTTATTTCTCAAAGGATCCCTGAACCTCCAAAGATTAACAGTTAGGAAAACACCTATCCATTTGAAGTGAAATTGGACTAGATGAATTCTGACATTGTATCAAACTGTAATAGCCTATACAGTAAATAATTATAACTTTTTTAAACAAAACAGCATCTATAAATGTAATATATATATATACATGTATATGTCAGATTTTCTTTATCCACACATCCACTGACAGACACATAGGTTATTTCCATTTCTTTGCACAAAAGTCTTGGCAGCCTCCAATTCATATATATGTGGCCTTCTTGTCTACCATCTTGCTGCTGCTGCTAAGTCACGTCAGTCGTGTCCAACTCTGTGTGACAGGTGTCCTATTTTTTCTGAGAAAAACAGCCAGAAATATGTAGAGGTTGTATATATCTAAAGTCCCCTTAGTGCTATTTTGTTTTAAATGGTAGTGACTCCTTCTACTGTTGGCTGTTAGAGAAGTTGACCATGCAACTCATAAATTTAATAAGGAATTTCAAACAGATAAATGAAGATTTCTGTATATTAGGGCAACAGTCTCTAACATTGACATGCTCTATGCGCTCGAGTAAAGAGTGCTTCCAAATACTTAGTAAACAGTGTATGCTTGCCTAGCCCAGCTAACAAATGCATATGATACCATAGCTTAAAATAAAGCTATATTTTTAATGCAAATTGAAGTGCTTTGTTGAAACTTAATGCATAAATGTATCTTGCAATAATAATATCTTTCCAAGGGAGAGTTTTCAGATTGAAATCAAAGTTGTTTTTACTTACATTTTTGTTTCTAAAAAGTGCTCATGTAAAGATATATATAATTTTTCATGTCCTTTATCACTCACAATTAATTGTCTTATTTCTACAATGTATTATTATGGATAAAAGGTAAATATTAAGCACTTAAATGCTCTTAATTTTATACTGCATTATATGAAGTCCTTACCTTTTTATCCTTGACAGAGGAGGAGGATTAGGTAATTGATCAAACAGAAGAATAAAAAACCTGTTCCCACCTAAAAGGGTCCAGTTCAAGGAGAATATAGCAGGAAAGCTTGTGACACCTTTATTTGGTTCCACAAAATGTGCAGGAATAAATTAAGAAGTGTGTGCATATGTTGCAGCATGTGAGAGAAAGGCTTAAGGGTTTAATGAAATTTTAATTTTCATAAGAAGTGACAGTATGCTAGGTGCAGTGAAACTGCACGATGAAGTTATAACTGTCAGGAATCTGTATGTACTGAATGCTATTATATCAAATGAGATTTTTTAAAATTACACATGCAAGAAGCACACTGACAGAAAAACATTAGAATTTATAAAAATAATAGGTTTCCTTAGCTATTGCCATATTAAGTAGGCACAAAATAAATAGCAAACGTTTGTATAAGAAACCTTATAAAAACTATTAACAAAAGGAATCAGTATAGCCCTATAATGTCTTAATAAACACAGCAATTATATCCTAAAGGAAACTAAGTCCCATTTTTTTAAACCAGGTATTATAATTTTCTTTAAGAACCTGTAACTGACAGAGTATATAGCCTGCTGTACACCATAGTCTCAATTCAGACCAAAGATAACATTTCTTAAAAATATTTAAGCCACAATCACTTACTGACCATTCAGTTTACTTACTACTTCAATTACTATTCTTTTATATATTATGTTCTTTTATGCTCAAATAGTCTTTAATAGAGAACCCAATGAGAAGTTTATAGCTACTGAATATATAGATGTGTGACACTACTTATTTTTTAGAATTGCTTAAATGTCTTATTAATCAAAATTTGTCTGATTATTATTATCCCCTTTAATACCACAATGTGATAAGACTATGTCTAGTTAGGTTTACTTGAACTCTGAATAATAAAGTCCTAAAATTATGTATCTATTCTAAAGTTGATATTCCCAAATTTATCTTGAACTTTAGACATATTATAAACAAAAATATTATTTTAAAAGGGAACTAGTGTTACTAGTGGGATGTGGAGTTCTACCCCTCTATAGCCAGCCTCACAGGTAAGTTCCCTTGCTTTTTAAACCTACCACCTTCCAGTCTAAAGTGGCAAGCATCTTTCTGCAGTCTCTCCTCGCCCTCCATGTAGAGGGGCTCATTTTGAATTTCACCTGGAGAAACTCCTAAGATTGCAAACAAACAGTAGTTGATAAACCAGCCAGGAGAGTGAAAAAATGGGTTTGGGGAAGGAGATACCTGTGAAGAAAACCCAGAGCTAGCCACAAGTCTTTTTGTGGGAAGGAGTGTATTAGATGCTTATGGACTGCTTGAGTTGCAGGACACTCTGAAAACACTGGTGGAACACACATGTTTGAGAAACTGCACGGAGTGCCCTGTGGCAAGGAAGGGAAGCACGTGGCTGCATGGTACGCTGGGCTCTGCTGTGGGCAGTTCTCCGGCCATTGATACCCAATGAGAGGCTGGCTTCTGTTAGAAAGTTGGAAGAAGGGCTGAGGTTAGAGAAAGATGGGCATGTGTCCACTACTCTGCTCACTTTGGGGCGGGCAGAGAAGGTTGGAGAGCAGGATGAGTGCGTGACTTTCACATGCTGTTTTGCAAGGTTAGTGACAAGGCTTGATTGGAACACTTGGAGGTGGAATCCTGAAAAAGTGAGGACGGCGAAGAGGAGGATATTGTGGTGAATGACTGATTGACGATGATGCAGATGAAGCACCCTCGCTGTCTGCCCTCTCATACAAAGGAAAGCAAAAACCTAAAACAACAGCCTCAGCTAGGAGGGCAGCCCCCAGTTAAGGAGATGTCTATGGTGAAAGTATCCACTCCCACTGAGCTTATTGATGTGACTGCCAGGTTCCAACAAGAGGCTGGAGAAGATATTCAGGCATGAGGAGTGCAACTATGAGATAAGAGGGATGATGGCAAGAGACAGAGTAATTGAGTAACATCATCACACACTCTGACCTCAAACAGTGTCCGTATGGTGCTGGGAGGAACAGATGATTCAAAGTACTCACTCTTTACAGATTGGATTTATAAGCCTTCTTGTAAAGAGGCTTTCTTCAGTGTGGAGGCTCTCCTTGGGCATGTGGAACTCTGAAAATCTATAAAGAAGGTGCAATGAATTCTTAGGGAATTGGATTGAGACAGGCCATCTATGTCCCTGTCTTTGAAGGCCTTAATCAGGCCACATCCATTGCATGAATGAAAGCCAAGATACTCCAGACCACTCTCAGTACCTGGTACTGAATGGTGATATATAGGCTGAGTTCAGCCACAGGACAAGACATTTTTGACATTGGGTTATCTGGCTGATCTTGGAGAAACTGATAAATCTCAGAAACAGGAATGAAGTGTGGGAAAGACATGAGACAGGAGCTTGGGAAGCCCCAGAAGTTTTTCCAATCAATTGTAAAGAGTCTAGTAAAAGTAATCCAGAAGTAAATGTGATTTGACCTAATCACTACCAGTACCCCTGAAAAGATAGTTCGACAACCCAGTGCTATGTTGGTTGGCCAGTGGAAAACTGTCAAACCTGAAAAATGATTCAGACTCATTCCTACCACCTCTGTGCCCTACCTGCTGCAGCAGAGGTTTCAGGCATATACTCCTATTCAGGGAAGGTGTCTCTTATGTCCAAGGTATATGATACAGGCCAAGATCACCTGCAGGTTAGGACCTTGGGCGGGGGAAGGAATTAGAGGCCCCATAGTGAGAGCTCACTATTCACTGGTCCCCTAGAAATAAACAAAAAGCTGATGGCTTTGGTTGATACTAGAACCAAATGTACTCTAATATATGGTAACCTTCAGAAGATTTCTGGTTCATTCAGCAACACTGAGGGATTCTCAGATGGTGCCAGTTATAATGAATCTGCCTGCAAATGCAGGGGACCCAAGAGAAATGGGTTTGATCCCTGAGTTGGAAAGATCCCCTAGAGGAGGAAATAACAACCCATTCCAGTATTCTTGCCTGGAAAACAGAAGCGCCTGGTGGGCCACAGTCCATGGGGTCACAAAGAGTCGGACATGACTAAGCATGCAGGCAAGCGTGGCTTCATCAGCACTGATGGCTACAGATGCCATTCTGGATATAAGTCGTTTATCTGATATAAGGTTAACAGATATTTTCTCCTAGTCTGTGGCTTGGCTTTTCAGTTTCTTAAGTGTGTCTTTTGAAGCACAAATAATTTTAACTTTGATAAAGTCCAATTTACTGGTTTGTTATTTTAAAGGTTGTGCTTTTATGTTATACAATTACTCCTTACTCAAGCCAAGGTCTTTTAAACATTCTTTTTTTTTCCCTATGTTTTGGTGTTTTGTCTTTTATATTTCTTTTCAATCTACGATTCATTGTAAGCTAACTTTTGTTTGTGGTGTGAGTTTATTTTCCTTGTGGATGTTCATATGTTCCAGAATTTTTTGTTAAAATAAGTATCCTCTCCTTAGTTGACTACCTTCCCACCTTTGCTAAAAATCAGAAGACCATAAATATAAGGATTTATTTCTGAATGCTTACTTTTTGTTTCATGGTTTTCTGTGTCCATTCCTAATGTGCTATCTAATACCACATTGTTTCGATTATTTTGGCTTTAGAATATGTTCTCAGATCAGATACTCTTAAGTCCTCCAGGTTTGGGATTGCTTTGGTTACTTTCCTTTCCTTGAATTTCCAAATAAATTTGATGATAGGCTTCTCAAATGCTGCAAAAATTGCTTTCTTGTATTTTAACCATTAGATAGACTTCCAGTTCCAGATTTATTCTCCTGTAAACTCAGAACAAATATATATAACACTGACAGTATGGTGGACATCAGTAAACATAGGACAGCAATTCCCAAGATATGGGAAACAAGTGAAGAAGCCCTTTGATTGCAGCAGATTATTGGCTGGAGAATTTTCCAAGACACACCAAGTAACACTGAAGAAGCTGAAGTTGAATGGTTCTATCTACAAGACCTACAAGACCTTTTAGAACTAACACCCCCAAAATATGTCCTTTTCATTATAGGGGACTGGAATGCAAAAGTAGGAAGACAAGAAACACCTGGAGTAACAGGAAAATTTGGCCTTGGAATTCAGAATGAAACAGGGCAAAGGCTAATAGAGTTTTGCCAAGAGAATGCACTGGTCATAGCAAACACCTTCTTCCAACAACACAAGAGAAGACTCTACACATGGACATCACCAGATGGTCAACACTGAAATGAGATTGATTATATTCTTTGCAGCCAAAGATGGAGAAGCTCTATACAGTCAGCAAAAACAAGACCAGGAGCTGACTGTGGCTCAGATCATGAATTCCTTATTGCCAAATTCAGACTCAAATTGAAGACAGTAGGCAAAACCACTAGACCATGCAGGTATGACCTAAATCAAATCCCTTCTGATTATACAGTGGGAGTGAGAAATAGATTTAAGGGCCTAGACCTGATAGATAGAGTGCCTGATGAACTATGGACGGAGGTTCATGATATTGTACAGGAGACAGGGATCAAGACCATCCTCAGGAAAAAGAAATGCAAAAAAGCAAAATGGCTGTCTGGGGAGGCCTTACAAATAGCTGTGAAAAGAAGAGAAGCGAAAAGAAAAGGAGAAAAGGAAAGATATAGGCATCTGAATGCGGAGTTCCAAAGAATAGCAAGTAGAGATAAGAAGGCCTTCCTCAGTGATTAATACAAAAAAAAATAGAGGAAAACAACAGAATGGGAAAGACTAGAGATCTCAAGAAAATTAGAGACACCAAGGGAACATTTCATGCAAAGATGAGCACAATAAAGGACAGAAATGATATGGACTTAACAGAAACAGAAGATATTAAGAAGAGGTGGCAAGAATACACAGAAGAACTGTACAGAAAAGATCTTCATGACCCAGATAATCATGATGGTGTGATCACTCACCTAGAGCCAGACATCCTGGAATGTGAAGTCAAGTGGGCCTTAGAAAGCATCACTACGAACAAAGCTACTGGAGGTGATGGAATTCCAGTTGAGCTATTTCAAATCCTGAAAGGTGATGCTGTGAAAGTGCTGCACTCAATATGCCAGAAAATTTGGAAAACTCAGCAGTGGCCACAGGACTGGAAAAGGTCAGTTTTCATTCCAGTCCCCAAGAAAGGCAATGTCAAAGAATGCTCAAGCTACCACACAATTGCACTCATCTCACACACTAGTAAAGTAATGCTCAAAATTCTCCAAGCCAAGCTTCAACAATACATGAACCATGAACTTCCAGATGTTCAAGCTGGTTTTCAAAAAGGCAGAGGAACCAGAGATCAAATTGCCAACATCTGCTGGATCATGGAAAAAGCAAGAGAGTTCCAGAAAAACTATTTCTGCTTTATTGACTATGCCAAAACCTTTGACTGTGTGGATCACAATAAACTGTGGAAATTTCTGAAAGAGATGGGAATACCAGACCACCTGACCTGCCGCTTGAGAAACCTATAAGCAGATCAGGAAGCAACAGTTAGAACTGGACATGGAACAACAGACTGGTTTCAAATAGGAAAAGGAGTCCGTCAAGGCTGTATACTGTCACTCTGCTTATTTAACTTCTATGCAGAGTACATCATAAGAAATGCTGAGCTGGAAGAAGCACAAGCTGGAATCAAGATTGCCGGGGGAAATATCAGTCACCTCAGATATGCAGATGACACCACCCTTATGGCAGAAAGTGAAGAGGAACTAAAAAGCCTCTTGATGAAAGTGAAAGAGGAGAGTGAAAAAGTTGGCTTAAAGCTCAACATTCAGAAAAAGAAGATCATGGCATCCGGTCCCATCACTTCATGGGAAATAGATGGGGAAACAGTGGAAATAGTGTCAGACTTTATTTTGGGGGCTCCAAAATCACTGCAGATGGTGACTGCAGCCATGAAATTAAAAGACGCTTACTCCTTGAAAGGAAAGTTATGACCAACCTAGACAGCATACTCAAAAGCAGAGACATTACTTTGCCAACAAAGGTCCGTCTAGTCAAGGCTATGGCTTTTCCAGTGGTCATGTATGGATGTGAGAGTTGGACTGTGAAGAAAGCTGAGTGCCAAAGAATTGATGCTTTTGAACTGTGGTGTTGGAGAAGACTCTTGAGAGTCCCTTGGACTGCAAGGAGATCCAACCAGTCCATCTGAAAGGAGATCAGCCCTGGGATTTTTTTGGAAGGAATGATGCTAAATCTGAAACACCAATACTTTGGCCACCTCATTGAAGAGTTGGCTCATTGGAAAAGACCCTGATGCTGGGAGGGATTGGGGTCAGGAGGAGAAGGGGATGACCGAGGATGAGATGGCTGGATGGCATCACGGACTCGATGGAGTAAGTTTGAGTGAACTCTGGGAGTTGGTGAGGGACAGGGAGGCCTGGCGTGCTGCGATTCATGGGGTCACAAAGAGTGTGACACAACTGAGTGACTGAACTGAACTGAGTATTAACTCATCAGCTTTGAAAACAGAGGTCAAAGGTATCTCAGATTGACATCTAAACTTATAACCTCCTTTTGTTACTTTTACTGAAGCACAGAAGTGATAACTAGTGGCAATACTTAATAATAAAATTAATTAAGAATCAAAAAATATAAGAATAAAAGTACAACCTTATGACTTTATGAAACTTAGAAGATGGAATAAAAAGGAAAGATATAGATATAGATAGATATAGATATAGATAGATAGATATAGATATAGATATATACATTTAGAAATCATTCCGCAAATCATCTAGACAACTGAAAATACAAATGAAGCAGTGACAAGGAAAATATTTGTTGTCACACTTCCTATCATGAAAATTAACTGCTCATTAACCTTTGATGAATCCAGTTCCCCAAGGAATTTTTATGAATGTTTAACTCCATGCACTGAAATTAAGAGTCAGTGATATATTAAGTAAATACGGAGTGATTTCAGTAGTGTGTGCTGACTCTTCTCATTTTTGGCTTTGTAAAAGCAATACTTTTATGTATTTTTTAAAGATCTTCAGCCATGCAAAACCAACTAGAACATTAAATTTGTTCTAGCATTGCTTTATACACATTGTCATTATCAGAATGTCAAAGATGTTTTCATATATTAACTCATTAGTCTTCCAACTGCATGTGCAATCCTGAATCTTTAATGTCCTGACACTATCTTAATATACGTGCATTAAAATAGAAATGCTGACATGCATTATGAAAGTCCTGTACTTTATAGCCACTTTGAGACCAGAGAAAATTTTGTAAAATGAATTCTAATTAATCCATGGATTTTTCATTATGCAATTTAAATGAATGCAATCACACTGAGGAAGAACATTAACTTAGACTTCTACTGATACAAAATAATAAATAAACTGATAAAAATTTCAGACCTAAGAGGTGAAATGTGAAGCGTTTAGAAGTAAACACAGTAGAATTTACTTATTTTTTTACAGTGGTTAGAGATTTCTAAGAACCACATGAAAACCATAATGGAATTTGGAGTAATTAAATATATGAAAATAATTAACATTGAAAAATACCATAAATAGAATTTTAAAAATAAGTGGTAAACAAGGAAAACCTATGTACAATACCCATGAAGGTCAATGAGCAAATAATTTAGTAAGTAGCTCATAAATCAGTCACAAACTTGAGCCCCACTAATTAGCGCGGAAAAAAAAAAAAGGAAAGACAGCTTATAAAAATTGCCTGAAAGCAATAGCTTTAAATGTTCAACCTCTCTTACTGTACAACATTAAAACAAGAACTCAGATGTCAGATCTGATAAGACTGAATGCTGGAAAGGGTCTGGAGAAACAGGCACTCTCAGAAACTGTTTATGGGTGTATTAACAGGTGAGAGAAGCACAACTGTGTTTAAAATATTATTTTGCTTATCATTACTTCTTGCATTTTATTCCTTTTTAAGTCCTTCCCCTGAAAGAATTCTCAGATGTCTTTTCAACAACAGAGTTCTTTTCATGATAAATTCAGCCTTTGTTTAAAAATATCTTCATTTCACCCTCAAATTTGAAAGGTCATTTGATTATAATTTTTAGATAAATATTTTAAGTTGGAAGTTAGTTTTTCTTACTAGTTGGAGAAATAAAATCTCCAGCCTCTTTATTTTTTAGCATTTTATTATGAAAATTTACCCACACAGCAAATTTGAAAGAATTGCACAAGGATCACTCTCATAGCCATCACCAACTTTCCACGTAACACGTCTGTCTATCCCTTTGTTCATCCATTAGTCCATCTTATTTCTGCTTCATTTCACATTGCATATATCAGTACACATCTTCCTCTCTAAACACAGGTACTACTATCTAGAATTCAGTATTTGTTTTCTAGTTTTTTTTTATGCAAAATCTAATTCAAGGACATACACAAATCTCAAGTGTGCAAGCAATGAGTCTTTTTTAATTTATTTTTAAATTGGAGGGTAATTGCTTTACAATATTGTGTTGGTTTCTGCCAACATGAGTCAGCCATAGGTATACATATGTCCCCTCCCTCTTGAACCTATCTCCTACCCCACCCCATCCCACACCTCTAGGTTGTCACAGAGGACCAGATTTGAGCTGCCTGAGTCAAATAGCAAATTTCCACAGGCTATCTACATTTACATATGGTAATATATATGTTTCAGTGCCACTCTCTCAATCTGTCTCAACCTCTCCTTCCCACATTGTGTCCACAAGTCTGTTCTGTACGTTTGCATCTCTGTTGCTACCCATCTTTCTAGATTCCATGTATATATATATGTGTGTTTGTGTGTTAATACGCAACTTTTGTCTTTCTCTTTCTGACTTACTTCACTCTGTATAGGCTCTTCACTTCCCTAACAGGCTCTAGGTTCATCCACTTCATTAGAACTGAGTCAAATGTGTTCCTTTTATGACTAATATTCCATTGTGTATATGTGCCACAACTTCTTTATCCGTTCATCCATGGAGGGACATCTAGGTCGCTTCCATGTCCTGGCTATTGTAAACAGTACTGTGAAGCAGTGAGCCTTGAAAAATACACACACCTGTGGCACCCCACTCCAGTAATCTTGCCTGGAAAATCCCATGGACAGAGGAGCCTGGAAGGCTGCAGTCCATGGGGTTGCTGAGGGTCGGACATGACTGAGCAACTTCACTTTCACTTTCCACTTTCTTGCATTGGAGAAGGAAATGGCAACCCACTCCAGTGTTCTTGCCTGGAGAATCCCAGGGACGAGGGAGCCTGTTGGGCTGCCGTCTATGGGGTTCGCACAGATTCGGACACGACTGAAGCGACTTAGCAGCAGTGGCACCCAAATCACTCTTTGGCTCCTATTCTTTGGGGGAAGAGCATAGATTATTTAATTATTAAGGAATTTTTTAAATTGAAGTATAGTTGGTGTACAATATTGTTTTAGTTTCTGCTGTACAGACAAGTGGTTGAGTTATATACATATATATGTATATTTTTCAGTTTCTCTTCCTTTATAGTTTATTGCAGGATATTAAATATAAGTCCCTGTGCTACACAGAAGGACTTTGTCTGTTTTTCAATTAATTTGAAGCCTTTTATCTTTTTTTGAATTGTATCTCTGGTTGTCCTTAAAACACCATTTTTGACTTTGATGTTTGATTCCAATGTGATGAGAAATAGATTTATTAAGAATGTTCTTACTTATTAATCCTCAGATTTTGTAGTTTTTAAGTGTTTTGGAAAATTTCCAGCCAGTTTTTTTTCTTTAAATACTACTTGATGTTTTTTTGCCTTCTGGAATTCATGTTAGTATATTCCCTGTCTTTTAAGTTTCTTAACTACTGATGACTCTTGAGATTATTATATATCCAGCCCAGAACTCTCCCTCACACTGCATTTTCAGATGTGAACTTAAATTGTCCATTGAAATGTTTAATAAGCATCACCACTGTAAAATGTACAATACAAAACATCTGACTTCTCCTCACACCCTGCTATTTCCCCAAGCTCTTTCTCCAAGGTATTCTATCTGAGTAGGAAAAAAAAAATCCATCCTCTCAGATGCACAAATCAAAAATCCAACTCTTACTTCCCTATTTTTCTCGACCAAGTCATCAACAAATGTGGTTAGACATAATTTCAAATATATCCAGAATTGTATTAATCCTGCCACATCCAACACTATCAAAGACACCTCTGTCCCCAGCTAGACTGTAACTTCAATAACTTCATAGCTGGTTTCCTGCTTCTTGTGTGATCCTTCACAGTCTCTTCATCCTACGGGGCCTTTTACTTAAATCCCCCACATAGTCGGACATGACTGAGCCACACCATTAATTCCATTAATTCCTCCCATAGCACCACAAAAACAGCCAAATTTGGAGTGCTTGCTTTTGTTCCTATGGTTTTAACTTTCTTCTTAGTTCTTGACATTTATGTGTATGAGAGATACCAAAAACTGTAGCTTAATCTGAGATCTAAGGTGTTCAGAGTGAAAGTATTCTACCATCTTGCTGATTCTTGATTCATTTCTTTCTTCCATCTTTTGTGCCCCAAATTTGCATTAGAGTATTTTAGTTGTATTTTGTCACTAGATTTCCTTGTTATTTTAATCCAGTTTTAGAACTTTTACTACTTTTAGACCTTTTGACTACTGTGATATACTGAGTTTACATTGATGTAAGTACATATTGGATTTATTTCTATTTACCATGCATTTTCTTTGCTGCTTTCTTTTTATTTTTCTTCTTTTCTTGACTTGGATAATCAAGTTTCCAGCTTGGGCTTTTGTCTTCCAGAACATTAGCTTTTCTCAGTCTTTAGGATAATTGTCAGTTTGAATCCCATTTAAGTTCCTGCTTTGAGAATTCCTACAGCCCCAGGTAAGGAAGAATAAACTCAGCACAGGCTCAGGGCTTTGATTTATCATGGAATTTTGTTTTAATGTTTCAGTACCAAAAGAACTTTCTTGTCTCTCAAAGGCCTAGTTTTCAAACGTTTTGTTTTTTTTCCTTTTCCTGGAAGTACATCCCCCAGGTGTCCTGACTTTTATATGGGAGTCTTAGTCCCAACTTTCCATAAATTGAGTGTCCAAATTCTAATCTCTCTTCTCTGTATGGAAATTAAAGTCTGGTTCTGTAGAACTTAGGGAATAATTTGAAGTTTGATAATATGACCAACTTAGACAGCATATTAAAAAACAGAGACATTACTATGCCAACAAAGGTCCGTCTAGTCAAGGCTATGATTTTTCCTGTGGTCATGTATGGATGTGAGAGTTCGACTGTGAAGAAGGCTGAGCGCCGAAGAATTGATGCTTTTGAGCTGTGGTGTTGGAGAAGACTCTTGAGAGTCCCTTGGACTGCAAGGAGATCCAACCAGTCCATTCTGATGGAGATCAGCCCTGGGATTTCTTTGTGGTTTTTTTTGTTTTGTTTTGTTTTGTTTTATTAAATTTATTTATTTTTTTAATTACAATACTGTATTTGTTTTGCCATACATTGACATGAATCAGCCTGGGATTTCTTTGGAAGGACTGATGCTAAAGCTGAAACTCCAGTACTTTGGCCACCTCATGCGAAGAGTTGACTCATTGGAAAAGAGGATTGGGGGCAGGAGGAGAAGGGGATGACAGAGGATGAGATGGCTGGATGGCATCACTGACTCAATGGACATGAGTTTGAGTGAACCCCAGGAGTTAGTGATGGACAGGGAGGCCTGGCATGCTGCAATTCATGGGGTCACAAAGAGTCGGACATGACTGAGCGACTGAACTGAACTGAACTGAACTGAATCATCTAGAAAAACAACATAGCCTCAATTTAGTGATTTAATGCTCTGGTTTTCCTTATAACTTTTATCATGTTATTTATAAATAAATAAAGTTTCTACTTTATTTCTGGCAAATGGAATTTCTTTATTATGTTATAAAGTGAGCTATACATTATATTTAAATTTGCCATTTGTTCAGTTTATAACACAGAGGGTTATACATTTGCTTTTCCCACATGTCAGAACAAGAGTTCCACTGTAAAAATTTATGAAATTTGTTAAAGAATATTATTTTGTTTACAAAGATACTATAAAATGCTAGCAACAATAACAAGTACAGATGCTTTACATCATGTGGAAATTATAGAAGAAAAGAAATAGCCTACATATATGAGGATATTTTGGAGAAGGCAATGGCACCCCCACTCCAGTACTCTGGCCTGGAAAACCCCACGGACGGAGGAGCCTGGTAGCCTGCAGTCCATGGGGTCGCTAAGAGTCGGACATGACTGAGCAACTTCACTTTCACTTTTCACTTACATGCATTGGAGAAGGAAATGGCAACCCACTCCTGTATTCTTGCCTGGAGAACCCCAGGGCCGGGGGAGCCTGATGGGCTGCCGTCTACGGAGCCACGCAGAGTCGGACATGACTGAAGTGTCTTAGCAGCAGCAGCAGCATGAGGATATATGCACAAAAATTACTATGGCTAATAATTGTTCAAAAGATATGCTAAGTAGTGCTACAAAATGCAATTTTTTTTCAACTCACATTGATAAAAGTTAATACAATAGATAATTATCAATATTAGTGGACATTTTCTGAGATAAGCACTCATACATTGCTAGTTTACATTCCACCTTAAAAGTATCTCTTTGATTCAATAATTCAATATTCTCCCCTAAAGATTTAATCAGATATTGATACATTTATATTCACTATATAACCAGCATTTTGAAATAATATGAATATTCAAAAATAGAAAATATATGCCTCTACCTTCTCTGCTCTTCAGCAAGGGATCCTGAGGAACACATTCTATACTTACTCCAAAGAATCTGACTTCATAAAAAAAGGGAAAAGTTTTATTTAGATAGTGCGTAACTTGATCAATATACTCAACAATATGCATATAGGCTGATTATATTCTTTTTAATGTTGATTTTTTTGCCATAATCTTAATAGGAGAATATCAAGTAGTTGGGAGAAAAAAAATGGAAAAAGAAAATAAAAGGAAATTTATATTTAGTCAATGGAGTTGATTTCTTTCCAATTTTTTTTTTCCTTTCAGTCTTTAGCAGTGCTCCAGGAAGTTAAAGGGCAGGGTGAGGGCTCTACTATTTTGCAATCAAGACTTGATCTCCTTTTGAGTAACATTATTTGAGCATAAAAGTAATGATTTTCTTTTAAACGTAGGCTTTTCAAAGATTTTCTCTACAAGTTAGTGTGATTTTATTACATCTAAGGACTGTGTTTCCCCTCTGCCCCAAGAGAAACAAATTTTCCATTTTATGAAGTCAGCAGGGAGCCAGACTCAATTTATAAAATTTAACTTCACAGGGGACTTTTCTTAAGACTAACTATTGCCATACAAGGAAGTTACACTCTGGTAATCAAAGGCTCACTTGCAGAAACAAATTAACCCTCCAGCATTAAGAAACTAGCTTAAAAAAATGGAGAAAATGATGAATTGTAGTTTCTTTGAAAAAAAGAAAAGAAAAGTCCTCATCAGTTTGAAACACAAATCTGACACTTTAAGAAGGTCTTGCTCAAAATCAGATTACCCTTTGGAAGTCTAAAATGAATATAGTATATCTTTAATTTGCATTTATTTTTATCACATCTCTTATATCTGTGTTTTTGTATATAACATATTAGTACAATACTACATGTATATAATAAGTGAACAAATGTATGTAGGGTGCATGCTCAAAAGCATTTTACTGAAGTGAGATCATTATCTAAATGGTCGAATACCTCTCCAAGACATCTGGTGTTGTTCAGTCGCTCAGTCATGTCTGACACTTTGTGACCCCATGGACTGCAGCACACCAAGCTTCCCCTGTCCTTCATCTCCCAGAATTTGCTCAAACTCATGTCCATTGAGTCGGTCATACCATCCAGCCATCTCATCCTCTATCGTCCCCTTCTCCTGTCCTCAATCTTTCCTACCCTCAGAGTATTTTCCAATGAGTCAGCTTTTTGCATTGGTTAGCCAAAGTATTTGAGCTTCAGGGAACGAATAATATATATTATATTATGACATAATATATTATTGCAAGATATTGATATAGATCTCTGTGCTATACAGTAGGACCTTCTTGTTCATCTATTTTTTTTTAAATTTAATGTCTTTTCTTTTCCCTTTTTGGAATTTTATCTCTGGTTATCCTCACAATACCGTCTTTTACTTTGATGTTTAATACTTCAAGACAATGTGATCAGGAATAGATTTCCCTATATTTGGTGGGCTAGAACTTTTCTGAACACTTTAAAGAAGAATTTCTATATTTTGCCTTGAAAATATTAATGTAAGAAGAATCCTAGGTAAAAGATCTTCCTTTTTAATCCTGTAAAATAATTTACCTGTGTTATAAATCCATTTTTTAACAAATTACAGACTCTGTTGATTTCTTCTTTCATTGATTCAAAGCAAATATTCTTTTTAAACATGTAGTATATTGAAGCTGAAGTACCCATTACAATTTATGGAATCTAAGTTCAGTTCAGTTCAGTCACTCAGTCGTGTCCGACTCTTTGCGACCCCATGAATCGCAGCACGCCAGGCTTCCCTATTCATCACCATCTCTCGGAGTTCACTCAGACTCACATCCATCGAGTCCGTGATGCCATCCAGCCATCTCATCCTCGGTCGTCCCCTTCTCCTCCTGCCCCCATCCCTCCTAGCATCAGAGTCTTTTCCAATGAGTCAACTCTTCGCATGAGGTGGCCAAAGTACTGGAGTTTCAGCTTTAGCATCATTCCTTCCAAAGAAATCCCAGGGCTGATCTCCTTCAGAATAGACTGGTTGGATCTCCTTGCAGTCCAAGGGACTCTCAAGAGTCTTCTCCAACACCACAGTTCAAAAGCATCAATTCTTCGGCGCTCAGCCTTCTTCACAGTCCAACTCTCACATCCATACATGACCACAGGAAAAATCATAGCCTTGACTAGACGGACCTTATTTGGCAAGGTAATGTCTCTGCTTTTGAATATACTATCGAGGTTGGTCATAACTTTTCTTCCAAGGAGTAAGCGTCTTTTAATTTCATGGCTGCAGTCACCTTCTGCAGTGATTTTGGAGCCCAAAAAATAAAGTCTGAGACTGTTTCCACTGTTTCCCCATCTATTTCCCATGAAGTGATGGGACAGGATGTCATGATCTTCTTTTTCTGAATGTTGAGCTTTAAGCCAACTTTTTTGCTTTCCTCTTTCACTTTCACCAAGAGGCCCTTTAACTCCTCTTAACTTTCTGCCATAAGGGTGGTGTCATCTGCATATCTGAGGTTATGATATTTCTCCTGGCAATCTTGATTCCAGCTTTTGTTTCTTCCAGTCCAGCGTTTCTCATGATGTACTCTGCATAGAAGTTAAATAAGCAGGGTGACAATATACAGCCTTGACATACTCCTTTTCCTATTTGGAACCAGTCTGTTGTTCCATGTCCAGTTCTAACTGTTGCTTCCTGACCTGCATACAGATTTCTCAAGGGGCAGGTCAGGTGGTCTGGTATTCCCATCTCTTGAAGAATTTTCCACAGTTTATTGTGATCCACACAGTCAAAGGCTTTGGCATAGTCAATAAAGCAGAAATAGATGTTTTTCTGGAACTCTCCTGCTTTTTCCATGATCCAGCGGATGTTGGCAATTTGATCTCTGGTTCCTCTGCCTTTTTTTCTAAAACCAGCTTGAACATCAGGGAGTTCACGGTTCACGTATTGCTGAAGTCTGGCTTGGAGAATTTTGAGCATTCCTTTACTAGCATGTGAGATGAGTGCAATTGTGCGGTAGTTTGAGCATTCTTTGGCATTGCCTTTTGCAAACAGGTAGCCATTACTATGTAGTTGCCATTTCTTTGGCTATTCAAACATGTAAAGTGGCCACATCAAAACTTGCAGAATCAATATAAGCATCTTAGGTGAGAAGTCTAGAAACAAGATTAGAGTATTCTCTCAAGAAATATTACCTCAGCATTGCTTGTGATGTCTCAGTACATGTTGAAATAATATATAGGCTTGATAATCCTAAATTGGAAGGTAATTCAGGAAAATCAAACTTTGGAGATGAAGGCGGTTCAGGAATATTTCAGCCCATTTATTTTACTTTGTTTTGCATGCATGTCCAAGAGTGGTATGTAATGAAACTCTAAATTTAAAGAAGTGTAAGAATTCTTTAAGTATAAAATAAAAATTCTAAGTGATAAGAAAGAATCGTTATCTTTTAATTGGTAGCATAAATGATTGTACAATCCACAGCATCTTAGATGCAATAAAATAGTCATGCAGCCAGTATACTACGTATGCACTAGATAGTGAAAGAAAAACAGTCCTGGCATTTAGCATCATTTCTTGGCTTTCTTCTGCTCTTTTCAGTTTTGGTTAATATAAGTTAACATAAACTTCCTTATGCTGCTCCCTATCTCTCATTTTTTGAGTATTGGAAAGTAAAATAAACAGAATAAACTATGAGACTCCCCAGGAGAGGCAGAGATAAATAATAATAAAATCAAACAATATACACTTACATAATGTAAATAATACCTAAAAACACCACAAAGTCTTTGGAAATTGCCAATAAATCATCTCATAAGTGATAATCTAAGGTGTAATAAAAGATATATTTTATAAAAGATTTGGAAATTAGTATCACAGAAGCGAATGTCTCTAGGTAGTTAGTTATTGTTGTAAACCTTAAGGGCATATAAGTTGAATACCTTGCAGCTGATGTGAATCAACTGCAAATTCTGGCATACAGGCTTCCATTATGATTTGGGGAAGTCAAAATTCCCATGATTTTCCAGATCCCAACCTCAATATACTCAAGGTACAATGTCTTATACAGCTTAAAGGCATTGCGGATGCTCCTGCATTTGTCGGCCATCTGTCCACAGAGGACACCATCAACATATCCATCACCCCAGTACCCATGCATCTCTTCAGGCCCAATAGTTCTGATGAGCTTTTGACATATTTAGGGTCCATACTCTTGGACTCGGCTGTGAATACTTGGGCTCTGAGCCTAGTAAGCTTCACCTGCTTCGCAGTTAACCATCAGACAATTTTCACCTCCCTAGTGCACAGCCAAGCTTCTGGGCACAGTCTGCTACTCATATTCTTCTCAGGCTGATGAAGAAAGCTTTATCTCTTTCTTATTCCTCTCAAGTCACTCTATTTTACCCCAACTGTTGTTCTACCATCTGAGTCACCAGGGAATCCCAAAACATCTGAAGTCTCCCTCCAAATATTTTTAATCTTGTATAAAAAGCTAGAAAACTCTTAGACTTACAAAGACTTTACATTATAAAAGGACATTGCCAGACGCTTAAAGGGAAAGGGGTTGTAAGAAAATGTAGGGGTGACCCAAGAATTACAATTGAGTGTGCCACATCCACAACAGAATTTCGTACCTTGAACTAGGGACTTCTCTGGTAATTTTCAGTTAATTGCAATAATAGCCAAGAAAATGGCAAGCCAGCAGTAGGCACCATACCTGAAATGTACTTTCTCAGACTTTACACCTGCCCAAGCCACAGGATATACCACAGAAGCATTATGTCTATTATGTCATAGAATGTGCTAGATCATTAAAATGTTTTTAGCAAAAATCTCAAATGAGGAAGTACTTCGTTATGCATTGCCTAAATGTGAATCCTGTCTTTTTAAGTCCTGGATGTTAGCTGTACTTTGCATTAATTTACCACTGTCATCCTGGAGTGAAACAGCCAAGGGAGATGGTGCAGTGTGTGGAGGCTGTAGAATGCCAGTTTATGAGTTTGTTTATTCTGCAGAAATTTTACTGCTGCTCAAACTGACTGCTTCTTTAGTACCTTAAATCACACAGCATAATCTGTGGACTCAAGATAAGAACAATAAACTTCACTGAATTTACAGGCTCAGGAGAACAGCATTCAATAGGGCCTTTTATTATGACCCTATCCTGACAATGTTTTCCTGACTTTCATTGCTTCAGGAATTCATAGGAGAGAAGTCAAAGCAGTATGCTGTTTTGAGTGTGGGACCAACTCCCACTGTCAATCATACCAAATCAGGAAGAAAACAATTCAGATAGGAAAAGATAAGACAGAAGGATCTCTCATGTGGGTGCAGAAAATTGCTCCAATACCTGTTAACATACACATTTCTTAACTGGAAATGTAGAGCCATTTAGTCAAAATTTCTAACTTTCTCAGTTACAGACACTTGCCCATCAGAATTATTACTCATCACTGAGGTGTTGATGGGTCACATACACAACTGAATTAGAGAAGAATATAGAACCTAGAATGAAGGAGGCAAGAAGGTAAGTTTAGAATGGTTTCCAAACTTTCATATGTCTATGAAAAACATACCAATAAGATGGTAAGTGTTGCAAGAGGGCATCAGAGGGCAGACACACTGAAACCATACTCACAGAAAATGAGTCGATTTAATCACACTAGGACCACAGCCTTGTCTAACTCAATGAAACTAAGCCATGCCCGCAGGGCAACCCAAGATGGGCAGGTCATGGTGGAGAGGTCTAACAGAATGTGGTCCACTGCAGAAGGGAATGGCAAGCCACTTCAGTATGCTTGCCTTGAGAACCCCATGAACAGTATGAAAAGGCAAAATGATAGGATACTGAAAGAGGAACTCCCCAGGTCAATGGGTGCCCAACAATCTATTAGAGATCAGTGGAGAAATAACTCTAGAAAGAATGAAGGGATGGAGCCAGTCAAAAACAATACCCAGCTGTGGATGTGACTGGTGATAGAAGCAAGGTCTGATGCTGTAAAGAGCAATATTGCATAGGAACTTGGAATGTCAGGTCCATGAATCAAGGCAAATTGGAAGTGGTCAAACAAGAGATAGCAAGAGTGAACGTTGACATTCTAGGAATCAGTGAACTAAAATGGACTGGAATGGATGAATTTAATTCAGATGACCATTATATCTACTACTGCAGGCAGGAATCCCTCAGAAGAAATGAAGTAGCCATCATGGTCAGTAATGCAGTACTTGGATGCAATCTCAAAAATGACAGAATGATCTCTGTTTGTCTCCAAGGCAAACCATTCAATATCACAGTAATCCAAGTCTATGCCCCAACCAGTAACGCTGAAGAGGCTGAAGTTGAATGGTTCTATGAAGACCTACAAGACCTTTTAGAACTAACACCCAAAAAAGATGTCCTTTTCATTATAGGGGACTGGAATGCTAAAGTAGGAAGTCAAGAAACACCTGGAGTAACAGGCAAATTTGGCCTTGGAATGCATAATGAAGCAGGGCAAAGACTAATAGACTTTTGCTGAGAATATGCACTGGTCATAGCAAACACCCTCTTCCAACAAAACAAGAGAAGACTTTACACATAGACATCACCAGATGGTCAACACCGAAATCAGATTGATTATATTCTATGCAGCCAAAGATGGAGAAACTCTATACAATCAACAAAAACAAGACCAGGAGCTGACTGTGGCTCAGATCATGAACTCCTTATTGCCAAATTCAGACTCAAATTGAAGAAAGTAGGGAAAATTGCTAGACCATTCAGGTATGACCTAAATCAAATCCCTTATGATTATAGAGTGGAAGTGAGAAATAGATTTAAGGGACTAGATTTGATAGATAGAGTGCCTGATGAACTATGGAATGAGGTTCGTGACATTGTACAGGAGACAAGGATCAAGACTATCTCCATGGAAAAGAAATGCAAAAAGCAAAATAGCTGTCTGGGGAGGCATTACAAACAACTGTGAAAAGAAGAGAGGTGAAAAGCCAAGGAGAAAAGGAAAGATATAGGCACCTGAGTGCAGAGTTCCAAAGAATAGCAAGGAGAAACAAGAAAGCCTTCTTCAGCGATCAATGCAAAGAAATAGAGGAAAAGAACAGAATGGGAAAGACTAGAGATCTCTTCAAGAAAATTAGAGATACCAAGGGAACATTTCATGCAAAGATGGGCTCAATAAAGGACAGAAATGGTATGGACCTAACAGAAGCAGAAGATATTAAGAAGAGGTGGCAAGAATACACAGAAGAACTGTACAGAAAAGATCTTCATGACCCAGATAATCACGATGGTGTGATCACACACCTAGAGCCAGACATCCTGGAATGTGAAGTCAACTGGGCCTTAGAAAGCATCACTACGAACAAAACTAGTGGAGGTGATGGAATTCCAGTGGAGCTGTTTCAAATCCTGAAGGATGATGCTGTGGAAGTGCTGCACTCAATATGCCAGAAAATTTGGAAAACTCAGCAGCGGCCACAGGACTGGAAAAGGTCCGTTTTCATTCCAATCCCAAAGAAAGGCAATGCCAAAGAATGCTCAAACTACCACACAATTGCACTCATTTCACACACTAATAAAGTAATGCTCAAAATTCTCCAAGCCAGACTTCAGCAATATGTAAAGCATGAACTTCCTGATGTTCAAGCTAGTTTTAGAAAAGGCAGAGGAACCAGAGATCAAACTGCCAGAATGTGCTGGATCGTCGAAAAAGCAAGAGAGTTCCAGAAAAACATCCATTTCTGCTTTATTGACTATGCCAAAGCCTTTGACTGTGTGGATCACAATAAACTATGGAGAATTCTTCAAGAGATGGGAATACCAGACCACCTGACCTGCCTCTTGAGAAATCTGTATGTAGGTCAGGAAGCAACAGTTAGAACTGGACATGGAACAACAGACTGGTTCCAAATAGGACAGACTGGTTCCAATAGGAAAAGGAGTATGTCAAGGCTGTATATTGTCACCCTGCTTATTTAACTTCTATGCAGAGTACATCATGAGAAACGCTGGACTGGAAGAAACAAAAGCTGGAATCAAGATTTCCAGGAGAAATATCATAACCTCAGATGTGCAGATGACACCACCCTTATGGCAGAAAGTGAAGAGGAACTATAACGCCTTTTGGTGAAAATGAAAGTGGAGGGTGAAAAAGTTGGCTTAAAGCTCAACATTCAGAAAAAGAAGATCATGGCATCTGGTCCCATCACTTCAGGGAAATAGATGGGGAAACAGTCTCAGATTTTATTTTGGGGGCTCCAAAATCACTGCAGATGGTGATTGCAGCCATGAAATTAAAAGACGCTTACTCCTTGGAAGAAAAGTTATGACCAACCTAGATAGCATATGCAAAGGTCCATCTAGTCAAGGCTATGGTTTTTCCTGTGATCATGTATGGATGTGAGAGTTGGACTGTGAAGAAGGCTGAGCACCAAAGAATAGATGCTTTTGAACTGTGTTGTTGGAGAAGACTCTTGAGAGTCCCTTGGACTGCAAGGAGATCCAACCAGTCCATTCTGAAGGAGATCAGCCCTGGGTGTTCTTTGGAAGGAATGATGCTAAAGCTGAAACTCCAGTACTTTGGCCACCTCCTGCAAAGAGTTGACTCATTGGAAAAGACTCTGATGCTGGGAGAGATTGGGGGCAGGAGGAGAAGGGGACCACAGAGGATGAGATGGCTGGATGGCATCACTGACTCAATATACATGAGTCTGAGTGTACTACGGGAGATGGTGATGGACAGGGAGGCTTGGCCTGCTGTGACTTATGGGGTCACAGGGAGTCAGACAGGACTGAGCGACTGAACTGAACTGATGAAGGACATATGTCTTTGAAAATCTTACTTCCCATACCTAATTATTAATTAATCATATACACAGATAAATTTATTATTGTATTAAGATTATACAAATTGTATAATAGACACTAGCAATGAGTAGGGAAAATAGATAAAAATAGATACAAAGATATTTCCAATAATTTTCTCTGGTCACTGGCTATTTTCTCTCTGTTGCTCACACTAGATAATTTCTATTGCTCTTCTTTCAAGTTCACTGATTCTTTCCTCTGTCCATTCTATTCTACTATTGATTTCCTCTATTGTGATTTGTTTCTTTTCAATTCTAAGATGTCTATTTGGTACTTCCTTCTGTTTTATTTTCTTTTGCTTATATTTTCCATTTCTCTCCTGAGAGTTACTAGATTTTAATTTGTTTCAAGTGTGTTTATTACTTGTTAAAGTAATAACAAGCCAAATAACAATAGTTATGAAGAGAATAAATAGGATAGTGTGCTATAATAAAGAGCAAGTATTTCTGATTTTTTTTTAACCTTAACTGGTAAAACTGGGCTTCCCTGGTGGCTCAGCTGGTAAAGAATCGGCCTGCAACTTGCGGAGACCTGGGTTTGATCCCTGGGTTGGGAAGATCCCCTGGAGAAGGGAAAGGCTACCCACTCCAGTATCTTTGCCTGGAGAATCCCATGGCTAGAGGAGCCTGCAGAATTACAGTCCATGGGATTACTAAGAGAGACACGTGACTGAAGATCCTTTGGAACAAATCTCTCCACGGATACTCAGGAACAACTGTAAGAATAATTTTCCATCTATTTTAAGGGAAAGGCCACCCTCTTCAGTATTCTGGCCTGGAGAATTCCATGGACTGTATAGTCCATGGGGGTCACAAAGATTCAGGCACGACTGAGCAACTTTCACTTCACCTCACTTACCTCAACTGGGAAATACAAGTACACATTTGCTTTGTGATTAATGATAAAATGTCACAAATTACAAAAAAATAGCTTGTTAAGCATGAAATGCCAGTATAAAGCATTCTTTGTCACTTTTAATGCTTTTGGTTTAAATTCTACTCTGACAATGTTATTGCAGATTCTGCTATCTTTAAAGAGGTAAAGCAATATCTGTAAGAAATAGAAATTGGCAAAATCACAATCATTGTAGGGAATTTGATAATACTGTGCTCAGTTTTTGACAGAACAAAGAAAAAATAATTAAGGATATGGATTTAATTAAATAATATAAAACAAATAAAATTATATAACATATGTGTATGTATATATATGTGTGTATATATATATATATATATATATATATATCTTCTGAAAGTTTCACAGAACATGTTAAATTTTACCACTGACTATGCTCCAAAGGAAGGCTTTAATAAATTCTAAACTTTGGTCATTCTTTTGCAATTACTGTTTATATTAAAAAACACAGGAAAAACACTACCACCTCTCAAATAAAGAAACACAAAAGCATAGAAGTATGAAAACATTCTTTAAAATCATTCTTGTTAAAAATGTAAATCAAACTACAATATAGAATTTGGACAAAACTGTACACAGAAGACAATCAGTAATTGAAACTATTATTAAGCATAAGAAGATACCAAAATGTAAATTAATTTAGCAAGAAATTAATTTTAAAAATCTTAACAAAAGTATAAAAAAGATAGTAAAATATAAATAGAAATCAATTAATTAGAATCCAAAAATAGAACTTATTTTGAATTTACTTTTTCTTGCACCTTTCTATACTGTATTTTTAACCTTTTTAATACTTTCTAATGTTTTTAAATCATTGAAGATACTTTTTTCTTTCTGAATCTCAGAATCTATTTCTCCCTGCATTCTCTTAAGATACCAGAGGTTCTGTTTCAGTTGGTTTGAAACTAAAACTGAATCTAGAAAACATGGATTATCATTGATTATTTTGTGATTATTACTGAAAATTTTGTCATGTACAAGAAAGAGCTGTTAAAAGTATTGTCCATTTGGGGAGACAAATATGCTAGGTATATAGCTTTTCAAAGAGCTATCACAATGCAAATATTTATACAACCACCACCAACGTTCAAAAATAGATTATTGCTAATATCCCAGTTGTCTTCCAGAGCTCCCTACCAAGCACTACTCTGTCTGCTTTCTAAATGTAACCCAGTCCTGATTTCTATCCCTATAGTTTATTTTTTCTCCTTTTGGAACTGATATAAATGAAATTGTTTAGTCAATTTTTTTGTGTGTCTGGCTTCTTTCCTGTAACATTTTCCACATGAGATTCAGACTATTCTATACCATGTACTAAGTCACTTCAGTTGTGTCTGACTCTTTGTGACCCTATGGACTATAGCCCACCAGGCTCCTCTGTCCACGGGATTCTCCAGGCAAGAACACTGGACTGGGTTGCCATGCCCTCCTCCAGGGGATCTTCCCAAGCCAGGGATCAAAACTGTGTTTCTTCCATCTCCTGCATCATCAGCTGAGTTCCTTACCACTGGTGACACCTGGAAAGCCCAATTCTATATAACAGTAGTTCATCAATTTATATCATTGTATGAGATTCCACCATAGGAATGCAACACATTAAATACTGTTGATTCTCTGTAATTTCAAAGTCAAAATTACTATATTTGAATAATTTTTAGTTTGGAACTATAAGAATAATGCTTCTGTGAACGTTCTCATGTGTATATCTTATTGCACGTGTACACTCAATTGGAAATTCAATTGTTCAATTATAGAATATGTATCTTAATCTAAATCAGTAAATTTTGAATACTTTTCCAAAGTGGCTGCTAAAATTTATACCCCTATCAGAAATAAATGACAGTTCCCATAGCTCCATATCTTTATCAACACTTGGTACTTTCTTTCTAGTTTTGGCCAAGTTGGTAGGTATATAGTGCTATCTCTTTGTGCTTTTAGTTTGTATTTCACTGATTTACAAGTGAGGGTGAGTGTGTTTTCATATGACTAACTGCCATTTGAATGTCCTATTTTATGAAATGACTCAGCAAATTATTTGTTTATCTTTCTGTTGAGTGCTCTTCTATTATCAAAAGGAGGACGATCAGTTAGCTTACACCAACTTTGTGGTAAATATGGGCTTCTTGAGTGTTTAATCACTGGATGTATGAGAGTAAAGTTCAGAAACAAGATCTGGAATGCAGTAATACCATCATATGAAATCCAGTCTACAGTCCTAGGTGTTTTCTACAAGCTCAAGGCAACGTGTTGCTTTGTCATATCGTGTGGCAGCATTAGTGACCTAACTCTCCATGGATTATGCAGGAGACCCTTATGAATATAATGACATGGCAATCTCTATAACCCTGGGACAGTTAGCATCATAATTTGGGACTGTTAATAAGCCAAATTTCAATCAAAATTTATTATTTCATCAGGATCATCCTTGGCCTAAAGGCAGACAACCAAGTAATGACTTGTAAAAATGGCATTTTTAAGCTAGACCACACTAAATGTAATTTACAGTGAAATCTCTGACATCAGAAACTGGACTTTGTGATTCCATGTGACAAACATTTAAAAAGATGTTACATGGGCTGCAAATATACTCATTTTTACCTTTTAGGCACAAGATACTTCTCAAACCATTAACAGATGGGATTTTTTTACATATCAAAAAGGTCTTCCTAGATGTCACAAACTGAAATTCTTTCCTTGAGCCCTAATAAAGTAATTAAAATTTTATAATCTCAATTAAAGAAAATAAGGATATTCCAATCATTTTAATTCAAATTAAACTCACGTTACATTAAGCAATCTGTTTCTTTAGAAAGAGCAGCAAATATTTCCAAGGTCCACAGCTCTTTACTTCATGTATCAGTTAGTCACTGCTGTGTAACAACCCACCATCACATTTCAAAGTTTAAACAATAGCCATACTTTTAGTTTGTGATTTTGTTGCTTGGAAATTACACTGAGCTGGGAAATTCTTCTGGTTTCAGGTGGTTTCCCAATTCCACGATAAGCTTCAGGTTGCCTGGGGAGGGCTACATGTGCTTCTGACAGTTAATCGATTCTCAGTTAGCCATTGTGGCTTCTCCCATATGTGTCTGATTCTCCAGGTGGTCACATGGTATGGACGGAAGATGAGAATGAGCAAAAAAGGGAGGATCTAAGCAAAGGATGCATGTATCTTGAGATGCAGTCTCACACCCTATCACTTCTACCACATTCTATTATCTGCAGAGAGTCACAAGGCCAGCCCAGAGTCAGAATGGGAAGGAATCAGATAGTCACAAAACACAAAACATTAACACAAAGACAACATTAATACCATCAACAATCTACCTCAACCTACATCATGCTACTTTCCTAGTTCTTGACATATTTGTCTTATTTGCTTAGACTGAGATCACTTCAGGAGCAAAAACCAAGCTGTAGGATCTCAGCACTTACTCCTTGCCTAACTTTCGTGTGTAGAGACTACAACACTTACTCCAACTTACAAGGCTAATTGAAGGAAATAGTACAGATATTTTCATTCCAGTTTTTACTGAGCTGCTACTATGTACTATGCAAATCTTTCTAAAGATAATTTTTCTAAATACATGCAGAACCATGGTGGAATTTATTAAAAGGCTCAAAAACACATTTTTAAGCTTAGAGTTTGTATCTCTGTCTAAAAGCAGGAAAAATAATCTTGAATATTGTTAAAATCCTCAGAGCACAGCTACTTTAAAATCTGAGACATTCAAAGAAGCTTTGTCTCACTACATTAGGTGAGTCTTGAAACATTAGATATCAGTCTTGAAAACCCATGAGAAAATGTTAGTGAAAAGATTTGATTTTTATATTTTGTTTGCCATCTCCTATCCCAAGTTAACTTATCTTTATAGAAAAACTTCAAATTAACATAGTCAAATAATAGTATCAGTCTATGATATACTTTATAAGAAATCCTTTATAAACCCTAGAACTGATTTTGAAATTCAAAGATTCAATGCTCAATGAGAGAACTTTTGTTATGATAAACAATGAAATAATATTTTCATAATTAAAATGAACATTGGAAACTTCTAACACATTTAGGGAGAACCAACTATGTAAAAATCTCCATAGATATATGTTGTAGGGGAGGCTGGACATTTTTCCCAATTGAAAGATTTGTGCTCTATTGAGAATAATAGAAGGCACATAACTAAAAAATTTAGTAAATAATCAGGAACCTCTGTATATGTGCTGAATATTTTTATAAGGAATAACTCATTTCACAAATACTCACCTCACAAATATTTTCTCCCTAATATTTGTACTTCATGGGTGTTTTTTTTTTTTTTTTTTTTACCCCTCATTTGTTTGTATGGCAGCAGCCATGGACAGGAACATTGTAAAAGACAAATTAACCAAATTGATGATAAGAAATTGTACCCCCAAAATACCACTCGAACTACTCAAAGAGCATGCAGTAAACATTCACTCCACCATAGCTGAAACATTTTCCAAAGTATTGTGTGGTTTAAAAGGTCTAAAATACCAGCCTAAAAACTCTTGAGCACAATTTCTGCCTTCTGTATATTCACTCTTAACTCACACTATTGCAAGGAAGCCCTCACTTGGCCTCTTTCTAGCCTACATTGCTTTGCTTCTAACATCACAGTCTTACCTTTCCTCTGAATCCTTGCCCTACCTCATTAAATGGAAAAGAAAATTATTATTAACTTCAGAGCTTGTAACAGACTTTGGCCTCTTTCACTTCATTATCATTCATTAGCAACACCTCCCTCCTCCCCCACGTTCTTACTGTTCCATGCTTCTCCGTTGCCTTTGGTGTGCTGTCTCTGCTGTTTCCTTGGTTTCTAAGAGCAGAAGTGGCATTTGGTGACCTACCCTGGTGCTGACATTCAGCTACTGCCTCCATTAAAGATGGACTAATTAGAGTAGGCCATGTGTCAGCCCAAAATTAATGAAAAGGAATGCAAGAATCAAAGCAGGGCATTGATTGTCTGGGTGCTGAAATATGAATTCAGCCTCACATTTTGGAAGTCTGGGTTATGCTTATTGACCTAGTTATGCATTAGTAATCCTTTGGTATCCAAAGTCAGTCACTAGGTCTGTTTTAATCAGTGCTCTGCCAGTGAGCACATGCACGTGTGCATTCGTGTATGAGTTAGCATTTATTTGATTTATCCTTTGAAAAGAATACCGTGTGAGCAAACATGAGACAATTTCATTAGTGGAAAGCATCAACAATACTAAGATCAAGGGAAACTATCAGATTGCTTATCATCAGACTCCTTATTTTGATTCAATTCATCTGATTAAAAAAAAAAAAAACTTGACTCTTTAATTTACATTAAAATTCTTTCTAGGAATAGAAATACTTGGCAAGGGTCCTCCCTGCCATCTCCTCTACATAATTACCACCTACCCTATTTCTACTCTGACCTTTATTTTTTGTTTTAGTTCATAGAACCTGCCCAGTTAATGTCTGGGAACATCTATCAGACACTGAGGAGAGATCCACCCTTTTAGATATGAACTGACTCAGAAGATTAGAGGACATTCACCATGCCCCTCAGATTTCTCAACTTGCATTGCTTATATTCCCTCTCGTGCTGACTGTTCATCCCTTGGGCCATTAAAGTGCAATGAGCCACGTACTGAAATGACTCATATGAAGGAAATGGTCAGTTAACACGTGAAAGATGAAGATATGGAAATTAAAGAAGTCTAAAGATTATTTTTTTAAGGTACAAAAGCTGTGTTAGAGCTGTGCTACTAAAAATTCAATTTTCATAAGAATCACCTATGGCATTAAAATGCATATTCAGATTCAGTAGGTCCTGAGTAGGACCAAGGATTTTGCATTTTTAGCAAGGTCCTAGGGATTTCTTTGGAAGGAATGATGCTAAAGCTGAAACTCCAGTACTTTGGCCACCTCATGAGAAGAGTTGACTCATTGGAAAAGACTCTGCTGCTGGGAGGGATTGGGGGCAGGAGGAGAAGGGGACGACCGAGGATGAGATGGCTGGATGGCATCACTGACTCGATGGACATGAGTCTGAGTGAACTCTCGGAGTTGGTGATGGACAGGGAGGCCTGGTGTGCTGTGATTCATGCCACTGAACTGAACTGAACTGAGGTAATCTACAAACACTTTGAGTGGCAAGATGCTAAAGTGATGTTTTGGTGATTTGGTCAAACAAATCAGTGTATCTATTTCTTCCCCTGTATCCTCCATGTTTTTATTGTAAAGAGACATTATACTTCCAAATAAAGAATTAAAGTATTGCAATCACTCCCCAACCCTGAGGGTGATGTTCTTAAAATTTTAAATTTTAATAAATAATAGGGGAATTTAAGAACTTATGGTGGGGTGTAGAGAGGAAGGTGGAAATTCACCATATGACGATATTTATCATTATAATTTTTTACATATGTAAAAGAATAGCAAATAAAAAGAAAGAAAATAAATTGTATCCACTCTTCTTAATTAGTAATAATGACCTCTGTTAAATAAGTTCTACTTATCTTCATCTAAGGATGACTTCCTGTGACTTTGATAAGTTCTAAAATTGATGTGATGGAAATGGTGTTTCTAAGGATGGAAGACAGGAACATGAAATGTTTTTAGGGAAAAAATGTTTTAGCAACTCTCTTTCTCTCTAATTCATGGATCTGCAAGCTCTTTGAAAGCCCAATTCTTCTTCACCCCTCTAAACGGAAGGCACATACATCCTTCAAAGCCCACTTTGTACCTCTTTGCTGATTGTGTCAACAAACTCCAGGTTTGGTTAGGACTTGCTAAGGCTGCTTTCGCACTTTCATAAAATAATGTCCTTGAGTACCGGTTCATAGTGAACTCATTTTCACAGAAAAGTTTGCTTCCTTAGGGGATATTCTTCATCAGGCAGGCTGATAGGCAAAAAGAAGTTCTTGAGATGATGCAGCTACAGTCAGATATCCTGCACCCATGAGCATCGTCTATTGTCCAAGTCTGGATATTTCAAGTTCCTATTAGTGAGGAGAACTGACTTCTGCCTTCATTATTTCTTCAAATATTTTCTGCTCATTTTTTCTTTTTTCTTCTCATTCTTTCTTTCTTCTCCTCTCCTTTCTAAACCAAACCTACCTGTATGCTGGAACATCTAACATTGACACAAAAGTACCCAAATCTTTGCCATTTTTGTTCAATCATTTTGGTTCTTTTTCAGATTGAGTAGTTTGTAATAATCTATCTTCACATTCATGCATTTATTCTCCTATCATCTTTATTCTGCTAAGCCCAACTAGGGAATTGCTAATTCAGATACTGCATTTTTCAGATATAGAAATTACATTTAGTTCTTTTTATACAGTTTGTATTTCTTTGATTCAGTCTGAATATGTTTTCCTTTACATCACTGAGAATAGCTTAACAGAAACTTTAAAATCCTTTTCTGCTGATTCCATCTGGGTCACCTCACAGTTGGATTCTTTTCAATGGTTTTTCCCCCTGTCTCTCTGGACTGGTTTACATTTTCCTGCTTCTTTGTAATTATGAGTCACATCCTAGACATTGGTAATGCTATGTTGCAGAGACTCAGGATTCTGGCAAATTTCTCAAAAAAAAAAACAACATGTCTTTTGTTTGCTCATTCATATTAACAGGTAATAATTTCTATAGACCCAAACTGCAAACATCTCAACATCAGCTCAATCTCATTTCAGTTTTTTATTCTTAACTTGGTTACTTGCAACCTGCCCCAGCAACTGAGATCATGTGTTAGCCCAAGTTGGGCAGAGAAAACAGAATTTCTTTCTCTGTCTTTATCTCCTTCTCCCTGTCTTCACTTTCTTGCTGCTATGTTGCTCTAATTCCTATCCTCCAGAAAGACTGCTGGGGTTTGAGCTACGCTATCCTGCACCAACCTAGATAGCATATTCAAAAGCAGAGACATTACTTCGCCAACTAAGGTCCGTCTAGTCAAGGCTATGGTTTTTCCTGTGGTCATGGATGGATGTGAGAGCTGGACTGTGAAGAAGGCTGAGCACCAAAGAATTGATGCTTTTGCACTGTGGTGTTGGAGAAGACTCTTGAGAGTCCCTTGGACTGCAAGGAGATCCAACCAGTCCATTCTGAAGGAGATCAGCCCTGGGATTTTTTTTTGGAAGAAATTGATGCTAAAGCTGAAACTCCAGTACTTTGGCCACCTCATGCGAAGAGTTGACTCACTGGAAAAGACTCTGATGCTGGGAGGGACTGGGAGCAGGAGGAGAAGGGGACGACCGCAGATGAGATGGCTGGATGGCATCACGGACTCGATGGACATGAATTTGAGTGAACTCCGGGAGTTGGTGATGGACAGGGAGGCCTGGCGTGCTGCGATTCATGGGGTCGCAAAGAGTCGGACACAACTGAGCGACTGAAATGAACTGAACTGAACTGAACTGATGCTGCACAAACTTGGACAACTTTCAGGCAAAAATGTACAAAAATAAGGAAATTGCCCTGTGACATTCCCTCTTTCCAAATGTTGATTTCCTTCAGAAACTTCTACTTTTGTCTGTCTTCAGATGCCTTTAGGAAGTTGACTTTTAATGTCTCCTCCTCTTTTTATAATTTTGTCTACATCAGTAGGAAGGTTGATCTTTAAGAGCTTACTCAGCCATATCAGAACTTCAATTTACTATATACTTAGATCTACTTGTTATACAAATCTATCCTTAATAATACAGGAGTTGATGCTTTCAAAATAATACACAAAACATTTAGCTTTGGCTTAGTGTTTGGACACAGATATTGCAAGTTGGAGATCTGGTCATTCTTTGTACACTTTTGCATAAATAGGAAGGTTGGCAGCATAAGCATGGTGAGCCTGTTGATGTAAACTCTACAGAAAGTGGTTGCTAAAAGTAGAACATCAACGTATGTTGAAGATAACAGCCAGGTTAGGAAAATTCTCACAAGAAAGGGGGGAGGAGGATAAACTTATACAAAATTTGTCCTAAACTGAATCATTTATAAGAAAAACTTAGAAGTGGGGTGACCATATAATTTATCATTCAAACCAGATTGTGTTTGGGGTGAAAGTGAAGTCACTCAGTCGTGTCCGACTCTTTGTGACCCCATGGACTGTAGCCTACCAGGCTCCTCTGTCCATAGGATTTTCCAGGCAAGAGTACTGGAGTGGGTTTCCATTTCCTTCTCCAGGAGATCTTGCCAACCCAGGGATTGAACCCAGGTCTCCTGCATTGTAGGCAGACGCTTTACCCTCTGAGCCACCGGGGAAGTCCTGTTTGTGAGTGAAAGGAGATGTTATTAATAACTGGGACAACAGGAATAAACAGGCAATATCTAGTATACACTGGTCACTGACTCTGAAGAGAAAGTCCTAGAAAGAAATAAAATTGTAGTTTCAATCCCTTTCCTAACACTTCTCGTTGATGTTCTTCTGTCAAAATGAGAGGCAGTCCAGTAATAAAAACCAGATTAAGAGGATAGTCTTCTGACCCAACCTACATTTTCTGTCTTCATGGCAAGAGGATAAACACTACATAGAGGACATTAATTCTGTTTTAAGTGAGCCATCAGGCTTAATAATCATGTCCACATGAAATCTTAAATGCTGATTTTTCACATGAAGAGCAGATATGCCAAATGTGGCTAAATTTTGAGATTATGCTAGTAGTCATGAATGTAGGCAACAAAAATACTATGTTCTTTCTACCGTAATGAAAACAGTTGAGTCTATAAGCCTATATAAGGTATTCTTTCATGGATTTTATAATTTTATTTTATTTGTTTTATAGTTTTATTTTCAGGTTTGATTAAGCAAAATTATAATTCTGGGCTAAATTCAATTAGTGAGAAGGTGGATTTTCTTTTTGGTGAAAGATAAGCCTTTAGGACAATATAGATCTGTTTCATCACAGATTTTATCCCTTTTATTCCTGAAAACCTTATTTCCTTTCTCAACTTCTTGCACTTTTGAGGATAACGAGGATAATGCTAGAGTTTGTTTACATTAAAATTTATTAGTTTATTTATTGCCTGACCTATGACATAGTTATTCTTTTATAGTTATGTAATTTCCAATAAGCAGTTAAAACATTTAATATTTTCTTTGCCAATACAATTTAATCAATATTTCTAGAAATTCAGAAAATAAGCATACTGTCACTGTACCATATTCACCTCTATATACTTTGGGCTACTGAATAAAATTCTTTGAAAGTTTAGAGGAGTAGAGATTGGTCACATTGTAGTAGCTCTCTTTAACAGAATTCTATACTTTGTGAGCTGCACAAATAAGACCCAAGTTATATAAGTCGTTATTCCAAATAAATTTACATAAGATTTGAAATAAACCAATGCTTTCCACTCCAAATAACCATCTTTCCTTCATTCACCTGAGACAGAGAACATGTAAATAAGAACAGGAAAAGGAGCAACCTTATCCTCGTGGATTGCCTGGACGTAAAAAATTTCCACAGTGCTTGTTCTCATTGATTTTGTACACTTACTGCTTAGAAGGCAGGAGGCAGGAGGAAAAGGGGACAACAGAGGATAATATGATTAGATGGCATCACTGACTCAATGGACATGAGTCTGAGCAAGCTCTGGGAGCTGGTGATGTACAGGGAATCCTGGTGTGCTGCAGTCCATGGGGTCACACAGAGTCCAACATGACTGAGCAACTGAACTGACTGGCCTCTTAGAAAGGCAGAGCACAGGCAAAGGTTCCCTTAAAATACAAACTGAGCTACTGAAGCGAAAATGAAAAGCAAAATACCACTGCCTGACTTGCAAACTCAGCCAATGTAATTCTTTCTGAGAATTTGGTGTTAAGTTTTCTTTTAATCCAAATTCCCTCTAACTCATAATTGTATAGTAACAGATGATCCTTCCTATTAATACATGAATACAACATTACAGTCTTTATAAAGAAGAAACAATTTAATCTCCTCATGGGAAGCACACCTGTGGTCACCCAAGGATGAAAGAGCAAAGAATACCAAGGATGGTCTTGGAATCCAGGAATGGAAAAATGAGACCCATATCGTCCTTCCCTGCCCCATGTTGTAGCTATTAACGGATTTCAAGTCTTCCTGAGCAGTATAACCTGTCTCCCCTCCTACTCCACAGGGAGAAGGTATTTGCCTTACTCTTCCCTCCACCCAGTGTGCGTGCCTCATCCATCAGCAAATGACCCACAGGAGCCCTATCCCACTCCTTGTAGCCTGGGTATAACAGTGGACCAAAGACCCCTGTTCGGTGTCGGTTTTCCCTTGAGCTGGCCCACTGTTCTAACAGTGTCTCCCATTCTAATAAACTTTATTTCCTTCTCGTTCTGTCTCATGTCTGGAAATTCTTTTCCAACTCGCACCTGAACCATGATAATACTGTAAACTATAATATAGAATATCCAACAATTTAGATCGACTTCTATGCAATAATTGACAACAGCAATGGAAGATAAAACACTGACAAATAGAAGTCTTTCAGTTTTTTTCCATAAAATTCTTATGTAATTCTTTATTTTCACAGGTACTATAGCCACTCTTTATCTTTCCTTACAAGCAGATTTAAAACTGAGCTAAATTTTAAGGCCTTAAAACATATTTATAAAGCCTAACTTACGAAAGATAATAGACAAAGTCAATGCATGTAGCCAAATTAGTTTCCAGAAAAGCCATAAGACTTTTGAAATTGACCTTAAATTTCTGTGAGTCCATATTTTTACATTGTCAGAGTTCCACAAGAATTTAGTCACAAAAGAACTTAATGTATAATATGTGTTAGACTGTGCTTTCATATATAAATTCCCTTTAGAGATCACTGCCTTTACAGCTGGCCCTTCAGTATCAGAGGTTCCTCATCCATAGATAGACTTCCTATTGTACTGCTAAACCATTTCATATAAGAGACTTGAGCATCTATGGATTTTGGTAACCAATAGGGTCTTGGGCTTCCCAGGTGGCACTAGTGGTAAATAACCCACGTGCCAATGCAGGAGATAAGAGACACGGGTTTGATCCCTGGATCAGGAAGATCCCCTAGAGGAGGAAATGGCAAAAGGTACCCACGCCAGTACCTTTTCCTAGAGAATCCCATGGGCAGAGGAGCCTAGAGAGCTACAGTCCATGGGATCGCACAGAGTCCGACATGACCGAAGATATTTAGCACATAGGGTCTTGGAACCAATCTCCCCACAAATAGAAGAACCAGTCTCCCCACAGATAGATACTCAGGAACAACTGTAAAAATAATTTTCAGTCTATTTAGCCTGTGCCCAGAATTTTGCCCCTAACTCTGAGCTCCAGACTTCTGTATCCAACTGTATCCCCTGCATCTCTTTCTGGTGTCTGGTAGCCATATCAAATTCAAGTTACCACAAATAAAACTCTTAATTACCTTTATGTTGTTGTTTATTTGCTAACTCTTTGCGACCCTATGAACTGCAGCATACCAGGCTTGCCTGTCCTTCACTCTCTGAGTTTTCTTTAACTTATGTCCGTTGAGTCAGTGATGCCATCCAGCTATCTCATCCTCTGTCACCCTCTTCTCTTCTTGCCCTCAATCTTTCCCAGCATCAGGGTCTTTTCCAGTAATTACCCTCATAATGAACCTGAAACTGCCCCATTACCAGTATCTCCCACTATTGCAATATTGAGCCAATCCTTTTAGTTCAGACTTTCAAAATATACATGATCCTGCTCTCCACTCCCTGGAGAAGGCAATATCAACCCACTCCAGTATTCTTGCCTGGAAGATCCCATGGACAGAGGAGTCTGGTGGGCTGCAGTCCATGGGGTTACAAAGAGTCAGATATGACCGAGTGACTAACGCTTTAACACTGGTCTCCACTACTCTCATTTTAAGCCAAGCCACCATCATCTCTCAACTGAAGCAGTGCACTGCCTGATAACTGTTCTTGCTGTTTACATGCCTACATAGCTAATATCAACTTTCCTTAAAGCAATCAAAGTAAACAATTTAAAATCCTGACATATAAAAAAAATTTTCAATATCCTCACCATGATCCACAAATACCACACTGTATTCCCTGAACATTTGAGACTGTTTGCTGGATAAATTTTTTGTGGCTGCTTTACAGACACGGGTGGACCTCCAAACAAAATTTGGTTCCAACACTGAGAGTGATGAACTACACACACACACACCAAGAAGGTGTGAAAAGATTGTACCTGGGGAGAACAGAGCAGGCGCTCTCAATCTGTTTCAAAAATGACTTGAGAGAGAAAGGAAGGAAGCTGGTGGGTTTTCACAGTGGCTAGGGCTTGGGGCTGCACTGAAGGTTCACAGATGTAGTCAGGGGGCTTGTGTAGTTGGAAAGAGGTTCCAATTGTTATACTGTTCTCCTCTGCCAATAACACTCCTACATCTGAGAATGCACAGCATAGGTTTTCGCCAGGCTCATGGAATGATGGAAAGAGGCAATGAGTGGAACATATTTGCCAGAGTATATCATAATAGTGGACCATGACACCCAGGTAAATAGCAGTGAAAGGAAGGCAGAAGAGTTTAGAAGATCATAGGAAAGTGGCCTCATTGATTGGAGGTCTCACGGAGGCTGAAGTAGAGGGTATTTGAGCACATAATATGGAACAATAGAAATATATTTCTAGGGAAAGGCTATTGAAAAGAGTGGCTGAAATGCAAAGAAATTTCGAAGGAGTTGAGGAGACCAAGGTTCAAAGAATTAAACCAGATTGGTGTATCTTTCTTCTTCTTGGATGATATAAACACTGAAAATGAAGGCAAAAGTTGTGGTAGCGAGAAATACTGTGAATAAGACATTAATTGACAATTAAATTAATTACCTATTAGTTAATATATAATAAAATAGATAAGTCAGTAGAAGAAAAGGAGCCTGCTTTAGAGAGATGGCTTGTCTTTCAATTTAGCTGTTATTGCCACTGCCTGTGTGTGAATGCTCAGTCATGTCTGAATCTTTGCAACTCCATGGACTATAGCCCACCAGGCTCCTCTGTCCATGGAATTTTCCAGACAAGAATACTGGGGTGACTTGCCATTTCATACTCCATGGATCTTCCTGACCCAGGGATTGGACCACTAAAAATCTCTAAGTGACATTCAAAAACTGTTGATGGACTCAACTGGAGTGAATTTTTTAAGAAATCAACAAAGACTAGTGGGCATATTACAGGGGAAATATATACATTTTTTTTTGAGGCCATTGACATTTTATTTGTATAGAACATTTTTACAAGCATTTCCCAGTGCTCAGGGAGATAGTATTCCCATTTTATAAAGAAGTGAGCAGAGGTTAGAAATGGCTTTTATTAGCATCCCAGAAAAGATCAACAAAATGCCTTTTTAATTAATATTTTGATCCACTCAAAATTCTGAATCTATCCCTATATTCTGTAATACTCAAGACATGGGGTTATTATGGTCATTGGAGCTGGCTGCAATTCTCTATGATGTATTATGCTCTAATAAACTTCCAGTTCAGTTATAAGTCCAGAGGATACGGCCTATTTTACAGCTTAAACCTCATCTTCAATCTAGTAAGGTCCAGGAACTTTTAACCCTATGGCCGGGTAATGCTTTGTTGGGATCTTATAGAGTAAGATTACTTAATTGAAGTCTTAACTTCCTTTCAAAAAGTCTCTAAAAAATCTTTGGTCCTAATGTATCTACTTCAGGCTCACCTGTAGGTTTACTGCTACATTTGAGATGCCACTTCCTATAAAAGCATATTGGACATGCAACAAAAATCCAAAGAATTGAAAATGTGAAACAGCCTTTTTATGAATATAAATCATTCTTTTCTGTTTCAAATATTCTTTCAAAATAAGCTGCTGATATATACATTTTAAGACAAGCTTTTAGATGCTGTAATATATTATCATCACATTGTAGAGATACTAATCATTACTGCTGGGGCTCAGCTTCTATGAAAAGATGAGAAAAGGAGAATCAATTTGTAATAAAGGGACTGAAGCCCAATGATTAAAGAGACCTGGAAAAATTCACTCTGGTAGCAAAGGCTCAAAGGAAAAAAAAATATTTCGTTCCTTTAAGTTTCTCTGACAGCTCTGACTGCTTTCTTTCTCCCTGCCCACAACAATCAAAAATTATAATCTGCCAGCTATGAGTCACATAAACACTAACAAAAATCAAAGTTTTAATTTTATTTGTTATGTATTATTCCTACAAAATTATATATTACAAATAATATCCCTAACAATATATTTGTTATTATGGACATATATCCAAAAATACATTGCTTCTCGGCCTTTTGGCTAAGATCAAGTGTAGTCCCTGGGGTTTCCCAGGTGGCGCTACTGCCTGCCCACGCAGGAGACAGAGGAGATGCAGGTTCCTTCCCTGGGTTGGGCAGATCCCCTGGAGGAGAGCACAGCAACCCACTCCAGTACTCTTGCCTGGAGAATCCTATGGACAGAGGAGCCTGGTGGGCTACAGTCCACAGAGTCCCAAAGAGTCGAGCACGGCTGAAGTGACTTAGCACACACACGTAGCATAGCACGTATCCCAAAACGAAGATGCTAATTTGCAAAGATATATGCACCCCAGTATTCCCAGCAAATTATTCATAATAGCCGAGATATGGAAGCAACCTGTATCCATTAACAGATGAATGGGTAAAGAAGATGTGGCATATATACAATTATTCAATGGAGTATTAGCCTTGAAAAGAATGAAACTTTGCCATTTGCAACAACATGGATGGGCCTGGAGGGCATTATGCTTTAGTGAAATGAGAACAATAAATACTGTATGATATAACTGGTATGTGGAATCTAAAAAATAAAACAAAGTATTGAATATAAAAAACAAGAAACATACTCACAAATGGAAAGAGCAAACTAGTGGTTACCAATGGGAGAGGGGATGGGGAGGGGGAAAAAAGGGGTGAGAGATTATGAGGTACACACTACCATCACAAAATAAGTAACTTACAATGGCATATTGTAAGCCCAAGAAATATAGCCAATATTTTATAACTTTAAATGGAGTACAATCTATAAAAACATTGAATCACTATGTCATATGTCTGAAACTAATATAAAACTATACTTCAAATAAATAAACAAATACATAAAAATAATAAGAAGTGAACAATGTGCTTGTAACTGATGTATAGCACAGTAGCTAGTGTTTAGAGGCCCACAGTAAATATTCCACACCCAAGATATTTTCTCTTATTGATACTTGCATATGCTATGCCTAACTAAATCTTGGCATAGAGCGGATATTCAGTAAAACTACTAAATTAAAAAAAAATTATGAACCATGTAACCTATAGGCATTTACTCATATAACCAACCTCTCGTCTAACCTGCACAGTTATCAACAAGCCCATGTCAAACAACACATTTGACTCCCCAGTGAAAGACTGCAGTTATGGGCCACTGAGCTCCAATGGGAGAAATAAAAAGGTTTATCATCATCTAAACATGATTTCCTTCAGTTGACTCCTCAAAAGATAACCTTTAGGCCTCTCCGGAAAGAAACTATCCTAAAAGATCTTCAATATGATGGGAAAATTTACACACGGGTTGGGTAATGCTTTAGCTCTCAGCTCAAAAGACCGAAATTTCAAATCCCAGGTATTCCCCCTTAGACAAATAAATATGGCTTTTTATCCAATAGAGAAACAAAAGAGGGAAAAGGTGAACTCTAAATTGAGTCTGTTTAATGGGCTGCCACCTACAAACAATGAGTGGAAAAGCGAACGCGTACAAGTCAGTAATGAATGAGTGGAGAGCAGCAGCTGGTAAAAGATTACAAGCAATTTTCACGAGATTTATAGTGAGCTAGTGAACTACAACACGACGGAGTCTGAAAGTGAAATTAAACCAGGCCTTACATCAATGAAGATTTTCTTTTCAGCAGCTTTGAACTTTAAGATGATTAACAAGACAAGAAGTGTGGATTCCAGGGGCTCCTTGAAATACTCTAGGGCCGACAAAGTTATGAGCAAGCAGAAGATGGGAACAGGTAAAAGTGGAGTGGGAGTGCGAAGAGAGTTCATTGTCAATGTGTTTTGGAGAAACGGATTCGATCACAAAGCCAATGGGCATGACTTGAGCATTTGTCTCACCGCCAGGCCTGCCCCTCCCCTTTTCAGGCCTCCTGCCCAGTCTCCCGGAGAAGGCAATGGCAACCCGCTCCAGTGTTCTTGCCCTGAGAATCCCAGGGACGGGGGAGCCTGGTGGGCTGCCGTCTATGGGGTCACACAGAGTCGGACGCTACTGAAGCGACTCAGCAGCAGCAGCAGCAGCAGCAACAGCCCAGTCTACAGAATCAACCTAACTCAAACCCTTCTGCATTATTCCCTCTGACCCAGCCTGGCTAACAGTGCTTATGCCTTGCCCTGGTTTACACACCTGAACCTCAGCCATACTGCGGCAGTCCACACCAGTAACTTCCTGGATGCCAATTTCCTGACTATTACTTAAGCCATATCTCTAGGTTCAGTCTTTTTGTTAGGACATGCTATTTTCCTGAAATAAGACTTCTTAATGCTCACATTGATGGACCTACAGAGTGTCAAACTGGGTGAAGTAAGTCAAACAGAGGAGAAATACTGTATGACATCCCTTATGTGTGGAATCTAAAAGAAATGATACAAATGAACTTATGTACAAAAAAAAAAACAGATTCACAGACTTTGAGACTTAGCTTAGTCAGGGGGAAGGATGGCAGTAGGGATAGTTAGGGAGTTTGAGATGGACAGTTACACATGGCTATATTTAAAATGGATAACCAACAAGGATTTACTGTATAACACACAGCACTCTGTTCAATGTTATATAGCAGCTTGGATGAAAGGGGGTTTGGGGAAGAATGGATACATGTATATATATATATGGCTGAGTCCCTTCTCTGTTCACATGAAACTCACATTGCTTATTAATCGGCTATACCCCAATAAAAAATTAGGAAAAATAAAAATATACCCAAGGTAATTTTTAAAAATGAGACTTCCTAATGCTCAACTTGGGCTGTTTTCAGATGGGAGGCTTTGCCTGATGAGCAGACTTCCTCCAAGCGTATCCCCTGAGTCTATTTTCCTTTTGCTCATCTGACTTTTGTGAAGGGGGTTCTCTTTCTATATTTTTCCTATGCTCCTTTTCCTCCTTCCCAATTACAGTTTTGCCCAGAACTCTGGGGTATAAAGCAGCATGCTAATTCTGGCCCAGACCTGCATCAAATTGCCTGTATATTCATTACTGCAAACATTATAGATGGTGTTCAGATATCCTGCATCATTTCATGGCTTTCTGTATTTCATACAGGCAGCTAAATGCATAACCCACTTATAGAAACACTAGCATAAATACAATGGTCAGGCCAAACAAGCTGGGTCATTCATAGTGAGAAAAAAATATTCTGCTTTTCTTAATCAAAGGAAACCATCCTTACAGTATTCTAATACAAGCTTCTCTGTGTTCTCATGGAGCCCCCACTAGCCCTGTGCTCCTTTTTCTGAATTCTGAAGTGTCTCGCTTCTGCCTTCTGAAGTTCCAACTGTCTCCAAGAACCATACTCTGAAATAGGAGCAAGTTGAACTTATCCTGAAGTCCCTGGACCTTTTCTTTGTGCAAAGTCAATGCACTCAGAATCACTCAGCCTGTTGGGGCTGGATGTACATATTTCTTCAGACCTGGAATGGAGAGAGAAAATCTACTCAGATTTTCTTCTTTTGCTTTTGGTTAAGAATAACTTTTATTTTATTTTTAAGTGGAGTATAGTTGATTTACAATATTGTGTTCCAGGTGTATGGCAAGGTGAATTAGCTGCACATAAAGATATGGCCACTCTTCTGTAGATTCTCTTCCCATATAGACCATCACAGAGATTTGAGTAGAGTTCCCTGTGCTGTAGAGTAGGTCCTTATTAGTTATTTATATATAGTAGTATGTATATGTCAATCTCAATCCCCCATTTGTCCCTCACCACAGATATCTTCTTAATTCTGTCTGCTTCTAAAGATAACAAGAGAGTGAAAGATGGGATCCTAGTTAGTAGCTATCCATAGACACCCTATGTGCCCCTGTCTCAAAGGCACCATCTTTCACTATTCAGGATCCCTGAATCAATCTTTTCCACAGCCCACCATTTCTAGGTGTAAGCTCTCTGGAACACCTCCATCAGACTCAGCTGAGAGATTGTTAGATTACCCCATACAGATTGATTCAGATACTCTAGATCTGATCTTCACACCTCTGCACTGACAATAAGATCTCCAGGCAACTCTGATGTTTACAGCCACTTTCTTGATACTTCAGGAGGAACCACAGCTGAGTATCCTGAAGCATAGGGTTGTCATCAAGTGCTAATTTCAGTCAGAAAGCTAGGCCACAATTGTCCATATTTTGGAACTTCAAGAGCCTAAACAGTAGTTTGAGAAGCCTCCTAAAGTATGACAGCTAGAGTCTTACCTGGGTTGCTAATGGGGACATGTACTGAGAGTGGACAGGTAGACCCAAACCTTAGCGTGGATTCTTTGTAGTGATGGACCTGCCACGTAGAGAATTCTTAGGCAGTTGGCGTGCTCCCTTGAGTGAACAGGAAGTTATCTTTTTATGGAGTTAGCCTGTGCCCTTCGACAAGCATGTACACATCTGTAAGGACCAACCTTGATTCCCAAATATATACCAGTTGACATGTTCAGCCAGTCCAATATTCTGTGCTGGGTGTAAACTGGCTTCCCAAAAGTTTGACCCGTGTTTTGAATCAGAAACTCTCAAGAGTCACCATACTGAGGTCATTTGGCACAATTCTGGAGATCCAGAGGCCTCTCTCCCCCAGATTTGCTGGAGAAAGAATTCTATATTGACTTCACCCTTCTGAGCCAACAATCCTATCTATGTACACACCAGACAGATGCTGATAGTGATGTCTTTTGCACTAGAGTCTGAGAGGTCCCAGAACTAACTAGGAGCACTGAGTTATACCTGAGAGAGGCCAGCTTCCATGGAATTTCAGGTAATTCTGGGAGGACGAACATTTTCTATGTGGAATGATCGACCAAAAGCTTGTTGAAATCCGAGAGCAAAGAAGTTTTCCTTGCTCATGGAAGGGATAGGACTGTGCTGATGGTTATGTCATTAAGGAAATAAGATAGTAAAGACAGTAAATATTCCTTTCCAAAAAGCTAAGCAAGTCAGGAAAAAGCCATGTAGAGCTTTTTCTATTGTCATAGTAGACAGAAAGAAAGCCTATGTGATGAAACAATCTCTCTGGAATAAAGTGGCCCATGGAGAGAGATCTGATATCATAAAAGATGGGAAGGATAGATAATAAAAGTGAAAAATAGCTGAGGGTTTCATGGTCTATCTATTTTCTGAGCCTCAGAAGCACAATATTGGCATTTCATGCATGGGAGTAGAAAGAATGGCATTTCATGCATTGTAGACCACACCCAATAAGTAGTTAGTGTAAAAGACCTAAAAGTCAGCCCAAGACTTTTGAAAATTGAAAGAAGTTTGTTCTTCATCTGTTTGGCAATAATTTAGGAAAACTCCTGCAGCTAAATGTACAGTGAGGTTTAAGAATGGAATGGTGTTGGAGCAACTGAGGTGGGAGACAAGAGAAAGGCTGAAGGAAACCAGAGGGAAAGTTTTGGTAACAGCAAATTTACAGGACAGGATAGAAATGAAGTCCATGTATCTATGTGTCTTAGAAGAAAGTCTTTTCAGTGTCAAGGAAACCAACAATTAAATGTGAATAAGGGAAGAGCAAGACAGATATGTCAATAATTCCAAATAATGTGAGCTACAGGGAAGAGTGGATTAGTAATGTGCACTAATCCACTAATGTCCACTAATTCACTAATCCACATTTATTTACTCTTTTGTAAAAGCAAATGAGTCCTAGTATATACCAGGCAAAGGCCTTGAAGCTGAATGTATGGGATGGAGTTGAGGGGCAGTAGGAAACTATATAACATATATATATACACACACACACACACACACATATAATATATGTATAATCCCTATTCTTATTGTACTAATCTAAACCTATCCAAAAGTAAGTAAATAATTTAATTTTGCTTTCTAGAGCTTTTTAATATTCAAATACTATATCTTTTTAAAAATTAATCACCAAATAGTCATAATTCAAAGATTATTATTTAAATCAAGGGTCAGCAACCTATGGTCCATGCATCAAACTGGCCCACCAACTTTTGTAATTAAATATCCAGGCAAGAATACTGGAGTGGGCTGCCATTTCCTTCTCCAGGGGATCTTCCCAACCCAGGGACTGAAGAACTTTAGAATTTTAGGTTTTAAAAATATATAGTAGTTTGATGTTAGAAAAACAAGGCTCTTTGGGTTAAAGAATTTCTCTTGTTATAAATCATTGTACGCTTTCTGTAAGAATGTAACTCATTTAGTGCTCCGAGAAGGACACTGGAAACTTCTGGGTTAAAAGTTAAAACCTGAAAGGCAGAATGTGCTGCACAGAAGAAGCTCCCCCTTATCTCAAGGACCAGAGCCCCTGACTGATCTGTTCTAACAAAACAGTTCCACTGTGTAACAGGCTTCCCCAAAAATGCCTCCCGACTAGGCACCGCCGGGCCAGGTGGCAAAAATGTCTCCACCACCCAGACCCCATCACATTGTCCCACACTGATCTCATCCCAGTTGTCCGATCTCCTGTAAAAAATCCCCCGGTGAGGTTGGGTGTCACTCGGAAACAGAAGATTGAACCCCGGCGCCGGCCCCAATAAACCTCCTGCTGATGCATCGAGTCCGAGTCCCTGTGGTCTTTGGGGCGACGGTTCCCGAGAAAGGCCGTAAGGTCTTACAGATCAAACCCAGGCCTCCCGCATTACAGGCAAATGCTTTATCCTCTGAGCCACCAGGGAATCCCTCACTGATGCATAGCCATGCCCAATTTTATTTCCTGTTTAGGGTTGCTTTTGTAAAACAGTGGCAGAGCTGGATAGTTATAATAGAGACCAAACTGCCTGCAAAGTCCAATAAACTTACTATCTGAACCTTTACAGGAAACATTTGCCTGTTGCTTATCTAAATATCTCTCACAGATGTGTCTGCAATTAAACCTGACAGCACATGTCAGACTCAAGACAGCCTTCTTCCATCACCTCCTACCCAGACTCCAACTTTTCTACCTTACGTGCTACTTTAGCACCTGGGCAGGAGGTGGAGGCAGGGGCCTCCCTCTAAACCTGACTACATAGCCAGACACGATTACACTACTTTCTGAAAAAAAAAAAAAAATTAAAAATGTTTTTAAAGTCAATACTGAGAGGAAATACAGGAAATAGCCAAAGTAACATTTTTTAAAAGTTGCAGACCTTAAGATAACCTGTATCTTTTTCAAATAACATGTATTTAAGTTTGTAATAATGTTAAACACCAATGGAGACTTTGGATTTGATAACTCTGAAAACACGGAACCTGAATTATCTCTCATCGCTATAAAATACTCAGATGAATAGAAAAAAATATGAAAGAAAAAGACAGCAGCCCTAAATTTAGGGAAAGACCCCACTCATGTGAGAAATGTTGTGAGATATTTTCCTAGATTTTAAAAAAAAAGGAAATCATAACTACAACAAAACGAAAGAAACAACTTTCTTTTAGAAAAAAATAAATGTGGGGCTCTGTCACAGAGAATAAGTAGATACCATCCAAGAATTATATTTGGTGATGTTGAAGACCACAGAAAACTGGATCCAACTCCATGGCATATCTCTGCGTTACTAAAAATAAAGAACCCTGAGAAAGAGAGTTGATGGTGTACACATCCCCCAAAGGAGCCTGGAGCCTGTATCAAAGATGCCTGGAGCCTGTATCAAAGATGCCAACCTATACTTTAACTTGTTCCTTGAAATAAAGAAGAAAATAGGAAACTGATTATGTATATATTAGAGAGAGTGTGAGTGAAATTATCTGCTGATATCAAATAAACTCATCTTTGAGGGAGAAATATCTAGCAGTCTATTTATTTCAGGTCAGCACAGAATGAGTTCACAAGACTAGAGCATGCCCTTGAGAAGTCATCCATCATTAGGGGTTAAAATTTAAATGCCATGCATGCCTGATAGAAGCTCTCAAGTCACAGGCACCTGCAAGATGGAGAGGGTGGGGCTTTGCTCCCAGGCCTGAGGGTCAGCCTGTCCTGGCTGGAAGAAAACAGGAGGGTCATCTCAGTGTGTGCTGACCCTGGGATCAAAGCTGGGATGGAGGGCGCCCTCAGGAAAGCACAGTTCTGCTCTCAGCCATCGGAGGTAAGATGGACAAGCATTCTGAATGTACACAGCACACTTGATACAGGGCGGTCCTGCTGCCTATATTGACTTTGTCAAGGTGCCCTACATATCCTGTCATCAGGTTTTTTTCAATAAATTAAAAATGTCAAAAATTAGAGATACTTTTCTGCCAGAGATTTTTGGCCCTTAAATCACTTAAATACCAAGACTACCTGAAAATCAAGCCTCTACAAATCTGAGCAATACCTTTAATGTCTTTTCTGCAGATTTGACTAAAATTATAAATGTTAGTCACTAAGCCATATCTGACTTTTTGCCCACCAGGCTCCTCTGTCCACGGAATTCTCCAGTCAAGAATACTGGAGTGGGTAGCCATTCCATCCTCCAGAGGATCTCCCACCCCAGGGATTGAACTCAGGCTTCCAGCATGGCAGACAGATTCTTTACCATCTAAGCTGCCAGGTTTGGCTAGGGGATGACCGAGAAGGGCGTTGCGGGAGATGGAAAGGAGCGAGGTAGAGAACTGAAAGTACTTGTTTGTCATAGTCAAGCAAAGAACAAGATTGTTCTCTGGTCAAAGTCCTAAGTCTTAATTAGCTACTGCTGTCAGAGCATAGGAGCAGTATACTTGTTCTGAAATCAATCATTTCTGGTAACGAGTTTCCGCAAGTTTAGCCAGTTAGAGACAGTTCTACACTTCTCAACAGTTCCAACTTCTAGGCCTCTCTCCAGTGGCCACGTTCATGAAAGCCAGACTGTGAACAGTAGCCTCAATCCAGTGACCACGCTCTGCAGGTGGAAATCCATCAACCCATCAACACGCTTGCTTTTCTGTAAATCAAGCAACCCCTGAAACGCTGGCTTTCCCAAAACCTTCTATCAAGTCAACCTTCATTTTGTTGAGGAAGACTATGCCTGACTACTGCAGCTGACCCTCGCAGGCAGCCAGGAAGTCCACCTTGCTTCACATCAGATGTCTAATTTTTGCTTACAAATTTTCAGTTCTTTCAGTATCGACATTTGTTGACTGTTAGGTATAAATTTGGATTTATGAGTAGATATATTCTGTAGAAGAAATGAGATTAGCAATCTTTTCAATTCTGAGTCACTATCACCCATTCTTTGTATTTGAATCTCCAAATGCCAAAACATAGGTGTAAATTTTATGATGAATTTTCTGAGGAATGATCATTTATTAAATGAAGGAGATGGCACTTTATAGTTATTTGAATAGTGAAAGTGAAAGTCACTCAGTCATGTCTGACTCTTTGTGACTCCATGGACTGTAACATGCCAGGCTCCTCTGTCCATGGCGTTCCCCAGGCAAGACCACTAGAGTGGGTTGCCATTCCATTCCTCAGGGGATCTTCCCAACCCAGGGATCCAGCCCTGGTCTTGTGCATTGCAGGCAGATTCTTCATCATCTGAGCCACGAGGGAAGCCTCTTTGAGTAGAACATAATTGTTATTCAGTATGGAAAACAGTCAGTTATAACCCAGCATATACTGACATATATGCTAAGCATAAGAGATTATGATTTCTTCAACTACTACCAAAACAATTAATATTTTGATTAAGAGAAATTCAGATAAAGATAATCACAGTAGAAATTATAATGCCTTCCCATGCTGTATATCATTATCAGTCTTTCAGCTCAAACAACTGTTTGAACATACTGCTGCCATAAGTATATTTGGATTTCAAAATTGCAAATAATTTTTTAAGTGCCAGGACAAAATCTACTGTAATAATAAACAAAACAGCTCCTTTTACTATTATAGTGATTATCAATGATCTAAATGTCTCACCTTTTTATGATGAAGCCGTGATTGCAAAAATCTTTTCCCATTGCCTGTACAATATTTTTTTTTCATGAAAAGAGCTGATTTATTAGGCCCAGTCACTCAGTCGTGTCCGACTCTTTGCAACCTTATGAATCACAGCACACCAGGCCTCTCCGTCCATCACCAACTCCCGGAGTTCCCCCAAACTCATGTCCATCAAGTCGGTGATGGACATGCCATCTCATCCAGCCATCTCATTCAGCCATCTCGTCCTCTGTCTTCCCCTTCTCCTCCTGCCCCAATCCCTCCCAGCATCAAAGTCTTTTACAGTGATCTCCTTGCAGTCCAAGGGACTCTCAAGAGTCTTCTCCAACACCACAGTTCAAAAGCATCAGTTCTTCGGTGCTCAGCCTTCTTCACAGTCCAACTCTTGCATCCATACATGACCACAGGAAAAACCATAGCCTTGACTAGACGGACCTTAGTTGGCAAAGTAATGTCTCTGCTTTTCAATATACTATCTAGGTTGGTCATAACTTTCCTTCCAAGGAGTAAGTGTCTTTTAATTTCATGGCTGCAGTCACCATCTGCAGTGATTTTGGAGCCCCCAAAAATAAAGTCTGACACTGTTTCCCCATCTATTTCCCATGAAGTGATGGGACCGGATGCCATGATCTTCGTTTTCTGAATGTTGAGCTTTAAGCCAACTTTTTCACTCTCCTCTTTCACTTTCATCAAGAGGCTCTTTAGTTCCTCTTCACTTTTTGCCATAAGAGTGGTGTCATCTGCATGTCTGAGGTTATTGATATTTCTCCTGGCAATCTTGATTCCAGCTTGTGCTTCTTCCAGCCCAGCACTTCTCATGATGTATTAGGCTACTTCAAGTAAAATTCCTTCCACATGAGACTTCAGAAACAAAAGCAGATATTTATAGAAAAATCTTAAGATTTTTTTAAAATTATGCTGTTTTTGCTGGAAGTGATAAAAATATAAATTTGGAAGTAAAGATACAAACAGTTTTATTCAAAACTGAAGCTAGGCCTGAATGATTCTATGGAATGCATTTGTTGTCTGGTTCATATTCTGCATTTGTGTTTGAGCCTATGTGCTAATTCACTTCAGTCATGTCTGATGGTTTGCGACCCTATGGACTGTAGCCTGCCAGGCTCCTCTGTCCAGTGATACTCTCCAGGAAGAATACTGGAGTGGGTTGTCATGCCCTCCTCCAGAGGATCTTCCCAACCCAGGGACTGAACCTGAGTCTCCTGTGTCTCTTACATTACAGGCAGATTTTCTACCACTGAGCCACCAGGAAACCTGCCATATTCTGCATAATGATAGTCAAGCCACATCTCTATCTTTTCTGTTGACACTGAAGTCATAAAATTGTTCTTACTTCAGCACTGTTCCAACTGAACAATTAAAATATTTTATGTTTTGTTTGCATTCGGTATTCTTCAGTTCTCCCAAATTAAAAACCTATTGGCTCCCATTAACAAACACAGTTGAGAGAATCCTCAAGTTTATTTTGAAGCACTAAAATCATACTTTAATTGTGATGGCCCAAAACATTCATGTTGACTTTTTAAATAATTCATTGAGTGAAGCCTGTTTATTTCTTGTTCATAGTTTTCAAGATCTCTTCTGCAAAAGGATTATGCAAATTGAAAGAAGAGCAAACAGTGTTTGAAGTACTACATTGCTCAAAGGAATATGTTGAATGGGTTAAAGAGAGAACTGATGAAAAACTTAAATCTCAAGGTTTTTCTTACTAGGCATAACATCACTTATGAATAGGAAAAGAAATTCTTATTTGAAGAAAATAATTATTACCTCATAAGCCATGACTGTCTTTTCAAATGGATTTTCTCTCTTGAAGAATTCTTTTATTTTACATGGATGTTACTAAATACTGTTCCAACAGGGGAACAAATGGATTCATGATGCATGCATGTATTGAAGATATAGAGAAAAATGCTTTTTTTCCAGTGAAAAATATTTTTAAGCCATTAATCCAGAAATATAACATGATCCTGAAAAAGTGTAAAAGCAAGTTATGCCATGAAAAATGGGATTATACACTTTAACACATCTAACATTTTCTCAGAGTAGTAACTTTTAAAACTAAAACTGTTCAGTGGCTGACTCATAAGACTAATGTTGATAATATTTCTCATTAATGAAAATTAAATGGACAAAGGAATGAAATAAATTGTATGTGACAACTAAAGAAGCCATGTTATAATATAAATGGAATGTAGGCTATAGTTGCAAGGAATTTTATAAGCTCTGCAAAACACAGAACTATTAAAGAAAGTCAGATCATCAAGGAACTATAAAGAAAATATTATAAACTTAGAAATTTATGGCTGATTCATGTCAATGTATGGCAAAACAAATACAGTATTGTAATTTTAAAAAATTAAGTTTAATTTAATTTAAAAAAAAGAAATTTATAATTTATTTGAGATGAACAATTAGAAATTTTAAATTTTATTAATTAGATTAAATTAACATGCCAATGCAATATTTTAACTTTATTTCAATTTGCATATACATAAGCCATTAGATATTATTCAAATTTAAGTAAAACTCTATATTTGTATTTGCTAATCTGTTAACCCTAATCAAAGAGCTGGGGCTTGCCTCATTTGCCCAGAGTTGAGAGATGTGCCTTTATAATGTTTTCAAGAATATGCACAGATTGTCTTGGGATGCAGGGGTCTGAGAAAAATTCCATCCTTCAGAAGCCAACAGAAGCCAGCTCCAGCCAGATTGATCTAAGAGGACAGAACATATCATCCTCAGGAATTTCCATTGATTCCCATGTTACAGATGAGGAAACTGAGGCTTAGAAAAGTCCGATCACTTCTTAGTAAAGAGCAGAGCCTGTGCTTAGTGGGAGAGGAAAAAAATATATATATATATATATATATATGCTTATTAGTAGAGCACTAAAGTACATGAAGCAAAAATTGACAGAACTGAAAGGAGAAATGGATGATTCAACAATAATAGTTCAATAATAACTATTGAACATTCACTCTCAATAATGAATAGAACAAGTGGACAAAAGATTAAGAAGAAAATAGGACCTGAACAAACTGTAAATCAACCTGACTTAACAGATGCCTATAGGACATTCCACCCAATAACAGCAGAGTATACATTCTTCTCAAGAAACCTTGGGATATTCTCCCAGATGCCTGTTATGCTAAACCAAAAATCCAGCATTCCTAAATTTAAAGGGATCAAGAACATATAAAGTATAAACTTTGACAATAGAATAAAAGTGGAAAACAATAATAAAAGGAAGTTTGAGAATATCACACACATCAACATTAAAAATATATTCCCAAACAACTTATTGGTCAAAAAAGAATTCAAAAGAAAAATTAGAAATTACTTTGAGCTAAATGAAAATGAGAACACAATATACCTAAAAATATTGGATGCAACTAAAGCAGAAGTTAGAGGAAATTTTATAACTATAAATTCCTATATTAAAAAAAAATGATCTCAAGTCAATAACCTAACCTTCCAAATTAAGAAACTAGAAGAGAAGGAAAAATTTATTTTTAGATAGACTAATTTCAAGGAAGGAGATTGAATTAACCATTGAAACACAACCCACAAAGAGAAACTAGGCCCAGATGACTTCACTGGTCAATTCTGCCAAACATGTAAAGAATTATATAAAATTCTGCAAACTCTCCAAAGAAAGAGTTTCATAAAGCCAGTATTACCCTTTAAATAAAATTTAAGAAAATACAAAAAGGAATTATACAACGTGGCCAAGTCGGATTTGTTCCAGAAATGCAAGATTAGTTTAAGTCTCTGAGATCGATTAATGTAGCATACCATATCAATAGAATTTAGGACAGAAACCACATAATCATCTCATAGATACAGAATAACGTTTGACAATTTCCAACACACTCTCATGATTTAAAAAAAAAAAAAAAAAAACCTCAGCAAGCTGGGAATAGAGAGAAACTTTCTCATGCGGATACAGGGAATTTATGAAAATCCCAGTGTTGCCTTCATACTTGATGGTCAAGGCAGACAGTGACCCCAGGAGGTGCAGGCCCTGACCCCATAGCACAGTCCCCCGGTGGCTCAGTCCTGCAGACAGGATAAAGGAGGACTTTGGCCCCTACCTTTGCTCCGATCCTGGCTGGGTTGTTGCCCAGCCAAGCTTTGAGCCTCCTCAGTACCAGCCTGAATGGGGCTGGCTCGGCACTGGTCTCTAAACCTATCAAGTTTTCTCCTGGCTCCTGCCTGGGTTCCCGCCATTCCTTCCCTGAGAAGCTATCTGTTCTTTTCCATATCATGTAGTACTTCTGCCGTATCCTATCCGGGGGCAAAGAATTAACCTTTCTCAACCTCGCTTTTCCATAGGAAAGATGGGGTGACTGCAAGATTTGCTGCTAGGTGGAAGGCTTTTCTTTTTACTTACAATGTCCTTCCTCATGCAAAACTGAGTTGCTTATCTTTCAGGAGAGTATGTGAGAGAAAATAAGAATTTCTCTTCCATTGCTTAAGAGGAGTTAATGATCAGAAGAGCAGGGAGAGGATAAGAATCAGAGATGACTTGAAGTGACTTTGAGCTGTCTAACTAGAGGCAAGGAACCAAAAGATGGCAGGCAGATGGAGGCAGGAAACGCATATATTACTGCACACTCTTCAGAGTTGTACCGGCTGTGGGGAGATGACCCTTCTGAGTGGCTGCAACATGTGCATCCAAAGATAGGCCCCCTATCATTTGGTATTAATTTGATAGCAGCTTCCTAGATCATTCAGGAAAATGAAAAATGAAACAAAAGTAATTATAGAGGTTTGAAGAAAAAGATATGTATGACCCAAGTATTCAGTAGTCTGCTATATTGCATTGCTATACTTTGGATACTTTTAAGAACACAGGAATACATTTTTATATACAAAGGGGGCATAAATATTCTACTAGTATTCCTCACTTTAAAAAGTTACACTAACTGGAGAGAGATAAATCAAAATAAAAGTACAAAGAGGTGAGAGTTCTTGGTATAAAAGAACTAGAGCACACATGGGAAGCAGGGAAACATAAATTTGAGTATAAAACTAGATACAACTATCGGTAAAAGTGAATGTCTTTGCCAAAATAATTTGTGAGTTGAAGGAAAAAACTGGAGCACTACAAAAAGCATATAAATTTCATAACAATAAACTGGGTCTAAAGTTACCTGCCTCTTGGGAAACCTATATGCAGGTCAGGAAGCAAAAGTTAGAACTGGACATGGAACAACAGACTGATTCCGAATAGGAAAAGGAGTATATCAAGGCTGTATATTGTCACCCTGTTTATTTAACTTCTATGCAGAGTACATCATGAGAAACGCTGGGCTGGAAGAAGCACAAGCTGGAATCGATTGCTGGGAGAAATATCAATCACCTCAGATATGCAGATGACACCACCCTTACAGCAAAAAGTGAAGAGAAACTAAAAAGCCTCTTGATGAAAGTGAAACAGGAGACTGAAAAAGTTGGCTTAAAGCTCAACATTCAGAAAACGAAGATCATGGCATCTGGTCCCATCATTTCATGGGAAATAGATGGGGAAACAGTGTCAGATTTTATTCTGGGGGCTCCAAAATCACTGCAGATGGTGACTGCAGCCATGAAATTAAAGGATGCTTACTCCTTGGAAGAAAAGTCATGACCAACCTAGATAGCATATTCAAAAGCAGAAACATTACTTTGCCAACAAATGTCCATCTAGTCAAGATTATGGTTTTTCCTGTGGGCGTGTATGGATGTGAGAGTTGGACTGTGAAGAAGGCTGAGCGCCGAACAACTGATGCTTTTGAACTGTGGTGTTGGAGAAGACTCTTGAGAGTCCCTTGGACTGCAAGGAGATCCAACCAGTCCATTCTAAAGGAGATCAGCCCTGGGTGTTCTTTGGAAGGACTGATGTTGAAGCTGAAACTCCAGTACTTTGGCCACCTCATGCGAAGAGTTGACTCACTGGAAAAGACTCTGATGCTGGCAGAGATTAGAGGCAGGAAGGGAAGGGGGTGACAGAGGATGAGATGGCTGGATGGCATCACTGACTCGATGGACATAAGTCTGAGTGAACACTGGGAGTTGGTGATGGACAGGGAGGCCTGGCGTGCTGCCATTCATGGGGTTGCAAAGAGTCAGACATGACTGAGCAACTGAACTGAACTGAAAGTTACCTAATCACTAAGAAGAAACTAAGATGAATTTTGAGAAGGTAGAATGAAAAACAGGAAAGCCCAAGAAAATAAATAAAATGACCAAATCAAAGAAGAGATAGAGAAATACATACATGCATGCATATATATGTATATTTCTCTCTCTTGCTTGCCCTCTCTCTCTCTCTCTCTCTCTATATATATATATATATATATATACACACACACACACACACACATACACATATGTATATATGGCATATGTATATGATAGAGAAATAAAACTAAAGAAATAACATGTAGGGAAAATAAATGGATCTTAAGCTCAACATTTGATCTTCTTTGTCAACCAATTTTAAATTTCCTACAATAAGAATAGGGAAATTTCTGGAAATCAGAGGGCTCTCTTTTATACTTAAAACTTTAAGAAGTAAGCAAACCTGGAAAGATATTCCCAAAGTATAATTTAAATAAAGAAGAAAGTAGGGAAAACCATTAGACCATTCAGTTCAGTTCAGTTCAGTTCATTTGCTCAGTTGTCTGACTCTTTGCAACCCCATGAATCACAGCACACCAGGCCTCCCTTTCCCAGAGTTCACTCAGACTCACGCCCAATAAGTCAGTGATGCCATTCAGCCATCTCATCCTCTGTAGTCCCCTTCTCCTCCTGCCCCCAATCCCTCCCAGCATCAGAGTCTTTTCCAATGAGTCAACTCTTCGCACGAGGTGGCCAAAGTACTGGACTTTCAGATTTAGCATCATTACTTCCAAAGAACACCCAGGACTGATCTCCTTTAGAATGGACTGGTTGGAATTCCTTGCAGTCCAAGGGACTGTCAAGAGTCTTCTCTAACAGTTCTAAAGTATCAATTCTTCGGCACTCAGCTTTCTTCACAGTCCAACTCTTGCATCCATACATGACCACTGGAAAACCAGCCTTGACTAGATGGACTTTTGTTGGCAAAGTAATGTCTCTGCTTTTCAATATGACCTAAATCAAGTTCCTTATGATTATACAGTGGAAGTGAGAAATAGACTTAAGGGACTAGATCTGATAGAGTGCCTGATGAACCATGGATGTAAGTTCATGACATTGTATAGCAGACAGGCATCAAGACCAACTCCAAGAAAAAGGAATGCAAAAAGCAAAATGACTGTCTGTGGAGGCCTTACAAATAGCTGTGAAAAGAAGACAAGCGAAAAGCAAAGGAAAAAAGGAAAGGTATACCCATTTGAATGCAGAGTTCCAAAGAATAGCAAAGAGAGATAAGAAAGCCTTCCTCAGTGATCAGTGCAAAGAAATAGAGGAAAATAATAGAATGGGAAAGACTAGAGATCTCTTCAAGAAAATAAGAGATACCAAGGGAACATTTCATGCAAAGATGGGCTCGATAAAGCACAGAAATGGTATGGACCTGACAGAAATGTTATGGACCTAACAGAAGCAGAAGATATTAGGAAGAGGTGGAGAGAATACACAGAAACAAAAGATCTTTATGACCCATTTAATCACGATGGTGAGATCACTCACCTAGAGCCAGACATCCTGGAATGTGAAATAAAGGGGGCCTTCAGAAGCATCACTATGAACAAAGCTAGTGGAGGTGATGGAATTCCACTTGAACTATTTCAAACCTTAAAAGATGATGCTGTGAAAGTGCTGCACTCAATATACTAGCAAATTTGGAAAACTCAGCAGTGGCCACAGGACTGGAAAAGGTCAGTTTTCATTCTAATCCCAAAGAAAGACAATGCCAAAGAATGCTCAAACTACCGCACAATTGTACTCATCGCACACACTAGTAAAGTAATGCTCATAATTCTCCAAGCCAGGCTTCTGCAGTACATGAACCTGAACTTCCAGATGTTCAATGTGGATTTAGAAAAGGCAGAGGAACCAGAGATCAGATTGCCAACATCTTCTGGATCATCAGAAAAGCAAGAGAGTTCCAGAAAAACATCTACTTCTGCTTTATTGACTATACCAAAGCCTTTGACTGTGTGGATCACAACAAACTGTGGAAAATTCTTAGAGATGGGAGTACCAGACCACCTGACCTGCCTCTTGAGAAACCTGTATGCAGGTCAGGAAGCAACAGTTAGAACTGGACATGGAACAACAGACTGTTCCTAATAGGAAAAGAAGTACATCACGGCTGCATATTGTACCCTGCTTATTTAACTTCTATGCAGAGTACATCATGAGAAATGTTGGGCTGGAAGAAGCACAAACTGAAATCAAGATTGCTGGGAGAAATATCAATAACCTCAGATATGCAGATGACACTACCCTTAAAGGCAGAAAGCAAAGAACTAAAGAGCCTCCGATGAAAGTGAAAGAGGAGAGTGAAAAGTTGGCTTAAAGCTCAACATTCAGAAAACTAAGATCATGGCATCCTGTTCTATCACTTCATGGCATATAGATGAGGTAACAGTGGAAACAGTGGCTGACTTATTTGGGGGGCTCCAAAATCACTGTAGATGCTGACTGCAGCAATGAAATTAAAAGATGCTTATTCCCTGGAGGAAAATTATGACCAAGATAGATAGCATATTAAAAAGCAGATACATTACTTTGCCAACAAGTTCCTCTAGTCAAGGCTATTGTTTTTTCAGTAGTCACGTATGGATGTAAGAGCTGGACTATAAAGAAAGCTGAGCACTGAAGAATTGATGCTTTTGAACTGTGGTGTTGTAGAAGTATCTTGAGAGTCCCTTGGACTGCAAGGAGATCCAACCAGTCCACCCTAATGGAAATCAGTCCTGAGTGTTCATTGGAAGGACTGATGTTGAAGCTGAAACTCCAATACTTTGGCCAATTGATATAAAGAAATGACTCATTTGAAAAGACCCTGATGCTGGGAAAGACTGAAGACAGGAGAAAGGGATGACAGAGGATGAGATGGTTGGATGGCATCACTGACTCAATGGACATGAATTTGAGTAAACTGCAGGAGTTGGTTATGGACAGGGTGGCCTGGCATGCTGCGATCCATGGGGTCGCAAAAAGTTGGACACGACTGAGCAACTAAACTGAACTGAACTGAACTGAATAGGTTATCAAACAGAGTGAGTAATAACAAATATTCCACCAGCAGATCAATGTGTCAGGTACTATTCTGTGTGCTCTATATTTTAGTTTCACTTAATCTTTACAACAACCTCATGAAGTCAGCATTCTTTGTTTTCCTCATAGAACAGGTGATGAAATTAAGGCATAAGGAAATTAGGTTTCTTGACTGAGGCCATGCAATTAAAAAATGCTAGAACTGGCGTTTGAATATTAATTGTTTGAGTCCAGAGCCAGCTGGTGCCATTTTTTCCTGATTAGAAAGACTGGACTTCACGATGGCCCAGTGGCTAAGACGTCACACTCCCAGTGCAGAATACCCAGGTTCAATCCCTGGTCAGGGAACTAGATGCTGTATGCCACAGGTAAAGATCCCACATTCCACAAGCAAAGATCCCACATGCCACAGGTAAGACCCAGCACAGTCAAAATACATAAGCAAATATTTTTAAAGAGCTAAATAAAATTATTTTTTAAAAAGACTAGAACAATGTCAAATGCTGTGAAGTCAAAAGAGCAAAGCCTATAAAGAAGTACAAGAAATATATAGTTTACCCTGTGCATTAAAAAACAGCGAAAAAAATCAGGAGCAACCTTTCTCATAATCAAAGATCATCATCTACATACCATCTATTGATATGCATGAAGACCTTAAACAGAAACTGCCAAATCTTGCTAAAGTAACTACTTTTAGTGCTAGAAATGACTACTTCGGCGGTTTCAAGCATGTTGCAATTCTCACAAAATTATTTACCTTAGGTAAAAGCAATGATTCGTTAAGCTTATTCCATGTAATTCAGACAAATTTAACTGGATCCTTTCTTAGGTTAAACAAATTGTTTTAGACACTGCTGAATGTGAAAACAAAAGAAACATAACTGCTTGCTGAGGTAATTAAGTTTTGTCAGAGGACGGCAGGGGGAATTGTTAGGACAGGTGTACCTTCTGAATATGACCAGCTATGCAATAAATAATTAAATTGCAGTAGGATGCTTGTATATTTTCTAATGAATGAAATATTTTCAACCATCATGGAAAATTATGCTCTCATATGTTTATAATATCAATAACATAAGCGACTAACATTTGTAAGGACTTGACCAAATTGTCAGATGGTTTATATACTTGTTTTTGATTTGGTCCTCAACTTTTGCTGATAAGCCAACAAAGACTCAGAGGAAAAAAAACATTTAAACAATATAATTTCAGATGGCTAGGAATTTTCAAAGCTGAAATTAAACCTAGACTATGCCTCTTTTATAATTTAAATATTAATGAAAGTTTATAGAAGATAAAGGAAATCATAAAGACTTAAGTAGTTAATTTTATATTTACAAGAGAATGAATATTAATGTTTCTCTATATATGTATGTATGCATATATCTTTAAAAATTGTTTGCCTCATGTCAAAATAATATTTTATTTTATTTTTAACATTCATAGAAGTAAAGCAGACCTTCTACAGAAATAGAACGTCCAAGAATACAACTACCCAGAATTAATCAGTGTTTATATGCTGGTATATAGCTTTCCAAAACTATATGTAGAATCATTCTACTATTCATGTAGAAGAGTAGAATAAACATTTACTGTTGTAGTCTGCTATTTTCATTTAGTATTATATCGAGAGTGGTTTCCCATATCAATGAATATTTTATTTTTATATTTACTATGACAGTGCTTTTATCATTATAAAAATAACAGAAGACTTAAGAATGCGAGCAATTTAAACAATTTCTTGCATCTCATCTACATCAGTAACTCCCATCAAAAATTATATACCCTCATATATAACATGTATCCTTTCTTTTCATATAAATGCAAGTTTAGGTTATACACTGTTCTGCATTTCCCTATGTCCACTTCATAATACATTATTGAAACATTTCCTCTCAGTGCACACGTAGAGCATGCCACTGGATGAGTATATCATAATTAATTCAACTGGCATCCTGCTCATAAATGTTAAAGGCTGTTTTTTCAGTGGCTGTTTCTCGGTACTGGAATGTTGTAATAAGTGCAACCTGTAAAACAGGTACTGTATATTGTTAATGATATTATCATCATCACTGTGTGTCAGTCACTGTTCTAAGTAATTTATATACAGTAACACACAATAGCTAGTTTAAGCCACACACCAACTTAAGGTAGCTAATATTATTATCATACTTTTACAAATAAGAAAAATGAAGTACATGGAAGTTAAATTAATTGCCCATATCAGAGAAGGCAATGGCACCCCACTCCAGTACTCTTGCCTGGAAAATCCCATGGACAGAGGAGCCTGGTGGGCTGCAGTCCATGGGGTCACTAAGAATTGGACACGACTGAACGACTTCACTTTGACTTTTCATTTTCATGCATCGGAGAAGGAACTGGCAACCCAGTGTTCTTGCCTGGAGACTCCCAGGGATGGGAGAGCCTGGTGGGCTGCCATCTATGGGGTCACACAGAGTCGGACATAACTGAAGCGACTTAGCAGTAGCAGCATCATTACACAGATGGTAAATATGTATATATTCCCATATAAATTAATAAGCATTTAGGATAATTTCCAAATTGTTTGAATCAAAGAGAATATTCATCTGAAGTTTCAATTGATATGATCCAATTGCCCTCTAAATGGGGCTATATCAATTGTATACTCCCTTCAACAGTAATGTAATTTCCAGAATCCTTCCACTCAATGGAATTCTGAAACTTTGTGCCATCATAATGGGTGGACAAATCAGACTGCTTTGTTTTGGTTCAGACTGCCTTTAATCACAAATAAATGTAAGCAACTTTTTGTATAATTATATTTTTATACTTCTATCCCTATGAATGATCAACAAAAATACATGTTTCCTTCTTAAGGGCTAATACATTTCTAATGTCTTAATACCACTAAACAAGTTTTAACAAATAAACAGGAGGTGAGGGATGAGAGAGAGTGGTAGAAATCAGAACCTCTAAAGTCTACAAGTTCAGATTTTTAAGAGGACACTTTATATTAAATGGGTCTCCAAGAGCAACTGATCTAAAATGAAATGTGGGCTGATCATTGGTTATTAAGAATCAGCACAGTGTCGAGAAATGCTGTCTGGATTCACAATTGTAGGACTCAAATTAAAATATCGACCCAACTTTGCTCCCTCAGCATCTAAACAATGACTTGCTTGTTAAGCCCTGTTTTCTCTCAGATTGCTGAATTGTGACTAAAAGGAAGATTTTTCAGTGGAGCTGGTGAATATTTCTCTCTTGGCCTGTGCAACTTCAATTCATCTCTTTAAATGAACTTTCAGTTTACTTGACAATATATCCCTGCCTTTATATAAATCTACATCTGAATGATGAAAGAAGATAGTATTGGAATAGTGTGCTTACCTAGTCCATTTAAAGAAGAATCCCTGAACGATGACTAAAAATGCTCATGAGTTCATACATTTCAAGTATATTTTCTCCTGCAAGAGGATTATATAATTGTCATACTATGAAGGTGGAAAAGTTATTATCTATATGCTGATGACTCCTAAATTCTAATCCCAAAGTCAAAACTCTATTTCTGGAGCTCACCTTACATAAATCAATTTACCAGTTAGCACTTCAATTTGAGTATATTAAAGACTCCTCAAACCAATTGCATTCTATACAAAATGTATCACATTCCCTTGTAAACCTACTAGTCTTCAAAATCTCAGTCTCACTGAATGAAACCACTATAAAACCAGCTTCCCAAATCAAAGGAGTCCCTGATTTCTACTTCTACTTCTACTTCTCTCTCACCACAGTAAAACAGTCATCAAATCCTATTGACTATGTCACTTAGGTATCAGTTAAACCCACCCATTTCTTAACACTCTTTATTATGGGACTTACCATATTCGTTATAACTGAATTTTTATATGTGAGTCTGACTGCATCCCTTAACAGTAAGCTCTTGATTTTCCCAGCATTGAACCCAAAGTTTGGAATATATTAAGCATTTCATGGGCTCCCCTGGTATCTCAGCTGGTAAAGCATCTGCCTGCCAATTCAGGAGACTCCAGCTCAATTCTTGGGTTGGGAAGATCCCCTGGAGGAGGGCATGGCAACACACTCCAATATTCTTGTCTAGAGAATCCCATGGGCAGAGGAGCCTGGTGAGCTACAGTCCATGAGGTCGCACAGAGCTGGAAATGACTGAGTGACTAAGCACAGCACAGCACAAAAATTACACAAACATTTTTAAAGTTACTGAAAGTTTTAAGTGAGAAAAAAAAACATAAACATTAACAGACGGTTAATGTTCTGCTTGCTAAAACGTAAAATGTTTTCAGAGACAGCGTTTGTTGACAACATGAAAAGAGAAGTGAACACAGAGTCCATTTATTTCATTTTAATGTTTAAATTAAATGTGTGTTTAGCTACTTCTTTGTGCTAAAGGCTGTGTTGTATACACCTGTAAAATTACTTGTTTCACTGTAAGAACCTTGTAGGTCTGAGTGCAATCTATTGGAAATTTGATGAAAGACTACTGGCCAAAATTCAGAATACATTGTTCCTATGACTCAGAATAAGAAATGGATGAGCAATGCTGATGCCCATTCCCATGGGTTTGTGCAGCAAAGTAGTTAAGCCCACACCTTTAGAGACATTTTTGGTGACTATTTCATAATGAAATATTTTACTATCCCTGAACAAAACCTTAGTGAACTAAACCTTAGTTTTATATTTTATAGATTTTTCTGTGATTATTTGTAATATTACATGTTACGCAGATGACAAAATGCTTGGCACATAAGAATTATTCACAAATATATTAGCAGTTCTTAAGGCCAGAATTACAGACTGTCAGAGGTGGGAGAGATCTTAATGAATATGTGATCTAATACTGCACGTTATAGCGAGCAGCTGATTACCAGAGAATGGGGGTAGTTTGCCCAAAATCACAGATGGTTTCTAGTACAGCAGTGGGTCTCAGACTTTGGAATGCACCAGAATAACCTGGAGGACTAATGTAAGCACTGACTGCTAGACCCTATGTCTGGAATTTCTATAGCTCTAACTCATGTCCAGTGGAGAAGGCAATGGCACCCCACTCTAGTACTCTTGCCTGGAAAATCCCATGGATGGACCAGCCTGGTAGGCTGCAGTCCATGGGGTCACTAAGAGTTGGACACGACTGAGTGACTTTATTTTCACTTTTCACTTTTATGCATTGGAGAAGGAAATGGCAACCCACTCCAGTGATCTTGCCTGGAGAATCCCAGGGACAGCAGAGCCTAGTGGGCTGCCATCTATGGGGTCGCATAGAGTTGGACATGACTGAAGCGACTTAGCAGCAGCAGCAACAGCAGCAGCAACTCATGTCCAGAGACTTTCGCTTTTCTTCCAAGCACCCAGATGATGTCAATACTGTTAATTCAGGTACTGCACTGAAAATCACTGCAGTTCAGAGATTTTTGCACAGCATTTTTCTATATTATTCCATTTCCATGGCATTCGTGATGGATTGATATCTGTCACCAGTCAGCCTAGGGTGTATGTTTCATATTATGCCATAGTTGAAAAGCACATTTAATACATGAATTAGTTTTATTCCATACTAGCACATTATAATCATCAGCTTCAATATTAATAATTAAGTCTAAGTGACTTCCCTAAGGTCTTATGGATAGAAAAGGACAAAGCATGACTCAGACCAGCCCATTTAACACCGTGATGGATGTATGCTCTTTTAATTTTTTTTATGGGAGGGCATTTTAAACACAGCGGTGTGTTCATGTCAGTCCCAAACTCCCAATCTATCCCTCCCCCTCTCCCTTCATCCCCAGTAGCCAAAAGTTTGTTCTCTAAGTTTGTGAGTCTCTTTCTGTTTTGTAAATAAGTTCATCTGTGTCATTTTTTTTTTTTTAGATTTCACATATAAGTGATACCATCTATCTGTCTTTGTCTGACTTACTTCACTCAGTGTGACAATGTCTAGATCAATCCATGTTGCTGCAAATGGCATTATTTCATGCTTCTTATGGCTGAGTAATAACCCCTTGTATATATGTGTCAATTTAAAAAATATTCACAACCTAAACTTTGACAGTTATGTTATATTCAATGGGAATTTTTAGAACTTCAACCCCAGGAGAAAGCATGGCAAGTGTCTCTGAGAGAACTGCTCTGAGGAGGTGAGGGGAAGAGCCAGGTTACATAGAAGTTTTGCAACAAAGGGCAGGTAATCTTGACATCAGAAGATTGTTGTTAATTAAAGAGAACCAGATATCCCAAGTAAAGAAATACAGCACTTTTGTGTATATGGGAAGACGCAAGAGCCTGCGCTCACTGAGATCATTCCTTTCATATGCATCTCAGTGATCCTGGGCCAGTATCCTGTGTTTTTCTCATCCTGTGCTTCCTTGGGGCTCACTGTAGAGAGTGGTTGCAGTCTGATATCTGCTGTATCTCAGGTATTATTCTCCTTGGCTATTGTAATTAGTACTGCAATGAACATTGTGTGTGTGTGTGTGTGTGTGTGTGTGCATGTGTGCATGCACACGCACACACTCAGTCACTCAGTCATGTCCAACTCTTTGCAACCCCATGAACTGTAGCCTGTCAGTCTCCTCTTTCCATGGGATAATCCCAGCAAGAATACTGGAGTGGGTTGCATTTTCTCCTCTAAGGGATGTTCCTGACCTAGGGGGTCAAACCCACATCTCTTATGTCTCCTGCATTGGCAGGCAGATTCTTTACCACTGAGCTACCTAGGAGAGTGAATATCGGGATGAAGTATGTTTTTGAATTGTGGTTTTCTTTGGCTATATGCCCAAGAGTAGGATTGTTGGATCATATGGTAGCTCTGTTTTCAGTTCTTTAAGGAATCTCCATACTGTTCTCCATGGTGGCTGTACCAACTTACATTCCCACCAAAAGTGTAAGAGGGTTCCCTTTTTCCACACCTTCTCCAGCATTTATTATTTGCAGATTTATTTGATAGTGGCTATTCTGGTGTGAAGTGATATCTCATTGTAGTTTTGATTTGCATTTCTCTAGTAAACGACAGTGTTGAGCATCTTTTCATGTGCCTCTTGACCATCTATATGATCATGACCTATGCCCTTAATTTTGATTCAAATCTAGCATTACTTCCAATATTCCATTTGGAAAAACACCTTACTCCTATAAAGAAACAAAAGCAATGTGATGAAGCAAAGACAGTCTTTTCAACAAATGGTGCTGGAACAACTGAACATCTGAATGCCAAAAAGTGGATCTAGACACAGATCTTTCACTCTTCACAAGAAATTAACTTAAAATGGATCATAGGACAAAATCTAAAATGCAAAATTATGAAATTCCTAGAAGATAACATGGGAGAAAATACAGAAGACCTCGGTATGGTGTTGACCTTTTAATACAAGGCACAGTCCATTAAAGAAATAATTGGTAAGCTGGACTTCATAAAAGTTTAAAACATATGCTCTGTGAAAGACAATGTCAAGAGAATAAGAAGATAAGCCACAAGACTGGGAAAAAATAGTTGTAGAAGACATTGAATAGAGGACTGTTACTCAAAATATTTTTTTAAAAATCCTTTACTTTGTAAGAGAAATAAGTGTCTACTCTGGAACTGGTGTGGGGTAGAAGATTTTTAGGCTTGCTATTTGTTTTTCACTTGCAATGTTGTAAATACACAAAAAGAAATAACACCAAATACAAGCATGGATATTTCATTGTGTTAAAAAACCTCTATGTAGTATTTAATGTGCTTTAGCTTCTTATTTGATTTTATGGGCTCAAAATCATGAAGAAACTAGAACCTTATCTTTGAATGGGTAAATGCCAAAGGAAGTTCTTATCTGTTTGTCCAAAAGTTTTGGATATTTCTTCTGGAAGTAAGTAGAAAGCTGTTTTAGGTAGCGCTCATAAATGGAGTTTGGATTTTAGTTTATTATTCTGTGCTTTCTCCACTGCCATAAAATTTATTTTTAACCAAGCCAGTAAACTGAAATCCCACTACAAAATAAGCCATGTAGGTCAACAAAGAATATTTCTTTATTCTAAAAATAAACATTATTCATGCATTTTTCTCATTCACTCATTTATTCCTTTTAGTAATAAAATCAATCTCATATGGTTTAGAATAAGGTCCAAAGTATCTTCCTACGATTCTATGAGAAAGACACAGATGTGTCCAAAGCACGTTTTATGAAATATCTCTTCTTTCCCATGAATGCAACCAGAACTGAATACTGTGTATAGGTTAGCATTCTACTAAGGCAAACTCTCTATGTAAGCCCTATGAAAACAAGTTAATAAGACAGGCTGATGGAAACCTCTAGGAGGGCTATGGTTGTCACTCATCCCCTCCCATTTCATCTACTCACTTATCCATTCATTTGTTCTTTTATTCAATAAGAATTAGTTGGTTTATTTAAAATAACGATCTCGTTATCTATCTGCCTATGACACTCTTTTCCTATAACAGATTCGTGAAATTCAAGATGGTTCTCTTATTTAAATAAAGATTTCCCATTATTTTATATCTGTTCCAGGTATTAAGCTACTCCTTCAATTCCACAACTTTTCTATCTGCTCATAGGAAAGACTAGAGATCTCTTCAAGAAAAGTAGAACGGAAATTGAAACTGTAATCAGAAATCTTCCAGCAAACAAAAGCCCAGGTCCAGACAGCTTCACAGCTGAATTCTACCAAAACTTTAGAGAAGCGCTAACACCTATCCTACTCAAACTCTTCCAGAAAATTGAAGAGAAGGATAAGCTTCCAAACTCATTCTATGAGGCCACCATCACCCTAATACCAAAACCTGACAAAGATGCCACACAAAAAAGAAAACTACAGGCCAATATCACTGATGAACATAGATGCAAAAGTCCTTAACAAAATTCTAGCAATCAGAATCCAACAACACATTAAAAAGATCATACACCATGACCAAGTGGGCTTTATCCCAGGGATGCAAGGATTCCTCAATATCCACAAATCAATCAATGTAATACACCACATTAACAAATTGAAAAATAAAAGCCATATGATTATCTCAACAAATGCAGAGAAAGCCTTTGACAACATTCAACATCCATTTATGATAAAAACTCTCCAGAAAGCAGGAATAAAAGGAGCATACCTCAACATAATAAAACCTATATATGACAAACCCACAGCTAACATTATCCTCAATGGTGAAAAACTGAAGGCATTTCCCCTAAAGTCAGGAACAAGACAAGGGTGCCCACTCTCACCAACACTATTCAACGTAGTTTTGGAAGTTTTGGCCACAGCAATCAGAGCAGAAAAAGAAATAAAAGGAATCCAAATTGGAAAAGAAGAAGTGAAACTCTCACTGTTTGCAGACGACATGATCCTCTACATAGAAAACCCTAAAGACTTCACCAGAAAATTACTAGAGCTAATCAATGAATATAGTAAAATTGCAGGACATAAAATCAACACACAGAAATACCTTGCATTCCTATACACTAAAGATGAGAAAATAGAAAAAGAAATTAAGGAAACAATTCCATTCACCACTGCAATGAAAAGAATAAAATACTTAGGAATATATCTACCTAAAGAAACTAAAGACATATATAGAAAACTATAAAACACTGGTGAAAGAAATCAAAGAGGACACTAATAGATGGAGAAATTTACCATGCTCATGGATCAGAAGAATCAATATAGTGAAAATGAGTATACTACCCAAAGCAATCTACAGATTCAATGCAATCCCTATCAAGCTACCAGCAGTATTTTTCACAGAGCTACAACAGATAATTTCACAATTTGTATGGAAATACAAAAACTTCGAATAGCCAAAGCAGTCTTGAGAAAGAAGAATGGAACTGGAGGAATCAACTTGCCTGACTTCAGGCTCTACTACAAAGCCACAGTAATCAAGACAGTATAGTACTGGCACAAAGACAGAAATATAGATCAATGGAACAAAATAGAAAGCCCAGATATAAATCCACACACCTATGGACACCTTATCTTCGACAAAGGAGGCAAGAATATACAATGGAGAAAAGACAATCTCTTTAACAAGTGGTGCTGGGAAAACTGGCCAACCACTTGTAAAAGAATATAACTAGATCACTTTCTAACACCATACTCAAAAATAAACTCAAAATGGATTAAGGATCTAAATGTAAGACCAGAAACTATAAAACTCCTAGAGGAGAACATAGGCAAAACACTCTCCGACATAAATCACAGCAAGATCCTCTATAATCCACCTCCCAGAGCACTGGAAATAAAAGCAAAAGTAAACAAATGGGAACTAGTTAAAATTAAAAGCTTTTGCACAACAAAGGAAACTATAAGCAAGGTGAAAAGACAGCCTTCAGAATGGGAGAAAATAATAGCAAATGACATAACTGACAAACAACTAATCTCAAAAATATACAAGCAACTTATGCAGCTCAATTCCAGAAAAATAAATGACCAAATCAAAAAAATAGGCCAAAGAACTAAATAGACATTTCTCCAAAGAAGACATACAGATGGCTAACAAACACATGAAAAGGTGCTCAACATCACTCATTATCAGAAAAATGCAAATCAAAACCACAATGAGGTACCATTTCACACCAGTCAGAATGGCTGTGATCCAAAAGTCTACAAACAATAAATGCTGGAGAGGGTGTGGAGAAAAGGGAACCCTATTACACTGTTGGTGAGAAGGCAAACTAGTACAGCCACTATGGAGAACAATGTAGAGATTCCTTAAAAACTGGAAATAGAACTGCCATATGACCCAGCAATCCCCCTGCTGGGCATACACACCGAGGTACCAGAATTGAAAGAGACACATGTATCCCAATGTTCATCGCAGCATTGTTTATAATAGCCAGGACATGGAAGCAACCTAGATGTCCATCAGCAGATGAATGGATAAGAAAGCTGTGGTACATATACACAATGGAGTATTACTCAGTCATTAAAAAGAATACATTTGAATCAGTTCTAATGAGGTGGATGAAACTGGAGCCTATCATACAGAATGAAGTAAGCCAGAAAAAGAAACTCCAATACAGTATACTAACACATATATATGGAATTTAGAATGATGGAAATGATAACCCTGTATGCGAGACAGCAAAAGAGACACAGATGTATAGAACAGTCTTTTGGACTCTGTGGGAGAGGGAGAGAGTGGGATGATTTGGGAGAATGACATTGAAACATATATAAAATCATATAAGAAACAAATCACCAATCTAGGTTCAATGCAGGGTGCAGGATGCTTGGGGCTGGTGCACTGGGATGACCCAGAGGGATGGTGTGGGAGAGGGGAGGTGGGAGGGGGTTGTTCAGGATTGGGAACACATGTACACTCATAGCAGATTCATGTTGATGTGTGGCAAAACCAATACAATATTCTAAAGTAAAAATAATAATAATAAAGAAAGAAAGAACAGATTTGCAAGGAAAAAAAGAAAAGTAGAGATACTAAGGGAACATTTCATGCAAAGATGAACACAATAAAGGACAGAAATGCTATGGACCTAACAGAAGCAGAGGATATTAGGAAGAGGTGGCAACAATGCACAGAAGAACCATACAAAAAGGTCTTCACGACCCAGATAACCACGATGGTGTGATCACTCACCTAGAGCCTGACATCCTGGAATGCAAAGTCAAGTGGGCCTTAGGAAGCATCACTACAAAGTTACTGGAGGTGATGGAATTCCAGTTGAGCTATTTAAAATCCTGAAAGATGATGCTGTGAAAGTGCTGCACTCAATATGCCAGCAAATCTGGAAAACTCAGCAGTGGCCACAGGACTGGAAAAGGTCAGTTTTCATTCCAATCCCTAAGAAAGGCAATGCCAAAGAATGCTCAAACTACCGCACAATTGCACTCATCTCACACACTAGTAAATTAATGCTCAAAATTCTCCAAGCCAGGCTTCAACAGTAGGTGAACTGCAAACTTCCAGATGTTCAAGCTGGACTTAGAAAAGGCAGAGGAACCAGAGATCATGTTGCCAACATCTTCTAGATCATCAGAAAAGCTAGAGAGTTCCAGAAAAACATGTATTTCTGCCTTATTGACTGTGCTAAAGCCTTCGACTGTGTGGATCACAATAAACTGTGGAAAATTCTGAAAGAGATGGGAATACCAGACCACTTGACCTGCCTCTTGAGGAATCTCTATGCAGGTCAGGAAGCAACAATAAAGGACAGAACTGGACATGGAACAACAGACTAGTTCCAAATAGGAAGAGGAGTACATCAAGGCTGTATATTGTCACCCTGCTTCTTTAACTTATCTGCAGAGTAATCATGAGAAACGCTGGGCTGCAGGAAGCACAAGCTGGAATCAAGATTGCCGGGAGAAACATCAACAACCTCAGATATGCAGCTGACACCACCTTTATGGCAGAAAGTGAAGAAGAACTAAAGAGCCTCTTGATGAAAGTGAAAGAGGAGAGTGAAAAAGTTGGCTTAAAGCTCAACATTCAGAAAACTAAGGTCATGGCATCTGGTCCTATCACTTCATGGGAAATAGATGGGGAAACAGTGGAAACAGTGAGAGATTTTTAGGGCGGGGGCCCCAAAATCACTGCAGATGGTGACTGCAGCCATGAAATTAAAAGACATTTGCTTCCTGGAAGAAAAGCTATGACCAACCTAGACAGCATATTAAAACCAGAGACATTACCAACAAAGATCTGTCTAGTCACAGCTATGATTTTTCCAGTAGTATGTGGATGTGAGAGTTGGACTATAATGAAAGCTGAGCACCAAAGAATTGATGCTTTTGAACTGTGGTGTTGGATTAGACTCTTGAGAGTCCCTTGGACTGCAAGGAGATCCAACCATTCCATCCTAAAAGAAATCAGTCCTCAGTATTCATTGGTAGGATTGATGCTGAAGCTGAAACTCCCATACTTTGGCCACCTGACGCAAAGAGCTGATTCATTTGAAAAGACCCGATTCATTTGAAAAGACCCTGATGCTGGGAAAGATTGAGGGCAGAAGGAGAAGGGGACGACCGAGGATGAGATGGTTGGATGGCATCACCGACGCGATGCACATGAGTTTGAGTAAGCCCCGAAAGTTGGTGATGGACAGGGAAGCCTGGCGTGGTGCAGTCCTTGGGGTCGCAGAGGCGGACACAATTGAGCGACTGAACTGAGCTAAATAAAGCTGGAGCTGAAATGGTGTAATCCTCGTTCTCGCTCTGTCAGCGGCCTTTGCTAGTGTTTGCCAGCAGAGGGCAGTAGAGGGAGACTATGGGTCTGAAGGAAGTGATGGAAGTGCCCTCTTTTGTATTAATATTTGCTCTTGACCGCCAACTGTTAGAGTGACACACAGGCTTACTCCTTTACCCTGCTAGCGTCAGAGCATCAGCGCAACTCAGTTTGCCGCTTTCCTGTCACTCAAAATACCAGCCGCATCTTTCCCACAGTCAGGGACCCCAGCACTAGCCACCCAATGCTCCCTCTTCCAGAGGTCCGAGTTTCAGCTCGGAAAAGCTCCTCTTCTGGTTACTAAGTTTTAATAATTCAGGCTGCTTTCTTTTACATCCCCCAGCCTTAAGAGTGGGAGTTGGTTGCTACAGCGGCTACCTCCCTGAAACTTTACAGTTGACTTTATTACCCTTTTGGTTTCCTAGTAAACACTCATATTTATTCACAGTTTAGTTCACAGTTCTTCCTATTAAATTATCTCTGTTCAAATAACTGGTATGTTCTCCATCTCCTGTTGCCCAGACCTAATACAATTTGGGGATTTTTTAACAGTGAATTTTATTCTATTTTTTGAGGTATAATTGACATATAACATTATATTGGCTTAAGATGTACCCATAATGGTTCAATATTTTTATATACTGCAAGATGACCACCAAAATGTCTGATTGACACCCATCACCACATGAACTTACACAATTTTTCTCGTGATGAAAACGTTTAAGATCTATTCTCTAAGTAACTACAAAATACAGTATTATCAATGATGGTCACTGTGCTACATATTACAATGCTATGATTTACTTATTTTATAACTGGAAGTCTGTACCTTTTGACCGACTGCACCCATTTCTTCTGCCACATACCCCTTGCTCCGGCAACTGCCAATCTGTTCTCTGTGTGTGTGAACTCGTTGTGTGTTTGTGTGTGTGTGTGTGTGTTGGGGTTCTTTCTTAGATATACATATAAGTGAGACCATTTGTATTTCTCTTTCTTTTTATGGCTTATGTCACTTAGCACAGTGCCTTCCAGGTCCATCCACATTGTCTCAAATAGCAAGAATTCCTTTTATGCCTGAATTATGCATATATCAGGTTTCCCTGGTGGCTCAACGGCAAAGAATCTCACCTGACAATACAGGAGCCATGGGTTTGATCCCAGGGGCGGGAAGATCCCTGGAGAAGGAAATGGCACTCTACTCCATTTGCCTAGAAAATCCCAAGGACAGAGGAGCCTGGTGGGCTACGGTCCATGGGGTTGCAAAAAAGTCAGATATGACTTAGCGACTAAACAGCAACAACATGCATATGTCACATTTTCTTTATCTGTTTGTCCATTTGTGAAAGCTTAGGTTTCTTCCGTGTCTTGTCTCTTATAAATAATGCTGCAGTGAACATGGAGGTGCATATATCTTTTGAGTTAATCATTTTCTCCTTTGGATAAACACCCAGAACTGGAATTTCTAGATTGTATGGTAGTTCTATTTTTAATTTTTAAAGGAATGTCTGTTCTGTTTTCCATGATGGTTTCACCAGTTCACATTCCCACCACCAGCACTCAGATACTCCCTTTCTCTGTACCATCACTGATACTTCTCGTTTCTTGTCTTTCTGAAAGTAGCCATTCTTACAGGGGTGAGGTGATACCTCATTTTGCATTTGATTTGTATTGAATTAGATTCTTATTTAAGAAGACTACATCTGAGCTATAAGAATCTAGCTATTCACATAGCAAAATAATATAAAGCCAAATAAACATGCAGAATAATGATGCATTTCAAGAGATGAGAGAAGTTGGATTTATTAACATTCTGTGATACCCACTAACTTATGTTGAAAATTTCTCAGTTCACGTTGAATCATAATTTGAAATTGCATGACAACTCTGAGTTGCCAAGACGGCACTTGAGAACCTGAGATGGGGGAATTTACTGGAGGAACTTGGAACACAAAAAGGAAAAATGTGTACATTAAATATCCTATGTTTTAAATATAATATCCCATTGCTTTATCAATTATAAAAGCTATTTATATTCACAGCACAAAAGGTGGAAAAGAAATGCACAAAAGATAATTCAGAATCTCCACAGTTGTCTACTGTGCAATTAAATTTGACTTTTTAGTACTCAAGTTTTCAGTTTTTTATAGCATTAGAGCTCGCTTACTGTTTTGTAACTTGATTCTTTTATTTAATAAGATATGATCATTTTACTATGATCATAAGTAAGTAGTTTTAATATGTTGATATTTTGAACATTGTTGATATGCTTTCTCCCTTACCTTATCCATCTTCCTGCAGGGAATTGAACATGCATTTCAGAAAAAAAATGAAATGAGAGAGAACAAAGCAATAATCAGCTTCTGATAAGAAAACTAGTATTTTGCCATGAGAAAATTAACTTGAGAGGCAAGCGCTGTTGAGATAGGATTTTCAAATTTCTTTTATCTATCTCCCATTTAAAATTGCAACAATGCCTCAAGGATTGTGCTTCTAGAGCCCTCCCGGAGTTTGCAGAGATATGCCTTCTATACACACCAATAAATTCAGAATGCTTTCTTCTTGATGATATGAGATATGACATAGGGGATGTAACAGGAAAGGAGTAAGGTGATGTAAGGGCTTCCCTGGTGGCTCAGAGGTTAAAGCATCTGCCTGCAATGCAGGAAACCCAGGTTCAATCCCTGGGTTGGGAAGATCCCCTGGAGAAGGAAATGGCAACCCACTCCTGTACTCTTGCCTGGGAATCCCATGGAGTGAGGAGCCTGATAGGCTACAGTCTGTGGGGTCGCAAAGAGTCGGACACGACTGAGCGACTTCACTTTCACTCTCACTTTTAAGGTGACATAAAAAGGAAGGGACTGAGAGAAACAGGGGCTTCCTTAGTGACTCAGACGGTAAAGAATCCACCTGCAGTGCAGATGACCTGGGTTTGACCTCTGGTTGGGAAAAACCCCTGGAGAAGAGAATGACTACCCACTCCAGTATTCTTGCCTGGAGAAATCTGTGAACAGAGGAGCCCAGCAGCCTATAGCCCATGGGGTCACAAAGAGTCAGACACGACTGAGCGACTAACACACTGAGATAAGCAGATAGATGTGTGCTCTGGTTCTATGTCAGGATTGGACCTGTCCTGACACCAGGGCGATCCGGCTTTTCCTGACTACCTTTGGTTTCTATGTGACACAGGCAGGATCCCCAGACACTGCACATCCGCTGTGGAGCCTGTTAAAGGGTGTACCAGAAAGGGAATATGAGGGCGCTCTAGCAGTGATCATAAAGCAGTTTCTCTGCTTTTCTTTAGGCAGAGACACTGGCAGACCGTGAAGAGTCTTACTCTGCCAGGGAGACAAGGCTGGGGAAAGAGGGTCAGCACAGTCAGCCTAAATGCTCTGTCCTGAAAGCCAGCAGGCCATAGAATCCAGGCAGAGACATTGGGAGATTGTGTTCACCTGTGGCTGATTCATGTCAATGTATGGCAAAACAAATACAGTATTGTAATTTAAAAAATAAGTAAATTTTTAAAAAAAAAGAATCCAGGCAGAACGAACACTGCCCCAAAGACCAGCAGATCAAGCATAGATTCAAAGTCACCATGGAGATAAGAGGATCAACCCCGTTCTCTTCCAATGCCCTGAGTTCTCCAAAATTACCCAACCTTGTGTCCTTTCAAATGCATAGCAGCTTAGAGAGGGAACAGGAGAAGAAATTGAGAAACTGATTATTTTTATGAAAGTGTGGCTATTACCCAAAGTGACTAAGTTATCAGACTGGACTGCTTGGGTTAAACCTAGACTGAGAACTGGTCATTCTTCATACCAGCTTGTGGGAGAAGACTTGAGAGAGAAGGCTGTATACATTATAAAAAATTAAGAAGAGTGTATTTTCTCCACATTGCAGAGTCATAGTTTCAGTTTAGTTTTTCAATCCTATTCATGATGATTTCTAACATAACTGTAGGAGAGATACGATATTTCACAAGATTTGTTACTTGTCTATTACCAGCCATAACAAATTACCACAAATTAGCATTTTAAATACACCCATTTATTATCCCACAATTCCTGTAGTTCTTATAAGGCTGGAATGTTCTTATAAGGCAAGACCAGCAGTTCTCAGTTGGATCCTGGCTCCTTGTCCAAGCTCACTAATGTTTGACTGAATTCAGTTCCTTGAAACTATAGAAATCGTGTCCCTGTTTCCTTGACACAAGGGTCCCTTTTATCTCCAAACCAAAACAGAGCATTAGATCCTCATGCTTCAGATTTCTCTGTATTCCTCTTCTGCTTCTAACTTCTGAGCTTGCATAATTACACTGCTGCTGCTGCTGCTGCTGAATCACTTCAGTCGTGTCCGACTCTGTCTGACCCCATAGACAGCAGCCCACCAGGCTCCCCCATCCCTGGGATTCTCCAGGCAAGAACACTGGAGTGAGTTGCCATTTCCTTCTCCAATGCATGAAAGTGAAAATTGAAAGTGAAGTCGCTAGTCGTGTCCAACCCTCAGCGACCCCATGGACTGCAGCCTTCCCGGCTACTTCGTCCAAGGGATTTTCCAGGCAAGAGTACTGGAGTGGGTTGCCATTGCCTTCTCCGGGCACCCCCAAATATCCAGAACAATCATTCTATCTTAAGATAAACTGATTAGTAACCTTAATTAAAAGGAACATCTGCAAAGTGCCTTTTGCCATGTAACATAATATAACCACATGGGCACCACCCAGGGTGCAGAGATTATGGGAACCACAAGTCTGCCTGCTACATCTAATTGCATCTGGAAGAATTTGTTTTGCTGATTTCCTACTATTATCCTTTCAGGCTCTTTGCTTCTTTGTTTATAATAAATAGCTGAGCAATGAACACCCTTGTACAAAGCTTGAGCACAGGGTCAAGCCTATAAACTTTACAGAGGAATAATTGCTGATCGTACCCACAAAAAGCATACTATACATTAAGTAGTCACATATATTCAGCTCCCTAGCATGCATGCAGATAACTGGGAGCCTGTGAGAGCTATGTGAAGCTTTCGAAAGCAAAGCACTGCACAGCTATGGACTCAGTTTTACACATATGTACATTCTTTTTTAATATTCTTGTCCATTATGGTTTATCCCAGGACATTGAATATAGTTCCGTTTGCTACACAGCAGGCCGTTGCTGTCCGTCTGTTCTATATATAATAGTTTGCATCTAATAACTGCAGACTCCCAATCCAAAAAGAAAACGAAATAAAACAAAGCACCGTGATGTTCAGCATGGTGGGTGCACACTCCACCAACGTCTTGCAAACTCTGATTCCCTGGGAGTGCACATCCTGAGTACTCCTGCCACTTTTTATGCTTGTAGCATAAATCCAGAGAAATATGTCCTTTTCAGCAGTCTCTGGTGTCTGACCGTACAGAATGAAGTTGGAGCTTTGTCAGGATGCCATGGTTACGATACTTGCTTCAGAACAAGGCAAAGCATGCTTATCAGAAGCACCCGGGCCCAGGGGGCCCACTGGCACCCCAGCTTCAGGCTGCAGGCATTCTGCCATTCAGACTCACACACATGCAGGGGCCACCATGGAGGCAGCCCAGCACAGGTAACGTTCATGATCTCAAATAAAGTTTGAAAAAGAAGTTCTGGGAAATTCCTTCCAACATCCAATTTGTTTAACTTCAGTGAAGTAAGTAAAATCCTGTATGATCCTTCTGCCAAAATCTTTGTCAGTCCAAAATAAATAACCCAAGCTGAAAAATGTTTTAAAGTGTATAATCAGAAATGCAGAAGAAATTGTTATATGTAAAACAGAATTCTATATACAACCCTATGTTAATAAATTTTAAAATCTCAATTAAGTGGATAATTATACAGAAACTTTTAAAATTATATACTGCATTTAGGATTAAGCAGGAATGTGAATTTATCAAGTTTAGTGCATATAGATGGCATTAGGCAAATTATAAAATTCAACAAATGACCTGTGTTAATAGTTTAATTATTTGGAAATATTTATACTTCATCTTCACCTTGCTCCATGTATTAGCACTTAGTCCAGACAGATTAAAAAATACAGCCAAATATAAGACTATAAAGTACCCAGAGATGGTAAACACGACATTTAAATAATCTCATGGTATATCTGTCCTTTCAAACCAAGTGAGAAGCAACCAAGTTACTTACAAATAAATCTCTTTCAATCAGATGACAAAGATAAAACTGAGTCATTTTTTGTTTTATATTTCACTTAATTTTCAAAGATAATACAGCATCGTGCTTACAATCCTAAAGTTAGATTGTTGCCCATTTTGTGTGTGCCTTGGGAAAATTCTGTAATTTGCCCAAGGTACACTTTGTGCCTCGATTTTTTCAGCTGTAACAGGGGGTTAATAATAGCATTTTATCAGTTAAGATTGTTATGAGAAGTAAGCAAGTAAATACATGTTGAGAACTTAGAACAGGGTCTGGCATGAAGCAACCACTCAATAAATTTCTGCTTTTATAATACAGGCATTCTCCCTCTCTCTTGTTCTATGATTCCAATGAGAAATAAATTAAGATTCCAGATATACCCTCCATGTCATTTAAAATCTTTTCCCCACTTATTTACCTCATTCTTTTTCTCTGAGCCCAAAAGAATTCTTATTTTGTCATCACATTTTATGATTTGCATTTCTACAGAATATAATCCACTTTTCTCTGTCCCCTTTAATTAACTTCAAATTTTTGGAAACCACATTTTTCATTTCCAGGCAGACTTTCTGGGTGTCAGATTATTCACTTTTTATTCACTGCAGTCTTTTCTCTTACTCTCTTTAACTGATTTGAATTAGACTTTCTCATCTTTCCTTCTTTTACGTATAGCGCCTCCTTCAAATGTGTCATTTGCCTTGCTTGTTGAATTAAGCCAACCTTTTCAAACACTGAAATGTTTTACTCTCTGGTAATTTTTTCTCTGTGTTTGCCCATCTTCACAGGTGGGAGGGTGGGGAAAGCCTATGATTGTCTGAGATGATCAATAAGATAGTCTTTCAGAAATTCAGAGGCTTCCCTATTGGCTCAGATGGTAAAGCATCTGTCTGCAGTGCAGAAGACCCGGGTTCGATCCCTGGGTTGGGAAGATCCCCTGGAGAAGGAAATGGCAACCCACTCCAGTACTCTTGTCTGGAGAATCCCATGGACCGCGGAGCCTGGTAGGCTACCGTCCATGGGGTTGCAAAGAGTCAGACATGACTGAGCGGCTTCACTTTCAGAAATTCAGAGAGAGTTTCTTTCAGAGCTACAGTCCTTCCACAACTTTCAAAACTTATGAAGCAATAATGTCAGTTTAAGTTTTTATTTTTCCTTGCTGGACTTCTAAGTCACTGCATGGAGTAGGAAGAAATACATATTCAGTAGCTTGCCAGAGGTTTGCTTTCCTGAGCATACTATGAAGGCAAGATGTTAACGGGAGCAGGGGCCCTTCCTCTAACTAGTCGCCTCCAAGTCAGGAGGCAGCGGTGGAGTCCCCTCTTCAGGTAGCATGACAGTCTGAATGTACTCATGAAAAGTATAAGGATAACTGTTTTCAAACAGTCTGTCCCATGGCCCATCTTCCTCTTTCTGACACATAATAGGTGCTCAGTAGGGCTTCCAGGCGGCGCCTGCCAATGCAGGAGATGTAAAAGATGCAGATTCGATTTCTGGGTCAGGAAGATCCCCAGGGAGGACATGGCAACCCACTCCAGTATTCTTGCCTGCAGAATGGACAGAGGGGCCTGGAGGCCTACAGTCCATGGAGTTAAGGAGTCTGAAGTGACTGAACATGCACGCAGGCACGCAGGTGCACAATAAACATTTGTTAATAAATAAAGATTTCTTAAGTGGCCTTTTTTTCCTCCACATAAAATTAACCTTAGTCCCTTAGCTCCTTCATCAGTAAGTTTTTCTGGCGTATCTGTTGGAAAGAAATGACAGCCCACAAAACAGAGTTTATAGCACCATTTCTTGAAGAGATGCCATTTCCCTCTCATCAAAAACTGGGTTTCCCAGGTGGCACCAGTGGTAAAGAATCTGCCTGCCAATTCTGCCAGGAGACAGAAGAGACACAGGTTTGACCCTTGGGTCAGGAAGGTCCCCTGGAGAAGGGCATGGCTACTCACTCCAGGATTCTTGCCTTGAGAATTCCATGGACAGAGGAGCCTGGCGGTCTGCACTCATTTCACGTGCTGGCAAGGTAATGCTCAAAATCCTTCAAGCCAGGCTTCAACAGTACATGAACTGAGAATTTCAGATGGACAAGCTGGATTTAGAAAAGGTAGAGGAAACAGGTCAAATTGCCAACATTCTTTGGATCATAGAAAAAGCAAGGAATTCCAGAAAAACGTCTGCTTCTGCTTCATTGACTCCACTACAGCCTCTGACTGTGTGGATCACAACGAACTGTGGGAAATTATTAAGGGGATGGGCATTCCAGATTCCCTGACCTGCCTCCTGAGAAACCTGCATGCAGGTCAAGAAGCAACAATTAGAAGTGGATATGGAATAATGCTGCTGCTGTTGCTGCTAAGTCGCTTCAGTTGTGTCTGACTATGTGTGACCCCATAGACGGCAGCCCACCAGGCTCCCCTGTCCCTGGGATTCTCCCGGCAAGAACACTGGAGTGGGTTGCCATTTCCTTCTCCAGTGCATGAAAGTGAAGAGTGAAAGTGAAGTCACCCAGTCGTGTCCAACTCTTCACGACCCCATGGACTGCAGCCCACCAGGCTCCTCTACCCATGGGATTTTCCAGGCAAGAGCACTGGAGTTGGGTGCCATTGCCTTCTCCATATGGAACAATGAACTGGTCCCAAATTGGGAAAGGTGGACGTCAGGCTATGTATTGTCACCCTGCCTATTTAACTTATATGCAGAGTACATCATGTGAAATGTCAGGCTGGATGAAGCTCAAGTTGGAAGAAAGATTGCCAGGATAAATATCAATAACCTCAGATACCACCATTATGGCAGAAAGCAAAGATGAAATAAAGAGCCTCTTGATGAAGGGGAAAGAGGGGAATGAAAAAGCTAGTTTAAAACTCAGCATGCAAAAAACTGCGATCATGGCATCTGGTCCCATTGCTTCATGGCAAATAGTTGCCATGAAAAAATGGAAACAGTGACACGCTATTTTTTAGGCTCCAAAATCACTGTGAATGGTGATGGTAGCTATTAAATTAAAAGACGCTTGGCTCTTGGAAGAAAAGCTATAACAAACATAGACAGCATATTAAAAACTAGGGACATCATTTTGCTGACAAAGGTCCATAGAGTCAAAGCTACGGTTTTTCCAGTATTCATGTATGGATGTGAGAGTTGGACCACAAAAAAGCTGAATGCCAAAGAATTGATGCTCTTGAACTGTTGTGCTAGAGAAGACTCTTGAGAGTCCCATGGACTGCAAGGAGATCAAACCTGTCCGTCCTAAAGGAAATCAGTCCTGAATGTTCATTGGAAGGACTGATGCTGAAGCTGAAGCTCCAATACTTTGGCCACCTGATGTAAAGAGCCAACTCATTAGAAAAGACCCCGATGCTGGGAAAGATTGAAGACAGAAGGAGAAGGGAGCAACAGAGGATTATTTGGTTGGATGGCATCATTGACTCAATGGACATTAGTTTAAACAAACTCCGTGTGTTGGTGATGGACAGGGAAGCCTGCAGTCCATGGGGTCACAAAGAGGTGGACAGCATTGTGTGATGGAACACCACCACCAACAATATATAGATAGTAACATGAGATAAAATGCCAATTATACTAAAATGCAAAATTTCTAAAAGCTGCGTTTAACCTACCATCCCCTCTGACATTCAGTTCTTTTTTTTTTAATTTATTTATTTTTTAATTACAATACTGTATTTGTTTTGCCATACATTGAAATGAAACAGCCACAGGTGAACACAATCTCCCAATGCCAAAGCCCCCTCCCACCTCCCACCCCACATCCTCTTCCTGAATCATCCTGTGCTCCAGCCCCATGCATTCTGCATCCTGCATTGAACATAGATTGGTGCTTCGTTTCTTACAAGAAAGTATACATGTTTCAGTGCCATTCTCCCAAACCATCCCACCCTTTCCCTCTCCCTCAGAATCCAAAAGTCCGCTCTATACTCTGTGTCTCTTTTGTTGTCTCACATATAGGGTCATCATTACTATCTTCTAAATTCCATATATATGTGTCAGTATACTGTATTGGTGTTTTTCTTTCTGGCTTACTTCACACTGTATAATCGGTTCCAGTTTCATCCATCTCATTAGAACTGAGTCAAATTTATTCTTTTAAGGGCTGAGTAGTACTCCATTGTGTATATGTACCAAAGCTTTCTTATCCGTTCATCTGCTGATGGACATCTAGGTTGCTTCCATGTCCTGGCTATTATAAACAGCACTGCGATGAACATTGGGATACATGTGTCTCTTTCAATTCTAGTTTCCTCAGTGTGTATGCCCAGCAGTGGGATTGCTGGGTCATAAGGCAGTTCTATTTGCAATTTTTTAAGGAATCTCCACACTGTTTTCTATAATGGCTGTACTAGTTTGCATTCCCACCAGCAGTGTAAGAGGGTTCCCTTTTTCTCCACATCCTCTCCAGCATTTATTGCTTGTAGACTTTTGGATCGCAGCCATTCTGACTGGAGTGAAATGGTACCTCATTGTGGTCTTGATTTGCATTTCTCTGGTAATGAGTGAAGTTGAACATCTTTTCATGTGTTTGTTAGCCATCCATATGTCTTCTTTGGTGAAATGCCTATTTAGTTCTTTGGCCCATTTTTTTATTGGATCGTTTATTTTTCTGAAGTTGAGCTGCATAAGTTGCTTATATATCCTTGAGATTAGTTGTTTGTCAGTTGTTTCATTTGCTATTGTTTTCTCCCATTCAGAAGGCTGTCTTTTCACCTTGCTTACAGTTTCCTTTGTTGTGCAGAAGCTTTTAATTTTAATTATGTCCCATTTGTTTATTTTTGCTTTTATTTCCAGTATACTGGGAGTTGGATCATAGAGGATCCTGCTGTGATTTCTGTCGGAGAATGTTTTGCCTATGTTCTCCTCTAGGAGTTTTATAGTTTCTGGTCTTACATTTAGATCTTTAATCCATTTTGAGTTTATTTTTGTGTACGGTGTTAGAAACAGGTCTAGTTTCATTCTTTTACAAGTGGTTGACCAGTTTTCCCAGCACCACCTGTTAAAGAGACTGTCTTTACTCCATTGTATATTCTTGCCTCCTTTGTCGAAGATAAGGTGTCCATAGGTGTGTGGGTTTATCTCAGGGGTTTCTATTTTGTTCCATTGATCTATATTTCTGTCTTTGTGCCAGTACCATACTGTCTTAATGACTGTGGCTTTATAGTAGAGCCTGAAGTCAGGCAAGTTGATTCCTCCAGTTCCTTTCTTCTTTCTCAAGATTGCTTTGGCTATTCGAGGTTTTTTGTATTTCCATGCAAATCTTGAGATTATTTGATCTAGTTCTGTGAAAAATACTGCTGGTAGCTTGATGGGAATTGCATTGAATCTGTAGATTGCTTTAGGTAGTATACTCATTTTCACTATATTGACTCTTCCAACCCATGAGCATGGTATATTCCTCCATCTATTAGTGTCCTCTTTGATTTCTTTCATCAGTGTTTTATAGTTTTCGATATATAGGTCTTTAGTTTCTTTAGGTAGGAATATTCCTAAGTATTTTATTCTTTTCGTTGCAATGGTGAATGGAATTGTTTCCTTAACTTCTTTTTCTACTTTCTCATTATTAGTGTATAGGAATGCAAGGGATTTCTGAGTGTTGATTTTATATCCTGCAACTTTACTATATTCATTGATTAGCTCTAGTAGTTTTCTGGTGGAGTCTTTAGGATTTTCTATGTAGAGGATCATGTCATCTGCAAACAGTGAGAGTTTTACTTCTTTTCCAATTTGGACTCCTTGTATTTCTTTTTCTGCTCTGATTGCTGTGGCCAAAACTTCCAGTACGACGTTAAAAAGTAGTGGTGAAAGTGGACACCCTTGTCTTGTTCCTGACTTTAGGGGAAATGGTTTCAATTTTTCGCCATTGAGGATAATGTTAGCTGTGGGTTTGTCATATATAGCTTTTATTATGTTGAGGTATGTTCCTTCTATTCCTGCTTTCTGGAGAGTTTTTATCATAAATGGATGTTGAATTTTGTCAAAGGCTTTTTCTGCATCTATTGAGATAATCATATGATTTTTATTTCTCAGTTTGTTAATGTGATAAATTACATTGATTGACTTGTGGATATTGAAGAATCCTTGCATCCCTGGGATAAAGCCCACTTGGTCATGGTGTATGATCTTTTAATGTGTTGCTGGATTCTGATTGCTAGGATTTTGTTGAGGATTTTTGCATCTATGTTCATCAGTGACATTGGCCTGTAGTTTTCTTTTTTGTGGTGTCTTTGTCAGGTTTTGGTATTAGGGTGATGGTGGCCTCATAGAATGAGTTTGGAAGTTTACCTTCCTATGCAATTTTCTGGAATAGCTTCAGTAAGATAGGTGTTAGCTCTTCTCGAAATTTTTGGTAGAATTCAGCTGTGAACCGTCTGGACCTGGGCTTTTGTTTGCTGGAAGATTTCTGATTACAGTTTCAATTTCCATGTCTGTTAAGATTTTCTATGGACAGATCAACTAAACAGAAAATTAATAAAGAAACGCAAACGTTAAACGATACAATAGACCAGTTAGACCTAATTGATATCTATAGGACATTTCACCCCAAAACAATGAATTTCACCTTTTACTCAAGTGCACACGGAACCTTTTCCAGGGTAGATCACATTCTCGGTCATAAATCCAACCTTAATAAATTCAAAAAAATCGAAATTATTCCAAGCATCTTCTCTGACCATAATGCACTAAGGTTAGATCTCAATTATAGGAGAAAAGCTATTAAAAATTTCAACATTTGGAGGCTGAACAACACCCTTCTGAATAATCAACAAATCACAGAAGAAATCAAAAAGAAATCAAAATATGCATCGAAACGAATGAAAATGAAAACACAACTACACAGAACCTTTGGGACACTATAAAGGCAGTCCTAAGAGGAAAGTTCATAGCAATACAGGCATACCTCAGGAAACAAGAAAAAAGTCAAATAAATAACCTAACTCTACACCTAAAGCAACTGGAAAAGGAAGAAATAGAGAACCCCAGAGTTAGTAGAAGGAAAGAAATCCTAAAAATTAGGGCAGAAATAAATGCAAAAGAAACAAAAGAGACCATAGCAAAGATCAGCAAAGGAAAAAGCTGGTTCTTTGAAAGGATAAATAAAATTGACAAACCATTAGCCAGACTCATCAAGAAACAAAGAGAAAAAAATCAAATCAATAAAATTAGAAATGAAAATGGAGAGATCACGACAGACAACTCAGAAATACAAAGAATCATAAGAGACTACTATCAGCAATTATATGCCAATAAAATGGACAACTTGGAAGAAATGGACAAATTCTTAGAAAAGTACAACTTTCTAAAACTGAACCAGGAAGAAATAGAAAATCTTGACATTCAGTTCTATACAAAATCATCCCAAGTATTTGGTCTTTATTTGATGACTTTTTGTCACTTTCCAAAGATTGTAATACTCTTGCCACTTACTTACCATAAAAATATTTTAAATGGGACTGTATTTATGAGGACTATAAGCCACAAGTAAGTAAGTCATGAAATTGCAGAGTAGAATAAGATCATTCACACCTTAATATTACTTGAGGGGAGAATATATCTAGTATTTCTCACATTATTTGTTTCATTCACAATCAAATAAAGGATTCTGCTACTTCAGAAACACAACCAAATCAGGAATTTGCTTTCCCCAGTTCAGTTTCATGAGCTCAAGGTTCTTGTTGTTAAAGTCACAGACGAGAATCACCTGTAGAGGGTTTTTCAAAAAAAAAAAATACAAATCCCCTTTTGATCTGGAATGAGAATGAGGAGCCAAGTGTATGTATTTTCTTAAGAAGCTCTATAAAAAAATTATGATAAGCAGTCAGGCTTCAGAACTGTTGATTTGAATCTTTCTGTTTCCTGACATAAAGAGGATCAAGAGTGATATGGACGCAGCATCCCCGGGACCATAAGTGCACCAGCCTTAAATCTGCATAAAGCATCATCATACCTGTTACTCCTCTTAAGTCTGATACCAACTGAATGCCATAGAGAAATAAATGTTTCCATTTTACCTTCAACCGAATTCAGAGGCAGTGAGTGATTCAAGGGTCAGCCGGCTGGGAAGTGAGAGAATTACAAGTCAGGTCTTCGCTTGATTTTAAGACAGTTCTCCTTCCTTAGCACCAGATGTAGCTTTTATGACATCCTGCCCATCCAGTTTTCTTTGCCCTCACTCCTAGCACTCCTGTTGTTGATACTCTTTTGGAAACCCATGTCTTTTAACTTATTTCTTATTTTAGGGCTGTGATCTAGTCAAGGAATCATATTTTTTCTCTTATCCAAGGTAAACATTATGATTCAACACACCCAACATACCCTCTCCAACATCTACCAAAGGTTTTATCTCTTTGTTTATCTAAGATTTCTGCCTTTAAAATCTTCCTCCTTGGATCAACATGGTCTTTTCTTCCCTGGTTACTTTTACGGACCACTGAAGAAAACCACACACTCTGTGAACGGCTGCTCACTCTCCATCCTCATCAAGAACATCTGGGTCACTCAGCAGTCCATTTCAGTGTTCACACTTTATTCACTCCCCAATGCCTGCTTTTCAAAGCTTTTCTCACTATCTAGTCACTTTGCAACTTGCTGTCAGCAGGTATCTGTCTCAGTGCTACCGCTGAAAGTTCTCATTTGAAGAACCCCTGACATCCAAATCCCAGAGAAGGCAATGGCGCCCCACTCCAGTACTCTTGCCTGGAAAATCCCATGGACGGAGGAGCCTGGTGGGCTGCCGTCCATGGGGTCGCGAAGAGTCAGACAGGACTGAGCGACTTCACTTTCACTTTTCACCTTCCTGCATTGGAGAAGGAAATGGCAACCCACTCCAGTGTTCTTGCCTGGAGAATCCCAGGGACGGGGGAGCCTGGTGGGCTGCCATCTATGGGATCACACAGAGTCGGACACGACTGAAGCAACTTAGCAGCAGCAGCAACATCCAAATCCAGAGGAATCGTGTTCGTTTCTGGCCTTATTTGACCCCTCTGTGGGGTGTGATGCTAGATTATCCCACTTTTCTTCAAATTGCCTCTTTCCTTTACGCCTTTCTCAACTGATTGTCTTATTTCCTTCTTTATATTTTTTTCAGGCCACTCATCTTTTCATAGCCATTGCGTAATGATGTTTCCTGAGGACACCGTAGGCTTTTGTCTTTAACTTCTCACTCTATATAGTCTCCATGGGAAAAATCACCTGCTCCTTTAATTTGAAACATCCCATATATGCCAAATAATCCTTGCGTCTATTACTGTGGCACCAGGACTTTGAAAGGATTGGGAGCTGATCCAGGAAACAGATAAGGCCATGAGGTGGCAGTAGCACCTCCAGCTTCATTTTGGTGATATTACGGTAGGTTTCATATGGGGAGAGTGCCTCACAGCAGGAGACACTGGGGATGAGGACAGGGAACCCTTGGAGAAGAGAAAGTGGTGGGAGGGGGGACTTAGAACCTAAATGATGTCTCTCAGAAGTGCAGACGGGAATCTCTGAATCAGAGAATTCCAAAGGGCTGAAGCAGCTTGGGGCTTTATATTAATAGTGCCAGGGGTTTTATCTATCTATAGCTAGCAGGTGTTGGGTGCAGTTTCATGGGGTATGCAAAGCAGGCAGGCTCTAAATCGCTAGAAATCTGCTTGCTAGGTTTATATTTAAAACAGTCAGATATGTAAAAATTTGAATTTGGCATTTGCAGGCTTTTGCACTGTGGGTCTCAGCCTGCTGTGAAGAAATAAACAACCTAGCGACCAATATACAGAGACCACTTTGGGTCCTTTATGTAACAGTATCCCACATTTCTGGATGAACTCCAGGAACCTCAATATCTTTCCACAAAATGTGGTTTCATGTTCTCTTATTTTGTCTCAGTGAAAAGAATACTGTATCACTGAAGCTAAAGCAACCCTCCTTATCTTCAAGTACTTTAACCACACTATTGTCTGCTCTCTATACATATCTTATTTCATCTCTTGCCTACCACTTCCATCACCAGTGCCTGAGAGTATGGTTTCTCTATATCTTGCACAGATTATTGTCCAAGTCTCAACTAACCCTCCTCTCTCTAGTCCTACTGTTGCCTGATACATCTTTGTACCACCATTAAGGTAATTTTTCTAAAACTCAAATATTCTGATGTCCATTTGCTTGATTAAAACTCTTTTAAAACTCTCCATAGTATAGAAGAGGAGTTTGCAAACTATGATCAGGCAGTCAAGCCCAGCCCTCTTTCTGATTTTGTAAGTAGAGACTTATTATCAATAGAACAGAGCCATTCCCGTCAGTTACATACTGTCCACAGATGTTTTCACACTACCGCTGAGTTGAGCAGTTTAAACTTTCCTTCAATCTTTGCCAGCATCAAAGTCTTTTTCAGTGAGTCAGCTCTTCACATCAGGTGGCCAGTGTATTAGAGCTTCAGCTTCAGCATCAGTCCTTGTAGTGAATTTTCAGGGTTGATTTCCTTCAAGACTGACTAGTTTTATCTGCTTGCAATCCAAAGGACTTTCGAGAGTCTTCTCTAGCACCACAATTAGAAAGCATCAATTCTTCAGCACTCAGCATTGCTTATGGTCCAACTCTCACATCCATACATGGCTACTGGAGAAAAACCATAGCTTTGGCTGTAAGGACCTTTGTTAGTGAAGTGATGCTTAGAATATGTTTTGTACTGTGTCTTGTTTTAAAATAAAGCACTAAACTGTTTTGTAAGAAAATACCAAACTGTCTTCCACAATGGCTGTGCTGCTGCTGCTGCTAAGTCACTTCAGTCGTGTCCAACTCTGTGCGACCCCATAGACGGCAGACTCCAGGCTCCCCCATCCCTGGGATTCTCCAGGCAAGAACACTGGAGTGGGTTGCCATTTCCTTCTCCAATGCAGGAAAGTGAAAAGTGAAAGTGAAGTCGCTCAGTCGTGTCCAACCCTCAGCGACCCCATGGACTGCAGCCTTCCAGGTGCCTCCATCCATGGGATTTTCCAGGCAAGAGTACTGGAGTAGAGTGCCATTGCCTTCTCCCCCACAATGGCTGTACCGTTCTGCATTTCCATTGGCAATGAATGAGAGTTCTTGTTACTCCATACCTGCACCAGCCTCTGATATTGTCAGGGCTCCCGATTTTGGTCATTCTAACAGGTCCGTATTTAGTGGCATGTCATTGTTTCAATTTGCATTTCACTGATGACATATGATATTGAGCATCTTTCCATATGTTTATTTTCCATCCACATATCTTCTTTGTTGACGTGTCTGTTCGGATATCTTGCCAATTTTTTAATTGGGTCGTTGCCTTTCTTCCTGGTAGATTTCACATAAATAAACTTTTACAATAATTACATTATCATCATCAAGATTACTAATAATTACACAAAGCATTTGTGTTTACCAAGTACCAGGTAATGTGAAAAGTATTTTGCAAACATTATCTGATGTAATAATAACACTTTAAGTTTATCCATGGATAAGCAGCTGAAAGAGACTTAATAACTTATGTAAGATCACATAGCAAATAAAGAAGTGGATCAGAATTGCTATAGCTACCCAGTCTTTGAATCTCTGACCAGAACCTTAACCACTGCACAACACTCCTTCCCTTCCTTCTACTAACTGTGACAGGTTTACTTCTTTAGGTCAAGCTAAGAACATCAGAGAATAAGGAGTAGTATATTGGGTGTCAGGATCCATGGATACATGATTCAGTGTAACAATGATACATCTGTATCTGATTAGAAATTAGAGACAAGAAACATATCTACATTTAAAAAGAAGACAAAAAGCCAGGGAAACAGCTCTTAATGTTTCTACTTAAAATAGACTACTTTGAGTGTTACTTTTTCCATTTTAGAGATATTAAATCTCCTCCTACAGTCAAATAGGCAACATTTTAAACTGTAAGGTTTTTCCTCTCCTAAGTCACAATGGGCCAATTAACAAATTCTAATTTAGTCTTCTAGCCCTTTTCATCTGAATCAATTACTTTAATCCAAATAAGACGATCATCATAATGCATTTAGCATGCTGAGTGAGGACTTCTTTTGGAGACATCTCTGGACAGTAAGGCGATTAGTAGAAATTATAAATGTTATACACATATTATGTAAAAGATGAAAATAAGGATGTTTATTAAACTTAGCAGAGTTCTTGTGCTTACACTAATGTAGATTGATTAGAGTCCCATTTATTGGGATGGACACTTTTAAACCTCAGCTGACGCTACAGCCCTGCCGGCAGCTTCAGTCTGGGTGGCTACTGTCCCTCCTACACCTTCTCTGCCTGCAAAGTGTGGTTTTTCCTGATTATTAAAATTTCACTTCCAGAATGGAAACCAAATTCCCTTCAGCTTCCTCAGGCATGCAGGACTAGAGAAATCTCCGGTAGAGTCAAGCCTCTGGGAGAAGTTTCCAGCTTTTACCTCTAACCCTGCCATCTCACACCACTCCCCAGGCCATTGTTTGAAAACCAGGGCCTCCTGACCTAATCAGAGTCCTCTTCTCACTCCACCGCACTTTCTCCTGTGTGCCTCAGGTCTTCCTCTCTCTCTGTAGTTACCTTTGCCTTTATTCTGTCTTAAATCCTCCTGCCTTTTAGTCTCCTTCCTGTTCTGGAGTATAAATGCACGTGTGCTATGTCCTAAGACACTTCAGTCGTGTCTAACTCTTTGCAACCCATGGCTCCTCTGTCCATGTAATTCTCCAGGCAAGAAAATTAGAGAGGATTGCCAGTTCCTTCTCCAGGGGATCTTCTTGACTCAGGGATCAAACCTGCATCTCTTACATCTCCTACATTGGCAAGCAGGTTCTTTACTGCTAGAATTTAATTATTCAACACATTCATTGCTATTCTCTCTGAGAAAAGAGATGGAGAAGCATGTGAAGAGAAAATATAGAAAACCTATGCAGGGAAATGACAAAGGTTCTGGCTATCCACGCCACTCACATTTTTGGAGTTCTCATCTCTGATCTATGGTCTTTGACCACATAACCTAACATATAGAAAATCTGATGGTCTTGAATTCTCTTCTTTCCATTGAAAGTATGGGTTTCTTAAATGGCTCTTACCCAAACATCACCCTGTTACTAGGCCTCATCCTAAGAAACAAAAGCTACTCTCCTTGAATACCTACTAGAAATAAGGAACTGGGATGTTGCTTTTTGATTATGATTTTATCTCAACCACTTTGTATATATCCATTGTACAGAAGAGAAAACAGGCTCAGAAACATTAGTCATTTGTCCCAAGCATAAAATGTTCATACAGTACACAACAAGGATGTGAAGCTATGTCTTTGATTCCTCAGTCTATTCCCATTTTACAATACTGCCCTTTCTCTCCAGAAATTATATTGGAATCTTTTATAAGAATGAATGGTCAAGAATACTCAAGATAGTCTTGAATTGTAAATGGGCCATTTGCTCTGTGACCAGCCTGATGAAGCAGTCACTCTCCACCACACTCTTAACATCCCTCCTCTCAGAGACAGACATAAACAGGGAAGTTTATGTTGGAAGTCTTGTTGACTTCTAGTTTAGGAAGGAAATCAGATAATTTCCTCATCTATAATGTGGATAGTAAAATCTCTAAGGTCCTGTCTCCTGGATCACAAGGCTCTCTAGAACAGAAACTACGTCTAATTCATCACTCTGTATACAGCATGCTCTATCTAGAGCACATAAAGAATGTTGGGTGCCGAACAGATGCTCAAGCATTTTTATTAAAAATCTGAAGTGAAATATGTACATCCATAACTCAAGGATGCTATGTTTCATCATTTTCCCAGTCGATAATAATAAAAAACAATAACTGGAAAACATTCCAAATTTAAGTGACATCTAATTTAACACCAACATTATGGAACACTTCTGATAAAACTTCTTATTAATTCTTCTTCCATCCTGTCACTGAGCAAATAAGGAAATAATCAGAAAACTGAGGTTCTACTGAATTGTCCAAAATTGTGAACCTCTGTATTATACATTCAAATCCATACCCGATTTCCTTCAACTCTTTAACAAACAAGGCTTCATTACTCTGCCTGTGAGTAGCACTGACAGAAAGAAATAGAAACATCAGTGCAAACTGACCTATCACACTATTTTCAGTACTAAATCTTGTTAAAGCGGGATGAACTCACACATTCGTCTTGAAAGATAATTTAAAGACATGAGTATGTGCTTGCAACAAATACATTCTTTTTCACTGAAGTATATTTGCTGTAGAATACTGTATGTTACAGGCATACAATATCATGATTCACAATCTTAGAGATTATATTCCATTTATAGCTATTGTAAAACATTGGCTATATTCCCTGTGTGGTGTAACATATCCCTGTAGCTTATTGTATACCTAATAATCTGTGCCTCTTAATCCCCTGTCCCTTTACTGCCCCTCCCTTCCTCCTTCCCTCTCCCCACTGGCAACTACTAATTTCTTCTCCATGAGACTGCTCTTTTGTTATAGTCACTAGTGTGTTACATTTGTTTCGATTCCACACTTAAGTGATATCACACAGTATCTCTTTCTCTGTCTAACTTATTTCACTTATGCCCTCCAAGTATGATGCCCTTCAAGCCCATCCTTGTTGCTCAAATGGCGAAACTTCACTCTTTTTTATGGCTGAGTAGTATTCCAGTGTGTGTGTGTGTGTGTGTGTGTGTGTGTGCGTGCGCGTGCGTATGTGCACATTACCCCTTCTTTATCCGTTCATCTGTTGATGGACACTTTGGCTGTTTCCATCTCTTGACAGCTGTAAACAATGCTGTCATGAACATTGGGGTTCTTGAATCTCTTTTATTGCTGTGCTTGTTTTTTCAGATACATACTTGGGAACGGAATTGCTGTGTCATTTGGTAGCTCTATTTTTAGTTTGTTAAGAAGCCTCCATGCTACTTGCCACAGTGGCTGCACCACTTTACACTCCCACCAACAGTGTACAGGATTCCGTTTTCTCCCCATCCTTGCCAATATTTGTGGTTTATGTTCTTTTTGATGATAGCCATTCTGACAGGTATGAGGTGGTATCACACTGCATTAGTCTGATTTTCATTTCCCTGATGATTAGTGATACTGATCATCTTTTCATGTGTCTGCTGGCCATCTGCGTGCTCTCTTCAGAAAAAAATGTCAGTTTTTCTGCCCATTTTTAATTAGGCTGTTTTGATTTTGAGATAATATGAGCTGTTTACTTATGTTGGATATTAATCCCTTATGGGTTATATCATGTGCAAAGCAACAAGTATGTTCTTAATCTGAAATGTCCCTTACACGTAAAAATCAAATTGTGACGAGCCACCAATTAAAAGACAACTAGTGTTCCACTGATCAAACTATTTTATAGCACTTCTTAAAATTACCAACTAATCTGTGATTTAAAAGCATCATGCAGAAGGTGGACAAAAACTCCTGTCAGGGATTTTGTAACTGTCAGGATTTGCTCAGGTTGCATACTTCTATGTCATTATGCCCAGAAAGTAGTGGCTACAAGGGATGATGACACCACATAAGTCAGAATTTTTAAGTACATTCCTAATAGTACATGGGCCTCCGTGGTGGTGCAGATGATAAAGCATCTGCCTGCAATGCGGGGAGACCCAGGTTCGATCCCTGGGTCAGGAAGATCCTCTGGAGAAGGGAATGGCAACCCACTCTAGTATGCTTGCCTGGAGAATTCCATGGACAGAGGAGCCCAGCTGGCTATCGTCCACGGGGTCACAAAGAGTTGGACACGACTGAGTGACTACAGTTTCACTTTCACTAATAGTAGATGAAGAATCATTTCCATATTGATATTTTCATGGTATAGACTTATATTTTTAAATTCCTTTTGCTTTAAGTAAAGAAATACTGTGGTCAAGGTACGTCCTTTAATTCTCACTAAATATAAAGACCCCAGAAGCCTCCATAGTTTTAAACATAGTTCATTTAATGAAGTTTGTGTGGCGACATCAGCATTCAGACTGCTCAGCTTCAAGAACACACTTTCTGGCCCTTATCTTCTCTGGGATGAAAAGACAACATAATTATCTGCCTCAGAAACATTTGTTTGCCTCATACACAGCTTCTCTCTCCTCCAGCATGTCCAAGGCAGGCTGCCTAGCTCTGAGTGCTGAGGTGAGTTCACTGAGAGGGCAGCAAATTGTGAGCTTATGAAGGCCAAGCCAGGCTCTCTATTAGAATGGCAAGTGTGGAGAGACCCACGCAAAGCCCTAGCCACCAGCTTCACAGAAACTGCTCCTAAAGCCTTCACTGCAGGCAGAGGTGTGAGCTGAGCTGCCAACTGGAACCAGTGAGGTGGTCAGAAGCAGTAGTTACAGGCAGCTTCGAATTCCAGTCCAGGGAAATTCTAATAAAACTAAACATTAATAAAAAAGACTGATGTGTTTGCACTTGCATGTGACTTTCCGCATACGCACAGGAATAGCCAGCTTTGGCACACAAATCAAGAGGGGCGTAATAGGGTACCATTTCATCATCCAGGACACAGCACATTTATATAAATACACACACACACCATCCGTATGTTTCTAATATATCATATATTTTTATAACCTATTTTCTTTACATGAACAATGTGTTGTTAGCATGCTGGCATTTCTACAGCAACATTCTTCTTGGCTGTGCCGGGTCTTTGTTGCTGCACAAGAGCTTTCTCTAGTTGCAGCGTGTGGGATTCTCCTTGCGGCGGCTTCTCTCGTTGCAGACCCCCAGCTCTAGGTGTTCGGGCTTCAGCGGTTGCTGCACGTGTGCTCAGGAGTTGTGGCTCTAGAGGGCAGGCTCAGTGGTTGTGGCATGTGGGCTTAGTTGCTCTGTGGCATGTGGAATCTTCTCAGACCAGGAATCAAACTAGTGTCCCCTGCACTGCAAGGCAGATTCTTAACCACCAGCCCTCCAGAGAAGCCCTAAACAGCATTTTTAATGTCTGCATGGTATTCCACTATATGGATATATTTCTTTATTTAACTAATCTGAATATTTAATAATTTGGACATTTCTAGTTTGAAGTTATTTTCAAATGCTGTAAGAAATAGAAATGGAAAAATATGTTTGCACACATATCCAATGATTTCCTTAGGTAAAATCTGTAGAAGTGGAATTATTAGTGACAAGGTTTTGTGTGGTTAAATAGCTAACACACTGCCATGATGCTCTATAAGAAAGTTCACACCCAACAGCAGAGAATGATTGCACAGGATTAGAGAAAACTGCCCATTTGATATATAGGAATCGAGAATATCTTGGAATGAATAGAATTTTATTTGGATCTTAGTGAGATTGAACAAGATTTCATAAATTCATTGAGTTCTTTGTGTCTTGTGTTTTGTTAATTCCTTAATTATGACTGTTCCTTATATTCCATAGGGTTTGAGGCCTTTATGGATCAAGATTATGTATAAGATTTTTGAAAATAACCTTTTGGCAAAGATTTTACAACAGTAGTTTGCCACTTTGTCTCAATTTTTAGTGATGTTTTAGGATATATGAATTTTTAGTGATCAAATGTGTTAATAATTCCTGTGTGATATGGGATATATTTTCTAGAAATTCCACTGCCATTAAGAAATCACATAATTAACATAGTAAACCTGGGTTTTACATGGGATTATTTGGTCAAGAGAGAATTCTCCTTCTTTCTTTCAGTATGATGTGAAATAGGACTCTGTCCCCAAATCTCATCACTTTCCGAACTCAGAAACATGAACTCTATCTAGATTTATTTATAAAGCAAATTAGGTTTCTGCTTTGCATTATATGTATATCTTCATTCCTAGGAGAGAAATGAAAGACGGAAATCAGGTAAGATATTTCTAAATGCTTCCTGTCCCTTTATCAACAAATGGTTTTCTTGCTCCATATACTCTATCTATCATTAATTTACTTTTGAGTCTAGATTTAGGAAAAAGGAGATTTAGGACTTAGAGAGGATGAAACTAGATCAGAGAAACTAAGAGAAAAATAACATATGAAAAAAGAAAATATATATATACTTTTGATCACAGTTGAATTATGCAAAGACGAGGCAGACAGAAGGAGAAAGAGCTTATGAGAAGTCATGTCTCGCCGGCTCTGCTCCCCATGGGACAGCAGCAGATGGACCAGACAGAGGCAGTTCTACAGCTCCTGGTTCCCTCAACCTGAATGCACATGCCAGAGACTCAGCTGTGTACCCAAATCTGTTAGAGGATATGGAGGTACTGAAAGGATAGGCAGGCCAGAAGAGTCCTAGTTTCAAGCAAAGGCCCCTCAAGATATGAGAAAATTGACACCAGAGGCAAATAATGGTGACTGTTCATTGCAGTGTATAGTTTCATCGTATCTCCTCAAAAAGTCAGATGGAACAAGTCATACCACAGAAGTCACCAAGGAGAGATCAGTTCTGCCTGGTCATTCCATGGCAGCCACACAAAATGAGCCAGGTAGATCCAAGGATCCTACCTCTTCCGTTTTCACAAAGTCATATCATCTCAATCACCTCCCTCCCCCAAACTACTACTAGGAATGATCTTTGAAAAGGCAAGCATGAACATAATCATTTGCCTGAGTCATCCAAGCAGAGACTCATTTTCTTTGAAAGGCAACTTAAATTACTGGAAAGAACACAGATTATAAATTTGGACTAAATACAGTTATTTTCTTTTTTACCCACCCCACTGTAGGATGGCAGGGAACTCATGCAGAAAACAAGGACAGTTATAAAGGAATAAATTCTAAACTGCTCTGCACACCCCAGTTACTGAGATTGAATTTGTTATACTAATACAACACAGACATGTATACATGCACACATTTTCCTTCCTTTTCATTTTTCCAGTTGTTTTATAATGATAACATACTGCATTTTCTTAGAAGAGAAGAAACATTCTTTTTTGAAAACTGACCCTGTCTTCTTGATAGTTCCTCAGCAGCTATGTATCTCAATAGACTTCAAAAGCAGTTGGAGTATTTTACTTAAGCATATTTTCCATGTGTTTACTTCACAGCCAACTTGGTAAATCTGAGTTTCACCAACACAAATATCCAAATCATAGGCTACCACTGTCTATAATGCATATTTAAAGAAGATCTCCAAATTTTTCATCTGAAAATTAAATTTCAGAGATGAATTGGATGAGAAAGGCATAGATGTTTTACCTTACACCAAATGTGATCTAATTCTATTTTTAAAAGAACATATTAGCAAAGCTACTGCTGTTGAAAAGGACAATTAAAACTTAATAAATTATTCCTAGGGACTTGAAAAGATACACCCACCTTTTCCAGACCCTTTATGAGTCATTCCTAAATGGATTTATTTCATCTTGAATTAGACTCAGAGTTGTCCTTAGATAACAGTAAAAATTAAGGCAATAGTGAAGTTGAAGACCTCATTTATTAAGCACTTACTGTGTGCCAGGCACTTGAAGCGCATTATAGGATTTAATCTTTCCAACAATCCTTTGAGGAAGTACTGCACTTATTCAGATGTTAACAATTTAGCAAACTGGGACTCAAGAACGTGAATTAGCTCACTCAGGTCTGCAGTTAGGGAGCAGCATGCCTGTCATTCAAGTCTGCGTCCTCCAAAGCCAGAGTCTGTACTTGCCCTTCTGCTTTTATCCTCAGAATATGTTTGCATCTAAGTATCAATGGAGGCAGTGCACTTAGAGGCTGGAAGTCCACATTCACATCTTACCTTTGCCCAGTCTTTACTGCATCATGCGGAGAAGGCAATGGCACCCACTCCAGTGCTCTTGCCTGGAGAATCCCGTGGACAGAGGAGCCTGGTGGGCTGCCGCTGGGGTCGCACAGAGTCGGACATGACTGAGCAACGCGGGTGCGCTGGAGACGGGGAGCCGGGGGGGTGCCGCTGGGGGGGGGAGAGTTGGACACGACTGAGACTTAGCAGCAACAGCAGTACCGAATCATGCTAAACAAATGACCTGTAACATACTTTTTGAAAATCAAGGGATTTTGTGATTATTAAATAGATTTCCATTTCTCCCTCTAACAGAAAAAGGTAACACTACCTAACTCACAGTTGTTTTGAAGGTTTTATTAGATAATGCAATCATCTCCCTGATCTACAGTCTTGTTTTTGTTTCATTTAACCATGGTTAGTTGTGGTCCACAAATATTAAATGGAAAATTCCACAAATAATTCATAAGTTTTCAATTTCACATCATTCTGAGTGACAGGATGAAATCTCAGGCTGTCTGCTCCATTCCCTAAGGGGACTGAATCACCCCCTTCGTCCTGCACATCCCCCTGTTACTCACTTAGTAGCCACTTTGGTTCTCAGAGCAACTGTCTCAGCCCTTGTGTTCAGCTAATACTTCTTTTACTTAATAATGGCCCCAAAGCTCAAGAGTAGTGATGCTGGCAACTCAGATACGCCAAAGAGGAGCCAAGTTCTTCCTTTAGTGAAAAGGCAAAAGTTCTCAACTTAATAAGGAAGAAAAAAAAAAAATGCTGCGGTTGCTGAGACCCACGTTAAGAACAAATCTTCTAACTCTGAAACTGTAAAAGTAAAGAAATTCACACTAGCTTTGCTGTCACATCTCAGGCTGTGGAAGTTCAGCCACCATGCAGGCTAAGTGTTTTAGTTAAGATAGAAAGGCATTAAAATTGTATTATGAGATATTTTGAGAGAAAGACCACATTCACATAACTTTTATTACAGTATACTGTTGTAATTTTTCTATTTTGCTGTTGATTATTGTTGGTAGTCTCTTACTGTGCCTATTTATCTTTTTTAAGATTGATTTACTCTGGTTGTGCTGGGTCTCCCATTGCTGTGTGCAGGCTTTCTCTGGTTACAGTGCTAGGGCTCACTGCGGCGGCATCTCTGGTTGTGGAGCACAGGCTGCAAGCACACGGGCTTCAGAAGTGATGGGGCACAGGCTTAGTCTTCCTATGGTATGTGGGATTTTCCTGGACCAAGGATTGAACTCGTATCCCCTGCATTGGCAGGCAGATTCTTCACCACTGAGCCACCAGGAAAGCCCCTATGCCTAATTTATAAATTAAACTTTATCATAGGTATGCAACAGGAAAAAGCATAGTATGCATGGTGTTCAGTGTTATCCACGGTTTCAAGCATCCACTGGTGGGCTTAGAACATATCCCCCACAGAGAAGGGGGACTACTGTATATAGAGTACATTTTCCATATACAGTCAGATCCTTGTAAATTATAGCAATTATCAGATTTGTATATTTAAAACCAATTTTATTTTAAAGCACTTCGTAAGTATAAGATGATGCTAGTCTTCCAGAAAGTAGGCCATAGAACAATGAACATACCCTTGAAGCATACAGACAGTGTTAAACAAAGAGCTATGCATCTGATGAGAGGAGCTGTGCTTTCCTGCCCTCTGATAGTTTCATCCAACCTCATGTCCCATGACTTCCCGACAGATCCTTTCTGTGTATCCCTCAGAAGCACAAGGGTCCTCCTAGACCATGTTCCTTTCTTCCTGCTCTGCTTACTCAACTGGAAAGGCTCTTCTCTGTGAAAAGCCTCCTCCTATAGCAAATCATGGAGCTTTGGGAACAACAAAGGTCTGGGACCAAGATGCCAGACTGAGACCTCTGCTTGAACCCGCCATGGCAGTCCAGCAGGGCAGCTTACTCAGTCGGGACAAGGCTTCCATGCGCCTAGTGAGTTTTTCCCTTCAGTGATATTCAGAGGATCTCCCTTATTAATGCATGGTGAAAAGCATTATATCCAGTGCAGCTCAATGCAAGAGGATGTTGGAGTGGGACTAGTGAAACTGTAGGTACAAATTTCTATAGAAAACATATACTTTTTCATCAAATTTACCCAAATTAAAATATGTGGCTCCATTCACTGAATCCACACATTCATAGGCTTTGGAAAAGAGATAGCAGCCAAAAGTTTTTGCAAAAATTTCTGACATAGGAAAGGAAGAATTTAGTTGGGCATGCAGCAATAGTGGAACTACCCTGGAAAGCTTCTGAAGAATTTCATTTGCACAGTTTCTAAGCACATTTGCAACATGGAGATAAGACTTTACAAACACCCACTGTCACCTTATCTTTGTGCTCATTTCTAATAGTAAGTGCACATGAAATTATGCCTGTGTTTTAACAAGACACAAGACAGTTGGAAACAAAAAAAAGTAATGAAATATATAAGAAGGCCATTTTGACATTCATGTCTTTATTCTCTATTATTTAAACAAGAGCACTAGACAAGCTTACACCTACTATGAACTTCTACCCCGGTTGATAAAGCACACACCGATGTCTCTTTCCCAGGTGGCACTAGTGGTAAAGAATCCACCTGTCAGTGTAAGAGATGCAGATTTGACCCCTGGGTCAGGAAGATCCCCTTGAGTAGGAAATGGCAGCCTGCTCCAGTATTCTTGCGTGGATAGAGGAGCCTGGCAAGCTACAGTCCATGGGTTTCAAAGAGGTGGACACAGCTGAGCATGAATGCACACACCAATGTCAAACCAGATGCTTTACTTTCTCTTTTACTTTTAGAGTCAATTTTTAAAAGTATAATCTCCAGTGCTCTTCTAAATAAAATAATTTTATTAGTGAGTATCTTATGCGTATTCAAACTAATTTTTCTCATATGCCTTTGGCTGTGGTATCACGAGAAAAACTATTAATAGAAGATTTCCATGCTAGTTGCATTCTTTAAAAAGGAAATATATTGCCCATATAAAATTTCAACTAAAGTATCATGTTTTACAAGCATCATAAACATTTATAGGTAATTTGAATTATCTTGTTTATTCAAATGTCCAAACTATACTAACATAAAATAGCTATTCCATATTTCAATTTTTTAAAGCATCAGAAATCAATATGGTGGGATGACTGACATAGGTTCTACTGGCAGGGATTCTAACATCAGATACTCTTGCAAATTTACAAGATCTGATATTTCACTATAAAGCGTTCACATTTGTTGTCATCTAATTTACATAGTAATTCCTTTGCATTTCATTGGGAATCATCCATGTCCCAAATAATTTTATATTATTAGCTCTCTAGAAAATCATTTTCCATGCATTCATTTAGTCATTCAATCATTTAACAAATATTCGTTGAGTGCCTACTATATGCCAAATCAGGCATTGAGCTAGTTGCTGGAGTAAAAGCAATGAACGAAATTAGTAAACTTAGTTCTCATTCTTTATAACAGGTTACAACATCCCCATCTCAGTGCTTCAAATCCAATCTGTAAGAGCACAAGTAAAAATGAAAGTTGCAAAACATATAAAATTAAGTTATAGTGTGTGTAGCTTACTATTCTGAGGTTAATGTATTCAGTGTTGAGCCATATATATCAAACCTCTTATCAGTCTTAACTTTTAGCACATTTATGAAACTGCTCCCTCAAGACATGTGTTATTTCAGAAGAAACTGGATGAAAACTGTTCAAAATCTCCGACATAAAACAAAAAGTTATGCCCGTAAGAATTCTCCTATCCCGGTGAGGATTAAACATCATGACTTTAAGGCTAGAGAAGCCATATGAAAAGGTGCATGTATCTCATTCCCAAGATAGACAAACTGGAAGTTAGGAGGCTTGGGACGCTGTCCTGGAGAAGGAGGGGGACTTATCTGTTGTCCAAATCTGGACACAAAAGAGAGTCCCTGGGGTACTGACACCAAGAGGAGAGGCAGAAGCTAACAGCTGCCCACGGATAAATCACTTATCCTCTGTGGCCACTGTTTTCTCTGTTAAATGGTAGCAATAGCACACAAGGTTATGAAAATATGAAATATGAGATTAAGCATAAAAAGCATTTGAAAAATGTCCATGTTACACAGATTATGATTTTTCTGCTAAAAAATAATAATTGATTTTCAATTTGCCCTGTGAATTGACTCTGACAAATCTTTTAAAAACTATAGACAGTATAACATCCAAGAGCTATCGTAAAACACCAAGGAACATCCTTAAAAGTTATCAGGGTCTCTAATATCGTTTCGCAGCTAGTCAATTAGCAGCAGTGCTATTTTCTAACTACAGCCATTCATCAGTGAGAACAAGGGGAACAGAGAAAAGTGGCACTGTGGATGGTGATGGAGGCTTGCATCCCAACAGGCAGCATAAGCTAACTGAAACACCCATGACAGACAGGCTAACCATACCGCAGTTCTGAACTGCTAAATCCTTATTAATCTTTGGGGAAATTTTTCAATCTGCAGCTGTGCGTGTGACCTAAAATTTATTTTATCTGAAAAAAACGGTAGAGTAGCTTTTCAGATAGCAGTCAATATTTTTCCTCTCCATAAATCATTCACTTTTATCCTAGAAAGGGCAAAAAAAAAAAAAAAAAAAACTGACCGAAAGCAGACATAAAACATTTAATTCTTTATTAGGGAGGGAAAAAAATCAAGTAATGATTTTGACATAACCTAAAAAGTCAGGATAAACACAAATGGAGTTTGTGTTATGATGTTCTGGAATAAACTCCAATGTAGGAAGCCTACACAAGAGCAATTAGCAAAATGGATACAAGGGTGATTAAAAAGGACTCTCTTTAAAGGAAAACAAAACAAGTAAAGAAATAAAATTAACAATAAAATTAGGCAAAGAGAAAAAGATGGAAGGAAATCGAATTCCATCGTAGAAAATAAAAACTTTCCTATTTGTAATCACCAAGTGTTTGGTAATTCACAAGGCTGCAAGTATTTTATGGCCTTTAGATGTGACAGAAAAACCCAAATAAACTTTTTGACCAACCCAATAAAATCGAAAGATTGGAAAGAGACCACACTAAGTGCACCAGAAAGATCAGGTAGTCAAAATAGGGGAGAGCTTCCCTCCTTTACAGTTCCCAAAACAGGATGATTTGTTACTATCAGTGCCAGAAATATGACAACATACAGCCAGAAGTAAAAGATATTCTCCATATCTCACATAGCCATCACAACAGTCTGGGAGATAAACTGCTAGTTTTTGCTCCAGTGTTATTTCTCATCATCTTCCTTAGTAATAGAATCTGATTACTGGCTAGATACATTTTCAGTTCAGCTCAGTCGTGTCTGACTGTTTTCAACCACATGGACTGTAGCAAGCCAGGCCTCCCTGTCTATCACCAGCGCCCGGATTTTATTCAAACTCATGTTCATTGAGTCAGTGATGCCATTCAACCATCGCATCCTCTATTGTCCCCTTCTTCTCCCACCTTCAATCTTTCCCAGCATCAGGGTCTTTTCCAATGAGTCAGTTCTTCGCATCAGGTGGCCAAAGTATTGGAATTTCAGCTTCAGCATCAGTCCTTCCAATGAATATTCAGGACTGATTTATTTTAGGATGGACTGGTTGGATGCCCTTGCAGTCCAAGGAACTCTCAAGAGTCTTCTCCAACACCACAGTTCAAAAGCATCAATTCTTCAGCACTCAGCTTTCTTTATAGTCCAACTCTCAATCCATACATGACTACTGGAAAAACCAAAGCTTTGACTAACGGACTTTTGTTGGCAAAGTAATGTCTCCACTTTTTAATATGCTCTCTAGGTTGATCATAACTTTTCTTCCAAGGAGCAAGCGTCTTTTAATTTCATGGCTGTAGTCAACATCTGCAGTGATTTTGGAGCCCAGAAAAATAAAGTCTGTCACTGTTTCCACTGTTTCCCCATCTATTGTGATGGGACTGGATGCCATGATGTTAGTTTTCTGAATGTGGAATTTTAAGCCAACTTTTTCACTCTCCTCTTTTACTTTCATCAAGAGGCTCTTTAGTTCTCCTTCACTTTTTGCCATAAAGGTGGTGTCATCTACATATCTGAGGTTATTGATATTTCTCCTGGCAATCTTGATTCCAGATTGTACTTCATGCAGCCCAGTGTTTCTCATGATGTACTCTGCATATAAGTTAAATAAGTAGGGTGACAATATACAGCCTTGATGTACTCCTTCCTCAATTTGGAACCAGTCTGTTGTTCTATGTCCAGTTCTAACTGTTGCTTCCTGACCTGCATGCATATGGATTTTTCAGGAGGCAGGTCAAGTGGTCTGGTATTCCCATCTCTTTCAGAATTTTCCACAGTTTGTTGTGATCCACACAGTCAACTGACCATGAGATCTGCATAGTCAATAAAACAGAAGTAGATCATTTTAGCTGAGAATAAAAGCACATTTCCCAAGCTTTCTTGTAAGTTTTAGTGGCCATATGACTAAATGCTAGCCACTTGGCAGAACTGTCTTCAAGAAGTGATTCTAAGGGGGAATGGGCATATCCAAATTTGCCTCTTCCTCTTTCCTACTTTTTTAAGATATTAGTGTAATTTCTGAAGCTCAGGCAACAATGGTCCAATATACATAGTTGATGTTAAAAATGATAAAGCAAAATATAGAAATGATAGTGAAGCAACTAAAATGGCTCCAAACTACAGAACCCTAGATGTCATTACATGAGACAGAAGTGACCCCTATCTTACTTAAATCATTGAATTGGGGGGTTTACTAACAGCAAAAAATTACCCTAGTGATAAAGAATCATTTAGTTAATATTAAAAGTTTATTGTTTTATGGATGATTTGTAAGTATAAAACACCACCAGTGGCATTTTCCACATGGAGTTTCTTAGATATTTTGAAATACAATACTTACATAATACTTTGAATTTTTCATTATACCTTTTGAGCATTCATCCCATCTGCTTATGTTCTCCCTCTCTCCCTCTCCTCTCCCTCTCCCCTACATCTTCTTCTCCTGTTCCCCAATACTTTATAATAGCCATCACTCAGTACTTCAGCTTACACCTCTTAAACATAAAGGTTTTCTCCTACATAATCAAAAGTGCTATATTTATGGCTAAACTAATTAATAGTAATTCTATAAATCATCTAATATACAGTCCACAATAAAATTTCCCCAGTTACGCCAAAAACATTTCTTGAAAGAGCTAATAAATAGATATCTGACAAGCCTGGTTAATTAAAAAGAAGAGATACACAAAAATAAACTACATTGGAAATGAAAAAGTACTTAACCTGATATATACATTTGAGAAGTAAAAAAAAAAAAAAATGGCATTATGAGCAACTCTAAGATAATAAGTTTGAAAACTTAGATAAAATGGAAAAATTTTTATAAAAATAAAATTTTAGAGCTTTCGTGGTGGCTCAGTGGTAAAGAACCCACCTGCTGATGTAGGAGACATGGGTTCTATCCCTGGTCTGGGATGATCCTCCATGCTGCAGAGCAGCTAAAAGCCTGTGTGTCACAGCTACTGAGCCTGTGATCTAGAGCCTCGGAGCTGCAGCTACCGAGCCCACATGCCAAAAACTACTGAAGCCAGTGCCACAACAAGAGAAGCTCCTGCAATGAAAAGAAACCCATTACTGTAGCGAAGAGTAGCCTCCTTTTCTCCACAACTAGAGACAAGTCTGTGCAGTAACAAAGAATCAGCACAGCCAAAAACAAGTAAATAAAAAATAAAATGAAATAAAAATAAATAAAATTTTATATATCGAGAAAAACTTGAAAATGTCATTAATCCAGTAATTATTGAAAAAAATGAATTGGTAATAAATTTCTCCTATCCCTGAAAAGCATGGAGTTCAAAAAGTTTTAGTAACATTTCAAGGAACAGATAATTATAATTTTATACAAATTATTCCAGAATCTCAAGCTGGTTCTCCAAACCCCTTATAAGGCACATATAACCTCATTACAAACAACTGATGAAAGGGAGTAATAAACTATAATCATGGACCAAGCTTAACTTAGAAGTAAATACCATAAATAAAAATATTAATAACTTGATCTCAGCATGTGTTTTAAAAAATAATAGGCTACCTATAAGCAATCTCTATCCCAAGAATGCAGTTTTAGCGTTAGAAAGTATATCAGCACAATTTAGAAATAAGGTGAAAATGCAAGGGAAAAGACTATTTTCATGCATAAATAAAGACTATTCAAAAATCAACACCTTGTCATTTTACTAAAAACAAGAAGAAAAGAAGTAGCAGACTAAATATAAAGGAAAATTTCCATAAACCAATAAAGAAGAGCCGCTGTAGCAAATACACACTGGATACCGAAACTTCGAAAACCCCCTTTACTTTTCAGATTTGGGAATAAAGGAGAAGGTTTCTCCACTCAGGAGCAAAGTAAACTGCATAAGTTTTGTGTGCCAGCTGAGATTCCCTTCTCTGCCTCCTTCTTATTTCTCTTAGTTAATAGCTCACTTGAGATGAACTGTCCAACGATTTCAGTTTCAGACGAAATACCGCAAAACAAAATGTGGACTCTAGTTTCCTCAGGTCCGGTTGAGATGCCAGATGGTGCAATTCTGGTCTAAGACACACACAATAGGAGCTCCAGAAGGACCCGCCTGAGACCTAGTTAGATTTCTCACGGGGTGAATCTCAACAAAGGTGAACAAAGGATGGAAGGAACTAGGTAAATATATACTCATTTCTATTTCCCTTTCCCAGACTGCTGCAAGATGTGACTGTTGTGTAGAAATTATCAAGCCCGCATAAGGAGCAAGCACCCTCTCAGAATGCACCACATCAGCTGTGTCTTTTTGTGGGGTGCATGAACACAGAGAGAACATGGTAGAGCTTCACACTTTTCCTGGCCTCCTGGCTTTTTCTACCCACAATCCCTCTGTCCTGAGCTGTCAGTTACTGAGCACTTAGTACTTAGCACTTTCATCCATGCCTTAGTTCTGCTTTCTAGAGGACCAATGCCAGTATACAAGCTGGGTAAAGTCCCTTTATTTCGATAATGTGAGATGCCTAAAGCACTTAAGCTTAAAGGAACAAGACAGTCAACTGAACCCAAACACATACCGGGAAGCCACCTTGCCCGAGGTATTGCAGGTATCCCAGGTTAGCCTGCACCTGGTGACTGCTGGTTAATAATGTGAGGTGGAAAAGCCTAGTTTTGTTATCAGAAAAGGGACTTCTTTGTAGGGAAGTGCTCCCCATGAGACTGATGCTTCTGTTGCCTAAAATAGCTGAATCAAAAAACATGTTATTTACAAATTTAATATTACCAAGGTTACCCCAAAATGACAAAAATAAAAAGCAATTTAAAAACTTTAGCAAGGTAAAGGGAGTAGAAACAATACTTAAAACACAATAGTACCTCTGTAATATGATGAACTAAAATATATGTATATGCGTGCGTGTATATATATAAAACTATTCCTCGGTGTTAAGGAAGCACTTAAAGAGTTAAAAACAGAAATAATATTTTATATGGTTTCCTCTGATTAGTGCATGTTTCTGTATACTGAAATTTTTCACACATTTATTTCTTTAAATTTGTATCAGCCCATTTTGTTGCATAACCTTCTGTTCTTTCAATGGGTGGCATATATAATACATTTGAATTTCTTACACTGTCTTAGGAAGATTTTTTTTTTCAGAATGTTCTTTTATTCTCATTTTCTCAGGAGGTGATTTTCAGGCCTTTTTAATTTGTCAGATGTATTGGTTACCTTTCTTTGTATGCTTTGGAATTTTTATATATCCTTATATGAGAACACCGTTTTTCTGTATCACTCCTACCCATTTCATACAATCGCAGGTGCCTAAACACAGGCCAGTAGTGGCTCAAGGTCCAGGCCAGATCTCTCCCAGGTGCTCAGAGTCTCTTTTCCAACAGGATATCAAAGGTCAGTGCCCTCAGGCCAGCACCAGGTCTTTAGGTTTCCTGGATGTGTAATTGTTCTTACTCAATCCAGCCACTCTTTCTTGGTGAAACCTCTAGCAGCTTCAGGTTCAAAGAGCATTCAGAGATGTTTTCCAGGCTTCGGTCATTCTTGAGGATCATCTCTCACCCTCTACCACTGCCCCATTTCACACGGTATCTGGCTCCACTCCCAGGCCATGTATGTACCATGTTTTATTCCTGTTTCTCACAGGAGTTGAACTATTTGCGGTCACTTTTTGTTTCCATCCCAGAATCCAGTGGGTTGCTTCAGCTTCAGAACCTATGCCCCACTCTATGTTTCCTTTATGTTCCTAGCTCATCGAAGTGTTTATCCATTTTATTACCCATTTCTCGTCTATCATCTTAATTGCCTGATGTTTACACAAGGGACAGGGAAGGTTATAGGAACTCACATTGTCATCTACTGAAAATCCATAAAAAGACAAGTTTTTCAAAAAGCACAGATGCCACTGTTCATGCATTTGGCATCATGTAAAATAAGAACCCAACTCAAACCTTCTCGAGTCATTTAAAGACTTCCATATGGACTCATCCAGCAGTTAAATAACATCATCAAGGACTAAAGTGTCTTCATTTCTCCTCTCCCACATGCAGAGTTAGAGTCAGGTTAAAGCTGGTTTCACCCCAGATCACAAGGTGGATGCCAGGAGTAAATGAGACTGTGTACTTATTGGTTCACATCTGGAAAGAAGAGGAGGTTCATTCCTATGGTTCTTTTGGTATCAATAAACTTCTTCCTTCACAAGCCTCCACAAACCTTCCCTAACCATCATTGGCTCAAATTGTGCTAACCTCTGGAAAGATAAGCATGCTTGACATAATTAGGCTAGATCAGTGGCTCCCAAATTATAGCCCCTAGAAACTCCTGAGGATACCTAAGATCATTTCTGGGATTCTATGGGGTCAAAACTGTTTTCACACATGAGGTGAAAAACCCAAACAGACTGCCAGCTCACTGGTCATAAAATAAATCTCCTGTACAGCAGCTGTTCAAAGTTGTTAATGTCTGACAGTATATAATACATACAAGTCATAGGTATACTGAGCATTTATAATAAGTGAAATAAGACTGACAAACATAAAACCATTTTATTGGGTTCTATGTCCAAGCCTTCATCTCTTCCTCTTACCTTGCTCTGAATGGCTTAGACTTTCTTTTTCTAATCTAGGAACTACCTTCAGATTGAATAATAAAAGAGATTCTTGAAAGCCAGAAGAACCTAGTCACTTAGTTAAAAGTAAAATAAGATTAAAACTTAAATATCCTTTTCCCTTGGCTTTGAGATACTATTGCCATGTAATCATTGTAAGTTTCAGATGTACAACATTGTGATTATATTGTTTGTGTATTGCAAACTGAGGTTTGTTAACACATCCACCATCTCATATAGTTACAATTTTGTGTGTTTATGGTGAGAACTTTTTTAATTTATTTATTTTAATTGGAGGCTAATTACTTTAAATATTGTCGTGGTTTTGCCATACATTGACATGAATCAGCAATGGGTGTGCATGTGGTGAGAACTTTTAAATCTTCAAATAAATACAGTATAATTAACTGTAGTCACCATGCTATACATTACATCTTCAAAACATATTCATCTTATAGACCACCTGCCTCTTGAGAAATCTGTGTGCAGGTCAGGAAGCAACAGTTAGAACTGGACATGGAACAACAGACTGGTTCCAAATAGGAAAAGGAGTACGTCAAGGCTGTATATTGTCACCCTGTTTGTTTAACTTATATGCAGAGTACATCATGAGAAACGCTGGACTGGAAGAAACACAAGCTGGAATCAAGATTGCTGGGAGAAATCTCAGTCACCTCAGATATGCAGATAACACCACCCTTATGGCAGAAAGTGAAGAGGAACTAAAAGCCTTTTGATGAAAGTGAAAGAGGAGAGTGAAAAAATTGGCTTAAAGCTCAACATTCAGAAAATGAAGATCATGGCATCTGGTCCCATCACTTCATGGGAAATAGATGGGGAAACAGTGGAAACAGTGTCAGACTATTTTGGGCGAGGGGGCTCCAAAATCACTGCAGATGGTGACTGCAGCCATGAAAGACACTTACTCCTTGGAAGAAAAGTTATGACCAACCTAGATAGCATATTCAAAAGCAGAGACATTACTTTGCCAACTAATGTCCGTCTAGTCAAGGCTATGGTTTTTCCTGTGGTCATGTATGGATGTGAGAGTTGGACTGTGAAGAAGGCTGAGCGCCAAAGGATTGATGCTTTTGAACTGTGATGTTGGAGAAGACTCTTGAGAGTCCCTTGGACTGCAAGGAGATCCAACCAGTCCATTCTGAAGGCGATCAACCCTGGGATTTCTTTGGAAGGAATGATGCTAAAGCTGAAACTCCAGTACTTTGGCCACCTCATGCGAAGAGTTGACTCATTGGAAAAGACTCTGATGCTGGGAGGGATTGGGGGCAGGAGGAGAAGGGGATGACAGAGGATGAGATGGCTGGATGGCATCACCGACTCAATGGACGTGAGTCTGAGTGAACTCTGGGAGATGGTGATGGACAGGGAGGCCTGGCATGCTGCGATTCATGGGGTCACAGAGTCGGACACGACTGAGTGACTAAACTGAACTGAACTGAACTTAAAGTTTGTACCCTTTGGCCACCTTCATCAGTTTCCCCCACTCCTCATCCCTGCATCCACCTCCATCCCCACTTGCTACCCTTGGCAACTACCAACCTGCTCTCTGTTTCTGTGAATTCAGTTGTTTGGACTCCACATATATGTGAGATCACACAGTATTTGTCTTTGTTTGAGCATAATGCCCTCAAGTTTCATCCATGTTGTCACAAAGGGCAGGATCTCCCTCCTTCTTATAGCTGAATAATACTTATATTATTCATTATATACATAATTTCACATCTTCTTTACCCCTCCATCTATCAAATCACCCTTAGATTGCTTCCATGTCTTGGTAAATAATGCTGTAATGAACATGAAAGTGCAAGTATGATTTCAAGGTAGTGACTTTGTTTCCTTTGAATTTCCTTTGAACCTGAAGTGGAAGCGCTACATCATATGATAGATCTAGTTTTAATATTTTGAAGAACATCCATAGTGCTTTCTACAAAGGTTGTGCTAGTTTAAAATCCCACCAACAGTGCACATGTTCCCTACTCTCCACATCCTCATAAATACTTGCATCTTTTGTCGTTTTTATAATAGCCGGCATGCCGTGATATATCATTGTGATTTTGATTTGCCTTTCTCTGATGATTACTGATGCTGAGCACTTCTCATGTACCAGTTGACCATTCAAACATCTTCTTTGGGAAAATATCTCTTTAGGTCTTTGTCTTGTTTTTAAATTGGGTTATTTATTTTTTGTTTTGTTTCTTACTGCTGAATTTGCTTAGTCACTTAGTTGTGTCCGACTCTTTGTGACCCCATGGACACCAGGCTCCTCTGTCCATGGGAGTTCTCCAGGCAAGAATACTGGAGTGGGTTGTCATGCCCTCCTCCAGGGGATCTTCTCAACCCAGGGACTGAACCCAGGTCTCCTGCATTGCAGGAAGATTCTTTACCACCTGAGCCACCAGGGAAGGCCAAGAATACCGGAGTGAGTAGCCTATCCCTTCTCCAGGGGATCTTCCCAACCCAGGAATTGAACCAAGGTCTCCTGCATTGCGGGCAGATTCTTTACCAGCTGAGCTACCAGGGGAACCCACTGAATTATATTAACACCTTATATATTTTGGATATCAACGCTTTATCAGGTATGTAGTTTGCAACTATTTTCTCCATTTGATAAGTTGCCTTCTCATTTTGTTGACTGTCTCTTTTGTTATAAAGAAGTTTCTTTGGTTTGACATAGTCCCAGGTGATTTTTGCTTTTGTTGCTTGCACTTTGAGTGTCATATCCATAAAAAATCATTGTGAAGGCCAACGTCAAGGAAATTTTTCCCTTTTTCCTTCCTTTAAGAGTTTCACGGTTTGGGGTACATTTAAGCCTTTTAATCCATTTCATTTTCATGTATGATGTAAAATATGAGTCCAGTTCCATTCTTTTCTGTGTGACTATCCAGTTTTCCCAGAACCATTTATGGAAGAGACCATCTTTTCTCTTTTGCACATACTTGACTCATTTGTCAAATACTAGTTGACGGTAGGTGCACGGGTTTATTTCTGGACTTTCTGCTCCGCTTCATTGGTCTGTATGTCTTGTTTTTAATGCCAGCATAATGCATGCAGGTATGCTACCACATAGAAACACAAAAGGCCGCTTCCTTCACTCCAGCTGACAGGTTTCCCAGAGTTCAATCTAAGGAAACAGTTTAAATCATTTCAACCTCACTAGATTTTCAGCCTTTGAAGCAGCAAAGCAGAGGTTAAGAGTGGAGCTTTTAGGCTAGAAGCAGTGTTGTGCTAGAACAAGCTCACATCTCACATCTGTCCTTGCATCTGCTTTGTAAGAGCCAACTGTGTCTCTTCCTAACTCCATGTTCAGTGATGTCGCGTTGGTAACCTGAAATCAGTCATGGTGAGAGTATCTATACTACAGAAATTGGCAAAGGCTATACATTTGGGGTTTGTTTGTTTTGGTTTTGGTTTTCCTTCTAAAGATCCAGTAGTTAAAGATGCACCAACATGTCACTGGCTAGAAGTGAGGTGCTGTGTACCCATGGGTGTGATGGAAGCTGTGGAAAAGAATAACAGCATGGTCCAGCTTTGCAAGCTCCTAGGCCTTTTAGCATGTGCTCTTTTAGGAGGATGGCTCTGGCAGAGATTAATTATTTGGGGGACCATATTAAATAATTTTTAGTCAATATTTTTACAGCCAGGTCTCAGAGGCCCTATGTATCCCATGTCACGGAGGCACAGCAAATATAAAGCAAAATTAGAATCAGTGTAGATCATCGTAGGCAAAATAATCATACCAAAGTAGATCAATACACTGTCCCTGGAATGTAGGCTGTTTTCATAGTTTATGAAGGGAATCAATAGCATTCAGAATTGGAGTTAAAGAGTAGCTGAGTGAGAAGGATGGAGAAATAGCCAGAATGCCTCAAGTTTCTCCCAAGCACCATACCCTTCCAATGGCTAAAATACAAACAAATAATAAAAAGGAAAGAAACAGAAATTATGTTTAAACATATAGTTCAAAAACATTTTCCCTCAAAAGAAGATTTGAATCTTGATTTTGAAAAAGTATATAGTTAACTGGAAGAATCCATCTAGACTGATGAACTCCAGGACATATATTACTAAAATTATTTCATACTTTTAAAATACAGAGAATATAGGAATTCCCTGGCAGTCCAGTGGTTGAGACTTGGCAGTTTCACTCCCGGGACCTGGGTTTGATCCCTGATCAGGGAACTAAGATCAGGCAAGCTGTGTGGCATGCCAATAATAATAATAATAATAATACAGTATAATAGCCATATGCCAAAGATTATCTTCCAAAATGCCAAGCTTTTCACAAACTGAATTAAAAGTTACAAGAGTAATGCAAAAACTCTTTGCCAGGTGGGCACAGTCCCACCTTCTTTACTAAGAGATGTTGGCAATCAGTGCTCCTTGGCTGGCTTTCTAATCCCCACATCCTTTTATGTTACATATCCATCCAGTCTGTAAGACCTGTATGTAACCAAGGGAACCCTAGGGAGATAAAGACACATCACATTGTCTTATCAAAGTTTATCTAGTAGCAAACCTTTGGATTCCATTGATAAACTGAACTCACTTCTCATAAATAAATGCATATTATTAAGGTATTATTTCAAGAGATGACTGGAACATCTCATCTATGCTCTGATTAATGAAAGCAAACAAAAAAACAAAGTTGATTCCACATAGCATCTTTCTTGTGTATTAATAGTGGTGTCAGAAATACTCTTCTGTGACTCCAGCCTTGTATCATCAAGATCATCCCTAGCAAGGAAGCGAGGACAGTATTATTCTCTTCGATGTTTCACAGTTCTGGACTTTTTAAGTTTGTGACTCAAAGAAAATAAATCACTCAATGCCATTTTTCAAGATCAAATGAGTCTATAAGTTTTATAATGTCTGTAAAGCTTATATTTTCAAATCTAAAATAGTGACTTTGGAACACCTGGAGTTTGGAAATAAGGTTTCATGATCTGACTCAACTGAATTATCCAATCAAGTGAAGAGTAGTCCCTTTTTCAAACACATACACATAACCCACTGGCATACAGTGTACATACAGAGAAAACACACACAAATGCATATGAAACACTTTAAAAACACACAACTGATATGTTACAATTGAAGTTATAAATATACCAAAATGTTCTCTCATTACTGAGAACTTTACCTCCACAAAATAAAACTTTATAAGTTATTGCTTATAAGCATGTTAAATTCAAAGGTCCTGCTATTCTGCTATTTACAAAATAGAAGATCTGTTCATCCCAGATAATTCAAAATCCATTTTTCCCCAGGTACCCTACATTATGAACTAACAAGTCCTATTATATCCCACACTGGGAGAGTTTGTTACACGCCATTAGCTAAGCTATCTGTTCTCCTTTGAGATTTGACATAAACATTAGTATAGCTATTATTGCAACTGCAAGATACGTACATGATTTATCTGCTTTTTATCTTTTTTTTAAAGAAAAAAGCATCATCTCCTGACTAACATGATATTTGTATTTGTTTTGAATTTTAATCATTTGTATCCTCAGGACAGCCATATTTAAAATCTGTGATGCAGAAATTGGATCACCAGATTTGGAGGCACAAGTGAGGGCCAAAATTCTGGCAAGTAGCTGTTGAACTGTCCTCTAGCCATATGGATCTGCAAAGATGTGAGCACAGAGGGCACGTCTCCCACATGAGCAGGAGGCAGTTCTCCAAAGAGGCACCTCACAGCCAGAGTCCTAAGCAAATAGCACCTGAGACTAAACAGGCCAATCCTTGTTTCTCTGCCATAAATAGTGTTATCTACAAGTTCATCCCCCTAAGCAGAATTGGGGAGAGCCCAGCTTACAAAGAGAGATTTCTGAGGGTGGAGTAACTGAACTAGAAAAGAGACAACATTAAAATGGAGGATTCTGTTGGAAAATTATGCTGAATCTACCCAATTATAACCCACCCACTGGCCATTATTGATAGGTATCCATAACTAGTGGAGAACATAATTTCAGCAATGCAAGTAAAATAGAAAATGTGGAGTTGCTAACTTCTGGTAGGAAAGCAATATTATCCAGATTGGGTATGCAAAGTCAAAGTTTGCAATTCCTGCTTGATTCTCTGCACAGCTGTCATAGCCCTTCCACCCTAGGTGCTGCTGTGCTTAGTCACTCAGTCACGTCTGACACTTTGTGACCCCATGGACTGTAGCCCACCAGGCTCCTCTGTCCATGGGGATTCTCCAGGCAAGAATACTGGAGTGGGTTGCCATGCCCTCCTCCAGGGGATCTTCCCAACCCAGGAATTGAACCCAGGTCTCTTGCATTGCAGGTGGGTTCTTTACTGTCTGAGCCACCAGGGAAACCTCTTAGTAGACCTACTTAAATCCTTCTGGTGATCTCATCCTGCCCCAGGCTCTAAACTCTTCACCTGTGAGAGACTAAACGAATGCTAGTTCAGCCCAGTTTTTATCTCAGACCCCATTGGTAGAAATTGATTAGTCCCTTGTTTTTAATGATGAAAGTCCCCCTACAAGGGACCTCCATATCCCTACTAGGGTATCTATTTTCCTTTGTATTCTTTCCCAATACCAAGTACACTTCCTTATTCATCTCATGATTTCCAGGCATCACTCTGATGTTCCTGAGACCTATTCCTTGCCTGGGCTCTGTATTCCCCTACCAGGCTTCTCTATGGCTAATAAACAGCCTCACAGTCACACAGGACCTGCCACCAGGCTTTCCAACCATGTCAGCTTGCATCCTCCCCATTACTGTCGGGTCGATCCCACCCCCTGCAAAACACCTTTCATAGCACTGTGGGCATGCAGAATCTTTAAGCCACAGCATCCACTCAGCCTCTTATCTCAATAACAAATAAGTTCTTGACTCAAGGATTATGCCAGAAGATACACACACATTATATCACATAACTCTCCCCAAAGTTCAGTAAGCTATGTATCTAATCCCAGTGTCAAATATGAGAAACTGAGACTCAAGGATACCTAGTAAAGTCCTCTACATCTTGTTGCTAGGAAACAGGATCCAGGAGTCAGACCCAGACCTGCACAGATCTCTAAGCCTAACCACTATACCACCTCATCTGTAGAGAAGGCAAGCTTGGGTCTTCTCCAGGCAAAAATCGTTCCCAAGAGACCCAGCCTCTCTTCTGATTTCCCTATCTTCTCAATCAGTGTGGTATTTTGTGACAGAGAACAGGTGAATTCCCCTGCTGCTTCCACATTATAAATCCTGGTCAAAACATCTATAATAAAATGCAAAAAGAAACGTGAGTGCTGATACCAACAGCTGGAGAGTGCCAGGAGTATATGCCTTTTATAATGCCAAGGGGGTTTTGCTTGAGGGCTGCAATTTTGAATTGGCAGCTGTTTCATCTTAATGTGAAAATAGCAACTATAAACAGGAGACCAATATCTTTACATGTACCAATGGTATTCTGGCATTCAGATCAGATTTTTTTTCCTTGGGCAAATATAGACTTGCTGTTTTCCACAAGCAGTCATTGACCCAGGGAAAAATGAGAAGTTGCTAAAATAAAAAAATTGAACAACCGTATAGTTTAGCCAAAGACAATGAATTGGGGGATTTTTTTTTCCCCTGTCTCTTTTAACATAAAATACTCACAACCTCCTTTAATCTTGGTTTCATCACTTATAAGATGAGTTTTTTGCTTCCTGCCAAGTATTTAGGGGAAACGAAGGCAAAAGTGGCTGTTGATTCTGGAATGACTGATATAGTAAAGAAAATTGATTACACAGAAGACTATAAAAATATCCTCAGCCTAGCATAGATTAGTTTGAATAATAAAATTCCAAAGGGAAATGATATAGTCATTTGGTGGGAAAAAAAAAAAAAACCTTCCTCCTGCACTGTAAACTTCAGTCACTACAGAGATTAGAAGCAAAGGTTACCAAACTTTATGCAGTTTATTTATACTGTTTTGGCTTTTAAGGAACTTGTCATGTCTTTCTAATATTGGGAACTTACAGTTCCTCTTGTAGTGCGTTAGGAACACATCCACTGACATCCATTTCATGCCATCTTTCAAAATATAGCAACAGCTCCAAAAATCAGGGAAGAATGCCAAGGCAGAATTGTTTATCAAAAATATAATTTAATAAAAGCACTCTAAATTCTTAGACTTCCAGCCAACATTCAGGGAGAGCCCTGGTCCTTTTTCTTGACTCATTTCTCATTGGGTTTCAGTTTGGGGGACTTCTATTGGCCTGTCTTCATTGTTCGCTGTTTCTTTCTTCAGTTATGTCTGGTCTGTGGGGGCGGTGGGGTAGGGATACAGTCTGTCTCGTAGGGAATTGAGCAGAGCTGGGGGGTTTTGTTGCTAGGCTGAGGTCAGGGCTCTACAGATCTGAATTCCCCTGTGGTCGGGCGCTGCTCCTACATGCACTTGGCGTGGGTTTAGGGTGCGGAGAAGGCAATGGCACCCCACTCCAGTCCTCTTGCCTGGCAAATCCCATGGGTGGAGGAGCCTGGTAGGCTGCAGTCCATGAGGTCGCTAGGAGTCAGACACGACTGAGCGACTTCAGTTTCACTTTTCACTTTCATGCATTGGAGAAGGAAATGGCAACCCACTCCAGTGTTCTTGCCTGGAGAATCCCAGGGACGGGGGGAGCCTGGTGGGCTGCCGTCTATGGGGTCACACAAAGTCGGACACGACTGAAGCGACTCAGCAGCAGCAGCAGCAGCAGCTCACTTGCTCAGTCATGTCCTACTCTTTTGTAGCCCGCCAGGCACCTTCGTCCATGGAGTTTTCCAGGCAAGAATACTGGCACAGAGTGTCATTTCCTACTCAGGGGATCTTCCCGACCAGGGGGCCGAACCCATGGTCTCTTGCGTCTCCTGTATTGGCAGGCGGATTCTTCACCACTGAGCCGCCTGGTGGGTGTAGGGCCCTCTGGGTTTTTCTCAGCACTGCTTCCCTGAGGAGGCTTCAGGTCCCTCCTCCACTCCACACGGCCCTCTCTCCTCAGTTTACCCCTGCACAGCAGCAGCCTTCTAGAGCAGATGAGCTGACGTGCCTGCTGGGCTTCTGGGGGCCCTAGGACACCCTCAGCCTCAGGCAAACTGGGACCTCAGGGAGCTAGCTCCCTGCTGAGCTCGAGAAAAGTTAGCACCTTGTAATGATTTGGCATTTCCTCTTCCTTACAGAGGGTGGCATGTGGTCTTTGGAATTTCAACATCTTCTTGAAAAGTGGAAGTCCTTTGTCCTTTTTAGAGTAAAAGTTAAAAGTAATGTGCTTTCCACAAGGGTCAAAAGATTCCTCTTCCTTACTTCCAGGAGTGAGTGCCTGAGGGTCTCAAGATTCAAAGTCCCATGATCTGTAGGTAGGTTCCTATGTGTAATTCTCAAAATTTCAGCTTGAGATAATAGTTGAAGAATTTTGTAAACATCAGCATTTTCAAAAGCGTGTTTTACAGACTTCTCCTTCCTTTGGATTGTAATGGGTATTACTCTTAAATCAGAATTCAGTGGCCAGGGTTTGTCTGTGTCGGTTTAGCACAAGACTTCCCAGAGCCTTACTTACTCTGTGTCCAGTCCTTTGGGAGCACTAAAAACAAACAAACAAACAACAAAAAAACAAAGTGTAACCTTACACATAAACATATCAGGAGATCTCTAGAGCCTCCGAAGTGGAACTCTTGGCTCAAATGGCCTATTCATTTTTAAAATTCAAATTCACATTTGAACTCTAACAAAAAATGATAACAACTTACATCCACAAAAATTGCACTGATATTTCCCTTTTCTTATAAATACTCAGTAACCCTGTATATTAGCATTCTTCTGATAGTTGCTAATTTTATAGGAAATGACTAGTGTCTCATGACTCACATTTGCCATATACATATGTCAAAAGTACTTAGTTTGCTCGTTTTCTACTGAGTTAAAGGAAATGGTAACCCACTCCAGTATTCTTGCCTAGAGAATCCCATGGACAGAGAAGCCTGGTAGGCTACAGTCCACGGGGTCGCAGAGAGTCGGACATGACTGAGTGACTTCACTCACTCACTCACTCAGTCTCTAATTTATTTGGAAAGGTTCTCCATATTTTAAAGTAGTTGGTCTTTTTCTATAAATTACAATTTTGTTCCTATTTTGCCCTTTGCCTTCAAATATAGTTCAAGAGGTTTGTTCTTGCTTGTGAATGTTAATTCGTATGCAATCAAATTCAGCAGTTTTCTTCTATTCTTCCCATTTCATGCCGTGTTTAAAAAGACTTATCCACTCTACATTAGATTTCTTAAAAATCACTGAAATGTTACATATCATAAAGTTAAATTCTACCCAGCTGTTAAAAACAATAAGATAAATGTATATATACTATCACACAAAAAAATGTTTCATTATCTGTAAAGTTTTTTAAAATCTTTACCAGTGTTATTTCTTATAAGCCTAACAACACTGTAAAGTTGGCATTGTTGTTCTGATCAGTTCTTCTAATAAGGAAACTGAGTTACAAAGGTGTTAAATATCTCTTAACTTACCTAAAGTTTCATAACAAGTAAAGAAGCCAGGATTTCCTCCAGACAGACTGACTCCAAATCCTGTGCTCTTAGCCAAATTATTTGGGTCCACATGTGGCATATAAAGAAACTGGTTTGGTTGTTTCCTATGCTTGAGTGGAACTTAGCAAATTAGGAAGAAACTGAAGTTTTCCAAAGATAAATGCAGAAGGCTTTCCTTTCTGTTTGCTGAGTTTTGGTTTCTCCACAACCCTTCCCAACCCTCCCCCACCTCACAAAATGAGCCCATATTGCTTTTGTAATAATTTTTAAAAATCCATCTGACACTAGAGAAAAATCCATTGTATCTCTCTGAAATGACAGGTTTAGTATTAAATATTCTACAAACTTCTTTGAACCCATACTTTTAGAGAGCATTTTGAAGAACTAGTGTACTTTTAAAAATAGTACATCTGGGAGAAAGAACTAAAATGGTAGAATTATCTTTCCCAGTTGCCTTCCTTTTGCTGACAGCTGTGTTATCAAGCCCACTTCTTCAGTAATTAAGCCTGAAAGCAATGCCAGTTTATTATTTACCAATGGTTTAATGTATGTCTTAATATTTTAACCTTGGTCCTTTTCAGTTACTTGTGCAAGAGAAAGGGTTTTGTTGTTGATGTAATTTATTTTTCTTCATGAATTACATGATTATCTGCATTTTGCATCATTCTAGTTAAGCACTTAAGGTAGTCTACATTTCATTACAAGTTATGCAGGTTGCAGAGGGGCCTATTTCCCTCCGACTCTCCATGTCTATTGCTGATGTTCACAATTGTGAATGAGGGCTTTCTCTTCTGCCCCCTGTGCTTTCCAACTTGGGTTATAAAAAGTTCATATACGTTAACTGCTTGTGTTTGTGCTAACGAAATTCAGAGCTTAGGTTAATTATTGGGGGAAGTCCCTTTCCCTGGGCAATCTGCACATCTATTAAAAAATCCTTATGGCAGTTCATGCAGGCACAGGCTTTTGAGGCTTTTTATAAAGGGCTTATTCATCTGCATTGATTAAATCCTACATAATTAGTCTCAGTTCAAGGTCACTAAGTACAGTGATATATTTCTACAGAAACATTCACTTTTTTTCAGCTATCATCAGTTCCATTTTTTTAATTTCTTTTTAAATTAACAATTGCTACATGCCTTGTGAGCTGAAGAAACTTCACAGCAGTGTCTGTGGTTCTAAGAATAAGAGCTTAGTTTAAATACCTGTAAAATTCATTTGCTCATCAAACAGTCCTTAAGAACCTACTATGTGCCAAGTCTTGAGGATGTTTAAAAAGTAATAATAAATAAATGACATATATATTTAAATAAATAATAAGTTAATAAATAAGTATATGTCTCTTCCCAAAGAAAGCTTCAGAACCTGGTGGAGACCAGAGGTTCATAAAATATTATTGCATTTCAGGACAACTGGTGCTATAAGATAAAACCAACTCCACGGCACCAATGAGGACAGGAGGAAACCTGCCAAACTTTCTTCACGTGAACCACATATTCCATGATCAGGAATGCAACAAAAGTCTTTCACTCAATAGGCAAGTATGCTCGCGTGCACATTTCCTCAGCACTTTCAAATAATCTCTATTCATTCAGCTTCAGACGCCATTTTTACCATGTGTCCGTTCTAGGCCATGTGCTGAAAATACATAGTCACATATATCATATCATTTACAAAGATTTTTTGAGATGATTTACTACTCTGTTCTCATTTAAGAAAGCTTATGCTTGCAGAGATTAGTTTTCTCAAAGCCACACAGCTGGGAAGAAATTGGATTAGAATCCAACCTAATTTTCCTGCCTTGAGACCACTGATTATACATGATTGTGCTTCTATATGACTACGGCACAATCTTTTATATGAATGTCCCCATGGATCAAGCTGGGAGAGTGTAAAGTTATAGCTGGGAGATACCTCAAGAGCTGCTTGACTTTACAATCTAGTCTCCTGGGGGAGGTGGTGTTTCCTTTTATGCACTTGTGGGTAAAATTTGTTTCTGTCATTCAATATTGCAACCTAGCTATGTTTTTCAGAGAGAAACCAATTTTCCAAATAATCATAAAAGTTTAAACATGTTTTTAAATTTATTTGATTCAAGTGTAGTTGATTTACAAAGTTGTGTTAGTTTCTGGTGTACAGCAAAGTGATTCAATTGTATGTATGTATGTGTGTATATATATATATATACACACACTCTTCCATAGCATAGTATAGCAGAGTGATTCAGTTTATATATATGTGTGTGTGTATGTTCAGTTCAGTTTAGTCACTCAGTCATGTCCGACTCTTTGCAACTCCATGCACTGCATCATGCTAGGCCTCCGTGTTTATCACCAATACCCAGAGTTTACTCAAAGACATGTCCATTGAGTCCGTGATGCCATCCAACCATCTCATCCTCTGTCATCCCCTTCTCCTCCTACCTTTCATCTTTCTCAACATCAGGGTCTTTTCCAATGAGTCAGTTCTTCACATCAGGTGGCAAAAGTATTGGAATTTCAGCTTCAACATCAGTCCTTCCAATGAATAATCAGGACTGATTTCCTTTAGGATGGACTGGTTGGATCTCCTTGCTGTCCAAGGGACTCTCAAGAGTCTTCTCCAGCACCACAGTTCAAAAGCATCAGTTCTTTGGTGCTCAGCTTTCTTTATAGTCCAACTCTCACATCCATACATGACCACTGGAAAAACCTTAGCTTTGACTAGACAGACCTTTGTTGGCCAAGTAATGCCTCTGCTTTTTAATATGCTCTCTACATTGGTCATAACTTTTCTTCCAAGGAGCAAGCATCTTTTGATTTCATGGCTGCAGTCACCATCCACAGTGATTTTGAAGCCCCTCAAAATAAAGTCTGTCACTGTTTCCACTGTTTCTTAGTTTTCTGAGTATTGACTGGTGATGGAAGTAAAGTCCAATGCTGTAAAGAGCAATATTGCATAGAAACCTGGATTGTTAGGTCCATGAATCAAGGTAAATAGAAAGTGGTCAAACAGGAGATGGCAAGAGTGAACATCAACGTTCAGCAAACTAAAATGGACTGGAATGGGTGAATTTAACTCAGATGACCATTATATCTACTACTGCGGGCAAGGATCCCTTAGAAGAAACAGAGTAGCCATCATAATCAACAAAAGAGTCTAAAATGCAGTACTTGGATGCAATCTCAAAAATGACAGAATGATCTCTGTTCATTTCCAAGGCAAACCATTCAACATCACAGTAATCCAAGTCTATGCCCTGACCAGTAATGCTGAAAAAGCTGAAGTTGAACAGTTCTATGAAGACCTACAAGACCTTCTAGAACTAACGCCCAAAAAGATGTCCTTTTCATTATATGGGACTGGAATGCAAAAGTAGGAAGTCAAGAAATACCTGGAGTAACAGGCAAATTTGGCTTTGGAATGCAGAATGAAGCAGGGCAAAGGCCAATAGAGTTTTGCCAAGAGAACGCACTGGTCATAGCAAACACCCTCTTCCAACAACACAAGAGAAGACTCTACACATGGATGTTACCACATGGTCAATACCAAAATCAGATTGATTATATATATATATATATATATATATATATATGCTTTTTCATATTTTTTTTCCATTATGGTTTACTATGGAGTATTGAATACAGTTGCCTGTGCTATACAGTAGGACCTTGTTGTTTATCCATCCTATATATAATAGTGTGTGTCTCCTAATCCCAGACTCCCAATCCACCTCTCTCCTGCACCCACCCCCTCCTTGGCAACCACAAGTCTGTTCTTTATGTCTGTGAGTCATTTTCTATTTCATAGATAAGTTTAATTGTTTCATATTCTATTAATAGATTCCACATATAAGTGATACCGTGTGGTATTTGTCTTTCTCTTTTTGACTTACTCTGCTAGTATAATAATGGCTAGGTCATTCATGTAACTGCAAATGACATTATTTCATTCTTTTTATGGCTGAGTAATATTACATTGTGTGTATGTCCAGACAGATAGACAAGTAGACATACAACATTTTCCTCATTCATCTGTCAGTGGACATTTAGGCTGTTTTCATGTCTTGGCTACTGTGAATAGTGCTGCTATGAATATAAGGGTTAATGTATCGTTTTGAATTATAGTCTTGTCCAGATATAAGCCCAGGAGTGGAACTGCTATTATATGACAACTCTCTTTTTAGTTTTTGGAGGAACCTCCATAGCAGCTGCACTAATTTACATTCCCACCAACATTCCCACCTATGGTGTAAAAGGGTTCCCTTTTCTCCACACCATCTCTAACATATGTTATTTGCAGTTCTTATTAATAATGGCCATTCTGACTAACGTAAGGTGCTACCTCGATGTAGTTTTGATTTGCATTTCCCTTGGAGAAGGAAATGGCAACCCACTCCAGTATTCTTGCCTGGAGAATTCTGTGGATGGAGGAGCCTGGTAGGCTACAGTCCATGGGGCTGCAAAGAGTTGGACACGACTGAGCAACTTTGCTTTGCTTCAATAATTAGCAGTGCTGAGCATCTGTTCAAGTGCCTATTGGCCATCTTGATATCTTCTTTGGAGAAATGTCTATTAGGTTTTCTGACCATTTTTTGATTGCATTGTTTTTTTTGTTTTATTGAGTCAAATGAGCTGTTTGCATATCTTGGCACTATGTTAGGACTTGAATACCCAGAAGTGAGGATCATTGGGTCACCATAAGGCTGCATACCACACATGCTTAGCACTTCACAGAATCTATTTCTTCCTAGTATAACTCCATGCGATAGGAGAGCTTAGTCCATTTATAGATGTGGAAACATCTATAAACAACTTAGAAAGGTTAAGAAAAATGAACACAAAGCCTCTAGAAAACATGTGTTAGAATTAAGTTGATCAAGTCTCCTTGTCTGAGCACTTAACTATGGACTTTCTGCACTTACACATACAAACCTAGATGGGTATGAGTATGGTGTCGTTGATGAAATGCTGAAGACCGTTCTTTGCAATATAATTGTGAAATCTATGCAGAAGTGAGGGTTACGTGGAGCAGAGCCAAAATTTAAGTGAGTGCTAATTCCAAAGTGCTTTAAAGACAGATTATTCCCATAAGTGCAAGAATATCCTTCTGTTTCTTGTCCATATCCTGCAAGAGTATTTGAATCTCTTTACCTGGAATCCTCTTCACTAGACTCCAACTACACTGACTCTTCCCTAAGTAGAGCTGCATTTCAGAAAACAATGCTCAGGATAATAGGCTTAATTGTTCTAGAATCCATAAAAGAGAACCCCTCCATAGTAAATTAATACATCAGGGTCTGGTATTTGCAAATCTATCTCTTACTTTGGGCACTGTTGGGAAACAAACTTAAGGAAAAGAGCTTACTGATTGGCTTAGTCAAAGCCTTCTCTAAAGCAGCCAGCCAGATTTTAAAACTCTGTCTTCTACTTTAATTTAAAAAAAAAAAAAAGATTGCTCTAGAAGTAATTGCTGCTGCTAAATCGCTTCAGTTGTGTCCGACTCCGTGCGACCCCATAGACGGCAGCCCATCAGGCTCCCCCCATCCCTGGGAGTCTCCAGGCAAGAACACTGGAGTGGGTTGCCATTTTCCTTCTCCAATGCAGGAAAGTGAAAAGTGAAAGTGAAGTCACTCAGTCATGTCCAACTCTAGTGACCCCATGGACTGCAGCCTACCAGGCTCCTCTGTCCATGGGATTTTCCAGGCAAAAGTACTGGAGTGGGGTGCCATTGCCTTCTCCGGGCTAGAAATAATTGCTCACCTTTAATCATGTTGCAGTTGTAGCTCCAAAACTGATATTTTCAACTTCATGGAGTACTGGTATCTGAGAACTGGAGAGTAATGACCACAATCAGGAATTGTGCAGAATTTCACCCTACGACCAAGTCAACATCTTCCTAGGAACAATTCCTCCTTTTTGAGCTTATTTAAGAAATTTCATTTTTGAAAAGTAGTTAACAAACTTCAGCACCAAATACAACTTTACTCTAGAAAGGTAATCTCTACCACTTCATAAATAATGACTAAATACAAACGCAAATTAACCTGCAAGGGAGGACTGGTGGCTGGAGGGGAAGAATTCCTCAAAGAATTAGTTTATCTCCTAGGTAATGAAGATGAGAGACTGGGGTGAAAATTAGTTTGTTCTCTCCTAAACTGTGGGGCAAGAAAGGATGAGAACTGAGGGCACATCTAAGGAATGTTTCTGAACCCTGAGCATTTGGGTTCCCAAGGTTGTCCCAAGCTTTCATGAAATAATATTTGATTACTACAGTCACTGAGGACTGTTTTTATTTGTTTCTCCCACAGTGCAGCAGCAGTATTCACACTCAGCTTGGGACTGAGGGAAAATCTTTAATGTATGACTGCTCTTTTCCATAAGAATGAAGCTAACCTCACAGGGATGAGATCCTGGACAAAGAGGTTTACGGAAGCAATCTAATATTTTCACACCAGTGATTCTCTGCAAGGCTCCTTTTTGTATTTTAGGGGGTAGCTCTGGAGTTAGGAGTATTGAGCTAAAATATGAACTACACCCTATGTCACCAGGACACAAAAGCAGTCAGTATCTCTTCTTGTTCTTGTGTGTGCATTCCCTCATAGAAGGGATCCCTGGTCCTCTGGAAATGTGTGAGTTCCAGTTGTGACCAAACTAGGTTTCTTCAGAATTCAAAGGAATAGATAGGCAAAATTTGAAAGTAAAATTCTTCACTTAGTATCCCTCTCCCATCCAAAAAAACAAAAAACTGCTTAAGTAGAGTAATCAATATATCATTTAGTAGGATATTGTAGAATGAAGTATGGGTCAAAAGTATGATGTAAAGCCTTAGGAAACATTACTATGAGCAAAGCTAGTGAAGGTGATGGAATTCCAGCTGAACTATTTCAAATCCTAAAAGATGATGCTGTTAAAGTGCTGTATTCTGCATGCCAGCAAATTTGGAAAACTCAACAGTGGCCAAAGGCTGGAAAAGGTCAGTTTTCCTCCCAATGAAAAGGCAATGCCAAATAAAGGAAATGCCAAAGAATGTTCCAGCTATTGTATAGTTGCCCTCATTCACATGCTAGCAAGTTAATAGTCAAAAGCCTTCAAGCTAGGCTTCAAGAGCACATGAACTGAGAACTTCCAGATCTGCAAGCTAGATTTAGAAAAGGCAGAGGAACCAGAGATCAAATTGCCAACATCTGATGGATTATAAAAAAAAAATCAAGGGAATTCCAAAAATAAAATCTACTTCTGCTTCATTGACTTTGCCAAAGCTTTTGCCTGTGTGGATCACAACTAACTGTGGAAAAGTCTTAAAGAGATAGGGATACCAGGCCACCTTACCTGCCTCCTGAGAAACCTGTATACAGGACAAGAAGCAACAGTTAGAACAGGACATGGAACAATGAACTGGTTCCAGATTGGAAAGGAGTACCTAAAGGCTTTGTATTGTCACCCTGCTTATTTAACTTATATGCAGAATACATCATGCAAAATGCCAGGCTGGATGACTCACAAACTGGAATCAAGATTGTCAGGAGAAATGTCAACAACCTCAAATATGCAGATGATACTACTCTAATGGCAGAAACTGAAGAGGAACTAAAGAGCCTCTTGATGAGGGTGAAAGAGGAGAGTGAAAAAGCTGCCTTAAAACTTAGCATTGAAAAACTAGGATCATGGCATCTGGTCCCATCACTTCATGGCAAATAGATGGGGGAAGAGTAGAAACAGTAACAGACTGTTTTCTTAGGCTCCAAAATTACTGTGGATAGTGGCTGCAGCCATGAGATTTTTAAAAAAATGCTTGCTCCTTGAAAAGAAAGCTATGACAAACACAGACAGCATATCAAAAAGCAGAGACATCACTTTGCCAACAAAGGTCCATTTCGTCAAAGCTATGGTTTTTCCATTAGGCATGTACAGAAGTGAGAGTTGGACCATTAAGAGGGCTGAGCACTGAAAAATTGATGCTTTTGAGTTCTGGTGTTGGAGAAGACACCTAAGAATCCCATGGACAGCAAGGAGATCAAAACAGTCAATCCTAAAGGAAATTAACTGTGAATATTTATTGAAAGGACTGATGCTGAGGCTCCAATACTTTGGCCACCTGATATGAAGAACTGACTCACTGGAAAAGACCCTAATTCTGGGAAAATTTGAGAGTAGAAAGAGAAGGGGGTGACAGAGAATGAGATATTGGATGGCATCACTGACTCAATGAACGTCATCAGTCGGTTCAGTCACTTAGTTGTGTCTGACACTTTACAACCCCATGATGCATCATATTCAATGGACATGAATTTCAGCAAACTCCAAGAGATGGTGAAGCCTAGCATGTGTCCCCATGGAGTCACAAACAGCTTACCGACTGAGCAACAACAAATCAATATCTGAGGTCCAAAAAAAAGAAAACAGGTATAGAGAAAGGAAGAAACAAACCAATTAACCAAGAGACAAATGGAGGCAGAGAGGGGAAAAGGGAAATAAGTAAACAAAAGCAAATTAGCTGAAACATATGTAATACTTCAGCTGAAGAGCTTGGGGGGTCACAGGGAGGCATTAGCAGCTCTAGGCTCTTGATCATCTCTTCTGTATTTGGCAACTATTCTAGCTCTTTTTCAGATTTTGTGATCTGCATGAGACAGAGTCAGGAATTATGAGTACCTCAAGGTAAAGAAAGATTTACTTTAGTTACATTTGTTGTTTTTCTAGCCTATAATGTAAAGAAACAGTAATATAAGGAGTCCATGGCATTATTTTACACTTGAGAACTATTATGCTCAATCAAGTTTCCCTGCATAGGGGTGTCCTAAGCCTTCTGAAAAACTGGCCTCATGCTGTATATGGGATAGTGAGTCTTTCAGGGTATCTGACTCCCGAATCCGTTTTCAGTGCATCAGATTTTGCTGGGAACCAGCACAGGAGATCCCACCCATTACAAGGTCATGTGGAAGAGACCTGATGAGCAAGGTGAATCAGGACTCGAGAGACCCCTGGACCTGCTCGAGCATCTACCCCCAAACCAGAATCTGTCTGTCTTACTATTTTATGCCTTTCATCAACTCTTCTGACCACCTTTCTCTGGAAAAAAAGTCAACTTAGGGCTCTAGTTGATAAGTCTCTTGGGCATGAAAAGAATATTTCAATTCAAACCCCCTCTGTTGGCATTCTAGCTTGCTTAGCAGGTTTATCCAGACTCTTGCAGCTACACATGTGATTGTTCACAGCCTCCCAACAGTGAGAGACACAGGAAGACTAAAACATTCTAAAAATATAGAGCCTTTCGAAGAGTTAAAACTATTAGAGTAGTGCTGGTATAGGATTTCATTGCTGAGCCAATGCTTGCTGCCAAGTTCCCATATCCCTTATCCATTTTGCACCTGGGAGTGCATTAGTTAACATAGTTGGAATGTAAGAAAAACAAGTAGTAGCCTTGGAATTAACCACATCAGACCTTTGAGCTAATTGGTTCTTTCTTTGTTGTAACTCATTGCAGCTTTGCTCCATGAGAATGTTACTCTGATTAATACTTTCTGAGGCTGACACAGATTAGAAATATAAAGAAAAAACATTTCAAGGGAAAATACGTTTTCTGGTTGAGCAGCGTTTATCAAAAGAGGGTCATAAAATGTCCACAGGCCTCCAAGGCCAGAATAATGTACACAACATTGTTTATGGGAAAGGTACACAGAAAAATCCTGGTTTCAATAAAGACAAAACAGATGTAATGTTTGGACTGACTCTGCATGACTTTGCATTTTTCATTTCCCTCTATGTACAAGTCAAGGTATAAAAGTTCCTTTTGAAAATAAAGTTATAGGCCTCGCTCACTGAAGCTTGGTCACCCCATGTCAATATTCTTTCTCTCTCTCTCTCTATCTCTTTCTCCCTCTCCCTTTTCAGGCTGATCCTTTGGAGCACAGAGGCTCCCCTGCCTTCACTTTCCTGCCTGGGCTTCTAAGACCCGATCAAGAAGGCGCTCTGTGTCTTCACTCCGGCGAGAGGGCACCTGCGGCCTCCGTGAACAAAGCAAGTCCCTTGTCTGGGGCTTTATTGGCTTTCTGTGTAAACCAAGGAATATTAGCCTCTATTCTTTCTTCTCTCCGCCCCCACCACCCCCTGCCTCGCTGACGCCGTCCATCCTGAGGGGACCCCTGGATCCTGCTGGGGCTGGACCCTGGCAAGATTTCATTTGAAAGCAGGTCTGAGGGCATTCTTAAAGCTATTAGATAAAATTCATATCACATTCAGAAATTCTGTTTCATCAACACAGTATGAAAAGGTTACACTTATCAACATTTATGCCTATCAGCAGTATGAAAGAATTTAGGCAACTTGCTTGGGCAGCCAGTAATACTGCTAGACTCTCTCACCGATATTAATTATGAAGCCATCTTGAAAGGTAGCATGGTAAGGCTGGCTGAAGATAAATAGAACTATGTTGTTGTTTAGCTGCTAAGTCATATCATGCCTGACTCTTTGTGAGCATGAGCCATGTAGCCCACCAGGCTCCTCTGTCCATGGGATTTCCCAGACAAGAATTCTGGAGTGGATCTCCATTTCCTTCTCCAGGAGATCTTCCTGATCGAACCCATGTCTCCTGCTTGGCAGGCTGATTCTTTACCATTTAGCCACCTGTAAAGTGTGGAATAGAACTAGAGGACTGTGTTTTTACATTTTTCTCAATCTTCATTCCACTAAAACCTTGATGGATACTTGAATAAATGTATTTGAGAGCCATCATTTCTAAGACCCTTAATGAGACCATTATAACCAGAGAGGGGAAAAGTATTGTAGGTTACAAAAACAGGCCAGGAGAGATGGCTCACATCCAGTAAAAACAAAAAGCACATAGATTGCTCAGGAAGCCAGGTATGAGGAAAGAATTTAATGTCCCTCTGGACACTTAAATCTTAAAATAATGTGGAGGAGGAAATTCACAAAAATGAAGAGGAGAGCAACAGATGCTAGACTGGAGAGTAAATGTTGGTAAAAATGACTGTCCCATGCTATGGATGTGTGATCACTCACCTAGAGCCAGACATTCTGGAATGTGAAGTCAAGTGGGCCTTAGGAAGCATAACTATGAACAAAGCTAGTGGAGGTGATGGAATTCCAGTTGAGCTATTTCAAATCCTGAAAGATACTCTGAAAGTATTGCACTCAATATGTCAGCAAATCTGGAAAACTCAGCAGTGGCCACAGGACTGGAAAAGGTCAGTTTTCATTCCAATCCCTAAGAAAGGCAATGCCAAAGAATGTTTAAACTACCAATTGCATTCATCTCACACACTAGTAAAGCAATGCTCAAAATTCTCCAAGCCAGGCTTCAACAGTAGGTGAACTGCAAAATTCCAGATGTTCAAGCTGGATTTACAAAAGGCAGAGGAACCAGAGATCAAATTGCCAACATCCGCTGGATCATGGAAAAAGCAAGAGAGTTCCAGGATAACATCTATTTCTGCTTTATTGACAATGCCAAAGGCTTTGATTGTGTGGATCACAATAAACCGTGGAAAATTCTGAAAGAGATGGGAATACCAGACCACTTGACCTGCCTCCTGAAAAATCTGTATGTAAGTCAAGAAGCAACACTTAGAACTGGACATGGAACAACAGACTGGTTCCAAATAGGAAAAGGAGTACGTCAAGGCTGTATATTGTCACCCTACTTATTTAACTTTTATGCAGAGTACATCATGAGAAACACTGGACCGGAAGAAACACAAGCTGGAATCAAGATTGCCAGGAGAAACATCAATAACCTCAGATATGCAGATGACACTACCCTTATGGAAGAAAGTAAAGAAGAACTAAAGAGCCTCTTGATGAAAGTGAAAGAGGAGAGTGAAAAAGTTGGCTTAAAGCTCAGCATTCAGAAAACTAAGATCATGGCATCTGATCCCAGCACTTCATGGGAAATAGATGGGGAAACAGTGGAAACAGTGGCTGACTTTATTTTGTGGCTACAAAAATCACTGCAGATGGTGATTGCAGCCATGAAATTAAAAGACGCTTTCTCCTTGGAAGGAAAATTATGACCAACCTAGACAGCATATTAAAAAGCAGAGACATTACTTTGCCAACAAGTTCCATCTAGTCAAGGCTACGGTTTTTCCAGTAGTCATGTATGGATGTGAGAGTTGGACTACAAAGAAACTGAGTGCCGAATAATTTATGCTTTTGCACTGTGGTATTGGAGAAGACTCTTGAGAGTCTCTTGGACTGCAAGGAGATCCAACCAGTCCATCCTAAAGGAGATCAGTCCTGGGTGTTCATTTGAAGGACTGATGTTGAAGCTGAAACTCCAATACTTTGCCCACCTGATGCAAAGGGCTGACTCATTGGAAAAGACCCTGATGCTGGGAAAGATTGAGGGCAGGAGGAGAAGGTGACAACAGAGGATGAGATGGTTGGATGGCATCATCGAATCCATGGACATGGGTTTGAGTGGACTCTGGGAGTTGGTTATAGACAGGGAGATCTGGCATGCTGCAATTCATGGGGTCGCAAAGAGTCAGACACGACTGAGCAACTGAACTGAACTGAACTGAATCCTATGGAATAAGGAGAACATAGCTAGACTGAAAGATATGGAGGGAATAAAGGAAGAGAGTCATCAAAAGTCATTTTGCACACGTGTTAACTGTGGTGATTTTTATTGTTCATGAACCTCTATTGTTAGTGCATGTCAAAATAATCTAAGATTTTGTATATTGTCCATCTTTGGATTATACTTTTATGTATATAAAGGGATGAGATCCTATGAAACAGATCAATGCATTTTAGCGGAATGCACATAAAAATGAAAAAGAATCATTTTGATAGCTTTTCCGTTGTTGTTATTGTTCAGTTGCTAAGTTGTGTTCAACTCTTTGTGACCCCACGGATTGCAACACACTAGTCTTCCCTGTCCTTTGCTATCTCCTGGAATTTGCTCAAATTCATGTCCATTGAGTTGATAATGCTGTCCAGTCATCTCATCCTCTGTCACTGCCTGCTCTTCCTGCCCTCAGCCTTTCCCAGCATCAGGATCTTTTCCAATGAGTCGACTCTTCACAGTAGGTGGCTGAAGTATTGGAGCCTCAGCTTTAGCATAACTCATTCCAACAAATATTTAGGGCTACTTTTCTAAGGAGAGGAAAAACTTGAATCTGAAGAATGAATAATAAGGCCCATACACCTAAGTTTTATTCTTCAAAGCAAAAGTCAACCATCATAAAACAGCTAACATCTTGGCTCACGATATAATTGCATCTCTCTCATCTATATATCTCAAAATGTTGAGCTTCCAGGAACTTGGAGGGAGTGACCAGAGAGGAATTTCTTACCAACGCTTTCTGTAGACTGTAATTCAGATACCCATGTCATATTATGGTAAGTAAATGAGAAACTCAATACTATGAAAAGCATAAATAATAAAACTGTCCACGACCGACTTGTGTTCTTGCCTGGAGAATCCCAGGGACAGGGAAGCCTGGTAGGCTGCCATCTATGGGATCACACAGAGTCAGACACAACTGAAGTGACTTAGCAGTTAGCAGTAAGAAAAACCAAAGCATATCACAGGAGAATATATTCTTTGCCTTACTGAAAAGCATCAATTTAGTCCTCCCTGGAAGATTTACAATTTCTTAACTTCTTGTGTAAGGAGAGACCCAAAATCACCACAATAAATAGAATGGGGTGGTGTGAGCACTCAGTCCAGGAAACTAAATGCAAGAGGTCAGTGAAGGATACTCCATGACCACTGACAGATGGCAACCTCTCCTCACAGGCAGAAAAGGTAGATGTCGCTAAAACCCTCCAGTGAATTTTCTGCCTCAAAGCTTACCAGGAGGAAGGGAATGAGCAGATGCTGTAACAATAAGCATTCCCCCTGGGTGGCAGAGACAAAATACTTAAGGAGTCAGAATCACATCACCAGAGGTGATTAAGAAATTTATTGAGCAGATGGATGTAACAGCTACTATAAAGGGCAGGAGAGCAGATTTTTACAGATATTGGCAAAAAGACTCCACAATATTCTCATGCCATGATCCTACACAGTTTCTCAAAGCAGAGCTGCTCAGTCCTCAATGAACCATAACATCTCCAGGAGGCAGTCAAGGGTGAGCACAGGCTAAAACATGGGCTGTTGAGTCAGTCCCTGAACCTAAGTGGTTTGAATTGTTTTTCTGCAACTTACCTAATCTATGAAAACTTTGGCTTTCAGCTCTGCAGAATAAGGTTATGTGCGAGTGTGCTAAGTTGCTTCAGTTGTATCTGACTCTGTGACCCTGTGGACTGTAGCCCACCAGGCTCTTCTGTCCGTGGGATTTCCCAGGCAAGAATGCTGGAGTGGGTTGCCCTGCTCTTCTCCAAGGGATCTTCCCAACCCAGGGACTGAATCGCCTCTCTCATGTCTCCTGCATTGGCAGGCAAGTTCTTTACCACTAGCACCACCTGGAAAGCCCTAGAATAAGGATAGTAGTGATCCTTTGGCAGAATTATTGTGAAGACGCTGATAATAAATACAAAAATAACAACGCAGTGCCTGGCACATGATATGACCTCAGTGAACTGCCCTAACTGTATTGTTGTTATCATTACTATCAGTCATTAGTATGTATTCCTATAACGTGCTTGGTCAATGCTCACATTACTTAGACTTGTGGTTTGGATAATGAACACTTTTTTTTGAGAGCATACAGCATAGTATTTTGAGAACACTGTCTATGTTTGGGGATAGTTCCCTTAGTATTTGAGATGATCTTTAAAAAAAAAAAATTACCAAAATCAGGATAAAGGAAAAAGAAACTCTGAGAAGTATATCTAGAGCAGAAAAAAAAAAAAATGAGCTGTGAAAATTAGTATCATGTCAAAACTATCAAAATTAACCTATGGCTCTAGTGAATCACTACTAAGTAAAAAATATGCAGTTTCTCAAAACAGCCCTTTTCTCGATGTACCCATGAGTGACTTATTAATGTGTTTAGCTGAGAGAAAGGATGCTCTGTGTAGTTTGAGCTTCTGCCTGGTATACAGCAAATGAAAAACTAAAAACTCCAAAAGACCAGTACTGATGATTGATGTTTAAAAAAAAAAAAAAGCTGGAAAAGCTAAACATAAAGATCCCTGGGACACAATAATAATGTTCACCTATCTCAAAGGAAAGAAAAGGTGCTCCCCGTCCAATAGCACTTTTAGTAGAATTGACCTGAATGAAGAAACACCTTACTCTACATGTTCTCATTTTTGTCACTCAAAAAACTCTGGCAGCATGTAAGCTACTGTTACCTCCATTTCACAAGTGGGGTGATGGAGGCTCAGCAGGCTGGAGTGAGAAGATAAAGACCAAGGTGTGAAGCTCAGATTTTCTGACCCTGTCCTGTTTCCACCTCTCGTACTGTCGACACTGAGAGACTCAGTGGAATCTTTTTCTTTTGGGAAATCCAAGAATAGATCCACCTTTGAGAAATGCAATTCTGTCTAGAGTAAGGATTAATGATCTCTCTCCATCAGGATTCCTTCTGGCTTTTAATTCCTCTGCATTCTCCTCTGAGCCTGGGCTACTCAGTGACCTACTTTGGAAACAGAAGAAAAGGAACCGATAAGACAGGAAGGAGTCAGTACTCGAATGTCATAACTACTTCCAGATTTAATGAGGTGGATGTAAAACCAAAACTTTGAATATGCTGACAATATCACAACACATTGCCAAAGGTGTTCTGAAACAGGTAGACTGATTGACATTACTGTCAAAAACAAACTCAAAAATAGAAAGTGTATACCTACATGTCAATAATAGCTTTGAAACAGGCTCCATCTCAGTGCACAGCAGCAGCCTGTGAAATAGTTTGACCCATATGACTCTTTCATAAATATTTTTGGCACATTCTGGGTTGTCTTTCCCTTTTGGATATATTTTATATTTGCCTGGATTCAAATCAAGGCCCTACCATTTCTCAATCTCACTATTCCCCAGTGCTTTATCCACAAATAAGAATAACAGGCCTTATAGAAACTAATAAAGTAGATCGCATAAGTTATTTACAGGAATAAAATCATGTCAGTATAGGACTTTGTGATGTTCATATATAGAATTGCCCACTAAATGTTAACTATTACTATCAGCTATTCGATAAAGAATCTGCCTGTAATGCAGGAGACCTGAGATTGATCCCTGGGTCAGGAAGATCCCCTAGAGAAGGGAATGCCTACCCACTTCAGTATTCTTGCCTGGAAAATTCCATGGGCAGAGGAGCCTGGCGGGCTGCAGTCCATGGGGTCACAAAGAGCTGGACACGACTGGGCAACTAACACTTTCATTCTCATGGGCGCCAAGCCCCTGAAACTCCTCTCTCTCTTCAGTTTAATTAAATCATGCCTCACCTGTCAGATCAATCTGATCCCAAGTTCTAAGAGCAAATGTGGCCTTGGCAATCCATCGCTATAGGAGTCAGGGTCACCTGCTGCTGGTTCAGATGTAACCTTCGGCATCAGCTCCTATAACTGGATGTATTGGTTTTCTAGGGCTGCTCTAAACTGGGGGTGCTTAAAACAGAAGAAACTTATTCCTCACAATTCTGTAGGCTAGAGTTCTGAAATCAAGGTGTCTACACAGCATGTTTCCTTTGAGACTCAGCAGAATCCTTTCTTTTTTTTTTACTTCAATATAAAACAAGTTAAATTTTATTTTTTTCAATTTAAAAAAATTTTTTAATTTTATTTTTACTTTATTCTACATTACAATACTGTATTGGTTTTGCCATTCATTGACATGAATCAGCCACAGGTGTACATGAGCTCCCAATCCCGAAACCCCTCCCACCTCCCACCCCATATCATCTCTCTGGATCATCCCATGCTCCAACCCCAAGCATAGTGTATCCTGTATTGAACACAGACTGGCGCTTCGTTTCTTACATGATAGTATACATGTTTCAATGCCATTCTCCCAAATCATCCCACCCTCTCCCTCTCCCTCAGAGGCCAAAAGTCTGTTCTATACCTCTGTGTCTCTTTGCTGACTCACATAGAGGGTCATCATTACTATCTTTCTAAATTTCATATATATGTGTCAGTATACTGTGTTGGTGTTTTTCTTTCTGGCTTACTTCACTCTGTATAATTGGCTCCAGTTTCATCCATCTCATTAGAACTGAGTCAAATTTATTCTTTTTAAGGGCTAATACTCCATTGTGTATATATACCACAGCTTTCTTATCCATTCATCTGCTGATGGACATCTAGGTTGCTTCCATGTCCTGGTATTATAAACAATGCTGCAATGAGCATTGGGGTACATGTGTCTCTTTCAATTCTGGTTTCCTCGGTGTGTATGCCCAGCAGTGGGATTGCTGGGTCATAAGGCAGTTCTATTTGCAATTTTTTAAGGAATCTCCACACTGTTTTCCATAGTGACTGTACTAGTTTGCATTCCCACCAACAGTGTAAGAGGGTTCCCTTTTCTCCACATCCTCTCCAGCATTTATTGCTTGTAGACTTTTGGATGGCAGCCATTCTGACTGGTGTGAAATGGTACCTCATTGTGATCTTGATTTGCATTTCTCTGATAATGAGTGATGTTGAACATCTTTTCATGTATTTGTTAGCCATCCGTATGTCTTCTTTGGAGAAATGCCTATTTACTTCTTTGGCCCATTTTTTGATTGGATCGTTTATTTTTCTGGTGTTGAGCTGCATAAGCTGCTTGTATATTTTTGAGATAACTTGTTTGTCAGTTGCTTCATTTGCTATTGTTTTCTCCCATTCAGAAGGCTGTCTTTTCACCTTGCTTATAGTTTCCTTTGTTGTGCAGAAGCTTTTAATTTTAATTAGATCCCATTTGTTTATTTTTGCTTTTATTTCCAGTATTCTGGGAGGTGGATCATAGAGGATCCTGTTGTGATTTATGTCGGAGAGTGTTTTGCCTATGTTCTCCTCTAGGAGTTTTATAGTTTCTGGTCTTACATTTAGATCTTTAATCCATTTTGAGTTTATTTTTGTGTATGGTGTTAGAAAGTGATCTAGTTTCATTCTTTACAAGTGGTTGACTAGTTTTCCCAGCACCACTTGTTAAAGAGATTGTCTTTACTCCATTGTATATTCTTGCCTCGTTTGTCGAAGATAAGGTGTCCATAGGTGTATGGATTTATCTCAGGGGTTTCTATTTTGTTCCATTGATCTATATTTCTGTCTTTGTGCCAGTACCATACTGTCTTAATGACTGTGGCTTGTAGTAGAGCCTGAAGTCAGGCAAGATGATTCCTCCAGTTCCATTCTTCTTTCTCAAGATTGCTTTTGCTATTCGAGGTTTTTTGTATTTCCATGCAAATCTTGAAATTATTTGTTCTAGTTCTTTGAAAAATATTGCTGCTACTTGATAGGGATTGCATTGAATCTGTAGATTGCTTTGGGTAGTATACTCATTTTCACTATATTGACTCTTCCAACCCATGAGCATGGTATATTTCTCCATCTATTAGTGTCCTCTTTGATTTCTTTCATCAGTGTTTTATAGTTTTTGATATATAGGTCTTTAGTTTCTTTAGGTAGGTATATCCCTAAGTATTTTATTCTTTTCGTTACAATGGTGAATGGGATTGTTTCCTTGACTTCTTTTTCTACTTTCTCATTATTAGTGTATAGGAATGCAAGGGATTTCTGAGTGTTGATTTTATATCCTGCAACTTTACTATATTCATTGATTAGCTCTAGTAGTTTTCTGGTGGAGTCTTTAGGATTTTCTATGTAGAGGATCATGTCATCTGCAAACAGTGAGAGTTTTATTTCTTCTTTTCCAATTTGGATTCCTTTTATTTCTTTTTAGCAGAATCCTTCTTGCTTTTGCTTTCTTCTGGCATTGGCTACTGACTCGTGGTGTTCCTTGGGTTTCAGGTGCATCACTGCGATCTCTACTTCTGTGGTCACATGGCCTTCGCCTTCTGTCTCTGACTTCACATGGCATTTTCTCTTCCTATAAAAATACCAATTATATTCAATTAAGATCCACTTTAATGACCTCATTTTAACTTAATCATATGTGCAGAGAGCCTTTTCCCAAATAAGGACACATTCACAGATGTTAGGGGTTAAGCTATTAACAAGTCTTTTGAAGGGGACCCACTATTCAGCCATAACACTAGATTTTTGCCTTGTTCACTGATTTATGCAGGTAAATTTTTTTATCACATTCCATGCTACATGCTTGTTAATAAGATGCATAATGGTTCCTATGCTCATGGAAATAACAGTCTAAGAAGGAAAATAGACATTAAAGAAATAACTTAAAAAGCAACTAATAACAAACTTAGTGAGTGCCAAAGGGTATTATGAGAGCCTATAACAAGCAGCCCTGACATAGTCCTTGGGAACAAGAAGGCTTCCCAGAAACGGAGAACTGGAAAAAGGATAAGCTAGGCAAAGGGGTTAGTGGGTTAAGCATCAGTTCACATAAGGTAACAAGATATGCAGGTTTCCTAAAAGCAGAAAAGAGATGGATATTTGGAATGAATTAAAAGAAGGCAAATGTGGCTCAAACAGAGAAAACAAGGGAACAGGGTGAATAAAGTTGACAAACTTCCAAGGCCAGAAAATGGCTCTAAAGAACTTGATGCTACATACAGATGACACCACCCTTATGGCAGAAAGTGAAAAAAAAAACTAAAGGGCCTCTTGATGAAAGTGAAAGAGAGGGTGAAAAAAGTTGGCTTAAAGCTCAACATTCATAAAACTAAGATCATGGCATCTGGTCCCATCACTTCGTGGCAAATAGATGGGGAAACAATGGAAACAGTGGCTGACTTTATTTTTCTGGGGCTCCAAAATCACTGCAGATGGTGATTGCAGCCATGAAATTAAAAGATGCTTATTCCTTGGAAGGAAAGTTATGACTAATCTAGACAGCATACTCAAAAGCAGAGACATTACTTTGCCAACAAAGGTCCATCTAATCAAGGCTGTGGTTTTTCCATTGGTCATGTATGGCTGCGAGATTTGGAGTATAAAGAAAGCTGAGCACTGAAAAATTATGCTTTTGAACTGTGGTGTTGGAGAAGACTCTTGAGAGTCCCTTGGACTACAAGGAGATCCAACCAGTCTATCCTAAAGATCAATCCTGGGTGTTCATTGGAAGGACTGATGTTGAAGCTGAAACTCCAATACTTTGGCCACTTGATGCAAAGAGCTGACCCATTGGAAAAGACTCTGATGCTGGGAAAGATTGATGGCAAGAGGAGAAGGTGACAACAGAGGATGAGATGGTTGGATGGCATCATCGAATCTATGGCCATGGGTTTTGATTGACTCCAGGAGTTGATGATGGACAGGAAGGCCTGGCGTGCTGCAGTTCATGGGGTTGCAAATGGCGACTGAGCAACTGAACTACACTGATGGCATCCATGGAAGAATTTTAGGAAGAGAAGCATTATCAAGTTGGTGTCAGTTACTATTTCTGTTAAATTAAACTACTGACAATTGTCATAGCTTCAAAACTCCCATGTATAAGCAGGATACACAGGCATCTCTTTGACAAGCTCTCCCAGATTACGAGATGTTCTTTTCTATTTTGTTCTCATCAATCTATTACCAATGGTGTCTGTTCATCCTGTCTGATCTACTTCCATACCCTCTTTATGGTTGTCTCATTCATACTCGCCAGATGCTGCTGCTGCTGCTGTTGCTAAGTTGCTTCAGTTGTGTTCGACTCTGTGCCACCCCACAGATGACAGCCCACTAGGCTCTTCTGTCCCTGGGATTCTCCAGGCAAGAATACTGGAGTGGGTTGCCATTTCCTTCTCCAGTGTATGAGAGTGAAAAGTGAAAGGGAAGTCGCTCAGTCGTGCCCGACTCTTAGCGACCCCATGGACTGCAGCTTACCAGGCTTCTCCGTCCATAGGGTTTTCCAGGCAAGAGTACTGGAGTGGGGTGCCATCGCCTTCTCCAAACTGGGATGTTAGATAGATCTAAAATAAGAGAAGATATTAGACACTTGGCTAAATGGCCTCTGCCTTTCTATGTGACTGACCTCACTGAAGAAGACTTAAATGAAAATCAAAACTAAACAAACGTGGAGAACAGTTTACACACACACAAAACTTAACTTGGAATGAAAAATATTCACAGCTAGAGAAATTATGTTAAACTCATGGTTGAGGAGGGAAAAAAGATGGCGGAGGAATAGGATGGGGAGAACACTCTCTCCCTCTCTACCTCATCAAAAGAGCATTTCAACGCTGAGCAAATTCCACAGAATAACTTCTGACTGCTGGCAGAGGACATCAGGCATCCAGCAAAGCAGATCATGGGCTTCAAAACCAGGTAGGAATTATTTTAAAGAACGAAGATAGAGACAAAGGAGGTAGGGAGGGAACCCCGGCACGGGAAGGGAATCCCGTCCCAGGAAGAGACTCTTAAAGAGAGAGGGTCCCTAAAATTGGGAACTTTCTCACAGCTGTGCATGGGGTGAGCCCTGGAAGCACAGAGGGCAACATAACAGGAAGGAAGAATAAATAAATAATTAAAACCAACAGATTACGAATTCAACAGTATAACCCCCAGCGGACAAGCAGCGCAAACGCCTGCGTCCGCAGCAGTGGGGGCTGGGCAGGGAGGAGCGCGCCCGCGACAGAGCTTGCTAAGAATTGGGCCGCGGGAGACGCAGGCTGCAGGGCTTTTCTCGAGAATCGGGGTGTAAAGGGGCCAGAATCGAGTCCGCGCGTGGATAGAACGATTTATCCCAGACTAGCAAACCAGACTGGGGGGATAACTAACACGCAAAACGCTCGAACATAAGACACATTCAGGCCCGCGCACAGAACAAAGGACGGATCGGAAATAGCCGGCGGCAGACCATCCCCCACCAGCGACGGGCAGCCAGAGCCTGAAGCCTGGAAGAGGGCAGTCGCAGCTCAAGAGAGACATTGCCTACCAAACTGCAAGCAAGCTTCTTTATTGAGACTTCTGGGGTCTCTGATCAGTCATCATCTGCCTGAGAAAGAGCCCCGGCGGAGATCCCAGAAAATTGAGCGACCCGGAAAGCCCAGAAGACACAATAGTGCGCGCCAAACTCCCTAGCCACTCGGACTTGGAACCAAACCCGGCACCCGGAGGGGACTTCCTGAGTGCCAGTCCTGAGCGGCTTAAACTGGGGAATTGCATGAAACATAGGCCAGGCCCCACACGGTTATCCCGCGGATTGGGAAGGGGGCAAGCCCAGTGCAGAGCTCAGCACCACCCTCCCTGTGGCAAGACAGAAATCAGACACGGAAGAGACCAGCAAACAGAGGAAGTCAAACAGAGGGAACTGCCTTGGTAGCGACCCCACACAGTCCTCAACGACAGAGAAAGCGCCAGATACGCCGTTACTACTTTTATGATCAAAAAAAATTTTTTTGGGGGGATGATGTGGAAGCGTGATTTTTTTTCTAAGAATTTTTTTCTTTCTTTAAAAATTTTTTTCCTTTTTAAATGTGTTTATTCTTTTCTTTTTCATCTTTTTTCCCTAAACTTGCTTAAATTTTTAAGTCTTCTATATTTTTATTTATTATTTTTATAACCTAATATTACTTTTCCAAAAAAAAAAAAAACCGTATCATTTAAGCAAACGCCGTATATAGTCTTATTGGTGGAGGAAGTTGTCTTTTAATAATTCTGGAGTCTTTTATTATATTTTAATTTTTTTTTTTTTTTCTCTTTTTTTTTAAATTTTTCTCTCCTTCTTCTTCTTCCTTCAATAATCTATCTTTGATAATCCAATCTATACTCCAGATTTTTAATCTTGGCATTTTGGTATTTGTTGCCAATTTTGTACTTTTGAAAAACCTAATCCTCAGTACCCAGTTTTACATGAGTGCAAGACTGCTGGCTTGACCACTCTCTCCACCTTTGGAATCTCTCTTTTCTCCACCAGGTGGCTTTTGTCTCCTCCCTCCCCCTCCCCCCTCTCTACCCAACTCTATGAATCTCTGTGTGTTCCAGAAGGAGGAGAACTCTAAGGAACTGGTCACTGACCGGATCTGTATCCCTCCTTCCCATCTCCCTCTTTTATCCTCCTGTCCACCTCTATCTACTTCCCTCCCTCTCCTCTTCCATGTATAACTCTGTGACCACCTCTGAGCGGTCCAGACTTTGGAGCACACACAAGAAAGTGGTTACGGGCTAATTTGCTTTTCCCTCTTTTGATTCCACCTCATCCCATTCCACTCACCTCTAACTACTCCCTCCCTCTTCTCTCCTCCAAGTAACTCACCGATCCTCTAGGGACGACCCTCAAGGTGGAGAAACCTATCATCATTAACCTAGATGTTTTAACATTAGTGCTGAATAGATGGAGAAATCATGAGGCTATTGTAAAAATAAATCTGAAAACCAGAATCAGGAGGCGTAAGTTCAAATCCTGAGATCATCAAAGAATTCCTGAATACAGGGAACATTATCCAATTAGAGCTCATCAAACACCTTCATACCTATACTGAAATTGAGCACTGCCCAGGGGCCAACAAGCTCCAGAGCAAGACATACCACGCAAATTCTCAAGCAACACAAAAACAAGCCCCTGAGCTTCAATACACAGGCAACTCAAAATACTCCAAAACCATTGACGTCTCATAACCCATTACTACACACATCACAGCACTCCAGAGAGAGGAAATCCAGATCCACCCACCAGAGCTCCAACACAAGCCTCCTGATCAAGAAACTTTGACAAGCCACTGATATAACCCCAAACACAGAGAGGAAGCTCTATAACAAAGAGAACTCCACAAATTCCCAGAATATAGAAAAGCCACCACAAATGCAGCAATATAACCAAGATGAAGAGACAGAGGAATACCCAGCAGGTAAAGGAACAGGAGACATGCACACCAAACCAAACAAAAGAGGAAGAGATAGGGAATCTACCTGAGAAAGAATTCCGAATACTGATAGTGAAAATGATCCAAAATCTTGAAATCAAAATGGAATCACAGATAAATAGCCTGGGGTTAAGGATTGAGAAGATGCAAGAAAGGTTTAAGAAGGACCTAGAAGAAATAAAAAAGAGTCAACATATAATGAATAATGCAATAAATGAGATCAGAAACACTCTGGAGGCGACAAATAGTAGAATATCGGAGGCAGAAGATAGGATTAGTGAAATAGAAGATAGAATGGTAGAAATAAATGAATCAGAGAGGGAAAAAGAAAGACGAATTAAAAGAAATGAGGACAACCTCAGAGACCTCCAAGACAATATGAAACGCTCAACATTCGAATTATAGGAGTCCCAGAAGAAGACAACAAAAAAGAAAGACCATGAGAAAATACTTGAGGAGATAATAGTTGAAAACTTCCCTAAAATGGGGAAGGAAATAATCACCCAAGTCCAAGAAACCCAGAGAGTGCCAAACAGGATAAACTCAAGGCGGAACACCCCAAGACATATTTTAACCAAACTAACAAAGACCAAACACAAAGAACAATTATTAAAAGCAGCAAGGGAAAAACAACAAATAACACACAAGGGGATCCCCATAAGAATAACTGCAGATCTTTCAATAGAAACTGTTCAGGCCAGGAGGGAATGGCAAGACATACTTAAAGTGATGAAAGATAATAACCTTCAGCCAAGACTACTGTACCCAGCAAGGATCTCATTCAAATATGAAGGAGAAATCAAAAGCTTTCCAGACAAGCAAAAGCTGAGAGAATTCAGCACCACCAAACCAGCTCTCCAACAAATACTAAAGGATAGACTTTAGAAAGGAAACACAAAAAGGACGTATAAACCCGAACCCAAAACAATAAAGTAAATGGCAACAGGAGCATACTTATCAATAATTACCTTAAATGTAAATGGGTTGAATGCCCCAACCAAAAGGCAAAGACTGGCTGAATGGATACAAAACAAGATCCCTATATATGCTGCCTACAAGAGACCCACCTCAAAACAACGGACACATATAGACTAAAAGTGAAGGGCTGGAAAAAAATATTCCATGCAAATAAAGACCAAAAGAAAGCAGGAGTAGCAATACTCATATCCGATAAAATAGACTTTAAAACAAAGGCTGTGAAAAGGGACAAAGAAGGCCACTACATAATGATTAAAGGATCAATCCAAGAAGAAGATATAACAATTATAAATATATATGCACCCAACATAGGAGCACCGCAATATGTAAGACAATTGCTAACAAGCATGAAAGGGGAAATTAATAATAACACAATAATAGTGGGAGACTTTAATACCCCACTCACACCTATGGACAGATCAACTAAGCAGAAAATTAACAAAGAAACACAAACGTTAAATGACACAAATGACCAGTTAGACCTAATTGATATCTATAGGACATTTCACTCCCAAAACAATGAATTTCACCTTTTACTCAAGTGCACACGGAACCTTCTCCAGGATAGATCAGATTCTGGGTCATAAATCTAACCTTGATAAATTCAAAAATATCGAAATTATTCCAAGCATCTTCTCTGACCATAATGCACTAAGGTTAGATCTCAATTATAGGAGAAAAGCTATTAAAAATTCCAACATTTGGAGGCTGAACAACACCCTTCTGAATAATCAACAAATCACAGAAGAAATCAAAAAGAAATCAAAATATGCATCGAAACGAATGAAAATGAAAACACAACTACACAGAACCTCTGGGACACTATAAAGGCAGTCCTAAGAGGAAAGTTCATAGCAATACAGGCATACCTCAAGAAACAAGAAAAAGTCAAATAAATAACCTAACTCTACACCTAAAGCAACTAGAAAAGGAAGAAATAGAGAACCCCAGAGTTAGTAGAAGGAAAGAAATCCTAAAACTTAGGGCAGAAATAAATGCAAAAGAAACAAAAGAGACCATAGCAAAAATCAACAAAGCAAAAAGCTGGTTCTTTGAAAGGATAAATAAAATTGACAAACCATTAGCCAGACTCATCAAGAAACAAAGAGAAAAAAAAATCAAATCAACAAAATTAGAAATGAAAATAGAGAGATCACGACAGACAACTCAGAAATACAAAGAATCGTAAGAGACTACTATCAGCAATTATATGCCAATAAAATGGACAACTTGGAAGAAATGGACAAATTCTTAGAAAAGTACAACTTTCCAAAACTGAACCAGGAAGAAATAGAAAATCTTAACAGACCCATCACAAGCACGGAAATTGAAACTGTAATCAGAAATCTTCCAGCAAACAAAAGCCCAGGTCCAGACGGCTTCACAGCTGAATTCTACCAAAAATTCCAAGAAGAGCTAACACCTATCTTACTGAAACTATTCCAGAAAATTGCAGAGAAAGGTAAACTTCCAAACTCATTCTATGAGGCCACCATCACCCTAATACCAAAACCTGACAAAGACACCACAAAAAAGAAAACTACAGGCCAATATCACTGATGAACATAGATGCAAAAATTCTCAACAAAATCCTAGCAATCAGAATCCAGCAACACATTAAAAAGATCATACACCATGACCAAGTGGGCTTTATCCCAGGGATGCAAGGATTCTTCAATATCCGCAAGTCAATCAATGTAATTCATCATCTCATTAACAAACTGAGAAATAAAAATCATATGATTATCTCAATAGATGCAGAAAAAGCCTTTGACAAAATTCAGCATCCATTTATGATAAAAACTCTCCAGAAAGCAGGAGTAGAAGGAACATACCTCAACATAATAAAAGCTATATATGACAAACCCACAGCTAACATTATCCTCAATGGTGAAAAATTGAAACCATTTCCCCTAAAGTCAGGAACAAGACAAGGGTGTCCACTTTCACCACTACCCTTCAACATTGTACTGGAAGTTTTGGCCACAGCAATCAGAGCAGAAAAAGAAATACAAGGAATCCAAATTGGAAAAGAAGAAGTAAAACTCTCACTGTTTGCAGATGACATGATCCTCTACATAGAAAATCCTAAAGACTCCACCAGAAAACTACTAGAGCTAATCAGTGAATATAGTAAAGTTGCAGGATATAAAATCAACACTCAGAAATCCCTTGCATTCCTATACACTAATAATGAGAAAGTAGAAAAAGAAGTTAAGGAAACAATTCCATTCACCATTGCAACGAAAAGAATAAAATACTTAGGAATATTCCTACCTAAAGAAACTAAAGACCTATATATCGAAAAACTATAAAACACTGATGAAAGAAATCAAAGAGGATACTAATAGATGGAGAAATATACCATGTTCATGGGTCGGAAGAGTCAATATAGTGAAAATGAGTATACTACCTAAAGCAATCTACAGATTCAATGCAATTCCCATCAAGCTACCAGCAGTAATTTTCACAGAACTAGAACAAATAATCTCAAGATTTGTATGGAAATACAAAAACCTCGAATAGCAAAAGCAATCTTGAGAAAGAAAAATGGAACTGGAGGAATCAACTTGCCTGACTTCAGGCTCTACTACAAAGCCACAGTCATTAAGACAGTATGGTACTGGCACAAAGACAGAAATATAGATCAATGGAACAAAATAGAAAGCCCTGAGATAAACCCACACACCTATGGACACCTTATCTTCGACAAAGGAGGCAAGAATATACAATGGAGTAAAGACAGTCTCTTTAACTGGTGGTGCTGGGAAAACTGGTCAACCACTTGTAAAAGAATGAAACTAGGCCCCTTTCTAACACCATATACAAAAATAAACTCAAAATGGATTAAGGATCTAAATGTAAGACCAGAAACTATAAAACTCCTAGAGGAGAACATAGGCAAAACACTCTCCAACATAAATCACACCAGGATCCTCTATGATCGAACTCCCAGTATACTGGAAATAAAAGCAAAGATAAACAAATGGGATCTAATAAAAATTAAAAGCTTCTGCACAACAAAGGAAACTATAAGCAAGGTGAAAAGACAGCCTTCTGAATGGGATAAAACAACAGCAAATGAAACAACTGACAAACAACTAATCTCAAAGATATATAAGCAACTTATGCAGCTCAACTCCAGAAAAATAAACGATCCAATAAAAAAATGGGCCAAAGAACTAAATAGGCATTTCTCCAAAGAAGACATACGGATGGCTAATAAACACATGAAAAGATGTTCAACATAACTCATTACCAGAGAAATGCAAATCAAGACCACAATGAGGTACCGTTTCACACCAGTCAGAATGGCTGCCATCCAAAAGTCTACAAGCAATAAATGCTGGAGAGGATGTGGAGAAAAGGGAACCCTCTTACACTGCTGGTGGGAATGCAAACTAGTACAGCCACTGTGGAAAACAGTGTGGAGATTCCTAAAAATTGCAAATAGAACTGCCTTATGACCCAGCAATCCCACTGCTGGGCATACACACCGAGGAAACCAGAATTGAAAGAGACACATGTACCCCAATGTTCATTGCAGCATTGTTTATAATACCAGGACATGGAAGCAACCTAGATGTCCATCAGCAGATGATTGGATAAGAAAGCTGTGGTACATATACACAATGAAATACTACTCAGCCCTTAAAAAGAATAAATTTGACTCAGTTCTAATGAGATGGATGAAATTGGAACCGATTATACAGAGTGAAGTAAGCCAGAAAGAAAAACACCAATACAGTATACTGACACATATATATGGAATTTAGAAGACAGTAATGATGACCCTATATGTGAGACAACAAAGAGACACAGAGGTATAGAGTGGACTTTTGGACTCTGAAGGAGAGGGAAAGGGTGGGATGGTTTGGGAGAATGGCACTGAAACATGTATATTTTCCTGTAAGAAACGAAGCGCCAATCTATGTTCAATGTAGGATGCAGGATGCATGGGGCTGATGCACAGGATGATTCAAGTAGAGGATGTGGGGTGGGAGGTGGGAGGGGGCTTCGGCATTGGGAGACTGTGTTCACCTATGGCTGATTCGTGTCAATGTATGGCAAAACAAATACAGTATTGTAATTTAAAAAATAAATAAATTTAATTTTAAAAAAATAAAAATAAACTCATGGTTGAACAAAATAAGCTCTCTTTACCTGATCGGAAACATCACAGAATTTTCCCAATGAATTCTATAAAATCAGTTTTTTTCAAACTTATAATTTGATGACAGTAGTATTCACATTTGTGTCTCAATGCTCATTTTCTTTAAATGTTCGGTTTTTATTGACTAGGAAACCTAAGTGAACTCTACTTTATTTGCAATTGTCAAACTAATGTAAGACAAACTGAAGTGTTTCTCCAAACACTTGATTTCACTTAGATCTGTTAAATGCTTTAAGTGCAATGGGACAGCAGTCAATTCTGGATTTTAAAATACAAGGTAAAACTTCATTCCACTCTCCAGTCTAATGCACAGTATTTCTTGTTTAACCGGGAAACATAAGTACCAGTGATTTAGTTTGAATTTGAGACCACCCAATGCCTCCTGGATTAATGCCTCCTGGCATTAAGCAGGAATATTAAATTAAGGAAAATGCCATTCTCATAGCTTTGCTAAATGTAATTTATAGTTTAACCATCATATTAAATCCTTTAATTGAAATCTGTAAAACAAATGGCAGTATTAGTAATTCCTTTATCAGCTTCCAATTCTCTGCCTACTTAACACCAGCCTCTAACCCAGAGGAAATAATTTCCCAAACAAAGTCCTTGAACTTGGGAAAATGTCATTGAATCTTCACATTGCATAACCTTAATGTTCACTATTCCTGCAAGATAATATACTTTCATTTATCATACAAATGTGCTCATTTCCTTTTTTGTGGTTCAAATGCATATTACCAAGGCCTTTCTAGCTTAATATTATCTGGACTTCTGGCTTATGTTGTAATTATACATTAAAAAAAAATAATAGTTCAAGCAGAAGAAACAGAAAAATTGAATCAAAATGTCAGTTAACGAGCTAAACAAAACTACAGAATAGGAGTGAAGTACTGAGTGACAGAGATGATAAGGAAAACCTAGGATTAGCAGAGAATCTTTATCGTCTTTCCCAATACATTTATCTCCCTCTGCAAAAAACCTGTTGCTTGTTCTTGTAACTGATGCTTTCCAACTTAAGTGTGCCATGCATGGTCTTCCTTTGCTAAAATGTGCCTATATATTTGGCAATTCCTCTATCTAGATCAGCCAGACTTGTCCAGATGTTTAAAGGTAAATGCATCCACATCCTTAAACCCTAAACCAGGAGTGCCAGTTAATTCTGCTAGATAGAGAGCAGGCAGGATCAAACTGAGGGCAGGACTGGCCAGGCCACAGTGTGAGAAGGAAAAGCCTTCCTGGGAAATAACAACAGGGACTCCAGGAGAATCTCCTTACATCGATTTGCTTGAAGGAACCAGGGCCAAGGGAAAGGGCAAGGATGAGGGAAGGGAGTCAGGAGGTGGAAGGGCACCCTGACCTCAGGTGGACTTCAGGATTTATACCCAGCTCCAGTGCCCACCTGCAGGAAGGAGCTGAAGGGTGCTTTTCCAGCTCGCTTTCAGGGAGGGCAGTGACTGGATTCTAAAGAGCTGAACGTATCCACTGGCTATCAACAAGAGGAAGTTCCAAGTAAAGAAGAGAAGCACTTGTCATTTCCCAGGTTACTTCGAGCTTTAAATCTGGGGGACACATTCCCTCATATTTTGTGGTCTGACTTTTCCTCCAGCTCTCTCTTTCTTTCTAGAATGTCTGAGTTCCCCTCTACTTAATTCCCTTACAATCATACCCCTTTCTTCGGGAGAGAATTCAAAGCCAGTTCTCTGGGTGCATTTTATCATCTTGTCCCATCAGCTAGATCTGGCAGCTGATGGCACCCTTCTTTAACTTAAAGCATATTTACATTTCCCGGCTCTTTTGGCCAGGATCACTGGAGCAGAAAAGGAGAGTGATATGCCTTTGTTGCTGTTACTTTGTTTCACACTGATTTTCTATCTTAGTTTCTCACAGCCCTTGTTTCAAGAATTTGAGGCCATTTTCCCAGAAGTAAGATGTCCTGGCTTGTTTATCCTTGAAGCTTGAAGAGCTACTGGAGAACAGGCTTTGAAAATGCTTCTCAAATCTGCATGAGCTAGGATTCATAAGAGGGCATTTCTGATGATCCCACCAAGTTATCACACCAAAAACCATTTCCCGAATCAACAATCACCCTTGACTAAATCATAGGAGCTTTATTCTGCATTCTCAGAGCTGGTTTTCCTATGCATTGAGGACCGGTCCTAAAAATCATGGGCAACCTCTGCCTTCGCTCTTGTTGAGTGCCTGCATCTAAGTTATCGAGGGCTTAGTCACAAGTTCCAGAGTTTTCCTCACCATTTCTTAGGTCATTATGCAAAATTAGACTCCTAGCAAACTTTACTAAGTCCCATGATCATCTGACATATTAGACAAAACTGGAGTTATAACTGTTACCTAATTTAGGAGATTAGGAAAGGAAGGAAAAGGAGAAAAAAGCAGTTATTTGTAATAAGAGGGGTTTTTTTTTTAAATTTTGTTCTTTTTCTTTATTTCCGCCCTTTTAATATCTTTTTTTTTTTAATTACAGAGACTAGACAACCAATCCGGAGAAGGCAATGACAACCCACTCCAGTACTTTTGCCTGGCAAATCCCATGGATGGAGGAGCCTGATAGGCTGCAGTCCATGAGGTCCCACAGTCGGACATGACTGAAGCGACTTAGCAGCAGCAGCAGCAGCAGGCAACCAACCACTTTTAAGAAGCTACAAGGTGTTGGGTCTTATGTTGTCACTTCCCTGAAATTATTTCATCTAGCTCCCTAAAAACTTTGTCAGATAGGCATTTTAAACTGTCAAACTAAGGCTACATCAGTAAAGCAACTTGCCTAAAATCAGCAACAGATTGGCTGATTCAGAATTCAAATGTGGGTATCTAACTCCATAGCTAATATCCCTTCCTCCACCGCATTCTATCTCTCAAAAGTTTCATTTTATTGTCAGTCTTCAATCAATACATAGATCATTGAAGGGCCAGATTAGGAGGCAGCACATTGTAGAGAAAGCCCATAGTACCCACTCAATTCAAGAAGCCTGGGTTTTTCTTTTTTCCTTCCACTAACCAGCTCTGTGACCTTGGACTGTTTATGTAGTTTGCTGGGCTCTCTCATTACATCTATAAAATTTATTTCAATAACTGGACTGTCACTAAGGTCTTTTTGACTCTAGCATCCTATGATTCCTATATACAATTAGATGAAATTATTTGAATAAATTAATATATTGGAAATCAAGACACAATTCTTTTACCTCTTCCCATAATATCCCTGCCTTGGAGAACTCAATTTCCAGGCACCCCTGTTCTAATCATTACAGACATTACTGCTTTGACAATGCCATTTCATTCACCTTTAGAATTTAAAAATCGTCCACCATAAGCGCATTTCAAAAATCACTCACAGGCAAAGGTTACAAAGTGGAAGCTACCTATAATGAATTTCTGAAGAGTGTTCAGTCACTGATCCTCCTAATGCAGGCATTGCTTCTCAACAATAAAGGGACAAAAATAACTGGAAGCAGAGTCCTTAAAACACACACCTCATATTCATCCTTCATCTTTGCAGCAGTCCTATCGCAACTTAACAAGGGCCTTTTCTCGTTTAAAGGAAACTCATTTAGCCTCTTCATTCAAGTTTCATCTTAAGAAGAGGAAACAGTTAATAGACATGCTGATACCAACCAGAGCCCTCACTTGAGTTCCTTGTCGCTAAGGTGTGGGGGTGCCCTCTGGGCCTTAGGCGAAGTAAAAAGAAATTCAGGACAGCTACTTTTCTTTTATCTGCCACACAGTCTCCACCATAAATAAGCCATTTTCCATTTTCTTAACTTCTGCGGTATTGCCATCTTCTATCTCCATTTTCATTATCATTCCTGACAAATATTTTCAGAGAATATTGTTTCACAGTAGCTCTTGTAGCATTTCCTCTGAAGATACCTTTTGAAGAAATTGATGCTCCAAAAGGTGGAAGGACAAAATAAAACTTGAATGCGATAGAATTTGTATTAAACACATACACCCACAATGACACCACCATATTTATGAACACAGATTTGTTGAAACATATATGGAAGGAGAAATAACAAACTGACAATTATAGTTTCCTCTGAGGAGTGGGGTCAGTAGAAGGGCATGGTCTGAAATGTCTTAACGTTTTGCAAAGAATTTTTTTTAATTTCCAACGCTAAAATAATTAAGTTTAAAGAAAATTTAAAATGTGTACCAACCACCTTTACTCTCAGTGGTTAGGATGGGCCTTTGATTTCTGCAGCCCTGATGAACCATGGATAAGTTTGCTTAAGCTGTCTGCCACTTGGGGCATGACCTCATCAACCTTTCACCCTTCGCCGGGAAAGTCAGACTGGCAACCCTAAAGAAAGTCCAATAATTAGTTTACTTCCCATATGATCTAGTAAAACATAAATAGGACAGATTCAGAATCTGACTTGGGCATATGTCAGGAATGATGCCCTTGTTCTTGCCCACCCTGTTCTTGGTCCTATTCCCAAGGGGAGGACCTCCTGCTCACACAGCTGGGTTTCCTACAAAGACAGTGCTGGAATTAATGAGAGTGGCCCCTGGTTTTTGCCTCTGCCTCTCACTGCCTCTCTTCTACCACCTTCCAACATGCCCACTGACCCTCTACTCCAACGTCAGTCTTTTTGATCCTTCTGGACTCCATGAAATCCCTGTCACCACTTACTCTAAGGTAGCAGCCATTTCCCCAGCTTCTTCTTCCAGTCTTAGAACTTTGTACATCCTTCCAACTCAGAATGTCAATATGGAAACAGTATATGGTTAAAAAAAATTACAGTGCTAATCATAGCTAAGGGAGAAAATATTGAATATATTCCTTCTGAGGTCAGGAAGAAGATCAAGTTGTCTGTTATCAACAATCCTATTCAACATCATGCTGAAGTCATAGCCAGGACAGTAAGGCAAGAATAAAAAATTAAACCATAAAGATTGAAAAGGAATAAATAAATCTGTCTTTATCCTAAATCATATGATGTTCTATGTTGAAAATTCAAATTAATCTAATTTACAGGTAAATTACTGGAATTAGAATTTGTCAGCCTGAGAAGGCAATGGCACCCCACTCCAGTACTCTTGCCTGGAAAATCCCATGGACGGAGAAGCCTGGTGGGCTGCAGTCCATGGGGTCGCTAAGAGTCGGACACGACTGAGCGATTTCACGTTCACTTTTGACTTTCATGCACTGGAGAAGGAAATGGCAACCCACTCAAGTGTTCTTGCCTGGGGGAAGCCCAGGGACGGTGGAGCCTGGTGGGCTGCCGCCTATGGGGTCGCACAGAGTTGGACACGACTGAAGTGACTTAGCAGCAGCATGTACATTAACATCCAAACTATGAAGCACCTAGGGAAAAATATTAACAAAATTTTGTAAGTCCAAGGAGAAAATTACAAACAGAAACTAAAAACATACATTATTTTTATGTGATCTATAAAGTAGTTGGAAGTAAAAAGAAAGGTTTTGGAGGTGACAATGAACATGGTATTCTTCAGATAACAGAAATGTCATAGACATCATCTACTCGTTGAAGCTCATGGATTTTTGCATGAGCATCTGCAAAATTTCAAATAGAAAAACAAATATAGCCTATTTACCTAAAACAGTTTGTGAATAATTAAAGTAATGAAAAACATGTATAAAATAAAATGATAAATCCAACAAAAGAAACAGCAAATGCTACATTATTGTAGACTTGTCACAATATGGGACAAACTCTCATCAGCTGGGAATTGAGTAACTATAATTATATAAACAGAATAACATAGCAAAAAACAAACCCCCAAATCCCAACTCTGAGCATCATTTCTAACCTCTTCGTCAACTGAAGAGCTTCTACTGTAGGTTTATTAACAACATGAAACAAGTTCCAGACAAGTGTAATGTGCTGTGGAATAATGGTCATAGACAGATACACAGACTGCAGAACTCCCCTTAATATATCTATCTATCAGCAATTCCTTTAGCCTTGCCTGACAAAAGCTGCCTCCATGGTCCCTGATATGGTTGACTACTTTGTTATTTTGCAGCTGTTACTCTTTTTCTTTTCCAGTTGTCCTTTATGTGGAGTATTTTAAATATTCTTGGCAATGTGTGGCTTTCTTTAAATAATCTAAGAAATGTAATGAGATGTCTTGTCCATTATAAAACTTTTCAAACTTGCAACAGTAGAGTGGCATTTTAATTATTTGAATATATATATTTCAAAGATTCAGCAGAAAAACCCAAACTCAGATGAGATGCCAAAGAATTTTTTCAAACAGTTGGTAAAAACCAAATATTATAACAACAATAATCTTTGATAAAACAAGTGATAAAAAAATCCCACATGCACACGTGCTAAGTTGCTTCAGTCATGTCCAATTCTTTGTGACCCTATGGACTGTAGCCCACCAGGCTCCTCAGTGCATGGGATTCTCCAAGCAAGAATACTGGAGTAGGCTGCCATGCCTTCCTCCAGGAGATATTCCTGACCCAGGGACTGAATCCACCTCTCCTGCAGCTCTTGCATTGCAGATGGGTTCTTTACCACTGAGCCACCAGAGGAGCCTCAGTTAGATCCAAGTAATGGGTACCTCTTGTCAACTTTAAATTTATTTTAAAACAGCAAAAGGAAATTTCAATAAAACATGAATGGGATATACAGAAAAGGTGATAAAAATGAATAAAGAGGTCAATTAAAATTATTCTGCTATCAAGAAGCAAATAGCTATAAAAAACTTTTTTTAGATTATGCCAGGAGCAGTATGGAGAAGGAAATGGCAACCCACTCCAGTATTCTTGCCTGGAAAATCCCATGAACAGAGAAGCCTGGCAAGCTACAGTCTATGGGGTCGCAGAGAGTCGGACACGAATGAGCACAGCACAGAGGAGCAGAAAATGATTAGAGAAAGACATAAATTTTAAAGGTAAAAAACAGATTCTCGGACAACTTGAAAATGAAATTAATAAAAAGTCAAATATCTGATCACAAGAATCAAAGGGCTTGCCAATTTGACAGGAAATACTGACATCAACTAAAATAACAAAAACTAAATATGTCATTACAACCTGGACATCAGGAACAAGGCAGGTCATTAATTTAAAGAATAGTCATGATTAGTCACTACCCAAGAAAATGTGAAATGTTCTGAAACTTTATAGCCTATGCATAAAAGATACTTGGAAAAGAATTTGCCAAATTTGACAGCAATCCTAAAAATGTACGTGATATTACCATTAATGAGGTGTAAAACTGAAACAAAATTGTCCAGGCCATCAATAATAAAATAAATTTCTATCACCCATGTTAGAGTGGAGACTAAATCATCTTTATGTTCCCTATACAGAAAGTTACACTACAAAGACATTGTCATATAAAGAGGCTATCAAAGCAGCCAAAAAAAATAGGCGGAAATGATTCTATTGACTCAGACTTTGAATAATAAAATAACTTACTTTTCTGGATTTGGAGATGTTTATATTAATGTTTGTCAGCTTTTTTAATTTGGAATTTGTATGACTCCTTTGCTCTTCCAAATGAGTATTCACGTTTGTACCTGATTATGTATTTTCATTGTAAACTTTTTTCTCAGAATGAGAAAATGATGAAAGCATCAGTTCTCACAAAACCAAGATCTACTTGTACTACCCCATGTGAGGTGAAATTTGGAACTGTGAGTCCCAGTGAAGACAGACATGTGCTTAAAATTTCGCAGGATTTTTGTAAAACCACTTCTCTGCTGGAAGCCAACACACAGGTCCTTGTAGTTCCTGGGAGCAGGGTTGATTCACTCTTAGTTATCCCTTATCCTAAGGGTATGACATTTCTGGGTTCCAAACTTAGTAGGTGATGGTCTCCTCTTAGACTCTCCAACCCGGATGGCTACTGGACTCCTCTCTCTTTCACCTAGCAAGTTCCAAAAGCCGCTACTCATTTGGCAAGTTCAGTGGAAGCGCAGGGCAACAGTCAGGACCTGTGGTGCTCTGCTGATCCCCCAGGGTGGCACCATTGTTAATATTTTGATTTGGCAATCCCCAGTATCCTTGCCTGGAAAATCCCATGGACGGCGGAGCCTGGTAGGCTGCCATCCCTGGGGTCGCAAAGAGTCGGACACGACTGAGCGACTTCACTTTCACTTTACCATCTTACTATTACTACATATTTAATATCTTTTGTCCAACATTTCTAGTTGTTTCAGTAGAGTGGTCAGTTTGAATTATTAACAACCCATAGCTGGACACAGAACCTTATTTACCCATCGTATGCTAGATTTAGAAAAGAAGTCCTATATCCTTTCAAGCATATTTTTGCTTTAAAAAAAAAAAAGTTTATTTAGATTACACATACATTTTTTTGGAATAAAAACACCCACAATTCTACTAAGCAAATAAAATGAGTGTTCTCATATACCATCCTAATTCTATGCTTTTTTCTACTTTTGAAATCACAGGCTAACATTTGGAATGATGCTTTCTTCTTTTGTCTTCATTCTCAAGATTTTATCATAAGCATTTTCCCACATCATTAAAAATACTTGATGAACATTTTAGTTGGTTGTGCAATAAAAGTATATTGCTACTCTATACAGTAATAATGTTTGCAATTGAGGTAATTAAAGAATAAAATCTGAGAATATATAAAAGACACATATGCTTCACCTAGACGTTTCATTCTATTAAGTTCTACTCTGTGGGGAGATTCACTATAGACTGAAAGGCTTGTTAGGGAACCTGATTTGGGGGAAAATCCTTCTCTCTCCTTCCTAACCCACTCCCTCCCCCACACCAACACACATACACACACACACACACACACACACACACACACACACACACCCCGTGCTTGTGTGCACATGAGCTTTGACAAGCCAGGACAGTTTTGACCTAAGGTGGTCCCAGTGGCCAGAGGAAATGGGTTTGTAATTCCTGATTAGCTGGATCCAGCCAGTTCAGCATCTGAACAAGTGCAAAGAAGTGGTTGTTGGAACAACCAAAACTCTGTGTTTCCTCTTCTACACCATGTGACATTGGCTGAGGGCACCCAGTGGTAGTCAGATGGAGGGTGGCTGGTCTGGAAGGATCAAGACAGCTTCACTTCTTTCCTGCCATTTGTACTTTTGAATGTAGTGATACACATTTGTATTTAGGAGAGTAAACACAGCCATGTGTTTCCCTCCCACCACTCCCACATCCCATCAAAATGACAGCAAAGATGTACAGAAAGGAATTAACCTGTTACAGCTCTGGTAAGAAAATTGGAATCCATGAGTTGACTCAAGACATTTTGATGAATTTCTAAGGGCAAAAAGGGGTGAGGAGTATGTCAGAGAATAGACTGCAGGGAGCTGATGCCTGAGACACACAGAAAAAGTCGTCACAGGGGTTCAGAAGCAATTCTCCAGGTACCACCTCCGAGTCTCTGATCAGTGATCAAGATAAATAGAGGAGGGCATATGGGACACCTGAGCCTTATCTCCTGCACCCGACACACTGAGAGACTGGCAGCGGGTAATATCTGTTCCCAGGCTGAGGTCTACAATCTCTTCTCTAATGAAATTACATGATCTGCCTGAAGAGAACCAGAGCCAGTGGGGATGTGAGTACCAAGGGGAAAACTCTGTTGCCTTTGACGCTGAAGAGTGGAGGAAACCTGCCTACTTGCTCGTGGAACACACACCCTGAAATAAAACCTGCCGGTTGATACCCACCACACATAGCTATTGTTCCTTAACAAGTTAGCCCAGAATGTTGTGAATTAAAATACCAACCATTTTATTATAGCTCATGATTGTTGCCTCAGTAGTTCAGGCAGGGCTCAGCAGGACAATTTTTCTGCTCCGTGTGACATTGGCTGCAGGTACTTGGTAGTGTTTACATAGAGGATGACTGGTCTGGAGGCGGCTTAACTCATGTTTGGCATAGCTGGAACTCTCCTGAGATAGTTCTCTGGAGCACCTCCATGTAATCTGCCCAACATCGAACTCTCGGAGTAGCTGGACTTCTTACATAGTCACCCAGGTATCCCAGAGAGTACATTCCAAGAGACAGGAAAAGTCTCTTAAGGGTCAAGTCAAGGAACCAGTCCATCATCACATTCATCATACTCTATTGGTTAGGCAGTCAGAATCCATCCAGACTCAAGGAGGGATACTATAAACCTCACCTCTTATTCCAGTGGGGAAGGAGATAAAAATAAAATAAACTGCTAAACAGATACTCTGTAAGAGAGTTACTTGAGTTACAATGAAAAAGCAGTTAAAGGGGGTAGAGAATATCAGAAAGGTGGGAGAATACTATTCATATAGTCATGACGGTCCTCACTGTTTCGATGACTTTGGAGCAGGGACATTAAGGACGTAGGGGGCAGACATATGGATTTTGGCTTTTACTCTGAGCTCAGTGGAAAATCTTCAGAGGGTTTTCAGCAGAGGGTTGATATAGTCTGAGTTGAATTTTAAAGAGATATTCTTAGTGCTATGTGGGTAATACACTAAAGGTAAGTTGAATAGAGTAATAGGGATACTAAGCTCTTTTGATAATCTAATCAAGAAATCACAGTGGCTTGGACCAAATGATACAGCAGTAGATGTATTACGTGGCCAATTTTGTAAAGAGATAGATATACCTAAAAATATCTTGTTGCATTCCTGAACCTGTTTCTAACATGTGTGGGTATGGGTGTGGGTATGTGTAAGCTTTCACATACTAACAAGCAGTTCTTGGACACAAGCAGGATGTCTGAGAATTCAACTCTATTATGAAACTATCTAACCAGAAATGGCATCAGATTCCATAAGCCAAGGGCTCACTCCCCCAGGACCAAACTCTGTGCCAGAGGCCAATCACAAGCCCAGAATGTTACTTATACTTCTGACTGACTGGCTATAAAGCAGAGGTTTTCATGACCCTCTCCTTGGGTTTGAGTAAGTTGCTAGAACAGCTCACAGAACTTAGGAAACCCATTTACTCAACAGATGACTAATTTATTACAAAAGATATTAAAGATTATCAGTCAATGAAGAAGAGATGCAGAGGGCAAAGCCCAAACAAAGGTCCTCCTGGAGCTTGAGGCTTGGTACCAGGGCAAATATTAATAGAAACGTTCTGGTTCACCCTCCCTGGAAGCTTCTGAACTGCATCCTTTTGGAGTCTTACAGAAGCCTCATTACATAAGGCATGAGTCATTCATTCATTAGCCATTGGTGACTAAACCAATCTCCAGTCTCTGTCCTGTCCCTGGAGTTCAGGGGAAAGGAACTAAAAGTTCCAACCCCTAATCATATAGATGGTCCTTCTGACAACCAGCCCCCACCCTTAAGTAGGGTCTAGTAGTTGCCTCAGAAATAACAATATCTTTGTTGCATTCATCAGTTAGGATGAGAACTTCCAAGTTTAAGGAGCTTTATGCAAATATATATTTCTTATTATAAATCATAATATCTCAAAATATATCTGTAATGAATGAACTTTCTCATCTTACACATCAGGCTTCCCCAACAGCTCAAATGGTAAAGAATCCACCTGCAATACAGGAGAGGCAGGAGACTCGAGTTCGATCTGTGGGTCAGGAGGCTCCCCCACCAAAGGAAACGGCAGCCCACTCCACTATTCTTGCTGGGATAATCCCATGGACAGAGGAGCCTGACAAGCTACGGTCTCAAAGTCAGATGTGACTGTGCGATTGAGCACGCACACACACACATATCTTATACCTCATCAGAAATCTATAGTTTATGAATTATTGGTAAGAAAACAATAGTTATATTTCTTTTTATTGAAATACAACTTATGTACATGCAAGTCTTTAGTGAACTGTCCTATTAATTTTCACATATGTGTCTACTAATGTAACTCAGAATCCCTCCCATCCCTCCCTGTCAGTATTTCCCCAGAGATAACCCCTGTTCTGACCTCGGTCACTATAGATTTGTCTGTCTCATGCACTTCGTGTAAACAGAATAATATAAAATATGTCATTTTTATCCCTGGCATATTTCACTTTATATTATGTCTGTACGATTCATCCATGTTGTTCACATACACAGTGAGTTCATTCTTTTTCATTGAATATGGCATGATTTATTTATAAAGATATAGCTGAGAATATTTGCTGATGATTTGGAAATACAGTCTGAGAGAAAGGAATCATTTTTAGCCTGTGCTTCCAGAAGCCTTGGAATTGCCAGAAGGAACGCTGTAGAAAGCAATTATAGGTGTAGGAAAGGGGGAAAAGTTCTGTTCAGGGCATGCTGTCTGTGAGATACCTATTAGACATCTAGTGCAGAGACCGAAGAGGCTGTTGGATATGTTAATCTGAATGTATAAGAAAAATATGAATTGAAGATCTCACTTTGGGAGTCATCAGCATAGGTAGATGTTATTTAAGACCTTGGGGCGGGATAAGATCTGTGAGAGCATGAAGGTTGCTATCCTGTAAAATAAGTAGCGGACTGAGCTCGAAGCACTGTCAGGAGCTCAGGGAGGAGGGAGGAACATGGAAAGGAGTTGAGAAGGTGTGGCTGACGAGGTAGGAAAAGAACCAAGTGACTAAACTAAAACGTGAAATTTCATGGAGAGAAGTGTGTCAATGGCTGCTAATAGGTTAATAATATATGGGGTGAGTTGACAAGAGCTGTCTCATGGGGAGCTGGAGAAAAAGCCTGAGTGGATTCACATGGAGGCAACTGCTGGTTCCCACCCAACAGTCATGCCCCACTCTTCTCTAGTAACAGGAACTCTGGTTTTACTGGGGGTTTAGATGCATCCTGTACACTGCATCATCTCCCTTTCATCAAAATATGACCACATATAACACAAAAGTAGAAGTGTGTGTGGCATTTCTGTGAAGTCAGCTGAAAGGGAGTTTATTCAGCCAGGAGGCGCCCTTTGTATCCATCATCTCTGTACTGGTCAGATTTTTACTGTGATAGTTCTGTGAAACAAACAACCCCAAAATATCTCAATGGCTTACAACATTCTCTCTCATGATTCTGGATCAGCAGTTTGGCGGGCTTGGCTGAGCAAGGCTGCATTCTAGGCTTTGGGACAGGGTCAGGGCAGCTTCAGTTCCAGGCTGAAAGGAAAATATACTGTTCCCATGAGAAGGGCGATGGAGCTTCAAGCAGCCTTGTGGAAACTTGCCACACCTCTTAGTGCTTGGGTTCAGGACCCAAAAGATCACTTCTACCCACCCCCAAAGAACTTATATGATTGAGCCCAAAGTCAGTGAAGAGGGTTATCTTTCCATCAGCTATGAACCGTGGCAGGGGTGGGGAAGTATGAAAATTATACACTAATAGTAGCATCTACTACACGTCCTTTTATTCATTTGTTGATGCACTAAAACCCAAAGTAATGGCTGGAGCCCCAGCAGCCTTTGTGGATCATGTGACATTGAAAGCCCCAAGCTAAGATGGTGTAGTAGAAAGACATGTCCCATCTGTCTGTGGACTCACCATTCCAACCATGAACAGGCTGAATCTGACCTTATTTTATTTTGATTACTTTTATGTTATATTCTCTTTTGTATGTAGCCAAATGTAAAACTAATGGACACAAGTGTGTTTAAGTAAGAATGGGAGGTTTATGGACAATCAGTTCAGTTCAGTTGCTCAGCCATGTCCGACTCTTTGCAACCCCATGAATTGCAGCACGCCAGGCCTCCCTGTCCATCACCATCTCCCAGAGTTCACTCAGACTCACGTCCGTCGAGTCAGTGATGCCATCCAGCCATATTATCCTCTGTCATCCCCTTCTCCTCCTGCCCCCAATCCCTCCCAGCATCAGTCTTTTCCAATGAGTCAGCTCTTCGCAGGAGGTGGCCAAAGTACTTGAGCTTCAGCCTCAGCATCATTCCTTCCAAAGAAATCCCAGGGCTGATCTCCCTCAGAATGGACTGGTTGGATCTCCTTTCAGTCCAAGGGACTCTCAAGAATCTTCTCCAACACCACAGTTCAAACGCAGCAATTCTTCGGTGCTCAGCTTTCTTCACAGTCCATCTCTTGCATCCATACATGACCACTGGAAAAACCATAGCCTTGACTAGATGGACCTTAGTCAGCATAGTAATGTCTCTGCTTTTGAATATGTGATCTATGTTGGTCATAACTTTTCTTCCAAGGAGTAAGCATAATAATTTTTCTATGCAGAGTAGCAGAGAGATCAAATAGTAACTGAAAAGACAGAGTGAGTTGTACTTTTATTTTTAAGTTGGAAAGTATTACAGCATGCTATATGATGATGAGAAAAACCCAATAAAGGAAAAAGTAATTGATACAAGAAAGGGAAAATCATTGAAGTACTGTCCTTGAGTAAGCAAGAAGACCTTGATATGTTGGCACTTAGAGGTGATTCTCTTTGGTTTTCATTATGGGTCAATTTATACCTATTATATGGCCTAAACTATTTAAATTCCATGAATTTCCCTGAGAGTTTCCCAGGAAATCCATATATTTAAAATGTCTGGCTTGACAGAAAACAGTAAAATTCTGTAAAGCAATTATTCTTCAATAAAAATAATTAATTAATTTTTTAAAATGTCTTATTCATGTTTTTTATTTTGTGTAAATAGTAACTGAACTTTTCACAGATCCTAGCTCCACCCATTCCCACATTATTTTTCAAATTTTGAACTACAAAAAGAAGTAGAGAGAGGGTTTTTATTATTTGAAATTATATAAATGATCAAGGGATGGTTCAATAGTCTAAATTAAAAGAAATAACTCATTAAATGGCACAAATCATCTTGCAGATAAAAATATAAGACACAGAAAGCTGATAAAGCAAGTAAAGAAAAATCTTATTTTTTTCTAAGCTCCCTATTAAAATGGAATTTTTAAACCCACAGATGTTTAGAGGAGGTAAAAATATACTTCCTTGTTTGATGGAACTGCTACAATTCCAAATATATAAATCCACCCACAGCATCAATTAAAGTTTAACATTTTTTTCTCTCTCTGATGTGAGTAGCATAGTGTTTTTACCTGAATAAGGCACTGCTTTTCTTCCCTGTTCTGCCAGATAAGATGCAGAACTCTTTTAAATACCTTCCCTGCCCCCTCCTCAGAGGGAGCAGTTTGGGGAGAAATATCTAGAGTTCCATTTGAGACTTGTTAACTTTGAAATGCCTACTAGACATCCCAGTGGAGGTGTTAAGTAACACGTTGGTTATACAAGTCTGAAGTCCAGGGAAAAGGTCTGAGCTAGAGATAACATGCTTGGAGTCATCGGTATTTATTATATTTAAAGACATGGCACTCAATAAGATTATCTAGGGATTTACTGTATATAGGGGAAGAAATACAGATCCTTAGACTAAACCCCAGGGCGCAACATTTATAGGTTAGGAAAATAAGGGGAAAAAATAGCAAAAGAGACTGAGAAGGAGCAGCTGGTGAGATGGATGGAAAACAGGAACAGCACTATCCTGAAGGTGAAAAAGTGTCTAAGAGATTTATCGATATTGACTAACAAAGCGAAAACGGAGATGTGACATTGGGTTGTGCAAATGACATCAGAGGTCATTCAGTTCAGTCAGTCAGTCTCTCAGTCATGTCCGACTCTTCGCGACCCCATGAATCGCAGCACGCCAGGCCTCCCTGTCCATCACCAACTCCCGGAGTTCACTCAGACTTGCGTCCATTGAGTCAGTGATGCCATCCAGCCATCTCATCCTCTGTCATCCCCTTCTCCTCCTGCCCCGAATCCCTCCCAGCATCAGAGTCTTTTCCAATGAGTCAGCTCTCCGCATCAGGTGGCCAAAGTATTGAAGTTTCAGCTTTAGCATCAGTCCTTCCAATGAACACCCAGGACTGATCTCCTTTAGGATGGACTAGTTGGATCTCCTTGCAGTCCAAGGGTCTCTCAAGAGTCTTCTCCAGCACCACAGTTCAAAAGCATTAGTGATCTTGATAAGAGTACTTAGAGTGAAGAGTAGGAGTGAGCATTTGTTTGGAGTGGATTCAAGAGAAAATTCAAGAGAAATTCAACAGGAATAGACAACTCTTTCTGGAGTTTTGCTCCCAATAGCAAGAGAAAGAAAGCAGGTGATGAGGTCATAGTAATTTGTTTGGTTTTAAGTTGAGAGAAATACCACTTAAGGGAATAACCCACACAAGAGGGAAAAGGTGATGGTGCAGGAGAGAGATGGAAACTTAGAGGGATGTTAAGTCAGACAGAATGGGGTCTGTCACACAAGAAGAAATCTTGGCGTTAGCTGGTAACATTGACAGTTCATCCAGAAGGAAAAAAAAAGTTAGAATATATAAACACCAATGCAATTTGGAGTTGGATATGATAGTGGGAATTGATGAAGCACTTTCTGATTTATCACCTTCCTTGGTATTATCAGCTAAGTGAGAATGGAAAGAAAATATGAGAGGCTTCAGGAAAGTAGGAAAGTGAAAAATATCTACCTGGATAGTAGGAAAGAAAATAAACCTGGAAAATATGATGTGATTACCTGGCAGCTTTAAAGGTCCTCTTGAGGTTATTGATCATCAGTGTGTAAGGGGAGAGAGCCATCAGCATAGTTGTATGTTTTACTATAGTCATTTTCAGTCATGGATCCAGGTCTGGAAGGAGTTTCATCAGTGATTTCCGCAAGCAGCATGACCAACTGAAAAAGGTCAAGAGAGTTGTGTGCAAGGAAATGATTAAAATGATTGACTGTAGCATTTAGGCTGAGGTCTCAAGGGAGAGGAAGACTTCAAGTAGGGAGGGATGGAGAATGTAAAGGTGGGAACATCGTGGGGTGAAGATCCAAGTGAGACTAAAGAGACTGAAGTCAGGTACTAAAAGGGATCAACAGGAAAGACAGCAAAAGAGTTGCAGAGTATGTGACACCTGCATTTTGGAAGAGACACGGTTTCAGGATAAAAGCAGGGCTTCCCATGAACGCGAGTGCTGAGGCAGGGTAAAGGGCAAGATCACTAAGGAAAAGAATGAGGACCCACATGCCAGGGGATTTGAAGGACCATCTAACTGTACCTGTAAATCACTAAGACTTAAAATAGCAGAATGTTCACAAGCATGACAGGGAACCAAAAGCCAGCACCTTCGTGGAAGAGCACTGGTCAGCCTGCTCACTGCAGCGAGGATGAGTACTCATTGACTGATCTCATGACACAATAAGCAAAGCTCAGGGGTCTTTTGGAAGAAGCTGGGAGGGTGGTAGCAAAGGCAAAGAGGAGCAGGAAGTGCATTTCCCCACCTATCAGAGCTATCTTGGGAGGGCCTTAGCCTAAAGCAAAATGTAGTCTTCAGTTGTAACAGGAACATTTTGGTATAGGTGCTGAGAATGGATTGAAAGATAGCAAAGAGTAGAAGTAGAATAAGTCAGGAGGCTACTACAGGAATGCAGGCAAAAGATGATGGAGACTTTCCCCAAGAAGATAGCAATAAAGGTGTGAAGACACAATCAGAGATAGAATATTTTTAAATATACCATATTTCATTGCACCATTGATTTTAAGATGCTCCACTATCTCAGGGGTTTCCTGGTGGCTCAGATGGTAAAGAATCCAGCTGCAGTGTGAGAGACCCGGATTTGATCTCTGGGTCAGGAAGATCCCCCTGGAGAAGGGAACAGCTATCCACTCCAGTATTCTCATCTGGAGAATTCCATGGACAGAGGAGCCTGGCGGGCTACAGTTCATGGGGTTGTAAATATTAAGACACAACTGACCAACTAACACTTCACACTATTTCATGAACCACCAAGAAAAAAGTAATGCTGCCAATTAAACGGTGCTAACTTTTTTGTGATTTCAATTTTAAGATGCATCCAAATTTCAGAGATGTTAAAATATTAAAATGTGCATCTGCGAATGGATGAAGTGTATTGTTACGCCAGTTGAATGTACTAATGTACTGAGGAAGAAACTCTTTTCCATAAAATGTAAGGATTAAGCAAACTGAGTGGCATCTTAGAGGACGCGCTACAGAAGCTCCCTGACAGCTGCTTGGGGAGAAGCAAGGCTGTGCCCCTGTTAGACGACCTTCACTGGACACATTTTGCCACCTGTTTACTAATTGGCTCCTGCCAGAGGATACCCCATGTTCCTTGGTACATCTAATTAATAGCCACACATCAATTTACTTATCATTTGTGTCTCTATATACTACTTGTTATTTCTAGTTAATGGTTCACATCTGATCGCTGTGAGAAGGTAGTTCACACTCGTTCAGGCTGCAGATTTATCCCTGTCACTGGTGAATATTCCATTATGGCCACAGGAAGTAAAAGGCTAAACAGCAATCTGTGTTAAGTCAGAAGTCTTATGTTTATAAGTCTGTCTTCTCCCGTGTCAAATCAAACCAGCATATTTTCCTTATTGGTTCATAATCCTGACTGCACATTAGAAACACAGGGTGCTTCTTAAAAATGCTTATTCCTGGACCGTAGCCCAGACCAATTAGGTCAGAATCATTTGAGGTGAGCTCCAGGCATCCACATTTTTTAGAAAAGTATAAGTGATTCAAATATCCCACCACCACTGAGGCCATGGGTATTTGGCGGTCTCTTCATTAATAAGTAATAAACTTTGATGAGCTCAGATCAAGTTGTCTAAGAAATATTGCTTTAACAATATAAGCTATGTCAGGGAGTATAGCAGGCATCACAAATTAATATGGAATGATGTAGAAAGTTACAGTGTGTCACTAATGAAAAATAAAATTGTAGACAGTATTATTATTTCAATTATATAATTGAAATATATAATTTCGATTATCTTAATTGAAATAAGTTGTGTCTACATATTTTTGTGTGCATGTATGTCTAATTAATAACCACAGATCAATTTACCTATTATTTTATTCTCCATATATTGTTTATTTCCAGTTATGAATCATATTCATATCTGACCATTATTGAAAATTATTCTGAGTTGAACATAATGCAAATTTAACCCTATCACTGATTCATATTGACATACACACACACTGATACATATACACATGTACAGATATATCTATACACACAAATAACACTCATACACATATATGAGTGATGAAGTAGTAAAAAAAGTTTTCAATTTTAAATACTCAAGATTACAGGAGTTTTTAGGTTTTTTTCCTTTTTTGGCCTCATTTGTTTTCAATGCAAATGTATTTGCTTTGTAATAGAAGTTCATTCAGAAATGATACCCTTACCTATTCATTGGAGAAAATCTGGAAAATTCATAAAAGTATAAGTATGTGCTTAGTCGCGCAATCGTGTCCAGCTCTTTGTGATCCCATGGACTGGAACCTGCCAGGCTCCTCTGTCCATGCGATTGCCCAGGCGAAAATGCTGGCGTGAGCTGCCATTTCCTTCCCTACAGTATAATATGTGGGTGCGTGCTAGGTCGCTTCAGTTGTGTCCAACTCTTTGTGACCATATGGACTGCAGCCCACCAGGCTTTTCTGTCCATGGGATTCTCCAGGCGAGAATACAGGAGTGGGTTGCCATTTCCTCCTCTGGGGGATCTTCCCAACCCAGGGACAGAATCTGCATCTCTTATGTCGCCTGCATTGGCAGGCATATTCTTTACCACTAGCATCACCTAGGAAGTCCCAAAACTATAAGTAAGAAAATTTAAATGGCTCGTGAACCCACCAGCCAGAAATAACCATTTTGGACGTTTTGGCTCATTCTTTCCAAAAATGTTTTTTCTTTATATGAAAGTGTGTGTAAGTGTGTATACACAGAATTATGCACAGTACACTGAAAAAAATTATTTCTAACCTTTTGTTCTCTTAATAAAAGATTTTCCCATGTCATTAATAATTCTCACAAAACATATTTTGTAATGAACTACATGCATTTTGCCAAAAGACTGAGGAATACATGCAATATAGCTAGGCCTTAAGCCATAAAAACAGAGCAAGCCAGTCGAGTTTGGAAGGTTAGAGAGCTGGGGGATTAGCAAGCAGCACTGTGTTGAGGGTCCTCTGCAAGGCTTTTTCAAGAACGTGAGCAAGGCGGGCTGCAAGTCAGGTGTCGTTGGCATTTGTGAATTGTAGTCCTGTCTCTTTCACCATATCAGTACAATGAAATCTGAGTTAATTTAGCAAAGTGAGATGGACTAATGACAAGAGATTAAGATATGTGAAGCTAACTTAGGTTATCAAGATACGTTCATTTCTAAGGCATTTTCCAAGGCCAGGATACTTACATAACAAGAACAGCATCATACCTGGTCATTGGCAGCCATGAAAACTAAGAAAATCACCAATAAATTCAGCAAATATGTACTGTATTGAGGGGCGAGGGGTGAGAAGCAAGACCTTTTACTAGTGTCATGCACTGATGAACAGAAAGGTTTTTTCCTACCCCAGATTTTCCCTTATTAACCAATTTCTCAGCCATAGACCAGCATCATGATGACTACAAAGCCACAGATTTACTATGGGCTATCTGTTATTAATATGTGATTCTCTGCTGTCATGACAGCAGAGCCTGTCTGTGAAAAAAGTCTTAAACAAGATAGGATTGGGATTCCAGAAACAAAGAGAAAGGAATAGGAGTGGAAATGTGTACAAAGGGAGATGGTCTAAGAAACAGACTACAGTAGAATAAGATGGATTATTCAGGAAAACTCCAGAGATCGAGACTGAAATCCTTATGAATTTCTAAATTACGGTGCTACATAAACTCTTAAAGAGAAGGCATCTGGCTAGACTGAGGATTTTTTTCCCTTGATGTGAGAAGTTTCGTTTCCCAGTTACATCTCAAAGGGAGACTTGTCGTAATTGAGTTTTAAGTTCACAGATGGTGGAGTCTGAAAACCTGTCACAAACTGACCAACAGTAACAAAACTGAAAATCTCTAGCCTTTCTTTCTTTCCTACGCCATTCTCTCTGCCCTCTTTCTTTCTCTCCTGACACTAAACCTCTGCCAACGTTTGGAAGGAAAATGTGAATCAGAGTTTCAAGATAACACTGAGCTCTGGTGGCGCTACTTTTTGTTGGCTAGAGGAGCTTAGAAGAGGAGCTTAGAAGAACGATGGTGGTTAACCTGCTGTGTGCCACGGTACTCGGACTGAGGATTGCGGTCACGTGTCTGTTGCATTATTATGGCCAACTGATAAATTTTTCACACTAATTATCATACATTTTGGTACTATATTCTTTTATTCTTTATGGCTCTTCAGGAGCTTAGAAGGAAGACACTATAAAGGATGTAGGATTTAAGTAATGCAGCTAAGAGAGCATGAGATAAAGGATGCCTCACTATTCCTGAAGACACCCATCCACCTGCCATGCCCCCATGGAAATCTAGCTGAGACTGGGGAGAAAAAGGAGTAAAGAGTGAAATATTTCAATACACATTTGGGAACTCTACAGGTTTTTCTGAGGAAACAAATCACCATGGGAAAGGGGTACTTATCATCGTTTTTTTTTTTCTTTTATTTTTTACTTAGAAGATAATTGCTTTACAATATTCTGTTCATTCCAGCCATACATCAACACATATCAGCCATAAGTATACATATGTCCCAAGAGCAAAAGTGGAGTTTGTTACATGTCTAGCAAAGGGGCTATTGGGTTATACTGTCATTTGGGACATCATATAAGTTTATTGACTGAATTTGTTCAGACAACATAGCCAAGAGTTCTTTAAGATTAGGAAATAAAATGCTTGGCTTCTTGGTTTAGTGTACAAAGTGACACTGTTGATTTAAGACTATTTTGGTCATATTTTAGTAGGATTTCATAGCAACCTGCCAAAAATTACCTTGAAAGTCTGTATCCCCAGTAGCATTATTCTCAGATGGGTATAGAAAAAGTAATAAGAGTAGGAAAGTGTTTTAATGAAAGCTCACACTGTAAATTTCTGACACTTTTCCAGTCCTTTCTTCCAGAGGACTTGATGACTTTCCCTTCTCCATTGTGGACCCTTCTGTAAAGCACACTTCTTTTTCGTTGGGTCTTAGCTGAGCATGTCTTATCTCAGTTTAACTCTGCTTCTAAACTCTGGCTACAGATGTATTTCTGAGCATCCTTATTCTACCCTCCTATTATTCATAATTTTCAAAAGATTAAATGTAGTTTCATATCCATCCATGTACACTGAACTCATCAACTCTCTATTTGGAAGAATGAAAGTTGCATGCTACTATTCTAGTAGAGACTCACTCATCTTGTCTAATAAATTGTTAAAAATGAATAATAGCCATGATTTATAGAAATTTTCCTCTTAAGATAAAGGCTGTTTGTTCAGCATAACTTGGCTGGAGGGAGGGGGTAGGATTGAGCTACCTTAGTATTAGATTTTCCCTTATGATTTTTCTTTTTCTTTATTTTAAATTAATTTATTTTAATTGGAGGATAATTACTTTATAATATTGTAGTGGTTTTTGCCATACATTGACATGAATCAGCCGCAAGTATACTTGTGTTCCCCATCCTGAACCCCCCTTCCTATCTCCCTCCCCATCCCATCCCTCATGGTCATCCCAGTGCACCAGCCCTGAGCACCCAACTTAAAATAATCAACAAAATCTTCCTGGTCTAGTTGTTTTATCCAGAAAAATATATTTCAACAGGTAAAAAAGCAACTTAGTAACAAGTGAATTATTCACACTCACCAGATCAACCTATTTTGAACATTCTTTTATGTTTATCCATTATTACAGTACATAAGAAAATATCAGATATTCCAAATTACATTTCTAAAATTATACAGAACACTTGTTCTGCATTTGTTTTCTTCCAGCATTTTTCAGCATGACTCAAAATCACATGCTTCTGGTTAACAATTTTCTCGTTAATGTCTTTGAAGATTTTCCTGGAAATAGTGCCTGCAAATGTTTGTATTCCTGGCCTTTGACCTCTAGGATTAAATTTCAGACACTAACTTTGCTTTGTAGAATCATTAATATGGTATCTGGCAAAACACTTCTAATAACAAGTAGACCAAATATTTCCTAAATAGTAAATAGGAAGTAGTATTATGAGCGAAAGAAAGCTCAGTGCAATTAAACCCCAAACCTTGTATATGTTCTAGAACATGCACCAGATCTTTTTCCCATTTTTCTCAACCACTCACAATCTCACATGCTCTTGGAAGTTAATAAATATTCATCAATGATTGATGACATTGAGCACACTCTGCTCAGAGTCTAATACCCTCAGATATTTACCAAGCAGCCAACATCAGTGAAATTTTCATCACATTGCTCAGCTGGGTTCCCTGCCTCCAGGATCTCCATGCTGCAATCTACCCTGTGGCCCAACACTAAATTAATCTTTCTGAAGCTCTACTTTTAGCATATCAGTCCCTTGTTTAAAAAAAATATATAATGTATGGTGGTACTTAGTCACTCGGTTGTGTCCACTGTTTGAGACCCCATGGACTACTGCTAATGGGATTTTCGAGGCATGGATACTGGGAAATACTGGAAAGGGTAGCCATTCCCTTTTCCAGGGGAACATCCTGACCCAGGGATTGAACCTGAGTATTCTGCATTTCAGGCAGATTCTTTACCACCTGAGCCACCAGGGAAACCTCAAAGTATGTTGTTGTTGTTCAGCCACTAAACTGAGTCCAATTCTTTGTGACCCCATGAACTTCAGCAAGCCAGGCTTTCCTGTCCTTTACTGTCTCCTGGAGTTTGCTCAAATTCATATCCACAGAGTCTGTGATGTCATCCAACCATCTCATCCTCTGTCGCCTCCTTTTCTTCTCTTGCCTTAAGTCTTTTGAAGCATCATCAGGTGGTCAAGGTATTAGAATTTCAGGTTCAACATCAGTCCTTCCAAAGAGTATTCAGGGTTGATTTCCTTCAGGATTGCCAGGTTGGATCTCCTTGCTGTTCAAGGGACTCTCAAGAGTCTTCTCCAGCACCACAGTTTGAAAGCATCAGTTCTTCAGTGCTGTCTCTTTGCAAATTGAACTATATCCACACTACTTAATATTAGTGAACAAAATTTTCATTTTTCTGGCTCCATCTCTTGCCAACCACCTCTCACCAACCTCTCTTAGCCTCTCAACTCCACACACTAGCCATACTCAAAGCTGTCAAGTCTCCAAGTTTATCAAATGGGTCAAGCATGCTCTATCCTTTTTCCAGGTCCTTGCTCCGACTATCCATTGCTTTGAACAGCCCCCTACACAACTCCATCCTATGGTTCCCTTTGCCTAGATAATTTTTTTTAATCCTGCAAATTTCAGCTTTAATATTTCTTACTCCTTGGGAAGAGTCAGGGAAGAGGAAATTTCCTTCACTCCCCCTCTTGTGGTGGGACTAATATTAAATAATAAAATTGACCCAAGACACATTAACAGGAGAAAAAGAAATTTTAATTCATGCACACAGAAGTCTCATAGAAATCTGAGACCTAAGAATTGGCCATCGTAGGCAGCTTTTATACTTTTTAGACCAAGAAACAATACATTTGGGAGGAATTGGCTGGACAAAGAAACTTAGATTTAGCATATTCAATTAGTGAAGAATCTAAAAGAGTTTGGGCTTCAGGCAGTAAATTAAAGAAGTAGCAAAATTCGTTTCTATAGGCTTCTCTGCCCAAATTCCTTATCTCTGGTGAATAAGCATGTCCTTCTACCACCAGATGCAGGGAGTGAACCTTTCAAGGGATAGATTTATCTCCTGCTTTTAGGAAGACAAACAGGAGGGTCAAGTGTTCTTTTGCATTGGCCATTTCTTAATTCTTTACTTCAAAATAAACAATATGACATAATGGCATATTGGGGGGCAGTCCGCCCCCAACAGAAAGCATGCCTTTACCTTCTAGGCTGGTTAGGATGTCTCTGCTTGTGCTTCCCTACATCTGCACTCCCCTGTCTGGAGTGGATCAAAGTGTGACCCCTCAAAGAGATCAGATCCTATTCTCTAGAACCTATAAGAGATCAGACCCTGCTCTCTAGAACCTATAAGGCTTGCCTTGTAAGCAAAAATGTTCTTTGCAAATGTGATTATCTTAATCACAATAATAATCCTGCAATACAGGACACCCAGGTGAAATCCCTGGGTCAGGAAGACCTCCTGGAGAAGGGAATGGCTACCCACTCCAGTATTTTTTGCCTGGAGAATTCCATGGTCAGAGGAACCTAGTGGTCTGCATTTCATAGGGTCTCAAAGAGTCAGACATGACTAAGCCACTGTCATCATCATCATTTACATGAAGGATCTTCAGAGAGGGAGATTGTCCCAGATTATCTAGGAGGGCCCTAGATGCAATCAAAAATGTAAGAGGAAGGCAGAAGTAAGTCTCATACATCAAAAGAGGAAAAGACACACAGAAGAAAAGGTGGTATGGGAAGAGGGAAAAAAGACATTCTCCCCTAGAGCCTCTGGAGGGTCTGCAATCTTACAACACCTGGACTTCAGCCCAGTGAAGCTGACTGCTGTCTTCTGGCCTCCAGAACCATAAGAGAACACATTTCTATAAAGTCACCAAATTTGTGGTAATTGGTTGCAGCAGCCTTGAGAAACTAATTCACTATAATACTTCTATCAGTCAGGGGTCCATCAGACAAGAGATGAGAGTCAAACTGGCCAATAAGAGCTAAATAAAGGGATAGTGTAATAACATAGGGCTAATGATAATAAGGTCTTTATCGTTTCTGAGAGGGCAAGGGAAAGGAGCAGTTTCCAGAACTCAACAAACAGCTGATTGGAGGGGGTTCCCCGGTGAAAGCCTTCAGTAGGTGACTCAGTCAATTTACAGTGACTCAGCAGAGAGAAAACCAGGGGAACAAATATTCCAGCTTCCCCATCTCTCCACCCTCTGATCGTCCTCTTTTTGGCTAAACCTAGAAACAAAGGATGGAGAAGGCAATGGCTCCCCACTCCAGTACTCTTGCCTGGAAAAACCCATGGATGGAGGAGCCTGGTAGGCTGCAGTCCATGGGGTCGCTAAGAGTCGGATATGACTGAATGACTTCACTTTCACTTTTCACTTTCATGCATTGGAAAAGGAAATGGCAACCCACTCCAGTGTTCTTGTCTGGAGAATCCCAGGGACAGGGGAGCCTGGCGGGCTGCCGTCTATGGGGTCACACACAGTCGGACATGACTGAAGCAACTCAGCAGCAGCAAAGGGTAAGGGAGTTTTGTCATACATTCCACAAAGTCAGAGCAGAAAGCCAAGTGGAAGATGGTGGTAGGGGCATTGTACTATTTAACAGCAATGACTCTTAATTCTCTGACTCCCTCCCTCTGCTTTAAATGCCAGCAACGACTTCATCTCTCCTCTTTATTATGAATTGCATTCCAGTGCCTGACCTGGAATTTATAAAATATTTAACAGATATAATCAGTTAATAAAACAACACCCCATAGAAGGATTAGAGACCCTTCACAGCTGGGATCTAGTCTTCTATTTCCAGTTTCATTTTTCACTATTTACACTTTTACGAACGTCTGCTGGAGGCCAGACAGACTATGAAATAGCAACAAAGCTGCTTCATCCTCGCCCACTACCACACCTCTGCTTATGCCTACTCCTTTCCTAAGCCAACCTCACCACCTCCACTGACTGTTGTCATTCTCTGAAGGCCATCTTTTAGGCCACCTCCTCCATGACGTCTGTCAGGATCACCTGGTTGAAAACAGTCCCCTCCTCCTTGGCACTTTTCAGCCCTTGCTTGTGTCTCCTTGTAGCTGTAACTTTTTATAGCTGTGTTCTGTTATAGCTGTGTACACATGTCATAACTTAACTTGAAGACCATAATTTCCTTGAGAGCTGCCTCTTCATCTCATAAAATGATACATTCTAAACAGGAGTTAGCCAGGGCCTTTTAAGATTTCTTTCTTTTATTTTTTGCCCGTGGCGGGTCTTCAGTGCTGGACATGGGCTTTCTCTAGTTGTGGCGCTCAGGCTTCTCCCTGCGGTGGCTTTTTCTTGTGATGGACCACAAGCTCTAGCACCAGCTTGAGTAGTTTGGTGCACGGGCTTAGTTGCTCTGAGGCATGTGGGATCTTCCCAGACCAGGGGTCGAATCAGTGTCCCTCGCATTGCAAGGCAGATTCTTAACCACTGGACCTCCAGGGAAGCCCCTAGTCAGTGACTTTTTAAAACAAATGCAGAAAAACTTTGTTAAATAAGTAAATTAATTGTAGATGCTTGTCACTTAGCCTATTTCATGGTCACTAGTTACCCTAGTCTCTCCCCTTGTCTTTCCTACTGAAAGCTGAAAGAAACCTCTTGTATGTCAACTTTATCTCTTTTCATAATAGCAGTCTCCTCTAGTTTCACAAGGAAAGAGACTTGTGAACAAAGTTTAAGTCCCCACTAACTCCATGAAGTTAGCCATTCACTGTGTTGTACTGTGAAGCATCTTTGGAAAGGATCTGCCCCCGAGGTGATAGGGCATCAGTAACAAATCTTCAGGAATCCTGGCATTTCTGAAGTTTGTCTTGAGGTGTGAATTTACCAGAGTTGGCATTCCTTAGAACGCAGAGCAAGTTAAAACTTTGATTTTAATATAACCGCTTATAAAAAGGGAAAAGTAGAAAGAAAACAGCTATTAAGATTCATACGAGTGGCATTTACACTCACCAAGTCCTATGACATTTTTATAAAAGTCATATTAGAGAAAAAAATACTAAATTCAAGAAAGTTAAAATGATATATTCTGCTGCAAAATTCTATACCTCTTAACATCAAAACAAACATTTAAAACAATCCTTATTCATGATTACCAGAAATCTTTAGGGACACTTATGAGAGTTTATGAAATTTATTGTTCCATTTCACTATAGTATCACCAAAAAGAGGATTAGAGCCGAGTATATCTCCCCGAGGACTATTATAAGGGATGGTATGAATACCTAACATTGATTTATCACTGTCAGAAACACATACTTTCATACGTAAAAGCGATGTCGTTCAATAACTATATTTTGCAAATGACTGCAGCACTATAACCACATCCCAGAAAGACTCATGTGAAAGTCTTTAGAAATATTTAAGCTCTTTAATATTTGAATTGCTTCTAAATGTTTATCTCCGTTGTTTTTCTTCCAAAACCTACTAAGCTTACATCATTGCAATGCATAAGTCAATATTTGCATATGGATGTGGGTAAACACAGCTTTGCAATAGATTCATTTAGATGCAATGGGCAGAATAAAATATATATTTTCTAAAAGAATAGCTCCTCTTGGCTAATCACATACGGCTCCAAAGCAACTGAATGCTCAATGTTTCACAGCTATTTAAACCAGTGGGAACTTAATAGCTAAACTCTGAAGGAAGAATAAAAAGTATTGGAGAAAGAAGAACTCTGCGCATTACTCAGAACTGAAGCAGCTTCCCATTCTTTCAACGTGGAGATACCACATATTCAGCTTTTCAAGACCCTGTACAAGCAACATTACAAACGGGGACCTTTAGAACCAGTGGCCAGAGCATCTTTGGGTTCTAACATAACATAGGACAGAATGGATACTGACTAGTAGTACTAAGGCAGCTTATCAAGTTAACTGTTCCGGAAAGCATACAGAGATGCTCCAAATGCATATCAAGGAGCATTTTTGTCTCAAATATATATGAGTTATATAACCCTCTTTACCCTACACTGGTTATGGAACAAATGAGTCCTCTGTATTTTGTAAACCATCCTGAATTTCTAAAATAAAGCCTTCAATCTTTCTTTAGAGGATTCAATATTGCTTTCTACATTTAAATACCAAAACATAATCTTAGCTACCATGCCCATGAATGATACAAGGGACTAGCAGAGATCCCCTAGAAGAATTAACTTGATAAAGGGAATGAGCCAAAGGAGCACTTATGTTTCAGGTTCAAGCCCTGGCATCTTAAAAATAAAGTCAAGCCCCTAGCAATAAAGAGAGGACGAGATTTCCAATGTTTCCTGCTTGCCCCCGTATTTGCCTCGTTTTTGTGGTCGCAAAGAATCGAACATGACTGAGCGACTTCTGTGGTGTGTGTGTGTGTGTGTGTGTGTGTGTGTGTGTGTGTGAAAATGTAACTTTAGGATGTGCTCACGGGCACGAGTAACAAATACTGAATCAGAAGTCAATTCCACACTCAGGAGCTCCCTAGCCTCCTAGTTGAAATAGCACACGAGCATTAAGAGTTACAAATTTTCATTCAGTGGAGAGACGCAGTTCCAGATGAGTGCTCAGACAATGCTTCCTGGAGGTGGCATCGAGTCAGGACTGGGGACATGGGTAGTACTGGGGCCCATGGACATAAGAAAAGATTGCTATGCGTTGTGAAATGACTACAGAGCTTCTCTGCTTCCTCATTCCCATGTCAATAAGCTAAGCATGCTCATAAAAGAGGTTTGTCCATTCCTCCTCCTGAATTTTAGTATTTGGCTCAGCGGTTTCCTAAACAGTTGCACTGAAATCTCAGTGGTCGCAGTGTGGCTGTGGGTTCGCTTGCACTGTCACTCTCCGTGGCACAGTTGTGCACGTGTCCTTGGTTTCTGTTACTCCTCCTGCACCTTGCTCACTCTGTCTGTCACCTGTTCAGAGTTTGCTTCCTCGCACTCACTGGTTGCTCCTCTGCTGCTGTGTTTACAGTTTGTATTTTGGGTGATCACTTGGGATTACCAAATGTTTATAAAAGAAAAATTATCAATAAATATTTTAAAATTCTAAATTGAAAAGAAATAGACCCACATACATGACAAGGATAGGCAAATATCTATAAAGCAATCAAGATGATATACCACATTTAAAAAAACCAATAGATAAAAATAATACGATCATTTCATTAGATATAAAAAAAAGCTTTCAATAAAATTCAATATTGATTTTATGATTAAAAACTCCCAACAAAGTGAATATAGAGTGAATATGCTAGGTCGCTTCAGTCATGTCCAAGTCTGTGTGACCCCATAGATGGCAGCCCACCAGGCTTCTCTGTCCTTGGGATTCCCCAGGGAAGAATACTGGAGTGGGTTGCCATTTCCTTCTCCAGTGCATGAAAGTGAAAAGTGAAGGTGAAGTCGCTCAGTCATGCCTGACTCTTAGCGACCCCATGGACTGCAGCCTACCAGGCTCCTCCATCCATGGGATTTTCCAGGCAAGAGTACTGCAGTGGGTTGCTACCCCAACATAATAAAGGTCATATATGACAAACTCGCAATTAATACCATAGAACAAGCAAGGATACTCACAATTTTATTCAATGCAGAATCAGAAGCAAAGATAGCCTTTTCAACAAATTGTGTAAGAGTGATTGGATATCCACATGCAAAAAAAAAAAAAAGAATCTAGACTTTATACTCTTCACAGAAATCATCTCAAAATGGATTATAGGCCTATATGTAAAACACAAAACTATAAAATTCCTAGAAGATATCATAGGAGAAAATCTAGACGGCCTTGGGTATGGCAATAACTTTTTAGAATACAAAAGCTTGTGAAGGGATGGGATATATTGAAATTCTATGTACTTTCAGCTCAATTTTGCTATGATCTTAAAACTGCTCTAACAAAATATAGTCTACTTAAAAGGGAAAAAAATCCCAGAAAGCCTACTGATGGTTAGTATTTGATTCGTAAGTAGTGGTGATCCACAGAAGACTTCTGTAAACAGGAGAATGGTATAAGTCTGCTTTCAACGGTTAATCTGGGGGCAAGCACAAGAAGGAAGAGAAGGGAGAGAGGGAGAAGGAAGCCAAAGAGCACGTGATTGCTCACTGGGCGATATATCTGGAAGATAGCAGGGGTCTCTGATAGCTCAGTTGGTAAAGAATCCACCTGCAATGCAGGAGATCCTAGTTCAATTCCTAGGTCGGGAAGACCCCTGGAGAAGGGATGGGCTGGGCTTCCCTTGTGGCTCAGCTGGTAAAGAATCCGCCAGCAATGCGGGAGACCTGGGTTTGATCATTGGATTGAGAAGATCCCCTGGAGAAGGGAAAGGCTACCCACTCCAGTATTCTGGCCTGGAGAATTCCATGGACTGTATAGTCCATGGGGTCCCAAACAGTCAGACATGACTGAGTGACTTTCACTTTCAAGGCACTTGACAGCTTCCCAGATAGCTCACTGGTGAAGAATCCACCTGCCAACGCAGGAGACACAGGTTCAGTCCTTGGGCTGGGAAGATCCCCTAGAGGAAGAATGACAACGTGCTCCAGTATTCTTGCCTGGTGAATCCCATGGACAGAGGAACCTGACAGGCTACAGTCCATAGACCACAGAGTGGGACATGACTGAGCACTCACACATGCACTTACTCTCAAGGAGCTTGACAATGGCAACAGAGGAAGGGGAAGAGAGAGCAACGTTATCATGGCGAAGGTACTCACGTGGTGTGACATCAGGCTAGATGCTATTTGTAGAAGAGAATAAGAGGAAAAGTAGAAAGAAACAAAGTGTCCTAAGAGACTGGAAGAAAGATGATGCCATTAAAAGAGATTTGGAACAATGAAGAGAATAAAAGTAGGAAAGATGTAGTGTGGTTCCAGAGATTAGCATGTATTCTACGAAGGATCTCTAGAGCGTAATTCTAGACTGATACACCTAAATCATATTGCCATAATACATAGGAAAGTTTTGCAGATATTTTTTTCAGCAAATTGCCTAACAGGCAACCAATCCTCTCACTTGCTATGGCAAGAATCCCTGGAATCAGCCTGTGATGCTCTAGAGGAACCAGTTTCTCTGCCCTGGAGGAAGAAAATTGGTTACATCAATCATACACAGCTAACCTCAGAAACTGTGTTCAGGAAGAAAGTTGTGCTGTCACGGAAAGGGACTTGGGTTTTAAATCAAAGAACCTGGATTTGTGTGCCATTTCTGCCACTAAATGAACTTGAATCTGGAATACGATGTTCTTCTCTTTAGTTTTTTATTTAAAATATATACATTAATATGTATCTCATAGGATAATAATGAGAATAAATGGGGTGCTCGATGTAAAGGCATTTTGCAAAGTGCTTTGCAAAAATGGAAGATTTAAAGTTATTTCTACTCAGCAGAATGAGGATCTATAATTGACTATAGATTCTGGGTGGAAAAGTGAAGTCGCTCAGTCGTGTCTGACTCTTTGTGACCCGTGAACTGTAGCCCACCAAGCTCCTCCGTCCACAGGATTCTCCAGGCAAGAATACTGGAGTGGGTTGTCATTTCCTTCTCCAACGGACTGCTACATTTTTTACCAAAAACAGAAACCAATTTTATGTTCACCAAAGCAATTTCAAGTTACTAAATTGAGTACATATATATGTGTATGTTTGTGTGTGTGTATATATATATAGTTCACATATATATATATGAAGTATTGCCTTTGGACAGAAAATAATAATAATAATTTCTGAACAAGTCAAAATAGCCTAGGGTCAGAGGTGGCTTTAATAAGTATATTATCCATCTTAGGAATTCTATGGTGCATGTGACAAACCCAAGAAAATGCATTTATGTGAACATCTCTAATTCCTTTAAAAGAAACTGTAAAAAGAACATTTAGAGATTTAGACCCAAATTCCAAATTAGCACCCAGAAACCAATATTGGAGATGTGGGTTGCACCCACATTGCCTGGGAAATTCCCATGGTTCTCATTTTCTCAGCAAAGTGAATTATAAACAAGCATGGTTTATCTCCTGAGAAACCTGTTCTTAGCTTAGTAGGTTTATCTCCTGAGAAATAACTAATTGAAGTGATAACATGGTGGCATGTAGACGTGGGGACCAGACATAAAGTAGCCCCTGGATTAGGGCTGCCCCACCCCAGGCATGGAGTGCTACCCTCTGCTCTGACTTGGCTCTCCCAGTACCCATGCCATGCCCTCTCACCTCTGTGCTCCGTCCACTCTTCTTCCTGTTGAATCATCTACAGATTTAGACTTCACAACGATCACTCAGTTTTTGGACTACCTGTGAACGAAGAACGGTTTTTACATTTTTAAATGGTAAGGGATAAAACAGAAAGAATCTTATTTATGACACAAGAAAACTGTCTGAAATTCCAACTTCAGGGTCCACACTAAAGTTCTGTTGGGATATAGCCACATGCTGTGGCTGCTTTTGCATTACAGCAGCAAAATTATGTTGTTGCAATAGGGACCATATGGCCCCCAAAGCCTAAAATATTTATTACCTGGCTCTTTGTGGAAAAAGTTTGCCAAGCCCCCTTCTACAGTGTGATTTCCAAAGGCTGAACAGTGATTATTTTCTGTAGTCATACTGTGAAGATCTAAGGTATAAATATTGAATATGGAGGTCATGCTCAGTTTTAGTATTATAGATAACAACTTTGAAAAAGAAATACTGTGTACATTTCTGAATTATTCCTTAGATCAATTCTTAGAAATGGAGTTGTTGAGGAAAAAGATAAGCACATTTTTAAAACTTTGATACATATGGCCAATTTTCCATACCTTAAAATATAAAAAGATAAAAGATAAAATATCATTTAGAACATAATTTAGGCCCAGTTTTTTGAGGTTTTTTAATTATAAATGGGTATAAAATTTGCTCAAAGAACATTTTGTTCTCTAGTTGAGATATTCATTGGACTTTTTCTTCCCCTTAATGATGTTATCAATTCTGTAAATGTTACCTTGATCATACTGGTAGTTTAGTATGGACCTGAGAGGATTGGTGGTGCTCTCAAACAGAAGAAATTGAAGAATATCATGGACTGTAGCCCACCCGGCTCCTCTATCCATGGAATTCTCCAGGCAAGAATACTGGAGCTGGTAGACATTCCCTTCTCCAGGAGATCTTCCCGACCCAGGGATCGAACGTGGGCCTCCTGCATTGCAGGCAGATTCCCTTACCATCTGAGCCCCCAGAGAAGCCCAGAAGGATATCAACATCCTACCATACCCCTTAGTGTATGTATACTAAATTATAAGACATTCTTTTCTTATTAAAAAAAATTATTTTCTTAAAAACTAATTATATAACTGTACATTTATGCACAGAAAGAGAAAATTTTCTCCTGAGATCGTAGGCCAGGTATTACTCTCCACATATTGATGGCCTGCCTGATAGCAGGAGACTTCATCGGGTTCCAAGTGTCTTGTTTTATTTGCCTGTTTCACCAAGTTCCAGCTATTATCCCCTAATGTTTCCATTCCAAGGCCCTTTATTTTTTTCTGCATACCCATGGGTTATCTACAGGTATCCTCTCCCCAGGCTCGGAGTGCAGACTAGCTCAGAGTTCAGTCCTCCATCTGCCCCAAATAAGGAAGAAGATCCAACTTGAATGCTTGTTGGAGGAATGAAAATCAGTATCCAAAACCAAACACACACACACACACACACACACACACACACACACACTATATATATATATATATATATACACACACATATATATATACATATATATACACACTATATATATACACACTATATATATATATACACACTATATATATATATATATATTATATATATATATAGATCTGAGCTAAAGATCATGAAAGGAAGCCTTATACAAATGCCGAGTCTAAAAGGCAGCCTCAAATCACACGTGGGGTTGCAAGACAAATTTAGGAGCCAGAGTGAAAGTTATAAGAACAGGAGGCATTTTTCCCATTCAGATATTCCAGGTCAATTTTTGCTACCATCTTTAGGGTAAATATCATTCTTGGATACTGGAGGTGACAGACTATTTTAAGAGTAAAGACAGAGCACAGCCATAAGGGTCCAACTAAATACAATTTTTCACAAATTCCAAAAGATAATTTATAAATTGAAATAATCCAAAGGGGGTACTATCATTTAACTGTATAGATTAGCATTTATTTAGGAAGATTTTGTACAGAAAAGTCTTTTTACACCTTCTATTGGCCCACATGTAAATTATATGTTTGCTCTCCTTATGTAGTTTTAAAGGTTGAAAAGATAAATACCACTGTTGAATTTATTCAACTAAAAGTTAAATATATACATTATAACCACCTATTAAAAGCTATTATGATGTAATTGTTCTGTTTAATAATCTGAAGCATAAAGCACATCAAAAGCTCACTTTCCTTAAGAATCAATCATGAGCTTAATGACAGCTCACAAGTTTGCTTAGAAAGTTAGATAAAAACTGAACTCTTTAACTATTTGTCTACTTAAAAGACTGCTGCCAAAGAAGTGATGAAAGAGAAAGAGAGAACAAAAAACAGTCTAGACCAGATGAGATGATGTCACATGTGGAAGGACATGTCAAAGCCAAATCTGTTCATTCACTCTCTTTCACACATACACTTATATACACACAGAATAATTATAGAATATAACCTGGAGTGATCAAGATGATCATTTCAAAGACAGTCTTCAAATTTCCTCCCAGGAACTGATTAAAATGGATTCAAACAAAATCAAATATAAAAAAAAAAACATTTACATGAAATGTAGCTCAGCTGGTAAAGAATCCGCCTGCAATGTGGGAGGCCTGGGTTAGATCCTTGGGTTGGGAAGACCTCCTGGAGAAGGGAAAGGCCAACCACTCCAGTGTTCTGGCCTGGAGAATTCCATGGACTGTATAGTCAATAAGGGTCACAAAGAGTTGGACACAACTGAGCTACTTTCACATCATGTCTGTAAGCAAGAAACAGTGTCTACTACATGCTACAACCCTGTAGAAACTTCAGCTAGGTATAATGAATGGCCAAAATTGAAAGAAGAAAATTCACAGGACATAAATTTATTTCTCAAGATAACAACACTGTGTAAAATAAATGAAAAAATTCTTGAAAACACCTAATTACTGCAATTTGGAGACAGAAAATGAGGTATGGGTAGTAAGACAAAATATGGACTATAGACTCCTGAAATCCCACTAGTGGGAAGCTAAACGTTGCGTATGTAGATTCTCTCCAATCAGAAATGAACCTTTACAGTCCATGAAATAAATCACTGCAAACAGAAGACTGTAGCACAGAAGGACAGGGTCTGAGGATACTGTTAGATAAGGGGAAGAGCTTAGAACATAGTAGTTCCTGAGGCAGTGCCCCAAATGTGTTTTGAGGAAATGGAAACTACTCCTTAAATGGAAAAATATAGTTCTCAGAGCTTTTCTCTAACCTGAATCTTCAAAAATGAGGCAAATGCTCCAGGACACAAGGGAGCATTTTATAAAATATTCCTCACATCCCCCACCCACTCCCATCAACCTATGAGTTAATTCTTGTGTATGGTGTGAACCAAGGGTAAAAATCCATCGTTTTGCATATGGATATCCAATTGTCCAAGCACCATCTGTTGAAAAAGCTACTATTTCAACAATGAATTGTCTTGGTATCTTCCTCAAAAGTCATAATTATTTTTTCTAATCTCTTAATTCTGTTACACATTACTTTGCTAACAAAGGTCTGTCTAGTCAAGGCTATGGTTTTTCCAGTAGTTATGTATGGATGTGAGAGTTGGACTATGAAGAAGGCTGAGCGCCAAGAAATTGATGCTTTTGAACTGTGGTGTTGGAGAAGACTCTTTAGAGTCCCTTGGACTGCAAGGAGGACCAACCAGTCCATCCTAAAGGAGATCAGTCCTGGGTGTTCATTGGAAGGACTGATGTTAAAGCTGAAACTCCAATAACTTTAGCCACCTCATGTGAAGAGTTGACTCATTGGAAGAGACCCTGATGCTGGGAGAGATTGGGGGCAGGAGGAGAAGGGGACAACAGAGGATGAGATGGCTGGATGGCACCACCAACTTGATGGACACGAGTTTGAGTAGACTCCGGGAGTTGGTGATGGACAGGGAGGCTGGCGTGCTGCCACTCATGGGGTCGCAAAGAGTTGGACACAACTGAGCGACTGAACTGAACTGATCTATGTCTAACCTTACACTAATAGCACACTGTTTTAATAACTGTATTTTCTCTTTATTGAAAGAGAAATAGTTGATTTACAATGTTGTGTTAGTTTCTGCTGTACAGCAAAGTGATTCAGTTAGACACATATATACATAGTCTTTTTATATGCTTTTCCATTATGGTTTATTATAGGACATTGAGTATGATTCCCTTTGTTATACACTAGGATATTATCTGTTTCCATATAGTGGTTTGCATCTGCTAATACCAAACTCTAATTTATCCGCCTCTTACCCCTTTCCCCTTCAGTAAACATAAATTTCTTTTCTATGAGTCTGTCTTTGTTTGGTAAATAAGTTCATTTTTATCAGATTTTATCAGATTTTAGATTCCACATATAAGTGATATCATATAATGTTTGTCTTTCCTTCTCTGACTTACTTCACTTAGTATAATAATCTCTAGATCCACCCATGTTGTTACAAGTGGCATTTTTCATTCTTTTTATGGCTGAGTAGTATTCTGTTGCGTATACATGTACCATATCTTCTTTATCCATTCTTTTGTCGATGGACACCTAGGTTGCTTCCATGTCTTGGCTATTGTAAATAGTGCTGCTATGAACATAAGGGTGCATGTATTTTTTTCAATTAGTGTTTTGTCCTGGGATTGATGGATCACATGGCAACCCTATTTTTAGTTTTCTTAAGGAACCTCCATACTGTTCTCCATAGTGGTCGCAAACATTTACTTTCCCACCAACAATGTAAGAGGGTTTCCTTTTATCCACCCACTCTCCAATTTTTGAATAATTGTAGATTTACAGTAAGTTTTGAAATTGGAAAGTGAAAGTCCTCCAACTTAAAAAAAAATTATTTTGGTTATTCTAGATCTTTTAAATATTTATGTAAGTTTTTGGATTGGCTTGTAAATTTCTGCCCCAAAAACTCCTTCTGAAGATTTGATACAAAATGCATTGAATTTATAGATAAGTTTGGGGAAAATAGTATATTACCAATATTGACTCTTCCAATCCATGTATTTTTAATACAAGGATTTAACAATATTCCAAAACAGTATTTCTCCATTTATTTAGATCTTTTAAATTTTTCTCAACAAAATTTTGTCACTTTCAAAGTACAAGCCTTGTACTTCTTTCATTAAGCTTATTTTAAGTATTTTATTCATTTTTATTATATGGTGAATATAAATATATTTTTAATTTCACTTTAAGATTATACCAGATTATATCATGATATTTTTGCAGTGGGACAAGTGAAATAAAGGAAGCTTAAGTTCGTTTCTCATTCAAGATTAAGACAGCCTCATTAGCCCACAGTGTCAATAAATATTATAAATTTAAATATGTATATTAAAAAATTTCAGTTCAATTCAGTCACTCAGTCATGTCCAACTCATTGCAACCCCATGAACCACAGTACGCCAGGCCTCCCTGTCCATCACCAACTCCCGGAGTCCACCCAAACCCATGTCCATTGAGTCGGTGATGCCATCCAACCATTTCATCCTCTGTCGTCCCCTTCTCCTCCTGCCCTCAATCTTTCCCAGCATCAGAGTCTTTTCCAATGAGTCAGTTCTTCGCATCAGGTGGGCAAAGTATTGGAGTTTCAGCTTCAACATCAGTCCTTCCAAAAAATACCCAGGGCTGATTTCCTTTAGGATGGACTGGTTGGATCTCCTTGCAGTCCAAGGGACGCTCAAGAGTCTTCTCCAACACCACAGTTCAAAAGCATAAATTCTTTAGAGCCCAGCTTTTTTATAGTCCAACTCTCACATCCATACATGACCACTGGAAAAACCATAGCCTTGTCTAGACAGACCTTTGTTGGCAAAGCAATGTCTCTGCTTTGCAATATGCTATCTAGGTTGGTCATAACTTTCCTTCCAAGGAGTAAGCATCTTTAATTTCATGGCTGTAATCACCATCTGCAGTCATTTTGGAGCACAGAAAAATAAAGTCAGCCACTGTTTCCACTCTTTCTCCATCTATTTGCCATGAAGTGATGGGACCAGATGCCATGATCTTCATTTTCTGAATGTTGAGCTTTAAGCCAACTTTTTCACTTTCACTTTCATCAAGAGGCTCTTTAGTTCCTCTTCACTTTCTGCCATAAGGGTGATATCATCTCCATATCTGAGGTTATTGATATTTCTCCCGGCAATCTTAATTCCAGCTTGTCCTTCTTCCAGCCCAGCGTTTCTCATGATGTACTCTGCATAGAAGTTGGTGACAATATACAGCCTTGATGTACTTCTTTTCTTATTTGGAACAAGTCTGTTGTTCCATGTCCAGTTTTAACTGTTGCTTCCTGACCTGCATACAGATTTTTCAGGAGGCAGGTCAGGTGGTCTGGTATTCCCATCTCTTGAAGAATTTTCCACAGTTTATTGTGATCCACACAGTCAAAGGCTTTGGCATAGTCAATAAAGCAGAAGTACATGTTTTTCTGGAACTCTCTTACTTTTTCCATGATCCAGCGGATGTTGGCAGTTTGATCTCTGGTTCCTCTGCCTTTTTAAAATTCAGCTTGAACATCTGGTAGTTCACAGTTCATGAATGCTGAAGCCTGGCTTGGAGAATTTTAAACGTTACTTTACCAGCATGTGAGATGAATACAATTGTGCAGTAGTTTGAGCATTCTTTGGCATTGCCTTTCTTTGGGAGTGGAATGAAAACTGACCTTTTCCAGTCCTGTGGCCACTACTCAGTTTTCCAAATTTGCTGGCATATTGAGTGCAGCACTTTCACAGCATCATCTTTCAGAATTTGAAATAGCTCAACTGGAATTCCATCATCTCTACTAACTTTGTTCATAGTGATGCTTCCTAAGGCCCACTTGACTTCACATTCCAGGATATCTGACTCTAGGTGAGTGATCACACTGTCATGATTATCTGGGTCTTGAAGATCTTTTTGTACAGTTCTTCTGTGTATTCTTGCCACCTCTTCTTAACATCTTCTGCTTCTGTTAGGTCACTACCATTTCTGTCCTTTATTGAGCCCATCTTTCCATAAAACTTAAGAGTAACCTTAAAAATATTTGAAGTAGGACATATAATTTCCAAATTACCAACAACAAAAAAAAATAAATGGAGCAAATCCATACATAACAAAAGATGGGACAGAGAGGAGAGAAATACATAGTAAAAATAAGTGAATGCTTTAACACTAAGATCCAGAACAATACAAGAATGTCTGCTCTTACCATTCATTTTCAACACAGGATTGGAAGTTCTAGGCATTACAATAAGCCAAAAAAGAAAAGAAAAAGCTTACAGATTGGAAGAGAAGAAATAAAACTGTTTGTATTTGTAAATGATATGATTCTGTGCATAAAAGTTCTCAAAGGATCTCAAGAAAAAATTCCAAGAACTAATAAGTAAGTCTATCAAGATCACAGGATAAAACACAACAGAAAAAAAAAAGATTCAACTGCATTTTAATATTTTAACAATAAACATGCAGAAACCAGAATTTAAAAACACAGTACCTTTTACAATCACTCCAAAGAAAATAAACTACTTAGATGTATACTTAAGTAGTTTATTTTCTTTGGAGTGATTGTAAAAGGTACTGTATACTTAAGTATACATCTAAGTATCCTATACTTAGACGTAGGATTTTTATGATATAAATTACAAAATATTGGTGAAGGAACTCAAAGATTTTAAAAATGGTTTGAATGTAGGTCCTGTCAAGGGTTTAGCAATATGTCTGGAGGACACTTTTAATGTATTATAGAATTTATAATTTTACATAATATATGTTATTTGTATTTTATTTATAGACAAATAATAATAGAATGGGCTTCTCTGGTGGCTCAGACAGTAAATAATTTGTCTGCCAAGCAGGAGACCTGGGTTCGATCACTGAGTCAGGAAGATCCCCTGGAGATGGAAATGGCTACCTACTCCAGTATTCTTGCCTGAAGAATTCCACGGACAGAGGAACCTGGCAGGCTACAGTCCACAGGGTCACAAAGAATGGGACATGACAGCTAAGTATCTCAAAATAGAAGAAAAAAAAGTGGGAGTAATCATTCCACCTGATTTTATTAAGGCTTACTATCTACCTGATTACTTATTATCTATCTGAAATTATTAAGGCTTACTATCTAGGCAAGTAATGCTAGCAACATACATTGACAGATAAATAGACATGTAAATAATGGAAGAAAACAAAGATCTTAGCAATAGAGCCACAAAAATACACTCAACTGATTTTTTTACAAAGGTGAAAAGCAATTCAAAGGAAAAAGAATAGCAAATGGTGCTAGATTAATTATACGTCCATAGCAAAAACATGAAACTCAACCTAAATGTCACACTTTATACTAACATTAGCTTAAAATGGATCATAAACAAATGTGAAATGTAAACTGAAAGTTTTATGGGGAAATGGAAATCATCTTTAAGATCTAGGAGTTGGCAAAGAGTTCTTAAACTTGATATCCACAGCACAATCCATAAAAGGAAACAATTGATAAATTGGATCCGCTCAAATTTAAAAACTTTTGCTTTGCAAAAGTTCTTGAGAAGAGAATGAAAGGACAAGCCACAGACTTGGAGAAAGTAGTTGCAAACCACATCTTACAAAGGACTAGTGACTAGAAAATATGAAGTGAAAGTGAAAGCTGTTCAGTCGTGTCCAACTCTTTGTGACCCCATGGACTATGCAGTCTTCAGGGGATCTTCCCAACCTAGGACTGAACCCAGGTCTCCCACATTGCAGGCAGATTCTTTACCAGCTGAGCCACAAGGGAAGCCCAGAAAATATAAAGAACTCTGAAAAGTAAATGGTAAAAAGAAACAACCTGATTAGAAAATGGATTAAATAAAAAAGAAAAAAATAGATTAAATACATAAAAAGATATTTCACCAAAGAGGGTTAAGGACACCGGTGACAGAATGTGCTACAGAATAAAATATTTAGAAATAAAGCTAACATGATAAATCATTTTGAGAAATTTTCCAATTTTGAACCACCCTTCCATGCCTGGAATCTGCTCATGAATTAATTGGTACAAAGGTTCGATTATAAATTAAACATATAAAAATTAATAGTTAGGGGTTCCCTATACTTTTAATATTAAATTAGAACTAAAAATATTTTAGATGTTTGTACTTCACAACAGCAAGAAAAATTATGAAGAATATAGTAATAAATTCTCAAGAAAAGTAGACAATCTGTAAAAATACAAAAGGTGAAAGTCACTCAGTCATGTCTGACTCTTTGCAACCCATGGGCTATAGTCAGCCAGGCTCCTCTCTCCATGGAATTCTCCAGGCAAGAATACTGGAGTGGGTTGCCATGCCCTCTTCCAGCGGATCTTCCCAACCCAGGGATCAAACTCAGGTCTCCCACACTGCACATGGATTCTTTTCCATGTGAGCCACCAGGGAAGCCCAAGAATACTGGAGTGGGAAGCCTATCCCTTTCCAGGGGATCTTCCTGACCCAGGAATTGAACTGGGGTCTCCTGCACTGCAGGCAGAGTCTTTACCAGCTGAGCTATCAGGGCAGTCTAAAAACACGAAATAAAACCTAAATAAAGACATTGTCAGTCTTTCCAAAGTAACATATAAATTTTAACATATAATTTTAATATCAAGACCTCAAAATATTTTGTTTGGTTTGAAAGTGAAGTCGTGTCCGACTCTGCAACCCCGTAGACTGTAGCCTACCAGGCTCCTCCATCCATGGGATTCTCCAGGCAAGAATACTAGAGTGGGTTGCCATTTCCTTCTCCAGGGGATATTCCTGACCCAGGGATCGAACCCAGGTCTCCTGCATTGCAGGCAGACACTTTACCCTCTGAGCAACCAGGGAAGTTTGTTTGGTTTGGTTTAGATAAAATTGACTTATGTCAATATATAGAATTAACCCCACTTTTTTGTAAAGGAAAATTGTGTGTGTGTATTTCTGTGAGTGAAAGACATAGAAGGATATACAGTAGGCTATAATGTGTAACCTTGGAAAAGAGGATTTTTGAGAAAAGAGGAAATTATTGTTTTTCTTTGTATAGAATATCATCTTACAGCAAATATGAATTCCTTTTTAATGTTAAAATTTTAAAAATTTAAAGGGAAATCAAACTTTAATAAATATAAAATTACAATCAAAATAGTGAACTTTATGAGTTTTTAATTTATGAAATGAATTTGAATTTCACCCAGAATAGTAAACAGGTATGATAAGATAAGACCTCACTGGTGGCTAACTTGATCTTATTTTTTTAATTAAAGCAAAATTGCACTGATGTCGAAAGAGACAAATCAATGAACACTACATAAAACACACAGTACACCCTGGTGCAACTATGCATTTTTTGACGTGGTAATCATGTCATTTCAAAATAATGAGGAAATATAATTATTAGTATATGCTCAAAAATATATAGATGAAAATAACAACCATGAGTACTCTGTACCTAAATGTTCAACAAGAACAACAAAAATTTACTAAAATCATGATCCATTCATAACCTGGAACACCACACAGCATTAAAATTATGTGTAAATTATTCAAGAAATTGTACTCAATAAATTGTTAGGTCATTTTCAAGAAGAAAATAAAATGTTTTGCTGTTATAATTTTCTAAATATAGAAGACTAGAAGAATATGAAATAGAAAAATAAAAGTGTTCTGTTAAAGGAACACACAAGTAATTTTTATTTTTGTTGTTCTTTTCTCTGTCTTTTGAATTATACTTAGAAAGTAAATTTCAAGGTAAAAATCCTTGCTAAAATCATAGCTCTGCTTTCTAAATAGAAGAGAGAAAAATCACATTTATATCTCATGAAAGAATTTATAAAAGAATATCACTCTATTTATTTAAATTTTGACGCATAAGATAAACTGACCAGGAATTCCCTGGCAGTTCAGTAAGTAGGACTTCATGCTTTCATTGCCAAAGGTGCAAGTTCAATCCCTGGTCAGGGAACTAACATCCTGCAAGCTGTGGGGCATGGCTTAAAAAAGATAAACTGACCAAGGAGTCTTTAGCAAAATTTTAGAGTAGATAAAAAGGAACATTCCATCTCAGAGCTCTATGCTGGTCACATACTTGGTTGCAGTAGATTGCATTAGTGATGTGTTAATAATATGCCTTGTAGGAGTCAACAGAACAGTTAGATTTGTGAAAACATAATTAGCATCACAAGAAAAACAAAACATAAAAGCAATCAGAGGTCTTCTTGATCTTTTGTACTAAAGCAGAAATGCAATTGTTCTCCCTGGAAAATGTTCAAAGGCCTATTTTGTCTGCAAGGCTACTGTATCTCAACTTGTTTGGGTGCAACTGGGCTGACCATGAAAAGCAGGATGTCATTCCAGGGAGCCAGCTCCTTCTCTGCAGGAATGCTGCTGCGCTGAGAGGGGGCGGCGCCTGCACCAGCAAGCTGGCCGTCAGAACCCGCATCTGTCAGGACCCAAGGTAGGAAGTAGCCAAGCAGTTTCAGCATGCGTTTCTCTAGATTCCACGCTTTCTTCAACTTCTAGCCTGTTACTTACTTAACGAAAACTATGAGAAATGTGAACAGAAATAGCGCTGGGGGAAAATCAAAACCTTGTTTTATAGACTAGATTGTGTTCCTCATCGTTCGTGTGTTGAGGACGTTCCTAACCCCTAGTACCTCAGAATATACCCATATTTGGCAAGAAGGCCTTTAAACAGGTAGTTAAGGTAAAATGAATTCATAAGGGAGGGCTCTATATAGGTGGTACTCTTTTAAGAAGAGATCAAGATACATGTAGATCAAGAGCCAACCCTGTGAGAACAGAGCAAGGAGATCCTCTGCCAGTCCAGGGGAGAAGCATCAGAAGGAACTGAACCTACTGACCCCTGATCTTGGGCTTCTGTCCTCTAAAACTGTGAGAAAATTAATTTCTGTTGTGCAACTCACCTGGTCTCTGATATGTTCTTACAGCAGCCCTAGCAAATTAATACACATAGGGACACTCTAATTTCAAATAGCTTCTATAGTCCTTGCTTCAAAAGAAAATAACATTGTAATCAGTATGTATTGGAGAACAAAATATATCTACTTTGTTTTTGGAAGACCTCTAGGTTTCTTGAAAATAAAATAGCAAAAAATAAATTATACACATAGACATACACGTCTGTATATGTCTTATACCCTTACTCTCCAAAAGCTGAAAGTGGTGAGACTTGAAACCCCAGGAAACCCCCAGGCAAAGCTGCAGTGCCATCTTTGAAGTTTAGTTTGGAAGGGACCCAAAAGGTCATATCATCCAGCATCCCACCTATGAGGGGCTCTACCTGGAGTACTCCTGACAGGCAGGTATCTCAGAGTGTACAGGTGTCAAAATACAGGGACTAGCTCACGCATTTCAAGAATTGCAGCTGTTAAGTAGCTCCTTCTAATAGTCAGTGGCACCTTATGCAATGATCCTAAGTTCTACCCTCAGATCTGTATTTGGCTTCCTCAGTGGTGCTAGAGGTAAAGAACCCACATACCAATGCAGGAGATATAAAAGACACTGGTTCAATCGCTGGGTGGGGAAGATACCCTGGAGAAGGAAACGGCAAGCCACTTCAGTATTCTTGCCTGGGAAATCCCATGGACGGAGGAGGCTGGTGGGCTACAGTCCGTAGGATACAAAGAGTCAGACACGACTGAAGCGACTGAGCGCACACCTATCCTTCATGTCCATTCTCCCAGCTCTTCCCACATATTGTCTACCTTCCTCCAGATAAAGACTCTGTCGCCTATAGGAGTGTCCTTTAACTCTGTCCTGGCTATAGAAGTGTCCACAGCCAACCACTGCATTTCCCTTGAAGTCCACTAATAGAAAGCATGAGATCAACTTCCAGCATGATTACATGGGGAGCTTAACTGACCAGCTCCTTAGTGAAAATTATTAGAAAAAAATTCTTAAGCATCTGGAAATGGTGCTAAGAGCAAAATCTATTGAAGAAAATCTATGAAAATTTATTAAGAAAGGCGAGTCTGTGATATTAGAAATAAGACCACTCCTGCGTGCCCCCTCTCCCAGCTCAGTGAGGTTGAGATTCCATCTCATTCTGATTCAGTCAGGAGCACAGGACTCCCTCTTCCTCCAGCTCTCAGTTTGGGGAGTCTTTCTTCCTGAAAGGAGCAGGACTTCAGTGTTTCTCTGAGGCTAAGTCCCAGGTGAGTCAAGAGGTAGAGGCTCTTTTTCCACCCACAACCCCACTTGTAGAATAGAAGCTCTACTTCAGTCCTGGCGTAAAGATAGACATAATGAATCAAAGGTTTAGAATTATGATTCAAAAAAATTAACTCATACATCTGTAATCAAATGATTTTTTAACAAGAACATCCAAAGGAATAACAATTGATTTTTTAAAAAATAGTACTAGTACAACAGGATGGGTTTCCCAGGTGCACTGGTGGTAAAGAATCCACCTGCCAGTTCCGGAAATGTGAGAGACACAGGTTCGATCCCTGAGTCAGGACGATCCCCTGGAGGAGGGCATGCCAACCCACTCCAGTACTCTTGTCTGGAGAATTCCATAGACAGAGGAGCCCAGAGGGCTACAGTCCATGGGGTTGCAAAAGTCAGACACAACTGAAGTAATTTAGCACACATGCACACACACAACTGGATATCCACATGCAAAAATAACTAAACATATTAAGCTCTTACCTCAAACCATATACAAAAATTAACTCAAAATGTCTCAAAGACCTAGTCTTCCAGGTGACACTAGTGGTAAAGAACCCGCCTGCCCACGTAGGGAGACGTAAGAGACATGGTTGCGATCCCTGGATCAGGAAGATCCCCTGGTGGAGAGTATGGCAACCCACTCCAGTGCTCCAGTATTCTTGCCTGGAGTATCCCATGGACAGAGCAGCCTAATAGGCTACAGTTCATAAGATCACAGAGTCGGACACCACTGAAGCAACTTAGCACGCATTCACATACATATCAAAGACCTATGTAAGAATAAAACTGTATACCTCTTAGGAGAAAACACTAGCTTGAATTTTAATGGCCTTGGACTTGGCAGTGGAGTCTTCGATATAAACCCAAACCATGAGCAACAAAGGCAAATAAATAAACTAGACTTCACCAGAATTTAATAGTTTTGTGTTTCAAGTACACTATTCAGAACATGAAAATTTAACCAAGAGAATGAGAGAAAATATTTGAAAATCATAAAGGATTTATATCTGGAAGATATGAAGAACTCTTACAACTCAATAAGGATTGGTTTAGATGTTTTTCCCAAGGAAGATCTACAAATGTCCAATATCATGGACACAGAACTTATATCATCAGTCATTAAAGGATCAAAACCACATGAAATAGCTCATAGCCACAAGAATGGCTAGAATCACCACGTTGTACAGTGAGAGCTTGTGAAGATGCAGAGGAATGAGAACACTCGTACATTGCTAGCGGGAGTGTAAAATGATTAAGCCACTTTAGAAAGCAGTCTAGCGGCTCTTAAACCATAAGGTCATCATATGACTCAGCAATTCTGCTCCTAGGTATTTATCCAATAGAAATGAGAACATACGTACATACAAAAACTTGTGCATTAAATTGTATAAGAGGATTATTCATAATAGCCAAAAAGTAGAAATAATCCAAGTATCTACCAATAGGTGAATGAAGCAACAAAGCAGGATGTACCCACACAAGGGAATACAATTCAGCCATAAATAGGAATAAACTACTGATGCAGGCAGCAAATTAGATGAATTTTGAAAATTTATGCCAAATGAAACTAGCCACAAAAGTCCACCTATTGTATCATTCCATTTCTTTGAAAATCCAGTACAGAGAAATCTTGAGACAGAAAAGTAGATTAGTCATAGTTCTGTGCTGGAGGATAGAAGAGGCAATAAGAGAGTGATAGCTGAAGGGTAGAGTTTCTTTTTGAGATGATGAAAATATTCTAAAGCTGTCTATGGTGATAGTTTCATACATCTGTGAATATACTAAAAACTATTAAATTGTGGTCTTTAAATCTGCATATATCCAGTCTAAAAACTGCAAGGCTCAGAGGTTAAAGCGTCTGCCTCCAATGCGGGAGACCTGGGTTCAATCCCTGCGTCAAGAAGATCCCCTGGAGAAGGAAATGGTAACCCACTCCAATATTCTTTCCTGGAGAATCCCATGGACAGAGAAGCCTGGTAGGCTACAGTCCACGGGGTCACAAAGAGTCAGACACGACTGGGAGACTTCACTTATAAAAAAAGCTATTCTAGTAGGAAATATATCCCAACACTGAAACAGACCGTTCCAAGTTCTAAACCTCCACTCCAATTTTTTTTCTTTTCTATATGGGAAACATAAACAGGTCGAGCAGCAATTTCATTTCAACCTAAAACAATGATCCCCCAGGTATTCAAGTGAGCCTGTAAAGTTTGGCTATGAATTTGTGCCACATTTACAATGTCGCGTCTCTGCTGGGTTTATACAGGAACTCTCATCTTTTGACATTGTGACACTCCTGTTAACAGGCATGCAGCGTCCCTGAGCCTCTCTTTCCTCGTCTGTACATCTGACACACTTACCCTTGCTCCAACAAGTTCTGTTTGTTGTAAAGATCAAATGAAATCACACACACAAAAAAACACTTTGAAAAGATGAAGGTATTATAAAGACAAAGGAGATTAATCCTTAGCATTAATCTTTAACATCTCTCAAAAAGCTTTCAGCAACTGGCCCCCTGGGGATAGCAGATTAAGTACAAATTAAAAACAAAACTTCAACTAACATTTTCATCCAAATTCAAAAGGTATTTTATATTCATTAAGCTTTCAAGTTCATAGTCTAGTGCTTCTTTTTTTTACTATATCCATTAGTCATATAAAGTGAGAAATCAAGTCACAGCCTTTGTCAGAGGATTAAATGTTTCCAAATGACCTATTGCATGAACACAGGGTAGAAAAGTAATGAGAAATTTCCAACTCTATGTTTCTTTTGTAGTATACTAATAACAAAAAAAGCTTTTAAAATTAAAAGATGTTGGTAACATTTTGAGCATACTTAACATTCTTTTAAAGCAACTTCTCTGCTGGCAGTGGATTTTAGGTTGCAATGCCTTAAGCTAAGAAAGCTAGGCTTGAAAAGGAAAAAATCAAGGAAACAAGCATGATGCAGTCAGTTGTAAGTAATCACTTTACAAAGGGAATTATAAAGAAGGGCTGGCAGTCTTGCCTTCAGAGTCCCTCCCTTGAAGGACCTGACCATTTAGGCTGCTACATCAGTTCACAACATGAGAGGGATCTGAGCTCTCCAATTACGATTTTTCAGTAGTAAAAATAATTATTTCAATTTTCCAAGTCCTTTCACATATATTATCCCTTTTGATCATCACAACATGAGGGAAGTGATGATTTTCCCACTCATGAATTATAGAACAAGGAGTGGTACTCAGCATTCCAACTCTCCAGCCTCTGCGATGTCCTCTGCCTCGTCGCGCAGAGGATGAGCACCACAAAAACTCTCTTGCCACATAGAGACTCCTTCCAAACTCCTGCATTAAATGGCTGGATCCAACCTAGCATGGCTTCCACTAGCCTAAGGCCACATCCTTGGGATGACTAAGACATCCCCTCTTAGAATTCTTGTCTAAAAAGCTCAAGGCTGTCAAAAAAATTTACCATTTGTTCTAGCCAACACCTGGCCCCAGGGCCCTGACCTCCATTCCTTTCTTCAAGCATTTCTAATTTAAAAAGGCAGGAAGGAGTAAGTTCACAAATGTAAGTTATCCCTCTGTCACTTTCAAATATACACGTATGTATGCCCTACAACCCAGGAGTGTCTTTTCTCAAGAACTTGAAAGCCATTCCTTTCAAATGCTATCATCAGGAAGGATAGGGCCTTTGTCTTCCAGGCTCTATGAGTGAGTAGAATCCTAATTCAGGTAACTGCCAACTAGTAGTAGCCACAGCTGTCTTAATGACGTCTTCACCATCTATCTCACTAGATTTTTGTAATTTTCTATCTCCCCAATTCTACTTGACCCCTGCTCACTGCTCCTCCCTATTCCCGCAGCCTGATTTTAAAATGCTCCAGTAACCTCTGTACAGGCTTCCCTGATGGCTCAGATGGTAAAGAATCTGCCTGCTATGCAGGAGACCCAGGTTCGATCTCTAGGTTGCTATCTCCTGGAGAAGGAAATGGCAACTCGCTCCAGCATTCTTGCCTGGAGAATCCCGATGGACAGAGGAGTCTGGCGGGCTATAATCGATGGGATCGCAAAGAGTCGAATACGACTGAGTGACTAACACACACACCTCTTTATAAATAGAATGGAACTCAGCTCTTTCCCCTACTGTCAGTACTTAATAAAATCGGCCTTTACCACGTTAACTAATTTCCCTTTTTTTTTTTTACAAAAAAAACAGGGCCCCCCCAGGCAAATGTACAACCACCACACCCTTCGTCCTGGCCTGCCCGCCCCATCTCGCCCTGTCCCCTCCACAGTTCCAGAGAACTTTTAATTTCCAGGTTTTAAAATATATAGTAGTTTGCTGTTAGACAAAACAAGGCTCCCTAGGTTAAAAATTTCTCTTTGTTAAAATCTGTATTCGTCTTTCTGTAAGAAGTCTCATTTAGTGCTTTCGCTGGACGGGCAAATGTTAGACAAAACCAATAGCTTTCCCCCTTATCTCAGGACTCAGAGCCTCCTGACTGATCTGTTCTTACTAATGACTTAGTTTCCACTGTGTAACAGGCTTCTCCTCAAAAATGCCTGTCCGGCCTAGGAACGCCGGCCAGGTGGTCAATTAACTGTCTCTACCATCATCTGTACCGTCCCCATCAACAAATGTCTCACTTCCCTCAGACCCCCTATCCATTGTTCCTACATTCATCTCAAGTGTCTTTGATCTCTCTGTATAAAAATCCCCCCGGAGTGTTGGGTTCCAGTCCGAGTCACTGTGGTCTTTGGGGCGACGGTTCCCAAAAAGGCCGTGGGTCTTACATAACCTTCTTTACATCTGTCTGCCTCAAAACTGTCTCCCAGGCAGTTCATTCTGCATCTTCCTCCCAAGGTGTAGGTTGTATCATATCTTCCTCTCTTCAAAAGCACCTGCAGTGTTGACAAGCTAATTAGCATTCAGTACTCTGTACAGGCTGGTCTAAGTCTCAATTTCATTTATATCCCTGAGCTAACATGCCAAGTGAATGCAGGGGCAGGAAGAAGCAAGACCTCCACATACTGTTCTTCAGGGCCCCATGTGAAGACAGCCTAACAGAATGATGTCTGGGAAGGCTTGTGGAAATCACTGGTAAGCCATTTGCAGAAAGCCTCAACCTATCCCAGCTGTTGTCTGAAAAGTGTTCCTGAAAAGACCCAGAATCTCAGGAAGCCCTGCCTCAGACAGGCAAAAATTTGTTATTCTTTAACCTCACTCTCTTCTTTGGGCTTTTCAAAACAGAATAAAGACCAAAATTATTGCTACTGACAGCCAGCACCTATCACGTGCCTTCTCTGGGTCGAGCAACTCACTAGAAACCTACATGCCTTTTCTCATTTAATCTTCAAAATGCTGTAACCATGACATAGGCACTGTTGTTATTCCCTTTGAACAGATGAAGAAACTTAGGTTTAACATGGATCTGCATCTTTTGTGCAAGTGGCAAAGCTGGAACATGGATCCAGGTCCTTATGTCCTCAGAGCTTGAGTTCTTAACTGCAACACATGTTGGCAAGCATCCAAACATTTTTAAACAGCTCTCATTCAATCTTGGAGAAGGAAATGGCAACCCACTCCAGTACTCTTGCCTGGAAAATTCCATGGGCAGAGGAGCCTTGTAGGCTACAGTCCATGGGGTCACAAAGAGTCAGACATGACTGAGTGACTTCACCTTACTTTCATTCAATCTTAGGGTCTTCAATCCATCTCTCATCATATGGACCATGATCATTTTGTCATCCCAGGCATTGTCCTCTGAACTTGGGTCAGAGTCAAATAAAAGTAGCACTCAAAGGAAGCCCTCAGTAGGCCCTTTACTCATTCATTTTACATTATGTTCTCCGCTGGGTCTTTATTTTCCTTTGTTCATTTAAGAGACTTGTTATCACCTCCTCTTAATTCATCAAGACAGACTTCAGATAGATTAAGGAGTTAAATTATTTTCCTTGAAAAAAAAAATCAATGAAAAAAAAACACTAGAAGACAACAGAGTGATATATTTTTAAAAGATTATTTTCTAAACGTAGCAGCAACACAGGAAAGGACAAAGGGAAATATTGAAGATCTGACTACAAAAAATTGAAAATGTCTGTACATGAAAAGCAACTAAAATATAAAGACAAACAGCAGACTGAAAAAAATGTTTGCAGGAAATATGACAAGGGTAAATGTTCTTATTAAACAGAGAGAGTATGCCAATCGATTAGAAAAACATTAAGATAAATGGCCATCAGCAGGAGAGTTACGCAAGAGAAAACGCAACCTGTAAGCTAATGTGATGGGGGAAAGTTAAGCTTAATAAGAAATTAAGAAGTATAAATATCATTGACAATTTTCACCTAATAATTAGCAAAAGATTAATAAGATGTTCAATGCATTAAGAAACTTGGCAAAATCAGTACTTTACTGCTTTTTCTGAAGGTAATATAAATTGTTGGGAACTTCTGGAAAGATATTTGACAATTCATTTCACATGGGTTTTTTTTTTTTAAGTCTTAAAGGTAGGCCAATAATCCCACTCTTTGAATAATTCAAAACACAAAAATAGCTAAAAGGTATAAGATAATTACAGTGGCTCAGATTGGGACTATCCAAAGATTGCAGTCATCAAGCCATATCTGCATGGCCTATGCTACCTACATGACATCCACTTCGTAAGCCACTATCTTATAATGTAAAATATGTATACTTCCTAACATTAGAAAAACGTATATAGCGTGTTGTGGAAAAGCAAGACTGATATGCATATACTGTGTGTGTTCACTCATATTGTTGCTGTTGTTGCTGGGTCAGTAAGTTGTATCCAACTCTGCACCTCCATGGACTGTAGCCCACTAGCCTCCTCTGTCCATGGCGTTTCCCAGGCAAGATTACTGGACTGGGTTGCCATTTTCTACTTTGGGGGATCTTCCTGACCAAGGGTTTGAACCCACATCTCCTGCATTAGCAGGTGGATTTTTATCGTCGAGCCACCAAGGTAGCCCCATTCATTCATATAACTATGCACAAAAATTCATCTGAAAATACTCAGAGGGGGCTAAAGAAACTTGATAAGAATTGCTGAGTCAATCTTTGGATTTGTGAGTGATGAGTTTTTCCTTATTTTCCTACCTATGAACATACAGATATGCACAATTTTATGACATTTATCAGACGTGACGGAGCAACTAAACATACAACACAACAATTAAATTAACAGACTTTGGGTGGAGCAGATTACCCTCCACATTGTGAATGGGTCTCGTCCAATCAGCTGAAGGCCTTAAGGGAGAAGATCAAAGTCCCCAAAGGAACAGGGAATTCTGCCAATTGATTGCCTTCAGACTTGAGCCACAATATTAATTCTTCTCTAAGTCTCTCTACTACCAGCTTACCCTCCAGATTTTATACTTCTTTCACCTCTCTCTCTCTTTGGTAATAGCATATATATTTTTGGTTCTATTTCTCTGGAGAACCCTGATAACTACACCCATCCTCCCTCACTCCCTGCTACCAGCTTTCACACACACAGTCTCTCATCAGTGGACCTGATCCTTTATTTCACATAAATGCTATGAAATTTAAACAATATTTTTCAGTGTCTTCCTACTTGACTTCCCATTAGCATTTAACACAACTCTTCTTTCTTGAAACACTTGTGTCTAGACATCCAAAACACTCCAGAACCCTGCCTTTAGCTCTCCTTTTCTGGACCCTCTTCACTCAGCGCTTTGCAGTTCTTTCCTGCTCAGAACACTCCTCCCCGATGCTGGGATTCTCCTGGCCTCAGCTCTGAGTCCTCTCTTTACAGAGCCTACCCTTTCCCCAGGCAACTTCATCCATAAGTAGAGTTTTACTTACCGTCCATGTACTGCTGACTCCAGCCCAGATTTCTCTAAGGTCTAGATTCATGTAATCAACTCTCCTCTGACAGCTCCACCTGGATACTAAAATCTTGTAGTTTTATTTTCTTGGGTCGAAAGATTAGTTTTCTGTGGGGAGAAGGGAGCTACATCCAAAAGAGGCAGCTGGCTAACATTTTGCTTCACCTTCATACAGAAGGGTTACTTCTTCTTGTTTATCATTGCAATCTAAAAATTGATGCAGTCCTTCTCTAACTTGGGCTTCCCTAATGGCTCAAAGGATAAAGCGTCTGCCTGCAATGCAGGAGACCCGGGTTCGATCCCTGGGTTCAGAATATCCCCTGGAGAAGGAAATGGCAACCCACTCCAGTATTCTTGCCTGGAGAATCCCATGGACAGAGGAGCTTGGTGGGCTACAGTCCACGGGGTCGCAAAGAGTCGGACACGACTGAGCGGCTTCACTTTCACTTTCTCTAACTTAGGCAATGCTCCCCGGAACATTAAGTCATTCCTGTGGCATGCAATTTACAGAGAACCTCAGCTGAGCTCACGGAGAGTGAGTCCCCAATCTAGCCATCTCCTTTATCTCCACCAGTGCAAGTTTGCCTTAAGAAGTGCAAGTGGAACTCCAGATTGCCTCCAAGCACACCACACGCTGCACTTATCCCTGGCCCCTCTGCTCCGGTCTTTCTCTAATATTAGAGAGCTTCTAATAGAAGTCCTATCCATTAATTCTCAGGCCAATTTTATTTTTGATGTAATAGCTCATAAATTAGTCAGACTCCACTCAATGTGGTCTTGGCGGCACTTTACCTTGCAAAAATTTCTGGAAGATGGGCAGCACGGTTTGATGGTTTCCTGTATGCTGTTAGTCATCCAGTGGAATTCAGGATTCAGGGAGAGTTCACTCAAAGGTTTCATAGCCATCTTAAACTGGAAATTCCAATCTGACTTCTAAAGATTATCCTCACTCTAATTTCTCTGAGCCTATAATCCTTCCAAACTTTTCAATCCCAGTTACCTTTAAGGGGTTCCCCATTTTACTTAACTCAGGGACACACCCGTAATCAGGAACTTGGTACTTGGGAAAACACTAGCTGCAAAGATTTTCTAGCAATTATGATGAAGGACACAAATGACCTTCTGAATTAAAAATCTTTGCATAATAGGTAAAGCCCAATAGTCCAATAGCTGCCACTTAGCATTTTGCCTTCTGCTACAGTTCCACCAGCCTACAACTGGGATATCAGCTGCCAGCATCTCCTCACTGCCTTCTGCTTTTAACTTTCCAATATTACTCAGCCATTAAAAGAATACATTTGAATCAGTTCTAATGAGGTGGATGAAACTGGAGCCTATCATACAGAGTGGAGTAAGTCAGAAAGAAAAACACCAATACAGTATACTAACGCATATATATGAAATTTAGAAAGATGCTAACAAGACCCTATATGTGAGACAGCAAGAGACACAGATGTATAAAACAGTCTTTTGGACTCTGTGGGAAAGGGCAAGGGTGGGATGATTTGGGACAATGACATTGAAACATGTATATTACCATATGTGAAATAGATCGCCAATCCAGGTTCAGTGCATGAGACAGGGTGCTCAGGGCTGGTGCACTGGGATGACCCTGAGGGGTGGGATGGGGAGGGAGGTTCAGGATGGGAAACACATGTACACCCGTGGCTGATTCATGTCGATGTATAACAAAAACCACTACAATATTGTAAAGTAAGTAGCCTCCAATGAAAATAAATAAAATTTTTTTAAAAAAAAAAAGAAAGATAAGAAGGAAAAAAAGAAAGCATTTGTATATTTCAGGAAACAATGTCCAGGTAAAATGGTGAGCTCTTTAGTACATGAAGAGATAATGGAATTATCTTCTCTGGGCAGATGAGAAATTCTGATTGTGGAGTAGCAGCAATGATGAATGTCTGCTGAGTCCTACATAGAAAACTCCAGTAAATGATCAAGGGCACAGTCATAAATAGCAAGCTTTTATCTCCATGCTTTAGGACAATTTTGCTTTCTTAGGCACACTATGAAGATGATCGAGATTTCCTAAGAGTGATGTTAGTTTTCCATTTCTATGTATAATATGCAAACAATTTTAAACTTTTTTAAAATTAATTTTTATCACAGTATAGTTGCTTACAATGTTGTGTTAGTTTCTATTGTACAGCAAAATGAATCAGCCGTACGTATACATCTATCCCCTCCTGTTTAGACTTCCTTCCCAGTCAGGTCACCACAGGGCATTAAGTAGAGTTCCCTGTGCTTACAGCATGTCCTCATTAGTTGCTCTATACAACTCTGACTCTTAACCACACCTTTCAAGCCTCTTTTATAAGAAAATATCAAGGCACTTTATGAACATTAATCTTCATTACCTTGGTCAAAAATAACCTTTAAAAAAAAAACAGTCACAAGGGTCTTCTCATTTTTTTTATTTGCATCTTTGGTTTTAGATTTTAAAACTAGCATCGTAACAGGTTGTGAAATTGGAAGGTGGATCCTCCAACTTTATTCATCTACAGTATATTGTATGCTGTATGCCTTGTAGACTTAAAGAATGGCTAGTTTATCAAATGTCATCATCATGGTTTCAGTTAATGGTATCTGGGAAGATACTTTCTTTCTGGGCTGCTGAGTCTCTAGCTCTTTTTTTTTTTTTTGCTGGAAGGAGAGAATGTTTATTTGTCCCATATATTATTTTTAACCCCTCACCTTCACAAAGACAAAGAAAATGTTCTCTCTAAAGGCTTACTACTCAAAGTATAACCTGTAGAATAGGATCATCAGTGTCACCTGGGAGCTTGTTCTCAGGCCCACCCAGAAGTGCCAAATCAGAATCTGAGAACCTCAGGAGGTTCTTGCTGTGTTACAGTTGGAAGAACACTGAATTAAAGCATTAAACATCTGGGGGTCTATATCAGTTCAGTTCAGTTGCTCAGTCATGTCCGACTCTTTGTAACCCCACAGACTGCAGCATGCCAGTGAACTGTAAAATGGGGGTAAAACCAATGGAGTCTATCATGAGATATTAGGAGATTCAAATAATATGAAATGTGGCAGTATTATCCAGTCAACAAATATTAATATTAGTCAATGAATTAAAAACATATAAGGTTATAATAAAAATTAACTGAAATCCACATGGTGTAGTACTTAGAATACTGTAAGCCTCAATAGCAGAATTAAGCATCCATTCATTTATCCAATAAATATTTAAGCTCCTTTTAGATACCAAGCACAAATCCTACCTTTGCTCTCAAAGGTGTTAGAAGTGATAGTTGGACAAGAGGAGTGCCTAGAGGAATTCGTCAGGGTCGTTAGAAACTAGATTCTGTAGTCTATAGCCCTTTCACCCATCCAGAGGCTAGAAAGAAAGGTGTGCTTAGAGCCCAGTGAAAGGGACTTGGAACATATCCTGAGTCAGGTTTCCCTTTTCTTGTCAGAGTTGGAAAACCCCATTTACAGTTAACTCTTCTACAGTGATTCAGAGACAATCTAGAATTAATAGTGCCAACTAGCACGTGGTGCTGGGAAAACAAAGTATCTATCTTCCCTTGACACTGGGTCTACTCTTATGATGGATGAGGTGACAAAAGTCCAGGGGCACAGACGCAGTTTTAGTTAATGGACATTTTATAGAAACAAACACATCAGGCCTGTGAGTGATATAACACCAGGACAAACTGAGCAGACCTAGTAGCTGGAAATGACTTTCTGAAGAAAGAAATGCCATCACCTCTCGGAAAAGGAGATTTGCTGAGAATGCTAAATTGTCATCAAATCATAGTCTTCAAAAAGCCTATGGAACCTGAGAAAAGATTGAGTCCAGGTGACAGCATAGATGCAGGGAGGAAAAGGCTAAGGAAAAAAAAGGGATGCAAGGAGTGTACAACCAGTAATCACTGTTGAAGGGAGTGGAGTGGGACATCTGGTCAACCTCTGATTGGTCAATCCACATGTTGTTCCCACCCCTTTGTTCATAGAGGGGGAAGTGAGTCCCAAGAGATTAAGCCCCTAGGTTTTCCATTTCACTATTGAATTGAAATATACTTTAACTACAATGAAAAATTCACCATCTACTTTATAAATAATTCATATTAGTAAAAACATGTCAGGTGGGTGCCTGTGGCCAGGAGGAATGTAAAGTACTGTGATCAAGGAGAAGATGTCAAGAGGTGGTTCCTGCATAAATAGAGAAACTGATTCTAAAATTAATGTGAAAATTCTTGAGGACACAGAAGAGCCAAAATTATCTTGAAAAGAACAAAATTGGAAGATTAATACTTCCCATTTTCAAAACAGTGCAAAGTGCATGATGCTGGCATAAAGATAAACAAATAGATCAGTGGGATACAATTGAGAGCCTATAAATAAATTCCTAACATTTATAGGTAATTAATTTTTGACAAAAGTGCCAAGACAGTTCAATGGGGAAAGAATGGTCTTTTTCCAAAAACTGATGCTGGGATAATTGAATAGCCACATGCAGAAGACTGAAGTTGGACTCCTAACTCACACCAGCTAATCAGAAGGGAACATAGACCTAGATGCAAAAGCTAAGTCTATTAAAGACTCTTAGAAGAAAATGTGAATCTTTATAACCTTGGTTTAGGCAAAGATCTCTTCTACATGGAAGACCCAAGTCACAAAAACAAACAGACCAAAAAAAAAAAAAAAAGTAAATTGAACTACATTAAAGTTCATTTCAGTCTGTCAGTCTTATTCAATGCCCTGTGACCCCATGGACTACAGCATGACAGGCTTCCCTGTTCATCACCAACTCCCAGAGCTTACTCAAACTCATGTCCATTGAGTCAGTGATGCCATCCAATCATCTCATGCTCTGTCGTCCCCTTCTCCTCCCACCTTCAATCTTTCCCAGCATCAGGGGCTTTTCAAATGAGTCGTCTCTTCACATCAGGTGGTCAAAGTATTGGAGTTTCAGTTTCAGCAAAAGTCCTTGCAGTAAACATTCAGGATGGATTTCCTTTAGGATGGACTGGTTGGAGGAGAAGGCAATGGCAACCCACTCTAGTACTCTTGCCTGGAGAATCTCATGGATGGAGGAGCCTGGTAGGCTGTGGTCCATGGGGTCATGAAGAGTCTGACACGACTGAGCAAATTTGCCTTCCCTTTTCACTTACACACATTGGAGAAGGAAATGGAAACCGACTCCAGTGTTCTTGCCTGGAGAATCCCAGGGATGGGAGCCTGGTGGGCTGCTGTCTATGGGGTCACACAGAGTCGGACATGACTGAAGCGACTTAGCAGCAGCAGCAGCAGGACGAGTTGAATCTCCTTGTTGTCCAAGGACTCCTCAAGAGTCTTCTCCAAGACCACAGTTCAAGAGCATCAATTCTTCTGTGCTCAGCTTTATTTATAATCCAACTCTCACATCCATACATGACTACTGGAAAAACCATAGCTTTGACTAGACAGACCTTTGTTGGCAAAGTAATATCTCTGCTTTTGAGAATGCTATCTAGGTTGGTCATAACTTTCCTTCCAAGGAGTAAGCATCTTTTAATTTCATGGCTGCAATCATCATCTGCAGTGATTTTGGAGCCTAAAAATATAAAGCCTGACACTATTTCCACTGTTTCCCCATCTACTTCCCATGAAGTGATGGGACAGAGGCTATGACCTTAGTTTTCTTAATGTTGAGTTTAAGCCAACATTTTCACTCTCCTCTTTCACTTTCATCAAGAAGCTCTTTAGTTTTTTTGCTTTCTGCCATAAGGATGGTGTCATCTGCATATCTGAGGTTATTGATATTTCTCCCGGCAATCTTGATTCCAGCTTGTGCTTCTTTCAGCCCAGCATTTCTCATGATGTACTCTGCATATAAGTTAAATAAGCAGGATGACAATATACAGCCTTGACGTACTTCTTTCCCGATTTGGAACCAGTCTGTTATTCCATTCCAGTTCTAACTGTTGTTTTGTGACCTGCATACAGATTTCTCAGGAGGCAGGTCAGGTGGTCTGATATTCCCATGTCTTGAAGAATTTTCCACAGTTTGTTATGATGCACACAGTCAAAGGCATTGGCATAGTCACTAAAGCAGAAGTAGATGTTTTTCTGGAACTCTCTCACTTTTTCAATGATCCAGCAGATGTTGGCAATTTGATCTCTGGTTCCTCTGCCTTTTATAAATTCAGCTTGAACATCTGGAAGTTCACAGTTCACATACTGTTGAATCCTGGCTTAAGAGAATTTAGAGCATTATTTCACTAGCATGTCAGATAAAATATGTTTGATTGAGTGAGTGAGTGAAGTTGTTTAGTCGTGTCCGGCTCTTTGCGACCCCATGGACTGTAGCCCACCAGGCTCCTCCCTCCATGGGATTCTCCAGGCAAAAGTACTGGAATGGGTTGCCATTTCCTTCTCCAGGGGATCTTCCTGACCCAGGGATCGAACTTGAGTCTTCCGCATTGCAGGCAGACACGTTAACCTCTGAGCATGTCAGATAAAATATGTTTGATAATGATTTCCAAACTCCAGACTAACTACATCAGAATACCCTAGGGAAAAGGAGAAGGATGCTATTAAAAAAAATAATAAACTCTCAAGTCATACCCTCAGAGAGTATGGAGGGCTGAGCTTTTAAAGTCTCCCAAAATATTATTGACTAATGTATAAGACTGGACTTCCCTGGTGGCTGGGGGTAAAGAATTCACCTGCAATGCAGGAGATGCAGATTTTATCCCTGGGTTGGGAAGATCCCATGGAGAAGAGAAAATAGCAATCCACTCCAGTATCTTGCCTGGGAAATGCCAAGGACAGAAGAGCCTGGTGGACTATGTCCATGGGGTTGCAAAAGTCAGACACAACTTAGCAACTAAACTACGATCCAGTGTACAAGAGGAGTTGGAATTCTTGATCTAGAGGTTGAAACGAAACATATGAAATGAATGAGGGAGAAATATAGAGGAATGATTTCCCATTTGAGTATGAGAGAGCATTTTAAATATGTAAAAGCAAAGGAAAACAATTATTTGATTTATTAAACAAATATTTATGGGGGCTACCAGGCACACGCATTTTGGCTATGTGAAATAGTTAAAGTTCTGTATATCAAAAGTCATCACATACAATATTTAAAAACAAACTAGGAAAAAGTATTTTTGGAAAAAATCTTTTTAATGTCTATGGTAAAGAAAAGGTATTCTTAATAAGTTAAAAAAATTCTTACAATTTACTAAGTAAAAGCAGTAATGAAATAGAAAATAGGAAGCTGACATAGTCCACAAAAGAAATTTGCCCAAATTAAAATGCAAATATGTGAAAAGCTGGTTTTAGAAAAGGCAGAAGAACAAGAGATCAAATTGCCAAGATCCGCTAGATCATCGAAAAAGCAAAGAGAGTTCCAGAAAAACATCTGCTTCTGCTTTATTGACTATGCCAAAGCCTTTGACTGTGTGGATCACAATAAACTGTGAAAATTCTGAAAGAGATGGGAATACCAGACCACCTAACCTGCCTATTGAGAAATCTGTATGCAGGTCAGGAAGCAACAGTTAGAACTGGACATGGAACAACAGACTGCTTCCAAATAGGAAAGGAGTACGTCAAGGCTGTATATTGTCACCCTGCTTATTTAACTTCTATGCAGAGTACATCATGAGAAATGCTGGACTAGAAGAAACACAAGCTGGAATCAAGATTGCCAGGAGAAGTATCAATCACCTCAGATATGCAGATGACACCACCCTTATGGCAGAAAGAGAAGAGGAGCTAAAAAGCCTCTTGATGAAAGTGAAAGAGGAGAGTGAAAAGTTGGCTTAAAGCTCAACATTCAGAAAACAAAGATCATGGCATCCGGTCCCATCACTCCATGGGAAATAGATGGAGAAACAGTGGAAACAGTGTCAGACTTTATATCTTTGGGCTCCAAAATCATTTCACATGGTGACTACAGCTATGAAATTAAAAGACACTTACTCCTTGGAAGGAAAGTTATGACCAACAAAGATAGCACATTCAAAAGCAGAGACATTACTTTGCCAACAAAGGTCCATCTAGTCAAGGCTATGGTTTTTCCAGTAGTCATGTACGGATGTGAGAGAGTTGGACTGTGAAGAAGGCTGAGCACCGATGAATTGATGCTTTTGAACTGTGATGTTGGAGAAGACTCTTGAGAGTCCCTTGGACTGCAAGGAGATCCAACCAGTCCATTCTGAAGATCAACCCTGGGATTTCTTCAGAAGGAATGATGCTAAAGCTGAAACTCCAGTACTTTGGCCACCTCATGCGAAGAGTTGACTATTGGAAAAGACTCTGATGCTGGGAGGGATTGAGGGCAAAAGGAGAAGGGAACAACGGAGGATGAGATAGCTGTATGGCATCACTGACTCAATGGACACGAGTCTGAGTGAATCCAGGAGTTGGTGATGGACAGGGGAGGCCTGGCGTGCTGCGACTCATGGGGTCACAAAGAGTCGGACACGACGGAGCGACTGAACTGAACTGAACTGAATAGTAAAATAAATGAAGAGTATTTAGATAAACTACTGTGTCTATCGAGATGTTAAATACAGAAACAGATGGCCCCCAGTGTTCATCGTCACACTATTCTCAATGGTTAGGAAACGGAGTCAACCTAGATGTCCATCAGTAGATGAATATATGGGAAAGTTGTGGTGCATATATACAACTGAATATTATTCAGCCATAAAAAGGAACACGTTTGAGTCAGTTCTAATGAGGTAACTGAACCTAAATCCTATTATAAGGGTGAAGTAAGTCAGAAAGAGAAAAACAAGTATCATATATTAACATATTATATGAACTATAGAAAGATGGTAATTATGAATGTATTTCCAGGGCAGCAATGGAGATGAATACATAGAGAACACATTTGTAGACACAGTGGGGGAAAAACTGTTGTTCAGTCACTCTGTAGTGTCCAACTCTTTGCAACCCCATGGACTGCAGCACACCAGTCTTCTCTGTCCTTCACCATCTCCCAAAGCTTTCTCAAACTCATGTCCATTGAGTCAGTGATACCAAACAACCATCTTGTCCTCTGTCATCCCCTTCACCTCCTGCGTTCAATCTTTCCCATCATCAGGGTCTTTTCTAATGAGGCAGCTCTTTGCATTAGGTGGCCAAAGTATTGGAGCTTAAGCTTCAGCATGTCTTTCCAATATATATTCAAGATTGATTTCCTTTAGGATTGACTAGTTTGATCTCCTTGTAGCCCAAGGGACTCTCAAGAGTCTTCTCCAACACCACAGTTCAAAAGCATCAGTTCTTCAGAGCTCAGCTTTCTTTATAGTCAAACTCTCACATCTATACATGACTCCTGGAAAAGCCATAGTTTTGACTAGATAGAACTCCATTGGCAAAGTAATGTCTCTGGTTTTTAATATGCTCTCTAGGAAATTAGAGATACCAAGGAACATTTCATGCAAAGATGGGCTTGATAAAGGACAGAAATGGTACGGACCTAACAGAAGGAGAAGATATTAAGAAGAGGTGGCAAGAATACACAGAAGAGCTGTACAAAAAGATCTTCATGACCCAGATAATCATGGTGGTGTGATCACTCATCTAGAGCCAGACATCCTGGAATGTGAAGTCAAGGGGGCCTTAGAAAGCATCACAATGAACAAAGCTAGTGGAGGTGATGGAATTCCAGTTGAGCTATTTCAAATCGTAAAAGATGATGCTGTGAAAGTACTGCACTCAATAGGCCAGCAAATCTGGAAAACTCAGCAGTGGCCACAGGACTGGAAAAGGTCAGTTTTCATTCCAATCCCAAAAAAGGCAAAGCCAGAGAATGCTCAAACTACTGCACAACTGCATTCATCTCACATGCTAGTAAAGTAATGCTCAAAATTCTCCAAGCCTGGCTTTAGCAATACGTGAACCATGAACTTCCAAATGTCCAAGCTGGTTTTAGAAAAGGCAGAGGAACCAGAGATCAAATTGCCAACATCTGCTGGATCATAGAAAAAGCAAGAGAGTTCCAAAAAACATCCATTTCTGCTTTATTGACTATGCCAAAGCCTTTGACTGTGTGGATCACAATAAACTGTGGAAAATTCTGAAAGAGATGGGAATACCAGACCACCTGACCTGCCTATTGAGAAATCTATATGCAGGTCAGGAAGCAACAGTTAGAATTGGACATGGAACAACAGACTGGTTCTAAATAGGAAAAGGAGTATGTCAAGGCTGTATATTGTCACCCTGCTTATTTAACTGATATGCAGAGTACATTGTGAGAAACTCTGGGCTGGAAGAAACACAAGCTGGAATGAAGATTACCAGGAGAAATATCAATAACCTCAGATATGCAGATGACACCACCCATAATGGTAGAAAGTGAAGAGGAACTAAAAAGCCTCTTGATGGAAGTGAAAAAGGAGGGTGAAAAAGTTGGCTTAAACTCAACATTCAGAAAATTAAGATCTTGGCATCTGGTCCCATCACTTCGTGGCAAATAGATGGGGAAACAGTGGAAACAGTGTCAGACTTTGTTTGGGGGGCTCCAAAATCACTGCAGATGGTGACTGCAGCCATGAAATTAAAAGACGCTTACTCCTTGGAAGGAAAGTTATGACCAACCTAGATAGCATATTCAAAAGCACAGAAATTACTATGCCGACTAAGGTCCGTCTAGTCAAGGATATGGTTTTTCCAGTAGTCATATATGGATGTGAGAGTTGGACTGTGAAGAAGGCTGAGCGCCGAAGAATTGATGCTTTTGAGCTGTGTTGGAGAAGACTCTTGAGAGTCCCTTGGACTGCAAGGAGATCCAACCAGTCCATTCTGAAGGAGATCAGTCCTGGGTGTTCTTTGGAAGGAATGATGGCTAAAGCTGAAACTCCAGTACTTTGGCTACCTCACGTGAAGAGTTGACTCATTGGAAAAGACTCTGATACTGGGAGGGATTAGGGGCAGGAGGAAAAGGGGACAACAGAGAGAGAGATGGCTGGATGGCATCACCGACTCGATGGATGTGAGTTTGAGTGAACTCCAGGAGTTGGTGATGGACAGGGAGGCCCAGCATGCTGCAGTTCATGGGGCTGCAAAGAGTCAGACACGACTGAGCGACTGAACTGACTGAACTAGGTTGGTCATAGTTTTTCTTCCAAGGAGTAAACGTCTTTTAACTTCATGGCTGCAATCATCATCTCAGTAATTTTGGAGCTCAATAAACAAAGTCTGTCACTATTTTAATTGTTTCCCCATCTATTTGCCATGAAGTGATGGGAGTGGATGAATGTTGAATTTTAAGCCAGCTTTTTTCACTGTCCTCTTTTGCTTTCATCAAGAGGCTCTTTACCTCCTCTTTGCTTTCTGCCATAAGGGTGGTGTCATCTGCATATCTGAGGTTATCAGTATTTCTCCCAGCAATCTTGATTCCAGCTTGTGCTTCATCCAGCCCAGCATTTCACATAATATACTCTGCATATTAGTTAAATAAGCAGGGTGACAATATACAGCCTTGATGTACTCCTTCTCAATTTGTAACCAGTCTGTTGTTCCATATCCAGTTTTAACTGTTGCTTCTTGACTTATACACGATTTCTCAGGAGATGGGTCAGGTGGTCTGGTATTTCCATCTCTTTAAAGATTTCAGTTTGTTGTGATCCACACAGTCAAAGGTTTTAGTGTAGTCAATGAAGCCAAAGTAGATGGTTTTCTGGAATTCTCTTGCTTCCTCTATAATCCAGTGGATGTTGGCAATTTGATCTCTGGTTTCTCTGCCTTTCTAAATCCAATTTGAACATCTGGAAGTTCTTGATATATGTGCTGGTGAAACCTAGCTTGGAGAATTTTGAGCATTACTTTGCTAGCATGGGAAATGAGTGCAATTGTGTGGTAGTTTGAACATTCTTTGGCACTGCCTTTCTTTGGAATTGGAATGCAAACTGACCTTTTCCAGTTCCGTGGCCACTGCTGAGTTTTCCAAATTTGCTGACATATTGAGTACAGCACTTTCACAGCATTCTTTTAGGATCTGAAATAGATCAACTGGAATTCCATCACTTCCACTAGCTTTGTTCATACTGACTGATGCTTCCTAAGGCCCACTTGACTTCACACTCCAGGATATCTAGCTCTAAATGAGTCATCACATCATCATGGTTATCTGGGGAAGGAGAGGGAGGGACTAATTGAAAGACTAACACTGAAACATACACATTACCATATGTAAAACAGATATCTAGTGGGAATTTGCTGTATGATGTAGGGAGCTCAAACCCTGTGCTCTGTGATGACCTAGAGGGGCGGGATGGGGTGAGAGGTGGGATGGAGGTTCAAGAGGAAGGGGATATATATATACCTATGGTTGATTCATGTTGATGCATGGCAGAAATCAACACAATGTTGTAAAATTATTATTCTTCAATTAAAAATATAGTAAAAATGAAACAAATGGAATGACACCAAGGTTGGAAAGAGTACAGTTAGAGCAGTGCTTTCTTGCATTGCTCTTGGCAGTTTAAATTGTCACATATATGTCTTATCTTCTTCATCTGCCAGCTTTCATTAGATTATCTTGTGGTAGCCAACTACCCTAAATCTTGTGGCTTGCAACAGTAAAGTTTTATCACTCGTGGCCCACTTTGGCTATGGGCTGGCTATGGCTTTGCTCCACATGTCTTCTTCATTCTAGATTCCAGACTGCTAATAGGGACATGCCATTTCCTTCCTCTCTTCCATCCACCATGTTATTCAGCCAGAGGATGTAATCTGGGTAACCCAAGCAGGCAGGCTTTATTTCATTTATTCTCACTAGTTAAACAACTACATAGTTCTGAAATAGGGAGAAAGTACAGACCTTCTCTGTACTCTCATAGTTTCTGCTAGCTAGTAGTCCACAGCACTTCTACACATGATCGATTACTCACTGCAAATCATATGTCTGATCCTGATGTAAATAGGATGGAGGAACACAAAGACTTCTGAAAGAATGGATCAAAGGGAAGAGAGAAAATACTATGAACAAATTATATAACCTCTATGATCTTCCTCCCTCTACAGGCAAAAATACATTTCACACCCCAAGGACAAGTGTCTTCCAAAGACCTATTTAGTTGTGGCTTCAGACCCAAAGTCCAAGATATCTTTTGATAGTTTCTGCACCTGGTCTATATATAACTCCTTGGATATGGATACCAGTGAACTAAAGAGACAAGTTATCTGTACCACCACCATCCTTTGTGTGCACACACACACACACACACACACACACACACACACACACACAGAGCTTACAGTAAGGCAAGAGGGGTAGGATAACCAAAGCACATTATCCCACACAGCAAAGGAAGAGATGAGAGGCACACATCAGTTACTGATGTTACTCTTCCCTCTCACTCAGTCTTTCTCCATGAAGCTAAGATTTCAGCATTCTGTGACTGCTGGTAGCTTCTGTAACCAGTGAATGAGAACAATGAAATGAAACCGGTCACAAAAATAATCATCAGAGTGTCTCTTAATTTCCAAAGTGGAGGATATCTAAGAAAGGCTGATCTTGGTAATGACCTAATTTGCCTATCTTTATCTTATAGAATTTACAGAATAGCTTTTTCTATAAATTTAATAAATATAACTTTCCAAACATTTAATAAGTATACACTGTGTGTCTATTTTAAAATCAGCACAATAGTTTAGAAGTCCATGTGTCGTTAAGCTTTTCTCTGGTCATTATTGCTAACTATCAAATATACAGTCTTCTCTTAGAAGACTTTACCTTGAAACAATCCATGCTAGCAAAATAAATAAATAAATAAATAAATAAATGTCAAGACTAACTGCTTGATTACATTCCAGCCACCATTCGCTTTACTTTCTGAGTGGTCTCCTTTGAGTCACTGCCTATATGTGAGGCTCTGTCATGCAATGACCAAAGCAAATAAGTTTCTGTGGCTGTTTTTCTCTGTAAACACATTGGTAGCTGCTGCTGCTGCTGCTGCTAAGTCGCTTCAGTTGTGTCCAGCTCTGTGCGACCCCATAGACGGTAGCCCACCAGGCTCCCCTGTCCCTGGCATTCTCCAGGCAAGAACACTGGAGTGGGTTGCCATGTCCTTCTCCAATGCCTGAAAGTGAAGAGTGAAAGTGAAGTCGCTCAGTCGTGTCCAACTTTTCGCGACCCCATGGGACTGCAGCCCACCAGGCTCCTCTGTCCATGGGATTTTCCAGGCAAGAGTACTGGAGTGGGGTGCCACTGCCTTCTCCAAATACATTGGTAGAGCTTCCAATAAAAATAAACAGAAAAGCAACTGCTACAGTGCAACATTTTCCCAGGGCAATATTAGTCACCTATGTATTCAAAATTTTTCTCCTTACTGAGATTTACAGTACATTTTCGGAGGGACAAGGCATTGTCCATCCATTTCCTCTCTCTTTTCCTTCCATTGTTATTCCACTTCCAGCTGTTACTCAGCTGGAGTATGTATCCACGGGTAACTCAAGCATGCAGGCTTTGTTTCATTTACTCTAACCAGTTCCTACACAGTTCTGTAATAAGGATAAGGCTAGCCTTCATAATTAGTCATTTCTCTCTTTCCAAATTGCAAAGAAAACCAGATTCAAATTTTAGTTCTGATGACTGTTTGTCTAAACACCTACCACCATGAACCTTCAAGCAAGCACAGAGGCCCTTAAGATGAAAGTCACACCAGCTGGACTAGAAGCTAGAGGAGCAGCAGGAGAAAAAGGTTGAGGAAATGAGAACCAACTGGGCATCCTAGAGCAAATCTGAGGAATGGCTGGAGGCTCACACATGGACTCGAAGCTCCACATGAAGTGCAAGCCCTGAGTACTTGGCACAGGCGCCCTTTGCCCATGTGTCTATGGGCCAGCAATGTACTAGAGCCAACGTGTACCAGCCTGAGGAAAGCTGGTACATTTTTATGAATTTTCCAAACCACATGTTAAATTGTTAGTAGCTTGAAATTGGCTCTGGTGAGGTACTTACACCATTGAAACTGAAAAATTCTACAAACTAAGACTCTGGTTTTCAGAAGGTTGGTGGTTATACATTTACCAGCATACCACTAGACCTTTGGTTGCTTCTCTCAACTTGAATCCTTTCACATCTCCTTCCTATGGACATTTGTAACCAGATTCTGTTCAGAAAGCAGCAGAGAACAGTAAGAAAGAAGGGCCATCAGGACCTGTCACTGATCGCTACCCACAATGTCTGTTCAAGTTCTGTTTCTACATGAAGGGATGCTCAGGAGAGGTCCCTCTACTGCCATTCAGGGCCAGGCCACCATCTGAGGACAGCAAGTGTCCATTGTTCCAGCTCTTTCCTGGAGCAAGTTTACACCGAGCAAGAGGGCCTGGGAGAAGAGTGAAACAAGTAAGGGCCTGGAAAAGATGGGCCTGAAGTATGACTTGTCTGTAGCATGACCGGTCATGTCAGACAAGGGGAGGTGGTGAAACTCCTCCTAGGGCTGCTTCACCTCTCTTTAACATGATACCATAGTGAAAGAAAAGACTCCCACGTGGAACCAAGACCAGAAAATTGGGCCTTACTCCACCTCCGACACTGACTTACAGTGTGACCTGTAAGTCACCGACTGCCCCCACAGGGGACCACACCGCCCTGCTGACTCAAACCATGTCTCTAATAGACTCTTCCACTTGTGGAGGTACTTGGGATAATGGGAAAACAAATAGAACTAAACTGGAAAAAAGAGAAAGAAGAAATGGAAGGAAAGGAGGGAAGGGTGGAGGGAGGAAGAAAAAAGAAAAGGAAAGAGAGAGGAAGAAAGAAAAGAGAACTTGGAAAGAAGAAGAAAGAAAAAAAGAATTTAAAAAAGGAAACCAGAAAATTAGAAGCTTAGGCTAAAATAATAGCTCTTCTCAACCATAGAAATTGAAAAAAATGTTCATTTTTCCAAGGTCTTCCTGAACTTAATAACTGATATTAAAGTAAACAAACATCAAAAAATGTGAACTTAATAAAATACTAAATACTAATAAAATGTCACGTTTATATATTTATGTATTAGGGACTTGTATATAGGATTTTATTTGAGAAAACAAGAGTTCCAGTACTGAAGATTAAGTTTGAAAACTACTCAACCAGATGAATTATTTATTCAGTAAATATTTGGCTGTGAGCTGTCAAAGTGTGATGCTAACTCTAAACATTTACAGAGGGCGAACACTCAAATCCTCTGCTCAAGAAACTCAAAGCCAGAATGCCAGTCAAGGTTTTATGCTTGAAATTACCTCCTCCACTGTAAAAAGAACATTTCTATCTGATTTTTTTATTGCATTTTTAAAATTAAGACAAAACTCCTTTCAAAAAAAAAGAAATTTCTTAGTAAACCCAAAACAGAAGACAAACCAAATGCAAATCCATGAAGGTAATGTCCTTGTTAATTTCAGATCAAAAGTATAAGTGATGGAGATTCCACTTCCAGAAATAATGAAGACCCCAAACCTCAATGGTAATGGAGGGAAAGAGCCATCCTGCCACATAAAATAAGGCTTGGACCAACAGCCTCATGTGACCACTCCCTAGGAATGCCGCTTGTGGCAGCAACAGCAGTTCTGGGAGGGAGAAGACAAGGCTGTTGATGCAGGACCAATTCCTGGGCATGGAACAGCTCTGATAGGATGGTAATACCAGCATGGGGGAAAGGGGTACATGTGAGGTTCCATTTGGCCAGATGGAGACAACCATAGGTCTGTGGGGCAGAGAGAAGGGAGTACAGAGAGAAGGGAAACAGAACACCCCTCTCAGGACGAGCCCAGAGGAAACTAAACTCCAGCACAAATAAGGTCACACTAAGAAGGATGGACAGCAAAATAAGTAGTAAGAGGATGCGTTCACTCTCAACAAAATGCAAAAGCTTTAATCACATACTGACTTTACAATTGGTATATTTAAGATCCTCAAAGAACTAATGCAAGGATAACATTCATTTTGAAAAAACAATGACAAACGTGAAACAAAACAGAACCAGTCACCACAAATAAGGAATGGCAAAAGTGCCCAAGCGAAAGATTTTCCAGTCCTGGCTCAAAGTCCCCACAAAAAGCTCATCCCCTCCCCAGCCCAGAGTGCAGATGAATTTGAGCCCCCTTGGAGATGCCAAGTCTTCCAGTTCTCACCCGTGCAGCATTCAGCCCCGAGCATAACACTCTGTAGCATAACAGCTCTGTAGCAATCAAAGGACAATCTCACAAAAATCACGGTCAGTGGAGTCATGCCAAGGGTCACCTGATGGAATTTTTGTCATGGGTAATAAAATTTGAAAATACTCACCCTTCTCCTTCCAAGGTGGATGTTCCAAATATGAAAAGAAATGAACATCATCTGACTTGCACTCAGGATGGTTACTGATATGAATCTGGTCCCAGAAGCCCACCCTGAGACAGGGATCAGGAGCAGGTGATTTGTTCAGGACCTACTCCGAGAAAATTCCATGAGGAAGTGGGAAGACCAAGATAGGAAACAAGAAGCCACAAGATCAGGGTGCAAGTTGAGGCAGAGTCTCATCCTGTTCTCAAGTAAATTTGCATCTAAGAGATTCGCCTGCCCTGAAGTAAAGAAACTAGGCTTTCACACTTCCACACCTGTCAGTCATGAGCATAAACCGCCAGGCACTTTCTCCTGTCCATGCCTGTGGGTGAGGCGGTTACCATAGCCCCACAGGGTAGTCTCCAAAGAAGCCCCAGGCCCAGGCTATTAGAAGTAATAAGTGCCCAGAAGCCCAGGGAGGGACTCACAGAAAAGTTGTGTGTGTGTGTGTGTGTGTGTGTGTGTGTGTGTGTGTGGTATGTACTCAGTTATGTCCGACTCTTTGTGACCCCATGAACTATAGCCCACCAGGCTTCTCTGTCCATGGGACTTGTCAAGCTAGAATACTAGAGTGGGTTGCCATTTCATACTCCAGGGGATCTTCCCTACCCAAGCATCAAATTCACATTTCTTGTGTCTCCTGCAGGAATGCAGATTCTTTACCACTTGTGCCCGCTGGGAAAAAGGCATTTCAATGAGTTTAGCAGAGCTCAGGTACTTGTCTGCTGCAGTTACATTTTCTTGAGGTCAGCAGCTGGGATGGTTTGTGATGGTTTCACTCTTCCAGAAGGTGAACTGGGCCAAGAACAGAAGTAAAACACAACATAAAATGTTTAGGATTCATTCATGTGTGCTGTGAATGAAGGATGAGCCATTGCTGTGAAGCCTGATTATTAGTTAATAGGAGGACTTCCAGCAGGAACAAATCACTTAGGTCTAGATAAACTAAAGAACTTAAATTTGGTTTAAATTATTCCCCAAACTATGGCTTTCACAACCAATTTCATCTGTTCTGAATTATTTGAAAATAATACATTAGTTTTGGAAGCAACCCTATTAGTTTTAGAAATCAAAAGATATATAAAACCTTTATTAAGTTTCTAGATATACTTTCAATAACACTCTTTTAATTAAGAAATCTGATGAAATAACTTCAGCAAATGAGTTTCAATTGTTTAGCAAATTATTTATGATTTTTAGCTCATTGCCAGACTAGGAATTAAAATTAAATAATTTAGAGCCTAGTAATATTGATACCTATAGATAACATTAATACACAGCTGTTTGAGACTTAATAACTTAGAATAAGTAGATTTGTGGACTGGAGTTTGCATAGTTTCAGTGTATGTGGCCCAAGCATCCTTCCTTAAAGTAAAAGAAAATAAAAGAAAAGCATCATCAAAACATGTGAGTTCCTATGGTGACCATGGACTCCCTGTAGCACCTTTGCCAATGTACCAGCATGATTAATACACCCTTATATGGTAACACCCTTACCCTGCCTGTGGCTGACAGAAGAGCAGTGGCAACATAGCCTGGATGTTCCCAAGTGAGGCTGCAGAGAAGACACAAGGAACTATGATGAAGGCAACTGGGCAATGTTCTCATTTGAGGCTTTTTATAATACAACTAAAAAGTACACATTTTCTATTTTAAAAAAACAACAGGCATATGAGGTTAATATTAAAAAGAATTCATTCTAAATCCTGGGAAATAAAACATGGCCACAGAAAATTGTTTTAAAATGGACTGATTCAGGTGCAATGAACTCCAGATTGGACAGAGTTTAACTGAACTGGTGGACTCAACTAGACATTGATGAATTGGAAGATCTCTGAGGATCTTACTCAGAGGTTGAGAGATTAATGAAGAAGAAAGTAAGAGATGCATAGACAAGACTGAATGGCTCTAATATTTGTCTAATAAAAGTACCCAAAGTAAAAAGTAGAAGGAATAAAGAAGCAATATGAAGAAATAATGGCCAAGAATTTTTGGCATTAAAAATGATGAGAATTTTTAAAATTAAAAGTAAAATAAGAGGGCTAGAAATAAATCCATACCTAGATTAGCTTCAATGACAGTGCAAAATACAGAGAAAGCATAGAAGGCATAAGAAAAGACAAATAAAGTGCTCTCAAATTCTCACAAGCAGCAATGGATCTCAGGAAAAAATGGGATGTCATCTCTCACTGCTGACGAGACATAATTGTCACCTGGAATTATGTATTTACACATCTTCAGTCACAAGTTATGGCAAAATACATGCATTCTGATACTTACAAAACAGAAAGCTAACCACTCACACATTCTCACTGATAAAAATACTGAATAACATATTTTAATAAGAAAAAAATGTGAACAGAAGTTTCTTATACAGAAAACAATCGTTAGTAAGGAAAGTGACCAAAAAGTGTAACTATGATGATAAAACTAAAATATTTGTATTAAAATCTGGAAACAAAGCATTAGAAAACAATAAGATTGGCAGAATAAAAGAATGTATGCAACAAAGTGTGCTAAAGCCTTTTCCTACATTTTCTATGTTTGGAAGAGAGTAGAGAGATACTGAAATGCATAAATGCACAATTGATATATATGGTCAAGTCTAACCATTACAAGAAATGTAACCAACATTGGCTTGCCAAACAGAAGGAAGCTTCAGTTCAGTTCAGTCACTCAGTCATGGCCAATTCTTTGCAACCCTACAGACTGCAGCATGCCAGGCTTGCCAGTCCATCATCAACTCCCAAAGCTTACTCAAATTCACGTCCATTGAGTTGGTGATGCCATCCAACCATCTTATCTTCTGTCATCCCCTTCTCCTCCTACCTTCAATCTTTCCCAGCATCAGGGTCTTTTCAAATGAGTCAGCTCTTCATATCGGGTGACCAAAGTATTGGAGTTTCAGCTTAAGCATCAGTGTTTCCAATGAATATTCAGGACTGATTTCCTTTAGGATTGAAAGGCTGGATCTCCTTGAAGTCCAAGGGACTCAAGAGTCTTCTTCAATAACATAGTTCAAAAGCATCAATTCTTTGGCGCTCAACTTTCTTTATAGTCCAACTCTAACATCCATACATGACTACTGGAAAAACCATAGCCTTGACTAGACAGCCCTTTGTTAGCAAAGTAATGTCTCTTGCTTTTTAATATGTTATCTAGGTTGGTCATAGCTTTTCTTCCAAGGAGAAAGGGTCTTTTAATTTCATGGCTGCAGTCACCATCTCCAGCGATTTAGGAGCCCCCAAAAATAAAGTCTCTCACTTTTTTCATTGTTTCCTCATCTATTTGCCATGAAGTTATGGTAGTGGATGCCATGATTTTAGTTTTCTGAATGCTGAGTTTTAAGCCAACTTTTTCACTCTCCTCTTTCACTTTGACCAAGGGGCTCTTTAGTTATTTTTTGCTTTCTGCCAAAAGGGTGATGTCATCTGTGTATCTCAGGTAATTGATATTTCTCCCAGCAATCTTGATTCCAGCTTGTGCTTCATTGAGCCCAGCATTTCTCATGATATACTCTGCATAGAAGTTAAATAAGCAAGGTGACAATGTACAGCCTTGATGTACTCCTTTCTCGATTTGGAACCAGTCTATTGTTCCATGTCCAGTTCTAACTGTTGCTTCTTGACCTGCATATAGATTTCTCAGGAGGCAAGTCAGGCAGTCTGGTATTCCCATCTTTTTCAGAATTTTCCACAGTTTATTGTGATCCACACAAAGGCTTTGGCATAGTTAATAAAGCAGAAATAGATTTTGAGGGGGATCTCTCTTGCTCTTTTGATGATCCAACGGATGTTGGCAGTTTGATCTCTGGTTCCTCTGCCTTTTCTAAATCCAGCTTTACATCTGGAAGTTCGTGGTTCATGCACTGTTGAAGCCTCGCTTGCAAAATTTTGAACATTACTTTATTAGCATGTGAAATGAGTGCAATTGGTAGTTTGAACATGCTTTGGCATTGTCTTTCTTTGGGATTGGAATTAAAACTGACCTTTTCCAGCCTGTGGCCACTGCTGAGTTTTCCAGATTTGCTGGCATATTGAGTGCAGCACTTTCATACCATCATCTTTCAGGATTTGAAATAGCTCAACTGAAATTCCATCACCTCTACTAGCTTTGTTCATAGTGATGCTTCCTAAGGTCCACTTGACTTAGCATTCCAGGATGTCTGGCTCTCGATGAGTGATCACACCATCATGGATATCTCGGTCATGGAGATCTTTTTGTACAGTTCTTCTGTGGATTTTTGCCACCTCATCTTAATATCTTCTGCTTCTGTTAGGTTTATACCATTTCTGTACTTAATTGTGCCCATCTTTATATGAAATGTTCCCTTGGTATCTCTAATTTTCTTGAAGAGATCTCTAATCTTTCCCATTTTATAGACTGAGGAAGTCTTTTCTTATCTCTCTTTGCTATTCTTTGGAACTCTGCATTCAAATGGGTATATCTTTCCTTTTCTCCATTGCCTTTAGCTTCTCTTCTTTTCTCAGCTATTTGGAAGGCCTCCTCAGACAGCCATTTTGCCTTTTGCATCTCTTTTTCTTGGGGATGGTCTTGATCACTGCCTCCTATACAATGTCACGAACCTCCATCCATGGTTCTTCAGGCACTCTGTCTATCAGATCTAATCACGGAACTTAAGAAAATTTTATCAATTCAGAGAGCAAAAAAGGATATAAAAAAATCCAAAAAGAATATGATGAGCAATAGGAATTAGACATAGAAATGAGTGTGTGCGTGTATGTGTTAGTCACTTAGTCGTGTCTGACTCCTTGTGACCCCATGGACTGTAGCTCACCAGGCTCCTCTGTCCATGGAATTCTCCAGGCAAGAATACTGGAGTGGGTTGCCATTTGCTTCTCCAGGGGAGCTTTCCAACACATAGATCGAACCCAGGTCTCCCACATTGCAGGCAGATTATTTACTGTCTGAGCCACCAGGGAAGCCCCAGAAATAAGGGTAAAAGTTCAATAATCATGCAAAACATAAATGCATTAAATTTATCTGGAGAACAGAGAATTATATTAATTTGGGCTTTAGTCTGCATATATATATATAGTCTACTAGCAGTACACATAAATAACACAAAAGCCCAAATCTACCAGGAAAGGTGAGTCATCAACATAAACATTAGGCAAAAGATACGAATTATCAGAAATACAGACCAGGCTTTGTGAGAGTTCAAAAGAGAAGGAGAAGAGAGAAAGAGAGAAGTTATGAAATACAAAACTAGATCAGGAAAATCTTCCTGAAAGAAGAGGCTTTTGAGTTGAGCCTTGAGGAATGGGTTGGATCAGGCTTGGCAGAGATGGAAAAGAGCTTACTTGCTGAAGAATGACAGCATTTGTAAATGGAGGTGTTGACAGCCATACGGAACTTGCCATATTAATTTTAGGCAAAGGGAGTCACTGAAATTTTATGTATCAAAGAATAATATTATATTCTCAAACCTCAAAGATTTCAGGTATCAATGAGTAGGTGGAAGGATTATGAAAAAATGAATAAAAACACATTTCACACACTTCATGAAATTTCTGATGTCACAGGCTTTCAGTTCAGGTTTTGGAGATAAACATGTTTTCAAGTACCCTGGAAAGTGACCTGTTTTCCTAGAACTTCATTTTTGCGCAGGACAGTTGGGAGCCCAGCTTCTAGCCTTGCTCTACTAACACGGTACAGAATGTGAACAAATTCCCATCCTTAGGAAACCACTGCCATATGGCATTTCCCATGCAATTCCTCCTTGCTCTAGCTTTGGTTAGAGCAGGATGAAGTAGCAAAGTAAGTCTAGGAGCAGAGGAAAAAATATCTTAAGCTCCTACCATCTTCATGAAAGCATGTAAGCACTTCACTTCTGTGTTGTAGGAGAACTATCTGAGATTGTTCTCTACATCAGTGACCACGATTTTTAGGTGTTGTTTCTGTTTCCCATAGTCTATAACCAGATTTTCATTTGATTTTGCATTCTTATTTTCCTGAAGTCATTTTTTCTCATTATCCTTTTATTATGAAATATTTTAAATACCTACAAAATTAGAGTCATCTCATCTATATAAGTATTAGTATTTCATTATGTATCTCTAAAAGATGACTCCTCTTTTGAAGAAAGATCAACAATTCCACAATCATACCTAAAACAATTCATGATAATGCCTTAGCATAGACACATATTTAATCACTGTTCAGATTTTTCCAACGTCTTATCAGGTTTTTAAAAAAACAGTTTTTTAATAGAAATCAACTTTTGGTTGATGTGACTATTGAATCTCTTCTGATTTGTAGATTTCCTCTGCTTCTCTTATTTTCCTTGAAGGTTTATGTGCTTTGGTTTTTTGCTGTTGTTCTGTTTTTCTGTAGAAACCAGGTCATTTGTTCTATAGCATTTCCTACACTTTGGATTTTGCTGATTGCATCCCTGTGGTATCATTGACATGTTCCTTTGTCCTCTGTGCTTCCTGAAAATTGGTATTTGAGTTAAAGCTTCATCAGGGTCAGAGTTAAAAGTTCTAGGAAAATAGCTCACTTTACTGTGATCCTGCAAATAAGGTGATCTCCAAAGCTTATACTGGAAGACTATGACATTGGCAACACCCTGAAATATATATTTTTCATTCTCCCACATTTCTCTTTTGTGCATATGTGTGTGCATGCACATGCACGCGTGCACACACACACTCACAAGCAAGACTATTTCAGAGGTGGTGGTGTTTATTTCCATCAGGACATACATAAATGTCTGGTTGTCTCACATAATATGATGTTTTCATGCTTATATGCGTTGTCTGGTTCCATTGTCTGGATTCATTAATGCTTTAGAGATCACAAAATGGATTAAAATGATCAATCTTTGAATTTCAGCTGATATTCCTCTATACAGAGAAGCTATTTCTCCTCAACCCATGATCCAGAGGAAGAAATCCTAAAATGAAAACAGGATATATTTTTGATATTTTTCCTTTTTATCTAGATTTTAAAACCACGAGGTGATTCCTTGATATCCTTTCGAAAGTTACTGGCAAGCTTTCCATTACTATTATCACTATGAACACATGCGTTAAAACCTGATTGATGAGTTTTGATCCACTGCAGTTTCTATCCTTCTGGATGACCTATTTGTCCTGTCTTTAGCCAGTAGGAGCTTCTTCAGGTAATCTCCTAAGTGCATTGACACATCTCTAGGAGTATCTTAAAGCCTCTTTGCTGTCTGTGCTGTGTTGCCCTGTGGTCAGCCACTAAGTGGTGTCCAACTCTTTGCAACCCCATGGACGGCAGCCCACTAGGTTCCTCTGTCTGTGGGATTCTCCAGACAAGAATATTAGAGTGAGTTGCCATTTCCTACTCCAGAGGATCTTCCCAACCCAGGGATCGAACCCATCTCTTGTGTCTCCTGCACTGACAGGCGGGCTCCTTACCACTGCTCCACTGGGAAGCCTCATTCCTGTCTAGTATGGCAAGTTATTTTAGGTTCATCTTGAACCTTTTCTTCCCCAGAGCAGGAATCAGTCAATTCTCCAAGAGTCTCTGGTTCCTCTCAATAGTAAATGGTATTAGAAATGAAAATCTGGGGCTTTGCTGGTGGTCCAGTGATTAAGATTCCACACTTCCACTGCAGGGAGGGAGAGTTTAATCCCTAGTAGGGCAAGTCCGACCTGCCACACAGTGAGGCCAAAAAGAAAAAAAGAACTAGTCTGAACTAGGAATGCTCACTGCTTACTGGGCTTGTCATTACTTCTAGGCCTTCTTAGTCAACAGATAGGAAAATAATTTCAGGTAAAAGACAGTTCACAATGACGATTTAAATGCAAAGTTACAGAGTTTTTAAAACTTAACCTTGTCCATCTTACATCTTTCTCACCTTCCAATTATTCCAAAAGTCTCAGATTTCAATGTCAATAACAGAATAATTCGTTTGATTTATTCCATGATACACACAGCCTCCGAGTAACAATACTAACGCTACTATCACCAGTCTCATTACTGAATACCATTTAAGATATTTTGCAGTTCTTTTTGTCTCTGGAGAACATTCCTTTATTGTTGCAGAAGTACTGTGTTCACTTGCAGTGTCACTTGGGATAACTCCTTTCTGTGTGGTTACATCAACAATTGGCTCTACAGTTAGGTTAATTTGTCTCATTTTTCTGAAAATCTTTCTGAAGTTCAATTAGCTTTCTTGCCATCTCACCTGTTGACTTTGCATCTCATTGTATCACCTCTCTTTCTTTGCTTATTCTTGTTTTAGAAAGGCAATGTTTTCTAAAACGCATGGGTTGGGTAAACGATCTATACCCTAATGATAAATCTGATAAGTCATTTTTGCTTCAAGATTCGTTGAAAGGCCTTATTCTCTTTGTTGTTTGTTTTCTTTTCCTTTTTTGCTATTTCATTCTTAAATATGTTTCTTCCTAGTGAGGCCTTTGTTTATTAACAGAGTGGATGGTTTACTTTGCCTGCCTCTTCTCCAATGCAGACTCTAGAGTAGGCACTTTTGTTTCAGTCACTAAGTTGTATTGATAATAATATATTTATCGATATATTGAGGCCTTATGTGCACTAAAATGTATGAACTAAGGACCAGGTACATGTACTGAGGACTAATTTAATCTCCCTTACAGCCCCATGACATATATATTACAGTCCCTATTTTAGAAATGAGAAGCTCGAGATGTGGAATACTTTATCTAGAGATGTGGAATACTTTATCTAAAATAACACAGCTGCTGCTAAGTCACTTCAGTCGTGTCCGACTCTGTGCGACCCCATAGACGGCAGCCCACCAGGCTTCGCAGTCCCTGGGATTCTCCAGGCAAGAACACTGGAGTTGGGTTGCCATTTCCTTCTCCAATGCATGAAAGTGAAAAGTGAAAGTGAAGTCGCTCAGTCGTGTCAGACCCTCAGCAATGCCATGGACTGTAGCTTTCCAGGCTCCTCTGTCCATGGGTTTTTCCAAGCAAGAGTACTCGAGTGGGGTGCCATTGCCTTCCCCAAAAATACCATAGCTAGTAAGTGCCAAAGCCAAGAAGAAAAGATGAATCCTTTCTTCAGAGTTAAATCTAGAAGAGAGACTGATGTTCACCTCCCAGACTCTACACTCTAGCATTTAGTGTATTTCCTACTGCTCTGATTTTAGGCCTGTCTTTAAGGCAAAGAATGTAACCCCTAGTAAAGGTGAGGGAAAGCTGCGAGTTTTCTGTCAACCATTTGCAGTTGGCAAAAATCTGTAAGCTGCCACCTGTTCCCAGAATTCCCTGTTCCCAGGGCTCACCTTTCCTCCATCCTTTGTCCACAGCAGCCCTCAGGATGAAGTGCATGACAGCCAGTCCCTCCCTAGGTGGTACATGGAAAAACTAGACTCTGAACAGAACAGAATCAATCCAACGGGAGTAGGAAATGGAAGGCAAGACCCTGGCCCCTCAGAAAGGAGCCTGCCAGTTTCACGGAGCAAAATCCTTCTCTGACTGTGGGTAGACAGGGGGAAGAGAGGAGACTGTTCTTCCTTATTATCCATTCCTTACAGAGCAGACAGTGGGCAGAACCTGTGCCACCAAAGCTGAGAATTCTGGGGCCATTTTGCCATGCCTGGTAGATACTCAATTCTTGAACAATATTATAAATCACTTGTACTGATTAGGAAAAGAGGCCTTGAGACAATAAGTACCTGGCCCATCTTTCATTAAAATTATAGTTGGGAAATTTCCCCCCAAAATATTCAGATGGTTGACTCTTTCTATTTTCAGAACTGTTTCTCTTTCATTTCATTAACATTCACATAGCAACTGGGAGAAAAACCTTTCAAGAAGATCTGATTGCCTGAGGCCATTTAAAGTAGAAGTCCTCTATATGCTAAATAATTTAATCTTCACAACAAACCCATGAGGCAAAGGTTAATTTTCCATATTGTCAAATTAAGGAAACTTCAACTGAAAGAAAATTTGGCCAAGGTCACTTTGCTGTTGAGCAGTGGAGGCTGAATTCCAAAGTGCTTGCTACTACGCCACCCTACCAAGACCCACTATGCAAGACAGCAAAAGAGACACAGGTGTAAAGAACAGAATTTTGGACTCTGTCGGAGAAGGCAAGGATGGGATGATTTGCACGAATAACATCAAAACATGTATATTACCATATGTGAACTAGATCACCAGTCCAGGTTCAATGCACGAGACAGGGCACTCAGGGCTGGTGCACTGGGATACCTCTGAGGAATGGGATGGGGACGGAGGTGGGAGGGAGTTCAGGATGGGGAGCACATGTACACGCATGGCTGATTCATGTCAATGTATGGCATAAAACACTGCAGTATTTAAAGCAATTAGCCTCCAAGTAAAATAAGCAAATTAATAAAAGAAGAAGAATCCCTCTGTCTAGTAGTAATGTTCAAAATTCTCCAAGCCAAACTTCAGCAGTACGTGAACTGTGAAATTCCAGATGTTCAAGCTGGTTTTAGAAAAGGCAAAAAAAACAGAGATCAAATTGCCAACATCTGCTGGAACATCGAAAAGCAAGAGAGTTCCAGAAAAACATCTGTTTCTGCTTTATTGACTATGCCAAAGCCTTTGACTTTGTGGAGCACAATAAACTGTGAAAAATTCTTCAAGAGATGGGAATACCAGATCACCTGACCTGCCTTTTGAGAAATCTGTATGCAGGTCAGGAAGCAACAGTTAGAACTGGACATAGAACAACAGACTGGTTCCAAATAGGAAAAGAAGTATGTCAAGGCTGTATATTGTCACCCTACTTATTTAACTTCTATGCAGAGTACATCATGAGAAATGCTGGACTGGAAGAAACACAAGCTGGAATCAAGATTGCCAGGAGAAATATCAATAACCTCAGATATGCAGATGACACCACCCTTATGGAAGAAAGTGAAGAGGAACTAAAAAAGCCTCTTGATGGAAATGAAAGTGGAGAGTGAAAAAGTTGGCTTAAAGCTCAACATTCAGAGAACTAAGATCATGGCCTCTGATTCCATCACTTCATGGGAATTAGATGAGGAAACAGTGGAAACAGTGTCAGACTTTAGTTTGGGGGGCTCCAAAATCACTGCAGATGGTGATTGCAGCCATGAAATTAAAAGATGCTTTCTCCTTGGAAGAAAAGTTATCATCAAACTAGATAGAATATTGAAAAGTAGAGACATTACTTTGCCAACAAAGGTCCATCTGGTCAAGGCTATGATTTTTCTAGTGGTCATGTATGGATGTGAGAGTTAGACTGTGAAGAACGCTGAGTGCCGAAGAACTGATGCTTTTGCACTGTAGTGTTGAAGACTCTTGAGAGTCCCTTGGGCTGCAAGGAGATCCAACCAGTCCATTCTGAAGGCGATCAGCCCTGGGATTTCTTTGAAAAGAATTATGATAAAGCTGCAACTCCAATACTTTAGCCACCTCATGTGAAGAGCTGACACATTGGAAAAGACTCTGAAGCTAGGAGGGATTGGGGGCAGAAGGAGAAGGGGACGACAGAAGATGAGATGGCTGGATGGCATCACTGACTCGGTGGATGTGAGTCTGAGTGAACTCCGGGAGTTGGTGATGGACAGGGAGGCCCAGTGTGCTGCAATTCATGGGGTCGCAAAGAGTAGGACACAACTGAGCAACTGAACTGAACTGAACTGAACTGAACTCCTTGGAAGGAAAGCTATTTCAAACCTGCTGCTGCTGCTGCTGAGTCACTTCAGTCGTGTCCAACTCTGTGCAACCCCAGAGACGGCAGCCCACCAGGCTCCCCTGTCCCTGGGATTCTCCAGGCAAGAACACTGGAGTGGGTTGCCATTTCCTTCTCCAATGTATGAAAGTGAAAAGTGAAAGTGAAGTCACTCAGCCGTGTCCGACTCCTAGTGACCCCATGAACTGCAGCTTACCAGGCTCCTCCATCCATGGGATTTTCCAGGCAAGAGTACTGGAGTGGGTTGCCATTGCCAAACCTAGTCAGCATATTAAAAAGCAGAGACATTACTTTGCCAACAAAAGTCTGTCTAGTCAAGGCTATGGTTTTTCTAGTAGTCATGTACGGATGTGAGAGTCAGACTGTGAAGAAAGCTAAGTGCCAAAGAATTGATGCTTTTGCACTGTGGTACTGGAGAAGACTCTTGAGAGTTCCTTGGACTGCAAAGTGATCCAACCAGTCCATCCTAAAGGAGATCAGTCCTGGGTATTTATTGGAAGGACTGATGTTGAAGCTGAAACTCCAATACTTTGCCCACCTGATGTGAAGAACTGACTCATTTGAAAAGACCCTGATGCTGGAAAAGATTGAGGGCGGGAGGAGAAGGGGATGACAGAGGATGAAATTGCTGGATGGCATCACCGACCAATGGACATGAGTTTGGGTAAATCTGGGAGTTGGTGATGGACAGGGAGGTCTGGCATGCTGCAGTTCATGGGGTCACAAAGAGTCAGACATGAATGAGCGACTGAACTGAACTGAACTGAAACCTCTCCCAGGAATATTGATACCTGATGCCCAAGAGAGAAGCAGATCTGAGCTCCCAGGTACAAGGTCTCATAGACTGTTAGTTATCCACTTAATCTCTAGCTTGTTTTGCAACAAGGCACTGAAATTCACAAAACTGCCCAGCTCTGATGGTGGTGATGGCCTAATGTCACCTATACACCTGCTCGAGCCCTTCAGCAGCAGGTACTATGTACCTACGGTCTCACTGCTTCTCTTCCCAGTATCAAAGCAAAACCCTTCTCTATCCTTTATCAATCTAGAGCCCATCAAGCTAGTCTGGGTCAAGAAATCTGTTTTTCCTTTACCCAGTGAGTTTTCACAATGAGAAAGCTTCATCTTTGATGAAAGAAAGACTCGTACAACAAACCTTGGCTGCTCTCATCTTAGGCTGGTTAATGTCCTTTACAGGACCTCAGTTTTTCCCAATTGAAAGACAAAGGGCACATCCTACTTGTTCTCTGGTTGCTGAGGTCCTTTCCAAGGCGGATTCTGTGCCTTGGGTCATGGAAGGGGGGCAATTTTAAGAGGAAGTTGCTTTCATGTCAGTCTTCTAAAAAGCATGCTCCAGTTGGCTCCAACGCAGCTAGTTTTTCCTGTTATTAAGGGATACTGCAAAACCATTTTAGCTTCCCTATTCTTTACCTAAAGGCACTAAGCGTATCAACAAATGCAGAGACAGGGGTTCCACTGAGAGAAGATAAATATTGGAATGTACATTGGCTCTACATAGAAAATTTTGAAGGCCATAATGGGTATACTTCTAAATAAAAGCAATAACTATGCAACCCCAAAATATTGGGGCCTGAACTTTCTGCTTCCCCTCACTTGATGCTGGCTTGGACTCCATCCAGCACAGGCACAGTGTGAACGCAGCTGCTCACCCCAGCCTGCTCAGCCAACACATTTGTGTCCATTGGAAGAGCTCTAAGTGCCCAGGGAATGCAAATCCTCATTGCCTGGGTTGGAAAGCCCTAGGACCCAGGTCACTGTGAGCTAGCTCATGGCTGGGCTAACTCTCCAGCCAAGAACAAGCTGGCCCCTCTCCCTTCCACAGTGATTATGACTCACCTGACTCATGTCCCTTCCTAATTCCTCAGCAGAAACTTCTCAGTCTCTTTAACTTCTTTTTAATCAGGTCAAATAAAAATGTTTTTAATTAACTGCCTTGGATTTTATGCCTCACACCCAGCTGCTTTGTGCAATCTGGCAGGTCCCATCTGTCTGTTTCAGCAGGCTGCTTCTGCATTCATGCTCCTTTCCTCTCCTTTTGTTGAGCAACCCCTGGGCACCCACATTATTCTGGCTACTGGGAAGACAAGATACATAAGGAACTACAGTCCAGAAGGGGGAGGCCACACATCAGCAGAGAACTCTGTACAGCCTGATGAGGATTATATCCACGGGAAGTGCAAAAACAGGAGGGAGGGATGGCCATGCCGCAGGGAATCAAGAAAATCTTCACAGAGGAGCTGGCTTTGTATCTTAAGAAATATATTGACCAATATCAGGGAGTGATTATTTTGTAAAAGGCAAAGATCAGAAACCTTCACAATGGTAACCAAAGGAAGGAAGGAATAAATAAAATGCTATCTTTGTGTAATGAACGAAAAACTCAGACTGAAGAAACTTACCCTTGGGGTCTGCAAATTCTCCCTATCAGGACGGAATAAACCGTGTTCATATGTTAGTGCTAATTCCCCAAATCTGGCCAGCACGAAATTAAGACAGTCTCTAGGGAAGGGAGTTTTGAAAGAGGTGTAAGTGACAAATTCCACTTCATCTTCAAGGCACTTTGTTGGGAAGGAACTTTGGCAGAGGGAACAAGAGTCAGGGGAGAAGAGGAGGGGATGAGTAAGGTGTCTGGATAGGTTGATTTCTGCTCAGGCACCTTGAGCTGGTAAGAACAGAATGAAAGCAGCCCAGAAATCTTCCCATGGAAGCCACTTCCTGAGTGTCTTCGACCAGCAACTTAGCAGCCCGGAGGCTCAACATTTAGCCCAGGTTGTCAAACGATTTAGCCTTCACTGCCTTCTAGATCAAGACAGTGACACTCCTCTGGTATCTGCCTTTTTCTGAAGGCTGCAGAGAACCTCAGACTGAACTAGATGAGGAAGAGAGGAGGGGAAAGGGAAGAGACAGAGGGGCAGAAGAAAACATGTCATCTCTATTAGTTTCCTAATGCCACTGTAAATGTTTGCAACCAACTTAGTGGCTTAAAACAACACAAATGTTCATGGTTTCTGTGGGTCGGATATCTAGCACAGTGTGACTAGGTAACCATCTCAGGGTCTCGTAAGACCAACGTCAAGGTGTCGGTCAGCGAGCCTGGGCTCTTATCAGCAGGGTCAGCGGGAGAGCCCACTTCCAGGCTTATTCACGTTATTGGCAGTCCTGGTAGTGGCAGTGCTGAGACTCCAGTTCTTTAACATGAGATCCCAGCAGAGCATGCTGCCGGCTTCTTGTGCTTTCAGTCTCTGAAGACTTCTTCTCTCTCTGCTTTTAGGGAGTCCATCCAAAAGATCCAGGATAATTCTTTTATCTTAAAGTCACTGATAAGAGGCCTTAATTCCATCTGCAAAATCCTTTTTGCTCTGTAAGATAACATATCTGTAGCTATGATATCTCATCATATTTGCAGTGCCAAGAATTAGATAATAGAATCTTCTTGGGATTCCTAAGTTGCCTAATATACCATCTTTCTACACAGGACATCACCAGATGGTCAACACCAAAATCAGTTGATTATATTCTTTGCACCCAAAGATGGAGAAGCTGTATACAGTCAACAACAGCAAGACCAGGAGCTGACTGTGGCTCAGATCATGAACTCCTTATTGCCAAATTCAGACTCATATTGAAGAAAGTAGAGAAAACCGCTAGACCATTCAGGTATATCCTAAATCAAATCCCTTACGATTATACAGTGGGAGTGAGAAATAGATTTAAGGGCCTAGATCTTATAAATAGAGTGTCTGATGAACTATGGAATGAGATTCGTGACATTGTAAAAGAGACAGGGATTAAGACAATCTCCATGAAAAAGAAATGCAAAAGAAAAATGGCTGTCTGGGGAGGCCTTACAAATAGCTGTGAAAAGAAGAGAGGCGAAAAGCAAAGGAGAAAAGGAAAGATACACCCATTTGAATGCAGAGTTCCAAAGAATAGCAAGGAGAGATAAGAAAGCCTTCCTCCATGATCAGTGCAAAGAAAGAGGAAAACAATAGAATGGGAAAGACTGGAGACCTCTTCAAGAAAATTAGAGATACCAAGGAAACATTTCATGCAAAGATGGGTTCAATAAAGACAGAAACAATGACCTAAGAGAAGCAGAAGATATTAAGAAGTGGCAAGAATACACTGAAGAACTATAGATCTTAACAACCCAGATGATCATGACGCTGTGATCCCTCACCTAGAGCCAACATCCTGGAATGTGAAGTCAAGTGGGCCTTAGAAAGCATCACTATAAACAAAGCTAGTGGAGGTGATGGAATTCCAGTGGAGCTATTTCAAATCCTGAAAGATGATGCTGTGAAAGTGCTGCACTCAACATGCCAGCAAATCTGGAAAACTCAGCCGTGGCCACAGGACTAGAAAAGGTCAGTTTTCATTCCAGTCCCAAAGAAAGGCAATGCCAAAGAATGCTCAAGCTACTGCACAACTGCACTCATCTCACACACTAGTAATGCTCAACATTCTCCAAGCCTGCGAAGAACTGACTCATTGGAAAAGACCCTGATCCTGGGAAAGATTGAAGGCAGGAGGAGAAGGGGATGACAGAGGATGAGATGGTTGGATGGCATCACCGACTCAATAGACATGAGTCTGAGTAAGCTCCGGGAGTTGGTGATGGACATGGAGGCCTGGCGTCCTGCAGTTCATGGGGTTGCAAAGAGTCAGATCTGACTGAGCGACTGGATTGAACTGAACTGAAGGTCCTCCTAAGTCTGACTAGTTGAGATGAAGGAGCCCCTTTCACAGAATGACTGGCAGTATATTTTCAAGTGTCAGCACTTGTGATACTCACACTGAGCTCCGGCATGTTGTTAAAGTTCTGTCTCCTCCACAATCAATGCACAGGAAGCCCCTTTGGCTTATACCTACTCCCTGAACTTGGCAATGAATTACTCTAACAAAGCTGATACTGAATGAGGAGATAGGTTATACCTATTAGTCACCATCAAATGTTTGAATTTTCTCAAATTAAAGCAGAAAGAGTAGGATGTTCAATTCTGATCAAGTCCTGCTCAACATGATAGTCCACACTGGTGTTGTTAAGTGGCTAACTGATGCCCTACTCTTTTGCAACTCCGCCAGGCTCCTCTGTCCATGAGATATCCCAAGAAAGAATACTGAAGTCAGTTTCCATTTCCTTCTTCAGGAAATCTTCCCAACCCAGGGATCAAATGTATGTCTCCTGGGTTGGTAGATGGATTCTTTACCACTGAGCTATCAGTTCAGTTCAGTTCAGTCAATCAGTCATCTCCGACTCTTTGAGACCCCAGGGACTGCATCACACCAGGCTTGACAGTCCATCATCAACTCCCAGAGCTTACTCAAACTCATGTCCACTGAGTCAGTAATGCTATCCAACCATCTCTTCCTCTGTCGTCCCCTTCTCCTCCTGCCTTCAATCTTTTCCAGCATCAGGGTCTTTTCAAATGAGTCAGTTCTTCACATCAGGTAGCCAAAGTATTGGAGTTTCAGCTTCAACATCAGTCCTTCCAATGAATATTCGGGACTGATTTCCCTTAGGTGGACTGGTTGGATCCCTTTGCAGTCCAAGGGACTCTCAAGAGTCTTCTCCAACATCACAGTTCAAAAGCATCAATTCTTCAGCGCTCAGCTTTCTTTGTGGTCCAACTCTCACATCCATACATGACTACTGGAAAAACCATAGTTTTGACTAGACGGACCTTTGTTGGCAAAGTAATGTCTCTGCTTTTTAATAAGCTGACTAGGTTGGTCATAGCTTTTCTTCCAAGGAGCAATTGTCTTTTAATTTAATGACTGCAGTCACTATGCGCAGTGATTTTGGAGCCCCCAAAAAATAAAGTCTCTCACTGTTTACCCATCTAGTTGCCATAAAGTGTTGGGACTAGATGCCATGATCTTCGTTTTCTGAATGTTGAGCTTTAAGCCAACTTTTTCACTCTCCTCTTTCACTTTCATCAAGAGGCTTTTTAGCTCCTCTTCATTTTCTGCCATAAGGGTGGTGTCATCTGCATATCTGAAGTTATTGATATTTCTCCCAGCAATCTTGATTCCACCTTGTGCTTCATCCAGTCCAGCATTTCTCATGATGAACTCTGTCTATAAGTTACATAAGCAGGGTGACAATATGCAGCCTTGACATACTCCTTTCCTGATTTGGAACCAATCTCTTGTTCCATGTCCAGTTCTAACTGTTGCTTCTTGACCTGCATACAGATTTCTCAGGAGGCAGGTCAAGTGGTCTGGTATTCCCATCTCTTTCAGAATTTTCCACAATTTGTTGTGATCCACACAGTCAAAGGCTTTGGCATAGTCAATAAAGCAGAAATAGATGTTTTTCTGGAACTCTCTTGCTTTTTGATGATCCAACGGATGTTGGCAATTTGGAGAAAAGGAAAGATATACCCATCTGAATGCAGAGTTCCAAAGAATAGTGAGGAGAGATAAGACTTCCTCAATGATCAATGCAAAGAAATAGAGGAAACAATAGAATGAGAAAGACTAGAGATCTCTTCAAGAAAATTAGAGATACCAAGGGAAGTTTTCATGCAAAGCTGGGCACAATAAAGGACAGAAATGATATGAACCTAACAGAAGCAGAAGATATTAAGAAGAGATGGCAAGAATACACAGAAGAACTGTACAAAAATATCTTCTTGACCTAGATAATCACAATGGTGTGATCACTCACCTAGAGCCAGACATCCTAGAATGCAAAGTCTAGTGGGCCTTAGGAAGCATCACTACAAACAAAGCTGGTGAAGGTGATGGAATTTCAGTTGAGCTATTGCAAATCCTGAAAGATGATGCTTTGAAAGTGCTGCACTCAATATGCCAGCAAATCTGGAAAACTCAGCAGTGGCCACAGGACTGGAAAAGTTCAGTTTTCATTCCAGTCCCAAAGAAAGGCAATGCCAAAGAATGCTCGAGCTACCACACAATTGCACTCATCTCACAAGCTAGCAAAGTAATGCTCAAAATTCTCCATGCCAGGCTTCAATAATACATGAACCACAAACTTCACAATGTTCAAGCTGGATTTATAAAAGGCAGAGGAACCAGAAAGCCACCAGGGAAGCCCATTATACTCTATGCCTTTATCAATAGTATTAATATAGCTGGGAGTGGGGGATGTGTGAGCAGAAGCAGGAACTACATGATCCTAGGAAAAGAGAGGGCAAAAACCGTAAGTCAAAGAAGTGTCCAGGGGCCCTGGGATGGACCAGCAATGTTTTTCCACTTTGGATAAGATTCTTAGGCCCCTTCCCTGAGCCCAGGGCTCAAATTCTCTGACAAATAATTCTGTGTCCAAATGCTTTGTTGAGGGAAAAGTAAATATGCCATTGTAAATAAAGACAACAATAGTCTAAGTTGCGCACCAGTCTACTGTGAGTTTTGTTTGCTTGAATAAATCCTTGAGGGCCTAGAAAAATGCTGGCTGCCCTAAAAAAACCAAATGTGAAGAACTTCACACCAAAGGACCACACTGAAAATGGACCCTATTGGGAGGTTTATCAACCTGCCTCCTTGTCGGAAGTGGGCCTTGAAATGGCTCAAACATCTCTCCTTGTGTGTGCTAAGTCACTTCAGTTGTGTCCACCTCTTTGCAACCCCATGGACTGTAGCCCACCAGGCTCCTCTGTCCACGGGATTCTCCAGGCAAGAATACTGGAGTGGGTTGCCATGCTCTCCTCCAGGGGAATCTTCCTGATCCAGAGATCAAACGCATGTCTCCTGCCTCCTGCATTGGCAGGTGGATTCTTTACCACTAGCACCACCTGGGGAGCCCCCATCTCTGCCTTCGCTTTTAAGAAGGTGGAAGTTGTACCCCTTCCTCTTGAATGTGAGTGGGGACTGAGACAGCTTTGACCACTGGAATGTGGAGGAAGTGACATCCTGAGACTTGCTAACCCCAGGCACTGAGATCGCCGGAACCCTTTCAATTCCTTCTTTTGGAGATCCAGGCTGACCATTTTAAATGTGCAGGGTAGAGAGAGGCCATATGGAGAAGACCCAGAGGACAAGACGCCATATAGAAATAGAGGCTACATGGAGTAGCACCCAGGTTATAGCCCCATCAAACAGCAAGTACAACAGAAACCCCAAAAGAGACAATAGAGAAACCAGCCAACTGAGCCCTAGTCAACCCATGGAATTGTGAGATATCATTCAGTGGTTGTTGTTTTAAGCCACTAAGTTTGGGGGTGGTTTTTAGACAAAAATAAGGCATCAAAACAACATTCAAGCCAGTTCCTCAGTCTTCCTTTCAAATGAGTGTAATAACTGTTCACTAGACTAAGTGAGTTGAAAACTTAACACTATAAATCCATTGAATTATTTTCCTTTGTATGAGACCTATTTAATAGGTAAGAAACTGAGACTCAAATCAGTTAAGCAACTTGCCCAACATCACATAACTAGTTAGAAGGAAACTAGACCAAGCGCAACCCAAATGCTGACCTCCGTGCTGTTTCCCCGGCAACAATCCAGCCCCGCCCTAACACCCTTCCCCCCTCCAACCCCCCAGCACTGTCTGGTCCTCATTTATGTTCAGCAGTGGGCTCTAAAAGACTTCTCAGAACACACACCAAAAAACTGTCATACATCCTGGGACAGCTGCTCCTGATCTGTAGTACCAATAGCTTCTAAAACAGCACTGAGCACACAGTGGGAACCCAATAAATGCCTGCTGTTTAAAACACAGATCCATTGATTACAATAAAAATAGAACAGATTGCAAATTTTCAGAAATATGCCCTACACTAAGATTTATCTCTTCTGGAGTTTATTCTGTTCACTCTTTCAGCAGAGGCTCATTGCAGGGAGAATTGTTTCCGTGCATTTTCTAGAATAATGTGATTAATTCTCTGATGGATGAAGTGAACTGTTGCAAAAAATTTATTCAGCTTTCAAAATTTTCTAGAAAAGGAAACCCCAGATCAGAGGCCCAGATCACTTTCCCCACACCAGCTTTGCCCTGAAGCACATTGCCTGAGACTGGGGCTGCATGTCTTTAGCGATTTAATTAAATTGACAAAGTCAGTTCTTTTTCTTAACCAATGCTGTGATGATGTCAGTTACCAAAGCCTGCAGTCCCTTTTCCAGCTTGACAGGATAAGAGAAAGCACGATGCAGCCAACTCATATGGAAGCGCTTCTGTGACATGTTCTCAAGGAGGACAGGAGATGAAAGCTCCAATCTCCTTCTGACATGAACTGCATTTAGGGTCTGGAGTAAATCACGACTAAAGTGAACATATTTATTAACCGCTTGCTGAGGGTGACTCACTCTGCTTGCTAAGCGCTAGAAGAAATGATAATAATGAAAACATCTCATATATATATTATGTTTATCAGGTTAGAAAACATTTTCTCATATCAGCTCATTCCGTCCCCATAATGTTCTTGAAAGCAGATAAGCTGACCACTGTTTTGCAGAAAACTGAGGTCATAAGAGGCCATTGGATCAGCCCAATTACTCACCTAGTTCCCATTGGGGCCAAGACTTAAGAGGATATGGTAATTCTACATTTGTTACCCTTTCCAGGATGTGATGAATCAGTGAATGAACAATGTATAATAAAATTGATATACGTAGATGATAAGAAAATACTATGCAGTCTAAGGGGGTCTGGTTAAGCTTCTGGAATGTGGGCCGAGTTTAGAAGACTGGCCTGCCCACTGAGAGTGTTTGAGAGCCATGTGCTGAAGGGCTGAGCAGCAGGGCTCCTCATGGACACAGAGACCTTCTTCCCATCTGAAGAGCTGGTTGGGAACTTGAGGCTTCACACCACCTGGGCACTGCGTCTTACAGATGAGCCAGGGGGTGTTGTGATCATGCCCTTCTCACAGAGAAAGACCAGAGCAGCAGGTCATCTAGAGCTGCCCGGTATAGCCAGCTGGCCCCCACTTCAAATTCTCCCTCCCCAGCCATGCTGCTGCTTGTCACATTTTCTTTTACAGGGCTCAGGGACTTAGTCATGCAGCCATGCCAAATGCATATTCTCCTCGTTCCTATGGAAGCCTCTCACAGGACACACTGCCTCTTACACATCCAGGCAGCGTGTCTAATGGGAGGGGTAATGGCTGTAACGTAAAGGGACCTAAATTCAAATCCTGTGTGGCCATTTGATAACATAGCCATAATATCTTTGACACACATTTCATCAAGAGGTGGGGTCTATGTGGAATGAGACCGAGCTGTGACTGCTTCTACCGATAGACTCGAGAGGAAGTGATGCTAGGTGACCTGCTAGGTCAAGAGAAAGTTTGCAGCTCCTGTTTTGGAGCTTAGGGAGGCTTGGCCTCCAATGGTCCCTCTAGAAAACAAGCACCATGGTGGGATAAGCCCAAGCTACATGTGGAGGCCACATGTAGGTGCTTTTGGCTATGTGCTGTGCTTAGTTACTCAGTCATGCGTGACTTTTTGCAACCTTATGGACTGTAGCCTGCCAGGTTCCTGTGTCCATGGGATTCTCCAGGCAAGAATACTGGAGAGGGTTGCCATGCCCTCCTATAGGAAATCTTCCCAACCCAGAGATCAAACCCAGGTCTCCCGCATCACAGTGGATTCTTTCCCATCTGAGCCACCAGGGAAGCCCAAGAATACTGGAGTGGGTAGCCTATTCCATCTCCAGGGGAACTTCCTGACCCAGGAATCGAACCAGGGTCTCCTGCATTACACGTGGATTCTTTACCAGCTGAGCTAACAGGAAAGCCCAAAGGTCATGTGTGTGCTAAGTTGCTTCAGTCATGTCTGACTCTGTGCGACCCCATGGACTGCATCCCGCCAGGCTCCTCTGTCCATGGGATTCTCCAGGCAAGAATATTGGAATGGGTTACCATTTCCTTCTCCAGGGGATCTTCCCAATCCAGGGATTCAATCTGGGTGTCTTATATCTACCTGCATCAGCAGGCATAGTTCCAGTGAAATGAGCCTTCCCAAAGTTCCCCCGCCCAGAAGTACCTACCGTCACTGGAGTCCTTGATGGAGTAGAGACAAGCCACTCCCCTGCCCTGCCCAAAGTCCTGATCCACAGGGTCTGTGAGCAGAATGAATGGAGGTCATTTTATACCACTAGGAAATGGTTTGGAGGTTGTTTTGTACACAGCAAGAAAAGAAAGAAAGAAAGAAAGAAACTACCATCTCACCACGAGGTACTGATGCTCTGACTTTGGGGAAAGCAGTTGACCTCTTTAAAGAGCCCTTTGTGTACAATAATGATTTTAACATACAATCCTGCCTCTGTGGTGTTGTCAGGAGTAAAATGAGACGGAGAAAGTGGCTCACTCGGCACCATGCATTAGGGCATGCACTAATGAGTGTCAGTTTCCACGGGAGGTGAAAACGAGGCTTCAGTTTGTCCTGACAAGTGCTGCTCTCCATCTTCCATCTCATCAGACATCCTTCTTCACTTCCTCCCAGGGCTCAGACTTCACAGGTTAGACCTTCCAAACCTGCTTCCTCTCAGCCTCACAGCAGCTGATTGCCTGGTGGGGTGAGAAGACCCAGGGCAGAGTGGAGGTCTTTCATGCATGATGCCCCTCTTTTCCCTGGAGTCTGATCTTGACAACTGTGGGGAGGGGGCTTCACACAGTGGCCTTTGCTAAAGTCCTCCTCGCTCCCCAGTGACTCAGCACAGGACAGACACACACATTCATTATAATCACCAGGTAGGGAGCTTTCTTTGGAGCCTCCTCAGCTGACACCTTTATCCACACTGAACTCTGCATGAATCTCATGATACAAATTCACATACATCAGGCATACATGTACGCAGAGTGTCACAGAGCTAAGAAATAATTGTGTGGATCTCTTCCCTCCTGAGGGCCGGCAGGAGGAAAGTCCTTTCAAGACTAGAGGAGGTTCCAAGCATCCTAGGAGGTGATAATTAACTCTCAGCCCCACAGGCTGAAGCCTATGAGAGGAGGCAAGGAGAAGGGGAGCCCCCTCACCGTGTGTGGCCAGATGGAACATCGCCACGCACACTCTGGAGAACACACAGCTCACAGTTCTTTAATGCAGTGCTGATGTATCCCAGGCCCCAGCCTCTTACTCTTAGGGAAAAAAATTAAACTTTTCTAAATCAGACTGATAACTCAATTGGAGAAACATTTATTCCAAAACTAAAAACAAACCAAAAAAAAAAAAATAGAGCAAGAAGTTGCAAATACCAAGGGCTTGAGTCTGAATCTCTAAGAAGACTGGCTCAAAGTTGGGCTCCTCCAATGACACTCTGCTGTAGGATAGGGGTTGGAAGTAGGGGGCTCCTTCCAAGTGGTTGCTGCTCCTTCTGGAACCATTAAGGACTGTCAGGAAGAGGTCTGGATATTCTATGGATCCAAATACAGCTTTATGCCAAGGCTTCCCAAGTGGCGCAAGTGGTAAAGAACCCACCTGCCAACTTAGGAGACGTAAGAGATGTGGGCTCAGTCCCTGCATCGAGAAGATCCCCTGGAGAAGGAAATGGCAACCCACTCAAATATTCTTGCCCAAAGAGTCCCATGGACAGAGGAGCCTGGTGGGCTACAGTCCATGGGGTCTCAAGAGTCAGACACGACTGAAGCGAATGAGCACGGCTTTATGTCACTCTGACTTTATCGCTAGAGTCAGATTAACAAACGCTTATCAAGCACTTATTATGTGTTACGTACTGCTCTAGAAGCAGGAAACAAGGAAAGCAAGAACCTTCTCTCAAAGAGCTTACAGTCTAGAATAGAGACGGGCCAGAAGGGGTAAAGAGAAGAGAATCATTTAAGTTTTGGGAGGGGTCCTCAGGAAGGACCAGAGTCTTATTCCATATTTTATTTTTTTAATTTCACACAATTTTAAAGGTTATACTCCATTTATAGTTACTACAAACTTTTGGCTGCATTCCCCATGTTGTACAGTATGTTCTTATAACCTACTTTTCACGCGTTAGTTTGTACCTCCCACTCCCCCACCCCTGTTTATTCCACATTTTAGATAAAAATTTCCTTTGCTATGAGTTTCTGAATTTCCATAGATCCCAGCATAGCGACATTCTACTCACTCCTCTAGCCTACCAGCTTCAAAATGCCTCCTTGTCTACACCAGTCGTTTCTTACAGCCCTTTTCAGAAATTTTCCGCATGATTAATGTTCCATTTAAAAACCCCCACTTTGGGTAGGTTTGCATTAGGTGCCACACAGCTGTAGCCGTCAGCGGGTCACGCTGTGTGATGGATTGGCCAAGACGAAGCTCTGGGAGCACTGTCTCTTTCCTCCAGTGACGTAAGAGCCGTGGATGAGTCCCTGCATCACTGCCACTCCAGGTACGACGCCTGAGACCAACAGCAGGGCTCTGTGGACAGAGAATTCTGAGCAGAGACCCAGCCCCTGCTGCCCAGTGGGTCAGCCCGAGACCCAGCCCCTGCTGCCCAGTGGGTCAGCCCAAGACCCAGCCCCTGCTGCCCAGTGGGTCAGCTATGTTGTTTCATAGAAACTGCCTCAGTGTCCCCTTCTCTCAAACAAAAACATAAAAATCCCAATCCTTCCATTTAAAAATTCTGTAAAGACTGCATCACATAGGGTTCCAAACACTGGGTGGATGGTAGGAGAATATAGGTTTTGCTCTCACCCACTTGTCAAGGCAACTGCCCTCTCCTGCCACTATTCTAAATAAAGGGAGTCCCTCACTGTTCTGCTCTCTGTGAATCTATAGATAGGGAAGATGTACCTATTTTTGACTTAAGGTCTTATGTAACTTTTTCAAAGTTGTTTCATTGGCACTGTAGTAAATCTTTCCATTTAACAACTTAAAAAAAAAAAACTATGTTGCAAAAAAATCTGATAACTTATTTATAATTAGATACACTTGTGAACACAACATGATTACTGCAGTGAGGCAAGATGATTTCCCCACTACTTCGCTGGAAATAATTATTTCCTCTAACACTAAAAAGTACAGTTGTACAGCTCAAAATGCCAGTGCTTTAATGTACTAAAACAGAATGTTGCCCCTTGGAGTCTACTACACATGTTGAATTATTATTATTCTGATTATCACACCATGATTATAATGTATTCCACTTAGCAACGTGGATTGTATTTGCTAAGTAGTTCTAGATAATTTATTACTTATCCACTCAGTGGTTCTTACACAGCACCTGAGCAAAAGCTAAGGACAAAATGTAAGCCTTTAGTCTAAACAGACTTAATTTTCAATATTCAAAACTCAGCCTTAGGCTGCCTAAACAGAGCTGGCATGGTTTAATTCCTTTTGTCACAATCCCCCTGGATAAATAATTCCTTAATTACTTCTTAGATGGAAATATTAATCATGGGGCAGCCTTTAATAAAACCAAAATTATGGTGCTTCTTATCCCCAAAGGTTAACAGGGGAAAAATTATTCTTCTCCTCCTTTCTTCTCTCTCCCCTGATACACAGCTTGGGTGGCACCAATCAGTTTGCCATTTGAATTCTATTTAAGCAAATATGTCATCTATCCTCAGAAATTCTGAGGGCCCTGAGCAAGGCAATGGTGTCTGATTCATATCAGGGTTCGCCACAGAACTGACATTCAGTAAATGAAAGAGCCTGACTCTATACAAACATAACTGATTTAAGTAAATTTGGGAACGCCTTAACAATCGTGACTGTGTGAAATCTGGCCGGTTCCGTGGTTGGTCAGTAGGTTGGTTTGGGGACTTAGGAAAGCTAAGCGCTTCACATATATGTGTTCAGTTGTTGGGTTGTGTCTGATTCTCCACTGCCCCATGGACAGTAGCCCACCAGGCTCCTCTGTCCATGGAATTTCCAGGCAAGAATCCTGGAGTGGGGGCCATTTCCTTCTGCAGGGGATCTTCCTGACCCAGGGATCGAACTCGCGTCTCCTGCAGTGGCAGGTGGGTTCTTCACTACTAGTGCCAGCTGGGAAGCCAGCATAAATGCAATCACTCCGTATGAACAATATTTAAGCTCAGCCACATGGGAGATTTGGTGCTCTGCACTGGAAATGTCTCCTGCGCTCTAGAAACTCACAGTGTGCTGGGGAAGATAGACTTACAGAAAGATTGGCCAACCACAAACTTCTCTACTAAGCCATTAGACACTGCAATAGAGGCGGAAACCCTCCTTTGACCCTCAGATGCTGCCCAGAAAGGCTCTCTTGGTTTGACAAGTGTGTGGAGAGTGTATATTCATTGTCCCAATGTGATGGTGTAAGAAACCCTTTAGCGAGCCTATCCAGTCTGTAGATGCTTAAAATCTCAAGGGTGAGAAGTTTGTTCGCAGAGGAGAGGAGCAAATCTATCTGCATAATTGAGGTGAAAGTAAGACAGTGCTGCACACGGAGACCTTTCAGACAGAACAACTTCCACGATTCTTGGTTCAACACGGAAAGCCTCAGTCTGACCTACTACTGAGTGTAAGTTGGAGACGTAAGAGCTATGACAGTGTTTTGTATGTTGCAGAGATCTCACTGAAACACACTTTTGAAGAAACTGATTTGGAGAATTCTCTAAATGAGACAACTGATGTGAACTGGGCAAGTGTACGTTCTATAACACAAAAGTAAGAGATCAAGTTAGGAAAATAGGCAGCTGCGAAGAAAACAAAAGACCGCCAGGAGAGAGAAAAATGTGTGTATGTGGAGAGGCAAGGGGAGAAAGTGGGTAGTGTGTATATGTATGCATGTTAGAATTTAATATTCAACAAATAAAGGAACGGAAGAACTTGTCAAAAAATTTGTGTTGGTTATGAATTTGGAGAAAATTAACTGAGTTTCTCCTTAAACCATATACTAAATAAACTTCTAAATGAATTACAGAGCTACATATTAAGATATTAAATTCCAATTATAGAAAGACTAGACTGTAAAATTGAATATCAAGTGTGTACATTTAAAAGTAATAGAAGAAATCACAAAGAATAGATCATCAGACTTAATTACACACAATTAAATTTTCTGCATAGTGAAAGAACCTGAAATAAAAGGCAGATGGGAAAAGAAATGCTGCTATAAATACATTTTTAGAAAAAACAAAGAGGTAATGATTTTATTCTGTGACGAACAAAAGGAACATCAATTTTAAAAAGGAAAATAATTAATGGTAGATGAATGAGCAAAATATTCTGAATCAGATAAAAGGTATTTTTATCATTATCCTACTATTCTATTTATTTTTATTAAATAACATTTAACAATAATTACTGCCTGGAATTATGTGAAGTGTTGAACACACATAATTCTGAGCCCTTCTTGTAAAAACTATTTGATAATGAGTTTAATCCCAAGAAATGATCAAAATTAAAAATCAGATATGAAAACTGCAGTGACAAATTAGTGGTGATTATTTAACTATTTAAATATGGAACTAAGTGGTTATGGAATTTAAAGACCAGAATTTAAATGTTATAAACTTTAACCAAGCAAGTCTAAAAACATAACAAATAAAAATTCAGACATGAAGGAAATGGAGATGGGAAAAAGTGAAAACTGGCAATTTCTTAAATCCCCTATGGCAAGAAGTTGGCTAATAAGGTGTCTGCTATTTAAAGGATGTAATTTTAAAAGCTTAACTCCTACCTGTTAATATTTTATAAGCTGTTCCTTCTTAACTTTGGAAAGATCTTTGGGGAAAAGAGCAATGGCATGTGATAAAGAAACATTTATCTGAAATTCAGCTCTTCCTTCAATTCTTTCTTCTGTAATGCTGAAGGGAAATTAATTTTAACATTTTTAATTTAAAGACAGCAGCTTAAGAACAGGCCTCTGCCTTTCTCTACTTATGAGTCATAGGAGAGCCAGACCAGGTAGGACCATCTCACAGGCAGCAACATGCCTGGGCAGCCCTTTCTGAAGAAAAGTCTTGAAAGAAAGGAGTATATGGTATGGGGAAAGTTTATATAAAGCTGGAATTTTAAATTATTGAAGTGGCTAAAATAAGCCCAGTTGCTGGAGAATGAAAGTGGAAGGTAAAAGAGAGATTGGAAGACTAAAGGCAAAGTGAAGGGAAAGTCGGTCATGTCCGACTCTTTGAGACCCCAAGGACTATAGTCCATGGAATTCTCCAGGCCAGAACACTGGAGTGGGTAGCCTTTCCCTTCTCCAGGGGATCTTCCCAACCCAGGAATCAAACCGGGATCTCCTGGATTGCAGGTGGATTCTTTACCAACTGAGGTATCGGGGGAAGCACACACATGCATATGTGATCAATTTAGTAACTTGAAACTGCCTCGGTGAGTAGAATTGTGCTCTTTTTGATGACAGCCATTCTGATAGGGGTGACGTGTTATTGTTTCTTTGATTTGCATTTCCCTGATGATTAGGGACGTTGAGCAACTTTTCACGTGCCTGTTGGGTTACTATGAATTATATGAAATCATGTGTGTGAAACTTTTGGAAATTGTAAAGCATTAAAAATCATTCATTCAATTTTAAAAAAAAGTCCAAGAAAATCAACAATGAAAATATAAAAATACAGAGTACTTGAAAATTAAGGAACTCCCTCAGGCTGACCGGGAGGGATGGTGTCCGGGGGAGGTGGGAGGGGCTTCGGGATTGGGAACACGTGTACACCCGTGGTGAATTCATGTTGATGTGTGGCAAAACCAATTCAATATTGTAAAGTAAAAATAATAATAATAATAAATAAATAAAAGGAAATTCAAATCAAAATTATCGATTGTTCATAAAAGAGTGCAAAGAAGCACAGAACTCAGTCCAACTGATATAGAAGACAGTATTGTTTGATGCTGAGTCAGACTGCCTGGAGCTGTGTGATTCTGGAAACATTGCTTAACCTCTCTGCCTCAGCAGTCTCACCACTGCAAAACAGTGATAATAACAACACTCACCAGAGGCATGTGTTGAAGACTGAGTTAGAATTCACGGAAAACACCTAGAAGTCAACTACGTAATAAGGGTTCTTGAACAGTGTCTATCCTGTTGTCTTCATCCGTCCCTCTCCTTTCTTTCTTCCCTTACTCTTCTCCTTCCTCATTTTTTAAAATTCTCTAAATGTGATTCTACTGCTTTTGTAATTTAAAAAAAAAAAAACACATTAAAATGTCTAATGGAGCTATTTCATTGCAAATCACATTATTAATAAAATTCAAAGGAAAAAGATTTCAACTAAATAAGAAGTATCATCATTGCTTAGGTTAGCATATTCTGATATCCCTCCTTCCTGCTGGTGGAAGTGTGTTAAAGTGAGGAAAGGGCACAAACCAATGCAGAACTGTTTGACTTTGCCTATTTTAGACAGAAAAATTGACCCAGTTTCTAAGAAGGCCACCTGGGACCTACCATAATTTCTGCAAGGAGGGTTATCATCTATCGCCTTTGTCTCAGAGAGAGCTGTAGAAGGAAGGAAAACAATGATATCAGACTTCCAGCCTTTTAGTTCCAAAAGAAGGAAGAAGAGATATTGTTGCAGACTTTTCCCCAAACCTCTTGTGACCACTCCAGATGGGAAACAGTCTGCAGGAGATGAAGAGTGGGGGGCAGGTCCCAAGACGCAGCATCCAGGCAGCAAGTTCAGCAACTGACAAGACCCCGAAAAGAACACACCAAGGCAGGGGCCAGCATGTGCAGCCCCCAAGAGGAATTCATGTTCCAAGGGTCATATAGATATAAAGCAGAGGGCAGGGTCCAGAGGCCTTGCCAAATGGAAAGGTCCCTGTCCAGCAGTACCTGACCTCAAAGGACAGGTCATGTGAGGGCCAGGTGAGCACTCGTTACCAGACCTGGGTCCCATGGAAGCCCTGGGATTTTGACACGGTCTTCAGTGTCAGAAACTGCAGGAAAGAGTGTTAAAGTTTCCCAGTTGCCCAGTAGAACAAAGGCTGAAAATAAAAAATATTTTGGAAAATAAAGCAATACTTTGTTGCACATCTGAGTCTATAGTGAGATTTCACTTACCATATGACTCTTCCCCACCTTCAAATCATGGACTCGTGTGACATGCCACCCACTGATCCTGATGTGAACTCGCCACCGGAATCCAGTGCTTCCTTGGTGAGAAGGGCTGGATGGCACTCTCTCTAGCATCTTTTGCAGCCCTTTCTAGAAGACAAACCTTGGAGGCTTATTGCTCTGCATTGTGCTATTAAGACTACCCCTGAGATTCTTCCATCTTCCTCACCTTCCCTTCTCCCTCTTTACTAATGAGGAAATCAAGGACAAGCATAGAAACAGCTAAATAGAGTGGTTACCGCTGCTCATGAATAGAGAGTCTTCTCTCTTCCTAAGTTGAGGTAGGATATTCCTCCCGATAGCCCTGGGAACTCAGCCAGCCCTCCCAAGAGATGAAGACACCAGCCTACAATACAGCCTGCACTGCAGCATGGCACACTCCCCCACAGACGTGACCCCAGGCACTTAAAACGTTCAGGTTTACTGCTGGTCCCCAGGAGGAACTGTTTGTTGCACAAGCACAGCTCATGAGATACAATCACAAAGAAGCTTTCCAACTCTTTCTCTCCTATGGATTATCATATCCTGCAAACTGCCCTAGGGCTTGAAATATAGCTTGTACTCACTAAACTCTCATTGACACTGATTGCATTGCTATGTAATTATTACATGAACATGATAACACAATAATTAGGGTAACGATAGCATCTGCAATTTGTTATACAGAGCACTTTGTGTGTCGCCTCTCACACAATGGCTTTCTACAGGCATCATCACAGACGTTGTACAGATGAGAAAACTAAGACCCAAGGTGGCACAGTAAGCAGGATTTTGAATCCAAAATCTGTCTGAAAGCAAATCAAAACCTTGCTCTCTAAAATGGTGGTCGTTTTCCCCCTACTAAAATCTGCTGCTGCTAAGTCACTTCAGTCGTGTCCAACTCTGTGCGACCCCATAGACGGCAGCCCACTAGGCTCCCCTGTCCCTGGGATTCTCCAGGCAAGAATACTGGAGTGGGTTGCCATTTCCTTCTCCAGTGCATGAAACTGAAAGTGAAGTCACTCAGTCGTGTCCGACTCTTAGCAACCCCATGGACTGCAGCCCACCAGGCTCCTCCATCCATAGGATTTTCCAGGCAAGAGCACTGGAGTGGGGTGTCATTGCCTTCTCCGCCTAAAATCTTCTAATGCCCTTTAAATTTGCTTCAAGGGATTAGTTTTTTCATCTGCCCCAGGATTAATTTTCAGGATTTTCCTGGTTATTTCTGGTTATTATAAAGTTCTATAGTCATTTGAAGTCACAAAGCTCTGTCTTGATTGTGAAATTAGAAGGTCTGGCTCTATGTAATAATCAACACTTCTATCTTAATTTGAAAATAAGACTTATCTGCTTCCTTAGCTAGGTTTCCCCGCAGTTACAAAGCCTCTCTCTCCTTGCTCATCTCTTTTACCACTTGTTACCTGCTGTTTCTTTTAACTTTTTAATATTTTCTGTGGAAACTTCCAAGCACACACAAATGTCAAAGAGTAGTATGATCAATCATTACTCACCTTCAACAGTTACCACTTCACCAGCCCATGGACAGTCTTGTTGCTACTATACCACACCCACCCACCATTATCTGGCCGACGTTCTGAAAACCACCTCCCAGTGTTGGCGGAGAAGGAAAAAAATCTTACCTGAGTAGCAGGCACACTCTTTAGTACTCTCTGGGCCTGGCAAGTGTTTAAAAGATATTTTTTTTTAGTGGGGGAGATATGGTGAGTTCTCAGAGAGTCCTATAGGTATCGCTCCCCGGCTGTTTCTTTGATGTGAACACACACATCTCCATTTTGGTGAGTGGCTTAGTTAGGAATCCAGTGGCCCATCCCTAGAGTTGTTTTTTGTTGTTGTTTTTGTTTTCTGCTGAGGTCCCATCAGCCCTGCAAGCAGCCTATTGCATGGGAATGGAGATGACCCAGACCCGTTCCCTCATCAAGAGCCTTCATCTGCTCAGTGAGACACCTCAGGCAACACTTGTCCTAATTAATTCTAGAGACATGGGCAAGTGTGATTCTGGTCACCTCTCCTTCAGCTGGTCCATCTGTTGCAAGATTCTCTCTCATCTTTTAGGTTTCTAAATGCAACTCTTACTAAGGTCACAGAGTAGTTCCATAGACGTACTTCTCATTATTCTTGATGTTAGGAATAGGCACTCCAGCACCTGTCCAAGAAAAATAAAAATTTCTTCTTCCCAACCCTTTTATACCTCACCATGAAAAGAAGTTTAAGTGTCCTAAATCAGTGTTGCTCAGAGTGTGGTTCTGGCAAACAAGACACAGAGTCTGTGATGGGTTATAAACCAATACATTGCTTCCTTCATCAAGAAAGTCTTGCTATTAAAAAAAAAAAAGTCAGCTGAATTAAATAATGTGCTTAGCAATGTAGCTGATCTACTTTCTGATTCAAGTTCCTCATGTCATTGGAGACTTGTGAACAAATTGCTGATGGAGTGGCTTAAACAGTTCTTGGCCATTTACTTTGGGATATATCCACAGTGGAAGCACTGGAATAAACTATTGCTTGTTCCTGCCAGAATCTGATTCTTCAATCAAAAATGAAACAGTAAGAATCCTGTTCTAATCCTGAGGTATATAAAAAAGATCAAGGACTCAAACCCACACAGAAAAATCACAAAGATCCAGATTCTAGAAAGATTTCATAGGCATGGTTCCTGGTCCTCTGTGGTGATCACTTGCAAATCCTATGAAGTCATCTGTTTCAGCTTGCTGAAGCAAACAGCCATATTCCTGGTTCTTACCCTTCAGAGCAAGCAGTCCAGATTTCCAACCTCAAATATTATATTTCCTTATCTGTGGGCTCTCTCTCATCTACGAGTCTACCAGCACAATAAATGCCTGAGGAGTCCGCGTATAAATATCCTGTCTCCTTCACTAATTACCGGGATCATTCTAAAATACATGCCCTACACTGGTGCTCAAAGTTTCCCAGCAAAGCACAGGCAAGAACTCACCACATCCTGAGAGCGCTCCACAAGGAAGATCCTTCCAACTGTAACTTCTGGAGAGCAGCTCGCCAAGAAACCTGAGATGCTGGTTCAACTTGGCAATTAAGAAGCTCTGAGAGGAGCGTCAAAGACAAGGTGTTGTTGCCCTTGCTTGCTTGCTTTCCCTGTATCTGTTTCATCAACAAGGGCAAATTATGGGCAAAGGACCATCCAAAGTCAAACTAGGAGAGGCATAGACCTGGGTTCAACGTCATAATCTTTCAGAAAGGATTCAGAATGGACAGCTAGGAAGAGCTGTTTACCCAGCCCTTCTTGCAGCACACACTTGGGATCATTCATTGCTAGCCAACAATTTCAAAGAGCCTTGGAATTCTGGCTCTCAAACCCCATTTGCTGGGGTGATGAGTCACTCCACAGTGTTGAGACTGACCACGCTCTCCTGCCCTCTGCTAAGTCTGGTCTCAATGTGCCTGCCAGGTGCCAGGGACACCTGAGCATCATATTGGGGGAAGCACAGAATTTAAGCAGCGTGCACAAAGATGACAAGGCAGAGGCTGAGTTCTGAAACTCATGCTCTCGTGGGGAGACTGGTGAGAAAACAATCACAGCCAAATGTGGTTTCCAGGTTTCAAGTCAGAACTTTGATTCTGCAATAAGGGACAGACCTCAGTAAATAAAACATAAAATGAAAATAGCTGAGTTACCTTGGGAAAATCATTTCTTCTTTCTGATATTTCCATTTTCTCACCTTGAAATTGAAGCCCTACTCCTTGTCGGGGGTGGTTTGATGACTCAGTGAAAGGACTTGTGAAAACATTTTGTAAGATGCAGGCTGTGATAAAATGAAAGGGATGGGGTGATATTTGAATAAATGATTCGTTCATATTCTATAATTATATGCTAATGGTTACATTAACTATATAACCTTATTCTTCTAACATGATACATTAAATTCATCATAAACCATATCTAATCTCTCAGTAAATCCTGCTAGTGATGACTTTGGAATATGTCCAGAAGCCCACCATTTCTCTCCACTTCTGCTGGACCTCCCTGGCGTGTCTGGTCCAAGCCTCCATCCACAGCCTTCTCATTCCTCCTTCCTACCGCCAACATCAACCTTTTAGCAGGCAATTTCTTAAATTGTGGTAAAATAGTAGATGATCCCTTGCAAACATAAATCAGCCATGCCACTCTGCTGAGGGAACCCCGCTGATGACGCGCAAGGCCTAGCAGGGCCCTGGTCCCGCATCACCAGTCCCTGGCCTCCTGTAACATCCTCCACCTCTCTGCCCTTCATTCTCCCACTCCAGCCACGCTGGCCGCCTTACTCCACCTCAAACAATAGCACATTGATGCCTTAGAGCATTTGAACTTGAATCTGCTATCTGGAATGCTTTTCTCCAGAGCACTGAGAGCTCACACACCTTCACCTCCTTCAGGATTCTTCTGAAATACCAGAGGCATTCCCCACGCCTTGGTATGAACGGCAGATGGTCACCAGCACCCAGCTCCACGTCCTATACCGCATGCCCACCTTCATTTTTCTCCACAGCACTGACACCATCTCACATGCTAGATGTCTGTTCGTTTTCCTAGAGCCTGCCTCCTCACAACTAGACTGCCATCTCCTTGAGGGCATAGAAATCTCCTTCTTTCACCTGAAGGGTGCATGGTCCACAGCAGTTACCTAATACATATGTGTATGGATGAGTGCACGAACAATTGAAGAACATATTGATCAGCCAATCAATTAACCTACAATATACTCTGCACACCCCACAGAGTGCAAGGACCGTCATAAGGGCAAATGGATGCGTGCACTTTGTAATCTGCAAAGCGGTGCTGATTCAGGTTTTTAAGGCAGGAGCGCTGGGATGACCCAGGGGATCTCAGTACACAGTCTTACAGGGTGTCAGAAATAACTTCAGCCAAAGTGGACCCTTTATCCTCTGCCTAGGGGCTTAGACTTGGCCTTCATGACTTCTTTCCAAACATCCTGAATGGACTAGCTCCAAGGTCCTGTCTGCCCCCACAAGAACTCAGCAACAGCAGGAATCCAACTCCCCACCTCTGTGCTCTATTTATACTCCTTGATGCCTCTTTATGAAAGCTAAAGTGGTCAGAAGCTGAGAGAGGCACAAATGTGCAGATAGCACTATTGATTTTTTCCTCCTGAGAGAGACCAGGTTGCCAAACTGTGTGGCTACAAGGCAGGCAAAATGGCCTGGCAGGGGTCCCAGTCCCCCCACTATCGCACCGCCCCCCACCATATACACACGGCTCGTTCCCTGATCCCCACCTCCCACCCTTGAGCGCCCACAAGACCCCTGTTTCTCTCTCTGCTCTGGACCTTCCAGACCCAGGAGCCATCGCAGTGGCAGCAACTAGCCCGGCAGTTGGTTTCTGCCATTTTTATTTTTAGGCATGATGCTGTTCCTGAAGAGAAAATAAAAGCAAATAAAATTCAGGCTGCTGCTATTGATCTCCAGTCATTTCTGAACGTTGCTACAGCAACCAACAGGGGCTTTGCAGCCACTCTTTCCCTCCCTCCCCACACCCTCCTCCCCGGCGTCATGTGGCGCAGGACCCGGGCTGTCAGGGTAGCATCAGCACAGCATCCTGTCATGACAAAGCATCCGTCCACGGCTTTGGAGGAAAGAGTCACCCAGGATCCAGGGCCAGGCAATCGGTTCTGTCCATGCGGTCCATTCGCTGCCAGGCCAGCCCCGCAGCCAGGCCAGGTCCCAAGCGACACACAGAGGGAGGCTGAGCAAGCGCTGTTAGACACTGATGCAGACCCAGGGAGAAGAAAAGGAAAGAAGCCTGCAACACTTCAAGAAGTTTACAGCCTGGACTTTTCCTGGCTCCCTCTGAGGAACTGGTAAATTTCAGCAGCCCTGGTCATGAAGTCAGGAGATTTTATTTTGGTGGTTCCGCCTGCTTCACCTCCAGGCTCCTCAGGAACCTGGTGTGCCCCACCCCTCCCCCATACCACCAGGGACCTGGCTTCCCGCTCTGTGGCGGAAGCCAGAAAAATCAAATTAAAATATGTGTGATGGGTTACAGGTGACAGCAATATATGGGCCAAGGAGGGGGCTGTGCCTAAAACTCAGCTCAGGTCAGCTCTGGGAGCTGGGGAGACTGGGGAGACTGGACCAGGACCCCAAGCCCCTCACATAGCCTGCAGCTTCATAACAATTCCTATCATGAGAACAGTGCCAATCCATTCCAGCACATATGCGTCCAAGCCAGGGGCCTCACAATGGCACAGTCAATATACCCATTCCTGTGTGAACACAAGGTGGTTAAACCTTCAGCTGCTGCTAGAGCACACGGTGGATGATGAAAAAAAAAAAAAAAAAACTTTATGGGAAATGTCTTCCAGGTAATAGGTAGCAAGTTCAGAGCGGTTCTATTTCCACCCGAATCAGAGCAGTCTATAAAACCCTTCATACACCAGCAGAAATGGGAGTAAAATGTGCTTTCAATGGGCATCCGCCGCTGCCATTCATTGCTGAGTGTGCTCTGATTGAAAGACTCTTGCAGTGGCCAGATCTCTCCAGCAGAAAAGAGCCACAGGTGGAGCCAGGTCTGCAGCAATGAAAATGGTGAACAGGCACAGGGCAGGGGTCCCAGTGGCAGCCTGGAGCAGGCCACCACGAAGTTCTCTCCAGCCCCCGGTCTTCTCTCCTCAGATCCCTCCAGTCTCGGGGTAGATCCTTCTCCCTGCGTGTTTCCTCCAAGGTGCTCTCCTTGTCTGCCTCCAGTCTCCCCTCCCCTTTGAGACTAAGACCTTGCGAAATAAAACCACGATCTTCTGGCTAGCTCTGCTTTCAACTCTCCCTCACCCTTGCAGATCAGAGCCCAAGCATCCACTTAGGTGGAAGAAGGAGGAAAAAGAAACCGGGTTATTATCTGTTCTGCCACTAATCACTCTCATAGTCATTAATCTGAGTACTGACACAGCGTTCACAGTCCCTTCCCGAAAGCTTATGTGTCCTCAGGGCCAGAGACTATGCAGTTTGAGATAGGATGCAAATTTAATGTGTGCTTAGTGGTGAAAGTTAATGTATATTGAGTGGTTCTAAGTATTGTAAGTATAAATAGTTATAACTGATCCAAATGCACTGCATGCATTGGTCAGCTCATCCTCATAGCATCTTGTATGGGAGACACTATTATGACTCTCATTTTAGAAAGGAGGAATTTGAGACACAAAGAGGGCAACTGACTTTCCCCCAAGTCACACAGCTTGGGATTGGTGGAATTCAAATTCAGGCAGGCTGAAAACAGAGCCTCTAGCTCTTTACCATGAGGTTTCACCACCAGGACCCATCCTGTCTCATCCTATCTGAGAGACACTCCAGATGCTGTGGGAATGAAACAGTAATGCAATGGTTAGGCAGCGTCTTCCTTCTAGCCCTTTCCAGCTGCCTGCCCCTTTGCACCCTCAGTGGGCCAATGAGCAAGATGACTGTAGGGATAAAGAGGAAAGAGGGCTGGAGTTCAGCTGAGTTACACAAGCATAGCCAGTTTGTTGAATTTTTAAAATACTTCTAAACTGACAAAAAGTCACTGCTCAGCCCCCTCCTGGAGGTATGCTCCTCTCGCTGACCCCCACCCCACCACTCAGGATCCAATAATTAAGCAGTGTGAGGCCTGTAGAAGGCACCCACTCATCAGGTCTCTAGAAGGCACCAGAGAGGCTGCTACAGTCTATTCACCAGCCCCACCTTGGGCTGGTGCTCTTCCTGAGTCAGGCGTCGGGGGTGACAAAGGAAACTGAAGGCCCTAGTGGTCTCCCATGTGCCCAGCTGAGCCTCGTTCCCTGCCAGGGCCGTCTGTGGCTTGACTCCTCACCAGCTTCTGTCTCCGGTCCCTGGTTTTTCCCAACTCAGACTGGTTAGCTAAGCTCCCAGGGGCATGGCTTCTGCCAGCTCTTCCCTTGAAACGGGGCTCTATTCGTATTTCTTAGGCATGGATCCAGATGGAAGCCCCCTTCTGCTTCCGGCACCCCAGCTACAAGTTGCAGCACTCACACCCCCCCCACCCCATCAACTCTTCTGCCCTGAGTCTTGCATCTTTGTGGCATGAACAGCAGGTCCCTCTTGGGAAGGGCAGTAGGCCACTCCTGTGGCCCTCCAGCCACTAGTATGGACTGTCCCATCCCCTTACTTCTTGCTAGCAACTCTTTCATCACCCAGTTAAGTCCAGTTCAGCACTACTGGGAAGCTAGTGCTTGTCGGGGGTTTGTGTTACAATGACCTGGCTGAGAAAATCGTCCCTCAACTGATGGCAATAAGTGCTTAGCTATAAAATCTGCGCATCAGACGCTGTCCCTAAGCTTTTCACATTTATTAAACTTAATCGTGATGTTAAACTCATGAGAGGATAGTTACTGAAGAGGACACTGAGGCACAGAGAGGTTGAGGAACCTTCCGAGGTCACACAGCAAGTCATAGAAGTGTCTGGATTTGAATTCAGCATCTGTACCTGCAGCCACATAACTGTGGCTGACATTCCACAGCACAAAACTGTGAGTACCAGGACAGGAGAACCTAAGTTCTCCCCGGCCCTTTAGACATATGAATTCAAATCCATAAGGGCATATTTAGGAAAATAAAATATTTATCCCAAGACCTTCCACATCTCAAGAGCAGCCGCAGAGAAAATGAAAGTGGCCAGTTACTGGGTGAAGAGATAAGGTTTTCAGGGAGAAGTTCCTTTTCTTAGCCACTAAGAAGTCTTTCACCCTGTTTCAGAGAGAGCTTCAGGCTGCTGGGGGAAAGCAGAGGATTCTGGCTGGCCCTGGACCTGTGCCCACTGGCCACCCCTGCCAGCAAGCCCAGCCACACAGACGTTTACCTTCTTTCCGGGGAACCTGCAGGTAAAGATCAGATTTTCTAGGTGATCACAACACCCTCTCTCTAACGCCCCAGGAGAGGACGCCAGGCCAGCGTCCTCATGGTGCAGAGGCGACTCCTGGGCACCTGCAGTTTGGAAGTACCTCACACAACCATTTTTCCAGCCAAGCAGGCTCTTTTCGGATAACCAGCTAGATGGCGCCACCTGCTGGAGAAATGAAGCGTCTTCCCCCCGGCGGTAGCATCAGCGAGCCCTGCTTCCTGTGGCTACTATCCCTGGTCCCCATCTACCTCCTCCAACCCTGAGCCTGGCCAGAGAGAAGCCTTCAACAGAAAGCTCACGCCAGGGACACAAGTATCCATATCTGGATCTTCCACCGGATTAACTGGCATATTGTTCATTTACGTATATGCTCTTCTTTCTGCTTCTCAATGCTCTAACCCCACCCCTCCCCTCCAGGCCAGACCATTTTTACTGTCACCTTCTGGTTAAGGCTTCTAAGTCCTTAAACCTTTTGAGCCTTGTTTTCTTCATTTATTAAGATGCAGCACTGTTGTGAGCAAGATAGCACACCTGTTTCAGGCACTCAGAGAGGTGGAAAGGGGACTATGACTGCCGCACATCTTCCTAAATGAACGTGTGCTGGACATAGGTCATGACGGGCCCAGGACAAATGGGAAACACACGTTGATAAATATTCTCAGGTTCTCAAAAATTTATGGACAATACTATTTCCTTTGTAAAATGTGTACAGAAGAACAGAGCCCCTTTTAGGTAAGGATTCTGGGCCACGTACTAACATAAATACCTATGGGCTTGCAAGACGCAAGACTCAAATCACAGCCCCAGCAAGACAATAAATTATTATATTACACTGGCTCTCAGAGTCTTAAGAGAACCATAGAGGTTATACTTGGAATGCCAAGCTCTACTATTTTACCTTAATAAACGTTCTTTTTCTTTGCTTTCTACTTTGTTCCTTGTCCCCTATAAGCTAATTCTTTCCCATATTTTATGGGCTGAATTGTGTCTTCCCACCTCGCCAACAAAAAAATCATATGTTGAAGCTCTAACCCTCGCCACCTTAGAATGTGATTATATTTGGAGATAATTATCTCTCTAAAGGCCCTAAGTTAAAATTATGGTGGGTCCTAGTCCAATCTGACTAGTGTCCTTATAGGAGAATTTGAAAACACAAAGGTTAGCCACAGACTAAAAACAATTTTTCAAAACAAAAAGCTGGTATTCAAATTAAAGAACTCTTACAACTTAATTAAAAGAAGGAAAAAGCTTAATAAAAAAATGGGCAAAGTTTGAGACAGACATTTCCCCAGAGAAGATATACAAGTGGCCAGTAAGCATATGATAAACATATTCAACATCACTAGTCCTCAGAGAAGTACTAATTAAAACCACAGTGTGGTACCACTACACACCCTCTAGAATTACTAAAGTTAAAGACACCAATAACAAGGATTGGTGAGGTTGGTAAGGATGTGGAGCAATGGGAACTCTCTCCTGCATTCCTGGTAAGAATGCAAAATATTACAGCCATTTTGCAAAGCAATATAACAGTACTTTACAATGTTAAATATTCATTTATTGTTGCTGTTCAGCTGCTAAGTCATGTCCAAATCTTTGCAGCCCCATGGATTGCAGCACACTAGGCTTCCCTGTCCTTCACTATCTCCCAGAATTTGCTCAAACTCATGTACATCAAGTTGGTGATGCCATCCAACCATCTCATCCTCTGTCATCACCTTCTCCCCCCACCTTCTAGCTTTCCCAGCATCAGGGTCTTTCCCAATGAGTCAGCTCTTCACCTCACATGGCCAAAGTATTGGAGCTTCAGTATCAGTCCTTCCAATGAATATTCAGGAATGATTTCCACTGGCAGGGATGATCTCCTTGCAGTCCAAGGAACTCCCCAGAGTCTTCTCCAGCACCACAGTTAGAAAGCATCAATTTATTCGGCACTCAGACGTCTTTATGATCCAACTCTCATATTGGTACATGACTACTGGAAAAAACCATGACTGGCTAGATGGATCTTTGTCAACAAAGTAATATCTCTGCTTTTTAATATACTGTCTAGGTTTGGCATAGCTTTTTTCCAAGGAGCAAGCATCTTTAATTTCAAGGCTGAGTCATCATCCACAGGGATTTTGGAATCCAGGAAAATAAAGTCTGTCACTGTTTCCACTGTTTCCCCACCTATTTGCTATGAAGTGATGGGACCAGGGGCCATGATCTTCATTTTTGAATGTTGAGTTTTAAGCCAGATTTTTTACTCTCTTCTTTCACTTTCATCTATAGGCTTTTAAGTTTCTCTTTGCTGCATATCTGAGGTTGTTGATATTTTTTCTGGAAATCTTGATTCCAGCTTGTGCTTCATCCAGTTCAGCATTTTGCATGATGTACTCTGCATAGAAGTTAAATAAGCAAGGTGACAGTATACAGCCTTGATGTACTCTTTCCCCAGTTTGGAACCAGCCCATTGTTCCATGTCTGATTCTAACTATTGGTTTTTGACCTGTATACAGGTTTCTTGGGAGGCAGGTAAGGTGGTCTTGTATTCCCGTCTCTTTAAGAATTTTCCACAGTTTGTTGTGACCCACACAGTCAAAGGCTTTAGCATAATCAATGAGCCAGAAGTAGATGTTTTCCTAGAATTTCCTTGCTTTTTTAATGATGCAACAGATGTTGGCAATTTAATCTCTGGTTCCTCTGCCATTTCTAAATCCAGCTTGGACATCTGGAATTTCTTGGTTCACATACTGTTGAATCGTAGTTTGAAGGATTTTGAGCATTCTTTGGCATTGCCTTTCTTTGGGATTGGAATGAAAACTGACCTTTTCTAGCAATTCCATCCGTAAGTATTCTTTAGAGAAATAAAAATATATATCGCCATGAAAAATTCATGCAAATAATTATAGCATTATTCATAAAGGCCAAAAACTGGAAACAGTGTAAATAGTATAGACACACCATAAAATACTACAGAGTGTTGAAAAGAAACAAAATATTAAGACATATAACAACATGAATGACTCTCAAAACATTACGCTAAATATAATAAATCAAGCAGAAAAGTCTACATACTGAATGATTCTATTCATGAAATTATAGAAGAGGCAACACTATAGTGACAGAAAACAGATCAACGGCTGCCTGGGGCTGGGGTGGAGAAAGGGGATCAAAAGCAAAGAGGCACAGGGCATATTCTGGGCGGAAAGGGACTGGGGTTTTATGAAATGTTTTGTTTATTTTATTTTTCCACTTTTATAAACATCTTATTACATGTATTTTTAATTGAAATGTATTTGACATATAACATTGTATGACAGAAACCTGCACATAATAAAAACAATGTTAACTTTAATAAAAATAGAAACATTAATAAATTATAAAATTATGTTTAAAATCTACTTATTTAGAACACTTTTAGAATAGAAATATCTTATATAATAGCCTTCACTGTAAAATTGCTAAGAAAACAGAAACAAGTAGAGCTGAAGCTTAATGCTCTATTATGAGCAGACAGTATTAGGGACAGGGAGATCCTGCCTCTCTCTCTGAGCTTTCTAGTTCATATCCTTCACTCAACTCCAGCCACAGCAGCCTTCTCCCCATTCCTCAGGGCCCTTACATTATAAAGGGATTGTTGTTAATATTGGTGAGAAGGGAAGCAACACAATTGTGTAACTTCATAAAATTCATTAAAGTGTACTTTGGAATAAGTGAATGGTATCATATATAACTGCATATTTCCATAATAAACAGAAAGAGGACCAAAACCAGAGAGAAAATTTGGCCACGTGGAGACTCCAGAAGGCACCTCAGGGACTCTTCCTCTGAGTTTGTCCATGTTCCTGTCTATCCACAGGTACTGTACTCTTCCTGATAATAATACCTTGCCTCACTGAAAAAAGAGAGAGAGAGAATGTACAGAGAAAAAGGAATGTAAGGACACAGCAAGAAGGTGGTCGTCTGCAAGCCAAGGACCTCAGGAGAAACCAAACTTGCCAAAACGTGATCTTGGATTTCTTAGCCTCCAGAGCTCTGACAATAGAGTCCTGTTGCTAAAGCCCCCAGGTTGTTTTCGCTAGGGCAGCTCCAGCAGACTAACGTGTCATCTTAGGGCTAGAAAGGCAGTGGCCGACCTTCCATCGAGGTGGAGGCCAGCCAGGAGGAAGGACTCGGGCTGGGCTGGACTTGCACTTCCAGCCAGGCAGGGCCTGGTGGGGACCAGCCGGCACCCCCTGTTTCCCGCCACGATTCCAGGCCCAGAGAGGGTTCTGAGCTGAGTAGGCGCCTGCCTGCAGCCTGGAAGGAGCTTCCCTTAGGCCCTGGGGACTGGCTGCCTGTATTTCTGCTTCTCTGCATCCTGACTAAAGAGTCACCAGTTCCCGCCGCAGAGGAAAGGGCTCATAAACCACAGTGCCCAGCTGCGAGGGTCGCGGCAGGGCAGGGTCACCCTCTGCGGGGCTGTAAACAGAGGCTGAAGTTTACGGCTGTGTGAGATGTTTACAACAGAAACATTTGTTTCTCAAACTGCTCTCGGGCTGCTGAAGTAAAATTTGCTCTAAAGCTGAAAAGTACCCATCCATCTGCTTGATGGTGACTTCCCATGCAGGCAAAGAGAGCAGAGGCTTGGGCAACTGGAATGGGTTGGGCTGGGGAGGTGATGAGAAATCAAAGTGAGACCCAGGCGGTGCTGGGGACGCCCCTCGACAGGTGAAGCAGCTGTAAACTTGACCAGAAGATAGTAAAAAATTAAAAAAAAAAAAAAAAAACTGGCTCGGATTTGTGAATTTATTTGTATGAAAAGTTTTAGCAAAGAGTTATAAAAGCAACCACAATTAATTACACATTCAGAATATTTTATATTTAAAATAGGGGGAGAACAAGATGGCAGAGGAGCAGGTGGACCTGGAGTACACCTCTCTCCGTGGATACAGCAAGAATCCACCTTCAGACACAGAAGCACATGCAGGACACCAGCTGAGAGAGGACAGGAGGACCTGACCAGCGGAAAAGAATATATAGAACCACACAAAACTCGGTAGGAGAAAGGAACGAGGAGCAAAAACAGCATTTGTTGGAAGGACTGGACCTGCCCTCGGGGGGGGGACCGAAGCAGGGGTCCGATCCCCACATTGGGGCACTTGTCTGAGTCAGAGGAGAAACATTTAAGGGTGAGAGTGAAACAGCTGATCTGCGGCAGCCTAAATGGAATGAGAATCAGATAGTCCTTGCTGCAGCCATACATACTCCTTCAGCCAGACAGGAATGCTGGTCCCCTAGAAGGCACCACAGCTAGGAGCTGGAGTTTAGGGACTGTGGATCCCAGGGCGAGGGGCTGCTGTTGACTGTGGACAGACAGCCTGAGGGGGTGTGAGGGAGGAGACTGGTGGGAAATGCCTGTGGAGGAAAACCAGGCAGCTATGGAAGCAAGGTGATACTGCTGAGTCACGTGTAGAGGGTGGAGCCATCCCCATAGCCCCTCTCTCCCCACATGCCAACATCGGCAGCTGAACAAAATGCCTAATGCCCTGAACAACAGAGTAGGACCCACCCAGGGTGCCCCTTCACGCAGCTGAGGTGCCGGAAGTACAGAGTAGGACCCCAGCCAGGGGGGCCCTCTATGTGCCTGACGCACCAAACAACAGAGAAGGACCCAGGCAAGGGAGCCCTCTAAGTGCCCGAACAGGTAGAGCTACGGAAAAAGACTGGCCAAAGAGGCCTTCTGATTGCCAGCCACAAGAGGCTCGAATAAAGACTCTGATAAGAACATAACTCCTGCGGTGGAGGCAGTTCATGTCCCTGCACACTTGGCGCTGCCAGAGTCCCCATAAGCCAAGCAGCTGCGCCACCTTCATGCGCAACTCTCACTGGGACAGAGCTGCCACAGGCAAAATCTTGCATCTGTGCAGGCAGGGGATGCTTAAATAGTGTCCAACTCTTTGCAGCCCTGTAGACTATGGCCTGCCAGGATTCTCTGTCAGGGAGAGGGGTTCTCCAGGCAAGAAAACTGGAGTGTATTGGCCAGTACTGGTTGCCATACCCTTCTAGAACACTGTATTTCCTGCTGCATTAGCTGCCAACTCCCCTGAGTACCTGCTGCTGCCAGAACCCCTGCAACCCAAGCAGCGGACCACCTCCACACCTGGCCCTCGTGGGGCAAACCCAAGTCCTCCAGGGCAGCCTCAGGAGCAAACCTCAGTGGACGACCCACATGCAGAGATAGAAATAAAACCACAGTTGAAACCCAGGGGCAGTGTGGCTAAGGAAGAAGACTCAAACCCTTCCCACCAGCTGTACAAGCTGCAGATTAAATCCACATGATCAATTAGGCAGACTCTGTGCCTATGGAATATATAAAAGGTCATTGAGAGCTTCTGCAAAAGGAAGCGCACTAGTTCTGGTAGCTGTGGACATTGGAGGCAGGAACACACCGGAGCAGGACCAGATTAGAGTCTGAGCTGCCCCCACAGCAGGTCCAGAGACCAGCAGAGTGTTGGAGGGCATCCTAGGGAGGTGAGGTGCACTGTGACTCCCAGCGAGGGAAAGGACTCACAGCAGTGACCCAAGAAAAACATTTGTTATTCTAATGTTTTCACTTGTTCTATAGAATCGTTTGGATTTTCTTTTTCTTTTTCCCCCTCTCTGTTGCAGTTGTTGATTTTATTGGCACTCTGAAATCCAATTAACCTTTCGAACTTTTTTTTCTCAGTCATATTTCTACTGTTGTTTTCAACCTCTGCCTCTACGTTGGGCTTTGCAATTCTATTGAGCTTTCCTTATCTTTTCTTTTCTCTTTTTTAAATTTTAATTTAAAGTTTTAAACTTATTATTTTTTGTACATTTATTCCTTTGTTTTCTTTTCCTACTGTTATTCTCCGCTCGCAGTTACTCTTTAATGCATATAAGTCTAGCTCTGTCCAGCTTTGTAACCCTATTCTTTATTTCTTTTCTTTCTCTCCTTTCCTCTCAATATATTTCTTAGTTTCATTTTCATTGCTTTATTCCCCCAATTGGCACCTTGCTTTAGTTTTGTTTTTCAGTTTGTGCTTTAGTTAGTGTTTTTGTTTCTTTTGTTTGCTAGATCAATCTATTTTACTTTATTTTTGCTGGACTGTTTTGATTTTGCTTGTAGGTGTATATGTACCTGTGTATATCCAGTCACACTTTTACTGTTATTATAAACCTCTGCCTCTGCATTGGGCTTTTGCGGTTCTATGGAGTTTTCCTTTTTCCTTTCTTCTCCCATTTTTTTCTCTTTTTATAATTTTGATTTTTAAGTTTTTAGACCTATTATATTTTTTCTACATTTATTCTTTGTTTGCCATCCCTACTGTTCTTTTCCCCTTGCAGTTAATCTTTAATGTATGTAAATCGTCATCTACCTCTATTTAACTTTGCATATCTATTCTTTCTTTTCTTTCCTCTCAACATATTTGTTAGTTTCGTTTTCATTGCTTTATTTCCCAATTGGCGCCTTGTTTCAGTTTTGTTTTCCAGTTTGTGCTTTAGTTAGTTTTGTTCTTAACTGGTTAATATAATTTTTTTAATTTCCTTTATTTGCTGGGTCAATCTAGTCTACTTTATTTTTGTTGGACTGTTTTGACCTTGCTCATGGGTGTATATATTCCATTACTTTAATTATTTTTTGTTTGATTTTGTAACCACAACTTGTCTGGGGTTCATCTTTGGTTTCTCATTTTGGGGTACTTGTTTTAATCTCACTTAATGTCATAACAAACCACTTGTGGAATCTTTGTTCCTGACCAGAGATCAAGCCCGGAACCTTTGGAGTGGGAGCATTGACTCCAAGACCCTAGACTACCAGAAAACTAATCCTAGGGAGTATCAACAGTGAGAACTCACGCAAAGGAAACCACTTGAATACAAGATCCAGCATCACCCACCCACCAGTAGCACCCTATGCAGGATGTCTCATCTAAACAACAAATAAAACAAAAATACAAGCCCAGTCATCAGCAGACAGGATTACCACCCCACTCAGCCTTGCCCATCAGAGAAAAAACAAACGAACAAACCACCACCACCACCAACAACAAAAAAACACTCAGCACAAATCTCACCCAAACAAAGCTTACACTAACCACTGGACCAACCTTAGGAGGGTAGAGACCAAAAGGAAGGAAGAATTCAACCTTCTTCAAGGAAAGAATTCAACTATGCTTGAAGCCTGGGAAAAGGAGACCTCAAACACAATAAGTTAAAAAAAAATAATGAAAAGTCAGAGAAATACTACAAAAATGAAGGAACAAACTAGAAACACAGAAGTCCAACTAAATGAAGGGAAAATAGGCAAACTTCCCGAAAAAGAATTCAGAATAATGATAGTAAAGATGATTAGAAACCTTGAAAACAAAATGGAGAAAATGCAAGAATCAATTAACAAAGACCTAGAAGAATTAAAAATAAACATACAGAGACAAACAAAACAATTACTGAAATTAAAAACACTCCAGAAGGAATCAATTGGAGAATGTCTGAAGCAGAAGAATGAACCGGTGAGCTGGAAGATAGAATGGTGGAAATAACTTCTGAAGACCAGAATAAAGTAAAAAAAAAAGAAAGAAAAGAACTGAGGATAGTCTCAGAGACCTCTGGGACATCACACGCACCAACATTCGAATTATAGGGGTCCCAGAAGAAGAAGAGAAAAAAAAAAAGGTATGAGAAAATTTTTGAAGCGATTGTACTTGAAAATTTCCCCAACATGGAAAAGGAAATTATCAAATCCAAGAGGCACAGAGTCCCAGACAGGATTAGCCCAAGGAGAAACTTCCCAAAACACATACTAATCAAACTAACAAAGACTAAACACAAAGAAAGAATATTAAAAGCAGCAAGGGAGAAGCAACAAGTAACATACAAGGGAAAGTCCATAGGCTTAACAGCTGATCTTTCAGCAGAAACTCTGCAGGCCAGAAGGGAATGGCAGGATATATTTAAAGTACTGAAAGGGAAAAATCTACAACTGTCCCCAGCAAGGATCTCATTCAAAACTGATGGAAAAATAAAAGCTTTTCAGACAAGCAAAAGTTAAGAGAATTCACTACCACCAAACCAACTTTACAACAAATGTTAAAGAGACATAATATAGTCAAGAAATACAAGAGAAGAAAAAAGATCTACAAAATCAACCCCAAGCAATTAAGAAAAGGCAATAGGAACATTCATATCAATAATTACTTTAAATGTAAACAGATTAAATACTCCAGCCAAAAGACACAGACTGGCCTAATGGATACAAAAACAAGACCCATATATATGGTGTCTATAAGAAACCCACTTCAGTCAGACCTAAAGACACATATAGACTGAAAGTGAGAGGATGAAAAAAATATATTGCATGCAATTGGGAAGCAAAAGAAAGCTGGAGTGGCAATCCTCATATCAGACAAAATAGACCTTAAAATAAATATTCCAAGAAATAAGGAAGGACACTACATAATGATCAAGGATTGATCCAAGAAGAAGATATAACAACTGTAAATATCTATACACCCAACATAGTGGCGCCTCAATACATAAGACAAATACTAACAGACATAAAAGGAGAAGCTGACAGTAACACAATAATAGCAGGAGACTTTAATACCCCCACTCACACCAATGGACAGATCATCAAAACAGAAAATTAATAAGGAAACACAAGACTTAAATGATACATTAGATGAGATGGATCTCATCGATATCTTCAGGACATTCCATCCAAATGCAGAAGAATACACCTTCTTCTCAAGTGGACATGGAACATTCTCCAGGAGAGACACATCTTGGGTCACAAGTCAAACCTCAGTAAATTTAAGGAAACTGAAATCGTATCAAGCATCTTCTCCTACCACAACATTATGAGACTAGATATCAATTACAAGAAAAAAAACTATAAGAAACACAAACACATAGAGATTAAACAACATATTTCTAAATGACCAACAGGTTACTGAAGAAATCAAAAGAGAAATCAAAAATTTCTAGAAACAAACGACAATAAAAACACGACAACTCAAAACCTACGGGATGCAGCAAAAGCAGTTCTAAGAGGGAAGTTTATAGCAATACAATCATACCTCAAGAACCAAGAAAAACATCGAATAGACAACCTAACTTTACACCTAAAACAACTGGGAAAAGAATAACAAAAAAAAAATAGCAAAAGGAAAGAAATCATAAAGATCCAAGGAGAAATAAATGAAAAAGAAATGAAAGAAACAATAATAAAGATTAATAAAACTAAAAGCTAGTTTTTTGAGAAGATAAACAAAATTGACAAGTCCTTTGTCATACTCATCAAGAAAAAATGAGAGAAGAATCAAATCAACAAAATTCAAAATGAAAAAGCAGAGGTTACAACAGACAATGCAGAAATATAAAGGATTATAAGAGACTCTTATGAACAACTATATGGCAGTAAAATGGGTAACCTGGAAGAAATGGACAGATCCTTAGAGAAGTTCAGTCTTCCAAGACTGAACCAGGAAGAAATAGAAATTATGGACAACCCAGTGACAAGCACTGAAATAGAAGTTGTGATCAAAAAGCTCCCAAAAAACAAAAGCCCGGGACCAGATGGCTTCACAGGAGAATTCTATCAATCATTTAGAGAAGAGCTAACATCTATCCTAAAACTCTCAAAACATTGCAGAGGAAGGAACACTTCCAAACTCATTCTATGAGGCCACCATCACCCTAATACCAAAACCAGACAAAGACAACACAAAAAAAAGAAAACTTAAAGGCCAATATCACTGATGAACAGATGCAAAAATCCTCAACAAAATTTTAGCAGACAGAATTCAGCGACACATCAAAAAGCTCATACACCATGATCAAGTTGCGTTTATTCTAGGGATGCAATTATTCTTCAGTTCAGTTCAATTCAGTTCAGTCGCTCAGTCGTGTCCGACTCTTTGCGACCCCATGAATCGCAGCACGCCAGGCCTCTCTGTTCATCACCATCTCTCGGAGTTCACTCAGACTCACACCCATTGAGTCTGTGATGCCATCCAGCCATCTCATGCTCGGTCGTCCCCTTCTCCTCCTGCCCGCAATCCCTCCCAGCATCAGAGTCTTTTCCAATGAATCAACTCTTCTCATGAGGTGGCCAAAGTACTGGAGTTTCAGCTTCAGCATCATTCCTTCCAAAGAAATCCCAGGGCTGATCTCCTTCAGAATGGACTGGTTGGATCTCCTTGCAGTCCAAGGGACTCTCAAGAGTCTTCTCCAACACCACAGTTCAAAAGCATCAATTCTTCAGCGCTCAGCCTTCTTCACAGTCCAACTCTCACATCCATGCATGACCACAGGAAAAACCATATTGACTAGACAGACCTTAGTCGGCAAAGTAATGTCTCTGCTTTTGAATATACTGTCTAGATTGGTCATAACTTTTCTTCCAAAGAGTAAGCGTCTTTTAATTTCATGGCTGCAGTCACCATCTGTAGTGATTTTGGAGCCCAGAAATATAAAGTCTGACACTGTTTCCCCATCTATTTGCCATGAAGTGATGGGACCGGATGCCATGATCTTCGTTTTCTGAATGTTGAGGTTTAAGCCAACTTTTTCACTCTCCTCTTTCACTTTCATCAAGAGGCTTTTTAGTTCCTCTTCACTTTCTGCCATAAGGGTGGTGTCATCTGCATATCTGAGGTTATTGATCTTTCTCCCCGCAATCTTGACTCCAGCTTGTGTTTCTTCCAGTCCAGCGTTTCTCATGATGTACTCTGCATAGAAGTTAAATAAGCAGGGTGACAATATACAGCCTTGATGTACACATTTTCCTATTTGGAACCAGTCTGTTGTTCCATGTCCAGTTCTAACTGTTGCTTCTTGATCTGCATACAGATTTCTCAAGAGGCAGGTCAGGTGGTCTGGCATTCCCATCTCTCTCAGAATTTTCCACAGTTTATTATGATCCACACAGTCAAAGGCTTTGGCATAGTCAATAAATTATTCTTCATTATACACAAATCAATCAATGCAATACACCATATTAAAAAATTGAAAGATTAAAAACCACATGATAATCTCAATAGATGCAGAAAAAGCCTTTAACAAAATTCAGTACCCATTTATGATTAAAACTCTTCAAAAGTAGGCATAGAAGGAACTTACCTCAACATAGTAAAGGCCATATATGATAAGCCTACAGCAAACACTATTCTCAGTGGTGAAAAACTGAAAGCATTCCCCCTAAGATCAGGAACAAGAGAAGGGTGTCCACTTTCACCACTATTATTCAACATAGTTCTGGAAGTCATAGCTACAGCAATCAGAGAAGAAAAAGAAATAAAAGGAATCCAGATCAGAAAAGAAGTGAAGCTCTCACTGTTTGCAGATGACATGATACTGTACAGAGAAAACCCTAAAGATGGTATCAGAAAACAACTATAGTTAATCAGTGAATTTAGCAAAGTTGCATGATACAAAATCAATACACAGAAATCACTTGCATTTCTATATACTAACAATGAAAAATCAGAAAGAGGAATTAAGGAATCAATCCCATTCACCATTGCAACAAAAAGAATTTAATATCTAGGAATAAACTTACCTAAGGAGACAAAAGAACTGTACACAGAAAATTATAAGAAACTAATGAAAGAAATCAAAGATGGCATAAACAGATGGAGAGATATACCATGTTCCTGAGTAGGAAGAATCAATATTGTGAAAATGACTACACTACCAAATGCAATCTACAGATTCAATGTGATCCCTATCAAATTACTAGTGGCATTTTTCATAGAACTAGAACAAAAATTTCACAATTCATATGGAAACACAAAAGACCCCGAATAGCCAAAGCAGTCTTGAGAAAGAACTCCATTTTTCTTTCTGGAAGAATCAACCTTCCTAACTTCAGATTATACTACAAATCTATAGTCATCAAAACAGTCTGGTACTGGCACAAAAACAGAAATATAGACCAATGGAACAAGATAGAAAGCCCAGAAATAAATACATACACCTATGGGTACCTTATTTTTGACAAAGGAGGCAAGAATATACAATGGGGAAAAGAGAGCCTCTTCAATAAATGGTGCTGGAAAAACAGGACAGCTACATGTAAAACAATGAAATTAGAACACTTCCTAACACCATATGCAATACAGAAAATAAACTCGAAATGGATTAAAGACCTAAATGTAAGAAATATAGACCAGAAACTATAAAAACTCTTAGAGGAAAACATAGGTAGAACACTCGATGATATCAATCAGGGCAAGATCCTCTGTGGCCCACCTCCCACAGCAATGGAAATAAAAACAAAAGTAAACAAGTGGGACCTGATTAAACTTAAAAACTTTTGCACAGCAAAAGAAACTACAAGCGAGGTAAAAAGACAACCCTCAGAAAGAAAATAATAGCAAATGAAACAACAGACAAAGGATTAATTTCCAAAATATACAAGCAGCTCATACATCTCAATGCCTGAAAAACAAACAACTCAATCAAACAGTGGGGAAAAGACCTAAACAGACATTTCTCCAAAGAAGACATGCAGGTGGCTAACAAACACAGGAAAAGATGCTCAACATCGCTCATTATTAGAGAAATACACATCAAAACTACAATGAGATACCACCTCACACCAGTCAGAATGGCCATCATCAAACAGTATAGAAATAATAAATGCTGGAGAAGGTGTGGTGGGAATGCCCTGTTGGTGGGAATGTAAATTGATACAGCCACTATGGAAGATGGTATAGAGACTCCTTTAAAAACTAGGAATAAAACCACTATATGACCCAGCAATCCCACTCCTAGGCATATACCCTGAGGAAATGAAAATTGAAAAAGACATATGTATCCCATTGTTCATTGCAGCACTATTTGCAATAGCTAGAACATGGAAGCAACCTAGATGTCCATCGACAGATGAATGGATAAAGAAGATGTGGTATATATACACAATGGAATGTTACTCAGCCATAAAAAGGATGCAGTTGAGTCAGTTCTAAGGAGGTGGATGAACCTAGAGCCTATTATACAGAGTGAAGTGAGTCAGAAAGATAAATACCATATTCTAATGCATATATACGGAATCTAGAAAAATGGTGCTGAAGAATTTATTTACAGGGCAACAATGGAGAAACAGACTTATGGACATGGAGAGAGAGGAGGAGATGGCGAGATGTATGGAAATAGTAATGCGAAAACATACATTACCATATGTAACACAGATAGCCAACAGGAATTTGCTGTGTGGCTCAGGAAACTCAAACAGGGGCTCCCTATCAACCTAGAGGGCTGGGGTGGGGAGGGAGACGGGAGAGATTTTCAAAAAGAGGGGTATATGTATACCTATGGCTGATTCATGTTGAAGTTTGACAGAAAACAACAAAATTCTGTAAAGCAATTATCCTTCAATAAAAAATAACTTAAAAATTTATATTGAAAATAGTATAATTGAAAAGCTTATATCATTTAAATCAAGACTGTCACATCTCAGCTTGAGCCTAAGCTGGATCTATGTGTGTGTTCAAGTGCTTAGTCATGTTCAACTCTTTGCGACCGTAGCGTGCCAGTTTCCTCTGTCCAGGGGAGTTCCCAGCAAGAATACTAGATTGGGTTGCCATTACCTCCTCCAGGGGATCTTCCAGACCTAGAGACTGAATCTGTGTCTTCCACGTCTCCTGTATTGCAGGCAGATTCTTTACCGCTGAGCCATCAGGGAAGCCCCAAACTGGATCTGGATCCGTTCAAAAGAGGCTGGTGAAGAGGACTGGAGGCTTCCTCCTCAGCAAAGGTGAAATGGGCCAGGACAGGCTTGACCCAGAAACAGAGAGTGGCCCAGGGACACGGAAGGAATGGCGCACACATGTTGCAGAATCTGCTCACAGGCCAGTCCCAGGAGCTTGCTGGCTCCTAACGGGAACAAAAATCAAATCAAAAAGCAGCTTTTCCCTTAAAAAATTGAAGATCCAGGCGTGGGAAGCATCTACATTGCTCCCTAGGCAGATTAGATTCAAAGCATTAATGGACATGTTTTCTGTGAACTTCCCTCCCCTCCCCCAGTTTCCCCAGGGGCACCCCAAGCTGAAACAAAGTCTCCAAAACACAGACACTGATCTTGGTGAAAATAGCCAATGGGAATTTGCAGTGTGACTCAGGGAACTCAAACAGGAGCTCTGTGACAGACTGAAGGGTGGAACAGGGAGGGAGATGGGAGGGAGGTCTGGAAGGAAGGGGACATGGGTGTACCTATGGCTGATTGTTATTGATGTATGACAGAAAGCCACAAAATTCTATAAAGCAATTATCCTTCAATTAAAAACATTAAAAACAAAACAACACTCCAGCTCCCACATGTTTTTTCCCAAAGGAAGAGCTTGGATTTTTGCTCCCTAAATTTATTTAAGGCTGGAGAGAAGGAAGGGAGTGGCTGATGGTAACAAGGATAGTAGAAAATGTGAGGAGGGAGCATCCATCGGAAGGAAAAGAAATACCAACAAGCAAAAGATCGAGGAGCCAACTGAAAGGGCCCTGGCAGTCCCCCATTGACCCAGCCTGTGGACGAGAGCCTGGACTCCTGTGAAGAGGTAATGTGGGCCTTGGGCAAAGCTAGAGCAGAGCACAAAGAGAAAGCCTTCACCCAACCATCAGGGAACGTTTGAAGGGCCCAGCGCAGTGGTGGGCACAGCCCTGGTCTGACAATGCCATGACAATATCGCCTAGCGCCTGGTAACCTAGAGGACACAGAAGCACCAGTCCCATCTTGTCACGGGTACTGCAGCACTGGCTGGCATCACGGGGACTTCAGAGGACTAAGTCTGGCATCTAGCAGAAGTCAACAGCCCCCAGGGGGAGATGCTATGATGAGAGCTGGAGGGAGCAGAGAAGCAGAAAGGTCTGACAGAAAACAGCCAGAGTCAGAGCCGTTCGTGAGTACCCAGAACTCCAAGAGCCCTTAGATCAAGAAAGTATTGCAGGGAGAAGTCAGTTCTGACCCCATATTCAGACTGTTTCTTTGAATTGCTTTCTGTTGCTTTTGTTATAGTAATCATACATAATGGTCTGCCTCAGAGAATCCTGCCTGACTGTTAAACTGAAGTGCCTTTATTCAGAACCCTGTCCACCTGTAGATGGCAGGAAAGAAGGAACTAACACATCCCCCTACCTGAGGCTTGCCATTTCTAGGAGATATTTGCAAGATTAATGGCCTTTTGACTTTGTTTCCTCACCTCTCCCCCACTCCCCCATCTCTGATCCATAAAAAGAACCTGGCATCCAGACCCAGGTAAGATGGTTATTTTGAGATGCTAGTCTGCCATCTTCTCTGTCAGCTGGCTCTCTGAATAAAATCATATTCCTTGCCTCAGCACCTCACCTCTGATTCGTTGGATTCATCAGCTTATTATGCAGCGAGCAGAGTGCTTGGACTCAGTAATAGAGGGAGAGCCCAGGCCCTGGGTGAGCAAATGGAGCAGGTCCCCTGAAATCAGATGCCTCCTGTTAGTATACCCCCATTTGTTCTTCCAGCCAGACTAGTAAGGAACTGGGCTGATCCAAGACATGGCTGAAAATGCAGCTTCCATCTGGCAAAACCTGTTTGTCAAGTTTATCGCATATCTGATGGAGAAAAGTGATGACAGGTACACCACAAATTATGCAAATAGAAAACTGATGGACGATTTTTAATTCCAGGAAAATGAAAAGTTGTACAAGAGAGAAAATGTAATCGTAGGACCAACTTGACCTTTAGTGAACAGTGTGTTTCATTAAACTGAGAGGACTTGGGCGGATGAAGAGACTAAAAAGGGGTGGGTGTGCAAAACTCAGGAGAGCCGACTCTGCATCTGCTGATGAGAAGTCAGTGGGTAATTGCCTAAAACTGGAAGTTCGAAAACAACAGTCCAATCTCATACTTCAGAAAGATAAAGATAAATACTGGAAAAAAATAGCTAAAGAATTGAGGAATGTTGTGTCTAAAGAGCAGCAGTGAGTGAAACAGGAGAAGGGGGACCAGGGGCATGCTGGGTCCTGCCTCCAGGCCTATGGGTCATCTTGGACCTGTGAACTCTGGTACTCAGCTTCCCTGTTGGAATCATGATGGAGCTGTGTAAGTGATGTCTACTGGCTGCCCCACTCGGGTACGGGGTTCTAGAAGTGTGGGGTTCAAAGCACGTGGCTTTATGTGAATGGATGCACTGTGGGTACTGGGTGTGGGAATAAATGCATTTTTCTGATCATAATAGCCTGAGTGTTGCACATTTCTGGGCCAGACCAGCTGAAGGGTGCATCTCAGACTGGCATCAAACTCTCACAGGAGTACTGTCTACCCAGGACAGCCTCAGCCCTTCCCCAATTCAGCCAAAGGAAACTCTGCCCACTTGCTGCCAGGCTGAGGGGCCAGCCACGGGAAGGCTCCTCTGGAGTCACTGGACCACAACTCTGTTGCGCATACTGACAGTCATCCCAGCAGAATCCATCTTATCTCTGCAACCTCCTCTCCACCTCACCTAGCACCCCCTTTAACCTCCTCTCCCCCATATGCCATATTCCACCACCTCCAAAAGGCTTTTGTATACTCCAGACTGCAAGGTGATCAAACCAGTCAGTTCTCAAGGAAATCAGTCCTAAATATTCATTGGAAGGGCTGATGCTGATGCTGAAGCTGAAGCTCCAAGACCTTGGGCCACCTGATGTGAAAAGCCAACTCATTGAAAAAGACCTTGATACTGGGAAAGATTGAAGGCAAAAGGAGAAGGGGGAAGGAGAGGATGAGATGGTTACATAGCATCACTGACTCAATGGACATGAATCTAAGCAAACTCCTGGAGAGAGCAGAGGACAGAGGAGCCTGGCGTGCTGCAGTCCATGGGTCACAAAGAGTCGGACGCAATTTAGTGACCAAACAACAATGAAAATACTCCAGAACTGAAGGACTTAATTCACTGAGAAGATAAAAAGCAAATGGAAACTGACCTGCACGCTCCACTTAGAGAGAGGAGGGAAATGATGGTGAAGAAGACATTGGAGTCCTTGTACAGGCTTCCTCTAGAGGTAAAACTATTTTGAAAATGAGGGAAGCAGTCCCTATAGATAGAAAGTAACTTGCTGCAAATCTTCCAGAAAATCTTCCAGAGCCCGGTACCCAGCAAGTCTACATGTGGGCACCACACAGGCAAATGACCCTTCCTTTTACTCCTAAGGCAAGTCAGGATGGAAAGTGCTGATTATCCTTGAGACTGAAGCTCTGAGGAGGGAGAGAAATAGCATGTATTTAGGACCTACAATAGGTCACCTGCTTTTGATGTATTTTCTCAGGTAATCCCAACAAGAAACTTCTGAAGCAGGAATCATTACCCTGATTTACAAATGAAGAAGCTGAACTTCCCAGAGCTAGCGTATCTTCCTTGAGGTCACATAGCTAGTGAGTATCAAAGCTGGTGTGTGCGTGCTAAGTCCCTGCAGCCCAATTCAATCCAAAGACCAGGTCATGACAAAATACACTCTTCTCCCTTATAACTTCCAACTTGCACAAACTCATGCCATATGATTCTTGATCTGGCTGAGGAGGAACCTGCGGCGTCAGACCCAAAAGGGGATGTGCGTAAGGCGCTTTCTCTGTCCCTGACTGCCATGTGCAGAGACTAAGCTACATTTTCCAGGCTGGGTGTGGATGGAAGGGCACAGCAGTTTGTTGGCCAAAAGGAGACCGTGTTGAAAAGAGCACAGAAGAAGAGAACTGGTGCAAGTGGCGGGCTCAATCACATCATAGTAACTCTGTTCCCTACCAAATGGGCCTCTCGATTTTTTTTTCTGTTTCCGTGTATTTTAAAAGCATTTAAATGAAGTTGATTATTTAATGATTTCTGTGGGTTTTCTGGTATTTGTTTTGGGGTTTGTTTTTTCTGTCATTTTTGTTTGACAGTGTTGAATCATCAAAATACTGTAAAGCATTTTTCTGGTCACTAATTGATACACCCCTGCCTAATTGCCTGCTGTTTCATTTTTCTTTGTTAAAATGACACAAGGTTTTCTGTTTCGTTGCTTCCCCAAAACAAACGGTGCTGCTTCACTACCCCTCCATCTGTGCCTGCACCGGGATGACAGCACACACCTCAAATTCCAAGGATCACTGGCCTTGGGCAGGGGCTGGGGAGCAGGCACTGCGAAGGATGGGATCAGGAAGAACAGTGGCCTGCCTCCTCGCCATGTTCCTGAAGCTCCTTCCCCAGCACCCATGCCTGATGTTATCTAAGGGATCCACTGACATCCTCAGCAGATCTTAGTTGCCTATACCCTGCATTGCCTATGCCATGAAGCTGGTGGAAGCCCCTGCCTTTGGCTATAGAGATTCCACATGTAGCCTTATTTATCCATCCAGAAACTACGGCCTTAAACCAACCAGCCTCACCCATGCCACAGAACTGTTCTCCACTGACACCTAGAGCAGGTATGGGTCCCACCTGAGGCTCAGCACATGGATCTTTGCCAGCATCCTAAGTTTCCAACCTCTCCTTGAACCTCCCTCTCTCCAACAGGAATGGGGTTTGGAGGTATGGATACATTTTATGAGCTCATCTCTGCCCTTTCCATAGAACCTTGCCAAAACCAGAGGTTGGCCGGAAGCCCGTATTATGATTCTGGCCTCCTGGATTATAGAAGAGAAAAACTGAGACCCAATGAGAAGAAAGTAGAGTCATCACACTGTGAGTCAATGGTAGAGCTGGAACCAGATCCAGGCATCAAACTTCGAACCCAGTGCTACGCTAATTCTAGACTTTACTCTTGCAAAAGAAACTCAATATCCTGACGTTTCTCTAAAGACCTGGGCATGCCTGGAAAAATGGAGAATGTTAGCTGGAAAACCTGGATTGACAGTAGTATTTGTGAAGGTCAGGGGTTTTGATTGCCTGGAAGAGTCTCTAAGTCAGTGCAGTGATAAATCAGCTATAAAGTAACCAAGAAATGTATTACCAAAATTTTTATACTCTAGCTAATGTGACATATATGTTACCCATATGTTACATAGATACTACACACACACACACGCACACACACTACATTTAGTTTAACAAACTTTCACCGCCAGAGTAAGGGACATGATCATCTTTCCTAACCGAACCCCACATAAAGGGCTGTGTTTTTAAGAGGAAAACTGATAAACTGAAGCATTCCCAAAGAAAAGCTACCAAGAAGCCAGGCTAACTCAAAATAATAATATTAATGTGAGGAATTATGCGTAAAAGCTAAGGAGAAGTTTAGTTACAGAAGAAAAGATTAAACACGTATCAGATCTCAAATAGCTGAGAAATAATGTGAAAACGAGAACAGAATTGTTCTGGTTCATTTTAGAAAGTCAAGCTTGATTCAATGCTGAAAGATAAAAATGAATTTTAACCACTGAAATTAAAATATGAAGATTATTATGTAAGACAGTGAGCTCCCCATCATTCCAGGTATCCAAGCAGAGATAGCTCCTCAGGGAGACACCAGAGGACTTACTGAGTGTGCTCTAGAATGAATTTGGGTAACAAAGAAAAGTTTGAAGTAGATCAAGGATATTGCATCATCTGATAAACTCTACATTCCTTTCCCTGAGATTCAAAGGGGAAAAGGGAAAGAAAACGTAAGAGAGGGGAAGAGAGCGGAGCAACCTTTGCAGGTGGAGTCAGAGGAGGTGACACTGTTTTCACCAGTCTGTGTACCTCTTAACATTTTTCATATATTAGCAAGATCCCTTGGTTGCTCATGCATTTTTAGGCAAGTAAAGGTCTTTATTGTCAGAACACAGGGTGTCTTATAAAAGTGAAAATCTCCGTCTCTTTCATCCTCGCCTCTCCTGGAATATCGTCCATCCTCTCTTTCTGCAGACTACTTTACTGCATTCTCCAGAGACTTAGGTTTACGAGTTTAGAATTTATTCTGCAGGTTTTTCAAATTTACTTGAGGTTAAGAATCATCTGAAGTGCTTGTTTTGGAAATGGATTGCTGGGGAACAACCTAAACAGCCTGATTTAGAATTTCCAGGGGAAAGTCCTGATATTCCAGTGAGAGATTCTTATCATCAGGGAAGTTTGAAAAACCTTTGCAGAGGCAATTGGGAGGCATTGAAGGTTTGAGAGCAGAGTCGCAACATAAACGGTCATGCTTTGGGGAAATTAATTAGGTGGCTCCATGGAAGCCAGTGGAGAAGGCAATGGCAACCCACTCCAGTATTCTTGCCTGGAGAATCCCATGGACGGAGGAGCCTGGTGGGCTACAGTCCATGGGGTGGCAAAGAGTCAGACACGACTGAGCGACTTCACTTCAGTCACTTCATACTTTATCACTGGAGAGGGAAATGGCAACCCACTCCAGTGGTCTTGTCTGGAGGATCCCATGGACAGAGGAGCCTGGCGGGCCATGGTCCATGGGGTCACAGAGAGTCAGACACAACTGAAGTGACTGAGCACGTACGTGGAAGCCAGACTATCAGGGTCAAGCTGCAGAGAGTCCTGATGAGGGAAACATGGCATCTCTAAGATCGGACTGGAGGGACAAGAAGCAAAGATCCCACAGCCACGCCTTCCTCTCAGGAGCCTACCTCCCTGGCCACAGTTGAGAGGAACACGACACACACCTGACATTAGTAGAGGCAACTGCCCAGATCAAAGCCCACCCTACACTGAAGTTCTGGCCAGGTGACACTTCACCCTCCATTGAGTACTCATATCACCTCTCTTCTGACCCTAATTACTTCCCTCCATCCTACATCAGGGATGCACATGTCCACTTCAGCACTAAACTATAAGTTCTATTAAGAATGAGGACTCTACTTCATGCATCTTTGCTTCTATCCAACATTTCCTACACATACACAATAGCCTGGTTATCAAAAATACTTCTCTGACTACAACAACAATGTGATCCATGGAAACACTGATCCCTCTCAAGTTCCTTCCAGTTCTCAAAGTGGCCAAGAGGTTTCACACATGAGTGTTGAGAATGAGACCTCAGAGCTACCACTCAGTTCAGTTCAGTCGTTCAGTCATGTCCGACTCTTTGTGACCCCATGAATCACAGCACACCAGGCCTCCCTGTCCATCACCAACTCCCAGAGTTCACTCAGACTCACGTCCATCGAGTCAGTGATACCATCCAGCCATCTCATCCTTGGTCGTCCCCTTCTCCTCCTGCCCCCAATCCCTCCCAGCATCAGAGTCTTTTCCAATGAGTCAGCTCTTCACATGAGGTGGCCAAAGGACTGGAGTGTCAGCTTCAGCACCATTCCTTCCAAAGAAATCCCAGGGCTGATCTCCTTCAGAATGGACTGGTTGGATTTCCTTGCAGTCCAAGGGACTCTCAAGAGTCTTCTCCAACACCACAGTTCAAAAGCATCAATTTTTCGGCAACCAGCCTTCTTCACAGTCCAACTCTCACATCCATACATGACCACAGGAAAAACCATAGCCTTGACTAGACAGACCTTTGTTGGCAATGTCTCTGCTTTTGAATATACTATCTAGATTGGTCATAACTTTTCTTCCAAGGAGTAAGTGTCTTTTAATTTCATGGCTGCAGTCACCATCTGCAGTGATTTGGGAGCCCAAAAATATAAAGTCTGACACTGTTTCCACTGTTTCCCCATCTATTTCCCATGAAGTGATGGGACCGGATGCCATGATCTTTGTTTTCTGAATGTTGAGCTTTAGGCCAACTTTTTCACTCTCCACTTTCACTTTCATCAAGAGGCTTTTTAGTTCGTCTTCACTTTCTGCCATAAGGGTGGTTTCATCTGCATATCTGAGGTTATTGATATTTCTCCCGGCAATCTTGATTCCAGCTTGTGTTTCTTCCAGTCCAGCGTTTCTCACGATGTACTCTTCATAGAAGTTAGTATCTGCAATTTGCCTCTTGTCCTCCAGCACCTTTTATGGGAATTTCTCCTTCTTTCACCCACTCAAGAAGTGAGGCCCACGACCCAGTGCCCAACCAGGCCCAGATGCTCATTAGATGCCACAGCTCAGTGCCAAGAGCACTAAAGTCAATGCCGCTGCCATCCTCAATTCCAAATCTATCAGTGCCTTGCAAATCTATCAGTGCCTTGTCTTTCTGTGTTCCACAGAGACGCTCAACACATTTGTTCACTCAAAGTATATTACTGTAGATCTGTTTGGTACCAGGATCACTGCTGGGTTGTAGAAGATCAGTAGGATATAGCCCCTTCAGATTCACTTATTTTAAGGCTCAGACATCTGTTCCCAGGGTCTGGAGTGAAGGACAGGCTTCCTGGCATCTCACCTCACCCCTCCCATGGTAGCCTCTTGACCAGCAGCAAGGCATTTGCACTATGATGCCGTCTTCCTCTCAGGGGTACTTCATGTCAAGAGGGATCCCACTGCCTTCCACTGAGTTAACATCAGGATCAACCCCACCTCCATACACTCCTACGGACCATGCTAACTCCTAGAACTGACGTAGCTTAAACCCAGGGACGGGGGAGCCTGGTGGGCAGCCATCTATGGGGTCGCACAAAGTTGGACACAACTGAAGCAACTTAGCAGCAGCAGCAAACCCATACTAACAAATATCTGCTGGATACTGAGTGAATATTTTCCACCTACAAATCCTATCTAGACAGACTCACACCCTCCACTCTCCATCCTGACCCTTCACACACATCCTCCTACATCACAGAAGGCTTCACAGCTCTTAAAGGATTTTCAACACTAAGTTGAGGACTTCATAGCGTCTGTCAGAAATCATCAAAGAGAACAATGATATTAATCCTGTCATACAGATGAGGCAAGTGTCTCAGAGACTAAGAGCTTCTCAGAGCTGGAAGGATTGGCCGTGGCACTTGGTTCCGGGTTATCTGCTTCCAGTTGCTATCTTTCTTCCAATCCAGCTTCTCTAGGGGAGGAAATGTCACCTTGATGAAGTACCTACTGCGTTGCAGGTACCTTCTTTGATAAATCTCATCCAATCATTGCAATGGCCCCTTGAGGCACATGTCATTGCCCCCATTTTATAAGTGTGGTAACTGAGATACAGAGAAGTCAAGGTCACCCAGCAAATAAATAATGGGGGCAGGGTTCTACCTCACATCACTTGGATCTAAAACCCATGCATTTGGCCCTCACGACTTTGCCCCCCCTCCCTCATGTAGAGAACTCCGTGTCCTGTGATTGTCTCATTAGCAAACCTGTCCCCGTGCTACTGTAGCAAAAGCAACCTTCATAAATAAATTACCTCCCTAATCAATCAAATAATGAGTAGCAAAGGGTGTTTTAATTCCCAGATTTCCAACCTGCTGAGTGGAGCACTATGTGTCACTGGTCTGTGCTGCCTGTGCCATGTCACACAAATCCCCAGCTGAACAACCACAAAACTGAAAAAGTCAGCACATGCATTAGCCCAAACAAGGACATCTTGTAGCAGGACTGAATCCCCTTCCATAAGAAGACCTAAAATCTCCACAATTCTAGGAATTTGGCTGGGGTATGAGATATTATCTATAGAACCTCTATTAAAACATAAATGATACGCACTACAAATTAGGACTTCAGCTCAATTTTCAGGTAGGCAGGGATACAGACTTCCCTGGATATTCCTTCTGCAGTGCTCCTTTCCCCACTAATGTAGTGACTTTCCCTTGAAAAGAGGATCAGGGCCTGGGAAGGTGTCAGGAGAGCCTGATTGGAGATCAGTGTGAGGTGCAGAGTGGCTGGGCTGCAGGGCAGAAGGCACCACCTCACTTGGGGACCACAGAACTCCTGGGTGGTCCCTAACAAGCCTGGCTTGCCCTTCTCCTCATGTTTCCACCTTTCACTCTTCCCACTTTGGGGCTAATCCTCCCGTCATTGTCCTGTAGGCCAAGTAGGGCAGTGAGAAGTCACTGAGGACACCAGCCCAGCTGGCTGCCCTTAAGGGAGAAATCACTCTGTTTCTGCTCCCAGCATCAGCCTCCTCTGGGGTCGAACACTGGCCAGAGGACTCCCACCATTTCACAGCCACCTTCTGCATGAGTTTTGGCCATGGTTTTTCCCTCCACCTGGCCCCACTGGCTTCCACTGGCTTATCATACTTCAGAGATTCAGCAGGTTTTGTCCACTGAAAGGAGTTTCCTGACGATCTGAGTAGCCAAAACTCATGGTACATGGAGTCTGCCTTCAACTCCTGTGCCATCTCTCCAAGACTGCTCTAGCTCCAGGCTCTCTTCTAATGTATGAAATACTTTCCCTAAATTGCCACACATTTGAAACTGAGCTGCTATGATGTGCCAACAACAGAGGCAGATAAGTGACAGTTGGTTTCAACAAGCACCCTATAAAAACGAGGACAAGATTTGAAGGTTTCTGAAAAGGCAGCCTCACCTCAACAGGTCCTGAATTGAGCTCCTTGTCTCCCCAACTGTCTCCTCTTTGTAGAGGCTCTGTCCTGATGACTGGCTTTCTCATCTGTTCAGTCACTCACTCCAGAAAGTGGGAGTCAGTCCTGAAGTCCGGTATCCAATCAATAGCCAAGTGCTGTCAATCTATCTCCTTGATCTGATGCAAACATATCCCCTTCTCTCCGTTCCCAGATGACATGACGAGATTCCAGTCTTTGCTGTCTGTCATGTGGATGATTGCCATAACTTCCCAACTTGTCTGCCTGTCTGTGGCCTTCCCTCAACCAACCAATCCTCCCTTAACTTGATGCCTCGGAGGTCTTCAGGAAATGCAGACTAACCTCTGAAAACACTGTGCTTGCTAGCACCTGCCTGCCACTTTCAGTCCATCTGAGTGCAGCCAGAAACGCACAAGCAGTAATCATTTTCCTGCCCCTTCAGGACCAATTTAGAGCCACTTGCAGGTGCACAGATGGTTGCGCTGTTCCACACCTAAATTCCTCAGTGTATACTGTCCTCTCCATCTAAATGTCCCTTCCCCAGTCTACCTAGAACATCTCCAACCCTCTACACCTCCTCAAATTCCTTCTCAGGTACTGTCTGTTGTACCAACAATTACCTAATACTTCCAATCTCCCCTTAACGCTCATTAGTCTTGCTTGTGTCTGTTCTATACACTTTCGCAAACTTGTTTACTTAATTTAATTTTCTGAAAATGCATTAATTTTACTTCAATCAAGTCAAAACAAATTTTACTTCAATCAAGTCAAAACACTTTCAAGCTGCTTCAAAGTCCACCTCCAGTTTTCCATTTCAGATTCACTTTTAGAATGTTTCCTGTGACTGGAATTGTTTCCTTAATTTCTCTTTCTGTTTTCTCATCGTTCATGTATAGGAATGCAAGGGATTTCTCTGTGTTAGTTTTATACCCTGCAACTTTACTATATTCATTGATTAGCTCTAGTAAATTTCTGGTGGTGTCTTTAGGGTTTTCTATGTAGAGGACTATGTCATCTGCAAAGAATGAGAGTTTTACTTTTTTTCAATCTGGATTCCTTTTATTGCTTTTTTCTTTTTCTGATTGCTGTGGCTAAAACTTTCAAAACTATGTTGAATAGTAGTGGTGAGAGTGAGCATCCTTGTCTTGTTCCTGATTTTAGGGGAAATGCTTTCAATTTTTCACCATTGAGGATAATGCTTGTTGTGGGTTTATCATATATGACTTTTATTATGTTGAGGTATGTTCCTTCTATGCTGCTTTCTGGAGGGTTTTTATCATAAATGGATGTTGAATTTTGTCAGAGGCTTTCTCTGCATCTATCGAGATAATCATATGGTTTTTATCTTTCAAATTGTTAATATGGTGTATCATATTGATTGATTTGCAAATATTCAAGAATCCTTGCATCCCTGGGATAAAGCCCACTTGGTCATGATATGTGATCTTTTTAATATGTTGTTGGATTCTGTTTGCTAGTATTTTGTTGAAGACTTGCATCTATGTTCATCAGTGATATTGGCCTGTAGTTTCTTTTTTGTGGCATCTTTTTCTGATTTTGATATTGAGGTGATGGTGGCCTCATAGAACGAGTTTGACAGTTTACCTTCCTGGAAGAGTTTGAGTAGGATAGGTGTTAGCTTTTCTTTAAATTTTTGGTAGAATTCACCTGTGAAGCCATCTCGTCCTGGGCTTTTGTTTGTTAGATACTTAGGAATAAAGCGACCTAAAGAAACAAAAGACTTATATGTAGAAAACTATAAAACACTGATGAAAGAAATCAAAGATGACACAAATAGATGGAGAAATGTACCATGTTCATGAATCAGAAAAATCAATATAGTGAAAATGAGTATAATACCCAAAGCAATCTATAGATTCAATGCAATCTCTATCAAGCTACCAATGGTATTTTTCAGAGAAGTAAAACAAATAATTTCACAATTTGTATGGAAATACAAAACAAAAACAAACAAACAAACAAAAAAACAAAAAACCTTGAATAGCCAAAGCAATCTTGAGAAAGAAGAATGGAACTGGAGGGATCAACTTGCCTGCCTTACAAGACATCAAGACAGTATGGTACTGGCACAAAAACCAGAAACATAGGTCAATGGAACAAAATAGAAAGCCCAGAGGTAAATCCACACATCTATGGACACCTTATCTTTGACAAAGGAGGCAAGAATATACAATGGAGTAAAGACAATCTCTTTAACAAGTGGCACTGGGAAAACTTGTCAACCACTTGTAAAAGAATGAAACTAGAATACTTTCTAACACCATACACAAAAATAAACTCACAATGGATTAATGATCTTAATGTAAGACCAGAAACTATAAAACTGCTAGAGGAAAACATAGGCAAACACTCTCTGACATAAATCACAGCAGGATCCTTTATGACCCACCTCCCAGAGTAATGGGGAAAAAGCAAAAATAAACAAATAGGACTTAATTAAACTTAAAAGCTTCTGTACAATGAAGGAAACTATAAGCAAGGTGAAAAGACATCCTTAAATGGGAGAAAATAATAGCAAATGAAGCAACTGACAAAGAATTAATCTCAAAAATATACAAGCAGCTCCTGCAACTCAATTCCAGAAAAATAAATGACCCAATCAAAAACTGGGCCAAAGAACTAAACAGACATTTCTCCAAAGAAGACATACAGATGGCTAACAAACACATGAAAAGATGCTCAACATCACTCATTATCAGAGAAATGCAAATCAAAACCACAATGAGGTACTATCTCTTGCCGGCCACAATGGCTGCTATCAAAAAGTCTACAAACAATAAATGCTGGAGAGGGTGTGGAGAAAAGGGAACCCTCTTACACTTTTGGTGGGAATGCAAACTAGTACAGCCACTGTGGAGAACAGTGTGGAGATTCCTTAAAAACTGGAAATAGAACTGCCATATGACCCAGCAATCCCACTGCTGGACATACACACTGAAGAAACCTGAACTGAAAGAGACACATGTACCCCAATGTTCATTGCAGCACTGTTTACAATAGCTAGTACGTGGAAGCAACCTAGATGTCCATCAACAGATGAATGGATAAGAAAGCTGTGGTACATATACACAATGGAGTATTACTCAGCCATTAAAAAGAATGCATTTGAATCAGTTCTAATGAGATGGATGAAACTGGAGCCCCTTATACAGAGTGAAGTAAGTCAGAAAGAAAAACACCAACAGAGTATATTAACACATACATATGGAATTTAGAAAGAAGATAACAATGACCCTATATGCAAGACAGCAAGAGAGACACAGATGTAAACAACAGACATTTGGACTCTGTGGGAGAAGGCGAGGGTGGGATGACTTGAGAGAATAGCATTAAAACATGTATATTACCATATGTGAAATAGATCGCCAGTCCAGGTTCAATGCACGAGACAGGGCACTCAGGGCCAGTGTGCTGGGATGACGCTGAGGGATGGAATGAGGAGGGAGGTGGGAGGGAGGTTCAGGATGGGGAACACGTGTACACCCGTGGCTGATTCATGTCAATGTATGGCAAAAACCATCACAATATTGTAGAGCAATTAACCTCCAATTAAAATAAATGAAAATTAATTTTTTTAAAAAGGTCTCCTGTGACAGTACAGCAAGCCTCTTTTTCAAACAGAGAATGTTCCCAAATTCATCCTCAAGTAAAAGTAAAAATTCTTGAGGGCTGGCCCCACTGAATGAACAGAACTAAATTCTACCAAACTAATTCACTGCAAAGACTGAAGTTCATCCCTTGGTTTAAAGAGTTTGAGTGTATATTTTTCTATCTTCCCTGAAAAATGATATTGAAGGTAATAAATCATGACATACTTTAAGTTAAGGCAAAATAAATTACTCCCATCCTGGGTATTGGCAAACGGTGCAAAGTATCTGTAGACTAACAGAAAAAGAAAAGAAGAAAAGCTATTGAGTGGGGCAGAAATCATGGGGTGAGTCACTCAGTGCCAAAATATGGCAAATTTCATGGGAAATATCTTTGAATATTATTCTAAAGATTAGGCTATGCTTCCTCAATAAAGAGAAAAGTGACTAGGGAGATGAATCAAATGGCTATTATATGACAACTATTTTCTTGAGTGTTTCATAAACATTTAATCTCACAATGATTATGCAAGATGCATGTTATTAGCCATTTGCAAAAGAAATAAAAGAAATTAGGTTAAAATAGAAAATATTCCCAGTTTCATGCTAATAAATGACAAAACTAGAATTCAAATTCAAACCTGACTAAAGACCAGCTTCCCAGACCAAATGCTAAATCAAAATAAAGAACATAATCTAATAATAAAAAATTCGAATGGATCAAACAACAGTTTAAAATGAGACACGCCCCCACCACACACAGACACACACAATGGATTCATTAAAGGTATCCACCAATATCTTGTCTTAGATACCTTTCAAACAAAAAAAAAATAAAGACAACCTTAAAAAGTTTTTAATGGGGGAAAGATAGACTGGGCAAATATGAAGCCACAGAAAGCCGGGAGAGCAATCTTAACACTTGACAGAATGGAATTCAAAACAAGAAGAGTAACAACACTATATCTTGATCAAAGAGAATAGCAGAATAAGAGAATATATTAATAATTAGGAATATTCATGCACTTTACAATATAATTTCAAAATATATAAAGAAATAACTGACAGAACTGTAGTAATAAATATATAAATTAACAGTTACAGCTGAGAAATTAATACTCACTCCCAGAAACTGATAAATATAGCAATAAAATTGAGCAAAAATGTAGAGTATCTAAATAACGCAGGTATTGAATATAGAGGACTTTACACCCAATAAATACAGAATGAAATTTTTAATTGAACACTTAATATGCGCCAAGAAATGAGCATGTGTTAAGCCATGTGAGTGTCAGAAAATTCTAAGGACTCAGTATCACAGAGGAATGTTCTCTATAACATTAGAAATTATCAACAAAAATTTAAGTTCAAAACCTTCTGTATCAGGAAACAGGATTACATATTACTAATGAATTGGTGGCTAATAAATCATAAGTAAAGTTAATAAATACTTAAAAACTCAGTAACAATTAAGACACCCTAACCCTAACCCTAACCCCATCTCTAAGAGCATACCTACCTTCCATCACTCTAGAGCCAGAGTTTTCCAAAGCACAAATCTGACCAGATATCACCACTATTTAAAAGCCTTTGGTGGGTATGAGAAATTGTCACAGCCAAGGGCAGCCAAAGGAGACATGGCAATGAAATGAAATCTGATATCTCTGATGGGATCCTGAAGCAGACCAGGGACATTATATAAAAGCTCAGGAAGACTGAATGAGGTGCAAACTGTAGTTAATAATGATATATCAATATTGATTCATTCACTGTGACAGGTCTTCTCAGGTGGCTCAGTGGTAAAGGATCCCATTGCTAATATGGGCAACACAGAAACCACAGCTTTGAGCCCTGGGTGAGGAAGATCCCCTGGACAAGGCAATAGCAACCCACCCCAGTGTTCTTGCCTAGAAAAATTCCATGGACACAGGAGCTTGGCAGGCTGTATTCCATGGGGTCTCAAAGAGTCAAACATGACTGAGCAACTGAGCATGCACACACTGTGGCAAAATCACTGCACTGATATCCGATGTTAATAACAGGGGGAATTGGGTGAGATGTGCACAGCAATTCTCTGTTCTGTCTTGGCAATTTTTTTCTGTAAATATAACCACCATTATAAAAATAATGTTATTGAATTACAAAGAATCTAACAAAGGGGAAGAAACCTTCAGGGGTTCTCCAACACTTCTAAACTCAAATTCCTTTTCTTGGGAAGCTCAGCCTTTCATGAACTAGCATTCCCAGGGGGCTAGAGACCAACTGGTAGAGCCAGCAAGAATGGAGAAAGATGGGAAGACTGCGTCTCATCAGGCTACAGAACAGGACGGCTAACAGGAACATTAAAAAAGACAGGGTCAAGCAAAGGAACCAAAGAGAACTCTGAGGGACATCCCTGGTGGTTCAGGGATTAAGACTTCACCTTCCAGTGCACGGGGTGTGGGTTCAGTGCCTGGTCAGGGAGCTACAAACCCCACATGCCTTACGGCCAACCAAAAAATAAAAAAATAAAAACAGAAGCAATGGCGTAACAAATTCAATAAAGACTTTAAAATGGTCCACAGCAAAAAAAGAGAGAGAGAGAATTCTGAGAAATGGCTTAAGTTTGGGAAGGGCTCTGGTTTTGACCAGCAAAATAGCAAACATTCTACAAGGTTCCCCAAAAGGAGCTTTGGTGTGCTTGAAGTCGTCATGGCTGGAGGGACCCATGCTGCTGTGCTCCCTTAGCTTGAGACCTAAGGAGGTTCAGCAGCCCAGGCTGGAACCCCAACGTTGGCTTAACAAGGGTCCCTCCACCAGCCAATGTGTCTAGATGTGGTCAGGCACAGTTCAGTCAGATCTAAATGGATCGGGTGCTGGTCCTCATGGTTGCAGCCACAGATTATTTTCAGATGTCACCTTCAACCCTTGAGCTTTCCCAAGCCCTGGACGGTAGGCTCAGGGGTCCTTGTCCAAACTTGATCCTCCCTGGTCAAGTTCCCAGGGTCAGTCCAAATTAACTTAAAGACAATTGCAATTATATAAGATGTGTCTGGGATAGAATTGATGATTTCTAAGAACCTTTCCAGCTTGAAAAATATTCTCTGAATTTCTCCACCAAATCTGTACACCTAGACTCTTAAATCCCCTTGTCTTTCCTTCTCCAGATTCCTTATTTTCAATTACTCTACAGTCTTAAGAGCTTCCAGCTTTTCCACCCAGACCCCCACAAGAAGAGAATGTCTGTGCTTGAATACCCAGTGTGACCTACAGAGGAAATGCCCAGTGGCCGCACACAGAAGCTACTTTGCAGGTTACAGACTACATTTCCATCCATATCCCCCCATCATCTTTTGGCAAAATGCAGACAGAAGATTAAAGACTGAGGAGGATTCTATCAAGTCAGGCAAAATTAATTAGCTGCAATTTCACTGCTGAGCTACCAGGTAAGTTTCACATTGTGATCACTCCAAGCTTCTGCATTAATGTGACAATAACGTCTTTTAAGTATTCAATATCCCATTTTCCTCCATGCATGGGCAAGCCTAAGAATTAGGTACTAACCTAGATGCCACGCTTGGTTTGGAGCTGGGGATAATCACATTTTGTAGAATGCTTCTCATAGAGAAACACAGCAGCTTCAGGCTTCATTTTTTTCTCCTCCCACCTTTAAATGGGAATAATATCAACCTCACTGGGTTGTTGAGACACTTCTAACACAGCACCTGGCATATAATTAGTGCTCAGTATAGCTTTATATAGCAACAACATTGGTATGTCCCCAACGGCAGTGCAGGCCTCAGAAGAAAAACTTTAGAGGAGTGAGGATTGTGGTATTTGGGTTACAGGTAATGATTCAGAAAGCATGGGGTCCACGTAAAAGGAACAGCAGGTCAGCTGGAGAGAGAACACACGTCTAGCCTCTGTGACCATAGCTCACCCAGCCTGTGCACCTCCCACACTCCCTGAGCCTGACTCAGAGAGCCCTAGACCCCAGCAAGTCTCTGTGTGAAACGAAATCTTCCACACCAGGGTGGGCCCTGGCTCTGCCCCCTGCTGCTCCGTAGAACAGTTCTATAGTTCTTAGTCACTCTTTCCTGCTCGACTCTTTGCCACCCTTTGGACTGTAGCCCACCAGGCTCCTCTGCGCATGGGATTTTTCAGGCAAGACTACTGGAGTGGGTTGCCATTTTCCTCCTCCAGGGAATCTTCCCGACCCAGGGATCGAACCCTTGTCTCCCAAGCCTCCTGCACTGCAGGCGATTCTTTCCTGCTGAGCCATCTATCTGCTTCTAAATGGCGGCCCTGCAGGAAGCATCTTTGCCCTCCCTCCTCATTCCGTCCTCAGTCCCCAGTGCCCAGACTGAAGCTGTGTTGCCTTGTGCTTAATCACAAGACCTCTGAAGTCAAGCAGGTGTGGAGAGAATCTAGTTTGGCCCTGGTCCCGTTATTTTACTCTCTTAAGCCATAATGCCTCTTCTGTAATGTGGAGGATTTAATAGAGAAGACACCTCATAGAGTCTTGTGCATAATTGAACACCCGCCTTAACTCATATTAAGCACTTACTAAATGTTAGTAATTTTCATAAAATGGGGGATTTACAGGAGAAGATAGCTCAAAGAGATTGTGCACAATGCAAGCATAAGTTTTAATGCATATTAAACATTCCATTAAAAACTAATAAATTATTCTTCCTTTAAACTCTGTTGTATTCAAGTTTTCTGACACTTTTAACCATTTTCATAGGTAGATAAGTAAGTAGATAGATAGGTAAATAGGTAGATAGGTAGATAGATATACCAGAAGCTCTCTGAAAGTGTCTAGTTTTCTCCTACCTTACTGGCTGATACTAACTGGTGTCCTCTGTTGATTCAGGCTCTTTGCTGCTGCTAAGTCACGTCAGTTGTGTCCGACTCTGTGCGACCCCACAGACGACAGGCCACCAGGCTCCCGTCCCTGGGATTCTCCAAGCAACAGTACTGGAGTGGGTTGCCATTTTCTTCTCCAGTGCATGAAAGTGAAAAGTGAAAGTGAAGTCGCTCAATTATGTCCAACTCTTCGCGACCCTATGGGCTGTAGCCTACCAGGCTCCTCCATCCATGGGATTTCCCAGGCAAGAGTACTGGAGTGGGTTGCCATTGCCTTCTCCAATTCAGGCTCTTTGGATACCTCCAAATGATGGGTGCTCAGGATTTGTTCAAGGCCCTCAAGTTTCCTCTATCTACCCCTGGCTGTTAATAATATCCCTATGTCTAAGACCAGCCCCAACCATTTTAGCTCTAGCTCAGATATTTCTATTGAGCTCCAGATTCATATACCCAACTGTTTACCTCACATTTCCTTTGTGAGGAAATTCTTTGTACAGTAAAGAATTTAACCTTACCCCCGAAAGAAGTCTAGCCTCTGCCCTTGGCTTCTGAGAGGTTATCTTTAAGCCTTTGAAAATGTCACGCCTGAAAGGAGTATCTTTATTTGCCTAAGAGCCTTGGATCATGCAAAATAGTCTAACAATGAGATTTAGGGTTAGGGAATTTGAGTTATGTGGTATTGGTGAGCCACTGAGAATGGAAGTTAGGATCGGTTACGTGAGCAATCGATCATGCCTACACAATTGTTGCCAATAAAAACCCCAAATCCTGAGGCTCAGATGAACTTTCCCACTCGTTAGCATTTCACGCATATTGTTCACATTAACACCAGCAGAACGATGCTGTCCTGACTGTGTGGGGAGAGGACAATGTAAGCTCCATGTCTGGTATTTCTGGACTCTGCTACAAGCTTCTCCTGTTGGCTGATTTCAATCAGTATTCTTTCCTCGTAGCAAACCATAAATATGGATAGAATGGCTTTCAGTGAATTCTGTGAATCTTTCTAGTGAATTATTAAATATCAAGGCAGTTTTTAAAGTCCCCGAACTTGCGATTGGTGTTGGAGTGAAAGTGATCTTACAGACCGTGCCTTCTAACCTCTTGGTAGGCAAATTCTTGTGGATGTCTAATGGCCTCTCAAATCTAGTGTACCCCAAACAGAAACCTCGATCTGATCTTCCAAAAAGTAAACTAACAGTAAAAAAAAAAAAAAAAAAACTTCAAAAACAAGGCTCTTAGTAACACTTTGCTCATCACCATCAAACCAGCAGAAGGAAAACATACATGGAGTAGGCATGGGGGGTGGGGGGGTGGGGGGGGTTCAGAAGCCAAGACTAGAGGGGCATCTATTATTTGTACTGGCATTCCATTGGCTGAAACATAACCAGTCACACACCTAATATTAGGGTGGCTAGAAAATATATAAGACTTGGGTGCTCAGCAGAAGGAAAAAAAAGCCTGTCGAGTAGCTGGCCATCCCTGCCATACTTCCCAGCAATAGAGGACTGAAGCTCACTCCTCTGTTTCTCCTCTTCACTAGGTTGATTCCTGCATCAGGCTGTCCACCACTGCTTTACCTTTGCCTGGACCTCCACATGACTGGCTCCTTCTTGTCAATCATACATCAGCTCAGATGCTACCTCCTCAAACAGGGCTTTCCTGGGCACCCAGTCAAAAGGAAACTCCACTCACCAGTTACTTTCTGACATTCCCCCTGTTCGAATTTTGTCATGCACTTATGTTAGGATCTGAATCAGTCTTGTTATTCTCGTACTTGTTTATCAGTCTGTACATTAAGAAAGGGCTTTCTTGTTGGCTTGGGTGGTAAAGAATCTGCTTGCAACGTGGGATACTCAGGTTCAATTCCTGGGTCGGGAAGATGCCCTGGAGAGAAGGGAATGGCAACCCACTCCAGTATTCTTGCCTGGAGAATTCCACGGACAGAGGAGCCTCGTGGGCTATAGCTCATGGGGTCACAAAGAGTTAGACATGACTGAGCAATTAATACTTTCACTTTTCATTAGGAAATCTATGAGTGCCTGAGCCTGGCACTGACACGCGAGTATTTTTGAAAGAAAGAATGAATGAATCCTCCTCTATGCATTTGCCAATTCACCAGACATCATCTGAACCATGGAGAAGGAAATGGGAAACCACTCCAGTATTCTTGCCTGGAGAATCCTGTGGACAGAGGGGCCTGGAGGGCTGCTGTCCATAAGGTCGCCCAGAGTTGGAGACAACTGAAAAACTTAGCATGCATCCATGCATTGGAGAAGGAAATGGCAACACACTCCAGTATTCTTGCCTGGAGAATCCCAGGGACAGGGGATCCTGGTGGGCTGCCATCTATGGGGTCGCACAGAGTCGGACACGACTAAAGTGACTTAGCAGCAGCAGCAGCAGCATCTGAATCATGCAACCCCCAGATGAGATTTCCACTGCGCAAAAACACACATCATTTTGTGGTTCCACTGCTTCTTCTGGTAGGCCCCATACTGTCAGGAACACCAAGACCAAAACGCTCGAGCCTTTTGAGGTAGGTCCTAAAGCTCTGATCCTTCTGACTTGTACCTTTCTATCTGCTGTTACTGTCCTAGTGGTAATCTCAGAATTTATTCCTGTTAAAACTCTTCATTTTATATAAATGATACAGCTTGTCTCTGAAAGTCTTTAATGGTCCCTTTGTATTGGTTCTTCCATCCCAGTTGAGTCAGTACATAAGTGGATGCACCCCACAGGGAATGGGAAGCAAGCGGTGTCCTTTTGACTCTGGCTGTTACCCTTGCCCCAAACTTAACATTGCAGATACTGTCCTTGTTCAACTAACTCCAGACAAAATTAATAGGCCCTTGAGCCCAACCTGTCCTTATTAATCTTGAGTCTCAGACTCTCAGGAGCTTTGTTCTTCCTGGACACAGCCTGACAAGGTCGCTGTCCCGCCCATGTGCTCTTCCTCCCACCTCTTTTTCTCGTGCCCTGCGGAGCCTCTGGAATTTCTACAGGGCCCTTGGGTGTCAGTCACTAGGCTTTTCATTAAACAGGCCATGATTTTAAGCATGGGTCATTCACTTACTAGCTGTGTATGATTCTGGGCCTCTGTGTCCTCTTCTCTAAGAAGAGGTGGCCATGCTCACTTGAGGGGCTGTTGTGAGGATTAAAGAAAATAAAATGTGTAAAGCACAGAGCCCAGCACAGAGCAGGACTCTAACAGAAAGCTCGCGTCCTCAAAAGAGGATACGCCTTGTGGGTTCACCAGGTCCTTTAGGTCCTCACATCCAGCCATGCAGGTGTTGACAAAGCAGAGTTGATGCCCGTTTCCTTAGGAATGTTTCTATGTTGGGCATACCTCAGCCATCATCTGGTGCACTCACTACTGCAGACAGGGGCAGAGCACTGATGCCCCACCAGGCATGGGCTTTACCATTCATGATGATGTCTAAAAACAGAGCTCAGGGGGCCTCAGTCCCTTTCCTGGGAAAGGATCAAGAGTCAATAGACTGTTGACCCAGGAGTTTCTATGACCTCTTCACCCCGCCTCCCCCACCCCCCCACCCCCATCTTAAAGCCTTGACCAATATCAAGTTCTGAAAGCTCTCCATAGAGCAAACAGAAGAACCCATCAGTCATCTGAGACACAGTTCTACCAACAGCCCATCCTGGGATGCACCATCCCCTGGAGGGAGGGGGGCCCGTGACACTGGACACGGGCCACTTTCTTCTCACTGACTAGGAAGAGAGGTGAGAAGTCTGCAGGTCTGCCAACAGATCAGGTATAGTCAGGGCGAAACCAGGTCAGGACAGGAGCCGACAGTAGCCACCTCACATCCTCCATCTCCTCTCACCAGCTCGAGGTGTCTTTGTCCTGGAGATTCCCTTCGGTACCAGTTGCAGAGAAAAGGCCAACACAATAGTGGAAGAGAGGGCAGCTGAAAGGTATTTCTTCTAGGAATAAAAGTAGCTGGTAAAAAGTGAAAGGAATCTTGTTCTTTTCATTGCGGCATTTTTTCCTTATGAATCATTGTATTGGAAAGGTCACTCTTTGAGGCTGATGGCTTTCATTGGAATACATTTGCTTTCCACTCCTCAGTTGTGGGGCCTGCACATCACAAGACAGAGAAGCTGAAGAGACGGCTACTCTTCTAAAATCTTAAATTGCAACCGTGTGAATAGCTAAAATAAAGCTTTCTGAGGCTCTGAAGTTCTGGCCTTTTAAAAATTGAATTTATAGGTTACTCCTCTTTCAGATGTCCCTTGCCAGTTCTGGCTTGTGAAAAGAACCATAAGCCCTGAGTGAGAGGCTGGTTTTCCAGAGCCTCTCAGGAGGCAGCAATTCTGGTTCATCCGTCCACATACTCATCATGTATCCACCCATCCAGACACTCATCTGTTCTTGCAACAACCATTGGCTGAGTGCCAGCCTCTGGCCTGTACAGCATCCGTATAGCAGGAAATTCATAGCGGTGGTCCCTGGTCTCGCGGAACTGGTATTGAAGGTGAGTGAACTAGTAAAGCAGTGTAGCAGGACGATTTGTTATAAATACACTATAGCCTCATTTAGAAATGCCGTTGTTGTTATCCAGTCACTAAGTCGGGTTCGACTCTGTGACCCCAGGGACTATAGAACCTACCAAGTTCCTCTGTCCATGATATTTCCCAGACAACAATACTGGAGTGGGTAGCCATTTCCTTCTCCAGAGGATCGTCTCAACCCAGGGCCTGAACTCACATTCCCTGCTTTGCAGGTGGATTCTTTACCACTGAGCCTCCTGGGAAGCCTCCATTTAGAAATACACGATATATTTGCTAGAAATATACTATAACTTTGTTTAGCTTAAACATACTATAACTGTGTCTTATCCCCCTAAAGAGATATTTAGGGCATTCATTCCTGGAGTCTTGGGTTTCTTTTACCTAGTGGATATGTACATGAATGAGTTTTTGTTTTAAATTTTTGAGTGAATGGTCCCTCACTGCCCATGAGGGTCACCCTGCAGCCGCTGTTTTCAGCCTACACAAAGCTTTTAAAGACACTGGATGTGGGCAGGTGAGAGACCCCAAATAATCCTGATGTTAACCACTCACCCTCTGCAGGCAGTTGAGTCTGTGAATGTTCTCTGTATACACAGTGAAGAGAAATTGGGCTGGCAGAAGTTCTCAACCTTGGCTGCGAGTTAGTCACCTGGAACTTTTAAAAATCACTATGCCCAGACTGCATCCAGACCAATTAAATCAGAGGAGCTGGAGGTGAGAGCCAAGCATGCGTTTTTAAAGTTCCCCAGAGGCATCCAATGAGAACAGCTAGTCTTAGCAGAAGAGCTGGCAGCTTTAAACGCTGAGGGTTGAAAGAAGAATTATTTCAGCCCTTTAGGATGGGCTGCAGAAAGGGAGGGCTTGGGTTTCTGTTCCTAATGGGAGCCAGATCATCATCACAGGGTCCTTCCCAGGGAAGCAGTGATGCCATCAGCAGAAGGAGCAGAGCAAGGGGCACGGCAGCCACCATGGTTCACGGAAGCCCCGAGGCACTTGTCTGAGGAGAACCCAGGAACGGCAAGACCTCGTGGGCAGAACTTCAGGGCTGGGTTTTACATTATTTAGCAAGTTTAGGACACGTGCCCCTTTTGTACCTCAAGTATCATGTAAGTAATTCATCCCTTTTACCCACTCAGTGGTCAGCTAGGGTAGCAAGTGCTAAGAAGGAGACAGACCCTTGGTTGTGGTAAAGAGGGTCACAAGCTGGCTGGTACTCTCTCTTTTACCAGCACCCATCAGCCAACCTCACCTGCCTCGGCTCCCAGCCACATCCCACTGGGTCACATCCTCTGAGCACTTTAACTCCAAAGCAGAGAGAAGTGGTAGGTTGGGAACACTGGGCTCCAAGTAGCCAAGTCCTCCTAAGACTTAATTCTTCCTTTAACTACAAATTTCAAGGGTGATGCTCTTCCTTAGGTCCCCTTCCTCCTACCCTGTTGCCTGCTGTACCCTCTCCCCACTCCACGCTCCAGCTTCCTTCCCAAACAAAGAAGGTAAAAGTGTCTGAAATATTTGACCAGCCCCTTTCCCTTCTGCGAAAAGGGAATTTTCCCACCCCTCTGAATTTCTCCTGCAGCGTGTGGCTTTAAGAACCTTCCCTTGCTTACTGCTAGGATTATTCACCATATTTCATAGAAATAAAAAAACTATAAGCTTGTTCTCTCTGTTGGCACAGCCTACAAGGAACAGCTGGCAGCTTTGTAAATGACTCCATTAAATCCCATCTCTGTAGTGGGGCAAAGATTTCCACAGCCCAGTGCTTCTCCACCTCGGCTGCAGTTGGAATCATCTAGATGAATTTTTAAAAATAAGATGCCTAGGTCCACAGCTTACCTCCATAGATTTTGTTTTAATGAGTCTGTGAGGGGCAGGGAGGGCTGTGCAAGACAACTGACTTCTCAGCACTCCATGTGAGTCTACAGGGTGCCCCAGGTGGAGAACCCCTGCAGTGGAGCTGACTAATGTCATCTGCCCAGGGAGCATCTCTGAAGTGCCATGATCAGGGATGCAACTTGATGAAATAAAGCTACATCACTCATCCTCCAGGGGGTCTGCAGGTTCCCATCTGGTGCTCTCACTGCCTCCAAACTCACCTCCAGTTGGTACAGGCACTGCTGCGGCCACCCCATCTCTATGCAAATATATGTTCCAGGGTGAAATATCTTTACTTGATATACTTTTCAATCAGCAAACCCTCTCTGAGCATGTAGAATAAGACGGGGGCGGTATATACAATAGCCAGCTCTTGCCCTTCCTCGAAGAGCCCCATGTCCAACTAGAGGGATGAGCAGGTGATCAAAGGCTGACCTGTCTGCTAATGCATATAAATTCAGGGTGTACAGTGGACTTCCAGGGAAGGGGCAACAACAGGTGCTGCGGTAGAGACGGCTGCCTGGAGGAGGCAGGTCAAAAGTAGGGTGGAGAATAGAGACCAGTAAGGCCAAAAGGAGAGCTTCCTAAGGAAAGGCGAAAGAGAAAGGACAGCCCAAGGGCAGGGAAGGTGTGACAATGGGAGGAGACGATGGGAGAAACCAGGCAGAGAAAATTGGGTCTGACCCCACGAACCTATCACAACCCCGTGAACTGAGGCCACCACCATTGCCTCTCCAGGACTTTGCACCTGCCTCGTGCTTATCTGCAGAGGCCCTGCCGCTGGGAAGGATACAGTCAGTATTAGGAGAATTTGCTGAACCATAACCCGAACTATCGCTCACACCCAGCAAATTAACAAAAATGCCTCAGTACCAGCTGATTTCCAGACCACCATATTTCACAAATGTGCTTTTTGTAGGCTATTGGTTCACATGGAGATCCAGACAGCGTCCACATATTGCATTCAGTTGACGTGTCTCTTAAGTTTCTTTTCATCCAGAAGTTACTTCCCCACCCCCAATATTTTTCTTATGTCATTTCTTTTTTCAAAGAAGTCGGGTCATTTGTCCCATAGCATATCCCTCATTCTGAAGTTAACTCTCTACATCCTCACTTGAGGTGCAATTTAAAAGCATAAACAAACAAAAACAGGCAGAGAATCATCAGGACAGGGAAGAGGCAGGGAAGCCTACCTAAGAAATAGTCTCTAGAAAAAGAGAATAACTGAACCATTAGCTCCCATTTATGTTAGTCCCTGAGAGGGAAAATTAGAATAAAGCTCTTTCCTTCCCAAGCCTATTCATAGTTCCAAACTTTGGAAACCTGTTGAGAAAAACAGTTAATGGAAAGAAAGGGCACATGAGCTAGGAGGGAAATGGCAGTGAGGTTTGAACCAGCCTAGAAGACTTGAAGAAGAATCCCAGCTGTGAAAGAAGTATTTCAAGTGGTCCCATCCTCTGCGGACACCTTTTAGGGGCAGAAGAGATCAAAGTCTTGTTCAGCTGTAGACAGGGACCCACACTGCCTCCTGCAGGTGAAACTCCTTCAACACCAGCACTGAAATCTCAGCTGGGATTTCCTTCAGAGCTTTGGAGAAAGCAGGAGTGTAGGAACAGCTTCCTACTGTGTGTGCTGACTCGTTAGAGGAGAAACAAGGTCTAAAATGTCCTGAGCCAGAAGTCAATCAGTGAAAAAGTCTGCAAATCATCAGATATATACAATTGATGGTGGAGGCCAGCATTCTCACTGACATTAGTCCAAATGGAAGTTCTCTCCTCTCGAGAAGACACTTAAGAAGACTGGGTATAAAGTTATAAATGCACCGTATATTTTCTTTGGGGTAATGGGAATTGGCTAAAATACGATTGCTTCCATTTTTCTGTTTGTACAACACAATCCTGTAGTGATACTACAATGTGTCTGCGTCTGATGCTTGTTGTTTGGTTGCTAAGCTGTGTCCAACTTTTTGTGACCCCATGGACTGTACCCTGCCAGGCTCCTTTGTCCACAGGATGTTTTTGTAGGCAAGACTACTGGAGTGAGTTGCCATTTTCTACTCCAGGGGATCTTCCCAACCCATGAATCAAATCTGTGTCTCCTGCATTGGTTGGTGGCTTCTTCACCACCGTGCCGCCAGGGGAGGCCCATCTGATGTTTATACATCCCAAATATCAAGATGAAAACATACATTTTGATCAACTCTGTTGGAGGAAGCAATAGCTTATCTTTTTAATTTATTTGCAAAATATTATCAAATGACAATTTTACAGAGATGTAATCAAAGAATATGAAGCTAAGATATGTAGGAAGTTGAAAGTGCCAGAGAGGTGTGTTAAAAAGAGCTATTTAGTGAAAACATTATCCCATCTTTTTGAACTTGAGGGTGTTTGTCGTATTTGGCAACTTATTTAAATTTGTGTTTTGTTGTTATTTCTTTTCATATTTTACATATTCATTTTTGTACCAAAAACAAAAAAGATTAGGCAAAAAAGTGAAAGTTATAAAATGAATGAATTATAGATGAATTAAGGAGTGATAATTAGCTTTGCACAGTTTGATTTAACAAAATAATTCTTTTAAACAGACAATGTTCTCTTGGGGCATTTTAATTATGACTTCACAAAATATTATAGAGGTGATCACCTCTATCACCTGAGGTGATCTTATGCAGCTTATTCCTCAGGTAGCTGAGAAAAGGACCACAGGTCCAGAATGACACTGGGAGTCTGCAAAGACAGAATTAGAACCCAGGATTCCCGCCCCCAGTCCACATGCTCCTGCGTCCACAGGTTTACAGGCTATGGAGAGGTGCATGTGCTTTTCTGGGTGGCTCAGACAATAAAGAATCTGCCTGCAATACAGGAGACCTGGGTTCGTTCCCTGGGTCAGGAAGATCCCCTAGAGAAGGGAATAACAACCCATTCCAGTATTCTTGCCTGGAGAATTCCTTGAACAGAGGAGCCTGGCGGGCTACAGTCTATGGGGTTGCAAAGAGTCAGACATGACTGATCAACTAACACTTAACTTAAAGCCATCATTTACCCTGAAACACACATATTAACAAAACCCCCTACACCTCTGGGCCACAGCTCTAAGTTCCCCAAGCTAAGCAAGCAGAGGGCAGGGCTCTTTCACCTGACTGCGTTTTCGTGGGTGATGTAGCTACCATACACACCTACCTAGGATGGTATCCAATATGTAATAGACATTCAGTACATAGTGTCTATTACTGTTATATGAATTTTCTCCCCATAGGTTCTGTGTCCTTAGCAGGTTACTGCTTGTAGATACCGGTAAAATGCTGTGACTTACACAAACATGCAAATCACAGCATCTCAAACTTATGGACATCACAGTTTCATTTTATTAGCCCCTCATGGCCAAGGTGAGATCCACCTACAATTGTAAACCCCTGAGGCTGTGGATCATACAGGTAGTGTGACTTCCTACATTACACCCGTCCTACTGCCATGGTCTGAGACTCCCACCTGTCTTTCCTGCTGCAGGCGAGGCTGCCTCAGCAGATGCTGCAGGTGCCCCCTGCTGGCCAAACCGAATACCACAGCCCAGGTTACCCTTTAAGAGACTCTGGCTCCTCTCCAGCGGTTTAGAACCTGTACAAAAGACGTGGGGCTAAAGTAGAACTTTAATTGAGCTAAAGTAGAACTCCCCACACATAGAGGGGAAGGAAGGTGTCCCATGAGACTTTGTCCTGTACATGCTCAACTGAAACTATGGCAATCAGAACGCCATCCTCAAGATCCTGAAACTATGCAGCCTCGTTGTGGAGCCTAGAGAGGGGCCTTGAAATTTAACATGAACAGACATTTCCTGGGGAATCTTGTTCGAACACAAATTCTGATTAGCTGGTTCTAGGTTTGAGCTTGGGATGCTGCGTTACTAACAAGGCCCCAGGTCATGCCAATGCTGCTAGTCCAAGGACCACACTTTGAGTAACGAGACTGTAGATGAAAGTGCCTGTACTTTGAAGTCAGATAGAATGGTCTGAACCCCTTTTTTTTTTACTCACCAGCCATATGACCTCAGACAAAAATGGTTAAATCATCTTGAACCTTGAATTCTAGGTCTATAAAATGAGCATGTACACACCTGACTGCATTTTTCGTGAGTGATGTAGATACCATATACTTCTACCTAGGATGGTATCCAGTATGTAATAGACATTCAGTACATAGTGTCTATTACTGTTATATGAATTTTCTCCCCATAGGTTCTGTGTCCTTAGCAGGTTACTGCTTGTAGATACCGGTAAAATGCTGTGATTTACACAAACATGTAAATCATAGCATCTCAAACTTATGGACATCACAGTTTCATTTTATTAGCCCCTCACGGCCAAGGTTAGATCCACCTATAATTGTAAACCCCAAGGCTGTGGATCAGTTAGAGCTGGGTCCTTAACAGCGGTCTCAGGCGGCCCTGATGAATGTACATCTTCTCTCACACCCAAACTGGAAAGACACAGAAGAAGCAAGATTGATGCCTCATCGCCACGCTGGAGGTGAGTCGTATTTCACATGTGCTCCAGGCAGACACTGGAACGTGACCCGCACAGAAAATCTTCAGAGGAGCATGTAGAAAGAGACAGTTCTGTGAGCTGGAAGGCTTGGGTTCAGTGCTGTGTCACGGAGCCACCTCAAAGAACCCTCCAAGTTATCTGAGCCTCGATTTCCTCATCTGTAAAATGAGATGATGAAAATAATGCAGCCAAATTAGACACAGAATGTGAACTGCTTTTAAAAGCATCATCCCCATCACCTTGGCTCCCCTTGTGTGAGAAGGGTTAGAATTTAAGATAAATGGGGAGGGATCCTTTCTCCATAATAGTTCTGAACCCAAGAACCCGGGAGTTTAGAGGCAGCAGATGTTCCAGAAATATTTGTTTGTGAATGAAATATACTGCGGTTTATTTTACATCAGAGTTTAGGTTATAGAGTGGCAAAAGTCCATCCCCGCACCCCCTCCCACCCAATTTGGGTTACATTTTGAAGCAGGGAGTGATTGAAACACTGTAATCCCATCTCCACAGCAGAGTCTGTACAAGCCTTCCACCACGACCCTCTCCAGCCCATTGCTGACTGCATCCCCAGTAATTCCAGACTGCCGAGCCCCGGTGCCCTTTTACCCCTCTGCGCCTTTCCCCACGCCCCTACCTTCCTCTCCCTCAACCCTCCCCAAACTTCTGACTCAAGGACCATTCAGAGCTTTTAGTTTCAACAGAGTCTGTTCCTCAGTGACATAAGCAGTAGAATAGCATATCAGAGGATATCGGGGAGCTGAGAGAATCACCTAGAAGGCTGGAGAGAGTGGCTGGGCAGGTGGAGGGCGATGTAGGAAATCACAGTCAGAACCACAGCCAAGACTTCAGTGCAAAACAGCCCAGGGACCACCCTTCTGCTGCCACTACCAAGCACAGGAAGCATAGGTGTGTGTTCCACCAATACCCCCCCAAGGCTGGCCCTACCCTCACACCCCCACACCCATCACCGATCCAGGAAGTGAGACTGGGCAGACTGTGTGGGTGGGCAAGTCTGGGGGACTTCGCCCTTCTTACCAGGAAGGCAGAAAATGGGGAAATCGGGCTTCTCAACTTCTGTGGCAGAATCCTGCATTCCAGCCAGACCCACTCAGATAAAGGGCTCGGAAACCAGGCAGCCAGATAGATAACAGAACTTCCCTGCTATACCTTTCTCTGTGTCCTGGGTCTATATTCCCAGCACCCCTTAAATCTGATCATGCGGTTTTATATTTTTCTAACTAGGTTTCTCTGACTGCCTTAGGACAGACTCCCCAAAAACAGACCTTGGGAGGAGAAATCTCATACAAATGATTTATGAAGGAAATTCTCCAGGAAAGATCCATGAGAGAGTGGAAGCCAGGACAGGAAGAAGAGAAGGCCAACAAGGAGGCGATCTTGGGCAAAAGTAAAGCAGGGTGGTTTCAAGCTGACCTCCAAGAGGACCTCAGGAGGGTAAACTATGCCTCAGAATTGGCTCAGCTCAAGGTGAGGGGCTGGGCTCCCACACTCAGGACCCAATGGGCACTGGTTAATGGCAGCCAGGGTTGGAGAAGGAAGGTGTAAGTCCAAGCACATCCTGGTACAGTGGCTCCAGTAGCCCTAGCACCAGGCTCCAGGAAGACTGGCAGGTGCCACCGAAAGCACAGTGTTGACTGAGGCAAAGATGAAATGAGGCCCAAGGGGGATGGGTGGGGCTCTGACTCTGTTTGCTCCTGTGGCCTCATTCCACTGGAGCCCCTCAAGATCACTGCCTGGTGCTGATTTAGCCTTCTGTTCCCAGCCCCCAGTGCAGGGCAGGAGCTTAGAAGGCATTGAGGAAATGTTGGAAAAGTGAATAAATGCTGGCTGTAAGGGGCTTATTGCTTCTGGGGTGCAAAACAAAGCAAAAAGATGAATGCAGACCCTGACGGGAGGCGAGCAGGCAAGGGTCAGGGAATCCCAACCTGGGATTTATATTCTCTTCATTATCGTGCAAGTCCTGGCCACACTGTCTCTGACAAAGGAAAGAATTCGTGGCGTTCCCAAGGTCAGAGGGGACTTGTCTTTGGAAAGGGTCTAGTGTGAAGTGAACACCTGTCTCTGGAATGTGAAAGAGCATTTGGAGTTCTCAGGCACAGCTGGCCCACAGCTACCCATCCCCTCAGGAAGCGCCTAGAAGCTGGAGCTGATGCGGATGGCTTCTAAAGTCACATACAAGGCCCGGAGGCCACAGGCGATTTGCTTCAGCAGCTCACTTCTTGTCGCCTTCTAGCAGGTGGAAGGCGGGACTGGACAGGCTTGTAAGCCCCTGACGAATGTGCTTTCACAGTAGAGCTCCCAGAAGAATTCACCCTGGCTGACTCTGGAGAGAGAGTTATTTTTAATCCTGTACCTTTGGATTGGCCAACCTTAGAGAAAGAACAGAGCTGGTGGGGTGCGGGCAGAGGGAAGGGGGGCAATCTCCCCCTTCCACTTTGGGATCAAGAAGAAGGCAGAGTGTTTTAGCACAGGCTTGATTTGGGATGCCAAAGAGATCTGTGTTCATCCAGTCTGAGGCCCAGATGGTAGCCCTGTGAGTGTGGCAGACCCCCCAAGAGAAGGGACCACTGATTAAGGGTCACCGCAGCCCAGGTCATGTCATCAGCAGGCCGGTGCGGAACACCATCATCAACCTCTGGAGTTAAGGGCCACTGTGATGGTTAATTGTATGAGCCAGCTTGGCTGTGCCACAGCACCCAGATAATGTGGCCAAGGATTTTTGCAAGGGTGTTTTTGGATGTGATAAACATTTAAGTTGGTGGACTTTGGATAAAGCTGCTTGCTCTCCATGATACTGGTAAATCCATCCTGGGAAGAAGAGACTGGGAATTCACTTACTTTAACCTGAAATAACCAAATTTTATTCAGAAAATGGGGACTTGATGTAAAGCAGCTTTAACTGCAGAAAGTTAAAGTGGCATCTCTCACACAGTTGCCTAAATCAGGAAGACAGTACATGTCGTCATCGTCACCAAGACAGCATGTCCACACTGTCCTGTGCCCCACAGAGGGGACACTTCACCTCAGAAACACAGAGTCTCCACTTACTTAGCATAGACTGATGCCGAGGCCCAGCCCAGACCAAGGGGTTAGCATCTCTAGAGTAGGAACATTACTGTCTATTTGGCTTTTTTGTTTTGTTTTCAGGATCCCTGGAAACTGCTTTAGATCATCCTGTTCATGCCCATCCTGTAACTCTGTGAATGGACAATTTCCTGGCTGGGCAGACAAAAACAGAACTGAGGTCCCTTCCCCTCTTTGCTGGTTTGTTTCCCTCTTATTGTGCAAAGTTTCAAATACAGTCCAATTAGACTCTGCCTCCAGTCCAAACTGTACTTGAGCTTCACTTCTTCCTTCTAATCTGCAGAATTTACACTAGAAATTTCATTCCATGCTCAGATTAACCAGTGAGGAAATGACAGCCATTTTAAATGGCCATCCCCTTGTTCTGCCAAAACCATAAAGCAACCACACAAAGGAAATGGACAGAGTCACCTGGTAGGGGGGACCCAAAGCCTCCACAGCGTCCCAGCAGCAGAGCCCTGGCTTCCTGGGCAGGGACACTGAGCCACAGATTCAGGGGAAAAAAACCCTCGTGATGCTCAGACTATACCGACTCCAAGTGTGTGCTTGTCTGATGAATTTCCCTTGTCTCCTATTATTGCTTTGTCTTTGGAGATTCAAACAAGGAGAAAATCTATACCATGGAAAAAGTGGAGAAAGTTAGAAATGAAATAAACCTTTAACTAGAGGTTGTTCAAATGATCACTGCCAGAAATGTATGAAGAATGGGCTCAGTGCTAAAAATGATGATACTAGAAAATCCATGAAAAGCAGCATAAACTAAAGAATGTCAGAGTGCGGAGGATATGGTGGACTGCCATCCCGGGGTCCGGTGACCACCACCAGGCGGTCTGTCTCCCTCAGGTATGGGGGAAAGGTGAGGGTCCTTGTGGTGGAGATGCTGAAACACTACAGCCAAGTTTCAAAGCCAGAGGTTGGGTGATAAGATATGGCCTCTGCCTTCAAAAGCAAAATAAAAAGATCTGTTAATGGACTTCACAAGTGGACCTAGAAAGGTGACTGTGGTGGGTGGGACAGGACAGCAGGCAGAGACACTGTCTCTGAATACATACAAGGACTCAAGGTTGGCAGGAAAAGCTGGGACACCTTCAGACTAACTTTGTCCCCTACCCAGATACACTCCTGGCTCCTCCACTTTTGGTGGCTGTCCTGTGAAGAGTTCACCAAGAGTTTCAGACCCTCTGGCCACAGGCAGGATCAGCCACTGGGGCACCCAGCAGAGGTTAGAGACAGGGAGCAGGGTGAAGGCAGGCTATTTATTTCTTGCCCCGGCTGCCTCCCCTGCAAGGTCACGTCAGCTGGCTCCGTCCCCAGACACAGCCTGAGCTGCTCAGAATGGCTGGCTGTACATGTCCCTCTCTCTACATGCTGTAACTGCTCTCCCTTCCTCACAACATGAGGGCCTGGGGTACCAGGTGTGATGCCTCTAAGCCACTGCCCTTTCCACCATGGGTCCCCTACGCCCTCACATTTGCGAATAAAACTTCATCCAGTGCCCCTTGTTGAGGCCCCCTCATCCTTCCTACTGGGGCCCCAACTGACGTAGACACCAACAGCCCCTAGATCTTTTCCTGGGTGTTCTCAGCTGTCACTGAAAAAAAAAAAAATCACATATGCAGTGAGGGAGAAAATGATTCCATTTGGAGAAAAAATTGAGACAAGACAAAAAGCTTATAAAAAGCCTATGAAATGTGTCTCCTAACTTTTTCTCCTTTTTGAGTCACCATTGTACTTTTAGTACAATTGGTTAAAAATTAGTGTTCAGAGGCTTTTAAAATTGTTGGGAGAAATGATTCCTCCCTTAAACCAATAATTGAATTGCTTAATTGAGAACATAAATCTCTGTTGTGAATATTGACAGCTTCTCTTGTACGGCTCTGTATGCTACACCTACCAGCCTGGGTGCCATTGTTTTATAGACGCATCAGGTAAGTGCGTTTAACACAAAGCATTCCTCCCTTGGTATGTACTAAGTAATAAAAGTTAAGTTGTTCCTAAAATGATTTTTGTGTTTCTGTTTCAGCTGTGAGTTAGCCTCTGTTTTTTAAGGTTAAGAATGTTTCTAATGCAGACTGTCATTAATTAGTTTCCCCATGGCCCTTGTGTTCAGGGATCCCGTGCCTCCTGAACAAATTGCTAAGCGGTTAATGGAAAACGATATTTTGTCCGGCAGACTGGGGAATGTGTCTGATTTATTTCTAAAACGACGTTTTAGAATAGGGCCCTGGGTTGCTAGATCACGGCCGTTCGTATGGGTTTAGTTATTTGTTCAAATACTAATTTTTGTATTTCAGCATACTCTGTTGGTTTTGCTGTGTGTTTTTATTTGCTTGTAAGCCACAAATGTTCTTTACTTTTCAAGAAGCCTTAGAAACTGGAAATGAGGAGAGAGGCCTCATTAATTAGCTCAGAGAACGTTCCGTAGTTCTGTTCAACAACCACTAGTAGAACCAGAAGGCTGAAAACAGTACACGTGCAACATGGAAGGGGGTGGGCCCCCAGCAGCTGCGCGGGGGGAGAAGAATCACTAGAGAAAGGCGAAATGACAAGCAATAACTGCAGCCAATCAGAACAAGCCAAATGGGAAAAGCCCACCAAAACCCCATGATGATGTGAGAATTAAAAAAACAATTAACCAGGGTCACACCGGCATAAATAGCAGTGTGAAACATCAATTAGAGTCAAGAAAGGATAGATGAGGAAAAAACCAAGTTATAGAAGGGCTAGGCTGAGTTTTTGGCCAACACCCAAGTTAGGGGTACAAATTGCTTGCAGAAGTGTCCGAGACATTGGCTGATGAGTGAGAATCTAAGCAGAATGAGTCCCTTATGATGAGTTTAGCCGTACAGATACTCAGTTCGTGTGATAAGGGAGGAGTAGATTACAGATGCTAAAGAGCGCCCCCCTCCACACACACACACACACACACACATATGCAGCCCAGGTTTGGTTCTGAAGGAACTTGTAGATCACAGGGGCTTTTAAGCCTTTCTCCTGGAATATAGGCATGCATACACTCATGCACTTTTATGCTGCCATACCATTCTTTGGAAGGAATGATGCTGAAGGTGAAACTCCAGTACTTTGGCCACCTCATGCGAAGAGTTGACTCATTGGAAAAGACTCTGATGCTGAGAGGGATTGGGGGCAGGAGGAGAAGGGGACTACCGAGCATGAGATGGCTGGATGGCATCACTGACTCGATGGGCGTGAGTCTGAGTGAACTCCAAGAGTTGGTGATGGACAGGGAGGCCTGGCGTGCTGTGATTCATCGGGTCGCAAAGCATTGGACATGACTGAGCAACTGAGCTGACTGAACTGACTGAACCATTACTCACGCCAGTTTTTCCTTGTTTCTAGAAGCCTCTTTTATTCTTCAACCATTCAGATTTGGATGCATGTTGGTGACCCTCAGTGAATTACTCTTCCATCTCCTCTGCTTCCTCCTCCTGCTTATGGGGGATGCAAGATGAGATGTCCATGGAGAGGAGAAGCCCTTTGGTGAACAGGCTAAGGGTCCACCATAGATAAGCTTGCTACCTCCCCCTTCTACAGAACATGGATGCTCCTGAGGCCTTCTCTCCTTCAGCTCCCCTAGAGTGGGGCCACTTTGATGGCTGGGCCTCTAACATGTGATGCCTATAGGGTAACAAATTTTCCTTCGGAAGAGTATCTGGAATAACCATTTTTTTGAAGGGGGGTTGTTTTTTAAGTTATTTTTTAATTTTTAAATTTATTTTTTAATTGAAGAAAAATTGCTTTACAATGTTGTACTGGTTTCTGCCATACAACAATGCAAATCAGCCATATATCCCCTCCCTCTTAAGCCTCTGTCCCCTCCTCCCATCCCACCCCTCTAGGTCATCACAGAGTGCCAGGCTGGGCTCCCTGTGTTATGCAGCGACTCCTGACCAGTTATTTTACACATGGTAGTGTATATATGTCAGTTTGGCTGTGCCAAACTTAGCTGCAGCATGTGTGATCTTTGATCCTCATTGCCACATATGGGATCCAATTCCCTGACCAGGGATCAAGCCCAGGCTCCCCACATTGGGAACGCAGAGTCTTAGGCACTGGAAGTCCCTGGCATAACCATTTTTGACTCTGTCTCTGGCTCTGAAACCTCACCATTGTCCACATTATACAGTTTCCTAGAGTATAAGCTCATAGCCCAGCAAGTCCATGAGCTCATCCTGTGAGATGATGTTAGAAATGGACATGGACTATTGCCCACAATGGCGACTCTCACAGCTGATCTTAGCATGGTCAACAGAAAAGGGACATTCAGCTGTTATCAACTGTTTATCATGGATCCCATACTTTACAGATATCATCTTTATAAAGCCCACCAAAGAAAGCCCTCCTGGAATATATGTGTAACCAAAGTTAGACTGATCAGCTGGCTGCAGCAAGGGGAAGCACATAGCAGAAGAACCGTGGGAGTTAGATAGGATAACTTGTTGGAGCTGAAGTTGATCAGAGCATAACCTTGGCAGGGATTGGTCAGAATCTATAAACTACGGAGTGGCTGAAACACCCAAGAGATCTTTAGAACACACGAGTCCTGTAAATACTCACCCAAGTTCATACCAGCATTACTCACAACAGCCAAAAGGTTGACGCAACACAGATTTCTATCAACAGAAGAATGGGTAAGCAAAATGTATACACTTACAATGGGACATTACTCAGCCTTAAACAGGGAAAAAAAAAAAAAAAAACTGGTACTTGCCACAGTATGGATGAACCTTGAAGAAATCGTGCCAAGTGAAACAAGCCGGTGGCAAAAGGCCAATACAGTGATTCCACCTACATGAGGTCCCTGGAGTCATCACATTAACTCAGACAGAGAGCAGAAATGTGGTTGCCGGGGGCTAGAAGAAAGGGAGAATGGGGAGTTACCATTTAACTGGTTCCGTTTATCTGTTTTGCAAATCACAGAACAGTTTTGCCAAGATGTGATTTTTGTTTGAATTCTCAGTTCCCCTACTTCAGACTAGCTGTTAGCAGAGCTGTTTTTGAGCTTATCCATCTTGCTTGTTTGTTCCTCTTAACAGATGAAAGTAGTGGATTCAGGATGCCAACCCAAGGAAGTGGTGATGCTCAGCTTGGGCTTTTCAACCATAGGACTCCCCTACAGGTGAAAGCAGCCTTTTGAAATCCACACAGCCCATTTGTCCCCAATCCATAACAAATGCAATCTGACAACAACGACTATTCCAGGCACCATAAAACATACAGCTATATGGCATTGCTTGGCCTCCAGGCCCTCACAGACTGAAGGACAAAACAAACAGAACTGTAGGGAAGTATGATTCACTCGAGACAGCAAATGACCCTGTGCCCTTGTAAAGCATCTATATACTGTGACAGTGCTTGCTTATGTTTGGTTAAAATTCTTTGACAAAGAAACAGGCCTCTTCTTTGATTACTAGAGATGAGTTTCAAATTTAAAATGGAAACATGTAACACATTTACTTAGGTTTCTCAGACATATAAACAATGGTGTTAGCATCTTTCCTAAGGAGTAGAATTTAGATAAAGCAGAAAAAGAAAGTAAAAGTAATTTCTCACATACACACCGTAACTTAATGCTGAGGTCATCAAATTTTTCCATAAAGGGCTAGATAGAAAATATTTTAGGCTTTGCAGACCATAGGCAGCCAAAGACTAGGTAAACAAGCTAGCAAAGCTGTAGTCCAATAAAACTTTATTGATGGACACTGAAATTTGGATTTAATGTAACTTTCACAGGTCATAAAATATTATTCTTCTTTTTAATTTTTTCCAGCCAACTGAAAATATAAAAACCACTCTTGGCTCAGGCTGTAGAAACACAGTAGAGAGGCTGAATTTGGCCTGCAGCTTTAATTTGCAAGGCTTGCTTCTCCAATTGTGGTGAAGGTCCAGCAACATTGCCAGCTCCTGAAAACTTGTTAGAAATGCATACCTTCTGGCCCCACCCCACAGCCACTGGAGGACATTTTAGTAAGTTCACTTCAGTTTAGTTCAGTTCAGTTGCGTCCGACTCTTTGCAACCCCATGAATTGCAGCACGCCAGGCCTCCCTGTCCATCACCATCTCCCGGAGTTCACTCAGACTCACGTCCATCGAGTCAGTGACACCATCCAGCCATCTCATCCTCGGTCGTCCCCTTCTCCTCCTGCCCCTAATCCCTCCCAGCATCAGAGTCTTTTCCAGTGAGTCAACTCTTCGCATGAGGTGGCCAAAGTACTGGAGTTTCAGCTTTAACATCATTCCTTCCAAGGAACACCTAGGGCTGATCTCCTTCAGAATGGACTAGTTGGATCTCCTTGCAGTCCAAGGGACTCTCAAGAGTCTTCTCCAACACCACAGTTCAAAAGCATCAATTCTTTGGTGCTCAGCTTTCTTCACAGTCCAGCTCTCACATCTATACACCTGTGTTTATTTACACATCCGAGACTGAAAAGCACTGGTGTGAGGCCTACACAGGCTCCAGAGCCAGACTGGTGAACCCCAGTTCTGTAAGACAACTTCTCTGGCAAGTGCCCCTGGGAAAGTTCTGAGCTTCTCTTTGCCTCGGTTTCCCCACACGCAAGATGAGGGTGATAGCACTGTTTCCCTCAGCATGGCTGTGAGAATTACACTTACACACAGAACGCAGTGTTTGTCGTTAGTTACAAAATCGTGTGTTATTTTCCCAGCAACTTCTCTGAGACCAGGCATTGTGGAGAAACTGTGGCCCCGAGAGTTGGAGACACTTGCTTAGAGTCACAAAACAAAGGTCTTTCTGCCTCCAAATTTATCCTGAGGATAACGAAAGATTTAAGGGTACAGAAGGGGGCATGATCCCCAGGGACTCAGATCTTCCTATTCAATGTATCCTTTCTTGTTTTTTATTTTTTAAGATTTTTTTTTTACATGTAGACCATTTTTAAAATCTTGTTGAATTTGTTACAATATTGTTTATGTTTTAGCTTTTTGGCTGTAAGGCATTTGTAATCTCCAGCCAGGGATCGAACCCACACCTCCTGAATTGGAAGATGAAGTCTTAGCCACTGGGCCACCAGGGAAGTCCCCACACATGTCCCATCTAAGGATTCCCTCTCAGCAGCCCTTCGCAGCCCTTGCTCCTTACATATCCCCTCTCCCCACAGTGTGCAGGTCCAGCTCCACACACAGGGACCGTCCCCCAAATCTTTACCCCAAGTTCCCCTTTCATTCTCTGAAATTTATCCTCCATTAAGTTGCACAGTGTTTTTTTACAACTTCTCTTTCTAGTTGTGGATTGTAAATTTTCCTTCTGCTGAGTCCTGTAGCTGGCTGGCTGTTTTTCATTATATTTGTAGGCCTCAGGGGAAAAAAAATAGGCAATTCCTTTATTTGAGAATCCTGACATTTATTAGCATAATAAAACTCTCAAGATGAGATTGCAGTTTTCCAGACAGTAATTTCATTTGCAGGACAACTTACAAGGAATTTATTTTAAGACCAGGTAAAACCTAAAATCTATGAGACATGCAGAAAATGCGGGCCCTAAATAAAAGGAAATAAATGTGCTGGGCATGGGAAACTCAGCTGTTGTCTCTCACAAGTTAATTAGGGGTGACAGGAACAGCAGCTTAGGGAATCGAGTTTTCAACCCATCCTCGTCTGCTTTCAAAGCTGCCGCTGAATAGAAGTTTCTTCTTGTTAGTTCCTTCTAACACCTCGCAAATCATCACATCCTATCCCCTCAACGCTTGAAACTATGGTCACTACTAAAGCAGCTGTCGCCAGCAATACCTTCCATTTCACAGAACTCTCAGACTTATCATTTGACTGACCTGCCAAGAGGCCTAGTGATGGCCATATAGGAAACCCTCTTCTTCTCAGTTACACTGAACTTCGGTGAGGTTAAATGACATGAACAGCGTCATATGGTTAGTTAAATAGCAGCCAAAACTCTAATTCGATTCCTCAGAGTCTAATAGAAAGAAGGTACTTAATAAGAAGAAGAATCAGGTTTTAAAGCACTTTGAAGTTCAGAAAGCCGATTCCCTCAATCACTTTCCTGCATCCATTCAGGGCCCCTGCGATGCAGTCAAATAGGAGGGAGGCCAACGGTCAGGATGCAGATTTTATAATATAAAACACATTTGTATGATGGATCCTTACCCTGGCTTCCCCAAAATGCTAAGCCTGCGGCACATGCTTATGTGCTGCTGTTTCACATGGGAACAAAGTCCCGAGGGATCAGGAGAGAAGGAAAAAAAAAGCAGAAGTGAGGCAGAGATGGAGGGGATGGTACTGATCCAGCTACTGCTTGTTTCGTCATGACCAGCTGCTCAGTCTTATTGGACTGTCTTAATATGTCTTGCATATGGAGAACTGCTTCGTGGTACAGTCCATCCAGAAGGGAGGAGGAAGGGAGAAGAGCTGATCAGCAGCCTCTGTCTCCCATCGATCCAGGATTCCCTGCATGGGGAATTAACTTCCCAGCTCTCCTTGGTCGCATGGTGTCTCAATGCCTCTGCAGTAAGAGAAGAACAGCCCATAGCTCCACACGCGGCAAGGCACCATTGGCTGAAAGTTCACGTAAAGCTGATCAACACGGTGGGGAAGAGCAGAGCCCACCCAGAACTGGTTTTAGTGGTGGAGACTGGAGTAAAACAAGTAGCAAGTAGCCAAGGTGATCTGAGGAACAGCTGAGGTCAGTGGTGGAATAGAGCATGAGAGATATTTGATACAACTATCACCGATGGCCAGAGTCCTTTCATCCTTTTACTCCACCAAATATAATACTGCCAGCATTATAATACTAGTCAGGTTCAGGGGTGATTTGAACCCAAGTCTGCTTGATTCTATAAAATTCCCTATAAAATTCCCATGATAACATGTCATATACAAATACATATAATCCATAAATGTGAAACACAAGCATACAAAGACACCGATGATGAAAGTTATTGAGGAGTTACTGGGAGAGTCTTCTTGTTAATGAGAAGAATGTGCTCAGTATAAAGATAGTACAAATAGAACATACTCAGTACAAACAGGCAGGCGAGCATGCATCTCAGTCGCTTCAGGCAAGTCTGATTCTTTGCGACCCTATGGACTGTAGCCCACAAGGCTCCTCTATCATGGGATTCTCCAAGCAAGAATACTGGAGTGCTTGCCATTTCCTTCTCCGGGGATCTTCCTGAGCCAGGGGTATAACCCATGTCTCTTGTCTCTATGTCTCCAGCACTGGCAGGCAGGTTCTTTGCCATTCATGCCACGTGGGAAGCCCAGTATAAATGGCCAGTAAAATCAAAATCAAAGGACTGTGAGGATAGAGCTACTCACTTGAGTAACCGGCATAAACAGGACCACATCCTAGAAAGCAAAGGCCACATCAGAGGTCTACAAACCATCCTTGGACTTTTCATTCTCCCTGGGGCTTAGGCACATCTGTAGAAATACATGAAACCACTGCCTCAGTACTGCAAAACTGAGGCCAAGATATGATTCCAAGAAAAAGGAGAGGTGGCAGAAGAAGAGGGAAATACAAAGGCAGGGCAAAGTCATCTGTTCTGGAAGCTGGGACTCAGAAGCCTTACGCAATTCCAATGATAATATCAATGAGAATGACTATCATTTAAAATACAGTACCTATGCCTTCCATATAAATCCTTTACAATATTTCTTCCCTAATCTCCATGACTTCATAAACAGCGACAAACAGAACTTACTAGAAATCATTGCTAACAAGTGTTGGAAAACTTTCAAAAGAAGTGCATTCATTCAACAAACATTTATTGAACATCTACCATAGGTTAAATTCAGAGTTCGGCACTGGAATTATTTGGTTAATTAAAACATGACCGTGTACTCTAGGAGCTCAGTTTAGGGCAGCCCTGACAAAATGGCTTTATTTTCTGAGGTTGAATCTAAATTTTTCAGGAAATAGCTGCATCAGCTATTAGCAATTTCTGTCCTGGGTCAGGAACCACCAACACATACACCATATACTTCATAACTATTGAAATATACTAATCTACTTGTTCCTCTGGGTGTTAGTGGATCTTCCAGAAGGCCATAAGGATTTGAGCTGGGAAGTTCTTGAGTTCAAAAACAGGATGCCCGATGAAGTCCAACTGAGAAGGGGGGAAAGAATCATTCAAACAACAGATGGTAGTCTGGTGGGCTGTCCCTCTGTCCACAGGGTTCCTGCAGCAACTCTCCCCCTGAAACAGTGATGATTTCCTCCTAAAAAGGAAAAAAAAAAAAAAGGAAAATTCACTTTTAATCAGAAAAAGGAAATAAACGAACACCAGAGAGAGACTGGTTCAAGATAGAAAGACTAAGAATATGTATCTCCCTCCTCCTCATTCAAATTTATAGAAATGACAGAAAAAGTGTTCTTAAACAGAAATAAACCTATAAAAGCATGGGAAAATAAGAAGGAAGGCCACCAACAAAGCAAGACCAAAATCAATATGTGATGAGATTGTCAGAGGAGTGAATGTAGGGCGGGCAGAGAACAAGTTGTCAGTGAGCAGGCTGGGGGAACCCCAGGTGGCAGAAGGCTGTGCCTCAGGCAGGTGAGCACGTGAGGGGAGGAGGCCGAAGCAATCCAAACAGTTAAGACAATTCCACTCCCAAAGATGAGCTACTCACTGTCAGCTCCAGCCTTCGCCACCTGAAGAGGCTGTACTTGAGAAACAGGAACTGTGTCCATAGATGAACAAATAGGAATTTCAAAGTTCAAAGACTGCCCCCAAAGCCCAAAACTTATAAACATTTAAGGAAAATCATAACCATAAAAGAAAGATGCCAAACTCGAGCCATTGAAATGACTCCCAAGAAAATATCAGGTTTATAAAACAAAGAGTCTTTCAGAGATATGTATTAAATTCCTCAGTGAAATAAGAAGATAAATCACCCATGAAACAAGAATGGACTATTATAAAATAGAAGAACCCATTAAAGAACCTGGAAATGAAAGGGACGCCCATTTAAGTTCAACACTTTTTTTCCATAGAAGACCTGGAGAGCGGAAGGGACGTAACTAAAGAGCGATTTAGTCGCCAGGAGAACTGACACATCAACACATCAGTAAGAAAAAGACACCTGAGTAGAAAAATGGACAAAGGATATAAACAGATAATTCACAGAAGAAATCCAAGTGGAAAAATCCTCAACATCAGTGGTAATGAGAGAAATGCAAGCTCAACAAGAGTGAGATACACTCTGCCCATCTGGTGGGAAAAAATTAAAATGACTGATAATCCCCAGTATTGGCAGCAGTGTGGGGGAACAGCCTCATATAGTTTTGGAAGAAGCATGAATTGGCGCTACATTTTAGGAGGGTAGTCTGGCAGATCTTTACAGAGTAAAATGTGCATAGTCTTGTAGCCAGCAATTCCAATTTGAGGGACCCATCCCAGAAAAAGATTTGCATATGTGCCCTAAGCGACCCAAACAGCAGTGTTTGTGACCATGGAAACCGGGAAGATACAAAAGTGACCAGCAAAAGGAGGATGGAGGACGAAGCTGGAAGATGCAGCCACGCCAAGGATGTGCTGCACACCTGGACATCAAAAGAGCCCATGGACACATGTCAGCAACAACCAGCTTGCCCTGGTAATACACAAATGTAAGGTACAGTGTTTTCATGCTTTACACAGTGACATCCCATGGAAATCTTCCTGACCCTGAAGAGGTGTGTACTATTATTAACCCTATCTCACTGAGGAGGAAGGGCTTCCGTGGTGGTTCAGTGGTAAAGAATCCACCTGCCAACGAAAGAGACGCGAGTTCAATTCCTGGGTCGGAAAGATCCCCTGGAGGAGGGCATGGCAACCCACTTCAGTATTCTTGCCTGGAGAATCCCCGTGGACAGAGGAGCCTGGCAGGCTACAGTCCATGGAGTTGCTAAGAGTCAGATATGACTTAGCGACTAAACACCACCACTGAGGAAGAAACTAAGGTCCCAAATTTGAATAGTGGCCCAAAGTGACATACAGTAATGAAGCAGGGGTTTAAAACTTGTAGCTTGATTTCAGGGACTATGCTTTCGAAACACGCGTTCAAGGATATATCGTCAAAGTGTTAGTCGCTCAGTCACGTCTGACTCTTTGTGACCCCATGGACTATAGCCCGCCAGGCTCCTCGGTCCATGGAATTCTCCAGGCAAGAATACTGGAGTGGGCTGCCATTTCCTTCTCCAGGGCAATCTTCCTGACCCAGAGACTGAACCCACGTCTCCTGCATCTCCTGCACTGGCAGCAGGCAGTTTCTTCACAACTGCACTACCTGGGGAGCCAGAGCCACGATGAAAGTTAAAAGATTTGCATGCATGAAGTTAAGAGCTGCCCTAGAGACCTGGGGACATCCATGAAGAAAAAGCAATGTGAATTCCAGAGTCCCTTTTGTTGCAAAAACCCAGTGACATGGCCATGAAATTCTGTGAACATTTCTACACCTGCGAAGCTCAGGGAGACGGGGACCCCTGTGTTGTCACAGCTCTCTCTCCTAGAGTCCTGGGCCCCACCTTTCTGGGTCACTGAGCTCCACTGCTGGCTTTCTCACGGGTAGTACTGAAGCCATGTTAATACAAAAGTTGTTTATTTTTATACACACTGTTTGGAAGGCAACATCTCTTCTAATGTGAGGTCCCCGGCAGGGCAACAAATAACAGAGTTGTGGGAAACAAGAACGTGCATACCGCTTCACAGTTACAGGGCGCTGTTACATACAGTCCCCATGCAAGACTCACAGGAGCCAAGCTAAGTATTCTTCATCAGACATTTGTTTGCCTAGTTAGGGGACTTCAGCTCAGCATGAATAACGAAACTGCCTGAGGTCACACACTAAGTGGTAAGGCTGTATTTGGAACAAGAGGCACCAGAAAAGACTGCAGGGTTGCCTGCTCAACTTCAGCTAACCCTGCGAAGCTGCCAGAGGCTTGCCTGGAACATGCTCAAGACGGACATCCTGGGACAAGCTGGGGGTGAGACATGGGCCTGGACAGAAGACAAGTCAACCAGCCAGCCCCCTTCCCACTCAGGTACTCAAGGTGAGAACACGCCTGCGGACCAGGGTTGGAGATGCCCACGTAAGTAGAGAGTTGCCCAGAGAAGAACAGCAATTCCAGAGCCTGGTCTAGACAATCTCTGGTCTCTTCCATCAGGATGGTCTAGATTCCTGTGATCCTAAAGACTTTCTGGGGCTGCCTGCCCACTCTCCATCCTCATCTCTTAGAATGCCCACAGCCTGGCATTTCCTGCCCTCCCCCACATCAGCACCCCTAAGAGGAATACCTTGTGGAAATCAATGAGATCTGTGAGCGTCGCATGGCGATTGGGGTCCACTCCCAGGAAGCTGTAAAAATCCCCAGAGGCATCCACAAGAAAATGCTTGAACCCTTTCTGCAGGCGGTAGGAGAGCGTATAACCCCAGATTTTCTCACTGACCCGGACCAGAAATGCACCCTCGGTCATATTCTCAAGGAGATCTTCGGCATCTTCTCGGCTGATAATTCCTGGTTTAAAAAAGAAAAGAAAAGAAAAAAAATGTCAGCAGATTCTGCAACCCCTTTCTCATCCTGCCATGCTTCCCAGCTCATCCCTGCCCCTCAGCTTCTGTGAAAGGTCTAGAGAAAAGGGGAGCCTCAGGAGCTGTCCAGCAATCCCTTATTCCAGTGAGGGGACCTCTTGGCCTGGAGCAACTAGCAGCGGTGAGCTTGGGGGCAGAGTTTCTACTAAGACCCCAGGTTAGCATGCTTTCCTCCAAATAAAGCCACACTAATTTGGATTAATTGGGTAAAATCAGGCAAGCAAAGAACTAGTAATGAGCCGGAATTTTAGCATCTATCGATTACAAATACAAGTCAACAAACATTGCCCTTGAGATCCTGCTTTAACGAACAGGCCAGAATGACTTATGATTACAACCTTGGTTATCTCTCTGGTACCTGTGGTGAGCACCTGAAAACAACAGTTCCTCTTAGGAAGTAAAAAGATTTCCTGTCTATCTATGGACACAAGACAAACAGTTTCTTAATCGGGGCACAGAATTAAGCACCACTTCAGCTCAAAGAACAAAACATTCTCAGGTTCTGCAGTTCTACACAATGTGGTCTCACCAGAGTATGACAGTCAGGTCTGGCCTCAGAGGTGTTTGTGCATCAGTGTCAATCCCCTGAAAGGCTTTTCAGGAGCTGCTCTCCTCTGGGGAGTACCGGAGGGTCCATGTGTCTGGTGGGTCAGGCTTTGGAGGGCAGAGTGGCGGGAAAAGGAGAGGGAGACTTAGTCTGCCTGTCCACTCCTGCCGGCACCTGCCTACGGGACCTTCAGCCAAGCCCTCAACTTCTCCAATGCCTTTTAACATTTAAATGACCGTCTTAACCTATCTATTTCAAGGGCATGTTATGACTTTCAAGTGAGACCAAGAACTGAAAAATCATTCCATAAACAGAAGAGCTGTGGGAATGTGGGCTCCTGCTCTCTGTGTTATTTGGGGGAAAGGTCAATTTGCAACACAATGAATGTCCGCTTCCACACCCACTTATTTACCATCTACATACATTCAGCAGGGTTCTGCCAGTCACACAGCGGAGGGCAGAGGTGGCTGGGCTGCTCACCACGCTGACACTGAAGGCAGTGCACACTGTCACTCAACCCCCACCACCGCCACGGCACCCCCAGGGCCTCTGCCGCGGTTCAGTGCGGGACTCCCCTCCCCGGTCTTTCCTGCTTCACAGGAGGTGTGGCAGGACTTGCTGGGCCCACAGCGGAGGATGCAGAAGCCACCACACCGGCACAGGTGCCCTGTTAAGACAGCCAACAACACAAACGGGAGCCAACTCCTTCTTCCTGGGCCCGAGGACTTACCCGGAGGCAATCGAGCCGACGACCCCCACCCTAACCAGGCAGGATAAGCAGAAAACCAGGAAGAGAGGGGGAGAGAAGTGGGTGTCCCACCACAGGGCACCCGGAAGATGGCACACACATCCACGCAGGAGGGTAGATGCCCCCGACGGCCTTGGTGGGTTCAGCTGGAGAAGCAGCGACAGCCAAAAGAAGACCAAAGGGCGTCCCAAGGATTTGTCAAAAGACTCGGCAGTGTCCCTCAGCCACCTCCCTGCCCCAATGCCAGAGGACTTAGACCCCCAAGGTGGCTGGGCGGAGGGGTCAGTAAAGGAGATAGAGACAAAGCCAAGGCCTATGAGGAAGAAGGACCAGAAGACATCACCTCTGTCCCAACTCGAAGCACCTCAAGCTGGAGCCCAGTATTGACTGGAGGTAGAGGAGAGTTAAAATGGGTGGATATACTTGATGTGACTTGACTTTTTAATAAGCAAAAGTGACCAGTAACACCAAAATGGCAATGCCACGTCTCAGTTCAGTTCAGTCGCTCAGTCGTGTCCGACTCTTTGCGACCCCATGAACCACAGTACGCCAGGCATCCCTGTCCATCACCAGCTCCCGGAGTCCACCCAAACCCATCTCCATTGTGTCGGTGATGCCAGAGATCTCATCCTCTGCCGTCCCCTTCTCCTATTCTCTGCCATCTAAAACCCGGGAAGATCTTTCCACTGACCTTCATCTGGCAAAGCCTGGCTCAAGAACAGTGGACACCAGGCTCTGAATGTCCGCTTTCTCCCAGCTGACCTGGAACCCTCACTGAAGGATTTCTCTTCTCTCCCAGGAATCACAGGCTGCTGGTTGCCTATACTCCAACTTTGTGTGGGTTAGAAAACACCCTTCAAGGTGGTTGAGCTGGAAAAAGGTGCCTCTCTGAGCCAAAAGACTAAGCTTACATTTCTGCCCTTCAATTTGTTCTCCCCTAAACCAGCCCCCATTGAAAGTGAAAGTTGCTCAGTCATGTCTGATCTTTGTGACCCCATGGACAATACAGTCCATGGAATTCTCCAGGCCAGAATACTGGAGTGGGTAGCCTTTCCCTTCTCCAGGGGATCCTCCCAATCCAGGGATTGAACCCAGGTCTCTTGCACTGCAGGCAGATTCTTTACCAGCTGAGCCACAAGGGAAACCCAAATTAGTCCCATTGGCTTCTCTTTATTCATTGGACATTCTGCCTGACCCATCAGGAAATCGTTTTATCCCAGGAGGTGTTGGGACAGCTCACCTTTGGGCTTTCATGACCCTCTGCCCAGACTCTGCAGCATATTAGTAAACCAGCTGGAACCAGCTCAAGGATGGAGACTGGCAGCCATGAGCTTTGCTCAGCCTCCCTCCCAGAGAGACCCTGCTTCAAGCAGCACCATCTGCAGCTGTTGCCCCTGCAGGATCCACCATGCCCAGGAGGCACCACATGCCTGATTCAGGGCAAAGGGCATTGTAACTGAGTCCAGGGTAGAGAGCCACCATGCCTATCCTATGCTGATGCTGTTCAGTCGGTAAGTCCTGCCCGACTTTTGCAACTCCATGGACTGCAGCATGCCAGGCTTCCCTGTCCTTCACCATCTCCCAGAGTTTGCTCAAACTCATGTCAACTGAGTCAGTGATGCCATCCAACCATCTCATCCTCTGTCGTCCCCTTCTCCTCCTGACGACCCTACATGAGGGGTGATAGTCTCCTATGTGGGACTCCTCTACTGAGCCGTCTTTTCTCGGAGTCTTCCCCTCAGCCTGACCAAGGTGTTCCTCTGAGCTGCACTCCCATGTCAGGCTCTTCCTCTCAAACATCCGTCCTTCCTTCCCTCTGCCCGTTTACAGGTGTCAGACCTGCACCATGTTCTTAAGACTCTCCCCACCTGTCCCATTCCGTCTCCCCTTCATCCTTCAAAGGCATTTCCTCCAACAAAGTTCTTGGACTTCTGCTTTTGGATGATCTGAACAGACAAAGCAACCTTACCTTTATATTCCAAGTGCCAGAGATGTTGGGGGAGGGGGCTTGTTTACTTTAGAGAAGTGATTATGCACAGGAACTAAAATCACAGCTCAGGGACTTGATCAACAGGTGGCCTTGATCGGCAGGTCACTCAAGCTGCTCTGAAACCCAGGTCAGCCTCCTCGTCCATTAAATGGTACTGATTATAGCATCTATGCCTTAAGACTGTTTGAAACTTCATTACAGTAATGTATTAATGTGCTTATCACACGTGTGAATGTGCTTATCACAAGTGTAAATGTGTCTGAGAAGTAATGGCTACCCAATACCATGCAACTCATCTGTACCGGATACACTGAGTACACAACCTATGTGCTACGTTGGATGTTACCTCATGCTGATAGCAGCAAAGATCATAGTACCGCTGGGCCATGCTACCCACACCTCACATGCCCAGTCCTCTCACAGAGGCTGCTGAGGGTGACCTTCTCTGAAAGGGACCACTTGGGTCCCTGGGCCCCAGCCTGGGCTATTCTACATGGGGGACTCACCAGGTAGCTCAAATAATAAGCATCAGTGAACTCTTTGATACCTCTTTCATGCCTTCCTAGGACTCAAAATTATAATCTGTCCCAAGACTAAAGGTAATATGGCCTCATAGTTCAGGATGACAAAGACAGTTTTACAGAAAACCAACTCTCAAGAGAATTAGTCGGTGGCTGGGGGATGTGAAGGTTGCTTGGGGGAAGAAGCAGGTGCTTTCCTGCTCCATTACTCTGCTCTCCATCTCTCTCTCCCCAGATCACCCTTAAGCTACGTGTACTGGGAATCAGCATTAATCATATCCCATCCCATCCCATCTCCTTTGATACACTCTACAACCTCCTGGCTGAGGAAATGGCGGGGCATACCTCCCTGCTTCTGGCTAGGGAGTGAGCTCACCATCAGGACCACAGAAACTTTCTAACTCTGCTAATAACCAAGATCTTCTGCTAGGGGATACAGCTTTACCAGATAATGCTCCAGGGTTGTTAACAATTATTGGAGAATACAGCTACGGATTCTATCTGAGCCAGTTCTCACTCTCAGACAACAGGAAATGTAGTTTTTCCTGTAATTTCCAAAAACACCTTCTTTCCTTTCCTCTCTTTTCTTTCCTCCAATAAACATTTATCAACCACTCTCTAGGAGCCAGGTCCCATGCTTGGCATCTGAGAGTCACCACTGAGTGAGAAACAATTCCTGCCTTCCAGAATCTGACTCTGGACTGAAATCAAGATTAGTAGAATTTTTATGGGGGTGGGGGGGATGTGGTGTGAGAGGAGCTCACTGTAATTGGTAGTGATAAAGATCATAGAATGTGGGTTCAGAGAGGTAGCCCAGGGATGGAAGTGCCAGTTAGATTGCAAACAGAAAGGTTAAAACAGAGGGGCAAGGAGAAGGGGGCAGTTTGCAAAAGGAAAGAGCACATGATTCTTTGTGGCTGAAGGGAGAGCTGAAGTGGAAAGACGTGTAGAGGTTGGAAGGGGTCAGGCCCCAAAACACTCTTGACACCATTAAAAGGATTATGGACTTCATTCTGAGGGCAGTGGGAGTACTGATCTTCCCTAAACAGAGGAAGGACACAAGAATCTTCAAGAGTGGAAAATCGATTGAAGAGTATGGATTAGAGACATACAAGCCAGGGATTTCAACTCAGTGATGGCTTTCTCACGTAAAGGTTGCTCCACAGCTACATTTCCACAGTTGCAACCTTGGTATCCAGCTCCCAAGCCACTAGTCAGCCAGGAACAGTTTCCATTGTGAGGCAGAGGGCCAAGGGTCACATGAGAAGCCTGATATTGAAGCCAGCACTGGGCAGTACCCTGGGGACTCGGTGGCCTCCATCGCATTTAGTCTCCTACCCTACCATCGTCAGTTCATAGCTGAGGACACTGAAGTTCAGCAAGTGACTTACCCAAGGTCACAGAGCTATCAAGTGGTAGAGTCAGAATTTGAACTTGAAGCCTCAGACTCCAAGTCCAATGCCCTTTGCTCTACACCATGTTATCCCCTGCAGAGACAGTAAGTACTGTGAAAGACACAAGCAGGAGGAGATTAATGAAACATCTGGGAGTCAGGGCAAGATTTACAGAGGCAATGAAGTGGGGTGGGAAGTGCGCCTTGAAGACTGGGTAGATGCTATGTGAGCAAAAAGGAGTGACGATGAGGTGAAAGAGGAGAAGAAGGGGTGAGTGAAACGTCACAGTGAAGACCAAGAATGGCACATCCGTGGGACATCTATATAATGTGACATAAATTTAATCTACCTCTCAGGAGGTTAAGAGACATGGAGAATGGAATGAAAGGTCTAATACATGAATAATCTGAACACCCCTAAACAGAGAGGAGATTGAAGAGGTGGGAACATCTCAAGAGCGAATGTTGATAGCTCTAAATCCCAAACACTACAGCTACTGAAGCCGAGAGCCCTAGAGGCACCCATGCAGCACACCTGGACAATAACCCCCACTTGCCACAACCAGAGAAGCCCCGGGAAGAAATGAAGCCCAGCACAGCCCGAAATAAACAGATAATTTTTAAAAAGAAGTCAGAATTATAAAAAAGAATGAATGCTGAGAATTAATCAGCACATGATAGTGAAATGGCACAAAACTACTCAGGGTCTGAGTTTGTCAACCAGAGAGAAAAGGCAGATTACCTACAAAGAATAAACAAATCGGTGGCTGACTTTTCAGTTGCAATAACAGAAGCCGGAAGACAACGGGTGAGTAATATTTCCAGGGTGCTGAGAAAAAAAAATGGTGTTTAATGAAACTCTTTCAAGGTGAAAGGAAATGTAAAGATATCTTCAGAAAAAATTTGAGAGTTTGACTACTAAGAAAACTTTAGAGAATATATCTCATTTAGAAGAAATAGAATCCTTGACAGAGAATCTGAGATGCTAGAAGAAATGATGAGCATGGCTACTTTAAGTCAATTTTTAAAATATACTGACTTATAAAGTAACAATAATCATGGATAATTTGAGGGTTTCAAAAAGACAGAACTAAATTACTGGATAATATCATTTGAGAGTAGGATGATTAGAATTTGTTTAGGAAGAGGTTAAAGATATATATTAACAAAGCATGCATGTGAAATCATCTGAATTAACCACTAAAAGATAGGCATTGAGAGTGGTGGGAAGATGCAATGAGAAAAAAAATTATTTTTCAATGAAGTGTAAAACAAGCTAATAACTGAAAAATAAATACAGTGTAGTTCCTTTATATTAAACTGAAAACTCACAAAGCTTAACACTCATGTTTGGAGATCAATATATAAACAATATATGAAGCAAATAAATGATGGACAGAATACTCAGAATAGGGATCATATCTGATGAAAGGAAGAGGGATACGTGGGTGAGAAGAAGTCTATGCACGGGCCTCCAGTGACTTTATGCCTTGCTTTTCACCAGGGTAATGGCACAAGGAAGCAGAGCTGTAATCTAGAAGCTGAGGCGGAAGCCCAGCGTGCAGATAGGGGCCCTTGAATGGGACTAAGGGGAACGGGGTGTCGGGCCTGACCTGACCCACAGCTCCCACAGCTGCCCAAGGCTTCTCTGGGGGTCAGTGGCAATCTGACTCACTGCAACGCCCTCTGTGGGGCCTCTGCCCAGAAAAGACAGGGCCGAGGTCAGGGGACAGAGGCCCTACAGGGCAGCAGCCCCGCTTCCCGCGGGTGCATCAGATGAGGGTGAGAAGGCGGGGAAGGCAGCAGGGAACATGTGCGCCAGCACAGCAAAGGAGTCCGGGATGACTGTCAGGCTCCTGGCACCTGCACGTCAACAGCACGGCTGGGAGTCTGCGGCCAGTGCTCCAGTGAGGTGGGGCAGCCGCTGCTCCCCACTCAGGTCTATTACTGCACCTTGGGCACAAATCCCCGAGCATTCTTCCTGACGCTTCCCTAATCATCTCCCTGGATTCCTCTCAAACACCACCAAAACTCAGTGTTCACTATCAAAATATTTGCTCCATCTGTACTGATCGACAGCAGCCCCGGGAAAGGAGAGGCACTTTAAGCCCACTTGCAAAAGACACTCTGCTCTCACGGATCCATAAATCCACACCTTAGCAAATCCTAGAGCAGACCCAGGATTCAGCTCCCATCCTCTCCACCACTTCCATTCTGGTCCCTGAAATCATTAGCTCAAATCGAACCTGAGTAACCAAATGAGCTCCTTTTATTTCTCTGTTAGGGCTTCTCCCCAAAAAGGAAGAAAGGCAGGCAGGCCAGACATGACATTTTACTTTTTATGGGTCTCAATTTATCTGACATGCATATTTCTTAAAGCTTTCACCAAAGCTACGCCTCACCCGGCCAGCCAACAACACCTCCATTACCGCTCAGCTATTTCTCATTCATTTCGGTGACTTTCCTTTCTTATTGCCACACTTTCCAGACGATAACATTAAGGGATTGGAATTATTAAGCTCTTTCTTCTCAACAGTTTCTCAGAGCATCCTGAAGCCACAGAGATTGTGATGAATGAGTTCCAATGCCTTCATTTTTTATAACTCCAAATGAAATTTAGCCACAGCTAAGTGCTGAGACAAGGGTTTCACTGGACAAGCTTCTTGGTTTCAGATATATTATGCACAGGAGTGCCACTCCATGCCATGGCTGCCTGCCTGTTCTAAGCTGGCATGCCAGGCTCAAACTATGGATGCTGCTATTCATGACAGGGTTGCAACCATCCAGCAAAATGACTTCTGAAACTGGCTACACATGGATCTTGCATAGCACTAACCTCAACTGGAAGTAAAAAATCATTATTTGGTTCACGCCAGTCTCATAGGACAGTTACTTTCCTCAGCATGGCAGCCCTCCATTGGTCTTGCCCACTCAGGACCATCTGTGCTGCTTCTGGCAAGGGAACGATGAGCTTCTTTGGGGAGCCACACCTTCCCACTCAGTCTATCCAGTTGCAATGGGATGGACTTGTTCCTACTCCAGGAGTGGTCATGTGACTCAAGCCTAGCCAATCAGACAACTCAACCATTTGGCCATGATGACTAGCTCAAGAGTGGGCATGTGACCACACCAGAGTCAACAAGGGCAGAATATTGGGACTAACACTACAAATTATTTGAGAGAAAAGTATGTCCCCTCTTCAGCTAGATTTGAAACTAGGAAACCAAGTGCAGGCATGCTACCTCAGGTTGATGCTTTGTTTGAGAATAAAAACAACACAGAGAGCGACAGAGCTGAGAGATGGAGAGAGGCCCATTGCTGAAAACAAGCTCCCTGAATCAAGCAAAGCCTGAAGCTAGACTAATCTCTTTTGAGTATATCGGTTTGGTAGCTTTCTGTAAATTGCAAGTGAACGTTAAGTGCCACAAGGGGAAGGAAATTGTCAGTTTTGCTCACCACCATATGCCCTGTGCTTAGTACAGTGTCTCACATAAAACAGAAGCTTAATGTTAATAACCAACAAATGATTTAAATACCTTACACAGGAGCCTGCTCCCTAGTGCCCCTGCCCAGACAATTCAACAACCTCAAATGCTAACAAGTACTATTATTACCTCTTCCGGAGAATTGTGCAGCCTTCCCTGGTAGTTTGGCTGGTAAAGAATCCTTCTGTATTGCAGGAGACCTGGGTTGGGAAGATCTCCTGGAGGAGGGCATGGCAACCCACTCCAGCGTTCTTGCCTGGAGAATCCCCATGGACAGAGGAGCCTGGCAGGCTACAGTCCATGGGGTCACATTTAGACATGACTGAGCGACTAAGCACAGCACAGCACAGAGAATTGCGAAAGGGATAAATGAAACACCGGATGTTTGATGTTTACCAGACACAAAGCACAAGAGAAATTTTCACTAAACTACCAGTTAAAACATTAAAGCCGGTGTGATCCCACACATGAGGCAAACCAACCAAACCCCATGAAGAGAGACCAGTGTACACTTGAGGAATGGTACCAGACCAGGCAACACCTGCCCAGAGATGCCACCAATCCAAGTGGCACATCTGAGTTCCCCCACATAGACAGGGCCCCAAGCAGGGGACAGGACCTGGAAGCAGATCAGGGACCCAGATCTTGGCCTCTCTCATACCCTCAGCTGCACATCCTAATGCAAAATCTAGACAACACGCATGGCAGTCTTGCCCCTGACCATCTCCCCACAAGTGCAGAGAAGACTCTGACACTCAGATGCCCTTTGGAGAGAAGCAGGGAATGGGATGAGACAACTGCAATCCCAGAGCCTATTCTCCCCAAAAGGACCAAGTTAACTAAAGATGACCACATTGAAAAGAATGACACTAAGCAGAATGGATGAGAGTTTATTTTTTTCCCTACTACCTAGAGGGGTAAAGGGGTTGGTGATAACTTCATGAGATCAGAGAAATGATAGAAAAGTACACTGCATTTTCACTGAAATAAGCTTGAAATGTGGCTGTACAAATGTTGGTAGCACTGTGAGCTCTGCATGGGGGGCAGACAGTCTATTCGTGATGATTGCAGGAGGAAACACACGTTAACTGCAAGCCACGCTAGCCACATTGATCGCCTGCAGGAAGTGTTTCTAGGAGGCTGCAACCTAGAGCAGGCGACACCTTCCTGCCTTGTACACTCCTGGGGGCTGATGAGGAGTGTGCCCTCAATACGTAAAAGCATCCTCTCTATTTTAAATGAAAGCTGTAGGCAAACGGGGCTTCCCTGATGGCTCAGCAGTGAAGAATTTGTCTGCCAATGCAGGAGACACAGGAGACTTGGGTTTGATCCCTGGTTTGGGAAGGCCCCCTGGAGAAGGGAATGGCAACCCATTCCAGTATTCTTGCCTGGAGAATCCCATGGACAGAGGAGCCTGGCAGGCTATGGTCCAGGGGGTCGCAAAGCTTCAGAGCAACTGAACATGCACACACACGGGCAAATGGCTCTGACATGTGAATCTATAAAGAACTTAATTACTAAACAAGGTAATTTGAGTATGACAGACTTTTAATACTTGAGCATAAGTATTATAAAAGTCATTTCAGGAAGCTTCTCAACTATTGTAGCAACCAGACTTCATTCTCTAGCAAATGTCAAAGCCACCATGTTTGTTTCTAGATAAGCAGAGAAAGAAGAGCTCATGGTGGGAAGGTGGGGGAGAAAAGTCATGTGTTCTGACTTAATTCCCATCAGACTGGACAAGAAATGCCTTCACTGTCTTGACTGAAGGACCGTCTGGCCTCTGTTTACACATCTCAGCAGAAGGTGTGCTCAGGGTTCCTGGACGTAGTTTATTCCATCTCAGGACAACTAACTGCTAAAAAGATGGTCAAACTGGATCAAAGTTAGCACCCTGTGATTTTCATAAGTGTTCCATTTCTTGAGACCCCTGACCTAGAAGATATTAGTGATTGGAAGACAGCAGCTATGCCTCGCACCCCAAGGCTTCCGTCTCATGCCTGACATCATAAAAATGTGAGGCCATGAAAAGGTTCTGGCATGAGCTGGAGCCCTTCATCCCAGGGATGGGACAAGCTTGGGACTGGGCATCCATGGGAAACTAGACTACAGGTCCTGGAGCACAGAAAACTTAAAGGCAGTTTCCTGGGTCTAACCGATGATAGAAACTTCCCAGTGTCAGCAAATTAGGAAGAATCTCTTGCAACCACCAGAAATATGATGAGACCATCAGAAGTATATTAAATCAATAACAACAGAAATCACAGTATATTGTTACTCTGCGCTTTTATTTAATCCCAATAGAAAATAAAAATCAGTTCTATCAAATCCGAGCCATCTAGTATCCTCCAACATCTGTCCCTTTCCACACACTTTAGTTACTCACACCTGTGCATCTCAGCAAAACACAGAAAATGAAAAAGTGTTAGGTAGATAAGACACAAAGGGCCTGAAATCAGAAACATGGAACTAGGGGAAAAGAAAGAGTTAAAACCTTGAGAACACCATCACAATTGAAAAAGCAAAAAATAATTCCACTCTTCTTTGTGATCTTTTTTTGAGACCCTATAGCCAGTGCACAATTTAAAAAAAAAAAAAGAAGAAGAAGGAAAAAGGTTCCTTTATTTCTTAGTTGGAACAGCTTAAGCAAGAACTTATGAAGAAAGTAGGTCAACCGACCTACTTTTTTTCTTCTTTAGAAATGTTTGCATTTAGGATAAGAGTTGGTGGAAATTTTCCATTCCAAATTCTGCTCCGGAGAGGAAAATCAGCCATCTGACTTGACATGATGGATGGTAACATGCTAACCATCGCTTCCAAATGACCCGTGTGTTATCCCTCACAGTTTTTTTTTTTTAATTTCAAGATGGGTATCATATTCATAATGAAAGAAAATTCAGACTTTTACTTTTTTGTGGGGAAGGCTAAATACACACCACCTTCCTTTTGTGAAGAGTTGTTTGATGTCATCTTTTTCTTTACTTCCAAGTGACAGGAGCAGTGTACCCTAAGGGTATGAGGCCACCATTCACATGCTTCAAATCTGATATGCATCTCCAAAGGCTACAGTGTTTATTTACTCCATATAACAAGTAGAAGCATTTATTGCAAGTTCTAAACACTTTATAAACATGATATACTTAATCTTCATAACACCACCATTACTTTCACGACCACTGGTTTCTTCAGCTAGTTCTTGCTTCTCATGGATTTGGTGCTCAAGTCTCACTACCAGCCCCACCTCACTGATTCTGGCTGCCACCTCTCAACAGGTTCCAAAGTCTCACCATAGTTTCCTATCTTTCTACTGTTCTTGGGGGCTGAGGACAAAAGCCTCAGCTGGTTCACTCTCTCCTTCTCAGCCCCAGACACTCTAGCTTCCAAGATTGATCCCAAAGACTGTACAAGGCATTCCCTGATTTCCCATCAAGCTAGGTTAGGAACTAGAGGCAGCTCTGCTCTGGAAAGTCCAAGGAATGAGAAGGGGTGAGATTTAAAATAAAAAACTCAAGGGGACTTCCCTGGTAGTCCAGTGGTTAAGAATCTGCCTTCTAACGCAGAGGATGCAGGTTCAATCCCTGGTCGGGGAATCATTAATAAGATCCCACCTGCCTCAGAGCAAATAACCCGAAGTGCCTCAACAAAGACCCAGTGCAGCCAAAAGCTAAATAAAAAAAGGACTCGAGCTATGCATGAAAGAAGTTCAAGTGAATACACAGTAAAGGGACTGTGAATCCAGAGGAGGCACTTTTGCCCCAGTCTCCCTCCCTGGCCAGCTGTATATTCAAGGAGCCACTAGAATGGAGGAACAAAAACGGAACCAGAGCCGATCCCAGCTCCCATATTTACTACTGGGTAAACAAGGGTGATTTCTCAAGCTTTTCTGCCCATCAGTGATGCTATCTGTAGAGGGCTAACCATGACTAACTCAAGAAGTTGAGAGTCCCTCTGAGACAGTGCACATCCAACCACCCTGCACATCTACATAGCCAGGCAAACACACAAGACTTCAAGGAAGCAGCCTGCCAGGAGGATCGTCAATGGGTAGTACTGATCAACCAACCAAGCTTTTTCTGTTCCATGCAGCTCGGAGAGGATGTGACCTCCCAGAGCATGCAGTTGGGGGCGTTCACATTGCCCTTCACCCTCTGCCTCCACAGGCACAATCCTTCCCACCTCCATCAGGGGGCTGCTTTTCTGCAGGACAGCCTGGTGTGTCTGCTCGCTCACTTCCCAGAGGAATCCTGGCAGGGCCATGCAGGAGGGGGCGTCCACTGCCTGAGCCTCAGTTCCTGGACTGAAGACAGTACCGGTGCTTCTGCTGCTGCTGCTAAGTCGCTTCAGTCGTGTCCGACTCTGTGCAGCCCCCATAGACGGCAGCCCACCAGGCTCCCCATCCCTGGGAGTCTCCAGGCAAGAGCACTGGAGTGGGCTGCCATCGCCTTCTCCGACAGTACCGGTAACAGAGACATAAATGAGAACAAAGGCGCTCAACAGTCATTTTTAGGAAGAAAACAGCCTCACTCCTTAGCCCACAGACTCCCACCCAGGTGCCCACTCTGTGGCTAACGCCACGCCCTGGCCAACCTTTCCCATGCTCCCAAAACCTGAGAAAACTTTGGAAGCTTGAGCGGCGAGTAAGACCGGTGGTCCTGGGGCAGTGCCGGCAGAATCCCAGTGCCTACCAGATGCTGAGAACATACATTCTTAAAGGCCCTCTGGTCACCCATCTCCAGAGTCCACCCGTCCCTCTGCCAACAGTAGCTGCAACCATCTTTCTTCAATCGAAGTGAAATGTGCCTCTTTAGAACTTGCAGCCCGGAATCCACCCAACGATCTCCCTTTTTCCAGATGGGACTCTGGAGATTGAGGACTGGTGGCTTTGTTCCCCTGCTACACACACATTTGCAAGACAAACATTCCCCACCCCCACCCCTGCCAAACAATTACTAAAAACAACTGCTATAACTTCTATGTCCTTTCCCTGTTTCAAACACAATCAGATGTGCTGTGGTTAAGGATAAAGTGAACAAAGAGCCTGAAGGGATGGACCCACCCTAGAACCCTGCAGCTCTGGGACCTTCAACAATCCTCTCCCCTACGTGTGTCCTGAAGACACAGCATGGGAAGGTAGGAGGCAGTGCCCATTCCGCGTAGGAGCTCTGCTTTGCACAGAAAGCCAACCTCAACTGCTGGGTCCCTATAAGCTGCACCGACTACATGCATGGGGAGTGCCCTGCCCGGGTGATTGTCAGAAGTTAAGACGCGAACACCCCACCTAAGTGCAGGACAGGCCATCAGGAGGCCCACTCCAGCACCCAAGCCCCAGCTCCGCTATTCACTGCGCACCGGCAGCCCCTGCCAAGGCCTCAGGGCAAGTCCTCTAGAGAGAGCCGTGGGCTGCTGCCAAGACTGTAAGCCATGAACCAGATGTGACTGATTTTCAGAAGTAAAGCTCAGGAGGAGAGATGGGTTCTGACTGAGGCAGTATTTAGACAGAGGATATTCTTAATAGTTTCAGATACATGTTGAAGTCCAAAAATAGATATTTTTCCCCCAAAGCCAAGCTTACATGCAATAGCTTTTCTCATGAGTATTTTTATATAACCAGAAATCTCTCTTAGAACCCCTGGAACATAACAATGAACACAAGAGAAAGGAGGAATGACTTAACATTTTTTTCTCTTTTTAACAGAGGAGACTTTTATCAAGAACCCCGTGGTCCCAGTGGGAAGGCACCTCCTCCTCCCCTCCCCCTCTGTGCTCTGAGTCCACTTTCCCAGACTTTCTCTGGAGAGGAGGAGTCTCAGACTCCGGGAGGCGTCAGCACCCATGCTCATGTGCTCATGGACAGAGCATATTTGTTGGCTTGATCTTCATACATATCCCATGGAGTCAATGTTATGGTCACGAATGAGGAATTGAAAGGACACACCCAAGCTCACAGAGCTGCTAGGTTCTAGAGAGGGCGCCAGATCTTCAGACTCCTGGTCCACATTGCTCTTTGGATTACGGTTCAACAACATATCCACATGTGTTTGACAGAAGGGAAGAAAATACAAAGTCACAAGAGTCCTTTTTACACCTGAATTTTGCACCTAAAATTCAACTAAATTAATGATGACTGCTCACCCGGGGAAAGAAAAAGATTTACATTAGGATTGTGATCGATTGCATTATTGGCTCAAATTCTCCTCCCTTCCCTGTCTTCACACTCTTTAAGTTCAGTTCAGTTCAGTTTAGACGCTCAGTCATGTCCGACTCTTTGTGACCCCATGAATCACAGCATGCCAGTCCTCCCTGTCCATCACCATCTCCCGGAGGTCACTCAGACACACATCCATCGAGTCTGTGATACCATCCAGCCATCTCATCCTCGGTTGTCCCTGTCTCCTCCTGCCCCCAATCCCTCCCAGCATCAGAGTCTTTTCCAATGAGTCAACTCTTCGCATGAGGTGGCCAAAGCACTAGAGTTTCAGCTTTAGCATCATTCCTTCCAAGGAACACCCAGAGCTGATCTCCTTCAGAATGGACTGGTTGGATCTCCTTGCAGTTCAAGGGACTCTCAAGAGTCTTCTCCAACACCACAGTTCAAATGTATCAATCCTTTGGTGCTCAGCTTTCTTCACAGTCCAACTCTCACATCCATACATGACTACTGGAAAAATCATAACCTTGACTAGACGGATCTTTGTTGGCAAAGTAATGTCTCTGCTTTTCAATACACTATCTAGCTTGGTCATAACTTTTCTTCCAAGGAGTAAGCGTCTTTTAATTTCATGGCTGCAGTCACCATCTGCAGTGATTCTGGAGCCCCCAAAAATAAAGTCTGACACTGTTTCCACTGTTTCCCGATCTATTTCCCATGAAATTATGGGACCAGATGCCATGATCTTCGTTTTCTGAATGTTGACTTTAAGCCAACTTTTTCACTCTCCTCTTTTACTTTCATCAAGAGGCTCTTTAGTTCCTCTATGCTTTCTGCCATAAGGGTCATGTCATCTGCATATCTGAGGTTACTGATATTTCTCCCAGCAATCTTGATTCCAGCTTGTGCTTCTTCCAGCCCAGCGTTTCTCATGATGTACTCTGCATATAAGTTAAATAAGCAGGGTGACAATATAGAGCCTTGACGTACTCCTTTTCCTTTTCCTATTGGGAACCATCACACTCTTTGACACATGGCTTTGCAGTTTCTCACGCAAAAGGAGCAGAGTATTTTTCCCACCTTCTCAACTCTGTGACACCCTGTGGCCAAGGGCACAAGGTGAAAGTGATGGCACACTGGTGTGGAGGCTGGACTTCAAGAGCCTAGCATGCTGCCACTCGCTTTCTGGTTCCTGAGAAGAGTGTCCCCAGGCTGGCCTGCTGGTCCCAAGAGTAGCATGAGAGCTACACGGAGCAGAGACACCACCCCTCCCTCCCCCCCCCCCCCACCCCCCGCCGCCCCCGTGATGACGCCCGGCCAAGATCAGCCAAGAGCAGAGCCTCAGGCAACCTGCAGCAGTGACTCCCTAACACTGACTGTGTGGCAGGAGGCTTCTTCTCTAGCACAGATTAGCAAGGAGGAGTCCCACTGAGGATGCTATAGGGAATTGCTACAATGGGAAAGAAGTTAGACCATACCAGGACTTCCAGACTTTGGGATTTTTAGGTATAAGTATCAATAAAAAGCCTCTGGAGAAGGAAATGGCAACCCACTCCAGTATTCTTGCCTAGAGAATCCCATGGACAGAGGAGCCTGGCAGGCGATAGTCCATAGAGTGGCGAATAGTAGGACACAACTCAGCTACTAAAAACAACAACAAATCAAACCAAAAGTGTGGAAACCAACACGGGATTTCTCCCTTTTTCTGGGCAAAGGCAATATACAAAAAAATAACCATTGCTTACTATCACCATCAGTTCATAAGAGACAGGACATGTTAACACTGAAACTGAGGAGAGGATATTATCTTTGAATATGACACAGTCCTTTCCAAGCAAAGATGGCTGGCCATCCTCCATATATGAGCCTTTTTCTATCCTCTTGTCACAGGTCAATGAAAACTTTGCCACTAAATAGCTCTGGTCCATGTATTAGCAACGAAATAGCTTTGGTCCATGTATTAGCAACGTTTCTGCATGCTTTATCACTTGTGTGAATTGCAAGACTTAAATCACATTTCTGTTTGCTCTGTGACAATATAAGAATTGCATTTTAAAAACTGGGATAAAAATAAAGCTAAAGCTAAATCTGAGGACCTCTGCCACGGCTTCTCCACTGGCAGAGCAGCCAGTGGCCCTGACAGACCCCACCTCAACACTATGCGTCACACAGTAGGCAGGCGCCTAAGATGCTAGTGTTTGCTTCCACGATTACAATAATGTATGAGCAAAAAGGAAAGCAGTGATCCCAACGGAAGCTCTCCCAGGGCTACAGGGACACATAACTGAGACAGAGGCTCCAGGCAGGGAATCCCTGGGACCAGCTCCAGGGACACACAGTGAGGTCGCGCATAAACGTTGACTGTCTTCTTTCTGAGCCATAAGGAGCCCCTCCATCCTGCTGGGTATATGGAGGCCCAGGAGAAGGAGGGGGTCACAATGCCCAGAGGGAAATGCCTCTGAGGGACCCTTGACGGCCAAGCAGGTTGAGCAGTGAGGGCTGTGCACAAGAGTCCTGTTCATCCCTTCCCAGCAGAGAGGGTAGTGCACGTCTGGACCCCTGCGGGCTCCCGCACAGAGATGTTAAGCCGTGGTCTCTAACGGTCTCTGTGAAGGCCACTCAGTGTTCGGGCACATGCCATGGGGACATCAAAGCCTGTGCCTCGAGGTCAGCACATTCAGTGAGCACAGAAAGGGCAGACACCAGACCTCTCTCCACTGCCCTCTCTGCAGGCGCCCAGGAATACTGAGCCTTAGGCCTGGGAAACCACCAATCTCTGTGGGGCCAGAGAATCAGCAGAGTCTAAAGTCCTCACTCCCCTGATTGCAGCGGTCCTTCAGACTCTGCCCCAACCCCAGAGGGAGGCTGAGATGTGGAAACCTGCCCCAGGGATCTGGAAGGTCAGCCTACCGTGGAACCAGGGGGCGATGGCTTTGGTGTTCCTCTCGAAGCCTGCTCGGCGAGGCAGCTGCTCCTCCTTAAACCAGCGGACTATGACTTCTCTGGAGACAGGGCGCAGGGGCCGCTCCCAGGTCCTGCTGAGACAGAGACCACGGAGCGTGGGAGAGTCACGAGGGAGGGGCAGCGGGCAGGGCAGGAAGGAGGCGGAGGGAGCCGTGAACAAGCCCGGTGCCCACAGGCACGCTTGAGAAAAGGATTAAATAAATCCAAGTACTTGAGGGCTCTCTGCAGATTATAATGTACCAGCTGTTCGTATCTTTCCTCAAAAGAAAACTGTTATCACTTGCTTTGGGGGAAAAAAAGCCTACTAGCGTAACATCTTAAAGCTGCTGCTGCTGCTGCTGCTGCTGCTAAGTCGCTTCAGTCGTGTCCAACTCTGTGCAACCCCATAGGCGGCAGCCGTCCCACCAGGCTCCCCCGTCCTCGGGATTCTCCAGGCGAGAACACTGGATGGGTTGCCATTTCCTTCTCCAATGCAGGAAAGTGAAAAGTGAAAGTGAAGTCGCTCAGCTGTGTCCGACTCTTAGCGACCCCATGGACTGCAGCCCACCAGGCTCCTCCATCCATGGGATTTTCCAGGCAAGAGTGCTGGGGTGGGGTGCCATTGCTGCTACTATACTCCAGTAAAAAATTTTTTTAAAGGAGGGGGACTTTCCTGGCAGCCCAGTGATTCAGTGGTTAAGACTCCATGCTTCCGATCCAGGAGAGGGGCGGGGTCCCTCAGGTTCAGTCCCCGGTTATGGGAACTGGGATCCCGCCTGTTGCCTGGTAAGGCCGATATTTCTTTTAATGTAAAAAAAGAAAAAGCTACACAAGTGCAAGCAGGAAATAGGACAGGAGGGGATGTCTGAGGGGGAGAAAAGGCCAGGGCATAAACAGCAGAATCTAAGAAGAAGGACCCTAATGTAATACCAGCAAAATCATTATATGTGCGTGTCCTCCACCCTCCCCCAAATCCCCACCGAAGAGGATGCTGGTTTTGCCTCTCCCCATCTCCCCGCCCGTCTCCCCTGCCCCTGCCATCTCAGGGGACACCTGTCTTGGCCAACTAGCTTTCATGATTTATGACGTAGTATCAGGACAGGGAACAGCCTCAGTCTGCTCTGAAAATGGCTGAGCTTCACCTCCAAAGAATAAAAAGGGAAAGGACAGAGGAACGAGAGAGGGGCGGGAGCAAGGCACTGCGCTGGCTGACTTTTGGCCGACGATCTGGTGAGGGTCTGAAGATCCCTAGGGTGAGATGAACAGGGGCACTACTTCCATGCTTTCTGATATTTTCCCACAGATTTTACTTGTCTTTGTGTCTGTACTGCGGCTCCTGGATGTACACAGAAATTCTGTTTTATTGGAGCCATACTAACACGAAGCCCAGTAAGGGTTTGACAGAATATGCCCCATAACAGCAGGCACCACTGTTTGCGGAGCAAGATTGGTTGTTGTTTAGTCAGTAAGTCATGCCCAACTGCCTTGTGATGCCATGAACTGCAGCCTGCCAGACTCCTCTGTCTATGGGATTTCCCAGGCAAGAATACTGGAGTGGGTTGCCATTTCCTTCTGCAGGGGATCTTCTCGACCCAGAGATCAAACTCACTGCAATGGCAAGGAGATCCTTTACCACTGAACCACCAGGGAAGCTCAAAAATTCCATTATATTAATTTATGGTACGAAAGCAGAGCAGACTTTGGGCCCACCTTAAACAACTGCGGCTTTTTCACCTTTCCACCTGAGTGGCAGAAACCTGGCAAATCCTTGCTGTCACTGCTGTCTGGTCCACCTCATAGCATTCAGAATTCACCACCACTGTCATCGTCTCTTATACAGTGAACATCAGCTGCCCCCTTACGCAGTCATTGATTTCCTCTGCACCAACAAAAACGGATGACGAGCCCAGGACTTCCTGGCAAACCCCAGAATGAGCTCCTATTTTTCTTGCCCTAAAATGAATCCATGTACTCACATGCCGGAGTGAACACTGCAGATTTTTTAAATGATTCCATAAGAAAAACAGGGCTTCCCTGTGGCTCAGACAGTAAAGACTCCTCCTGCAATGCAGGAGACCTGGGTTCGATCCCTGGGTTGAGAAGATCCCCTGGAGGAGGGCATGGTAACCCACTCCAGTATTCTTGCCTGGAAAATCCCCATGGACGGAGGAGCCTGGTGGGCTACAGTCCATGGGGTCACAAAGAGTCAGAAACGACTGAGCAACTAACACACAAGAAAGACAGGGGATGAGGTTCCATTGAAAGGCTCAAAGCCATGATCAGTGGGGTCTATTCTCCAAATGCCTTTGTCCCCACAGCCACCTCCACAGGCAGAGCCCCTCTAACCAGCTTTGAGCCCTGTATCCACCCCTGCAGGATTTCCCTCTTCTCAGGAACCTCAGAGTCCCTTTCTCTTTATGAAACAACCATCCTGACCCCAGCCTCTTCCTTCATACTTGTATTGCCCAGTAAATAATTATGCTTGGGGAGAAAAAAATCCTCTGGTTTCTAAGACTTATTCTCCTTGGAAGGCAAGAGGAGGTTGTAAATGACAGCAGGGAAAATGCACCCACTCTTGCCCCTCGGTTTCCAAGTAGAGAATCTGATTCCCCAGAATGTAAATACTAGGGGGAGATGCCCCAGGAGGCCACCTGGCCAGAAGCCTTGCTCCTGCCCCTGCAGCTCTCTCCCATCAACCCTGCGTCTGCCCCCCGAACAGCCAGGCAAGCACGTGCTGGCACCGCAGTGCTGAGGGCAGTGGGGCCGCAGGGACCTGTGCCACAGGGCAGCCACAGGAAAAAGGCTGAGGCTCGGTTTCTGGTGCCTGGGTCTGCCACTCCATCTGCCTGGTCCCTGGTTCCCCCACCCCATCCAAGGTGGCTCGCCGTGGCTGTCACTTCTCCCCTCCTGACAGCCACAGCCACAGAGCCTGGAGCCAGACTGCCACCGTCCATGCAGCTCTATCTTCTGGGCCTGAAGGACAAATTATTTGTCTCCTTAAAAAAAAAAAAAAAGGCACAAGAGGAAGAAGACTTCTAACTATGTCTCTAAATCCAGTAAACATAAAAGAAACTCTGATCTCATAAAAATCAAGAATTCCTGCATGAGAGAAAACGTTATCGTAAAAGTCAAAAGACAAATGGTAGATTGAGGGGGGGAAATGTTTTATCATAGAGAATCTTTTCCCCTATATTTTAGGAGTTCCTAAAAATAGATCAGCCCTGATTATTCATTGGAAGGGCTGTTACTGAAGCTGAAGCTCCCATATTTTGGCCACCTGATGTGAGGAGCTGATTCATTGGAAACAATCGTAATGCTGGGAAAGATTGAGGGCAAAAGAAGAAGGGAATGGCAGAATATGAGATGGTTAGACAGCATCACTGACTCAGTGGACATGAATTTGAGCCAACTCTGGGAGACAGTGGAGGACAGAGGAGCCTGGTAGGCCATAGTCCATGGGGCTGCAAAGAGTTGGACACGACTTAGCAACTGAATAACAATAAGCAAAAAAAATAGATGATAAAAAAACCAATAACACAATGAAGAGGCAGGAAAGGAAGAGACAGGTATGGAAATATCAAAAACCCTTAAACATATACAAAATACTTCATGCATAAACAGAAATGCAGATTTAAACTTTCACTGAGATATTATTTTTCACAAAAACAAAACTCTGACAACATACTGCTGGAAGGCTAAAGAATGAGAGTGTTCACTGGCACCATCTCTGCGGAGGACACTTAACTATCAATACTATAAACACATGTAGCCCTTAATCCAGTGGTCCCACTTTGGGGAATCTCTGCTGTAGATAATAGTTGCCCGAGAATAAAATTAATGTCTACAAGGTTACTTACTAAGGGCATTGCTGGAAATAAGCAAAGGTCTCACACAACACCACGACCCACCTGCAGGCACGGCCAGGGGTGAAAGCGGCCCCGGGCCTGGGAGGTGGTGGGAGAGCCTCGCCTCCTGCTCGTGGGTCTGGCCGAGCTCTCGGAACCTGGAGCTGAGTCCGGCTACGGTGCCCTTCTGGATGGCGCGGAGCGAGTGACGCTGGTACTCGCCCCGGGCGCGCTGGGCTCGGCGGCTCCTCTCCTCGTCAGCCGCCTTGGATCGACGCACTGGGAAGGAAGCGAGAGCATCTTCACCACTGTACCCACTTCCCAAGCTTTCTTCCTTTTAAAGTCAGGTATTTCCAGGGACTTCCCTGGTGCTCCCGTGGTTAAGAAGCTGCCTTCCAGTGCAGGAGATGAGAGTCCGATCCCGGGTCAGGAAACCAAGATCCCACCTGCCGTGGGGCAGCTAAGCCCACACCCCAACTAGAGAAAAGGCCTGCATGCCAGAGTGAAGATTCAGTGGAGCCAACATTTTAAAAAATAAAGCAATAAAAATATAAATAAAATCAGGCATATCTGATACCAGAGACCCTGCTATTTCCTACAAAAAGCTACAGGAGCCCTTAAGAGCATCCCTCCTCATGTTACTCATGTGGAAACTCATGTGTCCTTCCAAAGAAGGACATTGCTTTGCCCAGCCGGGTCAGTGGGCAAGCCTGGCAGGGACCCATACACCCCGCAACCAAAGGAGGAGTCCCGGCCCGGCTCCCTTTCTCTTTGGTTTCCTGAGGCCTTGAAGCTGGCGGGTGAGTGTGCTGGAGGGAGGGAAGAGGGTGCTTCAGTGACTGTCACCAAAGAGCTGCTGTGTCTGCCACGACGCCCCCTCACCAGCATGTCTTTTCGTATTTTTCGAGGCAGGTTGGACACCTGCAAGTTGCTGCTTCTAAAACTCAAAAGGAAGTCCTGGAGCTGGGAAAGTGCACAGAGCAAGGAAGACCTCTAAAGCACGGTCTCGAATTAAAACCGATTATTTTGTAGTCTGACTGCATCAAGCCGGGCCCCATCTGCCTCTAAAATCCAGTCGTTTTGTAGAGAACTACTGGAACTGGCAGTGTCCTCATTGAACAAGTCCAGGGATTGCCTTGGCCCAAGCTTTAAGAAAAATCTTACCCAAAGTCCAAGTCTACTCCAAAGTCCATCCAACACCTGTGTGGCACACAGCTGCAACCTACCAATGCCTCGGACCTGTGTTCTTTTGGCACTTGCAGGATACAAGGCAAATGGTCCTCATCCTTAAAGAAAGAGCTTCTCCTCTTCAGGTGGTCCAAGCCCATTCTCGAAACACACCATCTCCCAGATCTGAGGGAGGCAGCGGGAAGTCTGTCCCTCAGAAAGTATTTATAGAAGTGGAGGCCACACAATCTCTTTAACAAGTGGTGCTGGGAAAACTGGTCAACCACTTGTAGAAGAATGAAAGTAGATCACTTTCTAACACCACACACAAAAATAAACTCAAAATGGATTAAAGATCTAAACGTAAGACCAGAAACTATAAAACCCCTAGAGGAGAACATAGGCAAAACACTCTCCGACATAAATCACAGCAGGATCCTCTATGATCCACTTCCCAGAACACTGGAAATAAAAGCAAAAATAAATAAATGGGTTCTAATTATAATTAAAAGCTCTGCACAACAAAGGAAACTATAAGCAAGGTGAAAAGACAGCCTTCTGAATGGGAGAAAACAATAGCAAATGAAGCAACTGACAAACAACTAATCTCAAAAATATACAAGCAACTCATGCAGCTCAACTCCAGAAAAATAAACGACCCAATCAAAAAAATGGGCCAAAGAACTAAAGAGACATTTCTCCAAAGAAGACATACGATGGCTAACAAACACATGAAAAGATGCTCAACATCACTCATTATCAGAGAAATGCAAATCAAGACCACAATGAGGTACCATTTCACACCAGTCAGAATGGCTGCCATCCAAAAGTCTACAAGCAATAAATGCTGGAGAGGGTGTGGAGAAAAGGGAATCCTCTTGCACACTTGGTGGGAAGGCAAACTAGGACAGCCACTATGGAGAACAGTGTGAGATTCCTTAAAAACTGCAAATAGAACTGCCTTATGACCCAGCAATCCCACTGCTGGGCATACACACCGAGGAAACCAGAATTGAAAGAGACACATGTACCCCAATGTTCATTGCAGCACTGTTTATAATAGCCAGGACATGGAAACAACCTAGATGTCCATTAGCAGATGAATGGATAAGAGAGCTGTGGTACATATACACAATGGAGTATTACTCAGCCACTAAAAAGAATAAATTTGAATCAGTTCTAATGAGATGGATGAAACTGGAGCTGACTATACAGAGTGAAGTAAGCCAGAAAGAAAAAACACCAATACAGTATACTGACACATATATATGGAATTTAGAAAGATGGTAATGATGACCCTGTATGCGAGACAGCAAAAGAGACACAGATGTATAGAATGGACTTTTGGCCTCTGAGGGAGAGGGAGAGGGTGGGATGATTTGGGAGAATGGCATTGAAACATGTATATTATCATGTAAGAAATGAAGCGCCAGCCTATGTTCGATACAGGATACAGGATGCTTGGGGCTGGTGCACAGGGATGATCCAGAGAGATGATATGGGGTGGGAAGTGGGAGGGGATTCAGGACTGGGAGCTCGTATACACCCGTGGTGGATTCATGTCAATGTATGGCAAAACCAAAACGGTATTATAAAGTAAAATAAAGTAAAAATAAAATTTAAAAAAAAGAAGTGGAGGTCACATAGACTGACAATGCCAGGGTGGCGGGAGGGGGATTTCCTTTGGTCTGTTCATCGCTGCATTCCAGCGCCAGGCATACATATGCATCAGTCAGCAGGTGATACATATGCTTGAACGACTGCACCCCATTAAGTATTTAACCCTGCCAGGCTCTGAGCGGAATACAGAGATAGCAAAGACGAGACTGTTCCCTCGGGACACTCAGAGCGTAGCTGGGAGAATAAGACAAATAAATTATCTGTGGCATAAGGAGAACAGGAACCAAACAAGTCTTGTCGGGTGTTTAGGGGCTGCAGCACTCACGTCCTGTGAGGGGGTCAGGAGCCACCACAGGCAACTGAGCACCCCACTGGGCCTGGAAAGATCAACAGGAGTTTTTCCAGGGAAAGAAGAGGGAGGAATCCAGAAGAGGCAGGGGGGCAGGGTCGGGGCGAGAAAAACCTAATTTCAGTTCCAGGTACTAAGAACATCACAACACCCACCACCACAGTTTCCCCAGCGTGGGCTTTCCAGTCACTAGACTACAGACAAAACACAGAAGTGTCTGCCCCACCAGAGGGCTTCCCTGGTGCCTTAGGAGTGAAGAACCCACCTGCCAACACAGGAGACCCAGGTTCTATCCCTGGGTCGGGAAGATCCTGGAGAAGGAAATGGCAACGCACTCCAGTATTCTTGTCTGGGAAATCCCATGGACAGAGGAGCCTGGTGGGCTACAGTCCATGGGTTGCAAAAGAGTCAGACATGACTTGGAGATTAAACAATGAAATCTCTTCAGGGGCCAGTGACCTTTGAGAGCTGACAGCCCTTGAGAGACAGCCACAGTCAGTGATAGAGGGATGTCACGTGCAAAGTAAGAAGACAGGCTTTGGGAACTCAGCTAGGGGAGGGCACAGGCTGTGGGTCACACAGGGACTAAATCCAGCCTCCCAAAGTCCAGCCCTGGTTTTGCCACTGTCTTCCTCAGAAGCCTTCAGTGGCTCCCAGTATTTGCAGGGCAAAAGGCAAATCCCTTGGAATACCCCCTTCCACCCACTTTCTTTCCCAGCCCAATGGGCCTCTGAACTTCTCCCCGCCCTTTGTTCAAGTGCCACCAAGCTCCCCACCATTCTGCAAACTCCCCTCTGTGTAGCTGTGTCCACCAACTCAAACCCGCTGTGATGCACGTGCAGCCAGATCAGCTCAGAAGTGCCAGGCAGCAGTACAGAGGGTACTCAGAGGTGATGACATGGCCGAGGCTGCAAGCAGGGGAGCCAGCCCTGCCGCCCAGCCCCGATTGTGGAGAGGGACTGATACGGAGTCAGGGTCAGTGGCAGGTCCAGGAGGGCTTCTTGGGTCTTTTCCTCTTCTTGTGCTTCTTTCTTTTTTTTTTTTTTGACACATAATTGATGTACATAAATAAGCTTAAAGTGTTCTATGTGCTGATGTTGAGATACTTAATATATTGCAAAATGATGATCACAATAGCATTAGCTAACTCATTCATCAGTCACGTAGTTACCATTTCTTTTTGTGGAGAGAACATTTAAGATCTAGTCTCTTGGCAACTTGAGCTTCCTGGTGGCTCAGAGGGGAAGGAAACTGCCTGCAATGCGGGAGACCAGGGTTGGATCCCTGGGTCGGGAAGATCCCCTGGAGAAGGGAATGGCTACCCACTCCAGTACTCTTGCCTGGAGAATTCCATGGACAGAAGAGCCTGGTGAGCTTCAGTCCATGGGGTCCCAAAGAGTCAGACACCACTGAGTGACTCACTTTTTCCCTTTCATTCTTGGCAACTTAGAAGTATATAACACATCATTGCTGACTACAGTCACTAAACTGTGCACTAGATCCCCAGAATTTATTCATCTTTCAATTCTGTACCCTTTGATCAACTTCTAACTCCTCCTCACCCCGCCACCCCCGCCCCCAGGCCCTGGAAACCACCATTTTACTCTTTGACTTTTTAGATTTCACATATAAGTGAAATTGTGTAGTATTTTCCTTTGTCTTTTTTCACTTAGCATAATCCCTAAAGGTCCATGTATGCGTGCGTGTGTGTGTGTGTGTGTGTGTGTGTGTGTGTGTGTGTGTGTATGCGTGTGTGTGTGTGTGTGTGTGGTCTTCATTCATCTGTTGACATACGCTTATGTTGCTTCTGTAGCTTGGCTACTGTAAATAATGTTGCAGTAAATATGAGAGTACAGATATCGCTTTAATAGCCTGATTTTATTTCCTTTGGATATATACCCAGAAGGGAGATTGCTGGGTCATACGGTAGCTTTATTTTTAATTTTTTGGAGGAAACTCCATGGCGTTTGCCATAGTGGCTGCATCGATTTATACCTCACCAACAGTGCCCGGGATCCCTTTTCTCCAGCCTTCATCAACACTCTATGCCAGCTTTCTTTTGAAAGTCCCTGAATGCCTCCAGGCCTCAGTGTTTACCTCCATCAAAATAAGAATGATGTGAGTGTCCGCCTGATTGAGTTATTATAAAGATTAAATGAAACATATAAAACACTATAAACGATGAAGTGCTTTGGGAAAAGCAATGTCTTACTAAATCCGGCCTCTGACCTTGATCTTTTCTTCAAATTTCTCAAAGCCTGATTCTGGAGCCAAGCTGCCTGGGTTCAGATCTCAGCTTCATTTACCAGCTGTGTAACAGTGGACAAGTTAGTTAATCACCCCAGGCCTCCGTTTTGTCAAAAGTAAGACGGACATAATAATGGCCCCTGGCTCACAGAGTTGGTATGAAGTTACTATGAAACTATCACTTAACAACTGGGCCGGGTACATTTTGAGCACCATGGTGTTAGCTAACGCTTTTACTTTCATCGGAAGTGAAAAAGGTGAAAGTTTTCGGCGCTCAGTCCTGTCTTTGCGACTTTTGCCATCCCACGGACTGCAGCCTCTCAGTCTCCTCGGTCCATGGAACTCTCCAGGCAAGAGCACTGGGGCGCGTGCCATTAGCACTGTCAAAATGCAGACACGAGCAGTTCTCAGTCGGTCCAGGAGGGGGCACCTTGACGCTCAGTGGCCTGGATTCCGGGTCTGTTTACAAGCAGCTTGTGGGACCTTAGGTCTCCAGCCAGGGCAGTGAAAGCGCTGAGTCCCAACCACCGGGCCGCCAGGGAGCTCCCAGCGTACCCTAAAGTAAGCTCTGAAATCTTCAAAGGCTGCTTCTGTTCCTTCTCTGAATCTGGGGTAGATTCGGAAGTGTAATCATGTGAATCTGCCATGGAAACCCTCAGCCAGAACTCAAAGCGTTTTTCTTCTATCCCAGTAAAAACAACCACAAGCACCTTCGGCCCTGAGGCAGAAAGTGTCAGACTGTCTTGTACTCCAGAGGACCCCACTGCAGAGGTGGGGCCCCAACCAAGTCAACTTCGCTTTCTCCTGCGGCCCGAGTTCCAGGACAGGATGACTTCCCAGGGGCCTGTTAGTAGGCACAGTAAGGCCCTGCACTGCACGCAGAACAAAGGGGCATCATAGCCATTCCCAGTTCTAAGGTGGCTTCCAAGGTCTCCCCTCTCCATCTGTTAAAGGGGAGAATGAACCTCGTCTCCCAGAAATAATGTAAAGGCAGCTGAACAACAGGAAAACACTGAAGACCAGAAGAAAAGCTGAATTGATAGACTGAAAAATGGACCAACCACAAAGAGATACCTCTTCACACCTATCTTTATAGCTATTGCTTTTAAATTAAAAGAAACATGATAATAGCAAGTGCTGGCAAGGATATGGAGAAATTGGAACCCTTATGCAATGTTGGTGGGACTGTGAAATGGTGCAGCTGCTGTGGAAAATAGTATAGCAATTCCATAAAAAAATTAAACGGACAATTACATATGGCCCAGCAATGCCAATTCTAGATATATACCCAAAATAATTGAAGGCAGGAATTCAAACAAATATTTGTACACCCATGTTCCTAACAACATGATTCAAAATAGCCAAAACATGGAAATCACACAAATGTCCATCAATGGATAAGCAGATAAACAAAACACAGTATATACATAAAAGGAATATTATTCAGTCTTAAAAAGAGAGGAAATTCTGACACAAACCACAACACGGTTGAAACTTAAAGATGTTAATGCTAAGTGACTGAGCCAGACGCAAAAGGGAAAGTGCGGTGTGATCTCCCTTATACTCCACGTACTGCACTTGGAGTAGCTAAATTCACAGAATGGAAAGAGGCGGCCACCAGGGGCTAGAGGCAGCGTGAAGTGAGGGGTTATTGTTTCATGGGCCAGAGTTTCGATGTGGGAAGAAAGCAAATTTCTGGAGGTGGGCGGTGGTGATGGTGGCAAAGCACCATGGGTGTGCTCAGTGTCACTGAACTGTATGCTTCCAAGCAGTTCAAATGGTCAGTCTGAAGCTGTGTCAGTTCAGTTCAGTCGCTCAGTCCTGTCTGACTCTTTGCAACCCCGTGGACTTCAGCACGCCAGGCCTCCTTGTCCTTCACCAACGCCCAGAGCCTTTTGTCAAACTCACGTCCATCGCATGGGTGATGCCATCCAACCATTTCATCCTCTGCCATCCCCTTCTTCTCCTGCCTTCAATTTTCCCAGCATCAGAGTCTTTTCCAGTGAATCGGTTCTTCGCATCAAGTGACCAAAGTATTGGAGTTTCAGCTTCAGCATCAGTCTTTCCAATGAATAATCAGGACTGATTTCCTTTAGGATTGACAGGTTGGATCTCCTTGCAGTCCAAGGGACTCTTAAGAGTCTTTTCCAACACCACAGTTCAAAACCACAATGCCTTTGTTGGGGTTTTTTTACACTTTTATTGGCCACACCATGCGGCCTGTAGGATACAGGATCTTAGTTCCCCAGCGGGGGTCAAACCCATGCCCTCTCCATCGGGAGCTCGGAGTCTTACCCACTGGGCTACTAGGGAAGGCCCCTACCACAATTTAAAATTTAAAAAAAAAAAAAAGCCATTCTGTAACATTCTGGCTTGGAGAGCACTGGGCTTAGAATGAAGAGGCCAGAGTACAGCAGGTGCTGCCATTAGCTAGAAATGTACCCAGCTGTGTGTGCCCCCCAGCCATCCTTCAGTTCTCTCACCTGCAAATCAGAGGGAAAGGCCCCTTCCAGCTTTGCCCTCCTATCACAAGGATGCACCCACACCTGCCCAGCCTGGGGCCACCTCCCAGAACTGAGACACCACTTTCCAGGACTGCCGGCCTGCAACCCTCATGCTCAAAAGGCACCAAGACCCCCGGGCTTAGGAGTCCAGCCTCACTCTTGCTGGACCTGGGAGTTTCAGCTGCCCTAGCCCGGGAGGGGGAGCTGAGCATTCTGTTTGGCTTTGCTCCTGACTCTCTGTCTAGCCCATGACAAGCTTTCACCTCCCTAGGTCTTAGTTTTCCCTACATGGAAAATAGAGACCACCCCTTCTTTCATCCCGTGTGTGTTTTTTACTAAATCATTTAGTCTTGTCCAACTCTTTGCAACCCCATGGACTGTAGTCCACCAGGCTCCACTGTCCATGGGCTTCTCCAGACAGGAATACTTGAGTGGGTTGCCATGACCTTCTCCAGGGGAATCTTCTCAACCCAGGGATCGAACTGCCAGGCTGCTCTGGAATCACGTCCGAGCCTCTGCTCAAGACTCCTGCTCAGTTCTCCCACGCTGAAGAGAAATGGCAGGAGCTGGATTTCCTCTTGGCAGCGTATCTGTGAGCAGTTACACAGCTCCAGAAACGTGGCCAGGCTAGTCACTGCAAGAGGCAGGATTTTTAACACTTTAAGTAACACATTCAGGCACAAAAAAACACATTTATTTAGCACACGTGTATAGTGCCTCCCTTGTGCCAGCTGGACGTTTGCGCAGGCAGGAGCTGTGCATTGCACAGCTCCAGGGGGCGCAGTCACCTGCGATCGCCATCAGTATGGACAGAGGTTGTGACAGTTTCCTGGTAGATGGCAGTGCAGCAACCTTGAAAGCAGGCGCCTTTCCTAATTTTTCACGAGGTCACCCTATCGGCTGGAAGCCTGACTGCTGCTAGGGGATGTAAAAACAGCAACGAGCAAGACACAGTCCCCATTCTCGGAGAGTTCACTGCCTTGAAGGGGGAACGCAACAGCTGATGGAGCATGGAGCTGTGTGGATGGACAGGGTGCTGGGGAGCCAGGGAGAGGGCTCGTATCCAGGCAGAGAAATCCTCTGGAGGACATCTAAGTTGATGCCCGGTGGACTCAAGGGATTCAAACAAGAGAGGCCTAGGAGGGGCTGTTCTAGCGGAGGAAGCTCAGGGGCAGAGGCCCAGAGGCAAAACGGAGTTGGAGCATTTCTCACAGAATGGCTGGGAGGAAGCCCTTGTGGGCGGGAGGCAAGAGGTAAAACTGCAGAAACAGAACAGACCATTTAGGAAACCTCAGCACTGGCTAATCAATTTCAGCACTTTACCGAAGAGTGATGAAAGCTACTGAAAAGGCTTTAAGCGGGAAAGCAGGATGCTGTTGGAACTTTTCAAAGATTGACTTAGCTACTTTGTTGGGAATGAACTTGACAGGAAAAGAGTGAACGTTTGCAAAACAGAAAGCTAGACAAAGAGAAATGGGGTCAAAGTTAAGACATGGTCAGGATGAGGAGGAGAAGGGGTGTAAATTCCAAGAATATTGAGGAGGTTGAATCTTTATAACTTGGTAGGTTTGGGGATTAGTAGTGAGCAGAAAAGAGACCAGAATGACAGCCAAGTTTCCACCTTTGACAGCCAGATGATGAAGCAGGTGGGGAAGAGGAGCACTGGGTTTTGAACAGTGGAGGTAGAGGTACCTATGGGATTCAGGGGAAGGACCAGGGAGCCTGAGGTCTTAGAAGATCACCAGTTGCCACTCATCATGAAACCTATTTCTAGAGCACGTAACTACTGTTTCTCCCTACTTCTGCCCAGACAGAAAAGACTGAGTGCTGAATAGAATTCAGATGAGCCAGTTAGAGCCTGCAGAGAAGCCAAATGCTTCAAAGCATTATCAATTTGTAGTAAGCCCTTGGGTAAATAGCATAATGTCTCTGAAAATTAGTGAATAATCCTATGTACAGGAAAAGGCACCAATAAATATTCAGGCTGTGTATGTGTGTAGATGTGTTTAAATTCGGCTCCATCTTCTGCTTCATGGGAACTTTAGGCAGCTTGAATTACCTTGTCTCTAGTTTATTTCCCTCATTCGTAAAATGAGGGCCTCGCAGGGTTGCTTTGAGACATCAGTGAGAGTGTACATAGACAGGGCTTGGACAGTTCCTGGCACATGGCAAGAGTTCATTAAATATTATTATGTTTGAAGTGACACAATAATATTTGTGTCACAAATAGGGGGACTGGAATACAACCTTTCGAAAGGGTCTCGTCTCATTAAGGCACAAAGGGGTGGAGGTGGGGAAGCGGTGTATGATGAGGGGCTGCATAGAGTCAGGAGCCTTTTGTCAAGAAAACGAGGAAAATGAAGCTTTGTGAGAAGGGGACGTTTCTTGACTCCAAAGAAAGAGAAACATGTGGTCCAGATGGAGGATATACATTCAGGCCTCTGGTAGCCTGGGGAACAGCCATCACCTGGGAAAGAATGGGTTTGTCACCAAGGCAATGAACCCTGATGAGCCTCAGGGAAATCCACTGAGGTCCACCCACAGCTAAACAAGACCTCTCTGTCTAGGGCTCTCTCTACCTGGACTCAGAGGCTTCTGAGGTCAGCTGTCAACCATTCTTATTTGGCTCACAATCCTGATGGCTGCCAACAGTGACCCCGTCTGGCCACCAGCGGCAACATCAGTTCAGTTCAGTTCAGTTCAGTTCAATTGCTCAGTCGTGTCGGACTCTTTTCATCCCCCATGAATCGCAGCACGCCTGGCCTCCCTGTTCATCACCATCTCCCGGAGTTCACTCAGACTCACATCCATCGAGTCCGTGATGCCATCCAGCCATCTCTTCCTCGGTCGTCCCCTTCTCCTCCTGCCCCCAATCCCTCGCAGCATCAGAGTCTTTTCCAATGAGTCAACTCTTCACATGAGGTGGCCAAAGTACTGGAGTTTCAGCTTTAGCATCAGTCCTTCCAAAGAAATCCCAGGGTTGATCTCCTTCAGAATGGACTGGTTGGATCTCCTTGCAGTCCAGGGGACTCTCAAGAGTCTTCTCCAACACCACAGTTCAAAAGCATCAATTCTTTGGCGCTCAGCCTTCTTCACAGTCGAACTCTCACATCCATACATGACCACTGGAAAACCATAGCCTTGACTAGACAGACCTTAGTCGGCAAAGTAATGTCTCTGCTTTTGAATATGCTATCTAGGTTGGTCATAACTTTTCTTCCAAGGAGTAAGCGTCTTTTAATTTCATGGCTGCAGTCACCATCTGCAGTGATTTTGGACCCCAATAAAATAAAGTCTGACATTGTTTCCACTGTTTCCCCATCTATTTCCCATGGAGTGATGGGACCGGATGCCATGATCTTCGTTTTCTGAATGTTGAGCTTTAAGCCAACTTTTTCACTCTCCTCTTTCACTTTCATCAAGAGGCTTTTTAGCTCCTCCTCACTTTCTACCACAAGGGTGGTGTCATCCTCATATCTGAGGTTATTGATAATTCTCCCGGCAATCTTGATTCCAGCTGTGTTTCTTCTAGTCCAGCGTTTCTCATGATGTACTCTGCTTATAAGTTAAATAAGCAGGGTGACAATATACAGCCTTGACGTATTCCTTTTCCTATTTGGAACCAGTCTGTTGTTCAATGTCCAGTTCTAACTGTTGCTTCCTGACCTGCATACAGATTTCTCAAAAGGCAGGTTAGGTGGTCTGGTATTCCCATCTCTTGAAGAATTTTCCACAGTTTATTGTGATCCACACAGCCAAAAGCTTTGGCATAGCCAATAAAGCAGAAATAGATGTTTTTCTGGAACTCTCTTGCTTTTTCCATGATCCAGCAGATGTTGGCAATTTGATCTCTGGTTCCTCTCCTTTTCTAAAACCAGCTTGAACATCAGGAAGTTCACGGTTCACATATTGTTGAAGCCGGGCTTGGAGAATTTTGAGCATTACTTTACTAGCATGTGAGATGAGTGCAATTGTGCGGTAGTTTGAACATTCTTTGGCATTGCCTTTCTTTGGGATTGGAATGAAAACTGACCTTTTCCAGTCCTGTGGCCACTGCTGAGTTTTCAAAATTTGCTGGCATACTGAGTGCAGCACTTTCACAGCATCATCTTTCAGGATTTGAAACAGCTCAACTGGAATTCCATCACCTCCACTAGCTTTGTTCGTAGTGATGATTTCTAAGGCCCGCTTGACTTCAGATTCCAAGATGTCTGGCTCTAGATTAGTGATTACACCATCATGATTATCTGGTTTGTGAAGATCTTTTGTACAGTTCTTCTATGTATTCTTGCCACCTCTTCTTAATATCTTCTGCTTCTGTTAGGTCTATACCATTTCTGTCCTTTATCGAGCCCATCTTTGCATGAAATATTCCCTTGGTATCTCTAATTTTCTTGAAGAGATCTCTAGTTTTTCCCATTCTGTTCTTTTCCTCTATTTCTTTGCACTGATCGCTGAAGAAGGCTTTCTTATCTCTTCTTGCTATTCTTTGGAATTCTGCATTCAGATGCTTATATCTTTCCTTTTCTCCTTTGCTTTTTGCCTCTCTTCTTTTCACAGCTATTTGTAAGGCCTCCCGAGACAGCCATTTTGCTTTTTTGCATTTCTTTTCCATGGGGATGGTCTTGATCCCTGTCTCCTGTACAATGTCACGAACCGCATTCTATAGTTCATCAGGCACTCTATCTATCAGATCTAGTCCCTTAAATCTCTTTCTCACTTCCACTGTATAATCATAAGGGATTTGATTTAGGTCATAGGTATGACCACTGTCATAGGTATGGTCTAGCGGTTTTCCCTGCTTTCTTCAATTTCAGTCTGAATTTGGCAATAAGGAGTTCATGATCTGAGCCACAGTCAGCTCCTGGTCTTGTTTTTTGTTGACTGTATACAGCTTCTCCATCTTTGGCTGCACAGAATATAATCAACCTGATTTTGGTGTTGACCATCTGGTGATGTCCATGTGTAGTCTTCTCTTGTGTTTTTGAAAGAGGGTGTTTGCTATGACCAGTGCATTTTCTTGGCAAAACTCTATTAGTCTTTGCCCTGCTTCATTCTGCATTCCAAGGCCAAATTTGCCTGTTACTCCAGGTGTTTCTTGACTTCCTACTTTTGCATTCCAGTCCCTATAATGAAAAGGATATCTTTTGGGGTGTTAGTTCTAAAAGGTCTTGTAGGTCTTCATAAAACTGTTCAACTTCAGCTTCTTCAGCATTACTGGTTGGGGCATATACTTGGATAACTTTGATATTTAATGGTTTGCCTTGGAGACGAACAGAGATCATTCTGTCGTTTTTGAGATTGCATCAAGTACTGCATTTCAGACTCTTTTGTTGACCATGATGGCGACTCCATTTCTTCTGAGGGATTCCTGCCCACAGTAGTAGATATAATGGTCATCTGAGTTAAATTCACCCATTCCAGTCCCTTAAGACTAGAGTGCTCCCCAGGGATTTTTGAGCAATCAAGAGGAGAGAGAACCCTAGGCAGGACGTCAATCGGGCATGTGGGGGCTCAGGCTGGCATTATTCTCAGCTGTAAAACCAAAAATATATGGCACCTGGAGTTTGGGGAGCAGTTGCCCAAGGAGCAGCTCCACAGTTTCCCATCCCATCAGTGGAGAAGAAAAAAAAAAAACTTCTGTGCTATTCTTCAGCTGTCCTTCAAACCCCAAATTCTCTGCCCCCTCCCATCTCCAGACAGTATCCCCTTTCCACAAGCCCCCGAGTTCTACCCAGGTCAAGTACACAGCGGTTTAGAATCACGAACTTTCTTTCTCTGGCTGCACCGGGGCTTCGTTTCAGCACATGGGGTTACTGATCTCCGTTGCAATACGCAGGATCTTTCGTTGTGGCAATGCGAATTCTAAGTTGCAGCCTGTGGGATCTAGTTCCCCCATTGAACCCAGGCCCCCTGCACTGGAAGCTGAAAGTCTCAGCCATTGAGTCACTGGCGAGTCCACTAGAATCACTATGTTTAAACCCAGACCCCAGAGCATATGTCCTTCTATGAGGGAAGAGAACAGAACCAAGACAACTGGACTCCCTAGTAGCCTTGAGCACACATTTTCTCACTCAGCTCTGACCACAACCCCACAAAGGGTTGACACGAGGATGCAGATTGTGGGTTCGGGGCCACAACTGGGATCATTAAAGCTCAGAGAGGAAGGGGAGGGGTTAACTGTCCCAATGTTTACAAGTGATACCATTAGCCAAGTCAGACTGGCTCATCTCAAAATCTCTGGGCAACTAGATGTTACCTAACTCACAGTCCTACAAATTCCTGCTGAGAAACGATTAAGCGAATTTCTGCCTGATATATTCAGAGCTTCTTAGAAGTCAGAGCCTGCTCTGCTGTTTGAACTGAACAACTAACTCTGTATTCAAGTGATACTAAAGGGAACAATTCCCTCTTTTTTTCCTAACTTGGAGAATTTAATTTAGGTGTTTTATCCAAAAACTGCTGCTCCCAGTAGATTAATGGCCCACTATAGCTTTCATATTAAGTTAATTGAGTGCAGAATGGCTTTGCTGGATTTGAATGACAGCTTCAGCGTTAAGCTCATCATTCTTTAAGAAAGCATAAAATGAGGGAACCGAAGTCATGGGCCTGAATTATCACATCTTTTCTCTGTTTAGGGTGGGTTTTTCCATTTTCTGGTGCCACACAGCCCATCAATTAGCAAACAGGCAGCACTTGAACCAAATGATTTCCATCCTCTATCCCCAGCCAAACACTAGCCCAGCCCATAACTTTCCATCTCAGGGTGTAGGTACAAAAAAGAAACGCCCGTGAGTGACAGCCCTTCACAGTTTAGAGAGCACCTGGGTTCCTCTCTCTCATTCTCACCCTCCCAACAAGCCTCAACTCTCCAGGATCACCCTCATTTTACAAATGAAGAGACTGAGCCACAGAGCAGAATGAGAACTTGCTTGAGGTCCTACACTAAGAAGCAGGAGAGCTAGGACAGGGCTCCCAGCCCAGTGCTCCTTCTCCGGATCACAGAGGGCTCGTGTGACTTCACTCTGTGATTGTTCACTTTTTTTTTCACTATAAACTTTTGTCCTGCCTTCTTTTCTCCACCTATCTCTCCATCCATTCCAAATTTATATGAACAGATTCTTCTTAGGTCTTGCCTAAGGCTTTTTAGCCTTATTTCCATCATTACCGAACATGATGCCCAGGCTGCAGCCACGTCAGAACATGCGCTGGCTTCCCTGGTGGTCCAGTGGTTAAGAGCCTCTTAAATGAGTTTGGAAGTATTCCTTCCTCTTCAATGTTTTGGAATATTTTGAGAAGGATTTGTGTTAATTCTTTTTAGACGTTCAGTAGAATCCATCAGTGAAGCCATCTAGTCCTGGACTCTTCTATTTTGGCAGATTTTTTTATTACTGATTCAACATTCTTGTTAGTAATTGGTCTGTTCAGATTTTCTGTTTCCTCATGATTCCGTCTTTGTAGGTTGTACGTTTTTGAAAGATTCATTTCTTCTAGGTTATCTCATTTGTTGGACTATAATTGTTCATAGTAGCTTCTTACAATCCTCAGTATTTCCATGGCAAGTGTTAGGTAGATGCGAATCAAAATCAATATATGATAGCATTTCATTAGGATGGATATTAAGCAAGACACCAAAAATGAGTGCTAACAAGGATGTGAAGACACTGGCGCCCTTACACACTGCTTGTAGAAATGTAGAATGGTATGGTCACTTTGGAAAACAGTATGGCAGTTTCTCAAAGTGTTCAACATAGACTTATGTGTTCAACTTATCATAAGACTCAGAAATTCCACTCCTGGATACATATCCAAGAAAATTGAAAATACATATTCACAAAAACATACACAAATGCTCAGAGCAACATTATCTGTAATAGCAAAAAAAAATAGCAACAACTCAAATGGCCATCAACTGATGATAAACAGATAAACAAAAGTGTGGTATATGCACACATTAGAATTTTATTGCCATACAAAAGAATGAATGACTGACCCACGCTACAACACGGATGGACCTTGAAGATGCACTGATGAAAGAAGCCAGACACAAACGACCACGTAAGATATGACTGTTTATATGAATTGCCAGTAACAGGCAAATCCAGAGACAGAAATTAGATTATTTCCAGGGGTATAGTGGGAGGGGGGTGAGTAACTGCCACTGGACAGAGAGTCTCTTTCTCTGGGGATGAAAATGTTCTAGAATTGGAGAGTGGTAATGGTGAGATGACTTTGTGAGCATACTAGAAACCACTGAACTGCACACTTTGAAAGGATGAATTTTATGGGGGTGGTTTAGTCGCTAAGTTGTATCTGACTCTTGTGACCCCATGTAGCCCGCCAGGCTCCTCTGTCCATGGGATTTTCCAGGCAAGAATACTGGAGTGGATTGCCATTTCCCTCTCCAGGGGATCTTTCCAACCCAGGAATTGAACCCAGGTCTCTTGATTACAGTATGTGAATTGTATCTCAATTTTTTTAAGTGTGTCTAATGAATGGGGCAGGTGGTTGTGAAACGCTGAAGAACAGAATGCTGGCCGGCAGAAGGCACGCATATCTCTGCTCTCCCTGCTGTGGCCCTAGTCATCTCCAAAGTCAATCATGCCACAGTCTCCTCCTCCCTCTCACCCCCCGAAACCAGCCCGAACTATGTCACTGGACTTTAGAAGTTTCCTCTGTCCACTCATACAAGTCATGCCTTTTTATTTCCTGTATGTTTTGAAGTTTTGACATCTGGGACCTTGCTGGTCCTTCAAATACTGCCCCTCCACGATCTACCCATTTCCTAGAGCTAGCAAAGACCCAGGTGCAAGTGCACCTTTCAAATGGAAACCAACCAATGCAAAGCCCATATCCCAACCACCTCATTTATCTGGTTCTTATACTCCTCAATCTGTCCATCTGCCCTAATCACCCCAGTGCCCGGTATAGAGAACTACAGAGAGCTCCTATACCCCAGAGCCTGCTGAAATTATTCGAAGTCTGTTTACCCTGTCCTGTCTTACCTTTGAGGTTTCCCAGGTGGCGCTAGTGGTAAAGAACCCGCCTACCAACGCAGGGAGACTTAAGAGACACCAGTTCAACCCCTGGGTCAGGAAGATCCCCTGGAGGAGGACACAGCAACCACTCAAGTACTCTTGCCTGGAGAATCCCATGGACAGAGGAGCCTGCTGGGCTATAGTCCATAGGTCACAAAGAGTCGAACATGACTGAAGCAACTGAGCTCGCACAGACGCATGCCTTACCTTTCCCAATGACACCGTAGTGAAGGCTCTTGCCCACTTTTCCTACTTGTTTCCTCTGCCTTTTGACTCACACTGGTGCTTCTTGTGTGGCCCTGCATGGCATGCCATGCTCTCCATTTCTAGGAATCTGTGAGCAAAAACGTCTTAAACAGTCATTTCCACATCAGCATGCCTATCCATACCTGGTTAAAGCAAGTCTCAATTACATATTAAAACACCACCTTCAAACTTAGTTCCACTTCCTCTTTCCCACCTAACTTCTTACCACGCCCGACACTCTCCAAGATTAAGATCCACCTGTACATCTCTAATGGCTCAGATGATAAAGAAACTGCCTGCAATGCAGGAGACCTTGGCTGGATCCCTGGGTCAGGAAGATCCCCTGGAGAAGGGAATGTAAACCCACTCCAGTATTCTTGCCTGGAGAATTCCACCGATAGAAGAGCCTGTCAGGCTACAGTCCATAGGGTCGCAAAGAGTCAGATATGACCTGGTGTTTTTCACTTTTTCACATACATCTGTAACTTCCTAAGCACACCACATCCCTTTATCATATTCTGGGTCCTCCATCCTGACCACCTTCTCCAGCCTCTTCGTCCGATATCCCCACGCTCCCAGCAGCCTCACTTTATACCTTCTCGTCTGGAATGCCACCAGAATAGCCACCATGTGCTCCAACAGAACGTGTACCTTCTCCCTCAAAGCTCTTAGCCTGTGTGCCTAGCTCCTGCCTGGCTGGCAAGTTCCCCCAAGATACAGACCACGAACCCTCATCTCTGGATCTCCAGGGCTTAGCACACAGCCAGAAAATTATTGGTAACTCTGTTAATGTAGAGTTTTACTCTTTAGTATAAGAAATCTCCCCAACAGGCAAGTAAGTTCCTTGCGGATGGAGCTTTTACCCTCTGGGTCCTGGTTGACACAGATTAAAGGCTTCTGGGCTAAGCAGATAAACTGGAATGATGACTGAGCAAGTAGACAGGTGGGAGGAAAGTGGCTGAGAAAGCAGGCCAGCCTTCCAGTCCCCAATAAGAGAGCTTAGGACCTTCCTGGTTTTCCAGGGGCTAAGACTGAGCTCCCAATGCAGGAGGCCTGAGTCAGGGAACTAGATTCCATATGCCGCAACTAAGAGTCTGCATGCTGAAAGGAAGATCCAGCGACCTAATTAATCACTGCAGATGGTGACTGCAGCCATGAAATTAAAAGACGCTTACTCCTTGGAAGAAAAGTTATGACCAACCTAGAGAGCATATTAAAGAGCAGAGACATTACTTTGCCAACAAAAAGTCAAGTCTATGGTTTTTCCAGTAGTCATATATGGATGTGAGAGTTGGACTGTAAAGAAAGCCGAGCACCAAAGAATTGATGCTTTTGAACTACGGTGTTGGAGAAGACTCTTGAGAGTCCCTTGGACTGCAAGGAGATCCAACCAGTCCATCCTAAAGGAGATCAGCCCTGAGTGTTCACTGGAAGGACTGATTCTGAAGCTGAAACTCTAATACTTTGGCCACTTGATGCAAAGAGCCGACTCATTGAAAAAGACCCTGATGCTGGGAAAGATTGAGGGCAGGAGGAGAAGGGGACAACAGAGGATGAGATGGTTGGATGGCATCACCGACTCAATGGACATGAGTTTGGGTAAACTCTGGGAGTTGGTAATGGACAAGGGAGGCCTGGAATGCTGCAGTCCATGGGGTCACAGAGTCACACCTGACTGAGTGACTGAAGTGGACTGAACTGAATGAATGTTTTTAAAAACTCAAGTGCTACTCACACTGCTCTTCCCACTCACGTTCCTCCTTCTCGCTGGGGTGGCTTTGCAGCTGGGCCTGCTTCAGGGTCCAGTAGAGCTCCTTCGCCCTCTGCTCTTCCTGGAGGCGAATCTGCTCTTCTCCTCGCTTCCTCTCCTCTTCTTCTTTCCTCTAAAACACATCATGGGGGCAGAAAGACATTAGGTGATAGCAACAGGCCACAGGCAGGGCAGGGCTGAGCTGTCACATGGAAAGGTGGCCAGAGGAGGCCACTGCAGACTCCATCTCTACACACATGAAGTGCTAACTGTTATATCTAATCAGACCATGGTAAAGATCAAATGACTTGAAATATGTGAACTAAATATGTGAAGCTTTCTGCAATAATAAGAGAACTCTGGGCACCCTTAGTCACACTTGCATTCTGGGGGAAGAGGGAAGTGGGCACAAGGTGGGGAGCCTGGGCTTGTTGGAGGCAAGTCAAGCAGGATATGATTATTGTTGTTGCTGTTCAGTCACCCAGTCGTGTCTAATCCTTTGCAAACCCATGGCCTGCAGCACACCTGGCCTCCCTGTCCCTCATCGTCTCCTGGAGTCTGCCCAAGTTCATGCTCATTGCATCAGTCATGCCAGCCAGCCATCTCATCCCCTGACACCCTCTACTCCTTCTGCCCTCAATCTTTCTCAGCATCAGGGACTTTTCCAGTGAGTCGTCTGTTCGCATCAACCACCTGGTCGTGGCAAAGGGGCTTGCATAACTCTGAAGTCATGCCATGCAGGGCCACCTAAGATGGACAGGTCCGAGCAGAGAGTTCTGACAAAACTTAATCCACTAGAGGAGGTAACGGCAAACCAGCCCAGTATACTTGCTGTGAGGACCTCATGAACTGTATAAAAGGCCAAAAAGATATGACACCAATTATGAGTCCTTCAGGTCTGAAGGTGTCCACTAAGCTACTGGGGAAGAGTGGAGGATATGATAATATCTTAACCTTATTTCCAAAGAAGATATTTCAAAGAGAAAACAGTTTCAGGGCCCCCAAATCTCCAAATATTGTCCAGCTTTCAAGCTCCAAAATGGCTGTGTGTATTGTCCTTTACTTTTGTTTAATCAAAGCAACATGAACACACATGTCAATCATGCCAGAAGGCTTGTTATAAAAAAAAATTAATTCTCTAAACCACTTTACCCAACCTACCCCACCCTCATCTAGTGCCTAGAGGTCACCATTCTCAATTATTTTAGCTTTCCTTTATGTGGTTATATCCATGTCTGAATAATGCTGCTAATTATTGATTTATTGATTCTAGACATTAACTACTACCTCTTTTTTGGTGCATGAATATTTAGCACTTATATTTCCCACACTGGTGTAAACTCATATTTTTCTTCTCATTACCCTCATAATAGATTTACATCACCATTCATAATTATATCAAAGATTGGTACATAACTAAATATAGTTCACAGGACTTCCTGGTGGTCCAGTGGTTAAGAATCTGCCTGCCAATATGGGGGACACAGGTTTGATCTCTGGTCCAGGAGGATCCCACACGCCCCAGAACAACGGTGCTCACATGCCACAGCTACTGAGCCCAAGCTTTAAAGCCTGGGCTCTGAAACAAGAGGAGCCACCGCAATGAGAAGCCTGCACACCAGGACAAAGAGTAGCCCCTACTCGCTGCAACTAGAGAAAACCCAGGCACAGCTATGAAGACCCAGTGCAACCGTAAATAAATAAATTTTTTTAAATAAATATAGCCCACTGTAAAGCCATCAGGGGCTCCCCTGGTGGCTCAGTGGTGAAGAATCTGCCCGCCAGTGCAGGAGGTGCACGCTGGATCCCTGGGTTGGAAAGATCCCCTGGAGTAGGAAATGGCAGCCCCCTCCAGTATTCTTGCTTGTGGAAATCCTATGGACAGAGTAGCCTGGTGGGCTACAGTCCAGAGGGTTACAAAGAGTCAGACACAATTTAGCAGCTAAACAACAGCAACATATATATAGCTAGATCTATATACATATTTTGATCATATGTATATTATTTATATATCCATATAGAGTCATGTCTGAAAATATCTATGTTACCTTCGCACGTAACTGGTAGTCTAGCTAAGCATAGAATTTGATTAAAATCATTTTCCTGCAGAACTTGGAGGACTTCACTTCCTTATCTTCTAGCGTCCAGTACTGCCACTCGGATTCTCATTTTTCTGCATAAGGCACTATTTTCCTCTTTATCTCTGAATTCTGAACCTTTTTAATAGATGTGCCTTGATGTGGAGTTTCTTTCATTGATTACTAGGCACTCAGGGTGCTTTTTGATTATTGAAGTTTCAGGTCCTTCTAGTCTACTACATCTCTGCTTAGGATTTTTCTGATAATTTCTCTCCCCTAATTTTTTTTTCTTCTTAGAACTCCTATGTGTCAACTGCTGGACTTCTAGATTTGACCCTCTAAGTGCTTTATCCTTTCCCTCTTATTTCCTGCCTCTTGCCCTTTTGTTCTACTTCCTGGTTGATTTTACTGACTTTATCCCCCAAACCTTACACTGAATTTTTTTATTTCAGCTTGTACATTTAGAATTCCCAAGCCCTCTTTTATTCTTTGCTTCTTCCTTTTTGCTTTTTGGCATTCTGTACTTGCTTCATAAATGCCAAAACTCATCTCTGAGGATTTTAGAGATTTTTCTCCCTCATGTTCTGATGTAGGTCTGTTTCTTCTGTTTTTTGTTTTGTTTTGTTCTTTTCTTTAAAGTTTGTTTTATTTGGTACCTATCATTTGTGTCAGAGGTTTTCTTCTGATGTCTGATGTTCCCTGACTGCTCACAATTCAAAGAGGAAAGTGTGTTTCTGAGGGACTTCCCTAGTGGTCCAGTGGTTAAGAATCCTCCTTGCAAAAAAACAAAATTGAAAGAGACACGTGTACCCCAGTGTTCATCACAGCATTATTTTTAATAGCCAGGACATGGAAGCAGCCTAGATGTCCATCAGCAGATGAATGGATAAGAAAGCTGTGGTACATATACACAATGGAGTATTACTCAGCCATTAAAAAGAATACATTTGAATCAGTTCTAATGAGGTGGATGAAACTGGAGCCTATTATACAGAGTGAAGTAAGCCAGAAAGAAAAACACCAATACAGTATACTAATGCATATATATGGAATTTAGAAAGATGGTAACAATAGCCTTGTATGTGAGACAGTAAAAGAGACACAGATGTACAGAACAGTCTTTTGGACTCTATGGGAGAGGGTGGGATGATACGGAAGAATGGCACTGAAACATGTATAATATCATATAAGAAACGAATCACCAATCCAGGTTCGATGCAGGGTACAGGATGCTTGGGGCTGGTGCACTGGGATGACCAGAGAGATGGTATGGAGAGGGAGGAGGGAGGGGGGTTCAGGATGGGGAACACGTGTACACCCGTGGTGGATTCATGTTGATGTATGGCAAAACCAATACAGTACTGTAAAGTAATTAGCCTCCAATTAAAATAAATAAATTTAAATTAAAAAAAAAGAATCCTCCTTGCAATCCAGGGGACACATGTTTGATTCCTGGTTGGGGAACTAAAATCCCACATGCTTTGCAGCAACTAAGCCCACACATCACAACTACTGAGCCTGCACAACATCACATGTCATAACAAAAGACCCAAGAGACTCGGAGTGTGTAATCGGAGTTTCCTTGGGTTTCACTCTGGGAAGACTGGATGAGGGATCAGCTACTCCACTGAGAACTCTCGGGTGGAAATACCTGGAGGTTCTTTCTCTGAAATTATTTGACATCTTCTGTGTCCACCTGGGTGGTGCCAGGAGTCTGCATAGGAGGCAGGCTACAGGTAGGTCAGCCCTTAGACTCAAGCAAGCAGGACCCCTAGCCTGAGCCCCATGATTCATGAGAAACCAATGCTTTGAGGTATCTTTTTTGCAATTTGTCCCTGCAAGTTTCCCAGAAATAGTACCCCAGAACAGGCAGGGGCAGCAGTAGGTTCAGGTAAGATGCCCCAAACCCAGACCAGGTCCCATTCAGCCCTTCAGAGTACTCTCTGACTGTCTCCCTCCATGCAAAGGGTTAACCAAGTGCCCTATGGAACTTCAGGATTCATAACTATGGAGTCATTCCCAGGTCCAGTGGCCAAGTCCTGGTTCCAGAAGGGTAGCCCAGAAAGCAGATGAATGTTCCTGGCCAACAGAATATTTTTATCACAGGATCACCTGAAATGGGCCACCAGAATAGAGTTAATACACTGAGTTTATGTAGTTCATATTAATAACTTGCTATAAACAAAAACACCATAAAAAAAAATGTTACCAGTCCTGTACACCCTACAGGCAACCCTGACAGTAGGTTCCATGGTTCAGAGTTCAAACCTGTGCTTGTTGCCCCTGATTCCGGCCTGCCCCCACCTGTTCTCTCCACTTGTCCTAATACGCTGAGCCCCAGAGGTGTCCTTTCAACTCCTGGGCAGAGGGAGAGATGAAGTAGCCTGAAGAAACAGGTGAAAGCAGGGAACTGAGGGTCCAGTCGCTCCACGCAAAAGCATGCCACCAGTCCCTCATCCTCAGCGCCACCCTTCACTGAACCCGCTGTCCCTGTCTTGAGCCTGTGGGGTCTCTGGGCTGAGCTGATTCAGGACCACCAGCCCCCTTCCTGCAGGTGCCCAATAACCTCCCATCACTCTCCCTCTGTCTTCCAGGAACCAAATTTCTTTGGGCATTATTTTCATCTGCTCTCCTCTCCTCTCATTTTCTGTTTTTGTGGCTTATAATTTTTTCAGTCCGCTGATAGTTTAATGGATCAAGAAGAAAAACCAAAGAAGATGGGAACTGAGTTTTGAGCCCCTCATTAAAAAAAAAAAAAAAAAGGATTTTGCCGCTTCTGAAATGACACAGGTTGAGAATTTTTCTCCAATTCAACAATCATGTTTTTAAAATCTAAAAAAGACAAATTCCTAATGACTCACTCTTTAGGAGTTAGGAATTAAGGGATAAAGATGTTAAGGGGCTTCTCCAGTCATTCACCAAATCCTTACTGAGCACCTAGGAGACTCTGCCGGCTCCAGGCACTGGGGACATAGCCGTGAAAAGGCACTTAGCCCCACTCTCTCAGAGCTTGCTTCCAATGACAGAAAAACACTCATCTGGTAAAATAAAAATATATCAAAATATCAGAAGTATTATATTATATATCATACTATGTAATATATCATATTACGTATAATATTTATGTAACTTACTATACAATATACCATATTACATAATAAAGTATACAGAGAAGTGATAGAGTCTAGGCAGCTCTTTAGACAGAGTGACCAGAAATTGTCTCAGAAGGGGCTGCTCTGAGACCTAAATTATTAAAAAGGCTGATGCGTGAATCTCAGGGAGAAGAAACTTCTAGAGAGAGGGAACCACAGGCACAATAGCCCCAGCAATGGAAATGGGTTTGGCATGTTTGAGTAGGGAATTATCCACTACAGCTGGAAGGAAAACAAGTCAAAATTCTATCTTTACTGAGTCTGAGATGCCATCTGACATCCGAGAGACCTGCTGTGGGTAGTGGGGTGCATGAACCTGGGACTTAAGGGTCCCGGGACTTAAGCTCAGGCTGCAGAGGATGAGTGAGAGGCCCTCTGCATGGGGGTGCTGTTTCTCAGCCGCCGACTTGATGTATCAATGAGAGAGAGAAAGGAGATCAGAGAAAACAGCCAGAATGCCTTGGGGCACTGAGCCGTTTATAAGTTGAGAGAAAGAGCTGGAGCCAGAAAGTGAGACTGAGAAGGCAGACCAAGGGGTAAGATAGAAACCCAGAGGGGGCTATGTCTGTAGGAGAAGCTGAGAGGAAAAAGGGGGGTGGCGAGCCGAGCTGCAGGCTGCTGAGACAGCACAAGAGATGACAGAGAAGCACCGAGGGGCCGCAGAACGTGGTCCTGGGACCACAGGATGTGAGATCTTGTCAACAGCAGCCCTGGTGCAGCGGATGGGCGGCCATCCAGGCAGCGTGGCAGAGAGAGAGGAACGGAGCGCGCAGCCCCTTTCAAGACTTTTCCTGTGAAAAATGAGCAGAGACAGGAAGCGGCAGCCAGAGGGGGCTGTGGGGGTCAGCTGGAAAAGGGAAGGTGAGTTGGTTGTTTTTAAGATGCGAAATACTAGAGCAGAGTTAATGACGGATACAAAACTGGAACCAAAGTCTATCTGCCTCCAAAGCAGAAAAAAAAAAATTTTATCCCAAAGTTGTATTTCACTTTCATCAGTCACTAGCATCTCAGCAGCATAAAATTGAAGCGTCCCACTGGCATGGCACTTCACAGTTTACAAAGGGGTTTCCCATTCCTCCCCCAGGAACCCTTAATCAGATTGTGGTCGCCACATTGCTCAATACACAGCTCACTAACCAAGAGAGCTTCCACCAGGCACTATAGATCTATCACCCACCCACAGAAGTCTTCCAAACAGGAGTGATCTCAAGGAAATCACAGAGAGTTGAGGCATGTCAGAGCCAGAGGGCTTTCAACCCCCCAGTCTTACTTCCTTGTAAGGCTACTAGTTTTCCTGGCTGCCATAACAAAGCACCATAGACAGGAGGCAGGTAGGCTTAAACAACAGACATTTATTGTCTTGCAGTTCTGGAGGCCAGAAGTCCAAGACCAAAGTGTCAGCAGGGTTGATTTCTTTCTGAGCCTTCTCTCCTTGGCTTATAAGCAGCACATGGTCTTTCCTCTGTGTTCACGCATGTCTCTGTCCAAATTCCCTCTTCTTTTAAGGGTAACAATCATATTGATTTAGCTTGGACTGTAGCCCACCAGTCTCCTCAGTCCATGGAATTCTCAAAGCAAGAATATTAGAGAGGGCTGCCATTCCCTTCTCCAGATCTTCCCAACCCAGGGATGGAACCCAGGTCTCCTGCACTGCAGGCAGATTCTTTGCCATCTGAGCCGCCTGGGAAGCCATTGATTCAGGTCCAGCCCTAAAAACCTCATTTTAACTTAATTTCCTCTATAAAGACCTTTAGGTCCAAATAGAGTTACATCCTGAGACCCTAGGGTTGGGACTTCAACATATGTATTTTAACTGGATACAATTTACCATAACAAGGAGACTTAGTACCCCCAGAAAAGGGTTATGACTGGCGTACCATAGATAAACGGCATTTGACCAACCACCTTAAATTAAATTCAGTGTTCCTACTGCAACCAGCTGTGGCAACAGGAAGCAGCATGGTAAATGGCAGTGCCCACTTCCCTCCCCACCCACTCCTACCCCAGCTCCACGACTTCCATTCTACTCTCTGCTTCTACAAGTTCAATTTTGTTAGACTCCACATTTAAGTAAGATCATGCAGCATTTGGCCTTCTGTGTCTAGCTTATTTCACTTAGCATACTGTTCTCCAAGTTCATCTGTGTTGTCACAAATGTCCAGATTTCCTTCTAAGACTGCATAATATTTTGCTGTATATACACATATACTACTTTTAAAAATCTATCTATAGATACTTTAGCTGAGTGGCGAAAAAGCACAAAGCTTCGGTTATATAGAATGAAAAAATTCTCGAGATCTAATGTACAGCAGGAGGACTATAAATGAATACTGTATTTAATGGACATGGGTTTCAGCAAACTAGTGCTCTCATCACACAAAAGGAGGAGGTGAGGTGATGGATGTTAGTCAGCTTGACTGTGTCACCATTTCATAATGGATATCAAAATGTCATGTTGTACACCTTAAACTCATATGATTTTGATTTGTCAGCCACACCTCAATAAAGATGGAGGAAAATTTACTACCAATAAATAAATAAATAGACAGATAGATGGATGGATGGCAGTTCCACAGTTCACTCACTTCTTTTCTCCTGAGAATGGGACAACACCAGAAACTTCAGACTTCCCTGGTGGCCCAGTGGCTAAGACTCTCTGCTCCCAAGCAGGGGGACTGGGTTCCGTCCTTGGTCAGAGAATTAGATCTCACGCACCACAACTCACAGTTCCCATGCCATAACTCAAGATCAAATAAGTAAAGAAAGAAACAGAGAAATACTTTTAAAAGGGAGCCAGAAACCTGCATCAACCTCCACCTAAAGGAAAATGACCAGTCACTTACTGTGGCAAAGGTAAGCCCTTCACAGAAATGAACTGATAAAAGAAGACATTTTCCACCACAAATAAAAGAGCGTGGATCATCCTCACCCTGGTTTTGCAAAATGCTCAACCTTTACAGCCGAAATTGCCTGAAAACTCTCACTGTTGCTACTTTCAGAATCCTCTGGCCCATCTGTGATCACTGAAGAAAAGGCCATCTTTCTTTGGGTTAGCAGCAAAAGGCCAATAAAGCCGAAAAGGCAGATAGGCAAACACTCACCTTCCACCTTAGGAGTCGAATGCCTTTTTCTGGCAAGCCTAAAGCCCTCTGAGCTGTCCAGCTGATTCAGTCCCCCTTCTCCTGATAACACATCAGTAACAGCACACCGCAGGAGCCCACAGACGCCCAGTCCCTCTCACCCCAGTGGAAAATGTCACGAAGACACGTGCTTTTTCTGGAAGGCATAGTCCTTTTTGTAACACCAACCTCAGCACGACCATTCCAAGCACATCTCTCTCCTCCAAGCCTGAGCCTCCTTCCCAGCTCCCCACGCAAGAAGCTGGTGCCATCTAGCCATCCTTCCACCTGGGGCTCAGACGCCTTGCTCTCTGCTTTCCTTCATGTGCTAAGTTGCTTCAGTCACATCCAACTCTTTGTGATTCCACAGACTGTAGGCTCCTCTGTCCTCCCGCCAGGCTCCTCTGTCCACGGGATTTCCCAGGCAAGAAAATTGGAGTGAGTTGCCATGTCTTCCTCCAGAGGATCTTCCTGACCCCAGGATCAAACCTCAGTTGTGTCTGACTCTGCAACCCCGTGGACTGCAGCACGTCAGGCCTCCCTGTCCATCACCTACTCTGGGCGTGTACTCAAACACACGTCCATTGAGTCAGCAGTGCCTCTTAGGTCTGGCAGGCGGGCTCTTTACCTCTAGCACCACCTACCAACATCTAACTGATGGTTGAGTTCACCACCAGCGTGTCTTTGTCCATCCCCTTTATCTCTTCATAGTCCCAGACTCTGTCCAGACCCTCATCATTTCCCACTTTGACCATTGCAAAGATCTCCTAATTGGCTCCCCCTCACCCTAAACGTTCATCACTTGAATCACACCACCAGTTTTCCTCGTAAAGCGTGATCAAACGTGGCACTCTGAATACGCGCAAGTCTGCTTTGCCCACAGAAAATAGCCTGCCTCCTTAGCATAGCATTCAGGGCCTCACAGCCAGTCTTTCCAGGTTTTTGTCTGTCTCCACCCATCATGTCCTTTTATTCTCTCCCCCAGCACATCATTTCTCACCCCATGTATCTCCTTTCCATTTCCTGTCTCTCTTTGTGCAGGGTTCCTGGAACGACCTCTGCCCTCTAAAGTGCCTCCAGTCGTGGCTGGGGCTGAGTGGCTGCTCAGGAATTCTCTCTTCCCTGGCGCGCTGTAAGCTTTTTGAGAACAGGGAGTTCATAACTACCAACACTACCCTCCTCCAAACAACCTCCACTTCTGGTCTCAGGGGGAAAACGTATTAAATTAGATGAATGTTATCGGTGCATCGCTGCATGCAAGACTCGTATTATGTTAGCATCTTCATGTAGGAAGACACAATAAAAATTATCTAAACCAATCTCTAACCCGTTGCGTAAATCCCTTTGGCAAAGCTACTGCAGTTATCTATTGCTAAGTATTATAACAACAAGCTATCCACAAAATTTAGTGGCTTAAAACACAAATGTTTTATGTGCTTGAGATTCTGTAGATACTAGTTCGGGCCGGGCTTGGCTGGGTGGCCTTTCAGCTCCACGTTATGTCAGTCTTGGTCGATTACTTGGCTAAGGTCACTGACTGGAAGAACCACAAAGGCTTCACTCACGTGTGCAGTGCCTAGGTGCTCCTTCACACAGCCTCTCTTTAGCTAGCCTGGGTGTCCTTGCAGATAGCCTGAGAGCCTACGGCAGGAAGGCTTCTTGTGAGGCAGCTTGCAAAAGTGAGCCCTGCCAGAGGACACAATCTGCTCTTATCCATCCTCGGAACTTACACACAGTCATTTCTCCTGCACCCTACAGACCAAGGCTAGCCACAAGGTCACAGAGGCTCAGGGGTAGGGAACCAGACCCCTCCTCTCAAAGGGAGGAGAGGCCAAGAATTTGCTGCCAGGCATATTTAATCCACCTCTGAAACCTTCTCAGATACTGTTTCAGCCTACACGTAACCGCTTCCTGTCATGGAGAGCCTGTCACAGTACAAGGGTAGTTCATTTACAGACAGCTCTGCCAGAAAATGGGGCCTCCCAGGTGGCTCAGTGGTGACGAATCTGCCTGCCAAGGCAGGAGATGCAGGAGACATGGGTTCTATCCCTGGGTGGGAAGATTCCCTGAAGAAGGAAATGGCAACCCACTCCAGTATTCTTGCCTGGAGAATTCCATGGACAGAGGAGCCTGGCAGGCTACAGGCGTGTAGCAAAGAGTCGGATATGATTTAGCAACTAAACATGGACACACTGACAGAAAATATCTCAGCTCATTGCCAAGGACCATCCAGCCCCAATGTGTGATCCGATGCTCCTTAGGGAGCCTTCCAAGGCCTCAGAGATGCTATTTGCACTCCTGAGGCTCCTCAAAGCAGACATACTTACTATGTATATTAAACACATATAACACATTTATATGTGTTCACACAGAAAAAAAAAAACATACAAAAACACACACGCACAGACAATAACGATAACCTTTGGAAATAACACAAAAATCCTGCATTTGGGTTCCTCAGTGAACATGGAGCCTGGCCACATGGCTTTACTGATTCCTCCATAAACCCCAACACAGAGCCAGCATACACTTCTATCCCTCAATCATGGACGTCCTCAAGGAGAACATCAGAGAATCTCTGCTGGGAACCGAGCCCCAAGACTCCAGCTCCGCCAAGCTACCCTCCCAGCATCTGGGACTCAGCCCACCTCTGGGGAGGAGGGAGGCTAGGGATTGGAACAGGCGATGCTCACTGCTGGAGACATGTGAAAAGTACTGGTTTTCTTCCCGGCAGACTTAAACTGTTATTGTTTAGTTGCTAAGTCATGATGGATTCTTTTGCGACCCTATGGACCATGGCCCACCAGGCTCCTATGCAAAATCCAGCAATACAGACTAAGTATCTCTCCAGTGCGGATGGGACTCGAGTCACTACTATGGAATTACATCGTTAATTTCAATCAGTGTGACAATGATTACTGTGGCTATGACAGGAAATGTCCCTCTTTGTGGGAGATGCACACTGAAGGATTAAGGTTTGATCAGGAAGCTCCCAGGCCAGTGACAGGCATTATTTGAAAACCTTGTTGGACCACAGTCTCACCTTTTGTTTCCATGTTGTCGGTGGCTGCTTTTGTGCCATGATGTCCTAGTTGAGTAGTCATGACAGAGAGAGCATGACCCACAGAGTCTAAAATATTGACTATCTGCTCCTCTACAGAAAACAGTTTGCCAGCTCCTGGGTTAGAAAGCACTCTGTCTGCAATTTTCTCTCAAACTATTTGACAGCAACAAAAAGCGCATGTATGTATATGTGACTGTGTGTGCGCCTGTGGGTACGCATGTATGGATGGAGAAAGAGAAAAGCAAAGGGCATGATATCGAGGCAAAATATTAATAATTGGTAAAGGTAGGTGGATAACATTAATATATGTGTACTCATGTCATTTTCCTTTCCACTTTTCTCCAAGTTTGAATTTTTTTAAACCAAGTGTCTTGAGAGGAAATATTCCTTCACTTAAAAATGCAAAAGAATCTCCTAGGAAAAAAGGGCAACTCATGGAAAGTTAAATTAGGAGACCAACAATAATATAAATATATAGCTAGCACTTGCAGCAGGTTTAAAAGTAATGAGTACAATCACCATCGCAATACAATATTAATCATAAAATTTAAAAGAAAAGAAACATAGAGCACTTAAAAAAAAACAATAAATTTTACCCAAGTCCAAAAATAGAAGCCCACAAGAACATATGTCACTGAGAATGTTTGGGATTGGGTGGCTGGTGCATTTATGGGTATTAAAAAAAAAAAAACTATATCAAAGATAAAAAAAAGAAACTTTGGATAAAAGGAAGAACTTGCCACATTCCTGAGTAAGATTTAATGATTCAATATTATAACAAATGTTCATCTTCCACCAATACAGCAATAGTACTGATGCAATTCAATGAAAACCACCACATGGATTTTTTGGATGTTAGGGGAGAAGAGGATACTGAGAAAATAATTCAAAAGTAGCTCTAATGGGGAAAAAATGGATGAGATTAGCCAAGGACATTTTAGAAATGAAGAACGATGATACACTCTAACTTTAATAGATGGTAAATTTATGTTAAAGTTACATATAATTAAGCAATTACATCTGGCTCAGCAATCAAAGGAAAAAAATCCACAAAAGGATCCAAAAGTAAGTAAGAAGTAAAAATCAAGGCAGGATATCCAATGAGAGGAGAGAGGATGATTTACATAGTAAATGATGTTAGCATAATGGGCTAGCCATTTGGAATAAAATTAAGTGAGAGCCATATATCATACCACACAGTAAAGTGAAGGAAAATTGAGTACAAAGAAATTAGTTCTGGAAAGACATATAAAGCAATGTAGATTAGTATTTTTATAAGCTTGTGATGGCCTTTCTATGCATAAAACAACTAATAGAGAACAAGATTCATATAGTTGGCTAATAAAAATTTTAACCTTCTGTACATCATGAACCACTATAACCAAAATTAAGAAAACCGCAACAACACTGAGAAAAATATTTACAACAGAAATGATATTAAAAGGCCAGTGTCCCCTTTATCTAATCAGTATAGGGGGAACATTTTTAAACATTCAAAAATGGGCAAAGGCCATTAATATACAATTCACAAAAATATATACAACTGCTGAGATTCATCATGATTCTTGGTTTTTTTCATTTTTGTTTACAGTATTTTCTGAGTTTTCTACCCCCTCAAAAATATATTATTCCTACATAGCCAAAAAAAAAATCTCAAAATAGGAACCAGAAAAAAATATTAACCTAAGCTTTTTTTTAAGGAAACTTAAGCTTCTTGCTACAGGACTGTAAAGCTCCTTTACCAGCTCCAAACTCAGTCTCAGAATGAGCAGATATGCAAACTTACAAACAATGTCCTATCCTGGGCAGAAAACTTTACATTTTTCATCTCCTTGAATCGTCCAAAAATCTCAAGGAGAGTGTTGTTATTATGAATATTACAAACAAGAAGCTCAGAGAAGTTCAGCAAGCTTCCCAAGGTCACACAGGAGTGAGCAATAGAGTTGGAACTGGATCCCAGGCTGGTCTGACCACAGATTCAGCTTTCTTCACGCCTCTTTTCAGGACCCTTGGTTTGGGATGCAGAGGGCTGTGTTCTACACACAGTCTCTTCCCTATCTGACCCTCAATTTCCTCATCTGTACAAGGAGAAGTGAATTAGCCAAGATGGTATGTCAAGTTCCTTCCTACTCAGATATGTCTGATTTCTCTTCTCATAAAGCACGCATTGGCCAAGGACTGGTCCAACCAGTGATCAGCCTGGGGGTTGCAACAGATGGCCTCACACTGACACCCAGGCACTGGCCCACCTTGAATTCCTCATGGATGCGCTCCTCCAGGACTTTGGCAGCCTTGCGGTCCTCCATCTCCACCTTCCACTTCTCTGCCAGGATCCGGGCTTTCTCATTGGCCAGAGCATCCCGGAACTTTTTGGTGATCTCTGCCTCCTTCTGTCTCCTTTCAAGAGAACACCAGCAGATATCAGGAGACGTGAGAAAAGAAGGGACCACATGCCAACAGAATTTCAAATAAAAACCACGCCCAATCATTCTTGGTCTATCAGAATGGCAAGTAGCTGAGGTTCACAAATGTTGGCAAAGGTGGGAAAAAAACAGTTCCTCTCCTGTACAGGAGTGTAAATCAGCAGAACTGCTCTGGAAGCCAGGAAAAAAAAAAAAATCTCATGAATCCTATTTCTTGCTTGAGTTTACAAAGGTGTAGGGAGATGCAGTCCTGATGTAGCCCAGATGTCAGAGGATTTTTATAGCATTAAAAAAAATGGCAAACAGCACAAATGTCCCTCAACAGGACCAATAAGCTGGATTCCTCATGTAATGGGATACTACACAGTTACCTTGAATAATGCTGTGGATCTTCAGTAATCAGTTTATCAAGGTGTGAATAAAGAAGTTTACAGAGCAGGTATTGCCCTAATCCTCATCATGCTTATCTTTGGTGATGGGTATTGAGTTGTTCTTTAATTAATTCTTTATAGTTTTCAATATTGGTCATATGTCACAACTTTTTTAATTAATTAATTTTTTATTGAAGGATAATTGCTTTACAGAATGAATACACATCACAATTTTCTTATTAGAACATTGTCATTGGACTTCCCTGGCGGTCCAATGGTTGGGAATCTGCCTGTCAATGCAGGGTACCGGATTCAATCCCTGGTCAAGACAGATCCCACATGCAACGGGCAACTAAGCCCATGCGCCACAACTACTGAGCCTGGGCTCTGCTGCTGCTGCTGCTGCTGCTGCTGCGTCGCTTCAGTCGTGTCTGACTCTGTGCGACCCCATAGACCCTTGCCTTCTCAGGAGCCTGGTCTCTAGATGGAGCCTGCATTCCGCAACAAAAGAAGCCACCGCAATGAGAAGTCCTCTCGCTGCAAGCAGAGAAAGCTTGCACCCAGGACGGAAGACCCAGTGCGGTCAAAAGCAACACCAAAAACACCGTGATCAAAACCTGTGGGAAAAATGTTGGCACCGACCTCACACAAACGTCCAAGTTCAGCAAAAAAATAGGTCTTAGGCTGTTTATGGAAGAAGCCTGACCCGCCCAGTGTCAGCAGAGGCTTCAGTTTCCATCTTGCGTGAAAAACAGAGATAACACAAAGAGGGACAAGCAGAATTTAAGAGTGATATTCAAATTGCCCTGCTGTCCCAGGGACAACTCAGCGAGGGAAGAGGCGAAAGAATATCAATCGTATTATCTCAGTAAATCCAACTATATAAAAAAGGTGTTGTGGTCCCCAAACCATAGATGTGAAAAACTGAGGCCTCAAATCACCTCCCCACTAAAGAGTGGAACCGGGACTTGAACCAAACATCGACCTGATGTAGACTAGCTCTTCGGCCACCTAATCTTAGCACAGGTCCAAGCAGCCTGCCAGCTGCCTGGCATTGCCTTCTCCTTCCCACCCATAATCTATTCTCCTTCATTTGAGCCCACCCCAAGCCTCCGTGTTCAGGCCCCTGCACCCTCCCCCCGCCTCAGCACCAGCTGGCACCTCTCACCAGAGTTCCTCGGCTTCCTGCTGCGCCTGCAGCCGCGCTCTCTCTGCAATCAGCTCCTCAGAGATCTCTTCATAGGGCTTGTCGCCAGGACCTTCTCCCATGATCCAGACCCAGACCTCACCATCTGCCCCCAGCAGCCACTGGATGTGCTTGTCACTCGCTGCCTCACAACAGGAGGAAGAAGGAGAGGGAAGGGGGAAAAAAAAGGTCAGAGTTGTGATGAGTGAGGAATGACCTGGGCTGACCAGGGGTACACAACCATCACATCACCCTACAAATCCTTGTCATCTGCAAAGGGGATGCCAGACAGAGATTGACCTGAGTGCAGTCCCACAGCCATCTCCCCCCTCCCAGTCCCTCTAGGGAGCAATATGGAAGCCAGGTCAGCCTGCTGGTGCAGATGTTCAGGGCTGGAACTGGTGTCCAAAGCCCAGAGACCCTGAGATCTTCAGCAGAACAGACATCAGGTGACTCATTGAAGGAAGACTTGTGTCACTTCCAAGCCAAGGCTTCCCTGGTGGCTCAAAAAAAAAAGATGGTAAAGAAGCTGCTTGCAATGCAGGAGACCTGAATTTGATCCCTGGGTGGGAAAGACCCTCTGGAGAAGGGAATGGCTACCCACTCCAGTATTCTTGCCTGGAGAATTCCATGGACAAAGGAGCCTGGTGGGCTACAGTTCATGGAGTTGCAAAGAGGTGGACAATACTGAGCAACTAAAACTTTCATACAAGCCAAGGCACTTCAGAGCCAAGCATCTTCTGAGTCTTCTCTCTCTCTCATTTCTCATCTCTGTCTATCATCTCCCCTGTCTGTTGCCTAGAAGCAAAGAATTGGAGATGGTGGTGTTTCAAGAGGAAGCAGCTGGCCCCTGCGTCTCCCTGACCTACATCAGCCCATAACCTGAGCAAGAAATAAATTTGTGTTGGATTAAGTCGCTGAGATTTTTCAGTCTGCCAGTTCTAATAGATTCCATTGGTAACCACGACTAAAATGGAGATCTACCCCGAAGTGGGGTACTGGCTGCAACAGGAATATCAACTGACTGTCAGTTGCTTTAGTAGTGGTATTTAGCAGGGTGGTTGGCTGAAGATTTATGTGATGCAGGAGCAAAGCATCTGGTAAAGCTGTCAGACACTATAACTTAAAAGGAAGACCCTCATGCCTTCTGAACTTGTCCCTCTAAGAAGGGAGGTTGGAAAACACAGCACTGGGAGTATGCGTTAGTTGCTCGGTGCTGTGTTTGGCAAGATGTTAAGGGAAAGAAATGAGTTCAAGAAAGAACTGAGGAGACGTCCCTGGCAATCCAGCGGTTGGGACTCCATTGCAGGGGGCGCAGGGTCAGTCTCTGGTTGGGGAACTAAGATCCCACCTGCTGGGTGAGGCAGCCAAATTTTTTTTAATTATTATTTTTTAATTTAAGTGTTTAAAAACAGAAAGAATTGAGCCCAAAGTCATGCTCCCAGCCTTCAACTGAGCATGGCAAGCTGGTTCCTGGGAGACATGAGACTCCTATGAAGAGCAACTCCTCAGAGGCCGTAAGAAACCTTCTCTGGACAGCCTGGAACAGCTCCGCCCACCCTTCCCTGCCCTCTCCTTCACTCAAGGCCACGCCTGCACTGACTACAGCCGATGGCTCTCCCAGCCTCCTCCAGCTCGCGGCCCTTTTTCCATCACAGGTATTTCCTGAATCAGCTCTTGTGGGATTGTCTCCCACCCTTTTCTCTGCTCCTGAGAGGAACCAGGCTAGAACAAGACACAAAGGGTGCAGTCTTTCACACTTATTTTTCAAAGAGCCTAAATGCAGATACCTTCAGTTGAAAAATAGAGGCATAGGGTAAAGAGGCAAAGGAAAACGCAATTTTTGAAATATGTCCAGAGAAGAATCTTAGCTGTTGCTCCTGGCACATGGAAGCAAAGATATCAGATGCCTACTAAGTCTCTGAGTCTGGACTTAATGACTTAAACAACCCTTGGGCACCCAATCTCGATGACCAGGAGGCAGGTTTCAAAGGCTGTATCTATATGGTCCAAGGAGGATGAGATCCTCTATATTCACTTCGGATGCAGCCAAGGGAATAATGAACAAGGAGGAGCCTTCAGAGTACATCAGTGTCCATTCAAGTCATCCCATCACTGCCAGGGCAGGGGGTCCTCACAGAGTCTGACCTGGAGGACCTCACGATGCTATAGACTGGTGACTAAGTGGGGCTCATGCTCCCGCCTTTTCCACAGTGGACATTCGGACCCTGCTCCCCACACTGCGTATCGTGTCTCGAGGGTGTGAGGATGACATGTCTTTTGAGCCACATCAGGACCTTAGAGAGCCTAATGCCATCCACATGTAGGCTGTGGACTTTGGGCTGATGCAGGGGCCAGGCGAGACTTGCAGGTGCCCCCACTGAGGAGGCAGTGCATGTATCTATGCAGAGAAACCCAAATGCAGGGATGACTAGGATGACAGTTTGTGAGCACACTGTGTCCAGCAGGCCACCTCCTCCCGGAGCCCAGCAGATGACCACTTTTCTCAGGTCCCTTTCAATTCCATGGGGCCACATGACTGTAGTCTACGAAACGTCAGGGGAAGTAACTTGGGCCACTTTCAGGCTAAGGCTGTTTGCAGTCAATGCGCCTTTTCCCACATTCTCTTTCCCAACCACCCAGCAGGAAACTGGTGACTCCAAGAGGGTGGAGAAAAAAGCGGCCTGATCCATGAGTCAGTGTTCAAAGGCAAGCCATGCCACAGCTACTCAATCCACATCAAGCTGTGACGTAATCAGAACTAGACCCCCATTATAATAACTCACTGAAATTTCAGAATTTATCCATTGCAGATGGCAGCATTAACTCCCCTGGCTGATATATAAAGGCATCGTTATCTTTTATTATGTTAAAAGCAATGCAGTACTAGAGGAATGTAACTTTAATTATGACTGACAGAAGCAAGGAAGCAGCTGCTACCAGAACTGTAGAACTTCCAGATTAACAGTGGGCAAAGGTACGTGATAAAAGGTTTGTCAATCCTGTAAAAATACTTAAAAGGAAAAGAGAAAACAACAGAAAATGAGTAGCTGTCATAGCAGACACTATCAGTTACCTCCTCACTATCCATTCCAGCCACCTTCCTCCCTTGCTAAAAACCCCAATTTGGGAAGTAACAGAGATCCCTTCATTTCAGGAAAGGCAAGTTTCTACTCCAGCCTCAAAGGACAAATGAAACTGGTCTAAACCATCACGTAATATTATTCTCATTGGCAAGTAGTCGACCTAGGTGTGACCAGTCATCCCCACTTTTGACCAAGAAGATGTGGGCAGATGTCCCAGTGAAAGGCTTTCTTGTTCTAAACAAAAAGTGAAGACTTCTTAGGAGAAATGGGTTCACTCTTTGCTCATTTGCCTCGCCTCTTCCTTCCTGGCTGGAATGAAGAAGTGATGTCAGGAGCTGCTGGAGGACTTTTTCAGCCATGAGGAAGAAAGCCACTTGCCAGAGATGAGTAAGCAGAAATGTGAGAGGAGATGAGGCCTTGACGATCTGACTGAGAAGCTAAACTAATTTATCCATGGCAGTATACCTCCAGACTTCTTATCATTTAGGAAAAATGATGAACTCCAAGCAATAAAGTTCTTTAATTATTAAATGAAACGTGGTAATACAAATATGAAAGAGTTCTTTAATCAGGCAACTATTAATGGTGCATTCTGTTACTTAGGGCCAAGCATATTCCTAACTGATACAGAGAACAATGAAAAATAACACGGAAGCCCTAAACCCTAAGTATACTCATTAACACAAAAGGGGGAACAGAACTAATTTCTCTACTAAAAATCTGAGACTGTCAGATGTAAATAAAAGTAAAATCCAGACACTGCCTTGGGAAAGGCCAAGTATTCTCCTTACTGGCTGCAAGTAATAATAAATCCTCGCTTCTCCCAAGCAAAAAAAAAAAAGTAAAATCCAATTCTGTACTATTTAAATATAACACACACGTAAAAAAGAAAAAGGTTAAAAATAGTCAGCAATAGGCCGTGCAAAGGCAAGCAAAAAGGAAGCAGAAGTGCCAATGTCAGACAAAGCAAATTCAAGGACAAACATGTCAGACAGGCAAAGAATATGATGTGATAATAAAAGATGCAACCCACAAAGAAGCCGTAACAGTTATAAAACTTTATACAACAAACAACATAGGAGACAACTGCATAAAACAGAAACTCCTAACAACTCAAAGAGAATCTGAAAATGTATATATACCCATAGTGGAGAGTTCTACAATATTTATTTCAGAAGCTGGCAAGTCAGATAGCTTTTAAAGATTAATAATATGAAGTTTTTGAATAATATAGTCAATAAATCTACTTAGCAACTATAGAACTTTACCCCCTTAAATTTTAAGAATATACTTTTATTCTTCTGATCTTGCAATCTGTGAGAAAAATGTTATAGGCCATATTCTCTAATAATGACACAAAATTTAGAAATCAGTGAGGGGAAATAGCCATCAAGAAAATACTTAGAGAACTCATGGATCTTAGGGCAAATCAAAACTGAAATTATACGTTATCAAGGGGAAAAGTTGTAGCAAAAAAAATAATATGAGTACAAGTAACAGTAAGCTCAAAAGAAAAATTATAGGTTTAAAGCCTTTTCTTTTTGATGTCCCAGCAAAGATAAAACTTTCTTCTCCACACATTCCCTCACTGTCCAATAGTTAGGACTCTGCCCTTTCACTGCTGAGGGCCCAGATTTAATCCCTGGTCTGGAAACTAAGATCCTACAAACCACGTGGTGCATCCAAAATAATAAAAGTTTAAAAAAATTTTTTTAAGTTTAAGGAAAAAAACTCTCTTGTCCAAACACATAACAATATAGAAGCAAAATAACAGGAACAAATGTATAGGAATACAAGAGATACCTTCAAAGACTCAATACTAAACGGAAGTGAAGCAGTCTGCAGGGCGGAAGCTCAGCTCCCACGTGGTTCCGGAAGGACATGCTGGCCACCAGGAATGTGACTCCTACAGGGTAGAGGGGAATCAAAGTTCTCCAGGTGAGACAGGGACCGGAGGAGGATTCAGATCAGGTGCTGGGGATGTGCTCGGCAAGCTCAAGGGGCAGTGGGGAGGTTACAATGGCTGCAAGCGGAGGGAGCAAGAAGGGAAATCGCAAAAGCAGGTGGAGAAGCATCAGCTTCAGTTCATTCGGCGACCCTCGCATTGGACACTGTTGACCCTGGTAAGGACTCTGGATGTCGTGCTAAGTGGGATGGGAAGTCATGGCAAGTGGAAAGTGGGGAAGTGACATGATCTCATGGATAGTTCAAATGCTCACTCTCCCCGTTATGTGGAAAGCAGGGGCAAGGAAACCTGGTAGCACAGTGAGCATCTGTAATAGTCCAAGGACTAGATAATCGTTTCTTGGACTAAGATGATCCTGGCGGAAGAAGTATAACGTGGTTAACATTTAGGATATATTCTGGAGGAAAGAGCAATATTTGCTTAAATTTGGGATATGAGTTGTGAAAGAGAACGAGAAACCTCCAATGTTTCCACTTAAGTAATGGAATGAAAAGTGGTGTTACTGAAAGTAATATCATGAAAGAAATAGCTTGGATAAATCAACACTTCTGTTTGGGCCAAGTTAAGCTTGAGGTATCTATTAGACATCCTATAGGCAATCGAATAAAAGAGTTCAGAGGAGAGACTAGATCTAAAATATAATTTTTTACAGGCATCACTGTATAGATACTTAAAGTTGTAAGGCTGGACGAGAACAGATAAAGAGTGAGTATAGGACGGAACTAGAGGTGGAAGGGCAGAAATCCAGCACATTCCAACATGTAGATCGAGAAGGACCCCCAAGGAGATGAGGACAAAGCAGCCTGTGAGGCAGGAGAACAACAAAAAGAGCCCAGTATCACAGAAACCAAGGGGAGAAAGCATTTCGGGGATTAAAGAGAGGTCAACTGTGTCAAAGGCTACTGATGGGTCAACAGAGTGAAGGCAGAATTGACCACTGGATTCAACAACATGGAGATCACCAATGACCTTGACAAAGGTGATTTCATGACTCTGTGAAAGGGAACACTTAGAAACCTTTAGAGGAAAATACAAAAACCTATCATTATTACTTTGGGGAAGGAAAGAATTTCTTCTATGAGACATAAAAGAATATGAGACAAGGCTGATGTATTTGAATACAGATTAAGGCTTAAAATTTTCTCACACAAAAAAATACCACAAAGACAATTAAAAATCAGCAACCAACTGAGAGAAGATACTTGAGTATGCACAACTGTCAAATAACTGCACCAGTTAATAAAAGCAATAATAACAGCTAACATATACTGAAGGCTTATATGCTATTCACGGTTCAACATATTTTGCATGTATTAACTTATTAATGTCTAGAACAATCTTTCTTTACCAGAGTCATGTGAGAGAAATAAGCCCTACAAAAGATAATTTGAAAGGTGATTTTTTTCTCAATTCTCGGAGAATGGTATGTAGATGGTATAGTCTAGGTGCATCGTAGAAAACTCAGCTCATTACATTCTATGCATCCTTTCAAGCAACTATTGTCAAATAATTTGCTTTCAAGACCCCTTTATATTCTTTAAAAATATTGAGCATCTCAAAGAATTTTTGTTTATGTGGATTATACCTATCAATATTTACCATATTCTAAATTAAAACAGAAAATTGTAATATATATTTATTTAAAATAACAACATATCAGGACTTTCTCAGTGTCCAGGGGTTAAAGCTCTGTGCTTCCCCTGCAAGAAGTGGGGGTTCAATCCCTGGTCAGGAGCTAAGATCCCACATGCTGCAGGGCACGATCGAAAAAGATAAAATAATAGCAAATCCATTACATAATGACATATACAAAACTTTTATTTTAAAAATAGCTATATATTCTAAAATAAAAAATTTGGGAAAATGGCTTCATTTTCCGTTTTTGCAAATCCTTTGAATGTCCAGCTTAGTAGAAAGCAGCTGGACTCTGTTGTGATACATAATTTTAGTTGAAGCATATAAAAAAAAATTGACTTCACACAGATATATAATAGGAAATAGAAGAAAAGAGAAAATCCATGCCTTTTCATATATTATAGATAATCTTTTATTATACCACACCAAAACTAAAGTGGTAGTTTCTTAAATGTTTGTTGTGGTGTGAAACCTGAAACAATATCAGTGAATTTATTGTACTTTGTCCTGTTAAAATTCACAGGTCATGTTCATCTGGTTTTGGTCAGTGTATCCTGGTGACATAAGCTGTCACCATTAGCGGAAGCTAGATGCAGAGTATAAGGGAAATTCTCTGAACAACCTTGCAACTCTTCTATAAGTCTAAGATTACTTCAAAATTAAAGATTAAAATCCATTGGTTTATGTTGCACTTTGAAAGGATCTTTCACTCATGCGTGATTTAGCACAACTTTTCTCATTGTTCCTTTGGAAAATACTGGTCCACTGAGTCAAGGAGATCTTCCAAATGTGGACTCGTTTTATTTTACAATATCATAAAATCATGCCTGTTAATATCACTTCAAACCTCAAAGAAAAGCCTCTATATATTGGAAATCTAATAAGATCACTGTGGCTAATATAAGTTTTCCAAAATTCTAACTTTTGCTTGAAAGCTGGAATTTTATCACTGCCTTAAATTTTATCAGTTGTTTTCTTTGAAGAGTCACCTTATTAATTTTCAAATATCCAAGTTTGAAAAAAGACATAGTTTGTCAGTCTTCTTTCAAATAAAAATGGCATTCCATGAAAAAAGAGGCTAGTTCAGCACATAACTCAAAAAATCACACACTGCTTTTCCTCAGGACGGCCATCCTGCTTCAGTGCAGCAGAAATGGTTTATGCGGCCTTCCAGTTTGTCACACAATAAAACAACAAGGTTTACTGTTTCATCAAGGAGTGAAACCACTATCAATTTTACTGTGAGTATATGATGATGAAAAATACAACCATTTCACTCCTACAAGACTGGAAAGAATAAAAATGTCTGATGAAAAAGTCTGCTTGTTGGAAAAGATATGGAACAACAATAGTTCTTATAAATTGCTGATGGTAGATGGTGCTGAGACAATCACTTTGATGATATTCGGCAAATATTTAGCAATGTTAAACATGCTACACATTATTACAAAGCATTTCCAAGTACACACGTACCCAGAAAAACCTGAATAAGAAGGCTCATGGAAACACTGTCCAAAATATTAAAAATCAGAAACAACATAAATGACCAGTAAAGGAAAACAGATAAATACATTTTGGTATGTTTTTATAATGCAGTACTCCATAGCAAGAAAAATAAATAGGTTTGAACAACACAGACATATCTCTTTAAAAAATGCAGAACCAATAAATTAAATTCAGACTGCATATAGTATAATGTCTTTTATATAATGATTAAGCAATATACTGCTTACAAAATATATATTAAAGTACAGAAAAGATATAAGGATGATACATTTTGTACTTATAAGAGGCTTGCATATGGCGAGAGTGATGAGTGAAATTTTAGAAAGATATTCAAGTGTGAAGTATACTTTAGCAAAAACAAAGAAGGCAGGACCTCACTAGTGGTCCTGGAGCTAAGACTCTGCACTCGCAGTGTAGAAGGTCGTGTTTGACCCCTGTTCAGGGAACTAAATTTATGTCACATGCCGCAACTAAGACCCAGCACAGACAAATAAAGAATTTTTTTTTAAACAAAGAAGGCACCGTGTCAACCATTAATAATATGGGTCCATAAGTACATTTTACACTACTTACTATTTTTGTCTATATGTTTAAATATTTTACAGTGAGAAATGTTTAAGGCTCTCTTTTAAAAAAAAGATGAAATATGAAAAACTAAGTTCTCAATCTAAGACATTAATAAAAGAAAAAGAATTACCAAAGAAAAACTAATGTTAGTGAATATACAGCATATATATTATAAATACAACCAAACATTTGTACTTTGAAAAAATGTAATATGATAGGAAACCACCCAGCATGGTTAAATTAAGCTAAAACATATATATATAAACATATATATGTTATACACATATTATATATGTTTATATATGTTATGTGTGTATATATAATATATATATGGAATTAGGAATAAAAAAGAGAGTGTAAAACAAGAACGGATTAAAAGAGTATCGAGGACTTCCCTGGTGGTACAGTGAATGAGAATTCGCCTGCCAACACAGGGGACAGGGGTTTGACCCCTGACCCAGAAGATTCCGCATGTCACAGAGCAATTAAGCCCCTGCACCACAGCGACTGGAGCCCGCTCACCCTGGAGCCTGTGCTCTGCAATATCGAGAGCCTGCCAACCACAGCAAAGAGGAGCGCCACTCCTGCAACTAGAGAAAGCTGGCGTGCAGCAACAAAGACCCAGCAGAGCCAAAACCAAATAAATAAATAAAAGAGAAGGTCATATACCATTCTGTATTAACAAATGTGAAAATACAGATATAGGCATAAATCTTCATAATCTTAAATTAGACAATGGTTTCTTAGATATGACACCAAAAGCATAAGCAACAAAAAATATATGTACGATTTGGAGTTCATCAAAATTTGATACTTAAAACTTTTGTGTTTCAAAGGATGCCATCAAGAAAGTAAAAGGGCAGCTCAAAGAGAGGGAGTAAATATTTGCAGATCATATATCTGATAAAGAACTTGTGTCTGGAGTACATAAAAATTCTTACAACTCAATAATAAAAGGACAGTTCAGTCAAAAAATGGGCAAAGGATCTAGACATTTCTCTAAAGAAGATATATAGATGTCCAATATGCACAAGAAAAGATGCTCAACATCTTTACTCATCAGGGAAATACAAATCAAAACCACAATGACATAACACTCCACACCTCCCAGGATGGATTTAACCAAAAACATAAATAATAACGAGTATCGGTGAGGGTGTGGAGGAACTGGAACTCTTATCCACTGCTTGTGGAAAATTAAAATGGTGCAACTGTTTTGGAAAACAATCTACCAGTTCCCAAAGTTATTAAACATAAAGTTATCAAAAGATCTGGCAATCGCACTCATAGATACACACCCAAGAGAAATAAAAACATACATCCACACAAAAACTTGCACATGAGTGTTTACAGAAGCATTATTCATAACAGTCACAAGCGAAAACCCAAATATCCTTTAAGAAACAACTGGATACACAAAATGTGATATATTCATATAATGGAATCTTATTCAGCCATAAAAAGAATGACAAATGGATATACGCTACATTGTGGATGGACCTTGAAAACATTATGCTAAGTGCAAGAAGCCAGTCACAAAAGTCCACATATTATATTATTCCATCCATATGAAAGTCCAGAATAGGGAAATCCAGAGACCTAAAGAAGACTGCAGTGGCGACCCACTCCAGTACTCTTGCCTGTAAAATCCCACGGGTGGAGAAGCCTGATAGGCTACAGTCCATGGGGTCGCTAAGAGTCGGACACAACTGAGCGACTTCACTTTCACTCTTCACTTTCATGCATTGGAGAAGGACATGGCAACACACTCCAGTGTTCTTGCCTGGAGAATCCCAGGGACAGAGGAGCCTGGTGGGCTGCCGTCTATGGGGTCACACAGAGTTGGACACGACTGAAGTGACTTAGCACCAAAGAAGACTACAGGCTAAGTCGCTTCAGTTGTGTCCAACTCTTGCAGCCCTATAGACTGTAGCCCGCCAGGCTCCTCTGTCTATGGGATTCTCCAGGCAAGAATACTGGAGTGGGTTGCCATTTCCTTCTCCAGGGGATCTGCCCAACCCAGGGATCGAACCCACGTCTCCTGCATTGCAGGCAGACGCTTTATCCTCTGAGCCACCAGGGAAGCCCATTCTAAAGAAGATTAGTGGTTACTAAAGGCTGGAGCAGGGAGAGAGGGGCCTGGAGGGTACTAGTTAAAGTCTGTGGGTTTTCTTGAGGGATGAAAATATTCTATAATTGACTGTGGTGATGGCTGCACCTCTCTGTGAATATACTAAAAACCACTTAGTTGTATACATTAAATGGGTGACTCGTGTACACTTTAAACAGGTGACTTGTATGGTTTATGAATTATGTCTCAATAAAGCTGTTCAGGACAACAACAAGAAAAACTCTCCTGGTAATTATTTGATAATGTAATTTAAAAAATTAGTTAAGGTACAGAAGTCTAAACAAGATATGGACAAACTTAACCTAACCGACATCTATAGAACAGTCCACACTATAATGGAACTTTCTTTCAAGAGTGAGTGCTCTCACCTGGATAGACTACATTCTCGGCCATTATAAAAGAAACAACAAGTTTTAAATGTTTGAAATCATTTATGGAATGTATAGGGAACCCCACCATGGTGGCCAGATAATAAGCATATCCATGCAATGATAAGATAAAAATAAATGCTCCCTGAGGCCCCAAATCATGTCATTTTGAAAGGACAGGTGGGAAGCAGGTATGGAAATGGACCTGAAGAATTTAAGCCCCAAAGCTAAATGCAAAATCTGGTTTCAAATGAGAGAATCCTAGGAAGCTTTGCTAATTTTTAATGTGAGCAAACCTGGAAAGCAGTGATGCTTCTAGCCACCCGAGAGATAACAGAGGGGCCGGCAGCTGCCTGCAACCTGCTACTTGAGCATGGCTCCACTAAGGAGAGTTGAGACCTGGCGTCAGGTTACAGGGAGTCACGAGACTACCAGGTGGTGGCCTTTCTCAGAAACTGCCCCTGCTGACCTCCCGGCAGGAGAGGAAGCAGTGAGGTGGACAGGGAAGAAGGGAGGTGGCAGGCATGAACACCTCTCAAGCAAGGGGGAGAAAATGCAAGCCGAGTAGCTCAGCCTGGCATGCCCAGCTGGAGTCCTGCAACAGGCAGGAGAGGCCAGAGTGGAGCAAAACTCCATCTGTTTAATCAGTCCCTGGGCTGCAGGAAACAAACTTACAGTCACCAGGGAGGAAAGAGGGGGTGGAGTAAACTGGGAGACTGGAACTGACATACACACATTACTACATATAAAATGGATAACTAATAAGGATCTATTGTATAGCACAGGGACCTCTACTCAACACTCTGTAATGCCCTGTATGGGAAAAGAATCTTTTTAAAAAAAGTGGATATATGTGTATGCATAACTGATTCACTTTGCTATACACCTGAAATTAACACAGTACTGTAAATCAAAAAAAATTTTTTTTAACTAGAGAAAAAAATATACAGCCTATGGGCTCTTGGCAGTAGCCAGGAAAATGGTGAGGGGTAGGCGGGCAGGAGAATCCCATCCCCATGGGCCAAGCTCTTTGGGTACTTGCAGAAGCTCTCTCCCTCTTTATATGTCCCTCCTTAGCCTTGTAGGAGGATCCCCATCAACATTACTACTATCAAACTTCTTTAACTTTTGCCAGTATTATTGTTTTAATTGGCAATGACTAGCAGAAGGCATTGGCACTCCACTCCGGTACTCTTGCCTGGAAAATCCCATGGATGGAGGAGCCTGGTGGGCTGCAGTCCATGGGGTCGCTAAGAGTTGGACACGACTGAGCAACTTCACTTTCACTTTTCACTTTCATGCATTGGAGAAGGAAATGGCAACCCACTCCAGTGTTCTTGCCTAGAGAATCCCAGGGATGGGGGAGCCTGGTGGGCTGCCATCTATGGGGTCACACAGAGTCAGACACGACTGAAGCGACTTAGCAGCAGCAGCAGTGAGGCTGAAGACCTTTCCGCATGGTCATTGTGGATTTGAAATTGCACTCTTGTGAATGGCTTGTTCATATCTTTCCTCCATTTTTCTATTTTTCTTTTGCTGGTTGGGGAAGTTTCTTTCATTTCTGGATACAAATCCTTTGCCTGTTACAAATGTTGCAAATATTTTCCTCTCATTTATCTCGCCTGTTTCTGTTTTCTTTTAAACTCAGTTTGGTACCTTTTATAAAGATTTTTAAAATTTAGTCATATTTATCTTTATTTTCCTTGTTTTTCTTGTTGTGTCTTATTCTAAGAAAGCCTTCACTCTCCTCAATATGCTCTCATTTTTTCTTTGATTACTTCTGTAATTTTGTTTTTGCTTTTTCTGCATTGGTCTTTAGTCACCTGGAATATGTCATTTCACCATAAGAGTAGCTGTGAGAAGGAGGAAGATGCTGTGCACTGAAGTGTGGGGATCTGGAGCCCCAACAAGCCTGGACCTGGATTCTAACTCTACCTCAACTCAAATGGAGATAATAACCTATTTTGTTAATTTGATGACATACATCTTAAAGTTTCTGAAATCAGAATGTGTCTTATAAACAATGGTGTATCATGGTTTCATTTACAGCTTTCTTAGTAGTGTATAAAAATAGTGTGTCTTTCAAGCTCCAGCATCTTAGATTTCATGAATCTAAGGTGGGCATGCTGATTTTCTTCAACTCCCTTTTAGATTTTTCTGTTAGGTTTGACAGTTTTTCAGTAGATCCACTTAGAGGGCAATGAGTTTGTAGGAACACTGGGGGAATCAGGGGCTTGGAAGCCCTGGATTTGGGGGGCTGTAACTCTACGACTGCCCATCTTAGATTTCATGAAACACAAAGGACCCAATCTCAGGTCCCTAAAGGGGTGAGATAAACAGGCACTTCATGGGCCCAGGACGGGTGAGACATTCCATCTGAGTTCAATTCATCCCAGAGAAAGCAGCTGCTCTGAGGCCTCTTTCTTCCTGCAATCCTGGCCCTTCCTCCTTAGCCTCCAGAACCTGAGCCTCCATTCCAGGACCCCTTCAGGCCCCCTTCTCTAAAACCTTCAGTAGGTCTACCAGATCCAGGACGCTCAGAGCTGACAGTTAAGGGCTCTGTCTAAGGCTGATCTCTGTCCACATTCAACAAGACTGCCCCCTCAGCCCTGGGGGCACCCACAGCTGCTGGGCACCAGAAACGATTAAGGCGGTGCCCCCAAATCTTCTCACAGCAGCTTCTGCCTGGCTCTTCCCACTGCCCACCTGGCGAGTCTGTGGTTCTGCAGCTTCTGCAAATGCTGGAGACAGGGAGCCGAGGGCTCTGGCAGAGCTGCCTTGGTCAGAACCCTGGACTGGGCTCAGGGAAGGCCAGGAGGACAGGGAGAGAGCCAGGGGGCTGCCCCGGGCAGGGCCAGCGTGAGAACTTTGCGCACTTCAGCCTCAGTGCCACCCAGAAAGCCCCTGCCTCACCCCAGATGAAGGAAAGCAGAGTGACACCCCAAAGAGTCACAGTCCCCAAATCCAGGGCTTCCCTGCCCTTGATTTCCCAGCGTTCCTACATACTCGCTGTCCTCTGAGTGGAGCTACTGGAAAACTGTTGGAACTAATAGAGGAATTTTTAAAGGGAGTTGAAGAAAATCAGCATGCTCACTGCAATATGACAGCAAGAACAGGGATGGGGCAGGAGACAGCTTCAAACATGGATTTCCTTGATGTTTAATAACTTCTGTGTGACGTGCTGAGAATCCAAACAGTGAGTGGTGTGCTGCTGGGTTGGCCAAATCATTTGTACAAGGGGGCAGAGAGGGGATAAAATATTTATCACTTTCCCTTCAGAGGAAAAAATGTGGACGACTAGCAGCACAAAGTGGAGTTAGTGTCCAAGTATTTATTGTTGTTATGACTTGATTATAAAACCACTGTTGGCATAAAAAATAAGTCTTGAAAGATAACTGAACAAAATCAATCTAAAATTCTTGATTATACCAACAAAACCATGGAGAGAGGATATTAAAATATTCTTGTTTCTCATCTTCAATCTATAACGTTTCATTCCTGATAAATATAAAATGGGTTCGAGTATATATTTTTAAAGCTTTAAATGAATATACGCTATTTAATATATACTTTTCAATCAACTGCCTTTAAAAAATGAGAGTATCAAAGGAGGGGGAAAAAGAAAGATGCAAGGAAATGAACACTAGGCAGACACAACGGAAAAGGCAGAGTGAGTCAACCTAAAAATCTAAGTCAAAACCCTAAAAAAGAAATGAGAAGGAAGGACTTACCCAGCGCCCAGTGATTAGGACTCCGCCTTCCAGCGCAAGGGGTGTGGGTTGGATCCCTGGTTGCCCAGCTAAGGTCCCACAGGGTATGCAGTACAGAACAACCAATGGGGCTAGAAAACTTGAATACCTCCATGCAAAATTACAGCAACAACAACTGGTCACATTTTGCACCACATACAAAGATCAACTCAGATGGATCATAGACCCAAAATGTAAAGCCTAAAAGGAATTTAAAAAATAAAAGGGTGAATTGTATGGTTAACAAAAAGAAATGAGAAGGAAATGAGTTGTGAGTATGAGTGAAAAGGTGACAGAATGCCACCACTTGGCGGCTCCGGTGGTGAAGGATCCACAGGCAACAGAGGAGACTGCGGTTCAGTCCCTCGGTAGGAAAGATCCCTGGGGAAGGGAATGGCTATCCTCTCCAGCATTCTTGCCTGGAGAATCACAGGAACAGAGGAGCCTGATGGGCTACCGTCCATGGGGGTCACAAAGAGTCAGACATGACTGAGTGACTAACACTTTTCTTATATTACAGACTGTAGTTCATCTTCTACAATATATATCACAAAACACAAGTATACTGAGACTGTTAGACTTTTACTGAAGATTTTCAACGTCTAGGGAGAGAGGTCACTCTGCACAGCTCACAACATGCGCGTGCTTGCTCAGTCGCTCAGTCTTGTCCGACTCTGTGTGACCCCGCAGACTACAGCCCACCAGGCTCCTTTGTCCATGGGATTTCCTAGGCAAGAATCCTGGAATGGCTTGCCATTTCCTTCTCCAGGGGATCTTCCCAACCCAGGGATCAAGCCCATGTCTCATGAATCCCATAGCTCACAGCCTTCTACTAAAAAGACAAATCCTTTAATACCTGTCTCCTCAGTCAAGCCCCTCTGACACACCAGGCACACCAAGGTCTCAGCAGCTCCCCGCCCACAGCTGGCCCCAACCATAATCCTCAGATTTGCTTCACTTGCTAGGATGGACACGACACAGCCACGGTGCACGCAGGCTAATGGAGGAGACAGACCACACACAAGCAAACAGACGTGAGAGAAAAAGAAGACGATGACGACAAAGGCAGATCCACAGGGACAGAAAGCAGGTCGGTGCTTGCCAGGGGCTGTGGGGGGAAGGATGGGGAATGACCAAGGAAGGGATACAGGCTTTCCTTCTGGGGTGATGTACATGACGCGGGTGGTGGTTGCACAATATTCTAAATGTCACTGAACTGCACACTTTAAAATGGTTAAAGTAGTAACCTTTATGTTGTGTATGCTGCTGCTGCTGCTAAGTCGTGTCAGACGTGTCCGACTCTGTGTAACCCCATAGAAGGCAGCCTACCAGGCTCCCCCATCCTTGGGATTCTCCGGGCAAGAACACTGGAGTGGGTTGCCATTTTGTTCTCCAATGCATGAAAGTGAAAAGTGAAAGGGAAGTTGCTCAGTCGTGTTCGACTCTTAGCGACCCCATGGACTGCAGCCCACCAGGCTCCTCCGCCCATGGGATTTTCCAGGCAAGAGCACTGGAGTGGGATGCCATTGCCTTCTCCGTTATGTTGTGTATATTTTACCACACACACACACACACAAATGCTACTTTCAGATGAAGCAAAGTGCTCTGAGGGAAGTCAGACTGGATGTTCTAAGAAAGACAAAGGTGGGGCTTCTTGAGGGCAAGGAGGCAGTGAAGGGCTCAACATTTAACTGAGAGATGAATGAAGGGGAGAACCCAGGCTCATGAGGATTTAGGGAAAACAGCATTCCATGCAGAGGGACACAAAAGAGGTAGAAACTGGGTTGGAGAATGGGTAGAGGCCCTCAAGAAGCATTTGTGTTCCTTTGAGTGCAATGGAAGCCACTGGGGCAGGAAGATCCCTGAGCTTAATGTGTTGAAAGGGCACTTTGGCTGCTCTGCAGAGAAAGGTCATAGGGCTTGAGCCTGAGACAGGGGGACCACTGAGAAGATGGATGCATTGGGAATGTCTGCAGGCTAGTACAGGCTCCCATGCCCGGAAAGGGAACACACTGAGGCTAGGAGGGTGCAGGCCCAGCAGGGGAGGTTGCCACGGTTACTGGAAGGTTCCCAGGAAACAAAGACAAGTTGGATGCCCAGGGAGAAAGACTGTGTCCCACAGGTTTCATTAGAGCATGGACCAGGCCCACTTGGGCACCAAGTCCAGGGCAGATGCGCAGTGGGAATGGCTGAGAGCTGAGACGGGATGCTGGATCGGGTGTCTCCTTCTAGCCCCAGGTCCGGGCTGCTTGTAGAAGTGGCATAGGATGGGAGGACAGAGAGAGGTGGACCTAGCAGGTGGGAGCTGCCTCCTGACCCTTGGGGAATGGAAGCAGTAGGGGCTGGACAGCCAGACTTAGTTTCCCATAGGCTGGACTGAGGGGCAGGCACGAGGTTGGCTGTGTGGGTGAGAATAAGGCACTTCTGTGAAGCTGCAGGTCCGGCTTGCAGTGTGGCCAACGTCAGCCACGTGAAAGGAGAGAGCAGGAAGGAGAGTGGGGGAAGAGGTCTGGACTCCAGGAAGAGGATGTCCAGCAGATAAGGAGATGGTCACGGAGGAACCAATTTAACACTGACAGGCACTGCCAATCGTGGCCAGAACCAGCAAGACCAGGTGGAGAGGCTTCCTGTGTGACTGCGGCGGTAGGAACACGTGTGTCCTGAGTCCTGTGTCCCAGGTGACACACAGCTCCAGCCCCAAGAAAACCCAGAAGCGACCAGGAGGTTGTGAAGGCTGCAAGAACCCACATCACACGTGAGGCGCTGCTGTCACCATCCTGCTTGACGGCCGTGGCTTAAACCTAGCAGAATAGAATGTCGTAACACGCCTTCCCAGAACCTCAACAAACAACACAAATTTCCATCAGACATCAAATTTTGCCAGAAATGTGAAAAACTAGCAAATACGATGGGAAATGGGAAAACATCGTAGGCTAAGGGTCTGTATCTTCTACAACAGGGCAGAGTACCAGAAGCGTCTCAGCAAAGTACAAAGGAAAACCAAAAAGACACACCTGCATGATCAGGGGGGTGAGATGTGCCCAGCCATGACCATCCTCTTCCAGCCCAGCTCACTTCTGTGGACCCTCCCAGGACCAGAACAACCACTGAGTTTCTGTAAACCGGAATAATCCATATCACCAGTGTTTATCCCTACCCTCTGCAGGTGCAACTGGAAAGCAGAGATGTTCTCAGGGTCAGGATGCACCTTGCCCTGCCTGAGTCCTAGGGACAGTGAAGTCAGGCCTGCTAGGAGCTGAGAAGTGTCCTCAGAAGAGACAGGGAGGGATGGAGTTCTCCAGGGACCAGTGGGGCTTGGGGGATCAATGGGCAGGAGGAGGTGGGGAGGTCATTCCAGGCTGACGGGAACTAAGCTGTGCTCAGGGATCCCAAGAGGCTGGCACGCACAGCAGGAGGCAGCAGGTGCTTCCTTCAGGACAGACTGGAGGGAGGGAGGCACCAGCTGGGAATGAAGTGTGTGTGAAAGGAAGGAAAAGATCCAGCTGATAGAGCCTGTGCCCACACTCCCTGCCCTGAGCCACCCCGTGGCTGCTTCTTTCCCAAGTCTCACTCCTGACACGCCAGTGGGCATGCGCTCTTGGATCTGATCTGTTTACCCATGGATTCAAGAGCTGAATCCATGTTCACCAAGATCAGAGCTTAGTGATGCTGGCTAAAGGTATGAATGAATGAACAAATGAATGCACGCACAGATCATCCATTGAATTGAAGCACTGAGTTCAGAAGTGAATCAACAGAAAAACATCAGTCACTGGACCAAGGTCAAAGTCACAGGATATTCATCCCGACTCCATTCTTAGCAGCTAGGTGACTTTGGAGGATTGGGCTGTGGCTTCCTCATCTGAGACTGGGTCACAGGGCTATGGGGGCATTCAGTGAGGGCAAACACATGGTAAATATTAATGGTCTCGGACGAGTGGGGTGGCTGTTGCACCCCTTTATCAAGATTCCAGGATGAGAAGCAGGCAGTGTTCACCCAGACCCATACTAAGAAGCTCTTCAGCCTCTGGGGCTGAGCCTGCCCCCAGGGCTTCCCAGAGGTTTTCCCAGATAGCTCTGGGACTGCAGAAAAGAGCTGAGATCTGAGCGGGATCCTAAACTGAAATACACACACTCCTCCTTGTCTCCATTCTTTATAAATCAGAAAGTTAACTATCTGGAAAAGAGTCTTCTGCACCAGAAACCCAAATGAACTTAATGTATAATTTATGCACGAAAATGTAGATGTCAACGTGTGACAAATCGTAGTAAAAATATTTTTGCAGTTAAAGTTTTAGGCATCTGTCTTCCCTCCCAGAAGAGTCATAGTGTGGATAACATGCGACCCCAGGGCTCTGGGCGGCTGGGGCAGGAGGGTGGCCTGTCTTCTTCACCATCAGTGACGAAGCTGCCAGTGCATTTCCAGCCTTGGCACGAGCCACAAGCAGCCAGTTCATAGCTTGGCTCCCAGGGGCCCTACCATGTCTCGCTCAAAATGGGGATTTCATACTCTGTGACAACTCTGTGTTAGACCCAAGGGTGGAAGACAGAATGGAGGGTGATCTCACTCCTGGAGCTTTGAGTCCCCTGGGAAAGCCAAGCAAGCAGAGGATCAAAAACACTGACAGTGTGGCAAGCAGTCACCAAGGGGCAAGTACTCCTCTGCGCCAGGACCATCCCTGAGAAACTGCAAGAGGCAGGAGTCTGTCGGGAGGATAAAGGCAGGAGAACATTCCCCAAGAGAAGAATCGAGTGTGTAAAGAGAGAGGCCACAGCAAGATGGCCAGAGGGGTGTAGCTGTGGCCTGCAGAACATGGCAGGGGCTAATGGTGAGCCTGGAGTGAAGAGAGGGAGCCAGGTCACCCAGGGGCCTGTATGTCTATCGAGAAGCCTTATCCTAGACTGAAAATTTACAAACTGATCAAGTCTACACCTCACTCTGGTCAACAGTATAGAGGCTAAGAGGAGGGCTGTTGTGGACAGCCAATGAGAGAGAAGACAAACGGGTTTGTGAATGGTAAAGTGCAGCAGCCACGTGCAGGGCCCTCCCCAGCAGGGTCTCGAGTACCGCACAGCTCAGCAGGCTGTCGCTTCAGATGTGCCCTCGCTCACAGGCGCCCCCGCCCACAGCGGTGACTGGCACATCACTGCATGGTAACTACCTGAGATGTGGCTTGAACCCTTGCTTCTCATCTGCAGTTGCTACTACCTTTGGGGCTGCTCACTCTTAATGCAGATCCAGAGGTCCCGTGGGGCTCCGGCACAAGCCAAGGCATCCTCTCACACATGGACAGGGAGGAGGGGCACGGGGCACCGTGCTGGAGCCACTGAGTTGCGCTCGAAAGGGAGCGAGGAACGGTGTGTCTTTGCTGCACCCTGCCCTCTGTCCATGCCATCAGGGTCCCTAGGCAGTCCCCTGTGCAGCTTTGGAGCCCCGCATAAAAGACAGATGCCCAGGCTAACGGGATAGGATGCTCACAGAACAAGGGTTTCAAGCCCCTGACCCTCATCACATCAGTACACATTTTAAAGAACACAGACTGATATTATCAACTTTTCTGTCTCCCAGGAGGCCAGGGCTCAGGCCTTTGGTTACTCCTGGCCACCTACCTCGCTTGACCTTGGGGGGCCTGAGGCCCTCGACCTGGGCCAGGGCCTCCCAAGCCTCACGCTCCCTCCAGCGTCTCAGCTGCTCCTCGCGCATTTTGTAGAAGAGGATGTGTTTCTGCACATCGCTGAGCTCAGCGAGGAGCTCGGGGTCGATGTACATGTCATGCAAGATCTGCTGAAGCATGGCGCCACCTGGGATGCGCAGGCCAGCGGGACACACCAGGTCACTCCGCACCCCGGGCTCCTCACGCCACAGCCGCTCCCAGAGCCCCTTCTCCGTGCAGCTTTGTCACTCTGCCATGGCTCCCCAGCCGACGACGAACTCATTTCCTCTGCTCGGGACAACAACAGGGATCAGGCCGCTGGAAGGAAAGAGGCAGCCAAGACCTGCAGTGGCGATCCGGCACCTGGAACAGTCTAGTCCTTCTGTTGGGTCCCCAAGAGGCGGGGTCGTGGCCTCCCTGGGCTCTCAGATGATGGAAGAGTCACAGCCTCCAGCTCTGCGGGCAACAGCCCGGCCTGGCCCGGCAGGTGTCAAGTGATCTGTTAGTGGCAGGTAACAACGACACCAGCTGTATCAATAACACTGCCCCAGCCAACCAGCAACCGGTCTTTCCTCCAAAGAAAGAGGAGGAGGAGGAGGCAGTTTTGCCAATGAATTCCTGTCTTTTGCTGCTGCTAAGTCGCTTCAGTCATGTCCGACTCTGTGCGACCCCATAGACGGCAGCCCACCAGGCTCCCCCATCCCTGGGATTCTCCAGGCAAGAACACTGGAGTGGGGTGCCATTTCCTTCTCCAATGGATATAAGTGAAAAGTGAAAGTGAAGTCGCTCAGTCGTGTCTGACTCTCAGCGACTCCATGGACTGCAGCCTACCAGGCTCTCCCATCCATGGGATTTTCCAGGCGAGAGTATTGGAGTGGGTTGCCATTGCCTTCTCCACCATGTCTTTTGAATCAACATCAAACAGGCCAGAGGAGCCAGCCAGGAGCTTCTAGGCTGCTCAGTCTTTCGCTTTCATTGCTCCATCATTACAAGTCTACCTCTTTTCCAGGACATTGGCCGACTGAGATAATGCTTCTAACACTGCCTTGGAGGAAAAGAGATCTGCCCTTCTTTCTGGCTTGCAGTTAAGGAAGAAAGCAAAATGGAGTCAGTAGGGACACCCGAGGGCCTTGATCACAGGATTCAAGGACATGAAGGAAGCAGATATCCTCTCCCTTTCTCCTGTAATGGGCTGGCTCAGTCTGGGGTCAATTGTGGTCACTGCTGATCATTTTTGTTGTTGTTGTTGTTGCAAGTATCTGGACATGATCACAAACAATACAAGTGTGTTTTCTCTGTCCTCTCCATGCCCTGATGTGAAGCACCCTGGACAGAGGGGGATGTTGCTTTCTGCTTGGAGGGAACTCACCTGTCTTTGGCCATGAGGATGGGTAATGTTGCTCATGCTGAGATCGAAAGTTCACACTAACAGGCACTCAGAGCTACTTCCAGCTGCCCCTGTATTCAGACAAGGAAACTGGTTCAGAGAAGGTAGTAGACTTGCCTCTGGCTACCCACTCCATAGGCTGCCACCTGGGGACTTCATCTAATTTTCTAATTTGACATCCACCAGATACTATGACGGAGAAGGTAATGGCACCTCACTCCAGTAATCTTGCCTGGAAAATCCCATGGATGGAGGAGCCTGGTAGGCTGCAGTCCATGGGGTCAGGAAGAGTCGGACTCCACTGAACGACTTCACTTTCACTTTTTACTTTTCTGCATTGGAGAAGGAAATGGCAACCCACTCCAGTGTTCTTGCCTGGTGAATCCCTGGGATTGGGGAGCTTGGTGGGCTGCCATCTGTGGGGTCACACAGAGTCAAACACAACTGAAGCGACTTAGCAGCAGCAGCAGCAGCAGCTACTATGAATATTTTGATGGTTTGTAGCCTGGGCAGGAGAAAATAACAGAGTCTGGCACTATGGCCTGGGAGGGATGGTAACCTTCACATCGTCTTCCCTCCCCAAGAGGACTAAAGGTGGATCAGGCACCCCAGAGTGATGGCACCCAGGTGTGAGCGGGTGCTCTTTATGCCCAGGGTGTCACAAGAAGTATGAGGGCCAAGCTGCCCCTCCCCAGTTCTGGCTGGCCTGTCCCAGTGTGACCCAGACCATGGAGGCCCCACACAGAGGCTCTTGCAGTGCAGCGCTGTAGTCCTGGATGCCACCCACCCTCTTCTCTCTCCCTCCCCACTCAGGGAGGGCAGAGAGCGGGCACAATACAGGGCTGCTGGGACGGGCCGGTTGCCGTCGGCGTGAGGTCTGGGCCTCTGGCCAGAGCGGTGATCGTGTCATCCTTGGGGTGGTGATATGTTTGAGAGCGGGTGGGTGGTAGCAAAATGGGAAGGACGACGCTAGCGCCCCATTTTGTGCCCCAGCGGGCAGAGAGCTCCCTGGCAATCCCAGGTCAGTGGGGCAGGAGGCCGAGCGTCGAGCGCGGCCAGGGCGCGGGCTGGATCGGGTTTCCGGAAAGACCGGCTAGGGCCGGCGCGGGTGGGAGTTGCCTGGCCCCGCTGCCCGCTCCACCTCCCGCCTGGCTTCCGCCCGCCGGTCGCGGTCCCCGGGCGAAGGAGGCCGCCACACTCGGCCTGGAGCGCCCCCTGGCGGCCAGTCGGAGTGGGCGCGCCTGCCCCTGGGAGAGCCGGACAGGAGAGCGAGCCGCTAGCGCCGGCCGAGCGCGCCGGGACGCCGCGGGGTCTGCGCGCAGGCGGACCCCTTCCCGCCGCCGGCGCGCCGCGCAGTTCACAACGGCGGGCCGGAGCCCGGACGCCAAGGCGGCGGCGGCGCAGGCCAGAGGAGCCCGTGGCGGCTCCGGCCGAGACGGCGCCCAGCGACTGGAAACGAACCAGGTGAGGAGTCCCAGGGGTATTTACACGTGGCCCTTTACCGCCTTCCGACTGGTTTTATTTTGTTTTCATTTTTCATCGGCTGATGTGATGTGTTTAACTTTGCATGCTAACGCAGTTCCTCTGGGGGCAGGGTGCACGTAGGCAATGTCCTTACGAAAGTAACTGGAAACCACCCGAATGTCCCTCAGTGGGGTGCGGAGTGGCCTAATGAGGAACACTGACACTTGTCACAAAGAATGGAGTCTATATGTCTGCTTTGGCCGAGGAAAATGTCCAGGGCAGAAAAATGGAGAGGTGACAGGCTATTGTGCATGGTGCAGTCCATGTTTAAAATTCTATGTTTGATTGTTTTCGTATAAACGAAGGAAGAATATGAAAGAAGACACACATGGTTCCTTGCTTTCTTGTTGGAAGGGGGAGGAAGCCCACTTTAGACTGTTCTGTATTGCTTTATACAGTAAGATTATATAATTCCTATCAGTGAAATAAATATATTTGAGAAATGCTGAAATGTGCCCTAAGAAAACTGGCCTCTGGACACAGGACAGGACATGCGCACTCTTGCCCACACTGGCACCCGCCCCCGAAGAGGGACCTGCAGACAAAGCCAGACCTTCCTAGCAGGAAGGCTAGAACCTTGGCAGGGATGATCCTTCCTGTCACCAGAGGTTCCTAAGCTGCATAAGGGCTTGGAGACATTTCTCTGAGACAGAAGAGCAGGAGGTTGGGAAAAGTCAGCGGACTCTGGCCAAAGTCTATGCGGGAGGTGATGAGGACTGTAGCAGCATATCCAGAGGGGACCAAGGGCACAAGAGAGGGCATTTCCTTATCCCAGAGTTTCCCATCAGGTATCTGCTTACATCTAAAATCATTTTAAAATGTAGATCACGTCATTCCTCTACTTGAAACCCTGCAGTGGCTCCTGTTTCACTCGAAGTCCAAGGCTTACAGAATCTGCCTCCTCCCAGCTACACCCCACCCCAAAGTCCCTGTTAACCACCACTCCCATTCTCAGCTTTCCGAAAATACACACTCCCTCCCTTATACTGGCTGTTCCCTCTGCCCAGGCCCCAGCTAGCTCCTTCACCCACTTCAAGTCTTTGCTCAAACTTTTAGCTCCTCTATATTCCCGATCCTTCCTTGATTGCGTGTACACTCAGTCATGTCCCACTCTTTGTGACCCCGTGGACTGTAGCCTACCAGGCTCCTCTGTCCATGAGATTTCCCAGTTGACAATACTGGAGTGGATTGCCACTTCCTCCTCCAGGAGATCTTCCCAACCCAGAGACTGAACCAGTGTCTGCTGCATCTCCTGCATTGCGGGTGGAAACTTTACTGCTTAGCCACCGGAGAAGCCTCCCTTATTCTGCTCTATTTATTCCCATATCACTTACTCAGTAAAAGACTATTTTACAGTTGGTTTGGTGTTGTCTCTCTCCCTACTTGTAACAAGCATCACAAGGGCAGGTGCTTTGCTGATCCCCAGTGCTGAGAGCTCTGTTGGGTGTGCCGCAGGTGCTGAATAAACACTGTAGCTGCTAGAAATGAGAATGGATGATGGAACATTCATGTGGGAATTGACCAGAGGCTGTGTAAATGCTGCAGAACAGGGCTCTGGGGAGATGCTGTTGGAGATTCATACCTGGAAGTCGTGGGCAGATGGGCTAAGTGGACTGGCCATTTGCCCTGGCTATCCCCCTAGGCCCTGACCGCAGGGCTCCCTTAAAGGCAGGGTCAAATCATGGTCAGAGAACCCCATCATCTTGACTTCAGGCAGCCCTGACCACCACGTAAAGACGGACTGCGGGAAGGCCTTCCTTACATTCTCCTCTCACCTCCCTGGCATGTAGTCACTTGGGGGAAAGTGGTCCCAAGCGCACATTTAGGATTTTATCTGGTCTCTGTTTTGTGATCCAAAGGCTCAGTGACAGTCTAGAGGAATTTCTGCTTTGTTACCTGTTAAGCTCCCATGAAAAATCATGGCCATAAAAATCAATAGTGTCCCTGTATGAGTGCAACAGCCACTTAGAAAATACAATATGAAAGACATCCAGTTCACAATAGGAACCAGATATGAAACACTGCGAATAAATTTAACAAACATTGTGTGGACCTATGTGAAAAAAAGTAAAAATCCTTGCTGAGAGCACACCGAGGATTTAAGTTGGTATAGGGACACACCGCGTTCACAGTTGAAAAGCTGCAATGGCGTAACATGTTCAGTTCACCTCTGTATTAGTTAGCCTTCAGGATGGTTCTCGATGATCCCAGACACCTGATATCTGTGACTTTGGGTGGCCTCTCTCACACATACCAGGGTCATCTGTGTGATCAGTGATGGCATGCACCATAAGTGATCATCTGTCACTTCTGAGATTAGTTTATAAAAGATTTTCCTGCTTCCTCCCTTCCTTTTCTCTCCCTTCCTCCCTCTCTTTCCTTCTCTCTCAGCAATCACTCTGGGGAGACCACGTTACAAAACCTACATGTCAAGGAACTGAAGTCTCCTGCCAAGAGTTACGCGAGTGGCGGAGGACCTGGTCAGATAAGACTGCAGCCCCAGCCAACAGATTCACTGCAACCTGACAAGAGATCCTGAGCTAGCATCCCTCAGCCAAGCTGTTCCTAGTTTCCTGACCCTCAGACAGGGTGTGAGATGTATAAGTGCTGTTTCAAGCTGCTAAACTTTGGGGTAATGTGTCCGGCAGCGAACATAACTAATACAATCCCAAATAATTCATCTGTTTCTACAGTTTCAAGCCAAACCTGAAATTTAACTGGTATGTGGGCAAGACACTTTGATGAAGTGTTTCCCAAGTTAGCCAAATGAATGAACAGATGAGAACAGTCTAGAAAATACAGTGGAATGTTGAACTCTATACTGCCAGTATTCAGACTTTTAAAACAAACATTTCAGTTCTCACACACACACAGATAGATTGAAATAAGAAAGCCCAGTTGTTGCTGTTTAATCACTAAGCTGTGTCTGACTCTTTTGCAACCCTATGAACTGCAGCCTGCCAGGTTCTTCTGTCCATGGGATTTTCCAGGCAGGAATACCAGACTGGGTTGCCATTTCCTTCTCCAGGGGGTCCTCCCAACCCAGCGATCAAACCACTGTCTCCTGCATTGGAGGTGGATTCTTTACCACTGAGTCACCAGGGAAACCTGAGACAGCCAATACTCCCATCTAAATACGTATGTAATTATTTAGAATGTGACCCAAATGACACTTAATAATGGGGGTGAGGGAGAGGATGGATATTTATTCAATAAACAGAGCTGGGATACTTAGCCAGATCCTTGCCTGTTACCTGTGATTGTACCAGGATAGCCCTCAGTGGTCATGACCTCAGGGCTTCTGTGACATGCAAAAGAATAACTACAGCATCATTAGTCACAATCGTGGGAAACTTCAAAATAACAGGTGGCTTCAACAAAAGGGGCTTAGGTTAATAAATCACGGTGAGTCTATAGAATGAAATCCTCTACAGACATTAGAACTGACGTTGAGCATATCTGTTGGCATAAAAGGTAGTCGTGATATATTACTAGTGGGGAAAAGCATGTGCAGGATGCTCCCAGTCTACTGTCCCAGGAAAAAGAGTATTTTAACCCCCAGTGCCTTCTAAAGAGAGTAAACAGGTCCTAATAAAAGGAAAGGCACAGAGTCTTCCCTAGTGCTTCAGTTGTTAAAAATTCATCTGCCCATGCAGGGGACATGGGTTCCATCCCTGGTCCAGCAACTAGGATCCCACATGCCGCAGGCAACTAAGCACATGAGCCACAACTAGTGAAGCGGACGTGCCTAGAGCCTGTGCTGTGCAACGAGAAGCCCGGGGACCGCAGCTAGAGAGCAGCTTCGGCTCTCCACAACTAGAGGAAGCGCGCACAGCAGTGAAAATCCAGCACACACAAAAATAAACATGTAAATCCTAAAAAAAAAAAAAAAAAAAAGGAATGGCCCATGAACTTCTGGAAACCATGCTAGGTTTAGATATGCACATTTGGGAGGCCAAATTGTGGTGAGCTGACTTGCTCCAGGACTGAAAACCAGGATCTCTGAGCCCAGAGGAGGCAGGGGAAGAAGCAAAGAGACGGCCACACACCCGAGACGGTGGACCACTCTGCCCCAGAGCTTCATCAAAATGATTTCACTCACAAAACGCTTGCTGTGAGATTTATTTGAAAGAGAAAAAAAAAAAGAACTTTAATTCTGCCAGGGCAGAGGAGGGGCAAAAAGGAACCATTAAGGGATATAGTAGTGGAAGGCATGTGAGTGCGAGTGCCAGGTATTAGCAGAGTTCATGAGGAGGGCTCGAGGCTTTCCCCACCACGAAATAGCTGGGGTTGGAGTACAGGGTGGATGGAGTACAGGTTGAGAACACCAATGCTGAAGTTAAATAAAAGCACAGACACACACATGTGTGATTATAGCTTCACAGCCCAGGGTTGCAGCCAGCCAGACCTGACCTTCCAGTGGCGCAGAGCTTCTTAAGTAATCAGGTCTCTGCACAAGGCTTTGATCAGCATTCAGTGGGTGCGGTAAGTTATGTCAGAGCCATGTGGCCAGGCTCACAGTAGGTGGCAATGAGAGGTTTCCTGCTGCTTAATATGGGACTGAGTTCCTCACTAACTTGGTGAATCAACATACTAGGCGGCGGTGGTGGGTGTTGGGAGCTGATTCTATGTCCCCAGACTCCTTCTGGTTTACAGGAAAAGTCCTGAGTCCTGCACAGGCGTGTTTCCTGAGCCTGGGACTGATACACAAAACAAGCAGAAATCAGCTGATTTTCTACTACAGTTTGAACTTGTGGCTGCCAGCCTTCGGGGAGTCTGGGAATGGGCCAGAGTTCCAAGAGGTGGAGACACTGATGGAGAGAAAACACGGGGCAGTGTGAAGTCTGGTGATGTCCCCACGGCCCCATGCCTCTCTGAGACTACCCCACCCTCCCTGTTATCAGAGTCCCCTTCTGCTTCACCTCCTCTCCAGTAAGGTCATTACGACCAGTGTGTTACTTGGCTAGCCCTGCATTTGTCTTGCCAAGGATGCCGCAGGGAGTGGACTGGACATGACACCAAGGACCTGGGCCAGACCCTCTCTAAGGGCTGTTTCTGATGGCCCATTTCCCACTGGAGGTCCCTTCTGGGCTCTGCTCTCTGTTTGACTGCAGCCATCCCACCTCTTTGCTGCCCAGCCCCACTACCATCACCTCCCCCAGTAAGCCAGTGACACAGCAAAAAAAAAGGTGGTTTCCAGAAATGGTCCTTGGCTCACTGGATGCCGAGTCCTTTGGGCTGCACCCCGCTCGTATAGCAGGGAGCTCTGGGTCCTCAGGTGGAGGGAGTATTGAGCAGGCTGCCCCCCTCTCCATCACAGACGGACAACCTACGCTCATCTGCACTCCTGCTCCCTAAACCTCTCCAGGAGCCCTGGTCCTGCTAATTAGAAAACGCTTGACTCCGTCCGAATCCCCCTGGAACCAGGTCACTCAGCCCAAGTATAACAGATTGACTCGGTGTCAGTCCAGGACTGATTCTTATTAACTCAAAGGGCAGGAGGCGACTCAGAGACCGCAGATGGCAGACAGGCTTGTGCTATGGGCAGCCGCACACACAGCCCTCCCCAGGTCCCCTGACTAAAGACCACATGTCGGCCAGGCCTGCCTGCTGCCTCTCTCAGCTGCAGAGTCACCTCCAAACCACAGGCCTGACCCCACCAGGCCCCTAGCCTGTCCCGCCCAGTGGAGAGGGGAGGCAGTGCCCCCACACCTGAGAACTCCAGGGAGCCCTGGGCTCCCATCCGGGCCCAGAAGAGCGAGCAGAGATCACTGCCCCCTACTTCCTGCATGGCCACCATGAGGCCACAGGCACTGTGCTAAGGCCTTTCTTCTCCTAACTTCTTTAATTTTCAGAATAAGATTATGAGGCAGACAGTTTTATTATTCCAAGGCCAATTTTGTTGTCAAAGTCGACAGCTGCTAATGATCCAGGACCTAAACCTAAGTCTTAGTGAGCCCTAACAGGTTCCTGCCCTTTCATCCTCCACCTCCACCCTCTGGGTTCTTGTTCTGAGCTGAACAGTCCTGCTGGGGCCAGGCAGTGGTCACTTCTGGTGGGTATGGACAAAAATACATGTGCCTCCTGCTCCTTGCCACCATCTGCCCACAGACCACATCTGTCCCTGTGGGATCCCACATACCATTCAGCTTGAAGAGGCGACCGCCACCTCCAGGCTGCTTTTGGGAGCAGTGAGAAGGCTGAGCAGAGGCTATGAGCTGGGCAAACAGCCTCCCACAGGCTGGGTCCTCAGTTCCCTACAAAGGGGGATTCCAGCCCCAATCCTCACTTCCCCAAGCTGTGGGACTTAGGATAGAGACGGCTGGTGTCCTTCAATATCTAGCCTCGCCTCTTCTTCCTGGGCATACAGAGAGACCTTGGCCTGGCAGCTTGACGTGGCTTCAGATGATGGAACATGGGCACGAATGATGTGCAAACATCCAGGCCTCTTTCCTAAGATTCTCCCTCACTGGGTCCTCACCCTCTTTCCTGCTCCAGCCACCAGCTGACTAGACTAGAGCCTTCAAAGCTCTATCAGAAGGATGGGTGACAGGATGGAAGGAGTCCGGGTCCCTGAAAGACTGCGTGGAGCAGAGTATTTGCCACCCCAACCCCCAGCCCTCCACCAGAAACTGTGACATGAGCAAAAACATTTATTTTTAAAAGCCATCAAGGTTTAGGGATATTTGCCATAATGGTTAGTCTATCCTGACTCTGATGCAGTGGTCTTCTAACTTGAACCTGTGTTAGAATCACCAAGTGAAAGTGAAAGTGTTAGTTGCTCAGTCATGCCTGACTCTTTGCAACGCCCCTGTCCATGGATTTCTCCAGGCAAGAATACTGGAGTGGGTAGCCATTCCCTTCTCCAGGGGATCTTCCTGACTCAGGGATCAAACCTGGATCTCCTGCATTGCAGGCAGATTCTTTACCGTCTGAGTCATCGGGGAAGCCCCAGAATCACCAAAGGGCTGGTTACGACAGTGACTGCTGAGCTCTATTCCTGAGTTTCTGATACCACAGGCCCAGAGTGGGACCACACAATTTGCATGTTTAACGAGTTCCCAAGTGACACCACAGCTGCTGGTCTAGGGGGTCACACATAGAGAATTATCACACTGTTGCTGAAGCTGCAGTGTATAGTCAGTATCCCCACTTTACAGAGGAAATGGTCCCCAGTTCCTGTCTGTTTCACTGGCACTGTGCTGCCTCCACACTAGGCCCTATCGGTGTGTGGCCCCCCACATCTGCCCCTTCTTCAGACAAGGTGAGAACAGTCCTTGGAGTAGACATCCTGGGCAGTACCCAGTTCTGCTACTCAGCATGCACGGCACCGTGTGTTCAGCTTCCTCTAACACCAAACATACCTCACCTGCCCAGCAGTGTTGCCCAAAGTAGGTTTTTTTAGTGAGGCTATCTGACTGTTGCCCTTGAGCAGCAGATACTTGGAACAGAAGGAACGAATACTGGTCCTAGATGAGCCGACTCCAGCCTCACTCCCGAGAACCGCGTGGATGATCACCGGTATTGCTCCCTCCAAGGCCAGTGACTGACATTTGTCCCTGTACAGTCCTGGGGTAGAGGAAGGTCGGGGGGTGGGATATAGAAAGAGACAAAAACACAGTCGAAAAGTTTTAACGTACACCTTGGCCAGGATAAGAATTGTGTTGCCTGGAGGAAGGAGGGGAGTTCACCAGCCAGTGACTGGGCCCCCACACCCCAGTTTCTTAGAACATCCTTACATTCTCTTTTATATGAGAATCCTGAAAAGACCCCCAGCACACCCCCCTGCAGCTTCCAAGAATGGTTTTAAGATCCACAGAGAGGGGAGGTAAGCTCACTTCAAAATGCAGTTATGCTTGGAAAGAGATTCAGATGCATGTGAGATGTCTAACTTTGAAGCAACAGTTAGAACTGGACATGGAACAACAGACTGGTTCCAAATAGGAAAAGGAGTACGTCAAGGCTGTATATTGTCACCGTGCTTGTTTAACTTCTATGCAGGGTACATCATGAGAAACGCTGGGCTGGAAGAAACACAAGCTGGAATCAAGACTGCCGGGAGAAATATCAATAACCTCAGATATGCAGATGACACCACCCTTATGGCAGAAAGTGAAGAGCTAAAGGGCCTCTTGATGAAGGTGAAAGTAGAGAGTGAAAATGTTGGCTTAAAGCTCAACATTCAGAAAACGAAGATCATGGTATCCGGTCCCATCACTTCATGGGAAATAGATGGGGAAACAGTGGAAACAGTGTCAGACTTTATTTTTTGGGCTCCAAAATCACTGCAGATGGTGACTGCGACCATGAAATTAAAAGACGCTTACTCCTTGAAAGGAAAGTTATGACCAACCTAGATAGTATATTCAAAAGCAGAGACATTACTTTGCCAACTAAGGTCTGTCTAGTCAAGGCTATGGTTTTTCCTGTGGTCATGTATGGATGTGAGAGTTGGACTGTGAAGAAGGCTGATCGCCGAAGAATCGATGCTTTTGAACTGTGGTGTTGGAGAAGACTCTTGAGAGTCCCTTGGACTGCAAGGCGATCCAACCAGTCCATTCTGAAGGAGATCAGCCCTGGGATTTCTTTGGAAGGAATGATGCTAAAGCTGAAACTCCAGTACTCTGGCCACCTCATGCGAAGAGTTGACTCATTGGAAAAGACTGTGATGCTGGGAGGGATTGGGGGCAGGAGGAGAAGGGGATGACAGAGGATGAGATGGCTGGATGGCATCACGGACTCAATGGAGGTGAGTCTGAGTGAACTCCAAGAGATGGTGATGAACAGGGAGGCCTGGCGTGCTGCGATTCATGGGGTCACAAAGAGGCAACTGAGCGACTGAACTGAACTGAACTGACCAGATGTTCTGTTGACTGCGGAGGAGCCAATTTCATCCTCAGGGCCCTGGTGATCCCACACTCCTGGATCATCCCTCCAGGAGCCCTCAAATCCAGGCTGTGGCCTGGATTTAGCCAACGGGCAATGGCGATCCCCTGAGCGTAGATGGGCGATACTGGAAAGGGTAACTTGGGATATGACTGAGATTTACAATTGGAGGAACAGAAGACAAATTCTACATGTCTGCAGGAACGGGTGACCCCGTGGGTCTGAAGCAGCTTTGCTGACAGTGGGCTCTCTGGGCAGCAGACGACCGGAACCATGCAGTCCCCACTGAGAAGGCAGCCGGTGCCCTTAGGACTGCTCTGATAGTGGCTGGCCCTGACCGAGGGCACCCAGGAGACACCTTCATCCCCCAGCTCCACTTCACAGTGAGAAGTTGGCTCCTTTGGACTCCCTGAATGGGTCCTGTTTTGTTTTTTTGTTTTGTTTTGTTTTTTGTTTTTTTTTAAGTGAACTCTGCCAGAGAAACAAGAAGTGGAAGGAAATTTGGAATAAGCAGGAGATCGTGGGTGGAAACCTCTGCCTGGTTTAGAGCACAGCCTTCAGTTATCTGATCCTGATTCTCAGATTTCATTGCCTTTGAGCTGTTTTACAACACTTTAAGTTGTAGTCAATGCAAAATACTTCTTGTCTATGGACATGCATATTGTATATTTGAATGATCCTTCAAGAAAGGGGAATGACCATTGACAATTTCCCCCTGAAAAAAGCAAGTCTCAACATTCCTTTACTCTGTATAGATTTACAGTCCACTGCAATTTCTCCTTTGAACTGCTTCTTAATCTTACCAGATCCATCGTTCAATTAATGAGTTAAATCTTTCACATGTGCACATTTAACATTTAGATGAGTGATGCCGCATTAAAAAATAATAATCTGACAAAATATACAGGAAAGAAGGCCTCTCAGGAATGAGAAGAGTTGCCATGGAGTGCAACCCCCCCTCCCCCCCCGCCAGCAGCCCCATCCATATCACCCCCAACAGGAGGTGTCCAGCCTGGGTTTGCCTACCTCCAGCAACAGGGTGCTCAGTCCCTCCCAAAGGTCAGTTCTCCACATGTATGATCATAGCTGTGCTGACTTTTAAAAGTAGAACAAAGCAAGAACAGATCTAAAACTAAAAACAAAACACAGCCCTCCTCCCAGCCCCAGCTGATAATGACTGCTTGGACCCCCAAAATCACTTACAAACAAAGCTTGCAACCCCGGGCTCCCTGCAAAGGCACAGTAAGGCTGAAATGGCTGGGAGGTGAGGGCTAGGAGAGAGGGGGTGATGTGGCCCAGAAGAAGGTGCGCCACGAGGTGGAGACCGAAGGTGAGACTGCTGGGCTCATGTGCCTTAAAACAGTCTTAAGACACTGCTGACTGGCTGCCCTCCTGACCTTAGGGCTATAAATAAAATCCAGAAAGTCTTGCAAACGAAGATTTCCTCCTGGGGACCTGGGCTAATACAGAGGGGCTGTGTGCACACACACATGTATGCACCCACATACACACACGCGCGCGTGCCTCCAGAACTGCATGCACATGTCTTACACACACACACACAGGAGTGCCTCCAGTCCTGCTGCGGCCATCCTGCGTCTGGGTTGGACACACTTGCTTGTCAAGGTAGGAGGTGCACGGACCACCTCCTGGCCTTGGCTTCAGGCCTGCTCCAGGCCCCCCTGCTGGCTCAGCCCCTCACTCTGAGGCCTAGGGTGGGCCCCAGCACTTCTCTCATCTCTGTTCTCCCTGCCTGGAATGGAACCAAATACAGTCTCCAATCACAGGGGCCTTCCCATCCCATCCAAACCGTCATCCTGCTAGTTTCAGAGCACCTATTCAGGTTCTTCTTTCTCATCCAAGCTCCTTTACCCTAGGCTCCTTCCCTGGTCTCCCCCAGGTCGTCCCTTCAAGAGCGCTTGAAAGGCAGGCTGTGGCCCTCTGCTGGCCCCCTGGGCCAGAGAGGAACACTGCTTCCTCTGGGGGCTTCAGGAGCTACGTCTCAGGCTGTGTTGGTTTCTGGCAGGATCCATACTCCCAGCAAGAAGAAACCCAGTCTTCTGCCTCCCCACCACCATGACACAGAAAGCAAACAGACCTTGAACCCCAAATACCAGCTGAGCCCCCAACAGACCTAAGCCTTGTTCCTAAGAGGACCAGGAAGTGGGGCTTTTCGCTTCAGCCTGGCTGGGAGCTTGAGCTCTTTCCCATAACCCAGGCAGCTGAGCCTGGCGGGGACTGCTGCTGCGGTTGCTGCTGCTAAGTCGCATCAGTCGTGTCCAACTCTGTGCGACCCCATAGACGGCAGCCCACCAGGCTCTGCTGTCCCTGGGATTCTCCAGGCAAGAACACTGCTAGTTAGATAGAATTCAGTAATTGCATTTACTTGTGAGGGGTGCCTACTAAGTAATCCATCTAAACCTATGTTAAAATGCTTAGATGAGCCACCTCATCTCATCTAAACCTTGAAACAACCTCATGTTGGAGGTGTTTTTCACAAAAAACACCCAAAGTGGTTAAATATGTTGCCAAAGGCTACAAGCCTAGTGAGTAGTAGGTGGCTTGGCAGCTGATACCAGCTTTCAAGTTTACCTCGCTGTCTCTCCTCTACACAATCCCATCAGATTCTGCCAGAAACCTTGTGAAATCAAGACCTCAAATGATTTCCACCTGAGAAATGAAGAAGCTGAGGCACTGAGGTGTTTGGGATTTGTATGTACGTGTGTGTTTGGGGTGTTTGTTTTCAAGCCCGAGCTCACTGAAGCGCAGGCCTTAATCCAGAGCAGAGAGCCTGGTACTAAAAGGAAGCAGGTCAGTGGCGACCCCACTCAGTCTCCGTGGGAATACACCCTCAGAGCCAAGACCACCCCGCTTCCCCACCTACCCTGGGTTCACTATCTAGTTTTGCCTCTGGCTCATAGCTACCTGTCTCGGGAAGTGGCCAAACCAATAGGCTGAGCCTATCAGGGTGATCTGCCCTTCTCCAGGAGGGGGTCAACCCAGCAGTCAGGCAGCGAGCCATCTGGACCCCAAAGCCCCATCGCAGGCTTGTCTGCCAGGCTCTGCAGCTCCCTCCCTGGCAACCTCAGGGCGGCCCTGGATCTCCAGCGCACATGTCCTCATCTGTACACAGATGCCATTCAAACCACTGCTTTCTCACAGGACCAGCTGTCTCCGAAGGCAAAGGTGGATTGCAGGGCCACCTTCCTCAGCCTCCCTGTGGAAGCTGTGCTGTCGCAGGCCACAGGCTCCTGGAGGACACGTCACCCATCCCCCGCCCACCAGCCCCTACCCCAGAACGAGCCCGTACGTCTCAGGTGCTCAGGCTACCCGCACCACTCAACAGCCGGGCAGCACAGGGACACCCTAATGAGTAGTCGCTCATTAGGACAGCAGCCCACCTCCCTGGAGAATTTCTTTAAAATATGCTTTCCTTACTAAAACCTTCTTGGAAGTAATTCTAAGATACAGTGGGGTTCTTAATAGCCTTTGTAAGAACAAAACACCCTGTAAGCAAAATGTTCATCCACAGGAGGGTAATAGGGGCGATTGGCAGCCTTTCCCATGTCCGTGTCCCCTACAGGAATCTGGTCCCCCCACCACGGCATTTCAGTGGGATGAAAAACAGAGGGCTGGTTGGGCGGGGCGGTGGGGGGAATCTCCTCAATGGCTTTACCACCATGCCGTCCTCTTCAGAGGTTCGTGGTGGGGTCTTGCCTCCCTCTGCCTTGGGTGATGGGAACACCGTGGCAGGTGGAGCAGACAGGAAAGGAAACGAGATCCTCAGTGCTGGCATCACTGAGTCCCTCTGATCAAACCCTTAAACTCACCCCGCCTCTGGACTTTCCAGGTTCAGGAGCCAGAAACCTCCCTTCATTGTTTCGGTCAGTGTGCATTGGGTTTTCTGTACCTGTGACTGTAAACACAATCCCCATTCTAAAACTAGATTCATTCACTCACGGCAGTCCTGCCGTGGACTGTGATAATGCATTGTGGATGGGTATTTGGCCACGGAGAAATATTCCTGAGATATAGTAAGTAGAACTAACTGCAAAACATAATTCTCGTTTGTGTGGAAGATACTTGAACATGCACGCACATTTCCGAGGAGGGTACTTTGTGGTGGATGTCACTGGGGGACAGAGCACATACTTGTTACTTTATGCTTGGACTGTCTCGACTTATACTGAAAAAATAGAGAAAGATTAGTTTAAAAGTCATTTGAGGTGATAGGATTAGAATCTTAGGTGATAATTTGGTAGTTATTAAACCATGCTTTTGAAGCCCCTGCTGACATACAAAATGCAGAGCATGGCAAGAAAACAGAGGAAGAAAGAACTCTCCCAGACCTGTGAGAGCCAGACTTCCTCCTTCTCCAAAGCTGGAATCTCTAAACTGGCGAGTTCACCAGAACAGTATCCATTTCAATCCCAACATTGTATCCCAGTCACCGTATTATATTGCCCATGTCAGGCTGTCCTGAGGTGCCCTGGAGACCCTAAGAGCATTCTGAGAATGAATTTATCTTTACTGTAGTCTGACGGCTTCCCTGGTGGCTCAGATGGTAAAGAATCCACCTGCAATGCAGGAGACCTGGGTTTGATCCCTGGGTTGGGAAGATCCCCTGGAGAAGAGAATGGCTACCCACTCCAGTATTCTTGCCTGGAGAATCCCACGGACAGAGGATCCTGGTGGGCCACAATCCATAGGGTCACAAAGAGTCAGACAGAATTGAGCGGCTATCACTTGGGTTTCCCTGGTGGCTCAGATTGTAAAGAATCTTCCTGCAATGCAGGAGATCTGGGTTTAATCGGAGGAGGATAAACCAGGTCTTGCTGAGTTTACAGGAGCTAAAAGTGTACAGTTCTCTGAATCTTTGGAGAGAGCGATGAAGAACAGATGAAGAACAGTGCTGCAGAAGGCCCAGTCTGCCCTGGAAGGCTGGGCAGCGTCCTCTTGGATGGCAGACAAGCACATGCAAGGGCTTGTACCAAAGTGGGTCATCTCTGGGGACTGGTTACCACAGTTTGGGGGCAGACAGCCTACAAACCCTGTGGATGACCCTAGAGCTAGAAAACACCCACCCAAGGTCATAGAGCCACTCCACTCACCCAGGACAGCAGAGGGCACTAGATCCAGAGGTGACCTGGCTGAGCTCCAGACACCTGGGCAGAAGGATATCCTGGGACCACTGCAATATCTCCTCCCTCTTTTTTGCAGTCCACACTGAGCTTGCCGGCCAGGAGGCAACTGGGTGGTCCCCACTGCCGAGACTCAATCCCTCCTCTGCTGGCTCTGACCCAGCCTCCTGTTCTGAGGAGCCTTCTCCCCCTGGGTCCCTGAGATTGCAGTGGCCTACACTCCCAGACATGCCCATTACTGCCCCAGTAGCATCTCTGGGAGAGAAAGCTATGCCCGATTCCTCACTGCCCACCAGGCTTGCTCTGGTCACGGAGGAGAGTGAGGCTGCTGCTCATGACGGTAAGGGAGCAGCCCAGACGGCAGCTCTGGTTACGAAAGGGAGTGAGCTACTGCTCAAAGTAAGGGCCTCTAGCCCAGGGTGGGACAGAGGTCCTTTGAGATGACATCATGCTCTCCCAAAGGGCCCCCAAACTCAACCAGGCACCCAGATCCAGGTACAGAGCTGGATCTTCACTGACTTTCTCCAGATGGTTGTCAACCTGCCACAGCGCTCAGTAACTGGATCATCGTCAGGAAACTGATACTTCTCACAGCCTTGCCCTTGGCGCTGGTTTTCCTCAGCAGTCACCAATCAGTGGTTCAGAAGCAAGGTTCACAGGCACCAAATCTCCTGCAAGGGCAAGGCTCCCAGAGTTTCAATCCACCTCTTCCAATGTCAACTGGTAACTTACCTTTCTTGTGTTTTGGACACAAAAATGGCTCCTCCAGAGCTGATCTGGGGACTGAATCAGCTTTTAACTGTTAGGTACTCTGAGTACTTCCTTTGTTCCAGGAAGTTCGGGATTTTTATTGTTATTCATGTGGGGAAACCTAGTCCAGCCCAGCACCAGCACAGATGGCTTTCCTGCCCCACCCAAGCCCTGCCCCAGGGGCAAAGGAGCCCGAGGAGACTGCTGAGTGTGAAGGGTGCAGCGAGAGGTGGGGCAAGGGTGGGCAGGGGGCCTGGCACCTGGGAGCCTGGGCGGCAGAAGCAGAGGACTTTGAGGGTGGGGTGGTCTGGGGCGTCAGGAGCCAAGGGGCCAAGAGAGAGACACTGAGTCTGGTGACTGGGCTGAGCGGCTTCCGGGCAAGTGAGAAAAGCAGTGGGTAGTGGCAGGAGGTGGACAGAGCCAGACAAGCAGCTTCCTGGGAAGGAAAGCTGGAGCAGGGCAGCACAGAGCTAGGTAGGCAAGCTTTCTGGGAGGTGGATATGTGGGATGGGACAAGGAGAGCAAGTGGGAAAGATAATAGCGTGGCAGTTCCAGGAGGAAGTGGTGGACAGGAGAGTCACAGGAAGGATACGCAAAGATCTTGAAACTTTCAAGCAAGAGTGGGGAGAGGGGAGTGCAGGAGGGGACACGCAGAGGCACAGGCTGGCCTCTGTCTTGGTCTGAGAGGACAGGGAGTGGCTGGAGACTGGGGAGGCTGGGCAGGGCGTGACCGGGAGCTGCACTGTGGCTCTGCGGACAGAGTCCAGAGCGTTGGAGATGCCATATCAGCACCCCTTAGCCTGTGTTTCTTTTCTACCCTCCACACAACTCAGAGTCAGAAGAGATGGCTGAAAGTGGTCAGCAAGTTCTGTAAAGTAATTAAGAAACAAACCCAACTCTAAAAAGTCACAGGTCAACTTCACCCTGAACTGGGCTGTGAAGATACTTGCAAGGGGTCACCAGGTCCACCTGAATACACGAACGGCAGAGCTGTCGAGGAATAGCTGCGGTGCCCACACCCCAGCAGTGAGAGCCTGCGGACATGGACTCCCCCTAGGCGGGCTGGATCAGACGTGCCGGCGAGGTGGGCACAGCCACCAACTCTCTCCACAGGTGGGCCAGCAGGTCTAGGACGCACAGCTCACGCAGTCTCAGACTCCAGCCCAGTGTTCCCAGGCTCTTTGGTTTGGACCTTACCACCTGGGGCTGTATGCTTATGACCTAAAATAACATTTCCTCTGGGCCTACAAAGTCCCTATGCTTACAGCTGAGCACAAGCCAGCTTGCTCTATCATAACCTCCAAGTAACCACTGCAAGTGGCACAGGGAAGCTTAAAAAAAAAAAAAAAATCACCTCATGAAATTTATTTCAGGTTGTGTTAACCAGCTACCTTCCTGTGGTGCTGACTTACACCCAATCCCACTGGTTCCCTTGGCAACCAAGTTTACCACCAAGGTGCTTAATGCCATCTTGATATGACCCCAAACAAAAACAATCAAAGCAACAGCATTAATATAAAGATATATTCCATAAAAGAGTTTGGCAGTCAAAGAAAAGCGTCACACTTCCTAAAAACACAAGCATTCTTCTTCCCCTAGTCTACAGAGAAAATTGTAAAAAACAACAAAACCAACGTCATCAACAAACACCCACCAGTATACACCACGCTGGCATGTACACTTCGGCAAGTAACTGAAGGTAGCGCTCCATCCCTGAACGAGGAGGACAGACTTGGTAGAACAAGATCCAGAGAGGTGTTAGAGTGTAGCCCAGCCAAAGCTGCACAGATATCCCAGCTTCCCCCGGGAAGTTATTCAGGACATTAGACTTCATTTCCAAAAGCAAGCCCCCAATAAACCCTGACATGAAGGGTGGACACAATGACCACAGATAATCCCCTTCACGGGTTGGAGGGTCACCATGAAAGTCTTCGATGAAATGTATGAGCCTCTATCCAGCTGCAGGCTGGGGTCCATGGCTCAGCCCAAGGGGTGGCTACAGAGCTTCTCTGTCCAAGGAGAGGCAAAAGATGCCAGGCCGGCCAGCCGGCCCGTAGCATGAGGCCTGGAGAGGAGCCCTGGCCAGAGGTCTCCGGCTGGCCATCTGTGGCTAGGATTCCCTGGCCTTGCAGTAGAGGAGGGTCAGGATTCAAGTTCTGGGTAACAGTTTCAGTAGCACCAAGACCAGAAGACAGTGAGGCCAAGTGGGGAGGGGAGTGATGGTATGCGTGTCGGGGGCACGTAGACGAAGGGGGAGTATGTGAGTGCAGCCAGGTGATGAGGGATGATAAGGAGAAGCTGATGGAGTTGGTCCGTGAGACATTCAAGGGAACTGAAAGGGATGGCGTCAGTCCCAGACACCGCATAAGGCTGTTGAGAAGAGAATGCCAGAGGAAATGAAGACGTGGTGTGAGAACATTCTTACCCCTATAAATAAACTATTTACACACTTTAGGAAAAAGAGAGCTGACGCTCAAGAGGAAAGCCATGCCCACCGCCACCCCCCCACCCCCCGTGCCATCAGGGCATAATGCTGTTAGACTGGAGCAGTTCCCGTCCTGGGGGCTGGAGGGGACAGGGGCCGAGGCACTCCCGTGGCCCCAGCCACGTGCTGGCTCAGGCTTACTTCACTTGGATGTGGCTGAGGATCCTGCCCACACCCCCAACGTGTGCAGACACTGCAGGCCCCACTGGCACTCGGAGGTCCACAGAAGATGGGGCTGCCCCCGAGGCCAGCACCAGCCCCATGTGCAGTGGAGGCCAGGGCGCAGCCACCAGAGCCGTCGGTCCCTCAGTTAGCTCCCCCACTTAAAGATGGAGCTTCTGACTCCAGGCAGACCCCCCGTGGGGTGTCAGTCACAAGTCTGTGTGGGTGACAGGGGGCCCCTCGGTCTTCAGCACCGGCAAGCAGAAACAGGTCACATCATGCGGGTGCTGGAGGCGGGGTGCCGGCTCTGGCCGGGTGCTTCTGCTTCTCTCCCTGTGGACATGATGCTAATGGTGGTGAAGGGCTGCCGCCCCCACGGTGTGGCTCAGCTCCGCTTGCCTGCCTCCGGCTCCTCAGAAGTGGTGGCCTGCTTTCACCGCCTCAATGTCTGAGATCAGGGTCCTTGCTAGGAAGATGCCAAATATCTGGAAACAAAGGGCAGCAGAGGCAGCGGCCGTCAGCATCGGGGCCCAGAGGGCATGCTGGAGAGGGTACCCTTCACTGCCCATCACCCTCACACCTGTCCGCAGAGGCTGAGGACAGAGAGCAGCCACCGGGCACACACCAACGGAGACCAGGCCACACTTAAGACAAAGGAGCCTGGGGTCTGCTTTGCCATGTTCCAAGAGCTTGGAAGGGGCAAAGAGCAGCTCCGCAGAAGCACAAGGGATGCTCTGGCCTGCCTGCAACATGACCCTGCATGTCCCAGACCGCAAACCACAACACGCTTTGTGCCCTGGGTGAAACTGGAAATGACAGGGTCACTGACTGGTTCTGATTCCCAAAATAACAAATCTTGAACATTTCTCGTAAACTTGGATTCTACAATAAATACGAGGTTGTCCCCGACCTGGGCTGTGCTGATGTCTGAAGCTACACTCTGACCTCAGTGACTGGGATAACCGTGTGGGAAGATGTTTTTCTACCAAGAACAGACTAATGTGAACTCGTGACCTGAGGAAATTGGCTTTTTCCCCAGTTTTAAGTTATTGTTGTGGTTGGTATTTGATGAGCCACTCCTTCTTACATCTGCGTTCTTGCCTGCTTTGCAAGTAAGCTTTTTGTTTCCTTTTCCCGATGCTTCTGTCTCTTGGCCTTCCTCTGAGATCAACCAGCCACTGAACAAAGGAGGGAAAAGGGCATGGACAGCTGGTGACCCCGAGTCCATGTCAGTGACCCTCCTTCCAGGAAAGGTCAGAGCTGTACATTTTCTAAACGGTGTGTTTTTCCAAAGATCAGCAGCCTTGGTTGCTTCAGAAGTTGCTCACAAGGCTGCCGGCTTCTCCTCCAAGCCCTGGGTAGTACTGAAAAACTCCTGGTTTCTCTGATTCACTGAATTCTCGACTTTGTCTAGCTAGTTCTTCTCCCAGCAGACACTAGCCAGCCTACTCACCCCCCCGCCTCGGGCAAGCCCAGCCACCAGCGTCTTTCTCCATGTGAAATCTGGCTCAAGGGGACAGGTGTGGATATAAGGCGGGAGAGGAAGCCACACAGGCGTTGGGAACAGACCTGCAGCAGTGAGATGGCGATGAAGACGCCGGCCACGATGTAGATGTTCCGCGGGAGCCAGCTCTCCAGTGCCTGGATGCAGCCTTTCGTGAAGATGGACTCGTCCCATTTGCTCTTCAGCTGCAGGGAGACACAACAGTGCCCTGAGCCTGTGACACGCAGGCTGTCCCCACCTTGGTTTTCTAGAGGGCTCCCGCCAAGGGCAGGGCAAAGCTCGGTGGGGAATGAGGGATCTGGGAGGAAGGCGCCGAGGATAGACGGACAGACAGAACTCTCTAGAAGTACATCACCTGGCCTTGGCCTCTGCCCCACCCTGGACAGTCTGCACTTTATAACCTGCCTAAGTAAAGGCTCCCTCACTGTGATTTTTAACTTTTTCTGTGAGGGTCTCCACAGATTTCAAGATCAACACACTCCACAGCCCGTATCTGGGGGAAAGGGGGAGGTGCGGGGGAAAGAAGATGTGCCTCAAAGAGGAAAAACTGGGAGAAGAGGGTTCAGCATCTTCTGAGTCAGCAGAGGAAGGGAAGGAGCGTCTCGGATCGTGTCCCCTAGCCCATGGGAGACCGGTTCCAGGAAGCAGAGCCTGCATAGGCGGTCACAAGCCGGCCAGCTCTTTCTAATCCTGACCCCAGGTGGAGACTCAGAGAGCACACAGGGATGGGCCACAGCCAGCCCCTGCGTTCCCACCCACCTCCGCACACAGCAACCAGCTCCGGCCCCCTCCTCTATCAGCTTCACTCATGAAACACTGACAGAACATTCATTTGTTAGCAGTATTAGGGGCTGAATTATGTCCCCCTAAAATCTGAAGTCCTGACCCCCAAGACCTTAGGGTGTGTCTGTACTTGAAAAAGAAGTAAATACATTAAAATGAGGTCACTGGAGTGGGCCCTAATCCAGTATGACTGGGGTCCCCTAAGAAGAGGTTAGGACATAGAGAGGGAAGCCCATTTGAGGACATAGGGAGGAGATCATCCGAGCCAAGGAGAGAGGCTTCAGAAGGGGCCAATCCTGCGGGCACTTTGATCCCAGACTCTTAACCTCCAGAACTGTGAGAAAGTAAACCTCTGTTCCCACACAGCCTGAGCACTTTGTTATGGCAGCCCTAGCAACTAATAGAAATAAATGGTGACAAAATTCATTCCCTGGAGAGGCTGATGCTGACACAGACCCATCCCGGTCAAGTGGAGCTCACTGCAGAAGGAGCTGAGTTTTCCCAAACAGGAGGGTCACATCCCCAGTGTCCACGGCCAATAGGAGGGATGCCTGCAGGTTCCCTGAGATTCCCTCTCTTTCAGACCAGCTGTCATTCAGAGCAGCAAAGGCCATCAGAGTGAGGGCTGGGTGAGGCCTCACCTCTTCACATCCGAGCGGACGCTCCCTGCAGCCTGAAGAAGCCCTTAGAGGGCTGAGCCCCACTCCTGCCCTGCCGCCACTGTCTCCACTCGGCAGCTGGACCAAGCCATACGTTCCTGGACCCCTAGATAACAGATAACTGGATTCCAAGGAGCCTCTTCTCAAACATATAGCCTTTGTTCTCCCACACTTCCATCTGACCTCTTTCCACTCATGTAGCAACTGCTAGATTTGGGGATTGTGGTTCACAGAGTCTGAAATCACAGACATCTTTGTTCTCAGGAGGATGTGTGCATGAACACGTGTGTGCTGGTTCCAAGCTTACCTGGGTCCCAGCTTAGGTGGCACCTCTGGTTCCCTAAGTCTCCCCTGGCTTTCCCATCCAATTTGCACTTGTGCTAAATCAGGGAGTCAGACCCTGGGGAATAGACCTAAAGAATTCAAAATTCACATGCAACATGGGGGCTCTCACCTGAGTCCTGACGTCATAGCCACACTGTGTGTTCACAACTTTTTGCTGTTAGAAAAACAGAAAAAATTAGTCATTTCTGTACTCTTGAGAAACTGGTGGTAGAAAGCTCTAGAAAAGTCACAACCAAACACCAGCACCAACTCCATTACAGCACACACCCTTCTAGTATACTGCCAGCTAACCTTTCATGCTAGGACAGGGTCAGAAAACTTTTTGCATGAAGGACTCAATGGTAAATATTTCTGACCTGTCTATGTAGCTGCTTTTCAGCTCTACTGTTGCAGCGTGAACACAGCCATTGACAATATATAAATGAATGGGCATGGCTGTATTTCAATAAAACTTTATTTATAGACAATGAAATTTGAATTTTGCCATGATTTTCACATGTCACAAAATATTATTCTTTTGATTTATGTTCACTTAAAAATGGCTGAAACCATTCTTGGCTCACAGGTGATGCAAAAACCAACAGCAGGCCGCTGTGGCACGGGGGGTTGCAGTCTGCCGACCCCCTGTGCTAGAACGGAAAACCTACCCTTGCTGAAGAATTCACAGTCCCTGTGGGGCTGTCCGATGCTGGCTCTGCAGGCTCTGTTGATCTGAGCCCTTCCCGGGCTGAGGAACCCGCCCAGAGCCTGTGGCCCAGCACCAAACAGTGTGACTGTCCCCTCGGCTCAGACCGGCTTCAGACAAACATTCGGCGCTCCCTCAAGGGGACCCGAGGAACCTCCCTAGGCAGTCCAGTGGTTAGGATTTGGAGCTTTCACTGCCAGGTCCCAGGTTCAATTCCTGGTTGGGGAACTAAGATCCCATAAGCCACGCAATGTAACCAAAAGAAAAAAAAAAAAAAAGGTCACCAAGAGCTCAGTTTCTGGAACTCAAGGATGTTAGTCTGCAGACCAGAGAGGAAAACCAGTGAAGAAGAAAGAATAGCAAAATTCTGCATCACCGCAGATGGCGATGTAGCCCATCATCCCAGGCTTCTGAGGACTGGGCATTTTCTCCAGAGAAAGGGACACGTGGGTTCATTACATTCATAGCATCTTGTTCAGGCTCTCTGAGCGAGAGCCCCTCCCAGCAAGGGGAAACACTGTTTTGCTCCTGCTTCACCCAGCCCACTAGAGCCAGGGTGGGCCGTGTGAAAACGTTCCTGGGATTTCTACGTACAGGACTTCAGAGCTGCAGGAGCCCCAGGCAAGTGGCAGGGGAGCCAGGCGCTCACTGCGCCTGCAGGAGAGAAGCGGCCAGAGCCCGCGGGAAGCAGGAGCCGCTCACTCCACCCCAGAGGGCCTGTGCACAGGCGGGCCGACTCACCGCGGGGTCGGGCACGCAGCAGGAGAAGGGCACCCCACACTTCTCGCGGCTGTAGCTGGCGCCACTGCAGTTGAAGTAGACGTTGAGGTCCCAGTCTTCAGGGCCATACGCCCCGCAGCACTGGTTCTGCAATCACAACGCCAGGGACCATCAGAGCTCCAAGCACAGGGTGGTGTCTGGTTGAGGGACGCGGGATTCGGTGTGCCTCTGTGTATCACGCAGAGAAATCAAGGCCCGCCCAATGGACCTGCCATCACAGAGACGTGGCCGAGGTGACCCTGGTGGTCCTAAAGCAGGCAACTGCATCCAGGCCCTGTCTGGGCCCAACACCCCGGGCTGGCTCCGCAGTGCCCTGGCCGCAGCCCTACACCCTCCTCACCCTGGAACTTCCCCAGCGGCCCCCATCCAGCCCAGAGCGGGCTTCCCGTTCTCCTTCCTATATGGTCCTCTATTACCCGGCAAGAGAACAGCTCCCGTGGTCTGTGGGCCTTCCTCCCCAAGAAAAGGCCGAGCTGACCCCAGTCACCTTCTGTGTCTCTACAGAAAACAGCTGCTGAACGCCTGCTCCCAAGGAAAGAGTTACAACCGGGGCGAACGGGAACGCAGTCGAAGCTTTGCCCCTGACCCAGAGTCTCCGTCCTCCCTTCCCACAACCACTCCCTATCTGCTGAAGCAGCAGAGGAAACCTCCCTTTGTCTAAAAACTCATAAAACCAAATGCACTGAGAGCAGCTTTGTGACATCAGCAGTGTCCCAACCAGATACTGTTTTTGCACTTGTCCTTAGAGCTGACATAGTTATAGCCCTAATTACAAGCCCACAACCAGGATTTCTGCTTTACTTTCATTTGAAGTAAAAGCCCGTCTCTCTCCCCCAACCACCCTCCAGGGTTCCAGGTGCTCTAACGAATACCCAATATTTCACCATGAGAAAGCTCCATCAGTTACTGACTACCTCTGAAGAAAGGTTTTTTTGTTTTTAAAAAGGAGAGGAAGGCGGTGGAGAAAACTACAGTGTCTTTAAGGCCAGTGCAGAGATCTGGATCCTTGATACCAGCAAGTCCCAGGCTATGTGGGATTGAGGAGCCTTGAAGAGAAAAGGAAAAGGCGCAGCAGGCAGTGGTGTCAGGAGAGGGTGGGCTGCCGACTCTCACAGATGCATGCGGGTCTCTACCAACAACACAGGAAGGATCTCTGATCACAGAAATGGGTTTTGCTGGATCGATCCCAGGATACGTGAAACACGGGGCAAACAAGTTCTGGTTAATGAGAACAGATCACAGTTATTTTTAATGCTCTCTATTTTCTTCTCAGAACCAAAAGGTTCCCTATAAAAAGTTTTTGAGGAAGCTAGGCTTTCTGGTCAGAGAAGGCAATGGCACCCCACTCCAGTACTCTTGCCTGGAAAATCCCATGGACGGAGGAGCCTGGTGGGCTGCAGTCCATGGGGTCACTAAGAGTCAGACACGACTTTCACTTTTCATTTTCATGCACTGGAGAAGGAAATGGCAACCCACTCCAGTGTTCTTGCCTGGAGAACCCCAGGGAAGGGGAGCCTGGCGGACTGCCGTCTATGGGGTCGCACAGAGTCAGACATGACTGAAGTGACTTAGCAGCAGCAGTAGCAGGCTTTCTGGTAGAGCAGAGATCAAACAACAGTCTTGCACAGGGGCGGCATGGTGGGGAGTGGGTTTCTCCCGGGGGAAGGGAGGCAAAGTATGGGGGACAGCTGCAGTCCCAGCCTCCAGGTGCAGCCACACACAACAGGGATGGAGGTCAGACGGAGAAAAGGTCACAGCCTGGAACTGCTTAGACTAACCCCCAGGGACATATTCCAGGGAGGTTACATTCCTCTTGGTCTGAAGAAGTTTGCTCCAGGCGGCTCTGTCCTCTCAAACAGGAAGGGGAAAAGGTCCCGGGAAGGAAAGGGACAGGAATAGCCTCAGACAGGGAGTCATGTGCCTAGCTCTGCCCCTCAGTGCCCACAGGGCCCAGGGGACTGTGGCTGTCTGCGTGGTCAGGGCTGAAGAGGTCTAAGCCCGAGGGAGTGGGGTGGTTACGAGTGAAGCTAGACTGCCTGGCTGAAGCACTTGGGGGACAGCACCCTGAGAGCAAGCCTGGCCCATCAGCACAGGAGTGGACAAAGCTAATCTGTCCAGAGGCAGGGGTAGCACCGCCCGGCCTCTGGGCTGAGGGCAGAGCTGAGGAGGGAGGGTCTCGTGTTCCCCACCAGCCTGGGCCCCCAGCCGCGCACACAGACTGAAGCCAGGACAGCCCAGCTCTGTCAGGGAGAAAGCAGGCATGGCACTTACGGCTTTCTGAAGGGAATCAATGAGGTTCTGCAGGTCAATGTCATCCCGGTAGGATCTGATGTTGCTCTCGAAGAACTCCCGGAAACGGTCCCTCACCCAGTCCTGGAACAGGAAGGCCAGCACGGCCACGGCCAGCTCCAGGAAAAAGATGAGCACGATGGCGCTGCAGAACTGGGGGCGGACACGCAGGGAGTGGGTGTCACTGCACCTCCGCCTCCCGACCAGACCACACCCCCACCTGACCCAGAGCCTCTGCCTCCCACTAAGAGCACCGGCTTGGCAGCCTGACACCCACGCCGGAGCTGGGGACTCCCACATGATGGGCTGGGTACCCTGGGCACCTCGTCCCTGCTCACATCGCTGCACTATTGGTAAGAGTCAGGTGAGCGAAAGGACAAGCAAGCTCCAAGACAATGGGCCAGCCATCTCCTATGAAGGAGCACCCCCTCCAACAAGGAACCCCCCGACAGGAATGAATGGCTATCCTGGCCCACCAGGCAGTCAGCTCCTTTAGTGTAGAGACTGCACCCCAGACACCCTATCTGACCTCTCCTCGCACCTACAGCCATCGCACTTGCTAGAAACCTTTCACTCCTACTTTAGGGATAAGGAAACAGGTTCACTCAGGTCACATGCCTGAGACGCAGGACATCTGAGTTCCCTGGCGGGGCTCTTGACAACTCTGGAGTTGCTAATGTTATCAGTACCTACTCTGTGTGCATACGATAGTCAGCTGCGTTAAAACGTCTGCAGAGCACAGGCACCACTGGGGTGGAGTTCTGTCAAGGCCACTGCAGCCACAGGGCCACACCCCCTCCATCAAGGCGGGGTTCTGGCCTGCGGAGCTCATGTTATCACAGCCACTAGCAACTGGCCACACCGCACACCAAGCATCTATACCACAGGCAGCAGCACCTCAGAATAAGACACACACGCACACACACACGCACACACACACAAGGCCTCCCAGAATGTAATCTCCATTCACAGAGAAGCAAGATAACCAAACGAAAATGAAAAGCAAGGGGGGAAAAAAAACACAGGTGTTTTGCTTTTTAAATTAAGCCCAGAATAAAAGGCTTGGTCTAATAAACTCAACAAAGAATATATTGCAAAACATGATTATGTGTTTCCCCACCAGGTGCTATTTAATTTTAGCTGAATGCATTTCAAAATAAATGTGTATCTAAATATAAAACTAACTCTTAGTAACTCAAAGTTCTGCCAGGAAATCAAGGATTCTGCACTGTACGTCCAACACATTCATACCCCCTGGAGGAGGCAAAAGATTTCCTAATATTGACATCTTCTGATCTTAGCCAGGAAGGGCAAAGGTGAGTAGCAAACAAACTGGAACTGCAGGGGGAGATAAAAGGTGAGGGAGGAGCAGGAGACTGCCCATTAGGAGATGAAAACCAGAGGGGCTCAGCCTCTCCCCCGCTGAGGGCCTACTTCATCTGATTGTCTCCTGAAGCCTTTCCTTTTTCCTGGGCAGCAGGGTGCAGAGGGCTGCTCCTCCCCTCACTGCCCTGGGGCAGGCTTCTAAGAGTGGCTACCCCGCCCCGCCCGCTCCAGCAGGTAAGGGCTAAGCCTGTCCTACAGAGCCCGCACCCCCACCTCCCCCACGGTACTTCCTCCCACCCCCACTCCGGGCCACTCACGAAGTTGAGCAGGCAGATGTTCTCCCGCAGGGCCCCCACGCAGCCTGCGAAGCCCAGGGTGAACATCACCACGCCCACCATCAGCACCAGCACCACTGGGTCAATGCCATGCATCCGGGTCACTTTGGTGAGGTCGGATAGCACCCCCTGGAAGAGGCAGAGGGAGCAGGGTAACATCAGCCTTGAAGAGTCGAGGGTGCCCTGGGGGACTGAGCTGCAACTAAATGAGGACAGGGAACTGCTTTCCGGGGCTGTCTCCTCGTCAAGTGCCAGGCCAGCGCACGGCCCCTGCCCAGCTGCCCTCTCAGAGGCCCAGCAGGTCTTTGCCTCCCTCAGCTCCCACTGGCCCTCCTGCTCCCAGACTCCATCTAGGCAGTCAGTGCCTCACATGCCTCTTTCGCAGCCTGTAGGATACTGATGGGGTGAAAAGGGGCCCTGGGGGCCCCCGTGGTCAAGGCACCCAAAGGCCCTGGCCTTTGGCCATCCGGCGGCTGACTGCATTCAGTTCATGGAGAACGCCATTATCTTGAGATCAAGACAGCTTCAGCACAAGCAGGCTCGTGAACAGCAAAGCACCAAGGACAGATGAAGACAGCACTGTCCGCTGACTTTTCGTGATGATGCAGGTGTCCTGAATTTATCTGCGCTGTTCAAAACGGCAGCCGCCGGTCACACAGACTATTATCTGTTATTGAGCACTTTAAATGAGGCCTAGTGGAACTGAAGAAGTGAATTTTAATTTGTATTTCACTTTAATTAATTTAGGTATAATCAGCCACATCTGGCTAATGGGAACCGGAATGGACAGAGCAGCTAGCTCTATAGGATTCAACAGAGGAAGAAGCAAAGAGCGGCCAGGCCAGACACCCCGCGGGGAACCGGCAGCCAGGCCTAGGCTCTGGGCCCGACAGGCTGAGAGGCTGCTGTTCCATTCTGGTCACACGGTGGCGCTTATGAGGCATGGTTTGCACCAGCTTCTCGGTCACTAGGGCAAAGGGACACTGCACTGCAAGTTCTTAAAGGGGCCCAAACCTAAAGGCAGACCTTATCCAGTTCCCAAGGCCATGGCAGCAAAGCCCACAGACCTAAGCGCTCCTGCCTCCTCCTTCTGAAAGTAAAGAGAGGCTCCACTGGAGGAACAGAGGGCCCTGGGCCTTAGGCTTCAGAGAAAGCCTTAGCTCTCACTGTTTCCTGCCCGGCCTCTCCACCGCCCCCAGCAACTCACCGTGCAGACGGTGCACCAAAGGTCCACGCTGCTCACGCCCGCTCTAGTCCCCTCCTTGGAGCTCCAAATGTCCCTTGTCCTTCCGGACAGTAAGAGCCTGCTTTCCTCTCCTCCCCTGTCCTCCATAGGCTGGGCAATGAGGTTCATGGGTGCTAAAGATGTGCCCCTGCACCACAGGGCACCCAAGGGGCACAACCCAGAGCCTAACTCCCTGACTCAGGGGTCCCATCCACGGATGAGAACGAGAGCTTCAGGAATCACCACAGCTGTCTTCAGGGAGCTGCTGGCTCCAGAGGCACAGTCCATTCCAGAAGGTAGCCCCAGGCCTGCCCCGGACACAGCTGTGGACACGCCCGGGATGACTCGGGGCTTCTGGAAACAGAAGAGAGGGCTCTCCATGCTCGTGGGGCTCAAAATCCCAACTGGCCCAGCCTTGGCCTCTAGCAGCAACCCTGCCACAGAGAAGCCAGGCTAGTCACAGGACCCCAGGAGTTTTCATCACAAGTTAAGTAACTTCCAAGAACTGGCTCTGTAAAGGTTAATGACCACAAATCACTGCCCTGCACAGGAGGGGCTCTTTGGGGAGGAGTTTGGAGGAAGGGACAGTTAACGCTGAATGAACCTGGTGGACTACTGCTCGGGGTTCCAGTGACAGTCACACGTACCTTCTCGCTCCACGCCCATAGTCCAACTCCAAGGAAGACAACTCCAGCCAACTGAGCAGGGGTAGGGGAAAGAGAGAGAGAGAGAAAGAAAGTTAAGTCAGAAACCAGCTCCACGAACTGCTAGTGTCAGAGGAGGTTCCTGGCTCATGTCCACGCTGGGCAGGGCAAGGCTGCCCCTTGGTCCCTGCAGATGACAGGGACTCCAGCAGAACGGTGGGACAGTGAGGCTCTTCAGGTAACTCACACCTGTCTTCCTTGACTGCTGGGACAAAGTCCTTCAACCCCGGCTGGCCGCATGCTTGGGAGAGCAGAGACAAAGATCTCGGAACAGTCTCTGATCAGGAGAGACTCTAGGGTCAGAGACACTGAGCCACGACCTGCTTCTTTCCTATTCCCCAAGTCCCCTACTCACTGCAGTGCACTGTCTGGTGTGTAAGAGGACATCATCTCTTGTGATGCCTTCAAGGGCTCCCAGTGCAGGTAAGGCTCTGCACAGGACTGCCACCCTTCTTGGGTCTCCAGCCCTGGAGACATACTCCAAGCACAGAAAAGCAGCCGTCAGGCTGAGCTTCCTCCCCTATGGTACTTACACTCCTCGGGGCGGGACACACCTGTGCTCAGGGAATGCTGGGTTATGTTACCGAATTAAGAGGCCTGCACTGAGCCATGTGCTAACCCCAGAACCATGTCCCCCAACCCTGACCTCTCGGCCACAGGAGCCCGCTGGTGCCAAGGTGCCCCACCTGCCCCATGGCAAAGAGACCCTCCATATACACCCCACAGCTTCCTACACCAGGAAGGGTTTTTCCAGAGCAAACACCTCTTGGCCTCAGAAATTAAGCAGCCCTCTGTTGTTCTGCTTAACTTCCTTATATTCTGCTGGCATTTCGCTGCCATTTATCAGGTCCTGGTGACAAACAACAGGGCGAGGTTCTGTGACGGCAAGTTTCCCAAGTGTGTTCTCCATCTTCAGGACCCTCCTGCCCACTGCAAGCCCTAGGAGGCGGGACTCGGAAGAAAGGCCTTCGGAGAAAGCCCAGGAGTTCCCAACCTCCTCTGGATCACAGGCCACTTTCAGAAAATGTGCACATGCCCCACATTTTGGAGGGAATTTCAGAGGGTTCATAGACTCCTCATTGCTGGTTCCCACAGCAGTCTGTGGACTTCAAGTGAAAAAGTCCTGCCAAGTGACCTGATCCGCCCGCCCCCGCCCCACCCCCTAACTCGACTAAGTACCACAGGGGCCGAGAGGGCCAGGACGAGAACTCTGAACCCAAGTCCCCTGAAACCATGTTCCCTGACAAGTTGATGATTAATCGCTCTATCCACAACTTCATTCCCTTTCTTGTCCCGACCCTGTTCTCCTTGAGGTTGAAGTGAAGTAGTAAGCTCGCTCAGTCGTGTCCGACTCTTTGTGACCCCATGGACTGTAGCCCACCAGGCTCTTTCATCCATGGGATTCTTCCGGCAAGGATACTGGAGTCGGGCTTCCCTGGTGGCTCAGAGGTTAAAGCGTCTGCCTCCAGCGCGGGAGACCGGGGTTCGATCCCTGGGTCAGGAAGATCCCCTGGAGAAGGAAATGGCAATCCACTCCAGTATTCTTGCCTGGAGAATCCCATGGACAGAGAAGCCTAATAGGTTACAGTCCACGGGGTCGCAAAGAGTCGGACACGACTGAGCGACTTCACCTCCTTGAGATGAAGGAATATCAAAGAAAAGGGGAGACTGAGACTGGGCAGAGCCCTGAGGGACCTTGCTGGGTCCAAGCCCCTCCACGCCCCCTGCTTCCTGTTGGCCTCCCCTCCCCCTACCTGTTCCAAAGAGCAGACTCAAGCAGTTAGCGATTGGAATAATGACCCAGGAGTCACAGGACTCCCGATTCCTCCAGAAGGGATTTAGATAACAAGCTGCCACTATCTTTAAGTTGTTCTGCAGAATAAGACCCCCACCCTGATTACACACTGACCACCAGAAGTGTAGACCCCAGACTGGTTGGAACTGGAAGGCTGATGATTCAGATTCCTGAAACATTACCCATTACCTCAACACTAACCAATCAGAAGAAAGTCCACAAGCTAACCACATACCCTGTGGCCCTCACTACTAACATCTGCCTTTAAAAACACTTGTCTGAAAGCCTTCGGGGAGTTGGGGTCTTTCTGCAATAAACCTTGTACTTCCCTTCACCACAACCGTGTGTCAATTAACTGGCTTTGCTGCAAGCTGGGCGAGTGAACCCAAGTTCAGGTCAGTAACAATTCAGTAAGCAGTGAGGGAGAAGACCCAGATCCTAAGTCTTAGGTTAGTTCATTCATTTACTCACTCATGCATTCAATGGACACTGAGCAAATGCTAGGCACCACCTCAAGCACTGCAGACAGCCTGCACCACGTGGCTGAAGGTCCCTCTGCTGTTGGAACTCGGGTGCCAAGGAGCCGACATGAGATTCTTTCCACCACATCACACTGATCCCCCACTTTTCAGTCCTCCCACTGGATCAGCCAGCTGACAAAAGACGTCATTTTCCTTGATGGGGTGCATGACCTTCCACTCCTGAGTGTCTGACACTGTGTGTAAGCAAGCTGGAAGGTGACTAGTTGCTCTCTGCTGAATCCTATAGACATCCCTCCCCACCATTCCTCTCAGTCTCTGATGACTCACTTCCTCTTTCCAAGCTGGGAGGTCAAGTCCTTTGCCTTAGCTTATCCACCCTTATCCGCCACAGTGGTCCTTCCCTCCCCCACTGAGGGACTCAGCTCTGGGGACATGAAGGGTACACACAGGGTTGTCTTCCGCTCTCCCCGTCACTCCGAGTCAGTCTCTTGAGGGATTACCCTCCTCTTTCAGAGCCCTCTAAATGCTGGAGAACCTCACTGCTCGGTCCTGACTAACCCTCTGGATGATCTCATAACTCACACAGCTGATGCACAAACCCCAACCTCCAGCCATAGCTGACCCCGAGTCAAACACACCAATGTCTCTTGACCTGCCCTCTAAATACGACCAGCAGCATTTCAATCTTCACATGCCCCCAGAGGGAGCTGTGGTCTCCCAACTCCCCCGTTCTCACTAAATGGCACCACTGACCATCTACTCTTAAGACAGAAAACCTCGACCTCAGGCTTGAATGCTCTGGCCCTCCAACTCCACATTCAGCCTACCAGGACCTGCTATTAGTCCCACTTTCAAAATACGTAAAGAACCCTCTCTGCTCCCACCTGTCCATGCCATCACCCCTGCAGGCACCTCACCACTGTCTCCCCACAGGTCCCGAGCAACTAGAACAACACTTTAATAACATATATCAGATCACCCTCCTCCTCAAAATGCTCCAGTGTCTTCCTTTTACACTTAGAATAAAATTCAAACTCCTCACTGTGGCTCACAAGGGCCTGGTAGCCAGGCTGTAGCCCGCATATCCAACATTATCTCCAACCCAGCTCCCCGGCCCCAGTCCCATCCACCCACCCCAGATCACGGCCACCTCTGCTGAATCCTAGACATCCCTCCCCACCACTGTGACTGTTTCTTGAACTCACCTCTGCCTCAGAACTTTGACTCGATCGCTTAGCCTAGAATGTCCCTCCTCCACATCCCTTCCTGGCTTCCTCCCTCACTCCATTCAGGTCCTTCCAAGTTTCACCTCCTCAAACACCCCTCCCTTTGCCATCCTGCGCAGACTGCCTCCCCACGCGCCAGTCCTGACCTCCTTCCCTGCTGGATCTTCTTCATGGTACTCATCCTAGACCACGTCAGCTGTCTGCTGCATCTCCTCCCCTACTTAAGCCCTCTGAGGGCAGAGAGGTTTTCTATTTTGTTTAGGGTTGCCTGACCACTTGGCAGGACAGCCCACCCACCGCCAGGTACCACACGGGATGGTGAGGGAGGTCTGGCCCCTGCAGCCCTCTCGCTGAACACAGGCAGCCTGAGACACCAGCTCCCTGCCACCACAGCCCCGTTCTCTTTCTCCCAAAACAACGGGGCTCCCAAGAATAAGAGCTCTTTTTTTTTTTTTTTTTTCATTCTCCTTCAAAGGAAGAACTAAAGTTAACTTGCAGCAGAAAGACAGGAACTGAGGTGGGGGGTTGGAGGGGTGTCACATGCCAGATCATGGGTTCAGTGAACACTGGCCCAAGGCAGGAACTTCAGGGACCAACAGTTGTTTTAGAGACAAGACTGAAGGAGGGCCAGACAGGGGAAGTGACCTGTCTGGGAGCTCACACAGCAACCTCCTGAATGAGCCAGGACTCTGGCCAGCTTGGCATGGCTCCCTGTGGAGCCCCTTCCCTGGCCACCGTCCCCTGACCTCCGCCCCGGGACAGACGGTCTGTGTAGCTGGGACCCTGGCCAGCCTGGCCTGGCTTCCTGTGGAGCCCCGCCCCCGCAACCTGTGCCCCCCACCTCCACCCCGGGACAGACGGTCTGTGTAGCTGGGCTGCCCTCTCGGCTGCCAACCATCTGGGAGTGCCTTCCAGCCTCAGAGTAACCTGCTTCATTTCTCATCTATGACCTGATTAAATTCCTTCTCAAAGAACAGAGTCCAGCTCCCGCCAGGCTCAAAGAGGCCAGCCCTGGACCATGAGGTTCACACACTGTGGTGGCACCAGGGCAGGTGGCACCACCCTCTCCTGGGTAACTGGTGCTGCGTTAAACACGATGCACCTAAAGAGGCCCTCCACCCCCCCATAACACCGGTACTGTTACCCCCGTGCTTCAGATGGGAAAGTTCAGATGTAGGATGATTCGGTTATTGCCTACACTCACACAGCGAGCTGGTGGAGAAGTCAAGAAACAAACCTGCCTGTCTCTGACTGTCTTGACATCACGTTATCTCACTGCACAGGGCAGCCGCGAATAGTGGGCACCAGCATATGCCCTCCACTGCAAGGGGCAGTCTCAAGTGCCCAGTGGCGGGGGAGGCTGCAGAAGGGGCTTCTAGGCTGTGCCACAGTAAAGCCAATGGAGGATCACTCTATGTCCAGGCAGGACCCCTGTGGGGGTCACTGTGAAGATTCAGGAGTGACCTGAGGCAAAGGCCCCCTGTGTAAGAAGGTGAGAGGTTTCCTCCAGGGCATTCTGGGCTGGTCCAGCCCTGCTTTGTTCTGGAAGCCCACATGGAGTCAGCTCGCAAGGTGGGCAAGCCTTTACCCAGCAGGTTCCAGACACGATGGAAGTGTAGACACCTGGCTAGGTTCTGCAGGACTGGAGGAGGATTCCAACACTAAGCAGGGTAAAGGCAGCCCCTCGTCACCGACAGTTCAGTAGCCCTGGTCTCTTGCAAGATTTCATTTCAGTGGGGAAGCGCTCAGGCAATTACCACAGGCTCAGAGGTTAAAGGGTCTGCCTCCGATGCGGGAGGCCCGGGTTCGATCCCTGGGGGGGGGGGCTGGCGTTGGGAATTATAGTAGTTTTGATGCCGGCTTTGGGTATGAATTCCGTTGTAAAAATGGTAACCCATTCGCAGAATTCTTGCCTAGGAAGAGAACCGGAAGGCAGAATGCCCGCATGGCTCCACTATCTTGATGCAGAGCTCGGCTGGTAACGAAACGGACAGTTCCACAGTGCTGACCAGTCCACAATGAGGTCCGACAACGCAGGGTGATCAGCCAACGGTTCAACTATACCTGTACCCACCAAAAAGCCCACTTCAGCGACTTCACTCTTTCCAGTGCCTCTCCCCCAACAAGATCAAGACAAATCACCAGCAGCCGTGAAATGTTTTCAGGCTGTTGGCCTGCCCCCCCCTTGAGGCTTGTAGATTCCTTTAGCTGAGGCAGGCTCCCTGGGCCACCTGAGGGCGCCTCCAAAAAGAATCAGAAGGAAACCCAGGAGGAAGCACTGAAACCCAAAGGAGTCCTGGGCAGCGCTGAACAAACAGCATGGGCCAGTGGGTCCTGATTCTGGCTCCACCCCACAAGTTCCTGGTGAGGACTTGTGTGAGTCCAGAAATTTCTCTGAATCTGTTTTCCTTTGCAAAATGAAGGTGACCCCTCCTGGGTCAAAGGAGGGTCATAGGATTCAGTAAGCATCCAGAATAATATGCTTACCCTGGGGCACTGGGCAAGCCCTGCCTTGCCTTGGAGGCAGAGCAGAGTGGGGGGTGGGCGGGAGAGGGGCGGGCCTTCAAGACCTTATCAGCATTTGCTGGATTGAAGACACTGTGCCCCACCCTCCAATGACACAGCTTTGTCCTGACACAAGGTCAGAAGCATCTGCTTTACTGGGCTTCTGGAGACAAGAGAAGAGTTTCAGGAAATAGGTGCCTCCTGGAGGCACTTTTCAAGTGAAATGGGGAAAGGATGATGGAAAGAAAACAGGGCAGGAAGTAGAAAAAGCTATAATAAAACTGTTCAGCTCTGTTCCTAACTCACCTTGTGGCTTTAAGAAAACCATAGCTCTCTTCGACTTCAGTGGAGGCCAATGATCTCCAAAGACCTCTATCTCTCCTGCTGCCTAAGCTCCGCCCCCATAAATCATGCCAGGTGGAAACCCAATGGTCCTGGCACTCACTCTCCAGAACTGGAAATCCTGGCCTGGCAAGTCCAGGGAACACCAGAGATGCCTGTGGTCACGTGGAAGGATGCCAGAAATGGCACAGATCCTAGACCCAACCTGGTCCTGAGAGCCAGTGTGCTGAGGTCAAGATGAGGAGGCCTTGCCCTTCCAGACTGCATCCACTCTGGAGCATAAAGAGAGCATAAATGGACTGCTTCTTTCAAATAAAAAAATCTTAAAGCCAGCCACTTCTGGGTGGGAGTTTGGAAGTTCTGGGGGCCGGAAGGGCTGCTGGGGCCCAGCTTCCTCATCTCAGAGGGAAACGGGCCTGGGGCGGGTCAGTGCCTTGCCCTGGGTCACACAGTTATCACACACCAGCCTTTCCTCCTGCCGGAAGGGCGGTTCTGAAAAACCAGAAGCATGTGTGCCCTTCCCACAGAGCCTGTGAACCCCTGCGAGGGGCCCTGCCAGGATGGGGAAGGACACCCCACAGGGCTCTGGGGCAGCTTCCACAGACACTCTGTGCTCCCAGATAACAGGGGGCCCATGCACACAACGCCGGGCCCGGGGATCTGACTCTGGTCAGCCTTTGAAAGAAAAGAAGGCGGAGGATGGTTACAGGCAGCAGCCCCAGGCGCTAGCAAGAAGGAACCCCCAAACCTGCCTCACCCCCGCCCCAGTTCCTGCCGCTGCTGGCACAGCTGCATAATTAACAAGATACTAAGCTGAGGGTCGGCAGTTCCATAGGCCAAATAGTAAGTATTTTCAGCTTTGCTGGGTGGAAGGGCGCTGTTTCAGTTACTCAATTCTGTTGTTTTAGCAAGAAAATGGGCAGGGCTTGTTCCAAAAAAAGCTGCATGTGCTAAAATGGGCAGAGAGCCAGGTTTGGCATGCAAGCCATAGTCAGCCACGTCCTGCACTCAACTATCATACCGAAACCATCTGAACCTAGACAGGGTTTCCTTCAGCTCAGCCACGTGAACCCCAGGACATCCTGTAATTCAGGTCTCCAACCCTGGTATGTTTCCATATTACTTCAACAGGTCTTAACAGCATAAAACCACAAGTAATTCAAATAATATGTTTCCACAGTGGAATATCCCACAACAATGAGAATCAACAATCTACAGCTATGTACCACAGCAAGAATGAATCTCACACAAAAGATGCAAACTCAAAAGACTTGATATGGATTGAAAGTTACGTCGCTCCAAAATTCACATCTTGAAGCCGCAGCCCCAGTGTGATGGTATCTGGAGACGGGGAGGTCAAGTGCGGTTACATGACGTCATGAGGGTGGATCCTCCATGATTAGAGGAAGAGAGACCAGAGCTTGTGTTTTTTTTTTTTTCTCTCTCTGCCACGTGAGAGCACAGCAGAAAGGCAGCCACGTGAAGGCCAGGAAGACAGCTCACACCGGAACCTGACCACGCTGGCACCCTGATTTCAAACTTCCAGCCTCCAGAAATGGGAGAAAATACACTTCAATTGTTTAGGCAACAAAAGCAATGGCATGTGGTAATGGCAGCCCAAGCTGACCAGGACAGGAAGAATACTGGGGCAGAAAAACTGTATCTAGCATCCAAACAAAAGTTACCAGATAGGCAAGAGGCAAAACATGACCTGTAAAAAGGGAAAAAAATCAGTAACTGGAAAAAAGACAGGAATGAGAGAGAAGATGGAATCAGCAAAGACTTTAAAACAGATACTGTAAATATACTCAGAGAAAATAAGCAAAGAGAGAAATAGAAAATATAAAAAAGATTCAAATGGAACTATTAGAAACAGAAAACCCAACATTAGAAATGAAAAATTCACTAAATGGGTTTAGCTGCCAGTTAGACACTACAGAAGATGAGTTGAACTCAAAGAGAAAGCAATGGGAACCATCTAAATTAAATGATGGAGAGAGTGAAAAAAAAACAAAAACAGCAGCATCTCAGTGACCTGTGGGACAACAAGGAATTCAAGGCGGGGATGGGGTATATATTTAAAGAAATAATAATTGAAGTCATTCCAAATTTGATGAAAAATATAAACCCACAAATCCAAAATGCACAATGGACTTCAAACAGAACACAAGAAAACACACCAGCACACATCATGATAAAATTGCTGGAACCCAGTAAAAAGAGAAACTGCTGCAGGAAGCCAAGGAGGGAAAGAAAAGCCACTTGTATAAACACTATACAAGATATTTAACCAAATGAAATGAAACATCTCAAGACGTGTGGGATACAAACAAGCATGGAACATCATCAAACACAGGCATACCTTGGACACATTTAGGTTCGCTTGCAGACCACTACAAGGCAAGTCACACTAAACTGTTTGGTTTCCCAGTGCATATAAGGATTATCTCTATACTATACTGTAGTCTAATAAGTATGCAATAGCATTATGACTAAGAAAAAAATGTACATATCTTAATTTAAAAATACTTTACTGCTACAACATGCTAACCATCATCTGAGCCTTCAGCAACTCATAATATTTTTTACAATAGTGATTAATCACAGATCCCCATAACAAATACAATAATGAAAAAGTCTGAAATATTCCAAAGATTACCAAAACGTGAGAGACATGAACCGAGCCGTTGCTACTGGGGGAAACGGTGCTGATAGACTTGTTTGGCCTGGGGTTGCCAGAAGGCACTCAGTTTGTTAGAACTGCTGTGTCTGGGAAACAGAATAAAATGAGGTGTTTACACTACAGGAAAAAAGAAAGATCTAAAATCAGTGACCTAATCTTCCACCTCAAGAAGACAGAAAAAGAACAGCATGATCCCACAACACACAGAAGAGAGAAAACAATAAAAAGCAGAAATCCATGCAACAGGCTGGAGATGGATGGTGGTGATGGATGAAGAGCAACATGAATACACTTAATGCCACGGAACTGGGCACTTAAAAATGGTTATAATTCTAAGTTTTGTTACATAGATTTTACCACAATTTTTAAATATAAAATTTTTTTTTAAACTTTTTAAAGAAATTCATGAAATTAAAAACAGGAAAAAAACAAACAAACAGAGAAACATCCCCTAAATTAAAGGAAGCCAGATCCGAGAGTGAAATTTAATTTATGACGACAGAAGGCAGATCAGTGGTTGCTGGAGGAGGGAGTGGGGAGAGGATGACTACAGAAAAGTGCAAGTTTCAGGAGAGATGGAAATCTTTGATATCTTTATTGTGGTGATGGTGATTATACAAAGTGTACAGCTGCCAACTCAGTGAACTGAACATCCGAAATGGGGATATGTATTCTATTTAATTTACATCTCAGTAGACATGACTTTTTTTTTAAAACACATTGCTGGGAGAGGAAAGGTATCGGCAAGGTGGGAGTAGGATGCTCCCCATAGATGACAGATCACCCCGTCAGACTGGGCCATGCTGACTATTTGCCAGAAGCAGAGTTACATGCATCATCAGCTACTCAGCCTTGACACCACCCTGTGAGTGTGTAATAATCACATGTCCCAGGCAATAATCACAGCACACATACTGCCCATCCTTGCAAGATTCCTCCTAGTGGTCCCAGCCTCAGATGCGCCTGAACCAGTGAGATCAGGAGCTGAGGGCCTGCAAGGATCAGCCGCTCCCAGTTCAAGTGGAGTCTATAGTTAAGCAATCCTTGCCCTCTGTCTTGGCAAGCCAAAATATGGAAAAATACACACACAAACACATACCCGTGTGCGCCAAACAATAAGGCGATCTATTTCCTATGAACTGGGACAGCCCTTCTGGTGAATATGATTATATAAATGTGTCAGGCCAGTCAAAACAATGGACACACCTTCTGACCCATTTAATCTCACTCCTGGGAACCTATCCCAGCAAATAATTTCTCATCCTTTCCTCAAAGGCAAGAATCTGTGTTACAAAAGCTAGTCACAGCATCCTTATCCAGTATAGTAGAAAAACAACCTAAATGTCCGATATGGAATTTTCAAAGACATGGTCAGGAAGTCTACTTGGCAACCTGGAATGCTCCATCCTAAGTCATGCTAATACGAAACGCAGACTGCAAAATGATGAGGATCCTTTCACCAAGTGAAACTGTGCGTGAGCGCAGACAGGAGAATGGAGCCTGTAGGAGTGAACACAGTAAAGCCGGGGGCCTTGTGCAGTTCTCTAGAATTTCCAAGCAAATACAAAAGTTCTGTATATAAAGCTGGAAGGGGGAAAAGGCACTACTTCTCAGCAGTGAAAGCGAAATACTCTACAAACATTATTAAAACACTACACGTTTCCATTCTGATTGCATTAAACAACCAAGAAATGGAAGCAGAGAAACCATCTGCGTGGGGATCAGGCCTTGGGGTCCAAGATCACATGGACAGAGTTCAGCTCAAATAAGGGCAATTGTCTAGTGGTTAGAACGATCCAGAGTCAACAGCCCATTGTAGGGTCAGACAGAGAGACCATCCACCCAGAGACGCCAAAAACAGGCACGAGGGCAGGGAGCTGCCATTAGGCCCTTCCACGTTAGGGCTGGCTTGGCCTCTCTCGGGCAGGGTTAGGATTAGGGACTGTCCTGTTTTGCCTGGGGCAGTCCTGGGGCACATCTGTTGTTCCGGCAAAATTCTTAATAACCTCTCTTTCATTCTTTAAAGTTTCCTGACTTGGACCACAAATTACATGCTTACCCTACTCATGGGAGGCATCTGTTACTTTGAAGGAAGGGGCCTCAAGCCATGATGGTCACAGAACACAAATGTCCATGTTTCTCACCCAGAAACAGGCTGCACGTGAGGCTCAGAAGCGGATTCCTGCATTTCACAAGCAAGCTTCTCATGTCGCTGAGAAGGCCCAGGACAGGGGCTCTCTGAGAAACACAGGCTGATAGTCTGTGCCTACAAGGGGCCTCAGTTCTACACTTTTAATCCACCTCTGAAATAGTTCCTGGCAAGGGCTTCATCAGAACCTTTGCAAATTAAACTCAGTGTTCGTGGTGGTAAGTAATCCTGGAGTTGCCAGCATCACCGGAATCATCCCTCATTGAGGATACACTCAGTAAAACCAGGGAAGCCCAAATTCTCTCCAGAATCAGGTGGGGGTGAGAAAGAACAAAGACAAAGGCTGTACGCCTTTCTCAGCTTCCCCTGCAAGTCAAAGTGAGATATTTCAAGAATTTTAATCCTACTGAGACTTCCCTGGTGGCTCAGTGGTAAAGAACCTGCTTGCCAATACAGGAGACATGGGTTCCATCTCTGTTCCGGGAGGACCCCACATGCCACAGGGCAACTAAGCCCATGTGCCACAGATATTGAGCCTGTGCTCTAGAGCCTGTGAGCGGCAGCCACCGAGCCCACATGCGGCAGCTCCTGAAGCCCCAGAGACCATGCTCCTCAATAAGAGAAGCCACCGCAGTGAGGGGTCTGCACGGCGCAACTGAGAGAACCTCCGCTTGCTGCAACTAAAGAAAAGCCCGTGCAGCAGTGAAGACCCAGCGCAGACAAAAATAAATAAAGAATTTTTCAAAAGGAAACTTAATTGTAGTAAAGTACACATAATATAAAACTAAGCATCTTAACCATTTTAAAGTAAGACTACTCAGTGGCATTAAGTACATTCACGGAATTGTCAAACCATCACCTCTATCCACAGATATCTTTCCATCCTGTTAAACAGACACTCTGTTCAACAGTAACTTCCCACTTTCCCTTCCCCCAGTCCCTAGTTCCCACCATTCTACTTTCTGTCTCTGACCACTCTACGTACCTCACATAAGTGGAATCATAGAGTGCTTGTCCCTTTGTGTCTGGCTCATTTCACTCGGCATAATGCCCTCAATGCTCACCCATCTGAGAGCACATGTAGGAATCTCCCTTATTTTCTAAGGCTGCATAATAGTCCATGGATGAGATGGTATTGAGTGGCATAGCCGATTCAATGGACATGAGTCTGAGTAAACTCCAGGAGCTGGCAATGGACAGGGAGGCCCAGCATGCTGCAGTCCATGGGGTCGCAAAGAGTCAGACACGACTGAGCGACTGAACTGAACCCGAACATTCCATGCACGTCTAGCCTGCCTTTTGCTTATCCTTTCATCCTTCAGAAGACACCAGGCTGGCTTCTGCCTCTCAGCTACTGTGAATAAAGCTGCTATAAACAAGAGAGTGCAAATACCCCTTCAAAATCCTGCTTTCAGTTCTTCTTGATATATGCCCAGAAGGAGGACGGCTGCATCATATGGAAATTTTTTCACTGCTGAAGGAACCATCATACTTTTTCCACAGCAGCTGCACCATCCTCACCTCACCAATGGTGCACAGGGCTTCCAATCACTCTGCATCCTCGCTGACATTTGTTATGTTCTTGTTTTTAATAATACGCATTCTCAGGGGTGAGAAGTGGTGTCTCATTGTGGTTTTGATTTACATTTCCCTATGTCAAAGTGAGATTCCACCCCAGAAACAGGTCTAACACAACCAAGGAATGAGTATAATTTTAAAAAACCAAAAGAAGGGTAAAAAACGTGAGTGTCCTCAAAATGCTGTGTTGGCAGCATTTCCCTGACATCCCTGTGATGAAAACCCCATGAAGCCCAGCTCCACGCTCACCTAGTGAAACAGGCCGTTCAGAACAGACACAAATACTGGGGCCTCCATGTTTCTTGCCTCCAGTAAGTATTAAATGTCCCATGGGAAAAGCGTGGTCCTGAAGTTGGAAAGAGACAGCTTCAAGAACAGTACTACAGGCATTTGCTATAAAGAATGTTACTGTGAAAATGATTCTGGATGGGGCAACCTGCTAGATAAAACCTCCGCTTGCTCCAGCACCTAGAACCGGTCCAAGAATCAACAAGTTGCTTCTTCAGATTCAAACCTGCCTCCTGAGCCCAGGTCCACCACTAACGCTGTCATCCTGCTCCACTGCTCACTGTTAATTCATCAAAATCAAACAAAAATTCTCTGCAAAACGATCCAGCAAAATAATCCAAGGTGGAAGAAGATATAAATTAAACAAGATTGGCTGAGTTGGTAACTTTTGAAGCCCGTTGATGGGAGTATGGTGGTGGTGGCGGTGGGATGGGGTTGGGGGATGTTTCATTATATTGTTTTATTTCTGTATTTTCTCCATTTAAAAAGGAAAACTCCTCTGAGAAGGCATACCATATTACACATTTTCAGCAACCTTGTGAAGCAGGCAGCAGGCAGATGAGAGCAATTTATAAAGAAATTAGCTCAGGTGGGAGTCCAGACTGGCACCCAGGAGCCCTGGCTGTGCCATGTACTTCTCGACGGGCTCTATACCCCAATTCTCAGACCTCACTCCACATTTCCAGCCCCTGAGCAGAAGACAGCAAATCTTTGCCTAGACCTCAGCAGGGAGGGGCCAGGCGGCCTCCCCTTTTCATTTTCCCAACCAAGCTCTCAGTCTTTGTTTTCCTGACTGTTCCTTTTGTTCCATCCCTTTCTGCCCCAGTGGACACCAGCTGAGAAATGATTAGCTCGCGACCACACACATTGCCAATTCTGCAAAACTCTGATAACACTGCAGCCCCCTTCAATAACCAAACAGACCTGCTATAATTCTGGATTCATGAACTCTACAATTTGAATTTGCTGCTGCCGACGTATTATACGGGGTAGGTTAGTAAAACTTCCCAAGAGCAAAGAATCTGTTCTGAAGAAGCTCTGAAGAAATGGAGATTCCCAGGCCCGCAGCCACAGCAGCCGCAGGAGAGTTTCACTCCAGATGCAAAAATCAGGATGAGAGTCAGAGGTTGAGATGTAAGGCCAACAAGCTCAGCCGGCCAGCTGGCTGAAGGGTACAACAGCTGGGTGGACAGGGCCAAAAGGTCAAACGGCCGGTCTAAACCAGGTGACCCTGAACTGTGCATCTGGCTGGCAGGTGGGGACTCCAGGTGGGGCCAGAGGCTCCCCCTCCAGATGGTAGCAACGCAGGTCTGGGCGTTACTCATCTCAGGGAGGGGCAGCCGCAGCCCTCCCATTAGGAGGGGTCGACAGGAACCACCTCAAATGTCCAGCACTGCCCTACTACAGAGGCAACGAGGAGGTTGCTAATGAAAGGTTGTGTGGGACCAGGAAAGTCCTGAGGTAAACAGCCAAGCCCCTGAATCCCACCCTATTTCTCCAGGACAGAAACTCACCCCCACCCCACCCCCACAAATTTGGGATTAAATCATCAGGAGATGATGCTGGAAAAACAAGGGTGAAAGGCTGAGAAGTGTGGTAAGTCTGCAGTATTGTCAAGTGTTCCAATCCAAATAGGAAATGTCAACATCCTCAGCAGAGGCAACTGTGGCGTCATGACCACTCACCCCCTGCCTCCTCCTCCATCTGGTCCCCCCAGACGCTAGCTGCAGACCCAGACACCAGAAACGCTGCTTATATTGCAGGGCAGTTTCAAAAACTGTGTGTGGTCAAGCGGTCTTGTTCCCCTGCACAGAATCCATGTCTGCCTCTGTCTGAACCAACCCCACCAATATGCTCTGATAGCTCTCTTAACCCCTTGACCATCTCCAGCTAGTACCCAATTTCTCTGCTTGTCATTAAGGCAAGAGTCCTTGAAAGAACTGTCATGAGTCACTGGTCTCCACTCTCTCACATCCCATTAGCTCCTGGGCCAGCTCTAGGTGGGTTTCCACTCCCCAGCAGTTCTGGTCCAGGTCACAACCTCCACCTTGTCAAAGCCAATGTCAATATTCTGTTCCCACCCTACTCCTCTCTACATGAAGGGCTTCCTCTTGAGACTTCCATGACACAAAAATCTCCTGGTCTTCCTTTGACCTCAGGCCACTCACTCACAGCCCACTTTGGAGTGGACTCTCCTCCTCAATCCCACCTCTAGCATCCCCACCTCCATATTCAGACTCCTCTTCTCCTCAGTCAAAACACTATCCTTCAATAATCTGGTCACCCTTTCTTCTGATGGTGGCCAAGACTTGCATTTCCAGGAAACCGACAACTCCATGTGTCTGGCTAAGAGATCATTCTAACTCTTCTGCCCTAAATTTCATCTCAGAATTTCACTCTCACCTATCCCTTCACTCTTCAGAATCTTTCCAAAATCAGATGACACCATCCAACTTATAACCTACCAAGTGTTATTAAAAGGAGCAGAAAGTAATTCTAGCTACTTACTGGGAACCACTGAGTCCCACATGACCCGGCTTCTTGTGCCCGCATCCTAACTGTGTCCCCTACGCCCTGTACTCACTCAGATCCAGCCACATGGAATTCCTTTTGTTTCTTGCACATGCCAAGCTCATTTCTGCCTCGGGACCTTTGCACATGCTGCTCTCCCTAAGCAGGGCTTTCTTCCCAAGACCTCACATGGCTGTGTATTCATTAGTATTCAGGTCTCTGCCCACAAGCCTTCTCTTCTGAATGCCCTTCTCCCAAGCACCCTGGCCAAGTGGCTTCTCCTTCCCAGCTCTGAGGCTCTTAAGCTAATACCTCTTCCAGCTGAACACCAGCATTACAAGGGCAGGGCTTTACTATCCTTGTCCACCCTTACCTGCTAGAAACCAGGACAGGGCCTGGTCCACAGTCCAGTGTGCACAAAGGACCTTACAGTTGATGTCTCACTGGGGCATTCCTGGAGTGTGGGTGGAGGGAAACTGGGTCAGAACCCCAAGCCTTCCTGAACCCCCAAGGCTGAAGAAGGGCACCTTAAACTGGTCTTTAATCACCTTGGCCTTCCCAATCACAGCACTTTATAGTCTATTTTATAATTTACTTATTACTGGCTTCATGAGGGTAGGGTCATGACTGCCACCTCACGGGAGGCCAGATAAACCCGAAGTACGTGAAGAAGCATGGTTTACTAACTAAGGACAGAGAACATGGCCGCTCTCAGCCACTCACCCAGAAGACGATGTTGTAGCTGAAGAGGAGGTACTTGTACCAGCAGCTGACCTCGGCGTTAGAATATCTATAATAGTGCATCTTCTGAGAAGCAGGATCTGTGGAGAGAGGAAGAGTGATGAGATGGCAGGTTCAATTTTTCAAACCATTTCCCCAAAATCTGCTCCCCAAGGAAGGAGCAAAGGCAAGATACAGATTCAAACTCCCGAAATTCCCAAATTGTCCCCTGTGTTCTTTCAGTAGTCCAGACATAGGTTTAATACTAATGCCAGCTATAGGTTAGACAAAAATCAGTGAAGTCAACTTTCCATAAACAGCCAAAAGAATAGGAGGAAAATTTTTGAAAGAATGGAGAATAGCAGTTTCTAAAAAGTGTCTTGTAGACTTCTGTTGGGAACCTTCCCAAATATTTAGGTCATCACCTCTTCACTGGGTATTTATTCCCTCACTTCACAACAGGGAAACAGGAGTTCAGAAAGGTCATATGACTTGCCTAACAGCAAGACAAAAACCACAGCGTTCAGGACCCAAACCAAGGCAACATGGGGGTGGAGACAGTGGTCCCCACAATCCACATTCTTCCCACCCACTGCTACCTGGGGCCAAGCAACCAAGAGCTGAGGGAACCAAATGAAGAAATGACGGCTCGACTAGTGAGAGTCGCGTTTTGGGAAGAAGAGATGAAAGGGCAGGTTTGGGCATGACCTAACAGAGGCCAGTCAGCAGAAGTCACATTTGTTCATCTCATGTTTTCTGAGACAACCTCTCAAGCGCAGCCCTCGAGAGGTAAGGAAGGCAGAGCGCCCGGCCTGGGTGGAGAGATCCCGTGAACTCACAGCAGCCAGTCTTCACCTCACTCCCCCCTTCCCCTGCCTAACCTCCCCACCCTCTAGGGCCACTGCTTTGGCCTCCTTGGGCTACAGCAAAGCTTAGATTATAGAACACCGAACTGCACAGGGTGAAGGGTGGGCCACTCTCCTTTATCTGTGTCCAAAGCCTACAAAGGAGGGTGCCCTCAAAAGGAGTGCAGTCCGAGGGCCTGGTCCACCTTCGCTCTGCTCATTTTTGAAACACAATGGCAACCCAGGTGGACCCTTAACTCCTCCACTATCTGCTGCTGCCCAACAGTGGCTGAAGGTGCCTCAAGCTGACCCTCAGGGTGGGATCTGAGGCTCAGCAGAAATGCCCACCCCTAGCCCCAGAACTCACCCTACTTCCCAGCGTGAGGAGAGGAACAAGAGGTAACCCAAGGCCTAGGGCAAAAACAAACAAGGCGACTCTGGCAGTGGGGAGATGAGCCAGCCACAGCTGCCAGCAAGAGAGCCGCTTCTGCGCCTGGCGGCGGAGCAGCCGCCCAGAACCCCCTTCCTGCCGGGGCAGCCTCGGCGGCCTGGCCCCTGGTCTGCAATGTGCTGAGAAAGTGCTGCCAGGCAGGCCCATGAAACCACATCCCTCTGGAAATGGGTACTCTGACTGTTCCGCCATCCTTCCCAGAGCAGAACCAACCAACAGGCAGAGACCAGACACCACTGCCCGCTGGCCCCCTCCCTCCCAGAGGGACAAGAGTATGGTCAAGGCCCAGCTGGGAGAACCAAGCTGCCCAGCCTGAAACCAGCCAGGGAGCGGGCAGTGACCCAGCAGCCCATCCCCACCTCCCCATCCCACCAGTAGAGCAGAATGTCTACAACACTCCCCTCCCAGAATGCGCAGGAACACAGCTCCCGGTAACGAGGGAAGATGCTGAACACAGGACACCGAAGGCCTGAACACAGGATGGCTGCAAGGCGATGAACAGGAACTCCTGGACAGCGTCCTTCCTTCGGCCACATGACCTGACCCTGAGCAAGCGTCTGCCTCTCCAGGGCCTCAACTAAATTGGGGCTGGTCCCTAAGGTCCCCAGAGGCTGGGGAGGGCTGCTCAGGCACAAGACCTCGAAGTTCAGGAATCCTAAGGGGTGCCCCTTGGAGTCATTTAACCTAACCGTAGTGAAGAACTCTCCTCAAAGCTCTGAAGCAGTAAACAAAGCCAGGCTCCCTTCTTTCTCCTGGATCTTGGCTCCACAAAGACACCAGCTAATTAACACCGGCCTGTATGCCTTCTGGAGAAGGCAACAGCAATCTACTGTAGTACTCTTGCCTGGAAAATCCTATGGAAGGAGGAGCCTGGTAGGCTGCAGTCCATGGGGTCTTGGAGTCGGACAAGACTAAGTGACTTCACTTTCACTTTTCACTTCATGCATTGGAGAAGGAAATGGCAATCCACTCCAGTGTTCTTGCCTGGAGAATCCCAGGGACAGAGGACCCTGGTGGACAGACATCTATGGGGTCGCACAAAGTCAGACACAACTGAAGCGACTTAGCAGCAGCAGCAGCAGTGTATGCTTGCCATAGCAGGGCAGACCTCATCCCTGTCCCCTAGCCCAGGGCCTCTGAACAACGATGACCCTGAGTTGACACAGGGACTCGCCGCGTGGAGATCCCTGACCTCCTTCTGCTCCGGCCACATACATGGGGAGAACATGGAACGGCCACAGGGAGCTCCTTGTCAGGCAGGCTGCAGGGAGCCAGTGCTCTGGAGTGTGGTTTCTCTGCAGGGAGCTGGTTTTCTCACCACCTGCTTCCCCTCTTCCACTGGGCTCCCAGGGTCTCGTCCCACAAAGACTCAACCAGGAAATAACTCTGCCTTTATAAACGTCAGGGTTCAAACCCACACATAAAGAATCTCAACGACTGTGATATAAACCCCAAGCCTTCACTCCATGGTAACTTAAACACTCAGAACTATACTAGCCAGGTCCATGCCAGGGAATGATCAGAAAGAAACACCCTAATCATCCATGAGATGATGCATCACCTCAGATATGTCCCTTACATGCCTGCCACTCACCCCCAGAACACTTGCTTGAACCATTGCTTGAACACTTGCACCATTTCTGTTGGACCAGAATAACCATATGAGGTCTTGGGGTAGGGTGTTTCAATGACACTTGTTTCTCCATTCCAACCCACAGAAGAGGAAGCTGTTGAAGGGAAAGAGTGCAGTTTAGTCTTTCTTCACCCCTTGCTTATTCCTCCCCACGGGGAGAGAAGGTGCTCAACTGACCGGGGGTGGGGAGAGGGGGTCCCACACCGCACGCCATCAAAGGAGCAGCAAGGAAAAGCTGCCTCTTGTTCTTGACCTGCCAGCTCTGTCCTGGGACCAGGGTGGGTAGAGAAGCAGGTCCTGAGCTTCAACTGGAAGATCCAGGTCCCCATACAGGCAAGTTCTGAATTTAAGTGGAAAGAGGTAACAGTGAGATTTGTTCGGACCCCAGCCTAAGCCACATCCTCCAACACAGAGCCTTGGGTTTGGGGCGGCATGAAGGCAATGAGCATCTGAGGTCTGGCTTGGCAGCGTCAGAACTTGAAGGAAAAGGCTGATGAGTGCTCCCCCACCAGCCTGAGGTGTTACCCACATTTCAAAGAGCCCCAGAAGGTGATGGGGATGGTGGTGCTGTAACTAGAACCAGACCCGACCCAGAAGTCAGCCAAAATGACTGTCAGCCAGCAGTGAGTATGGTCCCTCACTTCTCACCATAGTTGCTAACCCGAGGAGAATCACATCGGAGGGAGGCAAAACTCAGCTCTCTACCAGCTAACAAATTCGGTCAACACCGAAAGCATTTACCCTAAATACCCTAAATATGGGCTTCCCTGGTGGCTCAGACGGTAAAGCGTCTGCCTGCAGTGCAGGAGACCCGGGTTCAATTCCTGGGTAGGGAAGATCCCCTGGAAAAGGAAGTGGCACCCCACTCCAGCACTTCTGCCTGGAAAATCCCATGGACGGAGGAGCCTGATAGGCTACAGTCCATGGAGTCTCAAAGAATCAGACACAACTGAGTGACTTCTTCAGCCTCTTAGCCTTCAGCCTTTCAGCTAGCTTCACCCTAAATACACAGACCAAAAATTCTGCTTCTTAACAGAAGATAAATTTTCACAGCTGCTAATGACCACTACAACTGAAAACTCTCCAAAAGCTATGTTGTGTTTTCTGTAGAGAAAATGATTATTTAATTCCAAGTCCTCAAACTGTCTCAACTCCAAAAGCTATTATAACAGGATAAAGTGTTCACGTGGCAAGTAGGAGGCATCGTGTTTGTCCAAACATCAACTTCTTAAAACAAAGGGGAAAGTCAGAATTATTTAAGTGTTAAGATAGCTGGTTAGCAACCTGAGAGGAATTGAATAATACACTAAAGTCTATCTAAATAGTAAATACACACACTCAAGAACAGGGTACCCTTCACATTTAAGCTAACTGAAGTACAAAATTATCGATATAAAACAGATATGCTTTTAAATTCCCATATAACAAGTAAAAGTAACATTAAAATTAAAAAGGAAACAAATGATAAATTATCCGCAGCTGTAGTGATTATGACAAAGGGTAAATACTATCTCCAACACATAGAAATTCATACTTAACAGAAAACTGATTTTAGACCAGTGGACAAAGGATATGGGCATTATACTAAAACTGAAGAACAAAACAATTTCTAGATGGAAAAAGTCACTGGAAAAGAAATTAAAGAGAACTCACAGATATTGTTTTACACTTTTAACAAAATCACCACCACTATTGCTGGCAATCCCATGGTGAGGCTGCTGCACTCATACCTTGCTGGGAGTGGAATAAACTGTTACTACCCTTTGGTAAGCAATACAGTTATAAACATTCAAAAAAAAAAAAAAAAAAAGAAGTCCTACCCTTAATCCAATCAACTCATGACTCAAGAGTTTGCCTCAAGGAAAGAAACCAAAGAAGAAAGAGAATGTGAGTTAAGCACTCAAAATCTAAATATCCTAGCTTGCAATCATGAAACAATTTGTAAGCATGTGGTTAAAGGTCAAAATGGAAGCTAAAACCATGAAAATGGCTTTGTGAGTTGGCAGGCTTACAGGTGATTTTTTTTAAAAGGCTTCTATTGCGGCACCTACCATGACCACCTATGTGCTAAAATGTAAACTGAGGCCACTGCTGGTGGAGGATGCTGGCCCCACAAGTGTGATGACCTCTGCAATCACTGTAAACAGGGCTCATCTGCTTTGGGATTATATTAACTTGTAAGATTGTTTCCTCCTCCGTCTCTCGGCTTTATTTAATTAAAAAGGTAGCACATGCTGAACTGTAAAATACTTAGACAATTCAGAAGTGTACAAAGAGAACTGGCAATGAGAAGCCGCTGACGATGGCTTTCAAATTTTTTACGATGGCCCACAGTAAGAAGCTCCTCAGTATTCTTTTCTGGAGAGTCCCATGGACAGAAGAGCCTGTCGGGCTACAGCCCACAGGGTCACAAAGAGTCAAACACAGCTGAAGCAACTTGGCACACACAAGAAGTACCCTGAACAGTCGATTCAGTGCACACACACTCCCACGTACATCAGAGGTCTGTGAAACAGTACTTGCCCTTATCACAGGCCTCATGTTCCAGATTTGCTATTTTCATTTTTTCCAAAATTATTCCTGAACATATTCCTGCAAGAATCAATGATTGTAAATGCTGTGTTCAGAAAAAAAAAAAAAAAAAACAGATCTTAGGCCCCAAGGCCCCAGTCCCCTTTCAGGGGCTCCCTTAATTTCTAGCTGGTCTTGATGTTCCCATTCCAAATGTCTTAGAAAATTCAGTACATGCTATTCCCTGGTTTTTCATTGTTAGGTGCTACCTCACCACTTCCTGCCCTGAAGACGAAAATATATCTCTACTCTGGTACCAGCCACATGTCCCAGACTGCTCCCCTCACACTCCTTTCCCGAATCTCTACTCCAATCATATCCACGGCAACACTGATTTTCAGAGTCTACATTATTGGGACCACGTGAGTCATCACGGCGAGCCATGTAAGCCACAATTACTTTTCCTAGGCAACTTTTTGTTCTCTAGAGTTAATAATTCTCATTTTTTCTGTTTAATTTTCTATGAATTTATTAATATTCAACCCCAAATTCAATGTCAGTTGTCCAAATCTTCTCTCAATAAGTTAACTCACATCAGATGTTCTGTTTCTAGTTCTTCTTCCAGAAGAAATTTCTCTTGGAACCTTCTGAGCTACTTTAATCTGGACTGGTGCCCAGAAGAACCCCCTTGGCCTCATTTGGGATAGAGCCTATGAAAGAGCCAGTCTTTGCTCATCTTTGGCTGCGTATAGAATTCTAGGTTGGGAGTCATTTCCACTGAGAACACTAAAGTCAGTGCCCTAACATCTTCTACATTCCAGGGTATTGGGAAGTCTGAAACCACTCAGATTTCTGATTTTGTACTTAACCTATTTCTTTCTCTCTGTAAACTTGTAGGATCATCCTTTTCTTCCCAGCACACTGACATTTCAAGGTACTGGTCTAACTGATCAGCGTACTGGCCTATTTTTATCCACTCAGCTCAACATTTAATGAGTCCATCTGATATGGAAACCTATATCCTTCTAGGAAATGTTTTTCTGGGTGATTTTCCCACTTGCATTTTTCTCTGCAACTCCTATTAATGGATATGGGAACCTGAGCTGATTCTTTAAACATCTTACCTCTTCTGCTCTATTATCCATCTCTTCTTCATCTTCATTGTCTAATTTTCCAGAAAACTCTTTCAAATTTATAATTATTCTAATGATTTGATATTTTTGCTCTGCCCTTATTCTTTTAAAATCTTAATTTTTTTTTTTTTTGGTTTCCTAAATGCTCCTTTTGTATAGTATCCTATTCCTATTTCACAGGTACTTCTCTTATGTCTCTGAAGAAATGTTTAATTTTTTTCAAAATAATCTCCAGGTAGAATACTTATTTCAAGTTGTTCCCCCTGCCCCATTTGTTTTGCTTCTTTTCACGTTAGGTGCTTTCCTCAGGTATTAGCAATCATTAGTAATCCTCATGACTAAAAGGAAATGCCTAAGAGCTGGCTAGAAGCACTGAGTCCTTGGGCAGGTGGGCTTCTGTGTAGGGCGGTCTGGCAGGCTCATCTGCTATAAAGCCCCTGTTGCTGGCGTCTTTAGTTCTTTCCTCTTAGGTCAGTCAGGTTCCTCAGTGAGGTCTCTTAATCTCCTGCTTGGAAGGTGAGGGGCTGGCTGTCAGAGTTCTAGAAGCCAAATGGGACAGAAGGCTGGGGGATGGAGATGTTCTTCACATGAACTACTAAGAACACCTGGAATCTCCCAGGCCCTGGGTTTTCCCTTCAGCATAAGGAACCTCCAATGTCCCGCTAAAGGGAAAAGGCAGTCACCAGGCACCATGGAGACAAGAAAGGGGTTTAACCACATGAACTGCCTTCGAACAGTTCTTATATTCAGCCACCTCTGATGCTCCTCCCCTCCAAGCCCCCTAAAATAATACGGTGACACCAACTCCTACATTTCAAAGTGGGTCACTCACCCATCTAATTCCTGATTTGAACATTTTTTCTTGCTTTTGCTTCCTTTGCCACTTTCCATGTCCATATAGAGTGATTCCGGTGTTGGAGAAGACTCTTGAGAGTCCCTTGGACTGCAAGGAGATCCAACCAGTCCATTCTGAAGGAGATCAGCCCTGGGATTTCTTTGGAGGGAATGATGCTAAAGCTGAAACTCCAGTACTTTGGCCACCTCATGAGAAGAGTTGACTCATTGGAAAAGACTCTGATGCTGGGAGGGGTTGGGGGCAGGAGGAGAAGAGGACGACCAAGGATGAGATGGCTGGATGGCATCACTGACTCGGTGGATGTGAGTCTGAGTGAACTCCGGGAGATGGTGATGGACAGGGAGGCCTGGCGTGCTGCGATTCATAGGGCCGCAAAGAGTCGGACACGACTGAGTGACTGAACTGAACTGAACTGAGGATAAAGTAAAATTAAGTGTGTTCATTAAATCCACAGATCTCTGAGAAGACTTCAAAAATATTTTAGTTGCCATCTTTTTACTGAGCAAAGTAAAAAAAAAAAAAAGGAAAAACAGGAAGTATAATTTATAACCATATAAAAGGACAAATGACATTTTGCGGATGTAATCAAGATGAATAATCAATTTACTTAAAATAGGGAAACTATCTGAGTGGGTCCAATGTAATTAGATGAGCCCTTAAAAGCAGAGCTTTCTCCCAGCTGAGGGCAGAAGTAGTCATATTCCAAGTATGAGAAGGATGCAATGCATTGTTGCTGGATCTAAGAAAGACAGAAACGCTACCTGCTAAGAGCAGAGAGAAGTTCCAGCAGTTCAGGGGAGCCCTGGCTGACGGTTAGCAAGGAAACAGGGCCTCAGTTCTAAAACAAACAAGGAACTAAATTCTGCCCCAAATCCTCCAGAAATGAATATAGCCCTGCCAACCCCTTGGTCTGGGCCATGTGAGAGCCCCAAGCAAGGAACCCAGTTGAACTGTGCTGACCTGACAACACTATCCACCCATATCCCAAGCTAAAACTCTACCAAGTTATTCTGCTGGCTCCTCCCTACCTCATTCTCCAGACTTGGCCATTGACCAAGACTCAGCCTTTCCACCTGACCTGTGAGGCTCCCAGTACTTGTATCTGCCCACAGGCCGATCCCCAGGAAGGGAAGCCATATTCCCAACAGAGCTGGGGGGCCCTGCTGCACCTCCAAACAGCACACCATAGGCCTTCGACTTTCCAGGTCCTCAGAGCCCACTGTGAACTGGGGAACATTCACAGGCCCAAGGGACAGGGAGGCCCAAGGGGAGAAGCCTAGGAAGAGACAGGCGACTTGCAAGGGAAATGGGTAAATGAGTGGTCATGAAGGCAGCCCAGGAGGCTGCCTCACTGCCCAGGGGAGCCTCGCGCCCAGGAAGGGGTGTCACCTCACGCCCCAGCCTAGGGGCCCCATCACTCTTAGAGGGAAGAGGGCCTCAAGTCCACAGGCTCCCCACTCGGTTCTGACTCACCCCCAGAGTCAGAAGGGTCTAAGTCCTACTCTAAACCATACGCCTTAGGGCCAGCTCGCCACGGGCAGGGTCTGCCACAAACAGGGCAAAAGGACGTGGTGGCAGCAGCTACCGCAGGGGTCTGGAAGTTTGACTCCTCACCGTGGGAAAACACTACAAACTCAGCCAGGAGTTAGGCTGGGCCCCTCAGCCCCCTACCTCCCACCCCCCACCGTCCCTCATCACCGGAGACAAGCCCTGCCACACAGGTGTGGGGAAGGGAGGTTCCCAGGGTCAGAGACTCTCAGGCCCTGGACTGCCCACCTGGGAAGCCTGCAGTGGACGTCCAGGAAGACCTGGGCTGCCAGCTCTGAGCCCCGCTGGGCTCTCCGAGGGGCCTGGGATTCTACAAGCTTGGCTTCCTGTCTGAAACTCTTGTTTTTAACCAACACAGCGTTATAAGCTTCCACCACCAAAACCCCACAACCCCCAGACCTGCTGAGTCTGAGAAGCACCAAGGGGCCCCTCGCTAATCTAGGGGAAGATATCTGTTTTCCTTGGTGCTGACACCAGGAAAGAAGCCAAGAGAGGGACGGACGAGGGGCAGAGGAGGAAGCAGTGAGGCGAGGGCTCAGTGGGAGGCATGCTGGGCCTCAAATGGAGGTCACCTAATCCAGCGATTTTCAAACTTACTATTTTTATTACTTTTTAAGCTACAGGAGCTTTTGTACAATGAGGCTCTGACCCAGAAACCCAGCATGAGGTGTGCAGAGCAGTTCTCTTCCAAGTGGCTAGGGGGAAGGGGAGGCTCTGTGACATACCCGCTTGAAAATGACGGTCTGGCCCAGCTGATCCCAAATTCCACAAACTGGGGAATCACTCAAGGAGCTTTTTCCAAACTGCACATGGAGACTCGTTCAGTAGTGAATGTGAATGTGACAGACCTGGAAAGCCACATTTTTAAGAGCTGTCTTTCACAGCAGACAGTTTGAAGGACCCCCCCCCGGCCCCCGGCCCAACCTGGAACTATGTGTGCATCAAAATAAATAATATTAATGCATTTTAACTCACTGAATAAAGTGAGAACCCATGACTCCATTCCAATACTATAATACATTCTAATTCTATAAATGGATAAATAATATATAAATGGAAGAGAAGGGAAAGCTCTTTACAGCAAAAGGATAAATGTAAAAATTTATGTAATTAAATCATCACCATTCAGTAACCATAGAATTCTAGGTTGGGGAATTCTAGAATGACAGACATAAGTGATAATGGGTTCTTAAGTCTGTTCTGGCTATTATAACAAAATACCAGACTGGACCAAACTGACAGACCAGGCAGCTTCTGAAGTACAGAAGTTGATTCCTCATAGTTCTGAAGGCTAGGAAGTCCAAGATTAAGGCACCGACAAGGTGGGGTTCAAGCCTCATCCTGGTTCAAAGCTGGCTTCTCTTCCCTGGTCCTCACATGGTGGAGCAGCAAGGGAGCTCTGAGGGTCTCTTGTAAGGGCACTAATCCTATTCTTGAGGACTCCACCCCCATGACCTAAGCTCCTCCCAAAGGTTCGAGTCCTAACATCATCAAGCCAGGCACCAGACAGAATTTCAATATGTGAATGGGGGTGGGGTGGGGTGGGGGAACTCACAAAGACATTTAGACCATAACAGGCTCTAAAACTAGTCAACCAAAGTTTGATCAGAGACAGCATGTTTTCATGGTCTCCAAGTATCTCCCCATAGAACACTTATTAATTACAAAGAGCATGATAGTAACTCAGCAATGGAGAAACCCTGCAGACATCACCAACGGGTCATCACCAGCAATGAGCCAAGCCAACGGCTGTCCCTCCTGCCGGGATGCACCGAGGACATGTCATTTCTGTGGTGTGCCTGGCGAAAATGCATAACCTGAGTCCTGTCCTGAGGAATGGCCAAAAAACAAACAAAACATATGAAGAAAGACTTTACAAAAATAACTCGCCTCAAGTAAAACGTAAGAAGTTGTGGCCATTTTTCTTTAAAGAAAAGAAAGGAAGAAAATACTGGGGCAACAGACAATCCTGGGGCCCAAAGGGAGATCTTGAAAATGATGCATCAGGCAAGTCATGCCTCACCTGCCTGCCCACACAGGTGAGAGGGCTGGGCCGCCCGCAGCGGCTGCCGTTCCATCTCTCAAAGGACTGTGCAGAAGGAGGCCTGGCGCCGTCCTGGCCCTCCCTCTGCCGCTGAATGTGAAACCACCTGTTTAAATGAAGATGGGGAGCCCTGAGCCCAGATAATCACAGCAGGCCTGTTTCTGAAAACCCAATGTGCACATGAAATGTTTACATTCAGAAGCGGATGCGCACAAGACGCAGTTTCTGGGCCCAGTTTACAGCGACATCTCCAACATGGACAAGAACCCATGAACCCTGCATGCTGGGCCCTTTGGACCTCAGGACCTAGAGGACTGGGCCTTCTGTCCACCCTGAGCTTCTCCACAAACGGCTTGAGGCAAGGCCACGGCACGAATGAATGAAGCCAAGAGTCCAGCAGCGCATCAGTGTCCTAACTCGCTCTGCGAGTCCCTGGGGGAGAGGCTTTTATTGTGGGAGATGAACACCTTGGGACCGGTTTCTACATGTCCTGGCTGCTGCTGCTGCTGCTGCCAGGCACCTAGAGGGGGGCTGTGGAGACCAAGAACCCTGCACCCGACGGGAGGGCCTCAGGACACGCTTCCCTCTGCTGAATGCTGTCAGGCAGGCGCAGGAGGGCAGGATGCGGCCCAGGAAGGAAGGAGGCGGGAAGCTGGTCAGGAAATGTTCCCTAGAGCAGCAACTTTAACCACTACAAGCTGGCATGGTGGCAGCCAGGAGTCTCAACAGAGCTCTGGGTCAGGCCCTGTGGATGGCACCAAGGCGCCACCGGGCTGGCTGCCCTGGCAGGGCCAACATGGCTGGGCAATGGGACGCTCCTAACAGCCATGTACTGAGTGACAAGTGGGCCTGCTCTCGGGCAGAAATAAATTCTGCTCCAATAACTGAGTCCTGGGCAGCCCTTAGGGGAGCTACTCCAACTCAGTGTGAGGATGTGACCTGAGTGTCTAATGTGGGTGGGAAACGTTCTCTTTGCAGAGATATCCCACCCTCTTCCCCCACAAACACAAACTATATAAAACTTAGAATTAAACACCTTTTCTTCTCCATGCCTGGAAGACATAGAATAAAGACTGTGGCTCTAAGATGTTCAAAATCCTTGTATCCAAAATTGCACAGTTCACTGCAATATACTTTTAAGACAACCAACCAACCAACCAACCCACTTGACTCCCGAAGTCAGCACTGGGGGCCCACCCCTAGTCCTGCCCAGGACGGACAGGGCTCACCAAGCCAGGGCAGAGCCTGGCTCCTGGCCTCTGAGCAAGGCAAACAGCCTGGGGCCAGTCTCACAGAGGAAGAAAGCAAACTTTCCCAGCAAGCTATAAAAGGTGAAGCCTGCTGGAGAAAAATAAGTAAAATGAAATGCGCTTAAAATGCAGAAGAGAAGAGGAACAAGCAGGGAGGGGAAGGGGAGAAGCAGATGTTTTTTAAAAAACACAAATCAGTGATGGGACTCTAAAGAAAAAAGCTGAGAAAAATCTGCAAAGAGATTAGAAGCTTAGTACCTAAAACAGTTCCAGACAGCCAGGGGCATCCCCAGGCTTGGGGCCCCACACTAACCCCCACAGGCCCTCCACCCACCTCTACCTGAAGGCAGAGGGAAGGCAGGCCATCTTAGCGAAATCAGGAAAATCATTTCAAACATTTTTCCCGCTAAGAAAAATACTACAAAAAATAAATATACAATCCGTTTTCTGGACTATTTATTTGAACTTCAACATATACCAAAAATCTTTTTATAGAATGCTTCATGTGTCTACAAAAAGCAAACATTTACAACCTGATTCTGATCTCCTTGTCGCCCAGCTGGGACGGATGGGGTGGGGCAAGTGGCACCAGATGGCCCAGGGAGGCTCTTAGCCCCCCTTTCACAAAGGAGGGCTCCAATTACCTCCTCGGCCCGGTGCCCCAGAGTTGACCTCGCCGACAGGCTTGGAGGAGGCACCCGCAGCTGCCAGCTCGGGTGTCTCCCATGGTTCCCAGACCCACCTCCCAGACACCCCCTAGTGCCCAGGGCTACCTACCTGCTGCGATCTTCGTGTCCCAGAGATGGATTTGCCAGACCCTTTTAAAGTCGGCAACTTTAAGCAGGGCAGACGGGTGAAGACAGCTAAACCACAAGAGAGAAAACAGAGTCTTGAAGGTGGGGCAGGGCAGGACGGAGGTGTCTGAGACAGAGCCTCTCAAACTTGAAAGTGCATGCAAATTACCCGGGAATCTTGTTAAATGCAGATTTTGCTTCAGCTGCTGTGGGGTGAGTCTGCAGGGCAACAGGCTGCCAGGTGTTGCCAGCCCGGCCCGCTGACAGGCCTGCGGGCAATACTCTCAACAATGAGGGGTGTAAGAGGCCTCGAGTGAAAAGCAACAGCGCTGACGAGGCGAAAGGACCTTTACGGCAAGTGACAGGGGAAAGCTCACCCATCTTAACTAGGGATGTCATCAGCTTTCTTGGAGGGATGCTTTAACTGTGGAATTTGTTTGGTATTTTAGTGCATCCTCACAGGTTATTTTTATTCCCATTTCACAGCTGTGGAAGCTACTCTAACCAAATGTTTATCAAAGCTGGGCTCCCTGCCCCTTGGATGTCTTCCAAGAGCACAGGCCTCCTGTGAGGCAGGGCAGAAGCACAAAGGCCAGAGCTGTGGCAAGGAGGCCGATCCCAGCCCAGCAGACAAAGGCAGGAAAGCCAGGGGACACAGGAGGCCCCGGGGGGTAGAGGTTGGGTGGGGAAAGGCAGATAAAGGGCCACAAACCCATTTTGCCTGCTGGAATTTTGAATAAAATAGAGACAAAATGTAACCTCAGTCTCCTACCCACTGTTCCCCTAACTCCCAGCCCCACCTCCCAGAACTAAAGAAGATATTTAAATACAGAGGGTATCTCCATCTTATAAGTTTTATTTCTACTTTTAACAGCCTGGCCTCAGTTTGGCAGGACATAAAATAAACAGCCTTCATTCCCTCCTCCCAGGTTTGCCAGAGAGGGAGTGTGGTATGTCCAAGCAAAGGGCCAGTGCTACTGTCTAAGGCAGGACTGTCTATCTGTTTGAGTGGGCTCTCAGTGCCATGCTCAGCCCCTGAGGGGTCTGGGGGAGGTCATCATCACCGCTGCCAGTCTCTCAAGAACCTGAGGGGAAAAAAAAAGCATGGGAAGAGATGCCCTCTGTTTACTCCATCCAATGATATTTCTCCCAAAAAGTACCCAGGGTTGGTGAGGGGGGCTCAGTGTAGTGAACAAGCATTTTGGACTTAGTTTCATAGAACTCAAAAAGTCATGGCTCAAAAACAACCACAGTTCATCTGAGCAACCTTTCCATCTTCCAGAGACCTACGCCCATGGAAATGAGTGACCAAGGTCACCCAGAAGGCCAGCGGAACAGCTGGGACCCAACGCTTTGCCTAACCTCCCTGTGCTTTTCCGGAGTAGCACGCTGCCTCAGTCATGACCTTTCCCACCCTCGTTTGGGCCCAACTACCCTAAAAACTGGGCTTCCCTGATGGCTCAGTGGTAAAGAATCCACCTGCCGACCCAGGAGACAAGGGGTTGATTCCTGGTTTGGGAAGATCCACTGGAGAAGCAAAGGCAACCCACTCCAGTATTCTTGCCTGGAGAATTCCATGGTCAGAGGAGCCTTGTGGGCTACAGTCCACAGGGTCACAAAATAGTTGGACGTAAGTTAGCGACAGAACCACAACAAACAAAAAACCCTAAAAGGTGCATCTGTGTTTCAACATTCATCACAGCGAGCCTAGCTCTTTTCACTGAGTCTGGTTCAGCATTTGCTGCAAACCCTGTCCAGGCCTGGGACCTGCTTCCTAATTTGGGAGGCTGGCTGATAAGAGTCAGATAAGACAGCCAGGCTGATCTCAAGATGGACGGGTTCTGGAAAGATAAAATGATAAACACAGAAAGTAGTGAGAGCTCAGGAGTTCTCATACAAACAACTCTATGTCAAAGGCAGGGGGACAATTACAGACTGCAGTTAAGAAACCTGGAGATTTGTGAGCTGGGGTGGGCACACTTTCAGAAAGAGTAACCCTCAGCTTGGGCTGTGACCTCACACTGGGTAAAATCAGACCCCCAGGAGAAAGCTCAATTTGCCCACCAAAAACTAAGGATGAGAGACATTCAGATGCAAAGGGGCAGGGGATGATGGGTGTGTGGAGGGGGTGTGGGTGGCACATGCTCTGGGTGTGTGTGTGTGTGTGTGTGTGTGTGTGTGTGAAGGGGCAGGGGATGATGGGTGTGTGTGTGGGGGTGTGGGTGGCACATGCTCTGTGTGTGTGTGTGTGTGAAGCGGCAGGGGATGATGGGTGTGTGTGTGGTGGGGTGTGAGTGGCACATGCTGTCTGTCTCTGTGTGGGGGGTGGGCGCGTGCACGCTATGTCATGTCCAACTCTTGCGGCCCCCCCGCCAGGCCTCCTCTGTCCATGGAATTTTCCAGGCAAGAATACAGAATACTACAACCATAGAGACCCTTCAAAAGAAAAACAAAACACAAGAATCACTGTTTTCTCAACTACCCCTGCCACTAAATGCTAAGAGTTTGTCCTGACATGACTCTTTCACGGAGAAGGACCAGGAGGTACAGGAAGATCACATTTTATACTTGGGAGTGGCTTTTTCTGCCGAAGACCAGAAGGACGGTGCTCCCAAAGGCATCCATGAATTCAGTCCTTCTCCCTCTCTTACACATCTTCAGCGGCACAAACAGGCGAGCCCTTTCTCTGCCCCCACTGTACAAGCCAGCAGCACTGTGATCCAATAAGATGGCAAGACCCTCTTTAAACAAAGAGAAATCTCAGCGCCACTGGGGAGCCGGGGGGTACAGCTGGGGGAAGTGCCGGTCCAGCAAGCAGACGGCGCAGCATCGGCTCAGTGGGAAGATTCATGTCACAAGGGCTTCCGCTGGTGCTGTGTGCCCGCTGCCTGCTGCCTGCCCAGCCTGCTACCGCCTGCCTGAGATTCAAGAGCCCAGAGATGCCAGAACAAAGAAAAATGGCTGTGGCTCAGGCAGTGAGGAGGCTGCAGGCTGGCCGGCCAGCAAGCAGGCTTTTCTGCAGCTGAGTACTCCAGCGAGGCACAGGGACACGGGGCGCTGAAGTGCAAAGGAAAGTGGGGGCCTCAAGACTGACAGCTGCCCAGGCACACGCCTGGCCCCCACCCAAGGATGCAGCTGGGCCGAGAGAGCTCAGGCAGAAACCACTCCCAGAGGCAGCGGGCAGGTGGCTGGGCATCCCCACTCCTTGCCCAGCTGCTCGGCGCTCTTACCCAGGGGAGGTTCCAGGCAGAACCTGGGGACTTGAGAGGGAGGAAGGGGAGTCTTGACAGAAGTACCCAAAGGGCAGGATCCTTCCAGACTTCCGGCGATGGGGAGTCCTGGAGAGAGGGCAGGGTCGGGCTAGGCAGCTCACCCAACAGAGGAGAGCAGGAGAGGGGCCCGGAGTGGCTAAGATCTGTTCATCAAAGGCCTTCTGTTAAGCATAATGGGCTCCCACTGCCAGGAACAATAGCTGCACTGGCCCCCCCTCCCCTCCCCTCCCCTCCCCTCCCCTCCCCTCCCCTCCCCTCCCCTCCCCTCCCCCAAACTGTCCCCAACGGGAGGCAGCAGGAAATGGGGCAGAGCCCATGAATAGCTCCACTGTCAGTCCCTAGGCCCCACCTCCTCAGCCCCACAGGTCAGCCCTAGCTGCCACCCGGCCACAATAGAAACTTGTATGCCGCCAAGCTCCAGGCCCCATACAACAGAGCTGTGGGCATGGGAAGCTGCGGACTTCTCACGGGGTGGCATGTAAGGGCAATGGTGGGAGAGAGAGGGCAGAGATGCGGGCCTCAGACTCACCAGGGCAGGGTCATACCGAGCACATATCTGCCAGCCAGTCCTAAAAATCTCCTCCCTTCTTGCCCTGCCCTGTCTAGGCATGAGGTCGCCAGAGCCAGAGAGGGGAATATTATGGTCATTTCAGGGGCACGTGTAGCCACAGGGGGTGGAGAAACTGCCAGAGCACTCCCAGGACCCCCAGAAGGATTCCCAGTAGACATGACCTTCAAACCCACCCCAGGAAGAAAATCTCACCTGCCCTCACCCCCTGCATCTGCTCTTCAAGGAGGCTGCCTGCTCAAAACAGAAAAACCCATCTATTATTTACACCAGGTGCCTTCTAGACCGGCTTTTAAAATCACAAGGTGGCAGTCCTCTCCAGAGTAGCCTGAAGTTGCACAAAGCCAGGCAGGGCTGCTGGGCAGGTAGGAGATGGGGGATCTCAGGGCGGCGGATGGTCTAGTAAGACCTGGACAAGAGGCCTCACACCAACCCCTGAAACCCAAGGAGGATCTTTTCTTCTAAAAACTGATTCCCAGCTCCTTGTTTGTTTCTCCAGGACTCCAGGTTTCATACCCAGGCTCAGTTTCTGCAAACTCCTGGGCTCACTCAAGCCCACGTATGAGAAGTTCCCCACGCCCGGCCTCCCCAGACCCTCCCCAGCTCTGACTGCCTCTTCACACTCTTATAATCACACTTTTGGGTTCACAGGCTGCGCGGCCCACGGGGGCACAGCCAGAGGCTACAAACACCAGGTGCTCCAGAGACTGGCTGACCTGAGCTGAAATGCTCAGACCCCTTGGGAACGAGCCAGCACCACGGCCCCTCCAGCTCTAGGGTCTGACGGCATAAACACAAGATCCTTCCACAAGGAAAACTCAGAAATGTTCATCCTCCCTCTTGGAACCAAAACAGCATGTTTCTTTTCTGCTCAAGCACCCCACGCCTGGATTCCCCAACTAGCCATCTCTACAACAGACCTCTGAGCGTGTGCACGCAAGGCGTTTCTGAAGCTTGGCTTGTAGCAGCCCAACACTGAGAGCAACCTCAACGTCCATCCATAGGGGGCTGATAAAGTGAACCATGATTGACCGCACAGAGGAATACCATGCCACTGTTAGAAAGAATGGCCTGAACCTGTGTGTGCTGAAATCGAACAAGCCCAAGATAAACTTGAGGGTAGAAATCAACACCGTTGGGTGTGTATGGCATGGGGACAAACAAGAGGAGGGCAGACACGCTTCACTAGGCACCCAACATCTGGTGATGGTTATGTGGCCTCGGGGGAGCAGAAGTGAAGGAGCCAGGGGTGGAAATATTAATTTTCACTACATATCATATCTTTGAAATAAATATGTATTTTTAAAAATAAAACATGTATTTTTAAAAATGAAAAAGTTAAAACTGAATTGACATTTAAAACCCCTCGTTTATAGCACAAAAATTTGGCTCCTAGCTGTCTGCAGCTGAACAAGAAGCAGCAGGGGGTTGGGGGGGTGCCAGTCTTTGAAATAAAGACAGACATACCGACTCATAGAACTCCCCACTCACAAGTCCTCTCCAGGTCCCAAAATAGAAAGTCTTCCTAGGAAGACCAAGAGCAGATTCTGACCAAGGCAGAAAGGAAACCTAAGTTAGTCCATACAGAGGACCATCTGTAGCCAGGTCCACTCCATCTGTGACGAGACTGTAAGACCCCCAGGATCAGGGGGCGCTGAGTCACAGGCATCCCAGGCCTAGGCAGGGACCCTTCTCAGAGTCCTCCCCAATCATCAGTGAGGCTCAAGGTCCTCGTGTTACGAACCCATCCCAATTTTAGCAGCTGAAGAAAGCTATTTCAACAGATTTCTAGGCTTGGCCCAACTCCAAGGACAAGCTAAAAACAGTTTTTCCAAAATCCCAGCTCTAAACTCCAATCCCTTAACCACTCAACTCCCTGCACCTTTCAGGAAATGCAAGCTGCAAAATGGAGCTGCGAGATGGGTGTGCACGCTTGCTCCTTACTAAAGGGATACATGCATGTTGTTTAAAAGCCTACTTTAACTGACACATCAATAAATACTCTGCACTCAGAAGCACTGATGTATTTCCTCCGAGCGATTTTCCCCCTAAGGGACAACAGAATAACTATCTCAGTCTCTCTCCGGCTTCTGAGGGGTATGACACAATGCCTCTTAGAAGCAGGATGGGCCAGACCATTGGAGTGAGGCCACATGGAAGGCAAGGAGTGCTTCTTGGATGGAGCTCTCTCTACCTAGCAGAGGTCTCCTGCCCCACCGCCAGCCCACCACAAAGATCCCCTAAGGACTTGCAGAATGCCCAGGCCACAGAGAAAGGTGGCTAGTAATGGGGGAGGTATAAGTTTGGCTCCCCTGCTCTGTAAGAGGCTTTCTGATGAGTGTTCAATGTTCAACAAGGAGGCTGGAAATAAAGGAGTACAAGTGAGACTTCATGACAAGCAGAATCACTCAGGCAGCCAGAACCCTCGGACCTCAGCTACTGGAACCAAGTTCCTGGCCCTTCAGTGGGCCCTCAGGAGCTGTGGTCCATCAGACTACCAACCCTCCATCAGACCAGGGCTAGCCTCTCCCGCAGTCTTTCTGCATGAGTGGGCAGGGCTCCCACACCCAGGTAGGCACTGATGCTCAACACACTGAATCCTACAGCATCCCAGCTGGCACCTCCCCCCCTTGCCCCTCCCCCACATCTGTCTTCCCACAGAGAGAGCATCAGGACTCCCCAGCCCAGAGGAGCCCCAGAAAGAGCTGCACACCGAACCCCTGCACCAGGGTACACGCCACTGGCTCCTCCCTACTTCCTTCGGAATGAATACCTCAACACAACTACTGGCTCTTTTGTTGTTGACAGGCCCCTTGTTTATATCATTACTCGTATTTCACAGGAAGCAACTAGGACAAAGGAGACGATGACAGCAGAGGCAGGATGGGTGCACAGAGCCACTGTTCCCCTGCTGGGGTGGAAGCTAGCCTTCAGGAAGCGGAGAAGGCTCTGAGCCCCGCAGCCAGCAGGTTTTCTCCACAATCCTTTTTTCTTACAACAGCGGGTGGTGGTGTTCCTAAAAGCTGGTTACTGAGACGTGAACACCTCCAAGAGTAGCAGACACACCCAACAGGGTCATCTGTGCAGGTGTGAGCAAACAGACAAGAAGGGCAGAGAACCAGGAGGATGGGAAGGCCACAGACAGCAGAAGGAAGTAGTTGGGGGTAAGGGGGATCCGTCCAGAAGGCCCTGGAGCTGCAGCAGTGAAGCAGGGTAGCGAGGGCAGAGTCACCCACTGCACGTCCCTTGGCCCAGGTCAGGCACTTTAGATAGTTGGTATCCAAGGCCTGTGGGAGAGAAACAGATCCATAAAGTTGTTGGACTGGTTTGCCCAGAATGCGGAGAACTGGAAACACAAGGTACAGGGGCCAAGGAAAGAGGGTCAAGTAGGAAGGGTTGTCCAGAGTCAAAGGCTGTTATCTGGCTCCCAACACATCTGGCAACAAGGGCAGCCAGCACTGGGGGCCACAGGGAACCAAGGCCGAGGGTTCACCCAAGGCTGTTTCCTGGGTGCAGAAGGTGGTCAAGGGGCCAATTGTGAGGGAGCCAGGGGCCAAGGAGCCAGTAAATGCTGAAAAGAAAAGGACTAGGGTTTCTGGAAACAAGAGAGTGATGCCCACAAAGAGAGTACCACTCTTGAGCGACAAGCGTGAGTAGTGATGAGCGCAGGCCAATGTGAGAAGCGTGGGCAAGACCGAGCAAAGGCTGAAGCTAGCCTCATACACTGACAGTCTCTTTGAGCTAGTCAGGCTCCTCTGAGACCCCCTGCCCCCTTCTGTCTCTGTCCTGGTAGATTCCAGTTTTAGCAAAAATCCCACTAAGGTAGTTTAGGCAGGCTCCCCAGCCCCTCCACTGCTGGTAACCTGGCACGTCTGGCCAAATCCTCACCCTCCTAGTGCAGCATCCCCCACACGTTATCTGATCACCCTAGCCTGACTTCAGCAAGAATTCTGTTAGGTCTGCTAACAAAGAACTACCCTACCCTCTCATAAATTCTCTATCCATCCACCCCTCCCCTGCTCTGCTCCCTGGCTGTAAATTCCCACTTTTCCCTGTAATATTGGGGGTTGAGCCCAATCTCTCTCCCTTACTGCAAAACCCCACTGTTATAGTCTTTGCACCTATCATGACAGTCCTGAAGAATGTCTACCTTACTGTGTTCACAAGTGTCAGAATATTTTTTTTCTTTTAACAATATGGAGCTCTAAGTCTTCCTGGATCTGGAGTGTGAGAACAACTGAGGCTGGACGCTGGCCTCCCCAAGAATCCCCAGGGACAGATCCTGTCTGCCTGGCCCAGAAGTAAAGGGCTGAAACCAGCTACAGAGGAGCCAGACATCAGGGGAGGTCACCTGGAGAGGAAACAGAGTCTCTTCGCAGCAGCGGTCACTCGGGAGGACAATCGGAGCCTTTCCTTGGAGCAGCTGGTGGCTGCAGCCGGGAGGCCTGGAAAGAGCTAGGTCCTGAGCACAGCTTGAATGGGCACTCCAGACTGGGCCTCAAAACACACCAAAAGCTGGAAGCCACACCATGGCCTGAACTTGAGCAGGGTGTGTGGGGCCCAGTTGCCCCCTCCACGGGAGACCAAATCTGAAGCTGGGGCGATCATATTCCTTATTCCCACCCGCCACTTTCCAATAAACCCAAGTTTCCCACGGTGCCCTGTGGGGGAGGGGGAGGGGCTTCTGATGCATAATTGCAGACTCTGCCTTAGGACTGTGTCCACGGATATGCTGCTCCCCTCAGCCCTCCCAGGCTCACCACTCGGACCTCAAGGTATGGATTGAAGAGATTCAGGAAACACTCTTATAATTCCAACTGCTGTTTGAGGGCCCCTCTCCTGAGTATCAGGACAACACTTTCCTCAAAGTTTTGTTTTGTTCTTTAACTTTTGGGCCCTGCAAAATAGACTGGCACAGGCCCCAGTGGTTAGTACAGTTAGACAGGGAAAACTCAGAGACGAGGGAGGTTCATCAACCCTTTTCTCGGAGTCAACCTTTGCTCAGCCCCACAGCGTGACTTCTCCCCAAACCTTGCCCATGCAGAAAAGCCTGGCCTCAGCTCTCCCAAGTTCCAGGGGGACACAGAGGCAGCACCAGGAATGCACCTGACTAGGATCCCAAAGGCCACCCCACCACAGCTCACAGCCACTAGACACAGGCGGACAGAGCCCAAGAAGGGAGAGGCCGGTCCCTCCAGCTGTCCAGCTGATGGACACCAGGGCTCCAGGAACTTCTCTCTGGCTGCTGGGTGAGGGAGACAGAACAGACCTCCAGAAGCCTGCCCAGGCCCACCGTATCTCAGATTACCAGGCCTGCTGCCTCCTAAGAGAAAACCACAGCCCTGCCCAGCCCCGCCCAGCCCCACTGGGTGCCCACCAGGCCCAAGAATGGAGAAAGTGGGGTTCCCAGAACCCGCAGCTGGTGAGCACTTTGCTGGGAGCCATCAGGGGCATGGCAGCAGTCCCAAACCAGAGTGTATCAGCCTAACTCAAGAGCTGCACATAGTGCATCTCAAACCTGAAGTGTGCATGCCTCTCAGTAACTCCACCGGGAACAGGGAGGGCAGATTCTTCTCACTTTACAGATGAAAACACCAACTCCAAGAAAGAGAGAAAAAAAATTCAAAGGCTTGTCTAGGTCCCTCAGCTAGAAAGTAGGTGCAACTCGAAAGCTGGCCTCCTCACTGTCCACTCGATGTGATGGACAACATTCTTCACTGGTACATTTAATCAGCAAAGGCGCTGTTTCTCACTAGCCAGGCCAGACCCTCTGCTAGTCCAACACACCACTTTTCTGTCTAAACCAAAAAAACATGCTGTTAAAGGAGAAAATAGATGTTAACATGTTATGAATTACCCCCATTGCTATAATGAAGATAAGACAAACCAGGAATGTTGGCATTCACTTAGACCAAAGACTTTTGCAAAAACTGGTGTGTGTAGTCCCCTGAGCACTCTGAAGACCAAGCAGAAGAATCGAGGCTGTTGCTGTAGACCACTGTTACCTCTCCCTGTATTCCTGATAGGGAAACAGAAGCCCTGAAAAAGGAGGAAACATGCCTCAAGATAATGGAGCTAACCACAAGCAGAAGAACCTGAGGTCTCACCACCTCCACCAGGGGTTTCCTGGCCTTGCTGGAAGTCACCAGGGACAAAGCAGGCAACAAAGCACAAAAGCAGGGTCCCAAGTGTAGCCGGCTCCTGGACGCCCTGCAAGGGTGGCGCAGGTGGGAAAATGCAATTAACAAAGGGGTCCCACCCACTTCACAGGCCAGAGAACCACCCCAAACCCCCATCCAAGCCTGATCTCCATGTGGCCCATCCTTTAGGTAACATCACCACTTTACCTTTCCACACCCCCTGGCCTGCAAGCTCAGCCTTGGAATCTCACTGGTGGAAGGGGAAGGGCAAAGCCTATGGGGGTATTTCTGCCTGCTCCTGCTTCCAAGAAAGTTGGCTGCCCCTACTAGCCAGATACAGAATATGAGGAAGACAAGAAATCCAAGGATTGAGGTGTCAGGGCAGAGACAGGGAGCAGGAGCTTGCTTCCCATCCCATGGGTAATACCATCCCTCCTTAAAGGCCACAGGACCCAGCAGCAGCAAAGAGGGATCCTGGAACCCAGTTCACAGCTCTGAGCGCCAGGCAAAGAGCTAAACAAGTGCTTAATGAGAATCCCTGTCTAGGGTATCTGCACCAGTCCCTTGGGCCCACAAACTGATGACTGAATAAATGAATAAGAAAAGGAGAACCCAATAACTTGTCCAGCCAGGGTCAGAGGAACAAGCTGCTTCTGCAGACCACCTCTTACTATGCTAATGAGCATTTTTGTTCACCCCTCTCCCATGTGACACCTCAATCCATCTCTAACCTAAATGACACTTCTTTGACTAATTCATGTTGGTGTTCCTGGTGACACAGAAACATACGACACTCAGATCTAGACCTTGGAAATAAGTTACAGAGACAGCACAGTGTTGGGCAGGTGGCAGACTTCAGTGCTGTTCCCCAAATGTTTCCAGTCCTCTTTTGCTCCCCACCCTACAGGGAAGTATGGCCATGTGACTGCTTTGGCTACTGAAATGCCACTTCTAGGAGGAAGCTTTAGGAGCCAGGGTGAGATTCACCGTGCTCCCTGTCTCCAGGTCCAAGTGACCAGGAGCGTTCCAATTGATCAGCACAGGTCCCGTGGTGAGAACAACATAAAGCAGATATGCGATGGATGTGGTGTGAGTAAGAAAGAATCCTTCATTGCTTCAAGCCTCTGAGATTTGAGGATTGTGACCACGGCAAACCCTGATCTATTTAGACAGCTACAGGCAATGACTCACTCCCCAATCTTCTGTGCATGGCAGTGCTGGCCTTCCCATCCCCTGGCCTTAGGGAGATAAAAGCTACACTGACAGTCAACCAGCAGGGGTTCAGAGACACCTGCTTTGGGCCTAGACAGATGAAATGCTTCCAGAAGCAGGGGATATAAGGGGACCTGCACTGAAGAATTTACCAGCTCCTCTGTGGGCCAGGCTCTTCAGTGTACTAATCAACCTGAATCACTTCTGAGAGGAGGCTTTATCTCATTAATCTAATTAGATATGAGAAAACCCAGTTCACATTCAGACCTCACTCGGTGACCTCTCTGGGCCATGGTTTCACCATCTGTAAAGTGGGATATTAACATTACCCATTGTACTGTGTTCTTTCAAGGATTAAATGAATGAATACAAATAAAGCTTCTTGGATAGTATGTGCTATGTCTCAATAAACACTAAGTCTTAATAAACACGATTACTACACATTTAAACATTCTGTGTAATTGCTATAAGCTTGTCCGTAACTCCTCCAGTTTTTAAATGCAGCAAAGGTTTCCCAGGACTGGCACAATGGCACTTTGTAAGCATTGCCAAGCTGAATTCTGTCTTAGTAAAAGTTGAAGTCAAATCCCTGAGCACAAGGTAACCCTAGCGTGTGGCCTCAGGAGATGCTTCCACCACGCAGAGCTTCCAGAACTCCCAGTTTCCTGGCCTCTCTGGAAACTTCACTACCACCAGGACCTATGGGGCAGAGCTCCCTCCCCTCCCCCATGGAGAATGTGTTCCGTCCTCCCACGTCCTCCCACTCCCAAATGCGGGATGGGAGGGATGGGAGGCACCCTCTCCCGGCCTCAGATTTGCACAGCTACCCAGCTGGTAAAGGATGGAACTTTCCTAAGCAGTCAACTCTTCCGCGGTTCCTTCCTTTTCCTGCCGTTTCTTGCTAGAGGCAGCTACAAACCTCAGGATGCATCAGTGGGCTTGAACTCGTGTGCCTGAACAGTGCTGCTAAGCTGAGACTGAGTGCAGATTAATAAACACTACAGAGCATCTACTACATGTCCAGCCTAGGTTCTAAGACCGCATAGAACTGACAGCGAGTCAGGGAGCTGTGAGCCTAGAACAGGGCTTGCAACGATGCCTGGCACCCCACAGATTCTCAACCACGCTTTGTTGAATGAACTGAAGACCATGCTTAGTGGTTCAAGCAGTGGAGTTCAGAGATGTGAGGATGCAGGAAGACAGGAGGGGAAATTCGTCTAGTAGCCTGGGCTTCCAAGGCCTGACCCCCAGACATCATGGATCCTCAAGATAAGACAAAGCTCGGATGGAGAAGGAAATGGCAACCCACTCCAGCACTCTTGCCTAGAAAATTCCATGGATGTAGGAGGCTGGTGGGCTACAGTCCACGGGTCACAAAGAGTCGGACACGACTGAGCGACTTCACTAATCGCAGTAAAACTAATTTGTCTATATTAAACTTGGCCTGATTAAAAAAAAAAAAAAAAAGACAAAGCTTGGAGATAGCAGAGAGAGGAGCTGGAAGGACACGCGGGGCCATCACAGAGGAGTATGAGTTTCTTTCTGAGGGTGCTTGGAGGATCCCTGGAAACAAGGGCGCTCGGCCTTCCACAGGGCTTACTGAACGCTAGAGGTGATGTAGGGGTACTGGGGTGCTCTTGATGACTGAGGCGCCAGCTTTCGCTTCACCAGCAGGGAAGGGTGACCCAAGCACTCTGCAGGCACTAACTTCCTGTACCTTAAGGTAAAGGGAAGGGGAAAGGTTACCCTGAAGGATTTGGCAAGCAGCTCCACCCACTTTATCAACCAGTGGGCAACCCCCATCTCAGAAAAGGGAGGAATCCTATGGAGCTGACTGTGGGTCAGAGAGCACACCTGCACAGGCTCCAGTGCAATGCCCTGCACTCAGGGCCCAGGTTGACTTGATGCCCCTAGACCCCACCACCAGGGCCAGCCTGTGAACTGGTACACTGCTGCCGGATCCAGCTGCCAGGCCAGCACCGGGGCCAGCCGCTTCCCCACGACTCCCAGCGGCACGGACTGCTTCCAGAAAGAGACCAACTTCGTGTCACCCCGGATTCGTGTCCCAGCGGTTGCGATGCACAAGTCCATACACAAGCACATACACACACCCTACCTACCAATGCCATCACCCCTACCGGGCAGGAGCAGTGGCCCGGGAAGAGCGGTCTCCACAGCCACAGACCCAACTCGACCGAAGTTCCAGTTACATCAGGAGTTGGGTTTGCTCCCAAGCACAACCCCAAACGACCAACACGGAGAAGCAGGATCACCACCTACTCAAACTCCGGCCGCCCCAAATCCGTGAAGGGCACAATGGGACTTAGGGCTAGGGTGGGCGACTGGGAGCACACTTGCGGTGGGGCAGGAGAGGGGACCGCCCTCCCCGGTCGGCGCCACTCTCCACCCTCTAGCCCGAGCTCCAGGCGGCCGAGGGTCCGTGGCGGAACCGAAAGGAGTGCCCATCCCAAGGCTCGCGGCTGGGGAGGGAGTAGAGCCCAGGACCACGGCGATCTGATCCCTCCCTCCCCGAGTGCTCCCACCCACGCCCGGCCCCAGCGGGCACCCGTCCGGGAACACGGACAGGGCGAGGGCGACAGAACCCCCGAGCGCCAGCCGGGTCGACCGCTGCGGCTCTCACTCCGCTCGGCGCCCGAGTTCGGCTCAGCGGGGTCCGTCCGGGCCAAGGCCTCAGCCCCTCGCGGGCGATCTGAGCAGACAAAGCCAGCGCTGGCCACCGGGCCGCCCCGGGGCAGGAGCGAGGGCGCTGGAGGGACAGACCCTGGACCAGGGGATCAGTCCTTGTCCCCAGAGGGCGCTGGGGGAGTAGGGGGATCGGCTTCAGACAATGAGCGGGGCAGGGCCCGACGCTCCAGCGGGGACTCCGCGCTCTACTCACCCGGGCGCGGTGGGCGGCGGCGGCGGCGACAGCAGCGACGCGGCCGGGCTCGGCCAAGGAAGTTAGAGCAAGTTCGGCGGCGCGGGGCGGTAGGGCGCGACTCAGGCCGTCCGAGCGCGGGGCGGGGCGCGGAGGGCGGGGCCGGGGGCGCGGCGCCGGGTGGCTGCTGAGAAAGGGGCGCCGCCTCCCTGGGCCGCCGGGCGCGGCGCCGCCCTCCGCGCCCCGCCCCCCGCCGGTAGCCCCGCCCCCGGCCCCGCCCCGCCCGGCCTTCCAGCCCGCGCCTGGGCGGGGCCCGCGGGGCCCGGGCGCCCTCGAACCGTTCTGGGCGGGGCGCGAGGCGAAGGCGGCCCGGTCGGCGCTCGCCGGGTGAGTTCGTGGCGCAGGCCTAGGCGGGACCCGCACCCCACGTTTGGCGCCTCCGCAGTCTGCGGACGCCACGTCGGCGTTGTCACTGACCGGACCGGAACCCAGTCTTGAGAAGCGCGAGCTGTGGGGGCCACGTTTCGCGCGGGGTACGACGAGGGTGACCGGGTAGAGAGGTGAGCGCAGGGTTAGAAAAATGGCTGAATTGAAGACACTGAAAGGCGTTCCTGCCGGGCCTCAGAGGCTGGGAGTCGGGGTAGGATTCCAACCTAGAATAGTAAATTAACGTTTATTTCTTTACACACCCACCGGCAGGTAAAGACTGGCTCCTGGTAGCCTTGGTGCTAAAAATACCAGGCTTTCTTTGGACCACCTGCCGAGATTTGTCCCTCACCTTCATCCCGAGAGGATGGCTGAGAGTGTTCTTGAGGGGAGAGGGGGCTAGAGGAACAGCCTGTGGTAGACAGGTATTCACATTGCCGACCGGGCTCTGGAGTTAAAAAGGCTGACCTCTGGGGTCTCAACCCACCTATCTGAAAAATGAGACCCAGGCACCGCCACTGAGCCTAGAACTCATTCGGTGGGGAAGGACTAGGCTGTTTGTTCTCCCGGGCAACAGGAAATTATGTTAGAATTGGGCCTAGAGACTGGCCCCACCACATTGTAGTGAAAGCAACCAACAGGTTCAGTGCAATGTAAGGAGATCTTGTAAAGGAACTGTTGGGTCCATTCCCAGTTTTTTTCTTATAAGGGGGATGCAGCCAGCCTCTGACACCCAGACAGCTCAGAGACCTCCTTGGAGAACTGCCCATCCGTTCATCTAGAGTAGATAGTGGGTGTTTGATTGAGTGCCGGGCCCTGATGTCATACTCAGGACACAGCCGTGAACAAGACAGCGGGAGCCTCTTACTCCATAAAGCTGATTTTTGGTGATGGAGACATAATTGCAAGTGGAAGTAAATGCTAGGAGAAGAACAAGGGAATGGGTTAGAAAATAGAAGCCATTAATTCTCTAGGTGGAGCCAGCAGGAAAAATGTCTTTGAGGAGTTGATATTGGAATTGAAGTCAAGAGAATGAGGAGATAGTGCTGGGAAAACCCAGGGAGAGACATGCCAGATCAAGAACAGTTTGTGCCAAGGTCCTGAGAAAGGTAAGCTGTGAATGTGTCAAGGAGCTAGGGAGGAAAAAAAAAATAATATGGCCAGAGTATGGAGCCTGGGAAAGAGAACCAGGATGATATGAGGAGGTAGGCAGGTACCAGGACCTGTAAGACTGTGTCTAGATTCAGTTCAGTTCCGTCACTCAGTCGTCTCCGACTCTTTGCGACCCCATGAATCACAGCACGCCAGGCCACCCTGTCCATCACCAACTCCCAGAGTCCACCCAAACCCATGTCCATTGAGTCAGTGATGCCATCCAGCCATCTCATCCTCTGTCGTCCACTTCTCCTCCTGCCCCCAATCCCTCCCAGCATCAGGGTCTTTTCCAATGAGTCAGCTCTTCGCATGAGGTGGCCAGAGTATTGGAGTTTTAGCTTCAAGATCAGTCCTTCCAATGAACACCCAGGACCCATCTCCTTTAGGATGGACTGGTTGGATCTCCTTGCAGTCCAAGGGTCTTTCAAGAGTCTTCTCTAGCACCATAGTTCAAAAGCATCAATTCTTCAACACACAGCCTTCTTCACAGTCCAACTCTCACATCCATACATGACCACTGAAAAAACCATAGCCTTGACTAGACGGAGCTTTGTTGGCAAAGTAATATCTCTGCTTTTCAATATGCTGTCTAGGTTGGTCGTAACTTTCAAGGAGTAAGCATCCTTTAATTTCATGGCTAAAATCACCATTTGCCGTGATTTTGGAGCCCCCGCAAAATAAAGTCTGACACTTTCCACTGTTTCCCCATCTATTTCCCATGAAGTGATGGAACCAGATGCCATGATCTTAGTTTTCTGAATGCTGAGCTTTAAGCCAACTTTTTCACTCTCCTCTTTCACTTTCATCAAGAGGCTTTTAGTTCCTCTTCACTTTCTGCCATAAGAGTGTTGTCATCTGCATATCTGAGGTTATTGATATTTCTCCCGGCAATCTTGATTCCAGCTTGTGCTTCCTCCAGCCCGGCATTTTTCATGATGTGCCCTGCGTATAAGTAAAATAAGCAGGGTGACAATATACAGCCTTGACGTACTCCTTTTCCTGTTTGGAACCAGTCTGTTGTTCCATGTCCAGTTCTAACTGTTTACTAGTGTGTGAGGTGAGTGCAGTTGTGCGGTAGTTTGAGCATTCTTTGGCATTGCCTTCTTTGGGACTGGAATGAAAACACCTTTCCCAGTCCTGTGGCCACTGCTGAGTTTTCCAAATTTGCTGGCATATTGAGTGCAGCACGTTCACAGCATCATCTTTCAGGATTTGAAATAGCTCAACTGGAATTCCATCACCTCCAGTAGCTTTGTTCATAGTGATGCTTTCTAAGGCCCACTTGACTTCCCATTCCAGGATGTCTGGCTCTAGGTGAGTGATCACACCATCGTGATTATCTAGGTCGTGAAGATCTTTTTGTACAGTTCTTCTGTGTGTTCTTGCCACCTCTTCTTAATATCTTCTGCTTCTGTCCATACCATTTTTGTCCTTTATCGAGCCCATCTTTGCATAAAATGTTCCCTTGGTATCTCTCATTTTCTTGAAGAGATCTCTAGTCTTTCCCATTCTATTGTTTTCCTCTATTTCTTTGCATTGATCGCTGAGGAAGGCTTTCTTGTGTCTCCTTGCTATTCTTTGGAACTCTGCATTCAGATGCTTCTATCTTTCCTTTTCCCCTTTGCTTTTTGCTTCTCTTCCTTTCAGTTATTTGTAAGGCCTCCTTAGACAGCCACTTTGTTTTTGCATTTCTTTTCGTGAGAATGATCTTGAACCCTGTCTCCTGTACAATGTCACGAACCTCTGTCCATAGTTCATCAGGCATTCTGTCTATCCCTTAAATCTATTTCTCACTTCCACTGTATAAGCATAAGGGATTTGATTTAGGTTGGAGGCCTTTTATTAAACCATTGAAGGGTTTTATGCAGAAGACTAATGTATTCTGATTTTCTACTGTGTGAAGAATAAATTGGGTGGGTGACAGGAAAAAATGAAAGCAAGGAGACAATTAGACTCTTATGGCAGAACTGGCCCAGACTAATGGTGGTTTGGACAAAATTGATGGCCACACTAAGATCAGTAGTTGAAAGATGCTGTTTTGGACATGGACATCAGTAGGATGGATGTGAGGGAGGCAATGAAGAAACCAAAGATAACTTTCGAGTTTCTGGCAGGAGTAAGTGGGTGAACAGTCCCTCATTTATTGGATAGGGTAGCCTGGAGGAAAGAGACTACAGCTCAGACAGGCACATCAAGAATTCTGTGTTTATGTTGAGTTCGAGATGCCCATCAGAGATCCAGTTCAATTGTCCAGTCACTACACAACCAGAAGAGAGGCATGGGCTGGAGGTGGGGCTTTGAGAGACATCATTCTAAAGATGGTAAATGCCTTGGGATCTGAGGGAGTCACCCAGGCCAAAGAGGTAGATGTCGAAGAGGTGGGGGTACAAGAGAGACCCAGAGGAGTCGGAAGAGCCAGAGCAAGAAAGAAGACTGAAAAAGGCTTCTTTTTCAAAAGGCTCAGGAAGCGAAAGGAGAACCAGAGAGTGCTATATCCCAGAGACTGACAACACGGTGTTTCCAGAAAAGAGTGGTCAGCTGTGTTAGATGCTGCTCACAGACCAGATAAGATGAAGAAAGGGAAGGAACCTTTGATTCTGGCAACATGGAAGTCGTTTGTGCACATGTTAAGGACAGTGTTCCTGGAGTAGTGGGGTGGCTGCCAGACCGTGGTAGAGCAGTTGTGTTTGGATAGGTTATCCAGCAGGGAACACAGAACTGGGAGAGGTCTAGAAGGGATGTGGAAGCATAGGAGGCTTTGGCAGAGAATGCTGGATGACCCTAGCAGCCATTCTCCCCTATTTCCTTTATTATAGACTTCCCAATTCTAGCTGGCCACATAGCTTCCTTGAATAAAAGCTAGTTTCTAGGACTCGCTCAGGGCTCTGCATGATCACATGACTCAGTTCTAGCCCACAGGAAGTAAATGGAGGTGAGCATGTGCAACACGGGGTAAGTGGCTGTGAAGAGAGGTGGTGTGCTGGCCTCGGCCTTTGTTTTCTCCTGCCCAGTGGAACATGTAAAGATGTAGCTGCAGCTCAAGCAGGCTTATTCAGCGCTGAAGTGGAAGCCGTGTTGAGGATGTTAGGGCAACAGGTTTTTGGGTTCCTGGTATTTAGGGATTTGCTGTATCTAATCTGGCTACCTACTTCATCCTTTCTTTTCCAGTGCGTATAGCCATATCTAATTTTAATTTTTGTTAGGATATTTGGGTTTTATTCAAATGTGGAAGGGAGTAGAACAAGCTTGCAGAGTGATAGGAATGACTCAGGAGAGATGGCAGGAGTGATGATTCGGAAGAAGTGGAAGGAGATGGGATGTGGGCAGGAATGGTGCTCTCTCCTCTGGTAGAGGGATACCCCTCCATTATTAAGGGGGATATGGAGGCAGAGAAGATACTTCCAGTGAAGGTTGGGATTGGAAAGATGGTCATCCACACCTGATGATTTCTGCTTAACCTTGGATGGTGAAGAAGGTCGTGAGCCTAGAACACGGAGGAGAGAGTAAAGCCAACTTTGTGAATCATGGACCTGATGATGTTAGTAGTCCTGCCAGCCTGAGCAGCCTCAGAGAGACAGCTGCTTCCTGACACAGTTGGCCACACTGCTGCAGGGCACGAAGGGGGGTGAGGGAAGTGCTCACAAAGCCAGCAAGGCCGCCACCCCCACCCTCACCAGGCCTCACTGACAGTTACTGTGATGCTCACCTGCCATTCCCAGCTGCCCTTTGAGACCCACCAAGCTTCACCTGACCCATTTTTACAATAATTTGTTGTGGCTTTCACAGAGCATCAGGGACACTCAAAACAGAGCAGGCCCATTTTCTTTTCCTTTTTTGAAAACTAAAAGGAATCACAGTGGTTATCATTTTGAAATGTACAGAAATATCAAATCACTGTGTTGTGCACCAAGAACTGGCAGTGTTGTAGGTCAATTGTATACTTCAGAAGCACACTCACAGGAGAAAGAAGTCAAACTTGTGGTTACCAGAGGTGGGGCCTGGGGAGGAGGGGGGATTGGATGAAGATTGTCAAAAGGGACAAACTTCTGGTTGGGAGATAAAGTACTAGGAATGTAGTTAACACCTCTGTATGATACATATGAAAGTCATTCAGAGAGTAAATCCTGAGTTCTCATCACAAGGAAAAAAAATTTTATTTTGTATCTCTTAATGTATCAGTTAATGGTTGTTCCCCAAACTTACTGTGGTAATCATTTTATAATATTTGTAGATCAAATCATTTTACCATATACTTTGAACTTATACAGAACCGTATGTCAGTTACATCTCAATATAACTGAAAGAAGGGAAAAAAAGTACTACGTAACCTAAAGCGGAAGAATGGAGATATGGACAGTCCCAACTCATAAAAGGGCTGTATTTTAACGGTGATTTAGTTTCCGGGCTAGCCCCTAGAACTGTAATTGCCAAGAATATAACTGAATTATTGCACCGACTGCTAGCCTGAGGTATAGATTATGGGAACAGAAAATAGTACAAGGAGGAGTAAAAGAAAGAAGCTGGGAGTACTCTCTTCTCCTGGACCTGGAGTGGCTATAAACTTTAAATGGAGGAACTTGGCTTTACCGTCCTCTGACTTCCTCCTTTAACCCTCCCATCACCACCCCCGCCCCCACCCCCTGCCCTGTCCCAGGCTGGTCCTTGTCCCAGTGCTGCTTTTGCTCACCCTGGGCTCCACTCTAGCACTCTGTGTGTGTGTGTGTTACAGGACAAGAGGTGGGGAATAAGGGGAAACACCTGGAATGTAAGAGGGGAGTGGTGTCCAAGTGTTCCTAATCCTCAGCCTTTTGATCTTGAGCAAAGTATTTTACATCTCTGAGCCTTACTTTTTATTTGTGAAGTCAAGATAGTAGAACCCACCTCACAAGCTTATGGTAAGAATGAAATGAAATACCGTTTGTAAAACATCCTATAAGCTAGAAGAAACTCTGTTTTCTTGGAAAGATGCCTTATTAGGGCCAGACGACCAAGGGTCCTCACTTTAGTCAGGATGTTTTGGTTGGAAGTGACAAAACCCTACCCAAAACAAACGAGCTTAGGCCAAAGGAGAGAAAATTATTAGAAGGATACTCAAGTCATTCACAAAATCAAAAGAAGAACTTGAATCTAGATCGATTGTGGATACTAGGGGCTGATCCTGCGGGCTACACAGACCAGGAGCCCTTTTCTCTCTGTCTCTCCTAGTGCTCAGAGCTTGCCCCATGTTGGAGATGTAACTCCAAATAACTCTATATTCTAGGAGTCCCAAGGAAGGCCTCTAATTGGCCAAACTCTGGTCATGTGCCAACTCTTGAACCAATCACTGTGGCAAAGGAGAGGTTTCCCTAGTTCTACCAGTCATAGGTCAACCTGTCCATCCCCGTGGTCAGTAGAGCAACATCTTTGCCAAAGAAGAGGTGGTGGGTGCAGGACCAACCTAATTCCTGGCAGAGTTTTACAGTATATGTATGCCTAGTGTTCCTTAGGCCCTGAGCAGTCACTGAAAGGTTTTAGGCAAAATAGTAACGTTATTACACTTGTACTTTTAGAAGATCCCTAAGGCTGCAGTAGGATTGGAGGGAGCAAAATTTTAAAATAGTTCAGGAACCTGTACAGTGGTTCAGAAAATTGATATTGAGGAAATGGTAAGAGATGAACAGGTTCAAAATATATTTAGGAGGTAGAACTGAGGGGTGACTAATAGGATGGTGACTAATAGGAAATCTGGCTGCATGGACAGTGATGCTGTTTACTGAGACCAGAAATCCAAGTGACTGTGTGTATTTGGTGAGGAGGTCACAACTTGGACCTCTTTCATTAGCGAGATCTCTGGATAGAGAAAAGAGGTCCAAATTGCTGTTTGAAGTTCAGGAGAAACATCTAAGCAACATTATATATTTGAGAGCTGTATTAATCAGAACTTGTATTCAGTTGCTGTAACATCAGCCCAACCACACTGCTTTAACTAATGGTATTTGTTGCTCTTTGCTGCCCTGTTTATTGAAAACTCTGACATAACGCCAGGTTTGAAGGTAAGCAGAGCAAGCCTGGTCATTCAGGGCTGGGTCTGCCCTGTCGGTCTGCTCTGGCTCTCCTTACTGGGAAGCTTGCATCCTCAGTCAGCTGTGGGCATACAGTGGCTGCTGCAACTCCAGCTTGCCAGCTGCATTCCACATATGCAGGAGGAAGAGCAGGAAGGATGAAGGAGCAGCACCTGTGTTAAGGAAAGCAGCCCTTTCCCAGAAATCCCCACTGCCTGCTGCTTATGCCTCATTGGCCAAGTCTGGTCACATGGCAGTCCTTAGCCCCATGAGAGGCTGGGAAATGTAATTTAAAAAAAATAAGTCCCGAGCCTATTTGACAGAAAGAAAAGGAGAATGATTCTTGAGAGAGCTGCACAGAGATAGTGATTAATAACCATGAAAGTAGAGGAAATTATCCTAGGACTGGGAGTTGAGAAGGGAGAGTAACCAAGGCCGAATCCCGATGAACGTGGGGTCAACCAGAAAGAGAAAAAGAAGAGGGATTAATTAACCTGAGAAAGAGCGGTCGGCAGGGCAGGTGCAAAGCCAGAAAGGTAGTATGTACACAAGTCAAGGGAAGTGAGGGTTTCAGGAAGGAAGGAGTGCCCCCCCGCCCCCCCGTTTCCAGTGATGCAAGGAGGGCTGCAAGACAAAGCTGAGGAGTGACCCTGGGGGTTGGCAGCTCCAGAGAGCTGCGTTAGTGAAACAACTGAGTCAAAAGTGGGCTGGAGGCTAAATGAGGTTCAGAGTGAGACCGTTAGCTGGAAGAGGATGGGGTAAGAGACTGAGGGAGAGGTTTGTTTGGATTTTTTAAGAAGAGAGAGACTTGAAGATGTTTAAATGATGCAGAAAGACAGTAGAAGAGGAGAGATTGAAGAGTCTGAAGGAAAAGAGATGCTTGCTGGAGAAGGTGGGAGGGACTGGGATTCAGGACAAGTGGGCAACCAAAAACAGGAGGCCAGATGGGGCTCCATGGAGACAAGAGGGTGGGGGAAGAGCTGAGTTGGATGCAGATGTTTGTGGGTTTAGTGGGGGTCCCTGAGTGAAAGCAGCCTTTTTTTTTTCTTCTGAAAACAGGAGAAATAGGTCACCTGTTAAAAGAAAGTGGCTGTTTGGTGGGATCCAGGGATTTTTAGAGAAACTTAGTAGAAAATGAGAGAAGCTTCTGAAGAAGGCAGACAGGAAGGTTTGAGGATGGTGAACCAGAGTCAGAGACACAGCTCAAATGAGACAGCCTTCATCAGTCCTCAGCGACTAGGGTATGTCCTGGTGTAGAGAGCACAGACAGGAGAATTGTTCAAAGTGTGGAGGGGGTTGCTGGAAAGGCACAATAGAAAACAATGGTACAGAGGGTTGAAGACAATTGAGAAAGTACTGAAATGTTGTGTCATGAGTTGTGGGTGTTGGGGGAGAGAAGTGGAGAGAGAGCTCGAAGGGCCAGTAGATGGAGAGAGAGGAGAAGATGGGAGTGGAGCTGGAGGGCCCTCATTGACTACAAAAGACAGGAGTGGTTGCACGAGGCTAGGTCAGAGGGATTTATCTATGGGAGCCAATGATTGAGCTGGGATGAAGGGATCAGCGACACTTGGAGTGAGGAAGTCAGGGTCAAGTATGGCAGGACTCAGGTGAGCCGGGCGCTAGCATCTTTCACTCTGAGCTGTCTTGAATTAAGGTTGCCTTTCTTGAAAAGATCAGGGAGCCGTGGAGAAAGGTAAACAGAAAAGAAAAGTAATTTCTTAGCCTGTCACCCAATGCCTACCCAAATATCTGTTTTAAAGAATTTGTAAATTTCCAAGGGCTTCTTGCTCCAATATGCAGCGGCCACCACAGCTGTGGATCTTCTGTCCTCAGAAGTATCCATACCAGACTATAGATTTGTGATAGGAACCCATGTGTGAACACAGGACACAGTGGAGCACACTTTAATGGTGGAGGCCAGGACTGTCATAGATGATGGCGACGAGGAGTCCTACCTATCTCACCTTACTTGTCCAACCTATAAACTGAGGGTGGGGGAGAGGGGACAGTTGTTTAGTAGGTAACCTCCCAGGGTCCTCCAGCCTTGACTGCCTGTGAGAATCCACCCTACTGTAATTTCTCCAAATGGGAGAAGACAGTTTTGCCAAAGCAGGAAGGTCCGGATGTTGCCAGTAAGACGTCAGAGGGAGGGTGCCTATCAGTGAGATTAAGAGCAAGGTCAACCCTAGCTTTGCCCCTGGAAAGCTGTCCACTAGAGGAACTGTGGACTGTGTGCAAATGTGAAAATCACTTGACAGTGAAGAATTATTCCTTCTGAAATAGTCTTATGTGAACTGACTTTCACAAAGCTATGCGTTTGTAAAACAACGTGGAAAGGTAGGCTCAGAGTGAGTCACTCACCCCATAAGACGTGGAACCAGACATAAAACCAGCTTTATGTCCAGACCTTTGTGTCTCAGTCTTCCACCCCAAACTGGAGAGTCATGATCACATGGATTTGGGGATTCACTGAGCCCCCTGGGACCCCTATGCTCAGCCTCTGCCAGGAGAGACCCTTGATAGGAACCCCAGGGAAGGGGACAAAAGGCACCTGCCCCACCTGCCTGAAGCAGAGCAGAGCAGAGCAGAGGTGGATGCTGTACCCATCACAAGCGCTTCTGCCTGGCAGCCTCAGCTCTGGGGACCTCCCGGTTCCGTGGGAGAAGCTGGCTGTCCCTGGGGAGCAGTGCGTGCCGGCTGCTGCACAGGCAGACACTGCCATCTAGGGGCAGCCAGCTGAACTGGCCTTATGGACCCACTGCTCTGTGTGTTGGGGCGGGAGGAGAGGGCTTTCTGTCTGGCCTGAGGCTGCTTCCTTCCCGGAGCGCTGGTTCCTGGCTCCCCTCTCCTAGTTCCCCACTCAGACAGGACTGTGCACCTCCTCCTCCGAGTATCCGGATCTCCCTTCCTGTAAATGTTTCTTCTCTTCCCTGCTTCCGCCGTCTCCACAGGCTCTCTGAGGTCTCATGTGACTTTAGATACCCTCCATGCGCTGGCCACACTTCATGTTGATCACCAGACTTGCCCTCTCTCATGAGCCCTAGCCCCAGTCTAGAGGGAGAACTTGATTCCATGCTCCCTTTCCCCCAGGCCTTGAGAAGTCCATGTCCCTGAACACTGGGCAGAGGCTCCACAAGCCTGGTCCCCATAACCACATCTGAGCAGGTCCCCGTAACCACGGCTTTGACCACTGGCCTTCTTCACACTCGGTGATCCAGTCTGTCACCGCTGGTTCAGGGGTGGCTGCACAGCCTGCCCTTCAGGACCCAGTGTTGGAATCTGTTGAATGGCTTCTGGCCGAAGGAAGCTGCCTCACCCAGAGTTCTTAGACCCAGAGCTTGCCCAACCCTCTTACCTCACTTCTGGACAAGTGATGAGTGATCCTGGCTTTGGCCTCCCCGTGGGGTCAGATGAAGCCAGAGTTCAGTTTCAGTTCAATTTCTCCCTCCACCCTGTCCTGCTTCCCTTCCTTCCTGCACACAGGTCTCTGGATCAGCTTCTGTTTCCAGTGCACTTGCTACAGCACATGTTATCACCTCAACTCGGAACATCTGCCCATTCCCTCTGTGTGAGAATACAGAAGGAAGGAACCAGCGGGCCCCGCCACTCAGCCAGGTCCTTCAGAAGAAGGGGCCTGGAGGTTCCCACGTCACCAGCTTCCAGAGCGTCACTCACACTCTGGCCCCAGTGTCTCCCTTCTTTCTCCTGCTCCAGCTACTTCTGGCTAACTGGTCCCCAGCTTCCTTGGGGGGCTCTGCCTGCTGCCCTCTGTGAGTCTTCAGCCCTTGCCCTCTTTCTCTTTCAGAGAGGCACATTTGTGTACCCCAAGAGTGAGAAGCTGATTACCTTGGTTGACTGTTACCCTCTACATCACTTCTGGGACAAAACTTTTGTGCTAGCTTTGCAGGTTGGTCTGCCTTGCATACCTGACCAGTCCATGGGCTCCTAACTCAGAGTCCAGGACCCACCTCAGGTCCAGCCACTCTGTCCAGGACAGTTTGGGGTTCAGAGCTCTGTGAGGGGACTCCAGTGGAGCTGCTGCAGGAGAGCCCCAGGAGAGGGCAGTGATGCGTGGCAAATGAATGCATCCTGTCTCTCTGGTCTGCTGCTAGGGCTGCTGACTCGAGATAATAAACAAAGTTTGATCTACACATTAGCATTTGCAACCAGTTTGAGTATGAGTGTGCAGATCTGGTTTTGTGATGATTATAGTCTTATCGGTCAATTTTTAAAGGTGTTTAAAACATGAGACTGAATCATCAGAACTGGGAAGAGTGTCATTGATTACACTTAACTTCAAATGTTCAGGGCAATCTACTTTGTTAAAATTATAAAAGGTCAACTTGTTAACTGTGGGAATTTGTTGTTTAGTTGCTAAGTCGTATCCAGTTCTTTCCGACCCCATGGACTGCAGCATGCTAGGCTTCCCTGTCCTTCACTGCCTCCCATATTTTGCTCAAAAAAAGTCCTTCACTACCTCCCGGATTTTGCTGAGTTTTGAACAAAATCCCGGAGGTAGTGAAGGACAGGGAAGCCTGGCATGGGACAGTCCTTGTGGTTGCAAAGAATCAGACATAGTATGTGCATATTTAAAGAAATGTTAACTGTTTCCGTTTTCCCATGTTGCATGTGAGACAAAGTGTGGAGCTGGCTGTGTTTCTCTGTGTACACAGAGTTCCTTGGGCATAAAAGAGTAAGCTGTGGGGAGCCCAGGGGGTGCTGAGAGTCTGTCCAGGGAGCAGGGCACTCTCACTGTCTGTGCACCCGGGGGTGGAAGGTGTCTGTCCTGTGCTCTGCCCTGCGGCCCAGCTGAGGCCAGTGAAGGGGGCTGACTCTGTGCTCTGGGGTAAGGGATTCACTGCTGGTGGCCCCCAGCCCTCACCTCACACAGGCCTGAAATTGATTCAAGGTTCTTTTGAGTCATGAACGTTGGGGAGGAGATGAATGCTCAATAAGGGCAGCTGAGGCCCTGCCTGGCAGACATGTCAAAGGCTTCCTGCTTGAAAGGGCAAGCCGCACAGCCCACCCCAGGAGCTGGCTGTGTCTCCAAGCCCAGCTCCCCAGCCCTTCTGGCCCTCAGGGCCCTGGCCTCCTCCTCCTCTTGAGTATGGGCAGTGCCAGGATAAGGGCCTGGCAGCAGGCTAGTCTTCTCTCCCCCTAAACAGGCACAATCAGAAAGAGCACAGGGAAGGCCCCGTGCCAACTGGGTCCACTGACAGGCAGAGCAGCTCTCCCAAGTGCTTGTCTGAATTTGCATTCTTCTCCAGGCAACCTACTCCAGTGTTCTTGCCTGGAGAATCCCAGGGATGGGGGAGCCTGGCGGGCTGCCATCTGTGGGGTCGTACAGAGTCAGACACGACTGAAATGACTTAGCAGCAGCCAGGCCTCCTCTACCCTTGCAGGCCCACTGGGCTTCCCCAGCCATACTGATTCTATACAATTTAATGTTCCCTGAGCTTCACGCCACGTCTATAACTCTCTCGGAGGGGCTGAGGGTGAGGGCGCAAAAATGTTGGTCAGTAAATCAGATACGGAGGTTTACTAAGCAGATAGGATAATGCTATTTTTATCACTTCATTAAAAATATTTAATTAGTTAATACATTCACATGTATTAAAGTTCAAAAGGGCTTTGGAGCGGACATTTTCTTCCCACCTGTGTCCCCAGCACCTTTTTCCTCGAGGCAAATACTGTTACTGGTTGTTCATGTATTTTTCTATCAGGATGTTACGGAAGACGCTGTTGGTTGAATCCTCAAATCCTTTCTGTTTCCTTTTCTAGGGATAGAGTCACCGAAGTTTGGCAAGGTATAAACCTATCCATGAGAAAGACTACATTCTCCCAGCCACTCTTACAGGTAAGTACAAGCATACCTCATTTTATTGAGCTTTGCTTTGTTTATCTGTGTGTGTGTGTTTACAGATTAAAAGTTTGTAGCAATTCTGCATCAAGCAAGTTTATAGGCGCCCGTTTTTTTTTCAACAGTGTTTGTTCACTTTGTGTCTCTGTGACACATTTTTGGTAATTCGCATATTTTAAACTTTCATCATTCTTATTTTTGCTATGGTGATCTGTGATCAGTTATCTCTAGTATTGCTGCTGCTGCCTTTAAGTCACTTCAGTCGTGTCTGACTCTGGGTGACCCCATAGATGGCAGCCCACTAGGCTCACCTGTCCCTGGGATTCTCCAGGCAAGAACCCTGGAGTGGGTTGCCATTTCCTTCTCCAGTGCATGAAAGTGAAAAGTGAAAGTGAAGTTGCTCAGTCATGTCCGACCCTCCGTGACGCCATGGACTGCAGCCTTCCAGGCTCCTCCATCCATGGGATTTGCCAGGCAAGAGTGCTGGAGTGGGTTACCATTGCCTTCTCCCTGATGCTACTACTATTGCATAAAGATTACGACTTGCAGAAGGCTCAGATGATAGCGTTTTAGCAACAAACTTTTTAAATTAAGGTATGTACATTATCTTCTTAGACATAATATACTGCACACTCAACAAATCACGGTGTAGTGTGAATGTTACTTTTATATGCACTGGGAAACCAAAAAAATTCATGTGACTGGCTCTTTTTTTATTTTGCTATATTTACTTTATTGCAGTTATCTGAAACTGAACCCATGATGTCTCTGAGGAGTGCATGTGCAGCCAGTGGGATGTGTGCAAAAGTGATGCGTGCTTCTTACTAGGTCATACCTTAAGGGAAAGAAGTACGTTTAGCCTTTGACAAAATTCAACATCCTTTCATGATAGGATTAAGTATGATTAAGTATGGAAGGAACTGTTCCATACCAACAGATTAAGTATGGAAGCATTATTCCTCAACATAATAAAGACCATATGTGATAAACCCACAGCCAACATCACACTCAATGGTGTAAAGTTAAAAGCCTTTCCTGCTAGGATCAGGAATAAGACAAGGATGTCCACTGCCACCATTTCTGTTCAACATAGGACTGGAGGTCTTAGTCATATCAGTTAGGCAAGAAAAATAAATAAAAGGCATCCAGTCAGAATTTCATCAGAATGAAATCTGTTTACAGATCACATGATATAGAGAACTCTGAAGGCCACCCCAAAACTGCTAGAACTCATAAATGAATTTAGTAAAGTCACAGATATAAAACCAATACATAAAAATCAATTGCATTTCTATACACTAACAACAAGCTGTCTGAAAGAGCAAGAAAGTAATCTAAGCTTTCTAAGTTAACAGATAGCTAAGCTGGTAGACATCTATCGCTGGAGAAGGAAATGGCAACCGAGTCCACTATTCTTACCTGGAAAATCCCATGGACAGAGGTGTTTGGCAGGCTACAGTTCATGGGGTCACAAAGAGTCAGACACAACTGAGTGAGTGAGGGCACAATAGACATCTATAAGCACATTCCACACAACAACTGCATTCTTCTCAAGTGCCTGGAAACACTCTGGGCACTTATTTGGCTGCATCCTGTCTTACTTGCAGCACATGGGATGCAGGCTTAGTTTCTGTGTGGCATGTGGGATCTTAGTTCCCCAACCAGGAATCAGACTCATATCCCCTGCATTGCAAAGTGGATTCTTAACCACTGGACCAGGGAAGTCTCCCTAAAAAACATTCTTAAGTATAGACCATATGTTAGGCAATCACATAAATCTTTAAAAATTAAAATAATTGAAATCATACAAAAGCTTATTCTCTGATCACAATGGAATGAAATTAGAAATCATTAACAGAAGGAAATTTGAGGAATTCACAGTTATGTGGATATTATGCTTCCCTGGTAGTTCAGACAATAAAAAGAATTTGCCTGCAATGCAGGAGACCTGGGTTCAATCCCTGCATTGGGAAGATCCCCTGGAGGGAATGGCAACCCACTCTGGTATTCTTGCCTGGAAAATCCCATGAACAGAGGAGCCTGGTGGGTCTCATGGGTCCATGGGGTCTCAAAGAGTCAGACATGACTGAGCGACTAGCACACAAACAACGTTCTCCTAAATAACTAAAAGGTCAAAGATGAAATCAAAGAGGATATTAGGAAATATTTTGAAATGAATGAAAACAAAAACACTGCATACCAAAGTTTATGCAACCAACACAGTGCTTAGATGGAAAATTATAGCTGTAAACATCTATATTTTAAAAAAAAGGAAGATCTCAAATCAATAACCTAACCTTGTACCTCAAGATACTAAAAAAGAAGAGTAAACTAAACCCAACACAAACAGAAGGAAGGAAATAATAGAGATTAGTGCCAAAATAAATGAAATAAAAATGTAGAAAAAATGTAAAGAGGAAATCAACAAAACCAAAAGCTGGTTCTTTAAAAGGATCAACAAAATTGACAAATCTTTAGCTAGACTAGTAAAAAAATAGAAGACTCAGTTTATTAAAATCATCAATAAAAAGGGCCATTATTTTATTTTCAGAAATAAAAACAATTATAGCAGAAAAGAAAGCAATCTCATTTAAGCATCCAAATAATTAAATAAATAAAATATTTAGGAATAAACTGAACCAAGGAGGTAAAAGACCTGTACACTGAGAAGTATAAGAAGTATAAGACATTGATGAAAGAGCCTAAAGAAGATACAAGAAATAAAAAGGGAAGGAAAAGAAGACACAAATAAGTGGGAAAATATTCCATGTTCCTGGATTGGAAGAGTTAATATTGTGAAAATGTCCATTCTACCCAAAGGAATTTACAGACTCAGTGTAATCCCTGTCAAATTTCTAACGGCATTTTTAGGATACCTTTAGGGAAACCTATCCTAAAACCCTAAATAGCCAAAGAAATCCTAAAAAGAACAAATCTAGAGGCATCACACTTCCTGATTTTGCACTATAGGGAACATTTCATGTAAGGATGGGCACAATTAAGGACAGAAATGGTATGGACTTAACAGAAGCAGAGATATTAAGAAGACATCACAGAAGAACTATACAAAAAGATCTTCATGACCTGTGGGGCCCTAAATGGGAAACCTCGGAGAAAAAAAAAAGGGAGGGCCAGTTTGACAGTTGGAAGCCACTGGAAACTAAGATGTTGCCTGGCAGACGTGATAGGGGCGGGGTCTATGTTTGTCAAAGTTTTTGATTGGCTCTCTTGATTTCCATGCAAATGAGGATTTGACCTTTAACATGATTGGTGCGACTGAAGGCACATAATGACTTGACCTCTAATGTGATTGGTGCAACTATGGAAAGTCCCTCCTAAACCACCCCCCTGCTTGCCTATATAAGCTGGGTGTTCGTAGCAATAAAGTGGAACCGCTTCGACGGAACCCCTGTCGCGTCTGATTGTCTCTCGCTCGCCGAGGGGCTGGGTTGGTGGACAGCAGGCTCACCTCTCCTCGGGAACCCCTCGGCTTTGCTGAGGGGAAGTTCCACTGCCTCCACTCTTTCTGTGGAGTGCCACCAGCAGAAACTGGCGCCCAACGTGGGGCATGAAGCAGATGGACAGAGGTGGTGTCACCGTGCGGCTCTGCAAGAGGAGCAACGAAGGACCCTAGGCTGGTCACAGCACGGAGCTCCCTTTAGAGGAGTATCGCCCGAGGTAATCCGGATTTCGAGGTGGGCCCCCCTCCTTTATGAGGGAAGGGCCAAAAACTCTCTTATTTTCCTTCTCCTCTTCTTTCCTGATCTGTCCTTAATTCTTTTTTTTCTGGAGTTTCAGGCGAACGGTTGTGGAGGCAACTGATAAGTCCTGGCTAGGGCCACTCTCTGGCGGACTTTGAAGGCCCCACAACAGGTAAGCCTAGTAACTAGAGCCCAACCGGGTGAAACTCCCCTTTAATCTTTCTTAACTGAGGACGTGGCCTAGAATCTCCCCTGTGGGCACGGGTCAGGCACTTAAAGGCCATTAGGGCGCCTGCCACTTGAAGACTCCCGTGACAGGATAAGGGGGTCACGGAACGGGCTAGAAACCTCTAGGGTGCCCGCCCCCAGCAAGAAAATTTCCGTGCAATGACGCAGGCACATAAACTGTTCCAAAAGCATACCATAAGCCCAACTTTCTGGCCGCCACGACTCCTGGTAGGATTTTTGGTGGTTGTCCTCAGTGACTTTTCTGTCTATTCTCTCTGGGTGGCATGGGAAATAACATTAGCAAGTCTGATGAGCCTGCACTCAAGGCGCTGAGATATATGCTCATAAGCAGGGGACTTGAGATTTCTGATGCTTAGGCTATTAAGGTCTGGGGGACCACATCTAAGGGACCCCTAGTTCCCCAAAATTGGGTCAATATTTTGGCTGCGGACAAGAGGGACACTTTAAGAACTTATTTACAAGTACCACCTTTACAGTCCCCAGGAGTAAAGCCTCGAGGGCTAAAACCCAATGTGCTGTGGCAAACTGATGTAACCCATTATTCCCCTTTTGGAAAACTTAAGTATGTCTTTGTGTCTATTGACACTCACTCTCATGCCTGCTGGGCTACTGCCCACACAGGAGAAAGCAAAACATGCTCAAAGCCATTTTTTACAATGTTTTACGATTGGGCCTTCCCCATCAAATAAAAACAGATAATGGCCCTTGTTTCATCAGCCAGAGTTTACAGAAATTCTTCCAACAATGGCACATTCGTCATAACACCGGAATCCCACATAACCCCCAAGGACAAGCCATAATTGAGCGCCACCATCAAAATTTAAAGGCTCAATTACAAAAACAAAAGGAGGAATAAGCCCTCACCAGCAACTTGGAATGACACTCTTTACTTTAAACATCTTAAATTTTTCAAAAAATGAACTGATACCATGTTTTCAAAAACATTGGTCTAATCAAGAAATAAAACCTGAGTTACAAGTGAGATGGAAAGACCCCATCACTGGTCAGTGGAAGGGGCCTGATCAACTCCTTACAATGGGGAGAGGATTCGGATGCATATTCCCCATTGGGGACCCCAGCCCTATATGGGTGCCAGCAAGGAATCTTAAATTTACACCACAAGAGAGAGGTCAAATCTCAAAATCTGACACAGATTAAAGAGACATTCACATATTGAGCCCAAGAACAAAAAGTTCTTGAGGCGATCTTTTCTTCCTTTACAGATCATTGATGCGGCGACCCTGGTGGACACTGCTCCTGGTGATCATCGGATTACCTATCCTCTCCTTGCTGACCTTCATCATTGCCATCTCAAACCAGCTTGAACACCTGAGATCTGCCATAACGGGACTTCAACAGTTGGACTTTTATGCAAGAGCATTAGAGCCTTTGACTGTCTTAACAAGGTTAAATTGTGATGTTAGATATCATAATTTCTGTTTTATGGCTTTTCCGGTTCTTAGTGAAATGTTAAAAAGGTTATGCTTGCCCAGGTCATGGAAGAGGAGCCCCATGTTGGGGACCCACAAAACCCCTGGATTAATTTAGCCCTTCGAGATTAACCGAGACAGAAGAGTTCTAGATGCCCATCATCTAGAGAGATTCCGCCTAGCCCCCAAGAGGTGGCTGGATAGTCAATGACGGGTAAGACCCTCAGAGGAGGGCAACCTAAGACAGGCACAGCCGCGAGAGGGGCTGGCGAGGCTGGAGAGGCTGGCCGCCTACAGCTTTACGCCTTGCTCTACAGAACATCATCAATACAAATGTCTCGAGGGCTTAAATAAAATAAAAAGGGGGAGATGTGGGGCCCTAAATGGGAAACCTAGGAGAAAAAAAAAAGGGTGGGCCAGTTTGACAGTTGGAAGCCATTGGAAACTAAGATGTTGCCTGGCAGAAGTGATAGGGGCGGGGTCTATGTCAAAGTTTTTGATTGGCTCTCTTGATTTCCATGCAAATGAGGATTTGACCTTTAACATGATTGGTGCGACTGAAGGCACATAATGACTTGACCTCTAATGTGATTGGTGCAACTATGGAAAGTCCCTCCTAAACCACCCCCTGCTTGCCTATATAAGCTGAGTGTTTGTAGCAATAAAGTGGAACCGCTTCCACGGAACCCCTGTCACGTCTGATTGTCTCTCACTCGCCGAGGGGCTGGGTTGGCGGACAGCAGGCTCACCTCTCCTCGGGAACCCCTCGGCTTTGCTGAGGGAAGTTCCACTGCCTCCACTCTTTCTGCGGAGCGCCCCCAGCAATGACCTAGCTAACCACTACGATGTGATCATTCACCTAGAGCCAGGCATCCTGGAATGGGAAGTCAAGCAGGCCTTAGGAAGCATCACTATGAACAAAGCTAGTGGAGATGATGGAATTCCAGTTGAGCTATTTCAAATCCTAAAAGATGATGCTGTGAACGTGCTGCACTCAATATGCCAGCAAATTTGGAAAACTTAGCAGTGGCCACAGGACTGGAAAAGGTCAGTTTTCATTCCAGTCCCAAAGAAAGGCAATGCCAAAGAATGCTCAAACTACTACACAGTTGCACTCATTTCACATGTTTGCAAAGTAATACTCAAAATTCTCCAAGCCAGGCTTCAACAATGTATGAACTTCCAGATGTTCAAGCTGGATTTAGAAAAGGCAGAGGAACCAAATTGCCAACATCCGTTGGATCATCAAAAAAGTGAGAGTTCCAGAAAAATATCTGCTTTATTGACTATGCCAAAGCCTTTGGCTGTGTGGATCACAACAAACTGTGGAAAATTCTTCAATAGATGGAAATACCAGACCACCTGACCTACCTCCTGAGAAATCTATATGCAGGTCAAGAAGCAACAGTTAGATCGGACTTGGAACAACAGATTGGTTCCAGATCAGGAAAGGAGTACATCAAGGCTGTATATTGTCACTTGCTTATTTAACTTATATGCAGAGTACATCATGTGAAATGCCAGGCTAGATGAAGCACAAGCTGGAATCAAGATTGCTGGAGAAATATCAATAATCTCAGATATGCCGATGACACCACCCTTATGGCAGAAAGCATAGAGGAACTAAAGAGCCTTTTGATGAAAGTGAAAGAGGAGAGTGAAAAAGTTAGCTTAAAACTCAACATTCAGAAAACTAAGATCATGGTATCTGGTCCCATCACATCTTGGCAAATAGATGGGGATTTCCCTAATGGAAACAATGACAGACTTTATTTTCTGGGGCTCCAAAATCACTGCAGATGGTGATTGCAGCCATGAAATTAAGAGACGCTTGCTCCTTGGAAGAAAAACTATGACCAACCTAGACAGCATATTAAGCATCAGAGACATTACTTTGCCAACAAAGGTCAGTCTAGTCAAAGCTTTGGTTTTTCCAGTAGTCATGTATGGATGCAAGAGTTGAACTGTAAACAAAGTTGAATGCCAAAGAATTGCTGCTTTTGAACCGTGGTGTTGGAGAAGACTGTTGAGAGTCTGTTGGACTGCAAGGAGATCCAACCAGACCATCCTAAAGGAAATCAGTCCTGAATATTCATTGGAAGGACTGATGTTGAAGCTGAAGCTCCAATACTTTGGCCACCTGATGTGAAGAACTGACTCATTAGAAAAGACCCTGATGCTGGGAAAGATTGAAGATGGGAGGAGAAGGGGACAACAGATGAGATGGTTGGATGTAATCACTGACTCAGTGGACATGAGTTGAGTAAGCTCCAGAAACTGGTGATGGACAAGGAATCCTGAGGAAGCAGTCCATGGGGTCCCAAAGAATCAGACATGACTGAGCGACTGAACTGATGGACTGAATGTTTGTTGTGATCCACACAAAGGCTTTTGTGTAGTCAATGAAGAGGAAATAGATGTTTTTTCTGGAATTCCTTTGCTTTCTCTATGATCCAGTGGATGTTGGCAATTTGATCTCTGGTTCCTCTGCCTTTTCTAAACCTAGCTTGTACATCTGGAAGTCCTCAGTTTACCTTGACCCCACTCCAGTACTCTTGCCTGGAAAATCCCATGGACGGAGGAGCCTGGAAGGCTGCAGTCCATGAGGTCGCTGAGGGTCGGACATGACTGAGCGACTTCCCTTTCACTTTTCACTTTCTTGCATTGGAGAAGGAAATGGCAACCCACTCCAGCGTTCTTGCCTAGAGAATCCCAGGGACAGGGGAGCCTGGTGGGCTGCTGTCTATGGGGTCGCACAGAGTCAGACACGACTGAAATGACTTAGCAGCAGCAGCAGCAGCTTGAAGGATTCTGAGCATGAAATGAGTGCAATTGTACAATAGTTTGAACATTCTTTGGCACTGCCCTTCTTTGGGATCAGAATAAAAACTCACCTCTTCCAGTCCTGTGGCCATCAGCAAATGATTTTGTAGCGTCAGCTCTGGGGGCTTAATTCAGAGCTCTTTTGTCTTCTTCAGAATGTCGCTACTGACCTGTTTGGGATCCTGTATCATCATATTTCTGTAACTCTGTTTTACCACATAAAGTGAGGGGTAGGATCAAGATTTTAACTCACTGAGTCTGTGCTGGATTTCGAGTAGGAAATGGAACCAGCGTGTCTTGCTGGATGTTGAGCATAGTTTGAGGCATTATATGTTGGAAAGAAGCTCTGCCAGGAGAGGAATTTCCAGGGACCTGGCCTCTGCCCCCTGGCTACTCCGTGACCTCTCCCATTCTAAGTGTGGCTGGACCAGCCCTGAGCATGTACTTGTGTAATGAGAAACTTCTCTCATCAACTCTTTGGTTCCTTTGAAGCAAGAAAGATAGGATAAGTGTGCATTTCTTTTTTTCTTTCCCAGGTTTTAAAATGAATGAATTTTCTAGTATCATCCAAAGACTTTTTATTTTTTAGCGTTTAAAAATTTTTAAAGGATTGTTGTGAACTTATGAATTTAAACATATCTTATATGTTTTAATCCATCTTAAGTAAAGATGCTTATGTTGTCTCATCTTTTGCAAGAAAGAACACTTCACGATAAATCTTGAGTCCTTTTTTCTACAAGCCTTCAGTGGTTTGGGGGCACTTGCTTGATAACTGATATGACAAGATATTCCAGGTGAGCTTGTACACATTCTCTGCCCTAAGCTTGTAATCAGCCATTTCTTTGATGTTGGAAGATGACAGTGTGGACTTATCTGCCTCTTAGAAGAGTTTTTTCATGTTTCTGGACTGAACAACATACTAATTAGGGCATGGGTGTCTCTTGTCTAACTCTTATACAGGTAATCTATTCAAGGCTTAAGATACAGAAAACGAAGATCAAGGCATCCGGTCCCATCACTTCATGGGAAACAGATGGGGAAACAGTGGAAACAGTGTCAGACTTTATTTTGGGGACTCCAAAATCACTGCAGATGGTGACTGCAGCCAGGAAATTAAAAGACGCTTACTGCTTGGAATAAAAGTTATGACCAACCTAGATAGCATATTCAAAAGCAGAGACGTTACTTTGCTGACTAAGATCTGTCTAGTCAAGGCTATGGTTTTTCCTGTAGTCACGTATGGATGTGAGAGTTGGACTGTGAAGAAGGCTGAGCACCGAAGAATTGATGCTTTTGAACTATGGTGTTGGAGAAGACTCTTGAGAGTCCCTTGGACTGCAAGGAGATCAGCCCTGGGATTTCTTTGGAAGGAATGATGCTAAAGCTGAAACTAGTACTTTGGCCACTTCATGCGAAGAGTTGACTCACTGGAAAAGACCCTGATGCTGGGAGGGATTGGGGGCAGGAAGAGAAGGGGACGACAGAGGATAAAATGGCTGGATGGCATCACGGACTCAATGAACGTGAGTCTGAGTAAACTCCAAAAGTTGGTGATGGACAGGGAGGCCTGGTGTGCTATGATTCATGGGGTCGCAAAGAGTCAGACATGACTGAGCAACTGAACTGAAGATATAGATGAGGAAAATTCCTTATATTCTCTAACATGTCACAGTTGTTTCTCAATTTAAGGCAGTGGTTTTCCACTTTGACTGCATACTATAACCCCCTAGGAAGCTTTTTAAAAATATTGGATCCATCCTGGATGCACACCCAGAGATTCTGGTTTAACTAGACTAGGATCTGGCCTGGGCATTAGTTTTAAAAGTGTGAAGCAACCCGATGGTGCACAACCCTGGCTGCATAGTTTATCATTCTATATGTGTTTTTACACTTTACTTCATATATATGAAGCTTTAAACATTACTGTTGCTCAGTCTTAAAATTTTATGTAAATTGTGTGCTACTGAGTATAGCCTTGGGAAGCTTGATTTTTACCTAAGATTGTTTTTAATGCATCCCAGTTGATACTTAGACCCCTGGTTCATTCATCCCAACTATTAACAGCTTATTAAAACCTTACTTCTACATCATCATTTTCTGCTCTCTTTTACTGCAAAATTCACAAGCAGTTAGTTGTTCAGGTCAAAGATCTTGGAGTCATCCTTGACTCCTCTTTGTTTTTAATGTCCCAAATTTATTCATTTGGAAATCCCCTTAGCTCCATCTTCAATCTTCAGATACATCTGACAATTTCTCACCACCTCTACCGCTACCACCAGCTTCCAGCAATCATTATCTTTCGTTTGGATTATTGCAGCATCATCCTAAGTGGTCTCCATGGCTGATATTCTATAATCAATCATCGCAAAGCAATCAGAATAATGTAAGTCAGATCATTCCTCTTCTCAAAACCCTCCAATGGCTTCCCATCTCTCAGTAAACTTCAGAAATTTTACTGTGGTCTCTCAGAGCATGGTGTACATTTCCACCATCTCTCTCACCACCTTCTCCTCTTGTTGCCAAGGGCAAAGTCATACTGCTCGCCTCATGCCAGGCCAGTAAATCAAGAGAGGGATTGCTGGGGCAAGGAGGAGAGAGTTTATTTAGAAAGCCAGCAGACAGAGAAGGTGGCGGACTGGTGTCCCAAAAACCGTATTACCTGAGCTAGAATTTGGGGGCTTCTGAAAGGAGAGGCCGGTGGCTGGTTGTTGCATGCTTCTTGGTGCAGGGACCCTCTACGGTTGCCACTGTCCACATAGGTGTGGTCACAGTGTTCCTGTAAACCTCCAAGAAGACAGGTGCTGTTTTCTGTTCTTCAAATTTTTAAAAGTCAGAGCCTTGCGACTGGACCGTTCTGTGTTTTTCGGGCTGTAGGCAACACTCGTTCACAAAGGCGCAGCGCCAGCGCGACTAAGCACGGGCAAAGAGCACGGGAGCTGGAGCTAAAGGAGTGGATCCAGTAACGAGTCAGGGTTGTTTTCTCTCAGTCTCATCTACCTCTGCCCCGTCACTTATGTTGTTAAAGCCACACGTGCTTTCTTATTCCTTGACTGTAACAACCCCATCTCCACCTTTGGGCCTTTGGATTTACTGTTTCCTCATCAACGTGAGAAGGGTAATGCTTTTGAGAAATCAGTGCATTGAGAAAGAGAACGAAGAACCAGGTAAATAAAGCAGACTCTCCCGCTTTCCCATGCCTGTGTACTTTCCCTCTGAGGTTCAGAGGCTTGATCCTATCTGAAATGGCCTCTCTACTATCCTGTGCACCTACCTAGATCTTCTCCACCCTGGAGGTCCTGCCCAGGCTTCCACCACATCCATGTCCATGTCATCCCTGACCCTTGCCATCCAAAGACCATTTTACAAAAAGCATCAGAGACCACCAGAGGCAGTCTAGTTCTGGGTAAATTCTCTTTTCAGGTGTGAGTGCTGGTCTTCTAGACCTGATGCCAAATTCTTTGAAGATGATTCTCAACTTTGGTCGCATACTGGAGTCACCCAGGAGCTTTCAGAAATGTTTCATCTGTGTCCCACCCCCAAGATTCTGATTTAATGGGCCTGGGTGTGTGTCCAGGGCATCAGAATCTTTCCAACTTCCTCAGGTAATTCTATCGTGCAAACATTTTAAGAACCATCAGCTTTCCTGCAAGGACTCTCTCTTTGCAGGTAGTTTAAATTATTATGGATTTTTGATTAGTTTATAAAATAAAGAAAAGGGAACATGCTACTGCTTGTCGAAGGCTGCTGAAGCTTCAAGCCCGAAGTGCACAGATTTGATCTGTAGGGTCCTTTATAGATTCTTTCTTCTCAAAATGTGGTCCATGGGTCACTAGAACATCATTACAAGGAGCCTATGAGAGGTGTAAAAACTCAAGCCCCCTCTCCTCCAGTCTTGAGAACTGTGGAACTTTCAGGACAAATGATTTTGTCCAGCCCCCATATTAGGAGACCTGAACAAAACTATGCTTCCTAGCATAGTTTTTAGCACTCAAGGTTGTTTCTTGGGGAGACCCAGCCCCTAAGTCCTTGCCTAGGGAAGCTCAAGACTGTCAAAAAGAATTTACCCATTGCTCTGCCAAACATCTGACCGGAGACCTCTGACCTACATCTTTTTTTTTTTAGTTGATGTATATTTTATTTTTTAAAACTTTTTATTTTATATTGGAGTATAGCTGATTAACAACATTGTGATATTTTCAGGTGGACAGCAAATGGACCCATTTTCTTCCTTTTGCTTTTTTGACCTCCCTTTTTTAGTGTTTACTTAAAAAAAAGGAAAAAAAAACAAACCCTCACAACTGAAAATGCTCTCTCTGTCCCTTTAAGATGTGTATGTTATCTCCTAAAACCCAGGAGTATCTTCCTTAAGGACCTGGGAGCATCCCTCTGAAATGTCCTCAGCAAGACAGATCGGGCTCCATCTTCCAGTCTCTGTGGAAGGATGGAAACCTAACCTGCTGAACGAGCCAGTTAGCAGAGACAGCCTGATCACAGTGATCAGTCTCTCCACCTGCCGTTGTAATTTTCCACCATTTTGACTTTGTTCAAATCCCAGCTCATCTCCCCTCCCACTCCTCCATCTTCCCTTTAAAATTCCAGTCACCTTTGTGCACTGCCTGGCTGAGTTCTTCCATACTGAAGCCTCTGCCCGAACTGTAGAGGTTACCAAGCAAACTCCGTCTACACTGCCTTTAACTAGCGTTTGGCTTTTCTCTAACCTTATTCATTTAACAAGACCTTTAGGTGATTTGCATGTATATGAAAGTTGGAGAAGTACCGTTTCGTATTTATCATTCCCTCGATGACTTATAATAAACAGCCCTCAATGATAGATAGGAATTACTATGCCCATTCTATGATTGAGAGACGAAGGCCAGAGCTTTGCTTAAAGTCACACGGTTAAACTAGATCTTGAGCTCACCTCATAATTCAGTCCAGTGCTCTTTCCATAATGCCATGCTGACTAGGGAGAGAAGACACGATGCATGCAGGGACCCAGGAGTGAAACAGCTGATGGAGATCACAATAAGGTTCCTCTCCAGGCATCCATTTCAGCGACAGCTTGCAGGCTCTGTTCTTCTTTGGTTGTAGAACTGTTTCAGGCACCAAAGAACTCTCATCTGGAAAACCCTATCATTAGCTGGAGTCCCAGGGATCACAGCTAGTAAGGGGTGAGTCACTGTGCTGACCCTCTTCGAGTACTGAAGAGCGCTGCCTCCAAGAAGCCCAGCACCTCACGGGCTAGTGCACACACCATACAGCCACCACTCGAAGTCAGACCCGGTCCTGGCCTTCGTCCTGAACTGGCCACCCCTTCTCACTGTGCGCTCAGTGCAGACATGCCCACCTTCCCAGCCTCACGTCCTCCCTCCCTGCATCTTCACCTCTTGCTTTCCCGGATAAACACGGACTCCCTTCCTCCTGGCTGGTTTGGCCCCTTGGATAAATTCAGTAGTTCCCCCCTTATCCGTGGGTTTGCTTTCCACCCTTTCAGCTGCCTGAAGTCAGCTGCCCTCTGAAAAATATTACATGGAAAATTCCAGAAAAAAAAATCTGACAGTTTAAATTGCACACCATTCTGAGTAGCATGATGAAATCTTGCGCTGCCCCGCTGTCCTGCGTGGAATCATCAGCATCATCTGCTTCTGGCACCCAAATGCCAACACTGTCATGGCTGAGTGATCCAGGACCACCTGAAGCAGACAGATGATCCTCCTCCTTACTGTCAGGCCAGCAGTCACCTGACCCTGCAGTGCCTGCGTCATTCACCTCACTTCATCTCAGCACATACCATCTCCCAGCATCACAAGGAGGGTAAGCATAGTACATTAAGATACTTTGAGAGAGACCAGTCACGTAACTTTTATCATAGTATAATTTTTCTATTTTATCATTGTTTTTAATCTCTTGTCTAATTTATACTTTGTAATAGGTATGCATGTATAGGAAAAAACACAGTATACATAGGGTTCATGTCTCCCATGTTTTCAGGCATCCAGAGGGGTTCTTGGAACATTTGCATGTAGAGGGGGACCACTGTACTCCTCTCCTCTGGAATCCCGTCCCTGCCTTCCTACTCCTGGGCTGGTTTGGTGCCCTGAGCGGACTCTCTAGGGCAGAGTCCCCTTCAGGCTACTGTGGACATCATACTTACTCACACGACCAAATTTCAAACATAACAAACTGATGAATTAAGTTACATATCATCTTCTCTGTCCTTTTTCCCCTTCGGTTACCAAATTAGGCTATAAGACCATCAATAAGAAAGCAACTACCAATTTTAAATGCCAAGTCATTTCTCTAGAAAAGACAGCAAAATCACTCATGTGAATGACAGGATGAACTTTTCTGGTCATTTGGAAGTCTCTCAGATCATTAGAACGAGAGGAACTCCGTTACCAACCATACCCCATACACATGGAGAGTACTGATTTTTCACACTCAGTGTCTTTGACACCAATGACTTAATAAATTCAGCCATTATTGTGGTAAATATTTTTATTGTTAGTTTTATCAGAAATGTATATATATGGACAATTTTGATGCTTAATTTTATTAGAACCAGAACCATGCTTTCTCGAAGATCGTTCCTTCTAGAAAATCAAATTTCCAAGATTACAGTGGAAGACAATGAGAAAATAGATTTCACTTTATTTACCTTTATCAAGTCATCCAAAGCACATCAATTCATTTATGTATTACTTTAACATTATAAAATAAATCATTCACTATTACTGTGAAAACATGAGTCAAAAACCTTGCATCTTTAATCAAGTCAATCACCAACTTTTTCTAAGATTTTTAAAGATATGAAGATAAAAATCATTTCAAATAATAGCACTCAAACACCATGTACATTTGTGATGAGGTGTAACAGTCAACTTTAAGCCTCAGATTTTCCAGGTTTTAGCTCAAATAAGCCTTATTAGCTTCTTAGATTTTTATCAGTCTTGTTTGGGGGCTTACTAGACCTTATTTTGCCTTATGAGACCTACACAGAGTACAATATTAAAATATGTTAATGGTCTATATTGAGAATATGGCATAAATGGGTTTATAACTCCTTAGGGACAGCAGTGGAACCACAACACATCCTGCAAACACAGGCAAGAGCCCTAGTTATCCCTGAGTTGGGCAGTTTCACACAGTCATTGTTTCTCTGAGGCCGAAGTCTGTGGTCTGATCTTCCTAGCAGCTTCGAGAACAGAAGTCAGGTTTACTTTGTCTCCAAATTCTTTTCTCGGTGCTCAAGAAGAATGCCCTAAAAGGAAACAAGAGGCTGCATCAGGCCTTACTCTGAGAAATTCGTGATACAGACTCTGAGTGCCAGCTGTCCATTAAGCCCTATGCTTGGGGCAGCAAGGAACAGATCCAAATCAGGCTGGGCTCTGCCCTTGAGAAGTGCAGGCTTTTGGGGAAGGTGGATCAGGAAAGCTCCCTGGAAATAATCTGGACTCTACATGCAGCACTTTGGGAACAGGAAGTCAAGAGTGATTAATGTAACAGGGCGATCAAGGGCAGCTTCACAGACAGAACAATGTGGACGGTGAAGGGAGAGGTGCAGGTAAGAGGACATTCCCGGCAGCAGGGAACAAGAGATTGCCCAGAAAAGCCTGCTGGTATGGAAGTGGAAGTCCGAGGTCAGACCTTGATGGGCACTCAGTGACGACCTGAAAAGCGTGACCCTCTCTTCGGTTTACCTATGAGTCAGTGCATTTAGTGAAGCATAATGCACTAAGACATAGTATGCCCCAAAGTACCCTAAAGTGGTAAAGTAGATAAAATATGCTTGAGATCAGCATCAAGCAATCCTTGTTAGAGAGTTCTCCGACACATGATAAATTAAACTCAAATTGAATTTGAAAAGTAAACACTGTAAACATGTTATTTGTACATGTACCTTATTCGTAAAGACTTGAAAAATAAAAGTACTACCACCCTGTGGGAAGGGGGATCTCCTTCCACTACGGGGAAGGACATCAGGAAATTAAATTATATTTACTTGCTCATCAGAGCAGTTTGCAGACATTGGAAACGCTGAGGAAGAACATATGATGACATGAGGAAATGTTCATGATCTACTGTTAAGTTAAAAAGAATATCTAATTTAGTAAGATATCATTTTCTAAAAAAATAAAAGGCCCCTCAGCTCAGCTCTGTTTTAACAAGTTGACCCTGTTAACTGAGCTCTCCCCACCTCCATTTTCATATTTCCTATGTTGAAAGTGCATTATTTTAAAAGTAAGTATGCTTTAAAGCGGAGAAGGCAATGGCGACCCACTCCAGTACTCTTGCCTGGAAAATCCCATGGACAGAGGAGCCTGGTAGGCTGCCATCCACGGGGTCACACAGAGTCAGACACAACTCAAGTGACTTAGCAGCAGCAGCATGCTTTAAAGATTATTAGAAAGAAAATCCCTACTGAGTGGTACTTGGCACACACTTCCACACAGTGGAACAGCAAAAACTCTGCTCTCAAGAAACATGGAGGTGAGTCCTGCAGCTGGGTCAGCCTGGTCCACCTTCCACTAGGAAGGAAGAAGGCAGGAGCTCCAGGAGCACCAACAAAGTCAAACAACACACCTAGCAACATCAGAGTGAGCCAGCCAGGCTTAGGGAGGCTGTGAGCACCAGGTGAGTCACTGCCAGGCAAGAGGAGGCTGGCAGGGGAGCCGGGCCCTGCCCTGGGGCTGAGTGGCAGAGCTAGAAAGAGAAGGAATGAGAGGCTGAAGGATGCTAAGGAAGTGGCCTGCCCAAGTGCAAGGGTACCCGGAAGGGATCTCTGGGAACCATCTGCAAGAGGAGCTATGGGCAAGGGAAGGGGCGGCTTCTCTGCAGCAGGAGAGATTCATTTCCTCTGTAGCACATACTAGCTGTGTATCTTTGGCTGAGTTATTGCATAGGCCCACTCTCTTACATGTAGATGGGAATAAAAACAATGACTACCCCAGACTGACTGCAGAGAGGACATGAGATCATGTAGATGAGCATCTTGCACAAGGCAGGTACTCACTGGCAGTCCCTGTCACTAAGACACGTTGATATATTTACCAGAAAGTTAGCAAATAGGTTAATGTTATACCAGACACCAGATCATGCTAGATTCTCAGACAAGCAACTGAGATACCCAGGTTTAAAAGAAAAAGACTTGAACTACAGCTTAAAATTGAATGCTTTCTGGACAAATATCATCTGACATCCCTTATGTGGAATCTAAAAAGAAATGATACAAAGGAACTTAACAGAGACTCACAGATTTAGAGAATCAACTTACGGTTGTGCAGGTAGGGGGTGGGTGGAAAGGATAATTAGGGAGTTTGGTATCAACATGTACACAACTGACATATTTAAAATGGATAACCAACAAGGACCTACTGTATAGCATATGGAACTCTGCTCAATGTCATGTGGTAGCCTGGATGGAAGGAGAGTGTGGGGGAGAATGGATATGTGTATGTATAGCTGAATCCTTTTGCTGTTCACCTGAAACTATTAATATCACAACACTTCATGCTTTCAAACTGTGGTGTTGAAGAAGACTCTCGAGAGTCCCTTGGAATGCAAGGAGATCAAACCAGTCAATCCTAAAGGAAATCCATCCTGAATATTCATTGGAAGGACTGATGCTGAAGCCCCAATACTTTGGACACCTGATCCGAAGAGCCCACTCATTGGAAAAGACCCTGATGCTGGGAAAGATTGAAGGCAGGAGAAGGGGACGACAGAGGATGAGATGGTGGATGGCATCACCAACTCAATGGACATGGGATTAAGCAATCTCTGGGAAATGGTGAAGGACAGAGGCCTGGTGTGCTGCAGTCCAGGCGGTCACAGAGAGTCTGACACTGAGCAACTCAGCTACCCCCCAATACAAAATAAAAAGTTTTTTAAAAACTGAAGGCTTTCTGTTCCCATTAGCTTATTCTTCCCTACCTGGTAAAAGTATGCAGTTAGCAATGTCAGTAGGGATCTCCACCATGAAGACCAACCCTATCTTTTTGGCTGTGCCACGAGGCTTGCGGGATCTTAAGTTCCCCAACTAGGGATTGAACCTGTTTCCCCTGCAGTGGAAATACTGACTCCTAACCCCACTCTAGTACTCTTGCCTGGAAAATCCCATGGACAGAGGAGCCTGGTGGGCTGTGGTCCATGGGGTCTCGAAGAGTCGGACATGACTGAGCGACTTCCCTTTCACTTTTCACTTTCATGCATTGGAGAAGGAAATGGCAACCCACTTCAGTGTTCTTGCCTGGAGAATCCCAGGGACTGGGGAGCCTGGTGGGCTGCTGTCTATGCGGTCACACAGAGTCAGACACGACTGAAGTAACTTAGCAGCAGCAACCACTGGACTGCCAGGGAATTCCCAACCCTGTCTTTTTACATATGAGCCCAAGTATTAATGTCATGCCTAAAGTTGGCGAGACAGGCCTGGAGGTTTAGAAGTCAGACCCTGAGTCTCTGGGTCCTGCTGCCAGGCCCTCAGAGCCGGCACCCACTGAACCCCATCCTAGCTCTGTAGTTAATCGGCCTCTGCTGGCACTGCCCTGAGTGACATGGAACATCTACCCACCACCTCTTTCGCCCACAGAGTCCTCATCTCTCTACACCTTCTCCCCTAGGCCCCTGTTTTGCATCCCCACGGCAGGGACCCAAGCCAGAATGTACAGAGAATTGTGCCCTGCCACCAGGACCCCCATGCGGAAAGCACGCCTCCCACCATAGCTCCCAGCTGCTCCCCCAGCGAGGTCTGTTTCCATTCCTTCTCGCCACTTTACTATCCGTCCTCAGTGACATGGCAAGGGAGTACATTTTTCACAGAATAAAGACTCTGCTTTTGTTCTAACATGGAAAACAGAACTTGACATCAGCAAACCCGGTCCAGGACCACAGAGTGCCGCTGAGGAGGTGCCCTCGGTGGTGTGCTCACTCGCCAGCCTCACAGGTTACTCACCTGCAAGGTTCACACTATGTTGTGATGTTGCTGTGACGGAAGGGGGGCTCCCGTGTGAGGTGCCAAGAGAGCAGGAGGGCGATACAGGGCTGTTTCCCCGCTTCCCCGTCCTCATGCTCCCTGGCTTTCTGGAAGGAAGGCTGGGAGACTCCGATTAGGGAAAATCACCCTCCCACCAACAGATCCCACCAACCAATCACCCTCCCACCAAGTGAATGCTAGGAATTTACCTGCTTTCCTGGTCCCATCACAAAGACTCCCCCAAGGATGAAGCCCTCGCCATCCAGGTTTCCAGAAAAGCCTCCATTCCAGGCCCGGAAGAAGTTTTGCCAGACGCCCAGACGGACAAATCCCATCAACACCATCTTCCTTTCTTGTGGGCCATAGAACTTTTTCTGCAGGATTGAGGAAGACAGACCCCGTGTGAGTAGCCCGTATGCCTGCCTTCCTGCCTTCTGCTGGTTCACACCCTCCACCACGTGACACACACACAGCTCCCGCCAAGAGCGCTCTAAACTGCCCGGGACCAAACAGAGCCCTGCAGCTTGCAACTCTGACCCTAATCTCTGGGTACAGACGTACAGGCTTCTTGGGCCCAACCAACTGATAACAGTCCTACACTCTGCAGAGGGAGTGTGGGGGGAAAGAATCAGGGCACAGTGAATTACGGGACAGGGGGTTGGTGCTGGGCAACCCCCTACAGGGTGGGGGACCCAGTGGAGCTTTTAGCTATTTTCAAGGCTCCCATTCCCAGGTCACAAGTCAGGAAGGGCGCAAGTAAAATCTGAAAGACAGTTTTTAAGTTTTTTTTTCCACTCGTGCTCTGTTCAGAGGGCTGGGGGCAGCTGAAAGGGAGACCAACTTCAGCTCCTGGCCAGACAGGCTTGGAGCCACCAAACCCTTCATGCATGAGCACCATCCCCAGCAGTCTGTCTGACTGGCTCGCACCACACATACCTTTTCATCCAGGAAGATTTCCCCTTTGAAATAAGGCTGGAAGTCCTTAACTTCATTCTTGATGTGCTCCTTTACCACTGCATAGAGGGGAACACCCAGCTCGTCCAGCTTGGGCTTCAGGGAGGACAAATCTGCAGCCTCCTGCAGAAAAATGGAAAGGTCAGGGGCATGAACTCCTGGGACTCTGTGGCCAGCCAACACCATCTCCTACAGGCCCAGAGTGCAGGAAAGACAAATGCACCAAGTGCAAGAGAACAGACTCTCATGCCCACTGTAGTCACATGATCAGCAAGACTGAAATCCCCAAGTTTCGGATCCAAGGCTGAGGGAGGCAGCGGAGTCACCACCTCCAGCCCTCGGCCATCCAGCAGGAATGCCAGCGGCTCCCCAAGAAGGAGACAGGTGGGTCTAATCTAAAGTGTGGCCACGCTTCCTCAGGGGCCGAGGCTGCCCACATCTGTACCAGTGACAATCCAGACACCTCATTTCAGGAAGCAAAGCACTGTGCTGAACATCAGGAACATGGGAACTGGAGCTGGTACAGGACAGAGTACAAGGCTGACAGGCCTTGGGATTACCAAAGGAAAGTCAAGTATGGTGCTAACCCTAGGATAAGGCGAGTTCTTACATGAACAGAAACAGAGAATTAGACCAAAAAAGAAACCACCTGGAATAAATAACAGACTGTGGCAGTGTTGGTCCTGACTGGAAATGCCCCAGTCCTCATTTGCTAGGATGCCTTCCTATGAACAGGTCCTCAGATGCACTCACCTCCCGACAGAGGAAGCAGCCTGGCCTCCGCACAGCCATAATCACAGCTCCATTCTTCTCCCAGAGCGCCTTCGCTTTAAAAGTTACTGCATCTGAGGAGAAGAAAAGAGAATTCAGTATCATTTCCTCTCGCCTGCCGCCAACCTCTAAGCACCTCATAAACAGCACCAGGCCTAACAGAGGACCTGGAAAAGTACTTCACACGTTGAAGAAAAAAAAACCAAACAGGAAACACAGACAGGCAATATTCATCTTTCGGAAGAAAATGAATCTAGTGTAAGAGTCCTACTCCCTAACCAGAAGCCCCCTCTGCCGTAAAAATCTAGTTGTGAACTTGAATATCCCAAACTGGAATATTTTTGGAAAAGTAGTGTTTTCCTTTGCTGGTCTCAGTGGACCTTGTAACAATGCTTTAGGGCTAATACATGGCCAAAACTTGAACAAGATCTTGCACTTGGCCAAGAAAACCCCAATTCTGAAGGATTTAAAGAAATTAAATCAACTGAAATTTTTTTTTTTTAATTTAACATCAATATGTTAACTCCAGTGTTATCCACAGGAGAGGGTAGAAAATGCCCAGCAAGGAGATGCTTTGGGTAGCAGAGCAGTGCAGCTCGAGCCCAGCTCTGGTCAGACTGAGTCGCATCTAGGTGTGAGCCCAGGCAGGCTATGTCTCCTCCTGAATCTTCCTTTCCCCATCTGTAAATGCAGATGCCTAGCAGCTCCACTTTGGGCCACAGGGAGTATTAAAACATGGATATATGAGAGCTCACTGCAGCATCTCGTAATAGAGTCAGTGAGGGCTGAGTAAGCACTATCCCTTATTATTTCAGTGAGGAATCCACGTGCCTGTGAAATGTTACCTAGGAAAATACAGGTGGGAGAGGGCTGAAATCAAATCATACGGGGAATGCTGGGCTGAACATAGTGGCACAGAGCTCTCCGTCTGCACGGCTTCTCAGTCCCTCACCAAGGGAACCTACGTCGTAAATCTGCAGTCACAGCTCCTGCCTTCCCTTCACAGGCCTCCTCACCTACTGAGCAGAACTGATGGCCTCCCTCTGAGGGGTCAACCTGGAGACCACCAAGTCAGTGAGCCCCGACTTGCACCGAACTCTCATGCCCACTGAACCCACAGTATGGGCATGACTGAAACCCCCCGAGCTTCAGGTCCAAGGCCAAGAGCACAGGAAGGCAGCCGAGTCATCACATGTGGCTCTCAGCCGTCCAGCAGGGACTCCAATGGGCTCCCCCAAGAAGAAGGAGACCGGCGGGTCTATTCTAAAAGTGTGACTGCTGCCCGGCTGCCGTGGCTGCGCCACAGGTGAGGCTGCCCACATCTGCACCAGTGACAATCCAGATACCTCATTTTAGGAAGCAAAGCCCCGTGCTCACATCAGGAATATGGAATTGGACACACAGTATTTCTCAAACTGATTGGACTCAGGAGCTCCTGTTTTTGAAGATCCATGCCTGTGAGCATGCTAAGTCACTTCAGTCGTGTCTGACTCTTAGCAACCCTATGGACTGTAGCCCACCAGGCTCCTCTGTCCATGGGATTCTCCAGGCAAGAATGCTGGAGTGAGCTGTCATGCCCTCCTCCAGGGGATCTTCCTGACCCAAGGATCAAACCCACATCTCATGTCTCAACTGCATTAGCAGGCGGATTCTTTACCACCAGCACCACCTGGGAGGCCCCAGGTGCCTTGAATTCCTCAGGACACACTCTGGAAGGTTTGGCTGAGCTGACCGTGGTGCAATGTTACTAAATATTATGGAACAATCATCATTACATTTAGAGCAACAACAAGAGAAAATGAACAATGCTTTTGATAAGAAAAAGCTAAACTGTAAAAGAAATCATGTACACTGAGCTCACAACTACATATTACAACATGTACACCGGGAAAAGAATGTTCAAAAATTAAAAGATTATTGTGTTAGGGTAATGGTAATTTAAATTTTAAATTATCAGCAATTTTAAAAGTGTTATTAAATTTTTTCTAATGTTACACTGCCTTCTCAGTGAAAATAAAAAGAAGGAACTACCTTAGAGAGAAAAAAATAAGTAGGCCTGCATCCCAGTGGCCTGGAAAAGTACTGACGCTGCTGGGGTCACCACTTACCCTTCTCCATTGTTTTCAGGTCTATGTCCTCCAGATACTCCAATGCTGCTTTCTGGGGCTTGGCCAGAAACATGTCTGTGTTGGCCAGGAGCAGTGCCAAGGCAGCGACTCCTATGGCCCCGCACCAATGGACCACATTCCCATGCTGAAGAAACTGGGATCCTGGAGGAAAGACATTTCTGGGGATTGAGAGGAAGGAAGAAGGTGTTACTCTGCTCCCACAGGACAACTGTAACCTGATCTCTGGGTCAGGGCTCCGGCTGGACAGCTAATCAGGGTGCCAGAGGCCAAGGGAGGGGAGCTGCAGAGTCCGAGATGGGACTGGACAAGGGCTGCTCTCAAGGGATCTGCCACGGTGGGAGCCTGGGGGCTTATGATGGACACACGGAGGTTCCTGCCCCAGGGAGCTCCCTTCCAGGTCAGAAGCCAGACGAGAGAGAGACAGCCTCCTTGCTGCTCCCTCTCCCATGCCCAAAGCTGCCACCTCCTGGTCTGATGGTGTTCCTCCAGGCTGCACCCCCCAGCACTCCCCTCCCTCCTCCTCAACGCATCCAGTCCAGGAGTCACAGCTCCCACCTCCCTGGGGAGGGAGCAGCTTCTTGTGTAATTAGATTACTTACAGTGCCAGTCCCCTCGTTGTTACCCTATCCTTCCTCCTCGCTGTGAACCCCTCCGACACAGAGAGACCAGTCCTCCTATTTCATCCAGCCCCCAACAGCGCCCAGCAGGGCCTCACTCAAGGCAGACAGGCAATCTGAGTACATTTCTCCCAATTGAGAAGACCTTTATTTTCTGATCATTATACAAAAAAAACAGGCTGGAAGTGAAAACAAGCAAATAACAAAAAAGGAGCATTACATAAAACCACAGTTGACAACAAAACGAATGTCCTCTAAATATCTACCACTCACTATATAGTTTAATAGAGATGGCTACTATTAATCTGGCATTTCCCCCTGTGAACAGAACTACAGATGTCTGCTGAAGGAACGGGGTCAGAGTCTGAGAGAGCAGGCATCGTGTAAGAAAAGAGCATGGTGCTGGGGGTCTGTTTCAGAGGGCTGGACAACAGATGTCTGTGTCAGGCAGGGGCTCGGGCGGTTGAAATGGTGGCACAGGCAGGCCCTGCGGAATCTAGCCTCATCCTCAGCTCACGCTCAGGGGCTCACCAGGGCTTCCTCTAGTTGAGAAGCCTTGTGCATCTGGGTGCAAGCTCCTCGAAGCAACCCACCTCTGAGAGCGGCAGATCCCCTACCCAGCCTTCTTCTCCTGACAGCCACGTACAGGATCTGTCTTTCCGTTTGGCCCACCAGCCATTCTAGGCCCTGACCTGCACTGGAGCCTCCCTCCTGAGTACTAGCATGACTCTGCTAGGATCCCTGGGCACCGTCCTGGGGTGTATCTGTGTTTGTGTTACTGTGGCCCACCTGACCTCATCCCTCCTAACCAAAGGCTTGACTCCCCCGCAAGACTCTACTCAAGAGAGGACTTCTCCAAAGGTTTAAGCAAAGGCCCAGAAACTCACGTATCACAGCCAAAGGAGGGGCCGGGAGGGATCCACTGCCAAGAGGTGAGGTTGGGAATAACTTGGTAGTGATGGTTTGGGGCAGAAAAGGTAGGCCAGACTAGTGTTTAGGGCAGCCTGTGAAGTTCAGACTTGAGTTCAGACATAAAAGGGGACTTCCAGGCAGTGGGTGTGGGGTGTGAACTGGGAATAACCAATGAAAATAGCCTTTAAGAGGAATCTGGCATCTGTACCAGAGGGAAGAGGGAAAAGAAGGGGAGGCTGTATGTGTCTATTGTGTGTGTCTTGGGGGAGGGACCGAGTGAGCTGGGAGAGAAGCATATCCTATAACCTCAAAATGTGCCCTCATGGGCTGCAGCATTGGCACCAGGGAGAACTGTGAATTTCCAGTCTTACCTCAGAACTAAGGAATCACAACCTGCATCTTCATCAGATCTGGCAGACAATTCACAGGCACAGTGGAGTGTGAGACGCATTGTCTTAGAGCAAAGAATTCAGGTTTCGTGCTTGGCTGGACACAAGCCACAAAGTGCAGCTATGGAGGCAGGCTGGCCTTGGAGAGCTGGGCCTTCCTCAAGGGCCAGCTTCAGCTGCCTCAGTTCACTGTGGGAGGGCAGCCACAGTGGCATTGAGAGTCAAAAGCCAGGACACGTCTCCACGCCTCTGCCTGGAATGTCCCGCCTCATTCATTCTGTTCTTTTAAGACTCAAACCCCTCTTCAGAGGCCTTCCTGGATGCTCCGCTTATCCCCACTTTCCCTCTAGAGGGGATTATTCTCCCCAGCCTGCGTCCACATTGCACCACGGTCCCTCTGATGTGTTTAACACACTCATTTGGACCTCTTTTCAAGTTGTCTCTCCTTTGACTCTGTTCCTCAATTTATCTCTGAATTCCCAGTGGTCAGCACAGGGCCTGTTTGTGGTCCACAGTGGGTTTTTCATAAATGTGTGCTGAAATGAATTTGACAAGACTGAGTGATGGAAATGGTGATTTATGGACGACCAAAGCACTTGGGCCAAGTAGGAAAGAACATTCCACAGGCCGACTTCCAATTTTTTTTTTTTAACGTGGCAAAGTTATACATTACTGGATTATGGTTCATAGAACAATCAGGGGGAAAACCACAGCTTTCACCTGCCTGCTATAAACAGGAGGTTTTCCAGAGCGTGGTACAATTTCTGTGCCTTGACGTATTTCCAAAGCCTCCTGGACTCCGGATAAATGTGTATGATTCAGATCCACATGGTACGGGCTCTGATCACAGATTTGATACCATTTCTGCATCGGCTCACAAAGGCCAGCTTACACCTACCCTTCCGAAGGTCTCGCTTCAATTCCTGGGACACATCATTGCATTTTAGGAAGCCCGGGTCCCTCCTAGTCAGCTCTGCATCCTTCTAACACACCACTGCTGTTCCTGGAGGCAAACAGACTCCATCTCTCCACTGCCCATCCATCATCACTGAGCCTGTTTGCTCCTGAGTACAAGGGAATCAGGCTCAAACAGACTCAACATTTATTTCCAAACATTTATTCAGCACTGATCTGTTTAATAAGTGGCAATTTGGGAATTTTAACTAAATGATAAACAGTCCTCTAGGAGCTACAGGCCTAGTACACCGGTAACAGAGTGGAAAGGTGAGGGGAGAAAAGAAAGGTGGGAGGCAACACCTCAGGCAAGGCATCAGCACTGGGCTAGGGCAGTGCAGGGAGGAAAACGCTTCTGTCTGGTCTGGGTGGCCACAGGAGCACCAGAAGGAAGTGGCTTTGGAGAGACTCAGAGAGCAGGATGGAAGAGCTAGGCCAGGCTGGGGCTCAATAAGCCTGGGAAACAGCAGACTGGCTGGGTGTGAATGTCCTACAGGCCCCTGACGCTCTACCTCAAGTTCATGAGCTAGAACACAAGACATGGGCTTCAAAACTCCCAGGAGCTTTGTTCAGCACCCCATCCGCACCCCCTAGCTGTGATCCAGAAAGCGTGAGCACAGAGTCACCCTTTCGGGGAGCTCCACCCTCAACCTCAGGCCCCGAAGAACTAAGATGTGAGAGTGTTATCAGCACCAGAGGGGAGAGGCGGGCCTCTCCACGAACATATGCTCCCAGTGGGCCTCTAGCAGCTGGCCCTTCTGCCAGAGGGAAGTAGTGAAAATTGACTTCTACCTGGAGAGTGTATAGATTCACCTCCCAGCCAAGCCCCCTAAGTTGCAAAACAATTCCCAACCCAACAAGCCTTGGAGCATGTGCCATGAATAACCTGAATCACAGCTATTTCCACTCACACACAAAAAAAAAGCCTGGAGGTAGAGAGAAGCTTAATATCTGCATGGAACAATGCCTAGTCACGTGAACCTCTAAGGCTACTAACTGGAGAGAAGGGGTGGCCGGTAAAGCAGCCTGTACCGAGTGCCACCCAAAATGAGCGCCTCGATTTCACTCTCTCCAGTCTTGAGATGCACAGTCTCCTGTTATGCAGCTGGCAACACTCAAGTTTAGAGAAGTTCAGTACCTTCTTCCAGTCACAGAGCTAGCAGGCAGCAGTACTGTCTCCTGGATCCAGACCACTAAGACCCCAAATCTTTCTACTACCCAGGCCTCTCAAAGCGTTCACTGGTGGGGTTTCTGGAGGTCAAGGGGGCCTGTGTCTTTTGTCTTAGAATTTTAAAAGATCAACTTATTTTTTCATTCATCACATACAGTCAAACCACATATTGAAAGGAAATTCACCATGTGACAGAGGTCTCTTCTCTTTCCTCCCCCTCTCTGTCCCCCTTCTGTTAAGGAAAGGGTGAGTGCTTCTCTGAAAGATAATAGCGAGGCTCTTTACACAAGAGCCAGCCCCCACCTGACACCACCACAGTATTCGGTTGCCCACTGTGGGACTTACCTGATCCGGGCTCTCCCACAGAAGAAGATGAAGCCTGATAAGACCACAAACAACAGCTGGGGCGGCTCAGAGTGGCAGTGCCGGGCTGGGATGCGCGTCGGGGAAGGAGACACAGCTGGGCTCCTGAGGCCCTGCTGGCTTGATCCCTCCCCAGCCTCCTTTTCCTCAACTCTAAAATGAGGGGGTTGGACAAGGTGAATGGCAAAGCTTCTAAAGCACCTAGTGGCATCGCAAGATTCTTTCAGCAACAGCTCACTTTGGAGCCTGTGCATTCTGGGGTCCTGATCATAACCCTACCTTCACCCCCTCCCGTGTCAAGTTCAGAGTATTTCTTCCCCAATGCCCAGAGCTGCACAAGGCACCTCCCCTCGGCCACATATGGCCCGTATACCCAACCTTTCAAACCTGGGAACCAAGCACTCACCATCAGCAGTGTGCACAACCCGACTCCTGCTGACCCACTAGGAGTAGGCAGGGAGCAGGCGGCAGGGGAAGGCTGGAGGCGGGGCTCTGGAGTCCCGCCTTGGCCCTAAGCTCGCTCACTCCATAGGCAGGACCAGGCCACCCAGAAACCCTGGGGCACCTTCAGCTGCCAATAGTCAATCTCCAGAAAACATCAATATGGACAGCTGCCAAGACCCCCTAGTCCTTCAAAACGCTGAGCAAATGTTGAGTCATTTGCAGTCATGCAGATTATAACATTTATCAAGTGCCAACAGACTCCCTCTCTGCTTTCTGGAGCAGGCTAATGAAGCAAAGTCCTTAACGCAGCCCTTAACGCAGTCCTGGGGTCACAATAACTGAAATAAAAGGAGATGTCCCTTTCTCCATGGCTGCTTGTGTAACAAACAAGCCTGACTCCATGCTGGATCTATTCCTTTAGCTCTAACCCTTGTGTTCCGTGTTTAGTCAGCTGGTACTTACTGCACCTTTGTGAAAGAACATCACCTAGAGCCTGAAATATACATGAAAACGTGTTCTCAAGGCTTTGATCTTTAAAAAGTTGCAATAACAATTGTCTTGTTGATGGTTTACAGGAACACTGCGACCAGACCTACTCTGACAGCTGCAAGAACAAAGAATACTTGCATCAAGAAACTGGCAAAAACAGCCATGGCCCCTCCCTTTCCATATAAAAGAAGCCTGAATTCTAACTCAAGTAACATGATTCTTTGCGACACCAGTCCACCGTCTTCTAGGCCTAGTGGCTTTCTGAATAAAATCGCTATTCTTTCCCCTGACACCCTGTCTCTCGATTTACTGGCCTGTTATGCGGTGAGCAGTGCCAAGTTAGGCAGACAGCTTCCTTGCCCCATCCTCCACCCCACACCACTGGAGGCCACTTACCACTGTCTCTTCTTCACCTCTCTCTGCCTTCCCTTCTTTCTCCTGCCACTTCGAGACACCTCAAAACCCACACTCCGTGCCTCAGTGACCTGACCTACAGCCAGTGCCTCACTCACCACCTTGGGACTGACTTCCATGTTCCATGTGCTGCTCTGGACTCGACGTTCTCCACTTGAGAGTTCTATAGTTTATCTCTGTGACCAAAAGCTGACACCCACTGTTTCTTTTCCAGAGTTCCTTTTCCCCAGCTCAGTGAATGACACAAGCATGCAGCCAACTGTGCAAGCCAGCAACTGCGAACTGCGCTTTCTTCTTCATTCTCCCTCATCATCTACACAAAATCAGTCCGGAGCTCTGTCCATCCTATGCAATGGGCTCAGTACCCGCCCTCTTCTCACCTTCACTGCTGCTGTCCGGAGGGAAGCCCCTGTTACTCTGCACCTGGCCTCAGTAACTACAGATCTGAGGTTGGCTGGCTCCAGGCCCTCTTCTGCTTATTCTCCGTGCAGTAGGCAGATCAACTGTTACACTCCCCACCGGGATCACATCCTTCCCTTGCTTTCAGATTATCATTGTAAACAAACTCTGCAACTCACCACCAGGGCCCTTCACAGTTCAGCGTCAGGCCACCGTTCCTGCCTCACTCCCAGCCATTTCACACCCTCCTTGGTCTCTCAGTGTGCAAGGCCTATAACCAGTCCTGTTAGGCCTCTGCACTGCAGCTCATGTTGTTATCCAGAACACCCTCTCCACCCAGGCCAACTAGGTAAAGGCACAGCACATATTAACACTTTCTCCCCAGAGCCTTTCCTGAAAGTCTTGACAACTGACTGCTCCCTCACCTCTGGTCAGACCCCATGCATGTGTGCAAACACACACATAACTTTTGCACACTGCACAAGCAGACAGACTTCGTGTTATTTAGTTATTTACACGTCTATCTACACAATATGGGGGATCAGTATGAGGGTAGGAGCTGCCATCTTTGTCCATTCCTGCAAATTCAGCATTTAACATAAATCCTGTCAATTACTAGGCATTAAATGTCTGGATGCAATGATCTCAATTTTACCCTTTGAACTCCACAGTGAGGCAGACTTGGAACTATTTTGTAGCTCGTTTAACCTTAAAGAAAATACCTGATCCTGGGGCTTAGGTGACTTTAGTTGGGTTCCTAGCTCCTCTGCTCATTGGTAGGGTGATCTGACGCAAGCTCTGAAGATGCTCTGGGCCTGGGTCTCCTCATCCATACACAGGAGGGGACTGACAAATTTATGAGGTTGTCTCAGTTCTGCCATCGAAAGACTCTGAAGTACTGACGACTGCACCTCCACGGTTCTGGCATCCAGAAAGTTATGGGGCCACGTGCCACTACTGCTCCCCCTGCTGGGTGTGTACAGCCTCACCCTCCGCTTCCCCAGGCCTCATTCTGCCTGTTCAAGAAGCTGCCTCTGGGCAGGAACTGATAAAAGTCTTACTAAAACAAGGTATCAGCACGGGGGTGGGTTAATTCATGCCCAAAACAAGTAGAGACAGCATCTTATTCCAAGCATTAAGGGTACACCTGCCCAGCCAAGCCCCACCCAGGGGATCTTCCCTACTCATGAGCTGGCTTGAGGCAGAGACAGGGCAGGACCAAGAAAGGGGTCCTCAGGAAGACAGAAGAAACTAGGAGGCTGGAAAGCATGCTTCCTCTTCTTTTCTTTGCTCTCGCTAATGCACGTTCCTTCAGAGTTCTAGTTCAGCCTCTCTTTCGCTAAGTAAAAGAAGAAATTAAGGCCCAGAAATGGAACCAGCTAGTCCCAGGTCACTTCTGGGGAAGACTGGTTAGTGACTGTGCTGGGTCTCAGGGCTCCCAACTCCCAGTTCATGGCTATTTAGCTTGCATTGGACATACCTGCCAAGGCTGGAACAGTGTGGGGCTCAGGAAAAGGGTAGGTCCTCAAGTTGGCTCACTAGTCTAAGAAGGCTGAAAGCAAAACTGCTCCAGAACAGAGCCTGGGAAATCATGTGGCTAGAGAGAGCACTAATCTCTCCCAAGTCCAGTGCTTTGCAAGCACTTTATAATTCAAATGTTTTCTTGAGGGTCACATTGCCCATTCTTGGCTGAGAAGCCATTCTGCACCCTCTCCTCCCCACAGTCACAAGGTCCTCTCAATTTTGGATGATAAAAGATAACCTCAAAAATGACAATTTAGCAGCCTGGTGTCATGGCACCTAAGGCCCCAGGAGCAGTAAGAGATGCACTCCCACCCACCCTGTCATCAACCACCAGGGAACTAGCCAGGTGCAAGGAGCTCTCACCTACGTGACTCAGTCTCCAACTTCCTGCTCTGCTCCTTGGGATGACTGTCTCCCAGATGCCAGATTCAAAAGTTCTGATCAGATGCTGAATGCAGAACAAGAGGCCATCTCAGTTTCTGGGAAACTTGCCAGTGTAAGGAATGTGAGGACTGGGAGACACCTTTTCCCCTCATCAGTATCCTGAGGCTTCTCCCACCCCTTGCCCTGCAAAACCCCTGGCCATTCTGCCCTCTGCCTGCATAGCCTCCAATCTGGGCTTAGTTATATGAGTGTGGATGGGAAGGCAAGCATAATCCATGAAAGACACTGGGCTTCAGGACAAAAATCCTATTTCTTACTCTTTGATTCTGAGAGTTCACCTTGTCCCTCTGAACCTCAGTGCTTCTTTAAAACAAAGGCACTTTCAGAAAGAAAATATGAGAAGAGCGATGAGGAATGAATTGGAAGGCAGCACTATTCTCTTCTTTGCAAGGCTCAGCTTCACTCATTCTCCTACAAGGGCAGGAGATGTGAAGCAGAGCAGATACCAAGCACTGAACAGCTGCGTCACTGCAGGCCTGCCTCCTGGGCCTAAGCTCTGGGTCTGGAGGGAACCCTGGCTTTTCTCTGGCCCCTCTGCCCACTCTACAGTGCATACTCCAGGCTGCCTTTCTACAGCCTGCCAGCAACAGAAAAGGCAAAGGGCCCTGCCCAGCTGTAATCTCCCTGGGCCAGAGGCTACTGACCTCAGGGGTGAGGCTGGTTCCCGCCAGAAAGTTCTTGCCACACACGCCTCAGCAGAGGGACATTTGGTGTGTTTCTGCTCAACATTTCACAAAAAGGCAAGTACCCAGCTGGCAGGAGAGCTGTCTTATTTCTGGGATACTAACAGATCCTGGGGCTTCAAGCCCCAAAATTCCAGTCCTCACCAGACTTTCCAAGAACTCCTTAAGCGACAGGAGCAGAGAAAGTAAGAAATGTCTTCCCTCAGGAACACTGCATAAGATCTCAAATAAATGGCATGCCTTTATAAAGAAGGGCAAGATAAGAAGGTTCACACCAAGAATAACTCAAACCTAATTCAAATCGCTGCAAGCTGTAAGAACCTGGACAAGGCTCTGTATTAGTATAACAGGAATGATTTCCAAATTACAAAAGGTAACCTACAGAGTTATCTTCAGTTCTAGAAGGATTAAATGTATGCGTGGTGCTTTGTAAGCTACCTTACAAAGAGTGACAGAATGTGAGGTGTAATTCTTACTCATTTCTAGATTAGTCAGTGATATGCCCCTAAAATGTTGTTTGTACATGAGATGGAGGGTTCCTAAGGGCAGGATATGTTCCAAGGAGACAGGGTTTCGCATCTGCCCGACTGAGCTGAAACAGGAGCACCCGAGACTTTCCAAGCTGGCTCCCGGACAAGGCTTAGCTAAATAAACCCGAAGTAATTATTTTCTGTTTTTAATCATCTGCCAAGTTCAAAGGAAAACACATTTAAAAAAAAAAAAAAAAAACTAAACGGAGGGTTAGGGAACTGGGTTGTGGAAACAGCCTCGTGTGTAAAGGAAAAGAAACCCAGAGTCAGCTGGGGCTGAACCCCAAGCTGGCTTCTGGGCTTTCTGGAGGTGCTGTCTCCCAAGACCCTGGCCAGGCTGGGCCTTAACCACCCTCTCCAACTGCTTCAGCTCTGATGCCTGCAACAGCTTCGAGGTGCGACTGTCTGATCATCAGTACCTTGATTTTTCATTCCCAGACTTCAGCACAGCGTTCTAAAATCCGTACGGTTGGGATCTTTTCAAAGTTCCCTTTGTGGGAGGGAGGCAAAACAGGTGCCTCTGAGATAATGAAAAAAGCGAGAAGTCGGTACCCCATAAAACACAGAGCCCCGCATGACCAGGTTCCCGGCTTCCCACCTGCACACTGCCAGCTGGTCCGCCCGCCACCCTCTGGGCGACAACCCCAGGCTCATCCTGGCTCGGCCCCACAGGACAGACGCGCAGGACAGAGTCCGTTTCTCAGTTCTTTGTTCCCATAATCTAGGCAGGCCAGTGCCATCAGCCTCTCCCAAAGCCTGGGGGCGGTGGAAAGGGTGATTCTTGGCCGAACGGATCAGCGCCGGTCCCGAAACCTGGTTTTCTGACCTCAAACGCTGGGCTCTTTTCGCGGAGCGCGGGGCACTGGGGAGGGAGGGCAGCCGTCCTCCGCGGGACTGGGGGCCGCCTCGGGCTCAGCAGGTGCGGCCGCAGCCGGCCGGCTCGGAGGCAGCTTCCCGCGGGCCCCGAAGCCGACCCCCGGGCGGACCTAACGAGGCCGGCATCCAGGGAACCTGCACGCGCCAACCAGCCTCGCTCGCCCCGTCCTACCTCAGTTTCCTCACTTGCCTTCGCGGACGTCGGGAGCCTCGCAGACCCCCAGCGAGCCGCGCACGACTCTCGCTCCCCGGCCTCGCGCCTGCTCTGGCGAGCGAGGCCGGGTGGGGGACTGATAAAGCCTCCCGGGCCCCCGGGGTCCAGGGTGGACCCCGCGCCTGCGCAGGTCCGCGCCTGCGCAGCCGCGCGCGCCCCGCCCCCGTGGCCCGCCCCGCCCGCCGCGGCTCGGGGCCCGGCGCGCTGCGGCGCCGCCTCGCGCTCCCAACGCGCGTCCCACCCTCTGCGGCTCTCGAGACCCGCTCTGCTACGGCCCCTCGTTCTCGCAGCTCCAGCTTAGCTCAGTCCTTCGCTAGCGGTGACCCTAGACTCCTGACTCATTCGTCAGGAGCGCCTTCTGGAGCCAAAGGAGGCCCTCGGCTGCCCTATTTGGATCTGGAGGCCCTGTAGCCCGAGGACAGCCCCTTTCAATCAGTTCAGTCGCTCAGTCGTGCCCGACTTTGTGCGACCCCGTGGGCTGCAGCACGCCAGGCTTCCCTGTCCACCCCCAGCTCCGGCAGTTTACTCAAACTCCTGTCCATAGAGTCTATGATGCTATCCAACCATCTCATCCTCTGTCTTCCCCTTCTCCTCCTGCCTTCAATCTTTCCCAGCATCAGGGTCTTTTCCAATGAGTCAGTTCTTTGCATCAGGTGGCCAAAGTATTAGTTTCAGTCCTCACCTTTTTGAGCAGTTAATTTTTCAAGGCTTTTCTGTCTTTGGGTTTTTTTCTTTTGTATAGGGAGCGAGAAGCTTTAGGTTGAGACACTCATTGTGGTGAGTGTCCCTTCCAGCTTTAGGAGCTAATCCGCGCTTGCCAGCCTCTGACCCCCATGCCGCAACCTCATTCACCTTCAGAGTGCTGTCTGTTGGGTAGAGGGTGGTGAGTGGCGGCCTGGAGCACTGGCTCCTGGGATGTTGCCAGACTTCACAGATTCTGAAGACAGGGCCTAGTCTGACCCAAAGGGTTCTTTCATACATTCGTTTACTTGTTATGTGTTAAACATTCACACTATTTTATAAAGGTCCGCGATTGAGAGAACACCTTTTTCAGAGATAGGAAGAACTGCGTCGCAGGACAACACTTAAAATGTCACTGGGACAACTGATCAGTCACAAGGTAGTGTGCCATGAAAGAGCACAGCAGGGCTGGCACACCCACTGCATCTTGCCCCCTGAGTTCACCTGGCATTGCCTCAGTTCAGCTCAGTCGCTCAGTCGTGTCCGACTCTTTGCGACCCCATGAACTGCGGCAGGCCAGGCCTCCCTGTCCATCACCAACTCCCGGAGTTCACTCAGACTCACGTCCATTGCGTCAGTGATGCCATCCAGCCATCTCATCCTCTGTCGTCCCCTTCCTCCTCCTGCCTCCAATCCCTCCCAGCATCAGAGTCTTTTCCAATGAGTCAACTTTTTGCATGAGGTAGCCAAACTATTGGAGTTTCAGCTTTAGCATCATTCCTTCCAAAGAAATCCAGGGCTACTGGTGTGCAAAATCCAGAGGTCTGGTTCATCTTCCCAACCTTCCCAGTTCAGACTCTAAATATCTTGTAAATTTATGGGCCATTTAAGTCTACGGTCCACAACCTTTTTGGCACCAGAGACTTTCATGGAAGATAATTTTTCCGCAGATGTGGGGGTGGGGGGGGGTGGTTTCAGGATGATTCAAACACATTACTTTTATTGTGCACTTTATTTCTATTATTGAAGGAAATGGCAACCCACTCCAGTATTCTTGTCTGGAAAATCCCATAGACAGAGGAGCCTGGCAGGCTACAGTCCACGGAGTTGCAAAGAGTCAGACAGGACTGAGCAACTTCACTTATTTCTATTATTATTATATCAGTCCCACCTCAGATCATCAGATCCTGGAGGATGGAGATCCTTGTTTTAAGAGACCTGTCCTTCAGCAGATGGTGAATTCCTTTTCTTCATCTTTAGGAACCCGGAGCCTGGCCCAAGGCCAGCAGGGAGGTATAGATGGTAAGTGTTATAAAAGAGAGGGTGTTTCTAGGTTGGAGGTGAGAGCAATCCGTTTGAGTGATCTTGCAGATTTCTTGCAGGAGTAGGTATTTGAAGGCTGGAAAATATTTGATATGATTTGGTACAATGTTTAAGTGTAGTCATAAGAAGACAGTTTACCCCCAGAGGCCCTTTCTCACTCCTGTTAATAAATACCTTCTTACCCCATGAAGGGGAGAGGGAAAAGGCTTATTCTAGCCATCTTGAAATAGGATATTTAGTCAACAGGGAGAAAGGTTGCAGGGAAGAAGAGCCACTTAGAACAAAACAGGAAACCATTTCCCTTGGGTATGGGTCCCTGGAGACTGACCATTAATGACAGAACCATCCAGGGGTTGTGGATATCAGAATCCTGAGGTGGAAGGCTCCCTGAGGCTGCAGCTCTGGATAATTACCAAATGCCAAAAGCCAGGATTATATTTACACTTTTGTAGCATTCCAAAGCTCTGGATTTCAAAAGCCAAGCTAGATCTGATAGCTAATTAACACACTCCTCACACTCCCAACTGGTCCAAGAAGGCACAGGCTGAACTCATTAAAAGTGGTCATCTTTCATGTCAATGTATGGCAAAACAAATACAATATTGTAATGTAGAATAAAAAATAAAAATAAAAATAAAAAGTGGTCATCAGACCAGAAGAATAAGTTATGAGCAAGTAGGCACAGGAAAACTCACAAAACTCAAGGATTAAAAACAAAAACACCTTTACCAATCTGCGAAGCTTCAAAGAGAAAAGTAGTTCTGGTGTCCTGAAGACCATGAAATAACCTAGATTTTGAATTTAGGGGAGTAGAACTGAAGGTTGACTAGGAGCTTTGTGACAACTTAGCTGTGTTACCCTCTCGATAGGGGCAGGGAAACTGTTCTGTCCTTCAGAAAGCCCCTGGGGCAGGCAGAAAACATGCTAACAGGAGGCAGAGATTTGTAAGTAACAATCGGTGATTCTCTCAGTGTCACAGCCACCTGTAGACTGACCTGTCTTCATCTATTCACTCAGCAGTGATCCAGGCCGACAGCATAACATGATTCGGTAAGTTGGTGGTCCTGCCGAGTGTCTGGCTCATTGGGAACAGTTCTGGAAGCAGCTCAGATCAACATGAAAGTAAAGTAAAAATGAGTGTTTGATTTCATCTTCTCAGGCCAGGTTCTTGTTCTGTGGATGCATAAAAGTCAAATCAAGATCTGGAAACATGTATGAACCACAGAAACAGATGTGCGTGGATCAGCTCCAGCTATCTTTCTCCTTGCCAATATCTCCAAATTCCACTCTTCCTTATTTTTAAAAAAGTATAAAGATGCTCTTCCTCCACAGTGTGCCTCACAGCAAAACCTCTCTGCAGCCCTCAGTAGACAATACCTGGTTCACCAGATGGATCAATGACTAACCCAGAGCTGGATGGTATGCTCGATCATTCTGTCCCTCCGTTGAAGAAGCAGGGCTGCCTTGAGAGTCCTCACTTATATTTGCTCCATCCACATTTATTCGATTAGAAAGCTTTAGTTCTAAAGCTTGCTTCTAAAGCAAGTAACAGAAACTGAACACATGCTGCCCTGAGGTGCTCCTGTGGTTCAATATAGTTGTCAAGTATCCAGGTCCTTTTGCTTCTTTGCTCTGTTAGCCATGTGTTGGTTCTTGTTAAGTTTGTATCCTCTTACGTCAGAGGATGCTTTCCAAGACCCAGCATGGGGAGGGACCAGTTAGACTAAGAAGGGAACAGAGTCGAGAGCCTCACTCTGATTGGCCGGTCATGGTAGGGTATTTCTGTGCTCTGATTGGTCTAAGTCTGGGTTAGTGCCTATCTCATACATCATGGCATGCACGCTTTAAAGGATAAACAGAAGTGAAATTAATGTGTTAAGGTATTCCTAAAACATCTTCACATCAAAAGTTTAACTCTCCTGCATTTTTAGACTCAGAATCGTTGATGTCTGCATTTGTCACAGAGAAGGGAATGGCAAACCACTCCAGTATTCTTGCCTTGAGAACCCCATGAACAGTATGAAAAGGCAAAATGATAGGACACTGAAAGATGAACTCCTCAGGTCAGTAGGTGCCCAATATGTTGCTGGAGATGAGTGGAGAAATAACTCCAGAAAGAATGAAGGGATGGAGCCAAAGCAAAAACAATACCCAGTTGTGGATGGGACTGGTGACACAAGCAAGGTTCAATGCTATAAAGGGCAATATTGCATAGGAACCTGGAATATTAGGTCAATGAATCAAGGCAAATTGGAAGTAGTCAAACAGGAGATGGCAAGAGTGAACATCAACATTCTAGGAATCAGCGAACTAAGATGGACTGGAATGGGTGAATTTAACTCAGATAACCATTATATCTACTACTGTGGGCAGGAATCCCTTAGAAGAAATGGAGTAGCCCTCGTAGTCAACAAAAGAGTCAAAAATCCAGTACTTGCATTTTGGATGCAATCTCAAAAACAACAAAATGATCTCTGTTTGTTTCCAAGGCAAACCATTCAATATCATGGTAATCCAAGTCTATGCCCCAACCAGTAATGCTGAAGAAGCTGAAGTTGAACAGTTCTGTGATGACCTACAAGACCTTCTAGAACTAGCACCCAAAAAGATCTCCTTTTCATTATAGGGGACTGGAATGCAAAAGTAGGAAATCAAGAAATACCTGGAGTAACAGGCAAATTTGGCCTTGGAGTACAGAATAAAGCAGGGCAAAGGCTAATAGAGTTCTGCCAAGAGAACACACTGGTCATAGCAAACACTCTCTTCCAACAACACAAAAGAAGACTCTACACATGGACATCACCAGATAGTCAACACTGAAATCAAATTGATTATATTCTTTGCAGCCAGAGATGGAGAAGCTCTATATAGTCAGCGAAAACAAGACTGGGAGCTGACTGTGGCTCAGATCATGAATTCCTTGTTGCCAAACTCAGACTTCAATAGAAGAAATTGGGGAAAACTATAAACCATCCAGATATGACCAAAACCAAATCCCTTATGATTATACAGTGGAAGTGAGAAATAGATTTAAGGGACTAAATCTGATAGACAGACAAAGGTTCGTGACATTGTACAGGGGACAGGAATCAAGACCTTCCCCAAGAAAAAGAAATGCAAAAAAGCAAAGTGGCTGTCTGAGGAGGCCTTACAAATAACTGTGAAAGGAAGCGAAGTGAAAAGCAAAGGAGAAAAGGAAAGATATAAGCATCTGAATGCAGAGTTCCAAAGAATAACAAGGCGAGATAAGAAAGCCTTCCTCAGCAATCAATGCAAAGAAATAGAGGAAAACAATAGAATGGGAAAGACTAGAGATCTCTTCAAGAAAGTGAGAGATACCAAGGGAACATTTCATGCAAAGATGGGCTCGATAAAGGATAGAAATGGTCTGGACCTCACAGAAGCAGAAGATATTAAGAAGAGGTGGCAAGACTACACAGAAGAACTATACAAAAAAAATCTTTCCGACCCAGATAATTACAATGGGTGATCACTCACACTCACCTAGAGCCAGACATCCTAGAATAGGAAGAATCACTACAAACAAAGCTAGTGGAGGTGATGGAATTCCAACTGAGCTATTTCAAATCCTGAAAGATGATGCTGTGAATGTGATGCACTCAATATGCCAGCAAATTTGGAAAACTCAGCAGTGGCCACAGGACTAGAAAATGTCAGTTTTCATTCCAGTCCCAAAGAAAGGCAATGCCAAAGAATGCTCAAACTACTGCACAATTGCACTCATCTCACATGCTAGTAAAGTAATGCTCAAAATTCTCCAAGCCTGGCTTCAGCAATACATGAACCATGAATTTCCTGATGTTCAAGCTGGTTTTAGAAAAGGCAGAGGAACCAGAGATCAAATTGTCAACATCCACTAGGTCATGGAAAAAGCAAGAGAGTTCCAGAAAAATCTACTTCTGCTTTACTGACTATCCAAAGCTTTTGACTGTGTGGATCACAATAAACTGTGGGAAATTCTGAAAGAGAAGGGCATACCAGGTCACCTGACCTACCTCTTGAGAAAGCTGTATGGGTCAGAAAGCAACAGCTAGAACTGGACATGGAACAACAGACTGGTTCCAAATAGGAAAAGGAGTATGTCAAGGCTGTATATTGTCATCTGCTTATTTAACTTATATGCAGGGCACATCATGAGAAATGCTGGGCTGGAGGAAGCACAAGCTGGAATCAAGATTGCTGGGAGAAATATCAATAACCTCAGATATGCAGATGACAACACTGTTATGGCAGAAAGTGAAGAAGAACTAAAGAGCCTCTTGATGAAAGTGAAAGAGGAGAGTGAAAAAGTTGGCTTAAAGCTCAACATTTAGAAAACTAAGGTCATGGCATTCGGTCCTATCACTTCATGGAAAATAATAGATGGGGAAACAGTGGAAAGAGTGGCTGACTTTATTTTTCCGAGTTCCCAAATCACTGCAGATGGTGACTGCAGCCATGAAATTAAAAGACGCTTATTCCTTGGAAGGAAAGTTATGACCAATCTAGACAGCATATTAAAAAGCAGAGATATTACTTTGCCAACAAAGGTCCGCCTAATCAAGGCTATGGTTTTTCCAGTGGTCATATATGGATGTGAGAGTTGGACTATAAAGAAAGCTCAGCACCAAAGAATTGATACCTTTGAACTGTGGTGTTGGAGAAGACTCTTGAGAATCCCTTGGACTGCAAGGAGATCCAACCAATCCATCCTAAAGGAGATGGGTCCTGGGTATTCATTGAAAGGATTGATCTTGAAGCTGAAACTCGAATACTTTGGCCACCTGATGTGAAGAGTTGACTCATTGGAAAAGACCCTGATGTTGGGAAAGATTGAGGGCAGGAGGAGAAGGGGGTGACAGAGGATGAGATGGTTGAATGGCATCACTGACTCAATGGACTTGGGTTTGGGTGGACTCCAGGAGTTGGTGATGGACAGGGAGGCCTGGCGTGCTGTGGTTCATGGGGTGCAAAGAGTTAGACGCGACTGAGCAACCAGACTGAACTGATTATACTTGGGCTATTAGAAACACTGATGATGCAGCATTTCTTAAAAACAGTTCCACTATTGTCTTCTGCTCAAAATCAACAGGAAGTTTTGATAAATAGATGTTTTACATCTTAATTGCAGTCCTTCAAAACACATGAATTGTGATAACAATCTCTTATTGCTTTGGAATTTCTTTTATCTATATCAAGATATTTGGGGAATTTTCCTTTGCTTTATAATCCTTTGACATGGATCTTGTGAAATATAATGGACTTCATATGTGTGTGAGGGGTGATTGGGAGATAGCTTCATTTATTGGCTCTATAAACCTCTTATTTTGATTGTTGTTTTGTAGGAAAACAGAAAAATGAAGTCATTCCTTTGATAACAAAATTTCCTTTACTGATATAAATTTATTTTTCACTTGCTATTTCCATAAGTTTCTGTGTTCACAATGACTTTTTCACTTTAGTGCCAAGTCACTATGTAATCTCTTAGAAGATTTTTATACAGCAGTGAAACCCAACTCATGGAGGACAAACAGTGTGCACTCGTAACTCAATGCAGCTTAGGATATAACATCCAAGTTTTATAAGGAAACATAAATGTCTGAAGTGAAGTGAAGTGAAAGTCACTCAGTCATGTCCGACTCTTTGCAACCCCATGGACTATACAGTCCATGGAATTCCCAGGCCAGAATACTGGAGTGGGTAGCCTTAACCTTCTCCAGGGAATCTTCCCAACCCAGGGATCAAACAAGGGTCTCCTGCATTGTAGTCAGATTCTTTACCAATTGAATTATGAGGGAAGCCCAAACGCCTGAAAGTAGTTGTGAAAGTTACATGAAAGAACAAAGAGACAAAATTTCTCTTACTAAGTATCAAAATACACCATAAAACCATTCAGGTGAACACAGTGTTTTCTAAAACTTCTGCTTTATCTATAATTATATCCTAGTTTTCCAGCCTGCTATTAATTTCCTTCTCAGTTTTTCGTTTTTGTTTTTGTTTTGCTGGACGCTAAGGTCCAGGTGAGTTTCCCTGGTCACCAGCCTTCTGAATATTGTCCCACATCACTGCTGGAAAAGTAACACTTTTCATGACTCCACAGTTAGAGGATGACCGGAATGACCAGAAGCTCTGAGTTTGGCACTTTCTTAGACTTGGCCCTGTGTGCTTCTTCCTTTGGCTAATTTTAATCTTTATCTTTTCCCTGTAATAAACTATAACTGTGAGCATAACAGCATTCAGCAAGTTCTACAGGTTCCCCAAGTGAATTATCCAACCTAAGTGTGGTTTCAAGAACCCTAAGCTTGAAGTTGGTGTCAAAAGTCTTACTCCCTTGGACACATATATATGTATGGCTGAGTCTCTTACTGTCCACCTGAAACTACCACCACATTGTTAATCAGCTATACTCCAATATAAAAAAAATTAATAAAAAATAGATATTTAACAAAAAAGTCTTGCTCCCTCAAATTCCTCACTGTCCTTGATAGTTTCAGGGGCATCTGGGTTATGCTAGCATTGTAAAACCAGCTAAGAACCTTTCTATTGATTCACTTTATTAAGTTTTATTTTTCTGAATCATTGTCCATTTCAACTAAAATTTAAGATATATGTATTTAATGCTGACCCCAGTCTGTGTGATCACAAAGAGTTGGACATGACTGAGTGACTTTCACCTCACTTCACTACCTAATGATATTCTAAAAGAACTCTGCTTTTCCTCTAGTTGGATCCCATTTCTCAATCCAGTTATCAGTTCGCTTCCTTATTTTTGCATCTGACAGGAGAAATTTGTGTTGTACCAGCACATGCCTTGGAAAGACTTAAGTAATGCAAAAAATTGTCTTTTTTTTTTCTAATCTACTGACAAGCTCTAGTAATGCAAAGAAATGAAGGAGAAAGCAGCTGCCTCCCAGCTCAAATACTGATTTGTTCAAATGTTTCAACGCCTCATGACACAATAAAACCACCAAAATTTTTCTTTAAAGACAGTTTTTTCAGCTCTGCTGCTGCTGCTGCTGCTAAGTCGCTTCAGTCGTGTCCGACTCTGTGCGATCCCGTAGATGGCAGCCCACCAGGCTCCCCCCGTCCCTGGGATTCTCCAGGCGACCCCATGGACTGCAGCCCACCAGGCTCCTCTGTCCATGGGATTTTCCAGGCAAGAGTACTGGAGTGGGGTGCCATTGCCTTCTCCCTTATCAGCTTTAGTAAAGTACAATTTTTTATTAAAGAATTGAGATAAAATTCACCAGTTTCAACTGTTGAAACCCACATATACAGTTGTCTACGGCCACCTGCACAGTCGTCGTATGGAACATTTCTGTGACCCACGAGCAACGGTTCTTTCATGGCCCTTTGTGGTCAATCCCTTCCCCAGACTGCTGGCCTCAGAAGATCACTGATCTGATTTCTATCACTATAGTTTTGTGGTTTTTTTGTAGAATCTCATACAAAGGGAATCATGCAATACATAGCACTTTATTTGGCTTCTTTCTCTTAGATAATGCTTCTGAGCATGTAGTGCTATGGACACTAGTACTCTGTGGCTGCCCTGGTGGCTCAGATGGTAAAGAATCTGCCCTCAATGCGGGAGACCCAGGTTCGAACCTTGGGTTGGAAAGATCCCCTGGAGAAGGGAATGGCAATCCACACCAATATTCTTTCCTGGAGAAGAACATGGACAGAGAAGCCTGCCAGACTACAGACTATGGGCCACAAAGAGTTGGACACGACTGAGCAACTAACACGCACACACCCCAGTACTTCACTCCTTCTTGTTGCTAAGACGTACTCCGCTATACATGTGTGCCAGACTTTGTTTTCCATTCACCAGTTGATGGATGTATTTGGGTTGTTTCTGGCTTTTTTTCAGCTATGAATAAAGCTGCTGGGAAGATTTGTCTGCAACCTCTGGACATCTGTTATCATTTCTTTTGGATCAACGTCTAGGAGTGGTCATATGGTCAGTGTATGTTTAACTTTATAAGACGGTCTCAAACTGTTTTCTAAACTGTCTGTATGATTTTCATTCCCATCAGCAGTGTGTAAGAGTTCCAGCTGCTCCACATCCTCACCAAATTTGGTATTTTCAATCATCCTCTGTAGTTGCCATTAGACCCTTGAAGCCACTCGTCAGTGCTTTAGGGCTTACAGTCCAGTCTCTACGAAGACCCTGCAGCAGTCTGGGGGCAGAGAGGGCTCAAGCCCTCCGTCGTGTTGGGTAACCCCAATTCCATTTCTTCCATTAGTCTTAGAAATCTGCATCTGGCTTTTCTGGCCTCTCCTTCCTCCCAAGAATTGGCTTGTTTCTCCCGATGTGATTCTGCTTAACTGATGAGAAACAGAAAACTTCTGCTCCCCACTCTGCTCCCAAGAGTTAGGCTCTTCTTATTCCCTGTTCCTGATGAACCAGAAGGAACAGCTGGCGCCAGCTGTGTGTTTGCGTCTATCTATATCCCACTCACTTGTCCTGTCTCTTTGACTCTTCATCTACCTACATGGAGGTCTGTTTTGATACACTCTGAGGCTGTATGCGCATAGCACAAGTTCTAGAAGGAAACCCCACAAACGCATAACAATGCTTCCATTCTGGGAAGGAGAAAGATTTACTTTTCAACATGTAGGCTCATGTTGGTATTTTTAAGCAATATAATTAAAAGGAAAATAGCTATACTGCTAAAAAAAAAGTTTCCTCGTATTCCACATTTTGGGCATCCTTCTGCTCTAGGAACTTTCTATAGTTCTTCCTAGCTTTCCCCATGTCTCATTGAATTATTACTTATTATTTTTAAATATCACCTACACTTTCTGGAGGCCAGAGAAGACACTCAGAACTCCCAGGCAAAAGAATTGTGTGTAGCAAGACAGGCTGCTCCATATTCATTAGAGGTTCTCTGAGGAGACTCAATTTCTTCCTAAAAACGTTTAGAAGGAAGAGCATCCCATAAAGAGTCTAGACTGGCTTAACACTAATTTTTGTCTCTTTTCTTAGTGTCTCATTCAGTATAGTCCATGTCCTAGAAAGAAGAACTGTGGTTGAGATGATAAAAGCATTGTCTCCCAAACCACAGATAACCAGTTTTGGACAATAGTAGGCTGCCACCAGCCAATCCTTCTGGGAGAAGATGAAGGCTTCCTCCCCTTCCTTCCTCACCTCGCCTTACGTTATCTTGCTGATATCTCAAAGTGTCACCAGCTTCCCTTCATTGGCACACTGCCAAGACACCCAGGGACCTGGCTGGAGCCAGCACATGCTGTTTCTGCCTCCCAGGAATATTAATGAGCATCAGGTCAGCGACTGGGATGGCCAGGGCTGCCGCAGGAAAGAGCCAAGAGGTGAATATTCCTCACGTGCTCCTCAGCCTCACCACAGGAGGCCTCCCCCTCTCAGCAGGCAAGGTCTCCTCTTTGCTGATTGAATGCCTCCTCCCTGCAAATGGCCGTTAAAGCATGCTTGTGCCACCTGTCAATCAGCGCCTTCTCCATCCCTGGTTCTGTGCACACAGCTGCACAGGGTAAGCTGTGTCTTCTCCCTGGTCAGACACTGCGGGCAGCCAGGAAGACCAGGCACGGGGCTGGATCCACCCAGCAGGGACAAAGCAGCCCTCTTCTGGGGCTCTCACACTTCATCAAGAAGGCTTCTCAAGTCTCAGCCTCAGCCTCAGCCGTCTGCTATTCAGCCGTCCTGCCATTCGTATGCGTTTCTGAATATCGAGATCTCTTTGCATGTGCTGTTTCTCCAGTCTAAGCTGCCCTTCCTTATGCTTTTCTGCTTGTGAAATTCCCCCTTGTTCTTCAACACCCAGGTCAGTTGTCATCTGTGCAGTGCTTTCCTTTTACTCTTCCTGAGTTAATTTCACTCTTCTGGGCTCCTGAGGATTGTTTTTATTTCTGTTCCCTCTCTCTGCCTCCCCGACTGGAGTAGGACCTTGAGGGTAGAGACTGTGTTCATCACAGCCACCTTCCCAGACAAGGACTTGGCAACTGTTATTAAGAAGAATGGCGTGGCTCTTCCCCTGCTATCCTGAGATAGGCATTCTTATTGTGGAAACGAACCCAGAGAGAAAAGTTTCAATGGATCAGCCAGGTTTCACTACAGTTTTCTCCAAAGAGGATTTTGTGATTAATGATTTAAGTTACTTCTGCACACCAACCAGCAGGCACACCTTTACTGAAATGTTAAGCATTTAACAAACACCTACCACCCCACTGAGTCAGTGTGCTGAAGTCAGAAGTTCCAAGATTTAGTAACATGCCTGCCAGCTGGATCATCGGCCAGACCTTTCAACCACGCTACTCAGGAGAGAAAAAGCAAACCTTTCTTCCAAAGGATGCTGTACCGCTCCTAAATGTTTTTCCCTGGGGGTGTAGTATACATGACTGAATTTGAAGAATGTTTTTTCTGAACACCTGGAATGTAGTCTTCCGTATTTTCCAACAAGTAAATGCACAGCTTCATCTAGCAAACGATTTATATTAATAGATACTCATCTTTGCTGAAAGGGTTTCCTAGATAATATTGTGACTAAAGTTCATAATGATTCCAGGATTTTCTCTGCAAGCCCCCAATTTAAAACTATTCTAGGGGTACACTTTAAGGCTATTCAGTACAATTTAAGGCTATTCTGTACCTTCTCAGGGGTGCAGCTTTGGGACTCTATTGAATACCAAAATCTTAGCTTTGAGTGTCCAGACTTCCCAGATTAATGTCACCCAGCAGTCTCTGAAATGTTAATTTCAGTTAGTTCACTCCTCAAAAGGCTCCATGTTTATTTATTTGTTTGTTTAAAGAAAGTACTAATAAAACATGCCACCAAGTTGATTGTATCTTAAACCCAAGAGTCAAGCTGGATCTTTGATACTAAGCAAAGTCCTGTGTGGTTCCTGAGCACAAAGACTTTTTATGTTCCCCATTTCTTTGATTACAAGAAATAGCCTTCATTCAGCCTCATGGCCTTCCCTGAGGTCCAACGTTCAGATTCAAGCATGAGGAACAATAGTGCAGTTTTGGGCAAGGTCCTGGTTCTATATCAAGGGATGTGCTGTGCTTAGTTGCTCAGTCGTGTCTGACGCTTTGTGACCCCATGGACTGTAGCCCACCAGGCTCCTCTGTCCATGGGGATTCTCCAGGCAAGAATACTGGAGTGGGTTGCCATGCTCTCCTCCAGGGGATCTTCCCAACCCAAGGATGAAACCCAGGTCTTCTGCATTGCAGGAGGATTCTTTACTGTCTGAGCCACCACGGAAGCCCATCAAGGGATACCCTCGATAATATCTTTGAATTATTTTGTAAATACTGAAGCCCCCTCCAGGTAGGAGAAGTTAAGATCAATGATGGCATGCTGCCCCACAAGCATACTTTAACCCTAACCCTAACTCCAGACCAGTTGCAACCTGAAGGTTGATGATGCTGACTCCTACATACTTCACCACCAACCCATCAGAAGAATGTCCGCAAATTGATCACACCCTCTTTGAATCATAAAGCTTCTTACTATCCTCTCTAAGTTGGGACACATAGTCTTTTGAGGCGGGATCCCACTGTGTCCCCCTTTGTCTGGCAAAGTAATAAAGCTATCCTTTTCTGCTTCACTCAAAACTGTCTCCAAGGTTTGATTCAGTACCGGTATACAGAGAACATGAGCTTTCAGCATCATCTTGAAAAGATATTTGCATACCTATGTTCATAACAGCATTATTTACAATAACCAAGAGGTGGATGCAACCAAATATCTATCAGCTGGTGACTGGATAAACAAAATGTGGCATATATGTGCAATGGAATATTCTTCAGCCTTAAAAGGCAGGAAATCTTGTCACATGCTACAACACAGATGAACCCAGAGGACATCATACTAAATGAAGTCAGCCAGCCACAAAAGACAAATTTTGTATAATTCCACTTACATGACGTATCTAGAGTCATCTAATTCACAGAAAGACAAAGTGGCTTGGTGGTTTAATGGAGTTAACAGATCTGGAGATCTGTTGCACAGCAATGTAAATACACTTTACACTTACTGAACCATGTACTTGAAAATGATGAAGGCAGTAAATTTTATGTTGCCCATTTTTTTAAACCGCAAAGCAACAATAACAATAAAACAAAGCAAAGTTTCTTCAGGATCACTGGGTTTGTCCTTCTATTTTACAAATAGCCCGAAGATTTGCCTAAGGTCATCATCCACATTCAGGGTGACCTGACTCATGGCTGGATGCTTTTCTTATTCGAGCAACCTGCCTCTCCATCAGCTCTGGTGAGTTTCCCCTCCTCCTTCATTGGGGAAAGGAGGAGCCCAAGCCAGTGGTGGTCCCAAGCAGAGTCAGGGCAGGAGGAGAGGCCCCTCAATGCACTAAATTCTCATCAGTTCCACTCTCTTCTCTTCATCAGCCTCCTGGGTAGCTCTTTGTTATGTATTCAAGGCCCTATCTTCTTCTTCTTGTTTAATCACTCAGTCATGTCTGACTCTTTGCAACCCCATGGACTGTAGCACACCAGACTCCCATGTGCTTCACTATCTCTTGGAGCTTGCTCAAATTTATGTCCAACTGAGTCGGTGATGCCATCCAACCATCTCATCCTCTGTCATCCCCTTCTCCTCCTGCCTTCTATCTTTCTCAGCATTGGGGTCTTTTCTAATGAGTCGGCTCTTTGCATCAAGTGGCCAAAGTACTAGAGATTCAGCTTCAGCATCAGTCCTTCCAATGAATATTCAGGACTGATTTCCTTTAAGATTGACTGGTTTGATTTCCTTGCAGTCCAGGGGACTCTCAAAAGTTTTCTCCAGCACCACAGTTCAAAAGCATCAGTTCTTCGGCACTCAGCCTTTTTTATGGTCCAGCTCTCACATCTGTACATGATTACAGGAAAAACCATAGCTTTGACTAGACAGACCTTTGTTGGCAAAATAATGTCTCTGCTTTTTAATATGTTGTCTAGGTTGGTAATAGCTTTTCTTCCAAGGAGCAAGCGTCTTTTAATTTCATGGCTGCAGTCACTATCTGCAGTGATTTTGGAGCCCCCAAACATAAAGTCTGTCACTGTTTCCACTATTTCTCCATCTATTTGCCAAGAAGTGACAGGACCGGATGTCATGATCTTCGTTTTTTGAAAGTTGAGTTTTTTTTTTTTAATGATGCACCATCATTTTATTTAATTTATTTATTTTTTTAATTTTAATTTTATTTTTTTATTAAATTTATTTATTTTTTTAATTACAATACTGTATTTGTTTTGCCATACATTGACACGAATCAGCCACAGGTGAACACAATCTCCCAATGCCGAAGCCCCTCCCACCTCCCACCCCACATCCTCTCCCTGAATCATCCCGTGCACCCACCCCATGCGTCCTGCATCCTGTATTGAACATAGACTGGCGCTTCATTCTTACAAGATAGTATACATATTTCAATGCCGTTCTCCCAAATCATCCCACCCCCTCCCTCTCCCTCAGAGTCCAAAAGTCCGTTGAGTTTTAAGCCAACTTTTTCACTCTTCTCTTTCACCTTCATCGAGAAGCTTCTTAGTTCCTCTTCACTTTCTGCCATAAAGTTGGTGTCTTCTGCATACCTGAGGTTATTGATATTTCTCCCAGCAATCTTGATTCAAGCTTGTGATACATCCAGCCTGGCATTTTGCATAATGTACTCTGCATATAAGTTGAATAAACAGGGTGACAATATACAGCCTTGATGTACTCCTTTCCCAATTTTGAACCAGCCTGTTGTTCCATATTCAGTTCTAACTGTTGCTTCTTGACCTGCATACAGATTTCTCAGGAGGCAGGTAAGGTGGTCTGGTGTTCAGAAGCAAGAAAAAGTGGGAAGAATACACAGAACTATACAAAAATGGTCTTAATGACCAAGATAACCACGGTGGTGTGGTCACTCACTTAGAGCCAGACATCCTGGAGTGTGAAGTCAAGTGGCCTTAGGAAGCATCACTACAAACATAACTAGTGTATATAATGGGGAGCTATTTAAAATCCTAAAAGATGATGCTGTTAAAGTGGAGCTCTCAATGTGTCAGCCAATTTGGAAAGCTCAGCAGTGGCCAGAGGACTGGAAGAGGTCAGTTTTCATTCCAATTTCAAAGAAGGGGAGTGCTAAAGAATGTTCAAACTACTGGACAGTTGCACTTATTTCGCATGCTAGTGAGGTTATGCTCAAAATCCTTCATGCTAGACTTCAGCAGTAAGTGAACTGAGAACTTTCAGAACTTCCAGATGTCCAAGCTGGATTTAGAAAAGGCAGAGGAACCAGAGATCAAATTGCCAACATCTGCTGGATCATAGAGAAAGCAAGGGAATTCCAGAAAAACCTCTACTTCTGCTTCACTGATTACATGAAAATCTTTGACTGTGTGGATCACAACGAACTTTGGAAAATTCTCAAAGAGATGGGAATACCAGACCATCTTACCTGTCTCCTGAGAAACCTGTATGTGGGTCAGGTAGCAACAGTTAGAACCTTACACAGAACAACTGACTGATTCAAAACTGGGAGAGGAGTATGACAAAGTTGTATTGTCACTGTGTTTATTTAACTTCTATGCAGAGCACATCACGGAGAAGGCAATGGCACTCCACTCCAGTACTCTTGCCTGGAGAATCACATGGATGGAGGAGCCTGGTGGGCTGCAGTCCATGGGGTCGTTAAGAGTCAGACATGACTGAGCGACTTCACTTTCACTTTTCACTTTCATGCATTGGAGAAGGAAATGGCAACCCACTCTAGTGTTCTTGCCTGGAGAATCCCAGGGATGGGGGAGCCTGGTGGGCTGCCATCTATGGGGTCGCACAGAGTCGGACACGACTGAAGCGACTTAGCAGCAGCAGCAGCAGCAGCAGAGCACATCATACAAAATTCTGGGCTGGATGAATCATAAGCAGGAATCAAGATTGCCAGGAGAAATATCAATAATCTCAGATATGCAGGTCATACCACTCTAATGGCAGAAAGTGAAGAGGAACTAAAGAGCCTATTGACAAGGGTGAAAGAGGAGAGTGAAAACGTTGGCTTAAAATTTAACATCCCCAAAATGAAGATCATGGCATCTGGTCCCGTCACTTCATGGCAAATAGAAGGGGGAAAAAGTGGAAGCAGTGACAGATTTTATTTCCTTGGGTTCCAGAATCACTGTGGATGGTAACTGCAGTCATGAAATTAAAAGACACTTGCTCCTTGGAAGGAAAGCTAAACCTAAACAGCATATTAAAAAGCCAAGACATCACTTTGCCAACAAAGGTCCATATAGTCGAAGCTATGGTTTTTCCAGTAGTCATGTATGGATGTGGGAGTTGGGTCAAACAGAAGGCTGAGCACTAAAGAATCGATGCTTTTGAATTGTGGTGCTGGAGAAGACTTTTGGGAGTCCCTTGCACAGCAAGGAGATCAAATCAGTCAGTCCTAAAGGAAATCAACCCTGAATATTCATTGGAAGGACCGATGTTGAAGCTGAAGCTGAAGCTCCAATACTTTGGCCGCCTGATCCGAAGAGCCCACTGATTGGAAAAGACCCTGTTGCTGGGAAAGATTGAAGGCTGGAGGAGGAGGAGGTGACAGAGGATAAGATGGTTAGATAGCTTCACCACCTCAATGGACATGAGTTTGAGCAAGCTACGGGAGATAGAGAAGGACAGGGAAGCCTTGTGTTCTGTAGTCCATGAGGTCACAAAGTCAGATACAAACTAGTGGCTGAACAACATCATTGGAAGCAAACACTGCATAGTGACTTAAGCTTAAACTTGGGGTCAGGATTAAATTCTAGTCTATAGGCTTTATCTCTGTAGCCTTGCTTCCCAGGTGGCTCAGTGGTAAAGAATCCACCTGCCAAAGCAGAAGGTGCTAGTTCGATCCCTGGGTCAAGAAGCTCCCCTGGAGAAGGAAATGGCAACCCACTGCACTATTTTTGCCTGAAAAACCCCATGGATAGAGGAATCTGATGGGCTACAGTCCGTGGAGTCACAAAAGAGTCGGATAGGCCTTAGCAATTGAGCAACAACTGTAGTCTTAGATAGTCACTTATCTCACTCAGTCTTGCTTAAAGAAAAATAAAGATAACAGAATCTAGTGTTGAAAATGTGATGAGATAACGCAGCTCTTAGCCTAAATCCCAGTACAATGTAAGCAGTCTTTGGAGCACTTGGAAATAGGACTTTTTTTCAATAATACGGGTGTCATCTGCTCCAGCAGAGTTTGATCATTTACTAGATGTACACTGCACACACAGTCTATGCATTCCAGCCTTTGCCTCTGTCTTACTTGTCTCTTCTCCTTTTCTAGAGCCTCTTTGGCAAATCCCACCGAGGCCCAGATCGAAGCCGTCTCCTTGAAAATTTCATCCATGCTCTCAGCAGGAATGCATCTTTGCTAGAGGTTGATTTATGAAGCCTGGGCTAGCTGTAAAGACAGTGTTCCAGATGGGGGTGGCTGAATGTGTCCTCAGGTGATTATGGAATGCAGGAGGCTCTGGGACTTGAGAGAAGGGCTTAGTCTTTCTCTGGCACTTTGGAAACTTCTTTGAGCAGATCCGTTTCTTCTTTTCATGAGGAATTCTTAAGGAATCCATGAGACCCCAAGGGGGCACCTATATGACCTAATTTGTCAGCTACTACAAGCCTTGGAGAAGAAGGAAGCTTTCTCAAGGATATTGCCTGGGCGTTCCTACCAGGCTGCCAGCTGTGTTTCCCAGTAAGCGACCCTGGGTGGTGGGAATGGCTCCCTCTGCACCATCTTGGGTCCATAGGCCTGATCGTTACCCCTGCCTCCCCTACTTGTGTTCAGATCCAAAGGTTTAGGCTAATTCTCCTTTCCTACACACACAGCAACTTCTGCCTTGGATTCTCTTATGCCTTGTAGTTCCTCTCTTGGGGTATGATTCCAGTCACTCTTGTGTGATTATTGTTTGGTTTATAATTTGCTCCTCCACTGGATTAGAAACTCATTCAGTGCAAAGATTATGCTAGACTGATTTCTCTTTTCTGTGCAGAGCCAAGCACGGTACCTAGCTATGCTTGGCACCTCGCAGTTTGTGTTAACTTTATTGTTATAATAGTGAAACTAACAACCACCAATCACCATGTTGCGTGATCTGTCTGGCCCAGTCCTAAGTGCTTTTCGTACATTATCTCAGGTAATTCTCATGTCTGTTCTGAAAAGGAAACTTTGCTACTCTCCACTTAAAGATGAGCCCTGGAGGCTTAGAGAGGATAAGTGACTTGGCTAAGGTCATAGAGCAAAGAAAAGATAGAGCTGGGATTTTAGTTCATCTCTGCTTGACTGGATAGATGCATGGATGGCCAAGCAAAACACATACAGACACATTATCTCCTTTGCAAAAATTTCACCTCACACCTGAAACAAGCCACACAAACCTTAGAACACTTGACTCCTCTTAGACAACTTGACCCAGCATCGTGATGTGGACTGCTTGTTTGGAGGCTCCACTGGTTCAGACCCAGATTGCAGCTGGCCACATTTATAAGATCCTGAACTATACAAGGTGATCTGAATGTGGCTTCTGTCCTTCCTCTGGCTTCATCTTCATCATTGGCTCAGATTGCTCTCTAAGCTCCAGGAGGGCAGGCACTTTGTCTCTCCCAGAGCCATGCTTGAACCTGACAGGCGCTCAATAAATTACCATTATTATGTTCAATCTGCTCCTTGGTGTGCTTATATCTTCCTAGCATCATTAGCAAGAACTATGAAGGCTCTGCACAAAATTCAGGGCTAAATAAATCTCCATAGATGCAAACACACAAAAGAAATATTTCTTCAATGCATGGGAAGATCCATCTGATTAAACTTGGCTCTATATTTAAGCATATAGGCAGAGTACATCATGGGAAATGCCAGGCTGGATGAAGCACAAGCTGGAATCAAGACTACTGGGAGAAACACCAATAATCTCAGATATGCAGATGACATCACCTTTATGGCAAAAAGTGAAGAAGAACTAAAGAGCCTTTTGATAAAATTGAAAGAAGAGAGTGAAAAAGTTGGCTTAAAACTCAACATTCAGAAAACTAAGACCATGGCATCTTCATGGCAAACAGATGAGGAAACAATGGAAACAGACTTTATTTTCTTGGGCTTCAAAATCACTGCAGATAGTGACTGCAGCCATGAAATTAAAAGACACTTGCTCCTTGGAAGAAAAGCTATGATGAATTTAGACAGCATATTAAAAAGCAGAGACATCACTTTGCCAACAAAGGTCCATCTAATCAAGGTTATGGGTTTCTCAGTAGTCATGTACAGATGTGAGAGCTGGACGATAAAGAAAGCTGAGTGCCTGAGAATTAATGCTTTTGAACTGTAGTGTTGGAGAAGACTCCTGAGGGTCCCTTAGTGGCAAGGAGCTCAAACCAGTCAATCCTAAAGGAAATCAATCCTGAATATTCATTGGAAGGACTGATGATGAAGCTGAAACTCCAGTACTTTGGTCACCTGATGTGAAGATCTGACTCATTAGGAAAGACCCTGATGCTGGTGAAGACTGAAGGCAGGAGAAGGGGTTGACAGAGGATGAGGTGGTTGGATGGTATCGCCAACTCAATGGACATGAATTTGGGCAAGCTCTGGGAGAAAGTGAAGGACAGGGGAAGCCTGGCATGCTGCAGTCCATGGAGTTGCAGAGTCGGACCTAACTGAGCGACTGAGCAACAACTATGTATCAGCAGATCCATGATCATAATTCTGAAATTAACAACCAGCCACTTCAGATGAACTTCTGTGAAGTGCTGGTGACACCATGTGGCTGTGAGATGAAACACAGTCTGGGTTTTTGTCAAGGCAGAAAAGAAATTGTGGGGGTGGTGGGGAGGTGGAGGAAACCATCAACAGTAACACAGCTGTAAGTTTAGAATTAAGTGGTTCTGGCACAATCACAGCCATAGTGATAACACCAAAAACTGATGTTATTGAGGATTTCCTGTGTTCCAGGCAAACTACTCCAAGAGCTCATTTAAGAGTCACAGTGGATACAGAGTCACAGGTGGATGTTCACAGGTGGAATAACCAGCTGCTGCTGCTGCTAAGTCACTTCAGACGTGTCCAACTCTGTGCGACCCCAAAGACAGCAGCCCACCAGGCTCCACCATCCCTGGGATTCTCCAGGCAGAGGCTGACTTTTAAAAAAATGCATTTCACTGAATTATAGTTGATTTACAATGTTGTGTTAGTTTCTGGTGTACAGCAAAGTGATTTGGTTATATATATATGTATATACATATATTTATCCTTTTTCCTATTCTTTTCCATTATGGTTTATTACAGGCTACTGGGTATAGTTGCCTACTATGCAGTGGGACTTTGGTTTGTGTTTGCTAACACCCAAATCCCAAGCCATCCCTCCCCCAGTGCTTCTCTCTCTTGCAATCTCAAGTCTCTTCTCTATGTCTGTGGCCTGCTTCTGCTTCATAGATATGTTTATTTGTGTCGTATTTTAGATTCCACATACAAGGGATATCTTACGATATTTGTCTTTGTCTGACTTACTTCACTTAGTATTATAATCTTTTCTAGTTCCATTCACGTTGCTGGCAAATGCATTGTTTTATTCTTTCTTATGACTGAGTAGCATTCCGTTATCTATGGGTATATATTGATATATATACCACATTGGCTTTATCTGTTCATCTGTGGATGGACAGTTAGGGGGCTTCTGTGGCTTGATTATCGTAAATAGTGCTGCTATGAATATTGGGGTGTCGGTATATTTTTAAATTAGAGTTTTCTCTGTATTTATGCCCAGAAATGGGATTTCTGGATCACATGGCAACTCCATTGTTAGTTTTTCTTAAGGAACCTCCATACTGTTTTCCACAGTGGCTGCACCAATTTACTTTCCCACTAACTGTGTAGAAGAGTCCCTTTTCTCCATACCCTCTCCAGCATTTGCTATCTGTAGACCTTCTAATGAAGGCCATTTTGACCAACGTGAGGGGATATCTCATTATCATTTGACTTGCATTTCTCTAGTAATTAGCAATGCTGAGCATTTCTCATGTGCCTAGTGGCCATCTTCATATCCTCTTTGGAGAAATGTCGATTTCGCAGAGACTGACTTTTTGAATGTGAGACTCTGAAGGACTATGCCTGGTAGGAAAGAGTTAGAAGCACTCAGCTAATCATGGTTATGTTAGTGATCTTTATACCAGCCATGAGCAATGAATAATAGCAGCTGCAAAGGTCATAATAATGATAATCTGAAGGGCAGCATTATGATAAGAGAACAGTTTCAGTGGGTTCTCCTTGCGTTTCAGTGGAGCAGTAGGCCCCTTAAGATTGTGTTCAGAGAGACAGGTGAGCAGCTAAGCAAAGTTGTGGCAGAGTCTCACAGCTCCCTCCGCAAGCCTAACTTTCCCACCAAATTGTAGGTACAGAAGCTGAAACCAAGAGTGTGACGATGTGCTGAGCCCCCAATAAGTACCAAACAGGTTCAAGACACCAGGGAGAAAGAAAAATCCCAAGTAGTGTGACATTTAATGCATTGCCTCAGCCTAGCAGAGAAATGCAAAACCGTGACTAGCAGACTCTAACAACTTCAACAAACAGAGAGGTCAGTTTTCCACTAGAGAGAAGACTGGTGGAGCAAGTAACCAGAACTCACTCTATTACTGGCCCATCGAGAGGCTGAGCTAGAAGAATTCTGCGGCGACACAAAGACTGGGAAGGAAGCAACCCATCTCACAGAGAAAGATCATGTTTAAGTCTACAGTTCATACTTTTAAAAGCTGAGCTTCTCAGGTTCATATTGATAAATTTTAGTTTTAAAAATAACGTTTGTTTCCCCAGTGGAGAGAATAGCTTTATTTCATTTTAATTTTACAAGAGATTGATGATCATTATAAAGAAGCTTAAGTGCAGAAAAGTAATACAATATATAAATTCAGCAGTGTTCCTGTCACTCGACCATCATCTGTGTATTTCTCTATGCATATATATACAAGAATAGTTTAAGAAAATAGATTTATTGTGTTAACACATATCTTTCTACATTATTGCTTTTCAGTTCAGTTCAGTTCAGTCACTCAGTCATATCTGACTCTTTGTGACCCCATGAATCGCAGCACGCCAGGCCTCCCTGTCCATCACCAACTCCTGGAGTTCACTTAAACCCACGTCCATCGAGTAGGTGATGCCATCCAGCCATCTCATCCTCTGTCGTTCCCTTCTCCTGCTCCCAATCCCTCCCAGCATCAGAGTCTTTTCCAGTGAGTCAACTCTTCGCATGAGGTGGGCAAACTACTGGAGTTTTAGCTTTAGCATCATTCCTTCCAAAGAACACCCAGGACTACTCTCCTTTAGAATGGACTGGTTGGATCTCCATTGCTTTTAGGTGCTGTCTAATAATCATAGTCATAAGCTGGAATCAAGATTGCCGGGAGAAATATCTTTAACCTCAGATATGCAGATGACACCACACTTATGGCAGAAAGTGAAGAAGAACTAAAGAGCCTCTTGATGGAAGTGAAAGAGGAGAGTGAAAAAATTGGCTTAAAATTCAACATTCGGAAAACTAAGACCATGGCATCCGGTCCCATCACTTTATGGCAAATAGATGGGGAAACAATGGAAACAGTGACAGACTTTATGCTTTTGGGCTCCAAAATCACTGGAAATGGTAACTGCAGCCATGAAATTAAGACACTTGCTTCTTGGAAGAAAAACTATGACAAATCTAGACAGCATATTAAAAAGCAGAGACGTTACTTTATCAACAAAGGTCTATTTAGTCAAAGCTATGGTTTTTCCAGTAGTCATGCATGGACGTGAGAGTTGGACTATAAAGAAGGCTGAGCACTATAAGAAGGTGAGCTGTCAAGAATTGATGCTTTTGAACTGTGGTGTTGGAGAAGACTTGAGAGTTCCTTGGACTGTAAGGAGATCCAACCAGTCCATCCTAAAGGAAATCAGTCCTGAATATTCACTGGAAGGACTGATGCTGAAGCTGAAACTCCAATACTTTGGCCACCTCATGCGAAGAGTTGACTCATTGGAAAAGACCGTGATGCTGGGAAAGATTGAAGGTGGGAGGAAAAGGGGATGACAGAGGATAAGATGGTTGGATGACATCACTGGCTTGATGGACATGAGTCTGAGTAGACTCCAGGAGTTGGTGATAGACAGGGAAGCCTGGCGTGCTGCAGTCCATGGGGTCGCAAAGAGTTGGACGCAACTGAGCGACTGAATTGAACTGAACTGAACCGAATAGTCATAGGGGATTTCCCTGATGCCTCACCAGCAAAGAATCCACCTGCAATTCAGCAGGCACAGGAGACCCGGATTCAGTCCCTGGGTCAGGAAGATTCCCTGAAGGAAGGCATGCAAAGCATTCCAGTGTTCTTGCCTGGAGCTGGGAAGCTACATTCTGCAGGACTACTAAGAGGCGTGACTGCGGTGACTGAGCGCACTCGCGTGCAGCAGTAGCACAGGGGAATGTTTTCGCAACGAACTCCAGAAATGTCTTTTGTCCTGTCTACCTATCTATCGATCTCTGAAGTATTCGAGAAATTAAATACTAGATCAAAGTGCCCTTTTTGTGGTCGGCTCTTAAAATTGTCTTCAGCCTATGCTTGTGTGTTACTGCTTTTGTACTGAGAAGTTCTTTGAGAAATGTTCAACCCTTTGTTTTAAGGAAAGGTTAGATGCTAAGCAGATTGGAACGTGGGACAGAATAACACAAGATTTTGGAATTCATTTGGCCACTTCAGTTAATAAATGGAAAGGTAGGCATAGGGCTCTTGAAATCAAGTTCAGAAGCCCGGAGCTGCTCCCTCCGCCCGCCTGCGCTGGTCTCTCTGATGCCGCCCTCCGGTGGTGGTCAGCTGTCAAGGCTGCACCCTGCCCCCTGCAGTCCTGTCTACCTTTCCTTTTCCCCTTCGCTTGGGTTCTTGAAGGGCACTGCTAAAGCAAGAGGAAGAATATTAAAATATTCTTCTTATTAATATTCTTTAATATTAAAATATTAAAAGGGAGAGAAGCCTTCTTTTTAGTCACGTAGATTCTGAGTCTAATAAAATAGTTTTTAATAAGGAGAAGAAAAGTGAAAGTGAAGTCGCTTAATCGTGCCCGACTCTTAGCGACCCCATGGACTGTAGCCTTCCAGGCTCCTCCGTCCATGGGATTTTCCAGGCAAGAGTACTGGAGTGGGTTGCCATTACCTTCTCCAAAGGAGAAGAAATCCACCCCTTTTACAGCATCTTTCCAAACCCCTCTTCTTTATCCCACGCTCTCTCTCTCTCTCTTCCCACGCCCCGCCCCCTCCCCCAACAAACACACATTCACACATACATACCAAAATCATATCATTAGCTGTGGCACATTCTCCCTATTGCTGACATTCTGATTGCTCCGAGTTTTTCATTTTTATGAACTTATTTTGATGGACAGCTCTGTATGTATAGCTTTATGTAGCTTGATAAATTAAAAGGCTCTTTTTTTTTTTTTTTTACTTTGTTGAGAGCAGAGAGGCTGCTATTAGAAGCTGGAAGAGCTACTCCCAAAGAGAATTCTTCCAGACTGAGGGCAACAATAGCCTGCTTTCATGACTAGGTGAAAACAGGGTCACACAAAGTGGCAAAAGGATCACTCCTGCCCGAATGCCCACAGCCCAGGGCTCTGCCTCTGGCGGCATGGTGCCCCTTTAGCCCTGAGGGTGAGCAGTGTGGCAGGGTGGCCATGCCATCAGGAGACAGCCACACCTGCTAGGCGGCCGAGACCTTCAGAACACCCCTCGGAGAGCAGGAGGCCCAGGCAGCAGGCACACGGAGCGGGAGACACATTCACGCTACTGTGTGAGAGCTCTCATGGTGGGTCCACTAGGGATGACAGAAATAATCTAGGGAGAATCTGAATAGGTGGAATTGTTGTTCAGTCGCTAAGTCATGTCCAGCTCTTTGCAACCCCATGGACTGCAGCATGCCAAGCTTCCTTGTCCTTTACTATCTCCTGAAGTTTGCTCAAACTCGTGTCCATTGAATCAATCATACTATCTAACCATCTCATCCTCTGCCATCCCCTTCTCTTCTTGTCCTCAGTCTTTCCCAGCATCAGGGTCTTTTCCATGAGTTGGCTCTTTGCACCAGGTGGTCAAAGTACTGGAGTTTCAGCTTCAGCATCAGTCCTTCCAGTGAATGTTCGGGGTTGGTTTCCTTTAGAATTGACTTGTTCAATCTCTTCACTGTCCACCACTGAAATAAAATATGCATTATCACTTTTAATGTAATAGTTTTCAGAAGCCAGTGTTTAGCTGCAGAAACAAGGCCCATAGCTATTGTTTAATGTATATACTGCCTCATGGAAACCCCAAAACAACTTTACATAGTGAAACATCTTAGTATTTTAATCTTAGGGAGGGCAGGCATGTGGAGCATGGAGCAGTTAAGTAACCTGTTTGTAGCCAAACAGCTAGGAAGTGCCAGGATGTGGATTTGCAGCTAGTCTTGGGGAGTTCAAAATTCTTGCTCTTATCTTTAGGTTATACTGTTTGCTTTCTCGTTAAATAGCAATTCACTTAAGGTGAAAATCAAGTAGAAGTTGATCAACTTTATCATCAATTCTTTTTTTTTTTTTTGTTTTTTTATCTCTATTATTCGTTGAGTGAAGGGGCTATACTCTTCTCATTTATACATTAGGTACCCATATAGTCATTTGCTTTTTCTTCTGGAGTTTCTGAAATATTTGATGCATCTTTAGACCTGATATTTTGTTATATTTTTAGTTAATAATCTCTTAAGAAATAGCTTCTTAGATAATTTCACCATCATCTTTCATCTCTAAGGAATAACACTGAACCATAGTGGGAAAGTTACAGTTGCCCATAAAATAACCACTTTCAAGAAGAAATTTGACTCAGATTGGTGGCTATCAGGAGCAATTCAGTTCTGATGAACAGCATCCAGGGTACTCATCTCTTCTGTTGAAAGTTCCTCATGAAGTATAGCTGGATTCTTTTATCTCTTTTCCATGGTGTCCGTTCACCAATATTCACCTCTCCCTAGAGGCAATTTTGTAAACACCTCCTCTCAGTCGCTGTCTTGTCTCTGAAGGAAGAAACACTGGGGAACTTGATCAGTTTTTCAAGGAAAGTCTTTGGGAATTATTCCTTGAGTAACTTTATCATGGGAAATAGATGGAGAAACAGTGGAAACAGTGTCACACTTTATTTTTTGGGCTCCAAAATCACTGCAGATGGTGACTGCAGCCATGAAATTAGAAGACGCTTACTCCTTGGAAGGAAAGTTATGACCAACCTAGATAGCATATTCAAAAGCAGAGACATTACTTTGCTGACTAAGGTCTGTCTAGTCAAGGCTATGGTTTTTCCTGTGGTCATGTATGGATGTGAAAGTTGGACTGTGAAGAAGGCTGAGCACCCAAGAATTGATGCTTTTGAACTGTGATGTTGGAGAAGACTCTTGAGAGTCCCTTGGACTGCGAAGGAGATCAGCCCTGGGATTTCTTTGGAAGGAATGATGCTAAAGCTGAAACTCCAGTACTTTGGCCACCTCATGAGAAGAGCTGACTCATTGGAAAAGACTCTGATGCTGGGAAGGATTGTGGGCAGGAGGAGAAAGGGACGACCGAGGATGAGATGGCTGGATGGCATCATGGACTCGATGGATGTGAGTCTGAGTGAACTCCGAGAGATGGTAATGAACAGGGAGGCCTGGCGTGCTGCGATTCATGGGGTCGCAAAGAGTTGGACACGACTGAGCGACTGAACTGAACTGAACTGAACTTCATCCTGACTGAACTCATTCTCTGATGCTGTGGCTTTCAATTATTTTTGCTGAAATCGATCACCTTTGTTAACTTTGGTCTGGAGTTATCGTTCATGAAGACTTCTGAAAAGATTCTTTTATTTTTTTAGCCGAGTAGCATGTGGGATCCTCATTCCTCAACCAGGGATTGAATCCATTTCCCCTGCAGTGGAAGTGCAGAGTCTCAACCACTGGGCCACCAGGTAAGCCCCTGAAAAGATTTTTTCTGAATCACTGAAGGCAAGCAAATTAAACCTGAAGTGGAGAAAATCTTCATGGTTTCGTGGCTAACTAAATGAGAGTCACAGAATACAGAAAGAAGACCCAAAGTTTAGTTTGGGTGACACTGGCCACAAGGCTTGGGCCACAAGGTGACGTCTGTGGGACTGCTTGGCCTGGATTTCGTTTACAGTGGCTATCTGTTGTTCCTGAAAAGAAATGAATTGAGATAATGGAGTTTACCTCAGGAGAGTTACTTCTGCAGCAGAAAATGTGCTGCTGCTGCTGCTGCTGGTGAAGTCGCTTCACTCGTGTCTGACTCTGTGCGACCCCATGGACTGCAGCCTACCAGGCTCCTCCGTCCATGGGATTTGCTGGGCAAGAGTACTGGAGTGGGGGTGCCATTGCCTTCTCTGAGAGAATGTGCAGAGCACATCTTTCTGATGGGCTACAGATATTACGACATCACGAGCTCGTGTCAGGTCAGGTTTGCTCCAAATGGCTCACGAGTCCTAAGACGTTTTGTCTTGGCTAACTTTTTCTTTTTATATAAATTTATTTATTTTAATTGGAGGTTAATTACTTCACAATACTGTATTTGTTTTGCCATACATCAACATGTATCCGCCACAGGTATGCACGTGTTTCCCATTTGCCACAGAGCCACACTGAGCTGGATCCTCTCCATAGATTTCCTGACAGTATTTGCTGAGTAGAATTTCCTGTACGCATTACTTGTTCCTCTCCTAGAGAATTGTTCGCAAGACTTTTATCCTGACTGATCGAATGCTTGAAACTTTTTATCTCCAGATGGCTTTATTTAACTAGACTTACCTACTATTATTTGCAATGACATTTGCTGAGAAATTTGTTCTTGGTTTAAAGTTCCTTATTTGGTTTGGGAGCTTTAGCCCTGACAATGACAGTTGCTTTTGGTATTCTGAAGGGATCTAGTGACAAGTGCTAATGTGCCCCAAGGCGTGTTCTCCAGGTACTGCCCTGCAGAAACTCTTCAGTAAACCTGACTACTCGTGAGGAGTACACCTAGCAATCTCTGCCCTGGAGCTCGCCCTTATGCCATGGTTATATTTTCCAGATATCAAGATTTGTGTAGTTTTATCATTTCTCATTGAGTCAACAACCTACTCTTTGGATCCTGCCTCTTTGGGTAGTTTTCCTCTAAACATCTTGACCTTTGTGCATTATTTTTCTAAATGAACTCTCTCAGCATCTCTTCTCTAGCCAATCCCATTGATGGAAGCTTCTCTTTCTAAGGCCTTCTCTTGGTAACTATTAGTATATTCTATATGTATCATTGAAGTACTTCTTTCAGATAAAAACTATTGGGGAGTTTCCTCTTGAGTTCTATCAATTTGACTCTGATGCTCTTTAATAGACTTGAGGAATAATGTCTTGGTCAACCTCTTTTCTACATGGTAATCCCCCTGAAGGAGCTGCCTGGGAAATTGGGCCCCTTTACATTTGTCTGTTGGTGAAATATCTATTGATATCACTTGAGGAAGTGTGCCTTAATTATCCTTTGTAAAATTATATATATTAATTAAATTTATTATATGTACATATTTTAAGCATTGCTTTTTGAAGACCTATTTCATAAATACCCTTATCCAAGGATCTCAGGGCTCTTGACCTAATTATTTTGTGACTAATTTTATTCATAGAATCTTTCAAGTCAGCAGCCGATTTTGGGGGCATCTCATAAACACCAGTTTCATGCACTGATTGTGACAGTGATGAATACTGAGGAATTTTTTTCCCCTGGCTAACTTTTCTCACAAAATTGCTTTCTATCGGCTGTTACTCATGAGCATTTTCCCTAGCCAGGCTCATCTGCAGAATTTATCTCCACAGTGATAATTCTTGCAAAGTCTCTCCTCAGCTAGCTGTATTCATGTAGCTCGTTTTTCAGATAAATGACCTGAGGTAATTCATTCTGGCCCATTATGGACTTGGAAAAGTCCACTGGTGGCGTTTTTGGGGTAGTAGGGAATAATTGCAGTCTGACTGAAAACAGACATGTGTTTCATCACAGGGGCAATGATTTCTGATCAGCTTCTCCCTTCTTGGCATTATGTATGCAGACTTTTCTTTTATGGTACCTCTTGTGGGGCAATTTTTGCCCCAATAATTGGTATCTGGGAACTGTATTTCCTCATGAAATATTTGATTATTCCATTTCACTTTGGCTAAACTTATCTACAAGTGTAATATTTTTTTATACATTATCTTTGGATGCTATCATTTTAGTCAGGGAGGTCATCCTTCTTGACGATGGCAACCAGAAAAAGAATTTTTTTATTTTGTAATAATTAATTTGAGGAGGAAAGACCCAAGAAATTCCATCCAGTGTCAGGATAACTTCTGACCATGGCTTCCAAAAGTCTACTTTCTGGGAACACTTAATAGGACTTTGTTCCATCTGTGACATCCAGATTGCCTGTTGTTGAAAGTTATCAGAAGGAGTTTCTTCTTGACAAATAGAACTTGAACATAGACATAGAAAGACCCAGAAACCTCCCCTGTGCTAACAGGAGAGATGCCGCAGGGCTCAGCTGTGAGCCATCCCTGGGGAGCTGTAGGCACATGCATTGAGCTCTCGTCATGCAAATCATAGCTTTAATCCTGCCCAGAAAAGTCACTCGCTGGCTTTTCTTTGCTGATAGGCATCCTCTTATAGCCACATTATCAGCTGACTTAAGCCATTTCATTTTCATATTCTGAGAATGTGTGGTTGTGATATCACAGCTGCTGCATTTGTTCTGCCAAAGTCACTCTTCATGTGGTCTCTCCAAAGATAGAAAAGGGGGATCTATTCTACCCTACAGGATACTATTCAAACTTTTGAAAAATATTTACAATCTACATAAAAATATAACATGAAGTTACTAGGTACTGATTATTCAAAAGAATGTTTTCACTGGAAAGTCTTACTCGGTCACTAGGAAGAGCTTTAGTGATGGATTTTATCACTTATATCACTTATAACAGTGTCTCTGAAGGATCTAACATGAATTTTTGAAGTATCCTGTTTGGATTGTAAATGCCTAGAGTGTCGATTAATTTGGCTGATAATCAAGACAATAGAATATACATGAGTGAGCTTAAATGCTTCTGGATAACAATGATCACTGGGAAGCTCTTTGAAGATTTCATTTCCTATCTGAGAGGTAAAAAAGACTGCAAATGATTTGGAGCAAAATATCCAAAGACTAGAGATCTCTTCAAGAAAATTAGAGATACCGAGGGAACACTTCTTAGAAAGATAGGCACAGTTAAGGACAGAAATGGTATGGACCTAACAGAAGCAGAAGATATTAAGAAGAGGTGGCAAGAATACACTGAAGAACTATACAAAAAAGCTGTTAATGACCCAGATAACCATGATGGTATGATCACTCACCTAGAGCCAGACATCCTGGAGTGTGAAGTCAAGTGAGCCTTAGGAAGTATCACTGTGAGCAAAGCTAGTGGAGGTGATGGAATTCCAGCTGAGCTAGTTCAAACCCTAAAAGATGATTCTGTGAAAGTATTGCACTCAATATGCCAGCAAATTTGGAAAACTCAGCAATGGCCACAGGACTGGAAAAGGTCAGTTTTCACTCCAGTCCTAAAGAAAGGCAATGTCAAAGAGTGCTCAAAGTACCGCACAATTGCACTCATCTTACACGCTAGCTAAGTAATTCTCAAAATTCTCAAGCCAGGCTTCAACAGTATATGAACCATGAACTTCCAGTTGTTCATGCTGGTTTTAGAAAAGGCAGATGAACCAGAGATCAAAATGCCAACATCCATTGGATCATAGAAAAAGTGAGAGAGTTCCAGAAAAACGTCTACTTCTGCTTTACTGACTACACAAAAGCCTTTGACTGTGTGGATCACAACAAACTGTGGAAAATTCTTCCAGAGATGGGAATACCCGACTGCCTTACCTGCCTCCTGAGAAATCTGTATGCAGGTCAAGAAGCAACAGTTAAAATTGGACATGGAACAACAGATTGGTTCCAAATCAGGAAAGGAGTACATCAAGGTTGTATATTGTCACCCTGCTTATTTAACTCATATGTAGAGTATATCATGTGAAATGGACTGGAATGGGCGAATTTAACTCAGTTAACCATTATATCTACTACTGTGAGCAAGAATCCCTTAGAACAAATGGAGTAGCCATCATAGACGACAACAGAGTCAGAGACATTTGACATCTGGAAACATTTTTTATTTTTTTAACTAGGGTATATGGGTGTATGCTGCTGCTGCTGCTGCTGCTAAGTCGCTTCAGTCGTGTCCGACTCTGTGCGACCCCATAGACGGCAGCCCTCCAGGCTCCCCCGTCCCTGGGATTCTCCAGGCAAGAACACTGGAGTGGGTGGCCATTTCCTTCTCCAATGCATGAAAGTGAAAAGTGAAAGTGAAGTCACTCAGTCGTGTCCGACTCTTAGTGACCCCATGGACTGCAGCCTACCAGGCTCTTCCGTCCATGGGATTTTCTAGGCAAGAGTATTGGAGTGGAATGAATGCCATTACTGACATCTATTTTTTTCATTGAAGTTTAGTTGATTTGCAATCTTGTCTTAGTTTCTGATGCATAGCAAAGTGATTCAGATATATACATATATCTGAATCTTCTTCATTTTAGATTATTACATGATACTGACTATAGTTCCCTGTGCTATACAGTAGGACCTTGTTGTTTGTCTGTTTTGTATATAGTAGTGTGTATCTGTTAATCTCAAGCTCCTAATTTATCCCTCCCTTCACCTTTCCCTTTTGGTAACCATATGTTTGTTTTCTATGTCTGTGAGTCTATTTCTGTTTTATAAATAAGCTCATTTGTATCATTTTCTAGATTTCACATTTAACTGATACTGTATGATATTTGTCTATCTGACTTACTCCACTTAGTGTGATAATTTCTAGATCCATCCATGTGGCTGCAACTGTCATTATTCCATTCTTTTTTATGACTGAGTAATATTCCATTGTATATATGTACCATATCTTCTTTATCCATTCCTCTGTCTATGGACATTTAGGTTGCTTCCATGTCTTGGCTATTAGAAATAGTACTGGAATGAACCCTGAGATGATGCATCTTTTCAAATTAGAGTTTTCATCTTTTCCAGATATATGTCTAGGAGTGGAATTGCTGGATCGTATGGTAACTCTATTTTTAGTTTCTTAAGGAAAATTCATACCGTTCTCCATAGTGGCTGCACCAATTTACATTCCCACCAACAGCGTAGGAGGGGTCCCTGTTTCTCACACCCTCTCCAGCATTTATTTGTAGATTTTTTGATGATGGCCATTCTGAGCAGTGTGAAGTGATACCTCATTGTAGTTTTGATTTGCATTTCTCTACATCTATTGAGTAAAGGCCATGAAAGCTACTGACATCTTACAATATATAAGACAGCTCATTACAACAAAGAATGCCCACAATGTCTGTAGTGCTAAGACTGGGATATTTGACTACTCAGAGTGTGGTCTTTGGGCCGGCAGCTTGGGCACGATGGAGAAAATTGTTGGGAATCTCATATCCCACTGGAAATCTAGACAATCACGACATTTTAACAAGTGACATTTAACAAGATCTCCAGGTGACTTATAAGCACATTAAAGCTTTAAATGTGTTGTTTTTACACTTGTTATTTATTCTTTCTGATTGTCAGTGTGAAAGTATTGTTTTCCAGAGGCTCCAAGAATTCTGATTAATTATAAGCATGAGTTGTTTTTTTTTCTTTTAAGTAAAGACTTTATTGGGGTCCCTGCTGCATCCGGGGAAGCAAGAACAAATGATGGGGTCCCTTGCTTGCTCATTCCCTGAGTGGGGTGGTGAGCTTGTTCCTTATATGAGGAGAGGATAGGGGTGTGTCCAGGGGACAGGCCAGAGGGATGGCTTAGGTGTTTTCCCCACCCCTTAGAAATAATTCTTGTTTTGTTTTTAAGCTGCACTGTGCAACATGGGGGTCTTAGTTCCTTTGCCTGGAATGGAACCTGTGCCCCCTGCATTGGAAATGTGGAGCCTTAACCACTTGGGAAGTCCCTAAGGACTGGTTTTTAAGGAGAGTACGTTTCCATCTCAGACCTGGGCTAGCCATCCACACTCATGAGACAAACCCCAATAGCAATGTGTTCCAAGGTTCTGAGCATTTCCCTCAAGCTTGGCACATGTGTTCCTGTGTGTGTCAGCTACAGACTGATTCATGTGTGTGAGTGTTGGGGAAGGCCAGTGGGAGCTCTCACCCTTAAAAGAATAGTAGTGTGATCTTGGATACACTTAATCTGCCCATCCTAGGGTCTGACCTCATGGCTGGGGAAGACAGGGCCTCGTCATAGATGTTCACTGTAGGGAAAAAAAAGCCTCATCATAGATATTCAATGTGGGCAGCAGCTCTGGCTACAGCAGGGCTGACTTCATAAGAGTGCAACCTGTTACAGTTACACAGGACCAGATTTGGAAAGGTTGCACTCTTGGTTTAATGCCCTGCTGTTGTCATCTTGAAGCACATAACTTTGATCAAGGCAGCCCTAATTTTCCTTTTGTACTAGGCCCTGCATGTTATGTACCAAATTCTGGGCCTAGAGGAAGGGGTCAGCAATCTGGAATTGCAACCTAATCCTTGTGCCAATCAAAACTGACTAGCTTGCCCTTTTCATATGTCTGCCGTGAGTTGCCAGCCCTTATGTACTTTGATTCACTTACTTATTTAGCATATATTTACTGGCCACTTTTAGCACACTGGGCCCTCTTTTAGGTGCTGGATATATCAAAGTACACTTGATCTTGGCCAAAAGGCCAAGAAGCAATGGAAATATCAAAATAAACAGACAAAATCCATGCCCTCTTGGAGCTCACACTTTCTTGAGGGAGACCCACAGAGGAGACAGTGTGAAATGTACGTGGCAGTATAAATAGGATGTATCTATAGGAAGCATGGACTTCCCTGGTGGATCAGTGATAAAGAATCCACCTGCAATGCAGGAGATGCAGGAGACCATGAGTTCAGTCCCTGGGTTGGGAAGATCTCCTGGCGGAAGGCATGTCAATCCACTCCAGTATTCTTGCCTGGAGAATCCCATGGACAGAGGAGCCTGGCAGGCTATAGTCTATAGGGTCGTACAGAGTTGGACATGACTGAAGACACAATAATCTGTGGAGAATTCTGAAAGAGATGGGAATACCAGACCACCTGACCTGCCTCTTAAGAAACCTGTATGCAGGTCAGGAAGCAACAGTTAGAACTGAACATGGAACAACAGACTGGTTCCAAATAGGAAAAGGAGTACGTCAAGGCTGTATATTGTTACCCTGCTTATTTAATTTCTATGCAGAGTACATCATGAGAAACGCTGAGCTGGAGGAAGCCCAAGCTGGAATCAAGATTGCCGGGAGAAATATCAATAACCTCAGATATGCAGATGACACCACCCTTATGGCAGAAAGTGAAGAGGAGCTAAAGAGCCTCCTGATGAAAGTGAAAGAGGAGAATCAAAAAGTTGGATTAAAGCTCAACATTCAGAAAATGAAGACCACGGCATCCGGTCCCATCACTTCATGGCAAATAGATGGGGAAACAGTGGAAACAGTATCAGATTTTATTTTTGGAGGCTCCAAGATCACGGCAGATGGTGATTGCAGCCATGAAATTAAAAGACGTTTGCTCCTTGGAAGGAAGGTTATGACCAACCTAGATAGCATATTAAAGAGCAGAGACATTACTTTGCCAACAAATGTCCATCTAGTCAAGGCTATGGTTTTTCCTCTGGTCATGTATCGATGTGAGAGTTGGACTGTGAAGAAAGCTGAGTGCCGAAGAATTGATGTTTTTGAACTGTGGTGTTGGAGAAAACTCTTGAGAGTCCCTTGGACTGCAAGGAGATCCAACCAGTCCATTCTGAAGGAGATCAACCCTGGGATTTCTTTGGAAGGAATGATGCTAAAGCTGAAACTCCAGTACTTTGGCCACCTCATGCAAAGAGCTGACTCATTGGAAAAGACTCTGATGCTGGGAGGGATTGGGGGCAGGAGGAGAAGGGGATGACCGAGGATGAGATGGCTGGCTGGCATCACTAACTCAATGGACATGAGTCTGAGTGAACTCCGGGAGTTGGTGATGGACAGGGAGGCCTGGCGTGCTGTGATTCATGGGGTCGCAAAGAGTCGGACACGACTGAGCGACTGAGCTGAGCTGCAGAGACTGAACACACATGTATGCACACGCATGGGAACCATCGATAGGCTGGCTGAAAAACCATCCTTTCAAAGGCCACTTTGAACGAAGATGTAAAGGAAGAGAGTGTCCACTTTAATAACAGAACAGCCAGCTATTTTACCAGCTACAGTGTTTATTAGGGAATAGCAGAGGAATTTCAATTCAGACCATAAGCAAATCCAGAGAAGGAGGCAAAGGAACTTGCTTTTATAGAGAAAAGGGGGGATTGGGAGGGGCTGCAGTAATCAAATTGCTTACTGAAAGAAGCTGGGAGCCCCAGCTATGGAGGCTTCTTGGTTGTTCTACTACAGTCTCTTACTGGCTGGAACCCGGGTTGGAGGGAAGTTTTATTCTGTGTGTGTGCGTGCTCAGTCATGTCTTAACGCTTTGCCACCCCATGGACTGTAGCCCGCAAGGATCCTCTGTCCATGGAATTTTCTGTCCATGGAGTGGGTTGCCATTTCTTACTCCAAGGGATCTTCCCGATTCAGGGATCAAACTTGCATCCCTTGCACCTCATGCGTTGGCATGCTAATTCTTTTCCACTGTGCCACCTGGGAAGCCCTTTATTCTCTGTGCTGGACGCTAAAGTAGAGGCACCTTCAGGTGGAGACATAGGCAAGTATCTCTTCCTATTTGGAGCAACTGATGATGCGTGGAGGGGCTTGGGAGTTCTCTCTACTGGCCTGTCCCAGCTGAGGTGTGTGTGTGTGTGTTTTTTTAATTCTATAAGAGAATCTGCAGAAATCCAGGGGTGTGGGGGAGGTGAGAGATTTCCAAGTGGAAGGGAAGAGAATGTAAAAGTTCTGAGACTAGTCCTGTTTGAAGAACAGAAAGTTGGCATGGCTGGCGTGGAAAGAACAAAATGGAGAATAAAAAAGATGATGCAGAATCACTCTTATAGGTTCAGGCAGGTCATGGTGCTGGCCTTAAATGTTTCTGTGACTGAGATGGGAAGCTACTTGTTAGACATGATCAGACTTAAAGTTTTACCAACATCATCCTACTTTAATGTTGAGGTTAGACTAGAAAAGGTCAAGGGCAAAAGAAGGGAGATCAGTTAGCAGTCTACTGTAACAATCAAGGCAAAAAGATGATGGTGACTTATGCATTCAGGTGGTTGAATTCTGTCTTTATTTTAAATGGAAAGTCAACAGACCAGATTTAGGGCTAACATAAAAATAGCAGAGCCCAGGATGACACCAAGAGTTCTGACCTGCGCAAATTAAAAAAAAAAAAATAGTGGAAACCAATTCAGGGAGACTATCAGGGATTCCATTTGGATTACAGTTGTTCCTTGAACAACATGGGTTTGAACTGCACAGGTTCACTTACGTGTGGTTATTTTCCAAGAGTAAATACTACTGTACTTCACAGTCAGTGCTCTGTTGAATCCAAGGATGTGCAGGAACCTCAGATATGGATAGCCAACTCAATGTAAGTTATATGTGGATAAACCCATGCATTGTTCAAGAGTCAGCCATGGTTGGGTTGGAGATATCCATTGTTTATCCAAGTGGAGGTAGCAAACTGGGAGTCATGTTCAAGGAAATCTTGATTAAAGATATAAATATTAGATCATCAGCATATAGATATCTGAATGAATACAGATGGAAAATGATGGAAAAAATTTCAGACCTTTGAGTTTTACTGTCACTGGAGTTGTTTCAAAAATAAAGACATGTAAACATCCTGAAGAGTCTAATTGCAAAATTCAGCTAAAGCTGAGGTACAAACATTTGAGACGGATGTGTCTTCACTGTCTAGTCTCCAAAAATGATAAAGCAAGAGGAAAAAATTATCATCAGTTTAGTTACTTATTTTAAATCTTTATTATAAGTTTATTTTATGCTATATGTAGTTCAAATCTTCACACAATTAAGGGTTTTCACGGTTATCAGGATGAGACTTGGGTTGGAGAGCCCCTATAGACACCTCCTTCCACAACCTCTCATATTTTGGTTTAATCCACACAGCTAATCATCTTCAACTAAGAGCTCTTTGAGTTGGCCACTTTCTCAGCTTGCAGCTTTGAGAGAAGCATCATTAGAATCATCCACCTTCTACAACCTAGGGAGGAGATTTGGAGCCAGGATGAATTTCAAGAGCAATTTCATGCTGAACAGCCTGGTAATTTATTTCTTGTGGAGTTCCAGTGTTCAAGTCAACCTGGCTGGAGACAGATGGCTCTGAAGAAGGGCTCTGTTGAGGCATTCCTGGAATCATATTGGAAGTTCCTGGCAGGGATTCCTGCCTCAAGGCTTCTTTCTCAAGGGGTTCTGGGTTCTCCTGCATGAATTTAGTCTCTCCAAGGAACTTTCTACAGATATCAGTGGCTAAATAAGAAGCAGAAGAGCAAAGCAAGTCATTAACAGAGACTAAACATTCTCGGCATCGCAGGAACACAGCATTGCCATTTTCATGCTCAAGCCTGAACAAAACTGAAAAAGACATTATCCAGAAAAGCATAAAACAAATCTGACAGGTTCAAGATAAATTCACCAACAATTTAACTGCAAGACAGAGCAAAATTCAACACCTTTTAAAGAAAAACTACACAGTCTAGATGGCCTATACAGTATCACATACAAAGTTCAGCATACAGGTAAATAATTACTAGACATATGAAAAAGTAGGAAAATGTGAACCATAACCTGGATAAAAATATTTACTAGAAAGAGACCTCAAAATGACAAACATGATGAGATTGGCAGACAAGAACTTAAAAGTGATTACAGATTCAAAGGAGAAAAATGGCCATAATGAGTGAAAAGAGGGTATATCAGCAGAGAAGATAGGAGCCAGAATGGAATTCTAGAACTGAAAAATAAACTATCCAAAATGAAAAAAAATTCATTAAATTTCTAAATAGGACATTGGACATTGCAGGAGAAAGGATCAGAAAACCTGAAGACAGATCAATAGAAATTATCCAAATTGAAGCACAGAGGAAAAAAAAGAAGGAAAAAATGAATACAGTCTCAGTGACCTATAAGACTCAAGGAGACATTAAGCATCCACGTAATTGCCGTCCCTGGTGAGGTAGGAAACCTTGGAGCTTAAGTTCTCTCCCCCAACATAGCCCATTGTCCAATCAACAGTGGACCCTGTGAGGCACTGCAGAGAGGTCTGTGAAGTGCTTGCCCACATGATCTCAAAGACCCTTCTAACTAGAAAGTGCTATGATGAATCTGCGCAGCAAATCTACATATTGTTTCCATAAAAACATATTCCCAAAACATTTGTATGGCTCAGATCTTCATAACAGTGGGATTTTCAGACTTAGAAATAGAATAATAATTTACATAACTAAAAGATGCCTCTGCTTAATGAAGAGAAACCAATACAGGAACAACTTTTGCCAGTTTTCTTCTAGGTCTGACTCAAATGCTATCTTCTCTGTGAGTCTCTTCTTGATTCCCCTTTGATGTGATCTCTACCACACATAGCGTTCTGTTTCTACTTCTCTTTTGATCGACACACTAGACCAACAGTATTCAATCTGGGGTACTAAAAGCAATGATGGTTTTAAGATATTTAGGAAAGTCTTGAAAAACTTTGAATACAGGTGTTAAGAAAATTAGAGATACCAAAGGAACATTACATACAAAGATGGGCTCGATAAAGGACAGAAATGGTATGGACCTCACAGAAGCAGAAGATATTAAGAAGAGGTGGCAAAAATACACAGAAGAATTGTACAAAAAAAGATCTTCATGACCCAGATAATCATGATGGTGTGACCACTCACCTAGAGCCAGATATCCTGGAATGTGAAGTCAAGTGGGCCTTAGAAAGCATCACTATGAACAAAGCTAGTGGAGGTGATGGAATTCCAATTGAGTTATTTCAAATCCTGAAAGATGATGCTGTGAAACTGCTGTACTCAGTATGCCAGCAAATTTGGAAAACTCAGCAGTGGCCACAGGACTGGAAAGGGCAGTTTTCATTCTAGTCCCAAAGAAAGGCAATACCAAAGAATGCTCAAACTACTGCACAATTTCACTCATCTCACATGCTAGTAAAGTAATGCTCAAAATTCTCCAAGCCACGTTTCAGCAATACGTGAACCGTGAACTTCCTGATGTTCAAGCTGGTTTTAGAAAAGGCAAAGGAACGAGAGATCAAATTGCCAACATCTGCTGGATCATGGAAAAAGCAAGAGAGTTCCAGAAAAACATCTATTTCTGCTTTATTGACTATGCCAAACCCTTTGACTGTGTGGACCACAATAAACTGTGGAGAATTCTGAAAGAGATGGGAATACCAGACCACCTGACCTGCCTCTTGAGAAACCTGTATGCAAGTCAGGAAGCAACAGTTAGAACTGGACACGGAACAACAGACTGGTTCCAAATAGGAAAAGGAGTATGTCAAGGCTGTATATTGTCACCCTGCTTATTTAAGTTATATGCAGGACACATCATGAGAAACAATGGAATGGAAGAAACACAAGCTGGAATCAAGATTGCCGGGAGAAATATCAATAACCTCAGATATGCAGATGACACCACCCTTATGGCAGAAAGTGAAGAGGAACTAAAAGCCTCTTGATGAAAGTGAAAGAGGAGCGTGAAAACGTTGGCTTAAAGCTCAACATTCAGAAAACGAAGATCATGGCATCTGATCCCATCACTTCATGGGAAATAGATGGGGAAACAGTAGAAACAGTGTCAGACTTTATTTTTTGGGCTCCAAAATCATGGCAGATGGTGATTGCAGCCATGAAATTAAAAGACGCTTGCTCCTTGGAAGGAAGGTTATGACCAACCTAGATAGCATATTGAAAAGCAGAGACATTAATTACTTTGCCAACAAATGTCCATCTAGTCAAGGCTATGGTTTTTCCAGTAGTCACGTATGGATGTGAGAGTTGGACTGTGAAGAAAGCTGAGTGCTGAAGAATTGATGCTTTTGAACTGTGATGTTGGAGAAGACTCTTGAGAGTCCCTTGGACTGCAAGGAGATCCAACCCATCCATCCTAAAGGAGATCAGCCCTGGGTGTTCTTTGGAAGGAATGATGCTAAAGCTGAAACTCCAGTACTTTGGCCACCTCATGCAAAGAGTTGACTCATTGGAAAAGACTCTGATGCTGCGAGGGATTGGGGGCAGGAGGAGAAGGGGACGACAGAGGATGAGATGGCTTGATGGCATCACTGACTCAATGGACATGAGTCTGAGTGAACTCCGGGAGTTGGTGATGAACAGGGAGGCCTGGTGTGCTGCGATTCATGGGGTCGCCAAGAGTCAGACACGACTGAGCAACTGAACTGACTGAACTGACAGGTGTTAAAGTCCATTGGTTAAGTCAGCAGGCCTTCTGAAACCCAATGCAACCCATTCTGGCCCTATTTCAGATAAGTTTTACGGTGCCAATGATGAAATCTAAAAGTGACCGCAGCAAGGAATAGTTTGCAATTCACTTGAAGCCAAGAAGAAACCAGAACTTAGACTGTTCTTCTATTTGATGTGCCTCCACAGCTTCCCTGTGGCTCAGCTGGTGAAGAATCCATCTGCAATGAGGGAGACCTGGGTTTCATCCCTGGGTTGGGAAGATCCGCTGGAGAAGGGAAAGACTACCCACTCCAGTATTCTGGCCTGGAGAATTCCATGTCACAAACAGTTGGACACGACTGGGTGACTTTCACGTCACCACCTCCTCACCCTTTACCTAATTCTTTCAATTTGTACCAGCATGTGGCTCTCCCTTGCCCTGTAAGCAGTAAACTTTCTTTTAGACCCCTGTTGGGTTCCCTTTGCTTCCTTCTAACAAAGGGAATAAATTTCCATAATTACACTTTGCACGTGAACTCTTTCCTAAAATTGAGAACTTGCTCATAATCCAGGCATCAGGCTGGCTCTCATTTCCCTGACAATTGCCAACTGTCTCACACTTGGCAAAAGAACAGCAAACTTTTGTTCAACCAAATCTTGCTAAGGAATAGCTATAGGGTGTGAAACCTCCTGAGCGCAACACAGAGGGAATACTCAAAACACTGGTGTGAGCAAAGTTTTCCATCATAAAACCAAGGTACAGTTTTGGGAGTCTTTCCTTGCCTTATATATTTACATTTCTATTAACAGTGAAGTAAGGTGTTAGAAAAGGATTAGCGTGGGCAACCGAGGTGATGACAACTTTTGCTTAATGATCTCACCTCTACCATCTCCCAACAACTGTTCAAATGATGAACTGTTCCCGAGGGAGGGTTCCTTCAATTACTTCTTTCAGACTGTAGTAGGAAACTATCTTTCTTTTGATCTACATGTAAAATATCCAGACTTAAAAAAATAAATCTATTAATTTTGAGGAAAGATCAGCATGTTGATATAAATGTACATAAAGCTTAATATTTTCATGTCTTCATCAAAATTGGCTTTGGAAACTAGAAAAAGCTAATTAATTATTAAGACTACATTAAAGATTTTCATGCACAGGAATACAGTGATCATCACAAAGATGTCAGATATTAAGTTCAAGAAGTCAATCTGCTCTCCAGGTGTCACGTACTTTGCAGAAAGCACAAAATGACACATGGTGTTTTTCAGAAGACTGCGGCAAAAACTGTGGGAGATAAAAGATAAGCTTGACTAATAAACACAGAGTTGTTGCTTAACTATTCTAATAATTCATGACCACTATTAGAGCATTACAGGAGACATCTTGTGGCTTGATACATAAATAGCACATATTAAATTAGTTAAGTAAATAGTATATAACATAAAATAATATATCTGAAGTATATATTGGAAACCATATTTGGTTTCTGAAAAATATTAAGTAATTTTTTAAAAGAATTCAAATAATCTTGCATGAAAATATATTTGTTCCAAGTGACACTTTAGATTTTTCTAAACTCTGGTTTTTTAAACCAGTATATGTAAGGTATTTCCTGACAACTAAAATGCCTTTAGGCATTTTGTTCATTGACAAGGATTGTCAGTAAGATTGATCTACATACAAACAGATGACTATGGAGGGAAAGTAGGTTTGGGGAGCCTCAGTGCACTCCGTGCATTTCCTGGTACCCACCACGGGATGTGGGTGTGTGCCCACTGCCGAGTTTCTCCTCCCTAGCTGGTAGTGACACTTTTCACACTGCTCTTGAATTGCATGTTCTTCTTGCTTCAGCATTTCTGCCATTCTGGTTTCTTTGAGGCTATTTTCATATTCTCTCTGCAGCTGGATCTTCTCTTGTCTATCCTGGGGTGATATGACAGAGTAGAGTCTGGTCAGTCCCCAGAGGCATGGACCCTCCCCAGGGATCTCCAGAGTCCTGCTTTGGGTTTCAGGTTACTATGAGAAAGCTCACAGCTTTCCCCAGACTGACTGCACGCACCTGTTCTTTTGCTTTCGCCGTTTTCCTGTAATGATAAAGCCAGTGAGCCAGGTACTCGATGGGGTCACTGGGCTGAACCATCGCCACTTCTGCCAGAGCCTGGGCCAGGCGATTTCCAAAGCACCTCTTCAGGTAATTGGTTTCCATCCTGGCGGGCTTGGGAAACATCAAAACAGGGTCACAATCTAATAAAAAAAAAAAAAAAAAAAGACACATTCTAACCAATGGAGATTCATTTTGGGACAAAAGTGAGATGTTTCTGGGAGCCCATCCTTCCCCCAAATTACCAATAAATATATATGCCCTTGCCAATAGCTCTTACATTCAAATGAACTTTTTTCTAAAGCCTTCCAGCAGTCCTAGGTCACAAAATAGGTCCTGGGGTTCATCAGGAGCTTGGTGGATGGGTATTTAAGAGTGGCTGAGGCCTCCACTTATCCACACATCTCTACTCTTGAGTAGGGAGGAAATAGCTGAGCAGGCAGGAGGGTGTAAGAGGGTCTCTGGGCACCTAGCAAGCCACACTACTGTGAGGTTAAAAGCTACAGTCATCTATGACATAGATAAAACAGGCTTGTATATTTCACCACGGACCACTGAGAAGCCCTGAGACAGAGAGGGAGGGAAAATGCCTGGCACTGTGGCTACTGCCCAGGGCTACCTGAGCAGAGGTGTCTGCAGCAGTAGGAACACAGACTCCAGGATCAGACAGACCAAGTGCCAGCCTTGGGTCTCCTGTTTATTAGCTGTGTGATCTTCAGCAAGTTACCAAGTCTCTCTAGGCCTCAGCTTTCTGATCTAGGAACAGAATAACAAAAATGTATTTTGTAATTGTGAGGATTAGAAGAGATACTAAATACGTGTGAAGCACATAGCTTGGCGAGTAATAAATGTTTACTATTAGCTGTTACAGTGGAAGATCGTGACATGCAATCGTCTGGCACCCAGCCTCTTCCTGACCATCTTCATATTTCTGAAGCTGACACATTTTAACTCCAAAAGAGCTAATAATAAAGTGAATAACAGGCTTAGATAAAATCCTAACATTTTCTGGAGGCACTTATCAGTTTAAGGAGGGAAAGGTAAGTAGATTGATAGGTATGAATATGGAAAAAAATTCCCAGCTCTTTCCACTGCAAAGGCCTAGAACCAAAAACACTTCAGTAGCAATGAACACACAGAATCTGCTTTTTTTTTTTTAATTGAAGTATAGTTGATTAGTAATATTGTTTTAATTTCTGTTATACAGAAAAATAATTCAGTTATACATATATATTAATATATGTATTCTTTTTGACTATGGTTTGCCACAGAATATGGAATATAGTTCCTTGTGCTGTACAATAGGACTTGTTGTTTCACTCATTTTATATATAATAGTTTGCATCCGCTAACCCCAAACTCCCAGTTCATTTCCACCCACCACCCACCCCACCCACCTAGCCTCAGATAGAATTTGCTCTTAAATAGCCTTAACAATTTAAAAGGAATCAGGGTTCCTTGGAGAAAGGACCAAGATCAAGGCAAGGAAAGTCTAATAAACCTGGGATATTTTGCTTTCCCCCAAAATAAGAAAATGCTAAAAAGTAAAATAGGGACAGAGGAGTCAGCTTGAAGGGGCTATTACAGCCAAATCTGAGGTAATTTGGCCACCAAAATTAGTAATGACTGTTATTGTTCAGTTGCTAACTTGTGTCTGACTCTTTGCAACCCCATGGACTGCAGCACACCAGGCTTCTCTGTCCTTCACTATCTCCTGGAGTTTTCTCAAACTCATGTCCATGAGCCTGTGATGTCATCCAACCATCTCATCCTCTGTCACCCCCTTCTCCACTTGCCCTCAATCTTTCCAAGCATCAGGATCTTTTCCAATGAGTTGGCTCTTCGCATCAAGTGGCCAAAGTATTGGAGTTTCAGCTTCAGCAATAATGACTGTAATGGATTATAATCAATTGAATAAAGTAAGAATCCATGGGTCCATATAAGAATAAATTACTGAATGGGAGAGGAGGGAAATTTCATCATTAAAGAAGAATGCCAACTAATAAATGTGGAAAGAAAAATGAAATTTAAAAATATTTTGTAATGATCATAGTATAATTGAAGCAATCATCAAGGAAAACTAAAACTTGGTGAATATTTGACAAGGAGTAGGATATTCATACGGAGAAGGCAATGGAGACCCAATCCAGTACTCTTGCCTGGAGCATCCCATAGATGGAGGAGCCTGATAGGCTGCAGTCCATGGGGTCGCTAGGAGTCGGACATGACTGAGTGACTTCACTTTTACTCTTCACTTTCATGCATTGGAGAAGAACATGGCAACCCACTCCAATGTTCTTGCCTGGAGAATTCCAGGGATGGAGGAGCCTGGTGGGCTGCCATCTATGGGGTCGCACAGAGTCGGACACAACTGAAGTGACTTAGCAGCAGCAGCAGCAGCAGCAGCAGCAGCAGCAGAAGGAGGAGGAGGAGGATATTCATATAGTCCCAAAGTTTCTCTCCACAAGTTATGGATTAACTCCAAAAAGAAATACAGAAACTTCACAGTGGTAAAACCTGACAGGCACAGTGTTAACCAAATGATCAAAGCAAACGTCACCCATAAAGAGACAAAATAACATTATGTGTCTCCTGATGTGATGCACTTCATCCTGGGGCACAGCACATTTCTGTAGGTTCTTGCCCCAAATGCAAAACTGGAATCTGCCATCAAACACAGCCAAGTTGAGAGAAAGTCTGTGATGGGGGTATACGCTTAAAATGTCAACATCATGAAAGACAAAAACGATGAGGCACTGGTCCAGATCAAAGGCGCCTAAACAGCCATCCCAACTAAATGCAATGCATGATCCTTAGTTGGATGTAGACCAGAAGACAGAATTATGTAAAGGATGTTGTTGGGAAAACAGAATGTGAACTGTAAGTTCCATAATAGAATTATATCAAGGTTAAACTTCCTGGTTGTGGTAATTGAAATATGAGTAAGAAGATGTCCTTGTCCCTAGGAAATACACAGTGTGTCAGGGCAGAATAATGGCTCCCAAAGGTGTTCACAAAGTAATACCTGGAATCTATGAACTACGTTACCTTATACGACAAAGGGGACTTTGCAGATGTGATGAAATTAATCATTTTATGTTTTGGAAATTATACTGGATTATCCAGGTATGCAGGCTTTCCAGGTGGTTCAGTGGTAAAGAATCTGCCTGTCAGTGCAGGAGATGGGGCTTCAATCCCTGGGTCCGGAAGATCACCTAGAGAAAGAAATGGCAACCCACTTCAGTATTCTTGCCTGGGAAATCCCATGGACAGAGGAGCCTGGCGGGTTATAGACCATGGGGTTGTAAAGAGACACAATTTAGCAACTAAAATAACAACAAATCTAGGCAGGCACAATGTAATCACAAGAGTCTTTATAAGAGGGACACAGTAAAGTCAGACAGGGTGGAAGAGGGTGCGGTGATGGCAGTCGAGGGAGACAAGGTGATGTGATTCAGGACCATGAGCCAAGCAGGGTGGGTGGCCTCTAGAAGCTGGAAAAGGCGAAGAAAGGGATGTTTCCTAGGGCATCCAGGAGGAACCAGCCTTGCTGAAACACTCTGACGGTAACCCTGTAAGATTCGTCTTGGATCTCAAACTTCAAAAACTGTAAGATAATAAATGTGTGTTTAAAGTCACTTTGTTTGGGGTAGTGGTGAAGGGAGGGATGGGAATATGTTGGTGGCTCCTTCTGCCAATCTGTGACTAATGCACGTGAACCAATGCACCCAAATATACGACTTTCTACACCCCTTCCCATCAAAGTATGGTCCACAGTCAGCAGCATTGCATCACCTGGGAGTTGTTGAAATGCAGATTCTCGGGCCGCACCTCAGACTTACAGATTGAGAGTCTGCATCTTAACAGAATCCCCAGGTGATACGCAGTTAGAGTTCTCCTTTGCCTTAATCCCAGTACAAGTACCCCTTCCCAGGGGGCGGAATCACCAAGTTTGGAGCAGATCATTTATCCAGTTTGCCATACTTACTACAGTGTGGCAGCCACTGAGGACCAAACGTTGAAGAGCCTTCTGTCTGTCAGTGCTCATGCTGGCACTTATTATCTCAACCAACATTTAGTGAAGCATCTCGTGCCCAGCACTGCCCCACATAAACTGAAACAAAACATGGGAAATGCTAGCCAAGAGCTGTGCAAAACAACTAGCCCAGGGAAGGCTGCAGGATGGTCAGGGAGATGAAAAAGGTTGGAAGACTTCCTGGAGGTGGGGGGCACCCGTGCTCATCCTGAAAGGAGGGCCAACTAAAGAATGTCTCCAGCCAGCTGGCTCCACAAGGACTGAGTCCTTAGCAGTTGTTAACTGAGTCACTAACACAGCCTGAAAAGAGTTCAGGGTGGAAATCAGGAATGAGATACTCCACTCTCTGGGAAACCTGACAGAATAGACCTTCATACAGAAACTTTCAGGAGAAAAATTTATAAACCCAATTTCTTGCATCTTACATACTTAGAAAAGCAATAAAATAATTAAACTGTGATAACTAGCAGTAAACTTTTACCTAGATATGTGTTTGACTGCAGACACCCGTTCTCCAAATCTTCTATACGCTGACCTCTGCCCTCATCTCTTTCATGCTGAAGCAGTTTCTCGGAGTTGTCTGAGAGGCTGTCTGCAGGGCTATAATCCTCAGTTAAGTCCCCAAGTAAAACTGAATTTACAGCTCTTAGATGTGCTATCCGCCCCCACCCTCACCCCCACCCCAGTGGCCAGGATCCAAGCAGAAGTCACCAGCAGGTGCAAAAGCGCTAGGCTGAGAAAATACCAGGATGTTAGATTGCTACACTCTTCTCTGGCCTTAAGCAGTGCGGGCTTCACCTACAGGTAGCCTTTGCGCACATCCACTCCCGCCCCGCCCCGCCCCAGTCAGCCTCTGTCCTGGCTCTCTCCGTGTGCATTGCGCTCGCCAGTATCGCTTGGTCAATTCACCTTTTTGGCTGGCCTCTCCTCACAGCCTCTAGATTGCACATCCTGTCTCTGCTCACCTACCCTGGTGCTTCCGGCTCTCCATCCAGCACCCTGCACACCTCGGGCGCAGCCTCCTCTCAGCTGCGCATCCTACTCCGCCCCACTCCTCCAGCTTCTCCTCTCTGCAGCATCGACTCCTCCGTACACTCCCCTCCGCCTCCCCCAACCCCCACAATTGCTCACGCCCCGGCCCGCGAGCCCCCTCGTCTGACCTCGGCCCAAGCGTTGTCAGCTCACCTCTCAGCACCCACTCTTCTCTCTCGGACACAGGCAGTCTCCAGCCCAGGGGCGTGCGGGCTCGTTGCCTAGCAACGGGACGCTATCTGCAGGTAGGTAGGCGCATGCGTCAGGCGCCAGCCTCTAGACTGCAGGCAGCTTTTGGGAAGAACAGCTTCCGGCTCTGGGCTGGGTTCCAGCGAGCAAAGGCAGCTTTGGTCGTTGGACCTTGCCAGTGGTGCGAGAGGAATGGCTCAGCGCAGGGCGGCACCTCTGTGGCTGAGTCCTCCTCCTCCTCCTCCTCCTCACTGGTGAGCGGCGCCGCGCCTTTTGGAGGGGCAGGGGAGGCGGGTCTGGGATAGAAAAGCTACCGAAGCTCTTGGAATCCAGGTCAGGTAAAATTCGGGGTACCCAGTTAAATTTGAATTTCATAGACATAAGAAATCACTGTTTAGCACAAGTATAGTAGAGTGTATAATACAAAATCGTTTCTTGTTTATGTGAAATTTTAAACTGGCCACCGTATCCGATCCCTTCCTCTCCCACTCGGCCGGCTTTCTCTCAAGCGTGAGCGAGGAACCTCTGTTTCTTCGGACAGGTTCGCCAGGCTTAAGGCAGCTGTTTCTGTGGAAATGAGCTTTCTTATGTTGAGCCAAGATGCCTGTTGGTGTGTCTGAAAAATATGCCTTACAACAGGCTGGGTAGTTTTGTGTTTCCTGGAGAGGAAGCAAGACGAACGAAGTAACGAGTTTCACCTGGGTTCTGTTGATGAGAGGATGCAGCCGGCTTCGATTTGAGACCGATCCTCCTTGGGAGGTTTCTCCTTACGGAGACCATGGTCGTCGTCTTTTGTGTTAGCTTTCTGGAGCTGCAGCAGGAATTTGTTCCAGATTTCCTGCACTGCAGGCGGAATCTTTACTGCCTGAGCCACCAGGGAAAAGTCCTTTAAATTGCTAGTGTGTTTCAAATGGAATTGAGATGTCAGCGTAGTTATTTTTGTCTTTAGAGTGTTATTCCATTGAAGAAGTACAATTAGGATACTGTGTTCCATACTCAGTTATAATCATTCTTTTCTCTGTGTGGGTAAGGTGCCAGTGCCAGCTAGGTAGGGCATTAAATTTGTGCTGAGTTTTGGTTTGTCTTTATGACAATGTTTGTGGATACACAAGTACACATTCCTTTCCCCATAGCGGTTGTTAATACCAAAGAGGGCATGCTGCTGCTGCTGCTGCTGCTGCTAAGTCGCTTCAGTCGTGTTAGTCTCTGTGCGACCCCATAGACGGCAGCCCACCGGGCTCCCCCGTCCCTGGGATTCTCCAGGCAAGAACAATGGAGTGGGTTGCCATTTCCTCCTTCAATGCATGAAAGTGAAAGTGAAGTCGCTCAATCGTGTCCGACTCCCAGCCACCCCGTGGACTGCAGCCCACCAGGCTCCTCTGTCCATGGGATTTTCCAGGCAAGAGTACTGGAGTGGAGTGCCATTGCCTTCTCCAAAAGAGGGCATACTAGATACAGTTTCTGCATCTTGCACTCCCCCCCCCCCCGCCCCGCCCCCACGCCTTCACAGTATGTCCTAGAGCTAACTCCTGGTTTTGGAGACCTTCCTCTTTTTATTTACACAATAATCCATTGTGTGGCTGTACCTTAACGATGGATTCCCAATTTGGTTATTGTTAGTAATAGTGCAAAACAACCCTGTGTATGTATTGTAACAGAGCGTAGGGAGCTCATCCCTTAGAACGCAGCAGTTGCTCTGCGGCTTACTCTGGACACCCCTTAGCAGGCAACGGTTCGGTTCAGCCGTTAGTCAGTACAGGCAGTGGGCCCGCCCATAACCCACAAACCGACCATCAGTGAGTGACGGTTAGCGGTCCTGCTTAACCATTGGTTGTTGCTGCAGTGGGCTCCGCCCACAAGCAACCAGCTGTCTGCTACCGTTACTCAGGAACACAGCCGAGGGTCTGTTGGTGGAGTGGAGGTCCTCAGGTGCGGAGCGAGGTAAGAGGCGGACCCAGGCCTTCTCCATGGAGCCCTCCAGTTCACCTGGCCTCGGGCCAGTGGGTGGGCTGGGGGCCCAGGGAACAGGCCGGGGGCTCTGTCCTGCAAAGTTTCAGAGCCCTTGCCAGGGCCACCCATTGGCTTTAGCCAGAGACTTGAGGCAGCGGTGAACCTCTCCCCCATTCCTACTAGCAGTCACCCCGCAACTTTTTGGGCAGAACATTTACAGGAGCATCATGACCTGACCATGATCTGATACCAAGAAGTTTGCAACAACTGACTCCACTCCTCTCTCATCTTTCCTAGAAAAGGGCCTGGCTGAGAGCTTTTGCGGGAGTTTGGGGTTTTTAAGGCATGAGCCACTCAGTTCCTTGCATGGCCCTGCAATAAACCTTTCTCTGTTCCAAACTCTGACGCTTTGGTATTGTTTTGGCCTCACTGTGTGACAGGCATATGAACTTGCATTTCAGGAATAATATCCCTTCATATTTTTGTAAGATAGGATCCTAGATGTGAAATTGATGAGTCTAATGGCAAATACATATGTAATTTTCAAGATATTTACAAATCCTTCCCGTGGTGTTATGCCATTTTTTACTCCTATCAATGAGAGAGAGAGTAGGTCTGAGATCTGTAGATAGAAATCAAGGGGTCATTGTTTCTACAATTTTGTGCAGAATGTTAGGTGCATTTGTTTAGGGGACAGGTCTAGACATTGGCATTCTGTCCCCTGAAATTGCTCATGTCTGAATATAACAGATACTCAGTATGTATTTGTTGAATAATGAATACACTTCATCAGATTCTCAGAGGAATCTGAATTACATACGGGTAATTCAGACGTGATCCCTGTTTTCAAAGCACCTGAAAAGAGTGGTTACTGCATTCCTCCCACCCTCCCTCTTTCTTTCATTCGTCCTTCCATTCTTGTCTAAGATTATTCTTGTCCAGATTCATTAGTAAATTGGGACATTACTGAGAGAGTGGAGAAACTCATTCACTTGCCCATGGAGGGCCAGCTGCGTCCACAGTGTGACTGAGCCATACTTTTGAGGAGCTAGAGAAGCTTGTCCTCTTGTGGGCGGACAGACATATGCATACACAGAGTGCTCAGGTGGTGTGGCAAATGCTGTGTGAGCTGCTTGGGGGAGGAGGACCGTCTTTGCATTGCCTGGGAGACAGCTGTAGGAGCCACAGCAGGGAGAAATGAGAGAGGATTGATGCCTCGCAGGTGAGGAAGTATTTCCCAAGCTGAGGGAGAGTGAGGGGGCCATCATATGCAAAAGTCATGCAGATGGAAACATGCAAGGTGTGAGCAGCAGGATGGCAAGATCTTCTGTGTAGTTAAAGCCCAGGAGCCAGAATTGATATCTGGAAGTGAGCCTGGAAAGAAAAGTGGAGCCAAAGCATGAGGAACTTCATATGCTATTCTTGGAAGGTTGGATTTTTTTTTTTTTTAATTCTTTGGCCTTGAGATATTTGGAGTTTTAAAAATTTGAGGTGGATGATTGTGATATTTTCAAGAAATAGCTCTTGAGACTTGCAACGAACATCTTAATAAGTCATGTAGGGTAACAGCTCTGGAATCAAGAGTTGGGTATGGTTCCCTCTCCATCATGCACAACCTGTGTGATCCTGGGCTGTTTGCTTAGACTCTTTGTGCCTGGTCATCCTCATCTGCACAGTGAGGCTCAGGATACCATGTTCAGGTATGCTGTGAGGATTTAGAAAGACATGTATCTCTTGTCATACAGACATCTCACAATAATGAAAGTAACCCTTCTCTGACTCTTGGACTCCAGGGTCCTTCAGGATTTGGAAACTATTCTAGTTGTGGAGCCATTTGGAAACTGCTAGAAGCATCCCGGAGCCAGCTTGCTTTGCCTTGATGTGCTGATGGCAGGTGCCCATGACTGGTGACAGAAGGTAATGCTTTGTTGGCCTCACTGGACTCTGCCTTGACTGTGGCTTCATTGAAAATTTCCTGCACTAATGCAAAACGTTTCTTTTAAAAATTTTTATTTAGCAATTAGAAATGGAGTCAGCGTATCTTCAAAAGTTTCTTGGGACATGTCTAACTGAAGGTCTTGCGGAAGTGGCAAGGATGCGTCCAGTGGATCCAATAGAATATTTAGCACTGTGGATTTATAAGTATAAGAAAAATGTGACCATGGAGAAACAGGTAAATATGGATATAGTTTTTAAAATGTATTATTTATCAAAGAATAGTTGATTTACAACGTTATATTAGTTTTAGGTGTACAGTAAAGTGACTCATATCCATGTATGTGTTATACATATATATATATTTTAGATTTTTTTTCCATACAGATTATTACTAAATAGTTGGTCTAGTTCTCTGTGCTGTACAGCAGGTCCTTCTTTACTAATACATAGTAGGGTGTATACATTACTTCCAAATCCCTAATTTATCCCTCCCCTCTCCCCAAACCATTCCCTTCTGGTACCCGTAGCTTTGTTTTCTATGTCTTTGCGTCTGTTCCTGTTTTACAAATAAGTTCGTGTGTATCAGTTTTTAGATTTCACATAGAAGTGATATTGTATAACATTTGTCTTTGTGTGACTTACTTCACTTAGTATTATAATCTCTAGGTCCATACGTGTTGCTGCAAATGGCATTCTTTTTTTGTGGCTGAGTAGTATGCCTTTGTCGGAGAAGGCAATGGCACCCCCGCTCCAGTACTCTTGCCTGGAAAATCCCATGGGTGGAGGAGCCTGGTGGGCTGCAGTCCATGGGGTCGCTGGGGGTCAGACATGACTGAGCGACTTCACTTTCACCTTTCACTTTCATGCATTGGAGAAGGAAACAGCAACCCACTCCAGTGCTCTTGCCTGGAGAATCCCAGGGACGGGGGAGCCTGGTGGGCTGCCGTCTGTGGGATCGCACAGAGTCGGACACGCCTGGAGCAGCTCAGCAGCAGCAGCAGCATGTGTATTTTGGCCATCTGTATGTCTTCTTTGAAGCTAAGTCTACTTAGAATTTCTGCCCATTTTTTGATTGTTTGTTTTGCTATTCAGCTATATGAGCTGCTTGTATATTTTGGAGATTAATTTCCTTGTTGGTTGCATCATTTGCAAATATTTTTCCCATTCTGTAGGTTGTCTTTGAATTTTTTTATGGTTTCCTTTGCTGTGCAAAAGCTTTTAAGTTTTAGTTAGGTACCATTTGTTAATTTTTATTTCCATTACTCTAGGAGAAGGGTCAAAAGATACCACTGCAATTTAGGTCAAAGAGTGTCCTGCCTGTCTTTTGTTCTAGGAGTTTTATAGTATCCAGTCTAACATTTAGGGCTTTAATCCATTTGGGGTTTATTTTGGTGTAGGGTACTAGAGAATGTTCTGATTTCATCCTTTTCGATGTAACTGTCCAGTTTTCACAGCATCATTTATTGAAGAGACTGTCTTTTCTCCACTGTATATTCTTTCTTCTTTTGTCATAGATTAATTGACCAAAGATGCTTGGGTTTATTTCTGGGCTTTTTATCCTGTTCCATTTTGGATCTTCTGTTATAAAATTATATGAGTGAAATAATTGGTCCAGTATCTTTGTTTTTTAAAAGAAGTTCAGTATTATTTCTTTCTATTATAAAAATAGTATGTTTATTATTCAAAACTGGGAAACATGAAAAATGGAAGAAAACAAAGACCTCTATTTAGATTTTTAGGTATTTTTAGGTAGTCTAATAGTTTGAGAAGCGCTGGACTGGAAGAAGCACAAGCTGGAATCAAGATTGCCGGGAGAAATATCAATAACCTCAGATATGCAGATGACACCACCCTTATGGCAGAAAGTGAAGAGGAACTAAAAAGCCTCTTGATGAAAGTGAAAGTGGAGAGTGAAAAAGTTGGCTTAAAGCTCAACATTCAGAAAATGAAGATCATGGCGTCTGGTCTCATCACTTCGTGGGAAATAGATGGGGAAACAGTGGAAACAGTGTCAGACTTTATTTTTGGGGGCTCCCAAATGACTGCAGATGGTGACTGCAGCCATGAAATTAAAAGACGCTTACTCCTTGGAAGAAAAGTTATGACCAACCTAGATAGCATATTCAAAAGCAGAGACATTACCTTGCCGACTAAGGTCCGTCTAATCAAGGCTATGGTTTTTCCTGTGGTCATGTATGGATGTGAGAGTTGGACTGTGAAAAAGGCTGAGCGCCGAAGAATTGATGCTTTTGAACTGTGGTGTTGGAGAAGACTCTTGAGAGTTCCTTGGACTGCAAGGAGATCCAACCAGTCCATTCTGAAGGAGATCAGCCCTGGGATTTCTTTGGAAGGAATGATGCTGAAGCTGAAACTCCAGTACTTTGGCCACCTGATGTGAAGAGTTGACTCATTGGAAAAGGCTCTGATGCTGGGAGGGATTGGGGGCAGGAGGAGAAGGGGACGACAGAGGATGAGATGGCTGGATGGCATCACTGACTTGATGGACATGAATCTGAGTGAACTCTGGGAGTTGGTGATGAACAGGGAGGCCAGGTGTGCTGCGATTCATGGAGTCGCAAAGAGTCAGACACGACTGAGCAACTGAACTGAATCTTTTTCTACATATTTGTCTGGAGGTTTTTTTTTTTTTTTTTTTTACACAATTGTGCCCACATTCAACATGTAATTTTAATTTTATGCTCTTTGTTGAAATAATACATTTTCCCAATTATTATGTAGTTTGCTAATGGATAAACTGTAATTTGCTTTCCTTTCCCTATTGGTGGTGGTTAAGATGCTTTCAAGATTGTGTTTTACAAATTGTTGTATCTGTAATTAGTAATGGGATGTTTTTCTTTAAATCATGCGAGAGACAAGAGGAAATGGCCCAACTGGAGCATGAAAGAGCAGTGGCTTTGATGGAGCAGGAGATGATGGAGAGACTTAAAGCAGAGGAGCTTCTCTTCCAGCAGGTGAGACCAGAGAGGTCAGTGGTGCCTGGAACCCTGGTGGGGGCACCCTTGGGGTGGTGCCCTGACACCAAGGTGCAGAAAACTCCTCGCCTCTGGTTGCTTAGATGTGGCTTTCTTACATCTTCAGCGTTATGTCTGTTATGTGGTTTCTTTTGTTTAATGCTTATTTTTATTTATTTACCTTACTTGGCTGCACCAGGTCTTAGTTGCTGGCATGGGGGATCTTCACTGGAGACATGCAGATTCTTAGTTGTGACACGTGGGATCCAGTTCTTGTTTGGGGAGTGTGGAGTCTTAGCTGCTGGACCACCAGGGAAGCCCCTGTATGTGGCTTCCATACTGGGGAAGAAGCAGTGTGAAGCAGGAGGAAACCCCAGAGAGTCTGCTATCCCAGGAGCCGAAGGGGCAGCCTCTCAGTGAGACCCGGGTGGTCAGTCATGTCTGTGGTTGGTCAGGTGAAAACCGAATTGCCAAGTGCTCACTTGAGGCCACTGGTGACCTAGGTGGGAGCAGCTGTGAGCAGTGGGGTAAAGCAGGGGACATGGAGATGGTCAGTATATATAATGCTTTCAAGGAGATTTTCAGGGAAGGGGTTTTCTTTTGTTTGTTTTAAGGAACAGAGTAGAAGGGGAGTGGTTGATATAAAGAAATGAAGGAGATGGTTACTGGGGTCAGCTTTTCTTGGAAACCAGAGGAAACTGTCTCTGGAATGACGATTAGGCAGGTGAAAGTGTCCTTTGATTCAGGGAAGAGGAGAAAATGGCAATAAGTACATGTGTGTAGGTTTTGTGGAGCAAAGATGAAAGCAGTTTCTGTGTGACTGTTTCTTTTTTATAAAGCAGGGACCATCTCCCCAGAATGAGGTGGTAAGGTAGGTGGTGACGGGAGAGTGGTGAAGGTTTGAAATGGTGACTTGGAGAACTAGAGTTGACCAAGGAAACTAAGCGTTCCTTGATAGCACTGAATTCCAAGTCCAACCAGTCATAATGGGGCCTTTTGGTTTGATTTTGTTATTGTGTGATTTTCTCCACTTAGAACAAGGTATACTGGTAAAGATGTGGAGGAGATAGACGGACTGAAGTGAGTTTGGGTTTAGCAGGATTGGGGAGCTAAGGATGTTGGTATAAGAATGGTTGAAGAGGTGGGTAATGGGCTATAAACCAGACAGGGGGAAAGTCCTAGAGTGACTTCTGGACTAATTTAATTTATGGAGCACTTCTAAACCAAATTAGAGTCACCCTTATACTTCTACCGTACAGTACCTAACTCTAGAGACTCAGTTCCAGTTTACATATTTTAAGAAGGGATTATTTGGGTGTGTGGATAAAAGGAAAATGTAGACATGGAAAATAGCTTCTCTGTCTCCCATCCTGAATACTTGGTAAAACATTCTAGGCACCTTAGATGGATATGGCTATAGAGGCCTTTAATGCTTCTGAGTCTTCATTTTTCAGTCATTGGGCTTATACAGTGTTGGATGTCAAATGCCCATCCAAATGGGCAGGTGTCTGTTGCAGTCTCCCCGACTTTGAGTGGGGATCTGCCCTGCCTCTTCTAGCCCCTGGAGCTGCATCTGTCCCCTGTCTGTCTGAATAAAGGGAACTTCTTAGCAGTTCTCCTTCTCCAAGACTATTAGATCACAGCTGTGGAGATACCCCAACTTTCGTTGATTTATCTTCTTTACATTACTTCAATAAAGTTTGACAATATTAGAAACTTTTCTCTGGCTATATCAGTATGAAGCCACCCACTGTGCATCGGACCCTAAGCATTGTACTGGGTGGGTGGAAGATACAGTGATATCCTGCAGAAGGCACGGTGGCTGGTTAAAGAAGTGGATTGATGGGCAGAAAGATGAAAGGAGGACAAGGGATGTGTGGAAAGATGGACCAGCAGAGAAGCACTTAAAACAGTGAGGCTAAGATGAAGAAAAATCAGAGAGGCTCTCTGTGCCCTTTGAGTCAAATGAACTGGAGGTCAGGACTCTGGTCACCTGCCTTTTGGTTGCAAAAGCTAGTGTCCTCATAGTATAGCTGACTTGAAATTCTTTGAAATTTTAGACACTCTTCAGCAAGCCCAGGTCCTTGTGAACAGGGAAACATTTTTACTGGTGTTTTTTACTAAGAGCTCATTTTAGAAGTGATAGCTTTTATATTTGTTTGAATTTTTGCTAATGGTTTTGGTCACATGTGAAGAAAGCAGTTGAGTTTCAAACATTTCCTGAAAATGTTAAGACACTGGTTACATTGACCAGTGTGGTTGGTATTTAAAAACTGCATTTTGCATTATTATTGACTGATTAGAGTTATTTCACTTTCTGTACTGATGTCTGAAATGATCGAATGATAACATTCCTGCACTTCAGCTAGCTAGCCCATCACTTTTATTTTAGTGGGGATGACATAAGAATATGAAGAAATTAATTAACAGTCCTTTGTGAATAACTATTAATCACTGTTTATTATCTCTTTGTAAAAAATGTATTTTTAAAAATCCTTAATATAGTTTTAAAATTCTCTTAATGGAATGAGCTTCTATTATCCTGTTTACGGGGTGGCACTGGACTGATGGTAAGAAATTATTTTCTAGTGAGGTTAACAAACTCTCCCTGTAAAGGTGGATATTTTCAGGCCAAGAGGCAAAACTGAGGATATTGTGTGGGGATTATGGTATATTATGTAGCCATAGCAAGAGAGAAATTTCTACAAATGTTTTATCAATGAAATAAAAAATAAAAAAAAATACAATTTCTTTCTGTAATGTAGGCTTACTGTTGAGAAGAATTATACTCCCCCTTTAAAGATAAGAGTTCACCTACTTGGACTTCAAAGATAATGTTCCCTCTCATCAAAAGGGATAGAAATGTTTCTGCTAATGCTGATCTGTAGTGAGATTTTATGTATTTCATCTATGAAAATGTCTTTTCACTCATAGGTCCTACCAACTATTGCTAATTAGTCCCTGTGCCTATAATATTTAGTGTATCGGTCTCTTGGAAGGCACTTGTAGAAGTCTGCTCAATTTTTCTCTTGATATTTGTCTTTTAGTGTATCTCTACCTGGTAAATTCATCCCTTCCCAGTTGAAGGTTGGTGAAAGCTTCTCAGTTACAGTTTTGAAATCCATTGTAAATGGATTTTGAAATGTGGAATTTCCTTTGCACTTACATCAGGCCTAAACACACTCTGAAACTATAGTTTGAACTTGGAAAATGTATCTGGCACAAATCTGTATGGGAATGAAAATCTCGTTTCTGACAGCACTGGGAGTGTATACAGCAGCTTGACGTGATTCAGACGGTATTAGCTGTTGTCTAAATGATTTTACTGAAGTGTTGTTTTACATATAAGTGCTATTTTGCCTTATACTTTTAGATTGAATTAATTAAAAATTGTTTCGTCTACAGCAGACGCTAATTAATGTTTGATAATTTGTTTGAGTGGTTGAAAATGGCCTTCTCATTCAGAAATACCTCAATCTTGTCCCTGAGCTCAAAAATTCACAACAAAACTATTAGGCATGAAACTATCGAGTGGCAGAGCATGTCAAGATATATTCAACTTCTATTTCTTTTTTTTTTTAATATATGGTCTTTGTAAAAGTTTTTATTTATTTATTTGGCTGCGCTGGGTCTAGTGTGCAGGATTGTGGTGCACAGGATTTTCTGTGTTGTGGCATGGAGGGTCTTTAGCTGAGGTTTGTGAATGCTATTAGCTGTGCCATGTGACCTGGAGTTCCCTGACCAGGAACTGAATCCAGGCCCGATTGGGAGCATGGAGTCTTAGCCACTGAACCACCAGGGAAGTCCCCAGCTTCCATTTCTTAAGAAAATTCATAGAACCGATGATGGTTAAATTCATAAGGGTAAATGAAGGTCACTGTTGACACTGTTACTGAACCAAACTTAAGTCTGTTCATCCAATGCACAGTAAAGCCAAACCTGTTGACACTGGGTTGTGTTGAAGGCAGGTACAGAGTTTACTGCAGGGTAACAAGCAAGGGCGTAGGAGACAAACTGCCTATCCACTCTCACTTGGTGTCTGAGTGAGTGAGTTTCTTAAAGGGGAAAAGTAAGGAGGCTGGGATTAATCTTGTGACATTTCTGTGACATTTGCTATTTTTAAAATTGAAGTATAGTTGATTTACAATACTGTTTCATGTGTATAACAAAGTGATCTGGTTATATATATATCAATAGATACTTTTCTATTTCATTATAGTTTATTACAAGATATTAAATATAGCTCTCTGTGGCATACAGAATCCTTGTTTATTTTATGTATGGCAGTGTGCATCTGTTGACCCCTACTCTAATTCCCCCTACCTTTGGCAATCATAAGTTTGTTTTCTATCTCTGTGAGTTTGTTTCTGTTTTTATGTTGAGTTCATTTGTACTATTTTTCAGTTTCCATGTACCAGTGTGATATATGATATTTGTCTTCCTGACTTATACTGACTGTCTTCCTGACTTATACTTGTCTGACTTATATGATAATCTAATATACTAATCTTATATACTAATCTAATATACTTATATACTAATCTAATATCTATACACTAATATATTTATACTATATACTAATATACTTATATACTAATCTAATCTACTTATATACTAATCTACTTATATACTAATCTTATATACTAATATGATAATCTCTAGGACTATCCATGTTGCTTCAATACTTCTGTGATATTTCTTAATCACTGCTTTTTTTTCAGGCAGCGATTGATTTTTCAGTCGTTTTGAACTCAGCATTGACTCCTTTATAAGTTAGCATGTCGCCCATTTACAGTTCCCTGGCCAGGTGGTCCATGGCTCAGTGGGTCAGTTAGCTCATCTTGTCCTAGAGAAATGATCTGAATTTGTACATTAATGATAAAATAGCAATTTTAGTGCATTAACGATGTTACTGACAATAGAAATTTTAGTCATCTGACTCTGGTTGATTATAGTGTTCAGTTAGCACAGAATTGAGGTCAGAAAGGACCACAAAGGGAATAAAGTTTTGGATAGAGAGATTAATGATAAACTCAGTACAGGAACTCAACTTTAGGGGGTCTCCGTTTCAACACTGCTGGCTCAATAACACGTGATCAGTTCAGTTCAGTTGCTCAGTTTTGTCCGACTCTTTGCAACCCCATGGGCTGCAGTATGCCAGGCTTCCCTGTCCATCAACTCCCAGAGCTTACTCAGACTCATGTTCATCAAGTTGGTGATGCCATTCAACCATCTCATCCTCTGTCATCCCCTTCTCCTCCTGCCTTTAATCTTTCCCAGCATCAGGGTCTTTTCCAATGAGTCAGTTCTTCGCATCAGGTGGTCAAAGTATTGGAGTTTCAGCTTCAACATCAGTCCTTCCAATGAATATTCAGGACTGATTTCCTTTAAGATTGACTGGTTTGATCTCCTTGCTATCCAAGGGACTCTCAAGAGTCTTCTCCAACACCACAGTTCAAAAGCATCAATTCTTTGGTGCTCTTTAAGAATTCTCCATAGTTTGTTGTGATCCACAGAGTCAAAGGCTTTGGTATAGTCAGTAAAGCAGAAGTAGATGTTTTTCTGGAACTCTCTTGCTTTTTCGATGATCCAACGGATTTGGCAGTTTGGTTCTTCTGCTTTTTCTAAATCCAGCTTGAACATTTGGAAGTTCATCTGGAATTCTAGCACATGATAGAGTCAAATATTTCCTGAAGAGTAGCTGCTATTGAATCATACAGTGAAAACTCATAGTTTTTAAACACTGTTTTCACAAACTTTGTAAATTTGTCCAATTAGGCCTTTTTCTGTTCCACACACACTTTTTTGGGTAGGTTGTTACACATCTTAGCAGATTTCATATCTGGTTGTACTGAATTAATGTTCCTCAGTATCTGAAGATGTTCTTACCTGTAGTACTGTCCCAAGAAGATTGCTCATGGTGGTTGATTTTTCAGTCACTGCAGACTCAGCATCAACTCCTCTGATAAACAATAGCTAAGCAGTGCTGAGAGCATTTGTCTGCTAATCAAGGGCAAGGAAGATCAGTATTTCCCTTGTCTTTAATTGGCCACTGAAGTTGCTCCTCATGTCATCCACTCTGAGCAACTGTTCTCACCAAAAGGCCAATAACCTTATTTTTCTTTAGACACTGAAATCAAACTTGTTTTGATTAAATCACCACTGATGAATGTGTTTCTTTGCTTGGCTAACAGAGGAGCCATTGGGGAGCTCACTTTCATTGCGGCCTCCTTTTCACTTTTAATTTTTGTGAAGAAATTCTGTTCTGGTGAAATAATTTTGTTTTAAATTATCTAATATTTCCAACCTTTGTGTTCATGTGAGTTGAGACCATTGTGATGAGTGCTTACTCTGATCATATTGACATTTACTGTATGTTTTTAGTACACTGTCATTGAATGAGAAACATCCTTTGCTCTTGAATAATTTGATAGTAAAATAACCCTCATTCTGCTTTGTCTTAAAAGAGCAGCACTCAAAATCCACTCCTTTTCTTGATGGATAATGCACTGGTTGAAAGAAATAGCCCGGTGTAGTGGTACTTCGGCACTCCAAACACTGCGAGTTCTGATGGTGTCAGTGAGCCTGTGTGTGCTGTGCTCAGCAAGCAGTGCAGGGCAGTGAGAGCAGCACCTGCCGCCTCTGTTGCAAATACTGGGCTCTGCTGTCGTGGGGCAGAAGCAGTCGCAGTAGACGAGTGAGTGAGCCTGAGCATGGCAGTGTTTCAAGGAAGTTTTATTTATAGACACTGACATTTGGACTTCATATAATTTTCATGTGAAATAAAATATTATTCATTTGGTATTATTCAACCATTAAAGTGTATAAAAACCTTTCTTCACTTGTGGACTATAAAACAAGAGTTGGGTCAGGCTTGGCCAGAGGAATTTAGTCTGTGGACTTCTATTCTCCTGGAGCTAGAATATATGTTGAGATGGGACCAAATATGTTGTTGATTATCTCTGGGTTCAGGTAATATACTTAAAATGTTCTCATCTACTGTTTTACAACCAGAGTTTGGCTATTTGAAGATCTATCTGTTCTTAAAGAAATTTCATCTGAGAAAAATCACTGCAGTCTCATTTGTAGCTTCTAGAAGAATAGGAAAAATGATTTAATTTTGTACAAACACTGCTTTTCTAAAATCAGCAGTTAAGGAACCTTCCTTTAAAATTTTGTATATCAGAAATATTTGTAAAAGCTAAAGTACTGGGAGCCTGTGACCATTTATTTTCTTAGGTTTCTGAAATTTAGGTGGGTGTCACCTTAATTATCCTGGGATATTTCAGAGTAATCGAGTGAATTCCTTGTAATAAACTCTAATATGACTGATTTATATCCGAATATTAAGCAACAGCTAGAATTCCAGCTGGAGCTGGAAGAGCAAGAAAAAGAGAGACAGAGAATAGAAGAAAATGCAGAGAGCTCAAGAACAATTTGAGAAGGTAAATTAAAGTTTTATAAATGTTTGTTTTATGGAAAACCTCTTAGAATCCTCACTGTTACTTTCGGTTGTTATAGCAGGGGATTCACAGTCTAAAGACCTGCCACATATTATTTGTGTTACTTAAGCAGGTCCTATAACCCTTTCAGTTGCAGTTTACCTTTTAGAAAAATAGGGATAACAGTATAATGTTGTTGGCAATATCTCACTGGGCTTTGTAAGGATCAAATAAGACTGTATGTGAAACTGCTTTGTGAGCAGTGGCATTCTCTAATGTTGATTTGATCAACATTTTAGTCAAGAGATGGTGGTTCCCAATTATGGTAGCTGATACTGAAGGCAAAGTTCTTTGTAGTATTGGGGGTATTCTGATCTCTGAGACAATAGTTTGTCTCTTCTTCACACTAGAGGTATTGTCAACAATAACTTACATTTTAAAATATGTTCTTATTTGGATTTTTCATGTCTTTAAATTTTTCAGTGACTTATGTCAAAAAGTCCATCTCCCTTGACTGTGTCTGTTTTATGTCAAGCTTGGTCAATAATTTTGGTATCCAAAAAGTGTATGTTGTATAGACCAAACTTTTGCATGACTGAGTTATACTTTTCAACTGGATATTTCATATTGTATGCTTATAACTATCAATTGTTACTCAAATGTTATTCCTCTACTTATTCCATAATTAAATTTTTAAAAATTTAAAATAGAAGCAGGTTTTGTAGAGTATATTTATTAATGGCTTAGATGAGAGTTTCATTGTTTAAAGAAATTTTAAAAGTTAAAGGGTAAATTTAATTTTTTAAAAATGAGATTTAATTAACTTACTATATCTTCCCATCAATGTACAATGCTTATCATTCTATAAGAGATGAATAAGAATTGTTCTTTACAAAGTGAAATCATTTAGTCCTATTGTGGTACAAGTGTTGGAAGACTACTTTTGTGAGTCAAAAAGATGAGATTTTTAAAAGGATAAAATCAAATACCCATACAGAGTTTTAAAAACACAGATGCTGATGTTGTCTTTGTCTGAATGAGGGTGGGTAGCTACTGCTGCTTCTAAGTCACTTCAGTTGTGTCTGACTCTGTGTGACCCCAAAGACGGCAGCCCACCAGGCTCCCAGTCCCTGGGATTCTCCAGGCAAGAACACTGGACTGGGTTGTCATTTCCTTCTCCAATGCATGAAAGTGAAAAGTGAAAGTGAAGTCGCTCAGTCGTGTCCGACTCTTCGAGACCCCATGGACTGCAGCCCACCAGGCTCCACGGTCCATGGGATTTTCCAGGCAAGAGGACTGGAGGGGGGTGCCATTGCCTTCTGGGTACATGGATATCCATGCATGCACACAGACATGTAATTACACACACCCTTACGCTTCAGTTAAGATTCAATGATCGCAAGTAAAAGAAGGAAACTCAGAATACATCAAGAAGATAGTGATCAAAATGATAAAAGAATTGAAAGTGTGTTTCATTGAGATGCCCTGATAGTTATAGCTGAGTGATATAGAAAGTCTGTGATTTACAGGAGGGATTGGCTCAAAGGCTCCTCATTCATGTTACTGACTTTCTGGGCATTATCAGACTACTGTCCAGAGCTGCAGTAACATTAATAATCCATATTCCTACTGGCTTATCACCCCTTTCTTCCCTGTAACTTACTGCCTTGCTTGGAGGCAGATTCATCCGGGTCTTTTCGTCCGGGCTTCAGAGACATGACTTAAACTATCATTTGCAAAAGGAGATGTGTTGGAAGGATCCTGGGTTGACGCAAGGGTTTTACAGCTGACCTGTGAAGGGCTTTGCTTGAGCTGGGTCTTCGAGGCCTCTGGGGGCGAGAGAATCAGTACTGCCAGGGCCCACACCTCGGCTGCTGCCTCTCACTCTGGCCTGGTTTACCGCCCATGGGTGAGGGTGGTCATGGTCCTTAATGGTTCCTGTGTCTTATAATGCTGTGGCTCCTACCGTCCGAAAGGAATGGATTCCTTTCTTTTAGGTTTCAGTTAAGAAAAGAATCTTGGGAAGGATTCTGACTGGATGAATTTGTGTCAAGTATCCAACCCTTGGCTGGGGAACAGAGTCCTGTGAGAACGTGGATTTTTCCATCAAAACCACGAAGTTGTGGGATAAGATGTGTACAAGAGAAGGGAGTGATCTGGAGAAAAGCATATAGTGCTAAGTTGCTTTGGTCTGACTCTTTGCGACCCGATGGACTGTAGCCCATGTGGCTCCTCTGTCCAAGGGATTATCCCAGCAAGAGTACTGAAGTGGGTCGCCAGGCCTTCCTCCAGGCGATCTTCCCAACCCAGGGGTCAAACACATGTCTCTTACATCTCCTGCACTGGCAGGTTGGGTTTTTACCACTAGTGCCCCGGGGAAGCCCATGGGTACCATTCAGTTCACTTCAGCTGCTCAGTCGTGTCCGACTCTTTGCAACCCCATGGACTGCGGCACACCAGGCTTCGATGTCCATCGCCAACTACCAGAGCTTGCTCAAACTCATGTCCATCAAGTTGGTGATGCCATCTAACCATCTCATCCTCTGTTGTCCCCTTCTTCTCCTGCCTTCGATCTTTCCCAGAATCAGGGTCTTTTCCAGCGAGTCAGTTCCTCACATCAGGTGGCCAGAATGTTGGAGTTTCAGCTTTAGCATCAGTCCTTCCAATGAATATTCAGGCCTGATTTCCTTTAGGATTGACTAGTTGGATCTCCTTGAAGTCCAAGGGACTGTCATGTACCACATGTGTCCCTAATCATCAGGACTATTATTTAAATGGTCACAAGATGACTCACCTTTGGACAGCTGAAGTGAATCAGCTCAAGAGCAGTTAAGTCAGCTTGCTGCCTTAGAATGAAAAGATAGAGGCCACAGCAAGGTTTGGTTTGGTTAGAAGACTCTGGGTTTTCACATTCACATAGTGTCCTATGTATTCAGAGTGCTTTATAGAGGGCATTGCCAGGTGCTGTGGAGAGGTCACATGTATTGGGTAGTGCCTTGGGCCAGACTAATTGCTTTAGAAATATTTGCTTCTTTTTTCACTATGTATAAAATTCTACTTAACTGAAAGTTCTTTCCAAAATCTCTTATTCTAAGAGTTTATTAAAATTTTTATTTTGTCACTTTTCACTTTTGTTAGTAATTTGGCTCCAGGGTTAGTGTTTTAGGCTATTTCATTTTTAAAATATTCTGCTGCTGCTGCTGCTGCTAAGTCGCTTCAGTTGTATCTGACTCTGTGTGACCCCATAGACAGCAGCCCACCAGTCTCCCCTGTCCCTGGGATCCTCCAGGCAAGAACACTGGAGTGGGCTGCTATTTCCTTCTCCAATGCATAAAAGTGAAAAATGAAAGTGAAGTCGCTCAGTCACAACCCCATGGACTAACCTACGATGCTCCTCCGTCCATGAGATTCGCCAGGCAAGAGTACTGGAGTGGGTTGCCATTTCCTTCTCCAGAGGATCTTCCTGACCCAGGGATCGAACCCAGTTCTCCCACATTGTAGGCAGGCGCTTTACCGTCTGAGCCACTAGGGAACATTCTATTTAATTATGAACAAAATATGGTAGTCACCTATTAATAGAGTATTAAATGAGACTGTATCTGTAGTTTTGTATTCAGATTTCTTCTTTAAGAAGGTCAGCATTTTTGCTGTTAAATGGGTCATAATGTAAAAATAAAATGCTTAAAAATCAAACATGGAATCAAAATGAAAAGCATATTCAAAGTATTTTTCTCCATTTTTATATATTATAGGAGTTGAGAATGAGCATGGAAAATATGGCTAAGGGTGAAGATACTTTACATGGAGAGGTGAGAACAAAAAGTTATTTATGGGATACGAATGAGTATCCTGGAGTGTGACACTAAATTTTGGTGCATTAGTAGATACGTTTTAAAAACAATTTCATGTATCTGCGTTTGGCTGTGTTGGGTCTTCTTGCTGCACAAGGCTTTTCTCTAGTTGCAGTGAGTGGGTGCTGTTCTCTAGCTGAGGTACCTGGCTTCTCATTGCGGTGGCTTCTCTTGTTGTGGAGCACAAGCTCCAGGGCACACGGGCTCCGTAGCTGCAGCTCCCAGACTGTAAAGCCCTCGGCTCGACGGCTGCGGCGCACAGGCTTCCCTGCTCCTGCAGCATGTTGGGTCCTCCCGAACCCGTGTCTCTTGCATTGATAGGCAGATTCCTTAACACTGAGCCACCAGGGAAGCCCAGTAGCTAAAGTTTTAATATGGAGATCGTCAAACTGATAGTTCAAATCCATAATCTAGTAATAACAAGTCACAAATAGGGTGTACTTTAAAGCCAAATCTCAAAGTGGGTAAAACTGGAATATTCAGTTTGTTTTCTTTAAAACCAGAATATTATGAGATTATTGACCATATGATTACATGCAGTGATATGTTTTAAATTTATGATGTATTTTTTAAAAACACATTTTAGCATTTGTTTTTATTTATTTATTTTTGTTTTAGCATTTGTTTTTAGAATTCACTTGTCATTAACAGGTATTGGTTCATTCCATTAACTGACAATGTTGGACGTTGATGTTATAATTCAGAGATGCCTTAGCAGAACTGAAAGCAAATTAATGTATTAATCTCAAAGTCATTTGAAAGTGAAAATGAATTATATGATTCATTTATGATCATATGATTATAGGATGGAGCCGACTCAGGCAAAACACTAGCTGAAATTAGTGATCGATATGGGGCACCAAACTTGAGCAGAGTGGAAGAACTTGACGAGCCAATGCTCTCTGATGTAAGTATCCTTAGTAAAGTGTTTTGTGAAAAGCAGAGTTTCTTGTTTTACTTGGGAAAGCCCAGTGTCTCTCAGGCCAGAGTTGGATGGCAAAGTCGGTCTTTTGCTTCACAGAAAGAAATCAGTTTTTCTAATTGGTGTTCTGTGCAGTGTGCTGCTGGCCCTGAGAGTGAGGGCAGGCACTGGTCTGGCTCCGCACATAAGTGTGGGCGCTGATGGGGAGGTAGCTGGGTGTTAATGTGGAGTGAGCAGTGTGCCCTCCTGTGCAGAGGGGTGATACGGTTGTTCAGAAGTGAGGCTTTGAAAATTTCAAAATCTTTTCAAAACATATATTTAAGACCATGTGGTAAAATACATAATCTTTAAATTTTGGGGGAAGATATTTTGGTTCTCAGTAGTAAACCATGGAGCCAAGTAAATAACCTAATGAGAGTGCATGCTTTTACAGTATTTATGTACATTGGCTTATTTAATAATCATACCATGTTTCCTGTGCACACATATTGTGCCCAGTGCTTTTATGGCCAAAACAGGTCGTTCTGACCTTGTCTAGGAAAGAAACAAACAACTGGGCAAGCAAGTAATTGTCAGTGTTAGAGTGGCCGGGTAATTTGTCGTCCAAAGTGGTATGCTTCGACAGCGAGAGGAGGAGCTGTTGATATCTGATGCCATCAACAGCTGTAACCCTGAAAGAGGCTGCACTGGGTCACCTGCATCGGTGGGCACTGACAAAGTAGAACAGCTGCCTGGCTGAAGACCCTCGATCAGGGAAAGCTTCATGGAGAAAGTCAGCCTTGTCACTCGGTGGTGGGGTGGGAGTTTGGGAGCATAGAAAGTATCAGGACCCAGCTCAGGGTGAAGAGAGAGGGAATGGGAGGCAGGGAGAGATCAGAGCTGGGACAGTGGAGAAATCAGAGGCCAGACCACTAAAGGACCTGAATTTGTGCTCAGACATATATGTTTCATCCTAAAGGCAGTGGAGGTCAACATGCTCAGAGCTGCATCTTAGGAAGCCCATCTGGCTAGTGTGTGGAAGAAAATGGAGTGATAGATTTGAGAAGACACACCAGGGGGGTATTGTAATCTACAGAGAGAAAGCATTGATGACCGAGAATAGTAACTGGTGTTTTAAGAGCTGTTTGGAAAGTGGAGCTGGGTGGATTTGGTTCTAATCAGTCAGTGGATACATTTTTATTAAACGGCTGCTGTGGTTCAGTACTGTGCAGGGAGCTAGAAAATACCAGAGAGCAAAAGAGATTGGGTTTCTGTCCATTGGGAGCCATGGGCTGGTGGGGGAAAGTTCACTGAAAGGACAGAGCAGGGAAACCTGACCTAGCCTGGGTGAGTCTTATGTAGGAAATGACATTTAAAGAATTAGCCTGAGATAAGTCTAGCAGATAGAGAGGAACTGGAATAGTCCAATATTTTGGTTTGAGTTGCATGGAGCTAGGAGAAGGAAGTGATTTGAAGGTTGGAGAGGTGGGTACAGACAAGATCATACTGGGCTCTGTGTGTCATGTTAGGGATTTTGGATTTAGGTGCAGTAGAAGTCATCAAAAGGGTATATGTGAGGATTAGATATGTGTTTTTAGAAGGTGGAGAGATCTGAGTGGGCGTGAGTGGGAAGAGCGGACACCTTAGGAAATTCTCATAGTCCTTCAGGTGCAAGGTAAGTAGGACCAGGAGGCACACAGCACAGATGGGGACCGCTGAATGGATTCACATCAGTGGGGAGGATAAGAGGGGGAGAGAAATCAAGGATGAAGCCCAGATCTCTGCCTTGGGCAACTGGACTTGTCACCAGTTTTTGAACTTTACCATTGGTTGAATTTGGAGAAGGCAATGGCACCCCACTCCAGTACTCTTGCCTGGAAAATCCCATGGACGGAGGAGCCTGGAAGCAGTCCATGGGGTCGCTGAGGGTCGGACATGACTTCGCGACTTCCCTCTCACTTTTCACTTTCATGCATTGGAGAAGGACACGGCAACCCACTCCAGTGTTCTTGCCTGGAGAATCCCAGGGACGGGGGAGCCTGGTGGGCTTCCATCTACGGGGTCGCACAGAGTCGGACACGACTGAAGTGACTTAGCCGTAGCCATTGGTTGAATTGAGGAACATATGAAGAGAAAGTAGGTTTGTGAAAGCAGTAGCTTCAGTTGTGGACATGTTGAGTTTCAGGTCACTCTGAGATAAGCAGGTGGGTCTGGAGGACAGGAGAGAAGTCCAGGCAGAAGAGAGGAATTTAGTCATATACACTAAGTGAAGCTAGGAGAGTGAGTCAGATGCTCAAGGGGGAATGCAGAATGTGAAGGAGGGGTCTCAAGGTGAAGTGTGTGTGTGTGTGTGTGTGTGTGTGTGTATGTGTGTGTGTGTGTGTGTGTGTGCGTGTGTGTGTGTGTGTGTGTGTGTGTGTGTGTGTGTGTGTGTGTTTAGTTGCTAAGTCATGTCCAATTGTTTTTTGACTTCATGGACTGTAGCCCGCCAGGCTCCTCTGTCCAGGGGATTTCCCAGGCAAGAATACTAGAGTAGGTTACCAGTTCCTTCTCCAGGGGGTCTTCCCAACCCAGGAATCAAACCTGTATCTCTTGCATTGGCAGGTGGATTCTTTGCCACTGAACCACCTGGGAAACCCTCTCAGGGTGAAACCATGAGAAATTTCAGCATCTAAGGGATGGGTACAGGAATCTGCAAAAGGATACAGACAATGATAAGAGGGAATAGCAAGAGAAGTAGGAGAAAGGATGGGTTAATACATACATTGAAAATACAATTATTATGTTGAATTTGGATTTTATGTGAAATAATCTGAAACTATCAAAAGCTTCATTTACATAGTCACATAGAAGTTATCTAAGCTCTAATTTTGTGCAGCTTGTACATTTCACAGTTCTAATTGTATTTAGTTAGTTCACTCACTCAGTTGTGTCTGACTCTTTGTGACCCCATGGACAGCAGCACACCAGGCCTCCCTGTCCATCACCAACTCCCAGAGCTTGCTCAAACTCATGTCCATCGAGTCAGTGATGCCATCCAATCATCTCATCCTCTGCCGTCCCCTTCTCCTCCTGCCTTCAGTCTTTCCCAGCGTCAGGGTCTTTTCTAATGAGTCAGCTCTTCACATCAGGTGGCTAGAGTATTGGAGTTTCAGCTTCAGAATCAGTCCTTCCAATAAATATTCAGGACTGATCTCCTTTAGGATTGACTGGTTTAATCTCCTTGCAGTCCAAGGGACTCTCAAGAGTCTTCTCCAACACCATAGTTCAAAAGCATCAATTCTTCAGCATCAGCTTTCTTTGTAGTCCAACTCTCACATCCATACATGACTACTGGAAAAACCATAGCTTTGACTAGATGGACCTTTGTTGGCAAAGTAATATCTCTGTTTTTTAATTTACCGTCTATGTTGGTCATAGCTTTTCTTCCAAGGAAAACTGTATTTCTAATTGTTTTAAAGCATATTTTAATATAATATGCTACAATTTTAATTAATTTTAATATAAAGCATACAATTAATATTGCATTAATTAACATTTATAATTGTATTAAAGCATATTTACTTTTCATTTTGTTTTTAGGTTGCATTAAACATTGATCAAGATTTGTAGGCTCAGCCAACCTAAGAACAATACATTTTTCTTCCTGTTTCAAGTTTCAAAATAGGAGGTCCCCAGTTGTATTTTTTTTCCCTCCAAACTTGTACTCTGCTTTTCTTCCCTCTAAGCACAGCTTTATAAATGAGTTTCAAGTGTGGCCTTAAAATATTGTTTTTTTTTAATGTAACTGGTTACTTGTATGACGTCATTGAGAGAACAGGAGAAAACTTTTCCCAAAGCAACCAAATGCAGCAAGTGGGAGACCAGCTGAAAAGAACTGTGTGCATCTGTAAGAGAACAAGATTGCCTGAGGTGAAGTTACTGCTCTGTGAGAAGTGAAAGAAGCTGCCACTCTGCAGGGCTGAGGAACATTCACCATGCTTCAGATATGATGATTTCCTCCTGGGAGTGCACTGCAAAGACTTCCCCAGTTTGCTGGGAAATGAACTTGTAGCTCCACTTGTCCATGCTTGTTGACACAGCTGGGGTGGGGAGGGATGTCAAGCTCCCGCAGAGGGAAGCTTTGTTCCTTTTGGAACAATCTTTGAGCAGAGGGATGATGTGCTGCTGTTGAAGGGAAGATCACTCTTCTTTCATTGGATGCTGGGTGGTCTGTGGACCCTGACTGCACTCTTGGCCTCTTGGAAGTTTCAGGGCTAGCTTTGAACTTTAGGGAGAAATTTGCTTTTATAAAAATTTTTCCAAATCTATGTTTATGCCAAGAAGAGGCTTCTTCTAAAAAAAAAACCTGGTTTTATTTATAATATACCTATCCAGACACAATGAGAAGAGAACAACCTAATTGCTTAAATGGGAAAAGAAAAAGGGGGAAAAATTATGGGAAAGAATACAGATTTCATTGAAGAGAAACATTGTATCAGTACTTTTTAAAAACTTAAAGAATTTGGGGCTGCGCTGGGTGTTTACTGCTGCACATGGGTGGCTTTTGTGGTACGGGGGCCACTTTCCATTGTGGTGCGCAGGCTTCTCATTGCTGGGGTTTCTCTTGTGGAGGAGCGCAGCTTCTACGGGATTCGGTAGTTGTGGTGCAGGGGCTTAGCTGCCCTGCAGCATGTGGAATCTTCCGGGACCAGGGATCAAACCTGTGTCCTTTGCATTTACAGGTGAATCCTCAACCACTGAACCACCAAGGAAGTCCAGTTCTGTACGGTTTTTTTTTTTTTTTTGAGAAAAAAGTTCTAGGTGCCCTGGAACTTCTGTGTCAATCACACTGCCAGGCACTCTGCCCCCGCCCCCACCCCCCTACCCCCTTTTGGCTGATCTGTGTTCACTGCACCCAGGCAGAAGTGTTGAAGGCAGCAGGAGAGTATCCTTCAAGGCCTTGGCCTCAACCAGTGTGGCACCATCAAGGAGGGCTAGGTGTGGAAAGAGGCTCAGAGGGCATCTTAGACTCAGTCAGCCCATGCCCCCTCCCCAGAGAGTGCAGTCTGGCCCTGGGATTTGGCAACAAGAGTTTCTGAGTGTTAGTCAACACTCAAGGTGAAGCTTTGTGGCTCTGGGCTAGGGGTGGTCTTGTGTGAAGAGTCCCCAGCCAGAGCTTGGCATAAGAGGAAGAAGGTAGAATGGGGTAAGAAAGGAGATGAAAGGTGTTCAACCTTTGTCTGGGGAGAGAGCCCTCAGGAGGATTCAGCTGGTGATCAGGGTGCAAGGGAAGAGGCTCCCATCTCCACTAGGAGATGACCTACAGACACAGCAGATGCCCACTGGGACTAGGGCAAGGCTGTCATCTTCGGGCAGACACTTAGGCTGAGTTTGAATCTGAGTCTAGAGTTTCTTGCTAGTGGCAGCAAGACTTATTTTAGACCCACCCAAAGGATGGAGTCCTCTGTCCATTAGATTTCCCAGGCAAGAATACTGGAGTGGGTTGTCATTTCCTTCTCCAGGGAATCTTCCCAACCCAGGAATGAAGCCCGCATCTCCTGCGTCTTCAGAGAAGCCTGGTGGGCTACACAGTCCATGGGGTAGCAAAGGCTAAACAATGACAACAGAGGATGGGGTGGGGATGCCTCCTGGTCTGGCATACTTTTAAGTAGCTAGAAAAGACCCTGTTTTGGTTGAAATTGCTGGGAGAAATATCAATAACCTCAGATATGCAGATGACACCACGCTTATGGGAGAAAGTGAAGAGGAACTAAAAGCCTCTTGATGAAAGTGAAAGTGGAGAGTGAAAAAGTTGGCTTAAAGCTCAACATTCAGAAAACGAAGATCATGGCATCTGGTCCCATCACTTCATGGGAAATAGATGGGGAAACAGTGGAAACAGTGTCAGACTTTATTTTGGGGGCTCCAAAATCACTGCAGATGGTGACTGCAGCCATGAGATTAAAAGACACTTACTCCTTGGAAGAAAAGTTATGACCAACCTAGATAGCATATTCAAAAGCAGAGACATTACTTTGCCGACTATGGTCCATCTAGTCAGGGCTATGGTTTTTCCTGTGGTCATGTATGGATGTGAGAGTTGGACTGTGAAGAAAGCTGAGTGCTGAAGAACTGATACTTTTGAACTGTGGTGTTGGAGAGACTCTTGAGAGTCCCTTGGACTGCAGGGAGATGCAACCAGTCCATTCTGAAGGAGATCAGCCCTGGGATTTCTTTGGAAGGAATGATGCTAAAGCTGAAACTCCAGTACTTTGGCCACCTCATGCGAAGAGTTGACTCACTGGAAAAGACTCTGATGCTGGGAGGGATTGGGGGCAGGAGGAGAAGGGGACGACAGAGGATGAGAGGGCTGGATGGCATCACTGACTCAATGGACGTGAGTCTGAGTGAACTCCGGGAGTTGGTGATGGACAGGGAGGCCAGGCATGCTGCAATTCATGGGGTCGCAAAGAGTCGGACATGACTGAGCGACTGAACTGACTGATTGTAGGTTTTCCTCCTGATCTGGCTGTTAGTGGAAGGCAAAGAGAAGGAAGAAATGAAAGAATGGAGAGACATAAAGGATCTAAACATAAATAAGCTGTAGGTTTCTGCTGCTTTTTGTTTTACTCTCTGGTTTGTTATAGTTTTTAGATTCCACATGTAAGTGGCATCATGCAGTTGAATAGACGTTTTGGCTGAATCTTGAACAGCCAAGTATTAAGTTCACTATTCAGCTGAAGTTAAGGCTGAAATTATAGGTTAACTTCTGCGACATAGCAATTTTTAAAACTATACTTTAATTAAAATTTTGGTTTAATATTAATGATGCTGAAGCACTGATTTTTCAACATTTTTAAATGCTTGGAACTTTTGTGGTCACTGTGCCACACAATTTTGGCACTATGTAAATGCTTATTTTCAGCTAAAATAGAGAAAGCAGATACTTTCCAGTATTTTTCCCCTAATGTGTTTTTTTCTTTAAGCTCTCTATTGTTCATTTGTGTTTGATACTTCTGAATGCCTAATTTTTCTCCAATTCAGTTTTCTGCTCTGTAGATGCTATCTTTTTATTTTGTTTGGATTGAAGATGACTTATCCAGCTGTATATATTTTGGGGACATAACAGCTTTATTGAGATAAAATTCACAATCACCCATGTAAAATTTACAATTCATTGGTTCTTAGTACATTCACTGGTTTGCACAACCGTCACCACAATCAGTTTTAGAACATTTTCATCACCCAAGAAGAAACTGTCTGGTTTAGTGGTCATGACACCTAGATCCTTCCCCATCAACTCTAGGCAACTGCTAATCTAATTTTTCTGTATAACATCAGAAAACACAGCATCTGACCTACCACTAGTGTAGTTAAGAATAACCATTGGCTTAGGGTGATGATAGCCTGCACCTCCAGTCTTCTGTGGCCCCTCTTGCAACTCTGAAGTAATCTATATGGTTACAATATGACCATCCAATCCTAATCATTTTAATATTAGTTGCTAATTTTTATCCAAATCAACCTTTGCATTGGAGTTTGTGAAATCCATTGTTAATTCTATTTTCCTTTTACATTTATGTCCAGCATTCTTCCGAAAAGTTTTTCATAATCATTGAGAATCATTTGGTTACCCCCAAAAGTAATTCTTCCTAAAAAGAGATAATTGTTTATTTTCCTTTAATTATTAACCTTAAAAGTAAGGAATTCAAGTAGTTATGAATAATGACACTTTTGCCTGGATTTCTTTTAATTGACTCTCATTATGGACTCACGGTACTTCTTTGATTTAGTAGTGTGTTTCAATCCATTACAGTTATTTTTAATTATCATCACCTTGGTAAGTGCGTAAGCTCCTTTATTCCTTATATATGGTGTTTCCACTACTCAGGACCCTGCATAATTGATATTATTCACTAGTCTGCAGATGAAGAAACTGAGGCACGAAGAGAGGGGTTTTGCCTCATTTTAAGCAGTTGGTAAGTGACAGAGCTGACCTGTACTGGGCCTTTGTTGGGCCTCAGAATCAGTGCTGCTGATGAGCTCAGTCGTGGCCGACTCTTTGCGACCCCATGGACTGTAGCCTGCCAGGTTCCTCTGTCCATGGAATTTTCCAGGCAGTGGAAAATACTGCAGTGGGTTGCCGTTTCCTTCTTCATTGAAGTCAGTATTTTCTGTCAATTCACTATTTGGATTCTGGATAGGGACAAGAAAATTGAAAGTAATTTTTTTTTTAAAGATCTGAAACAATTGTTTGTATAGCTCAATGTTCATAAAGAATTAGACTTTTTATATGTTTTACTTTTTATTGTGATAAGATGCACATAACATGAAACTTACCATTTTACCATTTTAAAGTGTACAGTTCAGTGGCCATAAATAAAGTCAGCCATCGCTGTACTTGATATCATGCCGCCATCCTCACTGGTTCCAGGATGTCTTTATCAAAGCTGGAGACTACACACCCATTGAGTAATCACTCCCCATTCCTCCCTCCTCCCAGCCCCTACCAACCACTGAGTAGGTTTCTATGAATTTACCAGTTCTGGACACTTCAAATAAATGGAATATATGGCCTGGCTTCTGTCACCTCCATACTGTTTTCAAAGTTCATCTAAGTTGTACCATATATCAGTATATTTTTTGTCACTGAATGATAAGTTACTGCTTTGCTATATACCACACTCACCCATTGGTCAGTTCATGGGCACTAGGGTGATTTGCACCTTTGGGCTGCTGTGAATAATGTTGCTGTCATCTTGTGTATTCAAACTTGTATGTGGACATGTGTTTTCAGTTCTTCTGAGTATATGCCTCGGAGTGAGTCACACAGTAATTCCATGTTGAAGTTTTGGAGGAATCTCCAAGCTACTTTCCACTGCAGCTACCCCATTTTACATTTCTACCAACAATGTATCATTCCCCACTTACACTTGATATTTACCATTTTCTTTTTGTCTGTGTGGCTATCCTAATGGGTGTGAAGTCATATGTCATTGTGGTTTGGTTTGTATTTCCCTAATTACTTAATAACTAAGCATCTTTACATGTGCTTGTTGGTCATATTTATGTCTTTGCAGAGATGTTCATTCAGGTCCTTTGCCTGTTTTTATTTTGTTATTTTTATTTTTATTTTTTTGTGTGGTTTTAAGGTTTTGGGTTTTTTTTAGAAAAATATATTTTCTGGATTCTAGACCCTTATTGGTTGTATAATTTGCAAATATTTTCTCCTCTTCTCTCACTCTTCTGATAGTGTCTTTTAATCCTCCAAAGATTTCATTTTCAAAAAGTCCAGGTCATCTGTTTTTTCTTTTGTTACTTGTGCTTTTGATGTCATATCAAAGAAATTATTGCCAAATCCAAGGTCATAAAGGTTTACATCCATGGTTTCTTTGAAACGTTTCATAATTTTAACTTTTATTTAGATCTTTAATCCATTTCAAGTTAATTTTATCTAGAATACGAAGTAAAGGTCCAACTTCCTTCTTTTGCATTTGCCTATTCCATTATCCCAGCACCGTTCATTGAAGAGACTGTTCTTTCTCCATTGAAAGGTCTTGGCACTCTGTTGAAATCAATTAAGATAATGTATATGTATGGGTTTACATACAACGTGGACTCTCCATGCTATTCAGTCGATCTATATTACTGTTTTTATCCCAGTAATACCCTCTTTTGACTATTGTAGCTTTGTAATTTTTATGAGTTTTGAAACTGAAAAGTGTGAGCCCTCCAACTTTGTTCTTTTTCAATGTTTTGGCTATTAGGCCCCCTTGAAATTGCATATGAATTTTAGGATTGTCTTTTTCAGTTTTGTAAGGGAGTACATTGGGATTTTGATGGGTATTTCATTGCATCCTTAGACAGGTTTGGGATATATGGCCATCTTAACAGTGTTAAGTCTTCCAGTTCACAAATACAAGATGTTTTTCTTTTAAGTTTTCTTTATTTCTGTCAAAAATGTTTTGTATTTTTCAGCACACGGGTCTTGCTCCTTCTTGGTTATATGTATTCCTAAGCATTATTAATGCTATTATAAATGAAATTATTTTATTAATCTCTTTTACATTGTTCAATATGTACTGAAATGCAATTGGTTTTGTTTATTGGTCTTATATCCTGAAATTTTGTTGAATTTATTTATTAGCTCTAGTAGTTTTTTTCTTTTTGTGATTGCTTAGAATTTTTATACGGAAGATCATGTCATTTACAAAGAGAGATAATTTTACTTCTTCCTTTCCAATTTGTGTACCTTTTAATTCTTTTTCTATTCCCTCAATTGCTCTGGCCAGAACTTTCAGTATAACATTGAATAGAAGTGTTGAAAGCAGGCATCCTTGTTTTGTTCCTGATTTTAGGGGAAAAGCTTTCCATCTTTCACAACTAAATATTTTGTGACTGGGGTATTTTAGAGTTTTTTTCTTTAATCAATTGAAAAATTCCATGTATTCATGATGTGTTAAATGTTTTTATCATGATATGATCCTTTTTATGTTTTTCAAGGGCCAATTTACTAGGAATTAGTTAAGGGTATTTGTATCCATATTCAAAGCAGATACTGGTCTCTAGTTTTCTTACGTTGTCCTTAGCTTTGGTATCAGTTTAATACTGGTTTCATAGGATAAGTAAGGAAGCTTTCCTTTCTCTTTTGTTCTTGGAAGAGTTTATGAAGGATGGGTATTAATAATTCTTTAATTGGTAGAATTTTTTTAATTGATAGAATTCACCCATAAAGCCTTCTAAGACCTATTTTTTTCCTTCGTTGGAAGCTATTGATTACTAATTCATTTTCTTTACTGCCAGTATTTCTGTTTCTTTTTGAGTCAGTTTTTATAGTTTATGTCTTTCTAGGAGTCTGTTCATTTCACCCAAGTTATCTAATTTGACATAGAGTTAACATACAATCCTTATAATCCTTTATGGGGTGCATATATCTTTTTGAGTTAGTGTATTAATTTTCTTTCATAAATACCCAGAAATGGAATTGCTGGATCATATAGTTTCACTTTATTTTTTGAGGAACCCTGTACTATTTTTCACAGTGGCTACATCAATTTACAATTCCCCAAAGAGTGTACTTGGGACTCCTTTTCTTTACATCCTCACCAATACTTGCTATTTCTTGTGTTTTTTGATAGAAGTCCTTCTAGTGGGTATGAAGTGCTATCTCCTTGTGGTTTTAATTTGCATTCCATGATGATTAGTAATGTTGAGCACCTTTTCATGTTAGCCATCTGTGTGTCTTTGAAAAAATGTCTATTTGGATTGCCTGCCTATTAAAAAAAATTTTTTTGATATTGAATTGTATGAATTCTTAGCAGATATGTGATTTTTCAAATATTCTTTCCCATCTGGTAGGTTGCCTTTTCGTTTTGTTGATGGTTTCTTTTGCCATGCAGAAGCTTTTTAGTTTGACATAGTCTCACTTGTTTATTTCTGGTCTTGTTGCCTTTGGTTTGATGTCAAATTTAAAAAATAATCACCAAGAATGATGTCAAAGAGCTTACCACCTATGTTTTCTTCTAGGAGTTTTATGATTTAGGGTCTTTAGTAATTTTGAGTTGATTTTTGTGAGTGGTGTAAGATAGTGGTTTCATTCTTTTGCATGTGGCTATCCAGTTTTTCCAACACTGTTTATTGAAGACACTGTCCTTTAAAAGAAATATGTTAATAAATAATACTCTGGTTTAGAATTATGCCTACTTAATTTTATTTATTTACAGAAACTGCTTCTACATAGCTCTATTTTCTTCCTTCTCTTTTGTACTATCATTGTCATAGAAATAACACTTTCAAATTTGTATGCCCATTAACACAGATTTTTAATTGTTGCTTTTAAATAATATAGGAAAAAAAGTTACAAAAAATACATAATTATGGGTATCAATGTTCATTATTTCTTCATGGGAATTCAAATTACTGTCCAGTTTCATTTCTGCCTGAAGAATTCTCTTTCTTGCAGAACAAGTCTGCTAGCAATGAATTCTGTTAACTTTGTTTTCTCATTTATTTCTGAAGGATGGTTTTGTTGGATATAGAGTTATTATCAGTGTTTTCTTTCAGCACTTTGAATACGTAATCCCACTGCCTTCTAGCCTCCAAGGTTTCTGATGAGGAATTAGCTGTTAATTTCATTGAGCATCCCTTGTATGTGATAAGTTGCTTCTCTGTTGCTGCTCCCAAGATTCAGTCCTTATCTTTGGATAGATTGATTATGATTTCCCTCAATATGCATCTCTTTGAGTTTATCCTACTTGGAGTACACTGGGGCTTCTTGGATTTGTGGTTTAATATTTTCTATAAAATTTAGGAAGTTTGGGACCATTATTTCTTCAAATATTATTTTAGCTTCTTTTTCTTTCTGCAGCTCATTTATGCACATGTTGGTAAAATTGATGGTGTTCTATTTGTCTTTCAGGCTTTGTTATTTTATATTTTTTTTCTTTCTTTGTCTCAGAGTGAATAATGTCAATTGACCTATCTCCATAATGTTGATTTATTCTTCTGCCAACTCAGCTCTGCTATTGCATCCCTCATATGAATTTTTCATTCTAGTCACTGTTTTTCAACTCCAGATTTTCTATGTTTTCTTTAGTTTTTATGGTTTATTTTAGCTCTTTGAACAAATTTAAAATAGTTGATTTAAGGTTTGTCTAATAAATCCCATGCTTGACTTTTCCTTAGGGAAAATTTCTAATAATCCTTTCTTTTTATGAATATGGGCCATACTTTCTTGTTTCTTTGCATACCTTGCAATTTTTTGAAAAGTGGGTATTTCAAAACATAGGTATTAACAATTCTGGAAAACGGATTCTACCCTCGCCCCAGAATTTACTATTGCTATTTGTTCTTCTTGTTGTTATTTGTTTAGTAACTTTTCTGAATTTATTTTATCATGTCTGTATGTTTTGTCACATGTGGTCACTGAAGTCTGCTTGGGATGCTTAGTCAGCCTTTGATTTGACAGAGGTTTCTTTAGATGTTTCAAACCAATAGATCTTCCAGACTTTGTTGCGGCGTGCATTCAGTGCCTAGGTTTGTAGTTTACAGCTCTGCTTTAACCTTCCTTTTGGATTTTGTTGAGCCTCCTCCAGTTCAGCCAGAAATGAGCGCTTAGCGTCTTCTTGGGTCTTTCTTAACTGTATATATAGCCTTAGGCATGCAACCCAGCAAACATGGAGCCTTCTCAATTTCTAGCAATATTGCAGAACTTTTAATAGTCCCCTACGGAATCTCATTCTTAAGCTTTTTGACTTAAGGTTTTGGTCATTTTGTTCTTTGTCTCAGTCATTATCACTGTATCAGTCAGCCATGATGTTAAAAAAAGTTGGTGCTGATTTTTTGTTTGCAATAGGTGAACTTCGAGTCACGTCAAATATAGTTTTTCAAGTGGGATTTTCCATGGAACTTCCAGGCAAGTCAAATAATGACTATTTTCTGGGAACTGGCCTTTAGATAAGTTCCATCCTGATTCTGCCTTTATTTATTTTTTTGGCTAATAGATCACTGATTTTCACCATGGTTTCAACATGAAAGCTCTGTTGATTTTCAAGACTACCATAGACTTGGGATAGGGGAATGGGACTAGAGAAAGGTAAGTAGCCACAAGGTTCATGCTATTCTTGAGATTCAGCTATTTTTCTTGAATGAATATTCCCTGAATTTTTGCGTCTTTGGTTAATTTTGAGTTCTGAAAAAGTTGGTTTTGACAGTTTATACCAGTATCATTACTGTTTTTATGGAGAAGAGGATTTTGGGAGATATTTTTAGGGATCTTTATTTTTGGAAATCATTATTTTACCTTTATTTTAAAATTGTTTAGTTTTGTTCTTAGGCATCCTAGTGAGATAAGGCCAAATGGTACATTTCTTTCTAACATTAAATGAAATCTATAATCATCTATCATGTAAATGATATGAGATGTAAGCCTTTGAATTTTGTATATAAATGTTTTCTGGATTTTAACATTTGTCTTTGAAGCAGTTTTCCACTGCTTATAAAACTGTAAGTTGACAGTTTTTCTCTTTCAGTATTTTAAGGATGATTTCTTGCTCTCCTCTCATTTGCTTTGTTTTTGGTAAGAGATCTAACATCACCCTTAGGTGTTCTTATGTAATATGTCTATTTTCTCTGATTTTAACATTTTATCTTTATTACTGGTTTTGAACAATTTGATTTTGATGAGCCTTGGTGTACTCTCCTTCATATTTTGTATGCCTTAGGTTTATTTGGGTTTCTTGTCTTAGGTTTTTATTAGATTTGAAAAAAGTTTTAGTCTTTATTTCTTAAGTAATTTTTCACTATTTTCTCTCTAGGGTGAACTGAGCTCACTAATGTTGTAATTCCCTTTTTTTTTTTTTTGCCTTTCCATGTTTCATTTTTGAAAGTTTCTGTTGCTAAAGATTTCTTTTTTCCTCTGTGATATCTACTGTTAATCCTTTCTGGTATATTTAGCATTTATATTAATTATTCTTATAATATCATCCATCCTCTATTTAATATGTTCATTCTTTCCTCTAGCTTATAAAATGTATAGAAGACAATTAGAATGATTGCGTTAATGTTTCTGGTTACTAATTCTGTCATTGCATTGGGGCAATTTTGATTTGTTTTTTCCTTATTATAGGTTATTTTTCTTCTTTGCTTGGTAACTTTTTATGTGAATTTTGTCTTCTTGAATGTTGAGTATTTTTATTCCTACAGTAAATATTTTCGAGCTTTTTTCCTAGGTGCAATTAAGTTACTTGGAAATAGTTTGATATCTTTTCAGGTCTTAGTTTTAAGAAGCTTTGTGAATTGGGACCAAGGGAGCATTCTGTCTTGGGCTAATTTTGCCCTGCAACTAAGGCAGTAGTCTTGAATGTATGGTAGTGAGTTATGAGGAGTCCCACTTTGGCTGTGGGAAGATCAATTATTTTATTGTATTTTTGAAACGACTTTATTTTTTTCCAATGAAAATCTATTATTTTAGAAAATTATTTTATTTTTAAATTTTATTGGAGTATAGTTGACTTACAGTTTGTGTTAGTTTTAGGTGTACAGTCAAGTGATTCAGTTTTACATATACATATATTCATTCTTTTCCAGATTCTTTTTGCATATAGTAAAACCACTTTGTTGATGTGTGATTGACAGGAAGAGAACTTTTTCCTGGGTATTTTTGAGCCATGCTGTCTAATCATTTCAGGGGTTCCTTCTTTAGCTTTGTGTCATTTCCTTATACACAGGCATTTATTACCCAGCTGAAGACTCGAAGAGGACCCTCTGTAGGTTTCTCTGTGCTTTCAGTACCTTTTCCTTCAGTCAAGGAGACACCAGGCTTCATATGCTTTCCCCTCCCTCACTGTAGTAGAGAACACTTTTTTCTCTTGTTTCGTGATTACTGTCCCTTGTTGGTCAGCCATCACTGTCTTGAAATGAATTGTTGTAGGTATTTTGTCCTGGTTTTGTTTCATGTGCAAGACCTGTCCCTTTTACACCATTCTGGCTTGAAGTCAAAGATCAAACCCTATAGACTTTTTCTCATGAAAAACTATTCCTTTGCTATACTCATATTTCTTAATTTTATGAAACTTAGTGTGATTATTTTCTGAGGACTGAATGTACCTAATGACTTATATCTTTTATCCTGTTTGAAACCAGGTGTAAGGGGCCAAATGCCCCTTATGAGTCAAAGAATCGACTTCACAGATGTTAATTTCATCAAAGAGTGCCCTTTGGGCACTGGGCCAAAACAGAGTGTTTCATTCCTACTGGTTAGTCTCAAGAAAAGCAGTCAGGGAGCTGCAGTTCTGTCTGTGTCAAGTGGAGAGCCGGGTCTGTTGGCTTCTCAGAGGGGGAGATGAAAGCACAGAGGGTCTTTGGTTGGTTTGATTGGCTGAGACATTGAGGACTAAGAGCTCTAAGTCCCAGATGGGCCTGCGGCCTTTACACCAGACCCACTCATCCTTCTCTTGGGAGAAGCAAGAGAGTAGGGTGGTGCAGAGGTAACCTGGCTGTTCTGCCACACACATCACTCCATCCTGGGAAATGATACCATATTAGTCTTGTTTTGGCTGAAATAACTTAAAACCCCAATTCAGCTGGCTTCAAGGATCAGATAACTAATCATCTCCACAAGAAGTGCAGAGGATGGCAGGCCCCAAGCATGACAGATCAGGGCTCTAGCTACCTCGTCTTGGCTCTGTCATTCTCTTCTATTGGCTTCACTCTCAGATTTCTCACAGCTTGACTGCAATAAATAAATACAGGTGTTATATTCAGATACAGCAGCATCTTATGTAAGAATTAGGTGAGACTCTATCTTCCTGCGTGTTACTATATTCCTAGAAACTGTTTAGCAAACTTCTTTTCCTGTCTCACGTGCTTGCACTATATATATATCATCTCCAATCTCATTTCCAACAAGGATGAGTAGTTATCACCCAAAGTATTTACACACCATTGATTCATTCATTGATTAATCAGTTTAGATTCTTTCATTCTCAATCTGTATCAAAGAGACATCACTAGTTACAGGGCAGGGCCAGGGTAAGGCAAATGTATAAAAGTTTAAGTGCAAACTCTGTAATTACAGGAACCTGAGAATGTCTGGCTCTTAAATTTTGCCCCCTAGGCACTCTGTTTGCATTTCCCTAGTCCTGCCCCTGCTAGTTACTGTGGGACATAAAAATAAAGTATTACTTTTTCCCTGACAGAGCTTTTGTGTCACTGAAAAGCATAACTCTGTGCACATATTTGGGGCAGTTTGTTTGAAGCAATTAATTGACACAAATAGGACCAAAGAAATTAGAGGAGGGAGTTATTTTTAAAATTTAACTTATTTTTAATTAAAGGATAATTGCTTTACAGAACTTTGTTGTTTTCTGTCAAATCTCAACATGAATTAGCCATAGGTATACATATGTCCCCTTCCTCTTGAACCTGAGGAGGGAGTTATTTCAGCAAGCTTTATGAAAGGAAGAACTTTGAAAAGAACCTTAGTTCAGTTCAGTTCAGTCGCTCAGTCATGTCTGATTCTCTGCGACCCCATGAATCACAGCACGCCAGGCCTCCCTGTCCATCACCAGCTCCCAGAGTTCACTCAGACTCGCGTCCATCGAGTCAGTGATGCCATCCAGCCATCTCATCCTCGGTCGTCCCCTTCTCCTCCTGCCCTCAATCCCTCCCAGCATCAAAGTCTTTTCCAATGAGTCAACTCTTCGCATGAGGTGGCCAAAGTACTGGAGTTTCAGCTTCAGCATCATTCCTTCCAAAATAATCCCAGGGTTGATTGCCTTCAGCATGGACTGGTTGGGTCTCCTTGCAGTCCAAGGGACTCTCAAGAGTCTTCCCCAACACCACAGTTCAAAAGCATCAATTCTTGGGTGCTCAGCCTTCTTCACAGTCCAACTCTCACATCCATACATGACTACTGGAAAAACCATAGCCTTGACTAGACAGACCTTAGTCGGCAAAGTAATGTTTCTGCTTTTGAATATGCTATCTAGGTTGGTCATAACTTTTCTTCCAAGGAGTAAATGTCTTTTAATCTCATGGCTGCAGTCACCATCTGCAGTGATTTTGGAGCCCCCAAAATAGTCTGACACTGTTTCCACTGTTTCTCCATCTATTTCCCATACTTTTCATCAAGAAAAGAACCTTAATGGAAAGGTAAGTTTTGAACGTGTGAAACCCATGGGGAAGTGAAGTGAAGTGAAAGTCGCTCAGTCGTGTCTGACTCTTTGCATCCTCATGAACTGTACAGTCCATGGAATTCTCCAGGTCAGAATACTGGAGTGGTTAGCCTTCCCCTTCTCCAGGGGATCCTCCCAACCCAGGGATTGAACCCAGGTCTCCTGCATTGCAGGTGGATTCTTTACCAACTGAGCCACAAGGGAAGCCCATGGGGATGTGATGGAACTAGTCAAAGAGAGGGCTAGGGGGGAGCCAGATCATGGAGGCCATGGATGCCAGCCTCCATGGTCTAGCCTTGAGACCCTGGAGTGATGTGTGGAAAGACCCTTGATGGTTTTTGAGGCCATGGATGCCAGCCTCCATGGTCTAGACTTGAGACCCTGGAGTGATGTGTGGAAAGACCCATGATGGTTCTTGAGGCCATGGATGCCCCCCACGGGACCCTGGAGGGATGTGTGGAACCCATGATGGTTCTTGAGGCCATGGATGCCACCTCCATGGTCTAGACTTGAGACCCTGGGTGATGTGTGCAAAGACCCATGATGGTTCTTGAGGGCTTTTTACAGTTTTCATGAAGCATGTGGATGTGAAATTCAGATCATATGGTTAAGGCATGAATTTTGCTAGAGAAGGGAAAGATATTATAAAGTTATTCTTTGGAGAAGTTTTGTGATGAAGATTAAGTGCTTGAGAGTTTTGCAAGATTGAGAAGGGATTCTCCTTTGGGTAAAAAAAAAGTTTCATGTTTTTGGCAGTAGGCAAGAGGCAGTTGAGTTGACTTGTTGGCAAGTTGAGAGGCAGAGGCGGGAAGTGTGGTTCAGGAGACTTAGAACAGGGTTCCTGGAGAAGGAGAATTAGGTGTGGAACAAAATTACAGAGGAAGGCAGGCATTTTGGGAATTACTCTTTTGCTCTCATCCAGGGATGGGAAGTAGATGTTCTGAGTGAAGGGGAAGAACATTTGGGATGGTGGTGCATTCTAGAATTTGCTGTTTGGACTTCTAGTCCTCTTGGTAAAGAAGGAAAGGAGGACAGAGTTTGGTTATGTACTTGAGTGAGGATGAATTTTAAAGTATCTGCTGGGGGAATGGATGAATAGAATGATTGTCAGATGACTCTGTGCACCCACTTTAAATTTATTCATTCTGAAAACACTTTATGGATACCTACTCTGCCTCACTTTCCTTATCTGTGTAGTAAGTAATGATGCCTGCCTATTACAGCTGTAAAGCTTTGATGACTTAATTCATATAAAGCTTTTGTAGCATTGCCTAGCATTTAGTAGGTGCTCAAGTAGTGAAGTTGTTACCATTACCATGTTGTTTCATGCTGGGTACTCTGCTAGGTAAGTAGAGACCTCCTCAGCATTCTTAATCATATGCTCCAGTAGCCCATTACAGACTCAGAGGCAGGGCAGTCAGTGTGTGATGGAGGTGCCCTAGAGGTGACGTTTGGTAGATACCACAAGACCGTGGGGTCTAGAGTCCAACAAGAACCGCGGTGGAGTGTGTGGCTCCCAGGCTCCCTGCCAGCTGGGTGGAGGTGAGTAGCCTTGTGGCTCTCGGGGAGGAGATGAGTAGCCTTGTTGAAAGCAGATTCCTGGCCTGGCACAGAGCAGTGATAGGAGAGGGATGGAGAGACAAGAGCAAATAGCATAGCTCATGGTAGAGGACTTTGCAAAGATTTGGCCCAGCCAAGGAGTCAGTGTTAAGGAAGGATTCTGACCCTACCAAGGACCTTGACTGTAAATCAGAAGCAGGACCAGTGCCCATTGTCCAGCCTAAACACACACTCTGAGGATGGGGGAAAGACAGAAGTGGGTTTCTGAGTGGGTGCAAAGGGGGTGAGGCACGAAGTTAGTAAAGGAGAGAAGTGGACTGAGTGCTTCTTAATGTTGAAGGCTCTCCTCTGAGTTTACAGGATTGTTGCTGTGAGCCTGCATTTGAAAGGAAGTTTCAGAAAGGAAGTTCGGAGCTGTTCACCTAACCTGTTGGAGCTGGCCTTGTTGCCCAGCTCTGTGTGACGTGTTTAAACTACTGAATGTGCTTACCTACGCTGAGAGCTTTACAAAAAGCCACATCTGAAACAGACTTGACTTATTTTCCTAGAAGCTCATTCTCCTCACCTTTTGCTGTTGTTCAGTCACGCAGTCGTGTCTGACTCTTTGTGACTGCATGGACTGCAACACGCCAGGCTTCCCTGTCCTTCAAAGTATCTCCTGGAGCTTGCTCAAACTCATGCCCTTTGAGTTGGGAATGCCATCCAACCGTCTTATCCCCTGTTGCCCCCCTTCTCCTCCTGCTTTCAGTCTTTCCCAGCATCAGGGTCTTTTCTAATGAGTCAGCTCTTTGCATCAGGTGGCCAAAGTATTGGAGCCTCAGCCTCAGCATCAGTCCCTCCAATGAATATTCAGGGTTGATTTCCTTTAGCATTGATTGGTTTGATCTCCTTTCAGTCCAAGGGACTTATAAGAGTCTTCTGAAATACCACAGTTCAAATCATCAGTTTTTGGTGCTCCGCCTTCTTTATGGTCCAGTTCTCACATCCATACATGACTATACTCACCTCTGCAGAATCGTAAATGGCCTCATTACTGTTCAGGTGCCGAATTTATGATGGAAGAGTCCTCCCGGACCCTCTTGTGGTTATCTTTCATCCAGTACAGGGAGCCTGATACTCCTCTTTCCTCATGTTCTAAAGCCATGTGATAGGTTTCATAGCTTGTCCCCTTTCTGGTGTCACTCTCATCAGTCTTTCATCAAATTACAAAACATTGCTTGTTTAACACACTATTCAGAATCATGTGCCAGCTCCCTTCAGATAAAAAGTGGTAACAGCTTATCCCAACTGTGGTCAGTGGCCTCCTTCCCTTAACCTAACTTTCCTTATTTCAACAAGTGCCTCTTGTGGGCTCCCCTCTGAGTGCTGGGGGCTCTCCGCAGAAAGAGTGGAGGCAGTGGAACTTCCCTCAGCAAAGCCAAGGGGTTCCCGGGGAGAGGTGAGCCTGCTGTCCGCCAACCCAGCCCCTCGGTGAGCGAGAGACAATCAGACGCGACAGGGGTTCCGTCGAAGCAGTTCCACTTTATTGCTACAAACACCCAGCTTATATAGGCAAGCAGGGGGTGGTTTAGGAGGGACTTTTCACAGTTGCACCAATCACATTAAAGGTCAAATCATTATGTGCCTTCAGTCGCACCAATCATGTTAAAGGTCAAATCCTCACTTGCATAGAAATCAAGAGAGCCAATCAAAAACTTTGACAAACATAGACCCCGCCCCTATCACTTCTGCCAGGCACCATCTTAGTTTCCAACCGCTTCCAACTGTCAAGCTAGCCCCTCCTTTTTTTTCTCTGAGGTTTCCCATTTAGGGCCCCACATCTCCCCCTTTTTTATTTTATTTACGCCCTTGAGACATTTGTATTGATGTTCTGTAGAGCCACGCGTAAAGCTGTAGGTGGCCAGCCTCGCCAGCCCCTCTTGCGGCTGTGCCTATCTTAGGTTGCCCTCCTCTGAGGGTCTTACCCGTCATTGGCTATCCAGCCACCTCCTGGGGGCTAGGTGGAATCTCTCTAGATGATGGGCATCTAGAACTTTTTATCTGTCTCAGTTAATCTCTTAGAGGGCTAAATTAAACCAAGGGTTTTGTGGGTCCCCAACATGGGGCTCCTCTTCCATGACCTGGGCAAGCATAACCTTTTTAACATTTCACTAAGAACCGGAAAAGCCATAAAACAGAAATTATGATATCTAACATCACAGTTTAACCTTGTTAAGACAGTCAAAGTCTCTAGTGCTCTTGCATAAAAGTCCAACTGTTGTTGAATTCCCGTTATGGCAGATCTCAGGTGTTCAAGCTGGTGTGAGATGGCAATGATGGTCAGCAAGGAGAGGATATAGGTAATCCGACGATCACCAGGAGTAGTGTCCACCAGGGTCGCCGCATCAATGATCTGTAAAGGAAGAAAAGATCGCCTCAAGAACTTTTTGTTCTTGGGCTCAATATGTGAATGTCTCTTTAATCTGTGTCGGGTTTTGAGATTTGACCTCTCTCTTGTGGCATAAATTTAAGATTCCTTGCTGGCACCCATATAGGGCTGGGGTCCCCAATGGGGAATATGCATCCGAATCCTCTCCCCATTGTAAGGAGTGGATCGGGCCCCTTCCACTGACCAGTGATGGGGTCTTTCCATCTCACTTGTATTTCAGGTTTTATTTCTTGATTAGACCAGTGTTTTTGAAAACCTGGTATCAGTTCATTTTTTGAAAAATTTAAAATGTTTAAAGTAAAGAGTGCCACTCAAGTTGCTGGTGAGGGCTTATTCCCCCTTTTTGTTTTTGTAATTGAGCCTTTAAATTTTGATGATGGCGCTCAATTATGGCTTGTCCCTGGGGGTTATGTGGGATTCCAGTGTTATGACGAATGTGCCATTGTTGGAAGAATTTCTGTAAGCTCTGGCTGATGAAACAAGGACCATTATCTATTTTTATTTGATGGGGAAGGCCCAACGTGGCAAAACATTGTAAAAAATGGCTCTGAGCATGTTTTGCTTTTTCTCCTGTGTGGGCAGTAGCCCAGCAGGCATGAGAGTAAGTGTCAATAGACACAAAGACATACTTAAGTTTTCCAAAAGGGGAATAATGGGTTACGTCAGTTTGCCACAGCACATTGGGTTTTAGCCCTCGAGGGTTTACTCCTGGGGGCTGTAAAGGAGGTACTTGTAAATAAGGAAGACAGGATTTACAAGTATGAATAATTTTGTTTAATTCTCTAATAGGGATGTGTGGGAACCTTTTATGTAGCCCTCTCCAATTGATATGAGTAAGATCGTGAAGATCATAGGCATCTTGTAAGTTACAAGCTTGGATTGTAAGGGAGGCCGCTGTATCGGCCAGGGAATTTCCCATTGAAAGCAATCCAGGTAAGTTTTGATGACCCCTAAGATGGTGTACATAAATGGCGTTAACCCGTTCAAGTAACAGGGTACGGGCTTGTATCATAAAGGGTGTGATAGAATTGTTATCTAGCCGTATGTGAGAATTTAGCAATCCTGGAAGCAAGTTCACTACATAAAGACTGTCAGAAAACAAGTTCATGGGCTCAGGGACTTTTGTGAGTGCCATAACAACAGCAAATAATTCTTTAAACTGTGCGGACCTCTCACAAGGCCCCAAATATTTTCGTATATGTTGATCTGGCTGTTGTGACTGTTGTGGTGGCTGGAACACGACAACTGCTGCACCTTCTTTCCTCCATCAGTGAAAACATTGAGGGCATCTGGCATAGGCTTAAAGAGAAATATTTGGGGCACCCTCCAATCTAAGCGACCAAAAGAAGTAACCCATTTATGTGGTCCATAATGACAGTCAAGGATACCTAGGTACCCCTCCAGGGCTAAAGCTATTCTCCCATTGTTTCTTTGAATCCATTCAAAATCTGATAGTCTATGTGGGATAACAATCTTATCAGGCTCATGCGCATAGCATCGAACTGCGATATCTCTTCCCTTTTGTATTAAGTCAGCCATTTGATCTATACAGGTATAGACTCGGGGAGTTCCCCCAAGGAAATGTGAATCCATTGTAGAGGCTTCCTCACCTGGACCAAGGCAACCATAAGTAAGGATGGACTAGGCAGGACCCACAGTTGTAGACTCTCTTCAGGAATATACCTGGCAAGCTGGGCCCCACTGAGTGCCCTTTGAATGTCTTGAAAGGTCTTTTTGTGGGAAGGTAGAAGGGTTATCTCATCATTGGGCTGTCTATCTTTTAATAGATCAAAGAGGGGCAAGAGCTGGCCTGTGGAAACAGGGATCCAGGGTCGTAGCCAATTGAGCTCTCCCAAGACCCGTTGTAGGCCAGTCAGGGAGCAGGAGTCTTGGATGTATAGCTGAAGTTTTAGAGGGCTTACACCTTCTAGGCACAGCTGAGATCCCAGAATTTTAAAAGGTGGGACAACCTGAACTTTATCAGAGAATATATGGAGTCTCCCTTTGGATAAACACTTTTGTAAAATTTTATATGCTTCTGTCAGCTGGTCACCAGTAGGGGCACCCAAGATGATATCATCCATATAAACATACAATTTAATATATGTCAGATCTCTAACTGGCTGGAGAAGATCTTTTACATAGTTTTGACAACAGGCAGGGCTGTTTGCCATTCCCTGTGGTAAAACTGTCCATTCAAAACGTTCATCAGGCCCCTCAAAGTTAGTGGAGGGTACTGAAAAGGCAAACTTTTCACCTTGGGATTGTAGAGGTATAGAAAAGAAACAGTCTTTGATATCATAAATTACTAGGAATAGCTGGTATCCAGGGTAACCCCCTTAAGGGTGTCCCTCGGATGATCATTCTCTCATTGATTTTTCTAAGATCTTGTAACATCCTCCATTTTCCCGAGGATTTTTTAATTACAAATATCGGGGTATTCCAAAGGCTAGTAGAAGGGCGGATATGTCCCAAATTTAGTTGTTCAGAGATGATTTCTCTAAGGGCTTGTAGCTTAGTGGATGGAAGAGGCCACTGCTCCACCCATATTGGGGGTCCGGGTTTCCACTGTATAGGAGGGACCTGGGGGGCAGTGGCCTTTAGGATTGGGGGGCATCTTCCATTGGGTTAGAAGCTCTCCCTTGCGAAGTTTACCAAATTCATGATCTCCCCTATAGTTTGACATGGGAGAATGTTTATAATATTGTTGATATTTTCCCTCATCGAGGTCATCATAAAGGCCCTTATAATCAGTAGTAATATATACATCTGCTTGTCCCAAAATATCCTGGCCAAGCAGATTTGTATTCAATCCAGAAGCTATCAGGGGCCGAACCTCTCCTGAAGAACCATCAACATCTTTCCAGGGGAGCCACTCAGCAGTCTCCTTAGATCGAGTGTTCCCCCAACGCCCAATAATTGAGGCCCAGGGACCAATTTCCAGCTAGGTGGGACCTCCTCTGCCCTGAGGACGGTCCGATCAGCTCCTGTGTCGATCAGACATCGAAATCTCTTTCCTCCTATGGCAATATCCATTTTGGGCCTTAATCCAGGCACAATAGGCACAGTCCAATTGGCTCTGGGGGACTCTTTTGTCTTATTGATCCCCATTAGCCTTGTAGGGGGCCAGAGCGAGCCACGTTTGGGGAAGGGTTTTTCAATATGATCTGGCAAGAAACAGGGTCCCCCTTGGGGTGACGGGGGCTGGGGGTTGCCCCTCATCTAGCTTAAAGGCTTGCCTTTATCAAATTTAGATTTGCACTCTGCCTTCCAGTGATATCCCCTCCTACATCGCGGGCATAGAGCAGTGGGGGGCCTCCGACCAGTGGGTCTTCCCCCGTCTTGAGGGCACTCCTTAAAGTGTCCCTCTTGTCTGCAGCCAAAGCATCTACCCGATTTTGGGGGGGCTAAGGATCCCTTGGATGTGATCCCCCAGAGACTGTCATAGCGGAGAGGACCTTAGTCATCGCCTCGGTAAGGGCTTCAGTCTGAGTCTGAAGGGCAGTCGAAATAGACTGGGTCTGATGGCTCTGTGTCCCTACGTCTTTGGTGGCTATAATCCATGGCTCCATAGAGCGGTCTTTTTGTCCTGCGCAAGCCAACTTATGGTCTGAGTTCATCCCTTCCCAGACTAATAGCTTAACAAATTGATCTCTCAGAGGCCCCGGAGGGAATTTTCTCTGTATACTCTTTTCCACCCGATCTATGAAGGTAGAGAGGTCTTCATTTTTTTTTGAGTGATGCCCAATATAGGGGGCTCAATGGGGCCCTCTGCAAGCTTTTTCCAGGCGGCCAGGCATATGGCCCGTACCTGATCTGTATAAGGAGCAGGGATGGTGGCCTGTTGAGGTCCTGTACTCCACTGATCTGCCGTCCCTGACAACATCCCAAAAGTCACCGAGATAGCAGGGTTGGCAGCTTGATTTCTTTCTGCCTGAGCATGACACTCTTCCTTGAAAAAGACACACCATTTGATATAGGTGTTGCTGGGAAGCACTGCCTTACACAGCATCTTCCAGTCCTGGGTAGTACAAGGTTGATGAGCCAGGCCCTGGAGAATAGTTTCTGCTCATGGGGAGTTTGGGCCATCCTCTGCCACTGCCTTTTTAAGCTCTTTTAAATCATTGGCCTGCCAGGGGTACTAGGCTGCCGGCCTACTCCCCCGGGTTAACATTTACAGGAAAGGCCTGAGTCGGCCCGGTAAAGGGCAGCGAGGATCCCCAAGGGTCCCCGGGATAGGTTCTCCTTTCCAAGGTGAACTCATTGTCTCTCCCACTCAAGGTGCTCCCAAAACTTCCTCAAATAGGGGAGGCAGAGAGGGGTACAGATCTCTGCCCTGGGCTCCTGGTCCTGAGGCAAAGGGGTCTCTATTCTCTTCTGCCCTTTTATCATCCCCCGAAAGGCTCCCATAGTCCACTACTTGCTCTACAGTCTTTATTCCCTACAGTCTCTTTCGCTATATTTTGGTCTGACATGACTCTTTCCTTGTCAAACCTTTCCCATTGTTTTTCTGATTTTGAATTGGGGACACCTGTATCAGTGACATGCTCCTTGATCCGTGAAAAGCAGAGCTTGAGGGCCTAAATGATCAGACAGAACCCTAAGGGGGCTCCTCACCGTATCGAACCTCTCTCTGCCTAGCAAGGGTTTGCACTCAATCCCAAGTGTGCCAAGAGAACAGATTAGCTGAAGCAACCCAGGGGCTGACCGTACAGTGGTCCCCCAGACCTTAATAGCCTGAGCATCAGAAATCTCAAGTCCCCTGCTTATGAGCATATATCTCAGCGCCTTGAGGGCAGGCTCATCAGACTTGCTAATGTTACTTCCCATGCCACCCAGAGAGAATAGATAGAAAAGTCACTGAGGACAACCACCAAAAATCCTACCGGGAGTGGTGGCGGCCAGAAAGTTGGGCTTATGGTATGCTTTTGGAACAGTTTATGTGCCTGTGTCGTTGCACGGAAATTTTCTTGCTGGGGGCGGGCACCCTAGAGGTTTCTAGCCCGTTCCGTGACCCCCTTATCCTGTCACGGGAGTCTTCAAGTGGCAGGCGCCCTAATGGCCTTTAAGTGCCTGACCCGTGCCCACAGGGAAGATTCTAGGCCACGTCCTCAGTTAAGAAAGATTAAAGGGGAGTTTCACCGGGTCGGGCTCTAGTTACTGAGGCTTACCTGTTGCGGGGCCTTCAAAGTCCGCCAGAGAGTGGCCCTAGCCAGGACTTATCAGTTGCCTCCACAACCATTCGCCTGTTCACTGAAACTCCAGAAAAAATAATTAAGGACAGATCAGGAAAGAAGAGGAGAAGGAAAATAAGAGAGTTTTTGGCACTTCCCTCATAAAGGAGGGGGCCCACCTTGAAAACCGGATTACCTCGGGCGATTTCCTCTAAAGGGAGCTCCGTGCTGTGACCCTGCTAGGGTCCTTCGTTGCTCCTCTTTCAGAGCCACACGGTGACACCACCTCCGTCCGTCCGCTTCGAGCCCCACGTTGGGCGCCAGTTTCTGCTGGGGGCGCTCTGCAGAAAGAGTGGAGGCAGTGGAACTTCCCTCAGCAAAGCCGAGGGGTCTCTAGGAGAGGTGGTCTGCTGTCCGCCAACCCAGCCCCTCGGTGAGCGAGAGACAATCAGACGCGACAGGGGTTCCGTTGAAGCAGTTCCACTTTATTGCTGCAAACTCCCAGCTTATATAGGCAAGCAGGGGGTGGTTTAGGAGGGACTTTCCATAGTTGCACCAATCACGTTAAAGGTCAAATCATTATGTGCCTTCAGTTGCACCAATCATGTTAAAGGTCAAATCCTCACTTTCATGGAAATCAAGAGAGCCAATCAAAAACTTTGACAAACATAGACCCCGCCCCTATCACTTCTGCCAGGCACCATCTTAGTTTCCAACCGCTTCCAACTGTCAAGCTAGCCCCCCCCCTTTTTTTTTCTCCGAGGTTTCCCATTTAGGGCCCCACACTGAGGACTTAGCAAATCCCACCATAGACTTTTGTGAGAGGTTCTCAGAGCCTTGCAAAGCCCTCTGCACATGGTGAGAAAGAGCATGGACGAGAAAGTAAATAATGCTGGAACTGCAGACAACCAGTTGGGTAGTTAGTGCTATGAACTGTTTATATGGATAGAAGTCACTTAGAGATTCATGGAATTGAGAGATCAAAACAAAACAAGACACACACACACACACACACAAAAGAGAGAAAGGTACAGAACTGATTGTGGATGAGCAGTAGAAATGTGAGCAGAGAAATGAAGGTGAGAATGCCTGCAGGATGCCTGAGAAATAGTAGATCTGTTTAGTGATGAAGTAGGAGGGAAGTTCAGGGAAGCTGATCTGGACCAGTTTGTGAAGCTGATTAAAGCCAAAGCTAAGACATTTAGGGTGAGAGTGGGCATGGATATGAGACATGTACATTGAAAACTTTATTGGGGATGAGGGATGAGAAAGTGGTGCTATTTTGCAAAGAGATGCTTTTGAGAGGCTTAATTTACGTTGCGGTTAGCATGGTTTGGGCTTAGAATGCTGTTGTCTTAGTCTAGGCTTCAGGTAATGAAGGCTGGAATCTGGGTTGTGGTGGTAGAAATTCATCAGTGAATGTTCTTTGGCAAAGAACCCCCTGCCAGTGATGGAAACTTAAGAGATGTGGGTTCAATTCCAGGAAGATCTGTGGAGGAAGGCATGGCAACCCACTCCACTATTATTGCCTGGAGAATCCCACTGACAGAGGAGCCCAGCGGGCTACAGTCCAAGGGGTCATGAAGAATCGGACTCGTCCGAAGTGATTTAGCATGCATGTATGCACTATGTGCTAAGAGCTGTTCTAGTTTCTCAACAGAAAGGTATGTATCAGACGTGATTCCTACTCTCAAGTCACTCACAGTTTAGTGGAGGAATGTGAAAAAAAAAAAAAAGAGTTAGCTATGACAAATTCCATAAGCAAACCTGGAAGCTGACTGCAGGAAGAACCCTGGCCTAGAATAATGGGCCATTGAGGGCTTAGAGGGATTATGCAGGAGGAGCAGATGAGGGGCAGGAAGGGATGCCTGGCAGCTGGGTGTGTAGCAGGGTGTGAGGGAGACGCTCCAAGCCTCTCTGCTCCTCTCTCCTGGAGAATGGGGTGGCAGGGGCCCCTTGTTTGGGGATGGAACTAACATTACTGCCACATTGTTCACAAGACCACTGACTGAGACACATAATGAATAAATATGAGATGATAACCTTATTCCAAAGTGCCATCCCCGTTAAAAATATTCAAGTATAGACCATCTGGGCAAACTCCAGGAGACAGTAAGGGACAGGGAGGCCTGCAGTCTATGGGGTTGCAAAGAGGTGAACACAACTTATCAACTGAACAACAACAATAGACCACTGAAAACGGAAATAAAAAGCACACATTTTAACAGTTTTGTGAAATTTATTTAAACCCAGAAATCAGGTACATTGAATCAAATTTGCTCCTAATTGTGTATTGTTAGTAGCTCAGTCCTGTCAACTCTTTGCAACCCCATGGACTGTAGCCTACCAGGCTTCCCTTAAATTGTAACTACCACTAGATGTCACAAAGACTCAGTTTTTAAAGGTCCTACACCTCTTGTGGCTGTAGCTTTGAAGCATTATTCCTTTTTGTACAGAAATAAGATTTTCTAGTATTAACAAGTATAATGAAATACTACTTTAAAGTTTTTTAATTATTATGAAATACCCCAAATATACACAAGAGTACACAGAATAATTGGAAAAGGAAATTGCAACCCACTCCAGCATTCTTGATGGGAAAATCCCATGGACAGAAAACTCTGGTGGGCTGCAGTTCATGGGGTCGCAAAGAGTTGGACAAGACTGAAGTGACTTAGCATGCGCAGCACACAGAATAATACAAGCAGTATCTTTTACCCCAACCCAGACCTAACAAATATTAACTTTTCATCATATAGTTGACATTTCTCTCATTTCTTGCTCACAGATATCCATTCCCTTGAGATCAGTAAATGTACTGCCCAGGCATTCATCCCTGCTGTTTTCATGCAAATGCTTATTGATTTATTTAAAAGTAGTATCGATATTTTGGGGCGAGATTGAAACTTAATATTAAATGGTATCAAACTATAATAGGTGTCATTCTGCATATTGCTTTTTTCATTCCTGCTATATTTGCAAGATTTATTTGTGCTAATTCATGAATACACTTCATTTATTTTAACTGTTGTACAATGTACCATTGTACCCATTCTTCTATTGGCAGCTGCTTAGATGGTTTTAAATGCTTTATTTGTAATATACATCTTTGTATGTATCTCTGTGGAAATGTATGCACTTGAGGAAATCTGATTGTCTGCATACCATCCCTTGACACTTAGTGACACTCTATCCTACTTCCCTTTCCAGAGAATCTATCAACTAGGAACCATGTCCCTAGTATTCTGACACTGTCTCTACTGAATGACACTCTGTCCTGTGAAACAGCTGAAAACTAATATGTGAGAGCTTCTCTGGTGCAGTGATTCTGAAACTCAAGCATGCATCAGAATATTTGTGAAGTCTTTGAGTGCACTCCTAGTAAGGCAGTGAGTTTGGGCTAGGGCTGGAGAATTGGTATTTCTATTAAGCTACCAGGTGTGGTGTTGCTCCAGCTCAGCAATCGTATGTTGGAGAACTCTGCTCTGGGAGACATGAGACTCCCTTGTGTGATCCTGGCCCCTCTTCTCAAGCTTCTAGATGATGGTGAATTGATTCCCATGGCAGTCATGCGAGTGTTACTGGCAGGATATGGGGTTCCTTGTGTGTCATTCCCTTCCAATACTTGGTAATGTCACACTTCAATATTTTTGCGCATGACGGAACTGTAAAGTGCTAGCTTCTTTGTCAATCTGAATTTTTCTTGATGTTTAGTGAGGTTACAAATCATTTCATGTTTACCAAACAATGGGTTTGCTGTTCTGAGACTTGCTTGTTCATATTATTTATTTATATTTTTTATTGATTTGTTTGTCTTTTTCTTATTGATTTTCTTAGTTGTGTATATTGGGAAATCTCTCAGTTGGTGGGTTGCTTTTTAACTTGGTTTATGGTATTTCTTGTTTAGTAGAAATGTTTTATTTTAGTTAACTGTACCTTTTTTCCATTCATGTTTTATGATTTTTTGTCTTTGAACAAGTGAATGAAACATTATTAAGTCTGAAAAATTTATAGCCAATCTGATTTAACAATTATCCTTATAAATTATTTCCATTTATTTTAATTTAAATTTTTCAAATTAATTTTCTTTAAGTATTGGGTTTAGTAAATTGACAATTTAAAAATCAGGCTAAAGCATGATTTTATCAGTTATATTGAATAATAAAATGATTCTTCAGTTCAATTCAGTCACTCATTCGTGTCCGACTCTTTGCGACCCCATGGACCACAGCACGCCAGGTCTCCCTGTCCATCACCAACTCCTGGAGTTTACTCAAACCCACGTCCATTGTGTCGGTGATACCATCCAATCATCTCATCCTCTGTCGTCCCCTTCTCCTCCTGCCCTCAATCTTTCCCAGCATCAGGGTCTTTTCAAATGAGTCAGCTCTTTGCATCAGGTGGCCAAAGTATTGGGGTTTCAGCTTCAACAACAGTCCTTCCAATGAACACCCAGGACTGATCTCCTTTAGGATGGACTGGTTGGATCTCCTTGCAGTCCAAGGGACTCTCAGGAGTCTTCTCCAACACCACAGTTCAAAAGCATCAATTCTTCAGTGCTCAGCTTTTCCAACTCTCACATCCATACATGACTACTGGAAAAACCATAGCCTTGACTAGACAGACCTTTGCTGACAAGGTGTGTTTCTGCTTTTTAATATGCTGCCTAGGTTGGTCATAACTTTCCTTCCAAAGAGTAAGTGTCTTTTAATTTCATGGCTGAAGTCACCATCTGCAGTGATTTTGGAGCCCCCCAAAATACAGTCAGCCACTGTTTCCCCATCTATTCCCCATGAAGTGATGGGACTGGATGCCATGATCTTAGTTTTCTGAATGTTGAACTTTAAGCCAACTTTTCAACTCTCCTCTTTCACTTTCATTAAGAGGCTCTTTAGTTCTTCTTCACTTTCTGCCATAAGGGTGGTGTCATCTGCATATCTGAGGTTATTGATATTTCTCCTGGCAATCTTCATTCCAACTTGTGCTTCATCCAGCCCAGTGTTTCTCATGATGTACTCTGCATATAAGTAAAGTATGCAGGGTGACAGTATACAGCCTTGACATACTCCTTTTCTGATTCTAGTTAATAACTTGTCCACTGATGATGTTGTTGAAATGATACTTTAAGTGCTAAAAATGAGCCTATTGTAGTATGAAAACCTCACTCAACTTCCACCACTGCTAATATTTTTTGCCTTTTACTTTGATGATTAAGCACTTTCTTCAAGGAGAGAAGAAAAAGAGCTTTTGAATCAGATGACTCCAAAGTATAATTTGGCATAGGAGTTTACCAGGTGGGAGGTGTGCGGTGTGTGACTTTCAGGCTGGTAATGGTTGGTGGATTTTTCAAGTCATAAGAAATGCTGACCTACTCCAAGATGTCTCCTGTGTGTCTCCACTGGTTGGAGCAGCACCTCCTAGATGTTTATTTGTATCCACCGTTTTGAAATTCAGTTATCTCTGACGTTGTTGGCTCATTTATTCAAAAGGAAGAGAATGCTTATTGTGTGCTGGGCATGGTGTGCAAGATACTTTGCAGTTGTATGTGTACTCCCTCTGCAAGGTAGGGATTTTCCTTGTTTTATGGAGGGAGAAATGAAAGTTCAGAGAGCTTTTAAGCTTCTGAGACTCTCACTGCTAATCACTGAGAGAGCGGAGATATAAACCCAGATTTCTCTGCCTTTGGAACTTTCTTGCTACCACTGTGTTCTCTCATAACATTCTATCAGAGAATGTTTATAGGCATTAATAGCTATTAATAGTTTAGTGAGACTATTTGCTAAAGTTATTTTGCTAAACCGTGAAACCTAGCTGAATTGGATATACTAGCCGAATTGGTTACACTAGGGGAGACATGAACAGGTAGGCTGTTGCTGGAGGCTTTGAACTTGGCTGTAATACCTTCTGAGAGCCTGAAATATTGGTGCCCAAAGACTGTATGGGATGGTAACTAGACAGGAGGAGTTTCACACCCTTTGACCTTTTTCCTAGAGTAGTCCTTCTCAAATTTTAATTTCTTTTTAAACATTTTATTTTTTTAGTTTTTTGAACTTCTAATTTTTTACTGGACTATAGCCCGTTAACAATGTTGTGATAGCCTCAGGTGGACAGAAAAGGGACTCAACCACACTAGCGGGATTTTGTTAAAGCATAGATTCTAATTTCCGAGTCTAAGGTGGAGCCCTAACATTTTGGATTTCTGACAAGTGGGCAGGTGATGCTGAGGCTGCTCCTTAGGGAACTACACTGAGTAATAAAGGTCCAAGGTATTACTTTGCCAACTAAGGTCCATCTAGTCAAGGTTATGATTTTTCCTGTGGTCATGTATGGATGTGAGAGTTGGGCTGTGAAGAAGGCTGAATGCCGAAGAATTGATGCTTTTGAACTGTGGTGTTGGAGAAGACTCTTGAGAGTCCCTTGGACTGCAAGGAGATCCAACCAGGGAGGCCTGGCGTGCTGCAATTCATGGGGTCGCAAAGAGTCAGACACGACTGAGCAACTGAACTGAACTGAATCTTTTTCTACATATTTGTCTGAGTTTTTTTTTTTTTTTTTTTACACAATTGTGCCCACATTCAACGTGTGATTTTAATTTTATGCTCTTTGTTGAAATAATACATTTTCCCAATTATTATGGGGGGTGGTAGAGGCTGGGTGTTGGGGGGTGGAGGCTGAGTGGTGGTGGTGGGGTGGATGGTGGAGGCTGGGTGGTGGAGGCTGGGTGGTGGTGGGGGGTGGAGGCTGGGTGGTGGTGGGGTGGATGGTGGAGGCTGGGTGGTGGTGGAGGGGGTGGAGGCTGGGTGGTGGTGGGGGTGGAGGCTGGGTGGTGGTGGGGGGGGTGGAGGCTGGGTGGTGGTGGGGTGGGGGGGTGGAGGCTGGGTGGGGGTGGGGGGTGGAGGCTGGGTGGTGGAGGCTGGGTGGTGGTGGAGGCTGGGTGGTGGTGGAGGCTGAGTGGTGGGGGGGGTGGTGGAGGCTGGGTGGTGGTGGTGGGGTGGGTGGTAGGCTTTCTGCTGTAGGCTCAGAGCCCAGGCTGAGCAGAGTCACTTGTCCCTTACGGTGTCTGGTGAGTCACTGGATATGGTGCTGCAGTGCAGGTGATCCTTACGGCTCAGAAGCCAGTGAAAGCAGATCATGCTGAGCAGTGGAATTAGAGATGTGTTTGCTTCATCGTCCACGGACCCTTTGGGTATAATTCTGGAGCATTCAACGGCAAGCTTTCTGCACCTGAGGCTATGAGAGGCTTTTTTCCCCCGTAAGCTCTGGTAGCGGAAAGGATCAGAGTAGTTGGCAGCAGATAAATAAGCAACCACAACTTTGTGGGTACTTTCTTTTTATTATCTTGAATTAGGGAAAAGTCAAAGCACTTTTAATAGGCAACACAGTGTGGGTAAAGGAGAGAATACTTACTGTTGGAAGGACTGAGTGTGAGCGTGGTGTCACTTACCAGTTGTGTGGCCCAAACTAAATCATGGAATCTCCCTGGACTTCCTCCTCTGTGAAATGGGGATGGTAGCCTGCTCAGTTACTGTGAGAGCTGACACGTACAGGAGTGCTTTGTAAACTGCAAGACTTTCTGTATATATTTATTAACATGGAATATTAACATCAGAAACAGTAGGAATGGGAGGCTGCTTCCACGTAGGTGTGTGTTGCTTTCCAAAATAGGTTTTTAAAATCTGTCCTCAGCTCCCCAAATGAGACAGTTTTGTAGACATTCCCAAACATGAAATACTTCTGATCCAACTTTATTTACTTTTGGATGGGAGGTGTAAATTAACTATTTTCGTTTCTTATTTCATTTAAAATATTTAGATTTCAACATTACTCAGTTATATAAAAATATTTTCTAGAGTAAATAAGGGCTTTCCTTGTAGCTCAGCTGGTAAAGAATCTGCCTGCCTATGCAGGAGACCCAAGTTCGATCCCTGGGTTGGGAAGATCCCCTGGAGGAAGAAATGGCAACCCACTCCAGTGTCCTTGCCTGGAAAATCCCATGGACAGAGGAGCCTGGTGGGCTGCAGTTCGTGGAGTCGCAAAGAGTTGGGCACAACTGAGTGACTAACACTCCACTTCAGAGTAAATAAGGGAAAGACAGAATATCGAGAGAAACTAAAGCCAAATGACTTAATGACTGTGATTTTCTTTTTCTACAGTTTTTGCCTCTAAAGTGTTTAGGTTTGGGGGATGGAGATTTGTTTAGCAAAGAATCTGTATTCTGGGGGAAAGGTGACAACTTCAGTCTTTTCCATACCCTTTGGCTGTGTTGTGAAACTGTAGGTCAGCGATTTAACCCCATTAAGTAAATTGTGGACTGAGGTCAGGTCACTGTCAATCCATACACTTTCAGGATTTCCTACCAGTATTGATGAGTTTAGAGGGAAGGACATGATATTTTAATTTTCTAAGGTCAGCTGGGATAACCTTCAGTTTTAAAAATAGAACTTATTTACAATGGCTGACTACAGCCATGCCGATTTTAATCAAAATGGGAGTTATATGCGTACATGCAGTCCTTAGGGTCCTTAGCCTGCACTGACAGACGTCTAGATGCATCCTAGCTAACTTCTCAGTTTAGAGTTGAGAGGTAATGGCTAATTTCTTGAAATCATGAATAGTATATTTAACATTCATATTGATTGCTGTGAATTGATTCATAGATTTGACTCATTCTTTTTCTACTTTTAAAGCGCTAACTCATCGGCAGCAAAGCTATTTTTAGCTGTGTAGAGGGCTCCATAGGAGCGCATGGGATTTGTGATTCCCTGTTTAACAACTGTGCCTCCGTAACCCACCCCTTCCTTCCCTCCAGTGAGGCGTCACTATGTTGGGAGATCAGCGGGCCAATCCCATGCTACTCTTCCGTCCCACCCATCTTCCTGCTTTTTCCTCCAAAATTACTGGCTGACATTAAACACACCCATGCTGGCTCCGTTTTCACTTCAGTTATGTATTTACCTTGGCAAGTGTGCTTGCTTATGTAAAATGAGTAGTGTTTATTTCATGATAACAGTAACCTTCAGAATATTAGTTTTTAAATATAGAATCACATGCTTATAGAAATTCTTGTAGAAATGGCTTTATTGATCAGAGTATGGGATTATTTTCATACTTTATGTCTGTAAAGAACCTCAGTTTTCTGAAGGCTCATTTAACACAACCTGACCTGTTGAGTAAGACATGGGGATGCACGTAACAGGCAATGCTGGTGTGTTTGCTGGGTAGGAGACGGGCGCAAGGCCCTGAGCGCACGCAGTCCTCTCCAGAGCGTCAGCACTCACGCGCCTCCCGGCAGGATCTAGCTCATCCTGAGAACACGCGGCGTTTGTACTTGTCATTATCACTCTACTGTGGCATCCCGTGTGTTCACCTGGGTCAGCCACTTGGCAGTGATCCCTGAATCCTCCCACCTTTTGCTTCCTACGTCCACTGAGGCATCAAATCCCACTTCTGCCTTCCACCTACGCCAAGCAATCTCTCGGCCTCTGGGACAGAGCTCTAGTTCAGTTCAGTGAGTTCAGTTCCGCAGTCGTGCCCGACTCTTTGCAACCCCATGAACCGCAGGCCTCCCTGTCCATCACCAACTTCCGGAGGTTACCCAAACTCATGTCCATTGAATTGGTGATGCCGTCCAACCATCTCATCCTCTGTCGTCCCCTTGGGTGGGCATAAAACAGCAGCAGCAGCTGGCAAAATGGTTTCCATAAAAAGTCTCATCCATGCACATCTTTTTTTTTTAAATTTAAATTTATTTATTTTTAACTGGAAGATAATTGCTTTACAATATTGTGTTGGTTTCTGCCATATATCAACAAGAATCTGTCATAGGCATAAGAATGTCCGTTCCCTCCTGAACCTCCCTCCCACCTCCTACCCCATTCCACCCCGTAGGTTGCCACAGAGCACCGGAGTAGAGCTCTCTGTTTCATACAGCAAATTTCCACTGGCTGTCTAATTTACATGTAGGAATAATGTATATGTTTCAGTGTTACTTTCTCAGTTCTAGTGTTACTTTCTCAGTGCTTGAAACCCTTCATCAACTTCCCTTTGTAACTAGGAAAAAGTCTAGACTCCTTACAGGAACAACAGAGCTCTTCGTGATCTAGCCTGTGCTACCACGTCTAGTCTTCCCTCTGCCAGTTCCCTAGCTCACACCCCAGCCTCATCAAATAACTTGAAATATCACAAAGGCCTCATATTCTCTCTAGCTATGGGTCTCTGTAAACGATCTTCCCGGTGCCTGGAACATTTTCTCCCAGTGTTGCCTGGAATATTCAGGAGGGCCTGCTCTACTCCTGATATAGAGAAGGCATTTAGTTCATATTCACAGAATGAACGCCTAGCATTCATATATGAACAGGGAAAGATGGTAGATGCATGGGCCCCCTGGGCAGCCTGGGGGAGCCTGTCCTGGCTGCCACCCTGCTCCCTTCCTACCACTGCTGAGATGGCACCCCAGCAGGGCATGCAGCTTCCTATCCACATCTTGTCCCTCAGCACAGACTGGCTTGCGGAGAGATGACAGCTAGCCTGATTTTCCGGTGTAAACTTAAACCCAGGAATTGTTCCTCCTAAGGCCAGGGGCTGGGCCTCCTGCTAGAGATTTAGCTCCAGAGCGGCCTCTTCCTCTTCTTTGGAATTCTTGCTCCTTGGCTGTCAATTGTCAGATTGTATGGTCTTCAGTCTGGGCCTTTAACTTCTCAAAGATTTTTCTTCCTCTTGTGTTTTTTAAATAGTTTTATTTAGTTGGTTATATTGGGCTGTGCTGGGTTTTCGTCGCTGTATGTGGGTCCTCTCTGGTTGTGGCCAGCGGGGGGGCTATGCTCTAGTGCGTAAGCCTCTCGTGGTGGTAGCTTCTCTTCCTGCAGAGCGCAGGCGCGTGCAGCCTCAGTGGTTGTGGCACATGGGTTGAGCTGCCCCGAGGCATGTGAGATCTTCCTGGATAAGAGATTGAACCCATGTCCCCTGCACTGTGAGGCGGGCTCACCCGCTAGACCACCAGGGAGGCCCTCAAAAGTTTTTCTCAAGAAGATAATCTGTAATTTTGAAAGTGGAGACACTTTCTTCTGTGGCTTGACAATGCCTTCGTGTTATTTCTTTTGTTTTCTGCTGCACTGTCAGCTCCTGGATGTCACGAGTCATGCTGGGTTTTGTTTTGCTGTTGGTATTTCCAGAGACGAGGGCAGTATCTGGAGCATGACATAGTAGGTGCTCGGTAAATAAGTCAGCGAGCCATGTGAATGAGTATAGGGGTGAAGGAGCTGCGGGAAATTTTCAGTTTTTAAAAACGTTTAGAACTCTTCTTGATTTACAAAATTATTGCAGAGTTAGGACAGAGTTTCTGTATACACTGAATCCCCATTCCCCTACTATTAGCATCTTACGGTGTTATTGGGTCTCTTTCTCGCACTCTTCCCTCTGATCTTTCCAGGTTTTTCCCCACTCTGGGCCTGTCCTTTTAATCTGTTGTCCAGAAAACTGGCTTTTAGTTACCCTGCTCTGCTGTACATTTTGTATGGCTAAGCCTGCACCTGAGACTTAGCCAGCTGCCTAAGAAAAAACAACAGGGATTGGTCCCACTTTCTTGGGATTACAGCTCCTCCATTTGGAGAGAATTTCCCCTCCTTCAGGATTTTAGGTGCCTACAGGCACAGGCCCAGCTGCCAATTTTGTCACCCCGGAATTGTCTAGGGGCAGGGGCTCCAGAGAACAGAAAAAGGAAAAGAAGTACAAATGATTTTCCTCCACTGTCTCAACTTAGGAATCCCTTTTCCTGCTCCTGAGACAATAAAAGGGCCTCTTTCAGAGCTTTCTCTGTATGCGCCCGACACCCACTCCTGAGTTTTGCGCTGCCTTGGGGCCAAGATACAGGAGGGGGAAAAACGGGGAACCTCCCTGCCTTTTCTGTGATACTTTGAATTTTGTTCTCTTCCCCGATTTGTCTACTACTGTTGACTTTGCAGAATCCTCAAATAGCTACTTCCTGTATTCTGTGGAGATGTTATAGCTGCATCAGTGAGAGAGGCAGGGCAAAGCCTGCTTATTGTCCTTCCCCATCTCATCTGGAACCAGGACTCAGAAGGCTTAATTAACTCTCAGATTTTTAATCTAAGTAACACACACAGGGGACTATACTATAGAGAAACATGGATATATTTCCTTCAGGAGAAAACATGCCAACATCTTCATCATGCTCATCAATCTATGAATGAGTGAGTGAGCGAAGTCGCTCAGTCGTGTCCGACTCTTTGTGACCCCGTGGACTACCAGGCTGCTCCGTTCATGGGGTTCTCCAGGCAAGAATACTGGAGTGGGTTACCATTTCCTTCTCCAGGGGATCTTCCCGACCCAGGGATCGAACCTGGATCTCCCGCATTGGAGGCAGACGCTTTAACCTCTGAACCACCAGGGAAGCCCATTCTGTGAATGGAAGGATATAATATATTATTTTTCTTTTCTGCATTTTCTGAAATTTGCCCGCAGCTACCATAAATTACACCAGAATAAAACTCAACTTTTTTTTTTTTTTTTAAGAAGGCCTACTATGGTTGAGTGCTATAATTAGAACCCCATATCACCATTTAATCCAAAACATTTTGCTTTTATTTCTTTATGAGAAACCAACCTAAAACAGCCCAGAGGTTTGGGAATGATGTATTGCTTTCTAGTTTTGGAAACATTTCGTTTATACCAGTATCGGACACTGTTTTCATTACTGTAGCTTTTGTAGTTGAAATTGGAAAATGTGTGTGTCCTCCAACCTCATTTTTGTTTTTCAAGATTGTTTGGCTATTTGCGATCTTTTTCAATTCCATATTAATTTTAATATAAGCTTTTATAATTCTGCAATAGATGCCTCTAGGATTTTGATAGAGATTGCATTGAATCTGTAGATTGCTTTGGGTTCTATTGCTATCTTAACAGTTTGTTTTCAAACTCATAAATATGGAATGTCTTTCCATTTACTTAGGATTTTTAAAAATTTATTTCAGAAATTTTTAGTAGTTTTCCACTGTAAAACCTTGAACCCCATTAAATTTTTATTTTATTCTTTCTGATGCTATTGAAATGGAATCATTTTCTTAATTTCCTTTTCATGTTATTCACTGATAGTATATAGAAATAACTGATTTGTGTGTTTATTATATACCCCAAAGTTTTGCTGAATTAGTTTATAAGCTCTAATAGTTTACTTTTGTGTGGATTCTTTAAATTTTCTATATACAAGATTATGTTGTCTGTAAATAGAGATAGTTTTACTTCTTCCTCTGCAGTTTCAATGCCTTTTATTATTATTTTTTTTCTTGCCCATTTGCTCTGGCTAGAATTTCCAGTACATTGTTGAATAAAAGCTGTGAAAATGGGTATCATTCTCTTGTTTCTAATCTTGGTGGGGGGGAAGCTTTCAGTTATTTACCATTGAGTATAATGTGAGCTGTAGGTTTTCCAAAAATGCTATTTATCATGTTGAGGAAGTCCCTTATACTCCAAATTTGTTGAATTTTTTTTGTCATTTTGATTTTTCAAGTCCTTTTTCTGCATCAAATGAGATGATTATGTGGTTTTTATCCCTTTCATTCTATCACTATAGTGTATTATACCGATTTTCATATTTAACCACCCTTGCATTTCTAGGTAAATCAACTTTGGTAATGATGTATATTTCTCTTAATATGTTGCTGAAACATGTTTGCTAGTGTTTTGCTAAGACTCATCCATATTCATAAGGGACATTGGTCTATGGTTTTCTTCTCTTCTGATATCTTGGTTTGCCTTGGTATCAGTGTAATGTTGGCCAAAGAGAATGAGTTAGGAAGTATTGCCTCCTCTTTTTATTTTTGGAGGAATTTGGGAAGGATTGGTGTTAATTATCCTTTAAGTATTTGGGAAACTTCACCAGTGAAATCATCTAGATCTGGGGTTTTCTTTATTGGAAGGTTTGTGATTGGCAATCCAGTCTCTCGTTAAGTTTTTTTTCCTTCAGATGTTCTGTTTCTTTTTAAGTCAATTTTTTGTTGTTTGTGTTTCTAGAAATTTGCTTGCTTCTTCCAGTTATCTAATTTGGTTACAGTTCATGTATGCTCTTATGGTCCTTTTTACTTTCATAAGGTCTGTACTAATGTCACCAACTTTATTTCTGCTTTTAATAACTCCAGTCTTCTCTCTTTGGTGTCTTTTGGTCCATTGAGCTAAATGTTTATCAATTTTGATTTTTTTGAAAGAACCAGCTTTTTGTTGATTCTATTTTGTGTTCCTGTTCTCTCTTGCATTTATCTCTGTTCTAATCCCTGTTATGTTATTCCTCTGGTAGATCTGGGTCTAACATGCTCGTTTCCCCTAGATTTTCAAGGTGTAAAATTAAATTATTGGTTTGGGAGCTTTAAAATATATAAAAGCATTTACAATTATACATTTCACTCTGAGCACTGCTTTTGGCTGCATAAAAAATTCTGTAATGTTAATTTTCCTTCACATCAGAGTATTTTTAAATTTCATATGTAATTTTTTTGATTCATTTTTATTCAAGATTGTGCAGGTTAATTCTCATGTTTTGGTGAATTTTCTAGTTTCCTTCTGTTATTGATGTCTATCTTCATTCCACTGTAGTCAAAAAAGATTCCTTGTATGATTTCAGTCTTTTCAGATGCATTGAAAGTTTTGTCACCTAACATATGGTCTACTCCGGAGAATATTCCATGTGCACTTGAGAATAATCTATGTTCTACTTTCAAATGGACTTTTCTATATACATTAATTAGGTCTAGTTGGTCTACAGTGTTCTTAAAGTCCTGTCTTTCTGTATTGATCTTCTGTTTAGTTACTCTGCTGCTGCTAAGACACTTCAGTCGTGTCCGACTCTGTGCGACCCCATAGATGGCAGTCCACCAAAAATGAACACTTCAAATAGTTGAAATCTCCAACTATTTCTACCTTCTACCTTTAATTATGGCAGTTTTTCTCTGTATATTTTGGAAAGGCAATGCCAAAAAATGCTCAAACTACTGCACAATTGCACTCATCTCACACACTAGTAAAGTAATGCTCAAACTTCTCCAAGCCAGGCTTCAGCAATACGTGAACTGTGAACTTCCTGATGCTCAAGCTGGTTTTATTTTATTTATTATTATTTTTTACTTTATGTTGCTTTACAATACTGTATTGGTTTTGCCGTACATTGACATGAATCAGCCATGGGTGTATATGAGTTCCCAATCCTGAACCCCCTCTCACCTTCCACCTCATATCATCTCTCTGGATCATCCCCATGCACCAGCCCCAAGCATCCTGTATCCTATTTCGAACATAGACTGGCGATTCATTTCTTACATGATAGTACACGTTTCAATGTCATTCTCCCAAATCATTCCACTCTCTCCTTCTCCCACAGAGTCCAAAAGTCCATTCTAAACATCTGTGTCTCTTTTCCTGTCTCGCATACAGGGTTATCATTACCATCTTTCTAAATTCCATATATATGTGTCAGTATACTGTATTGGTGTTTTTCTTTCTGGCTTACTTCACTCTGTATAATAGGCTCCAGTTTCAACCACCTCATTAGAACTGATTCAAATGTATTCTTTTAATGGATGAGTAATACTCCATTGTGTATATGTACCACAGCTTTCTCATCCATTCATCTGCTGATGGACATCTAGGTTGCTTCCATGTCCTGGCTATTGTAAAGAATGCTGTGATGAATATTGGGATACATGTGTCTCTTTCAATTCTGGTTTCCTCTGTGTGTATCCCCAGCAGTGGGATTGCTGGGTCATAAGGCAGTTCTATTTCCAGTTTTTTAGGAATCTCCACACTGTTCTCCATAGTGGCTGTACTAGTTTGCATTCCCACTAACAGTGTAAGAGGGTTCCCTTTTCTCCACATCCTCTCCAGCATTTATTGCTTGTAGACTTTTGGATTGCTGCCATTCTGACTGGTGTGAAATGGTACCTCATTGTGGTTTTGATTTGCATTTCTCTGATGATAAGTGATGTTGAGCATCTTTTCATGTGTTTGTTAGCCATCCACATATCTTCTTTGGAGAAAGTCTATTTAGTTCTTTGGCCCATTTTTTTGATTGGGTCGTTTATTTTTCTGGAATTGAGCTGTAGGAGTTGCTTGTATATCTTTGAGATTAGTTGTTTGTCAGTTGTTTCATTTGCTATTGTTTTCTCCCATTCAGAAGGCTGTCTTTTCACCTTGCTTATAGTTTCCTTTGTTGTGCAGAAGCTTTTAATTTTAATTAGATCCCATTTGTTCATTTTTGCTTTTATTTCCAATATTTTGGGAGGTGGATCATAGAGGATCCTGCTGTGATTTATGTCGGAGTGTGTTTTGCCTATGTTCTCCTCTAGGAGTTTTATAGTTTCTGGTGTTATGTTTAGATCTTTAATCCATTTTGAGTTTATTTTTGTGTATGGTGTTAGAAAGAGGTCTAGTTTCATTCTTTAACAAGTGGTTGACCAGTTTTCCCAGCACCACTTGTTAAAGAGGTTGTTTTTTCTTCATTGTATATTCTTGCCTTCTTTGTCGAAGATAAGGTGTCCATAGGTGTGTGGGTTTATCTCAGGGCTTTCTATTTTGTTCCATTGATCTATATTTCTGTCTTTGTGCCAGTACTATACTGTCTTGATTACTGTGGCTTTGTAGTAGAGCCTGACGTCAGGCAGGTTGATTCCTGCATTTCCATTCTTCTTTCTCAAGATTGCTTTGGCTATTCGAGGTTTTTTGTATTTCCATACAAATTGTGAAATTATTTGTTCTGGCTCTGTGAAAAATACTGCTGGTAGCTTGATGGGAATTGCATTGAATCTGTAGATTGCTTTGGGTAGTATACTCATTTTCACTATATTGATTCTTACAATCCATGAACATGGTATATTTCTCCATCTATTAGTGTCCTCTTTGATTTCTTTCATCAGTGTTTTATAATTTTCTATATATAGGTCTTTATTTTTTTAATTACAATACTGTATTTGTTTTGCCATACATTGACACAAATCAGCCATAGGTGAACACAATCTCCCAATGCCGAAGCCCCCTCCCACCTCCCACCCCTCATCCTCTACTTGAATCATCCTGTGCATCAGCCCCATGCATCCTGCATCCTACATTGAACATAGATTGGCGCTTCGTTTCTTACAAGAAAATATACATGTTTCATTGCCATTCTCCCAAACCATCCCACCCTTTCCCTCTCCCTCAGAGTCCAAAAGTCCACTCTATACCTCTGTGTCTCTTTGTTGTCTCACATATAGGTTCATCATTACTGTCTTCTAAATTCCATATATATGTGCCAGTATACTGTATTGGTGTTTTTCTTTCTGGCTTACTTCACTCTGTATAATCGGTTCCAATTTCATCCATCTCATTAGAACTGAGTCAAATTTATTCTTTTTAAGGGCTGAGTAGTATTCCATTGTGTATATGTACCACAGCTTTCTTATCCAATCATCTGCTGATGGACATCTAGGTTGCTTCCATGTCCTGGCTATTATAAACAGTGCTGCAATGAACATTAGGATACATGTGTCTCTTTCAATTCTGGTTTCCTCGGTGTGTATGCCCAGCAGTGGGATTGCTGGGTCATAAGGCAGTTCTATTTGCAATTTTTTAAGGAATCTCCACACTGTTTTCCATAGTGACTGTACTAGTTTGCATTCCCACCAGCAGTGTAAGAGGGTTCCCTTTTCTCCACATCCTCTCCAGCATTTATTGCTTGTAGACTTTTGGATCGCAGCCATTCTGACTGGTGTGAAATGGTACCTCATTGTGGTTTTGATTTACATTTCTCTGATGATAAGTGATGTTGAGCATCTTTTCATGTGTTTGTTAGCCATCCGTATGTCTTCTTTGGAGAAATGCCTATTTAGTTCTTTGGCCCATTTTTTTATTGGATCATTTATTTTTCTGGAGTTGAGCTGCATAAGTTGCTTATATATCTTTGAGATTAGTTGTTTGTCAGTTGTTTCATTTGTTTTCTCCCATTCAGAAGGCTGTCTTTTCACTTTGCTTATAGTTTCCTTTGTTGTGCAGAAGCTTTTAATTTTAATTAGATCACATTTGTTTATCTTTGCTTTTATTTCCAGTATACTGGGAGTTGGATCATAGAGGATTCTGCTGTGATTTATGTCGGAGAGTGTTTTGCCTATGTTCTCCTCTAGGAGTTTTATAGTTTCTGGTCTTACATTTAGATCTTTAATCCATTTTGAGTTTATTTTTGTGTATGGTGTTAGACAGGGGTCTAGTTTCATTCTTTTACAAGTGGTTGACCAGTTTTCCCAGCACCACCTGTTAAAGAGACTGTCTTTACTCCATTGTATATTCTTGCCTCCTTTGTCGAAGATAAGGTGTCCATAGGTGTGTGGGTTTATCTCAGGGCTTTCTATTTTGTTCCATTGATTTATATTTCTGTCTTTGTGCCAGTACCATACTGTCTTAATGACTGTGGCTTTGTAGTAGAGCCTGAAGTCAGGCAAGTTGATTCCTCTAGTTCCATTTTTCTTTCTCAAGATTGCTTTGACTATTCGAGGTTTTTTGTATTTCCATACAAATCTTGAGATTATTTGATCTAGTTCTGTGAAAAATACTGCTGGTAGCTTGATGGGAATTGCATTGAATCTGTAGATTGCTTTAGGTAGTATACTCATTTTCACTATATTGACTCTTCCGACCCATGAGCATGGTATATTTCTCCATCTATTAGTGTCCTCTTTGATTTCTTTCATCAGTGTTTTATAGTTTTCGATATATAGGTCTTTAGTTTCTTTAGGTAGGAATATTCCTAAGTATTTTATTCTTTTCGTTGCAGTGGTGAATGGAATTGTTTCCTTAACTTCTTTTTCTACTTTCTCATTATTAGTGTATAGGAATGCAAGGGATTTCTGAGTGTTGATTTTATATCCTGCAACTTTACTATATGCATTGATTAGCTCTAGTAATTTTTTGACAATATAACCAAGATGAAGAGACAGAGGAATACCCAGCAGGTAAAGGAACAGGAGAAATGCCCATCAAACCAAACAAATGAGAAAGAGATAGGGAATCTACCTGAGAAAGAATTCCAAATAATAATAGTGAAAATGATCCAAAATCTTGAATTCAAAATGGAATCACAGATAAATAGGCTGGAGAAGATGCAAGGACTAGAAGAAATAAAAAGAGTCAATATATCATGAATAATGCAATAAATGAGATCAGAAACACTCTGGAGGCAACAAATAGTAGAATATCAGAGGCAGAAAATAGGATTAGTGAAATAGAAGATAGAATGGTAGAAATAAATGAATCAGAGAGGAAAAAAGAAAAACAAATTAAAAGAAATGAGGACAATCTCAGAGACCTTCAGGACAATATGAAACGCTCCAACATTCGAATTATAGGAGTCCCAGAAGAAGAAGACAAAAAGAAAGACCATGAGAAAATACTTGAGGAGATAATAGTTGAGAACTTCCTAAAATGGGGAAGGAAATAATCACCCAAGTCCAAGAAACCCAGAGAGTACCAAACAGGATAAACCCAAAGCAAAACACCCCAAGACACATGTTAATCAAATTAACAAAGATCAAACACAAAGAACAACTATTAAAAGCAGCAAGGGAAAAACAACAAATAACACACAAGGGGATTCCCATAAGGATAACAGCTGATCTTTCCATAGAAACACTTCAGGCCAGGAGGGAATGGCAAGACATACTTAAAGTGATGAAAGAAAATAACCTACAGCCCAGATTACTGTACCCAGCAAGGATCTCATTCAAATATGAAGGAAAAATCAAAAGCTTTCCAGACAAGCAAAAGCTGAGAGAATTCAGCACCACCAAACCAGCTCTCCAACAAATGCTAAAGGATATTCTCTAGACAGGAAACACAAAAAGGCATATAAATCTGAACCCAAAACAATAAAATAAATGGCAATGGGATCATACTTATCAATAATTACCTTAAACGTAAATGGGTTGAATGCCCCAATCAAAAGACAAAGACTGGCTGAATGGATACAAAAATAATACCCCTATATATGCTGTCTACAAGAGACCCACCTCAAAACAAGGGACACATACAGACTGAAAGTGAAGGGCTAGAAAAAGATATTCCATGCAAATAGAGACCAAAAGAAAGCAGGAGTAGCAATACTCATATCCGATAAAAAGACTTTAAAACAAAGGCTGTGAAAAGAGACAAAGAAGGCCACTACATAATGATTAAATGATCAATCCAAGAAGAAGATATAACAATTATAAATATATATGCACCCAACATAGGAGCACTGCAATATGTAAGACAAATGCTAACAAGTATGAAAGGGGAAATTAACAATAACACAATAATAGTGGGAGACTTTAATACCCCACTCACATCTATGGACAGATCAACTAAAGAGAAAATTAACAAAGAAACGCAAACTTTAAATGATACAATAGACCAGTTAGACCTAATTGATATCTATAGGACATTTCATCCCAAAACAAAGAATTTCACCATTTTCTCAAGTGCTCAAGGAACCTTATCCAGGATAGATCACATCCTGGGCCATAAATCTAACCTTGATAAATTCAAAAAAATTGAAATCATTCCAAGCATCTTTTCTGACCATAATGCATTAAGATTAGATCTCAATTACAGGAGAAAAACTATTAAAAATTCCAACATATGGAGGCTGAACAACATGCTTCTGAATAACCAACAAATCACAGAAGAAATAAAAAAAGAAATCAAAATATGCATAGAAACAAATGAAAATGAAAACACAGCAACCAAAACCTGTGGGACACTGTAAAAGCAGTGCTAAGAGGAAAATTCATAGCAATACAGGCATGCCTCAAAAACAAGAAAAAGTCAAATAAATAACCTAACTCTACACCTAAAGCAACTAGAAAAGGAAGAAATGGAGAACCCCAGAGTTAGTAGAAGGAAAGGAATCTTAAAAATTAGGGCAGAAATAAATGCAAAAGAAACAAAAGAGACCATAGCAAAAATCAACAAAGCCAAAAGCTGATTCTTTGAAAGGATAAATAAAATTGACAGAACATTAGCCAGACTCATCAAGAAACAAAGGGAGAAAAATCAAATCAATAAAATTAGAAATGAAGATGAAGAGATCACAACAGACAACACAGAAATACAAAGGATCATAAGAGACTACTATCAGCAATTATATGCCAATAAAATGGACAACGTGAAAGAAATGGACTAAATCTTAGAAAAGTACAACTTTCCAAAACTGAACCAGGAAGAAATAGAAAATCTTAACAGACCCATCACAAGCACGGAAGTTGAAACTATAATCGGAAATCTTCCAGCAAACAAAAGCCCAGGTCCAGACGGCTTCACAGCTGAATTCTACCAAAAATTTCGAGAAGAGCTAACACCTATCCTACTCAAACTCTTCCAGAAAACTGCAGAGGAAGGTAAACTTCCAAATTCATTCTATGAGGCCACCATCACCCTAATACCCAAACCTGACAAAGATGCCACACAAAAAAAGAAAACTACAGGCCAATATCACTGATGAACATAGATGCAAAACTCCTTAACAAAATCCTAGCAATCGGAATCCAACAACACATTAAAAAGATCATACACCATGACCAAGTGGGCTTTATCCCAGGGATGCAAGGATTCTTCAGTATCCGCAAATCAATCAGTGTAATTCACCACATTAACAAATCGAAAAATAAAAGCCATATGACTATCTCAATAGATGCAGAGAAGGCCTTTGACAAAATTCAACATCCATTTATGATAAAAACTCTCCAGAAAGCAGGAATAGAAGGAACATACCTCAATATAATAAAAGCTATATATGACAAACCCATAGCAAACATTATCCTCAATGGTGAAAAACGGAAAGCATTTCCCCTAAAGTCAGGAACAAGACAAGGGTGCCCTCTTTCACCGCTACTCTTCAACATGGTTCTGGAAGTTTTGGCCACAGCAATCAGAGCAGAAAAAGAAATAAAAGGAATCCAAATTGGAAAAGAAGTAAAACTCTCACTGTTTGCCGATGACATGATCCTCTACATAGAAAACCCTAAAGACTCCACCAGAAAATTACAAGCTGGTTTTAGAAAAGGCAGAGGAACTAGAGATCAAATTGCCAACATCCGCTGGATCATGGAAAAAGCAAGAGAGTTCCAGAAAAACATCTCTTTCTGCTTTATTGACTATGCCAAAGCCTTTGACTGTGTGGATCACAATAAACTGTGGAAAATTCTGAGAGAGATGGGAATGCCAGACCACCTGACCTGCCTCTTGAGAAACCTATATGCAGGTCAGGAAGCAACAGTCAAAACTGGACATGGAACAATAGACTGGTTCCAAATAGAAAAAGGAGTACGTCAAGGCTGTATATTGTCACCCTGCTTATTTAACTGATATGCAGAGTACATATGAGAAACGCTGGACTGGAAGAAGCACAAGCTGGAATCAAGATTGCCGGGAGAAATATCAATAGCCTCAGATATGCAGATGACACCACCCTTATGGCAGAAAGTGAAGAGGAACTAAAAGCCTCTTGATGAAAGTGAAAGAGGAGAGTGAAAAAGTTGGCTTAAAGCTCAACATTCAGAAAACGAAGATCATGGCATCCGGTCCCATCACTTCATGGCAAACAGATGGGGAAACAGTGAAAACAGTGTCAGACTGTATTTCCGGGGGGCTCCAAAATCACTGCAGATGGTGATTGCAGCCATGAAATTAAAAGACGCTTACTCCTTGGAAGGAAAGTTATGACCAACCTAGATAGCATATTCAAAAGCAGAGACATTAGTTTGCTACCAAAGGTCCATCTAGTCAAGGCTATGGTTTTTCCAGTAGTCATGTATGGATGTGAGAGTTGGACTGTGAAGAAAGCTGAGCGCCGAAGAATTGATGCGTTTGAACTGTGGTGTTGGAGAAGACTCTAGAGCGTCCCTTGGACTGCAAAGAGATCCAACTAGTCCATCCTCAAGGAGATCAGTCCTGGGTGTTCATTGGAAGGACTTATGCTGAGGCTGAAACTCCAGTACTTTGGCCACCTCATGCAAAGAGTTGACTCACTGGAAAAGACCTTGATGCTGGAAAGGATTGAGGGAGAGGAGGAGAAGGGGATGACAGAGGATGAGATGGATGTGAGTCTGAGTAAACTCTGGGAGTTGGTGATGGACAGGGAGGCCTGGCGTGCTGCGATTCATGGGGTTGCAAAGAGTCAGACACGACTGAGCGACTGAACTGAACTGAACTGGCTTATCTTCATACTCACTGACTGTTCTGTCTGCCTAAAGGTGCTGCTGAACCCCTCTAATGAATTTTTTATTTCTGTTATAGTTTTGAGCTCCAACATTCCCAGTTGGTTTTTTTTTTTAAATTTTGTCACTTTATTGATATTCTCTATTTGGTGAGACACTATGCTGACTTCCTTTAGTTTTTTTCATCTCTGGTTTCTTTGTATCTTTGAGAATATGTAAGACAGTTGATTTTAAGTCTTTGTTCCAGTAAATATGCGTAAGTACAATGCACGTGCTTCCTCAAAGGCAGTTTCTATCAGTTTCTTCCCCCCCCCCCTTGCACAAGGGCTATGCTTTTTGTTTCTTCGTGTGCCTGGTAATTTTTTGTTGGAAAATGGACATTTTTAATGTTATAATATGACAACTCTGGGAAAAGATCTTCTCCTCTCCCTGCACTTGCTGTTGCCATTTGTTGGGTCACTGTTTCATGTTTTCCTGAACTATTTTGTGTTCTGTACTTTTGTCCTGTGTGAAGTCTGTGTTTCATTAGCTTGGTGGCTGGCCGTTGTTTTGACAGAAATTCCTTATATACCGGGATCCTAGAAAATAGAAAAATGCCCTCCTAGTCTTTGCGGATTGTCTCTGTCTTAGGACATTCTTTAGTGCTTATTAGGGCATCTGTAACTCTGCCTTATCCTTACCTTCTTGGTTTGAGAAGCCTGAAGTTCAGCCACAGATGACAATACATGGTCTTCCACTTGTTATTTTTGATTCCTCAGGGGTAAATCACTTTCACTTTTCACTTTCATGCATTGGAGAAGGAAATGGCAACCCACTCCAGTGTTCTTGCCTGGAAAATCCCAGGGACAGCGGAGCCTATCTGTGGGGTTGCACAGAGTCGGACACGACTGAAGCGACTTAGCAGCAGCAGCAGGGGTAAATCTAGCTGAAAGTGGTATTTTCAAAGCCAAGTTTCTTCAGAGGTTTGTCAGCAAAGCTTTAGAGTTGAAGGTTGTTGCATGGAAATGAGATAAACTTTGGGCCTTCGACACACTGTGCTGGGCATATGTAATCAGTGGGGCTGGGTTGGGGGACATTAGGTCAATTCATGTGTAAGGGAGAATGGGACAGTCTGTGCATAAGGGAGGCTTTAATTTGAGTTTATGATGGTAGATTAGGGCTATGTAGTTCTTGTGGGTTCAGCTTTCTAGATAATTACATTGTTGCTAATATCTGTCAGTTCCATCTGCAAAGGACAGATTGATGCTGCTATTTTGACTCTTGGTTGCAATGCTGTTTCTGTTCTCTAACTGGGTAAAATTTATTGCAAAAGGGACATCTTTGATCTAGTTCAGTGTTACCAGGGCCTTGCATTTTGTCTTGTTTTTAAAAGCATGCCAATGATTAGTATTTTCTCTGCAGCATCATGGTGACATTAAATAATTAGAGAAGTTGAAAACATCCAGCCACTGGGAGCTGACTGGTTAAATAATGTATTTTATAGCCTCATGTGGGATACTAGTCAAGTACTAAAAATGAGATGTAAAAGAGGACAAAAGTATATTGTCGGAAAAAAAAAAAAACCCAAGATGCAAATAACATACATATAGATATCTACTTTTTTTCCCAGGAGAAAATCATGTACATAAACATATAAGGTGCTTGTGTGCCCACTCAGCCCCACGAACTGTAGTCCACCAGGCTCCTCTGTTCATGGGATTTCCCAGGCAAGAACACTAGAGTGGGTTGCCACTTTCTACTCAGGGGTTCTTTCTGACCCAGGGGTTGAACCTGCTAATGCCTCCTGGGAAGCCCCTATAAGGTGCTTAGGTAATATTTTATTAAATCCTTATTATGTGCTAGCAGTATGCTTAGTACTTAACATGCCCATGTGATCTCATATATTCTGACAACAATGCTATGAGGTAGGTAATTATTTAACCCCCTTTAAAAGATGAGGAAACAGCACCCTTAAGAGGGTAAGAAACCCACCCCAGGGTGCATAGGGGATTAGAGGCAAAACAGGACCCCAGCCCTGAAGCGTATACCCCTAACCACTGTGTTCTGTGCACTTTTTGTTAACATTCATCTGCTGAAAGAGCATATGGTGGCCTAGTATTTAGTAGGAATGTCATAGGAGACTCATATAAAGTGGATTCTCAACTAGGTGCCTTCCAGATCCCTCCATCCCTCTGAATATGTGTCCAGGCTGCAGAAGCCTCCTGCATGCGTTTCTGAAGTGCTACTTCTCTGAACAGGACATTGTCCCTTCCACTTCCATTCACTCCCCCTCACCCACCCCCTGCCTCTTTACCCCATGATGCTGTTATTCATTTTGGAGTTCAGAGGGCAATTAGACTGCTTTGTTTTCTGACTTCTTGCTAGCTCTAAGAATCTGAACCAATACAATATTGTAATTAGCCTCCAATTAAAAATAAATTTAAATTAAAAAATAAAATGCAGAGTCATCACTTTGCCAACAAAGGAAAAAAAAAAACATAATGACTATAGTTATTAACTGCTAGTTTATTCCAGGTCTACAGTTTACATTAAACATTAGCTCATATTGCCTCCAGGTTTGAAACCAATGTACCCAGAAGAAATTTACAAAGGGACAATGATGTTGAAATATTTTAAGTGCAAACAGGATTCCTGTGTGTTGACAGGGACAAGGCCATGTTGTCTAAAGTCCCTATATTGATTCCTAGTTTTCCATTCCTTCCAGTGGCCTTTTCCTGTTTGGACATTCTGCAGTCTTGTGACTGAGCATTCCAGCTCCCTCTTTGTGAAATGCCTCTGAATGAATGTGTGTATATCAAATCTCTTACTTTATCCCAACAGAAGTGACTTTAATATGGAGGGATAGTACTGCCACTGTTGACCGTGGAGGAGTAGCACTGCCAGTTGGAAAACTCAGCATTTGGAGCACTGGAAAAAATTTTTTAAATGTTCATCTTCTAAGTAAAGAGGGAACTCGGTTGCCAGAATTATTAGTTCAAATAACCGTGTTCTACTTTTTGCTTCCCACAGAGTAATATTTGATGCATGAGGTTTTGGTTGATTACGTTTTATTGCATTCTACTGGGAACCAGTTTCTCCACCCATTCTCCCTCTCTGTGCTTTCAATTCCCTTTTGTTCCTTGGGCTGAAGGATGCAGCTAGATCTGAGAGCTGGAGAGAGTGAAGTAAAAGAAGCTGGCATTTAATGCAAGAATTGGTTCAGTATATAATCCTACTTATTTTCTTGGTCAAAGCAAAAATAATACAGATTTTGCGAGAAGGATGTTTCTCAAGTGTATAGGACCTAATGTGTAGATGCTTAGTTTATCATATGGAAGCTTTGGGAAACAGGAGTCTGATAATTTCCCTATAATGAATCTGCCTCTCAGGATTTTTTTCCCCCAAATCACTGTTCTCCATAGCCTATCTAGATGTTTTTTAACATCTTGCTTGTTAACGTGACTGCCAGCATCTTAGAGAAGTTGACAGTTTATGTGATTTCTATTAGCGGAAAAAAAGTAGGCTCAAAAGCTTTTTCTCTAAATGAATCTATTGTTAAATGTCTAAACTGACTCAGAATACAGGGCATGCTCTGCTCTGAGAAGGTAGAAGAAGGGGAAGAGCCCAATCCAGACAAGGTATGTGGGCGGAGGAGGCAGGGAACACAGAAGCAACAGCCGGCCACCCTGTGCTGTGATCTCAGCCTAAGCCATATCCCTGGGAAGGAGTTTCTTCCTTCCTGTTTGTATCCCTGGGCAACCACAGACCCCCACCTCCTACGTGGGATGTCAGCCTTGGAGCACTGAGGACATGAGCTGCAGAGCTAAAGCAGAGTCCCAGAGGAGCTTCAGTTCTGCAGAATCTGTGCAGCCTCCTTTGCCATAGATTGGCCACACGCTTAGGGCTTGGCAGATGAGAGCTGAGGGCTAAAATTCCTCAAGGTAAGAAGGCCCCCTCTCCCAGAAAACGGACTCCTCCAGTTTTGTCACATGACTATTCAGGTACTTTCACTTTTCCATATATAGGAGTCCCTCAGGAGCAAGCTCTGGCCAGTCAGAAGGAGTGACACACCCCTCTCCAGTCCCTCCTCTTCGCCCATCCGCACCTTTACTCTCACGTGCTTGCGGGCACTTACGCAGAAGAGAGTTCCATGGCTCTGCCAAAGACGAGCCTGTTGGGTTTAAAGGAGGAAAATTAAAAACCTTAGGCCAGGTCCCAGCATTAAAATTGTTACCTCGAAGAAGCTGAGTGGAGAAGTGTGAAGAGATGAATGGACCAGTGGATGGCCTGTGTGATCATTCTCTAAGTGAGGAAGGAGCATTCATGTTCACATCGGAATCTGTAGGAGAGGGGCACCCGGGTGAGTAGGTGGTCTTGGACAGATGGCAACCTCGGGTAGGGGGCTGTTACTGAAGGCCTGGAAAACAATGTGTGTAAATTACTATCAAGGATCTCAAGAAGAACAATATGCAATCTTTTTTATTAATTTGCAGTTTTGTAAAACAGTGTCTTGTTATACAAATAATAGATTGTAAGTTACTGAAGCCAAGGGTCTGTGCTGCTGCCTACCACCAGCATTTCCTTGGGGCTACAATAGAGAATATATGGTTACTTGGATAAACATATTGTATGTGTAGAATGTATCATCAGGTATTCACTTTATACAGAGTTTTGTTTTGTTTTCTGGTAAAGCTTTTTTTTTTTATCAACGAGCAGCTTAAGTCAACAGAGAATGTTCCCACAAACAAGTCCACGGGTCACTAAGTTTCGAATGTAAAGCGTGTAGAGTTTAGAAATGAACAGCAGTGCATTCTAATAGGGGCTGAGACAGATCTCTAGGTCCTGAAAGAAAATCCCAGCATTTGTTCTTTTTGATCTCTGAAAAGTGCGATGTGGAAAAATGAGAGAGGCTTCCATGAGGACCACAATGGAAGCCTCCAGTTTCTGGGACAGTGGTTCTCAGACTTCAGGGTGCCTCACCATCACCCAGTGGGCTTGTTAGAACACAGAGTGCTGGCCCCACCCCCAGAGTTCCTGATTTAATACGTCTTGGGTGAGGCTCAAGAATTTGTGTTCTGAAGAAGTTCCCAGGCAATGCTGGTACTGCTGGTGTGGGAGCCACTCTTTGCGGACCACTGATCTAGGAAAACCCTGGGGGCCAGACATACTGATTTATGCTTTTAAGCACCTCTTCAAAACTCACCAGAGTATTTGAACTTCTTGGTGACTTATCATCATCGAGTTTAACTTTTTTTCATCTTCCTCATCCTTGCTATTTCTCAAAGAGCTTTAATTTTCATACCTTGTAACTCAGCTTTAGATATCTCAGTGCACTGCCCCCTTCCATATGCTTTAGCCACTGGTTCTCAGCTGGGGAAAGTTTTGCAACCCTTTTCCGCTAAGGGCGTTTTGTAATATCTGGAAACACTTTTTGGTTGTTACAGCTATTCCAGGGGGTCGAGGCATGGCCTGATACTGACAGTTAGTGGAGAGAGGCCAAGTGTGCTTCTAAACACAAGACCATCCCCCACAACAAAGAAATTTTCCAGCCCAAAATGTCAATAGTGCTGCTGAGAAATCTTGGCTTAAACTAAATGTTGTTTGTAGCTTAGCTCATTTCAATGTAAACAGCATTTTTCATTTTGCATGACTTTATAAAGTTCCTAGGTTTACATAACTCATCGTCTCAGATTCACTGCTATGTCTGATGTATTTTGGACAGCTCCATGACTTATTAAGGCCATCTACAGGTCAGAAAATGGCCATATATAGAATTTGCTCCCTGTGGAGGAAGTGGGTACTTTTTCACAAACAGTGGCCAGTGGTCCCATTGTATACACAGCTACGTGCTCAGTGGACAGAAAATGAAAATTCTAGTCAATTGACTATCCTATCTGCTTAATGGCAGCCCTTCAATTTGTCTGATTTAGCTTACCACTGCACGTTAGCTGTCCATGTAAAACAGTTTTCTTGGTGGTTTTCTTCTTGTCATTCCAGTGCTGAATTCCTCTCCATCAGAAAGATAAGATTAATGCTTCCCTTGCATCTTCCAAGAAAACTATTAGCTATCTTAAGGCTACTAAGTAATATTGGTAGAAAATTTGAAAGCCTTAAACAGTTGAGAAAGGACCTGCTAAGGCATTATCTTAATCTACGCAGCTATCTTAGTACCCTTGCTCAACTCCAGTTTATCCCTAATATCCCTACCCCATTTCCCTGTGTGCCCTGGAAACATGTGACCTGTGTCCTCTGAGTGAGCAGAGTCGCCCATGGTCAGCATGTGAGTGACTCCTAGGAGTCCTGATGGCTGGGTCTAAAGTGATGTTTCAGCAGCAGGAGGCCTTTACTGGTAGGTTGTTGCAGGGGCATGAACTCAGGCAAACCTTGATTTATAATCAGGATCAGCAGGGAGATGGAAAAACTCAAATATATATTCAGTAGCATCTTCTGAAGGAAAGATTAGAGAATTAACCTTCAGATTAACATTTTAACTACAGAATTTCATATGTACTTTGAAAATCAGAAATGCTTGATTCTGGGCCTGCATTCTTAATTTAAAACCTTATAAAATGACAAAAGGGACACAAGGAAATTTGAGAGGTGACGGATGTATATTAAATCTTGATTATGCTGATGTTAACACAAGTATGTACATATGACCAAACTCGCCAAATTTACATACATTAATTATATGCAAATTTTTATATACCAATTATACTCCAATAAGTCTGGGAAAAATCTTATTAACTTACTAAGAGTGGACTCTGTGGGTATTTTGAACACTAAACAAGATGTAATATGTGCAAATAGACGTCAGTTTTATTTCTGAGTTTGTAAACACTGGCAGTACACGTAACTCCAGAGCAAGAGTGGATTTCTCCAGTGTCTACATGCTCGACCACGAGGAGTCTTTTTTAAACTGTTTATTTTGGCTGCACTGGGTCTTCGTTGCTGAGCGTGGGCTCTGTCTAGGTGCAGGGAGAGGGGGCTACTCTCTAGCCGCAGTGGGCGGCTTCTCGCGGGGGTGGCGTCTCTTGCGGAGCACGGGCCCTAGGCACAGGGGCTCAGCAGCGGCCACACCCGGCTTGCTCCAGCATGTGAGACCTTCCGGGACCAGGGATTGAACCCACGTCCCCTGCATCAACAGGCGGATTCTGAACTGCCGGATCACTAGGGAAATCCCATCAGCCATGGGGAATATTTAAGAACAAGATGAAGTACCAGCCCGTGTGGAACTTTTGTCAGTCCCACGTTGAGGAGGAGGTCAGACCCAGCTGCTGGGACATCGGGCCTTCAGGAGGCTGAATGATGGTGGGGGGGATCTCAGAGCGGCTTGTGGAAGTGTTCAGCAAAACAGCCGTGGCCGTGCTGTGTAGAGGTTCTCTTGCGGGATTCCTACAGGTGGAGTCATGGAAGTGGGCGTGGCTTTACGCACAGCACACCGTAGCTGGCGGAACCAGCAGCGCAGCGCCTCTACCTGCTCTGTCCTCTTCTAGCCGTCGGTGCCTCATCTCGCTGATGGCATTAGTGTTTTAAATTCTGTTTCTAGGACTTTTCTTGATGTCAGAATTTCAGGAAATATGCTGAGGAATGAGATATTCCTGTGTGTATATCTTAGTTCCTTGCAGATCTGTATCTATTATTTATTTAGATATAGTTAGATATTCCTATAAGTCTTGTTTTCTATGAATGAGATGCTTTTTGATTGGAAGAATATACGTGTGTGTATATGTGAATTACTTTAGACTCTTGTAACTGGCTTTGGAATATACTTTTAGGGAATTCTATGGCTTTATATAATATATATACATCATCTAAAATTAAGGCAAAAGTGGGAAGAAATAAAAATTCAAAAAATTCACTATTTCTTATATTTTTAAAGTGTCCTCTTGGGTAGACTTGATGTATAAAGTGACAAAATATCTAATTATTTTAACATTTCAGTTTTTAGGCTTAACATGTCTATGAATTTTACTCATGTTCATTCCTGTCCAGATAAGATCTGTGACCAGATCAGTGATGCCGTGCTGGATGCCCACCTCAAGCAGGACCCCAATGCCAAGGTGGCCTGTGGTAAGAAATGCCTGAGCCCTCCTGCTGGAGACCTGAGTGGGCTCGATTTGAAACTTGTGCCCAGGTTGAAGCCTCAGCACAGCAGGGAACTGGGAACTTCAGGACCTAGAGGGCCCCTAGGTGATAGGACTAGTCTCTTCAACTTTACAGAGGGGATCTTGGGTATCCCTTGGCCAAGGTCGTGGGGTAAGGGTTCTGGTGTGGAGACCAGAGCCCCACTCTCCTCACAGTCAGCAGCTTGTTTTGTCCGATGCTCAGACCCACCCTTCCCTCTCCAGCGCCACCCTAGTCCTCAGACTGAGCACTGTATGGACCCGTGTCCCTCTAAGGGTGAACTTCACCCTGACGTATTTATAAATAACTTGCCTTGATTCTGTGCTCAGGACCCCATACCCTAAAGCCTGCAGTGGAGCTTTAGCAGGAAGGGGGCAAAAGAGGCCTCATGCATGTGGCCTGCACTCTTTATGACTACATACAGCCATTGTCTCGTTGCAATGCACACAGCAGTCTTAGGATTATTTCCACCCAACAGCCGAGGCTGAACAAGCAGTTCAAGATCGGGCAAGTAGTAAGCGCGTGGTATAAAAACTTGGAATTCTTGTGACCAGTTCTTTCCAAAGTGCAGGTCTCTGAACACCTGTGTAGACAGTCAGAACTTGTGCTGGGCTGTACTGCCTGTTGTCGCTGATTGTCCTTCTGGAGTCCACTCCCTGTGTGGCCTCTTGTGCGGGCCTCTGTCAGCACTGTGAGAGGTCCAGCTGTGGAGCCCCCTTAGCCAGCACGTGGCCACTAGCCTGTGTCTTTGCCTTCAGAGACGGTGTGTAAGACGGGCATGGTGCTTCTATGCGGGGAGATCACCTCTGTGGCTGTGGTGGACTACCAGCGTGTGGTGCGGGAAGCTATCAAGCACATCGGCTACGACGACTCCGCCCAAGGGTGAGGCCAGGTCCCGGGACGGGGGCCCACCTGAGGCTCTCCATCTTCTGGAAGAGCAAACGCCTCGACTTCTGGGCCCACTTGCCAGGGTCTAGGGCTCGCAAGCTCTGGCAACAGCACGGCAGCCCAGGCAGACTGGCCGTTGTCCATCTGTTGCTGACTCTGGTCTTGTTTACGGTCCTAACTTCTTAGAAGAGGAAGAAGCTCTGGGTCCAAGGGGCTGCCCTCTCTTGGGGACGTGTTGTCTGCCGGGTGCTGGGGCAGATCTCTGTGTGTCTTCCTACCTAATGTTGGAGGAACTCTGCTCCACTACCTAGGATGCAACTGAGGAAACTGAGGCTTAGAGATGTCAATAATCATATAGGTGGCAGAGTCAGTAAGTGGCTATCCCCAGTTGGGACTCCATGCTTTCTGCTAAGCTAGGCTACTCTTTCCCACATAGAGAAGAAAGTGACTCAGTCCAGTACAGGTGCCAAAAGCAGAGGGAGGAGAGGCTGGTCCAGGGTGGCTCCAGTGCCAGGCAGTGTGGGAGCCTGCAACCCCAGGAAGAGGCCCAGGCTCTGGCTGGAGTTCAGGAGGAACCTGTGATGAGGTGGGGGCGAGAGAACTAAGGGCCCTGAAGCAGACGCCTGCACGGTAGGACCAGGCAGGCTGGGAAGGAGGGCCCAGCCGGGAGGGCATCAAAGGGCAGGGCACGAGGGCCCAGTTCTAGGACTGGGGTACACTGGTCTATTTATTGGCTGTTTGGGGTGATATGTGGCATCTTTGTGGGTCAGGGCAGGCTGCAGTAACATGCACACATCTTTTATGTGAGCGAGGCCCTCTCTGTGTGAAGGCACAGACACACAGAAGCTCACTGCAGCCAACTGCCTGCTGGCTTGCCCAAAGGACTCACTTGAGCATACGGAAATTTTGCGGATATATCAAGAACCTCTGGGAAGAAGAAACCAGTGAGTACAGGTGCTTCTCCCAGCCAGCACAGAGGGTGTTCACGGAGCAGGCATATTGTCCCAGAACAGCAGCTCCCTGCCACGTTACCTTGCAAGCCTTCACCCTGTTCTGCCAAGAACAGCCAACTTATTATTTACTTATCCAAGAGCAAACTTTGTTCTGTGTTAGGTAGCAGGAAAGTAGTTTCCCTAGGGGTGTCACTTCCCCTAGAAGAGAGAAGCAGGAGTGGTCCCAGCTCCTCTTGTCAGCATGCCTGCACCAAGGGGACCGGCAGGCAGCGGGCTGGGCTGCAGTCACAAGGCCCCCAGGCTAGAGTCTCCCACTCCTCTCCGCTGCAGAGTTGACCTTTCTAAGCCCTCCTTCTCTCCTCTTAGTGCCCTGAACTGTTTCCCCAAGTGACTTGGAGCCTTTCATTCCATCTCAGCACTGAGATTTATTATTTAGACAGGGAGTGTAAGGTAAAATGGGGATTTGGTGAGCCCTCGGCAGCTGAAGGCTGTTCCCTGGTTTGTGTATTCAGAAGCCTTCACTAGGAATAGGGGCTGCAGAGGACAGGGTGGCCTGGCACTCCTGAGTAGGGGCACTGCCTGGCATTAAGTGTGATGCGGTATGAGATGCTCGGCAGCGAGTCAGCGGCAGAGTGTGCACTGAAGACCTGGGGTGAGGGCCATTCAGGGATCTTTAGTGAGAGCTGGATGGACTTGAGGAGGGGGACGGGGGTCAGAGGAGGAGCTTTCTAGGCACAGGGTCCTCGTGGAGGTGGAAAAGGAGGTTGTGTTTAAGCTAAACCTGAGTTCACTTCAGTTGAGGGCTCAGCTGGGAAAGCCTGGCTGGAGCTGAGCAGATTCCAGTTTACTGCCTTTGGTGGTAGGTCTTCACTTGAAGCTTGTAGGTAAATAATAGGTTGAACCTAGGGGTATTTTTGTGGTTTTATTTGTTTTAGTAAGCCCATTCTGGCCACTTGGGTGGGAGAACAGATCAGAAGAGAGTGTCAGTGTGTCGCTGATGCTTGACTTTGTGGTGCAGCCTCTGTGCATTTTAGCTCCTCATTCATATCCATCCTGTAGCTGAGCCCAACAAGACGGGGAAAACCAATTTGGGAAGAGTGTGCAGTCTGTCTAGTGGCCCCTCGTGGGGCTTCTTGGTCTGAGCTGCTGCTACCCAAAATGTCTGTGTCCCAGGCCCCAACCCACAGTCCCCAGCCTGGGCCAGGCAGGAGGAGGGGGCTTAGCTCCATCTCTGTGCTTGAGCTTTGGGGGTAGGCTGGCAGGGGCCTCAGCCTCCAGAGGTGTGGTTTTTCCGCTGTGCTCCAGGCCCTGCGCGCACCTCGGGCTCAGGGCAGTCTGGCTCGGGAGTGTCTCTGGATGGTCCACATGCACCTATTGTCCAGTATATTTGATACTTGGGTTTGGTGTATATTTCTGATACTTGGGCTCTGACAGGCAGTGTTGGAAGGGCCCTTGGTATTCACTTAGTGCAGTGATTTTCAACCTAGGGGAGAGCCTAAGGGGGCAGGCCCTTGGTCATCCACCACCCTTCTACCAGACCAGCCATAGCTGTCATCTGGTTTTCATACTGCTGTTCTGTGTAGGGTATATATTTTTAATTGAGGTGTAGTTTAATATGCTGTGGATTATTTTTTTGACTAAAGAGTTCCATGTGATAGAATGAGAAGGATACTGACATTCCCCATCCTAGGCCTGAGTTCTGAGCCCAGACTGATGGCAGAGACCACCCACCCCAACACTAAATGCCCTCTTGGGTGCTGAGCAGCCCCCAGGAGCCCCGGCCTCCCTCTGCTTAGGCCTGCTCTCCTTGCGCCCAGGCTTTGACTTCAAGACCTGCAACGTGCTGGTGGCTTTGGAGCAGCAGTCCCCGGATATCGCCCAGTGTGTCCACCTGGACAGAAATGAAGAGGATGTCGGTGCCGGAGATCAGGTCACTAAACACTGGCGTGGGCGCCACGTCAGAGCTGCAGGGCAGTGTTGTTCGTGGGTAATGGACTGAGTGCGCTGTGGGCAGAGCTCCCCCGCCCCCTGTCTGGAGTCACACAGCCTAGCTGGAGGGCAGGATGGTTGGAAATGCCCAGTGTGGCCTGTCTCCCTACCTAGAGTGTTGGGTTTGGGGACCCTGTCTTCCCCTCCACAAACACCCGGTATAAAAAGTCATGTGCCTGGGAGGGTGGAGGGCCAGCGGGGCTTTAGATCTGAAGAGAGTCGTCACCTATAGCCTGAAATGGGTGTCTGCTACAGGGCCTGATGTTTGGCTATGCCACGGATGAGACGGAAGAGTGCATGCCCCTCACCATCATGCTGGCCCACAGACTCAACGCCCGCATGGCAGAGCTGCGACGTTCAGGGCAGCTGCCCTGGCTGCGGCCTGACTCCAAGACACAGGTGAGCCTCTGCTCTCTGGCCCCCTGCAGGGCTCCAGAAGTGCGCCTCAAACTAACCCCTTCCTCTTGATTCCGGTCATATGTTAAGATCAAAATGTTCTGTCTGGGCACTCAAAGAAATGTTGAATCTGAAAAGAACTATTTATTTGAAAAATCTTCTGCTCCAGATAAATCTTTTCTTTTCTCCCTGATCCATCAACATTTTAGTATGAAAAAGTTGTAAATGCAGAAAAATGAACAGTTCTAGATTTTTGGGGAGGGCAGGACTTCTTAGCATATGTTTACTCTAGTAATATGATTCCCCAGTTCCTGCTGCAAACCTTCGTAACTGGTTTCAGACTTTTAGCCACTGCCTGTCAGGTCTCCCTGTCTTGAGCAAAGCTTGAATACCCCACGAACAAGTGCAGTCTGTAGCTCGCTGCAGCCCTTTTGCTTTGCTTCTCATAGAAAGGATTTACCTTTGCTGCTCCTGATGCTCTGTTGCCAGTGGCCCTGACCCCGTGTTCCCTGCCATGATGAAATGTGCACTGAGTCCAGATTTGAGAGCTGGTGGTGATGCCAGTGCCGGCACAGGCTGAGGCCTCTGTCTGCCTTCACTCTCCACATCCTGACAACCCTGACGGCCCCTTTCCTCGGAGCTCCTTTCCCAACTCTTCTGCCACACTCCAGTGGGGTCTGGACACTTCCTTCTACATTCTCTTTCCTGCTACACACTCTTGTGGGTTATTTTCACATTTGCACACTTGGCTTCCAAATCTTCCACCTGCAGGTCTGTCTGAATCACCAGCCCCCATTTCTCACTCCTCCTGCAAACACATGGGCCCCAGGAGTGCTCCTCAGCTGAAGGGGTTTCATGGAGCCCACCTTTCCCTGGCCCTCTCTGTCTCCACTCTATCTGGGTTACTCTTGTCCCTCTAGAACATCCCTTCTTCTCTGGCCCCTTTTCCCAGGCCAGGCTTTACTAAAGCCTCCTCCTAAAGACTCTCTTATGTCTGGAAACTTCAGTTAATTTGCTTTGGACTTCGCTTTTAATTTCCTTATATCTGCTCAGAACCATCTACCACTTTCTACTTCATACTGGAGGCGAGAGGAGTACCCATTTGTTATTCTGGCATTTAAAGCAGGCGTTTAAAGTCTTCTAGCTTTACGTTCCCGATCCCCACCCCCAGTCTTTGCTTAATCCGCATGCTTTCACTCACATTCCCTTTGTTTCTCAGTGCTTTGCACCTGTGTTCTCACCCCTCACTTTCCTTGGAATCTTTCTCTGGTGCCTTGCCAGGAACAATGTCTGGGCCTTCTTGTCTACTGGAAAAGGATTTTTATCACCTGCCCATGGTGTTGACTGTGAACAGAATGAGCCTTTCCACCTGAACAAATTTTTGCTGCTGATAACTAAGAGCGGAGTGGCAGTACCAATGGCTATTTTTGTACCTGGCCAGAGTTGTCTTTTCCGTGGTGTACTTTTTGCCACATCTTGCTGACATGAGATAAGCGCAATGCTTAGGGCCCTTTGCTCAGCCACAGCTCTGCTTGGGGTTTGTGGCAGAGTGGGGGAGCCCAGGAGCAATGGAGATGGACCTCAGCAGCAACTCAGGAAGCGCACCTTCTCCAGAGGCCAGGTACAGTGTGTCTGAGTCCAGAGCTGCTGCGGAGCCTCCCCTCTGGAGCCCCCAACCCCCCAGCTCCAGCTTCCTCTCCCAGGCCCGGGAGTGCACGCAGCCCAGTGTGATAGTGCTGTGCTTGGTATACAGCGTATGCCTGTCGCCCTAGGATCAAGCATTGTGCAGCCAGGGCTCTGTCTCTTCCTTTTTCTGGACCCCACCCTGTTGTTCTTTGAACCAGGCAGGACATAGAGTCTGATGGGCATCGAAGGGGTCTTTGCCTTAGGCAGAGCCCCAGGGAGACACCGTTTGCTGCCTGCAGCCCTATCAAGGGCCCTGGGGTGGGAGCAGCCTGTGCCTGCTGGTCAAGGCCCTGCCAGGGCCATCTGGCGCAGCTGCACCTCTGCAGGCCCCATAGCCCCCCCTGGGCACGGTTCTGGTGGGTCCACACTGCCTTGGGTAGCGGTGGGGCCTGGGGCTCCAGTACTGAGGGTCTTGGGTGACAGCCTTCTGCTGGGCAGAGCCCAGTTACCAGGCTGCCCGTTTCCAGGTCACAGCCCCCCTTTGCTGGCTGTGTGATCTTGACTGAAGTATTTACATTCTGGAAGCTCATTTTCTCTCGTCTTTGACATGGGGCTGGTAGCAACTTCTTACAGCATTTGGCATTCCTTGTAGCATAGAATACACACCCAGGCAATGCCAGCTTCATTTTTCTTTTTCCAGCCTCATCTGCCTTCCGCACCACCTCCTTCCCCCTCGCTCTGTGCGCAGCCCAAGGTGCGCAGGCTGGGACATGGGCCCTCGCCCTCCCTGGCGTGTTGGGAGAGGACAGGGCGCAGAAGCATTCTGTCTGCGCTGCTGTGGCAGTGACGCAAGCTGAGGGAGCAGGCAGAACAGCGACTGGCTCTTGGGCTTTTCACTGACTGGCCTGTGACTTCAAGGAAGTTGTTATTCTTGGCAGAGCCTGACTTTTCTCGTTTGTAAAGTGGTGACAGTTGTACCCAGCTTGCTGGGATGGCTTCAGTGTTCATTGATAATGCATGAAACAGCCACAGAACTGACTACGCTGTGGGGAGAGAGGCCCAGCTCTGTCCTGTGGCCAGCCCTGCAGCAGAGCTGCAGACACGATCCTGCTCTCCTTGTGCCCGCGGCTCTTCCTTGCTTTTGCCCAAATATCTGGAGGCTGGCAACCCAGGCCTTGCTGCTGCCTCTTAGTTCAATCACCCTGGCTCAGGTCCCTCCACCAGACAAGGTCCCTGGGCACGTATGTGTCCAGAGGCCCTCCGTTGAGGAAATGAGGCCACGGGCATGTGGCCTGTGGACTCCCGTGTTCCTTAGCAGAAGCCTGGGTGTCTTGCCTAGAGCCATGGAGGGTCGAGACAGGGCTTTAGTGGAGGGACATTTGCTGGCACACAGGACCCTCTGAGACAGAGGGAGTCATCTGCTGCGTCACAGACAGAGGGAACTCTGCAACACCTGGGTCTCCAAAGTGGCACTGATTGTGGTCGTGTGGGAATAGCTTGTGCCTCCTGCCTGATCAGCTCATGGCACCAGGCAGTTATTTGCTATAAGAATGTGATGAACTTCCCTGAAGGCCCTTTGAGGACAGGAGGCTGTCCCCCACCGGCTTTTGGGAGCCTGTCCACCTCCTCGGCACCTCTGCCCAGCAACGGTCCTCAGGTCTGGGCAGGACCTCACATTTCCTCCCATCCTGCCACCCCCAGGTGACGGTGCAGTACAGGCAGGACAACGGTGCGGTCATCCCTATGCGTGTCCATACCATCGTCATCTCCGTGCAGCACGATGAAGACATAGCGCTAGAGGACATGCGCAGAGCCCTGAAGGAGCAGGTGATCAGGGCCGTCGTGCCAGCACAGTACCTGGACGAGGACACCATCTACCACCTGCAGCCCAGTGGGCGGTTTGTCATCGGAGGCCCCCAGGTGCGTCCCTGTCTCCAGATGAGCCCTGATTTTGCTTACGTCCCCAGCACAAAGCCTGTAGGAGGTGGTGGCCTTGCGTGACTCGGCCCTGAGTGAGACGTGAAGTCAGCTCACTTGGTGCAGCCTGCTATGTGCCCTCAGTACAGGAGGGTGGGGGACGTGTCCTGGGAGGTTCCCGGCCAAGGGGCTGGCTAACTTTCCATCACAGGCGCTGAGCTTGCCCTGGTGGGCTTGCCCCGGTGGCATTTCCTGGCTCTTGGCCACATGTGACCTGCAGCTCTTGTGGGCACCAAGGTGGGGGCACAGAGTGGCCCTTTTCTCCTGGGCCACAGGCATAAACAAGCAGAGAGTGGCCTAGCCCCTTGGAGAGGCCACTGACCACTGCCAGGCATCTCTGCTGTGGACGTGTTGCCACGTAACAGAGCTCTCGGGTGGGGCCCTAGGCCAGAGTGGCACAGAAACCCAGGGAGAATGGCAGTCCTGTATTTTCCTGCAGAACTTCTCAGGGCCTTGGTGTGCTGCTTAGAACTGTGAGTTTCTAAGTGGGGTGGGTGCTGCGATGGTATAATATGCAGACTTTCCCCACGTCGTTTAATATAGAGCCCCTCAAACATCTTCTGTGGACTGGCATTGCACGAGATAGACACCTGAGCAAATGGGGAACGATGTTTGCCAGGGGGCACCAGCCGGGGGCTCCGCCCAGGTTATATTGGTCCCAGCGCAGTTCCCTTCTGAACTCGGGTCTCTCCATTATGATCGACTCCTGCAACAAAGGCTTGGTGAGCGGGCTGTGACTCCCATGGCCCATCTGACGAGGGGCCTTTTTCTGACGAGGTTCCAACTGGTGACCTGACTTCAGTGACTACTCAGTGACTGAACTGGGATTAGAGCCCAGGGTATCTGGCTGACCCTCAGTCCAAAGACGCACTCCTAGAAGCTTCAGAGACTGTCTCCAAGTCGTGGTCTAGTGGCCATCCCAGTGTTTTGCCACCCCCTCCCCCACATCCCCCCTTCTGTGTCTTCCTCTTCCTCCGCAGGGGACGCCGGTGTCACTGGCCGAAAGATCATCGTGGACACCTATGGCGGCTGGGGGGCACACGGCGGAGGCGCCTTCTCTGGGAAGGACTACACCAAGGTGGACCGCTCGGCGGCGTACGCTGCCCGCTGGGTGGCCAAGTCCCTGGTGAAGGCAGGGCTCTGCCGGAGGGTGCTGGTGCAGGTGGGTGGAACCCTGCCCTGCTTGGACCCCCACAGGTGCCCTCAGGAGGGGCGCACTGGCCTGGCGGAAGGCCCGCACTGCGGGAGGATGTGATCTGTGCCTTGTTGGGCTTTGTGGCCACTGTCCTGCCAGCCTGGGGGTGAGAGAGCAGAAGCCTTTGGGCAGCAGGGCACGCGTGGAAACTGCAGCTGTGTGTGACGTGGCAGGTGTACCTAGGCGGTGAGGGCTGGGGGTAGGGAGAGCGTATTGGGCAGGGCGTGTGTGGCTTCAGCGGCCTCTCCCTGAGGACATCAAGGTCTCCGTGAGGGCCCTGTCCCTGACCCTGGGCTCTTCTGACAGGTGTCCTATGCCATTGGTGTGGCTGAGCCACTGTCTATTTCCATCTTCACCTATGGGACCTCCCAGAAGACGAGAGAGAGCTGCTGGATGTGGTCAATAAGAACTTCGACCTTCGGCCTGGTGTCATCGTCAGGTAAAAGGGCCGCCCCTGCAGTTGGGCAAAGCCCTGTTTCCCCCACCTGGTGCTTGCTTATCGGAAAGAGAATCAGAGGGAAGGATGTTCAGCCCCTTAGAAGCAGGAAGGGCTTCAAGCTCTTGGCCCAGTACAATGCAAACCCCAAAGGCAGGATGTCTAGTTTTCAGGTTGAAAGAGCCCAAGAGACACAGACTTCAGGGGGCCCATCTTTGAGCAGGTTGGGGATCTCAGGAAAATAACTGCAAGACCAGATGACTGGGAACTGGGTCAGCAAGTCTGGCCCCAGCTGCTCCCGCTTCTAATGCCACCCCTGTTTTCTGGAGCTTGCAGTGTCGATGTTGGTTTGTGCCAGGTCAGTGGAGCCGAGTGCAGACCAGAGTTCAAATCCTGATTCCTGGTGCGTCTATCTGTGTGATTGATCAGGCTGTCCCGGGACTCTGAGACTGTTTAAGTGCCAGTGGCAGTCACCTTGTAAGGTGTGGCATGGCAGAGATAGGAACTTTAGGGAGAATTGCTCTTGGGTGGTTAACACCCCACACACTCATAGTCTGTTAATTACTCCTGGGCCCCCAGTTCAGGGAAAGACACTCCACTCCTTTTCCATTGAAACTGACCCTTTGCTCTACTGAACGCGCAGGGACTTGGACTTGAAGAGGCCCGTCTACCAGAAGACAGCGTGCTATGGCCACTTCGGGAGAAGCGAGTTCCCTTGGGAAGTTCCCAAAAAGCTTGTGTTTTAGTGCTGGTGGGGGCCAGGCCTGGTGCGCCCTGGAGCCTTCAGGTGGGACAGAACCATGCTTCTCTCCTCCAGGACCCCAACTCTCAGATCACCCACTGCCCCCTTCCTAGGCAGAGCCAGGCCCCTCTGACTGAGGAGGAGGAAGGGGGCCTTCTGGTGCCGGGGCTCAGATCTCCTCATGACGCCAGTCACTATGTTTCCCTGCCGCTCCCCCAGACCAAGGTGATGTGAATTTAATGGAAAGAGCACCCCTGTCGGAGGAAACCTGCTCACTCACCTGCCCCCACAGCCTGGACTCTGAGCCTGAGCAGCCCCCTCCCTCCCTGGCGTGTGCTGGGAGGATCTCAGGGCTCCGTGAAGGTCTGGGTGTGCCCCTTCACGTCTGCAGCCATGGGGTCAACGTCCTGAGCCTGGGCCTTCCCACAGGCCCTCCCAGGCCACGCCTGGGGCAGGGGTGACAGCAGCTAGCGTGCAAGAGACCACGCTCATCACTGATCTCATTTCTTCTTCACTGCAATACAATGAGGTGACACCTTGTGTTACCTGCATTTAAGGTGAGGAGGCCGAGGTAACTTTCACAGGACCCACAGCTGCACAGGTCAGGGCCTAGACGTGCATCTGGGATCTTTGAATTGTGAGCCCATACACTTTGACCCCTCACCCTCAGCACCACCCCCCTACCCTGATCTCATGCTAGAAACAGGTCTGAGTGAAGACATGAGGCTGTGACCTCTGTCCTGAAGACCTGAGGCTGCTAAGAGTTAGGGATCGACCCCCTTGGCAACCCCTGAGCAGTGATCTACACAGCCAAGAGAGAACCAAAAGGATGTTTCCTTTGCCTCTGCAATTTCAGAAGATGGAGCAGGCTGTACTGGGTATCCTGGCCCATGGGGCTGGGCTGGAGTTTGAAATTAAAAGGCACCTATGTTATCCCAGCCCCTGACTACTCAGGGGCATGCAGGGTTGAGCCCATGGACTCTTCCGATGAGGGTCCAAGGCCAGTCCTGTCCCATGTAGGGCTTCCCAGAGCAGAAGCAGCAGCTTGTCCCTTAAACAAGGGATGGAACCCTGTGTCCTCTGCATGCTTCTCTCTCTGTGACCCCTCTCTCTCTCTCGTTTCTCTCTCTCTTGTAACCCCTGCAATCTGAGTGCTGTTGGAATAAGTGGGTGAGCCTCTCAGATCCCCCTTCCAGAGAGGACAGCCCAAAGGCCTGACTTCAAATGATAAATGGTGACTGAAGTGGCAAGTCTTGACTCCTAGAGGGAGCTAAGTTGGCTGAGATGTCATGAGGAGATTTCTGCCTTTGCCAGGTGGCGTCTGGGGCCAGGGCTACCGCTGAGGCCTTGGGTGATTCTCGGCACATTAAGGTCTTAGAAGCTATGCATTCTCTTGCTTTCCCTTCCATGGCCAGCGCCTCCCTGTACTCCTTCCCCAACCTGGGCCTATGACTGCTGCACCGCTACCTTATCCCCTGCTCCGCGGACCACAGGTTCAGGCAGGAGCCTCCACAGGCCCCTGGAGAATACCGGGGGCTGGCTTCTTCCTGTGGCACTCGGTGCCAGCTCCGGCTGAGATACACAGCTCAGGAAGCCTCATCTGGGTAGCATACAGCCTGCACTGAACTGTAGGCCTGGAGCACAAAACCTTCGGCTTTCTCTTTCCATCAGGGGAAAGGCAGCTGTTCAGGGCAGAAAAAGAAGCCCAAATGACCGTAAAAGCCTAGAGCTGATGTGTGATATGGAAGCTCAGGGGTCTCACAGGGCTCTGTCGCCTGGGAAGCCTCCAGTTCCTTTTCGGAGAGGGAGGCTTAGGTTTGCAGGCGGCTGAGTTCCTCTAACTTGGGCCATATTTGAAGTGAAAATTCAAATTTTTATACTTTCTGTACCCCTGGGAGGAACAAGGTTTTCTTGGGTCAACACTGTTATATGAAACTGGAGTCTTTATTTGCTAATAGTGCCTGCTAAGCCAGTGAATAAAACCTCAAGAAGCAACTACTCTATGCTTAGTTTCTGTCTGCAGCCGCCCTAGACACCTCTCTTCCGAGTAGCATCACCTCATCCACCCCACAGCCAAACGGCTGTCCTGCCCTCAGGTGGCCCGGCTGAAGTCTCTGCCATCCTGTCCACATGGGCTCCGGGGCCTCACAACCAGCTTGTGTATCATCGCTGCCTCACCTGTTCATTCCACACCACACCACATGGAGGTGGGTGGGCCCAGGAAACCCCGTTACTCGTGGAGACCTCGAGGCAAACTGAAATGGGTTAGGACCCAGAATGGCTGGCAGGTGGCTTCCCCAGCCTTCGGAGTGTGCCCCTCGTCCTCACCTGGTTTCTTCTGCTGCCCCTTCCTGCGTGTTGTCTACAGTGTGCTTGGCACGAAGCAAGTGTTCAGGCAGTCTTTGTCGATCGGTTCAGTGACTGAAGTCAAGTGAGGTGAGTGAGCCAAGGGGGTTGGTCAGCAGAGTTGGGAGTTTGGTTTGGGAGGTGGTGGTGGATGGAGGATTTGGGGAATGAGAGGGAACTGGAGGAAATAGCAACCCAGCAGTGGATGGCTGGGGTGAAAGACTTGGAATGGGGGACTTTAAGAGAAATTTTCACCTGGGACAAATTCCCCAGAGCTGACAGGACTGGGGCACAGTATCAGAAACAATGACGCAATAGCCAAGATATGGAAACAACCCGAGTCTGCCAGTGGATGGATAAAGATGACGCGTTGTATGTGTGCAGTGGAGTGTCATTCATGAGCAAGAAGGAAAGCCTGCCATTTGCAGCAACATGGATGAAACTTTAGGGCATTAGGCTACATGAGACAAGTCGAAGGAAGACAAACGGTATGATGTCACTTACGTGTGGAATCTACAGAAGCCAACCGAGAGTAGAATGGTGGTTGTGAGTGGGTGAGATGGTGGGTAGATGGGGGAGTGGGAGATGTTAGCCAAAGGGTACACACTTCCAGTTAAAAGTTCTGGGGAGCTGATATATAACAGTGATTATAACTAATAGCACTTGTCTCCAAGGCAAACCATTCAGTATCACAGTTATCCAAGTCTATGCCCCAACCAGTAATGCTGAAGAAGCTGAACGGTTTTATGAAGACCTACAAGACCTTTTAGAACTAACACCCAAAAAGATGTCCTTTTCATTATAGGGGACTGGAATTCTAAAGTAGGAAGTCAAGATACACCTAGAGTAACAGGAAAATTTGGCCTTGGAATGTGGAATGAAGCAGGGCAAAGACTAATAGAGTTTTGCCAAGAAAATGCACTGGCCATAGCAAACACCCTCTTCCAACAACACAAGAGAAGACTCTACACATGGACATCACCAGATGGTCAACACCGAAATCAGATTGATTATATTCTATGCAGCCAAAGATGGAGAAGCTCTATACAATCAACAAAAACAAGACCAGGAGCTGACTGTGGCTCAGATCATGAACCCCTTATTGCCAAATTCAGACTGAAACTGAAGAAAGTAGGGAAAACTGCTAGACCATTCAGGTATGACCTAAATCAAATCCCTTCTGATTATACAGTGAAAGTGAGAAATAGATTTAAGGGCCTAGATCTGATAAATAGAGTGCCTGATGAACTATGGAATGAGGTTCGTGACATTGTACAGGAGACAGGGATCAAGACCATCCCCATGGAAAAGAAATGCAAAAAAAGCAAAATGGCTGTGTGAGGAGGCCTTACAAATAGCTGTGAAAAGAACAGAGGTGAAAAGCAAAGGAGAAAAGGAAAGATATAAGCATCTGAATGCAGAGTTCCAAAGAATAGCAAGAAGAGATAAGAAAGCCTTCTTCAGTGATCAATGCAAAGAAATAGAGGAAAAGAACAGAATGGGAAAGACTAGAGATATTTTCAAGAAAATCAGAACTATCAAGGGAACATTTCATGCAAAGATGGGCTCAATAAAGGACAGAAATGATATGGACCTAACAGAAGCTGAAGATATTAAGAAGAGGTGGCAAGAATACACAGAAGAACTGTACAAAAAGATCTTCAAGACCCAGATAATCATAATGATGTGATCACTCATCTAGAGCCAGACATTTTGGAATGTGAAGTCAAGTGGGCCTTAGAAAGCATCACTACAAACAAAGCTAGTTGAGGTGATGGAATTCCAGTTGAGCTGTTTCAAATTCTGAAAGATGATGCTGTGAAAGTACTGCACTCAATATGCCAGCAAATTTGGAAAACTGAGTAGTGGCCACAGGACTGGAAAAGGTCAGTTTTCATTCCAATCCCAAAGAAAGGCAATGCCAAAGAATGTTCAAACTACCGCACAATTGCAGTCATCTCACATGCTAGTAAAGTAATGCTCAAAATTCTCCAAGCCACGTTTCAGCAATACGTGAAGCGTGAACTTTCTGATGTTCAAGCTGGTTTGAGAAAAGGCATAGGAACCAGAGATCAAATTGCCAACATCTGCTGGATCATGGAAAAAGCAAGAGAGTTCCAGAAAAACATCTCTTTCTGCTTTGTTGACTATGCCAAAGCTTTTGACTGTGTGGATCACAATAAACTGGGGAAAATTCTGAAAGTGATGGGAATACCAGACCACTTGACCTGCCTCTTGAGAAATCTGTATGCAGGTCAGGAAGCAACAGTTAGAACTGGACATGGAACAACAGACTGGTTACAAATAGGAAAAGGAGTATGTCAAGGCTGTATATTGTCACCCTGCTTATTTAACTTCTATGCAGAGTACATCATGAGAAACGCTGGGCTGGAAGAAACACAAGCTGGAATCAAGATTGCCGGGGAGAAATATCAATAACCTCAGATATGCAGATGACACCACTCTTATGGCAGAAAGTGAAGAGGAGCTAAAGGGCCTCTTGATGAAGGTGAAAGAGAAGAGCGAAAAAGTTGGCTTAAAGCTCAACATTCAGAAAACGAAGATCATGGCATCTGGTCCCATCACTTCATGGGAAATAGATGGGGAAGCAGTGGAAACAGTGTCAGACTTTATTTTTTGGGGCTCCCAAATCACTGCAGATGGTGACTGCAGCCATGAAATTAAAAGACACTTTTTCTTGGAAGAAAAGTTATGACCAACTTAGATAGCATATTCAAAAGCAGAGACATTACTTTGCCGACTAAGGTCAGTCTAGTCAAGGCTATGGTTTTTCCTGTGGTCATGTATGGATGTGAGAGTTGGACTGTGAAGAAGGCTGAGCACCCAAGAATTGATGCTTTTGAACTGTGGTGTTGGAGAAGACTCTTGAGAGTCCCTTGGACTGCAAGGAGATGCAACCAGTCCATTCTGAAGGAGATCAACCCTGGGTGTTCTTTGGAAGGAATGATGCTAAAGCTGAAACTTCAGTACTTTAGCCACCTCATGTGAAGAACTGACTCATTGGAAAAGACTCTGATGCTGGGAGGGATTGGGGGCAGGAGGAGAAGGGGACAACCGAGGATGAGAGGGCTGGATGGCATCACTGACTTGATGAACGTGAGTCTGAGTGAACTCCGGGAGTTGGTGATGGACAGGGAGGCCTGGCTTGCTGCGATTCATGGAGTCGCAAAGAGTCAGACACGACTGAGCGACTGAACTGAACTGAACTGAACTGAATACTTAAAATTGCTAAGCATGTAAATCTTAAATATTCCCACCACAAAAAGAAATGATAATTGCATGACATGATGGAAGTGTTAGCTAATGCTCTGGTGCTAATCATTTTGCAGTATATTAAGTGTATTAAATCAGCTCTTTGTACACCTTAAACCTATCTGTTATAGATCAATTATATCTCAGTAAGTCTGTGGGGAAAAAGCAGAGGGACAGACACCTGGTTCCTGGACTCTGAGGTCTACTGCCTTCTTACTGTGGCATCTTCATGAAGGAAGTCTTGGGGAAATAAGAGAGGCTGTGCTCTGAGTTGGGCTCCTATCAGCCTTCATTTCAGTTCAGTCGCTCAGTCGTGTCCGATTCTTTGTGACCCCTTGAATCGCAGCATGCCAGGCCTCCCTGTCCATCACCATCTCTGGGAGTTCACTCAGACTCACGTCCATCGAGTCAGCGATGTCATCCAGCCATCAATGCAGAAAATATGGGTAGGGAAATAAGTCCATGTAAGCAGAAACTAACCAGAGGGAACCAGGAGAGTTTACAACCCCAGAAATCTGCATCCATTGGACCTCCCTTGACAATATGGGAATTCAACAGACCCATTTGCTGTGACTGTGTCAGAGACAATGTGAGCCTCAAAAGTCATAAGGGAAATAATTCACTATATCTCGTTTCATAGAAAAAAATTTGTGCATTGGAAAAACACAAAGATAAAACATAATTGACAAATGGAAAATATTTGCAATGTCAAATTTAATGAACCAGAGATCAATAAGAAAGCAGCCAAAACCCCAGAGGGAAATGAACAAAAAACAAGAACAGGAATGGACAGATGTCATTAAAGTAATGGAACAAGCCACCAGAAATGAGTGTTGCTCAGCTGTACACATTTTAAGACATAACTCGAAAAAAATGCGGTATTCGATCTTGGCCAAGAAATGGCTGGGGGTGGGGTGGGGAAATATTCTTAAAATTCAGAGCTGACAAAGCATAAGGAATTACACGTTTCCAAATACAGCCCCTGTGACTTGTTCACAGACTTCCAAGAGGGTACTCGGTTCTTTTGTTCTTAACATTTAAATGCTATGTTTGTCTGGTTTGACCTCTGGGTCAGAGGTGCCATCAAGACAGGGAGGGAGTGCTTTGCTCCCTGGACTGTGGGTCAGGCGGCCATGCCCCATCCTGAGGATGACCAGGAAGGCAAGGTTGGTGTGTGCTGAATAGATCACGGTGGTGGTGGTGGCAGGGTGGGCATGTGACTCTCTTGGGAAACCCACGTCTGTTCTTGGCTACCTAAGAGCAGGGCCCTCTCTTGTTGCCAAGGTTGAAGGGGCTCCCTCCAGGGTGTTTTGTGGAGTCCCAGCAGGGTGGCCCTGGGACACTGGGGGCCAGAAGGAGCCCCTGTCCTCTACAAGCCGAGGTTGCAACTGCTGAGGCATTTGTGTAGCCTAAGAGGACTATTCAGAGCCCCAGGTTACAGAGGAGGAAACTGAGGCTCAGGAGGGTGGGGCCACCTCTGAGGATCCTCACTCCATAAAGGGCTGACCCTGTCCCCAGGCAGGATGGGAACCACAGGTGTGGTGGCTGAGTCCCCTTCACTTCATTGCAAGAAGCGGCTGGATCATGTCCCACCCAACACTGGGCCTCGCCGTGCTGCTCTGGAGGGTATGAGGACCCTCCAAGCTGTGTGTACTCTCCATACAGCCCTGAGCCCCTGAGGAGGAGTAGGGAACCCCCTTTCACTTACCCCTGGACCCTGCGCCCCCCACCCCCACCTCCAGGGTCCCTGACCCCAGCCACTGGTGCACACCTCCCTCCTCCTGACTGAGGGTTGGGTGCAGTGGGGTAGGGGCCTCGTGATACTTGTGGGTGACGTAAAGCTGGTTGGCTTGTTCTGTTGGGCTGAGGGTTTCCTAGACAGCTCCAGGGGGCAGCCCTGGCCAGCCTGACTGTGCTGCCTCCCCATCGCCTCCCCAGGGCTGCTCCCCTCCCAAGAGGCAGGCCCCCACCTCCCTCCACGCACCTCTGAAGAGCAGTGCCCCCCTCCCATGGCCAAGATTGAGGGTCCTACCTAGGAACTTTCTCCCCCTACCCCCAAATATATATATATATATATATATATATGGTGGGGGGAGAAGGGAAGAAGGAAGATCACCTTTAATTAGCTCTGGTTTTGGCACCAAATATCCCAAGGTCATGAGCTCCGTGGTATCTCACTTGTTTCTATCTGTCTTCTGTTTCTCTGCTTTTCTTACATTTCATTTTTAATTTCTAACTTTCTGAGCTCCAGATAGATTCCAGTGGCTTCTAGACCCAAAATTTACCCCAGAGGCAGTTCTACAGTTTCCACATGGTTTTCCGCTTCAACTTTTTCACTTGTTTCTAGTTTCTCTGACAGGCAATTGCAGAAAATAATCTCTGTTACTTGTATTTTTCAAAAAAATTTGAGGTTTTTGTTGTAGTCCAAAATGGTGAATTTTAATCTTATGTGATGACCTCATGTCTTTAGCATGTAGATTTGCATCTATTTCACTTTGTTGTTTAAATGTTTTAAATTACGTAAATCAGATACTCCAATGAACAGTAATTTTAAGCTTTCCTTAGGAAAGCTATAGACGAGAGAGAACAGCAATGTGTGAATGCTCAGGCATGGCAAATGGTGGTTTCCTCGCTCCCTTTCTTCTCTTCCTTCCCTCCTGCCTCACTCCCTCTCTCCCCTCCTAACCATCCCTCCTTTCTTCTATCTTTTTTCCTTCCCTCCCTCCTATCCACAGAGGGTCTCAAACAAGATGAACCCAAACAGACTACACCAAGATATAACAAGATATTTAAATTTAAAAAGTTAAAGAGAATTTTAAAGGCAGCAAGAGAAGAACCAGTTCACATATAAGGAAACCCTTGTAAGACTGTCAGCCGATTTTTCTGCAAAAAGTTTGCAGGCCAGACAGGAACTCTTGTAACTTAATATAAAAAAAAACAAGAAATGGGCAGAAGACTTGAATAGACATTTTTTTCTAAAGAAGACATTCAGATGGCCAACAGTCACATGAAAAGATGCTCAACATCATAAACATTAGGAGATGCAGATCATAACTACAATGAGATATTACCTCAAACCTGTCATAATGGCTGTAATCAAAAAGAGAATAAATAGGGAGTTACCTGGTGGTCTAGTGGTTAGGACTGTTATTCCCATCTCTCAAGAATTTCTACAATTTGTTGTGATCCACATAGTCAAAGTCTTTAGTGTAGAACAATGAAGCAGAAGGAGATGTTTTTCTGGAATACCCTTGATTTCTCCATGATCCATGTTGGCAGTTTAATCTCTGGTTCTTCTACCTCTTGGAAACCAACTTGTACATCTAGAAGTTCTCAGTTCGTGCTGCTGAAGCCTGGCTTGAAGGATTTGAGCATAACCTTGCTAACCTGTGAAATGAGAACAATTGCATGGTAGTTTTAACATTCTTTGACATCGGAATGAAAATTGACTGTACAAAAAGGTCTTAATGACCCAGATAACCATGATGGTGTGGTCACTCACTTAGAGCCAGACATCCTTGAATGTGAAGGCAAGTGGGCCTTAGGAAGCATTACTATGAAAAAGCTAGTGGAGGAGACAGAATTCCAGCCGAGCTATTTCAGATCCTAAAAGATGTTAAAGTGCAGCACTCAATACCTCAGCAGATAGGAAAACTCAGCAGCGGCCACAGAACCGGAAAAGGTCAGTTTTCATTCCAATCCCAAAGCAAGGCAGTGCCAAAGAACTACCATATGATCCAGCAATTCCACTCCTGGGTATTTACCTGAAGAAAATAAAACCACTAATTCAAAAAGATGTTTGTACCTTGATGTTCAGAGCCGGGGCTTCCCACGTGGCGCTAGTGGTGAAGAGCCCGCCTGCCGATGCAGGAGACATAAAAGACCAGGGTCCAGCCCCTGGGTCTGGAAGATCCCTCGGAGGAGGAAATGGCAACCCACTCCAGTATTCCTGCCTGGAGAATCCCATGAACAGAGGAGCCTGGTGGGCTACAGTCCACAGGGTCGTGAAGAGTCGAGCATGACTGAAGCAACTTTGGCACGCTAGCGTGCACGTTCACAGCTGCATTATTTACAGGAGCGAAGATATGGGGCAAGCCAGCGCCCGTCAGCAGACGAATGGACAAAGAATATGTATATATTTAAATGCGAAGTGAAGTGTTAGTCAGTTCTGCCCGCCTCTTTGTGACCCCATGGACCGCAGCCTACCAGACTCCTCTGTCCATGGGATTTTCCAGGTAAGAATACTGGAGTGGGTGGCCATTTCCTTCTCCAGGGGATCTTCCCAACCTAAGGATCGAACCCGGGTCTCCTGCACTGCAGGCAGATTCTCTCCCGACGAAGGTTATTCAATCATAAAAAGAATGGAATTCTGCCATTTGCAACAACAGGGATGGACCCGAAGAGTATTAAGCTTGATGAAACAAAGACAAATACTGTATGTCGTCACTCAGATGTGAGATCTAATAAAATGTATAACAAGGAAACAGACTTACAGAGAACAAACTAGTGGTTATCATAGTAGAGAAGGGGGGCAAGAGATTAAGAGGTAAAAACCATGTTTCAACAGGTGACAAGGGGATATAGCCAATATTTATATTAATTTTAAATGGGGTATAATCTATAAAACATTGAATCACTATTATATACTTGAAGCTAATATTATAAATCAACTCTAGTTTAATTAAAAAACCACAGAGATTCTAGATTTGGATCACGTATCTAATGATCCAGACGGAGTATTTGTCAGGGAGGACATGTTCACTGAGCCCTGGACGAATTTCTTCTCCCTTCCTTGCCTGCCAGGCATTCTCTGCTCCTCCTCGTCCTCCACACCATCCCGTGAAAGCACATGTGGAGCTCCTGGCAGCAGGGTGGTTTCTTTTCCTCCAGGAAGCCAGGGTGGGCCCTTGAGCTAGCTTCTCACCAAGGAGTCATTGTTCTTCGGGTCCTCCCTTGGGGGCTGGGTCTTCCCTGCATTCCCTCAAACGGAAAGTAGAAATGGATTACCTCTTGGCTTTCTGACCCTGCGCATGGCCTTGCTAATCCAAATCCCAAAATTACCCCAAGGCCCAGTGTAAAAACTCACCTTGTCCAAATGTATTTTTGAATTAGCTATATTTGTTTTTAGTTTAAAGAACTTTTTTCTTCTCATATTGCATCTCCAAAGTTATGGATAGTGTTTAGCAGATAGTGGTTTTTAAAATGATTCCCATTATATTTTAATCTCTAGAAAATGGAATAAGGTAAATTTAAGTTGATGTAATTCACTATTTCTTAACTATTATCTGGGAGAAGTTCAACCACCAAAGACATTAGACATCGGAACAGTTTCTCTGTTGAAGCTTCTGTGTGGCTGGGTGGTGAGAGAACAGCGGACGTGGAGTCATGGCATCAGGGCTCCTGGTGGTCTGCCTGGGTCTGGCCGGGCTGCTGCCCTCTAGTTGTCACCAGCTGGACTGAGTTCAGTTAGGGCTGCACAGGTACACGCAGGTTGGGATTCCCACCTCTCCAGGGCTTCTGGGCCAGGGAAGCCTTCGGCTTTTTCATCGAGAGTGAAGAGCCTTCCCTGATGGCACCTCTGTCCGTGCACCGACTGAAGGCCTAGCAGCAGGCTGAGCCACGATCTGGAGCAGCAGCCTTGGGGCTGGGGGCTGGGGCATGAGTCGCTGGGCCCAGTAGTCTAGCTGATCCAGGATCAGACGTGCTCAGTGGTGGAGGTGGATTCCAGGCAAGGAGCAAGGCTGGAGCTTCTGGCTGATTCGGCAAGCAGTCCTGGGACCTGAGGCTCCGATAAGGTCTACCTTGCAGAGTGACTGTCCAAGAGGAGTCCATCCAGAGCCTAAGCCAAAGCTGTGGGCAAAGGATGCACTGGATCCTCTGCGAAATTTTGCCCAAGATTCTGTCAGACCAGATGGGAAGAAGTTCAAACCTGACTCTAGAAGCTGCAGACCGTGTTACTTCTGGTAAGTTACGGAGCCTCACTGAGCCTCGGTTCCTCTGTTATTTAAGGGAGTAAAGATGGGCCCTGCAAAGGGTATGGTGGATGTAGAGAAACCTAACAGGGGCTCAGGAGTGGACACTGCTTCACATCCGCCTTCTCCAGGGACAGCATTGAGCCAGCCTCTGTGGAAATAGGGGTGGAACACGTCCAAGGGTGAAGACTTTATCAGGCTAGGTCAGGGGGAAAGCAGATCCTCATGGCAGATCCAGGAGAGTGAGAGGATTAAGTCAGGACTTATCAAGACCCCTGATATAAAAGAGGCCTCCGTGAAGGTGGAATGAGTGAACAGAGAGAGTGATGTGCGACGTTTGTTTTCAGATCGTCTCATTTGACTGCAATTTTTCCCGCAGCCGCCAGAGGGCAGAGCTGACCCATACATTTCCTATGGGATAGCCGTGGGCTGTAAGTTGTCATCCTGTTTATTTAACTTATATGCAGAGTACATCATGAGAAATGCAGAACTGGATGAAGCACAAGCTAGAATCAAGACTGAGAGAAATGCCAATAACCTCAGATATGCAGGTAACATCACATTTATGGCAGAAAGAGAAGAACTAAAGAGCTTTCTGATGAAAGTGAAAGAGAACAGTGAAAAAGTAAAAAAACTTAAAACTCAACATTCAGAAAACTATGATTATGGCATCTGGTCCCATCACTTCATGGCAAATAGATGGAGAAACAGTGGAAACACTGAGAGACTTTATTTAGGGGGCTCCAAAATCACTGCAAATGGTGACTCCAGCCATGAAATTAAAAGACACTTACTCTTTGGAAGAAAAGTTATGACCAACCTAGACAGACTATTAAAAAGCAGAGACATTACTTTGCCAACAAAGTCCGTCTAGTCAAAGCTATGGTTTTTCCAGTAGTCAGGTTTGGATGTGAGAGTTGGACTATAAAGAAAGCCGAGCACTGAAGAATTGATGCTTTTGAACTGTGGTGTTGGAGAAGACTCTTGAGATTCCCTAGGGCTGCAAGGAGATCCAACCAGTCCATCCAAAAGGAGATCAGCCCTGGGTGTTCTTTGGAAGGAATTATGCTAAATCTGAAACTCAAGTATTTTGGCCACCTCTTGTGAAGAGTTGACTCATTGGAAAAGACTCTGATGCTGGGAGGGATTGGGGGCAGGAGGAGAAGGGGATGACAGAGGATGAGATGGTTGGATGGCATCACTGACTCAATGGACATGAGTTTTAGTAAGCTCCAGGAGTTGATGATGGACAGGGAAGTCTGGCTGCAGTCCAGGGGGTCGCAAAGGGTTGGACAGGACTGAGTGTCTGAACTGAACTGAGCTGTAGGCTCCCGCTTGTGAATTCTATTGGGACTGATGAGCCTTAAGGCTCAGGGATCACCTTCCGCCTCTGTAGGTACAGAAGCCATTCACAGGCCCTGAGAAGTCAAAACCCTTTTCTTAACATTCCATCTCTGGAGCAAGCCCTTTTCCTCAAGGGGAGGGATTATGCATGCGAGAGCCTGATCCTTAGGTTCCTCAGGAATCCACATGGACCACGCATACCATCCAACTTTCGCGTCTGCTCTTCAGTGGACTTTAGAAGGCAAAGGGGATGCCTGATCAAGGACACTGAAGGCCCTGCCAGGCACCATCATCCCCACCCTGCAGCGAGCCAGGCCTCAGGGGCACAGCTGGGAACCAGGGGGCTTCCTGAGTAAGGGTCTCCCCAGGATTGTGAGACGCGCACAAGCAAGAGGGTTTGTGGCACTGTGTCCTGCCGCCCCCGACCTTTCACTGCATGCACCAACCTGGTCTCCTTCCCTCCTTGGGCCCCTCTGTTCCTCTCATGAGTGTCTCTCAATGCAGCCAACTCTCCTCGGTTCTCTAGGGCTGTGGAACAGCGCTCTGCTGGCCGCTCGGTTTCCCCTACATCCACGGTGTGGCTTGCGTCCTTGTGGGACTCTGATTAGTTCACTGTTTCCTTCCCTGGTTCGTGTTTATCCGAGACACTTATCCTCAGCCTACTCTTACACAGTTCTTCGGCACAGGCTCTTTCTCCTCCTCCTCCCTGTTGGTCTTTGGGCCAACTGGGATCTCATGCAGAATCTGTTTGTCCCATGGATGTCTGTAGAGCTGTGGGAAGACAGAGCCATGACAGAGGGCACAGCCCCAGGACAGGACTGCTGGGTTGCCGAGACAAGGCTCTTTTATGGAAGCAGACGTAGCTGGTGGCCAGTGGCCCAGCAGGGGTCACCTGCCATTGTTGGATTCCTGAAGGCCCTGCCTCTCTGAATGTCCCTGCAGACCTGGCTCTTGGCCTTGGACAGTGTGAGGGCCATGTCCAGTGTGTGCCCTCTGGTCTTGAGTTGGGGCTTAGCCATGTAGCTATCCACTCTACCCATTCCAGTATTCTTGCCTGGAGATTCCCATGGACAGAGGAGCCGGTCAGGCTACAGTCCATGGGGTCGCAAAAGAGTCTGACACAATTGAGCGACTAATAGAAACGCTTTCACTTCCATGTAGCTTAGGGGAGCCCCAGTTCTGGCAGAGGATGGGGCTGTGCTCAATTGGCAGCAGGCTGAGTTCCCCTGGCTCAGGTCATATGTGAAGCACAAATTCAGTTTTTTACATTTATCAGTCAGTTCAGTTCAGCTCAGTTCAGCTCAGTCGCTCAGTCGTGTCCGACTCTTTGCAACCCCGTGAATCGCAGCACACCAGGCCTCCCTGTCCATCACCAACTCCCGGAGTTCACTCAGACTCACGTTCATCGAGTCCGTGATGCCATCCAGCCATTTCATCCTCAGTCGTCCCCTTCTCCTCCTGCCCCCAATCCCTCCCAGCATCAGAGTCTTTTTCAGTGAGTCAACTCTTCGCATGAGGTAGCCAAAGTACTGGAGTTTCAGCTTCAGCATCATTCCTTCCAAAGAAATCCCAGGGCTGATTTCCTTCAGAATGGACTGCCTGGATCTCTTTGCAGTCCAAAGGACGCTCAAGAGTCTTCTCCAACACCACAGTTCAAAAGCATCAATTCTTGGGTGCTCAGCCTTCTTCACAGTCCCTCTCACTTCCATACATGACCACAGGAAAAACCACAGCCTTGACTAGACAGACCTTAGTCGGCAAAGTAATGTCTCTGCTTTTGAATATACTGTCTACGTTGGTCATAACTTTTCTTCCAAGGAGTAAGTGTCTTTTAATTTCGTGGCTGCAGTCACCATCTGCAGTGATTTTGGAGCCCCAAAAATAAAGTCTGACACTGTTTCCATTGTTTCCCCATCCATTTCCCATGAAGTGATGGGACCAGATGCCATGATCTTCATTTTCTGAATGTGGAGCCTTAAGCCAACTTTTTCACTCTCCACTTTCACTTTCATCAAGAGGCTTTTAGTTCCTCTTCACTTTCTGCCATAAGGGTGATGTCATCTGCATATCTGAGGTTATTGATATTTCTCCTGGCAATCTTGATTCCAGCTTGTGCTTCTTCCAGCCCAGTGTTTCTCATGATGTGTTCTGCATATAAGTTAAATAAGCAGGGTGACAATATACAGCCTTGATGTACTCCTTTTCTTATTTGGAACCAGTCTATTGTTCCATGTCCAGTTCTAACTGTTGCATCCTGGCCTGCATACAGATTTCTTGAGAGGCAGGTCAGGTGGTCTGGTATTCCCATCTCTTGAAGAATTTTCCAGTTTATTGTGATCCACACAGTCAAAGGCTTTGGCATATTAACACCATCTCCTGGTAAACCAAAATGTGTTTGGTTGAAGCTGTTTCAGAAACATGTTGATTGGAACCTGGAGTCTTTACTTGTTCCTAGTCAGTTTCTCCTGGGGCAGCGAATCCAACGGTCCATGGGATGGAGGGACTGGAGGCAGCAGCAACGTAGAGGAGAGCAGCTTCAGAAGGCTGAGGAGCTAGGAGTGATGCAGAGGCCAGGGCTTGCCCCTCAGAGGGCAGACACTGGGCTAGCGTGTGAGGCGCTGGCCCTGCTCCCTACGGATGTGGGACACTCCATCGAGGACCAGAGTTTCCCCACATCTGTCCCCCTGCCAGGACCACTACCTGAGCTGGTGTCTCATCATCTCTTCAGCTCAGTGAGGTGGGGTAGCCTGTGGTCTGCTTACCTGCCAGGGTGCCATGAGAGAGCAGGGTAGGAGGGGCTGAGACCTCCTTCTCAGCCCCATTCTTGAGCTGCTTTAAGTTGAAAGCTCCAGAGAACATCCCCTCTTGAACATTCAGATCTTTTAGAAAATGAAACCCAAACCACAGCCTATCTTAGGCCCACATCTCGGCTTGAGGAGACATTGTTCCAACATCCCGGGTCACTGGGACAAGCACTAAAGGGCGCTCATGCCCAGAGGCTTTGGGCCCTTCTGAAGTGTTTTCTAAAGTCTAGGATGAATGTACTGAGATATTCTTGCTGTAATCCGAGGTTAATTAAATACAGGAGGGCTCACAGAAGGGCACTGCACATGGGAGAGTGAACCATGTGGAAGGACCCAAAAGAACAAGCCTCTTTAGAGAGCTCTGTGCAGACTCACGCTGACTCCATGGTGTTCTGGGGCCAGGCTCCCAGGTGGAGGCCAGCGCTGACACAGGAGGGTCACGTGTGTATCAGGATGTGGGCTCCGAGGTTCTCTGAGGGACAGTGGAGGGCCTGGGTAAATGTAATAAATGAACATAAAAATGTAGGGGAGGCATGGGGAGATACATGATGGGAAAAGTCCCTTCGACTCCAATACAGACATGAGACTGGAATCAGCCAGATCAGAAGCTGGTGGTTCTGCAAATCAGGGGGGAAAAGAGAGTTCCATGTTGTCCTGAGTGTGGGATTCCCTCCTGGAACCCTGTAACTGTTCAGCGCACAGGCTAATGTGCGAGTTTGATTCTGGTGACCAAGGGCCTCCTTGATCCTGGGGTAAACTAAAGCGTTGTTTGTGAAGAAGCTTGCAGGCTGTTGAAAGTCTTCTCCCTGTCACAGTGCAGGTGGCAGACAGTCTGTAACTCCCTGAGGCTGGGATCCAGAGGCAGCCCATCCTGCGTCCTTCCCGGGGAGGTGAACCCCAACCTGCTTGGGCCTAGTCCGTCTGTCCACCTGCCCGACCCCAGAGGATGTGTTCAGCTTTGCCTCCAGCAAGCAGTCACATGTAAATAAGCTCCAGAGCCTGAGCCCTGGCTGCTGACTCCTCTCTGGGCTGAGCATGTGTGTTTTGCAGGGTGTCTGAAGCTCACTGCCTCAGAGAAAGGGACTCTTCGACTCTATGAGAAACCTCTGCACATGGTCAACATCTCTGCTTTGGTGGACACTCGTCCCCCGGAAGGCTGGTCAGGCACTCTGGCCACATGGTCCTTTCCTTTTCTCTCTCCAGTCTCTTACTTCCCTGCCTGCCCGCCCGATGTAGCTACGGGAACGCCCTCGGGAGAGTCACTCTTGTCCAGGTGGAGGCAGGGCATGAAGCAAGCCCTGAGCATTCTCACCTCTGGCTCCTGGGTATCCCCTGCCACTTCAGGAGAACTGGGGCTTGTTTTATTTCATATTTTTTGGCCACACTCCACAGCATGTGGGATCTCAGTTCCCTGACCAGGGATCAAACCCACGCTCCCTGCATTGGAAGAATGAGGTCTTAACGACTGGTCCAGCGGGCAAGTCCTGGAGTTTGTTTTAAGTAGCAGCCTCATTTGTACCCACACACTCTCCTGCTCACCAGCCACATAGAGGTCAGAGCCCAAGATGATTCACTTTGACCACGTGGTCCCAAATTAGACCCACGAGGCGACAGCAAAGCCAAAGGAGAGCTCTGTCCAACCTCTGCAGGACCAGGTCCCTGCAGGTAGGGCTGCCAGATAAAATATAAGATGCCCAACTGCACCTGAACCTCAGACAACCAGTGAGTAATAACATTGCATATTACAGTAAAAAGATTATTTTTTCCTTTGTGCACTATTGGTGGGATTGTAAACTGGTAAACAGGTCTAGTCACTATGGGAACTAGTATGGTGGCTCCTCAAAAATTTTTAAATAGAACTACCAGATGATCCAGCCATCTCAGCATATATTCAAAGTATATATCTGAGTATATATTCAAAGGAAACGCAAACAGGTTATCAAGAGATATCTGTATTCCCGTGTTCATTGCAGCATTACTCACAATAGCCAAGCATGGAAATAACCTAAATGTCCACTGATACATGAGTGGATAAATAAGATGTGGTGTATACATACCACGAAATATTATTCAGCCATGAAAAAAGGAAATCCTGCCATTTGCGACAATATGGATACACCTTGAGGACATTATGCTGAGTGAGATAAGTATTAGTCGCTCAGGTGTGTCCAACTCTTTGTGACCCCCAAGGACTGTAGCCTGCCAGGCTCCTCTGTCCATGGGATTTCCCTGGCAAGAATACTGGAGTGGGTTGCCATTCCCTTCTCCAGGGGATCTTCCTGACCCAGGGATTGAACTCAGGTCTCCTGCTTTGCAGGCAGACTCTTTACTATCTGAGTCACCAGGGAAGCCAAGTGAGATAAATCAGAGACAAATATTGTATGATATCTACTTTTTGTGGCAGAAAATATAATCAGAACACTCCAGACAAGAGAAGAATCATGATCAAAGACACAGAAAGCAGCACTCAGTTCTGTGAACTTGGAGCATCATCCTCTGAGAAGCTGCAGAAGGGAGAATTGATGGAACATGAAATAAGGAAAGAGGTAAGGCCAGGTAAATAATTAATTTTTGATTTTATTAGAATTTTAATGATACACTTTTATATACTGGCATTAAGCTATGTGAGTAACTTGTTAAACAGATGACCTAAATGATTAAATGAAACACTGCATGATACTCTTGTCACTGTTTAATGAAAGTAATATCTGAACCAGTGCTAACTTCTTCATTTTGATGGTTATGTGGAAAAATATCTATGTATAAAATATAAATTAAGGTACTAGGGTGATGGAATATCATGGTTTCAGAAAAAAATTTGTACTGCCCCTGTGTCTTTCCTATAGGCTTGATAGGAAATTTAATTTTTATTCAAAATTTAAAAGGCTCAAGAAGTTATATAACCTGATCAAAACCACATGGATAAAGAGTGGCAGTTCCAAATCACAACTTGAGTATTTCTGACTCCTAAGTCCACCCCTCCCCCACCAACCACATGGCCCTGACCTCCAAGCTGCCTTCCCTGGGGCCCTTCAAAATCTGCCCTAGAAGACCTTCCCTGTTCTTATTCCTTCACCCCAAGAAGCACACTCCCTCCAAGCCAAGTTGAAGTCCTTAAGCTGGACCTGCTCCCCACTTGCCCCAGCCCAGTGCTGGCCGTGGCTCCTCATCCCATGCCAGCAGAGTCACAGGTGGCAGCAGGGCAGCTGGAAGCACGTAGAGCTCCAGATCAGCTCTGACAGCCCTCCTGCTCCCAGGAGAGGAGTCCCATTGGCTAGGCTCCCTCTCTCCCTGCGGATCTCAAGATTGTCATACCACTCACAGCTAAGCATGGCAATCTTTTCCTGTCTTGGTTCTCCATTGTTACCATCCTACGGTAGAGATTCCCCCTAATTAAGTGGCTTGAAGAGGGAATCTCTTCCATCGTCTTCACAAGTCATTCTACTACTTGAAGATGTCACCACTGCAGGTCATGAGACATCACCACGGTCAAGACAGAAAATATGGCTTCCTGCCCTGTCTGTCTCCCTACCACTGAGCCCGCCAAGGGATCACCTGTGCCAGTGAACCCTGTACCCATCCACTCAGCCACAGACCCCAGAAGCAGGAGTCGGCAGGCTCAGTAGTGAGCCATGCCCCTTGACAGACAGTTTGTTCCAGCTCAGTTTGATGATCCCTTGGCTTGAGACATGACCTCTGCATGGTTTAGAGCCACAAGAACACTTCCAAGAGCCAAAGAGGCTCTGGAACTGGAATGGCCCCAGCGGACAGCCCTTTATACCGCTGATCTGTCTCTCTGCTCCCCTGGGAAAGAGTCCAGCCCTGGTGTGCTCTCTCCCACTGGTGGCCTATTTGAGGGTAGTGATCCCAGGAGTGTGAACACTCCACTAGCCAGGACCAGGGGCCTGAGACCCAGGAGGGAGAAGGCTTCTTTTGCCACATGCCTGCTTGTAATGCTCTCGTCCTTCACTGCACGGGAAACTGGATGGATGGAGGGAGAGGGGGTGACCTCCAGCCCATGGGAAATTTCCCTGCTTTCTCGTTAACAGATTCTAAGTGCTCTCCAGCCTGAGTGCCTGTGAGGAAATGTTGCTGAGTAAACAAGATGGCAGCTTCCTGCCTGGCCCTTCTGGTGTAGAGGCCCTTGTGACAGGAGCCTCTACAGGGTGGAGAGGATGCCTGGGGCCCTACATCAGTATAAATGGCACCATCCACCTGGCCACACTGCTCTGGAGGCAGGGAGCACGGGCTGTGTTTGTGCAGGTGAGTTTAGCCCCGTCCTTTGGGTCTTCCCCAGGGCAAACCAGCCCAGCAGGCCCAGGCTCCACCACGGGTCAGGTGGAAAGGAGGGTCCTCCTCTGTACTCCTGGGAGCTGTTCCATAGTCCTAACTATGGGTGCAGGATGATGGGCTTGCAGACATCCTCATTCTTCACTGTGCTCCTAAGCCAGGTCCCTTCTCCCCAAGGACTCAGCAGGGCCAGCAGGGTTGGGGCAGGGGGAGAAACAGCCTGCCAAGGAGAAAGGGACACCAGAGCAGGGAGGAGGGGACTCCCTTTCGTTGACCAACTGGAAATGGCCAAGCCATGGGCCCTGGTCATTTCTCCTCATTCTCAGGATCGTGATCCCTCAACTCAAAAGGAGGCCATCTGAGAGTATGAAGGACAGACAGAATGAGTGCATGAGTGACCATTTCCTTCCTCCCAGCAGCCTGGGAGGTACAGGCCAGGATTGCCTCCAGGGCACACATGTTAGGGGAAGCCAAGAGAGTTCCCTGTGGTCACACAGTGAGGAACAAACAGAGACTCTATTAGAACCCAGGTCCTCTGACTGTCTGGAGCTCTTTACAACCCCTCACCTGCCCAGGTGCCAAACCACCTCCAGGCATAGGGATGGGGCATGAGACCGTGTTGGGTACCAAATGATGCTGGCAGTTTCCAAGAATAGTTTGGGTCTTTCCAGAGTTCTTGTCTGTACCAACCCAGCCCTCAGGCCCCAGCATGTGCTGAATCTTGACAAAGCAGAGCAAGGGGAAACCCTGATAAATGCTTCAGAGGGATCACGGCCCTTCCCTTCTGCAGGAGGAGCCGCTGGAGCAGGCGCCATGCTGCTGTGCTCTTTGACCCTTACCCTCCTCTGGATTGTGGCTTCTGGCCTTGAGTGCGACATGAAGGAAGTTTGTCTTGGAAGCCCTGGCATTCCTGGCACTCCTGGATCCCATGGCCTGCCAGGAAGAGATGGGAGAGATGGTATCAAAGGAGACCCTGGGCCTCCAGGTACTGAGTGGGAGCTGGGGGACAGTGACCTGATTTCAAGGGGGACCACCTGGCCAGGTGGGTCCAAAGGTCAGCTGGATGGTGGGTATTTCCTGGGACTCTTAGACTGGAACAGCCCTGGACGGTCTGTCCTCACAGTGCCTATCCTCACAGCCATCCCAGCCTGGCTGAAATGGAGGTCCAGTCGCATCAGCCCCAACTCATTGTGAGTTACAGATACCATACATCCTCCTCCTCCTCTCTCTGCAGGCCCCATGGGCCCCCTGGAGGAATGCCAGGCCTCCCTGGGCGTGATGGTATGACTGGAGCCCCTGGCCTCGCCGGAGAACGTGGAGAAAAGGGAGAGCCTGGTGAGAGAGGTCCTCCAGGTGAGCTGGATGGGGCCAACGGGCAGAGGCAACTGGACACCATGCCCCTGTGTTCAGTTACATGAGGAATGATGGGGGTCAGACAAAACCATGCACGTTCCCAAAGGGCGTCCTGGAGGTGTTTGGAGTGTGGGTAGTAAGTGCAGAGTCTGGTGGGAATCGAAAGTTTTCTGTGCATTACAACTGCTGACAGGAAGATACGGGACATCAGGTGTGGGAAATGGAATAGCCATGGGAGGAGGGGAGGCCCTTCCTGGGGCTGAGGTGTATGGGCTCACATGGACCAAGGAGCAGACAGATGATAGAACTGGGGGCCCTGCTTGCCCAGGGGACCTCTGGAGCTCTAGGATCCTTACTATGCCTTATAGCAGCAATCAGGGTTCATCAGAGTACAGAAGAACCACATTTGCTCTTAATGGAGGGTGGGAAAGGGGCCATGCCCAGAAACTAGAAAACTCCACAGATATGGACAGACAGAGCCACGGAAGGACACAGAAGGAAAGAGAAGCAGGGAAGGGACAAGCAGGAGCAAGGCTGCACTAAGGGATAAGCATGTAGGGGGATACGGAAACACACTCCAGCCTTGTGGACCCTTATGACCTGGGGCCTGGGTGTTGGTTCTAGACAAGTGAAGGGCAGAATTCCAGGCTTGCAGGTGACCTCAAATCTGCTTGGCAGCAAGTGGGGTTGTTGTTGACCTGTTGATCCTCCCCTCATCTTGCCTGGGATCTCTCTACAGGGTTTCCAGCGTATCTAGATGAAGAGCTCCAAGGCACACTCCATGAGATCAGACATCAAGTCCTGCAGTCATGGGGCGGTAAGGGGGTCCCCCTTGGGGCTCTGTATGGTAGGGGGTCTCTCATTAGTTCTCATCCTCAGAACCAGGCTCCAGAATCTAGAGACTTGGTGAACAAGTGTAGATGTGGAAGTCATTTTTTAGATGTTCTTAAACGGCCAGAGGCGAGAGAAATAGACATGAATTAGCTCCCTATGTCTTGGGGAAGCAAGGTCCCTATCGATATTGCTTTCTTTGATTCCCAGGAAATTGCACAGTTTATGACCCATAATAATAAGTAATTGCTAAATGGGTCAAGGAATAAACAGAATCATGAAAGCATAGCGGAGAATCCAGAAAGACTGGGATTAGAAGAAGGAGGGATGACAGAGGCAGGCAAAGATAAAGAGACTGGGGAGAACACAAAGGTGGAGAGCCTGACGGGAAGGAGGCAAAGAGGTCTGTGGCCTGACCTGGATTCTTCTGCTGCCAGTCCTCATTTTGCAGGGGTCCATGCTGGCAGTGGGAGAGAAGGTCTTCTCTACCAATGGGCAGTCACTCAATTTTGATGGCATTAAAGAGTTATGTGCCAGAGTAGGTGGAGACATTGCTGCCCCGAGGAGTCCAGAGGAGAATGAGGCCATTACCAGCATCGTGAAGAAGCACAACACTTATGCTTACCTGGGGCTGGCTGAAGGCCCCACCGCTGGAGACTTCTACTACCTGGATGGAGCCCTGTGAATTATACCAACTGGTACCCAGGGGAGCCCAGGGGCCGGGGTAAAGAGAAGTGTGTAGAGATATACACAGATGGTCAGTGGAATGACAAGAACTGCCTGCAGTACCGATTGGCCATCTGTGAGTTCTGAGCAGGCACCAAAGCCACAGGATGGACAGAGTCCTATCTTTCCTTTCAGCCTCCATCCTGGGGATCCACCTGGTCTATGGATCAGGTGCTATAATTCCTTTGTGGCTATCAGAATTGAAGGCACTCTTGAGCACTCCACTCCTGGGTGGATCCTAAGTCCTCCCCAATGATCACTAATCAGTCTGACTCCCCCGGAACCCTTTCTCAGCATTGTACTCTTGGCAGCCACTCTAACTTTGCCTTTCTGCAAGAGACAGAGGCTTCTTTCCTCCTCTTCTTGTCCAGTTCCTTGATTTATAGATGGCAGCAGGAAGGTCCTGAGATGAAGGTTCCCTCCAAAGCACCACACAGGGTGCCTGCTTCCTGGCCCCCTCTGCTCTGTCTTTGCAGCTCACTGCTTGCCCAGCCTCACCAAGATTTAGCAGTTCTGCTCAAGCACAATAATAGGTGGACTTCTGGGAAATTACACACGTGTGGAGCTAAGGGTTTATCTATCAACCTGAGATCTGTGGGGAGGCATCTTGTTAGGCTCTCCATGAAGTCAGAGGGTTGGGTGGTGCTCCAGCATGATGGAGGCCAACTTATTCCTAGTGATTGGCAGGTATTATCCACTTCCTTGAGTCTTGGAGTGTCAGCCAACACCTCTAAGGAAGATCTCACCCCCACCATAGACATTACCCAAGTAACTGCCTGCTGACGAACACATTCCCCACCTCTTCAGAACTCAGGAGTTCACGCCACTTATCACACCACCATTGACTGAGCACATGCTCTATACCAAGCACCTTGACATGCACTTCCAAGACATCATATATGATTTAATTTCCATACAGTGTCATGGGACGAGCATTATTTTCCCCAATCTTTTATACAACCACACTGAAATTTAGAGAAGTTAAATGTTTTGAGGTTTTGTTTTGTTTTGTTTTTTTAAACATGAAGCAATTGGCAGAGGCTGGTTTCAAACTCATCTACCTGGGCCTGAAGCTTGTACTCATAACCACCCCACCTTCTCATTGAACAGAGATGATTCAAGTGTAATAAATCATGAATGTGTTAACACGAGTTTCCACTGCTTTGGTTTCAAGAAACATTTCTGTATTTTTAGAAATCAAGTTAACTCTGGCTCTGAACCCCCACTTACCTGAAAAGTGGGAAGTGCAATCCAGGTTAAATTTTCTTTGTTGGGTGATAGAGGCCACCTGGTTCCATCCTGGAAGCACATTGGGCATCATCATTCTCTCTACCACCCACACAAGCAAAAACATAAGACAAAAAGTTACTGCCTACCTTTCATTTTAAGAAGCTACCACTCTATGGCCAGGGTGGCGATGAATCAGAAATTAAACAGATTTTAATGACAAAGCTAGGGGCAATAATCATGTGGAGTATATTTTAAATCAACCCCAGAAAGTTTGCATTCTAAGGAAAAATCTATGTAAATAATTATGAGACTGTGTATTAGTTTGAGGAAAAGAGTGAGCTTCAAGGCTTCAAGATTGTACCTATCTATAAGATTATTAAGATTCTTGAACTTGTTATAAAATTTGTGAGTTACATGGATGCATTTCTTAATGTTGAACAATTGCATTCCTGGAGTATACTCAACTTGGTCTAATGGCTCATATTCTCATAGCACTCTCAGTTCAGTTCAGTTCAGTCACTCAGTCGTGTCTGACTCTTTGCGACCCCATGAATCGCAGCACGCCAGGCCTCCCTGTCCATCACACACTTCCAGAGTTCACTCAGACTCACATCCATTGAGTCAGTGATGCCATCCAGCCATCTCATTCTCGGTCGTCCCCTTCTCCTCCTGCCCCCAATCCCTCCCAGCATCAGAGTCTTTTCCAATGAGCCAGGTCTTTGCATGAGGTGGCCAAAGTACTGGAGTTTCAGCTTTAGCATCATTCCTTCCAAAGAAATCCCAGGGCTGATCTCCTTTAGAATGGACTGGCTGGATCTCCTTGCAGTCCAAGGGACTCTCAAGAGTCTTCTCCAACACCACAGCTCAAAAGCATCAATTCTTTGGCGCTCAGCTTTCTTCACAGTCCAACTCTAATGGCTCATATTCTCATAGCACTTACTATGTGCCATATATTATACTTGTACTAACTCATATATAATCCTCATTAACCCTAATATGTAGATGCTATCATTATACCCAGTTTAAAAATGAATCAGTTCAGTCACTCAGTGGTGTCCGACTCTTTGTAACCCCATGAACTGCAGCACGCCAGGCTTCCCTATCCATCATGAACTCCTGGAGCTTACTCAGACTCATGTCCATCGAGTCGGTGATCCCATCCAACCATCTCATCCTCTGTCATTTCCTTTTCCTCCCGCCTTCAAATCATTCCCAGCACCAGAGTCTTTAAAAACGAATACTGAGACACATATAGGTTAAAATGATTTTCCAAAGATCATGCAGCCAGTTCATAGCAGAAATGGGCTGTGAATACAGGAAGTCAGAGCCCAGGGACTGGGCTATTAACCACTGATGCACGACTAGGGTTTAATAGCTATTTTTTACTTCAAGCTTCCTCGGGGGCTTCCTGTTTTCTCCACATCATTTAATTATCCTGATATTAATGGCTACTAGGGACACATTCTTCTCACACTTGAAGCTGCTGTTCCCTGAGTGTCTGCTCATGGTCACACAGCCAAGTCAAATGGCAAAGGGGTTAGGGTGTTTACTCCACACACTCTAGGGGGCGGTGCTGCAAAGTACCATAGTAAAGGGCATGGCTACGTATTTCTATGAAAAGAAGACATGAGAAACCAGGAGTAATCGTTCAAGCCACTGTGGGCTTACGTGCCAAACATATTTGATTTTTCAAAGAACAAGGTTTTTGAAATTTTATTCATAGCGCTATAGTTATTTCCTTATACTAGTTCATTAGTTCCACTGCTATAAATTTTGATTTATAGCTTTATTGTTCCTTGTTTATTTCTTACTTACACTTTTTACTTTTATTTAAAATTTATTTACTTATTTGGCTGTGCTGAGTCTTAGCTGTGGCACATGAGATGTTCGGCTTTCATTGCGGTGTGCGAATCCTTACTTCTGGCATGTGGGATCTGGTTTCCTGATCAGGGATGGAACCTGGGCCTCCCGTGCTGGGAGAGCAGAGTCTTAGCCACTGGACAAGCAGTGAAGTTCCACTTATACTGTCTTTTCACAATTGTCTGTTTATCTTTTGTCCAGAGCAACAGTCTTCAGAGGCCTATTTTTGAGTCTGTATCAGTCAGATTTCACTCTGCTTACTTCTCACTGTGTTTGGTAGTTTTTACAAGGTAGATTCAAAGTGACCTGACCTCCATCTGAGAAAATTCTGAGTGCCTGGGTTGAAGGTAAGGTCCTTGATTATCTTTATGTCCCACAGTACACTAGATTGTGATGAACTGGGACACCTGAGAGACAGTTTTTCATTTTGGCATAAAGGGAAAAATTCAGTAACAATAATCACAGGAAAATAATACTAATAAGCATAAATTCAAATGCCAGATCTGTGAGAGGACAGGCTTATGGCATCCTCAAGGGCGGGTCTTTATTCCTGCCAGAGTCAAGTATTTCTTATTGTCCCTTTGCTTACAGTGCACACCCCTCCCTCCTCCTGTTCCAAGCTCTCCACTCCTTCTATAGCCACCTTTCCTCTAAATCTGTAGCACATATAGGGCCCTGAAAGTGAAAGTGTTAGTCACATAGTTGTGTCCAGCTCTTACAACCCCATGGACTATAGCCTGCCAGGTTCCTCTGTCCTTGGGATTCTCCAGGCAAGAACACTGGAGTGGGTTGCCATTCCCTTCTCTCCTGCACTGCAGGCAAATTCTTTACCATCTGAAACACCAGGGAAGCCCACATATCCTGTCCTGCTGCCGCCGCTGCTGCTGCTAAGTTGCTTCAGTCGTGTCCGACTCTGTGCAACCCCATAGACGGCAGCCCACCAGGCTCCTCGTCCCTGGGATTCTCCAGGCAAGAACACTGGAGTGGGTTGCCATTTCCTTCTCCAATGCATGAGAGTGAAAAGTGAAAGTGAAGTCTCTCAGTCGTGTCCGACTCTTAGTGACCCCATGGACTGCAGCCTACCAAGCTCCTCCGTCCATGGGATTTTCCAGGCAAGAGTACTGGAGTGGGGTGCCACTGCCTTCTCCAGTATCGTGTCCTAGTTGTATGTAAATCTCTCAGTTTCAGATTTCTACCTTTCTGGGAGGTCTGCTCATTTGCTGTAAGGCTGAGTGTTCTTTGTCTTCTGAGCCTAAGGGCCCTTCAGAGTTATGCCAATGGCATCAGGAAACACAGTCCTGGTGTGTTGGCGAGAGGCGGTGATCTTCTCTACAGTGGGCTCCTCTCAGTGCCTGGCAGGCTCCTTGATGACAGGAATCTGGGAGGCTTGCTGAACAGGGCACAGTGACTTCAGTACACAAAGGCCAATGACCCTTGAGGAGCCAAATCACCAATCACGAAGTAGAGTCAACGGGAAGTGGCCCCACCCCCGGGGCAAAGCAAACCTCTAGAGTTGCTTTTGTTAGAATAAGTGTTTCAAAGAGTGGGTGTAAGTTTAGGGGAAGGCAGGAATTCAAAGTTGCATCAGGGACTTGAAAAAGTCCATTTGATCAGGCTCTGGAGATAAGGACTGGATGCTCCTGGAAACCCAGGCGTGGAGGAGCCATGGACCGATCTGGTGTCTGCCCTGCTCAGGGTCTCTGCCTCTCTACTCACTCTGTCAATGGATCCTTACTGTGTGCCCAGCCCCGAGCTATACCCTGGAGACAAGGAGGTGAATCAAAGGCAGCTCCTGCCCTAGAAAGGAGAGCACAGATATCAGCTGTAGGTGGAGGGAAGTCAAGAGAGCCTCTTTGAGGACATGGTGCAGGAGGATTATTTTGTTTCATAATGGTTATTGAGCACTGATTCTGTTCCAGGCCCTCTTCTAGGTGGGGATGTAAGATCCCTGTTCTGATGAACTTCCTGTCCTAAAGGAGTGGGCTGGTCAATACATATGGCAACCAAAGACATAAGACAATTTTACATAGAGATGGCAATGGTACCCCACTCCAGTACTCTTGCCTGGAAAATCCCATGGACGGAGGAGCCTGGAAGGCTGCAGTCCATGGGGTCGCTGAGAGTCGGACACGACTGAGAGACTTCCCTTTCACTTTTCACTTTCATGCATTGGAGAAGGAAATGGCAACCCACTCCAGTGTTCTTGCCTGGAGAATCCCAGGGATGGGGGAGCCTCATGGGCTGCTGTCTATGGGGTCACACAGAGTCAGGCACGACTGAAGCAACTTAGCAGCAGCAGCAGCAGCAGATAATTAAAACAGAGAACTATAATTTTGTGATAGGGCTTTCTCCAGTGATATCACTTAAGCTGAAATCTGAATGACAACAAGTAATTGTGCAAAGATGGAGAGAAGTGTTCTCAGCTAGATCACCTAGCACAAATGCCCATGTTCAACTCTGAATTTGAGTTATTTACAGACACTTCCTCTCCTTGTGCTTAGGCCTGTGCTGCACCCAGAGAGGACAGATAAGGGATGTTCTGAATGAGAAGGAAGGGATGAGGTGACTTCATGTTGTAGGTCTTTAACCCCCTTCCCTCCTACCCCCAGTAAACTAAATATGGATGAAGGGGGTGAACTAGGCAGAACAGCTGATACAGAGGTGTGTACCCATGTGTGTGTGTGTGTACCTGTGTGTGTGTGTGCCTGCCTGTTTGTGTACCCGTGTGTGTGTGCCTGCCTGTGTGTATACCCATGTGTGTGTGTGTGCCTGCCTGTTTGTGTACCCATGCGTGTATGTGCCTGTCTGTGTTGTACCCATGTGTGTGTGTGTGTACACCCGTGCGTGTGTGTACCCATGTGTGTGTGTGTGCCTGCCTGTGTGTGTACCCATGTGTGTGTGTGTGCCTGCCTGTGTGTGTACCCATGTGTGTGTATGTGTACCTGTGTGTGTGTGCCTGCCTGTATATGTGTGTGTGCATGAGCGTGTGTTTGTTTCGTAAGATGTGTATGCATGTCTCTTCCAGAAATAAATATTGGGAAAGAACTATTCTCTGTGATTCTGATCCATGGTCTGAGGATCTGTGATTCTAGATGGTCATAGCTGAGTGGTAGAGATGGATGTGTGGGAGGGAGCAGTAGGAGGTGTTGGGGCACTGCAGTAGAGAGCTGCTCAGTGCTAGGTGGAGAACCCACCAGCAGCCTTGGAGAACTGCCCATGGCAGTTCTAAGGATGGTTGTTCATTAATCTGGGGGTTGAAGGCCAGTCACCACTGTCTCTGCTCACTAGACTAGTTGGGCTGACGTTGCTGAGGCATCCGCCAAAGGCCTAGGCTGGAGGACCAGCTTCCCAGCCACAGCCCCTGTGCTCTGAGGAGGCCCTAGTAGGTCATTCGTGGACGACAGAAGTGGAGGCCTGGGCCAAGAGTCTGGCCATTTGACTTGATCCTGGTGAGTTCCAGGCAGGGGCTATGGTGGGGTCATCAGTTTCCCTGAGGGCCTCTGTCTCTCTCTGACCTGGGACCTTGTGCCCTTCCTGGATCTAGTTGACCATCTGCAAACTAAAGGTAGTCTTTTCAGCTAAATGGAAGGATGGAAGTGGGGTGTATATGCTAGCAACATGTTTAGCTCTGGCTTTGGTCTGTAGCATAATCAGAGGAGGTAAAGAAAGGAGAAAGGTAAAGATCTGATCAAGAAAATTCCCTTCCTTGACTTCCCCAGAAGTCCAAGGGTTACCCACCAGTGGTTCCATCTCCGGTCCAGGAGCTAGGCTTCCACATGCTGTGTGGTACAGCCAAAAACGAGATCAGTTAATCCCCAAATTCAAAATGCTAAAAAAGAAAGACATTTCCCTTCCAACTCATTGCTTCTCACTGAGTCCTGGAGAAAAGAAAGGGCTAAGAGAGCTGACAGGCCAGGGGAGGCAAGGACAGATGCAGTGGTCTGAAGCAGCTCCAGGGACACTGGGGTTAGAGGCCAGAGATAAGCAGAGGGGGGAGGCCCATGGCAGCTGGGCTCTGAAGGCTTCCTGGGAGCGGGCCAGCTCAGGGAAAGACTGGATGGGGATCTGATGGCTGGATGGGGCGCAGAGCCAGAGAGGCATCTGGGAAGCTTGCAGCGAATCCTGCCAAGAGGAGGTACGTAAGCTCACCCCACCAGGCCCAGAGTGAACAGAAGTTTTAGAAGCCTGGATTCTGGCTGGACAAATGGCCTCTCTGTGGAAAATTCAAATGAAGGGAAGGAGGTACATCTGAGTCTCAGTTGGCTGGGATCAATGACCAAGAAGCCTCCATTCTCAGGGTCAGAATAAGGTTCTATATCTCAGGGCAATCTGGGTCCCCAGTCCCAGCAAGTGCCTGTCACAAAACAGAGACTCTGTTAAACAAGATGATTGACAGGCTGTTGGGAAACTGCTGTGGTTCTGAGGGTGGTTGGGACCCTGGGGTGTAAAACAGATTTTTATGTGAAATGAGACAATGGGTGTTGTAAAAACAGGTGCCATCAAGCAATGGGCCTTGTAGGACCTTGGGTCACCTACAACAGTTTTGAGTCTAGCTTTACGGTCCATAGGAGGGGATGGAGGAGGGAAATTTAGGCTATCTAGACCTTCAAGAAAGGGAGTTAAGAGAGCAGCCAAAGCTCATGCCAGCAATGAGCTCTCTTTGCTGGGCCATCAGCTGTTCTAAAAGGAACAGGGCTTGTGTGTCATGTGCAGACCCCATGGGCTCTCATGCTTTAATGCTGCCTAAACTACCAAGCCTTGAACTCACAGGGCAAAAGAGCCCCAGGGAAAATGGACCCCTATTAGATTACTCTTGCATCTAAATTTGTGTTAGCAGGGAGATCCAACCAGTCTATTCTGAAGAAGATTAGCCCTGGGATTTCTTTGGAGGGAATGATGCTAAAGCTGAAACTCCAGTACTCTGACCACCTCATGCAAAGAGTTGGTTAATTGGAAAAGACTCTGATGCTGGGAGGGATTGGGGGCAGGAGGAGAAGGGGATGACAGAGGATGAGAGGGCTGGATGGCATCACTGACTCGATGGATGTGAGTCTGAGTGAATTCCAGGAGTTGGTGATGGAAAGGAGGCCTGGCGTGCTGCGATTCATGGGGTCGCAAAGAGTCGACTGAATCTAACTCTAATATAGTTCACTTAGTAGTAGAAGTAGTTTTCCTAGTAGCTTAGAGTAACTCAGAGCCAAGAGTTGTGCTATTTCCCTGTGTCAACTGCCCCGAGCACAGGGCCCAACACATTAGTTGTTGCTCAGTAGCTCCAAGAGTTGTGTCCAGCTCTTTGTGACCCCTTGGACTGCAGCACGCCAGACTTCCCTGTCCTTCACCACCTCCCGGAGCCTGCTCAAACTCATGTCCATTGAGTCAGAGCTACCATCCAACCATCTCATATTTTGCCACCTTCTTCTCCTCCTGCCTTCACCCTTTCCCAGCATCAGGGTCTTTCCCAATGAGTTGGTTCTTCACATCAGATGGCCAAAGAATTGGAACTTTAGCATCAGTCCTTCCAATAAATATTCAGGGTTGATTTCCTTTAGGATTGATTGGCTTGATCCCATTGAAGTCCAAGGAACTCTCAAGAGTCTTCTCCAGCACTGCAATTAAAAAGCATCAATTCTTCAGTACTCAACCTTCTTTATGGTCCAACTTTCACATCCATACATGACTACTGGGAAAAGACACAGCTTTGACTATATGGACCTTTTTAAGCAAAGTGATGTCTCAGCTTTTCAATATGCTGTCTAGGTTTGTCATAACTTTCCTTCCAAGGAGCAAGTGTCTTTTAATTTCATGGTTGCAGTCACTGTCAACAGTGATTTTGGAGCCCAGGAAAATAAAATCAGTCACTGCTTCTACTTTTTCCCCTTCTATTTGCCATGAAATAATAGGACCAGATGATCTTAGTTTTTTTAATGTTGAGTTTTAAGCCAGGTTTTCTTTCTTTCTTTTTTTTTTACTGTTTAAAGAAAAGCAATTTATTGAGATATAATTGACAATGAGCTGCACATATTTAAGATGCACAGTTTTAGAAATGTATGTACATGTGCACACATGAAACTATTACTGCAGTCAAGACTCAGAACATACCCACCATCCCCAAAACTTTTTCTCTCACCCCTCCCCTCTGTCCATTCCCCTTGTCTTTCCTAGAAAATTGCTGATCTGCTTTCTGTCACTCTATATTAATTTAATTTGCATTTTATTGAATTTCATGTAAAGGGAATCTTACAATATGTCCTATTTTTTTGGTCTGGCTTCTTTCATGCATAATTTTTATTTATTTTTATTTTATTTTACTTTACAATACTGTATTGGTTTTGCCATACATTGACATGAATCCGCCATGGGTGTATACGAGCTCCCAGTCCTGAATCCCCCTCCCACCTCCCACCCTATATCATCTTAAGCCAGGTTTTCCCACTCTCCTTCTTCATCCTCATCAAGAGGCTTTTAGTTCCTCTTTGCAGAGGTGGTGGCAAATGTTGGCTAAACAAAATAAGATGAAACTATTTTCCTCAACTCTCTTCATTCTAAGGTAAGGATCATGTTCCTGTTTTCATCACTTCCTGTCCTCCTGTGTGTGATGACAGTATCCTTCTCAAATACAAAAGCCGTTGAGGATGCTCAGAAGACCTGTCCAGTGGTGGCCTGTGCCATCCCAGTCACTAACGGCACCCCAGGAAGAGACGGGCGAGATGGACCCAAGGGAGAAAAGGGAGAACCAGGTAGATGACAGGCCAGTCTTCTTAAACCTTTGCCCCAGTAGAAGAGCGTCCTCTCTAAGGGGTCTAGCACAGAGACAGGAGGAGGCTCATATTTCATTATGGTGCGTGCCTGTGAAAGAGCATTCTCTAAAGATGCTTCTCTGGCTCTCCAGGATCCCTCACTGCCACCCTGGAATTGGCAGTACGTGGTTGTCCTTAGAGAAGGGGGTGTCTCATTTGCTCAGGGAGCTGCCTTAGGAGAGGCCATCCCTGGGATGCAGGAGGATCTTTCTTCCTTGAGTCACCACAAGTTGCGTGCCAGTTTCTTGGGGTCAATCAACTATCGTGCTTTTGGAGAAAGAGAATGAGTGACAGCTACTTCTTCATATTTCCTTCATCTTCCAACAGGGCAAGGGCTCAGAGGCTCCCAGGGCCCTCCAGGGAAAATGGGGCCTCCAGGAAATATAGGGAATCCTGGGCTTCCAGGCCCCAGGGGCTACAAAGGAGATCGTGGCGCTAGCTCGGGTAAGGAGCTCACCCCAGTATGTAGTAAGGGCTGAGGGGACTCCAGGCCAGGTGGGAGGTGCCCCGTCTCCTGCTGCCCCACTGGAAGATGCTCAGCTCTGCTTCTTGATCCAACACTCTCGTTCCTCTCAGCTCCTCAGGGCCTGAGGGGGTTTCCACAGCTGCCTGGGTACAGACTTCCAAAGTCCGCCAGCTGCTCCCCAAGCAGGCCACTGTAGGCCATGTGCCCTGGCCTTTCTTCAGCTGCAGCAGTCCAGCGCGTGGTTGCAGGCTGTAAGGATGGAGACGGGTCTTCTCTGCTCTTACTTTATGTCTGTTGTCACAAGAGTGGCATGAAAAGTGTTAGCCTCATAGAATGCCTGGATAATGGGGGACATCATAGCATCTTAGTTCAGAGTAAAATAAATTCAATAACAACAAAACCAAAATGATGACCTCTTACTAATATTTATCCACTAGCCTATCAAAATAATAAATGTATTCAAGAGTCTGCCTACAATAAGAAGTTAAAATAGGATTAGGAAAATTTTTCAAAAAGGAGAATAATTTGTTGGGCCTTTCTTATGAATAATTATAATATTTAAGAAATATATGAAGAAAAGGACCCAGAGCTATAGTTTATGGTATGATTACTATTATTATTTCCAGAGTTATAGTTTACAGTAGTTGCTAAGTATACTTGGGAAGGCAAGTATATTTTCCTTTTGCTTCTTTTTATTTTTTTATTTTTCTGAAATACTTTTTACCAGGCTAATATATACATGTATTTTCAAAATACTCTGCTTTCCAATTTAAGGTCTTCTTCTCAATAAATATCCTCTCCCTATTGCTTTATAGTTGCTGAGGCTAAGCTGGCTAGCTTGGAGGGACAGATAAGGAACCTGCAATCAGAACTGGATCACGTCAAAAAGTGTAAGCCTTTTTTTCTGTCGCCAATGTGTTCTGGATTCTTTTATCTCTAGTGAACTCTAAGTTTTGGGGGAAGGGTGGAAAAGAACTTACATGTATGACCACTTACTATATACCAGGGCTAGGTTGGTTGTCATTTTCTTAATAATATGATTTCATTCAATCCTCTTGCCATCCCTGTGTATGAGTACCCATTTTATTGACAGGTGAGAAAAAAATAGCTCCAAGAAGTGTGGATAATTAATTCACCAGCATGCAGTTAGGAAGATGGAGGAGGATGGGGTGGGGGTCTGCTGACTCTGGGATCTTTGCTCCTTCCTCAGCACCCATGGGTCTCAGATGGGTATCCATGCCTCTTTCTCACCCTGGTGCCCACACCTGGCAGTGGGGCTCTAGCATGTTTCCCTAGGTTCACCAGTACAGGGACAATTTTTCCAGATATTTGTCCTAAGGATGGGCTATCCCAGGAGATCCCTGGCTTGCTGCCAGGGGCTTGCCTTCATTTTCTTACCAGGATCTCACCAGAGGTGGTGAAGAATGGGGCTCAATCCCAGATTCCCAGATAAGGGCTTTTTCATCTGCTGTCCAGGGCGGGGCTCTAAGCCAAATCAACCCCACCTACCCTTTGTGATTTCAGTGCAAACCTTCTCCTTGGGCAAAAAGTCTGGGAAGAAGCTGTATGTGACCAATGGTGAAAAGATGCCTTTTTCCAGAGTGAAGGCTCTGTGCACTGCACTTGGGGCCACCGTAGCCACACCCAAGAATGCCGAGGAGAACAAAGCCATCCAGGACATGGCCCCCGACACCGCCTTCCTGGGCATCACCGATGAGGTGACCGAAGGGCAGTTTCTGTACGTAACTGGAGGAAGGCTAGGCTACAGCAACTGGAAGAAGGATGAACCCAATAACCACGGCTCAGGGGAGGACTGTGTGCTCCTCTTACCAGACGGGCTCTGGAATGACATCTCCTGCTCTTCCTCCTTCTTGGCCATCTGTGAATTTCCAGCCTGAAGAGGCAAGTTCCTCCGCAACCCCCTCCCCCGCCCCCCAGCCACAGTGACTCCCTGCTCAGCTCTCTGCTGCTCTGAAGAGAATGCTGTGCTTATTTTCCCACACCCAGTGTTGACTCATTCCTTCTTGGGGATGGGAGGAAAGAGAAGGGGTGTATTGGATTGTGTGAGGAGGAAGAGAAAAGAGGCGGCAGTGGGGCATGAGGGTTTCTGGGCCAGTCCATGGCAAAGGACACCGTCTGCCCTGCCTAAGAGCATAGCATTGGGTCAGAGTCAGTTACAGAAAAAGCAAGCGAACTCTCTCCTTTCTTAGTGAGGACACTGCAGTCCAGCTGATGGATCAGTGCAGGACCACGTCTGTGTCCAGGCAAGTATTAGTCTCAGCCCAGAGAGCCAGTTCCCATCTTTCCAAGTTGCCACTACTTGGGGTCAAAGTCTCCTTCCTTCTGATGGCTAGCCCAGCCCTGCCTACTACATAAGTGTTGTTTTAGTTATTCCTGAGTTACCCCTGAAAATCTCTCACTGCCAGACTATAACTCCGGGCATGGGTAACAATGAATACTCCTAGGAATCCCTTCACCTACTCAAGTGGCTGTGGTCTCCCTATAGCCACTGCGGTGATCCCGAGGACAAAGGGCAGCCTTTCCTTCTTGCGTACTTTTAGGAGACTGATTTGACAGTGCAGCATATGCCAGCATCGTAGAAGCAGATGGTCCGGCAGGCTATGTCGTTCCCCACAGCATCACTGGTCTTAGTCCCTCCGTGTTCAGCATCCCCTTCCTTCTGTGACATCCTCATCCCACTGTAGGCCAATAGGTCCATTATTCGTAGAGACAAGAGGGAAACTTCACAAGGATGAGTTTCATATCCTGGAGGGGAATTGTGCAGCACCATCCAGTCAGCAGAAAGTGAAGAGGAGCTAAAGGGCCTCTTGATGAAGGTGAAAGAGGAGAGTGAAAAAGTTGGCTTAAAGCTCAACATTCAGAAAACGAAGATCATGGCATCCGGTCCCATCACTTCATGGCAAATAGATGGGGAAACAGTGGAAACAGTGTCAGACTTTATTTTTGGGGGCTCCAAAATCACTGCAGATGGTGACTGCAGCCATGAGATTAGAAGACGCTTACTCCTTGGAAGGAAAGTTATGACCAATCTAGATAGCATATTCAAAAGCAGAGACATTTTATTTTGCCGACTAAGGTCCGTCTAGTCAAGGCTATGGTTTTTCCTGTGGTCATGTATGGAAGTGAGATTTGGACTGTGAAGAAGGCTGAGCGCCAAAGAATTGATGCTTTTGAACTCTGGTGTTGGAGAAGACTCTTGAGAGTCCCTTGGACTGCAAGGAGATGCAACCAGTCCATTCTGAAGGAGATCAACCCTGGTGTTCTTTGGAAGGAATGATGCTAAAGCTGAAACTCCAGTACTTTGGCCACCTCATGCGAAGAGTTGACTCATTGGAAAAGACTCTGATGCTGGGAGGGATTGGGGGCAGGAGGAGAAGGGGACGACCAAAGATGAGAGGGCTGGATGGCATCACGGACTCGATGGACGTGAGTCTGAGTGAACTCCGAGAGATGGTGATGGACAGGGAGGCCTGGCTTGCTGCGATTCATGGGGTCGCAAAGAGTCGGACACGACTGAGCGACTGAACTGAACTGAACTGATCCAGTCAGCAAATAAAACCTCCCCTCTGAGCAGAGTTCTGACACCATCTTGGCTGACAGTCAAGCTCAAGACCATGGATGTTCTTGAGCAATCTCAGGGTGGTGGAGCTGAGATTATATACAGCCCAGGCAACAAACTGGGGGAAGAGAGTGAATTCTGCTTCCAACTGTATGTCAGTCACAAAATGAGATTGAAAATATTTCATGAATGGGCTAAGGGCCACTTTAACTTAGTGAAATATCTTTGTTAAATTAGTTTTCCACTTTATTTTTCCTTGTATCCAAACTACCAGAGAGGGCACTTCGTACTTGGGAAACACTTGATGAGCATTTGTTGGAGTGGTGCACCAAAGACTTAGCAAAATGGATGAGTGGGTAGAATATTGAGAATTGAATATTATAGGGTAGAGTTCTCTCCAAGCTATGTTTCATCTGCAAGGCTATTAGAGTAGGGGCGGGGTGTGCTAAAGACACTGGGGCTGGCAGGGGAGGGGGAGAGTGCCTTGTCCGTGGCCTCTGGCCCACTACGATGGTCACGTCACTGACTTTTTACTCCTGAAGCTCTTCTTCAGGCAGTGCTCTTGGGGGCAGTGAGAAGGGTGCTTTAGTGATACAGAGCCGAGCAAATCACTATTTGCACTTCAAATCCAGGCTGCTTGCCAAAGGAATGGAAAAGTGCCCAAAATGTATGAAAGCTGCATATATGAAACATAAAGAATGTAGGCTATAGCAAACAGAAGAAGGAAAGTCAAGAAACATTTTAGAAGGAAAGAAGATACATAGATGATGACCCAGAACAAGAGAATTATGGTAACCAGGCATAAAAATTACACCTGAATTGTATCATTGCCAAGATGAAAATGAGAAAATGGACAGGTAACCATTATATAATTCTTTCTATTTTAATAAAAAGAATGAACGGGGATGGGGACCACTTCTACCCTGGGATGAATATCTCCTTTGTTTACACTGTGCGGGAGGGACAGTGTCTAGCTATAAATTTGAAGTGGTGCTTCACAGGAATTGTTTCTCAGTATGTAATCAGTCCTGAATATTCTCATTCAGAATTTGTGGGGAGGAGGAAGAACCATGGAAGGAACTAGAAGAAGGCTGAAAGGGAAATGGAAGAATTTGGGACTGATGGTGAAGCTGAAGCTCCAGTACTTTGGCCACCTGATGTGAAGAACTGACTTGCTGGGAAAGACCCTGATGCTGGGAAAGATTGAAGGAGGAAGGAGAAGGGGACAAGAGAGGATGAGGTGGTTGGATGGCATCACCGACTTGATGGACATGAGTTTGAGGAAGCTTCGGGAGTTGGTGATGGACAGGGAAGCCTAGTGTGCTGCAGTCCATGGGGTCGCAAAGAGTCGGACAGGACTGAGCTACTGAACTGAACTGAATGTAATGAGTGCCCCCTCGGTCAGGGAAATGTAATAAAAATCTGTGGATGAGGTCAAGTTCTTCCATTTCCCTTTCAGCCTTCTCCTAGTTCCTTCCATGGTGCTTCCTCTCCGCTACATCCCTCAATCATTAGAGCTTCACATTTGCATTCTGAGAGCTTCCCATGAGATCCAAGACCCAATCCTGCTCCCTACCCATAAGCCAGTCCTGCTGAAGATCCGTATGGTCCCCTGTCGTCTTGGCCCACCTTGTAGGACACGAAGCTTCTCCCCAGGCTCTTGGACAGGCAGAGCTAGTTCTTTCCCTAATTGAGCACCTGATTGTCTTTTCAGAGCTCCTCTCTCTACTGTATCCCTGGCAGCATTCTTCCCTCAGTCTAGGATTGAGGGAACCGCCTCCCTAAAGTCACCCTCCAGTTCTTATCGGCAAGCAGTGGGGCCCATGCTGATCACCTCAAGAAAACATAGAGTTAATCTACAATTGGATTCTCATGAGAGTCCAGAGATAGAAACTGCAGTTAAGCCAGGCTTCCCAAGACCTGGAACAAGAGGGAGATTATGGATTCAAGAAGACTGTACAGATAATCTCTCTCACTCTCTCAAGCGCTGAAAGCAAGCTGTTTCCCTTTTCTAAAGGGCATATGATGACTGAAATCTCTTGCACAGGGGAACTAATTAAGCCAGGTGCTCCAAGGACAGACCTCAGGGGCCTCAGGCAGCACATTTCCACTGGGTCTTCAGGACTCTGAGCAGCCTCTTGAGTCCTGTTGTTTGTTCTAATGGAAGAGGAGTCTTCATCATGACATGCTGGCTCCCTGGACCTCAGTTTCCCTATCTGCAAATTGGTCTGTGGTGGCTTCTCCTTTTAAAGCTGGATAAATCCATGACCACACACGGTTTCAGACCTACAGGGCCCATCTCAGAGGCAACACTGAAGGTTCAAAGGATTGTCTTCCATTTTTGTTACCTGTCCGTTTTTTTCAAAACTAATTGTGCCCTGAACAACTTATCACCAGTTCTCAGGTTCATAGAAAGTCATTCTGATTGAGTTAGAAGAGCAAATACTCCCTGCTCCTAAGATGTGGACTCCAAGTTTAAATTATGTCTATAAGTCAACTCTCTCCTGTGAAAGTATAGATACAGGTTTCATTCCTGGACCAGAATGAATATAACTACCCAAACCTGCAACATTCAAGCCCAGGCTCCAGCCTGGATTATGGATCCTAGCTCAGCAAGACCTTGCAAAAGCTGCAGGGCAGTCTTTGTCTGGAATCTTCCAGCTCTGCTGTTCTCACTTTTCAGTTCAGTTCCATTCAGTTCAGTTCAGTCGCTCAGTCGTGTCTGACTCTTTGCAACCCCGTGAATCTCAGCACGCCAGGCCTCCCTGTCCATCACCAACTCCCAGAGTTCACTCAAACTCATGTCCATCGAGTCAGTGATGCCATCCAGCCATCTCATCCTCTGTTGTCCCCTTCTCCTCCTGCCCCCAATCCCTCCTGGCATCAGGGTCTTTTCCAGTGAGTCAACTCTTCTCATGAGGTGGCCAAAGTGCTGGAGTTTCAGCTTCAACATCAGTCCTTCCAATGAACACCTAGGACTGATCTCCTTCAGAATGGACTGGTTGGATCTCCTTGCAGTCCAAGGGACTCTCAAGAGTCTTCTCCAACACCACAGTTCAAAAGCATCAATTCTTTGGCACTCAGCCTTCTTCACAGTCCAACTCTCACATTCATACATGACCACTGGAAAAACCATAGCCTTGACTAGACGAACCTTTGTTGGCAAAGTAATGTCTCTATTTTTGAATATGCGATCTAGGTTGGTCATAACTTTCCTTCCAAGGAGTGTCTTTTAATTTCATGGCTGCAGTCACCATCTGCAGTGATTTTGGAGCCCCCAAAATAAAGTCTGACACTGTTTCTACTGTTTCCCCATCTATTTCCCATGAAGTGATGGGACCAGATGCCGTGATCTTCGTTTTCTGAGTGTTGAGCTTTAAGCCAACTTTTTCACTCTCTTTCACTTTTATCAAGAGGCTTTTAGTTCCTCTTACTTTCTGCCATAAGGGTGGTGTCATCTGCATATCTGAGGTTATTGACATTTCTCCCGGCAATCTTGATTCCAGCTTGTGCTTCTTCCAGCCCAGCATTTCTCATGATGTACTCTGCATATAAGTTAGATAAGCAGGGTGACAATATACAGCCTTGATGTACTCCTTTTCCTATTCGGAACCAGTCTCTTGTTCCATGTCCAGTTCTAACTGTTGTTTCCTGACCTGCATCTAGGTTTCTCAAGAAGCAGATCAGGTGGTCTGGTATTCCCATCTCTTTTAGAATTTTCCGACAGAGATTATCTGGGTGCTGATAAGATCCTCCACCCCTGCCAGGTCTTGCATTGTAAACACCACTATAGATTGCTCTGTGCTGAGTCATGTCTGACTCGTGCAACCCCATGGGCTATAGCCCACCAGGCTCCTCTGTGCATGGAATACCCTAGGGCAAGAATACTGGAATGGGTAGCCACTCCCTTCTCCAGGGAATCATCCCATCCCCACCCCAAACTCCTTATTTGACCACTGAAGCAAGGTTGGCCCCAACCCCAGTCATCACTGCCATGCCCTATTTTATTTTTAGCAATTATAGTTACCTGAAATCACCTTGACCACTAACTTATATCAGTGTGGCAAAATCAATGCATGGATAGAAACCTGGCTCTACCACTTTGTAGCTGTGTGACCTTGAGCAGGTCACATAGACTCTGTGCTTTAGCTGCCTTCTTGATAAAAGTAGGGGCAGTAGTACCGCCCCCCTTACAGGGATGTCATGAGGGGTAAATGAACTGATACAAGTAAGGCATTAAGAACAGTATCAGCCTGCAGTAAGTGCCGTGCAAACATTTGTTCTCGCTGCTCTTGTATTACCACACTAGCACTCACCTCTGTAGTTCCAGGGCCTAGAAAAGGACTCGCTCACTTGTGTCCAGCTCTTTGCAACCCCATGGACTCTATAGTCCATGGAATTCTCCAGGCCAGAATACTGGAGTGGGTAGCCTTTCCCTTATCTGGGGGATCTTTCCAACCCAGGGATTGAACCCAGGTCTCCTGCATTGCAGGTGGATTCTTTACCAGCTCATCTATCAGGGAAGCCCAAGAAGTCACATACATACTCCATAAAGTTGAATACATAAACAAACAAATGAATGACTGATCTAAATCCTCCCCTTCTCTGGAGCTTGACTCAGCTTCAAGCTGGATCCAAAAGAGAAGTAGCCAGATTTGTTTTAGAATACGGCTCTGGGCACAGCCTCCTTTCTTGAGTAATGGGGTCTGGTGAATTTGTGTCCCAGAAGCTGAGGCCTCCTGCTGCCCTCTGCTGACATCTGTAAGACAGGATCAGCAAGCGAAGATCACAAGGCAGCCAGGTGAGGGGCGGGGTTCTGTCAGAACTTTGAAACTTCACATGATCCTGCTTCCAGCTCTTCCCCTTCCCCCTGGTTGCTCCACTCTCTTGGAATGCCTTTCCCTAAAAGCCCCTACCTGCAGAGCCAGATCCAGATACCCCACGCCCACACATGTCTCCAGCACCCTGGACTCACCAGCTTAAGACCACACTCACTGTCTGGACTAGTTCCAGATTAGAGAGAAAGCCGTGCCCCTTTCCTCCTCCCTGACCAGGAGCTGTAACCACACGGAGCCCCAAGGCAAGGACATCAAATCTGACCCCAGGCCACGAAGTTAAAGTGAGGGAGGGCTAAGCTGAGATGCCAGGTTCCCTTCACCCTTGTCCTGTTTAATTATGACCAGTGCCTGGAAGGAGGTGAATGCATTTTTTTAAAGTCTTCTCATCTTTCTCATGTTTGTGGTTACAGCATCTTTCTGATCTCTACTACTCTGGTTGTTAATGTTTTGTCTTTTTTTTCTTATACAGATTTATCAGGATACATTTTTCTTATTTGACTTTAAAATGTTTGGTTTCTGGGTTAATTTATCATTCCTTTTATTTTTAAAATATTTGATTAATTTCACTTTTATATTTGTTTTGTCCTTTTTCGGTTGTTTTTAACATTTATTTCAAAATGATAAACTGTTCAATTATTTTCAGTTCATATTTTTATGGTTTTAAAAATTTTAATGGCAAAAATAAGACATATTTTCCTCTGAGAATAGCCTTTAACTATAGCTTATAGATTTTTGGATACTTGTTACTATTTAATATGAGTTTCTTTAATTACTACTCAAATTGTGCATTTGTTCATGGTTCCATACTACTGGCCATCACTATTTCTTCTTTTATGAATTTTCTCTTTTAATTCTCACTTATTTTTTCTACTTAGGTACAAATTTTTTGTGCAGATACATCAATATTTTATTTGGGTTTTTGTTTCTGACAGTCTTATTATTTTTTTTAATCTGGATGCTATTTTATTTCCATTAGAAAAATACTATCCATATAAAATTTAGTCCAGTTTCTTTTCCTTTATGTGTTTCATTCAAACTTAAATGCTTTAATTTTCCTCAAGTAAAAGCAGAATCATATATCTGACATGAGAACTAAGTATTTCACATCATTAAATTAATAGGATTTGATTGACTTAGATGTGCTCTTTATTTCTCGGGAGTAGTAACTCATCTTTCCTCCATGTTGTTTCCCTTTACGTTTGTGTCTCTGAGAATTATGTAATGCCTGTCTGTTTCCCCACATCCAGGAATATGAGTGTTCTAGAAGTGTAATTTATAACGTCAGTAACTAGGCTCATCATTAACCTTCAATTCATGTTCAGTTCTCCTTATTAAGTGGACTTTCCATAATCATTTCAGAGGTTTCCATCAGTCAACCTTACACTTTCCAATGAAGATTGTAAAAATGAAAACATTAATTTAAAAATCTTATTTAAATTCCAGACTAAATGACACTGGAGATCAGTGTCATTCTAAAGGAGATCAGTCCTGGGTGTTCTTTGGAAGGAATGATGCTAAAGCTGAAACTCCAGTACTTTGGCCACCTCATGCAAAGACCTGACTCATTGGAAAAGACTCTGATGCTGGGAGGGATTGCGGGCAGGAGGAGAAGGGGACGATAGAGGACGAGGTGGCTGGATGGCATCACCGACTCAATGGATGTGAGTCTGAGTGAACTCCGGGAGTTGGTGATGGACAGGGAGGCCTGGCGTGCTGCGATTCATGGGGTCGCACAGAGTCGGACACGACTGAGCGACTGAACTGAACTGAACTGACACTGGGCCCACTGAGAGTGATGCTGTCAGGAGAGGTCCTTGCACAGCTGCTGCTTCAGTCTCAACTCGGCCTCCTTTGGCAAAGCAGCAACCTGCTACTCTGAAAATCTTGCTTGTAAATATCACGAACAGTATTGAAGTCATTTATGTCAGCCAGCAAAACAGTTGTTTTTACCACATTTGTGAAGTCCCAGCCTGCTACTTTCAGAGTTTTGAAAGTTTGTGGGAGGTTGTTCAGCTCTTTCTGCCACTCTCCTGGCACAAGCTGTCTGCCTGCAGAGTCCATGCCAGGCTGTCTTGAAATGGGTATGGTTCTGTTGACTAACACTGCCTGACTGCAGGGACCAGTGGCCACAGTGGCTTTTGTGCTATGGATCACCTTTTCTTTTTCTCCAATTTGTTCTTATTTTTATTTATTCTTTTAAAAAATTGGAGAATAATTCTCTACAATATTGTATCAGTTTCTGCTGTCCCACAGTGTGACTCAGCCATGTATATACATATACCCACTTCCTGTTGAGCCTCCCTCCCCCATTCCGCCCCTCTAGGTCACCACGGAGCGTCAGGCTGGCCTCCCTGTGTTATTCAGAAGCTTCCTGCTAGCTATCTATTTTACACATGGTGCTGTATATATTTAAAGACGGCATGGCTAATCCTTTTCCCTCACTGCCCTTCAGAGTCAACTAGCCCGTATACTACTTCTTCTTGCATCTCACTGCACTCTCTGATGGTCTTAGATTGCTCTTGTCCCTTCTAAGACTGCATAAATCATGACTTAACATTTTCTTCCGATTTTGATTTTGATACATAACTAAAAGAATCTAATTTCGTTTTTCTTCTAAATGCTTAACCTTTTAGCTCAGCATTATTAATTGAAAGATTATTTTCCTGCAAGTTGAGGAAATATAAATAAAATTTAAAAATAGAATTATTGTTTATCTTAATTATGCATATATAGGATATATGTGTATAATATATGTATATTTGGACATGCTTTTGGACCTTGTTATTTTTTACATTTGTTTATTCCTGTGTCAGTAAGACACTATTTTAATTATGTTAGTTTTCTAAAACCCTTTAAAATGACCAAGTCTATTCTCATTATGTTTTTAAATTAATTTTTATGTCTGTTCTAGGATGTTTATTCTCTCACCAGAGCTTTGGAATCCTTTGAAGAAGTCTTCACAGCCTCAGTCACTCTTTTGCGGGGATTGAGTCTTTGAAGAATTCACATCCCCCTCATTCTCTTTCTATTCCCTCAGACTCTGTAGCTGGGGACGAAGCATCCTAGGCTTGTTCAAAACCCACCACTGGTTTTCCTCCCCTTCCCATCCTGCTCCATCCTTCTGTTCACAGAATGCCTCTGTCTGGCCTGAGGTTGTCGTCTGACCTTTTGGCCCTTACCCCTGAATTGAAGTATTCAGGGACTTGATAAATGCACAGAGAAGCTGGCAGTGATGTCATGGTGCTGTTTCTTCAGATCAGAGAGCCTGGAAACATCTCGAAATCACCTTCTTCAGGGCTATAAATAGACTTACAAGTAGGAATGAAGGATTTTATTCACTCAGCTCTTCCACTTACTCACTTTGTTCATTCCTTCTCCTTACTAAATAAATATGAAAAGTACCAGGGCCCCCTTGAGTCCCTCTGTGGCTCCAAGTTGTTTCAGCCAGGCAGTCTGAGAGACTGCTCTGCTTAACTAAATGGAGATGAAATATGTGAATATTCAGAAGGTATCCAGTAAGGATGGGCTACATAGTAGTAACAACTCTAAAACCACACTCAAAATCCAAGTGGATCTAGGTGATCCCCAAGGGCATTTGTTTTCCATGCATTTGCTCAGGTGTCTAGAATCCTGGGATGTCCAACCTTATAATCACCAACATTTCTGTGTTCACCAGGGCAGCAGAAAATTGGGCATTTCAGCAATATTCACTGGCCTTCATCTTCTTCTATCCAGGAGAAACACATGTCTCAGGGCAATGTCTGCCTCCATAAGGCCTCTCTTACTGAAACATTAGTGAAAAACAGTAAAATCTACCAAAAGATACCAGTCATTAGTTATACAGAGGCCTAATAGTCCCAGGCAATTCAACTGAACAATAATGAGTATCTAGGTCTCTGAATATATTGGTGCCTCCACAGGAAGAAGGCTCTCCTCTATTCTCCTGGTGAAAACATTTTACAATCCATCCACTCTTTTCCAGTTTACACTTTGATTACCTCCAACACCCATTGCTGAAACACAATTTTATATCTGATCTCTAATGTTAAGGAAGTTCCAGGTTTTAGTATATGTGAAGGCATGACATGCTTGAATAAATGTTTGGCATATCAATTAATATTTTACTTTTTCTGATAGGTACCTGGTTTCTTTGCTCTGCTATATAAAACACAGGTAACCTGAAAAAGTCCACCACACCACTGAGCTTGAATTAAGGACATCTAGAAGGTAAGAGTGATCAAGAATGTTCTGAATGTAAACAACTGTAATTCAGAACAAAGCTAGAGTCCTAGAAAAGTTAAAAAAAAAAGGGGGTGTTCCCATAGGCTGTTCTGTATAGGGTGTGGGCTGGGCTAGTGACAGGACAGTTGAGAACCAAGAGGCAACTATAGAATATACTCGAGAACACACTATAAACAGAGGTTTCCCTATGTGGTCATCGCCCCTCCAGACATGGAAGGATGTCTTGTGCCCATGATGTCAGCTGGCATTGTGAGTGTCTTAACATCTCTCGACAACAAGAGGCCCATGGCTCTGGCTTCACTTGGCACCTAGGCTACTAACTGGGGTCATGGCTACTGTGGTTGGGGTGGGGCTGATGTGGTTGCAGATCCTTGTTCACATTTGCTCATGGCTGCCGGTGTAGGAGGGAGAGACCTCTGTGTTCAAGAATGGTTAAAACTCTGCATTTTCTGAAATCCTTTCCTCTTTCCTCTGCTTTAATCGGACTGTGTCTGCAGAGCCCAAATGACTCTCCCTACTTATTCTCTGTGCTGGAGAGATGCAAACCGGACTCCTGTGGCCAATGGTGCAGGTTGATCTAAGCTTCTTTCTCAGCATTTGCAGACTTCAGCAACACAGATTTTTTCCTTCCTATGTCATCACATAGTTTCCTCTTCCCAAGAAATAGGCGTGGCTTACATATTGGGATGAGTAGTGATCACCCACAGAGCATCTGCCCAGACCACCAAGACCTCCCATGCATCCCATAGCCATGTTGGATTATGAGGTTCCAGAGTGAGCTGATTGGATCAGAGGTGGGCATCTGAGACAGGAAGATGCATTTTCACATAGTTTTGAATTGATGTCAAGCAAGAGAGCAAGAGTTTCTGACCTTCGTGACACACAAGAGACCTGGATGCAGAGGATTTGATTTGTAAAGAAGGGAAAGAGGTGAGGATGGGCAGAGAGAGGCAGAAGCCAGGGAGGTGGCACAAGGTTGCTTGCCCCCCAACCCAGTCCATCTAAAGTCAATTCAGAATTCTCTGTTCTTAGGGTGAAAAAAAAATGACTTCCCTTTGGCTTAAGTAGATCCAGTTGTTTTTCTTATTTGCAATAAAAACAGGCTGCTCTAAGATCCATGCCTTTGTGCTGGAGAGCTGTTTGCTCATTATTGTGTAAATGTTTATATTTAAGAAACTGCCAGGAACTGGGGAGATTTTCAGTAACAGGAGAATGATCTTAGCAGGAACCTGAGCTGCATGCTGTTGAGAGCTGTGGCTTTGTTTTCAGATGTGCTGGTCATATATGCAGTGTGGCTGTAAGCATGTTGGGAAGAGGGATGGGGCTTGGGGGTCCCATTCCAGAAAGGGCCAGAGAAGGCAGTCCTCCTGGTCCCTGGGAACAAAGGAAAGAGAGGCTGGTTTCCTTGTCTGGGGGAGGATATTCATCACCTCCTCCCATAAGCCTGTGGTTCATTCAGGCCTCATTATAATTTCTTAACCACAGATGTCATTTAAATCTTACAGCACCTTGTCAAAAAAATCAACTAAATATAAAAATTTAAACTAAACTAAATGTAAAAATTTTTGATCTAAAAATTTACAGGCTGAAAGTATACGCTCTGGGGTCACATGGCCTTTTCCAAGAGTGAGCACTGGCACCCGTGCCACCTGTCCACGTCTCCTTCCTCTCTGTGTCTTGGTTTCTTGTCTGTAAAATGAGAAGGGTTTGACTAGATTATCTCTGAGGCAGAGTGCAGACCAACATCCCCAGAACTAACAGGCAGGAAGAGGTTTGGGGATGAAACTGAATATGGCTCTACATCCTCTTTGCCTGAGACTTCAAAAGTGATTACGATTGTGCAGATGGTATATTCTCCCATGAGCCAATGGCAGTCACATTGTCAAGGGTAGAGAGAGATCCTGGGTGTTCAAGAGTGAGGGTCCTACTGCGTGTAAGGCCACTCAGTCTGGCCAGAGAAGCTGGTGCCTTCCTGCCAGGTCGCCCCTCTATACCTGTGCAGCTTCCTGGGCTCAGGGATCAAAGCAAGAGGCAGCCGCTGAGAGACTTCCTGTTAGGAGAGGCACACTGATTGAAACCGCCCACCCTGGCCAGGCACCATAGTAACCATCTGCATGAGCTGTTTTACGACAGGAGACCCTGGTAAGGAATACGGAACTAATAAGCCTCCAGCAACCGGAAGAGTTCGGGAAAGGTCAAAATGAGACATCACATGTCCGACCACCTCCCAGAATCCTTCTCTCTGGCATTCATCTTGGCTCAGCAAGGCGTGTACAACCAGGAAGGACTGAGTTAGAATGATTGGCTAAAGACAACCCAGAAACTAATCCCCTCACCATGAAACCCGACACTGCCAGCCACATGACAGAGTAGTTCTCCTGGGTTCCCTTCCCCTTCTGCTCTCCACTCGGGTGCCCTTTCCCAATGAAATCTCTTGCTTTGTCAGTGCATGCGTCTCCTCGGACAATACTTTTCTGAGTGTTAGACAAGAGCCCAGTTTTGGGCCCTGGAAGGGGTCCTCCTTCCTGTTACACTCCCAGCCCCAGGGCAACAGCTTGCACTGGCTAGAGAAGTGCAGAGTTTGGGGAGAGGGCTTGAACAGAACAGTACCTGGGGAGGCATCAATACAAGGAATTTAGACTATGGGAGAGAATGAGCCCAAGCCTGGAGTAAGTGTGAGGAGAGAAGGGAGCCAGAACTGAGGCTCCCAACCTCCTCCGTGGACTGGAGGAGAGGAGGGGAGACAAGGGAAAGAGAGTGATGGCGAGCAGCCAGGAAGATAAGAAAACCACAGGCAGGAGAGGAAAAGGGGAGGAGGAGGAGACAGTGATCAGTGAGGCCAAATGTAACTGATGGTTGGTAGAGATGGAGGGATGAGGCAGAGACACTGGATTTTGCAACAGGGGAGAGTTGGAGAACTTCCTTTAACCCTTGTTCCTGGGAAGGGAGGCTGCCCCTGTTTTCCTCTGACAAATCTTTCTTGTGTGGAGCCAGTTTGGACTTTATTCTGAGGGATGTATTCCATGGGAGCCTTGCCTCTGGCCTTATCCTGTGGCCCTGTGGAGAAGCCCTGGCCAGCAGAGGGTCACCATTTTATTGAAACACTGGAAAAATGCAGCTCTGGGCACTCCCCCTCCCCTTTCCACCAACACACACTGTGTGTGTGTGTGGGAGGAGCTCAGAACTCGCAGATCACGAGGCGCTGCTCTCCACAGACCTTGTCATTCCACTTGCCATTGGGAAAGATCTCCACGCAGTTCTCTGAGCCACCATCATTGTTGGGCTCCTGGGGGCCCAGTTGGAATAGACGAGGGCTCCCCCGTGGGGTAGATGAAAGTGCCCTCCTTCCTGGTGTCGGTCACGCTCAGGAAAGCAGCCTTGTTCTGGGCTGTGGCCAGCTGAGTCAAGGCCTCGTTCTCAGCTGCAGAACGTGGGGAGGGCAACTGTCCTCCAGCCTGTGTGCAGACCTGCTGGGCATCCTGAAACGTTTTTTCAGAGCCTGTCGTCTTAAAGATCTTCTCCCCGACACTCCGGCCATCGGGGAAGAGCACCGCTAGGGAAGAGGAGAGTCAGGCTGGGGATGTGGCAGCACCTAGGCCTTGTGTTCCAACCAGAACCCCCAGTCTCCTATCCAGATGCCAGGGCACCAGATGGGAAGAAAGAGAGGCACTAGCTTCTGAGCAGCCCTGGCTCCACGATGTGCCCTGTGATGGTGCCGTGGTCTCCAGGTACAGGTGAGGACCCCAGAACTCAGGTGCTTACGTAAGAGACCCAAAGTCGCCCAACTGTTAGATGTAGACAAGGAGCAGACCTTGCTGGACGTAAAACACTGAAGCTTACACTTTCTGTTCCTCCCTGTGTTCCAGGCCAGAATCAAGTTTTCAGTTACTGTGTAGGAGGAAATGACACCATGCTGCCCAGGGCAGTTCCTGGAAGTGTGGAAAACATCCTACAGGGGCTCACTCCAACCCTCCATGATGATCGGCTCATGGGGTTGTCACAGGGAGTTCTGTGCTGTCTGAAGGGGGTGAGGGGAAGGAGAGGATGGGGGTGCCTCTGAGAACAGCCTAATATTGGCCTCGACATGCTTGTGATCCAAGTCACTCAGCATCCCTGGACCACTGGGCAGTGTGTGTAGGAAGAGTGGGCAGGATGGGATCAGCACTAAAGACAGCCCTGTTTTGGATCCAGAAGACCATGAGTTCATCCTCACCTTGGCAATGATGGTCCAGGTGGACACAAGAAAGTCACTTCCCTTTTCAGGGTCTTATTCCTTATTTCTAAAGTAGGGGTATACAGTATAAGAGTATCCTCTGTGTGATGTAAACATCTCTTCTTATTGTAACCTGTCCCCATCACTCTGACTTCTAGGGTCATACATGGAAATTTTTAGAGCTCCCTGGACTGTTTAGGAACCCAGGCTGCACCCTGACCATCTGCCCTTCTCTGAGTAGCTTCAACAGGGACTCAGGGAACAGATTCTCGGGGGGTCAGGATGGCACCCAGAAGGTCAATGTGAGTCCATGTGATGCTACTGGGCTTACACCCCATGCCTCTGGGTGAGTGTGTATTTGTATTAGTGAATACACCCATGTGTCTATCCGAAGATACATGGGTGGACTTAAGGTCCATCTGGATAGGAGAGCCTATGCTTACATGGTGCTCATGTATGTAGATGGCGTCACACAGGTGATGGTGTTTAAGTCCAGATGTGTGTAGCCAGTGCATATGCCCAAGTCCTCTTTGTTTGCATCAGTGTGCATATGCGGGAATAAATATGTATCCAGATATGCTTGTGGAAGGAGGAAGACATACCGAAGCTGGCATACTGGCAGCTCTCATCCTTAACTACTTTGGTACTTAGTTGGTTAGAGTCCTTAGAAGCCAACAATATGTCTCACCAGATCAGGCTCCTTTATGTCTCCTCCTTCAGAAAATTTTTTATCAATCACTGAGTTTGGATGAACGATGTGAATGCAAAGCTGTCGTCAGGGAGAGCAGAGAAGGAGGAGGGACAGTTGGTGGAGAGTCCCAGGGCACAGGGCACTCAGGTGTGTGCTGCGGGAGGGCTCTGCCTGCTTAGGATCCAGGCTTAGGGAAGAATCTCTGCTTTAAACACCACTAGAGGTGTGGGGGAGTCCAGAATTGACCAGAGGCTAGAGGCAGCCTGCTCCTGCCAGACCTGGGGACATGTTTAGGGAGAGATACTTGGAGGCTGCACACTAAGGACAGGTCCCCAGCAGCCTTAAACCCCACATGAAGCATCCCAGCCCCATTCCCGTGGCCAGGTATGGATTCTCTGCTGCCCTGGGCTGTGTGGCTGCTTCTCTATTCACTTGCATACCTGGCCCCACAGAAGAAACACAAGGGTTGGGTATCCCCTTGTCTGTCGTAGGCACCTGCCCAGGGTATGCTGGGATAAGGTCTGCTGAACGGGTGGCACTGACCCCTTCCTCCTCCTCGTTCCGTGTGTCTACTTGCAGTTCCTGGAGCACGGCTCTGTCCCAGCCCTCTCCTTAGCCCCACACCCGCCCCAGGTCTACGTCCAGTCACAATCACGGTCCCAGCAAGTCCAGTTTAGACCCAAGCCGAGCAAACTGCAAGCCAAGCCCAGACTAAATCTGAGGCCCACACTTGGGGCCTGGCTCAGGGTCAGGTCCAGGAACTCACCTTTCTTATACTGAGAGAAGGCATTCTGGAGGCGTTGCAGCTGTCCCTCTAAGATTCCCACCCGCTGCCTGAGAGCATTGACCTCTGCAGGAGAGAGAGGCCAAGTGAAGACAGATCCAGAACAGCCTGGGGTCACTCAGAGCCCGGGCCTCCAGGGAAGAGTGTCCAGGTGGAGATGCAAGTTGGGGGTGGCGTAAGGAGGTGGAACAGAGGCCTAGGAAGCCCACCTCTGCTGACCTAGCTGGCCTCTGTGTCCACGGGATTTCCCGTGGTTCTCTTGTAACCAGTATCTCCTGAGCAAGTCCCTGCACCTCACTGACAGTGAACTAGATGTCATTTTAATTCCAAATTCTAGGAATCTGATAGCACTTCTTTCACATTGCAGGGTGTGGTATGGTTGTAGGAGAGGAATACACAATGGATGGAAAATACATCCATTGAGTTATTTGATGTTCAGGGTTATCTGATGAATTGGAGAGGCAGGTTTGCTTGTCTTGAAGATCAGATAGAAAATCTGCTCAGGTTGTCCTCCAGCGAGTCACAGAGGCTAAACCAGAGTCCACCTCGCCATACACCCTGCCAGCTTTTTTGCTTTGACCCCCACCTGTAACTAAACGGGTTACCTGAGAGGAGAGCTGAGCTGAATAAGGCCTCCTCTCTGCCCCACACCCTAATGGGGCCCCCAAGTCTTCCTTACCTGCAAGCCCACTCTCACCCTTTGCTCCTCTTTCTCCAGGAGTACCTCTGTCCCCCTTCAGTCCTGGGGGCCCCTGGCTCCTGAAGGCCCCTGTGGACCTATGGCTCCAGCAGGCCCTGGATAAGAGAAGTAGAAACGGGTGAGTGCTGGACATATATTTCAGCATTTTCGTACCCACTCCCCACCCCCAAACAAGGACTTCCTATCCCCCAGCCATACACACTCCACCTTTACAAATGTCTTCCAGTGCCTGGATCCTCTCCTTGCATCCTCTCTGTACACTAACTGTCCCTTAACCCAAAAACCAGCCTTCCCTGAATACAGACAGTCCCTGCTGCTCACACCACCCTCTCCCTGGAGACAGACAGTTTCCAGAACCCAACACTGGCTCTCTCCCTGGAATGCCAGCTCTGACCTGAAGGGTCGTGGGGGGTGGGCAAGGGAACATGAGCCCAGTCCCATGACCATTGCTTACCTGCCACCCCCGCAGGTCCAGGGGCCCCGGACTGACCAGAGGCACCTCTCTCTCCTTTGAGACCTGCAGGGCCTGGGGAGCCTTGCATGCCTGGGGCACCCACTCCTCCTGCAGAAGGAACACACTGGGAGAAATATGGCTGAGAGTGTGCTCAGCAGGTCCTATTTCCTCAGCAGTGCAGCTTGTCAACCACAGCTCCAGGTGAGAGAGCAACCTGGGAGACTGCTCCTGCCTGCTTGGTCTCCTCTAGGAAACTCAATCCATGTGGGCATGTGCAGGGAGAGGCCCAGGCCAGGCTTACCAGGCACGGAGGTCCCAGGCTTTCCAGGCACTGTGCACATACCCTGGTCCTCACCAAGGCTGCCAACGTCACCCCTCCCTTCTCCCTCCCTCACCCACCACATATCACCCTCCTACCTTTGGGCCCAGGGTTCTCCTTTGGGGCCTGGTGTGCCTGGAGGTCCCATGGTCCCCTGCCTCCCTGAGGGGCCCTCTCTTCCAGCTGGACCAGGCATACCTCGAGGCCCTGGGAAAAGGACCAGCCCAGTCAGTGACACTGAACCTCCTTGGAAGTGGGAGTGCATAAAAGATGAGGCTATAATAGAATTCGGACAGGCAGCCTCCTCCTAAAGATGTTGCCCTCACTCTCTGCCCCTCCCCAGGAGCTCCAGTCTTCCCTGAAATAACCCCGTGCCCCCTTGAGAATGACCTTCCTCTTCCTGGGGCAGAATCTGTGCACGCCTCCTGCAATGGCCTAGCGGCAGCACGCCATCCACAAACCCCTGCATTCCACGCCCAGCTGCTCACCAGGCAGCCCAGGGTCTCCCTTTGGTCCAGGTTCTCCAGCAGAGCCATTGTCTCCTTTCGGCCCAATAGGGCCAGCTGGTCCTGGCATTCCTGCTTGTCCCACTAGTCCTGGTGAACCTGTGGCAGAAAAAACGGACATAAAGCTGATTCCGTCTCAGGAGGAGCCAGCTGCCTCCAGAGTCAGGGCCCTGGCATTCCTTCAGGGTTCTGTAGGGTGTAGACACTCCCCCTCCAGGTGACTGGTCAGGGGTGATGCTGGAAATGCATATCCACATCCCCATTTTATAGGAGAAGGAATAGGCTTGCAGAATTGGAGGCAGATCCAAACCAAGATTCGCCTGACTTTGCATACGGCGCACCTGCCCCTGCCCCAAGGCCACGGTATTTATGGCAGGTAAATCTGTCAGCTTTTACCCTTGACCATGGACTCCCTCCCCTCCCCCTTCCCAGAACCAAAGGTTTCTGTCAGAAATGACACCTGACACTAATCACCAGAGGAACAGAAAGCAAAAGCACAATGAGCTGTCACCTCACACCTCTCAGAATGGCTATTATCAGACAGTGAATAGGAAGTGCTGGAGAAGTAGAGAAAAGGAAAGCTTTGTGCAGTAGGGATGCAAACTGGAACAGCCACTATGGAGACAGTATGGAGTGTTCTCAGAAAGTTAAAACTAGAGCTACCGTATAATCCGTCAATTCCACTTTGAGCATTCAACTAAAGAAAATGAAAACACTAACCTGAAAAGATATATGCACCCCAAGTTAATTACAGCGTCATTCATGGTAGCCCAGACATGGATGCAGCCTAGAGCCCAAGCAACTGTGGATGGATGAACGGGTGTAGGAAATGCCGGGTGCACATACAATGGAACATCATTCAGGCATAAAGGGAATGAAATCCTGCTATTTGCAGCAACACTGGTGAACCCTGAAGGCACTGTGTTTAGTGGAATAAGTCACAGAGAAGGCGGCACTATGCGATCTCACTCATGTGAAATCTAAGAAAACAAATAGAAACAGCATACTCACAGATACAGAGAACAGACTTGTGGTTGCTAGAGGTAGGGTTGGAAAGTAAGCAGAGAGAATAGAAATCTTCAAAAGGTACAAGTGTCCAGGTTAAAAAAAAAAATTGATTCCTAGGAATACAATGTACAGCAAAAATTACTATAGTTAATAATCCTGGGTTGCATGCTTGAATATTGCTGAGCAAGCAGATCTTGAAAGTTATCCTCACATACAAACTGTAACTATGTGTATTGATGACATTGGCTTGACTTATTGTGACATCATTTCACAATATATGCAAATATGAAATCGTTATGATATACATCTGAATCTATTATAGATCAATTCTATTTTAATATAAAGAGAAAAAACTGTGTAACATGTTTTTAAAATTAAAGAAGATAGTCAAAATTAATGTGCATCATCAAGTGATAAATGTAGGCTATAAATACTTTATTTAATTTGAATCAGTTTTTCAACATGTGCACACATGTGTCAGGCATGTGCACATGTAACTCACATTGAAAAAAACATAAGAAGAGCATACACAAGTGTTAACAGTTATTTTTTTCTAAGGGACACAATTAGATAATTTCAATTTTCTTCTTTTTATGATTAGTGATCACATGTTAATTGTTTTGTAAAGATGATCGAACATTTAAAAATCACATTACCTTAAGAAGGATGCCTAAGTCTCAAATTATGAGAGATTTACCTTCAAAGACTAAAGGGAGAAATGGCTATTGATTCAGAATTATACAGTCAATTCTGTGAGCTTGGTTATTCTTTTTCATTGAGATGAACTTCACATAATATAACAATAACAGTTTTTTGTTTGTTTGTTTGTTTTCTTTACTGTGATGTGTACCTTACAGGATCTCAGGTCCCCAATCAGGGATTGAACCTGAGGCCTGGCAGTGAGAACACCGAGTCCTAACCACTGGACCTCCAGGAATTTCCTGTAATTAGTCATTTAAAGTATGCGATCCAGTGGCTTTTAGAGCATTGACATAATTGTACAACTACCACTTCTCTTTAGTTTGAAACTATCTCATTAATCCCAAAGAAAACCTCATGCCCATTTATCCCTGCGTCCCTTCCTCCTCCCAGGCCCTGGCTACCACTATGCAGCTGCCTGTCTGTGTTACCTATTCTGGATATTTTATATAAATACATACAATGTATGACCCTTTGAGTCTGCCTTTTAAACTAGGAGTGACATTCTTGAGGCTCATCCAAATTGTAACACATCTCAGTACTTCGTTCTGGTCTATGGCTGAGAAATGTTCTATAGTATGAATATAATTTTTTTCTTTATTCATTCACCATGCATAAATGTTGATAGACACTCAGTTGTTTCCATCTTTTGACTGTTGTGAGTGAGCATTCATGTGCGAAAAGACAGCAAAAGAAATCTGCCGGTTACTACTGACTTGTTCATTTACTTATTTATTCATTTCCTCATTATTTCATTTCTCTGTTGAGAAACTATCTGTGGAACATCGCTTTCTGCCTAGTACTGAGCAGGATGTACACGTTAGCATCAGGTCCTGATCTGCAAGGAATTTATCATCAAGTTTTAAATTGTGAGGCACAGGTAACAAGTGAAGAAAACAGCTTATGAGATGTCCCTCGTCCCATCCCAGTACCCCCAACCCATGGACACACAGGTACTCATAGGAAACAGGACTTCGAGGGTGAAGAGGATTCAGAGACACCTGGTCTCTGCCTGAGCCTCTCCTGCCCCCCCTCCAACCATGGCTGGGAGAGCAGCAAGTACCTTGGAAGCAAGTCACTCCTTAGAAGGGAGCATGAGAGGTTGCCCATCCTTTGCACAAACCATGGAGGCCATGAGAGCAGGAAGGTAGAAGAAGGGATACTTTTCAGTTCAGGGCCTCTCGGGGAGCTAGAGAGAGCTGGCGTCTTGAATGCCACCCCTCCTCTGAGATCACTTCTAGAAAGCCTTCTCTAGCCCCAGCTCATTCATGTTGGAAGCTACTTTCTTTCTAAAAGACAGACAGATACTCGTCTCTTACCCTACAAAACCTGGGGACGTTATGAATTCTTTTCACCTTTAACGTTGTTTATTTCTTTCCTCTCCAATCAAAACACAATCCAGAAAGACAAAAGACCTCATTGATCCCCCATCGCCCTGGCCCAGGGCCATTGTGATCCCCTCCTCCTAGTCACTGGTTCATCAAATTCTCATTTCTTGCTAGTAAAAACCAGAATTTCTCCTGTGGGGCAGTGTTTCCAGAAAATTCCCATAATAATCAATACATTTGGAAACCTCAGGAGAATTCGGCTGGTTGGGACAGCAAAAGGATAAAACTTTATCTGGAAGACCCAGCAAAGAAATGAAGCCTTGGCTCAATTCTTTGTCACTGTGTGGTCGATATTATTCTCATCTACAGATGATTAAACTGAAACTTACAACACTGTCATCAACTCAAAAATATTTAACATTCTGCAGAGGCAACATTTAATACGAATGAACAACAGGTAAGTTTTGGAGTGTGTGTACTCAGTCGCATCTGACTCTGTGGGTTGTAGCCTGACAGATTCCTCTGTCCATGATATTCTCCAGGCAATAACAGAGTGAGCTGCCATTTTCTATCCAGGCAATTGTCCCTACCGTGAGGTCAAACCCGCATCTCCTGTCTCCTACATGAGTGTACTAACTTTAGTCGTGTGCAACCCAGTGGCCCAAAGCCCGCCAAGCTCCTCTGTCGGTGGGATTCTCCAAGCAAGAATACAGGAGAGGGTGGCTATGCCCTCCTCCAGGGGACCTTTCTGACCCAGGGATGGAACCTGCATCTCTTACATCTCCTTCACTGGCGGTCTGTTTTTTTGCCACTAGCACTGCTTGGTAAGCCCAGTGAGCTCTGGAGCAGGGGACTCCAAATACCAGTTATTCGCTCATTGTACATTCTTGGGGTGGATGGATCAGAAGATCCTAGAGGAGGAATCAGCACAGGTGGTTATGGAGCTGGGGACTTGGGCAAGCCAGTCTTTGTCAATCAGTAAAGCCATGTCTCAGATGGACTGAAGATCTGGGGGAAACCTCCTCTCTTGGGAAGACCATCTTCAAGATTTCCACAGCTGAAGATGCAGAGTTTTGGGGTTGGTTACAATTCCATTGCCCACCCCTTCCCACCAGGGCAAGTCCATGGACCCAGCTCTACCTGGATCTCCCTTCTCTCCCCGGGGGCCTTCTCTCCCATCTCGTCCATCACGACCAGGCAAGCCGCCCTCCGGGGGCTACACATAACCAGGGTACAGGCATTGGCCAGTGTTTTCTGGGAATAGAACGTGATTTCTGCTTCCAGGGACCTCCAGGGCTGTGCGAGCAGGAGCAGCACGGAGAGAGGGGGAAGCATGTCCTAGGCAGAGGAACAGAGAGAGGGGCTGCTCTTGGTCCAAGGACGAGGATGAGGGCTGGCCCAGCTCCTGGAGGGCAGGAGAAGCCCTTCCCCCATCTCCCCTCCCATCCTCTGGGGCCCAGAGCAGCAGGGCTCTGAAAGCAGTTTAGGCAAAGTTAGGATAAGGTCTGGCCAGAAAGGACATGAGCGGACCAGCCGGGCCTCGGCCCTGCTCTGCCAGCACATGAATCTACTCTCAGATGCTCTGTGTCATCCCTCTCTGGGCTTGTCATCCCTGCCAGGGGCACTTGGCCAGGATGTGAGAATTCCTCACAGAGGCCATTGTCACACCAGGAGGGACTCACTGAGGGCCCTCAGGTGGGGCCCTTCCCTCTCTGGGCCTCTTTATCCCTTTTTATATCAGTAAGTCCGTTGCTTTACCTCTTACAATGCTGGCTTGTTTCCTCTCACTTGCTCCTCTGGACAGGCTAGGACTGGAGTCTGCAGTGCTATCTCAAAAAGAAAAGCCAGAGTGAGAATGCTTGGTAAGGTCTGTCCTGAGCACAGAATGGAGCATAACTGCTTATTTTCCAGGATTTTTCATTCCTGGGTTCCACCAGGAAAGTTCCTGGCACACCTAGAGTCCTGCCCAGGCCTCCTGAGAGGACTTGGGACAGGGGCCTCACGGAAGAGGGGGACCTGTGAGACGCGTGCCATCACGGGGAGGCCGGCTTCAGAGGAGGAAAGCCAATGTCCAACAGAGCTTCCAGTCACCATCAGAAAGTGACTCAGGAGCGAGATCAGGGTGGAGTGCAGGACATGGGTCACTGCCAGTGCTGGGCTTCTTTCCTCTCTCAGAAAGAAACTGTAAAGTTTTGAGCATGGAAAAGAACCATGGGAGGTGCAGAGATCTGGAAGAAATCCTGAGGAACCTGTTCAAAGGACCAAGGGTTGCCAAGCAGGCTGATGTAGTGGGAGGGAAAGGTTTCCTGGCCAGAGAAGTGCTTCCTTCCAAGAGGAAGATGACATGCACTTTCCATGGGACGGTCAGACAATGGCATTAGAGGTCTGGCTGGACATCACATCCAACTCTCCCCTCTTTCTGTCCTGGAAACATCTCCCACCAAACAAAGGAGCAGAGTGAAGTGCACCCCCTATTAGCCCATTTTCTCTCATCTCCAACACTGCACCTCCTAGAGAAGGTCTACACACACCCTGCCTTCTTCAACCACCCACATAGGCAGGGAGATAGTCACCAGACATTGGAAAACAAGAGGCAAGGACAGAGACACTCACAGTTGTTTCCTGTAGGGCTCCAGCACGTCCAGGCAAATTAGAGTTCCTGGGCGAGAACTGGCTCCTTATACCTGTCCTGTAACCCGACTCTCAGCCCCAGTTTCGTGAAAACTCTCTTCAAGAAGTAGGGTAATTTCCTTCCTTATTGACTCACTCAATTGCACCCTCACCTGGGTTCTGGACTCCTGCCACTGAAATTCATAGGACTACACACACCTTAGAGTTCACAGAGCACCCTCAGCCCAGGATCACATCAGGACCTCACTGCAGCCCTGCGAGGAACGGGGCAGCATCCGTGTCGCTGTTTCACGGATGTCCAGGGATCCAAGGTTCAGAGAAGACCAGCAAGCTGCCCAATGACCTAGAGCTCTTGTGAAGGCAGGCTGCCCCTGCAGAGTCCAAGAAACAGCACCCACTGCGCCCACTTCTCTTCCACCTTCATCTCAACGTTAGTGCTCAGACGCTAGGAAAGGGCTGGGAGCTGCTTGGCCAAACTGAGCAAAGTGGGGCAGGTGAAGGGCTGCTGAGGCAACAGCCTGTGGGAGACAGCGTCTGGGGGACCTGCCGTCTGCCAGGGGTCCCTCTTTTGCTTTCTGCTGTAGATCTAGGACAACTCTCCACTTGCCTCAAGATGGCTTCCTATGCTCTCTGTTCAACCCCTGCCCAGCCCTCCTTCACTCACATGACTATCCAGTTCTCTTAATTACAGGGTTTAATGGTAATCACCTACATACTTGCTGCCCCAGACACTGGTTTCCCTGGGAAATAGTGAACAAACTGACGTCAACGCTCTGTTAGACTGGTGGCTTCCTCCCTCAAGCATGAAAATTGCGTCCATGCCCTTCCTGTTCTCGCTGAACATGGTTGCGCTAATGCGCTAAGATCCTTCTTTTCAGGACACATAAGATTCGTTATCTAATAAGCCATGGACGTCTTTGCCCCTGTCTCCCAGTTCTTGCTTCAGTCTCAAGGCTGGGCATCAATGCGCGTGCACAGCCGCAGGGTGCAGCCCAACAATTGGTGAGTCAGCCAGAAAGCTACAGAAAATCCTGTGAGTTCTGAGATGTTGGAGAATGGGGACAGGGAAGGGAACATTGTGGGGATAATCCCGGGGTTCATTCCCCTAGCATGTGGGTTCCTGTGAGAGAGATCTTTCTCTTCCATGAAACTGATGACATCCTATTAACCTCAATTTCTCTCCAGTTTGAAAGTAGCAGCCTGGGCTTGTGCTTCACCTGACTGCCTGGGGAGGGCTTGTGATACTGGCAAAACACAAGAGCCTTTCTGGTTTTATTTTTTTCTACAAAATACAAACATACCCCTGACCCACCACCCCTAAACAATTACAAGCTTAGGGACACTAACTGGAACAGCTTGCAAACTGGCCATGGTTGGTTACCCTGAAGGGTTTGGTTGGGACCTGTGGCAATGATGAAATAGAAAGAGTGCCCTCTGGGCTTCTGGTCCCAGGTGTGGGAGGGGGCAGCGCAGGGATATGGTGTCAAGGAACAAAGCTCCGTGCAGCCTACATGCTTTACAACAGGTGGAAGCTGTTACAGTGGGCCTACTCGAGTTGCTGAGCAATGCAGAGAAACACCGGTCAGTGGCCACGAGGTTCAGGAAAGGGCTGATAAAAATGCCATACCCTGGCATTTCCGCATGTCCTACAGCCCTACTCCTGCCAGGCTACAGAAGGACGAATGGACTGAGTAAGCAACAACTGATACAGGAAACCCACTGTCTCAACCTGTGAACCAAGAGGCTAGTTTAAGTCACAGAGCTTGTCATTAAATAGTCCAGGAGCAGTCAGCACAGGGCGTACCTGCATCGTGTTAACCCAGAGGCAAACTAGTCAACATCATTGGAGTTCAACTGTTGACCACCCAAGTATCATTGCCAGCTAACGATCAGGAGAATAACTCACTTTTGCCCTTGCCACAGGATCTGTCCCCAGGGGAACATACTGTAAGTGGCCCTGGGACTATAACTGGCAGGGAAGTCCCAGGTGTTTTGGGTTTGCTGCCCTGTGGGGATTAAGGCTAGAAAGGAACTTACAGATTTCATCTGGACCCTGGTAAGAAGACTAAGAAATTAATCTCGGTCTCCTACTAAAGAAAAACACCATTAATTTTGTGTCCTGTTACCCCCCGGCCCCCTCCAGTGTTTGACATTGGCTGAAGAGGACAGAGGTTGGACAGCATAATGGTACTGCAGCCCAGGACAAAAATCGTAGTCAAGGGTGTTAATATGTCACAGTGCTGTTACTGCTTTTCTTTTGCTAATGGTCAGGATCTTCCCTGCAATGAGTCTTGAGTCTTTAGACAGCTTATATTTCATGGCTGGTCTGAGTGGAGGGCTCTGTTTGCAGGCAGAGCAACAGTGATGACCTTAGTCCAAAATGAACCTGATGGCTGGGTCTACAGCGATATGCTGCTGTTGTCCTCAGGAATCCCATGAAAAACTGACCTGATAAATGCCTGTCTCCAAAGGCTGCTACCTTCTGGACTCACTATTCACTAGCTGTGGTTGTCTGTGTTGCATTTGTGGTATCTGTTTGTGGTACACCTCTATACATCTGAGCCAGGAAAGGTGCGGAAGAGGGGTTGACCAAGATATCAAGGGGGTATGAAGGTTATGTAGGGGTGGAGTGTATGTCAGCCCATTCAAGATGGCTGTTCTGCTTTTTCTACACCTCCCTGCTTGACCAGTCCCTGCTCCACTCACAGGTCTATCCAGTCCTCTTAAATATAGGGCTTAGTGAGTAACTGCCTTCATGCTGGCTACTGCCCTAGCTGCAGATTTCCCTGGTAACAGTGAATCATAAGGAGACACTTTGACACTTCTCCCCAGTGTCAAAAATTGCTGCCATTGCCTATCTGCTATAAATGGTGGCATGTCACTCTAGGAGTTTCTGTTTCAAAAATGTAAGATGCCCGGTCCAATAACTACTGATGCCTTTGTTGCTGTCTCTTCCTCTTACTTCAGTCTTAAGACAGGGCATCTGCAAGGCACAAGGGCCTGTGAGGTCCATCCCAACAGCAGTGGGCAGGTTGCTTTGGTTTTGGTCTCTGGGAACTGTCAGGGAAGGTCTGGCATTGAAGCCTTCTGCCAGAGCATTCTGGGTGTTGAGCTCTTTGCTTCTAAAACCATAACCAGGGCAGGAAAAAGGAGACATGGCCATCAGAAGAAGTAAGATTCCGCTGTTTCCCCCTGACCCATCAGGCAGAGGGCAATGTCTCTGAGGCCAAATTGTGGGCGTTCAATTTATACCTTTCATCTCGTCCTTGCAAACTAGGTGCAAATTCAGAGAAACTGTCCATACCAGGCTAGGAGTGGCTTCTCCATTGGTTGGCTAGAATAGAGGGCTCCTCATATAGTACTGCTTATCTTGTCCTTTCATTTCCTTAAAGTTGACATCTTAGCATTTCTCATTTTTTGATTCTTAGGGGAAATAGTGATCTGCCTTCATTTCACTACCCAGAGTACTCAAGTCCTCATGTATACAGGCATTCCTTAAAACCTTTCCCCTTCTGCTAAGAGCTGGGATCCAAATGAAAAATCCCCTTCTCTGGCTCAGACGGCTTTCCTGGGTTTAGGCACGGATTGAAATTCATGTGTTCAGTGAATTCATGCTTTCAGTGGGCATATGTCCACTTGATATGACTACAAGCTCATCCCTTACGTACAAATGTTCAGAAATAAGCAGTCACGATGTCCTGAAGAAACGCATCTGAGATAGAATCACCAGTCTTTCTTCAGGCTGTAGTGGGAGTGACACTTTTCCTTTGAGGCTGAATTTCCATTCCTTCCATGCAGAACAGAAGAACACAGGGTCTTGCAAACCAGTTGAAGCAGGATCATAGGTTTTTGGATACAAATGACTCTTTCAGAGACTCAGATATACCCCAAACCACTATCTTCTTACCTTTTGGAGAACAATGGTCCTCAACCAGCGATAATTTTGTCTCAGCCCCAACCAAGGAAGAGCCCAATGAACTGAGATGATTAGGTTACCCCAAAGGGTAGGGGAGGCTGGATTTGGGGCAGAGTTTGTATGGGCTTCTAGGGCTCTCAAACCCAAGATCCTGGTAACCAGTGTACCTCTGTTTCATAATCACTTACTTCAGAACTTACCAGAGAAATGATCTGTTCTTGTACCTTGGAGATAAGGAATAAAGGAATAAACCACATGCCCAACCAGCCTGATCCCTCATTGTTTATGCACATTCCTCCTTGACCATCCATTCAAATGAGGCTGTACCACTCAGCCACTCAAGGCCACATGTATTCCCAAGGAATGAACGTTAACTGCCAGGAGCCAGCATGGGAGATCCCACCCATGACAAGGTCATGCGGGACTCAAGGGAATCCCTGGGCCATCCGACCCATGACAAGGTCACGCGGGAGAGTCCTGATGAGCAAGGCCTCAGGACTCGACAGATCCCATGGACCTGCTCGAGCATCTACCCCCAAACCAGAATCTGTCTGTCTTACTATTTTATGTCTTTCACCAACTCTTCTGACAATAGCAGGGAGCTGTCCCTCGACCACATTTCTCTGGAAAGAGTTAGGGCTTTAGTTTGTAAATCTCCTGGGGATGAAAGGAGTGTTTCAAACCCCCTGTTAGCATTCTAGCTTACTGGGCAAGTTTATCCAGACTCTTGCAACATTGTTGAGCCTATGCTTGCTGCCAAGTTCTCATATCCCTTATCCATTGTGTTCCTGGGAGTACATATAGTTAAGATATAGATATAACAAGCAGCAGCCTTAGCAGGAGCAACATTAGACTTTGAGTTAATAAGTTCTTTCTTTGCTGTAACCCGCTGAATCTTTGCTCCATAAAAATGTAACTCTGTACTTTAAGGGTGACGCAGGCTAAGAATTTAAGAAGAAACACTTTAAGGAAGAATCATTGTTCTGGCTGGCCAACATTTATCAAAAAGAGGCCATGGAATATCAACAGGCCTCTGGAACAGAGGATGATGTGCAGAAAGGGGGACTCTTGTGGAAGGGAACCTGATATCGATAAAAGTTATTACTGTTGGAATGTTAAGTTGACTCTGCATTTTCACCTTGCTGTATGTATAACTCAGGGTATAAAAGCCCTGAGAAGAATAAAGTAAATGGGCCTTGCTCACTGAAGAAGCTTGGTCACCCTGTGTCTCTTTCCTATCTCATTCTTTATCTATCTTTCTTCATTCACCAACGTCGTCCATTCTGAGGATATCTCTGGACTCTGCTGAGGCCGGACCTTGGCAGTTAACTACTAGGATTTGAGTAAATGCTGTCTCAAACACCCCAAAGGGAAGCAAGAGAAACATGTCTTCTTGAGAGTTCAAGAAAGGTGGTGGGGATGGAGGGTGGAGGGTGGGGGAAGGTTAGTACAAAGGTACAAAAAACCTCCAACAACTGGTGGCCCAGTGGTTGGGCTTCCTGGGTTTCACAGCTGTGGCCTGGGTTCAATTCCTGGTCAGGAACTGAGATCCCCTAAGCCACATGGTACAGCCAAAAAAGAAAAACAAGGCTTCTCCCCAGTACCCTCTTTTGAAGTCCCTGTAACTCATAGCTTATTGGTTTCTTTCTTTTGTTTTTGGCCATGAAGCAAGGTATGGGGGATCCTAGATCCTGACCAGCAATGGAACCCATATCTCCTGCACTGGAAGCAGGAAGTCTTAATCACTGGACCACCAGGGACACTCCCTCATAGCTTATTGGGTAGTATAACATTTATATAAAGCCTGATCTGTATAGGTTGCTTACTTTATTTGTTGATAGTCTGAATGTGACTTCCTCTGCTGCTGATGCTGCTAAGTCGCTTCAGTCATGTCCAATTCTGTGCAACCGCATAGACAGCAGCCCACCACACTCCTCTGTTCCTGGGATTCTCCAGGCAAGAATACTGGAGTCTAACTCTTCATGACCCCAGGGACTGTAGCCTACCAGGCTCCTCCGTCCATGGGATTTTCCAGGCAAGAGTACTGGAGTGGGGTGCCATTGCCTTCTCCAATGGCTCCTTCTAGATTAACTATTTTCTTTCTTGCTGTGTCTTTGATCACTAGATACATTTTCCCCCTTTTTATATGAACTATCCCTTATGTTCAAGCTGGTTTTAGAAAAGGCAGAGGAACCAGAGATCAAATGCCAACATCTGCTGGATCATCGAAAAAGCAAGAGTTCCAGAAAAACATCTATTTTTGCTTTATTGACTATGCCACAGCCTTTGACTATGTGGATTACAATAAACTGTGGAAAATTCTGAAAGAGGTGGGAATACCAGACAACCTAACCTGCCTCTTGAGAAATCTGTAGGCAGGTCAGGAAGCAACAGTTAGAACTGGACATGGAACAACAGACTGGTTCCAAATAGGTAAAAGAGTATGTCAAGGCTGTATATTGTCACCCTGCTTGTTTAACTTATATGCAGAGTACATCATGAGAAACGCTGGACTGGAAGAAACACAAGCTGGGATCAAGATTGCCAGGAGAAATATCAATAACCTCAGATATGCAGATGACACCACCTTTATGGCAGAAAATGAAGAGGAGCTACAAAGCCTCTTGAAGAAAGTGAAAGAGGAGAGTGAAAAAGTTGGCTTAAAGCTCAACATTCAGAAAACGAAGACCATGGCATCCAGTCCCATCACTTCATGGGAAATAGATGGGGAAACAGTGGAAACAGTGTCAGACTTTATTTTTGAGGGCTCCCAAATGACTGCAGATGGTGACTGCAGCCATGAAATTGGAAGACGCTTACTCCTTGGAAGAAAAGTTATGACCAACCTAGATAGCATATTCAAAAGCAGAGACATTACTTTGCCGACTAAGGTCCGTTTAGTCAAGGCTATGATTTTTCCTGTGGTCTTGTATGGAAGTGAGGGTTGGACTGTGAAGAAGGCTGAGCGCCGAAGAATTGCTGCTTTTGAACTGTGGTGTTGGAGAAGACTCTTGAGCGTCCCTTGGGCTGCAAGGAGATGCAACCAGTCCATTCTGAAGGAGATCAGCCCTGGGATTTCTTTGGAAGGAATGATGCTACCGCTGAAACTCCAGTACTTTGGCCACCTCATGCAGAGTTGACTCATTGGAAAAGACTCTGATGCTGGGAGGGATTGGGGGCAGGAGGAGAAGGAGATGACCGAGGATGAGAGGGCTGGATGGCATCACGGACTCGATGGACGTGAGTCTGAGTGAACTCCGGGAGATGGTAATGAACAGGGAGGCCTGGTGTGCCTGGGGTCGCAAAGAGTCGGACACGACTGAGCAACTGAACTGACTGACTGACTGATTCCATTCAAAATTATTCTACCAGTCCGTAAGCTGTCCTGTGTCAAAGCTATCTGAAACAGTAGTGCAAAAAAAAATCCTGGTCTGAAACTGGCAATATGGGTATTATTTCATCCAGAGTCTACACAGTCTATATGGTTCATTGTTCTCTAGTGTTGACTATAGTCATCAAGGACAACATCCCATAATCAAACTGACCCTGTTGCTTACATTCTCAACAATGTCCTCATGTGACTTCATTTTTTACCGTGAGGTGAATATCCAGTGCAGGTCCCTTCCCCACCAGTGAATGCACCAAACCAAGCTTTCCTCCATTGGTAGAAGATACAGAAAAATTTATTTTTATTTAATCCTTCACATTGTAAGATATAACTTGTAAAAACTGGTTAGAAAAATACTTGATATAAAATATTGATTCAAAATTGCTAGCTCAGATTATCTCTACCTTGATCCTGAAAGATAATGAAAGAGAAATTCAAGCATACTTGGATTCTAGTCTCTGAAATGCAAAAATTTCTTTTTTTCAAACTGAAATATATTTGACATAGAGCACTGTGTATATTTCAGATGTACAACATATTAATTTCATATATTTATATATTGGAATATGATTGCCATTGCAGTGATAATAAGCACCTCTATCATAAAACAGTTATAATTTCTTTTTAGTGGATAGAATATTCGGTTCTGGTCTCTCAGTTTCATTACAATAGGATATTGTCTATATTCACTAGGTATTTGATCTCTAGGACACATTTACTACTTGTTGCAAGTTTGTGCACTAAAAAAAAAAAATATTCTAACTCTTCTCTCTGTCATCCCCTAGTAATCATTTACTCTGTTTTTTGAATTTGTTCTTTTCTAGATTCCATGTATAAGTAATATCTTAGAGTATTTTTCTTTCTTGGTCTGACTTATTTCACGTAGCATAATGTCCTCAAGATCCATCCGTGTTATTGTAAATGGCAGGATATACTTCTTTCTCATGGCTGAATAATATTCCATTGCACTTACGTGTATCATTTCAGTTCAGCTGATCAGTCATTTCTGACTCTTTGAGACCCCATAGACTGCAGCACGCCAGGCCTCCCTGTCCATCACCGATTCCTGGAGTTTATTCAAACTCATGTCCATCGAGTCAGTGATGCCATCCAACCACCTCATCTTCTGTTGTCCCCTTCTCTTTTTGCTTTCAATCTGTCCCAGCATCAGGGTCTTTTCAAATGAGTCAGCTCTTCCCATCAGGTGGCCAAAGTATTGGAGTTTAAGCTTCAACATCAGTCCTTCTAATGAATATTCAGGACTGATTTCCTTTAGGAGGGACTGGTTGGATCTCCTTGCAGTCCAAAGGACTCTCAACAGTCTTCTCCAACACCACAATTCAAAAGCATCAATTCTTGGATGCTCAGCTTTCTTTATAGTCCTACTCTCACATCCATACATGACTACTGGTAAAACCATAGCCTTGTCTAGATGGATCTTTGTTGGCAAAATAATGTCTCTGCTTTTAAGTATGCTGTCTAGGTTGGTCATAACTTTCTTGCAAAGAGCAAGCATCTTTTAATTTCATGGCTACCGTTACAATCTGCAGTGATTTTGGAGCCTCCAAAAATAAAATCTCTCACTGTTTTCATTGTTTCCCCATCTATTTGCCATGAAGTGATGGGACCTGATGCCATGATCTTCGTTTTCTGAATGTTGAGCTTTAAGCCAACTTTCTCACTCTCCTCTTTCATTTTCATCAAGAGGCTGTTCAGTTCTTCTTTGCTTTCTGCCATAAGGGTGGTGTAATCCTCCTATCTGAAGTTATTGATATTTCTCCCAGCAATCTTGATTTCCACTTATGCCCTTTCCAGCACAGCGTTTCTCATGATGTACTCTTCATATCAGTTAAATAAGCAGGGTGACAATATACAGCCTTGATGTACTCCTTTTCCTAGTGGAACCAGTCTGTTGTTACATGTGCAGATCTAACTGTTGTTTCCTGACCTGCATATAGATTTCTCAAGAGGCAAGTCAGGTGGTCTGATAGTGCCATCTCTTTCAGAATTTTCCACAGTTTGTTGTGATCCACACAGTCAAAGGCTTTGGTGTAGTTAATAAAGCAGAAATAGATGTTTTTCTGGAACTCTCTTGCTTTTCGATGATCCAATGGATGTTGGCAATTTGATCTCTGGTTCCTCTGCTTTTTCTAAGTCCAGCTGGAACATCTAGAAGTTCATGGTTTATGCACTGTTGAAGCCTGGCTTGGATAATTTTGAACATTATTTTGTTAGCATGTGAGATGAGTGCAGTTGTGTGGTAGTTTGAACATTCTTTAGCATTGCCTTTCGTAGGAATTGGAATGAAAACTGACATGTTCCAGGCCTGTGACCACTGCTGAGTTTTCCAAATTTGCTGGCATATTGAGTGCAGCACTCTCACAGCGTCATCTTCTAGGATTTGAAATAGCTCAACTGGCATTCCATCACTTCCTCTAGCTTTGTTCATAGTGATGCTTCCTAAGGCCCACTTGACTTCACATTCCAGGATGTCTGGCTCTAGGTGAGTGATCACACCAAGGTGGTTATCTAGGTCATGGAGATCGTTTTGTATAGTTCTTCTGTGTATTCTTGCCACCTCTTCTTCATATCTTCTGCTTCTGTTACGTCCACACCATTTCTGTCCTTTATTGAGCCCATCTTTGCATGAAATATTCCCTTGGTATCTCTAATTTTCTTGAAGAGATCTCTAGTCTTTCCCATTTATTGTTTCCCTCTATTACTTTGCATTGATCACTGAGGAAGGCTTTCTTATCTCTCCTTGCCATTCTTTAGAACTCTGCATTCAAATGGGTATATCTTTCCTTTTTCCGTTGCCTTTAGCTTTTCTTCTTTTCTCAGCTATTCGGGCTCCTCAGACAACCATTTTGCTTTTCTTTTTCTTGGGGATGGTCTTGCCCAGTGAACAATGTTTGTGACAATGTCACAAACCTCCATCCAGAGTCCTTCATGTACTCTATCAGATCTAACCCCTTGAATCTATTTGTCATTTCCACTGTATAATATTAAGGGATTTGATTTAGGTCATACCTGAATGGTCTAGTGGTTTTCCTACTTTTTCAATTTAAGTCTGAATTTGGCAATAAGAATTTATGATCTGAGCCACAGTAAACCCCGGTCTTATTTTTGCTGACTGTATAGAGTTTTTCCATCTTTGGCTGCAAAGAATATCAATCTGATTTTGGTATTGATCTACAAGCAGGTCTAGTGGTAATGAATTCCCTCTGTTTTTTTTGTTTAGAAAAGACATTATCTCTTTCTTTGAAAAGATTATTGTTTCTGGGTAAAGTACTCTCGGTTTGAATTGTTTTCTTTCAGTGCTTTGAATATATTATGGCCTTTCTCCTGAACCACAAGGTTTTGCTGAAAAATCTGCTGATGGTATTTTGGGAGTTCTCTTATATATGACAAGTAGCTTTTCTATTGCTACTTTCAAAATTCTCTTTGTTCTTGATTTGATAATTTAATTATAATATGTCTCAGAGTAATCTGCTTTGGGTTGATGCTATTTGGTGTCATTTGAGCTTTATTAGTCTTGTTGTCCATTTTTCCTCCCAAGATTTGGGAGGTTTTCAGCCATTTCCTCCTTAAATATACTGCTCCTTTTATTTCTCTTCCATCTCTGAGACTCCCATAATGTGTACCGCAGTCCCTTGATGGTATTCCATAAATCATGCAAGATTTTCTTAAGAGAAAATATTAAGAGCAAGTGAGAATTCAAATTATGCTAGAGAAAAAGAGTAAAGAGTGTGAAAAATATAGGAAGATTGTGGGTAAAGAATATAAGATAAAGGAGGCTTGTGAAATCAAGAATAACTCTCTAGAGAAATAAATTTATTGAATTGAAAATAAGAAAGGATGAGGCAGTGGAGAGAATAGTTTAGGGGAAAAACAGCAAATGATAAGTGAGAAGAAAGCATATATTCAAAGAAATGAACAACATAGAAGTATTTATACATAGAAACATCACAATATAAATAGAGAAAAGAGGAAGAAGAGAAAAATGTGAAAAACACTAAAACTGCAAAAATGTTCATCAGTAAAAACACAAAGCAGAAGACCTATAACACTGTATAAGCATAAAGGGAAGAAGAGATGATGGGAGAAGCAGAAATGATATATAAAACACAAAGGAATATGTGAGCAAATGTCATCTCTACAGATAACTAGCCCAGATTAGTAAATGATGAAGAAATAGATAAGCAATAATGGAAGAGATGTTAAAGGGAACAGAGTAAATGTAAGACCTAGAGACACCTGCATCCCTATGATGAACAAAATGGACCTAAGGACAGACAGTAAAGAGAGGTCAAGAATTCGAGGATAGCAGTGAAATGCCAATTATTTCTCAATGAAACAAAAATATGGCAAAAAGAATTAGGGAATTGAAAGGAAATTATGATGTTTTCTGTGCACAGGAAAATGCAGAAATGAATTAAAAGAGCAAAAATAGTGTAAGAGAACACAAGTGAAAGCAAAGCAATTGAAAAAAATAAACCCATGTGAGGCTATCAAGGGGGATAGTTTAAGAAATAAAGTCCCATGGGCGGAAAAACCTGGTGGGCTGCAGCCCATGGGGTCGCTAAGAGTCGGACACCGCTGAGCGACTTCACTTTCACTTTTCACTTTCATTCAATGGAGAAGGAAATGGCAACCCACTCCAGTGTTCTTACCTGGAGAATCCCAGGGACGGGGAAGCCGGGTGGGCTGCCGTCTATGGGGTCACACAGAGCCGGACACGACGGGAGCGACTTAGCAGCAGCAGCGGCCGCAGCAGCTCAAGAAATGACAGAGATGCCAAAGAGAATTAAAATGAGCTACAAATAAAGGGTGTAAAGCAATTAGAATATAAATAGTAGACTGTTATGGGCCAGGCACACTTCTAAACAATTTACCTGTAATAATTTATTTAATCTTCACACAACTTTATGGGAGAATTAGATTTATTCCTATTTTACAGATAGGAATGCTGAAGCAAAAAGAGAACAAGTATCTTGCCGAAGGTCATATATCTACTAAGTGATAGAGCCGAGGTTTAACCCAGAAAACCTGTCTTAGAAACAGCTCTTCTAACACTGTGCTATGACAACTCAAAGAAAAGAGAATAGAATAAAACCAGAGGAAAAAAATTTTTTAATGGAGCCATGTGGGTGAGAAAAGGAAGCATGAAAAAGACTAAGAAAAGGTGTGTAATGTGGTAAAAGTAAATAAATAAAACAATGCTGGAAAAAATGAAAGAAAAGAAAACAATGATAACGGATGAAAAAACAGAACATATATAGAAAAAACTGAGAAAAATGTGACAATGAGCATCAAAGGAGAAAAAATAAGAATTTCTGAAGTCTGCCTTCATTATTCCCTGTAGGAGTTGAAGCAGAAGTGACTCATGTGAAAGGGATTCCTTTCCCCAGTGCAGGTGGGACGTGAATAAGAGGCTACAGCTGTGAGGAGTACTTCCCAGGCGGCTCAGTGATAAAGGAGCCACCTGCTAATGCAGGAGACCTGAGGTTCAGTCCCTGGGTCAGGAAGATTCCCTGGAGAAGGAAATGGCAACCCACTCCAGGATTCTTTCCTGGAAAACCCCATAGACAGAGGAGAGGCCTAGCAGGCTACAGCCCGTGAGACTGCAAACAGTCAGACACAACTTAGGGACTAAACAGCCGCAGAAGCAGCTGGTGAGGAAATGTCAGCCCTACGCTTGTAAGGAACAGGGGGTGTTACATTTCCCATGTGATTATCATATTACCTGCACTGGCCATTATGCGCTCTGGGGTGAATCTCTGAGATGGTGTTAAGATAATGGACAAATTATTTGCTGCAGCAGATTATTCTGCTACTGATTTATTGTGACAGCTGCCAAGGGAAATAACCCTGTAGGGACACAGACTTTTCCAGAAATAAACATGGCGTTCACAGCAAACCAGGGATCAGAAACAGGAATGGAGATCAAGCTCTTCTGATGAAACAGTGAGTTAACTAGCAAGTTTCAGCATATCAGCCTGGTAGAGCGCAGTGCAACACTTTAAATTATGATTTAAGAGGACAGTATAAACATGAAAATGACATATTAGTGTTCAAAACAAAACAAAAAACAGGCTCTAAAGTCTTGCTTAAAAGTTGATCGCAATTATTTCAGAATACACATCCAGGTGATTAGAGACTAAGGGAAATGTATACTATTTCTGATTATAGATGATTCATAATTTGTTCAATTAAAACATTCTTTATGGGCCATGGGGAAGGGGTAGAGTTGTAGTTTGGGGTTAGCAGATGCAAGCTATTATATACAGACCAGATAAATAAGAAGGCAATGGCACCCCACTCCAGTACTCTTGCCTGGGAAAATCCCGTGGGTGGAAGAGCCTGGTAGGCTGCAGTCCATGGGGGTCACAAAGAGTCCGACATGACTGAGTGACTTCCCTTTCACTTTTCACTTTCATGCATCGGAGAAGGAAATGGCAACCTACTCCAGTGTTCTTGCCTGAAGAATCCCAGGGACGGGGGAGCCTGGTGGGCTGCCATCTATGGGGTCACACAGAGTTGGACACGACTGAAGTGACTTAGCAGCAGCAGATAAATAAGAAACTCCTACTTTATTGCATAGGGAGATATATTCAATACCCTATGATAAACCATGATGGAAAGTAGGGGAAAGAATATGTGTGTATATATGTACATATATATATATATACACACATATACACATATATATGTATTCAGCTATATATATAGCTGAATCCCTTTGCTATACAGCAGAAATGAATACAACACTGTAAATTCAATACACTTTAATTTTAAAAAAAGCCTTTAAATGATATGGTCTCTTAAATAAAAAGTATAATAGAAAAGAAAGAAAAACAATAAATTTGCCAAATACTTCTATCATGAAAAATATCAGTTTCCTCTGATATCATTAGTGGTACTGTCTAAATTACATGAGTAGAACTGCTGCATTACAAACTGTGAAAAGAAATAGTATCTTTAAAAAGTAAATAATAAAAATATCTTTGACCATGAAAGTACTAAGTTGACTGGCATTACATTTCCTTTCAAAACTAAAGCAAAAACCATTGGTAAATAATTTATCATCTCTAATAGAAGGAAGCGTATTAATTTACTTAAAACCCAAACATTTTACTGATATTCTGTTCTGAAAAGAATTATAATATGAAAATTTACACAAAGGAGATGAAAAACATTTTGAATATGCCTCCTTTAATGACTTTTGGGGAACAGTTTGGTATGATGGCAGACCACCCTGTTTCTAAGCCTCATTGTTACCAGTGATAACAGGTAAGTTACAATCCAAATGCCAGGATTTTTTCATCTTTGTTTATGGACTAGCATATTTGCCCACCATATACATCTATCTAGTGGTGTGCTGGCAAAGTAGCTCATCGAAGTAAAAAGTACTTCTTCATAGTGTTTTCTAATTTTCATGCATTTAATCTACAAATGGATTAATGACCAGCTTTTAAAATTTCTGAATGTGTCCTTAAGAGTTACTATTTGCCAACTCCCCAGAACACTACTGCTAAAAAAAAAAAATGGTATCATGGGTTTTCCAGTTTTTGTTCTCCTTTCTGAGTTCACAGAAAAGTCTGGTTATACCAACAACTTTAAATTTTAAAAATCCAAGGATGACATGATTATTGAGTGTTTGAGCATATTTTAAAAGAATCTTCAGCTGATCAAAAGCATTCTTCGAGGTCTTAATCTATGCCAGCAGAGTTTCTTTTCAAGTGAGGTTTATGCTATTCACATGCATGATTAACTCCAAATAAATGAATGGAGGTGTTGGAGAAGACTCTTGAGAGTCCCTTGGACTGCAAGGAGATCCAACCAGTCCATTCTGAAGATCAACCCTGGGAAATCTTTGGAAGGAATGATGCTGAAGCTGAAACTTTAGTACTTTGGCCACCTCATGAGAAGAGTTGACTCGCTGGAAAAGACTCTGATGCTGGGAGGGATTGGGGGCAGGAGGAGAAGGGGATGACCGAGGATGAGATGGCTGGGTGGCATCACGGACTACGATGGACGTAAGTCTGAGTGAACTCTGGGAGATGGTAATGAACAGGGAGGCCTGGTGTGATGTGATTCATGGGGTCGCAAAGAGTTGGACACGACTGAGCGACTGACCTGAACTGAACTGAGAAACATAATGTATTATGTGCTGGCTACTTCCATTCACTAGTCTCTGCATGCTATGCGACCTCACCAAAGCTCTTAAGCCAAGTACTCCTGCCAAAAATTAAACTACCTTGACAGGTTATTGATATAACTGTCCACAGTGGGTCAAGACCTCATGCTCCTTTTAGGAAATATTGTGACCCCCAAATTGAATCATGTCTCATTCACATAATATGCATTTATAATCTGCATCTAAGTTTTGCCTTTCAGACAGAAAAGAATAGAAAATACATTCAATCAATAATATGATCTATCCCATGACATTCTCTCAGTTTGTTTGGTCTATTACTTTGTATTCTGATGCTTCAGCCTCTGCCTCTCCCAGCCCATAATCTATTCTTGTGTTAATGGGTGTCTGTCTTCACTTGACCTGGCATCTCCTCATAGGCAAGAGCATACAAAACACAAAATAGGTTTCAAACTGTGGTAAGATTTCAGTGAAACAAGAGTACACAATTACCAATACATTCTACTGGGCAAATAAGTATTCTAGTTTCCTCTTGCATTTCGAGTCAAATCTAAACAAAGTGACTCTTGTGACCCAAGTATTTATCTTCTGTTTTTAATTTTGCATTTTTATACAATTTTAAAGGTTAGTTTTCACTCACAGGTATTACACCATATTGGCTGTATTCTGCATGTTGTACAACACAACTTTTAGCCTATCTTACATCCAGCAGTTTCTACCTCCAATTCCCACACCTCTATGTTGCCCTCACCCTTCTCCCGACTGATGACCAAGAGGTGAGGATGGGCAGAGAGGCAAAAGCCAGGGAGGTGGCACAGTTTGCCTATAACCCCCGGCCCTCCGCAGTCCTTCTCAAGTCAATTCAGAATTCTCTGCAGGAAAAAATGTCCCCCTTGGGCTTAACTAGGTCTAGTTGTTTTTCTTATTTGCAATAAGAACAGGCCCTAAACTCCCTTGATAAGAATGACCAGGCATGGTCTTTGTACTGGAGAGCTGTTTGCTCACTATTGTGTAACTGTTTACATTTCAGAAACTGCTAGGAATTGGGGATGTTTTCAGTAACAGGAGAAAGATCTCAGCAGGAGCCTGAGCTGCATGCTGTCTTTGTTTTCAGATGTGCTGTCCCATATACTCAGTGTGGCTGCAAGTGTGTTGGGAAGAGAGGTGGGACTTGGGGATCTATTCAGAAAGGGCCAGAGAAGTCAGTCCTCCTGGTCCCTGGGAAGAAAGGAAAGAGTGGCTAGTTTCCAGTCTGGAGGAGGAGTATTCATCACCTCTTTCCATGAGCCTGTGGTTCATTCAGGCCTCATTCCAGCTTCTGAAGTACAGATTTCATTTAAAATTTTCTTTGCAGTAGTGAGTCAATAAAATCAACTAAGCATTCAGAGGCCTTTGGTCTAAAGATTTATAAGCTGAAAGTGCAAGTTCTGGGGGTCAGATGACCTTTTACATGAGTGAGTTTCAGCATCAGTGCTCCTGATCTCGGAGGGACAGCAGTGAGTGCTCCTGAAGGGATATCTTAGTGCCCCGCCCAAGGATGGAACCTGGGTACCCTGGATGAAACCCCAGGAATCCTAGTCAACACACTCTCAGGGGCTAGAGGCTAGAAGCAAAGTGACTCCAGCTCTTTCCCCCATGTGAAAGCAAGAATGTTTCAAGGAAGCAAAAACTGTAAATAGATTAAAAGTTTACTGTTAGAGACACAGCACAATGTATGGCAGAGCACACAGAGAAACAGGTTGTATAAGACAGAAGCAAGGTAGAAATACACCCCCAGAGAGTAAGAGTATGGGCATCCTCTCTAATGAGGAGGAGTGCTATCAGGCAGAGCGAAGCTGAGACACACACGCCTAGAAGAGCGTGGGCATCCTGAATGAGGGGGAATGCAGTAAAGAAGTGACGTAAATGACTTACATAAGACAGTCTTTTAGGGTCTTTGTTACCTTTGGCCAATTATCTTGTTAATATCTTCACACCTGACTGGTCCATGGACCCTCAAAAGTTGCATGTGAAACTGTTTTCTAAGATCCCAATGCAGAGGCCTATGGGTACATGTCCATACTTACTATGGGATGGGGCCCCTCTCTTTTCGACCCCCAAGAATTCTTCCTGAGCATGTGTAGACAGGGAAGTCTTTGCTGAACTCAGGAGTGGGCACCTTATCTCTTTGCTTTAGCAGAGCTCAGCTGTTGCCACTAGCTTTGTCCTTGGATATCCAGGTGAGAATAAAGCTTGAATTTTGCTCGACTTGACAAATACCAGGGGTCCAGCCCAGAGGCTACACTATCTCCTACCTAAGTGCAGGTTCCCTTCCTCTCTGTGTCTTGGTTTCCATGACTGTAAAATGAGAAGGATTTGACTAGATTATCCCTGAGGCAGAGTGAAGATGAACATCCCTTGTCCTTCAAGGCAGGAAGAGGTTGGGGGATGAATCTGAACGTGGCTGGGCACCCTTTCTGCCTGAAACTTTAGAAGGCACTAAAATTGTAAAGATAGTACATTCTCTGATGAGCCATCCATAGTGACACTGTCACAGGAAGAAAGAGATCTGGACAGTCAAGGTCAAGGGTGAGGAGATTCTACTGGGTGTAAGGCCACTCAATAAGGCTAGAGAAGCTAGTACCTCCCTCCCAGCAAGGGGCAGCCACCATGACCTCCAAGCCCCAGGGCTACAGATTGCTCTGCTGAGAGGATTCTGGGGTTTCGGGAGAGGTCCAAACAGGGCTCTACCTGGAGGAGGCATCAATTAGAAGGGATGTGAAACCATGGGAGAGAATGAGCCCAAGCCTAGAGTGAGTGCAAGGAGAGAAGAGAGCCAGAGGTGAGGCTCCCGTTCCCCTCTGTCAGAAGAGGAGGAGAGACAAGTGAAAGAGACGAAAGGATAAGAAGATTGCAGACAGAAAATGAAAGGCAAGGAGGAGTCAGTGACCAGTGGGGTCAAATGCAGCCCATGTTTGGTGGAAGAGGAGGGCTAGACACCTGTCTTGTTGAGGAGGAGACACAGGATTTTGCAACAGGGGCATCTTGGAGACCTCCTTTTGGCCTTGCCCCTGAGTCAGCAGTCTGCCCCTCTTTTTGTGACAAGCCTTCCTGGTGTGAAGCCAGTTTCAAACTTTATTCTGATGGAGGAGTTCCCTAGGAGACCTGCCTTCTGGCCTCATATCATGGCTCAGTAGAGAAGTCATGAGCAGCCAAGGGTCACCTTTTCTTTGGAATGTTGGCAGCACACAGCCCTGGCATTGCCCCCTTCCTCCCCGGAGGGCTCAGAACTCAGATCCTGAGGCGCGTCTCAGCGCAGGCTCTGTCGTTCTAGCTTCCATCCCAATAGATCTCCATGCAGCTCTGTGGGCCTTTGTCAGTGACCCTGTTGTTTGGCTACTGGGGGCCCAGTTGGAATAGACGGGGGGCTCCCCGTGGGGTAGATGAATGTGCCCTCCTTCCTGGTGTCGGTCACGCTCAGGAAAGCAGCCTTGTTCTGGGCTGTGGCTGGCTGAGTCAAGGCCTCCTTCTCAGCTGCAGAACGTGGGGAGTGCAACTGTCCTCCAGCCTGTGTGCAGATCTACTGGGCATCCTGAAACGTTTTTTCAGAGCCTGTCGTCTTAAAGATCTCCCCGACACTCCGGCCATCGGGGAAGAGCACCGCTAGGGAAGAGGAGAGTCAGGCTGGGGATGTGGCAGCACCTAGGCCTTGTTCCAACTGGAGTCTCCAGCCTGCCACCAGGGCACCAGGGCACCAGATGGGAAGAAAGCGAGGCACTTGGTTCAGAGCAGCTCTGGCTCCATGATGTGCCCCGAGTGGTGCCGTGGTCTCCAGGTACAGGTGAGCACCTTGGAACTCAGGTGCTTACGTAAGAGGCCCAAAATTGCCCAACTGTCAAATGTAGATGAGAATCAGACCTTGCTGGATGTGCCACTAAAGCTCCCACACGCACTCTCTGTTCCTCCCCCTGTTGTATGCCAGAATCGGGTGTTTAATCAGTGTGTAAATAGTTAGGGCTTTGGCGGGGAAATGACACTGTGGAGTCCAGGGCAGTTCCTGAGAGTGAGGAAAATACAAAACAAACAGCCGCTCTCACCCTTGCATGATGACCGGGCATGTGGAGCTGTCCGAGCGGTTCTGTGCTGTGTGAAGGGGTGAGGACAAAGGGGAGGACAGGGGTGCATCTGAGAGCAGCCAAGTGCTGACCTCTGCACCAGGGGCAGTCCAGTGTTGGCTTCCATATGCTCTCAAGTGATGCTACAGCCAGTCAGCCTCCCTGGACCACTGGGCAAGGGATGACGGCATCTGAGAGCTGTTGTGGGCGTGGGAGGGCAGGGTGGGATCAGCTTTGGAGAGAGCCCTGTCTGGGCCTGAGAAGGCCATGTGTTCAGCCCCACCCTGGCAGTGGCAACACAGGAGACAAGGGAAAGTCACTTCCCTTTGCAGAGTCTCAGTCCTTATTTTTAAGGTAGAGACACAGTACATAACAGCATCCCCTATGTGCCATGTTAAGTATCTCTTCTTATTCCATCCCATCCACACCGCTCTGACTCCAGGGTCTGCATGGAAATCTTCAGGGCTCCTAAGAGGGGCTCACTGGACTGGTTCTGAACCCAGGCTGCACCCTGACCCACTGCCCTTTCCTCTGAGCAGCTTCAACAAGCAGTTGGAGACCAGATTTTCCCACAGAGTCAGGATGGCACCCAGACAGCCCTGGACAAGATCAGTGCAAGCTCGCGTGCCATGATTGGTTACATCCCATGCATCTAGGTGGGTGTGTGTGTGCATGCGTGAATATATCCATGTGTCCATCTGGTGTACATGGTCGACTCAAGGTCCATCATGATATGTGTGCATATGCGTGCATGTGTGTTCATGTATGTAGACGCTGTCAACTGACTTATGGTGTTTAGGTACACACGTGTAGCCCGCACATAAGCCTAAGTTCTCCTTTGTTTGTATCAGTCTGCATGAAGGAGTAAATAGGTGTGCAGATATGCTTGTGCAAGGAGGAAGACAAACTGCTGGAAATGCTCATCCTACTACTTCAGTACTTAGTTGACTTTAGTCCTTAGGAACCAACCCTTTGTCTCAGCCAATTAGGCCCCTTTATGCTCTGCTGCTGCTAAGTCGCTTTAGTCGTGTCTGACTCTGGGCGACCCCGTGACAGACGGCAGCTCACCAGGCTCCCCCGTCCCTGGGATTCTCCAGGAAAGAACACTGGAGTGGGTTGCCATTTCCTTCTCCAGTGCATAAAAGTGAAAAGTGAAAGTGAAGTCGCTCAGTCGTGTCCAACTCTTAGCAACCCCGTGGACTTCAGCCCACCACGCTCCTTCAGAAAACTGTTCCTTTTTTGGTTCAAAGAGGTTTGATAAGTGGTGTGCATTCAAAACTGTCATCAGGGAGAGCAGAGAAGGAGGAGGGACAGTTAGTGGAGAGTCCCAGGGCACAGGGCACTCAAGAGTGTTCTCCAGGAGGCCTCTGTGTGCTTAGAATCCAGGCTTAGGGAAGAATCTCTGCTTTAAATACCCAAGGAGATGCAGGAACAGTCCAGCACTGGCCAGATATTGGAGGCAGCCTGCTCCTGCCAGACTTCAGGGCATCTTTAGGGTGAGAAACTTGGTGGCCATACACCAAGGTCAGGACCCTACAGCCTTGAACCCCACATGAAGCATCCCACCACACTCTCAGGATCATGTCTGGATTCTCTGCTGCCCTGAGCTGTGTAGCTGCTTCTCTGGACATTTGCACACCTGGCCCCACAGAGGGAAGAAATGCATCCTGGGTTGGGTGTCTCCTTTTCTGTCATAGGAATCCACCCAGAGTAGGCTGGAGTGAAGTTCTGCTGAACTGATGACATGGACCACATCCTCCTCCTTATCTAGTGCGTCTCCTTGAGCTCCCAGAGCACGTGGGGCACAGCTCTGTCCCAGCCCTATCCTTAGCCCTGCTCCTGCCCCAGGTCTAGGTCCAGTCCCAGCCATGGCCCCAGCAAGTCCGATTTAGACCCAGCCCAGCGAACTGCAAGCCAAGCCCTGACAGACCCTGTCTGAGGTCCACCCTCAGTGCCGGCTCAGGGTCAGGTCTAGGAATTCACCTTTCTCATACTGACAGGGAGACATTCTGGAGGTGTTGTATCTGTCCCTCTAAGATCACAAACTGATGCCTGAGAGCATTGATCTTTGCAGAAGAGGGAGGCTGAGTGAAGATGGGTCCAGCATAGCCTGGAGTCACTCAGAGCTCAGGCCTCAGGGAAGGGTGTCCAGGTACAACCCATGTTGGGGGTGGGGTAAGGAGTTGGGACAGAGCCATAGGAGGCCCACCTCTGCTGACATAGCAGGCCTCTGCCGCCCATGGGATTCTCTTGTAAATAGTATCCCAAGCAGATCCGTGCACCTCACTGACACTGAACCAGATGACATTTTAATTCCAAATTCGAGGAATCTGATATAACTTCCTTCTGTGTGTGTGTTTGGGAGGGGGTAGCATGGTTATTTGAAGTTCACGGTTATCTGATGAATTGGAAAGGGAGGTTTGCTTGTCCCAAAGATCAGAAGGAAAAACTGCTTATGTTGCCCTCCAGTGAGTCATAGAGACCAGTGCCCTCCTCACTGTCCATCTGTTATTCTTTCCCGCTTCCACTCCCACCTGTAACTAGGGGGCATGCCTGAGAAGAGGGACTGAGCTGAAGAAGGTCTACTCCCCACCGCACACCCTAGTGGGGGTCTCCAGAGCTTCCTTACCTGGGACTACAGTCTCTCCCTTTGCTCCCTTTTCTCCATGATCACCTCTGACCCCCTTTAGTCCCGGGAGGCCCCTGGCACCTGAAGGTCCCTGTGCAATGGCTCCAGCAGGCCCTGGGATCAGAAAAGAGTCGTTGCATGTGTTCTGGGCACATTTTCCAGCATTTTCACCTCCCCAGTACATGGAGTGTCACACCCCCAGCAGTACACCCTCCCCCTGTGCAAATGGCCCTCGGCGCCTGGATCCTGTCCTTGCAGCCTCTTCGTACACTGTCGAATAACCCAACAACCAGCCTTCCCTGGACACAGACACTCCCTGCTGCTCACACCACCCTCTCCCTGGAGACAGACAGTTCCCAGAGCCCAACGCTGGCTCTCACCCTGGAATGCCAGCTCTGACCTGGTGGCTGATGGGGGGTGGGCACAGGGAATGTGAGCCCAGCCCCATGACCATTGCTCACCTTCTGTGCCAGCACTTCCAGGGGCTCCGGGCTCACCAGGGGCACCTCTCTCTCCTTTGAGACCTGCGGGGCCTGGGGAGCCCAGCATGCCTGGGGCACCCACTCCTCCTGCAGAAGGAACACATTGGAGAAACATGGCTGAGAGTGTGCTCAGCAGGTACCATTTCCTCAGCAGTGCCGCTTGTCACCCACAGCTCCAGGTGAGAGAGCGAGAGAGCAATCTGGGAGAACTGCTCCTGCCCGCTTGGTCTCCTCTAGGAAATTCATCAGTGTGGGAATGAGGGGGAGAGAGGCCCAGGCCAGGCCTACCAGGTAAGGAGGTCCCAGGCTTTCCAGGCACTGTGCACATACCCTGGTCCCCACCAGGGCTGCCAACATCACCCCCTCCCTTCTTCCTCCCTAACCCACCACATATCACCCTCCTACCTTTGGGCCCAGGTTCTCCTTTAGGGCCTGGTGTGCCTGGAGGTCCCATGGTCCCCTGCCTCCCTGAGGGGCCCTCTCTTCCAGCTGGACCAGGCATACCTGGAGGCCCTGGGGAAAAGGACCAGCCCAGTCAGTGGCACTGAACCTCCTTGGCAGTGGGAGTGCATAAAAGACGGGGCTGTAATAGAAGTCAGACAGGCAGCCTCCTCCAAAAGATGTTGCCCTCACTCTCCGCCCTCCCCAGGAGCTCCAGTCTTCCCTGAAATAATCCTGTACCCCCTTGAGAATGACCTTCCTCTTCCTGAGGCAGAATCTGTGCACGCCTACTGCCATGGCCTAGCGGCAGCACGCCATCCGCAGACCCCCGCATTCCACGCCCAGCTGCTCACCAGGTGGCCCAGGGTCTCCCTTTGATCTGAATTCTCCAGCAGAGCCACTGTCCCCTTAGGCCCAATAGGGCCAGCTGGCCCAGGCATTCCTACTCATCCTGCTAGTCCTGGTGAACTTGGGACGAAAAAGAGATGAACATAAAGCTGACCCCGGCCCAGGAGGAGCCAGCTGCCTGCAGAGTCAGGGCCCTGGCATTCCTTCAGGGTTCTGTAGGGTCTATACACTCCCCCTCCACCTGACTGGTCCAGTGGTGATCCAGGAAATGCGTGTCCATATCCCCATTTACAGGTGAAGAAACAGGCTTGCAGAGTTGGAGGCAGATCCAAACCGAGACCCACCTGACTGCATACAGTGCACCGGCCCCTGCCCGGAGGCCACGGTATTTTGACAGGTAAGTCTGTCAGCTTTTACCCTTGACCATGGACCCCCTGCCCTCCACCTACTGAGAACCAAAGTTTATGTCAGAAGGGACACCTGACACTAATCACCAGAGGAATATAAATCAAAAGCACAATGAGCTGTCATTGCGTACCTTTAGATTGGCTATGATGAAAAAGATAGCAAATAACAGTGTTGGAGAATGTGGAGAAGAGAAAATCTTCGTGCACTATTAGTGGGAACGCAGGCTTCCCTGGTGGCACAGAAGGTAAAGAATTTTCCTGTAATACACGAGACCCACATTCAGTCCCTGGGTTTGGAAGATACCCTGGAGAAGGGGATGGCTACCCACTTCAGCATTCTTGCCTGGAAAGTCCCATGAACAGAAGAGCCTGATGGGTTATAGTCCATGTGGTAGCAAGAAGCAGATATGATTGAGTGACTGCACCTAGTGGGGATGTAAATTGATACAGCCACTATAGAGAACCGTATGAAGTTGCTCAAAAATTAAAAATAGGTCTACTATACTTTCCAGCAATTCCAGCTCTGAGTATTTAGGCAAAGAAAATGAAAACACTAATTCAAAAGATATTGAAATCCCAAGTTCATCGCAGCATTGTTTACAGGAGCCAAGATATGGAGGCAGCCTAGAGTCTAAGAACCTCTGGATCAATGAATGGATGGAGAAAATGCAGTTTGTATATACAGTGGAACATTATTCAGCCATGGAAAGTAATGGAATCTTGCAATCTGCAACAACATGGACAAACCCTGAGGGCTTATAAATGGTTATAAGTGGAATAAGTCAGGCAGAGAAATACAGGTATCACAGGATCTTATATTTGGAATCTAAAAAACAAATGAACAAAAGCAAAACACACACATAGATGCAGAGAACAGATTGACGGTTGCTACAGGCGGGGTTGGGAAGTAAACAGAATGGATAAACATAGGCAAAAGGCACAAACTTCCTGGTATAAAATAAATGAGTCCGAGGAATGCAATGTACAGCAAGGTTACTATAGTAAATAATACTGGGTTGAATGCTTAAAAGCTGCTTAGGGAGTAGATTTTAAAAGTCTTCATTCAGTTCAGTTCAGTTCAGTCGCTCAGTCGTGTCCAACTCTTTGCGACCCCATGAATCGCAGCACGCCAGGCCTCCCTGTTCATTACCATCTCTTGGAGTTCACTCAGACTCACGTCCACTGAGTCCGTGATGCCATCCAGCCATCTCATCCTCGGTCGTCCCCTTCTCCTCCTGCCCCCAATCCCTCCGAGCATCACAGTCTTTTCCAATGAGTCAACGGCTTCGCATGAGGTGGCCAAAGTACTGGAGTTTCAGCTTTAGCATCATTCCTTCCAAAGAACACCCAGGGTTGATCTCCTTCAGAATAGACTGGTTGGATCTCCTTGCAGTCCAAGGGACTCTCAAGAGTTTCCTCCAACACCACAGTTCAAAAGCAGCAATTCTTTGGCGCTCAGCCTTCTTCACAGTCCAACTCTCACTTCCATACATGACCACAGGAAACACCATAGCCTTGACTAGATGGACTTTACTCAGCAAAGTAATGTCTCTGCTTTTGAATATACTATCTAGGTTGGTCATAACTTTTCTTCCAAGGAGTAAGCGTCTTCTAATTTCATGGCTGCAGTCACCACCTGCAGTGATTTTGGAGCCCAAAAAATAGAGTCTGACACTGTTTCCACTGTTTCCCCATCTATTTCCCATGAAGTGATGGCACCGCATGCCATGATCTTCATTTTCTGAATGTTGAGCTTTAAGCCAACTTTTTCCCTCTCCTCTTTCACTTTCATCAAGAGGTTTTTACTTCCTCTTCACTTTCTGCCATAAGGGTGGTGTCATCTGCATATCTGAGGTTTTTGATATTTCTCCCAGCAATCTTGATTCCAGCTTGTGTTTCTTCCAGTCCAGCATTTCTCATGATGTACTCTGCATATAAGTTAAATAAGCAGGGTGACAATATACAGCCTTGACGTACTCCTTTTCCTATTTGGAACCAGTCTGTTGTTCCATGTCCAGTTCTAACTGTTGCTTCCTAACCTGCATGCAGATTTCTCAAGAGGCTGGTCAGGTGGTCTGGTATTCCCATCTCTTTCAGAATTTTCCACAGTTTATTGTGATCCACACAGCCAAAGGCTTTGGCATAGTCAACAGAGCAGAAATAGATGTTTTTCTGGAACTCTCTTGCTTTTTCCATGATCCAGCAGATGTTGGCAATTTGATCTCTGGTTCCTCTGCCTTTTCTCAAACCAGCTTGAACATCTGGGAGTTCACGGTTCACATATTGCTGAAGCCTGACTTGGAGAATTTTGAGCATTACTTTACTAGCATGTGAGATGAGTGCAATTGTGCGGTATTTTGAGCATTCTTTGGCATTGCCTTTTTGGGGATTAGAATGAAAACTGACCTTTTCCAGTCCTGTGGCCACTGCTGAGTTTTCCAAATTTGCTGGCATATTGAGTGCAGCACTTTCACGGCATTATCTTTCAGAATTTGCAATAGCTCCACTGAAATTCCATCACCTCCACTAGCTTTGTTTGTGTGATGATTTTTAAGGCCCACTTGACTTCACATTCCAGGATGTCTGGCTCTAGATGAGTGATCACACCATCGTGATTATCTGGGTCATGAAGATCTTTTTTGTACAGTTCTTCCGTGTATTCTTGCCACCTCTTCTTAATATCTTCTGCTTCTGTTAGGTCCATACCAATTCTGTCCTTTATCGAGCCCATCTTTGAATGAAATGTTCCCTTGGTATCTCTAATTTTCTTGAAGTGATCTCTAGTCTTTCCCATTCTGTTGTTTTCCTCTATTTCTTTGCACTGATCTCTGAAGAAGGCTTTCTTATCTCTTCTTGCTATTCTTTGGAACTCTGCATTCAGATGCTTATATCTTTCCTTTTCTCCTTTGCTTTTTGCCTCTCTTCTCTTCACAGCTATTTGTAAGTCCTCCCCAGACAGCCATTTTGCTTTTTTTGCATTTCTTTTCCATGGGAATGGTCTTGATCCCTGTCTCCTGTACATTACACACACACAAATTGTAACTATGTGTATTGATAGATTTTGGCATGTCTTATTGTGCAATCACTTCACAATATATACAAACATAAAATCATTATGTTGTATACCTGAAACTAATATATTTTCGGTGATTTATTTTTTAATAGAAAGAGAGAAAGCTATGTGACATGCTCTTGAAAGTACAGAAAATAGACTAAATTATAACGTACCATTCAGTGATAGAAGGATGTTATAAACATCTGTTCAATATGATTCTCTTCATCCACAGACTGGATGTGTTATGCTTGTGCACATGTAATACATATTGGAAAACCCATAAGAACAGCATGTACAAAGTCTTCACAGTTCCTTCTTTGTGGCACAATTCAGGTCATCTTGATTATCTTCTTTTTATCTTTGGTGACCATACGTTATTTTTATATTAGAAAAGTGACCAAACATTTTTAAAAACATGTTACTTCACAAAAGACTGCCTAAGTCTGAAATTACATGAGATTTGCCCCTATTTAAGAATTTTACACTCCATTCTGGGAATTTGGTTACTCTTGATTCACTGAGAGGAAATTCACATAACAGAAAATTAACTTTTAATTATTTTTGGCTGTGCTACACGGCATGCAGAACCTTCTTTCCCTGACTAGAGATTGAACCCAGGGCCTCTCAATGAGAACACTAAGTCCCAACCCCTGGGCCACCATTGAATTCCCTAAAATCAGCTTTTTCAAAGTGTCCAAATCAGTGTCAGTTTGCTCATTCATAGCATTGTGCCACTACCACCTCTATTTAATTCAAAAATATTTCGGCAGCCCCAGAGGAAACCTCACACCTCTTTATCACTCTCTCTCTGCCTCCTTCCAGGCCCTGGCTTCCACTATTTTGCTTCCTGTCTCAATGATCTATTCTGAATATTTTATATAAATACATACAAAAAATGACCTTTGTGTCTGGCTTTTTGAACATGGAGTGACCTTCTTGGGGTTCATCCCAGTACTTCATTCCTTTGTATGCTTGAGCAATGTCCTATAGTGTGAACACAAAACATTCTGTTTATCATTCACTGTGGATAAACGTTGATAGACACTTGGGTGGTTTCCATTTTTACTCTTGTGAGTAAAGCATTCATGTGCAAAAAGACAACAAAAGAAATCTGTCAGGTGCTGCTAACTTGTTCATTCACTTCTTTGTTCATTTCCTCATTATTTCATTTCTCTGTTCACTGAGAAACTCTCTGTGGAACATCACTTTCTGCCCAGCCCTGAACAGGATGTACACGTTAGCACCAGGTCCTGATCTGCAAGGAATCTTCTATCAAGTTTTAAACTGTGAGGCACAGGTAATAAGTACAGGTAATAAGTAAGGAAAACAGTTCCTGAGATGTCCTCATCCCATCAGAGCATCCTCATTCCGAGAACACACATTTGGAGCAAACAGGACTTTAAGGCTGAAGAGGATTTAGAGAGACTTAGAGAGGAGAGGTGACATTTCATATTTGGAAACCATTTTCCCAGTACCTGTCACCACTGAAGGACGACAGTGACTGGATCTGGGGAGCCAGTGTGGAGCCTGGTCTTGGCCCGACTGTGCACTGTTCTCTCTCCAAGCACCAACCCAAGGCCAGGCTTGGAATGCACAAGAAAGAGAGGTCTGGGGTACATCATGCAGCTGAGGGCCACTGTAGGGAAAGTCCCCACTACTCCCCTGCCCCGGAAATTCAATTCAAGACCCTCTGCGAGCTAGAGGGAACTGGTACCTTGAATGCCACCCCACTATTGAGTTCACGTCTAGGCATCCTTATCACGGCTCTGTTCATTAATGCTGGGAACGACTTTCTGTCTGTAAGGAGAGATACTTGTCTCTTATCCTACAAAGCCTGGGGATATTGTGTATTCTTTGCAGCTTAAATGTAATTCACTTCTTTCCTCTACAGCTAAAATATAAAAAAAAAAGGTAAAGACCTCAGTTGACCCTCCACAGCCCTGGCTCAGTGCCATGCTGCTCCCCTCGTACTCGTTGGTTTATTGAATTCTCACTTCTCGCCAGTAACACCCAGACCTTCTGCTGTGGGTCAGTGTTTCTCAGACACTTCCCTTAATAAGCTACATTTTAGGAAACCTCAGGAGAATCCACCTAATTGGTACAGCAAGAGGATACAACTTTATCCTGAAGCCTCACAAAAAGAAGAAGAAGAAGAAGAAGACAGCTCAGTTATGTATCTCTCTGTAGTCGTAATATTTCCATCCATAGATGAGCAAACTGAGACTCAGAGACACTGAATAGTTTGCCCTAGGGGCTTCTGCTGTGGAGAAAGAGCTATCATACATGCACAGATGTGTCTGAAAAAGAAAGCCATGTCCTTTCACCTTTTAGGTTGGGTTTCACATAGCATCATTCTATCACAATTTTCTTCCTGATCAAATGAGATTAATGCATCACTTGATAGACTTTTGGTGGGATTATATAAACTACTCAAGTGAACTCCTAAACACAGGATTAGACTATGAAATATAAGGTCCCTTTCTTTCTCTCTGTAATGTATTTAGAGAAAATCCTTTTATTCAGGCTTAAGTATGGGGCCACAGTGCCTCATCCTTTCTCATTCATCATGGAGTTCAGTTCAGTTCAGTTCAGTCACTCAGTCATGTCCAACTTCTTGCAGTCCCATGAACTGCAACACGCTAGGCCTCCCTGTCCATCACCAACTCCCGGAGCTTATGCAAACTCATGTCCATCGAGTCAGTGATGCCATTCAACCATCTCATCCTCTGTCGTCCCCTTCTCCTCTCATTTTCAATCTTTCCTAGCATCAGTATCTTTTCAAATGAGCCAGTTCTTCACATCAGGTGGCCAAAGTATTGGCGTTTCAGCTTCAGCATCACCCTTCCAATGAATATTCAGGACTTACCTCCTTTAGGATGGACTGGTTGGATCTCCTTGCTGTCCAAGGGACTCTCAAGAGTCTTCTCCAACACCACAGTTCAAAAGCACTGATTCTTTGGTGCTCAGCTTTCCTTATAGTCCAAGTATCACATCCATACATGACTAGTAGAAAAACCATAGCCTTAGTCAGACGGAACTTTGTCTGCAAAGTAAAGTCTCTGCTTTTTAATATGCTGTCTAGATTTGTCAGAGCTTTTCTTCCAAGGAGCAAGTGTCTTTTACTTTCATAGCTGTGGTCACCACCTGCAGTGATGTTGGAGCCCAGAAAAATAGAGTCTCTCACTGTTTCCATTATTTCCCCATCTATTTGCCATGAAGTGATGGGACCAGTTGCCATGATCTTGGTTTTCTGAATGTTGAGTTTTAAGCCAACTTTTTCACTCTCCTCTTTCACCTTCATCAAGAGGCTCTTTAGTTCCTCTTCACTTTCTGCCATTAGGGTGGTATATCTGAGGTTGTTGCATATCTGAGGTTGTTGATATTTCTCCTGGCAATCTTTTTTCCTGCTTGTGCTTCATCCAACCTGGATTTCACATGCTATACTCTGCATAAGTTAAATAAGCAGGGTGACAATATACAGTCTTGATGTACACTTTTCCTGATTTGGAACCAGACTGTCGTTCCATGTCTGGTTCTAACTGTTGCTTCTTGACCTGCATACAGATTTCTCAGGAGGCAGGTCAGGTGGTCTGGTATTCCCACCTCTTTAAGAATTTTTCACAGTTGTGATCCACAGAGTCAAAGGCTTTGTCGTAATCAGTAAAGCAGAAGCAGATGCTTTTCTGGAACTTGTTCTTTTTGATGATCTAACAGATATTGGCAATTTGATCTTTGATTCCTCTGCCTTTTCTAAATCCAGCTTGCACATCTGGAAGTTCATGGTTCACGTACTGTTAAAGTCTGGCTTGGAAAATTTTGAGCATTACTTTACTAGCGTGTGAGATGAGTGCAATTGTGCGGTAGTTTGAGCATTCTCTGGCATTGCTTTTATTTGGGATTGGAATGAAAACTGACATTTTCCAGGCCTGTGGCCACTGCTGAGTTCTCCAAATTTGCTAGCATATTGAGTGCAGCACTCTCACAGCATCATCTTCTAGGATTTGAAATAGCTCAAATGGAATTCCATCACTTCCATTAGCTTTGTTCATAGTGATGCTTCCTAAGGCCCACTTGACTTCACTTTCCAGGATATCTGGCTCTAGGTGAGTGACCACACCAAGGTGGTTATCTGGGTCATGGAGATCATTGTGTATCATTCTTCTGTGTATTCTTGCCACCTCTTCTTAATATCTTCTGCTTCTGTTAGGTCCATACCATTTCTGTCCTTTATTGAGCCCGTCTTTGCATGAAATGTTCCCTTGGTATCTCTAATTTTCTTGAAGAGATCTCTAGTCTTTCCCACACTACTGTTTTCCTCTATTTCTTTGCATTGATCACCGAGGAAGGCTTTCTTATCTCTCCTTGCTATTCTTTGGAACTCTGCATTCAAATGGGTATATCTTTCCTTTTCTCCTTTGCCTTTCACTTCTCTTTTCTCCGCTATTTGTAAGGCCTTCTCAGACAACCATTTTGCCATTTTGCATTCATTTTTTCTTGGGGATGATCTTGATCACTGTCTCCTATACAACGTCATGAACCTCCCTCCATAGTTCTTCAGGCGCTCTATCAGATCTAATCCCTTGACTCTACCTGTCACTTCCACTATATGATCATATGGTATTTGATTTAGGTCATACCTGAATTGTAGTGGTTTTCCCTACTTTCTTCAATTTCAGTCTGAGAGCTTAATTAAATATTAAAAATCTTTAACACCCTGCAGAGGTACCAGTTACTCTAAATGTCTATTTAGACATTTAGACAGCAGTTAAGTTCTGGAGCACAGGAGTCCAAGTTCCAATCTTCTACTCACCACTTGAGCTCTTATAGGGTAGTTGGAGTCAGAAGACTCTAAGGGAGCAATCGGGACAGCTGGTGATAGAGCCAGAGGCTTGGGATAGCCAGTCTTTGCCAACCAATAAAGCCGTGTTTTAAGAGGGCTCAAAATCTGGGTGAAACCCACCCATTTAGGAAGAAGACCACCTCTAAGGCTTCCACAGTAAAAGATTCAGAATTTCTGGGTTGGTTACAACTCCAGTGCCCACCCCATCCCACCAGGACAAGCCCATGTTCCCAGCTCTACCTGGATCCCCTTTCTTCCCGGGGGCCTGTTTTCCCGTCTTGTCCATCACAACCACGAAGGCTATCCACTGTCAGGGGAGACCGCCACGGTGCAGTGATCAATCAGTACTTCTCAGACTAGAAATCCATTTCTTCTCCCTGGGAACTCTGGGACTGTGTGAGCAGGAGCAGCATGGAGAGAGGGAGAAGAAGCCTGTCACAGACAGATGACCAGAAAGAGAGGGTGCTCTTGACCTGAGGATGTGGATTAAGGCTGGCCCAGCCTCTGGAGGTCAGGAGAAGCCCTTCCCCCATCTCTTCTCCCATCCTCTGGGGAAAAGAGCAGCAGGGCTCCAAAAGCAGTTTAGGGAAAAGTGGGATTCTGTCTGGCCAGGGAGGACATGAGTGGACCAGCTGGACCTCTGACCTGATCTGCCAGCAGCGTGAATCTACTCTCCGATGCTCTGTGTCATCCCTCTTTGGGCTGGTCATCCTCGCCAGGTGTAATGTGACCTAGATGTAGAATTCCTCTCCGAGGCCATCTGTCATATCTGGAGGGACTCCCTGAGTGCCCTTGGGAGGGACCCTGCCCTCCGTGGACTTCCTTCTCCCTTTCCGCACCAGTAAGGTGGCTGGCTTAGCTCTGACAATGCAGACCTGCTTCCTCTCACTTGCTGTTCCGGACTGACTAGTACTGGGGTCTGCAGTGCTATCTGAAAGAAGCCCTGGTCCTGAATGCTTGGTGATGTCTGTCCTGAGCACAGGATCGGTGTATGACTATGTTTACCAGGATTTGTCATTCCTGGGCTCCATGAGGAAATTCCCTGGCATACCTAGAGTCCTGTCCAGACCTCCTCACAGGATGGGGGCCTCATGGAGGAAGGGACGTGATAGATGGGTGCAGTTAGCGGAAGGTTGGTTTCAGGGAAGGAAAGAGTAGATGTCCAGTAGAGATTCTGGTTACCATCAGAAAGGGACTCAAGAGACTTCAGTTGTGGAGTTCTCTTTATTGTGGAGTTTTCTTGCTGTGGGTGGGGTTGGACGGGTGGTTTGTCAAGGTTTCCTGGTTAGGGAAGCTTGTGTTCCTTTTCTGGTGGGTGGATCTGGATTTCTTCTCTCTGGAGTGCAATGAAGTGTCCAGTAATGCCTTATGAGATGTCAGTGGGTTTGGAGTGACTTTGGGCAGCCTGTATGTTGAAGCTCAGGGCTGTGTTCCTGTGTTGCTGGAGAATTTGCATGGTATGTCTTGCTCTGGGACTTGTTGGCCCTTGAGTGGTGCTTGGTTTCAGAGTAGGTATGGAGGCATTTGATGAGCTCCTATGAATTAATGTTCCCTGGAGTCAGGACTTCTCTGGTGTTCTCAGGAGTTGGACTTATGCCTCCTGCCTCTAGTTGTCAGTCTTATTTTTACAGTAGCCTCAAGACTTCTCCATCTGTACTGCACCAATGATAAAACATCAAGGTTAAAGATGAAAATTTTCTCCACAGTGAGGAACACCCAGTGAGGTATACAAAGTTACATGGAGAAGAGAAGAGGGATGAGGGAGATAGAGGTGACCAGAAGGAGAAGAGGGGGAGTCAAAAGAGGAGAGAGCAAGCCAGTAATCACTTTCCTATGTGCTCTCCACAATCTGGGTCCCTCAGAGATGTTCCCTGAAGTTACACAGAGAAGAGAAGAGGGAGGAAGGAGACAGAGGTGGCCAGGAGTATAAAAGGGGGAATCAAAAGGAGAGAGACAGATCTAGCCAGTAATCAGTTCCCTAAGTGTTCTCCACAGCCCGGAACACACAAAGAGATTCACAGAGTTGGGTAGAGAAGATAAGGGGGAGGGAGGAAATAGAAGTGACCTGGTGGAGAAAAAGGGGAGTCCAAAGGGGGTGAGAGCAGTCAAGCCAGTAATCTCGCTCCCAAGTAAAAATGGGTACTGAAGATTGGGTTCTTAAAGGTACAAAATTGATAACAAATAGCAAAAGGCAAAGATCAAAAATCTAGGGTAGAGGTTGGATTCTCAAAATGTAACATTAAAGAAAAAAACAAAATCACAAAATATATAAAATATATATATATGAAGTTTGCTTTAAAAAATAGGGTCTTCTCTTTCCAAAGTAATAGTAGGCTATAAAAATGAAAATTAAAGGAGTAATAGAGGACTTAAAATTTTAAAAATAAATAAAATAAAATAAGATATGTTTTAATTTAAAAAATGATAATAGTAAAAATGCATCTAGGACTTTGGTGGTGTTGTGGACAGTGTGGTGTCAGTTCATTTTCAGATTGTTCCTTCATCCAGCTTATACTTCTCCAGATCTATAGGCCCCTTCCTATGTCGTTGGTGCTAACTACAAGGTTTTCATCTATTGCACCTGTCACTTCCAAGGAGGTTCCCCCTGTTTTAGCTTCTGTTTGCTGGTCTCTTCACTGTCTAATTTCCGCCCAGACACAAGTGGGTGGTGGTGGACACTTTTTAGGCTCCCTTGTTCAGCTGTGCTGTGGGGAGGGAGGAACACCACAAACAAATATCACCGGCATGTGCTCACAGTGTCTCAGCCACACTGGGTTTGCCCCCACTCACGGTGTGTGTGCTTTCCCAGTCTACACAGCTTAGGCTCTAGGTTGCTCTGCTGGGAACTGTCTGAGGCGAGCCCTGAGCTGTATGCGCTTCCCAGGTCTAAGCCACTCAGGTTCAGGTTCTCAGGTACTCCACAGAGGCACAGACTTGGTTGGGCCTGCGTTTTGTGCCCTTCCCAGGTCTGAGCAACTCAGGTGACCAGGTGCTTGGCGAGCGTGGTCGTCCCCAGGTGGAGGCTGCAACTTATCGTCTTCCTCATCCTTGCCGCTCAGTTTTCTGGGTGTACAACTGGAGCACCTTCTCAGATGTGGCATGTCTCTCTTCTGGGGAGCTGATCTCTGGCTGCAACCCTCCCAGCGTATGTCGACCATCCAGAATCCTAAAAAGTCTTGGTTAGCAATGAAGCCTTCTTGCAGTTTGGTAGATGATGCCTCTCTGGGTCAGCAATTGCCCCATTCCAGCTGTGGCTGCACCCACCTGTCTGTATCCGGTGGGGGATGGGCTTGTCCACAGCCAGCTAGCTCTGTTCAGTCCTTTGTTCTGTGAGCGGGCCTGGTGGTGTCTTCAGTTCAGTTCAGTCACTCAGTCGTGTCTGACTCTGCAACTCCATGAATCGCAGCATGCCATGCCTCCCTGTCCATCACCAACTCCCAGAGTTCACTCAGATTCACGTCCATCGAGTCCGTGATACCATCCAGCCATCTCATTCTTTGTCGTCCCCTTCTCCTCTTGGCCCCAATCCCTCCCAGCATCAGAGTCTTTTCCAATGAGTCAACTCTTCTCATGAGGTGGCCACAGTACTGGATTTTCAGCTTTAGCATCAGTCCTTCCAAAGAAATCCCAGGGCTGATCTCTTTCAGAATAGACTGGTTGCATCTCCCTGCAGTCCAAGGGACTCTCAAGAGTCTTCTCCAACACCACAGTTCAAAAGCAGCAATTCTTTGGTGCTCAGCCTTCTTCACAGTCCAACTCTCACATCCATACATGACCACAGGAAAAACCATAGCCTTGACTAGATGGAACTTGGCAAAGTAATGTCTCTACTTTTGAATATGCTATCTAGGTTGATCATAACTTTTCTTCCAAGGGGTAAACACCCTTTAATTTCTTGGCTGCAGTCACCATCTGCAGTGATTTTGGAGCCCAAGAAAATAAAGTCTGTCACTCTTTCCATTGTTTCCCCATCTATTTGTCATGAAGTCATGGGACAAGCTGCCAGGAAAGCCTTTATTTTTCCATATTGAGATAAATTTTCCAGATAAAGTATTCTTGGCTGAAAATGCTCATTTTGCCTGAATATGTCATTCCACTTTCCCCTGGTTTGTAGAATTTCTGCTGAGAAATCCACTGATAGTTTAGTGGAGGTGCCTTGTAGGTTACATCCCCCCCCTTTTTTTTTCTGGCTACTGGTGTGCAGGGCTAAGGCAGGTTTGACAGCTCCTTTGGGTCCACAGCCCTCTCTGAGGAAATCTTACTTATTTTTCAATGCACAGGTAGAATAGAAACCCCCAGGATCCCTTGGTGTAATATGAAGAGGTATTTTTGTTTGATATGAATGTTTAATATTTTTTTCTTTTGCTATTGTTAAAAAGGCAGACAGAAAGCAGAAATCATTTATGCCACTTGATGCTGACCTTAGTTCTTTGGAATGCCAGTTTCTTTGGCCAGCAATTCGTTGGTTGTTTGCCCAGGGTAGGAGTCCTATGAAATAATGCTGCAGAGTGCACTTTGATTACGTTTCAGAACAGTCTTCCTTCATCAGGATCATCTCAGTGGTGAGGTTGACTTAGACAAGAGGGTAAAAGTATTAGAAAGACTTCACTTGATCTGTAGTCAAATTCTAGGTGCAAGCCCATGCCTTCTGTTTATACTATGCAGAAACCTTCGAACTTGAATGGAATCTATTTTTACTTTATGGATACCCCTAATGTCATGCTGAATTGCACACAGGATGCGTATATTACAAAGGGTATCTATCAATGAACTAGATAATCATACCAACTACTAACAGACCATAGTGTAACATGGTAAGAAAAACAGAAGCAAAAAGAAAGCCATCAGAAAGGAAAATGTAACAAGTTTAAATTTTTAGGAAAATATATGGGGCAGTCCTAAGATGGTGAGGGAATAGGATGGGCAGACCACTTTCTCCCCCACAAATTCATCAAAAGAACATTTGAACGCAGAGTAAATTCCACAAAACAACTTCTGAAGGCTGGCAGAAGATATCAGGCACCGAGAAAAGCCGCTATTGTCTTTGAAATGAGGTAGGAAAAATTATAAAAGATAAAAAGAAAGACAAAACAGGTAGAGATAGAGATCCATCACAGGAAGGGAATCTTAAAAAGAGAGAGAAGTTTTCAAACACCAGGAAACACTCTCACTGGCATCTGTGGCGAGCCTTGGAACTTCAGAGGTCAACATAACTGGGAGGAAAAATGAATAAAAATTAAACCCCACAGATTTACCACAATGGTAAATCCCAGCAGAGAAGCAGTGCAGACGCTTGCATCCACCACTAACAAGCAAGGGCCGGACAGGGAAGCGCAGGATGCATTTCTTAGAGTAAGGACTGGGCCTGAATGCCCTGAGAAAACTCTGAGGGAACTAACTTGAGATAGCAAACCAGACTGTGGGATAGCTACCCCACGAAAAGCCCTAACCTAAGGCACCGCCAGGCCCAGTCACAGAACAAAGGACTGAGCAGAACCAGCTGGCTGCGGACCGGCCCATCCCCCCTCAGGAGACAGGCAGGCACGGGCAGCCAGAGCCGGAAGGGGCAATCACGGCCCCAGAGAGGCATCAGCTACCAGGCTTCAGCCAGACTTCATTGCTAACCGAGACTTCTTGGGATTCTGGACTGTTGACATCCAGCTGAGAAGGTGTGCTGGTTGTACACCCAGAAAACTGAGTAGCAGGTATGGAGAGGTGATAGGTCGCAGCTACCGTGCTCACCAAACACCTGGTCACCTGAGCTGCTCAGACCTGGGAAGGGCACAAAACGCCGGCCCAACCAAGTCTGCACCTTTGTGGAGTACCCCAGTACCTGAACCTGAGCAGTGTAGACCTGGGCAGTGCATACAACCCATGGCCGGCCTCAGACAGTTCCCCGGCAGAGCAACCTAGAGCCCGAGCAGTGTAGACAGGAAGAGCACACACGCCGTGATTGGGGGCAAACCCAGTGTGGCCGAGGCACTGCGAGGACTCCCCACAGATGCCAGTGATATCTGTTTGCAGCGTTCCTCCATCCCCACACCACAACTGAACAAGGGAATCTAAAAAAGTGTCCACCACCGCCGCCTTGTGTCAGGGCTGAAATTAGACACCAATGAAACCAGCAAACAGAAGAAGCAAAAACAGAGGGAACCACCTTGGAAATGACAGGTGCAATAGATTAAAACCCTGTAGTTAGTACCGACTACATAGGAATGTGACAGAATATGGTCCACTGGAGAAGGGAATGGCAAACCACTTCAGTAGTCTTGCCTTGAGAACCCCATGAACAGTATGAAAAGGCAAAATGATAGGATACTGAAAGAGGAATTCCCCAGCTCACTAGGTGCCCAATATGCTACTGGAGATCAGCGGAGAAATAACTCTAGAAAGAATGAAGGGATGGAGCCAAAGCAAAAACAATACCCAGCTGTGGATGTGACTGGTGATAGAAGCAAGGTCCAATGCTGTAAAGAGCAATATTGCATAGGAACCTGGAATGTCAGGTCGATGAATCAAGGCAAATTGGAAGTGGTCAACCAGGAGATGGCAAGAGTGATCGTCGACATTCTAGGAATCAGGGAACTAAAATGGACTGGAATGGGTGGATTTAACGCAGATGACCATTATATCTACTACTGAGGGCAGGAATCCCTCAGAAGAAATGGAGTCGCCATCATGGTCAACAAAAGAGTCCGAAATGCAGTACTTGGATGCAATCTCAAAAACGACAGAATGATCTCTGTTCATCTCAAAGGAAAACCATTCAATATCACAGTTATTCAAGTCTATGCCCCAACCAGTAACGCTGAAGAAGCTGAAGTTGAACGCTTCTATTAAGACCTACAAGACCTTTTAGAACTAACACCCCAAAAAGATGTCCTTTCCATTATAGGGAACTGGAATGCAAAAGTAGGAAGTCAAGAAACACCTGGAGTAACAGGCAAATTTGGCCTTGGAATGCGGAATGAAGCAGGGCAAAGACCAACTGAGTTTTGCCAAGAAAATGCACTGGTGATAGCAAACACTCTCTTCCAACAACACAAGAGAAGACTCTACACATGGACATCACCAGATGGTCAACACCCAAATCAGATTGATTGTATTCTTTGCAGCGAAAGATGGAGAAGCTCTATACAGTCAACAACAACAAGACCAGGAGCTGACTGTGGCTCAGATCATGAACTCCTTATTACCAAATTCAGACTCAAATTGAAGTCAGTACAAAAAACTGCTAGACCATTCAGGTATGACCTAAATCAAATCCCTTATGACTATACAGTGGAAGTGAGAAATAGATTTAAGGGCCTAGATCTGATAGATAGAGTGCCTGATGAACTATTGAATGAGGTTCGTGACATTGTACAGGAAACAGGGATCAAGACCATCCCCATGGAGAAGACATGCAAAAAAGCAAAATGGCTGAGTGGGGAGGCCTTACAAATGGCTGTGAAAAGAAGAGAGGTGAAAAGCAAAGGAGAAAAGGAAAGATATAAGCATCTGAATGCAGAGTTCCAGAGAATAGCAAAAAGAGATAAGAAAGCCTCCTTCAGCAATCAATGCAAAGAAATAGAGGAAAACAACAGAATGGGAAAGACTAGAGATCTCTTCATGAAAATTAGAGATACCAAGGGACCATTTCATGCAAAGACGGGCTCAATAAAGGACAGAAATGGTATGGACCTAATAGAAGCTAAAGATATTAAGAAGAGGTGGCAAGAATACACGGAAGAACAGTACAAAAAAGATTTTCATGACTAAGATAATCACGATGGTGTGATGACTCATCTAGAGCCAGACATCCTGGAATGTGAAGTCAAGTGGGCCTTAGAAAGCATCACTACGAATAAAGCTAGTGGAGGTGATGGCATTCCAGTGGAGCTGTTTCAAATCCTAAAAGATGATGCTATGAAAGTGCTGCACTCAGTATGCCAGCAAATTTGGAAAACTGAGTAGTGGCCATAGGACTGGAGAAGGTCAGTTTTCATTCCAATCCCAAAGAAAGGCAGTGCCAAAGAATGCTCAAACTACCGCACGATTGCACTCATCTCACATGCTAGTAAAGTAATGCTCAAAATTCTCCAAGCCTGGCTTCAGCAATACATGAACCGTCAACTTCCTGGTGTTCAAGCTGGTTTTAGAAAAGGCAGAGGAACCAGAGATCAAATTGCCACCATCCGCTGGATCACAGAACAGGCAAGAGAGTTCCAGAAAAACATGATTTCTGCTTTATTGACTATGCCAAAGCCTTTGACTGTGTGGATCACAATAAACTGTGGAAAATTCTTCAAGAGATGGGAATACCAGACCACCTGACCTGCCTCTTGAGAAATCTGTATGCAGGTCAGGAAGCAACAGTTAGAACTGGACATGGAACAACAGACTGGTTCCAAATAGGAAAAGGAGTACGTCAAGGCTGTATATTGTCACCCTGTTTATTTAACTTATATGCAGAGTAGTTCATGAGAAACACTGGACTGGATAAAGTACAAGCTGGAATGAAGACTGCTGGGAGAAATATCAAGAACCTCAGATATGCAGATGACACCACCATTATGGCAGAAAGTGAAGAGGAAGTAAAAAGCCTCTTGATGAAAGTGAAAGCGGAGAGTGAAAAAGTTGGCCTAAAGCTCAACATTCAGAAAACGAAGATCATGGCATCCCGTCCCATCACTTCATGGGAAATAGAGGGGGAAACAGTGGAAACAGTGTCAGACTTTATTTTGGGGGCTCCAAAATCACTGCAGATGGTGACTACAGCCATGAAATTAAAAGACGCTTACTCCTTGGAAGAAAAGTTATGACCAACTTAGATAGTATATTCAAAAGCAGAGACATTACTTTGCTGACTAATGTCCATCTAGTCAGGGCTATGGTTTTCCTGTGGTCATGTATGGATGTGAGAGTTGGACTGTTAAGAAGGCTGAGGGCCGAAGAATGGATGCTTTTGAACTGTGGTGTTGGAGAAGACTCTTGAGAGTCCCTTGGACTGCAAGGAGATCCAACCAGTCTATTCTGAAAGAGATCAGCCCTGGGATTTCTTTGGAAGGACTGATGCTAAAGCTGAAACTCCAGTACTTTGGCCACCTCATGAGAAGAGTTGACTCATTGGAAAAGACCCTGATGCTGGGAGGGTTTGGGGGCAAGAGGAGAAGGGGACGACAGAGGATGAGATGGCTGGATGGCATCACGGACTCGATGGATGTGAGTCTGAGTGAGCTCCAGGAGTTGGTGATGGAAGGGAGGCGTGGTGTGCTGCGATTCATGGGGTCGCAAAGAGTCGGACACGACTGAGCAACTGAACTGAACTGAACATAGGAAGGGGCCTATAGATCTTGAGAAGTATACGCCGGATCAAGGAACTATCTGAAAGTTAAGTATAGCTGGATAATCTTGAGGCTACTGTAAGAATAAGACTGACAACCGGAGGCAGGAGGCATAAGTCCAACTCCTGAGAACACCAGAGAACTCCTGACTCCAGGGAACATTAATCAATAGGAGCTCATCAAACGCCTCCATACCTGCACTGAAACCAAGGGCCAACAAGTTCCACAGCAAGACATACCATGCAAATTCTCTAGCAACACAGGAATACGGCCCTGAGCTTCAACATCCAGGCTGCCCAAAGTCACTCCAAACCCACTGACATCTCATAAGGCATTACTGGACACTTCTTTGCACTCCAGAGAGAAGAAATCCAGATCCACCCACCAGAACACAGACACAAGCTTCCCTAATCAGGAAACCTTGACAAGCCACCCGTCCAAGCCCACCCACAGCGAGGATACTCCACAATAAAGAGAACTCCACAACTGCCAGAAAATGGAAAGGCCACCCCAAACACAGGAATATGAACAAGATGAAAAGGCAGAGAAGTACCCTGAAGGTAAAGAAACAGGATAAATGCCCAACAAACCAAACAAAAGAGGAAGAGATAGGGAATCTACCTGATAGAGAATTCCAAATAATAACAGTGACAATGATCCAAAATCTTGAAAACAAAATGGAGTTACAGGTAAATAGCCTGGAGACAAGGATTGAGAGGATGCAAGAAAGGTTTAACAAGGGCCTAGAAGAAATAAAAAGACTCAGTATATAACAAATAATGCAGTAAATGAGATCAAGAATAAGGATTCCCATAAGGAGAACTGCTGATCTTTCAATAGAAACTCTTCAGGCCAGGAGGGAATGGCAGCACATACTTAAGGTGATCAAAGAAAATAACCTACAGCCCAGATTACTGTACCCAGCAAGGATCTCATTCAAATATGAAGGAGAAATCAAAAAGCTGTACAGACAAGCAAACACTGAGAGAATTCAGCACCACCAAACCAGCTCTCCAACAAATGCTAGAGGATCTTCTCTAGACAGGAAACACAGAAAGGGTGTATAAATGTGAACCCAAAACAACAAAGTAAATGGCAACAGGATCATTCTTATCAATAATTACCTTAAATGTAAATGGGTTGAATGCCCCAACCAAAAGACAAAGGCTGGCTGAATGGATACAAAAACAAGACCCCTATATCTGTTGTCTACAAGAGACCCACCTGGAAGCAAGGGACACATACCGGCTGAAAGGGAAGGGCTGGAAAAAGATATTCCATGCAAATAGAGACCAAAAGAAAGCAGGAGAAGCAACACTCATATCAGATAAAATAGACTTTAAAACAAAGGCTGTGAAAAGAGACAAAGAAGGACACTACATAATGATCAAAGGATCAATCCAAGAAGAAGAATATAACAATTATAAATATATATGCACCCAACATAGGAGCACCGCAATATGTAAGACAAATGCTAACAAGCATGATAGGGGAAATTAACAATAACACAGTAATAGTGGGAGACTTTAATACCCCACTCAGACCTGATAGATCAATGAAACAGAAAATTAACAAGGAAAAACAAACTTTAAATGATACAATAGACTGGTTAGACCTAATTGATATCTAGAGGACATTTCACCCCCAATACAACGAATTTCACCTTTTTCTCCAGCACACAGGGAACTTTCTCCAGGTTAGATCACATCCTGAGCCATAAATCTAGCCTTGGTAAATTTAAAAAAATTGAAATCATTCCAAGCATCTTTTCTGACCACAATGCAGTAAGATTAGATCTCAATTACAGGAGAAAAACTGTTAAAAATTCCACATATGGAGGCTGAACAACACGCTTCTGAATAACCAACAAATCACAGAAGAAATAAAAGAAGAAATCAAAACATACATAGAAATGAATGAAAATGAAAACACAACAACACAAAGCCTGTGGGACACTGTACAAGCAGTGCTAAGGGGAAGGTTCATAGCAATAAAGGCATACCTCAAGAAACAAGGCAAAAGTCAAATAAATAACCGAACTTTACACTTAAAGCAACTAGAAAAGAAAGAAATGAAGCACCCCATGGTTAGTAGAAGGAAAGAAATCTTAAAAAATTAGCGCAGAAATAAATGCAAAAGAAACAAAAGAGACCATAGCAAAAACCAACAAAGCCAAAAGCTGGTTCTTTGAGATGATAAATAAAATTGACAAACCATTAGCCAGACTCATCAAGAAACAAAGGGAGAAAATCAAATCAATAAAATTAGAAATGAAAATGGAGAGATCATAGCAGACAACACAGAAATACAAAGGATCATAAGAGACTACTATCAGCAACTATATGCCAATAAAATGGAAAATGTGGAAGAAATGGACAAATTCTTAGAAAAGTACAACTTTCCAAAACTGAACCAGGGAGAAATAGAAAAGCTTAACAGACCCATCACAAGCACGGAAATCGAAACTGTAATCAGAAGTCTTCCAGCAAACAAAAGCCCAGGTCCAGATGGCTTCACAGCTGAATTCTACCAAAAATTTCGAGAAGAGCTAACAGCTATCCTACTCAAACTCTTCCAGAAAACTGCAGAGGAAGGTAAACTTTCAAACTTATTCTATGAGGCCACCATCACCCTAATACCAAAACCTGACAAAGATGCCACACAAAAAAAGAAAACTACAGGCCAATATCACTGATGAACATAGATGCAAAAATCCTTAACAAAAGTCTAGCAATCGGAATCCAACAACACATTAAAAAGATCATACGTCATGACCAAGTGGGCTTTATCCCAGGGATGCAAGGATTCTTCAATATCCGCAAATCAATCAATGTAATTCACCACATTAACAAATTGAAAAATAAAAGCCATATGACTATCTCAATAGATGCAGAGAAGGCCTTTGACAAAATTCAACATCCATTTATGATTTTAAAAAAAAACAACCCTCCACAAAGCAGGAATAGAAGGAACATACCTCAACATAATAAAATCTATATATATCAAACCCACAGCAAACATTATCCTCAATGGTGAAAAACGGAAAGCATTTCCCCTAAAGTCAGGAACAAGACAAGGGTGCCCACTCTCACCACTACTATTCAACATAGTTCTGGAAGTTTTGGCCACAGCAATCAGAGAAAAAGAAGACATAAATGAAATAGAGATTGGAAAAGAAGAGGTAAAACTCTCACTGTTTTCAGATGGCATGATCCTTTAAATAGAAAACCCTAAAGACCACACCAGAAAATTACTAGAGCTAATCAATGAACATAGCAAAGTTGCAGGATATAAAATCAACACACAGAACTCCCTTGCATTCCTATACACTAATAGTGAGAAAAATAGAGAAATTAAGAAACAATTCCATTCACCATTGCAACGAAAAGAATACAATACTTAGGAATATATCTACCCAAAGAAACAAAAGACCTGTATATAGGAAACTATAAAACACTGGTGAAAGAAATCAAAGAGGACACTAATAGATGGAGAAATATACCATGCTCATGGATCGGAAGAATGAATATAGTGAAAATGAGTATACTTCCCAAAGCAATCTATAGATTCAATGTAATCCTTATCAAGCTACCAACGGTATTTTTTCACAGAGCTAGAGCAAACTTTTTCCCAGTTTGTATGGAAATACAAAAAGCCTCGAATAGCCAAGTCAATCTTGAGAAAGAAGAATGGAACTGGAGGAACCTACCTGCCTGACTTCAGGCTCTACTACAAAGCTGCAGTCATCATACTACATACTACATACATACATACATACATACTACAAGTTCGCAGTATGGTACTGGAACAAAAACAGAAATATAGATCAATGGAACAAAATAGAAAACCTCGAGATAAATCCATGCACCTATGGACACCTTATCTTTGACAAAGGAGGCAAGACAATACAATGGAGAAAAGACAATCTCTTTCACAAGTGGTGCTGGGAAAACTGGTCAACCACTTGTAAAAGAATGAAACTAGAACACATTCTAACCCAAAGTGGATTCAAGATCTAAATGTAAGACCAGAAGCTATAAAACTCCTAGAGGAGGACATAGGCAAAACACTCTCTAACATAAATCACAGCAGGATCCTCTATGACCCAACTCCCAGAATATTGGAAATAAAAGCAAAAATAAACAAATGGGACCTAATTAAAATTGAAAACTTCTGCACAACAAAGGAAACTATAAGCAAGGTGAAAAGACAGCCTTCGGGATGGGAGAAAGTAATAGCAAACGAAGCAACTGACAAAGAATTAATTTCAAAAATACAAAAGCAACTCCTACAGCTCAATTCCAGAAAAATAAACAACGCAATCAAAAAATGGGCCAAAGACTTAGACATTTCTCCAAAGAAGACATACAGATGGCTAACAAACACATGAAAAGATGCTCAACATCATTCATTATCAGATAAATGCAAATCAAAACCACAATGAGGTACCATCTCATGCCAGTCAGAATGGCTGCGATCCAAAAGTACACCAGCAATAAATGCTGGAGTGGGTGTGGAGAAAAGGGAACCCTCTTACACTGTTGGTGGGAATGCAAACTAGTACAGCCACTATAGAGAATAGTGTGGAGATTCCTTAAAAAACTGGAACTAGAACTGCCCTGTGACCCAGCAATCCCGTTGCTGGGCCTACACACGGAGAAACCAGAATTGAAAGAGACACGTGTGCCCCAATGTTCATCACAGCACTGTTTAGAATAGCCATGACATGGAAGCAACCTAGATGTCCATCAGCAGGTGGATGGATAACAAAGCAGTGGTACATATACACAATGGAGTATTACTCAGCCATTAAAAGAAATACATTTGAATCAGTTCTAATGAGGTGAGTGAAACTGGAGCCCATTATACAGAGTGAAGTAAGCCAGAAAGAAAGACAACAATACAGTATAATAATGTGTATATATATATATATATATGTGTGTGTGTGTCTCTGTGTGTGTATATATATATATGGAATTTAGAAAGATGGTAATGATAACCCTGTATGAGAGACAGTAAAAGAGACACAGATATATAGAACAGTCTTTCGGACTCTGTGGGAGAGGGCAAGCTGGGATGATTTGGGAGAATGGCATTGAAACATGTATATCATCATATGTGAAATGAATCACTAGTCCAGGTTCAATGCATGATACAAAATGCGTGGGACTGGTGAGCTGGGATGACCCAGAGGGAGGGGATTGGGAGGGAGGTGAGAGGGGGGATTCAGGATGGGGAACATATGAACACCCGTGGCGGATTCATGTCAATGTATGGCAAAACCAATAAAATATTGTAAAGTAATTAGCCTCCAATTAAAATAAATAAATTTAAATAAAAAAAAACAACTAAAGAGACATTTCTCCAAAGAAGACATACAGATGGCTAACAAACACATGAGAAGATGCTCAACATCACTTATTATCAGAGAAATGCAAAACAAAACCACAATGAGGTATCATTTCACACCAGTCAGAATGGCTGCAATCCAAAAGTCTACAAGCAATAAATGCTGGAATGGATGTGGAGAAAAGGGAACCCTCTTACACTGCTGGTGGGAATGCCAACTAGTACAGCCACTATGGAGAACAGTGTGGAGATTCCTTTAAAAATTGAAAATAGAACTGCCATATGACCCAGCAATCCCATTGCTGGGCCTACACACCAAGGAAATCAGAACTGAAAGAGAAACGTGTACCCCAGTGTTCATCACAGCACTGTTTATAATAGCCAGGACATGGAACAATCTAGATGTTCATCAGCAGATGAATGGATAAGAAAGCTGTGGTACATATACACAATGGAGTATTCGGTTCGTTCAGTTCAGTCGCTCAGTCGTGTCCGACTCTTTGTGACCCCATGAATCGTAGCACACCAGGCCTCCCTGTCCATCACCAACTCCCAGAGTTCACTCAGACTCACGTCCATTGAGTCAGTGATGCCATCCAGCCATCTCATCCTTGGTCGTCCCCTTCTTCTCCTGCTCCCAATCCCTCCCAGCATCAGGGTCTTTTCCAATGAGTCAACTCTCGCATGAGGTGGCCAAAGAACCGGAGTTTCAGTTTCAGCATCATTCCTTCCAAAGAAATTTCAGGGCTGATCTCCTTTCAGAATGGACTGGTTGGATCTCCTTGCAGTCCAGGGGATTCTCAAGAGTCTTCTCCAACACCACAGTTCAAAAGCATCAATTCTTCCGCATTCACTTTTCTTCACAGTCCAACTCTCACATCCACACAATGGAGTATTACTCAGCCATTAAAAAGAATACATTTGAATCAGTTCTAATGAGGTGGATGAAACTGGAGCTTATTATACAAAGTCAGCCAGAAAGAAAAACACCAGTACAGTATACTAACTCATATATGGAATTTAGAAAGATAGTAACGATAACCCTGTATGTGAGACAGCAAAAGAGACACAGATGTATAGAACAGTCTTTTGGACTCTGTGGGAGAGGGAGAGGGTGGGATGATTTGGCAGAATGGTATTGAAACATGTATATTATCATATGTGAAACAAATTGCCAGTCCAGGTTCGATGCATGATACAGGATGCTCAGGGCTGGTGCACTGGGATGACCCAGAGGGATGGGATGGGGAGGGAGGTGGGAGTAGGTTTCAGGATGGGGAACACATGTACACCCATGGCGGATTCATGTCAATGTATGGGAAAACCAATACAATATTGTAAAGTAATTTGCCTCCAATTAAAATAAATAAGTTTATATTTTTAAAAAGGAAATATAATATATGGCTTATTGAAATTGAACTTATATTTTTACACTTTTTAAAATATTGATGGGCTTCCCTGACAGCTCAGTTGGTAAAGAATCTGCCCACAATGCAGGAGACTCCAGTTCAAGTCAGGGACAGGAAGATCCCCTGGAGAAGGGATAGGCAACCCACTCCAGCATTCTTGGGCTTCCCTTGTGGCTCAGCTGGTAAAGAATCCGCCTGCAATGTGGGAGACCTGGGTTTGATCCCTGGGTTGGGAAGATCCCGTGGAGAAGGGAAAGGCTACCTACTCCATCATTCTGGCCTGGAGAATTCCAAGGACTGTATAGTCCATGGGTCACAAGGAGTCAGACATGACTGAGGGACTTTCACTTTCACTTTAAAATGTTGATAACCATGTACTGTTCTCTGTACCTAGAATACCAACTTTAAGACTTGGCACTCATGATTCCCACTAGTGAGAAAGCTAAACTTCATTTTTCATCCACGTGTTCAATATCAAAGCTGCTCTCAATTGTATGACCAAAAGTATCACTGAAATCAGCCCTGTAACAATCTGTCCTCGCAATCACAATTATAATTTAAACTTTCATAGGCCCAGGAAAAGATGATCAGGGATATATATTACAGCTTCCTAAGCCCAGGAAAAGAAATGACATTTGGATTCTGAAAGAAAAAGCACAGAATTTGATGGAAATCACCACTTGAAATGCTGATCAAATCCATATTGGGAGAGTCACCTGGATTCCAGAGACTGCTGACCTACTGGACAGCTCCCAGAAGCAAAGCACTCATCAAGGCCTGAGATGGCCCACCCATTTCTTAAGTCTTTCCTGTTCAAGCCCTTTATTGACTATACGTAAGACTTTGAAAAAATAAAGTGACACGAGTAGAAGCAGAATTTCAAGTGTTAGTAGGGTCGCCACCAGGTACTTTTGCGACTGTCGTAATCCTTTGCCTAGCATGACTTTGATTCAGGGCTCCCAATAGAGCTGGGCCATAAAGAAGGTGGAGCACCGAAGAATTGATGCCTTCAAACTGTCGTGCTGGAGAAGACTTCTGAGAGATCCCTGGACAGCAAGGTGCCCAAATGAGTCAACCTTAAGGAAATCAACCCTAAATACTCATTTGAAGGACTGATGCTGAAGCTGAAACTCCGGTATTCTGATCATCTGATGTGAACCGCTGACCTACTGGAAAATCCTCTGATGCTGGGAAAGATTGAGGGCAGAAGGAGAAGAAAGCATCAGAAGATGAGATGGCTGGATGGCATCACCAGCACAATGGACATGAACTTGGGCAATCTTTGGGAGATGGAGAGGGACAGAGAGGCCTGGAGAGCTGCAGTCCGTGGGGTCACAAAGAGTCGGACATGACTGGACAACTGAATAAGAACAGTTTTCACATACTGAATACTGTGCTCTCTATTATGTTCCATTACTCTGGATTCATCATTATAGATGGCCATATTATTTATAATTTCAAATACAAAAAGCCTTAAGTTGCTTGTATGCGTTGCACGTGTCTCTGGCATCTCCTAGAACACAATGATTCCGTCCACAAATCAGATTGTTTTTGTAGGATGATGACAAGACAAAAACGTTTCTGTAGATGGATTTTTATTGGATGTCTAGCCATGGGTGATACCAAACTGCATGGATTCTGGGTCTGGTGTAACCTGTCATGCCAATAAAAACTATGGTACATCTTTGCAACCTGACAAACCCAGGAGGCAAGAACCATATAATCCAGTTTTTTTCTTTTTGAAAAGGAGAAATGAACATCTGTAGCTGGGTTCTCCTTTTTTGACTTATACTAGAAATAGGAGTTAAGAACACTTGTGCTAAGAAAAAGCTTGAGCTGATTAACAAGATGGTGGAAGGGGAAGACAATTACCTGTGAGATGTATAATGTAAGTTGCACATAATTGAATTTTTTTCTCATACGAAGTGAAAATAAAACAGAAGCCTGAAGTGTCACTTACATTCCCTACCATCTGAGCTACCAGGGAAGCCCCTTGTATTTTTAAAAGGTATTAAAAAAATCTGCTTAGATGGTGGATGCCAGCAGTAAATGATTGAAATTGAGACTAGACTTCAGACAGTTAGAAAAATCGCATGATGTGTACTTTTGCCCCAGAGAGCTGAGAAACTCAGGTTATTTAGGTGTATGAGAGGAATACAGGAAACATAACTGAAATCAGTGGGGGATGGAACTAATCACACCAGGTACTAAATGTAATCAGTTAGATGAAAATAATGCTAGGGGTGTGTCTTTGTGTGTGTAAGTTCCAGAATTAGCCTGTGCTTTATCTAAAGGAAACATTCAGTTCAATTTAGTCGCTCAGTTGCATCCTACTCTTTGTGACCCCATGGAAAGGAAACATCATGGGTTTAAATAAAAACAGTGTCCTTTGGAACCAGTAGGTCGCGCTCCAAACTTAGTTTCCAGCTGGGGCTTGTTTAAATGAGGCTTTACAGTGCAGCAAGTCCTGCGGGTGGAAGGCCTCTGAGAGGGCTGTAATAAGTGAAAATTTGAGACTCCTGTATTAAGAGAGATGTCGTGTACTGGAGTATGTTGAAGAGCTGCATGATGGAACTTTGTCCTTGTTCACTTTCTGCCAGCGTTTTCTGGTCATTTGTAAGTTTATTGAGCTTTGTTTACCAACTAAAAAGTGTGGGCTTATCTATTTAATGTTTTCAGCGCAATGAGATTGGTGCTAAGCATACAGCCATGAAACTGTCACCACCATCAAGTCCACCAACATCCATCACCTCCCAAAGTTTACTCCCCCACTTTTTTTAGAGTAAGAACACTTCATAAAATCTACTTTTCAGTAAGTTTGAAGTATGCATACAGTATTATTAGCTTAAACACAGTTGTGTAATAGATGTCCAGAACTTACATTTTGAAACTTTATACCTTTTAACCATCATGTTACCTCCTCGTTTCTCCCTACCGCTGCGCTGGCAACTACCATTCAGGTCTGTTTCTTTTGAGATTGACTATTTTAGATTCCACTTAACACGGAGATCATGCAGCATTTGTCTTCCTGTGTTTGGCTTGTTTTCACCTAACATCATGCCCTACAGATTCATCCAACTTGTTGCAAAAGGCAGGATTCTCTTGTTTTTTAAGACTTGATAATCTATTTTATGTATATACCACTTTCTTTTATCCACTTATTGATGAGATTTAGGTAGTTTCTATCTTGGCTATTGTGAACAATGCTGCAATGAACATATCTCTTCAGATCCTGACTTCTTTTAAATACCCAAAAGTGATATTGATACATATTTTTTTTCTATGATTTGAATGAACTGTTTCTTCCTAAAGCTCCAGGTAATTTACATTTCCACAAACAGTATACAAAATTTCCCAGTCCCCCATCATCATTACCTTCTGGAGTTTTGGTAATAGCTATTTTAACATGTGTGAGTTGTTTTTCTGTGTGTGTATTCCTGTTGAGTAGTGATGTTTGGTATCTTTTCACCTATCAGTTATCCACTTGTATGTCTCCTTTGAGAAATATCAATTCAGATATTTGGTCCATTTTTAAACATGGTTAAATATTTTATTTCTTTTGCTGTTGAATTGTGTGAGTTTGTTACATACTTTGCATATTAACCCCTTGTCAGATACATTGTTTGCTAATCTATTCTCCAATTTCATATATTGCCGTTTCCTTTTTGATTATTTCTTTCGCTATTCAGAATAGCTCTAGTTTAATATAGCCCCACTTTGCATTTTCTTTCTTTGCCCCAGAGTTAATAATAAATAATAAAATATATAATAACTAGTCATAAAATAATTTTAAATACTAATAAATATTAATCCATGTTGTAGGTATCCCCAGCATGTCCACAAACTGAGATCTCTGTGGCAAAATGATTATTGAATATTACACCATTTGATACAAAACTTGACCTCAGGATTTTCCTCAAGAAAGTTGCTATTAGATGTATACTGGTAATCTGAATACATTGGCAGTCCGAATACAACTTGATATATAACTGTGGTCTTTCTAGTATCTCTTTGATAACTTAACTCTTTACTTCTATAGTGTCATTTCATTAAAAATATTTCAATATGGGCTTTTGATCACTTGTTCTCTGGTAGTAATGCCAGGTTAGGGGATCTGTACAAATGGGGCATCCTTTTAGTTAACCTTGAATAAATATTTGGCATATAAAGTTATATTTTATTTCTTCTGATAAATACCTGGTTTCTTTGTTATACTATATAAAACACAGGTAATCCAAAAAGATCCAGCACACCATTAAACTTGAATTAAGGACATTTGGAAGGTTACCGCACAATTGCACTCATCTCACATGCTAATAAGGTAATGCTCAAAATTCTCCAAGCCAGACTTCAGCAATACATGAACTGTGAACTTCCTGATGTTCAAGCTGGTTTCAGAAAAGGCAGAGGAACCAGAGATCAAATTGCCAACATCCGCTGGATCATGGAAAAAGCAAGAGAGTTCCAGAAAAACGTCTATTTCTGCTTTATTGAGTATGCCAAGCCTTTGACTGTGTGGATCACAATAATCTGTGGAAAATTCTTCAAGAGATGGGAATACCAGACACCTGATCTGCCTCTTGAGAAACCTATGTGCAGGTCAGGAAGCAACAGTTAGAAATGGACACGGAACAACAGACTGGGTCCAAATAGGAAAAGGAGTACGTCAAGGCTGTATATTGTCACCCTGCTTATTTAACTGATATGCAGAGCACATCATAATGGTCATCTGAGTTAAATTCACCCATTCCAGTCCATTTTAGTTCGCTGATTCCTAGAATGTCGACATTCACTCTTGCCATCTCCTGTTTGACCACTTCCAATTTGCCTTGATTCATGGACTTGACGTTCCAGGTTCCTATGCAATATTGCTCTTTACAGCATTGGACCTTGCTTCTATCACCAGTCACATCCACAGCTGGGTATTGTTTTTGCTTTGGCTCCATCCCTTCATTCTTTCTGGAGTTATTTGTCCACTGATCTCCAGTAGCATATTGGGCACCGACTGACCTGGGGAGTTCCTCTTTCAGTATCCTATGATTTTGCCTTTTCATACTGTTCATGGGGTTCTCAAGGCAAGACTACTGAAGTGGTTTGCCATTCCCTTCTCCAGTGAACCACATTCTGTCAGACCTCTCCACATGACCTGCCCGTCTTGGGTGGCCCCATGGGCATGGCTGTTTCATTGAGTTAGACAAAGCCGTGGTCTTAGTGTGATTAGACTCACTAGTTTTCTGTGGTTATGGTTTCAGTGTGTCTGCCCTCTGATGCCCTCTTGCAACACCTACCGTCTTACTTGGGTTTCTCTTACCTTGGATCTGGGATATCTCTTCACGGCTGCTCCAGCAAAGTGCAGCAGCTGCTCCTTACCTTGGATGAGGGGTATCTCCTCACTGCCACCCCTTCTGACCTTGAATGTGGAATAGCTTCTCTAGGCCCTCCTGCGTCCGCTCAGCCACTGCTCCTTGGACGTGGGGTTGTATAACTACCAAGTTCCCCACCAGTGTCATAGTAATCATCCACGTTTTCCTGCCTGAACACGGTCATGATAAATTGTCACCCATCACCAAAGCCCAGTGCACTTCAGCTCTGTTTCCCAAACCATCACCACCACTCCTGCGCCTCTGTGGGCCCCTCATGCATTAGTCAGCAGTCCTTTATGGAGCTGCCCCACCCTGTCGGGTGGAGAGGAGCAATCTTTGTTAAATCCCAGCATAGGGATGCCCCAGCCCAGCATCACTGGCTCACTCATGTGGCCCGGCACGCCCACACACCAAGCTCTGGGTCTCTGAAAGCAAGGCGTGGATCACCTTGCCATGAAAGTGCTGCACTCAATATGCCAGCAAATTTGGAAAACTCAGCAGTGGCCACAGGACTGGAGAAGGTCAGTTTTCATTCCAGTCCCAAAGAAAGGCAATGTCAAAGAATGCTCAAACTACCGCACAATTGCACTCATCTCACATGCTAGTAAAGTAATGCTCAAAATTCTTCAAGCCAGGCTTCAGCAATATGTGAACCATGAACTTCCAGATGTTCAAGCTGGTTTTTAAAAAGGCAGAAGAACCAGAGATCAAATTGTCAATATCTGCTGGATCATGGAAAAAGCAAGAGAGTTCCAGAGAAACATCTATTTCTGCTTTATTGACTATGCCAAAGCCTTTGACTGTGTGGATCACAATACACAGGGGAAAATTCTTCAAGAGATGAGAATACCAGACCACCTGACCTGCCTCTTGAGAAATCTGTATGAACTGGACATGGAACAACAGACTGGTTCCAAATAGGAAAAGGAGTATGTCAAGGCTGTATATTGTCACCTTGATTATTTAACTTCTATGCAGAGTACATCATGAGAAACTCTGGAATGGAAGAAACACAAGCTGGAATCAAGATTGCTGGGAGAAATATCAATAACCTCAGATATGCAGATGACACCACCCTTATGGCAGAAAGTGAAGAGGAACTCAAAAGCCTCTTGATGAAAGTGAAAGAGGAGAGTGAAAAAGTTGGCTTAAAACTCAACATTCAGAAAACGAAGATCATGGCATCCGGTCCCATCACTTCATGGGAAATAGATGGGGAAACAGTGGAAACAGTGTCAGACTTTACTTTTTGGGGTCCAAAATCATTGCACATGGTGACTGTAACCATGAAATTAGAAGACGCTTACTCTTTGGAAGAAAAGTTATGACCAACCTAGATAGTATATTCAAAAGCAGAGACATTACTTTGCCGACTAAGGTCTGTTTAGTCAAGGCTATGGATTTTCCTTTGGTCATGTTGGATGTGAGAGTTGGACTGTGAAGAAGGCTGAGCACCAAAGAATTGATGCTTTTGAACTGTGGTGTTGGAGAAGACTCTTGAGAGTTCCTTGGACTGCAAGGAGATCCAACCAGTCCATTCTGAAGGAGATCAGCCCCGGGATTTCTTTGAAAGGAATGATGCTAAAGCTGAAACTTCAGTACTTTGGCCACCTCATGTGAAGAGTTGACTCACTGGAAAAGACTCTGATGCTGGGATTGGGGGCAGTAGGAGAAGGGGACGACTGAGGATGAGATGGCTGGATGGTATCACAGACTCGATGGACGTGAGTCTGAGTGAATTCTGAGAGATGGTAATGAACAGGGAGGCCTGGCGTGCTGCGATTTATGGGGTCGCAAAGAGTCAGACATGACTGAGCGAATGAACTGAACTGAACTGAAGTGATCACCCACAGAAAACCTTCCCAGACCAGAGTGACCTCCCATGCATCCCATGGCCATGTTGGGCTATGCTGTTCCCGAGTGAGTTGACTGGATGAGAGGTGAGCATCTGAGATAGGTAGATGCATTTCCACATAGTTAGGGATTGATGTCAGCAAGAGAGCAAGAGTTTCTGATCTCTCTGATCTTGAGAACTGGACTCTGAGGAAGTTAGTGTGTAAAGAAGGGAAAGAGGTAAGGATAGGCAAGAGAGGCAGAAGCCAGAGAGGTAGCTCAAAGTTGCCTGTGCCCACTAGTCCTTCTAAAGGCAATTCAGAATTCTCTATTCTCAGAAAAAAATGCCTCTCTTGGGTGCAACTAGATCCAGTTGTCTGTCTTCAGTTCAGTTCAGTCACTCAGTCATGTCTGACTCTTTGCAACCTCATGGCCTACAGCACACCAGGCCTGCCTGTCCCTCACCATCTCCCGAAATGTGTCCAAGTTCAAGTCCATTGCAGCAGGGGTGCCATCTCATTCTCTGAAGCCCTCGTCTTCTTCTGCCTTCAATCTTTGCCAGCATCAGGGACTTTTCCATAGAGTTGGCCATTTGCATCAGATGACCAAAGTACTGGAGCTTCATCATCAGTCCCTCCAATGAGTATTTAGAGTTGATTTCCTTAAGATTGACTGGTTTGATTTCCTTGCTGTCCCAGGGACTTTCAGGAGTCTTCTCTAGCACCACAGTTTGAAGGCATTAGTTCTTTGGCACTGTGCTTCTTTATGGTCCAGCTTTCACAACTGTTCATGACCACTGAGACAACCATCGCCTTGACTATATGGACCTTGTTGGCAGAGTAAAGTCTCTGCTTTTCAGCACACTGTCCAGGTTTGTCATAGCTTTCCTGCTAGGAAGAAATCGTCTTCCGATTCCATGGCTGCAGTCATCATCTGCAGTGATCTTAGAGCCCCAGAAGAGGAAATCTGTCACTACTTCCACCTTTTCCCCTTATTTGCCATGAAGTAATGGGATTGGATGCCATGATTTTAGGTTTTGAGTTTTTTAATATTTAGTTTTAAGCTGGCTCTTTCACTCTCTTCCTTCACTCTCATCAAGAAGCTTTTTAGTTCCTCTTTGCTTTCTGCCAGTAGAGTGGTATCATCCGCATATCTGAAGTAGCGATGTTTCTCCCACCAATCTTGAATCCAGCTAGTAACTCATCCAGCCCAGTATTTCTCATGGTGTGGTCAGTGTGTAGATTAAACAAACAAGGAAAAGCAGTTTCCAGTGTTGTACTCCTTTCTCAGTCTTGAACCAATCAGTTGTTCCACACAGGGTTCTAACTGTTGCTTCTTGACCAACATACAGGTTTCTCAGAAGACAGGTAAGATGGTCTGGTATGCTCATCTCTTTAAGAGCTTTGCACAGTTTGTTATGATCCACATAGTCAAAGGCTTTAGCATAGTCAATGAAATAGAGGTAGATGTCTTTCTGGAATTCCCTTGCTTTCTGTATGATCCAGCAAGAGTTGGCAATATGATCTCTGGATCTTCTTCCTTTTTAAACCCTGCTTGTGACTTCACTTTCACTTTTCACTTTCATGCATTGGAGAAGGAAATGGCAACCCACTCCAGTGTTCTTGCCTGGAGAATCCCAAGGACGGTGGAGCCTGGTGGGCTGCCATCTATGGGGTCGCACAGAGTCAGACACAACTGAAGCAACTTAGCAGCAGAAGCAGCAGCAGCAGCAAGGCATCTGGAAGTTCTTGGTTCACACAATGCTAAAGACTGGAATGCAAAATTTTAACCATGATCTCAGTAGCATGGGAGATGAGTGCAATTGTCCAACAGTTAGTACATTCTGTACTACTTACTGCTCTTCTTGGGAGTTGGGCTGAGGATTGACTTCTTCCAGGTCTGTGGCTATTGCTGGGTCTTCTGGATTTGCTAACATGTTGAATGCAGCACCTAGATGGCATGATCCTTAAGGGTTTTGAATAGCTCTACTGGAATTCTTTGCAGTAATATGTCAGTAAAATGAAGTAAATATACAGAGGCCTATGGTCAAAAACTTACAAGCCAAAAGTGTAAGTTCTGGGATCTGATGGCCTTTTACATGACGGAGTTGTAGCAACAGTGCTCCTGATCTCAGAGGGAGAGCAGTGAGCACTCCTGAAGAGATATCTTAGTTCTCTGCTGAAGGATGGAACCTGGGTAGACTGGATGAAACCCCAGGAATCCTAGTCAACACACCACTAGGAACTAGAAGCAAAGTGACTCTGGCTCTGTCCCCCATTTGAAAGCAAGAATGTTTCAAGGAGGCAAAAACTATAATTAGGTACAAAGTTTATTATTAGAGACACAGCACAATGCATGGCACAGCACACAGAGAAGCAGGTTGTTTATTTAAGACAGAAGCAAGGCGGAAATACGCCCCCAGAGAGAAAGGGTATGGGCATCCTCTCTGAGGAGGAGGAGTGCAGTCAGGCAGAGCTAAGCAGAGACACACACCCGTGGTGGAGTGCAGGAGTCCCAGATGAGAGGGAGAGCAGTAAAGATGTGAATAAATTAACATATAGGACAGTCCTTCCAGATCATTGTTTACCTTTGGCCAATAACCTTGTTAATTTCTTCACACCTGACTGGCCCATAGACCCTCAAAAGGTGCATGTGAAACTATTTTCTAAGATAGATGCCACCACAGAGACCTATGGGAGTGTGTCCACTTATTATGGGGTGGGGCCTCTCCTTTTGACCCCCAAGAACTCTTCCTGCGCACGTGTAGACAGGGAAGTCTTGGTTGAACTCGGAGAGGGCTCTGTATCTCTTTGCTTGTGCAGAGCTCAACTTTTGCCACTAGCTTTGTCCTTCGAGTGTCTGGGTGTGAACAAAGCTTGATTTTACTCGACTAGACAAACACCAGGGGTCCAACCCAGAGGCACCCTGTCTCCTACCTTACTACCCATGCAAGGTCCCTTCCTCTTGGTGTTTGAGGTTGCATGTCTGTAAAATGAGAAGGGGTTGCCTAGACTATCTCTGAGGCAGAGAGGAGACAAACGTCCCTCGAACTTCAAGGCAGGAAGAGGTTGAGGGATGAATCTGAACATGGCTGGACACCCTCTCTGCCTGAAACTTTAGAAGGGATTAGGACTGTGCAGATGGCACATTCTCTGATGAGGCATCATAGTCACACTGTCATGAGAAGAAAGAAATCCTAGATGGTCAAGGGGGAGGGGAGTCTACTGGGTATAAGCCCACTGAACCTGGCCAGAGAAGTTGGTGCTTCCCTGTCAGCAAGAGGCAGCCACGATGACCTCCAAGCCCCAGGGCTACAGCTTGCCTTGATGAGAGGAGTCTGGGGTTTGGGGAGAGGCCTGGACAGGGCTCTACCTGGGGGAGGCATCAGTAGAAAGAATTTGAAACCATGGGAGAGAATGAGCCCAAGCCTAGAGTGAATGCAAGGAGAGAAGGGAGCCAGAGCAGAGGTGCCTGCTCCTCTCTGTGGATGTCCAGGAGAGGAGGAGAGACGAGTGAAAGAGGCTGAAGGATAAAAAGACTGAAAGCAGGAGAGAAATAGGAAGGAGGTAGCAGTGACCAGCGGGGTCAAATGCAGCCCGTGTTCGGCAGAGGTGGAGGGCTAGACACCTGTCTTGGTGAGGAGGAGACCCTGGATTTTGCACAGGGGCATCTTGGAGACCTCCTTTTAGCTCTTGCCCCTGAGTCTCAGGCTCCCCCACTTTTTGTGACAAATCTTCCAGATGTGAAGCCAGTTGCAAACTTTATTCTGAGGGAGGAGTTACATAGGAGGCCTGCCTTGTGGCCTCATCCCGTGGCTCAGTGGGGAAGCCGTGAGCAGCAGAGGGTCATCTTTTTATTGGGATGTTGGCAGCTCACAGCTCTGGGCACTGCCCCCTTCCCTGGGGTGGCTGGGGGAGCTCAAAACTCGCAGATCACGAGGAGTTCCTTACTGCAGGGTACGTCATTCCACTGGCCCGCAGGATAGATTTCCACACAGTTCTCTGGTTTTCCCTTATGGTTGTTGTTGGGCTCCCCCTTGGCCCAGTTGGAATAGACCAGTCTTTCCCCAGTGGGGTAGGTGAACCCTCCCCTCTGTGGCGATGTCATTCATGCTCAGGTAAGCATTCTGTTTGTGGGCTCTGACCAGCTGTGTCAAGGCCTCATTCTCAGCTGCAGAGCGTGGGGAGGGCAGCTGTCCCCTAGCCTCTCTGCAGAGCTGCTGTGCCTCCAAATATGATTTGACCGCACCTGACATCTTGAAGATCTTCTCCCTGAAAGCCTGGCCATCAGGGAAGAGGACCACTAGAAGAAGAGAAGAGTCAGGCTGGGGATGTGGCAGCACCTAGACCTGTGCTTCAGCTGGAGTCCCCAGCTCCCACAAGGGCACCAGGGCACCAGACAGAAGAAAAGCAAGGCACTTAGCCCCCAAGCATCCAGCATGCAAGAGGTGAGGACCCTGGAACTCAGGTGCTTACGCAAGAAGCCCAAAGTCGCCCAGCTGTCAGATGTAGATGAGGATCAGACCTTGTTGGAGGTCACACTAAAGCTCTCACACACACTTTCTGTTCTTTCCCGTGCTGTTCACAAGAATCTGGCATTTTAATTACTGTGTAAATAGGAAGGACTTTGGCAGGGAAATGACACTGTACAGTCCAGGGCCATTCCTAAGAGTGTGGGAAACACCAACCAGGTGGCTCACTCTCACCCTTGCATGATGACAGGCATGTGGAGTTGTCTGAGTGGTTCTGTGCTGTGTGAAGGGGTGAGCAGAAAGGGGAGGACAGGGGTGCAATTGAGAGCAGCCAAGTGTTGGCCTCTGCACCGGGGGCAGTCCAGTGTTGGCTTCCATATGCTCACAGGTGAACCTATGGCCAGTCAGCCTCCCTGGACCACTGAGCAGGGGATGACGGCATCTGAGAGCTCTATGTGGGGGCGGGAGGGCAGCGTGGGATCAGCTTTGGAGAGAGCCCTGTCTGGCTTCAGAAAGTCATGTGTTCAGCCCTACCCTGGCAATGACAGCCCAGATGACAAGGGAAAGTCACTTCTCTTTTCAGAGTCTAATCTCATATTTCTAAGGAAAAGGTAGACTGCAAAACTGCATCCCCTATGTGCCGTGTTGAAGTGAAGTGAAGTGAAGTCACTCAGTCGTGTCCGACTCTTTGCGACCCCATGGACTGTAGCCTACCAGGCTTCTCTGTCCATGGGATTCTCTAGGCAAGAATACTAGAGTGGGGTACCATTTCCTTCTCCAGGGGATCTTCCCAACCCAGGGATCGAACCCAGGTCTCCCACATCAGAGGCAGACGCTTTACCCTCTGAGCCACCAGGGAAGCCCAAAGTATCTCTTCTTATTCCATCCCACCCACACCGCTGACTCCAGGGTCTGCATGGAAATCTTCAGGGCTCCTAAGAGGGCTCACTGGGCTGGTTCTGAACCCAGGCTGCACCCTGACCCACTGCCCTTTTCCTCTGAGCAGCTTCAATAGGCAATCGGAGACCAGATTTTTCACATAGTCAGGACGGCACCCAGAGAGCCCTGGACAAGGTCAGTGCAAGCTCGTGTGCCATGATTGGTTTACGTCCCATGCATCTGGGTCGGTATGTGTGTGCATGCGTGAATACATCTATGTGTCCATCTGAAGGTACATGGGCTGACTCAAGGTCCATCAGGATGGGTGTGCCTACATCTGCATGTGTGTTCATGTATGTAGGTGGTGTGGACTGAGTGATGGTGTTTAGGTACGCCCATGTGGCCAGCGCATACACCCAAGTTCACCTTTGTTTATAGCAGTCTGCATGAAGGGTTAGTTTTTAAGTTGTGCTCAACTCTTTTTAACCCCATGGACTGAAGCCCCCTGGGACTTCTGTCCATGAGATTTTCCAGGCTAGGATATAGGAGCGGTTTGCCATTTCCATTCCAGGGGATCTTCCCATCCCAGAGTTCAAAGCCAGTTCTCCTGCAATGCAGGCAGATTCTTTACCAGCTGAGCTATCAGGGCATGAAATAGTAAGTAGATATGTAAATATGATTGTGCAAGAAGGAAGACATAAACTGCTGAGAATTCTCATCGAACTACTTCAGTACTCAGTTGGCTTGAGTTCTTAGGAGCCAACCCTATGTCTCACCATTTCAGGCCCTTTATGTGTGCTCCAAGAGGCCTCTGCCTGCTTAGGATCCAGGCTTAAGAAAGACTCTGCTTTAAACTCCACAAGAGGTGCAGGGGAGTCCAGCACAGGCCAGATACTGGAGGCAGCCTATTCCTTCCAGACCCAGGGACATCTTTAGAGTAAGATACTTGGTGGCCACACACCAAGGTCAGGTCCCCAGCAGCCTTGAACCCCACTGGCAGCATCCCACCCCTGCTCTCAGGATCATGTCTGCATTCTCTGCTGCTATGGACTGTGCAGCTTCTTCTCTGGGCATTTGCACACCTGGCCCCTCAGAAGGAAGAAACGCATCATGGGTTTGGTCATCCCTTGCGTGTCATAGGAACCCGCTGAGGGTAGGATGTGGTGAAGGTCTGCTGGACTGGTGACATGGACCACATCCTCCTCCTTGTTCCGTGCGTCTACTTGAGCTTCTGGAGCACGTGGGGCACAGCTCTGTCCCAGCCCTGTCCTTAGCCCCACTCCCCAGGTCTAGGTCTAGTCCTGGTTGGTCCCAGAAGTCCAATTTAGACCCAGCCAAGCGAACTATAAGCCAAGCCCAGACTAAGTCTGAGGCCCATGATCAGGTGCTGGCTCACGGTCAGGTCCAAGAACTCACCTTTCTTATACTGAGAGAAGGTATTCTGGAAGCGTCGCAGCTGTCCCTCTAAGATTGTCACCCGCTGCCTGAGAGCACTGACCTCTGCAGGAGAGAGAGGCCAAGTGAAGACAGATCCAGAACAGTCTGGGGTCACTCAGAGCCCAGGATTCAAGGGAAGAGTGTCCACATGGAGACACAAGTTGGGAGTGGGATAAGGAGGTGCAACAGAGGCCTAGAAAGCCCACCTCTGCTGACCTAGTTGGCCTCTGCATCCATGGGATTTCCTGTGGTTCTCCTCTGAACAGTATCCCCTGAACAGGTCCCTGTGCCTCACTGACAGTGAACCAGATGTCATTTTAATTCCAAATTCTAGAAATCTGATAGCACTTCCTTTTGCATTGCAGGGGGTGATATGGTTGTAGGAGAGGAATACACATAGCTTGAGTATTTCCCATCCATTGAGTTATTTGATGTTCAAGGTTATGTGATGAACTGGAAAGGGAGTTTGGTTTGTCATGAATATCAGATAGAAAATCTGCTCAGGTTGTCCTCCAGCGAGTCATAGAGGCTAAGACCAGAGTCCACCTTGCCATACACCCTGTCAAGTTTTCCTGCTTTGACCCCCACCTGTAAATGGGTTACCTGAGAGGAGAGCTGAGCTGAATAAGGCCTCCTCCCTGCCCCACACCTTAATGGGGCCCCCAAGTCTTCCTTACCTGCAAGCCCACTCTCCCCCTTTGCTCCTCTTTCTCCAGGAGTACCTCTGTCCCCCTTCAGTCCTGGGGGCCCCTGGCACCTGAAGGCCCCTGTGGACCTATGGCTCCAGCAGGCCCTGGATAAAAGTAGAAATGGGTGAGTGCTGAACATATATTTTAGCATTTTCATGCCCCTCACAACCTCCACACATGGACTGTCATATCCCCAGCAGTACACCCTCCCACAAACAAATGTCCCTCGGTGCCTGGATCCTCTCCTTTCATCCTCTCTGTACACTGACTGTCCCAAACCTAACAACCAGCCTTCCCTAAATACAGACAGTCCCTGCTGCTCACACCACCCTCTCCCTGGAGACAGACAGTTCCCCAAACCCAACACTGGCTCTCCCTGGAATGCCAGCTCTGACCTGGTAGCTGGTGGTGGTGGCACAGGGGAACATGGGCCCAGCCCCCATATCCATTGCTCACCTGTTGCCCCAGCACGTCCAGGGGCTCCAGACTCCCCAAGGGCACCTCTCTCTCCTTTGAGACCTGCAGGGCCTGGGGAGCCCTGCATGCCTGGGGCACCCACTTCTCCTGAGGAAGGAAAACATTGGAGAAACATGGCTGAGAGTGCGCTCAGCAGGTACCATTTCCTCAGCAGTGCCGCTTCTCACCCACAGCTCCAAGTGACACAGCAACCCGGGAGACTGCTCCTGCCCGCTGGGTCTCCTCTAGGAAATTCATCAGTGTGGGCATGTGGGGGGAGAGGCCCAGGCCAGGCCTACCAGGCGCGGGAGGTCCCAGGCTTTCCATGCACTGTGCACATACCCTGGTCCCCACCAGGGCTGCCAACATCACCCCTCCCTTCTCCCTCCCTCACCCACCATATATCACCCTCCTACCTTTGGGTCCACGTTCTCCTTTGGGGCCTGGTATGCCTGGACGTCCCATGCTCCCATGCTTCCCCTGTGGGGCCCTCTCTTCCAACTGGACCAGGCATACCTGGAGGCCCTGGGGAGAAAGGACCAGCCCAGTCAGTGGCACTGAACCTCCTTGGAAGTGGGAGTGCATAAAAGACGGGGCTGTAATAGAAGTCGGACAGGCAGACTCCTCCTAAAGATGTTGCCCTCACTCTCCGCCCTCCTCAGGAGCTCCAGACTTCCCTGAAATAACCCCGTGCCCTCTTGAGAATGGCCTTCCTCTTCCTGGGGCAGAATCTGTGCACGCCTACTGCCATGGCTCCAGCGGCAGCACGCCATCCACAGACCCCCGCATTCCACGCCCAGCTGCTCACCAGGCGGCCCAGGGTCTCCCTTTGGTCCAGGTTCTCCAGCAGAGCCACTGTCTCCTTTTGGCCCAATAGGGCCAGCTGGTCCAGGCCTCCCTGCTCGTCCTGCAGGCCCTTGTGCACCTGTGGCAGCATAAGAGATGGACATAAATCTGATCTCACCCCAGGAGGAGCCACCTGCCTGTAGGGCCAGGATCCTTGCATTCTTTCAGGGTTCTGAGGGTGTAGACACTCCCCCTCCAGGTGGCTGTTCCAGTGGTGATGTAGGAAACGCCATGTTCACATCCCCATTTTACAGGAGAAGGAACAGGCTTGCAGAATTGGAGGCAGATCCAAACCAAGATTCGCCTGACTTTGCATACAGCGCACCTGCCCCTGCCCCAAGGCCACGGTATTTATGGCAGGTAAGTCCGTCAGCTTTACCCTTGACCATGGACTCCCTCCCCCCCCCTTCCCAGAACCAAAGGTTTCTGTCAGAAATGACACCTGACACTAATCACCAGAGGAACAGAAAGCAAAAGCACAATGAGCTGTCACCGCACACCTCTCAGAATGGCTATTATCAGACAGCAAATAGGAAGTGCTGGAGAAGTAGAGAAAAGGACAGCTTTGTGCAGTAGGGATGCAAACTGGAACAGCCACTATGGAGACACTATGGAGGGTTCTCAGAAAGTTAAAACTAGAGCTACCATATAATCCGTCAATTCCACTTTGAGCATTTAACTAAAGAAAATGAAAACACTAACCTGAAAAGATATATGCACCCCCAAGTTAATTACAGCGTCATTCATGGTAGCCCAGACAAGGATGCAGCCTAGCGCCCAAGTATCTGTGGATGGATGAACGGGTGTAGGAAATGCAGGGTGCACATACAATGGAACATCATTCAGGCATAAAGGGAATGAAATCCTGCTATTTGCAGCAACACTGGTGAACCCTGAAGGCAGTGTGTTTCGTGGAATAAGTCACAGAGAAGGCGGCACTATGCGATCTCACTCATGTGAAATCTAAGAAAACAAAGAGAAACAGCATACTCACAGATACAGAAAACAGACTTGTGGTTGCTAGAGGTGAGGCTGAGGAGTGGGCAGAATGGATAGAAATCTTCAAAAGGTACAAGGGTCCAATTAAAAAACAACTGAGTCCCAGGAATACAATGTACCATGAAGTTACTATAGTTAGTAATCCTGGGTTGCATGCCTGAACATTGCTGAGCAAGCAGATCTTCAAAGTTCTCCTCACACACAAATCGTAACTAAACTATGTGTGTTGACTTATTGTGACAATCATTTCACAATATATACAACTATGAATTCATTATGATGTACAGATGATTTTAAATATTATAGATCAATTCTATTTTAATATAAAGAAGAGAAAAACATGCTTTTAAAATTATGGAAGATAGATTACATTACTGTGCATTATTTAAGTGAGGAAAGTAAAGATGTTCAACATCACTCATTATCAGAGAAATGCAAATCAAGACCACAGTGAGGTACCATTTCACACCAGTCAGAATGGCTGCGATCCAAAAGTCTACAAGCAATAAATGCTGGAGAGGATGTGGAGAAAAGGGAACCCTCTTACACTGCTGGTGGGAATGCAAACTAGTACAGCCACTATGGAAAACAGTGTGGAGATTCCTTAAAAAATTGCAAATAGAACTTCCTTATGACCCAGCAATCCCACTGCTGGGCATACACACCAAGGAAACCAGAATTGAAAGAGACACATGTACCCCAATGTTCATTGCAGCACTGTTTAGAATAGCCATGACATGGAAGCAACCTAGATGTCCATCAGCAGATGATTGGATAAGAAAGCTGTGGTACATATACACAATGGAATACTACTCAGCCCTTAAAAAGAATAAATTTGACTCAGTTCTAATGAGATGGATGAAATTGGAACCCATTATACAGAGTGAAGTAAGCCAGAAAGAAAAACACCAATACAGTATACTGACACATATATATGGAATTTAGAAGACAGTAATGATGACCCTATATATGAGACAACAAAGAGACACAGAGGTATAGAGTGGACTTTTGGACTCTGAGGGAGAGGGAAAGGGTGGGATGGTTTGGGAGAATGGCAATGAAACATGTATATTTTCCTGTAAGAAATGAAGCGCCAATCTATGTTCAATGTAGGATGCAGGATGCATGGGGCTGATGCACAGGATGATTCAAGTAGAGGATGTGGGGTGGGAGGTGGGAGGGGGCTTCGGCATTGGGAGATTGTGTTCACCTATGGCTGATTCGTGTCAATGTATGGCAAAACAAATACAGTATTGTAATTAAAATAAATAAATAAATTTAATTTTAAAAAAAGAAAAAAAACCCACTCTATTTAATATGATTTGGTTTCTTCAACATGTCCACACATGTGTCTGGCATGTGCACATGTAACACACATTGAAAAAGCCACAAGGAGAGCACACACAAGTGTTAACAGTTGTTCTTTCTAAGGGGCACAATTCAGGCTATTTATATTTTCTTCCTTTTGTACCTACTGACCACATACTAATTTGCTTTGGAAATATGACCAAACATTTTAAAAATCACATTACCTTAAGAAGGCTGCCTATGTCTGAAATTATAAGAGATTTGCATTCAAAGACTAAAGGGAGAAATGCCTATTGATTCAAGAATTATACACTCAATTCTGTGAGTCTGGTTATACCTTTTTCATTGAGATGAAACTCACATAATATAAAAATAACTTTTTTTTTTTTACTGTGTTGTGTAGCTTGCAGGATCTCAGTTCCCCCCGTCAGGGATTGAACCTGAGGCCTGGCAGAGAGAGCACTGAATCCTAACCACTGGACCTCCAGGAATTACCTGTAATTAATCATTTAAAGTATACAATTCAGTGGCCTTTAGAACATTGACATGATTGTACAACTATCACTACTCTTTAGTTCAAGACTATTTCATTAATCCCAAAGAAAACCTCACACCCATTTATCACTGCATCCCTGCCTCCTCCCAGGCCCTGGCTACCTCTGGGAAGCTGCCTGTCTCTGTCACCTATTCTGGATATTTATATAAATACATACAATATATGACCCTTTGTGTCTGCCTTTTTAAACTAGGAGTGACATTCTTGAGGCTCATCCAGTCTGTAGCACATCTCAGTACTTTGTTCCTCTCTACGGCTGAGAAATGTTCTATAGGATGAATACAATACATTTTCTTAATTCATTCACTGTGGATAAATCTTGATAGACACTTGGGTTGTTTCCATCTTTTGACTTTAGTGAGCAAAGCATTCATGTGCAAAAAGATAACAAAAGAAATCTGTCAGTTGCTACTGATTTGTTCATTCACTTATCTGTTCATTTCATTTCATCTCTCTGTTCAATGTCAGCACCAGATCCTGGTCTTCAAGGAATTTGTCACTGAATGTTAAACTGTGAGGCACAGGTAATGAGTGAAGAAAAAGCTTATGAGATGTCCCTCATCCCATCCCAGCACACCCAACCGACGGACACAAACATGCTCATAAGAAACAGGACTTCAATACTGAAGAGGATTCAGAGACCTGGAGAGGAGAGATGACATTTCATATCTGGAAACCATTCTCCCAGGGGAAGGAGGGCCAGGCTTCCCTGGGCAAGACTGCAGGTGGAGGGAGACTGGGGTATTTGATGGGTGGGGACAACCCCTGTGCTAACTGCTCTTAGCTCCAGTTCTCACTAGGCAATCAATGGGAGCCCGGAGGACGGGCCCCCCCATCCCAGACCCCCTGGTGCACTGTGTCAGGCAGAGATACTGGTCCCTACCTGAGCCTCTCCTGGGCTCCCCATGGCTGGGGAGGGCAGCAGGTTCCTTGGAAGCAAGTCACTCCTTAGAAGGGAGCATGAGAGGTTGCCCATCCTTTGCACAAACCATGGAGGCCATGAGAGCAGGGAGGTAGAAGAAGGGATACTTTTCAATTCAGGGCCTCTTGGGGAGCTAGAGAGAGCTGGCGTCTTGAATAAGACCCCTCCTCTGAGATCACTTCTAGAGGCCTTCTCTAGCCCCAGCCCATTCATGTTTGAAGCTACTTTCTTTCTAAGAGACAGATATTCGTCTCTTACCCTACAAAACCTGGGGACGTTATGAATTCTTTTCACCTTTAATGTGGTTCATTTCTTTCTTCTCCAATCTAAACACAAACTCCAGAAAGGTAAGGGACCTCATTGATCCCCCATCGCCCTGGCCTAAGGCCAAGTGGTCCCCCTCATACTTGTCGCTGCTTCATCAACTTCTCACTTCTTGCCAGTAAAAACAGATCTTCTCCTGTGGTCAGTGTTTCCAGAAAATTCCCTTAATAATCAATACATTTGGAAACCTCAGGAGAATTCAGCTGGTTGGGACACCAGAAGCAAACAACTTTATCTGAAAGACCCACCAAAGAAATTAAGCCTTGGCTCAATTCTTTGTCACTGTGTGGTTGATATTATTCGCATCTACAGATGATTAAACTGAAACTTACAACACTGTCATCAGTTCAAAAATATTTACCATTCTGCAGAGGCAACATTTAATGTGAAAGAACAACAGTTAAGTTTGGAGTGTGTGTACTCAGTCGCATCTGACTCTTTGTGGGTTGTAGCCTGACAGATTCCTCTGTCCATGATATTCTCCAGGCAATAACAGAGTGAGCTGCCATATTCTATCCAGGCGATTGTCCCAACCATGGGATCAAACCCACATCTCCTATGTCTCCTACATGAGTGTACTAAGACACTTCACTTGTGTGCAGCCCAGTGGCCCAAAGCCCTCCAGGCTCCTCTGTCGGTGGGATTCTCCAAGCAAGAATACAGGAGAGGGTGGCTATGCCTTCCTCCAGGGGACCTTTCTGACCCAGGGATGGAACCTGCATCTCTGACATCTCCTACACTGGCGGTCAGGATTTTTACCACTAGCACCGCTTGGTAAGCCCAGTGAGCTCTGGAGCAGGGGACTCCAAATACCAGTCATCCACTCATTGTTTGTACATTCCTTGGGTGGATGGGTCAGAAGATCCTAGGGGACGAATCAGCAAGGGGGTTATGGAGCTGGGGACTTGGGCAAGCCAGTCTTTGCCAATCAGTAGAGCCATGAGTCAGGTGGACTGAAGATCTGGGGGAAACCCACCCACTTGGAAAGACCATCTTCAAGGTTTCCACAGCAGAAGATGCAGTTTTGGGGTTGGTTACAATTCCATTGCCCACCCCTTCCCACCACAGCAAGCCCATGGTCCCAGCTCTACCTGGATCTCCCTTTTCCCCCGGGGACCTTCTTTCCCATCTTGTCCATCACGACCAGGCAAGCCGCTCTCTGGAGGGCTACACACAACCAGGGTACAGCCGTTGTCCAGTGTTTTCTGGGAATGGCTCATCATTTCTGCTCCCAAGGAACTCTGGGACTGTGCCAGCAGGAGCAGCATGGAGAGAGGGAGAAGCATGTCCTAGGCAGAGGAACAGAGGGGGTGGGGGGGCTGCTCTTGGTCCAAGGGCGAGGATGAGGGCTGGCCCAGCTCCCCGGAGGGCAGGAGAAGCCCTTCCCCCCATCTCCCTCCCATCCTCTGGGGCCCAAGGCAGCAGGGCTCCGAAAGCAGTTTAGGGAAAGGTTGGATAAGGTCTGGCCAGGGAGGACATGAGCGGACCAGCCGGGCCTTGGCCCTGCTCTGCCAGCACATGAATCTACTCTCAGATGCTCTGCGTCATCCCTCTTTGGGCTTGTCATCCCTGCCAGGGGCACTTTGGCCAGGATGTAGAATTCCTCACAGAGGCCATTGTCACACCAGGAGGGACTCACTGAGGGCCCTCGGGTGGGACCTTTCCCTCTCTTGGCCTCTTTATCCCATTTTATACCGGCTTTACCTCTTACAATGCTGACTTGGTTCCTCTCACTTGCTGCTCTGGACAGGCTAGGACTGGAGTCTGCAGTGCTATCTGAAAAAAAGAGCCAGAGTGAGAATGCTTGGTAAGGTCTGTCCTGAGCAAAGAATGGTGCATGACTGCTAATTTTCCAGGATTTGTCATTCCTGGGCTCCACCAGGAACATTCCTGGTACACCTAGAGTCCTGCCCAGACATCCAGAGAGGACTTGGGACAGCGCCTCTTGGTAGAGAGGACGTGTAAGACGGGTGCCATCAGGGGGAAGCTGGCTTCAGAGGAGGAAAGCCTATGTCCTGTAGAGCTTCTGGTTACCATCAGAAGGGGACTTAGGAGCTAAGTGAGATCAGGGTGCAGGACGTGGGTCACTGCCAGTGTTGGGCTTCTTTCCTCTCTCAGAGAGAAAGTGTAATGTTTAGAGCATGCAAAAGAATCGTGGGAGTTGCACAGACCTGGAAGAAAGCCCGAGGGACCTGTGCAAAGGACCAAAATTGCCAAGCAGGCTGAGGTAGTGAGAGGGAAGGGGTTTCCTGGCCAGAGAAGTGCCTCCCTTCAAGAGGATGATGAATTGCATGTACCCTGGGGACTTCCCGGACAAGGGCATCACAGATCTGGTTGTATGTCACATCCAACTCTCCCCCTCTCCCTGTCCTAGATCACATCTCCCACCAAACAAAGGGAGCAGACTGAAGAGCGCCCCTTATGCCTCATTTGCTCCCACCACCAGCACTGAGCCACCTAGACTGGAAGGTCTACAGCCACCCTGCCTTCTTCAACCACCCACATAGGCAGGGAGACAGTCACTTGGATATCGGAAAACAAAGTTAAGAGGCAAGAACAGAGATACTCACAATTGCTTCCTGAAAGGATCCAGAATGTCCAGGCAAGTTAAGAGTTCCTGGGTAAGCTCTGGCTCTTTATATCTGCTTTCTAACTTGACCCTCAGCCCCAGTTTCCTGAGAATTCTCGTCAGGAAATAGGGTAATGTCCTTATTATTGACTCACTCAATTGCACCCCCACCAGAACCCAGGTGTCCACCTGGCTTCTGGACACCTGCCACTAATGTTGATAGGACTAAACACACATTAGACTTCAAAGAGCACCCTCAGCCCAGGATCGCATCAGGACCTCACTGCAGCCCTGCGAGGAACGTGGCAGCATCCGTGTCGCTGTTTCACGGATGTCCAGGGATCCAAGGTTCAGAGAAGACCAGCAAGCTGCCCAAAGACCTAGAGCTCTTGTGAAGGCAGGCTGCCCCTGCAGAGTCCAGGAAACAGCACCCGCTGCACCCACTTCTCTTCCACCTTCATCTCAACGTTAGTGCTCAGACGCTAGGGAAGAGCTGGGAGGTGCTTGGCCAAACTGAGCAAAGTGGGGCAGGTGAAGGGCTGCTGAGGCAACAGCCTGTGGGGGACAGCGTCTGGGGGCCTGCCGTCTGCCAGGGGTCCCTCTTTTGCTTTCTGCTGTAGATCTAGGACAACTCTCCACTTGCCTCAAGATGGCTTGCTATGCTCTCTGTTTATCCCCTGCCCAGCCCTCCTTCACTCACATGACTATCCAATTCTCTTAATTACAGGGTTTAACGGCAACTGCCTATATGCTTGCTGCCCCAGACACTGGTTTCCCTGATAACTGAGGGACAAACTGACATCTACTCTCTGTTAGACTTGGGGGGGTCCTCCCTGAAGCGGTAATGATTGCCTCCATGTCCTTCCTGCTCTCTGCTGAACATGGTATGCTGTTGCGCTAGGACCCTTCTTTTCAGGACACCTGCGATTTCTTATCTAATAAGCCATGGACGTCTTTGTCCCTGTCTCCCAGCTCTTGCTTCGGTCTCAAGGCTGGGCATCAACAAGCATGCAAACCTGCAGGGTGCAGCCCAGCAATTGGTGGGTCAGCCAGAAAGCTACAGAAACTCCTGTGAGTGCCCAGACGCTGGAGAATGGGGACAGGGAAGGGAACGTTGTGGGGATAATCCCGGGGTTCATTCCCCTAGCACGTGGGTTCCTGTGAGAGAGATCTTTCTCTTCCATGAAACTGATGACATCCTATTAACCTCAGTTTCTTTCCAGTTTAAAAGTAGCAGCCTGGGCTTGTGCTTCACCTGACTGCCTGGGGAGGGCTTGTGAAATTGGCAAAACTCAAGAGCCTTTCTGGTTTGATTGTTTTCTACAAAACACAAATGTACTGCTGACCCACCACCCCTAAACAATTCCAGGCTTTAGGGACACTAACTGGGACAGGCTTGCGCACTGGCCATGGTTGGTTACCCTGAAGGGTTTGGTTGGGACCTGTGGCAATGATGAAATAGAAAGAGTGCCCTCTGGGCTTCTGGTCCCAGGTGTGGGAGGGGGCAGCGCAGGGATATGGTGTCAAGGAACAAAGCTCCATGCAGCCTACATGCTTTACAGCAGGCGGAAGCTGTCACAGTGGGCCTGCTCGAGTTGCTGACAATGCAGAGAAACACCGGTTAGTGGCCACGAGGTTCAGGAAAGGGCTGATAAAAATGCCATACCCTGGCATTTCCGCATGTCCTACAGCCCTACTCCAGCCAGGCTACAGAAGGACGAATGGACTGAGTAAGCAACAACTGATACAGGAAACCCACTGTCTCAACCTGTGAACCAAGAGGCTAGTTTAAGTCACAGAGCTTCTCATTAAATAGTCCAGGAGCAGTCAGCACAGGGCGTACCTACATCGTGTTAACCCAGAGGCAAACTAGTCAGCATCACTGGAGTTCCACTGTTGACCACCCAAGTATCATTGCCAGCTAACGCTCAGGAGAGTAACTCACTTTACCCCCAAGGGAACATATTGTAAGTGGCTCTGGGACTGAAACTGGTATGGATGTCCCAGGTGGTTTGGGTTTGCAGCCCTGTGGGGTTAGGAATAAGGGACTTAAAGATCTCATCTGGGCCCACATAAATAAGAAATTAATCTTGGGCCCCTCACTAGAGAAAGGCACCATTATACTAACCTGGTCTTCTGTTATGCCCTGTCCAGTGTTTGACACTGGCTGAAGTGGACTGAGTTTGGGCAGAGTAATGGTACTGCAGCCAGGACAAAAAAAAACGTAGTCAGGGGTGTTCTTATGTCGGAATGCTGTCACTGCTTGTATTTTGCTAATGGTCATGATCTTCCCTGCATTGAGTCTGTTAGACATCTTACATTTCATGTGTAGTGTGAGCGGTAAGGAATCTCTTTGCAGACAGGGCAACAACGGTGACCTCACTCCAGAATGAATCTGATGGTGGGTCTACAGTGATGCTGCTGTTGCCCTCAGGAATTCCATGAAAAATGGACCTGATAAAAGCCTGTCTCCATAGACTGCCTACTCTTTGCACTCTCAAGATTCACAGCTGTGGTTGTCTGTATTGCATTTGTGGTATCTGACTGTGGTGCGTCTTTATATACCTGAGGTCAGGAACACTGTGGAAGAGGGGTGGACCTCGATAGTAAGGGTCACAGGTCACACAGGTTACGTAGGGATGGAGCGTATGGTCAGCACATTGGAGATGGCTGTTCTCTTGCTTTTTCTACACCTCCCTGCTCGACCACTCCCTGCGCCACTCACAGGACTACTCAGTCCTATTTTATACATTGGTTAGTTAGGAACCACCTACATGCTGGCTGCTGCCCTAGCTGCGGGTCTCCCTGGTAACAGATAAGCCCAACTGACATCAGCTCCCCATGTATATGGTAGGGGGACACCTTGAACTTTTCCCCAGTGCCAAAACTTGCTGCCATTTCCTAGCTGCTATAAAGATTGGCACGTCACTCTAGGATAACGTGTTTTGAACATGTAAGATGCCCTGTCCAATAACCACTGATGCTGTCTCTCCCTCTTGCTTCAGTCTTAAGGCAGGGCGTCTGCAAGGCATGAAGCCCTGTGAGGTCCAGCCCAACAGCAGTGGGCAGGTTGCTTTGGTTTTGGTCCCTGGGAACTGTCAGGGGAGGTCTGGGAGTGGTGCCTTCCACCAGACCATTTACAGACCCCCTTCTGCTCTGTTCTGGATGTTGAGCTCTTTGCTTCTACAACCATAACCAGGGCAGGAAAAAGGAGACATGGTCATCAGAAGTAAGATTCCATCTCTGTTTCCCCCTGACCTGTCAGGCAGAGGACAATGTCTCTGAGGTCAAATCTTGGGGGTTCGACTTATACCTTTCATCTGATCATTGTATACTAGGTGCAAATTCAGAGCAACTGTCCACACCTGGCTGGGAGTGGCTTAGCCATTGGTTGGCTGGAATGGAGGGCTCTTCATGTACTGTTGGCTTTATTGTCCTTTCTTTTCCTTAAAGTTGATGTCTTAGTAGTTCCCATTTGTTGATTCTTTGGTCAAATAGTGATCTGCCTTCCGTGCACTTTCCAGAGTGCTCAAGTCCTCAGGTATACAGACATTCCTTAAAACAATTACCCCTCTGCTAAGAGCTGGGATCCAAATGACTAGTCACCTTCTGTGGCTCAGATGCCTTTCTTGGTTTAGGCATGGATTGAAATTCATGCCTTCAGTGCGTGTGCCTGCTTATGTGACTATAAGCTCATCTCTTACGGACAGATGTTCAGACATAAGTAGTCACCAAGTCCAGATGAAAAACACCTGAGTTAGAATCAGCACTCTTCCTGCAGGCTATATCAGGAGTAGCACTTTTCTGACGAGACTGAATTTCCTTTCCCTCCATGCAGAGCAGAAGGGTCTTGCAAGCCAGTTGAAGCATGATCATAGGTTTTTGGATACAAAATGACTCTTTCATTTGTATCCAAAGAGACTAACTGCTAAGTCTGCTAAGTCTCTTCAGTCATGTCCGACTCTGTGTGACCCCATAGACAGCAGCCCACCAGGCTCCCCCGTCCCTGGGATTCTCCAGGCAAGAACACTGGAGTATGTTGCCATTTCCTTCACCAACGCATGAAAGAGAAAAGTGAAAGTGAAGTCGCTCAGTCATGTCTGACTCTTAGATTCACCATGGACTGCAGCCTACCAGGCTCCTCCGTCCATGGGATTTTCCAGGCAAGAGTACTGGAGTGGGTTGCCATTGCCTTCTCCAAAACAGACTAAGATATACCCCAATTCACTATCTTCCTACCTTTTGGAGAACATTTCTCATCTAGGTATAATTGTGTCTCAATCCCCACCAAGGATAAGGTCAAATACCTGAGATGATTAGGTTATCCCAAAGGGTAGGAGAGGGTGGATTTGGGGCCATAGGGCCCTCAAGCACAAGATCCTGGTTACCTCTGTTTCATAATCACTTACTTCAGAGCTTAGAGAGAGGTGGTTCAGCATAGGTGTATCTTGGAGATAAGGAAGAAAGGAATAAATCACATGACCACCCAGCCCAATCCCTAATTATTTTATGGACTTTCCTTCTTGACCATTCATTCAAATGAGCCTGTACCATTCAACCATTTAAGGCCACACGTATTCCCAAGGGATGATAATTGACTACTAGGATGTGAGTAAATGCTGTCTCGTACATCCCAGAGGGAAGCAGGAGAATCATGTCTTCTTGAGGGTTTAAGAAGGGGTTGGTATAAAGGGACAAAGAACCCCCAACAACTGGTGGCCCAGTGGTTAGGATTCCTGGGTTTCACAGCTGTGGCCTGGGTTCACTTCCTGGGCAGGGAACTGAGATCCCGTAAGCAATATCGTAAAGCCAAAAAAGAGAAACAAGTTTTCTCCCCCTCTACCCTCTGTTTGAAGTCTCTGTAATCCATAGCTTATAGATTTCTTTCTTTTGTTTTTGGCCATGGAGCAATGTACGGGGGATCCTAGATCCTGACCAGCAACGGAACCCATATCTCCTGCATTGGACGCAGGAAGTTTTAACCCCTGGACCACCAGGGCAGCTCCCCCAAAGCTTATTGGGTACTTCTGTTCAGTTCAGTTGTCACTCAGTTGCGTCTGACTCTCTGCGACCCCTTGGACTGCAGCACTCCAGGCTGCCCTGTCCCTCACCAACTCCCAGAGTCTACTCAGACTCGTGCCCATTGAGTTGGTGATGCCATCCAACCATCTCATCTCTGTCATTCCCTTCTCCTCCTGCCTTCAGTCTTTCCCAACATCAGGGTCTTTACTAATGAGTCAGTTCTTCACATCAGGTTGCCTAAGTATTGGAGTTTCAGCTTCCGCATCAGTCCTTCCAATGAACACCCAGGACTGATCTCCTTTAGGATACACTGGTTGGATCTCCTTGCAGTCCAAGGGACTCTCAAGAGTCTTCTCCAACACCACAGTTCCAAAACATCTATTTTCAGCGCTCAGCTTTCTTTATAGTCCAACTCTCACGTCCATCATGACTAGTGGAAAAACCACAGCTTTGACTAGATGGACCTTTGTTGGCAAAGCAATGTCTCTGCTTTTTAATATGCTGTCTAGGTTGGTCATAACTCTTCTTCCAAGCAGCAAGCATCTTTTTTAAAATTTATTTATTTTAATTGAAGGCCAATTACTTTACAATATTGTAGTGATTTTTGCCATATATTGACATGAATCAGCCATGGGTTACATGTGTTCCCCATCCTGAACCCCCCTCCCACCTCCCTCCCCATCCCATCACTCTGGGTCATCCCAGTACACCAGCCCTGAGCACCATCTCATGCATCGAACCTGGACTGGCGATCTGTTTCACATATGATAATATATATGTTTCAATGCTATTCTCTCAGATCATCCCACTCTTTTTTTTCCTTTTTTATTTTTATTTTTTTAATTTATTTATTTTTTGAATTACAATACTGTATTTGTTTTGCCATACATTGACATGAGTCAGCCACAGGTGTCCACGATCTCCCAATACCAAAGCTCTCTTCCACCTCCCACCCCACATCCTCTCCCTGAATCATCCCGTGCACCAGCCCCATGCGTCCTGCATCCTGTATTGAACATAGACTGGCGCTTCATTCTTACGAGATAGTATACATGTTTCAATGCCATTCTCCCAAATCATCCCACCCTCTCCCTTTCCCTCAGAGTCCAAAAGTCCGTTCTATACCTCTGAGTCTCTTTTGTTGTCTATAGAGGGTCTTCATTACTATCCTTCTAAATTCCATATATATGTGTCAGTATACTGTATTGGTGTTTTTCTTTCTGGCTTACTTCACTCTGTATAATCGGCTCCAATTTCATCCATCTCATTAGAACTGAGTCGAATTTATTCTTTTAAGGGCTGAGTAGTACTCCATTGTGTATATGTACCACAGCTTTCTTATCCATTCATCTGCTGATGGACATCTAGGTTGTTTCCATGTCCTGGCTATTATAAACAGTGCTGTAATGAACATTGGGCTACATGTGTCTCTTTCAATTCTGGTTTCCTCGGTGTGTATGCCCAGCAGTGGGATTGCTGGGTCATAAGGAAGTTCTATTTGCAATTTTTAAGGAATCTCCACACTGTTTTCCATAGTGGCTGTACTAGTTTGCATTCCCACCAGCAGTGTAAGAGGGTTCCCTTTTCTCCACATCCTCTCCAGCATTTATTGCTTGTAGACTTTTGGATCGCAGCCATTCTGACTGGTGTGAAATGATACCTCATTGTGGTCTTGATTTGCATTTCTCTGATAATAAGTGATGTTGAGCATCTTTTCATGTGTTTGTTAGCCATCCGTATGTCTTCTTTGGAGAAATGCCTATTTAGTTCTTTGGCCCATTTTTTGATTGGTTCGTTTATTTTTCTGGAGTTGAGCTGCATAAGTTGCTTGTATATCTTTGAGATTAGTTGTTGTCAGTTGTTTCATTTGCTATTGTTTTCTCCCATTCAGAAGGCTGTCTTTTCACCTTGCTTATAGTTTCCTTTGTTGTGCAGAAGCTTTTCTGAATGTTGAGTTTTAAGCCAAATGTTTCACTCTCTTCTTTCACTTTCATCAAGAGGCTCTTAAGTTCTTTGCTTTCAGCCATAAGTGTGGTGTCATCTGCATATCTGAGGTTACTGATATTTCTCCTGCCAGTCTTGATCCAGCTTGTGCTTCATCCAGTCCAGCATTTCACATGATGTACTCTGCATGTAATTAAAATCAGCAGGGTGACAATATACAGCCTTGAAAAAATCCTATCCCAATCTGGTACCAGTCTGTTGTTCCATGTCCAGTTCTAACTGTTGTTTCTTGACTTACATACAGATTTCTCAGGGGGCAGGTCAGGTGATCTGGGACTCCCATCTCTTGAAGAATTGGGTACTATAACATTTGTTAAAAACCTGATCTCTAATATGTTGCTTTACTTTATTTGTTAGTAGTCTGAATATGGCTTCCTCCAGATTAACTATTTTCTTTCTAGCTGTCTCTTTGATCACTAGATACATTATATGAAGCCTTCTATTCAAAATTATCCTTCTAGTCTGTAAGCTGTCCTGTGTGAAAGCTATCTGAAACAGTAGTGCAAAAAAGGAATCCTGGTCTGAAACTGGCAATATAGGTATTATTTTATCCAGAGTCCACATAGTATATACTGTTCATTATTCTCTAGTGTTGACTACAGTCATCAAGGGCAACATCCCATAATCAAATTGACCCTGTTGCTTACATTCTCTGCAATGTCTTCATGTGACTTCATTTTCTACTCTGAGATGAATATACAGTATAGGTCCTTTCCCCATCAGTGAATGCACCAAATCAAATTTTCCTCCATTGGTAGAAGATACAGACATATTTATTTTTATTTAATCCTTCAGATTGTATGATATAACATGCAAAAATTGTTTAGCAAAATATTTTATATAAAATATTGATTTAAAATTGCTAGCCCAGATTATCTCTTCACCTTGATCCTGAGAGATAATGAAAGAGAAATTCAAGCATACTTGGAGTCTAGTTTCTGGAATGCAAAAACTTCTTTTTGTTTTCTCAGTTGAAATATACTTGACATAGTATTGTGTATATTTCAAATGTACAACATATTAGTTTGATATATTTATATATTGTAATATGATTGCCATTGTAGTGATAATTAGCACCTCTGTCATAAAACGGTTATAATTTCTTTTTAGTGGATGGAATATTAGGTTCTAGTCTCTCAGTTTCATTACAATAGGATATTGTCTATATTCTCTAGGTATTTGTTCTCTAGGACACATTTACTACCTGTTGCAAGTTTGTATACTTAAAAAGCATATTCTAACCCTTCTCCCTGTCGTCCCCTAGTAACCATTTACTCTGTGTTTTGAGTTTGTTCTTGTCTAGAGTCCATGTATAAGTGATATCTTAGAGTTTTTGTCTTTCTAGGTCTGGCTTGTTTCTCGTAGCCTAATGTCCTCAAGATCCATCCATGTTATTGCAAATGCAGGATATACTTCTTTTGCATGGCTGAATAACATTCCATTGTGCATATGTGTATCTCTCATCTTTTTATTGATTCATTCATTGAGGGGCTCCTAGTTTGTTTCTATATCTGAGCTATTAAGAAAAATGTGGTAAAACAGATGAGACTGCATATATCTCTTTGAAAATCTGTTTTTATTTCCTTTCACTGTATGCCCAGAAATGGGATTGCTAGATCATAGGGTAGATCTCTTCTTTTATTTATTTATTTTTGGATCCTCCATGAATCCCAGAGTCGGACACAACTGAGATACTGAACTGAACTGAACTGAACTGAGGATCCTCCACATTGATTTCCACAGTAGCTGAACCGACTTGCATTCCCACAAATAGTGTACACGACAAGTTCACTTTTCTTTCCATCCTTGCCAAAACCTATCATACCTTGTCTTCTTGGTGATAGCCATTCTTAAATGTGTGAGGTGATAGCTTATTCTGGTTTTGATCTATTTTTCTCTGGTTAAGTGTCTTGAACATCTTTTCACATATCTGTATCCATTTCTGCGTTTTCTTTGGGAAAATGTCTGTTTCTTCCCTTTGCCTATTTTAAGATCAGATTATTAATGACTTGTCTGAGTTCTTCATATCTTTTGTAACTGCTATTCATGGTTTGCAAATTTTCTCCCAATTTATAGGCTGTCTTTTCATATAATTTTTCCTTTGCTGTGCAGAGACTTCTGAATTTGATATAGTCACCTCGGATTTTTGTTTTTGGTGGGGGTTTTTTTTTTGCCTTAGTTGTTTCTGCTTTTGGTGTCATATCTAAAATATGATTACCAAGACTTGATGTTGAGGAACTGCTACCCTATCCTTTCTTCCAGAAGTTATATTGTGTCAGGTCTAATGTCTATGATTGATGTCAGTTAATGCCTTGTGTGTGTGTTATAAGAGAGTGGTCCATTTTCATTATCCTGTTTGTGCTGATCCAGTTTTCTCAACACCACTGGTTGAAGAGACCATCCTTTTTCCACTGGGTGGTCTTGGTTTCCGTGTCAAATATTTTGACAATAATTGGACAGTTTCTTTCTAGGCTTTCTATTCTGCTCTATTGGTCTGTGTCAATTTTTATTCTAGAACTATACTGTTTATATTTCTATGGCTTTGGGTAGTGTATTTTGTATTGAGGAGGTGTGATACCTCCAACTTTTTTCTTCTTTATCAGGATTGCTTTGGCTATTCAATCTCCTTTGTGGTTCCATACAAATTTTGGGACTTTTCTTTATATCTGTGAAGAATTCCATTAGAATTTTGATACGGATAGAATTGAATCTATAGATGGTGACATATATCTATAAATGTTTTATCTATCTCTAAAACTATGACCATTTTAACAATACTAATTTCTTCAATCCATGAACATCATAATCTTTCCTTCTGTTTGTGTTTTTGATTTCTTTCAACAAAGTTGTATACTTTTCATTGTACAGATATTTCACTTAAGGGGTTAAATTTTTTTCTAGGCATTTTATCGTTTTAAACTGTTCAACATAGTTCTGAAAGTTTGGCCACAGCAATCAGAGCAGAAAAAGAAATATAAGGAATGCAAATTGGAAAAGAAGAAAGAAAACTCACTGTTTGCAGATGACATGATCCTCTACATAGAAAACCCTGAAGACTCCACCAGAAAATTACTAGAGCTAATCAATGAATAGCGTAAAGTTGTAGGATATAAAATCAACACAGAGAAATCGCTTGCCTTCCTATACACTAATGATGAGAAAGTAGAAAAAGAAATTAAGGAAACAATTCTGTTCACCATTGCAGCAAAAAGAATAAAATACTTAGGAATATATCTACTTAAAGAAACTAAAGACCTATATATAGAAAACTATAAAAGACTGGTGAAAGAAATAAAACAGGACACTAATAGATGGAGATATATACTATGTTCATGGATAGGAAGAATCAGTATAGTGAAAATGAGTATACTCATTGTCCGTCATAGGAATCTGCCCAGAGTAGGCTGGAGTGAAGATCTGCTGAACTGGTGGCATGGACCACATCCTCCTCCTTGTCCCGCATGTCTACTTGAGCTCCTGGAGCACGTGGGGGGCGGCTCTGTCCCAGCCCTGTCCTTAGCCTCGCTCCTGCCCCAGGTCTCTGTCCAGTCCCAGTCATGGTCCTAGCAAGTCCCATTTAGACCAAGGTCAGCGAACTCCAAGCCCAGCCCAGCCTCAGTCTGAGGTCTGCCTTTGCTGGCAGCTCAGGGTCCGGTCCAGGAGCTCACCTTTCCTGCACTGAGAGACTGTATTCCGGAGGCGGTTTACTTCTCCCTCTAAGTTTGTCATCCGCCGCCTCAGAGTAGCAACTTCCGCAGGAGAGAGAGGCTACGTGAAAACAGATCCAGCCTGGGGTCACTCAGAGCCCAGGGCTCAGGGAAAGGTGACGCATCCCAGGGATGGTATAAGGACGTGGGATGCAAGAGAGGAGGTGCTGAACTGAGGAGGGCCTGCTGGCCCCTCTGCACCCACTGGAGCTCCCAGAGCTTTCTTACCTGGGGCTGAAGTCTCCCCCTTTGCTCCTTTTTCTCCAGGAGTAGCTCTGTCTCCCTTCAGTCCTGGGGGACCCCTGGCTCCTGAAGGCCCATGTGGACCGATGGCTCCAGCAGGCCCTGGGATCAGAGAAGTAGAAAAGGGTGAGTGCTGGACATATATTTCAGCATTTTCATACCCACTCCCCACCCCCAAACATGAACTTCCTATCCCCCAGCCATACACCCTCCACTTTACAAATGTGCCTCAGTGCCTGGATCCTCCGCTTGCATCCTCTCTGTACACAGACTGTCCCTTAACCCAAGAACCACCTTTCCCTGAATACATAGTCCCTGCTGATCACACCACCCTCTCCCTGGAGACAGACAGTTCCTAGAGCCCAACGCTGGCTCTTGCCCTGGAATGCCATCTCGACCTTGAGGGTGGTGGGGAGGGCACAGGGGAACACGATCCCAGCCCCATGTCCGTTGCTCACCTGCTGCCCCAGCACGTCCAGGGGCTCCGGGCTCACCAGGGGCACCTCTCTCTCCTTTGAGACCTACAGGGCCTGGGGAGCCCTGCATGCCCGAGGCACCCATTCCTCCTGCAAAAGAAACACATTGGGAGAAACATGGCTGAGAGTGCGCTCAGCAGGTACCATTTCCTCAGCAGTGCCTCTTGTTACCCACAGCTCCAAGTGACAGCGCAACCCAGGAGAGTGCTCCTGCCCGCAGGGTCTCCTCTAGGAAATTCATCAGTGTGGGCATATGGGGGAGAGGCCCAGACCAGGCCTACCAGGCACAGAGGTCCCAGGCTTTCTAGGCACTGTGCACATACCCTGGTCCCCCACCAGGGCTGCCAACATCACCCCTCCCTTCTCCTTCCCTCACCCACCATATATCACCCTCCTACCTTTGGGTCCAGGTTCTCCTTTGGGGCCTGGTGTGCCTGGAGCTCCCATGCTCCCATGCCTCCCTGTGGGGCCCTCTCTTCCAGCTGGACCAGGCATACCTGGAGGCCCTGGGGAGAAACGACCAGCCCAGTCAGTGACACTGAATCTCCTTGGAAGTGGGAGTGCGTAAAAGACGGGGCTGTAATAGAAGTCGGACAGGCAGCCTCCTCCTAAAGATGTTGCCCTCACTCTCCGCCCTCCTCAGGAGCTCCAGTCTTCCCTGAAATAACCCCGTGCTCCCTTGAGAATGGCCTTCCTCTTCCTGGGGGCAGAATCTGTGCACGCCTACTGCCATGGCCTAGCGGCAGCACGCCATCCACAGACTCCCGCATTCCACGCCCAGCTGCTCACCAGGCGGCCCAGGGTCTCCCTTTGGTCCAGGTTCTCCAGCAGAGCCACTGTCTCCTTTTGGCCCAATAGGGCCAGCTGGTCCAGGCCTCCCTGCTCGTCCTGCAGGCCCTTGTGCACCTGTGGCAGCATAAGAGATGGACATAAATCTGATCTCACCCCAGGAGGAGCCACCTGCCTGTAGGGCCAGGATCCTTGCATTCTTTCAGGGTTCTGAGGGTGTAGACACTCCCCCTTCCAGGTGACTGTTCCAGTGGTGATGTAGGAAACGCCATGTTCACATCCCCATTTTACAGGAGAAGGAACAGGCTTGCAGAATTGGAGGCAGATCCAAACCAAGATTCGCCTGACTTTGCATACAGCACACCTGCCCCTGCCCCAAGGCCACGGTATTTATGGCAGGTAAGTCTGTCAGCTTTACCCTTGACCATGGACTCCCTCCCCTCCCCCTTCCCAGAACCAAAGGTTTCTGTCAGAAATGACACCTGACACTAATCACCAGAGGAACAGAAAGCAAAAGCACAATGAGCTGTCACCACACACCTCTCAGAATGGCTATTATCAGACAGCAAATAGGGAAGTGCTGGAGAAGTAGAGAAAAGGACAGCTTTGTGCAGTAGGGATGCAAACTGGAACAGCCACTATGGAGACACTATGGAGGGTTCTCAGAAAGTTAAAACTAGAGCTACCATATAATCCGTCAATTCCACTTTGAGCATTTAACTAAAGAAAATGAAAACACTAACCTGAAAAGATATATGCACCCCAAGTTAATTACAGCGACATTCATGGTAGCCCAGACAAGGATGCAACCTAGAGCCCAAGCAACTGTGGATGGATGAACGGGTGTAGGACATGCAGGGTGCACATACAATGGAACATCATTCAGCCATAAAGGGAATGAAATCCTGCTATTTGCAGCAACACTGGTGAACCCTGAAGGCAGTGTGTTTAGTAGAATAAGTCACAGAGAAGGCGGCACTATGCGATCTCACTCATGTGAAATCTAAGAAAACAAAGAGAAACAGCATACTGACAGATACAGAGAACAGACTTGTGGTTGCTAGAGGTGAGGCTGAGAAGTGAGCAGAATGGATAGAAATCTTCAAAAGGTACAAGGGTCCAATTAAAAAACAACTGAGTCCCAGGAATACAATGTACCGCGAAGTTACTATAGTTAGTAATCCTGGGTTGCATGCCTGAACATTGCTGAGCAAGCAGATCTTCAAAGTTCTCCTCACACACAAATCGTAACTGTGTGTATTGATGACTTACTGTGACAATCATTTCACAATATATACAAATGTGAATTCATTATGATGTACATAGGATTTTAAATATTATAGATCAATTCTATTTTAATATAAAGAAGAGAAAAACTAACATGCTTTTGAAATTATGGAAGATAGATAACATTACTGTGCATTATTTAAGTGATGAAAGTAAGTTATAAACACTCTATTTAATATGATTTGGTTTCTTCATCATGTCCACACCTGTGTCTGGCATGTGCACAGGTAACACACATTGAAAAAGCCACAAGGAGAGCACACACAAGTGTTAACAGTTGTTCTTTCTAAGGGGCACAATTCAGGCTATTTAAATATTCTTCTGTTTGTATCTAGTGACCACATACTAATTTGCTTTGGAAATATGACCAAACATTTTTAAAAATCACATTACCTTAAGAAGGCTGCCTATCTCTGAAATTATGAGGTTTGCATTCAAAGACTAAAGGGAGAAATGCCTATTGATTCAAGAATTATACACTCAATTCTGTGAGTCTGGTTATACTTTTTTCATTGAGATGAAATTCACATAACGTAAAAATAACTTTTTTTTTTACTGTGATGTGTAGCTTGCAGGATCTCAGTTCCCCAATCAGGGATTGAACCTGAGGCCTAGCAGTGAGAGCACCGAATCCTAACCACTGGACCTCCAGGAATTACCTGTAATTAATCATTTAAAGTATACAATTCAGTGGCCTTTAGAACATTGACATGATTGTACAACTATCACTACTCTTTAGTTCAAGACTATTGCATTAATCCCAAAGAAAACCTCATACCCATTTATCACTCCATCGCTGCCTCCTCCCAGACCCTGGCTACCTCCTAGGCAGCTGCCTGTCTCTCCTACCTATTCTGGATATTTATATAAATACATACAATATATGACTCTTAGTGTCTGCCTTTTAAAACTAGGAGTGACATGTTGAGGCTCATCCAATCTGTAGCACATCTCAGTACTTCTTTCCTTTCTATGGCTGAGAAATGTTCTATAGGATGAATATTTTCTTTATTCATTCACTGTGGATAAATCTTGATAGACACTTGGGTTGTTTCCATCTTTTGACTTTAGTGAGCAAAGCATTCATGTGCAAAAAGATAACAAAAGAAATCTGTCAGTTGCTACTGATTTGTTTATTCACTTATCTGTTCATTTCATTTCATCTCTCTGTTCAATGTCAGCACCAGGTCCTGGTCTGCAAGGAATTTGTCACTGAATGTTAAACTGTGAGGCACAGGTAATGAGTGAAGAAAAAGCTTATGAGATGTCTCTCATCCCATCCCAGCACCCCCAACCCACGGACACACACATACTCATAAGAAACAGGACTTCAATACTGAAGAGGATTCAGAGACCTGGAGAGGAGAGATGACATTTCATATCTGGAAACCATTCTCCCAGGGGAAGGAGGGCCTGGCTTCCCTGGGCAAGACTGCAGATGGAGGGAGACTGGGGTATTTGATGGGTGGGGACAACCCCTGTGCTAACTGCTCTTAGCTCCAGTTCTCACTAGGCAATCAATGGGAGCCCGGAGGATGGGCCCCCATCCCAGACCCCCTGGTGCACTGTGTCAGGCAGAGATACTGGTCCCTACCTGAGCCTCTCCTGGGCTCCCCATGGCTGGGGAGGGCAGCAGGTTCCTTGGAAGCAAGTCACTCCTTAGAAGGGAGCATGAGAGATTGCCCATCCTTTGCACAAACCATGGAGGCCATGAGAGCAGGGGAGGTAGAAGAAGGGATACTTTTCAATTCAGGGCCTCTTGGGGAGCTAGAGAGAGCTGGCGTCTTGAATAAGACCCCTCCTCTGAGATCACTTCTAGAGGCCTTCTCTAGCCCCAGCCCATTCATGCTGGAATCTACTTTCTTTCTAAGAGACAGATATTCATCTCTTACCCTACAAAACCTGGGGACGTTATGAATTCTTTTCACCTTTAATGTTGTTCATTTCTTTCCTCTCCAATCAAAACACAAACTCCAGAAAGGTAAGGGACCTCATTGATCCCCCATCGCCCTGGCCTAAGGCCAAGTGGTCCCCTCATACTTGTCGCTGCTTCATCAACTTCTCACTTCTTGCCAGTAAAAAACAGATCTTCTCCTGTGGTCAGTGTTTCCAGAAAATTCCCTTAATAATCAATACATTTGGAAACCTCAGGAGAATTCAGCTGGTTGGGACACCAGAAGCAAACAACTTTATCTGAAAGACCCACCAAAGAAATTAAGCCTTGGCTCAATTCTTTGTCACTGTGTGGTTGATATTATTCGCATCTACAGATGATTAAACTGAAACTTACAACACTGTCATCAGTTCAAAAATATTTACCATTCTGCAGAGGCAACATTTAATGTGAATGAACAACAGTTAAGTTTGGAGTGTGTGTACTCAGTCGCATCTGACTCTTTGTGGGTTGTAGCCTGACAGATTCCTCTGTCCATGATATTCTCCAGGCAATAACAGAGTGAGCTGCCATATTCTATCCAGGCGATTGTCCCAACCATGGGATCAAACCCACATCTCCTATGTCTCCTACATGAGTGTACTAAGACACTTCACTTGTGTGCAGCCCAGTGGCCCAAAGCCCTCCAGGCTCCTCTGTCGGTGGGATTCTCCAAGCAAGAATACAGGAGAGGGTGGCTATGCCTTCCTCCAGGGGACCTTTCTGACCCAGGGATGGAACCTGCATCTCTGACATCTCCTACACTGGCGGTCAGGATTTTTACCACTAGCACCGCTTGGTAAGCCCAGTGAGCTCTGGAGCAGGGGACTCCAAATACCAGTCATCCACTCATTGTTTGTACATTCCTTGGGTGGATGGGTCAGAAGATCCTAGGGGACGAATCAGCAAGGGGGTTATGGAGCTGGGGACTTGGGCAAGCCAGTCTTTGCCAATCAGTAGAGCCATGAGTCAGGTGGACTGAAGATCTGGGGAAACCCACCCACTTGGAAAGACCATCTTCAAGGTTTCCACAGCAGAAGATGCAGAGTTTTGGGGTTGGTTACAATTCCATTGCCCACCCCTTCCCACCACGGCAAGCCCATGGTCCCAGCTCTACCTGGATCTCCCTTTTCCCCCGGGGACCTTCTTTCCCATCTTGTCCATCACGACCAGGCAAGCCGCTCTCTGGAGGGCTACACACAACCAGGGTACAGCCGTTGTCCAGTGTTTTCTGGGAATGGCTCATCATTTCTGCTCCCAAGGAACTCTGGGACTGTGCCAGCAGGAGCAGCATGGAGAGAGGGAGAAGCATGTCCTAGGCAGAGGAACAGAGGGGGTGGGGGGGCTGCTCTTGGTCCAAGGGTGAGGATGAGGGCTGGCCCAGCTCCCGGAGGGCAGGAGAAGCCCTTCCCCCATCTCCCCTCCCATCCTCTGAGGCCCAAGGCAGCAGGGCTCCGAAAGCAGTTTAGGGAAAGGTCGGATAAGGTCTGGCCAGGGAGGACATGAGTGGACCAGCCGGGCCTCGGCCCTGCTCTGCCAGCACATGAATCTACTCTCAGATGCTCTGTGTCATCCCTCTTTGGGCTTGTCATCCCTGCCAGGGGCACTTTGGCCAGGATGTAGAATTCCTCACAGAGGCCATTGTCACACCAGGAGGGACTCACTGAGGGCCCTCGGGTGGGACCTTTCCCTCTCTTGGCCTCTTTATCCCATTTTATACCGGCTTTACCTCTTACAATGCTGACTTGGTTCCTCTCACTTGCTGCTCTGGACAGGCTAGGACTGGAGTCTGCAGTGCTATCTGAAAAAAAGAGCCAGAGTGAGAATGCTTGATAAGGTCTGTCCTGAGCAAAGAATGGTGCATGACTGCTAATTTTCCAGGATTTGTCATTCCTGGGCTCCACCAGGAACGTTCCTGGTACACCTAGAGTCCTGCCCAGACATCCAGAGAGGACTTGGGACAGCGCCTCTTGGTAGAGAGGACGTGTAAGACGGGTGCCATCAGGGGGAAGCTGGCTTCAGAGGAGGAAAGCCTATGTCCTGTAGAGCTTCTGGTTACCATCAGAAGGGGACTTAGGAGCTAAGTGAGATCAGGGTGCAGGACGTGGGTCACTGCCAGTGTTGGGCTTCTTTCCTCTCTCAGAGAGAAAGTGTAATGTTTAGAGCATGCAAAAGAATCGTGGGAGTTGCACAGACCTGGAAGAAAGCCCGAGGGACCTGTGCAAAGGACCAAAATTGCCAAGCAGGCTGAGGTAGTGAGAGGGAAGGGGTTTCCTGGCCAGAGAAGTGCCTCCCTTCAAGAGGATGATGAATTGCATGTACCCTGGGGACTTCCGGACAAGGGCATCAGAGATCTGGTTGTATGTCACATCCAACTCTCCCCCTCCCTGTCCTAGAACACGTCTCGCACCAAACAAAGAGAGCAGACTGAAGAGCGCCCCTTATGCCTCATTTGCTCCCACCACCAGCACTGAGCCACCTAGACTGGAAGGTCTACAGCCACCCTGTCTTCTTCAACCACCCACATAGGCAGGGAGATAGTCACTTGGATATCGGAAAACAAAGTTAAGAGGCAAGAACAGAGATACTCACAATTGCTTCCTGAAAGGATCCAGAATGTCCAGGCAAGTTAAGAGTTCCTGGGTAAGCTCTGGCTCTTTATATCTCCTTTCTTTTTTTTTTTATATTTATTTTTTTTTTTTTTAAATTATAATACTGTATTTGTTTTGCCATACATTGACACGAATCAGCCATAGGTGAACACAATCTCCCAATGCCGAAGCCCCCTCCCACCTCCTAACTTGACCCTCAGCCCCAGTTTCCTGAGAATTCTCTTCAGGAAATAGGGTAATGTCCTTATTATTGACTCACTCAATTGCACCCCCACCAGAACCCAGGTGTCCACCTGGCTTCTGGACACCTGCCACTAATGTTGATAGGACTAAACACACATTAGACTTCAAAGAGCACCCTCAGCCCAGGATCGCATCAGGACCTCACTGCAGCCCTGCGAGGAACGTGGCAGCATCCGTGTCGCTGTTTCACGGATGTCCAGGGATCCAAGGTTCAGAGAAGACCAGCAAGCTGCCCAAAGACCTAGAGCTCTTGTGAAGGCAGGCTGCCCCTGCAGAGTCCAAGAAACAGCACCCGCTGCGCCCACTTCTCTTCCACCTTCATCTCAACGTTAGTGCTCAGACGCTAGGGAAGAGCTGGGAGGTGCTTGGCCAAACTGAGCAAAGTGGGGCAGGTGAAGGGCTGCTGAGGCAACAGCCTGTGGGAGACAGCGTCTGGGGGACCTGCCGTCTGCCAGGGGTCCCTCTTTTGCTTTCTGCTGTAGATCTAGGACAACTCTCCACTTGCCTCAAGATGGCTTCCTATGCTCTCTGTTTATCCCCTGCCCAGCCCTCCTTCACTCACATGACTATCCAGTTCTCTTAATTAGAGGGTTTAATGGTAATCACCTACATACTTGCTGCCCCAGACACTGGTTTCCCTGGGAAATAGTGAACAAACTGACGTCAACGCTCTGTTAGACTGGTGGCTTCCTCCCTCAAGCATGAAAATTGCGTCCATGCCCTTCCTGTTCTCGCTGAACATGGTTGCGCTAATGCGCTAAGACCCTTCTTTTCAGGACACATAAGATTCGTTATCTAATAAGCCATGGACGTCTTTGCCCCTGTCTCCCAGTTCTTGCTTCAGTCTCAAGGCTGGGCATCAATGCGCGTGCACAGCCGCAGGGTGCAGCCCAACAATTGGTGAGTCAGCCAGAAAGCTACAGAAAATCCTGTGAGTTCTGAGATGTTGGAGAATGGGGACAGGGAAGGGAACGTTGTGGGGATAATCCCGGGGTTCATTCCCCTAGCATGTGGGTTCCTGTGAGAGAGATCTTTCTCTTCCATGAAACTGATGACATCCTATTAACCTCAATTTCTCTCCAGTTTGAAAGTAGCAGCCTGGGCTTGTGCTTCACCTGACTGCCTGGGGAGGGCTTGTGATACTGGCAAAACACAAGAGCCTTTATGGTTTTATTTTTTTCTACAAAATACAAACATACCCCTGACCCACCACCCCTAAACAATTACAAGCTTAGGGACACTAACTGGAACAGCTTGCAAACTGGCCACAGTTGGTTACCCTGAAGGGTTTGGTTGGGATCTGTGGCAATGGTGAAATAGAAAGAGTGCCCTCTGGGCTTCTGGTCCCAGGTGTGGGAGGGGCAGCGCAGGGATATGGTGTCAAGGAACAAAGCTCCGTGCAGCCTACATGCTTCACAACAGGTGGAAGCTGTCACAGTGGGCCTACTCGAGTTGCTGACAATGCAGAGAAACGCCGGTCAGTGGCCACGAGGTTCAGGAAAGGGCTGATGAGAGTGCCATACCCTGGCACTTCCGCATGTCCTACAGCCCTACTGCTGCTGGACTAATAGAAGGACGAGTAGGCTGAGTAAGCAACAACTGATACAGGAAACCCACTGTCTCAACCTGTGAACCAAGAGGCTAGTTTAAGTCACAGAGCTTCTCATTAAATAGTCCAGGAGCAGTCAGCACAGGGTGTACCTACATCGTGTTAACCCAGAGGCAAACTAGTCAACATCACCGGAGTTCCACTGTTGACCACCCAAGTATCATTGCCAGCTAACGCTCAGGAGAGTAACTCACTTTACCCCCAAGGGAACATATTGTAAGTGGCTCTGGGACTGAAACTGGTATGGATGTCCCAGGTGGTTTGGGTTTGCAGCCCTGTGGGGTTAGGAATAAGGGACTTAAAGATTTCATCTGGGCCCACATAAATAAGAAATTAATCTTGGGCCCCTTACTAGAGAAAGGCACCATTATACTAACCTGGTCTTCTGTTATGCCCTGTCCAGTGTTTGACACTGGCTGAAGTGGACTGAGGTTGGGCAGAGTAATGGTACTGCAGCCAGGACAAAAAAAAACGTAGTCAGGGGTGTTCTTATGTCGGAATGCTGTCACTGCTTGTATTTTGCTAATGGTCATGATCTTCCCTGCATTGAGTCTGTTAGACATCTTACATTTCATGTGTAGTGTGAGCGGTAAGGAATCTCTTTGCAGACAGGGCAACAACGGTGACCTCACTCCAGAATGAATCTGATGGTGGGTCTACAGTGATGCTGCTGTTGCCCTCAGGAATTCCATGAAAAATGGACCTGATAAAAGCCTGTCTCCATAGACTGCCTACTCTTTGCACTCTCAAGATTCACAGCTGTGGTTGTCTGTATTGCATTTGTGGTATCTGACTGTGGTGCGTCTTTATATACCTGAGGTCAGAAACACTGTGGAAGAGGGGTGGACCTCGATAGTAAGGGTCATAGGTCACACAGGTTACGTAGGGATGGAGCGTATGGTCAGCACATTGGAGATGGCTGTTCTCTTGCTTTTTCTACACCTCCCTGCTCGACCACTCCCTGCGCCACTCACAGGACTACTCAGTCCTATTTTATACATTGCTTAGTTAGGAACCACCTGCATGCTGGCTGCTGCCCTAGCTGCGGGTCTCCTGGTAACAGAGAAGCCCAACTGACATCAACTCCCCCTGTACATGGTAGGGGGACACTTTGACACTTATCCCCAGCGCCAAAAATTGCTGCCATTTCCTAGCTGCTATAAACTTTGGCACATCACTCTAGGATACTGTGTTTTGAACATGTAAGATGCCCTGTCCAATAACCACTGATGCTGTCTCTCCCTCTTGCTTCAGTCTTAAGGCAGGGCGTCTGCAAGGCATGAAGCCCTGTGAGGTCCAGCCCAACAGCAGTGGGCAGGTTGCTTTGGTTTTGGTCCCTGGGAACTGTCAGGGGAGGTCTGGGAGTGGTGCCTTCCACCAGAGCATTTACAGACCCCCTTCTGCTCTGTTCTAGATGTTGAGCTCTTTGCTTCTAAAACCATAACCAGGGCAGGAAAAAGGAGACATGGCCATCAGAAGTAAGATTCCAGCTCTGTTTCCCCCTGACCCGTCAGGCAGAGGGCAATGTCTCTGAGGTCAAATCTTGGGGGTTCGACTTATACCTTTCATCTGATCATTGTATACTAGGTGCAAATTCAGAGCAACTGTCCACACCTGGCTGGGAGTGGCTTAGCCATTGGTTGGCTGGAATGGAGGGCTCTTCATGTACTGTTGGCTTTATTGTCCTTTCATTAAAGGACAATAAAGTTTATGTCTTAATAGTTCCCGTTTGTTGATTCTTAGGACAAATAGTGATCTGCCTTCCGTGCACTTCCCAGAGTGCTCAAGTCCTCAGGTATACAGGCATTCCTTAAAACAATTACCCCTCTGTTAAGAGCTGGGATCCAAATGACAAGTCAACCTTCTGTGGCTCAGATGCCTTTCTTGGTTTAGGCACGGATTGAAATTCATGCCTTCAGTGCATGTGTCCACTTATATGACTATAAGCTCATCTCTTACGGACAGATGTTCAGACATAAGCAGTCACCAAGTCCAGATGAAAAGCACCTGAGTTAGAATCAGCACTCTTCCTGCAGGCTATATCAGGAGAAGCACTTTTCTGATGAGACTGAATTTCCTTTCCCTCCGTGCAGAGCAGAAGGGTCTTGCAAGCCAGTTGAAGCATGATCATAGGTTTTTGGATACAAAATGACTCTTTCATTTGTATCCAAAGAGACTAACTGCTAAGTCTGCTAAGTCTCTTCAGTCATGTCCGACTCTGTGTGACCCCATAGACAGCAGCCCACAAGGCTCCCTCGTCCCTGGGATTCTCCAGGCAAGAACACTGGAGTGGGTTGCCATTTCCTTCGCCAACGCATGAATGAGAAAAGTGAAAGTGAAGTCGCTCAGTCATGTCTGACTCTTCGTGACCCCATGGACTGCAGCCTACCAGGCTCCTCCGTCCATGGGATTTTCCAGGCAAGAGTACTGGAGTGGGTTGCCATAGCCTTCTCCAAAACAGACTAAGATATGCCCCCCAAATCACTATCTTCCTATCTTTTGGAGAACAGTTCTCATCTAGGTATAATTGTGTCTCAATCCCCACCAAGGATAAGGTCAAATACTTGAGATGATTAGCTTATTCCAAAGGGTAGAAGAGGGTGGATTTGGGGCCCTAGGACCTTCAATCACAAGATCCTGGTTACTTCTGTTTCATAATCACTTCAGAACTTACGAGAGGGGTGGTTCAGCATAGGTGTATCTTGGAGATAAGGAATAAAGGAATAAATGACATGACCACCCAGCCCAATCCCTAATTATTTTATGGACTTTCCTTCTTGACCATCCATTCAAATGAGCCTGTACCGTTCAACCACTTAAGGCCACTCGTGTTCCCAAGGGATGATAATTGACTACTAGGATGTGAGTAAATGCTGTCTCGTACATCCCAGAGGGAAGCAGGAGAATCATGTCTTCTTGAGGGTTTAAGAAGGGGTTGGTATAAAGGGACAAAGAACCCCCAACAACTGGTGGCCCAGTGGTTAGGATTCCTGGGTTTCACAGCTGTGGCCTGGGTTCACTTCCTGGTCAGGGAACTGAGACCCCAGAAGCAACATGGTAAAGCCAAAAAGAGAGAAACAAGTTTTCTCCCCACTGTACCCTCAGTTTGAAGTCTCTGTAACCCATAGCTTATAGGTTTCTTTCTTTTGGTTTTGGCCATGGAGCAATCAATGTACAGGGGACCCTAGATCCTGACCAGCAATGGAACCCATATTTCCTGCATTGGAAGCAGGAAGTCTTAACCCCTGGACCACCAGGGAAGCTTCCGTAAAGCTCATTGGGTACTTCTGTTCAGTTCAGTTGTCACTCAGTTGTGCCTGACTCTTTGCGACCCCTTGGACTGCAGCACTCCAGGCTGCCCTGTCCCTCACCAACTCCCAGAGTCTACTCAGACTCGTGCCTATTGAGTTGGTGATGCCATCCAACCATCTCATCTCTGTCATTCCCTTCTCCTCCCGCCTTCAGTCTTTCCCAACATCAGGGTCTTTTCTAATGAGTCAGTTCTTCACATCAGGTTGCCTAAGTATTAGAGTTTCAGCTTCAGCATCAGTCCTTCCAATGAACACCCAGGACTGATCTCCTGTAGGATAGACTGGTTGGATCTCCTTGAGACTCCAAGGGACTCTCAAGAGTCTTCTCCAACACCACAGTTCCAAAGCATCAATTCTTCAGCGCTCAGCTTTCTTTATAGTCCAACTCTCACATCCATCATGACTAGTGGAAAAACCACAGCTTTGACTAGATGGACCTTTGTTGGCAAAGCAATGTCTCTGCTTTTTAATATGCTGTCTAGGTTGGTCATAACTTTTCTTCCAAGCAGCAAGCATCTTTTAATTTCAGAGCTGCAGTCACCATCTGCAGTGGTTTTGGAGCCCATAAATATAAAGTCAGCCACTGTTTCCACTGTTTCCCCATCTATTTGCCATGAAGCGATGGGGCCATATCTTCGTTTTCTGAATGTTGAATTTTAAGCCAAATGTTTCACTCTCTTCTTTCACTTTCATCAAGAGGCTCTTCAGTTCTTTGCTTTCAGCCATAAGTGTGGTGTCATCTGCATATCTGAGGGTACTGATATTTCTCCTGGCATTCTTGATCCAGCTTGTGCTTCATCCAGTCCAGCATTTCACATGATGTACTCTGCATGGAATTTAAATAAGCAGGGTGACAATATACAGCCTTGACAAAATCCTTTCCCAGTCTGGAAGCAGTCTGTTGTTCCATGTCCAGTTCTAACTGTTGTTTCTTGACTTACATACAGATTTCTCCAGGAGGCAGGTCAAGTGGTCTGGGATTCCCATCTCTTGAAGAATTGGGTACTATAACATTTGTTAAAAACCTGATCTCTAATATGTTGCTTTCCTTTATTTGTTAGTAGTCTGAATATGGCATCCTCCAGATTAACTATTTTCTTTCTAGCTGTCTCTTTGATCACTAGATACATTATATTTTTCCTTTTTATATGAAGCATTCTATTCAAAATTATCCTTCTAGTCTGTAAGCTGTCCTGTGTGAAAACCATCTGAAAAAGTAGTGCAAAAAAGGAATCCTGGTCTGAAACTGGCAATATGGGTAATATTTTATCCAGAGTCCACATAGTATATACTGTTCATTATTCTCTAGTGTTGACTAGAGTCATCAAGGACAACATCCCATAATCAAATTGACCCTGTTGCTTACATTCTCTGCAATGTCTTCATGTGACTTCATTTTCTACCCTGACATGAGTATACAGTACAGGTCCTTTCCCCACCAGTGAATGTACCAAATCAAGTTTTCCTCCATTGGTAGAAGATACAGACATATTTATTTTTATTTAATCCTTCAGATTGTATGATATAACATGCAAAAATTGTTTAGCAAAATATTTTATATAAAATATTGATTTAAAATTGCTAGCCCAGATTATCTCTTCACCTTGATCCTGAGAGATAATGAAAGAGAAATTCAAGCATATTTGGAGTCTAGTTTCTGGAATGCAAAAATTTCTTTTAGTTTTCTCAGTTGAAATATACTTGACATACAGTATTGTGTATATTTCAAATGTACAACATATTAGTTTGATATATTTATATATTGTAATCTGATTGCCATTGTAGTGATAATTAGCACCTCTGTCATAAAACGGTTATAATTTCTTTTTAGTGGATGGAATATTAGGTTCTAGTCTCTCAGTTTTATTACAATAGTATATTGTCTATATTCTCTAGGTATTTGATCTCTAGGACACATTTACTACCTGTTGCAAGTTTGTATACTTAAAAGCATATTCTAACCCTTCTCCTTGTCATCCTCTAGTAACCATATACTCTGTTTTTGAGTTTGTTCTTGTCTAGAATCCATGTATAAGTGATATCTTAGAGTATTTGTCTTTCTAGGTCTGGCTTATTTCTGGTAGCCTAATGTCCTCAAGATCCATCCATGTTATTGCAAATGGCAGGATATACTTCTTTTGCATGGCTGAATAACATTCCATTGTGCATATGTGTATCCCTCATCTTTTTATTGATTCATTTGTTGATGGGCTCCTAGTTTGTTTCTATATCTGAGCTATTAAGAAAAATGTGGTAAAACACATGAGACTGCATATATCTCTTTGAAAATCTGTTTTTATTTCCTTTCACTGTATGCCCAGTAATGGGATTGCTAGATCATAGGGTAGATCTCTTCTTTTATTTATTTATTTTTGGATCCTCCATGAATCGCAGAGTCGGACACAACTGAGCGACTGAACTGAACTGAACTGAGGATCCTCCACATTGATTTCCACAGTAGCTGAACCGACTTGCATTCCCACAAATAGTGTACACGACAAGTTCACTTTTCTTTCCATCCTTGCCAAAACCTATCATACCTTGTCTTCTTGGTGATAGCCATTCTTCAAGGTGTGAGGTGATAGCTTATTCTGGTTTTGATCTATATTTCTCTGGTTAAGTGTCTTGAACATCTTTTCATATATCTGTATCCATTTCTGTGTTTTCTTTGGGAAAATGTCTGTTTCTTCCCTTTGCCTCTTTTAAAATCAGATTATTAATGACTTGTATGAGTTCTTCATATGTTTTGTAACTGCTATTCATGGTTTGCAAATTTTCTCCCAATTTATAGGCTGTCTTTTCATTTAATTGTTTCCTTTGCTGTGCAGAGACTTTTGAATTTGTTATAGTCACCTCGGTTTTGGGTGGCTTTCTTTTTCCTTAGTTGTTTGTGCTTTTGGTGTCATACCTAAAATATGATTACCAAGACTTGATGTTGAGGAACTGCTACCCTATGCTTTCTTCCAGAAGTTTTATGGTATCAGGTCTAATGTCTATGATTGATGTCAGTTAATGCGTTGTGTGTGTGTTATAAGATAGTGGTCCAACTTCATAGTCCTGCTTATGCTGATCCAGTTTTCTCAACACCACTGGTTGAAGAGACCATGTTTTTTCCACTGGGTGGTCTTGGTTTCCGTGTCAAATATTTTGATGATATTTGGACAGTTTCTTTCTAGGCTTCCTATTCTGCTCTATTGGTCTGTGTCAATTTTTATTCTAGAACTATACTGTTTATATTTCTATGGCTTTGGGTAGTGTATTTTGTATTGAGGAGGTGTGATACCTCCAACTTTTTCTTCTTTATCAGGATTGCTCTGGCTATTCAATATCCTTTGTGGTTCCATACAAATTTTGGGACTTTTCTTTATATCTGTGAAGAATTCCATTAGAATTTTGATACGGATAGAATTGAATCTATAGATGGTGACCTATATCTATAAATGTTTTATCTATCTCTAAATCTATGACCATTTTAACAATACTAATTTCTCAATCCATGAACTTCATAATCTTTCCTTCTGTTTGTGTTTTTGATTTCTTTCAACAAAGTTGTATACTTTTCATTGTACAGATATTTCACTTAAGGGGTTAAATTTTTTTCTAGGCATTTTATCATTTTAAACTCTTCAACATAGTTCTGAAAGTTTGGCCACAGCAATCAGAGCAGAAAAAGAAATAAAAGGAATCCAAATTGGAAAAGAAGAAGGAAAACTCACTGTTTGCAGATGACATGATCCTCTACATAGAAAACCCTAAAGACTCCACCAGAAAATTACTAGAGCTAATCAATGAATAGCGTAAAGTTGTAGGATATAAAATCAACACAGAGAAATCGCTTGCATTCTTATACACTAATAATGAGAAAGTAGGAAAAGCAATTAAGGAAACAATGTCATTCACCATTGCAGCAAAAAGAATAAAACACTTAGGAATATATCTACCCACAGAAACTAAAGACCTATATAGAGAAAACTATAAAAGACTGGTGAAAGAAATAAAACAGGACACTGATAGATGGAGAAATATACCATGTTCATGGATCGGAAGAATCAATATAGTGAAAATGAGTATACTCCCCAAGATGAGTATACTAAATCTACAGATTCAATGCAATCCCTATCATGCTGCCAGTGGCATTCTTCACAGAGCTAGAACAAATAATTGCACAATTTGTATGGAAATACAAAACACCTCGAATAGCCAAAGCAATCTTGAGAAAGAAGAATGGAACTGGAGGAATCAAACTGCCTGACTTCAGGCTCTACTACAAAGCCACAGTCATCAAGACAGTATGGTACCGGCACAAAGACAGAAATATAGATCAATGGAATAAAACAGAAAGCCCAGAATAAACCCACGCATTTACGGACACCTTATCTTCAACAAAGGAGGCAAGAATATACAATGGATTAAAGACAATCTCTTTAACAAGTGGTGCTGGGAATACTGGTCAACCACTTGTAAAAGAATGAAACTAGAACACTTTCTAACACCATACATAAAAATAAACTCAAAATGGATTAAAGATCTAAATGCAAGACCAGAAACTATAAAACTTTTAGAGGAGAACATAAGCAAAACATTCTCTGACATAAATCACAGCAGGATCCTCTATAACCCACCTCCCAGAATACTGGAAATAAAAGCAAAAATAAACAAATCGGATCTAATTAAAATTAAAACCTTCTGCACAACAAAAGAAACTATAAACAAGGTAAAAAGACGGCCTTTGGAATGGGAGAAAAGAATAGAAAATGAAGCAACTGACAAACAAGTAATCTCAAAAACATACAAGCAACTTCTGCAGCTCAAGTCCAGAAAAATAAACGACCCAATCAAAAAATGGGCCAAAGAGCTAAATAGACGTTTCTCCAAAGAAGACATACAGATGGCTAACAAACACATGAAAAGATGCTCAACATCACTCATTATCAGAGAAATGCAAATCAAGACCACAATGAGGTACCATTTCACATCAGTCAGAATGGCTGCGATCCAAAAGCCTACAAGCAATAAATGCTGGAGAGGCTGTGGAGAAAAGGGAACCCTCTTACACTGTCGGTGGGAATGCAAACTATAGAGCCACTATGGAGAACAGTGTAGAGATTCCTTAAAAAACTGGAAATAGAACTGCCTTATGCCCCAACAATCCCACTGCTGGACATACACACCAAGGAAACCAGAATTGAAAGAGACACATGTATCCCAGTGTTCATCACAGCACTGTTCACAATAGCCATGACATGGAAGCAACCTAGATGTCCATCAGCAGATGAATGGATAACAAAGCAGTGGTACATATACACAATGGAGTATTACTCAGCCATTAAAAAGAATACATTTGAACCAGTTCTAATGAGGTGGATGAAACTGGAGCCAATTCTACAGAGTGAAGCCAGAAAGAAAACACCAATACAGTATACTGACACATATATATGGAATTTAGAAAGATGGTAATGTTGACCCTGTATGCGAGACAGCAAAAGAGACACAGATGTTTAGAACAGTCTTTTGGACTCTGTGGGAGAAGGAGGAGGTGGGATGATTTGGGAGAATGGCATTGAAACATGTATGATATCTTATAAGAAATGAATCACCAATCTAGGTTCGATGCAGGATCCAGGATGCTTGGAGCTGGTGACTGGGATGACCCAGAGAGATGGTATGGGTAGGGAGGTGGGAGAGGGGCTCAGGATGGGGAACACATGTACACCCGTGGTAGATTCATGCTGATGTATGGGAAAACCAATACAGTATTGTAAAGAAAAATTTAAAAAATTTTAAAAATTAAATGGGTTAATTTCCTTTATTTTTTTCAGATATTTCATTATTTTAGAAATGCTTTCAGTATCTTGATGGTGTGGGGAAGAGGGGTGGGGCTTGGGGGTCCTATTCAGCAAAGGCCAGAGAGGGCAGCCCCTCTGATTCCTCGGATCAAAGGAAAGAGTGGCTGGTTTCCTGTATGAAGGAGGGGGTATTCACCACCCTCTCCCAAGAGCTTGGGTTTCATTCAGGCCTCATTCCAATTTCTGAAGTACAGATGTCATTTTAAATTTTTCTTTGCAGTACATTGTCAGTATAATCAACTAAGTATACAGACGCATTGATCGAAAAATTTACAAGCCAAAAGTGTAAGTTCTGGACTCAGATGGCCTTTTTCACGAATGAGTTGCGGCACCAGTGCTCCTGATCTTGGAGGGAGAGCAGTGGGTGCTCCTGAAGGGCTATCTCAGTTCCCTGCCCATGGATGGAACCTGGGTACCCTGGATGAAACCCCAGGAATCCTAGCCAACACACCACCAGGGACTAACGGCTAGAAGCAAAGTGACTCCGGCTCTTTCCCCCATTTGAAAGCAAGAATGTTTCAAGGAGGCAAAAACTGTAAATAGATAAAAAGTTTACTATTAGAGACACAGCACAATGTACGGCAGAGCACACAGAGAAACAGGTTGTTTATCTGAGATAGAAGCAAGGCAGAAATACACCCCCAGAAAGAAAGGGTATGAGCATCCTTTCTAATGAAGGGGAGTGTGGTAAGTCAGAGCTAAGCAGACACACACCTGTGGTGGAGTGCAGGAGTCCCGGATGAGGGGGAGAGCAGTAAAGATGTGCATAAATTAACTTAAATAGGACGGTCCCTCAGGGTCTTTGCTTACTTTGGATAATTATCCTGTTAATTTCTTCACACCTGACTGGTCCATGGACCCTCAAAAGGTGCATGTGAAACTGTTCTCTAAGATCCCAATGCAGAGGCCTATGGGTACATGTCCATACTTACTATGGGGTGGGGCCCCTCTCTTTTCGACCCCCAAGAAGCCTTCCTGAGCATGTGTAGACAGGGAAGTCTTTGCTGAACTCAGGAGTGGGCACCTTATCTCTTTGCTTTAGCAGAGCTCAGCTGTTGCCACTAGCTTTGTCCTTGGATATCTAGGTGAGAATAAAGCTTGAATTTTACTCGACTTGACAAACACCACGGGTCCAGCCCAGAGGCTACACTATCTCCTACCTTACTAAGTGCTGGTTCCCTTCCTCTCTGTGTCTTGGTTTCCATGTCTGTAAAATGAGAAGGGTGTGACTAGATTATCCCTGAGACAGAGTGAAGATGAACATCCCTTGTCCTTCAAGGCAGGAAGAGGTTGGGGGAAGAATCTGAACACGGCTGGGCACCCACTCTGCCTGAAACATCAGAAGGGATTAGGATTATGCACGGTACATTCTCTCATGAGCCATCCACAGTCACATTGTCGTGGGCAGAAAGAGATCCTGGGCGGTCAAGGTCAAGGGTGAGGAGAGACTACTGGATTTAAGGCCACTCAGTCTGGCCAGAGAAGCTGGTGCTTCGCTCCACTGTGACCTCCAAGGTTGCCTTGGTGAGAGGAGTCTGGGGTTTGGAAAGAGGTCCAAACAGGGCTCTACCTGGGGAGGCATCAAGAGAAGAAATTTGAAACCATGGGAGAGAAATGAGCCCAAGCCTAGAGTGAATGCAAGGAGAGAAGGGAGCCAGAGCTGAGGCACCTGGTCCCCTCTGTGGATGTCCAGGAGAGGAAAGGGAAGGAGGAGGCAGTGACCAGTGGGGTCATATGCGGCCGATGGTTGGTGGATATGGAGGGCTAGACATCTATTTTGGTGAGGCAGGGGCACTGAATTTTTCAACAGGGGAGACTTGGAGACCTCCTTTCAGCCCTTGCCCCTGGAAAAGGAGGCTGCCCGCCCCCCTCCCCACCGCCACCTTTTCTGTGTCAAGACTTCCAATGTGAAGACAGTTTAGAACTTTATTCTGAGGAAGGAGTTCCATAAGTGGCCTGCCTTGTGGCTTCATTCCGTGGCTCAGTGGGGGAAGCCGTGAGCAGCAGAGGGTCACCTTTTTATTGGGATGTTGGCAGCTCACAACCCTCGCGTTGCCCCCTTCCTCCCCGGGGGCTCAGAACTCACAGATCACGAGGCGCTCCTCCGTGCATTCTATGTCATTCCAATTGCCATTAGAATAGATCTCAAGACAGTTCTCTGGGCCCATGTTTCTGGCCCTATTGTTGGGCTCCCCAGGGGCCCAGTTGGAGTAGACCAGTGACTGCCCCGTGGGGTAGGTGAACCTGCCCTCTCTGGAGATGTCATTCATGCTCAGGTAAGCATGCTTGTTCTTGGCCCTGACCAGCTGTGTCACGGCCTCGTTCTCGGCTGCAGAGCGTGGGGAGGCCAGCTGTCCCTCAGCCTCTCTGCAGACCTGCCGGGCATCTGAATATGATTTCACAGCACCTGACGTCTTGAAGATCTTCTCTCCAACAGCCAGGCCATCAGGGAAGAGCACCACTAGGGGAAGAGAAGAGCCAGGCTGGGGATGAGGCAGCACCTAGAATCTGGTTGTGTTCCAACCAGAATCCCAGCCTCCCATCTGGGAACCAGGGCACCAGATGGGAAGAAAGTGAAGCATTTGGTTCAGAGGCGCCCTGGACCCATGATGTGCCCTGTGAGTGGTGACGTGGTCTCCAGGTACAGATGAGGACCCCAGAACTCAGGTACTGTAGAGGGCCATATCCACCCAGTGCGGGTGTAGACAAGGATCAGACCCTGTTGGATGTGACACTAAAGCTCCCATGTGCACTTTCTGTTCCTCCCCGTGATGTTCACCACAATCCAGAATTTTAATTATTTATAGTGTAAACAGGAAGGGCTTTGGCAGGGAAATGATACCATGCAGCCCAGGGCAGTTCCTGAGAGTGTGGAAAACACCAAACAAGCAGCTCACTCTCACGCTTGCTGATGATCGGGCATGTGGAGCTGTCTGAGCGGTTCTGTGCTGTGTGAAGGGGTGAGGAGAAAGGGAGGACGGGGTGCATCTGAGAGCAGCCAAGTGCTCACCTCTGCACCGGGGGGCAGTCCAGTGTTGGCTTCTGTATGCTCGCAGGTGATGCTACAGCCAGTCAGCCTCCCTGGACCCCTGGGCAGGGGATCTGAGAGCTGTATGCGGGAGTTGGGGCAGGGTGGAATCAGCTTTGGAGAGAGCCCTGTCTGGGCCTCAGAAGGCCATGTGTTCCGCCCCATACTGGCAATGTCAGCCCAGGTCAAGGGAAGGTCACTTCCCTTTGCAGAGTCTAATTTCTTATTTCTGAGGTAGAGGCACACTGTAGAGCAGCATCCCCTCTGTGGCGTGCTAAGTATCTCTTTTGCGCCATCCTGTCCACTCCACTCGGACTTCCAGGATCACTCGTGGAGGTCTTCAGCGCTCCTAAGAGGGCTCACTGGACTGGTTCAGAACCCAGGCAGCATCCTGACCCACTGCCTTTTTCCTTTGAGTAGCTTCAATAAGCATTCGGAGACCAGATCTTCCACGGAGTCAGTGTGGCATCCAGACAGCCCTGGACAAGGTCAGTGCAAACTCGTGTGCCATGATTGCTTTACATCCCATTCATCTGGGTGATAGGTGTGCACATGTGCGCCTGTGTGTTCATGTATGTAGATGGTATGACCTGAGTGGTGTTTAGGTACACAGGTGTGGCCAGCACATATGCCCAAGTTCTCCTTTGTTTGTATCAGTCTCCATATGAGAGAGTAAATAGGTGTGCAGATATGCTTGTGCAAGGAGGAAGACATGAACTCCGGGAAATGCTCGTCCCACTACTTCAGTCCTTAGTTGGCTTGAGTCCATAGGAGCCAACCCTATGTCTCACCAGATCAGGCCTCTATATACTCTGAACCTTCTTTTTTTCAATCCCTGAGATTTGATGAATAATGGGGATTCAAAGCTGAGTTCAGAGAAAGCAGAGAAGAAGGTGCAGTTGGTGGAGAGTCCCAAAGGCACAGGGCACTCAGGTGTGTGCTCCAGGAGGCCTCATCCTGACTAGGATCCAGGCTTAGGGAACAATCTCTGCTTTAAATACCTTAGCAGATGCAGGGAGAGTGCAGCCCTGGCCAGATACTGGAGGCAGCCGGCCCCTGCCAGACTCAGAACATCTTTAGGGTGAGATTCTTGGTGGCCACACACCAGGGTCAGGTCCCCAGCAGCCTTGAACCCCACAGGCAGCATCCCACCCCCGCTCTCAGGATCAGTCCTGGATTCTCTGCTGCCTTGGGCTGTGTGGCTGCTTCTCTTTGCATTTGTACACCTGGCCCCACAGAGGGAAGAAATGCATCGCGGGTTGGGTGACCCTTTGTCTGTCATAGGAATCTGCCCAGAGTAGGCTGGAGTGAAGATCTGCTGAACTGGTGGCATGGACCACATCCTCCTCCTTGTCCCGCATGTCTACTTGAGCTCCTGGAGCACGTGGGGGTGGCTCTGTCCCAGCCCTGTCCTTAGCCCCCGCTCCTGCCCCAGGTCTAGGTCCATTCCCTGCCATGGCCCCAGCAAGTCCCATTTAGACCCAAGCCCAGCCTTCGGTGGCAGCTCAGGGTCCAGTCCAGGAGCTCACCTTTCCTGCACTGAGAGACTATATTCTGGAGGTGTTGTATTTCTCCCTCTAAGTTTGTCATCCGCTGCCTCAGAGTAGCCACTTCTGCAGGGAGAGAGGCCAAGTGAACACAGATCCAGCCTGGGGTCACTTACAGCCCAGGGCTCAGGGAAGGGTGACACATCCTGGGGTGGGATAAGGATGTGGGATGCATGAGAGGAGCTGCTGAACTGAAGAGGGCCTGCTGGCCCCTCCGCACCCACTGGAGCCCCCAGAGCTTTCTTACCTGGGGCTGAAGTCTCCCCCCTTTGCTCCTTTTTCTCCAGGAGTACCTCTGTCTCCCTTCAGTCCTGGGGGACCCATGGCACCTGAAGGTCCCTGTGGACCGATGGCTCCAACAGGCCCTGGGATCAGAAAAGAATTGTGTGAGCTCTGGGCACACTTTCCAGCAATTTTCACCTCCCCCAGTACATGGACTATCATATCCCCAGCAGTATGCCCTCCCCGGTACAATGGCCCTCAGTGCCTGGATCCTCTCCTTGCATCCTCTCTGTGCACTGACTGTCCCTTAACCCAACAACCAGCCTTTCCTGAATACAGATAGTACCTGCTAATCACACCACCCTCTCCTTGGAGACAGTTGCCAGAGCCCAAGGCTGGCTCCCTCTGGAATGCTAGCTCTGACCTGGAGGGTGGTGAGGGTGGGCACAGGGGAACATGAGCCCAGCCCCACGTCCGTTGTTCACCTGCTTCCCCAGCACTTCCAGGGGCTCCGGGCTCACCAGGGGCACCTCTCTCTCCTTTGAGACCTGCAGGGCCTGGGGAGCCCTGCATGCCTGGGGCACCCACTCCTCCTGCAGAAGAAACACATTGGAGAAACACGGCTGAGAGTGTGCTCAGCAGGTACCATTTCCTCAGCAGTGCAGCTTGTCACCAACAGGTCCAGGTGACAGAGCGACCCGGGAGACTGCTCCTGACCGCTTGGTCTCCTCTAGGAAATTCAGTCTGTGTGGGCATGTTAGGGGAGAGTGCTGGCCAGGCCTACCAGGCAGGAGGTACCAGGCTTTCCAGGCACTGTGCACATACCCGGGTCCCCACCAGGGCTGCCAACGTCAACCCTCCCTTCTCCATCCCTCACCCGACACATATCACCCTCTTACCTTCGGGCCCAGGTTCTCCTTTGGGGCCCGGTGTGCCTGGAGGTCCCATGCTCCCCTGCCTCCCTGAGGGGCCCTCTCTTCCAGCTGGACCAGGCATACCTGGAGGCCCTGGGAAAAGGACCAGCCCAGTCAGTGACACTGAATCTCCTTGGAAGTGGGAGTGCATAAAAGATGAGGCGAAAAGATCTTTAGCCTCCTCCTAAAGATGTTGTCCCCCGAGAAGCTCCAGTCTTCCCTGAAATAACCCCATGCAAATCGAAGGCAGGAGGAGAAGGTGATGACAGAGAAGGGGATGGTTTGATGGCATCACCACCTTAAGGGACATGAGTTTGAGCAAACTCCAGGAATAATGTAGAACAGGGAATCCTGGAATGGTGCAGTCCATGGGGTTACAGAGTCAGACGGGGACTGAGTGACTGAAATACAAAACAAATGTACTTAAATGCCTTATCTCCTGGTCGTTTCCATTCATTTATTCCACAAGTATTCATTGAGATTCTACTACATACAAGGTGCTGTAGTAAATGCTGGGATTCTTAGTGAAAAAAAAAAAAAAAACCTGATAAAACAAAATCCCTTCCTCATGGAGCTTAAACTCAACTCTGTAGAAATACTTAACCAAAAGGAAAATGTTTAACATGATAATCAGATCAGAATAAGTGCCACAGAGGTAAATTGAAGCCTAGAAAATTGGCGGGGTGTCTTCTAAATAGGGTGGCCAGAGAGGGAGTCTATGAGTGAAGCTGTGAAGGGGTGAGGAGTGAGCCATGTGGTCAGAGTTCAGGGACTGTGGGAGGAGGGGAAGGAAATGAGCTCAGAGAGATCAGCAGGGGTCGAGGCTGGGAGATGCTGTGGGACGTGAGCTTCACTCCCAGGGGAGATGTGCACCCCAGGAGGCACTCTGGCACTGAATCCTTCTGGGCAGCAATCTCAGAGGCACTGAGGAAAGAAGGAATTGTCCCTGGAAACAGAGCCCCCAAGCAGGGTCCAGGTGTTATTGGCTCTGCACGACACGTCTGGGGCATCATCAAGTGACCCAGCCCCACTCTCTACCTCTGCTCAAGGGTCTCTCCTCTTAGGCCCATCTTCTCCTTTACATCAGGTTCTTGGGAACATGTGTGTCAGAATCCATGGGGGAGACTGTCCCCAGTGCAGACTCTGGCCCCACCCAGGCCTACTGGTCAGGATCTGAAGATGCTCGGATCTCCAGGAAATTTCCAGACCTATCACCGTTGAAGGATGACAGTGCCTGGATCTGGGGAGCCAGTGTGGAGCCTGGTCTTGGCCCAACTGTGCACTCTTCTCTCTCCAAGCACCAACCCAAGGCCAGGCTTGGAATGCACAAGAAAGAGAGGTCTGGGGTACATCATGCAGCTGAGGGCCACTGCAGGGAAAGTCCTCACCACTCCCCTTCCCCTGATTCAATTCACGACCCTCTGGGAGCTAGAGAATGCTAGTACCTTGAATCAGTTCAGTTCAGTTCAGTCGCTCAGTCATGTCCGACTCTTTGCGACCCCATGAATCGCAGCACTCTAGGCCTCCCTGTCCATCACCAACTCCTGGAGTTCACTCAGACTTGCATGCATCGAGTCAGTGATGCCATCCAGCCATCTCGTCCTCTGTCATCCCCTTCTCCTCCTGCCCCCAATCTCTCCCAGCATCACAGTCTTTTCCAATGAGTCAACTCTTCGCATGAGGTGGCCAAAGTACTGGAGTTTCGGCTTCAGCATCATTCCCTCCAAAGAAATCCCAGGGCTGATCTCCTTCAGAATAGACTGGTTGCATCTCCTTGCAGTCCAAGGGACTCTTAAGAGTCTTATCCAACACCACAGTTCAAAAGCATCAACTCTTCAGCGCTCAGCCTTCTTCACAGTCCAACTCTCACATCCATACATGACCACTGGAAAAACCATAGCCTTGACTAGACGGATCATAGTCGGCAAAGTAATGTCTCTGCTTCTGAATATACTATCTAGGCTGGTCATAACTTTCCTTCCAAGGAGTAAGCGTCTTTTAATTTCATGGCTGCAGTCACCATCTGCAGTGTTTTGGAGCCCCCCCCCACCAAAATAAAGTCTGACACTGATTCCACTGTTTCCCCATCTATTTCCCATGAAGTGATGGGATCAGATGCCATGATATTCATTTTTTGAATGTTGAGCTTTAAGCCAACTTTTTCACTCTCCTCTTTCACTTTCATCTAGAGGCTCTTTAGCTCCTCTTCACTTTCTGCCATAAGGGTGGTGTCATCTGCATATCTGAGGTTCTTGATATTTCTTCCAGCAATCTCAATTCCAGCTTGTGCTTCTTCCAGCCCAGCGTTTCTCATTATGTACTCTGCATATAAGTTCAATAAGCAGGGTGACAATATACAACCTTGACGTACTCCTTTTCCGATTTGGAACCAGTCTATTGTTCCATTTCAGTTCTAACTATTGCTTCCTTACCTGCATATAGGTTTCTCAAGAGGCAGATCAGATGGTCTGGTATTCCCATCTCTTTCAGAATTTTCCACAGTTTATTGTTATCCTTGAATACCACCCCACTATTGAGTTTACTTCTAGGCAGCCTTATTAAGGCCCAGTTCTTTCATGCTGGAAGCTACTTTCTGTCTGTAAAGGACAGTCAGATACTTACAAAGACTGGGGTGTGTAAGAACCAACAACAAGGATCCTGCAAATGTTGCTCATTTCCTTCTTCCTCAACCAAAATACAAACTAGAGAAAGTTCAAAGATCTCAGTTGATTCCCCTCACAGCCCTGGTTCAGTGCTATGGTGGTGCCCTTGTCCTTGTTGCTGGTTCAGTGAATTCTCACTTCTTGCCAGTAACACCCGGATCTTCTCTTGTGGGGCAGTGTTTCTCAGACACTTCCCTTAATAAGCAGTATCTTGGGAAACCTCAGAAGAATCCACCTGATTGCTGACTGCTGATTACAGCAAGAGCCTCACCAAAAAAAAAAAAAAAAGGTGGTGGTGGGGTGGGAAGCCTTGGCTCAACTATTTGTCACTGTGTGGTCATATTATTCCCATCCAAAGATGAGCAAATTGATTCTCAGAAACACTGAGTGACTTTTCCCTAGGGGACTCTGTTGTTGAAACAGAGCTAGTAGACAAGCACAGATGTGTCTGAAAGAAACTCATGTCCTTTTCACCTTCCAGGTTGGGTTTCACTTAGCATCTTTGTGTCACAATTGTCTTCCCTATCAAATGAGATTAATGCATCACTTGTTAGACTTTTGGTGGGATTAAATAAACTACTCAAGGGAACTCCTAAGCACAGGGCTGGACAAAGAAATATAAGCTTCCTTTCTTTCCGCTGTAATGTATTGAGGGAAAATCCTTTCATTCAGGCTGAGTGTGGGGCCACAGTGCCTCATCCTTTCTCACTCATCATGGAGTAGAACTCAATTAAACATTAAAAATCTTTAACTTGGAGAGGAACCATTTAATCCAAATGGACAGTAGTTAAGTTCTAGAGCAGATGACTCCAAATACCAGTCATTTATTTTCTGTGCATTTTGGGTTGGTGGGAGTCAGAAGATTCTGGGGAGGAATCCAGATGGCTGGTGATGAAGCTGGAGGCTCAGGGCAGCCAGTCTTAGTGAACCAGTAAAGCCGTGTTTTATGTGGGCTCAAAATCTGGGTGAAACCCACCCATTTAAGAAGAAGACCACCTATAAGGCTTCCCCAGCAGAAGACTCAGTTTCTGGCTTGGTTACAGTCCCAGTGCCCACCCCTTCCCACCAGGACAGGCCCATGGCCCCAGCTCTACCTGGATCCCCCTTCTCCCCCTGGGGGCCTTCTTTCCCATCTCGTCCATCACGACCACGAAGACTATCTGCTGGTGGGGCACACACAACCAGGGTGCAGGGGTCGGTGAGTGTTTTCTCAGAATAGACATCCATTTCTTCACCCAGGGAACTCTGGGACTGTGCCAGCAGGAGAAGCGTGGAGAGAGGGAGAAGCATGTCCTAGGCAAAGGAAGAGAGGGGGGGTGGGGGGGCTCTTGGTCCAAGGACGAGGATGAGGGCTGGCCCAGCTCCCGGAGGGCAGGAGAAGCCCTTCCCCCCATCTCCTCTCCCATCCTCTGGGGCCCAGAGCAGCAGGGCTCCGAAAGCAGTTTAGGCAAACTTAGGATAAGGTCTGGCCAGGGAGGACATGAGCGGACCAGCCGGGCCTCTGCCCTGCTCTGCCAGCACATGAATCTACTCTCAGATGCTCTGCGTCATCCCTCTCTGGGCTTGTCATCCCTGCCAGGGGCACTTGGCCAGGATGTAGAATTCCTCACTGAGGCCACTGTCACACCAGGAGGGACTCACTGGGAGCCCTCAGGTGGGACCCTCCCCTCTATGGACCTGGTTATCCTTTTCTGTATCAGTAAGGTAGCTGACTTAGCTGCAACAATGCAGACTCATTTCCTCTCACTTGCTGTTCTGGATAGACTAGTATTGCAGGTCTGCAGTGCTGTCTGAAGAAAAGCCAGAGTCCTAAACTGGGTGAGGTCTGTTCTGAGCACAAGATGGGCGCATGACTGTGTCCTTACCAGGGTCTGTCATTCCTGAGCCCCACGAGAAAAGTCCCTGGCATACCTAGAGTCTGTCCAGACTTCCAAGAGGAGTTGGGCCAGCGGCCTCATGGAGGAAGGGACATGTGAGGCGCACAGTTAGGGGAAGGCTGGCTTCAGGGGAGGAAAGAGCAGATGTCCAATAGAGCTTCCAGTTACCATCAGAAAGGGACTGAGGAGCTAAGTGAGATCAGGGGTGGGTACAGGACATAGGTCAGTCCCACTGTTGGGCTTCTTTCTTCTCTGAGGCAGAAACTGTAAAGCTTTGACCATGGAAAGGGCTCAAGGGCACTGGAAAGACTTGAAAGAAAGCCTGAGTGACCTGTGCAAACAAAGGACAGAGGGTCACCGGAAGGCTGAGGTAGTGGGAGGAAGGGGCTTTCTGGCCAGAGGAGTGCCTCCTTCCAAGAGGACGGTGAATTGCATTTTCCACGGGGACAATGGCACCAGAGATCTGGTTGGATGTCACATCCAACTCTCCCCTTCTCCCAGCCCAGGAAATACACCTCCCACCAAACAAAAGGAACACAGTGCTGAGCATCCATTGTTACCTTGTGCCCCTCCTCCAACACTCACCCTCCTAGACTGGAACAGCTATGTAGACCCTGCCTTGCTCAGCACCAGTAGGATAAAGCACCCATTCAGGCAGGAAGAGCTCACTGGACACAGGAAAGCAAATTGAGAGGCTAGGACAGAGACACTCACGGTTGCTTCCTCTAGGGTTTCAGAACCTCCACGCAAACTGAAGTTCCTCAGCCACTATTGACTATTCATACCTGCCCTGTAACCTGAGGTTCCAGTGCCGGTTTCCAGAGAAAAGAACAAAGTGTGGCTTGTTGACTCAGTCAATTTTGCCCCCACCTGGGTTCTGGACACATGCTGCTGTTCATGGACTAAACACACACTAGAGTTCAAAGAGCACGCTCCGCTCAGGATCGCATCGGTTCCTCACTGCGGCCCTGAGAGTTCAGTGGCAGCGTCAGTGTCTGTGTCTCATGGATGTCCAGGAATCCAGGGTCCAGAGAAGACCAGCAAGTTGCACAATGACCTAGAGCTCATGCAAAGCAGCCTGCCTCTGCAGAGCCCAAGAAACAGCACCCGCTCTGCCCATTTCTCTTCCTTCTCACTCAAGTTACTGCTCAGACACTAGGAAAGAGCTGGGAGCTGCCTGGCAGATCTGAGCAGCAGTGGGGCAGCTAGAGGGGCTGCTGAGGCAACAGCCTGTGGGGGGCAGTGTCTGGGGAGCTGCCACCCAACAGGGGTCTCTTTTGCTTTCTGCTGTAACTAGGACAGCCCTCCACTTGCCTTTTATAGAATTGTTGTTGTTCGGTGGTTAATTTGTGTCTGACTCTTTGTGGCCCCATGGACTGCAGCTTGCCAGGTGCCCCTCAGTTCAGTTCAGTTGCTCAAGTCGCGTCCAGCTCTTGGACCCCATGGACTGCAGCAAGCCAGGCTTCCTTGTCCATCGCCAATTCCCGGAGCCTACTCAAACTCATTTCCATCGAGTTGGTGATGCATTCAACCACCTCTTCATCTGTCGTCCCATTTCCTTCCCGCCTTCAATCTTTTCCAGCATCAGGGTCTTTTCAAATGAGTTAGTTCTTTGCATCAGGTGGCCAAAGTATTGGAGCCATCCTCCCTTAACTTGACTGCCCTAATCTCTCCACTGTTTTAGCCGGTGTTTCTCCATTATGTGGCCCTAGTGGCCACGTTGGATCCCGAAGCTGCTGTAGCCATCACAGGGAAACGCTCACTCCCAATGACTGTGGGCTAGTTGCTAGCATCTCTGCTTGCCTGTAGTTCCCTGTGACTTATTTCTTCCATCAACCCTTCCCTTAGGTCTCCACATCAGCAACCCTAGGTCTCCAGCCTCCCTTTTGGCCACTTCATTGGATGTGCTGACCTGCTCCTGGGCTTTGATGCTCCTTGTATGTGATGGAATCTATGATGTCAGCTTTCCTCAAAGGTAGGGAGAGGTCTTCTCTTTTCTATATTGCAGTTTTTTGAAGCAAGATCCTGTAGCTCGTGACCTGGGCCCCTAAAGCTTGAGCTCTTCTCTATTCTATAAATAACACCCAGGCCCTCTATTCTAGGATGCTCACACACCACCGAGAGGTCTAATCAGCATGGAGGCTGACCTGAACCCTTGGTCTCCCCTCCCCACAAAGCCTAACTGTCGAGTCTTACCCTGGTGACTAGACAACTCTCCTTATATATGGTGGCTTTCATTTCAGGAGTCCTGTACTTCATCTCGGGAGAAGGCAATGGCACTCCACTCCAGCACTCTTGCCTGGAAAATCCCATGGATGGAGGAGCCGGGTAGGCTGCAGTCCATGGGGTTGCTAGGAGTCGGACATGACTGAGTGACTCCACTTTCACTTTTCAGTTTCCTGCATTGGAGAAGGAAATGGCAACCCACTCCAGTGTTCTTGCCTGGAGAGTCCCAGGGCCGGGGCAGCCTGGTGGGCTGCCGTCTCTAGGGTCACACAGAGTCAGACACGACTGAAGTGACTTAGCAGCAGCAGCAGCAGCGGCAGCAGCAGCAGCATACTTTATCTCTTCCTGCAAGTTGGCTTCTATTAACTCCTGCCTCCTAGACTGTCAAATGCATCCTTCATGCCCTTGGACCCCATTATAGCACAGAATATGGTGTTTCCTTTGTGTGACTTCACATTCCAAGGGAGGCCAGTTCTATTTATGATCAAACCCAGACACTCCTGTGTCAGTGATACCCTTTTCTTTTCTCAGTTCCACCGACACAGGTGAGAAGAATCAGATTTTAAATGGTGATCACGATGGCTTTCACACAGAGGATCACTGGACCACCCTCTCTTCCCAGACAGAATCCTGAATGGCTGCACAGTTTCTCTAGGGGCTAATCACTGGTGCCATACTGCCGTCCTAGCAACATCCGCAGTCCCTGGCGGACTTCATTAGCTGCACTTTACTCAGAGCTAAGCTGTGTGGCCTCTGGTATTTTTCCAGACGCTTGTGCACAGTGCTGGTGACGCTCCCAGATCAGTGGGCCCATGCAGGGTCAGACCACTCAAGATGGCTTCCTCTTGTTCCCTGTTCATCCCCTGCTAGACCAGTCCCTGCTTCACTCACATGACCACCCAATCCTCTTAATTACAGGGCTTAATAGTACCTGCCGCCACGCTTGCTGCCCCAGCTGCTGGTTTTCCTGGTAACTGATGAGCCCACCTGATGTCAATATCCCTATAAACGGTAGGCTCCTCCCTCAAAGAGTGGAGATTGCCTCAGTGTGCTTCCTGCTGCCTGCTGCACGTGGCATGTTGTTGCTCGAGGACCCTTCTCTTGGATGTTTGTCCAGTGAGTGGTGGACTTCTTTCCCGCTCTCAGCTCTTTCTTCGGTCTCAAGGCTGGGCATTTACGAGTGTGCAGGCCTGTGTGTTGCAGCCCAACAGTTGGTGACTCAGCCAGAAGGCTGCTGAAACCCCTATGAGGGCCAAAATTTTGATGAATATGGATAGGGAAGGAAAAATTATGGGGTTAATCTCGGGTGGCCATCCACTAGCATGTGGGTTCCTGTGGAATCTGACTACTGTAAGAGATATCTTTCTCTTCCATTATACTGATGACATCCTGCTAACCTCAGTCTCTTTCCAGTTTAAAAGTAGCAGCCTTGTGCTTTGGGTTCACTTGACTGCGTGGGGAGGGCTTGTGATACAGGCAAAACACAGGAGTCTGATTTTCTAGCTTTTTACAAAGTACAAACATACCCCTAACCCACCACTTCTTAAAAATTACAGACACAGGCTTTAGGGACATAAACTTAGGGATAGGATTGGGAATTGGATGGGGCCAGTCACCCTGAGCCGTTCGTTTGGAACCTGTGGAAATAGTGAAATAATAACAGTAGCCTTGGGCTACACATGCACGCGCACACACACACACAATACCCCCACTTTATCAGCCATGAAGTTCAGAAATGGACTGATAAAAATGCCATACCCTGGAGATTCCACCTGTCCTACAGCACTACCACTGCCAGGCTAATTGAAGGATGAGTGGACTACTTAAAAAACAACTTATACAGAAACCCACTGTCTCAACCTGTGAACCAGTAGGCTAACTTCATTCCCACAAACTTGTAACTAAATATTTCAGGAGCAATCACCACAGGGTCTACATCATGTTAACCAAAGGCAACAAGTCATCACCATCTGAATTCAATGATTAACCACCCAAGGTCATTGCCAGCTAAAGGTCAGGAAAATAACTCACTTTTGTCCTTGCCACAGGATCTACCCCACAGGGAACATATTGTAAATGGCCCTGGGACTATAGGGAAGTCCCTTATGTTTTAGGTTTGCAGCCCTGTGGGGTTAGGATTAGTACCAGAGGGGTCTTACAGATTTCATCTGGCCCCACCTAAGATAATTAAACCAGGCCTCCTAATGGAGAAAGGCACCATTACATTAACACGGTGGTCTGTCACACCCTCTCCAGTATTTGATAACTGCTATGCTAGTAAAGTAATGCTCAAAATTCTCCAAGTCAGGCTTCAGCAATACGTGAACCATGAACTTTCTGATGTTCAAGCTGGTTTTAGAAAAGGCAGAGGAACCAGAGATCAAATTGCCAACATCTGCTGGATCATGGAAAAAGCAAGAGAGTTCCAGAAAAACATCTATTTTTGCCTTATTGACTATGCCAAAGCCTTTGACTGTGTGGATCACAATAAACTGTGGAGAATTCTGAGAGAGATGGGAATACCAGACCACCTAACCTGCCTCTTCAGAAATCTGTATGCAAGTCAGGAAGCAACAGTTAGAGCTGGACATGGAACAACAGACTGGTTCCAACTAGGAAAAGGAGTACGTCAAGGCTATATATTGTCACCCTGCTTATTTAACTGATATGCAGACTATATCATGAGAAACGATGGGCTGAAAGAAACACAAGCTGGAATCAAGATTGCCAGGAGAAATATCAATAACCTCAGATATGCAGATGACACCACCCTTATGGCAGAAAGTTAAGAGGAACTAAAAAGCCTCTTGATGAAAGTGAAAGTGGAGAGTTAAAAAGTTGGCTTAAAGCTCAACATTCAGAAAATGAAGATCATGGCATCTGGTCCCATCACTTCATGGGAAATAGATGGGGAAACAGTGGAAACAGTGTCAGACTTTATATTTTTGAGCTCCCAAATCACTGCAGATGGTGACTGCAGCCACGAAATTAAAAGACGCTTACTCCTTGGAAGAAAACTTATGATCAACCTAGATAGCATATTCAAAAGTAGAGACATTACTTTGCCAACTAGTCAAGGCTATGGTTTTTCCTGTGGTTATGTATGGATGTGAGAGTTGGACTGTAAAGAAAGCTGAGTGCCAAAGAATTGATGCTTTTGAACTGTGGTGCTGGAGAAGACTCTTGAGAGTCCCTTAGACTGCAAGGAGATGCAACCAGTCCATTCTGAAGGAGATCAGCCCTGGGATTTCTTTGGAGGGAATGATGCTGAAGCCGAAACTCCAGTACTTTGGCCACGTCATGCGAAGAGTTGACTCACTGGAAAAGACTGTGATGCTGGGAGGGATTGGGGGCAGGAGGAGAAGGGGACGCCGAGGATGAGATGACTGGATGGCATCACTGACTCTATGGACGTGAGTCTAAGTGAACTCCAGGGGTTGGTAATGGACAGGGAGGCCTGGCGTGCTGCGATTCACAGGGTCACAAAGAGTCGGACATGACTGAGCAACTAAACTGAACTGATGGGAAATAAATGGGGAGCAATGGAAACAAGTCAGACTTTTTTTGGGGAGGAGGGGCTCCAAAATCACTGCAGATGGTGACTGCAGCCATGAAATTAAAAGACACTTACTCCTTGGAAGAAAAGTTATGATCAACCTAGATAGCATATTCAAAAGCAGAGACATTACTTTGCCAACAAAGGTCCATCTAGCCAAGGCTATGGTTTTTCCAGTGGTCATGTATGGATGTGAGAATTAGACTATGAAGAAAGCTGAGTGCCGAAGAATTGATGCTTTTGAACTGTGGTGTTAGAGAAGACTCCTGAGAGTCCCTTGGACTGCAAGGATATACAACCAGTCCATTCTGAAGGAGATCAGCCCTGGGATTTCTTTGGAGGGAATGATGCTGAGGCTGAAACTCCAATACTTTCACCACCTTATGCGCAGAGTTGACTCATTGGAAAAGATTCTGATGCTGGGAGGGATTAGAGACAGGAGGAAAGGGGATGATAGAGGATGTGATGGCTGAATGGCATCACTGATTCGACGGAAGTGAGTCTGAGTGAACTCCGGGAGTTGGTGATGGACAAGGAAACCTGAAGTGCTGCGATTCATGGGGTCCAAAGACTCGGACACAACTGAGTAACTGAACTTAACTGATGGGGACTAAGGCTGTGTAATGGTACTGCAGCCCAAGACAAAAACCGTAGATAGGGGTGGCATTATGTCAGAATGGTGCTGCTGCTTGGATTTTCTTAATGGTCATGATTTTCCCTGCATTGAGCCTGTTAAACATCTTATATTTCATCTCTAGTCCGAGCAGAAGGAATCTGTTTAGCAGACAGGGCAACCACAGTAACCTCACTACTAAATGAGTCTGATTCTTGGGTCCACAGCGAGATGCCTTTGTTGTCTTCCTCTGAAATTCCATGAAAAATTGACCCAATTAGTGCCTGGCTCCAAAGTTAGCCCATCTTTTGGACTCTCAGCGCTCTCTAGCTGCTGTGGTGTGTATTGTATGTATGGGACCGGTTTGCAGTGCACCTTGATATATATACCTGACTCCAGGGATATCAAGGAAGGAAGGGAACCAGATATTGTGGGAGTCGGGCAGGTTATGTAGGGGATGAGCAGGCCATTCAAGATAGCTTTTCCCTTGTTCTCTCTACATCCCCTGCTCAACCAGTCCCTGCTTCACATGACTATCCAATCCTCTTAATTATAGGGCTTAACTAGAAACTGCCTACATGCTTGCTCCTGCCTTAGCTTCTGGTTTCCGTGATATCTGATAAGCCAACCTGATGTCAATTCCACCTGTAGATGGCAGCCTCTCTTCCTCCAGTGTCACAGATTGCTGGCCTCTCCTGCCTGCCATCCATGGTGGCATGTTGCTCCAGGACCCTCCACTTCAGACATGTGGAATCCCCTGTCAAATGATCACTGATATCTTTTTCACTGTGTCTTCAGTCTCAAGGCAGGGCATCTACAAAGCTCGCAGGCTTGTGAGGTACAGCGCAACAGCAGTGAACATGGGGCTTGGGTCCCAGGGAACAGTCAGGGAGGCGGCACTGGGGCCTTCTGCCAGGGCATTCACAAACTACTTCTGCCCTGTTCTGTGTATTGAGTTCTTTGATTCTAAAGCCATGTCTAAGGCAGAAAAAAACAGTGACACAGACATCAGAAGAAGAAAGAATCCAGTTGGGTTTCCCAAAAATCTGTCAGGCAATATCTCTTGGGCCTAATCTTGGGGTTGTATTTATACCCTTCATCTGGTCCTTGCAAACTAGGTGCAAATTCAGGGCAAGTGTCTAACCTGGCTAGCTGTGGCTCCTCCATTGGTTGGTTAAAATGGTGGACTTCTCATACACTATTACCCTCTCTTTCACTTCTGTTTCCTGAAGGTTGATGCCTTAATATCTCCCATTTTTTTGAGTCCTAGGGTAAATAGTGATCTGCCTCTCAGAGGCCCATTTGAATGGATGGTCAAGAGAGTCCATGAAATGATGAAGGATATCCTTGATCTGTGGGGTCGGTGGCAGATTATCCTTGTTTCCACCCCAATTGCCTCTGGTTGAAAAATGTTATCTAAGTTATGAAGATTGTGGTTTGTGGTATATCAGAGTCTGAGCCCTCAGGTATATAGGTGTCCCTTAAAGCCTTTCCCCTATCTGCTAAGAGCTGTGATCCAAATGAAAAACCACCTTCTGTGGCTCAGAAACCTTCCATGATACAGACATGGATTGAAATTCATGCCCTCAGTGCCTGTACCCACTTGCTGTGACTACAAGTGGACATATGTTCAGACACAGGCTCCCATCAAGTCCAGATTAAAAACACCTGAGACTTCAATCAACACACTTCTTACAAGGCTGTATCAGGAGAGGCACTCTCCTGATGAGGCTAATTTCCTCTCCTTCCATGAGAAACAGAAGAACACAAGGTCTGGCAAGCTAGTTGAAGGAGGATCATAAGTTCTTGGATACAAATGAATCTTTCAGAGACTCTGATATACCCCAAACCACTATCTTCATAACTTAGATAACGTTTCTTAACCAGAGGCAATTGTGTTTCCACCCCAACCAAGGATAAGGGGACTGACCCTAGATGATGAGGTTATCCTGAGGGGTAGAGGAGGGTGGATTTGGGGGCAGGGTCTGTATGGACTCCCAGGGTTCTCTAGCCCAAGATTCTGATAAACCAATATTACCTTTGTTTCCATATTTACTTCAGGACTTACCAAACAGGCACTCCTCAGCACAGGTGTACCTTCCAGATAATGGATAAAGTAATAAAGAATATGCCCAACAATCCTTCACCATTTTATGGACTTTCTTTCTTGACCATCCATTCGAGTGCGCCTGGAACCACTCAGCCACTTACGGCCACATGTGTTTCCAAGGAATGCACTTTAACTCCGAGGATTTGAGTTAATGCTGTCTTGGGTACCCAAAGGTATCAAGATAAATATGTCTTCCTGGGAGTTCCCTGGTAGCCTAGCGGTTAGGATTCCCAGCTTTCACTTCTGTGACCCAGGTGCAGTTCCTGGTCAGGGAACTGAAATCCCATAAGCTACACGGTCTGGCCAAAACAAAAACCAGAAAAAGAAAAAAGTCTTCTTCCCCACGTGCTCTCAGCTTGGAGTCCCTGTAACCCATATCTGATTGGTTTTGCTTGCTTTTGGTTGCAGCAGCGGGAGACCCTAGTTTCCCCACTAGGTAGGGAACCCATGCCTCCCATGTTGGAAGCACAGAGTTTTAACCCCTGCACCTCCAGGGAATTCCCCCATAGCCTTTGGGAACTCTAACATTTGCAAAAATCTTACCTCTAAGTTGCTTTACTTTATTTTTGGTAGTCCAAATATGGCTTCTCCTAGAATAGTTTTCTTTCTAGCTCTCTTTGATGGCTAGATACATTAAGTTTTCTTTTTTTTTTTATGTGGACTATTCCATTCAAAATTGTTCTACAAGTCTAGTCTTTAACTGTCCTGTGTCAAACCCATCTGAAACATTACAGAAAAGAAATCCTGGCCTGAAAACTGGGAAAATGGATTTTATTTTTAATGTGGAGATCTCATGCTATTTATTGTTGATTATTCTGTAGTACTGATTCAGTGATCAAGGACAATGTACCATCAAGTTGACCCTGTTGCTTGCATTCTCAACAGTGTTCACATGTGACTTCATTTTCTACTATGAGGTGAATAACCAGGACAGTTCCCTTCCACATCAGTGAATGGGCCAAACCAAGTTTTCCTCCATTGGTAGAAGATACAGAAAACTTCATATGTAATCCTGCATATTCTATGATATAACATGCAAACATTTCTCAGCAAAATACTTTACATACTATTGATTCAATCCTGCTAGCCCAGGTTGTCTCTACCTTGACCCTGAGAGAGAATGAAAGGGAAATTCAAACATACCTGGATTCTAGTTCCTGGAATACCAATTTCTTTTTTGATTGAAATACACTTGACACACACAGCACTGTATCAATTTAAAGTGTTATTTAGTCTCTCAGTCATGTCTGACTCTTTGCGAGCCCATGGACTGCAGCATGCCAGGCTTCCCTGTCCTTCACCATCTCCCGGAGCCTGCACAAACTCATGTCTATTGTGTCAGTGATGCCATCCAACCATCTCATCCTCTGTTGTCCCCGTCTCCCACCAAACTTAAAGTGTACAACATATTAATTTGATGAATATGTATATTGTAATATGATTTCCATTGTAGTGATAATTAGCACCTGTATCATAAAACTTAATTTCTTTTTGGTGAATGAAATATTACATTCGAGTATCTTAACATACAATAGAATATTGTTGTCTGTATTCACTATGTGATGTATTTACTATGTGATGTATTTGATCTCTGGGACATATTTATTACTTGTTGCAAGTTTGTACACTACAAAATATGTTTTAACTCCCCCGCCCCCCGCTTATTCCCCTAGAAACTTATACTCTGTTTTTATGAATTTGGCTGTTTTTCATTTCCAAGTGTAAGTGATATCAAGTATTTGTCTTTCTCTGCCTGACTTATGTCACTTAGTCTAATGCCCTCAAGATCCATCCATGCTGTTGCAAATGTCAGAATATACTTCTTTCTTATGGCTGAATAATATTCCATTGTGTGAATGTGTATATCTCATGTACTTCATCCATTCATTTGTTGATGGGCACCTAGTTATTTTTATATCTGAGCTATTAAGAATAATGCTATAAAAAACATAGGAGTGCATATTATCCCTTTAAAAACCTGTTTTCACTTCCTTTTGTGTATACCCAGAAATGGAACTGCTAGATTAGTGAGTAGATCTGTTTAATTTTTGAGGAATCTCTGTACTGTTTTCCATAGTAGCTGAACTGACTTGCATTCCCACAAAGAGTGTACGCAAGTTCACTTTTTTTTCCTTCTTATCAAAACTTACCATCCCTTGTCCTCCTGGTGATAGGCATTCTGAAAGGTGTGAAGTGATAGTTTATTGTGGTTTTGATGCGTATTTCTCTGATTAATTACCTTGCACATCTTTTCATGTACCTGTTAACCATTTATGTGTTTTCTTTGGGAAAATGTTTGTTTCATCCCTTTGCCTATTTTAAAATCAGATTGCTATGGAGTTGTATGAGTTCTTCACTGTGGGGCCCTAAATGGGAAACCTTGGAAAAAGGACTAGCTTTGCGGTCGCAAACTAAGATGGCGCCTGGCGGAAGTGATAGGGGCGTGGTCTATGTTTGTCAAAGTTTCTGATTGGCTTTCTTGATTTCCGTGCACGTGGACAGCGCATGATCACCATAGACTCCTGTTATAATGAAGGCACATGACGATTTGACCTTTAACGTGATTGGTGCAACTATGGAAAGTCCCTCGCAAAACCCCCTTGCTTGCCTATATAAGCCAGGAGCTTGTGGTAATAAAGTGGAACTGCTCAGATGGTTTCTCGCTCGGCCAGGGTTTGGGTTGGCGGACAGCAGGCTCACCTCTCCTCAGGCTTTGCTGAGGGAACTTCCACTGCCTCTCTCTTTCTGCGGAGCACCCCACGCCACCCCCCGGCACTTTGCATGTTTTGGATATTAACCACTGTACTTGGTTTGCAAAAATTTTCTCCCATTGCTTGCCGTTTCAGTTAATTGTTTCTTTTGCTGGCAGAGGCTTCTGAATTTGATGTGGTCACATTGGTTTTTTTGTTTTTGTCGTGTGTGCCTTTGGTGTCATATCTAAAAACTCATGACCAAGACCGATGTTGAAGAACTTCCACCCTGTTTTCTTCCTGGAGTATTATGGTATCATGTCCTATATCTATGATTGATCTCGAGTTAATATTTGTGACTGTTTTCTGATAGCGGTCCAGTTTGATTGTTCTGCAGCTTGATCCACTGACCGAAGAGACTGTCCTTTCCCCAAAGAGACTGTCCTTTCCCCACTAGGTGTCCTTGGCTCCATTCTCAAATATTTTTACCATATTTATATGATTCATTCTGGATTCTTTGTTCTGTTCTACTGGTCTGTGTGTTTTTATTCTAGAACCATATTATTACTCTTGATTGTGGTATATTTTTAAATCAGGAGGTGTGAATCTCCAACTTTGTTCTTCCTCAGAATTACTTTGGCTATTCAGGGTCTTTTGTGATCCATACAGATTTTGGACTTTTGTTTCTATTTCTGTGAAGAATTCCATTAGAATTTGAAAGAAATGGAATTGAAACTCTTAAGTGTTGACCTATATCTATAAATCTATTTTCTATATTTAAATCTATGACCATTTTAACAATATTAATTCTTTAAATCCATAAACATTGAATGTCTTTCCATTTGTTTTTGCCTCTGACTTCTTTCAACAAAACTGTGTACTTTTCATTGAACAGATATTTCAATTAAGTGATTAAAATTTTTCTAGGCATTTTATTGTTTTAAGCTATTGAAATGGACTAGTTTATTTCTTTTCCAGATATTTCATTTTTCATTATATACTAATACTGATTTCTGTATGTTGATTTTTTCTTCAGCTTTACTGACTTTGTTTCCAACAGTTCTGGCTTGTCTTTGGGATTTTCTGTATGTAAAGTTATATGCAAGGGGTGACAAGTTACTTTTTTTTTTGTTTAGATGCATTTCATTTCTTTGTGTTGCCTAAATATTCTGGCTGGGATTTCCCAGGGCTATGTTGAATAAGAATGATAAGAGAGGGTATCTTTCTGGCTCAGCAGGTAAAGAATCTGCCTGCAATGCAAGAGACCTTGGGTTGATTCCTGGCTTGGGAAGATCCCCTGGAGAAGGAAAGGTTACCCGATCCAGTATTCTGGCCTGGTCAAAAGAGTCGGACACAACTGAGAGACTTTCACTTTCACTTTCCTTGTCTTGACAATGATCTTGGAGAAAAATCTTTCCATTTTTCACCATTGTGTAGAGTGTTAGCTGTGAGTTTGTCATAGATGGCCTTTATTATGTTGAGCTGCATTTCTTCTATACACAATAGGTTGAGGATTTTTATCATGAAATGATGTATTGTGGCAAATAGTTTTCCTGCATCTATTGAGGTGATCACATAATTTTTATCGTTCATTCTATTAATGTGATGTGTCATGTTTATTAAGTTGTATATGTCTAACCATCCCTGCATTCCAGGGATAAATCCCAATTGGTCATTTTATAAAATCCTTTTAATGTGTTCTTGAATTTGGTTTACTAATATTTTTGCATCTATATTCATCAGGGATATTGGTCTATATCGTTTTCTTTCCTTATACTGTCTATATTTGGCTTTGGTATAAAGGTAATTCTGGCCTTGCAGAATACATTTGGAAGTACTCCCTTCACTTCAGTTGTCCGCAAGAGTTTTAGAAGAATTGGGATTAATACTTTAAATCACTGGGAGAAGTTGCCATTAAAGCAATCTGGCCAGGAGTTTTCTGTATTGAAAGTGAAAGTCACTCAGTCATGTCCGATTCTTTGTGACCGCCGTGGACTGCAGTCCATGGAATTCTCCCGGCTAGAATATTTGCGTGGGTAGCCTTTCCCTTCTCCAGGGAACCTTCCCAACCCAAGGATCAAACTCAAGTCTCTGGCATTGCAGGCGAATTCTTTACCAGCTGAGCCAAAATTACTGTATCAAGTTTTTACTTGTTTTTGGTCTATTTAAATTTTCTATTGCTGATTCAGTCTTGGTAGGTCATGTGTTTCTAGGGACTTACTCATTTCTTCTAGGCTATCTAATTCATTGGCATATAATTGTTTATATGTTCTTGTGATCCTAAGTATTTCTATAGTATCAATTGTAAATACCTTCTCTTTCATTTATAATTTTAGTCATTTGCTCCTTTAGCTAAAGTCTTGTCAATTATTTAAAATGTTTCAGAAAAACAAGTTCTTTGTATAATTAACCCTTTCTACTGTTTTTCTGGTCGCTATTTCATTTGCTTCTGCTAAGATCCTATTTTCCTCTATCTGTTAACATTGTGTTTAATTTGTTCTCCTTTTTCTAGTTTCATGAAGTGTAGATTTAGGTTGTTTATTTGTTGTTAGTCATGTCTGACTCTTTGCGACCTTATGGGCTGCTGCACACCAGGCTTCCCTAGCCTTCAATATCTCCTGGAGCTTGCTCAAACTCGTGTCCATTGAGTTGATGATGCCATCCAACCATCTCATCTCCTTCTCTTCTTGCCTTCAATCCTTCCCAGCATCAAGGTCGTTTCCAATGAGTTGGCTCTTAGCATCAGGTGGCGAAAGTATTGGAGCTTCAGCATCAGTCCTTCCAATGAATATTCAGAGTTGATTTCCTTTAGGATTGACTGATTGGATGTCCTTGCAGTCCAAGGGAATCTCAAGAGTCTTCTCCAGCACCACAGTTCAAAAGCATGAATTCTTCGGCAATCAGCCTTCTTTATGGTCCAACTCTCACAACCGAATATGACTACTAGAAAAACCATAGCTTTGACTATACAAACCTTTGCTTGCAAAGTTAAGTCTCTGATTTTTAATATACTATCTAGGTTTTCATTGCTTTTCTCCCAAGGAGCAAGAGTCTTTTAATTTCCACAGTGATTTTGGAGCCAAAGAAAATACAGTTTCTCACTGTTTCCATTGTTTCCTCACTCACTTGCCATGAAGCAATGGGACTGGATGTCATGATCTTCATTTTTGAATGTTGAGTTTTAAGCCAGTTTTTCACTCTCCTCTTTCACTTTCATTAAGAGAATATGTAGTTCTTCTTTGTTTTCTCTCATAAGGGTAGTGTTATCTGCATTTCTGAGGTTATTGACACTTCTCCCAGCAATCTTGATTCTAGGCTGATCTTCATCCAGCCTGGCATTTCACATGATGTACTCTGTCTGTACGTTAAATAAGCAGGGTGACAATACAGTCTTGACAAACTCCTTTCCCGATCTGGAACCAGTCTATTGTTTCATATCCAGTTCTGTTGCTCCTTGACCTCTATACAAGTTTCCCAGGAGGCAGGTAAGGTGGTCTGGTATACCTAGCTCTTTAAGGGTTTCCCACAGTTTGTTGTGATCCACACAGTCAAAGGCTTTGGCATAGTCAGCAAAGCAGAAATAGATGTTTTCCTGGAACTCTCTTGTTTTTCTGATGATCCAGCGGTTGTTGGCAATTTGATCTCTGGTTCCTCTGCCTTTTTAAATCTAGCTTGAACATCTGGAAGTTTTTGGTTCATGTCTCGTTGAAGCCTAGCTTGCAGGATTTTGAGCTATACTTTGCTAGCATGTGAAATTAGTGTGATTATGCAGTAGTGTGAACAATCTTTGGTGTTGCTCTTCTTTGAGATTGGAATGAAAACTGACATTTTCCAGTCCTGTGGCCACTACTGAGTTTTCCAAATTTGCTGGCATATTGGCATCACTTTCACAGCATCATCTTGTAGGATTTGAAATAGCTCAGCTGGAATTCCATCACCTCCATTAGTCTTGTTCATTGTGATACTTCCTAAAGCCTATTTGACTTCACACTCTGAATCTCTGGCTCTGGATGAGTGATCACATCATTGTGGTTATCCGTGTCATTAAGACCTTTTTTTAACAATTCTGTGTATTCTTGCCACCTCTTCTTAATATCTTCTGCTTCTGTTAGGTCCATACCATTTCTGTTATCATGCCCATCTTTGCGTGAAATATACCCATCTTTGGTATCTCTAATTTTCTTGAAGAGATCTCTAGTCTTTCCCATTCTATAGTTTTCCTCTATTTCTTTGCATTGTTTATTTAAGAAAGTTTTCTTATCTCTCCTTGCTATTCTTTGGAACTCTGCATTCAGATGGGTATATCTTTCCTTTTCTCCTTTGCCTTTTGCTTCTCTTCTTTACTCAGATATTTGTAAGGTTCCTCAGACAACCACTTTGCCTTTTGCATTTCTTTTTCTTTCTTGGGGATAGCTTTGATCACCAGCTCCTGTACAGTGTTACAAATCTCTGTCCATAATTCTGTTTGAGTTTTCTAATTTCCTATTATTTGCAGTTATCTCTCAAACTTTCCTTTCAGAACTAACTTCACAACATCCCCTAGGATTCAATATGTGTATTTCCATTTTCATTTGGTGATCATTTTTACTTTTTGATTTCTCCTTAGATCCAGTGATTGTTTAGAAAGGTGGTGTTTAGTTTCCACATAGCTGTAGATTTTCCAGCTTTCCTCTTGTTGATTTCTAGTTTCATAGCATTGTGATCAGGAAAGATAGCTGGTATGTTTTAGATCTTCTTAAATTTGCTAAGATTTGTGTTCTCTCGTATGATCTACCTCGAAGAATGTTCCATGTACTATTGAAAAGACTATGAATTTTGCTATTGTTGGATGGAATGTGGAATGTTTTACATATATTTGTTACAAGCACTTAGTCTAAAGTATGTTTCAACTCCAACATTTTCTTGTTAATTTTCTGTTTGGATTATCTATCCATTGCTAACAGTAAAGTACAGATGTCCCCTACTATAGTGGTTTGTTGTTCTTTTTGATCTTGCTACAGTATGCAACTTGTGGGACCTTTGTTCCCTGATCAGGGATCAAACCCATCCTCCCTGCAATGGAAGTACAGAGTCCAAACCTCTGGACATCCAGGGAATTCCCTCCCTTGTTATATTGTGTTCTGTTTCTCCCGTTTTTATCTAGTGAGTCAATCTGTGTCTTTTGGTTGATGAATTGAGTCCATTTATATTTATATCACCAACTCGATGGACATGAGTCTGAGCAAGCTCCAGGAGTTGGTGATGGATAGGGAAGCCTGATGTACTGCAGTCCATGGGGTCACAGTCAGACATGACTGAGTGACTAGGTTGACTGATACTGAGAGTGATTTTTATATGTAAGTACTAGCTACTGCCATCTTACTGTTTGTCTTCTGGTTTTTCATATGTCCTATTTTCCCCTCTGTTTCTGCCTACATTTATACAGTGGTGGTTTCCTACTGTAGTATGTTCTGCCTCTCCATTTGCTGTGTTTCATGAATATATTCTAAATTTTTGCTTTTGGTTACCAGGAAAAGTAAAAGTTTTAGTCATTCAGTTGTGTGTGACTCTTTGCAATCCCAAGGGGTTCGGATCAGTTTAGTTCAGTCACTCAGTCGTGTCTGACTCTTTGCGACCCCATGAATCGCAGCATGCCAGGCCTCCCTGTTCATCACCATCGCTCGGAGTTCACTCACACTCACGTCCATCGAGTCCATGATGCCATCCAGCCATCTGATCCTCGGTTGTCCCCTTCTCCTCCTGCTTCCAATCCCTCCCAGCATCAGAGTCTTTTCCAATGTGTCAACTCTTCACATGAGGTGGCCGAAGTACTGAAGTTTCAGCTTCAGCATCATTCCTTCCAAAGAAATGCTAGGGCTGATCTCCTTCAGAATGAACTGGTTGGATCTCCTTGCAGTCCAAGGGACTCTCAAGAGTCTTCTCCAACACCACAGTTCAAAAGCATCAGTTCTTCAGTGCTCAGCTTTCTTCACAGTCCAACTCTCACATCTATACGTGACCACAGGAAAAACCATAGCCTTGACTAGACAGACCTTAGTCGGCAAAGTAATGTCTCTTGCTTTTGAATATACTATCTAGGTTGGTCATAAGTTTCCTTCCAAGGAGTAAGCGTCTTGTAATTTCACAGCTTCAGTCACCATCTGCAGTGATTTTGGAGCCCCCCAAAATAAAGTCTGACACTGTTTCCACTGTTTCCCCATCTATTTCCCATGAAGTGATGGGCCCGGATACCATGATCTTCGTTTTCTGAATGTTGAGCTTTAAGGCAACTTTTTCACTCTCCTTTTTCACTTTCATCAAGAGACTTTTTAGGTCCTCTTCACTTTCTGCCATTATATAAATATAAAACAGCTCCTAGATAAAAGAGTACATTTTATGCTGGTATCCTTTTATCATTAATTGCCTATGAAGTCGCCATCCTTTTACTTTTTTTTATTTATATATTTGATGTCAAAATTTGTCACGCTTTATGTTGTGTATTTGTTAACAAATTACACTGACCTTCAATTCCGTTCGGTCGCTCAGTCATGTCCAACTCTTTGCGACCCCATGAATCGCAGCACACCAGGCCTCCCTGTCCATCACCAACTCCCAGAGTTCACTCAGACTCACGTCCATCGATTTGATGATGCCATCCAGCCATCTCGTCCTCTGTCGTCCCCTTCTCCTCCTGCTCCCCCCCATCCCTCCCAGCATCAGAGTCTTTTCCAATGAGTCAACTCTTCGCATGAGGTGGCCAAAGTACTGGAGTTTCAGCTTTGGCATCAGTCCTTCCGAAGAAATCCCAGGTCTGATCTCCTTCAGAATGGACTGGTTGGATCTCCTTGCAGTCCAAGGGACTCTCAAGAGTCTTCTCCAACACCACAGTCCAAAAGCATCAATTCTTCGGTGCTCAGCTTTCTTCACAGTCCAACTCTCACATCTATACGTGACCACTGGAAAAACCATAGCCTTGACTAGACTGACCTTTGTTGGCAAAGTAATGTCTCTGCTTTTCAATACGCTATCTAGGTTGGTCATAACTTTTCTTCCAAGGAGTAAGCATCTTTTAATTTCATGGCTGCAGTCACCATCTGCAGTGATTTGGGAGCCCCAGAAAATAAATTCTGATACTGTTTCCACTCTTTCCCCATCTATTTCCCATGGAGTGGTGGGACCAGATGCCGTGATCTTCGTTTTCTGAATGTTGAGCTTTAAGCCAGCTTTTCACTCTCCACTTTCATTTTCATCAAGAGGCTTTTTAGTTCCTCTTCACTTTCTCCCATAAGGGTGGTGTCATCTGCATATCTGAGGTTATTGATATTTCTCCCAGCAATCTTGATTCCAGCTTGTTCTTCCAGCCCAGCGTTTCTCATGATGTACTCTGCATATCAGTTAAATAAGCAGGGTGACAATATACAGCCTTGACGTACTCCTTTTCCTAGTTGGAACCAGTCTGTTGTTCCATGTCCAGTTCTACCTGTTGATTCCTGACCTGCATATAGGTTTCTCATATAGGTTTCCAGTCCTGTGGCCACTGCTCAGTTTTCCAAATTTGCTGGTCTGCTATTCCCATCTCTTTCAGAATTTTCCACAGTTTGTTGTGATCCACACAGTCAAAGGCTTTGCATAGTCAATAAAGCAGAAATAGATGTTTTTCTGGAACTCTCTTGCTTTTTCCATGATCCAGCAGATGTTGGCCATTTGATCTCTAGTTCCTATGCCTTTTCTAAAACCAACTTGAACACCAGGAAGTTCACAGTTCACATATTGCTGAAGCCTGGCTTGGAGAATTTTGAACATTACTAGCGTGTGAGATGAGTACAATTGTGTGCTAGTTTGAGCATTCTTTGGTTTGCCTTTCTTTGGGATTGGAATGAAAGTTGGCCTTTTCAGTCCTGTGGCCACTGCTGAGTTTTCCAACTTTGCTGACAAATTGAGTGCAGCACTTTCACAGCATCATCTTTCAGGATTTGAAATAGCTTGACTGGAATTAGTTTTATTAGAAGAGCTGAAATAGCTCCTCTGAGGGGTCAGGGGCTAGGATTTACTGAATGGTATGCATGGGTTTGGTGGGTCATTATATGTTATCGTGCAGATAAAGACTTACTAATAGGGTAAATACATAAGTATAAATACATAAGCTGTTGAATTTACAACAGCAAATTCAAGGGTAGTAAGTAAGATATGGATAATAAATGTAGTGAGGGCCATGGTGGTGATGATGTTTATTAACGTCAGGATTGTTCCTGTGATTAGAAGAGTTAATAAGTGTCCTGCTACAGCATTAGCTGTTAGTCCTATGCCTAAAGCTGCTAGTTGAATAAATAAGCCAATGGTTTTGATAAGAAATATTGATAAAATAGTAAAAAGTAATGTTGATTTATCTAGTTGTGGCATATCATTAAGGGGAATTTTGATTCCCAATCTTTAACTTAAAACATTAATTCTAATTTATAATATCAATGCAGATCATTTTTTCAAAATATTTTGCAGCATTAGTTCAAGGACAGTAGGTATAAAACTATGATTTGATTCACTAATTTCTGAACATTGTGTTAGTCACTCAGTTGTGTCTGACTCTTTGTGACCCTATGGACTGTAGCCTGCCAAACTCCTCTGTCTGTGGAATTCTCCAGGAAAGAATGGGCTAGAGGAGGAAATGGCAACCCACTCGAGTATTCTTGCCTGGAAAATTCCATGAATACAGGAACCTGGCAGGTTAAAATTCATGGGGTCCCAAAGAGTTAGGCACACCTGAAAACACAAAAAGTAAACCCAAAATAATTAGGAAAGTGGAAATAGGATCATATATATTGATAATTAAATGTAAGTAGATTAAATGCACCAACCAAAAAACATAGAGTGGCTGAAAACATGAACATGTAATGGACTTCCACTTAACCCCCAAAATTGTATGTAATTATTTTATACTGTTAGATTAATGATGCTTCCATTATGGCTTGCAGTTGTAATTATCTTTTATTTTTGCTGGCTATTGATAATGAAAATGGATAATCATCTTTCACTATTGTGATTATGTAACTATTATTCAGTTATATCATTTTATCATAATTGATCAACAGAAAATAATATTCTATACCACCAAAACTACCATTTAATTGAAAAACCTGTAACCACTTTTTAAAATCCAGATGCATATCAGAATTGTCTTGGAATATTTTGAAAAAGTAAAAAGAATACTACTGTCCTTTTAGAAATATGTCCTGTTTTGTTGTCTGGTCTATAGTCTGTTTTCATAAATTTTCTATGCAGGCTAGAAAAAACAAATATATAACCTGCCATTTTGTGATTCAGTGTTATTTCACTTCAGTCTGTTCAGTAGCTCATTCATGTCCGACTCTTTGCGACCCCATGAATCGCAGCACACCAGGCCTCCCTGTCCATCACCAACTCCCAGAATTCACCCAAACTCATGTGCATCAAGTCAGTGATGCCATCCAGTCACCTCATCCTCTGTCGTCCCCGTCTCCTCCTACCCTCAATCTTTCCCAGCATCAGGGTCTTTTCCAATCAGTCAACTCTTCACATGAGGTGGCCGAAGTATTGGAGTTTCAGCCTCAGCATCAGTTGTTCCAGTGAACATCCAGGATTGATCTCCTTTATGATGGACTGTTTGGATCTCCTTGCGGTCCAAGGGATTCTCAAGAGTCTTCTTCAGCACCAGAGTTCAAAAGCATCGATTCTTTGGTACTCAGCTTTCTTCACAGTCCAACTCTCACATCCATACATGACTACTGGAAAAACCTTAGCCTTGACTAGATGGACCTTTTTGGCAAAGTAATATCTCTGCTTTTTAATGTGCTGTCTAGGTCGTTCATAACTTTCCTTCTAAGGAGTAAGCATCTTTTAATTTCATGGCTGCGATCACCATCTGCAGTGATTTTGGAGCCCCCCAAAAATAAAGTGACACTATTACCACTGTTTCCACATCTATTTGCTATGTGTTTTTAGGCACATATAAATTATGTCCTCAATACATATAGAGCAAAAACTCATAGAACAAGGAAATTTTGTAAAATCTTAAAAAAAAAAAAATAAATACGGGAATGGGTAGCCATTTCCTTCTCCAAGGGCTCCTCCTAACCCAGGGATTGAACCTGTGTCTCCTGCATTGCAGGCAGATTCTCTACTATCTCAGCCACCAGAAAGCATTGCCCATAGTATAAACCTGGTCTTGTTAATACAAGATTTGTCTGATTTAGGCATCCTGGAATCACATCTGTCTTCAAACCTCAAGAAGGCATATCTCATAAGTCTAATACATCTTCTAAGGAAGTCAATATTTAGATTGTTATTTCGATGGGTAATACAACCCAGTTATCTTCTAATAATTTTAATACTCCTTGTTTTAGGTGTGATATTGGGATTATATAAGAATCAGAATTTAAATCTTCATAATCTATATACTCATAACTTCAATATTTGGTGTCCCATGGTCTTCACAGTAAGAGAAGGATTATTGATTTTGTCTGTAATGTACAGAATTTGTAATTATCCTAATGGTAGGATAATTAGAATAATGGCTGGGAGAATTGTTCAGATGGTCTCCACTTCTTGTGCATCTATTGTACTTGTATGTGTAAGCTTGGTTGTTAGTATTGGTGAGATAACAAGAGCACTAAAAAGCTAATTCAAAAGACAATTATTAATGTATGATCATGAAGATGTACTAATTCTATAATAGGTGATGTTACATCTTGAAAGCTTAGTTGGAGGGATATGCCATGGAGATTTAAAGGATTTTCACCTATAATTTAATTTTGACAAAGTTATGTAAAATTTTACAGTATCTTATCTATTGATTAATATATAATGACTACGATGTTTGCTTGAAACCAGTAGTAGAGGGTTGGATTCCTTCCTCTTTTACCTATCTTAATTTAACGTTAAGTGGGCTCTTCTTCAAATGTGTGATATAGTGGAGGACATCTGTCTAGTCACTTTAGATTTGTAGTAGTTAGATCTACTGTTAGGACTTCTCGTTTTGATGCAAGTGCTTCTCAAATAATGAAAATTATTAATATAACTGCTGTTAATGAAATGAATGAATCTATTGATTAAATAGTATTTCACATCGCATATGCATCTGGGTTGTCAGAATATTGCCATGGTGTTCCAGATAAACACAAGAAGCCACTTTCACCACTAGTATTCAACATAGTTCTGGAAGTTTTGGCCACAGAAATCAGAGCAGAGAAGGAAATAAAAGGAATCCAAATTGGAAAAGTAGAAGTAAAACTCTCACTGTTTGCAGATGACATGATCCTCTACGTAGAAAACCCTAAAGACTACACCAGAAAATTACTAGAGCTAATCAATGAATATAGTAAAGTTGTAGGATATAAAATCAACACAGAGAAATTGCTTGCATTCCTATACACTAATAACGAGAAAATAGAAAAAGAAATTAAGAAAACAATTCCATTCACCATTGCAACGAAAATAATCAAATACTTAGGAATGTATCTACCTAAAGGAATATACCTACCTAAAAAACTAAAGACCTATATATCAAAAACTATAAAACACTGATGAAAGAAATCAAAGAGGACACTAATAGATGGAGAAATATACCATGTTCATGGATCGTAAGAGTCAATATAGTGAAAATGAGTATACTACCCAAAGCAATCTACAGATTTAATGCAATTCCTATCAAGCTACCAGCAGTATTTTTCACAGAACTAGATCAAATAATCTCAAGATTTGTATGGAAATACAAAAAACCTTGAATAGCAAAAGCAATCTTGAGAAAGAAGAATGGAACTGGAGGAATCAACTTGCCTGACTTCAGGCTCTACTACAAAGCCACAGTCATTAAGACAGTATGGTACTGGCACAAAGACAGAAATATAGATCAATGGAACAAAATAGAAAGCCCTGAGATAAACCCACATGCCTATGGACACCTTATCTTTGACAAAGGAGGCAAGAATATACAATGGAGTAAAGACAGTCTCTTTAACAGGTGGTGCTGGGAAAACTGGTCAACCACTTGTAAAAGAATGAAACTAGATCTCTTCCTAACATCACACACAAAAATAAACTCAGAATGGATTAAAGATCTAAGTGTAAGACCAGAAACTATAAAACTCCTAGAGGAGAACATAGGCAAAACACTCTCCAACATAAATCACAGCAGGATCCTCTATGATCCACCTCCCAGTATAATGGAAATAAAAGCAAAAATAAACAAATGGGATCTAATTAAAATTAAAAGCTTCTGCACAACAAAGGAAACTATAAGCAAGGTGAAAAGACAGCCTTCTAAATGGGAGAAAACAATAGCAAATGAAACAACTGACAACTAATTTCAAAGATATACAAGCAATTCATGCAGCTCAACTCCAGAAAAATAAATGATCCAATTTAAAAATGGGCCAAAGAACTAAATAGGCATTTCTCCAAAGAAGACATACGGATGGCTAACAAACACATGAAAAGATGCTCAACATTACTCATTATCAGAGAAATGCAAATCAAGACCACAATGAGGTACCATTTCACACCAGTCAGAATGGCTGCAATCCAAAAGTCTACAAGCAATAAATGCTGGAGAGGGTGTAGAGAAAAGGGAACTCTCTTACACTGTTGGTGGGAATGCAAACTAGTACAGCCACTACGGAAAACAGTGTGGAGGTTCCTTTAAAAATTGCAAATAGAACTGCCTTATGAGCCAGCAATCCCACTGCTGGGCATACACACCGAGGAAACCAGAATTGAAAGAGACACATGTACCCCAATGTTCATTGCAGCATTGTTTATAATAGCCAGGACATGGAAACAACCTAGATGTCCATCAGCAGATGAATGGATAAGAAAGCAGTGGTACATATACACAATGGAGTATTACTCAGCCCTTAAAAGAATAAATTTGACTCAGTTCTAATGAGACGGATGAAACTGGAGCCGATTATACAGAGTGAAGTAAGGCAGAAAGAAAAACACCAATATAGTATACTGACACATATATGGAATTTAGAAAGATAGTAATGATGACCCTGTATGTGAGACAACAAAAGAGACACAGAGGTATAGAATGGACTTTTGGACTCTGAGGGAGAGGGAGAGGGTGGGATGATTTGGGAGAATGGCATTGAAATAGGTATACTATCATATAAGAAACGAAGCGCCAGTCTATGTTCAATACAGGATACAGGATGCTTGAGGCTGGTGCACGGATGATCCAGGGAGATGATATGGGGTGGGAGGGTGGGAAAGGGCTTCAACATTGGGAGATTGTGTATACCTGTGGCTGATTCATGTCAATGTATGGCAAAACAAATACAGTATTGTAACGTAGAATAAAGTATTAAAAAAATAAAAAATAAAAACCAAAAAAATTTTTTTAATAAAAACTGAAAAAAAAGAAACTGAAGACCTATATATATAGAAAACTATAAAACATTGGTGAAAGAAATCAAGGAGGACACTAATAGATGGAGAAATATACCATGTTCATGGATCAGAAGAATCAATATAGTGAAAATGAGTATACTACCCAAAGCAATCTACAGATTCAATGCAGTCCCTATCAAGCTACCAGAGGTATTTTCACAGAACTAGAACAAATAATTTCACAGTCTGTATGGAAATACAAAACACCTCGAATAGCCAAAGCAATCTTGAGAAAGAAGAATGGAACTGGAGGAATCAACCTGCCTAACTTCAGGCTCTACTAGAAAGCCACAGTCATCAAGACAGTATGGTACTGGCACAAAGACAGAAATATAGATCAATGGAACAAAATAGAAAGCCCAGAGATAAATCCACACACCTATGGACACCTTATCTTTGACGAAGGAGGCAAGAATATACAATGGAGAAAAAGACAATCTCTTTAACAAGTGGGGCTGGGAAAACTGATCAATCACTTGTAAAAGAATGAAACTAGGTCACTTTCTAACATCATACATAAAAATAAACTCAAAATAAATTAAAGATCTAAATGTAAGACCAGAAACTATAAACAGAAGAGAACATAGGCAAAACACTCTCCAACATAAATCACAGCAGAATCCTCTATGACCCGCCTCCGAGAATACTGGAAATAAAAGCAAAAATAAACAAATGGAATCTAATTAAAATAAAAGTTTCTGCACAACGAAAGTAACTATAAGCAAGGTGAAAAAACAGCCTTCGGAATGGAAGAAAATAATAGCAAATGAAGCAACTGACAAACAACTAATCTCAAAAATATACAAGCAATTCATGCAGCTCAATTCCAGAAAAATAAATGACCCAATCAAAAACTGGGCCAAAGAACTAAACAGACATTTCTCCAAAGAAGACATACAGATGGCTAACAAACACATGAAAAGATGCTCAACATCACTCATTATCAGAGAAATGCAAATCAAAACCACAATGAGGTACCATTTCATGCCAGTGAGAATGGCTGCAATCCAAAAGTCTACAAGCAATAAATGCTGGAGAGGGTGTGGAGAAAAGGGAACCCTCTTACACTGTTGGTGGGAATGCAAACTAGTACAGCCACTGTGGAGAACAGTGTGGAGATTCCTTAAAAGCTGGAAATAGAACTGCCCTGTGACCCAGCAATCCCACCCCTGGCATACACAGCGAGGAAACCAGAATTGAAAGAGACACGTGTACCCCAATGTTCATCGCAGCACTGTTTATAATAGCCAGGACATGGAAGCAACCTAGATGTCCATCAGCAGATGAATGGATAAGAAAGCAGTGGTACATATACACAAGGGAATATTACTCAGCCATTAAAAAGAATACATCTGAATCCATTCTAATGAGGTGGATGAAACTGGAGCCTATTTATACACAGTGAAGTAAGCCAGAAAGAAAAACACCAATACAGTATACTAACACATATATATGGAATTTAGAAAGATGGTACAGTAACCCTGTATGCGAAATAGCGAAAGAGTCATAGATGTATAGAACAGTCTTTTGGACTCTGGGAGAGGGAGAGGGTGGGATGATTTGGGAGAATGGCATTGAAACATGTATAATATCATATATGAAAGGAATCACCAGTCCAGGTTCGATGCATGATACTGGATGCTTGGGGCTGGTGCACTGGGATGACCCAGAGGGATGGTATCGGGAGGGAGGTGGAAGGGGTGTTCAGGATGGGGAACACGTGTACACCCATGGCAGATTCATGATGATGTATGGCAAAACCAATACAATTTGTAAAGTAAAAAATAATAAAATTTTTTTAAAAAGAAAAAAGTGTTGTGGGAAGAAACATATTTATATCTATAATTATGAAATGAATTTTTGCTCTTGTAGAATTGAGAATATAGCCTGAGAATAGTGGAAATAAGTACACAAAGCTTCCTATAATGGCAAACATGGCTCCTACTGAAAGTATGTGGTGGAAATGTGCAACTACATAATATGTATCATGAAGGACAGTGTCTAATGATGAATTGGCCAGAACAATTCCTGTTAATCCTCCTACTTGAAAAAGGAAGATGAAGACCAGGGTTCATATTAGGATGAGATTATTTGATACTACCTGCATGAAGTATTGCTAATCAACTAAAAACTTTTACCCCTGTTGGAATAGCAATAATTATAGTGGTTAATGTATTCACATGTTCCAACATCTATGCCTACTGTAAACATGTGGTTTCCAATGTTTCCCCATCTATTTGCCATGAAGTGATGGGACAGGATGCCATATCTTAGTTTTCTGAATGTTGAGTTTTAAGCCAACTTTTCCACTCTCCTCTTTAATTTTCATCAAGATGCTCTTTAGTTCTTCGCTTTCTGCCATAAGGGTGATGTGAGCTGTGTATCTGAGGTTATTGATATTTCTCCTGGCAATCTTGATTCCAGTTTGTGCTTCATCCAGCCTGGCATTTTGCATGATGTACTCTGCATATAAGTTAAATAAGCTTATTCCTTGGAAGAAAAGCTATGACCAACCTAGACAGCATATCAAAAAGCAGAGACATTACTGACAAAGGTCCATCTAGTCAAAGCTAGGGTTTTTCCAGTAGTCATGTATGGATGTGAGAGTTGGACTATAAAACAAGCTGAGAGCAAAAGATGCTTTTGAACTGGGGTGTTGGAGAAAACTCTTGAGAGTCCCCTGGACTGCAAGGAGATCCAACCAGTCAATCCTAAAGGAAATAAGTCCTGAATATTCATTGAAAGTACTGATGCTGAAGCTGAAATTCCAATACTTTACCACCTGATGTGAAGAACTGACTCTTTGGAAAAGACTCAGATACTGGCAAAGATTGAAGGCAGGAGGAGAAGGGGACAACAGAGGATAAGATGGTTGGATGGTATCACTGATGCAATAGACATGAGTTTGAGTTCAGTTCAGCTCAGTTCAGTCACTCAGTCGTGTTCAACTCTTTGTGACCCCATGGACTGTAGCAAGCCAGGTGTCCCTGTCCATCCCCAACTCCCAGAGTTTACTCAAATTCGTATCCATTAAGTTGATGATGTCATCCAACCATCTCATCCTCTGTTGTCCCCTTCTCCTCATACCTTCAATCTTTCCAAGCATCAGAGTCTTTTTAAATGAGTCAGTTCTTCGCATCAGGTGGCCAAAGTATTGAAGTTTCAGCTTCAACATCAGTCCTTCTAATGAACATTCAGGACTGATTTCCTTTAGGAACTGATTTCCTTTAGGATGAGTTTGAGTAGGCTCCAGGAATTGATGATGGACAGGAAAGCCTGGCATGCTGCAGTCCATGGGGTTGCAAAGAGTCAGACATGACTGAGCAACTGAAGTGAACTGAAAGAGGTGGTGGGCTCATACAATGAAACCTAAAAATCTAACTGATATTATAGCTCATATTATAGATATATACAAAAAATCCTGTCTTTCCCCTAAATAATAGGTTACAATGCAGGCAATTTCAAATTCAAGTACAATTAAAATATGGGCTTGAGAATGTCTGATGAATCAAAACAGATATTGGTAGAGCATCGGATCTCTTCCTCCTGCAGGACCAAAAAAGGTTGTATTTAGGTTTCAGTCTGTTAACAGCATAGTAATTTCAGCTGCTAGTACAGGTAATGATAATAGTAATAGTACAACTGTAATTAAAACCAATCACACAAATAATGGTATTTGGTATTGGGATATAGCAGGTGGTTTTATATTAATAACTGTGGTACTAAATTTAATAATACCTAAATACACCTGCTACATATAGAGAAAAAATAATAATAAGACCTACTGATGCTCCAGCATCAGAGGCTCCAGCATGGGCCAAGTTTCTGGCGAGACGTGAAGAGACAGTTCAACCAGCACCGTCACTGGCCTCAACTGTTGATAATGCTAGTAATAAGAAAGGGGGTGGAAGTAATCAGAAGCTTATTTATATGGGGAAAGGCTATGTCAGGGGCTCCAGTCATCAGAGGAACTAATCAGTTCCCAAAGCCACCAATTATAATGGGCATGACTATAAAGAAAATTATCACAAATGTGTGAGCAGTTACAACTATGTTATAGATTTGGTTATCTTCAAGTAGTGTTACCAGTCCAGTTCACTCAGTTGTGTCTGACTCTTTGTGACACGCCAGGCCTCCCTGTCCATCACCAACTCCCGGAGTTCATCAAACTCACATCAAACTCACATCCATTGAGTCAGTGCTGCCATCAGCCATCTCATCCTCTGTCATCCCCTTCTCCTCCTCCCCCAATCCCTCCCAGCATCAGAGTCTTTTCCAACGAGTCAACTCTTCTCATCAGGTGGCCAAAGTATTGGAGTTTCAGCTTTAGCATCATTCCTTCCAAAGAACACCTAGGACTGACCTCCTTTAGAATGGACTGGTTGGATCTCCTTGCAGTCTAAGGGTCTCTCAAGAGTCTTCTCCAACACCACAGTTCAAAAGCATCAATTCTTCAGTGCTCAGCTTTCTTCACAGTCCAACTCTCACAGCCATAAATGACCACTGGAAAAACCATAGCCTTGACTAGACTGACCTTTGTTGGCAAAGTAATGTCTCTGCTTTTCAATACGCTATCTAGGTTGGTCATAACTTTTCTTCCAAGGAGTAAGCATCTTTTAATTTTATGGCTGCAGTCACCATCTGCAGTGATTTGGGAGCCCCAGAAAATAAATTCTAATACTGTTTCCACTGTTTCCCCATCTATTTCCCATGGAGTGATGGGACCAGATGCCGTGATCTTCGTTTTCTGAATGTTGAGCTTTAAGCCAGCTTTTTCACTCTCCACTTTCACTTTCATCAAGAGGCTTTTTAGTTCCTCTTCACTTTCTCCCATAAGGGTGGTGTCATCTGCATATCTGAGGTTATTGATATTTCTCCCGGCAATCTTGATTCCAGCTTGTTCTTCCAGCCCAGCGTTTCTCATGATGTACTCTGCATATAAGTTAAATAAGCAGGGTGACAATATATAGCCTTGACGTACTCCTTTTCCTAGTTGGAACCAGTCTGTTGTTCCATGTCCAGTTCTACCTGTTGATTCCTGACCTGCATATAGGTTTCTCATATAGGTTTCCAGTCCTGTGGCCACTGCTCAGTTTTCCAAATTTGCTGGTCTGCTATTCCCATCTCCTCCAGAATTTTCCACAGTTTGTTGTGATCCACACAGTCAAAGGCTTTGGCATAGTCAATAAAGCAGAAATAGATGTTTTTCTGGAACTCTCTTGCTTTTTCCATGATCCAGCAGATGTTGGCCATTTGATCTCTGGTTCCTATGCCTCTTCTAAAACCAACTTGAACACCAGGAAGTTCACAGTTCACATATTGCTGAAGCCTGGCTTGGAGAATTTTGAGCATTACTTTACTAGCGTGTGAGATGAGTGCAATTGTGTGGTAGTTTGAGCATTCTTTGGCATTGCCTTTCTTTGGAATTGGAATGAAAACTGACCTTTTCCAGTCCTGTGGCCACTGCTGAGTTTTCCAAATTTGCTGGCATATTGAGTGCAGCACTTTCACAGCATCATCTTTCAGGATTTGAAATAGCTCTACTGGGATTCCATCACCTCCATTAGCTTTGTTCATAGTGATGCTTTCTAAGGCCCACTTGACTTCACATTCCAGGATGTCTGGCTCTAGGAGAGTGATCACACCATCATGATTATCTGGGTCATGAAGATCTTTTTTGTACAGTTCTTCTGTGTATTCTTGCCACGTCTTCTTAATATCTTCTGCTTCTGTTAGGTCCATTTATGTCCTTTATCGAGCCCATCTTTTCATGAAATGTTCCATTGGTATCTCTAATTTTCTTGAAGAGATCTCTAGTTTTCCCATTCTGTCCTTTTCGTCTATTTCTTTACATTGATCGCTGAGGAAGGCTTTCTTATCTCTTCTTGCTATTCTTTGGAACTCTGCATTCAGATGCTTATATCTTTCCTTTTCTCCTTTGCTTTTCACTTCTCTTCTTTTCACAGATATTTGTAAGGCCTCCCCAGATAGCCATTTTGCTTTTTTGCATTTCTTTTCCATGGGGATGGTCTTGATCCCTGTCTCCTGTACAACAATGTCATGAACCTCAGTCCATAGTTCATCAGGCACGCTATCAGATCTAGTCCCTTAAATCTATTTCTCACTTCCACTGTATAATCATACGGGATTTGATTTAGGTCATACCTGAATGGTCTAGCGGTTTTCCTACTTTCTTCAGTTTCAGTCTGAATTTGGCAATAAGGAGTTCATGATCTGAGCCACATTCAGCTCCTGGTCTTGTTTTTGTTGACTGTATACAGCTTCTCCATCTTTCGCTGCAAAGAATATAACCAATATGATTTTGGTGTTGACCATCTGGTGATGTCCATGTGTAGAGTCTTCTCTTGTGTTGTTGGAAGAGGGTGTTTGCTATTACCAGTGCATTTTCTTGGCAAAACTGTATTAGTCTTTGCCGTGCTTCATTCCGCATTCCAAGGCCAAATTTGCCTGTTACTCCAGGTGTTTCTTGACTTCCTACTTTTGCAATCCAGTCCCCTATAATGAAAAGGACATCTTTTTGGGGTGTTAGTTCTAAAAGGTCTTGTAGGTCTTAATAGAAGTGTTCAACTTCAGCTTCTTCAACGTTACTGGTTGGGGCATAGACTTGGATTACTGTGATATTGAATGTTTTGCCTTGGAGACGAACAGAGATCATTCTGTAGTTTTGAGATTGCATCCAAGTACTGCATTTAAACATGAGACTTAGGTCTGTACCTACTATTTCAGCTCAGAACAACCAATATAAAGCGCTGATATAAAGTACTGGTGCTTTATATATTTATGATTAGTTGAGAATAATCAGCTATTTATGGACATAGGTAGAATGGCTGAGTAAACATTAGACTCTAAATGTAAAAACAGGAATCTGAGCACCCTTTTTTACAAAGTCTTTTGGTGAATTTTACATATTGAAAATTCAAAGAAGCATCTTCACTTCTGCCAAGACTTCTCCAGCCTTTCTTTCCCACCCCTGGGAAAAAGGGGAAAAGCAGCTGACTAGGACATTTAGCTGTTAACTAAAAATTTGTAAAAGTGTATCTCACCAATCTACTGAGGATTTAATTAGATTAACTGTTTGATTTGCATTCAATTGATGTAGGATATAGTTTTGCAAACTTCATTGAACAGGAATTAAGTAAATTATACTTGCTTAGAGTTTTGAAGACTCTGTCTGTCTAACCTAAATTCCTATTCTAGTACTGAGAGGACTGGTATAAAGGGTAAGAGTTTTGTAGATATTACAATTATTTTTGGTAGAAAAATTATTTGTTTTGTAGAATCAAATTGTCATTTTATGTTATTTATGGAGGGAAATATGGTTAGTGCTGTGGAGTATGTGAGTTGTATATAGAAATATAGATTAAGTACTGCTGTGATAGCTATTAGTGTGGATAGAATAATATTGCTATTTTTGTTATTTCTTGAATTATTATTCATTTGGGTATGAACTCTGCTAGTGGTGAGAGACCCCCTATTGCTAATAAAGAGATGAGGATGAGGTTTGTAATAATGAGTATTTTGTTTCATGTAAGTGATAGTGTAGTTGTGGTTGAATTATAGATAGATGTTATGACTATAGTGAAAGTCATAAATTATGAATTTTAGGATTGTTATAGTTGGGTTTTATAATAACTTATTCATTCCCTGTGAGCAATTGATAAATAGGCTATAATTTTTCATAGCTGTCTTCGGTTTAACTCCCCTCAGCTTCTGATTAAGATGGATAATATGGATACAGTTAGTACAAGATTTTGGAGAAGGAAATGGCAACCCATTCCAGTATTCTTCCCTGGAAAGTCGCATGGACAGAGGGACCTAGTGGGCAATACCCAGTGGGGTCACAAAGAGTCGGACACGACTGAGCGACTAACACACACAGAGAGTATTAGATTTAGGTTAAGTGATAGTAGAGGTTTGATATAGTATGGATGTAAGTGCGAGTTTTTGTTATGTTAATAAAATTAGGCCTGTTTTTAATGTGACTTTGGGTACTCAAATGGAATGGGGATAGTCCTAGTTTCATGACTAGGGCTATTGTTATTTTTATGCTGTCGGGTTAAATATTTTTGTAATAGTTCATTGGCCAGAGAATAATAACGACAGCTATTATAAGTAGTATTGATGTGGTAGTTTGTGTTAGAAAATATTTAGTAGATGCTTCTGTGGCTCATGGATTGAAATTTTTTATTAGAATAGGAATAATGACTGGCATATTTATTTCAAAGCCAATTCAGACTTATAGTGAGAGCTGATCAGTACGATTATGGTTCCTGAAATGATGGTTGACAGGATAATAATAAAGTTGATGGGATCTATTAGTACAAGAAGGATATAAACCAACATTTTCAGGGTATGGGTGCAATAGCTTATTTAGCTGACCTTACTATGTAGAATGTGGTGTATTGTGATAGCATGAAGAATTTTGGATTTTTAAGCGTGGGTTCAATAATTCTAGATATAGAGAGGATTTAAACCTCTGCTCTTTACTCTATCAAAGTAACTCTTTTATGAGACCTATTTCTTTTGTGGGGAATATTTGATATTATAATAGGTAATGAAACATATCATATGCATTAAGCTAGTGTTAGCAATAGGAGGCTTTTTCCAGAGTATATGTATTAATCAATTATATCAGAATCTGGGATGCATGCCTATGTGCATGCATGCTTTGTTGCTCAGTCGTGTCCGACTATTTGTGACCCCCATGAACCATAGCCTGCCAGGCACCTCTGTCCATTCTCCAGGCAAGAACACTGGAGTGAGTAGCCATTTCCATCTCCAGGGGTCTTCCTGACCCAGAGATTGAACCCAGGTCTCAGGCATATTCTTTCCCGCCTGAGCCACCAGGGAAGCCCTAGGATGCTCAAATTCATGCGAAGGAGATTACTAGTAATAGTGTTTTAATAATAAAGCTGATTACATTTAGCTCTGGTGTATGTGGGGTGTAGAATGCTTCTAGGAATAAAGTTGTTGTGAAAGTGTTTATTATAACAATGTTGACCCATTCTGCTATGAAAAATAGGGAAATGGGACTGCTCCATATTCTGCACTAAAGCCTGATGAAAGTTTGGATTCTCCTTCTGTTAAGTCAAAAGGGGCGCTATTGGTTTCTGCTAGGGTGGAAATAAATCACATTATGCCTAGGAGTCAAGGTGGGAAGAGTAATCATAATTGTTCCTGAAATGAGGGTCAAGAGAGTGAAAGAGCCATTTATTAGGAGAACTGATAGAATAATTGCTAGTGTTACTTCATATGAAATTGTGTGTGCTACTGCTCGTAGAGCTCCAGTCAGTGCTTATTTTGAATTGAAAGCCCATCCAGATCATAGGATCAAATATATGGCTAGATTTAATACAGTGAAAGTCGCTCAGTCGTGTCCAACTCTTTGCAACCACATGGCTTATATAGTCCTTGGAATTCTCCAGGCCAGAATACTGGAGTGGGTAGATGTTGCCTTCTCCAGGAGATCTCACTAACCCAGGTCTCCTGCACTGCAGGTGGATTCTTTACCAACTAAGCCATCAGGAAGCCCAGACTCGAAATGGCAAATATAAATAAACTCCTAGATTTACATCAATGAGGGAGTCGGGTATGGGTAGGGAAATTCATATAGTTAGGAGTAAGGTTACGGCTAGCATTGGTGTGATGATAAGTAGGGAGATGGAGGATGTAGCCAGTTGTAGTAGTTTGGTTTTTTTTTTTTAATGAATAATTTGACTGCAACAGCAAGGGGCTGTAATAGACCACATGGTCCTATGACATTTGGCCCTTTTCAGAACTGTATATAACCTAAAATTTTTTGTTCAACTATTGTCAAGAACGCTATGGCTTGAAGAATAGGGATAATAAGTATTAGAATGTTAATTATGAACATTTTGTTAGGCAGAGGATTTGAACCTCTGGTTATAAAGAATTAAGTTCTAGACAGTTACCAGGTTCTACCATCTTAAATAAACCCTGGTCTTGGGTAGAACTTTGTACTTGTTAATTACAGTATAAATTAATATCAGTGGTCATGTATGGATGCGAGAGTTGGACTGTGAAGAAAGCTGAGCACCAAAGAATTGATGCTTTTTAACTGTGGTATTGGAGAAGACTCTTTTTAAAATAATATAAATTTATTTACTTTAATTGGAGGTTAATTACTTCACAATATTGTATTGGTTTTGCCATACATCAACATAAATCCACCACAGGTATACACGTGTTCCCCATCCTGAACACCTCTTCCACCTCCCTCCCGATACCATCCCTCTGGGTCATCCCAGTGCACCAGCCCCAAGCATCCAGTATCATGCATCGAACCTGGACTGGCGATTCTTTTCATATATGATATTATACATGTTTCAATGCCATTCTCCCAAATCATCCCACCCTCTCCCTCTCCCTCAGAGTCCAAAAGACTGTTCTGTACATCTATGACTCTTTCGCTATCTCGCATACAGGGTTACTGTACCACCTTTCTAAATTCCATATATATGTGTTAGTATACTGTATTGGTGTTTTTCTTTCTGGCTTACTTCACTCCAGTTTCATCCACCTCATTAGAACGGATTCAGATGTATTCTTTTTAATGGCTGAGTAATATTCCATTGTGTATATGTACCACTGCTTTCTTATCCATTCATCTGCTGATGGACATCTAGGTTGCTTCCATGTCCTGGCTATTATAAACAGTGCTGCGATGAACATTTGGGGTACACGTGTCTCTTTCAATTCTGGTTTCCTCGCTGTGTATGCCAGGGGTGGGATTGCTGGGTCACAGGGCAGTTCTATTTCCAGCTTTTAAGGAATCTCCACACTGTTCTCCACAGTGGCTGTACTAGTTTGCATTCCCACCAACAGTGTAAGAGGGTTCCCTTTTCTCCACACCCTCTCCAGCATTTATTGTTTGTAGACTTTTGGATTGCAGCCATTCTGACTGGCGTGAAATGGTACCTCATTGTGGTTTTGATTTGCATTGCTCTGATAATGAGTGATGTTGAGCATCTTTTCATGTGTTTGTTAGCCATCTGTATGTCTTCTTTGGAGAAATGTCTGTTTAGTTCTTTGGCCCAGTTTTTGATTAGGTCGTTTATTTTTCTGGAATTGAGCTGCAGGAGTTGCTTGTATATTTTTGAGATTAGTTGTTTGTCAGTTGCTCCATTTGCTATTATTTTCTCCCATTCCAAAGGCTGTCTTTTCACCTTGATTACAGTTTCCTTTGTTGTGCAGAAGCTTTTAAGTTTAATTAGGTTTCATTTGTTTCTTTTTGCTTGTATTTGCAATATTCTGGGAGGTTGGTCATAGAGGATCCTGCTGCGATTTATGCCAGAGAATGTTTTGCCTACGTTCTCCTCTAGGAGTTTTATACTTTCTGGTTTTATGTTTAGATCTTTAATCCATTTTGAGTTTATTTTTGTGTATGGTGTTAGAAAGCATTCTAGTTTCATTACTTTACAAGTGGTTGACCAGTTTTCCCAGCACCACTTGTTAAAGAGATTGTCTTTAATCCGTTGTATATTCTTGCCTCCTTTGTCAAAGATAAGGTGTCTATAGATGCATGGATTTATCTCTGGCTTCCTATTTTGTTCCATTGATCTCTCAAGCACACACGGAACCTTCTCCAGGATAGATCACATCCTGGACCATAAATCTAGCATTGGTAAATTCAAAGAAATTGAAATCACTCCAAGCATCTTTTCTGACCACAATGCAGTAAGCTTAGATCTCAATTACAGGAGAAAAACTATTAAAAATCCCAACATATGGAGGCTGAAAAACATGCTTATGAATAACCAACAAATCACAGAAGAAATCAAACAAGAAATCAAAATATGCATAGAAACGAATGAAAATGAAAACACAACAACCCAAAACCTGTGGGACACTGTAAAAGCAGTGCTAAGGGGAAGTTCAGTTCAGTTGCTCAGTCGTGTCCGACTCTTTGCGACCCCATGAGTTGCAGCACGCCAGGCCTCCCTGTCCATCACCAACTCCTGGAGTTCACTCAGACTCGTGTCCATTGAGTCAGTGATGCCATCCAGCCATCTCATCCTCTGTCGTCCCCTTCTCCTCCTGCCCCCAATCCCTGCCAGCATCAGAGTCTTTTCCAATGAGTCAACTCTTCGCATCAGGTGGCCAAAGTACTGGAGTTTCAGCTTTAGCATCATTCCTTCCAAAGAAGTCCCAGGGTTGATCTTTTTCAGAATGGACTGGTTGGATCTCCCTGCAGGCCAAGGGACTCTCAAGAGTCTTCTCCAACACCACAGTTCAAAAGCATCAATTCTTCAGCGCTCAGCCTTCTTCACAGTCCAACTCTCATATCCATACATGACTACTGGAAAAACCATAGCCTTGACTAGACAGACCTTAGTCGGCAAAGTAATGTCTCTGCTTTTGAATATGCTATCTAGGGGAAAGTTCATAGCAATACAGGACTACCTCAAGAAACAAGAAAAAAGTCAAATAAATAACCGAACTCTACTCCTAAAGCAAGTAGAAAAGGAAGAAATTAAGAACCCCAGGGTTAGCAGAAGGAAAGAAAACTTAAAAATTAGGGCAGAAATAAATGCAAAAGAAACAAAAGAGACCATAGCAAAAATCAACAAAGCCAAAAGCTGGTTCTTTGAAATTATAAATAAAATTGACAAACCATTAGCCAGACTCATCAAGAAACAAAGGGAGAAAAAATCAATAAAATTAGAAATGAAAATGGAGCGATCACAGCAGAGAACACAGAAATACAAAGGATCATAAGAAACTACTATCAGCAATTATATGCCAATAAAATGGACAATGTGGAAGAAATGGAAAATTTCTTAGAAAAGTACAACCTTCCAAAACTGAACCAGGAAGAAATAGAAAATCTTAAGAAACCCATCACAAGCACGGAAATTGAAACTGTAATCAGAAATCTTCCAGCGAACAAAAGCCCAGGTCCAGATGGCTTCACAGCTGAATTCTACCAAAACTTTAGAGAGGAGCTAACACCTATGCTACTAAAACTCTTCCAGAAAATTGCAGAGGAAGGTAAACTTCCAAACTCATTCTATCAGGACACCATCACCCTAATACCAAAACATGACAAAGATGCCACAAAAAGAAAACTACAGGCCAATATCACTGATGAACATAGATGCAAAGATCCTTAACAAAATTCTAGCAATCAGAATCCAATAACACATTAAAAAGATAATACATCATGACCAAGTGGGCTTTATCCAAGGAATGTAAGGATTCTTCAATATCCACAAATCAATCAATGTAATTCACCACATTAACAAACTGAAAAATAAAAGCCATATGATTATCTCAATAGATACAGAGAAAGCCTTTGACAAAATTCAACATCCATTTATGATTAAAAAAAAAAAACCCTCCACAAAGCAGGAATAGAATATAAAAAGCTATATATGACAAACCCACAGCAAACATTATCCTCAATGGTGAAAATTTGAAAGCGTTTCCCCTGAAGTCAGGAACAAGACAAGGGTGCCCACTTTCACTGCTGTTACTCAACATAGTTCTGGAAATTCTGGCCACAGCAATCAGAGCAGAAAAAGAAATAAAAGGAATCCAAATTTTAAAAGAAGATTGAAAACTCTCACTGTTTGCAGATGACATGATCCTCTACATAGAAAACCCTAAAGACTCCACCAGAAAATTAATAGAGCTAATCAGTGAATATAGCAAAGTAGCAGGATATAAAATCAACACACAGAATTCCCTTGCATTCCTATACACTAATAATGAGAAAGTAGAAAAAGAAATTAAGGAAACAATTCCATTCACCATTGCAATGAAAAGAATAAAATACTTAGGAAAATATCTACCTAATGAAACTGAAGACCTATACACAGAAAATTATAAAACACTGATGAAAGAAATCAAAGAGGACACTAATAGATGGAGAAATATACCATGTTCATGGATCAGAAGAAACAATATAGTGAAAATGAGTATACTACCCAAAGCAATCTACAGATTCAATGCAGTCCCTAACAGTGTCTTTAATAAATAGTTTGATATTGAATTAATTATCAGTATTTTGGGCTTCCCTGGTGGCTCAGAAGGTAAATCTGCCTTCAGTGCAGGAGACCTGGGTTCAATCCCTCTGGAAGATCCCCTGGGAGAAGAGAATGGCAATCTACTCCAGTATTCTTGCCTGGGAAATCCCATGGACAGAGGAGCCTGGCAGGCTCTAGTTCATGGGTCACAAAGAGTTGGACACAACTTTCATTTTCATTAGTGTACTGTTAGTTACTGATGTAAACTTATGCAAGGAGAAATATTTCTTGTTACTCATATTAACATTATTGCTTCTGTTATTTAATAGATTAGTCCAGTAATAAATCTAGGAGTTGATTTAATTATTGGTATTAAGGATTATTGTTGAGATTGAATGCTTTCTTAATTGATGGCTGGTTTTAAGCCAAGCATGGTGCTATTTATAGTTACTCTCTAGTCAAGGTTGTGCTCATTTCTAAAAAGCTGTACCATCTTGCTGCTGCTGCTAAGTCACTTCAGTCATGTCCGACTCTGTGTGACCCCATAGACGGCAGCCCACCAGGCTCCCCGCCCCTGGGAATCTCCAGGCAAGAACACTGGAGTGGGTTGCCATTTCCTTCTCCAATGCATGAAATTGAAAAGTGAAAGTGAAGCTGCTCAGTCATGCCGACTCTTAGCGACCCTATGGACTGCAGCCCACCAGGCTCCTCCATCCATGGGGTTTTCCAGGCAAGAGTAATGGAGTGGGTTGCCATTGCCTTCTCCTGTACCATCTTAGGGTAACATTTAAAAATACAAAAATCCTATGGACAGAGGAGCCTGACAGGCTACAATTCATGGGGTCATAAAAGAGCTGGACACAACTAAGTGACTGAACACACACTATAAAGGGGTTTCTGCTATTTTTAAAGTCGAATTTAAATTCATTTTCTGGACAACCTGCTGTCACCAGGCTCATAAGGCTTGTCACCTCCACTTATAAATCTTATTTTGCTACATAGATGAGTTTGTTGTAAAACTGTTCATAAGTACCTCATTTGGATTTTGTACCTCATTTTATTTAACTAAAGTTCTCTTTGTTAAAGTTTTGCTAGTAAAATCATTATGTAAAAGGTACAAGGAGTAATCTTTGTTTTTGTTACTTTTAATGCTTTTTTTCATTGTTACCTTGTGGTACTTTCTCTATAGCACCAAAGTTATTTAAATTTTCTATCTCCTATGCTTTGAATATTTGAGTGAATATTTAATTTACTTATACTAGTACCATGAGGAAAGGAGTGGGCTAGATTTTGTTCAAGAAATTCTCCCTGGTGTAAAGATGATATCTCCCAGGTGTAAGGTAGGTGCTTTATTTAACCTATCTTTTAATTTACCCAAGCACATTTTCCAGTATGCTCCCCTTGTTACAACTTGTCTCCTCTAGTATGATTAGTATTTGCTAATAGATTGTAGATAATTTATTATATTATTTGAGAGAGACAGACAGTGTGCATTTCATGGTTTTATTCAATTGAGCATGCTATTCTTAATTTACTACTAAATCCTCCTTTGGTCTTTAGGTTTCATGAATCTTTTGTATATGGAAATATGTTCTTTTTAAAATAAAAGTGATATCTTGTTAATATATGTACCAAAATATTAACATATGTGGGCTTCTCTGATGGTAGAAATATATTCTTGAAATAGAAAACGTGGCCCATTTCTTTCTTACAGGTTACACCTTGACCTAACTTTTTTTTTTTATGCACAGCCTTCAATTGCAGTGGCTTCTCTTGTGGAGCACAGGCTCTAGAGTGCAAGGCTTCAGTAGTTGCAGCACATGGGCTCGGTAGTTGCAGCTCACCATTTCTAGAACAAGGGCTCAGTAGCCGTGGAGTACAGGCTTAGCTGCTCCACGGCATGTGGAATCTTCCAAGATGAGGGATCAAAGCAGTGTCCCCCTGCATCAGCAGGTGCATTCTTATTCCCTGTACCACCACAGCAGTCTGACCTAGTGTTTTATGTATAATAATTATACTTACTTTTCTCCTTTCGGGGTTTGCTGAAGACTGAATTAGCAAGGGCTGGTGAGGTTTATCAGGATGTATCGATTGTAAATAGGCTCGTCTAGAGTGGTGTGAAGCACTGCCCAATTCTTTGAATTTTAAGCTGCTGCTGGTAGTACTCCGGCAACTAATCTTGTTCCAGTAATTATTTGAGTTTAGGGCTAATCCCAGTTTGAGTCTTAACTGTTGTGTAATCAGGGATAGTAAAATCACTTTCATGGTTGATTTTTAATTACGGCTTTTACGACTTGAAATTTAACTTTATTTTATATTCTTTAGCATGCTTTGTACCATACTTCTATTCATTTGGGTTAGTCATATCACCCTGGTGGCTGGCACAAAATTTACCAACCCTAATTAGATAACTTAGTCAAACTTCTCTCTTTGGGGTTAATTTCATCACTGCTTTTCCCGTAGGGATGTGGTAAAGCAAGGCATTATGAGCTACTATTTTTAGTGTGCTGGATGCCTGCTCCTTTTAAAGGTAGTGATTTAGAGAGTATTCTCACCGGGGCACAGATGCTTGCATGTGTAATATTATTAAAAACTAATAGAAAGGCTGGGACCAAACCTGTATGTTTATGGAGTTAAAATACTCACATAGGCATTTTCAGTGACTTGATTTAAGTTTTTAAGCTACATTAAGTTTATATGTGGAAATTATATTTGTATAGGAGATCCAACCAGTCCATCCTAAAGGAAATCAGTCCTGGGTGTTCACTGGAAGGACTAATGTTGAAGCTGAAACTCCAATATTTTGGCCACCTGATGCGAACAGCTGACTCATTTGAAAAGACCCTGATGCTGGGAAAGATTGAGAGCAGGAGGAAAAGGGGACGACAGGATGAGATGGTTGGATGGCATCACCGACTCAATGGACATGAGCTTGGGTAAACTCCAGGAGCTGGTGATGGACAGGGAGGCCTGGCGTGCTGCAATTCATGGGGTCACAAAGAGTCAGACACGATTGAGCGACTGAACCAAACTGACTGAACTTATTTATATTTATTGTTAAAATTTTCATAAAATGGTTGGTAAATCTGGGGGAGATGTTTGTCTATGTAAATGGAGAATATCTAAGTAGTTTATTGGTATAGTTAGAATTTATTTTCTAGGTCTGCTTGAAGCAGGAAAAGTAGTAAATTTAGTTACTTGTTCAATATATGTACTTATAATTTCTGTATGTCCTGTAACCGTTGACTGAATAACATTTTGTGATTAATGTTGGTAAACAATATTCAATTAAAGTCCAGCTACAATTTATTTGAATTAAATTTAATTAAATTTGAATTAATTGAATTGACTGGATTAATTAATTAAATTGGAATTGAATTAAATTGAAGGGAAAAGGAGAAGAGGGTGGCAGAGGATAAGATGGTTAGATAGAATCACCAACTCAAAGGACATGAATCTGTGCAAACTCCAGGAGATAGCAAAGGACAAGGAAGCCTGCCGTGCTGCAGTCCATGGGGTCACAAAGAGTCAGACACAATTTAGTGACTGAACAACAACTATTTATGTGACTGTGTTAGACCTCCATCACTATAGCTGAGTCCAAGCATCCCCTAGAAATTAAAAATACCAAATGCATGAAATCAGTTATGTGTAAGCATGGGCTGATTAGTCATTAGTTCATCTAGATGTCTTAAGAGGAAATATTGGGTGATTTTAGATGAGAAGGCCCTGAAGTAAGAACCAGATGCCTGAAAGTTCATCCAATAGAAACCCCCACAACCTATGGGCCTGGAGTAAGAAGAGGCACATTTGCCAAGTGGGTTGATGGTTTCATCCAGCCTGCTGATGATATTTATGATCTTTTCAATATCATATGCATGTTGACTAGAATTGATTTGACTTAATGAATTATGCATAATCAACAATATTTATGTACTCTGCAATATTATTTAATATACATGCTTGTATGCATGGGGTGGATAATGTACAAATATACATATTATGCATGATATGATATATATGTACACGTTAATGTGGAGGTGTATATATCCACGAAGTACCTAGGGATTTATGACAAATCGAGTTATTTTAATTTCTAACACAGTACTTTAAAATCTTGTAAATGCCCCATAACAAAACTTTCAGGGAATAGTTTAAGTAGAATTTCAGCCTTGGGTGCTGATGGTGGAGCTGGAGCTTCTTCCTAGAGTTTTAGGGAGATGCATTGTTCTCTTTCTGGTTTACAAGACAGGATAATGAGTATACTACAAACACTTTACATTTTAGGAGACTATTTTCAACAATGCTAGTTACTGGTATAGAATTAATAAGAAATATAAAATAGATGTTACTTGTTCAATAAAAATGAGATCTTCTACATACTGTCTTCCAATTAACACTAACACAAATGTTAGCATAAATAGATCTACCCAGAATAAACATTGGCTAGAGGTCAGAATGCAGAGGACACCACCCTTATGGCAGAAAGTGAAGAGGAGCTAAAAAGCCTCCTGATTAAAGTGAAAGTGGAGAGTGAAAAAGCTGGCTTAAAGCTCAACATTCAAAAAACGAAGATGATGGTGCCTGGTCCCATCACTTCATGAGAAATAGGCAGGGAAACATTGTCAGACTTTATTTTTGGGGGCTCCCAAATCACTGCAGATGGTGACTGCAGCCATGAAATTAGAAGATGCTTACTCTTTGGAAGAAAAGTTATGACCAACCTAGATAGCACGTTGAAAAGCAGAGAGATTACTTTGCCAACAAAGGTCCATCTAGTCAAGGCTATGGTTTTTCTAGTGGTCATGAATGGATATGAGATGTGGACTGTGAAGAAAGCTGAATGCTGAAGGGATGCTTTTGAACTGTGGTGTTGGAGAAGACTCTTGGAAGTCCCTTGGACTGCGAAGAGATCCAACCAGTCCATTCTGAAGGAGAGCAGCCTTGGGATTTCTTTCAAAGGACTGATGCTTAAGCTGAAACTCCAGTACTTTGGCCATCTCATGCGAAGAGTTGACTCATTGGAAAAGACCCTGATGCTTGGAGGGATTGGGGGCAGGAGGAGAAGGGGATGACAGAGGATGAGATGGCTGGATGGCATCACTGAGTCGATGGACGTGAGTTTGAGTGAACTCCGGGATTTGGTGATGGACAAGAAGGCCTGGCGTGCTGTGATTCATGGGGTCGCAAAGAGTCGGACAGGACTGAGTGACTGAACTGGAACTGGAGAGGTCAGAATGTGAGTCACTGTGTTGTTGGATGTGTGAAACAATGGTATTATTAATAGTACTAGGACTAGGATCGAAACAACTAAGGCGAGTACCCCTCCTATTTTATTGGGGTTTGTACTATTGTACATGTGAATAAGAAGTACCATTCTGGTTCAGTGTGAGGTGGTGTACTGAGAGGGTTTGCTGGGGTGTAATTGTCAGGATCTCCTAATAAATCAGATGAAAATAGGACTAATATTATTAATGCTAGAACTGGTAATAAGGTACTTAAGATGTCTTTAATTGTATACTAGTTGAAATGGAATTTTGTCTATCAGATGAGATTCTTGTGGGAATATTAGATTCTGTTTCATGAAGGAATAGTAAGTGGACAGCAGTTAGTGTTGTGATGATAAATGGAAGAATAAAGTGGAAAGCAAAGAATCATGAAAGAGTTGCTTTGTCTACCAAAAACCACTTCAGATCCATTCAACAAGGTTTGTACCAAAGTACAACATTGCTGAGAGAAGACTGGTAATGACTGTTGCTCCTCAAAATAATATTTGTCCTCAGGGTAATACATAACCTATAAATGCTGTAGCTGTAACTGTGAATAATAGAATAACTCTGGTGTTTCATGTTTCTAGAAAAACATAGGATCTATAATATAGTCTGCATCCTACATAGATAAATAGGCAAAAGATATAGAAGCTCTGTTTACATGCTGCTGCTGCTAAGTCGCTTCAGTTGTGTCTGACTCTGTGTGACCCCACAGACGGCAGCCCTCCAGGCTCCACCATCCCTGGGATTCTCCAGGCAAGAACACTGGAGTGGGTTGCCATTTCCTTCTCCAATGCATGAAAGAGAAAAGTGAAAGTGAAGTCACTCAGTCGGGTCCTACTCTTAGCGACCCCATGGACTGCAGCCCACCAGGCTCCTCCGTCCATGCATTTTCCAGGCAAGAGTACTGGAGTGGATTGCCATTTCCTTCTCCAGGGGGTCTTTCTGACCCAGGGATGGAACTGTGTCTCTTGCAGGTTGTAGGCAAACACTTTACCAACTGGGCTTCCCTTGTGGCTCAGATGGTAAAGAATCCACTGCAATGCAGGAGACCCCAGTTCAATTCCTGAGCCGGGAAGATCCCCTGGACAAGGGATAGGCTACCCACTCCAATATTTTGGCCTGGAGAGTATTTATGATTCATTTTGTGGGTTTTTCTTTAAAAGTTTCACCTATTCATGATGGACTTGGGTTGATTGTAGGTGGTGGTGTTGGCTGTGGAATTGTGTCCAATTTTGGTGGATCATTTTTAGGTTTAATCGTGTTTTTATTTATTTAGAGGGGATATCAGTGGTGTTGGTTCTCTGATAGCTCTGGCTACTGAACAGTTTCCTGAAGTTTGGATTTCCAATAAGACTGTATTAGGAGCCTTTCTTTCAGGTTTTAATGTTTTTTTCAATGGTATTCTATGTTTTAAAAGGTGAGGAGGTGGTGACTGTGTTTAAGTTGAATGGTTTGGAGGATTGGGTAATTTATGTATCCGTGATTCTATTTTTTTCTAGTGAAGAGACTATGGAGATCGCAGCATTATGTACTTATGGTACTTGATTAGTAATTGTTACTGGTTGATCATTGCTTATTGGTGTTGTGGTTATTATGGAGATTACTCATGGTAATTAAATAGAATTATGCTTAGGATCTGCTGGATCATCAAAAAAGCAAGAGAGTTCCAGAAATACATCTATTTCTGCCTTTTGACTATGCCAAAGCCTTTGACTGTGTGGATCACAATAAACTGTGGAAAATTCTGAGAAAGATGGGAATACCAGACCACCTGACCTGCCACTTGAGAAACCTATATGCAGGTAAGGAAGAAACAGTTAGAACTGGACATGGAACAACAAGACTGTTTCCAAATAGGAAAAGAAGTACGTCAAGGCTGTATATTGTCATCCTGCTTATTTAACTGATATGCAGAGTACATTGTGAGAAACGCTGGGCTGGAAGAAGCACAAGCTAGAATCAAGATTGCCGGGAGAAATATCAATAACCTCAGATATGCAGATGACACCACCTTTATGGCAGAAAGTGAAGAGGAACTAAAAAGCCTCTTGATGAAAGTGAAAGAGGAGAGCGAAAAAGTTGGCTTAAAGCTCAACATTCAGAAAACGAAGATCTTCGCATCTGGTCCCATCACTTCAAGGGAAATAGATGAGGAAACACTGGCTGACTTTATTTGGGGGCTCGAAAATCACTGAAGATGGTGATTGCAGCCATGAAATTAAAAGACGCTTAATCCTTGGAAGGAAAGTTATGAGCAACCTAGATAGCATATTAAAAAGCAGACACATTACTTTGCCAACAAAGGTCCGTCTAGTCAAGGCTATGGTTTTTCCAGTAGTCATGTATGGTTGTGAGAGTTGGACTGTGAAGAAAGCTGAGCACCAAAGAATTGATGCTTTGGGCCTGTGGTGTTGGAGAAGACTCTTGGGAGTCCCTTGGATTGTAAGGAGATCCAGCCAGTCCCTCCTAAAGGAGATCAGTCCTGGGTGTTCATTGGAAGGACTGATGCTAAAGCTGAAACTCCAGTACTTTGGCCATCTCATGCGAAGAGTTGACTCATTGGAAAAGACTCTGATGCTGGGAGGGATTGGGGGCAGGAGGAGAAGGGGATGACAGAGGATGAGATGGCTGGATGGCATCACTGACTCGACGGTCATGAGTTTGAGTGAACTCTGGGAGTTGGTGATGGACAAGGAGGCCTGGCGTGCTGTGATTCACGGGGTCGCAAAGAGTCAGACAGGACTGAGTGACTGAACTGAACTGATGCTTAGAAAGAGAGTGATGAGGAATGAGAGGAAATATAATTTGATTAAACCTTTTTCATCTGATACTAATGTAGAGGTTTTTATTTGAATGAGAGTAGTTTTTGACAGAATATTTTCCAGTCAAATTAAGTCTAAGAGGGAAGATGATGATATTTGGCTTTCGAATAGATTTCAGTAGGTTGATGAACACTGTATGATAATGGGGAAATACCCTAAGTGACTGCAAACTTTGAATGTATTTGAAGAGTAATTCAACTTTAAATTTTCTGTGGTAGCATTAATTTTGAACGCCAGAGTAAAACCTAGAACAGTTAGTTTTAAGTATTAATAATAATGTACAGTTATTTGGGGGATTGCTGGTGGGGGAATGCTATTGGAAATAATAATCCAGCAGAGATGTTTCCAATTAACAGATATTTATGGAACCAACTAAAAGAGGGTTATTTTCATTAAAGTTAAGGTGGAAAAGTGAGGTTGTTCCAGTAGTGCAAAGATGATATAAATGCTACAGATAGCTGTGAGGAGTGTGGCAATTAGAGTTATTAGAGGAACTTAGGCTTTGGTATAGGATGTGTTAGCATGTTCAATAATTAGATCTTAAAAGTGAAATCCAGTAAAGAAAGGCATTCCTGTTAGTGCTGAGCTGCCAATATAAGGGCTGTTGTAGTAAAGGATATTGCTTTAAATAGGTCTCCTGTTTATCAAATATCTTGCTTAAAGTTTAGGGTATGAACAATAGACTCAGAGTATATAAATAATATGGCTTTAAATAAGGTGTGGGTGCAAGTGTGAAGAAATGCTACGTAGGGTTGGTTAATGCCATTTGTTACTGTTATAAGTCGGATTGAAGTGGAAAAAGCAACTATTTTTTTAGTGTCATTTTTCGTAAGAGGGTATATTGCCGTAAACCATGTAGTAATGGCTCCTAAATACAGTGTTAGTGTTTTGATACGTTTATTATTTTCTGCCAAGTGATAAAAGAAGATGAGCAAGAAAATACCTGCTACCACTATTGTGCTTGAGTGGAGAGGGGCTGAGACATGGGCAGGGCCTTCTAATGCTGAGGGAGGTCATGGGTGCAGGCCAAACGGGGAGGATTTTCCAGTGACAGCCAGAGTGCTATTAGGGTTAGATTCGAGGGATTTGGGTCAAATATCAAGACTTCTTGTAGATCTCATGCATTAAATTAAACAGAAATCATGCTATTGCTACAACAAGTCAAGTATCTCCAATACGGTTGTAAATAGAATTGCTTGTAGAGCAGCTATATTTGCATCTTCTTGTCCGTATCATTCAATAAGCATGACTTGCTCTCACCCAATGAAAAGTTGGAAAGGGTTATTAGTAGTAACAATAATCAGTCCTGTGATAAGAAAGAAGAGTAAATATTTGAAAAAGCAATTGATATTATTAGGATCTGAGTGTAGGTATCATATTCAGTTCAGTCAGTTCAGTTGCTCAGTTGTGTCCGACTCTTTGCGACCCCATGAACTGTAGCACACCAGGCCTCCCTGTCCATCACCAACTCCCAGAGTTCACTCAGACTCACGTCCATCGAGTCCTTGATGCCATCCAGCCATCTCATCCTCTGTCGTCCACTTCTCCTCCTGCCCCCAATCCTTCCCAGCATCAGAGTCTTTTCCAGTGAGTCAACTCTTAGCATGAGGTGGCCAAAGTATTGGAGTTTCAGCTTTAGCATCATTCCTTCCAAAGAAATCCCAGGGGTGATCTCCTTTAGAATGGACTGGTTGGATCTCCTTGTATCATATTAAGAGCTCTATAATGGATCTTGTGACAAATAATGCTACTGGTACAAATATTACTGAGAAATAGTCTATATTGAAGCTGAGTGATAATTTGAGGGTTTGGATGGTGATTCAGTTTCATTGTGAGATAATTATTTTTGGCCTACATGGATAAATATTATTATTGGGATTAAACTGATAACAAAAGCATGTGAAATAGTGGTTTTTACATATGCTGGGAACTTTTCACTCTTATGATATTGGTACCCATTATTATAATTGGTATTGTTAATATAAATAGTGAACTAGTATGAAAGAGGAAAATAAGTTTATTTTTATTTGGAGTTGCACCAACGTTTTGGTTCCTACGACCAATGGAAAACTGCTATCCTTAAAAGTTTGAAAAAACTATGTTGTTTAGGCATGGAGGCATGAGTCAGCAGTTCTCATATGCTTTTTCAGTAAATAAGAAGGCTAAGTCTTCTGTTACTAGATTCACAGTCTAGTGTTTTTCTTAAACTACATTTACAGTACAATGACTTGGGGATTTAGTAACAGAAGTAGAAGAGGTAAAATATGAAGTGTTATGAGGGCATTTTCTCATGTAAAAGATAGCAAGATATTAACATGATGTGTGTGTGTGTGCCTTGTTGCGTGATGAATAGTATACATGGAGAATATAGGGCTTCCCTGCTGGCTCAGTCAGTAGAGAAGCCACCTGCTATGCGGGACACCTGTGTTCTATCCCTGAGTTGGGAAGATCCCCTGGAGGAAGGCATGGCAACCCACTCCAGTGTTCTTGCCTGGGGAATCCCCATGGACAGAGGAGAAGTGTGGGTTGCAGTCCGTGGGGTCATAAAGGGTCTGACGTGACTAAGCGCTAAGCCCAGCACAGAGAATATATGGCAACGATTGGGCTTTTTGGTGACTCAGCGAGAAAGAATCTGCCTGCCACTGCTGGGGACATGGGTTCAATCCTTGGGTCAGGAAGATCTCCTGGAGAAAGAAATGGCAACCCACTCCAGTATTTTTGCCTAGGAAGTCCCATGGTCAGAGGAGCCTGGTGGGCTACAGTTCACCAACTAAAAAGGTGGGCATGACTTAGCTACTAAACAACAACAAGGCAGTGATTACTATATTAACCCCTATTAGGATACTTGAAATAATGATCATGAGAAGGATGGTATTACTACACATAGGTCAGTCAAACCGATGGTTGAGGGTAGAGCTAAATTCTTCAAACTTGCTAGTAACTATCAGGTTGCTGTTAGTGGGAGGAAGGCTTGTAGGCCTCAGGCTAAGATTACTGTTTGGCTGTGAATTCACTCATAATTTGAATTTGCTAAACAGAATAATGTGGCTGGTGTAAGGCTATGAGCAATTATTAGAGTGGAGGCTCCTATATAACCTCAAAGTGTTTGAATAAGAATAACTATGTGGCTATGTGACTGATACAGGAATATGTGATAAATAATTTTAGGTCTGTTTGACATATACAAATTGAACTAGTTCTAATTATACCTCATAGGGATAATATGAGAAAGGGATCTGCTATAAAATCTACTAGGGGAATTAGTAGTATTGTAATTCGTAATATGTCGTAACTTCCTGGCTGCAAATGTTATGGAACCTGCAATGGGGCCCTCTACATGTGCTCTGGGTAATCAAAGATGAAGGCTGTACAGTGGCATTTTTACCATAAAGGCTATTATGCATGCTAGTCATATGAAAACATTAGATCAGGAATCAAATATTGCTTGGATTCAATACTGAAGTATTAATAAATTTAGAAAGCCTGTAATATTTTGAATATAAACTAGTGCTACTAAAAGTGGAAGAGATCCTACTAGTGTATAGTATGAAAAATAAAGACCTGCGTTAAGGTGTTCTATTTGATTACCTCATCAGGTGATGATAAGTGTTAGGACTAGTGTTGCTTCAAATAGTATATAGAATAAGATTAATTCTAGACAGAGGATGAGAAGGTTGGAAGGTATCATTGACTCAATGGATGTTGAGTTTGAGCAAACTCTGGGAGATAGTGAAGGACAGGGAAGCCTGGTGTGCTGCATTTCATGGGGTTGCAAAGAGTTGGACACAACTCAGCAACTGAACAACAGAACTAGCAGTAAATGTTATGATTAGGAATATTTGTAATATAATTAGCAAGGTAACATGTAGCTTTTCCAGGTTGATTCTTTGGGTAGGTGACATTGCCTAGTTATTAGTATTAAGGGCAAGAGTCATGCCGTTAAAATTAGTAATGGTGTTAAATATTAATGAGAAGTCAAGGGCATCATCATTCAATTGGCTGAGGTGGAATAGACTTGTGAGGCTCACTAATAGGCTGTAGGTGGTAGTGTTGATTCAGATTGTTATTTTTGGATCAAGTTAGGGGTATTAATAGAATCGTGGGAAGTATTTTTAGCACTGGGGCAAGTTAAGAGTTTGTATGTAATCAGTACCATACATGCATATGTGCCACATCGCTTCAGTCATGTCCAACTCTCAACCCCATGGACTGCAGCCCACCAGGCTCCTCTCTCCATGGGATTTCTAGGCAAGGATACTGGAGTAGGTTGCCATGCCCTCCTCCAGGGGATCTGCCTGACCCAAGGATCAAACTGGTGGCTCCTTTAGCTCCTGCACTGAGGGCAGATTCTTTCCCACTGTGATACCAGGGAAGTCCCATACATATTTAATACTATTACTAGTAGGGATAATCTGAGTGTATCCTCACAGCCCACAAATACCAATAGGACAATTGATATTATATTGGTTAGGTAAAATGTTTCAAAGATTATCAGGCTTGCTATAATGAATATTGATAATACTGTGCCCTCTAAGCATAACAGTGATGATATCATATGAGACTGATACAGTCATAGTCCTATAGGAGATAATCTATATACTAGAAACAGTTGGTAATTATGAATTTAATCATAGTGTAACGAGTCAAAATAATTTATTTCACTTTAAATTACCATATTCTGCTTCATTCCAGTCCTTTTGGAATTCATTCATAAGCCAGGCTTATTGCTAATAAAAGAATTAGAAATAAGGCTACAGTGAGCATAGTTTTTAGACAGTTTGTGTGGGATGCTCTGGGGAGGGGTAAGAGGACTGCAGTTTCTAAGTCAAAGAGGAATGTAATGGCTACTAGAAAAACTATATAGAAAAGGGAAGATATGTTGATTCTATAGGATCAAAACCGCAATCATAGGACTTGAGGTTTTTTTTGGATAAATATTTAGTTGGTGGACCAAAGCAATAAATACAAGCAATGAGGTTGATATTTGTTCAGTTCAGTTCAGTTGCTCAGTCATGTCCGACTCTGCGACCCCACGAATTGCAGCATGCCAGGCCTCCCTGTTCATCACCATCTCTTGGAGTTCACTCAGAGTCACATCCATTGAGTCTGTGATGCCATCCAGCCATCTCATCCTCTGTCGTCCCCTTCTCCTCCTGCCCCCAATCCCTCCCAGCATCAGAGTCTTTTCCAATGAGTCAACTCTTCGAATCAGGTGGCCAAAGTACTGGAGTTTCAGCTTCAGCATCATTCCTTCCAAAGAAATCCCAGCGTTGATCTCCTTCAGAATGGACTGGTTGCATCTCCTTGCAGGCCAAGGGACTCTCAAGAGTCTTCTCCAAAACCACAGTTCAAAAGCATCAGTTCTTCAGTGCTCAGCCTTCTTCACAGTCCAACTCTCACATCCATACATGACCACAGGAAAAACTATAGCCTTGACTAGACGGACCTTAGTCGGCAAAGTAATGTCGCTGCTTTTGAATATACTATCTAGGTTGGTCATAACTTTTCTTCCAAGGAGTAAGCGTCTTCTAATTTCATGGCTGTATTCACCATCTGCAGTGATTTTGGAGCCCAAAAATATAAAGTCTGACACTATTTCCACTGTTTCCCCACCTATTTCCCATGAAGTGATGGGACCAGATGCCATGATCTTCGTTTTCTGAATGTTGAGCTTTAAGCCAACTTTTTCCCTCTCCTCTTTCACTTTCTTCAAGAGGCTTTTTAGCTCCTCTTCACTTTCTGCCATAAGGGTGGTGTCATCTGCATATCTGAGGTTATTTGATAATAATGTTAATATTAGATTTACTATGCTTTTTCAGGTTGCACCAAAACTAATTGATTTGGAAGTCAACTGTACTATTTAATAATAAAAAATATGAATCTCATCAATAAATAGATACATAAAAGAACAGTCATACTACATTGGCAGAGTGCCAGTAGCAGATAGCAACTTGAAGCTGAAGTGGTGATTAAACGTAAACTAATACTTTAATTGACGTATGAACCACATAATAAGGAAACAGATCCAATGATTACATGAAGTCCATGAAATCCTGTGACTCTAAAGAAACTGAGCCAAATACCCCATCTGAAATTGTAAAGGATGTTTCATAATATTCTGAGGTCAGTAAGAGTGTGAAGTATACCCCTAAGGCAACTGAAGTATTTCATTCCACTCTCCGTTGGACTATAGAATTTCTGCTGAGAAATCCACTTATACCCTGGTGGAGGTTCCTTTGCAGGGACTGGTCTAGCAGGGGATGAACAGGGAACAAGAGGAAGCCATCTTGAGTGGCTTGACCCTGCATGGGCCCACTGATCTGGGAGCGTCACCAGTACTGTGCACAAGCATCTGGAAAAATACCAGAGGCCACACAGCTTAGCTGTGAGGAAAGTGCAGCTAATGAAGTCCGCCAGGGACTGCGGATGTTGCTAGGACGGCAGTATGGCACCAGTGATTAGCCCCTAGAGAAACTGTGCAGCCATTCAGGATTCTGTCTGGGAAGAGAGGGTGGTCCAGTGATCCTCTGTGTGAAAGCCATCGTGATCACCATTTAAAATCTGATTCTTCTCACCTGTGTCGGTGGAACTGAGAAAAGAAAAGGGTATCACTGACACAGGAGTGTCTGGGTTTGATCATAAATAAAACTGGCCCTCTCTTGGAATGTGAAGTCACACAAAGGAAACACCATATTCGGTGCTATAATGGGTGCAAGGGCATGAAGGAGACCTAAGGGAATGGTTGATGGAAGAAATAATTCACAGGGAACTACAGGCAAGCAGAGGTGCTAGCAACTAGCCCACAGTCACTGGGAGTGAGCGTTTCCCTGTGATGGCTACAACAGGGTATCAGCAGCTTCGGGATCCAAAGTGGCCACTAGAGCCACATAATGGAGAAGCACCAGCTAAAACAGTGGAGAGATTGGGGCAGTCAAGTTAAGGGAGGATGGCTCCAATACTTTGGCCACCTGATGCCAAGAACTAACTCATTTGAAAAGACCCCGATGCTGGAAAAGATTGAAGGCGGGAAGGAAATGGGACCACAGGAAGAGGTGGTTGAATGCATCACCGACTCGATGGAAATGAGTTTGAGTAGGCTGTGGGAATTGGTGATGGACAAGGAAGCCTGGCTTGCTGCAGTCCATGGGGTCCAAGAGCTGGACTCGACTTGAGCAACTGAACTGAACTGACGGGCACCTGGCAAGCTGCAGTCCATGGGGCCACAAAGAGTCAGACACAAATTAACCACCGAACAACAACAATTCTATAAAAGGCAAGTGGAGGGCTGTCCTAGTTACAGCAGAAAGCAAAAGAGCCCTTGTTGGGTGGCAGCTCCCCAGACACTGCCCCCCCACAGGCTGTCGCCTCAGCAGCCCCTCTAGCTGCCCCACTGCTGCTCAGATCTGCCAGGCAGCTCCCAGCTCTTTCATAGCGTCTGAGCAGTAATTTGAGTGAGAAGAAAGAGAAATGGGCAGAGTGGGTGCTGTTTCTTGGGCTCTGCAGAGGCAGGCTGCTTTGCATGAGCTCTAGATTATTGTGCAACTTGCTGGTCTTCTCTGGACCCTCGATTCCTGGACATCCATGAGACACAGACACTGACGCTGCCACTGAACTCTCAGGGCCGCAGTGAGGAACCAATGCGATCCTGAGCGGAGCGTGCTCTTTGAACTCTAGTGTGTGTTTAGTCCATGAACAGCAGCATGTGTCCAGAACCCAGGTGGGGGCAAAATTGACTGAGTCAACAAGCCAAAATTTGTTCTTCTTTTCTCTGGAAACCAGCACTGGAACCTCAGGTTACAGGGCAGGTATAAATAGTCAATAGTGGCTGAGGAACTTCAGTTTGCGTGGAGGTTCTGAAACCCTAGAGGAAGCAACCGTGAGTGTCTCTGTCCTAGCCTCTCAATTTGCTTTCCTGTGTCCAGTGAGCTCTTCCTGCCTGAATGGGTGCTTTATCCTACTGGTGCTGAGCAAGGCAGGGTCTATATAGCTGTTCCAGTCTAGGAGGGTGAGTGTTGGAGGAGGGGCACAAGGTAACAATGGATGCTCAGCACTGTGTTCCTTTTGTTTGGTGGGAGGTGTGTTTCCTGGGCTGGGAGAAGGGGAGAGTTGGATGTGACATCCAACCAGATCTCTGATGCCATTGTCCCCGTGGAAAATGCAATTCACCGTCCTCTTGGAAGGAGGCACTTCTCTGCCAGAAAGCCCCTTCCCTCCCACTACCTCAGCCTGCTTGGCAACACTCAGTCCTTTGCACAGGTCCCTCAGGCTTTCCTCCAGGTCTCTGCAACTCCCATGATTATTTTACATTCTCTAAACATTACACTTTCTCTCTGAGAGAGGGGAAAAAGGCCAACACGGGCAGTGACCCACGTCCTGCACCCTGATCTCACTTAGCTCCTGAGTCCTTTTCTGATGGTAACCAGAAGCTCTATTGGACATGGGCTTTCCTCCTCTGAAGCCAGCTTCCCCCTGATGGCACCCGTCTTACACGTCCTCTCTACTAAGAGGCCCCTGTCCCAAGTACTCTTAGGAGGTCTGGGTAGGACTCTAGGTGTGCCAGGAACTTTCCTGGTGGAGCCCAGGAATGAAAAATCCTGGAAAATAAGCAGTCATGCACCATTCTGTGCTTAGAACAGACCTCACCAAGCATTAGGACTCTGGCTTTCTTTTGTTTTAGATAGCATTCCAGACTCCAGTCCTAGCCTGTCCAGAGCAGTGAGAGGAAACAAGCCAGCATCGTTAGAGGTAAAGCTACCAACTTACTGGTATAAAAAGAGATAAAGATGCTCAGAGAGGTAAGGGTCCAACCCAAAGGCCCTCAGTGAGTCCCTCCTGGTGTGACAATGGCCTCTGTGAGGAATTCTACATCCTGGTCACACTGCCCCTGGCAGGGATGACAAGCCCAGAGAGGGATGACGCAGAGCATGTGAGAGTAGATTCATGTGCTGGCAGAGCAGGGCCGAGGCCCGGCCGGTCCGCTCATGTCTTCCCTGGCCAGACCTTATCTTAACTTTCCGTAAACTGCTTTTGGAGCCCTGCTGCCTTGGGCCCCAGAGGATGGGAGGGAGATGGGGGAAGGGCTTCTCCTGCCCTCCGGGAGCTGGGCCAGCCCTCATCCTCGCCCTTGGACCAAGAGCAGCCCCTCCCTCTCTGCTCCTCTGCCTAGGACATGCTTCTTCCTCTCCATGCTGCTCCTGCTGGCACAGCCCTGGAGGTCCCTGGAAGAAGAAATCACGTTCTATTCCCAGAAAACACTGGCCAACGCCTGTACCCTGGTTATGTGTAGCCCCTGGAGGGTGCCTTTCCTGGTCGTGATGGACAAGATGGGAGAGAAGGTCTCCCGGGGAGAGAAGGGGGATCCAGGTAGAGCGGGGATCATGGGCTTGCCCTGATGGGAAGGGGGTGGGCACTGGAATTGTAACCAACCCCAAAACTCTGAATCTTCTGCTGTGGAAACCTTGAAGATGGTCTTTCCAAGTGGGTGAGTTTCCCCCAGATCTTCAGACCACCTGAGACATGGCTTTACTGGTTGACAAAGACTGGCTTGCCCAAGTCCCCAGCTCCATAACCACCTGTGCTGATTCCTCCCCTAGAATCTTCTGACCCATCCACCCCAGGAATGTACAATGAGCGAATAACTGGTATTGGGAGTCCCCTGCTCCAGAACTCACTGGGCTTACCAAGCGGTGCTAGTGGCAAAAAAACAGACCGCCAGTGAAGGAGATGTCAGAGATGCAGGTTCCATCCCTGGGTCAGAAAGGTCCCCTGGAGGAGGGCATAGCAACCCTCTCCTGTATTCTTGCTTAGAGAATCCCACAGACAGAGGAGCCTGCGGGGCTTTGGGCCACTGGGTTGCACACGACTGAAGTGACTTAGTACACTCATGTAGGAGACATAGGAGATGCGGGTTTGATCCCATGGTTGGGACAATCGCCTGGATAGAAAATGGCAACTCACTCTGTTATTGCCTGGAGAATACCATGGACAGAGGAATCTGTCAGGCTACAACCCACAAAGAGTCAGATGCGACACAGTGCACACACTCCAAACTTAACTGCTGTTCATTCGCATTAAATGTTGCCTCTGCAGAATGGTAAATATTTTTGAGTTGATGACAGTGTTGTAAGTTTCAGTTTAATCATCTGTAGATGAGAATAATATCAACCACATAGTGACAAAGAATTGAGCCAAGGCTTCATTTCTTTGGTGGGTCTTCCAGATAAAGTTTTATCCTTCTGCTGTCCCAACCAGCTGAATTCTCCGGAGGTTTCCAAATGTATTGATTATTCAGGGAATTTTCTGGAAACACTGCCCCACAGGAGAAGATCAGGTTTTTACTGGCAAGAAGTGAGATTTTGATGAACCAGCAACAAGGACGAGGGGATCACCATGGTCCTGGGCCAGGGCGATTGGGGATCAATGAGGTCTTTTGTCTTTCTGGAGTTTGTGTTTTGATTGGAGAGGAAAGAAATGAACAACATTAAAGCTGAAAAGAATACATAACATCCCCAGGATTTGTAGGGTAAGAGACGAATATCTTATCTGTCTTTTGAGAGAAAGTAGCTCCCAACATGAATGGGCTGGGGCTAGAGAAGGCCTCTAGAAGTGATCTCAGAGGAGGTGTGGCATTCAAGACGCCAGCTCTCTCTAGCTCCCCGAGAGGCCCTGAATTGAAAAGTATCCCTTCTTCTACCTCCCTGCTCTCATGGCCTCCATGGTTTGTGCAAAGGATGGGCAACCTCTCATGCTCCCTTCTAAGGGGTGACTTGCTTCCAAGGTACTTGCTGCCCTCCCCAGCCATGGGGAGCCCAGGAGAGGCTCAGCCAGAGACCAGGTGTCTCTGTCTGAGCACAGTGCACCAGGGGTCTGGGATGCGGGGCCCATCCTCCGGGCTCCCATTGATTGCCTAGTGAGAATTGGAGCTAAAGCAAGACACAATGTCCAGCACAGAGGCTCTCACCACCCATCAAACACCCAGCCTCCCACCACCTGCACAGTCTTGGCCCAGGCAAGCCTGGTCCTTCTTACCCTGGGAGAATGGTTCCCACATCTGAAATGTCATCTCTCCTCTCCAGGTCTCTGAATCCTCTTCAGCCTTGAAGTCCTGTTTCTTATGAGTATGTGTGTGTCCGTGGGTTGGGGGTGCTGGGATGGGACGAGGGACATCTCATAAGTTGTTTTCTTCACTCATTACCTGTGCCTCACAGTTTAAAATTCAGTGACAAATTCCTTGCAGACCAGGACCTGGTGCTGACATTTACTTCTTGCTCAGTGCTAGGCAGAAAGCCACTTTCCACAGAGAGATTCTCAGTGCCCAGAGAGATGAAATGAGGAAATGAATAAATAAGTGAATGAACAAGTTAGTAGTAACTGACAGATTTCTTTTGTTGTCTTTTTGCACATGAATGCTCTACTCACAACAGTCAAAAGATGGAAACAACCCAAGTATCTATCAAGATTTATCCACGGTGAATGAATAAAGAAAATGTATTGTATTCATACTATAGAACATTTCTCAGCCATAGAAAGGATTCAAGTACTGAGATGTGCTACAGATTGGATGAGCCTCAAGAATGTCACTCCCTAGTTTAAAAAGGCAGACACAAAGGGTCATATATTGTATGTATTTATATAAATATCCAGAATAGGTAACAGGGACAGGCAGCTGCCTAGAGGTAGCCAGGGCCTGGGAGGAAGCAGGGATGGAGTGATAAATGAGAATGAGGTTTTCTTTGGGATTAATGCAATAGTCTTGAACTAAAGAGTAGTGGTAGTTGTACAATTATGTCGATGTTCTAAAGGCCACTGAATTGTATACTTTAAATGATCATTACAGGTAATTCCTGGAGGTCCAGTGGTTAGAATTCAGTGCTCTCACTGCCAGGCCTCAGGTTCAATCCCTGACTGGGGAACTGAGATCCTGCAAGCAGTTAAAAAAAAAAAAAAAAAAAGGTTATTTTTATATTATGTGAATTTCATCTTAATGAAAAATAATAACCAAATTCACAGAATTGAGTATAATTCTTGAATCAATAGGCATTTCTCCCTTTAGTCTTTGAATGCAAATCTCTTATAATTTCAGACTTAGGCATCCTGCTTAAGGTAATGTGATTTTTTTAATGTTTGGTCATTTTTCCAAAGCAAATTAGTATGTGGTCACTAAATACAAAAAGAAGAAAATTTAAATTGCCTGAATTGTGTCCCTTTGAAAGAACAACTGTTAACAACACTTGTGTGTGCTGTCCTTGAGTTTTTTTCAATGTGTGTTACATGTGCACATGCCTGACACATGTGTGGACATCTTGAAGAAACCAAATCATATTAAATAGTGTTTATAACATTTTATCACTTAATAATGCACAATAATGTCATCTATCTTCCATAATTTTAAAAGCCTGTTAGTTTTTTCTCTTTAAAATAGAATTGATCTATAATAGAATCATATGTACATCATAATGAATTCATATTTGCATATATTGTGAAATGATTGTCACAATAAGTCATCAACACACATAGTTACGATTTGTGTGTGATGAGAACTTTGAAGATCTGCTTGCTCAGCAATGTTCAGGCAGGCAACCCAGGATTGCATTACAATGTAACTTCGCTGTACATTGTATTCCTGGGACTCAGTTGTTTTTTAATTGGACCCTTGTACCTTTGAAAGATTTCTATCCATTCTGCCCACTTCTCAACCTCACCTCTAGCAACCACAAGTCTGTTTTCTGTATCTGTGAGTATGTTGTTTCTATTTGTTTTCTTAGATTTCACATGAGTGAGATCGTATAGTGCCACCTTCTCTGTGACTTATTCCACTAAACACAGTGCCTTCAGGGTTCACCAGTGTTGCTGCAAATAGCAGGATTTCATTCCCTTTATGCCTGAATGATGTTCCGTTGTATGTGCACCCTGCATGTCCTACACCCGTTCATCCATCCACAGATACTTGGGCTCTAGGCTGCATCCTTGGGCTACCATGAATGACGCTGTAATTAACTTGGGGGTGCATATATCTTTTCAGGTTAGTGTTTTCATTTTCTTTAGTTGAATGCTCAGAAGTGGAATTGACGGATTATATGTTAGCTCTAGTTTTAACTTTCTGAGAACCCTCCATAGTGTCTCCATAGTGGCTGTTCCAGTTTGCATCCCTACTGCACAAAGCTTTCCTTTTCTCTACTTCTCCAGCACTTCCTATTTGCTGTCTGATAATAGCCATTCTGAGAGGTGTGCGGTGACAGCTCATTGTGCTTTTGCTTTCTGTTCCTCTGGTGATTAGTGTCAGGTGTCATTTCTGACAGAAACCTTTGGTTCTGGGAAGGGGGGGGGAGGGAGTCCATGGTCAAGGGTAAAAGCTGACAGACTTACCTGCCATAAATACCGTGGCCTTGGGGCAGGGGCAGGTGCGCTGTATGCAAAGTCAGGCGAATCTTGGTTTGGATCTGCCTCCAATTCTGCAAGCCTATTCCTTCTCCTGTAAAATGGGGATGTGAACATGGCGTTTCCTACATCACCACTGGAACAGTCACCTGGAGGGGAGTGTCTACACCCTCAGAACCCTGAAAGAATGCAAGGGTCCTGGCCGTGCAGGCAGGTGGCTCCTCCTGGGGTGGGATCAGCTTTATGTCCATCTCTTCTGCTGCCACAGGTTCACCAGGACCTGCAGGACGAGCAGGAATGCCAGGATTAGCTGGCCCTATTGGGCCGAAAGGAGACAATGGCTCTGCTGGAGAACCTGGACCAAAGGGAGACCCTGGACCACGTGGTGAGCAGCTGGGCGTGGAATGCGGGGGTCTGTGGATGGCGTGCTGCCGCTAGGCCATGTGGCAGTAGGCGTGCACAGATTCTGCCCCAGGAAGAGGAAGGCCATTCTCAAGGGGGCACAGGGTTACTTCAGGGAAGACTGGAGCTCCTGGGGGGGGCGGAGAGAGAGGGCAACATTTTCAGAGGAGGCTGCCTGTCCGACTTCTATTACAGCCCCGTCTTTTATGCACTCCCACTTCCAAGGAGGTTCAGTGTCACTGACTGGGCTGGTCCTTTTCCCCAGGGCCTACAGGTATGCCTGGTCCAGCTGGAAGAGAGGGCCCCTCAGGGAGGCAGGGGAGCATGGGACCTCCAGGTACACCAGGCCCCAAAGGAGAACCTGGGCCCAAAGGTAGGAGGGTGATATGTGGCGGGTGAGGGACGGAGAAGGGAGGGTTGACGTTGGCAGCCCTGGTGGGAACCAGGGTATGTGCACAGTGTCTGGAAAGCCTGGGACCTCCGCGCCTGGTAGGCCTGGCCTGGGTCTCTCCCCCCACGTGCCCACACAGACTGAATTTCCTAGAGGAGACCAAATGGGCGGGAGCAGTCTTCCAGGTCGCTCTCTCACCTGGAGCTGTGGTTGACAAGCTGCACTGCTGAGGAAATGGTACCTGCTGAGCACACTCTCAGCTGTGTTTCTCCCAGTGTGTTCCTTCTGCAGGAGTGGGTACCCCAGGCATGCAGAGCTCCCCAGGCCCTGCAGGTCTCAAAGAAAGAGAGGTGCCCCTGGTTAGCCTGGAGCCCCTGGAAGTGCTGGGGTGGCAGGTGAACAGTGATGTGGGGCTGGCTCATGTTCCCCTGTGCCCACCACCACCAGCTGCCAGGTCAGAGCTGGCATTCTTGGGAGAGCCAGTGTTGGATTTTGGGAACTGTCTGTCTCCAAGGAGAGGGTGGCGTGAGCAGCAGGGACTGTCTGTATTCAGGGAAGGCTGGTTATTAGATTAAGGGACAGTCAGTGTATACAGAGGATGCAAAGAGAGGTTCCAGGCACTGAGGGACACTTATATGTGGGAGGGTGTACTGCTCGGGGATAGGAAGTCCATGTGTGGAGGTTGCAGGCGGGAGCACAAAAATGCTAAAATATATGTTCAGCCCTCACCCATTTCTACTTCTCTTATCCAGGGCCTGCTGGAGCCATAGGTCCACAGGGGCCTTCAGGTGACAGGGGCCCACCAGGACTGAAGGGAGACAGAGGTACTCCTGGAGAAAGAGGAGCAAAGGGGGAGAGTGGGCTTGCAGGTAAGGAAGACTTGGGGGCCCCATTAGGGTGTGGGACAGGGAGAAGGCCTTATTCAGCTCAGCTCTCCTCTCAGGTAACCCATTTACAGGTGGGGGGTCAAAGCAGGAAAACTTGACAGGGTGTATGGCAAGGTGGACTCTGGTCTTAGCCTCTATGACTCGCTAGAGGACAACCTGAGCAGATTTTCTATCTGATCTTCATGACAAGCCAACCTCCCTCTCCAGTTCATCAGATGACCTTGAACATCAAATAACTCAATGGATGGGAAAGACTCAAGCTATGTGTATTCCTCTCCTGTAACCATATCACCCCCTGCAATACAAAAGGAAGTGTTATCAGATTTCTAGAATCTGGAATTAAAATGACATCTGGTTCACTGTCAGTGAGGCACAGGGACCTGTTTAGGGGATACTGTTCAGAAGAGAACCACAGGAAATCCCGTGGACACAGAGGCCAACTAGGTCAGCAGAGGTGGGCTTCCTAGGCCTCTGTTGCACCTCCTTACCCCACCCCCAACTTGCATCTCCACGTGGACACTCTTCCCTTGAGTCCTGGGCTCTGAGTGACCCCAGGCTGTTCTGGATCTGTCTTCACTTGGCCTCTCTCTCCTGCAGAGGTCAATGCTCTCAGACAGCAGGTGACAATCTTAAACGGACATCTGCGACGCTTCCAGAATGCCTTCTCTCAGTATAAGAATGGTGAGTTCCTGTACCTGACCCTGAGCCAGCCCCTGATCATGGGCCTCAGACTTAGTCTAATCTTGGCTTGTAGTTCATTTGGCTGGGTCTAAATTGGACTTCTGGGACCATGACTGGGACCGGACCTAGACCTGGGGAGTGGAGCTAAGGACAGGGCTGGGACAGAGCCATGCCCCACGTGCTCCAGAAGCTCAAGCAGATGCACGGGACAAGGAGGAGGATGCGGTCCATGCCACCAGTTCAGCAGACCTTCACCACAGCCTACCCTCGGCGGGTTCCTATGACAGAAAAAGGGACACCCAAGCCAGGATGCATTTCTTCCCTCTGTGGGGCCAAGTGTGCAAATGTCAGAGAAGAAGCTGCACAGTCCATAGCAGCAGAGAATCCAGACATGATCCTGAGAGCAGGGGAGGGATGCTGCCTGTGGGGTTCAAGGATGCTGGGGGACCTGACCTTGGTGTGTGGCCACCAAGTATCTTACTCTAAAGATGTCCCTGGGTCTGGAAGGAATAGGCTGCCTCCAGTATCTGGCCGGTGCTGGACTCCCCTGCACCTCTTGTGGAGTTTAAAGCAGAGATTCTTCCCTAAGCCTGGATCCTAAGCAGGCAGAGGCCTCTTGGAACACACACCTGAGTGCCCTGTGCCTTTGGGACACTCCATCAACTGCCCCTCCACCTTCTCTGCTCTCCCTGATGACAGTTTTGAATGCACATCACTTATCAAACCTCACTGATCCAAAAAGTAGAGTTTTCTGAAGGAGCAGAGAATAAAGGGGCCTGATTGGGTGAGACGTAGGGTTGGCTCCTAAGAACTCAAGCCAACTAAGTACTGAAGTAGTTCGATGAGATTTCTCAGCAGTTTATGTCTTCCTTCCTGCACAATCATATTTACATATCTACTTACTATCTCATTCCCTGGTAGCTCAGCTGCTAAAGAATCTGCCTGCATTGCAGGAGAACTGGCTTTGATCTCTGGGTCAGGAAGATCCCCTGGAATGGAAATGGCAAACCACTCCAATATCCTAGCCTGGAAAATGTCATGGACAGAAGTCCCTGGTGGGCTTCAGTCCGTGGGGTTAAAAGAGTTGAGCACAACTTAAAAACTAACCCTTCATGCAGACTGCTATAAACAAAGGTGAACTTGGGCATATGCGCTGGCCACATGGGCGTACCTAAACACCATCACTCAGTCCACACCACCTACATACATGAACACACATGCAGACGTAGGCACACCAATCCTGATGGACCTTGAGTCAGCCCATGTACCTTCAGATGGACACATGGATGTATTCACGCATGCACACACATACCCACCCAGATGCATGGGACATAAACCAATCATGGCACACAAGCTTGCACTGACCTTGTCCAGGGCTATCTGGTGCCATCCTGACTACGTGGAAAATCGGGTCTCCGATTGCCTGTTGAAACTAATCAGAGGAAAAGAGCAGTGGGTCAAGGTGCAGCCTGGGTTCAGAACCAGTCCAGTGAGCCCTCTTAGGAGCCCTGAAGACTTCCATGCAGACCCTGGAAGTCAGCGGTGTGGGTGGGATGGAATAAGAAGAGATACTTAACATGGCACATAGGAGATGCTGTTTTGCAGTCTACCTTTTCCTTAGAAATATGAGATTAGACTGTGAAAAGAGAAGTGACTTTCCCTTGTCACCTGGGCTGTCACTGCCATGGTAGGACTGAACACAAGACTTTCTGAGGCCCAGAGAGGGCTCTCTCCAAAGCTGATCCCACCCTGCCCTCTCGCCCCCACATAGAGCTCTCAGATGCCGTCATCCCCTGCTCAGTGGTCCTGGGAGGCTGACTGGCCATAGGTTCACCTGTGAGCATATGGAAGACAACACTGGTCTGCCCCCGGTGCAGAGGCCAACACTTGGCTGCTCTCAGATGCACCCCTGTCCTCCCCTTTCTGCTCACCCCTTCACACCGCACAGAACCACTCAGACAACTCCACATGCCTGTCATCATGCAAGGGTGAGAGTGAGCCACCTGGTTGGTTTTTTCCACAATCTTAGGAATGGCCCTGGACTGTACAGTGTCATTTCCCTGCCAAAGTCCTTCCTACTTACACAGTAATCAAAATGCCGGATTCTCATGAACAGCACGGGGAAGAACAGAAAGTGTGTGTGGGAGCTTTAGTGTGACCTCCAACAAGGTCTGATCCTCATCTACATCTGACAGCTGGGCGACTTTGGGCTTCTTGCGTAAGCACCTGAGTTCCAGGGTCCTCACCTCTTGCATGCTGGATGCTTGGGGGCTAAGTGCCTTGCTTTTGTTCTGTCTGGTGCCCTGGTGCCCTTGTGGGAGCTGGGGACTCCAGCTGGAGCACAGGTCTAGGTGCTGCCACATCCCCAGCCTGACTCTCCTCTTCCCCTAGCGGTCCTCTTCCCTGATGGCCAGGCTGTCGGGGAGAAGATCTTCAAGACATCAGGTGCGGTCAAATCATATTCAGATGCCCAGCAGCTCTGCACAGAGGCTAAGGGACAGCTACCCTCCCCACGCTCTGCAGCCGAGAACGAGGCCTTGACACAGCTGGTCAGAGCCCACAAACAGAATGCTTACCTGAGCATGAATGACATCGCCACGGAGGGGAGGTTCACCTACCCCACTGGGGAAATACTGCTCTATTCCAACTGGGCCAAGGGGGAGCCCAACAACAGCGATGAGGGACAACCAGAGAACTGTGTGGAAATCTCTGCTGAGGGCCAGTGGAATGACGTACCCTGCAATAGGCAACTCCTCGTGATCTGCGAGTTTTGAGCTCCCCCAGCCACCCCAGGGAAGGGGGCAGTGCCCAGAGCTGTGAGCTGCCAACATCCCAATAAAAGGTGACACTCTGCTGCTCACGGCTTCCCCACTGAGCCACGGGATGAGGCCACAAGGCAGGCCTCCTATGTAACTCCTTCCTCAGAATAAAGTTTGCAACTCTCTTCACACCTGGAAGATTTGTCACAAAAAGTGGGGCAGCCTGCGACTCAGGGGCAAGGGCTAAAAGGAGGTCTCCAAGATGCCACTGTGCAAAATCCTGGGTCTCCTCCTCAACAAGACAGGTGTCTAGCCCTCCACCTCTGCCGAACACAGGCTGCATTTGACCCGGCTGGTCACTGCTGCCTCCTTCCTATTCCTCTCCTGCCTTCAGTCTTTTTATCCTTCAGCCTCTTTCACTCGTCTCTCCTCCTCTCCTGGACATCCACAGAGAGGAGCAGGCGCCTCTGCTCTGGTTCCCTTCTCTCCTTGCATTCACTCTAGGCTTGGGCTCATTCTCTCCCATGGTTCCAAATTCTTTCTACTGATGCCTCCCCAGGTAGAGCCCTGTTCAGACCTCTCCCCAAACCCCAGACTCCTCTCATCAAGGCAAGCTGTAGCCCTGGGGCTTGGAGGTCATCGTGGCTGCCTCTTGCTGACAGGGAAGCACCAATTTCTCTGGCCAGGTTCAGTGGGCTTATACCCAGTAGACTCCCCTCACCCTTGACCATTCAGGATTTCTTTCTTCCCATGACAGTGTGACTATTGATGCCTCATCAGAGAATGTGCCATCTGCACAGTCCTAATCCCTTCTAAAGTTTCAGGCAGAGAGGGTGTCCAGCCATGTTCAGATTCATCCCTCAACCTCTTCCTGCCTTGAAGTTCGAGGGACGTTTGTCTCCTCTCTGCCTCAGAGATAGTCTAGGCAACCCCTTCTCATTTTACAGACATGCAACCCCAGACACCGAGAGGAAGGGAACTTGCATGGGTAGTAAGGTAGGAGACAGGGTGCCTCTGGGTTGGACCCCTGGTGTTTGTCTAGTCGAGTAAAATCAAGCTTTGTTTACACCCAGACACTCGAAGGACAAAGCTAGTGGCAAAAGCTGAGCTCTGCACAAGCAAAGAGATACGGAGCCCACTCCGAGTTCAACCAAGACTTCCCTGTCTACACGTGCGCAGGAAGAGTTCTTGGGGGTCAAAAGGGAGAGGCCCCACCCCGTAATAAGTGGACATGCACCCATAGGTCTCTGTGGTGGCATCTATCTTAGAAAACAGTTTCACATGCACCTTTTGAGGGTCTATGGGCCAGTCAGGTGTGAAGAAATTAACAAGGTTATTGGCCAGAGGTAAACAATGATCTGGAAGGACTGTCCTATATGTTAATTTATTCACATCTTTACTGCTCTCCCTCTCATCCGGGACTCCTGCACTCCACCACGGGTGTGTGTCTCTGCTTAGCTCTGCCTGACTGCACTCCTCCTCCTCAGAGAGGATGCCCATACCCTTTCTCTCTGGGGGCGTATTTCCGCCTTGCTTCTGTCTTAAATAAACAACCTGCTTCTCTGTGTGCTGTGCCATGCATTGTGCTGTGTCTCTATTAATAAACTTTGTACCTAATTATAGTTTTTGCCTTCTTGAAACATTCTTGCTTTCAAATGGGGGACAGAGCCAGAGTCACTTTGCTTCTAGCCTGGTGGTGTGTTAACTAGGATTCCTGGGGTTTCATCCAGTCTACCCAGGTTCCATCCTTCGGCAGAGAACTAAGATATCTCTTCAGGAGCGCTCACTGCTCTCCCTCTGAGATCAGGAGCACTGTTGCTACAACTCCGTCATGTAAAGGGCCATCAGATCCCAGAACTTACACTTTTGGCTTGTAAGTTTTTGACCATAGGCCTCTGTATATTTGCTTCATTTTATTGACATATTACTGCAAAGAATTCCAGTAGAGGTATTCAAAACCCTTAAGGATCATGCCATCTAGCTGCTGCATTCAACATGTTAGCAAATCCAGAAGACCCAGCAATAGCCACAGACCTGGAAGAAGTCAATCCTCAGCCCAATTCCCAAGAAGAACAGTAAGTAGTAAAGAATGTACTGTTGGACAATTGCACTCATCTCCCATGCTAGTGATCTCATGGTTAAAATTTGCATGCCAGTCTTTAGCGTTGTGTGGACCAAGAACTTCCAGATGCCCAAGCAGGGTTTAGAAAAGGAAAAGGAATCAGAGATCATATTGCCAACTTTCGCTGGATCATAGAGAAAGCATGGGAATTCCAGAAAGACATCTACCTCTATTTCATCGAGTACACTAAAGCTTTTGACTGTGTGGATCATAACAAACTGTGCAAAGCTCTTAGATGAGCACACCACAGCATCTAACCTGTCTTCTGAGATTGTACATTGGTCAAGAATCAACAGTCAGAACCCTGTTCGGAACAACTGGTTGGTTCAAGATTGAGAAAGGAGTACAACAGGGCGAACTGCTGTTCCCTTGTTTGTTTAACCTACACACTGACCACACCATGAGAAATACCAGGCTGGATGAGTTACTGTCTGGATTCAAGATAGGTGGGAGAAACATCGCTACTTCAGATATGCGGATAATACTCTACTGGCAGAAAGCAAACAGGAACTAAAGTGCTTCTTGATGAGAGTGAAGGAAGAGAGTGAAAGAGCCAGCTTAAAACTAAATATTAAAAAAAAAACCCTAAAACTAAAATCATGGCATCCAATCCCATTACTTCATGGCAAATAAGGGGAAAAGGTGGAAGTAGTGACAGATTTCCACTTCTGGGGCTTTACGATCACTGCAGATGATGACTGCAGCCATGAAATCAGAAGACGATTTCTTCTTAGCAGGAAAGCTATGACAAACCTAGACGGTGTGCTGAAAAGCAGAGACTTTCCTCTGCCAACAAGGTCCATATAGTCAAGGCGATGGTTGTCCCAGTGGTCATGAACAGTTGTGAAAGATGGACCATAAAGAAGCACAATGCCAAAGAACTGTTGCCTTCAAACTGTGGTGCTAGAGAAGACTCCAGAAAGTCCCTGGGACAGCAAGGAAATCAAACCAGTCAATCTTAAGAGAAATCAACTCTAAATACTCATTGGAGGGACTGAGGATGAAGCTCCAGTACTTTGGTCATCTGATGCAAATGGCCAACTCTATGGAAAAGTCCCTGATGCTGGCAAAGATTGAGGGCAGAAGGAGACGAGGGCTTCAGAGGATGAGATGGCACCCCTGCTGCAATGGACTTGAACTTGGACACATTTCAGGAGATGGTGAGGGACAGGCAGGCCTGGTGGGCTGCAGGTCATGGGGTCGCAAAGAGTCAGACCCCAGTGGGGACTGAACACACTGCAAAGAGAAACTGAGACGACATCAGTGCTTCAGACACGAGGGGAGGCCTGAGGGCCCCAGGCTCGTGCCCTCCAGACAGGAGGCCAGCCACTCTTTCCCAGTTCCCAGGGACCTCCTCCAGACAGGAGGCCAGCCACTCTCTCCTAGCTCCCAGGGACCTCCTCCAGACAGGAGGCCAGCCACTCTTTCCCAGTTCCCAGGGACCTCCTCCAGACAGGAGGCCAGCCACTCTCTCCTAGCTCCCAGGGACCTCCTCCAGACAGGAGGCCAGCCACTCTTTCCCAGTTCCCAGGGACCTCCTCCAGACAGGAAGCCAGCCACTCTTTCCTAGCTCCCAGGGACCTCCTCCAGACAGGAGGCCAGCCACTCTTTCCTAGTTCCCAGGGACAGGAGGACTGACCTCTCTGGTCCTTTCAGAACAAGACCCCCAAGCCCCACTTGTCTTTCCAACACACTTGCAGCCACAGTATGTATACGGGACAGCACGTCTGAAAACAAAGCCACAGCTCTCAACAGCATGCGTGCAGCTCAGTCTTCTGCTAAGATCTTTCTCCTGTTACTGAAAACATCCTCAATTCCTGATGGTATTTGTAATATGAATAGTAATGAGCACACAGCTCTTCAGTACACAGCTCTTCAGACCAAGGCCATGCCTGGTTACTCTGAAGGGAGTTTAGAGCAGGCTGTTTTTATCACATATTAACTTATATGCAGAGTACATCATATAAAACACTGGACTAGAGGAAGCACAAGCTGGAATCAAGATTGCCAGGAGAAATATCAATAACCTCAGATATGTAGATGACACCATCCTTATGTCAGAAAGCGAAGAACGGAAGAGCCTCTTGAAAGTGAAAGAAGAGAGTGAAAAAGTTGGCTTAAAGCTCAACATTCAGAAAACGAAGATCATGGCATCCGGTCCCATCACTTCATGGCAAATAGATGGAGAAACAGTGGAAACAGTGTCAGACTTTATATTTTTAGGCCCCAAAATCACTGTAGATGGTGATTGCAGCCATGAAATTAAAAGATGCTTACTCCTTGGAAGGAAAGTTATGACCAACCTAGATAGCATATTCACAAGCAAAGACATTACTTTGCCAACAAAGGCCCATCTAGTCAAGGCTAATGTTTTTCCAGTGGTTATGTATGATGTGAGAGTTGGACTGTGAAGCAAGCTGAGCGCTGAAGAATTGATGCTTTTGAACTGTGGCATTGGAGAAGATTCTTGAGAGTCCCTTGAACTGCAAGGCAATCCAACCAGGCCATCCTAAAGGAGATCAGTCCTGAGTGTTCATTGGAAGGACTGGTGCTGAAGCCAAAATCCAATACTTTGGCCACCTGATGTGAATAGCTAACTCATTTGAAAAGACCCTGATGCTGGGAAAGAATGAGAGCAGGAGGATAAGGGGACAACAAAGGATGAGATGGTTGGATGGCATCACCAACTTGATGGACATGGGTTTGGGTGAACTCTGGGAGTTGCTGATGGACAGAGACCTGGCATGCTGCGGTTCATGAGGTCGCAAAGAGTCGGACACGACTGAGCAACTGAACTGAAGACAAACAACTGGATCTAGTTGAGCCCAAGGGAGGCATTTTTTTTCTGAAAACAGAGAATTCTGAATTGCCTTTAGAAGGACTGGCGGGCACAGGCAACCCTGTGCTACCTCTCTGGCTTCTGCCTTTCTCTGCCCATCCTCACCTCTTTCCCTTCTTTACACACCAACTCCCTCTGAGTCCAGTTTTCAAGATCAGAGAGATCAGAAACTCTTGCTCTCTTGCTGACATCAATCCCTAACTATGTGGAAATGCATCTACCTATCTCAGATGCCCACCTCTCATCCAGTCAACTCACTCGGGAACAGCATAGCCCAACATGGCCATGGGATGCATGGGAGGTCACTCTGGTCTGGGAAGGTGCTCTGTGGGCTATCACTACTCCTCTCAATATGCAGTTCAGTTCAGTCGCTCAGTCGTGTCCGACTCTTTGCGACCCCGTGAATCGCAGCACGCCAGGCCTCCCTGTCCATGACCAACTCCCGGAGTTCACTCAGACTCACGTCCATCAAGTCAGTGATGCCATCCAGCCATCTCATCCTCGGTCGTCCCCTTCTCCTCCTGCCCCCAATCCCTCCCAGCATCAGAGTCTTTTCCAGTGAGTCAACTCTTCGCATGAGGTGGCCAAAGTACTGGAGTTTCAGCTTTAGCATCATTCCTTCCAAAGAAATCCCAGGGCTGATCTCCTCCAGAATGGACTGGTTGGATCTCCTTACAGTCCAAGGGACTCTCAAGAGTCTTCTCCAACACCACAGTTCAAAAGCATCAGTTCTTCAGTGCTCAGCCTTCTTCACAGTCCAACTCTCACATGCATACCTGACCACAGGAAAAACCATAGCCTTGACTAGATGGACCTTAGTCAGCAAAGTAATGTCTCTGAATATGCTATCTAGGTTGGTCATAAATTTCCTTTCAAGGAGTAAGCGTCTTTTAATTTCATGGCTGCAATCACCATCTGCAGTGATTTTGGAGCCCCAAAAAATAAACTCTGACACTGTTTCCACTGTTTCCCCATCTATTTCCCATGAAGTGATGGGACTGGATGCCATGATCTTCATTTTCTGAATGTTGAGCTTTAAGCTTTTTTTCCCTCTCCTCTTTCACTTTCATCAAGAGGCTTTTTAGTTCCTCTTCATTTCCTGCCATAAGGGTGGTGTCATCTGCATATATGAGGTTATTGATATTTCTCCTGGCAATCTTGATTCCAGCTTGTGTTTCTTCCAGACCAGCATTTCTCATAATGTACTCTGCACATAAGTTAAATAAGCAGGGTGACAATACACATCCTTGACATACTCCTTTTCCTATTTGAAACCCATCTGTAGGCTAGCATTATCCTGAAACCAAAACCAGACCCAGCCCTCACCCTAAAACAATACCATTAAGAAAACTACAGACCATCCCTTATGAATATTGATGTAACATCCTTAACAAAATACTAGCAAACCAAATTCAATGGTATATTAAACAGTTTTACATCATGACCAAGTGGGATTTATAGTTGGAAGACAAGACAGTTGTATACACCACCACCCCCAATCAATGTAATCACATTAATAGAAAGAACAAAAACCATACTAACATCTAAACTGATAAAGAAAAAGCATTTGACAAATTTCAACATCTATTCATCATAAAACCATTCAAACTATGAATGAAGGAAACTACCTCCACATAATCAAAGCAATATATGAAAAACCCATAACAAACATAATACTCAATAAAGACTGAAAGCTTTTCTTCTAAGATTAGGAACAAAGCAAGGATGACTGACTGCTTTCACCATTTCCTTTCAGCATACTTCCAGCCAGAGCAATTACATTAGAAAAATATATTTAAAGGCATCCACATCAGACAGAAAGAAGTAAAATTATCTCTGTTTACAGATGGCATGATCTTTCATGTAGAAAACATTAAATCCTCAACATACAAATATATACCCACACACAGTGTTAGAACTAATTAATTCAAATTTATAAAAATGAACACACAAAATATCAATGCACAAAAATCAGTTGTACTTTTATACACTAACAGTGAACAACCCAAAAGGAAATCTTTTAAAATCTCATTTCCAACAGCATCAAAAGAATAAATTATGAATAGACCTAACTAAGGAGGTATACATTGAAAATTACAAAACATTGCTGAAGGAAATCAAAGAAGGCACCAATAGAAAGATACATGTGTTTGTGGGTTGGAAGACTAAATACTGGTAGGATGTCCATACCACCCAAGTGATCTACAGAGTTAATACAATCCCTACTAAAATCCCAATGGCATTTTTTTTTACAGATAAAGAAAAATTCACTTGGAATCTCAAGGAACCATAAGTAGCCAAAACAGCCTTGATAAAGAACTTGGATGTATCTTACACTTTCTGATTTCAAAATTACAAAGCTACAGTATCAAACATTATGGTGTTGGCATAAAATCAGATAGACACTGGAACAGAATAGACCCTCCATATATGTTCACATTATTTTTGGCAAGGGAACCAAGACTATTCAACAGGGAAAGATTAGCCTTCTCAGTAAGTGGTGCTGGGAAAGCTGGATATCTCCATACAAATGACAGAAGTTAGACACTTATGTCATATACAAAAACCAACTCAGAAAACAAATCTAAGAAGTAAATGTAAGAACTATAAAATTTCTAGGAGAAAAATGACAAAATCCTCATGACATCAGATTTGGCAATGATTTCTTAGACATGACACCAAAAGCACCAGCCACAGAGAAAAAAATAAGTTGGACTACATCAAAATTTAAAACTGTGCATCAAAAAACAATCAGATTGAAAAGACAATCTAAGGAACGGGAGAAAATATCTGCATATCTGATAAGCAATTAATATTCAGAATATATAAAGCTCCTACAACTCAATATTAAACTGATTTTTAAATGGGCAAAGGACTTAAATAAATATTTCTCCAAAGAAGACAGACAAATGTTTATTAAGCACATGAAACAATGTTTAATATTACTAAGCATTAGGGAAATGCAAATTAAAATCATCTTGAGATATCACCTTGCACTTTTAGGATGGCTACTATCAAAAAAAAAAGAAAAGAACTGTAGTGTCAGCAAGGAGATGAATAAACCAGAAATGATGTGAACTATCATTGGAACTCTAAAAAAGTTGCAACCACTATGAAAAACAAAACAGCAGTTTCTCGAAAATTAAAAACAGAATTACCGTACGACTTTGCAATCCCACTTTGGGCATATGAACAGAAATTTGTACACCTATGTGCATAGCTGCATTATTCACAACAGCCGACAGATGGAAGCAAACCAAGCATGCATTAACAGATGAATGGACAAACAATGTGGTATACACATAAAATGAAGTATCATCCAGCCTTAAAAAGAAAATATTCTAACATATGCTACAACATGGATGAACCTGGAGGACATTATGCTAAGTGAAATAAGCCAGTCACAAAAAGAAAATATGTTTTGATTCAACTTAAACAGGGTATCTAGAGTGGTCAGATTTTTAGAGACAAAGTAGAATGCCAACTGCCAGGAACTGAGAGGAGAGGAGAATGCGGAATTATTGTTTACTTAATAATATAAAGTTCAGTTTTTCAACAGAAGAGTTCTATGGGTGGATGGTGATGATGGTAACACATCAGTGTGAACATTCTTAATGCCACTGAACTACACATTTAATGGTTATGATCGTAAATTCTGTTATGTATTTTACCACAAAAAAGGAATCCAAGAAAACATTCCAGAAATAGAAGGCCTGAATCAAGACACTGAATGAATCCAGGGTACTGGAAAAAATTAACTCAGGATGATTAACACCAAGACATATCCTACTAAAACTATTAGACTGTAAAGATAAAAATTCCTCAGTTCCTCCAGGAAAAAGAAATAATTTTTAAGAACAAAGGAATTATACAGAATATTGGATTTGTCAAAAACATACGAATGAAGACAATGTTAGTACAGGATTCTCAAGCTACTTAACAATATATGAACTATAAGATATTATATTGAAGTAAGGGGGAACTGGCCTCCTTCCTCAGCTCAGGCTCTGGGAGGTACAGCGCAGAGCACTGCCCATCTGGCCTGAAGCTTAGGTTTGAACTCCAGGCTCTGTCTCTTTCTGCTCATGTCCTTGGGCAGGGCACTTACTGTCTTCCAACTTCTGTTACACATCCCTGGATTAAAGAGGTAAATTATAACTACCACCCTACATAGGACTTACGACATTTGGAGCAAATAATTTATGGCCCTCTGTCTCCCAGGGGTGAAAGGACATGCTCATGGTCACAAGAAGACAGAAAAGTTTTGTCCCAGGGAGACAGATTTTAGAAAACTGAGGCTTCTTTCCATAATTATCTTCTCACCCTTTCTGTTGATTGTGGGATTGGGCTCAACCCAGATGAGATTTAAAACATTTCCTGCAACATCTCTGCGCAAACCTGAGGATTAATTAAACTCAGGTTTGTGCAGAAATCACTCCACACTATCCTCATTTCCTAAGTCTTCACTGAGGAAACATTTATGGGGAATGGGAAGGAAATTACCATTATTTGTGTTCAAGAAATTTTTTGACCACTGTCTGGATTTTTTTTTCATATAGTAACTAATCTTTATACTGCAGCAATTTGAAGTGTCTGAGTATAATTAGAGGCTATAAGCTATTCTCAGTCCTGAACATTCGTTGGAAGGACTGATGCTGAAACTCCAATACTTTGGCTACCTCATGGGAAGAACTGACTCACTTGAAAAACCCTGATTGAAGGGACTGAAGGGATCAAAAGTTTGAAGGCAGGAGGAGAAGAGGTCGACAGAGGATGAGCTGGTTGGATGGCATCACCAACTTGATGGACATGAGTTTGAGCAAGCTCCAGCAGTGGGTGAAGGACAGGGAAGCCTGGCGTGATACAGTCCATGGGGTCGCAAAATTGGCCATGACTGAGCAACTGTACTGAAGCTATTCTCACTGGGCAATCCCCTCCCTGCAGACAGACTCCAAATCTGAAAGACAGAGACTCCAAATCTGAAAGACAGAGACTCCAAATCTCGGTTTACTCTTCATGAGGAAGTCTGAATTTGGGAATTCCAGGCTGATGTTTCCCATTAGGCAATCTGCAGTCTTTGCCAATTACTCCAGGATTGTTTCAGAGCAAGTCAGGGAGGCCTGGGTCTTTTCTGCTTTACTAAGTTGATATGGAGAGATCCAGCAGGATCAAGCCTCTACCATCTCCCAGGTTTGAAAAGCTCCAAATTATTTCTAAACTTCACAGAATATAAAATCATTTGTGAACTGAGGAAAAAAAAAAAATCCCAAAGTTACTTCAATTCTTCCATGATAGCTCTTTCGGTTCTGGGAAGTTTTAAACAAACAAACCAAAAAAAAAAAAAAGGCCACCGTTTTATTCTGTTAATTTTTAAACTACATGAAAGAGACAGGATGAAAATAATTAGCCTGATGACCCTAGCACTCAAACCTGATATACAGCAACACTTGGCAATTTCTCATCATCCACCCATTCCATTCCTTTCATCTCAACAACTGCCCCACCCATTATTCTGAAGTGAATCTCAGACATATTTCACTCAAAAGTACTTCCATACATCTCTAAAATATAGAAATATTTTTTAACCAGTTCCATATTGTTAAATATTTATGTTTATTCTACTTTCTCTTTTTTTCCAGTTTTACTGAGATATAGTTGACAAGGGATCCCTTTCAACTCTAACCAAAAGTTCATCATTAAATCCCCCAGCCTCGCAGAAAGTCCACATGCCAAACTCCACTGAACAAAGCCAGTTACACCAGCGACACGAGCTGTCTCCATCTTTTAAAAAAATCGACATGTTTAAAAGATGGAAGCTCAGACTGTGGCAAGACACTAGCACACGAGGCAGGCTGCCTTCCATCAAAGAAACTCACCACTGGAACTCATATTGAATATCCAATCCAGGGTCTTTTGGGGTGAAAAAGTGGGAGCAGCACCAACGGACTCCTGAGGTGTGCAACATTGATGAACCTGAGATGCAGCCCCAGACATGGCTCCGCCCCAGATACGCTCCTCAATCTCTTTAGGGAAAACTCCATTTCTATTCATTAAGAACCAACTGAATCTAATTTTCTTACTTAATCCCCATAATACCTTTTAAAAGTAGGCACTATTTTATCCTCATTTAGATTTGAGAACACTGGAGGCAGAGACGTTTAAGCAAAGTGAGCCTCTGACCAAGTTAGTGTGACCTCTGACCTCACATTTGTCTCTAGCACCCTATTATGTTATAGACGACAGGCCATGTGAGAACAGAAGTTTTGTCAGGCTTACAGATGATCCATATTGCTTGATATATCACTGACTAAGCAATACTCAGATTGGAAGCCCAAAAGGCCAGAAACCAATATTGAATAAGGTTTATAGACACTTTCCTTGTGGCTCAGCTGGTAAAGAATCTGCCTGCAATGCGGTAGACCTCAGTTCGATCCCTGAGTCGGGAAGAGCCCCTGGAGAAGGGAAAGGCTACCCACTCCAGTATTCTGGCCTGGAGAATTCCATATAGTCCATGGGGTGGCAAAGAATCAGACACCACTGAGCGACCTTCACTTTCATTTCACTATAGACACTACGTTATTTACTAATTCATCTTATTCTTAAAACTATGCTTTGAGATAACCAAACCCTTCATTTTACAGATGAGGAAATTGCAGACTTTTGGGGTTTTCTCTCCAAATGTGTGGGAGAAGGTTATTTTATACCCTAGGCATGTAAAACAAACATGCTCATAGCTATTTCAGATTAACTCATCTGAATTCAGAAGGATTCACATGTCTCCCTTTCTATTTAAATAAATGGCTACAAATTTGTGTGGCAAACCCAAAGAATACCTTACTTAAATCTTGTAGTCGTCCTATGCAGATATATAGCATTTCTACCCAGCAATTCTGAGAGGAGGAAAATTCCTAGAGGAACGCAAGGCTGATAAAAGTAAGGTTTTGTTTTTTAATTAAGCAAGTTAATGCCTAAGATGCAGGTGGAGGGAGAGCCTATGTTTCTGATTTGATTCCAAAATAATTCATGTCTCACCAACCAAAATGAAAAAGAAGCACAAGGAACAGACTTTATGGGCAGATGAAATCCTGGGAGGTCAGATTAGTGACTTATGACTATAATGGGGTCCTATGTTGTTTGCTTGGGGTCAGAGGCATTGATAGCCCACCCAACCAGTCCGTTTGGGTGGTGCCAGGGGCTTTGAGGTAGTTGATGAGAAGATTTGGGGAACTGCAAGTACTGGAGAAGTTTGGAGACACGAAGAGTAGAGCAAACCAAAATAAGGTTGGACCTAACCTGATTTCTCTGGCTTTTCCCCCAATGATTTAAAGTTCAGATCAAATTTTTTTATTTTTCTCTCAGTACCTGCAATTCACACTGAGTGGCAATGTTTCCTGTGCCTCCTCCATAAACGTGCTTCCAAAAACTAGTTTACCAGAAACCTTCACTTCCTTAATGGCTTCCCTGGTGGCTCAGAGGGTAAAGCGTCTGCCCGCAATGCGGGAGACCCGGGTTCAATCCCTGGGTTGGGAAGATCCCCTGGAGAAGGAAATGGCAACCCACTCCAACATTCTTGCCTGGAGAATCCCATGGATGGAGGAGCCTGGTGGGCTACAGTCCACGGGGTCACAAAGAGTCGGACACGACTGAGCGACTTCACTTTCACTTCCTTCAGTTCAGTTCAGTTGCTCAGTCGTGTCCACTCTTGCGACCCCATGAATTGCAGCACGCCAGGCCTCCCTGTCCATGACCAACTCCCGGAGTTCACTCAGATTCACGTCTATCGAGTCAGTGATGCCATCCAGTCATCTCATCCTCTGTCATCCCCTACTCCTCCTGCCCCCAATCCCTCCCAGCATCAGAGTCTTTTCCAATGAGTCAACTCTGCGCATAAGGTGGCCAAAGTACTGGAGTTTCAGCTTTAGCATCATTCCTTCCAAAGAAATCCCAGGGCTGATCTCCTTCAGAATGAACTGGTTGGATCTCCTTGCAGTCCAAGGCTCTCAAGAGTCTTCTCCAACACCACAGTTCAAAAGCATCAATTCTTTGGCACTCAGCCTTCTTCACAGTCCAACTCTCACATCCATACGTGACTACTGGAAAAACCATAGCCTTGACTAGACAGACCTTAGTCGGCAAAGTAATGTCTCTGCTTTTGAATATACTATCTAGGTTGGTCATAAGTTTTCTTCCAAGTAGTAAGCGTCTTTTAATTTCATGGCTGCAATCACCATCTGCAGTGATTTTGGAGCCCCCCAAATAAAGTCTGACACTGTTTCCACTGTTTCCCCATCTATTTCCCATGAAGTGATGGGACCAGATGCCATGATCTTTGTTTTCTGAATGTTGAGCTTTAAGCCAAATTTTTCACTCTCCTCTTTCACTTTCAAGAGGCTTTTTGGTTCCTCTTCACTTTCTGCCATAAGGGTGGTGCCATCTACATATCTGAGGTTATTGATATTTCTCCCAGCAATCTTGAATCCAGCTTGTGTTTCTTCCAGTCCAGCGTTTCTCATGATGTGCTCTGCATATAAGTTAAATAAGCAGGGTGCCAATACACAGCCTTGATGTACTCTTTCCGTATCTGGAACCAGTCTGCGGTTCCACGTCCAGTTGCTTCACTTCCTTGCTTTACATTTCTCCCCCCTCAGCTCCAGTCAGTCCTGCCTCTCTTCTCACTCCATTTTTCAGAAGTTGCCAGCAAAAACCAACACATTAGCCCCTTGAACATCCAAGCTGGTGGTTAATCTCTCCGCTTAAGTGGAGAGAGGATCCTGGAAGGCTACGGTCCATAGGGTCCCAAGAGTTGCTCACGACTGAGACTGAACCACCACCACCATCTAAGTCATCAAACACTGTTGGCCAATTTTTTTCATTATTCTTAAACTCTCTTACTTCAAATCTCTCTCATTTAACTTTGGCTTCAAGGGATACCTACTGAGACTTTCATATTTCTAAAACAATGCCTCATAGCAGTAAGAACTCAACACATAGCAGGTTGTATGTAAAAGCTGAGCCCAGCACGAATAGTCTCTGCTCTCAGAAAACCAACATTTAGGTTGAAATTTTAAGAGTCCTTACCTCACAAAATGATCATGTTCAAGGAAAAGTCAGAACTTTCTAGAATGTCTAACAGGAGGTTTCATGACCTGACCATGACTCCGTGGCGTCCTGCAAACTCTTAGCTCCAACCAGGTTGAGCCATTTCCAGGCACTAAGATACCTACTGCCTTCCTTGTCTATACATGTGCCTCAGGTGCTATGAAGAAGAGTTCCAGGTGACTTCAGAAGAAAATCACCAAAGGAAAATTTATCAACATGCCAATCTGACTAAAATGATCATCTGGTGAAGAAGGAGAAAGGCAGCATTATCAACAGGTGAGTTTACAAATGTGCTGCTCTGCGGTTTTGTTTCTCTCAAGTGCTTTTCTCCAGGGTGCACACCTCACCCACCTCCCCACAACTACACTCCAAATTTGGGGATTTCCTCTACTTTGAGGAGCTAAAGAATTGTTTTACTCATTTTCTCCACCGTTTTTTAGATGTGAAAGTTTAAAATTAAATGCCCAAAATATGGTTAGTCCCCAGTTTGCCTACTTCAAAAACTTAACATTTTTCCTTCTACATGGAGTTTTGAAACAGAACACTGCATTCATTAATTTATTTAGTAAATACTACTGAGAAATCTGTATGCAGGTCAGGAAGCAACAGTTAGAACTGGACATGGAACAACAGACTGGTTCCAAACAGGAAAAGGAGTATGTCAAGGCTGTATATTGTCACCCTGCTTATTTAACTTCTATGCAGAGTACATCATGAGAAACGCTGGACTGGAAGAAACACAAGCTGGAAACAAGATTGCTGGGAGAAATATCAATAACCTCAGATATGCAGATGATACCACCCTTATGGCAGAAAGTGAAGAGGAACCGAAGAGCCTCTTGATGAAAGTGAAAGAGGAAAGCGAAAAAGTTGGCTTAAAGCTCAACATTCGAAACAAGATCATGGCATCAGGTCCTATGACTTCATGGGAAATAGATGGGGAAACAGTGGAAACAGTGTCAGACTTTATTTTGGGGGCTCCAAAATCACTGCAGATGGTGACTGCAGCCATGAAATTAAAAGACACTTACTCCTTGGAAGAAAACTTATGACCAACCTAGATGGTATATTCAAAAGCAGAGACATTACTTTGCCGACTAAGGTCTGTCTAGTCAAGGCTATGGTTTTTCCTGTGGTCAAGTATGCATGTGAGAGTTGGACTGTGAAGAAGGCTGAGTGCCAAAGAATTGATGCTTTTGAACTGTGGTGTTGGAGAAGACTCTTGAGAGTCCCTTGGGCTGCAAGGAGATCCAACTAGTCCATTCTGAAGATCAGCCCTGGGATTTCTTTGGAAGGAATGATGCTAAAGCTGAAACTCCAGTACTTTGGTCACCTGATTCGAAGAGTTGACTCATTGGAAAAGACTCTGATGCTGGGAGGGATTGGGGGCAGGAGGAGAAGGGGACGACAGAGGATGAGATGGCTGGATGGCATCACAGACTCTATGAAAGTGAGTCTGAGTGAACTCCAGGAGATGGCGATGAACAGGGAGGCCTGGGGTGCTGCGATTCATGGGGTCGCGAAGAGTCGGACACGACTGAGCGACTGAACTGAAGTGAACTGAGATCCTACTATTGTGTTTGTTATATCCAAATTTGGGTCTCTTTTTTTGTTTTTATTTTTACAAAGATGTTGCATTTGCCTCTAGAGGATACTTTTTTCCTCTTTCTCAGTGTATGTATTCAAAGGGAAATTTTTAGGCAATTTCAATTTCTCTTATCCCTTATCCTATTTGAATATTGGTTATTCATGATGAAAGTTGACCTCTATCAATAAACTGTGTACCACATGCAGCAGTATTCCACAGAAAGGAGTAAAATTTTTCACACAGACATGAGGCTGCCTGGGAGGGTTAACCACAAGGTCAACTGAGAACAAGCTAAAGGCCCCAAGGGAGCCTCCAAATCAGCCCTGGAAGTCTACATCTGAATTTGTGAGGGCCATATCTAATCCTAATCTGAGAAACTGGCTTTAAAATCCTTAAAAATGCTAAAAGTCAACAAACAAGAAATGCCATATTAAAAGACTCACAAAATAGTATTAACAGAAAAGTTACTCTTTGACCAAAAGTAAACAAATTCTGACAGAGCTATCCAATATCCCTACTGAAGCATTCAAGCGTCATCCATTCGGTGAATTTGGCAAACTGATGGTTTGGCAGTTTGGCTTTGAGCACACTGGGTTTTATTGAGATGATTTCAAGTAAACCGCCCATTGAATGAACTGTATTTTCTCAAAATGAATTCTAGCCATTTTCTTGCTTCTTCCTCTCATATAGGAGAACTTGGTTCACTGAACAAAAGAAAAACGATAGCTAACACTTATTGAATTTTTGCGTTATGCCACCTCTAAACTGGGCTTCCCAGGTGGCACTAGTGGTAAAGAACCTGCAGGCCAATACACGCATGTGTAAGCAACATGTGTTCGATCCGTGGGTCAGGAAGATCCCCTGGAGGAGGGCGTGGCAACCCACTCCAGTACTCTTGCGTGGAGAAGCCCATGGACAGAGGAGCCTGGAAGGCTACAGTCCACAGGGCCAAGGAGCTGGACACACCTAAAGCAACTTAACATGTACACAACTCTAAATTAACCACTTTCCAAGCACACAAAAAAATCAGCGTCCTATAGGCCCCAAATCCCACAAAAATCTAACCATCAAAATCCCCACCATCATCAATCTTCACCATTAGTTGAATTTGAAGATTTTTGTAGGAGACGACAAAAACATCCTGGTTCCCCCAGAGTTTCACCATGCCCTACTAGATACTTCTGCCTCCTTCATCCATTTAATTTGATGTCACAAGGACATTTCTTTCTTTTTATATATATATTTATTTATTTTAATTGGAGGCTACTTTACAATATTGTTTGGGTTTTGCCATACATCAACATGAATCCACCACGAGTGTACATGTGTTCCCCATCCTGAACCCCCCTCCCGCCTCCCTCCCCATACCATCCCTCTGGGTCATCCCAGTGCACCAGCCCCAAGGATCCTGCATCCTGCATCAAACCTGGACTGGCGATTCATTTCACATATGATATTGTAATTCTCAATGCCATTCTCCCAAATCATCCCACCCTCTCCTTCTCCCACAGAGTCTAAAAGACTGTTCTATACATCTGTGTCTCTTTTGCTGTCTCGCATACAGGGTTATCATTACCATCTTTTTAAATTCCATATATACGTGTTAGTATACTGTATTGGTGTTTTTCTTTCTGGCTTACTTCACTCTGTATAATAGGCTCCAGTTTCATCCACCTCATTAGAACTGATTCAAATGTATTCTTTTTAATGGCTGAGTAATACGCCATTGTGTATATGTAGCAAAGCTTTCTTATCCATTCATCTCCTGATGGACATCTAGGGTCTTTTCAAATGAGTCAGCTCTTCGCATCAGGTGGCCAAAGTATTGGAGTTTCAGCCTCAGCATCAGTCCTTCCAATGAACACCCAGGACTGATCTCCTTTAGGATGGACTGGTTGGACCTCCTTGCAGTCCAAGGGACTCTCAAGAGTCTTCTCCAACACCACAGTTCAAGAGCATCAATTCTTTGGCACTCAGCTTTCTTTATAGTCCAACTCTCACATCCATCCGTGACTACTGGAAAAACCATAGCCTTGACTAGACCAACCTTTGTTGGCAAAGTAATGTCTCTGCTTTTTAATATGCTGTCTAGGTTGGTCATAACTTTTCTTCCAAGGAGTAAGTGTCTTTCAATTTCATGGCTGCAATCACCATCTGCAGTGATTTTGGACATCACCACCCCCCCCAAATAAAGTCAGCCACTGTTTCCACTCTTTCCCCATCTATTTGCAGTGAAGTGATGGGACCAGATGCCATGATCTTTGTTTTCTGAATGTTGAGCTTTAAGCCAACTTTTTCACCCTCCTCTTTCACTTTCATCAAGAGGCTCTTTAGTTCCTCTTCACTTTCTGCCATAAGGGTGGTGTCATCTGCATATCTGAGGTTATTGACATTTCTCCCAGCAATCTTGATTCCAGCTTGTACTTTATCCAGCCCAGCGTTTCTCATGATGTACTCTGCATGTAAGTTAAATAAGCCAGGTAACGATATACAGCCTTGATGTACTCCGATATACAGCCTTGATGTACTCCTTTTTCTATTTGGAACCAGTCTGTTGTTCCATGTCCAGTTCTAACTGTTGCTTTCTGACCTGCATATAGGTTTCTCAAGAGGCAGGTCAGGTGGTCTGGTATTCCCATCTCTTTCAGAATTTTCCACAGTTTATTGTGATCCACACCGTCAAAGGTTTTCTCTCGGAAATATATCTAATTATCTAATGGCCTGTTTTGCCTATTTGTTCAAAGCACTAAGTGGATCATCATGTTCTTCATCCTCAATTCCTTTTAGGTCAGCAACTGCAGTGATCCTTGTACAGCTGGATGATGGGCAACATTTTGTTTTACAGTGCTTTTATTACAAGTTCTGATATTTAATTCATCCACATCTCTGAGGTAGGAACCAATATGTCCCTACTTTACAGATAGAGAAACTAAGGCATAAATGGGTTAGATAATAGTCTCAGCTTGGAAAAGACCCTGATGCTGGCAATGACTGAGAGCAGGAGGAGAAGTGGGTAACAGAGAATGAAATGGTTGGATGGCATCACCACCTCAATGGACATGAGTTTGAGCAAATTCCAGGAGACAGTGAATGACAGGGAAGCCTGGCGTGCTGCTGTCGTAGCCACACATTTCAGGAAACAAACTCACTCAGAAGGACAATGCAGATAGTGGGGTGCAGTTTATTATACGCGCAGGCCCAAGGCAGAGTCTCCTCTTAGCCAAGGACCTCGACCAGTTTTTATGAAAACCTTATATACCCTAAGTGTGCGTGCCCAAACCCACCTCCCCACATTCCCTGAAACTAGCCTGAACAAAGGAAAAGAAAGATATAATCAAAGTTAACCTGTGATTCATATGCCTTAAGCCTAGGTAGTTAACAATGGACAATTATCAATAGGCCTGTGGTCATACCCCAATGAGAATAAAAGAATTTATGATTCTATTCAGTTACACAGATAATTAGGGTATTCTTTTAGGCGACAAAGAGTCTAGGTACCAGCTCTGGGGCTGTTCCATTGGCTGGGGTGCGGGGGGGTCTGGTTTTCCAGTTGGTATACCATTTCCATAGATCTGGGCATATAGCTCAAAGTCCATAGTCCAGCACAAGATGGAGTCCTGCTTTCACGATGGAGCCTGTTCTGTCTGTTTCCTCCTTCACTGCAGTCCATGGGGTCGCAAAGGGTTGTACACATCTTAGTGACTGAAAAACAACAAGCTTACACAAAATGTTAATGGCAGAGCTAGGACTTAAACTGTTTCCCTGGTAGCTCAGCTAGTAAAGAATTCGCCTGCAATGCAGTTCGTTCCAGGGTCAGGAAGATCGGCTGGAAAAGGGATACGCTACCCACTCCAATATTCTTGGGCTTCCCTGGTGACTCAGGCGGTAAAATAACTGCCCGCAATGCAGGAGACCTGGGTTCAATCCCTGGCTTGGGAAGATCCCCTGGAGAAGGAAACAGCTATCCATCCACTCCAGGATTCTGGCCTAGAGAATTCCATGAACTGTATAGTCCATGGGGTTGCAAAGAGTTGGACACAACTAAGCTACCTTTTCACTTTCACTTTCTATCTGTCCACCAACGTTGCTCATAAGTGCTGTGCCATATGGATCCATACATCTTTAGTAATGAAGAGGAAGGGCATTATTTCTGTTGACCCAAAACAAATTAGTCTGCCGTATATTTCTCCAGGAAAGAGATTTATTCCAGGATCAGCAGAGAATTACAATTTAGGGTCTGCAATCACGTGAACAACAACACAAGCTGCTGCCGCCCCACCAAAGGGAAGAACACTTTTAAGAAGAAAAGGGAGTTGGGAAATCTGTAGAAAACAGAATCCATGGGTTTTCTTTGGCTGAGTCCTTGCCAGGAAAGAAGACTGGTCTTCCTATCAGCCTCTGCTAGACTCACAAGGTGTGAGAGTGCCCCCTGTCAGTATCCCAAGTCTATTTAATTGCGGTTTCTATTTATTATTAACTTTTACATTTTCCACAGAGCACAGTAGAGCTTAAGATCAAAATTTAGCCCCATAGTGAATAGGATACGGAGCCCAGAAATAAACCCATGCATCTATGGTAACAAAAAGGCAAGACCACGCAACGTTGGAAAGAGAGTCTCTTCAACAAATGGTGCTGAGAAAACTGGACAGTTACATGTAAAAAAAAAAAAAAGTAGATCATTCTTGAACACCATACACAAAAATAAGCTCAAAATAGATGGATTGAAGACCTAAATGTGAGACCAGACACTATAATACTTCTAGAGGAAAACAAAAGCAGAACACTCTGACACAAACTGCAGCAATATCTTTCTCAATCCATCGCCTAGAATAATGGAAATAAAAACAAACAAATGTGACCTACTGAAAAACTTCTGCATAACAAAGGAAACAATAAAAATGAAAAGACAACCTACAGATGGGGAGAAAATATTTGCAAATGATGTGACCAACAGGGGATTAGTCTCCAAAATTTACAAACAGCTCACGATGCTTAACAGCAGACAGAAGACCTAAACAGACATTTATCCAAATAAGAGATACTGTTATGCCCAAGTCGAGAAATCTCCCGATGACCACCAGGGAGCCGATATCCGATGAAAAAGCAAGAGAGTTTTTATTACCAAGCTCGAGCTGGGGCTCCCACCGATAACGATGCAGCAGCTACAGGGAGGAGACCCGGGTTTTGGGTTACATTGCTTATATAGGGAGTGTTCATGGAAAAAAAAAGGATTTCTAGGTAGGGGGACGTCTGATTTGTCATTTTCTTTCGAAGGGTTGTGTGTTGGTTTTTGATTGATCCCTATTACCTAGGGAGACCACGAATTCCTGAATGTTAAGTCAAGAGATTCTGGTCTGGGGTCCAATTGGCTGGTGTGTGGTGGGGTGAGGTCAGGGCTTGGATTTCCAAAGGCTCTTTTCCCGGAACCTTACAAAATGGAGGTTTTTTGGTAACAAAATGGAGTAGCTTAGATTCTTATACAGTTGGCCAAGAGGCACATGAAAAAATGTTCAACATGGCTAATTATTAGCGAAACGAAAATCAAAACTTCAATGAGATATCACCTCACACCAGCCAGAATGGCAATCATCAAAAATCCACAAACAATAAATGCTGGAGAGGGTGTGGCAAGAAGGGAATCCTCCCACAATGTTGGAAGGGATCTCCAGCCACTATGGAGAACAGTACGGAGGTCTTACAAAACAGAATGAGACTCACAGACCTAGAGAACACCTGAAAGTATCACAGCATTGTTACTCAGCTATATACACCCCAATACAAAATAAAAAGGTTAAAAAAAAAAAAAACTAGACCCATATTTATCAGAAGCATAACGCACCATCTATTCCAACATCATTATCTTAAGCTCCGGAAACTCAGAGAAGTGTGTGGGTGGGTGGGGGGTGTCTCCCCCTGCAAGATGATGAACAGCCCACCAGGCCAGAGTGGGTGGGCACTGTTTCCAAGTTTCAAGCCCACAGACTCTTCTCCCTTAGGGGAGAGAAGGGAGGAGCTTTGCCACGGCCCCGCCCCAGCCTTGCCTTTATCTCCCCGCGCACTGCCAGAGGCCTGCCAGGCATCCCACAAGGTGCGCTGCAGCGATGGGGAAGGCGAGAGGAGATGAGGCCTACTTCCAGAGGAGCAGTCTGTTCTGGGTGACTGTCATCATCGTCTCTTTTGGCTATTACACGGTAAGGACAGCGGGCCCCGAGAAAGGCTAGGCGAGGGCCTGGAGTGCTGCCTGGAGGTGCAAGATCCCACCTGGAGCCGTGGAGAGGTCGCAGGCGCAATCGCGGCTCTCGCGCGCTCTGAGCCAGGGGACTAGACCCGGGGAAGAAAACGCAGGCGCACTCGTCTGTCCTCGCCTTCCGCCTGTGTTGAGATCCTGAGAAACCAGCTGCCCACGCTTTCTCTCCCCACCCTATGACTAGGTGACTAGATCTTTCAAAATGGTGGCGAAGTCGGAGGCTGGCGGGGCTGCTGCCTCCTACTTCCGTGTCGCCAGACCCCTGCCCTCGCTGGTCACGGCGCTGGTGCTGGGATACTTCGGGGTAAGGTGTAGTACGGCGCGGCGCTTTTGTTTTGGCCCGCCAGGCTCCCGTAGAGCCAGGGGCACTGGGAAGGGGGAGGAGGGAGGTCTTGCGCTTGCGCGGCTGGCGGTTGCCTAGGTAATTGGCGTAAGCGGAAGTTCGGTGGGCTTGGCAGGTTTTCGCTTGGAAATGTTCCTGCCTTTGCGTCTCCAAGGTTAGTAGGGCTTAATCAGGTCTGAGTAGAACTAGAGGAGAAAGAGGCCAAGTTGACAGTTCTAGGCCTGCCAAGTCAAGACAGGGCTTCCAAAGCAGAATGTCTGAGGCAGTTGGAATTGCTTCGAAAATGGGGATAAACCTAAAGGTTGGGTAGAATTTAAGTGGTAAGAAGGGATAGAGAGGATGTGCATATTATGACACAGATGTAAAATCAAGAAGACAATCTCTACTGAGATAAGCAGCAACTTTTTTTTTTGAGAGACAGAATTCATTTAAAGAATACAGTGAAAGTGAAAGCTGCTCAGTCGTGTCCGAGTCTTTGCGACTCCATGGACTGTATAGAATTCTCCAGACCAGATTACTGGAGTGGGTAGCCTTTCCCTTCTCCAGGGGATCTTCCCAACCCAGGGACTGACCCCAGGTCTCCCGCATTGCAGGCGGATTCTTTACCAGCTGAGGCACAAGAAGATACCCAAAACAGTGGGTTGCAGACTACTACACTGTGGAATTCAGTAAGAACAGAAGTCAGCTAATCTGGCCACTAAGTCTGATAACCACATAGTTTCCTTAGCAGAAATCTTCCAGTGAAATGGCTTTTAGAAAATAGAATTCAGGAATTGAAGCCTGTATGGCTTGGTTCAGAGTTGCTTTGGTCTGTTATTTGTTCTTGAAACAAATCTTGAATAATCAGGATTATTTCATAGCCTTGGTTAAAAATACATTGAAATGATGTAAAAGCACTCTGGTTCTCTTTCAGTGGGTGGTCTTCTGGCCTGAGAGTATTCCTTATCAGAGCCTAGGACCCCTGGGCCCCTTCACTCAGTACTTGCTGAAGCATTATCACACCCTCGTGCATGGTTGGTAAGTAGAGCTCCAGAAATGGGATGTGGACCCCACAGCTTCAGTCTCCCTGGAGGGCCCATGGTTGCCTTCTAAAAGTGGTGCTCGTTCATATTAAAGCACTCTTCTTTTGGAGGTTTTTCTGTTAGATCTCATCAGCAGAGGATCATCACCTTAAACTAGGCTGACTTTTGTTTCAGGTATTGGCTTGCCTGGATAATTCACCTGGGAGAGTCCTTGTATGCCATTGTATTGTGCAAGTAAGTGTTTTTAATCGATCTTTGTTGCTTTTCTCTTGGTATCTCACATAAGTTAAGAGTAGCCACATTTGAATAATTCATGCGCTTGTAGGCTGAGAACACTCTCAGGATAGAGTTGAAGTCCACACCTAATACTGAGCCTCACTCAGTACTCAGAGGGAGTACTCAGTAAATAGTTAATGAGTGAATTCATTTCATTTGTATTAATGAGTCAATTAGTCATTTAATTTAGATAATTTTTTTCTTTTTTTCTTTTTTCAAAAATCTCGCTGTAGCCCCAACTAGAAGGAAAGATTAGCAGGCTACCTTCTAGTTTGAAAAAGAGCTGTACTGACCTAGCCCAATGATTCTCAACCCCTAGTTTTGCAACTGAATCATCTGAGGAGCTTTCTTAAAATTCACTTGTTTGGTTTCCAGACCCAGAGATCCTAATCTGGTAGGCCTTGCTTCAGGCACAGGAATGTGTTATTTTTTTCAAGTTCTATAGATGATTCTGGGGTGCAATGAAAGCTAAAAGTCTTATGACTAGGCCCTCCTCAGCAAATACCAGTGGCCCTCCTCAGCAAATGCCAGAAAATTAGAAAAAGCTTCTCTTTACATTTAGACTTTATGTAAGCATACACAGAAAGTAAATGGTTATAGTAATGCCAGACTGCTTTACAACTGAGTTTTTTTTCTTTGGCTCAAGATTAATTACCACCTCTGCTTTTGTGGTCTTACTTCTAAAAGTGGAAAATAAGATACTTTATTATGTTTTAATAATAAAAATAATTAATATTTCTTGGGTGCACACTATGCCAGACAACTGCTAACTGACTTAAATATATTATGTTACTCCACCTTCTGTTTTATTAAACGAGCTGGACTTTCTAGGAGAGGAGCATAAAGCAGCTTTTTTACCTTTCTCCAATCCCCCATGGATTATTGTCTGCCACCCACCCTAGCCCTGGATGAAATCTAAAGCAGGTCCACAGGTCGTTCAGTCACTATCTGATACTGTCAAGTCCAGTCAAGTTATAAAGTTATTAAAACTATGAACTTTTATCAAATTCAGTACATCTGTTCTTCAGCCAAGGCTCAGCAGGCCATCATGGGGAAGATGGTGTAACTGACGTCTTCCCTCTCATTCTAACTTTGTTCCCTGCTCAGTAGCAGTAGTTGCTTGTGGCCCCCTGGGGTGCTGGAAGTATATGTAAAGGAAGCAGGGGCGTGATCTGCCTTGTGATCAGGCGACTGGATGATGGTGAAGTTATATACCCATTGTTGATTCTTTCTCTCCAAAGGGTCCCTGGTGGATTTTTGAGAAACCACTCATCACCAGGGATCTCCCTTCCACAGTTCCCTTTGATGGCTCCTTCAACCTTAGTCAGCATGTCACTTGCAGTTCCCCCTCAGGGTTGATGATGCTTTCCTCTTACTTAGGTTTCTTCTGCCCTTTAGTTAGGCCTCCGGGGTGGGGTTGCTTTTAAGCCCATGGACACCAGTGCCCTTCCACAAGACCTGTAAGGCCCGCACTGACAGCCTCCTTATCCCTCCACTGGGATGCATCTGCAGGTGTGCGCCGTTTCCTGCACAGCCGTGGGTCCTGTAGGCAGCTCTGCTGGCATTTAAACTTGTCAGTCAGATGTTAACCCTACCCAAAAGCACAGGGGACTCTTGTCAGGCTCTCTGAATGGTTCTTTTGAAGCTGTTTTTCAGGCTGACTTGTGATAGGAGGTGCCACAGCAGCAGTGCCTCTTTCTGGAAGCCTCTGCACTTCTCAGTGACAGCTCAGCTTGGAGGTGTGCAGTCCAGCCCTTCAAATTACAGTGTTGGAGTACGTGACTCATATTTTGCAATTGGCATATGAAGCCTCTAATGAAAACAAAAAGACTCGAATTGAACACCCAGCTCTCCAGTTCTCTGAGAGGAAGTGGGAGGACAGGCATAGACAGGTTAGGGTGCTGTTCTCATGTTCCGGGCATCGTTTCTCTATGGACTAGCATGTTGCAGTGTATCACTGGTCACTGTAAATCAGAGTGAATATTCCTTTTATGAATGAACGAATACATTTAAATGAAAGAATCACTAAATGTGTTGTTGTAAGGCAGAATAAAGCAGTTTTCCTCCAATTAAAAAAAAAAATCATGAAGACATGCAGAACATTTATAGCCCTCGACCCCAAATTCCGCTGTCCAGCAATAGAAAGGAATTGATGAATTCCATTTAACTAGACATAAGATTGGACTGGATGTTTGATTTTATAGCCACTATAAATATATATATACACACACACACACACACACACATATAGACACAAACTCTTCTATAATTTTTCCTATTGTCATATATGCCTATTTTCCCCTGTCTATGCATGTAAATTGAACTCATTCATTAGTACATAATATTATATAGATGTGTCCTAATGTATTTAACAAATCTTCCTTCTGATGGACTTTTAAACCTCTAGCTTTTCTAAACTGTTATAAATAATTCTGTGTGAATGAATTTCTTGTATGTCCTGGCCCACTGTGATATATCTTTCACCTTTTCATTGTTTGGTGGTAGAATCTATGAATATAGTTGATGCTTGTCTACTGACCTCATAGCCAGTGACCTTGGTAAATTCATTTTTAGTTCTAATAGTTTATCTGTTCATCTAATTATTCATCATTAATGATTTAAAAGATTCCTTTACATTTCCTAGGTACCTGGTGGCCTATAGAAATAGACAGTTTTATTTCTTTCTTTCAACTCCATATACCTTTTAAGTCTCCTTCACTGCACTAGCTAGTAATGAAAGGTTGTTGCTGAGCAGTGAAGAGCCACCGGAATTCTTGGCTTCCGGAGGAGAAGAATTCAACTGGGGTCAGTGATAAGGCTTACTCGCTCAGAGGCTTTATTTGTGTGTAATAAAGTTTTGTTAAAGTATAAAAGAGATAGAGAAAGCTTCTGATATAGACATCAGAAGGAAGCAGAAAGAGTGCCCCTTGCTAGCCTTTAGCAGTAAGTTATAGACCTATTAGCAAGCTGTTAATCAGAGAAAGGAGATGTCTCAAAATTCAGAGTGGCACCAGGCCCTCACCCACACATGCATTTTGACATAACATTGGCACCAGGTGAGTCATCCCAGGCCATAAAATGATTGACATGAATCTTGAAGAAAGGCAGGTTTCCAAGTAAATATATAGTTTCACTAATATAGATTAGGAGAACAATGTATGAGTAAAACATACAGGTTTGTTGAGCCCTTATTGGTTATGGAACCAGATGCCATGATCTTAGTTTTCTGAATGTTTCTGAATGTTGAGTTTTAAGCCAACTTTTTCATCTGGTCCCATCACTTCATGGCAAATAGATGAGGAACCAGTGGAAACAGTGACAGACTTTATTTTGGGGGCTCCAAAATCACTGCAGATAGTGATTGCAGCCATGAAATTAAAAGATGCTTTCTCCTTGGAAGAAAAGCTATGACCAACCTAGACAACATATTAAAAAGCAAAGACATTACTCTGCCAACAAAGGTCCATTTAGTCAAAACTATGGTTTTTCCAGTAGTCATGTATAGATGTGAGAGTTGGACTATAAAGAAAGCTGAGCGCTGAAGAATTGATGCTTTTGAACTGTGGTGTTGGAGAAGACTCTTGAGAGTCCCTTGGACTGTAAGGAAATCCAGCCAGTCCATCTAAAGGAAATCAGTCCTGAATACTTTGGAAGGACTGATGTTGAAGCTGAAACTCCAATACTTTGGCCATGTGGTGCGAAGAACTGACTCACTTGAAAAGACCCTGATGCTGGGAAAGATTGAAGGCAGGAGAAGGGACGACTGAGGATGAAATAGTTGGATGGCATCACCGACTCAACCGACATGAGTCTGAATAAACTCTGGGAGTTGGTGATGGACAGGGAGGCTTGGCATACAGCAGTCCGTGGGGTCTCAAAGAGTCGGACATGACTGAGTGAACTATCAGTTCTGAGTCTTAAGCAGAACCGACTTGAAGAAAGACAGAGTCTAGGGTAAATACATTGGAGAAGGCGATGGCACCCCACTCCAGTAGTCTTGCCTGGAAAATCCCATGGATGGAGGAGCCTGGAGGCTGCAGTCCATGGGGTCGCGAAGAGTCGGACGACTGGCGACTTCACCACTTTCACTCACGCAATGGAGAAGGAAATGGCACCCCACCCAGTACTCTTGCCTGGAAACCCATGGATGGAGGAGCCTGGAAGGCTATAGTCCATGGGGTCACAAAGAGTCAGACATGACTGAGCCGACTTCACTTTCACTTTTCACTTTCACGCATTGGAGAAGGAAATGGCATCCCACTCCAGTGTTCTTGCCTGGAGAATCCCAGGGACGGGGGAGTCTGGTGGGCTGCCGTCTGTGGGGTTGCACAGTTGGACACAACTGAAGCGACTTAGCAGCAGCAGCGGCAGGGTAAATACATAGTTCATTGACATAGCTTAAGACAAACATTTCCATCAGAAAAATGCATTGGTTAGCTCAAAGTTTGAGAAAAGTTAAGTTTAGGTGGAACCAGGTGTCCTCATGGCAACACAGAATTTTAAGAGAAACCTCTTTTTAAATGTGTATAGAGAAGGGGAAAGAATATAACACTAGTAGTTTGTTTCCTGGCCGTTTAAGAGAGAGAGAAAAAATGTCTGACACTTGTAGCCTATTTCCTCTGTTTGGAGGCCCCTGGCCTTCCTGCCTGTTACCCTCTCAGTAACCCAGTTCATTGTCAACTCAAAGTGGTAATAGTAGGCATCCTGGCCTTGTCAACTTTCAACACTCTCTGCCTCATCTTTTTCTAGAGTTGTATAGATCTTCTCTATCAGATTAAAGTTCTGTTCTCTAAGTTTTCTAAGAACTTGTATTAAGAGTGGATGTTGAAATTTATCAAATGTTTTTTCTGCATTTTTTATGATCATACAATTTTTTTCCTTTAATCTGTTAGTATAGAAAATTATATTGTTTTTACATTAAAAAAATATATGAGACTTATTTATATAAAGATGAAACTGTAGCAAGTCAGTCACTTGAACTGGGCCATTTTCTTCTGACCTTGGTGTTAAGCAGTTTAGTTTGAATGGGTATATAAACAGTATTTATTATTTCCATGTGCCAGACCCTTTACTAACCACTTTGTGTAACTTATCTCAAGGTGAGATAAATACTATTATTCCTATTTTTATAATGAGAAAACTGAGAGTGAGGTAGTGACTGGTCCAAGATCATGCTGGTAGTTGGCCAAGCTAGGGTTTGTTTTTTGTAGTTGCTAAATCATGTCCAACTCTTTTGTGACTCCACAGATGGTAGCCCGCTAGGCTCCTCTGTCCAGGGGGTTTTCCAAGCAAGAATAGTGGAGTGGCTTTCCATTTCCTTCTCCAGGGGATCTTCCCAACCCAGGGATTGAACCTGGGTCTCCCGCAGGGGCAGCACTGAGCCACCAGGGAAGCCCAAGCTAGGCTTTACCTCTAATCTGTTTTCAAAACACTCGCTTTGAAGCCATCCCAGTGATTTTTAACCCTATATGCTCATCAAATCATGTGAGAAATAGTTTCATAATATCATCCCCTAGGCAGTAGCCAGACTTTCTCAGGGAGGAGTGTATCCTCCTAAATGCATAAGGAAAACTAAAGTAAACGAACTAAGAATTCAAGTTAAGAAGTGGGAGGAAAGTGCAAAATAAACCCAATGAAAGTAGGTAGAAGTAATGCATTTTTAAAAAATGACTCCTGTGAAACCATAACACTAAGATTCTGATGGATAGATTTTCTCTTTTCTCTTTTTAGGTCTAAAGGCATCACGAATACTTGGACCCAGCTGCTCTGGTTCCTACAGACGTTCCTTTTGGGATGGCATCTCTCTATTACTTGATTGCTTTTAGACCAAAACGCCAAAAACAAACTTAAAGAAGATAACCAAAAAAATTAATCACTTTAGTGTACACTTGAAACTAATATAATATTTTTATAACCAACTATACTTCAGTTTTTAAAAAATTAATTAATTAATTAAAAAGAGAGAGAAAATATAGCATATAAAGTTCCTAGGGGCAGAAAAGAAGATATTCCAAAGCTTTCCCTGTACTTTGATACTCAGCCTCATCTTTTTTGAGAGGTGCTATGTCTACTTGATCTTCCTACTTTTTAGAAAGTTAAGGCCCTCTAGTTATTCATGATTCCCTCATCAGCTCTAGATAAAGTTGAGTAGATAGTAGAACAAGATTTTAGCTTTCTATTACGCAGACTAATGTATCTGGCAAAGCGCTCCCAGCTACCTTCCTGTGGTCCTTGGCTGCACTGACATTCTCCCTGTCACCTACGCTAAGCCCCATACTAAGTTTGAGATACCCTTGCTCACACCTTCTGATTAAAACACCTTACCCTTACCACCCTTACCTTTACCATCTTATCAGCTCTCCTTTCCTCCAATTGTTTTCTACCCACTTGGGCCAAAATAGAATGAGGCCTCCACAGCACATAATTCCACCCAGTTATTAGACACCTGTGAGGCACACCTTTGAGGCAAGATCTTCTCCTCTCAGGCTCCCATTTCACATTACAGAGAAAGATAAGGAAGACAAACGAGTGCCTGGAATGGGGTGGGCTGAGCAGGGACACAGAGGACATGCTAGGGATCCAGGAGAGGATTGGAGAATGCCTTTTCTGCCCTCCCAGCCACAAGTGATGTCCCCTCCCACTTGGCCCTCCGGCACAGTGCTCTGGAGCGTGGGTCTGACGGCCACTTTCGGGTCAGGACCGCAGCTTAGACAGCTTCGTCTTTAATCCTAACCCTGTCCCAGCGCCTCACACAGTGTTTACTCTGATTTCACTTTGCGCCAGTTTGGCAGCATTCCAATTTTTATCTGAAACCTGCAGGACCTGTTCAGTGTGCACCTGTCTCAGAGGAAAGCACAGGACTGCCCTTGACTCCAACCTTTCTGTGGGTCTCCTACAGTGTGGGGAACCTGTATCTTTCCACCATTCCCTATTAATTACTTTTCTCCAGACTTTGAAGATGTGCCCCTCCTATTCTAGAGAGTCTAGCTCTTGGTTCTCCAGCTAATGACTGCCTCTCTCATTCACCTGGCTGTCTCTTATGACTATTAACTGGTTGGGGCAGAAGGGTTATTGACTGTTGCCTCTAGGAGATCGTAGGGTTCCTTTCCTGAAGGTCCCCTGCTTGCAGGTTCACTAGGAACTAGACCTTATTTTTTTTCCATGACACAGTACATCATGTTATTTGTTTTAAACTAATGTTGGTGAGAAACAGATCCCTCTCCCCGCTCCCCCAAAAAGAGGCTCCAGGTAAAACCATAGCCATGAAAGATGGTAGACTATGAATTGCTTTTGGTGGAGAGTGACTTCTGCACAAAAATCCGGGTCTTTCCCACTGCTTCTTTTGTGATTGAGGGGTTATTAATGGTTTCAAGGATAATATGGCAGATTACTGAATAAAATGTGAATTGTATCTCCAATTAAATGCTTTTCTGGTATGTCAGTTTTTTATTCACTGCCACACATTTGATACCTCTTTCTCCAACTGACTCTATTCTGGAACTATTTGTAACAGGGTTTTGTTTGTTTTTCCACTGAAAACAAAATGCAGGGGATTTCCTGGCCATCCAGTGGCTAAGACTCTACCCTCTCAATGGGCCTCTATGCAGGAGGCCCAGGTTCGATCCCTGGTCACGGAACTAGATCCTACATGCCACAACTAAGATCCTTGCTTACGTTTCAAGAGCTGCCTGTAGTCCACATAACTCCTCCACATATACCAAGTCGTGGGTGGATATGAGCATCTCCTTTCACTGCAGGATGGGCCTCCTTTTGTTTCTATTACGTTTCAGTTTGATACAGTCTATGCAGCAAGTAAATGGAGTACTGTTTTTAAAGGCAGAAAGTCTAAAACATGTACTCTTATCTTGGGTATTATCCTGGCTTAGAGCAAAACATATCATAGCAAATGGTGTGGATGGTTGATTTTTTTGGACCCATAAGCCACATCCTATGGGGTGAAGTAACAGAGGCCAGGCTAACTGGATCTCATGTTCCTCCCCCTCCCTCTCCCACAGCCCAGGAGTTTGGGAGTAAGTCTGTGAAGCAGACAAGAAACATAGAGACCTTGGGCTTGTGCTGCAGTTACAGTGGTTATATGGGAGGAGCACCCATGTGCAATTGGGATAAGAAAAGGCCAAGCACGTTGGAAGCAACCATGGAGGGCAACTAGACTAAAACCACAGAAATACCAGCAGTAAGTAGAGTTTGGAAGAACAAAAAGAAAGGACCAACGGAAGGAACAAAAAACAAAACTAATGACTTTGTTACCAAAATCGCGGCTCCGTGTCCACCAATGCCAAAAAGAAACAGAGAAAGAGTTTGGAGGAAATAGAAAAGAGCAGGTCAGTTCAGTTCAGTCGCTCAGTCGTGTCTGACTCTGCAACCCCATGAATCACAGCACACCAGGCCTCCCTGTCCATCACCATCCCCCAGAGTTCACTCAGACTCACGTCCATCGAGTCCGTGATGCCATCCAGCCATCTCATCCTCTGTCGTCCTCCTTCTCCTCCTGCCCCCAATCCCTCCCAGCATCAGAGTCTTTTCCAATGAGTCAGCTCTTCACATGAGGTGGCCAAAGTACTGGAGTTTCAGCTTTAGCATCATTCCTTCCAAAGAAATCCCAGGGCTGATCTCCTTCAGAATGGACTGGTTGGGTCTCCTTGCAGTCCAAGTGACTCTCAAGAGTCTTCTCCAACACCACAGTTCAAAAGCATCAATTCTTCGGCGCTCAGCCTTCTTCACAGTCCAACTCTCACATCCATACATGACCACAGGAAAAACCATAGCCTTGACTAGACGGACCTTAGTCGGCAAAGTAATGTCTCTGCTTTTGAATATACTATCTAGGTTGGTCATAACTTTCCTTCCAAGGAGTAAGCATCTTCTAATTTCAGAAAAGAGCAGCTTTATTATTTTTGCCAGGCTAAAGGGAAGCACAGCAGGATAGCACCTCAAGAACAGTGCCCTATCCTTCTCAGGAAGAGGGAGAGGTTTTATATCCTCTAGAAGGTCTTTTTTTTTTTCTCTTGCGAAGTCTCAGAATGGCCACAGCTGGCATCAGACAATTCAGCAACCAGGACTTGTCTCCTGAAGTTATCGGCCATTTTTTCTTAAATGCAGAATGCTACAGGAGAGTGTTGGAGAAGGAAATGGCAACCCATTCCAGTATTCTTGCCTGGAGAATTCCACAGACAAAGAAGCCTGGGGGTGGGGGTGGGGAGTAGACTACAGTCCATGGGGTCGCAAAGAGTCGGACACGACTGAGCGACTAACACACGCACACAGAAGTATAGGGAGGAAAGTATGCTAGGTGCAGAGTGTAATCTGTACGGAGTCAGAGAGAGTAATAAGCTCTGTGAAGGACAAGTCCAGTTACAATCGTTTGTTGCTAGTAACAGCTAAAGAATAATGAAGATTGTTTAACTCTTGTAGGCTTGTTTGGCTGGTATATGCCAAAGGCTGTTCACTCATTTCTGTTTTTGCTGCAACAACCTCACAACTTAAAAACAGGCCACATTTATAAACTAACACGTGTTTATGACTCCATGCAATCCAAGTCCAAACATATTTTATAAGCCATGGTTTTAAAACAAATCTTGAGGTTATATTCCAGATGTGTAAAGAAGTTCTTTACCAAAACAACTTACCATTTAGGGGCCTATATGTATTTACATGAAGGGCATGAAAGCACCAAAGAGACACTGGAGAACTTGCCTTTGAGGTTAGAGTACAGAGCGCAATTACATCATGAGAATTAGCCAGGGCCCTTGCTTGAACCTTGTTAATCAAAGCTCTTAGTTGAACAATTTGGCTTATAAAAATATATAAATATTTTTCCTTCCCTTCTTTACAAACAAAAAAATCTAGTACAGTCAATTAATATATGAATCTATGAGACCCTTCTCTCTGGAAGGCTCCTTGTCCATACTGAATTGGAAATTATAGTTCCTTTTTCTGTCAGGGTTAGACAACGAGAGTTTACTTATGATTTCACATTTCTCTTTATTTATGATGATTTACACAGTGGACACTTAAAAACCTTATCCAAAATATTGCATTTGTAATTCTATCAACAAACATTTTAAGATGGCTCTTAAGCTTTCTGAATAGGTTTGAGTTATACTGGTTCCCCTCCTCCCAGGTGGCTCAGATGGTGAAGCGTCTGCCTACAAGGCAGGAGACCAGAGTTCAATCCCAGGGTCAGGAAGATCCCCAGAGAAGGAAATGGCAACCCACTCCAGTATTCTTCCCTGGAGAATCCCATGGACAGAGGAGTCTGGTGGGCTACATACAGTCCATGGGGTCGCAAAGAGTCGGACACGACTGAGTGATTTCATTCATTCATTCATACTGGTTACCTCATTTCTGTTTATAGAAAGATATAAGGTTGGATTAGGGAAAATACTTTTGCATGCTAAAACTATTCAGAGAAATATTCATGAAGAATTTTTACTTTTTCCTTTACCAACACAATGCACTAGATATTTGTAGTAAATAAAAATTACTCAATATAAATTGTCACTAAAATCAAAGTTTTGACATTGCTGTAAATGAAAGAGAGGAATGACATCTATAATATAAAGTAGGAAAGTGTTCCCTGAACCTGGAGCATGGAGGGACCACGCTCAAAACTAGTCATCCGAATTCACTTAAAAAAACTTATCAAACAAGAATAACTGAAATGCCATGCCTGGTTAGTGTGTTCATTATATTTTTATATCTAAAATCACCATGCATACTAATGCTACATTCAGCACACAGTTAATAATCAAAAAGTGTTCTACCATCCCCTGAGACTGAAGTTGGGGTTCACCTGGCTCTAGACATGATTTTAGGCAAGTTTGTCACCTTCCTGGACTTCAGTTTCATCATTGAATATGAATAACTTTAAATTGTGGCTGGGATGAAAATAAAATAATAAATTTAAATGAAATCATCTATGTAAAGCAACATTGTAAACTATAACATTAAACAAGAGTATAGTTTTTGCTTGAAGATTGGTCATGGCTGATGAAATACGCTACGTTTCTCAAATTTGACTGTGCAGATGGATTCCATGAGGTCTTGTGAAAATGCAGGCTCTGATCTAGTGAGTATGGAGCGGGTCCAAGACTCCACATGTCTAGCAAGCTCCCTGGTGATCTGTAGACCACTTTGAGTAGTTTTAGAGAAATTTTAGAATAAGAATCCATGTGGTTTGACCCTGATTTCTTGATATCTGGGGATGGTTCTATACATGACAACATGTTTGTGTCAATAATGAGTGAGTGAGTGATTGAAGTCGCTCAGTCGTGTCCGACTCTCTGCGACCCCATGGACTGTAGCCCACCAGGCTCCTCCCTCCATGGGATTCTCCAGGCAAGAGACTGGAGTGGGTTGCCAGAACACTTTCATTAGCCTACAGTTGGGCAAAGTCATCTAGTACAAAGCCTATTTTATAATACAGTGTTGAATATATCATGTAATTTGTTGAACACTGTACTGAATGGTTGTGTGAATACTTGTAAGTATGCCCATTGTTTACCCTAGTGATGGTGTGGCTGACAGGGAGCTGAAGCTGCTGCCATTGCCCAGCAAAACCAGCAAACTAGGAGTTACCAGAGAGGAGAGGGTTGGGAAGAAGGGCAAAATAGATAAGAGGCTTAAGAGGTACACACTTGAAGGGACAAAATAGATGCTAACAGGGTTGTAATGTACAGCACAGAGAATGTAGTCAATATTTCATAATAACTTTGTATGGAATATAATCTATAAAAATATTGAATGACTCTTGTACACCTGAAACTAATAAAATATTATAAGTCAATCATACTTAAATTTGTTTTAAAAAGAACTAAATTTTGAAAAACTTTCCACTTTTTAACTCTCTGGAGATCCAACCAGTCCATTCTGAAGGAGATCAGCCCTGGGATTTCTTTGGAAGGAATGATGCTAAAGCTGAAACGCCAGTACTTTGGCCACCTCATGCGAAGAGTTGACTCATTGGAAAAGATTTTGATGCTGGGAGGGATTGGGGGCAGGAGGAGAAGGGGACGACAGAGGATGAGATGGCTGGATGGCATCACTGACTCGATGGACGTGAATCTGAGTGAACTCCGGGAGTTGGTCATGGACAGGGAGGCCTGGTGTGCTGCAGTTCATGGGGTCGCAAAGAGCCGGACACGACTGAGCAACTGAACTGAACTGAGAGTCCTCTAAATCTCAATGAACTAGAATTACTCACACTGATACAACCACAGAAAACCCAAGTTGCATTAACCTTAACTTTCCTACTACTAGGAAATGAAATCACCCAAAAAGATAAATCTGATAAAGAGAAAAGAGGCAAAGATAACGCTTCCTAAGAGGGAACCTTGCAGGAATTCTACTTTCCAAGGGAAAGGTAACAACATAGCAACCCTCTGAGAGAACTGATAGATTACTGTTGTTGTTCAGTCACTCAGTCATGTCTGACTCTTTGGGCCCCCATGGACTGTAGCACTCCAGGCTTCCCTGTCCTTCACCATATCCCTGAGTTTGCTCAAACTCCTGTCCATCGAGTTGGTGATGCCATCCAACCATCTTGTCCTCTGTCATCCCCTTCTCCTCCTGCCTTCAATCTTTCCCAGCATCAGTGTCCTTTCCACTTAGTCAGCTTTTTGCATCAGGTGGCTAAAATATTGGAGCTTCAGCATCAGTAATTCCAATGAATAGTCAGGGTTGATTTCCTTTAGGATTGACTGCGTTGACCTCCTTGCAGTGCAAGGGACTCTCAAGAGTCTTCTCAAACAACCACAATTCAGAAACATCAATTCTTCGGTGCTCAGCCTTCTTTATGGTTCAACTCTCACATCCATACATGACTACTATGGATAGCCATAGACTACTATGGTTTATCCATATGAAAACCACAGCTTTGACTATACAGACCTTGGTCAGTATTGTAAGGTCTTTGCTTTTGATACACTGTCTAGGTTTATCATAGCTTTTCTTCCAAGGAGCAAACATCTTTTAATTTCATGGCTACAATCTCCATCTGCAGTGATTTTAGAGCCCAAGAAACTAAAATCTTTCACTGTGTCCATTACTTCCCCATCTATTTGCCATGAAGTGATGGGACCAGAAAACATTTGTTTTCTGAATGTTGAGTTTTCAGCCAGCTGTTCCACTCTTCTCTTTCACCTTCATCAAGAGGCTCTTTAGTTCTTCTTCGCTTTCTGCCATAAGGGTGGTGTCATCTGCATATGAGTGTACTGGTATTTCTCTTGGCAATCTTGATTCCAGGCTGTGCTTTATCCAGCCTGGCATTTCACATGATGTACTCTGCTTAGGAGTTAAATAAGCAGGGTGACAATATATAGCCTTGACGTACTCCTTTCCCAAGTTGGAACTTGTCCATTATTCCATATCTGGTTATAACTGTTGCTTCCTGACCTGCATACAGATTTCTCAAGGAGGTAGGTCTGGTATTCCTATCTCTTTATGAATTTTCCATAGTTTTTTGTGATCCACACAAAGGCTTTGGCATAGTCAGTAAAGCCAAAGTAGATGTTTTTCTGAAATCCTCTTTGCTTTTTCTATGATCCAACAGATGTTGGCAATTTGACCTCTGGTTTCTCTGCCTTTTCTAAATCCAGCTTGTACACCTGGAAGTTCTTAGTTCACATATTGCTGAAGCCTAGCTTAGAGGATCTTGAGCATGATCTTGCTAGCATGTGAAATGAGTGCAATTGTGCAGCAGTTTGAACATTCTTTGGCATTGCCTTTCTTTGCGATTAGAATGAAAGGTGACATTTTCCAGTCCTGTGGCCACTGCTGAGTTTTCCAAACTTGCTGGCATACTGAGTGCAGCACTTACACAGCATCATCTTTTAGAAACTGAAATAGCTCAGCTGGAATTCCATCACTTCTACTAGCTTTATCTGTAGTGATGCTTCCTAGGGAGCACTTGACTTCACACTCCAGGATGTCTGGCTCTAGGTGACTGGTCACACCATCATGGTTATCCAAGTCATTAAGATCTTTTTGTATAGTTCTTCTGTGTATTCTTGTCACCTCTGCTCAATATCTTCTGGTTCTGTTAGATCCATACCATTCCTTTATTGTGCCCATCTTTACATGAAATGTTCCCTTGGTGTCTCATTTTCTTGAAAATATCTCCAGTCTTGCCCATTCTATTGCCTTCCTCCACTTCTTTGCACTGTTTATTGAAACATGTATACTATCATGTAAGAAACGAAGTGCCAGTCTATGTTCATTACAGGATACAGGATGCTTGGGGCTGGAGCACGGGGATGATCCAGAGAGATGATATGGGGTGGGAGGTGGGAGGGGTTTCAGGATTGGGAGCTCGTGTACACCTGTGGCTGATTCATGTCAATGTATGGCAAAACCAATACAGTATTGTAACGTAGAATAAAGTAAAAATAAAAATTAAAAAAAAAGATGCCATAAATTAAAAAAAAAGAAGAAGAAGGCTTCTTATATCTCCAAGCTATTCTTTGGAACTCTGCATTCAGATGGGTATATCTTTCCTTTTCTCCTTTGCCTTTTGCTTCTCTTCTTTTCTCAGTTATTTGTAAGGCTTCCTCAGACAACTATTTTTACCTTTTTGTATTTCTGTTTCTTGGGGATGGTTTTGATCACTGCCTCTTGTACAATGTTAGGAAACTCTGTCCATGGTTCTTCAGGCACTCTATTAGATTTAATCCCTTGAATCTATTTGTCACTTCCACTGTATAATCATAAGGGATTTGATTCAGGTCACTGACAGATAGCAAGTCACATTTCCATCTATCTGTAATTGCTATGCATGTTTCTACTTCAGAGCGAATCATCAGGGTGTACTGTCACTCCCTTGGCCTTTGAGTGGCAGCTCTCTTTAAACTGTCACCTAGTACTTACTAGCTATATTAGTGATAACTTGGATAAATTTCATGCCTTTAAATCCCAGTGTCTACTCCCTTCTTATCTTCTTTCCTTTTATCCCCAACACCCCTAATGCCCCCACATCCAGGCAACATTCCAACTTGTTTGCTGCACCTGTTCTCCAAAATGTACATTGTTGTTTTGTGAGCACGTATTTCTGATTTAAATGAAAAGTTGTATATACGTATACACACACACACACACACAGGACTTAAATACCCAGTCATGTTGCTATATGTCAACTGCTATTAAACTTAGGCATCTTGAGAAGAACTCCCAGAACTGTGAGTTTGGTAACTTAATCTAATTTTCATTTAATTCTTGACTATTTGCCACAAGATTGCTGACTTGCCCACGTTCCTGTTGCTCCCTTGGAAGAGGAAGCCAATTGGAACCTGCAAGATTTGCGAGCAAGACAGGAAACGATAGAAAAAGGCTGGCCAGCTAGGACAGCTTATCTTGGATGCCTCCAACAAGCTGTCTTAACTTTGATTAGCTTCGCTAGAAGCGTTCAACTACACAGGGAATGAGATCAAATGATGTTTGTAAGCCACTCCTAATCAGAATCTCTTCATGAATCACAGCCTTGTCGTGGTGAAGGGGCTTGTGTAACTCAATGAAGCCACGAACCACGCTGAGCAGGGCCACCCAAGACGGAAAGGTCAGAGTGAAAAGTTATGACAAAATGTGGTCCACTGGAAGAGGAAATAGCAACCCACTCCACTGTTCTTGCCAGGAGAACCCCATGAACTGAATGAAAAAAACCAAAAGCTATGACACTGAAAGATAAGATACCCCTCCCACCCCACTCCCACCAGGTCGTAAGGTATCCAATATACTACTGGGGCAGAGCAGAGCGCAATTACAAATAGCTCCAGAAAGAATGAAGTGGCTGGGCCAAAGCAGAAATGACGCTCAGTTGTGGACGTGTCTGGTGGTGGTTAAAATAAAGTCGAATGCTATAAAGAACAACACTGCATAGGAACCTGGAATGTTAGGTACAGAGGAGCCTAGCATGCTGCAGTCCATGGTGTTGCAAAGAGTCAAACACAACTTAGTGACTGAACAACAATCAGAATGTTGTAAGGGACTGCAGAAATCTTCAGAAAGACACCCGCTGCACATACACACACCCTCATTTGACACTGGGAGAAATCAAGTGCCTACAAAGGAAGGTAACCACCAATGTCACACCATCAATCTGGTGGCAGACCCAGGTCTCTGACTCCTTGATATTTCACCAAGCTGCCTGTCAGCAGAACTGCCAAAGTAATGCTCTCAACAGCATGGCTCACCTCCCAAATATTTTACAAATATCATCCAAGAAAGATGCATTAAGAGTGAGAATATTTTCCATCACTGTTGTTAGAGGCCCTAAACCCCTACATCCTGTTCATGTTACTGGCGCCTGCCTTTGATATTGTATCCATAGCAATGTACAAATACTGTAAACATCTGCAGACCTAGGGGATGTTCTTGCCATTGGTTAAAGGTACAGCAATAATATGTTGCACATGTACACTGAAAAGGGGTATTTATAGCACTTATGAAGCTTTAACATCTGCACAGCTTAAGAACTGGCTGGGCTTGTGTTCTGAATATTACAGAACATTTCCTAGGAAACTGAAAATAAATATATTACAAAATTTCCATTTTGAAATACATGTAGTATTGTCCTGGCATCCTGTAATGAATGTTGCAAAACACACTGTAGATATTATTAACTAAAGTACAGATCTTGTTCAAATTTCACAAAATTTTATGCTCGTGTCCATTATTTGTTTTTATACTTTATTTGGTATTCCACATTGTATTTAGTTGCCTTGAGCAGCTTCAGCTGCATGCGACAAGTTCTGATAAACTGTCTTTTCATTTTTAATCTGTTACAAATATTTTCTAATTTTCCTTGTTATGGCTTCTTAGATACACCATCATTTAAAGTGGACACTTCACTTCCAATACATGGGGCTTTTGAAGTATCTTTAATATTAATTTCTCATTTAAATGCTTTCTTCTCTGTAATCACCCTTTGCGTTTTTGCAGTCTTTTAATTTTATTGAGGTTTTCAATGACTAAGTCAAAGATCTCTCTTGGTAACTATGACACTACACTTGAAAATATGCTGGCTATTTTCAAATATCTTTTCATATTAATTTTTAACATAATTCCACAGTCATAAGAGAACAGACTCTGTATGATTTCAATACCTTTAGACTATGAAAGTTTTGTATTATGTCCCTGGATATGTCCCAGTGTCTCCTGGTTTATAGTCTATGGGAGCTTGAATAGAATTTGCATCCTCCTACTGTGTGAAAATTATATAAATCTTAATTATGTTGAATTGGTTCATAATGCTTTTCAGGTCTACTACATCCTTCTACTTTTCTATTTGTTCTATTAATTTATGAAAGTTTGGTATTGAAACTCCAACTAAAAATCTTGATTTATCTACTAAAAATAACTGTAATAAGTAGTGGAACTATATGTAACTTGGTTTGTATTTTCAAGTCTCCTGTAAATGTGTTATCATGCTTTCATAATTTAAAAAATAAAGAAGGAAGAAAGTTTTTAAAAAGGAAGAATGTTGTCTGCTCAGGAGTTCTGGTTAATGCATCACATCACAAACTAAAGAGGAGGGAGGAGACCCCAACAGGTAAAGGACATTTTTATGCTTGTGTTTCCTGTCTTGCCATAAAGTATGGATTTCATTTCCTCCTATCTATACAGTGGAAACACTACGTAAGAGAGTGCTGTGTGTCTCTTCTCTGCTTGGTGGTCGGTAACGTCATGCTGATGGCTTCAAATTGTCCACAACAGGAATATGTATGAAGAAGGAATTCATAGGGCCTGGACTCCATCTTAGGCCTGTTCATACTGATCATCATAAAATTTTCTGTATCTATTGGAGTGTAACCTTGGGTGGGCCGGAAGAGCAAGAGAGAGAGAGAACTCAATTATTCCCTCAGGTCTGGGCGGAAGACAAACCCTCTCTCCCCGCCAGGCTGGCTAAACATCAAGTCCTGGCGATAACTGAACTCAAACCAGGCACCGTTCCGGTTAGAAAGCACCGGTATCCGATACCAACAGAGGCCTGGGCCGGCATACTGCCCCACATCAATAGATTGAAACAAGCGGGCATTCTAGTAGAGTGCCAGCTGGCTTTGAATAAGGCGATCCTACCAGTCAGAAGGAAGGGAGGACAGGGCTATAAGCCTGTACAGGATCTCAGGCTAGTCAACCAGGGGTGATTTGACACCCCTATACCTACACCCCTATACCTTACTTGGCCTCCTCCCGCCGAGGACTAAAGTTTATACTCGCCTAGCTCTCAAGGACGGCTTCTTCTGCGTATGCCTCGTCCCAGCATCACAGCCCATCTTTGCCTTTGAATGGGAAGATCCAGTCAGGGGCACCAAGCAACAGCTCATCTGGACTCACCCACAAGGGCTTAAGAACTCCCCAGCCATCTTTGGGGAAGCCTTGGCTTCTGACCTGAACTCATTCCATCTGGAAAAGTATGGACGTTGGCTCCTACAATATGGGGATGACCTGCTGCTGGCTGCTGACACCAAGGAAAAATGCTGGAAAGGGACAAAAGCACTGCTCCAGCTGCTGATGGAAGCAGGTTACTGGGTGTTGAAGAAGGCACAGATCTGCAAGGAGGAGGTAAGGTATCTGGGGTTTGTTTTAAAGAAGGACACAAGGTCCCAGACCCTAGTTGGGTCCTATATACTGATGGCACCAGCCTAATAAAACAAGGACAACGGCTGTCAGGTTAGCCAAAGTGGAAGGGGGCCATCAAGACTGAAAAGGGATGGTGAGAATTGCCAAGTGACAAATGATTGGTACCAGAGGAGATGGCACTCAATCTGGTAAGCCAAATACACCAAGTGACCCACCTAGGCCATGCTGCCTTCCCACAGGTTAATGCTGCCTCTTGGGTATTCAGACAAAAACCTCCAGGTATTCAGCTGAAAGGCACACTGCCCTCTGAACACCTGGGAGTGGACTTCACTGAAATGAAACCTCACTGACACTACCATTACCTGCTGGTCATGGTATGTACGTTCTTGGGATGGGTAGAAGCTTTTCCTACCGGGACTGAAAAAGCATCAGAAGTAGCCCGGTGCCTGCTCAGGGAAATAGTTCCCAGATTTGGACTTCCTAAGTTCATGGGGTCGCTAAAAGTCAGACATGACTGAGTGACTTCCCTTTCACTTTTCACTTTCATGCTTTGGAGAAGGAAATGCCAACCCACTCCAGTGTTCTTGTCTGGAGAATCCCAGGGACTGGGGAGCCTGGTGGGCTGCCGTCTATGGGGTCACACAGAGTCGGACACGACTGAAGTGACTTAGCAGCAGCAGCAGCAACCAGCATTGGTTCAGACAATGACCCAGCTTTTGTAGCTGATTTAGTACAACAAGTAAGCAAAACTTTAAACGTCAAATAGAAACTGCACACTGCATATAGGCCCAGAGTTCTGAAATGGTGGAATGAACCAAGTGGACATTAAAAAGACTCTCCAAGAGAATCATAGAGACTGACTGCTCCTGGGTGGACTTGTTTCTGGTGGCTCTGCTCAGACTCAGGATGACCCCACGGTCCCAAGGCTATTCTCCATACGAAATTATGTGTGGCAGGCTCCCTCCCATAACAAAACAGGTTCAGCAAATTTGCCTCAGGCAAGGGAGTATAGGATTTCATAGCAGATGGAATTGGGTAAGGTAATAAATCGGGTAACTAAGTTTGTACAAGAAAGGGTGCCGTTCCCCCTTGGTGAACAGATTCATGAGTTACGCTTGGTGACCAAGTATGGGTCAAAGACTGGAAACATAATTTGCTAGCCCCTTGGTGAAAGAGCCCTTATGTTATTCTAACTACCCCTACTGCAGGTAAAATTGCAGGTATTGTCCTTGGGATCCCTCATACGAGGGTGAAGAGAACAAACCACAGTTCGGTTCAGTTCAGTTGCTCACACCACACAGACCCAAAAACGCTGAATGAACCGCACAGAGGGACCCCGCTGACCCTTGAGAGACTAAGACCATCCTTAAGAAGAAGGAAAAGAAGATCCTGGATGAGCCCCTTCAGGATGAAGCCACACAATCAACTCCTGCTGCTTGGCCTCATCAACGTAATTTTGAATTTAACTTCCGTTTCAACTCAGGGCAACGTTTTCATCTAATGGGCACATTCCTATGCAGACTCCCACAACACTTCCAGCTGCTGGGTGTGAAGGGCTCTCCCTCTGTCAGGGATGGATGGACTTCCTTGGTGGGTGTCAGCCCTCTGCCAAGGAGATTTTAAACCACTCTGCTCTTTTCTGGGATGACAAGAAGAGACTTTCCTCTCTCTTGCCGATCATAACCTCTCCTTGCTTTCTTGGTGTAAGACCTACAGTCAATAGACGTGGGTCATGGGGTTACATTTGATATAAAGGCCAGTGTAACCCTCTATAGGGACAACAGCCCTAGAACAAAAGCCATCCAAGCCTTAACTGAAGAGCAAATCCAAATGAGAAAAGCGGGAATTCATAATAGAATGGCTTTGGACATACAGCTGCTCAAGGAGGGCCTGTGGTATAATTAAGGTTGAATGTTGTGTATACATTCCTGACTCATCTGGCAATGTATCGACTGCTTTAGATGACTCGAAAAACCAGGTAAAAGCAATGTCAAATGAAAACATTCCTTTCTGGACTTTGGGCCTATCTTGGGTGAAGGGCGATTGGTGGAAAACTATATTTATCACTGTTGTTGCCTTGATAGTTCTGCTTTATGGACCCTGAATTTTACAATGTATTATGAACTATGTAACCCAAAGGTTGATGTCATTCTCCCAAACTGGCAGTCGGAGAGCCAGGGTGCAATATATCCCTATGAATGATGCTCATAATATGAGTTAAGAGCATCAGGAGGGGGAATGAAGAAGGAGTTCATAGGGCCTGGACTCCATCTTAGGCCTGTTCATGCTGATCATGCTCAGCCACATTTCCAATGGACTCTGAACTCTGTGTTTAGTGCCTATGAAAACAACAACAGAAAGGATAAGACCCCCTCCAGACAGGGGAACCTTGAAGATTGTATCTAGGTTACTCATCGCCTAAGAGAAAACATACGCTAATCACCCCTTCCTCCAGACAGGCCATAAATTTGTCTGTTTCTATCGGAGTGTAACCTCAGGGTTATTGATTACTGGCTAATTGCTTGTTTGAGCACATGAGCACATAGCACGTGAATGATGGGCTTATTGGGATTGTATTTTCCTTGGCTGATGTAAGTCTCAAGGAATTTGGGGGTGGTGGGTTCGGACATGTACACATGGGTATAAAAGATTTTCACAAATGCTGGTCGGGGTCCTTGGCTAAGAGGAGATCTGCCTTGGGCCCAGCGGTGTAATAAACTGCATTCCACTATCTGCATTGTCCTCTGAGTGAGTTTGTTTCCCGGAACACAGCTACAACATGTATACTAAGGAAATTGGTGAATGCTATACTTGTTGATTTATTATTTTGTTGCTTATCTAGATTTAAGAAAGTCAAGGAGAAAATATTAGTAATGCAGATTAAACTTCAAAGTCTGAATGACTAGAGCCCAGGACGAAATCGGATTTAGTTCAATGAACATAGTTTGTACAAGAGTGAATTTATCAGCAGATCTTATCATATGTAAGACAATCCATTTATCAGGAAAAGAGGAGACTGAGATGCAACTTCATTTGTCAAATCAAGGTTGAAGTGCACCCATGGTTTGACTATGGATTCAAGAGCATCCTGGGAGGAAAATCAACTATATCGGATTTGTACGAAAGACAACTGTGTATTTTATATTATCTGTAAATTTATTTTGTAAATACACATGATTAATATCAGTAAAACTTACAATAATGTATGTATTAAACACACACACACACTGTAACCCAAAGACAGGCATTCCTTGTGTAATCCCATTATATCCTTTGAATTTGCAGGAATCCCACAGAATGACTTCTATGTTAATGACAAGAAGAGAAACATTCTTTGAACAGTCACTGAGTGGCCAGGCTTATGCTTAGAGCCTTGTTTGCATTCTTTCACTTAATCCTCAATTTAATCCCTAAGAGGTTTGTCTTGCCAGCCCATATTTCCAGTTACAAAACTGAGGCCTAATGAAATTAAGTAGCTTGTTAACAATCAGAGCTAGTGAGTGGTAGAACCAGGAATCAAACCAAGATCCCCATGATTCCAAAACCTATGTTTGTTACTTGTGTGTTTGTAGCCTATTAGTTACAAACCAATTGGTTTGTAATTGGTAAATTAAAGATGCAATGATAGTGTATTCATGGTGAAATACATTGCTCTGTGAAATACTTATTTAAAATGGACTCCATCATCTAAATCCTTGTGTAGAAATTACTTGCCTTCTACTTCAAGCAAGCAATCCATATTGTCTTTTAAAACAGAGGAGAGTATTTATAAGGATATTAGGGATTCTTGGTTCTTGGTGTTTAACAGAATAGATAATTCTACAATCCTTCCACTAAATATCCAGACAAACTGTAACAAGAATCTTTTAAATGCATGGATGAGCTTTCAAGGAAGTAACTGACTTCCAGAGGCAAAAAAACAAAGTAAGCTTAAGTGACAGAACAAGACTAAACATCTGAGCTGATACTCTGCTGGTTCCCAAGGTGATGTGGTAGGATTGGCCTAAATTATCAGAAAGTATGAGTTTGAATTATTATGAAAGAATAATGCAAATGGAAATGTGTAAAATATTCACTCAATAACAAAACCTGTCTCAATCAGCCTAGGCTCAAACAGGGAAGAGATCTCTCCTCCCAAAATCCTAACCGTACAGTTCAGGAAGTCACAATTCAGAAAACTGCAAATGACCCTGATTGAGTAATATATCTCTGAGATCTCTGGCACAAGCAAATAAAAATCTCTTTGCAACCCACTTCTGGCAAAGCTACTACAGATAAAAGCTATACTGCAGATTAGATCACAGCCCAAATGAAAAACAGTGAAGGAAACAATCTACCACATATGTGTGTGTGCTAGTCGCTCACTGGGTCCAACTCTTGGTGACACTATGGACTGTATCCCACCAGTCTCCTCTGTCCATTGGATTTTCCAGGCAAGAATACTAGAGTGGGTTGCCATTCCCTTCTCCAGGGGATCTTCCTGACCCAGGTATCGAACCCAACTATTAACAGGATTATAGTCTCTGGCTTCCCTCATAGTCCAGTGTTTAAAAATCTGCCTTGCAATACAGGAGACACAGGTTCGATCCCTGAGCCACCAAGTTACTACATGTCACGGGGCAACTAAGCCCATGTGCCATGACTACTGAGCCTGCATGCTGGAGCCCAAGAGCCACAACTATGGAGCCCACGTGCAGCAACTCCTGAAGCCCACATGCCCCAGAGCCCATTCTCCACAACAAGAGAAGCCCCTGCAATGAGAAGGCCATGCACCACAGCTGGAGAGGAGCCCTCGGCTCTCCACAACTACAGAAAACGTCCGCACGCAGCACTGAAGACCGGCACAGCCAAAAGTAAATAAAAAGGAATAGAGGCTCAGAGAACTTTTAGGGGATCAATCTCTGCTGTCTTCAGACGTACAAGTGATCCAGGGAGAAAAGGGGGATGTCACCCCTGCCTCAGAGGCAAGTTTTACATGAAATCTGGTCTTGCTGGCTAACCACCAGAAATGTTAGAATTGCCATATCACTTTCTACTGCTTCAAAACATCCCTTTGAATTGGCATCTAGAAGGAAAATACATTTTCCATCTGAACATGAGTCTAACCAGGAACTGGTTAGAGAGGCCTTTTCTGAAACCACTGAGGCTTGGGCCTTGTAGAGACTGCAATGATGCTTTCTGATTTCTTGTAAGGAGTTAATTCAAGAGGTGGAGGGGGAAGGCCAACTCAGGAGCACAGAGCCAGTGAGCCGGGTGGCAGGGGTGATGTGGCTAGGGAGCAACATCCAAGGTCAAGTCAGTGCCACTGAGGGCTTCTGGGGGGTGGCCCGACCCTCGCCTGAGCAGGTACACATGCTATTTTTCTATAATCACTGTGGCGAAAATAGATCCAAATCCTTGTCAACTGTAACTATCCCCAGGAGTACCACTTCTGGTGTGAAGATACTGCCAGACTAGGTGGAGCAGGTAAGCAAATAGACATTGGCCTTCAGGGCCTGTGAAACCAGGCATTTTTAAAACACCATCAGGATGGAGGTTAAGAGGCCAGGGGAACCAGTGAGAGCTGGGCAGCGGAAAGGGCTGTGCCTAGGAATGGGGCGAAGCTGAATCATCCCTGTGACACGTGGGTGGAGGGAGGGGATTGCCTCCTAAAATGTAGCAAGGAGCCTTCTTCATTTAGAAGTTCTAAAATAGAGGTTTTCATCCCTGGGTCCAGGAATCATTATCTGGGATCCATAAAGACTCAGCAGACAGGCTGGGGTCTCCAGGAATTGTTCTCTGGACAGAGCAGGGGGCATGGGTGGATACAGTACCAAAGAGCTCAAATGCACTAAGGAAAATGGACGTAGTAAATAAGATTGGAAGAAAGGAGCCGCTGCCACCTAACTAGCCACGCAGCCTTGAGCAAATCTTTTACCTCTTAAACTCGGGTTTCTTCATGAGGCAGTTAAACCTGAGATTTACATAAGCTTTCAGCCCTAAAATCCCATGAAATCCCAGAAGCACTAATGGTTAGTGAAGTGATTTACTGGGAATAGTGAGTTTCCTTTCACTGGAAGTATTCAAGAAGAGTGAGGATAGCCACTTGTCCAGTATGCCATGCCAAGAATTTCTATAGTAGTTAAGAAGTTAAGATTTGATTTTGAATAGTAAAAACAACAGAAATAGGGACTTCTTTGTTTGGCCCAGTGGTTAAGAATCTGCCTCGCAATGCAGGGGACATAGCTTAGATCCCTGGTTAGGGAACTAAGATCCCACATGCCACAGAGCAACTAAGCCCACATGCCACAAGTACTGAGCCCATGCATTCTGGAGTGCAAGCAACACAACTAGAGAGCCCGAGGGCTGCAATTGCGTATCACAGCTAGAGAGTCGGTGTGCCACAGCTGAGACCTGACATGGCCAAATATACATAAACAGATTTTTAAAAATTATTTTAAAATGAAATAATAGTTAACATTGATTGAATATATAATATGTGCCCAGCACTATTCTAGGCATTTATACACATCTCATCTGATTTTCTCAACAACTCCCAAGAGGACACAGTTACTATTAACATCCTCATTTGACACTCAGGTCAGAGACAGCAAGTTACCAGAGATCTCTCATCTAGAAAGAGGCAGAACTGAGACTGGAAACCATGTTACTCTGACTCCCCCAGCTCTTAACCATCACCCAGTTCTGCCTTCAGCCCCTGATGTAGCCAGGATGGGCATGCCTTCCTCTGGCCTGGGCTCTTGAGTACAAGGCGATGTGACTGCCTCCAACTACATCTTCCTCCAAAGTGAACAACTGAGGATGGAATGCAGCCAGCTTGCCAACAAGGTTGCTTTCCTACGTCTTGTGATGTGAGCAGGAAGGAGCTGCCACAACTGGAGTTCCTTTCACCCATCACTTCATTTTGCAAAAGGGGGACCTTAACACCCAGAGAGGATGAGCTAACCACCCAAGCACACACAGCAAAGAGCAGCAGAGCTGGGAAATAGCTACTCTGGGTCCTAACTTCCAGGCCAGTTCTCAACGTTGTTTTGTTTTGTTGTTCAGCTAAACTAATATCCATATACAACATAAGAGCTGTGAGCTGAGATTATTCAGTGTCTTAATGAGAACTATAGCCCAGGAGACAGCCCTCAGACTGCTTTGAAGAACTGCTCTGAAGAGGTATGTGATTTTGGAGGAGTACGTGCAGTCAGGCACACATCTCTGCAGAAGGCTGCCATCAGTCACAAGGGTCAGATATCTCAGCTAATTTTTTTCGTTCTTTTCTAAGCATGGGCTGATGCAAAATTTGGGTTCGTAAAAATTTCTCCTGAAAATATCTATCTGAGGGCCTGTTCTGCCAGTTTTCCCAGAGCACCAAGTGCCTCATTCTTGAGCTTCAGCCTAAATTCTTTCCAGAGTGTGCTATCTGTCAATAACTGAAGTGGCATTTAGTGACTCGAGTCTTGCAGAAATGGGTGACAAGCAACATTTCTTAAGTGGTGAGTCAATTTCTATGACCATGGTAACTCACATATGTCCCCCGGTTTTCAGATCCAACATATACACATTTTTTCCAATGAACCACAAAAATTAGAGATCCACAAGAGTAGCAATTATTTAAAATTAAATTCTCTGCCTCTTTTAAAAATTTGAATGTAACCTTGCCCCACACAAGGGAATTTAACTCTTATCGATCCTGAATCAGTGTTTCTGCCCCTTCAGGCAAATTTCTTCATTAACATCCCCAAAGTACATATTCCCACCTACTAACCTTTGTCCAGGCCAACAGCCCAAGAATTCCCCCAGGATCCTCTCTTCTTTATCAGGGCAAACTGGAAATTCAGGTTTAAGTAGCTACCCTGAGGAGTAATGAACCATTGGAACATCTGTTTTCAAACTAAATTTATACCTCAGTCACAAACAAGAAACTTCAGCACCCCATTTAAGCTTCAGCACAACACACAAAAATTTCAATATATTTTAGATTTACAAAGGAGTAAGATTTGCAGACTGGTTGGAACAGTGTAGAATTCTCCACTCATCTATTCATGGGTCCTAGGCAACAGAGTTAAAGCAGAATTATTCCAGAGATAAAATATGAACACTTGTATATCCCTTCTTTTTTCTCTTCCTTCCTCTTTTTTTGTTTCTGTTCTGTTTTTGTTCCTTCTTGGTCAAGTTCAGTGATGTTCAAATTTTGGTTGCAAAAATTCTCAATTTAAGTGTAATTTTTTAAAGGATGTTCAAGGCCTAGGTAAGTGTAGGTAAGTGTCACACACTAGTTTGGGGATCAGCTCTTAGTAAAATGCACTTTTCACATCCAGAAGCCTGTCCACAGTGAGGAACAGGCTTTGGAGTCCAGTGTGACCTTGGGTAGGTTTCTTGTCTGTTCTCAGTCCCATTCATAAAACGAGGGCAATGAAGGTGGAATGAGTGGGTCCTGGGCTGCTCCGGCCTGCTCTCTGGCACTCACTCCCTGTGTCTCTTCCCCCTTAGCTACAGTTAGGTTGTCCTCACCATCATTTCCTCGGTCAGCATCGTGGCCACCAGGTCCTTCACACTCAGGATCTGTGTCCTACGCTGGGGCCCAGAACTCTGCTCTCCACTTTCTCAAGGACCACGGAGCTTTCAGAGTGTGCGGAGGCAGGGACCAGCCCCTTCTCTCCCTTAACAGTACATTTTCTACACGGTCTCCCCAACTGGCTGTCGTCTACTCACTTCTGGTCCCTCCCAGCCTTGCTTTCTCATCTACTACTCATTTCGCTGCTAACCTCCCAGCTAGACTTGGGCAAGGCCCTTTCTCTGGGCCTCAGTTTCCTTTCCCGGACAAAGAGGAGTGGGGCTGCAACAGGAGTTGTTACTGCCATTACAAAGATATCCCATGCTTGCTGTGACACATCAGATCATTCAACAATGAGAAATGTCTAACACAAAGTTGCCAGTTAATTAGTACCTCACTGTCATCCTAATTCCTGTGTATAATAACAGATTGCACCTTTAGCAGCTGACTATGCATTTTTTTCTAGATATCAGTTATATAGAGAGAGACATGTGTAAAATAGTGTATAATATACATGCATACAGATTCACAGATGTACTTTGGTTCATAATGAGATTGTATTTTGTACATTTTTCTGCAACTTGCTTTCTTTATTCAACAGTAAATCTTTCAGGTAATTCTATGCTGGCATACATAGATAGAATCCATTCATTTAATTTATTTACTTACAGATTTACCAACATACAGCACTGTGTAAGTTTAAAGTGCACAGCATAATGATTTGACTTATATATACATCATGAAATGATTATTACAGTAAGTTTAGTGAACATCCATCATCTCATATAGATTCAAAATTAATAGAGAAAATTCTTCCTTAATGAGAACTCATAGAATTTACACTCTGAACAACTTTCATACAATATATAACATACAGCAGTGTTAATGTGTTAACTATATTTATCATTTTGTACATTACAACCTTATTACTTATTTATCTTATAATTGGGAGTTTGTGCATTTTGACGGCCTTCATCCAGTTCCCTCTCTGACCACCCACACATCTGATCTTTTTTTTATGAGTTTGTGTGATTGCATTTTTCAAAGTATCATTGATCTATAACACCGTCTTATCTCTTGTTACTCACCTTAGTGGTTTGATGTGTCTATACATTTCAAAATGATCACCATGATAAGACTAGTTGTTATCTGTCACCATGCAAAGATATTACCTAATTGACTCTAATTCCCTACTCTATCCATTTCATATCTGTCACTTATTTGTTTTCCAACTGGAAGTTTGTACTTAATCTCTCTCACCTGTTTTTTTCCTCTCCCAACCTCCATCCCCTCTGGTCACCACCTTTTGCTCTCTGTATCTATAATTCTGCTTCTGCTTTGCTATGTTTGTTCATTTGTTTTTAGATTCCACATATATGTGAAATTATACAGTATTTGTCTTTCTATCACTTCTTTCACTAAGCATAATACCATACAGGTGGACCATGTTGTCACAAATGGTAAGATTTCATTCTTTTTATGACTACTATTCCATTTTGTGTGCATATATATATATGCACATACACACATCATTATCTATTAGTGGACACTAAAGTTGCTTTCTGGGCTCCCCTCATGGCTCAGCTGGTAAAGAATCACCTGCAGGGTAGGAGACTTGGGTTCAATCCCTGAGTTAGGAAGATCCTCTGGAGAAGGGAACAGCTACCCACTCCAGTATTCTGGCCTGGAGAATTCCATGGACTGTACAGTCCATGGGGTCACAAAGAATCAAACATGACTGAGTGACTTTCACTTAGAATTAGGTTACTTTCATATCTTGGTCATTGTAAATAATGCTGTAATGAATGCAGGGATAGATATGTTTTTGTTTTCTTTGGATAACTACCCAGGAGTGGAATTGCTGGATCATATGGTAATTATATTTTTAATATTTTGAGGAATCTCTATACTGTTTTCCATAGTGGCCACAGGTTCAATGCAATGCTTATCAAAATGCCAAGAACATTTTTCGCAGAACTAGAACAAATCTAAAATTTGTACAGAAGCACAAAAGACCCTGAATGGCCAAAATAACCTTGAGAAAGAAGAACAAAGCTGAAGGTAATGTGCTCCATGATTTCAAATTATACTACAAAGCTATAGTAATCAAAACAGTGTGGTACTGGAACAACAACAACAAAAAAAAACCACACAGATCAAGGGAACTGAATAGAGCCTAGAAATGAATCCAAACAATATGTGCTGAAGGAGGCAAGCATATACAATGGGGGAAGAAAACCTCATTAACATGATGGTAGGAAAACCGAACAGTCACATGTGAAAGAATGAAATTGAACTACTCTCAAAAACTATGCACAAAAACGAATTCAAAATGGATTAAAGAATTAAATGTAAGACCTAAAACTATAAAACTTCTAGAAGAAAACAGGCAATAAGCTCTTTGACATCTGTATTGATAATATCCTTTTTTGATATGTCTCAGGCAAAATAAAAATAAACAAATGGGGCTATATCAAACTAAAATGTTTTTGCACAGTGAAGGAAAAGGCCACCTACCAACTGTCCAGTGCTTAGTCGCTCAGTCATGTCCAACTCCTTGTGACCCTGTCGACTGTAGCCTGCCAGGCTCCTCTGGCCATGGGGATTCTCCAGGCAAGAATCCTGGAGTGGGTTGCCATGACCCTCCTCCAGGGGATCTTCCCAACCCAGGGATCGAACCCAGGTCTCCTGAATTGCAAGTGGATTCTTTACTGTCTGAGCCACCAGGGAAGCTCATACCAACTGGGAGCAGATATTTGCAAATGATATATCTGATATATATATATTTTTATACTTTGTGTGTGTATACAATGTCTTAAGTATTACTCATTTTTGGCTGCACTGGGTCTTCACTGCTTTAGGCAGACTTTCTCTAGGTTGGCAAGTGGGGGCTATTCTTTGCTGTGGTACTCAGGCTTCTCACTGGGGTGGCTTCTCCTGTTGCAGAGCACAGGCTACAGGTGCATGGGCTTCGGCAGCTGCAGCATGCGGCCACAGTAGTTGTTGCTCTCAGATTCTAAGGCATGCAGGCTTCAGTAGTTGTGGCTCACGGGTTCTAGAGCACAGGCTCACCAGCTGTGGTTCATGGGCTTAGTTGCTCCACCACATGTGGAATCTTCCCAGACCAGAGACTGAACATGTGTCTCCTGCACTGGCAGGCAGATTCCTATCCACTGAGCCACCAAGAAGGTCCCTGATAAGATGCTAATATCCAAAATATATAAAGGACTCATACAACTCAACTCATACAATCAATCAATCTGATTTTAAAATGGGCATATCTAGACAGACATTTTTTCCAAAGAAGACATACAGTCAATAGACACATGAAAAGATGTTTAGCATTACTAATCATCGAGGAAATGCAAATTAAATTGTGGTGGGCAGGGGATGCTGTACCATGTGGTAAAGAATCCACCTGCAATGCAGGAGCTGCAGGATATATGGATTAGATCCCTGGGTCAGGAAGATCCCCTGGAGGAAGGCACAGCAACCCACTCCAGTATCCTTAGCTGGAGAATCCCATGGACAGAGGAGCCTGGTGGGCTACAGTCCATAGGATTGCAAAGAGTGAACACACCTCATGACTGAAGCAACTTAGTGTGCATGCATGCACCATGCCTAACTTCTGTAACCAAGGATCTAAACCATGCCCCCACAATGCAAGTGTGGAGTCCTCACCACTGGATCGGCAGGGAAGTCCAAGGGAAATGCAAATCAAACCATACTGAGATACCATCTCCCACATGTCAGAATGAGTGAAAGTCGCTTAGTCGTGTCCAGCTCTTTGAAACCCCATGGACTGTATAGTCTATGGAATTCTCCAGGCCAGAATACTGGAGTGGGTAGCCTTTCCCTTCTCCAGAAGATCTTCCCAACCCAGGGCCTGAACCCAAGACTCCCACATTGCAGGCGGATTCTTTACCAGGTGAGCCACAAGGAAAGTCCAAGAATGCTGGAGTGGGTAGCCTATCCCTTCTCCAGAGACTCTTCTTGACCCAGGAATTGAACCGGGGTCTCTGGCATTGCAGGTAGATTCTTTATCAAGGAGCTAAGGAAGCCCACGTGTCAGAAAGACTATCATCAAAAATGGAAAAAAAGGGAAATTTGTTCACTTTAACTTCTCCTTAGTACACCATATGCCTTCTGTGTACATGTGTTTCATTATCTAAGTGAAACTGTAAAGTTAAAGAGTATACACATTTTAAATTGTTGTGGAAACTGGAAAATGGACCTCCACGAAAGCTGTACAAATTTACATTCCCACCAACCGTCTATGAGGCTTATATCATGGAAAGGGAGAGCCATCAGAAGAACTAAGTTTGAGGAGAGAGGTCAGTTTTAGGCCCATCAGAGCCTGAAAAGATAATCCTCAGCCCAGAGGGACTGGGAGAAAGGCTCCCTCCACCAGGTTGAAGATGGGAATAATAGTGACCTCCCCACAAGATACTCATTTATTACAAACGGGAAAGCAGAAATTTTGCAATAGAGAAACCTGGCAGACATTACCTTTACTACATTATCTTTCAAAGTTAACATCACCAGTAATGAGACAGAGTAATATTCTATGTGACTTCTGATGTGACTTACTAGAAAGAAAATGAAAGTCACTCAGTCGTGTCCGACTCTTTGTGCCCTAATAGACTATACATTCCATGGAATTCTCCAGGCCAGAATACTGGAGTGGATAGGTAGCCTTTCCCTTTTCCAGGGGATCTTCCCAACCCAGGGATTGAACCCAGGTCTCCCGCATTGCAGATGATCTTCCCAACCCAGGGATAAACCCAGGTGTCCCACATTACAGGCAGATTCTTTACCAGTTGAGCCACAAGGGGAAGCCCAAGAATGCTGGAGTGGGTAGCCTATCCCTTCTCCAGCAGATCTTCCTGACCCAGGAATCAAACCAGGGCCTCCTGCATTGCAGGCCGATTCTTTACCAACTGAGGCACAAGGGAAGCCCAACACAGCATCGCTCATATGAGATTCTCAGCAAAAATGCGTGACCTCAAAGTCTTCATGAAAAACTCAAGTTGAGGGACATTCTACAGAATAATTAGCCAATATTCTTCAGAAGTGTCAAGGTTATGAAGGCCAGAAATAACTAGCCAAAACTCTTCAAAACTGTCAAAGTTATGAGAGATTAAAAAAAAAAAAAAAAGACTGAGGAGCTACTGTTCTAGATTAAAGGAGCCTAAAGAGATATGACAACTGAATCAATGTGGGATCCTGGACTGCATCCTGAGCCAGAAAAAAAAACATTAGTGAGACAACCAGCAACATCGGAACCAAGTCTGTAGCTTATGTTGCATCCCACCCCACAAGGCCACAGGTACGAGGCCTTGCACCGAGGCCACAGAAGTGGAGTCCAGAACCAAGGTCACCTCCGAAGCTGACTCCCTTTGTAACCATTGCCAAAAGTCCCTGATCATAACAAGTTTCCTGACTCCCAATGAGGCAAAGATGCCCACTCCAGTAAACACTCTATAGCACCCCGCAACCAATCACCTAACGCCAACTTTCCAGCTGGAATTTTCTTTGAGGCTATAAACATTAGCTATTAACCCACGAGAACTGTCAATTCTCCCTGGTCTGTCAAGAGGTCAGCCCGCTGTGCTCGCAGTGCCCATATTATCTCAGCTCTTTGTTCTTAATAAACTCATTCCCTTCTGAAACGCTCTGTGTCTGGATATTCTTTTTCCAACCTGCACTCTGACTGCTCCAACAGCTTATTTAATAGTATTGCGTTAATGTTAACTTCCTGATTCTACTGTAGTTTGTGAGATGTTAATATTTGGGGGAGCTGGTGATGAATATTCAAGAACTCACTGTATAATTTTTGTAAGTTTACACTTATTTCAAAAGAAAAAGATTTTTAAAAAAGAAGGGGGTTGGCACGATTGAGTCATCCTTCAGCCAAAATCCCTGCCAGCACCTCTGCCTACAGCATAAAGAGTGACTCTCCTAGAGTGGCATTCAAGGCCCTCAGTAACCTGGCCAAACATTCCCGACTTATGGCTCCTCTGCTCCTGTCACCTATCCACACCGCACCCATTTCCATGGCACATAGTACATACTGCTTAGAAAAACCCTACTTTGGGATGGAGTGGGGGAGGGAGGCTGAAAAGGAAGGGGATATATGTATACATAAAGCTGATTCACTTTGCGGTACAGCAGAAACACAACGCTGTATAGCAATTGTCCAATTAAAAAGAAAGAGAAAAGAAGACCCCTACTCATGTTCAAAGGCCTCCTCGATGAGGCCTGAAACTCTGCACCTACTTCGGGAAGCAGAGTTAGCTGCTGACCCTTGCTTGGCCTGCAGCTGACTTTCCTGACTGCCTGTGTAATAGGGAAGAGCAAATCTGACTCCATATTGGATCTGTTTCTTTTACTTTTACCTCTGTATTCCATTGCTTTTTCTACAAGTTAATCACTAAAGGGATGTTGTCTATACCTTAAAGTAGGGGACTTACTAGAAAGAAAATGAAAGTCACTCAGTCGTGTCCGACTCTTTGTGACCCCATGGACTATACATTCCATGGAATTCTCCAGGCCAGAATACTGGAGTGGGTAGCCTTTCTCTTTTCCCCTGTGAAGAACCAGGCTGCATGGCAGGAGGTGAGGGGCAGGCGAGTTAGTCAAGCATCTGCTGCTCCCCACCGATCCCCATTGCTGGCTCAAGTTACTGCCTGAATCACCCCCCTTCATTGCTCACATTTCGGTCTGAACCAACGCTCACCATACAGCCTGCCCCAAGCATCTCCCCCACCTCCCATGTCCATGGAAAAACTGTCTTCCACGGAACTGATCCCTAACGCCAAAAAGGTTCAGAACCACCATCTTAAAGTATACATGATAGCCCATCTCTGAGAACCCTGCCTCACAGGCCTGAGCACTAAGCTAAAATATTTTTCTTTAGACTCACAGGAAACATCCTGACCAGGCCCATCTGTGAATGGCTTCAGGAAAGAAGAAATTATCACATTCGCCAGAAAATATTTGCAACAACTTATCTCCTTTTTCACTTGACACCCTGGCCTCCCCCTCTTTGTTCCATAAGATAAACTAGCATCCAAACCTGGGCAAGATGGCTCTTTGGGAAACTAGTCCACCATCTTCTCAGCCTGCAGCTTTCCAAATACAGTCAATACTCCTTGCCCCAACAACTCGACTCTCGGTTTACTGGCCTGGCCTGCCCTGCCTGCGAGCAGTTGGAGCTTGGGATTGGTAACGCCTGCAAACCCTGAACTTCATCTGAGGGCCTCTGCCAGCCTGTGCATTGCCCGCACCTTTCCTACCCTCAGCAAACTCCCAACCTACAGACAAATAAGGTGAGGAAACAACAGTGACCAGCCCAGGAAAGCTTCTCAGGCAAGGGAATTCTCATTTCTTACTGTTACCCCCTCTGACTTAAGGCTACACCATCAATCAGTAAGGGCAGAGTCAGTGGCTGAACTCCTCCTTTGATGGATTCTAACTCCAAAATGCTTTGAATAGTCAGCCAACTGACTTGACCTTGGACCTTTACTGCAGTGTTTGCACCTGGACAACTGTCTCTTGGAGCAATGGAATACAAATAAAACGATGAAAATGACTGCATCTCATGGTTGGGGTGAATCAAAAACAAGATACAAAAAGACTATAAACCCAACGGCCTTCTGGAGGTGTCAGAAACAAAAGCAGGATATTTTGCATGAGCCCTGCCTGCAGCACCACCAAGGGGTGGGCACACCCAAGCCATGCTTCTAATTCAACTTTCGATCTGCCCCTCCCCTCCCATTTAAAGGATCAGCTCCCCCTCCCCCAGGGAGCAAGCAAGGACACCTGTTACTTGTTTTCATTCCCTTCTGCTTGCAGCACAAGCCTGAGTCCGAGTCAACCTTTGCCTGCATTTCTCATCTGGCCTCTTATCACTTTCTGCGGATTAAAGTGTCCAAGAACCCACATCAGTACACAGAGCGTCCTTAGTTTATATTTTATTCCAGCTCCAGTCTTGAGCAAAATGAGATCATCGCCCCCAGAGAACACTGATAAAGTTCTCACAGAGCTGGGGGAAGTGCCAGATGACTCCCTACCCGCCAAGTCCACAGGACCCTGGAGTCATAAATGAACACATTGTTGGGAAATGTTTATGGCTTTGACAATGGACTGAACTGACGCTGAGCAATGTGAATCTGTGTAAAAATATCTCAAAACTAAGGAAGTAGGATACCTTTAAGCTGGTTTCCTCCACTTTTAAATGTGGATTCATCACACTTCAAAAAACACTGGGTGGGAAACTGCCCTTACCAACCTCTGGGATAACCACAGAATGCCGCTCATACAGTACCAGCCGGGATGAACTGAGAAATAAGCACACGGTGCTTGGAACGGTACTTGACATAAAGTTGGAATCAATGAATGTCAGCATCAGTGAATGTCGCCATTTAGGACGACAATTACTGCTGGTATACTGGTTAACATTAGGCCTGTACACAGCAGATTTCCCTACCTTCCTACATCCTACCTGGGAGGATTTGGGACTGTTTGCCAGAAAGGGGACAGAGTTTTAAACAAAAACAAAACATGAAAGGCTTCTTAAATCTCACCTTGTTAGGTCCCCTGCACCTTCTGTCCTCTACAGAGGCACCTATACCCACACTCCCCTGGCTCACTCTCTCCGCCTGTAACTTGTCTGGCCATGCGCTAGCAGCCCTGCTGCATCTGTGTGGAGGAGGGGTGGCCTGGCCCCCGTGGGGCTAAGACCTTTCTGGAGCCAGTCTTGTCTGCCCAGAGACAAGAAGACAAGGGGGCTTTTGTGGACTCTGACCCTCCCAGCCACTGAGCCCCTTCCAGCTTGGCAGTCCCTCTCCTCCGCTCCACCTCCAGAGAGATGGCCAGCTCCCACTAACCGTTTGCCTTGGCTCCTTGTCTTTGGGTGTGGGCTGGGGGAGCAAGCCCTGCCAGATGCCCCCTACCCGCTTTTAGCACCATAACAGGCCAGCCTGGGGGCCACACACATCCTGCAGCATTGCCAATGGGTGCACGGGTATCCTGGGAGCAAGTCTCCACATTTCTGTGTGACCTTAGGCCACCCCCTGACTTCTCCAAGCGTCATACTCCGAGTGAGGGTTCAGCTGTGGATCTTGGTGGTAACTTCCAGGGCGGAAGCATGAGAGGAAAGGATGACTTCACACGTTATAGCACTTTAACTACGCAGGCAGTTATGGATTGTCTTTCCCTAACTTAAGAACTTGCCACTCTGACTCAATCTGCCCTCTTCTTCCTCCACCTCCCTCCAGATTCCCTTAGTACCTAGTTACTCACCTGGGGCCTGATGATGCTTCAGAGCATGAATTTTAGAATCTGGTCCACCTGCCTTCCAACCTGGGATCTGCAGGTTTCTGATCTAATCAAATAGTTTCTTCTCTGAAAATACATGGTTTTCACTGGGTCAGTGATGCCATCCAACCAGCTCATCCTCTACCGCCCCCTTCTCCTCTTGTCCTCAGTCTTTCCCAGCATCAGGGTCTTTCCCAATAAGTCGGCTCTTCACATCATGTGGCCAAAGTCCTGGAGCTTCATCTTCAGCATCAGTCCTTCTATTGAATATTCAGGGTTGATTTCCTTTAGGATTGACTGGTTTGATCTCCTTGATGATATTAATATATCAGATTAATAATCAGAATACATAAAGGAAAGAGGGAAAATAGAAAAAAAGTATTTGAATAGGCAAATAAAACTCCACTCATAAAAAATAACATGTAAATAAAAATAACAAGGTAATTTTATCATCAAACTGTCAAAATATTAAAAGATAAATATCCAGTGTGCAAAAATGTACAGGGCTGCCTGTACATACAACTTCAGGTCTCCCCACTGCAGAAGCATATTATGTAAATGGCGCCACCTGCAGCACAATTCCAATATAGACTGCATTGTGACTGCGTGTGCCTTGGAGCCCTGCTCTCAATGGCTGGCCCCTACTTTGGGCTTGGTAAGAGTCTTTGGCATATCCAGCAAGAGGCCAGCTTGGCCAGATTCCAGTCCAGCTCCCTCAGCTTGGTAAACTCTTCCAGTTCCTTGTCTATGCGGTTCCTAATATAAATTCAGACAAAATATGTATACATGGAACTGAATAATATATGGAAAGTGAAAGTCGCTCAGTCCTGTACAACTCTTTACAATCCCATGGACTGTATAGGCCAGAATACTGGAGTGGGTAGATGTTTCCTTCTCCAGGAGATCTTCTCAACCCAGGGATCGAATCCAGGTCTCCCACATTGCAGATTCTTTACCAGCTGAGCCATCAGGGAAGCCTATATTTGGGGATTTTTACTTTCATGCTTTTATTTTCATGTTCATCTCATCAAATTTTAGAGACCATTCTATGTTCGGACACTTAAATCTGAGGCAAGGCTGGAACTTGGGACCCTTCGCTGCAGTGCTTGCTCCGGGACAAACTTTTTTCCCAGCAACAAAACACAAAGAAACTATAGGGGACTAAAAGTGACTGTGTGGTTGTGCAAACTAGAAACAAGAAGATACAAAAAGACAAAAACCCAACTGCCACTTCTGGGGGTCAGAAACAAAAGCAGGGTACTATTCATCACACCAAGAGGGTGGGCAGACCTCCTAAACATACCCCTCCAGCCCAGGCACGGTCCACCCCAACCCTGGAGCCATTTAGGGACCAGCTCACCCCCCCCGGGGAGCAAGCAAGGGCACCCATACCTATTGTTTGGCTTGCTTAGGTAAGAGATCCAATAAGGCCTTGCCTGATCTGGCATTTTATCAATTTCTTTTTTTAATTCATTTGGTGCCATCATGTAGGATCTTCCATTGCGCCAAAGGGACTCTCCACTTGTGGCGTTAGGGCTCAGCAGCTGTGGCATATAGACTTAGTTGCTCCTCAGCGTGTGGGATCTTAGCTCCCTGAACAGGGATCAAACTCAGGTTCCCTTCATTGCAAGGTGGATTCTTAACCACCACACCACCAGGGAAGTCCCCATTAATTTCTATTTAAGAACCCGGGTCAGTAACAAATCCACTATATTCCTTTGGAAAGTATCTTTTAACAATACTGTTACTCCTTTAGAAGGACAAAATTTCTGTGGAATGCAGACTCTCCATTTCTGAGCCTCCCTCTCAGAGCGGCACTATCTGATGTCATCAGAGCTGATTACTCCGTGAAGTTAGGGATTCAGATCCTGTGCCACGGGCGTGGGTGGCACTTCTGGAAACTGCAACTTGCTGGTCTGTGAAATGGGCTCATAACAGATCACTGGGCCCCCGGTTCCATCATCCTCTGTTCTGTGCTCGGGCCCACGGGGGAGGCGCGGGGGGCTCAGAGCGCGGCCCCTTCCTGGGGAGACGCCCAGCCTGGCACATCGCCCCTCCGCTCGCGGGGTCTCTGGAGGGGGCGGGCTCGCTGGAGCCAGAAAGCCCGGAGCCGCCCAGGAATCTTGGCTGAAACTGCGAGCATTTCCTCCCAGGCGGGCCGGCGCGATCCCGGGGAGGGCGGGGAGCGCGGCCGCAGGCAGAAGCGGCGCTGCGCTCCGCCCGCCGGCAGCATGCGGCCCCTGCTCTGCGCACTGGCCGGGCTCGCCCTGCTCCGCGCCCCGGGTGCCTTCGCTGGTGAGTGGGGCCCGGGAGCCGGGCGAGGGCTAGGGAATCCACGGACCGCGAGGAAGGAGCAGAAGCGAGGGAGGGAGATGGGAACGGAGCCAGATGGAGAGAGAGAGAGAGAGATGGAAAAAGAGGGAGATAAAGGGAGAGAGCGATGGGGAGAGAAAAAGGAAAGAAGAAACAGAAAAAGGCAGAGAGATAAGGGCAGAGAGACACAGAAAAAGGAACGAATAAAGAGAAAGGGAGAGGCTGGGACAGAAAGATTTCGGAGGTAAACAGATGGGTGTGAACTATGAATGAGGACAGAAAAAGGAGTTTAGTGGGAAAGAAACAGGAACTAAAATGGCAAGAGAAAGGAGAGAGAGGGAGATCCGAGAGAAACAAAAAAGGAGAGAGAGTGGAGAAACCCAGGTAGGGAGGAGAGGCAGGAGGGGGCCAGGATCAGGAGGTGGGGGCGGGCCTGAGAAGCACCCAGGCCTCCTCTCCTGGGGAGTTCACTGGGATGCTGAGCCCCAGCAGGCAGACGACCCCGGTCTGGTCCGGCCCAGCTGGTAGGGGCCAAGCAGGCGGCCCCTGGAGGTCTGGCTTCACCTGCCTGGTAGTCTGAGGAGGTCCTGCCGGAGAGGAGAGGAGGCCAGTTATCAGCCTTTAGAGAGCTTTCCCGGAGGGCCTGAGCAGCCTTGGGTGGGTGGGGAGGAGGCCACAGGAAGGAGAGGCCCTCTGGGTGCTCCAGGCTGGGTTCCTTGCAGTGCTTTATCCCCTCTAGCTCCCCTGACAGCAACCTTAGAGCTGTCCCCTGGCAGGTGAGGCTCGGACCGGAAGGCTGCCAAAGGACTCACTGTACCGTCCGCATAGATGTTCCTTCCACCACCCCCAAGACTCTGCACTTCATGTAGCACTTTACCCAAGCTCTCTTGCCAGCCTCAACCAGAGACGGCTGATGCTCACAGCTGTGCAGGTGAAGGGAAGGCCCAGTCTGCCCAGGCCCGCAGCTCTCCCGCCCCCCTCAGCCACACCCTTGCCCTGTCAGGCTGCTCCCCCATCCACCTGGAGCCGGTGGAAGTGCCCCGTGTTAGGATGGACGCTCCCTGGCAGGGAACCGGGACACCAGGGAAAGGGCTGAGGCCAGCCCTGCTCCTGGCCAGCCCCCGGCTGAGTGGCCTTGGGTGAGTCATGTCACCTCTCTGAAGCTGTTTCCTCTTCTGTAAGTTGGGGAGAATGGTAGCCACCCAGAGAGCTAGAGGAAAGGGAAGTGCCCAGCACAGAATACCTGTCAACACACATTGGCTCCTTCCCTCACGCCCTCAGACAGCTCCACTGACCTCTCTGAGCCAGCTTCTCCACTGAGGTCGGCAAAGGAGGGCCAACAACCCCTTCCTCACAGGCTGAGTGAGAAGTAGCTGAGACCACCCAGCATAGAGCCCGGCCCACAGTGCCATCCCCCACCCCTACTTCCCTGGCCCACCACCTGCCCCCTCTTTGCGGAGTCCCCACCTCCAGGAGCTGAGGGGACAAAGCCGAGTCTGTGCTCCCCCAGAAGGAGGAGCTGGCCACTGCCCACAGTGGCTGACCTTCTGTGGCCCCTTAGCTATGAATGGGACATATATTTTGTCTTAAAGCCATTTTAAACATAATTTCTTCCTGATCATGCTCATTGCTTCAGATTAAGAAAAAGAAGAAAGTAAAAATGTATTTATGTAATTTCACATTGTGTTCAAACATTGTTTTATATAACCTTTGAGGCTTCAGACAATTATGCCTTTTTTTTTTAAACTGTTGATTATCAAATCTTTTGGCTATACACACAGAATAGTGGAAGGAACCTCCATGGATTCCTGACAGATCTTAATCCACCTTCTCTCCCCTCCCTCAGATTACAGGAAACTCCAGGCACTAAATATTTTCATCTATAAGTATTACCTTATGTATTATTAAAGCATCAATAATCTTTTAATAACTAAAGTACCATTGTCACACCCTAAAAATGGACAATAATTCCTTAATATCATCAAATGTCTAGTCAGTATTCATGTCCCTACTTGTGACATGTTTTATATTTGGTCTCTTTGATTCAAATGAGGTGGATACATTTGGGTTTTGGTTGATATGTCCATTAAGTTTCTTTTAGTAATTTTTAAGTTTCTTTAGGAGGTTCTTTTTCTTTTTCTTAAAATTTATTTGGTAAAGAAACTGCGTTGCTGGTCCTATAGTTTTTCACATTTAAATTTTAACTGATTGCATCTTCTCTATGTCATTTAAATGTTCTCCTTTTCCCTGTATTGTCTATAAACTGGGAATTAGATCTAGAAGCATCGTATAATTCCAATTAGACTTTTTTGCAAGAATACTTTAAGATGGTTTATTGCTTTAATTTTCATTTCTCTGATTACTGCCAAGGTTGGATTTTTTTTTTTTTTTTCAAATTAACATTGGTCATTTCTAATTCTTGTGAACTGTCTTGGCCTTTTCAACTGTGGTATTAGGATTTTTCATATTGCTCTATAAAGTCTTTTATGTGTTGAGTGAAATAGACTGTTCTGTGTTATTTGTAGAGATTTTTTTTTTCCAGTTAAGACTTCAGCTGAGGTCCTTTTCTGTTTTGCTATCAAAGGGGTCTCAAGTCCTACAGTGTAGTCCCATCAGCCATTCTCATCCATGCCTCAGGGTCTACAGGAATCCACCGTCACTCCAGGTCCCTGTGGACTGTATTCCATTGGGATTCTGCTTTTTTGCTTTGGGTGAAAGAAGATGCTTGAGCTATGGTGAGACATCTTCCCAGGTGGCACTAGTGGTAAAGAACCTGCATGCCAGTGCAGGAGACTCAAGTCTCCTGGGTCAGGAAGATGCCCTGCAGGAGGGCATGGCAACCCACTCCAGTATTCTTGCCTGGAGAATCCCATGGACAGAGATGAGTGAGAGAAGACTGGCAGGCTACAGTCCATGGGGTCGCAAAAAGTCGGACACAACTGACCTGACTTAGCACGTAGCACGCATGGTAAGGATCACTGCATTTCTTCTTACAAAAATGGATGACAGGGGGAGTGAACCTCTCAAAGACAATTCAATCCAATGCACACATCTGGGCTCTTGATGGGCCCCAGGCCAGGTGCACAGGTGTCATGAATACAGGTCCCTTTTGCCCCATGCTTGTCCAGCCCCTCATTTTACAGAGGAGGCAGCTGAGATCCCAAGATGGGAGGCCCTTAACTCATCACAGAACTCCCAAAGCACAGCATAATAAGCAGGTAGGATTCGAATCCTATCCCCACTACCTACTAGTCCTGTAGTCTTGGGCATGTCTCAACCTCTTTGATTTTTGGTTTTCTTAATCTATAAAAAAGTGATGTAGGAGTACTGAGCTTACAGATAGAATTAAATGAGATAATAATGCAGATAAACACTGAACAAAAAGTTTGGTGTGTAATAAGTGATCATAAGTTGATAGTGGATTCAAATATAGTGTATGACTGTACCCATTCTAAAGGTGGAGAAACCAAGGATCTAGCAAGTGGGACTGGCTTATAACAGCCCAGAAAATCCAGCCAGCCTTGAACCCCCGGTGTGCTTGTTGGCGAAGCCCCTCCCAAGCACCCCTGGGACCCCTGCACAGCGTAGTCCCAGAGCAGATGCCTCCCCCACCTTGAAGAGACCTAGCCAGAGTTACCTAGTGAAGGACACTGGCTCCACGTGGAGAGGGAAGACCACAGGGGCTTACACCACCCTGCTCAGGCTCCAGCTCACCTGCTGAGTGCCTTACCTGGCATTTGCACATCATCAGGGGAGTTCTCAGGTGCCTCCAAATGTGGAATCCCCTTGAATCAGCACAGCAGTCCTGCTGAGTAGACAGGGCAGGGAGGATCCTTGCAGAAGAGGCTGAGTGAGAGGCAAAGAGCACACTCAGCCAGCAGTGGAGGTGGGACCACACCTCTGACTCGCAGCCTTGTGTTCTGTTCACAGCATGTGGAGAGAAGTTTATCCTGGATGGCTTCCTAGTCCTTGTGTGGTGGGGGTTTAGGAATGTTCTAGTACTTTATAACCCAGTGGATTAAAAAACGTAGGATTCTGAGGTAGAAGGAATCTGGTTTCCTGTCCGGCCTTGCAGGGAGCAGAGCTGCCTGCCAGCCTGGAGCATCAGCCAGGCCACCTCTGAACTGATAAGCGAGAAAGAAAGAAACACATGTGTGACTGGGGGCCGGGGGAGGGCTCTTTGTTACAGCAGCTCAGCTTGTATCCTCACTTTAACCACCCGCTGACTGCATTGGTAAGCTCTCAGAGTCACCGGCAAGGCTCAAATCCACCTCTGGAAAATGACCAGAGAACAAGGGAGACAGCATAACCGCTCCCAAAAGAAAAGTTTCCCGGCATATGAGCTCCTCTGAGGGGGCTTAAGCGGCCTTCTCCTGTTTCAGCCAGAGCAGGTCCGCAGATTAGAGTTCTTCATATAATTGTTTGAAAATAGCATTCTTCTGCTTAAAAAAAAAAACCAAGACAAAACACTGGTTTGGAATGAAGCAGAAATTTTAATACAAATATTGAATGTGGTCACATTTATTAGACTTATTATATTGAATGTGGTCACATAGAATTAAGCCGCAGTCTACACGTGTAGCTGGTCAGAGCAGTTTTCAGGGTCAGAAATCATTTGAGTTGTGTACTTTCTTAGTGAGTGTTCAGGTCTAGAGGGAGAAAAGTGCTCATGTCTGTTAGTGGGAGGGGGCTCCCGCCTGAGGCTGGGGGGCCCAGTGGCCATGCCCTTTTCCCTGGAGCAGCTACCCCGTGCCTGCGCTGGGCCTCTGGTCCACCCCACCCCACCCCCCAGCGGCAGCCGGCTCTCACGATGTTCGACCCAAGGGGCAGTCCAGGGTGCACAGTCCAGGCCCTGAGCAGGCGCCAGGCCAAGGAAAACAGCCTTGCATCCAAGAAGGTCCATTCCCCAACTGGCCAGGCAGGGGACCGGGAGGTGGGGAGCGGGGGGGGGCGGGGAGCAGAGAAAGGCAGGGAACGCGGAACCGCAGCCTTGGCCGTCCGTGGTCAGGCGGGATAATCCTGCCACTTCCCCTACTCTTCTTCCTCTGGTTTGAGCTTCCCTGGAGCTCCGTGAAGCCAGCGGGCGGGCGTTATCATGAGCTCTTTACTGGCAAGACAGCGCGAAGGGAGCCCTTGCCTAACTCTTCTTTGCTGGAGTTTCTGGGCAGACCAGCAGCTTGTCCTTAGACTCATCCCAGTTCTGTCCATTTGAGGTCTGAGAGACAGGTGGCCCTTGGGCCGCTGCATCTGTTCGGGCGTGCCTCGCCCTCCCCACTGCCCCAGAAGCCTTGTTCTAGGAGGCAGCAGAGGCTCCAGGAGCAGGACACTCCCTCTGGCCACACCAGTGCGGCTGAGAACCGAGGCTTGCAGTGTGTTTTCTGCCTTCAGGCTTTGAGGTCAATGCCGTGAGAACCCCCGTGAGGAAGGGCGCGGCGGGGCAGGGTGGCCAGGCTCTTCCCAGGGTGGCCAGGCTCTTCCCAGCCAACTCCTGCCCCCGACCTCCTACCCGCCCTCTCGGCGGAGCTCCCTGGGAGGCCTGGATGAGCTCACAGACAGTTGCAGCGCAGCCCGGGGCGCAGTTGTGTCCAGATGCGTCGGATTACTGCCGTGTGACGTGGAGAGCAGCCGCAGCCCAGCCTCTTCCCTGGAGGGGTCTAGGAGCCAAGTCAGGCCTCATCACAGACACGCAGAGAACAGGATGTTTTAGGCTGAGCAAGGGGAGCGGATTCATGTTGCTCGTGACTTAGAGGGCTGATAGAGCCCCGCTTGGCCGGCAGGGTCACCCTGCTTCCTCTTGGCCTAAGCGCTTGGGGGAGGGGGAGAAGAGTCGTTTAGGGTCTGGGAAAGGGCAGGTGGGGTTCGGGGAAAGGCTTGGCCAAAGGCCCCTCTGGGCAGAGCCTGCAGAAGGTGTGTGTGGGCACAGACCTAGACCAGGACAGCCCACTGTGTGGCTGAACAGCTCTGCCTGCCCGCTCCAAGTCCTTTCTCTCTAGCTGAGCACCTCAGTTTTCTCAGCTGAGACATATGAGTCAACATCTGGGGTCCCTTCACAGTGCCCCTTTAGACCTGCCTCTGCCTGTCCAAAGCCTTCTCTCAGTGAATGACCCAGAATGGAGCACAGCCCTCCAGTTGGGGTCTCTCAGAACACCCCTCGACACGCATCCAGAACATTTTGTATCAATCCACAAAGCCTACGGCAACTCATGCTTTTGCTGACAGCCTCATTGGACAACTGCCTTATATTGTGGAAAGTTTCAAACCACGCATACAAAAGGAGAATAGCAAAGAGAGCCCTCCAACCCCCACCCCTTGTCCCCGTCACTCAATTTCAACAATTACCAGTCTTGGTCAATCTTGACCAATGTCCAGCACTCCCACCCATGCCTCCTCCCACTCCCAGGCCTGGATTATTTTGAAGTAAAGCCAAGACATAATAGCATTGCATCTATAAATATTTCAGGAGAGATCTCTAAAAGGCTCCTTTTAAAAAAATAACCAAAGTGCCACTATAACATCCCTCCCTCCCCAAAGTCAACAAGAAGACCAGTGTTTTTGAAGAGGTTTTTCTAAGTTCACTGGATGGATGTAATAAAAAGCAGAAAGTAAAAACCGAAATTGTTCTCCACAAAAGATGCTCAGAGTGGAAGGAAGTTTTGTCCCTGTGCTTGGCTCTCACTCCTGTGTGGAAGAGCTGGGGTCCAGATAGATAGCGTTGGGACCAGATACTCTTAGGGCATGGGGACTCTGGCAGAGCTCCAGAAAACCAGCTGGCTGACCAGCTAGTGGGGCCAGGAGGAGGCCAGGGTGCTTGGGGTTCAGTCATTTGCCAACTGTGTGATCTTGGACAAGTCACCCAGCCTTCAGAGTTACACATTCATCACCAGCAAAATGGCTTATCATCTCCATCCTTACCTCAAGGCCTGCCAACCTTCTAGACAACTTTATATGTCCCCTCGGGCAACCCAACCAACACTGAAGTCTTAGAGTTACAAGAGTTTTCATTTACAAAGATCAAGTCCAATAACTCTTACCCCCACTCTGCTTCAGATGCCCACAGCCTTAGTATTGTCACTGTGAAGCTGCTCCACCTCTTAAAGCTAAAAATTGCGGTATCTCTTTAAAATTGCAGTAAATTCTGTCACCCCTATCATTGCATCGAGGCCTCCAGTGCCTTCAGCCCCTCCATTTCTCCCAATTGTCAGTCCTCATATTGGCCTTTTCCCCTTCCTTATTCAGGCTAGACTCCAGAACTCAGCCGCTTAAGCCCCGGCTGGTTGAATGCTCAGCTGCTTTCTCCTCTGCCCGTCACCACGCTCATCCCTTGGACTCCCAGGTTTCAGCTTGTCCACCCATCTGTCTTTGCTGCTAACACCCACCTGCTGAGCTGCCGGGGAGGGGCTTCCTTGGCACCGTCTCCATCTCCGTATCATCCTCCTAACTGCTTCCGTCATTCTCCTCACCCCCTCTCTTTAGTCAGGCTTCTTACCCAGGGGTGCTGATACACTGGCTCTTGGGAAACAAAGCATTTGTCAGTTTGCATGGTGAAAGTACTCTTGCCATGGCTCCCATTTTAGTGGCTGTGTCTACCACCCTGCTCAGAGAATTCCCAATAACTTCACAACGAACTCTCCTCTTTGCTAACCCTGCATGAGTTTTCAGCAGACAAGTCCCCTCTTCACCGAGTGAAGAGCGGTTATTAGGTGGAACTCGCTCAACTTCTTGACCCTTTTAAGTAGAACTTTTACCCGTTTCTGCAGCGTGTCCTTTCTCTCCCTTCCACTCATGACGCCCACCCCCACCCCCATCACCATTTCTGGACTCTGTGGCCTCGCATTCTTTCAGTTCTCCTGGGTTCTTCCTGTCTTCAGGCTAAAAGCATGGTTTAGTTTCTTCAATGCTTAAAAACCTGGAAATACAGTAAAGACTTCTTTAGACATTGTGATCTGGTCTCCACTCACAGCCAAGCTTGTTGGTCATGTTTTCTAGGATCTCTCTTTCCTTCTCTTGGCCTTTCTTTCCCTTCTCATGCCACCGCGACTAGACTCTGGTCTGCTGGCACCTCTTCACTAAAAGCGCTGGGATGGCATTCGGCATCAACCTCTCTGTTGCTCTGTGTGTCAGTCTTTATCTTGCTAGACCTCAGTGCCTCTCTAGGCCGTGATGTTTAAAGTGCTTGGCTTCTTGTTTCTGGGGCAGTGTCCCCGTTCCTGACTGTCCATGTTTTCCAAGGACCCAGCCAACTTGGATGCCCTGAAAACATCTCAGAGCCACCAACCCTGCAACTTGAGCTCAAAACCAGGCTCTAAGACTTGTGGTGTGAAGGTTGCTGGTGCCAGGAAGAATCAAGGAGGAGCCAACGGTGGGGAGGAAAATGATGTTGAACAGGTTGAACCTCAGAGCTTCCACTTGCTAGCTGTGTGACACTGGACCTATCACTTGACCCCTCTCAATTTCCTCATGTGTAAACTGTGGGTAGTAACTGGTTGTAGGGTTGGCTGAGTTTACGCGTTTGTTGAGCACACCATGTGGCACATAATGCTATTTCTAAAATATCTCCATACATACTCTTCCTCTTTTCCTACAGCTGTCTCCTTTCGCCAGTTCTTATGCCGATTACTGTGACACTTGCTGCCTTTAAAGATGAATCTCTCCAATTCATCCTCTGAATTTTAAAAATTCATATAAGACTACGTGACTCCCTGTTAAAATAAGCCCCCAAACAAACATCATGACTGATAGATTAGGACCCCGGCTTTGTTTGCATCATCCACCTCTACAGTCTCATCCCCCAGCCACAGGGTACTTTCCAGCCACTCCAAACCCCCAAGGGTTTCAGCACTGAGCCACGCCGCCGCTGCTGATGCTGCTAAGTCGCGTCAGTCATGTTGGACTCTGTGCGACACCACAGATGGCAGCCCACCAGGCTCCCCCGTCCCTGGGATTCTCCAGGCAAGAACGCTGGAGTGGGGTGCGATTTCCTTCTCCAATGCATGAAAGTGAAAAGTGAAAGGGAAGTCGCTCAGTCGTGTCCGACTCTTCGAGACCCCATGCTACTTCATGTCTGTCTTTGCACACTCATTCTTTCTGGCTAAAACATTCCTTCCCTTCCCTTTCTTACCCAGTTCAGGCCGCGCCTCCTTGAGGATGCCCGCTGGGGTCTGCAGGTGAGCATGGTTCTAGAGATGAATGAGTAGGGCAGACCTACACTCACATCCTGGCCCTCTCGGCTTCTCTTTGGACAGTTTTCTGGACTCAGCTCCTTTGAGGCAGGTACTTTGTAAGAGACTCTAATGTTACAGGGAAACCAAGGGCCCCACAGTGACAAGACTTGTTTTCCCACAGCTGATGAACCCTTCATCCCCTCCCGAGGAGACTCAGCTCAGAGCACAGGGTGTGACACATACATGGCTGTCCACAGTCGGCTGGACGTCATAGAGGAGGTAATGAGGGTGACTTGGGAGGACACGCAGCTTCAGGACCATCTGCCAGGCTGGTGGTGGTTTTGGAGGGCTCAAGCCAATCTGCTTTTTTAAAATTGGGGCCATCTAGGCCAGTCCTGCTCCCTGGCCACAATGTTGAACGTCTCCATGCCCTACCTGTACTGTTAGGCTGACCAGCCCCCAACAGACCCTGCCTTCCCTGGGAACTTGCTCGCCTCCAGCGGGAGATCTCTGCATATTCACCAGAAGAGAAGGTGGAAATTCAGTCGCTGTATTTTGTTATACAGCTACTGCTTGTAACCCGAGGTTCATAAACTTGTGTGGGGGAAAAATCTGCACTTTATTTCACAAACCTTTAGCTGAAGTTTAGCACTGTCATTCACTATAGACAAAAAACAACTGTACCTTGACTTTGTCAATAGAAATCAGATTTCATCCCATTATAGTCACTGTGAATATCTCAACTTATATCTCAATTTATTCTAACCAGTATGTCAAAAGTTCAGTAGTTGTTAGGTCTAAATACTTTAATATTTTAATGCATTTTATGTCTTTGGAAATCCTATATATTTTATTTTCTCAATGAAAGCACTCTTCTGATGGGAGTCTATAGGTTTTACCAGACTACTAAAGGGGTTCATTTACAAAAAAGTTAAGAACCCCAAATAAAGAAAATTTTGAAATGCCAAAACAGTCATTTGGCAGAATCGCCACCAGGGGGCGGGGCAACAAAAGAAATGTGAGCTCCCAGTGGTGTCATGAAATGGGAAAAGGGATCCGAGTCCATCCATGCCCCAAACCAGTGATTAAGCGAAACCCCCTGAGTGCCAGAGCCAGGAGTGGCCTTGAGTGAGCCCCCTCGAATCCTGTCATCTGGGAGCTGAGAGGCAGACGGGGGCAGTGCCTGAACCAGGAGGACCCAGGCCCCCGGCACCAGGTTCCCTCCCCGCTGCGCCGTACTTGGCTGCCACGGGCTCCGGAGGATGTGGCTGGTGGAGCAGGACCGGACTCACTCTTGTCCCCACTCCCCCGACTGTCTGCCTCCTCTCCTCGCTCTAGACGGTGGAGAAGACGGTGGAGCGCCTGGAGGCCGAAGTCAAAGGCCTGCTGGGTCAGCTGGAGGAGCTGGCCTGGAACTTGCCCCCGGGGCCCTTCAGCCCGACTCCCGACCTCCTGGGAGATGGAGATGGTGAGCAGCTCGGGCAGCGGAGATGACAGCCTCTGGGACCGGGCAGCCGTGGGGACGACTGCTCCACTCCGTGGACAAGCCAGGGAGTCTCCCGCTTGGGACAGAATTGGGAGGAATCCCCTACTCCCCGACTCCCCTCAGAGCACTGTCTGCCCACACCGCCGGGTTGCTGTAGCCCAGCATCAGGAAAGGGCACCCGGCAGAGCTCCACTCTCCGCACCACCCTGACGCCGGAGCAGCTGCCTCCCTCCTCGAGCTCTGTGTTCCTGGCACAGGAGTCCCTGGGGGACTGGCAGGGGAGGGCAGGCAGCAGTCAGTGCCCGTTCACTCACGCCCCAGGTTGCCCCTCTCTTTCAGATCGCTTTTGAGCACCGGAGCTGGAGCCGCCCAGCAGCTGGCAGTGACACGCTAGCCCTCCTCTGAGAACAGAACAGGCATTCTGGCCTGGCTTCCTCAGCTTTGTGCAAAATAAAACCTACTCCTTTGGTCCTCTCTGTGTCTGCTGACAGTGACCTCTGCAGCCACAGCCCCTTCTCCATCTGCCCCCATGGCCTGAGGCTCGCACCCCTGCAGACTCAGACCTAGGAGCAGCAGTCCACCTGCACGTTTCCACCCTTATTTATAGGGATGGACAGGGCAGGGGTGGGTTCAAGAGGTGAGGCACCTGAGGCCCAGAATTTTAAGGCAGCACAGTGGAAGGGCCCTCTGAGTAGCCTTGTTACTCAGTATGTGGCCATGGGTGAACAATAAAGGAGTCACCTGGGAGCTTATCAAAAATGCTGAATTTCACACCCTGCCAGGAATCTACATTTTAATGAGATTGCCCACGTGATGTGTGCACATTAAAATTTTTACCTTTTTTTTCAACTGAGGTAAAATTCACATAAAATTCTAAATTTTAACCATTTAATATGGTACAGATTCAGTGGGTTCAGAGTGGTGTGCAATCACCACCACCTAGTTCTAGGAATTTTCACCACCCCCTGTACTGTTAAGCAGTCGCTTTCCACACCCCCTCCCACCCTCCCTTGGAAACCACTAACGTTTTGTGTCTAACGTTTTTTCACTTACCATGTTTTCAAGGTTCATCCATGTTGTATCAATACTTCACTTTTGTTTATAGCTGAATAATATCCCATTATGTGGCTATATCACATTTTATTCATTGATCAACTCTGTGGACATGTGGGTTGTCTGCCCTTTGGGATTATTCTAAATAACACTATGAACATTCATTCATGCATAAGTTTAGGTGAGTACGTGTTCTCATTTCTCTTGGATCGAACTGTTGAGTCAACTAGTAACTCTAAGTTTTTGAAGATTCACCATTTTTGCATAGCAATTGTACCACTTTACGTTCCTACTAGCAATATATATGTTAAGATGTGCAATTTTTCCGTATCCTCCCCAACATATCTCATTGATGGCAGCCATCACACTAGACGTGAAGTGGCATCTCGTGGTTTTAAGTTGCATTTACCTGATGATTAGTGATGCTAAACATCTTTTCATGTTTGTCGGTCACTTTTGTTCTCTGTTTTGGAGAAAGTCTATTCAAATCCTTTGCCCATTTAAAAAACTAGACTGTCTTTTTGCTGTTGAGTTGTAAGAGTTCTTTATGTATTGTGGATACTAAACTTTTATGAGAGATATGATTTGCAAGTGTTTTCTTCCATTCTGTGGATTGTCTTATTTTGGTAGTGTTCTTTGATATCCAAATTTGTTTTGATGAAATTCAATTTATTTTTTGCTTGTTCTTTTGGTATCAAAGAATCCATTGACATATCAAAAGTTATGAATTATTTATTCCTGTCTTCTAAGATTTTTATAGCTTTAATTCTTACATTGTTTTGTTTAAAGCTATTTTAGGTCAATATTTACATGTGGTGTGAGGTAAAGATTCACCCTCATTAGTTGGTTTGTGGATAGTTGTTGAATATTCTTTCCCCATTGAATGGTCCTGGCACCCTTGTCAAGAATCATTTTATCATAAGGTTTACATCTCAATTCTATCCCATGTTTCTATATACCTTCTTTGTGCCAGTATCACACTGAATTACTACAGCTTTGTGGCAAGTTTTGAAATTAAGAACTGAGTTCTCTTTGTTCCTTTTCAAGACTCTTGGCTTTTTGAGAAAGTCCATGCAAATCCTGGATTTAAGGATCAGCCAGTTCACATGGACAAAAGCAGCTGAGGTTTTGATACATACTGAACTTACAGATCAATTTTTAGAGTATTGCCATCTCCACAGTACTGTCTTCTAATCCACGAGCCCAGGATTTTTTTTTTTTTTTTTAGGGTGTCTTACACCACCTTGGTTAAATTTTTTCCTGAGTATCTTACTCCTTTTGTCTGTTCTGTCCAATAGGGTAAGTGAGGTGCTGAAGTCTCCATCCACTGTGGCTTACCTCCCTCTCCCTTCCATTGTCCTGTTTCTGACTTTTCGGGGCTCTACTATTAGATGCCTATGCATTTATAGTTGTTATGTCTTGGTGGATTAAACATTTTATTAGGGTATGCTCTTGACTGGAGCATTTACTCCCAAGCACTTACGGGCCTCCCAGGTGGCACAGTGGTAAAGAACCTGCCTGCCAGTGCAGGAGGTATGAGATGCGGGTTGAATCCCAGGCTCAGGAAGATCCCTGGAGTAGGAAATGGCAACCCACTCCAGAACTCTTGCCTGGAAAGCCCACGGACAGAGGAGCTTGGAGGGCTATAGTCCACAGGATGGCAAGAGCTGGACACGACTGAAGTGACTTAGCCACGTTAACACCTTAACAATGTTTTATTTCTTCATGTGGATTTTAATTACAGTATCTTTTCATTTCAGTTTGAAGGACTTTCTTTGGCATTTCTCATACAGAACGTCTACTAGCAAAAACTTTTCATTTTTGTCCACCCAGGAATGTTAACTTTTCTTTCATTTTTGAAGACTATTTTGCTAGATATAGGATTCCTGCTGACATTTTTTTTCCCCAGTACACTGAATATGTCATCCCATAACCCTCTAGCCCCCATGGTTTCTGACAAGAAATCAGATGTTAATATTTTTGAAGATCCCGTGCATGTGACAAGGCAGTTCTCTATTGCTGACTTCACAGTTCCTTGTCAACACTTCGGTTATAATGTGTCTCAAAGCAGATCTTCATAAAAACACCCCTTATGATCTGAATTCCTGGCATGTGTGGATTAATGTCTTTCATCAAATTTGTAAGATTCCAGCCACTGTTTCTTCAAAATATTTCTGCTTTCTCTCTCCTGACTCCCATTATGTACGTGTTGGTACACTGGATGGTGCCCCACAGGTCTTAGGCTCTGTTTATCTCAACTGACCTATCTTGAAGTTTGCCAACTCTTTCTTCGGCTTTCTCAAATATCTTCTTGAACCTAAGTGATCTTGTCTTTCTGTATATGGGTCGTACTTTGTTTCCTTGCATGCCTTGTAATTTTTGTTGAAAATTGGGCATTTTCTGAACATTATGTGAAAACTCTGGAAATCAGATTCTTCCCCTTCCTGAGATTGTTGTTGCTGCTTGCTGAATTTCTTAGGCAATCTCTTGATATTCAGCCAGCCAGTCTGTGACTCTGCAGTAGCATTAACTTCCTGCAAATGCAGAGCCTGAAGGTCTGCCAGAGGCAAGTCTTCTGAGCATATACCCAGCCCTGAACATGCGTCTGGCCTTCCAGATTCCCAAGAATTAGCAGGAGCACTCCAAAACCATTACTCTGCAAACCATCACACTGTCAGCCTTTGCTCCCCAAACTTTTCAGTTTCTCACCTGTCTTCCCCAACTGTCACCCCCTCTCTCCAGGCGTTAGTGCTAATGAAACTGCCTTCAAATGTCCCTGAGGGTTGCCACCTCCACCTTGCAAGAGTTCCAAATTAGGTAAAATAAGAGAGTCGTTTGAGTCAGTCTTCCTGGAAGCAACAAGACAGATCAAAACAATCAACCATAATTCTTGAGAACAAGGTCCATTCTGCTCCATCTATTGCTAAGAACCTATAAAGGACTGTGGATATTGTTCTTGAGGCTGCCAAGCTGGGGTGAGGAGGATAAGGCTGGATAAGTGAGAATGCCACAGGACCCTCTTACCAAGACTGTTTTTGTTTTTAAAGCTTTTTGGTTGCTGCAAACTTTCAGCTCATTTTCAGCCTTCTCCTGAAGTTGATTCTGATAGTTGTTGCCGTCTTGTCACTTTTTGGAGGCACAGTCTTTTCAAGTTCCCTACTCCACCATTTTCGCTGACTATAATGAAGTTTAAGCAGCTCTGATCTGGTCTCCTCTTCATTTTAGGCCCAAAGAGAAGTAACTTACCAGGGGTTACACAGCAAATGAGCAGCTGAGCTGAGGCCAGAGTGGGGATGCCCGACTCCTGGACCAGTGTTCTTTCTGCTTCAGGGCTGCATTGGGCTCGCAGTGGACACCAGTATTAGGCCAAAGTGAGTTTTCCAAGGAGCGGCAGGGGATAAGAGCCCCTTGTAGAGTTGGGGACTTGACGGATTGGATCCTCTGCTGAGAGTGAACCCTTATAGGGAATGAGTAACGATGTCCTTGTTTTTCGAAGAACACAGAGAGCTTTCAGGCTTGATAAAGGTAACATTTTAAGCTGGTATCTGCCTGGGAAAATGATAAGCTTGATTTCTAGGCTAGGAATCTAACTCCCTGCCAAAGCACAAGGATGGCCAAGCGTGCTGGGTCTTGGTCAAGTGGCTCGAGACACAGGAACTGAGGCAGAGCTGAACTGACAAGCAGGGCCTTCTCTGGCAGGGGTAGGCCAGGCTCTGTCCAGTTCATGCCCCTTAGGCCATCTCCTCTTCTGTGTCCAGAAGGTAGGGAGGAGACAAACTGGTGTCCCCAAGCAAATGTCTAGTTTGTGGACAAGGCACTTGCTGAGGCCCTTGCTAGGGGGCTCAGCAGGCTTGGGCTTACCCTAGCCTCTGGCTTCTCTCCTTTCTAAACTTTCAACGTAAAAAACCAGGAAGGGAGTGGAGATCACTGACCAGAAGACAAGCTCTGGGCTTCTGGATGAGACAAAACAATTTCTAGAAAGTCTGCCCCTTCTGGACTCGACTTCTCCTGACACCACCAACAAAGGGGCAAAGGGCCCACCGTGAGACCACAGCCTGAAGCTCCCTTTCAGACTGAAGCGTCCCTGCGGGGAGGAGCTGATCTCATGCCTCTCTGACTTCCTGCTGTAAGGCTATCCCCAGGAGTCACGCACACTCCCTTCTGCCTGTGCCCTTCCTTCCAGACCTGGGGGAAGGACCACACTGCTCGCTCTTGTCCCCGTGGACTTCACTGTACCCACATCTTACCAAAAACCCTGTGTGCCTTTTCAGCATCCAGGCCCTGAGCAAAGATTTCAGGAACCTCCATTTCTCATGTCCTTCAGGCCCAGTCCCCGGTTTCCGAAGCACAAGTCTCTATTTAAAGCCATATAACTTTTCGTGAGCTAGTAAGGATGGAACCCCTAAGCTACAGGGCAGAATCATGAAGCATAAGAAAGGAAAATGGCACCAAGAAAACACTTCCAGAACGTTCCAGAGCTGGCTGACTTTAATTTGGAAACAGCATTTGGCCATCGACATTCAGGTTTAAGGCACATTCTCAATTACAAGAAGCCCTGTCACTGGCAGGAACTGGCTTTGTTCTTGCGGTTCGTGTGGAAGAAAGAACATATGACTTTCTGGCCTTTTCTTTTCTAAAAAGGAGTGAGTTTGGCAATAACAAAGCTCATGACACATTTTCACCAGATGCAGAAAGTGTACCCTTAAAGGTTTTCCCTTTTACTCCTCAGTGAAGACATGGCACTCCAACCTCTCACCTCTTTCACGCCCAAACTTTGTATGCAGCAAAGACGTGTATGCAACTGTCTGCAACTATATATTAAAAAAAAAAAACCCTCTGAACATACAAAATTACAAGATTAGAAGGAAGCCAAGAGTTTCAGCCATAAGCAAAGGGGAATGATTGCATGAGTCAGGAAACAAAACATCTACTTTAGCTGCAAGAGGCTATGAGGGGTGGGGATGGGAGGAGGCGTCCTGAGAGTTCAGACTGGCTAGGTTCTCGGGCACAAGCACAATGCACGGATCAAGGGCGGGGAGGAGATGGGGCCGAGGCTCTACAGTTGGTCTGAACTGTGACACCTGGGGGCTACTTTGTAGATTTGTTAGAAACAGACAAACATTCTTTCGGCCTTTTCCTGGCATTGCTGTTGCCAGCAGGTGGACAGAAGTGACCCACTAGCCACTGCTCAGTCGTTGCCACCACAGATCTTCAGCAGAATCTTCCGGTAATCCCCTGAAGTGTCTCCCTGGTCACAGGAGTAAGACATCAAGTTAAGAAAGGCTCAACCACTTCTGGCTTCCTGGCTCTTGATTTTCTTCTGCCCAAAGTGCCCTTACAGAGAAGTGGCCCTATCTTATGCAATTTGCTGAGCAGCTCACATGCTGGCCTCACAGGTGCATGGACCGTGGGCAGTGTGGCTCAGCCTCCCCAGTCTCCTCCAATGAAAAACAAAGCCGTACTCACCCCAATGATCAAAGTCAGAATTTGAAAAACAAACACAAAAATGTTTAAACAGCCCAAAACACCCCTACCCAGGTCTGACTGATGGCGGCCTTTGCCCAGTGCGTTTCTATTGTGCTAAACAGGGATTATACCGTAAGGCACTAGTGTGTCCTGTGCCAGAAACGCCATCTGCTGTGATACGACCATCCGGTGGAGGAGACAGCTACCATTTCGGCTCCCAGTTCACACTGAACTCTCCTCCAACTGTCCACTGCACTTAGAAGTAAGGCTACAATGAGCTAATTTCTAATCATTTTCTGCCTTGAGGGCAAGGCCTATGGCTTATTCCAGATGCCCATAGCCTACTGGCACACACAGGATTGCTATCAGCAGCATTGTTTCTATAGCCGAGAAGAGAGAGAAGCTTCTCTCAAGAAGATGCCCAACATCAAACATCAGTGAGTCTGAAATCAGAACTTGGGTGTGGCAACTTCAATTTTAAGATTCATGTGAGTTCAAAATCTAACTATCAGAAGCCCCACTCCTGCTGCAACAGCAATCAATTTTGTCAGACTGTCTCTGGCACACAGTGATAGAGAGGCACTAGTATCTATTAGACACGTGCATGCCATACGATATGCTTTACATGGACCGCTTCCTTCAAGATCCAGCACTTCTGGGGGTGGGATCTTAAGGATGATGGAACTAGGGTTCAGGGAGGTTTAAGCAAGCTGTGTGAGATCTCATAGTGAGCAAATATTAACAGAAAAGCCAGAATTGGACCCCAAGTGGTGTGACCCCCGAGCCCTCGCTCTCAACTGCCTTCCTGTGCTGCCTCCACCATAAAGCTGAAAGAGGTGACTCGTCAGGGAGCCTGAGCCATGCAGCCTCTGGGGGCTTGGGATCTGAGCTCTCACTGATGGATGCCAGATCCACAGGGTGGCTGGACTCTGAAGGCCAGGCCCCAGGTGTACATGTGTGTGGGGGGTGGCACTGCGAGTCTCTCATGCTGACTGTGGACCCTCCTCTGCCAACCATTTCCTGAACAGCAGTTGTGCTGGATGCTGGGATGGAGGGTGGGGCGAGAGCAAGGTCAAGACCCTCCCTGCCATCAGGAGCTGACAAGCTGCTGCTGTGCATGCAGAGGAACAAGTGAAAACTGAAGAGGGCAAGTAGAGGACCACAGATGAGATGCCCATGCTTGGCTGAGGCCAAGCCCATGGCGCTGTGAGGAGGAAGAGCAAAGGGGATAGTGGGAGCACCCAGGAGACAGCCCAGACGGCCCACAGAGGCCCATACCGTGATATCGTGGTACAGCGACTTGCCATACAGCCGCTTATACTCCGCTCTGATGTCCAGGAGGTCGATCTCGCTGCGAGATACCATGATACGGATCAGGGTCCGGTCTTTGGTTCCTGCTCCCTAAAGAGAGTGGCCCAAGGACATGAGTTGTGGACCTCCTCACCAGCCAGTCCCCACCTTTCCTGGGCCCTGGGCCCCTCCTCGCCCCTCTGGAGGAGAGCCCCTCTGGCTCTCCTCAAGCCTCCTCCCCTGAGTAAGGTCCCAATCACAAGATGGGCTGAGACACCCCCTCACCCAGGCCCTGCACCTGGGTATTACCTACCCTCATGGCCTTGTTGAGCCTTTCAGCAAAGAAGGCTGGGGTATTCTTAAGACATTTCACTGGAAGAGAGAAACAAAGCATAAGCTGATCTTCAGAAAACTCAGTCTAGCGGGGCATGAGCACACAGCCTCCTCTCAGAAGGCCGGCTGTCCATCAAACCACCACTGCATCCATCTTCTGCCCCCTCATCTCCTTCAGGCTCAATTATCCCACGATCCTGGCTCCAGCCCTCTGGAACAGAAACATGCAGAGCCTGGACACCGACGCAACCCCTTTCCTGACAACCAGCGTGATGGAGGAAGCTGTGTCGGGAGGGAATGTGGACGGTGGTTAGGAGCCATACGGCTGCTCAGGCAGGAGGGCCCCGCTGGGGATGGCGCGGTCCTCGGTGGGGAGGGTGTCTGAGCAGAATGAATGTCTAACTGGGCTTCTCAGGGCATGACACCTCCCATGGGGGACACAGGGAACCTGCCTCACTCAGAAAGCTCCCAGAAAAGCAGAGCAGAAGACGGACAGCCTGTGAGAGTCCCAAGTGGGTACAAAGAGGGGCCAAACCCTTAGGTGGAGGGCTGGGGGAGGACTGGCCTGGAGCTTGCCAGGCCCTGCTCTGGAGGACAGAACCCAGGCACTGTGGGAAGCGCACAGCGTCCTGGGAGCTACGCCAGCTTTCCTCAGCCAGGGCCTGTTTTGCTGTTGCAAGTAAAAAAAAATCTTTCCACGTGTTTCCATCACAAACATCTGACAACTGCCTGCAGGGATGTATTTTTAGAGAAGACTTGGCAGGATGTGAGTCATCTTCCTCCCGAAGAGCGGCTGGCTGTGCTCCCACTGGTGCTCACCCTGCAGCTCCCTCCCTGGGGCTGGGCTTGAAATATAAACAAGACCGCTGGGGGCACAACTACACAGTGGTCCAGGAAGCAGCCTGGTTTCCCACTGCGCAGGCAGCTGGATTTAACAATCCTGGACCCTTTCACTATGCTCGTCCTCAACCACAGGGGTGGATGAGCACCCAGAAAACTCACAACACACCCCAGGCCCCAGCAGGCGGGCTGAGACACCTACCCACAGCCAGCATGCCCTGCTCCAGGTCCCCGGACATCTCCCGGCAGATGCTCTTCTCAATGTCACGTCCTGTCATTCTCTGATACTCATTAAAAACTAGTGGGAAGACAGAGGGACACGTTATGAACTGAATTCCATCCCTGACGCTCACCCCAAATTCTTGTGTTGAAGTGTCCCAACTCCCAGGACTTCAGAATTTAACTGTACTTGGAGATAGTCTTTAAAGAGGTAATTAAGTTAAAATGAGGCCCTCAGCATGGGCCCTAATCCAATCTGACTGGTGTTTATAAGAAAAGGAGATTTGGATACACAAGCAAACACCAGGGCTGCAAACAGAGAGCCAAGAGCATGCACAGACACAGCAAGGAGGGGCCATGTGCGCGCCAAGCAGAGAGGCTGCAAGAGAAACCATCACTGCCGGCACCTTAATCTTGGACTTCTGGCCTCCAGAACTGGGAGAAAATAGATTTCTGCTGTTTAAGCCACTCGGCCCATGGTATTATATTATGGCAGCCCGAGCTGACTCAGACAGGACGCGTGCTTAGAGCTCTGCCTCCTCCCAGAGGCCCCCTCTCCTACTCTGCTCCTGGCACCCTAGGCGGTCCCAGTGACCACCCTGGCCCAGCTCTCAAGTCTGCCGGTTCTTCACCCCAAGGCAAGTGCATTCCCCTGCCCCCCGGCCTGCTCACTCAGTCCCCTTACCAGCACCTCAGCTCACCCACTGTACCTCAATTCCCTGTCCAGGAGCCCTGACACCAACACGCTCTTCTCAGATCCATTTCCAGTCCCAGCCCTTCTCCATCATTCTGTGTGTCAGTCTTTCTCAATCTGACTGTAAGCTAACACCACTCCGGCACCCTAGCTTATCCTGGGTTGGGCTGAGCACCCATGGAAAGTGGGCTGTGGGTTCCAAGAGAGGCAGACCTGGAGACCTGGGTCCTAACTTGAGCTCTGCCTCAGGATATAACCCCTTCTTCCCTGGCCAAGGTCTCAGTTTCTGTGTGCTCCAAACTGCTGTCATTCACAGGTCAGAACCATGATTTCTCCCACCTCTGTCTCCAACTCAGGTCAGCGCCTCTTTTCTCCTGACTAGTATCATTCATGCAACTCTGGTGTGCTGTAAACACATTTCATGCTTATTAAAATAAACAGTGACCAAGATGACCGTGTGAGCACCCTTGCTGCACTGCATTCCAGTGCAGAGCTTCAAATGTGCTGTGGAGGCAGGCAGCCCGAGGCAAGCACCAGCTCTGCCTCATTGCCAGTTGGGCGCCTGACTCCCCAGGTGCCCTTCACCCCATCCCTCATCTGTAAAGAGGGAGAATGGCGTCTACTGGCATTTCTTAAAGGCTCAGTGCGCGCACACAGTGGGTGCTGGAGGTCCCAGCCCGCTGCTGGGTGTGGCCATCATTCTCCACCCTCACCTGCCCCATCCTGCGCTGGCACTGCCGGCCTCGAGGACCCCCCTTTCTCCGGGTGTCCCGCCTGCGTCTCCTGCCCTGGCCAGAGCCTTGTCCTCAGACCGCTGTGCTCCCTCCCGGGGGACCACCTGCAGTCCCGGGGCCTCAAACTCCTTCAACCCACTCAGCTCCCAAACTTCCACCTCTAGCCAGACCTCTTCAGACCTCCGGGCTCACAGACCTAGTGGCTTCCACAGCATCTATGGCTCCTGACTCCCTCCCTCCTTAAAGCCTTCCACTCTCAGTCAAGGGCCCCGCCCTCTCCCACTGACTCAGCGGGGACAAATCTCGGGTCTTTTCTCTCACACTCCACATCCAACTCATCCGCAAAGAAAGCCAGAATCTGACTCCTCACCACCTGCTCCTACCAGCTGTCCACACCACCATCACTCCTCCCCTGGACTGACTGCGGCCATCTCCTAACTGGTTTCCTTCTTCACCAGAGACCCCGTCACTCTGCTCACTACAACTGCCAGTAAACTTGCAAAACCTAAGTCAAATCACACCCCTCCCTCACACCGAGCCCTCCACTGGCTCCCTGTTTTATTCAAGATAGACAGCTAAGGCCATGCAGCCATCCGCAGGGCTTCCTCCTGTACAGTACAGGGGACTATATCCAATCTCCTGGGATAAACCATGGAAAAGAAAATTTTAAAAAGGATGTATAAATGTGTAAAACTGATTCACTTTGCTGTACAACAGAGATTGGCAGAACATTGTAAATCAACTATATTTTAATAAAACAAGAAATTAAAAACTGCTCCCAAACAAGCTCTGAAATTCCTCATTCTAGCAGGTAAAGATAGCCGCCATCTGGAGGCCCTCCTTTCTCTCACCTCCTTCCTCTCTTTCCTCAGAACCAGATTCCAGCACAGGCAGGAAACACACGGATAAAATCCTGCAAATCGTCACTAGGGGGCTCTTTCAAGGAAGCGAAAGGCCCACACAGCGAGGAACCTCCAAGGGTTTCCGTTTCCTGGCTACAGGGCAGCCAGCACAGCCTTACCTGCCACCAGGTGGGCCCGGCTCCGGGAGCACAGAATCGCATTGAACTTGGACTCATCTGTTCCCAGGCGGTTCTCCCCGGCTGCATAGAGCTCCTGGAGAAGACGGACAGACAGGCATGCAGGCCTCACCCCCGACTCCAGGCCCAGGTCACCTAGGACAGCTGGGCAGAATCTCTGGGACCTGAAGCCCAGAGGGGAGGGGAAAGGGGGGCAGGGCCCCCAGCTGAGTTCCATTCACTGTGCTGAGACAGATGCCATCCACACATCCCCTGGGCGGGGAGAGCCTAGGCCGCTGGGGTCCAGGACAGGCAGGGAACCAGGGGCCAGCAGCACAAAGGAAAACACAGGCTTCAATTCTAGCTCTGCCAGCCTCTTGCCACGGGACTCTAGGCAGGTTCTCCGCTCTAAAGTGGGAAGAGTGAGATTCAGGGCCACCAACCTGAAAGCCCGAAGGGGCCACTGGGTAACTTAAATGCAGGAATCAGGGCAGTTTAAGGCCAGAGAGTGGTGGGGACCATGGCGACTACAGAGAGGCGCTTCTCAGCTGAGCACAGGACAGAGAAACAAGGCTCACGGGCCCCAGATCCACTGTTCACGCAGTGGTTTAGTTGCTAAGTCGTGTCCAACTCTTACAACCCTGTGGCCCGCCAGGTTCCTCTGTCCCTAGAATTTTCCAGGCAAGAATACTAGAGTGGATTGCCATTTCCTTCTCCAGGGGATCTTTCCAACCCAGGGATCAAACCTGGGTTTTCTGCACTGCGGGCATTTCTCTACCGACTGAGCCTGGGTCTTGTGCACTGCAGGCAGATACTCTACCAACTGAGCTAGCAGGGGAGCCAGAAATCCAGATGTCCATATGAAATTTCTCATCTTTAACAGCAGTTTCCCTATCTATAAGTGGAAACACATAAGACAATAATGATTACAATTGACAGATCGCAGTTATGGATGTGGGGCTTTATGTGATAGGTGCCTGCCTATAATTTCACTGCATACACCATTTTGTATTTGTAAATGGGAAGAATCTGCAGTTTCCTCTTAAACTGCTGAAGGTCTATGCTCAGTATATATGCCAATTGGTAACCTTTGAACCAGATGGCTCCAAAGTGCCTTCCGAGCCTCAGGTAGCAGCAGCTCGTGGACTTAAAGGAACCAATATTTGAGGGCAGAAGGTGCCCATCAGAGGCTCAGAGATCCCACAAGTCAAGGTGAGGCCAAGCAGGTCCAGAACTAAGGCGGCAGAGTAGTCGGCACGAAACCCTCGGACCAAGGCAACTTCTGCCTGAGCTAAGAAACGGCCTGGACAAGAAGAGCAATGGGAAAATCCCCACAGGGGCAAGGCCAGAGCCTGGGGCTTTGAGGATGTCCAGCCCTAAGTTATAGAAATGGGGGTTCCAAGCCAGGGAGATGTTAAGGAGGGGACCGGGACCAGGGCAGGGGCAGGCGCTGTCTGGGCACAGGGAATGAGCAAGGCGTCTGGGCCTCTGTCCAGGCTCTGCCTCCAGGTCTCTCAGAACACCGCTCTGCCTTCCTGGGCCTCAGTGGCCTCACCTGGACACCTCAGTGCCCGCCAGCCCCCCAGGAAGCCAGGGCCCTCTCCAATCAGAACTGCTACAGTGTTCTGACATCATCGGTGGGAAACCCAAACAACTCTGGAGAGGTGCTTGGATGCCTGGACAGAGAGGAAGCGGCCAGAGACAGTTCCCCTTTGGTCTGCAATTCACACCAGGCTGGGGACAAGGGCAGAATTCTAAGGCTACACAACTAACATGGCAGCTGGTTTCTCGGTTCAAATCAAAAGCTTAACACAATAATGGTCTAAGCCATCAAACACAAGAGAAGTACCAAGTCACATGAAATCCCACATCCATCACTGATCTACCAACTACTGAAAGTAGTATTATCCCACATGGTCCCTCCTACAGGGCGGGAGGCTGAATGAAGCCTATGGAGGTGGGTGACCTGCTCAAGGTCACACAGTTGATAAGCAGCAGTCTGTGAAACTCAGAGAGTCTAGAATCCACTCCTGATCTTTGCTGTTTCCACCCCTCATAACAAAAGGAGGTGGGAAAAGCCCCTGCTCAGGAAGCTCACCTGCACATCTCTCTGGACGAGGGTCATGTCCACGCTTGTGCTTTCATCCCGGTTTCCCTGAAAGGAAGCAGGCTGTGAGGCAAGGCCACTCCTTGGAGCCGCATCCCTCCCTCCCTGCTCCTCGTCCCCGTGGCTCAGACGCTCACCCCTCCCTACCGTGGGCCCAAGCTGTGCCCTGGGAAAGCACCTGAGAGAGAGAGATGAGGAGCCGCTGGAAGTGTCCTGACGTGTCGCTCCGAATGGCCTCCTCCAGGGTCTTTTGAATTCTGAAAACGAGACGCCAGGAAGGGCCACCCTGTAGCTCCGTGGGCCAAGCTGCCCACTGCACACAGTCAGCAGTGAGCACTGGCACGGGGAGCAGGCGGCCCACACGGCCCCCAGGAACACACAACTGGAGGCCAGGAAGGGCTACGGCTCCCAGGCTGGCCTGGCCCGAGGCACGCCCAGGCTTTCCCTCAGCCCTCCCTTAAGCTCAGTCCCCTGCTTCTGTGTAAGCAGCAATCAGGGCTGGGCCTGGGATGGAAGCCCAGTGTGTTGGGGATGGCAGAAGATGAGGAGACAAGGTCAGGAAGGGAGAGGGTGTGGCCAAGGCGGCTGAGGCCCTGGGGCCAGCCTAACCTGTCTTGTAGAGTCTGTTCAGCTCCCGGATGTGCTCGTTGCTGCGGGAGGCGAGGATCTCGATCAGGCAGGCTTCATCAGTGCCCGCCCCCTGCAGAGCCAGAGCGCACGACAAAGCAGGAGCTTGTGACAGCCTCCTTGCTGGCACGCAGGGAAGAGCAGGTGCCATGATCCCTCAGGACACAAACCCCAGCGGAAGAGGCCACAGACACAGACCCACCCATCATGCTGCTGCTGCTGCTACCCCGGCCTGAAGCAGCCAAACTCCCCCACACAGTCCCAGCAAAGTACCAGGAAAGATAGCAACATGGTGACAAGGAGAGATCCCTTTGAAGGATTATCCCCATTCCACCTTCCAGGACAACAAGAGATCAGAGAAGTGTGATGACTTGTCCAAGGCCACACAGTAAATGGTGGGGCTGAGAGGTGGACCTAGATCTGTTTTATCCCAAGTTCAGTCTGTGAATAAGTGACAAACAACTGAGAAACCGGTTTGAAAGCAAGAGCATCGACATGTGGGAAAACCTGACTCCCAGACTGGAGCGTCTGGAGACACCTAAGAAAAGGCAGCAGCACTGAGGATGGAAGAGACGGCTGAGGAGGGACAGTGAGGAGGCGGGGACAGGGTCAGCAGCCTGCTTTCTGCATCGGGCTGCACCTTGGTTCTGATGACCACTAGCTGTGTGGCCTTCGGCATGTTACTGCACCTCTCTTGCCTCTGGTTCCTTGACCATAAAATGGGAGTTATACTCGAGGCAGTTATGGTAGGGTATACTGGAAGCAAGAGAATCAGGAAGGACTTTCTTGACATAAGAGAAACCACTTCTGGCCTAAACCATTTTGTGACCTAAGCCTGGCCACAGTACTTGTCCTTAAGGGAACAGAGCAATAGGCAAGATAACAAAACATATGTGAAGACCCTGGGTTCTGCGTCAATCGTAAAGACAAGTCTGAAGCACTTTCTTGAGCTGTTCTGCAGAATTTAAACCCTTCTGGGCACTCTACCACCAAAACAAATGGAACCTAAGGGATGATGATGTTGACCTTTTCAGGTATGGACTCTGTGGACCGTTCAAGCCCCTTCATGAATATGCACATGTTAGCTTAAAATTTCCCCAATTTTGCAGTTCCAGGAGACACTGCTTTGGGAAAGACCCCTGATGTTCTCACTTGCTGCAAGTCATAAATTCTCCTCCTGCTGCTTGGGCTTCCCTGGTAGCTCAGAGAGTAAAGACTCTGCCTGCAATGTAGGAGACTTGGGTTCGATCCCTGGGTTAGGAAGATCCCCCGGAAAAGGGAATGGCAATGCACTCCAGTATTCTTGCCTGGAGAATCCCATGGACAGACAAGCCTGGCGGGCTGCAGTCCACGGAGTCACCTTCTCCTGCTCCTTGGCTTAGTTGTGTCTTTTGACAGCCACGGAGAGATGAATCCAGTTTCAGGGGATGCCCCTTCGGGGCACAAGAGTCACTGTGGCCACTAGGCCCTGAGGAAGGTTAGCTTCCTGCTGGGGCGCCTGCTCAGCTCACAAGGATGCCCCATCTGCGGGAGTGGCCCCAGCCCATCCACAGGCACCTGCTGAGGGGCTTGGCAGTCACAGGACTAGGGGAGGCTGAACCCAAACGAAGTCCATCAAAACCGGCCTCCCTATTCGGAATCTGGACCAAGGGACAGCTGGCCTCTTCTGTGGCTGGATCTCTGACAGGTACTCAGGGAGGGGCCCACAGGGATGCTGTGTCAAAGGAGAGGTACAGAAGCAGATGGAAGAACGAAGCAGACACTCAAGCAGCAGGCATGAGAGATGCTGCCCCAGTCCCGTCCCTCTCCAAGTCAGGCTGCTGTCGCTATCCTCCTGATTCTCCACCCTGGCTCTGCTTAAGCTCCTCCAGGGTGCTCTGTTATCTGCTAACAGCAGAGTCCTGATGAATGAGGATGAGGTCATCCACTCCTCCCACCCCCACCATCACTGCATCCCTGATTTCCTCTGAACCCCAGCTCCCACCATTTAAGGCAGAGAGACTTAGACGCTCCCTGATGATGAGAGATGCCTCACTTGCCTCTTGGAGGAGCCACCAAAAGTTCCCTTTTCTACAGCACGTGGACCCCAGGAGCTATACTGACAACAGCAGCTAATGACTGAGCTGAGACACACACGTGGTCTAGGCCTTTGTCCATCATGTCCCCACACACACAGAACATACACACCTTGATAGCTTCCTTTATCTCGTAAGCATCAAAGAGGACTGGGGTCTTCATCAGGGCTAAGATTGTCTTCTCAAAGTTTCCTGACAGTTCAGATTTCAGATCTTTGATCAAATCCTAATTGGACATTTAGAAAAACAAAAAAACCTATTTTGAGACTCCACAGGAGGTGACCAATAGGGAACAATATCCCAGATCCAGCAGCATTTACAGAAGAGACAAACCTCAGGCCCCAGACTGACCTGCAGAATTGTGACCTGCATTTGAGCCAGATTCCCAGGGAACTCACAGCCCATTAAAGCAGGAGAGACACTAGGCCAGAGCACTAGGCTGCATGCACTAGCCTGCATGCACTCAGTGGTTATCTTTCTATTAATAAGATCCAAAAGCCCCCAAATTCAAACTTCTGTATGTTCCGTACTTAAAGCCTCTTCTTTCAAAGAGAAATAACTTGCTCATGGTCTCGGTAAGTCATGGCAGAGCCAGGGAGAGAACCCAGATCCCTGGGCACCTCTCAACAAACTTCAGTACCCTGTGGACTCTGGGATTTCTACTTCAGAGCATCTTTTGCCTCTAGAAGATGCCATCAGTTGAGAGCCACCAAGAAACGCCCTAACATGCCTTACGGTCCATCTAGGAGAGCCAGGTCCCGGGGAAAAGCAGGAGTAGGCTGCACCTATCAGGAGGATATGCCCTGATTCAGGAAGGAACCCCTGACCGTCCCTGTTGGTCCCAGGAACCAACACTCACCTTCCCATATGCTGTCTTGAAGGACAGGAGGATCTGCTGCCGTTGCTTGTTGGAGCGACTACCCAGGCAGTCAATGATGGCCTGCTCGTCGGTCCCTGGTGGAAGGAGAGGTGGGAGTGGGCGTGGGGTCACAGGGATGCTCTGTGGCCTGGGTCCTCCAATCCCCCTGAGCATCCGCGATACATCCCCATATCCACACTCTCTCTAACCCGGGGGCCAGGCCACCTCCACCCAGCGACCCCAGCCCCCAGAGCCACTGTGTGACTGCCGAGGGAGTCGGGGGAGGCAGCTGGGACTCGTGCCACCCAGGGTCTCTCACCAAAGCCCTTCATGGCCTTCCGCAGGACCTCAGCATCTCGCAAGGGGTCAAAGCCAGATGCATCTGTGATGGTGCCTCGGTTTCCAAACTATTCAGACAGACAGACAGACAGTAAGATGCTGCATTTCCTAGACGTGAGACTGCCTGCCCCAGACTCTGGAAATGACCTTTCTTCTAAAAGTTGGGGTGCCTGAAGGAGCCCGCAGTTGACAGCACAGGGGACTCAACACTGAGTCGGCCTCACGTGGCCATCGCCTCTCCTCGTGTCCTGGCAATGAAGCATCTGCCGGGCTCCCATGGCGAGGAGCCCACCTGGAGCTGAGTCCTGATGCTGAAAATCTACCCTATGCCCGGGTCCTCCAGGCCGGGGCTCCGGATGAAGGGGAGGCCTCAGAACAGGGTAGGACCCTCTCTTCAAGGACTCAGTACTGCACATCGGGGCTCTCCTAACAGCCCTGCTTAGTCCACTCTCTGCACATCAGAAACAGGTGTTCCTCCGGGATGCCTTCAAGAGTCCAGCCTTCACGATGGCGCCTGCAGACCGGCTACCTCCTGGATTCACTCTGGTTTCCTGGCACTGTGTTCAGGACTCTGTGACCTGCTTGCCTGCTGGACTTCTTCCTCAAATGATGGCTACGCTCCAAGCACACTGGAGTTTTCCTGCCTAAACTCTCCCTTGATGGATGATCTAGGACAAACTGGCTTTAACAGAGGAGATAAGCTGAGAGAAAGACGAGGGGAAGGCAGAGAGGCACGATGCAGAGCAGGGCAGGGGCAGGGGGGATGTGTGGGTGTTGGGGAAGGAGGGGAACGGACCCTCTGACTGAAAATAGTAGTCAGCCACATCCCATTAGCCCTGTGCTCGGCTGGTTTGGCTGTGCAACCATGACAATGAAGTCTAGGCTCTGCAAACATGAACCGCTCTCCAAAATGAGCCAAGAGCAATCCTGAAAGAACCGCCAACAGTTTTCCACACTCAAAGGGGCTGGTTTTGAGTCTGGGAGGGCACATCCAGAGATTAAAAACTAAGAGCCACTGGGCAAAGGCCTTTTGAGACAGTTCTCACCAAGCCCAGGCAGTCAATAGCACAAGAGGAACAAAGAGTACCTGGAGCATTCAGACCCGCCTCGCACAGGGACCCTCTAACTAAGCTGGGACCAAGAGGGCAGCTCCCTGGGCCCTCAGGAGTGCAAGCAGGGGTGGGGCCTTAAAGTGACGCTCTGAAAACCACAAGTCAGAGCTACAGGACTGAGCCCCACCCCCTCCCTGCTAGGGGACACTAGGCCACGTGTCTCAGCCCCCTTAGGGCCAGGCCCGGACAGGCAGTAGCACAGGGTTGGCACCTACCTGGGCTGCTGACACGGCAGGGGTGACGGTCCCAGAACCCGAGTACCCCGGATAGCTCGGCACCGGCTGCTGCCCAGGAGGTGGCATTGGCTGCTGTCCTGGGTAGGTCATGGGCGGCTGTCCAGGGGGCAACATGGGCTGGCCTGGCACAGGGGCCCCTGGGTATGGTGGATATGAAGGCATCCCAGAGGGTGGGTTTCCTCCAGGGGGTGGGTACATTCCATACGAAGGAACAGGCTGCTGGGCGGGAGGGGGCTGCCCGAAACTCCCGGGGGAACTGGAGGGTAACCACACCCAGGGGCCCCCGGGTACAGGTTTGGCATGTTGGCTCCTCCAAATGTCCCGGACATGTTGGCTGCCTGAAAGACCACAAAGCAGAGCCTTAGACTAACAGCCCTGGAGGCAAGGCCACTCTCCATCCATCCTCTGCCCTTCCCCCACCTGAGCCCTGCAGCGGGAGCCCCGGTGCTACACTCGGCTCAAGCCGACTCCAAGCACCACCAGCTTCTCGGCAGGCCCACCGAGCCCATCCTCTGTCTCCATGCCCCCGCCTGCACCACTGGCCCCTTACCCCGCCTGCCTCGCTCTGACACCACACCGCTGTCCCCTCATGCTACTGTCTGTCTCCTCCCAGGGGCGGGCAGGTACTCCTAGGCGGGGGTTTCTATCCCCCAGCACCTGCCATGGGCCTGGTGCAAATTAGACTATGCAGGGGCTGCACTGTTTACACTGAGCGCACATCTATCTGTAGATTATAAAATACACCATTTTATAAGCTAATCAAAAGTAGCATGCCTGCCTGTGTTACCAGGCACCTGTCCCCAGGCCCAACCAGGACAGTCATCCACATGTACGAACACGGACAACACACACCTGCATCCAGTCACACGTGCATGACACACACCCTCACCCTCCTCCTGTCCCTGTGCTGAGCACATACAGAAGGTGCTCAATGCATATTCCTCACCCCCCACCAACCCCCAGCGATGAAAGGAACCTGGAAGACCACACAGCCCAACACGCTCTCCCACCCCTCACTTTACTGTCAAGAAAAATGAGAGGCAGAGAGGGACAGTGACCTGGCGAGAGCCTCAATGGAAACCCTTCTGTCCTAAGATATAGTGTGACACCCTCGGTGCCCACAGGTAAGCACACACCCCTCTGACACCCCGGAAGCCAGCAGCCTTCCTCTCTCTGGCCCCACGAGAGTGGCCCCAGGGCAGCCCAGTGGGCGGGCTGGACTCACCACTCCTGAGAGGCAGTCCTGGTTGAACTGCCCTGCGTAGTTGGCCACGTTATCCAGCCCGATGGGAGGCATGGTGGGTGGCGGGTAGGCAGCACCTCCCCAGGCACCACCACCTGAAAGCAACACCGAGTCCATCAGCCCCCTGGTCACCCGCCAAGAGGACAAGGCAGAGACATCAAGCTCCCAGGCGGTCGGAGAGGAGACCAAGCAGAGCCCTGGGCAGTCCTACAGGCCACAGTGGAAACGCTCAGGCAACAAAGTCTAGCCTGATCCTGCTGCCAGAGAAGAGGAGGAGGAACCCGTCCCACCTTCTGGGGAGGAAAGCACCACTCCGCAAGCACTCCCAAGACCCTCGTGGGCTACTAAGGCAGGAGGGCCAAGGGCAGAGCTGCTCTCCTGGGCTCACCACCATGGACCAGGAGTGCAGACAGGCCACGCAGGGAGGCTGTGCCGAGCCCAGCAGAGCGCGGGGCTCAGGGAGCACTCAGAGTCCAGAGTGATGGAAGAGCACAGCGGGTGGGGTGGCTGGCCTGCTGATCTGGCTCTGAGCTGTCACCACACGTCTCTGAGAGGCAGGATGACGGGACAGAGGCAGACAGGGCTTGGCTGTCGGGAGGAGTCGGGGAACAGCAGGAAGAAGTCCCAGCTCTGACACCAGCAGGACCGGGGCATGCCCCCTGAGCAAGCACTCAGCCATCCTGGCTCAGCTTCCCTGTGTGAAGCGGGGATAGCTGGTGATGGCCTCAACTGCTGTGAGGAGGATTAAGAGAGTTACTGCCAGGCAGGGCTTAGCTGGGTGCCCGGTGAGCGTTCGCCTGTGGCAGCCCTCACCGAAGCCCTCACGAGGGGCAGCCAGCATCACGGCTGGCCTGTCAGAAGCCCGCCCTGTCCACGGCGGCGAAAAGGCCCTGGGGGCCTCCAGCAAGGCTTTCCGGCTCCGGGACCCCTGGGACAGAGCCTCCCCGAGTCACTGGCCAGTTCCCGCGCTTCCTGCTCCGGCGCCAACAGAGGTGGCAGTGGTGGGGCACAGGTACCGGACAGGCTGGCGCAGCCGCCCCACTACCGGCCCACAGCACCAGCTGCAGAGCAGCGTCAGCCCCAGCGACCGTCTCCCCGCCCTGCGCGCAGGGGCCCTGCTGCTGGGAGCACACGCACTGTGCACGCGGGGCAGGGGGAACGACGGGCGCCTGTCACCGCTCAGTGCTCCAGAGGACTCTACCGGCTATCGCGCCTGTCTGGGCCAGCCCCGTGATGGAGATGCCTGAATTCATTTGCAAAGGAGGAAACTGAGTCTCAGTGAATGGAACATATCTGTCTGTTCCTATCAGCTAATAAGGCAAGAGACTGGGGCCTGGCCTCATCCTGGCTTTTCAGAAGTGGCTTCAAACCCTGGCCTCACCTGGCCCCAGGATCCAAGATCTTCTCTAGCCCTTTCCCATCTGGCTGCACCGTGTGGGTATGAAGGGAGCAAGGAAACAACTGGAAAGCACCATCACTCCTCCCCCTCTCCATGCCTAGACCCTCTGAAGAGAGGGCAATCCCTCCCCCACAGGCCCCAGACCTTACCTGGTGCAGCTGGTGGGTAGCCACCTGCGGGCGGTGGGTAGCCTGGGTAGCTCATGGCTAGATCTGAAAGCAAAGAGGAAAGTGTGCTCAGGCTCAGCCAAGGGCTCCCATTAGCTTCACTGGAGAACAGCAACACCCACAAGCCAGCCCCAGCAGGAGGAGCTGCATCAGGCCTGACCTGGAGTGGGGCAACCCAGCTCACCCTTTACCCACAAGGGCCCTGCCAGAAACGGCAATCGGGGCATTACAGGATTCACCACCCATGAGCTGCTGAGTTACCCTGAGAACCGCTTTCACCCAGGCTCCACTCCCACCTGTGCTGACAAGGGACGCTGCAGGTGACGCTGTTCTCCCATCTCACTCTCAGGGGCCAGGCCTATCTGCCTGGACCTTCTTTATCACCATCCATCCAGCATCAGGGGAAGCCTGCACTCCCGTCTCCCTGCGCCCAACCTGCAGACCCTGAGCAACCCACAGCGGGCTCCAAATTGCATCTGCCCCAAACTACACTTTCTGTTCTTCAGCCTCTGTTTCACCCAGCAAGGGAATCCCTGGGTGCGGGATGACCATTCCCAGAAATAAGGAGAGCCCCCAGGAGGGCTCATCTCATCAGGCGAGGCAGTGCCGTCCCGTCCCTACAGGTGGAGCTCGGGAGGGGCAAGCGGCTTGCAGGCCGGCAGTGAGGGAAAGGGCCAGGCCCGGACCCTGGATTCCTGCTGATGGCGGGAGACCTGTCCTGCAGACTTCCTAACAATCACACCTGCTGAGCCCAGGTGAGCAGCACCTCCTTGCACACCAGACCCCAAGCTAGTTCTCCAACTCAGTGTGCATCAGAACCCACCTGGAGGGGCTTGTCAAACGCGCTGCTGGGCTCCACCCTCAGGGTTTGAGTCAGTAGGGCCAGAATTCTTATTTCTAACTAGTTCCCAGGTGAGGTTACTGCTCCAGGAACTCTGAAAAACACCTCTCTAGACACCATTAGCCACCTGCGGAATTCTGGGCTGCCCTTCACAGCTGAGCTGGAGAGCTGTGCACGCTGTTTCTAAGGAAGATGGAGGGCTTCCTTGAGGCGCCACTGGCCCCCGTGAGTCTGGTCCTCAGCCCTCTGGGCATGGTAATTTATTGGGTCAGTGGGTCCACGGGTGACCGCAATGGGAGGCCGGGTGGTGGCCTAGTGACCTTGCAGAGAGCGAGAATTGCGACCTGTGGTGTGGGCCAAAGGCCTTTTCCCAAGCACGCTGCGAGGCGGTGGCTAAGCTCCCCAGCGGTGCTGCTTTCGGTCTGACCCCTCTGCCAGAACCCTGAAGCCTCGCTGGGGAGGCGACACCCTGGGGATCTGAATGCTGGATGGGCCGGAAACCTCCTCAGGGAATAAAGAGGAGCCACCCATCGGAAAACCAGAGGAGCTGCAGTCCTGTTCGTGACACTGTTCTCCCTGGAGACCACCTCCCAGAGGAGTGAGCCGGGAGGTCTCACCCACAGCAGGTGGGAAAACAACAGAGGAGCCGGATGCGGCCCTGTTCCCCACATCAAAGTAAAATGTCAGCCAGGCCTAAGCGTCAGACTTCAGAAGCAGCCCTCAACCCCAAAGATAAAATTAAGTTTCTGTGTAAGACAGAAATAAGGAAAATAACATAAAGACAAGAGAAAGGACAAATTTAGGAAAAACGTTTTATGGTAAGAAAAAGACCAATAACCTTTACAGCAACTCAACTGAGGCAAACTACGACGGAAAAGGAACACTAGATGCTCACCCTCACTAACACGGTGAGGCACGCCGAGTGACAACACAGAGATGTTGAAATTAACAACGACACGGCCGTGGACTGAGAAACCCCACTTCTGGAAAAATATTCCCCAGACGCACTCAACTGTGACATTTACTACAACCACCACCGGAAGGAATCCCCGAATGCCCACCTGCAAGAGGCTGGCTAAATGAATCACAACGGATCCATGCAAGGGATACTCTGTCACATCCATATACCTGTATATTATATTATGCACGTCAGAATCAGCCAGCTCTGTGCGTGGCGACTTGAAAGGATCACCATTGCTAATCAAGGTGTAGTGCTGTGTGCGTGCTAACTTAAAAGTAGGAAAATACAAATTTAGCGCTGAACACACACACACACACACACACACACTGCAATCCCTGGAATGTTAAACAAGGAACTGGGTAACACTGATTGCCTCTGGAGGGGAAAACTGGAATAGAAATAAAATTCACTGTTTATATTTACATTTCTTGCCACATGCATGTGTGCCTATTAAAAAAACAACTCTAAAAAGACTCAATTCAGGTAGGGCTTTCTGAGCTCACTTGAGGTTGTGGCTGTTCCTCCAAGATTCGAATAACTCACACAGGGTCCATTCAGCACAAGGCAGCCCAGCTCTGAGCCTGGGGTTGGGATTATTACATAAATACACCACGGAACTTGGACCTGGAGGGACTGCTAGGGTTCCTGCCTGGAGCCGGGCTGCAGGCCAGCCTCAGCCATTCACAGGGTGATGGAGCTCCCAGACAACGAGCTCTGCCCTGGAGGGTCCCACAGGCCGGGTCTCATCCCACACCCAAGGAATAGTGCTTCCTCCCGCGGCCCCTGGCTTCCCCTCTCCCCAAAAGCCCACCTCCAGTCTTCACCTCTTCTGAAAGAACAGCCTCATTTTCTTCCCACCATTTCCTGCCTGAAGCAGTTCCTCCTCTGTGGCCCACTCCCTTCTCATTCACAGAGCTCCCCCGGGAAGCAAAGGCTCCAGGTATGGTGTGGAGAGCCCACGGCAGTGGCTCCCGGCCTCCCTGGACTGGTAATGCTTGCATGTTCAGGCCAGTGGAGACAGGGTGCTGTTCCTATTAAATTTTCCCCTCCATTCTACCCGCTGCTCCAGCCTACAAGATCTCTTGCAACCCGGGCCAGTATCAAGCATCTTAGGACACTCTCTCAGCTTTCTTTTATATTCACTGGTTGGGAAAACATGGCATTTGCGTTCTTCCCATTGAGTGACACTGAAAGGGCGCTGCTACACTGTCGCTACCAACTTCTCCCCACCCAGGACCACTCAGTCAGTTATTGGACCACCTAACTCCACCACAGCCGGATCGACACCCGTTCCTCATCTAGTTCATGACAGTAGGAAGAGGACCTCCATCCAATGAGGATTCTAGCACATCTCTCCCCATCCCCCGCCCGCCTAGAGCGCTCCAGCTTATCTGTCTAGGAATCTCCAGGAGAAAAACAAAGGCATCCAGAGAGCCTGGGTTGACCTTCGGAGCCCCAATCCTCACTCCCAGTGCCCCGACTCGCCCCTTCCCAGTGAGCACATGTCCTAGGAGAGCCCGGGATCAGCAGGCAACTCTTAGACTCCCAACATCTACAGTCTTCCCCTCACCTTTTAAACATAATTTTGCTTATTTATTTTTGGTTGTGTTGAGTCTTTGTTGCCGAGCAGACTTTTCTCCGGTCGTGGCAAGCGGAAGCTACTCTCCAGCTGCAGCGTGTGGACTTCTTGTCCCACTGGCTTCTCCTGTTGTGGAGCATGGGCTCCAGGGCACACGGGCTTCAGCAGCTGCGCACGTGGGCTTGGCAGTCGGCAGCTCCCAGGCTCCAGAGCACGGGCTCAGTAGCTGTGGCGCACGGGCTTTGCTGCTCCAGGGCATGCGGGATCCTCCCGGATTAGGGAGTCAACCCATGTCTCTTGACTGGCAGGTGGATTCTTCACTACTGAGCCACCAGGAAGCCCCCTCTTTTGTGAAAATTAGGAAATTTGCTTATGGCCCAGTCTTTACATACTCTGGCCTCCACTTTTTCTCAAGAGGCCACCAGCAGGGTCCACTGCCCTTGGCAAAGTTAGTCTAGCACCTGGCGTACTATATGCGGCTCAGAGGGGAGTCTGGGCAGGGGCATAGTGGCAGGAGGTGGGTGGGGGACCCTCACCTTCCCCTCTCACTCTGTCCAACCCTCACTCTGCACACAGAAGGTAATGTAGTGATTACAGTCCTGCAGATCTGCTTTCTCTTGGGAACTACAAACATCCCAGCTTCCATGCTAACCAATGCCTTCCTCCTACTTCTGCTCTTTAACAAAGAAAAAAAGGTGCCTGAGTGGATGCTTCACAAAGTGGACAGGCCGGGATTCTGACAGGCCAGGCACGTCCCTGTTCTATGCCAACTCTCATCAGAGCACTCTATCTTGGGACTCACTGGAGAGGGCCTCCAGGTCCCACAGGCAGCTGGCCTCTTCCGGGACTAATCCAGTTCCTAGACACCAGCCTCTGGGGAACTTTCAGCCTCAAGTGCTGCCTCCCAAGATGCTGCACAAATACCGCCCTTCCCTCCCTCCCTTCCTCACTGGGACCATCTACCTGCAGCTGTGCACCCAATTTCATCCAGCCGTGGCCCTCTCTGGCTAAACTAGGCCTTCTCATGCTTCAGGCTGCGAAACAATCACCTGCTGGACTTGTTTTAACCCAGACTGTCGGGTCCTGGCCCCCAGTCTCTGCAGGGTGGGTTTGGGAACTGGCCCCAAAATGCTGATGCTGCTGGACTCTGGACCAGTTTCTGTGGCACTGCTTCCTCATGCGTGAGAATCACCTGGACAGCTTGCTAAAAACAAAAATGCACAGGCCTTGGCCCCAATCATTCTGGGCACTTCAGTCTGGGACAGTCCAGGGAATGTGAAATATAAACAAGTACCCTATCCTCATCTCCAGGGATTCTGATGTAATTGTTTCTGCACTTCACCATCTACCTTTTTAGGTACTTGGACACTTTCTAGCTTATTCTATTAGTCTTTATTCCCAGCAGTAAGTAAAACTCTGAGGATAAACACCAAGATTTGAGCATCCCAGGGTCCCTTGAGACCAAGCCTCAGCTTGCTTGGTGAATACTGAAAGCAGACAGCAGATACATAGGGGGCTTCCTGGGGTCTATAAAGTGGCTTCTTCCCTAAAACTGTGTACATGTACACAAGAATACCACTACACTTCAAGGAATCCACAAGAGTAGGCACCCAGAGTCCTCAAACACAGCAATCTGGAAACACTGTATTAGAAGAGGCAAAATAATCAGAATAAGAGGTACCTCACTACCCTGACCTAGTCACCGCCCCCCATAATGGAGAGTCTTGTCGATCCCCCACCTCAAGAGTGGGAGATGGAGACATATGTTAGGCTGGCTATGCTCTCTGCACATATTCTCGTGTCCTGCCTGACTTCCAGTCATGTGGAGAAAAAGGATGGGAGCAGGGCCGTGCATGCCTGGCACAAGGATCATGCAGTGTCCTCCCCAGAGAGCCAGGGCTGCAGCAGGCTAACACTCGAGGAGGCAGAAACCTGGAGCTCTTCCTGGGCCAGAGGTCATATGCTGTGAGACCTCCCGCCTAACGGCCAGCAGCAAACCAAGAGGGCCGGGACTAGGGTGCATGCTTTGTTGGGATGACCCCTTCCCAGTCTGGGGGCTACAGTATTTATTTGTGTGTTAGTTCATTAATATTAAATCTTCAATCTGTTTTTATACAAAAATTTAAATGTAGAGCTTACGCCATGCAGTTCAGATGGTCCCTGCTGGTTTCTTTTTAAAAATCAAAGGAGGAGAAGACAAACTACAGAATGGGAGGGAACATTTTTAAAGACACATCTGATGAAGGACTGTCATCCACAATATAGAGCAGTCCTTAAAAACCCGACAGCATGTGTATCTGAAACTAACACAACATTGTAAATCAACTGTACCTCAATTTTTTAAAAAAAGAACTCAATTAAAAAATGGGCAAAAGATCTAAACAGGTACTGTCCCCAAAAATACACACACATGGCAAAAAAAAGTAGGAAAAGATGCTCAACATCATGCAGCCTTAGGGAACTGCAAATTAAAATAACAATGAAATACTACCACACATTAGAATGGCCTAAATGCAAAACACCGATGGCACCAAACGCTGATGCAGGTGGGAAGCAACAGAAACTCGTTCACTGCTGCTAGAAATGCAAAATGGTGCAGCCACTTTGGAAGGCAGTAGGGCAGTTTCTTACAGCCTAAACATACTCTCAGCTTACGATCTAGCAATAGCACTCCGTCGTATTTCCCCAAAGGGGCTGAAAATACACGTGCACACAAAAACCTGCGCATGGATATTTACAGCTGCTTTCCTCATAACTGCCAAAACTCGGAAGCAACCAAAATGCCTTCAGAAGGTGAATGGGTAAGCTGTGGGGCATCCAGACCATGGGATATTATTCAGCAGTAAAAGAAATGAGCTGCAAGCCATGAAGAGACAAGGAGGAACCTTAAATGAATATTACTAAGAGACAAAAAGCCAGCCTGAAACGGTTATGTCCTGCACAATTCCAACTATGTGTTATTCTGAAAGAGGTAAAACTATGGGGAAGTTAAAAAATCAGTGATTACCAGGAGTTAGTGAAAGGAAGGCATGAACCGAGGAGAACATCAAAGATTTTTAAGACAGTGAAGCTCTCTTCTGTATGATACTGAAACAGTGGATATATCAGTCAAAACCCACAGAATGTACAACACTGAGTGAATGCTACCAATAAACCATGGACTTTGGGCGATAATGGTATGTCAATACAGGGTCATCAACTCTAACTCTGATATGAGACACTGATAGTGGGAGAGGTGATGCTGTGAGCCTAAAGCTGCTCTATAAATTAAATTACATGTAAAAATTAAAAATAGGGCTTCCCTCGTGGCTCAGCGGTTAAGAATCCTGCTGTTCCGCCTGCCAGCGCAGAAGACATGGGTTGGGCCCCTGATCCAGGAAGATCCCACATGCCAGGGAACAACTAAGCCTGAGCACTATGGCTACTGAGCCAGTGCTCTAGAGCCCAGAAACTGCAACCACGGAGCCCACGTGCCGCACCTAGTGAAGCCTGCACGCTCCAGAGCCCACGCCACAGCCAGAAGAAACCGCCGCAGTGAGAAGCCCACGCCCGCAGCCAGGGAGCAGCCTCCATTTGCCGAAGCCGGAGAAGAGTCCGTGGAGCAGCAAAGACCCAGCACAGCCATAAAGAAGCAAATGATTATTAAAAAGCAATAAAACGAATATAAACACACTGTATGGAAATTCAAACAGAACAGAAACGGACAGAGGGAAAAGCAAAATTCACTCTCCCCTCTAATTCCCTAACCAAAGGTCACCACTGAGCAGTCTCCAAAGTAAAATTCAAGACAAAACACACTTTCACACACACACACAAAATGCGAATACATACATGTGTATATATAGTTTTTATATGTTCATATATATATAGAGAGAGATGTAGAATTTAAAAAAAAACACACAAGAAAGAAATTTGTCTATCAACAGACTCTCGCTCCAGTTCAAAGCGAGGTTTGGGCAGGCTCTGTTGTAATTAGTCAACCACATGCTTCCTTGGCCCACTCCTGTACCTGGCTGTTGGGAAGATGAACAGTTAGCCAGCCCTGCCTGAGCTGGTCTGAGCAGCTCCTGACCACCACACACAGCTAGGAGGCAATGACCCAGAGCAGGGGGCAAAAGGGGCCCAAAGCAAGACTATTTAAGGTAGTTCCATTCAAAGAATCTCATACGGAAAAGGGCCCCAACCGTGACCTGGAGCAAGGCCCTCACCTCCGCAGACCTTGGCTGTGACAGGTGGCTTCACCTCTCAGGGCTCTTCCTAGTTGGACTTTACAGCTTCTGAAGGTGACACTTCTTTAGGTTTTCACCCCAATCCTAGACTTAAGTGAAAGTGAAGTCCCTCAGTCATGTCCAACTCTTCGTGACCCCATGGACTGCAACCCACTAGGCTCCTCCGTCCATGGGATTTTCCAGGCAAGAGTACTGGAGTGGGGTGCCACTGCCTTCTCCGAATCCTAGACTTAGAGGCTCCCAAAATATCTATACTGGAAAGGAACTTGCAGTTTCCAACCACGTTGGTTTTGTAGCTAAAATAGGCCAGGGACCCAGCTTACTCAAGTCACCAGCACTTGGGGAGAGGGTCCAAGGTGGAGCCCCACCTTCCTGAGAGAGAGCAGAGCCTGCCTGCCTTCCTGAAGCAGGGCTGTGTTACAAAACCTGTGGCCACTGCAGCCTGAGCTGGGCTGCTGTTTGGTGGCCCCAGTCGGTCTTGCCACTGACCACCTACTCTAAGACCTCTCTCTCCTCCAAGGGCGAAAGGAAGATAGTGCAGCAACTGCTTTGAACTGGGGTCAGCCAAGGTCAGCCCTCATGGCCAGGAGGTTCCAGAAACCCTCAGGTGCCTCAGCTCACACCATAGGCCTCTACCCACACCTAGAGGGAGGAGGGGAGCGACGCCTGGTACAGCCAAGCTCTGCCACACAGGCCCTCCAAGTTTCACTCAGATCTAGCCTGGTCCATCTCCAGCTCAGCCCAGCCAAGCAGAAACAGGCAGCATGATACAGAGCTCAGTGCTTCCTCAACTGCGTCCCCTGACACCAACTTACGTCTCACGAGTGGGAATTTACCAGGTACCCACTTTAAAAAAGAGGCTAGTTATCCAAAAACTTTGAAAACTGCTGCCTACCACATCCTCTTCCAGGAAAGTGCTAATTTTTGATAGCAGATTAAAGACGCTGAGAAGTCCTCTAACAGGTGCCTGGTTAACTTTACCCCTCAATTTCCCAAGCTTACTCGACAACAATAATGGTTAACATTTATCAAATACTCATGTAGTAGGCCCTCTGTTAAGTGCTATACATGAAACTGAACTTTGCAGCAACTCCCTAAGACATATATCACTAAGAGCACGATCACGATCTCTGTATCAGAGATAAGGAAAAAGGTATGGAGAGATCACAGGGCTTGCCCAAGGTCACGGCTAGTAAATGAGCCAGGATTCAAACGCCAGGCAGCCGAGCCCCAAAGTTCAGGATTTCCCCCTACAGTGGACTTCCTCCAGGGCCCACCAGCCCCAGAAGCTACTATCACAAAGACTGAAACTTTAGAACACTGGCTGATGAACAAAATCAGGCGGCAGGACACTGGGTTTTACTGTGATCTCAGGTATTTCACTGAAGGCAGTCTAGGGTGGTGGGAGGAACATGAACTCTGATGTCCAAGTTCAAATCCCAGATCTGCTGCACTGGGACGTGTGGTCTTGGGCAGGTTATTTAGTACTCTGGGCCTCACTTTTCCACATCTGTAAAATGCAGATAATAACAGTTTAATATCAAATATGTTCTCATTATATCATCGTGAAAGTGAAAGTTGCTCAGTCGTGTCTGACTCTTTGCGACCCCATGGACTATAAAGACCCCGTGGAATTCTCCAGGCCAGAATACTGGAGTGTGTAGCCGTTCTCCAGGGGGTCTTCCCAAACCAGGGATTGAACTCAGGTCTCCTGCATTGCAGGTGGATTCTTTACCAGCTGAGCCACCACGGAAGCCCAAGAATACTGGAGAGGGAAGTCTATCCCTTCTCCAGTGGATCTTCCCGCCCCAGGAATCAAACAGGGCAGATTCTTCACCAGCTGAGCTACCAGGGAAGCCCCCAAAAGCTCTAGTCACTCAGTCATGTTCGACTCTTTGCGACCCGCTATAGTCCATGGAATTCTCCAGGCCAGAACACTGGTGTGGGTAGCCGTTCCCTTCTCCAGATCTTTCCAACCCAGGGGTCTAACCCAGGGGTCTCACCCAGGCCTCCCGCATGGCAGGTGGAGTCTTTACCAGCCGAGTTGCCAGGAAAGCCTCTCGCTGTATCAGTTTCCCTAAAACAGCAGGTTTGATTGGAGGGTCCCTGAGGACCCTAGACCACTTGACAGCACGCAGGATGAGAGATGTGGGGCAGGGAGGGCACACGGTGGACACAAGAGCTTGGAGAGTCAGCACAGTGTGAAGGGCAGAGGGCGGGGGGTGGGGGCGGCGCGGAGAGTCAAGTCGGCGGGTTCCTTCTCCATGCCAAGCCCAGCCCCCAGCAGCAGACTCTGGGTGGGGATGGCTGTATTGGATTTTCCCGTCTCCCTAAGAAACCACCAACAGGAAACTGGCAATGTTTTCTTTCTATCCCTGCTGTAGGCGGGGGTGCCCAGGGCCTGGTCCAAACTCCATGAAAAAAGCTGGGGGTGAGGGGCGTGGAGCTTCCCAGGTGATGCTAGTGGTAAAGAACCCATCTGCCAATGCAGGAGACATAAAAGAGGCAGGTTCAATCCCTGGGTCAGCAAGATCCCCTGGAGGAGGGCATGGCAACACACTCCAGTATTCCTGCCAGGAGAATCCCACGGACAAAGGAACCTGGCGGGCTACAGTCCAAGGGCTGCAAAGAGTCGGACATGACTGACCCGACTGAGCGCGCACGCATGCAGGCACACAGGGGCCGGGGTCGGGGGTGATGGAGGAGGAAGCACCTCTGAAAAGACCTGAAGAAGAAACCTGCCCCGGGAGGAGTGACCGGCAGAAGCAGAGCCTCCGTCTGCACAAGGCTTCAGCCCTCCCAGTGCCTAGGAGCCTGCTGCCTGTATGCCTACTCTGGGCCCGGCCCCAAAAGAAACCATTGTTTCTGCTCTTAGGACCTGTCCAGACAATGTCCTGGGAACTGAGAAAGAGGGAGCGAGGCAGGAGCGGACGCCCCCTCGGAAAGGCGCTGGGCCCGGTCCCGACAGAAACCGTTGTTTCTGCTCTTAGGACCTGTCCAGACAGTGTCCTGGGAACTGGGAAAGAGGGAGCGAGGCAGAAGCGGACGCCCCCTCGGAAAGGCACCTGCAGGCAGGCGGCCTCTCTGCCACCCTCCGCACAGCACAGCCCTGGCCAACCTGGGTCTCTTCAGTTCATGGGAAGGGCCCCCTTTGACAGATGCCCGCACTAAACAACTTCTGAAAGTGCCAACACTTAGTCAAAACCCTGATTCAGGATTTCTGAGGAGTGAACAGTGGCCACAGAGGAAGCAGGTGAACCCAGATATGGTGTCAACATCTGGCAGACAACTAGGCTGTGCCGGGAGATCAGGCTAGGGTCCCTGCAGTCACCAAGGTTCTTCTGCCGGACACAACTTTCTGTCCCAAAGGCAGAGACAGAAAATCCCCCCAACCCACCAACCTAAGTCCAGGGTGTGGCTAGGACCTTATCAGGAAATACCCCCTCCCCAAAGGGAAACGGAGGTTTGTTCTGAGTGCTTCTGGGGCTGGGCAGGCAGGCCTGTATCTGTCAGTTTCACCACTTCCGCATGCAGAACTGCTTGCAGTGACACCGCCCGATCAGAATGGGCTCCTCAGGATCAGCCGAGTAAATCAAGCCCAACTCCGAGAGTAAAGAAAGCCTCCTCGCTGTCCCCGACTTAGCTCTCCAGCCCCTCCATTTCCTGCTAAGTCCAACCCAAGAGCTGTTCCTCTAGAACCACCTGGGCCCACAGGGATGCACCCCCAAGCTCTGTGGAGGGTGCTGTCTGCACAACAAAACCATCAGCAGCTCAGCTGGAAGGGAACTCGGGGGTTCCTTCTCTGAATCCCTCCTTGGTCTGAGTGAGGAAAGGGAGGCTGGGCAGCTCGCACAGGTCACGCAGCCTAAGCATCACCAACACCGGGTCTCGCAACATTCAACCCCAGGTCCTCCGCAGATTCTTCTACCACCTCCAATTACTCTCTCTTCCATCTGTGCACAACCCACACTCTCCTATCGAGCCACCAACATCCCAGGACAGTCGTAAGAGACTCCTTAGCTCTGTCCTATGAACTTTACCCATGGCACACACAGCCCTGATATCATCTTCTAACACGGCTGCTGGGCAACCGGGGTGAAAACATGGTCCAATGACATTAGCTCTAACACTTGCTGGCTGTGTGAGCTTGGCCATGTGGCTTGACCTTTCTGAGCCTTTCTCCTTAAAACCGAGGAAGGCAGACTCATCTTACTGTGTGGCCATGAGGCTCTGATGCACTGACATGTGCATGTAAAGCTACCCACCATGGAGCTTACTAGCATACAGCAAGTGCTCAGTTAATCTTACTCCCTAAGAAGCATCAGCTTGGTAGCTAGGGTCTAGGTCCTAACTTCACCATACGCTGTATGACATTTTCACAACAACTTAACTTCTCTGAACTTCTACGCTATCTGCAGAAGTACGACCTGCCGACCTACTTTGGTGTTACTGTGAGGACTGAATGAAGAAAGAACAGGGAAGAGTTTTGTAAAATAGGGACCGTTTTCTGTGCTCTGTCACCAATTCAACCTGGGTTGTGCCCTTCCAAGTGGCCAAAGAGGACAGGCTCTGAAGTTTGAAGAGGGGGGAAAAGGGTCAGCAAAAATCCTGAACAGACATCCAAACATACGTAGTGTCTCCTAGGCGTCCAGCCCACACAGCGAGGGGGTTCCTAACCAATCATTATGGTCACAGGTGGTTCAGGACAAGGCTGGATGGGAAAGCAAGGAGGGCTTTGCAAAGCCTATGACCAAGGCACCATGAAGTTATTGGATGAGGTCTGTCAAAAATATCCCCAACAGAGAGTCAGCATCCTGACCCCTCAAAACCTGTGACTGTGTTGCCCTAAACAACAAAGGGGTTTGCAGACAGGCTACAAACCTTGAGATGGGGAACATACCCTAGATCATCCAGGCGGGCCTATGAGTCCTTTCCTAGTTATGGTAAGGATGAAAAGAGAGGATAAGGAGAAAACAGTGATGAAAAGAAAGAAACAAGAAGCCTGAGAGGGATTCCATCCTCACAGGAAGGGTGCCAGAAGTCAAAGGGTGCAGATGGCCTCTAGAAGCTGGAAAAGACAAGGAGGCAGACTCTCCTCCAGAGCTTCCGGAAAAGATGCAATCCTGCCAACAAACACCAGGAGACCCGTGAGACAAACCTACAACAGAAAGGTCGTGTGCTAGCATGGTGCAGTTCCAGCGGCAAACAGTAGGGCAGCTCCTCAAAAGTTGAATGTATGACCTAGCAATTCCATTTCTGTAAATGTACCCAAAAGAACTGACAGCACTGTCCACCAGCGCTCCAATGTTCACAGCAGTTGTTATTCACAACAGTCAAAATGTGGAAATAACCCAAATGTCCATCAACAGATGAAGGGATAAACAAAACGTAGTATATACATAACAAAACAGCATTTCGCCTTAAAAAGGAAGAAAATTCTGACACATGCTAGAATATGGACAAATCTTGAGGTTATTACGCTGAATGAAATAAGCCAGTCACAAAAGATATTCTATGATTCTACCTAAATGAGGGGGCTTCCCAGGTGGCACCAGCAGTAAAGACTCCACCTGCCGATGCAGGAGACGCAAGAGACACAGGTTCAATCCCTGGGTTGGGAAGACCCCCAGAGAAAGAAATGGCAACCACTCCAGGATCTTGCCGGGGAAATCCCACGGGCAGAGAAGCCTGGCGGGCCACAGTCCACTGGGTCACAGAGCTGGACACGCTGAAGGGACTGAGTGCGATGCACCACTTAAGCGAGGTAAGCAGAGCAGTCTGATTCAGAGACAAAGTGAAACAGTGATGCCAGGAGCTGAGGGGAGACGGGGTTGGGGGTTAATGTTTAATGGGAAGAGAGTTTGTCTGGGAAGATGAAAAGTTTTGGAGACAGATGGTGGTGATGGTTGTACAATAATGCTTTCCAGTTGTGGTGCTGGAGAAAACTCTTGAGAGTCCCTTGCACTGCAAGGAAATTAAACCAGTCAACCCTAAAGGAAATCAACCCTGAATACTCACTGGAAGGACTGTGGCTGAAGCTCCAATACTCCGGCCACCTAATGCAAAGAGCCGACTCACTGGAAAAGACTCTGCTGCTGGGAAAGACTGAAGGCAGAAGGAAAAGGTCATGACAGAGGATGAGATAGTTGGATGGCATCACCAACTCAGTGGACATGAATTTAAGCAAACTCCGAGAGATCGTGGAGGACAGAGAAGCCTGGTGTGCTACAGTCTATGGGGTCTATGAAAGAGTCACAGAGAGTCAGACATGACTTAGTGACTGAAAAACAACTTAATACCACCAGACAGACACCTAAAAATGGTCATTTTTTAAAAAAAGGCAGTGTGGTATTAAGCCCCTAAATATGGATATTTTGCTACAGCAGCAATAGAAAGCAAGTTCATACAGAGACCACTGCTTCTCTCCTTCCCTCCAGATCCTTCCATGGTGTGTTCTTTGAAAAGGCTCCCTTTGTATAAGAGATCAGTGCACAGTTTGAACTCACTCAGCAGAAGCAGGAATAAACCCCCAAGACCACAGGAAAAACCATTCCACCAAGAAGGGAAGGCCCAGGTGCACGCGTCTTAATGTCTGGGAATAAGAGCTCACTCAATAAAGCTTTGCTTGCCTGTATTATCAGTCAACAGAGCCACCACAGTGAGGCCTGGGGCTTGTGAGTAGGTTCTGTGTGGCCAGCCAGACACTCCCGGCCAGCCATGCAAATGCTCCTGGGAGGGAAAATGTGGGCAGTGTGATGCTTGGGTGGGTGGGGTAGGTGAACACACCCAACCAGCCAGGACCAAGCGACTGGACTACCAGAGGTCATTCAGCCTAGGGATGACTCAGTTCATTCCTGCCCACCCCACCTTGGCTGTTTCACAAATGGAGAAACTGAAAACCAGAGAGGGGAAGTGACAGGGCAAGGTGACACGGCAAGGCCCTCCCAGGGCTGGTTCAGGACCCTTCCACTCCTGCTTCCAGAGGCAGAACCGCATCCAGTCGCTGATTTCTCACAGCATCTCTAGCTAGGGAGGCTCAGGCTTAATGGAGCCTGAAGCCTATATAATTTTAGGGGCCCTTTTAAAGATGCCAGAAACAGAACGCTTTTTTTTCTTGCAAATTCTACAAAACCATATGACTTAGTAAATTCACTGCCAGGGCCTCTCCCACAGCCTTGGAGAGACCACACGCAAATGACTAGGGTGTGGGGGTTGGGAGGCTTCAACTAAGGACTGTATGCCCACCAGGCTCCTCTGTCCACGGAATTCTCCAGGCAAGGATACTGGAGTGAGTAGCCATTCCCTTCTCCGGGGGATCTTCCCTACCCAGGAATGGAATCCAGGTCTCCAGCATTGCAGGCAGATTCTCTACCATCTGAGCCACCAGGGAAGCCCTAAGTTTCATTAGTTTCACGCTGATTTTACCTCTGGGCTCAAAGAGGCACCCAATGCCGGGGCTAGACTCCCCTGAGAACCAGAGTTTCTGGCCTGTACTAGGCTTTCCCTCTAGCTGGAGCTGCTGCTGCTGCTAAGTCGCTTCAGTTGTGTCCAACTCAGTGCGACCCCATAGGTGGCAGCCCACCAGGCTCCCCCCATCCTCGGGATTCTCCAGGCAAGAATACTGGAGTGGGTTGCTATTTCCTTCTCCAATGCATCAAAGTGAAAGTGAAGTTGCTCAGTCATGTCCAACTCCTAGCGACCCCATGGACTGCAGCCTACAAGGCTCCTCTGTCCATGGGATTTTCCAGGCAAGAGTACTGGAGTGGGGTGCCACTGCCTTCTCCGTGCCTTCTCCTCTAGCTGAAGAGATAAACCCAAAAGAGTAGTCACAAAAACATTCACCAAATGTGTAAGAGCCACTCCCAGGCAGAATGGAGATTAAGGCTGAGAATCAGGAAAGGGCTCTTTGGAAGCAGAGAGGATACGTGTTTAGGAAACCCACTTCTCTCTGATGGGCCCTGGCGAGCCCAAGGCTCCCCTGGGCATCTCTCCCTCATCTGTGAAATGAGTGAGGCTGCGAGGGATCCATGGCTGTCAACTTGTGCTGCCCAAGACCTGGGGCTCCTTTGAGGTTCTGTAATTTTGTTGTGGGGAGGGGAGGGGCGGGGCTGCAACAGAGCCTCTCCAACTTAAATTTTGTTTTAAATAGAAAGAGGAGACCTGGACACCAGGAGCCACGTGGCGGCACACAGCTAGGGCTGTGGCAGCTGCCCCTGCATCCAGGGATGCCTGCCTCGGCTGCCCACTGTCCCCACCAGGGCTGTCCCCGCAGGCGCCTGTATTCGTAATGCAAGGCACAGATGTTCACCTAGGGCCCTGCTAGGTAAGATGCGATCAACCACCTCACCTTCATATGCAAGTCAGTCACAGATCCTCGCACATCAAACTGGGGGAGAGGGGTGGAGGATAAGACAAAACATCAAAAGGCAGCAGGGAGTCCCCGGGCCTTCTACAGACCTGGGGCCTGTTCAAATGCCTTTGGAAAGGCCTGGTCCCTCAACCCTCGAAGACCTGAGAGAGTATCTATTTCAGCTCCAAGTAGCGGGGCACCCCACCCTGCCTAGAAGCCCCAAAAGACTCTCCTTCAAATAGCACTTCTCAAGGGTGGCTTTTCTAACAGTGACCAAGTCCCCAGCCAGCCCTGTTCAGCTGGAAAATGAAAAGAAATCCCCACCAGAGCCTACAGATCACACTGGAGGAGATGCTCTTTTAGATCACAGCTGGGCCTGACTGATGTGCAGGTGGAACCCTAAGACCTGCCAAGCAGCCCTGCGCTGTGCCATGGCAAGAAAATGGAAGGTCCCTGGAGGTCTCCATGTGATGGCAAGAAAGCAGGAAATGCATGTCCATAGCTCAGCCAAGCCAGGACCTCAGCATTTTCCATCTTCAGAGCTTCTGCTCAGTCATCTCTCTGCCTAGTCTGTCCTCCTATCTTCTTTGCTCCTCTGCCTGCCCTCCTTAAACCTAAGTCAATTCTGCCTTTTCCTTTAAGCCAGATGGAGGCCCACTTCTTTCAGGAAACCCACCCTCCTCTCTCCACCCACAATGATTACCTCTCTTTCTGGAACTTACCAGCACTTGGCCTAAAATGTTTTCTATGTCCTCTAGTGTTCTAATAATACTCCCCTCTTTCCAGTACCTAAGTCGCTTCAGTCATATCTGATTCTCTGTGACCCTATGGATTGTAGCCCGCCAGGCTCCTCTGTCCATGGGATTCTCCAGGCAAGAACACTGGAGTGGGTTGCCATTTCCTACTCGAGGAACACATATTACTTCATCATGTATCACCTCATTAACCTTCACAACAATCCTAGAAGATAGGTATTATCACCTCAAGGGGACTACGGCTCAGAGATGGTTCTTGACAAGCAAGGATCACACACCTGATGTGTGCCAGGGCCAGAATTGTTTTTTCTAGGCCTCCCAACAAGAGAGTCAGTCCGCGGCTGTAGGACAGGCCTCTTCTCTCCTCCTCCACCAGTTAGCACGGGCATGGCACTGCGAGGTTCCTGACAGGACATCAGTGGATCCTGACTGCATCTCTTTCACACCCTGGTGGCACCTGTCCCAATGACATCTTTGGTATGGAGGCTCTAGGAATCCTGGGGGCAGAGAGAACTCGTCTAAAACATTCTTTCTCTCCCTCCTACGGCAAGGCCAGACCTTGAGTGACATAAGAGGCGTCTGAACATTCCTGATTCTGCCAGGGCACTGCCTCACCTCCGAGGTGTGGGTCATAAGGTCATCAAACCCCAGAAGCGATCAAGGGACCCCCAGGGCAGCACCCCACCAACCTAGACCATCCTTTCGCAAGCACTGAATAGAAAGCCTACAGAAGGTGCTCTTAGACATTCAACTCCCCCCCCACCGACCCCCGCCACACACCCATGAATCAAGAACAGCTGGAGCACACGTCAATCATTGGCAAGCAGTGCCTCCGACTCTGCCCCAGCCCCCGAAGGCTGGCACCTGCGGTGGCCCCACCTGGAGGCGCTCCAGGTACAGCAAGCTAGGAGAGTAGCCACGGGCCAGTGTCCAGGCCTGACCAAGGAGCTGAACGTGAGCAAGCAGGCTCAGAAAGACACCGCTGGGGAATAAGGTCAGTTCCCAGAGTGCTAGCTTTGGGATTACACAGGGATCCTACAACATCAGAGCTGGAAGGGGCCTTCAGGAGACCCTCGGACTCCACTGGCTTATTTTACTTAGGTGGGAGCCGAGGCCTGGAGAGCAAAGCCTGCCTGGGCTCTCGCCAATGGCTGGGGCGGGGCAAAGACTCAACTCATGTTTCTTGACCTCCAGGCCAAGGCATCCAGGCCCAGGCTGGCTCCCCTCCACCCACACTGCTGGGTTCTATTCCACCTTCCTGGGCTGGAGAAGGGATTTGGAAATGTGAAGCCTATCTGGGAAAGACAAAATGAGAAGGTGACTCTGCTGCCTACAAATAAAGCCCCATGTCATCAAGTCACAGAGAAAGTGTCCTCTGCCCAGGGAAGGCTCTGTGATGCAGCTTCTCCCTAGGTTCTTGCCTACGAGTTAACAGGAGCACAGAGCAGGGATTGGCAGCCGCTTGTTTTGATTTCTCTGGGGTATCAGGAGCTGCACTGACCATCAGCCCAACTCAGCTCAGGGTTCAAATGGCCTCTGTCCCCATGCATTCCCAGAAATAAGTTACTGATGTGTCACACCTGGAGTTGAGGCAGGTCAGTCAGGAGAAGAAAGCACAGTAAGATACGCTCTATCCCAAAGCTGGGTCTTGGAGGGACACCTGCCCCCACATTCTAGGGCCTCTAAGGTGGCTCCACATGCAGAAGGCATGGCTGCCAAATCCGACCACTGGGAATGGCCTGGAAGCAGCGATGACCCTCGGAGCCTCAGCAAAGCAGCAGCAGCTACCTGCCTGCTTAGTCAGCAGCCCACTGGCTCAGCCGCTGCCTCCTCTGCGTGCCCGCTGGCCTGCCACTGTCATGAGAGCCCATTCTTATTTCCCAGCCTGAGGAAGGCTGGCTTAGAAAATGGCAAAACTGACAAGCACAGTAGTCGTTTCAGACAGGACAGCAGTGGGTGGTGTTCCAGAAACTTCTGGTGGTCCCCCCTCAACCATCTGCCCATCTCGCTTCCACAAGAGAACACTACCAGCAGCCTAGCACATGGCAGCCCCAAATTAGGACCATGCTTCCGAGCTTCCCTGGCAGCAAGGCAGGACTGTGTCGGGAAGTCAGCGGTCCTGGGCCACGCAGGTGAGGGAAGCCACAGCAGCACCACGGCCCCCAGACTGGCCACCCCAGCACAACCTGAACGCCGTTGGAAAGGAAATTTCTCAGGCCTCACCACAGAGCCCCTAAATCAGAGCCTTTAGGGACGGGGCCCAGGAATCTGTGCTTTAACAAACCTTCCAGATTATTTACAAATGTGCTCAAGTTTGAGAACCAAAGCCCTGAAGAACACCAGGAGCAACTGTGCCTAAGGAGTCTGGTGCCTAGACAACCTCATGGAACAGGCACTTACTAACTATGGACTCCAATTTCTGGAGATAAAGGGAGAGAGAACCTCCTCTTAAATCATGGCCAAACCTGAATCCTGATGCAGGTGGGTGACGAAGAGGAACGATGAGAAACTCAACCGAGACTGCAGCAAGTAGGAAAGAAACAACATCCAAGTGTAATAAATAGTAAACAGACAAGAAGACTCAAGAAATACAATCGAGACTATCTGGCATGCGAGCAATCTGAATTCTCTACAAAGACAGAAATGACCAAATGCGGTTTGTTGTGATTATCACTGCCTTCTGCCATCTCCCCTCAACCCCAGTCACATGCTGATTACAAGCGAAACACTTTTTTTAAAAAATAAGGAAAACAAAAGTTGAAAATTAAGGCAAAGACATATTAGGTCAGCATGGAGAAAAACCAGAAGTGGAAATATTAATATTAAAACCATGTTGATAACTTTCCAATAACCCTGCCTCTGCAGACTGAGGGCTTTTTCCAGTCACTTCTCAGCCATTTGCCTTTATCTGGAAACACGGGACTTGAAAAACTACTCACTAGGATTTCATGGTACAACAAGGCTTAGGCTATTCTAGTTCCAAGAAATAGTTTACATGACTTAAAACACAAGCACAGAAAAGACTGTAAAACTTGGGGCCCAAGCCTTTACAGCTGACATTTGGTCTTGGGACATTTTTGTGTACTATTTTGTCATATCCCTTGGGGAACAGAGTGTCTGTTTAGCTGCTGTAGATGAGGAAGGAAATATAACTGTGAGTGACAGTCATCTACTCGGACCTATGGGATGGGGGAGGAACCAACCGCAAAGTCAGAGGTCCATCCCTGGGTTTTGCGAGCTGACCTCCTTTTATCCATCCCCCTAAAACCTGGCTATCATGGGGGGCCACTGGGACAGCCAAGGGGGAGCTCACAGTCATCATGAGTCTAAGAAGCAGGCAGAGCCAGCCTGGTTACCACCAACTCTGCATAAGCCTGAGTGGAAACTAAAGGATGTGGCTTACCCCTGCCTGACTGATGCTTGCTTCCAAATTTCTGAGCCTTTTACTTACTGTCCTATAAAACGCATTTAATTACTAACTTCAGGACAACAAAGAAGGAATTCTCCCAGATTATTGACAATATACACTCCTAAAATAGATAATATGTAATTTAAGGCCAAAGGTACAGAATAATTTCAGGACTACAAAGAAGGAATTCTCCCAGATTATTGACAATATATACTCCTAAAATAGATAATATGGAATTTAAGGCCAAAGGTACAGAATAAGTAACAAATAACACAAGGCACAATCCCATGGACGGAGGAGCCTGGTGACCTGCAGTCCACTGGGGTCACTAAGAGTCAGACATGACTGAGCAACTTCCTTTTCACTTTTTACCTTCATGCACTGGAGAAGGAAATGACAACCCACTCCAGTGTTCTTGCCTGGAGAATCCCAGGGACAGAGGAGCCTGGTGGGCTGCCATCTATGGGGTCACACAAAGTCAGATATGACTGACGCGACTTAGCTGCGGCAACAATCCACAAAGATAAGCTTGATAAAGCTGTATACACTAAACATGGAGGCCAAATTCACAAATGTAAGTCGAGTTTGACTCAAAAAAAAAAAAGATTCAATAAGCAAGGATGCAGAGGGCACCCTCAAGATCACAGAAATATCTGACATCTGTGTGCCACAGAGAATATGTGTCATGAAAGTTTTTCAGGTTGATCATGTAGCTGGCCATACAGAAAATCTTAATACAGCCCCACAAGAGATTCTGCCAAGCACCTTCACTCAATGGAACTGTGTCCGTATGCTCAGTTGCGTCAACTCTGCGACCCATGGACTGCGGCCTGCCAGGCTACTCTGTCCATGGAATTTTCCAGGGAAGAATACTAGAGCAGGTTGCCATTTCACACAGGGAATCTCCCGATCCAGGGATTAAACATGCATCTCTCGCATCCCCTGCATTGGCAGCTGAGCCACCGAGGAAGCCAAGAGAACTAGCAGCCAGCATTAAAATATGATCAGACTGCCCCAAAACGTCCTCAGAAATTAAAGATGCTGCCTTATAAAAAGTCCCTGGATCAGAACTGATCTACAGAGTACTAGGAAGCAATGGAAAGATGAGCATTTCATATAAAAGCCCACTGGCTAGACTAGTACTCAGAAGAAAATGCTGAGCTCTACATAATTTTTAAATTAAAAAACTAAAATGAACCAATTTAGACGTGAAAACTAGAGCAATGAAATAAGCAAAAAGTAAGATATGAGTAACAATAAAGGTTGAAATTAATGACCAAAAAAGTAGAATTTTTTTTAAATATTTACAAATTATTTCCAAATTATATAACATATTTTATGATATATACCTCCAGCATATCCAATTAGAATCCTAGTCTTAGTATCTAATGAAGACATTCTGTATCACAAGGCCTGTAATCTGTCCTTGATTTGGAAAACTTAATATTATAAAGTGTTAACTCTTCCTTATAAAGATTCCTAAGGGTGGCTCAGTGGTAAAGAATTTGCCTGCAGTGCAGGAGACCCAGGTTTGATCTCTGGGTCAGGAAGATCCCCTGGAGGAGGGCATGGCAACCCACTCCAGTATTCTTGTTTGAAGAATTCCACAGACAGAGGAGCCTAGCGGGGTACAGTCCATAGGGTTGCAAAGAGTGGGACACAACCGAAGCGACTGAGGATGCACAGACTATTTACTCCAACACTGTTTCAGACTATAAAGATAGTCCACAGCCTCCACACCCAGCAACAAGGGAAAGGGCGAATGAATTACTTTACATCTGTACTCCAAAACAGCCAGGGACAGCCTAGGGTGGGAGGGGGTGGCCTCTGCTTTTGTGCTCACAGTACAGGGCTGGCAAACAGTGGGTCCTCACTATGAGTTCAACAGCAACATCCTTGTCACTAGCTTCCTAAAATAGCCATGACCTTTTAGGTGAACAGAGCAAGCTCAGTCGGCTGTCACCAGCCCCCTCACAGACATACTCTTTTCCCCAAGGATGCCATCCCCAGGCTTAACCTCCACCTCCCTGTCATCAGCTCTGAGTTTCTCCTCGTCCCTCACTCACTGTCCTCCAAGCCAGTCTCTGCCCATGCTACAGGTGTAAGAGGCTCCAGGCACCTGACTTCCCTTCTCAATTTCAGGAGTCATTCCTCCCCCTTCTTCCTGCTAAGGCAGTGGCACCTTCAGGACCATAAGCCCCTGGAAGACTAGAACTCAGAGATCACAGGACCAGGAATCAGCTACCACCCACCCACACACCCCAGCCGCAGCTTCAAGATTCCTCGCAGCAACCCAAGATATCAACACTGCCATTGCCACTCCTTAACTGATCTCAAGCCCTTTTTGCAAACATCTTCTCACCAGATTCTACAAACAACCATTTTACTACCCAGAACACTGGGACCCTGTGTGGCTATGTGGCTTGTCCCAGGATACCCAGCACAGAAGGGAACTCTGCCTCCTCACCCCTCCACTGCCCCACCTGTTACTTTCTCACATCAGGAGCAAAGTCAGCTGTGGTTTGAGTCACTATTCATGCCACACTGGCAGGATCCTCCCAAACCACCACATGACGTCAGACCTTTATTTCACGGGGTCCCAGGGTCAGGGTCAGCAGGCCGCCTGTGGTATGGTTTCAGCGTTATTAGAAAGCTCCGTTGAATTTCAACAACTGCTTTTATAAATGCAAATTCCCAACAAAGAAATTTCGGTTTCTCCATTTCTCCTAAGACCTTTCCTATCTTGGTATCCCTCAGATTCCTCATGTTCTACAGGCCATTGGCTCACAAGGTGCTGTGGAGAAAAATCCAGAGAAATCTGAATCCGTTCACTTTGCTGCAATTGTGAAATACACCTACTCACAGAATCTTCCTCCAGTACCCACCATGGGGCAAGTGCTAGGAGCTGCTTAAGGGGAAAAGGACATCAGCTGAAAAGGGGAGGAAACAGCAGGAAAGAGAGTGAGATCCGGAAAGGCCTTTGGTTCTTTGACGATCCAGCACTCAGCACAGATTTGGTTTCTACATTCACCTCCTGCCTACACCAGCCTTTTTTTTTTTTTTTTTGCAGTGAATACCCAGGAAAATCCCACACTCACCTATTCTGGCTCAATTCTCATTCCTACCATCCCAAGCTACCTATTCTCCCCAAATCACATGGTCAAGGCATCACTAATCAATCTTGGCCCTCTCGGTGTTGCGATCCAGGACAAGCCCTGACAATAATCCTTGACCTGATACCATAAACGAGTCCAAGAGGACTTCCTCTTGACCTCTCTGCCAGTTCCTATGCCCATCTCTCAGTCTGAACTCACTTCCATCTCACTCTCCCCACTTTTTCTTTTTTCTGCCTATCCAAATTCAGCTTCCAAGGTCAAATATCCCTGGCCTGCCTCTTCACTTAGCTAACATCTGCTGAGTACCAACATCAGGCAAGGTCCTTTCTGGATGCTGTAAGACCAAGAGATGAGTGAGAAATACCACCCATTCTCCAGACATAGAGAACAGGGCAGAGAGATGTTGGCTGTACCATTACTACTACAGGGCGAATGCTGAGAAGTGATGTTGAAGGAGCGGAGGAGGGCCATGTGGGCTGACCGCATGTCTTGCCCCTTCCTGCTCCAGGTACCTGGATGGCTCCTAGAAGGGCCATGAATAACAGGCTGAACTGGGGGAAGGAGGGCAGAAGAGCATGAGCGAAGAAAGAGGAACAGGTCAGAAGGAGAGCAATTCAACTAGGCTGACCTTCAGCTGCATGAAGGGAGTAATAAATATTATTATTACTGACTTTTACAGATGAATACTAATGTGTCAGGCCCTGCTGCAAGCTTTACGTCTACCTGGGACACAGGAGTACGGTCACCACCTATTCAGATCAGTGACTGAGCTGCATGGTTGTTAAGTATATTAATTAATCCTCACAATAACCCTGGGAGGTAGGTATTATTATTGTTGCTGTTGTCATTTAGTCCCTAAGTCGTGTTTGGCTCTTTGTGAGCTCATGGACTGTAGCCCGCCAGGCTCCTCCACCCATGGGCTTTCCAAGGCAAGAATACTGGTGTAGGTAACCATTTCCTTTCCCAGGGGATTTTAACAACGCAGGATAGAACCTGCGTCTTCTGCACTGGCAGGCAGATTCTTTACAGCTGAGCCACCAGGGAAGCTCCAGGTATTACTACCCCCATGGTAAAGATAAGGAAACTAAGGCACAGAGACTGGTAAGAGGCGAGATTTGGAAGGCATGCCCAAGGTAGTGTGCGTCCCATGCTGGGGCAACAAACAGCCCTGCAACCTCACCTCGTCTCTCCTGCCAGGGAGAGCCCTGTGGCAAGGAGAGTGCCTTGTGCGAAGGGGCCCTGCTAACTCTCCTGGCATCCCCAACAACTGACTGAAACAAGGAAGAACATAAGGAGAGCCAGTTGGGGGATGAGCAATAACACGCCGGCCTGGACTCAGCCTGGCACTGCCGGCTAAGCTTTTGTTCCTGCTGTGGGGGTTGGGCAGAGGCTCACCCCTTGAAGGGTCACTCCAAGTGCAGGTCAAAGCAGCAGGGGAGCAAAGTGAAGGCAAGGAGGGAAGGCAGAGTGGTTGGCTACCAAAGATACCCTGGGTCTGTCCTAAAATACCCAATCGCCAAAGAAAGGTCGCTGATTTAGAGGGGAAGGGACAGAAATGAGCCAGGCAAACTGCTCCCAGCCTGGGCTGGAACTGTCTAGCTAAGCTTCTGCTCCCCAAAGTCTCAAACTGATGAACTGCACAACTCTCCGTTAAATCAACAGACTCATTTCTTAAAGCTTTTTCAGGGGGAAGAGAAGTCAAGAATCCCTCCCTGAAACTGCAGCTCAAGGCTGAGATAAGGAACAGGCAGAGAAGGTAAACACACAGGTGAATGCGGCACCTGGGGTGGATCCCGCGTTCTCTCAAAGTGCCTTATAAATCAACTCCAACAGCAGCAGCTCCCAGGAATTTCCGTCTTTCCAGTTCCGGAGGAAAGTTCCTGAAGGCAGCCATCCCTCCTAGGTCTCCTCAACAGAAGCCTTTTCCGGAGGGGTGCACACACCCTCCAGAAGTCAGCGGGGTCAGAGGGGTCGTGGCCACCGCCATCCCCACACCAGCCAGCCGCCTTCTTGTCGCAGGTTAACGGGCTCCAGGCCCCGAGCCCCGGACCCCGGCGGAGCAGCACAATCACGCGGCCCCGCCCGTGCACCGCCCACCCCAGGAGGGCCCCCAGCCGCCGACGGAGCTGGGCAGGAAGGCCGACGAAGCCCGTCCGGGACCAGCCCGACACCCGCGCCTTCGCCCCCGCGCTGTGTAGCCAGGAAGCCGCAGGGCCGGGCTGAAGGTGGCGCGCGGGCAGCCCGGGGCCTCCGGCGGGGGCCGCGGCGCCCTGCCTCCGCCCCGTCCCGTGGCCCCCTTAAGCCGGAGGACCCGCACTCACCTGGCCACGGGGCACTGGGGAGTCGCGCGGGGAGAAGCGGGACGCGGCAGCAGCGGCTCTCTCTCCGGGCGTCCCAGGCGCAGCACCTCCGACCCGCCTCGAGTTTTGTCCCACTTCCACACTCGGCGCCCTCGGGGGAACTCGCGACCCGCAGGCTCCTCGGCCGTCAGGGCGGGGCCGGAGGAGGAGCCCACTGGGCGGAAAACCCCGGGCCCGAGGCCCCACCTGCCCCGGGGCGGGGCCGCGTGCGCCACGGAGGGGCGGGCCGCGGGTGGGCGGGGCGGGGCCGCGGGTGGGCGGGGCGGGGCGGGGTGTGCCCGCGGCCCCGCCCCCCAGGTGAGAGTCTTTCTGGGCCAGCCTGGGAAGGAAGCCGCAGGCCTTCCGCCGCGAGAGCTTATGGCGGGCTCCAGGAGGTCGGCGAAGAACCGGTTCGCCGCACCGCCTTCCTTGACCTGTCCTGCCCTGCGCCGCCCTCCGGGGGAAGGGATTTCCCCAAGCCCCCTCCAGCTCACTGTACCTTCCTTATTGACTCTGTACATTAAAAAGTGACACCACAGGATGGAAGTGGAGGTGGGGGAGAGTAGCTTTATGGTGCGGAAACTGCAGTCAACTATTAATATCTCAGCCGGCTGATCAAGGTCAACGTCAAGAATGATAGATCAACAGTGATAGTATGTACCGATTGTGGTCTTCTTTTCAAAAATTAATAATCCTGATCTAGTCGTGAGAAAAACACGATTAATCCTGGTTCAGGGATATTTTACAAAACACTTGACCAGTATTCCTCAAAATGTCAAGGTCATCAAAACCAAGGAAAGTCTGAGACACTTTGGTACAGCCAAGAGAAGCCTGAGAGAATGTGAAAACTAAATGTAATGTGGTATCCTGGATAGGATCCTGGAAAAGGGACATTAGATAAACACTAAGGACACCTGAATAAACTATGGAGGTTAATTGATAATAATGCACCAATACTGGCTCATTCATTGTGGCAAAACACCACGCTAATAAAGGATGTTAACAGAAGAAACTGGAGTTTATGAGAACTCTATCTGAAATTTTTGTAACAAACTGGCACCCCACTCCAGTACTCTTGCCTGGAAAATCCCATGCACGGAGGAACTTGGTAGGCTGCAGTCCATGGGGTCGCTGAGAGTTGGACATGACTCAGCGACTTCACTTTGACTTTTCACTTTCATGCATTGGAGAAGGAAATGGCAACCCACTCCAGTCTTGCTTGAGAATCCCAGGGACGGGGAGCCTGGTGGGCTGCCGTCTATGGGGTCGCACAGAGTCGGACACGACTGAAGCGACTCAGCAGTTCTAGAAAATAAAGTTCATTTGTTGAAAAAAAAAGGTCATATATGTATTAGTATGTTTATTGTACTTATTTTAAAATATAATATATATTAAATATTATTTAAATGGCAACCCATTCCAGTATTCTTGCCTAGGAACTCTGTTGGACAGAGGAGCCTGGCGGGCCACAGTCCCGGGGGTCGCTAAGAGTCGGACAGGACTGAAGCAGCTAAGCATCCATAATACAATTTTAAAAAACAAATTCACTCTTCATTCTCTCAGCCCACTTTTAGGCGTACAGCAGGTAGATGTACTGTTTACAAAACGGTGCTGCTGTGTTTTTCTACAACGTGGTTTTTAGTCACTATATATTGGAGGGTCTCAGCTAGCAAGTGCACCGGGATCAACTTGGTTCTTCCCAACCACTGCACAATAGGAGCGGTTTTGCGCGTCATCATTCTTTGTTACTTAGCTCCTTACAAAGGACTTTCAGATTGTTGCCCATTTGGGGCCGTTAAAAACACAGCTGCTGGTTCGATTTGCACTTTAATAGTGAAGAAGCTGGACGGGCCGAGGAGGATGCCAGGTCCGTGTGCGGCGCTCAGGGTCCCTGGTGCAGGCTTGGCCGCAGGAGCCCAGCTAAGAACCCTGGGTATCCAGTCGTCTTCCGCAGCCTCTCCAACACCCCCTCTTCCCCCAAGGCGCGGCTCTTTTCTGGGATTGTACTGCATTTTTGGAGATGATTGGGCGGGTGAGGGTGAAAAGCAGGCCAACGGCTCGCGAGCGGCTCGAAGGAAACGCGCCCCGGAGCAGAAAAGAGCAGAAAGGGTCAGAGGCACTAGACGCCTCTCGCAGGGTTGTTGCTACTCTGATGGGGGCGCCTGCGGCGTTGTTAGTGAGAGCGCCGGCTCGAAGCGCCCAGGCGAACCGGCAGCTTGGCGGGGGCGGGGGCGGGGTTTTGGCTCTCTCTCTGGGCTGGGGGTTTTGTCTGGTAAATTCAGGTGGCACCCGCTCAGCCCAAAAGCCTGCACATCCAGGACCCCCGTCCTGCGGTGTTCCCATCTCCCGCTGCGGCTGCTAAGTCGCTTCAGTCTTGTCCGACTCTCTGCGTCCCAGCTCCTAGGTAGTTGCAAAAGCGAGTTTTTTTGATTGGCTCATTTTTCTCCTGACTGAGCGAATGCTTTTAAATATGACGTTGGTAGATAAGTAGGTCCTTTACCCTGGAATTCTTTCTCTGTGTAGCACAAACTTTTCTGCCTTAGAACTGAGCCCTTCGAAGCCAGAATAGTTACCGCTGGGTTTTGTGACTTGATAGGAGCACCATGTGGGGAAACAGACTAGAGTTGGTGTTCAAATACCTGGGTTCTAGTTCCCATTCTGACACTTGGACACTTGAATAAAGTATGCAAGGGATGCGTTCTCCACTCATTGGTTTTCTCAACTGTAAAAATTTCAAATTAATCTATAAAAATCTGTAAAGTAACCTCTGCTTCATTGTTGCTCAGGGCTGATGCAAACATCAAACGAAGCGAGGGAAAGTAAGTGCCCTGTAAAAATGTCAGGTGCTGCAGACCTCTGAGTAGTACCCTATTAACTGACCATGGTTGAATACAGCCAAGGTGACCCAGCCAACATGACCAGCCCAGTACTAAGTGCCTCAGGAAGAGGCACAAAAGAAAATCCCATTACTCTAAAAACAGTTCTTATTTAATAGGAAAAAATATTAAGTTGTAAATACCTCCACACAACAGAGACTTGCAAAAAGGATCCCGGGGTAAATGAGAGGCAGGCGAGAGACTGGGGTCCAGAAAGTCTGCTGATCAGTCTTGCCAGACTTTGCAAAGTGAAAGTCACTTAGTAGGTGCCAGACTCTCTTCAACCCCATGGGTTATACAGTCCACGGAATTCTCCAGCCCAGAATACTGGAGTGAGTGAAGTGACGAAGTGACGTCGCTCAGTCGTGCCCGACTCTTTACAACCCCGTGGACTGTAGCTTACAAGGCTCCTCTGTCCACGGAATATTCCAGGCAAGAGTACTGGAGTAGGTTGCCATTGCCTTCTCCAGGGGATCTTCCCGACCCGGGATTGAACCCAGGTCTCCCGCACTGCAGGTGGATTCTTTACCAATTAGGGAATCTCCTAATTTTTAAAATCATGTTAATCCTTTTTTTTTGAGGATCTATTCCTTTTATTTCTGCTTTTATCTCTGTACTTTTGTTCCTTCTACTTTCTTTGTGCTTGCTCTAGTATTCTTTATCTGGTTTCTACAGTTGAATGTTAGAGTTATTTATTTTTAGAATCTTTTGTTGTTGTTTTCTCTTGGAAATGTCATACAATTATTTTTTACAAGATTTAAGAAATAGATCTGAGTATCTGCTTTTAATTGGTGAGTTTAACCAGCTTGTATGGATAATGACTACAGAAATATTGCATTTATATCCAACCCTTTTATGTTGGTGTGTGTGTGTGTATGTGTGTGTGTGTGTGCCCTCAGGACTGATACAACAAATTGAAAATTTTCCATCCTGATCAGTAAAATTGTTGCTGCCTTGAGACCTTACAGTACCCTACCCTTGACCTTTTCCTGGATCCAGCAACAAAAGAGGCATTAAGCTAGACAGGTGGCGCATGATGTGTAGAATAGCACATGGTATATACTTTCTCTTTGTTTCTTTTTTCTTTTTCTACCTTCCTTTGGATTGTTTGAATTTTTTCATTTAGATAGGGGAGTGATTCACTAGTGATACTAGTGAATTATGAATGTATGAATCAATAACTGCTGTATACCTTTACCAAAATATTCCTCCAAAAACTCACACTTATAATGTCAAAAAATGAACTAACCATCTTTCCCTCTCAATCTGCTTTCCTCTGGGTTCTATATCTCCAGTGAGATGCTACCTTCTGTCAAGGCATCCAGCTTAGAGCTCTGGTAGCTATTTGCTTGCCCTCTGCCAGAATCTGGTGGCTCAGAGGTTAAAGCATCTGCCTGCAATGTGGGAGACCCAGGTTTGATCCCTGGGTTGGGAAGATCCCCTGGAGAAGGAAATGGCAAGCTACTCCAGTATTCTTGCCTGGAGGATCCCATGGAGGAAAGAGCCTGGTGGGCTACAGTCCACGGGGTCGCATAGAGTCGGACGTGACTGAGCTACTTCACTTCACTTCTGCCAGAACCACCACCATGAAGTTGCAAGCCCCTGGTTTCCGTGGATTCCTCATGAGAGAGGCTTCACAGGTTTTTACTTCGTAGTGTTTTACTGTTATCTGTTCTTGTAGGATTTATGGAAGTAAGCAAGCTATTGTAGGAGCAAACAGTTCAGATGGCAGGCTCTGCCTCTCCCTTTGTAGCAGCTTATACAGCTCTGCTGCTGCTGCTGGTAAGTCGCTTCGGTCGCGTCCAACTCTGTAATCTCTCTCAAAATGTCAATTGCCCCCAGGAGGAGAAAACCAGGAGAAGCCAGTTATTTCTTTCCACCCCACCCCGAGTCTCAGAAAGACTCAGCACTCAGCTGTAAGGTACATGTAAGACTGCGCACAGGGCTGCAGGGCATGTGTGGAAACCCTAGGTCACTTTCCATGTTTCCTTCAGGGAGATATGGGAAAAGGGAGGCTTATTTGTCACATATGTTGAACTGTGGGGACTGCAGAATGGTACATGTAAGCCAATGAGCTTGTTTTTGTTTTTAATTGGAGGCTAATTACTTTACAATATTGTGGTGGTTTTTGCCATACATTCACATGAATCAGCCATGGGTGTTCCCCATCCTGAATCTCGCTCCCACCTCCCTCCCTATCCCATCCCTCAGGGTCCTTCCAGTGCTCCAGCCCTGAGCACCCTGTCTCATGCGTTGAACCCGGACTGGCGATTCTTTTCACATATGAGAATATACATATTTCAATGCTATTCTCTCAAATCATCCCACCCTCGCCTTCTCCCACAGAGTCCAAAGACTGTTCTATACATCTGTGTCTCTTTGCTGTCTCGCATACAGGGTTCTCGTTACCATCTTTCTAAATTCCATATATATGCCTTAGTATACTGTATTGGTGGTTCAGATGGTAAAGCTTCTGCCTACAATGCGGAAGACCTGGGTTCAAACTCTGGGTCGGGAAGATCTCCTGGAGAAGGAAATGGCAACCCACTCCAGTATTCTTCCCTGGAAAATCCCATGGATGGAAGAGCCTGGTAGGCTACAGTCCGTGGGGTCGCAAAGAGTCTGACACGACTGAGCTACTTTCTTCTTTCTTTTCTTTTTTCTTCATACTGTATTGGTGTTTTTCTTTCTGGCTTACTTTACTCTGTATAATAGGCTCCAGTTTCATCCACCTCATCAGAACTGATTCAAATGTATTCTTTTTAATGGCTGAGTAATACTCCATTGTGTATATGTACCACTGCTTTCTTATCCATTCGTCTGCTGATGGACATCTAGGTTGCTTCCACATCCTGGCTATTGTAAACAGTGCTATGATGAACATTGGGGTACACGTGTCTCTTTCAATTCTGGTTTCCTCCGTGTGTATGCCCAGCAGTGGGATTGCTGGGTCGTATGGCAGTCCTATTTCCAGTTTTTAAGGAATCTCCACACTGTTCTCCATAGTGGCTGTACTAGTTTGCATTCCCGCCAACACTATAAGAGGGTTCCTTTCTCTTCACACCCTCTCCAGCATTTATTGTTTGTAGACTTTTTGATAGCAGCCATTCAGACCTTCGTGAGATGGTACTTCATTGTGGTTTTGATTTGCATTTCTCTGATAATGAATGATGTTGAGCATCTTTTCATGTGTTTATTAGCCATCTGTTTGTCTTCTTTGGTGAAATGTAAGGCAGTGAATTTGAAAGAAGGAGCTAAGATACTGGGCTAAGCAAGGAATAAACAAAACTTTGCGTATGGAATAATGGGACCTCAGACCCTGGGAAGTCAGCAATCTGATTTACCATCCACAAGCAGGGAACCAGAGAATTCATTTGTGCAGAAAATGAGCAGCTCAGACAAACGTCCTTCAGTGACTGGTGTTTACTTTTTCCCTCAGTGCCAGCACTGAGGGATGGTCAAATACCCTGCAGCTAACTCCATCAGTCGACAAAGCCTACTCCCAGGCAGAGCTTCCAGGCACTGTTTAGTGCTTCGTCCCCAAATGTTGACATCCAGCCTAGGATCACCAGCTTGTGAGGAAGGCCTCCAGATAGGGTGACCCATCGTCTTGGTTTGCCAGGGACTGAGGGTTTTTCAGGATACTGGACATTCAGAGTCAGACTGGAAAAGTCTCTGGCAAACTAGGGTGAGTTGCCCCAACAAGTATGAGCAACATCTATCAGTTTGGCTTTGGTTTAATAATTTGCAAGCCTGACTTTCTCCATGCACAGCTTGCAAGCTGTGCATAGTCATCTGCTACCATTTACAGGGTCTTGAGATAAAGTCTGCCAAAAATTGGATTAAATGGTTTATGACTTTTGCTGATCCTTTCCCAGCCTCTGACACCAAATTAGCGAAAAATATGGTCTACATTATTTGTAATTTCCAGCCGAGTCAACTAAAGATGTGTCCTGGCTTCTTATATTATTAACTTGATCTTCTTCTTCTTTTTTAGAGATTGAAGTAGCTTTAGCGCTTCCCAGGTGTTTCAGTGGTAAAGAATCCGGCTGCCAATGCAGGAGACGCAGGAGAGGCAGATTTGGTCCCTGGATCAAGAAGATCCCTGGAGAAGGAATGGAAACCCACTCCAGTGTTCTTGCCTGGAAAATCCCATGAAAAGAGGAGCCTGGTGGCCTACAGTCCATGGGGTCGCAAAGAGATGGACACAACTGAGCGACTGGGCACACAGTCACAATTAGCTTTATTCAGCAGTTATGACTGGGCAATAAATAGTCTAGTAAATTGACTAGATCATACTTAACTCGGTCCTTAATCAACTGAAACCACTTTGGGATGTTTGCTTCCTGCTGGGCTCAGCTGCAGCCCACCAGCCAGGATCAGCTCTGCAGGGCCAGTTTGTGTGTCAGGCAGGTAGTTAAATGTGGTCTTACCATGCCATCCTGCCCTGCTCTGAAAAACAGAAAGCCAAGCAGTCTCTGGGATGTAAATTACCTGATTTCATGTCATGGACCAGGAATGGTCTTAATAGACAATTGATACTACTATCTAATTATCTCCGGAAATAAGGGCTACCAGTTCTGGATCTGAAATAATAATTATGATATTAATAGATAGCCTCCAACTTTAGGGAGATTGATGGAAAATAGTTATAAATAGTAGGTTTATTTAGTTACTTTGGGAGGACATTTCACAACCAATTTAACTAGCAGGATCTGTTGCTCAAAATGAAATGTGCTGCAGATTTTTGCACATGTCGCCAAACAGAGTAGATGGTTAGCAACCCGCTTTACGATTTCTCCAAGCTAATTTTTATTGCTGTCTCACTTTAGGATGTTGAATTGTGGGGCTTCAATTACCTTCATTACTTGTTGCACGGCCAGAGAACTCTCAAAATTCCTCCCAAAGCGTATCTTGGCTCTGCCGGCAAGGACTCCCTTGACGCACTTTGGAGGGGATGTGGGTTGGCCTTCTTTTAAGAACATGTACTTGTCAGCGCCTGAGTTTTCATAAGAGGACTGACTCAAAGTCCCAGCCCAGTTTATTATTAAAGCAAGCGGCTCAGTTTTTAACTGGCAATGGAAAGCACCACCATTCCAAGTAGAATCTAAAACCCGCAGCCACAAAGGACTTTTCAAAAGCTTGGCTAGGTGAAATGCTGTTTGTGGACAAGTGCCTATAAAGCATGTATTCTGTTCAATCTCTAGACATGTGTTCTTAAACATATCACCAATTCAGCCACAGCAGTAGAGTTCTGGTCTTTGACTAGAACTCATGGCTTGGAGAAGCCCTTTCCACGCTTTCTGCTTTGGCTGGAGGCCTTTGACCTACACTCAGGAACATTATACATACTACAGTTTTGAACATTGATCCCCTATCTGCTGCTTGGGTGCTGTTGAGGGCATCACTTAGTGTAATCATTCACAGTGGCCATGCCATGTGGACCTCTCGCAGAAGTGAAGCTGCTCTTTGGTCTTACTATCTGGAATAGTCGCTTTTTCTTAGCAACCTGCAAATACTCTGAATCTCATATTGTGTCATCTTCCCTCTATCAGCTGCTAGGTCACTAAATTAGTGAACAACCAGGTGTACATGTGTGCTAAGTCACTTCAGTTGTGTCCAACTCTCTATGAGCCTATGGACCATAGCCTGCCAGGCTCCTCTGTCCATGGGATTCTCCAGGCAAGAATAGTGGAGCAGGCTGTCACAACCTCCCCCAGGGGATCTTTCCAACCCAGGGACTGAACCCAGTTCTCTTACATCTCCTGCTTTGGCAGGCGGGCTCTTACCACTAGCACCCTCTGGGAAGCCCAGTGAATAACTATATGAGATCATACAAAGAAGACTCATCACTCAGGTGGACACCATTGATGAGCACGGAATCAGAGCATACAGGACTGGCAAGATAATCTAGGGGACCGTACTTGCCATGTTAAGGGTCCAAGAATCCCCTGGAGGAGAGTTGGAGGCAAAAATAGGTTCCTCCAAACCAGTCCTATAGAGGTGCCTTCAGATCTTCCCTCTTCCTTGGAGTGAGGTTTAGGGTCCAGGTATAGTAGGGCAATGGCAGGGGCAGAAAGACTTAGCTGGTCCTGTATCCTTCTCCCTCATCATATTTCTATCATGTAACGCATAGGACATGACTGGAAACCGAAGGGCACTGAATATGAAGTCAAGCACCGTGTGCTTCCTGTTTGTTTCAGCCATCGTGGTCCCCGGGTCAAGGTGCATTCTTACCCCAAGTTCACGTCTAGTATATGAGCTGAGAAATAGTACACTGTAGAAGTTAAAAATGTGGGCTCTGAATTTCACACTGCACATATTTAAATCTTTTTTTCCAAGCCATTGTTGGTTTTTAAATTTAATTTTTGCTATCTTTTGCCATTAGAGATTGTTATTATGTTATCTGTTTAGGATAAAGTCTTCTGTGGGGGTGGCAGAGGATGAGATGGTTGGATGACATCACTGACTCACTGGACATGAATCTGAGCAAACTCCAGGAGATCCTGGAGGACAGAGGACCCGGCATACTGCAGCTGTGGGCTGACAGTCGGACACGCTTTAGCAGCTGAACAATAACTTATATATATGGGTATGAAATTCAGCCTATGTGTGTAACCAAGTCTTTTAACAATTTTCTTTATACCTGTGCTCTGGTTTTTTAATAAGACAGTCCTTACTAATTCCAACATTATGAAAAACAAAAACAAAAAAAAGGCTCTGGAGTCAGAGAGTTAACATCAAACCCTACCTCTACACTCACTAGCTAAGTGACCTTGGATAAGAAGCTCTCTCCATCTCTAAATGTATAGAACTGCTTACCAAACACAGTTACTACAGGAAATACATTATTTAACCGCTGTGAATCATCTAGCCCAGAGCTCAACATTGCAGTAAGCAATTGCTGCAATGCAGATGGTCGCTAAGAGTTTGGGGCTTTGGAATTGGATATTCTGGAGGTTCAAATTCTAGCACTCCCTGGGCCAACTGTGAAACTTTGGGCAAGTTTCTAACTTCTTTAGATTTTTTTTTTTTTTTCATCTGTAAAATGAAGCTAATAGTACACATAAACCCTTGCATGCCATTTGAAGTGTGTGCTCTATAAATGATGCTCTGAATTGCTTTATTTTACTGCTCCAGCAGAGAGCATGCAGCTAAGGTAAGCAGGCCAGAGAGACCACTTAAGGGAGATTGTCCAGAGCTGCCAACCCTCTGTGGCAACAGGGAAACTGATCTCCATCCTCAGCATATGGTAGTAACACATTGTTTTCTGTGTGCTCAGCAGGGAGCTGTGAGTTTTATATTTTTGTTATATCTGGGACTAGGTCAGACGGATCTTTATATTTTAAGGGCCCCAAGTACACAAGTATCAGTCCAGGTCCAATCAGGAGGCAGAAACCACGTAGGGTTTAAGAAATGGGAGTTTGATATAAGGAGTATTACATGCACTGTGATAAAAGAGTAACTATAGGATGTGAAGGCTTCCCGGTGGTGCTAGCGGTAAAGAATCCACCTGCCAATGCAGAGTTCAATCCTGGGTCGGGAAGATCCCCTGGAGGAGGAGATGGCAGCCCACTCCAGTATTCTTGCTGGAAAATCCCATGGACAGAGGAGCCTAGTGGGCTACAGTCCATGGGTCACCAAGAGACAATACCGAGCACACCCATCATATATATATAAAACGTAAAGTGAAAGTGAAGTCTCTCAGTCGTGTCTGACTCTTTGCGATCCCATGGACTGTAGTCTACCAGGCTTCTCTGTCCATGGGATTTTCCAGGCAAGCGTACTGGAGAGGGTTGCCATTTCCTTCTCCAGGGGATCTTCCTGACCCAGGATCGAACCCAGGTCTCCTGCATTGCAGGCAGATGCTTAAAACGTAAGTGGACCCCTATAAGGCCACTCTTCCTTCAGCTGAGAAAGAGGACCCATGAAGGAGGTCCCTCCCCAGGCTGGGGATCAAACCTTGTCGGAGGAGGTGTCATGGCCCCACTGGAGGCAGAGAGATTAGCTGGTGCCTGGGCCAAAGCTAGTTGGCATCTGCAGGACAAGCAGGAAGCAATTACTTGGTAGGTGGGTATGTGGGCATACCCACCTTGAGTGGCGGTGGGCAGGTGGCACAGAACGTACAGTGTCTGTGTTGGGAGGGTCATGGGAAAGTGATCACCAGGCCAGGCAGGACTGCAAAGGTCACTGGAGGCCCTTCTGGGCACGTGGCTGGGGCAGAGCACCACAGGATGTCCTACGCCTGCCCAAACCAGCAAGAACTGCCCCTTCCTCCTGCAGTGTTCTCCCAGCACCCTCTCCTAAGAAAGCTTACATTGTAGTATTGTGCTCACTGTAGAGGAGAGTCGCCTATGGGAATTCTGCCCGTTATCACAGAGTAGGGACTGGTGCGTGAACTTGGGAGTTGAGGAATAATGCACGAATAATTAGCACAGACACCTTGGGGCATTTGAAGAAAGCTGGGAACATAATTAGTGTGCATCCATATGCTCATGCATGTGCTCGTATATTGATTCTTTCCTCTGCTTGCTGGGGTTGGGAGGGGATACTAGTCCTAGAGTGTTCACAGACCTCAGGTGAAGAGCACTTGGAGGGGAAGTCATCCAAATGCAGGCTCCTCTGGGGTTCCAGGGCAACTACAGGAAAGCCTCCACAAAGCACTGGACTTTTGCGGGGAGGTGGGGCACTCTGAATTATTTTTTAACTTGCAGATTTCCTGTCTGCATATGTGAACTGGAAGTGCCTTCAGAGTAGATTTTGCCTTTGAGAAACTAACCTGGTGCCCTGAATTAGGAGCCAGAAAATCTGATCTGGCTGTGTGTTCCTGAGCACACCACCTTGGCTCTCTGAGCCTCGGTTTCCCCAAGTGAAAACTGGAACCTTAGGTCAGCCACTTTCCCTGCGACTGTTTTACACCAGCATTTTAAGCCTCCAACGAGGGTTCCGATCCCCGAGTCAGGAAGATCCCCTGGAGAAGGAAATGGCAACTCCAGTATCCTTGCCTGGAGAATCCCATGGACAGAGGAGCCTGGCGGGCTGCAGCCCATCCGGTCGCGAAGAGTTGGGCACGACTGAGCACACGGAGATCAGCCCTGGGATTTCTTTGGAAGGACTGATGCTGAAGCTGAAACTCCAGTACTTTGGCCACCTCGTGCGAAGAGTTGACTCATTGGAAAAGACTCTGATGCTGGGAGGGATTGGGGGCAGGAGGAGAAGGGGACGACAGAGGACAAGATGGCTGGATGGCATCACTGACTCGATGGACGTGAGTCTGAGTGAACTCCAGGTGATGGTGATGGACAGGGAGTCCTGGCGTGCTGCGATTCATGGGGTCGCGAAGAGTCGGACACGACTGACAGCGACTGAACTGGAGCACACGCAGAGAGTAAAAGGATTAAAGTCCTTGTTGCGTTTCCCTGTGCTCTTCCACCAGCGTGTCCCACACTGCAGCTTCTCCCACACTGCAGCTTCTGCAGATGCTCACTACATCTTTTCACCAAAGTAATAGGAGGACGGTGCTTCAAATGGGAGCAATGGACATTTCGGAGGCATTCCGGAGTTAGGAGATTGCAAAAGGACAACCAACTTTTCTCTCCTTATCCTTGCGAGAGGGACGTTGGGAGCTGGGAAAGCTCTATTCTGCCATCTGCTGGTCACGTTTTGTATATCAGCATCAAAATATTCAGTTTTGATGGACAGGGAGGCCTGGCGTGCTGCGATTCATGGGGTCACAGAGTCGGACACAACTGAGCAACTGAACTGAACTAGAGGACAAGATGCTTGGATGGCATCACCGACTCAATGGACCTGAGTTTGAGCAAGCTCGGGGAGATGGTGAAGGACAGGGAAGCCTGGTGAACTGCAGCCCATGGGGTCACAAAGAGTCGGCTACGACTGAGTGACTGAACAGCAACAAATTGAAACTCACCTAAGGATCGGAGAGAAGAAGTGGCATTTACTGAGCACCTACTGTTTACAGGCGGCTTTCTAGGTGGCGCAGTGGTAAAGAATCCTCCTGTCAATGCAGGAGACTTCCAGGAGACCTGGATTTGATCCCTGGGTCGGGAAGAACCCTTGGAGAAGGAAATGGCAACCCACTCCATTATTCTTGCTTGGAAAATTCCATGAACAGAGGAGCCCGGTGGGCTACAGTCCATGGGGTCACAGAATCAGACACAGCTGAGCATGCAAGCATGCACCGTTTACAAGGGATCCACCCTTGAAGAGGGTGGATAAATTATTATATCTGAATGCAGATATAATTTATCCCTGGATGTTGCCTCTAAGGGCTTCCCTGCTGGCTCAGTGGTAAAGAACGTGCCTGCAGTGCAGGAGATGCAGGAGACGTGAGTTCAATCCCTGGGTCGGAAAGATCCTCTGGAGGAAGGCATGGCAACCCACTCCAGTATTCTTCCCAGGAAAATTCCATGGACAGAGGCGCTGGCGAGTTACAGTCTACAGTCACAGAGTGAGACATGACTGGAGAGACTGGACATGCACGCTGCCTGTAAAGAGGGCACGGGCTCCGGGGAGCCAGGGCTGCCTCTCAATGGCTGTGTTCCCCAAGCACACGCTTCAGCTGCTCTCAACTTCAGTTCTCTCATCAGGTGGATGAACCAAGGATTTGGAAGGACGACGGCCTTGAAAGATAAAGAGGTTGTTACAGGTGGGTACTGAGACGGAAAGGAGGGGCATCCTGGGCAGACCAAGATGAGGGTTTCAGAAGACGCCCATGGAAAGCCTGACACGTGTCCTCTTCTTGTCCTCCTGTTTGTGAAGCCAGTTAAGCTCCAGGTGTCTCACCTCCTGATGTCTGGTCGGGGGCAGGGACAGAGGAATTGGAAAGATTTCTTCAAGGAAGAATGAAACAAACACCTGTGTAGACTCCACCAACTTTAAGAAATAGGAGCTATATCACTGTCTTTGAAGTATCCTATTATATGGAAATATTGCCATTTATTTACACATTCTACAGCACATGGACATTTGAATTGTTTCCCATTGTTTCCAGTTTTTTGCTGCCTTGGACATTCATACACATACATTTCTGTCAAGTGTATAATCAGGGAGTGGAATTGTTGGGTGGCAGACCATGTGCATTTTCAACTTTATAGATAATTACTATTTATTATCCCAAGAGGTTCCACCAGTCAAAACTCATGTTAAAAGTGCGTGTGTTCGTGTGTGTGTGTGTGTGTGTGTGTGTGTGTGTGTGTAGGAGGGAGGGTATTCCTGTTACACCAAATTCACTGCAAGCACTTGATATTGTCAGATTTTTTTAAGTTTGCTAATTTGGTGGGGTGAGATGATGTCATTTCAATTTCCATCCAAAGGTAACTCTGTAATTGTTAGTCATCTTGAGGTATACCATAATTACTTTTCCTAATTTGTGCATTTAGAAATTGTCTTGAAGTAAATAATTTTTTCTTCAGTAATTTACCATATGTTTATGTACTCAGAATGTTTCATTCCCAACTCTTACATCACATGTGAAGTATTCTGTAAATAGCAGTGCCTTGGAGATCTTTTTCCTGGCCTGGAGCTCTCTGGACTGCCCTCTCCTGTGTTAGTTCTGCAGGCTCACTGCACGGTTGCTAGACTGAATTTTTTTTTTTTTTTTTGAACAGTCATCCTGGGCATTCTCGTTGCCATTTTCTTCTGTTTTCCTGGGTCCCTTATCATCTTCGTCCTTTCTGATTTACTCTATTTTTTTTTCAGTACATCCGCTACTAGTTTCCTGAGAAAGAATTCTCAGAAGGTAAGCTTTTGGAAGTCTTGCATGCGTGTAAATATCTCTACCCACAAACATGAGTAACATTTTGTCTTGATATCTAGTTCCATATTGGAAAACACTTCTGCTATGAGTTTTGAAGGCATACCTGCTTTGCCTCTGGGGGTATGATTTTATTAAGTCTAATGTCTAAGTCTTGATATTTTTGTATTTTTTATTCAAAATTTTTTTGGAACTTGCTTTTATTCCTGGGGTTCTGTAATATCCTGGTGGTGTATTACATATTAATTCATCCATTTCACAGGGTGCTTTCGGTGTCCTTTCAATCTGAAAACTTATGCCTGTGTATTCCGGAAAGTTTTTTTATTATTATTATTTACCTAAAAAGTCTTTCTCTAATCTATTTTTCTCTTATTTCTTTCTGGAATTCTACTTATCAAATTCTGCCTGCCTGAGTGAATTTTGTAATTTTCTCACCTGTTTTTTTCTCCCATTTTCTATTTCTTCTTCTCATACTAGGTTTTGGAGAATTCCTTTACTTTTATATTCTTTTCTATGGAATCATCATCTCTGGTTTTACTTAAATGAAATTCACAGGATATTTTTGTCCTATGACCATTCCTTTTTTTTAAATTTAACTACCTGCTCTTGTTTCTGAGTATGTAACTGGCATAGTTTTAGAGTTTTTTCCTACCTGAATGGTTTTTGTGTTTTCTAAGTTGTTTTGTAGGTGTCTTGTTTTTGTTTGGCCTCCATCTTTTACGTAAAAACTCTGTGATGATTTCTGGAAATACTTTAATGAGACACTAGGCATCTCCTGGCGGGCCTCTGTGCGTGAGTAGTGCCTGTCACCTGGTGGGTTTCTCTGTAGGGTAGTTGCGACTTAGCAGCAGCAGCAGTTGTGTTGTTGCGGTTCATCGCTCACCCATGTCTGACTCTTTGCAGCCCCTGGGACTGCAGCCTGCCGGGCTTCTCTGTCTATGCGATTTCCCAGGCATGAATACTGGAGTGTGTTGCCATTTACTTCTCCAGAGTATCTTCCTGATTCAGGGATCGAATCCCTGTCTCCTGGACTTTTTACTGCTGGCTATTTTGGTACAAATGCTTGTTCTGTTTATGGTTATCCCCAGGAGGACTCAGATACCACTACTTTCTAAAATATCACAGGAAACTAATTACATAAAGAATTTTCAAAAATTTGGAAGGAGGGACTATGTAACACATGTTTACAGCATCTTATCATTGATTACTTATTTTTTATATCTTAATTTAAGCTCCTTCTGGGAAGAAAGCATGTCTTTTTCTTTCTTTTGATGAAGTCAATGTACTTTTAAAATCTTTGTATCTTATAGGCCATAATTTCTTCATTGAATTAATGTGTAACAAGAAAGTATTGAGATCATCATATGGGGTAAAGGGAACTAACATTTCTTGAGCACCTACTGTGTGTCCAAGGTTATGGGAGAGTATCTTAGAATTTGGTTGACTTTGAGAATAAAGAGAGCTAACAGAACTGTTCAGAGCTGGCCTTCAAAGGACAGGAAGCTGCTGTGTTTTGCTGGTTGCAGGCTCCAGCTGGGCTTCCCTGGTGGATAGGTGGTAAAGACTCTGCTTGGAATGAAGGAGACCTGGGTTTGATCCCTGGGTCAGGAAGATCCCCTGGAGGAAGGCATGGCAACCCATTCCAGTATTCCTGCCTAGAGAATTCTATGGAGAGAGGACCCTGGCAGGTTACACCCCATGGGGTCACAAAGAGTCAGACATGACTGAAAGACTAAAAACACACACAGCTCAGGCTCCAGTTAGGAGTCATGGGGGAAGGTACAGCCTTCACAATATACAGTGGGGCTCCATGAACACCAGTTGTGACGCTGATAACTGACAGCCTAGATTTACTAAAGCCCACAGTTTGCATCAGGGGCTTCTCTGGCAGCTCAGTCGGTGAAGAATCTGCAAGCAATGCAGGAGACCCGGGTTCGACCCCTGGGTCGGGAAGATCCCCTGGAGAAGGGAGTGGCAACACACTCCAGTATTCTTGCCTGGGAAGTCTCATGGACAGAGGAACCTGGTGGGCTACAGTCCATGGGGTCACAAAGAGTCGGACACGACTGACCGACTAACACTTCATGGACACCAAACCTGGGGATCTGCACTATGTACACATTCAAGATCCACAGAGATCTTGTAAAGATGGATGAAAAGCCAAAATGAACAAGGAGAAATTCTCTCCTTGTTTAACATTCTGTCCTTGGACTCAAAAAACTAATTTCACAAATTCAGGATTAGGGAAGATCTGATTCAGGAAGAATCCTTGGGGTATAGGAATTTGGGTTGGCTCCAAAACAAAAATAAAGCAAAACCTCTTTGCCATCTTTAGCTACAAAGACGTAAAACCAAGGACAAGGGAGGTGATAGTCCTATTTCATGTCGCTCAGTATATTACACAAGGCCTGTATTTGGTGTTGAGACTGTCCACTGTACAGATGTTCAAGGATGGAAAAGCCATTACACTGAGGATACCATGTCATGAGTACTGTAGTCAGAGTCCAGAGGATGCTGGGGCTGTATTATCTCGCTGTGCAGGACCACAGTGGTAAGGGAGGGGGTGTCAAGAACGCTTCCCAGAGACCCCATATCAGTTGATATCAGAATGATAATTAAGAGCTCTATAGATGGATATTTTAGTCCAGATGGCCAAAAATAGACCCTGGTACAAGGACAGTTCTGAGAGGGAACAGCATGGATAAAACTACAGTCCAAAGAGCACTGCTGCTTGTTCCGTTCCATTCAGTTCAGTCGCTCAGTCATGTCCAACTCTACGACACCATGGATTGTGGTACACCAGGCTTCCCTGTCCATCACCAACTCCTAGAGCTTATTCAAACTCAGGTACATTGAGCCGGTGATGCCATCCAACCATCTCATCCTCTGTCATCCCCTTCTCCTCCCACCTTCAATCATTCCCAGCATCAGGGTCTTTTCAAATGAGTCAATTCTTCACATCAGGTGGCCAAAGTATTGGAGCTTCAGCTTTAGCATCAGTCTTTCCAATGAATATTCAGGACTGATTTCCTTTAGGATGGACTGGTTGGATTTCTTTGCAGTCCAAGGGACTCTCAAGAGTCTTCTCCAACACCACAGTTCAAAACCATCAGTTCTTTGGTGCTCAGCTTTCTTTATAGTCCAACTCTCACATCCATACATGACTACTGGAAAAACCAAAGCTTTGACTAGATGGATCTTTGTTGGCAAAGAAATGTCTCTATTTTTTAATATGCTCTCTAGATTGGTCATAACTTTTCTTCCAAGGAGCAAGCTTCTTTTAATTTCATGGCTGCAATCACCATCTGCAGTGATTTTGGAGCCCAAAAATGTAAAGTCTATCACGGTTTCCATTGTTTCACCATCTATTTGCCATGAAGTGATGGGACAAGATGCCATGATCTTAGTTTTCTGAATGTGGAGTTTTAAGCCAACTTTTTCACTCTCCTCTTTCACTTTTATCAAGAGGCTCTTTAGTTCCTCTTTACTTTCTGCCATAAGTGTGGTGCCATCTGCATATCTGAGGTTATTGACATTTCTCCCGGAAATCTTGATTCCAGCTTATACTTTATCCAGCCCAGAATTTCTCATTATGTACTCTGCATGTAAGTTAAATAAGCAGGGTGACAATATACGACTTTGATGTACTCTTTTGCTGATCTGGAACCAGTCTGTTGTTCCATGTCCAGTTCTAACTGTTGCTTCCTGACCTGCATATAGGTTTCTCAAGAGGTCAGGTGGTCTGGTATTCCCATCTCTTTAGGAATTTTCCACAGTTTGTGGTGATCCACACAGTCAAAAGGCTTTGGCATAGTCAATAAAGCAAAAGTAGATGTTTTTCTGGAACTCTCTCGCTTTTTGATGATCCAGTGTATGTTGGCAATTTGGTCTCTTGTTCCTCTGCTTTTTCTAAATCTAGCTTAAACATCTGGAAGTTCATGGTTCACATACTGTTGAAGCTAAGCTTGGAGAATTTTGAGCATTATTTTGCAAGCGTGTGAGAGGAGTGCAATTGTGCAGTAGTTCGAGCATTCTTTGACATTGCCTTTCTTTGGGATTGGAATGAAAACTGACCTTTTCCAGTCCTGTGGCCACTGCTGAGTTTTCCAAATTTGCTGGCATATTGAGTGCAGCACTTTCACAGCATCATCTTTCAGGATTTGAAACAGCTCAACTGGAATTCCATCATCTCCACTAGCTTTGTTCGCAGTGATGCTTCCTCAGGCCCACTTGACTTCGCATTACAGGATGTCTGGCTCTAGGTGAGCGATCATGCTATCTTTATTATCTGGGTCCTGAAGATCTTTTTGGTATAGTTCTTCTGTGTATTCTTGCCACCTCTTCTTAATATCTTCTGCTCTTGTTAGGTCCATACCATTTCTGTCCTTTACTGTGCCCATCTTTGCATGAAATGTTCCCTTGGTATCTCTCATTTTCTTGAAAAGATCTCTAGTCTTTACCATTCTGTTGTTTTCCTCTATTTCTTTGCATTGGTAACTGAGGAAGGCTTTCTTATATCTCCTTGATATTCTTTGAAACTCTGCATTCAAATAGGTATATCTTTCCTTTTCTCCTTTACCCTTCACTTCTCTCCTTTTCACAGCTATCTTCACTGCGCCCTGAGATGGGTGCAAACCAAACCCAAGTAGGGAGACCTCTGGTGGTGACTGAGAAAAGTACAGTCTCACAGACTAGGCTGGGGGCCTGGAGGCTATGGAGGGATTCTGAGTCCCAGGCTGACAGACACGACCGCTTTGGAGAAGGGGACAGGGGGGGGGAAGGAAGGTAAGTATCAGCAGGATACAGCAAGATACAGCGGGATAAAGGAATTTTGAAAGGAAAATAAAAATGTTTACGGGGAAATATTAAGTTTCTGCTGTGTGAGGTGAGATGTGAGCCTTCTTCCATCTCCCCAGGAAATCGTCTGTAAACTATTTATATCAGGGAAAGAAGGGAAGGAAGGAGAGAGGAGGTCACCTGAAAGTTCTAGGGAGGCTTGGTTAGACACATGATGCACGGAGAGGAGACTCGAGGACACAGTTACTGACACCTTCAGTCACCATAGTTGTGTAACAGTCACGACTGTGTCCTGTGGGTAGGAACTGGGTGGAGATAGACTTCGATTCTCACTAGTTTGAGAGCAAGCTCAATAGGCTGCTTCAAGAGGCACTGAGCTCCCTGTCACCAGAAGGGCACAAGCAGAAATTGGTTAGCCATCCTCCAAAGAGGCTGCTCGTGTGATTTCTGCAAGAGGTGGGATGTTGATAGGTGAGCCTGAGACCCCCAGGCTCTTGATGGAGGCTGAGAAAATCAATCTCTTCATCCTGCGTCCTCCACTCTCAGCCAACTCATTCAGGTACTGAGGTGGAAGTTTTGACTGCATTCTTTTGAGGGAAGGTGCTAAATTCCACCTCTGTGTTCAGATTAAGTCTGTGGAGACACAGGGAACATCTATAAGAAATATAGGAGAAGGCAGAATCTGCAAGGAGAGAGGAGGGAGAAGAGTCATTGCTGATGGTCCAGAGCTTAGACTGCAAGAGTCAAGCATATTCTATCTGCGCCAGGTATTTAGACATCATTTTCCCTTGAGGGCTGTGTCCGTTAAGGTCTCTGCAGGAAACAGAATCAGTCCAGGTGGTACCCATGAAGATGCTGTAATAAAGAAACTGTTGACAGACTGTGGGCAGGTTAGGGGAACAGACAGGGAAGCAAGAGGCTTCTAGAGACTAGCAGCAGGGGAAGCCCCCAGGCTGAAGAGGTTAGGAGAGAAAATTGTATTCTGGGCCCCTTGAGAGCAGAAACCATGGAGGAGGGGTCTCCTGAGGGAGCCCTGATCATGGGGGTCACACCTGCAGGTGGAGACATGCTGATGAAAAGAGGGTGGAGCACGGGAGAGACAGCCCAGTGCGCTCTCCTCTTACCTTCCAGAATCCCCCCTTCCCAGAATCCCCTTTCCCTTCTCTCCTCTTACCTTCCAGAATCCCCCTTCCTCTGCCTCATTAATCCAACCCGAAGCCAGAGGCTGAAGAGCCGGGAAGACTCAGTGTGCAGGGATGAGGTCACCCCCAGCACAGAGCCGAGAGACAAGGAAAGAAAAACATGGAAGGGGTGACAACGGAGAATGAGCAGTGTCTGGGCTCCTCGCCTCGCCTTTCCTGGATAGAGACTGCAGGCTGTCCCACAGCATCCCGCTGTCTGGAATGCAGACACATCAGTGGGCCAGTTTGGACCGTGAAGATGAGGGCAGAGAAGCTGCGGTGAGCCTGTGCGCCAAAGACACAGGGCTGCTGCCCTGAGGGTTGCTGCAAGAGAGAGATGCAAAGCAGCAAGTGTCCCCAGCTGCGGGCCTGGGCCCACCCAAGTTCCTACACCCTTTGTGGATTTTGAGGACAGAGCCCCCATCTTTGAGGAGGCTTCAAGAGCTTACTGCACGTTCTGATGGCACTCCGCGGGGACCTAGTTCCTCCCTTCTTGCTGAGGACCCCCATCCCGGTGATGGCTCAGGGCAGCTGTTACCTCGCACAGAGAAGCTCTCTTCCAGCGTGAACGTCCTTCCAGTGCTCTCTGCAAAGTGTCAGCCGCGCGTAGGGTGGGGCAGGCGGGGGGCTGGGTGAAGGGTACTGCGGCTCTGTGTCTCCTCCCCAGTGCGTGTTCTCCCCCTCGCGGCTGTGGCTTCTCAGCCCCTGACAGCCCAGGGGACGGCAGTTGCTGGTGAGAATCGCTTCCTGCTGGGTCCTGAGTTAAGCTAGAGATGGCCCGTCGTGCAGCGCCGGCTCACTTCCTGTGTCACTCCATTAAGCTTCCCCGGAAGCAGCAGGGGCCACTGCTCAAGCCTCCCCGAAGAGCGGAGGGTGCCTGGACTTGACAGGAAGTGTGAGGGGTGGGATGAGGGAGGGACAACAAAGCTTAGACCATTTGCATGAATTTCTGACATCCTATTTTTGTACTGGTATTTCTTCAGCTTACAATTTCTCAAGAGTTTCACTCCATCTGAGAAGTTTGGAATAAACAGTTTTCATTCTCATTTTGCAGATGAAGAAACCGAGGTTTCCAGGGGTAGAGAAACGTACCCAGTGACATGTAACTTGGAGCCAGCCAGGCTAGGAGTAAGGCCCAGTTTCTGGTATTTATGCCAGATCTTCTCCCTTGTCCCAGAGGCCTCTGCATGGTGAAAGAAAAACTCTTCTTTAGTGGACATTTTATGAAACAACACTTAGAAAACGCTGAAGGTCTCCCTCCTCCCTGCCCTGGTTGTCAGGGGACACGTCATGGGTGTCCCAGTTCCATGAGTGACAAAGACAGTTTCAGGGAGCTTGTCTAGACTCTTCAGGCCTGGACTTTACCCCAGGGGTGGGGTATGTATGGCGTGTGTGTTATGCACGTGGTGGTGACTGGGTATCTAATGTGTGTTGGTGATGTGTGGTACGTGTATGCCCGTGTGGAGTAGCATGTGTGTGTGGAGTTGTGTGTGTGTGTTGAGTCTTCACTTGAGGGTGTGTGGGAGTGTGAATGTGTGTGACATAATGGTTGGTGCGTGTGTGATACATTGTTTGTGTATGTGTGTTGTGATGTTCTTGTGCATGAGTGTGATGGTGGGTCTTTCTGAGCCTACTGGTTCTGTGTTGTGGGTACATTCTCGTGTGCGCTGATGGATGCGTGATATGCCATATGTGTGCTAGAAAGAAAAAGTGTGTGTGTGAGTGTGAGTGTGTGTGTGTGCAGATGGCAGGGCTGGCACGGGGAGCCAGGACGGGAGGCTCACACCTTAGCAGCGCGTGCGTCGTGGCTCACGGCCCCCAGGTGCCCGCGTGTCCCTACCTAGTTGGTCAGTTTGCACAGCTGAGGCCTTTTCAGTGGCAGCTGGGGCTTCCTTCCTCTGTTCCGAACAGGCTGGCATCCTTGGCACGGACCGAGATTTCGCACTGGCTCGTCCCCAACTGCAGGTCCCCACTGGGCCAGGCCAGCTGCCCTGCTCCCATGGGACTTCTACCCACAAGAGAACCCCTCCCTGCCTGGGACAGGAGGAGCCATCCCGAGCTGGGCGCGATGGCCACGTCAACAACTCTGCCCTCCCCGCCCCTGGAAACGGTCAAAACAAGCACCTGCTGCCAGCGCTCTGCAAACATCAGCCTTACCGGTGGGGACTGCCATGGCCTCCTCGGCAGTCAGCCTCTGGGTGAGGCCTAGCCCACCTTCCCCTTTCAGATGGGAACTCGGCCTTCATGCTCACCCACCTGCACCCTGACCGCTCACACTGGTCTCTTTTATCTGTCTTCTAAGAATGCTTTCCACCTTCTAACACTTTGTATGATTTTCTTGGTTTACTCTCTGTCTCTCCTTACTAGAATGTAAGCTCCACGAGGGCAGGAATGTGTTTGGTTTTTCATGTACTTAGAGGAGAGGAAGCAGGATGTTTAGAAGGCACTCAAAATGTTTGTGGAAGGAAGGAAGGATGGAGGGACTGGATGCCAACCTCCCACCTAGGCCAAGCCATGGTGAGGGGTGTGGGGGAGTGTCCTCGGTCCTGCTGGGGACAGCCAGAGGCCAGAGGGCAGCTCCAGGGCTGTGGACAGAGCCTGTCAGGCTCCTAGCCGCCCGGCCTCATGGGAGGGCACAGCTGTGGGTGGGAGGGGAGCCAGGAATGATGTGTTCAGTTTCTGGGGATGGAGCTGCTGGCTGGGGACACATTTAATTTAGCCCAAGTCTGGCACAGAGTCGGGGGAGGCGATTAATACAGACAAGGTGCTGTTCTTTCCTTGAGGCTGGAGCTGTGGCTGGGAGCCGGGTTGGATCAAGTGTGTTATTGGCCCAGAGCTGGGTGAGATAAACACACTCTTGGGATAGCCCTTCTTCCAGGATAGGATGGCCAGATCTTGCCTGCTGGGGCCACAGTGAACCAAGAGTTGGCATAGGACTTTAGAGCCTGCTACTGGTGTCCCATGTCTGGACTCATCTGGACCCCATCACCACCTGCCAGGGAGCTGAAGTTTCCACTTTACAGGTGGGGGTGGGGAAGGGAAGCTGTGAGGGTGGGAGGGGCTTGCTGGAGGGTGGGAGGGGCTTGCTGGAGGGTGGCTCAACCTCGGGGCTCTAGATCCAGTGCTCGCTCCTCCCTCTTCTGTCCCCACATATGATAGAAAGAGACAGACCCCTTACCTGCTGCTGGTTGAGGAACAGGCCCACCGGAGAGATGGGGCAGCCCCTCTAAGCCCGCACCAAGCCCGTGCTGGTGCCAGGAGGGCAGAGCCCGCCCAGGCTGGGAATCAGAGCATCCAGGTTTGATCTCTGGCTTGGCTCCAGGTTGTTCAAGCCACTGTCGCTCCCTGGGGCTCAGTTTTCCCGCTCGGACAAGCCCCGTCCAGCTGATGGTGGTCAGCTGGGCTCCAGTGAGACTCAGACACAGGGAGGCTTCCTACACGGTGGACTCTACTCATGGGCCAGGAGCTTCCAGAGGCCTCCGTGGGAACTCACACTCAGCTTGCTTTCCTCCACCTTCCCTTCTCTTCCCATCCTCTTTCCCTCTGCGCTGGGTCAGGGGATCTGAATGGAGGCCAAGCAACTCAGCTGCTCTGCGGGCGTGCTGCCCAGCAGCCGCTCCAGCACACCGCTGTAGCCACCATACCAGCTGCCTCGGCAGGAAAGGACTTCATGGGGGACTCTGCTTGAAGTGCTACTCACTCTAAGGTTTGAGTGATGATGGTGGGACCTCAGCTTTTCAGTGACTTTCACCTCAAAACGGGTCCAATGGAGGAAACAACCCAAACGTCCACCAACAATGTGAATAGTTGACTGATGAATAAACAAGATGTGGTGTATCCAGCCAATGGAATGTTGTTCAGTCATAAGAAAAGAATGGAATACTGATTCATGCAGCAACACAGATGAACGTTGAAAACATTACGCTGAGTGCAAGAAGTCAGTCATAAAGGTCACATGTTGTTTGAGTCCATGTATCTGAACCAGAGTAGGTAAATCCAAGAGACAGAAAACAGATTGGGTGGTGGCCAGGGGCTGGGCAGAGGGGAGACTGGGGAGCGATGGCTTAATGAGTAAGGGGTCTCCTTTGGGGATGATGAAAATGTTTTGAAATTAGATAAAGGTGATGGTTGCACGCTGTTGTGAATGTGCTAAATGCCACTTAATTATAACTTTAAAGTGGTAAATTCTGTAACATGAATTTTAATTTTCATAAATTTACTTAATACACTAATCTCAGCACCACCTCTCCTTCCCCAACCTCTACTGCCTCCAGATCCCACCACTGGCCCACCAATACCCCCTCCTCTTCTATCACTGAGATTCAACCCATCTTTCTTTTTTTTTTTTAGATGTTCAAGCTGGTTTTATTTTATTTTTATTTTTTTACTTTACAATACTGTATTGGTTTTTGCCATACATTGACATGAATCCACCACAGGTGTTCATGAGTTCCCAACCCTGAACCCCTCTCCCACCACCCTCCCCATATCATCTCTCTGGGTCATCCCAGTGTACCAGCCCCAAGTATCCTGTATCCTGTATCAAACCTAGACTAGCGATTCATTTCTTACATGATAGTATACATGTTTCAATGCCATTCTCCCAAATCATCCCACCCTGTCCCTCTCTCTCAGAGTCCAAAAGTCTGTTCCTTATATCTGTGTCTCTTTTGCTGTCTCGCATACAGGGTTATCATTACCATCTTTCTAAATTCCATATATATGTGTTAGTATACTGTATTGGTGTTTTTCTTTCTGGCTTACTTCACTCTGTATAATCGGCTCCAGTTTCATCCACGTCATTAGAACTTATTCAAATGTATTCTTTTTAATGGCTGAGTAATACTCCATGGTGTATATGTACCACAGCTTTCTTATCCATTCATCTGCTGATGGACATCTAGGTTGCTTCCATGTCCCGGCTATTATAAACAGTGCTACAATGAACATTGGGGTACACGTGTCTCTTTCAGTTCTGTTAACCCATCTTCAATTCCAGGCCAGCCCTGAATGTGGGCGGAGGGTTCTTAAGCCCCTTCATGCCGAGTTTTTCCTTCCAGGGATTCACTCAGCCTTCATGCAGCCATCCCCATTTAGCTAGTACCTACTGTGAACCACCCCCACTGAGCAGATGAGAAAATGATGCCCCTTGACAGAGGAGGAGCTGTGAGGTTCCCAGTGCCCCTATAATGCAGCTCTTCCGTGGGTGGCTAGACCTCAGCTCAGCCTGCTGCACTGCCACGGCAGGGCTATCATCCTCCCAGACCACTTCAGACACTCCAGTACAGGTTTCCCCTCTCCCCCTCTCCCCGTCTTCCTCCTTACACGGGGCCCTGTGGATACAAGCTTGCCCCGCCTAGGAGGATACGGGCATGGGTCAGATGCCTGAGTGGCAGCTGGCTTGTGCTTCAAGGTCAACCCCAAATGGACCCTATGTTCACTCAGAATCACTCTCAGCATGAAAATGAGCATGCATTGAGCTGGAGACTGGGAACCCAATCGAGGATGGTAGATTTGGCCCTCCCATCACCCGCTTCCTAAATCACTAGCTCTATCATCCTCTCCTCATTCTCACGCTTGGCCAAATGTGTTCAGCTGAAAGGGCACACACATCCATGGCTCATAGGACACTTGTGGTCCAGGTCGGGGTGAATCATGCAGCCCCACTGTGTGCTCCAGGCTAGAGGACTGGACTGGTGTTGACCAGGCCAGGTGGCTGGGTGCAGAGGGGGCCATGGGCTCAAAAGTCGTCAGCACATCAGAAGTAAGCTCAAATCCTAATTTTGCTGCTTCATAGTTCTGTGAAGAAGTTAGTCTCTCTGGTTTTCCATTTCCTTATTTGTCAGAGAGGAAAAAGCAAGATAGTTGAGGAAAAAAGAAACAAGCTTTTCATGTAGCAAATGTTCACGAAGCGGTGGTGAGCGCCCACACACACACACCTCTGCTGGTGGAGGGCAGGGTGGGGGGCTTTTGATGGGGGGTGTGGAAAGGGTGGTCAGAGGTTCAACTCTGGGAGATATTTAGGGGCCTGGGGGTGGGGAGGATGAGGCTGGGAAGGCTCGTAGGTGGGGGTGCTGCTGAACCAAGAGGCCCCACCCCAAGTCTGGCTCTGCCTGCCACACTGGGGTGGTGTCTTGGGAAGGCCAACCAGGCAGGGCGCAAAGGGGTGGACACCAATCCAAACATCAAATTCAGTCCTGAGGTTTTTGGCCAAATGAAGAGCCGCAGGAAACAAGCAGAGAGGCCCAAGAAACCCCATGTGTCTGAGCTCCCTGGGGTTTCAGAGACCTGAGCTGAGTGTCTGGGAGCCTTCTGGATTCTTTCCAGACCCCCGGCTAGCCCTACTCAACAGTCTCCTTGATTCATGTCGGGAGAAGAGAGGAGAGAACACGGAGGCAGGGAGGGGAAGCCGCGCAGCTGCTCCTGAGCTCGGAAATTCGGAGCCGAGCCACAGGCCGCCGGCAGGCAGGAGAGGGCCTCTTGGAAGCCCACTTCTGAGGCGCTGGCCCAGTCTCGCCAGCAGCCCTGGGATTAGTTCAGCAGCCTTCTCGGAGCTCTGAACATCTGCAGCCTGGCGGCCACTTCCCTCTCTCCCAGCCCCACGGGGCAGCCCCCTGAGACGGGGGCAGGGGGAGCAGACAGCTGCTACCTGGGAGGGGAGGTGGAAGGGGCCCCCGACTGGCCTGAGAATCGGGGAGCACTGCAATGGTATAGGAGCCGCCTGGGGCCTCATTCCAAAAATGCCTTCTCCTTCCCCCGCTTTGTGAGCCTGAAAGACATGGGGTTTAGGAGGAAACGAGGGGAAATGACTTCTGTACAGACCCACTAGATACCGGGGAAGAGCTGGGTGCTTGGCTGATGCAACTATCTCAGGTTGGTCTTATCGTTTACATCCTTTTGTTTGAAAACAGGCTCAGAGAGGTTGAGTAACTTGCCCACAATAACTCAGTAAATTACTAGCAGAGCCAAGATATAAATCCAGGTCACTCTAATTCTAAACCCTAAGTTCTGTCTTTAGCCAGGGCCCAGTGGCTCCCTGGGTGACTCAGTGATAAAGAATCTGCCTGCCAAGCAGGATATGTCAGTTCAATCCCTGGGTCAGGAAGATCCCCCAGAGAGGAAATGGCAACCGACTCCAGTATTCTTGCCTGGGAAATCCCATGGACAGAGGAGCCTGGTGGGCTACAGTCCATGGGGTCGCAAAGAGTCAGAGATGACTTAGTGACTAAACCACCACCACCAAAGAATTGGAAACGGGCAGGTCAGAATGAAACCCAGGGACAAGGCTAGCCTTATTTGCCTGCATAAAGCTCAGTATGGAGAAGGCAATGGCACCCCCACTCCAGTACTCTTGCCTGGAAAATCCCATGGACACAGGAGCCTGGAGGGCTGCAGTCCATGGGGTCGCTGAGGGTCAGACCCAACTGAGCGACTTCACTTTCACTTTTCACTTTCATGTATTGGAGAAGGAAATGGCAACCCACTCTGCTGTTCTTGCCTGGAGAATCCCAGGGATGGCAGAGCCTGGTGGGCTGCCATCTATGGGGTCGCACAGAGTTGGACACGACTGAAGCGACTTAGCAGCAGCAGCAGCAAAGCTCAGTATAATCACTGAGGCCGAGGGCTGAGGAGGCGGGGGAGAGGTAATGGGCTTTGCTGATTGCTCCTGGACTTGTTTTCACATTGCAGTCTGTCCAGAAGAAAAGAGCACATGACAAGTCAACACACTCAGTCCTAAGAGGCTCAGTTGAGAAGACTGGAGTGGGTAGCTTGGAGAAGGCTTAGAGGAGGCTGGGTTGCTACTGGCTTGGGGCATAGTGACTTTACTTTGTGGGACCAAGTCAGGCAGGACAGGCTAGGTTTGGTTGTGACGATGAACAATCCCCAAATCTCAGTGGCTTACACACCCAAGGCTCATTTCTTGCTCATGTCCCAGTACGGGACAGGAGGGACTCCGCTCATCCTAGTCATTTAGGAATCCAAGCCAAGAGGGCTTTCCTTCAGACATGATTCCCCACCCTCCCTCCCCTACCCTCAGTTCACTTCAGTTCAGTCATTCAGATGGGTCTAACTCTTTTCAACCCCAAGGACTGCAGCACACCAGGCTTTCCTGTCCATCACCAACTCCCGGAGCCTGCTCAAATTAAACTCGTCCATCGAGTCGGTGATGCTTTCCAACCATCTAATCCTCTGTCATCCCCTTCTCCTCCTGCCTTCAATCTTTCCTAGCATCAGGGTCTTTTCAAATGAGTCAGTTCTTCGCATCAGGTGGCCAGAATATTGGAGCTTCAGCTTCAGCATCATTCCTTCCAATGAACAGTCAGGACTGATTTCCTTTAGGATTGACTGGTTTGATCTCCTTGCGGTCCAAGGGACTCTCAAGAGTTTTCTCCAACACCGCAGTTCAAAAGCATCAATCTTCGGTGCTCTGCTTTCTTTGTGGTCCAACTCTCATATCCATACATGACTGCTGGAAAAACCATAGCCTTAACTAGACGGACCTTTGTTGGCAAAGTGATGCCTCTGCTTTTAATATGCTGTCTAGGTTGGTCATAACTTTCCTTCCAAGGAGTAAGCGTCTTTTAATTTCATGGCTGCAGTCACCATCTGCAGTGTATTTTGCACCCCCACTTTATTTTTGGGCTCCAAAGTCACTGCAGATGGTATTGCAGCCATGAAATTAAAAGACGCTTACTCTTTGGAAGGAAATTTATGACCAACCTAGACAGTATATTGAAAAGCAGAGACATTACTTTGCCAACAAAGGTCCGTCTAGTCAAGGCTATGGTTTTTCCTGTGGTCATGTATGGATGTGAGAGTTAGACTGTGAAGAAAGCTGAGCACCAAAGAATTGATGCTTTTGAACTGTGATGTTGGAAAAGACTCTTGAGAGTCCCTTGGACTGCAAGGAGATCCAACCAGTCCATTCTAAAGGAGATCAGTCCTGGGTGTTCTTTGGAAGGAATGATGCTAAAGCTGAAACTCCAGTACTTTGGCCACCTCACGCAAAGAGTTGACTCATTAGAAAAGACTCTGATGCTGGGAGGGATTGGGGGCAGGAGGAGAAGGGGACAACAGAGGATGAGATGGCTGGATGGCATCACCAACTCAATGGACGTGAGTTTGGGTGAACTCCGGGAGTTGGTGATGGGCAGGGAGGCCTGGCATGCTGCAATTCATGGGGTCGCAAAGAGTCAGACACGACTGAGTGACTGAACTGAACTGAACTTAAAGTCTCTCACTGTTGTTATTGTTTCCCCATCTATTTGCCATGAAGTGATGGGACCAGATGCCATGATCTTAGTTTTTTGAATGTTGAGTTTTAAGTCAACTTTTTTACTCTCCTCTTTCACTTTCATCAAGAGGTTCTTTAGTTCTTTACTTTCTGCCATAAGTGTGGTGTCATCTGCATATCTGAGGCTATTAATATTTCTCCCAGCAATCCTGATTCCAGCTTGTGTCTCATCCAGCCCAGCATTTCTCATGATGTACTCTGCATATAAGTTAAATAAGCAGGGTGACAATATACAGCCTTGATGTACTCCCTTCCCGAGTTGGAACCAGTCTGTTATTCCATATCCGGTTCTAACTGTTACTTCTTGAACTGCATGCAAATTTCTCAGGAGGCAGGTCAGGTGGTCTGGTATTCCCATCTCTTGAAGAATTTTCCAGTTTGTTGTGATCCACACAGTCAAAGGCTATGCCATAGACAATAAAACAGAAGTAGATGTTTTTCTGGAATTATCTTGCTTTTTCTATGATCCTACACATGTTGGCAATTTGATCTCTGGTTCCTGTGCCTTTTCTAAATTCAGCTTGAACATCTGAAAGTTCTCCATTCACCTACTCTAGAAGCCTCACTTGGAGAATTTTGAGCATTAGTTTGCTAGCATGTGAGATAAGTGCAAGTGTGTGATAGTTGGAACATTCTTTGGCATTGCCTTTCTTAGGGATTGGAATGAAAACTGACCTTTTCCAGTCCTGTGGCCACTGCTGAGTTTTCCAAAATTGCTGGCATATTGAGTGCAACACTTTTCACACCATCATCTTTTAGGATTTGAAATAGTTCAGCTAGAGCCCCCACTCTCCCTCCCCTACCCTCAACACTGTAGCAAGAGGTGATCTGCACACTGGCTTCTAAAACTTCACATGTTATTGGTTGAAGGAAGTCACGTAGAAGCATGTAGTTTCAGGGGACTGGAAGTGCAAACCCACCCAGTGCCCAGGAGGTGATGGAAATGTCTGATGGGCAGCATTAAGCACTCAGGACTGGAAGGAATAACTGGGTTATGGGTAAATGCATTGAGGTCAATTTCAAGTCCATTGTGGTGTGACCTTCCCTGGGAAATAGTGAGTACCCACCAACAGAAGTATGCCAGCCAAGGCAGGATGGGCACATGGCAGGAAGGCGGCAGAAGAGACTCTGCCATCCCTGGGGTGATGGGATATGGCCTGCATGGTGGTGGGTAAGGGCAAGGGCGCTGGAGCCAGAGGTGCCTGTGTTCAAATCCTCTTCTCTCTTTTTAGCTGTGCTACTTTGTGCAGACTACCTACCATCTCTGGGCTCCAGCAGTATGTTACATGGGGATAATAATGATGCTGGGAAAGAAGGAAGGCAGGAGGAGAAGGGGGCAACAGAGGATGAAATGGTTGGGTAGTGTCACCTACTCAATGAACATGAGTTTGAGCAAACTCCAGGAGACAGTGAAAGACAGGAAAGCCTGGTGTGCTGCAGTCCATGGGGCTACAAAGAGTCGGACACAACTTAGAGACTGAACATCAACCACAGTAATGCCAAAAACATTTGTGAGGCTTAGATGTCTATAGCACACAATGCTTGGCACGTGGGAAGCTTGAATCAAGTCCTGCATGCATGCTAAGTTGCCTCAGTCATGTCTAGCTCTTTGTGACCCTATGAACTGTAGCTTGCCAGGCTTCTCTGTCCATGGGATTCTCTAGGCAAGAATACTGGAGTGGGTTGCCATGCCTTCCTCCAGGGGATCTTCCTGATGCAGGGATCAACCCGTGTCTCTTATGTCTCCTGCATTGGAAGGCGAGTTCATCAGTTGCTCTTATTGTTGTTCTCACTCCTACGCAAGATCCTGTGACCGTCCCCTCTTGAAATCCTTTCCAGCGTCTCCTCCTGGGCCTCTCACATCCCTAAGACATTAGTTAGCTGCCAGGGCAGAGCTGGGAGAGTTCTGTGGATGGCCCAACAGGTTTCTCCCCCCACCATTATGGCATGGCTTAAGAGGTAGAACACTTTCTGGGACTTTCTCTAGCCTGCTTCTACCCCCCACTATATTTTCCGCTCTTCCTGCCTCCAAGTCTGATTACAAAGCATTTACCTTCTCCATCTCATCCCCAAATCTTCCCTAACAACCACTGATCCAACTTATATCTGCAAGATTTTGCCTTTTGCACACTGTCATAGAAATGGAGAGTCAGAGTATGCAACCTTTCTGCTGTATCCTGATTTATCTACTCTCTTGAGGTTCGGTTGTATTAGATGAGAGATTACTCTTCCTTTTCCCTTTCTCCCTGTCCAGCTGCATCACTGGTATTTGCTCCTTGGTTGCTATCTTCATAACTCTAAGTACTACATGCATATCTCCAGCTTAAAAGGTATCCCCAAGGCTTTCTGAGATAAAGCTTTTTACATGCCCACAAGCATGAAAATAACCATTTCAGAGACATCAGTAGGAGGCTTGGTAGAGAGAGGTGGTATGTTTCAGAAATGAGGGCTTTAGGAGCACAGATGAGAGAATGAAGTTAAGAAAAGTTTTCTGGAAGAGGCAGGACTTGAGCTGAACCTTGTCCACTTCCCTTTCCCGGGGCAGCTGCTCATCCGTCGCTCTCTCGGTTTGTGAGCCTTGACTTGCAGTATCTCATTCAGACACCAGGGGGAGGACAAGGGGCTTTGCTGGGATGTTCTCTCCTCTGGTAGAAAGAAGACAGCTCCGCTTTCCCCGCCCCCATGCCTTCGAGCCTGGACGGAGTTGCCGCTAGGTTCTCGGCTCCCTAGCCCTCAATCTGATCAGAGGTTTGAGTCTATGCACGAGATCTGTAGCTTCCGGGCCTTCTGTTCGTGGATCTGTCTCATCTGCACTCCATGTTCTCAAGGTGTGGTCCTTAGCGCTCTCACATGAGTACCAGTCTGTAGACACGTACATTTCTGGGCCCGCTCCAGACCTCTCATCAGGAGCCGGGGCCTGGGAATATGCGTATTTCATACTCAGCCCAGGTTCCTCTCATACACAGGCGGCAGCGAAAACTAATGTTGAAGGCTTTCCGTGATCTTACCCCATCAACCCCCTTCATCATTTTCTCCCCTGTTTTCCATAGTCATTTCTCTGTAATGGGTTCATGATTTGAGGAAGCACAGCGCATTTGATTCTTGGAAGCTGAGCCTCTCACATGGAATTGACACATCTTAAAAAGTCTTTCAGGTGGCTGAGTGGTGAAGAATCTGCCTGCCAAGCAGGAGACGTGGGTCAGAAAGATCCCCTGGAGGGAAGCATAGCAACCCACTCCAGTATTCTTGCTTGAAGAATCCCCAGGACAGAGGAGCCTGGCAGGCTACAGTCCATGGGGTCGAAAAGAGTCGGACAGAACTGGACAGGGCCTGTAAACAACATCTACCCCATGCAGTCTGCAGTTTGGAAGACTACATAAGACCCTCCACATTTTAGTTTCCAAGAAGTCCATTTAAAATATGATCTGATGTGCACTTCAGTTTTCCCGAAATGTAGTTCCTGGAACCTTTGAGTGGGAATCACTCATCGTTTTATAAAACAGTTTTAATACACATTTTAATATCGATACTTTTTATTTTAATACCAAAATAAGGAAGAGGAACAGAGTGTCCAAATAAAGAAAAGTCCTCTACATTAATAAATTTAACTTTATGGAATTTTCATTCTGTTGCCCTCCGTTCTGTTTTGTGCAAACAAATGAAAAATTCACCACAGACCAGCTTGTGTTCTTGGGCTGGAGTTTGGGGAGCAAGCTGATGTGAGGACTTGGTTTGAGAACAACTCCATGCTGGGTGGCTGGTATGTATTTTGTGTATTATCAATACGTGACATTTTAAATGAAAGAGAGAGGTGGTGGTTTTCTATATTCGGTCCTCATGATGTTTTAAGGGTTGAGAGTTTAAGAAAACGATACCATTCCTGTATCTACTGTCTGCTTTGAGGGCTCAGCTGGGCCTAGAATCTGTGGACAGTTGTAGGTGCCGCCCTCTGGGCAGCAAGGTCAAGTGAGTGAAGGGTGGAAAGCTGCGTGGTGGGGTGATGAAGGAAGGAGCTGGGAGTACATTCTACACACGAGCACCAAGAAGGTCATGATGTGGCTGTCCAAGGACTGGTCCCTGAAGAAGTGAGCTGCCCTACACTCTGAGACACTAGAAAGAAGAGCTAGGCCCAAGAGCAAGAACTTTCAGAGAGGAAAATGTAAACTTGATAGAGAAAAGATGTTCTAAGAATCAGAGATGTCTAAATATGGAAAGCAAGCCTCTTGTTACCGCACACAGAGTTTGAAGAAGTCATTCATCTGGGAGGTGATGGAGAAGCTTACTGCATTTAAACATAAACAATAAAATTAAGCAGAAATAATGGCAATATTTTACACAATTTTACATTGATAGTAATTGACATTTATAAAGTTATTTTGGTACAACTGCAGTTTTAAAATAGTCTTGAGAGGTAGACTGAAAACTATTCTGACTTCAAGTTCAAGATGGCAGATTGAGGATACACATCAGTGCCCAAACAGAGGAAAATGCCAGCTCCTGAAGTGCTTATAATCTAGAAATTCTGTAGATTCCGTATTATCCTTGAGACACTGGAAAAACTTAGGGACAGGGTGAAATAAGACAATATAAGGAAAAAAGAAAGGCAGTTATAAGCTCCAAGGGAAAAAAAGAAAAAAATAAAAACAATGTAATTATAGTTTCTGTAGTATAGTGGTTATCACATTTGCCTCACAATGTAATTACAGCATCCTATTGATTACATAGGAAACCATATGTAGTCATAAGAATATAAATACTATTTTTGATTTTTAGAAACAATTTACAGAGCATAGAAACTTAGTGATGATGGAAGACAGAATGCCAATGTTAAAACTTTTGACAATATAACAATAAATGTATAGTCAGTGGAATACTTGTGTTAAAGTTGGGGAAATGAAACAAAAAGTAGGTGTGTTAGTAGCTTCATTCTCATTCAAGATTGTTGAGTTATTGACTAGAGTTGATAAAACAAGGGATAGAAGTGTAAGTACATTCTTTAAATGTTCAAAGGTAAACAGAAGACATAGACGAGATAGATTCACAGGCAGGCGAGCGAAACAGAGGAAGAGAAAAAGGAGGATGTTTTGTGAACTAAATTTTTGTTTTTCATACCAGGGAATCAATAGATTACCTAAAGTCCATAAATCAGCAAACGGAACCATGGGACTTCCCTGGTGGTCCACTGGCTAAAACTCTGCATTCCCGATGCGGGGGGCCTGGGTCCTAGTTCCCTGGCCAGGGAACATGCTGGCCAAGAGCTCGCACATTACAACTAAGGATTCCACAAGCCGCAACTGCAGGTTGAAGATCCCACGTTCTTGCTGCAACTAAGACCCAAGACCCAGCACAGCCAAATAAATAAGATAAACATATATTTTAAAAAATAAGTGGAACTATTAGCATTTTATTTAGTGTTTCAGAGGCTTATCACCTAAATAATACGATAAATGGTTAAAAGAGGTTTCCTTGAGGAAATGAGTCAGGGGTAGAAAGGACTGGAGCAGAAACTTGTTTTCCATGACATACATGGGCATAACATTTTTTAATTAAAAAAACCCTACAATGCATTATTTTCATGTTGTTAAAAAAATCAAAGTATACCGTCCCTGTTATAATATAGGAAGAAACTGAGGCTCAGAGAGGCAAGATGACTTTGTTTAGGTCACAGCACATGGAAGGAGAGCGGCCGGGAATGACTGCCATATCTCAGGACAGCAGCTCCTCCGAGCTCCACGGGGCTGCTCCAAAGAGCCTTGAGTGCGCCTTTCACTGAGCTTCTGTGATTCACCATCCATTCAAGCTGCTATGCCTTTGCACCTGCTTTTTCTCTGCCTGGGGGCCCCTCCCTACTTCTTTTGCTGGCATGCGTCTGTTCATTTATCACGACCCAGCCCCATGTCAGTTCCTCCGTAACAAGGCCTCTTCTTTTGTCTTCTTCCTGTACTCTGTCCCTGTAATGTTTATTTATGATCCCACGGGATCATAAATATTTGGCTATCCATCTATACATATTTCTGTCTCATTTGCTAGTCTATGAACCTTTCAAGGGAGAAGTCTGTGTCTGATTCAACACCATACCCTAGCTCCCACCTCACTGCCTGCCTTTGGGTCTTCAAAAGCGTTTCCGGAATTTGTGAATGGGTGGAGCGCATGTGTCTCCGACTCTAAGATTCTGGGCTGGTGGCCGAGCCCCAAAGCCTGGCCGTGGGCCTGACAGCTGTGGAGGGGCTGCTCCCTCAGGCTCACACGCATCCCTAAGTGACTGCCCTTCTCCCAGCCTTCATATTCCATCTCCTCCCTATTTACTTGTTCTCCACTCGCATCCCAAGGCTTATCTGCAAATCTCAATGTTCCCAAAAGGCATGCTTTCGGAGCCAAGAGGAACCTTCCATCTGGATTGTATCAAATCACTGACAAAGTTCTGTCCCCAAGTCAGCAGAGGCTGGAGGAAGGCTTTGGGGGAAGACCTTTTCTCCCTAGAAGAACTAACCCAGAGAAAAAGATAATGATAATAATGTGCTGGTAGGAGCTGCTCAAAGGGGTGGAAACAGAGGAATGAACGGATTGAGCGGCTCTTAGATGTGTGTCCCCGGGTAGGCTCTTGGCGTCTCTGGGCCTCTGTTTCCTCATCTGGATCCTAGGAAAGTGATAGATGCCTTTACATCAGATGGGGTTTACATGAGCCAAAGCATGAGAACAGGTCTGGAACAACACTGACTCCGAGTTGGTGCTCATTCTATATGTGTATCTTCCTTTTTCTACACTCATTTTTAAAAATTTTTAATTTTTATCACAGTGAGCCACTAACACGGCTTAAGAGGCAAATTCTTCTTTCATTACAACAAAAACTAGTTTTTCACCCCATCCTCACTATTTATTTTTCCCCAGAGGCAACCACTTTCTACTCTAAACAATTCTTCTGGTATTTACTTGCATATTTCAAAATAACTTGCTTGTGTTGGTATTTTTGTTTTGTTCTCAGGTTTCATCTTTTTAATCATCCTGGTGAAGGACATCCTAAATGTTACGTGAGCTACAACAGAACATTTTTTATTTCCAGTATTAAGAAAAAAATGAGGAATTTCCCGGCAGCCTAGGGGTTCACGAATTCTGTCTCTCACTGCTGTGGCCCAGGTTCAGTCCTGGGTGAGGGAGGTAAAACCCTGCAAACCATGCAGCACAGCCAAACGGACGAACAAAAAAATAAATGACGTAACAAATATCTTTAGAAAACTTCGATATAATCAGACAGAGTGCTAGAGTAAAAAACCTCTAAGTAAACATGTTCTCGGCCTTCCCTGGTAGCTCAGACGGTGAAGAATCTGCCTGCAATGAGGAGACCTAGGTTCGACCCCTGGATTGGGAAGATCCCCTGGAGAAGAGAATGACAACCCACTCCAGTATTCTTGCCTGGAGAATTCCAAGCACAGAGGAGCCTGGTAGGCTATACTCCATGGGGTCACAAAGCGTCTGACACAACTGAGCAACTAATACTTCACTTCCCATTTCAATCATGTTCTTGATTTCTTATAGTTAACCATTGGAAATTATTTCCCAACCATGATTAAACACTGTGTACAGGTTTTTAAAAAATGTTCCTAGATGTACTTTATTTAAAACAATCTGTCTAGTTAAACATTTTTTTTTGGTCAGAACCAATAATCCTGGGAGCATGAACTGAAAAACTGGTAAAAAGGGAAAAATACTCAGACTCTACAAATGTCTCAGAATTTTTCTTTAAATGGGAGAAAAAAATTTAAAAACACATGGAGCTCTCTGAAAGGTCTTTAACAAGCTACCTTGGGAGCTCAATTGAAAAAAAGAGGTAGGATGTGCTAAAAACAGATGTCTCCGTGCAGCTCCAAAAATCTTGTAAATACAGCCATTTGGAAGGATGGTCCTGGATCAGAAGTTTTGTTCCTTGTGTATCTATATGGGATGCGCGTGCATCTCAGTTGTCATAATTGTCCCTGTAATTTCCTCCTAAATAGTGGTCAGAACCACCTTGAGTTCTGCCACATAGCCCCTGGACCTTCCATGTCCATATCCATATCCTCCAGGTCCATTGTCATACCTGCCACTTCCATGGTCTCGGTCCCCACCTCCTCTGGAGTAACTGTAACCACACCCACAGGCTCAAAGTCACCTACTCTTGTTCCCTGGGGCCAACTTGCCCAAGTGGTCTACGTGGATCTGACAATTATCAGAGACGTTCCATTCAAGGCTCTCATAGCATCCGAGACACACTCTGGACTGTTGCAGGTGATGAAACCAAAACCCTGGGATAGCTGTGTCTTCCAGTCTTTGACAATGGCCACCCCAGAAACAGGTCAGAAGCTGCTGAAGTGATCTTTCAGAGCTTGCCCATCAGGGCTGAAGCTGAGTCCTCCCACAAAGAGCTTCCCTTCTTCAGAGGGCATGGCAGTAAATTCAAGTCCTGGAAATGAAGATGTAAAAAGGCCAAAGAGACAGCTACTGCGAAGGAGCCAAGAGACTGGGCTTTAATGACACTTTTTAATTCATCTACTGAAGGGCATTTTGGTTGGTTCTGCTGCTGCTGCTAAGTCGCTTTAGTTGTGTCCGATTCTGTGAGACCGCTTTTGGCAACTCTGAATAAAGTTGCTGTAAACCTTTGTGTGTAGGTTTTTGTGTGGACTTAGGTTTTCAGCTCATTTAAGTGAATAGCAAGGAGCACCATTTCTGGATTGTATGGTAAATCTATACTCAGTTTTGTAAGAAATTTCAGACTGTCTTCCAAAGTGGCTGTACCATTTTGCATTCCCACCAGCAATAAACAAGAGTTCCTGTCATTCTACATCTTCACCAGCATTTGGTGTGATCAGGCTTTCAGATATTCTAATAGGTGTATAGTAAAAGAAAAGTGAAAGTGAAGTCATTCAGTCATGTCCAGCTCTTTGCAACCCCATGGACTATAGCCCACCAGGTTTCTCCATCCATGGGATTTTCCAGGCAAGAATACTGGAGTGGGTTGCCATTTTCTTCTCCAAGGTGTATAGTGGTATCTCATTATTTTAATTTGTAAGTCACTGATATATAATTTTGAGCATCTTTTTATATGTTTATTTGCCATCAATATATCTTCTTTCAGGAGGTATCTGTTCACATCTTTTGCCTATTTTTTAGTTGGTTGGTTTTCTTATTGTTCAGTTTTAAGAATTCTTTGTATATTTTAGACATAAGCCTCTATCAGATTGTGTTTTGCAAATATTTTCTCCCAGTCTTTGACATGTCTTTTTATGTTATTAATGTACTGAGCTTTTATCATTATATGTTTCACTTCTAAGAGTTCATTTTTGTTCTCTAGATGTTCTTTTTAATAGTTTCTTCTTTTTGTTTCATGTATAGAAAAATTCTTCTCCGCTCTGTGAAGATATTCATGACAGTTTTTTCCTGAAGTGTTCCTCTGCCTACAAGCCTCTGTTTTTTTCCAAAGTGCTTTTATTTCTTAGTAGAGGCTCTCTACTCAAGTAGAGATTCTTGTTTGCCTTCTTGTCTGAGGAAGACACCAGAATCTGATTGCACACTCTGTCTGTGTTTGTGTTTGGGGATGTGGGAGAAGGGAGGGTGTGCTTCTTTCTAGGGTAATTGGGCCAACATTTTTGAAGGGAGACTTCTTATCCAGTCCTTGCTGGACCTCGTAAACATGGCTACTAGTAGTTTCGGATTTGAGTGGGAGAAGCAGCCTAGAAGTTCAACATCTAATAAGTAAATTTCCATTTCATCCCTATTTTAAATACTCCATACACATCTATGTCTGCTGTCTTCCTGTCTATAAATCCTTATTTTATCTTCTCCAGATAGTGAAGCTTTGGGTTTCCGCTGAGGTGCCGAACAGACAGTTTGCCACCTGTGTGGGTGAGGGAGGGAATGGGTCTGGGATTAAACTGCTTTTTAGACTTTTGGGGGCATAAAACATTGAGTTTATTCCATGAGGAAATTTTCATTTCCCCCAGTGTTGTAATACTCAACAAGAATAACATCTAATGCCTTTTCATATTATTTGTAGGCTTAAAAATTTTAATTAGAAGTGGTGATACTAGATAAGATATAATTCACACTAGTTTCTAATCATATTCTTTTAATAAGAATTTGGTGAGATCATTTTGTCACTCTAGAATAAGATTTTATGAAAATGTGTACTTTTCTATCATCTGTTCATCCAGAGATCCAGCTTCATTACCCTCAGTCTGTATTTATGATGAATGAATTTGAATTGAAAAATTCCTATCAAAAGTATTTCTATACATTTTATTTGAACTAATTTCTATTGGAATATAGTTGATTTACAAGGTTGTGCTAGTTCCTGCTATACTGCAAAGTGAGTCAGTTATGCTTATACATATATTCTCTCTTTTTTAGATTCTATTCCCATGTGTGTCTTTACAGAGTACTGAGTCGAGTTCCTAGTGCTATACAGTAGGTTCTTATTAGTTATCCATTTTATAGTAGTGTGTATATGTCAATCCCAATTCCCAATTTATCCCTCCTCTCTATATGAGTAGATTTGAGTAGATTCTTCAAGGTGTTCTGTGTTATAGCTAGCATTATCTAACATTTATTGTTTCCATGGATTTAAAAAATAAACTTTCTATCTAGTAGTCATGTCTCCTTAGGCTCCTCTTAGCTATGACAATTTCTCAAACTTTTTGTGTTTTTATTATTATCGTCACAATTTTGAGAAATACTTTTCAGGATTTCGTAAAATGTCTTTCAACTGGGATTTCTCTGATATTTCTTTAGTGATGACACTTAGGTGTTTTGGAGAGAAAGACCACAAAGGCATAGCACCACTCTCATCATACTGTATTCGAAGGACATGATATCAACATGGCTTATCACTAATGATATTAACTTTGATTATCTGACTGAGACACCATTGATTGTCAGGTTTCTCCCTTCTAAAGTGAATCTTTCCATCCACTCCCAACCCTGTAATCTTTGGAAGGAAGTCACTATGCACAGCCCATATTTAAGGACTGGGTGTTATGCTCTACTTCTTGAGGGCAGACTGTGTGCATAAATTATTTGGAATTCTTCTGTACAGGATATTTGACTAGTCTCCTCTGATTATTTATTTAATCCTTATTTGTATCAGTATTGGATTTCCCTGGTGACTCAGATGGTAAAGCGTCTGTCTACAATGCGGGAGATCCCTGGGTTGGGAAGATCCCCTGGAGAAGGAAATGGCAATCCACTCCAGGACTATTGCCTGGAAAATCCCATGGACAGAGGAGCCTGGTAGGCTACAGCCCATGGGGTCACAAAGAGTCGGACACGACTGAGTGACTTCACTTTCTTTCACTTTCTTTTGTATCACTATCAATTCAGGAACATTTATTTTATACTTTGAATTATAATCCAATATCACTTCAGTTGCTCAAATTGTCCCAACTTCGGCTGTTAGGATCTTCTCCAGTTGTCATCCTTGCTCTTGGATATGCCCTCACCGTTGTGTGCACATCATGGATGTGTGAACACTTTCCTACTTTTTGATCCCAGGCTTGTTTGTATATTTCCTGCCCCAGATCTAGAACCATCCATTTTTCCAAGGAGTCTTGGTTCCTTTTGTTGGAGACGGGTACTGGAAACCAAGATCTGGGTGCTGGATATGCTCATTGATATTGAGATGTTGTAGCTTCTAGGCCTGCTTAGCTGACAGAAGAAAAATTGTGTGTGTGTATGCTAACCGCCCCCACACACATCTATAAATAGTTCTAGATGTAACCATCTATAAGGTATGTATATTAAGTTAACCATAAATCCATCCCGTTTCCTTCCCCTTCCACTCTAATCCATTAAGAAATGGATCATCCTAGCCTCTTCTTACTCATTTGTATCCTCTCACTCCAATAGTGAGAAACCATGACCATTTACCTATTCATTTACCTAATCACTCACTTCCACTACACACGTATAGATCATCAGAACTGTTAATCTGTAAAGTCACGGGAAAGAATTAGAGTACAACTAGAATATAGTGATTATGTACAGTTTCTTTTGCCTCTACTCTTATTTCATTTCCAGAGTTACTTAGGTCAGCAACTTTTCCCCCGTCTCCTTCAATCAGGCTCATTCATACATTTGCAATAAAGTTAGATCGTTTCATCATATTACACATTCCATTCTGGGATAGATATCCCATCCTAGATAAAAATAACCTAAGTGATTTTTTTAAAAATTTGCATATGTTAAATTTCATTGTGCTATAAAGTTCTATGGATTTTGACAAAAACATCATTACAATAACATGTAGAACAGTTTCAAAGTCTTTAAAAATTCCCAAATGATCTACCAATTCAACCCCCGCTATTTCCTGGCAATCACTGGCAATTACTTTCTTTACAGACTTTCCTTCTCCAGAATGTCACATATTAATATTTGGAATCATACAGTATGTAGCCTTTTCAAACTGGCTTCTTTCTGTTAGCAATATGTGTTTAAGATTCATTCATGTTTTTCTCAGCTTCATAGCTCATTTCTTTTTATCACTGAATAATATATAATTGTACGTATATACAATTTTGTGTGTTTGTTTGTCCATTCACTTATTGAAGGACATCTTGGTTGCTTCGTTTAGGGGATTTATGAATGAAGCTGCTATAAATATTTGCCTGAGGGCTTTTGTGTTGGCGTGTTTAAATCAGTTGGATAATTAAATAGACTTTTGACTAATCATTCCTCGTTTTGGCTTCCCCTTCATACCCACTTCCAGAGAAAAGGGATGTTTTTATTTCCAAGCCTTTGAGGGGTTCTGCAGTGTAGACCAGCTTGCTGCATGTCTTGCTACCTGCCCGCTTGTGGTTCAGCTCTCTCTGGTCTGCTAAACCAGCTACACTCTCCCATCAGCTTTCCCGCCTAGAAAAGTATGTCGCATAATCCCTTCTCATAGTCCCATTTGTTCTGTGGGTTTATATCTTGACCCTTTCACGGTCATTCTGGTGGGATGGAGTGAATGCTAATGTCAGTGTTCCACCCACCAGTTTCAACCAGAAATACCAACTTCCCCAACCCTTACCACTGCTTCTTTTCTCAGGGATGGAGATTCAGTCTACTTGGGGATGTGGAGTCAGGGCCGTGCCAGAAAAGACCCTTTGCTCCCAGTCTTTCTCGCAGTGCCTGTAGGTCAGGATCTCAGTTCCAACCCCCTGCCGTTAACAATCTAGACCTTAGGGCTTTAAAGGCTGGATGGAACCTGTCAGGAAGGGAGGGGAACTGGCTCAACATTCTGAGCTGGAGGCCCTCAGAGCAAGGTCGTGTGGCTATGGCTTACCCTGGGAAAATGATGCAAATGGTGAGATAGGAGGAAGGGGCAAAGAGAGCAAGACTCCAGGAATAGATTGGAGCCAAGTATTTCTCGAGTCCCTGTTTGGAACCTCCATGCTCACCTTCTTAACAAACAATGTCTTGTAGAAAATCTTCTGGGCGGCAGGGGCGTGATAGCGATAGAGAAACCAAGAAAGAAGGTGAAGTCAGGGATGCAATGAAGAAACTAGATAATTGGTCATTGAACAGAATCACCTCTGTCTGCCCAGCCTCTGATCTCCTTTACTCTGATCTCTTTTTACTCTACCCAGAGAAACCTCTCCCTGGGTGATTCCATGCTGAATTGCTCTCACTGTCAGTAGGGATCCGAAGGCCTCCCCAGGTCATAGCTACAGCCCCAGTCCCCTTCTTGAACTCTAGCTGAGTTGCGATGGCATGCCCCGGATGTACCATACCTATCACAGCCACAGGTACCCTGCTCCCATCAGAGCCCATCATCTGTGTTGGGTTTCCTAAAGATTCTTCCAAGTTCCTGATTCACTTATATATCGTCTTATCTCTGTGAAGTGTGATGTATTTATTTTGTAGCTTTAAAATATCTTTGCAATAACTTTTTAGGTCTTTGGGTGAAGGGCTATGTGACATGAAACTTGCAAGAACAGTTATCTCCTTTGCTGGGGTTCTTTTTTTTTTTTTTTGGCCATGCTGCGAGGCGTGTTGGATCTTATTAATAGTTTCCCTACCAGGGATCGAACCTGCACCCCCTGCACCGGAAGAGTGCAGTCTTAAGGGGTTCATTTTGGAAGGGTCTTGTGGTACCTCTTCAGCCCCATACCATCCTAAGACTGGTGAAAGTTTGCCTTCTTTGGAAAAGGATGTTTCCCAACATCTTAGGAGAGCACAGTGTAGGGTCTCACAAGCACTTGGAAGTTTTTCTTACTTTATCTTTCATTCTTTCTCTTACATCATCTCTTATCTCTCACTGGGGTTAAGAACAGCTTCTCAGTTCCCTGGTTTGGTTTCCCTTTTGGAAAATGCACTGGAGGTTTTGTTCCCATGGGATGGATGGGATGAAAATCTGGTTCCAGGGATGACTCAGTAACTATTTAAACAATTACCAGGGGTTTGTGCAATGTTCTTCCTGTCCCTGGGCCTGTGCGAGTAGGGTTTTACTGCCCATGAGTAGAGCCCAGATGCCTTGTCCTGTCATCAAAGCCACTCAGCATCTGTAGCATTTCCCTATCTTGGGGCTGAAAAGTCAATGGTGCGTTGAGGTTAGGAGTGTGGGCTTTGTATTCAGACAACTTGGCTTCCCAACCAACTCACAACATACTGTATGACCTTGGGAGTTACTCAACCTCTCTGTGCCTCAGTTTCCTTCTCTGTAAAGTGGTGAGTGATGGTAATAATAGTATGTGCCTCATGGAGTTTTTGATAAGGCTAAATGAATTTGTAAGTGAAAAGGGCTCAGAACAGTGCCTGATGCTGAGAAAGTGCTGTCAGCTACTCCTTGCATCGCAAAATAGTCCCTCTCCAATCACCCTGGACCATTTCCTATTCCCCTAATTCTGAATTTCTGTTAACTAGGCACAAAATAAACTCTCTTTCTCTCTATCCTTCTTCTTTTCCTTCTATTATCAATGATAACTATCATTTATTGACCATTTTCTACAAGTTAGTTATTTTTCAAGTGGGTTTTTTTTTTTTTCAAAACTCAAAACCATGAAAGACTGGGAACATCACTCATTTTATGGATAAGAAAACTGTGCCTTAGAGAGGGGAAAGTCAGTGCTTGATCCAGTAAAATGCTAAGTGGCAGATCTTCAAGTTTAACTATTTCCATCTCCTCTGCCTCCCATAGCAGGCTACCTCTCTCTGTCTCACTATCACACTTTCACTGCCCATCACCCCCACCTGCAAGGCTATGCTTCAGGTTCTGCATGTTATGCTTTTGGTTGCAAGTAGTGGAAAATCAACTGCAGCCCGTTGATTAAATTAGAAAGGGCATTTGATCACAAAAATGCAATGTCTAGAAGGAAGGCAGACTTCAAGCACTGGTGGATCCAGCAGCTTATCCATGTCCCCAAGGTCCCACTTTTCATCTTCCCGTGTTGCCCTCTTCCACGTCTTGGTCTCAGCCTAACCCTGGTTCCCGTGTAGCCTTGGGATGGCTGTCAGCAACAATCTAGGTGCCTTCATCTAGAGCTCCACCCCCTGCCCCAGATCCTGGGATAAGGATATGAGAATAAGCAATATATTTGGGAAGATATCCCACAAAACACTCATAGGAAAATGGGAAACTGAGATAGAAAAGACAAACAGTCCATAAAGAGTTATTGAGAAAATTATCTTTGGACAACTAGAGTGCAATCTCACCGAGGAATTTTGGGAACCATGTAAACCCTGCACCACAGTTATCCCACCAAGTGGGATCAGGCAGAGTGGGCTCCAGCAGCCAGAAAAAGCCTCAAATGCTGGCACCTGGCAATGGGACAGAGAACACGGGGAGGGCACTGAATATACCTGTTACAGTGTGTGGGGGACAGGGAGGGGTCCTTCCCACAGCCGTCACGCCACAGTCCTTGACTGCACTCAGTTTATCCTGCTGAGGTCCCGTGCCCACCCCGCATCTGAAGGGGGAATATTCTGCCCTGGTGTTTTCTTATTTGTGTCAGTTTTCCTGTTTGTCTTCAGTTCCTGCCCGCCCAGCAACCCATCCTCGTGGCAACAGATGGGGTCATGCTGACTGGCTGAGGCCAACCAGGGCCTCTCCTGTGCCGGGGGTGGGGTCAGTCCCATCAGAACTGCACGGCAGCTATTCTGGAATGCTGGGAGAGTGGGAAGGATGCTGAGAAGCAAACGGCAATATTCATCACAGAAGTATTTCCTAGAACAAAAGAAATGGAATGAAAATAAAGCTTGGAAGAGGAGGAGTACAGAAACCTTGAAGTCAGGCCTGGAAGAGGACTTTAAAAGTCACCTAGCCTAGTCCACCAAAGCGACTGCAATTCACTCCTGGTCTGTCCTCCACAGTGGCATTCAGGCTTAACTGGCACACCTCTAACGACAGGGAGCCCACTCAATCTCAGAGTGACCCACATTTGTTCCAGAGGCATCTCCAACCACTAGAAGACTCGTCATATCGGGTGGGAATCTTTCTTTCTCTGTCATCTCTGGGGTCTGCAGGACACATCTGCCCTAAAGCTGAGCCCTACAGGGACATGTAAACAGTGACTGCATTTCCCTCAGGGCTTCCCTAGAACAAACTGACCGCTTCCAGGCTTGTCACCTCAGAGATGGTGACCACAGAAGGGCCCCCACATCCGGAGTCGGGGGGCTAGGGGAGGCCCAGGGGGCAGGCATCTCGGAGCTGCTGGAGCATCAGCCGAGATTCTTTCCTGGAAGCATCTGCCAGTCTCCAGGTCAGCCACAGTTTACTGCTCAGAAACAAACGGCCACAGTCACAGGGAGGTGCCCCAGTTCGCTCACAGATGTGTTTATTTGGAGGATGTGACCTCCCAGACACACAAATGCTCCGCCTGCCTCCCGCCCCAGCGGCTCCCACGGGGGGCTTCAAGCATCCTAGCTATGGCTGCACGTTGTCTAACGGGAGTTCCTGAGGTCTGGGCTGCTCCCATCTGGCTGCACAACATTCAGGCCCCACACCCAGCCCCAGCCGTGACCGCTCCCACCGTCTCAGAGGTCTGCAAGGGGTGAGGCAGGACAGGACAATGGGCGGAGTCTCAGATGGAGTCGGAAACCCTCCAGTGAACCCTCCTCCACCCGGATGGGTAAGACTTTGCCTTTCAGAGCCTTGGTTTCCTTATCTAAAAAACAGGGAGAGGAACTCATTTGTGGAGGTGCTCTTGGATACGGAAGTACTGAGGCTGCGCTGGGTTCTTACCAGGCACGTGTGTTAGGGTGCTTTATTGCTGAAGGCTTCCCTAGAGGCTGCCCTGATTATCAGGATCTGTTGAGATGATTCCTAAGGCTTTGTTCTAGTGACTTCACAGCTTTCAAGGCATCTGATGGTAATCTTCCATCACAGAAAGACCCCTCAACTCCTGCCTTCCTCCAAGGTGCCCTCCCATATTGATCAGATAGGCGGGAGGTCCTATCCTCTCCCCACCTCCAACTTTCCTGTAGTTCTGGAGCCCACCCTCTTCCTGGGAGCCATCCCTACCCCATTCACACATCTATGGAGGGGGCACCTTGCTGAATTCTTGCCCATCTTCTGGGTCTCCACTGACCTCAGGACCCTCCCATGACCCAAACTGGACTAGACAGAAATCTTCTCTGGGATCTTCAGGTTGGAAGCAGACGAATCTTTCCTTCTCTGAGGTGTGGAGCTGCTGGCAGCCACACGGAAAACACCAGCTTGTGGCAAGGGGACAAAGCCGACGCACATCGAGAAGCAGAGAAAAGGGGGCTTCAGACCTGCCTGTCCCCCCCCACCACCCCCAGAGGCTCTTCTGAGCTCCAAGTGATCAGACTGTGGGTGAATATGACCTGAGGGAATCAATCCAGAAGCTGGATTCGGTCCAATCACGTTGTCTCCTAGAATTGGAGCATGGCGTGTCAGCCTCGGCTATTAGCTGGTGTGGAGCTCTTCTGGGATAGAGCCTTCTCCGGCAGTCATGAGGGTTCGCACATAAATAGAGACAGAGAGCAGCGCCCCCACTTGTGGGGCAGAGGAGCAAGGAGCAGACAGGAAGGAAACTGGGAGAGAGGCTGCCTTGGTTCCAGACAACTTTCCCTTCCTATTTTCACTCCTTGAGTCCTTCACTGCCTGCCCTCAAGCATCATGAGCCATTCCTGCATCTACCTGGCAAATCTTTCCCTTTTGGCTCCAGCTACTTGGAGAGGGCTCCTGCTTCACGCCACCAGTTGTCCATTGTTTCGACTCAGACCAAGATGGAGGCCACAAACCAGAGTCTGTTCACCCATAGGGGCGCTGGAGAACGCCCCGCCCCCTCCCCCAGCCCCGCAGAGCCTGAGCGTTTAAACTCAGTCTTTTTAAACATTGAGGTGTAATTCACATAAAGGGAAAGAAAAAGAAAAGAAAAGGGAAGTCGCTCAGTCGTGTCCAACTCTTTGCATCCCCATGGACACCAGACTCCTCCATCCAGGGGATTTTCTAGGCAAGAGTATTCGAGTGGGTTGCCGTTTCCTTCTCCAGGGAACTTCCTGACCCAGGAATCGAACCGAGGTCTCCCACATTGTAGACAGACGCTTTCCGTCTGAGCCACCACTTTGATCTTAGCCAAAAGGCCAAGATACACAAATTCATCTTTTTAAGTATGCAATTCAGTGTTTTTAGTGTATTCATAGAGTTGTGCAACCATCACCATGCTCTATTCCAAATCATTTTCACCACCACGGAAAGAAATCCCATACCCACTAGCAATCGTTCTTCCTTCTTCCCACTTTCTCCCTAGCCCTTACTGCTGCTGCTGCTGCTGCTAAGTCGCTTCAGTCGTGTCCAACTCTGTGCGACCCCATAGACAGCAGCCCACCAGGCTCCCTCGCCCCTGGGATTCTCCAGGCAAGAACACTGGAGTGGGTTGCCATTTCCTTCTCCAGTGCATGAAAGTGAAAAGTGAAAGTGAAGTCGCTCAGTCGTGTCCGACTCCCAGTGACTCCATGGACTGCAGCCTACCGGGCTCCTCCATCCATGGGATTTTCCAGGCAAGAGTACTGGAGTGGGGTGCCATTGCCTTCTCCAGTGAGACCCCATAGACCTTTAAAACCCCTAAACTGCCCTCTCCCTAGTGTATAGAATTTCGTGTTCTGGACATTTCATATAAAATGGAATCTTAACCAAGTGAATTATTTTGTGTCTGGCTTTTTTCACTTAGCAGAGTGTTTTCAAGGTTTACGTTATAGCATATATCAGCAGTTCATTCTTTTTTATGGCTGAATAATACCACATTTCATTTACCCTTTCGTCAGTGGAGGGACATTTTGGTTGTTTCCACCTTTGTATTTTTCCTGAGCCAGGAGGCACGTGGGATGTTAGTTCCCCCAGAAGGGATCAAACCTGCACGCCCTGCATCGGGAGCCTGGAGTCTTAACCACCGACCACCGGAAGTCCCTGTTGTTTCTAACTTTTGCCCCTTGCGAGTAGTGCTGCTGTTAACCTGTGTGTACAAGTATTTGTTCGAGTACCTGTTTTCAACTCTTTGAAGTATATACCTAGGAGTGGAATTTTTGGGTCATGTGGTAATACATTTGATTTGTTGAGACATTGTTTTCTCTAGCAGCTGCACCATTGTATATTCCCACCACCAACTTCTGCATATCCTCACCAACATTTGTTATTTTCCTTAAGAAAAAAAAAAGTAGCCATCCTAGTGGCTATAAAATGGTATTTCCTTGTGGTTTTAATTTGCGTTCCCCTGATGACTTCCCTGTTGGCTCAGTAGTAAAGAATCTGCCTGCTAATGCAGGAGACGAAGTTTCGATCCCTGAGTTGGGAAGATCCCAAGAGAAGGAAGTGTCAACCTACTCCAGTATTCTTGCCTGGGAAATCCCATGAACAGAGGCACTTAGCAGGTACGAGGTCCCAGAGTCAGACATGACTTAGCAACTAAACAACAACTAATGATAACGAGTGTCTTCTCATGTGTTTAATGGCCATTTGTATATCTTCTTTGGAGAAATATGTATTCAAATCCCTTGCCAAATTTCTAAAAGAATGGGTTTTTATTAATGAGTTTTAATAGTTCTTTATATATCCTGAATACAAAGTTTTTATCAGATATATGACTTGCAAGTATTTTCTCCCATTCTGTTTTTTGCCCTTTTACTTTATTTTATTACCTATTTAAAAATTTTTATTTTGTGCCCTTTCAAGCACAAAAGATTTAATTTTGATGAAGTCCAATCTAACTATTTTTTTCCTTTGTTGCTTATATGTTTGGTGGCATATCTAAGATATACTCAGTGTCTTTATCTCAGAGTCTGTCCATCCGTGGAGTTCTGAATTCTGTGTAAGATTGGCGAAGTCTTTTCTATCACTGGTATCTTGAACAAGTCTATCTGTCTCAGATTACAAATTCCTGGGGTGGTGACCAACTCTGAAAAATAAGCCCACACTGTGCAATTAATTAAAGCTTTAATGATGATCGTGATAGTGACCCAGGGATCAGTGAGTCCTCCCTGGAGTCTAACTTCATATTCCAGAACAAATCCATTTCCCCTTTACAGGTTCTAAGGAGGACTAATGTGAAGGCTCCAGAGAAAGGGGAGACTCCTGGACCCAACAGACAGAACAGTCAGGAATGAGCCTGCTCACCAGAGCCAGAGTTTCCGATAAGCCTGGCTTTTCACCAAACCAAGGGCAGGGCTTGTGCTAGGACAATAGTAGGGGCTGGGAGTTGGCTGGGCCTCTCTTGCTGCAAGAGAGAAAACTATGCTGCCTGGACAAGATCAAGTGTCCAGCCCTGTGAGCCCTGGCTAAGGGGAGTTAAGGGTGAGAAAGGCAGACGCAGGGACCCACAGAGGTGGCTGCTGGGCTCCTGGTCTGCAGGGGGCATCTCTGTGGGCTGTAGCTGTTTTAGGTTGGCCAACTTGGAGCTGACCCCTGTGGGAGGCTTGTATCTGGGAATCTTCCTAGGCTGTGCCAGGGCAAGCCAACCCTGAACCCGGCATGCTCTGCCAGAGGACGGGGACTACAGCTGACCTGCCTCAGATTCTGGGTTGCGCACAGCTGTGGACTTTGGCAGAACTCACTAGCACATTGTGATCCGGAGTCATCTAGAGGGTTCCTACTGTGTGCTCGGGCCAGGACCTCAGCACCAGGCCTAGCACACTGCCTGTGGGTGTTTGAGTTGAGAGTCCAATATCCCTGCTAAGCTCAGAGGCCCTGGAAAGAGCCACCATCGTCTCTTGCCTGGATCACTATGGTGGTTTCCAATCAGTGTCTCTGCTTCCATGCTCACTTGCTTCTAGTGAAAGTCAGATCTTGTCATTCCACCTAGAACCCTCCAGTGCCTCTGCATGTCACACCCAGTAAAAGCCACAATCCTTGCAATGACCCTCGAGGCTCTGCAACGGGACCCCACTTCCTCTCTAAGCCTTATCGCTGTCTATGCTTCCTCTTGCTCTCCTAGGTTCTACTCTGTGTCCCTTGAATACGGCCACCCTAGTCCCACCTTGAAGCCTTTGAACTTCGTGATTCTTCTCCCTGGAATGCATTTCCTTCTAATATCCCAAAGTTCTACTTCCGCATTTTATTCATGTCCTCATTGGTTGCCTCCTCAGAGAGGCTGACCCTGACTGCCGCCATCAAAAACAACGGCTAACTTTTCTTCTCTTCCTTTCCTGCTTTGTTGTTTCCTCCTTAGCACTTACATTTTCTAACATGCTATTTTAGTTACTTGCATATGGTGATACTTTATTTGGTCAATTTGACTTTGTACCCAAATCCTTGAAAGTGAAAATCTCAGTCTTTTCCAACTCTTTGTGACCCCATGGACTATACAGTCCATGGAATTCTCCAGGCCAGAATACTGGAGTAGGTAACCTTTCCTTTCTCCAGGGGATCATCTTCCCAACCCAGGGATCGAACCCAGGTCTCTGGCATTGCAGGTGGATTCTTTACCAGCTGAGTCACAAGGGAAGCCCAAGAATACTGGAGTGGGTAGCCTATCCCTTCTCCAGCAGATCTTCGTGACCCAGGAATCCAACTGAGGTCTTCTGCGTTGCAGGTGGAATCTTTACCAACTGAGCTATCAGGGAAGCCCACCCAGATACTTGGTCAAACAGTATTCTGGGTGTGTCTCTGAGGGTGTTTTGGATGAAATGACCGTCTGAATTAAGAAAATTGTCCAATCTGTAGAAGGCTTCAGTAGTATAAAGGTGGAGTTAGAAAGAATTCTCTCTCTCATCTGACCATCTTTGAGCTGGAACATTGGTCTTTTCCTGCCTTCGGACTCAGATTGTGACCAGACTTTTAATCATAGGTTCCGTTTGTTCTCAGATCTTTGTATTTAGACTAGAATTGGGCCATCAACTCTCCTGGGTCTTCAGCTTGCCATATGGATTAGGGGACTTTTCAGTTTCCATAACCAGAGGAATCAATTACTTACAATAAGCTTCTCGCTCTATGTATATATTATATATATATATCTCCCATTGGTTCTGTTAGTGTAACACAGGTTAATACATTTGTCTACTGTCTAAATCCTTCCACTGAACTGTTAGTTTGCTGAGAGCAAAGATTTGCGTATGTTTTGTTTACGGTTTATCTCCAGCACCCTTCGCAGAGCAGGTGCTTAGTAAATTCTTGGTGAACGAACAGCTTCTCTCTAGTCTCCTGCTTACTGGCACCCCCCTCCCCACCCCAGTGTAAACTGCTTGCCAAAGCGTCCTGTCAGAAGCACATATTCAATGATGCAATATCTTTGATTGAGAATTTATGGCTTCACATTGTGTGATTGTGTGAGGTTCTCCAGCATCTTTTGACAGTCCAGGCCAGTTCAGAGAAGGCTGATGATGGATGAATCTACCCTAGAAAATTTCTGGTGAGTGAGATACCAGGCCAGTGGAACCAGTGGGAAGCTGACCTGCATGATTGACAAGATGCACCAAGACATGTAAGGCAGATGGGGGCAAAGAAAAAAAAAAAAAGAGTAAGAGAAGCTGTGTAGAAGGAGAGGGGTTATGGTCAAAGAGAGATGCTTGTATTTTCCATGCCAGATATACGAAGGCTTTAGTGGCATGGCCAGAATATGGGAATGGGTACAGCAGTGCAGTGGGGCATGACGGTCCCCGGAGATGAGGCAGACAGGGAGCTGAGAAGGCAAGGTAGTGATGGGTCACAGATCATTTATTGTCCACTTTTGAAAGTGAAAAGAGCATTATTAATTTATAATCTCGCATAGGAATGATGGATAGGAGCCTGGACTTTCATGAGCAAACCAACACATAGGGTCATCCCAGTGTTTAACCTCTTGGGTTGATGGCAGGTCTCAGGATGGAGAAAAAAATCAGTGTCCTGGTGAGATGTCATTGGGGACTGATGGGACATTCAGACAGATGAGGACAGAGTGGGAGCATGATTTGTGCCAAGATCCCTGAGTGGGGGGCTTTACAGAGATGGGGAAGCCCAGGTGGGAAGCTTGGCTGGGGAGGGTGGAGGACACAGGCCCCACCTCCAGACCTGGTGGGGTGTTTTAAGCTAGAGAATGAGATTTTTCTCAATCTTGTACACAAGTCACACTTTGGGGGACTTTCCAAAGCATTTTTTCTTTTAGTCTCATAACTTTCTTGAGAGCTATCTACTGTGCTTCCTGTTTTCAGAAAGTGAACCAAGGCAGAGTGTGATCTAGGTTATTGACCCAAGAAAAATTGAGGAAACCCCTAAAGTGGGGTTGCCAGATAAGATACAAAAGGATGCTGTGCTGTGCTTTGCTTGGTTGCTTAGTCATGTCGGTCTTTGCAACCCCAGGGACTGTGGCTTGCCAGGTGCCTCTGTCCATAGGATTCTCCAGGCAAGAATACTGGACTGGGTTGCCATGCCCTCCTCCAGGGGATCTTCCTAACCCAGGGATCAAATCCAGGTCTCCTGCATTGTGGGTGGATTCTTTACTGTCTAAGCCACCAGGAAAGCCCAAGAATACTGGAGTGGGTAGTCTATCCCTTCTCCAGGGTATCTTCCCAACCCAGGAATCGAAGTGGGGTCCCCTGCATTGCAGGCAGATTCTTTACCAGCTGAGCTACCAGGGAAGCCCAAGATACAAGAGGATACTGAGTTAAATTTGAATTTCAGATAAACAACAAATATTTCTTTGAGTTGCTTCCTTGGCGGCTCCAGACGGTAAAGCGTCTGCCTGCAATGCGAGACCTGGGTTTAATACCTGGATCAGGAAGATTCCCCTGGAGAAGGAAATGGCAACCCGCTCCAGTACTCTTGCCTGGAAAATTCCATGGATGGAGGAGACTGGTAGGCTACAGTCCACGGGATTGCAAAGAGTCGGGCATGACTGAGCAACTTCACACACACAGAAAAAGATGTCCTAAATATTGCACAGGACATACTTAGACCAAAAAAAAAAAAAAAAATTAAATTCTGGGCAACCTTGCTTGTTTGTTATTTATTTTGCTAAGTCTGGCAATCCAGGAGGAAGGGGACTAAGTCTGAGTAGCTGTATGCATCAGAGAGCCTTGTAATTGGCCCAGGAGGCTGGGAGGGCAGAGCCATGTCTGAGCCAGGCTGAGAGAAGCATGTCAGTTAGAGGAGGCAGACAGTGTGCAGAAAGGGCCCAAAACTGGCCAAGTCAGCCTCTGGATGGAAAGACCAATGGTCTAAGTGAGAAAGACTTCCTGCTCATAGCTACAGAAACATGCTTGAGATCAGACAGAACCTTAGGGCCCAGAAAGGGTGCTCACAACTTAAATTGGATCCTCTCAGCCCTGGGGCGTAGGCATAGCACAGACCCTTACGCCCAAAGCACTGATAAGGAAGCTGAGGTTCAGGGAAATTTCATTAAGGTTCTAGAGTTAGAGCCCACGAAGGAAGGGGCCTTAGAGAAGTGCACTAGCTCATGCAGGGTGAATGAGGCAGGCCTTAAAGCCCACCCAGCAGGCCCTGGGGAGCACTGCGTCTTCCTCCCAGTAAGGGGACAGGTGGGGCACAGCGGGAAGGGAACCCGCCTGCGAGAGCCAGTAGTGAGGAGGAAGGGAGAGGCAGGGAGAAGAAAAATGACCAAAGCTGAGGCTCCACTAGGAAATCATTAGCCTTCACTAGAACACAAGAACTGTGGACCATTATTAGAAAATGATGAAATGAAGTAAAATACAGAAAATATAAAATAGAAGACAGAAAGGCAAAGCAATCAAACTAAAAGGAATACAGGTGCCAAACCCTCTGGTAAAGATCCAGAAGAGTCAGAATTCCTGCAAGTCCAGACCTGAGATAGGCTCTACCACAGAGCCTTTGGCTGCAGACTGGATTGCCCAGGGCAGCAGAGGACAGTGGTGTCAGGACCCCAGGAATGCATAGCCCTGCTCCTTCCCTCAGTGACCTGCTGGCATCTCTTATCTTTCGGGTCTCACTTTCTGCTGATGAGCTTAGGGAGAACTTCAAACTAGCTTCCAGTTGTTAGACATGGAGTGACGACCCCATGTGCTGGCATCAGTGCATTCATTCACCAACATGAACTTTGATGCCCTACTGTGTGCCAGGTAGCATGCCGTGTGCTGGGCAAAGTGCTTGTCTTCCTGGGGCTTATATCCTGGTGTGTGTGGGAATGGGGACAGAGCAGGTGAGACACACAATAAGTGAACAAATAGGTGAGTAGTGAGGCAGCGTTTGAGTTGAAATCTGAATGGTCTGTGCAGCCAAGTAAACATTTGGCGCCGAGCAGTCCAGGCTGTGGAGACAGCTAGCACAAAGACCTTAGCGGCAAGCGAGCTGAGGGTCATGGGAGAGCAAGAAGGCCAGCGGCCAGAAGGATTGTGGGTGAAGTGAGAGAGAGGGCAGATTCTGCAGGGCTTGTAGACAGGATCAGGCCTCTGGGCTTTTTCCGACTATGGTGGAAGCTATTGGAGGATTTTCAGCAGCAGCGTAATAGCAGCTGATAGATGTTAAACAGTGGCTTAAGAAATACATCTGAGGACATTGTGCTAAGTAGAATGAGCCAAACTTGGGATACTACATGCTACCACTTACATGAGGCAGCTAACATAGATTCATTATAGCAGAGAGTAGAATGGCAGGTTTTAGGGGCTGGGAGGGTGTGAGTTAAAGGGTACTAAGTTTCTGGGGTAAAAGATATGTCCCAGAGATGTACGGTACAGCTTAGTGCCTATAGTCAGCAACACTGTACTGTTTACTCAAAAAATTTGCCAAGAGAGTAGATCTTATGTGAAGTGTTCTTATTTTAAAAAAAAGAAAAAGAAAAAGCTGCATGTTATATCATGATCAGGTACACCAGGTATGTATACAAGTGTATGTTTTCTATGAATGGAACGAAAGTATCACAAAACAGTATTTTGTGTAGCATTTTTAGTAATAGCAGAAGGTGATGAAATAATTAGGATGTGATGAGTTTTGAGTATTCATTACCTGTGCTTTTATTATAAGTTATTTAATTGTAATACTATAAAATTTAATTTTTAATAATGACTGTTTAACAACAGGCTTATAGAATCTGGAAACATTGAGCAATTTGCTCTGGTGAGCCAATGTAAGCCAATTCCTGCACGCCGCTGCCTAGGAGCCTCTGGCAATCCGAAGGTCCAAGGTCAGAAGAAGCTAGGAGCTCGCTGAGGTATGGGAAGGTGGGCTCTGAGCTCACCCCCTGCTCATCAGCCCCACAAGGCATCTTGGCTTGAATCAGTCTCTGGGAGGAGAGAGGAAGGAGCACAGGAGAAAGGACTCCAACCAGGAAGGCGAGTGGCAGGAAGGACTGGCGGCATCAGTATCGTGGGAGTTGTTTTTCTCTGTTTTATCAATGGCAGAGACCAGGGAGAACAATACCCCTGACTTAATATCACTTCACGAGCCAACAGGAAAACCCCCTAAGTGTGGGTTGGATGAGCTGGCTAATCTGGGTGGACCTGGAATCCTTTCCCAGCTCTGAGCTCTCAGGGTCTGCCCACTTCTACTCCCCGCATCCCAGCATGCCGTGCACACCCTGAGTCTCAGCCTCTTGTATTTTGAAATGGAGAGAATGGCCAGGAGACTTGGGAGGGAGTAGCTGGCTGCCTGTCCCTCGCTGTGCAGACCACAGCAGAGCAAGGCCAGCCTTCCTGCCTCCTGGCTTCCTGTGACCTGCGTGAACATCATCCATTTTCCCTGTCAGCTTCACTTTGGGAGCCACACGTGTGTGTATGCATGCTAAGTTGTTTTAGTCATGTCCAACTCTTTGTGTCCCTATGGACTGTAGCCCACCAGGCTCCTCTGTCCATGGGATTCTCCAGGAGAGAATACTGGAGTGGGTTGTCCTGCCCTCCTCCAGGGAATCTTCCCGACCCAGGGACCGAAACTGTGTCTCTTACGTCTCTTGCATTGGTAGGCGAGTTCTTTACCATTAGCACCACCTGGGAAGTCCTTGGGAGCCGTATAGGCATTGAGAATATCACCTCCTTTCAGAGAATTTGGAAATTGAAATTAGGGAGGTCAAGGAGCCTGCCACGGTGTCAGGAGAACTGCACATACTTTGTAAAACTAAAAATGTATAAAATCAAGTGTTGGGAAGGGTGTGGACCCATGGGACCTCTTCTGCTGGACAACAGTTAGTTGTATTTTGCAAAGGTGAACATTGATGGATCTTACAGTGCAGCAAATACATATACTCCAGAAATACTCTTGCAAAGGTAGGTCAGGAAAAGCCCCAGCTGCACTGTTGCAAGAGCCATCAACAGAGCACGGCTGAGGAGGCTGGGCTGTAGTCACACAATGAAACAAAACTACAGCCATCTGAATGGAGGGTGACGGTGGCATCTCTCAATAAGACTGCAGTTTAGCAGTACTATATAAAGTGAAATAAGTCAAAGATTTCACAGTGTGATACTCTTTAAATAAAGTTAAACAAGTCAAAGATATATAGTTTTAGAATATGTGTACAAATATGAGACAAAACTCTAAAAGTAGGAAAGCAAGGGAATGGTTCTCGAGGCTGGGGAGACCTCGGAGATTGGCTAAGGGTTAGCCTCATAGGGAGATATAAGGTATTGTCAAGGTCTGAGTTTTTGCTTTGACTGACTTGTTCATAGGGACTTATATTAATAAATAATAAAGTAAAACTACAGAGTGAAGATTATGGTTCATGCCCTTTGCTGCCCAGGCCGAGGAGGAGGGGGAAGTTTGGCATTGCAGATCAGAAGACTTGGCTGCTTTTACCAGGTAGTCTTCAGGGCAACAGTTCAAAAATCACAGAACCAGAAGCCACGTGATTTTCCTCTTCTAGGTGGCAGTTTTCTTTTTTGGCCACACTGCGTGGCATATGGGATCTTAGTTCTCAGAGCAGGGATAAAACCCATACCCCTTGCATTGGAAACGTGGTGTTTTAACCACTGGACCACCAGAGGAGTTCATATTTCGTGTGTGTGTGTGTGTGTGTGTGTGTGTGTGTGTGCGTGTATAGGCCACACATACAGCTTGTGGGAAGCTTGTGGAGTCTTAGTTCCTTGACCAGGGATTGAACCTGGGTCCATGGCAGTAAAGCACAAGCCCCAACCACTGGACCACACAGGAAACTCCTTAAGTGGCAGTTTTCATATCAATAAAATGAGGTTTGGGGACCATATCATCTTTGAGCCCCCCATTCGCTGAGTTGGCTTCCCTAGTAGCTCAGTGGTAAAGAACTCGCCTGCCAACGCAGGAGACAAGAGTTTGACCCCTGGGTCAGGAAGATCCCCTGGAGAAGGAAGTGGCTACCCACTCCAATATCCTTGCCTGGGAAATCCCATGGACAGGGGAGCCTGGTGGGCTGCAGTCCATGGGGATAAAAGGAGTCAGACCTAACTTAGCGAGTAAACAACAACAACAATTAGCAGGGCTAGAGCAAGTTTGGAGAAGGCAATGGCACCCCCACTCCAGTGCTCTTGCCTGGGAAAATCCCATGGACGGAGGAGCCTGGAAGGCTGCAGTCCATGGGGTCGCTGGGAATCGGATACGACTGAGCAACTTCACTTTCACTTTTCACTTTCATGCATTGGAGAAGGAAATGGCAACCCACTCCAGTGTTCTTGCCTGGAGAATCCCAGGGACAGGGAGCCTGGTGGGCTGCCGTCTATGGGGTCGCAGAGTTGGGCACAACTGAAGTGACTTAGCAGCAGCAGCAAGTTCTGTTGCTGTAACAAAGAATTCTCTCACCTCCACCTCCATCTCAGAAGCTGAACACCAGAGAGTTTCGTTCCAGTTCCCACTAGAGTCTAAGAGGCCCTCCTTGTCAGCTCTCCTGAAATGCTGACTTAGGGATCTGGCCTTTTCTGCCTTGGAATTTTTCACTCTCCACCAGCAAAATGGGAGAGAGAAAATGTGGAGAAGCCCCAACCACGCTTGCTGCCTCACCAGAGACACACTGCTTCCTCTCACCTCCCTGTCACTGGGAACGAGTCCCGTGGGCCCAGCCCAATTGCAGAGGATGCTGGGAAAAGGAGGGAGGGCATGGATGTTCAGAGAAAGGGGACTCTCCCTGCCAGAGCCCCCTGCATTTCTGCAATCCTTTGAGCCTCTGAGTCGTTCCAGACCAGATTTGACAGTCTCCTGTCTCTGAGTCTACAAACCACAAAGGCTTTCTGAGTTTATTCGTTCATTCCTTAAGTAAACAGAGGACGTGCTCTGATCCAGCACTGTGTCAGGCAGAGGAGCTCATAGTCCAGTCAGCAGCGGTGCTGGGTGGAAGGGAGTGAGAAGGGGGAAATAACAGTTTTACAGATATCATGATACCATGCAAACACTGATGCGTGCATTGCCAGTCACTTCAGTCATGTGTGACTCTGCGATCCTATGGACTGTAGCCTGCCAGGCTCCTCTCTCCACGGGATTCTCCAGGCAAGAATACTGGAGTGGATTGCCATGCCTTTCTCCAGGGGGTCTTCCTGACCCAGGAATTGAGCCCGAGTCTCCTGCATTGCAGGCGGATTCTTTATCACTGAGCCACTGGAGTCAAGAGTGGGTGACAGTGGAGCTGGGGGTTGTGATTACTAAAGTCTTCTTTGGGAAAGTCCTTTTTCAGTTGGATCTTGAAGGGTAAGAGTAGCCTGCTGGGAGAACTGAAAGAGGGGGTCTTGCTTGTAGGAGAGCAGCATGTGCAAGGCGTGCAGGCCAAGAAGGCCTCACGTGAGTGGGGAAGGCCAGTGTTTTCACTTTACTGGAAGGCAAGGCACATGTGGTGTAGGGGTTGAAGGGTACATTGTAACAGCATTTTTTTTTTTTTAAATTTGGCTGTGTCAAGTCCTTGTTGCATCATACTGGCTCTCTAGTTGTGGCTTGTGGGCTTAGTTGCTCCGAAGCATGTGGGATCTTCTGGACCAGGGATCGAACCTGTGTCCCCTATATTGCAAGGAAGATTTTTAACCACTGGACCATCAGAGAAGTCCCCTGTAACAGCAGTTAAAGTAGAAAGGTGGCCAAGAATCAGAGATCAAAAGGGCCTTGAATGTCATGCCCAGTGGATGTTTGGACTTTACCCACTGGGCAGCCATGGAAAGATTCTAAGGAGGCCAGGAAGGCCAAGGGTCACTGGAAGTGCTATTTCAGCCACTCCCAAAGTCTCCATTAACCAGTTTCCCTTCCCTCCTTTGATATGGACAAAACATTCCCCAATATATGTACACAGTTCTGCACACTCAATGCTGGGTGAGTGTCAGTCCCCATCTTCCAAATAGATGCCCCACAAGCCTAAATACACACAAATTCCAGAGCCCTTTGTGCCCCACACGTTTCCATCACTGGTTCACAGCGACCAAGCATCTTCTTTCCAATCCTGAAGGTCTGGGGTCTCTCCACGGGGTTGAGGTGGTTGAGACTATTGGTAAAATTTATATGGCTGTTTTGTTTTGTTTAAAGAAAAGTGGATGGGAAATTAGAAGGGGGGAGGAAAGTCGCTGCTGCCGCAGTTCTTGTGTGGAAGGCCCCATCTCTGCCCCACCATTTTTCTGAAGGCCATTCTTTGGGGAGCGCGGAGTCTGCTAGGCCTGTCCCTGTGACTTCTGGGATCAGAGGTGAAGGAGCTTTTGTCATCTTGCCCTAGGTCACGTCCAGAGGGCTGGGCTGAGAACCCTCGGAGATATCCAAGCTGGTGCCCCTCACATCCACTTCACAGAATCTAGCCTTGAAACTGGGCAAGCACGGAGGGCCTTCCAAGGGCTAGTACCGTCAGGTGTCCAAGTCCTTCCTGTGTCTTGGAATTCAAGAAGCGGAAAGATTTTACACACGAAGAGGGGATATTCAGCTTTCCACTGTCACACAGTGAGGAACGGGGTAGATTCCAAAGGCCCTGGCACTATTGCACAGCTCCGAACCTGCGTGCAATGGCCAGCTGAGTTTAAGATTCACGGCTCTGCCCACTTTGTATGGTTCCCTTCTGGACAAGAGTTTGTAAGCGGGGCCTGGAGTGATGAGGCTGCCCCTCTGGTTTTCTCATCAGAGAAACTACACAACCATATCTGGGATTGGTGGGCACCAAGTTCTAGCTGGCATTTACCAAGTCTTGGGCCCTGGCAACAAGGGAGCTGCATCCATGGGAAGAAGGATTACTTTTATGTGTCTGTACAAAAGTGACTTGTATACAAGATTTGAGCCCACTGGGATTGAGGGCAGCCTCTTTCTAGTTCTGCACAAAGTTCCCATATATGTCAGAGGGTTCTTTGGGATTGTGGATTTACGTCAGGGATGGCAAATAGTTTTCATCTTGTGGACCAGCTCCACTCTTGGTGGCAAATCCAGAGTGCTGTGTGGAGATGGAGCCTGGAGCCCTGTCTGGGAAGGAGTGCTGCGCTCAGTGACTTCTGCCCTCGGTGGGGGATGGGGCAGTGGAGTGTGCAGGGAGAGTATTTGCCATTTTGCTATCACTGCTGTAAACTGACACCTTCTGTGTCAACACACAGCCCAAAGGAGCCCAGTGCACAGCCCTGGCCCAGAGGAAAGGCAAACGTCAGCCTTCCCAGTGAGTATCAGCTGTTTAATTCCTGACACATGGAGTGCAGGTGGGTTGAAGAGGGTTAGGGGTTTCTCTGCATTACAAATCACCATGAGATGTTTTCTAGTGACAGAAACAGCATCAATTTGCACAGGACTGTGAAGTCCCTTCTTCCTCTGCTCATCTCTGCCAGCCTTTCAAGCCCAAATTAAAGGCTGATTCCTGTCCCTCTTCCCCTTCCTCTGCCCAAGACACTCGCCCCAGATCCTTGCTTGCTCTTCTGTCCAAAGTTTCTCCTGCTCAGAGCCCAAAGCTCTTGGTTTGAAATGCCACCAAGGACTATCAAATCTGTTGCCTGGGCAACTTTAGGGGCAGACACTTCCCTGCATGGGTCCTCCTGCTCCAAACACCATGCCAGGAAAGTTGAATATCACTCTTATTGAAATTCTTAATACCACACTTCCTTCCCACATGATTGCTTATTTCCAGCTAGCAAAGCACCTTCCTGTTTGCCTCTTCGTTTGACCCTGTCAAGCACTAACTGAGAAAACTGAGGTTTACAGAATGGACAGAGACTTGCCCAAAGCCACTCAGCCAGGTTTCTTTTCTCCAAATCCTGTCTTCTCTCTGTTGTCTCATCCTGGAGACCACAGGGTAGATGGAGTCGCCAGAGAGGGAATGGGACTTGGATCCAACCCTCATCTGAGAGTTCCCTGTGGTCCTGAGGACAGTGTAGGGGCTAGAGTGGGCATGCAGGAGACTGCCGGACCAGGGCCAAGGAAGAGAGAGTTAGGTGTGGACTGGATTAGGAGCAGGTGGCTCAGCCCGCAGGCTTCCTGGGTAACCCTGGGCCAGTCCCTTTCCTTCTCTGGGTCAGGGTGCTTCCTTCTCTGTAACCTGGAGGCTTGAGATAGGACCTCTGACTTTTTAAAAAAGTTTTTATTTTATTTTTGGCTGTGCCAGGTCTTTGTTGCTTTGTGTGGGCTTTCTCTAGTCACTGCAAGCAGGGCTATTCTTCTTTGTGGTGCTCAGGCTTCTCACTGTGGTGGCCTCTCGCTGCAGAGCACAAGCTCTGAGGTGCATGGACTTCAGTAATTGTGGCTCATGGGCTTAGTTGCTCCTCAGCACGTGGGATCTTCCCAGAACCAGGGGTTGAACCCATGTTCCCTGAACTGGCAGGCAGATTCTTATCCACTGCACCACCAGGGATGTCCCCTCTGACATTTTGAATGCAAGGCTTCCTAATGTGTACATGATGGGGGTGGGGAAGCACAGAGTTTGGGCTTGGACCAGTCTTCTTATCCTGGGACCCAGGCCTCTGATACTTATCTTGTCACTCTTACCTATCACCCTCCATCCCATGGGAAGGGTTGTCTCAAGGATATGAGGGCCCCAGTCAGCTGCTATCCAGGCAAACTGCCTGTCAGTTGCTCAAATTTATTGATCACTGACTGGGTACAGAGCCCACGTGTTGAGCAGGTGTGTTGTGGGCAAGGGGAGGGAGAAAAGTACAAAGCAAAGAAGCCATTCAAGCTTCAAAGGGGAGCATAATCTGGCTCCCATAATCCCTCCATCCAACCATTGACCTAGCAAACATTTTTGGATCATCTCCTATCTACGTACAGGCCCTGGGTAGCAACTGTGGAGTGGGGGTGGTGGTGAAGAGGGCAGAGGCCGTCAGTGTGGTCACCAGGAAGGACCAGTACCCTTGCAGCATCACATCATTCTCAGGGACAGGGGATCCCAGACCAGGTGCCTGAGACTCATAGTCTCTCTGAGGCTGAGAACCACAGCAGTAGGGTTTTGTGTGGCTAGCACTTTGGTTCTCCACATGCCCCATCATTACCTGTTTATTGCCTGGTACCTGCCTGGTCTCTAAGGCAATTTGAATTTGCAACCCATACTAGGGGAAAAAATATGCACTTCAAGATAACAGGACTATCCTTGCCCAGAAGAAGAGTGGTGGGTGGAGACAGAGTTCTGGGCTAGTGCTGGGAACCCTGGGGTCTCCTTTAGGCTCCCCAACTGCCTGCTTTTGGAACTGGAAGATGTGCAATTGGAAGATGTCTCCTCTCTGACTAGCAGTTTTCTCTGTATAACTTAGGGAGAGTTTAGATTGGTGGTTCCAAATCCTATCCAGCCCCTCCCCTTGGAACCTTCAAGATAGTATCAGAGTTCCAGCTCAGTTCAGTTCAGTTGCTCAGTCGTGTCCGACTCTTTGCGACCGCATGAATCGCAGCATGCCAGGCCTCCCTGTCCATCATCAACTCCTGGAGTTCACCCAGACTCATGTCCATCGAGTCAGTGATGCCATCCAGCCATCTCATCCTCTGTCGTCCCCTTCTCCTCCTGCCCCCAATCCCTCTCAGCATCAGAGTCTTTTCCAATGAGTCAACTCTTCGCATGAGGTGGCCAAAGCACTGGAGTTTCAGCTTTAGCATCATTCCTTCCAAAGAAATCCCAGGGCTGATCTCTTTCAGAATGGACTGGTTGGATCTCCTTGCAGTCCAAGGAACTCTCAAGAGTCTTCTCCAGCACCATGTTTCCAGAGATGACCCCAAATGTTTCCAAAAGTAAGTGGTTATAACATTTATTCCCAACAAATGTGTACTTTCTCTTTCAAGGAATAGGTTTAAAATATAAAGGGTACTATATGTATGTGTCTCTGATGATGAAAAATATTAAGATTGGTATGTGTGCTATCATTTGTATTAATAATCCCCAACTGTTTGATAGACAAAATCTTTGAAAACATAATCAAATGAGACAAAAACAAACAAACAAACAAGGGGTTCTTGATTGGTGACATGGTTGGAAAGAGTGGCATTTGATCACCACTGAAGTCCTTTCACTTCCAAGCATCCACAGATGTGTGCCCATGCAGGTGGTGGGAGAAAACCTCCTGGAGGGGATAGCAGAGAGCTGACCTTCATGAAATATCTTCTGATTTTCAAGCTCAAACTGGTAAGTTCGCAAATATCCCTAGAGGTAGGACAGTGACCCTCCTCATCTTACAGAAGAGAAAGGTTCATCAGCAGAGGTTAGGCGCAACGCCAAGGCCGCTCATCTGGAAGGTGGCCAAGCTGGCACTTGAACGCCAGGCTGAATGGCTCCAGAACTACTGGAGGTTGGAGAGGTGACTCGCGTCCCCCTCTAGGCGCCTTGTCGCTAGGTCCTGGCGCTGGCGCAGCGCAGGCGCCCGAAGATTACCTAAATCTGAGCGGGTGAAGGCCTCGGGGCTTCCGAGTGTGTCCGGGCGGGGCGGGGCGTGGGATGGTTGTGGGGCCCCCAACCCCCACCCCGCTGCCACCCCGCAGTATACTTGAACTAGCTGGGCTGCCCTGGGGAGCAGAGTGACAGACGTCTTCCTCAATTCCCCAAACTCATCTAGAGTCCTGGCGACCCACAGAGGCATTGGGGTGGGCTGGGACCGGGGGTTGGGGCGGGAGGAAAAGTGCAAGAAGTGAGGCGGCCACAGAGCAGAAACAGGAGAAGAGAGAGGTGGGGGAGGAAGGCGAGGGGAGGGGGGCGGGTAGTCCTTCCTGGGGCAGGAACCCAGGCCCCCCTTGGCTAAGCAGACCCGAAAAACGATTCTGCAGATGGAAGGAATTAAGTGGGAGGGGGGAGGGTCCTTTGGTGATAGCGAGCGGAGGGAGGGAGATGTGTGTGTGTGAGTATGTGTGTGTCTGTGCGCCCCGCGCGCGTGTGTCTGGGTCTGAGAGGGTAAGGGGAGAGGCAGAGACACATCAGACCAGACGAAAGTAGAAAAGACGAGAGACTGAAACAGATTCGCCGAGAAAGACGACAGACAGACGATGGACACAGGAGATGTTAGTCTGAGAGAAAGAAGAGTATGTGGAAGCTAAGAAAATAGGGGAAAAAAACAAGTGAAAATGAAATCATTGTAAAGGAGTTGGAAAGTGAGACTGTAGTGAGCCGAAAGCAGAGAGAGCCTGGACAGATCAGGCCCCGAGAGCAGAGAGCTCCTGCAGAGCTGGGGAGCTGGGCCGGCCGCGCACAGAGGGCGGGGACTGCAAAGGGGCCGCCCATGGGCGGACCCTCCCCGTGCTACCTATGTAGATGAGCTCCCTTTTCCCCCTCTCACCCCCGCCCCCGCTACTTTATATTCAATAATACAGCCAATGGAAGGCGAGGATGGTGCCACAAGGGGGCGGGGCTTCATAGAACCCCACCCCTGGAGCGGCCGCTGAAGAGGTCAGCACAGAGGCAGATAGCGGATCGCGGGGCGGGGCGGGGCGGGCGGCTCGGAGGGGGCGGGCCCAAAGTTTCCTGCCCAACTTTCGCTGCCTCCTTCCTCCGCCCGCGCGCGTTGCTGCTGCAGTTGGGGGAGGCGGCGGCGGCGGCTGCGGGCTGAGCGCGGGGTGCAGGCGATCGCCGTCCGGGCTCAGGCGGCGGCAGTGGGCGCAGGCTCCCCGGTGCCCGCCCCCTCCGCTGGAGGGGGGCGCGAGCGGGCGGCCGGGGTGGGGGCGGGGAGCCGGCACCGCCGCCGCAAAATGAGCCTGCTGTCGGCCATCGACACGAGCGCCGCCTCGGTGTACCAGCCGACCCAGCTGCTCAACTGGGTCTACCTGTCGCTGCAGGACACGCACCAGGCGAGCGCCTTCGATGCCTTCCGGCCAGAGCCGCCCGCCGGCGCCGCGCCCCCAGAGCTGGCCTTCGGCAAGGGCCGCCCAGAGCAGCTGGGCTCGCCCCTGCACTCCAGCTATCTCAACAGCTTCTTCCAGCTGCAGCGCGGAGAGGTGGGTGCCCCCGCGCGCCCCTGCCCTCCGGCGACCGCGCAGGGCCTTTTCCTATCTGCCCAGCTCTTCCTGGCTTGGCCCCGGCCCGGCTCCGTATTGCCCGGCCCTGCTTGGCTTGACTTCGCTCAGCTCTGCCAAACTCGCCTCCCGAAGTCCCCGGGGCGCCGGGGAGCGCGTCACCCCCCCGCTGAGCCCGGCCCGGAGTAGCTCTGGGGCGGGTGGAGCCCCTCCTTCCCTCTCTCCCAGCCTGGGGCGCCCTGCTCCAAGGGGGGCTGGGGAGCCCGACCGGGTGGGTGGGTTCCAGATTGTCTCCAGACAGCCGGGGCGCGGCTTGTTTGGGGAGCCCCTTCCAAGTGTCCTTCCCACGCCCAACCCCATCCCCCTCCTGGCCACCGCTCGCTGGGACGGAGAGTGTGGATTTGCTCCGAGTTCCTCTGGAGGGCCCTGAAATCTTTTCTCCTCCGACTTCGGTGGTTCCCGACCTGAAGGGCACTCTGGAGACCAGTGACTCACTCGCAGAATTTTTCTGCTGTTCTCACGCGGGGACCCCCAGATTCACTCTTCAGCCGCTCGCCCTCCCCCAGCCACATAGGAAGTGGTTTTGAGGGCTTGACCCCACAGACTGTGCTGTCCCCCGCCCTTCCAGCCTGGAAGGAAATGAAAGGGAAATCTCTTGAGCTCCCGGGAGGGGGCTCGATAGGGGAGAGGTTCCAGCTGCCCAGTGCCTTCTCCAGAAACCTGGGCCGGCTGCCGTTGCAAAGTCTGCCTGTTGGATGGATTCAGTTACAAAGTCAGACGGGCAGCTAGATAAATACCCAGATTGCATCTTTCCCCAGCTAGATAAATACCCAGATTGCCAGGACCTCCCAGCCCCTTGGAGAGCTCTTCAGAGCCTTACTGGATACCATCCTCTCTCCCTTCAGCTGGATTCCTCCTGGGCCCCACTCCCACTTACTCCTGCCTCATGTGAGAACCGCAGACACCCTCTGTGGCCTTCCCTCACTCTGCTTCTGGCAGCTCTCTCTGCAAAAGTGCAGAGGGAGAGGCCCGGGAAGAGGACCCACGGGAGGGGCACTTGCCTTCTAGACCAGGGCACACCAGTTAGCTTCAGGAGAGTCAGAGTCCCTTACCAGTTTGTGGGAGAAGACCTGTGCATACACCAGTGTGCTGGTGATGAGGTGGGAAAGACAGAGGGTCGCCCTTTGTGACCCCATAATGTGTTTGCCTCTGCCATTATTGACTAGGGAAGACGTGGCCATGTGAATTGCTGGCCTGAGGCCTAGAGATGGACCAACAGCAGGCCAGCAGAAAGAAGGGATGGTTGACCTGTATTGGACTGTCAGGCATAGCTGGGGAGATGAATCTAGAAAGCACCCTTTGGTGCCAGGCGACAGCATTCGTATTCCAGAACTCTTTGTAAACTGTAAAGCACTCTCTCCACCTGAGGAATTGTTCTTGGCTGGAAATCTTTCTTTCTTACAAGGGACTTTGCCTTCTCTTCGGGGAACTGGCCTCTGTGACCAGGAGCTTTGGAGGACAGTGCCTGGGTCTTGTCAGTTGTTTGCTCTCTTACCAAACATTTTTGAGCTCCACGTGGATCCCTGGGGATTCCACCAGAGTCCCATGGGGGCCCCAAATTTGAAGACAAATAAGATGATACTGTGTGAATGGTGGGTGATTTCATGGGGATCCTGTAGGAGCCCAAAGGCAGAAAGGAGACCATGGTTCACAGTTCAAGTGGGGTCCCTAAGCAGCCTCTGCTAGCTGCTTACCTCGATGTGCCCATTGAAGGGGCACATTCCTTTGCTAGGGCCAGTGTAGAAGGAGCTGGTAAAAGTTATCTAGAGCAATGGTAGAAAATCTCTCTCATGATCTGACTTTGGAAGAACTCTCATCTTTGTCTGGGCCTCAGTTTACCTATCTGTAACATGTAGTCTCTGCTGTCCTCCAGTGTGATGTGTGTGGGATTTGAGAGCTGTGCAGGAGAGAATGCGCCTACAGACAGACTGAGGTGGGAGAGTAAGGAGGGGCTTCTCCTATGCTCATGGGCCAGTGGCTTCCATGCAGGGGCTGGAAGGCTGTGCCTGCTGACTTCCAGAAGAGTCTCTTGGCTTCAGACTCAACCGCTCTCACCACCTCCCCCCTACCCGTTTCGCCTCCTAAACCCTCTTGAAGCCCCAGCTGTGCTTCTAGGGACAGGCCTTTCCTGCATCCAGGGCTTAGCTGGTGACCTAATATGGCTCCAAAATAGCAACTGGTTGAGAAGGCAAGAAAAATACCCCCCACCTGAATGCCACTGAGGGGCTTGTCCGGCAGGAAGCAAGTTGTGTGTGGGCCTTCAGGGACTCTGCAAAGGGCCCCAGGGCCCCAGGAGCGTCGCCATTCCATGCAGCGCCTGGCAGGCCCAGTGGCAGTGCCTGCGGATGTGACTTGCATGCTGACCACTGACCATGGCCTGTCTGTGCCAAGAGCCCACCCCTCCTGCACCACCCCCAGGCTGCTTGCAGCACAATAGCAGCACACCATGAATGCAGCTGGGGTTTGGGTGGGGGTGGGGGCTGAGGACATGGGGGCACAGAAGCCCATTGTGCCCCTAGAACCTCAGCTCTGGAAGCTGAAGATAAGCCAAGGGTTCTGAGCAGAACACTGGCCCTGCGAGCAGAGAGGGAGATGGTGGAGTTCATGGGCAAGTGCAGAAACGGGCACCAGGGGGTGAATGGTTGCTTGTGGGGTTTTCTCGGCTTCTTAGTGTGTGGTAAGCCTGCCAGGCCAAAGCACACACGGGTACTTGGTGCAGTTTTAAAAGGCCTCTGGGCATAGAAACTAGACCTTGTGGACAAGCCCCTGTTTCAACCCCTGATCTGTGGCAACAACTATTAATGTGTGTCTTTGGAGGGAAATTTGTGAGGCCCTTGGCTATGCCCTTCCTCTCTTTCTCCGGTGCCCGAAGAAGGCATGTCCTAGAGGCAGGTGGGGTTGGTGGCATGAGGGTGAGGGTCTTCCCTGCTATCTTGCTAGTGCTATCTTCGTAGCACTAGGTTTTGTTTGGGAATTTAAATTTACAGCAGTGTGGAGGCTGCGGGACTCCACCTCCAGAAAAGTAGAGTTACCCTCATGTTGAGCATTAGTGCTCAAGCACCTCCAGTGATGCCGAGAGCCCCTTTTGGGTAGCTCCTGCACCCCTTTAGGGAGATGGAGCTGTCCCATTCCAGGTCAGATGTTTAGGGCAGCTGTTTTCTTTTCCTCTTCCACCAGGGCCAGATGTGGCTTGAAGATGTGGCTCTGCTGTCAACTGATGCTTTGTGGAAGTTGGGGGGAAGGGCTTTGGAGTCAAATACATTGGGGAGAACACAGCCTAGTATCCTTCCCTTAGAGACACACACTGCCCACTAACACAGTAAAGCCTCTGAGAAGTCCTGCAGGACAGAACCTGCTAACCTTTCTTCAACCCGACATTCTTCTGAATGCCTCCAAGTTCAGGGCATGCTCCATGAAAGCAGACCTCTTCCTTGTTGGATATTTTCAACCTGTAGGAGGCTCTTCCTGCAGCTGTTAACCCAGATGCCCTCCTGGGTCCTAGTGCTATCTCCATAGCACCGAGGACACCCTCCTCTTTGCCTCTCTGGTCTCATTGGAGATTTGAGAACAGCAGTAAGGGTCTCACGAGGCTTACCAGATAGGGCTTGAGGCTTACACACACACACACACACACACACACACACACACACGAGGCTGTTAGAACACTTTGAGGGGGTAACCGCACTCTCCTGATTTAAAAGGTCCTAGGTATTGGCAGTCTTCTGAAGGTTTGGATATATCACTTTTCCTCTCTGTTGGTGCTGCTGAGCCGAGGGGCTGCCTGACTGGCATGGATGGGTAGAACAAAGCCACCTGTCTGCTGAAGATGGGAGTTTGCCTCACTGGGGTTGAATGGGCTTCAGGAGCTGAGGTTTGTTCCCAGCAGCCTTTGCGGTCTGTGTGAAGTGGTGGGGGGCAGCCCCAGGACCTGGGAGGAACAGCCGTTCCAGCCCAGCTGGGAGCTTGGGAAGATGCCCGGCTCCCTCTGGCCAGCCCTGGAAAGCTGAGCTCTGACTCAGGCAAGGGAGACCGTCATTCGAGGGCCTGTTGGCCGAGGTGGCCTGACCCTCCCTCCATCAAATTCAGTTGATGGGGCGGGCCCTAGACTCGGAGGGAGACCACACCTCATGGACCTTCTGAGTCAGGTGGAAGGGAGGAAAGCAGGCAGCGTTAGTAATAGGGAATTAGCAGTGACAGAAAGTCAGGCACTGTCAGCACCAAGAGAAAGACCCTGCGGAGAAGCGTCCCTTATTTGGGTGGTGGTGCTTTCTTCTAGGCATCTTTTCTTCATGGCCCCAGAAGAGAAAAATAGAGGCCTGGCTAGTAACTCAGCAAGTCAGTGGCAGAGCTTGACCTAGAAGTCTCCTCCATCCTGACTACAGCTGTCCCATTGGCTCACCCTGCTGGTGCAGGCAGCATTCACCTGGATCGTGCCCTGGGTGCCAGTATGGGGTATGCATTAACCAGGGTGCTCTATCAGGCTTCAGTGCCTCATTTGATTTGTCCCCGATCCCAAACCTTCTGAGGAGTAGCAGGCATTGCTCATGGGTCCTGGGTTTTCTGTCATGTCCTTGCTCCAGCCTGGGACTCTGTTGGGGCATGAGTCCAAGGGTGGCCTGGCTTGGGGAGACAGAGGAGATGGACACCGAGGACTTCCTAGCACTCCTGTCTCATAGCACCCACTGGGTGCAGCATCCCCATTATGCAGATGGGGAAACTAAGGCTCTTCAAGAGGAGGAAGATAAAGTCAGGGAATCAGTCGAGGATCAGGGCTCCAGGGTGTGTCTCAGGGTGCTTGGTCCCTTGTGTGTATATGTGTGGGTGGTGGTGGCTGGGATGTATAATCTTTATTCCGCCCTCCTCTGGCCATATAGATTCAGTTGAGGTTTCTGAAAACGCTAAGCACCAAGCTTTCACTCTAAGCTCTTGCACTTGCTGTTGCCTCCACTGCTTCTAATGCTGTGGACGGTCCTTGTATAACTGACAGATTCCAACTTCCTTATGGCCCCAGTGGATGTCTCTTCTCTGAAGGCTTTACCTGGCTGCCATGGGGAACACACCTCCCTCCTTCCATGTCCCATGACAGAGAAATGGCACATGCTTCTGGTAAAGCATATCTGAGCAGGCGGTATTGCTGTGAAATATCGCCACATGTGTCAGCACTCAGAGAATAGGAACCCTGTCATCCTGTCCCTTGGTAATCCTTGCATCCCATGCTTGGTCAGTGTCTGGGACAGACTAGGTGCTCAGTTGACATTCGCTAGGTGGATGGGTGGATGGATGACGTGGACTCTCTCCTCTTCTTCCTTCCCCAGACTTGTGACTAGGGAACACTTTCCTCAGCCTCTTAGCCTTTTGTTTTATCTCACAGAAGACGTGTTTGCGAATTGCTTGACAAATTTTAAAGAGCTGATGTGGGAGTCATGAAACCCTATGCGTAGACGTGTCCCTGCAGAAGTTTAGGTGTATGAAGGGTTCTTGACCTTCTTTGGCTGTGGGCCTCTTTGAGAATCTGAAAGCAGCTCAAGTTCCTCTCCTCAGTGCAATGCACACAGCACGCTTGTCCATGCACGCATAGAACTTGCATTTGCACATGATTTCAGGGGGATCATGTCGACCGTGGACCTCACATCCAGGCCCCTTGCTGTAGAGGCTGCAAGCCTTGGTGGTGCCCCAAACTGTCTAACTATTAGGGACCGTCTAGTCCTCGGATTCTCAGATCCATGCTTTCTGCTTTCATTCAATGCATTTGGCCTAGAAGCAAGAGGCAGCCCACTCCTCAGTGCCTATGCTCGAGCTGGGGAGCTGGGCAGCAGGCACGTGGCCATGATATGTGACCCCCTGCCAGTTGAGTGGTGACCTACAGGGGAGCAGGAGAGACTAACTGGGAAGGGGGAGCCTCCCCTGGGTCTGTTCCACTCCATCTTGCAGCCTCTGTGCTCCTCCATTCCTTGGTCCTTTCTTTTCCCATTTCTCTTTCCCAGCTCCCCTTACCAAGAAGAACACAGCCTGCTTATTGAAATCTGAATCTCCCATCAAGTTCTGGCTGTGTCCAGGGGGCTGTGTTTTGCACACCCCCAGTGAATGGACTTCCAGGAGTCAACAGCGCCCTTAGGGGTCCTGAGTGGAGGGTTGCTGCGTCTGTCATGGTCAACACTGCTGAATTCTTGGCCCACAGGTCATCTTCAGACCTTGGAAATAGGAGCAGAACAGGAGTCTAACCACAGCTGGGGAAACCCTTGGTCTGACTTCACTTTCCCACTGGCCCACTCCATCCTTGGCCAAGGCTGTCTCCTATCCCTGAGCCCATCCCATATCCACCCCTGCTTTTTGTTTAGAATGTGTGTGTGTCTGTGAGCATGTGTATGCGTCTGACCCCAGGGGCTGGAGCCCCACATAGACCCTAGGGATGAAGAAGTGCAGATCTCCTTGGAGAAGGGGTGGAGTCATTTGTGAGATGAATGGTTTCTTGTTCCAAAGAGAGGAGTGTGGGCGTGCATGTCTGTGTATGTGTATAGCAGTGTGGACACGGATGGCTTTGAGGGATAAGGAAGGGGTTGTTCAGCTCATGGAAGAATGGAAGAACCCCCACAGAGCTAGGAACTAGGACCAGAGGATTCCTCCTCTCAGGCCTTCTCAGGCCCCGGGGGGCAGCAGACTTCGCATTTGCTCTGCACAGACCTTACCCATGGTGCTGCGCCCACCTCTGCCAACTGTTCCCTCTTCTCTTCTTGCACCCATCTCTTCTTCTTCTTGGCTCCCTTCAGAAGCTCCTGCCCACCTGCCTCGACTCCTTCCTGCCTCTCCCACTGTGCCCTCTTTCTGTCCTGGGAATGGTGGCAAAAGGGAAGCGCAGTTGGTCAGGTTGACTTGGCCTTGGAAATCTCTCCTTGTGTACCTCAGCAGAACCACAAACCCCAGGGCCTGAGCCCCTCACACAACCCAGAGAAGCTGGTACCCTGTCTCCACCAGGCCTGAGGGGCTTGGCAGTGTGGAGCCACAGGGCCTCTGCGCCAAGGAAGATGGTCCTTGCCCGGTGGCTCCCCTTCCTGTAGGGAAAGACAAGCCTTGGAGGCCATTCGGGAGCTGAAATGTAACCGGCCAGCAGATTGGGCTGTGAATCTCTTCTCAGACACGTGCTGGTTGTGTTTCCTTGGGCAAGTTACTCAGCCTCTCTGAGCCTCAGTTTCCAGTTCTATAAAACCGGCCTGACAAGGACCATCTGAACAGTGTTCTTGGCAGGTATGAGTCTTAAGAAAGGGAAAGGACCCAGTCCAGTATGCGACACAAGTAGGCTCGGAATAAACTATAGTTCTTCCCATCTAACTTTCCCCAGCAGTCGAGCCAGAACCTTGGAGAAGTTCCAGCCATGGACAGGAATCTGCCGCTTTCTTCCCTGCATGTGGCATAAGGATCCCACGCTTCCTGCTCGCTGCTGGGGTCACTGACCCGGGGAGGAAGGAGGTGGTCTCCTCCCCAAGGCTGTTCATTTGGGTCTAGATGACCCAGAGCCATACTCTAATGGGGCTGCCCTCACCCCCAGCCAGCGCAGCAGACTCTGGGGTGAGAGCACCCTCCGACTTAGTCCATGGGAACTCAGAGACCCTGAGCTAAATCCTTCAAGGCATTTGGGCATCCACACCCCCATCTGTCAAGTGGAGCCCCCTTCCTGCCTGTGATTTTCTACATGCAGGACTATCATGGGCTTAAAGAGCACTGGAATCTGGTCTCTGGGGCAGTGGAGGATGTTAGAATCTTTGCCTTCGGGGGATGTTCAGCCCTGTGGAGAGACGAAGAGGTATCTCTGTATAAAGAGATGAGAGACAGACTTCAGAGCTTCTTCAGGCCAGGGCAGGGGAGTCCCCATCCCAGCCCGCAGCACAAGGCTATGGCCAGGAGGTCTGGAAGACCTCTGGAGGGGGCTGGGGCCTCTGTAGCCAGTGGGACCTCAGGAGCACCTGAACCTATGCTTTTCACACCTTCCCTTGGAGTCCAGGCCTGAGGAAAAGAAGGGGTGATTTCATGGCTGCATCACTGGAGTCAGAACCAGGTCAAGAACCAGATCCTGGAGGGTTTGGATCCAGAGTGGGCATCCCAGGGGTGGACAGCAAGTGCAGGCCTGGAGGGAAAAAAGCAGTTGTCAGTAAGATGCCGAGGGGAGTAGCCTCGCTGTTGTAGAATTAGGGGCTGACTGATGAAGGGAAGCCCTGCCCAGCCTTGCCCTCCAGCCACGAGCGGCAGGACTTGGGAGAGGTGGTACCCTTGTGAATGAAGTGCCCTCTCGTGTACCATGCTCTGGGGGCATCTTTCAGTACCTGAGTGTCTGGACCTTAAAAAAGCAGGCCTGCAGAGATCATAAAGTTTGCCCTCCTTACTTGCTCCCTGTTACATGTGGGGAATCCAAAAGCTTGGGGCCAGGCTCCATGGGCAGAGGGGAGGGAGTTCTGTGTGTCCTGGCCTCTGCGTGGGTCAGTCCCCACAGGCCGTGGAAACGGCTAGAGACCGGCTCGCCTTTTACCTCCATGGGCTGAGCTCCTCAGGGCTTCAGAGAGGAAACAGCTTGCTGCCCCGCCCGCCCATCCAGCCAGCCGGCAAGCAGAACTCCTGGCCCTTAGGCCTGGCTGCGTGCCCTGGTCTGTGCCCCTGGCCTCACTTTCTCTATCGTAACTTCAGAGTGAGTTTGGGTCGGCTGACTGCTCCTTCCTTTCGTCTTTTCCTGGTGTCATCTTGAACTGGGGCTGGGGAGCAGCTGTGAGAGCCAGGCCAGTGTACACTGGATAGGGAGAGGCGGCGGGGAGGGGAGCCCTGGCCCTGCTCCTCTGACCCACAGCTGCCTGTGTGACCCTCCTGAGGAACAAAGCCATGACCTTCCTGAGGTGGTGCGAGGGGTGTCAAGCTGCCAGGGGAGGACAGCCTGCTGGGAGGCCCCTGCCTGCCCAGGGATACCCGCGGGGCTGCCCAGGGGCAGGGGTGCTTAGCCACAAGATGGGGGAGAGGTTTTTCAGGGTATAATTAGTGCAGTTTCTGGCACCCACCAAACTTCCCCTTCCTCTTGACAATTTGCTGCCAAAACTGCCCTGATTCCTGTGGACTTGCTTAAATCTTATCCAGAAAAAAAGAAAAAAAGGAAAGAAAGAAAAAAAAAAATAAGAGGGTTGTTATTTGTGAAATTGCATTTCCCAGTCATGAGAATGAGTCACACCATTTGGAACTTCAAGTTTCTTGTTTGGATGAAGTTTTCTCTGGGAGGCTGGGGCGACACTGCCCTCCCCCAGACCAGTTTGGATGGGGAGAGGCCTCGAGACAAGCTAAGGAGAAACCTTGATGGTTGGAAAGTCCAGGTGCTCCCAAGGCCGGGTAGGGCTAGGAAGGTTGTACCTTCCAAGGGAGATTGAAAATGCTGACTTGGGCTTAGGGGTGAAGGGGGTGTGGCGAGTTAGTGTTTAATGGGGACAGAGTTTCAATTTGGAATGATGAAAGATTCCTGGAGATGGATGGTGGTGATGTTTGCACTATAAATAATGTGAATGTGCCTAGTGCTGTTGAGCTGCACGCTTAAACATCATTAAAAAGATAGGTTTTTATGTAACGTATTTTCTACCACAGTGAAGCAAAGCAGATTCTGGGCCCTCAGTCCCTGGTGGCTGCTTTGATAGGTCTCAGGTGGGACCCAGAAAAACTGTATTGGATAAAAGTTTCCTGGGTCATTCAACACAAGTTTGGACACACTGATCTAATCTGTAAAATGGGGACAGTGACTCATAGAGCTGTGGTGAGCGTTAGTTATCTTAACACACATAAAGCTTCCAGCGCCAGGGACATTAAAGTGCTCAGTTCGTGTTACTAATATCATCTAATCCCACTTCCGTTGGGACTCTCCCCACATCCCTTAAGGTTTTCTTGGCTCGCATACCGCTCCCCCAAGGATGGGGGACCCTCTGCCTTTCAGGGTGGACCATCTGGGGCCACCTGGGAGCTGGAAAGTTGCGCTCAGACTGGATGCAGATTTGTGTGGGATCTTCCACAGTGGCCCTGCGCAGTGGTAGAGCAGAGATTTGTGACCCCATGAAGTATACAGTCCATGGAATTCTCCAGGCCAGAATACTGGAGTGGGCAGCCTTTCCCTTCTCCAGGGGATCTTCCCAACCCTGGGATCGAACCCAGGTCTCCCTCATGGCAGGCGGATTCTTTACCAGCTGAGCCACCAGGGAAGCCCAAGATGTCATCAGGAGCCTTTAAGTTTCAATGCACAGTCACTGAGAGTCGACTGACTGTGTGTTGGGCCTGAGCTGCCCTGATTGTCGTGTCTCTGTCTTTCCTTCCAGATCCCAGGCTTTGGTCCAAGCCTACATGAGAGAGAAAAGAGGCCCAGAGAGGGAAAGGGCTGGGCCAGAGTCACAGAGCAGGGTGTCCAGGGAGCCAAGAAGAGTGAGGGCTGTGTCCTCCAGGGAGGAGTGCTGGACCTCCAGAGGCATGCGTGTGTGAGGTGTGGGCTCTGTCCTGCTTGGAGGACAGGTGTCTTGATTCCCTGGGACCAGCTCTCAGCTTACTACCCTCCCTTCCTACACTGAGGGGACACAGAAAAAGAACTGGTATGCCCAAGAACTGGAGCCTAATAACCTGAGCCCCGTGCCCAGGTTTGTCATCAGCCCCTGGGAAGCTACCTCTTTCTAGCCTTGGCCTGGCCCCAGGAGAAGGGTCTCATGGCCATTCCCTGCCAGCCTCACTGCAGGCCCCACCTTTGCTGAATTCCAGTGTGCCTAGCCGCCCAGAGCCCGTGACTCCTATAAATAGAGGCTGTATACACCAGGAGGGGGCCTGGGCCGCGTCTGCTTTGAAGCCAGGCAAGACATCTGGTTCCTGTCAACTGGAGGTGGGAGAGGTGAGAGAGGTGGGCCGTTTCCTCCGGGCTTCCAGAGAGCTGGACTAGGCTGGGCAGAGGGCTCCCCGGACCCACTGTGCACAGGCGTCAGGCTGCGGGAGGCCAGGCAAAGTGCCGAACTTCAGTGTCCTCTTCTGTACAGTGGAAATGAGGCTGCGGTCACCCCACCAGCACATGGCAGAGTTGCGGCTCTAGCAGGTGGCTTTCTGCCACTTGTCTTCCCTCCTGGCAGCTTGTAAAGAACTAATGATCACCACCGTCACCATCATCATATACTGAGTACTTCCCCAGTGCCGGGCAGGAAATAAAGGGCTATGTTAGCCTCCTAGAACCCCTTGGAGGTAGCTGTCATTAATCCTGTTTAGTGGATGGGGTCACTGGGACCCCGAGGGGCTCACTGGTTTGTCCATGGATGCACAGCTCTAGCTGGGATTTGAACATGGGCTCTAGGAAGCCAGAGCCCACAGGTGACTAAAGAGTCGGTATGAACTAGGAATAAAGCCACCACATGACCCAGCAACCCCAATCCTAGGCATATACCCTGAGGAAACCAAAATTGAAAAGACACATGTATCCCGTTGCTCATTGCAGCACTATTTGCGATAGCTAGAACATGGAAGCAACCTAGATGTCCATCGACAGATGAATGAATAAGAGGCTGTGTACATATACACAATGGAATATTATCAGCCATAAAAAGGGACACATTTGAGTCAGTTCTAGTGAGGTGGATGAACTTAGAGCCTATTATACAGAGTGAAGTGAGTCAGAAAGAGAAAGATAAATATCATCTTCTAATGCATATATATGGAATCTAGAAAAATGGTGCTGAAGAATTTATTTGCAGGGCAGCAGTGGAGAAACAGACTTAGGGAACAGACTTATGGACATGTGGGGAGGGGAGGAGAGGGGGGAGACGTATGGAAAGAGTAACAGGGAAACTTACATGACCATATGTGAAATAGATAGCCAACGGGAATTTGCTGTGTGGCTCAGGAAACTCAAACGGGCTCTGTCTCAGTCTGGAGGGGTGGGGATGGGGAGGAGATGGGAGGGAGGTTCAGAAGGGAGGGGACCTATGTATACCTATGGCTGATGCGTGTTGAGGTTTGACAGAAAGCAACAAAATTCTGTAAAGCAATTATCCTTCAATAAAAAATAAAAAGAATAAAGATCAAGGGAGGAAAAAAAAAAAAGAGAATGGGTATGAATTTGTGTTGTGGCCAGGCCGCCGGGCCTCACAGCCTCTGTCCCCCAGGCGCTGAGCAGCAGCGTGTACAAGAGCGCCTCGCCCTACGGCTCCCTCAGCAACATCGCTGACGGCCTCAGCTCCCTCACCGAGCATTTCTCCGACCTGAGCCTCGCCTCCGAGACCCGCAAGCCCAGCAAGCGGCCCCCCCAACTACCTGTGCCATCTCTGCTTCAACAAAGGGCACTACATCAAGGACTGCCCCCAGGTAAGGCCGGGCGGGCCGCGGGCCGGCCTCCGTGGGCTCGGGGCCGGGCGGGCCTGCGGGCTGGCCTCTGTGCGCGCGTGGAGGAGGCGCAGCAGCTCGCCCGGGGCCCCTTCCTCCAGTGCCTCGCCCCGTGGCCACTGGCCGCCACCTCTTTGTCCCTCTGGTTTTCCTGAGGCGGGCTAGCTGGTGTGGATGGGACAGAGCCCCAGCGTGGGCCTGCACTGGTCAGTCAGCAGTCTGGAAGAGGCACCCCAGAGTGAGATTCTGAGCCTTCGAGTCTCCCCTCACCCCACCCCAGTCTTCCTGCCAAGGTGGGTCCTGTTACCATCGGGCAGGAGGGGCCAACGGCTTCCTCACAGCTCTCCTGAGAGCCCATCACCTCCCACTCACAGGGAAGGAATGTGGGCTCCGGGCCAGGAACCCAGATGTGCGCCCCCCTCCCCCAGACCCCGCCTCTGCCTGCTCTGCAGCCTGCAGCCTTTGAGGGGGAGGGGTACCCCAGGATAGGTCTGGGTGAAGGCCTCAGGCAGGGGCTTCCCAGGTGGCTCAGTGGTAAAGGACCTGTCTGCATTGCAGGAGACGCAGGAGACACTGGTTCGATCCCTGGGTCAGGAAGATCCTCTGGAGGAGGAAATGGCAACCCACTCTAGTATTCTTGCCGGGAAAATCCCATAGACAGAGAATCCCATGGGACAGATGGACAGAATCCCACGGGCTACAGTCCGTGGGGTCACAAAGAGTCGGATGCAACTGAGCACACACACACGAAAGTCTCAGGCATGGAGGGCTGAGTATTGCTCCCTTGGGGTGGGAAACAGGTCAGGAACAGTCCCCATCTCTCCCCTAGTATTTTGCTGCAACGAGGTGGGGCTCTGGGGGCAGACCCCACTCACCGGATGACCCCTGACTCTGACAGATGTGGTTTTGGAATCCTGGAGAGAGAGGTTAACAGTTGTGTTACATACAGTATGAGATTATCAGCGATTTTTTTTCCTATTATTTTTTCATACTTTCCACTGTTTTTACAGCATGGTACTACTTTTATATGTGTAATGGAAATGGAATCCTGGAAACTCAGAAAATCTGTGTAGCCTTGCCCTCCAGATGTTGGCAGCTGAGGGTGTGGCCAGGCAGGGCTGGGTCTCTCCAAGACCAGTGGGGGTGCCGAGATGCCAATCGCCACTCTTCTCAGGAATGGCCACGCCACGCTTTAGGTTCCTGCTCCTTCAAGTACAGCCAGCCATCTCCACATCAGTGTCGCCCCAGAACTTGTTAGAAATGCAGAACCTCAAACTCAACCCAGAACTATGATCCCTGGTGATTCAGCCGGTGATCTCAGCCTCCCCCACCCCTGGCCAAGAGAGGCCCACCCACCCTGGGACCCACTGCTGGCTGCCCTCCAGATCCACACTCCCTGGGCAGATGTGTGCAGTGAGCAAGGGACCCTTGGCATGAGGGCACCCTGGCAGAGGGTCAGGCCCCTAGCCCCCGGGGTTCTAGGGATGGGATGAGAGGCCAGCAGGTGGCTGAGGATCTGGTTGGTGCTAAAGGATGTGCCTGGGCCCACCCAGTGAGCAGCCTTCCCTGCCTGAGCCCCTCACACCACCCCACACACAGGGCCTGTCAGCTCCCAGTCTCCCTGCCTCCAGGGTGGAGCAGACTCCACCCTGTTTAAGGAGGAGATGGACCCTGTGCTAAGTGTTCTCCAAGCATTTCTTTTAACACTCACATCTGCCCAGTGTGCTGAGTACTTTAAATAACCTCCTGTTACGGGTGCGTGAGCGCAACTTCTCAGGGCCCCCTGAGAGTGTCTACTGGGTGGGCAGCCCAGGAAAGCTTCCAGGAAAGGGGCTTGAGTGGGGCTGGCAGGTTGACGAGTGAGGGGTGACCAGTATCCAAAGGCAACGGATGGTGAATCTGAGGCAGAGGGACAGTGACGAGGTGTGTGTTTGAGTTTTGTGCACACTCTGCTTTCCCAGCTGGGGCCAGAGTCTTGCCAACGTGCAGGATAGAAGGTGCCTCTCCTCAGTACCTCTGGCTTCCTAGCATGGTGCTATATGTTACACAGTGTGTTCACTAATCTTGTGCAGGGCTCTCAACTCTGTGGCCGAAGTAGGAATAACAGCTCTGTTTTACAGCTGAAGAAGCAGAGTCTCAGGAGAGGATGGCTGCAGAGAGGGCTGAACCCTGCTCTTGGGACCTCGGTGCTCTCTGCTTCCTTGAGCATCCGTGCTGCTCCAAGCTGAGAAGCCGTAGCCTGTGGAGCCTCATGTTCTCCCTAGAGGTCCTTTTCTAGCCCCATCTCAAACCTGACTCTGTCTGTCTAGGATGCCTGCAGGCCCGAGGACCTCCCTTTACTCTTCACAAGGCTCACCATTTGTAAAATGAGGCTGTCGACACTAACATCGTGGACTGCCGTGGGGACTCAATGAAGTAATGCTTGAAAAGTGCTTAGCACAGTGCCTGGCGCCCAGGGAGTGCTCAGTAACTGTTGGCCAGCATTATTTTTGTCTCCCTTATGTCACAATGTGGAGTGCACATGCCTGGCTGAGGATGTTAGCAGGCTGGAATAGGGGTCGGATGCTCCCCACTTCTCTGCTGACCACAGGCCCCAGGTGCTGGACTGAATTCATCTCTGTGCCCCTCTGCCTGCCCGGGTACTGCACAGTGCAACAGGTCTTCAGCACGTCTTCCTGAATGAAGGAACAGGTGGAAACCCTTGTTTCAAATGACCTATCACGTAAGAGCTCAGCATTTTTAATATTGAAAAGTGGAATGCTGATTTTGGGGAGCAGCTTTAATGAGATATAACTCAACTATTTATAATAGACAAGTCGATGATTTTTAGTATATTCACAGAGCTGTGCAGCCATTACCACAGTCAATTAAAGAACTTTTCTTATCACCTTAAGAAGAAACCTCATACTCTTTAGCTATCACCCTGTGGTCCCCCATTTCCTAATAATCACTAATCGACCTTCTATGTCTGTAGATTTCCCTATTCTGGACATTTCATATAAATAGATTCATATAATATGTGGCCTTTTGTCACTGGATTCTTTTACTTAGCATATTGTTTTCAAGGTTCGTGCATGTAATAGCGTTTATTAGCTCCATGATTTGGGAAGGGTTCCATCCGCTTTTACTTTCTGGAAGAGTTTGTGGGGAATTGATATTAATTCTTCTTTAAATGGTTGGTGGAATTCACCTGTGAAGCCATCCAAGTGTGGGGCTTCTTTTGTGGGTAGATTCTTTTAAATTACCAGTTGGATCTCTTTATTTGTTAGGGGTCTAGTCAGCTTTTCTATTTCTTCTTGAATCAATTTCTGTAGTTTCTGTATTTCTAGAATTTTTTCATTTCATCTAAGTTATCTAATATCTTGGCATGAAGTTTGTTCATAATATTCTCTTATAATCCTTTTTATTTTATTTTATAATGTCCCCCTCTACCATGTCTGATTTTTATAATTTGAGTCTTCTCTCTGTTTTTCTTGGTCATTCTAGCTGAAGGTTTGTTAACTTTGTTGAGCTTTTCAAAGAACCAACTTTTGGTTTGGTTGATTTCTTCTATTTTTTTCTTACTCTCATTTCCTTACTTTCTATGCTAATCTTTTAAAAACTTGTGGAAAATACATATAACATAAAATGTACTATTTTAACCATTTTTCAGTGGACACAGTTCAGTGGCATTAAGTACATCCATGTTATTGTGCAACATCCCCATCAACCATCCCCAGAACTCTTTTTATCTTGCATAACTGAAACTCTGTACCCATTAAGCAATAATTCTCTCCCCTCCCCTGACCCACCCCCTGGAAACTATGATTATACTTTCTGTCTCTAAGAATTTCACTACGCTAAGTACCACGTATCAATGGAATCCTACAGTATTTATCCTTTTGTGATTGGCTTATTTCGCTTAGTATAATGTCCTCGAGGTTCGTTCATATTATAGCATGTGTCAAAATTTCCTTCCTTTTTTTTGGCCTTGTGATATATTTTTATTAAAAACTTCCTTCCCTTTTAAAGGCTACATAATATTCCAGGTGTGTGTGTGTGTGTATCCATGTGTCTGTGTGTCTACCACATTTTATTTATTCATGTATTCATCAGTGCACAACTGAATTGTTTCTGCCTTTTGGCTGTTGTGAATAATGGTTTGAACATAGATGCACAAATATCTTTGAGTCCTGCTTTCAATTCTTCACGCTAATCTTTATTATTTCCCTTCTTCAGCTTGCTGTATGTTTAGTTGCTCTTCTTTTCTAGTTTCTTGAGGTTGAAGGTTAGAATACTGATTGTACATTTTTTAAATTAAATGGAGGTGTTTTTAGCTAGAAATTTTCCTCTGAGCTGCATACCATAAGTTTCGGTATGTTGTATTTTCATTTATCACAGGATATTTTCTGGTTTCCTTTGTGATTTCTTCTTGGACCCACCAGTTATTTAGGAGTGTGTAATTTAATATCCATATGTTTGTGAGTTTCTCAAGTATCCTTCTTTAATGATTTCTGATTTTATCCAATTGTGGTTGGAAAACATGCTTGATATTATTTCAGTGCTTTTGAATTTATTGTGGTTTGCTTCATAGCCTAAAATGTGGTTTGTCCTGGAGAGCCGCTCATGTGCGCCTGAGACTATACAGCTGGGTGGAGTATTTCTGCAGATGTCTACCCGGTCTAGGAGGTTTACAGTGTTGTTCATGCCTTCTGACTCCTTGTCGACATTCAACCTAGTTATATTGTAAATTATTGTAAATAGGGGTATTGAAATCTCCATTATGGTTGAATTGACAATTTTTCTTCAGTTCTGTTGCTTTTTGATGCATATATTTTGATGCTCTGCCAATAGGTACATCTTTGTTTCTGATGGGCTTTCCATGTGGTGCTGGTGGTAAAGAATCTGCATGGCAATCCAGGAGGCACAAGAGATGTGGGTTTGATCCCTGGGTCAGAAAGGTCCCCTGGAGGAGGGCATGGCCACCCACTCCAGTATTCTTACTTAAAGAGTCCGATGGACAGAGGAGCCTGGTGGGCTACAGTCCACAGGGTTGCAAAGAGTCAGACACAAATGAGGCAACTGAGTACGCACACATGCTTGTTTGTAATTGCTGTATTTTCCCGATGGAGTAATCCCTTTGTCATTAGAAAATGTCCCTCTTTATCTAGCAATATTTTTTGTTTTAAAGTCCATTTAGCCTGATATTAGGGCTTCCCTCGTGGCTCAGAGGGTAAAGCATCTGCCTGCAATGCAGGAGACTTGGGTCCGATCCCTAGGTCGGGAAGATCCCCTGGAGAAGGCAATGGCACCCCACCCCAGTACTCTTGCCTGGAATCCCATGGACGGAGAAGCCTGGTAGACTACAGTCCATGGGGTCACAAAGAGTCGGACACGACTGAGCGGCTTCACTTTCTTTCGCGTAGCCTGATATTAGTGTAGCCTCCCTTCTTACGGTGGTTGTTCACCTGATATATCTTTCCCCATCCTTTCAGTTTCAATCAGTTCATATCTTTGGATCTAGAGTGTGTCTCCTGTAGACAGCATATAGTTAGATCTTGGTTTACTGTTTATTCAACCTGACAGTCCTTGCTTTTTATTTGGGTTGCTTAGTCCATTTACATTATTGATAATGCTGTTGTTAATGCACTTTTTATATAAGCTATTATTGATATAGTTGGATTTAGATCTGCCATTTTACTTTGTTTTTGAAATTGCTCATGTCCTTTTTGTTCCTTTGTTCCTCCTTTACTGCTTCCTTTTGCATTAAGTGATAATTTTCTAATGTCACATTCTAATTTCTTTAAGTATTTTTTCACCATTTTTTAGTTATTTCTTTAGTGGTTGCTCCAGGTCTTATACCCCTTAACTCATCAAAATATGCTTCAGATTTATATTAACTCCAGTGAGAAATGTTACTTAACTCCAAAATAGAAATGTTACTCCCTTATGGTTCTATTCTTCGTTCCTTGTTCTTGTGGCATTCTTGTTATACATATTACATCTATGTATATTACAAACTCAACAATGCTTGTTAGAATTATTACTTTATTTAACTTTATGTGTTTTAGAGAAGCTGAGAGAAGAAAAGAGACCAATTATATACCTATTGCTTTTCTCATGCTAGCCTTCTTATTTCACATGTTGAATTCTCATCATTTATTCCTGTGAATTCAAATTACCACTTGGTGTCATTTCCTTAGCTCAAGACACATTTTCTCCCACCCACCTTCTTTGTGCTATTATTGGAAAAGGTACTATATTTCTGTATGTTATAGGACAAATATTTTGAATTAGCTAAGAGAAGAAAAGTACACACTTATTCTGTCTTTTACAATTACATAATCACCTTATCAGTGCTTCTTGCTTTTTGTGTGTATTTTCATTAGTCTTTGGGGTCACTTGTTTTCAGCCTGAAGAACTTCCTTTAGTATTTCTTGAAAGATTGGTGTGCTAGCAATGGGGAATTATCTAAAAATGTCTTTATCTCACTTTCATTATTTTAAGGATCACTTTGTTGGGTATAAAATTCTTGGCCGACAGATATTTTTTAATTTGAGCACTTTGAATATGTTATCCCCCCGCTCGCTGGCCTCCATTGTTTCTGATGAGGAGTCAGCTATTATTATTGGAAATCAATTGTAAATGTCGTGCCATTTTTCTCTCACTGCTTTCAATATTTTTCTCTTTTGCTTTCAGCAGGTGTGTCTATTTCTGAGTCTCTTCATCTTTATACTGCTTTGGGTCTGTTGAGCTACTTGGATGTGTTGATTAAAGTTTTAAATCAGATTTGGGAAGTTTTCAGCCATCATTTCTTTGAATGACTTTTCTACTCCTTTTTCTCCTTCCTTTTTGTGGAATGACCATTTAAATGGTCTGACTAGGGTGGAACCTGCAGAACCCTAGGCCAGCCCTCCCTGGGTCCTAAAGCTGCCATGGAGCCCCAGGCTCAGAGAAAGGGAGCAGGGAAACCGTGGTTAAAGCATTCACTGCCAACAGCCTGGGGAGTGGGATACAGGCACCAGAGGATGGGGACCTGTTAATTGATTCTTTTCCAACCTTAAGGGGAGAGAGAGGTGCCCAGAGTTCAGCTCCTTAGACTGGGGAGGCTTCTCATAGCTACCAGGTGCAATGCAAGGGGACTCGGTCCTGTATGAAAAGGAGCACCAGGAGCAGAGGCAGAAAGTGCTGGAGATAAATTTCCAATGTTGGTGGAAGGCGACCCCTCTTTGTGGGGTAAGGCTGTGCCTGGCCAGGATTTCTCTCCAGCCAACGTCAGCACTGGCCCAAGAAAACTAGGATTTAAGAATGTTTATCATTGACCTCTTTAAAAATCTGTCCCTGTAGCTATCTGTGTACAGTGTGCCAGGTTTCTATTCAAGGGTAATAATAATAATATGAACAGCAATAACAGTGTTCTTTAAGCATTGAGTTTACCTCTGAGCTTAGTGTGTAGTATGTACTGGTTCCTTTAATTATCTCAAAAACTCTATCAGGTCAATCGCCAGATGATAAAAGCAAGGCCCACAGAAGTTGGGTGGCTCGCCTAAGGTCATACAGCTAATGAACAGCAAAGCTGGAATTGAAACTCAGGCCTTTCTGATTCCAGAGCCCATGCTTTTAAATTAGATCCTACCTCCAATGTCAGCATCCAGGTTTTGATCTCCACCATCTTTCTCAGAAAGTCAGCGTTCTTTAAAAAGGTGGGTTGCTAGAAATAAAGAGGGACAAAGACAGTGTGGACAAAAACCATATCAGGCCTGGTCTGGCCAAGGCCTCATATCTGGCAGGTTCCTCCGCTGGTCCAGCCCCAGGGTGTTTGCTGCCCCAGTGCAGTCAGGGAGGCCAGGGCTGGTCGGGGTGCCAGCTGCGGCGACTGCATTAGCTCCAGGTGGCTGCAGGGGGCCACGGGTGCCCTCTGGTGGGCCTGCCCTCAGGCTTGCCCGTGTGTCTCACGTTGGCCTCTGCACCCCAGTGTGGCAGGACTGCTCTGTGTCACCCACATTTCCTGTGTGGTATGTGTGTATGTGGTGGGGCCTCGACCAAGTGCCCCATCCGTGTTCAGGACACACAGTCTGTCCAGGACAGAGCCCAGCCCAGCCCTCAGTACAACCGCCCAGAGCTTCCTGAGCGCCGACTGTACGTCAGGCCTGCTGGACAAGTGCTTGACCTTTGTCCACCGTGGCACAGTGTGGCCAACAGAAATGCTGTTGACCGTTCAGAGTGATCAGGGCTATAACGTTCGCAGTGAGGGACCAGCTTTGCCTGGGGCTTCATGGGAGGCCTCAGAGAGGAGGAGTCTGAGTCTGGAGCGGGGAAGGCTTCCAGGAAAGTGTGTTCATAGTAGGAATTTGCTTTCCGGGAACCACGAGCCCTTGGCGACAGCTAGTACTCTGGGTGCCTGAGGGGAGGAGCGGGAGGTAGGGCTGCAGCAGGTGGTGGGGGATTTGTGTGCCAGGCTACACAGTCTGGACTTGATCTGGAGGGCCAGGAGAAGCCATCCAGGGGTTTTAGGTGACACACTCAGATTGGCATTTTGAAAGATCACGCTGGTGGCAGTTGGGAGGCCAGGCTGGAGGAGGCAAGTCTGCAGACCAAACCAGTCCAGGCACATGGAGAGACGATAAGACCAGATACAAGGCAAGGGCAAGGAAAGCTGGAGGTGAGGGGACAAGTCACCAGAGAAGGCACTCATGGGGCCTGGTGACCAGGTGGGTAGGAGGAACAGGGGTGAGCAGTAGAGGAGGTGCTGCGAGATCGCTGAAGTGGCCAGTGGGGTGCCACGACCTGGGATTCAAATACGCTTGCCTGAGAAGGTAGGTTCCTCTTCCTTTATTCATTTAGTGACATTCATTGAAGATCTGCCATGTGCCAAGCACGCAGCAGGCATCTGAGGATGCTGTAGTGAACAAACTAGGAAAGAGTCCCACTGTCTTGGAGCTCATGTAGTATTGGGTGAAGTCAGACAATAAGCACAAATCAATAAGAAGGAGATATGAGATGACAAGAACTGCTGTGCAGAATGTGAGTGCTTTGACCAAGACTGCCAGGCCAGCTTCTCTGGGAGAAACAGCAGACATGCTGAGGCACTATTCTTTCAGGGGCCCACAGAAATATCGTAATTTTCATTTATCTTAAAACCAGAAGAAAAAAATGAATAATAGTAAGTGTATATTAATGAATCCAGTCTGAGTGATATTTATCTTTATACCAATAAGGTCATAAAATAGTGGCTTAGAGGGTAAAGAATCTGCCTGCAATGCAGGAGACCCAAGTTCGATCCCTGGGTCAAGAATATCCCCTGGAGAAGGGATATTCTTCAGTATTCTCCAGTATTCTTGCCTGGAGAATTCCATGGACAGAGGAGCCTGGTGGGCTACAGTCTACCAGGGATTGCAAAGAGTCAGACACAATTGATCGAGAGATACTTTCACTTTCACTGTGGAGGAGGGGATCCACTGGTGTCCTCCCTGAAGAGTGTCTGAGGCTGCTTTAGGTTGGGATGGCCACTGCATGCCTCTCTGATGGATGATATGATGTGAAAACTCCAGATGCTACCTTTCCTCTGAAACTCAGACAGGGTTGAGGGTCCACAGGCCACCAGGAAGGACCCTGATGTTAGTGAAGGGACATCTTGTTGAGGTCAGAGGAAACAGCTTCAAATGGATAACCTCAAAGCCAGAGTTCAAGTTCCAGCTCTGCTTTTTACCAGCTGTGCAACCTTGAATGAGTCACTCGCTCTCTGGGCCACCTTTCCTCATCTCCGAATTGTATCTGCTACTGGGGATCCGTGCAGGGCTCGATGGCCCACTCTTTGCCTCTGTAGGAATGGAGACTGGGGTACAGATGGAGGCAGTTCATCCAGGACCTAGCATCCTTTCCTGAAGCCTTCATGGTGGTCACGCCCAGCCACGCCCAGCTGGCAGCCACCCATCAGACAGGCGCTGAGCTGGGAGCAGAAATTCTCTAAGTCCTCAGCCTCCACCACACCCAAGGTGTTCTTGGGGGCTAGTTACTCCTTTGGGGGTGGTCTGAAGGATGTTGGCACCTGTGCCTCCTGCGACCAGCAAGGACCAGGCACCGTGAGGGGTCTGGGAAAGGTCTGAGCCCAGGGGAGCTGCCATTCCTGAGTCAGCATGCCCAGGGCTGCTAATGAAATCCAGATGTCAGACAGAAAACAATCGTCTCCCCCACCCATCTGGCAGCTCGAGTTTCTTGGAGATTGCAAAAGAAGAAGAAAAATAGAGCAAGGAGAGAATTGAATCCTAGAACAGCTGAAATCTTAGAGGTGGGATATGAATCGTCTCAGGGTCTTGCTGGGGGAGGGGCAGGAGATAAGAGGAAAGTGAAGGCTGGCCCAGACCCCCTCCTCCCCACCCAGTCTCTGTAGTTCCTGGGCCCCAGCCCTTCCCTCTCTCCCCAGGCTCGAGCAGGCACCCCACAGGGATGTCCCAAGGAGGCCGGGAGGGCCGTGGCCCCCAGCCCATGTCTTGACTTCTGCTTGGGTTTTCCAACCCCGTCATTGTGGCCCTGACCTCCCCGCAGGCCTGGGTTTCCTCTGGGGCCACAGTGGCTGAGCCTGGAGAGGGAACAGGCAGAAAGGGACAGGCAGAAGCTTAGGGCAGGGACCACTGATTAGTTCAGAGCCATCACTATATGGATGTGGAAACCAACATTTTCTCATGGCGCTGGGCCAGGACTATAAGGACTACAAGTTACAAAAGATCAATGGAGAGAGGAAAGGAAGGAGAGAGGGAAAAGGAAGGAAAAAGAAAGGGCAGGAGGGGAGAGGGAAGGAAAGAGGGTGGACATACAAGGTCATTTTGTGATTCCAGTGCGGAAGGACTGGGCTCAGGGAGATGGCTTGCATTGCACGCAGCAGGCATCATGGCACGGGCTCCCTCCTAATCTTGGTGCCTGGGCTCGATACTCCAGAGCTCCGCACAGAACCTGCGATGTCGTGAGTGCTTGGAGAATGTTAGCTGGGACGAGTGTTCATAGGGATGATGTAGTGCTGCTAATTTTGGGGTGGTCCCCCCAACCCTGTATTGTGGTCTTGAGTCTTTCCTTTCTCCCCTTCCAAGGCCCTCACCTTCTGGTGTGGTGGTTCCAAGCAGAGCCTTTAAACCAGCCCACCGGGGGTTCAACCTTCAGCAGTGCCTCGGACTAGCTGTGTGCCTTTGGGAAACTCAATTAAAGGTCTCTCTAGTACTCTTGCCTGGAAAATCCCATGGACGGAGGAGCCTGGTGGGCTGAGTCCATGGGGTCGCTAAGAGTTGGATCTGACCGAGTGACTTCACTTTCACTTTTCACTTTCATGCACTGGAGAAGGACATGGCAACCCACTCCAGTGTTCTTGCCTGGAGAATCCCAGGGACGGTGGAGCCTGGTGGGCTGCCGAGTATGGGGTCGCACAGAGTCGGACACGACTGAAGTGACTTAGCAGCAGCAGTAGCAGCGGCAGCAGCAGCAGCAGCAGCAGGCCTCAGTTTCCTCCTCAGTAAAGTGAAGATGATAGAAACCTAGCTCACAAGCTGTTGTGAGAATGAATGTGTTATTTTATCTGAAGCGCTTCACTGAGAAACACTTCATATGCACCGTGTTAGCTGATGTGGCTGTGTTAATGACCATCATGATTGCTATGCCTCAATACAGCTGCTCCAAACTAGTTTGTGAAGTCCCAGAGGTCTAAAAAGGTCTTTTAAAGCTATGAGGCCATCAGAGGGGGCTCTGGTCCTCCTAGCGCATTGTTACCGCACAGGACAGGCTGCCTGCAGGGCGGGCTGCAGGAAGGCCCTGTGACGAGCCTGGCCTTTCTCGGGAGGCTTGGAAGGGTGGCTGGGACAGGCGCTGATAACTTTGGGTCTTGCAGGTTGGCTTGAGGGATGAAAGGTTATGAACTGGGTCCCGGAGGCTCCACTCTGTCCAGGGTGGGGGCTCTGGGAGGAGGGATGAGGAACCATGGCTAGAAGGTGCCACCTATGGGTTGTCAGCTGCCCTCTGGCCGGGCAGAGGGATGACCCTACCAAGTGCTTACCCTGGCAAAGGCGAGTGGGAGGGATGGACGGACAGCATGTTGGGGCTCACGAGACAACCACTTTTACGTCCTTCCTGCTGCCCCATGCCTGGCAAGAAAGAGTCTGAGAGGGGCAGTTTCACATCCCCTGCTGCCAGTTCTTCTTTTAAATGGATCGCAGAGAGTGACTCAAAGCCCCCAGGAATCTCGCCATGTCAGCTGGCCTCACCTCAGTTCTCTATCTCTGGTCCCTAAGGGACAGGGGTGATGGCAGAGCTTGGAAGCCAGAACCTGTCCCTGGTCCCTTAACCACTTTCAAAGCCCAGGGAATGGAGGGCTGGAGCAGAGTGATCAGTCTTGGACTGATTAGCTTGCTGACATCACCTCCTCCAGGAAGCCCTCTCTGATTTCCCCTTTCCTCTCCACTCAAAGGGCCCACCCTCTGAGTTTCACTGAGCTGGCTCAGAGCTCACTCCTGCCCTTCCCCAGCACTGTCTTTGTGTTACACAGCATCCCCAACCATCTGTGAGATGGGCTTACCCACTTGCAAGATATTTGTGGGAAATGGGCTAGCTGTTCCAGTGCTTGGCATCCCATGAGTGCTCAATGGCAGCTCTTGTTAGTATTACTTGCTAGGTTTCTGGGCCTCCCTGAGCTGTATCTGCTTTTATTTGTAAAGGAGGCTCCATGCACCTGGCTTTGCAGAGTTGATGTGTAAGGAGTGAGAGGCAGCCTAGGACGCCGTGGTCCCTGAAACCTCTTTTCCCTGCCCCACCCCAGGCAGGCTGCTCAGCCACACACACAGGTGAACTGTGCCCATGGAGCCCCCTAGCCTGCAGTCCTTTCCCTAACATCTCCTTCCCGCCCCCTTTCAGGACCCAGCTTAAACTCACCTCCATAAAGACTCCTTCCCAAGCGACTCAGGCCCACCAGCTCTTCTCTAGAATCCCATTTTTCATGATCAGCAACCCCATCCAGAGCCTGGTTCTAAGACCTCTCATGGCTTCTCACCTGTCTGCCTCCCCCACCTTATCCTCGGAGGACAGATGATGCCCCCTCGTTGTGGGCTTGGTGCTCTGCCCTGGGGTGTGGCCCCAACTGGGCCCCCAGGAGATGGTCCTGGCTGTTTGCCGTTTGACTTCTGCTAACCCCTCCCATCCCAGGCTTTGCCTGTGCTGTGCCCATCCTTCCCTCCAAGCCCAGCACAGATGTACCCTTTCCTGTGGAGGAGCCCCTGTGCCCCTCACCCTCCCACCTTGTTCCTACTCTGTCTTGCTGAGCTTTGCCTACCCGGGCGCCCATCCTCACACGACCGTCTCTCCTGCTTCCTGGGGGCCCACTGCAGGTAGGGTCTGTGTCTGCATGGCTGGCAAGAGGGCCTGGGCTTTGGGGTCAAAAGCCTTGAGTTCTTATTCCAAGCCTCAGTAGCTGGTCCACTGTGGCCAAGTCGACCCTCCCCACGAGCCTTCATGACCCCTGAGTGCTTGAAGCAGGGTCGAGCCATGAAGCCCATCAATCAGGGCTTCTGTGAGCTCCAGAAACAATGAGGTAGGGGCAGGCAAACCCAATTAGAAAACTATAAAGTTGTCCCATTATCCCGACTGCCCACTGAGCAGCTGAGCACAGGTCCTGCATACAGCAGGCGCTCACAGAGTGTGTGCTGAAATAATTAGGGGTGAATGAATCGCAGAGAGTGACTCAAGGCCCCCACGAATCTCGCCATGTCAGCTGGCCTCACCTCAGTTCTCTATCTCTGGTCTCGGAGGGACAGGGGTGATGGCAGAGCCTGGGAGCCAGAACCTGTCCCTGGTCCTTTAACCACCTTCAAGAGTGCGTATGCTCCTAGAGTGAGTGTGAGCCCAGAGGTCGCCACGGACTCTGCCTTCATCTGCTGGGGGTTCCCGGAGGCACGTTTTGATAGTGGCAGTTTCCCTTCCCATTGCATCTGGGTGGCCCCTCGGGACAGAGTCTGGACCCCAAGGCTTTGTCTGGGGTAGGAGGTGGCTCCGTCTCTAAGCCCTGGTTTCCAGGACTTGATGCCATTGACTTGGCTCGCTTTTAAGATCTGGGCTTCCTTTCTCTCGCCACGCCCTCCCACATCTAAGGTATGGGCTACAGAGAAATCAGGCAACAAACACAGGGAAGGAGCGCCCATGGAGTTGGATGGAAAGCCTAGAGAAGTGTGCCCGCCCTCATACCCAGCCTGCAAAGCCTAGAGAAGTGTGCCCGCCCTCATACCCAGCCTGCAAAGCCTAGAGAAGTGTGCCCGCCCTCATACCCGGCCTGCAAAGCGCCGCCACCTCCTGATCCCCTAGGAGGCTCATGCTAGCCTGCACTGCGTCTGCAGTCCATCTGGCCACCTTCTTCTCCCACTTCATCTTTCCCTCCTCTCTCCCTTCCTTCTTTTATTTTGTAGCAAAGTAGCACAGAGAGGTTAGGCAACTTGCCCTTGGTTCCACAGATGATTAGGATCAAGCCAAGTCTCTCTGACCCCAGGAGCCCACCTTTCCCACTGGCCCTCTCTGCCCACAAGAATAGACCCATCCTTCAGAGCACCTGCTTCTGGCCAGGCAATAATCAGGCTGCGGGAGAGAGTGTCGTCCCTCTCCCTCCACCCCCGCCCCTCGGCTTTCTCCTTGCCTTGCTTCCCCGCGCTTCCCTGACTTGGCCAAAGAGGGAGGCTTTGTGCAGGAGTTGAGTGTATGAGGAGGTGGTGAGAAGGGGCATGTTCCCAAGGCGGTAAGCGTGATGACAAAGGGTAAGCGGACAGAAGCCCGAACTGCCCTCACTCTTTGGTATTCAGTATGATGCTTAAGCAGGGCTGTTCTCTCCTCCCCCTCCCAGGCCTTCTAAGCCCTCCCCGTCCACCAGTCCTTCCCTCCTCTATGTTCCCAAAGGACCCTTGCACAACCAGCCTAGTATCTTGGTCTTCTCCTCTGCCTGTGGCCTGGGGGGGGCGGGGCGGGAATGGGCAGGAGGCCGTGAAATCACTAACGGCAGGGCTGCTTCTCACTGTGCCCCCAGCACCTGCCGCGGCACCTGCCGCAGAGCCAGGCCATCGTGGGGAGATGCTGTGGACAGGACGGTAGCTGACAGGCGCAGGGAGTGTCCGCTGTGTCCTAGGCTCTGCTCTAAGCCCTTCACGTGTATTGACCCATTTAATCCTCACACCAGCCCTCTGTGGGCTCCTATCATCCCCATTGCCCAGAGGAGGAAACTGAGTCACAGAGACAGGAAGTGACTTGCTCAGGGTCACACTGCTCAGCTCCAATCCAGTCAACAGCCTTGCTTCAGAGGCTGTGCTGTGATAGATGAGTGAGGGAGGCAGGGAGAAATGAACAAGACTCAGCTGGGAGGTGGGGAAGGAAGGGAAGGCAGGCAGTGAATGTTGGCTGAGTGCCCTGCATGTACCAGGCAGCGTGCTGAGTCCTGGCACACTATCCATGTCCTCAGAGATGGCAAGGAATTCTCCCAGAGTCACCCAGAAGCCAAGGGCAGGGTGTGGGTTTAAGCTCAGTGAGCCTGACTGATTCCTAACCCTCTGGCCCATCAGCTGAGCCCACTGGGAGCCAGATCAGCAGCCAGCACAGTTCAGTGAGGGACCCTGAAGATCCCCAGAGAACTTCAGAGCACTGGCCTCTACCTCCAGGCCGGCACAGCTGAGTAGAAGGCAGGACAGGGAGTCGCTGGGTCAGGGCACTCGTTCCCAAGGTGTCTGTGGTTCTGAACAGCCACGGAGAAGGAGTTTACAGGAGTCACTGAAAAAGACACAGGTTCAATCCCTGGGTCGGGAAGATCCCCTGGCGAAGGAAATGGCAACCCACTCCAGTTTTCTTTCCTGGAGGATCCCGTGGACAGAGGAGTCTGGTGGGCTACAGTCCATAGGGTTGCAAAGGGTTGGACATGACTTAGTGACTAAACAACAATGGTAACCAGATGGGTGACCCTGAGCAAGCCCCACGCCCTGCTTCACCTCGGTTTTCCCTTCTCTGCAGTGAACCCAACAATCTTCATCCTTTCTGCCCCTCAGGGCTGCTTTGTGGCTCTCATGAGCTGACAGAGCTGGAAATGAATTGCAAACCATGCCTGACAAAAGTAAAGAATTCTTAGGAATAGAAAGATTTTTATTTATGAACATCTAGAGGCTTGCTTCTCAAAGAGTGGTCAATGGACCACCAGCAGCAGGAGCTTATCAGAAATGCGGAGACTTGGGCCCCACCCCAGACCTACTGAATCAGCATGGGCATTTTCACAAGCTCCCAGGTGGCTGGTGGGGATGTTAATATTTGGGAAACACTGGTCTCGGGACTATCTGGGCTCCCACTTCCCCATTCCTGGAGACTGCCTTTTGGGTTTTCTTTCCATGGCCTGGCGGGAAATCTCCATTTTGTTGGAGGAAGCACTCTGGCCCAGCAGAATCCCTGTCCTGCTAGATGGCTTAGGAGCTGTGAGCACATCCGACTGAAAGTGCAGTCATCAGATGGCTCTGTCGGCCTCTGCTGCTCTGGCGGCCCCTGAGGAGCGCCACCCCTTCATCATTTGTTTGGGAGGTTAGCTTACACTAGAGTCAGCAAGGCCAGCCAGACCTGCAACAGGGGCCCTCAGGTGGGCTGCGGGATGGCTCTGGGGGTTTCCTCTGAGCAAGTAGAGGGCATCTGTGGCCAGATAGGCTCCATTTTCATGCCGGAGGGCTAGCACTGCCGCAGAAGCGTTTCAGATCAGACGCAACAAAGACTGAGGACAGAGTGGCAAAGGCTGCTGAGGGCATCCATGCGGCTAAATGTGTGGCATGTTGGGTGAGATCAAAAGACAGAGGAAGAAAGGATCTCCAGAAGTTTCCAGTCCTTGAGACCATTTTTGCCTAGAGAGGTCAAGTGACTTATCTAAGGCCACTCAGCAAGCTAATGCAGTGGGGGACCCCTGTCCTCTGACTCCCCACGCCTGGGACCTCCCTGCATGACAGGCCTCCTGAGGGCTGAGGACTGACCTTGATGACCTCCACAGTACTCCTCCAACTCGGGTGGATACCACCTGGAGGACTTTGAGTGTGAGGGGTTGGGAGCAGGGAGGGAGGGCCTGGCTTTGTGAGCCTAGCAGTTTCTGTCCTGGCCTGCTTGGCCCCCAAGACCACTGGGGACGCCCCTGGAGCAGGGGTGCTCTGAGGCAGACGCCGAGGGTTGGGAACAGGGCCCGTGGAGCCAACAGTGTCCAGGCGGAGTTAGAACACAACCTGAGGGGCATGACCTTGCTATAGGGACTAGGGACCGCCGCTGAGTGCTCTGGGGCCAGCCACTTGCACTCTGTTACCCTGTCTGGAATAAGGCGGTGAGGCTTACCAGGTCAGTGCTTCTCAACTGGGGCTCCACAGTAGAATCACCTCGGGATTTTTTGTTTGTTTGATGCTGGACATTCTGACTCAGTAGACCCAGATCAGCCTGGCTGTGGGCATGTTTTCAGCTCTCCAGGTGATTCTGATACACTTTTGCCCAGGTCCAAAGTGGAGCCCAGGCAGGTGTGTGGGAGGGCCCTTCAGGTAAGCAAAACCATATTCATCCTTCTGAGGTCTTGGGGAGGCAAGATTAGATGGTTCCGTGAGATGAAAACGAACATTCCAGGAGTTCCTGCTTGTAACCCTGTGTGACGTTCAGTCCTGGGTTTCTGAGATCCTGCGAGTCCCACATTTTATTATTCTGGGAAATGAGGCTTCCCACACGGGATGATTCTGACACTTGGTTGGTCTGAGTTTATTAAGACTCTGAGGTTCCCACAATCATTTCATGTCGAAGTTGTGGGATTCTGAACTCTCCGATGATTTCTGTTTCACCATGCTGTTATTCTTATTCTTCGAGATGAAGATTCTACACGTCGGTGATTCTAACACATGGTTCTTCTGAATTTTAGAGATTCAGAATCTAAGCTAACATTAAAAAAAAAAATTCTAAATTCAGCAGCTCTGTGATCTGTCATTCCATCCGGGCAGTTGGCCGCCAAGGCCCAGAGCCTGGCCTTTGTCTCCGCCAGACAGGGTGCTGATTGTGTAAGCTTGGACAAGTGCCCCCTCCCCTGCTCAGCCCGGACGGGGGCTCTAGGGGAAGAGTGGGGGTGGGGAGAGAAGAGACCCCACAGAGCTCTCTCTCTGCTCTGGCTCTTGCTCCGTAGCTGTCAATAGAGGACTGGAAGGTAGAGCAGAGATGAGGGGCGTGTTTGACCTTGCAGCAGGAAGGGCTGCGGGTTAGACGTGTAGCAGTATCTCCTGTTCACTCAGTGCATTAACCCCATCCCACAGCAGAGGGGTCAGTGCCCGGGGGTCAGCTGTGGCTCAGACATTAGAGTCTACCGCATCTAAAGCATCTCTAGACACATGTACCCTGATTCCACACGGGAAAACTGAGGCCCAGAAAGAGGGAGCGACTTACCTGGTAGAGCTTGTGTCTTAACCCATTCCTCCTCACTAAGCGTCTGGCTCCTGCTTGTATTTCCCATCTAGTCCTTCCCAGGCCTTGCTTTCTGCACAGAATTGTCAACCTGTCACAGCACCCAGAGGTGACAGGGACCAGTCTTGAGATTCAGGATATCATATTCACAGCCTGTAGCCTGGTAGATTTTGCCAGGCCCCAAAGTGGCTCTCCCCGTCCCCTGTAACCCCCCACCCCTGGCTGTTTTGTGCTGGCCCGACCACACCATCTTCCGTTTCACTGTCCTAGGAGCAGTACCACACAGGGCTGGCTCGGAGGCCGGGAGTCAGAGGGACAGCTGGGATCCTGGGGTGGTGGTCCTGCCACTCACTCACTTTGTGACCTTGAGAAAGTCCCTTCTCCTCTCTGGGCCTTTCCATGCTGGGGCCCATGTATCGCAACTCCCAGTTCCTGTGAGGATGACATGAGATCCTATGTGGGAAAACCTGACATGATCGGAGGGGACAGAGGCCAGCTTCACACGCTGCCAGCTCCTTATCCTCAGCAAAGAGCCCAGGTCTCACCAACAACTCGTGTTTGTTGAGGGAGACTGAGTGAGTTTATTTGTATTTGCTGAAAGGATGAAATTTGGGATTCCAGAGACTTTTCTGGGTTTTCAGAAAGTTGGCAAAATAGAAGGGAAAAAACATAAACGTAAATTTTGGACATGTGAAGTTTTACGTGTCCAAATAATGATGAGGAGGGTGATGAAATCTGCCAATTACTGAGTTCCGACTACGTGCCAAGCTCTGTCTTCCCAGGTGGCGCTAGTGATAAAGAACCCTCATGCCAACATGGGAGATGTAAGAGACACAGATTCAATCCTTGGGTTGGGAAGGTCCCCTGGAGGAGGGCATGGCAACCCACTCCAGTATTCTTGCTTGGAGAATATGGACAAAGGAGCCTGGGGGCTACAGTCCACGGGGTTGCAAAGAGTCAGACACGACTGAAGTGACTTAGCACGCATGCATGCATGCATGCCAAACACTCTGCATTCATGAGTTCAGGAAATCCTCTCACCTCCCCAGTGGACAGATATTATGATTCCCACTTGAGCAATGGGAAACTGAGGCTCAGGGAGCTTTAGAAACCTCCCAAAGCTCGTGCTGCCAGGAATGACAGAGCCGAGATTCAAACCCGGGTCTCAGAGCTGCACAGCCAGGGCTCTTTCACTTCAGGCTCAGCTGGCTGAGAAGACGTGGGGTCATGGGATAGACGGTGGCCAGGGACTAGAAAGACATCTTCCAGGAGAGATGAGTGGTTGCAATTCTTTCTGCCTTCAGGATAATTCTCCCAGTTTCCCATGCGTTTATGTTGATGGTTTGGAGAAACTCTGAGCTGCCTCTGCTGCCCAGCCCTGGGCCTCCCCACAGTCCTCAGTAGCCTGTGGGGACGGGCCCAGAGTGGAGGGTTCTGTGCAGTCACATGCATGGCACAAATACCCGGAGCCGCACGTGTGCGTGCTGCACGCCTCCCCCTGCAGTATCCAGTTCATGTGAGCCCACAGAGGCCCTGGGGCTGCCGAGCCCCCAGGAGCTGCCCTGTCTGCAGGAAGCGCGGTGAACTGCCTCCCCTGGGCCCCAGGCAGGTGCAAGGAGCCTCTGCTGCCGTCTTGACCACATGCTTCCCTGTCGGTGGACTTAAGATGGAGCTGGCAGCTCCCCAGGTGTGTACCCTGGAGAAACACCCATGTGTGCCATTCTTTTGGGTGCTGCGTGTGCACCTGAGTGTCTGCAGACATGCGCCCGTCCAGGCCCAGTTCAGGACCCAAGCTCAGCGCCCTTTTGTGGGCAGAATAAGGAGGCTTTTCTCCACAGCTTCCACACGCCAGTCTTTCCCACGCTGTTCATTCCACTCCTGTGATTCTGATCTTTGGGGATGCTGTGAGTGAGGCAGGGACGGGAGAAATGGTTTGGGACCTGTAAGGAGCATGTGTGGGTAGGCTTCAGGGACCAGGACAGTGGGCTTCTGGGGAGCTTGCTGTGGGTGCCTGGACAGAGTGCTGCCCTGGGGAGGAGATGTGTCCTCCAGGGGACGTGGTTGGTGTCAGGTGCTTTTCTGGGGCTGAGAGACCCTCTCAGGGAGCATGGCCAGGTCCCAGGGCTGAGGAGGTGCTGGAAGAACTTCTGGAAGTGCCCCCTACTCCTCGTTTTCAGCCCTAGCCTCAGGCTTTCTTCCCCCAGCACTGGACTTGGATCAGGGAGGTCTGAGCCCTGTCCTGCCCCTTATGGGCTGTGCGATGCTGGAAGTCTCCTCCCTGCCTCAGTTCAGTTCAGTTCAGTCGCTCACTCGTGTCTGACTCTCTGCGACCCCATGAATTGCAGCACGCCAGGCCTCCCTGTCCGTTACCAACTCCCAGAGTTCACCCAAACTCACATCCATCGAGTTGGTAATGCCATCCAGCCATCTCATCCTCTGTCGTCCCCTTTTCCTCCTGCCCCCAATCCCTCCCAGCATCAGAGTCTTTTCCAGTGAGTCAAACTCTTCACATGAGGTGGCCAAAGTACTGGAGTTTCAGCTTTAGCATCATTCCTTCCAAAGAAATCCCAGGGCTGATCTCCTTCAGAATGGACTGGTTAGATCTCCTTGCAGTCCAAGGGACTCTTAAGAGTCTTCTCCAACACCACAGTTCAAAAGCATCAATTCTTCGGCACTCAGCTTTCTTGACAGTCCAACTCTCACATCCATACATGACCACAGGAAAAACCATAGCCTTGACTAGACAGACCTTAGTTGGCAAAGTAATGTCTCTGCTTTTGAATAAGCTGTCTAGGTTGGTCATAACTTTTCTTCCAAGGAGTAGGCATCTTTTAATTTCATGGCTGCAATCACCATCTGCAGTGATTTTTGAGCCCCCAAAAATAAAGTCTGACACTGTTTCCACTGTTTTCCCATCTATTTCCCATGAAGTGATGGGACCGGATGCTATGATCTTCGTTTTCTGAATGTTGAGCTTTAAGCCAACTTTTTCACTCTCCACTTTCACTTTCATCAAGAGGCTCTTTAGTTCCTCTTCACTTTCTGCCATAAGGGTGGTGTCATCTGCATATCTGAGGTTATTGATATTTCTCCTGGAAATCTTGATTCCAGCTTGTGTTTCTTCCAGTCCAGCATTTCTCATGATGTACTCTGCATATAAGTTCAATAAGCAGAGTGACAATATACAGACTTGATGTAACCCTTTTCCTATTTGAAACCTGCCCCAAAGACCCTGCTAATCCCCTGCTGTGTACACTGCGTGGCTGGAACATGGAGGGCCCGGGGCATCTTTCCTTCTGAATCCACCTTCTTCCTCTTCTCCTGAGTTTCCTCCCTTTTTAAGACTCAACACCTCTTCCATCAGCTCTTCCTTCTGGGCTCTGAAGAATTGCTCTGGGGCCTAGCAGGCAACTCAGAACTGTACACAAGCCTTGGGACTGAGTGCTTGTGGTACTCATAGCCTGGCTGTTTCTAGCTTGGCCCTTCTTGGAATGAGAGCCTTTTGCTCACCTGCAGGAGAGAGAGAGAGAGAGAGAGAGAGAGAGAGAGAGAGACTGTGTGTGTGTGTGTGTGTGTGTGTGTGTGTGTGTGTGTGTGTGTGTGTGTGCGTGTGCATAAGTGCAGCATCACCCCAGGGTATCTGACCCCCTTCTCCACATCAGCTTTGGGGCACACCCTCCCCCAAGGGCAGCGTGTACAGGCTCAGGTGACAGGTTTATGGGCAACTCCTGACTCCTGAGGGCAGGCCCCTGGGCAGGAGCCCAGCAGATAATTATCACGAGGCTGTCCCAGCTGGCAAGGCCACTGGCTGCCCTGTGACGGCCAGTCCTCCTTCCATCTGTCACTGTCAGCCTCGAGGCCCTGCCGTGTCTCCCCTGCCCTGCCCAGCCCCAGCAGAGTCAGCGCTGTCACCAGCCAACAGAGGGAGCCTGGCCCAAGCCCCACAGCCAGGCAGGATGGCTGAGGCTTCATCCCAGGTTTGCCCTTCCCCAGGGCTACTCCAGATCCTGACCGTGCTTCCTGTCTGTTTCTGGCGTCCCTTTACCTTTCTCCTCTCTGCCAGTCCTCTCAGACCACACCACCATCACCTCTCACCAGCCATGTGGCCACAGCCCCCAAGGTGCCCTCTCATGTTTTGCCCACACCCCAATTCAATTCATTCTCTAAACCCAGCCAGCTTCCTGAAATGCCAGACTCACCTTGCCACCGCTGATTTTAAATCTTTCCCTAGCTTCCTGTGACCCCCACCTAAAATCTGGCTCTGGAGCATTGTCCCAGGGCCTGGTGTGGGCTGGCCTCCAAGCCCTAAGCCCTCTGTGCTTCCTGCTGTCCTGGCCCTTTGCACATGCTACCTGGTCCACGTGGATCCTTCTCTACTTTATCTTCTCCTGGCTCTTCCTGTACTTTGCACAGCCTCTGCCCCAGCCAGCCTGTCATATACTCCCAAAACACAGGACTCTGTTCCCCCAGAGCACATCTCTTGGTGTGTGCATTGATATTCAAGTGTGTTACTTTTATCAGTTCATTCTGCACGTTTTTATGGAGTACCTGTTATGTGCCAAGCACTGCCCCAGGCACTGAGGACAGTCCATAGTGAACAGGAGGGACTCCCTGGCAGTCCAGGGATTAGGACTCTGTGCTTCCATTGCATGGGGTGTGGGTTTGATCCCTGGTCCGGGAACTAAGATCCTGCATGTCATGTGGCATGGGCCAAAAGTTTTTTAAAAAGGGAAAAAGAAAAGGAAAAAAAGGTGGTAGAAATCTCACCTGCCATAATGAACAGGAAAGACAAGGAAAGAAGACAGCTCACCCCGTGCAGAATGACCTACAGTAAAGATCTAGATGCAAGCGGACGTGCTGCGGTGTTAGGTCATGTTCAGACAGGCTTGTCTGGGACAGCCTCTCTGCGCAGCAGCAGCCTGAATAGAGACGATGAAGCAGGAAACGAATGGTGGGGAGATGCGGGACAGGAGCCCTCCTGGCCGAGGGAACAGTAAGAGCAGAGGCCCCGAGATGGGGCGAGGACGCGCCTGTTCGAGGAAGAGCAAGAGGGCCCGAGGGGCTCTGCCGACAGCTCCGGCTCAGGGAGAGCTGGCCGGGAGGACAGAGGTGGCAGCACGGGGTGGGCATGCCCCAGCGCTTCTCCCGCCTCCTCCCCAGCTGGGCAGCCCGCTCCTAGGGGACATAGATGGGTGCTTGTCTGGAGGGCCCCCTCCCCTCTCCCTGCCCCTCGGAACACTTGTGGCGGGGACAGGAAGCGTCGGCCCTTGCCTCCCAGCTGCCCGGGTGGGACGCCACCGAGCCAGCCGGCCTGCCCGAGGAGGGACAGAGGCCCCATTGAGCCCACTCTCTGGACCAGTGGGGACAATAGCCACACTGAGGGCCAGGAACGTCGCCGGCATGCTTGTGCGGGAAGTCACCAGCCCCTTGCTACCTCCTCCCCACGCCTCCCAGCCCTCCCGACGTGCTCCTCTGGCTACTTCTTTCAGGATGATCGTCATCTCCAAAACTGCCCCTTGGTCTTTCGCCTCCTCCCCAGAGGCTCCCTGCTCTGTGCTAGGCCTGGGGATCAGAGTGGAGTCGACACGGTCCCTGTCCCTGGGGAGAGGGCTGGGAGGAGACAGCAGGCACGCAGACTAAGCGGAGCACCCTTAGTGCTGGCGGTGTGGTGGCACGGTGTCTGCCAGGAAGGCTGATCAGGATCAGGAAGGCTTCCTAGAAGAGGGGTCACCGTTCTGAAGTGTTTCTGCAGCCAGAGTCACAAGACAACACAGCCATAGGCCTAGACAGGGTAAGACCAGCACCTGGTAGAGGTCCAGAGGCGGGGAGAAGCAGTGTCTTCTGCGTTGTGGCAAGCCAAGGCTCATGCTCTGCCACACTCCAGCCCCTGTCTGCTTCTCAGCCATGTGCTGTCTTCTCATGGAACATTTGCACTGGATGGATTTTCAGGGATCACCCAGGCCTAGAATGCCAACACAAGTCACGTGTGCCTGTCACCCCCAGCCCACGGCCACGGCAAGGCAGAAATCACCAAAATTGCACTGTTTTTGCCTATCAAGCCAGGATGCTGCTGCAGAGTCTTTCTTAACACAGTGCACTGATGGCAAGTAATTGGACACACAGGATGAGGTATTTGCTTTCCCTGTCATGCTCTAATTGACAGAGGGGGAAACTGAGACCCAGACAAGGGAGGGCCTTGTCCCAGGGCAGAGAGCATGTTGGGGCTGGAGTCAGGGTGGGGTGTGTTAAGAAACACCCACCTTAGAATATCAACTGGTTCAGCCACTGTGGAAAACAGTATGGAGGCTTCTCAAAAAACTAAAAATAGAGCTACCATATGACCCAGCAGTTCCACTTTTGGATATATATCTAAAAAAACAAAAACACTAATTCCAAAAGATATATGCATTGCAATGTTCTAGCACATTATTTACAATTCAAGGTATGAAAGCACCCTAAATGCCCATCAACAGATGAATTGACAAAGAAAATATGGAATATATATGTATACACCACACAACGGAATACCACTCAACCATTTCATAAGAATGAAAATTTGCCCTTGGTAGTGACATGCATAGACTTAGTATGATACTAAGTGAATGAAGGTGAACAGAGAAAGACAAGTCCTGTATAATATCACTTATATTATCTAAATATAAGTAGAATCTAAAAAATACAACAAACTAGTGACTATAACAAAAGAGCAGACTCACAGATATAGAGAAAAATCAGCACTTACCACTGGTGGGGTTGAGGAGCAATATAGGGGCGGGGGTGGAAGGTATAAACTGTCGGGTGTCAGATAAGCTCAAGGATGTGTTGTACGACACAGGGAATATAACCAATATTTTGTAATAACTGTAAATGGAAAATAATCTCTAAAACTGTATGAAAATTTAGAAAAGAGACACCCACCTTGAGTTTAAGTTGCAAAACCCCAGAGGCTGGCACAGACCACACAGTGGCTATGTCCCTGTTAGTTGCCCCTGTCGGAACACGCCATTCCTTCATAGGTCTCATCACAGCTGTGATTATTTGAATGAGATACTTGGTTTTTTTCCTTCCTACCTGCCTGTAAGCTCAGGGCTCTGGGGTTACACCTGTCTTCTTAACCGCTCTGCTCCGGTGCCTCGTGGACAGCAGACACTCGGTGCACGTGTGCTGTTGAGGGCGTGAGCTGACGGCAGGCGGGGTAAATGTACGCAGTCCGCATCCCTTTCCCACTCCATGGCTGGCTGCTTGGCACCCCCTGGCCTGCAGAGGACAAGCGGGCCCCTGGGGGCAACGGTGGGCCCAGGCACCAGGCTGGTCAGATCTATGCCAGTACGTGGTAAGCAGCCAGCCCAGGTGGTACCTGAACTTCCTGTGGGGAAACTGAGGCCTCCCCCGCCGACCCCTCCAGAGCTACAGTAATACCGGAGTGTTGCTCACAGAGCTGGAGCTGAGTGGGCGGAGTCTCTGACTTCTGGCCCAGCTTCTGGGCACCCAACCTGGCGAGCAGCCCCCGTGTCTATAGTTCAGGGGCTGACTTTTCCTGACAGCTGGGCCCCTTGGGAGCTGTGTGTGCCAATGCCAAAACAAACAGCGGTGACGGAGGTGGGGGCGGGAGATGGCTGCAGGGCCCCGGTTCCTTTGCTTTCCTGAACAGTCGGGGGCCGGAGCCCCCGAGCAGCCAGGCCCCCTGCTCCCTCCATTGTTCCTCGTGATGGTTTCCAGATGCCGAGGAGTCACAGGTTTGGGGCTGGGCCAGGAGAGCAGGCCAGCCCTCCCCCAGCACCCCGCCTCCACCTCCACCACCAGTCCCCCTTAAAGAGATGGCTCTTCTCCTCACCCGAGGCTCTTGTACTGTTTTGCCTAGCAGCCTCACTGTCCTGCATCCATTCCAACTGCTGGGGTGAGGAGCCCTGGGCTCCATTCCCAGCTCCGAGCCTAACTTCCTGTGTGGCTTGGGCTAGTTGCTTGCCTTCTTTGTGCCTCTGTATTTTGGTCTGTAGAATGGACATGAGGGAACGGGGAGGTGTGGAAAAGACAGTATCTGATCCATGCTCCTACTCTAACAGACTGTTATCAGAATCATCTGAAACAGCGGTTCCCAAAGTGGGTCCCTGGACCCAACAGCGTCAGCATCACCTGGGAACGGGTAGAGATGTGGATTCCAAAGCTCTAAGGATGGGCAGTGGCTGGTGTGATGATAGCCCCCAGGTGGCTCTGACGCAGCTTGAGGTGAATAACAACCTGTGCTCCAGAAATAAGAGCTTAGGCGTCAGGAGTCAGAAAGATGGCACACAGACGTCGCAGCTCAGTGGTTTTGGAAATGAGCCTTGGTTTCCTGGTGAGGAAAGTGGATGGATATTCCTACACTGTGCGTGGTGGGATTACTGGGCTGATTAAATGAGACGGATAACACACAGCCGGGTCAGCCCAGCTCCCACACCTGAGCTCCTCTGGGACAGAAGCTCCATGAGGGCAGGTTCCACACCTGGCTCACACCAGCATCAGCACTTTAAAGGAGCAGGTTCAGAACCCTGGTGAAGGGGTGTGTGCCTTCATAGGAGTGCAGTGGGCTCCGGTGCTGCCTGGATCTGGGCACAGAGCACACGAGATGAGCTGCAGAAGGGGTTGAGACCAGAGAGGTGCCTGCAAGAGGAGTAGTCAAGGAAGGCTTCCAGGGGGAAGTGTAGCTTCCCATGGGATTTTATTGGGAGACGAGGTATGGAGAGTGTGCACACCGGTGGGACTGGTGTGCAGAGACGATGTGAGAATGAGTACCACCAGCCAGCCTCCTCCTGTAATGGGTACATGTCCCTCCCCTCCCATGTCAGCATCTCTACCCAGTTCCCAGGTGATGCTGCAGGTCCAAGGACCCACTTTGGGAACTGCTGTTTCAGATGATTCTGATAACAGTCTGTTAGCGTAGGAACATGGATCAGATGCAGGTCTTTTCCACACCTTCCCATTCCCTCATGCCCATTCTACAGCTCAGGATACAGAGGCACAGAGAAGGCAAGTAACTGTTGCCTTCTTACAAGGATGAGGCTTATTGTCATGTGGGGCCGCCCCAGAAGGTCGGTGCTGGAGACCAGAGCAGAGCTCTGTGTGCTGCCGTGGGAGCCAGCCAGACCTGAGTTTGGATCCCAGCTCTGCTGCTTCCTGGCTGTGTGATCCCAGGCAAATCTCCCAACTTGTCTGTGCCTTGGATTTCTCATCTGTCAAGGTTATAGTGAGGACGGAATGGCTTCTGGAGGTAACTGCACACGGCAGGAGCTATAAGGGATTTAACAGCTGGGCCCAGGGAGGAGGATGGACCAGCTGAGGCCAGACAGCGTGGCTCCATCGTCCTGGCTGCTACAGAGCCCACTGCACTGAGCACCCTTGCTCTTGGAGACAGTGGGGGAGGCACAGTTTTGCCGGCTTTCCCTGCCCCCGGGTGAAAAAGCAATGTCAGCTGCAGCCTGGACTGTGGGGGTGGCAAATAGCTCGCTTCCTCCCTGTGACCACCTAGAAAAGTCACATAAGGGCAGCTCTTCCTCTGCCAGGCCCCACAACGGGAAGATGTGTGCTGCGGTCTGCTGCCCCGCAGGGAGCATGAGAGACGCACGTATGCCTGTATGCACACAGGCACACGTGCGTTCACATGTACACGCACCCTCCTCTCCACGGCCCATTCTCTGATTTTAATACCAGCCGTCGCCGTGGAACCACAGTAAAGGCTGGCAGATGTCTGGGCTGGCTTCCAGGAACCTCTTTAACCCCTGCTCTGCCCAATGACAGTTGGCACAGATGACCCTGAAACCAGTCCCCAGCCATGTGGCCCTCATTCGGCTGTGAGGGAACTGGATCACTGCCAGAAAGACTGGGGTTGAAGGCCTGCCACTTACTTGCTTTGTGACCTTGGACAGGTGACTTAACCTCTCTGAGCCTCTGTTTCCTCATCTGGAAACAAAGTCATAACGAAGCCACCTACAAGTCAAGTGCATGGCCCGTGCTGGCGCTCCATTCCTCCCCGTGGCTGTCGCCATCTCCCAAGCATCTCAAGCTCCAACACTCACCTGATGAAAGTTCTCAGAGGTAGACAGCTCTCTTCTCTTTCTACCCCTCGGGATCAGGTCAGGAGGTGGAGAGCCAGAGAGAGGAGCGATTGATGTCAGTGCAGAGCTGAGGCTGGACGTCGGGCCTGCAACTTCTCACCAGGCCGCCTGGGAGCCCCAGCCCGAACTGCTGACGTCAGCCTTTCATTGGCCAGGGCAGATCAGATTTCTTTTCTGGCGCTTGGCCACCCTCCACACCCTTCCCCCACTGCTATTTTGAGCTGAGTTCCCCTGTCCCCCCTCCCAGGGCTGTGACCCTCACACCCAGAGCATCACTGTAGGCTGAGGCCATCACCTCTTACCCACGTGCCTTCCTGCCCCAGCACTGGTGCAGAGCCTCCCTCCAGCCAGGTGGAGCTGGGCTGGTTACAGCCACATCTAGCCAGGTCGCATGTGGCCAGACCTCACCAGGGATGGCCTCAGATGCAGACCAGGGCCAGACAATCTGTAGAGTTGGTGCTGGTGTCCCGAGGTGGCCCTCCAGAGAGCTCAGCACAGCCCAGGAGGGGGCGTCCTGGGAGGAGGCTTCTGCTTGCGGCACCCCCACCCGGACCCCGCACACCTCACCCATCACCCGCACTGCCCACACCTCTGTCCCCTCCAGCTGCTGATGTGGCCTGAGCCCCACCCAGGTGCTTCAAGAGCCTCTCGTGGTCCCAGCGCACTCAGAGACTACTGGGAAACTAGAAGGAAGAAACGGCAGTTTTCAAAAATTCTTTAAATTCAGGATGAAATCTCTGGCATGCCAGATCATCCCTGGCATGCCAGAGGCCGGGTCAGGGCAGGACATGACCCGCAGCCAAGAGAGTGGTGCAGACCACAAGTCCCCTGGGAGTTTGGGGAGCCAGGGCTTCTCTGAGGGAGGCAGCCCAAGGGCTCTGTGCTAGGGCTCGAGCCTGGGACTCGAGTGGCATGAACACCCCAAGGAGGGTAAGTTCACCCTGTCTGGGAGGGGGAGGCCAGACGGAGTAGCCTTGGAGTCTGGCCTTGAGTACAGGAGCATCCACCAGGTGGAGAAAGCTTGGGGGGTGGGGGGCAGGGAATAGCAAGAGCAAAGGTGTGAGGGCAGAGGGGGTGAGTTATTTGCAGGAAGTGATTTCGTTGTTGTTGGGATAGAAGTTTCCTAGGAGGGAGCAGCAGCGACAAAGGCGAGGTCAGCCGGGCCAGATGGGGAAGAGTCGAAAAGTCTCAAGTTCTGCCTCCATGCTGCAGGTCTTGGGGGCTCCGAAGCCTCCCGTGGCCATTAAAGCACCTGAGGGCGACTCTGCCCGGCTGGACCCCGGTTGTGGCCACCGCAGGGGAGGGGCACAGTCCGAAGAAAGGGTTTGCCAGGCAAACGGACCACCCAAACAGGGATGCGCCAGGCTCTGGGAACCCGCTCAGGACAACAAATGGTTTTCAGAGCAGCATCCAGCTCTCGGCCAACCACACAGCGGCTGCCGACCTCCTGTCCGTCGCACCCACCCATCGGAGGCCCGGGGCAGGATGAGCAGCAATCCCTGTCCCTGCAGTCACAGGAGGGGAGGAAAACCCAGGCCTTTGCAATCGCTCTGATTCGGATGTTTTCTGCCCCTCTGGACTGGCCGCCCTTCCCCTCCCGCCCCTGAGCTCTGATCCGTGCGGTTTTGCTAATGGAGGAAAGCCAGAAGCAGGAAACAGATAGCTTAGGGAGTGGCTGTTCATGTGATTACAAAGTCTCTGGTTTCCAAAAAGTTTTGCCTGAGAGCAAGTCCAATTGCCTGGCCTTGGGGTGGGATTTGGAGAGAGGGGTTCCTGTGGCAGGGAGGGTAGCTCCTAGGGGTGCTGTGCCCAGAGGCGTAAGGGGGGTGGTGTCAGGGGCCTCTGCACCGCTCTGGGTCCTGGAGGGGCTTCTTGGCCTCCGTTGGGGCGCCCATCCTCTGTTTTCTCCTTCCCTTTCGGTTGTCTCCCCCTTCTCTCTGCCCTCGCCTGTCACTCCTCACCCCCGCCTCCACCCTGCCGCCCCGTCTTTGCAGTCTCCTGGCTCCCAGCCCACACCCCCTCCCCCACTCCTGCCTGGCTCTGCCTCTGGCCTCTGCCTCTCAGCCGCCCCTTGTCTTCTCTGCTCCATCTCGGCCCTCTCCCTGTCTCCTCACTCCCCCTCGGTGCCCCCTCCCCAGGGTTTTCCTGAGACCTTTTCCTGGCACTGTGAAAGCGTCATTGTTCCCTTGCACTTTGACAAACCCTAGTGTTGTGGAATCAGGATGGCATTTTTGCGGTGGCTTTGGGCTGGGAACGGGGTGGGAGGGGTGGCGAGGAGGCTGGGCCTTCGGGGCTCCTGCTGGGCTGCGGCAGGAACCCAGAAAAGGGGAGGGGGCCTAGGGGAGGCAGCCAGGACGCCAGTGCTCAGACAAGGGGGCCCTTGAGGCTCGGGAGGAAACCCAGGGGGCCTCTTGCAGTGTCCTTCCTCCCTCCCGGCAGCCTGCCGGGCCGCAGGGCCCAGCCCACCTGTCCCTCTGATCTCCTGCTTCCTCTGGGGCCTCCGCAGAGCCTGCAGCTGCCTCAGCCAGGCTGCAGAGGCCGAGGAAGCCCTCCTGCCAGCCTCCCCGGGCCGTGTGTCTGGACACATGATCGTGGGGGACTTGGGAGGGTGGCTTAAGCAGAGTCACAGAAAACAGGGGAAGAAGAAGCAGCGTGGGTCCTGGCGCTGCACAGGCTTAAGCTCAGATGCTGGCCCCACTGCTCCCTAATGCTGTGGCTCTGGGCACCGCTGCCCCTGTCTGCAGCCTCAGGTTCCTCATCTGTCAGCAGGGTTCAGAGTGCTGGTTTCATAAGGCTGTTGCATCGATTAGAGATCATTTCACACGTCCTGCATCGGCCCCGTTGCCTGTCATCTGGGAGGACTGGGTGAAGAGTAGCCTCTACCCGAGGACACGGGTCCGAGAGTGTTTCTGCAGGTGTGAGTCTGGCTTGAGCCAGAGCCTGGAAGTGTGTGTCCGAGGGTGTCTGTGGCTGGTGTAGGCCACACTTGGTGAAAGGGTCACACAGGGTCGACTCCTTTGGAAGGCCCCAGACTGTGCAAGCATTCCTCATCTGTCCTGTTTATTTCCATATTCCTGGAATGTTCCACAGAGCCTGGGGCAGAGCAGGTACTCAGTAAATGTTAGCTGAATGAGTGAGTAATTGCAGGGGTAGCCAAGGGCTGGCGCTCAGAGGTGGGGTCATGGCTCTAGGAGCAGGCTTGTTCTCTCCTTTTCTCACAACCATTTCAGGAGCAGGTTTGCATGAGGTAGGAGGTGTAGCAGATCAGGTTCAAGCCTTGGCTTCACAGCTGTGGGGCCCTGCACAGGTTGCCTGGCCTCTCTGGGACCCCATTTGCTCTCTCATAAAATGGAAGCGCTGTGGAGTGACAAGTTGGCAAGCGGCTGGCACATGGTGGGTGCTCATGAACTCTTGGCGCCCCAGCTCCTCTACATCAGCCCCTTTGCTTGGCTGAAGAAGAAACTGAAGTTCCAAGTTGGGCCTATGAGAGCCAGGGCTGAGCCTAGGCCTCTGATCGTGGGCCCCACTTCCTCCCCATGCATCCAGGCTTGGGGAGAGAGTGCCGCCTGACCGCAGAGAGCATGCACACGGGACAGGGAGCCAGCAAGGAACCCATCTGATCCTTATTTCTTCCCCTGCTCTCCTGACTCAGCCATTTCCTCTCGGCTGGATGCACTGTGGGGCCAGCCCAGTGCTTCCTGGCTGAGAGGGCCAGCGTGCGTGGGGCTGTCCTATGAGCCTCAAGAAGGAAAGCCTGCCCAGTGGATTGCAGCACACCAGGCCTCCCTGTCCCTCACTGTCTCTCAGAGTTTGCTCAAACTCATGTCCATTGAGTTGATGATGTCATCCAACCATCTCATCCTCTGTCGTCCCCTCCTCCTGCCCTCAGTCTTTCCCAGCATCAGGGTCTTTTCGAATGAGGTGGCTCTTCGCAGCAGGTGGCCAAAGTATTGGAGCTTCAACTTCAGCGTCAGTCCTTCCAATGAATGTTCAGGATTGATTTCCTTTAGGATTGACTGGTTTGATCTCCAGGCTAACCAAGGGACTCTCAAGAGTCTTCTCCTGCATCACAGTTGGAAGGCATCAATTCTTATTCTAGAGATGGGGGAATGGAGAAGGCAATGGCACCCCCACTCCAGTACTCTTGCCTGGAAAATCCCATGGACAGAGAAGCCTGGTGGGCTGCAGTCCATGGGGTTGCTAAGAGTCAGACTCGACTGAGCGACTTCACCTTCACGCATTGGAGAAGGAAATGGCAACCCACTCTTGTTCTTGCCTGGAGAATCCCAGGGACGGGGGAGCCTGGTGGGCTGCCGTCTATGGGGTCACACAGAGTCGGACACGACTGAAGCGACTCAGCAGCAGCAGTAGCAGAGATGGAGAAACTGAGGCCCAGAGAGGAGAAGGGATGCCCCAGGGGCACCCAGCATGCCAGGCCCCAGGGCAGTAGCAGCCCTTTGCTGCCTCTTACTCTCCTGGCTGTATGAGCCCCTCATCTCTGTGCCATCCTGGCACAGTGCAGGGCAGTTGAGAGAGTGGGCTTGAGTCAGCGGTCTGGGTTCAAGTCCAGACTCCACCACCTGCTGGCAGTATAGCTTTGGGTGAGTTGCTTAACCTCTTCGTGCCTGTGTTCTCAGGCATACTTGACTCACAGGTGATTGTACAAAGAATGCCTGGCTCCTAAGAGATACCTAGTGGGTATAGCTGTTAGTCTGTCCCAGAGCTCACCAGGGCACAGGATGCTCTGTGGGGCAGGCAGAGGTGCTGTGACCAGGGCTGGGCTGAGACCTTGCAGCTGGGGCCCGTAGCCGAAACCATGATCCTGAGAACAGAGGCTGTACCTCCTGGGACAGAAGCCAGCAGGGAGTCGTCACGTGCAGGGCATAGCCTCAGGTCCTCATCACCCCAGCCCACTACCTCCTCCTGAGCCGAGGTCCCTGAGATGCTCTTCTTCGAGTGACCAAAGGTGATGATGTCATCTCCCTGCAAAAACTCAATCTAAAAGAGGCTAAGAGGAAAACAAGCTTCACCCTGAAGCCTGACTCACTCCTAGTGGGACTTCAGGAAGCAGGGGCAGGGACACTGACGGCAGAGTGACCAGCCAGACTCTTATGTTACGTGACAGGTGCGGATGATTCTAGCAGTTCTCAGAACTGAGGGAGCAAATGGGGTAGAGGGGGTGGGAAGCCCACACCATGGCTGAGGGCAGGGCAGCTCTGCGAACACGCGTGTTCCAACAGCCCCCGGCAGCCAGAGGCTGGCCATTGCCCCACACCCAGGCCCAGGAGGACAAGTACGGACAGAGCTGCCATCTCTGGTTCACCACCTTGGGAAAGTGCGCGGCGCCCCCTTGTGGGCAGGAGGGGCCTGCAAGTCAGGGCCATCATTTTCTCTATTAAAGTGATACCTACCTACTCGTTTGAGACCATTAATTAGAGCAGAGCATCCTCTCTCATACAGGCAACCTCTGAACTTTTCTGACTTATTTCCCTCCTACCCTCTTCTTGCACACATTTTTTACTTTTTACAGTTTTACTCTGGGAGCAGACTATATTTGATTGCTTATCCTGCTTTCTTATAAAATGTTTTCCCAAACCCTTTTAAAGAAATCCTCATAAATGTTTTACTGGTTTTGTTGTCTTTTGTCCACTGAGTGTAACATCATGTAGGGAACCAGGGCATCAGCTTTCTTCGACTTGTCACTATCATAAACAGTGTTGTGATGGTCATCTTTGAACTTCCCTGCGGTCTGCATCTCTGATCTTTTATTTCCTTAGAATGGTCACCCAGGTGTAGATTTGCTGGGGGAAGGAATGGACACCTTCTCAAGTCTGAAACCTTATCGCCGAGCTGCACTATGGAAAGGCAGTGGGAAATGTTCCCGTCCGGCCGCCACCCCAAGCAGTTCTGAGTGTGTCCCTTTCCACACCTGCCTGGCTGGCCTTCTCCAGCAAGAAGAGTTGGGAGGACCTCAGAGCTGAAATGTCCTCAGAGTGACCTTGTCCCACTGTCTGACCAGGGCAAAAGTCCCCTTGGCAGTATCCCTAATAGTTGTTCACCCAGTCACTGCTTGCATACCCCCCAGTGACAGGGAGCTCACTACCTATTGGTCAGCCACACGGGAAATCTCATGAGCTGTTGGAAAGGAAACACTGAGCCATCCCCAAGGAGTGTCCAGGGAGCGCCAGCATCATCTGCATCTCTCCCCAAGCTTCTGGCATGCCTGGATGATTCCCCACCCCCTACCCTCTGCCCAGCTTTGCCCTGGCTGCTCCCTGGCACAAGTTCTCCTTCCCCACCTCCATACCAGCCACCATCTCTCACTCCCCAGGCTGCCCTCCATGCTGATTCTAGCCTGGTCTGGAGGTCAGAGGGTCTGATCTCTCGGCTCAGCTCAGTCCCTGATTGGCTGTGTGTCCATGAACAAGCCCCTTGGCTTCTTCGGTCCTTAGGGGGGCCCTGTCTGTGCTAAGAGGGCTGGCTCCTGAGCCCCACTGAGCTTTGCCTGGGCTCCTGGCATATGTGATCTCCCAGAGGGGAACATGGCAGGGGCCCAGGTCAGGAGAGCCCAGTCAGTCTTGGCTTCCTTCCCAGCCGGGGTGGGTGGCAGCCCCTGCGAGGCTGTCAGCAGTCACTGCTCACACTGACGTTTATGAGCAGAGGCCGTGCCTTTCTGGGAGGAGGAGGCGGCGGGGGGGAGGTGTTGGGGGTAGGGAAGTCTTTGTCCCATCCAAAATTCTTACTCCCTTTGGTCCTGCCCTCGTCTGTAAGCACAGCTACAGTGGGACGGAGCCCTTCCAGGAAGCGGCTGCTGTCTACCCAGAGCTGCCTGCTGACCTGCCTTCCCCTCCATCCCCTGCCTCCCTGTCCCTGCCCTACAGGTCATCTCGCCCCCTCTGACCCACAGGAGGCCAAAGCCACTGGGCTAGGCTGAGCTGGAGGCCTGGGGGATTTCTCCTCCTGAGCGCAGGCCTCTGCTTCATGGTGTGGACGCACTTAGGAATGACGGACAGGAAGGGCGAGTTAACTGTAGGCTCGTGGGAAAGCCTGCTGAGCCTGACCTCCTGCCCTTGTACTCTGGAAGCTTTTTGGCAAGTCCTTCCACATGCCTCAGTTTCACCATCTGTTAAGAGGGTCGATGATATTCCCTGCCCCATAGGATTATGGGAAGAGTTAAATGGGAGCGGAACAGGCAGTGGAGCCATGAGCACAAAGCCTTGCCACAGGTGGTGCTTCGTAAAAACCCTTTCTCTCCCCTCTTTGTCCTCTCCACAACATCCGCAGAGCTTCACAGCCCTTCTGTGCTTTTCTTGGCTCTCTCTCCGAGGATTCCAGCAGGTGAAGACACTTAATGCTGTTCCTCTTTTGCTCGCGCCTTCCCTGCTCAACCGCAACTCTGGGATGGTGAGCCCAGCCTCTCCCTAGGCTTTCCTCTCATCTTTAGGACTTCCCTCTTACCGTTTATGCTCAGTGGCCTCAGCCCCGGTCTGCACATCACCTGGAACGTACCTGCTCCCTCTCTCCCTGTACAAGGTCCAGAAGCGAATGCTACTGAAACCACTAATGGTTACTGAGCACTTGCAACGTCCATCCGCCGAGCTAAGACCTTCATCAGTACGAATGCATCAGATTCCTCCAGTAGCCCTGGGAAGGCTGGCCCATTACCATTATCCCAGGTTTCTGGTTGTGGAAACCAAGGCACAGAGAGCTTGTATGATTTGCTGAAGGTCCCCCAGTGACAGGTAGAGACAGAATATGTCATTGCTAGCATCTGGTCCTGAAATCTGAGATCTGAGCCACGTCCTGTATGGTGGGGAGTCAGTGCTGGCCTGGTGACAGTTGTGTGGGAAAGGCGTGCTGGTCCGGCAGAAGCCCCTGTCCCTGGGACGTGCCTGGCCACTCACAGTCCCTGACAGAAGGCTCTGGAATGGCTGGTTTTCTGATTACCCAGTAAGACCGGCAATACTTCCCGACTTAGCCCTTGCTCGTCTCTCATCTTCCTGCTTCTTCCTTTGGTGCACACGCAGTATCTTCTTTCTTTGTGTAGCTTTCCGTCTTGTTCATTTATGAAGCAGAGACTCTGGGGGACTGCATTGTTAATCCTGCCCTGATCCTCACCCTCGGAGCTGCTGAGTGCCCCAGGATACCTCGACTCCCACCTCTGACACCTTGACCCCTGCCCTTGGCCCCAGTAGTATGAGGTCGGGTGCCAGGTCCCATCAAGTTCTGCACCAGATCTCAGGGGCGGGTCTGGCTGGTGAAGAACCACATTTCCCACTTCCACCAAGGAGCCTGGAATCCTCCCATTGGTGCGGCACCCCATGCCTGTCCCGGTTCCCTGTGAAATGCAGGTGCCTTTCAAGGGCTTCCCTTGTGACTCAGATGGTAAAGAATCTGTCTGCAATGTAGGAGACCTGGTTTCAATCCCTGGGTTGGGAAGATCCCCTGGAGGAGGGAACGGCTGCCCACTCCAGTATTCTTGCCTGGAGAATTCCATGAGCAGAGCAGGCTACAGTCCACGGGTTTGCAAAAAACTGGACACAACTGAGCAACTTTCACTTTCACTTCTGGGCTTGATATCCCAGTTGGTGAAGAATCCACCTGCAATGCAGCAGACCCCGGTTCGATTCCTGGGTCGGGAAGATCTGCTGGAGAAGGCAACAGATACCCACTCCAGTTATCTGGCCTGGAGAATTCCATGGACTGTATAGTCTGTGAGGTCACAAAGAGCCAGACACGACTGAGCAACTTTCACTTTAAGAACAAGGACCAGGAGACTGAGTTACTCTAGTCTCTTATTTCAGCATCACTGGAGAAGGGAGGCTGTGGAAGTTGTGGGCACCAGGAACCAGGCAGAAAAGATGCCCCCAGAAGCAGTTGGAGGGCTCACTGCAGTGTCCCTATCTTGAGACCAGCACAACTCAGACATCTTCAGAGTCATAAGGTGGCCTCTCTACTGCACACTGACTGGACCCTGGGCCTTGACCGCAGGCGGAACGCTCCTTCTGGCATAACTGGTCTCTCCGCTGAATCTGATCAGTGCTGAGAGTCAGCGCTGCCTCGGAGCTCAGGCGGAGTCTTCTCCCCAGGATATCACGGCTGCCAGGAAGGCAAGGAAGGATCCAGACATAAGGCAGTGGGACCAGAGACCGGGGCAACGTTGCTGCCACCTTCTAAGTTTAGATTTACGCATTCAGCATGTATGTCCCTTTTTGGGATTTTGTCTGTAATTCTAGCAGGCTGTCACCAAATGGTGGTAATGGTGCCTGGGCAAAAAGACATGATTACTGGAGGAAGAAGTTATTATTTTATATACCGCTATTGTTCTCCATTAGTAAATACTAACAAATCCTCCTGTTTTATTTCCCAGACATTGTTCTAAGTGTCCTGCCTCATTTAACCCTTGGAACAGGCTTCTGTGGTAGTTCTGTCACTAATCTTGTGAAGTAACTTGCCCAGGATCACAACCAGGGTTTGGATCCGGAGTCTGTGTTCTTGACCTTACGCACTACTTCGGGAACAAACAAATACCCAGGGAAACATTATTATGGAGGCACACTGTCTCATAGCACTGTACTGCTTTTTTTTAAAACATTTCTTGCTTTTATTTATTTGGCAGCTTTGGGTCTCAGCTGCAGCACGCAGGATCCTCGTTGCATCGTGCGGATCCTTCCAGCTGCTGTACCCGAGCTCTCTCGTTGTGCTGTGCTGGCTCCAGAGTGTGTGGACCCAGCCATTGCAGCCTGCAGGCCTAGCTGCCCCGCGGCACATGAGATCCCAGTTCCCCAACCAGGGATCGAACTTGCGTTCCCTGTGTCGAACCTGTGTCTCTGGCTTGGCAGGCAGATTCTTTAGAGCTGAGCCACCTGAGAAGCCCTAATGGGATATTATTTGGCACCAAAAAGGAATGAAGTCCGGATACATGCTGTAATGTAGATGAACATCACACTGAGTGAGAGAAGCCAGACACAAGAGGGCAATCGTTTTATGATCTACTTACCTGAGATGTCAAGAACAGGGAACCTATAGAGAGAGAGTTAAATTAGTGGTTTCTTGGGCCTAGGTGGGATGAGGAAGTGGGGGTTGGACGTTGAATGACTGTTAATGAATGCAGAGTTTCTATGGGGGAGTAACAAATAATGTTCTAAAAATTAGACTGTAGTGAATGGTTGTATAACTCTGCGAATATACCAAAACCCATTGAACTGTACACATTAAATGGGTGAAATATTAGCTATATAAATAGTATTTCAGTAAAAATGCTTAAAAAAATGCCATGTAGGAGAGAGCTAGTTTCTTTAATATATAAAGTACAGTTGCAAATCAGGAAAAATATCAAACCCCAGTAGAAAAAAAAAGAATCACAAAGGCAACACAAATGATTCTTAAATGCAAAAATTCTCTCTTGTTTGTAATACATATCATATAAGTCAAAGCTACTCTGACAAGTCTACCTCCTAGATTAGCAATGATGAAAACTATTGATGAGGAGTTGGAATGTTAAGTTGATACAGCTGCAGTTGGGGGTGGGGAAAGGAAGCTAATGGTAACTGTCATCTTTAAAAATGAAAAGTGCACACACCCGTATACCCAGCAATTTCACTTTTAGGAACTTATTGGGCAAATGTTCTCTCATATGTGCAAAATTATATACACACACAGGGAAGTGTTAGTTGCTCAGCTGTGTCCAGCTCTTTATGACTCCCTGGTCTGTCCATGGAATTGAATTCTCCAGGCAGGAATACTGGAGTGGGTTGCCATTCCTTTTTCCAGGGGATTTTCCCAACCCAGGGGTTGAACCTGGGTCTCCTGCATTGCAGGCAGATTCTTTACCATCCACACACACATGTTTATATATGCAAAGTTATTCATTGCGGCCCTGCTCGTAATAGAAGAGCAGAGTCAATCTAGACAGCTGTAGTGATGAGAAAGCACTAAAGCTTGTGCAGACTTACATACTATGCTACTCTTAACAACACCATACAGCAGCTCTGTTTGTACTGATTGATCTGGGGGAAGTGTATATGTATGTCTATGATTATTATTAAGTGAGAAAGGGAAGATGCAGAACCAAGTGTATAATCTGTCTGCATATGAATGAGGGAAAAGAAAGGAAGTGCATATGTATGTATGTGCTGTTCAGCTCAGCTCAGCTCAGTCGCTCAGTCGTGTCCGACTCTATGCGACCCCATAAATCTCAGCACGCCAGGCCTCCCTGTCCATCACCAACTCCCGGAGTTCACCCAAACTCATGTGCATCGCGTCAGTGATGCCATCCAGCCATCTCATCCTCTCTCATCCCCTTCTCCTCCTGCCTCCAATCCCTCCCAGCATCAGGGTCTTTTCCAATGAGTCAACTCTCCACATGAGGTGGCCGAAGTATTGGAGTTTCAGCCTCAGCATCAGTCCTTCCAATGAACACCCAGGACTGGTCTCCTTTAGGAAGGTATATGTTGTCTGCATTTGAAAATGGAGAGCCCGTTTCTGGGGTGGTCTAAAAGAAATTAACACAGCTGCCAAGTAAGGGAGCAGGTGGCTGGGAGCAGGGCTGAGGAGAGACACTTTCACTGCTTCCGAGGTTGTGTTCTGCCCACGTTGCCCCTTCAGGGGCCATTTAAACCACTCCACTCTGGGCCATGTGTCGGTAGGTATGTGACTGCCAGCTGCCCCTTCATGACAGCGGTGTTAAAGGAGTCATTCCTCGCCACCAGGAAGTACTTGCTTCCTTCACTCTAAAAACTCGCCACCAGCTCCGTTCTTCATTCCCGTGCGAGTCTCCCAGCCTTGGGATTCCCACGTTAGCTCTGGGGTGACCGGTGTCCTCTGGACCTGGGACAAAAGGCATCCCCATGTCCGCACCTGGGGACGCAGGGCATGAAGGCTAAAGGGAGAGACCGTGGGGACCTGGTGGGGTATTGTTTTGGCCATGGACCCCAATCCCTTGTGTTTGCTTCCTGTCCTCTAGGCACGCCCCAAGGCGAGGGTCTGACCCCATACCAGGGCAAAAAGCGCTGCTTCGGCGAGTACAAGTGTCCCAAGTGCAAGAGAAAATGGATGAGCGGCAACTCCTGGGCCAACATGGGGCAGGAGTGCATCAAGTGCCACATTAACGTGTACCCGCACAAGCAGGTGAGGGGGCGGGGGTGCAGGGAGCAGGCAGGGGGTGGGTGCAGGGAGCAGGCAGGGGCAGGGAGCAGGCGGGGGTGCAGGGAGCAGGCGGGGGCAGGTGAGGGGTGGGGACAGGGAGCAGGCGGGGGGGGGCAGGTGAGGGGCGGGGGTAGGTGAGGGGCGGGGGTGCAGGGAGCAGGCGGGGGCAGGGGAATGTTCGGAGTGGGAGAAGGAACAGGGCAGCAGGTGGAGTGTATTCAAGGGTCTTTATCTAGAACAGATAGAAGAGGGTTACCTTTTCCCTTACTGAGCTCCAGTTTGCTCCTTCATACGATGGCGATGGCGAGGAGACCACATCTATCTGAGTGAGCCCTTTCCTTTCCTTGTCTCATCAGAAATGGGGAGTGGGGGCGACTGGAGAGAGAGAGCCTGTTTTCCCAGGCAGGGAAGGAGGATAAAGGGGCAAACTGTACTAAGACCCTGAGACCACATACCCAAGTGAATTTGGAAAGTAATGAACTGGAGGTGCGACTCTGACACAAAGAGGGATGAGAGGGCAGCGGAATGCTGGGTGCCTGGGACTGTGCAACAGGGCTGGTGGCCAAGGGCCTGCTGCCCTACTGGGAGGGGGTTGAGGTGGACCACCCCGGGAGGTCCCACTCACTGCAGGCTGCAGAGAGGAGGCGGCATTTACTCTGGGAAACTACGCCCAGTCTCGAGAGGGTGGATGGCCATCCCGGGAAGAGGGTAGAGCTGGTGCAAATGCCCTGAGGCTGTTGGCCTTGGGCTACTCAAGGCTCAGCCTCAGTGAAGGAACAGGAGGGTGGAGTGGGAGGATTAGGAGATCTAATGGGACAGTCCCCAGAGGGATTTGGGGGCCCCACAGGATAACACCAAGAAACAGCTTCATTTACAGGTGATTACTCTGGTTGTGCGTAGAGATTGGTCTAGAAGGGCTGGGAGAGGTGGGGAGACCAGTAGGCAATGGCATGGCAATAATGCCAGGCAAGCCTTAGGAAGTCTGTGGGTCTGCACCTGGGTCTGACACAGAGCGCCATGGGACTGGATGTGGACGGTGAGGTGAGGCCAGGAACCCAGGAAAACAGTCACACTCTGGCTTGAGCTCCTGAGTGGATGGAGGTGGTCATGGCCACGGTGGGCAGTCGGCTGGGGGCAGCTTGGGGTGGGACATAGGTGTTCTAGATAAAGGCAAGAGACCTCTGTTACATGTTACATCTGAGATGTTCCTGGAAATCCAGGTCAGGATGTGAAGAAGGCAGCTGGGTTTGTTTTTCTGAAGTTCATGTAAGAATTCAAGGTGGTTTACCGATAATTGGGTACCACTGGCCTAAAGGTATTTAGGGAATGATGAGATTCCCTGCAGAATGTGGACAAAGTAGAGAAGGGATTCCCCAGACCATGTGCTGTGGAGTCCCAGCATCCAGAGGTCGGATGAAGGAGGAGCATCCAGTGAGAAAGGCCACAGTGCAGGGAGGCCCCGAGGCGGGAGGGAGCGCCATTCCCGGGCTCCAGCAGTGGCTGCTGCTGAGCTGTCAGCTGTCATGACCTCAGAGGAGGGCCCTTGGGGTTTGGTAACAAGGAGGTGGTCCTGAAGCTTTTGGTGTGGAATCACTTTTACCTGGAGGATTTTTTGAGCTGCAACCCAGGTCTGAGAACCACTGAAGCCAACACCCCGCAGATCAGGCATAAGCGGAGTGAAGAGATTGATTCACCCTGGTGGCAGAGGTTCCCTGGGCCAGGCTGCAGAGGAAAGACCTTCACTGTCCACTTTCTCAAAGGGCATTGACTGTGGAGAGAAGCAGAGAAATGGGACCCTAGCTGGGGTAGAGACAGGCCTTTGAGATGGATGTTATAAGGTGAGAGAGCCTGGAGCATGTTATGGGTGAATGAGGGTGGCCCAGAAGAAAGTGAAAGGCTGGTGATACGTGGATAAGAGGCATGCCTCATGGTCGGCCCAGGAGGGAGGGAGGTGGGGGATGCCTGGGGAGGGGCATGGAGCAGAGAAGGGAACTTCACTTCCAAGGCTTCTGTCTCCTCCGTGAAACGGGATGTGAAGTTTTCAGCTGAAAGCCAGGATGAGGAGGGGTATGGTGGGCTTGCTGAAGGACGAGGGAGGAAGCGGGTCTACCAGGAAAACATAACCAGACTGGCCAGCAGCATCCAAGCCCAGGGGAGTGTCGAGACTGTAACTGTCAGCTAAGCCGTCAGCTCACTGCTGCGCCTTGCCCAGTGCTCACTGCACGCAGGTGCGAGCCAGACAGCGCACGGGCTGAGGGCCGAGGTGCGCCAGGAGAGTCTCTCAGAGGGAAGAGGGCTGAGTTTGGGGCATATCTGGAGAAGTGTGCTGCTGGAAATGCCTGGTCCAGGGGCATCAGCCAGTTGGTCAGGAAAGGAAGCCAAAGGAGCCCTGACTGAGAGGTGGGGCCAGGACCAGGTTCAGGAGAGGAGCTGAGAGCTGCCACGAGAGCGGGTTTCTGAAGACCAAGTCCAGGATGTGGCCAAGGGGTGTTGGGAGAGAAGGTTGGGGTTGGTGAGGGAGTCGGGTGCTGAGGAGCTGGGAGTAGGGTGAGTCTCCCCTGAGGATGGCAGGAGCAGGGCCCAGGGAAAGGGAAGCTGGAGGGTGAGGGAGGCTCCCCGAGGCAGTAGTGTCAGGCTGAGCTCTGAGGGGGCCGTGGAAGGTCAGCAGACCCAGGGGACTAGGCCGGCGTGGGGGTGGCAGAGAGCAGCGTGCACGTCTGGTGAGGGAAGAGCATGCGCAGAGTGGAGAGGGCAGGAGAGCCGAGGAGGGAAGCTGCAGGGAGTTTGGAGGGAGGGGCTGGCTCAGAGACTGTGACCCAGAATTTGGTCTTTGCCCTACTAGGAGGTCTGGGAGTTGACCAGGAGCGCTCTCGTGGCTGAACTATTCTGTGATTTTGTGACTCTTGTGCAGGCCTCTGTTGTCGCTGGGTTTCCATGGTTCCTGGCACCCACCCTGTGGCTCCCAGGCAAATAGATGGGAATCTGGCCACACAGCCCAGTGGATGAGGGGCTCCATAGCGCAGGGGCCTGGTCCACGGCCTAATGACACCGAGGGAGACACTGAGGCCCCGGGGCGCCAACACAGGCTTGGTGACCCAGTAGCTGGGGCGCAGGACACGTGGCATGCACATGTTTTGGAGCACATCAAGGATGGGGCTGAAGGCAAGCAGGGTAAACTATCCTCAGCCTCCAGGCTCCCGAGGTCTTCCTGGCAATTCCTAAGCGGGTCTGGGACCCCGGTCCAAAAGCACCTCCCATTACGTCCGACCATCAGCACATGTGCCCAGGGCCCTGGGGCGTGGCCAGTGCTGTCAGAGGGATTCCTTCTTTCCCTCGCTGGACACACTCTGTTGAGCACTGCTTGACTGGTCTGTGTAGGTTCTAAAGGAAGACAAAGGTCAGGCGCTGCCAGGAGCTTCCTCTCCAACCCAAGGGATGGGATTCCATCAGACAGGGTTGCCTACTGGTGTTCAGAGAACTCCTGGCCTGAGTCCCAGGTGTGGCTGTGCTCTTGGCGCCATTCGCTGAGCCCTGCATACCCTTCCTGTGACCTCTGCCCGCAGACCAGGTGTCCTGTTCATCCTGCTTCACTGGGAGTGAACGTGCAATCTTGAGAACTCATGCGGCCTTTCCAAGGCCCCCACATCTATGTCTTTGGAGCCCGGTCCTGAGACCAGGTGGGCCCTAGCACTGCCCTCCTTGAAGTGGGTGGGCTGGAGCACACCCCTGGGCTCCCAGTGCAGGAGGGAGGAGGCCAGGCTGCAGGTGAGCCTCAGCCGCTGGAGACTCGGGAAGATCCTGACAGCAGTGTGCAGTGGCCAGGCACTCCTCTGCGTGTTTTATCCCTTTATCCTCTCAGCCATCCCAGGAGGTCAGCTCTATTGTCTCCCCATCTTACAGAGGAGGAAACTGAGGCAAAGGGCATAAGTGATTCACCCAAGCTCAGTAAAGCTGAAACTCATGAAGGGCGGGGCTCGCCCAGAACACCTGCAGGGGACAGGTTGGGGGAGGGGAGGGGCGGGGGAGCAGCAAGTGCAGGTCAGGCCGGCTGGCTGGGGCTGGCTGGGGCAGGAGTCGGGGGATAGGCCAGTTCCTGCCAGAATTCAGATGTATGGTGCCAGAGTCTGTGCTGGCGGTCTGGGCGGCTCAGGCCCAATGACTCTTACGGCCCGTGACCTAAGCAGGGGAATCCGGTCCATGCACCCAAGTCCACCGGGGCCAACTCCTGCAGCAGCTCCAGCCTCCTTGACCCTGCCCCTGTATTGCCTTAGCACCCCTTCCAAGAGACCAGGGCTGTACCGCCATTGCCGCAGGCTGGCAGCAGCCTCATCCGTTTCATCGTCTCCACCCTGAAAGCTCAGTGTGAGCACCACCTCCCTGATCACCACCTCCCGGAACAGAGTCTCTGGACCAAACGCAGAAGATTCTGTCTCCAGAGAATCTTCTGAGCGTGTGTGGCTCTGCTCTTCCCTCTCCCAGTCATTCTGTGCTTGTTTGTTGAGCACCTACTGTGTGCAACAGGGAGACTGAGATCCAGAGAGAAGGGACTTGAGTGAGGTCACCCAGCCAGTCAAGGGGGCCTGGGACCCCAGTCTGCCCTTGCTTTACTCCCCAGTCTCCTGTCACAAGGCTCTTCTTCCTCAGGGAAGTGGCAAGCTGGGGGCAGGACAGAGGGGTGATGGCCCTGCCAGGCCCCCCAGCAGTCAGGAGCCTTTGAAGAACTGAGAGGAGGGGCTTGGAGCATCTGTCCCTCCGGACTCCCCCGGCTCCTGTGGTGGAGAGGGGCTGCTTTATTTCTCCTGCTCTCTGAGCTCTGACCTGTCGGTATCCATCTCTTGAGAACTCTCCACTTCCCGTCTCCCTGCTCCCCACTACATCTGTTTCCCGTCAGACTCCAGCTGTGGCTTCCCCCTGCCGGCCCTGCCCTCCAGGAGAAGAAAACAAGAATGGGCTTTGCCTCCATGTGGGGGGGATGGGGGGTGGCCCTGGGGTGATCAGTCCCAGCTGCTGACTATTTTCCCTCTGCAGGGGGAGTTGCCTTGACAGCTTCCCCACCTCCTCCACCCAGCGCCTGGGCAGGGCTGAGCCGGGACCCATGGAGGGAAGGGGCACTGACAGGTCACAGCCAAGGAGCGGGAATGGCCAGGATGTTGCAAGGGCCTTTCCCCAGGGGTTCAGCTGGTTCCCCTGCTCTCAGCCTGCCCCTTTTTACATAACAGTAGCAATGAGGCATGGTATTAATACTAATAGACAGTTTGCTCTTTATGTACTAAGCACTGTTCTAGTAACCTTGCATATATTAACTTATTTACTCTTCACAACAACCCTATCAAGTAGGTACCCTTATTGAAAGTGAAAGTGAAGTCTCTCAGTCATGTCCGACTCTTTGTGAGCCTACCAGGCTCCTCTGTCCATGGGATTTTCCAGGCAATAGTACTGGAGTGGATTGCCATTTCCTTCTTCAAGGGGTCTTCCCAACCCAGGGGTTGAACCCAGGTCTCCCGCATTATAGACAGACACTACCATCTGAGCCACCAGGGAAGTCAGGTACCCTTATTAGCCTATTGTATAGATGAGAAAGGGGACTTCCTGGTGGCTCAGTGGTAAGGAACCCACCTGCCAATGCAGGAGATGTGGGTTCAGTCCCTGGATCAGGAAGATCTCCTGGAGAAGGAAATGGTGACCCACTCCAGTATTCTTGCCTGGGAAATCCGTGGTGACAGAGCAGCCTGGTGGACTACAGTCCATGGGACGCAAAAGAATCAGACACAACTTAGAGATTAAACAACAAAAGGAATGAACAAAATGAGGCACAGAGAGGTTAAGTGACTTCTGAGAAGTCACACAGCTCACAGGTAGTGTGAGCCCAAGTCTGACATGAAGACAAACTTTTTCTCCTCTCCCCTGGGCAAGAAAGCTGGTCATCTAAAAGTTTCTTGAGGTGAGGCCAAGGCTCCTGCCCTGTTTCTATGTCTTCCTGATGTGGCTGTAGGCCTAGAAGCACGGAAATGACTTTTATGACCCTACATCAGGACCCTGCCCACCCACAGTCCATCACCTCCCAGCGCCCTCTGACTTGTCTGCTCCCCACCTGCTCTGAGTGTCAGCTGCAGGCCAGGCACTGCATAATTATCCAGACAAGTTGATGTGCTCCTTTTGAGCAGTCTGCAGCCTGCCCGGGGGCAGCGCTCACACTCAGCTTCCCTCCAAGACCATCCTGGGTCCTGGTCACGGGCACCGAGGCTCCCTGGGCCCACACCAGCCTGCAGTTCCTGCCCCTCTCCTTGGCATGTGGCTGCCATCTGGCCCTGACCAGCGTCCTTTGAGTCCCCTCTGAGTCCTGTGCAGGGGCCTCACTACAGGTAGGGGCTCTGGACTGGGGCTACAGCTGCCAGCCAAGAAAACGTCTGCTTAATAGTCTCCATATGTTTTCCAGAGAAACAAGCTAGCTTTTGAGAATACCAGAGGGAGCACGGAAGCCCCCCGTGTAACAGAAATGTGCTTTTACATGCTGAACACCCCTCATTTTACAAACATCTAGACGCCTGACTCCTCCCTGTAAACAAGCTGCAAAAATGGCCCATTTAACAGATGTGGCAACTGAGGTTCTGTGAGGTCACACTGTGAGTGAGCAGCATCAGAGGTCTGACGAGTCACCTCCTCTCTCTGGACGTCAGTCTTCCATAAACAGGGCAGGCCCCGGGGTGCGGGATGAATCAGAACACTGGCTACTGGCCTCATAGAGCTAAGGGCTTGCTTGCCCCAAGCCTGAAATGCCAGGACCCCATCCAGGTTAAACTCTAGGTTTAAACTCACTTTAAAGTGGAGGGCAGTTGCTTTGCAATGCTGTGTGGCTTTCTGCTCTGCAGCAGCAGGAATCAGCTGTGTGTATACACAGATCCACTCCCTCTTGGGCCTCTCTCCCACGGCCTGCTGCCCCGCTTCTCTAGCTCATCACAGAGCACCAAGCTGAGCTCCCGGTGCTGTGCAGCAGCTTCCCACGAGCTGACTGCTTTACACATGACCGAGCGTGTATGTTAGCGCCACTCTCAGTTCACCCTACCCTGCTGTGTTCATAAACCCATTCTCTATATCTGCATCTCTATTCCTGCCCTGCAAATAGGTGCATTTTTCTAGATTCCATATACATGTGTTAATATATGAGACTTGTTTTTCTCTTTCTGACTTGCTTCACTCTGTATAACAGGTTCATCCACCTCACTTCAACTGACTCAGACTCATTCCTTTTCGTGGCTGAACTCTTGAGTCTTTTTTTTCTTTGTTTCGCACCACATGGTTTGCAGGATCTTAACCCCCCGACCAGACATTGACCTTGGGCCCCCTTAGGGAAAGCACCGAATCCTAACCCCTGGACCACCAGAGAATGCCCTAAACTCCCCTTGAGTCTTGAGGCCACAGGAGTGGGGTGACAAGTGGCCTGGGAAGAAGCAGTGTGTGCTGGGAAGCAGGGGAGGTAGCTTGGGTCTCCCTTGAGCTGGGCCTCCATTTCTTCAGCTGGATCACGTTTGTGCACCATTTGTGAGCTTCAGGTAGTGGTGGCTCAGAGTGCTGGCTGGGGGTGGGGTGTTGGGAGGTGGCGGGCAAAGTGGTGTCTAGACCTGGGGCTCTGGGTACAAGACGCCCTCCCACAGCCCTGCTCCCAGCTCAAGGCCTCGGCCTGTGCCCTTCAGTTCACAGGACACGTGTGTGACCTGCAGCAGGCGAGAGGCAGGCAGGGTCCTGGGCGCTTTGGGAAGCAGCCTCTGATGGCAGGCTCATGTGCTCTCTCTCTGCGCCCTCCCTGTGTCTCTGTCGCCTTCCTCCTCTCTGCCTGTCCTCTCTCCACATCTGTCTCACTCCCCTACTTTGGTGTTTCTTTCTCTCCACCCCCCTCCTCCCCACCCTCGGGCTCGCTTCCGCCTCCCTCTCTGCAGAGGCCGCTGGAGAAGCCCGACGGCCTGGATGTGTCCGACCAGAGCAAGGAGCACCCCCAGCATCTGTGCGAGAAGTGCAAGGTGCTGGGCTACTACTGCCGGCGTGTGCAATGACCTGGCCGCCGGCCTTGCCCCGCCGCCCACCCGCCCGCCAGAGAAGACGCCCCCCGGCGTGTCCCCTGCACGTGCGCGGGGTGTCCTCGCAGGCTGACAGGTCTAGCGGGGTGGCCTCCTAGGTTCTTGGCTCATGTATGTTGACAGTGTTACTGATGTCGCTGTGTGCCCCCAGAAGGCTGAGTCTCTGAGACTCCCTACAGTGGATGTGGGTCTGTGTGAAGGGGTCGGGGCAAGCAGAGGTCAGCACACAGGACCCCACAGAGTCCTTGATGTCTCCCGTAGGCTCTCCTCTGAGGCCCTCTTTGGGGTGAGCAGCCTTGTATTGGCCATGAGTGCACTAAATTTACTGTGAATCCTAGAGCCTGCAGGGGATCATCTCCCCGAGACCAGCCAGGCCGCCTTCTCCCACCCAGAACCTTCCAGTTCGCCCTGTGTGAAAAGCCACTCTTGCAAAACCCCAATTTTTCAAGTCAGCACTCATAGTGAGCTGACACCTGTTCTAGCAGCTGCTGGGGAGTGGGCACTTCTGCCCCCTGCCACTTTGAGCCCCAAATCTGACCGCCTCTAATGTCACTGGTTTGGCACCTGGGTGTTGCACCCCACCCCCACAAACCCAGGGGTCAGGGACAGGGAGGCACTGAATGTTGCAGAGTGTTCCAAGGTGTGACCTGGGGCATGTCAGGCCACGCCTCCACCCGGCACCCCCCCACCCCTGCCACATACTTCCCCTGTTGCTTAGACTCTGCTGGTCCCATTCCCTTCCCCCCCTTCCCCTCCCACCCTTGCTGGGGGCCCACCCTCGGATGGAGGCTGTAGAACCCAGCAGTGAAGCCACTCTGGCAGGAAGTACACAGGCCTGGAAGATCAAGTCCCAGATTCTAATGCTGGCCCCGCCAGTGATGCCCTATGGAGTCTTGGGAATTCTCATCTCTCCGTTTCCCCACTCACCCCGTGAGAGAATGACAGCAGAGAGGTGTTCTGATGTCCTGGGGTTCGTCCTGGCTGCACACCGTCTCCTAGAGCAGAGAGCTTTATTTGGAGAGGGTTTCCAGGTCCTGTAAACTCACTACCCTGTATGCCACGGGAGCCAGTCAGTCACTTAATAAGTCATGTGGAAGGACCTTGGTCCTTCCCTGTTTGCCCCTGAAACCCCAGCTCTTCCTGTTGCCCCCTACCCTGCAAACATGAAGAAGTGTCCCCCCTTACATAGCAACCCCAGTACAAGCTACAGAACCTCTCGTTTGCAAAGCCAGGTTGATGATTCCTACCTCCCCAGGGGACGGGGAGGCTTCTTGGCGCTCACACTGGCCAGGGCCACGCTCTCCCAGCTAACGGGAGGTATCACCTTCCCAGTGAGAAGCCCTGTTTTTATTGTTATGTCACCCTTCCTTTCTCCCGGTGCTGGGGGCGGGGTGGGGGAGGAGCTGGCTTGTCAGAGCTGAGTCACTTGATTTTTGGCCCAACTTTATGCCTCTGGGCGGGGGTGGGGGGGTTGAATCAGACCATGAAATGGGCCTGAAATTCAGTGTTTACCACGGCTCAAGGACACCCAACCTGTGTCCGGTCGCCTTTTTTGTTTTCAAATGAAAATGCTTTGTACAACTGAGGAGTTACAGCGAAGTGTGTATCAGGGGTCCAGGGAGTGAGACGAAGAGATGGAGTGAGTGTGTGCAGCCAGAGGGCTGCAGGGCAGGTTTGTGGGGAGGCCGTGCCCTCTGAGCACTTAAGAGAGTATTTGCTCCAGCCTGAGCCCCACAGCCGCCGCCTTCTGGCCGCAGGGACAGAGTGCAGGTCCCTGGCTGTGAACATGCTCATCGCCCACCCCTGAGGAGGGCGCGCCTGGCTGCTCCCTGCCTGCTCCATGGTGTCAAGGTGAGCCAGAGTCACCCTGGCCCAGGGCTCTCCTTCCCGGAGGGGAAGCTGTCAGTCATATTAGTGCCCTGCTAACGAGAACATTTGTTTTGGTGGACGTTGCGCTGGTCTCTGCTGTGTGGACTGGGCTCAGCACTTCCAGGGACCTGGCCCCATGTGGGGACCTTGGTCTCCAGGGTGCCTGGGCTGCAGTTGTGGGAGAAGCCTACACCCTAGAAAGAACCCAGGCTCCAGATCCCTAGAGGCCAGGGCATTCCACAGGTCAAGAAGGGAAGGGATATCACCCCAAACTGACCTTCCCAGTGGGCTTATCCAGCTGGCAGCCACTTCACCCCGCCATCTGTACAGAGCCGGCCAGCGGGGGCTGGGCCTCCCCCTGAGGCTGCCCTTCTGCACCACCCCCTCCCGGTGCTGTTTGGCTGAATTGGGGAGCTCTCTGGGCTCAGTGAGAACCACTGCTTCCAGGCTGGTGCTGTGAGAATTAAGTGCTCAGTGGGCCTAGGTGCCCAGGAGACAAGAAAGTGTGTGGTTTGTAGTACATTCAAAAGGGACAATCGCTTGCAGTTAGTAGGTCTAGCGATCCAGTTGGGGAGATAACCGTGTTTACCCCATATGAAGTATTCGATAGTTCTACTTGTGAATTTGTATTTATTTTGAGTTATACTTGACACAGAATTCCTTTTTTTTTTTAAAGAAAAAAAATACTATGTGTGTATTTTGAAATGAAAATTCATGGATGTTAAAATTTCTGCATGGTTTCCAGTTTTCTCACAACACTGAATTTGTTACCTTCTCCCGAAAACGTCACAGTGATTTTTGTCTGTATATATTTGAGGGCTTTTTTAAGAAAAAAAAAAGAAAAGAAAAATATGATTGCTTGATTTTTGAGGTTAAACAAAAGAGAGGCATTTTCAAAACTTCAGAGCTTTCAGGAGGGCAATAGAATATCAAAGGAAGATTTCTGGAAGTATTTTTGCAAACCTTCTGGTTGAGCTGCAAGAAAATATTTATGGTGAGAACTTTTCTCTTTTTCCTGTTTTTTTTTTTTTTTTTTTTACTATGCTTTGGTCTGTAAAAGTCTGCAACTGAATTACATTAAGAAGGAAATATTGTCTACATAGAATATTATATGAAGTTGGTACATAATTCTGATGAGGAAAAAAAATCTTTGCAATTCTTTAAGCCATATTATTGTTATTCTCTGTTGTTTTCCTTGGATGAAAATATCAGTATCAGGTAGCCGGCATGTTATTCAAGTGCTTAGACTTACTCGTGTTCCTGTCCTGTATTTATACATATGTGTATTTGGGAAAGTATTACTTTTTGTAAGGGAAGCTATTATTAGATAATTAGTGAAAAAGGGAATGGTGAACCCTTGGAGCCTCTTCAGCTGAGGACAGCACAGCATTAGAATCCATTCTCTTGCACCTTCTTATTATTATCTTGTTATCATGGTTATTAATCTTACGGGGGCGGGAGTGAGCCAGGTTAGGAGGAGGCGACATGTGACTACGTAGCCCCTCCATAAGCCGGCCAGCTCCAAAGATGGCCTCCTTGGCCTGGTCCAGGGCTCCCAGTCAGCAGGGCCCAGGGAGGGAAGAGGAAGCAGGAGGGGGATTTCTCCGACCTCCCTCTCTGGAGCTTTGCCGTCTGAGCCATCCCTCAGGGCCCTATGCTCTTTGAACTTGGATTTGTCACCCAGAGCCCTGAGACCTGCCCTCCAGCATCTAACGGACTTGAATCTACTTGGAACAAATATTAAATCCAGCATCACTACATCATAGCCCAGAGTGACAACTAACCCTGACGTTTGGGAGGCGTCCGGTCTTGGGGGGCGCACCGCTCTCTGTTGTCAACTTCACCGTTCGACCTCCTCCACTCCTGTGTGGTGACCCTGTCGGTGTGTCTATCTGTTAATATGTGTGTGTCCAGCTAAAAAGACAAACAGAACCCACGGGCCAGCCCGGAGGTGTGTGGTGGAGAAGCCTCCCAACCTCTCCTGAGGGCCGCCCTTGGGATGGCATTCCGTCGTGTGCCTTATTCCTGGAGAATCTGTATACGGCCTGCCTATAGAGATATAGCCTTTTCATGCTCTTCATTAAAAGAACTTTTAAAAGCAAGAGAGGCTCCTGGGTTTCCTTGTCTACACAGAGCATCAGTGGGGAGCTGGACATTTTCACAGACGCAGGAGGCCATGGGGGTGGGGGCCTTGGGGCTGCCCCTCTGGTCTCTGGGTGTCTGGGATGTCTTGTCTCACCTTGTCTTTACCCCGAGCATTCGCCTCCTCCCAGCCCCTCTGTCCCCAAGCAGACATTCTCCGGGGGCGAGGGCCCTTCCCAGGCAGGGCCCCAGACTGGGCGAGATTGTCGGCACATTAGGTCACGGCTCGCTCTGCAACGGGGCTCCCGGTGACCATATATAGGAGTGAATCTTCCTCGGAGACGGCAGCCCCAGGCCTCCGGTGCAGCTCCCATTTGGCCTTCTCTCCAAGCCCGGGATTGGGGCCTCAGATGCTGAGTAGCCCACAGTGAGCAGACTCAAGTGTCCAGGACCTGCTGGAAAGTCCCTGGGAGAGGGAAACAGAGGGCCCTTCTTCTGAGCAAGGACCAGGCTGGGCCGTCTCGGCGTCCGGGCTCTCACCGAGGGCCACGGCTCACAGAGCCTGGAGCCACAGCCGAGTGAGCCTTAAGGAGCCACCTGCATACGGAGCCCCTCCGCTCAGGGTCAGCGGCTTGTGGTTCTCAGCCTGACTGCTCACCAGAATCACCTGCGGAAGGCTTGGTCCCACCCCATACATGCTGAGACACTGACTTGGGTTCCCTGATGTTCTTAGAGTTCCTGGTCAGTCCCACATGCATGCTTGAGAAGCACCAGGCTTGGAAATGGGCATTATGGTCCCATGGGGCTGACGGGGGATGGGAATGAGGAGACCATGGGCAAGGAGCTGCACCTCCCCGCCGGCCACCCCATCCTCAGCTCCGTGCACTTGCTGCTAAGAATACACCGCCTGGGGTGTGGTGGGAAGTGGGTGGTAGGGGAGATAGAAGTCCAGGTGGTTACGTGGAATTTTTAAATGTTGGCAACTAGTTTAGGTGTTCCCTGATCCCAAGGAGTTATGTCTTATTTTCTCGGCTCCATCTCAGAGGCTGCACTGGGCCAGTCCATGCCTCCAGACTGCAGCCTCTGAGATGGAGCAGAGAAAACAAGGCGTAACTCCCTGGGATCAGGGAACACAGATGGGGAAGTGTGGGGAACAGGCAGGAACAGAGGTCCCTGACTCCAGAAGCAGGATCCTTTGCCTTCTTTGAGGTGCACAGTGAATCCTGAAATCTATCAATCCCTTTCCCTTTATTGGTGCAAAGAAAGAATTCACTTTTGGGAGCCTGGCCTCAGGCTTTGTGAAATGACGGGCATGGAAGGTGGGTGTCATTGCAGCCAAGCAGTGATCGAGAGGGGACCCAGTCCAGAAGAGTGGGCGGGGCAGAGAATAAACCCCCAAAGAGGGCATCTCCACCTGCAGCCCAGGGAGGGCTGCGCTCCCGGCACAGGTCTGAGCCCGTCCATCTCAGTGGCCCTGTGCCCTGTGGTGCTGGCTTCCAGATCAGTCCTGTCTCCCACAGCTGGGTGACCCTGAGCATTTGCCTGGCCTCTCTGAGCTGTGGCTTCCATGGGGATGTTGTGTGGATAAGTCAGCCCGGTGAACGCAAGGCCCTGCACACAGCCTGGCCACTGGGTGGTGGGTAGGGGGCCAGCACTGTGGATCGCTTGCTCCCACTGTCTGTGACTCAGGCCAAAGGTCACACAGGGTGTCCACGGGGACACCAGGCCTCCAACCCAGGAAACTGGTTCTTGTTCACTCGCTGAGCGACCCCGTCCTGGGCCTGAGGAGTCAAGTCTAACACTCGATTTTCTGCCTTACGTGTCCTGTGCACGTGCCCGTGTGTTTGTTTTGCTTTGTTTTCTGTGGAAAGAAAACAAATCCAAGGCAAGCACAGCCTGCCTTTCGACATCTCCTGGAGCCGTGGAAACCAGTAATTCCCCTGGACAGGAAGGATTTCCGGTTAGACTTAATGTCCATGTCCAGAAGCAGCTGGCGGCCGAGAATAGAGAGAGCAGAGTCCACAGCAGAAAGGGGCGTCCGTGGACCCAGATGGGAGGGCCCAGCTCTGACCCACCCCTGCCTCCCTCCCCTTGGTGTCCTCTGCCACCCTCACACCCCTAGTTGAGGCCTTCAGAGAAAAGGGCTCACTTGAGGCCACTTGGGCAACAGAGCAGAATTTGAACCCTGAGGTCTCACCTCCTGGTGCAGTGTTTCAGAGGCAGAGCCGGGCTCAGCCCCCGAGCAGCGTGCTGTGCCCACAGCTGTAGAGGTGGGCGAGGAGGGCTCCAGGGCAGAGGTGGTTTGGGGAGCAGGCAGCTCCGGCCCATGAAGACCTTGGTGTAAGACCCCAGACACAGGGAAGGGGAGCCAGCCAGTTCCCCAGCGTGGAGCTGGTGGGGGAGAATATGTGCTCACCCACCCCCACCACCACTTCAGCACCAAAGGCCTTGGGGGCTCAGGGGACCCTCGTGGGGCCCAGACAAGGCTCCTAGCACCACCCTCTTCTTGAAATATGCGTGGAGCCCCTGAGTCTTTATCTATGAGCTGAGGCACGAGGGACCAACCGCAGGCTGCAGAGGGCGCTCTGTGCCAAGTGAACCTCCTCTCGCTGGCTCCCGCTGCCATGTGGCTTCTGCCCTGGGCCTTGGCCACAGGCACACGTCTCTCCTGTCCCTCGGGGCTCATATGTGCTCCTAACGGTCAAGGCAGGAGCCAGGGCAGAGAACAGTATGGCAAGTGGGGAAACTGAGGCCTGGGGAGGGCTCCGATGCCCCAGGCTGGCAGGCGGGTCCTTCCATCTCTATGACGTGTACTTTTTCTGATTCTAGCCAGAGACTCCAAGTGTCTTTCCACCAGCACACTCAGGCCTTCAGCAAATGACTAGGGGTGACCCAGGGCTGGGCCCCGTGATGACCTGGGTGGGGAGTCAGGTCCTGCCTGCTCCCAGACAGCTGGGAACACCTCCCCACAACCTAAGGTTGGGCATCCAAAGGCCACCCCAGCTGCTCCCTGGCCCGCCTCCCGCGTAGTGTTGGGAGGGGAGACGGGGCAAGAGAAGCTGATGTGAAGGCGGTGACGACTGGGGAAGGGCTCCCGCAGCCAGAGGCAGGCATTTGGTTGTTCCTGGAACTCTGGCTGGAGCCAGGAACAGCCTGTCCTCGGGCACAAAGGCCCCTCCTCACGCCTCTCCACATTTCTGCAGAACAGTTAGAGGCTTGGGCTCGTGGTTCCCCATCTCTCTCTCACACACACATGTTCACATACCTCTTTGCACTTGCCTGCACTCACACATATCCACACACTAACACATGTGCACTCACACTTTCAGACACATTTACACACACATATCACAAACATGCACAGCTGCAGCCCATTGGGAGTGAGGGGGTAGAGAGCCCCGAGGGCAGCCCCCTCTCCCTGACTCCTGTTAGCCAAGGGTCACTTTAAGAGAGGAGGAAACTCCTGGCCAGAGGGCCATGGACTTCATGTAACTCTGCCACCTTCCCCACAGGCTGTACCTCCCTGCCATGAGCCAGGGGTCTCTGGAACCATCCAGTAGGTGAGAGAAGTCAAGCCCCAAACACAGGTCCAACACACTGACCGTAGCCTGTCCTCGTATCGCGAACAGTGGCGTGAAGTCACGTCTTGTCAGGTGTGATGAGAGCCCTGTGAAAAGTGGCCTGTGATGAGGGTAGTGCAAAAAGTGACCTCATCTGTTAGACACGCGTGTTGAAGGTGAAGCGAGACAGAGCCCAGGCTTTGCTTTGTTCTCAAATAATCCAGAATATAGATGGGGGTTGCTGAAGCGAGCCCGACAGAATGGTGGCCGCGTCTGAAGTGGGGGTCCAGGGCCCTGAGGACCCACTGCCCTACACGCCCTGCAGGTGATGAGCTCAAGGCAGCTGCACCAAGGGGGTGCGTGGGCCTCGTGGGGGCAGGGCCTCCAGACCTGTCCCCGCCCTCATTCAGCACCATCCCCCCAGAGTCTGTGCAGCTGCAGGGCTGGTGTGGCCTGGCTCACCACAGGGTTGCGTGTGGAATGAATGAGTGAGGTCTGCCCAACATCCATGTGCCAGCTGCTGGGCTGCGTGATTGGCACGTGCATCGTCAGTCTTGGTCTTTCCCACGACTCCGTGAGCTCGGTGCTAGGATGAGCCCCAGTTCACAGAAGAGGAAGCCAAGGTCCAGAGGGGTTGACAGACTTCTCCAAGATCATACGGCTGGTGACAGCAGAGGCTCTGCCTGTGCCCCTTCCCAGGCCCGATTCCCATCTCTCAGCCCCGGGCTACGTCAGGTCCAGGGTTTAGTCCCTGCCTCTGGCAGCCACCGCCCAAGACAGCCAGGCGTGGGGCCGGCCTGCCTCAGCCCCAGGTCCCTGGGCCCCTCACACCTGCCTGGGGAGAGCCCCCAGGTCCCTGGGCCGAGCCCCCAGGTCCCTGGGCCCCTTACGCCTCGCACGAGCCCGTCAGCCTTCCTGGGGTAGTCTGGAGCCAGTAACCAGCTAGACAGTTGCTCCGGTGGCTACTGCACACCTGGGCAGAAACTAGAACTCAAGCCAAGCCACGCAGCACAGAGCACAACCCCCAGGAGGCCTCCACCCGCTTCCAGCCCTCTTGAAAACCTCCTGGGGGCCTCTTTCCCAGTTGCAAGGGGAGCCCTGCTGCTACCTCCACTACCTCCAGGAGAGCCAGGCCGGCACCTGTGCCTTCTCTCCTTGCCCGATCACCCATCGGGCCCTCCCCTGCCCCCTCTCAGCCCTCCCCTGCCCCCCTCCTCAGCCCTCCCCTGGAGCCCTGTCTTCATGCCCATTCCCTTCCCACATGCTCCCTCTTGGTCCTGGAAGGGAAGGTCCACACCAAGCCCTCCATGCTGGGAGCTGAGTAGCTTCCTCCTCTCCCACCTGCTCAACATCCACTTTCCTCTGGTCACCCCTGGAGGTCAGGGACCCAGCCCCCGCCACCCCTCTGCACCCAGCTACTGCAGCCTGTGGGGCAATTTGGGATCCAAATCCTGCCTTGTATGTCCGGGATTGTGGTACCTGCTGTGACCTCCATTTCAGCACCCCCTCAGTTCATCCTGGCAAGGACTCTGGGGTCAGATGCAGAACTGCAGCCTCACTATTCATCAGCTGCCGTCCGGAGCTGGGCGAGTTGCCTCCCCAACCCTAAACCCCAGGTCCCTCTCTTGTAAAATGGAAATGATACTGCCTGTCCCCCAGCTGAGGGTCATTGTCATGGTTAAACACCTGGGACGTGCTTAAGCGTTTCTAAGCTACTGCGGGGTGACTGTTCCCTGGGTCTGTGCTGCCCTTGAAATGCCATCCTCCCCCACCCCTCATGAGTCCCTCTCTGTCTTTTGCCTCCTATTATACCTCTCAGCACCTTGAGCCAGGCCTTCTGAAAATTTTATACCAACCAGGCAGCAGATGAGGCTTTGCCCCAGGACAGGATGTCCTTCTGGTCCTTGGACTGTAGCCCCTCCCCGCATCCCCGCCCCCAGACACCCACACCCTGTTCAGCTCTGCCTGGGCTTCTGCCTGAGTCTCCCCCTTGTGCTGCCCCCAGTGACTTTGCCTGGCACATAACTGGTCTTCCTCTCTCTGGAAACCCCGACCTTTCTCGACCCCACAGTGGACACTGCTCCAAACAGCTTGGCCCAGACCTCTCTCCCTCAATCTCTCTCTCTCTCTAAGTCGCTTCAGTCGTGTCCGACTCTGTGTGACCCCATAGACGGCTGCCCACCAGGCTCCCCCGTCGCTGGGATTCTCCAGGCAAGAACACCGGAGTGGGTTACCATTTCCTTCTCCAATATCCTTGGCAGTTCAAAACTCCCCCTTTCCTCTTGCGGGAATCGGCTGGTCCCCTGCTGCCTCCTGGTGGTTAAGTCTGAGAACTGCGACTTCCTGCAGGTTTCAAGCCTGCACAGGGGTCAAAAGGGGATTTATCTTCTTGCTCTCAAACCCGAGATGAGTCCTGACCACTCTAGCACAGTTCTACCCAGGCCTCATGCAACTTTGCTTGAGTAAAACTGTCAAGCGGTTATATCTGAGTTTCCCTTCTTGGTTATAAAAATAATACATACACAATGTGAAATGGAAAGAACATCAAAATAGGATGTGAAAATTCTTAGCAGCCTAATTTCCTCCAGAGGCACCACTGTCGAGTTTGGCCCTAACCTTCTCTAGACTTTTTGCTTGTAAAAATATTTGTATCTGCAATGTCACACACACACACACACACACACACACACACACACACTGGGTTATACTTGACATGCTGTTCCATAACCTGCCTTGTTCTCACCATCACCTTTCCCTGCTAGCACAGAAATCTGCTTCGTTTGACTGACAGCTGATTGCACCCTTTTAGTAGGTGATGTGTTTATCAATTCCCTATTGACCAGCATGGGCATTCTTGTTTTTAAAAGCCAATTTTTTTTTTTCTTAATTACCTTTCTGTTTGGTACAGTATGAGGATCTAGGGTCAGGACTTTTATCTAAAATAAATAAAGAGCTCTTACAACTCAATGGTAAAAAAACAAATAATCCAACTTAAAAATCAACAAATATCTGAATAGACATTTCTTCAGAGAAGATGTCCAAAGGGTTCATAAACACATGAGAAGATGCTCAACATCATTAGTTGTTCAGTTCAGTCGCTCAGTCGTGTCTGACTCTTTGCAACCCCATGAATCGCAGCATGCCAGGCCTCCCTGTCCATCACCAACTCCCAGAGTTCACCCCAAACCCATGTCCATCGAGTCGGTGATGCCATCCAGCCATCTCAGCCTGTGTCATCCCCTTCTCCTCCTGCCCCCAATCCCTCCCAGCATCAGAGTCTTTTCCAATGAGTCAAACTCTTCGCATGAGGTGGCCAAAGTATTGGAATTTCAGCTTTGGCACCAGTCCTTCCAATGAACAACCAGGGCTGATCTCCTTCAGAATGGACTGGTTGGATCTCCTTGCAGTCCAAGGGACTCTCAAGAGTCTTCTCCAATACCACAGTTCAAAAGCATCAGTTCTTCAGTGCTCAGCTTTCTTCACAGTCCAACTCTCACATCCATACATGACCATTGGAAAAACCATAGACTTGACCAGACAGACCTTTGTTGGCAAAGTAATGTCTCTCCTTTTGAATATGTTATCTAGATTGGTCATAATTTTCCTTCCAAGGAGTAAGCGTCTTTTAATTTCATGGCTGCAATCACCATCTGCAGTGATTTTGGAGCCCCCAAAATTAGTCATTGGGAATATGCAAATCAAAACCTAAATGAAATATTACTTTGACGTCAAGACTCAGAAAGATGAATAATAAAAAGTGCTGGTGAGGCCACGGAGAAATCAAAATGCTTATGCATTGCTTGTGAGCATATAAAATTTTCTAGCCACTCTGGAAAACAGTTTGATGTTCCTCAAAATCTTAAACATGAAGTTGCCATTAAGGCTAGCAACTCTTACACAAATGTAAAGTAGTAAAATATTATTTACAGGTAATCTGTGATAAATTAAGCTACACATTGTAAATCCTAGAGAAACCACTGAAAATAACAAAATGAAGAATTACGTCTAATCCATCAATAGTGGAGGTAGAGTGAAATCATTTGGGAGGAAAAACTCAATCCAAAAGAAGGTAAGGAGGGGACAAAGAAAAAATAAATAGAAAGGAGGCCAGTTTAAATCTAACTATATTGATAATTAAGTTGAATATAAGTGGCCTAAACTTTCAATTGAATGGCAGAGTTTGTCAGATTAGATAAGAGAGCAATGCCAAGATGTACATGTTCCTTGTCTTGTAACTCTAAATCTTCCCTTCATTACCCTGCTTGTGATACTGTAACCATTGTTTCTTGTCACCTGCAATTATATTAACCTTTATTAGCAGAGGGGCTCCCCTGGTGGCTCAGACATTAAAGAATCTGCCTGCAGTGCAGGAGACCCGGGTTCTATCCCAGGTCAGGAAGATACCCTGGAGAAGGAAATGGCAATTCATTTCAGTATTCTTGCCTGGAGAATCTCATGGGTCTGAGGAGCCTGGCGGGCTACAGTCCATTGGGTGGGAAAGAATGGAACATGACCGAGCAACACACACACGCTATCAGTAGAGGGCACTAGAGAGACACTTTGTTAGGTAAACCCATGTGTGGTTAACTTTTTGTCTTAAACTTTCCTTGTTAGAATCACTGTGTTGTTTCTATATTCTGTCTGGACCCTGACCAACGCATTGAACCGGCGGTGATCCTAGGAGATAACCCTACAAAGGTGGTAGTCAGAGATGTGTTTAGCTGTGCCCCAGGCTTGAAGGCGCGGCTGAGCAATAGGAAGCGGAATGATGGGGATGCGTGGCATGCGGTTAAGTGACGAGAGAGGCACGTGCCTTGGGAAGCCAGGTGGCTGCACACGCGGCGGTTATGGTAGTGTCCACGACCAGCAAGGGACCACACTGTGCGGGGAATTATTCTGAGCACGCTTGACTGTTTACCAAAAGAAAATGACAAACACGTCCTCTAATTCTCGGCTTATGTTAAGGTCCGAGAACCAGAAAGCTTCCATGACAACTCGAAGACATCTTTCATTTCTCATAGAAATGGACTGACATCACTTAAAATCAAACAAAAACTGAGTTGTGTGGTCAGCTGAATTACAGTATCGTTTGAATTCACAGTCTCACCAGGCTTTCACGTGAAGGGCCTCAGTGGAAGGGAACTGGATCCTGAAGTCTGTGATGGGGACATCTGTTTGGGCCCAAATGAAACTAACAACTTGAACCTTCCAGTTGCTCCATTCCTCCCTTGCCTGTGCAAGTAGCCCGCCCTTCTGTGTCTGAGAACAGACTTCACCACGGATGGGTGGTTTGAAGGTAATACCCAAGACCAACCAAGACTTCCATCACCAGGTCAAATCTCAGCATTTTCCAGAAGGACAGGACTTCAGAGAAACAGCTTGCACACCCAAAGAATTCTGAGACTTTATATCACATATTTTTAAGCAGATTTATTGTGATATTGCTCATGTGTCATACAATTTATCCACCTGAAGTATATAATTCAATGTTTTTCCAGTATATTCGCAGATATATGGAGGCATCAGAACACTCAGCATGGAACCAAGACTTTTTCTACTCACCCTATTCCAGTGGACTTCAGACACAGATCTGACTTGTGGCCTCCAGAAGCTGTTCACTGAGAAATTTTCTCCTGTCTGGGCCCACCCAAGCCACCAGTCCCCACAAAGCTTGGCTGAACAGGCTGACCTACCCATCACCCAAGAGCGTTCACCTAGAAACTCAAGTGAAGCGTCTTTTACAGGCGGAGGGTCTTACTCCAGCTTCCCAGAGCAAACAGTGAATAGTGTTTCGCAAGTCAACCGTGACTCCAGTGGTCTGGTGGCCTCCCTTTTCAGCCTTGCCCCCTCTCGCCTACAGTCAAATTCTCAAACTTTAGTGTAATTGTTATCTGAAAATTAAGAGACCTAGATTCCATCCTCAGAGACTGGTATTCCACAGGTCTCAGCCGTGGCCTGGGAATCTGCCTGTTTTCTCAGCAACCCCATGATTCCTAGGAGAAGCATTGCTTTAGACCTTAACAGACCTTGGGAATACTGATTGACATTCCATTACATGGAGCAACATTCTATAAAGCCTAGCAGTGTGTTAAATTCTCCCACATCCTCATACATGCTACACGAAAGAAGTCAGACACAAAAAGCAAATCTTGTAGGATTCTGTTTCCGCCAAGTTCTAGAACAGGTAAAAGGTATCAACAGAGACAGAATCACTGGGTTCCTGGGAGCAGGCACAGAGGCAGTTTTCTGGAAAGGTGGAAGCTTTCCATCTCTTCGTGGAGATACGCTCTTTAATTTAATTTGGTGGCGATTACTCAGTGTATGAATTTGTCGAGTCATTGATCCGTACATTTAAAATGTGTGAATTTTATTGCAGGTAAATTACACTTCAATGAAGTCATATTTTTAGCTTTTATAATTTTTAGTCTCTAAATTATGAAAGCATTATAACATATTTACAAGACACTTGGAGAATACAAAGTTACACATAGTTCTGCTATATATTACAATATTTTAAATTAGATAAATCAAGATTTTTTTTAGTTGGAGTTTTAATATCAAACTCTCAAAAATTAATAGAATAAATAAAAAGGAGGAGGATATAGTAGACCTGAAAAGCACTACGGACCAATTCAACATAGGTAAGATTTATATAATTTTCACACAACAGCAGAATACTAATTCTATTCAAGTTCCCATAGACTATAAGCCAGGAGGCACTGGAACATATCCAGGGATATAAAACAAGGCACAAAAATTTCATGGTTTAAAGGTTCAGTGAAGTCAGTGTGAAAAGCTCTCTTGTGTTGTCTCAGAAAACTGCTATTTCAGATATTTAAACGCATTGTGTTTACGTGACGTCCACACACGATTCCATCTGTGAGAGCAGGTGCATGACTCACTGTTCCCTTCGTGCATTAGGCACTATGCGTCAGCAACAAGTCAGTGTCCTAATTTGTCTGTTGCGTAGGCTCTGCTTTGTATAGTAAGACCAATTCGGGCCCTTGTGCAAGAGTTCTAGGAAAAGAAATATAGGAACAGTCCCACCTTTGGGAAATTCTGTTTTTAGGGAATTCCTGAATACTTTCTTCCCCTACACCACACTAGACTCCTCTGCATGGGAGGGACATGCACGCACACACACGCACGCACACACATGCACGTTTCCTCTTTGTCAAAAGGAAATGCTCTGCGAACTGAACACATGCCCCACAGGCTCTGTGACCCTGCGACCCCTCAGAGGTCACCAGGGGTCCAGTGGTCACACCTCAAGGGGCTGGCCCTCACACTTGTCAACAACACCACTGCCTCCTAGAATCCCCAGAGGTCAAGAGGAAACCACAGGGACGGAAATCATGGCTTTGACCTAAGAAATTCAAAGAATGTGTGTGATCTGAAGACAAAGGAGTCTGTGGAAACGCCTCCCACGGAAAGCCCTCTGGTCTGTCAGGTCCAGCGTTCTAGCCCCTGCTCTGCCAACTGACTCAGAAAGTCACCTTGGCAACCATGGCCCCTCTGCCAGCCTGTTTACGCATCTGTAAAATGCTGGATGGACTGACCAATGACTGTTATTGATGCTTGGCTCAAGATCCCACTCTTCAAATGAGATCCCTTTTAGAAAACATAAGAGGGTATCTATGATTGAAAGACCACCTGATGCGAAGAGCCCAGTCTTTGGATAAGACCCTGATGCTGGGAAAGATTGAGGGCAGGAGGAGAAGGGGTTGACAGAGGATGAGACGGTTGGATGGTATCACCAACTCAATGGACATCAGTTTGAGTGAGGTGAAGTCGCTCAGTCGTGTCCGACTCTTTCCGACCCCATGGACTGTAGCCTACCAGGTTCCTCCGTCCATGGGATTCTCCAGGCAAGAGTACTGGAGTGGGTTGCCATTTCCTTCTCCAGAGGATCTTCTCGACCCAGGGATCGAACCCAGGTCTCCCACATTGGAGGCAGACGCTTTAACCTCTGAGCCACCGGGAAGCCGTGAGTTTGAGTAAACTCCAGGAGAAAGTGAAGGACAGGGAAGCTTGGCGTGCTGCAGTCCATGGGGTTGCAGAGTCGGACACGACTTAGCGGCTGAACGATGGAAGGGAGGGTCAGGGGCCACGCTCCCGTCGGAGGACACTTCAGGGCTCTTTGACAGCTGCTTGAGAACCACTAGATGAGCTGACTTCCCCCACCCATGTAGCTGAACTGACTTCACAGAAACTCTCCATGACTCTAATGACCCAAGCCCTGTACTTATTTTTTGCTTTTAGTTGCTAAGTCATGCCCGCCAGGCTCCTCTGTCCATGCGATTATCCTAGCAAGAATACTGGAATGGGTTGCCATTTCCTTCCACAGAGGATTTTCCCAGCCCAGGAACTGAACCCAAGTCTCCTGCATTGCCAGGCGGATTATTTGCCGCTGAGCCACTATAGAAAGTCCAGCCACAGTGAGCTGAGAATGACTGCAAGGACCTGGGACCACACGCCATCGCACTCCGGGAACTCCAAGGTGAGGCAATGCTAATCATCATGTGATTCTTCTATTATTCAGACAGTCCTCCCCTGGCTGTTTAAGGGAAGTTCTTGCTCTCCTCCCACCCCTCAATCTGCCTTCCCATGCCAATTTAGAAACCCTTGTAACTCCAAATTTAAATGGCACAGAGGGAAGTCAAGTCCACATCTAGTCCGACGTAATCAGAACTCCTTCTTTTCTAAGACCCAGAAACACCAGAAACGGGGCCCTTGCCCCTCCAGACCACATGCCAGGGCCCGTGCTGTGTACTTTCCACAGATCACGTCCAACTTTCACCACCCTGTGCGCTGGGCACCGTTACCCATTACTCTGCTGAGCAGAACTGAGGCTCAGTCACCCAGAGGCACACCAGGGCGCTCAGGTGGGCTGTGGGTGCTGAGACAGTTTGAGCCTGTTTCCTCTCCTGTCGAACAGGATGACAAGAATACCCTCAGAGGTTGCTGGTGGACTCCAAGTCCACGTAAAGGCCCTGCTCAGAGCACGGAGTGACGGCAGTTAACAACAAACGCTGGCTCCAAACACCTGTGTTATAGACAGTGCTTGCTAAAGGCATGGACACGAGACAGTCTTTTTATAGAAAATAGGATTTATTTTCACATCTGAGGTGAACATAAAGAAATTTTCCAAAAGTATATTGTGTACATAATCAATAGATTTAATTTATTAAATATACAGGAAAAACAAATCAAAGCCCACCAGGAAAATACACCTTGACTTCCTTCCAGAGCACATAGCACTTTCAGGTTATTTCTATTTTCAACCTGGGAATTCACATTGACAAGGCACAGCTTGCAGTGGGTCTGTCCCCGGTTCAGCTGCTTCCACCCCCACAGGCTCTCCCCAGATACAAAGAGCAGCAAACCAAGGGGATTCACAGTGGCTAGGATGAAAGGCCTCGGCTGTGGGACCGTCACAAAGGCCTGGAGTGTGCTCCGAAGGCCAAGCTCTGTGCGTCTCTGGCCTGTGCCACCAACTCAGGTCACACCACAGCCTGGAGCAGTTAGTGTCACAGCTTCAGCTCCAGGGAGTCTAGTGAAATTATTCCGATCAGAAAGACAGTATTAAACAGATATGACAGCCCTTTACAGCAACTGGCTTTCCCCTGTGGTCAAAGAAAGGCAGAAACCGCCTTCAAAGCTAACCTATCATCTGTGCCCAAGGCACGGGTGAACTTGAGCCGGGCGGCCACAGGCGATGCCTACAAGGAGCGGTGACGCTGCATCCACGATGGGTGTCCAGAAACGGGCGCTGGGGAAGGGAGGGCACTGGGGAAGCTGCCCGGTGGGTCCTGGGGGCTCTGACATTCCTGAGAGGCCTCCTGGAAGCACACAGGGTCAGCTCAACTGGCCGCAGTCTGTGATGACGATCTTCTTGGATGTCTTCCCACTCTTGGAGCCGAAAGATTCTATTTTCTTCACGACGTCCATGCCCTCTTTCACATGGCCAAACACAACATGTTTGCCATCCAGCCTGGGAGGAGGGGTGAGCCAGGTAAGCAGAAACGAGAGTGCTGCAATGTCACCCGGGGTCACCGTCCTTGGTCATGGAACTATTTACTGAAAACAGCAGTTCTGAAAGGAACTCAGATGGAAAAGCTGGCCCCGCCTCTCACAGGTCCCGTATGGAGCCTTGCTGAGTCCCCCAGCACACGACAGAGGATGGCTCCCTCCCAGGCTGTGTTTTGCCTCACCTGCTGTGCGACCTCGGCCCAGGCCACTCAACGCGAATCCTGGGAACCTCACCTACAAAGAGTGAATTATTCTCATTCTGCACAGGGAGATGATGGAATATTGAACTACTCTGAAGAAATGTCTGTGTAAATGGAATCATTTAAAGTTTGATGTGTGTGTGTGTGTTTTGTTTTGTTTTGTTTTTTGATGTGGACCATTTTTGAAGTCTTTATTGAATTTGTTACAATATTGTTTCTGGGGTTTATTTATAGGTTTTTTTTTTTTGTTTTTATTTTTGACACAAGGCATGTGGGATATGAACTCCCTGACCAGGGATCAAACCCATACCCCCTGCATCAGAAGGCAGACTTTTAACCACTGGAGCACCAGGACAGGCCCTTATGGAACTGCCTTAACAGTCAGGAATTCTGAGGCGAGAGCCCAGATGATATGTGTGGTGAGCCTACTCGAGTCCCAAGCAGCTCTCAGTCTGAGAGAGTCCCGAGAATCTAAAAGGCAGCTCAGTTCAGGGCCACCAACCAAGACTGGTTACACTTTGGGATCCACTAGCGGTTTTCATGGAAGGAGGGCAGGCAGGGCCAGCAACAACCTGCCCACTCCAACATCTGTGTCCCTTCTGGCTCAGAAGCTACCAGTATCTGCTACCACCTGGGTCTCCCTAAAGTCCTTGAAAGTGAAAGTGAAAGTGAAGTCGCTCAGTCGTGTCCGACTCTTCGCGACCCCATGGACTGCAGCCTACCAGGCTCCTCCGTCCATGGGATTTTCCAGGCAAGAGTACTGGAGTGGGGTGCCATTGCCTTCTCCATAAAAAAGTCCTTGGAAACGGGCTTTACTAAGTTTTAGCTCCAGGCCAGCTGTCGTCCCCTCACCCCGCTGAGATGCCTCAGGGTGAGGACACAGGGGACTCTGGGAAGAGAAAACTGATTAGGTAGTGGGAAACTGACCCAGGAAGACACCCCTAAAATACAAGGGCAATGGGAAAGAGGGTTCCAGGGAGGCTGGTGGCTGCCACAGGCTGGTGCTAATGCCTGATGAGAAATCCAGTGTGATATCCAAATGCTGTCTATTGCAGCATTTTCCAAGGTGCAGCCCAAGGTTCAATAAGCTGGTAAACGGCAGGTTAAACCAAGTAAGCAAGCTTCTGCCACAAGCCATCCCGAGGCCTGATAAGTTCTGCAGCATTTCCCCAATGTATTTGGTACAAGAATTCTTTCCTGTGTGTACGTATGTGTGTGCATGTGCATGCTCAGAACACTGAGAAATTCCAGCTACAGCAACAATGGGAAGATAAAAGATAGAGGTGTAAAAGATAAAAGGCAGAGTTGCAAAATAACCCAAATTCTTCCTCAGTCCTTTCAGGGCCTTTCTCCTCTTACACACTCAGCCAGGTGAGGGCTACTGCCCCAGAGCAGAGAGTCTGGCCTCAAATTATCCTCCCCGTCCAGCTCAAGGCCACCCCCCGCTACCCCAAGGGCCTGGACCAGGGGCCAGCAACTCACCAGTCTGTCTTTATGGTGCAAATGAAGAACTGGGAGCCGTTGGTGTTGGGGCCTGCATTGGCCATCGATAGGACACCTGCAAAAACAAGCAGGATGAGCAGGCTGCCCCAGGAGCATCTCACTTGGGGGCTGTTCAAGAATGGAGGACGCAAACCACAGGAAGGATGCTTGAGGCTGCAGATATTTGGGGCTCAGAAGAGGAGAGCCAAGCCCAGAGCGCATAGCCACCCAGGGCCTGTCCGCCTGGACGACACAGGAGGGAAGGGCCTCCTGGAAGCTCTCAGTGCTAGGGTAGGGGCAGGACCTCCAGCCCTGAACTCTAGCTTTTTCCACATCGCATGTTGGGTCCTAAAGGTAACACAAAGCTAGGGCTTTGCTTAATGGTTCTCAAAGAATGATGGTCAAAGAAAGGCTTGTTTTTGAAACTGAGAGCTCAGGATGAAAAATCCTCTGGGACAATCCAGTAAGCCCACCCATCACCTGGAAGGAAGGAAGATGTGTCCCTAGATGTGGAGCCATCGGTTGCAGCCTCCAGGCCTGCTGGGATGGCAGCGCCAGGTTCACAGCTCAGGGCACATGCCCAGGTGGGGACTGACACCCTTCCTCACCCGGCCCCTCATGCTTCAGCTTGAAGTTCTCGTCAGGAAAGCGGCTTCCATAGATGGACTTTCCCCCGTGCCGTTGTGGTTGGTGAAGTCACCGGCCTGTGAACACGGAGCGCTGGCTGAGTGTCACCACTAGAGCTGGCAGAGGGGTGCTTTCCCAGGCTGGGACACAGCCCCCAGCGCCCCCAGGGCCCACCCAGCTGGGAGCCCTCATCCAAAGGGGTCAGAAAGCACCCAATGATAGAAGAGCTAATATAATGCTAAGGAGCATGAGCAACAACAAAATAAAGGTTTAATACTTTCTGCCCCAATAACTACTCTGGTTTCTGAATGATTCATTTTTGTCTGAGTGAGATTTTAAATGATCCTTAAAAATTCTTGGCCATTTCAAGCTGCTTCTTATGTGACCTAGAATTTTCTCCCCACAACTCTTGGAGGGTAAACAAGGAGGAGGCCAGGAGTCCTTGCTCCCCAGTATGGTCTGTGGGTAGCTGGCACAGAGCCAGGTCCCTCCACTGAGCCCCAGTTCCTGTCCCAGCATCTCCCTTTCTCCCAGCCCAGGACAAAGTCCACCCAGGGCTGGTGGTCTTCCTCACGGCTTGCCTGAGGCTTCCACAAGGAGCCACAGACAGAAGCGCCCAGGGTCTGCCAGCCCCAGCCCCCAGCCCCCATCATATTGCTCTTTTCCTGAGATGACCTCCTCGGGTGAGAGGGATGACCTGACCAGCCCTGCTTTTGAAGCATCCACAAATGCCAATAAGATGTTCCCAGAGAGGACCGGGCCTCCCGGGGCCTGGTCCCACCATCGCATGCTTCCAAGAGCCCACCAGCTTTGGAGTCCCTGCCCTTGCCTGCTGTTGTGAGAGTAAGATCCTAGCCCAGCTTGGACATCCTCTTCAGCTCCTGCTCCTTCTACAGCCTCAGGCAGAGCTGGGGCCTCTGCATCTGAGAGTCACGGGCTGTGGCCAGGCCTGTCCCACAGCCACAACCCCCGCCAGCCACTGCATTCCTCATGTTCAACACGTCAGCAGGCCCAGCCCCAACCCATGGCACTCACCATGATGTGATGACAGCCACCAGGTCAGGGTAGAGGGAACTGGGGGCAGAAATCCCAGCCGAAATGACTTCAAAGAGGTTGTGACAGCCATGCTCCTGCCTCTAGGCCTGCTGGCCTCAGACAAGAGCCCCTGTCTTAGCAGGGTCTGACCTAACACAGGACAACCCTTAGCATGCCTCAGGCCCTGGCGCCGGCAGAAATTCTCACCTGCCACACCTACCCACAAAACTTCTAACACAGCAAAGCTAATGCTTCTGAAAAGAGGCCGAATGTATGACAAAAGAGCAAATGCATTTACCCGAGAAAGATGCCCTATGCTGGAGAGAGGCTGCAAGTCTGGACCTGCCTGTTCTTGTCTGTGCCTGGCCTCCCTCCTTCTCCCCTTCCTCCTTATCTCCTATGCCGAGTGCTCGGTGGGACACACTGGGGGCTGTGGGCAGAGACCGAATGCGCTGTTACTCCAAAGCCGCCAGCACATCCACACCCCGATGCCATTCTCCCTTCGCCGCTCCACTCTCCCAGCCCTGCCAGGCAGGGCCAACCTGGCGCTTGTCCCGTTGCTTAGCTCCTGGGGCAGGGAAGGGACTATGACTGCCAAGACAAGCTCCAGACTCTCAGAAGGAGAGGACAGGCTGAGCGAATGGCCATGGTTGCCGTCCTTCCAGTACTCTCCAGGCACAAGCACACTGGCTAATCCCCGTGACATTCTCCAAGGTGGCCCCGTCACTATGCCACTTACAGAAGAAGAAGTCGAGGCAGGAAGAGGCCCACCGTACCTGGCACATGAAGGACGGAATCACTCTGTGGAATGTGGACCCTTTGTATCCGAAGCCCTTCTCCCGGTGCACAGGGCTCGGAAGTTCTCTGGAGTGGGGGGGGGGTGGTGGTTGGGGAGCGGGGGGTGAAGGAAAAAGCAGGTCAGCAGGGCCAGGCCTCAGTGCAGGGGCCACAGCTGGCTCCAGCCGGCGCCCTCTCTACCCACCCACCCCCGGACATGGAAAGACCTCTGCTCCGGGGTCTCTGCTGACTGTGTGACCTGGGACAAGCCATCCTGTGCCCTGGCCTCAGCATCTGAGCACTGTGGCAGGAGCAGCACCAGGTCAGCGGGGCAGGGAGTCCAAGTGAGTCCACCCTCCACCAGGAGGATCAGAGAGGGTCAGAGGTGTTCCAAGGTCCCCAGCAGCGGAGCACATGTGGTGGTGTACTCCCATCTGGCCATAGGTCTCCGCCCTGACTCCTCTCACCATCCCGCTCACCTCGCCATGCCCCTCAGAAAGCCCCGGTCCCCGTCTCACCTGCTGTCTTTGGGACAACATCTGCCTTCAGCTGCGGGGAAAGGAGAGGGAAGACAGGCTCAGTCCAGGGGCAGGAGAAGGAAGGACCCAACCCCCTACACGGTCCAGGAGCCAGGGAAAGCACCATTCCTGCCATTCTCAATCCCCCGTGGGAGGCCACCTAAGCAATCATTTCTGCCAGCTGCTTCCTGAACTGCAGTTTGGGAGGGGCAGCCTTGATTTCCCAATCTGTCCAAAGAGATGACAACACCACCCTGGCCTTCTTCTGGGGAAGAACTGGCAGAGCTGCTTCAGCTGGGCCCAAAGCATCAGAGACCCAGGGCCTGGAGAGGGGGGCCCCCGGAGGGAGCCAGTCCAAGCTCCCCAGTAGGCAGGTGGGAAACTGAGGCTCAGAGAGAGGCAGGAGGGTGGGGGAAAGGGAAGGCTGGAGCCCCAACCAAGCCTGCCTCTTGCCTCCCAGATGCATGAGCCGCCGTGGTGCCAAATCTTTAAAATAAACGGGTGCTCTCCATTTTCCGGAAGAGGAAACCGAGGTTTAACTGAGACCCCTTAGTTTAAAACAGGCTTGAAGGCTACACCCAGGCTTCCCCTCTGTTACTTTCTGGACCGTGTAGGTTTCTTGCTTTGTCTTTCAAAAGGCCCACAGAGCTGGGGCAGGCACTGTGTCACCCTGGGAGGGTGGCTGGGGTTGGAGTAGGGGCGAAGAGCTCTGAGCAGTGCCCTGACCCCAAGAGGTCTATGCCACATCGGTCTGGTGGCTGGAGCCTAAGGCCAGGCCAGCCCGAACTGCTGGGAGAGGAGGCGGCCCAAAACCACCTAAGCTCTCCGGACAGCGGGGGGGCGGGCCTGGGGCCGGCTCCGCCTTCTGCAAGGGCCACCACGTGAGCTCCCCCACCGCCCGCCGCTCAGACCCCCGATCCCCCTGACACCCACCTCGAAGCTTGGGCCTAGGCGCCCACCCGGTTAAGTCTCGGAGCCCCTCCGCGGCCGGCCAGCGGGGCGGACCCTCCTAGCCTACGATCTGACCTTGAGCTTTCTCCTCCACACGCGCCTTCCCTCCCGCCTCCACTAGTCCAAAGATCCGAAGGGGAGGCCTGGAGAGACCAGTCTGACGCCCCTTCTTAGGGAAGGGGAAACTGAGGCCCAGAGCCCGGGGGCAGGAAGCAAGGTCACCCAGCGAGCTAGGCACAGCGCCGGCCTGGGGTCCAAGGCTCTTCCGGGACCGTCCCCCACGCCCAGTCCAGCGCGGTCCGGTCCGGTGGTCTCACCTCCAGCACCACGCGGCCGAGCGGCTGCCCGTCAGCGCCCACGTCCAGGTACACGAGCGGGTTCCCGGAGGAAGAGGACGGGCCGCGGGAGCCGCCGCCGCTGCTGCAAGCGCGGACCGCGGGGAGGCGCAGGTGCGCTGAGCGCGGGCCGGAGAGCAGGCCGAGCAGGCGGGGGCCGCAGCGGAGCGCCAGCATCGTGGGCGCGCGGGTCCGAGCTAGAGATCAACCGGCGAACGGAGGGGACGGAAGGGAGGGTCACTAGTGCCCAGAGGCAGAGTCAGCAACTGCCGCGCACCGCCGCCTTTATTGGCCCAGCCGGCCTCGCGGCCCCGCCTCCGTCCCGCCTCCTCCAAGCTGTTCGCGGGCTCGCCCTGCTGGTCCCAGCTGGCAGCGCACCCCGGCTGGTGGGGCGGTGGGGCCTGAAGTCTGAACACACCCCAGCCAGGGCAGGAGACCTGAGGAACAGAGGCGACTTTGCCAAGGGAGGCCGGTTCTATTTTGTGAGGGTCCCAGTAGATGAAAAGAAGGGGTAAATGCTAAAACGTGGTTAACTCCAAAATAGGAGCCTCCATAGGTTTTTCTTTGAATATAACAGAAGTCTGCCTTTGAGGCTTTTGTGTTCACTGTCCCTTGCCCCGTAGGTCCTGCAAATGGACAGAGAGAGAGAACTGTGGCAACTGAGAGTCAGTCAAAGAAAGTTGGAATCGAGAGGCGGGATTAGAATGAGAGGTGACAGGAGGGGACAGGCAGACACCTCCCATTGTGAACACAGGGCTCCTTGTCCAAGCCTGGGCTTGTCTCCAGATGGTTCTAGAAACCAGGCACTCTTCCATTCTCAGCCTGGGCCTGTCATGCTCTTACCAGACCCCTAGCCCTCCCCCAGGACTGGGTCTGACTCCCCCTCCCTGACCCCCAAACTGATAGTCCTGAATGCCAGCAACCAGGACAGATGGCTGCTAGCTCCCCTCCTGCCCCGAATCCTGCCCCCAAAACTGCATCCGCGGGTAACGTAGCACAGGGGCCAGTCCAAGGAAAAGCGGGAAGGCAAGACAGGATGAGAAGGGGGAACTGAGAGCGAGGAACCACAGAGAGGGGGAATCTACCCCGCATGCTGAGGTGGGCCTCACAGAAGCCTGCGGGCACGGGATGCCCACAGGAAATGAATGACCGGCAGGGGACTTGAGAGAGCATCTGAGCCAACATCTGCAATTCCCCAGATGTATGACTGAGGCTGGGAGAGAGGAAGGCACGGCCCAGAGGTCAGCGAACCGGGAAGTCCCCCACCGCCAGCCAGGGCCAGTCCTCCCAAACTGCTCCGCAGAATAGTGTGTGATTCTAATTTCTCCCCTTCTTGTTTTCCAGGTCTGTTCCAAGAATAAAAGGAACAAGAGTAAGGGGGTTGGTCAGCTATTAAGTGCTGTGCCATGAGCATCGGTGCTGGACAGAGCGTGGATGGTTTTTGCTTAGACAGTGGTGGGCCTCAGCTGCAGGGGCTCAGAGTTCTGAGTGGACAGAGAAGAGGGTGGGATTTGGGCCTTGGAGTCAGATGAACTTAAACTCTAAACTGACCTGCCCCAGACCCTGAAATGACTCTGGCAAGAGTCAGGCAGCAAAATGCTGACCTGAGGAAATTCATGAGGGCAGAGCAGAGGGTCCTAGCCGCATGGGAATGCTAGCTTGGCCCTTTTCGGGAAGTCCACAGTCCTCTTCTCTATTTCTGGCCCAGGAGGAGCCTGGTCACTCAGTGATACCCCAGCTGCCTCCTGGAGCCCAGATGCTCCCCAGGTCCCAGTTCAGGACAAGGCCTCACTCTGTCCTGAGGAATAGCTTCTCCTTTTTGTGATTGTACCTTGAAGTAGAATAGGCTTGCTTAGGAAGCTGGCTCGCTCCCTGCCCTATGTGGGCCCCCAGCACATCTCCCACATCCTCCCCTGTATCCGTGCATACTGCAGATTCCAAAGAGGAAGAGAAGAATCACCTTACATGTGAGTTCCAGGCCCTGGGCTCATATAGCTCTCAGCTAACCAAGTGTATTCTCAGTCCCATATTGTCTCGCAAGCCGGCTCCTGGAGGGACTCCCTCAATGGAATATGAGAGTCCAGCACCAGGGAAGAGCTGCCTTCATCTGTGTAACTGCTTTAAATTCCAAAGCCCTTGCCTAGCCCCTCACCGCAGCCTGAGAAGCAGTTCCATTGCACAGATGGGGAAACAAAGCCCGAAGTGTGAGGCGGGGAGTTGCCCAAGGACAGAGCTGGAAAGAGTCTGACTCCAAAAATCAGAGTTTGCATTTGTCGTGATTATCAAGGAGCTGGTAGTTGGGACAGGGTGGGGAGGGCAAGAGAGACCAACCTTGGACAGATGACACAGCAAGAGAGAAACTAAGGAGTTAGCCAGGCGGCTGTGGAACTCAGGGGACAAGGAAGATGGTTTCTGTCTGGGGGTCAGCCTGGAGACAATTGCATTTGAGGGACAAAGACAAAAAGATGCAGAGAGGAGATTCCAGATGGGGAATTAGCCAAGCCCAGCCCAGAACTGGGAGAGGTCAGGCCACCTTCAAAGAAAGGCTCCAGTGTTAACCATGAGCTGAAAGCCTGGCAGGGCATGAGGCGTGGCGGTCACAGAGAATCCTGAAGGCCAGCTTGAGGTCTCACATTGTTGAATAGCACTGGGAAACCACGGATGGTACTACACTTGATCCCACTCTGTTACACCTTCTATCCTCTCTGGAAAATCAAGCATCATCACTGGCTCTTACCTGAGCCAGAGAAAATTCCACCTGCTCCACAGGCTCAGCTGTGAAATCATTTCTTCCTGTGCTGACCTCAGTCTTCATCAGGAGCAGGGACTGTCCCTGGACTGAGCCATGGGCTGAAACATGCCCAGTCCCCACCCAGGTGAGATGGGGCAGGTGTCACCACTCACCTGGCTCTGAGGCTATTTATAGACTCTGTGTCACCCTCAGAAACAGCAGTTTCTCTCTGCTCAGCCCAAGTGGCTTCTTATCCAGGGTGTTAATGGTTTTCATCACTCAGGGATCCTGTAAAGCCATCTTTAGGCCTCACAGAGCCAAAGAGCAGTCAGATTATGCTGACATCGGGGGTTGCAAGCTCAGATACCTGTCGGGGCCAGGCAGTGGCATCTCAAGGTGAAGCATGCTGGGCAAGGCTATAGGGGGAAAGGAGAGGTGGCACTGTGTCCAGACAGCACAGTTCAAGGGCAGCTCCTGCCCCAGCTGGTCAATTATTATACGTATACAGTGGGTCCAGTGTGGTCAGTCTTCTCATTTTTCAATAAAAACTGAAAACTTTGGGTTTTATGGAAATCTCCCAACTCTTTTTAAAATAAAATTAAACCCTGAATAAGCCCTAAACAGCATATTCACACCCTGGCTGGGGCCTCTGGCCCGTAGTTTGCAAGCTCTGATCTCTACTGTGTAGATGAGAGACCTGAAGTTCAGAGAGGGACAGGAACTTGCTTCTGGTCACACAGCCTCGAAGTACTGGGACTTTGGTCAAACCCTTCTCTTCACACTTACCGGGGCTCTTTCTGCAAGATTCACTCAGCAGACATATTTTCAGGGCTCTGACTAAATGCAGGGTCTGAGCTTTGCCCTGAAGATACAGAATAGCTCCTGTTTCTTCTAGGTGGTCTATGGGGTTACTAATGTCTACATCGCAGAATTGTTCATATTAGGGAGCAGGTGAGGGGCACTGAACATGAGGGCCTCTGTGAATGAATGAATGAGTGAATAAATGCATACTGCCTAACCTAGGCCAGCTGAGGACTCAGTCAAGGTGGGAAGGATGGCTTCCACTGAATGATATGGTGCCCTACGGATATGTACCCTAAGGTGCGCTCCTGTGAGTGGATTTTTTTATGGGTGGATTTAAAAGCATATATATTTATTATTTTTATTTAGTTTTGCTGGGCCTTAGTCTGAGTATGTGGGATCTAGTTCTTCAACCAGGGATCAAACCTTAGCCTCTACCTTTGGAGTGTGGAGTCTTAGCCACTAGACCAGGGAAATCCCTGATAGTTGGATATTTTTATGGGTAGATTTTTACTACTGACCAAGGCTCCCTTTAATAATGTAAGAACACCATCATCACACCAACTGGTGCGTATATTTGGAGGCTCGCTTAAGCATATTCATAAGACCGTGTGTCTTTTGATCCACAACACAACTTGTGAGGTCAGCTGGGCTGGGATGTTATCTCACCTGGTACTGAAGCGACTTAGCAGCAGCAGCAGCAGCAGCGGAGGAGGAAACTAGAGCTGTAAACAGCAAAGTGGCAGACAGCCTAAGGCTGTACCGAGGAGCCAGCCCTTGAGCCAGGGTCGCTGAGTCTGGGCTCTCTCCACTCTGTAAAGCAGTTATGGGGCTAAGACTCCATGCTTCCAATGCAGGGGGCCTGAGTTCAATCCCTAGTTAGGGAACTAGATCTCACATGCTGCAGATAAGACCAGGGTGGCCAAGTAAACAAACAGACACCAAGTTATGATGGCATCTTTCCCTGATCCCACCCCCAGTGAATCAGGCGATCTCTAAGATGGTGCGCAGTGATGCCCCAGGAGTCACAGCCTGGCATTGCCCCCATCTTGGGTGTGGGCTGGACATAACAACTTCCTCCTAGTGAACAGAACAGGGTAAAAGTGATGGGGTGCCTCTTCCAAGATCAGGCAACAAGGAGACTGCTTTCCGCCTTGGGCTCGCTCTCTCCGTCTCTCCTCAGCAGCTGCCCTGTTAACACACTCAGGCAGCCCGTGGAGGCCCCGGAGGTGAGGAACCCAAACTGGCCACTACAGGAGAGGCTTGGACATGCATCTTGTGCAGGCAGCCAGCAGCCATGTGAGCCAGCCTGGACGCGGGTCCTGCAGGCCCCGTAGAGCCTTGGGGTGACTGCCGCCCAGCTGGCGCCTGGATACCACCTCCTGAGAGACCTTGAGCCAGGAGACCCAGCTAAACCATGCCCAGACATCTGACCCACAGGAACCCTGAGACAATAAGATGCTTGTTCCTTTAAGCTCCTCAGTGTTGGGTCACGTGTGATGCAGCACAGATAACTAATAGATAGATGATACCTGTAGCCAGGGCCCTTTAAAACCCAGCTCCTATCCCATCGCTCCACACACAGCTCCATGCAGACTTGCCATCTCAGCAGGCTTGTGTCTTCAGCCACTCTTGGCAGAGACCTCAGGGCCCAGTTGGCGACAGCTGGCCCTGAGAGATGGCCTGTTGGGTCTTGGTGACCATGTGGGCTGGGCTGCTATTGTTGTATCATTCCTCTGAAGGAGAATACGTGGAGCCTGAGAGAGAGGGGAAGGTGTGAGGAAGCCATTGGCAAGAGGGCCTGAGCTAGGGATTAGCCATGGCATTGCAATGGCATCAGGGAAAGGACCGTACTGCTTAATAACTTGGTGCAGGGCTTTACACTAAGCACTTTCTAGACATCACCCCATCCTCAGCAGGAACCTGCTAACTGGGGGATTCACTCTTTACAGATGAAGGAATGGGTGTCCAGAGAGGGTAAGCAATTTCTCCAAGGTCCCTCTAGTGTCAAGTGGAGACTGGCATTCTTCCCCATTCCTCTTGGCTATGTGTCTTCCTTCAGGAACTGGTGGGTTCCAAGTGACACCACTTAGGTGGATCATACCAGATATCATCCCTTTCATGCAGCATTTCTTCTGGGATCATACCAGATATCATCCCTTTCATGCAGCATTTCTTCTGGCTAGCCTGACACCGTGCTTGGTGGTTTTGATGTGCAATCTATCTATCCTTGTGATAACTCCACAAGGGAGAGGCTCCTGTCTGCACGTGGTGAGGACAGCTCCAAGCCAGTGACTTAACCAAAGCCACACAGACGCCAGGTGGCTGAGCAGGACTTGCCCAGGTCTGGCTGGCTCCAAAGCTTGCATTGTCCCAGCCTCTGGCTGGGTCTTCTTGCCCTAGAGAATCTACCATTGGTTTTCAGCCCTGCTGGAGATGGTGTCCACTTGCACAGATGAGCGACGTATAAACACACAGTATACAGCTATTCACACAAAGTCAACAAGAAAAGGAGCCCTCAGCAGGACTCAAGAGCTTCCCGAGCAAGCTCAGGCCAGCCATCGTGCACACCCACTCCCACCTGTGTTGACCAGCCCTGGTTGGTATTGTTATCCTAAGGACAGGGCCTCATTGCCACATTCCCTAAAAGTGGGACTTGAGCCTCTGCCAAGACTAAGGAGCTGCTTGGGCCAACCTCATCTGAGCTCTGGGCTCTACTCTGTGGCTGCCAGGAGGCAAAGAGCCTGCAGTTCTGCATCCCCAGCCCCTCTTTCGGTTTGTTTGTTTCTCCCATTGACCTCTGTGATTTTCTTGAATCTATTGGCTTTACCCTCAGTCTCTACTTATTAACATTTATATCTCTTCCTCTTCCATTTATATCTCTTCCTCTTCCAGTTGAATAAATTCCCTTCGAATTAACATTGCCTACCCTCTACATAATCAAGATTGCCCACCAGTGACGGCAAGTGGTGTTTTTTCTTCCAATTAAAATAAGCGCTACAGTCTTAGATGCTTGATAACAGTAAGAATAGCTATCATTTACTGCACACTCAATATAATTGCACATGGTAAGAATTTACATTCTTTCTTCCTATTTTGGCTGCGCCATGTGGCTTGTGGGATCTTAGCTCCTTGACCAGGGATTGAACCTGGGCCTTTGACAAGGAGAGCATGAAGTCCTAACCACTGGACTGCCAAAGAATGCCCTATATTACTTCTTAATCCTCCATGGCCCTTAAGAACAGATACTAGTGTTAACTGATCTTTATGAAGCAATTATAAAGAGCTCCTCTTTGGAGGTCTCCAAAACTAACAGAGGTTATATAAGCTGTCTGACGTTACAGGGTCTTTCTCGCATGAAGTGACTAAGCCTGTATTTGACCTGACTTGGCCTAATCCCAGAATTAATCTCCATTGTCCCTGAATTTTTAGTACAAAAGGTCAGCAGATACTAGTCAGACTGGAAGAGGCCTCAACTTATGAGCTTGGACAATTGATTGACTCTCAGGCTGTGCTCCTAAGACTGCATGTCAGTATCACAGGGCTGTCCCTGGCCTAGTTTCAATCCCTGGCTGGGGAACTAAGATCCCACAAGTCATGTGGGATGGCCAAAAATAAAGAAAGAAAGTATATGAGCAGTTCAACAGTTTATTATAAAATAGGTTTAGTGTTAGATGAATTTCCTCAACTGTAGTCCAGTGTAAGTGATCTGCTTTTGTTTAAGGTAGGCTAGGTTAAGCTATGATGCTTGGTACGTTATGTGTATTAAATGCATTTTTGACTTAGGATTTTCAACCTAAGATGTGTTTATGGGGATGTAACCCTATTACAAGTTGAGTCTGACCCTCTGAAAGTTGTTGTGAGGTCTGATGAGATGCTGCAGGTCGAGCCCTTGACAGCATGCCTGGCACGAAGAGAGGGTGGAAATGACTTTCTTTTCAGCCCGGATCTGCCTCTCAATCATCCCAGCCATAGCGCCCACAAGGGGCTGACTTCAGGGGGTATCTGTCACCCCTAAGCTCTGAGCAAACAATGAACAGAAGGGCCAGCCTTGGGCTCTCTCTGCCTAGTGAGGGATCAGAGATACTGGTCCAGTCACCCCTGAGCCAGACCTGGCAGAGTCACCCTGAGGGCCAGGCTCAGAAGAGAGGAGGGGGAGGGAGAGAGAGGAGTCCGCGTGGCGGCAGGTGTGTGTCTGGGGAGGGTCCCACGGCCAAGGCTCAGGGGCTGCTCACCCTCGCATCCTCGATTCTTGCTTCAGTGGCATCAGGCACTGTGGCTGGACTGCCACGTACTTCCTGGTGCTTCCCCAGCCCCACAGGCCACTGTCTAGGACACCTTGTTTGCTGAAGCCCCCTGCCCAGCGTGGCACCAGCCTGGCCCGCTCAGCTGTTCCTCTCCCCAGAGCTGTCCCCACAAGCCATCTCCTTCGACACAGGGCCAGTGTCATTGGGAGGGCAGGTGCTATGCAGTCAGGACGGCAGCCAGGCCCGCGTGGATGCTGGGCGGTCAGATCACAGAGGGGTGACCGAGGCCGGGCTGGCTGGGGCCAAGGCCAACAAGCTCTTCTTTGTTTTTGTTGGTTTTGAGCCACTTCCCCAGAAAGAGGTCAGGGAGGGAGCCAGTCAGATGCTTGGCCTGGGGAGATGAGATATATTTGCCAAGTCAGTGGTTAGAGGTTAGATGAAGCCCCCAGAAGAGGGGTGCAGTTTCTCCACCCTCCTCACTACTGGCCCAAGGCCCCAGCGCAACTGGAGACCAGCAGCAGAGAGCTGGAATCCACTCCTTTCAGCAGGAAGGAGACCACCCTTCTACACGACAGCTTGTACCCCCAGCCCCAGTCCCCATTTCCTTCTTGGTCAGCTCCGTCAGATGGTTGAACTCCTGCTTGGGTCCACTGCTTACCTCTCTGCTGCCAGGTTGGGCCACCTACTGGTCCCACAGGGCCAGCCTTCAAAAATCCATGTGGGCTAGTCAGCCCTGGTGAAGGTGTCTCCTTCTGACCACCCCCACCCCCAACAGGGGGACACTTCCTCTGAGTACAAGCTGGTCACAAGCAGGATTTAAGCCAAGGGTAGGCCAGGGCTGTTGACCATCTCAGGCCTTATCAATAAAGGCCAAGTACCTAAAATGTGAGAAGTGAGAATCACCTTTGCTATTTGTAGCTCATATTTGTAGGAACAGGACTATCTACAGATATTAGAAGAGATTGGATATTAGAAGAAGTCACGGAACAAAGACAGATCAATGGGAGTTTCAGAGAGGAATGAATGAAAGCTAGATTTTAGAACGGTAGGAGGATGGACAGAAACTTGTCAAGGACTTCATGTAGGCTGTATTTTTCCCACGAGATCATAAGCTCCTTGGGGGTCTTGTTCAACTCTAACTCCATCACCATCCCATCCTATCCTGTAACTACGTGTCATTACTCGCTCATGGTAATGGCAGTAAATATGGGCAAAATCAATGGATGGATAGATGGATGGACAAGGGAGTGAGTGGGTGGGTGGATGGATAGGTGGGGGGCAAACTGATAAACAGCTGACTTCACAGACAGCGTTGGGTGAGTAATAACTGTCTGAATCCTGCCCTGGGAGGAGGCCAGAATGGAAGTTGCATGACCCTTGCCAGCACAAAACCTGGGCTTCTCAGCGATTTCTTAGAGGATGTAAAAAGCACTAAACGTAAGAGAAAAGATGGATAGCTTAGACTTCACTAACATTAGTAACTTCTGTTCAACAAAAGACATCAGTAAGAAAATGCAGTAAAGAAGTGAAGCCATACCTATATGAGATGATGGACATTCACTAAACTTACTGTGGTCATCATTTCATGATGTAGGTAAGTCACATCATTATGCCGTACATCTTGAACATACACAGTGCTCTGTGTCTCTTACACCTCAATAAAACGGGAAGAAGAAAAACAACGGAATTCAAAGAGAGGTAAAGAAGTGAAGCCATGGACTGGGAGAAGATACTCACAGTGCATACATCTGACAAAAGTTCATGTTCAGTGGCATTAAGAACTCCTATAAATCAATGCAAAAAGGCAAACAGGCCAATAAACAGTGGTCAAAAGACTTGACTAGGTATTTCACACACAAAAGCATATCCACATAACCCATAAGCATATGAAAAGCTTATCAATAAGTCATTAAGGGAAAGCAAATGTTTTAACCAGTCCATCATAAAGGAAATCAGTCCTGAATATTCACTGGAAGGACTGATGCTGAAGCTGAAACTCCAATTCTTTGGCTACCTGATGCGAAGAACTGGCTCATTTGAAAAGACCCTGATGCTGGGCAAGATTGAGGGCAGGAAGAGAAGGGGACAACAGAGGATGAGATGGTTGGATGGCATCACCGACTTGATGGGCATGAATTTGAGTAAACTTTGGGAGTTGGTGATGGACAGGAAAGCCTGGCGTGCTGCAGTCCATGGGGCTGCAGAGAGTCGAACACGACTGAGTGACTGAACTGAACTGAACTGAAATGTTTTAAAGCCCTAGTGAGATAGCATTATATAGCCATTTGGACGGCTAGAATTAACAGGGTGAGGATGTGGCATAGCTGGAACTTTCATGCATTGTTAGTGGGAATATAAATGGGTACAATCATTTCAGGAAACTGTTTGGCAATTATCTACTAAAGTTAAAAATATGCTAGCCTATGACTCAAGAGAAACTCCACTTCTAGGCTTATATTCAAGATAAATGAGAATGTCCATCTGTACAAATACCTTATGTGAACATTTATAAGAGCCCCAAATTCAAAACAACCCCAATGCCCGTTAACAGTGAAATAGATAGCCACATTGTGGTACATCCATACAATGGAGTACCGCCCAGCAATAAAAAAGAGCCAACCGCTGATACATACTGCTTCATCGGTGAATCTCACAGACATATTGAGCCAGAGTGTCTACCAGATGATTCTATCTTTAGGAAGTACAAAGAAGGTAAAACTCATCTAAAGTCAGAGAAATCAGCAGTTATGTTTGGGGTCAGGTGAGAGGAAAGGTGATGCAAGGAGCCTTCTGGAATTCTGGAAATGTTCTATATCTTGATCTGGGTGGTAGCTATGTGTACAGTTCCTTGAACTCTACACTGCTAGCATATGCAGTCATTATATTATTATGGTATGCCTCAATAATGGGCTTCCCTAGTAACTCCAATGGTAAAGAACCTGCCTGCAATGCAGGAGATCCGGCTTTGATCCTCGGGTTGGGAAGATACCCTGGAGAAGGGAATGGCTATCTACTCCAGTATTCTTTCCTGGAGAATTCCATGGACAGAGGAGTCTGGCAGGCTACAGTCCATGGGGTTGCAAAGAGTTGGACATGACTGAGCAACTAACACACGTTCTATATCTCAATAAAACATGTATCCAAGTTTAGAAAGTGTATCCAAGTTTTCTTTGTTCAGGAATAATTCATGCACCAATAATTCAGTGGACTTGGGAAAGGGAGAAACCAAGAGGAAACCCCATCAGGGCCCTTCAGAGGTGCTCAGTTCTTGGGACTCAGTGGAAGGCATCTCAGAGGAACTTTTGACCAGTGATTGAGTCCTTGCTGAGGCCGATGACAGGGAGAGAATACGCCTAAGGGAAGTTCCAGGGGCGGGGTTTATGATGACAGAGTGACACATGACAGGGACTGTCCTGCCGGCTCCCTCCCCAGGCCACCGTGTGCTTCATCTGCTGAGGCCCACAGAGGGGAGCTGGCCGAGGTTTTATGCTTCCCTGCCCTCCTGTGCCATGTTTTGAGGGGAAGGGTAATGCTTCAGCAGCTTCCCATCCACCCTCTCTGGGAGGGAAGCGTCTGTGTTGGCCACTGGACCAGCAACTGCCCACCCAGCTGAGGTCAGAGTCACGTGGGAGGAGGCGGGAGAAAAGCAGGCCTCGGGCTCCTCCCCTGCCCTCCCAGACCTTGGTTGTCTCCCTGGTTACACGGGGAGGTTGGGCTACCCCCTCCCAAGTGGCTCCTGCTGGAGGTTCTAATGGTTCCCCGGGCGCCCCACACCACTCATGAGTCGAGGTGGCCCACCCAGCCTGCAGTCTCCTCCCACAGCCTAGCAGGCACATCTGGAAAGCCCCAGGGCGCCACTCCGCTGATCTCACGGGGCCCAGGTTATCTTGGCTTCTTCTCCCATAAGTCATGGAGCATCACAAGACAGTGACGCGGGTGACAGCTGGAAGCCCAAGGGATGGAGTGGGAACAGGCTGGTGGCTAAAGCACCAGAGGTCAGAGAAAGGGACCCACGAGCCACGCTCGGCCCTCCCCACTGCCCGCCTCCTGACAACCAGGAGTGCCCTCGCCACCTCCTCAGCATCCCTTGTGCCCATTCTGCCGCTCCTGCCCCAGCTTAGGGGCTGGAGGATGCCTCTCCCCGTGCTCCAGCCTGAGCCCTCTGTCAGACTTCCTCAGTCCTTCCAGGAGGTGCTTCCCACCCCACCTCCAACTTTATTCAAGTTTGAAGAGTTTTGACAAATGTTTATCTCTATACAACCAACACCCCAATCAAGGTATAGAATGTTTCCATCATCCTGGGACATTCCCTTGTACTCCCTTTCAATCAGCCACCCCGCACCCAAAACAATCTGTGTTCTGGTGAGTTTTGCAAGTTCTTGAATTTCACACACAGTGGAATTTCGTAGTAATTAATCATACACAACATATTCCTTTACATCTGGCTTCTTTTATACAACATAACGCTTTGCCCGCATCCATCTTATTCATCTATTTACGTGGCTGCATCGGGTCTTAGTTGCAGCATGTGGGGCCTTTGTTGTGGTGTGTGGATCCTACATTGCGCTGCATGGGGCCTAGTTGCCCTGTGTCTTGGGGGAATCTCAGTTCCCTGACCAGGGACTGAACCTGCACCCCTGCATTGGAAGGCAGATTCTTAACCACTGGACCATCAGCAGAGTCCCTACCCTCATCCATCTTTTGGACTAGTTGGACTAGTTGGGAACGTTTCCATTTTTGAACATAACTCAATTTGCTTATCCATTCTCTTGTTGATGAACAGCTAGGCTGTTTCCAGTTTTTGTCCACACCAAAACTTGTAGAATTCTTCCTAATAGTAAAACAACAACAACAACTGGAAACAGCCTAGCCTACAAGTTGAATTGTTGGGATATACAGAGTGTATGTGTGTGTGTGTGTATATATATATATATATATACACACACATATATATATATGTATATATATATCACACACACACACATACACTCTGTATATATATATATATATACACACACATATATATATACATACACATATATACTCTGTATATATATATACACACACACACATATACATATCTTTGTGAGAAATTGCTTTTCCCAAGTGGTTCTATCATTACAAGCTCCCACTAGTAATATATGAGTATTCTGGTCAAGTCATAACCATTACAGCATTTGATGTGGTTAGTCTTGTTAATTTTAGCCATTAGAAGATCTTTTCAAAAGCCACATCTTAACAAACCGAATATACATCAACTAATGAATGGATAAAAAGTGGTAAATCCATACAATGGAATATTACTTGTCAACAACAACAAAATCAAGCAGAAATACATGCTGCAACACAAATGAGCCTTGGAAACATTATATTAACTGAAAGGGGCCAGTCACAAATGACCACAGATTGTATTCCAGTTATATGAAACGTCCAGAACTGGCAGATCTATGGAGACAGAAAGTGAATTAAAGCTTACCTAGGGCTGAGGGGCTGGGAGGGCGGAGTGATGATAACTAATGGGCATGGGTTATCTTTTGGGGGTAATGAAAATGTTCTAAAATCAATTAGGGTGATTCACAACCCTGTGGATACACTAAAAGCCATTGAATTGCACACTTTAAATGGGTGAATTGTGTGGTCTATGAATTGTATCTCCATAAGGCTGTTTACAAAACCCACCACATTTAATTAGCTAGCTACCCCCTGCAGCGCCCCAGTGTCCTCAAGGTAAAGACCCAGATTCTCAGGCCCAGATTCACCCACATCCTCTGGCTCTTCCCCAGGCGCAGTGGAAATTCTGCCATTTCCAGATGCCCCGATTCCCGTCATGCCTCCGAGCCTGTGGACATACTTGTCTTCTTCCTAATCCTTGTTCCACCTCATTCTGACTCATTCTTGATGGTCCAGCTCACCTGATAGCCTTCTCTCACCTTTCTTCTGATTGCTCATTTGGTCGTTTCACTCATTCGTTTATTCATCAAGTAATTATTAGGCTCCCGCTGTATACCAGGCTGTAGTCTAGGCACTGTGGATACACCAGCAAACAAAACAGACAACATCCCTCACAGAGACTGCGTGACTGTCTCACGAACAGTATTGACTGAGCCCTTAGTAAATGTGAAGCCTCTGCTGCTTTCCATTCGGACACTAACCCCTCTGGACGCTCACAAGTTGATGGTAGGAATGCCACCCCCACAAAACTGAGGGCTCTGTGGGGTCAAGACACAGGACTGGCAATGCTGGGCATCAGAGCAAGGCCGCTGCTTCCACGGGCACCTCCCTCCACATCTGATAGAGCCCTTGCTTAGCCCTGCTCCCACCTACCTGTCACTACCTTTCTTGAGCAAGGCAGGAGTTGTGATGAGATGAGAAGGTGGGATGCCCACTGCCCAGATGGGTCACTGAGGCCCTGAGAGGAGAATGAGTGAATGTTTGTGGTCACACAGCTGTGGGACTGATAGGAAGCCGGGATCTCTCTCTCTCTCTCTGCTCTGGGCAGGTTCCTTGTGTCCTGGCCAGCTCTGAAGGCTGAGGATGGATGTCCCCCAAACCAGGAAGTGATTCCAGGCCCAGCCAGGACCATTGGCCCCAAGGCTGGTGTGGTGGGCATGTCTCAGGCTGGAGCAGCGCGTGGCAGGACTACCATAATGCAGCCACGTGTCTCCTGAGCCTCCCTTTGCCCTTGGCCTGGCTCAGGTGAGTCACACACCTGAGCATGCAGCTGTCCTCCGGGCAGCCTCTCCCCGGGGAGTGCAGTTTACAAGGGCAGCCACAGGAGCAGGGCTGTGAGCGCACCTCCTCAATGACTGGTTAATACTCAGGTGTCTTTTTCATGATGACATTGCTTCCGAGGCCTCGGAGACACGTGGTTCCTCCTTGCTCTTGTTCACTCGGGTCTCCTCTGGTGGCAGCAGGGCGGAGCTGGGTCTTCAGCAGGCAGTTCAGGGTATCTGAGGCCTCCCGGAGTCCTCATCCTTGGGTCTTTTCAGCTCATTTCTCCTTGCTTGCTGGGGTCAGGGCCCCGAGGGCTGGGGGATCACCTGCCTGGGGTTGCATCCCTGTTCCTCTTTCTCCTGCTGCACCACGAGGCAGGGGAACTCCCATTACATCCATCACCCAGTGCTTCCTGGGACTCGTCCCTCTTTGGGCACCAGGCTGTGGGACTGGAGGTCTCTTTACAGCCGCCTCTGGCACCTGGAGGAAGAGGCTCACAGGACATGCTCCTGTTTCTCCGCTGCACACCACTAGGGGGCAGCTCAGAGGCCTCAATGAGTGCGAAGCTGCCTCCTCTGCACCCCGGCCCCTAGCTGCCAGCCCCTCACCTTTCCCCTAGTGTGGAGCAGCTGTGGAGGTGCTAAAGGGGTTGCGTGATCGTATCAAAGTCTCAGGATGTTGAGGGTAGGGATCAGGCTCTGCACCCTTCCTGGCATTAGTGGTGTCCTCATGTATCAGAGCAGTAACCCCACAGGCCTCTGAAAAGCTGCCCACATACACCCTCCGCCTCTTTCTCCATATCCTCTCTCTCTTTCCCTTTCTCTTGCGACACACCATCTTTCCCCAAAGCCATGACAACACCTGGGCCCTAGTCCTCAGGATATGATGGAGCCCAGCGGTCCAGGGAGTGACACAAGGGGACGATGGCGACTTTCTCTCCATCCCTCCATGCCTTGAGCTTGGGCTCTTCTAATATCACCACCAATCCAGCGCATCCTGCATGGCATTTGGGAATTTGCTTCACGCTGATGGTTTGCTGTCTGAAGCAGCAGCTTCAATCAATGACAAACGCTGATTCAGCTCACGGACCTGGAAGCTGAATGGACCCAGCTGTTGCTGATAGTCCTCCTTTGGGGTGTTCTGGGCCAGGTACTGGCTAGGCTGGGGTTATCTTGAAGTCTTCCTCACTCTCATGTCTGGTGCTCAGGCTGAAACACTCAGACAGGCAGGACTGGACACAGCTGGGTCTCCGGGGGCATCTCTCACTTTCTGTGTGGTCCCTTCCTGTGGTCTTTCCAGACTGTGGCTTCAGAGAGATGGACTTCTTCATGGTGGCTGAGGACCCCCAGATCTATAAGAAATATTCATGTTTTTCCATCTTATATAACTTGACTTTTTCCTGACAGTAACCTTAATGTTCTTGAATGTTTAGAGAGTTCCCACTCCGTCCTGCTATGAACTGCATAGCAACACGTCTTCTGTTAACTTGGCAATGAAGGGCATCTGGTCCAAATCACTTCACTTTAATTCCTGGGTTTCCTCCTAGATCACAGAACTGATGGGGAGACATCTCCGTTTGCAGACAGACATACACACACACCCCTTTGTCATGTCAGGCCTCCCACAGTTTTTTTCCCTTCTTAACAACACTCTCACATCCTTTGGAAGAAATCTTTTCTCTCTACATCTTCTGAGTTTACAAATCAACCTGTCTAGGTGCCTGAGCCCTACAGTGTAAACCAGAAGGCTGCAAACTTTTTTCCTAAAGGGACAGATAATATATTCTTTATGTTTTGTGGGCCAAGAGGCAAAATTGAGACAATGATATAGGTACTTATATGACCTGAATTATAGTAAAGCATCAAGGAGGCAGAGAAGACATCAGATTAAATAGCTATTTAGGAGGCTTCCCTGGTGGTCCAGTGGTTGGGAATCTGCCTGCCGGTGCAGAGGACATGGCTTCGAGCCCTGGTCAGGGAACAGGGATTCCACATGCCACGACTGCTTGCACACTGTGGTTACCTGTGTGCTGCAAGTACCTGAAGCCCGAGTGCCCTAGAGGCCAAGCTCAGCAACAAGAGAAACTACTGCAGTGAGGAGTCCTGCATGGCAACTAGAGAGCAGCCCCTACTTGCTGCAACTAGGGAATGCCCACACGCAGCAGCAAAGACGGTGCAGCCAAAATTTCAGAGAGATTTAGGAAGCCAAGTCATCAAAACGTGGTTGTTAAGGTCGTGAGAGGGATAAGGAAATTCAGACTAGGCCAAAGGGCACAAGAGCAACATCCAGAGAACTGAGACGTGCTGCGTTAGGTGGAGTTCTCCAGAAGCGGAGCCTGAGATCGAGATCCATGTAATAGTGATTTATTGAGGGACTGCTATTCAGAACAACCTGTACGACTGGGAGGGGTGGAGCAGGGAGAGGCTAGCGTTGGCCTGATCACAGAGCAAGGGCTTTGGAGCATAAACTATACTACATGACATCTTCCTTAAGGCAGCGGGCCAGAATTTTAGACTCTGTTCTAGCCATTGCTTGTGGGCTGCCCCTATGGGGTATAAGTTCCCCAGATAAGACAGTTCTTGACACTTCAGGGCCATTCTCTAGAGAAAAGAGGGCTGTGGGCTAAGAGCCCACACTCACGGTAGCTCTGGGCTTTGGCCCTGCAGAGGATGTGGGCAGAAAACAGCAGTGTTTCCTATAGTCCTTGCACTGCTCAGACCCACCTGCTTCTCACATTAAGCTGACCTTGTCTGCCTATTGACAGACCAGAGTCGTCATTGATTTGGGTTGTAACCAAAGGATAGCATCCACCCTCACAGGGTGTCACCTCCAATCTGATACCTCAGCTGCATCTTGACGAGGCCGTTCTACCATCTCTCATGTCTGCAGCCTCTGTGCGGTGTAGAACCTAGGATCATGGAGTCATGGCCACACCATCTTTTCTGTAACTCAGACCTCTAGTCTGCAATGATCTTGTATGAGAACCCACATCAGTGAATCAGACACTCTCTGAGCCCTCAGATAGGGCTTCCCTGGTGGTTCAGACATCAAAGAATCTGCTTCCAGTGCAGAAGACCTGGGTTTGATCCCTGGATTGGGAAGATCTCCCTAGAGAAGGGAATAGCAACCCACTCCAGCATTCTGCCTAGAGAATCCAATGGACAGAGGAGCTTGGCGGGCTACAGTCCATGGGGTCACAAAGAGTCGGACACGGCTGAGCGATTAAGCACGAGTCTTCAGATAAGGGTGCTGGCCTCAGGCCCTACCGGACAGAGAGGCAACCCCTCACCCAGAAGGTGTATCAGTTTGAGTCAAGGTGAATCACCCCGTTTCCCTGCCAGAAGGGGTCCTATGTAGTAAATTCGCACCAAGTGGCTTATTGATCTGCTTGTGGAATGTTATTATATCAGGGGCTCAGCTTTGGTCTTCATGGCTGACAGGTTGGACTTTCAGCAGCGGCAGTAGCTAGATCAGCCCTGATGACAGGGAACCTCTGCTGTTGGGCTCATGTAACTTGATCTCTATCTCGCTGACACTCTGTTCTCCATGGCACATGCTGGAAACCATATTATGCAAAACACTAGATAGAGAGCAAGGGATGGGGACGGATTCTGGCTGATCAGCTGGTCAAGTCGCCCTGCCTCCTCGGATGTTTCGTGCCTCTTCTGTACTGGACGCTCCCTGGCATCTGATAAAATGTGCTCTGTGGGTCCTCACATTTTCCCCAGGCTCATAGGTACCACATGCCTCTTTACCAGTCCTCCCATCTCGGGTAGGCCATTCTTGCTCTTTCCAGTGCATGGTCAGGACACTTCAGGAGCACTGAAGACCCAGAAGAGGGGATTGTCATGGAATCCAAGACAAGGGAGTTTCAAAGCAGAAGCGGCAATTGTCAAAGGTAGCCGTGAGGTCCAGTTTCCAGACCAGTGAGCTAAGCCATGTGCCCCTGCCTGTGAGCACCTGTACATCTTTGCTTAGTGACCTCTCTCCATGCAGAACAGAGGACCAGGCGCACACCCTGAACCTCTGCGCATTAGCAGAACGCTCTCTCACTGTAGTCTTTTGGCCCCTTAAGAGGGGCTGCAAGGCAGGCTCTGCCCACACAGGATTTGCACCCACATATCAAGTGGGCTCATCTGTGAACCATGCATAGGAATCTTCCTTGTCTGCCAGCTGGTTATAACACACCCTCCAGGTAGCAATAAGTAACTGCCGAGGGGGAAGCATTGGCACACCATCCTCGTTTCGTGTCTTGAGGGGTCTCACTTCTTCCCTATCAGGGACCTGACTTTGGTGTAGGAGAATGGCCTAGATGGCCTTTCTGAGGTTCTCCTGCTCTAGCGATGCAGTCCTTGTCTTGTCCCACTCTGGCCCCCAGCTGCAGAGAATAATTTCTGTGCTTCTTGCCAGCAGTTTCTGTGGACTCTTTCACTTTGTTTTGAATGGCTGATGGAGAGATCTGAGACTTTTCTTTCCTTTCTTCAGTGAATCAGTGACACTTTGCAATAGCCACGCAATTCCATAGTCTTAACAGTTATTCTTTCTGCCTGCCCTTCAAATGCGAGAGACATTGCAACAGCTGGCACAACCCCCCACCCGTGTGCCAGCCCAGTGCGCCACAGGTAAAGATGATAGGAGTAGCAGATACACAGCTGCCCCATGCCCACAACTGGCACCAGTGGCGGGACCTCATTCACATCTAGTCAGTGACCGCCTCCCGAAGGCTGCCTCCCAGGCCCCCTCCTGCACCTACTGTCTTAATCTGGTTCCCTAGGAGCAGAGCCTGAGACAGCCCTTCAGATTCCCATGGTTAACTGAGGGAGTATTCTCAGGAGAAACCTACAAAGGAGAGAGTGAGGGTGAAAAGAAGGAGAAAGAGCAGAAGAAATATCTGGCCTCGGGTGAAGTCCAGCCCTGACTGGATCCACAGAGGATGCTAACCACACTACAGTAAAGGCTGTCATTTGGTGGCTTTTAATAATCATCTTTGAGTGTGGAATCCTTGGCAGGGGTGCACGTGTGTGTGTGGGGTGGGGGGGAGTGACCTCCCAGGCAAGGAGGTCCCTGTTTGCTGAGGACAACTGTCCTGTGAAGAGAAGTGAGTTGCTGGCAGCCAACACCTTCCAGACCCTTAGGGATTGATGCCAGCCAGAGAAGGGGAGCTTGACAGACCTCCACTGCTCTTAGTGGCCATGGGACCTGTGAAGACAATGAAGGCCGCAGAGTCAGGGGTCCTCAGGAGTACCAAGGACCCAGAAGAGGAGATTGTCATGGAATCCAAGGGAAAGGAGTTACAAGGCAGAAGTGACGACTGGCAAAAGCAGCCTGTGAGGTCCAGTCTCCAAAAGGGGAGCAGATTTGAGAAAACAAGGGGTCATAGGCGAGCTTGTGAGAGAAGTTTCAGAGAATGTCAGAGACGTTGGCTGCATGGTGTCAAGGATGATGAGTGATCAAGGAAAGATTGAGAAGTCTGCATGAGAAGGGAGCAGAGAGGCTGGACAGCCAAGGGTGGGGGGTGAGGCCGTTAGACCCGGAGCCTTAAGCTCCAGGCCTGTGGAAGGGAGTGGGGGAGAGTCCGGGGAAGGGGCTGAAGTCCTTCCCAGAAGAGATGGAGGTGACAGTTTCAGAGGCTGAGGAGGGATCGGTCCTGCCTAGGGAAGGAACACCACGTCCTCTGGGCCTGGGCGGAAAAAGATAAGTCTGGTGGAGGATGAACACAGGTTAGTGGGTGGGGGAAAGTTAGTGGGGGTCTATGTGAGAGCGGGGTAGCCTGCTAAACAAGGTGGGCATGCTTGTAGCAGGAGGCTGGAGCTGAAGAAGAAAGAAATTGGGGGCAGGTAGGAGTTCCTGCCCTGAGGTCTCAGTGAAGCAGGAGATCCTAATTTGTCCTTGAAGCTACATGTGGGGCTGAATAACTTTCCCTACCAGCACTCTATGGCCTCAGGTGGAGGGGGCAGTCATTTAGTAGAGGGTGGGGGGCTCTGCAGGGTGGGTTGGGAAGAATGGAAACCCAAGATGACCCATGAGCTGAAGGACATGCTGAAGATGTGTGAGGGGAGAGAGGAAGCAGAGGGTAGAGAGCAGGATGGCAGGAGGCTGAGTTCCAAGCTGCTCTAAGCGAGGCCCCTTCCTGGGATCTTCCCATTGGCTCCTCTCACTCTAGGCCCACAGAAGGAAGCAGTCGGTCTCAGGAGGAGTTAGGAGGGGTAGGGTGGGCGGGTCTCCATGTAGACTTGCTAGGCGGTCACCTGACTATATTAAGCTGTATCCCTGGCTTCAGGCTCTGAAGCTAGAACAGCGGGAAGGTTTGCTTTTTATCTTAAAGTTAGGGGAGCATACTTCCCTGCCTCTCCCTCCCCACCCCCTGCCCACTTCCTGCCTTTAAGGCAATGGCATTTAAACTTTTTGTTTTTAACCACAACCCACAAGTAAGAATTAATTTTACAGCATGATTCAGCAGACACAGACACACAATTGCAACAACAGTTTCATGACACAATCGGTGTGCTCTTTGTATTTTCTATTTCATTCTCATCTATTTCTTTAAAAAGTGTTTGTCACAACCCACCAAAATGATTTCAAGAGCCACTGACAGGGCCGTGGGAAAGCTGTGCTCCAGGGCAGTGGGGAACTGGGGGCCCTTTGGGGAGCTGTCGTTGATGCTACTTATCCCTCTTCCAGGAGTGTCGGTTCTCAGAGAAAATGCCTCTTGCCAGCAGAAGGCAGTGGCCACAGGATTCCAGGTTTAATGTAAACTCTCCTCCTCCCCTCCCCTTCCATCTCCCTCCAAGAAGAGAAGTTGGCCACCCTGGAGAAGTCCCGGAGGCAGGGGACTTCCTGGCCCCTAGTTCTCCACGGGCAGTTCTGGGCCTGATGGCACCCTGCACGTGTCCTTCTGGCTCACTCTGGCACACACACCTGCTCAAGTGCAGATCTGTGCTCTCCTGACATACATCCCCCCGCCCCCAACATGGACACATACACTCCAAGGGATATACTCTGGGGTGCCTACCAGATTCCAGTTCCTTCTTTGGACTCGGCCTCACACTGTCTCTGCGGAGGGAAAGCCACAACAGCCAAATTCTCGTCTGTCCTATTTTCTGAGGCTAGAGCTGAGAGAAGAGGGGGAGCTCTTCCGATGCTGGGCTCTGAGAATCAGATTCACTTCCCTGAAGTTCAGGAGGAGACACAGGAAGGGGAGCCAGTTGTGTGTCTGAGGCTGTAGGGACAGTTAGTAGAAACAGGACCCGGGCAGCGTCTGTAGCAAAGAAGCCTACGTTAAGTTGCAATCATGGTCAAGAGGAGACTCAAGGTCCCCCTTAAAGGGGAAGGGGGCGAGGGTGCTGAGAAGTGGGGTGGCCAGCGAGAGGTGGTCAGAGGGACAGAAGTTGTCTTAACATGATGAGATTCCTGTTCCTAAGACCAGAGAATCCACCAGGGGCTTGCTATCGGAGCCCAGACAGCAAGGCATAGCCTTTGAGTCACATTGGGCCTGAGTCCCAGCACCCCGTACAGGGCCTGGCACCACTCAAGGTCCCTTTCCTGCCAGCCAGGCCATCCCTTCACCAGGACCAGGGACTGCTGGAGACCCGGAGTGAGACCGCTGGGCACCGCACATTCATACGGGCTAGGCTCCAGGTTCTCTGCAGGGACCCTTGCTCCCTCCCGACTTAGCGTCTGACTGCACAGTTTCTGTTTGTTTTGTTTTGCAGGGCAATTGGGCAGAGGTGGCGGTTGATAACGCAAACCCAGCAAACACCCAAACCATTCCTTACCATTCACAAAATCGCTAGTTCGCCAAACCTTCGTTTTTGTCCATTTATTTAGAAAAAAAAAAAAATTAACATGGGCAAATGAGATACCTCAGTGTTACAACAGAGTATAGAAATGTCTAGCAATAGTCAAATAATTTGATCTTTAAATACAAAATAACCACATGAACACCTAATATACAGGTTTCATCTGAATACATATTTATTAGATAAATATTAGAGGCTGTCACATCATCTAACTACATACAGTTTTGCAAGACTAGAAATCACAATTAGTTTTCTGACCAGTTTAAAGTATGAAATGATTGCATTGTACAGAGATGTACAAAGACGATGACGGTCGCTGTGGGGGTTACTTCAGGCTGCACGGTGGGTGTGTGTTCACGCGTGTCTGTGTCAATCACCTGCGATCATGATATCAAAAATTATACAAAGTATGAATTTGGTTACAATTTTCTTCTGAAATCCCCGTTTCTTTTCATTATTTCCATAGCACCCTAAAAATACACAGGTGGCAGGACTAGTACACTGATGCTAAATAGTACATATAGGTAAAATAAAAACAAAAACGGAACAAAAACTTCCTTTGCACAGAGTCAGAGTATATTACATGATGAGACAGACGCGGAGAGAGACCTCACAGACGCTAACAGACAGGATCTAGTTTTTTTCCACATTAAGATGGAGTTCCAAGCCTTTTGTTTTGTTCCGTAAAATAAAAACAATACACATTCCGAGGGAAATGAATGCATCTGTTAACATGTCTCTATTTCTCATTTACATATGTACACATGTCCCTTGAGTGGCTGCTGCCCGCGTCGCCCTGTCTGGCTGGCTGAGGCCGAGGGAGCAGATGTGGAGCTCTCTGGGGGTTCAGGGCTTCCATTAGGGAGAAAAGTATTAGTTCCTTAAAAAATAAAAATGGCTACAGGAATATGATCCATGGGTAAAGCTTCAAACCAAGAAGATGGGGTGATTGCTTGCACTTGAGCCTCCCGCCTGCCTGCTGGCGCCCTGTCCATTCCGTGGAGTGGAGGCAGCAACGTGCTTCTGGCCTGGGTGGATGCTTGTCATGGAGAAGTGGCTTGCTGAGGCATCGTTTTTGCTGAGGTTACGTATGGCTCCAAGTAGTCATCCGAAAGGGTCAGGGAAGCATCTCCCCAGAGTTCAGAACCGCCCTTGCTTGGGGAAGCCGTTGTCACCTGAATGTGCCACCAACTAGGGCTTGTTCCAGCCCCAGACACCTTGATGCCCACCCTCCCTACCCCCACCCCACCAACCCAGCTCCAAAACCGCTCTGGAAGAGTATGTGCCCAGAGCACAGGATGCAGGCACCGCAGATCTGGAAAGCTCTTTGCTGAACTTGCTGGTGGAGGCTTGCTTGAGAAGGGACCCAGGAAATCCACCTCAGGGTGCTGAGCCCACAGCAGATGGATGAGGGAGGTGCCTGGAGCCTGGGTTGTGGGCAGTAGATAGACCCACTGTGCTAGAAAGCTGTGGGTAAGTTGGTGAGCAGAGTGGGGACACCCTGATAACAAGAACACACCCAGGCCTTTTTGAGACAGTCTTGCAAGGCAGGAAGTGGGAAATTCTAAGGAAGGCATCTATAGGTCTGTCTGAGGCGGGGCATCTCTAGATGGCCGGACACAGCTGGGGCTAAGGGTCACTGGTTGGAGATGGCCGCATGTGTCCCCACCAGCCAACTGGGGATGGCTCCCAACAGCGGGTAGCCTGGTCTTCATCTAACTCGCGGTACAGCCACCCATGCTTTTCGTCCCTTCATCTGTACAAATGGCCCTGGTTGCTTTTTTGTTTTTGTTGTTTTTTTTTTTAAAAAAAGGGACTCGGTCTTTGTCGTTGAGTCAAGGTATTTTAAAAACACCAGCAAAGGCTATAACCAGGTCATGAAAATGTTGAATATTATCAAAGACAATACTAAAATATTCACAAAGATATTTACAAAAGCAATTCTTAAAATAATTGATTTGCATACAGAACACCACGCTGTTTGAAAAACCTCAACAACGGGACAAAGGAAAGGGGTGGGGGAGGGACGATGGCAGCTTTCCTACAGAAAACTCTGTGCCTGGCCGGCTGGTTCAGTGACCAGAAGTCAACTGCTGGGGCCAGCGTTCCGGTCAGATCCAGAGGAGTGCTGGGTGTCCCCCGGCCAACAGAGGGGGCCACGGAGACTGAGAACATAGACAGTGAACGGGGCAGCGAGCGAAGTTCCCGGGCAGCAGCAGGGGAGGGGCATGACAAAGTTACAGAGGAGATCCAAGCGACCCAACCGCCCAGCATCACAGGCCACGTGGCTTGGGTAGCACAGGGGAGCCTGGAACAAAACGGACGCACAGAACGCGACCCGGGGCACTCCGAGAGCGAGCGAGTGGTTGGCGGGATGAAGCAAAGCACAGAGGGTAAACCAGAGGCTGCTTCTGCTGGAGCAGGAGTGTGGGGGTGAGCTTGCAAGAGCAGAGGGACATGAAGCGAGGGAGAGGCTGGCGGCCAAGAGCTGGGGCTGAGACAGCCACAGAAACACCATGCGATGCTTGATCCTGGCATACACGGCGATGGGCTGCGCTGGAGCCCGGGGCAGCCTGGAGCACAGACCAGACAGACAAGAGGAGCCGGAGAGCGAGCGATGCCGGGGTTCCTGCTGCTGAGCCCTTGCATCCCCTGCCTTTCCACCACCCACCCTGCCGTCCGGGCGGACACGGGCACTGGGGCAGAGGGACGTGGGCGTCCCACGTAACAGTCTCCGAGGGTCGGGGAGGGGGCAGAGGAAGGAAGCAGAACACATGGGGAGAAATGGTACGCTTGCTGTCCAAGTCCGACGTTCCTCTTCTCCAAGTGACTTCGTAGCTTTGTTGCAGTCGTTTAAAAACCAGGAAAGGCTTGGAGCAAAAACTGTAAGTTGCTGATTCTATTGGACTCCAACTTTGACTGGTGGCCCTCCCCCCCTCCAACTAAGGGCACAATAATTTCAGCTGGGTTCTTTCTCTGCACCCCCGGCCCCCCAAGGCTGGGCCCTGGCCTGAGTGGTTCTAGGGCCATCCTGGCTTTGAGAGGCCCTGACTCCCTTTTTCCACCTGTCCCCGAGCAAGAGGGTGAATGGCTCTCCCTCTCCCAAACACAGAATCTTGTCTTTTTTCTCTGCTTTCTGAGACTGTTCATGGGGTATCCTGGCTTAAGAGGTCTGGGGTCAAAGCGATAGCCTTAGCCCCTGAGAGTTCTCTTGCCCAGAGGTTTGTGCTTTTCTGTGGTGGGCGGTGGTGGTGGTGGGCAGGCTGTTCTCAATGCTGCCAACTGGCGCTGCTCCTCCAAGGCTTGGGGCCGCCGGGGTCTGGGGGCTCTCTCTCAGGGTCATAGTCACTTGGAGATGGCTCTGGGCCAGGAAGCAGGGAAGCTGGGTTACAGTTTAGAAACTGGAAGAATCTGGGGGGCACTGGAGGGTCGTCTGGAAGCCGCCATCAGCATGTGCCCCCTCCCTGGGCTGTTGCCCTGTCTCGAGGGTCATCTTCAGGGCCTGCTCTGGGCATGGACTCCAGACCTGCACCGCCTTCACCAGCGCACCCCTCCTGCCCTTGGCTCTGAAGGCCACAGAAGGGGCGGTCCGAGGGCTCAGGCTCCCAGCGGGGAAGTGTGGGGGGCAGACGGGGAAGGAGGCCAAGTGGGGAGGGGTGGCCCCGCTGCAGGGGGTGGGCTTCAGTTGTTCTCAAAGAGAGACAGGAGGTCATCATTACTATTGCTTGGCAGGTCGGGGGGATCCAGGTATGAGAGGAGCTCGTCGGGGTTTGTGAGTTCTGGAAGGAGCTGGAAGAGAAGCACAGAAGCCCAGTTGAGGTGCTGGCCGAGGGCTAGGCCAGCCCGAGGCAGGAAGGCAGGGCACCCCCAGGCCTGTTCACTTGCCCTCGACCTGCCTCCAGGGGTCCTGGCCCAAACAGGGGAAACTAAGTGCTCGTGGTCCCCAGATACACCCAGGCCACCGTCCTGGTCTGGGGCACACTGTACTCACTTCAAGTCTGGACAGTGGGGCCCTCAGCCCATCAGCTGGGAAGGCTCCTCAACGAACAGAGTGATCCTTACCCTTGCCACAAGCAACTGGGGGTCACTTGGGCCTCCCAGCAAAACCAAGTGGCTCTGCACCTAAGGCTGGGTGATCTCTTTGGATACCACCACCCCACACCTCATCCAAGAACTCTTGGCTCCTTGCTGAGCCTGCGGCTGTCTGGCAGACCAACCCTACCCTCTCCTGTGAGGTCCTTGGAATCTTCTGATCTCATGGAGGAGCCCTCATCAATCTACAAGCACCTGCCCTGCCCTGGTCTGGGGAGGAGAGGCAGATGAGAACTCAAGATGGCCAAAAAGCCGAGTGAGCCCCATTCACTACAGAGCTCAAGGGCGGCTCCTGCAGGGGCTGGGGCTGAGGGAAAGGAGTGATGGAGGAGAGGGCGGGCCTCCTGCCTGGGAATCTAGAGTCTGGGGATGAGGGTTGGGAGGGGCAAGTGCTGTGTCCCTCTCCCCCGCAGCCCTGCCCAGCTACCCAGCACACATCACCAGTGTCCCGTGCCCCACCTTCCAGGTCATTCAGTTCTCAACGTGGGGGGTGGGGGGTGGGGTGGTGAGCCCTAAGCCTCAGTGTCCCACTTCCACCTCAGTCACCACCAGCCCCAGTGTGACCCGAGGCCTCTCACAGTGAGCGATGGAGCGAGCAGAAGCACAGGGCATGGACGACACACAGACTAGAAACTGGAGACAGACATACACCAGCGACGCAGATGGACGGACCCTGTCCCTCCAGCCGCTCCCTTGCCACGGGGCCAGAAAGTGTGGCAGACGCGGAGATGGCAAGCCGATGTGGGGGAAGGGGAAGGGCGGGGATGGGTGGGGACCCTCTTGGGCTGCCTCCAGGACCAGCCTAGAGGGACTCTACGGGGCCTGGACGAGGCGGGGCAGGGCTGGCCTGCGGGACTGTGGCCAAGGGGATGGGGGCGGGGCCAGCAGCGAGGGGGCGGGGCCAGCAGCGAGGGGGGCGGGGACGTGGGACGCTCGGTGGGGGCTGGCCCGCTACGGGGCTCCCTGGTCCTGGAGCCAGGGGAGGTGGGTTGGTGGGGCCCACCCTCTGGCCGCCCACCCCTCCTCACAGCTATGCCTCCTCCACCCCAGGCCTCAGGCCCTCAACACCCGCCCCTGCTCTCGGGGACAGGTCCCGGCGCCAGGCCTAGCCCCAGGCCAAGGCATGTGGTGACCCCAACTTACATCCAGCGAAGGCTCCGGCATGTCAGATGCTCCCTGCGCTCCGGCCTGACCCTCTAAGGCTGAGGAGGGGGTTAAAGGTCAGGTCGCTGTGTGGATGGTTGCCGGGAGCGGCCTGTGGCGGTTGCCGGGGAGGCTGGGAAGGAGGAGGAGGAGCCCCACTGTGATGTAATGGAGGCCCTGACTGGCTGCTGGGGTGTGGGACGTGCAAACCTTGTTGTATGGAGGGATGGGGCTGGTCAGAACTGCCAGCGTGTGGCATCTGTGGAGGAGGAGAGAGCAGGAAAAAGAGAGGTGAGGTGGACGAGGTACAGCGACGAGACGCCTGGAGAAATGAAAACCAAACCAAACCAGGAAAATAACAAACCCCCAAAACAAAGCCACCCCTCTACAAAGCTGAATGCTTTTTTTTTCCCTCTGCAGAGAAACAAACAAACAAAAAGTCCTCCCCCGAAACCGCCCGTCAGGGAGGCTGAGGCCACGTGGGGCCGGGAAGGAGGCGGCCAAGGGCTCTGAGATGAGCGGAGACACTGAGATCCCGGGGTCCAGGCAGGCCCCTGGGAGCCCCTCTGCCTCCCTGGCCCGGTCACCGGCACAATGAACAACAGCAAGGGCAGGATGGAGAAGCGAAATGGGCATGTTTCCAGGGGGCAGGGAGGCGGGCGGGAGTGCTGCTGGCGGTGTGCTGCAGGCCCGAGCTGGGCTGGCGGAGAGCGGACATGGGCGACAGCGTGGGCGGGCATGCAGCTCGGGGAGGGGCTCTGCGCCCCACGTGAGCCCTGGGCCGGGGCTGGCAGCCGGCCCGCGGCTGGGCGCAATTGAGCCCACGGAAAGGAGCAAGCCTGGGGCTTCCGCACCCTGCCTGCTGGCTGCCCACCTGGGCCTCCACAGCATGCTTCTCTCATAGACAACCTAAGGGCCCACACCCCGCCCCATGCGCACAGGGGCTGTGGGTGGGCAGGGGACACAGGAGTGAGTCAGTGAGAGTTACACTTCCCCTGTTGGTCTGTTTGCTGCCTCAAGCAGTCCTGCCTTCAGAGCTCAGATCGCAGAGTGAAAAGTCCAGGTCCTGGCCCCATTTCCAGCATTCCCCAAGTGACCCCCACCCCAGCCCTGGCCCCGGCAGCGCCCCCACACTCTGCCCATGCAGGAGGCTCCCTGACGGGCCAGGCTGCTCACTCGGAATGGGCAGCCAGGCGGCCACTTGTCTCTGTGGTCTTTCGTTACCCTCCTCCCCGCCCTGTCTTCTGGGCCACACAGAAACACTGACACTTCCTTCGTGGGTTTGCAAACAGCAGCCACACCGTCCCGATCTTCAGAGAACCCAGTTCCTCTTCCTGTTTCTCCTAAAAGTCGTTTCTGGGGCCTTGCTTTGGGCCGGCCTCTGCCCATAGTTCAGGTGGCCCCCCTGCAAGCACCGCCCCTACAGCCTGGAGCCCTGAGAACAGGCGATGTCCACATGACCTTAAGGATGGTGACCCTGGGGGAACATGTGTGGGATGCAAATGAAGTAAGAAGGACCTGGAGGGGCTGGAGGGACATGGCTGTCAGTGTGAGGTCAGCCTGTGACTCCCCACGCCTGCAGTGCTCCACGGTGACTGCTCTGAGAAGCAGGGGAAGGAGGGGGCTCCACACACCTGGAGCCCAGCCCCAGACAGCCCGCCCCCTGGATCTGCTGACACAGCTGCCCTCCTTGGCCCTGACATCTTGCTGGAATTATCTCGCAGCCTGGAGGGGCGGGTGCTCTCTGGGGCTGCCGACACACCCGTCAACATCCCCCTGACACAGGAGAGCCCTTGGGTGAAGGAGCGCCTGCTTGGGGCCCTCCCACTGTGCACTGTGAATCCTTCTGGCCTCGCGCTCAGCCGGGTGAGGCTGCTCTGGTTGGGCAGGTATGGGGGGCTGGTGGCGATTGCACCCCATTGTGCATCTGTACTTCTGGGTCTAGTCACCATCTAACATAAGCCCAGAAACGGGCGAGGATGGTGCATATTTGAGAAGCATCCTGAGGGGCTGTGAAGTCAGCTCACAGGCTTAGGTCTCTCTGCAAAGACCCCAGGCAGAAGAACGGATAAGGTGGTAGAGAGTCTTGTTGGACAGGGGAAGGAAACACTGCCCCCCGCTGCCATGTTGGGAACTGTGAGGACTCAGAAGGTGCCACATGAATATGGGGTCAGGGGATGATCTGGGCGACTCCTGGGCATGGAATGCTGAGATCCTGGGGAGCAGGGCCAGGGAAGGGGGCCAGGAGAAAGGCTCCCAGAAATCAGAAGCCCCACAGGGCAAAAAGTAACTTACAAAAACACGGCCAAAGGCCTGTGAAAGCAGTTATTTCTGATGTGGCATTCTGGGTTCCCGTGGGCAAGTTGCTACAGTGCCCCTCACTCAGAGTCCTTCTGGTTAATGGTCCTGCTGAGAATTAGTGGCTTGGTGTACAGGACAATCTCCTGACCCCGTGGCAGAGGCAATTGCATGTCAAGTGTGGGGAACACAGTGCAATTCAGAAGCCCCTTCCTTTGAGGCCACACCGTGAGAATGGAGAGCTTGGAGAGGTGCTTTTGGCCCAACCCCACCACTGGCCATTGACGAGACCCCTGGCCCCTTCTCTCTGGCAGCTGTGACCCAGGACCTACTGCCAGGCCCTCTGTGACTGCCCCTTGGCTAAGATGAGAGACACAAAGAATAATCGAGGCCTCAGTCTTCAGCCCCTGGGCCTTGGCTTTCCCAAAACACCAACTGTGTTTCCTCCATCCAGGCACCACCAGAACTTCTGCTCCTTGAGCTCGAGGCCTGCTGTCTGTCTTGCTTGCAACTGATACAAGGCGCAGCCAGGAGGTCAAACTCAGAAAATGCCCACTAGACCAAGTGAGATCATCCAGCGCTGCTTAGATGAGGACCTAGGGGGGGTGGTCAGACCTCCCACCACTGCTGTTGGGGCCACAGGAAGAGAAGAGACGGCACAGGGCACCTCACCCAAAGGGGCTTTCTCAGTTGATAGAGTGTGTGTTAATATGTGAAACAGGATGAGAAGTGACTCCTCTTGGGATAAGCAGATGCCCTCACAATTCTTTTCGCAGAAGGAGGTGATTAGACTCTCAGGGAGTAAAGTGCTTGGATTTGGGACAAAATTCTAGGCGGCTGTATGGAGCTATGATAAGTCCGTGTAAGAGGGGACGGTGTGTGTGTGTGTGCACGCGCGTGTAGGATGTGTGCCATGTGTATGGCAGTGTGTGGGGCTGCATGCGGGGGTGTGTGCAGGCCTCCTCACGTGTGCACATGTATGCAGTATGTATGTGCAGGTAAGAGCCTGAAGTTTCCCCCATCTGAGAACTTGATGTCCTGGCTGAAACAGCCAAATCCAGGGATGCTGTTGAGTCATGACCCAGCCTCGGTTAGGGTCCCCACTCCCTCCTGAGTCCCCAGACTTAACTCTCCGCCCTCCCCTTTGCCTGGGAGGGAACCAGGCAAACATCAGAAAGGTCCAGGGGAGCCTTCTGCCCCAAACAGCCCCACACTGGGGCTGGGGCCACCGGGAGGTGGAGGGTCATGGGCGAGGAACGGGTACTCACAGTCTCCTGCATGGGGTGACTGAGGGGCTTCTCGAGGGTGGCCATGTTGTTGGGCATGTCCGGAGGGTGGGAGAGCTGGGGGCCCATGCATGAAGTCGTTCATGGACGTCCCACCGGGGTTCCCGTGGGGAAAGTCAAAGTTGCCATGGCCTTGGTAGTTGTTTCCTGGGGATGGAACCAGATGGGGAGGGGTGTCATCAGAGGGAAAACGCCCCCCCACCCCCTGCTCAGGGAATCAGAGTGTGGAAACGAAGAACTCAGGCCTAACCCCCTGCAAGGCTAGGGTCAGCTCTGGGAGCTCAGACCTCCAGGCTGTACAGTGGGGCCCAGGGTGGCATGTCCCATGGTCCTTCGCACCCCGGGGTGTCTGCTGGTCTACAGCTACAAGCAGGGCCAGCGTAGGGGGACAGGGGTGGGCAGGACTCCAGGACTCCTTCCTGGGCAGAGGGTCCTAGAATGAGGCCCAATCTGAACTCTCTGCAGGGTCTGCTGAGCTAGTCCCCAGACTTGCTCCCCTGCAGCCACGACATGCCTGCCCTTCATCACTGGGACAGCCCAGGCCCAGAGCAGGCGGCCAGAATCTGCCTGGTAAACAAAGGAAGCTGTGTAAGATTTGAGAGTCCACCCTGAGAAGTCAGCCATCTGGCCCCCAAGCCGCTGCTCTCTTCACCGTCTGGTGGTAGTGAGAGCTCAGAGGATCAGCACGCTGGAAAGCTGGGCCCCTCAGGATGCTGTGGGACTCTGGCTATCATCCTGGAGCCCTGGGGACCTAAGGGCAGGGATTCCGTGGGGTGCTGCCATCTCGACTTCTAGGGGGCAGGGACGGTGCTCTCTGGGAACCGAGAGCAGTGCAGTGCAGCTGGGTCTGGGTGGCAGAGAGTGAGGGACAGTGACAGTGACCTTGGCGGCTGAAGGCTGGTGCTCCAGGCCCCTGAGGGTGGGAGAGTTGCAGGGCCAGGGCCAGTACGCAGACCATCAGAAGGAAACACAGGGGGCCTAGGGAAGAGCCAGAACTCCAGGGGCAGGTGGTGGTAGCGTCTCAAGCAAAGGGGCTCGGAAGCCCCTGAGATTGGCAGCTGCTGGCCCGAGAGCTCCAGGAGTCAGGAGAGGAGGCTGAGCAGGGTGGGGTGTGAGGGGCAGGAGGCTGGCTCACGGCGCAGTGTCTCACGCATGCCTTCCCAACTGGGTACCAACCCGCAGGGCTGGACGGAACCAAGCAGTGGGACTGAGAAGGCAGGATGGCACTGCACCCCAAGGCCAGCAATGGGGTGGTGTTTTTAGGGGGCAAGTTACCTCTGCCTCTTCACACCACAGCTTCCCTGCACGTGCTGCCATCTCCCCAGAAACCCTGGGCCCCGCCACGGCTTCTCCCTCCCTCCTCATTGGCCGTCACCCACCTTGGCTGCTGTAGTCGTTGGAGTTGGTGCTCCCAGGCGGAGGCGGGAGTGGATAGGGGGACGGGCCAGGGCCCAGGGCGGCGATCATCTCCATGACATTGGGCATGATCATCTGGCTGGGACTCATGGTCTTGAACCTCTTGGAGGGGATGCCATCAGGGTCATCTTTAATGTGTAGGTCTGACTTGATGGGCACTGGCCGCCAGCTGCATGTGGGGTCGATGGTGACCTCTTCAAACTCGGAGCTGGGGGAACAAAGGGGCAGAGCTGGGGTCGTGGGTACCAGGTTGTAGACACAAGAGCCTCCAGCTTGAACAGACATTGTGATGCTCTCACCCAGGCTCGCTCTGCCCCCATTCCCATCACACTCTGCCTACAGCAGAGGTATGGGAGACTTTTACATCTTTGGAGAGAAGGGGAGACTGAGGCTAGGAAAAGCAAGTGGCTGTGCGGCTGGCCCCAAAGCCTGCGTTCACGGCACGGCCGCCACCGCAGGCACCGTCAGCTTCCTGCTCTGACTGAGCGTGGTCCTTCCTGGAAAGTTCATCTGCCCCCAGATAGACAAGTCCTTAAAGTTGCAGAGAGGTGAGGGATGTGGGAAAATGGTCTGCCGGCCCAGTCGGGGATAAATCATCAGGGGCAACCATGTATGCGCACCGCATGCCATCAGGGCCGCACTCTTGCTGCCCCCTCACCGCTCCCCCACGTGCAGAGGCCTACTTACTGTTGGATGGCATTCAGAATGCCCCACATGTACTGATCCACCTCCAGGCCCTCCAGCAGAGCGGTTTTACTGGAAAAGAAGAGAGGCAGGGCTTGGCCTTGACTCCTGGACCCTAAGGGGTGGAGACACAGCCCGCTCCTCCTCACTGTGTCCAAGAGACTCAGCCCCTGCTGCTGGTGACTACTGGGGCACCAACAGGAGAGGGCAGCCTTGCGACAGCTGGGTACAAGGGGACTATGCACTGGCCCCGTGATCTGAGCCCCTCTGCTATGCATTTAGGGCAGGTGGGAGGTGGCTGGACTCCACAGAACAGGCCCCAAGCTCCTCCCACAGCCAGGTGAGTGTGCTTATGCTGAGGCAGGTGCCACTTACTTGCACACAGGACACCTCCAGGTCCCTCTCTCGCAGTTCAGCTGCAGGTATGACTCAAGTCAAAGCACTGCAGAGGCCGAGAGACAAAGACAGATGAGCCCAGGGCCCTCAGAAACCACTTATAGGCAACCCGATCTGCCTCTGGGACCCTCATGAAGAGTCCCACCAGGGAGGGAGACAGGTGATGGAGAGGCCCAGGGCTGGGGGACTGCGGAGAGTGACAATCTTGCCTATTTTCTGCTGTGTATATAGACTGTGGGCCACGCCCGAGTCCCTGCAACGCTGTGCCCAGGCCCCCTCATACCAGCCCAGTGCACCAGATGACCCACGGCCTCCGAGCAGCCTCCCAGTTCCCCTGCAGCCGCCCCTCACCAATCCTGCCCCTCTCACTGGCCAAGCCCACGCGTGGAGGACACGCTCCATCTGCTTCATCAGCATGTATGAGACAAATTAGGCAACCAGACATCCCCTGCCCCCGTTTTCAGGGAAGGAGCTTTTGATGGAGGGGGGCTCCTGACCCACTCTGAAGCCCTTGGGGCCTGTTGTGAGAGGGTGGGGGCTGAGGGTGTGGCTGGCCTGGCCCCAGGGTAGCCCCCACCCAATGCATCTCACCCACTAGGGCTGCCTGTGTTTAGCCACTCAAACTGTGGCCAGGCACTCAACCCACAGCCACCTCCTGAGCGCGTGCTCAGGGCAAGGCCTCAAGATGAGCCGGGCAGAGACGCCCCTGCTCTCAGGCTCACGTCAGCCATGGTGGCCGAAAGGGCAGTTTTTCCAGCTGGCTTATCACATCTTCCAGGGCTGGGACTGTCTAAATCTAGTTCTGGAGCCCTCGGGGGCTCCAGAAGAGGTCTCTGTAATTCTTTCTGGCTCCTTCTGATAGGGGAAACAAAAAGAAGTGAGTGGCTACTTCTCCCATTTGTAGACATCACGACAACTGTCATTATCTGTCATATCCAAAGGGTTGTATAAGTTGGGCAAGGAAACTGTCCCCACAGCCCAGAGGAGGTACTGAGGCTTAGAGGGGAAGAATGAAATGCTATGATGGTGCATAACCAGTGAAGCCTGAATTCCAAATCCCCAGCACTCTCATTTTGGGGGTGGGGGCTCCATCCTCTTATTTCTAACCTTGTTACTACTCCATCCTCTGAATTGTTCATGTCTCTTGGATCATAGGAAAGAAACAGGTCCCACCATTGAGGTTTACACCCATCCTAACTGCTCAATAAAACCTCATGAGACTTCCTCAAATCCAGAGAAGTTAAGTCCTGACACTTCAACAGCTCACTGATGATACCTAAACCAGATGGACCTAGCTCTGAGTACACAGAGAAGTTGCTTGAAGGATAAATGATGTCAGGAATGAGTGAGTGAAATCAGCTGCTGATGGCCACGGCATCCTTCCGGGGGTTGGAGACAGCCCCTGCTGCCCTGCGCCATCCCAGCCATCGCCATCCCAGCCAGATTCCAGGAGGCTCCTCCCAGGACTGCTCACCTGGACATGCTTGCAATCATGGCCTCGAGCAGGCAGCTGGATGCGCCCGGAATGTGATGGGGCACTTCAGAGACACCTTGATGGCTGTCTGCTCCACGCCATCCTCCCCATTGAGGGTTGTGTTGCCCGATGAGGCCGCCACACTGCTGAAATTCCGCTTGACTGCAGGGGTGGAGGCAGGAGTGGGTAAGAAGGGCAAGGCTGTCCTGTGCTTCCCCCACTCCCTCAAGGGGCTGATGCACACCCTGGTTCTCCATGCCCCCTAACACTGGGAGGTCTCATGACTAGGTGCAGGGCACCTTGGCCTGGGTGAAAGCGAGATTGGCATGCTGGGGGCCCTGGGATGCCCAATACTCTGGAATGACACTCTTCAGGTGAAAAGTGTGAAGCGTCCCTGGAGGTGGCCATGTCGTCAGCCCCCCCCCAGTCTCTGCAGTTCATGCCCTGGGTCTTCTCTAGGAAGGCAGGACTTTCTGCAAAACCTGCAAGAACAGTCTGGCACCTCACTGATCTTCTGGGTCAGCGGGAGAGCCCCACAGGCACTTTTGCACTTAGTTCTCCAGGTGTGGAAATGGCCTGGCAGGAGTCTAGGGCTCAGCATACGAATGAGCACATTTGAAGGGGCTGTAGGAGCATACTTCCCACTTCCTGCATGGTGCCCCCAGCCCAAGCCCCTCCCTCTCAGGTTAGGCCTGGGCTGTCAAGGTAAGGGGTCGACAACTGACCTCTGTGCTCCCCCCGCAATGAAGAACCCTCTTCTCCAGTTCCTCCCATCCTTCCAGGCGATCACCTCCAGGGAGCCTGTCCGGACTACCTACACCATGGTATCTTGGTTTAATCTGCCTCATATCCTGTGATAACAGTACTGTGTACTCTTCCAATTATCCCCACAGCCCCAGAGGAGGGGCACTGGAGGGGAAGAGGGAGGCGCTGGTGCCAGGAGACCCTCAGGGCCCAGTGGTGTCAGGCTCGAGGGACAGTGCCTGCAGACAGACTGGGGTCTGGTTCCAGCCCTGAGCCCCCACTCACTTTTCGTGATACAGTGCTCCGCGGGCAGGAGTCGCTTCTTGAGGAGACCTTGCAGCACGGAGCGCACAGAGGGCCGGTGAACCAGCTGCAGCACAAAGAGGTGGGACTGCCAAGAAAAAGCGGAGATTCGGACCCTGCCATGTGGCCCCCATACCCACTCACCATGCCCCAGAGGCTAAACACAGCAAAGGGCCCCATATCCACAGTGATGCCCTGCTAGGAGAGGGTCCTGGGACCCTGCTAGGAGAGGTCTCCCTGGGACCTGGGAGAGCCCTAAAGGACCAGGATGTGTCTTGGGACCTGTGAGCTGGGGACCCAGAGAGGGGTCACTCCCCAGGGACAGTGGGTCTCCACCAAAGCTGACTCTGATGCTCAAATAGCAACCCCCCGCCCCCCTGCCCGAAGGAAGTCACAGGACACAAGGCATCAGAATTGGAGCCAAACACTTCCCTACCCTTGCACCCTGCTTTTCCCCATCATGCCTACTCCACCCTTCCTGCCGGAGGGTGTTGTCTTGTCTTCGCTCCTCCAGGAAGCCTTCCAGGACTGCCCACTCCAACAAGCCCCCACAAGCTTCTCACTCTGATAGCATCCCTAGTCCTGTGACCCCTATCTCTGGGTGGTCTTGAAGCCCCAGCCCTCATGAGGGCTGGATCAGAGCTCTGCTTTCTCCTCTAGGGAAGCCAGCAGGTGGGGGCAGGTAAACTGCAAATTCCCAAGCAAGCCCTGAGTGCCAGACCCTGATCCTGGGGGAGAGGAGCATGGCTCAGATGTGGTCCCGGATCAGTGAGTCACAGGTCAGGGCCAGACACACACACACACAGAGCTCTGAGCTAGCACTGCTGGGTGATCAAGGGAGGGCGTTAACTCCAGACTTGGTGGAGTTGGGTCTGGGGAAAAAGATGATTAGAATATAAAAATGTCTTGCAAATGAGGCATGAATGGAGCCTAGCTTTGAGGGAGACACAGAACTTCCCCAGTGAAAGAAGGTGGTGGGCATGGGGGCAGGTGGTGTCCAAGAGCTCCGGGAGGAAGTGGTGCAAGGCTGTAGTGCAAGAGGAGAGAAGGCCAGAGCACGACGGCCTGAGTTTCATCCCAGTCCCGGGAGCGAGGTGGCGGTGGGGGGGATGTGGACAGTGGCACATTCCTGGGCTACTTCTAAAAGATCACTCACTCCGGGGCTGTGAGGAGGGCGCCCCAGGCCACGGCTGACCCCACAGGGCACTGAGGGTCTCCCACCCCCACCCCCGGCACACTCACGCAGCAGCAGGCGGTGACGGTGATCTGGATGGTGTTGCGGCCTGGCTGGCACACGTGCTTGAGGTGCAACGGCTTGTGGGATGTCTTGTTGTCCCCACGCTCGATGGTGAGGGGCGTGGCGTTCACACTGACCTGCACCGAGGCCGGCCAGTTGGTGTTCATCTGCCGGTCCTCATGGTGGTAGCACTTGAACTGCAGCTCCAGGTCAGACCTGGGGGTGGGGGGTGGGGCTGAGGCTCAGGGCGGCGCTGCTAGGGGGCTGCCCCAGGCCTCCAGGATGCCTGGCAGGGCCACACACCTCGGCCTCATCACAGCCCCCCAGCAAGTCGCCCAGGACTCTGTCTTCAGCCATAGTCTCCCCGACCGCCTCCTCTCTCCTCTCTCCCCCTGGACATTCCCACTGCCCAGGGACCCCTAACCCCATCAAAACCCATTCCAGGGCCTGCACGTAAGGACAGAGATAGAGACAGAAAGGACAGACACTAACTCAATGAGACCAGCTAGAAGACTGATTATGTCCTAGGCTCCTGAGGAAGAAGCATCCCAGGCCAGGGCCTTGTCTGGGTCAGTCCTCCCATACCCCTCCATGGTGGGCCCCAAGGACACGGCCCTGAAAGAATCCCCACAAACCCAGCAGGGACCACACATGCGTGAAAGGTGAGCAGGGCCAGTAGCCAGGGCACAGGAGGTCTCGTGGGTGAGGGTACGCACGAGTAAGGAGGGGTGGGTGAGCAAGGCCCCTGCACGGGCGTCTCTCCTGCCTCAGTGTGTGTGCTCCCACACCCTTATGCTCACCCTGGCTGTCTCAGGCCTGCTCTGCAGCCTGATCAGCCTGATCAAGCCAATGGGCCAGCTGTGTGTGCACAGGCGTGTGTGTACAGGCAGGCACTCAGCTCAGACACATCTCATGCCCTCAAGGTGCTCAGCGGGCAGCTGAGTCCTGGCTGAGAAGGGACCGAGAGTGGAGACACCAATGGGCTCTGGCATCTAAGAGGTCCGAGCCCAACTCCCAGTTCTGCTTCTTGCTGCCTGTGAGGACTCACCCAAGCTAACCACCTCTCTGGCCTCAGTTTCCTCACTGTCAATGGGGCAAGCAATGCTTGCTCATAAGATCAAAGGAGGTCAGGTATGGGAGGCTCAGAACATACAGCCTGGGCTGGCAGGGGGACTCCAGACCCCACACTCCAGCGCGGGATGTTTGAGCAGCAGCCCTGCCCAGTGGCCAGCCGCTTGCCTGGTTCAGGAAGGACCCAGCCCTGCTCCTGCACCTCTCTCTATTCCTGGCTCTGGCCACATGAGCCACAGTCAGGGGCCAGATTAGAGTCCCCGCTGGAATATCCTGCTTCTCAGCCTTTAGGTCTCAGCCAGCCACCGTTTCCACTGGGAATTTGTCCCTGAGCACTCGCTCAGGACCGGGGTGAGTGACAGCCAATCCCTACCCTCGGGCCCCTACGCCAAGGCAGCTTTGTCTGTCTCCCAGGCACCGCAGGTTTCCCATGACATCCCCAAGGCCTTGCACACAGCAGGGCCCAGTCAGTGATGCTGAACAGGTGACGGTGTCAAGCAGATGCTGTTACCACCTCTCCCAGGCAAGGCCAGGGCCTCAAGGCCCCCTCCACCTGGCGTGGGCTGTGCTGCACGCTTACACTCACCTCCACATCAGTGTCTGGTGGACTGTGGGCCGCAGGTGAAAGACGTGGTTGCTGACGGCCAGGTTGTGCTCCAGGCGGAAGGGCTCCAGCACCACGCCGTCCCGCACGGGGAACGTGAGCCGCAGCTCGTCATTGTGGTTGGCTGCACAGGGGAGGAGCCGGTGAGCCGCATCGCCCTGGCCGCTGTGGCACACGACATGTGCCCTTGGCTGCATACGTGTGTGTGTGTGAACAGGGCCACAGCAGCCAGGCTGTGTGGTTAAGGGCACACCAAATAGCTCCTGGCCTCTTCTGGTCCTCCGGACCCCATCCTGAGCATGCCTGCATCGCCAGCCCCACGCATCCCGTTCTTGTCCCCACCTGCTGTCTGCCCTGGAAGCCTGAAGACTCCCCCCAGTCCTTTTCCACAGCTGAGAACCACTCTGCCTCCCACTGCTGAGGCAGCTTTTACATCCTCCACTCTTTTCACCGGCCCAGCCCACACAGGCCAGCAGTCAGACTTCCAAGTCCCCTGACTCCTGGTGTACTCTGAGGGAAGGGGAGGTGGGGGCACGTGGAGGTGTCTGGACAGAGGAAGGGAGGACGTGAAGGGAGAGAGTGGGGCGCTCACCTGGGGGCGGGCGGCAGAGCGCTCATATTTGGCTTGATGTCAGGTGGGAAGGGTGGCTTAACGTCTTGGCTGGGGGACAGGTATGGGGGATGCTGCTTCCGGGGGTCATGGGGGAGTGGGGTTCCCTGGAACAGGTGAGTGGGGGTAGTTTGCCACAGGAACCGGCCTGGGAGGCTGGAAGGAAAGAGAGACCACATATAGATTACGGGTTTAAGAAATAAAGAAGGAGGGGCCATGGCTCTGGACACAGACCCCGCCCACCCCTAGCATCTCAGGGCTGCGGCCCTTGCTTCCCCCAAGGGAAGAGACACTCCCCCGCCTGGCCCCGCAGGGAAACCCCTTCCTCCACTCTGGGCGCACTCAGGCCTCTGCCCCCATAGGAAGACAGCTGGGTCTGGGAAGGGCATCAGCACCCTTCACTTGGGTCATGACATCGAAAGACTGTAGGGTCCCCAGCCCACTTAACCAGCAAGGACACAGGCTCAGGGTGATGGAGGACTTGCCTAACATAGTCTGGGGAGAAGAAGAAAGCAAGAAACAATTCCAGGTCTCCCGCTGCCCACAGCTTGACTGTAGGCCATGTCCTTTGTCCCCATCCCACCACACTGAGGTCCCCAGATGGAGTCAGGTGTGAAGCGTCTCCAGGAGCCCCTTCCCTTAGTCCCCACATTGCTTTTTTCCAGGGCTGGCCAGGTCCACACTCATTCCCATCCCACCCATCTGAACTGCGGATTCTCCAAGCATCTCTGTGGCTTGGAGCAGATGGGCCTACTAACGTCCAGAAAGACTGGGGCAGAAACAGTGAGGCCCGCCTAACACAGTGCATATGCCTTACAATTCCCAAGACGGAGGCTAGGACATACCCTATTGACGTTTCCCTGGCTGTAGTTGCTGTAGCTGCTTCCAGAGAAGGTGTTATTTTGTCCATTAAACTGCTCTGGCTGGTAAAGCAAAAGATACACAAAGCCATGAATGGAAGGCAGAAAATCTACCAGAAACCCTCTCTCCCTCCTGAAATGAAAATCTTCCAGAAAGACAGGGGATGGTGAAGAGGCCCACCCAGTGCTGGGGGTGGGGGGCAGGGTGGAGGCAGAGCAGGTCACCGCCGTGGTCAGCGTTTTGCCTTTCTCTACCTACCCATCGCTACTAATTTAGTGAGTTTATAGAAATAGCAACACCTAATGTGCTGAAGTTGGGGTAAAAATAGTAAGCCTGCGTAAGCCAAGTGGTGGGTGGTCATGATTCATGAGCAAATAGGTGTAAATTATTTCCAGAGTCTTCCTCGCTCCTGAGAATGTACTTTATAGTAATCGCAAAGAAGGAAAGAGTTACGTGCATGAAAATATTATAGTACTATTTCAAAAGTGAAACCGCAGGAAAAACCCCACATGTCCAACAGAAAGGATAAAATGCCGTATGGTTCTCAGCAGAATGTTAGGCAGCCATTAAAAGAGACAGCCACTGGGACTGTAGCAATAAGTAACACGCTGTGTCGAGAGAAAGAAACAGGTTCAAAATTACAAGGTAATAAGAACCATATAACATTGCTGGTGCCCATGCGCATAGGATAATCAAACATAAATATGTTCGAGCGGGTGCTTTTTGTTAAAAAATATATTTCCTTCATTGTTATTATCTTACATGCACTATAAATAGCAAAAGGAGAAGGAAAACCATCGTCTGAGCCCTGTGAGAACAGGAACCAAGAAAAGCCAGTCTGTCATTTCGGTCACCACATGCATAGCTCGGAGCATACAAGGTCACATCCAGAAATCTCCGCCTGGCCCCTGGTGACCTCAGGGGTGCCCGGGGCCAGGATGACACAGGCAAGTGAAGGGAGCTGAGCTGGTGAGGAGGGAAGGGGCCCGTGGGGCAGCGGGACTCACCTTATAATACTGCCCCATGTTGACCGTGGGGGCGGGTACTGCCCAGTGCTTGGCTGGCTGGGCATCCGCTGCCCGGGGTAGCTGGGAGACGTGAGCGGCCGCGGGGGGTTGGGGGTAGGGTACTGGCCTGGCTGGGTGGGGAATTGGCTGTTTGGTCCGTATTGCTGGTTTCCATAGTTAGGCTGTGGTGGCAGAGAAAGGAGCAGGGAAAGGTCACCAGTGTCTGGAAGCCAAGCTGCCCACCGATGCTGGGGCCGCCTCCTCTCCTCGCCTCTGCCCCTGATGGCTGCCACCCACAAAACGTCCACCCCACCTGCAAAGAGGAACAGCTCAAGCAGATGACGCCTGGGGGCCCTTCCTGCCCTGACATGCAGGGACGTAACAGCTGGCCTGTCTTCTCAAGGGCCACTTCCCCTAGAAGCTGTCTTTCTGGAAGCCCCACGCCCCCGGGCACTTCCAGAGCCTCTTGTTCACACCATCAGGAGGGCACTTGAGTCCGAAGCCCCCTTTGGGTTTCTCCTGGTGCTTGGTTTGTGACAGACAACAGGAGGCACATCTGCAAAGGTGAGCCCCTGGATCTGGGAGGCTTTGACCTCCTACCCCACACTGAGCAGAACACGCTCAGCAGAATGTTAGGCATGTTGCTGATGTTGAGTTCTGGGTCGTCCAGGCAGAGAGTGGGAGAACCAGGCTGGTGAAGGGACAAGACAACCCTGCTTGGGGAAGGCAATCATTCCCGGGAGGCGCAGGATCACTGTCCTGGGAGAGCCACCCCCACCCTCCAGTTGCCTCCTTATTCGTAAGATCAGGTGACCCTGGGGCAGCCCACGTCATTACATCCTGCAGAGTTGGTGCTGCTTCCCTGTCTGTTGAAATTCCTTGTCTATTCACTGTCTTTTGCCCTCTCGGCTCAGAGGTGCAGGAGATGGCTATGTCCCAGTGTCTGGCAGAGAATAGGCCAGCAATTAATACTTGCTCAATACAGGAAAGAAGGGCAGAGGAGAGCCAGGTTTGCATCAGCAGTGAGGAACTTGGTGCAGTTCACATTACTACCATCTGGCAGCTGTTCTGTGTAATGGTGGGATTTCTGTCACATCACTGCAGGACAGGAACTGGGAAAAGTCCTGTGCGGGACCAGGTGACTGACCCCAGGCGCTGCCCCAGGGTTCCAACAACCTGAGAGGTTCTACGAGCGTGTATGTACTTAGAGATTCCCAGACAGGCTCGAGCTGCGCAGGCTGTGGCCCCCGGTGTCACAGCCCAGTGTCAGGTACTGTGTAGCTGGGGAGCATCAGCAGTTTACAGGAGATGACTTAGTAAAGGGAACTGAGAGCCTCTGGTGTGCCCCTGCTGTGGCTGGCAAGAGGCGGGGGAGCCGGCAACGCACAGGAGCAGGGCTGACACCAGGCTGATGCTGGGAATTCTGCTGCCTCTTCTGTGGCCACCTCCTTGGGTGCCAGCAGTCCCGAGGCTGGGCCTACAGATGCACTCCAGTGGGGACGCTGGGATTCTGAGCACAGAGGGGGCTGAGGAGGCCCTGAACTCGTGTGGGGACTGCATGGGAGTGAGGCGCACAGGTCAAGAGCCCCTCCCATCCCCAAGGACAGCCAGGGCCTCCGGGAGGTGCCGTACTTCTCTGGCTTCTCCCTGAGCTGGTGCCAACCTGGAGGAGGTCTGGGCTTGACCTTGTTTGACCCTCACCTCTCCTGTCTTGGACCCAGGGCACCTCCAGCAGTGGCCAAGCCATCTTCTAGCCCAAGAGAGTGGTGGATGCCGAGGGGAAGCACACAGACCTTCGATGAACCCGAGGTCTCTGGGCTCTAACCGCACGAGAAGCCCAAGCAGAAGGCTCAGTTCTGAGAGGGGGAGGAGCCGACCTGAGGGGGTGTGCCTGCAGACACTGGGAGATGCTTGGGATGGGCTCTATCCAGGTGAGCAATCAAGGTGGGCCTCCTGAGAAGCATCTCTGTGTCTTCTGCAGGTGAACTAAACCTTTACCTAAGTACCCACATAGGCCATTCACTGCCAACCTATTTTCTGAGCGCTCTCTGAAGGCCCTGTGACGCCCCCTCCAGGAAGTTCTTCAGACCTCACGCTGAGTTCCAAACACCCCATCGTGCATCATTCCTTTGTGGCTTCTGGCTTAGACCTCATCCTTCTGGCTGAAGTCCTGGCTCCTGGAGGACAGGAGGTGTGGGTTTGCTTCCCTTGGTCTTCCCCAGTCCTGTGGCTGAGTGGGCCGGATAGCCTGATAGGCAGCCTCGCCCCTGGCAGAGCCCCAAGAACATGCTGCCTGCCTGCCAGTCGCTTCTCTGAGGTGCAGGGCCTTCAGATCATCACAGGGCTTTGTCTCCTCTCTCTCTCAGGTGAGACGCTCTCACATGGGTGTGAGGAATGCGGACCCAAGGAGATATTAGTTCCTTAGCCTGAGTCACCTAGCTACTGTCTGCGCTAAGACAGAAGTGAGTCCTAAGGGCGGCCACTGCCTGCTAGCTGCCTGCTCATGCCAGCCCCAGGGCCAGGAGCTCCAGGTACATCCTCTCATTCAAGACCCCAGGCAGCCCCATGACGTGGGCTGGATGGTCATGAAAGAAATGAACGGAGATTCCAGGAGAAGACGTGACTTGCTCAAGGTCTTCTCGATGGGACATGCCAGCACTGACCTTAAACTCAGAAGCACCTGACTCCTAAGACTCCTTTTGGTTCAGGCTTCCCGAGGGTCAATCCACGCCCTTTTCAAGGTATTGCCCACAGCACCCGTGCCTTCAAGTCCCAGGTCCTCCCCGCTACCCATCCTGCCCACCGTCTGCCTGCTACCACACTCACCTCTCCAGGGTATGGCCTCTTTATGCTCTGAATGGGAAGGGACTGGGGCCGGGGGCCCGGGCACGTCTGCTGGGGCATCCGCTGCCCGTGTGTGCCAAAGGGGCTGATGCCGGGCGGCCGGGGGTTGGTTCATGCCCATGGGAGGGCCGCTCATCCCCGAGGGTGTCATGCCAGCCGCCATGTTTGCGGGGTTCATGCTGCCCCCCATGGAGGCAGGCCCCCGAGGCCCGGGCTGGTTCATGAATTGGCTGTTATACGCCTGGGTGGGACCCATCTGGAAAGAGGAACAGACCTTCAACGGGAGAAGAAGAAAAAAAAAAGAATAAAATGCCACATGCATTGAAAGTGCAGGGAAGGAAGGGTGGGGGAAGTGGGGGTTCGGGACTGGGAGTTGGGGCACTTTCCTGTGTGGCTGCAGCTGGTGACCAGCCTCCAAAGGACCACCGGCCGCCTGGGCTCACGGCTGCCCTCTGCAGGCCGCACAGGAAAGGTGCAGCCCGAGGGGTGTTAAAGGGTGGGGCGCAGTCACTCCAATGCACAGGCGGCATTTCCAGGGAGGCAGGCAGGGAACGGGAAAGGGGGTGCGGGGGTGGGGAGGGGCATGGGAGAATGGAGGTGGATGAGGATGGAGGCAAGGGGGCCTTTCCGGAGGCCCTGGCCCCGCCCCTTGTTTCCCAGCCAATAGATACACACCCTCTGTCCATCAAGTCTGAGGTGGACTCAGCTCTGCCTACCTCTGCCCACCTGCCCTGTTGTTCCCAAACTTAAATCCCCAGCCTCCACACCCATCCTGCATTTCTGTGAGAGCTCTCCCTCTCCTCACATCCCATGCTATCCTTCTGATGGCCAGAGCTGGGACCTGGGCAAAATCCTCAGAGGAGACAACTAGCGGAGCCCCGGTCTTCAGAGGACAGCAGGGGACAGGCTGGCGTCGAGGCTGCTGTAGACACAGCCTGCTCTTCGGGTCAGTGGGGGCCAGACTGCAATATGGAACATCCTTCCCCATATAGAGACATACAGGTAACACGCAAAACCAACACAAGCGCCCAACACCCCCACCACACTCGTTCACACTGACACACCCACACCTCAACACATAACCCCCTCCCTGTGCCTCTGGGAAAATGAAATGCACCCCGACACGGTCCGCTCCTCCCAGCACGCAGACGCGGACAGCCGACTCCGATCCCTGGGGCCGTCCGCCCAGCGGACCAGGGGACTAGTGTGGCCCTTACCGGTCCATACTGGTTTATGTCCTTATTCTGTGTTTCTTGCAAGGCGGCCACGGTGGCCGTAGCTGTGGCCGTGGCTGTGGCGGCCGCCGCCGCCACCGCAGCTGCTGCTGCCGCAGCTGCTGGCTGCGTGAAGTCGGCGGGTGGCCTGGTGTGCGGAGGGACGCCCATGCCTGCAGGGGCATTCGACCCCCAGGGTAACTGTGAGGGAGGAAAGAAGGGTGCGTTAAACACCGCCTGAGCCTGAAGATGAGCCCACGGCCAGCCTTGGGTGGGGGAGAGAGGTCGGGCCGTTCCAGGCCTTCCTGCCCGCAGCGCATGGAGCAGGGAGGTTTGGACTCACAGCCCAGCGGGGACAGGGGCCTCCTGTGGGTTGCCGGTCCCTCAGCCACTTGGCAGCCACCAATGCCGTGTGCCTGGAGCCCCGTCTAGGTCCTAGTGGGCGCTCGCCTCCTACACCCCAGGTCATGGCACTCGGCCATCGCAATGAGCCCATTTCCTGGAGGAGGACGCCGAGTCTCAGAGAACCCGAGCCACTGGCCCCCAGCCCCCAGCAGGGATGGCAGGATGGGGATGCAGCTACGTTTCACCAGGAGGCCCCGCTGCACCTGGCAGGGCTGCAGTCAGCCCTGGGGACCTGGGAGGGGGTGAGGCCACAGGGCAGTCCTGGACAGGGCAGGATGGACAGCGAGGGGAGGAATGGGGCGCCTCTGCCCCACCCCCACGTCCCCGGAGTGCCTTCCTGGCGTTCCTTGCCGTCTCCCTCCCTGACTCCTGAACCGCGGGACTCCAGTCCCTGCACACTTCCGCCTCCACGAGCAGCACGGCAGAGCGGACCCTCCTGCACCCCAGCTCTCTCGGCGTCTCCCAGCTTGTAAAGGTGCGACGCAGAGCAGTGTCATTCGGAGGAATGAGAAGGCTGTCCTTCAACCCCACGGGCTGACGGCCCTCAGAACGCCACCCAGCTGCGCCGCATGTGACCTGCAGGCCGGCCCTGCTCACCTGGCCCCGAAGCCCCCGCTGCCGGGGTAGTTGGGCCGGCCGTACATGCTCTGCTGGATGTAGGGCTGAGTGGGGCCGGCCTTGGCTGAGAACTGCTGCTGCTGCCCAGCAAACTGTGGGGAGTTGAGGCCGGGGTTGCTGGTGGTCATGCCCGATGCCATGGGGTTGCCGCCTGGATTCATGGGGTTGTTGGCATTGGCCATAGGGTTCCCAAGGACCTGTGGGCAGAGAGAGCGGCTGCCACCATGCGAGTACCCCAAGTGGTGTAGGGAGTGAAAAGGAGAAATGGCAGGGGGTGGGGGTGGAGGAAGCAGCAAAACACAAGGAGGACAACAGAGAAAGAGGAGGAGGAGGGAGGGGCAGGGGCTTTTCAGTTTCCTCTGGGCATGAACTGCTGGCACAGCACTCAGTATGAGAAGCGGGTAACCCAGCCCGGAAGCGGGCTTCGTAGATGAGAACGTCAGCCCAGGGCGGATACACACGGCTGCCGGAGGGAAAGGCCTGGACTTCTCAGTCTTCCCGTCCTACGAAGCAGCCTGGATGCCCAAGGATCATACCACATGGAGGCCCTGCGCTGCCGCTCTGTGAGGGCCAAGGGAAGCCCAGCCCTCTAGCTCTGGAGGGTGGCAGGGCCCTGACTGCAGATAAAGTGCGCTGGTTCGCTCCAGGGTGGCAAGTGGCCCTGAGCCATTCACGTGGCCAGGTGGCAGCAAGGAAGGCGTGGAGGAAAGAGGAAGGAACAAGAGCAGGAGGCACGGTAGACGAGGGATGTGGGGTGGAGTCTGTCACAAGCTTTAGGCTCAGTTTTTCACTGAAATCTAACCCAGGCCATCCAGGGTCAAAGGCTCCAAGTGCTGGGACCCTAAGCTCAATAACCTCCAGGAAGTTCTCCTAAGTAAATGTGAGCCAGGGAAGAACCCTTTGCTCTCTGTCAGGTGAAAGCCATTGCCCCAGCAAGGCCCTAGAGCTGGGGCAGTGCCCAGGGCCAGGTGGCATCCTCCTGGGGCAGATGTGGGCCCATCCTGGGTGGAGGCGTGTCCACCGCCCAGGGTGCCCTGGCAGCTGGTCTTTCCAGCAGGGGAAGACCCTGGGAGAGCCAGCAGGGCTAGCATGGCAAGGTGACCATGATGGATGGCCTCACCTGGAAGGGGCTGTGGCTGGGGGAGGACAGGCTCTTACCTGGCTCTGGGATGTGTTGGTCACTCCCCAAACCGTGGTGACCACGGAGAGGGAGCCGGGAGGCTGGTTGGTGTTCTGCTGCCAAGGGACAGAGTCATAGGGGAATGACCCATCACTGCAGAGAGAGACAGAGGAGGGTCCTCAGCAACGTTGCGGACACAGGCCCAGAGGGAGGCATGCCCCATCACCCCACCATGCTCTGCGGCTCCTGGCCGCGCTCCATTCTGGATCCCCTGAGCCTGGCATGGTGTCCTGTCGTGTGACAGTGACCGGCTCTCCCATCATCACTGTGGAGGTGCCACCCCCACGGTTGTCTGTCTCCTGTGAGACCAAGGCCACGGGTCATGCTATAAGAAGGGGCCTGCAGCTCAGCTTAAGCTCTGCCTTCGACCACAAGCTGCTCTAAGAAGTTCTCCAGAGAGAGCCCTTGGTTCCTTGGCTCCAACTTCCCCTCAAAACCACCCATCCCTTCTCAGAAAGGGGTTCCCTGGTGGCTCAGATGATAAAGAATCTGCCTGCAATGCCGGAGACCCAGGTTTGATCCCTGGGTCGGGAAGATTCTCTAGGGAGGAAATGGGAACCCACTCCAGTATTTTTGCCTGGGAAATCCCATGGATAGAGGAGCCTGGAGGGCTACAATCCGTGGGGTCACAAAGAGTCGGACACAACTGAGCAACTAGTTTGCACTTCTCAGAAAAGGTCAGCAGGGCCCCGTCTGAGTCTTGGTTCTTCCCTCCTCCTAAGCCCTCATGGTGAGTTGGCCGCCCTGCTCAGCTGACTTGGCCTTTGGAAGGAGGGTCCACAAGTCGCTTTATCTTCCCAGATGACAGGTACTGGCCTCCCTGCTGTGCTTCGTCCCTTGCTCCCCCTCAAATTCTCATGCACATCCCACCAAACTCACCTCCCTCAGACTCCTGAGACACAATCAAAGACCTTCAGTGGCTTCCAGTGTTCACCAAGTCCCAACTCACACTGCAGAACAGCTTACCCCACTGACTGACCCCACCCTCCCCTGCTGACCCCCTTGGCTCTCACTTCTCCAGGAGCCGACCCCTACCCCGGCCATTCCCCCTTCTCCCCCGTCTCCTCTCTAGTCCCTGCTATACCCACCTTGTTCGATGGTATCGCCCCAGTCATCAGAAGCAAGACCCCATGCCCGGCCCTTCACATCAGAAGTGCTCAATAATAGCTTTCTACTAGTTGCCATGGCACAGACGGAGAGTGAGGTCCAGCAGACCTCAGGGAGGGGAGCCGGGGCACAAGCTCGAGAAGGAGCTGGTGAGGTGACGGCATAGAGGATCCGCCAGGGTCCCAGTCCCCAGGAGTGCCGGGCTGGGGCAGCCTGTCCCTGCAGCCCGTCCTACGCTGACTTTTCTAGCACCTCTCACAGGGAGAAAATCCCAGAAGTGGCCCCAGAAAGAGAAGCAGCACCGAGCACCCACGTCTGGGCTACCACCTCTGCCCACAGCATTCCGACCGGGCTGAGGTCGGCAAGGCAGGAGGGGCTGCAGGGGGAAGCAGGCTCTGGAGGAGCGCGGCTTGCTAGGAAAGCACCACACGCCTCTGACTTACACCCTCATCACAGTAAGTCAGCAGAAGACCAACGTGCTCACTCATGCCTGGAGACACCTGAACCCCAGCAGAGCAGCCAGCTTAGGGCCCTGGAGGTCAGACTTCCAGGAAAAGGCACAGGCCTGCAGGACAGAGGGCCAGGGGGCCAAGTTTGAGGAGGGGGGTCTGAGCCTTGTGTACTGCTCCTTGCTGGGCAGGGCCCTCGGTCACGTTGGTCAAGTCAGGTCAGTCTGAAGGGAGGACGGTCACTGACTGCCCATGCTTGCTCCTCCCTTGCCTGGACACCCTCTCTGCCTGGACAGCCCCTGGCTTCTTTCCTGTCTCTGTTCAGAAGTCACCACACTGGAGCTGCTGCTCTGATCTCCTAGGGAACAGCAACTCCACCCCTGTTCCCCTTTCCTCTCACCCTCGCCTGTTTTTTTTTTTTTTTTGGTATCCTGGGTACAAGTCCTGCCCCTCCCTGGCTCGGGGCCCCAGTGCCAACTTCCCAGCCTGTCTGTACTCAGTCTCCTCATCTGTTAAAGGGGCATAAGAACAACACCTACCCCTGCTGCTGCTAAGTCACTTCAGTCGTGTCCAACTCTGTGTGACCCCATAGACGGCAGCCCACCAGGCTCCCCGTCCCTGGGGTTCTCCAGACGAGAACACTGGAGAGGGTTGCCATTGCTTTCTCCAATGCGTGAAAGTGAAGAGTGAAAGGGAAGTCGCTCAGTCCTGTTTGACTCTTAGCAACCCCATGGACTGCAGCCCACCAGGCTCCTCTGTCCATGGGGTTCTCCGGGCGAGAGTACTGGAGTGGGGTGCCTCGCCTTCTCCGATCCCTACTCCCATTCTATTCAGTCTTCAAACTGCAGGTCAGGACACGTGAAGTGTGTTGTGACTTTGAACCAACATGAGGGGGAAAACGGAGGGAATAAAATAGACAGCTATCAACTGTGAGCACAGAGTAAGGAGGAATATCATCCTGGGAACTGACTTCCCGATGTTACACATGAGCACACACGCACCCTGGATCAGGGGGTAAATCTGAGCATTGCTGAGAGTCTCAGGGGTGCGTGGTAAGTTGCTTCAGTCACATCTGACTCTTTGCAACCCTATGGGCCATAGCCCTCCAGGCTCCTCTGTCCATGGGATTCTCCAGACAAGAATACTAGAGGGGGCCGCCATGCCCTCCTCCAGGGGATCTTTCTGACCCAGGGATGGAACTCAGCGTCTCATGTCTCCTGCATTAGTAGGTGTGGGTTTTTACCACCACTTGGGAAGCCTGCGGATCTCAGGCAGGTAAGTCTGAACACAGGCCTCCGTGGCCTAAGTCTGATGATGTGGCTCTAAGAGGAGACTGCAAACAAAAAAGTCTTTCTTAACTGGAAAGTGACACAGAGCAGCTTCAGCATTGCTCATGATTTCTGGGAGGAAAACAGTGGGCCTAGAACTGGATGGGGCAGTCCGTCTGCCTGGCCTCTCCCTCTGCAGCCCAGATGTGATGTGGGTCAGCAGAAAGGAAGTGAGGCCCAGATGCACAGGCCAAAGGTGACCGACAGCTCACATTCTCTACACCTGGGGGTGCCGCTGGGGGCCTGGGAGCTCAGAGAGCCTGGGCAGGATGGAGAAGCACAGGAAAACAAGCAGAGCCTGTTCCTCGGCACAGCTGGGCTGGAAGCAGCCCTGCCTTCCCAGGAGGTCGCTGGGGACCCCAGGGTAGCACCCAGTCCCAGGGTTGCCATTCCTGCCTCACAGGGAGGCCGCACAGGCTACGGTTTTAAACAACAAAGAGGAGACCCCTGGACACCGTCCCCACTGTGGAGCCCTTGCCCTACACGCGCCTGGATGAAACCCGGGACTAGACTAAACTGAGCAGAGCCCAGGCCGAAGTCCGTCCTCTCTCCCCAGAATTCCTGCCCCACAAACTCCCACCAGACTTCCAGGCTGAATCTGCTTGTGGCTGAGGTTCTTACCCGGCAGACTCAGGAAGCAGGGCCCCTGAGAGCTCCCCACGAGCCACCAGCTGCTGCCTCACCACCTCAGGCGGGGCGGCCCCAGCTCACCGGGATACAGGCCTGTGAACAAGCTCCCAACTGCCCGGTAGCTTGTGGGTGGGCCTTGTGGGCGGAAACCGGCTCCTTCCTGTTTTGTCCCCTCCACCCCAGGCTTAGTGAGAAGCAAACTTAACCCGGGTTCCCAAACTGGGCATCCCGCTGTCTGGCTGGAAGGTTCCCCCAGAGCTCAGATGCAGACTCGGTGTGCGTTGGGGGGCCATGTACGTGTGTCGCACAGAGGGGCCCCGCTGGCATGTGCGTGGAGGAGGAGACGGCACCCGCGTGCAGGGGTGGTCTCGGGGACTTGCTCGCCCCCACTCGCACCTGCTGCAGAAGCAGAAGTGGCAGGCGCACCGACACGGCTGTGACTCATCTCCTGGGGAGACGGCGCCCGCTGGCGCGGGGAGCTGCTCGCCCCCACAGGCCCGTGGTGGCAGTCAGCCCTGCCGACGCCTCTGCCCAGACTCAGACACTGCCGTCGGGGGGGGGGAGGAGGCCCGCTTGGCTCCTGGCGCCCCAGCATCAAGGGCAAGCCAGGCTCCTGGGTCCAAGCAGGCTGGGAGGGGCTCGGGGGTAACGAAGAGGAGGTCAAGGGGGTCTGGGGGTACCCTGAGGCTGTGTCCCTCCTCCGCCAGCACTATTTCACCAGCGTGCGTGCTCAGCCCGGGTCAGGAGGTCCCTGGCCTTTCAGGGCCGCCCACGGGGAGCCGCTGCTCTCCTCCTGTCCACGCTGATCTTAGTTCAGAGGGAGGGCCCCCGGGATCTGAGATCCCACTCTGAGAAGTCCTGTCCAGCTCTGCACACCTCCAATCCGGCATGGCCTGGTCTCAGGCCACAGGCCACAGTCCTGTCCAGCCAAACCTGCCCCACCTGCAGAGGCACCAATGCCAGCACCACCAGCAACCTCAGCAGGGTTCCACCTGCCGAGCAACTCCCGACCCAGGGCAGCCACTCGCCTACCCCCTGCCTCCAGATGTAGGCCTGGGATGCTCCATCCTTACCTTGAAACATGTCACTCATCTTTAGTCTCTTCCTCCAAAGGCCGCCTCTAGCAGGAAGCCCTCACCACATCCACGGACCTGAGCTCCACTTGCTCCTCATTTGCTTGGGGGCCCGAGTACCTCCCTGCCCTTTTCCTTCTGCCCCAGGAGCCCTGAGTTCTCCGGGCTACCTGTGCCTGGCATGGTGTCTTCACACACCTGCAGGCCTCAGGAAGCCTCTACTAACCAAAGTGTCAAAGAGAAACACCACCCCTCTGTGCCAGCCCCCAGAGCGATGTCTGAGGATGAATGCATGCATTCACTCATTCAGCCTGACCGCTGACCGCCTGCGCTTGTGAGTCCATGGGCACTGCCACTCAGGAGGAGAGAGGCCCTGCCCTCCAGGGACGGGGACAGAGGAAAGCTAATGAAGTGGCCACACTCTCATGATGCCTCCGTGTCCACTGAGGCCACCCTTCACCGCGCCCAGGGATAAGAATAGCCCCCCTCTCAGAGGCAGCCATGAGGATTTAGTGAGCAATGGGTAAGGCAAGGGCCGGCACGCCTCCCGCAGCCTGAAACTACTGGCTGCTAGTATCGTTATGATGATTCACTGAGAGGCTTTTACATGCAAGGAGCTGTGTGAAGGGACGTTTCACCCAAGAACTCATGTGATCCCTTGAAGTGGGCTCAACAGATGCCTCTCATAGGATCTGAGGCTCCCAGTCTCACAGGGCTAATTGAGGGCAAGGCTAACAGTGGGTCTGGCCAACGCTAAAGGAAATTAACCCTGAATATTCATTGGAAAGACTGACGCTGAAGCTTCAATACTTTGGCTACCTGATGCAAAGAACTGGTTCATTGGAAAAGACCCAGATGCTGGGAAAGATTGAAGGCAGGAGGAGAAGGGGACGACAGAGGATGAGATGGTTGGATGGCATCACTGACTCAATGGATTTGAGACTGAGTAAGCTCCGGGAGATGGTGAAGGACAGGGAAGTGTGGGGTGCTGTAGTCCATCGGGTGGCAAAGAGTCGGATCCAACTTACAATTGATCAAGAACAGGGAGCTTAGAGTCTGGTAAGGTGGCGCTTCCCTTTACAAAGATAGCAGTGATGCAAGCAAGCGCACATTACAAAGGCGATCCAGAAGTCCATGAGAACTCCAAGAAGGGGCAGAGCTTCCCAAAAATTCTTGGGGAAGTTGTCTTTCAGAAGCCACCCAGTGAGGGCATATAGGGGACATAAAGTTATGCTTCAAAGACTGGCTGCAGACGAAACCCAAACAGTGTCCCAGGAAAAAACACTTTAATACATCACATCACTAGCTTTGGCCTGCACTGAGTGTATTGGCAGATACTCAAGGGCTCTGACTAAACTTTTTTAGCTAACGTTCAAAAGGCAGAGGGAGGCTTCTCAGCCCAGTGGTTAACTATCTAGGCTCTGAGCTTAAGATTCTTTGAGGTCAAACCTTGACTATGGCTGGCCATGGGTGATTCCTATGACCTGAGAAATGTTACTTAAGTCAGCCTCAATGTTCTCATCTGTAAAGTGGGATAATACTCTTAGGATGAAATATACAAATACAGGTAAAGTTTAGCCCAGTGCCTCGCAGTCAGGCACTGCTCAGCTGTACCTATGCTTTTCCCTCCATTTCCCCAGCACAAATGGGATGAAAGTACTCATATTTATTTGATGATACAATGATGGCACTTAGAAGTTTTGCAAATAGGTTATCAATGGGAGGCGGTGTTTTATCATTCCTGCCTGTTGAACTTGTGTTCCAAGCCTCCGAGGCTTTCCTCAGTGGGTCTCTGCCTTGTTTCTCTATCCAGCAAACTCCTATCTATACTTTGAAGCCCAGCCTGGATGTTCCCTTCTGTGACTCTCCAATGCAGAACACCAAGGGCATTTTCCTCTATTCCTTCAGCACTTTTTTCTTTTTCATATATTTTACAAAGAGCTCTTCACACTGCAGTTACAGCAAACAGTTCATCTGTCTGTTTGCCAGCCCCATGGGCACTGACCGATGTTTGCTAAATTTGAGAAAATGAGTAAAGAGGGAGCTATGACTGTCAGTTCTTGGCACCTCCTGTGAAAGTATCTACACAGACATTCAAGGAGGGAAGAAGGAGGGAGGGCTGAGTTATTTCTTCCCTTGCACTTCTAACAGCCACTTTATTTGGGGAAATAACAAATTCCTATTAAGGGTATTGTCAGACCCTAATTAATTTCCCTGATCTGGCTATATTGGTCCCATCTCTGTGCAAGGCTGTAGCATTACCACTAATGAAACACCAAGCCAGTGAGGAGCTGAAGCTCCTTTAATTTAGGGGGACCATTAACAGCGCTCTCCATCATCACAATTACTGGGGACCGCTTCCTTCTCTCCCTGCGGTGAAACTCGGAGAGGAACTTGAGCAGCTAACTGCGTATTAGAGGGTTTTAAATTTTTTCCAGAGGAAGGAGGAAAGGAAAAGATCCTTGCATCTTGGCAATCTGGAACTGATGAAGCAGGATTTATAGATCCTCCAACCTCCCTTTCATTGCTTCTTTTTCCTGGGGGTAAGAGGGGGATCTATAACAAACAGCTTTCGGTGTGGCTGTGCAAAAAAAAAGAGCTAAAAATGAAAGCTGTGAAGGCGGTGTGATGGTACCAAGGAAAGACAAGCACCAAGGGTCAGCTTTACTAGATTCCTTCTTTGTTAGCTGGCCGTGAATGAGGATATTTGAGTCTGGTGGCACCCGGAGGAGAGTTCAGAGAATAATGACTAGTCCGTGGAGCGACCTGTGCCCAGGCGTGAGGACAAGTGTGTTGTTAAGCCCTGTGCTGCAGTTGTTCCATTTTCACATATGAAGAAACTGAGGCAGAGAGAGAAGTTACAGAACAGCCCAAAGTGAGCCACCTTAGGAGACAGCAGAGCTGAAACTAGATGCCCAGCAGCTCGGCCCAGGGTGTGGACACCACCTGCTGCACAGACAGCAGGCCCGGGCCTGCCCAGGGCCCAAGGGGAGCCCCAAGGCCCCTCCCAGGAAACTCCCTTCTGGGAGCTGCAAACGCCTCACCTGGAAGAGGAAGGGTGGCACCCCTTGGTCTCGGAGGCTTCCCCAGCTCTGGTGGACTTTGATTGTAATCAAATTAAGAGTGTAAACAAGACTTATTAGGCTTTCAGTTACCTTCGTGGCACTGATTTGCATAAGGACAATGTGTTAATCACAATGGCCCTTTGAGTAACTCATTAAAAATCTGGGAGAAGGCAGAAATCTTTGTAGGCATCAAGACTGGGTCACCGCAGGGACTATTAAGGGATCCTGCTGCCTGGCCCCGACTGACCTTTCCCGGGTCCCTTCTATGCAGCACTTTGTGGGCATCTGGAAAGTGGAAGGACGGCCCGTCGACAGCTCAGTGGTCATGACCAGACAGGGACAAACCCACAGTGCTCCACAAACCACTGAGCTCCAGCCAGACATGTGGGTACCCAGGGCTCCTCCCAACTGCTGACATGCTCAGAAGCATGTTCCAGAGGTCAGAGGCACGGGCTCGACTCACAGAGTGATCTGCAGTGCATCCGTGGCCTGTAATGGATGTGACCGTGATGTCTGGACTACAGAAATGCAACAGTCACAGCCTCTCCACCCAACAGCCTGGGACTTCGAGCATCTTGGCTCCCTCACCCTTTCCTGTTTGCTTGTCCTCAGAGAATTCAGACAAGGAACGCTGCATCTTGGAACAGCCACACACCTCCAAGTACCGAATCATGAACACACAGGGGCCCTAAGCTCACCCCCCACCCAAAGTTTCCTTAATGAAAGGCAGAGAGGCGCTTCCTCCCTCTAAGTCACCAGATACAGCTGTGGAGGAGGGCGGGCATAAAGTTTCCCACTGTGACAGCACCTGACTTTCTCTTCCACTTCCTTTCCTTCTCGTTTGGGAAATTACAGGAGGGATTTAGAAGGTGAGGCACCCCAGTGGAGTTTCTCTAAAAATGAGAGACTCACCACCTGGAAGAAATTCACGAAGTTATAGGCAGAGAGCAGCCACTCTCCAATCACCGGCCACAACGTGCCCTCAGAACAGCTCTGGCCTGGAGGGACACGGGTTGGACCTTGTTGAACAGATGACACTTCTTTCTGGTCTCAACTGCCCCACTATCAATTGGGAAGTGGGGTGAGGTGTGGATCAGGATCGGGTTAATGACTAGAAACCATGTCACTGGTCTTGAATGGCCAGCGGGGAGGAGGGTGAAGGGCAGAGGGCTGTGAGTGTTTCACTGCCCTGCCCCTTCCTGGCTGTGTTCTTGCAGAAGTCGCTGTCCCACTCTGGGGTTTCCCTCCCAGTTCTGCCACTGGAGTGAAGGATATTGCCCAGAACGCCCATTGCCTTGCGGTGCTGTTATTCATCAACACTTAGCAAGTCTACCCGCAGGCAGAGCTCTCCCTTCTCTCAGAGGCCACCGCTTTGCCCTCTCTAGCACCCCATGGGCATGCACGGGAGGCTGAAGCGGGTGCACTGGGTGCCAGACAGTGGCTCTTCAGTCACAGCATTTCTTTAAAAAGCCGTCGAATTCTGGAATGCCATCCAAGTCCTTCAAGGTCAAGGTCCAAGTCCTTCAGGGTCAAGGTCCACCTCCTCTGGGCAGCCTCTTGACTGTCACAGCCTGGCCACCTTCCTCCTAGACAACCCCAAAGCCAACCTGTCTGTCACCAAACCCTAGCTTTGCCTTGATCTGCCAGCTTGCAGTTTTGCCGCATCGAGTCTTTCTTCCCCAACCAGTGAGAGTCAGCTCCTGGAGCAGACTCCCTTCATCTGTTTAACCCCAGGACCAGGCAGTCTTATGGTTCCAGCTCAACTCAGCAAAGACCTGGCCAAGGGCTGGCTGTGGGCATGGCCAGGCAGGTCTGTGGCAGGTCTCCAGAGGAGCTGGCCTGCCATCAGCAGCAGCAGCTTTACTGAAACGGCTCAGAGGAGGGGTGGCTGAGAAGGATGTGACGTGTGGGATGATGAAAGGCAGGATGATTCTGGCGGGACAGAGAGTTAAGGAGCTAAAAGGTAACAAGGGTAAATGCAAAGTGTGTGGCTTGGATTGCACCGCCGTGCTCAGTGGCTGGCAGCATTCAGCCAGAGAAGACCTGTGGCTTCTAGCCAGGCTGGGGTCAAGCGGGGAAGGTAGATGAAGGAGGGTTTGGCCTCAAGAGTGGTGGTTCTCAACCACAGGTGATATCTCTGTCCTTTAGATGTGTGAGAGTCCTTTAGCAATGCCTGCTGCTGCTGCTAAGTTGCTTCAGTCATGTCCGACTCTGTGCGACCCCATAGACAGCAGCCCACCAGGCTCCGCCGTCCCTGGGATTCTCCAGGCAAGAACACTGGAGCGGACTGCCATTTCCTTCTCCAATGCATGAAAGTGAAAAGTGAAAGTGAAGTCGCTCAGTGGTGCCTGACTCTTAGTGACCCCATGGACTGCAGCCCACCAGGCTCCTCCGTCCATGGGATTTTCCAAGCAAGAGTACTGGAGTGGGGTGCCGTTGCCTTCTGCAAGCAATGCCTGGGGGGGGGGGGTCACTATAGGAACTGAGTGGGCAGGAGCCAAGACATGACATCCCCACAAAGTCCTGCACCATAAAAAACTACCCTGGCCCAAAAGGCCTATAGTTTCCCACCCCCAGAAACAGCCACAGAAGGGGGCTGCTCTAAGCGTCTGAGCTGTCAGACGGAGGGTGCAATGAGGCAGCGACCCTGAGAAGGGGTGAGGGGCTAGGTGGGGAAAAGCGCTTCGGAGTGAGGCAGAGAACCAACCCCCATCCTGCCCGAGCAGATGCTGGACCCGAGGAGCTCTAAGCGCCCCTTTTGGCTCCAAGAATCAATTGCCTCTAATTCGATTTATGAGCATGGCCAGTACCCGACTTCCCGGCAGCGCCCTGATGGTGTGACCCAGGTCTCCTGCAGCGCACTCTGGGCTGCAGGTGCCGTGGTCAGGCTGGGTAATGAGTGTGGAGCGCCGACTGCAAACGCCCCTCCCTGTGGTCAGCAGGGACTCTCACTGGGAGAGCAGGCAGCACAGCAGGCCCTGCTGTTCCAAGGTCAGCCAGCGGAGCGCTCCGAGAGAACAGCCCTGCTCAGCGAGGGACCCGTGAGCTAATTAACTAGGACACTGGCCGGTCCTGACCATGTGCTCCCTCTGGGGCTGGTGGAGGGCAGACTGGCCAGTTCCTCAGTGCTTGTTGCCTCTGGCAGGCCCAATATCACCCGTGATGCTGGGTTTCCATGGCCCTGCCCCTGTGTTGAAGGCCCAGCCCCCTTGACTCCTGCCTGGGTGGCCTGGGCCGTGACCTTCAGCCCAGTGACCTTCCTGAAAGCCTTCCAGCCCTGCCTATGATTCTGCTCAGGAAACAGGGAAGACTCTGGGTTTAGGGATGCTAACGTTCTACCGAAAGTCTAGAACATAAAGCAGAGACAGCTCTCCACCGAAGGGGTCAAGCAGTCAGGCTGGATAATATGGCACTTTCAACTTCTGTTTTGATGGGGGTCGAATAGCACTCACCCATGACGATTTGAAATACGACACCTGGATTTTAGAAAATGCACTGCCCTCCTAACTATTCAGGGGCCCCACCCCAGTTCTCTCACCCGGGGACATGTCCAAGACCTGGGGGCCTGAGGGGTGGCTGTCCAGCACCCACCCAAGCGGTGCCTGGCCCCACCCCCAGGCGGCGCACGCCCACTCACCTGTGCGACAGAGTGGGTTTCATGGAGCTCATGGAGTTGAGGGGGGGCTGCATGGGGAGTTTCCCCGGGGGTCGCTCTGGCGGCTCTTCTGATGTCGGAGCAGCAGCAGGCGACCGAGCTCCTCGCACCAGGAGGACAGCAGGGCTGCAAGGAAGGACAGGATGGTCAGTGAGCTGGGGACTGGCCCCTGCGCCTTGCCGTGCCGGGCCCATCTCGCCCACCCAGGCTGGGCGCTCCCCACGCAGGCTTTGCCCCCACCTCGACACCGGTATTCCAGCCCTCTCAGTATTCTTGCCTGTATGTGGGATAAACATCTGAAGGAAAGACGACCGAAAAGCTGCTGCTGCTGAAGGAGATCAGAGGAGGGGCAGAGTGTAACGGCAAAGAAGGGAGAGTCAAGACGGAGAGGACCGCAGAGGCAGGGCCAAGGCAAAGCCGGAGGCCAGGCACAGACCAGCGTGTGCCCAGGTTAGGAACTGCTGGCTGCCCCCACACATCTCAGTGAGGCCCACACCCTCAGACTCTGGACAGTCAGCTCAACATGGCTTCCTCCCCATGAGTGGGACCCCAAAATCACGAGGTTTAAACAAAATCTAGATCCTTCCTAGAACCTGTTGCTGTTCCCAGGAGTGTTTGCAGAGTTCTCCTTCCCCCCCAAAGTGCCCGGAAAAACACAGGTACACCCACCTTCCGGGCAACCTGTGATGCGTCCCTGTGCTACTGGGCACAGACGCTTGAAAGGACAAAGGATTTCCAGGGCACAGGGTGGCCCAGGGGTGGGGCAGGCGCCGAGCCAGAGTCTGCCAGGGGCACCAAAGGCAGGCACACAGGAGAACCCTTCACATCCAGGCTTGAGGAGGCCTCAGAAACTAGGAAACGCTACCAGAATAAGCTAGGTGTTGGGGGATGAGAGAACTCTCCTTCATCCTGAACTGTACCAGTGAGGCCACTGGAGGCCAGAAGCACCCTCAAGGTCAGTGTTTCTGGCCAGTCCAAAAGCGGAGGTTTGGGGAAGGAGTCAGAAGTCAGGAAGGCTGGGTTGTCACCACCTCGCTGTGTGATCCTAAGGAACTCACAGACCCTCTTTGGGCCTCGGTTTGCTGGCAGGGAAAGAGGAGTCAAGACTCACGCCCTGTCTTTCCTCCAGGGCTGTGGTCAGGGGCAGAAGGGAAAATTGTGGAGACTGTGGTTGCAAAATGGGTTGATCACAGCCCAGCCAATGCCCCACTCCTGCCGTTAGACTAATTACTGTTCTGAGGAGTCGACTCTGTCAGGGGGTCAGGAGCCTTCTGAAGCAGGACAGGGCGCAGGGCCCACTAGCTCATCTCCAGGGTCTGCCGTCTGAGCACTGTGCAACACGCTCATGTGTCTTTTGAATTCATCCCCTGTGATCCACGGTATCAGCTGTTCTCCCCATTCTACAGATAAGCGGACTGAGGCTCAGGCTGAGAAAGTTACCCACTCACAGCAACCACTGCGGGGAGGGGGCAGACACACAGATGGTGCCCCTGCTGTGTATCCTGGTGGGTGCAGCCCAAGGCTGAATCAGAGTGTGGGGAGAAGATGAAACTCTTCAAAAGGCCCAAACCGGGACTTCCCTGGTGGTCCAGTGGTTAAAAGCCCCGCCTGCCACTGCAGAGGATGTGGGTTTGATCCCTGGTCAGGGAACTAAGATCTCACATGTCACAGGACAACTAAGACCCAACATAGCCAAAAAAAAAAGGGGCCCAAACCAGGCGGCCACGGTCTCCAGTGCCCTGACTCAATGAGAAACTCCTCCTGCTTCTTCAGAGCCACACCCTTTACTGTGTTCAGCGTGTGATGGAGGAGGAGCATAGACACACGAGGCCCAGGAGAGATGGCACAGGGCCGCCAGTTCAAACCACCCAGACCTCGGATAGGCTCCCCTGGTAGCCCAAGGCCCGGAGAGGCAGGCTGGGCCCCTGGCCCAGGGAGGCTCTATCAGGAGTGTAGAGAGTGGGGCCCGGCATCTCGAGGGGCAGCAGGCTCTTTCCTGCCCCTCACTGGGGGCAGGGCCCAGGAGGCAGCTTTCAGGACCAGCAGAACACTGTCGGTCCAGCCGTGCTGAGTGCTGGCTAGGAGGGTGCTGCTCACGCTCCCAGGGGCCTGCTGGGGACCGGAGGGCGAAGGAAGGGTGGTGGTTCTTGTGGGGATGGGGGTGGGATGGTGAGAGGTCCCGCCAGCATCACTGAGTATTTTTGCCTGCCCTGTGCGGTGGGCAGAGATGCTCAAAGAGGCAAGCGAGGTTGACATACAATCTGTGCCCTTCCCAGCTGGGCACCTGTTTCTCCCCTCCAGGAGAGGGGATCAGTGGCCGAGCTGTGTCTCAGAGCTGCATCCTGCCCCTCTCTGGGGGCCTCACCAGGCCGCCACCTGCTCAGGGAGCAGGGTGCCAGAGAGGAGAGGCCCCCACCCTGGCTTTTGTCTGCCCAGAAACCACGGCAAAACGCCCCCGACGCGGGTGCCCGGCAAACATCTGTCACAGCTGGAGCGGGAAGCGGCCTATTCATCGAGGCTGGAACAAACAGAAATGAATTTCCAGATTGCTCCATTCTTCTCCCAGGCCCCTAGTTACCGCTTCTTGCTGCGGGGGGGCACTGGGCATCTGGAACCTCATTTGCACGCCAAGCACGAGGCCCAGCGGATCACAGCGATGAAGGGGCCGCTCGGCTGCCAGCACAAAGGATGGCTGCAGATGGTGCTGCCTGCTGCCTGCCCTGCCCACGGCTGCCCCTCCTGGCCCGCGCTCCTCCTGGGGGCCACCGAGCCATGGGAGGGGCTGGGGGCACCTCGGGGGCATTCGGAGCTTTCCTCCAATGTCACAAGCCACTCCCCCATGTGGTCAAGGACGGCCCTTGTCTTCCTATTGCTAGCAGAGTGGTTTTCCGTAGAGAGAATAAAAGGGGGTGGTGTCGAGGGGCCTGGGATGCTGTGAGCAGATGTGATGTGGATATTAGGCGGCCCCGACACAGCACAGATGCCAGGACAGCCGCATTCCTACAACCAAGGGGAAAGGACCGGGAGCGAGGGAGGCACCACCCGGCACCCCCTCGGCCTGAGCGGCCAGCTGGCAGAGGCCATGCGGGCAGACGCAGACTGGAGAGACACGGGGCAGACTCTCGTCATGGGGCAAGCCAACACAAGCCATGCCGAGGCAAATGCTGGCTAGCGACAACACACGGGGATTTACCAGAGACTTGGGAGGACAGACAGAGGCAGGCGGGGCATTACAGAGGACAGAAAGACAGCCTGGCAGGGTGAATGTCTGGGTGGCGTCTGTGGGTATGCCTGGATCTGGGCTGTCTGTACATGGCTGAGCGGAGTGTGTCTCTCTGACGAGGTGACACCAGTGTCTACAGTAGAGTCCCAGGAGAGGGGGAGGAGGGGGGGACAGCGGCGAGCAGGCCGTGGGACGTGACGACTAAGTGTCCTGACGCTCTCTAGCTGGTAGATTTCACACTGGCTGCCTCACCGCTTGGAGCTCAGTTTCCTCATCTGTGAAATGGATTTTTATAGGAGTTGCCCACCTCAGAGAGTGGACGACGTAAGCTGTGAATCAGTGCTGTTAGTCAACCAAAAGAGAGGGAGGAGGGTCGGCGTAACGTCCAAGCAGAAGCCAAAAGACAAGGAGGGTTGGTGGAGGCCCAAGTGACCCCGTAACTCACAACAGCCCCAGAAAAATAACCGCTCAGTCGCACACCCACCTCTGCCTTCACACGGCACCTGGATAGCTGGTGAGGTATGGACTCCACAATCATCCCAGCTCGGTCTCTACCACGCATGTGAGACCTTGAGCAAGTCACCTACGTTCCTGTGCCTCAGCTTTCTCATTTCTAAACGGCGGTAGAGGTAATTCCATTCCCTGTCTCACAAACCAGCTGTCAGGACGCTGGTCAGGTGCTGAGTGATGCCACCATGCAGCAAAGGAACAGCATCAGGCTCAGAGCAGGCGCTCTACGCATGTTTGCTACAAAGATCATCAGGATTATTGACCTTGGTAGGTAGATCAGCAACCAACAGGATGGGCTTTGGTGTTTCTGTCTACCTCTGACCATACAGCAGCAGCCCCAGGGGGTCAGTGGAAGAGAAAGGGGATTCCAGCCAGGGAGAAGACAGACAGGTCGCCCTTTCACACTCCCACCGCCTGCATGCGCCTTTACAGCGTATCCAGGAAGCCCCAAGGGGCACCAGGGTTCCATGGGGTTAAACAGCTAAGTCATCTGCCGGCAGCACGTGTCTTAGAGTCGAGGCCACAGCACGGTATGACTGGTGGTGTGTTTCCCTTTCCCAGCGGCACATCAAACAGCAGAGTGTGTGACAAAGGGGGCTGTCTCCCATTCCTGGGACCCAGTAGATGTGTCTAGGGGCCCCTGCACCAGAGAGTGCTGCGGTGCGGTGGCACAGACGTCTATGGGAGAGAAGCGGGCATGAATATGGGGTCTGAGAACCACAGAGGACACAGCAGGCAGATCGGAGGATGGGCATGGGGGAGAGCCCAGCGCCTGATATTTGATGGGCACTGGGGAGAGCCCAGCGCCTGAAATTTGCTCCCAAGAGCTCCCTGGCTTCTGCCCCTGCAGCTGGCAGCCACCACGGTGTCCCTTAGAGACAAGTAAAAGGAAACCAGATGTAGAAATGAGGGGGAGGTCTGGAGCGAAGCTCTATCTTAGTCCAGGCCTGTCCGAGATGTGGCCTGCCTGGAAACAGTGACAGTCCCTCTGTTTGCCTCTGCCTGCAGCTCCCGGCTGGGCTGATCCGATGAACTAGTGTGGGGCTCCCAGTCTTACCTGAGAGAGGCGGCAGAAGGAAGGGGCTGCATGGCTGGATCTGGGAACCGTCGGGGCTCCAGGTATGCAGGGTGGAGCTGTAACCTCCAGACCAGCAGAGTAACCGGCAGACAATGAGTCACTTGTGGGCAGAGGGGAGGCAGAGGCTGGGGTCTGGGAGTCAGAGCATCATAGGGGCAGATGAGCTCGCCTGGCACATGCAGGCACACACACACACACACACACACACACACACACACACACAAGGCATTTGTTCCCTATGAAGGCAAGCAGAGGGATATTTAGACAGTGAGAGGCCAGGATGTTCAGTCCTGGCGAGGTCTGGGAATGGGGAAGGGATGGGAGCAGCGGTGGGGCGTGTAGGGAGGGTGAAAGGCTGTCTGAGGAGGAGGGCGTAGAGACCTGGGTGTGCGGGCCAAGCAGGAGAATTATCAAAAGTGCTGCAGCCTGGGGAAGCTGCACGCAAAATGAAACAAAGACGTATTAAGTATCAAAGAGCATCTTAGCGGCTAAAAGGCTGCTGGAGAACAGAGGAACTCTGAGTGTTTGAGTGTGCGAGGAGGGCTTCTGAGACTCAAGGATGAGGCAGGGCTCGGGGTGCCCAGGAGGCATATCTGCCAGGCAGCAGCCCCTCAAATCGTGCTTTTGGGGGGCTGGAGCGGAAGAGTCAGAGTGTGGCAGAAAGGGCCCCTGGGAACATGCAAACAGGGTTCACTGTTCAATGAAATATACTAATGATACATTTTCAAAACGCTTCCAAACATTAGCTTACTATATCCACAAGAGACCCTCCACAGTGGCAGCAGGAGCTCAGAGGTCCCTCTCCTAGTAGGGAAGCCTGGCCACGGGCCCGCCTGGTGAGTCAGGGCAGAAGAACCAGTCCTCCATACTGGGCTCCTCCCCACCTCTCCTCCCTGCCACAGCTGAGTTCCTGCTCCCGGATCCACTCGAATTCCCCAGGATCACCTCAAGCCACCTCGGGAAGCTGGGCACCCCACCCCGCCCCACCCTCGGGTCACTGCAGCCTGACTATCTTTGCAGTCTGTCGCCTCTGCTTCTTGCCTGTTCCAATCACCTTCTGCAGCGCCGTCCTTTCTCTCCTGAATGATGACAAGTGCGTTCTATCATTTATCTCAGTCTCCAGTCCCGCCTCCTGCCAACCCACACGCTACAAGGCGGCCAGAGGAATTTTTCCACAAATGTATGCTGTTCACCTCTTTCCAATCTGTGTCCCCAGAGGCTGCACAGGGCCTGGGAGACAGCAGAGGCCCAGAAAACATGCTGATTTTACTGAGAGTCAGGCTACCCCGGGCGAAGTTGGGGGGCGGGTGTCCTACAGTGAGAGCGTGAACCCCGAGGGCCAGGATGGGATTCCAGGGCTTTGCTTCTGCAACCCTGGCACCCAGCACAAGCTATGAAGCCAACTCACAGCTAACAGATTAAAATGTATTGCATCTAATTACCCAGCGTGCAGAAGACAGGCGAGACAGACACACACTGGCCCCACTGCATCCGAGACCCAGTCGATCAGGCTCATACTCGTGACCTGCCATCCTACAGCTTTTCAGCCTGCCAGCAGCTCCCCACTCCTCAGGGTCAGGGACCCAGCTCCAGGAGCACCAGGCCTGAAGGCAATCTGATTCACCACATGTCCAGGTTGCTGCTGGACCACCAAGTCAAGTGACACCTGACTGTGACATGCACACCCCATCAGCAGACCACTTCAAATTAGGGAATGAAAGGTAAGGGGATGACAGAAACAACAGCCTCTCGTTAACGCAGAAGAGCCAGCTGTGGGCACTGGTGTTCACGTTGATGCGTCTGTCACACCCAGGATGACAAAGGGACTTCCTAGAGCATCTCACCCCAGGCTCCCCGGAGATGCTGCTGCTGCTCCTTCTTCTGCCTCCTAGACCCAGGCCACACCCTCCTACCCTCTGACTTTCTTTTATCTCCCAAAACATGGGGTTCTGCCGAGAGCCACTGCCTAAGGATGCTTGGGAGGGTGAAAACCAGTGAGGACTCCTGCCTGTGCCTGGGGACCAGGGTTCTTCTACTCTGCAGATCCGGGCAGAGAAAAGGAAGGACAGTGAGACCCCAAGAGGGATGGGTGAAGGGGGCTGCTGAGATGATGATGGCGGCCTGGGCTGGGCTCTCCATCTCATCTGTAAACTGGGGAGTCAGTAAGAGGAAGCTCTCCTCACAGGCCTAGTGTGAGGGGCCTAAGATGAAGGAAGGGCCTGAGATTTAAACCACATGTGCAAGATGGCAAGTCTTAAGCTAGAGTCTCAGCTGGAAACTGGAAGCTGTAAAGTGCTCTCTCTTGCTTTTAGACGGCAGAGTGGCTAAGAGCACAGACTCCAGCCAGGCCAGCCGGGTTCAAATCCCAGCTCAGCCACCTAGCAGCTGTGCGACCATGGGCAAGTTACTTAACCTCTCTGTGCTCTTGTTCCTCTTTTGGTAAAGTGGGGATAATAAATATCACCTACCTCTGAAGCCATCATGAGGATTAAACAAGCTGATACACAAAAATGCTAGCATGATGCTGAGCGCACTCCCCAGTGTTCAGTGGTAAAGAATCCACCTGCAGTGCAGGAACCACAGGAGATCAGGGTTCGATCCCTGGGTTGGGAAGATCCCCTGGAGGAGGGTGTGGCAACCCTTCCCAGTACTCTTGCCTGGAGAATCCCATGGACAGAGGAGCCTGGCGGGCTACAGTCTATAGGGTCGCAAAGATTTGGCCACGGCTTAAGCGACTTATGACACACACATGCGCACGATGCTGAGTATATAGGAAGGACGGTAAGGATAAACTGTTACTGTTTCTGTTGTTATTAAGAGCTTTCTCTTTCTCCCCATCTACATACTGTAGCTCAAATAAAATACAATTTCTTTTACCCATCTCCAGGAGGATCACAAAGAAGGCTTATGTGTCCTGGACCCAGTCTTACATCACTTTCTTCACGCTGGGTGTGCCCTGGGTGGTGCTGTTCCCTAGCACCCAGTGGGAACCACAACCAATGTTTTTCTCTGCCAGACACTCTGAAATTTGGCAGACCAGGGGCCCCATGGAATTAAGTCCCAGCAGCCACTCACTCTGACTCAGCTGAGGCCATGCAGTGCAGAGGGCTAATCTGGGTGGGCTCCTGCCTGCAAAGTGCCTGGGTGGTGGGCCGACCCTCGGCCCCTCCTCAGTCCCTATGTCCCTGTGTGTCCAGCAAGAGGCGGGACGGGAGCCAAGTTAAGGATTCCTGCTCTGATCCGTGACCCCTGAGAAGAAGGCTGTCCCCGGAATTCTCTGCCTGTCCTCTTCTGTGGGCCCATCATTGCTGGGTGCCCCAGAAATGGAGAAAAGGGCCCCTCCCTGCCAGTTCTCTTGGACCATCTCCTGCCAGGAAACGGCACAGGATACATGTGACCACAGAATGTCAGGGCCAGGGGCCGCGACTCAGGGCTGGGGGCTGTGGTTGTCTGACCTCAGGAACTCAGGTGTCTGTTCTGTGTGGCCACTGACCCAGCGGGCAGCCAGGGGCCACGCGTGGATCTGTGAAATGGGGTGATAACAGTGCACTATGGGTGGGAGGACCTCATGGGATCACGGAACGGCACACGAACAGGCCTTTTGCTTTCCCAACCGACCGGTGCCCTCTGCCTCACTGCAGCTTCACGACGCCCAGCGAGGGGCTGGCCAAGGATGAGGTTGTCTGTGTTTTATGGAGCAGAAACTGAGGCCCAAGAGGTGATCCAAGCAGCGCCTCCACGGCTGGTCTTGGATGCTTTCCCTTTACCCCCACAAGTCAGTGATGCCACCCATCTGAGAGAAGGTACATCCCCGGGAGATGCCTCCCACCCACCTCCCACTCCCAAGATTTGGCACCACCCCAGCGCACTGTCCCTGATCTGCTACCAGCTTCCAGTGTGACCTCGGGTAACGTCCTTCCCTCTCTGGGCCTTATGTAAAAGAAAGGCAAGAGCCTGTGCGTTCTGAAATCTCTTCTCATGAATCAGCCCTGTCCCCAGAGGACCCCTCCTGATCCCCTCCTCTTGGTCCTGCAAACACCAGTGTGCAACAGGACCCAGGTGTGACAGGGCCCGGGGATGTGGGTGGGCGGGCAGGTGGGTGGGCAGGACTAGACAGCCTCAGCAACTGGGACTTCTGACAGGTGAGAACCTCCCCGTGGTTCCAGGAAATGTCATTCCCTGGGAGCTTGCAGGTTGAACTTGGGTGACCCTGACAGCTGACCCCTAGAACATAAAACCAGAGATGTTTTCCTTGAGGGAAAACCCTGCTCTCCTGCAGAATGGCTGCATCACCATGCTGGCACCAGCAGCAGCACACTGTCCTGAGTTTCAACTGCTTCTGGCATTTCTAGATCATTCCCACACTTTGCGGCCAGCTCTGTCATCTCCCATCACTGTGGGAAAGAAAGTCAAAACAAGAAAGGATCGACAACTGGCCCTTTGGCTGTGAGTGACCCCGTTCCTCTCCAGCTCTTCCTGGCTGCCCCTCACCCACCCACTCGGGCCCCACATGCAGGGAGATCAACCAGAGGGGTGGTGCCCAGTCCCAGGATTTGCAGAGAGGCCTGTGGCCCGGCCCACCCAGCCCCGCCTGCTTCCCCAAGCAGATCTTGCCACCTGCAGTTCTTGGGGTCCAGGCAGGCAGGAGAGGGCCTCTGGGCTGTCCCTCCCTCGGGAAGGCTCCACCGATGTTCCCATCCCCTCTCCCCAAGGGCTGCCGGGGCTGGCAGGAGCTGGGAGTCTCCAAGCCTGTGAACTCACCCTGGGAACTGAACTCTGGGGGATCTGGAGCTGCAGACAGCTGATTCCCAAACCAGTTCTGCTGGCCCTCAGCCCCGTGGAGGAGGACGTTCTGGGACCCAAGAGAAGTCAGACAGGTCGAGCCTGTCCGTGAACTTTAGGAAAATCCCATCCCGGAAAATTCCTTGTGTACCTCACACCATCCTCTGGGCCTTGTGAATAACTCAGATTCAATTGGAAAGACACCTGAAACAAGCTCAAGGTGGGGTAGGGGGTTTCATCAGAAAAACAATGCGCCTTTCTTCTGGGGCGGGGGGTGCCCTGCAGACCTACCAGCCTGAGGGGCCTGGACAGGGCAACAGCCGAAGAAGCGTTGCTGTTTGCCGAGAGCAGCTGGTAGGGCGCTGCCACGTACAGAACCCCGAAGGGGCACTGGCTCACACACCTTTGCCCTCCTTGGACTTTTTATAAGCCACCTGATGGTGGGGAAGTCACAGCTCCCATCTTAGAGATAAGGGGCCACAGAGAAACTAGCTAACCTGGCTTGGACACACCTGAGCTTGTGGCAGGCCAGGACTAAGGCAGGATCCCCTCATCTTACCTGGGATATTTGCTGGTGGTGGGCTGAGTGTGGAGATCTAGACCATCTCAGTTGAAAATTATGCAGCGTTAGTAGCAAAGCAAGTGTTCTGAGGAGGGGAGGTGCCCTGAGCCACCTCCACAATGGACCGAGGCCAGGAGGCCTCTGTGCACTTGACGCCAGATTCCAGGAGAACCTAAGTTCCAACAGGACAGACCTCTCTGGCTACCCAAGCATAGGCCACAACATCCATGGGGGCTGAGGAGTGGTGTGAGCTGAGAGCCAAGAGTCTCCCCACCTCCATCTCATTGTGAAGTAGCCTTAGAGCAGGATGGAGGAGATCCAGAGGCCCAGGGCGGTGAGGATGGTCTGCCCAAGCCACCAGCCCCAGGGTGACACTCCCAGTGCATCTGCAAGGCAAGACAGGAGACACACCCACCTGCCTACTGGCAGAGACCACGCCCTCATTCCTGCTGGCCACCCAGACAGCTGTCCTCTACTCCGTGGGCAGCTTCTTCTGGGGGTTAAACACTGCTGCCTGCTGCTCCCCACTCAGGGAGCCCGAGGGTATGGAGAGGACACAGGAATCAACTTCTTCCCTGGGCGCTTCACTTTCCTGAGGCCTCCTGGCTGTGCACTCCATTTGGCTGCGTCCTCCTGCTCCCAGTTTAAGAAGGAGAAGTTGATGTGGGGCCAGGCCTTGGCCAATCAGACCCCGAGACCAAACACACAGCCTTCCACCTTTGCAGAGGGCCAGAATACCATGGGTCTGAGCACTCTCTACATCTGCTCCGGCCCCCTTGTCTAATCTCAGGCCCTGGATTCTTCCCGTGGGAGCTAGGAGCCAGCGAGAGACCCAAGGACCCTCAAATGGCAGTTTCCTTGCACCCAGTCTGGGCTCATAAAGCCAGGGTCGACCGCCTTGTTTCAGAGCCTCAGGGTCTCTATAAAGAAACCACCTGGAAAACCTCCAGCCCTGAAGAGTGGCTGAGGGGACCTATGGTGTGGTGGCAGGGGCAGGACAGAGATGGAGGGACAGGTGGCACTTTGCTGGTGATCCTTGATCACTGGGAGTTGGGTTCAGGTCACTCACTGCTCTTTCAAAAGAGCAGATTCTGGAAAAGCTGCTCACAAGACCTCCAGCTCGCCTGCCTCACCCCACTCTCTTGTTCCCCTGAATGAGCTACCTGGTTAACCTCAAAGGTTGTCAAGTTCCTGGTGCAAGAAATGAAGACAGTGGTCCCTACCTGCTGCTCCCAGCTCCAGGCTTGTGAAGGGGAGGCCCAAGCACTGGGCAGATGGCTTAGAGGGGGACAGGCAGGCTGCTCCAGCTGTAGTCACTCTGAAAATCAGCTCAAGGCTACCTGACCTGGCCCCATAGGTAGCATTTGGTGGCACAGTCAGATGCTACTTTCTAACCCCGCACTATGGGAGATGACAACCTTCCAGTGGGTTCCCTATCCAGAACTGTGTAGCAGGGTTTTCTCTTATCCCCTTATCCAGCAAGGGCAGCCAACTGCCTGCACATTTCAAAGTGTCTATGTCTTAGCTTCCTAATTGGCCACTCCACTCTTTTTCTGAGAACCCCTGAGTGTGGGTATTTGCTGGAACCCTGGAAACCACCCCTGCCTGGCTATCACGACCCCCTCCAGGTGCTAAGCAGAGGTTGGCAGTGGATGACCCAACTGCCCCCAAACACCGAACTGGCTTCCATTTGTTCCACGGGGCTCTCCTTCTAAAAGGCAGGGGTTCCTGATGTATTTTGGAGACTATCTGTCATTCTTATAGCATGCTGTCTGCTTGTTTTATTTACGTGTAGGTACACACCATTCAAAGAAAACCTGACACATAGACAGAATTTATAGAACACTTTGGGGGAAGCGGGGCAGGAAACGAGAGAGGAGTTTTCTCCTTGCAGAAGCTCCTTTATGTGATGAAATGATTCTCTGTGAGGTTTCTTTAAATATCCAGCTGCCTCGTTGCAATGAAAATAAGATTCATTTATAAGAATTCCATTTACATCGAGCACTTCCTGGCTGCACCTGTCACTCGGGGTGTAGCACACCTGGTGATGTCTAGGTAAGTGTGGCCTGGATGGTGAGGTCCCCTGGCAGGACTGGAGCACCAGGGTTTCCAGGCCAGCGGTCCTTGGTCCTGCCTGTGCATCAGAAGATGCATCTGGAAGGCTTGTTCAAACCCAGAGCGTTGGGTTTCACTCTTAGTGGGGTTTCTCATTCAGTGGGTCTGGGGTGGAATTTAAGAATTTGCATTTCTAAGCAGTTCTCAGGTGATGCTGAGGCTGCTGGGCTGGGGACCCCAGTGTGAGAACCACTGCTGTAGACTGATGGTTAAGCTCAGCTGCCCTTTTCTGCATGAGCAGGGTCTGGGTGAGGGGAGGAGGGGGGGCATCCCTCCCGCTCCCCTTCACACAAGCTCTCTGGCCAGGAGGACTGAGTGACCGACAGATGGCCTCTGACTACGCTGCTGATTCCCCCGATCGTTGTGTTCGAGGCTCTGGAGGTTTGACCCTGGACTCTCTTCCAGGCATCAGGCCAGAAGAAAGAAAACTGGGCAGTCAGAAGTGGGTGGGCCTGGGTTTGATCTGCTCTGTGAGCGGTGTGCTCCTGGGCAACACCCTACAGATGTGTACATACCTCAGTCTCCTCACCTGCATGTCATCCTGTCTCACCCAGCCCTTCTGAAGCTGCAACCGGCCAAGCCAGGTCATATCTACTTGGCCACATGGCATGCGGAATCTTAGTTCCCTGACAAGGGATTAAACCTGCACGCCCTGCAGGGGGAGCTCGGAGTCCTAAACACTAGACTGCCAGGGAAGCCCCAAAGGGCAACCTTGACAGTGGCTTCTGTGGACCGAGAACTTGATTCAGAGCGGCGCTGGCCTGGCCACTTTGCACACACCCTCTCACTCAGGGCGACGCTTTAAGAGCTGCCTCCCCCTCCACCACTCACTGGTGTTATCTGTGCGGCCCTGAGACCTCCCTGCCTGGGGGCTTGCCTCCTGGGGGCCATCAGGACTGAGCTGACTCCTGCAGGGCTCAGCTCCCAGGAAACAGCCCTCAGGGCAGCTCCAAGTAGGCAGGCGGGGCTGCCGGCAGCCTGGGCCATCTGCAGTTCAGGCCGCTCCTGCGTCTCTTCCAGAGCAGCTGGGGGAGGGCGTCGTCATTTGTTTAGGCCTCTGCAGTGCTTGATCACCAGCAGCGCTGCCTCCCTCCTCCTCCCTGCTCCAGCGCCTGCTCTCTCCCTGCAGGAAACGGCACTCCGCCTTCTGCCTCTGAGGGAAGCCATGAAAAAGAGCACAACACCCAGAGAGGAGGAGACAGGGAGCAGGGAGGGGTGTCGGAGCCAGATGACCAGCTGGAGAGGACGAGCTGGTCCCAGCAGAGCAGGCTCCTGTTAGGCGAGCTGAAGGGGCTCTGACGGGCCCTCCACTGGGTCTTGGATGGCCCTTGGTCTCGGGGTTCAGAGCACATTCAGCTGCCTCTGAGCTAGCCAGAATGCAGAGCCCGGGCCTTCCTGCAGCTTTCGGAGAATGTGAGAACAGGAGTCTTTGCCTCTGCCTTGCAGAGGGCCAGGTCATGCAGGGACATGCCTTCAGGAAGGTCAAGTCCAGGCCAGGCAGAAACTTGACACACTCTTTTTCTCCATCCATTTTCCCAACACTCCTGTGACGGCAGTATCACTACCCCTATTTTCCAGGAGGAAACTGGCACTCAGAGAGGCTGAACCTGCCCAACAGTAACCGGCCAGAACAATCGAGTGAGATCTACTTATTTTTAATTAATAAAATGACTTTTATTTACCTAAATAATGCACACACTGTCTCCTTAGAAAGCTAACATTTCAGATAGAGGGATTAGGACCCACACCTGTCGGCCTTCGACTCCACAGTTTTGCTGTTACATCTGATGGTTCCACCTCACTGTTAACACTTACCCTCCCTCCCTTCTTTACTTTTCAATGGTAGTTTTTGAAGAAGTAGTGTCTGCATGTGATTAAAAATATACAGAAGTAGAAATAAGATATGTTCTAAAAACGCAGTCCCAACTCCTCAGTCTTGTAGCTCAGTTCCTCCCACCAGGGAAATCGTGCTCGTGGCTTTGATTTTCCTTCCAGAATTGTTCCGTCTTTGACATGTATCGTGGTCTTTACACCATCTGCCTGGAAGTTTCCTGCCCTGGATATTCACATGGTTCAGCCCTTACCGGCTTCCCTGACCTTTCCAGCTTGTAGGTGGCAGTACCTACGCCACCACTTGACTCTATCAGCCTCCCCTGCTCAATCCTTCTCCATGGCACTTACCGCCTTCTACTTTTTTATTTCATGTCTCATCTGATACCCCACTCCCTGCACTGGAGCAAAAGGTCTTCCTTTTTTCTGTTGCTGTATTCACTGCCACATCCCCGGTGCCTAGAACAATACCTGACACACCGGTGACAATCAACGGGCACGGGCATGGGTCTACAGCGGCAGACCCCACCTCGACCCAGAGGGTGGCATGTCATACATGCTGCGCTCAGCCTCCTTTTAAGAATACAAGTTTCAGCTCAAACTGATCGTTGTTCCTAGAAGACAGGAATGTGCTTTCTCTACCCCTTGTTTCAACCGAGGACTCAGCCTGGTCTGGGGCACATAGAGCCCAGAATGGCTAGACTGGAAACTTGACCCCTACACCTCACACCACAAACCAAAAAAAAAAAAATTAGTAAAATAATACATTGTCTGGAAGATGGTATATGGAAGAAACTCCTTTCATGAAGATGAAATATCTCCATGACCTTGGGACTAAGAAAGACTCTCAAAGAGGATACAACAGTCACTAACTATAAGGGAAAGTTGAGAATTTTTCAACATTAAAGTGAAGAACTTCTGGTATACCCCCTCGAGACGAGCGAAAAGGCAGAAGGCAAAGTGCATGGCGAGTCCTAGATTAAAGGGCTCTGGGGATTCAGGCTCCCCAAGACTGCCTGCAGCCTCCCAGGAAGGCTTCTCAGAAGAGGCAGAAGGTGACTCCATCTCACTCATCACCCAGCTCCAGCCACTTCCTCCTCCTCCATGAAAAGCCAGAGAATTAAGACAGACGGAAGAGCCCTAGCTCCCTCCTCCTTGCCCCACTTGGAGATAACCAAGCAAGAAAAAACAAACGAGAGAGCCTTGGAGCCTGGCAGGGCCTTGAGAAGCTGGGCTTGACAGGGCAACAGCGTTTAGCAAAGCTCACATCATCCATCACTGGGGCCCAGTCATTGAGATACTGGGCATTTGATTAAACTAATATGGGCGGCTGGGGCGAGGCATGGCTGGGCGCTTCCTACCCTCGCCTACAAATGAGACCGTCACACACAATCCGATTACCTTGACTGCCACATTTATCTTGGGAGAGGGGCCATCCATCACTCCTCAGCAGCTGGCCTGCACGTCCTTCTGCAGGAGGGGAGTGAAGCATGCCCCAAGTTTCAGCAGGCAGTGCTCACTCGGTCATTCATTCCATCATCCTCTTGGTAAGCACCGCCCCAGATGCCCAGTCTGGGCTGGGTCGTGGGATGGGCACTGGGGTGCAGAGGAGACACAGTCCTTAGCCTGGAGGGGCCCATGGAGGGCGCATGAGGAGGCATGCGAGCTGGCAACCGAGGAGAGCCCAACGCGTCCTACACTTGGGGCCCAGGTGTGCAGCCCAGATCCCACTGCACCAGCTGGGACCCTGAGTATGCCATGCCACTGATCTAGTCCTCAACTTCACACCTGCGAAAGGGAATGGCAACACAGGGCAGCCCGTCCAACAGAATTCCTGCAGTGATGGAAATGTTCCATCTCAGAAGAGGGGCCACGGGCCACACATGGCTATGAAGCGTTTGGAACGAGGCTGCCGTCCTGAGGAGCGGAGTTTCACACTGTATTTAATGTTACTTCATTAGATTTGAGTGTGACCGGCCACGTGGGGCTCTGGCTCCTGTGTAGGACATCGCAGATACAGCAGTAGCTGCTTTTTCAGGGTTGTGGTGAAGGGTCAAACCGGGCAGCCTTCAAATGCCCAGTCCTAAGCTCTGCGTATGACAAATGCTCACTGAAGGCTGGACCCCTCCTTCTCTGAGGCCAAGGATAACAGCAGTGGTTATCTGATAACATGGTCACCTCTACCGTCGAGTTGTCCAGCAGGGCGGGTGCTCTCGTTTTAAAGAAAAAGAAGCAAAACTCAGAGGTTAGGATGATGCAAAACGTGATGTGGCAGACACAGCTCGAGTCCAGGTGGTTGTGGTTGTGAACTCCCTGTCTCCCCACTGAACACGTGGGTAACCAGCAGACGCGCAGCAGGAGCGAGGGCCCGGGGATGGGGCATGTGAGAGTACATCAGCTGGGAAGACAGAGACCACAGTGTGCAGACGCCATGCTGACCAGCTTGCCCTCTGGACTAGACCCTTCAATGCCAGTGCCAAGGTGGGTGCCAGGCACACAGGGGCACCCCAGAGTCACCCCAGCCCCTCCCAGTGCAGGGCAGCACCAGGACAGCCGATAGAATTTGGGGTTCTAAATATACCAACCCTAGGGACTTCCCTGGAGGTCCAGTGGTTAAGACTCTGTGCCTAAAAGCAGGGGGCACAGGTTTGATTCCTGGTTGGGGAGCTAAGATCCTGCATGTTGTGAGGCATGACCAAAAAAAAAAAAAAAAGGTTTTTAAACATACCAACTGTAGATGGGGGCCCCTCCTGAGACTCTGAAAGAGGACAACCACACAGGGGGTGCCTCCATGACACATGGACCAGGGGGAGGTTGGGGACCCTGGGCTGCCTTCTGCTTTATAGGATGTCAATTTGCACAGACTGGAAGGCTGGCACACATGGGCTCAAGCAGCTTCACCAGGAACCTGAGCTCTGAGAGTCACGTGTCCACAGTGGGGGCCTGGCCATCCCTTGCAGGGCTGGAGTGGGGATGAGGGGCACTCATGGCTGTGCGAGCAGAACTCAGCACCTGCTGGCGTTGGCACACTGGGACCTGTTCGAATCACCGGTACTGCCCGAACTCTCAGAGCGGGTCAGAGAGCGGGTGAGTCGCCCCCTAGCCTGCATCCTGTAGGTCTGGGAAGGCTGGAGAGACGGCTTTCAGAAACAAGCACTCCAGTAGGGACCTGAAGACCCCGCCCTTCACTGGTAGTCTGTGTGACCTGGCACCAGCCACATCACACCTCCATCAAAAACGAGAATAAAATCACCAGCACGCCCTAATCCTTCTGTAAGGATCAGATAGAACATGCAAAAACACTTCTAACCTGGATTTGGACAATTCTGATAAATCTAAGCATGCCAGTGGGCAGGCTTTCTCGGTAACTTCAGAGCAGCCTGACCCTAGAGAGGAATCACCTCCCTAAGGGAAGACAAGCCCTCCTGCCCGCCTCCGCCCCGCAGAAACAGCTGGAGCTCAGGAGTCCAGTCTCCAGACATTCAAGAGATGGCCTGCTGGCAGAGGACTTGTCATAAAACCAGAGGCTGGAAAGGGGCAGGCCCAGGTCAACGGAGGCCTGCTTTGTGAGCTCCTCCCGGAAGCTGCCACGGGGGTGGTTGGCAGGCTCCCAGGAGTGGGCTGCCCTGGCTCACTGGGCCAGGCACGGGGCTCCCAGCTGGCCTGGGTGTCTGGGGAAGATACAGAGGACATGCTACAGCTGTAGGAGGGAGCAGGCTGCTCTGGATGGAAGGCAGGAGGCTCCTGGCAGGAGAGCACCACTGGGCTGGGAGATGGGGAGAGAGGCCCATCTGGCTCCAGGTGGGAGCCAGGCCAGGAGAAGAGCCTAGAGGGAGGAAGTGCTGGAAGAGGCAGAGATGAGATGGGGCTGGGGAGAGGGAAAATCAGGGGACTTGAGGAAGCCTCCCTGAATACCCTCTCCCACCAGACTCACCTATCTCTGCTGGCCCAGTCCAAGGTATACTTAGCCACTCACACATTAGTATAAATGAGTTTGTAACAAACGGTACCAAGATGAGCAAGGAGCAATAATTAAAGGAAAAATAACGAGGTGGGGGAAGGTGGAGAGGCAACTCGCCTACCAGGCAACCTCCACAAAGGCAAGGAAGACACCAGTGGAGACCCCCTGCCACCAGGACCACTGGCATTCCCCCCCACCCCACCCCCTCCCCCAAATGCCAAAATGCCAACACTCTTTTGTTGCCACTTAAACCAATTTGGGGGTAATTCTGCAGGCAATTGTCTTCCTATTTACAATGCGGCTCAGTGATTGCATGGAGGCTGCCGGTTCAGGCTGTAATTGTATGGTAATCACTTCTGTTTATGATCGATGCGGAAATCACTATTGTTTTCCAGCAGGCTTGTTAAATCAAAAAGTGCAGGGGTTGGGAGGGAGGGTTTATTTCTGTGAGTTAGAGCCCCGGGAAAATGAAATTAAGCAGAGTAACTCATTGTCAGGGGAGGCGGCTCTGACGGCAGACACCCTCACCAGCTACTAAGAGACACAGAGGGACACAGAGATGCAGGGACCGTGAGAGACATATGGAAGGCATGGATGGAGAGACACAAGGGAGAAGAGACACAGGCCGGCAGGGGTGCTGAGGGAGTGGCCAAGCTCAAGACAGAGATGGTCAGATAGTCGGGTGCTCCAGAGGTGCCAGACAGGTCCTACTGCTCACGTATGCAGAGATGCCAAGAGAGGGCACCCCTTTCCACACACCCACACTTCACCAGCCCTGCTCTCATCCATGCCTAGGGAGGTGGGGACAGCCCAGGTGCCAAGTAGCAGGCCAGGCACCACCTGCCCCATCTGGGATCTGCCTGCGTTCTCCTCGCCCCTGCCCCAAGGCCGCCTACTTGCCACCTGGAAATAGGGTGGCAGATGGCACCTGGGGGGCTCAGGTGGCAGGACCAGGGCAGTGTTGTGAGGTGTGTGCTGTGAAGAACGGGGTGGGGGTGGGGGCGCCACCCACCTGGTGGGCAGAAACCCGAACCTTCCAGAGGCTGCAGGGAGTGGGCATGAGATGGGCGAGTGGCAGCGGGCACTCCATGGCGGCTGTGGGCACTCCGTGGCACCACAGGGCCCAGCCAGCGCAGGCTGGAGGCCAACGCCCCGCAGGGAGCGAGCAGGCACCAGCTGCGTGTGCAGCTTGACAAACCCCCTAGGCTGCAGGCTGAGCTTGGCTGAGGGCATACGTTTATTCTCTACTACACGCTCCTCTTCCCCAGCAAAAGAGACCATCAGGCAACGTGTGGAAAATCATGACTCTGGCCAAAACCATCAGGTGCTTGGCTTCTAAAGCCTCCAGGCTCCACGTCCCCTGCCTCGCCAGCTCTCCTGGCGGCGCCTGGTTCTCTACACCTGTCTGAACCACCCTCTGTATTTCACGGTTCTGCCCCCACCCCCCTCCAGGAAAGCCTGTCTGGGGTTCACCCGGCTGGACCCTCCTCCTCTCCTGGGCCCCACGGTACCGAGTGTCACACAGACTGTGACACAGCACTGTGGCGGCCCACAGCTGGCTCGAATCAGCTCGGTGAGTCAACAGTGAAAGGGTGGCAGGCAGGCTGGGCCCCATCACAGCTGACCTCGCGATGCCTAGAGCAAGAGTACCACTCGACAGTGTGGGTAAGAAGTCCACCCTGACCCGACGAGGTGGCTTTCTCCAACCCAGGGTGCCTCGACTCTGCTGTTGAGCCCTGCGTACTGTCCTCAAAGGTGGTGAGAGCCCTGGGATGGAGGGCAGTAACCCTTCCCCATCCTAAATGTTCAAGACCCTTCCTGTCCCTTGTAAGACCTCCTGAGCCGGGTTCAGGCCCTGAACGTGCCCTGGCCCGGCCCTCAAACAGGCCACCTCCCAGTCGGGCTGGGCCATGAACTGGGGTGCCCTGGCTGCCTAATTAGGGGGCTCAGCAGGGCATACCAGGCAGCCGCTGGAAAAACCTTAGAAGTGGAACAATCACTCCTAATTGGACTTCCAGGATTCAGGTTAAAATAACAGACTGCTTCTCCCCTGGGACCTCGCTTCTGAAGTATATACAAACAAATGATAGTTGTTCAACATTAAAAACAAAGTTGGCTAAAATGAGAATTTAATCTACAATGAAGTTGTCTAAGTGGAGAGGGACCCCAAGTGCCATGAGTTAATGTGCGTGCACGCGCGCATGTGCAGACCCGCACATCCACACAGGGCAGGCTGGGTGATTAGAAGGCGGATTACCTTTTAGGGTCTCGGTCTCCTCTCAGTCCCTAACCAAGCCTGGGATACTATGGTCTGGACCCTCCACCCTTCAGGCTCTGTCAGGGAAAGGGACAGGAAGGTCTTTGGCGGGCCAAAGACTCGCACTCTGAAGGTGGGAGGCCAGAGCTGGAGCCTCAATACCACGCGACAACCCGCACCCACCCTCAGTCCCCGTATCTGCCCAATGTTGGCAGCAACTGTATCCCCCGTCCCAGGGGAGAGATGGTGCCACACAAGTGGACGCATCCTTCTGGACCCTGAAGCACTCTAGAAACATCAGATGTTTTTATTCCCTGCTCCCACTTGTAATCTCAGAGCCAACATCTGACCTCTGTTTATTTAGCACCCTGGAGTCAGGACTCCGGGTGGGAAGTGTAAGGTAAGACCTCCTGGCCGGAGTGTCCTCCCTCCCCACACAACCCCCCAGAGGGGCAGAGTGGTCGAGGTGAACTCGCAGAGCCGCTGACAGGAGGCCGAGGCTGGCAGGCAGAAGCCAGGGCTGCTTGAGAAGGAGCCAGGCCAACCAAGAGATGGGGCAGTGAGGACTGGAAGACTCAGCCTGGACTCTCATCCCAGTGCTAAGCAGGACAAGAATCAACCATCCATTTTTCAGAATGGGAAAGTAGAGCCCCCGAGTGGCGAGTGACTTCCCGATGGTCTCCAGACTCTACTGTGCTCTGAAACAATGACCATCTGAAAGTCTCTCTCTGCAGGCACCTCTGAGAACAGAGAGTTCTTCGGCCATCCCTGAGACAGGCAGAAGGAAGCTGTAGATAGCCAGGGCTGATTTCACCAGGAAACCATGAGACGCCTTTCCTGAAGGTCTGGGAGGGTCCAGCCAGCTACCGGAGGATGGGAAGTGACTTCTGGGGTCGGTTCCATGAGCCTCCCAGGCCCCTCCTCCAGTCCCCGAGTGGTACAGGGAGAGGGCTGCGGAGCCTGATGCCCTCAGCCGTGTGTGGGGAGGAAGAACATCCCTAGAGCCTTGGACCGGGCCCCCTCTCGGAACACTGCGTCTTCCCTCTGGTTTGAGTGGGCTGAGGGCGTGCCTGAACAGAAGGGGCAGGACAGGCCCAGACGCAGTGCCTGCCTTTGTCCTGGCCCCCAGGCCGACCAGGGGACCGTCCCTCCTACCCCAGCATAATGATAACAGCTAACCCTCATGAAACGCATCCCTGTGCCAGGCGCACGGATGTGGGGGTGCTCACAGCCACGTGGAGGTCAGTGCCGTGACCACCGGGTTTCCGTGGAGGCTGGGGCATCTCAAAGCTTCAGGAACACGCCTGAGGTCATACAACTGCTAAGTGGAGGGGCTGGCCGCACAGCCTCTCCCTGCCACTGCCCACCATGGTGGGCACCTGCCTGCCCCAAAGGGAACGGGACTTGCTAATTCTTACATGCGTATGCCATGCAGCTCCCAAGGTGCCCCTCCCACATCAGGGACACTCTCAACATCCCCCACGTTCATGAATCCACACAAACCCCCATCATATACACTCATCCAATAGTCATTAAGCTTGTGTCCCCCGTGTGTCCACACAGACACATGCCTGTCCAACCTCATGGGTACATGACGTATGTATGCAGATGCGAAACCCGTGTAACAATCTCCGGCATCCCATCTTATACTCTTCTGCAACTGGCACACTCCCACTTCACGTACGGCCCTGCACACCTGTTGCCTTCTAGCACTGCCATCATCATTTGAGGACTTTAAGCTCCCAGAGGGCAGGAAGCCCCTATCTCTCTTCACATGCCCCCAGTACCCAACCGAGAGCCAGCTCTTCATTTGTTCGTTCATTCATTCAAAACATACTAATGTGTACTTTTTGCCTACTTGGATGCGCAACATACAAACCTGAATGAGCTGGGGGCTTCCCCGCAGCGCAGCGGCAAAGAATCTGCCTGCCAATGCAGGGGAGGTGGGCTCGATCCTTGAGTTTAGGGAAGATCCCTGGAGTAGGAAACTGCAACCCACTCTAATATTCTTGCCTGGAGAATTCCACAGACAGAGAAGCCTGGCAGGTTACAGTCCATGGAGTTCCACAGAGTCAGACACGACTGAGTGCGCGTGCACTTCATGAACTTGAACCTCACAGAGAACCCAGAGAGGGCACAGGCGTGTGCACGAGTGAGTGCACACGTGTGGAGGGCATGAGTGCAGTGCCGTGGCAGGACGCCTGCTCCAGGACTCCTATAAAGTAAGGGGGGCCCTCATTTTACAGAAGAGGCAACTCAGGGGCAAAGGGGAATCACAAGCTCCTGACCACCTGGGTAGAGTGCCAACAAGGCTTCAGGTAACAGGTGTCTAAGGCCAGGGAGGCATCTGGGGAATCCGGCCTCTGGGTGGCCAGACCCATCCCGGGAAGCCACAGCCTGGCGGGGCTGTAACCCAAGGACAAAGATCTTATCCAGGTCATCAAACCTTTCTCAGAGAAGGTATACCACCACACAGAGCTTTGAGAGGATTATCGGCCCCTGACAGGACTGATGCTGGGAGGCTTAATTCCAGGGAGGTGGGTGGGCTGGGGGACTGTTCCCAGAGTGCAGGGGTGGGGTCCGGAGGGAGGATGGGTGGTGCTGATCCCTCTTCTGCTCAGTGGAGCCTTGTGGCAGGGGCAGGCAGAGAGCGGAGGACCCATTTCTGTTTCAACGATCATAGTGGCCTGGACAGCCGGAGCCAGGGCCTGTGCTCAAAACATGAAGCCGCTGCTTGGCCCTTGCTCGCCTTCCTGACCTGATGCTGACCTCTGAGCGCCCCACTCCGCGGGCTGGGCTGTCTCCCTGGGCAGAAGTCATTAGAGACCCAGTGGTAAGGCTGCCCTGGGTCCAATAAGGTGGGGGGTGGGGGTTTCCTTTGCTTTGGGTGCTACTGCCCTGAGGTCCCTCAGGACGGTGGTGTCTGTCCTCCCCGACCCAGGGCCTTCCAGAACTGCCCAGGAACTCTGGGGACCTGATGTTGGCAAATGAAAAGCGGACACATGTGAGAGTTGAGGCTGCAAGCTTCTCTCAGCAAACAGTGAGGGAGCCCTATGCCGGGGACCAAGGAGAGGGTGGAGGGAAGGGTGGGTGGCTGTTGGCGCCAGGATTTCTCAGGCTGGGGGTAGGGAAGTGGGCATTCTGCATGTGTGCCAGTTCAGGGATGGTGTGGGAGGAGAGGCACCCCTGCACAGGTACAAGTGAGATGGGGAAACACGTGGACACACCTGGGCTATGATGGAGGATTATGAGGCAGGGGAGCAGGAGGATGTGTCCCCAGAGGAACGGGCCCAGCAAAGCACAAGGAAACCCACGATGGAGCAGCAAGGACAGCTGATGCCTGCTCAGGGCTGAGCAGGTCCCAGTGCTGTGTTCCAAGCTGCCGCTAGAATATACTCTTTAATCTTCCCATGATCTGATGATATGGGTGCTATTCCCCCATTTTACAGATGAGGAAACCGAGGCTTAGAGAGGGTTAGAGGACCTTGTGTGGAACAAACAGGAGAGAAGGGGGGAGAGATGCTGGTGAACAAGGCTGTCAGGGCCGGGGGGCGGGGGGTGGCCTCTGGGGTGTGAAGGCCTCCAGTCCCTAATAGCGGGGAGCCAGGGGAGGACCATGCCCCCCACCCATATCCACTTCTCTGGGAATACCCAGCCCTCACCTTCTCTAAAAACTCTCCCCAAGGAGACACACCCCTAGGAAGCCCCATGACTTGGCCCTGCAGCCCCAGGTGCATGAAGTCTGATCCCCGAGACTGGCTGCCTCAGACTCCGAGGCTGGGCCTGATGCTGTCCAGCCTTCCAGAGTCCAGCACCCAGCACCCAGCTATTGTCAAGCCCTAAGGTGTGAGACAAATCATGGACCCGCGGGCCTTACCCTGCCAGTCCACCTCCTGCCGGGCTTCTGGCCCCGGAAGCCACCTCCACGCAATGCAGCTCACAGACCCTCTGCCTAGCAAATGCACTCCATACAGGCTGGGGGCTCACAGACCCCAACAATCTATCCATGGACCTCAGAAGGGAGACATTCTCAGGCAAGCCGCCTAGAGGGCTTCAGGAGTCCAAAATGTAGCGTACAGCTCCTTTCCCAAGAGAGAAATGAAAGTGGGCACCTATGTTGGCCTCCCCCTGCACCCCCACCCCCCACCCCCTGCCCTTCCTCCAGGGCTAGGACACAGGGCTGCCTACAGGGCAGCCCAGGCACTCCTCAGGACAGAACGAGTGGCAGGCACACGGGCTCCCCTGGGGCTCCCCTGCTACAGCGGCCACACGGGAGGGGGGCAGGAGCCCGTGCACAGCCCGCCCTCCGCCCTGCATGGCTGGGTCTCTGGTCTCAACATACAGTTCAGGGAGCACCTCTCAGACAAGGGAACGAGGCCTGAGGTGTGGTGCGACCAGGCTCTTGGGCTGGAGAACTCAAGAGAAACCCTAAGCCCCGCTTGTCTGGAAGCTGATCATACACCTTGAGGGTATTAAGTCGAAACCTGATAGTGATGAGAGTTGCCGCTCACGGAGCAATTATCAAGTGCCAGACACTAGCCGCCCGAGCCCCTTCTCATCTGCTCCCTGCCGCAGCCCCGAGGGCACGGGCAGCTCTCTTTTGTTAATTTAGGAGACAGAGACTTGGAGAAGTTAAGTGACTTGCCCAAAGTCACCCAGTAAATGACAGATGTGGGTTTCATAATTACTCCCCTGCCGCTGTCTTGGAAAGGACGCTGGGAGGCCTCGCTGAAGAGCCCGGGGTGGGGGTGGGGTGGAACAGGGAAGTCCTGCAGGGCCTGGTGATTCACAGAAAGAACAGCGGGGAAAGTCCAGGGCCCTGTGCACGGAGGGAGGGCTGGCAGCTCCTAGCAGGAGGCAAGCCGAGGCCCTGGGACCCAGCCTCCCTATGGATCCACAATGACAGAGCTACGAGGTCCCTTAGACACCCACCAGCACTGTCCAACAGAATCTTCTGTGATGATGGAAATGTCCAGCCACTGCTGCCCAATATGTTAGCCACCAGCCCCATAGGGCTACTGAGAACTTGAATATGACTTGTGTGATTGAGGGCCCGAACACTGAATTTCATTTGATTTTATCCAACATACACTTAAATAGCCACCTGTGGCTAGTGGCCTTTCTATCAGACAGCACAGTAAACCCAGTGATTCTTCCTACAGGCAGGATCCCAGAGAAAGAGGACGGCTCCCACACATCACAGGGTCACCTTGGGAGGCCAGAGCTGGCTTGAGAGCTTGGAACTCTCCTTTCCTTCCTAGGTGACTGCCTTCACTGTAACACACCTAAGCCTGGGCTGGTCATTTAGGAGATATATGTTAAGTACCCAGCGTTGATACAACTCATGGATGGCCTGTCTACAATGTACAAGCTAGTGGGGATGGGGTGGCTCCGTGGGTAAAGAATCCGCCTGTGGTGCAGGAGTGGATTGGGAAGATCCCCTGGAGAAGGAAATGGCAACCCGCTCCAGTGTTCCTGCCTGGAAAATTCTATGGACAGAGGAGCCTGGCGGGCTACAGTCCGTGGGGTCACAAAGTCGGACATGACCAAGCAGCAAACACGCTTTCCAGGGGGATGACACCTGGTGGACAAGGGTCCAAGATGAACAAAGACACGAAATAAACCACCAGCAGACAGGTCCTGTGTGTGTGTGCTGGGGGCAGGACTAGGGGAGGCTTGCTGGCTGGTGACACTCGAGGTGGGCCTGGAAGCGGCAGGGTGGAGAGGAGATGGTAGAAAGACGGGCTCTCCCCTGGGCCTTTCTGCCCTCCCCTCTGAAACGTGCCCCCCATTTTCCACAGCCTCCCTCCCACACATAGTGTCTGAACCAGATGCTGCTAAGGCTTCCGTGCGCAGCCATGAATCTGCTAAACGGATCACACTCCTGGGAGGTGGGCAGGGTCCCATAAATCACCAGCTGCCTCAGGCTCTGCCCGGGAGGGGCCACTGAGAGGGTGTGAGGCCAGTTTAGAGGCTGTCCCCTGTCACCTGTCCCCTCCAGTCCCAGCCTGGGAACCGCCCACAGAGATTTAAACCCTCCCAGGGCGTGGCTGTAACCCCCCCAGGGACTAGGGGCAGATTCCACAAACAAGGTTCCCTTTTTTTTTTTCCAGGAGAGAGCAGAGGGGAGGCCTGGACAAGTTCCACCAAGTTCTCGGAGCTCCTCGGAAGAGCTGGCTGCCCCGGCCCCCACACGGGCGACCGCAGAACAGGAACCCTGCATCACGACAGGCTTTCCATTGCGTCAGCAGAGGCAGGGACATTCCCGCAGCAGAGCTCGACCTCGCAGGGCTCTCCCACTTGCCTGCACAGATCCCTGCCTCAAGCCAGCAGCACCCCTGCTCCCCGGAAGCCCTTGGAGTCCCACAGGTCTCCCTGGATCCTCCCTGGCTCTCCCCTCCCCTGGGGATCAGACCTGTGCCCCTGGGATAGGATCTGTTTCAGCAATGGCTCCACTTCCTGTACTCGTCTCTGTTGCTTCACCTGGAGGAACCACCTCCCTAGGTGTCCCAGCTGATATTCATTCCTTTTCTTACCCAAGACAGCAAATCCTACCCATTTCCCAACTCAAGGACTGCCTGGGAAGTTTCAGGCTATCCCAGTCCCGAAGCCACCACTTTCCCTTCCACCTCCTCCAGCTCCGAGAGCATGGAACATAAGACTCTATTCATTCCGTTTTCCTCATCCCAGCATCCCTTACTATCACTTGCTGCATCATCAGATGCTGGGGGTAGGTAGCGCCCACAGGCAGGATGGCAACCCACTCCAGTACTCTTGCCTGGAGAATCCCATGGAGGGAGGAGGCTGGTTGGCTACAGTCCATGGGGTCACAAAGAGTCGGACAGGACTGAGCGACTTCACTTCACTTCACTTCACAGGCAGGACCAAGCCTTCATCACTCTCCTGTCTGTTCTAGCTCAAGACTCCAGTAGTTTAACTCTCGGATTGGAGTCTACCATTTAGAGCTGAGACACAGGGCAATGCTCTCAGTACAAAGATGAGGACACAGGCCCCCAGAGGGGAAGTGACCTGCCAAAGGTCACACTAATTTGGCACCAGATCCTAGATGTTATCACTTGAACGCTAGGCCCTGGAGCCATGCTGCCACCAACGGTATGGAAATGATCTGAACCAAAGTCAGATCACAGAGGCTGGGATGTACCCTAGAGCTACCGAATCTTCAGGGTGACTGGGGAGTCGCAGCTTCAGGGAATCTGGGTGTCCTGGCCAAAGTCCTGACCTTCATTCACCAAATATGCATGAAGAACCATCTACAGCCCCAGTCCGGGAACTCGGAGGGCCTGCCTTTGTCCCAAGGGGTAGTCGGAGACCCAAAAGGATCTCGAGGCTCCAAGCAGGAATCTGTGCCATGTCTGGGGCTACTGTTAGCCCGGCCTGATGCTCTGGGTGCCCAAGGCAGAGCCTGGCTGTCAGTCCAAGAGCGTGTGAGCATCCCCAGGTGGCCCACCTCGGCTCCAGGGAAAGGCACAGTAAGCAGAGGTCCTGAACACCGCCCCCACCTCACTCAAGGGGACTGGGAACCTGGGATTTTCCCCAGCGCGCCTCTCATCTCTCAAGCTCCCCTGGATGGGCCTTGAGGAGCCTCTTTTGGGTGTGCTGGGGTCCCTGGCAGAGGGCCAGCCCCTACTGAAACTTTCTCCTTCAGTCAGCTTAGGCCCCAGGGGAGCCGGAGGCTACAGAGAGGCCTACTGTTCACAGGAGGTGGACACCTCAGGACAAGGCCAGAGATCTAACAGGGCTGGAGGAGGAAAGTGAAGCAAGGCACAGTGAAATCTCAGATAAACTTCAAGTTCAAAATGGCAGACAGGGATTTGCAGTGGCCATGAGTGGGCTTCAGCCCCATCACTAGCCTGCCCTGCCATGTGACCTGGGGGCAGGAATTCCCTTTACCCCTCTGGCCCAGGAGATCCTGGAGAGGCTGCAAATGCTTGGAGGGTAGGGGCCTTGTTTTTCCCAGAGCAGGCTCCCTTGTGAGGCTGCTGCCTCTCTGCTGGGCCCTGGGAGAGTTTCCTCCTGCAGCTGAGGCTTCAGGGAAAGTGAAGGAAAAGGTGGCACCTTGAATGCCCCATGACATGAGGGGCAGCAGGCCCTGGCAGTATAGGAGCAAAGGGCATCCTGTGCCAGCCAGATGGCCCCCAATCCTTCTCCTTTCCAGCCCTGGCTGGGGCCTGCACATCTCCGTCTGGGTGGAGCTAATGAACCTGGCCACAAGCCTGCTGATGGGGTCCTCCCCTGTGGAGAAGAGCCGCCTGTCCCTTGGGACCAAAGCTGCATCCATCAAGGTAAACACCTCCCTCGCCTGGAGAGCCTGTCTCCCTTTCCTTCCAGCTCTGCCAGAAGAGAACTCTCTGTTCCTGGGGACGAGAGGCTGAGCTGGCTCTCCCGCCCGATCGATGGATGACTTCACAGAGACTGACGCCTACCGGGCACCAAGACAGTCCCTGGGGAGGTCTGAGGCTGCCCTGGGACCGTTGCCCACCCGTGAGCCCTGGCTGACCTCTGCTGGGTGGGAGTGCTCTGGCGGAGGAGTTGGAGACCTGGGGCTCATGCCACTCACTAGGTGACCTTGGGCAGAACTGAATCTCGGCCTTCTCCCATGCTAAGTGGGAGCACCTGGCTTGTCTATACTCCCCTTCCTGGGAGGCTGTCGGAAAATGGCAGGTCCCTACATCCTGTGGCCTCCTCCTGAACTGTCACTCTAACATCCTCACCTCACTTCTGTCCTAAATCTCCATCCTTCCAGGCCAGAGATACCCAGTGGAACTTTCAGCCCCATTGGAAATATTCTATGATCTGACCTGCCCAGTCTGGTAGCTAGTAGCCACATGTGGCTATTGACCATTTGAAATGTGGCTGGTGCAGATGAGAAACTAAGCTTGTAGTTAAGTGTACAAACAGCCACATGTGGTTAGTAGCTACCATACTCCATAGTGCAGTTCTAAACAGAGCTCTGCCATCCTCATTCCCTGGGGTGTGACCCAGAAAGCTCCCAGGTAGGGTTCTGGTTGAACATCTGGGGGAGCTTTCAGTCTGACTGGCTAACAGCAGACCTGGAACTCATCTCCGAGTTCCCAGGGACTGAGCTCGGCCTGATGATTCAGTGCTCAGCCAACACTGACTTACAACCAGAAGCACGCTTTCCGTGTCTCCGTCACCTCCCCACTCCAACAGCACACCACCAGCTTTCTGCTCATGCACTCCCTCGGGAGTCATTGAGTGCTCACCACCTGCCAGGCCTGGTGGCTGGCACCAGGCTATACTGTGATGAGTAACATACGGCTGCCTTCAAGGAGCTCACAGTCAAGGCCACCCTCCGGTCACAGTTAAGACTGGCTTCCTCTGTCCCCTACTGGGTGGTCTCAGGGACATCAGTTTTTCCATCTGAAACGGGGCTCCCGAGTCCCTGAGCACACAGGCTGTGGTAAGAACCAGGAGGTGAGACAGAGAGCAAGAGGCAAGTTGCTGAGGAGGTGGCTGTGCAGGGGAGCAGGGACGGCAGAGTGAAGCAAGTCTCAAACTCTGTGCAGGCTGCTGCTTCCGGTAAAGACCCAGATTCTCACCAAAGCATCACTGTTTGGTGGTTTCTCACTAAGGAAGTTCAGGGTAAAAATAGCTCAGGAGGGGCCTTGAATCCTGCTCGCGGTGGGGGTAGTCACCGCCTGGTTAATGCACACAAAAAAGGGGAACAGGCTTACTTCAAGGCTCACCTCCCTACAGCCCCTGTCGTGGGACAGGGCTTTCTACTCTGCAGCATATGGGAGATGACCTTCCAGCCCAGAGCCTCAGAACTGGATGGGGCTGAGTCCCTATACACCATCTGGGGTCGCCCTGATCTCAGGGAGCCATCACCCTGCCCACTCCAACTCCCTCCCCAATTGGATTTCTGGCCCACTCTCAAGGATGGGCCATTAAGAAGCTCTCTGGTGCCAACTCCTTGCCAGCTGCCTCATAAGACCTTCCTGCGGAAGGAGTTTCCAGCCATGCCTAGCAACCATCTGCCAGTCCAGCCTGATGGTCAAGGGTAGGGAACCTAGGTCTCCATCCTGAGAGTGATGGTCTCCTGGAGCCCATCTGTGGTGCAAAGGGAGGGAAAGACAGGGAAAGACAGCCTGATCTCTCCTAGTACCACCCAAGCCAGCTTTCAGTTGGACTGAAGAATAGAGGCTTATCTAGTGCACCAGGCGCCAAGGTTTGTCAGATTTCCCCAACACCAAAACCACGTGCTCCTGACCACAGAGACAGACCTTCAGCCCAGGCAGTCCTCTGAGAAACCCTCTCTCCAAGGTCTTAAATGAGATCTTCACAGCCTGGTGTCAGGCACCACAGAAAGGCCCTTCCTGCTCTCTGGTGCAAACCCATCTCTCCTCCCCCAGCCCGCCTGCCAGCAAACATTTGTCAGAAGTATGTTCTGCACCCACCACCTCTCGGAAGGGCTCCCTGCAGCAACGGGGCACCAGCGGCGCCCATCGAGGTCTCTGGGCGCTGTCAGCATCAGGGCTGCATCCTGACAAAGGCGCAGCGGGAAGTTAAGGACCCTCGGCCGCTGCCTCCGCGGAAGGCTTCCTGGCCCATTCAGATTTTTGCAATAGAAGCAGCCAATTGAGGACACAGCCTTGTAAAATGTCTGCTGGAGAGCCAACACTTCACCTTCAGGAGTGGTGGCGGTGGTGGGAGGGGAAGCAACCTGGCCCCGGGCCCCAGACAGAATGAGGGCCCCCTGTATGAGCGCACAAAACGCCGGTGCCACTCGCCGCCAAGCCTCGGGCTGACACCATGCAGCACACGGCGCTACCCACAATGCACCGGCCCTTCTCTGTCACACACAGGCACGCACACTCACCCCCGCTCCCGGAGGGAGCCCGGGCCGACCCGCGGGCGCCCCGGCGCCGACCCTCCAGTCCCGCACTTACCTGGAAGTTGCACCGGCCGCGATCCCGCCCTGGCGCCCGCAGCGGGCTGGGCCCCGGCCGGGGCGGCCGCAGCGAGCGACTCCGGGCAGGGTTCAGCCGGCGTGGAACAAAGGCTGCGTGCAGGCAGCGGGCGCCGCCTGCATCCCCGCTCCGCGCCGGGGCGGCGGCGGCGGCGCGGGGGCCCGGGCGGCTCCGGCGCCCGCTCGCTCCGCGCTGCCCGCTCCGAGGGCGCTCCGGCTCCCGCGCTCCCGCTCGCTGCCGCCCGCCACCGCCGCCGCCGTCCGGCTACCGCACCGCACACATCAATTATTCATCGCCCGTCTCCAGCTTCCCGGGGCGAAGCCAATCACAGTCGGAGGCTCTGCTAATGGGGCCGCCGCCGCCGAGGAGGCAGCCAGCCGCGCGCCCGGGCGCAAGCGACAGCCCTCCGGGAACGGGGATGGGCCGGGGGCGCGCGGGGGCGGGGGCGCACAGGGCGCGCCCGCGAAACTTCCCACGGCCCGCGCCCTGCGCGGCGCTCCCGCACCCCGCTGGCGCGACCACCCACCCTGCTTGCGTCCGCGTGGGGCTGGGGGGTTCCGAGGAGGCCGGGCGCGCCGCGGCTGGGGGAGGGGAGGGAGGAGGAGGAGCGCGGGAGGAAGATGAAAGGCTAGCAGACCTGCCTTGCCGTCTCCAGGGAGCCCTGGCTCGCGCGCGCCCTCCCCGCCCCGCTAGTCTCGCCGTCCGCACCCCCGCCCCGCAGCCCGCCGCCCGCACTCACTCGCGCGCGAAGACCTTCAGCCCAGCCACTTTGCTGCGAGGGAGCGCGAGCGAGTATGAATCCGAGGCAGCTCACATTTCAAACTTGCACGCAGGGGTGGTGCTGGTGCACGCCGCCGCTGAGCGAACGCACGACCCGACGAGCGGCGCTCCAGCCTCCGGGCGGGGGCGGCGACAGGCCCCCTTCCCCCCCCGACCAGGCAATTAATTGGAAGCAACACTTGTACGAGTGGGTCTCCCGGAACGCTGCCGCCCAAGGGCCCGCCGGGAAGGCACAGGCGGTGGATGACTTCGGGTGTCTCTTGCCCCCTAGGAGAATCCTCCCAAGTGGTCTTGCTAATAAGGGTCCAAGGCCGGGTGGGGGCGGAGGAGGGAGCAGGCCTGGAGGCGGCCTCGGCCCCGGGGAGGAGAGGGGGCGGGGCGGGACTGGGGCATCCGGATTGCGACCTGGTTTAAAGGATTTTCGGAACGGGCTAAGGGGCGGAGAAGGCAGGCGGTCTGGCATCTTCCCTGGCACAGAGGCCCCTGGCACCCCTGGGATTCCCCGAGGCAGGGTGAGCGGGCGCACGTACGCTCCAGCTCGCTGACTTCGGGGAGTCCCTGTGCCCTGGAACCAGCGGTAGGGAAGCCGGGGGTGGCGGCTGCGCGCGGCCCTGCCCCGCCCCGGGAGCTGCTGCCTTCTGACATTGCATCCTGTGGTGGCCGCGGCCTCTTCCTTCCAGCCTGTCTGTCGCAAAGGCTCCTGGCGCTGAGCTGAGCAGACACCCTTGGAAACCAAGCCGTCGCCCTGCCACCCCAAAGGATTCTTCGCTCCTTCTTCTTTCGTGGGCACTTCCCATCACCGCGATCCTCTTTGGGACAAACTTTAAGCCCCTTTCCCCCAGCCCCGCCCTCTCGCAGTGAAAGTTTCTTGAATGGCTACCTAACTGCCCAAACAATTAGGAAGGTAAGTGGGCCCCCATCATTCACTCTAGTGAAAGGCAGCCAGAATTGTCTTGAAAAATCCCCTTTATGTGAAACTTCTCTGCACTGCTCTCCTTGCGATCATGGGAAACTGACCAAATCTGCGAGCCATTGACTTAGCTTCTCCTGTTCTCCTTCCTTCATTCCCTAGTACCAGCCCCCGATTTTCAGTCTGAGCTCTGGCTGGCCCGGAAACCTTCCCGTCTGTCCTACTGCCAGCCCTGGAAGTGCCTGAAACAAATCACTTATCTAGAAATTATGTTCTTGCTCCCTGTTTGACATAAATCGTTAGCAGGCTCTAATCCCACCCACTGCCACTTGAAATATCACTTTCAGAGATGGCATTTGGAAATGCAGTTGTCATGGGCTTTCCCTCCGAGGGGCTGGTTAAATGGATTAATTCATACTTCATAACTTGCTGCCTTTGGACAAGAACTAGCTTCCTGCAAGAGAGATTAATTGGCATTACCTTCCTGCAGGGCCAACCCGGGGGCAGCCAGCGTAAGGACTTTCCTGCTCTGTCCAAATTGCAGGCTTTGCTCAGTCTCGCATCCTTGGACGAGCCTCCCCTCATCCTGAGTTACAATAGCTTCTTTAGGGACATTAATTCACTGAGACATCCACTGGAGGACCTGCCTTCCCAAGCAGCCACAAAGGGGTTTGAGAGCCCATAAGGGAAGAGCCTTGTGGCCAGTGAAAACCTTCCCATTTTTCTCTTTGGTTGGTCCAGTTAGCTTTGCAGATCCCATAGAATACAGACTCCTATCCAAAGCCCAGTGCTCAGCCAGTGACACCCAGAAGCAGAGGAGGCACGACACTTTGGTCCATTTTTCAGAAGAAAACATTGAAATGGATGTCTCTAAGACCCGTTCTCTAACACAAATTTGGTTTTAATAGGATATCAGGGCTCAAACCTTGATGATACAGAACCCAAGTCACCAAGACCTCAAATACCCGGAACACCCATCTTCTGAATTCTTTACCCCCAGAAGTTCTGTGCAATGATAGTTCACAATATTTTCCTGATTCTTACTGCACTGCATGGAGCCACCAAGGACCCTAATGTTTGGAACTTCCGGATTCATTCTTGAAATACGCTGTATACATCGGTACTTATGTGGCTCTAGGCACTGAATTCAGAAAAACCACTCCTGTAGGTTGAACCAGAATTTGGACTGGAACTAACTGAGCAGAGGAGTACCTGAGGAATACAGACCTGGAGGCCCAGCCTGGGCAACAGTCCCACCCCCTTCCCCTCCCCCATCTCAGCTCTCCCCAGAACCGATTCTTAAGGAGCCCCAGGGTAGGGGTGAGAGAAGAGTATTGATATGCTTATTTAAACTTCACCGGCCTTGGACCAGCAGACTTTCCCCAGGTGAGAGAGAGAGAGAGAGAGAGAGAGAGAGAGAAAGAGAGAGAAAAGGTAAATACTCTCTGCTAGCAGATTTCTGTAATTAGGAAAACAAATTGTTTTCAACAATCCGTTCACCAGCCTGCACAGAAGGCCTCCAGGCCAAAGCTAGGGTTTTCACATGCTAATTTCAAGACCTGCCTGGTCCCATTCCAGCCCCACTTGGTTGCAAGCTCTTAATACTACAGCCCAGAGCCTAGAGAAACATGGATACTCAGACCAGTTCCCAGTTCAGAAAGGCATCCCCCTACTTATTCTACATTCCAACTCCACTTCTCTAACTTCCAAAGATTTTCTTAAAAGCCCAAGGTCCAAAGTGGCCCGCTCCACCCCCTGGGCGCCTGCCTTGATAAGGATCTACAGGAAAGAGGCAGCAGACAAAGGCTCTCCACCTCTGCACGCAGTCACTCGGCGAGCTCTCCGAGTAACCTCGGCGAGGGGGGCACAGCCTGGGGGAATGACTTGGGAGGCAGAAGAAAAGAAGAAGGAAGGGAGAGCTGCGGCCCCGGCGCCGAGGCTCCTTGATGAATGCCCGGGAGCGCTTGGGAAGCCCGATTCGGGGATCAATAGCTGGTGGCTTTTCTTGCGGGTGTTTGAACTCCTGCCATGGGCCCTGGCGAGGAGGAGCCGCCAATAAATCACAGCACTGCAGCCGGGAAGGCAGCCGTGGCTTGCACTGGAGGGCGCGGGAGGGAGGGCATTTCACTCAGCCCGGGAGCATGTCTTGTGGAACCCACCTCCACAGGACCACCCAGGCCATGGAGGGTGACTCTATGGTGGAGTCTAGGGGTGTGGAAGGAGCTTCCTCCAGGCCTCTCCAGCTCCCTCCAGAGGGATGGGCTCCTGGATCCTGTTCCACCCCAGGCCAATGAGTATGAAAGAGCAAAGCCACTGGATGTAGGTCCCCCATGAGTGGAAAAGTGGTTCCCAGGCCCAAGGCAGGGTCACCTCCTCTGCAAGGCTTTGCGGGGGAGGCAGAGGTAGCTAGGGGCATACAAAGCCCCAGTTCCCTCCAACTGAGGCTGAGAAGCAGAACAATGAACCCCAGAGTCACCCCAAGGCAGGTGTTCCTCAAGCAGGGCTTGCTGATTCAGCAGGTTTCAACAAGGATCCCAGTGACTCAAGGATGTCATCCATGCAGGCTCCAGCACTCAGCTGCTGCTGCTGCTGCTAAGTCACTTCAGTTGTGTCTGACTATTCGTGACCCCATGGGCTGCAGCCTTCCAGGCTCCTCGGTCCATGGGATTTTCCAGGCAAGAGTTCTAGAGTGGGGTGCCATCGCCTTCTCCTCCAGTACTCAGCAAGGAGAGTGAAATAGACAAGGAGGCCCTGGGTGGTGTCCATGGGAGTGTGGTTGGCATGAGCCCAGGCCTTGGGAGCTGCTTGGCCATCTGTCTCCACACAACTGGGCCTTCTCGGGGGTGCATGGAGGGGTGTGCGGGGCATGGAGTGGGTTCAGAAAAGGCACACACACATATGGGGGATAACTGGCCATGGGACATTTGTCTCACTGCCTGCTCAGTTGCCCCAGGAAGACTCAAGCAGCTGCACTGGGCATGAGTTGATTCAGGGACTCTGCCTTCAGGGGCCTTCTCCTGGGGCTTCTACCCACCTCCGAGGGGTCAAGACACAAACTCCTGTGTCCTTCACTAAACCTGTTCCCTCTGCCTCTTTCCCTCCCTCCTTCACCCTGGGCAACCTCCTTGATTCTGCAATTACAATCTCAAAGAAGGAAGGCCCAGCTGAGGTTCAGCTCCCAGCCAGTCAGTGCAGGAGTCTCAGCCAGCCCTGGGGGCCCTAACCACATATAGGGCCACCGGGAGGGCACAGTCCCACTGGGGACACCCAGCTGAGAGTCCCAAGCTCGTTCCAGCCCTCTCCTCTGTCCACAGTCATACAGAGCTCCTGGAGACAGAGTATCTGCTAGTACCAGGCACAGTTCTAGGCACTTTCCAAGTATCAACATGCCATCCTCACCCAAAGCCTCTCTGATGAAGTATGATTAATTCCGCACTGCAGAGGAGAATAGTGAGGCACAGAGAGGGTTAGACAAATGGCAGAAGGATTTAAACTAACCAGCTATCTGGCTATAAAGTCTGCACCGGTAACCTTCAGATTGTATTCCCAAGATGGGACTCCAGAGAGTGATCATCAAAGTCACACAGTGAATTAGAACTGTGAAAAGAGTCGTGTCTCCCTGACTCATATTCTTTCTAGCAGACTACATTACGTATATGGAAATGTCTACTTTCTTTGTATTTCTTTTTTTCCTGTTTAGCCTCTGTGCAGTTTAACCATCTACCCTGCATTCTGGCTTGTCCAGGGCTCCACCTGAAGGGGGCTGGGGGTGACAGTGGAAAATGAGGCTTCCCTGGCTCTGAACCTCTTGCCACTGCTCCCCACCCTTCCTGGATGTATTCCGCAGTGAGGCCCTCACCCCCGACTCAGGCTGCATTCCCAGCAGTCTGTATTTGGCATCAGCCCAAATCTTACAATCATTTCGTTAAGAAAACAAAACCAACTCCTGCCCCACACTCAATGGGCACCTCTGAGAAGCCCCACGGTCGTGAGGTTATCGGGGATCCAGGAAAGCCTCCTGCCAGACTGGGGAGGGGGAGGAGAGGATGGGGGCAGGAACCCAGAAACCAGGCCTGAAATGGGCCCTCAGGTGGCTTCTGTCTTTAAGAGCTGCTGCCTGCCCCTCCACCCACGCAGCTGGGAAGGCGGCCACACCCAGGCTGTCTGTCCATGTCACGGGGATGTCCACAGCCTGTCAGCCACACAGAGAGGTCAGAGGGGTTTCAGCAGAGATGAGAAGGCACTGACCAGGTCTCTGCTAGCTGAGGAGCTGTGGAGGGAGGAGATGTGCCTGGATTTGGAGGCTGAGGCTTAGGAAGCAAGTACTGACTAGCTGATGGCCTTGGACAAGTCAGTCTGCCTTCCTTGGACCTCCGCCTCCTCCTTTGTAAAATAGGAGTGAGGCCAGCAAATATCAGGTGCCGGGGAGGACCAAAGAGATAACAGTGATCACTCTCAAGAGGCTGAGAGGCCACAGGGTTGTGGGTCCCCACATCCCCAAAAGATGCTGAAGTGCTAACCCCCAGTTCCTGTGAATATGACCTTTTCTGGAAACAGGACAACAGGTGAGCGAGTTAAAAGGAGTTCATTAGGGTGGACCCTAATGTCATAGGGCTTCCCAGGTGGCTCAGTGGTAAAGAGTCTGTCTGCCGATGAAGGAGACGTGGGTTCGATCCCTGGGTTGGGAAGATCCCCTAGAGAGGGAAGTGGCAACCCATTCCAGTATTCTTGCCTGGAAAATTCCATGGACAGAGGAGTCTGGCGGGCTACAGTCCACGGGGTTGCGAAGAGTCAGACACGACTTAGTGACGAAAACAGCAGCAGCAGCCAACCCCATATGGCTGGTGTTTTGATAAAAGTAGAAATTTGGACACAGAGACAGACATGCACGCAGGGAAAGTGCCCTGTGAGGACTGGAGTTCTGATCTCAGGAGCTGGGAAACTACCAGAGGCTGAGAGAGAAGCCTGGCAGAGGAACACAGCCCTGCCACCACAACACGTGAATCTCAGACTTCTGGCCTCCAGAGCCGCGAGACAAGACAGCCCTTGTTGTTTAGGCTACTCCTGGGCTACTTTGTTACGGCGTCTCCACAGTCTGATGCGCACGGCGACGCAACGTTACCGCTACCGAAAGTTCACAGCTCGTCATCCCTCTTCTTAAACTGCTCCCCTCAGTCAGCTGCAAAATTCCACGTCTTTATGATGCCCCACAGGACTCTGACTGGCCGGTCCCTGTCGCCTCCCGACCTCATTTCCTTCCAGTCTGCCTGAGTTCAGACTGCAGACGCCCCCAGCACTCTTTTCCAGGCGGCCAGACTCACTTCCCACCTCCCGCAGGCCTCCACCCAGGGCACACCCGAGTCTCAGGAAGCCTTGCTCAGCCACTCTGCTCCAAGCTGCAGGCCCTCCTCAGTGGCTACCACTCCTCCCTGACTTAGGGTCCTCCTTAACTGGTGATCAATTATTCTGATTATTTCTCTTGGTACCCCTGTCTCCCTTGTTAGAAGTCAAGCTCCCTGTCAACAGCGACTTTTGTCTGTTTGTACATGTTGTATCGATAGGATCTAAACTATGCCAAGCAGATGCTTGGTATCTGCTGTGTGAATGAAGTGCAGACCAGCTACCTGAATGAATAAAAGAATGAGGGAATGAACGAGTGAACAGTAGGGTCTGTGGTGCCCTGCTTCTGCCCTCTGATGCTGCTCAGAGACTGGATCCCCGACGTGCTGTCTGCAAGAACGTGGGATGGTCTCAGTGGAAGCTGCCTGTGCAGACAGGAAGCTCAGGTCAGCAAAGGGGCTGCCAGAGGTGGTGAGGAGCTTGCCACCCAGGCCCCTAATGAATCTCTTCCCATTGATTTTTGGAGTCGCCTTTGAAGGGATGGGACCGCCAAGGCAGCTCGAATGTCCGTGCCTCAGCACTCCTGGGGTTTTATTGCTTCTCCCAGGACACAGCTTTGATGGGGGGCTTCCGGACAGCCCCCTAGTTGGACTGACATGAGCTCCCTGCAGTTGGAAAGGCAATTTCTCTTCCTGCTGTAGCTGTTGGTCTCTCTGCCTGCCCGGCTGGGCGACACACCTCCTTGTCTGGGCTGGGGCAGCCAACTTCACTTCTGATGCTCCCCAAAGGCTCGCACAGGCACCAGGAGGGTGCTATCCTCCACTCTGTGGAGGAAGAAATGGAGCTCAGATCGGGAAAGCATTTCAGTCCGGACACTCTGACTCCAGGCTGGGGCGGGTGGGGGCCGGCAAGGCTGAATCAGGCTGCCCCAGCAACCCCTTGACCCCAGGGTGCCCAGCAACCCGCGCAGCCTGTTACATGCAGCGCCTTTCCCTACAAAGCCTCTGCTTGCATGTTTGGAAGCACCAACTCATTTGGCCCTGGAGTGAAGAGAGCCTAGTCTTGATTTTCAGATGAGGAAACTGAGGCTCAGAGAGGAACCAGGGCTTCCTCCACTCACACAGCCAGTTAGTGGTAGAGATAAGACTAAATCCAGAGCTTCTGGCTTATTCCAGAGCCCCAAGCCATCTCACCCAGTGTCGTGTTTTCACCAACGGTAATGTCAAGGGTGTGTTCTGCAAATTGTAAAGTTCTAGACACATGAGGACTTACCATTCTAAAGGGCTCTTGGCCATTCACTGTCTCTTTCTATGAGCTGGGATTCAGATGGGGATGGCCTGCCCGACTCTGTTCTTCCCCCTCCTCACAGGGAGGTTAGGGGCCAGACCCTGGACCTTTGTCCTTTCCTCATCCACAGTGAGGGGGCGGGGGGGGTCGTCACATGCACCAGGAAGATAGATGGGGGCATCGAAAGAAGGTAGGCTTGGGCTCAAAAGAAGGAAGGGGCTCCTGACATGGCTGCCCATGGTGGCAGTGAACACTTTGTCATCCAAGGTGTGTAAGTTGAGGATGGAGAGTTGTAGAGGGGATTCCCGCAATGGTAGGCTTATGGTTTCCGAGGCCCTCTTGGTTCTGGGGTTCTGTGATAGGTAAGAAGAGAGAAGGGTGCTTGAGAAGCATGCCCAGGCACCTCAGTGCATCTTGGGCAGCAGTACAGCAGTTTTATGAACTTCCTAAGCCCATTAAATCTCACTAGGAACCCTGAGTCCTCTGGTGCTCTGCCCACCCGCCTCTCCTGACAGTCCCGTGGGAGAGAACACCTCCCCCCTCCCCCCCGGCCAGGTGCCTGCTCCTCCCCAGCCCCAGGCTCCCTGCTCATGGCAGCCCAGGGGACCCAGTGCCTTCCATCACTCCTGCGGTGTGGTCCCAGGTGTCCCCCATCCCCAGGGTCTCTGGACGTGAGCAGACAGGCCACACAGGAATGTCTGGGGAAATCCAAAGTGGCCGCCAGGGCAAGGCAAGGAGTGGGAGGCCTGATGTTGAAATCAGGATCCGCAGAGCTGAGCTCAGCAGGTGGGGAACAGCACACCCCTCAGCCCAGAAGCCAAGGCCCACGCTGAGACAGATGCTGCCTGGGAGAGGGGCTTGGGGGTTTTCTGTGTGACCAAGGGCAGGTCAGTATGTCTCTCTGGGCCACAGCTTCTCCACCTAGTGAAGACACCTAGTGCAAATGCAGAGCATTTCTGCTGGGGGCACTTGTCTCCCCAGTTCTGGCTGGGAAGGCCTCAAGAAGTGGCACTACTGATCTGACCCCCACTGATTTCCTGTAAAGGGTGGAGCAGGCTAAGCAAGATGCTTACGATTATACAGTCTGCCCTCCATAACCATGGACCCTGCATCTGTGGATTCAAGCAATTGTGCATCAAAAATATTTTGAAAAAAAATTTTTTCCAAAAAGTTCCAAAAGGCAAAACTTGAACTCACTACATGTTGGCAACTATTAACATAGCATTTACATTGTATTTATAATGATTTACTTAGCTTTTGCATTGTACTAGGCTTTATAAGTAATCTAGAGATGATTCCAAGTAAATATAAGTACATCGGTTTTGGTAGACTGTGAGTTCCATGAGGACAGAAATTTTGTGTTTTGATCACTGCTGAATCCCTAGTGGCTCATACTTGGCACATAGTAGGTGCTTAACAAGTATTTGTTGAATAATGGTTATTCATCAAGTTATTATCCCATGAAGTTAGATTTCAGCTATTCTTTAATTTCTTTTTAATTTTCTGCATGCCATAATTGTTCTGCGAGGAGTTTGCGATGAGAGATAAACACCCCCATACAACCACTCTCATTTTAGAATTAAATGAATTCAAAGTTAAGACTTTGCCCACCCTGAAAAGCACTGTGCGTCATCTCCAGAAGCAAGAACTCGCGAGGCAACCATAGAGCAACTGTGCGTGCGCGCTCAGGTGTGGCTCTTTGGCGACACCACAGGTTGCAGCCCACCAGGCATCTCTGTCCATGGGCTTCACCAGGCAAGAATACCTGAGTGGGTTGTCATTTCCTCCTCCAAAGGATCTTTCTGACCCAGGAATCCAACCGGTCTCTCCTGCATTGGCAGGCGGATTCTTTTACCACTGAGCCACCATATCACCAAATGAGCTTCCCAGGGCCAACCTGTAGGCAGCCAGGGCAGGCATATCTGGAAAGTCCCCATCCATCCCTTTCTTTCTGCATACATCACAATTTCACCTCCATAGTTTCTTGACTGGGAGAACAGCCTCCAACCTGGTTTCCTGCCTCTGGTCTAGGTCCCTTCTCTACCCTGGGCTTTCTCAAAAGCAAACTTGATCACATCACTCTCTGTCTAAAACCTTCCCTGGCTCCCCAGGGCTGTCAGGATCAAGTTCAAATTCGAATGCCTTAAGTTGGCACTCAAGGCCCTTACGTGTGGTCTCTGAAAGCACCCGTGTGCTAGCCTCAACCAGGGTTGCTCCTGTCTGGATGCCTCCAGCCTCAAAGACATTTATAAACCCTGGTTCATCCAGCTTTACTGGAGGTGAGTTCCCCCTCTGAATTCATACGCCAATCAAAGTGTTGAAGAGTGGCTGGTACCAGTATGTAGCTGGGAGGAGAAACTGCCACAGTCCAAGGGTGGCAGGGAATCTGAATCTTGATGTGGGGGTCTTGTCCAGGGGGAGAGGAGCCAGGACCCCTGTCATGAATTTGAGGTGTGGGACAAGCCATGGGCCCTCAGCTTGGGTTGGGGCTGTCGAGAAGGGAAAAACTCAGCCCTGAGGTTTGGGGCTGAGCAGCTGAGCCTCTTGCCTGCCTCAGTTTCCACATCTGGGGTGCAGGCAGTGTTTTGAGACGCAGGGTAGGAAAGCACAACTCTGGGAGCAGGACTCCTGCTGTCCCCTCCCCCATCCCAGCAAAGGGAGCCCAAGCCCCCCTTGGGCCTCAGACAGACCTGGGAGCGTGGTGTGTAATTGAATTTGGCCTCATTACCTAATTGTGCGGAGGAACAACCAGTACTGACAGAATCAAGTGTCGGGGGGATTGGAAGCCAGGAGCCACGCGGCAGCCCGTAGGTTCCCTAGGCATTTGGGGGCAGTGCCAGCACCTGCGCCTTCATATCCTTTAAGCTCTCAGGTGCCTGGAACCCTGGGAAGCAGGGGGCAACGGTTCTCATTCTACAGGTGAGGAAACTGAGGCTCAGAGAGAAGCATCTTGCACAAAAGAAGCAGAGAGAACAGTTGAAGCCACAATCCTTCTGCACCCAGGGCCTTTGCACATGCTGTTTCCTCTACCTGAAATGCCTTTCTCTGTCCTTCTCTTTGGGCAGACTTTCTCCTGGGAGCCTTTCTGTGAGGCTCACTTCCTTGAGAAGGCTTTCTCTAAGCTCCGAGGCTCAGTCCCCCTTTCCCCCCTCGGCTCCTATAGAGCCAGTCATAATGATTATGTCATCATTGGAGGGCGCTTATCCCAAGTTTGTCCCTCTCTATCAAGCCCTGAGGTCCTAGAAGGTAAGGCTCACTCACGCGATCCAGGCATTCAGCATAGGTCCAGGACACAGGGGTGCTCAACGCCTGTTTGCTGAACGAATGGGTGAATGGCCTCCAAATTCTGGGGTTTTTTTCTATATGCAGTCTATTGGTTTCTCGCCTTCACTGGCCTGGGCCTTGGGGGTGGGGGCCTCATCTGCAAGGAGTGCTGTGCCTGGGGCTATGACCAGGGACCCACAGAGTCACAGGAAAGCACAGAGGAGCCACTCTGCGGGGCCCTGAGCTGGCACAATACAGCTGTGCAAAGGACCCGGGTGCAGCTTCAGATATGACATCCCACCACTGGGAGATGGGAGATGAAGGGAGCAGCCCAGGGTCGCCCAGCCTGCAAGCAACTAGAACGGGAAGCTCGGATTGCCTGAGTCTGGGACCTGGCCTTACCACCCCTCACAACGCTCTTATCAAATGACAGACTGAATGAATGAGGCTCACTGACAGAGGGACATGTAATTTAATCCAAAGAAAGTCATGTGAAAAGTGGAATTTCAGGTCTTGTGAAACAAGGCAAGAGAGAGATTATTAGATCCCTCTACAAAGGCAGCTGCCCAGTGAGCTAATCCACGTGCAGCCCTACTCCCCAGGTGCATCCAGGCTTCCATTCATGCAGGCTCGGGGTTGGTCAAGCCTCCTTCCTTTTTCTATAAGGCGGTCTGACCTGGTACCCCAGTGTGCAGGAGCGGGACAGCCTGGGTCTAATTCTAGCTCTGCCACTTGCTAATTGTGTGGCCTTGAGCAAGTAATTAACCCGAGTCTCAGTTTCTTCTCAAGTTTTTATAAAGATGAAAGGAGAGGAAGTCTGTGCAGTATTTTGCCTAGCGTCTGGAACACGGTAAGAACCCAATAAAACTTCACTTAATTGATTCGTAGTAGTAGTGAAATAATGGTAGTACCAGAAGCAATAGGCTAGTGCGAGCAATAGCAACAGCCACAAGAGTAGCTGTCCCCGGAGTACCAGTGCTGCTGCTAGTAAGGGGAAGAGTATCAGCGTTAAGCACTGTATCAGGCTGGGGCTTCCCTGGCGGCTTACTGGTAAAGAATCTGCCTGACAATGCAGGAGACGTGGGTTCAGTTCCTACACTGGGAAGATCGGCTGGAGAAGGGAGTGGCAACCCACTCCAGTATTCTTGCCTGGGCAGTCCCATGGACAGAGGAGCCTGGTGGGCTACAGTCCGTGGGGTCACAAAAGAGCCAGACACAACTGACCAACTAACAACAACAGCTGTTATCAGGAGGTCGTACCCTGGCACAATCAGGGATGCTGGGGAGATTGCTCCATCTCTGTGCCAGTCTCCCCTCAGATGAAAATAGGCCAGGTGATTCGGGAAGGCCCTCTGCAGTCTGACAATCACATCCAACAGTATCGGTGGCAATTAAATTGATACTACTATAGATACTTACTATTTATCCTTATTATACACCCACTGTACTCCAAAGGGCACTATCCTCCTGCTTCCCCTTTCCTCTCCAGGACACAGTATCCTCCTCCCTGACCCAGCCTTCTTCCTCCCACAGCTTATTTTTTGGGAGACGGGACTTTCCACCCACCTGTCTTGCCTCAGTTACTGGGCTATGTATGGCAAATGGATACTGAGTCTTCACTATGCACAAGGCACAGCTTCCGCCACATCATCTATCTAATTCTCAACACCCCAGACATCACAGACAACTGGGAAGGAGGTATGGCTATCATCCCCTGTTTCCTGATACCACTGCTAAGGCTCAGAGAGGTTATGTCAGTTACCCGAAGTCACACAGCTTGAAAGCAGGGAACAAGATGCAAACCCAGAGTGGCCTGCCTCCACGGCTAGACATGCCACATGGGTGATTTCTACCTTTCAGAGGTCCTGTTGCCCAACTCCACTCCATTCAGGTGCTCCTCACTGTCGGCCCTCCCCTGCAGACATAGCATGAGGTCTCTTTCTGTATTCAATGACGATGACACCGTGCCTAAACTCCACAGACAGACCCCTCCTCCTAGCAGCCGTGAATCAATCGATCCCCACTTGGTCCTGAATGATCTAAGTTCCAAGCCTCCACCGGCCACCTGAGAGCCAGCCCTCAGGCACAGCTAGACTGGCCAGCACTGGGTCTTAAATAGGAGATGAATGAAACGTTAAAGCCTCAGGAGATTTGTCATGGAATTGGAACCCCTGGCAGTTGTGGGTATGTGTCTCACCCGGCCTCAGGTGGCCCCCCGGGCCGTGGCTGCCCACTGGTGGTGCTGGGCTCTCTGATCCCTCAGAGTCCCCCTGTACTTCCTGATGCCATCGCTCTTGGTGTCACCTCCTGCCTCTGTGGACATGTGGCTCTTCCAAGCCGAGGAAGCCCCTTCTGTACCAGGAGGAGGCCTGGGACCTGAACTCTGACGTCTAGCCTTGGCCAGACTAGGGCACCAGCAGTGCTTGGGAGGGAAAAGATCCCAAGGAAGGGGCCACCTCTCTGCTCTCTGTCCTCTCTCTCTAGAGGGGCGGTGCCCTTCTCCTCTGTTGTTTTTCTCCCCTCACAGTTCTCTCTCCATTTGGGGTGAGAGGAAAGAACCAGATGCAGGAGCCCTGTCCCAGGGGGTAGGCTAGTCTCTCCCCAGAGATGCTGAGGCGCGGCAGCCACACATGGGGCGGGCGCCTCGCCAGCACTTGGCTTCCCCACGGAGCTCGATGGCAACCAATTTCCCGCCGTCTGTGCCTGGGGAGGGCGAGCTCCCATTTTCTCTCTTCCCGGCCTCGTCTGCACAGACGTGGGCCCTTCACACACACGCAGGCCCCTTGCCTCCCGGCCTCCCGGCAGACGCTAATTGGGCGGCAGTGATTCTAAACATCTGGGCGGCACATCTGAGAGTGGGCTCGGGACCACACGGAGCCTGGAGGAAATGGGAAACCATGCAATTATGTCACTTCCTCGGCTGAGGGTACTCAGGATGGGGACAGCGCCAGGCAGCAGCAGGCATTTATTTCTGGGGGTGCGTCCCAGGGCTGGGCAGTCTCGGGGTGGACTGGGCGGTGCCCCTGAGGACAGTGAACCTGAGGATGGAGCAAGAGGCTGCAGGTGACACCTCGGCAGAGCTGAGCTGCAGCCAGCGGTACCAATGGTGCATGGAGCTGTGGTCCCAAGGGGAGAGGAAAGACAAAGGAAATGACGGCGAGAGGAGAGGAGAGGGGAGGACCGACGGAGATAGAAGAAGAGAGGGAGGGGAGAGGGAAGGAGAGAGGGAGGGGGCATGAAGTGGGGGGAAACATGGGTAGAGGGAGGGAGAAGAAGAGAAAGAGCCAGAAGGACAGAGATGGAAGATTATTTTATTGCGTTCAGCACAGAGAGAGCGGTTGCATGCTTCCAGGTGACGGACCTGCTCCTGACAGCTCACCAAGAGAGTGGGGTCCCCTCCACCACCGCCCGAGAGGATGCACGGTGGACACAGATCCAGTTCTGATCTCAGCTCCCTACTACCCAGCTGTGTGAACCTAGGCGTGGACTTCACTTTTCGGAGCCTCAGTTTTCCCCATCTGTAAAGGGGACAGAGCTCTCCCTCATGGGCTGCTGGAAAAGTCAAGGCTCTCACTTGTGTGAAGTGCAGGCAGGGCCCAGGGTGTCCCTGAACTGTTCCTGTTTTTTCTAGCAGCTTTGGGTTGGGAGAGCTTGCTGCTGGAAGTGGCTGGCCCCAGGGGATTCTGCATACCACCCCTCCTCCCCATCAGCTTCTCCCTTGGCTGATGTGGGTCTGTTGACATTGTGTTTTTTCTTAAGGTGTCCAGGTCTGTGAGCTTCTCATGGATACAGACAGTCTCTAAGGTTGCCTGAGTGCCAGTCATGAAGTCTGCATATAATAGTTGCCCATGCAAGTCTGTGGAAGGGGTGAATTAGTTTATCCTTTGCACCCAAGTTTCTGTTATAATTATGTGCCTATTTCAAAGGCAGGCTCCTAATTTTTCCCACTAGTAATTCCTGTTTCCTGCCAGAGACAATAGTGGCTTTTCATCCCAAACAGGTGAGACTGGGTCCTTTGGAATTCCCTACAGGAGTCCAGCCCCAGGCAGCGTTTTCCACCTGGCCAGCCTCAACAAGCCAGAAAATGTGTGGAGGAATATAATGAAGCATCTGTTAATAGCTCTTCAAGGAAAGTCATTGGCTAGAGTTTCCAAGCTCTGGAGTCTGCTTCTCTGTGGACCAGGACTGAGGCAGCGATGATTCCTTCCAGCCACCTGCCTGGTCACCACCCCGTCCCCAGGGAGAGGAATTACCACCTTGCAGAGCTTCCACTGGAAAACACAAACACCTGGTTGCCTGGGCAGCACCTTGCCAGGGTGACGTGATCCAGATGGTCCCTTGAGAGGCAGCTGGGTTGCCAAGGAAACAGAATTGCTGCTGCTCCAGCCAGGAGACTTGGATTCTAGATCTTTTGGACCCCAAGCTTAGAAAAGTGAAGTGATTTGCATAAACTCACACAGCAGGTAGGTTTTAGAGACTGTACTGTAAAGCAGGACTTAATAAGCAAAATGGTTATGTACGAAGCCCTTCTGAGATCCCAGCTTGAGTTAAGTACTTTGTACTCTTTGCTTTGTGAGAGACTGGGAGATATGGCTGGGGTCACATGTGGCATGGAAGTGATGGAGCTGAGCTGAGCCCAGGTCAGCTTAATCCTTAAACCTGAGCTTGGACCCCTGTCCCACACTGCCCTGCCTGTGGTTTCTACATCTTTTTCTCTGCTTGTCCTGAGACCAGTGTGTTCCAGCAGCTGGCTGGACCTGACTCAAGGGCCACTGAAAGTGGGGAGACCAGGCTGGGAACCTGCAGGCTAAGACCACAGTTTCCAGGGCCTGGTTCCTCCTAAGCCCCTGCTCTGCTGTGCACGGGACTTGGGTAGCTTATGAGGGGCAAGAGGATGGGGGTCTGTTGACCAGGGTCTTTCTATCTGTCCCTGCTTGCCAGATGGCCCTGGGGATAGGCCGAGCATGACACGATGAGCCTGATTCATGAGAGAGAAGGTACAACAACCAAGGAGGAAGAGAAGGAGTGAGGCCTGGAGTTGGGGCAGGCTGGTCTACATCATCACCCTGATGCTCTTGATTTTTCATCTTTTCTTTAGTCTCAGCCGTCCAAATATCTATCTGGTGAGCGCCATCTATCCACCCATTCCTCGCCTTGTTACACAAAAGGATTTGGGCAAGTGAATAAATTTCTTTGTTCATTAGTTTTCCGATCTATAAAATGGGTTGCTTTGTCATGAGAATCAGTGCTGATGTTCATAAAATACCCAGCACAGAGCCTGGCATGAAACAAGAGCTCTGTAAGTACTAGTAGTGAAAATGTTAGTCCTTCAGTCATGTCTGACTCTTTGCAACTCCATGGACTGTAGCCCGTCAGGCTCCTCTGTCCATGGAATTCTCCAGGCAAGAATACTGGAGTGGCTGGACAGCCATTCCCTTGTCCAAGGTATCGTCCTGAGCCAGGGATTGAGCCTAGGTCTCCTGTATTGCAGGTGGGTTTTTTTAACCATCTGAGCCACCAGGGAGACAGTACTTTATTTCTTTATTTTATTTTTGTGTGGGGCCATGCCGCACAGCATATTGGATCTTAGTTCCCCGATCAGAGATCGAACCCTTATTTCCTGCAGTGGAAATGCCAAGTCCTAACCATTGGGCCATTAAATGGTCTTTCAAATGTCACTTTCTCTTTTGAAAGACTTTTGACAAAGGTTGCTGGGAGACTTGGAGAGACAGAAGCCCTCAAACGTCCCAGGCCAAGGCACAGACAGGGTGCTGCTGACCCTATCTAGGCTGCCTCAGCCAGCTCTCTACTCTCCATTCAGCAGGCTGTCTGCCTCCCCGACTAGAGCCTAGCCTCCTCTTCTGGGGGAAAAGAAGATGCCGTCTTAACCCCATGTGATCCTCTGTTGTCTTGGAGACAGCTGTGGGCTTCTGGTCCTGAAGCCTCAGGAAGGGGCCATTTCCTGGACTGAGTTAATAGGATCCCAATCACCTACCTGGGTTTCCCTGGTAGCTCAGTGATAAAGAATCTGCCTTCAGTGGAGGAGATGCAGGCTCTACACCTGGGTCAAGAAGATTCCCTGGAGAAGGATATGGCAACCCACTCCAAAGTGCTTGCCTTTGGAGGAGCCTGGTGGGGTACAGGCTATAGCTTCGCAAAAGAGCTGGACATGATTTAGTGACTAAACAACACCCTCTTATCTACCAACTTGGAGGTGGGTGCGGTTGGCATTGACTTTGGCCCTATCTAAGTAGAGGTTCTCTATTTTCCAGACCTGAAACTACAACACACGGTCAGGCATGGGGCTTTAGGCTACCTCCAGGTTCGTGAGGCTTCCTAAGAAAGTCTAAATGCCAACGCGTTGGAACAAGATTGCAAACATGTATATAGCACTTGGAACTTTCCCGATGGCTGAGTGGTAAAGAATCTACCTGCAATGCAGGAGACGTGGGTTCGATCCCTGGGCTGGGAAAGTCATCCTGGAGAAGGAAATGGCAACCTACTCCAATATTCTTGCCTGAAAAATCCCATGGACAGGAGCCTGGCGGGCTACAGTCCATGGGGTCGCAAAGAGTGTGTGCCTGAGCACACACACTGAGTATATGCCAGGCCTCATTCTCAGCACTATACATATACATATACTATATATGTACTCGCTTAACACCTATGATGTAGGCATTATTAGCATCCCCTTTTATCGAATGAGGCAAGCTTGGCACAGAGAGCTTATGTGACTTTTCCAAGGTCACACAGCTGGTGAGTGGAGGTCCAGGTGGTTTTCACAACCAGACATGCTATTGCAGAGTCCATGCTTTTAACTACTACTCCATTTGTGTAATAGCTGAATAGTTTCTGGAAATTAAGACATTTGGAATTGGGGCCAACCAGGAAACTACGATGACAACACTTCACATATACTAAATGTTTACCGAGTGCTCGGCTCTCTGCTCTTCACCATCCACGAGACTGTGAGTATTGAATGAGCTCAAAGATGCGAAGGTGTTTAACCCACCAACAAGGACAGATGATTGTCAAATACTTAATATTTCCACCTGCACATAGTTCAGGTGATCTTGACAAGCTCTCTTGAGTCATTACCCTGTCCTTCCCAGCATTTCATTTCAGCCTGCAATAGAGAGCAGAGGGCAGCCAATGGCTTCTGGGCTAGGTATCCCTGTTTGAATTACAATTCTGACCTTGGTCAGATTGCTCAATCTTCCTAAACCCCAGCTTTCTCATCTGTAAAATGGGGGCAGAGATGGGTCTGGGGTCATTGTAGACGTTGGTTGGGTTCAGTGCCTGGTACTGGGAGAACACTGAGATGATGTTTGCTATCATCATGATTGACAGGGGCTATAAATCAGATTCTTTTCCAAAGCCAGCTGCCCTGCCCTGGACTCTGTAAGTCTAAAGAAGCAAGGCTGACGATACCTGCCCTGCTGTTAATTCCTGTCTGTCTGTCTAACTCAGAGGTATTTACAAGGCCGTGGTGTGCAATGCATGCCTTAAAAGTTCCATAACCATCTCGCCCACTTTCTGCCAAGCCCCTGCTCCATTTCACTCTCACACCCTTGAATCCCCTGAAATCCTTCCTCTGGGGGTGAGAAAGCTAAGCTCTATCTTAAAACCAAAGCTCTGGCTTCCTTAATCCTCTTACCTGGCTCTTTTCTCTGCAGAATTAATTGCTGCCCATGGCTTTATTAACTTCTAGGGCAGCCATGGCATCTTCAGGGCACCCTGGGGTGGGGTGGTGGAGACTGTTTTGGCAGGATCTCTGTCCCAGATGCACCTTTGGTCTGGGTGGTGGAAGGCTGGGCGGAGGCTGTAAGGTGGTGATACCTGGTGCCTAAAGGGCGATAATCCTGTGGTCCTGCATCTCCCCAGAGACCATGTGCCTCCTTAGGGACACCAGCAGAGAAGCAGAGATAGCCACAGCTCTGGCTCCACTTACCACCTCCCTACCCCTCAGAGCCTCAGACTCCTTCTCTTTAAATGGGAATAAGCCTGTGTTCCGTGGTGGCTCAGATGGTTAATCTGTGCCTGCAATGCGGGAGATCTGGGTTCAAGCCCTGGGTCAGGGAGATCCCCTGGAGAAGGAAATGGCAACCCATTCCAGTATTCTTGCCTGGAGAATCCCATGGACAGAGGAGCCTGGCAGGCTATAGTCTATGGGGTCGCAAAGAGCTGGACGTGACTTAGCGATGAACACTTTCACTTTTCACTTTCGAGTCTGTCTCGGGGACCTCACGGGGCTGGACAACCCGTGAAAAGGACTGTGTCTATGTGTAGGATAGCTGTCATTTCTCACCCTCAGAAAGGGAGCATTGATTTCAAACCCCGAGAGCAGGGACTGTGTGGGGTGCATTTATATGCGTGTGTAGCCCCCGTGCTTGGCACGGAGTGGGCCTGGCACAGGACAGCTTATCGTTCCTTGCCCTGAACGTTTCTGTTGAGAATTCTTTATTTTGAGAGGCATTTCTACGTCCTTGACCTCATCATTGTTCCTGTAGCCGTGAAGGCAGAGAAATGGTCTGGATGCGCAAGACTGTGGAAGAAACGGATGCTGAAGGTGGGGGAGCATGGCCTTCCCAGGGGAGGTGGAGATGGAAGGTGGCCCCCAGACCCCCACGGCCTTGTTCAGGGGCTGTCTTCTTTGTCTGGAGCACCCTGAAGTGTGGACTGGGGAGGCAGCCCCCGAGATGGCTTAAGGTGATCACGGGACCAGATGAGAAAACCATTGCTACATCGCTCTCTTCCCATTTTGGGGATGTTGCTAGCTCAGGGAGGAGAGCATCACTTTCCTGAATCCCAGGCTCCATTTTTAACTGGCAGAGAGCTGGCCCAGACTCTACCATGGGGCAGGCACCTGAGCTATACCTGGACACAAGGTCCACTCTCTACTGTCTTTACTTGACAGTTAGCATCTAAATATGGCCAGGGAGGCTCGTTTGCCAGATAAGGTGGCAATAGAGAGAACATTTTCTTTTCAAATCCCCATCTTGAAGTCAAAATAAGTAAGCAACCACATGAAGCATACCATCAGAGTGTGAGTGGGACTGGAGCACAGCAGGGTAAGATGAGGGTGAGATGCAGGTGATGGAACGGGGGCCAGGGACTTGTTCCTGGTGGTGCGAACGCCTCACCGCGCACCCCCAGGTGACTACGGGCACTGTGGCTCTGCCGGGCATCTCCGCCAAGGCGTGTATTGGAGGGTACATCCACCCGCCCCGACCCCAAGGAGACATCAGCCAGTAACAGGTGCCAGATGTTGGATAAACACCTCCTTTTTTGGCCTCTTAGGCTGACTGAGGGGTGCATTCTACTCCATCTCCAGGAGCTCCCCGCACCAGGTATGGCACTTTTCACATCACACTTTTTCAATCACATCATTCCCTTCCCCCATCTCATTTCTCTGCTTCTCTACTGGTGTTTTCTGGGCTCTTCCTAAATAAATCGTTTGCACTGGAAACTTCATGGTGGGGTCTGCACCTGGGGGAATCCAGACTCAGACACACATCCTATGACTGAGGCACCTCCAGCAGCCTTTCCTTCCCCCATCGCATCACAGACCCCCGTCCCCATCACGTGGTCCAATCCTGAGCGTGGAGTCCCAGCTGAGGTTCTGGACTGGAGCAGTGAGGATCCAGGTGAGACAAGTAGTCCCCTCTTGAGAGGGTTTTGAATGATCTGTTGGGGTCCCAGCCCCTAGGCAGCCCTGCTGTGAGCTGATACCCTTATCCCCCGACCCTCTCCGGACAGGCCTGGAAAGCAGATCTCCAGCAGCTGTATCCTAGCACACCCCGGCTCTGTGGGGAGCCAGCGATGAGCTAATCCTGAGAGGAGAGGGAGGCAGGAAGAGTAGCCTCCCCCTACAAGCAGGGGCCTGCCCCCGGGGCCCTCAGGGAACCAAAGAGGGCCGTGCTGGGGAAACTGCTGAGCCAGCCTAGGGTGCTCTCCCCTCCTCCCATCCCTGCCAACTCCAGCCAAACTCCAGAGAAACCCACAACCACCCCGAATCCATGCTCCCTGCAGAAAATATGGGAAACAAAGTTGAGGACCTCCCCCCATCCAGACAGATGCCTGATTTCTAAGTTGACATTTTGGTATATTCCCTTCTGTTTCCTGTGCCTAATCAAATGTATACTTTGTTTCTGCACCTAGTTGAGGTCTTACTGAGCATTTTTACCTTCTAAAAAAATTAATATTATGTCATAAGCATTTCCATACGTACAGTAATCATTCTTAAGGGACCTCACTTTTCAAGGCTGCACAGTGCCCACTGAAATAGTTCCCTTTTCCCTGGGCCTTGAAGCTATTTCCAAATCTGCCCTCTGTCATTCTTCTGTGGCACTCCCCCTTCCTCGTTCACTCCGGTCACCCCAGGGACCATCACACACCCCTCCCCCAATTCCTCAGCCTGGGAACGCTGCGTCCACAAACCCTCGGTCACGTCGGCTCCGCCACACCTCCCCCGCCTCCTGCCCCCACCCCCGGTTCTTTTTCCCCAAGAGCAAAGTGAGGCCACTGGATCCCAGGCCTCAGCCCTCAGGGAGCTGGGGAGTGCAGGGGAGGGAGCTCAGGGCCACCAGCCCAGGACGACTTATCCCACTTGCTCAATCCGGGTTACTTAGAAGGGGCACACATCCCCTGGAGGTACTACCCTCCCCTGGAGGGTTACTCAGAAGGGGAACACTGCTCCATCTGGAGGTCCTGCTTCCAGCCCTGGAATTCAGATAACTGCTCTGTCTCTTCCCTGTTAGAGCCTCAGTTTCCTCCTCTACAAAATGGGTGTGCTGATAAGAGGGGCCCGTGGCCTCTCCCACAGCAGTGACCCGACGGAAGACGAGTGATAAACAGGTTCTGTCCTTTAAACAGAGCTGACTGCAAGTCGGTTCCCAGGGGCTGGGTGATGAAATCCAGAGCCCTTTCCTGAGCAGGACCTGACCTGGACTGCAGAGGCGGCTGAGCAGGAGGAAGGAAGCCAAGTCCCTCCCCCACAGCCCAGCTCTGCTGAGCTCAGATGTGGGGGTGGGGGCTGGTGTCCAGGAGGAAGTCTGTCCCTGGCCTTGACGAGGCGCCCAGCCTGGCGGCCTGGCATTTCAAGGGCAAGGGCCCGCCTGCCCGCTGTCTCTGGGGGCAGCCAGCAAGCGTTTACAAATCCCCTGCAATCTGCACCCACCAATCCTGCCCGCTCGCTGGGCGGCTGTGAGCTGTTTTTCACGCAGAGCTGCGCACAGCTTTGTCTTAGACAGATCTGGCAGGGTGTCCCTGAATGGGGCCATTTGTCCTCTCTGGTGCTGGTGACGGGAAGGCGGCTGCATGCTCTGGGGTGGACAGAGGCAGAGGGGGTGGAGAGAGGCCAGGGGAAGGCGTGAAGGTACAGATAGGAGCTGGGATGCCAAGAGAGGCCAGGAATGTGACCACCACTGTGGGGATCCCACCCCCACCCCATTCAGTCAGGTGGGAGCAAGAAGGAATGTCTTCAACGACAGAGGAAAATGGTTTACGACAAGCTTTCTGCTTAAAGAGTCCTGGGTGGACGTGGTGAAATGACCTGCTTGACCTCTGAAGCCTGTGTCCCATCCCAGCTGTCCAACAGGGTGGGACACTTGCCATTGGCCCCCTCCAGGGCTGGGGTCTGTCTCTGAGCTGCAGAAACCCGCCTGGGACTGAGGGTTTCGAGGGAGGCCCAAGCTTCTCCTGAGCCTCTCCTGAGTGGATCACAGGCCACAGACCGGGAGGGGCAGGGGCAGGGCCCCACCGCATTCCTGATTCTTCCCCTCCCAGGTTGGCCGGGGGGGCCCAGGCCCAGCCTCAGCCCCCTCCCGCAGTCTGCTGACTGCCCCTCTGGGGCCTGTCAGTGCACTGGAGAAACCAGACCAGGCAGATGTTTGTTGACACAGAGCAAGTGATCCACTCTGCTTGGGTCACCACTTCTGGGCCTGGGCTCAGGCTGCAGGGCTGAGACGTGAGGGTGTGTGTGGGAGGACAGAGGTAAGAAACACACATGTCCACAGGGCCCAGCAGGTTTCCAAATTCAGGAAATGCTTGGGGTGTGAGACATGGAGGAAGCTCAGCACCTTCTCCAGGGGTCAGCCTCCACCCAGTCCGTGGCAGGTTGGGAGCCAAGGTTGCCATTCAAAGGAAGCCAGGCATTTGACTGGACCGTACAGTCTCGCAAAGAGTGAATGCTGGCAACTAATATGCATTTTTAAAAACCTCCGAACAGTCGGATCTCAGCAGTCTGCAGGTCACATCCAGCCCACAGGCGGGTGATTGACAACTCCCTCCGCTTGTCCCTAAGAAGTCTGGCCTCCCCTTCCTGGGAGGTTTTGGGGGCTGCCTTCTCTAGCCCTGACCTCTCTCCTGAGTTCTCTGGTCCCTGCTCCAAATGCCTGTTGGCCGCCTCTCCCAGGATGCCCCCGGCATACCCTGGCACCCCTAGACCTGCTGCTGTCTTCACATCTTCCACTCTGCCAGCAACTTTGTGCCTCTCACCCCTCACCTCTCAGGCAGGAGCCCAGGGAGGCAGGAGGGGTGTGAGGACGGGCAGTGGGGCCCTGAGGCTTTTGTCTGGGCTCTGCCCCACCTTGCTGTGACTTGGGGCCCTTTCTCTGGGCCTTATGCTCCCCATCCCGTGGGTTCTGACATTCCCTATTCTATTATTTTAACACGCCACTGGGCTGCTCAAAGGGGTCAGCTCAGGGGACCGAGTCATTCAAGGACAATGGCAGAGGCACATGGAGGGCTCTTGGGGACCTTGGACATGGCGACTGCTTGGAGCCTGGTGCCTACATAGCCAGCAGACGTGGGCCTCTCGGAGCCAGGGAGGTTGACATTTCAGCACTGCCTGCCAAATTGCTGAGAGCTGGCACGCAGCAACCTGGGGAGCAGGGTGGGCCTGCTGTGGTCAAGGAGGGGGAACAGGGGAGGTGCAAGGCAGGTGACCTTCTGGATTGAGGCAGGGGGCCCTTGGCCCTCAAGGACCTTGCCAAGGAGGAGGACGCTGCCCTGTGTGCACGTGTGCGCGTGCTTCCGTGTGCGAGCACACAGGCTAAAGGCTGCACCAGAACAAAGAGCTGGGGGCTGGGTATCAGAGGGGCCCACGTGGAGACGCCTGACTTGGCGGTTTGCTGCAGTGCCTGCTCTGTGCTCACGCTCCGTCTCTGTCTCTCTCTCTCTCTCACACTCACACAGACATGCACGCACGCACAGCACTGCCCCCAGGCCCGAGCTCGTGTTCCAGAGCCCACACACCCAGCGCACCGCCATCTCTCCTGACAAAGCACCGCTCTGCTCCTTTGCATGAGCTCATCCCACCGGCCCTCTGGCCCCAGCCTGGCCTCCTGACAGACAGAGAGGGAGAGGGAGCTGGAGAGGGGTGGCGGAGGCAGAGAGCGGTGGGGGAGGCGGAGGGGAGACACGAGCCACACACACACACACACACACACACACGTTCACCACCACACATGCACGTGCACACATTCACCACCACCACCAGACACACACATACGTGCACACACACACATATCACAACACAGGGAGAAAGCCCTTGTCTCAGGAGCAGAAGAAATGTTGGAAATACCACCGAGACAGGCAGGGCCACGCTAGAGAGACCTGAGGGAAGCAAAGGGCTATCCCAAATGGAGGAGCTTCTCAGATCTTGGTCCAGGGGGACAGAGGCCTCCTAAATTTATGTCCCCAACCAGCTTCAGAGTCAGGTGCAATGCAAGGGGCAGAGCTTTAGGCCTGAGTTAGGAGGCCATGACTTTAAGTCCCAGCCCTATGACTTACGAGCTTGGTAACAGCAGGCAAGTCACAAGACCTCTCTGAGCTTCAGATTCCTCCTCTGTAAATGTAGACAATACTCAGTATCTCATAGAGGTGGGCACTGAAGCAAAATAAGGGAAAGCCCCCAGAATGTACTGGCAGGGTGATGAGAGGCCCTTGAGGGAGGGGCAACATGCTGGCCTAGGGAGCAGCTGGGGTTTCTGGAGCAGCCCATCCTCCTAGTTTTCTTCCCAAACCCTGTCTCTCTTTTGCTTCTGCACATCCCCTGGAGTCATCCCTTTGTCTCCACTCTACTCCACAGGAGGTGGAACCTTCCTGGCCCAGCTACCATCATCCGCACCCTGACACTCCAGCAATCTGCCATCTGGCTCCTTCCATCCACACCGGCCTCCCCTGTGCAATCTGTTCTTTGAAAAGCTGGAACCATCTTTGCAAAATGAAAATGTAGCCATGTTCCCTTTCGTCTTGGGACAACCCTCAGGACAGGCCCTGTGTGTTTAGCGGCCTCTGGCTTCTGCCTCTGGGCTGTGGAGCTACGCTGGCTTCTCCTGCAGGGCCTTTGCATAAGCCTGGTTGCTCCCTTTGCCTGGGTAGCTCTTCCTCCTTTTCTTCACCTGCTCAACTCTGACTTGACCTTCAGATCCCGGGAGGACTTCCCTACTTCCAAATTGTCTCATAGCCTCCTCAAGACTGTTCCTTCATGCACTTATCACAGCTTGAATTTACACGCCACACACACACACACACACACACACACACACACACACACAGCTATGATTTTTTTGAATGTCTTTTTTTTTCCTTTTAATTGAAGTTTGGGGCTTCCCTGATAACTCAGTTGGTAAAGAGGGGGTCGGGAAGGTCCCCTGGAGAAGGGACAGGCTACCCACTCCAGTATTCTTGGTCTTCCCTGGTGGCTCAGACAGTAAGAGTCCTCCTGCAATGTGGGGGACCTGGGTTCAATCCCTGGGTTGGGAAGATCCTCTGGAGGAGGGCACGGCAACCCACTCCAGTATTCTTGCCTAGACACTCCCCATGGACAGAGAAGCCTGGTGGGCTAAAGTCCATGGGGCTGCAAAGAATAGGACATGGCTGAGGGACTAAGCACAGCACACAGCTGATTTACAATGCAGTGCTAGTTTCTAGTGCACAGCAAATAGCTGTGATTATCTGATCCCATGGTTTTCTCTCCCTCTAGACCAGGCATCAGGAAGCTCTCCTGTCACCTACTTTTATAAATAAGATTTTCTTGGAACTAGCCACACTTATTTGTTTACACATTGTCTACAGTTGCTTTTGTGTTCTGCCTGCAAGGCCTAAACTATTTACGAGCTGGTCCTTCACAGAGAAAGTTTGCTGATCTCTGCTCTGGACAGTACGTTTCCCTAGCAGAGACCATTTCTGTTTTACTCCTCGGCACAACCCAGCCCCAGTCAGGCGCCTGCAAAGAGCCAGTGCTCAAGAGCAATACGGATGTATATGCTTCTTGGATAAGTAGCAATTTTTCCCCTGTCAAAATTGTATTGACTGAAGTTATTATTAAAATTGCAGATTTCATCAGGAACAGACGTCACTCATGAGATTCCAAGACTGTTGTCTGGCAAACAGTTCAATACACTAGTGACATTCCCAACACAGGCTGGCGCATCCGGGGTCACAGAGCAGGCGCTGGCTAACGAGACCTTCACCACCTCTTGTGAGTGACCCGCCATCTGCGCGCATGGACCATCATAAACGGAACAGAGCAAAGCACAAACACTTGTCCAAGTGACTGTGGGCTGTGCAGACTAACGAAAACCTATCGTGAAATGTCCTTTAAACATTTGCATTGCGCTGCTTCTACAAATACTCCAAAGAACTGTTGGACGAATTCAGAGAAAACGTTGCTTTATTGTTATTCAGAGGTAATAACTGACTTTTGTTCTTTTTCAGTGAATTGTTCAGACTCAGTAAAGAGCGTTAACCACATCTAGACTCTGCTCGGCACTGACCCCAGCACGGTAGGTCGCGATGTCACTCCTGCCTCCCGAGGAGGTAAACTGAGGCTCAGAGGTCACATACTGAGCAAGTGACAAGGTTGGGAGGTCCAGGTCTGTTCGATTAAAAGCTTACACAGCATCCCCTGCTCTTAAGCAAGGTAATGAAGATGGAGGGGCAGGTGAAGCTGCATCCTGGGTGTGCTTAAAGCTCTTGCAGAGAGAATGCTGCCAGGCACCTTCTGGGGCGTCTGTTTACTAAGTGGTCAGAGGTCCCACGTGGTGATGGAGCGGTAATGGAGAATACTACACAGAACAAGCTTTCAGGGCCTTGGAAGAACTGATCTGATAGAAAGTCCCGAATGAATACAGCAGAGCCTCAGGGTCAAGGGTGCCGACTCTGGAATACAGCCTGGACTTAAATCTCAGCAGAGCCTCAGGGTCAAGGGTGCCGACTCTGGAATACAGGCCTGGACTTAAATCTCAGCTCTGCCAGTTCCTAGCTGTGTGACCTGGGAAACCTCTCCAGCTTCTCTGAGCCTCAGTTTCCTAGACTGTAAAATGGGGATGATCACAGGACTAACACCAAAGGGTCACTGTGGTGATGGAATAAGACGATAAGCATCTCCCTTTAGCCCATTGTAGGGGGTGTGGTGTGCCCTGGACCCCTTCTGGCCCTGAGATGAGGGAGAGGCCCTGCCTGTGGGCCAGGTAAGCTGCTGCTCCTTGGAGGCTCACACCACACCTGAACAAACCGAGGCACCAGCTGACAGGGGTGGTGATAGCCCTGGGTTTGAGTCCACTGCCCAGCCTGCCTCCCGATGACACCGTGGAGCCCCCAGCGGTCACCTACCGGCAGACTTCGGAGTGAACTTGTCTCGGTTCGCGGCACACACAGCCAGCAGTCGGTAGCCAAGGTCCAGGTCGAATCCTTGCTGAGCTGCCACCCGACTGACCACCTGCCAGCAAGATGGGGAAGAAGGGTGGGGTGAGTCACCGTCCATGCCAGGCCTCTGAACCCAGAGAGATGGATGTGCCCATTTCACAGGTGAGGCAGGAAGACTAAGGCAGGTCCTCAACATTAGGCAGAACTGGGACTCAGAGTGTCTTGTTCAGTCGCTCAGCAAACACTGATAAGCACCTCTCCCATGCCAGGTCCTGGGATCCCGGGCTTTGCTCTCAAGGTGGGCCTGACCCCAAAGCCCAGGACCTGCTCTTTCAAGGGCCCAAATTTGGCCTCATTCTAGGAGTTGGCAGGCGATGCCATGCCACCATGATCAGCATGGCCCACGGCCAGGCTCTCTTCTCCCTTCAGACTCCATCGCCCCAAATCTCCAACCCCCGGAAAGTCTCCTGTGCCCGCCACCCCTCCCCCATCCCTCACTAAGCCCCAGCACCGATCACCACAGGACACTCGCCACTCTCGCTACTCCAAGAACAGTCCCCACCCCGCAGCATCATCCTCTCCTGAGTCAGCCTGCATCTGGAGAGAAGCACAGAAGTAGGGCTCACCACCTCCCTGGAGCTCCAACTTGGAGCTGCCCAAATGGACTACTAAGAATACCCCCAGAGTCACGCCTGATGATCGCCAGCTCCGTGCCAAGCACCCTGCAGCGTCTCGGACCCTCGTCCCCAAACTGCAGGGTTGTCATGCTCAGCCTGGGGTCTGTCGCCAGCGCCAAGCACTGGCCCCCCACCAGGGGAGGCACCTGCGAAAGCATGTCTCAGGTGAGACAGGGAGGTCCCACCTGTCTCCCCATGAACCTCGGAAGCATGTGCTGGAATGGGGACAGGCAAGGGGCTGGAGGGCCCGTCAGTCCCAGAGGGGAGGTCCCTGCAGTGAGGGACAGGGTGCTTGGGATGGCTCACGAATGGCTCTGCAGACTCACACCTGGTGTCCCACCAGCCAGATCAACTCCCTCCTACCCGCCTTCCTCATTAACAGCAGCCGAATTAGGTTTCCTTATTAAGAAGGAAGGACCTTGGAAAATGGAGTCGTTTTAGGAAGCAGCTGGGGTGGCTATGGCTGACTGGGAAAGGAGGGCTCCCAGATGGGGGCTCACTCTGCCGAGAAAGGGAAGGCTCCGTCACTGAGCCCCTAGAGACCACCTGCTCCAGAGGCGTTTCGAGGCCCTCCGAGGGTCTAGGCTGCGATGGAGTGTAGCCCAGCCCCTGCAGCCATTAGAAGAGTGCCCCATTATAGGGTTTAAGGGCTTCTCTGATAGCTCAGCTGGCAAAGAATCCACTCGCAGTGAAGGAGCTCCCGGTTCGATTCCTGGGTCAGGAAGTCCCCTGGAGAAGGGATAGGCTACCCACTCCAGTATCCTTGGGCTCCCTGGTGACTCAGACGGTTAAGAATCTGCCTATAATACGGGAGATCTGGGTTTGATTCCTGGGTTAGGAACGTCCCCTGGAGAAGGGGGATGGCTACTCACTCCAGTATTCTTGCCTGGAGAATTCCATGGACAGAGGAGCCTGGTGGGCTACAGTCCATGGGGTCACAAAGAGTTGGACACGACTGAGCAACTTTCACTTCATTTCATAGGCTTTCTATTTTAGGGGTTCATCGCAGGAACTCTAGAGCAACAAAGTGTGGGAAAACCAGTTGTCTTGGCTAACCCTCTCATTTAAAAACTGTGGACACTTGAGGCCCACAGAGAGTGTCCATGGTGCACGAAGGAGCCGGTGGATCCCTCCTTCCAGGACCAGCATGATCTCCTGACCCTGCCTCCCCGCCTCCATCTCCAGGGAGCTCTCTGTGCAGGGAGGAAAAAGGACTTTCTCAGGTTCGAATGTTTGCTCAGCTTCTCTGCTGCACACAGAAGCCCCTGGCGCAGGAATCTTCTGCCTCCCCAGGCCTCTTTCCCACGGGATCTATCTGCCCCTGCACTGCAGTTCTTATGCAACTCCACCCAGCCCCCCACCCCCATCTGCCACTCACGCACCAGGTTCCAGAGTCTCCAAGCCACCTCAGGGCCAGCTATTCCTCACTGTTAGTCTCACTGTGCAGGCAGAAACAATAGGGCCCCTAATCCCCCTTTTTTTTTGAAATATATATAGATAGATAGATAGATAGATAGATAGATATGGACCATCCTGTAACCCCTGAACTGGAAGGTGAAGTCTTTTTATAAAACAATCAATTAATAAACTAAATCTTCGTTGTGCTGGTTCTTCGATGCTACACGGGCTTTCTCCAGTTGTGGGGGTGGGGGGCTCCCCTCTGGGCGCGGGCTTCTTGTTGCGGTGGTTTCTCTTGTTGCGGAGCACAGGCTCTAGGCTCACGGCATTCAACAATGGTAGCACGGGGGTCCGGGGGGTCCGGTAGTCGTGGCGCCCTGGCTTGTGGGATCCTTCTGGACCAGGGATCGAACCTGTGTCCTCGGCAATTGGCAGACAGATTCTTAACCACAGGGAAGTCCCTAGAAGGTGAAGTCGCTGGACTGCCAGGGAAGGCCCCAAGACCACTATTTCTCTCTGGCCTCCTGAGTATTCCAGTTCTGGAGACAGACACTGTAGAGCAGGGAGAAGGGTCACTGCAGCTCAGATGTGGACTACAGAGCCCTCACTGGTGGGCCAGCAGCCCTGCGGGGGGGTGAGGGTGAGCCCGGGCAGTTTGTCTGGACTCGTGCATCAGGAAGACCGCTGCCTGTGGGCTCGGCTGATACCCTGGTGCGATGAGAATGCTGGCTTCTGTGAACGAGGGCTAGGTAAATGCTTTGTAGGCAGCGAGGTGCCAAATTCTCACAATAGTTCTGTGGGGTGGTGTGACCGTCTCTGCTTTACAGATGAGGCATCTGAGGGTGAGAGAGCTAGGATGCTATGCCAGGCAGTCAGGCTGCAAAGCCTGGGTTCTTTCCATGAGAGGACTTCCTTTTCAACCCACAAAGGGTTAAGGCCATAACTCCCCATCTGCATTGAGAACCCTCAGGCTCTGGGTTGAGGGCAGAAAGGCAAAGGTCCCTCTGTTAGGCCAATACTGGCTGATCCTGTTGCTCTGGTTCCAAACAAAGAAAGAAACTAGCTAGATTGAGCAAGAGGGGCCTGGTATTGGTTGGTTGTAACGGCTCCCCTGCAGGCCTGGAAGGGTCTGTCACTAAGTCCCCCAAGCCCAGTATTCAGAAGGGTTATTGGCTCCAACAATTTCCTTTAATCAAGACACAGAGAGGGCAGGGCCTGGCTGAAGGTCACACAGCGCAAGCGTGGCCGAGCAGGCTAAGCTGGACCCTGCGATCCTAGAATACTCGTACAGCCCCTGTCTTCTCCTGGCCCAGCCTAAGGACCCCGTGAAGTCCCGTGAGGAGGGTCTGATTGTCAGTGGTAGGGAGAGTGGGCTCAGCTGAGTGGTCTCCTGTGGTGTTTCAGAGATGCCTGCTCCCACCGCACGGGGTGGGAAGACCCCTCTGTGAAGAGCCTGTGTTGCGCGGCCGCGGCACCGCTGCCCTCTGCTGGCTGCCTCGGTCTGGTCGGCTTGGCCCAGCCTACGAGGTGCTTCCAAGGCTGGCTGGTGTGACCTGGCTGGCTGAGACCTAGACCCTGGCGTGCTACAGGTCAGGGGAATCCAGTCCCTCAGGCCACAGAGCAGGAAAACTGAAGCCCAGAGGCAAGAGAACAGGCATGTTCAAAGTCATACGGCAGTTACGCTAGTCCCATTAAGGCAGTGTGTTGCCTGTGAAAGCAGCAAGTCTCCTGGCTATAATATAGGACAGACTGTCTGGGAGATGCTAAAGAAGGGGTTTCTGCTCCCAGCTGGTGGCTGGGTTCTGTCATCCTATGAGGCAGTCATGGAAACTGGCCTGTGCTCCGATTCTGCTACATCCTATATTGAGCAACCAAAGGCATGTGACTTAACCTCTCTGGGGCTCAGTTTCCTCATCTGTGGAATGGGTACAAAATCTCCTCTTTGCAGGGATGACAGCCAGGACCAGGCACATGCTCAGCGAACACTGTCTGTGAACGTGCACCCTCGACCTCAGCAGTGAACGCTTTAAGGCTGCAGGGACTCCCTCCCTGGAGGGGTGGCAAGGGCCCCGCTGCTGTGCTCACCGGTTTTCGGTTTCTCTTTCCTCCTCTCATGCCTGTCTCCCTTCTCCTGTGTCCTGGCTGCCTCAGCCTTCTGTCTGTACCTCGAGCAGATCAAGCACGTTCCCCCGCAGGGGAGGAAGGAGGAGCAGGTCCAGACAGGCCTGACTTTGAGAGGGACCCCCAGAGAGGACAGTCAGCCCTGCCGCTAAGGGGAGGGCCTGGGAAGGAGCTGGTCCAGAAGAGGAAGTGGTACCTGGGCTGACGTCCCTTGGGAGAGGTTGCAGGTCTGCAGCCTGGGGTCAGAGGGCATGAAAGCGAGGGTGGGGTAGGGGACTGCCAGCGGCCCAAGGCTCTTCAACCCAGAGCCTGGCCCTGGTATGGCAAAAATATGTCCACTTATTGCCTGAGGCTAAGTAGTTTTTAATTTATATCCTCCAAGTAAGCCGAATCCAGAGGAAATTGTTTCCAGAGGTCACCGAGAGGGTGAGGGCAACCTGGAGGACTCAGCTAGCCCTCGGGATGGGAAGGGGCGCGAGTGTGTCTGTGTGTGCGTGTGGGGGTGGGGGGACCCTGCCTAGACCCCTTGGGATCTCTCACCTGTCCCATCCCATCCCTCTCCTGGGGCACAGCTGGGTTGAGGACACTCAGGGGATAGGAGGGCTGGTGACAAGGCCCCGGCCTCTTGCGGGGGCAGCGGTCCCACCCTGGGACTGTAGCAAGCTGCTCCCCCAAACTCTGTTGCCTTGTTTGTAAAACAGGGGTGATAAACCCTGCCCTGCCCACTTGCGGGGTCTTCACAAGGGTGCAAGGAGGTAGTAACAGGGAGATACGTGGGCACTGCGGGTGTCTTCTATGAACCACTCCCCGCGCCCCCTGCCAGCCTTTCCTGCTGCAGGATTTACAGTGTTCAAGCAGCAGTCACACTCAGGTCTCCACCGCTGTGGTCAGTGGCCTGAGTCCCCTTTCTGGCTAAGTGGCAGGGTGGGGATGGGGTGGGGCTCAGAGCTGGCCATTCACCCGTGTGTGCCTTCAGCCGGGGGCACAGCTGGCCCTGGGCTTTTGTCTACACAGTTTCCTGTGCCTGGGAAGCCATGGCCTCATCCCCCTTCAGTCAGATCCTACAGTTTTCCCCGGGCTTCCTCCTCCATGAAGATCTCCAAAATCCCTCCATCCTACCCTCCAGGGATGCTCCCCTGCAGAGCTCTTGTCCTCACCTAAATTATACCCCATCACTCACCTGCTGAAGACCTGCAAGGGCTCCCCACTGCCCTCCCCTCATTCTGCAGCCTCGGGGTCAGCTGGTTTCTGCCCCCCTCTTTGACCTCTCTTGTACCCCTCTCCCACGCTGGTGATCCTGTCACCTGAGACTGTCACCAAGCCTCAGGGCCTTTGCACTCCCATCCCGTCTGCTTGGACAACCCTCCCCTCTCGTCTTCCCTGGCAGACTCCTTTTTGCTCTTCGGGTCGCATCTCCTCAAGACGCTTTCTGATCGCCACCCTGCTCCCTCTCACAGGGTGCTAGGGTCCATCCTTAAGTTACTCCTTCATAGGCCTTAGTGTCAGCCTCTCCCACAGAAAGCTAAGCTGCTTGCGAGAGGCCCTCACTGCTCACTGCACGCCCCTCCAGGGCTGAGTGTGGACTTGGTGAATATTTGCTGAATGAATAGATAAATGACAGGGCCATGGTGGGGCCAGTTACTGGTCATCTCATACCCACTTGTCTAGCCACCTGACAGAGGCCATCACTGGCTTCAGCCTTAGGTCCCTGCATTCTCGCAGGGTCAAGCTCGGGGCAGGGAGCATGGCAGCCCTGCCCTTTCCCTTCCTCATGACTACCAGCAGCTAACATCTGGCCCTGCCCTTGGGGCTTAGCCTGAGCCAGGATCCCACAAAGAGGATTAAGGGAGCTGGGTGAGGGAGGGGCAGCCCAGGGGCTGGAGGATGAGGAGAGCTGGGAAGTGCAGGTTTGGCCCAGCGGCCCCGAGGGAGCCAGATGGTGTCAGCTTCGGACAAATGCAGAAACCGTGGGAAGGTCTCGTTGCATCCCTGCTTGACATCCCTAACGGCCTCTAGAGGTGGACAGGTCCCGACCTGAATCCCAGGTCCACTTCTAACTGGCTGTGTGAACCTGGGAAGGTAGCCCCCACTTCTCAGCTTCCTCCTCTATGCAGTGAGGATGAAGGCAGGACCAGTCTGCGTTGAGGAGCCAGGGAGAAGGCACATCCAGGGGGCCAAGCTCAGTGTCGGGTGCGGAGGAGGTGCTCGGCAGGGCAGCCTTTCGCCTCTCTCCTGTCTGGAGGTTTTTCAGAAAACATGGTGGCCTTGGGTTGTACCCACTGTTCCTGCCTGACGAGGCGTACATCTTGGCCCTCCTCCCCAAGCGTTGGGGTAGCCGGACTCCCTGGCAATCTGTTTATCCACATTCCCTTCAAAGCTCTCTCTGGATGGTCTGAGCAGCTGTCCCCACTGGCCGCAGAGGTGCCCTCACATATATGGATACAAGCCACGTGGCTGGGGACAATCATAATCTTTGAGCTCCTTCCACGTGGCTGTCAGCCAGCGGGCCCCTAAGCTTGGCAAATCAAACCGCTAGCTCTGGGCCTGGCCTCTGCCCAGCTTGGATCCTAGACCCTCACCAGGATGAGTTAATTTCAGTTGCCTGGATTCTGCCGCACATCTGGGCACTGGCATGTTCTGCTCCACGTGCGTAGGACATTCTTGCTATCCTCAGGTGCTTGTGCAGGTTATCAGACTCCTCCAGGCCTGTCAGTGGCGCTTTTCCTGTTTTCTGCAACCTGCCCCACCACCAGGATGGGTAACACTTCCCTGCTCTGTGTTCCCTCCACCTTATCATGATCTCCTCAGCCGTCTCTTCCCACAGCTATCTCCCCACTGAAGAGGGAATCAGGCTTGGCAAGGTGTTTCCCGTCTTCAGTTTCCCAGGACTTAGCAGAGGGGATTGTGCATGATAAGTGAGAGATCAATCAGTGTTTATTTGGATAGATGGATGGATGTAATAGAAGCTCAATAAATACTTGTATGAATGAATAGATGAATGGATGACTGTAAAAACAGCTCAACAGATGTTTACCGAAGTGAATGAATGAATGGATAAAACGAGGGTTGAAAACCTTCAAGAGTCTCTCTGCTTTATGTATGATGGAACATTTACTCTCAGAAGTTCGGAACTCTTCAAACTAGGATCATGTCTTTCTCATCAAGTGTACAGAACGCACGTAACCCAGAGAAATGTGTCTCCCCATCAGACTAGATTCCCTGCAGGTGTATGCCTGTCAGGGGTACATACAGACGGGTCCTACCCTCCAGCCGCAGCCCAGCACACGAGTCCCCAGCCATCCTCCCTGGGTGCAGGCACAGGCCCGGGAGGACACAGACTCACCGTCAAACAGCCCATCAGGCTCTGCTCAAAGGGCCGCTGGAAGGCTCGCGGGTCTCCACACCAGTCCAGCAACTCCGTGGCGGCATTGTGGAAGTTGGCGGGGTTCTGTAAGTGCTGTAGGAGAGGGAGAGGAGGCAGCATGAGGCTTCAGAAGTGAGGCCAGTGCAGTGTGAGGGAGTCTGGGGCAGCAAAGACCCCAGGTTTCCTGGGGAGGAGACACAGAATGGGGCAGGCCAGGATTAATGAATTCTCTCAAACTCCTCATTCACTTTCCCCCTGAATCTTCACTCCAGCCTACTTTCTGATGGGATGGGAATTGCGTGCCCTATCACAAAGATGGAAAAACTGAGGTCTAGAAAAGGGCAATGACATTAGATACTAAAATGTTTTCTGGATGCTGGCAGTGGGGGTTAGGAAGCCCTGTAGAGTTCAAGAGGGTGGTGTGTGGCTCCCATCCTTGGAGCTGGTTCTCTCTGAGTCAGGAGAGACTGGCCCTGGAGATTCCTTATTGATGAGCACCCCCACCCCCACCCCTGCCTCGCAAACCACCACCATCACCACAGCCCAGGTCTGCATGCCACCCGCTCTGGCTCCAGCAAGCCCTGCTGGAGCCAGATAGCAGGAGCAGGGGGCAGAGAAAGAGGCCTCCAGGCCACACCCAGCTGGGAAGGCACACTCAAGCACAACGCGCCCAGGTGATTGCCACGTCTGATGAGGTGCCTGTGGCTCGGCCATTTCTGCTCCCCACACCCAGGATTCCTGGGCTCAGGGGAGGAGGGGGCTGCTGCAGCCATCCCTTCCTTCTTTAACACTTATCCGTGTCTTCCTGGGCCAGGCCAAGCTAGGCACTGAGTCCAGGGTCACGGAGCATGTTGGGGCAGAGCTGGGACTTCAGGGCTGAATGTGACTCCCTGTGAGGTCTTCAGCAGGACAGGCAGAAGGTGTCCACAGGGGCTGGAGCAGAAGCCAGCTGCAAGGGGGATCCCCGTGTCCTTGGTGCTGGGAGAGACTGGGGACAGCAGCTGCCCTCAGACCAGTGACTTGCTCTCTCCTTGCAGTGAAGGTCTGCCTTGGAGCCAAGGCCAGGAGGGGTCTTAGGAGCTGCCAGGTCCCAGAACTGCACGGCGAGCAGGATGTGCTTGGGGGAGCCCCTGTGGGGCTGGGTCCCTGGAATCACACCACCTTCACCCACAACTATCTACTGACCTAGGGCATCCCTTCCCCTCTCTGAGCCTCAGTCACCCTATCTGTAAAATGGGGATGGCAGATCATGGCTTAGTGGTGGGGATTTTCGTTTCCTTTAGAGTTCCATGATTGCTATTACAATGTGGTTTATGAAAGATCAGATTTAAAAGTGGATGAAAGAAAGAAAACGCATCAGAGTATTCTCCCTCTGTGGGAGCAAAGGGACAGGGAGAGGTGAAGGGGAGAGAGCGGGCAGGTGTGCAAGCCCTCTGTCACGGGGCCGTGGTGAAGATTAAACAAGAAGAGGCTTACATGCCCCCTGGCAGAGTGCCTGGCACGTGGGGCTGCCCTTGGCCCTGACTGTCTTCCAAAGGCTCTTCTGGAGCGCAGCTGCACTCAGCACCTCCTGCCCTGGCTACACACACACACACACACACACACACACACACACACACACACACACGGCTCTTTCTGCAGACAGAGCTCATTGCATATGAAGATAGGAGGATGTCCATGGCTAGAAGCAGACCCTCTGACTCCTGTGTCCTCTCTAAAACCTGCCCCCTCCAAGGCCATGGGCAGCATCTGGTCTCCGCGTGGAAAGCCATGCAAATCGGTTAATCCCCTGCCCAGCAGCCTCCCTCTGCTAACCAAGTTATTCCGTTTATTTACGTGATGTCACACCCAATTAACAGGGTCAGCAACCACTGCATGGTGCTCTCAGAATTGCCCACCCACAGCATCCCATCTTTGACATCCCTTTTGGGGCTTTAGGCTTGCAAGGGGTCTCCAAGGTCAGTCTCACGGGTCCGGTTTTGTTTTGGCCCCAAGCAACCGGCCTTCCATATCTGGCCAGCCCACCTTTGAGCTTCTCCACTCTCGCCCCAGCCTGCTCATGAGGTCTTTGTTTTGGGCTGTGGGAGGTGACTCGTGGGTGCAGCTCATTGGCACAGAAGACCTCAGGCACCCCATCCGGTAGCTACTGCTCAGCGGCTGTGTGGCCTTGGCCAAACCTCCACCCGCTCTGAGCTTCTGTCGTCCATTTAGAGACTCTGAGGTGGCTAAGGGATGCAGTGAAATGAAGAGGACCCCATCTCAGCCACTGAGTCTCACAGCCCTGGATGTATTCTCGAGATTCAGATCTCTCTTCTGCAAAGTGGGATGGGGACAGCGTGCCGGGCTGCTGCAAGCTATAGAAACAACATCCGTAATGGCATCCCCATTACAGAGCAGGGGTCAGGCAAGACTGCTATTGCTCAGTACACTAGGACCTTTCTATGGCTTCCTGTTTCTCCTTCAAGCTCCCCTAGAATAGAATTAGTGCCCCCTCATCTCCAGAACCCCCAAACTGGCATGAGGCCAGGCCCATGCAGAAATGGTTTGTGAGCAGTTGGCTGTCCAAGGCATGCTATGTGTCCAGAGCAGGCCAGCAATCTGGTAGCTTCAGACTAGGTCCCCAGTGGGTACCTGGAGGGGCCAGGACTGGGTGGGGTGAGCTTGGCCACCCTTGGATGATCTGGGGATGGGAGTACAGATGTGAATCACAGACAGAGTCCTCCCTGGCTGTGGCTGTTACTGGATACTAATAACCCCCCAATCCCCACCACCACCAGGAAGCCTGCTCATCTCTGTAATCCCTCAGAAGACCTTCCTGGGATAGATCCACTGTCCTCTGAGTCTGCTGGAGCAGGAGCTGGGGACACTAGTGCCCAGATGAAGTGATGAATGCATCTTATCAATCCATCTGTGACTCAAATGACCCATCCATCCATCTACCCATCCATCCATCCCAAAATGAATCAGTTCATCCATGCATCCATCCACGTGTCCACCTACCCATTCATCCATTCTCTCCTTTATCCATCACTCGTCCATCCATTCATCTACCTATCTTTCATTCCATCCAGAGTTTATCCAACCACCCACTTATCCATTCGTTCATCATTTCTTTATCCATCCATCATTTATATCCACCCACCATCCACTCACCTAACTGCCTATCCCTGTGTCCACCCATCTATCCATCCATCCATTCCCTTAGCGACTGATCTGTGAGTACCCACCCCAACCCCATTCTTCCCCAACCTATGTAGGCCCCACCCTGGCCTGGACTCTGCTGACGTACGATGAATACAGCTCCTCCTCTGCCCCTGAGGAACTCAGGCTGGAGGGAGACCTGATGCACAGCCTGCGGGGCTCAGAGCTTAAGGGAGAAAGAGGAGGATGGGAGAAGTATCTGGGTGCCCAGCGGGCACCAGGGCTCAGGAAGGGGAAGTGCAGAGACTCAAAAGAGCACCTGAGGCTCGGGGAGGCCGCTGTGCAGGAATAAGTTCATCGCCATCACTTTGCACATGGAGCCCAGATGTGCCTGTGGGGACAGTTAGGGCATGTCCTAGAGAGGGCACCTGTTCTCCCAGCACCTGAAGCTGAGAAAGCAGAAAGGCAGCTGAGCCAGAGGTCTGGAGAGAAGACGGACAGACGGCTGGGTGCTCGGGGGGGCTGGCAAGTGCCAGCAGTGGCGAGACAGGGAGGGCTGCGCTGTGCGCCAGGCAGGGTGGAGAGTCAGAGGCTCGGAGGCCCCGATGGGAGCCACAGCTCCACCAGCCAGAGGGAGGCACAGCCAAAGCAGGCATCATCCTCAGAACATGCAGACCTTTCTCTTCTGATCAGTCTATGGCATGTCTGAGAATCAACAGTCTTCAGCCACCACGGCTGCCCTCTGGGGCAGCTGAGGAGCAGACAGACATCAGCGCTGAGCTGTGTCTGACTGGAGATGCGGGAGCAGCGTGGAGGATGCAGGGAGCTCTGGACGGCCCAGGGGCATCTGGACAGCCTGCTCACCCTCACAGATGAGCCACAGTCTGGCCCAAGCACAGAGCTATATAGTCTGGGTGTGTGTGCGCGTGTGCAGACGTGTGTGTGGGGTAGGTCAGGTGAGGACAGTGGCGGCGATCCTTGGCTTTTAAGCAGCTCCAGGACCCAATGGCTGGGCTTGCATCACGATGCCCATTTATAGACGATGGGAGATGAAGTGGCAACTTAATCAAGGTCAGGAAACCAGTGAGTGGTGGAAGGGAGACTCAGGCTTACTGACTGGTGAATCTGAGCCCCTGTGCCACACTTGGAGAGGCTGCTCCTGGGTGGGTGGCCCAGGGGGTAAGGGCTCCCTGATTCTTGCAGAGAATCAGATGCAGGGAGAAAAGTCAAGTTGTGAGTAGGTTGTAGGGGAGCTGTTTGCCCAGCAGCGCATAGAGGGCTCGGGCACAGGGGCTTGACTGTATTACTGGGGGTGGAGTCACTGACAGCTGATCCCTCCTGGGCGGGAGAAACTGGGTCAAAGGCAGAGCTGGGAGAGAGCCCCATGGAGCCTAGAGGAGGAGGAGAAGGAGGAGGAGGGACGGGCAGGGGAGGAGGAGCCCATCGTCTGGTTTCTATTCTGTGACCGTGAACAGAGGCATAATTGGCGTTTGGGAGAGCTGTTCGGCTGAGTTCAATCTGTAACAAGTCGTCTTCAATTTCCTCTCCGCAGAACCAGGGCCCAGGCTTCCGAGATTGCTCTGCTTGATGCTAATGAGAGGACACATATCCCTCATTCCCGCCGACTAGCCTCAGTTCCACTGGGCCCTGGGGATAGGGGAGGGCAGGCAGGGTGGGGGTGGGGCTGTGAGCTCTGCCCCTGCCTCCCCTGGGGGGTCCTGAGGCTGGAGGCCTACACTGGCTCCCTAAACTGCCAGCTAAGCCCATCTAAGCCAGGGACCTCGCCCCAGCATCCGCCTCCCCCTAAAACATCCCCTGTCACTGAGACACCAAAGACAACGGCCCCCACCACAATTAGTAGATCATCTGCCACCAGGCCAGGCTACATGCTCCACTCATAATGTCCTCAGAGCATCCTATGAGGACGGCCTTACTGGACCCGCTTGACAGGGAAAACTGAGGCTCAGAGAAACAGAGGGCCAGGCCTGATCTCAGCGATCACACTGTGGGCACACGGAGGAGTGAGAATTTGGCCTCGGGTCTGTTTGATGTCAAAGCCTCTTCTCCTTTGCTCTATCTCCTCTTTCCTGGAGTAAAATATCACCAGAGTCTGTGCACAGACATGCTGCCTTTGGCTTCAGGGAGGCTGAGCCCAGAGGCAGGGCGCATCACTCCTGATCACCACTGGGGGCGCCTTCCTGCCCAGGCTCAACCAGGCTTCTTAAAGTGGGGACTTCCGAGCCCACTGTGAAGGGTTCCTAGGTCTGAATAATCCAGACAGAGAGCGTGTGTGCGTGCTAAGTCGCTTCAGCTGTGTCCGACTCTGTGGGACCCCATGGATTGTATCCCACCATGCTCCTCTGTCCATGGGATTCTCCAGGCAAGAATACCGGAGTGGGCTGCCATGCCTTCTTCCAGGGGATCTTCCCGACCCAGGGATCAAACCTGTCTCTTTTGCCTCCTGCATCGGGAGGTGGGTTCTCACCACTAGGGTCACCTGGGGAGCCCTGGCAGGCACATCACCTCCAATGCTTGGTGTGAGCATAGGCAGCGGGGGGGCGGGGGGGGCTTGCACCCTTGGGGACAAGGCCCTCTCCGCACTAGTGGGGCTGCACTCTGTGACTTCAGGCGACAACTCTTCCCCATTCTGTGCCTCGGTTTCTTTTTCTGTAAGATGATTGATTTTCCAAGACCTTTCCTTTTCTATTTCTTTACAAAGAACCACTAGAGCAGAGAGGCGGGGAGCTTGGGTCTGGGAGAGACATTAGACGCTTTATTGCATCCTCAAAACAACCCAGAGAGCACAGCAGAGCCCAGAGAGGGCATGACGCTGCTTCAAAGTCGCACAGCTGGGAAGGGCAGGGAAGGGGTGAGGCGGGGCTGGCATCGGAACCCAGCGGAGTGATTCCGGTGTGAGACTGGTCCTCGCCAGTTCTCACGAGGTAGGTGGTTGGGGAGCCTCAAGCACTCAGCCCTTGCTGACCGTCACCTCCACCCAGCATGCCAGGCGCTTACCACACAGTGCACACCAGTGCCCCCTGCCCTGCCCGCCTCGGCGCCTGCCCTTGCGGCGGTGGGGGGCCTGGCTGTGCACCCACCTGCTTGATGCACTGCAGCCGGTCGTTGGTCTGCTGGATGTGCCTGTCCATGGAGTTCATTCTGGCCGTTTCGCTGGGCTCTACCCGAGAGCCATGAACGGTGTCCAGCCTGAAAATACAGAGGACAGTGGGTGTCACTGGGGCCGTGCCAGGCCCGCCGGCCTCTGCCCCCGGCAGCCAGCCCTGGGCTGGGAGGAGGAGCTATGCCTGTGGCTGCCCAGCCCTTCTCCAGGCTCAGCGCTGGGCTCAGGGCAGGAGGTGTTCCTGGGTGCTCCTCGTGGGTGGCTCATGTGAGCACTGGGCAGGCATGGCCACTGGCAAGCACGTCTCACACACACGCGTGTGTGTTGAGTGGCGGCGGCGGCAATGGAAGCCCCATCTTGAGGTTCTTGCTGCGGGACTGAGGCCGCTTGCCGTGGCTGTGTGTGCACGTGTGTGCAGAGATCTCCCCATGTGACAGGCTGACTGTGGCATGTGTCGTTTAAGGCAGCAATCCTGCCGTGGGTGCTCTCCCCGTATCTCCCATGCCTTGGAGTCTACAAACCACAATTTCATGTTTCCCCTTTGCTCTCCCAGGAAAGAAAGAGGGTAGGTAGCCATCAGCACCATTTCCTTTTCCAAACAAGAAGACTGAGGTTCAGAGAGAGGAAGGGAGTTAGCCGAGGTGGCACAGGGAGCCCGAATCGGGCCCCGGGACTCTGACTGCCAGTCCCTGGCCGAGTGGACGGGGCACGGGGCTGTCCCACTCAGCATCACTCTTCCTGAATGATGCGGGGGGCTGGGGCAGGCGAGCATGCGTGTGATGAGTTCCCCTCAGTTCCACAAAGCCTGTGGAGCCCCCAGGCTTCTCCAGGGGGGCCACGAGCGCGAAGGCAGAGATGGAGGAGAGGCAGACAGATGGAGGGGGGTTCACCTCTGGCCCTCCCCCTGCTCAGGAGTCCGGGTTCCCAGGCCTAAGCAGAAGTCGGCTCTTCACTGTCTGTCTGTCCTCCCATAACCCCGGGGCATTTCTGGCTGCAGACACATGGGTCAGACACAAGGGACTCAGCAGAGGTTCCCCCACCCCTGGCCTTCTCTGCTATCCCCAAACCTGCCCCCTGAAGGCCTTTCCTCTCTGGCCATGTCACCAAACGTCCCCTCCACCAAGCACTTGCTGTGTGCTGGGCCCTTGCATTCTCTCCTCAACTCCTCGTACCTGCTCTGTAAGATTAGAATCGTCTGCACTTTACAGATGAGGAAACTGAGGTCTGAGACCTCCTGTGGCAAGTGGCAGTTTGGACTGTGTGTCTGCCTGTCTGTTCCCATGTCCTGTCTCTCTGCCCCCACCTTGGTTCAGGAAGCTGATAGTCGGCCTGACCACAGCCTTGGGAAGAAGGCCCTGTTCCTCTTCCAAGGAGCTCTTCTTAAGCACTTCTTGTTTGTTCCATTTGTGCTTGAAAAGGCGACTCACTGGTGTGGTTCAAAATCACAAGTGTCCAGGGTCATGCTGGCCTTGTCCCCTGCCCCCAGGGACCCTTTCGGAGAGAACCAGTGTCATCTGTCTCCTTCTGAAGGACTCAGAGAAGCAAATATCTATGTGTACTATCCTCTGCCGCCCCTTAAAAACATAAAATGATAGCATTCTGCACACACTCCGGACCTTGCTATTTTCCTCTTAACAATATCTCAAAGTGTATTCCACAACAAGACATAAAGAACCTTTTCATTTTTTAATGGCTGCACAGCATCCCAGGCACTGATGAATCATTTATCCAACTGCCATCTGAACGTCCAGCCCAGCCAGGTGCTGTTCTAAGGCCTGAGGCCCTAGACAAGGCCCTTCTGCTCTAGGGGCTCACACTCTAGCCTGAGATGAGGCCTGTGCTATCCCCAGATTTCTTCATTGCAATATCAGCCACATCATCACATGTGAATTTATCTACAGAACCTCTCCTGGAAGTGGAGTTTCTGGGTCATTTGGGCATCTGTACTTTGATCAGTGCTTGCTGGGTTCATCTTATCTCGTAGCTCTCCAGCAAAAATGTAGAAATGGGGGTAGCATCCCCACATCGATCTCCTCTACCCTCACTCTGCCAGCGCCCTTCCTAGCACACCACCTATCACACATTTACACACCCAGATATACAGCTTCTCCATCACTTATCCATCTAGATGCCTGCCTGCCCGTCCATCCATCCACTCATCCATCCACCCACTCCATCCATCTTTATTCTCCACTTGTCCATCCTTATGCTTCCAACTCACCCAGTAAATACTTGTCAACATCTTATACTGTGCTAACTCTATGGAACATGGTGAGGTGAAAATGGAATCATTTTCTTGAGCTCGTGGAACTCTTGGTCCACGCCTGTATCTACCCCACGTCACCTTTTATATGACTATTTGTTGAACTTTTCATATGTCAAGGACATGCTGGTCTGGGAACTAGGCAAAGACATGGTTACTGAATGCTCACTTTACAGATGAGGAAACGGAGGCTCGAAGGTGGGCTCTCAAGCATCACGTGGTACACAAAGAGCTGGGCCTTTCCAGCCCCCACCCAGGGCATGAGCAAACACTGGTTGCCAGGGTCCCAATTACAGACTGTTGTTTCCACAGCTAGCAGGGCAGGGGCGCTGAGCCAAAGGGCCTCATTAAAAAGGAGGAGCCTGAAGGGAAGTCAGAGGAAACCCCAGGCTTGTGCAGACCTCAATCCCCTGCCCACAGGCAGCAGCCAACCAGGGCAAAGGCCTGCGCCGGCCCATGTGGCCAGCAGGGGGTGCTGTTGATGAAGATAACTGCCCAGGGGGTTAGAAATAGGAACTGTGGAAATTGGGTGAGGGATCTCAGACGGTAAAGTGTCTGCCTACAATGCGGGAGACCCGGGTTCAGTCCCTGGGTCGGGAAGATATCCTGGAGAAGGAAATGGCAACCCACTCCAGTATTCTTGCCTGGAGAATCCCATGGACAGAGGAGCCTGGTGGGCTGCACTTCATGGGGTCACAGAGAGTCGGAAACGACTGAGCGACTTCACTTTCACTTTAGGTGGTCTTGCAACAGTCTCTAGGTAGGAACTTTTCCCAGGATGGGCACAGCATTTGGTTTATAGGGTCAGAGACCTAGCGGGGCCTTGATAAATGCTTGTAGAATGACTGGGGCCTGGGCGTGAGGTGGGGGCTCAGCCCACCCAGGGAAGCCCCAAGCAGGCACCAAACCCACCAAGACAGCCACCTGGGGGCAGAGGCTGTCCTTCCCTGTTGAGTCGCAAGCAGGGGGCCACATGCTTCCCCGAGGAAAGCAAACAATAAAGGGAGACAGCCTGTCCAAGTGTGAGTCTGTCTCTGCACTGACGCATGCGCTGTCCTATCTGGAGGCCTACATAGTCTGATCTGAGACAGCGCCTGGACTCAGAGATGCTCAGAATGTCACTGCCCAAAGGTGCCTTGAGTTCTTCCGCCACCTCGAGTTCAGCTGGTTTCATTCTTGGGGGCCTGAGGCCCACAGGTGGCGTGTCTAAGGCCACACAGCACCTCTGAGCTGGATTTAGATTCCAGGGGCTTTACTCCCAGGCCAGAGCTCCATGTTGTAGGAACCAAGACATGAATGGCTGGGCCTGGGACACCTGTGAGACCCAGAGGATTGACAGGAGAGATATCACACATCACAGGGACAACGGCAAGTCGTGTATGTCTCAGTCTATAAAAGAACAACTTGTCTAGTTGATTAAGGAGACATTCACAGGTGAGCTGACGCTTGTAAACCGCCAAGATCAGTGGAAAATTGGGGCTGTTAACACCTGGAATGGATGAGCTGGTGCTGCCGGCCCATGAAGGAAGAGGGTCAAGGCCTAGAAGGCTAGAGATCACAGACATGAGCAGAAGAGGGGGTGCTGAAGGAGGCATGGGAACGGTGGCTCCCTGAGGGGCAGTGTGAGCGTCCCCATTAGTTCTGCACCGGCTGCGTTCAGGCACTAGGCCAGGCCCTGTGCACTGCTAATCCACTTAATCCTAAAAGGTTCAGAGAGATGAAGTGACTTTCCCAGAGTCACACAGCTGGGACGGTGTTGGGCTGATTCAAGCCCTCCGCTTTCCAATCCTCCAAGACTGGAGGTCAGGAGCCTCCTGGAAGTCCCCACCCAAGACTGTGCCTGAGCCCAGAAAGATGTGCCCCTGGAACCTGTCCACACCCATCCGCTTGCTCCCAAGGCCATCCCAGGGCCGCTGGCTCCCTGCATGCTGGCCGGTGCGGGAAAGTGGGAGCACTCAGCGGCCAGCAGAGGTCGCCCTCCACCACAGGAGCGCTGCTGGGCTTGGCTGCTGCCTCCCTCCTTCGAGCTTGGACACCTCTAAGCCTTGACAAGTTGCTACAAATCCTCAAAGGCGGCTGTAACTCCAGCGCCCACTGCAGCCAGGCTCCCTCCCAGCTGGAGATTGCCGGTGGCCGGGCCCTGGGTGTGCCCATGCCGCGGCCCTTCCTGCCATCTGTCTGCCTCCGAATGGAGAGCGGGCTCAGGCGGCCCACCCCTGTGGTGCCGGGCCCTCTGTCCCGGTCTGAGCAGCCCCTAGCCTGCAGGAGATGCAAGGCTAGCCAGTGTGGGGGCCTGGAGGCAGCCCAGCTCTGCCACCTTGGTTTTCCCGTCTGTAAATCGAAGCCTAGCCGGCTGCTGGCAGCTCTTCAAACTCAGCATCTTAGGATTTTGGTGTCAGGAGCTCCAGCTGTTTGGAAAACGCCATCTCAACAAGTGTAAGATGGCTTGACTCGAGAATCGCAAAGCCTGTCTCAAGGCAGGCCTGCGGGGAGCCTGCTGGCCCAGGAAACTCCGGCGGGGGGAGTGGTGGTGGTCACTGTTGCAGGGTCACCTCAGACCTCAGATGCTTCCCCTTTCTCTGTGACACACTTTTCCTTGACGCTAATGCTCGACTTGACTTAAATGCGTGTAGGTAGGTTTTCCAATGGTGACATCTGGGTTAGCTTCCCAACTCACAGGGGAGTGCTTGAAAGGGCCAAGCTTTCATTTCACATGACTTACCACTAGAAGAGGAGTTCGGGTGAGTCTGGCCTCAGGGGAGCTCAGCACAGAAGATGTGCTCAAGGAAAGCTTGCCGCCCTCAGGCAAGTAGGGCGGCTCGGAGAGGACTGTGATGAGTGGAAAGGGCGCCTGGGGACCACATGTCCCGGCGGGATGGTAGGCAGGGGCGGAGAGAGGGGATGGACACAGGGGAAGAAGGAGGAGTGGGACTGGAACCCACCTTGCTGGGCCTAAGAAGAGACCTGGGCCACCTCCTGGCTCCCTGGCAGATTCTCACCTGCTCTAAAATGTTGGAGGAGGCACATGGCCCTCATAGGTGCCTCTTTAGAATAGTGAGTTGCTCTAACCTGCTCCATGGAAAGTGGGGCCCTGGAACCTTGGAGGCAGCTCCCTAGGGCTAGTATCAGGGGGACCAACATCAGGCTGTTTTATTTTCCCCTTTTGAGGCAAAGTTAATGGTGCACTTAACAAACATGAACTCAGCCGAGAGGGTTCTGCATCTGTGTGTGCACAAACACATGCTTATGTACCCCTTTGCACACTTATGTATAGGTACACGCACACACTTGAGTGCTGACCCAGACGCACAGAGCACACACATCTCCTGACAGCTTGCACAGGCAAGTGGCGGGTCCCAGGGGAGCTGTGTGAGCAGTGGTGTGCAGAAACGATTCAATTGCCACGCGCATCTGCAGCTCGGGTCCCCTGGGATGAGCGGGGCTGGCAGCAGGGAAAGGGGTCTGTACCTATAGTCTGCAGAGCAGAGGCTGGATTCCAAGACATCCTCATGGCCAGGGAGCTTGGGATGCGCCTGCTGCTCAGCGTGGTGGGAGACCTGGGGTTCCAGGGGATGCATCCTGGTTGGCCGGTTCACCAGCTCTCAGACTCCAAGAGAGGAGGATGTTGTGGGCCCTAGGTTCAGCAGTGACCTCTGTGTGACAATGTCAGGCCCTGTCTGGCCCCACCTCCCACTACCCTCTGCTGATCCCATATCCTCCACATGGGGCTGCTGCCCGCCTGTGGGACCGTGTTCTGAAGGTCACACCTCTAGGTCTTTACCTCTGAGCCTCAGCCCACCTCCATCCATCAAGGCCTGGTTCGAGGGTCACCCTCTTGGCTGGTTTCCCCCAGCAGAGCCACTCACTTCTATGTCCTCAGCACCCTGTCATGAACCCCCGATTTGGGGGTACTAGATGAGGGAGATGTCTTTGCATCTGGCTCCCCATCAATTGAGATGTCTTCCAGTTATGGATTCCCAGAGTCTAGCCTAGCCTGGGGCCTGGTACTCAGTGGGTGCTCAGCAATGCTCATTAGATGGATGGATGGATGGGTTTTCAGCAAGGAGTCAGTCCTAATCGGAGGATCTTATCAGGGAGACTCTGATAAGCCAGGCTGGGGCTTCCAGAGAGTGATACATGTACCACTTGTGGAACAAGGATGATTTTAGGTGGTCCATGGACAAAGATTTTACATTTTCATAGTGAAGTATTTGGACTAGAATAGCGATCACTGGCGAGTCTGTGGATATTATTATTTGGGATGGGGTTAAATACGGGAAGGATGGCAAACCTGGAAGGATTAAAGAACCATTTTAAACATAATATAAATGGTATGAAAGAGATGGAGGTTAAGAAAGCACTGATAGAGTCGGATGCCTTCCTCATCTTAAAAGTAAAGGCACTCAGAGAGGTGTCGCAGGTCTCCAGGCACGCTGCTTGGAGGCAGAGGAAGAGGGCGATGGTGAAGCAAACTAGTTGGGGTGACTTTGTGCCCTGGCCCAGGGAAGTCAGGGAGGAGGGCAGCGGGGCAGACACGAGTGGGGGAGAGGGAAGAGGCAGCCCCAGGCAGCTGCCCTGGACCAGCCGCTTCCCATTCGTGGCCAGGCCGCTGGAGCAGACCCTGGGGCCAGCTTGCGGCCTTGCTCTTGGTGGGGTCCCTGGATAGGGGTGGGCCCTGAGAGCCAGACCTTCTTGGCAGGGAGGCTGTGGGAGGGCCCTTTATCTTCCCAAGCCCTCATCTCTCAAACAGGAAGGTGCGTCCCCTCCCTTCCCACTGAGCGGAGGAGCTGAGTAAGTGAAGTTGCGCAGGGCACATTGTTCTGAAAAGGGAAATCCTGGTCTGGACAACAGTTTCTTCCAAACGCAGGACCCCTCCTTAATTTGGGGAGTGCCCCTTATGCCAGGACTGGACAAAGCTGCATACCTCCTGGCCACAGAGTTCAGACGCTCTGACTTGGCATGGGTGCTGGAAGGGTGGACCCACTTCTCTTGATGACCCAGTCTCCCAGCACCCGCCTTCCCCTACAGGAACCCCCACTGTCAATGGTGGTTAGTGGGACAACACCATGTATGCCCTGGGTGTTTCAGAGGGGCCCCTCCGGGAGGGCAGGTAGGCACACCCAACGACCTGTTTTGGGACACAAGAGCTGATCCAGAGGAGAGGATGGCTGACTTGGGAGGACACGTGTCAGTGTTGCTCTGACCAAGGTGCCAGCCCACTGTCCCAACCTGGGCCTGGGAGTCCCAGCTGCACCCAGGTGTGCTCATCTCCCGGGGCCCATGATGCCTTAGCCGGCCCAGGTCGTACTCTTGGGGTCAAAACCTCCCACCACCCTCTGGCGACACTCCAGGTCCACGACCTCGCAGTGAACGTCCACTGACGGCTTCTCTGCAAAAGGTGAAAGCGGGCCAGCTTTCCTCAGGTTGCTGGGTTTCCTCTCCTCCCCAAGGCTATGCCACCTCGGCTTTTGTTTCCTCCAAATGGAAAGAGAAGCAGAGCAAGGGCTATACAGCCCATGGGGTGGCAAGAGAATGACACCACTCGGCAACTGAACAAGGAATGGACTTCTCCGTGCCAGACGCGAGGTTCCCTATGTGTATCAGCTCACTCTCAGCCCCAGAATTCCACTGTGATGTTCCAGTTGTTATTATCATACTATAGATGAAGAAACGGAGGCTCAGAGAGGTAGAATGCCTTGCCCAAGGTCACACTACTGAGAAGTGGCAGTGCCAGGACTTGAACCCCAGGCTGGTCACCCAGCCCATGAGGCTTCACTGCATCGTGCTCTCCGTGGGAACGTGGCAGGCTTCCTCAGCATCTCTGCCTGTGGCAAAGGTGACCGTCTCTGCGGAGCCAGGGAGTCATGGTGCTGCCTGACGCTGTCTGGGCCACAAGCCTTCCCTAGGACGGCAGCGCTCTGGCAGCGGCCCTGGCCTGGCCTTGTCTTAAGGCTCTCGCCTGCGAGTCCCAAGCTCAGATGCCATGAAGCGGAGAAGAGGGAAGGCGGAAACAATTCCCTGGGGGAACTCAGAAGACATAGTGTGGGATGAAGTTGGAGGTGGAGCCGGGGTCCCCTGACTACCAGCTGGTGTCCGATAGAAGGCTATACATGCCCTGAAGATGCCTTCAGCTCCAGTTCTAGGGACAAAACGGTGTTCTCCACCATCTCCTCCTTACCCTAGCTCCTCGAGCCTCCAAATTCACCCACCTGGCATTCTCCAGGAACTCCAGACAGGGGTGGGGCAGTGGCAGGACGAAGGGAGAGCAGTATAACCAGATGAGCCCTTAAGAAGCACACAGCACGCAGAAGGTGTGCGGCGTGAGGATGCTGCGCCTACCTCCCGCACCCCTGACAGGCCTGGCTAACCAGTCACTGCATTCTCCCACTGGGTCCACACACGACCCAGCCAATCGTCCACACACCCTTCTGCCCAGGCATTCTTAATCACTTGGTGCCAACACATGAGAAGAAAACCCCTGGGCAGCTCCATTTTTAAAAGGAGGGTGAACAGAGGCTCAGAGCAGGGAAAGCTTAGCCGAGGCGCACCAGCCAGTCAAGACACGAGCAGAGATCTGCATGCGGATATCCCAGTCCCCGATTTAGTCCTCTTTACCCTAAACTGGGAGTCAGAGCCAGGCTCTTCTCGAGTTGAGAGCCCACGTTCGGACCACAGAGGCAAACCAGCCACATGTCAAGCAACCTTCCATCAATCACAGCCTCACAGCAGCTGGTGGGCAGTATTAGCCTATTTTGCAGAGGAGAATAATGAAGGCTCAGCGTGGGTGGGTCGTTACTCCCCTATCATGCAGGACTGATATGGGCTGGTCTAGGACCGCAGCTGTTTCTCCTGAGCCTGGGCTCTTATTTTTACTAACTGGGTATGCCTTCTCTTTTAGTGAGTTGCTATGAACTGTCAGACTGGTTTAAAAATTTCTCAAGAAAAGGGAGGTGGGGAACAGAGGAATCAAAAAGCAGGCATTTATTTGACTTAAAAGTGGTAGATGATAAAAAACCAACCAACCAACCAACCAATACAAAACCAGTCCTCATGGCTTAGATCTAGAATGGATCTGGGGATCTGCTCAGACCCATTGTTCACAGATGAGGAAACTGAGGCCCCAGGCAGGGGTGTGGGTGGAGGTACAGCAGAACCTTGAGCCTCTGCTACAGGTCAGAAGTGGGGCTGGCGCCACACTCAGCCCTCAGGAGCCTGGGCTGCCCTGAAGGTCTCGGCTCTCCCTGCTCCATCCACAGCCAGGCCTCTCCTGCAGGTGTTTTCAGAGTGCACATCTGTGGCCCCAGACAGCTCAGACAGGGACCTACCCCAGGGAGCTCCCGGGGGTCTCCAGGTGTGGGTGAGGAAGGACAAGGTGACCGCGGCAAGTCATGCTAACCCTGACGGCGGCAAGGGCTCTGCTCCTAGTGGGAAGCATCTGTGATTTTATTTCTGCAGAAACCCTGTGAAGTCCCCACGGCTCCTTGGGGATTTTTGGCATCCCAGCTGGGCTGATGCTGGCACACTGACCCTGTATGTCCAAGCCTCTTTCTAGAAGGCCTGTGGGTGCAAGGGGGTGAGTCAGCTGGGTCTGGTGTCCATCACCCTGCTTGTCATCAGATCTGCACTCAGGGAATCTCTGGGTGTGAGGGACTCAGGGACTAAGCCACCCCAACTCATGCTGGGAGTGGGGGCGTCATCTCTGGGGCCCTTCAGAGACAAGCTGGGTACCCCACAAGCAACCTGAAAACATGCTTCCTGAGCATCTACTGAGAGACAAGGATTTACACCAGGCGCTCCAAAACCGAGTGCTGACTTGACACTCTGACTGTGCAAAGCACTCTACAGTTTACAAAGCCCTGGTGTCATAACCGCATTTGACCCTTGTTATTCAGTCGCTCAGTCATGTCCGACTCTTTTTGACCTCATGGACTGCAGCACGCCAGCCTTCCCTGTCCATCACCAACTCCTGGAGTTTGCTCAAACTCATGTCCATTGAGTCAGTGATGCCATCCAGACCACCTTATCCTCCGTCATCCCCTTCTCCTGCCTTCAATCTTTCTAGCATTTGGTCTTTTCCAATGAGTCGGCTCTCTGCATCAGGTGGCCAAAGTACTGGAGCTTCAGTTTCAACATCAGTCCTTCCAATGAATATTCAGGGTTGATTTCCTTTAGGATTGACTGGTTTGATCTCCTTGCTTTCCAAGGGACTCTCAAGAGTCTTCTCCAGCACCACAATTTGGAAGCATCAGTTCTCAGGTGCTCAGCCTTCTTTATGATCCAGCTCTCACATCCGTACATAACCCTTGTTATCACCTCATTTGTGTGGGTAATATAGCTTAGTGGATCAGGTCACCAGGCTGCTTGGGTTCAAATCCTGGCTCTTTCATGTGCTAGGTTCTGTGACCTGGGGCAAAATGCTCTCCTCTGCGTGCCTCAGGCATCTGTAAAGTGGATGCAATAACACGGTGCCAACGTCGTAGGCTGCTGAGTTCGTTAAATGAGTCGGCGAATAGGAAGCACTCTGCACAGCCCCAAGCACGGGGCCCCAGCTCTGCTCAGGACCAGGTGGGTCTTATCATCTCCATCACAGGCAGGAGGAAAGCAGGGCCAGAGAGAGGAGCCGGCATCCACTGGTGGGGGGGCGGTGAGGGGGGGAGTAAAAGCTACCACTCTAGCCGTTAAAGACCTTCAGCTTTCCTCCCTCCACGCACCCTCACACGGGCGCCTCTGGGAACCACCCTGCATCTCAGAGCCAGGTGCCTTTGAGGACGTGGGTGGCTGAGGCAGGGGCCTGTGCCCAACGGCCACAGTGCTGGGTGGGGGGATTTGTCCTTGAGGCAAAGGCCAGTCCTGAAAAGCTCAGGAGGACAGAGGGATAGGGTCACTGCTGCGGGGCAGATGGACAGAGTGCTGCCTCTGCAGAGCGGCACGGACACCTATGCAGTGTCCAGGTGGGCAGTGCCACAGGAGGAGGCGGGGGACCAGAGGAGAAATGCTGCCTACTCTGGGGAAAGGAGGGTACGGCCAGGACACTGCAGATCAGGCCGCCTGCAGTGAGTTACGCGGAAAAGGGTCCTTCCTGACGAAGGACCCTCTGGTAAGACTGGCTGGGGAGAAGCTGCATATTCCAGTCACCCTTGGTGAGGAGGAAGCATATTTGCACATAAATCATCTGGCTTTTCCCAAAGTGACTGGAGTGCAAAGCAACTTTTTTCACTAAACACATTTTTAAAATCACATAGACTAGTTTTCCCTGGAACTGGCTTTGACAAATTCTGAACTAAGAGGAGTGGATGCAGGGTGAAGAGGCTGGACAGCAGGGAGAGAGAGACTGCAGAGGAGGGTGGGCAGGCTGGGGCAGTGGCGCCTGGCAGGGGAGGGGACCAGAGACTGAGGTGTCTGCGGGAAGAGAGGCCACAGAGCACCCACACCAAGATCTGAACCCACTGCCCAGGAGGCCTGGGGCCTTGGATGCTGAACCCAATATTACGGGCAGCTTCAGGAGGCCACCGTCACTATTGCTGTTCAGTCGCTCGGTCCTGTCTGACTCTTTGCTACCGCGTGGACTGCAGCACGCCAAGCCTCCCTGTCCTTCACTATCTCCCAGAGTTTGTTCAAACTCAAGTCCATTGACTCGGCAATGTCATCCAACCATCTCATCCTCTGTCGTCCCCTTCTCCTCTTGTCCTCAATCTTTTCCAGCATCAGGGTCTTTTCCAATGAGTTGGCTCTTCACACTAGGTGGCCAAAATACTGGAGTTTCAGTTTCAGCATCAGTCCTTCCAATGAATATTCAGGGTTGATTTCCTTTAGGATTGACTGGTTTGATCTCCTTGCTGTCCAAGGGACTCTCAAGAGTCTTCTCCAGCATCACATTTTGAAAGCATCAATTCTTTGGCGCTCAGCCTTCTTTATGGTCCAACTCTCATATTCGTACATGATTACTGGAAAAACCACAGCTTTGACACTATGAACCTTTGTTGGCAAAGTGATAGCTCTGATTTCTAATAGCTTAGATGTACCCAACTGGCCAGAACCTGCCTATGGGCCTGGCAAACTCCCTACCCCCAGCAATGCTGGCCTAGGTCAGGAGGAGAGAGGCCCAAGTTCACTTTCTAGAAGGGCAAAGGCCAGAGCTGGAAGGTCAACTGAGCTGCCTGAGGCAGAGGCTGGGTTGTCTGGGGAGGCTGGCACCTTCTCTGCCCACCTCAAAGCCAAGAAATCCAAAGAGGTGGCACAGGCCAAGGTAGCCCCAGCCACCAGAGTCCCCTGCCCCGGGCCACCAGCCTGTGTGGCCCTTCAACAGCCACTCAGAAATCTCCTCCGTGATTGTGATTAAGAAGAGGAGCAATATCATTAAGTACCTACTGTGTGTTGGGTGGCACATTTGCTGTTTCATGTGAGTTATCTTAAGACAAATGATAAAGATACAGTTAGAATGACTAGTGCCGTCTACAGATGGGGAGAAATAAGACTGAAAACGATTAAGGAACTTGCCCAAGATCTGACAGTGGCACAGCTGGAATTTGAACCTGTCCGTCAGACTTGCAAGTCCAGCATCCTCCCCTAAGCCAAGCCACCTCCACACCATCCAGGGGCTGGGGGCTGAGAAAGCTTCTTTGCTGACGACTCAGCTCAAGGCGGTTCTGGAAGAGGACTTTCAGTTCAGCCACCCACTGGCTACCACCCTTTGCTAGCTCTGCATTGCTGTGCCCAGGCTAGAGCTGGAAAACATGGATAAGAGTCATCTGTGCTCAGGGGGCTCCTGGTCTTGGGAGGTTCCAATCATGCCAGTTACATGCACAGTCTGTGGACACATAGTTGCCTCTCTGGGCCTGTTTTCTCAGCCTCTAAAGGATGGGGCTGGTTGAGATGTCATATACTTCTCCCTGCACCCCCTAAACCTCTGAGGACAGCAGGGAACACTCAGGCTCCAGGGAGCACTCCCTCTGCACCAGGCCCTTCCACACACACATTACTCCCCTAACTCTCACACCAACCCTTGCTCAGACTTTACAGATGAGGAAACTGAAGTCCAGAGAGGTTATGCAACTTGCCTAAGGTCACACAGTGGACCAGAAGGGTTGCTGGGATTGGAACCTGGGTTTAACTCATTTCAAAGGCCCACCCAGCCTGACGTGAGACTAGGAGAGATGCAGAGAGCGATTCCTCCTGGCCTGAGCCCACCTCATCAGCTGGCTGTAGAACCCAGCCCCTCAACTCTTAGCCTGGGTGAAATTCGGCCTGGGTGAGGCCACCCCTAAGCCATTTTCTAGCTTCAGCTCTCTGGCAGGAGGCGGGGGGGAAGGAAAGATCAAATAACAGTTAAAAAAAAAAAAGCAAGATGAATCCCGAATTTCCAGAAGCCTGGAATCCAGGTGAAGGCAGCCAGGCTGTACTAACCGACCAGATGGCCGTGCCCACCAGGGGGCCAGACTGTGGAAGGCCCAGAGTTGGCCTGGCGGCAACCCCATAAGCTTTCTGGAGGTGGAAGGGCAGAGCCAGGCCCCCAGGAGGGACAGCGTGGCTGGGGCCAGGATCAAGACATGGGGGTGGCTGGGTTGGGGTAATGAAGGCCTGACTTATTTTGGAAATAAAACCATCCATGCTCAGTGTCCTTTTGTCCAGGCCTGGCCAGTCGGCTTGGCAGGATGGCATCGGGGTCTTTCTTAAAGGAGAAGGTATTGAAATGAAGCAGGACGCATACAATTCATCTGCTTTTTAATTAACTTGCCCTGCTGCCTTAAGTGATTCCCTGCTTACGTTCATTCTTTTGAAAATTCCAAAGTGCTATTTCTGACCTGTGATTTACTATTGCTGTACGTCTCTATAAGCAGTGTTTTAGCTTAAGTGGCAGTTGCATATTAATTACAAAGTTAATTATGTGCTGTGTAATCATGCTGTAATTCATTAGTTTACTCTACACTCTGAGAGCCTCACGCTAATAGCAAGATCTGACAGAGGGGTTTAGGAATCACCAAGAAAGATCTGTTGAAGACCTAGAATGGTGCTGAAAAGGACTTGAGCCCTCTCAGGATGGTTCCCTGGGACACATCTGGCTGACTGGAAGCCAGGTCACTGGGCCCCCTCGTGGTTGTTCTCCTGAACACAGTATAGGACCCTCGCTGCCCCGGGCTCTGAGGGATCGGAGCCTGGAGTACATACTGCTTGCAAACCCTTGTCTGCTGAGGATGGTGGAAAACCCAGCTGGGTCATGTTTTTTTCCCCACGGAAGTGCAGGGACTGGAACAGAATTTGTTTAAAATTACTTACGGAACAGAGAGTCACTTCTAGGTGAAAAATTAACTGCTCAGATTACCAAGACAAAATGGTCCTGGGAACACTGACCGTGAGGCAGACCTGGGAGGGGCTCTACAGGCTTCAGGTCCAAGACAGCCATTCAGATGGGGAGACCCCAGCCCGAGAGTGGGTGGGGCACGCTGGGCTTGGGACCAAGGTCTCTTCACAGCCGTTTCCTTCCCTGCCATCTCCCCTGAAGCGTCAGGGATCTTGATAGAACATTAGCCACCTTTCTCTTTCCTTTCCTTCCTGTTTTGTTTCCTCATGAATTGGGCTTCTAAGATGGCTCAGTCTTTTGCATCTGCAATGCAAAAGACCCAGGTTTGATCCCTGGGTCAGGAAGATCCCCTGGAGAAGGGCCTGGCAACCCACTCCAGTATTCTTGCCTGGAGAATCCGCATGGACAGAGGAGCCTGGCAGGCTACAGTTCATGGGGTCATACAGAGTCAGACACGACTGAATGACTTTCACTTTACTAATGAACTGACCCACAGGGTGGCCTTGGCTGTGAAACCCAACTCCACTCTTTAGCCAATCTCAAAACCCTGCTGAGGCCCAGGTACCTCGTTTCCGAAATGGGGTGAAAGTTCCCTTCAACCTTGCATAGAGATCTGCCCATGTCAGACCACTTGAGAAATGTTCCAGAGGATTCTTTTCTAGAACTACCCTTTCCCAGCCAGTGGAGAATTCCCCATGATGCTCCAATGGCATTTAAAAGTTGATATGAATAAGGACAGGCCTGCTGCAAAAGCCCCACTCTCTGCAAATCTGTGGGTCAAATTTCAAGCCTTTGTCACATGAGAGGATACAAGGCTGTGACCTACCCTGGACATAGTGATCTGGTGGCTGAGACCCTCTGCTTTCCAAATATAAACCTGCTTGTTTTATTTTTGCTGACAGCTGAGAACGAAAAAAAAAAAAAGATGTGGAAGTCCTTCCCTTTCTGGCTCCAGTCAACAGAGGAGAGAAGGGCTCGGAGCCCCAGCTGGCATGGGAGGAAGACAAATAAGAAAAAACAAAACATGTCCTCATGCTACAGTGGAATGTTTAAAAAAGAGGTGAAAAGCACAAGGTCGGGGCAGATTTCATTTTCTATAATTTTAGCAGGCTCAGGGAGGAGGCAAGATGCTGCCGACTCAACAGTTTTGGGGGAATCAGTTTTGGAGGGAACTCATTTTTTTTGGTGGGGGAGGGAGGGGGGGCATCTTAACAGCCAAAGGCGCTGCGGTTTCCTTTCCAGGGAACACACTGGTTTCCCTGGCAACAAGAAGTCCGGCCTCCAAAGTTCTGCCGAGAGACCAAGGCTTGGCCTGGGATGCTCCCGGCTATTATCCACGGCCAAGGTCTCACCATCCCACTCTCCCAGGCAGTGCGCTGGGTGGGAGAGGTGCAAAATGTCAGCTCTGCAAAAATGTGGGCAGCAGTCCCCATCTCTCCCCCTGCACTCATGCAAGCAGCTACTCATCCCTGGATCACTGCTTTCCAGGGCTTTATGGCTGAGCAGGTGAAAAAAAAAATGCTAGCAACAGCTTGGAAACAAGCCTGCGTTTGACAGCACCTGGGGACCTTGTGGGAACAGTAAAGTCTCTGGGGCGGGCGGCCAATGGTCCAGCAAGGCTGGGTCTCGTGTCTAGCATGCTTTAGCCTCGTGTGGCTGGCACAGGGGAACAGCATGGGAAGACGGAAGGTCTGAATTTCTGAAGTCACCTCCCTCTATCCAGGCTCGCTCATGTGGCTCCAGAGGCGTCTTGTGGATTTCTAGAGCCCAGTTTCCCAGAGAGAAATATTTAAACGGCTGGCGGGGATGATGCCATCCGTGTGGCAGGTGTGGGAGGGGTGGGGTGTGAGTGGGAGGAGGAGGGGAGAGGAGGCAGAAAGGGGCCAGTGGTGGAATCTGCAGGGCGCTGGTCCCCGGCGTGCTGCGCTAAGTGCTCCACACGCTGTCTCTAACTCTCTCTCCAGTTGCCAGGGGAAGCAGGCACAATTATTCCTGGCTGGAGGGAATGAAGGGGTCAAGTGACCTGCACAAGGCCACCCAGTAAGTGAGTGGCAGAGCCATGAGTCACACCTGTCAGTCTTGACCCTCTTCTCAGGAGAAGGGTGGATGGAATGGCAGGGGCAGGGAGGGAGAGTCACTCTGGCTAGTGGTTTACTCCCCTGACGGTGAAAGGGAGACAGAGGTTCCTAAAATTCTCCCTTGTGCTCCTCTCCTAGTCCCCACTGTTATCTAAACATTCCCCAGGAAGACAGGCCCCAGAGCAGAGTTATCCGGAGGCTCTGACCCAGAGGGCCCAGTCCCCATACTCCACTGGTGGGTGTTTCCCGAGGGCCTGATATTGCATCCTTTCCAAGCTCTATCTCCTTTAAGGCCAGAATGGTCCTATGAAGTAGGTAGTAAGAGTCAATTTCATAGATGAGAAATGGGAGCTCAGTAACATGTCCAAGTTAGTTAGCAAGAGGCCGAGCTGGAATTCAAGCCCTGGTCTGAAGCCAAAATTTAGGTATATCCTTAACTAACGATGACGATAATGATATCCAAACTTCCCTGAGCTCTCATTATGTGTCTGTCCTGTTTTAAGCACTCTGTGAAGACTCTTGAGAGTCCCTTCGATAGCAAAGAGATCAAATCCTAAAGGAAAACAACCCTGAATATTGGTTGGAAGGTCTGATGCTGAAGCTCCAATACTTTGGCCACCTGATGCAAAGAGCAGACTCACTGGAAGAGACCCTGATGCTGGGAAAGATTGAAGGCAGGAGAAGAAGGGGACGACAGAGGATGAGATGGTTGGATGGCATCTTGATTCAATGGACATGAGTTTGAGCAAATTCCAGGAGACAGTGAAGGACAGGGAAGCCTGCTGTGCTGCAGTCCATGGGGTCGTAAAGAGTCGGACACGACTTAGGGACTGAACAACAATAAGCATCCTACATATATTTACTTATTTTATTCTTTCCACCATCCTATGAAGTACATGTTACAATTAGCTCCATTTTATAGACCTGAAAACCGAGGCATAGAGCTCTGTAAGCAACGAGGCCAGGGGCACACAGTAATCTATAAGGCCAGGCAGACTCCTGAAATTCATCCTAGTGATTCATGCTAATGACTCATACTATGACCTGTTTCTCCAACCACTGGGACATCCTGCCTCCCAGCCTGAGCTCTTGATTCTGGATGGTTCTGGGACTCTGGAAGGCCAGGCAGCCATTGGGAGCCGGGGTTTTTCCAAGAGAGTACCTCCTCCCACCCCAGGGAAATGGTGGGCAGGACCTGGACTGTGTTTCCGAGTGTGGATGTGAGTGTGCACGTGTGCACCTCAGGCTGGGCAGCATCAGGGCGTGCACGCAGCTGATTTATAACCCTCAGAGAGAACAGAATTGCAAAGCTCACTCACAAATCTTCCCTATCGAGGGACTTGCGACAGGAAGACATGCAGTGAATACCCAAGAACAGGCAGGCCTCCCTGCAGCCTCTGCTCCTGAGATGAGTCCAGGTGACCTGGGCCAGCTCCACAGAGGTCCAGGCCAGCGGTGGCCAGTCAGTGGACAGCCGGCTCAGCCCTGGGAGTGGCCACCGACCTGGGGTGGGGGACCTGTTTCTGTGTATCAGCAATGCTGGCTCCAGAGTGAGCCGGCCCCTGAGGAAGCACCCCCAGACACAGATTACCCATCCTCTACCCTCTGGCAGGTTCCACCCCACAGCCAGCCCTTATACTTTGGTCCTCACTGCTCAGAAGTTTGCGATCAGGACCCCTAGCCTCTACAGAACTGAAGACACTGGCGAATGCCTCTTGCCTCATACCACGTGCTTTTGTACTGTACTAAGATTTTAAGGTTTGTCTCATTTGAGCACATGTCACATGCAGAGGCTGGAGAAGTCTCTCGAGAGTCCCTTGGACAGGAAGGAGATCAAACCAGTCAATCTTAAAGGAAATCAACCCGGAACACTCATTGGAAGGGCTGATGTTGAAGCTGAAGCTCCGATACTTTGGCCACCCGATGCAAAGAGCCGACTCATCAGAAAAGACCCTGATGCTGGGAAAGATTGAGGGCAGGAGGAGAAGGGGATGACAGAGGGTGAGATGGTTGGATGGCATCACTGACTCAATGGACATGAGTCCAAGCTCCTAGAGATAGTGTGCTGTGATTCATGGAGTCACAAAGAGTTGGCACGGCTTAGCAACTGAACAGCAACACACGCAGAGGCAAGGTTCAGAGAAGTGACGTGACTTGAGGTGGGATCCTAACGGGAGTAGTCTGATTCCAGAGCCTGTTCAGAGAGAACCACTCCACCGTGTTGACTCAGATCCGCAGACTCCTTTGCGGTCCCCAGGCCCGTGTCCCTGGCACACAAATGCTCAATGCACTTTCCCCAGAGGGGACAATGGAAGGGGGCTCCAGGGTCCAGGCTTGGGTCTGGCTGGGATCACGCCACTGGTATTAACCCCATCCCAGTTCCCACAGCTGTAAACTACGAGGTGTTTCCAGCTTCCGCATGCCCAGAACCAGAGTGCCGCACTCTTGAGTCCGGCTCACAGAGGGCCAGACTTCTAAACCAGGCCCCTGGGGGCCACTGTGAGGACAGAGCAGAAAAGGGATGCAGCTTTTTCCCCAAACCTGGCTTGGCAACACCCTCGCCAGCAGCGGCTACAGTGGGCATCTGTAGCACACCCCGTGGGGTACCCAGCCCTTGGCCCCTTTGTGATCTCCCAGCCAGTTCTCTTGATGCCCCACCCCCCACAGGTGGGAGGATGGGCGAGGGCAGGGCAAAGAGGCTGCCGAGCACGTGGCAGTTGAGGGCCGGGGTGACCCAGGCCAGTGTGTAGCTCTCTCTGAGTTTTGTCTTTTCTAGCTGGGAAATGAGTCAAGCGTGCCTGCGTGATGGTTGGGGGATTAAATTAAATGAACATGAGCGAGGGCCTGACCCTTCTGAGAGGTGTGTACATCCACGCACACACGTGCACATGCAGAGCTGGGAGGACGTCGGGTTATAGGAATCCCCATCCCGGCCGGAGAGTACTCCAGGCTGCCCTCCCGAGAGGTCTCCGAGGGCTGGCACCAGGGTGAGAGTCTCCGCTCCTCCTCCTCCAGCTCAGACTCCTTCAGCCCCAAACCTATAATCCCTAGCTGGGAAAATGACAGCCTTGCCCAGCAGCCGCCCTCGGCTGCTGGGCGGGGAGCCGGGCGGTGGCCGTGGTGGTGGCCGTGGGGCGGGTCCGGGACACACAGCCGCCGAGTCAGGGGAGGTCAGTGGCAGGGGACTGTGGGCTCTGGGGTGGCTGGACAATGGATGAGAGGGGAGAAGGGGAAGGGAGGGCACAGGACTGCAGGATGGTCTGAGGCTGGCCCTGGGCAGCACAAGGCCCAGGCAGATCAGCAAGGGGTCATGACCCTGGAGCCAGGAACACAAGGAGGGGGCCTCTGTATAAAAGCGAAGGCTGGGGCCCAAGACCCTGAGGCTGGGCCGGCCCCTGGTAGCCACAAGGCAAGCCCTGCCCACAGGCTGGGAAGCAGCAAACACACTGATTCCTGGGCTCTGCCCCAGCCTCCCCTGGAGGGTGGGGGACTCTGCATTCTGGAATGAGCCCCTGGGATCTGGTTGCAGCAGAGTGGCAGGTGGCTGTGTGGGGACCTCTGGACGTCCCCTGTCATAGGGAGGTGCTGGGGTTTCTCCTGCCTGTGCCGCCTTCCCCACCACTTGGCAGGAGGCAAAGCCACAGCAGTGCCATGGACAGCATGTCTGCTGAGCTCTGCTGCTCACCACCTGTCTGCTTAGAAGCACGTGACCCACTTGTGGGCGTGGCTGCAGGATGATCGGCCGATCAGCAAGGCTGGGCCCAGCCCCTGAGCACCCCTCTCAGGCCCCTCCCCACTGAGAACAATTGTCAGGGTGCAGAAACCCTGGCACTCTCTGCCTCCCCTCCAAACCTGCCTGGACAGGGAACTGTCACCAGCCCTGAGCTGCTGGGCTTTCGTCCAGGGTCACGTGGACCCTTGCCCCATCTCAGCGGGGAATGAATGGCCCGGCCTCCTGGGACATCCTGCCCCAGGCCATGCTGCCCAGATTCTCCAATCGCCCTGGACAAGTCACACGTCTCTCTGGGCCTGGGTTTCCTCATCTGAAACAGGAAGTGGGAGGAGGCTGGACTTGGCAGCATGCAGGCTGCGAGGGGAGGGCATCCGGGTGGACGGAATGGCTTGAACAGCAGCTCAGGGCGGGAGTACGTGGCCTTAGGGTTAGGGTCAAGGTTGAAACTGGAGTTGGGGTCGGCACTGTCTGAAGGGAAGTCTCCTGAGGGCACTCAGTGCCCCCCAGCAGGGGCCCTTGGTGGCTGTCCGGATGGCTCTGGATCACGTGATGGGACGGGCTATGGCATGCTCCAGAGGAGGATGGCAGACTTTGCCTAAGGCCACCCCAGGGGGCTGCCAGGGAGCCCGGAAGAGAAATGGGGGCACAGCCAGCCTCCCTTGGATCAGCCTGAGCACAGCGGTGGCAGGGCCAGGGCCTGCCCTATGGTGATATGCCTAGAAATCAAGCCCGGGGTGGCAGGCCACGGGGCAAGGAGACGTCCAGGCCTTGCGGAAACAGGGCCCATCTGGGCATAAGGGCCCCTGGGTCAGGGCCAGGGGGAAGGCCCAGCTCAGGCCCGGGAGGTCAGGACACCTGCCCGGGGCCTCCCAGGGCACAGGCTGCTCTTGGTCCAGATGCCCTGCTGGCGTCCCCGTAAGCCTCCATCACACCTGTTGTCCTGTGGGGCATCTGGAGACCCAGCCTCCAGTAAAAGGGCTATGCCTGAGGACCTGGGTGATGACTCAGGGCACACAAGAGTGCTGGGCTGTACACTGGCTGGGACCCTCAGCCATTTCTTCGGGCCATGCCACCGAGGTGGCCAGCGGAGCACCACAGCTGACCTCCTCAGAGGACAGGCCCCTGCCCTCTCCTAGCCCCCAGCTCCCACGTCTGCCCTCCATCTTGACCTCCAGGATGGCGTGAGGCACCTTTAACCCTCTCCTGAAAGGAAGAGATGGACAGGCGGCAGGACTGGTGAGTGAGGGGCCAGTCATTGGAGGATGGGGCCTGCCTGCTTCTCCCTGACCAAACACTGGGACCTGAAGCCGGGGGCCGGAGAGGGCAGGGAGCATGAGGGGCCGATGCTCCTGGGCGCTGCCCACCCGGCGCGCCCGCTCACCCACTGCCCGGTCCCACTTGCCACGGCCTCGCCAGCCCCTTCCCTGCCCCCCTCGTGGGCCTGAGACGGCTGTCACCATGGCAACCTTGCTCATTCAGCCCGGGATAATGAAGCCAATGTGTCTTTCGTTCCCATGAGCTGGAGTGTGGAGCAGAGCGGGGAGGGGGCTTCCCCCTCCAGCTCCTCCCTCTTGGGCGGGGGAAGGCAGGCTGGAGAGTGGAGGGGGGCCCGAGCAGCAGAGGAACAGACACTAGCGGGAGGGGTGGGTGAGACCTGGAGCCACCAAGCTCTCGACCCGCTGCAGCAGCCTTGCAGCTAGATGATGCCAGCCAGACGGCAGACCTCCCTGTCAACACCCAGGCCAGGAGCGGTGGCTTGGAGCCAGGCATAGGGGGGCTCTGTTTCTAGCTGTGTGACCTTGGGCTGGGGATATCACCTCTCTGGTCTCACTTCAGTAGAACCAGCCGCATTTGCTGGGTCTCCTCTGAGTCTTCTCCTGCCCCCAGAGAGTTAGAGAGGACCCAGACAGTGCCTCATCCCTCAAGAACCCAAGGTTCCTGGGAGAAGGAGTCTGTACTGGGAACATTTCTAAGCTGTAAAAATAAGGCCTGTAATTCTTACTCGTTATTATCTTTGAGTTACGACTGGGGCAGGGGGTAAGGGGAGGAAATGTGAAGTCACGCACGCGAACATGCCTGCCGTACAGAGTAGGTGTTTACAAGTGCTGACCTCCCTTCTTTTCTCCATCCTGAGTCCCTGGCCCACAACACACAGATAGCAGATGTTTAAGAATTTCTCACATGTGAGTCAGCAGTCACAGCTGCCTGGACGCCTCTTCTTCCCCTTGGCATCAGGACAGAGACCTGCCCGTTTGGCAGGAGGGGAAATCGAGGCCTGAGCAGGGCTGGCGTGGAGGGAGAGCAGGGTGGCAGAGCAGTGGCCCTGGGCCAGCGCTGTCGGTGGCAGGGCTCATCTGCGGTCCAGACTGGGGAGGTGGGGGGGTGCAGGGTGTCTGGGAAACCCATGGCCCACAGTCTCTACCATCACACCCCCCCCCCCTCCCCAGCCCCTCTCCAAGGGCAGGAAGCCAAAAGCACTCACGCAGAAAACCCTGGCCTATCTCCCCCTTCCCCCACACAATAATTCAATCACCTGGAGGCCAGTGGCCCTCCTGGCTGGGCTGACAGATTAGAGGGGGAGGGGAGGGAAGCCTGCCTAGGGGGGGGGCGGGGAGATGTGGAAAAATCAGAGCAGGCCTTGAAAAATGAAGAAATAAACCTGCCAGGACCAAGACAGCCTCGATCCGTCCTCCATAAAGCTGTCTTAGGGCCACCAAGGGTGCTGGCGGGTGGAGGGGGTCACAGATGGCTCCTTCCGGGATCCCTGCCACCCCTGCCCAGCTGGGGTCCAGCCCCTCACTGCTGAGGGGTCAGGCAGGAGGGGGCTGGACAGGGCTTGTGGGTTAAAACAGGCAGGCGTGGGGGGAGGCACAGGTGTCGGGAGAACATGGCAGGAACAGGGGCCTTTTGTCGCCCAGGCTGACTGACACCTGCGCACAGTAGGCACTTGACGTCGAGTCGGCCCTCAGGAGGAACGCAGCACTGTGCCTGTGGGCAGCTGGCGAGCAGGCCGCAAAGCAGGCTGACTGGCGCGAGGGCTAGAAGGAGCCTAGTCTGCCCTTTTGAGCGATGGGGAGACAGGCCCAGAGTCACACACAGATTCAAGCCGCTTGGGTTCTCCAGCCCGGGGTGTCCAGGCCAGGCCACCTTTCACCATGAACTGCAGCGTGGGGCCTCTCCTCCCCACCGAGGGGGAGACTCCCACAGAGTCCCCATGGTGGGGGTGTGCCAGGCTGGGGCTGAGCAGACCTGTGAAGGGGTTGCAGCCGTGGCCCTCATCCGAGCCCCTCCTCAGGGCCATCAGGAATCACGTTTTTAAGGATTACCCAATGACCCTGAAAACTGCTCATGATGTGAGTCCAAAAGAGAAGGACAGAAAACTATAACAGTGCCCAGAAAGTAATATACCAGGATGCTGACCAGGATAACTCCTGGTGGGAAGGACGATGGGCAGGTTTTGGTTTTTCTTCTAACTTTTCTGTGGTTTCCAGGCTTTCTACAACAAGCATGCATTACTTTAACAGTAAGGAAAAAAAGGGCCCTATTATAGATTTTAAAATCAATAAGCCACTTCCACTAAATGCTGCTGGTGCTACATTCTCTATGTGAAGGACGTCAAAGAAACTCTTGCTGGATTTAGGTGGGGTTGATCGCTGGGTCAGGAAGATCCCCTGGAGAAGGGAATGGCAACCCACTCCAGTACTCTTGCCTGGAGAATCCCACGGACAGAGGAGCCTGGCAAGCTACCCCTCCGTGGGGTTATAAAGAGTCAGACACAACTGAGCAACTAACACTAACACTCGGTGCAGGCACATGTCCTCACCCACGCGAGCCGCCCACGTGGAGTCACCTCAGGCGAGGGCACCAGGGCTGCTCTTTACTTGCTGTGTGGCTTTGGGTGAGTCCTGTGCCTCTTCGTCGGAGAAGGCAGTGGCACCTCACTCCAGTACTCTTGCCTGGAAAATCCCATGGACGGAGGAGCCTGGTAGGCTACAGTCCATGGGGTCGCTAAAAGTCAGGCACCACTGAGCGACTTCACTTTCACTTTTCACTTTCGTGCACTGGAGAAGGAAATGGCAACCCACTCCAGTGTTCTTGCCTGGAGAATCCCAGGGACAGGGGAGTCTGGTGGGCTGCTGTCGATGGGGTCGCACAGAGTCGGACACGACTGAAGCGACTCGGCAGCAGCAGTGCCTCTCCATGCACCAGAGTTCTGCCTTTACCCTACTGGCCTCACTGGATGGATGCTGAGGATTGGTAGGTCCTAGTATGCTTGAACTAAACTCAGAAGGCTTCATGAATTAGGGGCACGGGGCTTCTCTGATCAGAGGGGCACTGTTGGGGGCAGAGGGGCAGCTGAGGTGCCTCCAAAGACTGGGCAGACCAGTGCCGGGTGGAGGAGGCGGGCCCAGCAGTGCCAGGAGGCAAGGGGCCAGCTTTCACCCCCTGTTTACAGTGGAAACACAGACTTGAAAAGGCTTCACTTTTCCACTGTTTTTGTGGCAGTGCTGTGGGGAGCAGGGCTTCCTGAGAGCGAAGCCAGCTTTCCAAGGCCACACCGAGTCCAGCCCTGCACTGGCCTCCAGCAGGAAACATCATGTTTTCAATTTACCGGTCCCTGCCAGGCGCTACAAGCAGGCCCGCGCTCCACCAATCAGCTGTACGGAGAGAGAGACTGCAGACCCCGCTGCAGCTGGGAGCCCTCAGCCGGTCAGCGGAGCTCCAGGACCCCATAGGGACCTCTCTGGACCCTAGAGGGGCCCTGCTCTGAGACAGCTCTGGCTGCAGGTCTCTGGCAGTTTTTATGGCTTTAGCAGCGGATGCACCCAATGATTCCACCCCATAAACGCCAATCCCTGGCCTTCTGGCTTCCACATCAGTTAGTCCTACTGTCTTGCTGACAGATGGGGAAACTGAGGTTTCCCAATGCCATTAGATGACTGGGGAAGAAAGAACACCTCAAATCGGACTGGCAGATTCCCAACTGAGTCCCCTGGCAAAATGGGACTATCCTGCAGCTGCTCCCGAATCCCTCCACGATGGTGACGACAGCTGAGCCCCACCGCACACATATGAGCCAGGGATCGTGACCACTCTTCAGCCACAGAACCAGCTCATGAGCATCCTATCTTACAGATGAGGAAACTGAGTCCTGGAGAAGTTTAGAAACCTCTCTATGGTTATGGGGCTATGACGTGGAGCTGGGGGGTCTCAGAGTGCACTGCGAGGCTGGCCTCCTCTACCCCCTTCCCAAGGATCTCTGGTTCTGTGCCTCCAAGGCCTAGGGAGGTACCCCAGGTGAGACACACTGACCCTCCCTCTCTCACCTGGCTCATCCCTCACTCCCTGCTCATGCTTAGGGAGAGCCAATGGGAGGAACGTTAGACAGAGAGGGAGGTGGGCACCGCCCCAGAGAGGGCAGGCCAGAGCAGGAGTTGCCACACCCAGCTCTGCGGGGACAAGCCTCTTCCTATCTCTGGGTCTCAGTTTCCCCCTAGGGCAGGTGGGATCTGACTGGTTCCTCCAGCCTGTGACATCTGGGGTCTCCAGAACTCCACATTTAGGGTGTCTTTGTGCTACCTGGTTTCCGTGTAGTCCTCTCCCTCTGCCCCTATTTCTGAATGAACTCAATTCTCCAACCTCAGTGCCCAGTGCATTCGGATTTGAAAGCCCAGACGTGCTGTGGGACATCTGAGCTACAAAGGGGCCGTCAACATGACCCCTTTCCCTGCCAGGAACCCAGGGGAGCAGGGCTCCTTGACTCAATGGATTTGAGGAAAGCTTGGTGAGAAAAACACAGTTGTATTCATCTATAGATCCATAGCTTCACTAGCTCCTTGACACCCATCAAACAGAGGTGGGATTCAGCCTGGGGGCCTCGGCACGCTGCTCCTCCTGCACCACTCTCTGGAGCCAACGCCTGGGTGGCCAGGACTGGCCGTGCACATGGTCTTCCCCCAGGGTCTCTTCCGTCCACTCCGTCTCAGCCTTCTCCTGCCCTCTCCATGTGTCTGGGCGTGGCCTCCAGCTCAGCCCATCCTGGCTGTGAGGACTATCTGAGTAGATGCTGGGAAGGGATCTGGGCCTTAATACACATAGGCCTGCCTGATGGCTGTGCTGCCAGATTCAGAAGCCTGGCTAAATCTGGAGAACGCATCGGCTATGTGACCCATCCTCCAGGCCCTGGTGAGGAGGCCCTATTCTCCTCATTTTATGATGAAGAGGAAGAGCTTTTGGGAGTCAGGTGACCTGACCTTACACAGCTCAGGACCTGAAGATTTAAAGATACTTGACTGTCAGAGATGAAACTGACACACCTCCATGAAGCCCCTCTGATCTTCTTGGTTGGTGGGGGGCTCTTCCCCAGCAAGGCCCAGAGTGAGTGCTCTGTGTCTTGTGTCTGGCTGAGGACTCAGGCTTGAAAGTCAGGTGGAGCCGGGTTCAAATTCTGCCCCTAGCTCCCAGGGACTGCACGAGCTATTTAACTTCTTCATCCCACAGTTCACTCATTTGCAAAGCAGGCTCTATAAATATTAAATTAGATAATGCATATAAAGTTCACACAGCTGCCATTAAGACTCCCCCAATATGCACACACACATACACACAGCAATATACCATCATGATTAACAGTAAGGACAAGGACTTAAATCCTGTTTGGGTGACCCTGGGCAAGTCACTAGTTCTTTTTGCTGATCAAAGTCTATTCTTAAAATTTCTCCTTATTACTCTCCAAGAGATCCCCTCGTGAGCCCCTAAAAAAAGCAGTGGCTTGGGGCTTCAGTGGTAAAGAATCTGCCTGGCAACATAGGAGACATGGGTTCTGTCCCTGGTCCAGGCGGATCCCACAGGCCGCGGAGCAAGTAAGCCGGTTCGCCACAGCTACTGAGCCTGTGCTCTCAAGCCCAGGAGCAGCAAGTACTGAAGCCCGAATGCCCTAGGGCCTATGAGCAGCAGCAAGACGGGCCGCCCAGGGAGAAACACTAGAGAGTAGCCCCCAACCAGAACTAGAGACAAGCGTGTGCAGCAAGGGAAACCAACACAGCCAAACGATAAATAAATTATGCATATTAATATCAAAAAACCCAGCAGAGTTGTCCCTGGGGCCTGAGGGATTTTCTGACTACTCTCTGATTCTTTGTGTCCTTTTCCACACTCACAGCCCACCGAGCTCCAGCCACTTCTCAGAAGCTCCACGGCCCAGGCCCTCTCTGGGGGAGCCAGGCAGGCCCGGTGCCACTGGCTCTGCAGAAAACCCAGCATCAGCCCCTGCTGGAGACATCGCGGTGTTTCCAGTTAGCTCATTCTTGGTGCAGAGGTGGCATGTTTGGGAAAATCATATTGCATTGAGATTAAACGCCTTTAATTCCTATTGAATCTCCCATCTGACTCACTGGCCTCTTCCCTGGGCTGGCCCCGCGGTCATTACCATTTCAACACCTGAATTATCAAACTGCCGGGCCCCAAAGGCTGGCAGATAAATTATTTCCATTACAAAAGACTGATTCAGGGGACGGGCCCATTCTCTAACTGCTGGGCGTTCATCTTCCCACGGAGCTGGGAAGGCGCCGGAAGGACCTGTGTGAAGATCGATAATGAAGGATTTCAAATGATCTCTCGAAGAGTTTGCATCCTCCTTCTTTGTGTCCAAAAAGATGCTCCAGGGGCTTTGGCAACCACAGGGACAGTAAGGGCTGAGAGGGGTAAGCCCGGGGAGGCAGGACAGGGTGGAGTTCAGGAGGGTCAGACAACACGAGCCCGGCCCTGGCTCTGCCACTTGGCGACTTTGACTGTTTTCCTGGCCTCTCCCTGCCTCAGTTTCCCCATCCCCAACATGGAGATGATACTGGTCCCCACTTCACAAGATGGTGTCGGGATCAACGGAGATGCTGCCTTGCCTGGGACACTGTTGTTGTTACTGTCACAGGGCCCCCTGGCTTGGTTGTTCTTTGCTTTTTAGCAACAGAGGTGTGACGCGCAGTCATTGTTCCTCTCTCTGAAGCTCCAGGGTGGGGGGATCTGTCTGGGGCGTGCACTGAACACCATGTACAAGGGCGCCCCAGCGAGGCTCCCCTGCCCTGCAGCTAGGCCCCGAGGGTCTTCGCCCACATCTCCACTTGGGCAGGTCCCAGAGCGAGCCCTTGGTGGGCACCATCTACCCAGGATGCTAAGGAATTCTGCTGGGCCACTCCAGGCTCTGCCCCCCGGAGCCCGGCTGTGCCCCCACCTCTCTGTCCCTGTTGCCCCCTGACTTGAGTTCTCAGTCACTAGGCTGATGCGCGAGCGCGTGTCATGTAGCCTTCATTCAATCTGCATCTACTGAGCACCTACTATGCATTCCTTTCCACAAGCCTCAAAGGACAGCTACTCTGCGCGGCTCACCCACTTAATAGGTGCACAGCCCAAAGTGTGCCGGGCCTGAGCACACAGCCCTACTCCATCCAACGGGCCTCCCTGCTGCCCCCGAGGCAGGAGAGGGCCTGGGTGTGGTCTGCTGCCTCTGGGCCTGTCTGCTGGGCACTAGTGCAAATGTCACCGCCCCCACTCCAGGCACAAGCACACTCACACACAGGCATCTGTCTATCTAGGGTCCTGCTTTGGACCACACACAACCTAAGGCTATGGCTTTTCCTGCCTCACCCAAGCCCTACCTGAAATCCTTGAAAGCCTTTGACTGTCTATGGGCTCCATTCAGCCTCCTCCAGGAAGTCTTCCAGAACCCTTACTCGGCAATAACCCCTCCTGGTGCCAGGGGCACTGGGCATCACTCATTTGTCCTCTGCACGTGTGTCTTGGCCTAGACTGTGGGCCGCCTGAGGGCTGCCACGGGGTCTTCTGCTTCCTTATCACCCCAGCAGCTAAGCACAGACCCACACAAGGAGTAGCTTCTTTCTAAATGCCACCACCTTTCTGACTGCAGATGGAGAGCTGCGGGGAGGGCCAGCCTGCACAAGAGCCCCGTGCCAGGTACTGGCGTGAACCAAGGACCCGGCTGGGCTCTGGGCCCAGGGAGGGACAGGGCCACCGGCCCCAGCCCACACCAGGGCTGGCGATGCGAGCAAGATGCCAACGGTCAAAGGATCGTAGCCCAGACCCTGAGCCCCACTTCTGACATCATCCCAGACAGGGAGTGAAGGCCTTGCAGGGGGAATAATTCCTCCTCTGCCACCTGCCAGGGCCCAGCCAACTCAAATGAGGTCTTATTAGAGCAAGGGCTGGTTTTTCACCTCTCCTTATTAATTCTCCTGAGCGCCAGTGAGTGGAAAAAGGGAAGGAATCTGGGAGGGAGAGCCTTGTCGTTTCTGGAGCACGGTGCCCTCTGCGTGGATATTCCTGGAAGCCTTCCACAGGGCGTCCTTGGCTGGGGCTGGAAGACTTGGGGCAGAGCGGGGGTGGTTGTTTTAGTCTAGCAGCGTGGTTCCAAAAGGGCCCAGTGTTCCGGAGCAGCTGGCTCCCTGGTCCCTGTCCTAAGACAGCCCTCATCTCTTCCCGGGAGCTGAAGAGGCTGATTTAAGGCTCAAGCCTGGAAAGTCTACCCATCTCAGATGGACTTCCTAAGGAGAGGGGTGGTGGGTGGCTCGGTGTGGCCCAGAGACCAGACCACAAGCCAAGAGGCTTGGTTCTGCACCTACTTCCCTCTTCTCCCTGGCCAGGCATGTTCCACCCGGGGCCTCAGTTTCCCCAGGTATAAAAAGAAAGGGCTCCACAGGGCCCTTCTTCTAATACTGATACTCCAGGTTTCCATGTGCGTTAACTAATAAAGCTCCAAGGTCCCTCAGAGGAGCCAGACAACCCCATTCCCCTGCCTCCCTCGGCCAGGACCAGGCTAAGGAGCTAGTTCAGGTCAGGAAAGAGAGTTCATATCTGCTGATGCCCCTTGATCTAAGGCCTCCTGCAAGGCCCAGGGAATTGCCACTAAATGGTCCATCACACCCAGGGAACAGCTTTTCTGTCCCTAGGGCTCTGGGGCTGGCGGGTGGCTGCTGATCTGAACACTCTGTGGCCAGAAGGAATGGGGCTGAAACTCACAGATGTGACTCAGGGAGCCTGGCAGACGGGACACCAGGAAATATCCTTCTGATTATCACGGGGTTTTAAGAGCAGGAAGAGCCTTTACAGGTCATCTGAACCCGAGGTTTATTCATGAGAAAATAGCCACGGACAGGGACAGGGTTTGTCCAAGTCCACCCAGCGAGGCTGCGATACTGTCCATGGCCCTACCTCTTGGCCAGCTCCCTGTGACCGGCATCCGTGTGTTCCAGACTGGCCTGACTGCAGGTGTTATATGGGATACTGGTTAGAAAGTCAGAGTCCAAAACCCAACTCTAACTCACAGAATCAGACTCCAAGAGAGAGGTCTAAGAACAGGCATTTAAACAAGTGCCCCCCTGGTCTGTGTGTGTTGGCGCTTTGGAGAAGAGCCATATTGAAGTGTTATCCTGACAGTTCCCACCCCAGAGCTCCAGAGAGGACTCAGAAGGCCAGCAACGCTGGGGAAGGGAAGTATCTAGGTCCTGGATCTAACAGGCACCAACCTCAAGCAGATGCTCCAGTGCTGAGGGGTGGGGGTGTCTCTCTCAAGGCATCTATTTACAGTCAACAGGGAAGCCTGCCACTGCTGCATTCCAGCCCGGCAGCATCCCTGCAGGCAGGTGGGTTTCTCCCCACTTAAAGATGAGGAAACAGAGGGAACCAATGACGAAGTAACTTGTCCAGACTCACCCACTTGATGGGTGGTAGAGCAGGGATTAGGTGGTCTGTCCCAGGTGGCGCTAAGAACCCGCCTGCCAATTCAGGAGACATAAGAGACTCAGCTTTCACCCCTGGGTTGGGAAGAGCCCCGGGAAAAGGAAATGGCAGCCCACTCCAGTATTCCAGCCTGGAGAATCCCATGGACAGAGAAGCCTGGTGGGCTACAGTCCATGGGGTTGCACAGAGTCGGACACGGCTGAAGCGACTTTCCTCATGTCTGTCCTGCTTTAAGCGTGCATTCTACTGTGTCCGGTACCCACAGACACCAGTGGGCCCACGGGTGGCGAGCTCTCCAGCAGCAGATGTGGGCAAGCGGATGCTAGAGGATCTTGGCAGGCAGGGATGACCTTGAACGACCCTCCTGGAGCTGTGACTGGGGAGAAACTAAGCTGGATAAAGGGTGCAAGAGTGTTCATTGTGTTTCTTCCACACACAGAGAAAAATGGCCCAGATTATTTCCAGGTTCTAGTTCACTACAGTCCTCTTGGCTCAGTCATCAGAGCTGCCAGGCAGGGGACATCTAGGGGCCTCAGCTGAGGGCATTTGTTGGGGGTGGGAACAGGGGGTGAAGGGGGTTGGCTCACCCAGACAGTGACAAGGGTTGGGGGTGACTAGGGGTGGGAAGGGAGCAGCAGGGACTGCCTGGCGAGGGCTGTCCCATGCTAGACTGTCCCCCGACCGAAGGGTGGGGTGGATGGAGAGGCACCGGGGAGCATTCCACGGAGGCTACGAAGCAGAGATGCTCCCATACGAACTGAAACAGGCCCCCAAGGACGCCTCAGGACGGCCCCAAACAGCGGTGAGGCAACACGCGCCACTTCCCAAACTGGAACTGAAGAAGGGGCGAGGAGCACTTGACACCGGGGATGGGAGACAGGGAGGGGCTCCCACACGCCCCCTGCTCTCCAGTAACCAGAGGAGTATGGCAGGCAGCCGGCTCTCTAGGGGCGTTCTGTGGTCCTCATAACCTGGGGACTCTAGAAGTTTCCCTGAGCACAGTCCACACAGCAGCCACGGCAGACTGACACCTGTGGGACCACACTGAGGTGAGCGCCTCCTCCCCTCACCCCCACCGGCCATGGCTCAGAATGGACACATCTGACAAATAGACGCGATGGTCAGGGAGCCGGGGCTGAAAGGGCGCATCGCACCAAGCAGCGTGTGATACTACCTCTCACAACCCGTGCACAGCCTCAGAGTCCCTGACACAGCCTGCCCAACACACTCAGAACCGGCATGCCGGAAGAAACGTCCCTGCCGTCTCCCGCGGAAGCTGAGGGCACGCAGCCTGCTGGCTTACTGCTGCCATTTAGCACTGGCATACCAGGACCTTGGGCTTCCCAGGTGGCGTGAGTGGTAAGGAACCTGCCTGCTAATGTGGGAGACAAAAGGACACAGGTTCAGTCCCTGGGTCGGGAAGATCCCCTGGAGGAGAGCATGGCAACCCATCCAGCAATTTTGCCTGGGAAATCCCATGGACAGAGGATCCTGGTGGGCTACAACCCATGGGGTTGCACAGAGTCGGACTCGACTGAAGCAACCTAGCATGCACACCAGGACCTTGTAGTGGATGTGGTTCAGAGCTTCCCTGAGTCTTCAAGGGGCATTCACTCCAGCAGGGAGGGGGCAGCGGGCCCACAGAGGGAGGATGCGCCAGCACCTGAAACTCCTGACTTTCTGCCACAGTGCTGGAGTGGAGGCAAACAAGAGTGAAAAGTGCAGCTGACGGGGCTGTGGGTGACAGAGAGAAAGCCAGCTCCAGATGGTGGGCCGGAGCCCCTCTGGTGGGCAGGGGAGGGGCCGGGCTCCAGGAGACAGTTCCCTTCTCCCAGCTCCATCCTCTCCCTGTGGGGAACCTCTGGGCTCACAGGTGCACCCGCTGGGCGCCTCTGCCATTCACACTGCATCCTGGATGATGCGGGAGTGGGTGGGGGCAGGGGGTCCCCCCCTTCCTGGGCTCCAACCCCAGCCCTGTTTTCTAGGGGGTTGGAAAGAAGCTGGGGGTGACGGGGGCAGGGACTAGCCCCATCGTGGCATAGCCTGTGAGAGGCACCTCAGTCTGGGGCTGTTTGGGGATGAGGTGGGGAAGCTCACAATTGCTGGAACCCCTTTTGGGGGGAATGGAACCCTCACGCGATTTCTCCTCTATCCTTATTGAGCTTCAGTCACCTGGGTACGGGCTACAGTCTTGCCTGATTCCATTTACCTTTCCGACCAGTGCGACACACCCGGTTTTTATTCTGAACAGCAGGACCCCAGCAGCCTTGTCTTACAGAGAGAACATTGGCTTTAAACTCTCATCTGCAAAACTTCCTTCCTCTGCTTCAGTTTCCCCGTGTGAACCAGAAAACCGGGGTCGCCAAGGCGGCATGTGGTCAACTACGGCAGCCAAGAACCACACCTGGCCACTGACCACCGAAGTCTGAAATGTCTTCTCTGCATTAGATACACAACAGTCTTCGAAGACTGAGGATGGCAAAAGAGTATAAAACGTCTGATATGTTATTATTCCAACATGTAACGAACACAAAATAAAAGATGATGTGCCCGGCGGTCTGCTGAGCACCCCGCAGGGCATCAGAGCAGAAGGAGAGGTTGGAGAGCTTAGAGTGGAAACAACCAGGGCCTCTGAGGACCGGAGGCCTTGGAGTCCCTGGGCGATCAGGCCATGTCCATCCCTGGCGGGGAACCGCAGCTTGAGGAAGGCTCCGAAAAGTTCCAGCTCTACAACAACAGGGCCAAGGGCTCTGGAGGCAGGAGCAAGTGCAGAAGAAAGGTGCAGCCTGGCGACAGGTGATAACGACGGGGGAGGGGGCAGCACAGTGGAGCTGCAGCTTAGGACACGGCCCGCAGCTAGTGTGTGGTGTGGCCATGAAAGAGGCTGGGGCCAGACGGTGGCAGTCTTGATGGCAGGCTGAGTCGGCCTGGCACACAGCTGGCACTTACAGGAAGACTGGCTGGTCAGGGATGGGGACTCAGAAAGATGCCAAGGGCACCCAGATGAGTGGAAACCACTAGGGCCCATCGCCCATCTCACAGGTCACAGATACCCTCCCGCAGTTCTCCAGGAGCCCACCCTCTGGCTCCTTCTCTCCTCGGAAAAGGACAATTTATTTATTCATGAGCATACACCCGCTCCCGCCAGGCAGCCAGCTCCTGGACACCTCACTTCTAATTATAGCAAGAATTTCATTAGTGCTGGAGGGAAATGCTGGGTTTCCAGCTGCCTCTGCTAGTGGACGCAGGCCTCCTCCCTCTCCCCTTGCTCTAGCTTGTGGACAGGACGTATGCCCAGGATGGCAAGAGGGGCAGCCATGGAGATCAGACTCCATCTTGAGTGGCTGGCACAGTGAGGGTCCATGGGGATGGGACGGTGGTCATCCCCAGGGGGTAGGAGAGGGGGAACTCGTCACATACAGCTCAAAGCCTCCAAGCAGTGGGACTGTGGGCTGCTGCCTTGTATACCCTGGAAGAGAAAGGTGGGAGGGAGCTGTGTGTTGCCAGCGCTGGGCAAACAGGGGGAAAGGTGGGAGCTTTGGAGCCTGGAAGGTCTCGGTTCTGCGGAGTCCTGGGATGACGGAGGTGATGACGCAGAGCTGGGAGGGAGGCAGCCTGGGGCTGTGGGACTGCCACTGAGAAGAGAGGGGAGATGGGCAGGAGAGAGGAGCCCATACAGATAGAATCAGACAGAAAGAGACAAAGACATGGAGGGCGGGCCAACAGAGAGACAGACAGACAGACACACACATGAGCTGGATTTGCAGGCCAAGGAGAGAAGTAAAAACATTGGGCCAAGTTGGTCAGGCTGTTCAGAGGACTACCCAAGCAGACCCCTGCCACCCCCCGGGGCCCGGCTGCACCCACCCACTCTTAGGACTGGGCTCAGGCATTGCTGTGGCCAGCAGGGCCCATCTGGCCAGTCTGAATGTGGGGCTGAAGCCAGGCCTCATGTATGGGGATGGCCTGAGGCGCCAAGGTCTCGCGGGGAGCTGCACACGTGGGTAGGGGCATCACACATGGGGGGCACTCTCCTTTTCTTGCACACTCACACGTATTCACACACTTCATAGCGTCATACATAGCCTAGCTAATCACACACACATCGCTTCACACCTGTCAGGGGCACACACTGGCACACACCCCCCTGCACACCTTCCTTCCCTCCAGGGAACAGGCTCCAAAGCATCAGAGGCCTGCTTGGACAAGTCCCTTTCTCGGTCTCCCCTGGGGGCCCTGGGAAGGAGCTCCAGGGGAGAGGCTTTCCTCTCTGCCAGTACAGCTTCCTCGGTGTCCATCCTGGGGAGCCTCACACTCTCCCCCAAACTCAGGAAAGCTCTGAGGCTCGGTCTGCTGCCTGAGTGCCACAGCTTGCATAGTCTCTAGTGACGAGGAACTCACTACCTCCCCAGAAAGCAGCTTGAAAAAAAAATGTCTCCAGACAGCTCAGAAAGGCACAGATCCCTATGTCAACTTGACATAGGAAAGTTGAACTTGAGGACACCTCAGTGAGGTTGCCACTGAGGGGCCTGAGATCTGTTGGCCAGAGTCTGTCAGTCAAGACTGTCCTTTCATCATTGGCTTGGGAAGTAACACAGCCAGCCAATCACCGTGGCTTTCACTCTACATTATAACAGGACCAGAGAATCAGTGTCCTATAGGATCCCCTCCTTGCTTGGTGACTGCTAACAAAGACCCAAGAAAATCATTCATTCATTTATGCACTCAATTGATAAACCATCAACCAGGCAGTGACTATGGGCTCGGGCTCTCGGGTATGCCCCGGATCGTTCAAAATCCCTTCCTAGTCTGATAACCTGACTTTCACCCATTTTATAGTTCAAAGGTGAGACCAGGGAGAAGCAGAGACTTGCTTAGAGTCACACTGGGGGCTGACGGTCAAAGGCGAGCCTCACGGTCGACGCTGCAGGCACCGGCCATCTGCCAGCCCCAGGAAGGAAGGGAGAAGGCCACACGTCTGCCACCCCCATCCCCAGCCGTTTCTAGGACACCGAGGTATTGATTACCACCCTCGCCTTGGAGCGGTTTTCTTTCCTTTTCTTTTTTCCACCAAGGCTCTCTATCCTCCTTTCCTTTTTTTTTTTTAAAAGAATAAACTCCAAGCCGCTCCTATGATTAATTACCAGCTGCCTAATGCTCCTCCACCAGCAATTTCTGGAAAGGGAATGAATTACCTTGAAAAACATCCGAAAAGAGAACCCACCATGAAGGAGAATTTCAAAGGTTACCTCACAATTAGCAATGGGTTCCCCTAGCCTGCTCGAGTTGCCAGTAGTCCTCTGGGGAGGGACAGGCCACCAGCCTTCAGGGGCCACCCACTAGTTCCTGAGGGCCAACAGGCTTGGAGGGCTGGACAAAGGCCACCGGGCAGAAATGGGAGTTGTTTCCTAAACACCCACCTTGGGCCTGCCCTGTGGCTCTGCTCCTGATCTCTAAGGCATCGTGGGCTGCTTAATTCTAAGGTGTCTCTCCTGGTTCAAATCCCCACTCCACCACTTACAGCTCGGTAGGTTTCTTAACCACTCTGAGCCTCCAGAGAATGAGGCATTAAACACGCCTCCACATGGGATCACTGTGTGGGGAAATATGCATTTACGGAGCGCAGTGCCTGGTACACAGCCGACTCTCACCCAGCTGTAACACTTGGAATATTCCAGGTTTCTAAGCATCCTCCTAACAGCCCTCTCAGCAATGTTGGCATAATTATCCTCATTCAGATGAGAACTCTCACGGAAGTGAAAGGACTCGCCCAAGGTCACGAGGAGGATAGGAGGAAGCCAGGATTTCCTATGGCAGGAAGGGAGATCAGAGTCTGCTCTCTGGTTCCAGGGCCTGAGAGAAGCACAGAGGATCCCCAGGGCTTGCCTGGCCCTGAGTGTGGGTGCCTGGGAGCACTGGGGTCTCAGGAGAGATGCTGAGAGCAGCGGGGAGACCATTGGGCGGGGGCCCCACCAGGACGAAGACTCGGGCTCCCCTGGCTGGGTCCCAGAGCCTTGGGACAAAGGGCCCTGGCCCAAGTCAGCATTTCTGGGACAGCCTCTCATCTCTGGGTTGGGAGCCACCGAATTAAGAGGGATTACATGGGTGGCCCTCTGGCACAGGGCCAAATGTCATCAACCCTGAAAAGCCACTCTGTGATGAGACACGCTGGTATCGAGGCCTCTCAGCTTGGGACCCTCAGGCTCCAGCTGCTTCCGGAAGCTCCCTGGGGGCCCAAGCTGCCTCCTCAGGCTGAATGACCACTTGGTGTCCATCCTGGCATGGCTGAGCCCCAGGGAGGAGGGATGGTGGGAACGGAGGTGTGCAAGGAGCAAGGGAAATGCCAGATCCTGCGTGTCTGCTGTGTCCAGCTGTGCTGGTGCACATGTGGGGTCAGGGGTGTGGTGCCCAGCCCTCTGGTAAACTGATAGACAGGTAAACAGAAGCACAAAGGAACCACAGAGGGTCCTGGTGGATGAGAGGCAGGGCCAGGATTTGCATGCAGGCACTTTGACCCCAGACTTGTGGGTGCTCAGGGGACTGTGGGAGAGAGAGGGTGGGGCAGCCATGGCCCCCATCTCGGTGAACAGGCTTCTCTGCCCATGCCGCCTCTTCCCGTGTAGCTGCCATGTTGCTTGGCACAGGAGGCCCCTGTGCCACGAGGTTGAGTGGTACAGGCAGGGCTGCTGAGCCAAGGCTGGGGACGTCAGACCGTCCCTCTTCCTGCGTGCATCTACCCCCCTTGCCAGGCAGCCACTGTAGACACAGGCCAGGCCTACGAGGCCCCGAGGGGTCCTTTAGAGGACCAGTGAGATCTCAGTGGGGGCTGCGCTGCAGTCCAAAGGGCAGGGCACTGGGGCCAGCACCTCCCCCACTCAGGACACGCCTCCTGCCCCTTCCCCGAGCATCCAGGCTAAGCCGCCCCCACCAGTCCGGCTGCACACCTACCTCAGTGACCCGTGAATCACCAGCGCCCCACGTGCTGGTCAGCAGCTGGCGGTTCCTCCGCCTCACTCCAGCTCCATTCTCCTGCAATGAGAAGGACGGTCAGGGACCACTCCCAGCAGGGACCCCAGAACTGACCTGTGGCCACAGACCCCGACGACCTGCTGGAAAGTGCACTGTCGGCTAGATCAAATCATCTCCACTGGACAGATGGGGAATTTGAAGGATGGAGAGGAAAAGGGGCCTAATGCCAAGGGGCCCTAACAGGCCCCTGACAGTTACTGGCTGTGTGGCTGTGGTAAGCTCCTGGCCGCCTCCGGGTTTCAGTTTCCTCGACTGTCAAATGGAATCACAATGATCTCTCTGAGGGTTTCTGGGAGGATCTAAGTGCCTATGGTGATAAAAGCACTTGACATTCATTCATTCACCCAAGAAACATTTAGCAAACACCCTGAGCTGTAAACAGGATCATGGATCAGCCCTTGTGGGGACTCATAATAGGCAAAGAATCAAACAACACATAATTAAAAGTGGTATCTGCCAGTAAGAACAAGTTCAAGGATGAACAGCATAGACTCAAAGTTCAGGGCTGTCTCTCTGGGGAAGTAAAGCTGAAGGATGAGCCCAGAGAGAGGCAGGTCAAGAAGCATGGAACAGTGCTCCAGGCATGGGGAACAGCATATGTGAAGGCTCCAAACAGGGAAAACACCCTGGCCCAGCGGAGTACTTGAGAGTAGGTGGTGTGGTGGAGGAGGGAGGTGGGGAGGTGAGAGGCCAGAAGGCAGGGCTGACCATCGCAAGGGTGGATGGGAGGGTCTCAGCAGCTGAGCCGCACGAGCCTGGGTCTAGTTTGAGAAGATCCCCCAAGCATGCCAGGAAGAAGGGCTTAGAAGGGACAGGAAGAGGCAGGGAAACCAGTGGGGAGGCTGCCCCTAGAGTCTGGGCCAGAGACAGTGGTGTTCAGAGTGGAGGGGGCAGAAGGCAGAAGTGGAAGGATGCCCTGGGGCACTGGGCGGATGAGGACCCCAGACCCTGTCCCCCAGCGCAGTGGGTTCACCGGCCCCATCTCCACAGTGGGCCAGCCGTACTGCCCTCTCCTCCCCACTCACAGGGCCCCTCGGGAATCCAGAAGGGCCAGATCCAGACCCAGACCCTGACAGGGTAGCTTCTCTGGAGTCCTGGCTGTGGGGTGGGAGCCACAGAGCCCCGAGTTGGAGTCCCAGCTACAAAAGCATCCCGCTGGGTGGCTCTGGGTGGTCTCCATGCTCGCGGCACCTGTGTGCCCTCCTCTAGGGAAACGGGAAACCTGCCAGCAGGGCTGAGTGCCTCTTGGGATGAGGCCCGTGGCTACCAGGGGCGTGGATGTGCACAGGCCACGTGAAGGCTGGGTTCCCACATGTGCTGGGCACTGGCAGAGGCGCCAGACCTGCTGTGCAGTGGGCAGGGTGCCCAGGGAGCCAAGTGTGTGCCTACGGCTTCAGTAAGGGGCACCAGGGCCTGCTATTTAAGAAGTGGGCTCAGTACCGTAATAAAAATGATCAGGTTCAAGTCCTGCGTTCATCCCCTTACCATGTGGCTTTAGGCAATTTCTTAAACTTTTCTGGCCCCCAGTTTTCTCATCTGTGGGGGGTGATAAAGCGATAAGGAGGGGTCCACTCTCAAGAAGTGGTACAGACAGTATAAGGTAATGCATTTGAGTGCCGGACTCACAGGTCGCTTTCCAGCCGTGTTAGGTGAGGTGAAATTACTTCCAAGAGCTGGTGCTGGTGCTCCACGGAGCACTGGGCCCCTAAACCTCAGGCTCCCACAGCCTGGCTCAGCACCCCCACTCCACATGGGAGACAGTATGTCTCTGGGGCTTGACTCTCTGACTCTGGCAATCCCCAAAGTCTGCTCACCGTGGGGACACAAATGGCCCTTGACTCCAACTCTCCCATTTCACAGAGGAGGACAGTGAGGCCTGGAGAGGGCAGTACCTGCCCCCATCCCGGGGTCATGCAGCAAGTCAGAGGCTGGGGCAGAACAGGAATCAGCCTCCTGCTTCCCCACTGGCCACAGCTCAGTCCTTTCCCAAAGGCAAGCTGGCCGCAGACCCGCTGACAAAGAGAAAATAATTATTTTGGCAGCTGAGACAGAAGCCAGAGCCGGAAAGTCCTCGCTCACTCGGTGAGCAATGTCCCGGCCCCGAGGAATGACGCCCGCCCATCCTGCCTCGCAGAGGTGCTCCGGCTCACGGCGCACACATATGTGTCTCTTTGCCCCAACCTTCCTTGGTTCTTTGCTGTTGGATATGTGCAAAGGGGCAAATAGACCAGAGAGGGAAAGAGACCTGTCCAAGGTCACACAGAAAGGGCATCACACAGAGGGGACACCGGAATATGAACTCAGGCCCTGATTAGGGACTGACCCCCTTCCCTGTGAGCCTGCATTGGACCCTCATCTGGGAAGGAGAAAGGACCAGGAGCTTGCCTGAACTGGGCCCACACTGGGGGCTATTCCTATGATACTTCTTTAGCCCTCAGCAAAATGCTATGAAGTAGAAACTAAATAGCACCCCCAGTTTGCACATGAGGTCTAGAGAGCTTCTATAGCTTCCTAAGGTCATCATGCAGGTAACACAGAGCGAAAGTGATGAGAACAGAGCCGGGCATGAGTGGGTGGTCTGTCCACACAGACTCAGCTTGTTCAAGACGACCAGCTGGACACCCAGGCTCCCTGGTCTGTGCACTGGGCCCCACTCACACTGGCTGCACAGACAGGCTGGGGTGGAGGTGAGGGAACTCAGGCCCGGGTGGGGCTGTGAACACACAGATGAAGTCATCCGCCCTCATCCCTGGGCCCCTGGGTGCCTGTAGGTGAGCCTCACAGCCTATAGGGCTCTGGCCACCTGGGGAGACTGAGGGAGGCGTCCCATGTCCGCTCCCAGCCTGGCCAGACCACAGCCATGAAGGACACAGATTCACCCAGGTGAGTGTGCTCTGGCTTAAAAGGCCCTCAGTGCCACGGAGCAGAAGGCAGCCTGAGACTCAGGCCTGAGAGGGGTGGTGGGGCCCACCCAGGTTCCCCAAGGGATGGGCTCCCCACTGCCCAGAGAGAGGGCTCTGCTGAGCTCAGGGCTCTCCCTCTGGGTTGGATGAGGAGGACGCCCCAACTACAAGGCCGAGTCTGGCTGGGAGGGCAGGAGGGGGTAGAAGGGGAGGTGTGCAGACCACACGTTGAAATGTACTTCCACTCTCATCTCACATCTGGTGCTCCCAAGAGCAGGGCAGGGTGGGGAATGAGCTCCCTCTTTGCAGAGCAGGGCAGTGAGCGCCGAGGGAGGGTACAGTTGCCAGGGGTGTAATGGCCGGGAGGTGGGGAGGCTGGGTCTAGGACTTGGCAGAGGTCACTTGGGGGTGGGGACTGTCCAGGACCCAGATGGATTCTCCCAGCCCCACCCCCTTCCCATCCCTTCCTCCTCTAGGGATCCCCTGGGAGGAAGGACCCACCTGGGTGTGGGCTTGAGTGCAGGCACCAGGCCAAGTGGACTGGGGCCGGGGCTGGCCAGAGACAGGCAGGGCCGACTGGGGACTCCGAGAGGACAGAGGTGCCCGTGCCATGGTGCATCCGGGGTGGGGGCTCTGTGACAGTGGCCAGAGGCCCATGGCTAAGTGACCAGTGTGCTCTAAGCCACCAAGGGTTGGGAGCCCAGATTCTGGACCAGAGCCTGGCCCTGTCCTCAGACGTAAGGTCCAGGGCAACGGTGGGTAGAGCTGAGTTTGAATCCCTATTCTGCCCTTTAATGCTGGGTGACCTTGTGCAAGTCACTTGGCATCTCTGAGCCCCCATCTCCTCTCTAAAAAGGGACTAATCACTCCTTCAGCTACTCACCCGCCAAGACAGGCTTCACATTGCCCTTGTAGAGCCCGACATTGGCCAGAGCACTGCCCTACCCACTGGCTTCTGGGAGAGGGGCTTCGGCTGCCCCGGTGTGGCCTCTAGGGCATGGGGCCACGCCAGTGACAGCGCTGAGCTGAAGTTCTGGACTCTTGTCAACTGCTGCTCATCACAGACACATGCCCCTCATGTTCTGGCGGCTGTGAGAGCTTCACAAGCCACGGGAACACAGACGCAAGTGCACCTACAAACGGGTCAGGAACAGGTCAGTGAATGATGACGGTCAAGGTCACAGGTGGCCAAGTGCAGGCCAGAACACGGTCATGTGGGCACCCACCCAAACTGGGTCCAGCCTGCTGTTCCACTGGCTGAACTGACCAGCACTGGTTCCCACGTGGGTCTGACCCTCCTCATCTCAGTCGGGCCAGGCAGCTCTTCCCACCCCTCACTTTACAGGTGGGCCGAGCAGTTTCTGGTCTGCAGGCCAGGGGCCCTGTTTGGGAAGGTGGCCTCAGACCCAACTTCCAGGGTCGCCGGGGAGACATGGGATCCTTCACCTCAAAGACCCACCCAGGGACGCATCCCCTTACATGACCCTGGGAGCAGGCCCCCTCGTCCTCCCCTGGCGGCCAGTGCTGGCTCCTGGAGCAAGGCAAATATTTACCCCGATGGTTATCCAAACCGGGCCAGCCGCCCCGCCTCCCGCATTCCTGGAATACATGTTCCCTGACCTCACCAAGCTGGGGGAGGGGGAGGAATCCAGACGTGGACGAGACAGACCGAGGGTCCCCCCGGCCTCGTGGAAGCCAAGGCCTGCTGGCCAGGAGGAGAAAGGCGGCTTCGGGTTGTCTCTCCAGCTACTCACCCACTAGGGGAGGCCCCTGCTGGCCTTGTAGAGTGGGGCATCGGCCAGAGCTCTTCCCATAAGCCCCTGGGGGAGGGGGTTGGGCCACCCTCGCTTGGCACGGTGGGCGGGGGGCTGCACCAATGCCAGCTCTCGGCCTGCAGTTCAGGACTGTCGCTAGGCCTCAGGGCCTCACACCTGCTGCCAATAACACACGTGCCTGTGCACACCCATCATGCTCAAGATGTGAGGGACTCAGGCTGCCAGAAACCTGGTGTGTTTGCTGCCTGCCAGAGCCCTTCCTCAACAACCCAGAAGCTCTCAGTGCCTCACCCCATCCTCAGCACAATCCTGTCACCAGGGAACAGTAAACCTATTTTACAGATGAAGAAACTTCGCCGCAGACACCAGTGGTCACCCAGCTGAAAAGTGGAAGAATGTGCCCTGTCTAACTCAAACCACACTTTCAACAGTTCTGCAGTCCCAGCTCTGCCCATTGGAACCCTGTCCATCCTCTGATGCCCCAAGGACTGCCTCCACCATTCTGCCTTCCCTACAGTCCCCTCAAGTGAGCTTTCCCTGCCCTGAACTTCCAGATATGTGGACAGTATTTCTTTCTCCTGGCATGATTAAAATTGGGTGTCTGGTTATCTCCTGTTGTGAGACCCTTGCACTCACTCCATGCTCAGCAGGGTTGAGCTCAGAGGCTCAGCGAGCCCTGAATGTTAAATCCTGAGTCTTTTCCCCAAAGGACAGTAGCTGCATTTGGTCTCAAGGAAAAGATAAGTAAACAGACCTGGGAAGCTGGTTGGTTGGGGTCTGGGCAAACTCCTGGCCCGGTTTACCTGAGAATCACAAATTTGGTTCAATGATCCCGTCTGTCTTCAAGTTCCCTGAGAATAGTTCGAGCTGTCCTCACAGGCTGCCCACACCCAGCACTTCTGGTCTGGCCCTGCCCTGCGGGTCCTCACTGCGCGCCCCTCTGTGTGCCCCTCGCTTTCCCGCCTCCCGTTCCTGCAGGGAAACTTTGCAAGTGACTGGGGCAGGGCAGACCAGCAGGTTCTGCAGAAGGAAGTGCAGGCCTGGCAAGTCTGTTGCGGGGTCCTCAGGGATGCCTCTAAGTGGGAGGAGCTGGAGATGCCCAGTGCCAACCTGGATCCACACCTTGGCACAGTGGGGACCCAAACAGGGGGTGATGGAGAAAGTAAGAGGCTCCCAGAACCTCCCAACCCACTTAACATTTCTGAGACGTTTCCCAACATTTGGGCTATAAATGGGCTTCCAGGGGCTCTTCCTTCATGTTTGTTTATGCCATCTATTCAGTTTCTTCTCCTGACAAAGACACTGCCTATCATGTGCTGGAGGAAGAAGAAGAGGAAAGAGTAGGGGTGGGCGGCGGGCAGAGGAGGACAGGGCCAACATCGCCAGCCTGGATACTTCCCAAGGGTGTTTGCACACTGTCTAATCGAGGTGGGCAGGACACAGAATAACTCTAGGACAGAGTGCTGGGGGGTCGGGGGCATCAAGGTCTTGGGCAGAGTCTCTCAGGCAGGAGGGCACCACTTCCAGGCAAAGGCCCATAGTCTTGTCAGGAGAAAAGCCTCAGACTGAAGAGACAACGATAGATGAAATCAGGAGCAGGGGCAGCTGCGTTCAAGGGCGCTTGCACACACATCCGTGAGGGCGCCTCCAAAGCTTCACCCAGAGCCCAAGCCTGATTTGCTGCGTTTTCAAGGCCAGGACAGAGAGGCACCCCTCCAGAGAGCCCTATCAGAGGGAAAGTCCTCACTGCCTCCACTGAGCATCACGCAGGCCCTAAGGAGCCGCATTCATCCATCCTGACTCTCAAAGGCACTCTAGCTCACGGTGCATGGTGCAAGGCCAAACCACCTAGCTTTTGGAGTCAGGCTTTTGCGAAGGGGCAAACTGAGATCAGACAGAGATCGGCTGTGACGCATGGTTTGCTCCCAGTTGAGGAAGAGGGGAGTGGCTCCCTTTTCCCCAAGCCATCAAATGAACAATTTCTCCTCTAATCAAGGGGCAAGGTACAGCATGGACTAAGAGTGCATAATGTGGCTCTAGGTTTGACACAGCAGGATGCACGTACAGAATAGCTCTGCCATAACTTAGCTTCTCTGGGCCTCAGTTTCCTCATCTGTAAAATGGGGATACTGAGTCGCTCCTCTCACAGGGCTGTAAGGATTTAACTAGATTACACCCACACTGCACTTGCACAGGAAGGGCTCGGTAAATAGAGACGGTCATTGTTCTCATTGGCTCAGATTAGCTGTCAAGTACAGACTTGGGGTCTTGCTGGGGATGGAGGCACTGGGTCTCTTACCAAAAAGTGGAGAAAAATCCTGAGAAGATGAATCCTGGCTTCAGAGCCTCTCTGAGGCCACTTCAAGAGTCAGTCCAGTGGATCTGCTTCCCAGAGATGGCCTGCACCCAGGAGGGGGTCCTCCAGTCACTCCCCACAGAATGGCCAAAGGTGCCGAGCATCCTCTAGATGCAAGCGCCATGCCAGGGGCTCTCTTCCACACTCACCACATCATCAGATGCCATGGGTGGGCATGACCTTATGCTTCCCAGGGATTCAGGTCTTATTCAGAGAGGTATCTGACTGGGGCTGGCCAAAGTAGGGCCCCTGCCACACACCTGGGTACTTGCCACTCCCAATGTTAATGACTGAAACTAAATTTTCAGCCAGTGGCCCCTTAGGGCTTTGTCTCTTGCGCCTACTCACTCTGCTTGGGGTGGTCTGGCTCTGCACTGCCCATCTAAGCTCAGCCCTGGTGGAGCCTCATCCCCACCCCAGTGATACCCTTGATCCCCAGTCCCCTACAGCATTCATGGGGCCTGGCAGAAGCTCTCAAAGAGGCTGTGGAGGCCCTTGGTCTCTGCCTCCCACCTTGCAGAACAGGGGGCTGAATTCCGGAGAGGGACAGGATGAGAAGCCAGGACAGCTCTGGTTGGAGGTTAGATGGAGGAGCTGAGTGAGGACTCACATGGGAGGCCCCTGTCCCTCCAGTTCTGTTTCCTGGTCCGGGCTAACCCTGGCTGGAGGATTAGCCGAGCTGACCCGACACCCATGGTTGGTGCAGGACTGGCAGCCTGGACTCCAGGCCCAGGGCAGGCGGGAAGGTCAAGAGGCTGAAGGGCACGGTCTGGATGGCACACAGGAGACATCTAGGACTAAGTGTTCCCAGCGATCCCCTTCCCGGGCCAGAGGCCAGCCCCCCGGCAGCCACACTCTCCAAACAGCCGTCCCTCTGGGATTCTGGTCACACGTGGGCCAGGCTGGTCTGAAGCGATGGCTGAGGCCCAGGTTTACAGATGCCAGACAAAGGAGAGCAGTGTTCTTGCTTCGGGAGGTGGCGGGTCAGAGCACGGGCACGAACGTCACCTGGGCCTGGATGAAATCCTGGTTCTACTGCTTGCAAGCCACGTGGCCTCAGCCAAGTCCCTGCACCTCTGCCCACCTCAGACAACTCGACGGTGCAAGGGGGAGGGAGAAGGCTGAACTGGAGTAAGTGTGTGGCCCAGCCGCTGGCCCTCAGAGGAGGCCGGCCATGGGAACTCTGGCTGCTTTTAGGGACCACAGCCTTCCCTGTCAGGGCAGCCCAGTGGTGGTCTGCAGGCTTGCTGCTGGGAAGGCTGGGGAAGCAAAGGACTGTGGGATGTGTCAGTCATCCGGCCTGTCCCAAGATGCTCCGCCAATGCAGCAGCCCAGAGAAGCCTCCCATCAGATCTTGTTTACACACAGGTGGCCTCCAGCCCTGACAATCCAGGGGCCTTCCAGTCTCGTAGGTCTCCATCTGCCATCTGAAAGTGGGAGAAATGAGGCTTGTCTAACATCCTTGGTTGCCGAGAGGACTCTAGGAGATGGAGCATAGGGTCAGGTTTTGTTCCATACCCTGCCCACCTTGGCTGCTCCTGCCTTGCGGGGGGCAGCCCCAGGGCCCAGGCCTGTCTGCACCATCACATACCCAGAGCGTGTGCCAGGAGGCACTGAGGACCCCTTGGGTGCTTCCTAGCTGAGGACTAGCCTTTGATGCCCTTCCTTCTCTCCTGAGTCCAGGGTCTCTCTGCACTCTCTTTCTGGCTGTGCCACGTGGCATGTGGGATCTTACTTAGTTCCCTGACCAGGGATCAAACCTGTATTCACTTAATGGAGGTATAGGGTCTTAACCACTGGGCCACCAGGGAAGTCCCTTTTCGTTCTTTAAGAAAGAAGGGCTCCTTCAGCTCAGCACCTCAGTGGGATTCTTAGGGGAACCAGCCCCTACCTGCCCATCAATCCTTTGGACTGAAAGAAACTACCCTCTGGGACTGGACCTCTGGATGGGCCAAGGCCATGCCCTACAGTGGGTGTCTTCTTCCTTCACTCATAGCACGCAGCACAGGGCTTGCCCCCAGAATGTTTGCTGGATGGATGAATGAGCAAGGATGGGAGGGATGGTGTGAAAACAGATTTAGATCAGAGAACACAGCAGCTGACACTTTCATGGTGCTCACCACATCCATCCTAAGTCTGGCTCCAACAGACACTGGCTATGCTGGTTAACTGGTCAACCCATTAGTCCCCACAGTGATTCTATAAAGTGGTAGGGTCCTCCCCATTTCACAGATGAGGAAACTGAGGCTCAGGGAATGAAGTCACTTGCCCACAGTGTTAGAAAGTGGCAGAACTACATTTGGTGTAGGCCCCGGGCTCTAGGATCCACGTGCTGGCCCACAGTGCTGCCTGGGGGCTGTGGGTTAGGTGGAGAGAGCAGCTCATTAGAGGCCGTCCAGACCCAAGGTTCCTGCCCAGGCTCCAGGCCCTGCCCCAGGGATTTAAGTGGTCTAGGGTACGCTGTCTTGCAAAGCTGCCCGGGATCTCATGATCAGCAGGGGCTGAGAATCCCTGCCCAGCTCCATCCTCACTCTCCAATCAGAGAAACTGGCTCAGGGAGGGAGAGGACGTGTCCAAGGTCACCCTGGGTGTTGGGAGAGCCTGGGACCCGGAGTTCAGCTCCTCTGCCTTTTCCGTGGTGGGCTTGGAGCTCTTAGAAACAGCACTGTGGCCCCCAGTCCACAGGCACAGCCGTGGGCGGGAGAGATGAGGCAGACAGACACAGGGAGGCCGCGCAGCAGGCAGCCGGATGACACACAGGCCCAGCAATTCCTGACTCACGGCCACCCGTCCTGTGACTCCACCCACCGCGGTGTCCCCAGCCTGGCTCACACGCCACAGCCCGCTGCAGCCTCTGGAGTCCCTCCCATTTAGGACCAGGAGGCCACAGAGGGAGGAAGCAGCAGCGTGGGCCCCACCCAGGGTTGGGTGGGGAGCCCAGACAACCCAAGCCGGGGGACTTCGGGACACTCGGAGGAAGAGGCCCGAGACTGCCCTATCCTGCCCTGCAGCACCCACACTGCCACCCCGAGCAGGCCAGCGCCCGGTGGACCACGCACCCAGGAGGAGCGCTGGCACTGAGGCCCCCGGGGCCAGCTTTCGCAGCTGCGTGACGTCCTTCGCATCAGGGCCGCACACCTGGACGAGCAAGTTAGGTTTTCCTGCTGCCAGGACCTCTCTCGGAGGAGGCGTTGCTCCTCCGGCCAAGAACCCTCAATGGCTCCCCATTGTCCATGAGGCCCCAGACGGACTCTGACCTGGAGTGTCTGGGCTCGCAACTCTGTACCCTGCCCACATGAATCCCGCTGCCAGGAATGTCCCTGTCCCTGTGGACTGACGCACCGGGGAGGAAATTCACAACACTCCCTCTACTCCCAAGGAGCCATGGAGGTCAGAAGCTATGTTCCCAGAACCTCAAAGACTTCTCACAGCTTCCTATATCTCTGGTTCTCAAAGGCCCATTTGACAGATGTAGAGGCTGAGGCTCAGAGTGGTCATGTGTCCAAGAAGGCTGGAGGCTGAGCTGTCCCCACACAGGGCAGGGGCCCGGGCTGCTTGGACCTAAGGTCTTTCCTGTTGCTAACAAGCTCTCAGCTGATCCACAAGCTCAGGTGGCCCCGAGTCTATTAGCTGACCCCGTGCCATGGGAACTCGGGCCTGCTCACCTTGGCATCCTGACCCTCCCTCCACCCACCGTGGGGACAGGCTGCACTCTCGGATACTGAGCTGGGCTTAGACTGGGGCAGCTGGCTGGGGGAGGTAGGCCTGAGAAGCTGTGTGGCACAGTGGCTAAGAGCACAGACTCTGGGACCTGCTGCCCAGTTCAACCCCAGCGTAACCACCTGAGCAGGTCAATTTACCTGGCTGGGCCTCAGTTTCTTTCTCTGGAAATGGGGACGATAGGAGTAGTGAGCTCACTGAGATGCTAAACACTAATTTCTGTAGATAAAGGATCAGAGCAGCAGCTCTGAAGACTGTTCTAGAAAGGTCTGGAGTTCTTAACATTGTCACCCTGTAACTCCCTGCACCTTAAGCTCAACATCGCAACCAAAGGGAAACCGCAGGTCTCAGAGCACCAACCAGGAGGGAGGAGGAGGACTGGGGGAGGGGCAGGAGAGTCCGCTCTCAGCACTGCGCTCCCCCCCCGCCCCACCAGGCTTCTGGCTGCTACCCCGGCCCATCTGCCTGAGCAGGGCCGAGCAGAGCAGAGAGCTTGGCATGTTACAGCTCAGCTTCTGGGAGGAGGGAGGAGGGACCAGAGAGCAGGAAGAAAGGAGGATGGGGAAGAGGGGAGGAGGTGATGGGGAGGAGGGGGGAGGGGAGAGGTAGAAGGGAGGAGGGGGGTCCTGTCCGGGCAGTGATGCCCAGTTGGCCCCTGTGTGGTCAGTGGGATGAGGGGTAAGCCAGCGTCACTGCTTCCTTCCCCCATGAGGACACTGGCAGCACCCACATCTCTCTCCCCCGCTTAGGGGCCATCACAGACACTCAGCACCTGGGCTGGATACAGAGATAGCTGAGATGCAGCGGCGTGAGGGCAGGGAGGTCTGGGCCAGTTAACCGCAAACGCGGCTGTCCTTACAGGGGAGAGATTCATCCTACCTCCAAACCCTTTATCTCGTGGGATGCTCATAGCTGGCAACGCTTCTTCCTCTCCTCTTTCTACAGAGTGGTCGGGTGACTAACCCACATGCACCAGCAAGCTAGTGATGGATCCCAAGCAAACAAAAAAACCCCTGTTTCTGGGCTCCCAGGCCTGGCCCCACGATGAGGTTTCTCTTGCCAGGCTCCTAGAGGTGACTGATCGTCTAGGAGAAGATAAGTCACCAGCATGTGTGGCTGAGGGACGGGGTGTGGACCCAGAACTTCCACCCACGGGAGGCCCTGGGGAAGGGGCTGGAACAGGTCAGAGGGAGGGCAGCCTGCAAGCCTGAGGTCCGGCTTCCTTTCTCAAGAGGGCACGATTCCTGGCAGCAGCTCCCACGGGGAAACAGTAAAAGCGCCACCACGGGAAATACGGGGTGGGACAAGAGGGTGCCGGGCAGGGTTTCCTGTTGGGTGGGTGACCTGTGCGCCTGTGGTCCTGGGGCCAGGCCGGGGCTGGGTCTCGCCTCATCCCTGGCTCCGGCCCAGGCCACCCTGAGTCCCGTCCTCCAGGCCTGGCCTGACTTCCTGTCCCACTGGCCCCTCCCCTCCCAGGAGGGAGCAGGGCCCCGTGGAGGCTTCCTGAGGGGCCTCAGCTTCCCTAGGGCCGGAAGGGGCAGCTGCACTGGCCTCCTTGGTGGCCTTTGGCCTCTGACCCCCAGACCTCCAGCTCTCTGCTTTCCAGCAAGAGGCTCTGACAAAAGCTCCACTGGGTTTTATTCCTGGGACTCCAGGCACAGCTGAGCAGAGACTGCAGGGACCGGCCTCTCCCTGCGATCAGCCACTGCCTGCCCCACCCCGGGCAGCGTCACTTCCAAGGAGCCGTGCTGAAGGGACCGGGACAAGGAGAGATGCTAAAGAAGGATGGCTCTCAGGCCTCAAGGACAGATGCTCAGGGGGCAAAGATGAGGGATGCTTCTGCAGAAGGTGGGTGTGGCATCCCCACTGTGCAGGGAAGCCCCCACACCAAGGACAATGTGATGCCAATCCATGGGAAGAGCACCTAGAGAAAGAAGCCTTCATCCCCACTGCCCCTTCTCCCCAAGTTTGGGATGCCTGAATCCCTAAAAGTGTCAGGTGTCTGGGTGGGATGGGAACTCGGCCTAGGGGCTAGACCCATCATCTCCAGTGAGCCAAAGCCATTCCATGTGCCTCAGGAGCTGGGGATTCACCTGTCCACAGGTGAAGATGTGGTGGGGAGTGGAGCAGTTAGTGGACTGGCCCAGTGAGGGGGAAGAGGTGTGAACAAAGGCCCTCAGGCTAGGGCATAGGCGATGGGAGAAGCACCCCAGGTCTCTCTCAGGACTGCTGGGCAAACAGGCGACTCAGAAAGCAAACAGCCCAAAGAGGGTAGAGGACTCTTCCAGCAGCTGCCACGGGGCCCAGCATGGACAAAGGCCTCTTGTAGCTCAGAGTTGGGGAGGAGCGCTAATGGGAGGAGGCCTGGGCTGAATGGGACTGGTCCTTGCCTGAGATCACGCTGGGGGCAAGGATGACGGGGATGGAGCTAGGATCAAGGGGCCATGCTGGGAAGACGGGCCTGCTCACTTGGCCAGGGGCTCGCTTGGGCTTCACCTCGGCTGCCCAGGGCGGGACACTGAGGACATGTCCACACTAGTCCAAAGAAACAGGCCCAGATGGGGCTCTCTGGGGGCCTGATGATCTTCCTGGAAGCACTGACGTTTGGGGAAGACTAGGTTAGGAGGGCTAAAACCTCAAGTCTATGCACCTGAGGTGGGCAGGGTGGAAGACAGAACCAGACTTCAGCCTGGTGGGCAGCCAAGCCTAAGTTACCGTGGAGAGTTACTAAGATAGCCGTGGGGCAGTAGTGAGCCTCCTGACCCTGGGGCATGCAAGTCAAGGCTAGAGATACACAGACTTTAGAATTACCCTGGCCAGAATCCATGTTCAATCGTGGGTGGAAGGACGACTGGCCTGTGTCACCAACTCAATCACTGGCCACCCCACCTCCATTCCTTTTCTGGATTGATGTTTTCCAGCTGTATCAGAACAGCCTTGAGCTCATGAGCTTGTGGGACCCTTAAGGCTGAACACCCCCAAATCGTATCACAACAGAGACGAGGCCTAGGTATGCTCTGTGTGACCCTGAGGCAAGCTCTCTGCGCCCCTCAACCTGAGAATCTGGTAGAGTCGGGCTGAGCCCATCCAGAAAGCATGCCTAAGTCTCCCCTGATCCCAGGGCAGCCTGGGGGGTCAGCCACAGCCTGATGCCCACCAGCGACTGCCTCTCCCTGGGCCTCAGCCCTCCCTGGACCCTCAGCTCCCCCTGAGATGTTGCTGACGTCAGCTCGGCAGTGAGTATCTCCAGAGCTAGGGTTGAGCACAGACCTGGCACAGACTTGGTCACCAGGAAATGTTTGTCAAAGGAAGGAGAGAAAGAAGAGCAGGGAGGATGGGGGATAAACAGACGCTGGAACCCAGGCAGGCGCTCAGAAGTGAAGCTCCCCCAGACCACCACAACGCTTCTCCTCCTCCTCCAGGACCTGGGAGGACTGTGCCCTCTACAGCTAAGACACAGTGTGCAGGTCAGGTAAACACAGAAGAAGACCAAGGAAGGCCCTACTCAGAGGATTCCCTGGGACTCCGCTGTCCGGGTGGGCTCGAGGAAGGACCCCAGGTGTCTGAGTTCAGTCAGCCTCTGCACTCTACCCCCTTCTGCTCTGGAAGCCTGGCTCTGATGTCAGCCTCTCTGGAGGATGGAGACCCTTGCCCTCGCTGCTTGGTCCATGAGGGATTCAGTGACGTCTCTTAACCCCTCCTGGAGTCCCTTGCCCAATGCTGAGGTTTCATCCTTCCAGAGTGGCAGTGGGGTGGGACATGGTTGCCTCAAGATGGAAGCACAGGGTCTCTGCAGCGAAAGGTGATCCTACTCATCCCACAGGAAGAAAATATGTCACAGGTGTGGGGGTCCACAGCGGTTCTGGAAGTCCTGTGTGCTGACAGCCCTACCCTTGGCTCAGTTCGGGTCCTGGCACACAGAGGCAGGATTAATCAGTGGCATGCTGGATGCGTGACCACGTGCTGACCTGGGCTCTGCTGCTGAGGGCCCAGGATTCAGCAACGCTCCAGGGACACCGTGGGGATGGCTGCGTCCATGTGCCTTTTCTGAGCTGCTCCTGGAAGGAGGGCCCTCTCTCTCTGGCTCAGGGCTGAGTGTGTTCTCTAGCGAGCAAGCCCAGTGTCTTTTCTTAACAGATGGAGGTCAGGGAGGCCCAGGAAGGGTTGGGGATCAGAAGCAGGGCCATTCCCCAGGCCAGGCCTCCCCACACCAAATTGAGAGCCCAAGGAAATCCAGGACCTGGCTCAGGGCTGCCCTCTATCCACCACCACCTCCCCCACCCTCCCCAGTGTGGCCCCCCTGCCCCTAGCTGCCTGTCTCAGCCTCCTGGCTGCAGCCGGCCTGAACTGCTTACTTAGACAAACAGGGAAGGCAGCCACGTGACCAGCTAAGGTTTCCTGGACCAGGGACACACACAGACATGCACACACACATAGCCACTTGCGGCGGGTCAGGTGGTCATGGAGCCCAGCAGGCAGGGAAGGGCCAACTGGGGTTTCTGTGTCTGAAGGACAAGGGACCGAGCCTGCCTTTCTTCACCCAGAAGAATGCCTTCTCCAAACACTTGTTTTCTGCTTCCTGGACGCGCCAGGGACGTGCTGGATGGGAAGAGAGCGGAGGGGGGAGGAGTGGGGAAGAGAGGGGAAGGGGAGGAGGGGGAAGGGGCGGGGGGAGGAGCAGTGCCCAGCAGAGGCTGTGTCTGATGTTTTCCTTCCGCCCTCCCCACCCAGAGGGCAGATGCCTGCTGGGAAACTGTGGCCACCTAGCCACGGATGGTGGGGAGAACCCCAAAGCCCAGCACTGGATGTGGGGCAGCAGGCAAACGGGCTCAGAGGGGAGTCTCCACGTGAGTCAGTGACGAGCCTGTCGGGGCCCAGTACCCACCGCAATGATTCTGCAGCCATGAGGCCGTGGCGCAGCCCAAGGGGTACCCAGGGTCACATGCAGACGTGAGAGAGTGGGGAAACGGGGCATGTATCCCACCTGGCGGGAGCAGCTCTGTGTCTGGTCTGTTGCTGGGGAAAGGTCTGGGACCCAGGGTCTTCAGGCTCTCTGGCTTTGGGGGTCTGTGCCTCTCAGAAGCTCTCCCAGAGCAGCAAGCCCGTCCCTGTTCACAGTCCCAAGACTAGCCATCTAAGGGAGAAGGAAGTCACATCTCTTGACAGGCAGGGTTGAGACCTGGCTCCCAGGGGATGGCCACCAGCTCTGTGGGGGTCTGCGGCTGGCTACCCGCCTGCCCTGACCTCAAGGCTGACCTCCACCACCCCAGCAGCACGGACACCCACTGCTGAGGCACCTCAGGAAGGCCACAGAGAAATGAGGGGTGTGGCTGAGAGTTCTCAAATGAAAGCCAGTTCGGGTCAGTCTCCCTGGCTGAGCTAAGCCCTTCTTCGTACATTATCTTACTGAATACTCACGACCTTACAAGATAGGTAACGTTGTCACCCCACTTTACAGACAGCAGCCTGAAGGTCACAGTGTTAATAAGGGGCGGATCAGAACCTGTACCCAGAGAGTCCACACTTAGCTTCCACACTCTTAGCCAGCTCCCACCGTACCAGGGCTGGGCCCCGGCACCGGGCGAGGTCCTTCCTCTGCAGTGATCCTCACAAGGCTTCTGAGTCCAGGCCCTGGGCTCACCAAGGATGCATAGCCAGCCAGCCCGCCTCTCATTCTCCGTCTGTCCCAGGCACACATGGAAGCCACCCCCTACACACAGCTTCTGTGAGCGTCTATAGGGTAGAAGAAGAAGAGGGTGGAGGGGTGAGGGAGGAGAAAAGTTGGGGACGGGGAGACAGGGGTGCAGAGCAGGAGCGGGGGGCTGGAGTGGGGGGTGGGAGAGGGTGGAGGAAGATATAGAAGCAACGCCAAGGGAGGAAGAGCATGCAAGCCAGAAAGAATGATGGAGAAATAGAAAGAGAAGGAAGGTGAGGGAGGTGGCAAGGACAGGAGGGAGCAGGGGAGTGGAGGGAGGGAGCAGGGGAGTGGAGGGAGGGAGCAGGGGAGTGGAGGGAGGGAGACTCAAAGCCAGAACGAGCAGGGAGGAACAGGGAAGGAAGGAGGAGCAGTTACAAGAGAAAGAAGGGAAGGAGGAGAGGCGGTGGAATGAGTCACTGGGAAGGGGCAGGGGATGGAGGGAGCGAGAACAAAGGAGGAAAGACAGACGGGGTCAGGGAGGAGCGGGCCTTGGAAAACCGAGAGAGAGGGAAAGCAAACCCGCCCACCCGAACATTAAATACCTAACAGGAGATGACAGATCAAATGGGAATTACTGCGGTAAAAACATAATTAGAAACTTGATTGAAGTTAAACAGAATTTACATAACACTGCAAATTAACTTTACACGGAACCTATTCACTGGGAAGGCAATGAAAAGGCATTTCATTAGTAATCTATATTTAAACAATAGGCACAATGGAGCCTTCTGATGAGGAACTTGGTGCCTTCAACCCGAGGGAATGCCGAAGGCTGCTGGAGAGCAGGAAGGCAGTGGATGCTCCAAGAGGAAGCGGGCAGGGTCCAGGGTGGGGCCCCCTGGCCTGCGGATGGCGGGGTGGAGCCGGGTGGGCACAGTGGGCCAGATCAGATTCTGGTACAGGTTCTGCCCTGGGCTTGCTGCGTAGTCCTAGGTGAGAGTCTCGCCTTCTCTGGGCCTTTGTTTCCACATTGACAAAATGAGAATGTTGGAAAGGTGGTTTACATGAAGGTGCTTACAAGTCTGGATATTCTAGGAGAGCCTGGGAAATGGTAGAAGGCAGGGCTGAGCATGGACTTGGGGTTCAGATGGGCCGGTTCAGAGCTCCATCCTGCCTGCGGCACCATGCAAGCCTCTTCCTTTTGGGCCCTGGTTTACCCAGCTGCTCAATGGAGATAAGTCCACTGCCGCTCGATGTCACCCAGGCCGTGGAAGGATTTATCAAGAGATTGGGCGGGGGGCAGGCTTAAAGAAAAGTGAGTCTAAAGGCACAGGATTACTTGGCCCATCCGCCTGGCACGCTAATTAGATTACCCACAGCCTCCTGCCACCAGCCTGCCACCGAGCCACGCAGCATCAAGGCGGCTTCCCACGGATCCCCTGGTCCCCATTCTGGAGTCAGAGGCACACCTCCCTAGGGGCCTGGTGGGTCACCAAGTCCCAACCTGGCTCCATCATGTACTCTGTATGGAGAAGTCTCCTGGGCCTTTGCACATCAGTCCTGTCTGACTCTTTGCAACCCCCGGGATTATAAAGTCCATGGAATTCTTCAGGCCAGAATACTGGAGTGCGTCGCCATTCTCTTCTCCAAGGGATCTTCCCAACCCAGGGATTGAACCCACGTCTCCCACATTGCAGGCAGATTCTTTACCAGCTGAGCCATCAGGGAAGCCCAAGAATGCTGGAGTGAGTAGCCTATCCCTCTCCAGCAGGTCTTCCCAGGCCCAGCAGGCTGTGTTTGCTGAGCCAGAGGAGCTGGCCTGCACTGCTGCCCCACCACTCTGCCCCTCCCCACACCTCCCATCCCATCTCACCCCTGGTGGAACCCTTGCCTAGCCTTCTTCTCTGCAGCCTTCCCTGAATGAGCCTGGTCCTCTCTCTACCATGAGCTGAGTGCTGGGTATGAAATACTGCAGGTGCACCAAGGCTGACCCTTTCCCCACCCAAACACGCATGCGCTGGCCCACCAGCGGCAGCGAGCACCTCTGCTGGCTTAGCATGAGTGGGCAGCTCAGAGTCCAGGAAGTTTCCACAGTTTCTGTTAAGATCCAGCATCCAGGCAGTGCTTAGAGATTCAGTAGGAAGCTGTTGGGTGTCCTTGCCCTGCAGACAGCAGACAAGTGCTCTGGCCAAGGAGGAGGTCTCAAGGGCCCAAGAGACCCAGAGGGGTGGTGGGAGGTTGGGAGAGGTTGGCAAAGGTCCTTAAAAGAAAGTGCAAAGTATAAGACATCAGCTGAGACCAGGGAGCGCCAACCAGGTTGACAAGGAGGGTCCCTGGAACATGAACTTGTTCACAGCTAAGCCAGACATCCCATGGGCCCTGGCCTCCGTGTGGCCGGGTGTGGAATGGGGAGCTGCTTTGGTCCCCTGTCCCTCTCCGCTGCTCCTCTCCAGACACGGCTCTGTTATTGAGGTCTCTGAGCCTTTGTAATGCTGTTCCCTCTACCTGGAGAGTCCTTGCCCTGATTTGCCAGCAAAACCTTCCTGACCCATGAAGAGCCTGCCTCCTCAGTTCTCCCTCCCTCCCCGGCTGTACCTTCTCCGTCTCCTTCACGGCCTCCGCCCCACCTTCCCTCCCTCTGAGGCCTGGATGCCCATGACTCAGACGCAGGCGTCTGATGCGCTCTATCTGCACTCACTCCCCAGATGACCTCATCAGCTTGCAACACCATCTCTACATGACAGCTCCCACACTCATATCTCCAGTCGGGACTCTCTCTGCCTCCCAGACTCATATATCCAACTGCCTTCTCAACCTTTCCCCTTGGATGTCTCAAAGGCATCTCAAACCTAATGAGTCTAAAACACAGCTTCTTGGCCGCACTCGGCCCTCCCTGCCGTCATCCCTGATGAGGAAAACAGCCACCTCTGTTCTCCCAGTGGCATCTTTCCCAAACCCAAGAGCCTTCCTGGACTGTCCCCTCTTCCCCCGTCTTCCACTTGTAAGCCACCCACAAGCCAGTCTGCAAGATCTTTGAAATATAGACTTTGACGCTTCCCACTGTTTCCCCTGCAACCCCAGCCCAAGCTACCATCACCTTCCACCTGGATGTGGGCAACAGCTTCTCAGCCATCTCCCCACCCTACTTTTGTGTGCCTAGGTGAGTGGCCCCCGGGACTTCGCTGGCTGCCCCTCCTACCTCACCTCTCACTTCCCTTCTTCCACGTGTATCTCTGCCACTTCCTTGAACATGCCAAGTGTGCCCCAGTTCACTCCCTCCTCCCACTCATGTCAGTGTTCAAATGTCACCTTGTCAGAGGCCTTCCTTGATCATCCTTTGTCTAAGAACACTTTATCCATTCTGTAGGCTCTGTTCCTGCACTCAGCTAATTTCTCTTCCTAAAACTTAGCATCATCTGACATGACATAATCTTGTTTCAAGTATTTATTGTCCACGTCTTCTCATGAGAATGTACACGCCACGAGGAAAGGGAGCTTTGTCAGTCTTATTCCCTGCCAGGTCTCCAAAACATCAAGCAGTTCTCAGCAGAGACTTTCTCAGTAAACAACTGGAGCACTGATAAATGAGCAACGCCACCTCCCCTGGAAAGCACTCCCTGAATGCCTGCCTGCAGAACCAGCAAGTGGCCGCTCCTCCCTTCCTCACAGAGTCTCAGACACCACAGGGGCCTTGAACACTGAACTTATGGAACTGAGCCTGGCTCTGAGATCATGGATCAGCCTCTATCACAGAGCGCACCATCTCCAGGGCAGGGCTGGAGCTGATCTATCTTCAAAACCCAGCCCTTAGCGCAGGGCTGGCCTGATATGAGTCAGTGTGTGTTTGATGTGTGAATTCATGAGTAAATACATGGTCGGAAGAACGGGTGGATAAAGAGATGAGTGAACGGATGAGTGAGGGAAGGATGACTGGGGTGGGGGGATGGTGGGCGGCCGGATGGGTGAATGGATGGGCAGGAGGGAGTTTGAGGAGGCGGATGTACAGACGGACAGGTGAGCGGATGGATGACGGGTGGGTGAATGGATGGGTCCCACCACGGGCACACAATAAAGACTGGGAGGTTATTGGTCTCAACAGCCAGACTTCTCTGGCCAGACTTGCAGTTCAGCAGACATACAGAGACTGATATAGCAAATGGGATAAAGCAGAGTTGCTACAATGTGGCCAGAGCTTTTGTGTGACCGCAGCAGGCACATCAACTTGCCTGTCTGTGTCTTGGTCCCACAGTCTAAAAATGCAGATGGTAATTCTTGCCCAGAGCTGCCAGGGAGATCACTTTGGAGTTTCAAATCCTGCCACAAAGGAGACCACAGCCACATCTCCAGTGAGACACATCTCCAGTCAGGGCTGCCCTAGAAAATCCTTTCTTCTCAAGCCCTGTCTGGCCCTGCAGACCCTATGATTTTAATAGTACACCTGCAAGGGCTGAGACCCTTGGATCTGCTCCCAGGGTTCAAACTGAGCTAGGCTGAGAAGATGCTGCTGCTGCTGCTGCTAAGTTGCTTCAGTTGTGTCCGACTCTTAGCGACCCCATGGACTGCAGCCCACCAGGCTCTGCTGTCCATGGGCTTTTCCAGGCAAGAGTAGTGGAATGGGGTGCCATTGCCTTCTCCAAGGCTGAGAAGATGGCTTAACTCCAGATAACAAGGAGGCGCAAGTGATTCACAGAATCCTCAAGAACTGGAGTCAGTAGGGGACCCATTTTAGAGATGGACAAACTGAAGCCCAGAGCATTTTATACTGAACACACACAAGGCATTAGTAGAGAAGCTCTGAAGTCTGGGCAAGAAGGGCTAGGTGAAAAGGCTGATAATTCCTGCCTCGTCACCACGCACTGCCCGACCTCACCCCAGGCCAGGTTTTAGGTGAAAGTGGCAGTGCAGCCTGGGCATCAGGGCGCTGGGGGTCTGGTGTTACCTTTCTCGCTCTGGCAGGGGAATGATGGACTGCAGCTCCTAATCCTCACACCCCTCGCAGCACTGGTCTAACGGGCCTCCTCCTCCTCGTCCTGGGTACGGGGAGAGAGACAGGACGCGTGTGAGCAGCCAGGGACGCAGGTGGCAGCCCACTCTCCCCACCTCTGTCCCCACCAGTGGTCTAATCTCGGTGGCCTCTTGGGCCCTGTAAGCATGCCCCGGGATGCCTGGTTTATCAGAGCTGGCTACCTTCCCCGCCCTGTGGGAGTCTTAACAAAATGTGAAATCTATGTAAGTTTTTTTTTTCTGGGCTCGGCGGCTTTATGTTGTTGTCTTTTTCTTCCTGGTGAGAAAGGCAGAGAGCCAGGGCCTTCCTGCGCGGCCCCAGGCAGGGTGACAGGGAGAAGCTGTCGGAGGGTATTTTTAGCTGGGCCTCTAAGCCCGTGGTGTACTCTTTGCGCTGTGCCTGGCTTCGGGGAATTATCTCATACGGCTAGCCAGCCGGCATCCACTTCCAAAGCCACTCTTTGACCCCTGCCTGAATTCTTTCCTCATTATGAATTGTTCACCAGATCCCAACACTTGGGAGTCATTCTGTGTGTCCACCTCCTTGGAAAACCAGCCTTCTCCCCTCTCGTCCCCTCCTGCCTGTGGGGGTACAGTTCTGGAGGAGGTCAAGAACCAGAGTTTAAAGAAGAGAAGAGCCCTCGTGTTCCCCAAACTTTAGTCCTTCTCTATGTACTTGATGACGCTCTCAGTCCAAGCTGAGTGCTATCTGTATGACAATTAATATTTGCCTCTACTTCAACTCACTCATTATTATTATTTTTTTTTAGCTCTAATGAATCTGGCCTTGTCCAAAGGGATCATATCTGTGAAATCATTGGTTTGCTAAGCCAGTTATACATTTCTAATATACCTGAATAAGGATATAAGTAACGAACAAAAATACATGTTCTTTCAGGTACTCATTCTAGAATCGTGTCACAGGTTACCAGAGTTACATGGGCGTCGGGGGGAGGGGTGGTTGGTCAAGCAAGCCCAAGAGCTGGCTAGCCAAACGGGGCCAAGGGAGGTAAAGGGGTCAAAATCACAGTATGCTGGAAGCTCTTGGTACTGTTCTTCCCAGAACCAGGCATGATGACCATTCCCTCCAGTGAATTTGCTGTGAGAATTTAGCTGGGTGGACACAAAGCCTGATGAAGAACTTGGTCTCAGCATGGGATGTCCCCACTGAGGGCTGCAGGCTGTGCAGAGCCCCAGGGTCCGAGCATCCTCTGTGCCTTTGCCCAGGACCCTCTGAGGCTCTGGTTCACTGCTACCCTCTTCCACTGGGCCCCGCAGGGCTGGTGTTGGTCAGTAGGGGCTAGATGCTTAATCCCCTCTCCAGTTAGATATGGAAGCACAGAGTGTACCCTCTGAGCCCCGCTGCCTGATCTCTTGCTCCTTGGCTCCCGTGGGCTCTTAGCAGCCCCTGGCACTCTTTGGGCCTGGGTTTCCCCGTGTGTGTCCTGAGGGGTGGATCCTGCTGATCTTGGAGGCCCTGCCGTGCAGCTCTGGGGTTCCACTGAACTTCTCCATCCCCTCCAGCTCTGCCCACAGGTTAGAGACCCCCGGCTGCCCCCTCTAACCTCCAGTGCCCCAGCTGTCTGCCCCTCCCACCCAGAACAGGATGTGGGTGTCAGGAGGTGGAGGGGAGTGTGGGGTCGGGGTGGGGCGTGGCCTCAGGACTCGACTTCCTGAAGCCTGATCGGTTTACCACAGTCAGTTGGGCCCAGGACCGCACAGCTGTGAGTTATAAATGTCCCTGTCAGAGCCTGGGCTGAGAGGCCCCGCTGCTGGCAGAGGCGCCAAAGCCCAAGGCACCCACTGCTCTGGGGGCCTCCCCAGGCAAGGGCCCATCCTCCAGGAGGCTCCCGACTCTCCACAAGTGTCCAGCACTCCTGACCTCTGGGCTCTCTCAACTACCCCCTGAGACGCCTCATGCGACAGGGTCTAACTGTGCCCACTCTCTACCCCTCCAGGTGCAAATCTCGTGGTTCCAGCGACCTTGAGAGCTCTCCCAGGGCAGGGGCCATGCTGAGTCCCCACCTACCTGACCCAAAACCCAGGGATTGGCACACAGCCCGCCCCCACCAGTGACAGTCTCTGGGGCAACTGTTCCTGCTCAGCAACCTGCTTCCCATGGCCCCAAGTGGCCCCTGTGCCTGCCCACCCAGCCCACCCAGGGTGGCGGGGGCGGAGGTGGGGGTATGACCTCAGCCCAGTGCAGGGGCACTTAGAACCACCTGGCCCCTGGATTCTGCACATCCAGGCTCTCCATCAAGAGAGGGTCCCGTTCTCCCTGCCTGCCCTCTCTGGGGCTCCCTTGACCTGCAGTGCAGGGTAGAGACTGCAGTCTGGGGTGCATACACAGCTGTACAGGGTAAAAAGTTAGGTTCCTCCAGCCCCGAAGCTTCAGCCATCCTCCTGAGGTGGCCAGGTCCCAGAAATACAATCAAGGTAACAGGAATAAGCAGGGGACAGTCCAGGTGTGCAGGACCTGAAGCTTAAGCTATTCTGGAGGTCCTCTTTGAAAATACACGTTCAATTACATTTTTTTCTTTTTTCCTTTTTTATTTTGCCAAGGGATTAGTTTCTCGACCAGGGATTGAACCTGGTTGGGGAAGTAAAAGCACAGAGTCCCAGCCACTGGACTGCCAGGGAATCCCTGACACATACATACTTGGAATGAGAAAAGAAATAACAAATTCCTAGAACCTTAGGAAGTCAGGCCCCTTTAAACAATTTACCAGAAATGCTTACACAGAAATGCTCGTGATGGCAACCTGCTGCCCCTCCCCAGCTGCCAGCAAAACCCCAGCTTCATCCAGGCGGTACAGGGGTGGGGTCAGGAGGCTGAAAGCGCATGAGCTTTCCTCTAAACAACAACAGTGCTAGGACTGGTGATAATAACAACACCCAGCATTATGGATCTTATTCGGTTGGTATTCTTCTAAGTCTTTTATGTGAGTTAAGTCCTGTAAGTTCAACACAGCTTATGAGGTAGGTACTATACCTATTGTAACACATGAGGACGGTCACAGAAAGGTTTAAGAAAGCAGCCCAAGGGCACACAGCTGGGATATGAATTCAGACAGCCTGGCGTTGGGGTTCTTATGAGCCCTCAACCATTCCTCTTTGCAACTGCTCTGGAGGGTCCAGGGGTTCCCCCTTCCCTTAGAGGCGCCAACAGCAGCAGTGACCGCAGGGCTGACAGTTAAGCCTCCATCTGATTAAGTCATTCATTCATTCAGGCAAATGCTTACACCAGCACCAAGATGCTGCGAGCACAGGCTTCCCGTTTGTCTCGCTTGGCCCAGGGAACTCTGGGGTCCTCTCTATGGGTAGAAGTGGGCACCCAACTTGACCCTCTGCGGCCGGACTGTGGGAAGAAATGCGCTGGCCTCAAAGAGACTCCAGCAGAAGTGAGAGGGGGTGGGGTCTGCTGGAGAGCACTCTGCAAGCTGTCCCACTTCCTCATTTACAGATAAGAAAAAGGTGGCTTGGAGCGGAATGACTTTCCGAGGGTCACCCAGCAAGTGGGGACCCCCTGTGAGGCTAGGGCTAGACTCTGGAGGGGCAGGCCAGGTGGCCTGCAGCCTGGGGTGGCACAGGCCTGGCGCTGGTGGGGACCGGCTGGCCAGGACCGCTGGGGGAAGGAGGCCCCCTGCCTTTTGGCCTCTTCAAAGCAGTGCCTTTGTTCTCTCTTTGTTTTCCATCTGCCTGAGCCCCCGCCGCCTTCCAGGCTTCCCCTGATTGTGCGCAGGGCGATAAAAGGGCAGATGAGCGGGAGATCTCTGGCAGCAGCGGGTCACCTCGCACAGACATGGTGCGGCGAGTAGGAGGCAGAGGGGCCCCACACCCCTGGCCCCTAGGCCAGGACTCGGCTCACCACCAGCTGCAAAGAGCGCTCCTCTGAGGAGTTTTGCACGTGGCTCTCAGAATCCCTTTGGCAACCCTGGGAGGAAGGCACAGTGACCTCACGATCTACAGAGGAGGAGTATGAGGCTGCAGAAAGCAGCTGTCAGGACCGGAACCCTCACCTCGGGGATTTCCAGCACGCAAAGCTGACCCTGGCCCTGACCTGGTCAAAGCTGTTTTCCCTTGCCATCTAGAACCAGCCATTTTCAGACTTTGGGGATCGAGGAAGACAGAGTAGAGGGTCAGGCAGGCTCTCGCCCACAAATGCAGGGAAGCCGGGCTGGCCAGGGAGCCCAAGAAGTCACCTGCTCTACTTCCTGGCTGCTCTGAGACAGAAACAGAGCCCGGATAAAGTGCCTCTGAGGGCAGAGGTTTCCTCTGCTGGGGGCTAACTCCACTGGCCTTCGGGCTGGGAGAAGGGCATGATGCAGGGGCGCCGTTGGCCCAGACATGGGATGAGGCAGTGGTGGCCTGCAGGCCGGGGACTGGCCAACCCCGCCTCGCGTCCTTGCTGCTGACCTGGGACGCGCCACCTGGCCCCTGATCTGTGTTCCCAGACCCTCCGCCAGTGTGTTCCCAACTTTAGCTACCAGAAATTTTAAACCATGTCAGGTTTCACCTAAATTATTTACATATTGTTCTCTAAATCACTTTGAACCAATTGCATTCTTTTTATTTAAACTCATCTAAAACAATATTTTCTGTGAAATCACAGGTTTGATGTATTAATTATATTTGTTCCGAATTCACACAAATAAATGCATCATGTTGAGATTTGAGATTCAGACCCTCACACAAGTTCTAGCAGTCCACGGTGTGCAAGGCCCAGACTGGGAGACAAGATGAGCCTCAGTAAGTGATGTCAGGAGGATCCGAGCCCTGGCTGGATGGGAAAGTGCGAGCAGGCAGGGGTTTACAGAAGGACATATGGAGGGTCTGGTTTGGTCTATGTCTTTCCTCCACTTGGGCTGGAGTTTGGTCAAGATATTGTTCCAGTTGCAAACAGAGGGTGCAGATTCCTCCAAACAATACCTTTACACAGAGGGAGCATGGGAGGGGGAGCACAAATGCCTGGGCTCATCTCTGTTACTGGACCCAGTAACAGAGTCCTGGGCTGGGGAGTGACTTAGGGATGCTGGACCTGTCCGGGCCTCAGTGTCTCCATGGGCGGATGAGTCAATGGTTCCTCCCAGCTCCATGGGTCAGACTGCAGCCCCCTTGAGCCCTGGTGACATGTGGTGATCCAGAGGACTCCTGGGCCTCAGATAGACCCTCTAAACAAGCACGCAGACCTCCCTGGGCGTCCTCCTCCCACACCTGATCAGGGGCCTCGAGTGGCATCTGGGGTTCAAAGGGAGACAGGGCAAGCCTGGGTGACAGCTATAAAATTAGATAATCAGCTAATCACCAGCAAATTAGCATCCCATCTTTACATAGAGCAAATATAGTATTTACGTAAAAGTTGTTAGGAGTTTCTCTCTTTTTAATTAGCAGAAATAAATGCAAAATGAATGGTAATTAGGCAGCTGATGGATTCAGTAGTACAATTATGCTTGCAGCAGTGCCCCAGTCCTTAAACGCTGCCTGCTCCGAGGAATCAGAGGAGCCTATTTATATAGTTTATTTATAAAACAAAGTTAGCAGGAACAGAGGGGCAAGGCCTGGGCACTGCTGGGGGAGGGGTCTTGGCTGCAGGGACAGGGCCCTGGGAGGAGAGGGGAGCTTCTGTGCCCAAGAAATGGGTGGTGGTGGTTCTTAGCACTGGGCTGTCCAAGTGCACCACCAAGGCCCCCACATGTCTATTTCAGGCCCCACACGTGTCACTGGGAATGGCCTCCCTGGCAGGAAGCAAGCTAGAGTGTTGTGGAGGGGCTGGGAGCAGCTGTTCTGTGCACTCCTGTCTGTCTCTTTCCTCGGCCCCCACTTCTCTCTTTTTTGCTGGCCCAATTCCTTCATTGCTGCACCATGAGGCATATTCTAATACAATGTTCTCCCTTTCCTCCAGAAACTCAAGGGGAAGTGGGTCTCAGAATAATGCAACCAAACACAGTAGTACTGAATTCCGGACCAATGGAGCATCCAGTGGGAGACAGAAGCAGGAGAGTCTTGGGAGGAGGCAGCCCAGAGGAAGAGACCAGAATTGGGTTTTGAAGGATGTGTAGGAGTTTCCAGAGAAGTTGGGAAGTAGCAAAGGCAAGGAGGTAAGAAATAGCCTCCTGGCTTGCCAAGCTGGAGACGTGGGTTCGATCTTGGGGTCAGGAAGATCCCCCTGGAGAAGAAAATGGCAACTTACTCCAGTACTCTTGCCTGGGAAATCCCATTGACAGAGAAACCTGGCAGGCTACAGTCCATGGGGTTAACAAAGAGTCAGGCACAACTGAGCGACTGAGTGTGAACACTGTACTGAAGAGTCCATCAGGGCTGTGGAGACGGGGAAAGAAGTGGGGCCTCATTTTCACGAGTCTTGGATGCCAGGCTAAGGGTCTGCACTTAATCCTAGAAGCCGTGGGAAGGTCTGAATCCAGGGAGTTGGGCAGCCCCTTCCCACTCACAGTTCTTTTCTGAGCTTCCCCTCCCCACCCCGGAGCCAGGGGGGAGGGCCAGGTCGACAGGCCATTAGAGGCAGCTGGCCCAGCTCAGCAGAGTGAGCACGGAGCAGGAGGCTAACCTGATTAGGAGGGACAGGAGGTTTGTCTGCAGGCAGGGAGGAGGGGAGGGTGACTGGCTCTGAGGGCCAAGGAAGGCGGGGGTCTCCTGAGTGAGGGGTCTGTCTTCCCTGCGACGGAGCCTCTGCCCTGCCCCCCAACCCTGACGGCTGGGGGAGGTGCCCTAGCACTGCCAGAGGGGCCTTGCCCCCATCCCGAGCTCAAACCTCAGCCCCTCCACTGCCTTGTGCTGTGACCTTGACACAGCCCTCCCAACTCCAGGCCACATTCTTGTCTAAAACAAAGGCTTGAATTAGACTCCGGGAGAAGCAGTAGGCAATCCAGCTTACAGCCCCATCCAGGATAGTTTTCGGGAAACTTTGAGGGTTTTTCGCCTGCAGTGCAGGAGACCTGGGTTTGATCCCTAGGTTGGGAAGATCCCCTGGAGAAGGGAAAGGCTACCCACTCCAGTATTCTGGCCTGGAGAATTTCATGGACTGTACAGTCCATGGGGTCGCAAAGAGTCAGTCATGACTCCTGGGGTCGGTGAGGGGTTTCAGTGAGGCACGAACTCCAGTGTACCCCCGTTCCTCTGCGCCCTCCTTTTACCCCCGGCCCAACTCAGGCTCCTGTGGCGGCTGAACCTCCCTCTCCAGGGACTGCCCGTCAAGCAGGCTGCCTAGCTCAGAGGTGGAAAGAATCAGTCGTGTCCACCCAAGCCCTGGCGGCCCTCCTAAACTTAAACAAAGTCAGTGATCTGAAGAGGCAGTCTGACCCTGACACTGGAGTTTGGGGAGGATTTCACAAAGGGAGGTTTCTAGCTCCCTGGTGGGGACAGCTCCTCACCTCTGAGTGAGTGAGCGAGTGATCAGTGGTGGCCGACTCACTGCGACCCCATGGACTGTAGCCTGCCAGGCTCCACTGTCCATGGGATTCTCCAGGCAAGAATGCTGGAGTGGGTTGCCATTTCCTTCTCCCCCTCACCCCGAACCACCCCTTTAAAACACAGCAGTCCCATGGAGGTCTGGAAACCTGAGCTTCGCCTGAGCCATTATCTGCTGCCACTCAGGACTGTGCTCTGAACTTGTAAGGGAAGACAAAGGCCACACCGCACGGCCTCTCTGCTCTGTAAGTTGCGCTCCTGCCTTTGGCCAAAATCAATACAGTTCTCCACTATGGCTGCTTCCCCATCGTGAGGGGCCAGGCCCCTTGTGATGACATCCCCACCCCCGCACCGGTGGAGGATGCTGAGGGTCCCGCTTTATCACCCAGCCTCAGCCCCACGTGAAGAAGTGTGGGGTGGGGGTGGGGTGGCGATGGGGGCCAGTGCAGGCAAGGAGTAGGGGGCTGCCCAGAGCTGCTCTAAGTGCCTCTCCAAAGACAAGCCTGGTGCTATTCATCAACTGGTTTTCAGGGCTATGAGAAATCAATGGCATTTGTGCTGCAAACTCATCATTAGGACAGGAAAAACTCTGCAATGGAATTGATTTGTTTAAATATAATAACACGATTTAACAGAGAACCAAGGGGGTGGGGAAAGGACCCAGGCAAACAAAACAGGGATAGCGCAGAGGACCAGAGAGGAACCAGCTCTGAAAAACCTTCCAGTGCAGTGGCCCGAGCCCACCACCCTGTCTCCCCAAGCCCTGCACGGAGGAGCCCAGAATGGGCACAAGCGGTGACCTGGTGCGAGGTGGCTCAGGCTTGGTCTCAGACGGGCCCTTCATCAGCATGAGGATGCGCCCAGGGGCCTGACTGGTCACTGCTGTGTTGCTCCTGGGTGACTTAGGCTCCCTGAATGTCTGTTTAACTGAACAAGCTTTTTTATCGGGCACCTACTGTGTTTGAGGACCCTGTAAGGGGTTGTGGGGCAAATAAAAGATTAAATCCTGGGCTCAGCTCTGAAGGACAAGGTTCATAAGGCAGCTGTGCAGATGACAACTCAAGACCAGGGAGGGCTGGGCTTCCTGGGATTTCAGGAAATGTGGGAAAGAAGCGCTGGGGGAAAAAGGTCAAAAGGGGCACAGTGAGGAGCAGAAGTGGAAGGTGCATTCACATAACCAGGAGGAGAGGGCCCTCATCTCATGCTTAGGGCACCCGCTGGCCTGCTGACGATGGAGTTGATGACGATAAAAGGTGACTTTATTGATCCTTAAAACGATCCAGGGTCCCGCAAACATGTGTCATTTCAATGAATCTCACCATCCCATGGAGAAGCAACTATTATTGCCCACATTTCACAAATGACACCAGTGAGGCTCTGAGGGAAGTGACTGCCTGAGGTCACACAGCTAGTAAGTGATGGAGCTGGGGTCAGACTCCAGAGCCTGTGCCCCAACCCCTGTACCTCCTGCCCTCAGAGGGGCTTGTCTTGCGTATGAGCTGGGGAGCCAATGGCGCCTGGCCTCCAAGACCTGGGGCAAGCGATGCACGGAACAGTTCAAGGTGGAGTCTGAGGCATGGTGTGGGTGGGCCCATGCACTGGCTGGGGCCCTAGTCACAAACCCTGCTGAGGCTCAGCCCTACAGGCAGGGTGAGGCTGGAGCACTGGGCACAGAGCTGGCCTGGCACTCAGGGTGCCCTGATCCCTTGCACACCTCTTCCAACCTCTCCCAGAGGGTGGGAGTCCTGGGGGAGGGAAAGTCATGGACTGAGTTCCTGAAAGGCATGTCTGGGAGGAAGATGGCCTCCTCCACCGGACCCGGGCTGGGAGATGCTCATCTGAGGGTGGGGACGGCAGTCTCAAGTCCTCAGGGAAGGACCGGCAGCACTGGGCAGCCTTATTGGGCTCAAAAAGAACCTTATTGTCAGTCTCGGAATTTGGACTTTATTCCTGGTGACAGTGGGAAGCCAGGGCAGGCAGGGGCGACTTGGGAAGAGCTCAGTAATTGAGACCAAGGAAGACAGTAAGACCTGAGAGCTAGCAGAGGGTTAGGGGTGCTGAGGGGGGACCCAACTCCAGAGATGGCTCATAGGATTTAATCGACCACAGGGGTGAGGAAGAGGGAGGTGCCAAGGACGACCCAGGCATCTCCCCCAGCCCTCTGGGGGCTTCGATGCCCAGCTTTGCTGAAGCAGCTGCTGCCTGAGTCAATATGAATTGACCAGGACCCCAAGGAGCCCTGGCCCCCTCCCCCAGGAAGCCCTGACTTGGGGGAGGGTGCTGCTAGCTGGCAGGCCAACCCCGACCCCGCTCTGTCCCACTGCTGACCTTTCTCCTTTGTCAGCAGTGCTCTCCATCAATGCACCGGAAGGGCCACTGCAATCTCTCCCGACTGCCTGGGGCCAGGGCTGGGGGCGGGGGCTCACTGCGTCTTCCCTCTTTTAAGGAAGAGGTTTCTGAAGCCTCTCTGGAAGGCTGGGTGCAGAGGAGCCAAAGCCATCAGTGCAGATGGGGAGCCTGAGGCCTGAGAGAGGTGGCTCAGGACCCAGTAACCAACTGCAGGCACAGCCCTGGGCACAGAGAGCCCCTCGGGGTGACCCACAGCCCCCAGCTGGCAGAGAGGAAGGTGAAGAGGAGGGGAGGCTGGGTCAGGGCACGGGGGATGGGCAAGGATATCTAGTGAGAAGAGGGACCAATGAGGTGTGGGAAGGGGGCAGGGGCAGAGCAGGGCTGTGCCCGAAAGTCAGGAAGGGGTCAGGGGGAGGCTGTGGGTACAGTTGTGGAGCAGAGGATTAGTGGGGACGAGCTCATCCACTGTCCCTGTGGGTTGAAAACTAAGAGGTTTCTGGGATGTGAAACTTTCAGTGCTAAGACCTGACAGTCCCAGGCGAAGCCGAGCGGCTGATCACCCAGCAGGGCTGAACCTGAATTCTGGTTTTCAGCACCACCACTTTCAGACCGCGAGTGGCCTCTCTGGGCCTTTGGAATGTAGAGATTATAGGAGGATCTAGTGTAGGGCTGTCACGGAGACTGAGTTAAATAATGCCTGTTAAGTGCTCAGCCTCTGACACAGCCTCGGATGCTAATCATTCAACCAAGGGTGGGGGCTGCTCTTATCACCACGGATGGTTATGACTGGCGTGAGTGCTGAGAGGACCAGGGAACACGCACCAAGGGCTTCCCCCATGCCAGGCCCTGTCCTGAGCGCCATGCCAGCACTGCTGGTTTAACCTCACAGTGTTGATGGCAGACGAGCCATTATTATCCCATTTTCAGAGGACACGAGGCATGGAGGGGCTAAGCCACCAGTCCAGGTTCTCGTAGCGGGTGAGAAGAGAGCCCAGAAAACCACTTCCATTTCCATGGGGCTCACCCCACAGCCAGGGACACGTAGGCCAATGTCAACACATCTGATCACACTGACCAAGGGCAAGAACTGGACAAAAATACCCAGGTGGGACGGTGTGCAGGGCGCTCGGAACGTGCACAGGAATGGGCAAGAGACCCTGCTTTTGAGGGGTACCAGTCCCTAGTTCTCAGCCGGGGTCTTTTAAAACCTTCCTCTTCCAGTCTACATACATCAACCAAACGTATGGGGCTTCCAGGGCTGATTTACAGAGCAAGAGAAAGGAAAACCCCCAGAAGTGCTCAGGCCTCCTCCTGGCCTGGGGCAGGCAGGGCGGGGTGGGGCCGGGGGTCAGAAGGGGAGCAGCTCTCTTGACCTGACACCTTCTCCATGTTACCTCATTTCATTCTTACAACGACACTATAAAGTCAGTCATGATGCCCATTTCAGAGATGAGAGCACAGAGGCTCAGAAATGAGCTAACGTTTCACAGCTGGATTTAAACACATCCAGCCCTCCAGTCTTGGTGCCTGCAGGATGAACATGCAGCATGAAGGTCGGAAGCCGCACCTTGGGCAACTGTGCTGGACTTGGCACAGGCCTCAAGGTGAGCACTGGATAATTCGGAGGAGGAGGGGCACCGGCGTAAACTCCAGCAACTCAAGGAAGGGGGTCAAGCTTCCAGGGCTGGAGTGGCCAGCCTGGCAGGATACTGCACCCGAGGAGAAAACGGGGTGGGTGCTAGGGTCTGGGCGGGGGCCCATCACCCCAATACTGGGGGTAGGGAGGCCCTGCAGAGAGCCCTCTTCAGTTTCAGGAGCAATGCCATCCCTGCTCAGACCCCTACGAAGTCCTCAGCATGAGAAACTGTAGTCTCGTGAAGCAATTAGCTTCCAGCACCTAGGAGAAAGGTCGTCGAGGCAGGCAGGCAGGCGATAGCTGGGCAGGGGCCCTGGGACGCTGGACCTGGTTATTTTTAGCATCTTGATTCGAGAGGGAGGAGGCCTGCCTCCCTACCAGGTAAATGTCAGCACCACTGGCAGATCCACCAATTAGAGTAACTGGAGCCAAGGAGGAGAGACAGTGACTCGGGGCCTCTCCCTTGAGCTCCTCGCCCCCAGAAGCGCTCCTCCTCCATCCCCTCTTCCCGAGCCCTGGCCCATCTGCCTGTAAGCCTGAGCAGAAAACCCTGGCTCCATCCCAAAAGGAGTTTGACTACTACCTGGAATCCAAGGTGAGTCCTGCCTTGGCCCCATGACCCTGGCCGAGTCTCATGCCCTCTCTTCTCTGATTCTAATTCCCCCTGGAAAATGGGCCCTGAGAAGCCCACCTACTATTTTGAGGGTACAGGAGCCAAGGGTCATGGGGAAGCTTTGCTATGAGGCCAGCTTGTCCTTTCTGGCGTGGAAGGGCTGTTGTATTATTCCAGGAGATGAATTCTAGGCTTCCTGAGCAAGACCCCGGATCAGCCCCAAGCTGATGAAGCTTGAGCAGCTGCTGTGCAGAGTTCTGGGGGGATGTGTGAAATCCTGGGTACCAAGAGGCCAAGGGCCCCTAGGTGCTGCTCTGCTGATAGGCAAGATGAGAGGGTCATGTCGTGAACACAACCTGGGCTGAGCCCTTGGCTATGGGGAGAGGCTGCACCCAAGGGGTGTCCTGCACCCACAGCTCCTGCAGCAGGCCACAGGCACATACAGCTCAGAGGGCTGCCCCTTCTCCGTCAGGCTCCGCGCCAGCCCAACGTCTAGGGCAGGGCCATCTACTCCCGCCTTGCCCCACACACCTTCCCTAGAAGAAGGCAAGAGGTGACTGGTCACAGGAAGGAGAGGAAGCCCATTGCTCAGCCCACCTCCCCCCTCAGACTCTCAGCTTCGTTGTCTCCTCTGGGAGTTGGATTCTTAGCAAGCAGGAGAGTGCCCCAAGGGCTCAGTCCCCCATCCTCCCTGACTGGGGAAGACTTCTGGCAAAGCCTGGGTCCCCTGGAATCTTTGGCCAGTTGCCCACCAGCTCCCAGGGGAAGGCTAGGACCCTGGCACTTGCTCACAACCTCCCCAAAGGGGAGGCCTGTGTGGCCTGCCTGGAACTCCTAGGAGATCTGAGGCAAACAGGCATAGAAGCGGAGCAGGGAATCTCACAGGGATGTTTAGCAAGTTAGAAACAAGTACAAACTTCCTCCTTCTTCTGCCATCTGGCCTGTAGGGGGCATCTCCAACCTTATTTCCTTCACTGCCCACTCTTGGCACGACCGATCTGTCCCCAGAGTGCCTGCCTCAAAGCCTTGACCCAGCTGGTCCCTGTGTTTGGAATGCTTTCAGATCACAATAATGTCCATTCTTCAGGAACTAGGCTAGAACTCCACCTCCTCCAAGAAGCCCTCCCTGACTTGGAACCCTCCTTGGAGGCCCTGAGAACTCACCCTAACATCTGCAGATCTAGCAGCCTCTGCAGATTGGTCTCTGGGCGCCCTGCTGTGGCTTGGCTAAGGGGGCTGACAGGGGACACGGGTGGCCTCAGGTTTCCAGAGTCCACTTTCCTTCCTCACCCCCTTGCATCCTATCAGCTTTCTGATCGGAGCCTGACTCTGGAGCATTCTCTCTGCCCTGGCCTCCGGGCCTAGAACCTCCAGACCCCACTGGGTCTCGGTGTAAACAGAAGGGAGGAGAAAAATAAGACTCGCAGGCCTTAGCAGGAGCTGGTGATTACAGAAGGTGGAGTACAAACAAGGCCTTCACAGAGCCAGGTCTGAGGGCACCCTGCTCTGCTCTCCACATCTCCAGAACTTCCCAGGCCCCCTACTCTGCAGCCCCAGCCCCTCAGGGGTGGGCCCTGCCTTTTGCAAGCACCACACCCCACAGATGGGTCACATCAGCTGTAGGACTTGGGCTCTGCTGGCGTCCACGTCCGCCACACAGTTTAGGGTGGCAGTGAGCTCAGCTGGAAGCCTGCAGTGCCTGCTGGGCTACTTTGGGGTGTACCCTCCATTCTCAGAGCCTCAGTTTCCCCATTGGTACCACGAGGGGTTGGGCCAGGTGATTTCCTAAGGCTATTCCCTCCCCCACGCGGCGGAGATGCTATGATTCAAATAAAGAGGCCACTCTCACAGCCCCACCCAGTGTCTGCTCCCTGCCCGCAAGGTCACAGAGGCCTGGACCTGGGACACAGGGCACGGGGTGTGGCTGCCCTCACCCTGAGTATGTGGCTCCCGGACCAGAGGAAAACAAACTCTGGGGCTCAGAGAGGGGTGGTGAGCAAACACCACAGGGAGGGGAAGCACCCGCTGTGAGTAACACCCAGGGAATCCTTCTTGGTGTAGTTCACCGAATCCCTGCTTGTCCTCAGAAAGCCCTGCTGGTGGCAGAGCTCAGTGGTTCCTGGGGAGCAAGGGCAGCCCCACACACACCACAGGAGCAGCAAGGCTCCCACCAGACTCTGAGAAAACCAGGGACCCTCCCTTCACCTCCTGTCTAGGCTGCCAGCCTCCTGCAACTGCCGTGATGATGCTGTGTGACTCTGGGTTGGGCTCTGGGTCTCTCTGTGTCTACCATGTCATTGGACAGGTTTGTTCATGTCTCCCCTTCCAGCCCCACCTCTGGGCTAACGTCAGGCCTGTATCAGGAAGGGGTGCAGACTGTGGCTATAGAAGGCGGCCCCTGGGCTCTGCTCCGTGGCAGCTTCCCATTTCAGCATTTGGACGGGAAGGGCATCCCTCTGGGAAAGAGGCCCAGCTGCTGGCCCAGGAGGGGTCCCAAGGTGCCTGGGTTGCTGAAGAGGACTCGGTGTGCTGTAGGTCCAGCCAGCGGGGGTACATAAACCCCCAGCTCAGCCCCTCCCCTCTGCCACTGTTTCTGGATGCGCCGTGAGCCTCTGCTTCCAGGCCGAGGCCAGTCCCTGCTCCTGGCCCTCACAGAGGAGCCGCCACTGCTCCACAGCCCCGTTTGGCTCCCTGCAATCTTCAAGATCAAGGTCAAACTCGATGGCCCCTGGGAGCTGCCTCAGCACCTGCTCCCAGGTGTGGCTGAATAAAGTGTCCTCTCCCAGCTAGACTCCTCACCTATTCCACCAACTTGTGCAGAGACCCCAGGAAGACCCTGTTCCCTCATTTCTCTGTGTAGGGATCTAGACCCCTCCTCCAGGCAGTCTCCCTGCCTGCCTCCTCCAGCAGCAGGGAAGAGCTGTCCCTCCTATTTCCTACTGCCTTCACCTGCTGAGAGCCTCCACCTAGCACACACTGCTCTGTAGACTCCGATGACCTCCACTCAAGTCAGCACTCAAAGAGACTTGTGGATGCCAGCTCCTAGCCCAGTGCCGGAGCCCAGCAAGTGTTCAACCCACTATGACTGATGGAATGAATGGTTCACCAGCAAACATACATGTGGCTACCAGGAGACAGATGTAGTGGGGAAAACACATATTATGGTGTCAGATAAAACTGGGCTGAATGTCCACGGATGGCACTGTGATCCTGGTATGTTTCTAAACCTCTCCGTGCTTTGGGGCTTCTGTCATAGCTCGGCTGGTAAAGCATCCGCCTGCAATGCAGGAGACCCTGGTTCGATTTCTGGATCGGGAAGACCCGCTGGAGAAGGGATAGGCTACCCACTCCAGTATTCTGGCCTGGAGAATTCCAGGCACTATACAGTCTACGGGGTCGCAAAGAGTCGGACATGTCTGAGCTTTGAGCTTCTTCATCTAGTGTGGGATAATCCGAGTGTCCCTGGGTTGTTGAGATGTTTGAGAACATTGCAGGTTGTGAACCCTGACCTGTCTCAGCAGAGCCTCTGGTTTTACAGACCAATGAACCGCTGCTCAGAGAGAGACGGCAACTTGTCCGAGGTCAGAAAGCAGGTCTGCAGCAGGACTGAGGCTTGAACAAAAACTTTGCTCGAAGGGCCTGTGAGGACAATGGCCCTCCTTGATGACCCAGAGGGTCCCCCACCTCGAGGAGGAACGACCAGTGGGCTGTGGACTATATTTCCAGCTCCAGGTTGGGTGAGGGGTTGCAGGGTCAGTGCTGGCTGCAGAGGCTGGGAGTGGACAGGCTCGGACTGCTGGCAGTAAATTCCAAGGAGGGAAAGGAGTCTGTGCATTCCCAGCTGGTGCTGGAGGCTGACATGCACACCACATGGGGACCCTGGAGTCCAAGCTCTGTGTGGCCACGGCCAGGCCTGCCATGAACTGGGCCTGGCACCCAACGTTGTCGAAGCTAGCCCCAAACTTGCCTTGTGCCATGTAGCCCAGGAAACCTGTTGACTGACAGCTAATGGTGTTCATGCTGTCAGTGTGAAGCCACAAAGGCAGGACTAGAGGAGCCGTCAGCCCAGGTCCCTGCCTCCAGAGCTCTCATCCACAGCTGTTTGGAACTGCCTCATATGAAACCCCAACCCCCACTGTCCCCCTACAGCCTCTCTGAAATGACAATCCAACCACGTCTCTCCCTGTGTGCCCACAGCCCTGGGGATCAGCCTCATCACTCAGCCCCACCTGCTTGCCTACCATCAGTGCGGTGGAGCGCTAACCTCATCCCAGGCACTGCAGCAAGGGCTCATGTGCATGACTTTATTGAACTTCTCACAACTCAGTGGGGTCAGTTCTATTATTATCCCTATTTTACAGATGAAGCAATGAGGCACAGAGAGATTAAGCCACTCATCTGAAGCTACAAAGAGAGGAGTGTGAAGAGTCTGGAAAACCCCCAACGCCGAGGCTCGGAGTCCATACCCTTCACCACATCCATGCCCTCGGCAGTCATCCACCAAAGGTGTGCTGAGTACCTTTAATGAAGTGCCAGCCAGAGGGGGCAGCTGTCATGGCCCCGACGAGACATCCTTTGTGTCCAGCTGGGCTGGCTGTCATGCCCGAGACCTGGCTCCAGCTTGCCAGGCTGAGGGAAGCGGGCCAAGTCACTCACAGGGGTGGGTAGGGCTGGGCACTTGTGTACTCAGCTGAACAGACCTCCAGCCCACTGGGTCCTCTTCAACAGCCGTAGCACCTGAGGGGTCTCTCCTAGGTAAGGGGCTGGGAGAGCCTGTCTTCCAAAATGCTGAAATGGGAAGCTGCCTCGGAGCAGAGCCTAGGTGCCACCCTCTGTGGCCACTGTCTATACCCCTTCCCGAGGTGGGCCTGACCTCAGCCCAGGAGCTAGGCTAGGGATTGCAACTCTGGGCCTCTGTTTTCCAGTCTAGCAAAGGGCATAGGACCTCTCAAGGGCTTTCTCAATGGCCTCATGGGGTGTGAAAGAGCTTACACACTGTAAAGAACTCTACAGTAACAAGAGGTCATTGTAGCTACTGGAGGGGGTCACAGGGCAGAGGTCAGGAGGGCAAGCCTGGGGTTAGAGAAGGCTCCACAGCATCTGGCCCACAGAAGTGAGTTTGTCAAACACAGAAGGGCAGGCAAGGGGCAATGAGGCAGAAGATTCTGCAAACAAAACACAGAGCAGCCCCCAACCCCCTCTGCCCCGGTGGATTAGGCAAGGCACACGAACACCAGATTTCCAAAGTGTGTAGGGACAGGGCTCAAGGCAGAGCGTGCACACAGGGCAGCCCCTGGGCACCACTGCCTGCCGGGGGCGGGGCTGTCATCCCACCCTCACGGAAGCCACTGTCCCTGGATGCTTGAGATGGGCTGGATGCTGGCTCCACTGGGGCTTCTGCAGCTGGTGGAGAGGGCAGCGTCTCTGCCTTGGACAGCTGAGTCTCATAGGGCGATGCAGGACGTGCCCAAGGTCACTGCGGCCGTAAGCGACTGGTGGAGCCTGCATATGAAGTCCGCTCTTCACATGTTCTAGGCAGGGCTGGCTTCATGGGCAGTTGCCCAGGGCCCCGGGCTCAGATGGACCCACTCTTGGTTTAATGTTCTATGGCCACCATCGTGAAATCCTTAATAATTTTTGAGTGACAGGCTCCACAATTTTTTCTGAACCAGGCCCTGAAAATTATGTAGCGAGACTTGATTCTAGGAGATTCTTTTGGTGGACATGTTGGGAGAGGAAGCAGAGGGCCAATAAATGAACTTTTTTCTTTAATTATAGGATAATTACAAAATAGTGATGGTTTCTGCCATACGTCAACATGAATCAGCCACAAACTTTCATTTCTCTGGGACTTTGCAAGAGCCGGACCTTCTGCTTGGGCCTCTCTTTTCTCCTTTATATCAACCTAGCAAATTTCTCCCTGCCTTCCAATGCTCAGCTCACTTGTCACCTCCTGGGGATTCTTCCCAGATCTCTTCCCTCACCAGAGAACATACCAGTCAGAACCCATGTCCCCTGTGCCGTGGTCCCTTCTCCTTGGAACACATCCCTCCCTGTGTGTGCATGTGAGTGCATCCCTGTGTGTATGTGGAGGCACCACACGTCGTGAGAACCTGTGTCTGTGTATCTGTGTAAAGAGTCAACACAGAAGTTTGTGAACGTGCATCTATAAGCGTGTGTGTGCAGCAAGTCTGTTCGTGCACGTGTATGTCTATAGCATGCACGAGTGATGTCTGTGTGTATATGCGTGAGAGGGAGCGTGCCTCTGCAGGTTTCTGTACGTATCTGTGCACACACAACCATTCACAGCTGTGTGTGCATGCACATCTGTAGCCCCTTAGCATGCAAGGTCAGGTTTACAAGCACATGTTGTCTATGTAGAGTATGCATGTACACATGTGTTCATGGACACAGGCATCACTGTGGGGTAGAAGAACCCTCTGGGACTTGTATGTGCATCTATACTTCCAGATGAAAACCTCATGTTCACATGTAACTATAAATGATCTTCTTCCTCAGGAAAATCTTAGTCCTCTCAGAGACATTCTGGATCATAACCTAGGCCACCTCCTCCAAGAAGATTTCCTAGATTCCAGCCTCCCAATACTCACATGAAACTCCAATGTTAATCCCCATCCCACAGCATGGCAGCCTTCCTAACCTCATACTTCCCACCAGCCAACTGAGGACACCCATGATCTCTTGATGCCCACCCACAAGAAAAGGCCAGCAGAGAGGGCTCAAGGGCAGAGGCAGAATGAAGCAGAGGCCAGGAACTGACACACTGGAGCCACCCAGACCTGGAAGTGAGCTCCATGAGGGCTCAGCCACGCGTGTGGCCTTGGGCACGCTTTCAGACCACAAAGCTCAGTTTTCTCGCCTGTACAACGGGGAGGATAACAGCACCCACCTCATGGGGCTGTGATGAAGATGAAGAGAGTTAATAACGGCACAGTACTTAGCGTAGTGCCTGGCATACAGGCAAGTGCTCAGAATGTTAGAGGATATTGTTATTTTCATGAGCTAGATGAGAGAACCGAGGCTCTCAAAAGCGAAGGGACAGGGCCACCCAGCACTACACAGGGAGTTGGCAGCTGGATAAAACCTGAAGTTAAGTGCCAGGCTAGGGTATATCCCTCCCCGCAACCCTCCACTCTCTGGCTCCCTCTGAGAGGAGGCCAAGGAGAAGTGAAAATTAAGACATAAACCCCGTCCCCTTCCTCATTGATGACAGCCCAGCTCCCGCTTCTCTAGGCCCTGAAACAGCACCAGCCGCCTGGGCTGAGTCCCACACCTGCAGACACCCAGGGTCAGGGCCCAGCTCATTCTGCTTACCTGCCAAGGTCTCTGCTGGCCACTGGGACTGGAGGCTGCTAAGGGCGTCAGGAAAAGGCAGTCACAGGGGAAGGAGGCTGTGGCCCCAGCAGTCCAACCTGGCTGAGCAGAGCTGATGCAGGTCCTGTGGAAGAGAGGAGAGGGTGCAGTGAGCTCCAAGCCTGAGCCTGAGAGCCCCGATCCTCTTCACCCACCTCTAGGTCCTGCCTGCCCAGGCCCCTCTGGCCATCTCCTAGAGAGTTGAGCAGGCCCACAGAAATGGAGCAGCCCTAGAAACTGGGTGCTGTCCTCCTCTTCCACTCCAAGTAAAGGTCAGAGGTCCAGAACTGGCCCCAGCGCTGAGGTCAGCTCCTCTGTACCCTGCACTGCAGCCGCCGCCATGCTGGGACACCCACCACTGTGTTGCAGTCAGCCTAGCCCCCCAGGAGCCCCATCCTTTGGATAAGCCGGGCACTCTGTTTGGAGCCCTTTTCTGTGTGTCTCTGTCTTTCAAAGCCCCACTCTGCTCAGAAGTTCCCATGGAGCCCTCACTGACCTGCTGCTCCTTTCTTTGCTCATCCTGCAGTGGCTTGGGTCCAGCTGACCATGTTCCCTGCCCACCCCCACCCCAGCTTTCTATTGGCCGGGTTCCCCTGTGAGCAGAACTCCTGGTTATCAGGAAAGAGGTCTAGTTTATGTCTGTCCTCTGAGGCTCACAAGGCCACAGAGACTGCTGGATGGATAAGTGGAGGGATGGATGGAGGGATGGATGGATGAGTGGGGCAGTGAAGATAGTCAGTGAAGAAGTTGAACAAAACGAGCCAACTGACATGTGCCCTAAAGCCCAGAAGCCTGCCGTGCTTTCCACGGGCCTCCTCACACCCTTGCCCCTGTTAGATTCCAGAGCCCAGAGTTCAGGTTGGTGAGAGCAATAAGACTTGGGAAGGTTGACTCCTTTCTCTGCCAATTCACATACGAGGAAACTGAGGTCCCGATAAGGGAAGGGTTCCCACTGCAGGGTTCCCAAGGTCCCATTGCAAGAGAGAACAAGGCCAGAAATTAAGCTCAGGTCTCCTTGTCTTTCCGCTGCCCGGAGGCAGCCGTGACAGTCCCTTCCACCTCCTGTATCCACATGTGCCAGTGCACACAGGCACCTAGCTTCCCTGCTGGGTGGGGGGATGAGGCGAGCTGTAGAAGGAGGACTCTGGGTAAAAGAGGGAGGGTAGTAGGAGGGCTGTGGGATAGGAAACAGCACAGTAATGAAGATCAAACTCAGAAAAGAGCCAGCTGGTCTCATGGTCCTCCTTTCCCAGCCAGGAGGCCTGAGGCCAGGGGCAGGCCAGAGAGGGGACATTACAGGGAACCCTGGGGTTAGAGACACCTCTCCAGCCCATATTCAGCTGGGGGCCCTCTCTAAAACCCCCAGTAACCACTTCACTCTCCTCCACAAAGGTCTTTGGGCCTCCCAAACACGGGTCGGTGGGGCATGTAATGGTCACCACCTTGAACAGTTTGCACGCAACCCCCAGCCTGTGGTCTACCATCAACCCAGCGTTTCAGCTCCACAGAAAGGTGTGCACGTGGCCACCCAGTGATGCATACTAGAATGTTCACAGCAGTGCTAGTCAAAACGGCCCCAGAATGAAAACTTCCCAAATGGTCATCAACTGTAGAAGGGGGTAAATCAGTGTCTCCACACAATGAAATACAACACAGCAACGAGAACAAATAATCTACAACTATATCCCACAATACAGGTGAGCATTATGAACATAGTGTTGACCGAAAGGGCCAGATACAATGGACAATATACTTGTGTGCTCAGTCACTTCAGTCGTGTCTGACTCTCTGCACCCCTGCGGACTATACAGTCCTCCAGGCTCCTCTGTCCATGGGATTTTCCTGGTGAGAACACTGGAGTGGGTTGCCATGCCCTCCTCCAGGAGATCTTCCCGACCCGGGATCGAACCTATGTCTCCCACGTCTCCTGCTTTCTTTACCACTACACTAGTAGGCAAGCACTGAGAATATACTTAAGGAGTCCATTTATTTAATCACCTGATGCGAAGAGCCGACTCATTGGAAAAGACGCTGATGTTGGGAAAAATTGAAGGCAATAGGAGAAGGGGACGACAGAAGATGAGATAGTTAGATAAGATCACTGATGCAATGGGCAAGAATCTGAGCAGAGTCTGGGACATAGTGTGGGACAGAGGAGCCTGGCATGCTGCAGTCCATGGGGTAGTAGAGTCAGACATGACAGTGACTGAATAACAAGAGGAACAGGCAAAACTCCTCCAGCTTGTGGTAGACTAGATAGGCATGGCCACCAGGTCCTCTGCAGCTGCTCCTATCAAAAGGTGAAGCCCAGGGACTTCCCTGGTGGTCTGGTGGCTAAGATTCTGCAACCCCAGTGCAGGGAGCCTGGGTTCAATCCTGGGTCAGGAAACTAGACCCCATATGCTGCAACTAACAGATCCTGCGTACTGCAATGAAAATCGAAGATCCCATGTCCCGCAGACAAGACCTCGTGCAGCCAAATAAATAAATAAAAATAAGTATTTTTAAAAAGAGGTGGAGCCTATCCTCTCTCCCTGAATCCAGGCTGACCACGAGACTTGTTTTGACCCATACGACTTGGTGAAAGTAGTATTTTGTGACTTACAGAGACTAGGGTCTCAAGAAATCCTGCTGTTTCTGGTTTGGGCCCTCTTGGAATGTGGCCTGGCCAGGGAAGGAAGCCAGTCTACCTTACTGGAGGATGGAGGAGAAGTGAGGCTGCCCAGCCAATAGCCAGCACAACCTGCCAGATGTGACTGAGGCCGTCTTTGACCATCCTGTCCAGCCGGCCTTTCGGGTGACTGGAGTCACATAAGCCCAAGGGAAACTGTCATAGGGACTGCTCAGGCAAACCACAGGATTATGAGACATAATAAATGGCAGTTGTTTAAGCCACTAAGTTTCGGGGTGGTTTTGGGGGCAGAAATAGATAACTGACAGTATGCTGTTGATATTGTAAGGATAACGTAGTCATTATCCTTGAGGGGGAGCAGTGCCTGGAAGGGGGTATGCGGGGGTGCTTCTAGGGGATCTGGAATGTTCTGTTTCTTGATCTATATGGTGGTCACATGAGGATATTCATTTTGTGAGAATTTGTTGAGCTTTGCTTAGCATATACACACTTTTTCAGCATGGATGTAATACTTCAGCTGAAGCTAAAAACAAACAAACCTTCCATGGCTTTCTGCCCAGGGAGCCAAGATCCAGCCCTGCCCTGGCCTGCTGGCCTCACCTCACTCTCCTCTGCACATTCATAGTGCCACCTTACACCTCTGTGCTGGGGAGGCCCCTCCCTTCCTGCCCAGCTTCAAGCTTGAGGGCAGGAAGCACCTCCTCCCGGAAGTCTTCCCTGACTGCCCTTGGCCTTGCCCAAGTATCCATATTCACACAACTATCTCTCTGGAGCTGGAATTTCCTGAGCACAGATTTAAGTCTGTCCCTTCAGTCTCCCCAGCTCTTGGAACTCTCCACGTGGGAGCCCTGTCAGGGTTAGGGGGCATCCCTTTTCCTGTTTATTCCCCTAGGGTCACAACCCCGCAGTGGAGCTGTGATGATCAACCAGGCTTTGGGGATGAAGGGGGAACAGGGAGAACTGGTGATCACAAGAAGGGCCATATGTCACCATCTCCTGGGAACCTGGTTTCTCCCAGGTAGACCAAGGGCAAGGCTAAATTTGAGGGTACAAAGAAGGTTTACAAAGAGGGCGAGGACTTAAGCCACCCACTCTGTAGCCAGATGGTGACACCTGTGAAAGGGTACTACTCCTTCCCTGTTAATTATCTAGTGAAATAAAGTACACAGCAGGGCCGACTGGCAGTCAGCACTGCATCTCTGCCCGAACAATGGAAGAGTTATAATGTCAGACACGCGGGCATCAGCTCTGCTAAAATCCTTCCATACACTGACTCCGTGACTGTGACTCGGGTGAGCACCAGGGCCTCGGTCCTAGACGCCCTTCTCAGGGCCCCCTATTCCATCTCTGCAGTTCCAGAGTTGTCCTCAATGGATGTGTGGCCCTGGGGTAGCCCCCTCTGGCCTTAGCCCACTCCACTCTTATCCCAGAGATCGGCTTAGTCAACAGTCTCTGATGAGTCACATTTTTCTTTCCTGTGGGAGGGCTGGCCCATGAAAGGCCGGGGGAATCTTTCTGCCTCCTCAGAGTCCCTACTGTGCCAACGATGGTGCCCGCCACAAGCAGGCTGGTGTGGCCACTGCAGGCCATCAATAGCAGGCCACAGCACCTTGCCACCCACCTGCCCCTGGGAAGGGGGTGCTCAGGCCTGGAGGGGAGAGTCCATCTCCACTCTCATGCTTTCTCTGGTACCCAGATTCTTTCACTAAGAAAGGATGCTCCTTGCCCAACAAGGAGGCACAGAGAAGCCAGAGCATTCAGGATGGGAGATGGCGAGACACAGGGTTCCAGGAGACCTGGCTATTTGCTGGGCAGCTTTGGCCTGTCCTGTGGCAGAGGTAACTTGGCATGAGGAGCCTGTGAGGGTAGCTGGCTGGGTCCAGACTAATGACAGAAGGAGCTCTGGACTGGGGCACATCTTCCCCAAGTGGGTGTGCCATCTCAGAGTGGTGAGGGCCCTGTCCACAGAGACGTGGAAGCGACGCAGTGGCCAAGTGGTGCTGTGGGTGCGCAGGCAGCATCGGAACTGGAGCTGAGCTCTGTATTTCCCAAACTCCTCTGATGATAAGAATCACCGGGGCTGTTTGTTAAACCCACAGCCTCCCAGGCCTGTCCCCTGAGAATGGAAGTCTGTGGGTCTGGAACCCAGCCCAGAAATTTAAATTTTTAACAAGTCCTCCCAGGTGATCCTGCGCATCTGGAAAGTTGGAGGGGAACACGGGCAGATGACCTTCCAGGTCCCTTTGGGCCTTGAGATGAGTGATTCTGAGCCCCGCACTCCACACCTCCCCTACCCTATCTGGAAGACGCGGCTGCCAGGAGGCTAACGGCACCATTAAAATAAAAATGATTTAACAGCTTCCAGGAGGGGCAGAGATGTCAGGGGGAGGGCGGTTCCTAGCCCATGGTGGTACCGGCAGCCGCTCCCTCCTAGCGCCCTCTCAGCCCCCCAGAGTTATCCAGAAAAGCTCAGCACTGGGGAGGGGGTGAGTTGACAGCTGTTCAGCTGCTGCTCAGCGAGACCCGGAAAAGCAATTATCTTGCTCTTAGCAGAAAGGCGCTGGCTTTTACCCGCCCCCTCCCTCCCACCTTCACACACACACACACACACACACACACACACACACACACACACACACACAGAGACACACACACACACCCCCCCCCCAGGCTGAGATGCTGCTGGCTGGCTCTGAACCCACCTCCCCCTAGCCCCACCAGCCCCCAGATTCCTCTGACTCTCAAACCTCCATCCTCAGAGCACATTTCCAACACTTAAATCATTTAGCCCGCTAAACCGGAGACGGCGAAATGGGTGCTATTTCTTAAAAACATACAGAGAGCGTATTAAATTATTGATAGCCATTAAACAGGGGGAAAAATTAAACAGCTCTCAGCTCTTATCAATCATTCATGCAGTTTCCACTGGGGTGTTTTCTGGAGAGTGATCACACGGGCAGCCCAGGGAGCCGACTCCTGCTGGCAAGGAAGGCTCTGGCTGCGTGGAAGCGGGGAGGGGGCCGCCGCAGCCCCCAGCTACTACTCAGGCAGGCAGAGGCTGAGAAGGGGGTCTGGTGGGGGGTGGGGGCGGTCAGCCTCCCAGTTGACGGCCCCCCACCATTTTCACCACGTTATTAACAAAGGGACACTCTGATACCGCTTACAGGAACCCCCTTCATTAAATCCAGCCTGCTTTTATTGAGCGTCTAGTATACACCAGGCATGCAAAGTGCACAGATAAATCAGCCTCAGCACACTCACGTAGGCAAAGGTGGGAGGGAGCCCTTTGAAGGAAAACGTGGTTACACTACGTTGTGATAGGAGCTGCCGCGGAGGTCAACTCCGAGGGTGGCTCCAAGGAAAAGGGAACCACTTTGGCTGCAGCGGGGCTTTGCCACCAAAGTCATTCCTGGGTAAATTCTCACCCAGAGCCCAAGCCTGGGAAGGGCATCCCAGGAAAGCTGGACAGCCCCGGCAGAGGTCCGCAGCCTCGCTGCGCCTAAGTCACGCATTCCATCCTGTCAACAGCCCTGCAGGTACTGGCCGTGTGGGCTTAGGAGCTTAGCCACAGCGTGTGGAGCAGGGAGCCGGCCATCACCTCAGCCTCTCTTCCAGGCCCTGGTCAAATCCAGGCCAGGCCAGGGGAGTGATGCATGAGGCCAGGCCCCCACTGAGCGCTGACGGGCAGGAGGTTGGGGTTCACCCCAGCTGCCCGGGGCAGCGGCACCTCCACCCCCCGCACGGCAGATCCATTTCCTGGCTCTGACTCAGGACACCTAGGCCAGCGCGTGATGCAGACCACGGAGGCTGCAGGGCTGGGGCGCCACTGCTCTCCCGGCTACAGACAGGCCTGGCAGAGCCGTCCTCGGGCTCCCTCCTGTCGCTGATCCGTGCCAAGGACCAGGGCACTAGGGCTGTGGGAGCCAGCAGACACCCGATACCGCCCCCACCTCTCCGCTCGGGGACCGTCCACAACCAGGGGCCATCTGAGGCTCTGAGGCCAGGCCAGGCTGCTGGCTGCTGCAGGGAACAAAGAGGCCAGGCCCACGCCTACCAGGACCCTGCAGTCCCAGCCCCCAGGAGAGCAGGGACCCTGCAGTCCCAGCCCCCAGGAGAGCAGGGCATTCCTGAACGGCTTTCAGGAGCTCTCCTTGCTCAGGAGCCCGAGCCGGGAGCTGGGAGGAGGCCCTGCCAAGTGTTGATAGCACCCTCTCCAGAGAAAGCTGCTGTCGCGGGGAAACATTCTGGGGAGAGTGGCTGTTTACCACCAATGCCTGGGACTGTCAAGAAATAATCAGAAGAAACTAAATGTGCAAAGTTGCGAAGACATGTAACGGAAGCCCCCTCCCCAAGCCTGGGACTGTTCAACCTGGAGGACCAGGCTGCTCTATATTTGGTCTGGTTTGGGGAAATATTCTTAAATCTGCAGCAGGGGTGGAGGAGGATGTAGGGGGTGACATGCATACAGCCAGCTAAGGCCTGGGAGACCAGGGCCCTGAGCGCTGTCATCGGCCTTGGCCTCTCTGGGCCTCAGTCTGTGCATGTGCAGAGTAAGAGATACCCATTCGAACTTCGGGAAGACCATGTGGTCTGAGGGGCCAGGGTTAACCTCCAGGCTACCTCTCCAGTCTGCCAGGAACATGCAGTTCCTTAAGACGACCTGAACACGCCACCATGCTCACCTGAAGACTGGGGACAAGGGGCTCAGCGAGTCTGAAAACGTCAGCAGCCATCGCCCGGCCTCTGCACAGATCCGTGCATCTGCCAGCGGCACGCGGCTCTGCCGGGTCCCTGCCGCCCCACCTGGAGCACTGCATGTGATCTGTTTCCTCTCATCCACCACCACACCTGTGTAGGGCTTGGGCCTGAGTGCGCACAGAGCAGGCTGTCAAGGGAGGTCTGCTGATCGGCAGAATCAAGACACATATGAGCAAGTGAACCCCCCAAATTCCAATCAAACACACCTCTCCCTATTCAGGCAGCAGCCCTGACTCCCCACTGCCAAACCCCCAAGTCTGCTAAGTCCTTCACCTGGGAGTTGTGTCTTAACTTCCAGATGTTTCCTACCGCCTCTTTGCTCCGGCCAGAGAAGAACGGCTCAGTCTCCCGTCCATTCATGCCCTGGGGCCCTTGCACATGTTCTTGCTCTCTCTCCTACAGCCAAGTCCTACTCCAGGTCAAGCTCCATGTCACACTTTTCACATTACACCAGACTGGTTTCTGTTTGCATCGGCTCTGCCCTCAACATAGAGCACCATGAATGCAAACAAGGTTCCTTCCGACAGCACCTTGCCCAGGGGGTCAGAGAGGGGCCTCTAACTTCACTACAGTTTCACAAGCACCCCAGGCCCTAGCCTGCAGGTCAGAATCAGTTCCTCCTAAGGGCTAACCAGCATCACTATAGCTGTAATTGTAAAAGCCATTCCCTGGATAGTGGGGGAGATGTCCTCCGCCAAGTGTAAATGAGACTGTACTCTTGGAGCTCCCGGAGCCAGGGAAGGGGCAGGCTTGGGAATTTCCAGGCAAAGGCCAGCAGAAATTGGCCACAAATGAATCATTAACTCTCGAGTCGAGAGCTCCGAGTGGCCGGTGCCAAGGTCTTGGGCTCTGGCCTGTGTGGGCCACTTGGCCTCTCTTGGCTCAGGCCTGAGGGTGGCCCCCCTCGCTGGCCATCTGCTTCACCCCATGGCCACTGGTCACTGACAGGCGAGGCCATCTGGACTGAAGCGGCCCAGATGTCTTATGGGAGAGAGCACGCCTTTCCCCAGGAATGACTGCAAAGCTTTGCCACACACTTCTGTCCTTCTGGAGTGCTATCCCTTCATCGAGCTAAGTCCCCTCGTCCTTCAAGGTCTGGCTCCAGTCTGGCCTGCCTCCTCTCTGCCCTGCCTATCTGGGCCCACCTTGGCCTGCCACCACTGAGTGCCTGTTGCCTTGGCTGTGGCCACCCGCTCTGGCCTGGGTGCAGGGGCTCATTCGTTCAGTGTGATGGGGACTTGGCCCCTCTTCTGGACCCCGTCAGCCAGCATGAGGTGGAACACAGGTCAGGGAGCCTATGTGTGATGGGGTTGCCCATGGGCTCAATCTGCAGCCAGCAGGGTGAGCACCTGGCTGTCAGTGGGGTCTTCGGTCCTCACCCGGCTCAGGGACAACATCAACTCCTGCTCCAGGCCTCTTTTCAGGGCTTCTGGCCAGCGAGGGTGCAGTTCAGGCAGGTCTAGACAGTCTGCTGGACTCCCACTGGAGAGCCAGGGAGTTGTGGGGGCCCTGGCACCCTGATTCCCAGGAAGCAGCAGAGGTCAGCACTGACCACCTTCCACCTTAGGGCACCATCCTGTAGGCTAGCGTGCAGTTTCATCATAGCCCCTCCAAACTGCCTTAAAGAGGCACCCGAACTCTTCTTGGGTAGGGACTGATGGAGACAAAGTCTGGAAACACAGATTCTATTGTTATATGATGCCAATACATCACTCACCTGTGTTTCTGATCTTAGTGTCCACCTGCGTGGCAATAAAGCTGGCAAAAAAAGAACAAATACCGCTGACTCGAGCATTTACTTTGTGTGAAGCTCTGTGCTGAGCTCAACACACATTTCTCATGAGTCCTTCCATCCCACCACAAGGTACCTGCTATTAATATTAATATGACTGCTTGAAAGAGGAGCAATCTACAGTTCCTAGAGATGTGATGAAGATGGGGTAATGTGCCCACGTCCCAAGGCTGGAGTGTGGCAGCTGGGGATTCAGATGGAGCATCTCACCTGAATCCCCACACAGCGCCTAACCCCAAGGACTCTGAGCCTGTTGTCTTGCGCTCAGAGATGGAAGACGCCATGGTGCCCTGTGGTCACCACCTCACTTTCTTCACAAAGTCCTTTTCTCATCTGATCCTAAAAGTAGCCCTGTGAGATGGCCAGTGAGGGTTATTATTACCATTATGTGTCTCTGTGTGTGTGTGATAGTCGCTCAGTCATGTCCAACTCTGTGTGACCCCATGGACTCTAGCCTGCCAGGCTCCTCTGTCCTTGGGAGTGAGTAGCCATTCCCTTCTCCAGGGGATCTTCCCGACCCAGGGACTGAGCCCAGGCTTTCTGCACTGCAGGCAGATTCTTTTCCATCTGAGCCACCAGAGATGGGGAAACTGAGGCTTCACGGGGCAAGGCCTTGACTTTTTATCAGCTTTTACACCCCTTTAGTCCTCACAACAACCCCACTAGGTGGCTGTTGTTAAAGCTATTTTGCAGATGGGAAAATCCTGAGAATGAGAGAGGCAGAGGGAGCGTGTCCCACATGCTGGGGATGGAGCCTGGGCTCGTGCCTGATCTGCTTGACCCATGACCTGGGGCTGTCCCCAAGGCTTGGGCCAGAGTAAGCGTAGGCTTGTGAGCACGATGGAGAGAGATGACTGAGGAGCAGGACGGGGGGGGCCTGGGGATGCGGGCTGTGTCCCTCCGTCCCAGCCTCACACTGAGGGGATGGCAGAAGGATGAGCTGCTCTGAGGAAGATCCCACCTCCATTTCCCCGCAGGACTCCTGGGTGGAGGCACTCTGGACTTGTTTACCATGGTGGAGTCTTACTGACAAGTCTAGTGATCAGGCTGAGACATCTCCACCAGCCACACGGGTCACCGTCTGCAGGTGTTAAGGGTGGATGGCATCCATCCGAGGAAAACAGGATAAGGTGGTAGCTGCAAGTCCATAGGCATGCCCTATCACACCCTGACACAAGCCACATGTGTGCATGTACACTTCCCTTACTAGTGTCTGCAGGCACCCAGGCACACGTGTTCATCAGTGTACACACTCATACCCAGGACAGCACACAGCTGCACTCGGGGCATCTGGGGGCCGGAGCAGGGGGTATGGACAGCTCTGACGCACGGGGCAGGGCCCCTGCAGCTCTGGGGCCCACGCGAGCGGGTGTGGGAAGCAGGTGGGCAGGTGGCCATCTGCAGAACCACGCAGTGGGGGCTTCTGTGCTCATGGGATTGGGCCCGTCCAGAGCAGGCCCATAAATCAGAAAGCAGCCTGCCGCCAGCGCTGAATCACGGCCTCTAGGACATGGTGCTTAGAACAGAGAAGCAGCTGGCAGCAGGCCCAGGCCCACCGCGGGGGTGGGGGCTGGAGGGGACATGGTATGTGGCACCCACTCTGCCCTGTGCCGCCACCCCCTCCTGCCCTGTGTCTGCCCGCCTTGTCCTACGGGCAGGGGCTCATCCTCTCCCACTCGATCCCTGCCTCCTCCTGGCCTTTCCTCCCATCTACCTTTCTTCCTTGGCTCCTGGCCCCAGACTCCTGAGTTCACCCCCTGGGTTGAGGGCTGCTCTCCCACTCCGAGCACTGAAGGCTTCTCCCACTGTCTAATGCCTTAGGACCTCGGAGGGCTGGGGCTGGGGGCTGTGGAGAGTCCACTTCTGGGCAGGAATACTGGGGTGCTGCAGCAGTGAACCCAGGAGGCACTCCCAGCTGTACTCCCCAGAGTTACCTCCTTCTTCCTGGCCTCGTCCACTCCACTTTCCAATCTGTAAAGTGAGGACTGACTGGGGAGAGACCTCCTGGGGGCTGCCTGCCCTGAGGATCTGAAGCCCAGGGAAAAAGAGCCTCCCGTGGATGCTGATTAATTATGACTATTAATAATACAACCATCTGTATCTAGTGGTGGAGTGAGGATGATTAAAACTGGGCTCCATGCCCCAGCAGCAGAATACATGGGTTTCCAGGTGGGCTAGGGTGTCATCCTTAGGCCTGCAAGCAGGTCCTTGGTGGCTATATGTTGGGGAGGGGCTGTTTATACTGCACTGCACAGACGGATACAAAGAGGAGAGACATACAGGCAGGCAGACAGACAGACGATGGGGAGCTGGCTCACCAGCTGATGAACAGTAGACAATTACCTTGCGCCAAGGCTCTGGGCAGGACTCTCTCTGCCTACCACTAGGACAGACCACTGGGTCTTTCCATCTCTCCTCAACCTTAAGCTTAGCCTGCAGCAGAGCCAAGAGGACTCGATGATTCCTCAGTGCCCAGCGCAGCAGGGGAGCCCACACACTGCCCAAAGGGGTGAGCATGGTCAGCTCACCCTCGAGAAACTCACCCCGAGCCAGGCACTGCTAACCCATTAATCGTCACAACAGCCCCATGTGACATTTATGCCCATTTCTTAGATGACAAAACTGAGGCACAAACAAAATGAGTGTTAGTCACTCAGTTGTGTCTGACTCTGTGACCCTTGAATTGGAGCCCGCCAGGCTACTCTGTCCATGGAATTCTCCAGGCAAGAATACTGAGGTGAGTTGCCATTTCCTTCTCCAGGGTATCTTCCTGACCCAGGGATCAAACCCAGGTCTCCCACATTGCAGGCAGATTCTTTACCATTTGAGCCACAATGGAAGCCAAAGAGAGGAATTTGCCAAAGGGCATATGGCCAGGAAGCAGTTGAAATGCAAAGCAGACCATTTGGCTTCAGAGGTCTTATCTACCAGACTACAAAGATTCCAAATGAATGAATGAATGAATGAATGGATGGATAAAATTTAAACAGCAGGATACATAAAGATTTTTGAATGATCTCTGTGAGTAGAAGGCAAATAATGGCCAGAAAATACGTGTCATGGGTTCAGGCTAGGTCTCTCAATTACAGGCTGTGTGACTGCAAGCAAGTCACTTGCTACCTCTGGGCCTCAGTTTCCTCACCTGTAAAGTGGTGGTAAATGGGACTGCTTCATCTACTGGCCAGTCATGAGGGCAATGGTAGAGTGAGAATTCTGAGGCTCCTGACAGGACCTGACCGTAATGTTTGAATACATAGCAGCCAGGATTCCAAACCAGAAACCTGTATACATGTTCTGTTAGGAACCCCAAGAACAATGGACAAGGGATCCGAAATCTTGGCAGCACACGGATCTCTGGGTCTGGTCAAGGTACTTCCCGGGCACCTACGCTGTGTGCAGCCCTGGGCGGGCCGTGATGGGGTGAGGGTGTGGGAGGTACCCAGGCCTCATGAGCAGGGTCGGGGAAAGACACTCCAGGACCTGGGACTTGGTGGGGAGATGCTCCCTGCAGAATGGGTGCGGGTCATCTGAGAAGCACCTGCTTGGTTCCAGCAGGAGCCTGTGGCCCCGCTCTTGGCTGATGACCCTGACTGGTGCTGGTGGCGCCCTGGGGGCAGAATCCAGTTGCAGGATCGGAGTCGGAGCTCCCAAGTGACAGAAAAGCAGGCGCAGCAAAGACTCATTCTCACACCCAGGGCGGCCTTTCCAATGAAGCCCCACGCTCCCCTTCAGAGCTCAAATGTGACCCCAGAGTGACTTTTCCAAACAGCCCTCCAGCCTGTCTCTCTGCTGAATACACAGCAGCCAGGATTCCAAACCAGAAACCTGTTTACATGTTCTGTTAGGAACCCCAAGAACAATGGACAAGGGATCCGAAACCTTGGCAGCACATGGATCTCTGGATCTGGTCAAGGCACTTCCTGGGCACCTACCCTGTGTGCAGCCCTGGGCGAGCCGTGATGGGGTGGGGGTGTGGGAGGCACCCAGGCACACATCACGGTCGTGCCCTGTCAGGAGCCCCAGAACTCTCACTCTACCATTGCCTGCAGAGCTGGCCAGTAGATGAGGCAGCCCCAGTTACCACCACTTTACAGGTGAGGAAATCGTGGCCCAGAGGTAGCAAGTGACTTGCTTGCAGTCACACAGCCTATAATTCAGAGACCTAGCCTGAACCCATGACACGTATTTTCTGGCCATTTCGCCTGCCACTCACAGAGATCGTTTAAAGCAGATGAACTATCAGATGAACTGTCACACAACAAGACCTACAGCAACTGACATCTCTGTGAGGGGAGGGGCCACGACGCCTGCTGGGGCCTGTCCACACCTGGCGGAGGTGAGGCCTGGATCCCAGGAGAGGAGGACTGTGTTGTGGAGTTAGTGACCACCTCCAAACACTGTGCCGTCGCAAGAGATCTCATCCAGAGTTCTCCCAGCACCCTGCCGCTCCTCTACAAGGAGACATGACGGGAACGGAGATGAAAAGTTCCCACAGGTGAACAGGAAAGAAAAGGGACACCCTGGGTGCAGGCCCGCCCCCTGCCCCACCACGCTTCCTAATGTCTCTCTGCCTTCTGTCATTTCCTTCTGCCGTCTAGCCTGCCATTCGCTTAATATTTGTCTTGAAACCCACTCACAGTTTTTGCAAAAATACATTTCTTGAAAAAAAAAAACAACTTTGTAAGATTACTGTAAGTATGAAATTAGCCTCACTCACCACAAACAGAAGTTAAACAGAAAAACAAACGCAGAGAGAGGAAACATTGGCATTACTTTGCTGCCTGCCTGCTAGAGGCTGCAAGCCTCACCAGCTCTCTCTGTGGGAGAGAGAGAGCGAGCGAGCAGCAAGGGGCCTGGGACTTGGAGGCTGCCCTCCCCACGGCCGGGGGGCTGGACAGGGCCGGCGGCTAAGGGGTTTTCTCAAGCTGTGATGAAGGCCGCAGCTGAATCCTGACGGTCACCAGTGGGTACGTCTGAGGAGCAGCAGCACCAGCTCTCAGAGGTGGTGGGTGATATGTCTCTGCGACACAGATGAGGACACAGAGGCTCCAAGAGGTGAGCCCACCAGCCTGAGGTCACATGGCAGTGAGTGGCCGAGCCGGGCCTCCCAACTGAGCACAAGAGTCTTCCCTTCTGCTGCTCCCGCGGCCTCAGTGCACGTGGAGTCGCTTAGGCGGCGCGGAGTCGGCCTGGCCCGCGGCTGGCTCGGTAACGCTCTTTACACCTGAGGTTAACAACAGTGATTTAAGAGGTGATTTGTCTTAATTTTCGGGGAATCAGTTTTTCGGGAGGAGATAACTAACACATCGGGCTCGAAGCTAGTCTTTTTAGGAAATATTTATAGCATTTCAAGACAGTTTGGTGGCAAATGGATACAGCATCTGCTATTTTCCTCACTTTCTACCACAGCTCTAAAACCCGGAGCAGTTACAACACACACACACACACACACAACACAACAACAGCAACCACATCAATGCTGATAGGAAATCAAAACCCATCTCTTCTTTGAGAAATAAACACAAAACTGGAGTGATTTCAGAACTTCTCCCCACCTGGGGTTAAAGCCCCAGTGTGCCTCTACTGGCGCTGAGAAAGCCACGGCCAGTGGGCTGGTCCCCAAGGCCACGGCGAGCTACCCTGCCTCCACAGTTAGGTCTGGCAGGACTCCCAGGTCCAAGATTGTGGCTCTCACAGGAAGCCCCAACAGCAAAAGTGCCTGCCCCTGAAATGTGGATTCTGGCTGCAAACTAGAGAGGGCCAGGGAGAGGGCCGCCACCAGAAACTGAAGATCTTCCATGAGCGAGGGCTGAGCCGAGGCCTTCTCATGGCACCGCAGCACTTACTCATCCCTCTGAGGTCAGCGATGTTTATCACTCCCATTTGGCAGATGGCAAAACCAAGGCTTTAAAAAGTCTAAAGAGCTTCCTGCAGACACAGCCGCTGGTATGGTAAGCTGGGCCCTTCGACCCTCCATGGGCGCCCGGGGGGTCTGGCTTCCGGCGGCCTCTATGCCACACTCGTCTGCTCCCCAGGTCCCTGTAAAGTGTTTCCACGGTGCAGCCGCCAGACCTTTGCTCACACCACGACCCTCAATACCAGACCTCTGCAATCAAAGCTGAAGGCATTGTTGCTATAGGAGCCTGAGGACCTCCTGCTCCATCCTGGTGTCTCAGATGGGAATTCCGAGGCCCACAGAGGGGAGGGAAGGGGGCATGTTTGGGGTCACACAGCTGACCGATGACAAAAGGAAGGGGAACCGAGTTTGCTGTGAGAAATCCTAAGCATGTTGCTACTTCCACTGTCCTGGACATCCTGGTCCGGATACATGGGGGGCCGCCGCTACTTCACAATAAGGAGTCAATCCAGTTGGGCACGAGGCGCAGTAGTGACACCCAGGGCTCAGCCAAAGGCAAAGGTATGCCAGCGTGCCCCAGAAGGGCGCCTTCTGGTCTGTCCAGCTGAGGCTTCGGGGCTGAGCCTTCAGGCCTCTCTGCCCCGAGTACAGGAGCCGGCCACCCCCCACCCAAACCAGTCAGCCTGAAGGGCTTTGTCCATGAGGCAGAGATGAAACCCCAGGCCAGGCCCCAAGGGAGCACCCGCCCACAAAGCCTGGCTGGAGGCTGGCAGAGAGCTCCTGGGGAGGAGAGCTGTGCCAGCCTGGGGCCTGGGGCGCCCCCTTGCCCAAGTGGCCCTCTCCACTCAAGCTTGGATAGGTGTCCCCCGTGCACTGTCTGGAAGAGCTCTCCCTCCCCCAGGTCCTCCTCTCCCTCCACTCTCCGGGCACCAGCCCCTTCTGACCAACGGCCCTCGCCTCCCCACAGTCCAGCCACCAAATCCCAAAGTCAAGCAGCCATCCTTGATTCTAAGGCTCCCTCTCGGAACCATCTGCCACCTCCATGGCTGACCCTTCCTTGTGCTCTAATCCGCCCACCGCTCGCCAGCTCCTTTGCCTGAGGGCAACAGCCCCTCGCTGACTTCCCATTCTCACTTCCTTCCTGCTTTTCCCTATAGCTGTAAAGCAAATCTTTTCCTGTTTTTAGTCCTCTCCAAGGCTTTCCCATGGACCACATGCCCTGTTCATCTGGCCCCTGCCCATTTCACCAAGTGTACTGCTTGCCCTCCAGCCACCTTTCCCTGCCCCGGGGGCCTTGGCACCTGTTTTTCCCTCTAACCACCTTCTCTCTCCCCTGGGACTGGCTCTGTTTTATTTGTTTCTCAGGGGTTCCTTTCTAACTGCTCTTGTTTAAATATGCGCCCCCTTCCCTCACCCCATGCGTGCGTGCATGCTAACTCACTTCAGTCACGTCCGACTCTGTGACCCCATGGCCTGCCAGGCTCCTCTGTCCATGGGATTCTCCAGGCAAGAATATTGGATTGGGTTGCCATGCCCTCCCCCAGGGGATCTTCCTGACTCAGGGATTGAACCCGTGTCCTGCAAGGGCAGGCAGGCTCTTTACCACCAGCGGCACCTGGGAAGCCCACCTCCCTCACCTCCCTCACTCCTTAACACATCACTCTGTATCACTCCTATACTGCACATTGTAAGCAGATTATTGTTTACACAAGTGCTTGTCTATTATCTGTCTCTGGCCCCGAACCTGATGATGTTAGCTCCAGGAGGGTCAGTACCATATCAGCTTGGTTCCTTGTTTTATATCCAGTGGCCAGAAGAATGTCTGGCACAAAATCAATGCTGAGTGTTTGCTGAATGAATGAATGACCAGCCACAACCTTGTCAAGCTCATGCTCGACTCCCACCAGCCAGGTAGGGAATGATCCCACTTCAAGGATGAGGGCGCGGATGAGATGCTGAGAGCTGTCGCACCCATCAGAGCACACCATGGTGAAAGTGGCAACACATTCTTTTGGGACCAGGCCTCCTGACGCCCAGACTGGGGAAGGGACAAGGATTAGGGACTAAGAACCCATGGAAAAAAGCATGAAATTGTGTGGCTCCAGTATCTCTCTTGTAACGTGAAATGTCGCCTCTCTGCAAACCACATCCTGCCCCCTTGTGAGCTGGTCTTGGCCTCAGCTCCTGGCTATGGGCAGCCTCCCTGAGACTCCCCACTCGGCTCAGTCTCTTGGTGGACCCTAGAATTCACTGGCCCAGCCCTGAGGCTGGTGGGAGGGAGGGCAGAGGGGCAAAGAAGGCCCCTTCTGCTGGGTGCAGCAGGAGGAGGGGGTTGAGCCAAATGCAGGTCACGCTGCTGCACCCACAGCCCTCCCAAGGCTAAAAATAACCCTGTTTACACGCTTCCAGAACTGGGATTTCTGCCTCCCTGTCAGGAGCGGTTCAGGACTCTACTAGGTCCACACTTGCCATTGTACGTCTTACACTCGGGCTGGGGAACGCTGGCTTAGCACACGCAAGGATGGGAGCTTTTCTGGGTTTATTTCCCTGGGTTGTTTTAGGTTGGGGGAATAAAGAAGCCGTACAAGCTGATCCCATCAGGAGAGTGCTTACTGTTGGCAGACAATCCCTCTTCCTGGGGCTTGGAGACACAGCTAACGCAGGAGCTAAAGAGAAGGTGGCCAGATCCTGAGCCATGTCGGGGTCCAGTCAGTTCCTCCCAAAGCTTTGGGGCCATGGTGTCATGGGGGAGCCTGGGAGCTGACTGGTGGTCTAACTTGCTGTGTGACCTGGAGTGGGTCACCTCCCCTCTCTGGTCCTCAGTGACCTCTGTATGTTGTGGCAACTGGCAGTCAGTAATTGACACCTTCCTGGTTCCTCACGTCATGTCCTCAGAGTGGGGAGGGCTGACGGTGCATCTTCAGAGTGTGTGTGTCTGTTTCTTTGGCAGGAGGGGGGTAGTGTGGGGACGGTGCTGGCCCCTGGGGGCCCCTGGTTTGTCTTCATGCAGGATGACAGGGCACACCTGCCAAGAAGGCTATTGCCTGGCCACCCTCCCTCCCTGCCCTGGTGCACTCAGATGGACTTTGGCACTGGAGGGGCAGGTGCCAGTCACCTGCCTAGAGGCAGCCTCTCCCTCTGGACAAACAGGCCCTTCTCTGACTCCCCAGCTCCCATGAATGTGGTCATGCCAGAAAGGAACACACAGGCTGTCAGAGGGCTGGCACGCTGCCCTGTCACCCTTCTCAGGCAGGAGAGCCCAGCAAGCACTGATGACTCCCCCTCACCCTCAAACACCCACCAGGATAAGGACCTCAGGCCTCCCAAGATCTCACAGACTCAGGCCTTTCTTCTCTGACTTAGGGAGTCTGGCTGAGTTGCTGTTCCTAGATAAAACTTAGTCCAGGCCCACTAGCCTGAACTTAAGGGCTGTGTTCCTCAGACAACATTGCTCTGGTACTCTGAGTCTTTGCAAGTTCTGTTCCCTACGCCTCAGATGCTTTTCCCTCACTTCCTGACGGGGAATTTCCCACTCATCCCGCAAGACTGAGTCAGTTGCCTCCTTCTCCAGTAGTGTGAGCTCAGTACATAGCCAGTGCTGTGTGCCTGCCTTGGTTGGACAGTCAGGAGGGCTGCTCACCTACAGGGCTGGCATAGGAAGGGCACTCTACCTGTTTGTTGAATTAACTCTTCTTCTTTCCTCTGCCCAGGCCACTCCACCCCATGCAGCTCCTTCCTGTATCCTTTCAAGAGTCTGCAATCAGCTCCACCCTTTCCCTTCAGAGGCTCCTGTCCTATCGGGAACCCCCTCAGACACCCTGCCTCTGTGCTCCTCATCAGACCTGCAGTTCTCAACCCGGTTTCCAAATGCTGGGGTGAGGCCTGGCCCCTGCACAGTTAAGCAAGTGCCTGAGGGTTCTGTGTGCAGAAGCCCCAAGGACCAAGGGCACCCCTCCCCCATCCCTTGGTGCTTGGAATTCACTCCCCTTGAATACCACCACCAACCACCATCCAGCCTTCATACAGCACTGCTGTAGCCAGGCCCAGCCAGCACCAGGCATCCCCTTCCCTAGGCAGCCAGACCTCCTTAGGGCCCGTGTGAGGACACCCTCCAGCCAGCCCCCATGGTGATCATTCTATCAGTCAGGTCTGGCTCCATCACTCTTCACCCCAAATCTTTTCTCACTGACCCTGCTCCAAGGGTAAACTCTAAGGCATGGAGGGCATTTAAAGCCCTCCAGGGTGTGATCAGATCCCCACTGAGCAACCTAGCCTTGCTTCCCACCCACCAAGGCCCCGTGTCTCCGCTGCTCCTTTTCTGATGAACATTCCCGGGCTCATTCTTTGGGGTGCAGCTCAAAGGTCACCTCCTACGGGAAGCCTTACTGAATGCCCTTCCCCTGCAGCCTGACCTGAGCCACTCCCCACAGCAGGCCCCTCATCGTGGCCACGGGGCCTTCCTGCTGTAGGAACACAGGCCTGTCTTGTTCTCTAGTGAGGCTCTGAGCTCCTGGGGTCAGGCCAGGCCAGGTCACCCAGAGTCTGGGATGAGGTCGGCACTCAGGAACGAAGAGGTTCTGAGCATCACATGCATGCCCACCACACCTCCAATCAGGTGGGCAGGAGGACCCCGTTTTGGTGATAAGGAAACTGATGCTCAGAGGAGCTGAGTGGTGCTCGGAGGGGCTGTAAAGGTCATTTGAGCAGTAGTGGTGGGACTCGACCAGGGTGGCACCAGCCAGCACCCGTGCTCTTCTGGGACTGGGCCCTCCACATAGTGAAAAGAGGGCCACCTACTCCTTCTAAAGCACGTTATAGCTACTGCACTTACAGCTTCCCCTCAACCTTCCCCAACCGCTCCACCCCCAGCGCCCCCTCCCACAGGGGACACTTCCTCTAAAGCCAAGCCACAGGCAGGGGGCGGGGAGAGTTATGGAGAAGGATTTTTCTAGGGCAAGTCACCTGCTAAATGCAGAGCCAGCCTTCCTACCCAACCAGACAAGCGCCAGTACCCCAGGCGCAGCCACAGGAGGCCCCGCAGGGGTCATGGAGGCTCCGACAGGGCAGGGGGCCTGGGGCAGGCCTGGGCCCAGTTGCCACCTCTCCTCGCCTGTAGTGTGGTACAGGCCCCTGGGCCACCTGCACACTCCCATCTAACAAGACGGCTTCCTCTTTCCTGAGGCCCCAGGAGACCTCACCACCTTGCCTTCCTCTCAAAGCAAACAATGCTTGAACCAGTGAGTAAGTCCTGGGGTGCCCGAGAAGCCACGAGAGGGAGGAACATGGTGAAGGCAGACTGGGGGCCCCGGTTCAGTGGAGTGAGGGGTCCTGAACCCAGGGGGCCTCAGGGAGCACCAGCTTCTGGGGAGCACAGGCACACCCAACTCCCAGGCCTCCAGTGCGGGTCCCTAACAGGTCTGTGGCAGCATCAGAACGCCCCCCCCAAGCCTTCCCACCGCTCAGGAGTCCTCTTGCTCTGGTTTCCGAGGCCGTGGCTCTGGGGTGGGTGTCAAGGAGGCCGTTGGCTCCCAGGACCTGACCCCTGGCAGGGGGCACCCAGAAGCATCTGGATCCCAACGTGCTGCTGGGATGTGCAAACAAAGGAGCTCATTTGACAGAAGCGGCAGCCCTTCCCCAGCCAGACTCCAAAGCTCCACTCCAGGTCCCAGAGGCCACTCAGAATCTCCCCAGGCCTCTGAGGCCACTAGCAAGCGAGACCTGAGCCCACCCTCTGCCCATCTGTAAGCTAACCCCCAGGTGGTTACCTAGCAACCTCCCAGGCCCCGTCCTCATGCCACCACTTCTCGGCTTCAGCAGCAACTCTGCTCCCATCAGCTCTGTGAGCTGGGATGCCCCTGCTCTGCCCGTGAATCTCAGCTGTCAGGCTCTCAGTCACCCAAGGGTTAACTGATAACCGAGCAGAAGTAATGCCAGGTGCAAACAAGGAACTAGGCCCTGTTCGAGGCTCTGTACTGGGATTAACTCATTATGCTCCCAAGATGCCTCCAGCTGGGTGGTTCTGCTACTATATCCCCCATTGTACCCCCTGATGGAGTCTCTTCTCTGCAGTTTCCCCGTGGTGAAGGGGAGCTAAGATACAACTCCAGAAGGCTGACTCCAGAGAACACGCACTAATCTCCATGCGACGCTGCCCCCAGGAAGGTTCCAACCTTCTCTCCCTTGCTGCTGGCGCTCAGCCTCATCAAACTCCTCACTCCTGATCAACCCCAGGGTCCTGAGCATGCCTCCTCTCCACCTGTCTACTAGCAGGCACTGCCATTGACCTAAGCCTTCCCTCCACTTGCCTTCTGCCCCTCAATCTCAGGAAGAAATGACCACTTGACTGTTGCCCGTTGCCCAAGCCGTAGACTTCCATAGCAGCTCCTGCAGCTCCCCAGGGCAGGGCCCAGTGGTGTCATGGACCCAACAGGACGCAAAAATGCTTGTGGAGTGGCTGAGTGACCCGTGGGGTCAGGCCCAAAGGGCTCTAGCTTTGCCCATCCAGCCTGTGCTCGTCACCTGAGCAGCTCTCAGTAATTTCCAGGCCTGGATGTCAAGGCCCCCTCCAGCAGCTGTTCCTCCTCACCCTGGTCGGGGGCCAGTTAGCATCCAGGCAGCTCACACAGAGGGGCCATGAAGACCACATATGTGGTGAGCACAAAGGCCCAAAGTGACAGAAATTGATAAAAACTTCACCACACGGCTGACACCCCCATATATCAAAGGCCCCAAATCTCATTCTCTGCTTGCCTCCAATTTCTATCAGAGCTTGCCAGCTGCACATTTATTGAGAAGTTTGTGATCTGACAGGCACTGTATTACCAACATTAATGATGCATCAGCCTCTAGAATTACTGGGGAAACAGTCCAATTGATTTTATTATTATCTCGAGTTCTTCACATTTCATTCCAGGCAGCTTGCTACCAGAGTTCTGGAGTAAAGACCAAAGTAAATAAAGAAAGGTTTGTGGGCCAAGGTTGACCTCAGGTGGGAAAACTCGGCTTATCTTGGGATGCTTGGTGATGGACCTCCCACCCTTCTGCCTTTTTTTCCCTGTGAGAGCAGGGGGTCACTCAAATGACAGGTGACAGAGAGGGCCAAGTGTGGCTTCCTCATGGAGAGGACAGCTGAGGGACAAGATCAGGAACTGAAGTCAGGTCTCCCATTCAAAGATGGAGGCAACTGGCAGGAGGCAGAAATAGTCATTGATGTTACTGGCCACCTGCCCCTTGGCTGGAGTAGACAGCTGTCCTGAATGGAACCCACACACAGATACAGGCTCATGTCCACATCTGGCCTGGCTGCTCTGCTGGCTTTCTGGGGGCAGGAGGGAGACCCAAGATAGGACGGAAGGTGGGAGCTGGCCCCTGCCTCATCTCAGGCCACCCGAGAGATTCCTCCAGCCACATGAGGCTCCTCTCTGTTCTGGAACAGCCATTTCTGGAGTTGGGGGCTGCTTAGCACAAGCTGCTCCTCTGCCCTCAGGTTCCCTCCACCCCACCCCCCACCACTGCAGGGAGCTCCCCAGAAAGGCCCTCCCCTCTGGAGGCCTCTTACCCAGCCTCTCGGTGTGTCTTCATCCAGCACTTCGCTTGTTTCCTTCTCAGCACCTGTCATCGTGTGTGGAGGGGACCTCTGTCGGCCTCTTGACCTGTTTCCCCTCTGGCTCCCCACAGACAGGGATCTTATCGGTTCTGGCCACCCCAGGGCCAGTAGGAAGCTGAGGGCTGGAGGTCCGGCCGGGAGCCAGGTTCGAATCAGAGCATGTAACTGACAGTATCAAGTTCTGCCCAATCACCTCCCTGGGACCTCAGGAGATGACAGTGGTTCCAAGTGACTACGAGGACTGAGGAGCAAGGACCCCAGGAGGCCATGAGATGTGGATCCCCCAAAGGCTTGGAACAATGAGGACTGGACTCTGAGGGGGAGAGACCCACTGTGCCCTGTAGAAGAAGTAGGCACTTCATGGGTTGCCGAGTTCCTGGGCAGTATCTCTTGGAGAACAGGTCCCAAGGGCCCTTGTCCACATGGCAGGATTATTAGGTGCAGTCCAGCCCTGAGGCAACAGACAGGTGAAATGCAAAGACAGGGCAAGCAGCAGGGGGCCCTCAGAGCAGTCAGCTAAGAAGGACACAGAGATCCTCATCTGAGCAGAGAGGCAAGCTGGACGTCCGAAGGCTGAAAGGCCAGATGAGAACTGGTTTACACTCAGCCACGAATGAGGGTTACCGTGAAGGCTCTAGACGCTGACAGGGCCAACGGATGGGCCTTGTAGAGGTGGCCTTCCAACTACTGGTATTATGGTTATTGACGTTGTCTAGTGTTTTCTGAGATCAAATCACAACGTTTGACTTGATAGGCAGTGTTCTGTTTTGAAAATAGATTTTCTACTGAGATAAATATTTCAGTGTAATTTATTTATGATCATTTCCCATGTGCCCAGCTCTACACTAAGCACTAACCAGACATCATGTTTCATCCTAATAAGTCCCAGTCTCCCCACCTCATACCCAGGAAAACAGACTGGACCTGAGGTTCCACTGGCGGAAGGACATGGGTATGAATCCTGGTACATCACAAAGTCAAGCTCCTGGGCCCCGTGTGGAGGGGCGCCCCCCTGGACCGAAGGTCCACCCCGAGCAGCCTCCCAAGCCCCATCCAAAGGCCTTGGATGTGTCCCAGATCACGCAGTTATCCCAGGCAGGGCAGGGACAAGAGATAAATCCACTGTAAACCTCGCCTCACTTAATTCTCAAAATAACCTGGGAGGAGAGCACTGCCAATTTCACGGCCAAAGAATTAAGTCTCCAGAAAGAGAAAAGATCACTGGGCAGAGCAAGGGTCTGGACCCAGGCGGGAGGCTGTCTGCTAACCCTGTGCCCCCTCCACCAAACGCCTGGAAACTGGCCCTCGCACCTCCCTCTAGGCCGCCCGGCCGCACTCCCGCAGCCTTCTGGGCCGCCCGGTGTCACCGCCGGCGGGCTCTACACCTGGCATGTGACGCCAGCAGCCTCGGTAAACAGGCCCGGCTGCAGCCCGCCTCCTCCGCCTGGCCTGTGCTTGGGGAAGCCAGGTCGGGGGACGGACTCTGTGGCGTTTCCAGCAGTGAGCTCTTACTCACTTAGGCCCTTTCTGTCCAAAGGGCAGCTGTGACGTGCAGAATGGTCTGTGGTGTCAACATGAGCCCAGCATTGTGCGACTGGGGACACACCATGCTCTCGGTCGACTGTTTATTTATAAATCCACCCGGTGCTCACCGCGGCCTTTACACTCAGCTCTTTCCCAAAATGCAAATTGGCTTCTTCCTGTAAGTCAAACCAGCTTGCTCAAGCTGATAAAAATCATCCCAAACGGCTCTTTTATCTGCTTAATACAGAAAGTCCCACAGCTCCTAGAAAGAGGAAGATGTCTTCTCTCAGCTTCAAGGGGACTGGCTGGGGATGGCCATGCAGAGGCGTTCAGGGTGGGCGAAGGGCGGTCAATGAGAGCAGTGGGAGAGAAAGTTCCAGGCTCTGAGCCTTGTGTTCAAACTCTGCCCCTGACACGCCTCCCAGCTCTGTGGCCTTAAGCCCTCTGAGCATCACTCTGAGTGCTCACCTGTGTGGTGCTGCTGTTCAGTCGTGTCTGACTCTTTTGTGACCCCACGGACTGTAGCCCAGCAGGCTCCTCTGTCCACAGGATTTCCTAGGCAAGAATACTGGAGTGGGTTGCCATTTTCTTCTCCAGGGGAATCTTCCTGAACCAGGGACTGAACCCACATCTCCTGCATTGGCAGGCAGATTCTTTACCACTGATCTGCCAGGGGAAGCCCATGCGTATGCTGCTGCTGCTGAGTCGCTTCAGTCGTGTCCGACTCTGTGCAACCCCACAGATGGCAGCCCACCAGACTCCCCGTCCCTGGGATTCTCCAGGCAAGAACACTGGACTGGGTTGCCATTTCCTTCTCCAGTGCATGAAAGTGAAAAGTGAAAGTGAAGTCTCTCAGTCATGTCTGACTCTTAGCGACCCTATGGACTGCAGCCTACCAGGCTCCTCCATCCATGGGATTTTCCAGGCAAGAGTACTGGAGTGAGGTGCCATTGCCTTCTCCGCATGTGTATGTTAAAGTGGGGATAAAAATAATCTCTCCCTTATAGGGTTCTTTGGAGAATTAAATGAGATAATGTATATAGCTGCTTGGCACAGTGCTGAACACAGTGCTGAATAAATCTTCTGAATGAGGTGGTGGTGGTGGTGAAGAGGAATACAGTCATTACTATTATCTGAAGCTTGCGAGTGCCACCTAGTTACACTTGCTAGGTGACCTCAGGATGCTCCCTTTTCCCCTCTCGTCCTCAGTTTCCCCCACTGTAAAGTGAGCTCCCAGGAGCCTTTCTCCTGTTGGGTGGCTGCTCAGCCCTTCGACTGCCTGCATCATAGTCAAAGAGCATTGGGGGTGCTCTTTCCAGTACCCTATCTCTTTACCTCTCAAGGGTTCTTTTATCAGAAAAACACAATCTGTTCCTAAAAAGTAACCTCTCCGTGTTTCATAGAAAAGTGAACTATGTGACCAGCCTGTGTCAGGATGTCCAAAGAGTCGTGAGCATCACTTAAAGGCACACACCTTGCGCAAGGCTTGCTGAGGGATAACAGGGAACTGATAAGAAACCATTACCTACTAGACTAATAAGGGGCCTCCAGGGGCTGGACAGAAGTGCAAGCGAACTCGATATGGACCTGCTGCTGCTGCTGCTGCTGAGTCGCTTCAGTCGTGTCTGACCCTGTGCGACCCCATAGACAGCAGCCCACCAGGCTCCCTGTCCCTGGGATTCTCCAGGCAAGAACACTGGACTGGGTTGCCATTTCCTTCTCCAGTGCATGAAAGTGAAAAGTGAAAGTGAAGACGCTGTCATGTCTGGACTCTTAGTGACCCCGTGGACTGCAGCCCACCAGGCTCCTCCGCCCGTGGGATTTTCCAGGCAAGAGTACTGGAGTGGGGTGCCATTGCCTTCTCCGCACATATGGACCTATATCAAGTCACCTAGATCAAGTCACCAGAGATCAAGATGTGAACTCGAAGCTCTTGGTGGAGGTTACAAGGGGGCGGCATGATGCTGTCATGACAACTGGGTTTGGCAGGCAACGTGGGGCCTTGCCCACAGAGGGACACCCAAGCTTCGGTCTCCCAGCAGGGAACACCAGCAACCATGATGCGGCACGCATTCAACGCAGCATTTAGCACCTGGTGAGACAGGGGCTATCAGGACGGACCTTTTTAAGGAGGAGAAAGCTGAGGCCTGGAGAAGGGCCGTGTCCGGCCCAAGGTCACACAGCTCGCTGGTAATGAAACCAGCAGCCGTGAAATGGCCATGCCACTGCAGCCGCCGATTTTCCCGAATGGGATGAAACCTGATGGACGATGTCAACTCCCAAAGACCTTCCCCTCCCTGTACCTCATTTACTCCTCGTAGCAGCTGGGCAGACAGGCTGGGGTTGTTAAATCTCCCCACTCTGCTGGTTGAGGGCAGAGGCTCGGGCCATGTCACCCCATGAAGGGAGAGCTGGGCCAAGCCTAGACTCAGAAACACCAGCTGTTTTCACCTCCTTCTCTCCCCGCTCAGCGAGGAGGGCCCAGCTGAAGGAGGAGCCAGTCCCCTGGGCCCCGTCCCCACCAGCCCTCCCACCCAGCACAGGGGCAATGGCTGTGAGATGCAGCTGAGAGACTCCACCTGCATTAACAAACAGATTCCAGTCTCTCCCTCCAACCCAAGCAGTTCTCTGCCTCCCGATTACTCTCCTCAAATACTACGGTTCCCTGACCTCCCTTGCCTCTACAGTAAAGGTCTCCTCCCAAGACTGCCTTCTCGCTGAGGTTCCAGCTATCCCTGGAGACCTGGCCTCAGTAACTCCCCCTGAAGACACAGGCACTGACTGGGCTTCCCGAAACCCCGGACCCCTGGGGCATGCACACCTGTCTCCCTCTCTTCACACCTTTCTGCCTCCCGGAAGTGCTCTTTCTTCCCTGCCCTCCTCGCCTTGTTCTAGCTAAAGTCTCTGCATTTTCAACACCGCCTTTAAATGGCCCCTCCCCAGGAGCCTCTCTCTGACTGCTTTAGCCCATTCTCATTGCTCATTTGTTCCAAGGTCTCTTTGGAGCTTCTTGGATTTCTCTGGTACTTTGAGTAGGTATCATTCCTATTCTGTCGAATAGCCAAGGCTTAGTTTACAATTAGACCATGAAACTCACTGAAGTCAGGGTCTCAGGAGTTTTGTTTGGCCATCCTTCCACTCAAGAAATATTGCCTTCGCCTGTGCCCATCTGGCCATGCCATCTCCTTGACCACTGTCTAGGGGACAGAGGAAATGGGGCCTCTAGCTTTCTAGAAGGAGTTCATGTCTAGAAATGGGAATATAAGCAGCTGGCACCTGGCATGGGGGCGGGGGCGCTGTGACAGGGAAGCAAGAAGCTATGGGCCCACTGCCCGGTGTAGGTTCTTGTTCCCCATCAGGAGCCCTCACTATGCCAAGCACGGGGCCCTACCCTAAGGAGATGCTCCAGCGGGCCTCGTGCTGGGGACGAAATTGCAGGTGGGTGATTCACCTGTCAGATTACAAGGAAGACAAAGGAGGTCTGGGTGGGGGCGTGTGGGAAGAAGCGTGGGTGAATGCTGCCCCACAAGGCCGGGGCCTCTGCCAGCACAAAGGCAGGAAGAAGAGCCAGACGCAAGTGCTGAGAAGGAAGCCCCACGGCCTGGGCCTGGGGGTGGTGGGGGGCCAGTCCACCCCTGCTGGAAAAGGCAGGGAGAGAGAGGGCTGAGCCTGACCCGGCAGGGCTCCTGGGGCACGCACATCCCTCACCCTCAAAGCCAGTGCCCCCGAAACCTCGGCTCCCGAAATGCATGTCAGCCTTGCGGGCGGGGCCTTTTTGTGTTCTGTTTTCCTGAGCAGGCCTCCTCCAGATGGGCCGGTGATGGGAAGTGCACCACCGCACGCTGCTGGCTCCCGGCCACTGTCTGCAGCTCTGAGCCTCCCAACCAACGGCTTCATTGTTCTTCCACCCTGAAGCCTTCTCTGGAGAAGCGCATGGGTTTCTAGAGAACTGAATGAGTGCTACACGCCGGGGGCGGGGGGCCTCAGACCATACCCCCGTGTCCAGCTCCTGTCACCCAGGCTTGCGTCCCTGCACCCCAGAAGGGGGCAGAAGCTTCTTCTTTGGCTCCAAGCAGAACCTGCTTCCTTCAAAGACCTCTTCCGCTTGCGCCCTCTCTGGGTCTCACGGCCAGGGTGGGGTGATGAGGAAAGCTCCTCCATTCGCAGTGTCCCAGGTAACCCCAAGAAGCCTCCCTGTCCACTGCTTCAGGGGCAGCAGAAGCACTTGAGTTCCCTGGACACTGGGCCTAGGAGTCCCTGCTCTTCCCCTGAGCTTGTTTTCCGGTCAGTGAAACGGGACTACTGAAGTCAGGGATGGGCCAGCTGTCTCCCACACTGTCGTTCGAACCAGCCGTGCCTGAAGAAACAGCGGTGGGACCCGTGCCCAGTGCAGCCAGGGGTGTTCAGAAGGCAGGATGGGGAAGGCGGGGGTTGTTGATGGCTGCAGAAGCCCTAAAAGCTGGTAAAAGGCTTAATCCTGCATAATGATTTACAAAGTGACAAGTAAAATAGATTTACCGTGACAGCTTGAAAGGCGAACCACAGAAATAAAATTACACTCGGGCTCATCCTGTCTCTCTGCCACCTGTCCCCCTTCCCTTCTGAAAACCAGGAAGTCCTGTGTGCACACACACAGACACAAGCACTGGGAGAGGGATGAAGAAGGTGGCTGCCCGGCCCCTGTGCTGGGAAGGGCTGGAGGGTGCCCTGTGCCAAGGGCAGTCCATAGAGGTGATGCTCACGGCAGGTCTCCAAAGGCAGGGGGTTGTCCCCACGGACAGGTGCAGACACACCCAACTGACATGCCCTGAGTCAGTTTCCACCTTCAGGAGCATGCAGCAGGCACCCACGGGGCCCAGCACTGCCAATTTCTATCTAACCCCCATCTGATCCAACATCGCAGTTCTCTAGGTTTTCAGGGCTCAGGGAGAAGAGTTCACTGCTTCCCCTGGCACGAAGCGGGACTCCAACAGCACTGGCGAGGAAATCAAGAAACATCTTCAACAAGTTCAAGAATGAAAGTGAGTGGATGCTCCCGCCTGCAGTGCTGGGTTCACGGGCGGCATCTGGTTTTCTCTGACAATGCTATGGCCCTCAGTCTGTGCTTACAGGCGTACCACAGGGTCCATCTCCCTCCACTGCATGCCCACCTAGGAACCTTCCCAGGCTCCCCAGTTATAGGCTCATAACCATGCCCATCGGGTTATTCAGCAGGGTTACTCACCCTAGGAGGAAAGGATTTGACAAGAAAATTCTAGAAGTGGCCATCTGTAGGGAGAAAGAGACCAGCATCCCCTTGGTATTAATAGATTCAGATGGTAAAGAATCTGCCTGTAATGCAGGAGACTCCGGTTCGATTCCTGGGTCAGGGAAGATCCACTGGAGAAGGGATAAGCTACCCACTCCAGTATTCTTGGGCTTCCCTTGTGGCTCAGCTGGTAAAGAATCTGCCTGCAATGCAGGGAGACCTGGGTTCAATCCCTGGGTCAGGAAGATCCCCTGGAGAAGGAAAAGGCAATCCACTCCAGTATTCTTGTCTGGATAATTGCATGGACAGAAGAGCCTTGTGGGTCACAAAAAGTTGGACGCTACTGAGAGACTAACATTTTCACTTTACATGTAAGGAGAAAGAGGCCAGCATTGCCTTGATATTAATAGCGGTGGGGCCTGAAGCAACGTCACCCCTTTGAACTCCAGCTTCTGCCTGGTTAAAATGGGGATAACACTACCCACTCCAGAGGGTTGTTGTAACAACTGTGAGGTCCCAAATAACCATGCCTGGTGCGCAGTGGGTGTTTCCAATGATATGAGCTTTGCCTCAACAGAGTACGGATTAAAATGTATTGGGTTTGCCAAAAGTTTGTTCGGGTTTTTCTGTAATATCTTCTCCTGAATGATTTTTTTGGCCAACTCAGTATTTGCAATGGGGATAGCTAAAAGAAATTTTGCTCTCAGTCTTGGCTTAGTGAAATCACCTGCCCGTGGCCCACCAGGCCTCCCTGGGACCCCAGAGCTGCCCGAGTTGAGGTTAGTGAGAAGATCCTCAGGGAAGGGACAGACAGCAGTCAGACGGGCCTGGGGATCCCAAACCTCCTGCAGCCTCCACTCTGCGGCAGGGGCCAAGTCCTAGGAAAGTCTCCCTCCCTGTCACTCTCTGGCTGACACCTGGCAACTCCCAGCTCAGTGCCTCTAACCAATAGAGCACTGGGATGTGCCTCGGCAGGCCCGGACACCCGTGTTTACCCGACAGAGGATGTCCCTCCCTCCTGCCCGCCCCCAGCTCCGTGGCAAGCTGGAGCTCATTCGGCCGCAGACTGGCCTGGTGCGTAGGCTGCATGGATGAGGCTCCAGCCCCTGGCCCTGCCCAGGGAGTCTTGCCCGAGAGGCCCTGAGGCCTGGCCAGGCTGCTGCTGAGCCAATTCTCCCAGGAAGCCAAGCCGAGGAGGGCGGCAACCCTGGGCAAAACCACTCAGGCCGGCTACCCCTCTGGCTCTAAGTGGAGTGTTGGGGGAGTGAAGAAGGAAGAAGTGAAGTTGCTCAGTTGTGTCTGACTCTTTGCAACCCCACGGACTACCAGGCTCCTCCATCCATGAGATTTTCCAGGCAAGAGTACTGGAGTGGGTTGCTGAGTGGGGGCCCAAAAGAAGTGACTGAGGGGTCAGACCATGTATATGGGGCTGCTGGGACTCTGGGACTGAAGTTACTCAATTCTTTCTTGAGCAAAGCATGCAAGTCTTTTCTCAGGTACCCACCTAAAATGCAAATATATGTATGTTATATATATATATATATATATATATATATATATATATATATTTGTATATTTATGCATTTATATTTGGACTTCCCTGGTGGCTCAGGGGTAAATAATCTGCTTGCCAATGCAGGAGACACGGGTTCAATCCCTGGGTTGGGAAGATCCCTTGGAGAAGGAAATGGCAACCCATTCCAGTATTCTTGCCTGGAGAATTCCATGGACAGAGAAAGCTGGTGGGTTACAGTCCACGGGGTCACAAAAGAGTTGGACATGACTGAGAGATGAAAACAGCAACAACAATTTCTATTCATCTCCAAACCACAACCAACTCTGTGTAAAGTATAGCCATCATTTATTTATTTGCCTCTTTAACAAGCATTTTCCAGTGTCTGCTAGATACCAAGCTTGGTGCAGGGTATCAGGAAGTCTGAGCCTGTATGTGCACAGGGCACCTTGAAGGTAGCTGGGATCCTGCCAGATGAGGGCTGCAATAGTGCTAGGGAAACTGGGGCAAAGGCAGGGGACCCACCTCCTTGATCTAGCTGGTGCATGAGGGCAATCTCCACCTTGGGCGGAGCTTTGCAGGATGCCTAGGAGTTCACCCAGCAGACAGAGCAGAGAACAGAATGTGTACAGCACACACAGGTGGAAGTTCAGCTGGGGCCAAAGAAGGCCTGAGTGCCGGGCTGTAGGTGCTAGACAGCTCCAAAGGAGTTTTAAGTAGAGTGGTGGAGGTGACAGCATCAGAGGACCCTTATATTAAGGTCATGCCGTGGCCAAGTAGAGGGAGGACAGAAGGGAAGCAGAGGCAGACACTGGAGGGAAAGGCTGCTTCATACGAGTGGAAAGGAGAGGTGGCTTTGGAAACATTTGGAAGGTGGAGTCTGAGGTGTCAGTTCCCTGACTACATACTCCCACAGGCCAAGTTCTGGGCAGTGCAGCAGGGACATGGAAACCCAGTGTCATAGGTGGCAAGCCTAGGGAGGAGCCAACGATGACTCCCAAGTTTCAGCTGGGGCGATGGGCCAATGACAGTCCCTAGTCCTGACAGTGGCTTTACAAGAACTAGAACAAGGCTCCCCTTTTGCAAAAACACTTCCCCACGACCCACCAGAACTTAATAGATGTGTAATCTGTGGGGACGACACTGTGAGCGCTCCTAAGCTGGGTAGTGCACAACATGTATGATCAAACACGACGGTCCCAACAGATATAACACACGGAGCAAGCACTGGAAAGACGGTGTGTCAGAGACCTGGAGCTCGGAAGGGAGGAACAGACACACAAAATCTAGTCCGTGAAGGTAGAAACATAACAAAGAACAACCAAAGCAGAATGTTTACTAACCCTCCTTGCTTTTTTGGCATGAGAAATGAGAGATGGGATTATTTAACCAAAAAGAGATAGTAGCTGCTCAAACAATGTAAATGCATGCAACTATACAAGTCAGAGGGAGAAGGCAACGGCACCCCACTCCAGTACTCGCCTGGAAAACCCCATGGACGGAGGAGCCTGGTGGGCTACAGTTCATGGGGTCGCTAAGAGTCAGACATGACTGAGCATCTTCACTTTCACTTTTCCTTTCATGCATTGGAGAAGGAAACGGCAACCCACTCCAGTGTTCTTGCCTGGAGAATCCCAGGACGGGGGGAGCCTAGTGGGCTGCCGTCTATGGGGTCGCACAGAGTCGGACACGACTGAATCGACTTAGCAGCAGCAGCAGCATACAAGTCAGAAAGCACCAGTTTTGAAAGACAAGGATTCGCCAAAACCCAGCCCAAGGACTGAACCCAGGTTTCCTGCATGGGCAGGCAGCTTCTTTACTGTCTGAGCCACCAGGAAAGCCCAATTCTGGCCTTGGAGCTTATTAAAATTAGATTTTTTTTAAAGGATCCTATATCTTGAGCAAAACACCAGCAATTGAACATAGCTGAGTGAAACCCATATGCTGAGAAAACTGGAACTATCTGGATAACTGACGGTTTCTATTTCTTTATCCTTCTATCAGAGCTTTACTGAACACCTTGGCTGCTCCAGGCTGTCTAGGGATACAGGAATGAGACCCAGCTGGTACCCTCACGAAGGTGGCAGTCCAGTCAGGGAGAATGCAGAGGGCTAAGAGAGTAAAGGGGGGAACCTGAGAGACCCCCTGGAGGAGGCAATGATAAAACTGAGATGTGCTAGGAGGAGAAGCTGAGAGACCTTATGTCACTCTCCACAACAATATCCAAAGCCCTGTGGACAGATCCCTGTTCTACAAATGGGAGAACTCTGTGAGTAGAGGTGAGATGATCACAGTCAGTTCTGGTGGGGGGGTGGGGGGTTTGTACAGACAGCCTTGCCTACCCAGGAGGTACAAATACTCAAACAGGCTTCTTCAAGAGTCCCAGCTAGAAAAGGCCTCAATGCACACTTGGGGGAAACCGAGGGCAGAGTCAGGGCCCTGGGTCTCCTGACCCCGACCGCAGCCACTTCCCGGGCCCCTTGCTGCCCTGAGGGTGCTATTCAGCCCAACATCAGAGCAGTGCTGGGCAGGGCATGCACGTCTGGTTGGCCACATGAGTTCCCAACCACTGGAAACCACGTAGACACAGAGGGGGAGGTATTTCCACACAGCACCAGATTCTCAACCTTAAAAATTTCCGTCTTTCATTTCCTGAAAAAGATGTTTACAGGGGCATCCCTCCGGCTGAAGTCTGTTGGCAATCCAGTAAGAGTTTTTATTGGGTACAAACTACCTTCCTCGGCCTCCCCTCCTGGCGGCCCTGGGAGGCGGGTGCTCTCCATCCATTTTACAGATGAGCCAGCAGGCCTGGAGAGCCCCAGAGGCCCCTCTCATCCCAGGTTCTGCCTTATGGGCCTGATGGGAAAGACCAACCCCTGCTAAGTGCCAGGCGGGAGTTGAGGTGGACTGGTGCAGGCTGAGTCCTCTGCCCGCAGGGCAAGCTCAGTCGCTCATTCATGTCTGACTCTTTGAGACCTTCTAGACTGTAACCACCAGGCTCCTCTGTCCATGGGATTTCCCTGCAAGAATACTGGAGTGGGTTGCCATTTCCTCCTCCAGGTGCTCTTCCCAACCCAGAGACTGAACCCACATCTCCTGCAATGGCAGGCAGGTTCTTTTACCGCTAAGCAGCCTGGGAAGCCTGAGCCCTCTGCCCATGAGACCAATGGCAGGTGGGGACCTGGCTCTGGGTCAGGCTCTTACTGGGCATCTCAGATCCCTGGTCTCACTGGTCTGGGCCCTGCCTTATTGTCACCAAGCCCTGAACCACCCCACTCAGACGCTGCAAGGCCATGAGGTGTGCCAGCAGCCAGCCTGCAGTTTTGTGTTTGGCTAACTCTTGGCTTCTAAGTAATGAAGTGGAGAGAAGAGAGTCATAGCGAGAAGGCACTGTCCACCCACTCACCCTGCTGCGGGCAGTCTCTGGGGCCGCCTAGGAGCAGCCCTGCTCAGCACCAGTATGCTGAGTGGCAGCCAGCAGAGACAAGGCCCACCTGACAAACACCAGCTGAGGCCACCTTCAAGGCGAGGGAAGGAGGCCCAGGGGCCTGCACAGGTTCAGACCAGAGTGAAACCCACCCCTCGCTGCCCCTGTTGCCATCTGGGAGGCAGGACTTCCCTCCTCTGCCTCTGTAAGTCAAATGAATCCCAGTTTACTTATCAAGGGCCTCCTGGCCATGTACACCCTGGGATTCTGGAGTGGCCTGACTCAGGCACTTGGAGGAGAGAGAGGAACAGAATAGAGAAATGGAGGCCTAAAGAGGGCAAAGGGCCTGCCTGTGGTTACAAGGCAGAATCGGAGGTACAGGGATAAGGGATATTAGGGTGAAAATGATCTTAGTGAGCCAAGCAGTCCCAGTGCCCCCATGTCACTGACAGGTAAACTGAGACCCAGGGATGGGAAAGGGCCTGCTGAAGATGACTTTGAATCAGTAAGAATCCCAGGATGGTCAACAAGGGTTGCCCCTTGGGGCCCGGACAGAGCTGCCTGCTGTGACCCCAACCTCCAAAGTCAGGGAAGTTGCAACACTTCCTTGTTTCCATAGTGACCAGCTATTGCTCCAGGAATACACTGCAGTGTCTGCGTTCCCTCCTCTGTGCCAGCCCTGGGCCAGGCTGTGAGGGCACCAAGCGGGAAGAGGGGGCTTAAAGGGGAGGCACAGACCCAGTACCCATTCTGGTGGATCACAGGCAATAGAGGGCAGAAGAGAGAGGAACAGGAGAATTTTTAGTGGAGGAAAAAATCCTAGGGTTGGAAAGTGTCAGGGAGGGAGGTCAGAGGTGGCAGCTCTGGAGCTGGGCTCTTAGGGATGCAGAGGAGTTCACCAGGTAAACTTGGGTAAGGACTGACATAGGCAGAGGTGCCAGGGCTTGAGGGTGACGGCGTGTTAGAAAGTGACAGTGCAGAGTAGAGGGCATGAAAGTAGAAGGTGAATGCAGGAAACCAGGATGGGAACCAGAGGGTAAGTAATAAGTGTAGACTAGGGCGTGAGAAACACCTCGCCATGCCTCTATTTTCCCAGCTGCTCAATGGGCACGTTATGACAGATAGTTTAAAGTTACATGGGAGGAGACAAGCACAAAGAAAAAGTGCACATACCCACAGGACTTGGAGATCTGGGCCAGCTTTGCAGTCCCAACCCCTCAGCCTGCTTTGCAGAGATAGGCAGGCATTCCCTGTGGGCTTCTAGGCACTCAAATACATCCACTAACATTCACCTCGCTAACGCCACTGACTACTCTGTTCAAAGTCACCAGCATCCTCATGTGGGTCACTGTAAAAGCTGCCCAGTTGCTCTCCTTGTTTCCACCCTTGGCTCCTAGAATCTATACTCAGCTCACTAGGCAGAGGGATCTTTTTAGAAGATATGCCAGATAGTCTCAGTCCTTTAATTAAAATCCTCCGATGACTTCCAAATTACTGAGTGTGAGGTCAGAAGCCCTTCCTGGGCTCCATAAGGCCCTCTGTGACCTGGTCCCTGGCCACCTTGCTCGCTTCCTCTCCTGTTTTTCTCCTGATCCTACTCCATCCAGTCACACTGGCCTCCCTGCTTTCTTAGAGCATGCCAGGGGGTCTCTGCATGCTCTGTTCCTGCTGCCTAGACTGTTTTCCTCCCAAATGTTTATGGTACTCACTCCCTTATCTCCCTGAGGTATCTACTCAAATGTAGGCCTCTTCAAAGAAGTCTTTCCTGATCAGTCTATCTAAAGAAGCCCAATTCTCTCATCTCCTTGTATCACCTTATCCTGTTTTCTTCAAAACACTTACCCTAACTCAGCATAACATTGTACATTAAGCTGTAGATTTGTTGACTGCCTCACCTAGGAGAATGTAGTGGGCCTCTGTCAAGTTCACCACTATACTGCCAAGCACATAGTAGGTGCTCAAAAACTTTGACAAATGCATAAGTAATCCATCTTTCTTTTATTTTTGCTTTTCTTTTTTAAAATTAATTTATTTTAATTGGAGGCTAATTACTTTACAATATTGTAGTGGTTTTGCCATACATTGACATGAATCAGCCATGGGTGTATATGTGTTCCCTCCCCATCCTGAACCCCCCTCCCACCTCCCTCCCCATCCCATCCCTCAGGGTCATCCCAGTGCACCAGCCCTGGAGCACCCTGTCTCATGCATCGAACCTGGATTGGTGATCTGTTTCACATATGGCAATATACATGTTTCAATGCCATTCTCTCAAATCATCCCACCCTCGCCTTCTCCCACAGAGTCCAAAAGTCTGCTCTTTACATCTGTGTCTCTTTTGCTGTCTCACATACAGGGTCATCGAGTAACCCATCTTTCTTAAAGAGCGGGGCAGGGGGAAGCACAGAAAGATCCCAGGCCCTGTCCCTCAGGGACAGAACACTGGAGGCTCCAGACCGGCCAGGAAACCTTGTTCTCAGGCTGGCAGCAGGAAGCAGGTGCCGCCCTCCTGCGCACGGGCTCCCAGGCCTGGACGGGAAGCAAGGCCTGGCCTCAGGGTCCGGACAAGCCCTGAAGGGAAAGCAGCAGCTGCTATCTTGCGTGTCCCTGTTCCACACACACTCGACCTGGGCAGTCCAAGGAATTAGCCTCGGGCAGCGGGCGATGGAAGGAGGCCAGGCTGGCTCACACGAGGACTTTAGTACCTTGCTGGCTTTGCAGCCAGCTTCCTTCCCTCTCTGGGCCTCAGTCCCCCAATCTGGGATATGGGGATGAGACAGGGATAAGACAGGCTGGTTGTCCAGGTCCCAGCTGCCCCAGTCTGGGCATCTTTGCATCTTCAGAGACCTGGAAGGGACTGCACCAGGTTGAAACGACGGTTGCAAATTCAACCCATGGTCCCAGGCCAGGGTAACATCCTGCAGCCAGTTAGGCTAGACACCTGTGCCAGGGTCTCGGGTGGGCTCCTGAAGACACTGTCTCTAGCCAAGGTGGCAGCTAGCAGAGTGCAGGGCAGCCCTGTCTGAGTCAGGAAGTGAAGGCGAGAGCCTCGTTCCAGGGCAGCAGCCCCGGTGGGGGCAGGGGATGGGTAATGGGGGCAGCTCGGCTGGGGAAGCCAGCTGGCTCTCTGGGTCATGGAGACACCCAGGCCCGTTCCTGTGAGTACACCCAGAGAGCCAAGGCCCAGGAGCTCTGTGGGATGAGGCTGGCAAGTCCCAGGTGAACCAGGTGCCACTACCACAGCCGCAGTGAGGCTTCCCTGAGTCTCAGTCAGCTAAAGGTTTCTGCCCAGGGACAAGGCGGAGGCTGCACACAGCTGACGGTCAGGATGCCTGGGTTTCAGCTCCAGTTCTCCAAGCCAAGGACTTGCTCTGTGACCTTGGGGAGGCCTCTGTCTCTTCTGAGGTCAGACTCAGCAGCTAAATGAGAGGGTTGGCCTGGATAATCTCCAAGGTCTTTCTGTGCTGACGCTGTCATCACGGCACATGGTAATAAAGCATTACCCTCCCCGATGCTGTGACACTGGGCAGCTTGCAGAGCGCTGGCCCGCCCCTCTGACAGCCTAGGGGGCACTGTCGGTGGCCGGCGATGCCAGAAGTTCTGACTAAACCCAGCACTCTCTGTAGACATGCTGGGTCTCTGGGGCCTCGGGACGCTTAGGCAGGAGGTTCCGACAGAGAGACAGGGAACAGAGCAGAGCAGAGAGGGTCTTGGGAAGAGGCAGATGGAGACAGACAGGGAGGGAGCAGACTCACAGCCCCTTGGCTGTGCTCCTAGAAAGGGACCTCAGTTTCAGTGTCAGGTGAGCAAGCTGGGAGAAGCTAGAAAGATGTCCTTCTCAAAGCACTGGGCATGCTTGACACTTAAAGAGCAGGTGCTCTCCCTTGGACCCTAATGAGCCACTGTTGGGACAGCCCCAGCCTGCTTCCATGTCTCAGACCATTTTCAGGTCAGGCCTGTGGTCTCCAAGCTGCCCAGGCTCTTACCAGAAGGCAGAGATAATAAGAAGGCCTGGAGAACTGAGGGGCGAGAAGGCAATGGCATCCCACTCCAGCATTATCGCTGGGGAAATCCCATGGACGGAGGAGCTTGGTAGGCTGCAGTCCATGGGGTCGCTGGAAGTCAGACATGACTGAGCGACTTCCCTTTCACTTTTCACTTTCATGCATTGGAGAAGGAAACGGCAACCCACTCCAGTGTTCTTGCCTGGAGAATCCCAGGGACGGGGGGAGCCTGGTGGGCTGCCGTCTATGGGGTCGCACAGAGTCGGACACGACTGAAGCGACTTAGCAGCTGCAGCAGGAGAATTGAGGAAGGCCACCTCATCCAGGAAGCCCATTCTGCCCACTCCAGCCTGAACTCAGCTAGAGAGAAGTCTCTGGGGAAACACCCATGATGTGGAAGGGAGTTCCCAAGAACCGACTTCACCCTATCTGCACAGTCCTGAGAGATAGTGAGAGGCATTCTTCCAGGCGTCACACAAAGTGGAACTTCCTAGGAGGAAGCTGATAGGTAGGAGGCAGGGAGCGGACTGTCCCTGGAGGCATGCAAGCCTATAACAGACGGTGCTCTGTGGGGATGTGGCAGAAGGACCGGAAGTCATCTGCGTGACAAGACATCAGATGAGGTGGCTACCAAGCTCCCTTGCAGTCTTGAGAATCAAAGGTCCCATGAACACCCAGAATAGTAGTGTTTGGAGCCCCCAGAGTGGGAGGTCTGGAGGACCATCTCCCCTGGCTGGACAACCACACCTCTAGGGAGCTGGCTAGGAGGGCAGCCATCCACAAGGCAGAGAACTCTGAGAATCGTGGGGCCCATGTGGATTCCAAGCCCCAAAGCAGCTCCATTCCTGTGCCTATAGAAATCAGCCCTGTACACAAAACACACACAGAAATGAAAGTGTCAACCTGGACTGGGGTGGGAGGTATCACAAAGCGCTCCTTTTGCAGGAAATAAATCAATGCTGAGCTCACAGCTTCAGGGAAGTTCCTTTCACAGCCAGGCCCCATCACCAAACACCAGGCAAGAAATCACACTTGAGGTTTCCTCTCTATTTCCAGGATCGGAAGCACAAGGGGGTCCAACAGCTTGGGGTGGAGTTGCGGGGGTGCTAAGCAAACCAGGCAGAGGGGCTGAGTGCCCAGGAGCCCCTGACTTGCCCCCTGCCAGCCACAACGCCCACTCCCTAGAGTCCCACAAAGTTAAGGGCAGGAGGGGTGTGAGCCATGGAGGGAAAGTGACATGTCCGCAGTCCCAGAGCAGGCCTGCCGGGCATGGAAAACCAGCTGGGGCCCAGGGCTCTCCCCAGGGCCCCAGGCTGCCCCCCGCCGCCATCCCCGACAGCAGCATGACACCCCAGCTAACACCTCACAACTGACTGATGCCAGCACAGCATTCAGAAGACACCGGGCACTACTCTCCAGGTAAATGTTGCCAGGCCCCTCAGCCCGGGAAGAGGAGACATTAACCGGGGCGAGATAAACAGGCAGAGCAGCCAGCGGGGCTGAAACTGGCCTCCTGACCCACAGCAGGTAAGCCCTAAACCAGTCCTGCTCAGCCTTCCTAGAAGAGGGAGTGGGCGGGAACTTCCTCCCTTCAGCCTAATCCTAGCTCTGTCAACGCTGAATCCCGGTGTTCACAGAGGATGAGACAAAATGGTTTCAGCGGCAAGGGCAGCTGGCGCAAGAGGCCACGCCCTGGGGCCGCCCCACCGCCCCACTCCGAGCCAGGCCCTGTGTCCCAGGGACCTACTGCTCTTAGTGACCTTGGTCAGGTCCATTCCCCTCCCTAGGCCTCAGCTTCCTCACCAGTCAAGCTGGTTTGGGAGCAGGGGGTTTAAATACAATGTCTCTGTGATTAGAGAGGCGAGACACCAGTGAGGGGGAATCAGAGGGTCTGGACAAGAGGAAAGGAAAGACAAACCACCAGTCACACCAACGCCAGTGTGTGTCCAGTGCCTCAGTCGTGTCTGACTCTCCAGCAGTGACCACAGGGCCTGTAGCCCACCAGGCTCCTCCCTCCATGGGATTCTCCAGGCAAGAACACTGGAGTGGGTGGCCACTTCCTTCTCCAGGGGATCTTCCCCACCCAGGGGAGGTCGAACCTGCATCTCCTGCATGGACAAGTGGATGGAGTCTTTACCACTGCACCACCTGGAAGTCCACTAAGTCCAGTTCAGTTCAGTCTCTCAGTCGTGTCCGACTCTTTGCGACCCCATGGACTGCAGCACAGCAGGCCTCCCTGTCCATCCCCAACTCCTGGAGTTTACTCAAACTCATGTCCATCAAGTTTGGTGATGCCATCCAACCATCTCATCCTCTGTTGTCCCCTTCTCCTCCCACATTCAGTCTTTCCCAACATCAGGGTCTTTTCAAATGAGTCAGCTCTTTGCATCAGGTGGCCAAAGAACTGGAGTTTCAGATTCAGCATCAGTCCTTCCAAGGAATATCCAGGACTGATTTCCTTTAGGATTGACTGGTTGGATCTCCTTGCTGTCCAGGGACTCTTAAGAGTCTAGAGCCAGTGTAATTTTAGACCCTCAGATGAAGGCTGTGGTTCTTACACTGCTTTCAGCTGTTCAAACTCACTCAAGGATTGGAACAAAGCTGGGGACCACCTCTGCAGAAAAATACATTAATTGCCAAGGAGTGCAGGCAGGTTCACCACCCCTGCAGGTTGGGTACAAGGGCCTCTCCTCTCACAAAGCCAGCTGGTCTTCAAGGCTTATCTCTAGGGACACGGCAGGGGTCCCACCCCTCTGCCAAGCTGGCCTTGCTTTGGGGCCTGCCCAACCACAAACGGATTTGTGGTCTGGTAACAATAAAAGAAAAGGAGGCCAGAGAAAGTGACAGGCCTGCAGGTTTGTGGGGGATGGTTCAGGTAGAACTGCTGAGAAGACTGGCGGCTTCTGTCCTCACGCTCCCCATCACCGACACCCCCTGGGGAAGGCAGGACTTCAACAGGGAAACCATCCGCTGGCCGAGCTGTAAGATGTCAGAGCTGGGGCCACCTAGCCTCACCAGGAGGTTCCACTGGGGTCTTCACGAGTTATTCTGCATTAAAAGGGAAGTGAGCGGTGTGTCCTATGGCTTAGTAAAGCCTGGGTGAGGCAAAGGGGCTGGTGGTTTCCCGGGAGAGGCTGTGCTCTACCATCTGTCCTTCCGTTTGTGGACTGGTGTTCCTGAGGACCCGCTTTGGGAATCTGGATGTGGTCTCAGCTCATGATTTTCAGGTGAGGAAACTGAGGCTCAGCAGAGCCCGTGACTGGCCTAGGGTCCCAGAATCAGTGACCATCCCGCACAGTTCTGCACAGACGTTGACGGCTGACGAAACGCAGCCCCCTCCTGCCTCTCCTTTTCTCCCCACCCCTGCCCAGGACGAGTCTGCGGGGGAAATGCGATCATTGCTCACCTCAATTTATAGGGAAGGAAGAAGTTCCGAGGCAGGAACCCAGATATAAATCTCCATCTTTGGAACACCTCTCCCAGGGGAACAGGCTTCCCTGCTAGGGTGAATGAGGCCCCATGGACTGGGGCCTCCCCTGAGATGCCCCAGCAGTCCTGCCTGCTCCAGAGGGGAGACTGCAGACCACGGCAGGGGCCTGGTGTCAGGAAACCTGGATCCCAAGCCTGCCTTGGCTGGCCCTGAGGTGCCAGGTGGCCTTGGGCAACACCTCTGAGTCTCTTCATAGTTCACTCTGAGGTGATGCACTGCTAACAGCTGGCCAGGGGTCATGGGAGCAACGGCCGTGACAATGACCGAGGCTATCACGTCCTGGGCCTGTACTGTGTGCCAGACCCTTCTTGCGCTCCATCTTCTCAGCCTAAGGGGAAGGCCACATGTTCTTTTTTTATACTATTAGTGAACCTGCTTTGCAGACATGGAGCTGCCCAAAGTCACAGATGTCACAGAGGCTGGAGTTGAGAGTTGATCCCAGGCAGTGTAAGAACCTAAAGCCAATGAGCTGCCCAGGAAATGCTGGGTATTAGGATGTTTATGCAAGACTTGGGTTAGTTGCTTTAAAGATGTAAACAGCAGAAGCACCAAAACAATGACATCAATAAGGAAATTCCACCCCTCCACACTCAGAACACTCAGCCCCTCAGTGAGATACCCTGGTGCAGGGGATCCATTCATTGTGAGACATGCGGCCAGCCCCTTCACCTTTCTGGAGTTTGGGATTCCCCACCGCAAACGCGAAGGTGGGACAGGAACCCTGGGAGGGCCCTCCCCACCTGCAAATGCCAAAAGGTTTCGGGGACACTTTCCGCAGAGGCTGCTATGCCCTAACTGTCCCTCAGTCGGGAGTGCTGCCTGGGCCGAGCCAGGTGCCCTGCTTCCCAGCTTTGGCCACGGTCTACCAGGGAGCAGGATGGGAGTTTGGACAGGAGCCTGTGCAGAGGGTGAGGTCCAGGCACCTGGGTCTGCTTCCTCGTCCGGAGATGACACAGGTGACTCCCAGGGCGGGGCAAGTGGGCTCTCTCCTGCTTCTCCATCCACAGAGGAAGGGTTAGCAGGAACAGGAGAGCAGGCCACTAGTCCTTCAAAGAACAAAAGTCGGCCTGCAGAGGGCCGGGTGGGGCTGGGGGTCTGGCGGCAGAAGTCACCCATCTCCCTGGACTAAACAGGCCTGGGCAGATGAGAAATCTTGTACTCTCCCTAAAGAGTTTTTGTTTTCCTCTCCTCAGACATCCAATGCAACCAACCTATTATTACCTTTCAAGAAATATGCTGCTGGGTTGGGGCTCACTGTCATATCCTTCCCTAGCTGTGTAGGATCTGAGGGTCAAGACAGAAAGTGTCCTCCTTGGGTTCATCTGGCCCTTCCTAACTCAAAGATGGAACATCACTCATCTCTGAGCACCAAAGGGTGGCTAGCTGGATTGCACCAGGCCAACAATAGGTGCTCAATAAATGTTTCATGATCTAATGAGCTGGAGAGACAGGGTTCCAGGCTTGGGTCTGCCATTAATTCGCTGTTGTCTTTGGATACAGACAATTGTTTCTTTCCTGGACCAGAAAAAAGGACAGACCAAGTAATCCTTCAGTTCAGTTCAGTTCAGTTCAGTCGCTCAATTGTGTCCGACTCTTTGCCAGCCCCTCAATTCTATAACACATACTTAGGGGTGCAACACACAGGCAGGGAGATTGCAGAGTAGGAAGAGGTTTCAAACACCTCTCCCCACTGCTCCAAAGAGAGGAGAATAGGATGTAACTATGGGGTGGGACCCTCCTGGGCAGGGGTTCTGAAAGCATCGTTGCATCCACCGCCCCCTCTTCTGCAAGTGCCAACCTCTGCGGGTGAATGACTAGAGCTGTCGGGCAAGGAAAATGGGGGCAGGGTAGGAGAAAGGACAGAAAGTAGATGCACTGTCTGTTTAAGCCAGATATCAAAATAATTCCAAAATAATTTTGGAAGAGCCAAGTACAAAGAGACATATTTTAAATAATTCCCCTCCCTGACATTCAGATTAACTCTGCCACTCTCTGGCAAAGCTATAATCTGCACTGAGGTGGACCCTCCAAGAGATCAAGAATCTGGAACAGACTGATGGGAGAAGGAGGAGAAAGACCCTGTGGTCTGGGAGCCTGGGAAAGGCAGGCCTAAGTCCTCAGCAGAAACCTTGGCCAGCGGAGGCAATGACACTGTGTCTGTGTATAGAGAATGCCAACTAGGGAGTCAGCTTTGAGACAAAAAGTGCCAAATAAAGTAGACTTCTCCAGAGGGTTTACTAGCCCTTGGACAATTCCAGACCTGTCCTGAAGTCCACAGGTACAAAGATTACACAGTCAGAACAAAAGTCCCTGCCACCCTGGCACTATCAGCCATCCAGGCACTGGGCCAGTCCCTCCCTCTCTGTAGGCCTCAGTTTCCCTCCTGGCATAGTGAAGACTTTTAGCGAGATGGTATCTAAGGCCACAGCTGCTCTGACGGTCCACGATGCTAAGATTCTATGGAAAAGCACATCACCTACATCATTCAGGCCCCCACCCCCGGAGACCTGGGAAGGGAGTCCCCAGTCCCCAGCTGGCTGGCTAAGGCTGGGCTAAGTGGAGTCCCCACACCGTCTGTCCTCAACAGCCTGCCACAGCTGAAATCTTCGAGTGGTTACAATTACAGCCGGGCTAACAGGATTAGGGGAGCATTGAAATCTAAGAAATCTAATTAGCTCAGACACCCCAGCCTCCCCCAGCAAGATCCACAGTAACCCCAGCAGCTGGGCCTGATAGGCGGGGCCTGGGGCCCTCCTGGGCCACAGTCATTACCTGTGCAGGTGTGCCAGGCTGGGCCAGGCTTCCTGGGGAGCTGCCAGCTCAGTTGCCCGATTGTTCCCTGCTCTGGACCCCTGCCACCTGCAGCCTGGTCCTGGGATGGCACTCAGATGGTCTCCAGAAAACTCAGTGCAGGGGTCTGGTCAGCAGAGGGGTCAGTGCTAAGGGGCAGAAGGAATCCAAGGCCCTCACAGGGCGGCTACCCCACACAGCTTGGGGACTGACTCAGCCAGAGGAGGGGCAGGCTGAGTCAATGTCTGTATCTATAGAAACCATCACAGCCCAGGAAAGAGCCTTGGTCCCGCATGGGGATCTGGAGCCTAGAAACATCTCTGCTTCCTGCTCCAGGGCCAGGGATGGGGGTGAAGCCCCATGCACAGACATGTGTGCCCTGGGCAGCCATGGCAGGATCTGGGGTTCAGAGCAAGCTCTTGCTGTGCCCTAAGAAAAGGGGTGCAGTTGCTCAGGGGTGGGCCATGTGCTGCCAAAGTCGGGGGCAAGTGAGCCTCCCCAGCCCCTCCTGGGCACACCTCCTCTTACTTAACCTCAGTCCCCAGTTCCCCACTCTGGGGGTCCATATGGCTTTCTGCACCCTTGTCCCTGCCTGGTTGGTACACTGGGAAGGTACCAACACACTCACCATCTGTAAGGCCTGACACTGAGTCCTGGCCACAGAAGGGGTCATTCCCCTCCCTGAACCTCAGTTTTCTTCTCTGCTAATGGGGCTGATTCTAAATAGCAGCTAGCTTCCGCCACTGCTCCTGGAGTTAGGCAAAGTTGGACAGCACTTCTTAATCCACCAAGCGCCGTACAAAGGCGAGGGGCTGTGGTTTACTGTCATCATGCACCCATGGCAGGCAGCCAGCCGGTGGTGGTTAATTATTTATTTGGACTGATCTTCCTGCCCTTGCTGGACTGGAAGCTCCTAAGGAACAGGAATTGTCTTACACATTTCAGGGTCTCTCACAGGCCACGTTCCTCACACTGGGGACTCTCAGGAAGTATCTTCGGCAGCAGTGCTAGGGTCCTGACCCGACCCCACTCCCTGCTACATATCTCCTTTCTTCTTCTACCTGATCCAAGGCAAGTGCCAGGAGGCAGGGCTGGCATGCAAACAAGTGACAGTGAGCCCCTAAGACAGACGCCCCTCTGCTCCCCCACAGGTCACTCCCAATAAGGGCTGAGGCAGCCAACTGAAAGGTGTCCTCTTGCCCCAGGGAAGTGTGGCCTGCCTGGGCACTGGTATTGAATCTGGGATCATTCAGCAAAGTGCGAGTCTGTGGTCTGGAGAACCCCTAGTTCCTTAAGCCCAGCGAGGGTCAGGAGGGGTTGATTTCCAGAAGGTATGCAGCCAAGCATGCCAACAGTCAGAGCTATCCACTAAAGGCAGAAGCTGCCCAGAGGTGGTGAACACCCTGTCATGGGGAGCATGCAAGCCAAAGCTGGACAATAAGCTTCCAGGAGGCATGGATGGGAGAGCGGCATCTGGCAAATGCTTCTAGTGCCTCCAATTTAATCCCTTGGTGCTCCATCCATTCTGCACCCACAGTCTGCCAGGCCTTCAGGGGACACATGTCTAGGGATTTCACACCCATATCTGCCTCATTCTCACAGCAACCATGTGGGATCAGAATTGGGGGTGGAGTGGTCCTGCCTTTGGACCCATTTTACAGATGTGGAAACTGAGGCCCAGCTGAGTAAAGCTACGAGCCTGGGGCAGCCACCCAGCCTCCTGACACCTTTCCCCTATCTCCTCAGGTGATAGGAAATGTTTCCATAATCCTAACAGGTTTCTGGACTCTTTCCTCAGAGCCTGTGCTTAGCACTGGTTTTCTCAGCCTCTCATTTTCCCTGAGGGCCACAGGGTCCAACCTCAGGATCACCCCTGGAGCTTCTAGCCTAGGCAGGCTTTGCCTCTCCCTGTCATCAGAGTAGAGCTCTAGGGATAAAGAGCCACCCCCACCCTCCCTCCCAGAGGGCGTGGACAGAGGTCAGAGCAGTCACCAGGCAAGGCTGCAGCAGGGTTCAGGGTAATACGGCAGCTCAGCCTTTGTTGTCCACACAAAACCTAAGGAGCCTCATAAAGATGAGGTGGTGATAGGAGCCAGGCTAGAGCCCTGGGGAGCAAAGTTATGAATGAAAACGTATGGGACTCAGTCAGAACCTGGCAGGCCCTGCTTCCTGGTTCTGTGACAGAGTGCCCAGAGAAGCTTCCGGAAATTAACTTGTTGGTGCCTGAATTCCTTATAGCAACATCTCACGTGAGACGAGAGTCACGGCTGCCTGTTGGATGCTGGCCCATGCCAGAGAACCCAGAACTTCACACACATGGGGACTCTTGTGACAAAACTCTCAGGACAGCAGGCTGCCAAGTGTCCACCTTCTTTACCCACCCTCATCTCCGTCAATCAGGAAAAAAAGTAAAGTCTGCTGCTTTTAATGGGTCCTTGTCTCTGCAATTTTCCATCGATGGCAGACACCTGTCCTAGGCTGGGGCATGTCTCTGGGGACCAGGGATGGAGATAATGCTGTCACAAGGGGAGTGTGTTTGGGGGTGGGGGGTGGGGTGGGGTGGAACAGAGAGAGAGACAGAGGAAAAGCCCAAGTCTCTGGACCTTTCTTTGCTTCTGGCTGAGAAAGGAATGAGGCTCCTCCTCCTCTCCCCTTTCCTTAGGAGGAAAATGGACATTTTGTCTCCATAAAGAAGTCAGCAATCCTTTTATGCAGAGAGAGGACTAGTTATCAAAGTTTCCCGTTAAGTCCAGCAATTACTTATTTCCAACTCTTCTCTGTGAGCCATACCCCGATGACTGAAACCCCAACCCCCAAACCATTTAAAACTCTTTGAGAAAACTCCTTAGTGCTCCCCACCCCCTGCATCATCCCACCCAGGCCACCGCTACCACCAACCCCAAGTGTCAAGTTCTAAGATTTACATGTGAAATCAGCATTTCATAACCTCGTGACTTGGGACCAGGAGATGCTTCCATCCTGTTGGGTAAAGCAAAACCCAACTGAAAACATAAAACTCAGGAGAAAACAACCTCACCCTCCAAATGCTTTCCCTTGGCCCCAAAGTCACACGTGCTCTGCGGCTTTCAATGTGTCTTTTGTTTGACGCGGTGCTTCAGCAACTTCAACCTGAAGACAGAAAGGTCAGCACAAGGCTCCGGGCATTCTCGAACCGAGCCACGAGGGCCAGGAAGCAGGCAAGTGAGAAACCAGGAATTTCCCCAGTCTGGACTCCTCAGAAAGCAGCCAGGACAGAGAAAGTTACTGGCTTACTCCCTCATCTAAACTTCCCTGAGAGCAACTTTAAACTCCCGGGTCCATACTACAAATGGCAGCAAAGGCTAGTCAGAATTCATCACCAGCCAGGCTGCCCATTTTCCAGCTACAGCGCCTGCCTCTTTATCTCTATCTTCAAGAAACAATAATAAGCAAACCCAGGCACCTCTGGGAACAGCCTCTGGCCTCCTGCCCTGCCCTGTGTAACCAGCCTGTCCTCACACCCACGAGGGAGGAGGAGACGGCACTGGTTAACCCTCTGGTCTACCAGGCCCTGTTCCCGGGGTTGCGGCAAGGAGACAAACTGTTGCTCAAGAAAATTCTCCAGAAAACCCTTGGCACCAGGAGGCAGCTCCAGGCAGCTCCTGCCCAACGCTAAGCCAGGGGCTTCCAGAAGCAGCTTTCCCTTCCCTTCTAAATCAGTAAGGGTTGAGCCCTACTCTCCCGTGCCCTGGGCTGTCCACCCAGGGGGCTCCAAATGGCCATGGCAGAGAAGGAAGAAAAAGGCTGGCCGAGCAGTGCCCTCACCCTGCCAGCCCAGCCGCCAGCTTCTTGGAGGACCTCTGAGAGAACATTTGTTTGGGCTGCCAAGTTAAATCTTCCTCCCTCATGTCAGGGCACTGGAAAAGCAGTCGGGGGGAGGAGAAGGGGGAGAGCGGGGGAAGAAGCAGCAGGAGGGGAGGCAGGCGGGCAGACTTTCAGAGCCCCAGTTACTCCAGCACTGCCTGCCCAGGAGCTTGCGGCTCCCAGGCAGCCAGCCGGGGTTCTGGACACCCAAGCAGGGGCCCGGCCGCCAGCCCTCCGGGGTCAGGCGCCGGGTGCCAGGCGCCCTGGGTCCTCGCCCGCGGGAGGCCCTCCCTCAGTGCCCTGCCGGAGGAGCGGAGCGAGGTGGGAAGGGAAGGCAAGGGAGGAAAAAGTTTGTGGTAGGTAGAGGGGTCGGGCTGGGCGGCCCTGCCGTCCAGTTGTCCGCCGGGCAGGGGTGGGGGTCCCCTGCCGGGCAGCCCTGGCGCGCCCCCGCCAGCCCGCCCTCCGGCTCGGGTTGTTTACATTCCTGGAGTGTCTTTTAAACCCGGGGCTGAGGCCGGCTCCCGGCCTTCTCCGGCGGCTCCGGGGCAGTCTCCCGTGAAAATCTGCTGGCGCACAATGGCCGGGAAGGCGGCTGCCCCTTGCCCGCGCCCCCCGCTGCTCCGGGGCGGGGAGCCTGCCCTCCGCACCGCGCCCTCTCCGCGCCCGGCTGGCTTCCTAGACAGATGTCCCTGGCGAGGGGGCGACGCGAGCCCGCTGCCCGCGCCCTAGACGCCGAGGCCGCGCTCCCCACTGTTTTCCCCCAGCCTAGACGCCAGGAATGTGAATCAAGCTTCCAGAGCCCGCCCCCCACCCCAGCTCCAGCTCCAGCCCCAGCCCCAGCCCCGGCCCGGCCCCCCAACCTCCGCCCCGGCCGGCCTCCCACTCCCCCGGGGCCGCCGCCGCCGGAGACGGAGAGGAAGAAAGAACACGGGGAAATTACTTTCGTATTTGCAACGCGCGCGCGCACACACGCTCATCTTCCCCCTGGGCTCCCTCCTGGTCGGGGGCAGCCCCATCCAGGCTTTGGCCTGAAGGCTCCCGGGTTTCTAAAGATCTACTGAAAGACCCTTCACACACCCCTTGGCGTTCCCCGCTAGTACGGTGCACCGCGTCTCCCCGGGCAATTCGCACACAAACAACTTAACCGCGCCCCCCACTCCCATTTACAAAAGTGTGTTTCCCCTGAAATTCAGATGCACAACTTAATACCACCACCCCCTTGCCGCCCCGAAATCCGGCGGCTTCCCGGGCGGCTCTCCTACACACAGGCGCACAACTTCGCGTCTTTCCAAAGGAAAGGAGGGAGACCGAGGGGATCCTACCCCGGTCCTTCTCTCCCTCCCTTCCCGAATCCTGGTCTTGCCCGGCCCCCGGGTGTACGGAACCAGGGTTGCAGGCGCGCCGGCAGGAGGCGGGCACCAGGTCCGCGCGCGCACAACTGCACTCACGCCCCGCACACCCGAAGAGCCCCGAACCCCGCGCGCAGACCAAGCCGGCTCCGCGCAGCCGGGCATTCCTCGGTCGCCTGGGCCTCGGCCCCAGGTCGCCAAGAAGAGCGCAGCGGAGCTCGGCCGCCGGGCGCTCGCCCGGCTCGCCAGGTCCCGGCGGACCCTAAAAGGGAAAAAGCTCCAGCACCCGGCGCTCCACGATCGCACCCCAGGAGTACACGGAGAGCGGGAGGAAGGCCTGGGGCCAGCGGACGCCCGGGTCTGGCCCCAAACTTACCCGGTGCTGCGAGCGCCGCTGCTGCCGCTGGAGGACGCGCCGCTGCCACAGCCACCGCTGCCCGGCAGGGCCGGCTCCGGCCGGGAGGAGCTGCGAGGGCGCCGAGATGGGCTCCGCGCCGGCTTCTGCTCCGCGCCGACCGGGGCTGGGGTCACCGCGCTGCGCCGGCGCTGCTCGCTTGCTCGGCCGCCCGGTCGCTGCCCACCGCCTGGCTGATCGCTCTCCCGGGCGCCCGCCGCCGCTCGCTTTTTTAATGTCCACAGACAGTGAAAAGGAACTCGGCGTTAGGGGGTGAGTAAGTGAATCAACTCGCCCGGAGCCGAGCAAGTTGAAGTGTCAGATTACATTGGCTATTCTATTTCCAAAGGGCCCCGCGCCGCCGGCCGGCCGCAAAAGCCGGTGCGGAACTGGGGGAGGAGGGAGGAGCGGAGCGCAGCGCCGCCGCCGCCGCCGCCGCCGCCAGCGCTCAGCTCGGCTTGCCTAGCGCTCTATGCGGTCTCGCCTTTCTGTCGGTCTCTTTTCGCCTCTTCTTCTCTCTCTTTCCTTTCCCCCCTTTTCTCCTTTTTTCCGAGCTTCTCGGTCTGGGCGCTCTCCAGGCTTTTTCCCCTGTAGGGCTCTGATAGGCTTCGTGCGTCACCCACTCCCCCTACTCCCACTCACTCACCCTCCTTCTCTCTTTTCCCTCCACTGCTCTCTGGACGCTCCCACCCACCCCCTCCCTAACTGCGACCTCACCTCCAGCTGCCCCAGCGAGTTTGGAGCAGGAGAGAAATGCTGAACCTAAGATGTGTTCACACTGGGAAGGAGGCTGAAATCACCAGTCTCACCGGAGTGTACCCCGCTCTGCTCTCACGCCCCCGACAGGAGTGCGCTCGGGGCTGCGAAAGCTGTCAGGTACCAGTACTAGGGCTGAGCGAGTTGCTAACGAGATTGCCAAAGCCTTCCGCTGGAGAAGGCTTTGGGGTTGCTCCTAAAGCCCGGGGAGGGCGAGTGGGGGAGCTGAGGACGCCAGCCCCCTCCCACCAAAGGCAATATTGGAGGAGGCTGGAGCGCCAGGTAGAAGCGGTGCGCAAGGTCTGTCCCTTCACTCTGTGCGGTCCAAAAGCGCTTGGATTCCCCCAAAGCCCCGCGGGGAACATCCCAGGCCCAAAGTGCGCGGGCGGTGGGCGGCGGGGCTGGGGGTGGGCGGGCGAGAAGGGAGCGGTGGCGCAGGATTCCGGCTTAGGGCTGTGCACTGTCCCAGGAGTCGGGGAGAATGATGGCATTCACAAGGTGTAGTATGATACAGCCGCTCGCGGGGGTCCCCAGGCAGACCCACCCTTGACAGCATCTAAGTGTGCACCCACTTCAGCTCACGTCCGCTGCCCCTCACACAGAAACTCCTACCCAAACGGCACACGTTTGCACCCACACTCAGTATTACTAACACGCTTCCATACGCACATGCACCCACACACACGTACACTTGCGCTCACAAATATGCCAGTGTATATGACAAGCGCGCACACACCACTGTACAAACACATACACTCAAAAAACAAAACATCTCCCTGTGCACTAAATCCTCACATTCAGGTACACATGCAAACACATCCTTGCACGTCGTCTTCCATAACCCTTCCCTTCAGCCCCCTACTCATGATCTGCGGTACCCTCAGTCCCAAATCATAATCAGCGCCCGCGCAGCCCGGGTTGGACACAAACACGCGCGCACGCGCGCACTCCCCTCCCCGCGCCAGCTGGGGAGGCCTCGGCCCGGCGCCGGCTTCGGGTTCCAGGTGTAGTGGCGGTTCCGCGCTCCGCGTTTTCCAATCCGCCGCGGTGTTGGAGGCGAGGCGAGGAAGGGAGCTGGAATAACAAAGGCAAGTTGGGGAGAGCGCAGGGGCGCAGCCCCGGCCGGGCCGCGGGGGAGCCTTGCTCGGCCGGGGCTTTAGAGGCTCTGCTGGGTCTCGGGCGCCGGGAGCCGGAGCCCGGGAGCCGGGATGGGGGTCGAGGGGCGGGGCCTCTGCGTGACGTCAAAGAACAATGACACCGCCGCTGGGGGCGGGGTGGGGGAGGCGGGCACCCGGAGAGAGCAGAGGCGGGGGTCTCCCCGGGGCCTGAGACTAGCGGAAGACGTACTGGCCCGGCTAGGGCCGCTGCCTGGCTGACGAGGCCCGCTTGCGAGAGCGGACGTGCCACGCAGATTCGAGGATGGCCCCAGGCCTCCTGAGCAGGGATCAGCGCGGACCCTGGGCCAACGAGGGAGCAGGCCGGAGTACCATCCCCCTCAACCCTCTTTTTAGAACATCCTTCAGAGGGCTTCTCTGACCTCGGCTTGAACTCCATCAGGGCCGGCGAGATCATTCCTTCCACCACCGGAGGGGAGAAGAGGCAAAATGAATTTGCCAGCCCTGAATTCATTCTCAAGGCTACGCTATTCTGACAACCAGCAAACTCAGCCTGGATTCCTGAGAGCTCAGAGGACTGCAGCGCAGGTCCACAGAGCTGGGGGTGGGAGGAGAAGGGAGAATGCCAGGAGCGTGCTTCATCTTCCCATGGGAAATTCTGCCGCCCTCTAGGAGCCTTTAGGTACCCCTTTCTGGGCCTTAGTCTTTCCACTTGTCACAGGGGCTGTTATCAGGCGGCTACTTTGCTTCTGCTCTCACACAGGTGTCAGCTGAGCAGCTCTGGGGATGGTGGATGGTCTGAAAACCTTTGAGACCTCTAGGGACACCAGGGAGGATGGTACCAGCACATTCCTGTGGGAGGGCACCCAAACCCCTCATCATCAAGGTAGCCTGGGTTCCTTAAGTTGGGAAATGGGAGTAAGCTGAGAAACCCTTGAAGGCCTGACCCCGTGCTGAAAGGTGCTGAAAAGGTGATTCACTTGATGAAAGGTGGCTGGAGCAACAGCTGCCTTCCTTCCACCACCCGTCTACCCTGCCTCCCCAAATCCATAGCATTGCAGCAGTCAGAAAGCCATCCCTACCCCAGGTCCAAAACCTTAGGACAGAGTTTCTGGGTGTTTAAGAACCTGAAGGGCAAGAATCAAGCCCCAGCTAAGAACTAGGCCAGTTCCTATTGCTTTGATGACCACCTTGGTCAGGTTATTCAGTCAGTTCTCTAAATATTTTGTCCAAATCTCTTAGCGAGTGACAAAGTATAGCTACTTCTAAAAACTGGGGGATGCAGGTGACCTGAGGGGTGACCACTCATGTTGAAAAGCCCTATCCAGAACTCCCCTTCCTCCTCCCCTTGCCAGTTCCTTTGCATCTGGAAACTAGGGAGTGACTGAAGAGGACAGAGGAGCCAAGCCCAGCACACAAAGCAGGCCCAGCTCTCTATAGCATGGAGCCAGGGGTAATCTCAGCTCTTCCCAGCTGGGCAAGCATGGCATTTCATGGCAGCAACTCTAAGAAATCTCACCTCAGCCTTGAGGTACCCTAGCCTTCTGAGCACCCTGGGTCCCAGTTCTCGAGACTCAGACACTTGCTGTCCCTATTCCAATCCTGAGAAATACTAAGGCATTGTTGGATCCATATGGGCTCTTGAAAAATGCTGTGACTTAGTATGTGTCTACTGCGTGCTGGGTATAATGCTGAGGGCCTCTGAGGCATGAGTTCATTGAATTCTCACATTGACTTGAGTTAGGTGCTATTAAACTGCACTGTGAGGGACTTGTCCAAAGGCAGCATGAATTGAACTCAGATCCTCATTAGCAAAGTTTCCTGCTGGTCTCTCAGTCCCAGCTCTACATCCTCATCCCTAGTCTCTCTGTGTGACCCTGGGGCAAGTAGCTAGCCCTCTCTGGGCCTCTGTAAACCAAGAGCAGGGTTTCATGATGGCAATTAGGCCTCTTTAGGGACTGTGTGTTCTGAACCCCCACCTTCATGGCCTTGGCCTCTGTGGGCCTAGAGGCCTGGGGGTGAGGCAGAGAGGATGGTGCTTTCACTTCCCAGCCGCTGGGAGCTGGAAGATGGATTCCACTCAGCCCATGCAGGCCCATAAATCACCTGGCTTCACAGGCAGCTTCAGCGGGCAGCAGGACCATGCAGGCTGCAGGCGGCTGGCCTGTGGGCGCCAGTGTGGGGCCCAGCCCACACCCACCTTCAGGACAGACTCAAGTGCTACTAATGTCCTCGCCCTCCACCCTCCAGGGATCCCCCAGCAGGAAAAGAAGGCCATTGCTTAGGCCTGGGTAAGGGGCGCCCGGGGCCCAGAGGAAGGCAGCGGCTTAGGTCTTATGTAAGGTGTCCTGACTGTGGTCCCCTTGAACAGGGGGCCCTCCATGGGCTGAGGGTGGGCAGGGGCCTGGCACCAGTGGGGATGAATTCCTGCCTCTCCAGGACTGCCTCCTCTGTCTCCACTCCTCACTCCCCCGTCCCTAGAAGGGAGCCAGAGGGCTGCAGGCGCTGGAGGAAAGTCACAGTTATTGAGTGCTTACTGTACACGGAACACTTGGGAAATAGTCTCTCATTACATCCTCTCCACAAGCCAGAAGGTGTAATTTGCCTCTGAAGAAAGAGACTCAGAGAGATTTAAGTGACCCGCCTCAGGACCTCACAGCTACTCAGTGGGTGAGGTCTGGGCTGCGCCTCTGGGTTGAGAATGGAGACTTGTCTTCATCTCCTCACCAGGCCCAGGCTCTGGTGCAGACAGGTTGACCTGCCGGGTGCTTCGAGGTGGAGTAAAGACTCTGCTCACCAGGCCATCATGTGGCCCTGTGGGGGTGGTAGAGTACTGGGGAGGACCTTTGGTCTTCACACCTTGGTTGGATCCAGGAGGCATTTGGACCCTGCCCAGCTCTGTGCCTCTAAGGGTGGGTGGTGGTCAGGTCTGGCAGAGCACAGACATGCACAGAAGGCTCCTCTGGCCTGCCTCCTTTCTGTATTCCAATCAGATGCCCACTCCATTCTCTGAGGCCCTGCCTTCCCAGCCTCCAGACCCTGAATCTCCCAGGCCCTTCTGCAAGGCTTGTTATCTTCTCAGTTGCCGTCACGATATTCTGCCCCGTGGTCCCAGTTCCTCCACCATCCACTTCATCCCATCGGGGTCTCAGGGAATAAGCGGAGAGCCCCCCTCAGGAGCTGGGACATCCAGCCCAGCCCAACCCACGCACCCAACCTGCTGCCCAACTTAGTTGGTGACTTGAGCGCTTCACAGACTCCGTGCCTCTGTTTCCCCATCTGTGTGGCACACGGGGAACGTCCAGTGGTACTTTTGCCTTGGAGCGTCCTGCAACTCTGTAGGTCTGAGCCTTCTACTTTAGGGTTTGGGGTGGCTGGGGGTGAGGTGCCTGCCTTGGGGAGTGCGCTCAGTAGCCCCTTTGGCCTGGTGGGGACAAGAAAATTTCTGTATGTGGAAGGAGCTGTCCAGGACTGTGAACAGGTAACAGCCTTCACACCTCTTTTCACGAGTTACCTCTCAGCCTTGCAGTGCCCCTTCTATGGGTGACTAAACTGAGCCTCAGATGGAGGCAGTGGTTTTCCCATAGCCACACAGCTGGAAAGTGTCAGAGCTGGAACAGGAACTGGGTCTCCTAATTTTTCACTTGTTCCGGTACTCCCAGAGTGGGTGATGGAGGAGCTCATGCGTCCTGCACTGTATCGGAACTCTGGGACAAGCGACCGGAGGAAGGTCAAACCTCCTACCTCCTTCCTGACAGCTCCAGTGCCCTGAGGGGGCCTCCTTTCTGGCACTGGAAGGGGTAGGGAAAGATCTCAGAGCCTCAACATCTGCCCTGCTCACCTGGCTAGGAAGTTGCCTGGCCTCTCATATCCCTTGCTCTGACTCTGTCTTATAGCCATGCTGGGTGGCTCCCAGAATTTTCTGTATTATACGCATACTCTCCTTCTCCTCTGCCTGCCTCCTGGGACACACCCTCCGAGCCTTTCAGGCTACATCTACAGCCACCTGCTGGGAAGCTTCTTCAGATAACTCTGGCAGATCTGCTATGTAGCTGGTCTCACCCCCTATATGCTTCTGTGCCCATAGCATTATCATCATTATAGAAACGACTTGGTAAGTTGTTACTAGGTGTCAGGCACTGTGTATAAACTCCTCTAGTCCTCACGTGAACTGATTATTAGTATTCATGTCTCCATTCTACAGATGAGGAGACTGAGGCACAGCGTTTCATTTGCCTGGTGTGACACTTCACTAATCAGGGAGGTTATCTGGTGTGAACCCATGTCCCTCCCTGGGGACTGTAGGCTGTGAGATGACTCACTGGTTTATCCTAGCACCCAATTTGCTGCTGAAAACTGATGGGCGATCAAGTGTCTCAGGAGATGCAAGGGGCACACGAGGATGAACCAGACCCAACCTTTGGGAGCTCACAGGCTATAAGGAAAGACTGCCTGTTCCAAATGCCTCTCTCATAGTTTGGGAGAAAGAGACTAATGGGCACCGCGTGAGGCCTGGTGAGCAGGCTTTGTTGGAGGTCTTGGGGAGACCATGGACCAGACTGATGCGTGGACCTGCCCAAGGTCACACGGCAAGTTTGAGGCAGCAGCCGGGTTGAGACCCTGGGCTGCCAGCCTGACGTGCCTTCTTGCACCTTGCAGCCAGCTGTAAGGTCCCTGCGTCTGTGCTTTTCAAGGACACATGGTCCCAGACGCCTCCACGATGCTGAGCTGTTCAGTGAGTGGCTCTGGTCCTTCTCTCCCCTCTATTAAAATTTTTTTAAAAAAAGAAAGAAAGAAAGAAAGAAATCCAGGCATTGTTCCTGACTGCAGCTGGTGCCAACTAGAATCCCGCAGAACAGAATGGAGCCGAGAGCGAGCCTGCCGCCCAGGGGCCAGGCTGCTGACACAGGGCCTTTCTCTTCTGCTTCCCACCGGGGGCCCAGGCTCACGCTCTGCGGGCACCCTCTCCACCTGCCTCCCTGGCCCCAGCGCTGAGCCTCCCACTGCCCTCTTGCTCTTTGTGAAAATCCGATGCCACTTGGGAGGGCCGTAGGGGCACTGCCACCTCCTGCCTGCTTTCCTCACCCCCACCAACCGTCCCCACCCCCTGCCCCACACAGCTTGGGCTGAGCCAGGCCTCCCTCCCTGCCAGCCCGGCCCCTACCCTCCTACCAGGAGGGGCCTGCGGATGCCTGTGTGGGAGACTCACAGAAATCTTTCCTCCATGGAATCATTTGGAACACTGGTTTGATTTCAGAACATGCCAGGGGTTTCCATCCCACCCTCGACATGATTTCTCAGGTACCAACCCTCGGCTCGCCCACTGAGGCAGTCGGGAAGGCCTGAGGTCCGGGCGACAAAACGGCGCTGCAGAGATGCACGTGCTTTAAACTCACTGATGCTCCCGTTCCCCCTGCTCAAGAGACTAGCTAGGTCTTAGGCGAAATAGCCTTCTCCAAATTTCCCCTTAATCTTCATTCCATCCACCCTCACTTGCCCCTTTAGAACTTTGAGCTCCCCTTTGCAACCTCACATCCCACCCCCTACCATGAGCTGGTCTGGCGCAGGTTTCCCCAGATGCCACCTGTGAGAGAGTGGCAACCTGGCCACTACCCAGTGTCCACTGTCTCAGTGGCCCTGGGCTTGACCCGGCTAGCAAAACTAGCTTCCCACTCTCCCACCTGCCTTGAGTGGGTACGGGACTTGACAGTCTGTAAAGAGCATTTTCTTTCTTGCCTGAATGCCACAGCAGCCTCAGGAGGCAAGCAGAGGTTGTGCAACCCACCCAGCAGAGGAGCAAACCGAGGCTTCAGGAGGCCTGGTGGTTAGGTCAAGGTCATACAGGAAGGGGCAGACCCTTCCTTTCGTCTGTTGGTTCCATGTCACCAAGCAAGGGTGGGGACCCGAGTGGTAATGGCCTCAGACAATAGTATTCCCAGCTGTCTAAATGCTGCCAGGAGGAAGACTCTCAGACATATTGATGCTTTTAACAAATATTTATTGAATACCCGCTAAGTGCCTGGCACAAAACTAGGCACTGGAAATCCATCAGTGGCAAGATAGGTGTGATCTGTGCTGTCACAGAGCTTATATTTTGGTGGAGGAGAAAGACCCCATACAAACCACAAGAAGCCGTTCTGTCTCCTTTGCCCACTGGCCCAGCCCGTGTGCCCTGGAAGGCGCTCTGGCCGGGAGGTTGCAGACGTGGGTTCTGGTCCCATTGTTGCCACAGACTCCCTGTGTGATGCTGGACAGGACTTTCCATCTGTGAAATCTGCAAGCTTGTGGCTCCTCGTGCCCTACTCCCAGCCTCTGAGTCAAGTGGTTAATAATTTCCTGGCATGAATAATTACCCTGATTAAGTTTTTTTTTTTTTTCCTTAAACCTGACTTTTCATAGGCTCTGGAGCCAAAAATAAGGACTTTTGATATCATCCAATCCAAGTCTCCTCACTAAGGATGAACCCATTGGCCTCATTTCTCCCCAGGCAGTAACTGTCTCTGCTTGCATCCTTCTGAAAACAGGAGCTTGCTCCTTACATAGCAGACAGTGCCCCGTGGTGCGCTGGTAAATGTTTAACAGCTGGCTCTCCAAGGTAGGGAAAACCGGATTTGTAGTATTTGCCGATTTCCCAGGGTATAAAATACTCCCCACCATGGACAATTTTAAGCTGCCTTAATATCAACCAGGTCAGGCAGTTCCTGAAAATTTTAACAATTGGCTCCTGTGAGCCAGTCAGAACCGGCTCCAACACACCACTGCCCGGCACCCCCCCCCGCCCCCAACAGAGAAGTCCTGTCCAGCTTTACTTGCTGGAAGTTCTTCCTGTTATTGAGCAAAACATCTAATTGTCAGGAACTCCAGCCTGGAAATGCTGAGCTACTTCTCTGGGGTGTCATAGAACAAGGGGTCCTTTGGTCCCCTGAAGCCCTTCAGAGAATTGGAGGAATTGACCCTGTCTCCCAGTGAGAGGGCTAGTTCCTGAGCCAAAAGGGGTCAGGGTATATCCACTCTCCCTCTCAGCCTCCCTCCCTTCTCCCATCCTCTGTTCCTCCCTTCTGTCTCCCCTCCACCTTTCCCTTCCTCCTTCCATCCCTTTCCCTTCCTTCCTCCCCACTTTCCCTTTTTCAATGACACGACAGGATCTGCACCAGGTGCCCAGGGACCTATGTCTGCTCATACTGCCCACCCCTTTGGAAAGTCTTGCTGTTCAGCCTGTCCACCTTGGAGGCTCCACTCAGATGCCACCCACTCTCAGAAGCCTGCCCTGACCTCCACCCCTTCCCTTCCCTCCCAGAGCCCCGCCCTCCCAGAGCCTTTATCAGCCCCTGTTTGGCACTTATCACTTTCTACCTTGGATTACAGCTATTTGTGTACACAGCTTATCTCGCTGCCAGACTGAGAGGCAGCGCGGGCTTGTTGAAAGAGCTTGGACTTTGGAGCCATACGACCTGGCCCTGAATCCCAGCCCTGCCGCTTAAGGCTGTGAGCCTTTGGGAGCTTATACCACCTCTTGGAGCCTCAGTTTCCTATGAGTAAAGTGGGCTGATGATAACTACTAAGGTGGTTTGACCATTAAATGAGCTTAGAAATGTAAACCTCCTTTCCTGTTTCTGTCTGGACTGTCATCCTTTTTGGGACAAAGGTTGTGTCCAGTGTCTCTTTGTATTACCCTGATTATAACAATAACCGCGTAATAACAACAATGGCAACTTAGTGGCTTTGGAACTATACTTATTATTCCTGTTAATAGATCTGAGGCCCAGAGAGGCCAGATAAAAGCCCAAAGTCACACAGCTAGTAAGTGGGAAAGTTGAGATTTGAATCCAGGAACATCTGCCCCACAGCCTTTGCTGTTAATGCTACATCACATGTTCACAGTCCAAGGGCCCAAAGGGGCTTCTAGAGTGATGTGGGAGGATGTGAACCCACAGTTCATCACAGCCTGTGGACATCTTTGTCCTGACCTGTGGGGTGGGAGTGGGTGTGTATAGAGATGCTCCTGGTCTGCCCTCTAGGACCTCCCAACAGGTAAGTGGTTAGTGCTGCTGAGAGGAATGTCTCTAGGTCCCTGGGGGAAGAAGACCAAGAGGCCACTAATGGACAAGACAATCAGAAACGGCTTCATGGAAGAGGTGGCCTTTGCCTTGGGCCTTGACAGATGAAGAAGACTTGGCCAGGATGGACAAGACCGATCAGCAGGAGCGAAAGTGCAGAGATGGGAGAGGCGAGGAGGATTCGTTTAGGTGTCAGGCTAGACATTTCCTTCATTCTTGAGGGTGGGATGGAGAAGATGAGGTGGACGTCAGGGAAGGGGATGTCTTTGCCCAGTCTGTGTTCAGGAACAGTCGAGGGAATTGTTTTAGGGGCTTTCGCCAGCACAGACCCTGAAGAGCTGAGAGCCGATTGGGCTGCTCTAGGGGCCAGGCTGGCATTTTATTTCTCTGTAATCTACTCGGAGACTCCTGAGTCCAGCTCTGCTTCCTGCTCCCGTCCATCCATTTCTGAGGCTCAGTTTTACCACCTGCAAAATGGGTGTGAAGAATGGACCTTTTGAGCCAGTTGAAGGATGAAACAGGCCTGGTGGGAGGGATGTGCTTCACACTCCTGGGGCAGAATGTGGGTGGGAGGTGCAGGAGTGGGGGAGATGAGAAGTTAGAAGGGGAGGGGGCAGGAGGAGCTCTGTGGGAATGGCCAGTGAGCCAAGCCTGCCAAGTTGGCCGTGGCTGTGCCTCGTGATTCCTCCAACACTGCATGCTCCATTTTCCCAGCACTGCCAGAGGCTGCCCAGCTCTGCTGGCTTAGAAGCAACCTTCCTTCCAGGCTTCAGCGAGGACAGCTCCTGGCAGGCTCTGGGCTGACCCTGTTCGTCTGGCCAGCCTGGTTCAACCCCACCGTGCCCCCTCCAGGTAGCACTAATTGTACCGACACATCCCTGAGGGCATTCATTGTGTGCCCGGGGCCGTTTTAACTGCTTCCGTTCTATCAACTAATTGAATTCTAACACGCACACTATGATTACCCATGTTTTAAGTAAGGAAACCGAGGCCCAGAAAGGTTAACCTAGGTGGTCCCACGACAGTTCCCTGGTAGGACAGGTAAAGCCTGAGGAAAGCAGACAGCCCATGGAACCTAGAGGCAGGGCCTGTGAGATTGCCACTGGACACCGTCTAGCTGTTTCCCCGGCGAGAAATACTCCAATTCGAGTCCCCTCACTTTTCATTTCTGTTCATTTCAAAGTTCTCAGGCTCCTCTGTGCACGCGTATACCCATGGATCTGCACCTTTACACCTTGGTCACCCAGATTCACGTGGATATCCACACAGGAGGCTCGCCATCTCAGCATCGTAGATGCACGCGCGCGCACACACACACACACACACACACACACACTCGCTTTTATGTCCTTAACACAGTGGGGTCTGTGAACTCACATGGCACTCCCCTTTCCCCAAGTCCAACCTCTGAGGATGCCCCTCTGGCCCAGGCATCTGAATTCTTGTCTGTTCAAACCACTGACTCCAGACGTGCGCACAGAGCATCTCCTTTTCCACTGCAGGTCCCGCCCAAATCATTGCCCCTGCTCGGCTTCTTCTGTGAGAACTGGCCTGGGGTGTGCTAGGGGCTTGGGGGTGGATGGTTACCCTTCCCCCAACTCCACAGGCTGCTGGAGAAACAGTAGGAAGAGGAGAATGAATTAATCCTGGCCTCCCCTCCCCGGGCTCTCTGTGATGCTAATTCCCTCCGCCTTGATCCAGCCCAGGCCCCTAACTCTGAGCGGGAGCTGGCGCTGGGCTGGCCTGAGATTAGGGCTGCCTGGGTGAAGCTCGGGCATATCCCCCTCGAGGCAGACGGGTTTCTCCTCTGGGGAGGGGTCTTGGGGATTAGCTCTCTGGTTACTGACCCTGGTGTTCACAATGCACTCTCCTTCGCCAGAGCTTTCTCATTTTCTCTCCTCTCTGAGAGGGCCCTGGGTTTCCCATTTTACACAGGAGCAGAGTGAGGCCTGGGGTGAAAGGCCTCCTGAGGCTCCTGGGCCAGGGAATGGTGGGTCCAGACCCAGAGCGCAGGTCTTCCAATCTCCTGTTTCCACAGAGGGTCCTCGTTTATTCTGGTGATTGAAAAACAAAAGCAAGAAACCCTTGCTTTATGGAGTACTATCTGCTAAAGAATCCGTCTGCAATGCAGCAGACTCCAATTCGATTCCTGGGTTGGGAAGATCCCTTGGAGGAGGGTATGGCGAGCCAGTTCAGTATTCTTGCCTGGAGAGTCCCCATGGACAGAGGAGCCCAGAGAGCTACAGTCCATGGGGTCGCAAAGAGTCGAATAGACCTGAGTGGCTGAGGTCAGCACAGTGCATGCCAGGAACTGTGTCTTCAGCATCATTCTGCCCACTCTTCGTGGCAGCTTTGTCATAGGCCCACTCCCAGGCAAGGAAACTGCTGCCTGCCGTTGGGCTGCAGGGATAACATCTGGGTTCAGACCCAGGACTGAGCCGAGCAGTTCCCACATGGTACAGAGAGGACACTGAGGCTCAGAGGGGAAGGTTGAAGCCCATAGAGGTAGTTGGCCAGGCATTTGTCGTCTTCCTTCCGAGCTGCACCTGGAATGACTGGAATCTTCTATGGACTTAGTGGAACTGGGACAGGAGTCCAGCCCCTATACTGCCCTAAGCTGGGGAGAGGGCATCTGTGAGGATGCCAAGCTCAGGTAATCATGCAGAGACATCTCAGCCAACCTGGCCTTGGAACAACCTCATAAACGTGAGCATAAACACAATTAAACCTTTTATTACATTATATTTCGTACATAGACTATTTGTAAGTCATGAAGCAGATTAAATGAACGCTCATAACCCCTGCACTTAAGAACTGGAGCATTAGGGACATCGGTGAAATCCGCCCTGCCCAGTCCCTTGTTTTCCAGAGAGAAGCTGCCTGACGTTCGTTCACTGTTCCCTTCCTTTCTCTAACACAAGCACACATGAGGGATCCTGGGCTAACTGTACTTTGGAGACATTGAATTATATGCTGCAGTTCCCTGGGAAGTGACTTTTTAAAGGGCAAGAGGGGAGTTCTGAGGGCCAACTCACACCCCATACGTTAGGGGTGTGACAGGAGCTGTCTCCAGTACCAGTCCCCTACTCAGGGTCTCTCTGCAGTGTGGTACCCTGTTTTGCTCTCCCTCCTGGGAGTGCTCTGAAAAGGACACTTCTTGCTGGTACAGCCAGCAGAAGCGGGGTGGGTACCCGGGCAGCTGTGCATTGCCTGAATAAGGGCATTGCCTGAATAAGGGCATTGCCTAAGCTGTTCCCTCCATCCATCCATTCTGCTGAGGAAGCCCAGCTTCTTCTAGGTCCTGCTCCAAGGTTCTGTCTGCTGGGAGATGTTCCCTGTGACCCCCATCCCTTCACCCTTTCCAGCAGAGCTGAATGTGCCCTGCTCTACCCTGCCAGAGCCCGTGGGCACTCCTCTGTCAGCTCCTATCCCAAGGCAGATGTTCTAGGAGCTCCCAACAGCAGCCTCCATTCCCAGACCCCAGGCACAGCTGGTTTCAGACTCAGGCAGAGGTTCCCAGAGTGACCAAGAAGGAATCTGGGTGAAGATGACAGCAGATGGATTTCGCCGTTGGACCCCGTGGACCTGGGCCGCCAAAGTCTTAGCTTGTTTGCTCCAAGACCCGTCTTAATGGGGGATTTGAAGGCAAGGCAGGGAGGAGAGGCTTGGGGATATTGTTTACCTGTTTATCCGTCTGCTGTGTGTACAAGTCACATGTGCAGACCAGTGGGTACATAACTGAGTGTCTCCACTCCGATAGTTACATGTGTGGTCACAGGAACGCACAAGTTCACACACGTGCCTGTGCGCACGTGCACGCACATGGCCTCAAGGCCACAGGTGTATGGCGCAGGCAGGGCACTTCCTTTTCCTGCTTTTAGCTACCCTTCCTGCTGCTGTTAAGTCACTTCGGTCGTGTCCGACTCTGTGCGACCCCATAGACGGCAGCCCACCAAGCTCCCTAGTCCTTGGGATTCTCCAGGCAAGAACACTAGAGTGGGTTGCCATTTCCTTCTCCAATGCATGAAAGTGAAAAGTGAAAGTGAAGTCGCTCAGTCATGTCCCATTCTTCGAGACCCCATGGACTGCAGCCCACCAGGTTCCTCTGTCCATGGGATTTTCCAGGCAAGAGTACTGGAGTGGGGTGCCATTGCCTTCTCCTCCCCTCCTAGACAAGCCTATCTTTTCTCTGAGCATCACACACTCACATTTATGGAGTGCCTGCTATGTGCAAGACCTGAGGGGCTGGCCAGAGCAGAGTAGGGGGCAGCGGGTCCCCTGAGGGACAGGAATGGCAGAGGAGTTGCACCATCTCCTGGTCCTGCTATCTCCCCCATGCACTGGCCCTAAAGCCGGGTGCCACTGCCTCCACTTCCTTTAAGCAGACCCTGGGGATCAGAGACCAGAAAGAGGCACCAATGGAAACGGGGGATGTGACTAAATGCTCTGTGGTCAGTTCCCCGTCTTGGGAGCTGGATGGTACAGGGGTTCTGGTTTGCCAGAAACCCCTATTTCCAAGGGAAACTTTGATTGGGAGAGGCCGCCCGGAATCTTCCCAATCACCCGCAACCACAACCGGTGGAGAGCACACTTTTGGGCAATATTTCCTGAGTGTCCTGTAGGAGGGCGCCATAACTGTTAGCAGCAGCAAGGACCGAGGGCAACTCTGACCTGAGTCGAGTCTGAACTGGGGACTGGGCACTGTCCCCAGTCCAGTAGTTACATGCACATGCATACATGTGCACACACAAACACACGGATGCACGCCCACACACATGCACGATCAGAGAGGCCATGGGAGTTGCCTAAGGTCATACATAGCCAGTGCTGGCCCTCTGCCTCCCGGCCGCGTTTGCTCCTTTAACTCAGGCTACCCTAAAGGAGACCTCTGCTGCCCAGGGTCCAGTTTGCCTCCCTCTGAGAATTAGGGCCCTGTGACTGAGGGCGAGAATCTTAGGGGTGGTTGGGTGCAGCCTCTGGAGCACTGTTGGCTTGTGTTTCAGGTAACAGGGACATGGGTTACGCAGCATGAATGTGGGGGTGAGGAAGGAAACATCCCTGTCTGTCTTCTCCCCAGCGCCCAAATGCAACCCGGAAGGCCATGGACGAAAGCCTCTTTTCTGTGATGAGGATGGCCTATAGCCTGGCAATCAGTTAGGAGCTGGCTCGGATTCTGATGGCTCTGTCCACTCTGAGGATTCCTCGTCCTAGCTGCAGGGTTGTGCGCCAGCCGCCTCACCTGGCAGGAGCTAAGTCCTGAACCTGTATCAAGAGGAGGAACACAGTCATTTCTCGGTATTCGGAGATTGTGGCCCAGGCCAGTGCCCAGGTTATAGCAGTCAGGTATCAGCGCTTGTTCTTGGAAGTGGCCCTGCAAGGCCAGGCTTCTCTGTGTCCAGGCTGCCTAATCCATAGGACTTGTTCTTGCCTCCAGGCCTCTGGAGAGCGAAGTTCTGTCTCAGTGCCACCTCACAGCTGGGCGAACTTGCGTGTGTCACCTGTCTCCTCTGGTCTCTCCATCCGCAGCCCCAGGTGAGCATATCAGTTTGAGGAGCAAGGTAATTGGAGGGGAAGGCCGCAAGAGCCCGTGCTGGGGATGCTGGGGAGTAGGGAACATGTATGTGCCTGTTGCCCCTTGGAGGGACCTCTTCTTTCTGGCGCCCAGCTGGGCTGAGAGCTACACATCCCTTACAGAGGTGAGAGTGTGTTCATCTGGGGACCCTCTCTGAGTCCTGAACTACCAGGTTGGAGAGCTGTCCCTTGGGGAGTCCTCAGACTGCCCTTTTGAAGCTGCAAAGGCAGCCTGGATTCAAAGCGTCTCTCCAGGCCCTTAATTACCCTTCTTCACCCATAGGTGGAATTTCCACTCAAAGAGCTAAAGAAAGGCATCCGCGCCGCCCCTGGGGACTGGGTTTCCCTGCTGCTTTTGTGTGACAGCCGCCAGCGCGGCAGTGGTGCACAGCTCGGGTTTCTGATTTTAATGATTTCCTGAATTCATTCTGTTTGCTACCTCAGGGAAAGGAGGAGAGGTGATCCTCTTGAAAATTCACATAATTGCTTTTATTTGATTTTTATTAAAATGTATTCAGGAATAATGTGATTGCCCCCTTTATTACGTTGTTCATCAATCTAGCATGGGGAAGCCGCCTGGAGAAAGAGCTAGGTATAGGAGCCTGATGTGCAGTGGGAGCGGACCCAACCCACACTGGCCGAGGGGCACTCAGGGAGCCCAGCCCCCGGCTGCTCCCAACCGGGAAAGTGGGGTGATGACCCTGCTGAGCCTGCCACGTGGCGAGCTGGAGGCGTGGGAGCCAGCGCTGTGCCTGGAGTGCTGAGCGGGCTCTAGCGGCCCCTCCCCTCCCCACCCCACCCCTTCTCGTCGGTGCCTCCCCCTCCCAACTCTGAGTCCCCAGAAACTGAGAGCCACAGGGGTCTGCCCTCCCCACATCCCTTGCCCCCACACTTCCTCTTGGCTCCCCCAGTTGCCTGCACCTTTATCATAGCCTCCTTGCTGGTCTCACTGGCTCCAGACTCAAGGCCCTCAGGCCAGCTTCCCACCGCCCATAATCACACCACTCCTCTGCTCAGGACTCTTGGTGGCTCCCTAAGGCCCCTTTCCTGCCAAGGCCTTTTGCTTTGGGGCCTTCACCTGCACCATCAGATCCCTGGATCTCCTGTTGGAGGAGGATGCTGTGCTTTATACTGGGCAAGTCCCTGCCTCTCTGAGCCTCAGTTGATGGATTAAGGAAATGGGAGCACAGAGACCTTTGGGCGAGGGTCACTGAGACTACAGAGTGAACCAGGGGCCATGTCACTCACATAGTGGGCGGGACAGGGCGCAGAATCATGTGACTTGACCTGCTGAGAGGTCAGAAGAGCTTAGCAAGTGCTTGAGGAGAGAGGAAGGGGTGGATTCAGCCGTGAACCCCACCGAGGCCCCAGATCAACCGAGGCGGCCAGCGGGACGGCGACAGCATTGACTCTTAGCTCTCCTGCCCTCATGCCCTGCGCGGCCCTTCCCTCCTCCCAGTGGAGAATTCTGGATGGGACTGGGCCTAGCTTTCAGCCCAGCAGGTAACAGTGTGCCCCCCCCCGCCCCCACCTGCCTCTCGCTGCCCTTCTTGGGGGTAGAGTTTGTGGTTTCCAGAGGAGGGTCAGAAATGCATTTACTGGCTTCTTGGAAGCCCACTCACCCCTGAGCTCGGCACATGCGCCAAACACCCATCCTCCCGACACTGCCTTGTTGCCCTCTTTTAGCAGATCAGGTATCTGAAGCTCAGAGAGAGCTCAACAAGTGACTTGTTCAGGGCAGCCTAGCTACAAAGTATGAGGGCTCTTGGGCATGGGAAACTGGGATGGACTAATGCCATCCCTGAAACTGTTGGTGAGACGCTTTGAGAGACTGGGTTTGACAGGTGGGCAAGGCCAGGTGGAGCCACCCTGTGCCCTGGGGTTTGAGTGGGTGCTGTCTCTGCACAGCCTTCAGTCTTTCCTGGGAGAATCTGCCTCTGCTGGGGTGGGCAGCACAGGGAGTCAGGAAAGCTTGGGGATGTGGGTATATGCATTTAGAGCCCCACTGGGTGCTTTTAATTTCTGTGGAAAGCCCATCTTCACTTAAAAAAAAAATCTTTGTGGTCTGTTATTTTTTTTAAGTGTTTGTTTTTTTCATGCAAATCACTTGGCAGCGGATGCAGTAGGGGGATTCAGAGAGTGCACGCAGTACATTCAGAAATTCAATTGCAGGGCTCTTGAGGGCCAGCTGGGGCCCGACTGTCTGACCAGCACCCAATACAGGGCGTGGCACACTGCTTACTCCCCTGTCTGGCCTCTCAGCCTGGGTGAAGCTGTTCCCTCTGTGAAGCCCAGGTCACGCCAAGCCTGCCAGATGTGCTTGCCCTCCGGTTCCTGATACCTGCTCCCTCCGCCTGTCTATCCTGGGGCCACCTGGGTTTCTCCGGGGACAGCCTCATATCCCGTCTTCTCAAACAGTCTGTGAGTTTCTCCAAGAGGACAGGCCCAATCCTCAGGCTTTGGGAAGGCCATGCAGGGAGCTGGGAGAGTCCTCTAGTCTCAGCAGAGGAAGTCCCAGCCCAGAGGGGGCAAAGGGGACCAACATTTTCCCCAGGACCAAAGGGTCTCCTGGGATGCAGACTTTCAGTGCTAAACTGGGACATCTCCATCATGCCACCTAGGGCTACTTGCTCACGGGCCTGTGGCAAGCCCACAGCCCTGAACCTCCTGATTCTCAGGCTGACTCCATGTCCTAATGCTGTCCTGTAGACAGTCAGCACCTTCTTTTGGCGAAACACTGAACCCCTTGGGTCCCAAGAGACTGGCCCCAGGCCAGGGATGCATGCCTACAAAGGGACCACCAACCTTTGAGCCTCTGGCTGGTTCCTGCATCCAGGGTCAGGGCCTGCCCCAAGGCAGGGGAGGATGCTTGAGCTTTGTAATCCTGTGGCCCGAGTGCAGGTGGGGCTGAGTGCTGCCTTGGGGGATCTCAGACGCCCACCCCCAGCTCCCCGGTTGCAGGGGCTGAGGAGGGGCTGAGCCTTCCCCCCTGCTCCCCAGCCCGAGCGGAGGAGCTCCTTATCAGATCTGTTTCCTCCTCTTTGCTGCCTTGGTCTGGCCTCCGCCCCCGGTAGCTCTTTCCTCTCTGAAGCTCCTTTTCTTGTCACCAACACGCAGCCTACAGAGATGTTGGTTTCTGTTGCTTTTTAAAAAATGTTTCCTTTTGCGAGGGCGGTGAGGGGGTTGTTTATTGGGCCTGCAAAGCCTCCCTGTGGGCTGTGGCTGTGAGTGGGTTTGGGGCCAAAGCTGTACCCCCAGCCCAGAGCCTCTGAATCCAGTGCAGAGGCAGTGTGGAATAGATACCTGCTGCTCACCCAGCTCTAGGCCGGCTCGGCAGCACCTACCTTGTGTTCACACTCCCTCAAGAACCTGTGCCTTGTAGGGAGCTTTATTCTCCATTTCCCACAGGAGGTGGCTGAGCCCCAGATCGCCGGATTCATGGTCTGGGCTCTGCCCACCACACTGGTCTGCCTTCAGAGTTCCCCATTAGACCTCTTCCTCCCTTCCCTGCCTTTCCCCAAGCACACAGGGCCCAGGCTCTCCCCAGCCGAGGGACACAGCTTCCTGAAGCTTCCTTTCTGGCATCGTGACCCCTCTGTAGGTAGAGCATGAACTCTAACTGCATCGCCAGAGCTGGATTTGAGTTTCAAGTTGCTTGACCTCGCTGAGCATCAGATGGCTTAGCCATCAATTAAGAAATTCGGAGAAATCCCTGGGAGAGCTTGGTGGACCCTAAAGGCTGTTGAACATGGGACTGGGGCCTCTGTCTGTCTAGCAGGGCCTCAGGTCAGGAGGACTAGCAGAGGTGGTGGGGAGCTTCTGAAGGTGAGTGAGCAAGCGACCACCATAGTTAAGACCATGCTTCCGGAGGATCCTGTAGGCTTCAGTGTGGGTGAAGACTCGGGGAGAAGTGGAGGCTGGGGAGCTGTTGAAAAGCTGGGGGAGCTTTTCAGAACAAAAGGTGATGTTCTCCCCCCTGCACCCTCACCCACATTCATGCTTCCACAACCAGGAACAAGAATCAGGAAGGCCAGGCCATGAGGGTACACCAGGCTCCTGCCCTGGACAGAGTCCCCACCCTTGGGATCCTCTCAGCTTCGGCTGTCAAGTCCTGAGCTTTTGAAGTCCTGAACCCTAGCCCACCCTGGTGACCAAGTGTGAGATGGTATGTCATCTCCCTAACCATCCCAGTGTCTCTTGGGTTGTTGCCCTACTCTTTGCGACCCCATGAACTGCATGCAGCACACCAGGCTTCTCTGTCCATCACTAGCTCCCTGAGTTTGCTCAAACTCAAGTCTGTTGAGTCAGTGATGCCATACAACCATCTCATCTTCTGTTACTCCCTTCTCCAGTTGCCCTCAATTTTCCCCAGCATCAGGGTCTCTTCCAATGAGTCAGCTCTTTGCATCAGGTGACCAAAGTATTGGAGTTTCAGCTTCAGCATCAGTCCTTCCAATGAGTATTCAGGATTGATTTCCTGTGGGATTGACTGGTTTGATCTCTTTGCTGTCCAAGGGAGTCTCAAAAGTCTACTCTAGCACACAGTTTGAAAGCATCAGTTCTTCAGTGCTCAGCCTTCTTTATGGTCCAACTCTCACACCTATACATGACTCCTGGAAAAACCATAGCTTTGACTATACGGACCTTTGTCAGTAAAGTAATGTCTATGCTTTTAATACGCTGTCTAGGTTTGTTATAGCTGTTCTTCCAAGGAGCAAGTGTCTTTTAATTTCATTGCTGCAGTCACTGTCTGCAGTGATTTTGGAGCCCGAGAAAATGAAATCTGACACTGATTCCACATTTTCCCCATCTACTTGCCATAAAGTGATAGGACTGGATGCCATGATCTTAGGTTTTTGAATGTTGGGTTTTAAGCCAGCTTTTTCTCTCTCCTCTTTCACTTTCAATGAGAGGCTCTTTAGTTCTTCAGTCCAGGCCTTTCTGAGAACCATGGTTTCCATTTCTCACTGATCTCTGTCCACTGACTTCCTAACTCTCTTTCTCCAAGCCTCCCCACACTAGCTGAGCCCTGGAGAGAACTCCCTCCGACTCCTCACCTCATGGGTGAAGAAATCCCCCCAGAGCAGGGCAGCAGCTGTGCGTCTGTGTGCAGTTTGCCCACCACACCTCTGCAGCCAGGACCGGGAGGGGACTTCATGATGCAGGGAAGGGGGGAGCAGGGGCTTCTCTTTTTGTGAATGGAGTGCCTTTTTTGTCCTGTGAACCATTCCCCTGGCATGCATCTCTCTATGAGTGACATGGGTATTCTCAAAGATGAACAATCCTGGGCCACCTGTGTTGGGTTTCCTGGGGATAAACCACCGCGTGGAGGCGCTGAGCAAGCTGGGACCCTTGAGGAAACTTTACTGTTTCTCCTTTCCTGAAATTTGTCAGCTGGAGCGGGGGGAGCACATTTCCCTGGGTCCATTCAGGCTGCTGTAACAGAATACCACGGAACAGGGAGCTTATAAACCAGACATTTACTTTACTTTTCACAGTTCCAAAGGCTGGGAAGCCTTCAAGAGCTGGCAGATTCAGTGTCTGGTGAGAGCCTGTTTCCTGGTGCATAGACAGCCGTCTTCTGGCTGTGTCCTTACATGGTGGAAGGGATGAGGGAACTCTCTGGGGTGTCATCTAATAAGGACACTAATCCCGTTCATGGGGGCTCCACGCTCAGGACCCGATCACCCCCCCCACCCCCCGCCACAGTCCCACCTCCTAATACCATCACTTTGGGGGTTGGGACTTCAGCCTATAAATTTCCAGAGGAAGCATTCGGACCACAGCAGTCTTGTTCTGGTATAGGTGCTTTAATGGCAGGAAAGTAGAATGTTTAAGGAGAAGGCAATGGCACCCCACTCCAGTACTCTTGCCTGGAAAATCCCATGGACAGAGGAGCCTGGTAGGCTGCAGTCCATGGGGTCACTGGGAGTTGGACACGACTGAGCGACTTCACTTTCACTTTTCACTTTCATGCACTGGAGAAGGAAATGGCAACCCACTCCAGTGCTTGCTTGGAGAATCCCAGGGACAGGGAAGTCTGGTGGGCTGCCGTCTATGGGGTTGCACAGAGTTGGACACGACTGAAGCGACTTAGCAGCAGCAGCAGAGTGTTTAAGGGTTTCCCTGGTAGCTTAGATGGTAAAGCGTCTGCCTACAATGTGGGAGACCCGGGTTCAGTCCCTGGGTTGGGAAGATCCCTTGGAGAAGGAAATGGCAACCCACTCCAGTATTCATGCCTGGAAAATCCCATGGACTGAGGAGCCTAGTGGGCTATGGTGTTGCAAAGAGTCGGACATGACTGAGCGACTTCATTTCACTTCATTTCACTTCAAAGTGTTTAAGCCTTACAGCCTCGTTGTGGCCTTTGTACCCATTTCCAAGACAGGTAAACTAAGATCTGAAAGGAGCACCCAGATGTGCTTGGACTTTTCGATCAAGAGGGAGAGTCTCTCTGCTGGCCTCCAAAGCAGGGCTGCCCTACTGCTTCTTCTGCCCTCAGCGTCTGGCTGGCACACGCCCTCTTGCACAAGAGGAGGGATGCTGTCCTTACTGACCCTGTGCCTGTTCTTGTGATGTGGGGCTCTTCTGCTGCCCACATGCTCTTCCCAGTAATAAAATACTTCTCTAGCTAGTTCTAATTTTAACTCTCATCAAGATCTGCACTGCCTACAAGATCGGCAACCAGATACCCGGAGGAGTGTACCTGCCTCACCCACTCTCCCAGTGATGGAGGGCAGGGAAGGAGTGTTCACCCTGCTTTGCCGTGTGACCTTCCCCAAGGCTCTTACCATCTCTGGGCCTCTCCTACATCACCAGCAGTGCCTGCTTTGTGGGATTGCAGGGATCAAAGGATATCAGTTCAGTTCAGTCGCTCAGTCATGTCCAAATCTGCGACCCCATGAATCGCAGCACACTAGGGCCTCCCTGTCCATCACCAAGTCCCGGAGTTTACTCAAACTCATGTCCATAGAGTTGGTGATGCCATCGAGGCATCTCATCCTCTGTCGTCCCCTTCTCCTCCTGCCCCCAATCCCTCCCAGCATCAGGGTCTTTTCCAATGAGTCAACTCTTCAAATGAGGTGGACAGAGTACTGGAGTTTCAGCTTCAGCATCATTCCTTGCAAAGAAATCCCAGGGCTGACCTCCTTCAGAATGGACTGGTTGGATCTCCTTGCAGTCCAAGGGACTCTCAAGAGTCTTCTCCAACACTGCAGTTCAAAAGCTTCAATTCTTTGGCACTCAGCTTTCTTCACAGCCCAATTCTCACATCCATACATGACCACTGGAAAAACCATAGCCTTGACTATGATCAATGCAAAGAAATAGAGGAAAACAACAGAGTAGGAAAGACTAAAGATCTCTTCAAGAAAATTAGAGACACCAAGGGAATATTTCATGCAAAGATGGGCTCAATAAAGGACAGAAATGGTATGGACCTAACAGAAGCAGAAGATATTAAGAAGAGGTGGCAAGAATACACAGAAGAACTGTACAAAAAGATCTTCATGACCCAGATAATCACAATGGTGTGATTACTCACCTAGAACCAGACATCCTGGAATGTGAAGTCAAGTGGGTCTTAGAAAGCATCACTACGAACTAAGCTAGTGGAGGTGATGGAATTCCAATTGAGCTATTTCAAATCCTGAAAGCTGCACTCGATATGCCAGCAAATTTGGAAAACTCAGCAGTGGCCACAGGACTGGAAAAGGTCAAAGGATATGGGTCCAGGGAATTGGAAGCCCTTTCTATGGGCCAACACTGGGAAGCCATGTTCTATATGTTTAATTTGCCTTTACAGCAGCCTTAGACGCCCAGCATAGAGTGGGCTTTGTGGAGCACTTACTGTCCATCCATTGTCTGAGGGGGTACTGTGCAGGAGGATTTTCGTAGATATTTTATAGGATGATGGCCAGGCCTTTGTATCCTTCTACCTGGGGGTTTGGGGCTAAAGCAGAAACTGCTCCAGGACCAGAGCTCTCTCTTATCATTTCAGGCAAGATGCTGTAAGATGACCTGGAAGGTCTTCAAGGGACAAGACACTGAGGAGGGCAGGACAGACTGGGAAGGAAGGTGGGTAAAAGAGACACAGACCTGAGTGTGTGACCAAGCCTCAGTCTGCTGGGAGGTCAGTCCTGAAGCTGGTCCAGCAGAGCAAGACACCACAGGACATCAGAGGCACACGGTCTTGGGGCACGAGAGCCTGCTCAGCGTCCAGGACAGAGTGGCTGCAGCTCTTCCTACTTCCTGGGCACCATGGAGCCTCCCACTCCCTGAGGCTGAGGGTAATAGCCCGTTGATGATGGAGGAGAGGTTGTCAGAATTTAGTTTCTTGAAAGAAAAATCCAGAATGTGCTATTTCTTGCAGCTGTATGTTTGGTATAGCGTCGCATCCTAGTAATAGTTCTCAGATCCACTGGAGAGACGAGGGAAAGTGAAGCTCAAGAGAGTTTACGATTGTTCAGAGACATCTTGCTCGCGGCTGGTGGATCAGACCCCAGAACCCTGGCTTGTTGATGTGAAAGCCTCTGCAGCTTTTGCCTTCTCTCCTCCGTGACTGGCAAGACCACCCCACAGGGACAGATGAAACAATAAGGCCAACTTGAGCAAGTGACATAGCTAGGCAGGGGAGTGAGGACTACCCAGTCCGTACTTAGACACTAAGCGGCCCGCCTCTGAGTCCAAGTTGCCCATCCAGTATCTCTTCTTCTTCAGCCTAGGGCCACCCACACCAGGGCTCCAGACCCTCTGTCCATCATGGAGAAGTTCTGACCTCCGCACCTGGTTCCCATTGCCCTTGCTTGCTGCAAAGTCTGCCCTGGACCCACTGAGGCCATGTCTCAATCCCAGAGGTGGCAGCAGGCACAACCTTGGCCCCTGCCCAGGCCTGCCATGGGCTCCTCCTCTCCATGGGTGCTGAGCCTGGGGAGTGACATCCACCGGCTCAGCCTGACATTCGGTGGGTGGGGTCACATTTTTTATCAGCAGATCCAAGGTCAATGTTGTTGATTTCTAGCATTTCTGTGTGATTCTGTTTTTAGAATGTCCATTTGCTTGTATTATCCATCTGTTTTTCCATGTGCCCTACTTTTTTCATTAGAGGACTTAGCATTTTAATCATAGCTGTTTAAAATTGCTGGTCTGGAAATTCCAATCTTTCTGCCATATCTGAAGCAAGTCCTAATGCTTGCTCTCTCTTCAAAACTATTTTCCCCTTTTATTGAATCTGGTAATTTTCTTTTTTTTTTCACTGAGAGCCTGACTTGATGTACTAGATAAAAGGAGTATGGCATGGTTCCCACAGAGGTTTCTGCTCCAGTAAGTTGCGATGCTCTGTATCTGCCTTATCTGCCTGTTTTGTCTCTCCAGGTTTTTGAGGCAGTGGTTTGCCCTATGACCTCAGTTCTCTGACTGATGTAAGAAGAATTGCTGACTTCCAGTTTGTTTTGCCTTTTTCTTATTTTGCAGATGGGTATCAGGACTTCCAAGTTCATTACATGCCAGGCTAGACACTGGAACTCTGATATCTATTTGTCTTCACACATTTTCTTGCAAATAATCTTTGGTCCACTGAGTAGTAACCTTGTCACTTTTGTTAAAAAAAAAAAAATTAGGTGGTCACAAGTATGTGAGATTATTCTGAGGCTTTATTCTGTTCTGTTGATTCACATGTTTTCTCCTATGCCAATACCATACTCCATCGATTACTGTGATTGTATAGTGAGTCAGAAAGTCAACGGTGTAGTTCCTCCAAAGCTGTCCTTCTTTTTCAAATTTGTTTTTTGACATTATAGGTTCTTTCCATTTTCATGTAAGTTTTAGAATCAGCCTACTAATTCTTATTTATGAGAAAGTCTGCTCTAAGTTTTCATTTGTTGGTCTTTTGGTAAGAAATTTGTCTTGTGTTCCAGTTCAGTTCAATCCCTCAGTCGTGTCCGACTCTGTGCGACCCCATGAATCGCAGCACACCAGGCCTCCTTGTCCATCACCAACTCCTGGAGTTCACTCAAACTCACGTCCATCGAGTCAGTGATGCCATCCAGCCATCTCATCCTCTGTCGTCCCCTTCTCTTCCTGCCCCCAATCCCTCCCAGCATCAGAGTCTTTTCCAATGAGTCAGTTCTTCGCATGAGGTGGCCAAAGTACTGGAGTTTCAGCTTTAGCATCATTCCCTCCAAAGAAATCCCAGGGCTGATCTCCTTCAGAATGGACTGGTTGGATGTCTCGTGTTAGTATCAGGGTAATCCTAACCTTATGAAAATGTTGGGAAGGATTCCATCTTCCTCTGTATTTTGAAAGACTTTATGTTTGATTGGTATTATTTCTTACTCAAATGTTTGATAAGATACTCTGTGAAGCTATATTGGTCTGGAATTTCCTTTGTGGGAAGGTTTTATGAAATAAAACGTATCTATCACAGATACAGAACTACTTATGTTTTCTGTTTCTTCTTGTGTCAATTTTTGTAATTTTGCTTTTCAAGGAATTTTAGTATTTCACTTAAATGACCAAAGTTATTTTCTTGAAACTGTTTTAAAATATTTTTACTGTCTTTTAGCATCTGTAAGAGCTGTAGTGATAAACTCACTTTGATTACTAATATTAATAATTTATGCTTTATTTATTTTTTCTTGATCAGTTGAGCAAGAAGTTTATGATTTTTAATTATCTTTTCAAAAGCATATACTATTGGTTTCATTGGGTTTCTTTAATATATGTCTGTTTCTTAGTTCACTGATATTTTTGCTCTTTATTATTTCCTTTTTCTACTCACTTTGGTTTTAGTTTAGCCCTCTATTTTCAAACTTCCTCAGGTGAGTCAATGGTGTGTTAGCAGTCCCCAAGACCACCCCTCAGGTTCAGTGATTTTCTCAGAGGGCTCACAAGACTCAGCAAACGGTCATCATCACTGCTAAGACTTATTACAACGAATGGTACAAAGCAATATTGCAAACAGAAAAGGCACATGGTGTGAAGTTCAAAGGACACAAGGCACAAACTTCCAGGCATCTACAGTGGCCACACAGGATGCTCTTAATTTCCCCAGCAATGAGCTGTGATGACACAGGTGAAATGCAGTTTACGAGGAAGCTCGTTGGAGACCCAGGGCCTAGGATTTTTATTGGGGCTCATCATACAGGTGAAACAGGAGAGTGAAAAAGATGGCTTAAAACTCAACATTCAAAAACTAAGATCCTGGCATCTGGCTCCGTCACTTCACGGCAAATAGGTGGGGAAACAATGGAAACAGTGACAAACTTTATTTTCTTGGGCTCCAAAATCATTGCAGACAGTGACCGCAGCCATGAAATTAAAAGACACTTGCTCCTTGGAAGAAAAACTATGACAAACCTAGATAGTATATTAAAAAGCAGAGACATTATTTTGCAACAAATGTCTTTATAGTCAAAGCTATGGTTTTTCCAGTAATCATGTATGGATGTGAGAGTTGGACCATGAAGAAGGCTGAGTGCCAAAGAATTGATGTTTTTGAACTGTGGTGTTGGAGAAGACTTTGAGGGTCCCTTGGACTACAAGGAAATCAAGCCAGTCAATCCTAAAGGAGGAAATCAACCCTGAATATTCATTGGAAGAACTGATGGTGATGCTGAAGCTATAGTACTTTGGCCACCTGATGCAAAGAGCTGACTCATTAGAAAAGACCCTGATGCTGGAAGAATTGAGGGCAAGAGAAGGGGACGACAGGAGATGGTTGGATGGCATCACTGACTCAATGGATATAAGTTTGAGCAAACTCAGGGAGATAGTGATGGACAGATAAGCCTGATGTGCTACAGTTCATTTTATGGTTTACATTCATCTGTCTGCTATTTTCTCTTAAATCCTTAAATATTTTTATAATAATTATTTCAAGTCATCTAATTTCTGGCATATAGATCTGTTTCCATTGAATTCGTCTTCTCCTGGTTGTGGATTGCATTTTTATGCTTTCTTGTGTGTCTATGATTTTTTGTTTGGATGCTGGACATTTCTATATTCTATTGCTGTTTGGAATTTATTGTCTTCTTTTAAAGAGCATTAAAGATATTGCTTTGGCAGGCAGCTAGTTTGCTTATGGATCAAGTTGCTCCTTCTAAGGCTTATTTTTAAGCTTTATTAAGCTGATCAGTGAGGGCTTTCTGCTCTGCTCTGGCTGGTTGGAACTCAAAGTCTTTCAGCTCTGTGTGAGCTCTGCAAGTTGTTAAGTCCATCGGTCCCTGGTAGTAATATTTCTCTGATAGTTGGTCCTTGCCTGGCCTCATCACATCTCACCCCAAACACACACAGTTTATAATTAATTCTAAGGCTCAGGAAGACTTCTGTGCAGATTTCTGGAATTTTCTCTTCCTATCTGCCTTCTCTCTGGTACTCTGCTCACGACTTCCTACAGCCTCAGCCTCCCTGTTCTCCAACCTTTGTCTCATCAGCTCAGTGAGACTGCTGTGCTTTACTTGGATTCTCTCTCTGTGTTCAGTGCCCTGGAATGTGTGTCCAATCTGAGAGGATCATAGAGCTTACTTCATCTGTTACCCTTCTCTTGGGAATCGCTGACCTGTGCCTCTATGTGAAAATAGGGGTTTCTGTATTTCTTCAGTTTTCCTTTAAGTTTCCTTTTCCTTTCTTTTCATGTTGCTGGTGCTAGTCTGATTATCAGTTACTCTGTCATGGTTAGGAGTGGAGAGCATTGACTCCCATCCAGTGTTCATGGTGAACAGAAACTCAGCAGGAAGAGATGGGGAGGGGCATTCTAGGAGAAGTGGCTGCATGGGGAAGGTTGTGAGTGTGGGGCATGTTCAGGGATGGTATTTGTGGTATGTTTGTGGGGAGGGTTACCGGCGAGCAGACGGATAGGCAGGAATGCATTTGTAAAGGACCTGGAGTAACATCTAGGAGTTTGCACATTATCCTAGAGGAAGTCTTCAGGAGGCTACAGCAAGTAATAATTATAACTTAACAAACAATAACGTAACTGATTTATCTTCATGTGCCAGCCAGGCACTGCTGTAAGCTTTTTCCATGGATCATTTCATTTACCCCTTTGCCAGCTCATGAAAGACTACAATGGTACTTGGAACTGCCCTGTGTTTTTCTAAGCACTTTACACAGTCACTTCATTTAGTCCTCAGAATAACACTATGTGGTAGGGGCTATAACTGTGCCTATTTTACAGATCAGGAAGCCAAAGCACAGAAAGGATAAATGACTGATGGCCACAAAGAGAATAAGTAGCGATTAGAGATGGTTTTCTTTTCTGCCAAAATACTCTCTTAACATTATTATAATAATAATCTTTTAAAAATAAATCTATTTTGTTTATTATTATTAGTGGCTACACCTGTGGCTTGTAGGATCTTAGTTCCCCAGCCAGAAATTGAATCCATGCCCTTGGCAGTGAAAGCAAGGAGTCCTAACAACTGACCACCAGAGGAATTTCCAATAATGTTCCTAAAGCTGCCTTTGGGCCATCTAAGCGTCTGTGGTGCCCCATTCTCTGCAAAGACTGTGAAGGTGAGGGTGTGGCCACTGCGCCTGGTGGACAAGGTATTGCCGTGTGGTCAAGTGGTACCTGTGATAACTCCAGATCACGTCTGCACATTCTTCAGCACCTTCCACGGGAAGGTGGACTCTAATCTCCCTCCACTTCTGGCTGAAGTGACTCACTTCTAATGAACAGAATGTGGCTGAAATGATGCCCCGTGACTTCTGAGGTTGGTTATAAAAAGAGAGCTCTATGTCTTCCTCACTCGCTCTCTATAGCACATGACTCGGGAGTCCCAATCTATTTTCTGTCTCTGAAGTTTTGCCTTTTCTAGAATGTCATATGAACGGAATCATCCGGCATGTCATCTGTTGTCTCCTTCCTTTAGTTGGTATATTGCTTTTGTGGTGCATCCAAGTGCTGTCTATTTTGGTAGTTTGGTCCTTTTTATTTTGGTGATGTTTTGTTAATCCACACATCTGATACTCATTTGTCCATCCCAGGGCTGGGTACCCAACGGTTGCCCAATAGATAGATGTTGGGTAGCCAAGGAGGTGAATGGAGGCCAAAGACAAGGACTTTGCAAATCTATTAAAGCCAGGCTTTGATGGGGATTGGAGGAGGCAAGGTGGTGATGCTTTCCCAAGACTCATTTATCTTTCATTAATTCACAGATGCTTATTGAGTATCTACTCTGTGCCAATTGTTGTGCTAGGCTGTAATGAACAGTCCCTGCCCACTCCAGAGCTGACTGTTGAGCTGAGAGGACAAATAACTCACCAAGCAGTTAACACCAAGGGAGGTCAGTGCTGGGAGAAAGAAAGAGCAAGGCGGGAGATGGGGACGGGGGGCAGAGCAAGGGTATTGTGAGGCAGACAGCAGGACAAGGAGGTTGGGGTGGACAAGGCTTCCTGGGGAAGCCAAGGTCTGAAGGAGGTGGTGCTTTCTGGACTGTGGAGGAGGAAAGGGTGTGTCTGGCAGAAGGATTGCGGCCAGTGTGGATGTGGAGAGTAGTCAAATTTGAGGCTGGAGAGGTGGTCCTAGGGCTCATATGTTGCATCAGTGAGTTTGGTTTTTCTTCTAAAGACAAAGGGGATCCATTGAAAGATTTTAAGTTGCAAAGTGGTATTAATTAGAGTCTCTACTTCAGAGTGGAGAAAGACTTTGTGCGTAAGTGCAGAGAGGAAAACCAGTCGGGGTGTTGTAAGTATTCCAGGTAAATGGTGGTGGTGACCTGCAAGGGTAATGGGAAGCAGAGATTTTTAGATCAATCTAGGGTAGATTTTCCAGAACGTAGCTACTAATTTTATGTGGGGAGGAAGCAGAATGTATTAAGACTAGATCTGGGGCTTGGGCAACTGGGTCCCTGGAAGGGGAGCATGTAAGGAAGGGGCAGGAGGTATAGAGGTGATGCATGCATGTGGGCACTGTTGAGGTTAAAGAAGTCCAAGTGGAAAGTCCAGGAGGCAGTGGCCTGGAGAAGGAATTGGCTAGACATGCAGAATTGGAAGGCATTGGCATGGATGAGGGAGCAGATGAGTGTGCCTATAAGAGCATGAAGACTGTGGAGGGCCAAGGGCTCAAGACAGAGACCTGAGGAACGCCAGGATTTAAAGAGAAGGGAAAGAGGTGTCCACACGATGCCGAAGAAAATGTGGGAAATAGGAGTGCAGACCAAGAAGGGCTGGAGGAACCGGAGGGTGAGCATTGAAAGGCGAGTTGGTGCTGCTCAAGGCCATCAGATAAAGGGCAGGACTCAAGTGTGGCCAGCCCTTGGTGACCTAAGAGATGACCCACTTAAAGGAGTGAAAGGAGCAAAAGCCGGAGCGCTGGAAGTGGTGAGAAGTGGGTGGCAGGGGGTAGACAGGAGGCGGCTTGGAGTATGGCCTCTCTGTCTTTGCTTGCAGTTTGGTTGCAAAAGGGTAGAGGCCAGTGAGCCAAGGCTGGAGCTGGTGAGGGACGTGGGATCCAGGGAGAATTTTAGATGAGAGCAGCCTGGATTTGTTTAAGCACTGATGCAGAGCAGCTAGTAGAGAAGGGTGTTCCAGTTATCTGTTGCTGTGTAACAAACCACCCGTGTCATAATGCCTTAAAACAACAACCGTTTATTTTCTCTCACAATTCTTGGAATGACTGGGCTCTGCTGGCTCACCTGGGGCTGCAGTCACCTGCAGGTTTGACCAGGACATCAAGGTGGCCGATCACATGGCTGGTGGCTGGTGCTGGTCCTTGTTGAGGATGTGGGCCGAGACTGCTGACTGGAACATCATGGTTCTTCTCCGTGTGGTCTTTCTGTCTTGGTTGGGCTTCATACAGCATAACAGCTGCCTTCCAAGAGGAGTATTCCAAGTGCTGCAGTGAAGCTGCAGATATCTTAAGACCCAGTTGTGGAAGTTACCCCATGTCACTTCCACCACATTCTATAGGTCTAAGCAAGTGGCAGGCCAGCCTTGAGTCAAGAGGATGGGGGCGGTAGACTCTTCTTGATGGGAGGAACTGTGAAACATTTGGGCAGTCTTTAATGTAACTCAGGAAAGGGGAATCTTTGAGAGAATAACTGATGGATCCATCAAGAAAATGGCAAAGCTGGAACCCAGGGCACATGCAGTGCAATTGGCTTTAGAAAGAAGAAGGGTTAGAATGGGGTTCCAAGAAGGCAGGGTCATCTTATACTTTGTCAAGGTCTGAGCCCGTCAACCAACCACAAAGTTCCAGATTATGTAAACCACTTTGAACTTCTCCTTCCTTTGTAGGATAGCAGAGAGACTCTTATTTTAGTATCTCAACATACATTATTGAGTTCTAATATGTGGCCTTAATCAATGCTTCCAGAGGGCAATATGGTGATGCCCATTTTACAGGTGGAGCAACTGAGGCTCAGCAAATCTCTCTCTGTCTTTGAGTGTGTGTGAATGTGTTGACTGCACATAAAAAACGTTTTCTCTGTTCTCTCTAACGAGCATGATAACCCCTTAGAGGAGGGACCTGATAATGGATGTGGAGTGAAATTCTCACCCAGCAGAGGGGACCAGGCAATGGGGGCACCAGCTTAGACCCTGGCAGCCTGAGGGTCTCTTGGGTAGGAACGGAGGCTGGGGCTGTGAGATTTGAGCCCCTCAGGACTAGAAGTCAGGGGGTAAAGAAGAGAAGGTTGACTACAAAAACCTGGACTAGTGACCACCATTCCCGCCACCCTAATCATGCACTCGTGATATTAATAAAAATAATTTATGTCATGTGACTGCTTTTTAACTAGCTGCTTTCAAGACTTAAGACCAGGATTATAAAAGGCATGCATTTATAAATTATTAGCCCAGAGCTCATAAGCACATATACTTTGGGGAACACTTTGGTAGCACTTTAAATTAATTTATTGTCATTCATTCCAGCTGTCTGTGATGTAAACCTTCAGCTATAAATTTGTACCATCATCTGACACACCATTAACTAAGGTGCTGCCTGAGCCAGAGCACATAATAAAACATTGGAGTACAATTTCTGTAGGGACATACAGCTCCCCTCTCTCCTTCCTTTCCTCTCTTCTTTTCCCCATCCCCTCTCTTCCCCTCTCCTCCCCTCTCCTTTTAATGATAAGCAACATGGAGAGAAGGCATGGAGAGAAGCAGGTGATTGAGAGTTATGTTGACAAGGAAATCAAGGCAGGTAAGACCCACTCTGCCCTGTGGCCAAGCACAGAGCTCATGGGGTTTCACCCCACTGTACAGACAGGACATCAGAGGTCCCGAGAGAGCATGGGTTTGTCTAAGATCACCCAGCCAGGAGGCACCACAGGCTTCATCCTACCCTAATTCCTCCCTTGGCAGGAAGGCTGAGTCTCTGCTCCTGAGAATTTTGGCCTGGGCCTGAGTGACCCCTGAGCTCAGAAGAAAGGTAGTAATGGGGAATAAGATTTCTTTGAGAGGAATTTCTGGTGAGGCAATCAGAAAAGCATTCTGGGGATGGTAGGCACAGAGAAGGAATGAATTGGGGAGGGGGAATTACTCCCGTGAATAGTACTTTTAATCATTGGAAAGGCTTGTTTTGAGGGGGCCCAGAAGGACAGAGTTGGCACAGTGGAAAGCAGTCCCGGGGGACAACTTTGATCCCATGAGGAGGGATTTGGTAATGATGAGAGCTGGCTGAGGCTGGTGGGAGCTCCCTGTCACTGGAAGGATGTAACTGGAGGGCTTCAGGGGGCATAGACACATGGATAAGTTTCCTATCGCTGCTGTAACAAATGACCACGGAAGTCATGGCTTCAAAGGATACCCATTTATTATCTTATAGTTCTTTTGAGGTCAGAACTCCAAAATGGAACTCACTTGAGACTTCCAGGGGAGACTCCGAGTTTTTGTCTTTTCCAGCTTTTACAGGCTGTCCCTTGACTCGTGACCCCTTTCTCCATCTTCAAATCCAATGACCTTAGGCTGTGTCCCTCTCAAGCTTCCATCTCATCTCCCTGCTTCGCTCATCTGCCTCCCTCTTCCGTTGTATGTGCCTTTGTGACTACATGGGACCCACCTGGATGGTCCCAGAACATCTCGCCACCTAAACGTCAGCTGATCAGCAACCTCAATTCCATCTGCAACCTTATTCCTTTCATCCTGTAACCAACATATTCCTAGGTTATGGGAATTTTGCTGATAAGTTGCTGGTAAGTTGCAAAGTCGTGTTTGACTTTTTGTGAACTCATGGATTGCAGCAAACCAGGCCTCCCTGTCCCTCATCATGGGGATGTGATTACTCCACCTGTCACAGATCAGGGGTAAGACCTCTGAGATCCCCTTACCCAGAGAAATTTTCTAATCCGGAACCAAAGGATATTGTGTTGTTTCTCTTGGGTAAGATAAGGTATGAGGTAGAAGAAGAGAGGGAGAGGAAAAGGAAAAAAAGAAAGAGGAGGCAGGACAAGGGAGGAGAATGGGGCAGGAGAAGTAGCGGAAGAAAGAGGAAGAGGTTGAAAAATTGACTTTCATCCCACGTCACATGGATTCAGTCACTCAATATATGGTCAGGCTGAGCATCAGGGAACTTGAGCTCCAATTCTAGTCCTGCGATGTGACTGGAAACCAGTCTTCTCCTGCTCTCACTGGCTTCAGTTTTAACCTTGGTCCTGGCCTTTGATGGTTTTCCAAATTACCCGTCTGAAGTGAGCCACGTTGAGGAGGTCACAGGAAGGCTATACTGGGGCCAGGCCAGTGGGGACATCTGGTGAGGACGTCCCAGAAGGGCTACCTGGCAGGGCGGAGGCAATATTCATCCCCAGGAGCCAAATGGCCATGACTGCCCCTTGAAGAGAGAACCATGGCCCCTAATGGTCCATGAACTCCATGTCCTAACTGCAGGGGGCTGTGAGTTTGCCCTCCCTGACCCGTCCAGCCCCCTTGCCTCCCCTGTCCCAAACTTGCCTTCATCCCCAGAGCCCTAACCTTCCTGGAAGATCAGTCCTCGGAGGGTTCTGGGACAGCTTGCAGGGAGCCTGCTAGAAGCTGGGTGTTCTGGGCTGACAACTGTGGCATCATCTCTCTCTCGAGGGCAGGGGCTAGGTCCTTCTAAAACCTCATCTGTCCACCTCCCTCATTTCTCTCAAATACTGCTGGTGAGGTCCTTAGCTTGAGTAATAACAGTACTTATCCCCCCGGGCTTTGGACAAGGTGGAGTGACTATCATTTTATTAATAAATGGCTCGGTGGGACAGGGTCTGGCACGTAACAAGAAGTGAGTGGTGGGTGGTGGCCTTCCCATCAGTGTTGCCCCTGGGCGAGCCGTGTCCCTCCATTTCTCCAACATGCCTTCCTGACTGACGTTTCCTGGGGACCCCAGCTCAATAAGTGCGGGTCTCAGCTCTGGGGCTTCCCCTGATGTGACCAGGACTTTGGGGTTGATATTTCTGTCCCCTTCCTGTCTTGCTAGTCTGGAGGGGCCACGTGGACTGTGACGTCCCCGAGGCAGGGCCTGTGTGTCCTTGGCCTCCTGGCTCTAGGAGCCAGCCCCAGTCAGGCACTTAGTAGGCGCTGGGTCAGGTGTTGGAAGGTTTGAGTGGATGCTGAGCTGAGAGCTAGTTCACTCAGCAGCATTGCTCAGCCTGGCTTGCTGCCAGGCCTGATAAGGCTGTGCCTGTCCTAGTCCCCACCCTCCAGGCACCCACCGAGCCCCTTTGCCTGTCACATGCTCCTGCCCTGGGTGTGCGGGTCCCTGGCCGCAGAGGGAAGAGAGCAAAGGCTCCAATGGATGGAGGCGTCTGTGGTCCTTGAACCCTCAGCACCCACTCCGTGCTGGTACTCACGCTCTTATCTCTGGCCAGACCTGGAAGAACCAAGAACCAGTCCTGTTCATCAATTATCTGCTGTCTGTGCCGAGAGCAGAGCCGCCTAGCCAGATAAAGACCAAAGGGAAGGGCAGGGGGCCAGGAAGCAGACAGGTGCCGGAGTGGAGCCCCCTTCGGCTGGTGGGCACACACCGCGGTGGGCGTGCACCCTGACACTTCTCACACGCAATGTCTCTGGCACACCTGTCACCCTCTCACATATACACGAAGCCCCACACCATTGAAAGCCCCTCCTGCATACACGTCTGAAGCACACAAACCCACGGCCACGGCTAGATCGCTCCCACAGCTTGTCGCCTACACACAGGGCTTCCAATACCCACAGACGCATGTGCCCATGTAGACACACCCTTCCCCAGCATCTGCCGGTGGAGCCTGGTCCCACGCGCCTGCCACCTCCTCACACTCGTCCCATGCCTTGACGATCACGTGCCCATACCTCTGGCACACACATGTGCCCATACACAGGTTCTCCATGCGCACGACTTGCCAGCGCCCATGCTGAGGGCTCCCTCCATGTTCCCCGAGGGGCAGAGCGGTGCCAGCATGGGCTGGCTTTATGGGGTCTCTGCGGACAGAAGGATTACTGTCTGGAGCCAGTTGCTTTGGTCTGAATTATTGACCGTGCAATCAGGGGACCTGGATTTGAGTCAGAGTTCTAAACTCACTAACCATGCAGGAGCCTGGCAGAGTCCCTTTCTCAGTCCAGACCTCAGTTTCCTCATCTGTAAGATGGCAACAGTCCCAATCCCAGTGGATGTTTCCAGGATCTAATCAAGTGCTGTCATGGAAGTGAGGATGTGAACACAGAGAGGGTCAGGGTATATTATTACCACTGTTTGCTGCTCTTGTTGGTTATTCAGGGTCCTTTGGAGGTGCTTGTGACCAGGAAAACACAACTTGATCTTGTTAAGGGTTCAACACCCTCCACCCTAAATCACTGGGACCCTGCTTGGGTCCAGTGCCTCTCCCAGGCTGCCCTGCAGCAAGCTTGTCCCCCGGCCACGTCCCTCCGCCAGCCCCCATAGTGGCACCCCCTCCATCAGCACCCAGGCCCTTGGGGATTGGTATCCATGCAAGACTTTTCCCCAACCGAGTCCCAGGGTCACAGCAGATGGGCGATAACATTGTCCCTGGGGGCCGGGACAGTCTGAGGAGTCGTGGCTCATGGCTGCTCTGCGGGGTGCCCAGATGACAGTGCCAAGGTGGGAAGCAGAGGTGTGAGAGCAGGCAGGGGTGTGACTGTAGGGCACGGGGGCATGTAGGGGTGTGGGTCTGTGCGGTAGGAATGTAGCCTGGGGGGCTGTGAGGACGTTGGGTATGTGGGCATGGCTGCGTGGTCTGGGGGCATGGGCAAGTGTGAGTGAGTGTGCTGTGTGTGTACACACCCATTTTGGTGTCTGAGAGGGCCATGCAATGTGTATGTGTGTGTTTGTGTGTGTGTGCACGTGAGTGTGTGGGTGGGTAAGCCTGACCTTGTGGGCAGGTGGTGGTACGTGTGCTAATGCTTCTGTAGTGCTGGAAAGTGTGAGTGTGGAGATGTGTGAGCGCTATGGAAGTGTGTGTGTGTGTGTGTATGTGTGTGTGTGTGTGTTGTGGTGTGAGTCTGTTTGTCTGGGTGTGGGTGTGTCTGTCTGGGAGGCTGGCTGAAGTGTTGGTGTGGGTGGGAGTGTGTGTGTGTGTTGTGGTGTGGTGTGTGTCTGTCTGGCTGGCTGTGGGTGTGTCTGTCTGGGAGGCTGGCTGCTGTGCGGGTGTGGGTAGAGTATGTGTGTGTGTTGTGTTGTGGTGTGTCTGTCTGTCTAGGAGGGTGGCTGCAGGGCTGGCGGGTGTGGGTTTCTTTGTGCTTGTGTGGTGTGTGGAGTGAGTGTGCGGGGGTGGTGTGATAGGGAGGTGGCGGGTGGGGGGAGCAGCAGGCAGGCGGGTGGCCAGGGCGCGTCCCCGCTTCCCCCGCACAGTGGCTGGGCTGACAGCCGGGCGGAGAAGAAAACTAGACGTCAGGGAAATCAGTCAGAGACAAATCGATTCCCTTTAGAGGTGAGAAAAAGCAGATGCTGCGGCTGCTGGTGGCCTGTTAGGCTCTGAGCCACATCCCTCCCCAGCCCGAGCCCCTCCCCCACAGCTCTTGGCTGCAAATGTCCCCCCACCCTCCGCCTTTGTTAGGGGCCCTGCTGCGGGCCTGCTGCCCGGCCTGCCTGCATCCCTTCCCCGGCAGGCAGGAGCTGGTGCTGCGTGTGTGTGTGTGTGTGTGTGTGTGTGTGTGTGCGTGTGAGTGTGCGTGAGTGTATGTGTGCGTGCCTGTGTGAATGTGTATGTGCGAGTGTGTGTGCTTGAATGTGCATGTGTGAGTGTGTGTGGATGTGAGTAAGTAAGTGTGTGTGTGTGTGTGTGTGTGTAGACCTAGCTGTGGGCCTTATCTGAAGGCGGAGCCCCCTTAGGGACTTCAGAGACGTTGGGTCAGCAGCTTGGCTAAGGACATCCAGGGAGCTGGAGGTGGCGCTGGACCCAAACACAGGCCTCCTGAGTGCCAATCAACAGGGATTGTGCCTGCCTCCTGCCTCCAAACCCCACCCCAGGGACTCTTTGAAGGAAGCCCCCTTTCTTCCCTCCATCCTGTGTTTGGGGTTAGCACAAGAGTTGCTGTCCCCAGGTAACACCAGTGCCTCATCCTTATTCCCCGTGTGTCTGCGGCCCTGGGGGATCTGGGGCTGTGAGCAGAGCTGCTGCAGTGGGGCCTTGAACCCCTGCCTGGCTGCCAGGTGGTCGGTCCCCAACTCCAGACCCTCCTCTCTGTCACCCCTTTTTCCTTTGGGCCTTAACACACAGAACAAATCAGAAAACAACGCTGAAGTCTCTTTGAAACAGAACCCCCTGAAGTCAGGGCTTTGTTTCCGCTGCCCCGGGTTCTCGTGGCCAGCCTCTGCAGGCACCCACTCAGCAGACCTGCTGAGCTGTTGTTCTGGGCCAGGCCCTGGGTCTGGAAGTGAGCAAGAGGACCAGGCCTGCAGTCAGGTAGCCTCATGTTGGACTGGAAAGACACGTCTTGACTCCAGCTGGGATGAAAAGCATGGGGAGGGGAGAAAGAAAGGAAGGGCCCTAAGCATGGGCAGCCGCCTCCCTGGCCTAGGCTCTGCTCTCCTTTTGTGGGGCCTGTCGGCTCCCAGCTTCAGCTCAAGCTGGCTCCTTGGCCACAGTACACCCCTTCCCTGCAACTTGCCCACCTCCTTCCCAGCGAGAGCGCCCCTGGACGCCCTCCTTTCCTTCACACCCTACCCCTGGCTAGGACAGGTGGCTCTGCCAGGCCCACACTCCATCTCCCTCCTTCTCAGGACAGTCAGCTGCGTCCAGCACGGATGCCCCACTAGTTGAGTGTAAAGTCGCTCTGTTGAGGGTGGGAAAGCAGCTGCTCCAGGGGCTTGATTTCTGGGACGGCTGCGCCAGTAGGCTCTGCTCCCAGACCCTGTCCTCTGCCCACAGAGACCCTGCTCTCTGCGGCACGTCCTGACCTGTGTCCATCTGTTCAAGTCCTCCACGGTCATCCCTGGCCACAGTCTGGAATCCAGAACCTATACTGAGAAGCCTGTGTTCTCTTGGTCTCCCAGACCTGGCTGTGTGTCCCAAGCCAGGCACTAACCCTCTCTGGGTCTTGTGTTCTCTCCAGCTAAGGGGGATGAGGAATCAGGCCTTTTGTTTTGTTTTGTTTTTACCCAGAGTGTCCCAGAGTGGGATCTGCTCAAAGTAACAGCTGTGTTTTTGTTACTGGTGGTCGGGGGATGGCTTAGGGAGCCCTTCCCAAACTCCACCCCTGGCCTAGATTCCCAGTGGCCAGCCAGATGGGAGAGGCCATGAACTGATCTGAAAACATTGATAGAACCAATTTGGGGCCAGGCCCCATTGTGAGCAGACAGCACCTGGCCTAGAGCCTAGCCCATGAGATGTGTCCAAAAATTCACTGTGGAGAGAAGCAAGGGATGGAGTCATCAGTGCGGACGTGGCTGGTGTGTCCCTGGCCCCTAGGAGGTTTTAGTCTCACTGGGACACGTTGGGTTTCTGACTCCAGCTCTGCTGCTGACCGCTCCTGGCCTTCCTGTTTGTCCCTCAGTAACATGGGGAGCTCTGTGACCTTGAAGCTCACTTCCTGCTGGGATATTAATACCACCACTAATACTAACAGTAGCCATCGAGGCAGGAGCAAGCTTGCTAATATTAGCTGCACCTGTTGAGGGCCCAGCACCTGCCAGGCCCCCACATGTGTTCTGATGTCAGTCCTCACGAGCCCTCCCCTGCGCCGTGAGCTGGACTCACCATCACCATGTTGTCAACGAGGGGATGGATGCTCTGTACTTGCCCGGGGTTTCATGTCTAGGCTAGAACTCAGGCTATTTTGGTTGGGCTCTGAGGGTGGCAAAGAACAGAGGTACTCAGCTGACCTCCAGTAAGGGAGGGCTGAATGAAAAGAGGACACTCGTGGGGACCCGGGGTGAGCCAGTTCACTGGGCTGGACCATGGTGTGGAGCAGCTGGGGCCGGGGGTATCGTGCAACAGCGAACCCCCTGGGGCTTTGGTGCTGGCATCACCCCTCTTAGATATTACTGAGGACACTAAAGAATTCTTGTTTCTGGGGTTACATCTATTGATATTTACCATGTTCTAAATGAAAACTGAGAAATCAAAAATATTTATTCTTGAAGAACAATAAGAATAAATCATAACCTATTAACCATTAGCATATTTTTCAGGAAAAATAACTATTTTTAAAACTGAAAACACTGGAGAGCGTTGCCACTGCTCTTGTGGGTCTCTTTAACCGTTCACTTAGGAGAAGATGGTTGGGTTCTCATGTCATCTGTTGAAGCCGCTGGAAAATTCTGCTGTATGTTTGCAAAAGGAAGAAAGTAAAAAGGCAAGAAACACCTTCTCACCTTGCAGAGCCTCCGAAAGCACCGGTGTCTTAGGTCGTTCCTGATGTGACCCTTGCATGGACTCCTCAACCTGACATGCTGTAGGAACTCAGCCGTCAGCTGACATCGGGTCTGAGCGCTCAGTCACCCTGGGAGCTGGCAGCTGGAGAGGTGGGAACTGGGAGAGTGAATGGAGCCGAGAGCAGCTTCTTGGAGGAAACAGAAGGTGAATGGAGCCACGGCAGACAGGCGTCTTTGCAGAGGCAGAGGGGAGAGGGGTTTTCGGGGAGGAAGTTTTCCGGGCCCTGGGGAATGAGTGGGCACATCTTCAAAGTGAGATGGAGAGGCATGGGGCCAAGGCTGGCTGAGACCTCAAGGGCCCCGTGCTCCGGGAAGATGCTCGCTCCCACCAGGTGTAACCCAGGATAAAGTTTACTTTCCACATGGTGCTAAGCTTCCTTGTATGTTGACATTGAATTAGCCCCTTACTAATTTCTGGGTTGCAAACTTGGTTAAGTGCAGAGAAGCACAATGTGTCTCAATTTGGGGGCGCCCTGCTGTGTCAGTGCTGGTGCTGCTCTGCGTCGTGGGTCACGTGGACACTCATGAGTAGATGCTGAGCACGGTGGATGGGCGATGGGGGACTTAGAAGAATCTGCCAGTGCTCCCAGAGTACCCAGGGATCCCGGGCACCTACTGCTGAAGAGGGTCTGAGTGGCCTGGCCTGGAATTTGTGGAAGCAGGGCAGATGTAGGGAGCCCTGGCTCAGCCTGGAATTCCCAAATCTGGGAACAGTCACCCTCATAGCTACTGATCTTTCCACTTCCTTGTGAGGTGGTGGACCCAGCCAGGCAGAGGGAAGGGCAGCCTGGAAGGAAAGATTCCCACCCAGAAGAGAGCGGGAGGAAGTGGGGCTTGGTGAGGGCAGAGGTCTTGGGGCCATGTGATGGTCTGGGGAACCCCAGCTCTGAACCCCAGCTCTGCCACTTCCTCTGGGCCACAGTTTCTTCATCTGTGAAGCAGGGATGAGGTCGTCCGGCTCCCGTGGTTGGGTGGAGGTGACCTGAGAAGGTGCAAGTGAAATGAGATCAATGGGATGGAGCAGCTGGTACAAAGAACTGGGCCAGCTCCATGAGGCGCGAGCTTCCTTTTACTTCTGTTTGTGCCGTAGACCAGATCCTGGTTCATAGGAACTGCTTGGTCCACATCCACTGAATGAAAGAATTTAATAAACGAACACATCGGTGTTTCAGTTAATGCCAGTTCTTTCCCGAGGAGAGGATAGCCAACCACCTCCGGCAGGGAAACTAAGACCCGGAGAGGGGAAGGGACTTGTCTACGGTGGTGCAACAAGTTAGTGCCTGAGCAGAGCCCTGGATGAGGGCTTTGCTGCCATCAGCCCTGGCCAGGAAGCGTGTCTGGGGGAAGGGGGGGCCCTTCTCTGTGGCAGATGCTTGTGTGAATGTGTGAGCTTGTGCCTGCATATGTCTGGGAAGCCAGGAGACTCAATTCTCTTCTTTTCAGAGTTCTTCCCTCCTGCTGGAAGGCCTGTCATGGGCGGCTATTCTGTGTGGCCCCTGCACACCTCACCTATTTCATGGATTTTTGTGCAGCCTGAACTGTCTGCAGGGAGGTATTCTCATTCAGGGTATAAGCCCTGTCTGAAACGAAGCCATCACAGCTTTGAAGAGAGCCCGGGGTGCCGCTCCAAGCCTGGAGTGGAGATGGGAGCTGAAGATTTGAAGAGGTGGGAGGTGGGAGTGGTGTCACATTGTCCTTCGCATCCAAGGGCTGAGAGGGGAAACTTCCTTCTCCCTCCTGCATGAGTGCCCCAGGCCAGGGACCCCACCCTGGCCACGGGCTTCTCAGTCAACGGGTGCTGAAGTCAGTGGCTCTGCTCTGTGACAGCACTTCTCTAAGCGTGGCCTGAGGGGCAGCAGCAACAGTGTCAGCTGGGGGCTGGCTAGAAATGCAGACTCCGGGGCCCCATCCCAGACCTATAGCCTCCAAATCAAATAGAGGTGGCACCCAGAAATCTGCATTTTACAAAACCTCCTCAGGTGCTCATGAACGTTTAAAAATGACTGCTTTACACTGTTTCTCAACAAACATATGACATTTAGCAAGTATAGGATTAAAAGAGGATGGGTGTTTCTTGGTTAGACTTAGGAACCTATTGAAACTGTCTGGTTGTCTGTCTGTAGGTCCATCCATCCATCTGTCCTTCTTTATTTGGTAGACATTTAATTCAGTTGCACCTAGAAGCTGAAATGGGAAAGTTCACCCCTACCCTGCCCCCTCCAGCTTATCATGAGGAGCTGAGGAGGTGGGCTTCCAGTCTTGAGGCTCCAGGTGCTCTGCAGGGCAGTCATTTGTTTGAATCTGAGCTTAAGGAAGCCACCTTAAGACAAAGTGTACAGGAAGGAAAGGGGAGGAAATGACTTTCACTTGGTATCTATCCTGTGCTCGGCCTTTCCCCCTTCCAATTGCCCTTCCCAATGGGAAGTATTATTCTCATTTTAAAGAGAAGGAAACTGAGGCTCAAAGAGGTGGGCATGACTAATGAAGCAGGGATGAGGTCTGCTAAGGCTGCAGAACCTGAGATGTGAAAGAGTCAGAATGTGAACCCAGTTCCTCTTGCCCCCAGAAGCTGTGCCCTTTCTTCTGTTCCACATTGCCAGAATCTTGGGGGACTTGAGGATCAACAGCTAGAAGCTGAAGGGTAGTCTGATTTGAGATGTGCTTCTAACCATCTGTACTGTCTGGAGGTTAGCAAGGCTGTCTGTGAGGCAGTGAGCTCCCTGTCGCTGGAAGTGTGCAAGCAGAGACCAGGAAATCCCGGGGCCATGGGTGTGGTCATATGTGTATACAGGGCAGGACTGAGAGCAGGGATCTCTGGGGCCTTCTGCCCTTCTCGGTGGGCCTGCTCAGGCCTGCTCTGGGGTCAGTGTCCCCGTGGTTGGAGGCTCTGCTGCCAGCTGCTCATTATCTGTGGCTCCTCTAAGAGGATCCTGCCAGCTCCCAAACAGGAAATGTGTCAAGAAAGCTGTAATTAGAGCTGGGAGCCACAGGCCTGAGAGGTGCCTGCTGCAGCCTCATGTGCAGACATGCTGTCCTGGTGAAGTCCCTGGGCAAGAACCCAGTGAGTCAGGCCCTCAGATCCTCTCCTTGCATGTGGCAGCCGTGCCCCACCCCATTCTCCCTGGAAGAAAACCAGCATTCCCTGGGCGCCTACTGGGTGTCTAGGTTTCACATATGTTCTCTCTTCTGTTCCTCCCCAGAAACCTGAAAGAGAGGAAGATTTTATCATAATGCAGTGAGGAGCCCGGGGGCCTGAGAGGTCATATGACTCACTCAAGGTCATCCTGCCAAGGCAGAGGTGTGATGAAGCCCTGCCCTTGTGAGGACCTGGTCTAACCTTGTCATCATTCTGAGAGAGGCTTTGAGTCAAACGTGGGGTGCAAGAGGCCAGCAGCACAGGAGAGGAGGCCTAGGTGGGCCTGACGGGGTCCTGGATCTGTCCTGGTTGCACGTGATTTTCTTCAGCTTCTGTGAATCTGCCGCGGAGGCTTAGATTCCTGCTGTGTTCCACCCATGGCCATTGTGGTGGTTTAAAAGCATGACCACAAATTCTTTAGCCCGTTTTCTATGGAGAAATAACCCTCTGTAGCCTGGGCAGATTTGTGACCGCTCCACCCCACAGAGAGAGGCAGCTGTGATGCTAAGTCATACCCCCTTTTGCTCACTGGAACACTTTTTCCTGGAGCCCTGAGCCATCACGTAGGAGGTAAGAAGAATCACTAGCCTGAGGCTGCCATCTTGTGAGGAAGCCCAAGCTACATGGATGGTCTGTGTCTGGGCTCCCTGTCCCCGCTGAGCCCAGCCATCCTAGCCTCTCCAGCTGTATGAGTTTTTCCAGCTGAGGCCTCAGATATCATGGAGCAGAGACAAATCACCCCTGCTCTGTTCTGTCTGAACCCCTGGCCCGTAGAATCTCAGGATAAATTGTCTTATGCCCCTGTTTTTGGCTGATCTGTTATGCAGCCATAGATATCCAGCACAGCTATGCAGCTGGGATGTACTATATGGTCATCTCAGAGGTCCCACTCAGACCATCTTTCCCTCATGGCCCCTGGGACGCTGACTGGGCTCACACTCTCCATGCAAAACATTGCTCCAAGGAAAGGGTATGGGACTGGGGTGAGGGGGGGGGTGGAGGGCTCTGTATCTCCTAGGGGTTACATCTGCTCAGCTTCCTCTGCCCACTTCTTTCTCAGAAATAAGCTCCCAAATCCAGATCTGCCTCAGGCCCTCTCATGTGTGATTAAGAGCCCTGATCCCTGCTTCATTGCTTCTTAGCTCTGAGATCTTGGGCAAGCTACTTAACTCAGTTTCTTTAGTCTATTAGACAGGGATGATCAGTGTGTACGTCAGAGCAGTGCTGTGCACATAGCAAGCACTCTGATGGCTGTGCCCCCTTCTACCCATGAAGCTGCTCTCTCTCCCTGGCCCCTTGTGCATCTCCATGTGGCCAGGGCTTTGCAGTTTACAAGGTGCCTTCCAGTTCCCCTGGTAACCCTGGGGGCAGGTCAGTATCATCACCGTTGAACAGATGAGGAAACAGCAGATCTCAGATGTGGCTCCTGTTGATGGCCTCAGATATGCGCTATTTCTCCAACTTGCTGAGCTTCTTCTGGAATCTTCCTTTGTGTCTGATCTCCTTCTTATGTCCTCTCTCTACTGCCTCTGGAATTCTGGAGTCTCGGCCTATGGGACTTTGGATGATTTCCGCTTTCTGGGTCTCAATCTCGCCCTCCATGAGATGAGGGAGTTGGGCTAGCTGATGTCCAAGAGTGCTTTCAGCTCTAAGACAATTGAGTTGCTTTTCACATCTGGGGGTGGCTTGCTCATCGGATTGCCTGCTGCTCCTCTGCAAGCTGTGTCTGGCCTGGCTGTGAACAAATGAAGAGGGCCTCACACCCCAGTTCCTGGGTGGCAGGGCCAAGCTCTGAGAATCAGGGAAGGAGCACCCGCATCCCATCTCAGGAGTTGGAAGGACCCAGAGGACACTGAGGCATTTGCTCGCAGCTTGGCCATTCTTGCAGTTCTGTCTGAGACTGACCCTTGGCAGCATCCAGGTGAGGGACCCAACCCAACCAGGCTTGGCCTTGGGGCCACTCCTAAGGCCATTCCCAGTGGACTCTCTGGGCAGTTATGGGTTCTTCAGCATCCTGACTTCCTGTGGTACAACCACTGCAACTTCGCCTTCCAGGTATTTCCCAGGCCCATCTCAGGCCTCACCGCCTCCAGGCAGTCTTCCCTGATGTGAAACATTAGGTCTTCTCTCTATCCTCCTCTAGTGACTTGGGCTTCCCATCAGGACCCTTGTTGAACTGTGATCTGTAGCTACCTGTTTACTTACAGATTCTCTTCCAAGACCTTGAGTCACCAGAGGCCAGGGTCCATGTCAGTCCTTCTCTCTTCTTCTCCAATGTCCCACACAAGGCTGGCACTGCTTAGGGGCTCAGTAAATATAGCTTGCATGAATGAATTTTAGATAAATAAACAAATAGCAACAATCCTATTAGCAGTAAATAGCAGTAATTTTCTCTTCTTAAACTATCCCAGCCTCATCTGCCTGTGTCTTAAGCCTGGCCAGGAGAGGATGACTTCCATAGAACATTATTTTGGTTTCTCTAGGATTCCTTCTCTTGAATTGTCTGTTTGTATGATGTCATTCCCCAGAAAACATCTCCATGAAGTTTGTTTTGTGTCTGTTCTGAGAATTTTATAATGAAGACTGCCAGGAAAAATTCTTGCTTTATACTCAGAGGCAGTTATGATTTTCCTAAATATCAGGCTTTATTTATATACTTATATTTTATTTCACGGATGCTGTGTAATTGATCAGGTTTCTCCTTTTGCACTTGCTACCAGGAAGCTCAGATCAAAAATCTGGATCTTTTGAAATAATGTTAAGAACTTAGTCATCTTCATTTTTGTACTACTCAGATTCGTGTCTCATCTAATGTCCTTTCCTCTGTATATAAGGCAAGATATAAGCAAGTGCATACACATAGTACTACTGAGCACATTCTTCCCAGGTTGACCCAGGATTTGATTACAGGCTGAAGGATGCTGGCACTGTCTGCTGTCGGCCACACCGGCCTGTCTGTCTCCAGGTCCGGCCCCAGAGGCAGCCTGGCCCATGTTCTGTGGGTGCGGCCTGCCAGGCCTCTTGCTAGGTGATTTTCCCTGGCAAGAACAGGGTTTCTCCCTGAGCGGCTGGCCTCACTGCCCTGCTGCTGCTTCCTGACCAGCCTGACCTCTGTGGTTCCTCACCCCTGCTTCATGTCCCTTCTGTGATGATGCTTAATACTGCTCCCTATAAACTGACTTGGCTGCCTTCTCAGCTGAGACTCGACCTTGTCCCTTGGATGCAGCCTGGATTCCAGTTGCCATGGGCAATCACACTCACCATCAGTCAGGCCAGGGCAACTGACCTCCAGGCTGTGAGAACACACCCTGGCCAGCTTGAGTCAGCATCAGGGGTGGGGGAGTAATAGGAAAGTAGGCATAAAGTTAAGTGTTATCATTTTATCTCTGGAGATGGACATTTACCCCCAGAGGTAATGAGGGAAGGTAGTATGAACATGTTTGACAAATGGAGATAACTGCTTGACAATTGTGGTTCCAAAAGCTATGATTGACCCAAGGTCACACAGGAAATTAAAGGACCAGATGGCTTTGCCTTCCAGCCTGGGGCTGGTTCCTCCTTACTTTCTCCCATTGTCGAAGGCCTGACTCTCCAGTGGAGATTGGCTGAGGGTCTCCTGTCACTCCCTGGCAAGAAGAACGCTCTGAGGCACACAGTTCTCTGAGAACCCCATGCCCAGCCAGAGTCATCAATTGCCAAGAGGGCGCAGGGCCCTCGTTTCCCCTGCAGAGCTACGTGGTTATGGAGGTTCAGCCCATGTGATATGATGATCTGCCTGCTGGACATAGACAAGAGGAAGAAGGGGAGGTGGGAGGAGGCGTGGTGGAGTGCTGAGGCCTCTGTATCAGGAGGCTTCATTCTGGTCTCTGCTAGAGTTCGGAGCCCGGCCCCTGATCAAGTAAGACTGCCATGTGTCTTCACTAGAGACGTGTTCGCCATGCATTTTACGAGGCTGTGGTGTTCAGAGTGGGCCATTTTGGAAGTAGGGGAGTGGAGGAATTGTCAGTCTCCGTTTGGGCATCAAGAACGGTATGGGTCCTAGTTCTCTAAGGGACCGCAGACATGTCCCTTGACTATGGGGGGTCTGAGTGCTGTCATCTGTTAAGGGGGACCCCGAGCCTTTGCCCACCTCTCTGGCATGGGTGTTGTGACAACCAGAACCTATTTGTTTTTAGACTCTTTCCCCACCTCACATCTGAGATGCTGTGAGAAACAGCTCCCCAGGGGACTCTGTGTACCTCCTCACCGCCCACTCGTTGCTGGAGGAAACAAAACCCCTCCAGAAAACAAAAGACATCAGTGCATCAGAATGCACCGAGCGGATGATGGTGTTTGAATTGGAAATCAGTGAGGTGGTTTGGTTTCTATTCCATATCAGAGCTTGGTTCACGCAATGCGAATTTGTCAAGGTTTTGTTCAGTCTACAAATATTTGTCGAGTGCCTGCTTCGTGCTCAGCCTCTTCCTGCTCCGTGGTGGAGCTGCAGAGGTGATAAACCGCTCTGGGGTGGGGGATGCAGGCAGAGTGGGACCCGGTTCTGAGTCCTGGCTCTGGTTCCCACCTCCTCAGTGACCTTGGGCAAGTCACGTCTCCTCTCTGGGCTTGTCCCTTAGCCACCTTCCTCAGAGCATTGTTGCAAGGATCAAGTGAGGAAATCCAGAGCTGTTATTAGCAGTCACTGAAGCACCAAGTGTGGCTATTGCTTTATCAGGAGTGATGAGAAGACATGGGCTCTGCTCCCATAGCAGCGTGGCTGGGGGAGCTGTTAGTTGTGGTAACGGGAGCTTGGGCTGAGGGGAGTGGATATACGACGCTACAGATGCACAGGGGAGTCAGGGAGATTTGCGGCCTTCATGATGACCTCCTAGCAAGCAGCTGTGAGCCCTGCCAGGGACTGCGGATGGAAGGCATGCATGGGATTTAGAACAGAACTTCCTCCATTCCTGGGGAGACAAACCTAGTATATGCCAGCTTTCTTACTCAGATACCACCTTCAAATCTCCTGTGGGCATTTTCAGGAAATTTTCAACCATGTGCATCTTGGGACAGGGTTCAGGGAGGGAAGGGCAGTCGTGGGGTTGGAGGTCTTAGTTGGGCTGGCTGCTGTAACAAAGAGCACAGACTGGTGACGTAAGCAACAAACACTTATTTCTCATGGTTCTTGAGGTTGGAAGGCCAGCATCAGGGTGGTGGTGGCTGATTCTGTCTTGTAGAGCCCACTGACCAGTTGGCAGATGGTGCCTTCTTGCTCTGTGCTCATATGGCAGAGAGAAAGATCATTTATCTACTGCCTCTTCTTATAAGGGTACTAATTCCATCAAGAGGTCTCCATCCTCATGACCTAATTATCTTTCAAAGGCCTTACCTCCAAATGCCATCACTTTGGGGGTTAGGCCTTCAGTATATGAAGTTTTGGGTATCTTCCCAGGTGGCTCAGGGGTAAAGTGCCTGCCAGACAAATAGGAGATGGAAGTTTGATCCCTGGGTCGGGAAATCCCCTGGAGGAGGAAATGGCTACCCACTCCAGTATTCCTGCCTGGAGAATCCCACGGACAGAGGAGCCTTTGGGCTACAGTCCATGGGGGTCCCGAAGAATCGGACATGACTTAAACAAAGGCAGCAACAGCAACATGTGAAGTTTGGAGAAACACAGGCGCGCGGTCCATTCTGGAGAAACACAGGCACGCAGTCCATTCCGGAGAAACACAGGCACGCAGTCCATCCCGGTGGGCTACTTCCGTGAAGGCGCGGTGGTGCTGGGGGGCATCAGTGTGGCAGGGAGAGAGTTCCAGGGAAGGGAGGGCCAGGGAGTGTGGGCGCCTGCTGCGTACAGGGCAGAGTGAGGAGGCCGGTCCCTCCAGGCCCGCCACCCCTTCTTTCCCCTGCCAGGCCAGAGTGTGCGGAGCTTCTGCTGGTCAAGGGCAGAGCGCCCAGGTAGGAGGGGTGAGCTGGCTCTCTGGCAGTGTGGGAGGGCCACGCTGGGGCAGGACAGGGAAGACAGCAGCTGGGGCCGTAGTGCAGGTTAGTGGAACTGACCTTGGATGTAGGAATGAGTTTTCAGATTCTGTCTGGTTGGGTCGGTCCTAAACCCCTGCCCTGCTTGCGCCATCCGTGGTGCTGGCTTTTCCCCATCTCCCCTCACATTCTTTTGCCCTTCTCCATCCTATTTTGTGTTCTGGGAGCACGACCCTATGGACTGAAGGCAACAATTTACGTAACTATCTACCCCAAACATTATGGCCTAAAAACACCCACCATTTGATTTTGCTTATTGATTCTGTTCTTACCAGGTGGCGTTAGTGGTAAAGAACCCGCCTGCCGATGCAGGAGACGTAAGAGATGGGAGTTCGATCCCTGAGTCAGAAGATCCCCTGGAGGAGGGTATGGCAATTCACTCCAGTATTCTTGTCTGGAGAAGCCCTGGAGGAGCCTGGTGGGCTGCAGTCCATAGGGTCATGAAGAGTTGAACATGACGGAAGTGACTTAGCACACACACACGCATGTACGTGTTGATTCTATGAGCTGGGAACTGGGATAATGTGCAGGAGGGACTGTTTCACTCTGTTCCCACAGTGCCCGGGACCTCAGGCTGGAAGCGTTGAAGGCTGGGAACGGGATCTTCTGAAATCTGAAAGTTTACTCACCCGTGTGACGACTGATGCTGACCGTGGCCTGGTATCTCCACTGCAGTATCCACTGGAACCCCTGTACGTGGCCTCTCCACGCGGCTGCTTGGGCTTGCTCAAGGCAGGGTGGTTCACTTCAAGGCATGAGCATCCCAAAGAGAGACAGGTAGAAGCTTCACTGCTTTTATGACCTAACAGATATCACAGCGTTTCTTCTGCTGTAATCACACCTGTGGCCAGATTCACAGTGTGTTAAGTTCCCACTAAGAAGAGTGTGTGGGAGGTGAGATATTGAAGCAGCCATTTGGAAAATGGGATCTGCTGCAGGATAAATCAGCAGGAGGTCAGACTCACTCATTCTCTTATTCTCTGGTTCTATCAACAAACATTCCGTGGCCTCCTCCCTGATGGACTGTGGGTCAGTACTGACTTGTGTTCCTGTAGCAAAGGCCACAGGTCCTGTTGGTCTGACTTCTCCTTCATGGCAGCTCCCACCCCCTCCCCAGGCGATTCTGGAATCATTCTAGGGGTGGCAGCAACTCCCCCTAGGGTGCTTCACCAGCCCTTTTGCTTTCCCTTAACCCTGCTCACGCCTATTAAAAAGTCCCTTCATAAAGATCTCCTCAGTCACCCTCTTGAGTGATCGTTTCGGTCAGAACCGTCACTGGTACACTATGTCATGGGAGGAAGCTCGGGCTCGGGGCGCCTCCCACAGTGAATGTCTGGAGCAGGTTGGCTTTGAGCCCTCCTCTCAGGTCTCTGGGTCCTGTGCCCTTTCCCAGGCGCCACTTGTGATGTGCAGTTAGGGGAGCTCATCCGAGAAGCAGGGCCAGCCAAGCCCTGGAGTTCTGTTCTCCCAGGTCCTCTAGCGCCCCGTCACTGCCTGTCGGGCTCAACTTGTGGCCTGCATGGCCATGTCTGTCATGCCCCCAGGCTGGGGGACTCCCTGGGGCCTGCTGGATCCCTAGCTCTCCCTAGGTTAACTAGCAGCAGAGCGCCCTGCAGGGTGAGAGATGTGCCCTCCTGCCTGCTCACAGGGGCATCAGGGCCAGGAAGGATATAGCGTCACAGCCGGACACCTAAGCCAGGGAGGTAAAGGGGCTTGCCGGCCGTCACAGAGTGTGCATTCCCCGCCCAGTGCTGACCCTGCACGCCCACCAGACTAGGTCCCTAGAGTTCTTGAAGAGCTTTCATTTCTCACCAGATGAGTGAGTGATATCCGTGACGTCGATGATGCTGATGCGTGGTGACGATGCTGCTTCTGCTGGTGATAATGCTGATGATGATGTCGCTGGTGCTGGTGGCGACAAGTCTGCCAAGCCAGACACTTGAGCTACATCATGTCACCTGAAATGTCCCCTTTGGAAGGGGATGTGATATTTTTGGGGCCCCTTTTCTCAGGGCTGTGTTGGTTCAGTGGCTCCTTGGGTGATCTCCTGTCTCGTGGCCGTCTGTGCCCTTGCCCACAGCGTCTCATGACCTGTGACGCGGGTCATGTTTCGCAGGATGGCACCACACTGCAGGGTGAAGTGACTTGCTCTAGGCTCCACAATTAGTAGGAAGCAAGGCTGGGATATGAACCAAGCTGTGTCTGACTCCAAGTCCATTATTCATTGTGTCCTTCCCACCCAGGAATGAACAGACTTGAATGGATCAGGCCACTTGCTTCTGGCCACGGTGGTATGAGGACAGGGAGGCCCCTTGAGCCCCGGTCTTCTTTCTCAGGGATGCCTCTGTGTGAACGAGTGTCTGAATTTTCTCTTTGCAGCCCTACCGGTGTGACCTCAGGGTGGGGGCCACTCATCGGAAGATGAGGGGCCATTCTGGAAGGTGTCCATTCTTTGAGGACAGGGCTTTTCTGTCTTAATCCACCCCAACTCTCCAGCTCAGAGCCTGGGTACAGCCTAGGGCATTGACCGTAGGGCAGTGTTTGTTGATTGAGTCAGTTAAAGAAAGAATGAATGAGTGAGTGAGTGAGCTCTGAGGATGAGTGACCCAGTTAGGGAGGCCAATGACTAAAGATTCCAGAGGGCAGAGGACTGCCTTCCACCTGGATGGCTACCTGCTTATTTATTTCCAGGGGGTAAAAATAAGAATATGAATCTGACAACGAAGCAAGGCTGTGTGCTAATTCTATTCCCAGATCAAATCACAGCGCGGGGAATGCGTTATCATCAGCACGATTACCTTGGGGGAACAGAGACAGGGAGTTTTATTAAATGAGAGAATCTCGCTAAAAGGAAGCCTTACATTAGACTTTAGGCCTTAAATAAGATTAGTGTCAAGAGCCGACAAACATTCTGCATGTGATATTGGGGGGCAAACTGACTCAGAGTGGGTGACTTAGTGGAGGGCTGCCTGGCTGAAGTGAGCCGGCAGCGGCGGATGGAACATCTCCTTGGCCCAAGTGGTTCAGGCCCCACTTTTCTTCAGGCCAGTGGGTGCCTCCCTCCTGGTAACATGGCCATGCCACCCTCCACAGCCCCACAGGGAGAGAGGGTTGTGCATTCCTGTATAGGCACAATGACCCCGAAACTCAACAGACCCCAAGTGCAGGCCAACAATCATTTCTTAGATCAGACTGCCATTCCCCTCGCTAAAAATGCTGCCCTGGGACATTGCCCCTGTCTTGCCTCCCTGTCTCTCCTTCCCTGTGTCCTCCATCTTGCATGGAGACCCAGAGTTGGCGCCACTCAGAAGCTCAGAGCGGGGTGCCATGAAGATCAGGAAGGTCTGGATTCAAATCCTCCTTCACCAACCCTGTGACCTCGGGCACATTACTTCGTTTCTTTGGATGTCAGTGTTCTTGTCTGTAAAATGTGTTACCTGTTCTGTCCTCATAGGCTTGTTCTGAGGATTGAATGCATTAGTCTGTGGACAGCTCCTAGGACGGTCCCTGGAATATGGGAAGTGCCCGATTCAGGTTCTCTTGATTCCTGCGCCCGCTTCTCCTACGCATCACCCACACACCCAACCCCAGAAAAGGACTACAGGCTGCTGGAGAGCAAAAGTCTCCAAACCATGGTGGGAAAAAAAGCATCTTGTGGAGCCAGAGATCTTCTTCCGTCCAGATGAGAGATCTGTGTGTTCCCAGAGGTCACCTAGTCCAGCTCCTCCTGTTACATAAGGGGAAACGGAGGATGGAGCTGGGAGCCTCAGATGGGCCACAAGCTGGCTGCTGTCCTGGGAGCTGACTTGGTCTCTAGAAGACGGGGCCTGGGATCTGCCTGGGGCGTACAGATTTGCCTATCCCCAGGCCAGTGCACCTGGAATTCAATGCCTTCCTCTCCTTTCCCCCTCAACTCTGAAATAATTTATAGAGTTAGAGTAACAATAGCTCCCATTTTCCAGAGACCTGAGTGTGCTGGGCTCCATGGTGAATCTGACATGATGGACTGTGCCGTGTAACCAGGGAGGGCTTAGTCCCAATTGCAGAGGAATAAACTGAGGTTCATAGTGGCTACTCGACCTGTCCAAACTGTGCAGCTAGTGAGAGATGGAGGCAGTCCTAAAAACCCAGATGGTCTGACTCCTGGTCTGGCTCAGGCACAAGTAGCAGTTCTCAAGGCCACAAAGCAGAGTGCTCTCTGTAGGATGCCTGGTGGCACAATGGCTAACTTGGACTCCGTTTTTCTCTGCTGACCTTGAAGAAGTCAGTTACTCATTCTGAGCCTCAGTTCTATCAGCTATAAAGTGGAGATGATAATTCGTAGGGTCATACCTGCAGTGATCATTGTGAAGCCCAGAATCCTGGAATTTCAGACTGGAGGGGACCTTAGGGACAATCCCATCTGGCCCCTCTTTCATGCCCAGAGAAATTCAGCAACTTGCCAGGGTTGTGCAGCTGGAAGGGGCCAGAGCTGGGATCTGATGCTTGACTGCAGAATGCTGTGGCCGTGTGGTGACACCTGGTTTCCAGTTCTTCCCAGGAGGGCTTACGCCGCCTGCCCCAGCACTGTCTCTGTCCTATTTCTCTGCACCCTGTCACTTTCTCTGCACCAGGCATTTCCCCTGTGACACACTGCACCTTCTTCACGGCCCCTGCCTGCAACTCGTCCCAGCTCAGAGAGGGAACGGGGCAGAGCAGTAGCATCTGGACTAGAATTTAGGGGGCTGTGGGCTCTGGTCTATCTCTGATATTGATGTGGTGTCTGGATTCTGCAAATCCCTTCCTCTTCCTGGTTTCCAGAGTCAAAAGGACCATGGTTTTATCTATTCAAAACTAGACAAGTTTATCTTTCCCCAAAGTATATTTTGTGCACATCCCCAGTTCTGGCGGATGCTTCTAGGCGTTACACAAAACAACAATTCATCATCAAAAAGTACGGGAAATGCTGGGTTAAAGAGTTTTCTTTTCCTAATGCTACTTTATTTAAATAATTGATTTAATTTCAAGAGAAATGCATACTCACTCTGATCAGTGGAGAGTGTAGAGTGATATAAAGCGATTGCCAACAGCCACCACCCTCAACTCTCACTTCCTAGGGCGTCCGTGCGTGCTAAGGCTCTTCAGTCGGGTCCAGCTCTGTGTGATCCCATGGACTGTAGCCTGCTGTGCTCCTCTGTCCATGGGATTCTCCAGGCAAGAATACTGAAGTGGGCTGCCATACCCTCCTCCAAGGGATCTTCCCAACCCAGAGATCGAACCTGTGCCTCTTATGTCTCCAGCACTGGCAGGCAGGTTCTCTACCACTAGCGCCACCTGGGAAGCCCCACTTCCCAGGGCGAGCGATACTAATGACCTGACCTGTGTCTTTACACAGGTCTCTGTGTTGGACTTCCCTGGTGGCTCAGACAGTAAAGCGTTTGTCTATCGATGTGGGGGACCTGGGTTCGATCCCTGGGTTGGGAAGATTCCCTGGAGAAGGGAATGGTAACCCACTCCAATACTCTTACCTAGAAAATCCCATGGACGGAGGAGCCTGGTGCAGGCTACTGTCCATGGGATTGCAAAAGTCAGACACCACTGAGCGATTTCACTTTGTCTTTGTGTTCATAAAACACACTTGCACACACACTTGCACATACGTAGGGTGTTTAAGAGCCTTGACTCATTTTCTCCTGAAAGCCTTGTCTGTGCCTTTAACATGTGATGGTATCTTGATCTCCAAGACTAGGGATGCTGCTTTTCTGAGTCCTGGGCCCTTTTCATCCCCGCAGAGCACCTTGGGGCAAGGCTTTGGGCCGGGCTGAACCAGATGACCTGCCACTCAGGCCCCAGTGACTCACAGGCCATCAGAGGAGGCTCGGTGAGGTGGGTGGGTGGGTGCTGGCTGCTGCCCTGGGATTTGGCTCAGACCACAGAAGCAGTGGGCCTGGGTGCATGAGGGCCGGCCCCAGGGACCTGGCGTTCACAGCCTCCCTGAGAATGCCCTGGGTAGCTGCTGCCTGCCAGGAGCCGGGCAGGCTGATGAGAAGGGGCAGTTTATGTGCTGGTGCCTGTGATCCAGGAGGAAAGAGAAGCCCGCTCAGCCACAGAGCCCTCTCCCACCCACATCCTTCTGGCTCTAGGTTAGATGATCGCTTTGGCCTGGCTACCCTACTCAGGCTTGCCTGTGTGCCGCCAGGGTTATACTCTGTTCGTCGTCTTCACCTTGAGGTCCAGGGGACCGGGACAAGCCTGGGATGATATAGGAAGCTGGGGTAGATCCAGCCCACACCCTGGGGCTCAGGATCATGTCCAGCCTTCTCTAGGTGACCCCAGGTGGGCCACCACACTTCCTGGGGAGCCAAGTCCAGGTGCCTGGAAACCATGGTTTGTGTGCTGATTCTGTCACTTAAAATGCTGCAAAATCCTGGCCCAGGTCTCCATTTCCCAAGTTGCTGTGCACTGGGCCTTGGCCTCATCTGGGCCTGTTCCCCAGAGCCTCGTGCCAGTGTCCACACATGCGGAGCATTGTGTAGGGGGCGAGGGGCGTGTTCTCTTGCAGCTCTAATCCTTTGGAGTTACGGCTCGCTTTTGAGGACCTGTTGGGTGCATGGTACAGGGCTAGGTATGGGAGAGTGGAGGAGCGGAGGCTGGGTTGGATCCGTACCCTCTGGGAACACCTGGTCTGTCTGAGTGATCAACGTGCAGCCACAGAATACACACATCCGGCTGAAGACCAGAGCGGGTGAGTCCTGATGGCCCACCGTGGAGCAGCTCTGCACCAGGGTGGTCAGGAGGGCTTCCTGGAGGTGGCAGAGCCTTGATGGTTTTCTTGGTGAGTGGCACGGCACAGATAAAGGCATGGAATAGGAATGGTTAGGTGTTAGGAGCCAGCCCTGGGTGGCTTTGTTGAGAAGATGGCTCAGTGAGCCAACACGGCCCCCAGTGAGGGGCTGCACAGGTTGGCCTTTACCTCCACTCTTGGCACAGCTCTGATGGCGAGAACCGGGCATCAGCAGCCACCCGCCTCCACTCTAGGGAGGGAAGCTGGCCTCTGTCCCCACAGCAGACTCCCACAGGCCAGAGCCAGCTGAGGGATAAACATCGCTAATCGTTAATTACCACGCGCAGTGTGATTTTATGACTTTCCAGATAAATGCTCTCCAAGGGAGTGTCAGCATTACAGACCTCCAGTTCAACGATCTGGGGTGATGGTTTAGGGAGTGGGGTGCCAGGGGGCTGGAGGAGGGTGGGGCCCTCAGGAGTCAGGTCTAGGCTTTCTGGTCTGCTTGGGGAGGGGGCTTGCCCAAGCCTGAGCAGCAGACTGGGATGGAGCTGCCCACTCTTCCTGTTACTCTCCCGAACTGTCCACCAGCTGACTGCCCCGGTGACCCACAACCCTGGCCGGGCACTGCGGGACTTTTTGGAGCGGGAGATCCTGATGGTCCTTCCTGTTGTCTGTCTGCTGCCTTGGCCTTGTCTGATAGCCTCTACCCCCAGCTCTCGCTCAAGTCCAGTGGCTCACCAGAACTGCTGCTCTCCCTAAGACACAGCTTCACCACCTCTGCTAAGAAGCCCCTGCACGTTGGGGCCCTTGACCCCAGCTTTACCGCTGGCTGTCTTCTTTGAACCAGAGCCATTTCTTTCTTTCTTTTTTTTTTTTTTTTTTTGCTATGCTGCACAGCATGCAGGATCTTAGTTTCCTGAGCAGGAACGGGACCTGCGCCTCCTGTCGCGAAAGTGCAGACTCTTAACCACTGGCTAGTCAGGGAAGTCCCACCAGAGGCATTTCTGAGTCTGTCTAACTCTGCACTCAGACTGGGATCCCCAGGCGACCTGGAGCTGCTGAGAGCATCTCTGGACCCTTCCAAAGGCTGGCTTGCATTTTGCATGGGGGAGCCTCCCCTGTGTTCACTGCATTTGGATTTCTTTTTGGGCTTCCCAGATGGCGTAATGGTAAAGAACCTGCCTGCCAGTACAGGAGACATAAGAGACACGGGTTTGATCCCTGAGTCGACGAAGATCCCTGGAGGAGGGCATGGCAACCCACTCCAGTACTCCTGTCTAGAGAATCTCACGGATAGACAAGCCTGGCAAGCTACAGTCCATAGGGTTGCAAAGAGCTGGAAATGACTGAAGCGACCTTCATGCATGCTTGCATGCATAGGAAGGGCTGCCCCAGGGTAGAATAGCCCCTTCGCTGAGCCTGCTCCGTGCCATGTGCTAGGCACTTGGTGAGGCCCTTTCATGCCTTTGCACAGGGTCAAGGTAAAGACCCTGGAGCCAGACTGCCTGGGCTCCTCTCCCATCTCTGTCACCTATGAGCCTCTGTTTCTCAGCTTTCTCATCAGTAAATGGAGGTTATACTGGGACCCATTTCATTTAGGGTTATTGTGAGGATTAAAGGAGTTCATCAGTGGAAAGTTCCTGTCACTGTTTCAGCCCATAAATCTGTGTTGCTGGTTCACTGTTGTTAGTGTGTTTCGTGACAAGAGGAAGAAAAGGGGAGCGGCCAAGGGTTTAGGTACGTGCAGGTGGCCCGTGTTTGAATCCTGGTGTGTAACTCAGAGTGGGACCTGTGAAAAGTCATCTCATCTTATGGGTCTGCATTTCCTCATCTGTAACATGCTGATAATAGTAGTCGCAGCTGCCTCCTAGGATTGTGGCTCTGATTAAACGAGTCCATGCCCATAAGGTTGGTACAAAGTGCCTGGCACATGACTGGCTCTCTGTTACTGGGACTGTCATTTGTGTTTGACAGAAGGGAAGGCAACCTTGGCAAGGGGAAGGGACTTGCCCAAGAACTTTGTTTAAACTCAGCTTCATCTGAAATGAAAGCCAAGGTGTAGTTTTTCTAGTTCCATCTTCCTCCCATGGACAAGGGTCAGGTTCTTGTCTCTTTAGGCCCCCAAAGCTTTCTCTTCTCCCTTATAGTTGGAAAACCTCCGCCAACCTCCTTCCACCCTAGCACAGCTTATTAGCTAATTGAACCTCGGTGAACTGAATCTCTGAGGGCACCCTTCCTCCAGGAAGCAGGGCCAGCCAAGGCCACTCTGCTGACCTCGGCAAGCACAATGGGTCCCAGGACAATCAATCGCTTTTATGACCAAGGCCACCAACTCTCTTCCTCTTGGATCCCTCTGTAGAAGCCCGGTGTGAACACTCAGCGCCTGGTCCACCCCTTTCCTTTCCTTCTGATTCCATCCTGCCGCTGCTAGGCCATGTAGAGAGCTTGTCAAGCACAGGGTCTGTCTCTTGCTGGGCATTTGGGGAGCCCCCGCCTCCACCCTTCACTGCACTCTGCAGAGTGCTGACCAGGCGAGCAGGATCTGCAGCTGAACGCTGCAGACACCATTCTCCCATGATAAGGACCAGCGAGCACCCTTGAACGGGGAGTGTGCCATTCTTCACTGACCCTGGGCAGCTGGGCGGGCAAGGCCGCCTCTCAGACTCAGGCTAGGGAGCAGGCCAGCAGACAGCAGGGGCGGCCCACAGCAGGCCTGGAGGAGGCAGATTTGTTTCCTCGAGGTCTGAGCACAGGGGTGTTGGAATAACAGAGGCTCCTGCTGCTACCCTTGGAAAGAGAGCGGTGTGATTTCAGCCACATTCCTGGGTGCACCATGAACCAGTGCTTAAGAGCAGCGACTTCAGGCTCACCTCCGTGCTTTCCGAGACCTAGCGAGGTGGAGTGGGAGGGAGGGGTGGGAGGGAGGGGATATATGTATGCATATGGCTGATGGACCTCATTGTACAACAGAAACTAACACAACATAGGCAATTATGCTCCGATTAAAAGGTTTTTAATTAAAGAAAAAGAAAGAGCTGAGTGCATGTGCCACAGCTGAGCTCACACGCCCAGAGCCCGTGCCCTACAGCAAGAGAAGCCATCAGAGTGAGAAGCCCACCCATTTCGAGGAAGAGTAGCCCTCTCTCTGCACCTGGAGAAAGCCCAAGTGCAGTAACAGAGACCCAGGACAGCCAAAGTAAATAAATAAATGTTTTTAGAAAGAACTTCAAATGAGGCCAGCTTGCACCCTCAACTGGCTGCCACCGCAGCTGATGACAGCTAGATCGACTTTCATCACATTTGGGTGCCAAAGGTGAGGCTTTAAAATCATGCCCATTACTTTTTGACTCTCCTTTCCTCACAAGTTGAGCCTCATCCCCCTCCCCTTGAACGTCGGCTGGGCTGCCCCTGCCTTTTCCCCTCACTCAGGCTAGGGAGGGACCCTGAGCACCACAAACATTTTAACAGCAGTCCTTGTTGCAATTCCCTGAACACCCACTGCAGGCCAGGCGCCAGGCTGGGCAGTTTTCTGGAGCCACTCATTTGATCCTAACAGCCAACAGCGGGGTAGCAACTACTGTTCACATCCCCCACTCAGGGATGAGGAAACTGAGGCACAGAGAGTTAAGCAAATCACTCACAGCACCACCCGAAAGTCACAGAGCCAGGCTTGAATGTCCTTCTTAGCCACCGTGTCATCCACAAGGGTGCAGCAGCAAAGAGAGCCCCGGACCAGCTGTCTGGAGACCTGGGGTGTCCCTCTCTGTCCTCACCCCGAGCCGGCCCTCTCCTCTCTGGGTCAAGGAGATGGATGTGGTGTTCCTCGCAGGTAGCTGACCACACAGCTGAGAGGACCCCTGAATGAGAAGGAACCTGGTTACCTCGCCAGCTTAGAACCCACAGGGGTCTGGGGAAAGGCAGGAGGAGAAGGGAGGTCAGCCTCCATCCTGAAGGATGAGGGAAGCCAGGACCTAGAGTCAGGTGGAATTTGGGGGTGTCATCAGAGGGACCTGGGGGAACAGGGGTTCTGGAAGCTGACTTGGGAATTCCTGGCTCAGCTTTACAGACAGTGGATATCTTTAACAAAACACAAATACTGTTTGAGCAGGACAGCCTGATTTCCATGCAGTTTTCAGCACCACCTCAGGGAGTTCTCACCTTGCCGTGGGTGTGCCAGCATAACGATGCCCTACTCCCTTCCAAGTCCCCCAGGTAAGATCCTGCTGGGCCAACTGGACTCTTCCTGGCACCCAGCTACCCTCATCTTGTCAGCCGCGGGGGGTCTGCCTCCTCCGCCCTTGCTTCTGCCTGCTTCCTTCCCACGCCACTTTCCCCTTACCTACTGCCATCTGGCCTGCTGGGTGGCTGCCATCATCTCTGGCTGCGTCTCTCTACCTGGGGACTTCTTCCCTCTGGCTGCTTCTCTACCTTTCAGACTGAGGGGTCTTCCTAAGGCACAACTGAGCTAATCTTCACTCCTTGCTTACAATTCCTCAGTGACTTCCAAGGCCCTCAAGAGAAGTCCGAATCCTTGAGCTTGTCTAATGGAGCCTTTTGTGCCTGGCCACTGTGGACACAAACTCTGAGTCCTGTCATTGAACTAAAAGTCTTCTCTGACTGGAAGGCAAGGTAGTAATCAGAGAAGGCTTCTTGGAAGAAGTGAGAGCTAGGCTGGGGACTAAAGGCTGATTGAGAGTTCATGCCATCGACCCCACAGGAGGGGGTGCTCCAGGACACCAGTGGCCAAGGACTTTTCTGAAGGCGCCCCCACCCTCTCAGTGCCCCTGTGCCTTGGGATTTCTGAGAGGAAGCAGAACTGTGGGGCCATGCCATTGGTCACGTGGTGTGGACATTCTGGGAAATCCCGCTGGCCACCAGGCTGGCGTCCACACAGGAGGGGGATTCAGGACTAGATTTGCTGAGCCCAGATAAGCATCCCTGGAGTTCCCAGAGCAGAAGCCCTCATGCAGCGGAAACTGGGGGTGTGTGTGTGTGTGTGTGTGTGTGTGTGTGTGTGTGTGTGAGATAGGCGTGTTTGGAATGGTCAGGTATTGACTGAAACTCATACACAAACAGGAGACAAACTGAGTGGTGGAGGGCTGGCTGGCCTTGGGGAGCAAGAGCGCATTCTGTACTGGTGAAGGGACCAAGATTCTTTCTGCAGAGTGTCCAGTGAGATCCCTGGCTGGGTTCATAGCTAGACAGGAGGGGGCACCATCTGCAGAGCAGGGTTAGACAGGGAAAGCCTGGGCACCGGCTTTTCATTTGTCCAGATAATGTAACAACTTGAGATGAATCAATCCCTCTGCAAAACCATCCGTGTCAAATTCAGCCCTTGAATCAAGGGGTACCAGGAGCCCCAGGAAAGAACCAGGCTTGGCATTGAGGAAGACGTCCCTGTCCCAGCCTCTAGTTGTCAGTGGCTGCTGACATGTGATACTGGGCAGCTGCTTCCCTTTTGAGGATCTCTGTCTTTCTTTCTGTGAAATGGGCATCTTAATAATGATTTTTCTGCCCCCAAGACAGTTGGAGAATCACATAGGATAATGGAGATAAGGTTACACAGGCATCTGGTGAGCTATGTACAACCATTGTGGGTGTGGGAGACGAGAGGAAGTCTTGGCTCTGCCCTCACACAGCTCACGGTCTGGTAGGCAGGCAGATAAGTAGTCAGATTAGAAAATCTAATGGGGAAGGTACTGGTATAGGGAGGCATTCTGCAGAAGCACCTCAACCAAGGAAGGCTTCCTGGAGGAAGTGACATATGAGCTGAGACCTGATGGAAGGAAGGAGGAAGAGGCAAGTAAGAAGGAAGAGTGTTCAGGGTGGAGGTCAGGGAGAAGAGGGAAGGAAGATATCAGAATGGTTCTTGCTAGCTCAGCATCTTTTAGGCGTTGCTGTTCTAAGTCTGGTAGGAGGTGGTTGAGAGCCTGTGGCAAGTAGTGTGTGTCTATTCATGGTGGCGAGGAAAGTGTTCTGCTTGGAAGGCTTGGCTGTGCCTCAAATCTTTTTTTAATTGAAGTATAGCTAATTTACAGTTTTATGTCCGTTTCAAGCATATAGCAAAGTGATTCCGGTACACACACATTGTTGTTTGGCCTCTAAGTCTTGTCCGACTCTTTGTGACCCAAAGGACTGCAGCATGCCAGTCCTCCCTGTCAATTTCTCAATTTCTCCCAGAGTTTGCCCAAGTTCCTGTCTGCTGAGTTGCTGATGCTATCCAACAATCTCATCCCCTGTAATGTGGAAACACACACACATACTCATACACATATTTTTTTCAGATACTTTTCCATTATAGGTTATTATAAGATATTTGGGCTTCCCACGTTGTGTAGTGGTAAAGAATCTTCCTGTCAATGCAGGAGACACAGGAAACGTGTGTTCGACCTCTTGGTCAAGAAGATCCCTGAGAGGAGAAAATGGCAACCCACTTCAGTATTCTTGCCTGAAGAATCCCAAGGACAGAGGAGCCTGGTGGGCAACAGTCCATGGGGTCGCAGAAGAGCTGGACCTGACTAAGCACAGGCACACTTGATAAGATAATGAGTATAGTTCCCTGTGCTATACAGCATACAGTGTGTATCTGTTAATCTCAAACCCCGAATTTATCTCCCCACCCCACTGCCCAAACCACCCTGCTCCCAGTAGCCCCTTTGGTAACCTTAAGTTTGTTTTCTATGTCTGTGAAGTCTATTTCTTTTTCGTAAGTGAGTTCAAATGTATCACTTTTTGTTCAGATTCCACATGTAAGTGACATCATGTGCTGTTTGTCTTTGTCTGGCTTACTTCACTTAATGTGATATAATCTCCAGTCCCATCCATGTTGCCGCAAATGTCATTACTTCATTCTTTTTAATGGCTGAGCAATATTCCACTGTATGTGTATACTATATCTTCTTTATTCGTTTATCAGTTGATGGGCGTTTAGGTGGCTTCCATGTTTTTACTATTGCAGATAGTGCTGCTGTGAACACTGGGGTGCGTGTATCTTTTCAAATTAGAATTTTCTCCAGGTATATGCCTATGCCCAGGAGTGGATTGCTGCATCATATGGTAGCTCTATTTTTAGTTTTTAAAGGAAACTCCATACTGTTCTCCATAGTGGTTGCAGCAATATGCATTCCCACCAACAGTGTAGGAGGGTTCCTTTTTCCACACCATCTCTGGCACTTATTGTAGACTTTTTGAGGATCACCATTCTGACTGGTGTGAGGGGACACCTCACTGTAATTCTGATTTGCATTTCTGCAATAGTGATTTTGTTGTCCTTCAGCCGCTCAGTTGTGTCTGACTCTTTGTGCCCCCATGGACTGCAGCATGCCAGGCTTCCCTATCCTTCACCATTTCCCAGAGCTTGCTCAGACTCTTGTCCATTGAGTTGATGATGCCATCCAACCATCTCATCCTCTGTCATCTCCTTCTCCTCCTGCCTTCTATTTTCCCCAGCATCAGGGTCTTTTCTAATGAGTCAGCTCCTCACATCTGATGGCCAAAATATCGGAGCTTCAGCTTTATCATCAGTCCTTCCAATGAATATTCAAAGTTGATTTTCTTTAGGATTGACTTGTTTGATCTCCTTGCAGTCCAAGGGACTCTCAAGACTCTTCTCCAACACCACAGTTCAAAAGCATCAGTTCTTCGGTGCTCAGCATTCTTTATGATCCCACTCTCACATCCATACATGACTACTGGAAAAAACATAGCTTTGACTATACGAGTTTTGTCAGCAAAGTAATAGCTCTGCTTTTTAATACACTGTCTATGTTTGTCATAGATATCCTCCCAAGGAGAAAACATCTTTTAATTTCATGGCTGCAGTCACTATCTGTAGCGATTTTGGAGCCCAAGAAAATAAAGTCTGTCACTGTTTCCATTGTTAGCCTATTGATTTGCCATGAAGTGCTGGAACTGGATGTCATGATCTTAGTTTTTTGAATGCTGAGTTTTAAGCCAGCTTTTTCACTCTTCTCTTTCACCTTCATCAAGAGGATTTTTAGTTACCCTTTTCTTTCTGCCATAAGGGTGGTTTCATTTGTATATCTGAGGTAATTGATATTCTCCAGGCAATCTTGATTCCAGCTTGTGATTCATCCAGCTTGGCATTTCACATGATGTACTCTGCATATAAGTTAAATAAACAGGGTGACCATGTACAGCCTTGACATGCTCCTTTCCCAATTTTAAACCAGTGTCTTGTTCCATGTTTGGTTCTAACTGTTGCTTCTTGACCTGCATACAGGTTTCTCAGGAGGCAAGTAAGGTGGTCTGGTATTCCCATATCTTTACAAATTTTCCAGTTTGTTGTAATCCACACAGTCAGTGATATTGTGCCCCAAATCTTAGATCCAATAACAAATCTTGAGAGGAATAAAGTGAAAATCTCTCAGTCATGTCTGACTCTGAGACCTCATGGATGATACAGTCCATGGAATTCTCCAGGCCAGAATACTCGAGTGGGTAGCCTTTCCCTTCTCCAGGGGATCTTCCCAACCCAGGGACTGAACCCAGGTTTGATCCACCCACATTGCAGGTGGATTCTTTACCAGCTGAGCCACCAGGGAAGCCCAAGAATACTGGAGTGAGTAGCCTATCCCTTCTCCAGGGGATCTTCCTGACCCAGGAATAGAATCAGGATCTCCTGCATTGCAGGCAGATTCTCTACCAACAAGAGCTATCAGGGAAGCCCCTTAAGAGCAATACCAGAAATTAATATTGCCATCAAAGAATGCAACAAAGGAGGCCTCTATCACATCCCCATTCAATTTACCAGTCTTATCCATACAAATGCCAAATGGACAGCATGATGTTGAATTTCTCCCTCCTCTGAGAAGCCTTCATGTATTTCCCCTGGGCAGAGTGAGTTATGACCTGCTGGGAATACCGTGGCACCCAATATGGGCTCCACAGTGGAGACACTTGTATTTCCTCTGCCAGCTTAGCTCAGGGACACCTTGGCCCTCCTACTTGCCCTTCCACGCCTAGGGCAGAGTCACCGGTGGTCCTTGGTCAAAGCTGTTATCCTAATCAACTACCTGAGAGTTGTTTGCCTGTGGTAGCCTGGCAACGAGGTCTAGTACTTTCCAGTCTGTTCTGTGTCTGGAGCCTGGAAAGGCAGGCTCCCGAAGCGGGGCTTTCAGAGACATCAGCCCACTTTGGGAAGATGGGAATTTTCACGTGCAGATATTAGCTAATGGAGACCCTCATTACTTGTCATAGCATTAATTTTAGGAGATAGTCCTGGTGCACATTAGAAGGCTATTTTAGTGCCACACAAATTAGACACCTTTATTAGCCATCGGAGGTCACGGAGGTAATGAAGTACTTGAGCTAGAAGAGAGAAATCACGCTTCACCTTGAGTCTGGCCATTTCCCCCGTGTTTCAACAGCGTCAGCTCATCCATCAGGTGCTGCCCACAGCCTGATGGAGTCTCAAGCATCCCTGAACAGGAGTGGGCAGGCAGAGGTAGGGTGTGCATGAGCGATCTGGGTGCACACTGGGGCCTGACTGGTGTGCACATTGTACAGGGGCGTGCTGTTAGAGTGTGTGTGTGTGTTAGGGTTTGCGTTTAGTCCTAAGATGTTCACCTTCTTTTTATCTGTTTATACTATATTCCTATTTACTAAGTGGGGAGGGGGCGTCTTTATACAGTGCTTCACCTCTAATAAGTCAGTACCTGTTTTGTTTCTGGGATGTTCTTTATGTGCATTAAAAAAAAAAAAAAAAAAAAACAACTTCAAAGTTAAAGAAAAAGCTCACCTGTGAGTGTGCCTGTGTGTCTGGGAGTAAACGTGTATGTGTGTTTTGTGGAGAGCGAGTGGGTTTAAAGTCATATGTTTGTGCGTAGAGATCTTTCTAACTGAGTTGGAGGAAAGGGGAGGATGGACTGCCTGTGCAGTGGGGAGCACCCCGTCATGTGGGGTGCTTGTTGAGACCTGGGCAACTGACCTCTCTGGAGGAGCTCTTATCATGGAGGAAGGGCACTGTGGAGCCCGTGGGTAGACTCTGCCTCGGGAATCCCAGGCTTCTGGATCTCTCTGGGCCCTGATTCCCACTGCTGGGGGTGGGGTTAGGCCAGACACCTTCACCTGCTTCCCAGGAAACTGGGAGCGTTGTTCAGGCCCTCTCTGTGGGGCTTGTGTGGGGCTTAAAGGCCCTCAGCTGGCTCCGGTTCCTCCCAGGGTGCCCTTTGGTGACATGGAACAAGAGCTCTTCTAGCTGCCCTGGTCTGTGGGCCCCAACAGTCACCCTGGCTCTAATGGGCACAACATTGTACAGTCAACCAAAGCACTTTTTCCTCCTTGCTCCAGAACCCCACAGTCCCGGCCGCAGCCACTGCCCCATGGACAGATGAAGAGAGGGCGGTCACCCACTTAGCGGTACACACACAGCGAGTGAGGGGCTGAGCTGGACCAGATCTAGGGGAACCACACCCCGACTCCTCCATCTCTGCTTCTCCTGCAGTCTCTGGAGACATCCCTGGGCAGAGTGGGAAGGGTCTGTGAGCAGAGCGGGCAATGGAAGGGCAGGGAGACTGCCTCTCGGGAGAGCTGTGGAGTCGCTCCTTTAGGCCTGGCCTGGATTGGCAGGTCACTGCATCTTTCTGGGTCTTCCTTTCTTCACCCATAAAAATCTCGTCAGGAAGAAATGAAAATGGCCCAGGTATGTTCTGGGGGCTTAGGAGAGATGTCTCGTAGGTGTTTCTTGCCCTTGCCTTCCCCTTATAATTGAGTGGGTGTGTAGCCAGGGAAGAAGGTAGGAGCTTCTGTGCCTATGAGGGTTCTGGGGTGGTCTTCCTCGCTGCCCCTCACTCTGTCACTTTGAGCCCAACTTTTCCCTTCTTGTCTGGGCCCCATGGCAAGCCCAGGTGGCCCCTGTTGTTCAGGGAGAGATGGAGACTGACGGCGTACCCCTTGCAGGAGGCTGAGCCTGGAGGATCCCAGCTCTCCCTGTCTGAATTTCTTAGAGGAGAGGCCCAGTGGAGACACTCAGCACTTTTGGCTCTGGTCCCATGTCCTATCTCCCTGCCCGGATGAGGGGCCATTTGACTCATCACTTTCTCTCCCTGGACCCTGATGAGTACTTGACATGTGGTGGCTGTTTACAGAATAAACAAAGCGAAATCAATGCACAATGAGTAAGGGTCTAGGGGGCTTTGTGGAGTCAGGGGGTTAGTCCTGGCCTGGAACTTATCCACCCTCATGCCCTCAGGGGACAATGAAACTAAGTCCTGGGACCAGAAGTCCTGGGGACAGGGTGTGGAAAGAGAACTCAGGGGACCAGAGTAAGGCTGCTGGGGAAGGGCTCAGAGCCGGGAGCTCAGGGCTCTGTGGGCGCCTGGCCTGAACTTGAGGATGCTGGAGATGGGAAGCAGCTGGCTTGAGGTGGGGGTGGGGAGGGGGCAGGGCAGGTGTCTTCCAGGCTGAGAAGAAAGAGCATATGGCAGTCCTGATGTGACTGTGGGTTTGGGACACGGTGGAGAGTTCAGTAGGGTCTGGAGCTGCCTAGGCCATGGCGTGAGCTGTGGGCAGAGCCAGGTCTAGAATCCCGTCTGGCCAGGGTCCTTGTTCAGTGCTCATTCTGCGTGTACCCACCCAAGTCCAAAGGTCTGGACAGCCAGCAGAAGCAGTGACCAGAAATAATTCTCCTGGCCTGTCTGTCCACTGCACTCAGGAATGGATGCCTAGGCTCCGCCAGCCCTGGGGCCCACTAATGAGAGACCTGGTCTCCTGGACACAGCACGTGGGGTTGCAGATGACCTCTGACCCCAGGCCTCCTCGTGCAGACCCTCTGTATCCCCAGGCTTTGTTTTCTCAGGGTGGTAGTGCTGAGGGGGAGGAGGGAGGCATGAGCAGCCTCCACACACGGTGGCAAATTTGGGCCATCGATTTGCATTTATTTCCTGCTCAAATGATCCAGGCTGGCTGCTGCTGGGGGTGGGGGGTGAGGGGGCTGCTCTTTAGCATTTTAAGTTTGCAGATAATTGGAGGAAAATAACTCCAATAATGAAATCACTGCTGGATCGCATTCTGATACGTGACAAATCAATTCATTTATGATACCTTCTTTGTCACACTGGGCCATTCTGGTGCTCAGTGGAAACCTCTTAAATTAATAAAACTGTTAAATCCATAAAACCCTCCGTTCCGAGTAGCACATCACAGCACAAGTTTGAATCATTAAAGGAATAAAACTGATAAATGTGAGCTGGGGAGTGTCTGTGTCTGCAAAGAGGGGCTGGCTTTTAAGACAGATACAATATAATAGTCATAAGCTCCGATATTTCCTCCCTCTGTGAGTGTGTAGGGGGCATCTGCATATTTCAGTGGTGGAAGTTGGTAGATACAGGTCTGGCCAGCATGGGGGCAGGCTGCTTTAGTAGTGATTGGTGAGGCTTTAGCCTTTTAAATAAAATATGATTTAATAGCAAAGAGAAAAAAAATGAAGACTTTATTGGACCCCATTGAACCTGACTTAGCTCAACAGGGATTTTCCAAAATAGCTACACTTGTCTGAAAGGGGCGGGGTGGCAGGGTTCTCGCATCACACAGTGACTAGGGAGCAGGAGGCTTGGCAGCTATGGGGAGAGGGAGGAGGTTTCAGTCCTGCGGGCCCAGGTCAGGCTAGGTGGCCTCCCCACGTGGCTGCTAGCTGGCTGTGTGACCTTGGTCAGGCTGCTGCCTTTCTCTGTGTAAACTGGGGATGCCGATCTCCTAGGGAGGAATGTGTGAGCAAGAGCCGAATGAACTGTAAACCGCAAGGAACTGGCCAATTAACGTTCAGTTGACTGTGACCCTGGCTGTTAAAGGTTACATCACGTCTTGCCACGCAGGGCTGGCTTGGTGTGCTGCGAGTGGGTGGAAGGACGTGGCTCTGCTGGACGCTCCGCTGAGCTGTGTCTGTGCACCTGGCCCACGCCTAGTACCTCACAGCCCTGGACTCCATATGTGCCTGCTCTTCAAGCTCTCGAGCCCCCGGGTCTGTCATTCATTTGAGCTGCAAAGGCTCTGGAGAAAGCAGCAGGGAGCCTGGCACCCTGCAAACGGCCAATAAAAGCTGCTCCTCTCTCCACATCAGTCCAGCTTGGAAAACGCCCAGAGGAGTGTTCAGGGGGCACCCTTGTACCAGGCACTGGGCAAGGGTGGGCAATGGGGACCACAGGAGGTGAGTGAGACCCTGCCTGGCCCTTTGGGGCTCCTGTGGCCTCATTTCTTGTCCATTTGCCTTTCACGCCAAGGAAACTGGAGGTTCCCTGAGGCCAAGCTCTGGGCCTCCTTTCCTCACATCCCCCAGGCTCCTCCCCTTTGAACAGGTTCCTCGCACTCTGGAACGCATGAAGTATTCAGTCCCTATTCTAGAACGTAAGGGATTCATCCTGTGTGATAGTTTTTAAACTTTATTTACCCAAAATAAGAAAGAATTTTTACATTGTGCCCCAGTACACACATCTATGTTATACATACACTGCCGTTGCTCATTAGCTAAGTCATGTCTGACTCTCTGCAACGCCGTGAACTGTAGCTCATCAGGCCTCCCTGTCCTTCACTGTCTCCTGGAATTTGCCCAAAGTCATGTCCACTGTGTCGATGATGCCATCCAACCCTCTCATTCTCTGTCGTTCCCTTCTCCTGCCCTCAGTCTTTTCCAGCATCAGGGTCTTTTCCTTTGAGTCGGCTCTTCATATCAGGTGGCCAAAGCATTGGAGCTTCAAATTCAGCATCAGTCCTTCTAGTGAATATTCCGGGTTGATTTCCTTTAGGATTGAGTGTTTTGATCTCCTTGCTATCCAAGGGACTCTCAAGAGTCATCTCCAACACCACAATTGGAAAGCATCAAATTGGAACAAAATGTTAGAAAACAATACTTACCCTTAATGAGTTTTGGGAATTCTGTTCTATTCTAATTTCATTTATTCTATTCCATCCCATGTTCCATTATAAGTTTTTAAAATGTCTCGGTCCCTTAAATTACTTTTATGATCCACTCATGGGTATGATCAGCAGTTTGAATAATTCTGATCGGGTTCACTTTTTCAGTCTTCTGACAGGGGACTTGTCACATGGGAGTGACTATCTTCACCCCTAGACTAGAAGATACCCAGGGCCACAACCTCCCAGGCCATCTGAACTTCACGGCTGCTCCCTGCTCTGGCTCAACCTGAGCTCTCCCAGAACCCTCCTCACCAGTCACCCTGTGCAGGACTTAGGGACTCCAAAGAGGAAAGGGAAGGGGAGCTGTCAGTGGTGGCCTTGGCCAACCTTCTTGAAAGAGAGTGGGAGTGACAAGCCAGCTCACCTGCCCTCTCCACCCCACTGCGATCAAAGGGGTCTTTGAGGGCAGGGAACCCATGCCCCTGACATAATGAGCCACGGGGGCCCAGCAACCTGACAAGCCTTCCCTGCCTGCCAGCATCAGGAGTTCTTGACAGCCGGCAACTCGAGTGCTAATCGCCAGCCGGGGGAGAGTGGCGGCCCCTGCAATCCATATCAATTATGGACTTTGGCCGTGGCTGAGAGACAAAAAGCTTCCTCCGAGGCTGTCAGACCCTGGTGTCATTACTTGGGGCTGCCAAAGGGTGGATGGGAACAATGGCCACCAGCCACCCCCCACCGCCTGGGCCACCTGGCCCTGGGCACCAGTGGTCTGCCAGGCAGGCCCTGGCAGGTGGAGGGGCAAGCACACAGCCTGCACAGCCTGCTTTGATGTTTTGTCACTGTGCTTGTCACCCTGGGACTGAGGGGCTGCCGTCACCTGCCATCACCTCTCTTATAGAGGGAAAGCTTCAGGTCCAGTGTTTTAGAACAAAATTTTTTTTTCCCTTGTGGGGAAACCAAAATGGCCCCCCAAAGCATTGTGATTGGCAGTTTTCAAACTAAGAGCTGCCGATGGGGCCTGGGAGGCTCAGTGGGTGACATTCAGGACCCTCCATCCCATGCTTAGGTTAAAACTGTTTTTCGAGTCAGGCTTTCTAGGACAACAGTGGTTCTCAGACTTTTGCATGTTTTAACCTGGTGCTTGTGCTCAGTTGCTAAGTCATGTTCACCTCGTTGCAACCCCGTGGACTGTAGCCCGCCAGGCTCCTCTGTCCATGGGGATTCTCCAGGCAAGAATACTGGAGTGGGTTGCCATTTCCTCCTCCAGGGGGATCTTCCTGATCCAGGAATCAAACTCTCGTCTCCTACTTCTTGGCATTGGCTGGTGGATTCTTTACCACTGAACCACTGGGGAAGCATTTTAACCTAGAGAGCTGGTTAAAATAGAGTTTCTGGGTCTCAGTGGGTTTGAGGTAGGGCCATTACCTGCATTTCTTAAAAGTTCCCAGTAATGCTGATGTTGCTGGTACATGGGCCACACTATGAAACCCGTTGCCCTAGAAAGTGCTTCTGAATCTGTGTATGTGCACTGCATATATCTGGGAACTTTTTCAAAATACACATCTTAGAGCATCGCCTCAAACCTAGAATCTTAATTTACAGACCACTGCTGGAGGCCGAAGAGTCAGATACACCTCAGTGCTCAGATCCCACATTGCTGGAGGAAATCACAAGAGATGCCTTGTCTCCTTTGAGGACAGAAAGTGCTTTTTGAACGTTTGGAGTTGTTTAGAGAGACACAGGTTGCCTAGAAAACAAGTGAGCTCCCCAGGGCTAGAGCAGTCAAAGCCCAATTCAGGCCACTAACCCTCTAAGCTGTGCTAGAAGGGACTTTGAATGAAATAGAGGTTGGATGGGGCCCTCTGAGTTTGCCTCCCTCCCTGAGACATCTGTGCACTGGGGACTTGGGAACAGAGTCTGGGCAAGACCTGGGTTTAGAAATCTCTCTCCCACTCTGCCCCAAGGCTCAGGGGTTTGATTTCTCACTTACTCTGTGACCTGCCAGTTCTTCAGGTATGTCTCACCGCTCCCTAAATAGAGCCTACTTCCCCACCCCCTACCCCTGAGAGAGGCAGGTGGGTGTACCACATTGGCAGATGAGGAAACTAAGGCCCAGGGAGGTGAAATGACTTGTCCAGGGGTCTGCCGCACATCCTTTGGGGGTCCTGGACACACAGCACTGGCAGTGAGGGTGGGGGCAGCATGCGAGGACAGAATGGCCCTGGCACGGCAGATTGAATGACGGCATGGTCAACAGGAATGCTGAGCCCTGGGAGGCTACTGGGAGGTTGCTGAGCTGTCCGTGGCCTGCGAGTCTGGGGATCTCGGGGTCAGAGTCTGATCCAGGGGCCTCCTGGGGCTCAAGTCAGCCTGTGTCCTGGGGGACGGAGTCCAGAACACTCTGCCACTCTATAGTCAGCCTTGCTCCTGCAAGTCTCTCATGGTCTGTCTCTTCCAGGCTTGTGCCTTGCTCTGGCTTTTTAGAAAAACCAGCTTTATTGAGGTATAATTTACATGCCATAAAAGTCATCCACTGGAAGTGCACAGTTCGATGAGTTTTAATAAATTTATACAGTGTGCAGCCGTTACAACAATCCAGTTTAGAACATTTCCATCACTCCAAAAAGTTCTTTCTGCCTGCTTTCAGTCACTCCCATCCTCAGCCCCAGGAAGCTACTGATCCACTTTCTTCCTCTAGTGTTTTGCCTTTTCTAGAAATTTCGCATAAATGGAATCACACAACAAGGAAGTTTTTGTATCTGGCTTTTTAAACTCAATATAATGCCTTTTGGGTACATTTTTGTTGTTTCAGGTGTCTGTATTTCTTTCCTTTTTATTGCCAAGTAGTATTCTTGTGTGTGACTATCCACGTTTTATTAATTCACTCATTATAGACATTAGGATTCGTTCTAAGTTTGGGAAATTTTAAATAATGCTGTTTTGAACAGTTGCAGATAAGTCTTTATGTCTATATGTATTTTCACTTCTCTTGGGTAGATACCTCAGTTCAGTTCAATTGCTCAGTGGTGTCCGACTCTCTGCGACCCCATGGACTGCAGCACGCCAGGCCTCCCTGTTCATCACCAACTGCCAGAGTCTACTCAAACTTCTGTCCATCGAGTCGTTGATGCTGTCCAACCATCTCATCCTCTGTCGTCTCCTTCTCCTCCTGCCTTCAATCTTTCCCAGCCTCAGGGTCTTTTCAAATGAGTCAGTTCTTCACATGAGGTGGCCAAAGTATTGGAGTTTCAGATTCAACATCAGTCCTTCCAATGAATATTCAGGACTGATCTTCTTTAGGATGGACTGGTTTGATCTCCTTGCAGTCCAAGGGACTCTCAAGAGTCTTCAACACCCAGTCATATGCTAAGTACATGCTTAACATTTAAAGAAACTACTGCTTGCTAAAGTGGCTGCATCTTTTCATATCTTCACCAGCAGCTTATAAAGGTCTCAGTTTTTCTCTTCCTCTCCAGCACTTATTCCCCATCTTTTCATTAGAGCCATTCACCTGGGTCCATAAGAGTATCTCTAATTTGCATTAATATATCCTTAATGATAAGTGATGCTGAGTTTCTTTTATTGGCCTGTTAGTCATTTGTATCTCTTTTGGTAAAGTGTTTATTCAGATCTTTTTCTTTTAATTGCGTTGTTTTATTATTGAGTTGTAAACGTTCTTCATATATTTTCCATACACATCCTTTATTAGATATGTAATTTGTCAGCATTTTCTCCCAGTCTTTTGCTTGTCTTCTCTTTTCTTAATGGCCTTTTGAAGTGCAAAAGTTTTAAATTTTAATGAAGTCCAACTTATCAATTTTCTCTATTACGAATCATATTTTGGTGCCATATCTAAAAAATATTTGCTTAATTCAAGTCCTAAAGATGCAGAGTACATCATGAGAAACACTGGGCTGGATGAAGCACAAACTGGAATCAAGATTGCTGGGTGAAATATCAATAACCTCAGATATGCAGATGACACCACCCTTATGGCAGAAAGTGAAGAAGAACTAAAGACCTTCTTGATGAAAGTGAAAGAGAAGAGTGAAAAGTTGGCTTAAAACTCAGCATTCAGAAAACTAAGACCATGGTATCCGGTTCCATCACTTCATGGCAAATAGATGGGGACACAATGGAAACAGAGACTTTATTTTTTGGGCTCCAAAATCACTGCAGATGGTGACTGCAGCCATGAAATTAAAAGATGCTTGCTCCTTGGAAGAAAAGCTATGACCAACCTAGACAGGTTATTAAAAAGCAGAGATATTACTTTGCCAACAAAGGTCTGTATAGTCAAAGCTATGGTTTTTCCAGTAGTCATGTATGGATGTGAGAGTTGGACTATAAAGAGTGCTGAAGAACTGATGCTTTTGAACTGTGGTGCTGGAGAAGACTCTTGAGAGTCCCTTGCACTGCAAGGAGATCCAACCAGCCCATTCTGAAGGAGATCAGCCCTGGGATTTCTTTGGAAGGAATGATGCTAAAAGCTGATGCTAAAAGCTGAAACTTTGGCCATCTGATGCGAAGAGCTGTCATTTGAAAAGACCCTGATGCTGGGAAAGATTAAAGGCAGGAGGAAAAGGGGACAACAAAGGATGAAATCGTTGGATGGCATCACTGACTTAATGGACGTGAGTTTGAATGAGCTCTGGAAGTTGGTGATGGACAGGGAAGCCTGGTATGCTGCAGTCCATGGGGTCGCAAAGAGTTGGACACAACTGAGTGGCTGAACGGAACTGAAAGATGTCCTGTGGTAAGCTGTATAATTTTAGCCCTCATATTTAGATCTATCATCTATTAATATTTTGAGCTAATTTTCATTATGGTGTGAGGTAAGAATCTAAGTTTTTTTCTTTTTGTATACAAACTGAATATAAATATCCAGTATCTCAGCATTATCTGTTGAAAAGACTATCCTTTCCTCATTGAGTTGTCTTGGTGCTTTGTTGCAAATCAACTGATCTTACACACATTCGTTTATTTCAGGTATTTTGTGCTATTGCATTGATCTATTCTTTGGTCTTTTTAATATAATGCTTTATATTAAAATGTAGCTTTATAGTACAAAAGTACCATATAATGTAGCTTATAAGATTAGACATCTAGTCATTTGAGTTCTCCAAATTTGTTCTTGGTTTTTAAAACTGTTTTGGCTAGTCTAGATTGTTTTCATTTTCATATACATTTTAGGATCAATTTCTACAAAAAAATGCCTGCTGAGATTTTGATAGAGACTTGATGGGAATTTTAATGGTAATTTGGGGAAACTCACCATTGTAACAATTTCTAGTGTTCCAATTCAGGAGTATTTACTTAGATCTTTCTTTAGGTCTTCTTTGATTTCTCTTGACAGTATTTTATAGTTTTCTGAGTGCAATTTTAAAATTTCTTCTGTTAAACTGATTCCTAACTGCTTCTTTCTTTTTAGTGGTATTGGGAATGCATTGTGTTCCTGATTTTATTTGCAGGTTGTTCACTAGCTGTAGACAGAAATACAACTGATTTTTGCGTATGCATCTTCTATGGCAGTTTTAAAATCAAAGTGTCTTGACACTGCTCCCATTGAGGGATGGGATCTATGCTTCTACCCTTGAGTCTGGCTCCGGAAGTTCTTGACTAATAATACATGGCAGAAGTAACTCTGGGCCAGTTCCCAGGCTTGGAGAAGCTGCTTCCTGTCCCTTGGGGTACTTGCTCCAGGAACCCAGACACCATGCTGTGAGGAAGTCCAAGCAGCCTGGAGGGGCCCAGGTGGATGTCTGTGTGGAGGACCCGAGGTCTCTAGTCCTTAGCAGCAGCGACTTGCCAGCTCTGGGTGGGGGCCGTCTGGGAAGCAGATCCTCTAGCTTCTGGGTAAACTTCTCTTAGCTAGTATAGTATGGAATAGAGACGAAACTTCCCTGCTCGGCCTTGTCGTACCTGCAGATTTGTGAGCAGGATAAATGGCCGTTGTTGATTTGAGCCACTAAGTCTTGGAGGTGGTTTGTTTCACAGAACTGCTGGGTTGGCCAACAAGTCCGTTCGGGTTTTTCTATCCCATCTTAAGGAAACCCCGAAGGAACTGAAACGCAAATTAACTTTCTGGCTAACCCAGTAGACTGGAACATTCGCTTTCTAATGCTGATTTAGATTCAGGTGGGAAGGAAAGAAATAAGGGGGGAGGCAGAGGGAAGGGAATGATGAAGGCAGGCAGGCTGTGGAGGGGCAGGGAGCAGAAAGCAAGCAAGAGGTTAAAATGTATGATGATTTGAGTGCCTGTGCTCTGCTAGTTATGCATCTTGGTCATTAGAGTCAGACCGGCTTACAAACACCACAGCCCTGCCCTAAACACACTGTGTGTGCCTGATGTCAGTCAGGCCATTCCGCCCCTGAGGACCTCAGTCTCCCCATCTGTGCAATGGGCGCAGGTGAGGAGAAAGGCTGAGCTGGGCAAAGTGAGAGTTGTGTCTAGAACTGCTCAGGGTTTGGGGCTGTTCTTAATAGGCATCTGTGGCTGTGGGCCCTTTGTTACTTTAAGGATCTGTCTGCATCTTTGAAAGCCCATATGCCTCAGGGAAGAGGAAGAGGAGAGCAAAGACTAAAAAAGCTGAGAAGAGCCATGATAATTACAATAAAACTTCCTATGGTTATGCTTCTTTGTTTTATAAATTACTTTTAATTAAATCTTTTGTTGTGAATTAATAGTAATGTACATGCATTTAAAGAAATAATACAGATGTCCCATGTACCTGTTGCCCGAGATCCCCCGTTGCCAACATCTTGTAAAACCATAGCACAATGTCACAACCAGGGTTTTGATACTGTTGGAGGCAACACAGGGAACATTTCCATCACCACAAAGTATGCTTCTTTCTTGAGAGGAGGCTTTCACTAGAGTAAAAGGTTGGCCCAGAGACTCTGGGGCGGGGGGAACGGGACACAGCAGAAGACAAGTGGCCCCCTGTGCTTCCACGCTCCTGGGGATCAGCCTGGTAAGGGAGGAGTGAACAGAACAGTGGCAAAGCCAGGAGCCAGGGCGACCCTGGCTGAGCCCAGTGGTTCTGTCTCAGGGGAGAGGGCTCTGCCAGGGAGTGGGGGTCAGGCTGTCCTGGGCAGAGGGAAGCAGGACGGGGAGATGGGGCCTTTTGGCCCTGAAAGCAGAACAGGAGGAGCTGATTCCAGGTTCAGGATGAAGCCACTTGAGTGCATCACTGGAGGTGCATGGGGGAGGCTGCAGGCCCCTGCTGGGACCCCATCGTGGAGCGCCTGGGACCCCATGAAGGCTGGACTAGGTGGTTCTCAGAGCTCCCTCCCCCACCCTTATATGCTGTGTGGGGACAGGGAGGCCAGATCAGAATTCCCCAGGCTCTGCCTTCAGGGAGGCAGCTGGCCTGGCTGGGCTGCTCCAGGTGCCCCCTGCCCCAATCTCTTCTCTTGACACAGCCCTTCTCTGGCCTGGCGTGTCCCACAGAGCCCAGGGCTCATGTGCTGCCTGCCCTGTGCTCCCAGGACCAACGAGTGATCACAGGGTCCAAGATCAGACCTGCTCATTTGGAGCTGTCTGGAGGGCAAAGATGCAAATGAGAGGGGCAAGTTGGGGGGCAGGTAGGACGGACAGGTGGCGGCAGGGACTGGCTTGCTCGAGCCATGGGGCAGTCTGGCTCCTTGGCCGCAGCTCCTTTCTTCATGGGCTGCGCATTGCACACTGTCCCCATGGCCTAGATCCCCTCACCCTTTTGCTCTTTTCATGCCTGGTTCTTCTGTGCCCTTCAGTTCTCAGCTGAAATGACACCTCCTCAAAGAAGCCCTCTGTGATTGCCACAGAAATACACCCACTCTCTCTTCCGCTGTGTGTTTGCTCCGTGGCATGACTATTGCAGTCTGTCGTCATCTGTTGGTTCGTGAATTCTGGGCCTGGTCTGTCTGTCCTGCTGTACTGTCCTAGTGTGGTGGGTCACTGTGGCTTTATCCTGAGCTGTGTTCCCGGTGCCCGGTGAAGCCGGTGCCTGATGAGTGAACTTCAGGAATAGCTAACACTTGATAGTATTTATAGTCACTCAGCCCTGTTCTAAACTGCCTATGGTAATGGAGTAATGCCTCTTAATAACAACCTATAAAGCACTGCTCTTATTATCCTCATTGTAAAACAAAAACCTTGTGTCCCCCAGCTAGTAAGTGGTGAGGCTGAGACCTGAACCCAAGGAGCCTGGTGCCAGAGTCCATGCTCTCAAGCCCCGAGGAGTGATGGCGACCTGCCTCTGGCCCCGGCCCTGCTCCATGGTGGCAGTATGCGTGAAGCTTGCTCCTTGCCTTTCTTCATTCTCCTCTCCTGGCTGAACGCTCTGACTCGTGGGTCCTGGCAGGTCTCTCCCCTCACTGAGGTCCCAAGAGGGAGGTCTCATCCTCTTAAGACAAAGGGGAAACTGAGGCCCTGCCAGGGAAGACAGTTGCAAGCCTTGCTTTCCAGTCCAAGGCTCCTTTCCCTGCCCTTCAGTTGCTTGAGCTCACAGGTAGCAGTGTTTCTGAAGACTGGGTGGGTCCCCAGATGGGGCTCTTCTTGTTTCCCTATAGCCCTAAGGGGAGGCAGCAGGCATGGCTTTTATCCCCATTCTACTGGTAGAAAAACTAAGGCCCAAGGAGGGGAAGCCTGTTGCCTGGGGTCATCTGTGCAAAGATGGCCCAGATGTCCAGGCTTCCACCCTGGGCTCCATCCAGGATACTCCAGACACCAGGTCATAGGAGCCTCTGCAGCTTCACCTGCCCCAGAATCTGGGCTTGGTGCCAGAATAGGCACTGACAGGGGCTCCGTAAGAACCAGCTGCACACCGAGTCCTCTAGAGTCAGCTTGTGTGACCCAATAGCTCAGGCTAGAGAAAATGCTTCCTTCTCTAAGGGAGAGGCAAGTCCAGATATGGAAGGTCAAGGAAGACTTCTTGGAGGAGGTGACATTGGCACTGGACATGGGAATGGGAGGCACCCAAGGGATAGGAGACCTAAGAGAACCCTAAATTCAGCTGAGTTCCATCAGTAGGATGCAGGGGAGGGCAGGATAAAGAAGGGCTCAGGCCCTGGGGGTGCAGTGGGGTTTTGACCATTCTTTGTTCCAAGCCCAGAATAGCCAGGCTTAGGAGAGGAGGGTTGTTCCTCTGGTCCCTCCATGCCTCAAAATCTGAGTCCCTGACAGTTTCCTCAAGTCTCCCAACACCCTTTTCTGTCTGGAACCCACTACCTCCTTCACAGCGAACCCCAAGGACTCACTGGTTTTAGTTCTAGGCACATGTGGTCCCGCTTCAAAGACTTCCAGGCTGAGAAAATCCAGATTTCTAGGGGAAGGGAAATTTTGTTCCGTCTCAGGGAACTAGGCCTTTACATACACTCATTTCTTCCTCACAAGAGCCCATAAAGAAGTTGCTGTTCCTTTATTTATTTTTTAACAGCTTCATTGTTTACAGTTCACTCATTTAAAGTGTGCAGCTCATTGGTTTTTGGTATATTTGCAGAGTTGTGCAAGCATCATCATAATCTAATTTGGGGACATTCCATCATCCCCCAAAGAAACCTGTGCCCATTAGCAGTCTTTCTCCATTCCCTTCCTCCCTCCCTTCCTCTCCTCCCCATGTCCTGAAAAAGTAGACAGGGCACGAACTCTTCCACCCTGCCCCCCAGCTCCATCATTGTCAGGTTCCATCCTGCTTCTGCCTTTTTGCCCATGTGGTTGCTGAAGAACGTTAAACCCATGTCACTCCATGGACCAGCAGCACAGGGGTCACTTGGGAATTGGTTAAAAATGCACAACTTCAGGCCCCACCTCAGACCTACTGAATCAGAATCTTTTAATGAGAGCCCCCAGGGAATCTGCATGCAAGGAGCATCTGAGCAGCTGGGGATGAAGCAAACCCCAGACTCCACACGTGGCACCTTACCTTCTTGCAGTTCAACAGGCATCTCTGAAACAGGGACACTGTATTCCGTAACCACAGGGTCATTCTCACAACTATAGAAAGAAGCAAGAATTCTCCCTCCCCAAAGTGGAGCTGGACCCAGAGAGGTTACGCCCCTTGCATGTCCCAGCTAGGGATGCAGAGCAGGATTTGAACACAGAACCACTTGGCTTCACACCTTTTCCTCCCTCCAGCCTCACAATTCTATGGCTACCATTTTCTGCTTTTATCAAGGGAAGAATGCCTTGTAGATACCTAGACACACAGCCTTCTGCTTCTGTCTCCGGACGACTGGACAGGTAACAGCAGCGCCTCGGACGATGACCAGAGGACCGCCTTGAGCCTCTCAGTCAGAACACTGACGGTGTGAGAAGGAGGCAACTGCTGACCCCCAGGGGAGCGTCCTGGCTGCATCTAGCCCCAGCCGGTCTCTGCCCTGCTGTGACCTGGGCCAGCCCCTCCCGTTTGGAACTTCTGCCTCCTTGTGGGAGAGGCCAGGTAGGGTGACCTTGGCTGGCCCCAAGACTGTGGGGGATTCATGTGTGGCCATCACAGTGCCCAGTGGCTGGACCGCTCTGGGCACTAGCACCCTGGTGTTCTCTGGGGGCCCTCCTCCTCCTCCCCTGCCTGGACTCCAGTGGGGTGCTGTTGAGACATGGGCACTGGCTTGCTAAGAGCTCCCTCGAAGAAATGGAGGATGTGTTCTATGACTTTGCTTTAATGATGCAGAATCAAGCTGAGTGTCCCTGAGGCCCCTCTCCTGGGTCCCCTGGGGTCTGGCCCGCTGAAGCAGAGGGAGGACTTGGAGAAGGTCCTACATACCTTGGCGTTGCCTTGAGCTGTCCAGAGTCTTCTCTGTACAGGTGGGGAAGCAGAGAATGATGGGATGCTGTGTCCTGTCCAGATGAAAGTCTGTGAGCGTGATAATGGGATCCTTCCCCCAGCCCCTGATCTCAACCTGTCAGTAACAGGGCAGCTGAGTTGCCAGCTCTGGGGTCAGGTGGCCTGAGCTGAAACCCCGAGCCTGTCTCTTACCAGGTGCGTGACCTTGAAGTGTAGAGTAGCTTTGAGTCTTGGCTGCCTTTATTGGAAACAGGGAGTGGTCATCACAGTACCTTTCATGTCAAAGCAAGGTCAAGAGCACTGACTATATGTAAGCGTTCTGACATACAGCACTTGGTCAGTATAGGTTCAGTTCAGTTCAGTTCAGTCGCTCAGTCGTGTCCCACTCTTTGTGACCCCATGAATCGCAGCACGCCAGGCCTCCCTGTCCATCACCATCTCTCGGAGTTCACCCAGACTCACATCCATCGAGTCCGTGATGCCATCCAGCCATCTCATCCTCTGTCATCCCCTTCTCCTCCTGCCCCCAATCCCTCCCAGCATCAGAGTCTTTTCCAATGAGTCAACTCTTCTCATGAGGTGGCCAAAGTACTGGAGTTTCAGCTTCAGCATCATTCCTTTCAAAGAAATCCCAGGGTTGATCTCCTTCAGAATGGACTGGTTGGATCTCCTTGCAGTCCAAGGGACTCTCAAGAGTCTTCTCCAACACCACAGCTCAAAAGCAACAATTCTTTGGCGTTCAGCCTTCCTCACAGTCCAACTCTCACGTCCATACATGACCACAGGAAAACCATAGCCTTGACCAGGCGGACCTTAGTCGGCAAAGTGATGTCTCTGTATTAACTCATATCGTTCTCCTCTATGCATGTGAGCGTGCTAAGTCCCTTCAGTTGTGTTTGACTCTTTGAGACCCCTGGACTGTAGCCCGCCGGGCTCCTCTGTCCATGGGATTCTCCAGGCAAGAATACTGGAGTGGGTTGCCACGCCCGCCTCCAGGGGATCTTCCTGACCCAGGGACTGACCCAGTCTCTCTTACGACTTCTATATTGGTGGGTGGGCTCTTTACCACTAGCTCCACTTGGGAAGCCTCATTGTCCTCTGTGTCAGAGCCCGATGTCTTCTTGGATGTGGGAAGCTCTTCATTACCTGGCCTCTGGTTTCCTCTCCTGCCTTAACCCTCTCCCACTCTCTGTTTTATCTTTCAGCCAAAATATGTCTTTAAGTCATTTTCTGACCTGGTTTCTGACCTCCAGGCTTGGGCCCATGCTGTTCCCGAAATCTGGATCACTTTTGACAATTCCTATTTTCCTTCCAGTCTCCATTTGGATATAATTTCCCTGGCAACCTCTCCACACCCAAGTGGGGATAGGGGCTCCCTCCTGGGGGCACCCCTTACATTCACCGTCAGCCTCTGCGTTGCCATCCCTTGTTTGCTTGTCTATCTTTCCCGTCAGACAGCAGATTGCAGGCAGCAAGGGAGAGTTCCCAGCACCTAGTGTACACGTTGCTCAGTGGAGGGTTGAATGATTGAAGGGGTGCTGTCTGTCTGGATAGAGTAAGTGTCCAATGAGGTCAGCTGACTGCAATGGGAGGTCAGGGCTGTACACCCTGCAGCATACATTTGAGGTAAGTAGAGCTTGGGAAAGGTTTTTCTATGGGAAGTGAAGCTTGATCATGGCCTTGGAAAATGCTGAGTGGGCAGAGGGAAGGGAGGGGCATTTTAATCGCTTTCCGTAAATGTTTATGAATGCACTTGTGTTAGTGGCAGCCTGTCTGTGATCTCAGGAAGCCCTTTACCCATGCTGTGTATTTGGGGAGTTAGGACACAGGGGGAATTTACATTTGGGACCAATGGAAAAAGCTATGGGAACTGGGCCAGGAAAGCTCAGAAAAGGCTTCAGATAGGAGCGGGCACTCAAGGAGGACTGTGAAAGATGCAGAGGAGTTTACAAGGCAGGTAAGAGAGGAAAGACAGCTCGCACTGTGTTCCCAAAGGAACAGCCAACAAGTCACGGAGAGAAATGGTTTTGCGGAAAGTCAGAAACAGGGCTGTGTGCAGGTGCCAGGCTGAGTGGGGGGCATATAACAAAAGCTTGGGAATATCGAGCTTTGGCGTTTGGACGCCATTCTGTATTATTTACTCAGGCATGTCTTTGACTAATATTTACTGAGCACTAAGTTATGGCCCGCCGGGCTCCTCTGTCCATGGGATTCTCCAGGCAAGAATACTGGAGTGGGTTGCCACGCCCGCCTCCAGGGGATCTTGCCCGCCTCCAGTATTCTTGCCTGGAGAATCTCACGGACGGAGGAGCCTGATGGGCTACAGTCCATACAGTTGCACAGAGTCGGACACGACTGAAGTGACTTAGCATGCACGCAAGCACAACTAAGTGTCAGGCTCTGCGCTAGGTGCTGGGCATACCCTGCTGCGAAAAGAAAACTTGGTTCTTACCTTTGCAGAGCTTAGAGTCTTTAACAGACACACTGAAGGTTGCTTAAGCAATTAGTGACATAGTAAGACCAGGACCTTGGAAAAGTTAAGCATTGTGATAGCTGAGATGGAGGATGGAGGAGAAGACAGAGGCAGGGGAAGACGATCAGAAAGAGCACAGGCAAGAGCTGAGGGCCTCAACCTGGGGCTGTATGAAGGGCATGGATTCAGCAATTAAACACACAGGATGCCCAGTTAAATTTCAGATAAACAGTAAATAAATTTTTAGTAGAAATGTGTCCCAAGTATGCATGAGATATACTGACACCAAACATTAATCGTTAATCTGAAACTTAATCTGAAACCCCCTGCTCCAAGCAGGGGGAATGTCCAGTAAAAGTATCTGGAGGTGGCGATCCAGAAAGACATCAGCCTGAGAGGTTGTGGGGAAGGGGCCCTGGGGTCAGATGGGCGGGGCCTGCTGGGAGCCTGGTCAGGAGCCGGCTGCTGTCCTGGGTGTGGGGAGCCTGCGCTGGGTCCCTGATGGAGCATTCTCGTGGCAGGGGGTCTTGGCTGCAACAGGACATGGAGCCCCCTGTTGGAGCCCTGGTCTCTGTGTGCTGCGTCCATGGCCCCGGGAGGGCCCCTCCTTGCAGCACATGAGGAGTGAGCCTGCTAAGGGCTCCCTGTATGGCTGGGCGCCCAGGCCGTGGGCCCAGCAGGCCCTGGGAGGTGCCTCCTCCCTGTCCTGGGGCTCCTTCCACAGACTGCTATCTCAGTAAATCCAGACTTCTCCTCTGTGTCTTCAGAAGCACTGATGCCCCGGCTCAGTCTGGGGTCTGCCTGCCTGCGTGGGGGAAGCTCCTCTGAACAAGGCTGGGCCAAAGCAGCAGGGACAACTTTTCCTCCCCACTGGGGGGCTGGCGGGATGGGGGACTCACAGGACCAGGGAACAGGGGACCAGCTCCCCAGTCTTTCTCCCTCCCAGGAAGCCAAGTGTTTCCAGCCCTGGGCTGCCAGAAGGCCCCGGGAGGGACACGTTTATGTTCCCGCTCTGGAGTCTGCCGTGATTGCTGGCCTCTTCTCAGGAGCATGGACCCCAGCCCACATGAGGATCCTGGACCCCCACAGTAACCATCTTTAAGGTCTCTCATCCTGGGAGACCCTCTCATCCTTAGGAGCCCCTCCTAAGATGAGTCCACACACAGGCCAGGTGCTGAGCTGGGAGTGGCGTGGGGACCTGATTTGGTCGGGGAGTCCCTCTTACAGCGATGGCTCTTTCCTATGGGCACTGACTAGGAGGGCTTCAAAGCAGCCTGTCTCCACATCCCCCGGAGACCCCTATTGCCTACACCTGTCATCAACGGCCTGGCTAACTTTGCTGGCTACCCTGGTCCACCCATTGCCCTTTCTCCCACTTGTCCTGGACATAGAGCCCTGGACAGCATGGCGGGGACCCCTTTTCTCAGCTCCCCTGTGCCACTAAGAGTCTATCCTTTGTGATGAAACGACTGGACCTGCTGTGTGCTAAACACTGAGCTCCGTGCTCCAGGGGCCACCGTGAGACCTGAGCAAGGGTGCACCCTCAAGGAGCCAGGAGATCAACTAAGGAGACAGGGAAGGGTGGGAAAAGTTGAGCAGAGTCAGAACTGGGAGTCTCTTTTCCAGAATCTAGAATCTATGGCCAGCCTTGCAGGAGGTGTGGCCAGTGAGTGACCACACAAACGCGGACAAGTCTCCTGAGGTTTCTGAGTCCCTGGCGCCTGCGGCCAGAGTTACTCTGCCTCCTCTGACCCCACAGACCGTGAGAGCCAACTGACAGGGGCCATTGTGAGCTAGGCCGGTGGCACGTCTCAGAGCTGGCAGGGGTTATTTCCGTCTCTGTCGGAGCATGGCATCGTGCATTTGTTTATTTTGAACATAAAGTGCGGCTCTGCAGAACTGGAGGACAAATTGTTCGATTTTAGCTAGGAACTTGGAGAAGGCCCACGAGGAAGGAATAGCAGAGGTGGGCCTGAGGGTACAAAAGGATTTTCCAGGAAGATGAGAGAGGTGGGGCTGGGGAGGTGCAGGAACAGTGTCTCAGGCACCAGGAATGGAATGTGCAAAGCCACTGCGGTGTGAGAGAGAACCAGGCACTTCTGCGGACCAGTGAGCGGCAGTCTGGGAGGCTGACACCCAGGATCTGTGAGGGAGGGTGAGCAGCACAGGCATTCCCGGGGAAGCCTGCACAGAGGGGTCACCCGGGGTCAGTGTGGGGCCTTGCATGCCAGCCTGGGGAGTCTGGCCTTCATCCACTTGACGGCGAGGAGCCAAGGAAGGCTTTTAGCAGGAGAGAGGCATGATCAAAGACATGCCCTGGCTCTTCTTGACACTGTCTCCTCCTTACCCCGTCTTCAAATCCTGCCTCCTCTATGGAGCTTTACCCACATGTCTCAAGTCCCCCACTTGGGGGCACTGCCCCTGGTGAGGTGGCTGTCCTCTTCCTCCCGAGTGCCCCATAGCTCCGTGTAGGCTGTGCACTGCTCATCCCCCACTGAACCACAGCTTGCTCTGCGTCTCGCTCTGTGATGTTGGTGTGAAACCCTCAAATGCCACCACAACAAGGCTTGACCTACATCTCTGGGGTCAGATCAGCTTGGATGGGCCAAGTCATGCCTCTGTTTGATTTTCCTGGATTACACTCCAAGTTCAGTGACTGCAACCAAAAATAGTCCCTGCCTCCCTCATGTTAGGAGAGTTGTCCTAGCTCGATCTGGTGGCTCTAGGTAATTTTTATTTCTAACAACTAGAGGTATATTGTCACAAGTGAGGCATAGGATGCATAACGAGGAGGGCAGAGAGGTGGCCTGTCTTTAAGGTCCCTGTGGATGGGGGCACAGACTTCTCATGAGTCCCTCGGTGATCTGTAGGTCCTAGCTTTATTCACAGCCTCCAGGAATTCTGCATACAGAGCTTAAATGGGTCCTCTGTTCCATCCTTCACTCTATGAGAGGGAAATTGCGGCCTGAAGTAGGGAGGCACCAGCTAAGATTGCACTAGGAGTCAGTAGCAGAACCAAGGATAGAACCTCGCTTCCTACTCCTGTTGGGTGTCCTTCCAGACCCTGGGCTGGTTCTGGGCATGAGAGCTAGACCGAGTTAGGGAGACCTTGGAGGGAGCTGCTGGGTCCAAGGACAGAGCTGGAAGAAAAGGAGAGTCAGTGAGACACACCAAGGGGATACCAGGACTGAGTGTCAGATGGAAGATCTGGTTCAGATTTGGTCCAAAATTATACATTGTTGTGATGGTGCCACTCACACCCGTGGTGCCCTGTCTCCCCAGTGGAAAGGATGCTCGATCTAAGAAAGACAATATAAGCCTGGGTGCTGAGGATACACAGGTATCAAGAAAGACCCATAACTTGTAGAAAAGAGGGCCAGCTAAACAAATATTTCTGATAGAATAATCCTACACCCAGAGAAGAGCATCTAACTTCAGATGGAAGCGGGGTAATCAGCAAAGGCTTCCTGGAAGAGGAGGCACCTGAGATGAGTCTTGAAAGAAGAAAGAGAACTAAGCAGACTACAAATGGGCAAGAGGCTGTCAGCAGATCCAACGACGAGAACAAACAGGGAGCCATGAAGCTATGTACAGTCATTACTGCTTTACACATGCCCCAGCTCAAGGGGGAAGGTAGGAGGCCAGGGAGGGATGGGGAGAGGACCAGGTCTTCAGCAGTTTGAATTTATCCTACAGGTGTTTTAAGTTGGAGGGCAGCTTGTTTGGATTTGTGATTTAAACGATGGCCCTGGCAGGAGCGTGGCAGCTGACTCAGAGGGAGTCAAGGCAAGAGGCAGCAGGGAATGCTGCAATTGCCCAGAAAGAGAGGATGAGGGCTTGACCTTGGGCAGTGGTCGTGGGGACTTGTGGAGAGGGATGAGTTGAGAAACATTTAGGGAGGGCAGGTTGTCAGGACCTAGTGACTGATTGGCCTTGTGGGATGAGGGAGGGGGTGGACTCAAGGCTGGCCTTGTCAGGGGCTGAGCAGTGATGCAAGCCCAGCCCCAAGGAATTCAAGGGGTGGAGTAAATTTCGAGACTCAAGGCTGATCTCAGGTTGAGACAACGTGAGTCTTGGGTGCCCGGGTGTGAAGTGGTAAGGGGATGACAGAATCCCCAGGGGCAGCTACAAAACCCAGGGACTGAAGGTCAGGAGAGAGGCCTGAACTAGCAATGCAGATCTGAAATGATGAGCATATCGCGGTGGTGGGAACCACAGAAGTGGTGAGATGGCACAGGGAGGCTGAGCACGAGGAGGAGCCAGCCCCTCCCGGGGACCCTGACCTTTAGGGGGTGGGCGGATAGGAGGCCAGCAGAAAAAGTGACCTCATGCGGGCCAAGTGAGGAAGGGGCACATGAGAGAGGGTGGGTAAGTGTGTTGACTGCAGTGGTCTCTGGGGACAGAAGAACCAAAAAGGCCCACTGGGAAGAATGAGGATTGCAGAGGGCCTTGTAGGATGGGAAAGCCCCGAGCACGTTTGGAGGTTTGCTGGAAGGAGGAAGTCTTAAGAGAGGGGTATTCTGGAGGCCCAGGAGAGGTGGGGTAATTGATGGAGGGTGCGGAATGGGTGGCCCAGCACACAACTGGAAGGGTGGCCTGTCGGAAACAAGAGGGACCGTCCTTTCCCTCCGATCCTGGACAGAGGTGACCATGATGGGTGTGGGGGTTGTGACTGGAGGTGGGGCGGGGCAGCAGGTCTCATTTGAAGGCCTGAATAGTTTTGATGAAGTGAGGCATCTCCAGGAACTGAGGTCGGCAGGGGTCATGAGAAGAGAGGTGAAGGTCAGGCATCAAAGAATCTGTGATGGAAATGGGAATGGGAAGCTGGCCAACGCAGGCCAGGGGACTTTGGGGGTGACACTGAGGAGTCAGCTGAGGCTGGAGAGCTTACAACTGACATGGGTCCCAAACTTCCTGCTTTGGGCTCTCACCAGCCTGAGCGTGAAGTTCACTGGAGTTGGCTCTGGGTGTTAGGCTGGACAGATAAAGGGAAGGGTGGTATACAGAGGAACCAAGGGTGCTGGTGAGAGGACCATTTGCATGACCAGAGCACTGGAGCAGCTGGAGAACGTGGGCAAAGGGAAAGAGGCTTTGAGGCTAAAACGGAAGAAGAGGGGCAGCTGTAGGGGATGGTCTTGGGTGGGGGGTGTCATGCAATTGAGGACTGGACTTCAATAGGTGAGATGGGCCCTGTGAAGGTCCCTGGGAAGGGGGTGGCTGAAGCTCTGGCGAGTCCAGGTGTTGGATGGCATTCAAACAGATACTAAATACCACTGGTCTGATGGCAGGCCTTGGCAGGAGAAAGAGAGACCATGATCTGGGTCAGGTAGGCAAAGAGGCACACGAAGGCGGCTGGGGGTGGAGTCGAGAGGGAGGAGGAGAGTTTGTGGGGCTGGATGGCATTCCATCCACCTGAGGTTGATGGGATCTTGGAGATACCCGCCAGGATGCGAAGAGGGTGCAGGGACCTTGGGGGCCACTCAAGGAAGTGAGATGTAAAAACAGGAAGAGCCTCCCCTGGGGAGGACTGAGGTTCAGCATGAGAGTCCCAAGGTTTCCATCACGAGGCCAAAGACAGACTAAGGTGCTCTTGTGAATACTTTTTTGTTCCTAAGAAGAAGTGAACCTACTTTTTTAAAGGAAGTGAGTTCCAGAAGAGCCAGTGGGGAGGTTTGGGAAGGAAGGTGAGTGAGGCCTGAGCAGTAAGAGGAAAGTTGGTGCGCTGTGGGCCAGGGATACAGGATGAGAGGCATGGTGCAAGGATTCAGAGAGGCAGGGACTTGGAGGATGAGTAGGAGTTTTTCTGGGGAACAGAGGCAGGGGGATGGGGGGAATGGGGGAAGAGAACAAGAGAGAATAGCTGGTGGAAAGGCTCATTCATTCATTCCACAAATAAGTATTGAGAGTTTCTATGAGATGGAAATGGCTGGGGTACATCAGTGAACAAAAGGATGTTCCTTGCTCTTAGGGAGCTTACATTCTAGCTGGGATGGAGGGGAGATGGACAGAAAGAAAATGTGACAAGAAAATTTTAGAGTATGTGAGGAGGTGATGCGACTGACTATGTGGAAAAAAAATGAAGCGGGGTAGTGTAAAATGGATCAGGAGTCCTGTAGGTGGAGCAGGACAGGGGGCTGGGTGGAGTGTGTTGAAATGGAAAGTACTGTGGTCCAGGCAGGCCCATGTTAGCCCAGGATTCTGGGTCTGTGGAATTCTGCATTGTTTGACATCGATAGGTGGTAGAGGCTGAGGATATGGGAGAGGCACTCCTATGGTTAGCCCGATGGACAGTTTGGGGGAGATTTAGACAAGAAGAATTGGCTAGGTTGGTTGAGATGTGATGGGGAAAGGAAGGAGATAAAAATAAATTCATGAGCATCTGTTAAAGGCCAGGCCTCTCCAGTCCCTACTGAGAAGCCTAGGAATTAGGGAAGGAACTTAACTTATTTGTCGCTACTTTACGTGAAAATGATGGCAGTATTGAAAGGAGTTAGCACTCAGTCTGGTCCTGAATTCATTGCCTGAATTTTCTTCATGCATCCTCAAACCCCCTCATGAGGTCAGGGTCATTACTTCCATTTCCTGATGAGCAGTGTGAGGTTCAAAGAGTCACACAGTGGCCAAGATCCTGAACGTGAGAGCCAGCCTGCTCTCCCCCTACCTGCACCCCCTTACCAGCTTCGTGACATCAGGCAGTTCCTAAGTCTTTCTGGACTCAGTTTCCCTTCTGGAAGTAGAGATTATAAAAGCACCTGCCTTTATATAGATGTGGTGGATTAAATGAGATAATATTACAGAAAACACAAAGAACAGAGCCCAGCACATAGTAGGTGTTATGGAGTGTTCCCTGTTCAAGGTGGTTCAGGTAGAAAGGGGAAGAGCAGGGTTTCGGATAGCCCGTGGTGCGGCTGGCCCCTGCCTCCTCCCAGCTGCCCCTGCCCCTGAGTGGGGCTGGCCCTGCTGACCCAGGCTCAGGAAGGAGGACTACATCCCCCACCAGCCCGGTCCTCTGCAGCAGGCATGTGACATATTGTGGTGTGATGTGTTTTTCCCTCATGGTGCAAGATGTGACTCAGAGGGGCATGCTGGGGAAATGAGCTTCTTGGATTTGCCCACCTCATCGCCCCTGCGTTCTTTAGAATTTCTCTGAATCAGACTTCATATCTGCCGCTGCCTCTCTCACCCGCCTTATTTTCTGCAGAAAACAGCCCCACGTTTTCCCACTTGCTCAACAGCCGTCAAGATTCATCTTGGGTCTGGGGAGGGCCGCAAACGGAGGGGAGGGCCAAAAGGAAAAAGAAAGAAAAAGGAGGAAAGAAAGAAGGAAAGAGAGAGCCAGCAACAATCAAAACAAGCCTTTTCTCCCTGTATAGTCTGGGCAGCTTCCAGGAGGATAATGTCTTTCCACCGCGCATCGCCCCCTCCCTCCCAGCCTGTTTTCACAGGAAGCAAATCCTGGAGCACTTTCAATGTGCCCTCGAGGCAGAACAATGAGGCCCTTGAAGGCTCGGCCCCGCGCTTCCTCCAGTTATCCGGAGCCCCCGGCCGAGCCCCCTCCTGGAGCGGGGCGGGAGGCGGCGGGCGCGGAGGGGGCGCGGGGACCGGCTCTGGGAACTGGGGGAGGGGGAGCCTGCGGGGTGTTGGCGGAGCCGCACGAGGGAAGCCCATTAGCCAAATAATAGGTTTGGATCCGACTGTTTTGCCAAGGTACCCGGCATTTATCCGGCTCCCCGATTGGGGGCGGGGAGCTGGGAGGAGGCGGCGCGGATCCAATTACGGCTGCTCCTGCCCGGTCGCCGGGAGGTGGTGGCGGCTGGGCTGGCCGCGCCGGGATGGGATGGACCGGGTGGAGCGGGGGTAGAGGGGCTCCCGCGCGAGCCTGGGCGGCGGGCGGGGCGGGGGCGCGGAGCGGGGGCGCCTCGGCCCCGGCCCCGGCCGCGCCGCCTGCCCCGCCCGCCGGCTCAGCTGCCTCATTGTTTATTGTGGAGTCTGGCTCGCCCCCTTCCCGTCCCCCTCCCTCGTTCCCGCCTCCCTCCCTCCCGCTCCTCTCTCCCCACCTCCCGAAAGAAAGAAGAGCCAGTCTGTGGAGACGAATGAGTCATGAATAAACAAACAGCGTGGGGGAGCTGTCACTCCGGGCTGACTTCCTGGCCGCGCTCGGCTCCGCGACCTCCTGGCGGGCGCAGGAGTCGGGCTTGCTGGGGTGGGCAGGGGCCGCCTGGTCCCCGAGGGGGGTGGGATGGGGTGCCCCGGACCCCCGGTCACCAGGCTGGGCGTGAGTGCAGCCCTCACATACATCCTGCCCGATAGGGAGAGCGAGTGTGGTCCCTTGTCTCCAAACCTCTCTGGACACGTGTGCTGAGGGTTTCTGAGTCTTATTTCCTTGGTTTGACAAAAGCCATACGCCACAGACAGGCATGCGAGCATCTGCTGCGTGCGGCTGATTTCCCTGTGTGGGCTCACCCTCTGGGGATGCCTCCGTGTGTATGTCTGGTGTATGCTACAGACGCCCAGACACTGTGAGGACATCTGTAGGTGGTGTGTGTGTGTATGGTGTATATCTGGGATGTGGTGTACTCAAGAGTGTGTGTCCACGTCAGGGCCTGTGGCCTGTGTGTTTGTTGTGTGATTTTTTTCTGACTCTGAGTCTGCTTCTGCCACTTTAAGCTTTGAGATTCTTGCTGTGTGCTTAGATTTCTCTACTTGGGCCTTTTTCCTTTCCCTTGTGTGATCCTATGGGTCATTCGGGGCCATCTCTTCCCATTAGTGAGGCCCCAGGGCCCCAGCAGACCTCCAGGGCCTGGCCTGGCTGGCCTCAGCGTCCAGCCAGCTGTGGCCACACGCAGGCTCCCGGCGCTGACTCATGCCTGGCAAGAGCAGAGCAGAGCGGAGTCTGACCAAGGCCAGGGCAGGGTGAGCCCCCACTGTGGGGAGGGCCCTCTGGGCCTGGTCTGGGGGAGCTCTCATGAGCTCTTGAGCTTGGGGGGAAGGGGCCTGAGCTAGCCCAGACCTTCTGGGGGCTTTCGATAGAGAGAAGAGCCCGCCCCCTGGGGTCAGAGTCAGGGACAGGACCGGGGACATTTCTTCCGGCTTCCTGGCAACCACACAGCCTCACAGAGGTCCGTCCTAGGGCCAGCGCTGAAGGTTGGTGAGACGAAGCATGGATGTGACTCGAGTCCAGGCCCTTGCTGCTTGTCTGGGTCCATAACCCTGCCAGCCCTGGCCCTGCTCCCTCTCCACAGGCTGGCCCGGCCCCTGAGTTCCTGAGTTCTTCAGCTCCGGGCTGGAGACACTCAGGGCCAAATGCCCCGAGGCTGAATCAAGGTGTGGGTTTCCTGCCCTTCCTCCATCAGCAGCCCCCTGCAGCCCACTGCGTGTGCTGGCTTGCTGGATTGGGTTTCCTGGCACTGAGATCATGGCGTTGGTTGTGGCCTTGACTGGGGAGGCAGACTCTGGGGGTAGCAGGCCAACCTTGGTCATCTCCTACCTTCCTCCTTCTCATCCCTTAGCTGACAGGCAGTGTGAAAGGCTAGGTCGACGTGGGTTGGGAAGCAAGTAAATGTGAGTTCACAGCCTGACTCCTTCACATTGTAGCTAGGTGACCTAGGACAAATCACTTAACCTCCCAGAACCTCTCTCTCCTTTTCTTTAAAATTATAGGAACTTCCTGGTGGTCCAGTGGCTAAGATTCTGTGCTTCCGATGCAAGGGTCCCGGCTTCAATCCCTGGTCGGGAATTAGATCCCACATGCTGCAGCTAAGGGTTTACATGCTGCATCTAAAAATTCCTGCATGCTTCAAGGAAAATCAAAGATCCTGCATGCTGCAACTATAACCTGGCACAGTCAGATTGCAAACAAACAAATAAATAAAATAAAATATACAAACTGCCCCCTACCTTATGGTATACTTGCAAATATTAAGGGAAAAATGGCCATGAGTCTTTAGCATGGAATAACGGCTCCAAAGGGTCGCTTTGTCCCCACCTCTGACCCGCCATGGAGCTAGATCATCTGGGCCTGGCATTTTACCCGCTCAATCTTGCTTATCCTCTGACCTAGAGAAGTGCTGGGCCCTGTGGACCTTGTCTAGAATGTGAGGCCTCAGAAGCAGTCCCACACAGTAGGTGGGGTTTCTGAGTCCCAGGGTGGTGTGTCCATTTAAGCAGGACAGCTTGGACCCACAGCATCCTTCTGGAGCTTCGTCTGTGGGGAGAAGTCTCCACGCTTCAGGTCATACTCTGGTTGTGCCTGGGTTGGCCTCAATTTGTAGGCAAGTTGTTTGGTCTATGTGGGATTGAAAAAAACAACCAATACTTGGAATGAAGTCATTTCCCATGAAAATGTGGATTTTCAACTTCCTTGTATAATCGGGAGATTTGGCCACCCTGGGCTCACATTCCTATGTGGCAACTGTGGTTTGGAGCTGAGAAGTGGGGGGCTGCTTTGGGTAGTACATGTGTTCCCTGTTTACTGCAGTCTTCATCTCACCCCGTTGCCCTGGTTCTCAAACTTGAGTGTGCGTGAGAATCACCTGCTTGTTAAACCACAGACTGCAAGGCTTCACCCCAGTTTCTGTTTCAGTGGGCCTGGGCTGAGCCTGAGCTTTGCTTTTCCAACAAGTTCCTGGATGATGCTGGTCCAGGGACATACTTTGAGTACTCCTGCACTGCACCATCCAGTGTTGAATCTGACTCTCTTACCATATATCAGCTCACTTGGCCTGTTGTTTTCCTGTGGGGTGGGAAAATATTTCTCTGTATTCAAACTCTAGCAAAAGTAGGAAAATAAACAAGAAAAGCAAGTATCACGTGCTCTTGTAAAATGGAAAAGTGTTTATTTCATTGGGGACATGAGGGATATTCCCTTGTGTTTGCGTACAATTTACACATATGTCTAGTAGACACTCCTTTGAGCGACTAAACTGAACTGAACCGAACCGAACTGAAAGTGCCACAGTGCTGCCTGTCCTGAGCGTGACATGGCGGAGGAGCCAGGTAGGCACTTTGTGTGCTGGAATTTCACACCTGTCCATTTCACTCACTTATGTTATTTACTTGGCCCTCTGGGTGTTTGAGTGTGTGACTCTGCCCACAGTGGTTTATTCACTGAACGACCCTGAAACAGTCCTATTACTGTGCTCTGTTAGGATATAGAGAGAGAGCAAATAAGGCACAGTCTCTCCTCCTGTAGGACTCAGATCATTGGGACAGACAGACAAAATGAAATGAGCAGATATATAAAAGCAGGAATTACACTTCTTGATGATTATTGGGGTGCTGAGATGGAGCTAATGGGATATGTGGGACCTCCTGTAGTTTGAGGTCAGGGATGCCTCCCTGAGGTCTCCATCCTATGTTGGGGGAGAAGGAGTTTGGGGAGCAAACAGGATCCTAGACCTAGTCAGCTTGAATCTCAGCCCTAAAAGATGGATTGCAGATGGCAGGTCAGGAGACCAGGGCACTAATCCTCGCCCCAGGGCTTTCTCCTTCTACCCTTGTCATTTTATCCCCCTTCAAAGTCCAGCCCTGGCTTCAGCAGACCCAAGGAGCACTCCTGACTTTCGTGCACGTGTTTTGCCCTCTCTCTCTCCTGTCTCTCTCTCGGTGTCTCCATCCTCTGACCTGCAGCTCTGCCTGCTGCCTCACTCTTTAGAGACCCCATCCCCTAGCACCTCTTGTTGTAACATAGACGCTTCAGGGAGTGGTCCCCCTGTGTTCGGGAGGCTGCACCACCCGCTGGCGGATGACTTGGTCTCTCTGACCTCAGAACCTCCAGGTCCAACTTGAGTGCTTCATGAGCCCCCAGTCCGGTACTTGTAGTGCCGTGCCCCACCCCTTCCTAGTCCTTCTTCAACAACTTGGGTCAAGGGTAGAACCTTTCCTCCCTCTTGGCTTTCCTCAGAGCCCAGCTCGAGGCTAAGCACAGAGCAGGGCTCCACACATGTCACACCTGCCAGGGCCTGGGACTGGGAACTGGCACTTCCCGTATTTACATCTCCTAAGATGCCTAAACAATCTTGCCCAGTGTGGCAAACCCTTGGCACATTCTATCTATATTGTGTTCTCAGCAGACATCTCTCATCAATCACGATGTACTTTCCTATTGAATCCCCTCGTAGTACCAGAATCCTTCTCAACACAGTCCTGCAGGAAGCTGATGATGCTGAGTTTGAGGTGCCTTGTGGGATGATATCTACTGGTCACTCGTGTTTTAGGAACAGCTCTCTTATCATGTGGGTCTCATGTGGGTCTCTAGAATAAGTAGAAATGTGGGAAATGGACTTAAGATGGAATTTTAAGGCACCTGAGCTGGGTATGAGTTGGGGGCTGGACTGGTCTGTTAGCTAATGAAAAAAACCTATGGGAAACTGACAGGCAGTGGCGGAGATGCGGTGGGATGCCAGTCAGCCTAGAGTGCCATCTGAGTGTCCATCTGAAGAAGGGAGCATGGAGTGTGAGGAAATGGGGCAGAAGTGAACACCCAGATAGAGCTAGATTCTAGGAACAAAGAGAGGCTGGTGGGTCCTGCCTGGGATCTGGGAAAACCAGCCCGGGGCTCCTTTGGCTCTCCGTTCCTGCTCATCCAGGTTGAAGTGTCATCCTCTTGAAAGGACTAGAACCCCTTCTCGTCCAAATTCAAGCAGTGGTAGCCCAGGGCACTCTGGAGGGTCCCTTTGTAAGCAAAGGAAGTCTTTATGGAAATTAAATGTGGATATCTGTGTTCCGGGAACATCAATGTATCTGACAGAGCTGTGGTCATTAGGAGAATGCACAGGGATGCTGATGTCTGTCAGATCTCCCGTTGGCCTTCTGAGGAATGATCTGGATGTCCAGCAGCCTTGCTCTGACCAGATACCTGGACTGTGGGCTGGGTCTGGCTCCCAGGGCTCTGACCCGGTGAGGCTGGAAGTCAGCAAAGGATGTGGCAAAGGTCTCCCTGCTCCCACCATTCTTTGCTCATCCTTCTTCTCCTGGCCCCATTCCTGGGTTCTGGGATATGGCAGAGTGTGGGAGCAATTTTGCAGACTATAAGCTCCATCATCTATTAGTTCACCATCCTATGATTGGTGCCCAGCTCTTGACGAAGGGAGGACTGACCAATGGCACCTGTCATCACTTCATGAAGGCCGGAGCAAGGCTGGGAGGTCCGTGGCGGGATCGGAGCCTAGCGCGTTCTCCATATATAGGGGAGTTACAATGGGCCGAAGGGAAGGCCACGTCTTCCTGCACCCTCAGCCTCTGCTAAGTTCTGGGTCTGGGATGCAAAGGGCTCTGGACAGTTGTGGGGCTGGGGCCCTGCTCGTCCTGGAAGTCACTGGACACCCTAGTCTCTGGGCATTGCTGGCCATTCCCCTGATGCAGCAGTTATATCCCCTGCCTGGCCTTTGCTTCCATTTTCCTGGCCTGGGGTTCCCTTCTCTACCTCGTTTCGCCTGTTTGAAATCCTCTCAGTTCTCAAGGCTCAATTCCAGGGCCAACAGCTCCAAGAAGCCTTCCCTGGAGGAGGCTTCTCTTCTCTACATCCCCTGGCCTCTCCCCACTGCTGTCGGTCCTAGGGTCTCATCAGGTGTCTGAGGGCTGAGGCCACCACTCTAGAGGCAGCCTGAAAAGGTAGCGATGGGACCCACCCACGGCTCAGGGATGAGGCTCTGCTGGACTTTGTGAACAGCTGTAAAGCCATCTGGGGAGACACCTGGCCCTGTCACTGTGCCTGTCCCCCACCCCCACTCTGGCAAGAGAGTACATCTGGGTCTTTATTTCTCCTGAAAGAAGAGCCCTCCATGTGTGTGGGCTGCAGGCATGAACAGACCTGGCCTCTCCCTCCACACCTTTGCTTCTTAGCCTCTGGGCTCAGGAGCTGGGCTCTGGGGCTTGGAAAGGCATGGCATGGGGTGTAGGGTCTGGGTCATGCACCCCAGCTGGATATGTGGTGTCTGTGCTGACTCAGCCTCTCAGTGTTTTGGTTTCCTCAATTATAAAATGGAACACCCGTTCCCATCTCATAAAGCTATTGTGAAAATTATAGCCGTCAGGCAGCCATCATGGTGCCTGCTCTCTCCTGCCTCAGGTTCTCTCTGCCTGAAGTGTTTTTTTTTCTTCTTTGCCTGGCTATTCCTATTCATCCTTCAGAAACTCTGAGTGCAATGTTACCTCCTCCAGGAAGCCCTCCTTGGTCACTGGTTCTTATGTGAGTCTCTCTTTGGGGTTGGCCTTCCCCATTAAATGGTGAGTTCAGTGAGGGCAGGGGCCGTGCCTCCCTGATACTCAACCAGGGCCTGACACTTCAAAGGCAGTGACTGTTTGATAAGTAAATAGGAGATTTAAAGTGCAGGCACATAGGAGGGATTTAATCAATTCCAACTTTTCTTATTAGGTGCAGCCCCCAGAGCTGCTCTCAAATAATTGCTCCTCATTTCAGGCTTCCAGTGGAAAGTTCTACAGGCAAGAGGCTCTCCATCCAGCCTGCCCGTCTGCCCTTGCTGTAGAAGTGTCTGCCCACTGGGTGATTTGCCACTGTCCTGACCCCAATGCAGCAAGGGCAGGGGGGCGGGTGAGCTGTACCTGTGGCCTGAGACCTCAGTGTTGGTCTGCCTGAAAGAAAGCCCTGTGTGCCAGGGCCTCCCAAGATCCATCCCGGGTACAGAGAGCATCTGCATACAATCTGGTTGGTTTCCTCGGCCTGATAACTGGGCCCTGGCGGCCTCTAAGTGCCCAGCTAAGAGGGAGTGCACTGCCCACCGTGGTGGCTGTGTTCAGTCTGGGATTCTGGGATCGTTACCCACCCCTCCCTAAACTGTATCTGGCCCTTGAATCCACTTCCGATCACAAGCCAGGCACTCATGTCTCCTTATCAAGCCACCTGGGTCCTGGATCATCTCTTTCATCCTCTGGGTCTCAGTTTATTCATCTGTCAAATGGGAATTAGAACCTTGTAAGGAAGGTGATGTTTTGAGGAGCCAATGGAATAACTAATGGAAGCCCTCACAGCACTTTGTGGTTTGTGATAAATTTATCATATGTGTTTTCCTGACCACGTAGAGACCTTTCTCTGGGGTCTCTAGGGTCTTAATGGGCATTGGGGAGATGAGATACCCACATGTGAAAGTTCAGGATGCCGTGGGGTGGGTCCATCTCTGGGGGTGCTATTCATGTGGATACAATGTCTGTGCCCCTGGCGGTAGAGCAAGGTGGCTGTCCTGTGGTCTGAGACTGACAGGCTGCTGACAGCGAGCTCTGCCTGAGGTCTGGAGGAGAAGGTATCTGAGGCAGCTGGTCTGTGGTGCAGAGCTACAGCTCACAGCTTACTTGAATTTCTCACATCAGTCACGGGTGGCCAGAGGGGCCCTGAGCACTGAAGACAGTGGCCTTGGAAACCCTTTGCCCTGAGCCCTGCTCTGCCCGAGCCATGGCCTGTATGGACACATTCGTGGTGGGGACACACCAGCCTGTACGTGCACTTGCTTCACATGTGCAAACATGCATGCACGTGCACAGAGGCACACAAACAGGCACACAGGGCTCTAGACTGATCCCCTCACTTGCATGGACCCAAGCAAGTGTCTCGTGAGGATGCATGGAGAAATGATCGCCCAGCAACTTCCAGGAAGATTGTTCTGTCCATTTCCCTCTTGTCTCTTCCCAGAACTACTCTATCAACTGGGAAACTGAGGCCAGAGAGGGTAAGCAGTGTGCCCAGGGTTCCACAGCAGGGCAGTGTCAGTGCCTGTCAGTCTCGGCAGGTCTGGCTCCAGGAGGCCCGCCCTTACCTGTGAGTGAGACAGCCTTACCTGCGAGGGAGGTGCCAGTCAGCTCTCTTCCTCAGTATTCTGCTTGACAGACAGGGAAAGGGACTTGGCCTTGACCTCTTTCAAAGGGCTCCCACATCCCAGACCGTGCAGAGGGGAGACTCAGAGCCTTTGAGCTGGAGCCCGGGCTGTGGGTTGGTTTTGCTCTGCACTGCTGGGAAATTCCAGGTCTGAAGCTGCTGTGAGGAGAACAAGGCTCATTCACACTGTAGCTTAAACATAAAGCAAGGAGCTTCATATGCACGGTGTTGCGCGGAGGCAAAGGGAAGGGGGCAGCCTCTCCCAGTGACCACCCACTCAGGAGCGCCTTGTCCCACTGTATGCGGGCCGTGTGGCCGAGGCCAGCAGCCCTAGCTGGGCAGCCCTGCATGGCTCTCCCCCCACCTCTGTCCTGCTGACACAGGCTCCCTCCTGGCCTCCTCACCTCCCTAGCCCTCTCCGCCCTGCCCTCCTGCTGGCAGGCTGCGGTAACAAGATGCCCTTTGTGTGTGCTGGGCTGGGGGGGGGAGGGGCTCCCTTCAGCTTCTTGCTGCTGAGTCACAGCTCCTGCCAGGCTCTGGGGACAGAGAGTCACAGGTGACTGGCCAGGAGGCAGGGAGCCCAAGACCTTGGAGGTGGCCTCAGGCAGCCTTACCTTGCTCTGATGGGGAAGCCGAGGCCTGGTGGGGTGGGGTGGCTTCATGCTTTCCGGGGGGCAAGCATTAAGGTGAGCCCCCCACCCCTGTGGTCTAATGGGCACCCAGAATTGTCATGTGGTCCTCGTAGTGTTTACCTGTCTTTAAAATGATTTGATGTGTCTGTGTCTATGTGTATGTGCATACACGCTCATGTCTGGGAGATCAGGTTCATGAGCATTGGAGGGTGTAATTTTGTGTGTCCTTGTGTTTGCGTTTCAAGGGTCCCTGTGCCTTCTGCCTGAGACACCATGGCCTGGCTTTCACAGCACTGTCTGATTTACCTCTTCAGGCTCACCTGGGCTTGTCCTGACCCCACTGCCGGAGGACCCCTCTGCCTGCCTGGAGAACCTCTGCCGGGGGATGTGGATGGGGTGGGTTGCCTGTGACAGGCAGCTCTTTATCTGGCAAGTCATCTCCCCTGAACCTAAGATAGGGGGATCTCTCTGCCCCTCTGTTCTGCGTGCTGTAGGAACACGGGCTCCAGAGCCAGAGTGCCTGAGTTTGAATCCTGACTTTGCCATTTCCTAGCTGTGTGATTTGGACAAGTTATGTCTCCTCTCTGAGCCTCTATTTGCTCATCTGTTAAATGGGACCATAATAGCCTTGCCTCATAGAATTCTTAACAGGGCCTAATTTGTACTTGAAAATCTTTTAGTGTGCAGTGCATAGCATTCCCTTAAACTCAGTTCAGTTTATTATTTTTTTTTTATTATTAAATTTATTAATTTTTTAAATTACAATACTGTATTTGTTTTGCCATACATTGACACGAATCAGCCATAGGTGAACACAATCTCCCAATGCCGAAGCCAGTTTATTATTATTATTGGAATTATTCACTGTGACCCTCAGAGATCCTACTGGAGATGCACAGGCCTTATGGGGACTCTTCAGCCTCTGGGCAGTCCTTTGGTTGTAGACAGATGGGCAGTGAGGGGTGGGGCTGAGCCCAGGCCGAGTTGCCTGGTCTACACTGCGCCTCCTCTGAGTTGCAGCGCATCAACAGTAGGGCCCAGGTCTCTACAGTGGACTGCCCTGGTAGCTTAGTCAGTAAAGAATCTGCTTGCACAATACAGGGGACTGGGGTTCAACCCCTGGGTCGGGAAGATCTCCTGGGGGAGGAAATGGCAACCCACTCCAGTATTCTTGCCTGGAAAAATCCCATGGACAGAGGAGCCTGGCAAGCTGCAGTCCATGGGGTTGCAAGAGTTGGGCACAACCGAGCCACTAAACCACCCACTGTACAGCGTGGGGGCCAACACTGCCTCTGTGCGTATGGCCTTCGGGGCCTCCGAGCAGTGCCAGGCCTCAGAAGGCAGGCAGGGCAAGGCAGCCATGTGGCTGGAACTGGCACTCCTCCCTTGACGACGGGCCTCCGGTGGCCTTGGCAGGCGGAGGGCTTCCTGTTGCTGCTGCTGCTGTGACTTCCCGCCTAGTGCCCAGGACCGCCATCTGGGCCTGAGGACCGGGCCAGGGCCCCGCCGGCCATCTGCTTGCTTGGAGCTGGCTGCCTCCGAAAGGCAGCGGGTTACCTGCGAGAGCTGGGGCTGCTGGAGGAGGCTTGGCGGTGGTTCTTATGACCCCAGGATGCTCTGGGGAGTCCTGGTTCTCACTGCTTCCTGCCCTATTTCTCCCCATGCACACCACCAGGGCCCAGGAGTCAGAAATCCCCACGCGTCGTACCAGCCACTGCAAGGACTGGCCTATGGTCTCAGGGGAGTTCCCGCCCTCCCTGGCTCCAAGTCTTCCATCTGTAAAGCGGGCAGGCTGGTTTCCAGTGTCCCAGACTTCTGTCCAGTAAGAGCTGCCTCTAGGCTCAGGTTTGACTGGGGGATATGCTCAGGGGTGGAGAGGGTTTCTCAGGGAGAAACTTTTTTCTAGCTTAGCACCTGAGGCCTGGCTTCCTGATCAACTGTAGAATTATACAAAGTCCCACCTGATCAGTGAAGATTGGGTCCAAGCTAGGGTTCTTGCTCAGTCTCAGCCCAGTCCCAGTGCCTTGCAGGTACCTGGACAAGACCCCAAGAAATATCTTTCCAGAGATTTGAAGACTGGCTAAAACTGAGGAGGCCAATTCTCATTAACTCACTCACTCACTAATTCATTCATTCATCCTTCTATCCATCCATTCATTGACTCATCCATCTGTCCATCCATCCATCCATCTCTTCACTTATCCATCCATCAACTCACTCATCCACCCATCGGTTCATTTATTCATTCACTCCTCCATCCTTCCCCCACCCCTTCATCCATCTTCTTGCTCATTAATCCGTTCATTTAGCAGTTTACTGAGCATCAATGCCATGCTCAACATGGTGTCAGGCTCTGAGGAGGATGTGATTGTGAACCCAGGAGTCAGAGTAGGAGGCATGCCTGGGCTTATTAGTTACCACACAATATGACAAACATGAAAATGGGATGACCTAGCAGAGAACTCCAGTCCAGGGAGCCAGAAAGAGCTTCTGAGATGCCATGACTGAAGGGAAAGTTGAAATGAGCCAAGAGTATTTAATCTCCGTAATAACTTTATGAGACAGTCAGTTACTATCCCCACTTCATGGGTGAGAAAAGTGATGCTAAATGAATAAATACATGGGCGACTTCCTGCTGTCATGCCCCCAAGTTAATGGCAAAGCCAGCCAAGGAGCCCTTGTCTATCTGACTCCATGGAGTCACCTTGATGTTCTCCAGGCTCCGTGGTGTTCCTGCCAGCCGTGTGCTACTGACTCTCTCTGGTGAGCAGGTTCTGAGCAGCAGGGGAGGGGACAGCAGAGGGCAGCTGTCCCACATGTCCTTTCCTTTGACTTGCTGTACAGGGTCAGTGGGTGGCTTCCATGTCCAGCTCTTAGAAGAGTTTTGGATGGAACCAGGCAGCCTCTTTCCGGGAAGAGCAGTCATACCTTGGCCACCTGCTTGGACTGAGATGACACAGCCAGCTGGGAGTTCCAGTCCTGGTTTTCTATGGACCACCCTTCCCACTGCCTCAGCCATGGGCCATTGCTGGCCTGGCCCCTTTGCTTTCTCTGGCTGGGATACATTCACCGGAAGGCACTGGGCAAGAGCGCTGCAGACCCTGCCTCACAGGTTCAGTTCAGTTCAGTTCAGTCGCTCAGTTGTGTCCGACTCTTTGTGACCCCATGGACTGCAGCACACCAGGCTTCCCTGTCTGTCACCACTCCCGGAGTGTGCTCAAACTCATGTCCTTCGAGTTGGTGGTGCCATCCAACCATCTCATCCTCTGCCATCCCCTTCTCCTCCTTCCTTCAGTCTTTCCCAGCATCAAGTTCTTTTCCAGTGAGTCAGCCCTTTGCATCAGGTGGCTAAAGTATTGGAGTTTCAGCTTCACCATCAGTCCTTCCAATGAACACCCAGGACTGATTTCCTTTAGGATTGACTTGTTGGATCTCCTTGCAGTCCAAGGGATTCTCAAGAGTCTTCTCCAACACCACAGTTCAAAAGCATCAATTCTTTGGTGCTCAGCTTTCTTCACAGTCCAACTCTCACACCCATACATGACTACTGGGAAAACCATAGCCTTGACTAGACAGACCTTTGTTGACACAGTAATGTCTCTGCTTTTTAATATGCTGTCTAGGTTTGTCATAGGTTTTCTTCCAAGGAGCAAGCATCTTTTAATTTCATGGCTGCAGTCACCATCTGCAGTGATTTTGGAGGCCAAGAAAATAAAGTCTGACACTGTTTCCACTGTTTCCCCATCTATTTGCCATGAAGTGATGGGCCCAGATGCCATGTTCTTTGTTTTATGAATGTTGAATTTTAAGCCAGCTTTTTCACTCTGTTCTTTCACTTTCATCAAGAAGCTCTTCATCTAGGTCCTCTTCACTTTCTGCCATAAGGGTGGTGTCATCTGCGTATCTGAGGTTATTGATATTTCTCCAGGCAATCTCGATTCCAGCTTGTGCTTCATCCAGTCTGGCATTTCACATGATGTACTCTGCATAGAAGTTAAATAAGCAAGGTGACAGTATACAGCCTTGATGTACTGTAAGGTGGTCTGGCCTCACAGGTGGTCCTGGTCAAACCTGCCTGCTCTGAGTGTGCTCAGCACTGGTGGGGCGGGGCCTTCCTTTTCTAGATCTCTCCTCCAGAACTGTTGAATGAGCGAATGAATGGATGAGCTAGGGATGAATGAATGGATGGATGGATGGATGGATGGATGAGTGAGAGATCTTTGAGGGGAGCTGGCCTTAAATTCCACACCGCTCCTGGACTTGGGGAGGGCATTTACTAACCCCAGGTGGCTGGGCAGACCCTCATTGGGTACCCCATCTGGAAGGATCGTGGTTACACTGGTTCTTGATTTCTCCCCTGGCCAGTCTCTGGGATTGCCCCACATTGCTGTGAGTCACTCTTGTTTCCTTGCTTTCCTCTCCTTGCTGACAACCAACCAGCTCTATCAATTCCCACCTAGATGTCAAACATCCTCCTGTCTCCCCACCCCCGCTGTCACCATCCTCATCCTCTGGCCGCCAGATGACTAAACTGGGTTCCGAACTGGTCTTCGGGAGTCTGTTTCCGCACCCCGATGCTCCTTTCTCCACATAGCTGTCAGGAGGAGAGCATAGTGCTGCCTGGTGGGACCTGGATCCTGGTGTAGATGCTGATGGCCACCATGACCTGGCCCTGCTCTCCTCCCCTGCCCTTCCAGCCTCACTGTGCCTTGGCCCCATCTCTCCTTTCTCTTCCCTGGTCCCACCTCTTGACCTTTGCGTAGTATCCCTGCTGTCTGGAATTCCCTTCCCTTGGGTGTTGGTGTGGCCTGTCCTTTTCACCTGGGTCAAGCACGCTGGATGAAAAGCACTTCCCTGATGGGAGGCCAGGCATTGCCCACCCCCTCCCCCAGTTACCCTACTTTGTTTCTCCCAGGCTCTTGTTCTGTGGTCCTCCCACACCCCAACCAGAATGTGAGCTCCAAACAAAGGGCACTTCCTGTCTCATCCATCCTGAGTCCAGAGCTGAGAGCATGCTCAAGGAACAGCTGTTGAATGAGTGAATTTCACGGTGCTATAGACATCCAGTGGGGGAATCTTTGGGATCTTGGTCATTTCTTGGCTGGATCTTGAAAAGTCCTCTTCACCCCCAGGAGACTGGGAGCTTGTTGGCCCTAAGGCAGCACTTTTCATCTCCTGATTGCTTGGACTGTTAGCTTAGCCTCTGTGCTTATCCAGACCTCAAATCTGCTTTCAGTGGTTCCACTGGGCCCGGCTCAGTCACTGAACCTGACCCCTTCTCTGCAGGAACTTCTCTCCACTATTTAAGGGCATGGCATGCTAAGGACAGAATGGGGACACAGCGTCACAGGTTTGTGATCCCTTTCTCCTCCTTCTCCAAGGTCACTTGGCAGTCACTGAGGTCTCTGACCCTTGACCTCCCCTCCAGAAACGCTGGGCACCGGTCCCCTCAAGGCTGCACTTGAAGCAGAGGAAATGCTTCAGCATGCTCAGCCTGGTTCCTGGCATAAGGACAGTGCTTAGTAAGTGTTTCTTGAGTTTGGAAAAGTCTCCGTGGTTCTTCATCATCGCTCCAGGGTATCTACCCCCTCCCACCTGCTTCCTCTGCCCTGGGGACATCCTACATATGGAAAACAAAAACAAGCCAGGGATCCACAGGCCAGCCCTACTCAGGTGGGCTCTGGCCACAGGAGGGAGGTGGGGTGTGGGTGGTGTGCCGAGCTCTCCCAGCGTGATTTATAGTGTTTTGCCTTTTGGAAAACATTGCAGTACAAAGTTGTCCAAGGTCATTGCCTCTGTTCTGCGATTGCTTTATGAAGAGGGAGAAGAGAAAGTGGGCAACGTTTCCAGTTTTTTAAGGAGTTGGCTCCGAGCCAGTCACTAGGCATCAGAGAAAAGCAGCTGGCTGCACTCGGCCACATCCGGAAAGTATCTGGAAGGGGAGGAAGGAAGCAGATGTTTCTTAAGGAACTGCTGTGTGCCAGGGCCCATGCTAGGCAAGGCGTAATAAGGAACAGTCACTCTGCGCTTGGGATGGGCCAGACATTCTTACAAGCTTTTTATGTAGATTAACTCATTTAATGGATTTAATCCTCACTCCATCTCTATGAATAGGCATTATTGCTCCCATTTTAAAGATGAGTTAGTCGAGGCAATGAAAAGTAAAATAATACACCGAGGATCCTGCAGCCACCATGGGTGTTCTTTAATCCCAGTCTCACAAATACCTGGAAATGAGGATCCTGATTGCTGCTGGTTTTACAAATGAGAGTTTCGAGGCTCGGGGAGGCAGGGGATTTGTCCAAGATCACACAGCAAGCTGAGCTGGGGTTTGAACTCCGGGCTGGGTATCTGCACTGTGCTGTGCAACTTGGCTGCTGTCTTCGTCTTCTTTCCCATCCTCTGTCCCCTGAAATGAATGGGCCAGGGAGGGTGTGGGCTGGATGAGCGGCTGCTGACAGTCTTTGAGGACCAGGAGAGGGGATGGGCGCTAAGCCAGCCCCAAGCTGCTGTGGGCCCCTCTGGTTTCCCTGCCAGTGGGGCCTTGGGCTTTATGTGAACATCCGTGTTTCCAACACAGACCTAGAGGAAGAAGCTGAAATCCTCCAGTAAACCTTCCGCTCCCTGTTAAGCTGCCTTCTTTGTTATCAGAGGGGTGTCAGGAAAGACTCAGATAAAGAGCCCATGTCTGGGCCCCACCATCCCGGAACAGACCCCCACACACCACAGGATGAAGTCAGATGGGAGAACTTCCTGGGTGCAAGCCAGGGCCTACTTGGGGCCAAGGCGTGAGTTGGCCCAGTGTGCTGGCCTGCATCCAGTCCGCAAAGCGCTCCCTGCCTGCTTCAGGGACAGTCCTTCTCGGCTCTCCCTGCCACCATCGGCACCCTCCTCCCAGGGTAGGATGGGATGACACCCCCAGAACCCGGGAGTCCCTGGAAGTCAGGATCCTTGTCTTTGAGACTATCTCCAAGCGTGTGCTGTAGGTGAGCCGATGTAGAATCCAACTTGTCTCAGCCTTAATAATGACTATTTCAGGAGACAGGACAGTATCCAAGGCTTTACTTTTCTCTTCCATACAATGGGTATAATAATGTGGTTCCTCAGCCAACAGGTGACAATCAGAAGGGGCAATGGCTAAGGAAGCACTTTGAATGTGGTCAGCTCTTGGTAGCTGCCCACAATTACTATCTTGTCCTGTGGGCCCATGGCTTTCGAAGTTTGAGTCCTGCTGGAACCACCTATGGAGCCTAAACACACCAATACCTGATTCTTCCTCCTTGCATTCTGGTTTCATTGGGAGTCCTCGCCCAGTCCTGGGAGATGCTAGAGCTTTCAGGGGTTTGTAACAAGTGGCCACATGAGGGAACTGCTGTGTGGCCCTTCCATTCTATGGTTTCACTGACTTGTCAGATGACAGGGGGAGCTTGGAGTCAATCTCAGGCCCAGACTTCTCTCTGTTCTTTCTCTATTCCTGGCCTAATGTGGCTTGCTGAGGATTCTACACACCTGCTTTTGATGGAATGTGCCTCTGGAGAATGTCTGGGGAGCAGAAGTGCCCTGTGATTTTTGCTGACCTCCTTTTATGAGGAATCTCTGTGTTGGGGAGCGGGGAGGAGAGGAGCCTCAGGCAGGTGGGTCTACCCTCTATGTTCCCTGGGGGCTTTCACCTTAAAGGTCCAGGGCAGGAAAGGGAAGGTGACGGAGCATCTTTGAACACCTACCGCCGCTCTGTGCTTTCTTGTGGATTAGCTTAACCAACAGAGGAACTACCTTGCAATCCCCACTCTCAGAGGAGGAAGCTAAGGCTCAGATAGGTCCCAAACTTGCCTGAGGTCTCATGGAGCACAAACTGCAAAATTCAGTTGACTCCTTAACCACCTACTCAGCTCACACTATCACGGGAAGGGACAGGCGCCAATGGAGGCGGGGTATCATTCGATAGAGTCAGGCAGGCTTGGGGCTGGGGGTCAGGATTTGGGGGGCACAATGGATCCCCTGGCAGGGTCCCCTCTGCTCTCTTTCTAGCCCTTCCCCTTCTTCCTCGCCTCTCTGATTTCTCAGAGCAGAGAGCTCTGGATGTCTGCGGAAAAGGAGGATCATGAACAGCTATTTCCTGTCTTAGAGTTCAGTGCTGGGGATCCATGCATCTCCTGTTATCATCCTGCGGTGCTGACTTAACTTTCTTTGCTTTGGAAGTAATCAGATGGGAGCCAGTGCTCTGTAAGAGAGGGGACGACATCATCAAGATCAACCGCAGTCTCACTGGCTGGATCTGAGGAGGACCAGGAGGTCAGGGCCGTGTTAGGACATGGAAGCACCACATGATAAAGTGGCCAGAGGGCAGGCTCCCATCACTGTGGATGTCTTCAATGCCAAGCAACAGTGAGCCCACTTGAGGGGAGTAGTCAGGGATGGTATTCCAGGTCCTGCTTATCCAAATTCCCTCTTAGAGTTGGAGATGGAGTCTCCATCTCCCCCAGCCTCACTTTTCCCCATCTGTAGAATGGGAAGTGCTGAAAATCACCACTTAGGCAAGTGCAGGGTAAAGCCTTGGAATGAGAGCACATAGAAACATCCAGCCAGCCCTACTTCCTTTCCTGCATTTACCAAATCTTATGAGCTCCTTTGGGGAGTCAGCTCCAAGCAGATATATTTATATCCAGAGATGGATGAGAATTACACCTGCTTCCTGGGCTCTCAGCCTCAGTGAGAAAGCCAGTGCTGGGGGTGAAGGGGGCCATTGTTCGTCCAGCCTGGGCCACTGGGGCAGGTTTCATAGATGAGGCGCCCTTTGAACTGGTTTGAGAGAGAGCTGAGAGTTTGCTAGGTGTGTGTGGGAAAAAGGGCTTCTTAAGTATAGAGAACAGCCAAGACCAGTGGAGGGTGGGGTAGTTAAGGGCCTCTTGGCTTTCTCCTTTTTGTAGCTGATATTTGGCAGTAGCCACAGATGAAGCTATTGGTGGGGGTCTCTGAGGCAAGATTCCAGTTTAGAGAGCAGTCTGCTTGATGCTGGTGTGCAGGAGGGGCGCTGGTGTAGCAGGGCAGGCTGAGGCAAGGACGGGCTGCTGGGGAGGGGATGTGCTAGTCTGGCCTCCTGCTTCTGCCTACCTTCTATCTGCGGTGTGTCAGGAGGCCTGTCCTGCCCAGATGCGGACAGACAAGAGCTAGGGAAGCACCAGCCTGGCCCTCATCATTCCCTGTTCAGCCCCAGTGGAAGGAATGATGCTGTCATTTGCATTTCAGAACCCGTATCTCCCCACATTTTCCCTTAATAAGAGCCAATTACACCTCTGCCCCAAACCGCAGGTTGCCTGCCTGTCATTGGGACTTTTATCCTGTTTGGGGTGGGGAGAAACTTCTCCCTTAAATGTCACATTTAGCATATGCAAATGAAGATAATTGTCCTTAATGGAAGATGAACTCACCTGCTTGCTGAGTGCTCCAGACAAAAGCAGACATTGATGAAATGGGCACCAGGCTGGGTCCGGGGGTCTGCTCTTCCGTTTCCAGCCTCAGCCAGGGGCTCATTTGGCCTTGCCCACCTCCCTCCACCCATCTGGAAGATGACAGTCCCAGAGTCTCTGCCAGTTAGAAGGAACCTCATGTTGAGTTTATTCTTCCATCTGACAAGTGTGGACGCTGGGGCCTGGAGGTGAGAGAGACTTGCTCAAGGTCATAGGCTGAGTCAAACCTCTTGGGGGAAATCAGAGTGGAAGTTTACAGCAGCCCAGGTTTGGGGAAGTGAGGACTCTAGAGATCTGATGATTCTCCAAGAAGGCAGACTGGAATGGAGAGGCAGCCCTGGGATCTAGCACTTGTTTCAGAGAGTATGTAGTTATTGGTTAGGCCTTTAGGAGGGACGGTTTCCAGTCTGGGAGCTGTGCTGATCTGGAACGGGCTGGAGAGGAGAGGGGCTCTGGAGGCCATGCCATCCACTTCCCAGTGGAGCCCAGTACTGTGCCCGTCTCCACCATGTCTGCCTCAGACCAAGAATGGAGTTGGGATGTGCCCAGAGGGCATGAGCCCTGTGTCGCTGCAGCGTGCCAATAATGTGAGCGTGTCCTCCAAGTGTATACCCTAAAGAGTTGGGGTTCCCTTTGGGGATTAGCTTTGATCGATTGCCCCTTGTTCCCTGAACTGACCATAAGATGAGGAATTTAAGGAGCTCCAGACTTGGGTTGGGAAGATCTCCTGGAGAAGGGCATGGCAATCCACTCCAGTATTCTTGCCTGGAGAATCCCCATGGACAGAGGAGCCTGGTGGGCTACAGACCATGGGGTCACAAAGAGTTGAACACAACTGAGCAGCTAAGTACAGCACAGCACAGACTTGTGTGGGCCTTCCCTGCTGGCTCAGATAGTAAAGAATCTGCCTGCAATGGGAGATCTGGGTTCGATCCCTGGGTTGGGACGATCCTTTAGAGAAGGGAATGGCAACCTACTCCAGTATTCTTGTCTGGAGAATTCCACGGATAGAGGAGCCTGGTGGGGGGCTATAGTCCACGGGGTCACAAAGAGTCAGACGAGGCTGAGCAACTGGACTTTCACTTCACTTTCAGACTTGTGTGGAATGTGGAGATCTGGCCTCTTGTGCCCCAAGACTCAAAGCTCTGGCCTTGTCTAATTTCATGGTCAGGGTTTGGGATGGTGCCTCCTGTCTGCACTTACGGTCTTGCCCTCGACCCCTAGGGAACTGTATTGTCGAGTTTAAAAATCTGGGTTCTAGCTCCAACGTGTCCACTTAAGCTGCATGAGCTTGAATATTGTCCTGTCCTCTCTGGGCCTTAGTGCCCTGCCCTGTGGTGGGATGTGGTGTACCTGGCTCTTTGAAGTACCAAGGAGGGAACACCAGTGGGCTCAGAATGATGGCTAGTACACAGGATGAGATTTGCTTGAATCATCACTTGTTCTTTCCCCTTCTCCTTGCCTGTGGAGAGGTCTGAGTCCTGCTATGACCCGCCCCCCCACGGGTGCCCCATGCTCTGCCCAGTAGCCCTGCATGGCTGCCTGGGCTGTCTCCCCTCTTGTTGCCTCTCGGAGTCTCCCAGATGGTCAACTCAGCCCAGCCACCTCTCTGCTGGCTAACCCAGGAATGCTAGTGACCTTAGGGGAAAGGCACAGGGGATCTCCAGGTTCTCTTTTCACCAGGTGTCCTGACAGGTGTCAGAGAGGAACAGGGATTTGCGCAAGGTCACATGATGAGGTCAGGGGTCAGCCAGCGCATCTCCAGCTTTGATGGTCTATGAGCTTCTATCACAGTGAGGGTGCATCCCTGTGGGCTGTGAAGGGCTCAAGTGTTCCAGGAGGAGTCCACAGCCCTCGACACCAAAAGGCAAAGTGAGGATGAGGGGAGACGGGGGCTTGGTCTGAGCAGGGTGAGTGGAAGCCCAGCTCCTGGCACATGTGTGTCCTTACTCCTCCCTGTACTCCAGGCACTCTCTCTCCACCGTAGCTTTCTCCAAGGCTGCGTAGGTCACCTCCCACTGCCAAGCCTGCCCAGTGACTCAGACCAGGCCAATGACCACAGCTGACTTGCTCTTCTGTGGGTCTAGGGATGGAGGGCGTGGGCCTCCATACATGCCCTCCCCCACAGCACGATGACTAATTCTAGGCTGTGCACACAGGTAGTGTTGGAGCTCTTGCCTCATTTTGCAGAACCTGAGACCAAAGGTCACATGACCAGCCGATCGCCAAGCAAAGAACCAAGATTCCAACCCTCTGGCCTCAGAGGGTTTCTCTGATGCCTCACTGGATGGAAGAAGGAAGGCCTGATGGCAGAGGACACACCCACCTTTCTCTCCTGATGTCTGGGCCACAAGCAGGACCGGCAGTTATCAGAGATTCCCAGGGCACTGGAAGGCAAGCCACTAGCTGATGGACTCAATGCTGGGTCAGAGCAGGAGCCCTGGCCTCCCCTGGGAGCGTGTGGGGAGCTCCTCCCAGCTCCGGTCTCCTTGGTCTGTCTTCGAGGCTGCCCGGAAGCCGTCTCCCTGTGATTAACGAGCATATCCCCTCCCGTGGGTCCCATGCTGGGGGATGGATGGGATGTGGCTTTGGCTGGTGTGGGTAGTGCTGGGGTTTAGGGAGCCTTGGAGTGTGGGCTGCAGCTGTTTCCATTTGGCAGGGCCTTACTCGCAGATGTGAGGCTGTGGGGGTGAGTGGGGACGTGAGGGGGTGGGGTCAGAACCTGAGAGAAGCTGGTGCCATTGCCCCTCCTCAGAACGAGCCCATTCTTGGGCCCCTGGACTCCTGGAGAGGACTCACCCCCACTGCTAGGAGTTCAGGATCATTGCTCTCAGAACCCACCCCTGATGGTGGCCCAGCTCTCTCCAGCTGTCCTCAGATGCTGGTCCAGTTTCTTCTGCCCCGTACCTCCTAGATGCTGACCCCAAGGCTCCTCTTATTCTGGCCAGTGTGGTTTTGGTTTGGGGATTGAAGCAACACTGGACTCAGGCCCCAGCTCCAATTATCCTGGGCAGTGGAACTTGGAGCTGGGAGAGGCCAGGCTTGGAAGAGTTCTTAGCTAATGGAAAGATGGAAGTGTGGGCTACTCCTGCTTAGCTCATCTCAGGGGATGGGGCAGGCCCTGCATCTTCCTAGAGCACAGGCATAGGTTTCCAGGATGTGAGCTCAACACCGAGGGTGGGGGTCCTTTCCCACCCCATCTGGGACACTCTTCTGTTCCTTGCCCAGAGAGCCTGCCAGGTCTTTTTCAACCTGTAACAAAAACTTGTAAGGGAGGTGAGCAGGGAAGCTTCCTGAGTTATCGGCTACTCTGTTGTTCAGTTGCTCAGTCGTGTCTGACTCTTTGGGACTCCGTGGACTGCAGCACACTAGGTTTCCCCATCCCTCACCATCTCCCGGAGCTTGCTCAAACTTGTGTCCATTGAGTCAGTGATGCCATCCACATGGAGAGTGGAGAGGGCACTGAGTATGCTTTGTCAGTGCTGAATAGTTCTGTGCTCATTGGTATAATTCACCTGCTCCTTCTTCCTCCTTCCTTCCAAGCTCCACTCATCTCTCCATTAAATTATCCATTTGCCAATCAAATCATCCATTCAACCATCTGTTACGTTATTTCCACACATCTCTCCATCCGAGCATCCATCTATTCTTCCATCCGTATACTCTGGTTGAATGCTTGTGCTAGGCCAAGCCCTGTGCAGGTTGCTGGGATACAGAGATAAACAGTTCACCCTCTCTGCTCTGAGAGTATCCCCAGTCTAGTGACCAGATATAAACATCCACGTCTTCTCAGCAACGTCAAGTTGTAATGAAGGTGAAAGTTGTTTCATGAATCCAGAGGATTAACTGACTCCAACTCAAATGACACCTCCTCTAGGAGGTGATCACTCCATGTGACCACACCATATGACATGGGAATTTCACAGGCAGAGAAGAGGGCGAAGGGCATTTCTGGCAGAGGGACCAGGCTTTCCCAAGGCCAGAGCTTTTCAAATACACAGCATGTTCAAGGGGACACAGCACTATGATTGCAGGTGGCTGAGTAGGGAGACGGGCTAGAGAAGAAGGAGCCGTGCTCAGGGCCAGTGGGTGGACAGCCTTGGATGTCAAGTTAAGGCTCTGGAATTTCCCTGTGGTCCTTGAGGCACCAGGGAGCAGCGGGAAGCAGGGATGTGGCCTGGTCAGACGTATATATTAAGAACATCATCCCAGCTGCATTAAATATTTCCTAGGCATGTGTACCTGGGTTCGAATCCTTCTATTAAGATGTTGGGCAAACGAATTGCTCTGTTTCTGCTCCAGAATGGAGGGGATGCTCTCTGCCTCACTGATTTGTGTGGTATAAATGAGATGTTACCTGAGAAGTGTCTGGCATAGTTCCTGATACATAGTAGATGTCCCTGAAAAGTGAAAAAGTGGAAGTGAAAGTCACTCAGGCGTGTCCAGCTCTTTGTGACCCCTATGGACTATACAGTTTATGGAATTCTCTAGACTAGAATACTGGAGTGGGTAGCCTTTCCCTTCTCCAGGGGATCTTCCCAACCCAGGATTGAACTCAGGTCTCCCACACTGCAGGCAGATTCTTTACTAGCTGAGCCACAGGATGCCCCCTAACCACCTTATTCTGAGCTCTGCTTAGACCCAGCTGGAATGAGAGTTTGGGCCTTCTGCCAGTCATTTAATCTCCAAGGACCTCAATTTTCTCATCTACAGAATGGACACAGAATAACAACCATGCAGGATTGCTATGAGGAGTGGACTAGGTGATGGAGTGTGTTGGACGTCACCATAGGGGCATAAGACTCAGAGAACCAGTGATGTCCCAGCTTGGGACTCGGGGACTGGACCAGTGACTTTGGGTGCTCTGGCACAGGGCCACCTGAAACTCCTCCCGCCCATGAGTAGCTCCCTCAGCCCCGCCCTGCCTCGCCCTGCCCAGCTGCTCCGAGGAGATGGCTCCCTGGCCCCAGCTGCTCATCTCCAGCAGCAGCGGTCTGAGGCGAGACCCGACACGTCCATGGCACTCCAGCAGCCTGGTTTACCCAGTGCTGTGGTTCCATGAAAGAAGATGTTAGTTGCTCAGTCGTGTCCCACTCTGCTACCCCATGGACTGTAACCCACCAGGCTCTTCTGTCCGTGGGGATTCTCTGGGCAAGAATACTGGACGGGGTTACCGTGCCCTCCTCCATGGGATCTTCCTGACCCAGGGACTGAACCCAGGTCTCCTGCATTGCAGGCAGATGCTTTAGTGTCTGAGCCACCGGGAAGCCTGGGCCACCCCCAGCTTCGAGCTGGGGCTGCTGCCCACCACCCCTGCTGGGCTCTCCACACTGACCTTGGCTCCTGCCTGATAAGCCAGGAAGAAGTCAGAGAGAGATATGTCCCAGAAAAAAGCCATGTCTGTAAAGGGCCCACCCTACCTATCTTCTGCAGTGACTGGAAATGTGGAGTGGGAACATCTCATACCCGTGTCCTCTCACTTGTCACTTGTCCTCTGTGGGAGCCTCAGTTAGCTCATCCGAAAAATGGGAATGATAGTACCAACCTCACAAATTCTATCTTGGGGTCAGGAAAAAATAGGGAAGAGAAAGACCTTTGTAAAATGTCAAGGGTGTTCTGTGCCTAGTGGCAGGGTCACCTAGTTCCCAGCCTTGTTCTCAGGGACAATGATGCCATCCTATGGGAGCAAACGACAGGCCAGGCTGATGGCCGGAAGCGGAACAGCTTCCAGAAAGAAAGGGTTCTGGGGAACTAGGAACCAGGAAGGCCCTTGAATCCCCTCCTTCTTACCTGGCCTTGCTGCGCTGCACATGTACACATTTGCAGACACAAATGCACACTCATGCATCCACACCTCATTCATGCCCATTTGACACCAACTCACAAATTCGTACACATCTGCTTGCACAACACAGGCACACACAGCACCACACCCCGTGCCCACGTGCACCTACACTTCTCCAGGATGCGCGCGTGTGTTCACTCACAAATGCACAAACCCTGTTACACACCCTACAGCCCCTTCACAAACGATAGCTTTTCAGCGGCAGAAATACCCACACTTCACTGTGCTGACTTTGATACCCTGGAGCAGAAAGTACCAGAATAAAAATCACACTGTAAAGTGGCAGCTCTGTAGATCTGGAAAATAAGGGAGAGATTATAGCGAGCACCCTGGGCTCCCTCATGTGCTGCTTGCTGACTTACAGCTAGGGAAAGTGAAGCTCAGACGGGCGGAGAGCAGGCCACAGACGACTGTGACCTTGGCCGAGACAGGAGTCTCATTACTTGAAAAAAAATGATCAACTTCAAAAAATAACTGAAAAATCAAAATTAATTGATGTTTAATTGAATATGTGCATAATGTAACATCACGTCAACTTGTTAAATTCAACTCATCTCAGCTCCTATGAAGTTATATGTAAATGATATTTGAAGTGGGATGTAGATGCATTCTGATGTGTTTATTATGATATGCTCTGACATTCTAGAGTGAAGGGGTTGCAGAGGGGGGCTGTGAACATTTAAAAACAGCTCTACTGGGGCGAGGCAGAATGGTGGTGCTGCCCATAATGGTTGAGCTACTTTCTGACAATCTTGTCAGCACCTGCTGGGGACTCCCTGGAAGAGTCGAGCATTTTCAGTATCCGCCAAGGATAAGCTAACCTTTGGACAACCATTTGAACTCTGATATTCTAGAATCTTCCTGGACAATCCAGCAGGTTCATGCAGCAGCTGAATCTGTTCTGTTCGCCCTGGTTGTCTCACTGAGGCAGATTAGGGCAGGGGGTAAGGCAGGACAACCTGAAGAAGCAGAGATTATCCTTAACTTTGGGGACCAGGGACCGCCAGATTTCAGGTGTCTGAAGGATGAATGACAGAGCAGTTCTGCTAAAAAGAATTACAGTGGGACTCACTTCTGCACAGCCTGGGGCTGTTCACACAGCCAGTGTAGGCTCTTGATCTTGCTTTCTCTTTGAGATCACATTGGGCGATCAGGATGAGTTTACAAAGCTGGGCAGTGGGGCCAGGGAGGCTCAGGAGGGTTGAAGAAGTCTCTTAGGTTCTCACCGCTGAGAAAGTACAGCTCTGGGACCAGAGCCTTGCCCTCTTGACTCTGGGCTAGGCAGAGCTCCCCTGCCCTATCACTTGACCTCCTGATCCCTGCATTTGCATCTGGCTTCCTCCTGCCTGCAGTCTCCAGGCCTCTATCACCCAGCTGCAGGGCCCAGCACGTTGTTGGAGTGCGTTCCTATTCACAAGGAGCCAGGCGCTCCCTCACACTCCCCAGCCTCCTGTGCTGAGATTGGCCTGTGTCCTAGTTCTGGCTATTGGATTGTGAGCAACAGGGGTGTGTCCCTTCCAGCCTGCAGATCTGATTTATCCTGAGGCTAATGGAGTGTGGGGCTCCAGGCCTCCGTCTTGTCCTGGCCCCTCTCGCTGGGGACTGTGGGTATGTTGTTTTATAATTTCTGTGTACAGTGGTGTTGGAGCAGCTGTAAAAATATAGGTATAAAATATATGTAAAGATATATTTTACATGTATTATAATTTTATATAAATCGTCTTAGAGAGAGCCTCTACACTGTGTAAGTTTCAGGCCCAGGAAACGTGCGTGTGCTCCTGTGATGGGGGCAGTTAATGAATGTGTATCTCTACCATCTGCTGTCCCCTCTTCTGCAGTGGCCTTTGAGGCCAAAGTGACAAGATGAGGGAAGGATGCTTGCCCGGTGTTGGCCTTTATGTGACTGAGAGTAAAGCTAGCTGTGAAGTCACAGAGACTTGGGGATTTGTTACACAGCTTAACTACAGTGCTGACCCATGCATACACTTCATCCCCATTTCACAGAAGTGGAGACTGAGGCTGTGTCCTTGGTGGGTAATGCTGGTGTCCCTAGAGTTGCTGTGGAAGGGCAGGGACTTGGAGCTTGCTTCTCACGGAGATCAGGACTGTAGGAGCCGTGGTCTGTGGACTCCAGATCCAGAGCTTTGAGTGTGGGAGACTTGAGTTAAGGCCAGGTGTTCTAGAAGCTTCGTGGAGACCAGCTCATTTCCCCAGGGACCACAGAGTGAGGGGTAAGTGGTATAAGGTTGAGCTCTGAGCCTGGAGCAACTCAGGGGAGTATTTGAAGGTGTTTGGCACTCTCTGGGACATCGGGGTTCCTGCAGCTCAGCACCTCAGATGCTGACTTCACGGAAGGAGGTCAATGTCATGTGCAGTCCATTTCTACCGGTGTGGATGGAACAAGCAGACCCGACTCCTGGCACAGCTGCCCCCTGATATGACTTTAGAACCAGGCTTGACACCCTCGCCTGGGAGAGGGGAGAGGCCACAGGATTGAAGATGTGAGGGATTAGGGCAGGAGGGGCTGTGAACTGGTGGCCAGCTCTTCCTGCTCTGGGCTGAAGGCAGAGGCTGCTGGAGTGCGGGAAACCCCATGGGCCCGTGAGCCAGAGCTCCAAGAGCATCAGATTCATGTTGCCCTCTTAAGGGCAGTATCCTTAATAAACTGTTCCATGCATAGTGCTGAATTTATTCTTCAACTGCTAATCAAACCAGTGGGTATCACATGGCGCTGTGTATGGTCTGTACATGTATATTTTCCCAACTATACGCAAGCATGTATGTACTACACAAGTAGGCGTGTCCACCGTTTTATCTAAATGGAGAGTGTAATACTCACCTATTGTGGTGAGGGGATTAAATAAAATAACTGGATGCAGTGCGTTAGCAGGAGCTTGACCCAGAGCAGCATTTGCTTCATATGTGCCCCATGCTAAGTAGCTTCAATCATATCTGACTCTTAGACCCCATGGACTGTAGTCTGCCAGGCTCCTCTGTCCATGGGATTCTCCAGGCAAGAATACTGGAGGGGGTTGCCATGCCCTCCTCTGGGGGATCTTCCTGACCCAGGGATTGAATCTCTGTCTCTTATATCTCCTGCATTGGCAGGTGAATTGTTTACCACTGATTCAGTATATATATATATATATATATATATATATATAAGAGAGAGAGAGAGAGAGAGAGAGAGATCATTATCTCTCTCTCTCTCTCACTATATATATATAGTGAGAGAGAGAGAGAGATCACTATTATTATTGCTCTTGCCTTGGTTATAAATATTTCCACAGTTCAGTAGCTCTGGTGCCACCAAAGGAAGGTCTCTGCGGTATCAGTGTGGTCCTCAGACCTTTCGGAGCCCAGCTCTTTTGCCTTGTGATGCTCTGGTCTGGGTGATCTACAGGCTCCTGTCCTCCGTGTTGGTCCCTAGTTGACTCTTTTAACTGGTCAGCAGAGCTAGAGCCGCACTGAGTTTGGGCAGCCTTGGGTGGCCTCAGAGGCTTCTGCCAGCTGGGCCGTGCTCTGGTCCTGTCTGCCACTGCTGTGGCTGAGCACGGCAGCTCTCCTGGGTGCACAGAGCGGCACCAGTCAGCTCTGACCCAGCCACATGCCAGCTGCGACGTGCCCTCTGCTCTCTCCCGCCGCCGAGTGAGCAGCTTGACAACTCGCTCGGCTTTAGAAAGGAAAGACCCCTCCCTGAGCTGGATCTTGTCTGGAAAGCTCTCCCCATCGTGCTAGGCCAGGTTCACTGGAAACGGAGGGTGAAATGGGGGTTCCCGGGCAAGTGCCTTGTTGAGGGGTGTTCTCAGAAGAGGCCAGTGAAGCAGTGAGTGAAGCCAGAGAGGCCTCCTACGAAGCAGAGATGTGACTGTCTCTTACCCTGATCCCACTGGAAATTCTAGAGTGTGAATTGCACCAAAGATTTGTCCCAACTTGAAGCGAAGGGGCCGGGATTTATTTATTTTTAAAACATTTTTTTTTCAATTGGAAGATAATTGCTTTACAATGTTGTGTTGGTTTTTGCCACGTGACAACATGAATCAGGAGCTGAGATTTAAACTCCAGCATCTGTAAGTCAAGGATAGAGTGCTCAGTCGCTCAGTCCTATCTGACTTTGCGACCCCATGGACTGTAGCCCGCCAGGCTCCTCTGTCCATGGGATTCTCCAGGCAAGAATATTGGAGTGGGTTGCCATTTCCTCTTCCAGGGCATCTTCCCAACCTGGGGATTGAACCTGCATCTCTTGCACCTCCTGCATTGGCAGGCGGATTTTTTACCACCTGGGAAGCCCAAGAAATTCCTGTATCTTTGGAGAGATGGCTCCTATCAGCCAAGGGCAGTTCTGTGGGGAAGGGTACAGTGTGTGCCTTAGTAACCCAGCATCTCCCCACCCCTTGCCCGACAGCTGGGGGATGGAGCTGTGGGCCGGCAACAGGTCCATGTGGAGCACGGATCACACCAGCCACGCCCTACACTGCCACTGGTTCTCTTCAAGGATGAACTTGTATTCTTCCCGGATTCAGTTCTCCTTGGCTTAAGAAACACCCATTATCTGGACCTACTGTGCACCTGGCCCCAGGGAGGACTGCCTGTCCAGGTCTGTGGTACCTTCTGTTCTATTTCTACCCACTCCTGACCCCCTGGGCCTTGCTCTTTCACTCTAAGACCTGCCCAAGGCCAGGTTCACGAAGGCCGCGTGAGAGTGTTTGCTCCAAAGCAGAGGGGGTTGACCTGGTTGATTTTCTGTTACGGAAAGGTGCTAGAAAGGACCCATTTTGTTTGGGATTGGTGCTGGGAGGTGGAGGAAGGTCTAACGTATGCATGTTTTTTTCCTTTCTGCAAACTTTCCAGCCAAGCAGAGGAGGCTGCACAGAGAAGTGCTCTCTCTCCTGCCCTCCTCCCCACCCTCTCCCTCCTGCTGGGCTGTCTCAACTGCAGCCCAGCCTTGTAGCTACTGCTGGGGAAAACAGAAAACCACAGCTATGTGGCACCAAACAGGCCTGCATCATGTTTACGCAATGACAGAGGCCTGGGCCTGACTCCAAAGAGGCGAGGGCCTCTGTAGCAGTACAGACAGCCCTTCCACGTCCAAGGCTGTGCTTTGGAGGCCGAGAGGGCTGAAAAGCCTTTGGCGGTCACTACATCCAAGTCTCTCATTTCACCAGGAGGCCTAGAGACAGGGAGCGAGTTGGCCAAGGTCGCGCAGAGAACTGAGTTCTGGTTTGGGGAACGTGGGAGGAAGGGCTAGGCTGAGGTTCCTGGAGGAGCTGGTGGGGGGTGGGGGGGATGGGAGGGACTTGCTCCAGCTCGCTTGTTGCTGCTCTCAGCTCCGCCCCCTCCTCCCCTCCTGTCTTTCGCTCTGCATTGACAGGTGGATTCTTTACCACTGAGCCACCTGGGAAGCCCACCCTGTACATGCAATTCAGCTCATTCCCGAGCCTGCTACCTTACCTCTCTCACCGCTTCCCCTTTTCCACGAAATGTGTGGCTGCCATGCTTTAGAACTCTGGAAATCTGACCACTTGTTTCCGCTCCAGTGTCTTTGAGGTCACCAGTGAGGTGTCCAAACCGATTCCTACCTTGTTTGTTCTGTATTCGGAGGTCTTTCTTCTGTATCTGATACCGTGATCCCCACCCCACCCCACCTTATCATATAGCCCACTCCCCTTTTGTCGTTTTTAAGTCTTTATTGAATTTGTTGTAACATTGCTTCTGTGTTTATTTTGTTGTTGTTGTTGTTTTGGATTTTTGGCCATGAGACATGTGGGATCTCAGCTCCCTGACCAGGGATGGAACTCCCATCCCTTGCGTTGGAAGACGAGGTCTTAACCCCTGGACCACTGGGCAAGTCCCCCACTCCCCTGCCTTGAATCAACAGTCTGATCCCTCCTCAGTCCCCAGCAATGCTTCTTCTTCTGTCTAATGCCCCAAACTGGTTCCCCCGCTGCTTTCTGTTTTTAGTCTTGGCACTTTTTGCCTAGGAAACGGGTGAGAAATAAGAAAAGCTTCCTTTATTCCTAGGGATACAGCTGTGTCCATGCTGTTGAAGACTTGAAAGTGACACTCTCAGATTACCCATCCTCTGCTCTGAATCTCCATAGATCATTACTACCTTTCAGGATGCCCTTCCTGGATATCTGCTGCTGCTGCTGCTGCTGCTAAGTCGCTTCAGTCGTGTCCAACTCTGTGTGACCCCATAGACGGCAGCCCACCAGGCTCCCCCGTCCCTGGGATTCTCCAGGCAAGAACACTGGAGTGGGTTGCCATTTCCTTCTCCAATGCATGAAAGTGAAAATGGAAAGGTAAGTCGCTCAGTTGTGTCCGACTCCCAGCGACCCCATGGACTGCAGCCTACCAGGCTCCTCCATCCATGGGATTTTCCAGGCCAGAGTACTGGAGTGGGGGTGCCATATCTACCAAGTTCTAATTAGAATCAGCATCTCCTATATCAAGTTGATCATTTTTTTATATTTCAAAAAATATTTATTTCTTTGGCTGTGCCAGTTCTTAGTTGCAGCTCAAGAGATCTTTGATCTTTAGTTGTAGCACGTGAGATTTAGTTCCCTAACCAGGGATTGAACCCTAGGCATTGGAAGCTCAGAGTCTTAGCCACTGGACCACAAGGAAGTTTCAAGCTCATCATCTTCTTCACCAGTGTCCTTCATTCTTGGTTAAAAACTCCACTCAGTTGCCAGCATCAGAAATCTGGGTTTCATTCTTGATGTGGGCTAACTAATCCTTCTCCCTGGCCCAGGATGTTGACATCCTAATTCCTTTGCAGATGTGATTAAGTTCAGGATTTTGAGATGGGAAGATTATCCTGGATTATCTGGGAGAGCCTGATATAATCACAACAGACCTGATAGGAGGAAAACAGGAGGCTCAGAATGAGCAGTAGGTGATGGGACGGTGGAAACAAGAGGTTGGAGTGATGTAGCCACAGGCCGAAGATTGCTGACAGTCCCTGGAAGGGGTGAGGAAGCCAGAAACTGGAAGAGGCCAGAAATGACTTTTCCTCTGGAGCCTCCGGAAAGAATAGTCCTGCTGATACTTTGAGTTTAGCCCTGTGAGCTTCATTTTGGATTTATGGCCTTCAGAACTGTAAGGGAATAAATGTATGTGTTTTCTCAGTAAGTTTGTGGCAATCTGTTAGAACAGCCGTCGAAAACTGATAGCACTTTCATATTCTCCATTACTGGTTACATTCATTTGGTTTCAAATCCTATCGAATTTCTCTCTAAAATATCTTTTAGATTTGCTCCCTCCTCCATTCTGTCCTCAGGTCCACGCCATCCTCATTTCTCCCAAGAGCTTTAACTAATCACCCTATGTTTCTAAACCATTCCTTCTGTTGCTTCCAGAGTTAGACTCTGACTTGTGTTTCGTGGAAAAGATGGCTCCCTCTTCCACAACCTTGACTTCCAGGCTAGGACAGAAGATCAATGTGTTTAGACTTTGGGGGCCATGGGATGTGTGCTGAGATCAGTCCCTACTCTCTCTTTCTTGCCCGTATCCCTGCCTCACACTCTGCCATTGAGTCACGCAGGATCAGCCGCAGGTACCCTGCTGTATTGTCCTTATCCAGAAGTACTCCTCCATGACTTCTACTAAATCTTAAAGGTTTGGGCCTTCTTTGAGCCTCAGCTTGTCCAGAGGAGCTCCACAGCTGTATGGAACTCTTTACCCCGAATAACTGAGCCTGCCAACTTCGTTGACCACCCAGTCTTCAAAAGTTCTCTCAGTGGCCACGAACCCACCCTGTCTTGGGAATAGATGGTGTGTAATGGGCTGTGTTTCCCACTGACGCCCTCTCAGAGTCAGTGGGCTGTGCATACATGGGCAGCATATGTGGGCTTGTACGTGTGTGTTTTGAGGGGAACAACAGAATTCTAAACAGTTTATTAAAGAGCCACTAAAGGCGCCTTGGCTATGAAATTTCTCCAGGAAAAAAAAAAAAATCTCTATTTTGACGATTTTAAGTGTTAATGATTCAAACCATATGGATCACATTTCCCTCCCATCCGTATGTTTTTTAAAAAGTATCAGTGAGACTGCTTAGGGCAAAATGCATTTATGATGCTATCGATCCAGCAGCTTTGTGAAGGCCATTCAACAGATCTGAGAGCCTGGCAGGCCAGGATGCGGGTCCTTCCCTGGGCGCTTGCTTCGTAGTCTCCAAGGAAAATTGCTCTTGGCATCTAGGGAGAGTTTTCGGCCTGCAGCTTGGTGGGAAAGGAATGCTGTATCCCGGTGGGGGTTTTTTTGCGAAACCTCCAGAACTAATTTTAAAATGACTTAGTCTTTGGCAGACTGAAGAGGTGTTAACTCAAACCCGGGTGTATTTCAAGGGAAATGTAATTAGAAAAATGCTCTCCTAGTTAGCTGGGAGACTGTGCCGAGCAATAAAGATTCTTGTTGGGTAGCTGTTTGGTGAGATAAAACCGTGCTGCAGCAGAGTCAAGGTGTAGGCACACATGTGGGCTCCCTACCTCCCTCCCCTGCCCAGGTATAGGGGCCATGAGACCCATCCATGCTGCAAGGACACAGCAGAAATCCTGCTTCCACTGTGCAAGGACAAATTCTGGGAGTTTGTCTTCCTTTCGCTTTGTCCCTTCAGCACAGGGGACACACACTCATGACCACTGTCTGCAGCGCTACACACTGTCTCCCCATTGAGTTTGACTCTTGGCCCCAGCTTTGCGATCCTGTGGGGAAGTGACTTGTCAGTATCTTATATCCACCATTGTCAGGGACTAGCATGTGGCTTGATATGTAGTCAAGTGGAATGAATGTGAGGGAACAGGGTAAAATTTGAGACGCTCTAGCAGTATTTCACTCATCTGTTCATTTGATCCAGCCACTCATCAATCCCCCCGTCCATTTTCCTTTCCACCCGCCCACTGGCCACCCATCTATGCAGCCTTCCATCCACACAGCCATCCATCCTCCACCATCCATCATCTATTCATTCTTCCATCCACTTATCTACCTACCCATCAGACACTCATTCAATACATTAGATGCTTTTTCTTTAATCACACTGCATTTAATATAAAACGATCTTGGAAATTTTTCAAACCCTTTGACTCTACTAGCATATTCTGGTGAAGGCAATGACATCCCACTCCAGTACTCTTACCTGGAAAATCCAATGGATGGAGGAGCCTGGTGGGCTACGGTCCATGGGGTCGCTAGGAGTCAGACGTGACCGAGTGACTTCACTTTCCCTTTTCACTTTCATGCATTGGAGAAGGAAATGGCAACCCACTCCAATGTTCTTGCCTGGAGAATTCCAGGGACGGGGGAGCCCGGTGGGCTGCCGTCTATGGGGTTGCACAGAGTCAGACATGACTGAAGCGACGTAGCAGGAGCATATTATAACAACAAGGAATACCCACCTCAAAATATCTAATCTTCATATTATGCCATATGTACTTAAATTTTTTCTTATTAATCAAAATACTGTAGAAATGGTTAAAGGTGTATATGTGAACCTCCACAATCATCTCCCCAAAGATGGTGTTTCTCATTCTCATGCATGTTTTAATTTTTTTCTTACCATGTATTTATGTGTTCATAAGCAATGCAAAGGTTGGCTTTTCAGGTTTTAAGGCTCCTTGGAAATGACGTCCCACTGTAGGTGTCATTTTATAACTTGATTTATTTTTGCTCCTGGTCCTTTTAGTCCTGTTGCACTTTTTATGTCTATACCTATTAAAGCAAGTATTAGCTTGTTGTATGCTCATCTTGGTCTCGCATTTCGATGGCAAGCACAGTCCAGAGGACAGAGAGCTCATCTTCACATCACCATTTCCCCAGAGCCTGGCAGAGTCCAGCTGACTGACTGCATTGATAATGGGCAAAGCTCTACTGAGTGCCAACCCTCTACCAAGTGCCAGGCTCTGGGGTGGGTACCCAGATGTGGCTCAGCCTCGCCTCAGCTCCAGGGTTCAAAGACAGTCCAGATCTAGAACCAGGCTAGAGGTGGGAGGGAGTCTACAGAAATGCAAAGGGAGACTGAAAAGTTTGATGAGGGGGGAGAGGGTCAGGAAAGTGACAAGTGATAGGAGTCAAACGCTGAATGGTAAGGAGAAGTTTCACGGTCAGGTGAAGAGGGAGTGGGGCTTTCATAGTAGGAGAAACTGCACAGCTGAGACTTGGCATCCAACGCCAATGATTCCTGTTTCCTTGCCTAGGAGATGCCTCCATTTAAATAGTTGCTTCACTGAAGGCCTTAGGTCCCTTTGTCTGGTAAACCTTTGCATGCAGCATGGAACTTTTGAAGCTTTATCTCATATACCCATTCATCCCTTCCTTCATTCAGTCAGCAAATATTTACTGAACACCTATGGTGTCAGGCCTATGCTAGGGAGCCAGAAGGGTGTTTCTTGCCCTCAGTCTTGTGGGGAGCAACAGAGACAACAAAGCAAGCAGATAGGAAGAATGTCAGATGGCAAGAGTCCGATGGGCTGTTGGGTCCCAGACTGGGTGCTTACTTGGGCGGTGGGGACTCCTCTCTGAGATGTGAATGATAAGAAGGAGCAGCTCCCGCAAGACCATGGAAAGAACATGCAGGAAGGAGGGGGGTTGCTCTAGGCGAGGAGGATGTCCTGTGTGTCTGGGACAAGACTGAAGAGAGACGCAAGAAATAAGAGCAGTCGTAAGATTGCCTGTGGGGTGATGAGGAGACTTAAGAGGGTTTTTAAACAGAGAAAGGATGGGATCCGTTACTTTTAACTGAATTAAAGTAGGGGCCCGAGGGCTGGAGACGGAACAGAAGCCAGGAGGCTCTTGTATAGTCCTGGTCGAAGTGGCTGCCGCTGACTCTGGTGGTTGGCAGTGGCGATGGAGAGAGGCAGCTTTGGGGTGTGTTTTCAAGACAGAGTTCATAGGCTTTGCTGAAAGGGTGGATGTAGGAGAAGAGTGAAAAGGCACGTTTGTGACCTTGAACCTCTGGTGAATGGTGGGAATCATGGTCACTGAGAGGAGCATATTTGGAGGTTGGAGCAGAAATAGAGAGTTTTGCTTTGGCTCCATTGACCTTGAGACACCTCTGAGACAGCCAAGTGGAGTTGCCCATCAGGGGACTCAAGTTGGAGTCCTAGGGAGAGGCAACACCTGGAGATGCTGCTCTGGCTGGCTGGAAATGACATCTGGTGACTGGCAGGTGCCTTGTCCTGTCCACCTGCCAGGAGGTGCAGCTCCCAGCCTGCCCCCACATTCACTGTGTCCCTTCTGAGGACTAGGCAGGACAGGGATTAATGTGCCCATTTTATAGCTGGGGGAAACAGAGGCCCAACAAGGGCAGTGAGTCTAGTCCCTGCTCCCTGCCCCAGGCCTGGGTTATCCCCAGACCTCCCCTACTTCGCTGGGTGAGTGAAGGCAGCTTCAGCCTTCCCTGAAGGTCTGATCCTCAGACCTTGCTCTTCCTCTGTAAGCTCCCTTTGTGGCTTTTATGGTGCATCCAAGCTTAAAGATGCCAGAACCAGGGCTTGAATCCAGCCTCTCCCTGCATGTGCCTGTGTATGTTCTGGTGACCTGTGCCGGCCAGGGGCTGATGGTCACTCAGTGAGAAGCGCTATGATGGGCTACTACACTCCACACTGTAAGGGGAGGGCAATCAGATATCAGGTTGTGATGGGCAGGGAAAGGACTTATCAAAATCATAAGTCGCATCCCTAAGTGCTTACAGTGCTACAGGCATGATGCATGGTTCTAAATACATGCAAGGTACTACACACTTGAAAAGTAAGTACAAGAATCATAGCCATTTTATAGAGAGGAAGCCAGGCATGCCCTGATGGTCAGGGTCCCACAGTAAGGAGCAGAACTGGGACTAGACCCAGGTGGCTCCGCTCTCAGCCATATCACTCCAAGTGGTGTTAAATCAGTATTCTGCTGTCACCTGTTACATTAGAGGTGGGGAAACTGAGCCATTTGTGTCAGGATCATATGGAAGTCGCAGGTCCCCGTGGCCCACACCTTGTGTTGGTAGGAGGTTCCGGGGACAAGGTTCCCTAGGATACGGGTCTTTGCCTGCCTGTTTGTGATAAGCCCTTGACAACGTAAATAGCCATGGCTTGGGGAAGGGCAGACAGAGGGCCCTAGCACACAGGCCATGGCCAGATGAGCTAAGGGCTGGAAGGAGAGGCTCACGTGCCTGGGTTGTGCTTCCCGCCCACGGGGAGCTGGTGACCAGGAAGGGGATCGTGCTGGGGCTCTTCCAGGGATAGGGGAGGCCTGGCCTCCATCTCCTCCACCAGCTAAGCAACTGTGTGACCCGGGGCTCGGCCTGGTCCTCCGCTGGGCTACACCAGCTTTGTCTCTAAAATCAGGGCTGGGTTAGAGTCAGAACTGCCATTCTACAGGTAAATATAGTTGGCCCTCCATATCCGCGGGTTCCATACCCACAGATTCTACATCCACAGATGGACAATATTTGGGGGAAAAAAACTTTCAGAAAGCTCCAGAAAAACTGGACTTGATTTGCTATACTCCAGCGACAATTTATGTAGCATTTACATTTGCTTCTAATTATTTACAGGGCACTTGCATTGGCCTTCCCGGTGGCTCAGCGGGAAAGAAGCTTCCTGCAATGCAGGAGATGAGGGAGACGAGGGTTCCATCCCTGGGTCGGGAAGATCCCCTGGAGGAGGGCATGGCAACCCACTCCAGTATTCTTTCTGGGAAATTCCATGGACAGAGGAGCCTGGCAGGCTACTGTCCATGGGCTCGTAAAGAGTCAGGCATGACTGAGCGACTGAACACGCAACATACATTGTATTAGGTCTTGTACATAATCTAGAGATGACAGTGTATGATGCATGTAGGTTAAATGCAAATATTTTGCCATTTTATATAAGGCATTTGAGCATTCATGGAGTTTGGTATCTGTGGGGATCCCGGTGTCCATCTATTATGAATACTGGGCTCCAACCAAAGTGAGTGCTTGCTGTGTGCCCAGTGAGGGGTGTCTGTGATTGGGAACCACCCCCTGCCCCATCTTTTATTGTGGTACCAGCAGGTGGATCCTGAACATCTGATAGTGTCCCCTCCTGGGGGAGAGGGGAGGGCATGGCATTAGGGGACATCTCCTTGAGAGGCCAGCAGAGGAACTCTGGAGGAAATGAGTTCTAAATTGAACCCTGAAATGTGAGTAGGAGCTCACTGAGCAGAGGGAACCTGCTCGGACCCTGCTAGATAGAACACGTTTAAGATGAAAAGATCGATTTATTTTTTTGTATTGAGGTAAAATTCACATAAGATAAAATCAGCCAATTTATGAGCATTTCATGCATCCAGTCCCTTCTGCCCAGTTCCATCAGCTGTTTGTCACCTTGACCTTGGTGGTTTCCTGTTCTAAACGCTATGATTCTATGATTCAAACAGCAGAGCAGTTTCAAGACAAAACACACATTGGTCACACAGGATGACATCATATTTACAAAAACCATTTTGCAATAGATATGACATACCCATTTTACACTTGGGGATACTGAGAGAAACTGTAGAGCTCTGTGCTCCAAGGCCACACAGTTGGGCCAGGGCCAGGGCCAGGATTCTCATGCAGACATCTGAGCTCATGTCTCTGGCCCAGGTGTTGGTCTTCAGACCAGGTGGGCACCTGATTAGGAATTCAGATTTAGGGGCAGGGGCCCAGGCATTTGTATTTCTCATTCCTCTTTCCCCCAGAATGTGGAAGAACCTGATCCCAGGGCCTCAGGGAAGAGATAGCCAGGACCTGCAGGGGCTCAGGCCTGGGCAAAGGGATCTGAGGTTACGGAAGCCTCAAGGTGGTCCCTTTTCAGCGGTGGCAGCTGGTGGGCTGGCAACTCGACAGTGGTGGGTGTCTGGGGGTAGTGAGGAGGGCAGGTGGAGCAGGGAATGCGGCCCAGGCAGCTCTGGGACAAAGCCCTCTTTGCCAGCATCCCCAGGTGTTGGCCCCGCTGACAAATGGGCCACGGCTTCTCTCATTAATTTGTGGAGTGGCGTGTAATAATAAAACGCTCCTTAAAGCTGGGATGTGGCATGAGCGACTGCTTTCTCAGGTCCTAATAAGGATCATTAACTGCATATGAAAAGGTTTTATAAACATTTGTTAAACTTCCCGAGCTTACCGTGCCCATGGCTCGGGCGCCCGAGACGGCTCAGTCAGTCAGAACCAGCTGCAGAGGGAATGATCCAGGGCCCAGGCCCCTGCTGGCACCTTGGGAGCACCCCCGCCCGCCCCCCCGCCCCAACTCCCATGCTTCTCCCACTTGGCTGTGAAGTGACTCGGGGCTTCCTGAGCTCTTGCTTCTGAGCAGGCCAATCCAAGGTGTTGAATAAATGGGTGGGTAAGTGGGTGGAAAGCCAATCCCACCGTTTCCTAAATCTAGACCTTCAGGCAACCCCTTTTACCTCTCAGAGCCTCACACTCCCCACCTGTCAAGAGAGGCTATTTGCTCCCTGGGTTTCTGGGGATAGATTGGCTGCGGTGGAACACAGATAATGGCTTCTGATTGCCCTCCTTCTCCCTCTCCCTCCTGTCCCCCTCCTTTCCTCTCTGTAGTTGGAACTCTCATCCCTGGAAGCTCAGGACTGGGGCTGTAGGGATTCCAAGAAAAGGGAGGGTGGACGGACCCTCTTCTGAGTGGGGAAGAAGGGCCTGGGAGTCAGTGTCCTGCAACCTGTCAGATCATCCATTTTGTTTCCCATCATGCTCTGAGCTTGGAGAAGGGAAATGGCAGCCCGCTCCAGCACTCTTGCCTGGAGAATCCTATGGACGGAGGACCCTGGCGGACTACAGTCCATGGGGTCGCAGAGAGTCAGACAGGACTGAAGCAACTTAGCCCATGCTCTGTGCTATACTCACTTCCTACAGCTTCCAAATGTTCAGAAAAATCATGGCATGCATAATCATCTGCTGTTAACGGCCTTTGGGCCATGGAAGAAGTTGGGCCTGACTGGACTGAGCAGGGGCGGGCGGACAGCAGCATTTGGCCAGCCTGGACCAGCCCTGGGTGGCTGAGCCTCCTCCCCGCAGTGGGTGGGAGCCTCCACAGCAGGAGGGCCCTCAAGGGGCTTGCTGCTGGGCCTCCAGGGAGGAGGACAAGGCAGGAGGCCACGGGGGCTGGCTGGGCCCCACCTCGTTCTTACCTGCAAGACGGCCCGGCAGTCCTTGGAAGGACTCTTCTGTGGCTGAGCAACCCTCTCCCTCTCCCTGTGTTTCACACGCGGTTTCAATGGAGGCTTGGGGCACACCCCCGAGCTGGCTGGTGCCCAAGATCCATCTCCCCTAGCAGTCCCCTCCCTTCCCCTACTCCCACCCCTTTCTCACCCCTCAGCTCTCCGTTCCCGAGGAAACTTGATTATAAAACCACAAACAACACTGGCCTGCTTATTTAAGCTCATTGCACGTGTGGCCCACTCCCCCAGGCCGAGCCAGAGTTTCCAACAGGACGGCCAGGGAGGAAGGGTGTGGTGGGAGCCAGGGTAGGGGGAAGAGCGCAGAGACAGGTCCATGAACTGGGAATGTTTAGAGGAAAATCTTTATCAGGGGTGACCCTGGTGAAGCTGGAGTTGGGGCCTGTGTGCATGTGTGTGCCTGTGTGTATATGTGCATACGCACCATCCACACTCGACTCGTGGACATAGGAGGTGGGAGTTGGTAAAAATCTAGATTCATTGGCCATATTCCCAAGACAATTGTATACCAGAAACTGTGCCAGGCACAGTTACATCCATTTGACCACAGATCTTTATCCCAGTCACTCTAAGAGGAGCACACTCTTTTTATTCCCTCTTTGTACACAAGGAGATTGAGGCTTCGGAGGTTAGTGTCTTGCCCGTCACACACGCCTCAACTGGAAATCCTCCCTCTGTGCTCCCACCTTGACCTGCCTCCACGCTGGCTCTTGTCACACTGCATTCGGAGGGGCCCAGCTGTGGGCCCAAGTCTGCCGCTTGCTCCTCACACTCAGGGGTGTGTCTTCTTTGTCTTTGTTGCACTCGTATGTGGCTCAGGCCCTGAAATGTGGGAAGGAGTCAAAGCCATGTGATGGATCCATAAGCGATTGTGCTCAGTCACCCCGGAGCAGAGGAGGGTGCTCCGCAGGGAGGGAGACTCGCAACAATGTTGCAGCTGCAGCAAAACCTGGTTCCAGCATTCTTGGTGGTTCTGGGCTGGGCTGCGCATCAGAACAAGCGGCACCGTGCCACTTGCTCCTTTGCCCTGGGGTCCTGGAATGCATTTGTACAAGAGCTTTTTCAGGGGATTATGACACCAGGCTGCTGGGGGACTGCTGTGCATGCCTTGCTCCGTTTTCCCTAGGAGTGCTGAGTATAGGGTGAGAGAAGGCCCTCTGTGACTCGGTCTTACAAAAGAGGGAGAAAAATCAACCAGTGCCACTATCTGCTGGGAAACTCACAGCCATGACTCATGGACAAATGGGGGAACCTAGACTCAGAGAGGGAATGAGCTCACACAGTGGGTGGGGGCAGAGCTGGTCACCTGGACTCTCAGCCCAGTCTTGCAGTTTGAACCAAACCCTGAAGAGTAAGTGTGCGCATGGCATGGAGGAAGGGAAGGGATGGGGCGATGTGGGTGTGAGACTACATAATGCTGTCAGCTTTTGCCATGAAACCCACGAGCTGCCTCACTTAGTTAAATTTATTTCGTGTTTTCCTCTTTCAGTCAGCCAAGCACGTTCAACCTCAGGCATCTCTCATGAAGCCAGAAAGAAGGGCAGGAGAGAGTTATAAGATTTCCCTTTCAAAAGGAAAAGAAAAAAATTCCTCCTATCTCTTTAGCTCTCTCTCCTTCCCTTAAGGGAAAAATATGGATCGGAGATGTTTTCAGTTGCGGTACTTCCTTGCAGCTCCTATGAATGTTTGTCTAGCTCCTCGCGGGTGCTGCGAATTTACAGCTCGGCATCTCTGAAAGTAGCTTCAGGGAGAAAGATGGTGGAATTTTATTCCTGCTAATTTAAAACAATAATAATTGTTCACGCGTTAGGAAGCATTTCTATTAAATCAATCCAATCTTTCGGAACAACTGGAACAGAATGAAGTCAAATTTCCCAACTGGGCTTCCATTGGCTTCGTGACATTCATTGATTCATCCTGCCCTTTGTTTCAGTAAACAGTGGTTGAGAACTGAAACAGGCCAGCGCTCTGCTAGGCACATTGGGTGAGGAAAGGGGAGACAGTAAAGAATGAAGTGGTGATCCCAGACATGGGTGTGATTTTTCTTGTGGGGCATAAGAGGACACGGGTGTCAATCACTACAATGTGGCTATGGTTTTGCACACCGTGGCTCCCCTGGGTGGCTGGACACCTAGTGGTGGCCTCTGCCAACATCAGGATCCAGGAAGAAGACGAGTTCTGGGGAGAAAGAGATTGTGGATTCACTTAGCCAGGTCTGTGTTTGGCGAGCAGTGAATGTGGGGTGAATGCGATGGAATAGAGCCCAGGATGGGGGCTGGCGCTGGCTTAAGTTGAACCAAGACCTGAATCAGACAGAGGCTTGGCTCCTCAGAGAACTCAGGGCAGGGAAACTGAGATCTAAATTCAGAATCAAGTTGAAAGGGGAGAATTAGGTGGGGAATGGGCATCCATCTCTGATTAAAGAACAAATCCCATGAGTCTGGCAGAAATGAGGAGAGCAACCAGAATTGCTGTGTCAAGGGGTGAAACTGAGCTCAAGGCTGTGTCAGTGCTGAGAAGTGGTCTTTGTTATGATTCCTTGTACATGCTGTGGGGTAGATCAGATGCCTGCTTATAACCAGAACACTCACAAGGCTGCATTTTTGGGCCTGTGAGTCATCCAGGAGGAGGTGTGAGAAGGGCGACTGAGCAGAACAGTCTGCATCCTAGTGGGAAGGTCTGAGCTAGGACAGAGGAACTCTGTGGCATCCTCAGAGACGCCGCTATATAATGGGTTTTGTCCAGAGAAGGAAATGGCAACCCACTCCAGTGCTATTGCCTGGAAAACTCCATGAATGGAGGAGCCTGGTAGGCTACAGTCCATGGGATCGCAGGGAGTCGGACACGACTGAGTGACTTCACTTTCTTTCTTTCTATAGTTCCTTTTGGAGAAGGAAGAGGCAACTCACCCCAGTGTCCTTGCCTGGAGAATCCCATGGGCGGAGGGGCCTGGTGGGCTACATTCTGTGGGGTTGCAAAGAGTCAGACACGACTAAGCAACTAACACACACACGCACACAATGGGTGTTGCCAGCCTCTCTGAGGTGACTGTGGTGGAGCAGAAGAGGGTGGCTGGGGGACCTGGAACTGGACGCCTCTGTGGCAAGAGGACCATATGCCCTGATTTGCTAGGGAGGGACCTGGTTTGTGTCTATGTTCTTTGTAAACATGAACTCAGTTCCCCTTCACGGTCCCAAAGACTGAGTTTGGATGAGCACTGATAACGTTTGATTATCACAACATCTAAAACAAACCCAGTACTTTGTGGGCCTGCCCATCAGACTGTCAACAAGCCTTTGTCTTGAAGAATGTCTCTGCCTCTTCTTCCAGTGCCACCCTTCATTAGCTTGGTAGTCTCTGGCTTGCTGAACCTCAGTTTTGTAAAATGGTCATCACACAAATAAATCAAGTGTCTCTTTCGCACAGTTGGTGTGACACTAACATGGCTGAAAAAGATGTTTGTAAGCTCTCAAGGGCTTCATAGGAGACTATGCCATCTCTCTGTCTCTCTCCCCCTCCAGAAATCAGGCCACGCCATCCTTGAGGCAGGGAAAGCATGCTGACTACTCTGGGACCAAAAGGATAATGACTTCTTTTTCTCTTCTCTGCCCCCTTTCTTCTTTGTCCTGAGGATGCCTGAGGTTCTGCGAAGCCACAGAGTGAAGACTCCTGGGACTCAGCTTCAGGTGCCTGGGTGGGGAGGACAGGTGACTGAGCTTCAGGGGAGGGAGCGGCAGTGATTACACCCGTGTCCTCTGAGACCTTCTGGAAGAAGGTCCAGAGCCATAGCTGCCAAAAACCCACATAGGCTCCATGCACAGAGAGGAAGTTCTTTCGGAAGGAGGGAGGCGGAAGCCTGCTTGCTCTGGGCGTTCAGACCACAGGGGAAGTTGCATTTGTTCAGGATTGTAATGAGACTCAAAGCCATCTCAAACCCAGTGTGTTGAAGAAAGAGGAATATTTGTCCCGGAGAAGACTTAAAGGCCAAGGGTTTATTGATCTTCTAAGAAAAGAGCTGTTCTCCTTTCTAGAGTTGAAGTTCAATGAGACAGGTGCCCCAAGAAGGTAGCGAGTTTCCCATCCCTCGAGGCGTGGGAGCAGAAATTGCCTAACTACTTGGAAGGGATATGGAGAAGCAGCAAAGCAGGGGCCTCAAGTTGGACAGTTGACGTTCAATCTCTCTTCTAGGCCTGGGACTCTCCCAACACTAGCCTCTGCTTTTGGCAGCCAGCTGCCTTCTGAATGAGTTGCAAGCCCCATCAGCTGTGGCCTCCTCACTGGGGTGGGGCTCCAAGGGAGCGGCCCCAGCCTCCCACTCCCACCATGCAGGGCCACTGTGTGCACAGCCTCTGGGGTGCCTCTTGCAGCTACCACCTTCCTGGAGTGAAGAAGTGGATACATTGGTTTAACAAGAAAAAGGCAAAAATTATACACACACACAGAGGGAGATTTAGTCTGAAATAAGAAATGCCGTCTTGCTTTGGCCTTTTATCATAAGCCCATGGAGATGAATATTCTGACCTAATAATCAAAACAGGCTGTAATTGCAAACAGACTCTCAAGGCTGCACGGCCAAGGAGAGAGCAGATGAGATACCCGCTGAGCACAGCAGGCCTGGCCCCGCCAGCCCTCCTCCCACCCGTGGCGGATCGATGTGGCCAGCCAGCCGCGCACCATTTTGCTGGCCTGGCTTGATGGAGCCCTGTTCACATTCTGCCTTCCTCCAGGGACCCAGGGCTCCCTTTGCAGGAGAACCTGCTCAGAGGAAGCCAGCTCCTGCTCCTATCCTGAGAAAAACATGACTAACTACCCTGCAGCATCCTGAAAAGCACAAGGAGGAGGGAAGGAGGCTGTGCTCCCAGCCCTCCTGACCTCCACCTCCTCCTGGCTCTGGAAGATGTTCTCGCGGGTGCGCCACCAAAGCTGGAAGGTCTTTGTGTCCCCTCCCTGCCCCAACCTCCTTTTTGTGTTTTGCTTCAGACACACCCTCAGCTCAAATTTGCTTTGAAGGTCAGTAATTTCCACTCCTTTTCAAAACAGCTGCCCAGGTCTTTTGGGACCCAAATGTTGATTCTCTGTACTGAGGAATGAGTCTTCCTCAACAACAAGTACATTCCAGAAATATCCATCCCAGAGGGACCAAACATGAGCCAGGCATGGGCCCCGTCCCCAGGACACTCCCAGTAGCAAGGATTCAACTGCCAATAGAGGACCAGGAGCCCATCTGTGCCCCTTTTAGGAGTTGTGGGAATTCTGAGGGTTGGGTGTTGAGGTAGTAAGTTCAGGAAGAGGAGGATTGATATAATGAGTTGATTAGGAAGGGGCCTACCAGCTGGGGCCTTCCCAGGTGGTGTCAGTGGTAAAGAATCCACCTACCGGTGCAGGTGACATAAGAAACTTGGGTTTAATCCCTGGGTTGGGAAGATCCCCTGGAGGAGGGCATGGCAACCCACTCCAGTATTCTTTGCCTGGAGAATCTCACGGACAGAGGAGCCTGGCAGGCTATGGTTCACAGGGTTGCAAAGAGTCAGACTCAGCTGAAGTAATTAACACACAGACATACTCACACACACACTACCGGGTGGATGAAACCACCTAAGCAAGGAAGAGGCTGGGCAAATTAGTGGTGAGTTTGAAGATGGTCTGATGGTCTATTGTGACTGGTGTCTGGGGTTTGGGGTTTGATGATGGTGGAGCCTGTGTGGGGAGATGAAGCTGGAAAGGTATGTGGATTGAGATCACATTGTAATGGGCTTTAGAGAACTTGCTGAGGAGATTAACTTCACCCCCAAAGGATTCGGGTTCCCTGGAAGGTGAGAAGCAGAGCTGAGATTCAGAGATGACCTTCTGGTAGTGATGTAGGGGATGGATATTAGAGGGGAAGGTAGAGACAGGGGCTAGAGGAAGGGGTCAGGAGTCCAGGTGGAGGAAATGCGAGTCTGGCTCAGAGCAGTGTTGGTGGGAAGGAGGAGGGACAGAGTCTGGGCACAGTTTCTTCTTAAAAATGTCCTAGCAGGTCAGTCTTTGCTTGGATGTTGGGTGGCGTTGTCAAAGGATCATCAGGTTGGTGGCATCAGAGGCTGAAGGCCAATGTCATGACTCCAAGTTTTGTATCTTTTCATTTTGGAATTAGATTCACAGAAAGTTGCAAAGATAGTATAGAGTGGTCTCTTCTCCTGGCTTCCCTTAGTGGTTACCTCTTACAGAATTATAGTATGATATCAAATGAGACCACAGTTGACACAGGGACTTCGGACAAACCCCATCCTCGCCTGCACAGTCTTGATGGGATGCCAGCCATGCTCCAACCCAGACTGTCTGCAATCAAGGCAAATCCTCGCCTGGGCTGCTGCTCCCCCTGCCTTGCTTGCTCACTCTTTGTGTACAATGTTTTGTTTTTTGTTTTTTTCTGGAGACAATGTGAAGACCTAAGAGGGCTGCCTCCTGATCCTTCTCCAAACATGCAATGGAGTCCTTGTCTGTAGACAGTCCTGCTGGATTTCTAGACTTTCAGATGGGGAGGGTCCTGGCTCTCCTGCCTCAAGCGCACCCTCCACTCCGGATGGTCCCAAGGCCTCCAGCTGCTCTGCTGCTCTGGTCTCTCCCCTGCTTTTCTGTCTGACCTTGGGTTGGCACGTCCCCTGTTCCAGAGGCTTCCATGACACCCTCGTGCTTGTTGATTTCAGTCAGACTCTTCAAGCCGACATCTCGGCTCCCCTCAGGTGACACCTCTGTACTCTCCACCCCTCACTCCCCTTGCTTGTCCTGTGCACACCCTGCAGGTCTTGTGGGCACTGTGGTTACTCTCTGCTCAGCAGGAGTCTTTCCCAGAGTCTGAGGTCCAGGCTGGGCCCCTCCCTCATCTCTGCCTGGATCCACCTGGATCCATCCCTTCCTGACAGCTGTGCACTCTGCCTGGTGGGACATTTCCAAGCTCCTTAGATGGGGGAGAGAACTGAGATTCCCCAGTACCAGAATCCAACCAGGCAGAGCCTTAGGTTGTGGCTGCGTTTACTGATTCCTGTCTCTCTAAAAATGCTATTTCCCTACCGGGAGAAGCATTTTGTAGCTAAGGCAGCCACCTCAGCCAGAAGCTTGCTAGTGGGGGTCCCAGGAGGGCAGTGTGACCTGCGGTCTAGAGTGGGGTGGAGGGAGAGAGGTCGTGCTCTTAGAACTTCACCTGCAGAGCTGAAGGCTCCACTGAGGGCGTTCGACCCTTCTTTACCAATGCCTCCCCGGGTGCCAGGCTTGGAGGTGCCAGGCTGAGGGTCTGTGAGCACCCTGAGAGAAAACAGCGCTTGCTTTGTTTCTTCAGGGGACTCCATTTCCTCTGTCTCACTGTTTTCAGAAACAAGCCCTGGGAGGTTTCTCTTTTAAGGGGAACTGAGGGAGGCCCTGGAGAAAAGTGCTGCTACTTCGACACGTGGGGAAGTGTTGCACGGCCATCCTTGGTTCACGTGTTTCCTTGCTCGTGGACTCACTCAGCAGTTTGGCAGGTCTGCACCGCATGCTCGCCGAATGCCAGGAGCCTCCAGAGCTCCGGGGAGGGGCAATGCGGGGCCTAGTGGAGGCTTGGCTCTCTGGGAGCTCCACATCCCCCGTCCACTGGCTGGTTCCTTAGGATTCTGTGGGCTGGCCTCCCGGCTGCCCCGCCCACAACTCTGCTGGAGTCCCTCCTGTCTCCCGAGGGTGAGACCAAGCCTGCCTCCTTCAGTGACCCCCAGGAAGCCTGGCTCTCCTTGTCTCCACCTCCTTGGCCAGCTCCTGACCTGGCTCAGCTTCGGGGCAGGGCTCCATCCTCCCCTGGGCTTTGGCAGCGCCAGCAGCCAGACCAGTTGCCCAGGTTGGGGTGACATTTCTCATGGCACCACATGGGATCAGCCTGCAGCTGCTCTCACTAGCTCCCGGCAGGAGGGGCCTCCCAGCTTCCCCGTGTCCCGGGTGAATTGCTCATCTGTCCCTAGAACCTCCCTTCATTCTACCAGCCCTTAGGAACGCTCGCCCCATGCTGGAAGCTACGTTGAGGACCTCTGCTCTACTGCCCTGGCAACATTTTCTGGTTTCCAAATGACCTCAGTGTGCCTCTGTGTTGCCCTCACTATTGATTTCTGTATCATTGACACCTGGGCTCAGGGACCCACAGCAAATATTTGTGAATGAGTAAGTGAGGACGTTTGGGAAAGGCTCCCTGAAGGATGAACGTTTGAGGACATGGTATGTCAGAGGTTTCGGGGTGTCAGAGGAAGAACTTGGGTCTCGGGGGCCTGGGAGGAGGATCCGTGTAGTCATAGATGAGCTCGCCTGGGGAGCAGAGCTGCTGTAAGACTGATGGTAAAGGAGGACGAGTTGAAGAATCTGAGGAGCCTTGACAGACACTGGGGGTTTGGACTTGAACCTGATGGAGGCCAATAGTGATTTTGGCCACACCATGCAGCATGTGGGATCTTGTTCCCTGACCAGGAACTGAATCCCTGCTGTTTGCAGTGGAAGCACAGAGTCTTAAGCACTGGACTGCCAGGAAAATCCCCAGGGATGGTTTTTTGAGAAAGGGAATGGCGGTAGTTTATTTATTTTTAAGTCACTTACTATGAGTGTGGATAGAATGTGTGCTCAAAGGGGGAATCATCGAGAAACAGAATATTTAGAATATTTGGGAGACTCTTATTACAGCCTCTTTAAAATATATATATATTTAATGTAGCTCCAAATAGTGAAAAGGGACAAGCTAAACTAAAAAGACAACATGATGGGGAGAACAATAGGTTTTCCAATTATTCTGTCGTCTACCTAGAATCGAAGAGGCTATCTTCGCAGAAGGGCTCACCTATAATTCGAGTGGTAATACTCGTGAGTCTTTAACTCGACTTTTCTCTTTGCTGTATAAAAATAATCTGATTTTCTCATGGTCTATCCCTGCAGCCATCAGAATATAATTATTGAGAAAAATGGTTAGTCTCAGCCTTGTTTATCAGGTGGTACATCGGCCTTCCTAGGTAAATGAGGCACTAGATTTTTGTTAAGGAAAGCTGGGTACAGTTTTTGTCACACAATTATGTGGACACATTTAGCATACCTGCCAGGATGAAAAACACCTTCAGGGCTCAAAAGCTTGCCAGGTGTATTTATGCATGTTAGAGGTGTCATGATTTTCCCAGAACCCTTATCTGTTTCAAAGGTAGCAGCGGCTAGAAATAAAGTCTCTATGGTCTGTGTTTATTGTTGGCGTCTGATGTGAGGCATTAATGATCAAGTTAAAGGACTCTGAAAACATGCACACGTGTACCCTGAGCATGTCTGCATAAGCATGTCACATTCTGCAGACATGCGCACATTCATGCATGCCAACACCGCACATATGTGCACACAAACGCCCATGCACATACCACCGCCTGATGCACATACCATCAGGCTGATGATCTACCTCCAGGGTGTTACTGCTGGAAAGGGTTTTGAAATCATCTAGGCCAACCCCTCATCTTATACAGAAGGAGCTCACTGCAGCCTAGAGAGGGCAACTCAGCAAAGGGAATCCCATTAAGGGAATTGATGGCTGAATCCAACCCCAATAAGCCCGCAACCAAGACAGTTGTCTACAGCAAAATGTTCCTGCCAGCCTGTGCTTATCCTCAAAAGGGCTGTGTTGCCTTCCGCAGAGTCCCAGTCTCCATCAAGAATACCCACTTTAGACAATGATGGCTGTACCACAATTCATGTGTAATAAAAGGAGCTGGACATGTCCTCAGAATTGGTCTTTATATAGGCTAAATTCCATTCTATCCATTTGGTTCCTCCACTTTGGCAAAACATGTGGATTAAAACTGCCCCAGAGAATGCTGTCTTCATACCCTGAGCTGCTTCTGGTTTAACACCCCTGCCAGGTGGACGACTGATTTCTTAGAGTTTGGTCCTTGGGGCAGTCTGCTTCCATTTTACTCCATAAGCATCCCTTCCTCTTTCTCCATTTCTCTTCTCAGTTAGTCGTGGGGAGGAATTATTGTTCCCTGTAGTGTTTAACTAATAAGACTTCACCCCTTACCTGCCGTATACAGGCTTGCCTGGGTGGATGGTGGCAGGGATGCAGAGGAGGCCATTGTGGGCTCAGCATGGGGTGGGTCCTTGTCAACAAATATCCTAATTTCCTGGTAATCAGGGAATGGCTCTTATCATTTGTTCATCCATTTATTGATTATTTTTTAAACTTTTTATTTTGTATTCGGGTTATAGCTGAACCCCATGAACAGTATGAAAAGGCAAAATGATAGGATACTGAAAGAGGAACTCCCTGGGTCAGTAGGTGCCCAATATGCTACTGGAGATCAGTGGAGAAATAACTCTAGAAAGAATGAAGGGATGGAGCCAAAGCAAAAACAATACCCAGCTGTAGATGTGACTGGTGATAGAAGCAAGGTCCAATGCTGTAAAAAGCAATATTGCATAGGAACCTGGAATGTCAGGCCCATGAATTAAGGCAAATTGGAAGTGGTCAAACAAGAGATGGCAAGAGTGAATGTCGATATGCTAGGAATCAGCGAACTAAAATTGACTGGAATGGGTGAATTTAACTCAGATGACCATTACATCTACTACTGCGGGCAGGAATCCCTCAGAAGAAATGGAGTAGCCATCATGGTCAACAAAAGAGTCTGAAATGCAGTACTTGGATGCAATCTCAAAAATGACAGAATGATCTCTGTTCATCTCCAAGGCAAACCATTCGATATCATGGTAATCCAAGTCTATGCCCCAACCAGTAACGCTGAAGAAGCTGAAGTTGAACGGTTCTATGAAGACTCTTGTAGGTCTTCACAGAACCGTTCAACTTCAGCTTCTTCAGTGTTACTGGAGCTTTTAGAACTAACACCCCCAAAAAGATGTCCTTTTCATTATAGGGGACTGGAATGCTAAAGTAGGAAGTCAAGAAACACCTGGAGTAACAGGCAACTTTGGCCTTGGAATTCGGAATGAAGCAGGGCAAAGACTAATAGAGTTTTGCCAAGAAAATGCACTGGTCATAGCAAACACCCTCTTCCAACAACACAAGAGAAGACTCTACACATGGACGTCACCAGATGATCAACACCGAAATCAGATTGATTATATTCTTTGCAGCCAAAGATGGAGAAGCTCTATACAGTCAACAAAAATAAGACCAGGAGCTGACTTTGGCTCAGATCATGAACTCCTTATTACCAAATTCAGACTCAAATTGAAGAAAGTAGGGAAAACCACTAGACCATTCAGGTATGACCTAAATCAAATCCCTTATGATTATACAGTGGAAGTGAGAAATAGATTTAAGGAACTAGATCTGATAGATACAGTGCCTGATGAACTATGGAATGAGGTTCGTGACATTGTACAGGAGACAGGGATTAAGACCATCCCCATGTAACAGAAATGCAGAAAAGCAAAATAGCTGTCTGAGGAGGCCTTACAAATAGCTGTGAAAAGAAGAGAGGTGTAAAGCCAAGGAGAAAAGGAAAGATATAAGCATCTGAATGCAGAATTCCAAAGAATAGCAAGAGGAGATAAGAAAGCCTTCTTCAGTGATCAATGCAAAGAAATAGAGGAAAAGAACAGAATGGGAAAGACTAGAGATCTCTTCAAGAAAATTAGAGCTATCAAGGGAACATTTCATGCAAAGATGGGCTCAGTTAAGGACAGAAATGGACCTAACAGAAGCAGAAGATATTAAGAAGAGGTGGCAAGAATACACAGAAGAACTGTACAAAAAAGATCTTCACGACTTGGATAATCACAATGGTGTGATCACTCATCTAGAGCCAGACATCCTGGAATGTGAAGTCAAGTGGGCCTTAGAAAGCATCACTACAAACAAAGCTACTGCAGGTGATGGAATTCCAATTGAGCTGTTTCAAATCCTGAAAGATGATGCTGTGAAAGTGCTGCAGTCAATATGCCACCAAATTTGGGAAACTCAGCAGTGGCCACAGGACTGGAAAAGTCGGTTTTCATTCCAATCCCAAAGAAAGGTAATGCCAAAGAATGCTCAAACTACCATACAATTGCACTCATCTCACATGCTAGTAAAGTAATGCTCAAAATTCTCCGAGTCAGGCTTCAGCAATACGTGAACCATGAACTTCCTGATGTTCAAGCTGGTTTTAGAAAAGGCAGAGGAACCAGAGCTCAAATTGCCAGCATCTGCTGGATCATGGAAAAGCAAGAGAGTTCCAGAAAAACATCTACTTCTGCTTTATTGACTATGCCAAAGCCTTTGACTGGGTGGATCATAATAAACTGTGGAAAATTCTGAAAGAGATGGGAATACCAGACCACCTGACCTGCCTCTTGAAAAATCTGTATGCAGGTCAGGAAGCAACAGTTGGAACTGGACATGGAACAACAGACTGGTTCCAAATAGGAAAAGGAGTCTGTCAAGGCTGTATATTGTCACCCTGCTTATTTAACTTATATGCAGAGTACTTCATGAGAAATGCTGGGCTGGAAGAAACACAAGCGGGAATCAAGATTGCTGGGAGAAATATCAATAACCTTAGATATGCAGATGATACCACCCTTATGGCGGAAAGTGCAGAAGAACTTAAAAACCTCTTGCTGAAAGTGAAAGAGGAGAGTGAAAAAGTTGGCTTAAAGCTCAACATTCAGAAAATGAAGATAATGGCATCCGGTCCCATCACTTCATGGGAAATAGATGGGGAAACAGTGGAAACAGTGTCAGACTTTATTTTTGGGGGCTCCAAACTCACTGCAGATGGTGACTGCAGCCATGAAATTAAAAGATGCTTAGTCCTTGGAAGAAAAGTTATGACCAACCTAGATAGCATATTCAAGAGCAGAGACATTACTTTGCGGACTAAGGTCTGTCTAGTCTAGGCTATGGTTTTTCCTGTGGTCATGTATGGATGTGAGAGTTGGACTGTGAAGAAGGCTAAGCGCCGAAGAATTGATACTTTTGAACTGTAGTATTGAAGAAGACTCTTGAGAGTCCCTTGGACTGCAAGGAGATCCAACCAGTCCATTCTGAAGGAGATCAGCCCTGGGATTTCTTTGGAAGGAATGATGCTAAAGCTGAAACTCCAGCACTTTGGCCACCTCATGCGAAGAGCTGACTCATTGGAAAAGACTCTGATGCTGGGAGGGATTGGGGGCAGGAGGAGAAGGGGACGACAGAGGATGAGATGGCTGGATGGCATCACGGACTCGATGGACGTGAGTCTGAGTGAACTCTAAGAGATGGTGATGAACAGGGAGGCCTGGTGTGCTGCGATTCATGGGGTTGCAAAGAGTCAGACACGACTGAGCGACTGAACTGAACTGAACTGAAGAGGCATGTGGGGCTTCCTGGTGGCTCAATTGATAAAGAATCCGCCTGCAATGCAGGCGACCTGGGTTCGATTCCTGGGTCGGGAGGATCCCCTGGAGGAGGAATGGCAACCCACTCCAGTATTCTTGCCTAGGAGATCCCATGGACAGAGGAGCCTGGTAGGCTATAATCCGTGGGGGGTCAAAAAGAGCCAGACATGACTGACTTAGTGACCAAACCACCACCAGAGACATTTTTGGTTGTCTTGACTGGTGGGTGTTATTGGCATCTAGTAAGTAGGGACCAGGGATGCTGCTAAAGATCTTACTGCAGCCAGGACTGTTTCACAATATATATCCAGCCCCAAATGTTCTTTGTGCCCAGGCAGAGAACCCTAAAGCTGAGTGTAAAGAGAAAAGCCCCAAAGATGGAGCCAGAGAAGCACCCACATTTTGGGGATATAGTGGTCTTACATGTCTCCTCATCTCGGAGAGCTCCTCTGACACCTGGAGGCTGTCACCACAGGCTGACCCCCCAGACTGTCATAATTCCAGTTCCACAGGCTGGTATTATAGTCCTCATTGTTTGCCTCTAACAAGGCAACCAAGACACTTTCTCCTTAACCTGAATAAAAGATTTTCCAAGTCAGGATGTTTGTGCATTTGTAGGTATGCACCACATTCATTCATTCTCTGGGTGCTTGACTGAGCACAGAGATGCTGGGCTACTCCTGTCCATCCCCAGCCCTGCTTCACGCCCGAGGCTGTCCTCTTGCCTCTCCTTACCTCTCTGTCTCCTCCACGCTGTGTAGGCACGTCCTGATTCCAGCGACCTTTGGTGCCTTTTCTCCATCCACGCCCCAATTTATTGCCAAACTCATAAAAAGCAAAACTTGGGAGAGAGAGATTGAGTTCGCTTCTCGTGGCAGAATTTGATTTAAAGCCAAGAAGGTGGCAATCGCTGCAAAGCGGAGATGGGCTATTTCGGGAGTGTGGTGAATGATTTTTTTTTCCATCTCCAAATGACCTTACATATATTCCATCTCCCACCCGCACCTGTGTTGGAATTGATGGGGAGCGGGCGACAGGGCTCCCCTGGGCCCTGCTGCTGCTTCTGATCAATCTATCTGATGGGCAGGAGAGCGGGAGCACCTGGGCAGCTGGCCGGCCGGCCGGCCGGCTGCCTGGGCCCACAACGTAGCACGTGGGGTTTGGGTGGACACGGCAGGTGCTGCGATCACCAATGCGTGCCGGCTTGACTGGATGGGGGCTGTCCACTGGCACTAGGAGCTCTGTCTGCTAGGGGAGGTGGTGGGCACATGTGTCAGTGGTCTCTGCGTCCCTCAGGGTCTTCCTCCTCGTGCTCCCTGGTTCTCTGCATTCCTTGTCCTCACCAGCGTCAGCTTTCGGGTTTTCCTATGCGTCATGGCCATATCTGCTTCAGGATACCAGAAAGTGCTTTCATCCTGGGTCAGGAGTCCAAACACTTGGGTTTGGAGCTCTTCTATTACCAGCGAAGAGGGCCACTTTCAGAGGATTTCTTTTAGTCTCTAAGCCTCCACTTTCTAATCTGTAAAATGGGGTTGACATTAGTGTAGCAGTATAACTCACCTTCTGGGAGTATCAAGAGGATCACAAGAATTTGGGATGTGACATCAGGGAACTCAGGCTTCATTCCTGGTTCCCCTCTCCATCAGTTCAGGAATGTTGTGGATGTTTTCTAACCTCAGTTTCTCCACCATTGATGAAGACTAAGTAAAATTGGGGAGTGTGTGGGGTTTTGTGATAAACACTTCATTGGAAGGACTGATGCCAAAGCTAAAGCTCCAGTACTTTGGCCACCTGATGCAGAGAGCCGATTCATTATAAAAGACTGATGCTGGGAAAGACTGAAGGCAAAAGGAGAAGGGTTTCCCAGGTGGCTCGGTGATAAAGAATCCTCCTGCCAAAGCAGGAGACACAAGATACATGAGTTCGACCCCTGGGTCAGGAAGATCCCCTGGAGAAGGAGATGGCAACCCACTACAGTATTCTTGCTTGGAAAATTCCATGGATATAGAGGAACCAGTGGGGTATAGTCCGTGGGGTTGCAAAAGAGTCGTTCATGACTGAGTCGCTGAGCCCATACATAAAAGGAGAAGGTGACAACAGAGGAAGAGATGGTAAGATAGCATCACCAACTCAATGGACATGAATCTGAGCAAACTCTGGAAGACAATGGAGGACGTGGGAGCCTGGAGTGCTGCAGTCCATGGGGTCTCAAAGAATCAGACACAACTTAGCGACTGGAAAACAACAACACATACTTCAAGGAAGGCTTCTTAGAGGTTCTGCTTAGCAGTATTGGGGCTGGCCTGGCCTGTCTGCTCCTCAGGCCCAGCCACTGCCTGTGACCCGCCCCCCCCCCCCCTCCCTGGGCAGCTAGGCTGCAACTCTGCCAGAAATTTAGGGGTCGCATCTCCTGGGAGGCACAGAGAGGGGTGTTTTGTTAAGGGGAGCATTTTGATTTGGCTGTATCAAAGGCCCCAGGGCTTCCCTGCTGGCTCTGCTGGTAAAGAACCTACCTGCAATGTGGGAGACCTGGGTTCGATCCCTGGGTTGGGAAGATCCCCTGGAGAAGGGAAAGGCTACACACTGCAGTATTCTGGCCTGGAGAATTCCATGGGCTGTATAGTCTGTGGAGTCGCAAAGAGTCAGACATGACTGATTGACTTTTACTTAACTTAAGGCCCCATGTAGAAGTAAATATAGTCATCCATTATTTCCAAGAATGTACCTAGAATACATCCTTGCCCCCTCCCTTGACTCTTTACCATCCTGTACATCTCTCCTTACCTTGTCTAATCCCAGCTTTGTGCCCCTTTGCTGGTCCTTTGAGTGGGGCCAAGTGGCGGCTGCAGAAAAATGAGGATAGAGGGAGTTGGCAACAGTCATTTCCACATCTTACTTGACAACAAGAAAATGAGAGCTGAAACTAAAATCTTACATTTTTAGGCAGAGTTAACATGTTTCCAGTCCCATCACTTCATGGCAAATAGATGGGGAAATGATGGAAACAGAGACTTTATTTTCTTGGGGCTCCAAAATCACTGCAGATGATGACTGTAGCCATTACATTAAAAGACACTTGCTCCTTGGAAGAAAATCTTGACAACCTTAGATAGCATATTAAAAAGCAGAGACATTACTTTGCCAACAAAGGCCCGTCTAGTCAGGGCTATGGTTTTTCCAGTGCTCATGTATGCATGTGAGAGTTGGACTATAAAGAAAGCTGAGCACCAAAGAATTGATGGTTTTGAACTATGGTGTTGGAGAAGACTCTTGAGAGTCCCTTGGACTGCAAGGAGATCAAACCAGTCAATCCTCAAGAAAATCAGTCCTGAATCTTCACTGGAATGACTGATGCTGAAGCCTAAACTCCAATACTTTGGCTGCCTGATGTGAGGGACCGACTCATTTGAAAAGACCCTGATGCTAGGAAAGATTGAAGGTGGGCGGAGAAGGGGACGACAGAGATGAGAAGGTTGGATGGCATCACTGACTCTGTGGACGTGAGTTTGAGTAGGCTCTGGGAGTTAGTGATGGACAGGGAGGCCTGGCGTACTGCGGTCCAGGGGGTCGCAGAGTCAGACACGACTGAGCGACTGAACCGAACTGAAGTGAACACATCTCTGCATTAACATGGCTGCGTTAAAACAGGAACTCAAAAGCGGTCATAATGCTGGAGACCCACAGGGTATGCAGAGGTGGAGGTGCCCCCCATGGAGGAGGGAGCTCAGACGCCGGGAGTCCTGAGGCTGCTGCCCCTGCAACAGCATGGTGGGTGAGATACTCACCTGGGGGCGGGGGGCAGATGGTTGGGGCAGAAGCGACAATCCCGATTCTGTCATCAGTTGCGTCCCCCTCGGAGAGGGCACGGTGCTCTCCACTCGCAAGATCAGGCGGGAGCCTGGATTCTAGGGAGCACGGGGAGCTTTTCAGGGGACACTTCCAGCAAATGGGCTGGAGACGCTGAGATGGGCGGGTTCCCTTCCCTCTTATGACAGAGCAAAAGTCAAGAGGCTGACCTTCTCAGCAAGGCCAGTGAGGGCCGAGGCAGAGGGGCCCGGAGTCCCCTTGCTGGGCATTCCCTGCTTTCTACCACAGCACACCCCTCCCCTCATTGTAGGGGGGTAAGTTCTCTCTCATCAAACTCAAAACATATCCATTTTCATATTTTAAAAATCGTGATTCTATAGGTCTTTACATATGAACAGGGTAAAACAGGGCCTGGTATATTAAGAAGAGAGGGAGGAAGAAATAGCATTTATGGAGCACCTGCTGCATGCCTGGAGCTCTGTGTTGTGTTTCTCAGGATTTCTTTCTCTCTCTCCTTTTTCCTTAAAATCCTAACCACTTCCTTGCTGGCTTAGTTGGTAAAAATCTTCATGCAGTGCAGGGGACCCGGGTTCAGTCCCTGGGTCGAGAAGATCCCTTGGAGGAGGAAATGACAACCCACTCCAGTGCTCTTGCCTGGAGAATCCCATGGACAGAGGACCTGGCCGTCTACAGTCCATGGGGTCACAAAGAGTCAGACACGACTGAGCGACTAAATCACCAACCACTGGACTGCCAGGGAATTCCCTCCCATGATTTCTGATTGATCTTACTAACACACACTTGTGGAATCTGCCCTTGTTCCCATTTACAGATGAACAAACAAAAGCTTTAAAAAGTCAGTTCCTTCTCAAAGTGACTCAGAAAGGAAGAACAGACCTGGATCTGTTGCTTCAAGTCAGAAATCTTGAGGGAAAGATCTCTGTCTTTGGGAGCCTCCTTGCTGAGGAAGGGAGACTAAAGCGGAACTCTGCCCCCCAGTCTCTTGTTACTCGTTCATTCATTCTTTCTATACATACTTACTGATTCCCATTCCCAGGCACTGTTCCAGACACGGGATGTAGCAATGAACAAAAGAATGATTAAAATCCTTTACTTCATGGAAGAAGGGTGGGGGAGAAAGTGGAGGGATGAAAAACAAATAAAATAAGTCAAAACTATTTAGGCTTGTTAATATTTCACTATCCTGACCCACAAAAAGAGCCATTTCATTTGGTTTAAGCAAATGGTGTTAAGTTCTATGGAGAAAAATAAAGCCAAACGTGGATGGGCTCAGGCGCCTAGGCAACAGGTGTTGCTTTCCCCGTTCTGCAGTGAAAAAGGTCTTTCTTGCATCCTCACCTGACCATGTACAGCTTTCGTCTCTGTCAAGAAGCTTGGCTCCTTCCCGAGTACTTGAGGCTCTTCATGGTCTGGGTCTCGCCACCTCTGTCCGTCCATCAGACCCGCAGCTCCTGAAATACGGCCCCCTTCTGTCTGTGCAGGCAGCCGGCCCTCCGTGGAACCATCCTTCCTGCCATTGTCTGCCAGCCCTCCAGGCCCAGCTGGAGTGTCAGGGCCTCCGAAGTGCCTTCGCAAGCCTTGGCGTCCCTTCTCCCAGACAGTTTTAATTGCTCCCTCCTCTGCACTCACACGCCACTTTATTAGGGCACTTAGAGCTGCTCTTCTCTTTAGAAGACGCCGTGATTTATTCATGGCCGTGTTAACGGTCCTGTTCCCAGTGGCTGGTGCAGGCCCGGCAGGCAGCAAGGCTCACGACAGGCGCGATGAGCGAATGAAGGCAGGCAGGGATGCTGAGTGGGAGCTGCAGGGAGCAGAGAATCGGGACAGGCGAGCTTTACGGAAAGGGTCAGCCGAGGCAGATCTGGAGGGCTGGGGGCACTGCCCAAGGGAAAGGAGAGGAGAGGGCCATGCTTGACCAGCCCCTGCTTGCCCGCCTCCTGCCCACACTGACCTACTCACACTTGCTTACTCCTGCGACCTCCTCCGCCACCACCTGGCCTGACTCCACACCTCTGTCCACCCTGGGCTTGCTTTTCCTACGGCCTTGGTGGCTCCTGTCCTTACCTTTCTCTCTGCTTCTGCCCAGAGGCACCCTTCAGTATCCTCTGGATGGAGGCGCTTGCCCCGATGAGCACCCACAGCGCCCAACGCTGCCCTGCCTGAAGCTCCTTGCAACTGTAACGCCTGCTGGGCAGCAGGGCTCAGGGGCTGATCTGATGGCTTTTGGATCAAACTGCCTGTGTTTGAATCCTAGCTGTGACCTGGGGCAAGTTGGTTGTCTTTTCTGTCATTCCTCGGCCATTTCTTCTGTGAGGCGTGGGGGATAACTGTCCTGAACCACTAGGGTACCGAGAGATTCACAGAACTAACCCGCGTGGAGCACCAGCCCAGAACTCGGCTTGCATGAGGTGCTCATGAGCATCAGTCCGCGATGGCAGCTGTGTCTTTCCTGCGGGAGATGGGAGGAGGCGTTCTGTGAGGCCAGGGCCTCCTCGGCCTTGTTCCCTGCCCAGTGCATGTGGAGGGGTCTGGTGGTGGCAGGTGGGTGAGCGCAGGGGAGCTGAGTGGACAGCCCTGAAACTGGGCTGAGCAGAGAGGGGACAGCGTGACATGGCCAGGGCGGGGGGGGGGGGGACTGCAGCCTGGAGACCTGAGTGCAGGGCAGAGGCAGGGACCTTGTTTCCTGTGTGATGAAGACCTGTCTCTCTAACACGCACATTGATGAGAACTCTCTGTGTATCCGGGGAACAAGGTTGTCTGGAAACCAGAGAGATGCCTGGACCGTCCGTTTGGCCTTTTGCCAAAACGCTTCTCTCCATGAGATTATACATTCTAGGCCACATCCCCTCCATTGACATTTCCTCCCTCACTTTACTCCTTTTCTTACTCCTCCATCATAAAAATCTCTAGAAACAGGTTTTGTTCAAAGTGAATGAGGTAATAAATTCTCTGTTTCTGACAGGCAGACAAGAGAGATAAATTCTGCAGTGGGAGCTGCAGGCCTACTCGCTTGCCCTGTGGAGCTCTGGCTGGTCGTAAGGTCTGTCCAGGGAAAGGTACTGGGTGGGAAGGCGGGGAGGAGGCAGAGGAAGCTCCAGGAGGAGCCCTCTGGGCCCACCCTGGGTTCAGGTGGGCAGTGGCTCAGGCCAGGTAGGATCTTAGTAATTTATCAACTTGCTCATGACCGGGGCCAGGTCTTGGCTGACAATGAGCTAGGTGGAAGGAGCCACAGTCATTCATTCACTCATTCATTTATTCGATCTCCTGTCCATCAGTTCTTTCAGCAAGTCACCTAGCATGGGCGAGAGGGCCCAAATTCCCCTGGAGTATGACCTTTAGAGGAAGCCTTCCCACAAAGGATCCCAAATATTTGCAATTCAAGTCAGAGCAAAAGATTGATTTTCCTGGTAAATAAAGAGCTCCTACCAATCATTAAGGAAAATAAACAATCCAATAGGAATCCAGGCAAAGATATGAACGAACAGCTCACAAAAAAGGGAGTACAAAGGGCTCTGAGACCAATGACGTGTGAAAAGGCTGACTCTCACTCATCACGGGAGCCAGGCACATAATGTCACTGCGACGCCACCCCACCCTCAGATGGCTCAAGACTGCCGGGTGAGGGTGTGCAGCGGGCACACACTGCTGCCTCATGAGCACGAAGTACAGTTGTACACATACCACAGAGATCCCCTTGACCCTGAGCTTCTGAAGGGTGACCTGGCAATAATTTAGCACTGTCTCTACTCAGCAAGTCAAGGGACAAGGCTACTCCACACGTTCCAGATTGTTCCCTGAAGCATTTCCAGTATCACCAAAGATTTGAAACAGCCGAAGTGTCCTTCACTAGAGGCCTCGCTAAATAATTTATGGTGGATTGGTACAACTGAACACTATGCAATCATGAAGAAGAGGGGAAGGGAAAGTGTAATAGGAAGTATCTTCACGCACTGATGTGCACTGAGCTCCAAGATACATTTTTAAGTGAAAGTGCAAGGCATTCCATAGAATGGAACACAAATGATGATTTTATTTGTGAGAAAAAGCATGAATGTATATGTACACATATATATACAAAATACATAAATGTATATGATGTACAAATTTGTATTTAATGTACTGCTGCTGCTGAGTTGCTTCAGTCGTGTCCGACTCTGCGTGCGACTCCATAGACGGCAGCCCACCAGATTCCCTCATCCCTGGGATTCTCCAGGCAAGAGCATTGGAGTGGGTTGCCATTTCCTTCTCCAATGCATGAAAGTGAAAAGTGAAAGTGAAGTCGTTCAGTCGTGTCCGACTCTTGGCGACCCCATGGACTGCAGCCTACCAGGCTCCTCCATCCATGGGATTTTCCAGGCAAGAGTACTGGAGTGGGGTGCCATTGCCTTCTCCGATTTAATATACATATATGTTTATTTTCTTCATTTTAATATGAACAGTAGCATAATCTGTATTATGTACACACAATATAAGTAACACCTTAGGTGAATAGTTGCCTCTTTGAGTCTCAGTTTTCACATTTATAAAACTGGAGTTGTAAGAAAAATGCAGGCAAAGAAATGATAGGAAAAAGCAATAAAAGTAGTGCCTTATATACGTGCCTTATATTCCAATGCACATTTATGTGGAAATGGTTCTGTACATTTACCTCTGGAAGCACACAGACCCAGTGGCTGCTTCTGGGGAGCAGAGTCAAGACCTTGGAGGCTGGGCCCATGGCAGGAGGGAGACTTTTCACTGTGGTGCATCATTTGTGCCTTTCAGGTTTTGGTTGTGAATGTATTACCTATTCAAAAAGTAGCTATCGTTAACTTTTTCAAAAGAGAGATGCAAAGGCTATTTTCCTCTTGAGTATCTTAGCTGGGGTGGAGGTCTAGGAGTGGGTCAGGTGGAGAATGAAGGCAGGGCCTGCAAGGGCAGGCGCCTGGAAACACTGAGGCACAATCTGGGGGACCAGGTAACTGGCTACGGTTGGAGCACAGTTTGGGGGAGTCTTGATAAGAACACGCCTGGCGAGAAACAGGATGGATGAAGAGAGATTTATGTATCATGGTAAAGAGTCAGCCTTTTATTGCAGTGAGAGGCTCTTGAGGGGTTTAACAGGGGCCAGACATGGGTTATATTTTGGGAAGAGCCTCCTGGAGGCAGGGTGGGGAGGGTTCTGGGGAGAGTGGACACTCCTGATTTCCCCTCACCTTTGCAGCCTTTGCTCATCTTTAGTGATGCTGACCAGGGCATGGAGTGAACGCTGTTGCACATAGGGAACTGAGGCTGAGGAAAACTGAGTCCTGAGTTCCCACTTAGAGTCGGGATTTGAGCTCAGGTTCCCATGGCTCTGGAGCCTGAGCTCTGAGTTTGGCTCTGTGCTGCTGGGTGAGAACTGCAAAGTGGTGGTCAAGCATCAGCTCCAAATATGTGGCTGACGAAGTCAGGATGCAATGGCAAGAACTCATCATCAAGTTTCCACCAACTCGCTGGCCCCTCTCCCACCCCCTCAGTCACCGTCCAAGTGACTGAAGTCCCTGGTCTTATTCATGGAAGAAAAGCAGTGCCTTTCTGAACAACAATCAGTTTTCTTCTTTTTGCAGGTATAGTGAAGGTCAGACTTCTTACAGCTGTAACAGGACAACGTGGAAGGAGATTCCCTCCAGATGAGGTCTGGGGAGATGCATTTGGCTCCAGTTAAGCTGAGCCTTCTACATTTTCTGGTCATTTGGTTTTCATTTTCCTATCATTTCTTTGCCTGCATTTTCCTTACGACTCCCGGTTTTAGAAATGAAAACTGAGACTCAAAGAGGCAACTATTCACCTAAGGTCACCTGGTTTGTCAACTGGGGAATCAGGCCTTAAACCCTTGCCTTGGGACACCAGATTTTTTTTTTTTTTTTAATTAATAGGGGTTTATTTGAGTCTCATGATACAAACCCAGAAGTGTCTTGTGATTTCTTTCAGAGGCGTTCAGTAAAGAGAAACCTAGATTCTCCTTGCTGTGAGGCTGGTGTTTTCACTGTTTGTGGCCCGGAGTGGGGCCTGTCAGATGCTGGGCCCTGGGGCAAAATGTGTGCCTGCAGGAGGCTGGATCCGCAGGCTGGGGAGACAATGGCGGCTCTGGATGCAGGCGCTTGCTCGGTTGGGCCGCTGCTGTGAAGACTGCCACTGGCTAGTTTAATTAAGAGCTGGGGGAAGAAGGGTGCATTGTGGTCCGGGAGCTGAGGAGGTCAGCTGAGGGGAATTAGGAGGGGCCTGGGAACCAGAAGACGTTCTGTCTGCTCTGTCTACCTCTGGGGGCAGCCCAGGCTCCCAGAGCAAGCAGGTCTGCGCAGGGTGTGGCCAGGCGCGCGTTGCAGTGTGTCTGACTGTGTTGGCTGCCTCCTCAGATGCTGAGACCCTCCCTGGCTATGAAGAGAAGGTCTCAGTTTCCCTCTGGGCTCGCTCCTGACTTTCCCCAAAGCCTAACCCCAGGTCTTGAATCTCTGTTCTGCCACTCACCCAAGCTATGACCTTGGGTATGTCTTATCAACTGAGTCTCAATTTTTTCATATGCAGAATGGGATAATGCAGAATAAGGCTTGCTTTTCCTGCCTCCACAGCATTTTGGGGAAGACCAGCTGGATAAGTGGATGAGCTGCAGTGTGGAACTTGTAAAGCGCTGCACAGTGCTTGCAGGGACACCGATGAAGACATAGTTGTCGCCACCTCTAGAACATCTTCAGCATCCCAGCTTTACCCAGTCTGCCCCATGCCTTCCTTTCTTTTGGTAATAGTAGGGTCATCTTGATTTTGCTTTTCAACTGACAATACCGTATTATTTTTCCAGTTCCAAAAGTAGTACAGGTGCACTGTAAAACATCTCTTTTAAAGAAAAAAAAAATTTCTGGCTTTAACATTGTCACCATGTGACTTGGGGGAAGCCATCCTCTGGGTTTGATTTCCTCCTGTAGCCACTAGATCAGAGATGACGAAGTACGACATGTACACGGCCCCTCTTCTGTCCGGTGCTCGTGGCCGACCTCTCTAGTGGATTGCAGCATCGTTTCCTGGTGTCCCTGGAGGCTGCTTCCGAATCTTGCTCAACACAGCCTACCATCCATCAGAGTGGCCAAGAGAAGGGATCTATTGTCCATTGATGACCAGATGAGCTTTGATGTTTTCTGGAGGAGCAAGTCCCGGGGTTCAGGCCCTGGGAGAGAAGTTTGGAGAGTCCCTCAGCTTGTCCATCTCATAGGGAGTTTCCTTTCATCTGATTCTGTAATCTCAAGTATTGTGCAGCAGATAATGGCTTCCAATGGGGAGTTCCCTGAACATTTAAAGAATTAAAAAAATAAAATAAAAGAAATGACTCTTATGAAGTCAATGGAATGTGAGCAAGTGACTTAATAAATTCACACCCACGCAAATGCTTGTGCTTCTTCAACTCAACATGAAACTGGGCGGGGTAGAATATTTTGGAAGCACTGGCTTCCAAAAAGCACACAGCGTGGGGAAGCAAGCTGACGCTAATAGGATCTACTCACCGGAGGCCTTATACTCAAGTCTCACATCCCTAGAACTTGAATGATCCTAGCCCCCCATAACAAATAGGAAATGGACCTAGAGGACAAAAGTGAGCTGTCCAAAGTCATCTGGCTTGTGAGTAATAAAGCACGCACTTGAACCCAGCTGCTAGGTCCCCACTTTTTGGGGGAAACTACAAAACCCTCCAAGGGAAAGTCCCCAGTGTTTGAAATATTACTATGAGGAAAAGTTTTCCTCATCGTTAATGCAGGAAAAACACCACCTTGGTGTTATCATCCAGTCCACCCCCCACCATGGGTGTCACTGCTCCCTAACAGTCGGACGTGAGCCCTTTCTGCCTTTGACATGTCTGTGGCTGCAGAGATAAAACCAGGCTGCACAGGGAGCTGGGAGCACTGCATTCCTGTCTAGGCAGCAGGCAGTTCTGAGCCCTCTCTGGACTGCAATGCCTTTGTTAAACAGTGAGGGGCTCCTCCTGGCAACTCCAGTACAGAGGCTAAGGGGGTGGCTTCTGGAGTCAGCCTGCCTGGGTTCTCTCCATAGTTTTGACTCATATTAGCTGTGCCACCTTGAACCTCTCTGTGCCTCAACTTCCCCATCTGTTAAATGAGAATAATAATATCCCCTACCTCGTAGGCTGCTGTGAAGACGGGTGAGTTATTCCATGTGTAACAGTACCAGTCAGTGTTAGCAGGGGCAGCAAGGACCCTGACTCTCAGGGACTGGGCCTATGCAGAGAGAGGTGAGGGATGGCTTGGGGGTCCTGGCAGGTGTCACAAGGCACACCAACTGGTGGGCTAGCACCCTTATTCGGGGCCTCTCTTCAAAGAAGCTGCAAAGCTGTATTCAGATACTTGGCCAAAGTTCAGTGACATCAGCTCCTCCTCCAGGAAGCCCTCCTGGATGGGTGGGCTGACCCACTCCCTCTCCCTGCCGAGAGGTCCCAGCCCCCCCTGCCAATGCCACCCCTTGGTCTCAGACAAAGCGGGCACCAGCAGAGGCAGCAGCCGGCCGGCTCGGTGGCTTTCATGAAGCTGGAGCTCCCCGGAGCCTGTGCTGGGCTGTTCTGCTTTGAATGTTATTTGCATTGCAATAGGCAAGCCTAGCCTTCAATACAGGCCCCTTCTCTTCTGACAGAACAGCCCCACAATTGCCTATTGACCGGGCACCTGTTCCTGCCCCAGACATTATGCAAATGCCGGCCCGGAGCGCAGCCGCCAGCCCCCGGGCCATTGTGCATTGAACCCTGATGGCGCCCTGCCAGCTCCCAGCCGGCCTTTGTTCCCGGCTGCTCAGCGCCACCCCCGCCTGCCCGAGGTGCCCTGCCGAGGAGCCGCCCGCTGTCAGCTACTTGGGTCCTTGCACCTGAAGAAAGACCCTGCGAGCTGGAGGCTGGCTCACGCTGAGCCCGGATTGGGGCCCTGGAGGCGGCCAGGGAGCGGCGGGCCCTTCAGTCCCCAGGGACCACAGAGAGCGGGCCTGGCAGGCGGAGGTGGGGGCAACCCGGACCGTGCCATCTGGGGGAGGGGGATTATAATAATCACCTCACATCTGCTGAGGGCCTTCCAGTTTGCAATCCCCTCTCAAGGCCATCGCCCCACCAGGCACACCTGCCCCTTGAGGAGGTGGACGGGCAAGGGGATGTGTGCCTTTCACACAGGAGGGGACTTGGGGCCCCTGGGGGAGCTGGGCTGAAGCTGCGCAGAGTCGGGTAGAGGGGACTCAGGTCCAGCACTGCCAGGGGTGCCTCTGACTCCTCGGAGTCTTTCCTTGCTGCTCCAGCGCCCCACTTTCACCCATGTAACTGTAACTCCCTGATCCACGGTGCATGGTGTGACTCTAGCCCATCTCCTCTTTTGGTTTCTTCATCTTTTCTATGCCCTTGGCTTTACCTTCACTCAACCAAGAAGGGTTTTCAAAGCATGGTCCCAGGACCAACAGCTTCAGCACTGCTGGAACCTGTTAGAAAATTCCAGTTCCCAGGCCCCAGCTGTAACATGCTGCCTCATAAGCTCTGGGGTGAGGCCTGGCTCCAGGTGCTCTAATGCACGGACAACTCTGAAGACCACAAACCCAGACTGGGCTTTGCAAAGGTCTCAAGAAAGGAGCCATCAGCTGCCATGGGGCCACCGACCTGCATCTGTAGCAACAGATGCCCTTGGAAGGGGGAAGCCCAGCCACCATGGGTGACCAGCTGGGACACCTCTGGCCCATTTCCTTGCTTCAGAAGAGCCATCAGGATGGGGAGTAAGAGCAAATAAGGGCAAAGCACCGGAGTGACCCTGGGTGCCATCCCGGCTGCTCCCTGCCAGCCCTCTGGCCCCCAAACCCTTCACCCAATGCCAAAATGCTTTAAAGAGTTTGGCCCAAAGCAAGGAAATCTGATCTCTTGAGAGGCCAGGGCAAGGTTCTCAGAGCCAAGTGTTGGTCTGGTCTCACAATTTGTCTTCCTCAAATGCTGTCAGAGAGCTCTTTGCCTAAAAGACAAATCTAAAAGAGAAATAGATGAAGTTAACCCTCCCCAGCCACGTTCCTTAGTGTGGAATTCAGTGCTTTTAGCCTCTGGCCACGTGGCTTCTCCTGCCTCAGTGCCTCAGCCGTTCTATCACGCTTTCAAATCTCTGCTAGGAGGGCCCGTGTGTCTGCGGGGACACAAGTAGAGGGTGTCATTTAAACACGTCTTTTGGGGGACCGTCAGATTAGCTTCTGCTCATGTTTATAGACTTCTTATCTCTGCCACTGCGAAGTCTTCCTATTTTTTTTTTTTTTCAGAATCATTTATTGAGGACCTACTAGGTACCAGTGTTCTGAGCTCTGGAGGACGAGGGGTAGCATGTTGTGTGAAGTCACCCACCTCTCAAGGAATTCCCGATCTAGTAGAGGAAGCAGACTACCACTGTATGACCAGGCCGGAATGAAACTTCAAGTGGGTGTGGAGAAGCAGGGCTTAAGGGAAGTTGGGTAGATCCTAGCTGGGGACTAGTTGAGTTGGGAGAGGTGTAAGGGAAGGAGGGAGTTCCACGTGATGGTCAGGTTTCCTGATGTGCATGTGGATGGTGGGATTATCCCTAAGAGGGAGACTGGAGAGAGAGAGAGAAAGTAAGGTTAGGGATCAGATGAGAGGGTGGGGAGTTGAGTTTTGGCTGAAGTGAGTTTTGAATTGTACACGGCACAGGCAGAAGGAGATGCCCACTGGTAGATGGATGAGGGTTCTGGCCTTCAGGGAGGGTCTGAGCTGAGACTGATGGCACCAGAGTATTGAGGTGGCAGTGGGGTCTTGGGCTGACTCTCCTGTCCCCCTCAGATAGGAGTCACGGCAGGGCCTGCTCTGACTTCTGGGTTCCCATCCTATATTACCTCCTTCCTCATGGTGTTGCTCTGTCCTGGTCTGTTGGCCCCCTGGTTTTAGGAGCACCTGAGAAGCAGAGGGAAAGGCGCTGGTTTCCAGATCACTAGGGTCTAATGGGGCTAGTGGTAAAGAACCCGCCTGCCAATGCAGGTAGACCTAAGAGACTCAGGTTCAGTCCCTGGGTCGGGAAGATCCCCTGGAGATGGAAATGGCATCCCACTCCAGTATTCTTGCCTGGAGAATCCCATGGACGGAGGAGCCTGGCAGGCTACAGTCCATAGGGTCGCACACGACTAACGGGACTTAGCATGAATTCCATGAGGATCTAATGGCTTGGCGAGGCCTTGGTTTTTGCAGCCTCCCCTGTGTGACTCACATCTCTCTGCTCATATCTTTATAAAAGCATCACGTAGAAGGAAAGGGGCCCCTAACAAGCCTTGTTTTTCCAGAGACACATACCCCTTCCCCAGGGAATCAACAGCAGGTTAGGACCAGAACTGAGAGGAAAGTGAGGCTGCCCCATCTCACAGAGGAGGAAACTGAGGCTCAGGAAGGAGCAGTGATGTTTCCTGATGCGACTGTGATGTTAGCAGCAGCAGCAGCACTTTGAGAGGGTCAAAGACAAAGATCTAATTTTGCAGATGAGGAAACAGAATCACACAGAGGGGGAAGCCACAGACCCAGGCTTCCTGGATGGAAAATATGTCCTGACTCCTCTTCCACTGCACCATCCCATCCTCTAGGATGGGTGACATCCCTGGGAGGCAGGCGCTTCTGACCTTCCAGAGAAAGTGCTCTGTCAAGCCTCGGCAGACACCAAGCCCAAACATTAAGTCAGTCCGAACACTCCACAGGATGCTCTGGTCCCCACAAAGTGCTTGGGACTTCACAAGCCTCCGCGGAGAACCTGCTGGGTGCCAGGCATGGGATATGCTTTGGTACAAGTTATTTGAGTGAATCTTTCCATAAAGTTTTGGAAGCAAAAAGCCTCCTTCCCCTTTGCCAGGTGTGAGAGTGGAGGGCAGAGGGCTTCAGTTCTGGCTCAGCCCTGTCAATGGTATGGGAGGAAGCCGCGTTTGAGCTGGGTGGCCTAACGCCTCCGTCATCTCTCCACCACAGAACACAGGCTCCTTCTAGCTGGTCCCCGCAGCTTCTAGCTTTGAGAAGGGGACCTTCAGCGCCCTCTCCACGCACAGACCTTCTGAACTCCGCTGCAGGGTCCTCCCCAACCCTGGACTTGACTCCCCCTGACCCAGCTCTGCTACCAGGGCATCCAGGGACCCTGGCCAGGCCCTTCCCTCTACTGTAGTCCCTTTCCCTGTGTGCTCTGTGCTGAGTGTGGGGCCCCTTTATATTCATAATAATCACTTCCATCTCTAGCCTCTCCTCCTCTGCGGGCCCAGCTGTCTAGGGCTGGGGAGAATGACTTCTCTCCATGGGCTCTGGAAAATGTTCCTTGGGAATAGCGGTTCAGACTTTCTCTCTCCCCTAGTCACCAGCCCTGATTTACAAACCAGATCAAGTGTATTTTCTTTGTGAATCAAGAGTGGGTGGAGAGTAACTGAGCAGGAGCCCCTTCCGTTGTTGTCATGGGATAAAACTGCTCAGCTAAATGGGCTCGCGGACGATCCTTGGAAGGTGGCATAAAGCCAAGAGGAGACCTGTGCACCTTTTTCCCTCGAGGGGTGTCTGCTCCCTCCCACAGCCTACACATCTTTTCATGGGCTCCACACTGCTCTCTGTCCCTGTGGATGCCCATCAGTTCTTGTCTGTTCTGAAGCCACCAGCCCCTCCTTGGAGTGGAGGACTCAGGCTGTGCTCACTTCTGCTTTCAGATATGGATTTAAGCGTACCAGTCAAGGGGCCCACTATGTGCCAGGCCTTGAACCAAGCACTTCCTGCCTTCTCTTTTTCAACCCGAGGCTGAATGCATTAGTTCATTTAACAAGGGAAGACCTGAGAGTCAGTGGGATGAGTTGCACGGCTGGGACTATGAAATGGTGGGAGACGGAGTTGAGGCTAGGACCAGATCAACTGCTTTCTTTTCTCATCATTCTTATAATTTCCTCATAATCCTTTTGTTCAGTTTTACCCCAGCATGACCTCCACTGGTGTCTGTTGGACTGTAAACTCCTTTTCAACCTCTCGTGTCCAAAATACCGGTTTTCAGTTCTTAGCACCTAGGAAGGTGATGATCCCAAAGACAGGCTGCAGAGAAAACCATCCAGCACTGGGACACAAAGGTACTCGTCGCCCAAGCTTGAAGGACACAGCATTGAGTGTGGCCTTTAATTTTGACTGTATTGCTCAAAGAATATTCTGGAAGCTGCTGAGTCTGAATCTAGCCTGCTTGTCTGTCTGGGTTTAAATCCTGGCCCTGTACATGTAACTGTGGGACTCCAGACAGCAGTAAACTGCTCTGTGCTTTGGTCTCCTCATCTGCCAGAAAGGCTGATGGTAGTGCCTCTATAGGGTTGCTGTAAGGATTAAATAAATTTGTATGTGTAAGATGCACAGAACTTAGTGGTGATTAGTGGCAGTAAGCATTAATTCGTGGTAGCTGTGGTAGAAATGGGTGCACTGGGTCTGAGGAGGGGACTGGACCATTACTCTGGCTTTTTTTTTTTTTTTTGGCTCCTGCCAAGATATCCAGGGCTGGGGTCCAGATGGGGAGCTGTGGCCTGAGGGTCCTGTCTGTCCCATCCTCTCTTTCCTGTCTGGCTGCTCTGGTGGGTACTTGGAGAGCAAGAGGGTGGGGGTGGGGGTGGGGTGGGCATGCATTTCTGTCCTTGGTTCCTGGGAACCAGCTGGGGATTACATATGAGACCCTGAAAATTCCAAGATAATGTTAGCCAGATCCGGGGCTCAACACAGCTCTGGTTGTGATGAATTCCAAATGGTGCAGAGGCCTCGGTGCCCAGGAGCAGCTGGGGAAGCTGTGGCGCTTCCTGGACCCGGGGACCGTTATCGAGACGACACGGCCGGAGACCCTGAGGAGCTCCTTGGGCTCCTCCCAGCCTGGTCTCTGGCAGGCGGTGCCATGGTGCCCTCTGGGCAGCCAGCGGCCCAAGTGGCAGCACAGGAATTTATTCCGGGGCCCCTAACTTAGTGACAAGCCCTCCCCTCTGTGTGTGTTCATAACTAAGCTCTAGAAAACCAGGCTGGGCCAGGACGTTAAGGGCAGTGTCCGGTCGGCTTGCCCGGCCTCCTGCCCCACGCTCACCTCGCCCTCCTTCCTTTCTGCCTTGAACGAGCCACCGCTGAACTGATGGGCCTTGAGTTCTTGAAGGGAAAGGTACGAGGCATCCGTGGTGCAGTGTGACATGGGCTGTGAGCTGCTTCTACAGGAGCCTAGCCCGGGCTGGCGGTGTGTACGGGGGGGTACCTTGGAGGGGTTGCCAGGGAGAGGTGGAAGCTCAGGTATAGACAATGGGAGTCAGTCAGACAGAGGAACATGTAATAGAGAGTGTTGCAGGCGAAGACAGTGGTGTCTGCAAAGCCAGAGAGCTGGATGGTGTCTTGTGGAGAGTGAGGAGGAGGGGGAGCAACGGCAGGCAGCCTGTAGTTCCCCCTGGCTGGGCATCACACGTGCCAGGGTGTGTGGCGACGGTACACTGGAGAGGTGCTCAGAAAGAGGTGAGGAGGCCTTGATAGCCACGCTATAGATTTTTTTTTTTTTTTTTTTTTTTGCTGCTGCTGCTGCTGCTAAGTCACTTCAGTCATGTCTGGTTCTGTGTGACCCCATAGATGGCAGCCCACCAGGCTCCCCCTGTCCCTGGGATTCTCCAGGCAAGAACACTGGAGTGGGTTGCCATTTCCTTCTCCAATGCATGAAAGGGAAAAGTGAAAGTGAAGTTGCTCAGTCGTTTCCGACTCTTAGTGACCCCATGGACTGCAGCCCACCCGGCTTTTCTGTCCATGGGATTTTCCAGGCAAGAGTACTGGCTAACCATCTTTAGGTCTTTATGGAATTTGTTATAGTATTGCTTCTGTTTTATGTTTTCGTTTTTTGGCCACGAGGAGGCATAGGGGATCTCAGCTCCCCGACCCAGGATTGAACCCACACCCCCTGCACTGAAGGCCAAGTCTTCACCATTGAACCACCAGGCAAATCCCCATGCTATGGAAATTTGATTCTATACCAAGGGCAGTGGGGACCTGGGGGTGGGGTTGTGGTAGGTGAATCGAATGAGCTTATTCCTGCTTTAGGAAGATCACAGCTGGAAAAGATGAAAGGGAGAAGACCAGCTTGGATGCATGGGATCATCTTAGAGCTACTGTTTCATCTAGGAAGAAGGAAATGGTGTCTTGACCCAGGGTAGTGTCTGGGGATAGATGGGGACAGACAGATTTAACAGTCATTTAGTGCTTCGTGACTGAGTGAATGTGTTAGTAATTGAAAGGAAGAGGAAAGGCTCAAGAATGACAGCTCTCTGCAACATTCCCACCAAGGTTTGCCCGGCCTCTTCTTGCATACCTCCAGTCACGGGCAGCTCACTACACAGCCGTTTAGCATTTAGTAGTTACCTACTTCTGGAGAAGGCGATGGCACCCCACTCCAGTACTCTTGCCTGGAAAATCCCATGGACAGAGGAGCCTGGTAGGCTGCAGTCCATGGGGTCACAAAGAATCGGACATGACTGAGCGACTTCCCTTTTACTTTTCACTTTCATGCTTTGGAGAAGGAAATGGCAACCCACTCCATTGTTCTTGCCTGGAGAATCCCAGGGACGGGGAAGCCTGGTGGGCTGCCATCTACGGGTCACACACAGTCGGACACGATTAAAGTGACTTAGCAGCAGTTACCTGCTGCTGCTGCTAAGTCGCTTCAGTCGTGTCCAACTCTGTGCGACCTCATAGATGGCAGCCCACCAGGCTCCGCCATCCTTGGGATTCTCCAGGCAAGAACACTGGAGTGGGTTGCCATTTCCTTCTCCAAGCAGTTACCTACTTCAGTTTAAATCTGTCCAGACGTGCATCTTAAAGCTGCGAAAGCAGATGTAGACCTTGTTCACTAGTAGCTTTCCAGGCATTTGAAGGCAGTTTAGTCAACACATGCTTATCTTTTTACTGCCTTCATCATTCTGTTGTTAGTGTGTATGTTCTCAGATTTCTCCATCTAATGCGGATGTTGCATCCTCTTCTATTTTTGGCAAACAAGAATATCGAATAATAAATATACAAAAAGAGCTACGGTTGTCATGTTGAGTAGACTAGCCTCATCCCTTAGTTCAGCGTACTCTTTTCTGGTAGATGATTCCAGCAGGAAGGCAAATTATAATTAGTAGGTCGCTTGGTAAGCATGAGAACAGAGTCAAGGGAGTTAACTCAGTGATGTCAAGATGCTCAGAAAGTAAGTAATTTGCCCAAAGTCAAGCTAATAGAAGTAGTACAGGAACTCAGGTCTGGGTCTGTCTGGCTACGGAACGCAAGCACAGTGCTCATCCAGGAGGGTGCTGTGGGCGGTAGGAGGCGGGGTGGCGTCGGGGGGAGGGGGCAGAAGCCCAGGCAGGAAGCAGTGTAGAACTCCAGAACAGAGCCCCATGGCAGGAGTGGGGAGAGAGAGAGGCCCAGAGGAGGCCAGTTTGGGAGTGGCTTTTATGGGGGAGTGAGAGATTTTGAGGATCTGCTGATGTCTCCGGAGGGTGGAGGGTGGTGTTTTGGTTTCCTAAGGTGTGTCCAGAAGAGGTGGGTCAGCAGTGGTGGTGACAGGGGATGTTGAGCCCAGATGTGACGTGGTGTGTTGAAGGTGCCTGGGAGAGCCCTGGGAGAGGCCCAGCCAGCAGCGGCTCCCTGTGGGGAGGCATTGCTGGCCTGCCCACCTCCCCTGTGACTCTGAGTGCAGAGCCCTCCTCCAGTCCCAGGACAAGGATCCCTATCCACTCCAGCCCAGGGTTGTTCTGTCTGGGGGCCCCACTCCAACACAGCCAAGGGTCCACTTGTCCCACGCGGGACCCGCTGCCTCCTACCACTGAAGGGCCAGGCCATGGTCTCCAGAGAGCCACTTCCAGGAATCACCCCATGCTGACTGTCAGTGGCATGTCCCCGGGCCTCTGGGGTCATCTAGGGATGACAGGGCGGTACTTCTGCAGTCAGACTGGTGGATCTGGAAGAATATGAGTCAGAACAAGCCCAGAGAGGTTCAGGGCTCCAGTAGCTTCTTGCAGTGGCTCTAAGGGCGTGGCTGGGCATCGCTGGGAGCTCGGTGAGGCCAGAACACACCGGCACAGACACTCTCACTGGCATTGGTTGATGCTCTTGTCCGGAGGTGGCCCTGAAGGCTGTGTGGCTTTAGAAGTCTCTTGAGCTCTCTGAGCCTCTGCCTTCCCCCTGGGCACAGAGAGAAGTGATCTCACTGCCTTTCCTCCCTGCTTTCTTTACAGAGTGGTTGTTAAGAGCAGATGAGGTAACAAATGGGAAAGTGCATTCTCAACTGTACTAAAAACGCCACGTGAGAGGTAAACAAATCCAGTGCACGCAGGCACACACGCAAGACAGAAAGGCACAAAGAGAGACAGACACAGAGACACAGAGAGGAAAAAAAGAGGAATAAGGAATGAGAGGGAAACAGAGTTAGAAAGACAGAGAGAAGAGATCGGGGCGAGGAAAAGAGGAAGAAAAGGAAAATTCAAAAGGGGTAGAAAATGAGGGCAACAGAATGAATCAGCAGAGGTGGGCGAGCGAGGTCTGGGCCTGGGGACAGAGGGACAGAGTGGGAGGTACAGGGAGGGGGGCAGGAGGCAGGGAAGGGCCTGGAATGGGGGTCTGGCTGGCACTCACTCCCGGAGTGAGGTGCTGCAGCCTCTGGCTGGCCTCCCTTGGTTGGCATGCTCAGAGCATGGAGCCAGGTCCCCAGGCTACCTGAGGGCCAGGAAGTCTTGTGGTGCCCCTGAGCCTGCCATGGCCAGTGGATGCACCCAAGTTCTGCCCCCAGGAGGCCCTGCAAGGAGCACTGAGCTGTGAAGTGAGGCGCCAGGCTGCCCAGCATGGGTGGCGCTGCTCAGAAGCGAATCCATCAGCAGGGTCCTGGGTGCCGGCTGGCCCTGCAGCATGCCCACTGAGTGCCCTCAGCTGAGCACCCCTTTCTCAGCCTCAGTTTCCCTTCTGGAAGATGATGCTCCCACAGGGTCCTGACTCTGAGTTCAGAAGCCCAAGCAGCCTGGCATCACTCCCCCTTCCCTTGAACAAGGGCGGCCACAACCTTTTACTGCTTTGGGATGATTATTTTAAATTTGAGTTTACCTGTCTTTCCATTTCCTCTTCTCTGTGTGCATGGCCTTCGCCCACCAGTCCCTCCAATCCCTAGACTGTCTCTCTCCTCCCATATGTGGCTCGGGTAAAGCCGGGTCCCTTGATGACCCCCTGTGGGGCAGGATTACATTGTTAGGAGCTGAATTAGACTCAAGGCAGCTAAATGGCATTGTCTGGGCCCTAAGGTTCTGGAGGGAGGAGCTTAGGGCATTTGGAGACTTACACAAAGCATTTTCTTTTCTAGGGAGGCCCCTGCTCAGTGAAGAATCCGAATCATGAATCCACAATGGGCTGGGCACTCTGGGCAAAAGTCAGGGGTGGGGGCGCCTTGGGTGGAGTAGAGTAAGGTGAAGTCACCCTACCCTCTCTTCCCTCAGCTGGAGCCCCTCCCTGCCCAGTGCTGTGGCCAGAGTCCTGTGGGCAGGGCTGTGGGGCGATGTGCCAGCTGCCCTCACCCATCTCTGCCCAGAATCCAGAACCTCCCCAGATGTACCAGCAGCAGCACCACTGGCTGGAGTCTTGTGCGTAAGAGTCAAGTTATACAACTGGCTTTCGAGGCAGGAGGGCCTCCTCTTACGGAGAATACAGAGGTCTCCTGTCCAAGGTCTGCCTGCTAGGCAGTCTTTTCTAGGACCAGGGCAGAAATGCTAGCTCCTGACTTGAGAGTGTCAGGGACAAGTGGCTCATTCCCAGGGTCTGCTTCAACAAGATGGTACGCCTTTCCTGAGGAGTGACCTATGGAGGTGCTGAGTGCAGCAAGTCCTCTGAGTGGCACTGGAGGGGGTGATGGCGATGATCCTGGTGATGATGGTGATACGGTGATGAGAATGATAATAACAGTGATGATGGTGGAATGGTGACTGGTCTTCAGCCTCAAATCCAACTCAAAAAACAACAACAACAAAAAGCAGGATGAGCCTGAGTTGACCTTTGCTGAATTCCGCTCTGCAGTACAAGGCCTGGCATTTATCAAGTGCACAGTAAATGTCTGTGAATGGATGAATGAATTCACCCACTGCGCTGAGAGTCTCAATGTGTGAAGAGCTTGGGAAGCATGGGTGGTTGGAGCCAGCACTGTGGCGTGGCCTTCAGGGTGCTGTGACCCCTCTGCTGCCCCCAGGAATGACTTGGGAAGGGGGTAGGATGGCTTCGTATGAGGGGGAACCGGGAGAGATGAGACCTCTTGTCTCCATGGAATTACCTCCCATCCTCTGAAGATTGGCACCAGAGAAGAGGCTGATTCGGACCTGGGCTGAGCTCTGGGTGTGTTACAGACACAGTTAGAATTCCTTCCTCTTTTCTCTTGTGCGCATTTTTGCCAACTCTGTTACCTATCCCCTCTTTCTCAAACTTCCTGCAGGTTCCTGCCCGGTCCCAGGCCACTGCTGAGATGGAACTGTGATAAGGCTGGTACCGAGAAGAGAAGTGCAGTGATGGGTCACAGGGACTCACTGTCTGGGAGGGAGGTGACCACAGTCTTAGAACTGTCAGGGGACTGGATACTCAGGGAGCTGGGACCAGGGATCGGACCCAGGTGGGGAGGCTGATCCTTTTCTTCCTAGAGGCGGGAATTTGAAAGGTTCTTAGGATCAGGAGTCAGAGAAGGGAATGTGGATTTCAGGCTGAGGGAGGCACATGTATTGAGACAGAAAGGTGCGGTATGCTCACATAAGTGGTGGGGCTGAGCCTTGCGTTGCTGGGGTGCAGGGTGGGCTTGGTAGAGGTGGGGCTGGAACACTACGTTGGAGTCAGACTGTGAATGGACAAGTGCTAAGGTATTTGGAATTTTTCTGAGGACAGTGAGCAGTTACAAACCATTGATGATTATGATTTTATCTGTGATTTAGGAAGAACATCCATGCCAAATAGAAGGTTGATTAGCAAAGGATGAGAGACATGGAAGGAGGTGAGGATAATGTTGTTACTGATGGAGATAGTGATGAAGATGGTGAAAACGGTGGGTGATGATGATGATGGATATGTTGATGATGATGAGATGGTGATGATTTGATGATGGAGGCAGTGTGATGATTTCAGACCCCTGATGCTAGCTTAGGCTCTGCTGTGTGACACCCTGCCTCCCATCCCTGGGGTATGGGTGTAGGGGTTGAAGGAACTTACCAGAGGGAGTCCCTTCTCTTTTCTCCTTCAGCAAGCCCTGCACAGCCCCCAAAGCTGTTCAGAGCAAGAGGTCTCAGTTGGGCAAGCTCCAAGGAGTGAGTATGGGATGGAGGTTGGGAAAACCCCTCCAACACCCAGTGCTGCCTGAAACTGGGTGGCTGGTCCTGTCCAGGCTCATTTAGCGTGTGGCCGTGCCTGCCATGGTCCCACGTGGGACCCAGCTGCAAATGGCAGCCTGGCCTGCTCTGCCCTCTCCTGCTGCAGGCCCTCTCATGCACCAGGCCGGAATGTCCTCAGGAAACGGGTTACCTCTCTCCCGGGGGTGCGTCTGGATTCCCGTTTGCAGCTCCAGCCAGGATGTTTTGCAACGAGTTTGGAGAAAGCATTCATTCCGGGAAGAATCTGGGATTGGAATGCTTCCTGCCAGCAGGGGTGTGGGTGAGAGGGTGCAGGGCTGCCTGCTGGGCTGGGGCTGGCCGAGGTTGGGGGTGAGATGGGCAGGGGATGGTGCTGGCTGTGTGGCTGGCCCAGTCCTCAGTCCTCAGGGACTTTGGTGGCCTTTGGGCTATTTTTTTTTCTGTCTGTCTGCTTGTCCACCTGGCTTAGAAAAGCTGGCTGGTTCAGGCTAGTCTCCCAAACTCTTTGCCTACTCTAAGGTACCTTGAGCCTTGTTTCATTTTATTTTTGTATGTTTTTGAATACCACCCCAAAGTGATTACTGAATGAAAAGGTATACACCTCCAACCAGTCTCCATGCTTCTGAACGTGCCCTCAGGGTCCCAGTAAATAAACTGCCCCCAGCCCCTGTTTGTTGTTTACTAACCCAGTGTTTCTGTTTGCAAAATAAGCAGCTACATGGCTGCGTTAGGGTCTCCTCCATTTCTTACTCCAGCAGAACCATTCTGTGTGCCTTGATTTGCACCCTGTTTTTTCCCACTGAACAGTGTTACCTGGAGATCCAGCCACACAGGTCACATGGAGACCTGCAGGGCCCTCCGGTAGGAGGGGCTGAGCCATAATTATTTCAGGCTTTTGAGTTTTAAAACCCAGATGCCTACAAACAGTGAGCTGATTCTCCAGCTGGGATTTAAAAATTGTTTTCCAGGACCCCAACCAAAGATGGGCGAGTCTTCCCTTCCCTGTACAGCCCAGCTAAGGCTATGGTCTCCTGCGTCCTCTCTCCTTCCCAGGTGGGCGGTGTTACCGTTCACGCTTTGCAAGGGAGGAATCTAAGGAACTGAGAAATCAAGTAATGTACCCAAAGGGATAACTAGTAAGTGATGAAGTCTGGGATTTGAACCCTGAGCAGTCTGGGTCTAGAATTCTTCCTCTTGGTGATGTCACACTGCTGGGGAAGATAGAATTCCCTGATCCCACATCTTCAAGAACCAGATGGAGCCCAGAGAAGGGTGGGGACTTGGTCAAGGTCACACAGCTATGCACCATCGGCTCCTGGAGGGGAAGCATCCCTTGGTCACTACGGGGTAACTGATGCTCCCCCACATGTCCGTGGGGGGCTCCCCGGTAGGACTTCTCTCCTCTGCAGTCTTAGGCTTCAAGTTCTTGGTGGCTCCTCTGCCCACTTACCAGGCGTAATGTCAGTCTCACAGAAGTTCGCCACTAAACAGCAGAGTCATTGCACAGATGGACAGAGGGAGGCAGGAGGGAGAAGGGGAAAGGTCACACAGTCCAACCGCAGCAGAACTGGGGTGGATTCCAGGTCCCAGGACTGGTAGTCTGGGCCTCTGTCCAGGCCCCAGCTTGCCCCCACCCAGCAGCCCCTGACCTGGCAGTGTCTATGTGCCTCCCCTCCCAAGCTTCCTCTTGGCTTCCTCCAGGAAGACCATTTCTTGCTTCTCTCAGTCCTCATCCACGTGTCAGGAGACCCCATTTCCATTAGTGTTCACTGGCGGTGGCGGCCTCCGCTAGCAAAGGGGCTTGTGCATGAAATCTGGGCAAAGCTGGCAGCTGAAGTGACATCCTAGTCAGTGTAAAACACAAGGGGTAACTGTGCATGTATGTATTTTATCTCAGTGTGCATGCGTGTACTGCGTGTCTATATGCATACGGTGCATACATGCGTGTGCACGCACATCTGCACACATGTATATGTGCATGCATGTGTATACATGTGTATCGCATATATGTATCAATATATATGCATGCATGGATCGTGTATAGTGCATATATGTGCGTGCATTTGTATATTGTGCCTGTGTGCATGCATATCTGTACATATGTCCATGCGTGTGCATGCATTTGTGCATGTGCATGTGTATTGCGCATAGTGCATGTGTGTGGGCATGTGTGTATTGTGTATATATTTGTATTGTGCATGTGTGTGTGTGCATATTCTGTATATGTTTGTGTGTATTGTGTATCTTATATATGTGCGTGCATGCGTGCATTGTACTGTGTATGCATGTATGTGCATGTGTGCACACGTGTTTACACACACACGTGTGTATGCGTGTGTGTATGGCAGTCAAGGCTCAAGCAGATAGACCTACAGCCTTCACCCCATGATAGCTTGATGTTGAGCCTTTTGTGTTCTCCAAAGAGATGCAGTTTGTAAGATCCACAGGTCCTGAGTGGCCTGGAAATTCCTTTGGCACTTAGAGGCGGGGAACAGCCTATGGCGGGCAGCCACCTCTGCTGGTGGTCTGGGTGTGGGTTCAGGCCCCAGGAAACTTAAGAGCACACCAAATTCCTGCTGGGTCACTTCTAGCAAACATGAGCTCTTAGAGGAATCACTTCCTCCTTCTGGTCTCAGCTTGCCCACCCATGAATTGGGGCTATAAGGCCTGCTTTGTTTTACTCTCAGGGCATTATGAGAAGATGAAACTGTACCAAGTTCTTGGAAACTGTGCCAAGAACTGTACCAAGTTCTTCCCAATTCTGTGATTTCCAAGTTTTGCAGGCACAAGAAATCTCACTACAGTGTTGTCCTATATATGTAGACGTATACTTGCATATGAATTCAAGCCTGAATTTAACTTTGCATAGAAGTGTTTGGAGGCTAGGGTCAAGTACTTGAGTGTGTAGGTGCTTGTGTGTGTTGATTAGGATTTCCTTACCTAACTTTGCGTACCCTCTGCATAGGATTTGGTGAGTGAGCTTGGCTTTGAATCCTGGCTGGCTTGGCTTGAATAAGCCAGATAACCTGAGTGGGCTTCAGTTTCTTCATCTGTGAAATGGGTTTGTGAGAGTGGCCACTTACAGGGTCTCGTGGAGTTTTGGTGGACTAAGCTCAGAATGCTCTTGACACAATGGGAAACTCACAGACCATAGTAATAGTTTTTAGTTCAACAAGAACTGGAGGAGAAAGAGTATGAATGCCATCACCTCTAAGGCGAATTATTATAGAAAAGAGGCTCGTATCCTCCAGCTCCCGCTCTCTGATCCTTTGCCTTGTCCAAAAGCCTGGATCTGATGGTCGTAACTATTTGATTCTTGGGGTATGTTTTTCTTTTGAGCGAGAGAGTGCTGGAAGCACTCTGGGAGAAAGAAGTTTTTGGATAGAGCCACAGAGGCCCTTGCTTTCCTTTCCTGGATGTTACCTTTGTTGCAGAGGAGAAGCCCCATGGCTGGGATCAGAGATCCACACACACGTCTTGCAGAATGTTCCTCTGTCTCTGGTTGCTCTTGAAAACTGCGGTGCTCCACACTCACCAGGAGGGGTTCTATCCTCAACTGAGTTTAGAAAACATTGCTAACAGACCCCCTGGGCGTCAGCATGCTTACTTGTATTATAAAGATGCTGTAAAACGTGCAGTAAACAAGTAATTTCAATTTAGTTTAACCTGGCATTTCCCAAATGCACTTTTTTTTTTGCATAATCCTTGCTATAAATCTCTGTGGAATGCACCCTGACAAGCACAGATTCACAGAGTCAATAGTATGGAAATCCACAAAACCATGTGGCTCTGGGTCACCCTTCCAGTCAGGCAAATGATATGTCATAAAGCAGTGCTTCTCATATGTCAGTGAGCACACATGTCATCTGGGAGCTTGGGAAAAAGGCAGATTCCAAGTGGCAGGTCTGGATGGGTCCCAAGGTTCTGCATTTGTAACAAGCTCGCAGGTGATGCCCCTGCCGCTGGGCCGGACCACACTTTGGTAAGATTACAAAGAGGCCTCTGCTACCATGGAATTTCGCCTGTGTCCATCCTTTCAACGGTATCTGGAAACTGGAGGCTGCCAAAGAAGGCCCCAAATCAGGCCATTAGACGCAATCACCAGGGACATGACCTTTCTCTGCTGGACAAGCCGTCCTATGAGGGGGAGCCTAGGCTGCGTTAGCAGCTGCAGGGAATGCAAGGACCAAGGTTTTGAGGGTAGAAAAGTCCTTCGGAGCTATGAAATCTTGGCTGAGTCTGAAAAGACGGCAATCGAGTCACACTCCTGCCATCTCTCCTGTCTGGGCAAATAAGGCTGGGATTGTTAGTGTTTTAATTAATTTATTTATTAATTTTTAAAGAGACATTTCCCCTTTCTTTTCTTGGGTCTGGAGTCATTAAACAGGGATTAGCTGGATAAATAGAGGAAGTGATTTTTAAACTGTTTGCAAACTTAATGTGAAGAGCCCAGCCTTGCAAATTATCACGTCTAATCAGAGGCCCTTGCTTCACTGCTCCAGTAATTGTACTGGTATTAGTCAAATTCTTGTTGTCTCCTCATTAGCCGTGAAAAGGAGACTCAAGATGTACTTCATTAGAGTGTCCTGGAAATATATTGCTAATGTGGAGATGGAGGCAGAGGGAGGGGGGAGGTGGGGGGAGGGGTGTGGGGCGGAGCAGGAGTGTGTGGGTCCACACCTGATATCGGGCAGGTCTCAGCTCTCAGTCCCGTCTCTCGCCTGCTTTGGGTTCAGTTCCTCTCTGGGCAGCAAGGAGGGTGGGCCAGCTGAGCTCCGAGAGCCCTTTCTGTGCTACACTCTTGAGTTTATGGTTCTAAGTTTTGAGGCTTTGGAGGATGGTCAATACTGGATGCTCTTTCAAATCCGGAAACTTAGGCTTTGTCGGGAGCTTAACCAAGGGTGAAGAGAGCTTCGGGTGGGCCAGGCTGGCCTATGCTTCCTCCCTTTACTCTAAGGCAAACCGGCTAAGTGCTCAAATGTCAGCCAGACACCTGCAGCTTCCCTCGATATTGTCTGATAGGAGTCGTAATCAGCATTTTCTCCTCCTTCCCTCCCTCTCTCCTTTCTTCTTTCCCTCCTACCCTTCTTTCTTGCTCTGGATGCATTTTCTTCGTCCCCATCATCTTCTTCCTTTTCTTCTCCCTTTTCTCTTTGTTCTCCACTTTCTCTTCTACCGACATTTATTTATGGAGCATATAATCCTAGAGCTATTTGAATGTAAATTAGTTGAAATAAAGTAAAATGAAAAGGCCACTTCCTCATTTGCGCTAGCAACGTAAGGTATCAAATGCCCACTTGCCACACGTGGCTAGTAGCTGCCACGTTGGACGGTGCAGAAAATTCTACTGGACAGCTACGATCTAATCTCTTTCTGTTACATCTTGTGCTCATCAGCCCAGGGGTAAAGAGGATGTGGAGTTGAGAAAGTCTGGTGAGTCTTAACTCGGTGTCTGGGAGACACCTTCCACCACCACTTACCAGAGCACCTCTCCCTCCTTTCTCCCCAAGCCTTCTTGGCAGCCAACCCCAAAGCACTGTGTAGGGCAATGAAACAGGCTTGGCCTTCAAGATGTGAAACATCTGAATCTGGATTTATGCCGTATCTTGCCTGAACTACATAAGTCACTCCATGGTCTGAGCCCTCAGTTACGACAACTGTAAAATGGGGACAATAATACCGAACTTGAAAACTTGTTAGAATTAATGACATGGTGTGCACAGTACCTGCTGTGGAGCTGTGGGAAATCAAGCAATTCTTCCTTCTCCCTCCCTGCCCCCCTCTCTTCCTCCATCCTTAATGTCTGTCCCCAGCCCCTGCTCCCCTCCCTCCCCCCTCCCTCTCTCTCCTCTGTCCCACTCTTGCTGTAGCCAGGAACTCTGGGCTGTCCTTATCTTTGGCAGAAGCCCTTGGTCTCTCCAGCCTTCTGGATGCTGACCTGCCATCCTCTGTGGCTTGGAATCCAATTTCTCTACCTCTGAGAGGATAAAGGGCTGAGTCAGCTCCACAGGGAGTCACTTTCGAGGTTCCAAGGAGTCTGGGGGCCTTAGTGCCAGCACTCAGGCTGCTAATGGATTCAGAATGGATTCAGGGCTGATGACACAGCCCTGAAATGTGGCGTTTGCTGGAGGAGTCACAGTGGCTTTTTTTTTTTTTTAAATAACTTCCACACAATAGGTTTCCTTTTCATCAGGAACGGGGTTGTCTGCATTTCTGGCTTCTGGTAACTTCCTCCTTGGCCCTGAAAGACCACAGGAGGGTCAATTAGATGCCCCGGGTGCTGAGGGCTGGCAAGGGGCCACAGCGGCAGCCCTAGTCCTCTGTCCCCCTGTTCTGGGTGGTGTGGAGGGCATGAAACCGCCAGGAAAGCCCACTTCACTGGGTTCTCAGGCTCTCTGGGCATTGCAGACACAGACTTGCAGGTGCATGGAAGTTAGAGGGGGAAGAGGATGAGAACTTTGGGCAAGATGACCTGAGAAGCCCAGAGAGGTTAATTGACTTGCCAAGGGTCACAGATCAGGTCAGGTGACCCAGGCTAGACGCTTCTTCCCGGGGTCCCTTCCATACTGACCCTTAATCAATCAACCATCAGTGCCCACCCACTACTTGGGAGGCACTGTGGAGCTCCCAGCATGTGTATTTCACCGTATGAGTCTGTTTCCGAAAGAAACACATGCCCTTTTTGTGACAATTGCCTTTCCAGCCTGACTGCCAGCCCAGGGTCGCGGGAGACGATCTGGACCTCACAACCTCCATTGTGCTGCTCCTTCTCCAAGAGCCAGCTTCCTCTTCTGGAAGGTCAGGGTGCTGGTGATGCTACCATCTTGGATTTCCTGCAAGAAGGCAGAAAGGAGGCACCATGTCACTGTTCAACAGACTCCTGACCTAAAATAACCTTTTTTTTTTTTTTTTTTTTTAAGGAAGTGTTGTGGTAAGTTCTATAGGACTGATGGACTCAACCTGAGCTTCTCAAAGTGTCCCTGGACCAACAGCAACAGCATCACCTGGGAATTTGTTAAAATGCAAATTTGCAAGCCTCAACCAAAATTCTGAGGGTGGGGCCTAACAATTTGTATTTTAACAAGCACTCCAGGCAATTCTCATATCTCTTAAGTTTGAGACCCTCTGGGCTGGACTTTTCAATTTCTATGGACCCAGAGGAGGGGGAGATCATTGTGGATGGGGATGTGCGCTTATGGACCATCTCCAAAGAAGGCATTAGAAATGGACATTGGAGGGTGAGGAGTTGCTGGGTGCTGGGAGGCACTGAGGTGCTGGAACAGTGATCAGGAGCAGGAATGTTGAAGACAGATCTGCCAAAGCCTGACCTGCTCCCACCAATGCCCAACAAGACTGAAATCATGACCAGGATTCAGATTTGACCCTGACTGAATGATCACAAATGCTATCTATATTGGATAAGAGAAGTCAAGATGCCCACCCGTCATCCATCCTTTCTTTCAATTCAAAATTTATTTATTTGAATTGTTATTTGAACTTTTATTCTGTACCAAACATTCAGCTATGCCCTTGGCTTGCATACATGAGACAATCAGGGATACTAACTTGTGTTCACTGACTAATTTCAAAAGTTGTGATTTAACATCTATTTTAATGAAAACAAGTTCCCACCGAACATCACTATCTGAAATGTAAGATTAAATATTTCTGTGTGGCATGAGACAGGAACAATATTTAAATTTAAGGTTCATTCCCCTCTTTGAAGAGCTTGGAAGGCTAGGTGTAGAGGAATTAGACAAGTGTCGGAGGAACATCACCCAGGGGAGGGTTGTGAATAAGCTCCTTAATTGTTTAGCTTTCAGAGTTTCCCACCTCTCCTTCTTATTCATTTTCTGACTTAATCCTGAAAACAATACTGTGAAGTCTGAGGAAATTCGGACTCAGAATTTAAATGACTTGCCCCCAAGTTACAAAGGAAATAAGCCACAGAACCGTGAGGAAATGGAATCTTCAGATTCTCCCAAGCCCAGAACTCACAATGCGGACTTCTATTCATAATAGTAGATCAGGCACTGTGTTACCTGAGTCTTGTTTTGGGGAAGGTGGGACCCTTCCAGGATGTCCAGGTGACCCATGCCACCCCGTGTGTAGGAGCAAGATTGAGCTGCATTTTACCCAGAAAGATACTCAGGAAACCCATGAGCCATTTGCCAAGAAAGGGCACCCATTTTCCAGCACATGCCATTCCCCAGAGTCACTGGTCTCACCACCAGGCATGGCTACCTGAGATCAGGAGGAGAAACCCGTAGCCTCCTAACACCCGGTGGTTCCCAAGAATTTAACACCTGACCCATGCCAAGAGGTCACTGTGGGGAAAAAAAAATTGAAACACGCACTGGTAGTAAAATCATGGCTCTTTGAATTATATTAAAACACTTCAGCAACCTTTCATATAGAATTAATTAACATAAACCCCAGCATCCTCATCGCTATAGAGCCCTAAAGGGGTTGCCAGAATTTAATTAGACTTAACCTTTTTTTTCCTACACCAGTACCACTTTATAATAACTGCAAATCATTATTAATTCCTTTGGTGTTCACTGTAATAACATTAATCATGATGAACTTCTTTCTGTAGTAATGTGTATGTAATATGTAATTCCATAGCAATTTAGTATTAGTTAAGGCTAAATTGAAATTAATTTCACAAAAGATACTATTTGTTATTGGATCCTGTATATTCCTAAAATAATATTTTAGCACAATTTATATTGAGGTGGCCAGATCAGGAGACATTTGGCCAACTGCTAAAAGTTCAGAGACAGAACTATTTGCTGCTGATTACTGGAGCGTACTTGATTGCTGATGTCTCGCATCCCAAGGTACTTGGAAATAACAAATCAGAAAATGGGTAAGCTGTGATGAGATGGCCCTTTGAAATTTAGTACCTTATCAATCTGAAGGCATCATGTGGGACAAAAATGTATCTTGGAGTGCTTTCCAGAACTAAGCCTGTGATTTATTATCTCAGATCTCAAGATTTAAGCCATGTTCTTGGTTCTACCTGGTTCAGTCTTCTCCTCCGTAAAATGGTTACATCATCCCCTTACAGCGGTCTTCAGGGATTGCAAGGATGTGATAAATCTGAGTGATTTGGAAAATTGCAATGCTCCAGAACGAGCGTGTGTGGTGCTAGGGAGAAAAATAATGGTCTGTGTGCGCTTCAGTTTGTTTAATTTCATTCATTTTTGTGATAGAATATTTGGAAGTGGAGATGCTGAGAAGGAAAAAGAAGGGCTTTTTAAATTTTTATTTTTCATGAAAAAGAAACTTTATTTTTTCACTTTTGATTTTGATATAAAATTCGGACTTAACTGAACATTTGCAAGACTAGTACAAAGAATTCCCAAATACTCTTCACCCCAATTCCCCAGAATGTCAACATCTTACTTGCTTGATCCCTTGTGTTATATCCTGGCATTTTGTTTTTCAGTTGTTACAGACAAAAGCCCCTTTACTGCTAGATACTAAAAATGTACTTTTCCTAAAAACAACATTTCTGTAAATACTCATGGTTTAAGGACCCAAATCAAAAGTTAGTGCTTATTCAGCACTAAGGAAGGCCTTTTTCAGATACCAGCTCTACTTGTCACTCATTTTTAGGCATAATCTTGTTCGAAACTTTGCCCTCTGCTGGGCCTATCCAGACCCTCTTATGTTGACAAGCCTCTGGGGACTTTTCTCTGTTCATTCATCGATTCATTTCACTGGGCGGGAGTGGAAGACACAAAGATGAATAAGACATAATTCTGCTTTCAGGAAGCTGGCGGTCTAGGAGACATAACTACAAATGGATATTTAAAATATATTCTAATGAGGGCAGTAGATACATGCTCAGATCACAAGTGATATTATCAATAAAAATAAGTAGCGGCATATAAGGTCTAGGGCTTTCCTGGTGGCTCAGCTGTCAAGAATCCTCCTGCCAATGAAGGAGAGGCAGGTTTGATCCCTGGGTCAAGAAGATCCACTGGAGAAGGAAATGGCAACCCAGTCCTGTATTCTTGCCTGGGAAATCCCATGGACACGAGCCTGGCCAGCTACTGTCCATGGGCTCTTGAAAAGTTGGGCAAAACTGAAAGTGAAGAGAAACTAAAAAGCCTCTTGATGAAAATGAGAGAGGAGAGTGAAAAAGTTGGCTTCAAAACTCAACATTCAGAAAATGAAGATCATGGAATCCGGTCCCATCACTTCATGGGAAATAGATGGGGAAACAGTGGAAACAGTGTCAGACTTTATTTTTTGGGCTCCAAAATCACTGCAGATGGTGATCGCAGCCATAAAATTAAAAGATGCTTACTCCTTGGAAGGAAAGTTATGACCAACCTAGATAGCATATTCAAAAGCAGAGACATTATTTTGCCAACAAAGGTCCCGTCTAGTCAAGGCTGTGGTTTTTCCAGTTGTCATGTATGGATGTGAGAGTTGGACTGTGAAGAAAGCTGAGTGCTGAAGAATTGATGCTTTTGAACTGTGGTGTTGGAGAAGACTCTTGAGAGTCCCTTGGATTGCAAGGAGATCCAATCAGTCCATTCTAAAGGAGGTCAGCCCTGGGATTTCTTTGGAAGGAATGATGCTAAAGCTGAAACTCCAGTACTTTGGCCACCTCATGCAAAGAGTTGACTCATTGGAAAAGACTCTGATGTTGGGAGGGATTGGGGGCAGGAGGAGAAGGGGACGACAGAGGATGAGATGGCTGGATGGCATCACTGATTCGATGGATGTGAGTCTGAGTGAACTCCAGGAGTTGGTGATGGACAGGGAGGCCTGGCGTGCTGTGATTCATGGGGTCGCAAAGAGTCAGACACGACTGAGTGACTCAACTGAACTGAACTGAGCAAACAACAACAACAACCAAATATAAGGCCTAAGCCCTGGTCAGTCAACATGGGGGCTGGCAGGTGGGCATCCAGGTGGCATCCAGGTGTGCAGTAGATGGACACTGATTGTGCTCAGGGCATGACGGTATCCCAGAAGAGAGTTCTCTAGGCTGGTGGACAGGGATGGGACATTCAGGGAACCTCCCTAGGCAAGGAGAGAGTCTTGGAGGAAATTGGGCTTTGGCTGAGTGGGGAACAGTAGAGGAGTATTTCAGAGACAGGAGGCTCCTTGAGGTGTATGAGGCAGTAACTAAGAGCAGTTGTGGTTGAGAAGGACACAGTCTCCTAAGAATGAGGGGGCAGACCTACTGGACCAAAGCATAGGACCCTCGTGGAGAGCTTTGTAAGCTGCCTGGAGAAACTTGGATTTCAAAGGCTGAGAGCGGGAGCTGGGAGTGATGCAGTGGGCAGAAGCGTTGCTTTTGCTTTGTTTTGAGCATTAAAAAAATGACCTCAGGGCTATGGTAAAAGTGATATATGCCACATAAAAATTAAGCAGACATGTCTGGAAATAGATCCCACAAACAAAAGACACATGATAAATGTTGGAAGAAAAGATTTACAGGATGTTTTACGAAAAATTAATAGCCTTTATCTAAAAGGAGCTTTTTACAAGTGGATAAGAAAAAGACAAATAACATGATAGATAAATGAACAAGAAAAGGCCACAAATAACCAATAACATAGGAAAAAAAAAAAAAAGGCTTTCCTAACAAAGAATCCAGGAGATGAAAATGAAAATAATGAAAGGCCAATTTTTACAGCAAATTGACACACATTGAAAGTATCCAATACTGGAGAGGGAAAATGGGCACTCTCATAACTGGTGGGAATGTAATCAGGGCATAATCTTTTAACTATTAAGGTTTAAAATATGCATATTATTTTGATCAGAGCCCCCAGTTTGGGAAAAGGAGGCTACAGAAAAATGATGTGAGAAGGTGGGGTGAGACATACAAAAAAATCTTAAATGTTCATATATAAGGAAATGTTTGAATAAATTAATGTATATCCATGTTATAGGATATTAATCACTGACTTGAAGGGATATCCTTGATAATTATTATGTGACTACAACAGAAAGTACACTATCAATTCATTGATGTTTAAAAAAATTAATAATACATGCTCATTGTAAAGAATTCAAGAAATTAAGAAAACTACTTAAGGAAAAAATAAATAACCCCCACCAAAGGTAACCCCTAGAAATCAAGAGATATCTTGATAGCAGTCTACATAGAAATAAAAAGGTGGAATCATATACCACACAAGCTTATTTTTAATAGAAGTATTACATTTAATTTTATTTTAGTTTAAAAGAAAAAAAGAATCTAAAGTGAAATGGAAGGAATTGCTCCATTTAGACAAATATTTCTTCAGCATAAGAGATACTATTTTCTAACAGATCTCCTCTGAGGGATTATAAAAGCATTAGGAGGTGGGAGTCAGTTTAGAAATGACATCTTTTAAATTTACACAGTATTGATTGATTTCCTGCTGAAAGGGGTGAAGGGATGTGCACTCTCCCACTTTCCTTACCTCCTTTTTCTCACTGCCTGATATTGTTAGTTCTATGGAGAAGGAAATGGCAACCCATTCCAGTTTTTTTCCCTGGAGAATCCCAGGGATGGGGGAGCCTGGTGGGCTGCCGTCTATGGGGTTACATAGAGTCGAACATGACTGAAGTGACTTAGCATTACTTTTAAACAAAAGATTTTAAGCTTTACAACATTTTTATTCTATTCTGTAGGCATAATTATACCAGTTTTTAAGTCTCAGAAATAAATTTAATGAACTCTGTATGTAAAACCATAGCTTCTCCATATCTAAGTTCTTTATGTAGATATACCTCTTAGTTAATTTGTATATGAGAATTTGGTTCTACATCATATAACAACCACAAAACAACAACAAAAAATGATGGCTTAAAAAAATGAAAGTTTACTTTTTTTTAATATATATAAAATAAACCTGAAGCAGCAGTCCAGAGAAGATTTGGCAGATCCACAAATTTATTAGGCAGCCAAGTTCTTTCTAGATGATTTCTCTATCATCGTTAGGTTTAGTCTTTGTCCTCATGGTTTAAGATGGCTGCCAGGACTTCACCCATCTCATTGCTCTTTTAGGCAGCAGGGTGGATGAAGGCAGAACATAGATGTCTTCCTTCCCTTTAATTAGACTTCCTGAAAGTTGCACACATCACATTTGATTATATGTTATTGGTTCAACTTTGTGACTTGATCATAACTGGCAGCAAGGAAGGCTAGGGGACGTAGTCTTGTAGGTGGGTGAAATGTCTTCAGGGAAATAGCAAGATTCTTATGACCAAAGATGGTGGAGAAGTAGATATTAGGAGCTAATAATAAGTCTCCACCACTGGGTTTCTACCACTACTGGCTAGATTTCAAAATCAAATAGCTTTTCAACAAGGAATCAAGAGTTCTGAAATTCTTTCATTTCTTTGCTAGTTGGAAATATCTTCCTGTGCTCCTAATTCTTGAATGACATCTTGGCTGGATGTAATACTCTTGGCTTATATTTTCTTTACATCAGAATTTTGAATATATTCCTCCATTTTCTTCTGGAATTATGTATTGTTACGAAAGATTCTGAGGTCAGTCTGTCTTATTATAGCTTACTGATGACTCAGATTTTTTTCTACCTGGATGTGTGAAACATTCTTTCTTTGTCCTTAAAGTTCAACAGATTGCCAGGGTCTGTCTGGATGTCGATGTTTTGGTAACATTTCCCTGCCTCCCACAGAAAAGTCCTTGGGAACAGTGTGCTTTTTAATCAGCAATTCCATAATTTCTCTTTTAGGAATTTTTTATTTGCATTATTACATTTTTATTTCATTTATGATGCTTTCCATTAAGAAAGCATCGGTTATTCTAACACAAATTTGTTCTCTAAGTCCGCTAAAATCTCATTATATTCTTTGATCTACTTGTATTTTTCCTGAGCATTCACTGTATCATCTCAAGCAGAAACGTGGCACGGCGTGGCAAGGGCTATGGCTGCAGGGCTCCAGGGCCCCCACTCACATCACTGACTAAGACACGGAAGCTCCCTGGAGTTGCACTGCTTGGCAGCACATCTACACCTCTTTACTTAATATCAGGAATTAATTTTCCTCTGCATTTATTCTGTTCTTCATTTTATGATTTATTTATTAGTTCTGTAATTGCATTATGATGGTTCTTCTTTTGTTTCATTGGCTCTGTAATTCCCTTCTCTGTGGTTCTAGAGCTCTTAAAAACAGTTTGACAGCAATATGATGGACATTCAACAAGCTGTAAATATTTAAAGTGGCAGTTTGGTAAGTTTGGGCATATGAATTCACCATAAGAGCATTAACAGAAATCACCATAGTGAATATACTCTCCACCCCCAAACTTTCCTTGCACCCCTTGGTGTTCTTTTTATCTCCTTGAATTATTAACTGTACTTCTTTATTTAGTTATTTTAGTCTTGCTTTTAGGATATGTGATACACATCTTCAACTTTCCACAGTCCACCATTAGTTGATATTTTATCACTTCATGGATGGTGTAAGAATCTTAAAACAATATACTCTTTCTCCTCTCCAGGAGTTGGAGCTATTGTTCCTCTACAGTTTACTTCTATATGTGTTATATTGCCTTAGATGCATTGTGGTTAGAATTGTTTTAAATGACCTATGGACTTATAAATAGATTTAAATAATAAGAAAACACCTTTTATGGTTATTCACATAGTGATCCTTTCCAGCACTCTTTATTTCTTTGTTGTGTAGATTTCCATTTCCTTATGGTATCATTTCTTTTCGGATTGAATGCTTTCCTTTCCCATATTTTGTGTGATTAGTTGTGATGAATCCATTCAGCTTTTACTTGTCTGAAAAAACATTTCCTTTGCCTTCCTTTTGGAAGACTAGTTTTGCTGGGTATGGCGTTGCAGGCTGGCAGGGTTTTTCTTTCAGTACTTTAAGACACGTGCACAACAATGTTGGTGGCTGCACTGTGTACAGAAGCCAGGACATGGAAGCAGTCTAGCTATCCATCGACAAATGCATGGATAAAGATGTGGTACATATACACAATGGAATATCAGTCAGCCATAAACAGGAATAAAATTGGGTTATTTGTGAGATGTGGATGGACTGAAAGTCTGTCATTCAGAGTGATGTAAGTCAGAAAGGAAAACAAGTGTCATATTAACATATCAAAACATATATACGGAATGTAGGCAAATGGTGCTGATGAACATTTTTGCAGGGCAGGGATAGTGATGCAAATGCAGAGAATGGACTTGTAGACATGGCAGAGGAAGGAGAGGGCAGGGCAAATGGAGACTGGCATTGGCACATATGCACTACCACGTGTAAAGCAGGTAGCCGGTGGGAAGCTGCTGTGTAGTACATGGGCTCAGCTTGGTGCTCTGTGATGACCTAGAGAGGTGGGATCAGGGAGGGTGGGGGAAGATCAAGTGTATACATACGGCTGATTCACGCTGTTGTACAGCAGAAGCTAACACAACATTGTAAAGCAATTAATTATATATTCTGATTTTAAAAAAATAAAGATATTGCTCCTTGTCTTTTGTTTCCCATTGGTTCTGATAAGAAATATGTTGTTATCTGTATTTCTCTAAACATGATGCGTCTTTGTCCTGCCTCTGGCTGCTTTTAGAATTCCTCATTATCACCAATTTAAAGCAATCTTTTGATTGTATGGCTTGGTGTATTGTTCTTCATGTTTTTGGTGCTTAGGCTTTGTTGAACTTCTTGGGTCTTTGTGTTTACAGGTTTTATCAAATTTGGAAAAGTTCCAACCATTATTTCTTTCAGATATTGTCCTGCTATTTCCTTATGACTCCAGTTACACATCTATTTAGGTTACTTGAGATTGTCCCACACTTGAGTTCAGTTCAGTTCAGTCGCTCAGTTTTGTCCGACTCTTTGCAACCCCATGAATTGTAGCACGCCAGGCCTCCCTGTCCATCATCAACTCCCCGGAATCTACTCAGATTCATGTCCATCGAGTTGGTGATGCCATCCAGCCATCTCATCCTCTGTCGTCCCCTTCTCCTCCTGCCCCCAATCCCTCCCAGCATCAGTCTTTTCCAGTGAGTCAACTCTTCGCATGAGGTGGCCAAAGTACTGGAGTTTCAGCTTCAGCATCAGTCCTTCCAATGAACACCCAAGACTGATTTCTTTTAGGATGGACTGGTTGGATCTCCTTGCAGTCCAAGGGACTCTCACGGGTCTTCTCCAACACCACAGTTCAAAAACATCAATTCTTCAGCGCTCAGCTTTCTTCACAGTCCAACTCTCACATCCATACATGACCGCACTTAGGCAGACTTTAATCTTTAAATTTTATTTCTTTATATTTAATTTTAGATAGTTTCTATTGCTTTATTCAAAGCTTATGAATATTATTTTTCTATGATGGTTTATTGACTGTTTATCTCATCTAGTTTACTTTTCATTTTAGACATTGCAGTTTTCATCTCTAGGATTTTGATTTTGGTCTTTATATCATCAGTCTCCATATCTCTTTCCCTCAGTTTCTTGAACATATGAAATACAGGAATAAGTACTGTTTTAATGTTGTTGTGTACTGATTATGTTAACTGTGTCATTTCTGGGTCAGTTTGGATCGATCATATTTTCTCATTATGGATTAGCTTTTTCTGCTTCTCTTATAATCTGTTATTGCATGTCAGTGATATTGAATTTTATCTTATTAGGTGCTGGATAGTTTTCTATTCCTTATATATTGTGTATTTTACATTTCTATATATATATATGGATATATATTCTTATTTAATATATGAATATGATACTTGTATATATATACACATATACATACGGGCTTCCCAGGTGGCATGGTGGTAAAGAATCTGTCTGCCAGTTCTGGGTCAGGACGATCCCCTGGAGGAGGGCATAGCAGCTCACTGCAGTATTCTTGCCTGGAGAATCCCATGGACAGAGGAGCCTGGTAGGCTAATGTCCATAGGTTCGCAAAGAGTTGGACACGACTGGAGCAACTTGGCCATACATTCATGCTTACATACATACATATATATGTATATATATTTTGTATGTAGTTTGCACGTATATATATATATATATATATATACTGAGCTTTGTTCTAGGATGTGCTTACATTCCTTAAAAGCTTAATCTTTTCATGTTTGCTGTTAAGCTTTGCTAATTCTGACCGGAGCAACATTTAGTGTTGGGCCAGCTTTGCTCCACTTCCTGGAAAAAGGTTAAGCGCTCTGTCTCTTGCCTGTGGATTCTGTCTGTTCCTGTGGGGACAGGAACCCTTCCTATCCTGCGTGATCACCTGCACATTTGATGCTTAGAAGCCACAGGCCATATGCTGAGACAATTGTAAGACGTATCTCTTTTGTTTCCCATCTCTAAAGGATTACCATTCTTTGTGGCCTGTCCTTGTCTTGAGAACTGTTGTTTCAAATATTTTGTCCCTGTTCTTGCTTGTTTCAGATGATGAGGCAAATTTAGTGCCCATCTCTTCATTTTGGCTGCAAGTGAAAGTTTTTCTGTTTCATCATCTGTGCTTTATCTTCCTATTTTGGTACATTCATTTATTTACTTAACGTTTATTATAATGGAGACAAGTTCTTCTATTATTTGTTTTTTTTTTTCCCCAGACTGGATTCTTTACCTGCTTCTTCCTTTCCCTTTTCTTTTTCCCTGAACAATGTTTGCATGGTTGCCATACTGATTATTTTAATCTTGTTTATACTTAACATAGAGACTGCTGTTCAGTTCTTGACTACGAAATTTTGAGTGGATTTGCTTAATGTTCCCACTTAAACTGAAACATATTTCGTTTTCTCTCTGAACTGCACATTAAGGTTTAGTTGTTTTTATTGTATAGAGCCTTCTGTAGTTGAGAAAGCAAGGGAAGAGGACAGATTTAAGGAAGAAAAATCTTTCAGTTTTAACCACACACAGGGTCATCTGATTTTCAGAAAATATTCAGAGAACTAGGTTATAAACACCGTGAAGTCAGAGATTTGCCGGGGAGGGGCCAGTTTTGTTCAGTGTTGTATTCATAGCCCCTAGAATGGTGCTTGCAATAGTAGATTCTCAGTAACTAAGATTTGAAGGAGTAATTGATTCTGTTTATTGACTCCTTGTTATCTTTTGGGGGGCTTCCCTTGTAGCTAAGTTGGTAAAGAATCTGCCTGTAGTGCAGGAGACCTGGGTTTGATTCCTGGGTTGGGAAGATCTCCTGGAGAAGGAAATGGCAATCCACTCCAGTATTCTTGCTTGGAGAACTCCCATGGACAGAGGAGCCTGGAGGGTTACAGTCCATGGAGTTGCAAGAGTTGGACACGACTTAGCGAATAAAGATTTTTTATGCAGACCATTCTTGAAGTCTTTACTTAATTTATTACAATATTGCTTCTGTTTTTTTGTTTGTTTGTTGTTTCAGGTATTTGGCCACGAGGCACATGAGATCATAGCTCTTTGACCGGGGATCAGACCCTCATCCCCAGCACTTGGAAGGCAAAGTCTTAACCACTAGACTTCCAGAGAAGTCCCTCAACTCCTTGTTCTATTCCAGCTACTCCCCTCCAGAAGGGCCCAACTTTCTAGATCAGTCAGGTAGGTAAAGAATCTAGGTATCAGACTGATACAAGTGCTCAACAACCAAACTGACTGACAAGCATCACTTGGGCCAAAGTTCTTTCAGGCAACAGTGCCCATCAATAGAATGGGTAGGACCATGCACACATGTGGTCACGTGACATAATTTAGGCTGGTTCCACCCCAAGCCAGTTGGAGAAATCATGCTGTCTTGAGGGCAAAGACCTCATTTAAACTGACATAGCTCTCAAATGTTCCCCCTTTTTCCCTAGCACAGACCCTGGGGCCTCTTTGTCCCTAGCATAGACCTCTCCCAAGCTCCTACCGTGGAACTTAATTAGATCATGTGTTGGTCCACATCCAAATTCCAATAACCGCACTTATTAATACACATTGCTTTTCTCTTTCTATTACTCCCTTCTAAGACAGAGAGGGGCTCATGAACAGACCAGCCTCTGTGGGAACCCGTGCTTCATTTGGGCAAGCTCCAGCAGGTTCTCAGCTCGCCTCGCTCTTGAGATGGCGAGGATATAAGCAGTCTGCAGCAATTCCACGCCTTGCTTCGTCTGTACTTCCTCAAGGTCCTAGTGACCTGTATATTTTCCACTGAGTTCACGACTTCAGACAGTCTGTGTTTATTAACCATTGTGATATATTACCCCTTCAGTAGAATTCATTTCCTTTTGATCACTATTGCCCACTCATCAACGTTTCTATGCACCATAAATATCACAGAGCCTCTTGACTGCAGAGTGGCGTTTGCGCCAATGTGTTAGAGCCCTTCAACCTCTTTCTGGGAGCTGGGGCTCAGGATGGTCCTCAACATCATTGCCCAGTCTCAGCCGTGGTTTCTGGGATCCCCAGAGATGTGCTGCCTCATGGGAATGAGGAAGAAGGAAGAACAGGCATTGTGAGGTCCTGAGAGACTCCTAGCTAATAAGAGAGATGCAACCTACACTGACTTTTTGGCGGTGTCTGCCAAAAGTTATGATGGGGTAAGATAATTGGCCAGAGGAGCCTCACAGTGCAAAGGTGCACAGCCGTTGGCGGGTCTCTAATGTGATGTATCTGGTCAGAGGGCTGTGAGTTCCAAGCTTGCCAATATCTGAAACGGAGAGGAACGACAGGATGCTCACAGAAGGGCAGTAAAAATGGTCGCGCCTCCATAGAGACTGATTTATGGCCAAGGCTTTGGGGGCTACATCCATTTTTCTCTGGCCCCACAGAGCAAGGGAGTGAAGGGGATGCTGGTGGGATTCTTTGTAAAGCTGAGCACAGGGGACTGGTGGGAATGGAGGTGGACTTTAAAGCGAGGGAAAAGTACTGAGAAGAAATCTGGAGAAAAGGAGGGGAAAATGTAGAGAAGGAGAGGAAGAACTTTGGGGATGGACTATTAATACAGAGACTCCTATGCACCTGCAGGGGCCCTAGGATTAGAGGGGCAGCTGGGGAAAGATTGAGGTTACCAGGGTCAGTGGTATCATCAAAATCCATCTCATCTCTCTGTCAAGGTCAGACCTGGAGCTCTTCCCCACCTACTTGCCCGCCCCCCAAATTAGTTGCTCAGTCATGTCCAACTCTTTGCAGCTCTTTGTAGTCCACCATGCTCCTCCATTCATGGAATTTTCCAGGCAAGAATATTGGAGTGGGTAGCCATTTCCTTCTTCAGGAGATGTTCCTGGCCCAGGGATTGAACCTGGGTCTCCTGCATTGGCAGGCAGATTCTTTACCGTCTGAGTCTCCTGGGAAGCCCACTCTTCCCAAATCACCTTTCCAGTTCTCCATCCTGGGGACCTCTGTGTCTCTCTTCACCTCCTGGAAACACAGTTGGAGGGATACACTGCCTCTCCCAGGCTGGGGGCTGCCTGGGACTCCAGCATCCAGCACAGGGCTTGGCATAGAGCTAGGTGCTCTAGGAAGACTGTGAAACCAAATCCCCAAATTGGGGCTAGAGAGAGCGGGTGTAGCATAGTTTAGAGATGGTTCAGCGTGCCTCAGTGCCTCCTTTTATTCCCATCCAGGGAGGCCTCTGGCTGTGGAAACCTCTTTATGTTGCATTTAATAGAAGCAATAGGCTGCTGGGAAACGTTGCTCTGAGACCCGGACTGAGACTTAGAGAAGTATGAGGTTGAACTGTTGGAGAGGTGTCTCCAATTCCACTTCCAAAATTACAGTGTAAAGCTCTTCAAAGAAGAGATGAAATAAGGATAATCATAATAGTCATGGTGAGGTCCTACATTTCTGTACCACTTACAGGTCACAGAAAGCTTTCACATCCATTAACCATTTGCCCTCCTAACATCCTCGCCTATCTCAGTGGGTTGTCAGGAAAATCAAAGGTTTCCCCAGGAACTGAGATTACAGGCATGCCCCACTTTAAGCAAATCCTGCTGTGAGCATTTAGGTGAAGAAAGCCAGCTTCGTAGAGGAATTTAACAGTATTATTTTAAATGGTGGGTTCCCCAGCATGCGAAGAAATAAGAGGCAATTTACTAGAAAGCGTGATTGATTGACATATATCTTGTTCTGAATGAGCCTCATGCCTTTAGCATGTAATGTGTGCTGAGCGTGGCTATTTGTGTTGGGAGATATGGGAATGAATCTGATATGGTCAATCCCAAGAGAGGAGAAATCTCTGAATCTTGGGATTCATTTTCCAACCTTTGCACACACAGGAGGGACTATCAGGAGCTATCTTACCTACCTCAGATGGCCATGGTGGTGTTAAAGGGAACCTCCTCCCCAAATGGACCAGAACTCTTCTCTGACACCTTTGATTTAGATCTGGCAAAGAGCAGCAAGCGGTTTCCCCACAGCATGGGGGAGGTTGTCGGTGGCCATGCTTGCTGTCCAGTGAAGTGAGGGGGAAAGAGCCAGACACAAGCAAGGACAAACAGGGGAGGTGGAGAAAGATCAGGTGCCATCTGGTTCTGAGGGTCCTGACCCCACTGTTCCTGCTGTGTGATTGCTCAGTCCTGCCATCTGTGATCCAATCACTTCCACCTCTTTAAAATTAAGATAGATTTAGTTTTCTTTCACTTATAATCAAAAGAATCACTCATAGAATCCTTTGCTGAAAGACATGGGCCGTATATGTCCAGGGCATTTGTTACTTGCAAAGGCAGTTAAATAGGGTGGTTGAGAGTTTGTGGCTTATGTGATAGTCGCTCAGTCGTGTCTGGCTCTTTGTGACCTATGGACTGCAGCCCACCCAGGCTCATCTGTCCATAGCATTCTTCAGGTAAGAATACTGGAGTGGGTTGCCATTTCCTTCTCCAAGGGATCTTCCTGACCCAGGGATCAAACCCAGGTCTCCTGCACTGCAGGCAGACGCTTTACAGCCTGAGCCACCAGGGAAGAATCCTTTGTTGAAAAACATCATTTGATACTTGCAAAGGCAGTTAAATATGGTGGTTTAGAGTTTGTTGCTTAAATAACTGAAATACAAAGATTCAGTTCAGTTTAGTTCAGTCTCTCAGTCGTGTCCGACTCTTTGCGACCCCATGAGTCGCAGTACGCCAGGCCTCCCTGTCCATCACCATCTCCCGGAGTTCACTCAGACTCACGTCCATCGAGTCCGTGATGCCATCCAGCCATCTCTTCCTCGGTCGTCCCCTTCTCCTCCTGCCCCCAATCCCTCGCAGCATCAGAGTCTTTTCCAGTGAGTCAGGTCTTTGCATGAGGTGGCCAAAGTACTGGAGTGTCAGCTTTAGCATCATTCCTTCCAAAGAAATCCCAGGGTTGATCTCCTTCAGAATGGACTGGCTGGATCTCCTTGCAGTCCAAGGGACTCTCCACAGTCTTCTCCAACACCACAGTTCAGATGCATCAATTCTTCAGCACTCAGCCCTCTTCACAGTCCAACTCTCATATCCATACATGACCACAAGGAAAACCATAGCCTTGACTAGACGGACCTTAGAGATACCCAAATATCAATCAGAAAGGGATCAGTTAAATAAATTTTAGTGAATGTCTGTAAGGATATATACACCAAAGGAAGTAGGATGCAGCTGCAGAAAGAAAAAAAGAAAAAGGAGCTTTCTATGCTGATACAGAAAGAGAGTCAAGCTCTTCAAAGTTGAAAACGTAAGATGCACTATGAGGTACCACCACACACCTAATAGAATGCCTAAAATAAAAATATTGACAATATTAGATGCTGGTGAGGATGCAGAGCAAAACACCTATCATGTAGGAAGGAAAAATAGAACACCTGAACTGGAACATAATTTGGCCATTTCTTACAAAGTCAAACATGCACGAACCTTATGACCCAGCTGTTCTACTCCTGTGTATTCACCCAAGAAAAATGAAAACTTATGCTCATATAGAAACTTATACACAAATGTGCAAACAGCCTTAATTGTAATAGTTACAAGTAAAAACAAGCCAAAGGTCTTCCAACAAGTGAATGGATAAGCTGTGCTGCATTCACCCAATGAAATACTGCTCAGCAAGGGAAAAGAGTGAACCATTGACTCATGCAACATGTTGGAGGCTTTATCTTGAATTAAAAAAGCCAAATTCAAAAGGCACATGCTATGGATTCCATTTGTTACTTATTATTCTTTTTAGACAACTTTTATTAAGATAAGGTTGATTTATCATTGCCAGTTGATCAAATTGCCAACATCCGTTGGGTCTTTGGAAAAGCAAGAAAGTTCCAGAAAAACATCCACTTCTGCTTTATTGACTATGCCAAAGCCTTTGACTGTGTGGATCACAACAAACTGGGAAATTCTTCAAGAGACTGGAATTCCAGACCACCTTACCTGCCTCCTGAGAAATCTCTGCTGCTGCTGCTGCTGCTAAGTTGCTTCAGTCGTGTCGGACTCTGTGTGACCCCACAGATGGCAGCCCACCAGGCCCCCATCCCTGGGATTCTCCAGGCAGGAACACTGGAGTGGGTTGCCATTTCCTTCTCCAATGCATGAAAGTGAAATCTCTATACAGATCAAAAAGCAACAGTCAGAACTGAACATGGAACAACAGACTGGTTCCTAATCGGGAAAGGAATACATCAAGGCTGTCTATTGTCACCCTGCTTATTTAACTTATGTGCAGAGTACATCATGTGAAATGCTGGGCTGGATGAAGCATCAGCTGGAATCAAGATTGCTGGGAGAAATATCAATAACCTCAGATACGCAGATGACACCATCCTTATGGCAAGTGAAGAAGAACTAAAGAACCTCTTGATGAAAGTGAAAGAGGAGAGTAAAAAAGTTGGCTTAAAGCTCAACATTCAGAAAACTAAGATCATGGCATCTGGTCCCATCACTTCATGGCAAATAGATGGGGAAACAGTGGCTGACTATTTTTGGGGGCTCCAAACTCACTGCAGATAGTGACTGCAACCATGAAGTTAAAAGACGCTTGCTCCTTGGAAGAAAAGCTATGAGCAACCTAGACAGCATGTTAAAAAGCAGAGACATCACTTTGCTGACGAAGGTCTGTTTCTCTAGTAGTTATGTATGAATGTGAGAGTTGGGCCATAAAGAAATCTGACCGCCGAAGAACTGATGCTTTTGAACTGTGGTTTTGGAGAAGACTTTTGAGAGTCTCTTGGACTGCAAGGGAATCAAACCAGTCCATCCTAAAGGAAATCAGTCCTGAATATTCATTGGAAGGACTGATGCTAAAGCTGAAGCTCCAATACTTCGGCCACCTCATGTGAGGAACCGACTCATTGGAAAAGACCCTGAGGCTGGGAAAGACTAAAGGTGGGAGGTGAAGGGGATGACAGAGAATGAGATGGTTGGATGGCATCACCAACTCAATGGACATGAATTTGGGTAAACTCCAGGAGTTGGTGATGGACAGAGAAGCCTGGTGTGCTGCAGTCCATGGGGTCTCAAAGAGTCAGACATAAGTGAGTGACTGAACTGACTGACTGACTTATAAGTTTCAGATGTACAAAATAGTGATTCACAGCACGCCAGGCCTCCCTGTCCATCACCAACTGCCAGAGTCCACCCAAACCCATGTCCATCGAGTTGGTGAGGCCATCCAGCCATCTCATCCTCTGTCGTCCCTTCTCCTCCTGCCCCCAATCCCTCCCAGCATCAGGGTCTTTTCAGATGAGTCAGCTATTCACATCAGGTGGCCAAAGTATTGGAGTTTCAGCTTCAACATCACTCTTTCCAATGAACACTCAGGACTGATCCCCCTTAGGATGGACTGGTTGGATCTCCTTGCAGTCCAAGGGACTCTCAAGAGTCTTTTCCAACACCACAGTTCAAAAGCATCAATTCTTCAGCACTCAGCTTTCTTTATAGTCCAACTCTCACATCCATATATGATCACTGGAAAAAACCATAACCTTGACTAGATGGACATTTGTGGAAAAAGTAATGTCTCTGCTTTTTAATATGCTGTCTAGGTTGGTCATAACTTTTCTTCCAAGGAGCAAGCATCTTTTAATTTCATGGCTGCAGTCACCATCTGCAGTGTGTTTGGGAGCCCCCAAAATAAAGTCAGCCACTGTTTCCCCATCTATTTGCCATGAAGTGATGGGACCAGATGCCATGATCTTAGTTTTCTGAATGTTGAGCTTTAAGTCAACTTTTTCACTCCCCTCTTTCACTTTCATCAAGAGGTTCTTTAATTCTTCACTTTTTGCCATAAAGGTGGTGTCATCTGCATATTTGAGGTTATTGATATTTCTCCCAGCAATCTTGATTCCAGCTTGTGCTTCATCCAGCCCAGCGTTTCTCATGATGTACTCTGCATAGAAGTTAAATAAGCAGGGTGACAATATACAGCCCTGACGTACTCCTTTTCCTATTTGAAACCAGTCTGTTGTTTCATGTCCAGTTCTAACTCTTGCTTCCTGACCTGCATATAGGTTTCTCAAGAGGCAGGTCAGGTGGTTTGGTATTCCCATCTCTTTCAGAATTTTCCACAGTTTATTGTGATCCACACAGTCAGAAGTGTTGGCATAGTCAATAAAGCAGAGATAAATGTTTTTCTGGAACTCTCTTGCTTTTTCTATGGTCCAGCAGATGCTGGCAATTTGATCTCTGGTTCCTCTGCCTTTTCTAAAACCAGCTTGAACATCAGGAAGTTCATGGTTCACGTATTGCTGAAGCCTGGCTTGGAGAACTTTGAGCATTACTTTACTAGCGTGTGAGATGAGTGCAATTATGTGGTAGTCTGAGCATTCTTTGGCATTGCCTTTCTTTGGGATTGCAATAAAAACTGACCTTTTCCAGTCCTGTGGCCACTGCTGAGTTTTCCAAATTTGCTGACATATTGAGTGCAGCACTTTCACAGCATCATCTTTTAGGATTTGAAATAGCTCAACTGGAATTCCATCACCTCCATTAGTTTTGTTCGTAGTGATGCTTCCTAAGGCCCATTTGACTTCACATTTCAGGATATCTGTCTCTAGATCACACCATTGTGATTATCTGGGTCGTGAATATCTTTTTTTTTTGTACAGTTCTTCTGTGTATTCTTGCCACCTCTTCTTAATATCTTCTGCTTTTGTTAGGTCCATATCATTTCTGTCTTTAATTGAGCCCATCTTTGCATGAAATGTTCCCTTGATATCTCTAATTTTCTTGAAGAGATCTCTAGTCTTTCCCATTCTGTTCTTTTCCTCTATTTCTCTGCATCGATCCCTGAGGAAGGCTTTCTTATCTCTCCTTGCTATTTTTGGAACTCTGCATTCAAATGGGATGTCTTTCCTTTTTTTCTTTTGCTTTTTGCTTCTCTAGCTTTTCACAGCTATTTATAAGGCCTCCTCAGACAACCATTTTGCTTTTTTGCATTTCTTTTTCTTGGAGATGGTCTTGATCCCTGTCTCATGTACAATGTCACGAACCTCTGTCCATAGTTCATCAGGCACTCTGTTTATCAGATCTACTCCATTAAATCTATTTCTCACTTCCACTGTATAATCAAAAGGGGTCTGATTTAGGTCACACCTGAGTGGTGTAGTGGTTTTCCCCACTTTCTTCAATTTAAGTCTGAATTTGGCAATAAGGAGTTCATGATCTGAGCCAGAGTCAGCTCCCAGTCTTGTTTTTGCTGACTGTATAGAGGTTTTCCATCTTTGGCTGCAAAGGCTACAGTCAATCTGATTTTGGTGTTGTCCATCTGGTGATGTCCATGAGGGTTAAATGTGCTAAAGTATGGGAGATCTTTCAGTGAGTACCTGCAACTTGATTGGTTTATATTCTTCTCACATATCCCCATTTTGTAGTGAAGGAAGCCAAAGCAGAGAGAGATAAAAAGGGTGGTAGGAGGTCACACATTAGTAAACACCAGAGCCTGAACTCTAACCAGGTCTGTCTTACTCCAAAGCCCACATTCTTGACCTCTGTACTCGCCTGCATCCATTTCCCACTGGGTCTGCACCTTGAAGAAGGAGGGAAGAAGGAAAGCCAGTTAGCACTCAGCACAAAAGTGCTCTTTCTTGGAATCTCTTTCTTGTATCCAGATGGCAGCCCGACTGTCACCATGTCAACAAGCAGTGGCCCTCGAATGGGCGGGTCACAGCCCTGGCCTCAGCCAAGCGCTGGGCTACAAGCACCAGTGTCCCCCAAGTGAGCCCAACAGCAGAGATAGAACAGCCGTGAAACCTGGCTCCAAAAGACATTTTAATAAGATCCATTAACTTCATATTCTGAAGAGCAATTTCTGGTTTATATCACATAAATGGCTTCCTGGTGCATCTTGAGCCAAGTGCATGTCGGGGTGATGGTGGCTCTCAGGTCTTCTGCTGAGGAAGTTGGATTTGGGCTACTTGGACTGATTCAGGCCTGTCCCCAGATTGGGATGCAGGAGGCAGGGTTGATGTCCAGAGCACAGGCAGTGCCCTTGGAGAGGCAGGGAGGGCAGGAGGGCAGGAGGGCCCAGGATGGACATGTCAGGGGCGTCCACATCACCCTGTCCCACTCTAGACTGAAGGTTCAGCTCGGACCATGGTCTGGCCTTGTGAAAATCCTTTCTTCCTGCCAGACTTTGCTTCCCACCTCTGAACCATGGCTGCCACAGACTCTATGTCTCTCCTATTTCTAACCCTCCTTGGTGTTGATATGTTTTGGAGGTTGTAGATGTGGTGAAGGGAATGGAGGGGACAGACGTTTGGAGGAGGATAAGAATGTGTCTAGTTCTGAATCAGGGACTGTTGAGTTAGAGGAAAAGAAAGGGCAAAATCAGAGAGGTTTTAAAGGTCCTGATGTTTATTCGTTCATTCAGCAATCATTGTTTGAGCCCGTTCTTTTGGAGCCTTTCCTTAGTTGCTCTGGATTCAGGGGTGCGTAATCCATGCTTCTGAAGGGGCTCAAAGTTTAATAAGGAGATAGGATACAGAGGAGAAGAGGCAAGCCTGGGGCAAGGGTTGTGGAGAGAAATGCAGCTGGAGGGAAGAAACCAGGAGGCAGATGGTTGGAAAGCTCTCCTCTCTCCAGGAAGAGGGGTCCAGATCTCCCATTCACCAGAGGGAAGGAACCGGTTGCTGAGGTACAGGTTTCAAGATGGTGGCCCATGGACCAGATTCCAGCATGGATATGTTTTATTTGGCCCTGTCAAGTACGTTAAAATGTTAATAAGCTTCCAACTATAAAAAAGAGATTTTATATAGAAACCTGTAATTCTGCTCCTAAAGACCAGCTTTCCCAGGTGACAGTGGTGGGCTGGAGTTGGCGTGAGGTTGCCCCTGAGATAATGGGCCCCTCAGCTCCCAGCATCCACCTCTCCCCCGCTGTGTCCCCTGTCTGCAGGCCCTGGTTGGTTACTTTACCTTCCTGACTTGGCTGCCGTGTGAGTTGTGACTGCTGGTCTCATGAGCCCTGTAGAGACTGGCCGGCCTGGGAGCTGGATCCATCCTGGCCAGGGGGACGGAGACCAACCATCCGTCCCCATGTCCTGGGAGCCACTTTGTGTCTCTGACCATCATAAACACAATTCCTGGCCAGGCTGGAAAGATGGGAAGCATACTTCCAGGCCCAAAGGGTCCCCCTTGATAGGTGCAGAAGCCAATTCAAATTGTTTTCCTTTTCTTACTTGCTCATCAGAAAAGTCCTCCCAGATCCTCCTTCTTATTAACAACCTGCATGTCACGCTGTGCTTAAAGTTCAGGGCGCCATAGGATATGGAGCCGTAATTAATCTCCATCCCCGAGTTCTAGAACACTTAGAGCAATTATAATTTACTGTCGGAAAACCAATTTGGGGAAGCAGCAGTGTTCTCAACCCTGATCAGGGAGCCACCAAATGCCACTTCCTGTCCACCTGCTGCCTGGTGGAGACCCAGGCCTTTGTTTAGTCTGTGCACCTCTGGGAGGTGACACCGGGTGGGGAAGGTGGGGGCGAGAGGAGTGAGTGGGCGAGGAGGGCGTGCCCCCTCACCCTCGGGGGCCCAGCCTGCAGGACACTGCCTGCGCTGCCTCTGAGTTGGTTTTGTCTCCCCGGCAGGCACCTCTTATTCTTCAACTTGCTCCAATTTCACAGCCACCTTCCAGGTCCCTTCCAGGTCCCAGCACTGTTTGGTCAAGCAGATGCCATGGCCTGTTCCCTCTCTTCTGCCCCCACCACTTTCTCAACCATTGTTCCTGCTTCCCTGGGCTGCACTCAAGCTTTCAACTCCACCAACAGAAATTCCCTTTTTCTCCCTCATTTCTTTTTTGCTCAAGGCTAGATTGTCATATCATCAAAATCACTCTCAGATGACTGGGTTCGATGGACTCACCAGGCACGTTTCCAATTATCTTTTGGGGGATAAGAGTGAAACCGCATGGCTCAAGTGGAAATGCACATTTGCACAGGTCAGGGCAGCCCCCACCAGATGCGGTGTTTATGGACCTTGCCCTGCCACCCATGCCGTCTGCAGTCAGGAGCCACGTCCCGTCCCACTTGTCCACTTGCCCCAGGACCTGGTGAGAGACCCCACACCCAACAGGCAGGTAGTGAGTGTCCACAAAGATGGTCAGTGTAACAGAAACATGCATACACACGAGTGTGTGTGCAAATAGAAATAGCCACAGGAAAACAAGCTGAAAGTGGTCTGCCTTCATTCATTCACTCACGATTTATTCAACCCATCCTGACAAGTACCAGGTCCTGTGCTTGGTCTTGGGGATATTGAAATGAAATATACCTTTGTTTCTGCTTCCGCTTAAAAGTATCCATAATAAAATATGTGATAAGAGCCCTGTCGTGGTTGTTTAGTCACTAAGCCAAGCCCACCTCTTTGTGATCCCATAGACTATAGCCTGCTAGGCTCCCTGTCCATGGGATTTCCCAGGCAAGAATTCTGGTGTGGGTTGCCATTTCCTCCTCCAGGGGATCTTCCCTACCCAGAGATCGAAATGCATCTCCTTCATTGCCAGGAAGATTCTTTACCACTGAAACACCTGGGAAGCCCAACAACAGCATGCTTGAAGCTCATTTAGGGTGTTATGGGGTCACACATGAGGGCCCCTGGCTGTCTGATGCTAGCAGGGAATTCTAGAGGAGGTGATAATCAAGTGAGGCCTGAATGGTACTGTGATTATCTCCTGCACTGCACTTGACATTTAACCATCTATGTATCTGTGTCCCCAGGGAGGTTGGGGACCCTGTCTTAGCAACCCTTGAATTCTCACCACCTAGAACAGTGCCTGGCCCATGGGATAACATATTTGGTAGATGCTCATTGAATCAGAGAGTGAATGAGCATTTTCCAGGTAAGGAAGGTGGAGAAGGGCACACAAGGTGGAAGGACCATGGATCTGTAGAAAGATGCAGGGCTGGGAGGTTAGTATAGTGCTGAGAGCGCAGAAAACAGGGTTGGAAAGAAGGGTTGGGAGAACCAGTGGAGTCAAGGGGCAGAAGCATAAAGAGCACCTTCCAGGGGTTGACCTTGGTTGGAATTCTCACCAACATCTCAGCATAGCTCACAGCCAGACACGAAGACCCCATCTCCCTCTGAGGCCTGGACTCGGGCCCCTTTCCCACGTGTGTGCTGTCTGGTCCTCACTGGGGCTTGGTGGAGGCGGCCAGTGCAGCCCAGGACTGCCTGTGGCCTGGCCAAGGAGAGCCAAGAATGCTGGGAGGTGGCTGTGCCCAGAGGGCCTGTGACCACGTTTCCCAAGCCTCTCATTTTCTGGTCCAGAGAGAGCAAGGGACTTGCCCAGGATATGCCATCTCTTTCGATTGGAATCCTGCAGTCCTTGGCTGTGTCAGAGCGCCTTCTTTAATTCCCAAGTGTCCAGGAATCAAGAAATCAGAGGGTCTCAGGGCTGAAAGGGGAAGTTAAAGTTGACTGATTCTACCTCTGATTCCCCTGCAGATCTGCCTTCCCTTTTTCCCCTGGTCTAAGACTCCCCACTGCCCAGCTCCACAAAGCCTGGGGCACCCCTGCCCACCGGAGGGCATCTGTAGCTTGTGCCCTGTTGAGTTTAGCAGATTTGCTCTAAAGTTTAACATGCACAATACTCCAGCCTGATGAAGGCGCTAATGGTGACAGCAAATGGTCCATAGGGCCTCCTGACTTAACCTCTGTGGAAGATACCATCCTACCTTCATTTTACAGAAAAGTGAGGCTGAGAGAGCTTAGGCAAGCTACGCAAGGTCAGAGAGCAGACAAGCGGCAGAGCTGGGATCTACACCCAACCAGTCCAGCTCCAGAACCCATATTCTAAAACATGACAGCCTCCCTGCGGCAGGGTGCCCTTGTTTGGTGTTCTCTGATGCTGCCTGGACTTAAAATCAGAGGCGGGTGGCTCTGCTGCGGATGCGTTCCCCTTTGCTCTTATTGGAAATTGATGGTATAAAGCCAGCTTGCACCTGGAGCCTGGTTTATCCCCTAGCCTCTGCCCGGGGGGCACTTCTACTTCGTGGTATGCAATGCCAACACTTGTCTACCTCCTGGTCCCCAGAGCATCTCTCCCTGGGTGGCAGAGGCTGAGCTGAGGGTGGGCTCTGGAGCTGGAGACCAGAGCAGCAGCCTGACAAGAGTGATGTCCAAGCTGCGCTGATTTGCAGATGGAAATTTACATACATAATGTAATTTGGACCAATTGAATTGTCGATTAAGATGGAATCGCTTGACAAGCAACGCATACTCTGGCGGGTGACTGCGGAGACAAGAGGCCCTTGAGATGCCTGTAGTGAAAACACGCTTTTGTTTTTGAAGGAGATGGCTATTTCCAAGATCCACATTTTAACAACCTCCTCTCCTAAGGCCCCCATGTCCCTCCAGGTCACAGCTGGGATCTGTTGCGATGAAAAACTTTATGGGCAATTAGTGTTTGAATCTGAGGCCAGTAAGCATGTCTGCGGGTACAGCTGGTGAGATGAGATGAGAGGCCAGGAACCTCCGTGGTCTGGGGAGGCTATGGACCGGGTGGGTGGGTCTAAGCTGTACAACCTCACACCTACAATGAGTGAGGATGTGATGCTGGGCACATACTGGAGCCGTGGGGAGGGGAGCAAAGAGGCTCCTTTGGGGTTCCATGTTTGAATCCTCATACTCATTACCTGCTCTGTGACTTGAGCACCTGCCTCTACCTCTGAGCCTCAATTTCATCATCTGTGAAATGGGGAGATTTTTCCACCATAACCTGTGATGACTAAGGTGGGAAAGAAATGTGATAACATTAAAACTTCTAAATCCCTGAACAATATTAATTGTCAATAATAATGAAGGGTAACTAAAGCACTGCCACAATGGGAAAAACTCTCTTATTTCTCATTTTCAGATTTATTACAGTAGTAAATTCCTTGCTGTCTCAGGGCCTTTGCACAGGTCATTTTGCCTGTAATTCTGTTTCTCCTGGCTCCATTTCCCTATGCCTGGCAGACCTCTGCCTTCTCTTTCCTTGAGCTTCAGCCTAAACTGACCTTCCCAGGGACTTCTGTCTCCATCTTCAGACCAGCCTGTCTTCCTGCTTTGCATTTTGAATGCCTTGACCTTTTCTTCTTCCACAGTTATAATTCAGTGTTGTAATCATTCATGTTACATCAGTGTCCACATCAGGCTGTAAGCTCCATCAAAGCAAGGAGTGTGTTTGCCTTATTCACTGCTGATCCCCAGTGTCTGGTGCAAAGAAGACATTTAAAAAATAGGTGTTGTTTATTGGAAAACACACTCTTTCCCTTTTTTTCACCTGGCTAATTCCTGCTAATCCTTTAGGTCTTAGAGTACATACCCCTTCCTCCAGGAAGCCTTCTTGGATGCCCCTGCTGTGAGTTAGGTGCCCTTGCCACATGGTACTACTGCAGGCCCTAGGGTTTGCCTTCTCACAGCATGACCCCTGGATTGTCATTTACTGGTCTCTGTCTTGTACTAGATGATAAGTTTCTAAAGTCAGTGCTGGCCTCTTGTTTACTGAGGTGTCCCTAGCACCTAGATCAGGGTTTGGAATACAGCTTATTATGGCATAAAAAATTACAGAGCACCCAGTCTGGACAGAGAGAGCCCATGTTGCCTCACATTTTAGCTGTGGACAGCAAAGATCTGACCCAGATGCTTAAAGAAAGGGCGTGATTAAAACTGCCAGGGGACGGGGCAGGATTGGCTAAGCTTGTAGAGGATCTCTGAGAGTGGTTAAAAGGTACAGGGAAAACCCGTGCCAGATGAATCAGGGCTACTTGAGTCTAGGGAGAGCAGAGTATTGGGTTTCTGCAGGCTTCCTTGAGGAGGCAGACTGAGCTGAAGGCTGAGGTGGGCAGTGGTGTTCAGGACAGAATGGTAAGGTGGAGAGAGGGGCCTGGTACCTAGAGGGTTAAAGAGGAGCATCCGAGTGTGGTGGCTGAGAGACCAGGACTGGCCTCCAGGAGGGTACCACCTTCTGGGTGTCCTTTTCCCCTGGGTCACCAGGCCTGAAAATGAGGAGCAGCAGCTAGTGGCGGCGCATCGCCTTCCCATCCCTCCCTCTCACCCCCAGGTCAGCAGCCACAGAGTCTGGCTTCAAGGCTGTCTCTTAGCAACAGGTACCCGGAGCGTCTGCGCCATCATGCTGGAGCAGTGGGGTTGCGCATAGGAAAGGGAGGCTGGGGCCAGTGTCCTGCTAACTCAACTGCTCCCAGCCTTGCTGCCCTTCTCCTGTATGGACCCCCACCAGAGGGGTCTGGGTGCCAGTGTGGAGCCCTGGGATTCCTTTCCGGCGTCTCTGTCCCCATAACCCCTGGACTGCCGCTGCGTCGCCGGGGGCTCTTCTGGCCTCAGGTGCCCCACTGTATTCTTTCCTCGGGCTCCTTGGGCTAAAGTCATCATGAGGCTAGGGGACAGAAGAATTTTGCGCGAGTAGGCACTTAATAAATGCTTATTGAAACCCTGTCTGGGATCCTGAAGTTGTTACCCTTCACACTTGCTTTTCTACCCATCTGGGTTTGCAGAGAGTTCATGTATGAACAGGGGGCGCCAGTGGTAAAGAACCCATCTGACAGTGCAGGAGACGTAAGAGATGAGGGTTCAGTCCCTGAGTTGGGAAGATCCCCTGGAGGAGGGCAGGGCTATGCACTCCACTATTCTTGCCTGGAGAATCCCATGGGCAGAGGAGCCTGGCGGGCTTGCAATGAATCAGACATGACTGAAGCAACTTATCACGCACGCATGTCATGTATGAGCCTAGTGAAAACTGTTAGTAGTCGAGTGTAGAGGACAGTGTCCTGAGGAAGTCCACTAGACGCTTCCTCCTACTTGTCACCGTGAGCCCACATCCAGCAAGGCTCTGCAGTTTCACAGGTTCTCGGATGATGAACTGTGCCCAACCCTGTGTTCATAGAGCTCACGTCTTTCTAATTTTTCTAGAATAAAATGGGGGCTAACGAGGACAGCACCACTTGGGAAAGCTTTTGTTGTTGTTTACTTGCTGAGTCGGGTCTGCTTCTTTTGTGACCCCACGGACTGTAGCTCGCCAGTCGCCTCTGTCCATGAGATTTCCTGGGCAAAATTACTGGAGTGGGTCGCTATTTCCTTCTCCAGGGCGTCTTCCCAACTCAGGGATCAAACCTCACGTCTCCTGCATTGGGAGGCAGATTTTTTTTTTTTTTAATCAGGAGCCACCAGGGAAGACCTTAGGAAATCTTTGGGTCGTATGGATTGTTTCCTGTCTCCCAGAGCCACCTGCTACCTTCCCAGGGTCACAGTGTGGGACTCCTCCTAGAGCTGGTCACGTGTCCACCCGCTTCTCTGTAGACTGGGTGCATGCTGGCCCATTTCTGGGGAGTGCATCCAGGGAGGAAGGTTGCTGGGCTGTTCTGGCCTGTCTGTTGTCCACGATGCTTCTGTCCTCCCCAAACTAGCCTTTCCTCTCCCTGTCCATGCCCCTTCCTCTCCTGGAGGCCATGGGGTCCCCCTACTCCAGTCAAGTAGGGCAATCTGTGGATGAGGTTTCCACTAACCTGTGTGACAGCGAGTGCTGCCACCCGACTCCCCCGTGGACCTGACATATCCTGTTTGAGCTTCTGCCCACATTATGCTTAAAAACAAAACAAAACAAAACATTGGCCACACTGCAAGGCATGTGGGATCTTAGTAACTCAACCAGGGATCGCCTGCATCAGAAGCACAGAGTCTTAACCTCTGGACCAGGGAAGCCCTGCCCCGTGTTAGAAAAATGAAATGCTCTGAGGCTGATGAAATCTAAAAGGGTGTTCAGGTGGATCTTGTCCTGCACACATAAAAATGTGCCTTCCCAGCCCAACTCAGCCACAAACAGTTGACATCAGGAAAGTCTCCTCTTCTTTGGTCTATCGTGTCTTCAACTCTAAAGTTATGGGGTGGGTGGGTAGGTGGGTGGGTGGGTGGGTGAAGTGGGTACAATAAGCTTCATAGACACTTCTCACTGTTCCTTTCCTGGATTCTATGAATCCGAATATGAGTGATTTAAAAAAAAAAACAAAACTACTTAAAGAAGAATCCCTGAAAATTATTATGCTGTAAGATTTGATTTCTCAGAAATGATCAGGAAGGGAGAATGTGGGACGCCTCAAGGTGGTGTGTGTGTGGTTTTTCTCTTTTTCTATTTTTACACTCCAGTGAATCAATCTTTGCAGAGAGTATGAAATGAAAATCTGGCACCTCGCAGTAAAATTAGGGCTGGCATCCCTGTCCTAAAAAAAAAAAAAGACAAAAAGGCAGCCTCAGAAAAATTATGACCAGCCGCCTGCTGGATTCACCCTGCCGAGGAGGGGCCTTGTAACACAGTTTACGACCCCGAGGATTACGCCGGTCCCGACGCTATCATCTTAACTGCAGGAGCAGCGCTGCCGCTGGCGGGCTCCCCGAGCCCCCACGCTCCGGCCCACATGATGTGCCTGGCTCTCAATTTGACGAATTTTTTTACTCTCACTCTACCTGCTCCAAATTACTTTGCGGAAACGGCAGGCTTCCTGGCTACTACTGTTTTGTTGTTGTTTTTTTCCCCCTTTCATTCCTAAATGGGGTTGTGGAAACCCAAAGAGGTGGCAGGGAGGAGAAGGCAATGTATTCAGCTCAAACTCTGCTCCCCAGCTTGCATGAGGCAATTGGAGAGGGGAGCCCTGTCTTTCTGGGCCATGAGCTGGTGAAACATATGATGGCATCCGAGTGTTTGGGAAGCATTGGCAATGCCAGGATTTGGACTCAGTCTTGAGACCAAGGGAGGCCCCCAGCAGCTCAGGAGACTAGTGTCCTTGGGTGGGGATGGATGGAGGAGTACTTCTGGCCCAAGACATCACTGGCCACATGAGCTGGATGTCGAGTGTGCTCCCAGAGACATCGCTTGGAGAGGAACTGAGGAGAGGAGGATGCCCGAAGCTCTGATCTTGAAATTTGACCTCCAGGTCTGAGCCCCTACATGCTTTACTTGCTCAAGGATATATCCTTGAGAGATTTACCTTCCCTCCTTAGGTAGCTCAGTCAGGAAAGATTCTGCCTCCAATACAGGAGACAGTGTTTGATCCCTGGGTTGGGAAGATCCTCTGAGAAGGAAATGGTAACCCAATCCAGTATTCTTGTCTAGGAAATCCCACAGACAAAGGATATTGGTGAGCTACAGTCCATGAGGTCACAAGAGTCAGACATGACCTAGCAACTAACCCACCACCACTACTACCCTGGGTCTCAGTTCCCCATTTGAAAATTTTGGACTTGGAATTTCAGCTGGGGTTGCAAAGTAGTGCGCCTGAGATTTAACTTGGAAGAATTGCTTTGTTTGGCCTGAATTGTGCTTTGGAACCAAGAAATTTGATATTTTAAAAATCCAAATTTTTGACTTCTCCTGAAAAATCCAAAGACTTAAACAAAAAAAATTTGTGTTATCCTGTGGCAAAAGGAGTCTAGATCTAGAAATTTTCTAGCTAAATTCACCTGGATCAAGAGGCCCCAAACTGGCAGTCTTGAAGGAGAACAAAATCATAGGACACACTTCCTGATTTCAAAAGTTACTACAAAGCTGCAATAATCAACAAGTGTGATAGTGGCACAAAGATCAATGGGATCGAACTGAGAGTCTATAAATACATTCTCATATCCATAGTCAAGGTTGCCATTTTCTTTTTTTGGTGGGGGAGGCTAATTACAATATTCTCTTGGTTTTGTCATACACTGACATGAATCCACCACGGGTGTACATGTGTTCCCCATTCTGAACCCCCTCCCACCTCCCTCCCCATCCTATTCCTCTGGGTCATCCCAGTGCACCAGCCCCCAAGCATCCTGTATCATGCATCAAACCTGGACTGGCGATCCGTTTCACCTATGATAATTTACATGTTTCAATGCCATTCTCCCATATCATCCCGCCCTCGCCCTCTCCCACAGAGTCCAAAAGACTGTTCTATACATCTGTGTCTCTTTTGCTGTCTTGTATACAGGGTTATCATTACCTTCTTTCTAAATTCCATATATATGCATTAGTATACTGTATTGGTGTTTTTCTTTCTAGCTTACTTCACTCCGTATAATAGGCTCCGGTTTCATCCACCTCATTAGAACTGATTCAAATGTATTCTTTTTAATGGCTGAGTAATACTCCATTGTGTATATGTACCACAGCTTTCTTATCCATTCATCTGCTGATGGACATCGAGGTTGTTTCCATGTCCTGGCTATTATAAACAGTGCTGCGATGAACATTGGGGTACACATTGCGATGAACATTGTCTCTTTCAATTCTGGTTTCCTCAGTGTGTATGCCCAGCAGTGGGATTGCTGGGTCATATGGCAGTTCTATTTCTAGTTTTTTAAGGAATCTCCACACTGTTCTCCATAGTGGCTGTAGTAGTTTACATTCCCACCAACAGTGTAAGAAGGTTCCCTTTTCTCCGCACCCTCTCCAGCATTTATTGCTTGTAGGCTTTTGGATCACAGCCGTTCTGACTGGCATGAAATGGTACCTCATTGCGGTTTTGATTTGTATTTCTCTGATAATGAGTGATGTTGAGCATCTTTTCATGTGTCTGTAATCCATCTGTATGTCTTCTTTGGAGAAATGTCAGTTTAGTTCTTTGGCCCATTTTTTTGATTGGGTCGTTTATTTTTCTGGAATTGAGCTGCAGGAGTTGGTTGTATATTTTTGAGATTAAGTCTATGTCAGTTGCTTCATTTGCTATCATTTTATCCCATTCTTAAGGTTGTCTTTTCATCTTGCTTATAGGTTCCTTTTTGTCAACTAGGGTACCAAGATAGCAAGAGAGGGAAAAAGTAGTCTTTTCAACAAGTGGTGATGGGACAACTGGATATTCACACGAAATTGGATCTCTATCTCACATTGCATATAAAAATAATTCAAAATAGGTCAAAGACCAGAATTTACGAGCTAAAATTCTAAGACTTTTAGAAGAAAAAGTAGGTAGAGACCTCCATGATCATTGATTTGGCAATGGTTTCTTAGATATGACACCAAAAGCATAAGTGACTCCCCATTAGGAAAGTTGTATTTCAAGAAAATTAAACCCTGCTGTGCTGCAAATAATACCATCAAGAATGTGAAAAGACAACTTACAAAATGGGGAAGATATTTGTGGATTGTGTTATCTGATAAGAGACTTGTAATAAGAGTATATAATCTAGTCTGACAACTCAATAATAAGATAATTCAATGTAAAAACAGGCAAAGAATCTAAATGGACATTTCTCCAAAGAGGATACACAAATAGCCATGAGGGGTTCACTATTTTTAGTCATTAGGGAAATGCAAACCGAATCTTGATGAGATACTACTTCATACCCATTAGGACGGTGATAATAAAAAGCCAGATAAAATGATACATTTTTGAGGCTGTGGAAAAATTGGAGCTCTTCTACATTGCTGATGGAATGTAAAATAGGCAGCCACTTTGGAAAATGATCTCTCTGCACACCCATGTTTATGCTCTCTCCCTCCACTTGCTTGGCGTGTCTTTACTTCCCCATACTCCCTAGTGAGACACTGTGCGCACAGGCTCAGCACTTGGGTGTATGGGTTCCACTGCACCCCAGTGGGTCCAGAGTCAGTCTGTGTGTGTATGTGGAATCTGGGAACAAATGAGAGAGGAGGCAATGGGTGGGAGCAGTGATCTCTGATTTAGGAGCTAAGAAAGTCTCCCAAAGTTCCTCTAGACCACAAACCGAAAGGGCCAGGCAGGTTTTGGTCGTTAGTGAAGCAAAGAGATGGTTGATGGGCAACAAGGAGTAGAAAAGTCTGTGGCAATCTAGGGAACATAGGCTCTAAGAGGAAGTTACTGTTATATCCCTCCCCATTGATGCCTTCTTAGAAAATGCCTCCAGAAAGGCTTGATCTTTTAATTTTTCAGGAGGAACTGGTAATCTTTATTTGTATATGAAATGTACTGGTTTTAAAAAGCATTGCACAGGACAGATAGAGTTGAGTGATGCTTTTAAAATTTTCATGTACTGGACTAGGCTATGTGAGGCCTTTTCTCTAGGTGAGGCCATGGGGCATAAGAGGGTCTGAGAACTGGCCTGAACACAAAGACACCAGCCTGGCACTCTGGGCATCTCCTGAGCTTCCCTCCTGGACCCCTCCTTGTTGAGTAGAAATGATCAGAAGGATGATAGGCAAGAGGGAAGCCAGGAGAAGATTCTCAGATGATGTGGGTTTTGAGAAAGGGGTGGGGAGAGGGAGAGGAGGAAAGAGAGAGGAAGAGAGAGAGAGGAGAGAGAGAGAGGAAGGGTGTGGGGATGTTGAAATGGAATGGAATGATGTGAAGCTGATCAACGTGCGGTGGAAAGAACACTGACTGGACAAAAGGTCAAGGGCTCCGAGACTCCCCATTGCTTAAACTCTAGGTGTTGAGACACGGAAGTAGGTAAGTCATGCTTCCTATCTGACAGTAGGCTTAGTATCTTATGGTGGAACTGGATGGAAATCCATCCTTATCTTATTTGTCTGTGTAGCATCCTGGTTGTCACACCGTAGTCAAGGCCTGCCTGCCAAGGAGGGAGCCACTTCTGCTGCCTAGGACCTGTACAGAGGTGTCTCACTGTGGAGGAAGGAGGGGACACTTGAGCTGGGTGTAGAACAATCAGTAGGATCCTGTCATCCAGATAAAGGTGAGCAGGAGGAATATCTTAGGCCTGAAGCTATCAAGGCATGGGGAGGCAGGATCTTCTGAAGTCGTATGGGGTTTTGTTCAGAGCCCAGTGGTGGGTGAGCTGGTAACATGGATGGAGAAAATCACAGTGGAAGATGAGACCAGAAAGGAGCATGGATCAGATCCTAAATGCAGTAGTGGGTAGAGGGCTTACCAGTGAAATCACAGAGGTAGGGAAGAGTCATGGCAGGCTCTGAGGTCAGAAAGAGCCATGATCTATTTATTGGTTCATTCATTCATCAAACATATTTTGAGCACTGAGGACCCTGATGTGAACATGGCATTCCAACTCCTGCCCTCTTGGAGTTTGTAGTCTAGGGCAGGGGGAGACAAAAATTGAAGAATCACCCAAATAAGTTTGTCACTTAAGACTGAAAAAAGCAGCGAAGAAAGAGATGACTAAAAGACTGTGACTAAGACCTGAGAGTGAGGAGGAAGGGGGAGCAGAGGAGGCTGGAAACCCAGGCTGCAGGGGCTTGGCCTGCATACAGATTTGGATTTTATTCCAAGTGCCCAACACCTTTGCTTTCCCAGGGCAAGACTCAGCCACGACCTTGTTGCGAACGCTGGGCATGCCCTTCACCCCCACCCCCAATTTCTTCTTCCTTGCCCTCTCAGTCTTTGATTTCATAAATGTATTAGAAACAGGCAGGACAAGTCTACCTCCCAGGCCCCATGCAATCTCTCTATTTTTTTTTTCTTCCTGATGCTGACACTCAGCTCACTGTCTTAGAAGATGCATCAGAGTCAACGATAATTTCAAGTGCTGGGCCCTCCGCCTTGCCTCCCTGCCTTCTATTTTGGTAGCTCCTCTGCTCCCTGGCTGCTTCTACCCTTTATCAGGGCAGCCTGGAGGTGTCCTCCTGATGGCTGAGATTCAGATCCTGCCTCAGGAAAGCCCGCTCCCCAAGGGCTGAGGAGAGCTTCTGTGCTTGGGGGCCCCAGAGAGGCTGGGACCTGGCTGTGAGCCTGGACACCTGCCTAGTACTGAGGGGCAAGCTGGTGAATCTGACAAGGTGTGGGTCACTAGGTGGTGCGGCCAGAGCAGCGCGGGCCTGGAGCCAGGGTCCTGGGCTCTAGCCTTGGCCTCATCCTTGGTTCATCGTGTGCCCTGGGTAGTCACGGTCCTCTCAGCCTCAGCTTCCTCAACTGGTAAGATGAAGCGGTGGCTCCAGAGAAGTAGTTTTATTAATCATCTGGACGTCCCTTTTCTTCAAGGAAACTTTAATGTCCTATCCTGATGTAGAAGCCAGATGGAAGAAAAGTCCCTCAGTTTTTGTGATGGGTGCGGGCTCAGGTTGCCACCCTCACAGCTGGTCTGGTGGGGGACACGGACTGGGAGGTCTCCAGGCCTGTTATCACGCTTGTGCTGGTGGGTGTGTGCTGTGTAAGTCGCTTCAGTTATGTCTGACTCTTTGCGACTGCCAGGCTCCCCTGGTCACAGGCTTCTCCAGGCAAGAGTACTGGAGTGAGTTGCCATGCCCTCCTCCAGGGGATATTCCTGACCCAGGGATCGAACCAGCATCTCCTACGTCTCCTGCATTGGCAGGCGGGTTCTTTACCACTAGTGCCAGGGGCTTCCCTGGTGGCTAAGAGGTTAAAGTGTCTGCCTGGAATGTGGGAGACCCGAGTTCGATCCCTGGGTTGGGAAGATCCCTTGGAGAAGGAAATGGCAACCCACTCCAGTACTCTTGCCTGGAGAATCCCATGGAGGGAGGAGCCTGGTAGTCTACAGTCCATGGGGTCGCAAAGAGTCGGACACGACTGAGTGACTTTACTTACTTACTTACCACCACACAGGAAGGAAATACTCGCCGCTGTTTCAGGGTTGAAAATGATGGGGCCACATGCTCCAGCTGGGTGGGTAAGGCAAGAGAATAGCCCCCCATGCTGCCCCCTGGCAACCTGCTTGTGGTATGGAGCACACAGACTGGAGGGGCCTCTGGGATTCAAGAAAAGAATCTCTCCATTCACATGTCCTCCTGGCTCTGGAGGGAATGTTCTGGTGTGTCTGGGCCTAGTCCTGCTTACTTGCTTCCTGGGGCTTTCTTTTGTGGAGACACCAGCATCTTGCTCCCCACCCCCATCGGTTTGATGGAATGTGGAGGGGAGAACAGCCCAGGCTAAGGCAATGTCTTGAATTATTTTGCAAACGCTTTGGGTTCCCCAGAGCCCCACGTGCATCTTGTCCCCAGCACCCTCTCCCTGGATGTGTGAGCCCACATGCTCCTGGGCAAATGTGCTCCGTCTGCTCGGGCTGCACTTGCAATGAGCTCATCAGGATGCTGTTCTCTAATAGCCCTTTGATGTCCAACGAGCCTCCTAAGCCTGTGTGTTTCCTTTCCTTTGAAGCAGGACATGGTGTTTTGCCAGAAGTCAATGAAACGCCCTAGTAGAACAGAACGGTTTAATTCCCTCCTCAGATACAGGGCTGAGGAAGTTCAAATAGGCTTCCGCCCATGTCTGCTCCCTATATCAGCCTGTGGATGCCCATCTTGGAGGCCTGGTGGAGGCCCTTGGAGGCTAGACCTTCCAAGGAGGCTCTGACCACCTCTAATAGGTAGCAGCCCAAACTGCCTGGCAGCCTTGGCCTGCCCTTGAGCCCCTCCCTGACTGCATTTGGGCTGGCCATGACCCTGACTCCTCAGCTGGCTCTCACCTTGGTTGTCTGTTTCCCCTGACTTGGACCTGGCCCGGTCTGGGATCCCCTCTTGGGCTCTGGTGCCCCTCTCTACCTCGGTTGGGCTACTTTTGGCTTCAGAACTCCTGTCTCAGCCCTGACCACTTATGGTGACCCCATCCAGTAAATGTCTAAGGGAACATCCTCCCAGGGCTGACTGGGCTTCAGAGTCAGGCCTGACCTTGAGTGGCCTGCCTCTGCTGGTTCTCACATGAGCGTGAGCACCCGCATTTCACCTGCTAAGTTCATCTGCATCGTGGGGATTTCAGAGTCGTGCAGACGTCCCTTTCTTGGTGTTTTGGGAGTTGCTAAGGATGTGGTTCCTTTCTGCAGTTTTTGATACAGCCATCATTTCTGCTCACTAGGCCTGCTACTCCAGCTGACACTGGGGACTTCCAGCCAGACCAGAGCCTGCTGAGCTGGGCCAGACCAGTTCTCCAGGCAGAGCGCTGCTTCCTTGGAGCTGGACATGCCCAAGCCTGATGCTGGTAGCTGCCCCAGGACCACTAGAAGAGGTCCCAGTTGTTCTGCTGCCTGGCTCAGAGTTGGGAGGTGTGGACACAGAGCCCTGTGTGTTTCTTATAAAGTTAGTTGGGGCATATTCCTTGCTTTGGAGTCATATTGACTTAGGGATGGAGAGTTCCATGCAGGGTTGTTTGAATCCCAATGAGCTATTTATTCATGGATTCATTCACTCATCAAAACTTGGTTAAGCTCCTGTTAGGCATCTCACCCCACCTGTCCTCATGGAACTTATACTCCAGTGGTGGGTACACTCAGTTACACAAATAAACAGGGAGTATTTATTGCTGAGACAGCAAAGCTAGGATGCAAATATGACAGGGACTGACCAGAGGCCAGTGTAGGTGGTATGGTCAAGGACTTTGAGGAAGTGACCTTGAAGCTGAGACTCCGATGATGAACAAGGGTCAGCCATGCAAAGCTCTAGAGGGATAGCATTTCCAGAGGAGACAGCAGCAGTGCAGAGGTTGGGGCTGAAGATAAGACTGGTAGGTTCAGGATGAGAATAGGGCTGCTGTGGCTGAGACCTGGTGAGTGCAAGGGGCAAGCAAGGTGGGAGATGGTGAGGAGAGCTTGGGGGTGCTGACCACAGAGGGTCTCATGAATTAAGAGAAGAGGTCAGATTTTATTCCAGTAGGAAGGAAAATCCTAGGAGAGCTCGGTGACCAGAGAGACGGGGGTTAGATACAACCGGGGCATTATTAGTTTACTTCTTGAAGCCTCAGTTTTCTCATTTGTGAAATGGACACAATAATACCTCCTCTGCAGGCTGGAATAACATGTGAGGAGAGAATAGAACTATACAACTACATCATGAATTGTGTGCTGAGATTAATTTTAACAGCTGAGGGTAGCTCTTCCTTTTCGGTTTCCAGGAAATCAAAGTAAAAACAATATAGTTTGCCCAGTGGTAGGAATCACCCAGCTCAATAGGGGAGACCATTTCTAGCCCTGAATTTAGAAAGGTTTTTAATCCCTTGGATGCCCTGTTCTTTATTTTCCGTATCATTCCTACATTCCTGAGACATCGTGATTGCCTTTAGACACTGGCTGGTTTAGGATCCCTGGCTTAGCTGTAAACTGAAGATTTACCTATAGATTTGGAATTCATGCCAGTGAGCTACAGCCCTCAGCTTTATCTCCCACAGCCCAAGCCCTGGTCAGAAACTGGCAAGAGGGGCTGCTAATAACCCAGAAGGTCTGCACTGAACCTGGCTCCAGGCACGGGTGTTTACTTCCTGCAAATTTCCTCACTTGAAACCCACTACTAACAAATAATCTATGTGTGTTGTTGGTACAGATGGAGCAACTGATGATGGTTCAGAGTTGCTGTTGGGCAGTAGCCTGACTCCTGCCATGGTTTGTTCTTTATGAGCGGTGTGATTGGGGAAAATCTCACTCATCTCCTAGAATACGGTTTCCCAGCTGGTCACAAGGGATCAGGACTCTCTTTCAGGAGGGCTGTGGTGAAATTAAAGTGAAAGCTCCATCAGGCCTGGCCATGGAAGGGCTCCTCTCCCTGTTATTTTTATTCACAAATGTAGCAGAACCACAACCAAATTATGAATTAGTGATGCACAGCCTTGTTCCCAGGATAATCAATTGTTGAGTGAGTCTAGATCTTGGCTGGGCAGGTGGCATTTGAGCACCTTGGCAAATGACTTGAAAACATGAGTGGAATGGCTTTAAGGCCACTCTAGACTGCTTTCCCAGATTCTCCCAGCAGAACCAAGGGTGGCAGAAGAGAGGACTCCCTGTATCTGTGGCTGAAAACTGGGCAGGAAGCCCAGGGGGCAGGCACGTGGTTGACTCCTCTCCAGGCCATTCACAGCCCAGGCACAGGGCCCAGCACAAGTAGATGCTCAAGGGAGCTGAACATTCAAACACGAGTCCATTTACAACTAGACTCCAACAGTTTGTAGCGAGGCGTGGCCGGGTCTTTAAAAATAAAGAAATCAAACGTGCGGATGACTTTGACTATCACCTCACTCATGCCTTTCGCTTAGTCCTGTTCTACTGAGCTCATCCACCGCTTAGACACTGCCTGCTCCCCTAACCCTCTCATAGGCACTCATGCACACTCTTGCACCCCCATTCACACACACCCTGAACACGTACTCGAGAGAAGCAGTGCAGAGTGGCTTAGGAGCCCCACTGGGGCAACTGGAGCTTGATCTTGACTCCAGCATGCCATTCCTGTGGGACCTTGGGCAAGTAATTTAACCACTTTAAGCCCCATCTGCAAAATGGAGGGGAAAATACCCTGCATAACTACTGTTGAGAAGAAAGGCGTCTAAAGCAGTCACATGGCACCTGGCAGGCAGGAAGTCTCAGTAAACACTGGCTCTGCATCCTGGGGTGTCCCCACGTGCACTTACACACCAGCACTCAAGGAAAAGGGCGCCGAAACACACAAGTAAGAATCAGGGCTTTCGCCCTCTGTGAGCCCCTGGACCAGGGGACAAGAGGGTCTGGAACTGGTTGTGGCTGGATGGTGCTGTGCTGGGCCTTGCTCTTATTTGGGTTGGGGGCGTGGCCTGCTGGGTCCATGTCGGGCGGAGAGCAGCAAAAGTCTGTGTCTGGAAAGAAATGGACAGAAGGCAACAAGGGCCCCTCATCCTCTTGTCAGAAAGCTGTGGAATAAAAGCCGGCTAGCTTTTGTCTCTATCAAGAGATCTTTTATTTGGAGAGATAACAAAGGACAATTAATATAGCGATTGGGAGCAACCTTTGATGCTCTGGTAATTTCTCTGCTTTATAATTATTGAACAACCAGGGTTTTCCAGGCTCCCCATTAAGTCACATTGGAACCAGAAACAGACAGAAACTGGGACACTGCAACTAGAGGCCTTGCTGACCCGAGGAAGGACAGCAATCTTTGGTCCCCATGCAAATGCCCGGGGTGGGCGTGGCGCCGTAAAGAAGGGTCCAGCTTGGAAAAGGGGCTTCCCACCCAGGTGGCAGCTAGACCAGCCTGGGAGGGGAGCAGATGCTGTTGCTGATGGAAGGTCTGAGGGGAGCATCTGGCCTCTGATGCTGGCACACACCTCAGAGAAGCAGGCTCTTGGCATGCCTGCTCACCCAGCCTGGCATACCTGAGATCAGAAGCCAGCCCTCCATGCGGGGGAATTGGCATTAGTGGAGGCTGGTCCTCTTAACTCACTGAGAGTCACCTCTGCATTCATGCAAGCAGAAGCCGACTTCATCTTTGAGCTTCCTCCAAGGGCAACACACTTGATTTGGGTTTAAGCAGCATCAGGGAGAGAAGGCCGGTTCCCTGCCTGGAGCACCCATTGTGATGGGCCTTCCCCAGCTTCTCTGCATCAGGGCAGCTCTTCAGACTGTTCACAGCAAGGAGCACCTGCTCTGGCTTTAGTATCCCACTTTCAAAATGTCTCAAAAGTCTCCTCTTCCTCCTTCACCCTTAACACAGCCTCTATTTATTCAGCCCCTCCGAGGTGCCAGGCTAGGCACACCGCCCACATTATCTTATGAGATCCCCACAACAACTCTTATGGAGGACTTACTATGGTGTCTTATCTATGGCCGTGTTGCTCATGAGTTGCACAAACAGGTAGACCTATATTTACCCAACTGCAAAGCCATAGCCCTAAACACTGGGCCACATGGCCTCCCCTGATTGTTGCAGAATGGATGGGAACCAAGTTGGCAGCACAGACTGCAGTCAGCTCACATGGGAGGAAGGGTGTTTGGAATTCTGGCTCATTGCTTCTCGGCCTTTTGGCGAAGAGCAAGTGTGGAATTCTGGCCCAGCCATACTTGCCACCTGTCACCATGCCATATCGGCGTAATGGACAGCTCTGCGATAGCCACCTTGAGAAACTTTTAACAATGCCTGTGTCTTTGTGTCACCTGTTCATACTTAGAGTCCTGAGTGGGAGCATCCTGCTGGCCAATTCTAAACCCCATTCTCCTGTCCTGGAAGGTGGGAAAAGAAATCTCCACTTCCTGGACAATATGTGGGGTGTTGAAACTCCGCATCCCACATTCTTTGGGATTCTCTCAAAGAGAAATAACGTTTGAATGCTGGGAACCACAAGCAAAAAGTCACGTGTCTAGTTAAGAATTGTGAAGAAACATCTTCCCCACTCCCACCTTCTAACACATGGGTAAGATGCTCAGATTGATTTGGGATATTTGTAGTCTTGTAGAGGGAGATGGAAGCACATGCTGCATAGCCTCCATCTGAGATCCCATCTTGCTACTTTCCTTTATGGATGGAGATGTTGGAGCTCAGAGAGGTTCGTACACCTGCAGAAAGTTAAACAGCTTCTTAGTGGCATTATTTTATAAATAAAAGTTCCATTCATGTATACCATCTTGGGGTGGCTGGTCTGAATCAGTGAATATTGGGTGAAATGTCTTTCCCTCCTTCCTCCATCCCTTTCTTTCTCAGTTCAGTTCAGTTCAGTCGCTCAGTTGTGTCTGACTCTTTGCAACCCCATGAACTGTAGCACGCCAGGTCTCCCAGTCCATAACCAAGTGCCGGAGTCTGCTCAAACCCATGTCCATTGAGTCGGTGATGCCATCAAGCCATCTCATCCTCTGTTGTTCCCTTCTCCTCCTGCCTTCAATCCTTCCCAGCATCAGGGTGTTTTCCAATGAGTCAGTTCTTCGTATCAGGTGGTCAGAGTATTGGAGTTTCAGCTTCAACATCAGTCCTTCCAATGAAGACCCAGAACTGATCTCCTTTAGGATTTACTGGTTGGATCTCTCTGCAGTCCAAGGGATTCTCAAGAGTCTTCTCCAATACCACAGTTCAAAAGCGTCAATTCTCCAGTGCTCAGCTTTCTTTATAGTCCAACTCTTAACACCCATACACGACTACTGGAAAAACCATAGCCTTGACTAGACAGACCTTTGTTGACAAAGTAATGTCTTTGCTGCTGAATATGCTGTCTAGGTTGGTCATAACTTTCCTTCCAAGCCGTAAGCATCTTTTAATGTCATGGCTGCAGTCACCATCTGCAGTGAGTTTGGAGCCCCCAAAATAAACTCAGCCACTGTTTCCATCTATTTTCCATGAAGTGATGGGACCAGATGCCATGATCTTAGTTTTCTGAATGTTGAACTTTAAGCCAACTTTTTCACTTTCCTCTTTCACTCTCATCAAGAGCTCTTTAGTTCTTCACTTTCTGCCATAAGGGTGGTGTCATCTGCATTTCTGAGGTTATTGATATTTCACCCAGCAATTTTGATTCCAGCTTGTGCTTCTTCCAGCTCAGCATTTCTCATGATGTACTCTGCATAGAAGTTAAATAAGCAGGGTGACAATATACAGCCTTAACAGACTCCTTTTCCTATTTGGAACCAGTCTATTGTCCCATGTCCAGTTCTAACTCTTGCTTCCTGACCTGCATATAGGTTTCTCAAGAGGCAGGTCAGGTGGTCTGGTATTCGCATCTCTTGAAGAATTTTCCACAGTTTACTGTGATTAACACAGTCAAAGACTTTGGCAGTCAGTAAAGCAGAAATACATATTTTTCTGAAACTCTCTTGCTTTTTCAGTGATCTAGTGGATGTTGGCAATTTGAGCTCTGGTTCCTCTGCCTTTCCTAAAACCAGCTTGAACATCAGGAAGCTCATAGTTCATGTATTGCTGAAGCCTGACTTGGAGAATTTTGAGCATTACTTTACTAGTGTGTGAGATGAGTGCAATTGTGTGGTAGTTTGAGCATTCTTTGGCATTGCCTTTCTTTGGGATTGGAATGAAAACTGACCTTTTCCAGTCCTATGGCCACTGCTGAGCTTTCCAAATTTGCTGGCATATTGAGTGCAGCACTTTCACAGCATCATCTTTCAGGATTTGAAATAGCTCAACTGAAATTCCATCACCTCCACTAGCTTTGTTTGTAGTGATGCTTCCTAAGGCCCACTTGACTTCACATTCCAGGACGTTTGGCTCTGGGTGAGTGTGAGTGATCACACCATCATGATTATCTGGGTCATGAAGGTCTTTTTGTACAGTTCTGTGTATTCTTGCCACCTCTTCTTAATATCTTCTGCTTTTGTTAGGTCCATACCATTTCTGTCCTTTATTGAGCCCATCTTTGCATGAATATTCCCTTGGCATCTCTAATTTTCTTGAAGAGCTCTCTAGTCTTGCTCATTCAATTGTTTTCCTCTATTTCTTTGCACTGATCACTGAGGAAGGCTTTCTTATCTCTCCTTGCTGTTCTTTGGATCTCTGCATTCAAATGGGTATATCTTTCCTTTTCTCCTTTTCTTTTTGCTTCTCTTCTTTTCAGAGTTATTTGTAAGGCCTCCTCAGACAGCCATTTTGCTTTTTTGCATTTCTTTTTCTTGGGAATGGTCTTGATCCCTGTCTCCTGTACAATGTCACGAACCTCATTCCATAGTTCATCAGGCACTGACTATCAGATCTAGCAAGCCCTATGATAAATGCTCTGTGGATACAAATAAGTATGAAATGTGCTCTCTGAGATCTCAGAGTCATCCAGGGATTCGCAGGATTTTGGAATGGTGAGCCGAGGGCAAGGGGAGCAAGCTCTGCCAAATTAGACAATGCCTTATGTCTCTTCATCCTCTTTCTTGAGGCCAAGGGGCCTCTGAGCCATAAGAGGATCTCGTCCAGTTGTAAGGAAGAAAGCTGACAGTTTCTCAAGGGTGATTAGGGTCAGCGTTGCTGGTGGAAGGGCACGAATGGCGTGTGGTCCACCTTTGGGCCGTGCTAGTGACACGCCAGTGCTTGTGCCACAGAGAAGATCTCTGTTTCCTTGTCTATGAAGACTGTGGTCAGACTTATTATATCGCGTTTTTTGTGAGGGTTACATGGTGTATGATGGATAGAGTGCTTTGTAAACTATGAAGTGTGCGCGTTCTTGTTACTAACACTTTGGGAAGCTAAAGGTTCAAGGATGCCAGTTCCTCCGAGACTCATGAAGGTTTGAAGGGCCTGGAGCCCTGAGAAGGCCTGGATTTCAATTCTAAATCTGTATGGTTTTGCTGCTCTAAGGCAAGAAACTTGGCAGAAAGCAAGTGACATCATGGAGCCATGGAAGGATCCTTGGATGGAAGCCTGTGATCTGGGCCTCATCCTAGGCTGTGTGGTTACAGAACCTTGGGCCAGTCTCCACTGGTTCTTGGATCCCAGTTTCCTCATCTGTAAAGAGAGGCAGGAGACGGAGGGCCCATAGGGATGGTCGAAACAACAGAGCAGTCATGAGTTCAGGGTCTGAACTGAGGCCTGAGTTCAGATTCCAGGGTCTCCACGTGAGAGTCATGAAAATTACTTAACCTCCTCCTCCTCCCCTCCTGGGCCTCAGTTTCCTCATCTTTATAATGGTACGATAGCCTCTCTTGAGGTTACCATGGTCATCCAGAGAGCCAGTAGGTGGCAAATGCTGAGGACGGTTCTGGCTGTGAGTGCTGAACACTTGAGCAGTTTTGTCACTGACGCTGATTTCTTCTTCCTCGGACACGCTCTGGTTCTGTGGGTAGGGATAGAATGTTTTACAGTGGAGCAAACTGCCCTGGAGTAAATGAGCCGGGGCATGGCACCCAAGGGAGGAGGCAGCAGGGAGTAACATGCTTGTTTCCTTGGCATTAGCTAGCTGACACTCCCCTCCCCCGAATCTAGACAGCCTCTAAGCTTACCCACCTTCAGAGGGTGTTGGGAGACTCACACTTATATTTCTGAATTCCTCCTTCCTGGGAAAGCCTTGCAGGCAGCCTCCATGCCAAAGCCGCTCCTGGTGATTAGGGGTGACTAGGGATGAGTGATGGCCGTGGGGGTTAACGGTGCCTGATCAGTGTGGGGTGGCGTGCACGCTCACTGGCGCAGAATAGCAGGTGAAGGGTTCTTTATTATCATGTATGACTGGGTCCTTGGCTGCTTCATCATTTGCCCTGTGCACGCAGACGCTAATAAGCGATTCCCTCTATTTTGCCCCCTGGGGGTGCCTCTCGAGGAGGGAAACTATTGATTTTTAACACTGGACTCAGAAACTCTAAGCTATTCCCTGTATTCCTTGGTTCCCAGTGGTGCCCTGATGGGCAGACTTGGCCATTTCAGACATCAGACTTTTAGGCAGCTAGGCCAGAGTGTCGTCACCTCGCCGCGGGGAGTGGAGGGATGGAGCGGAAGCTCATCTAGGCTTCTTGGAATTTTGCTCCCACCCTCCTCTTCAGACCCCTTGGCATCTTTACCACCATGCTTAATCACACCCATTGTGATCTAGCTGATCTTTAATGGGACTTCTGGATGCCAAGCTCTAGGCTAAGTGGTTTATCTACCAGGTGGAAAACTTGAGTCCCATTTGTCTGATGGAGCTCCAGTGAGAGAGAGGAACTTACCCAAAGCTGCACTACAGTGAGTGTCCTCCAGATCCACACACAGGACAGTGAGTGTCCTCCAAATCCACACACAGGACAGTGACTGTCCTCCAAACCCACACACAGGACAGTGACTGTCCTCCAAACCCCACACACGGGACAGTGAGTGTCCTCCAAACCCACACACGGGACAGTGAGTGTCCTCCAAACCCACACACGGGACAACACACTCCCCTGCTCCTTCCCCGACAGATGGCCTTCTCCTGCCAGACGTGACCCGGCGCCTGTAGGAGTCCCCGGTCTGCTGATAGAGAGGTCTAGATTTTCACCTGAGCCCCTGGACCCTGAGGTGTTCATGGTACAGACTCAGCAGACTCCTCGGCAAAGCCAGCCGTCTTTCCTGGGCTCAGTCCCTCCTACTCTACTTACGACTACCCTTTGCCCTCTCCTGTCTTCATCATCACCCGAGGATGTCACTGAAGACAGTGAAGCCACCGTGTAAAAACAGTCGCTTGGCTTCTCCCTCCCCTCCCTGCCACCCTCTCGTTTCTGTGTCAGACCCCCCTTCCTCTCCATCTCAGAGCAGATCTCCTGATCAGGTCTTAACTTCGATCACAGAGCCCTGCCTCGCTGTGTTAATCACTCCTGGTTTCCTGAGCAGTCCTTCAACACTATCTGTAACCCTACCCTGTCTCCCTCATCTTAAAGCAATAAACAGACATAAAATATAACAGCCCTCAGCTCAGTCTGCCCTCTAGACACCGCTCCTTTTGTCTCCTTCCTCTCACAGCCGAGTGTCCAGACATAAGAGCCTCCCCTCATGATCTCCACTGTCTCATTGGCCATTAACCCTCAAACCTGCTGAAATCATGTGTTCCCTTTCTGTACTTCCCTGAAATTGCTCCCACTGAGGTCACCACATGACCTCCTAATTGCTGAGTGCCAAGGGCTTTGCAGTGCCCCGTCTCACCTGGCTCCTCTGTGCCATGTGACCCTGTACCACATTTCCTGTTTCTTAAGACCGCTTGCTCCCTGGTCCTTCTCCCCCAGTGCCCCCTCCTCTGTGCTCATCCTCAGTGTCCTTGCTGGTTCCCCTTCCTCAGCCTTTTGCATTAGCTTTATCCTCTCAGGGGCTCTGTCCCTGGCACACCTTCTCTCTGGGTGAGTCTGACAGTTCTCTCAGCCTCGGGGATCACTCATCTCCAGTTATCTCTCCAGTGGGTCTCTCTAGTGCAGTTCTCCCTGCTGAGCTTCAGACCCAAATATCTGAAGGCTTCTAGAAACTTCCAGCTGGATCAACATGCCAGCCTTGAACTTAAGATCTCTTTCCCACTCCATCCTGCTCCTCCTGGAAGCCTTTTTACCCCAATGGCTGCAGTATCAATTCAGTCATACAAGCCAAGAGTCGAAAGATATCCTAAGATTGCCTCTGTTTCTCAGTCCCCACATAAGACTGGCAGCCAGATTCTGTAGATTCTTCCTTTTCTGTCTCTCCAAATCCAATCCATCCCTTCCTACTCAGCAATTCTGTTTACATGTCTCTTGGGAATAATGTAATTGTTTTACTTGGTGTCTACACTCGGGCTGCTGGCAACAATCATTCTGATGCGTGGCTTCCACTCCTCATGGATGCTGGTTTCCAAGGGCAGCAAGATGCTCCCCACGGCCAGGATTCCTTCATTTGGGGTTAGGTGACCCCTTTCTCAACCTCTGACCCAAACAACTGACTCACTCCAGGAACTGGATTGGCCACAAACTCTGCCTGCCTTCTCCCAGGCTACTTTGAAAAAAACAAAACAAAACAAAACAAAACCAAAAACAAACCCTAGGCTCACTCAAGATTTTTCTACCCCTCCTTTTGAACTTTCATGAACTAGTCCAATATGAAATGGGTCACCACACACGTGGTAAAACCACTCAGATACTAAAGATATAAATAGACAAAGAACTCTTCTTCTCCCCAGCAACATCTGACCACCCCAGTTTTCCTTGGCAGGGGAAATGACTGTTACCACTTCTATAACGTTTCAGAAATGCCACTTTATTCACGTGCACAGACGTGAGCATTTCCAGCCTGCATTATGCAGTTCCAGAGTCACGTGTGGTTATTTAAATTTAGATCGATATTAATTAAAGTTGAAATTAGAAATTCAGGGCCTTATTCACACTAGCTGCATGAACAGCTTCACTAGCTGAAAGTGGCCGGTGGCTGCCCTCCTGGACTGTCCCAGTCCATCAGCACAGAGAGGTCTAGTGGATAGCATCTAGTTCATGCAGTCCTGTACATCTTGATTTTGTAAGGAAAAAAAAAAAGGATTTTCTCTTAATGCCTCTACTTCATTCTTTAACTTTATTGCATATTACTAGCTATTTAACCAAGGTCTTTAGTGATGGACATTTAGGTTGTTCTCAGGCCTTTGCTGTTACAAACACTGTTAGACAGACTTTATATACATACATATTTATGTCCATGCACGAGTGTGTCTATAGGATGCAGTTCTACAAGTACACTTACAGGTTCAAAAGGTTTGCACATTTTTACATGTTTATTGGAAAATTTTCCCTCATATGACAGTTACTCCATACCAGCAATTCTTCTTCAACTTCTTCAGGAAAGCACATTATTGAGTTTTTGGTTTTCAATGTACTAGGCAAAAAATTATACCACATTATTGTTTTACTTTACATATTTAAAAATATGACATATTATAGGTCATTTATGTTTGTTTTTTTCCTCTGAAAAGCCCTTGCCCTTCCTTTTACATTGGATTGTTATTGTTGTTGTTTTTCTTATTGATTTACAAGATCTCTCTCCATATATTAGCTCATTGTCAGATGGGTTAATTACAATTCTTGTAATCTGGGTTTGTTTCCACTCTTCCTCCTTGCCAGGAAAGAACTGTTTCATGCTAATGTGACTAGCTTATTGGTATCTTAGTGGCTTCTGAATTTTGTTTTGGAAAAGCCTTCTTTAATGTTATGAAGTGTACTCTTCTTTTCTTTTATTTATTTTATTGCTTAACTCTTTTCTTTCCAACTTAACTATGTGGTGGTGGCATATTATCCTTTAGAAATATGTTTGTATTCTCCTTGCTCATACTTTCTTTATGGTTTTGGATTTACATTGTCTGAAAAATAGAATTATAGGTTTTTGGTGGTGGTGATTTTCCTTTTTAGATTCTGTTTCGACCATTATATTGAATTTTTAGAATCATTTCATTTACTTTTTAAAAATAATTTGATTTATTTATTTGTTGTTGGTTGCACTGTGCGGCCTTCTCTAGTTGTAGCGAGCGGGGCTCCTTTCTAGCCAGAGTGTGCAGGTTTCTCAGCGGGGTGGCCTCTCTCGTTGCAGAGCACAGGATCTAGGGTGCTTGGGCTTCAATAGTTGTGGCTCATGGGCTCTAGAGCACAGGCTCAATCGTTGAGGTGCGTAGGTCTAACCGTTCCACGGTGTGTGGGATCTTCCTGGACCAGGGATCGAACCTGTGTCTCATGTGTTGGCAGGTGGATTCTCCACCAGTGAGCTACCAGGGAAGCCCTTTAGATTCCTTTTAGATTCTCTTTTTCCTCTCTGCTGCTGCTGCTGCTGCGTCAAGTGTTCAGGAAAACTTCCAACAGCATTGTTGCCCTCGCTTCTTGAACTCGTGATGGACTTCTACCTGAGAAGCTGTCTAAGTCTAGTACTTTAATGGTTAGCAGCTCTTTGAATACTTTCTCAGTTTCATCTTTGGTGATTGGACTATTTAGATTCCCTATCTTTTCTGAGGTTACTTTGCATCATTTGTATTTCTAGAAAATCACTGGTTTTGTTCAAGTGTTCAGATCTATTTTCAAAACTGAGTAATGCTATCATTCTTTTCATTTCCTCTCTATGCAGTTATTTTCACATTTTCATTTTTAATTATATGTATTTGTGCCTTTTTCCTTGATTCATTTAGCTAGTAATATATCTATTTTGTTTCTTCACAATATCCAAGCAGACACAGGTTCAAGGCTCAGTTCTGGTTTTGACTTCCTCTTATGACCTTTGTCTATCACAACAAACTTTGGAAAATTCTTAAACAGATGGGATTACCAGACCACCTTACCTGCCTCCTGAAATCTGTATGCAGGTCAAGAAGCAACAGTTAGAACTGGACATGAAAGAACAGACTAGTTCCAAATTGGGAAAGGAATACGTCAAGGCTGTATATTGTCACCCTGCTTATTTAACTTATATGCAGATTATATCATGCAAAATGCCGGGCTAGATGAAGCACAAGCCGGAATCAAGATTGCTGGAAGAAATATCAATAACCTCAGATATGCAGATGACATCACCATTATGGCAGAAAGTGAAGAGGAACTGAAGAGCTTCTTGATGAAAGTGAAAGAGGAGAGTGAAAAAGTTGGCTTAAAACTCATCGTTGAGAAAATGAAGATCATGGGATCTGGTCCCATCACTTCATGGCAAATAGATGGGGAAACAGTGGAAAAAGTGTCAGATTTTTTTTTTTGGGCTCCAAAATCACTGCAGATGATGACTTCAGCCATGAAATTAAAAGATGCTTGATCCTTGGAAGAAAAGTTATGACCAACCTAGATAGCATATTCAAAAGGAGAGACATTACTTTGCCAACAAAGGTCCAACTAGTCAGAGCTGTGGTTTTTTCCAGTAGTCATGTATGGATGGGAGAGTTGGACTATAAAGAAAGCTGAGTGCTGGAGAAATGATGCTTTTGAACCATGGTATTGGAGAAGACTCTTGAGAATCCCTTGAACTGCAAGGAGATCCAACCAGTCCATCCTAAAGGAAATCAGTCCTGAATATTCATTGGAAGGACTGATGCTGAAGCTGATACTCCAATACTTTGGCCACCTGATGCAAAGAACATACTCGTTGGAAAAGACCCTGATGCTGGGAAAGATGGAAGGCAAGAGAAGGGGACAACAGAGGATGAGATGGTTTGGATGGCATCACTGACTCAATGAACATGAGTTTGAGTAGGCTCCGGGAATTGGTGATGAACAGGGAAGCCTGGTGTGCTACAGTCCATGGGGTCAGAAAGAGTCAGACACGACTGAGTGACTGAACTGAACTAAACTGATGACCTGTGTCTACACTGCCCTCTTGAAACCTCAGAGCAATGTCCAGACCCCCTGATCACTGCATACAACCCTTCCATCTCTCCTCCTGGCTTTGGTCTTGGTTTCTTTGGTTGTCATGTTACTATACTTCACAGCATTCTCTGGCCCCCAGATCTATGGCTGTGAGGCTTCTGGTGCCTGAAATGCCTTTCTGTCCTTTCTCTTAACCTCCACTCAGCGAATCCCTACTTGTTCTTATGAACTTAGTCCCCATGCCCCTTCTAGAAACTTGGATTTCTGATGGCCCGCCTTGGTAGGGCCCTCCTTTTGTGGGTTCTCGTCCCAGCCTGGCCAACCTCTCCTGGCCTCTGGGCATGTCTGCTTGTACATCTGACTTCCCCAACTAGAGTGTGAGAGCTCTGAAGGCAGAGGGCTGTATTCTCCATCTCTGCCTCCCAGTTCCTAACATGGGGCCTGGCCCAGAGTCGGCAGGCAGCAGCGTTTGTGGAAGAAAGACAGGAAGGCTGTAGATAAACACAAACTACACAACAATCGCATCCGGGGATTCTCACAGGGATTTTCCCCTGTTGGCATCTTCTCTGCTTCCAGCCCTCCTGGGAACAGCTGAAATCCAGGCCTGTAATTCTTACACCAGTCATATTGAAATATTCAATGTCTAGAGAACAGCATTTGTTCAGCACTGGGCTTAGGGGCTGTCAGCACCCCTGCTTACATGCTTCCATGTTTCCAAGGCTGAATTTGTCAGCTCCAGCTCGCATGCCTGGCTGATATGCAGGAAGCCTCACTCGCTGCTAGAGCAGATTTTCCTGATGGTCCTGGGGGCTGCCGCGTTTCCTGGCCTTCCATTAAATCCAATGCATATTTTCAAAACACCTGTTTTGCACCCAGATCTCTGCTCTTACGTGGTGGTGTCCTCTCTGCTTGAAGAGACAACAAAGATATTGAAATGAGAGAGGAGACTGGTGGGCAGAGTAAGGATGAGTGAGAGAAGAGGTTGATACGGTGAAGGTCCCAGGCCTTCTGTTCCAGCTCATATTGAGCTAATCCTCAAAGCTTGGCCTTCTTGGTTATTTTCCTTCTTCTTTTCTTCTTCTTTCTTTTTTTCTTTTCTTGGCCACTCTGTGGAGCTTGCAGGATCTCAGTTCCCCCACCAGGGATTGAACCCAAGCCACAGCAATGAAAGCCTGGAATACTAATTACTAGGCCACCAGGGAAATCTGTTCCTGAATCTCTTCTGATGGGTGATGGCCAGGCCTCACTGATCGCTCAGTATCCTGAATACTGCTTTTTCCTTTCATACATAGAGAGTAGGTTGGCCTTCAATCCAAGAGGAATGGAGATGCATGAAAGCGTTCCTAGGAGGGAGTGAGGTGATCAGATTTAGGTTTGGAAAGATGGAGTTGGCTGCCACTGAAGAATGGGTTGGAGGTGGAGTGAAGGAGACAGGGAGACCATGGGAGGCTGTTCCAGTCTTCTTGGGGATAGATGTGGGTAGCCCACAGCACAGTAGAACTACAGAAATGGAGAAGGGAAAAGATTCAAAGCGTGTCTGAGATGAACTTCCCTTTCTTTCCTGGTACGACTGAGTGCAGAGGGAGAGGGAGGCATCAAGGCAGACACTGGAAGGGTTTTCTGGGGGCGGGAGCTGGCCCCTGGAGAGCAAAGGAACACTTTAGCCAAGATGCTTCAGAAGAACACTGGCCCCCTCTGAGAATGCTTGCCTGCTTACTTTTTTTTTTCAAGCCATAGCTACCAAATGTATAGTGGTTTTCCTGGATACTGGGGAAGATAAAGGGAAAATCTTTCCCATATCTGAGCTATGAATGTCCCATCTTCGATGCTGTAGCTCCACGGAGGGCAGGGCCATTTGTGAGCATAGACCCTAAATTTCCTTTGCACATTGACTCAACGTGCATCTACTGAGTCCCTCCTAGTGACTGGACCAGGCAGCATTGTTACTCTGAATCACCCTAAGGGTGAAATTCCCTGGGGGTATCACGTTCTATGATATGTAGAGAGAGATATACAGAGAGAGTGTCCTGAGACCATAGAGGACAGCATATCCAGGCCTGAGGGAGATGAAGAAGGCTTTATAAAGGTCTTGAGGTATGAGTAGGAGTTTGCCAAGGAGATAGGGGATGAAGAACATTCCAGGTGGGTGGAAAGCAGGAGTAGAGGCAGGAGTGGGCACTAGAGAGCATGGTGAAGTTGGAAAGGGAATGACTAGAGAAGAGATTGAAGTAGAAGCTGTGGAAAGTTCCTAAAGGGCTTAGAATACCATGTTCCAGAGGTTGAACTTATCTCTGAAGCATAAATAGGTTTCCTTTTGTGCATCGTGATCATCTGATTGATAATGGTTGCTGGGAACATGTGTTAAGAGGGAATCTGAGGAGGAGTCAGGGGAAAGGAGGACAGGATTATTTGTGATGCCTGCTTGGCTGCAGGAGTGGAGCTGGCTGTCTGCGTGTAGGGATTTGTCGTCTCTGCTGTGAGAGGTGAAGAGCTGCTGAAGGAAGGTAGAGAGGGTGGGGCTGAGGGAGGGCTCAGAATGTGCACCGGAGAAGATCAGCTGGAAGCCCTGGGAAGCAAGAGTTACTGGGAGGCCAGACTGAGGCCATGTTGCCAGTGAGCCGGCAGCGAGTGTAAAAATATCCGAGGAGCAAATGAACTACCAAGTGTCTGCAAGGCGAAGGGTAGGACCTTATTGTAGCTGCTTCTGTAATGAGGGCGTGCAGGAAGAATAGAGAATTTCAGCACAAACACTGTCAGTCTCCTCCTCCCCTTCAACAAAAATACCCAGGGTAAAAAAAGCCACAGACACACACACACAGTGACCCCATGCAGGGGCACTTTCTACCTCCCTTTCTCTGCTCCCTGTGAAGTCAGTGCATAATTACCGGAAAGCATTTTTGACTGAATTTTAGATGAGCATTTTGACAAAATATAATATTGGAAACAATCTTTATCAAACATTCATGTGTCGTGTGAGAGATAAAGCCCGGAATCCATAATTCATACGGCGTGTGTATTACCAAGTGTGCATGAGAGGCTGAATTTCAATGAGGCAGCCTGAACAATATTTTCTGCCAGACGCGGGCTTTCATCATTTACATTATTCACTAGGTTTTCCAGAACAGTAAATCTTAAATATATATTTGTGTTGGGAAGAGCTCATGTGCGTGTCTGTGTACACACAGAGGGACGCACACCCGTTTGGGCACAGAATCGGGCGGACGCACGTTCCAGCTGGAGGGGCACACAGAGACAGCAGGGAGGCTCGGCACGCAGGGTTCCTCCTGGAGCACAGCCCACGTCACCATGGACTCCACGGCTCGCTGCATAGGCATTAAATCCACTCACCCGTTGTCTCCCTCTTCAGATCTATACAGCATCCCTCTTGGAACTCTAGAAGGACCCACGTAGGTGCCTAAGAGCAGAGCTACGCTGAGGTGATCTTCTGGGACTAGTCAGGCAGAAATTGTTCGTGTCTCCAAAGCTCAGGATTAGAATGAATGATGCTTACATCATCATTAAATCTTCAACAACAGCTTCACAGTTGGTGGGACAGTCTCTGCTTATAAAGGGAATGCCATCTTTCTGGAGTTTGTCCCCATCTGTCTCCTAAGAGTCAGAAGGCTCAAAGGCCCTCCCTTGGTTGAAGTGAGATTTGTATTATAATTATCACTCACTGTAGCTGGGCTAGCCCATGAGACCCTATAGGACAAGTATGATTCCCGGAGCACAAAGCACAGTTTCAGATCTCGGGAACCTTCTCTTTCCTGTCCTTTGTTCCTTTGACTTCTACTCACCTGGCTTGTGTGGTGGGTGCAGAGGTGCGCCCACAGACTGTCCACAAGAGCTGCTGATTCTCCTGTTGCCAAGAGTACTGCCTGTCAACGGCTCAGGCCGCCTTCCTGAGAGGTTGGGGCTCTGCCGTTCAGCCAAGGGCCTGCGGGTCCCCTACCAAAGAAGCCATAACCAATCATTTCCCAGCTGACTCCACTCCTGGAGGAAAATCGTGCTGATGACTCCTAAATCCTAAACGATGCTAAGATTTGTCCAGGTAAATCACTACTCCCTGTGACCTAAAAAGAAAAGCTCTGTTCGTTTTCTGTCTGTCTCCTTTCTCAGGATTAAGGAAACTCTTCCTTTGTCGTCACAGGATGTGAAATCTAATACCTAACCTGGTAAAGGTTAAGGTTAATTATTGTAAAAGAAAAAAATTCTTGCTCAGGAATTGCCCTCGACAGAAGGGATTGGCTGGCCCAAGGTTTGGGCCCTCCGTGGTGGCAGTCGCAGCCAATGATAGGTAGAAGCACCTCTGAAAAGTCATTCTCAATTCCAGAAGTCCTGTGAGATGGCTGAGTCTCTGTTGCAAATGCATTGCAATTCAACAGTGCCCAGCCCTGCCTGTCTCAGTCCCCACAGGAGCTGATGCAAAGATATGTGTTGGTAAACTTCCACCAAGCTTCAGGGCAGAGTCGTGGGGATCCCATGGACACTGAAACTGGGAGTGGACTGAGGAAGTGGACCCCAAATGGGACTGTGGAACTGGACCCCTTGCTGGCCAACAGGCAATGAAAGAGACAGTGTTTGTCGCTCAGTGGTGTCTGACTCTTTTCCATCTCATGGCCTGACCCCTCCAGACTCCTCTGTCCGTGAAATTCTCCAGGCAGAGTACTAGAGTGGGTTGCCATTCCCTTCTCCAAGGGATCTTTCTGACCCAGGGATTGAACCCAGGTCCCCACAATGCAAGCAGATTCTTGACCATCTGAGTCACCAGGGAAGCAATGAAGACTCCATAATTTGTGGTGGGTGCAGGACTGGCCTGTACAATTTTTAGTTTTCCTGCTGGAGAAACTGGTTGTGCTTCTCCACGCTGGTGGAAGGGAATGCAGGGCAGGGTGCCTATTTCAGGAGGTTGCAAGGACTGGGGAAATTAGTAATTATAAGGACAATGGAGTTGTATGGCTCTTGCTGAGTCTGATTGATGGACTGGAGAAAGGACAATGGAAGCCTGTAGATGGCTGGACTTCCTTGGCTACATATACAGAGAAAGATTCACTTGCCCAGCAGCTGGAGAGAGAATGCTGAGGTTCAGGACCCAGACTTAATCCTAAGTGTGGCGCTCAGAAAAGACTGCCTTCTGAATCCTCGTCCGGGATAAGCTGGCTATGCCAAGGTCAGAGTCCTTATTTAAAAGGAGCAGAATTGTGAGGCTCGGGGTCAATGAACTTGAGAACTTTGAAATCCCAGACCAGCTGAGCGCACTTCCTGCCATTAAAGTCTAGTGCCCCCCACCCGCATCCCCTGCCTTGTTTGAAGATGATGCGGAGGCTTCCACCTCACACAACATCTGTCTGCTCAGGAACCACCCCCAGTCTCCTCTGGAACATTCTCCATTGGCCCAACCACCAGGTCACTACACAAGCTAGGAGAGGAGCCGCGACCTGCTAGGGAGGAAAGGAAGTCAGGACCGGAGGACGCGTGGGGCCCACCGTGCATACTGGCAAGACCCCAGGGTGTACACATGGCAAACTGAGGGCACTGAATCAGGCTGATGTAATGGAAAGCCGGATGAGTGAGTTTATCAGTGTGCAAGCCTCTCCCTTGATAACAGGATTTCACACCCGGAGGAGGACCCTGGGAAATGATGCTAACGTGTTGTTTGGGAAGCTCTTGGAAACTGGGAAGAAGATATGGCCCACACTGTGTGCAGTAGAAATGCCAGAATTACCATGGCAGATGGCAGGAAAGGGAATCAAAAACCCGTGAGTTGTGCTGGAGAGGATATTCTGTGTAAGGCCGGAAACTCGACCAACTGACGGTTCCGCAGAATGGCCTGGACGACACGCCATTCATCAAAGTGATGGGAGACGCGCGGGAGTGGGGAGGAGGGTGCCCACGCCGGCGAGGAGTTCATGGGGGTGTGGTCTGCAGGCCAGGCATGGCTGTAGGAGAAATCCGTACGGACCCGTCAATCGGGATCCCCGAGGAAGAACAGAGGCCAGTAGGTGGGGCTTATCTGTCGCAAGCAGGGTGAATACAATGATTTCAGTGACCAGTCAGGTCAGAGTGGCCCAGGTAGACTGACCTGCAAACATGTGGGTGTGACTGGAGAGCACGACGTCCCTAGGGCAGGGTAAACCGAAGGTGACAGACTGTGTTGGCGTTTTCAGGACTAAGGGGACTTCCAGGCACAGGTCTTCCAGAGCTAAAACCAAGAAAAGCTTCCTCGAACTGGATGACGTGGTCACCCTCTGTCCTGACAGAAGCATTGCTGAAATCTACAAAATCAAAACAGTTCAAACGTGAATGATCAGGAGGCTAAAAGCAGTTTCAGCAAAAACTCCATGACCCCTTTGCCCAGTTTCTGGATCTGAGTCAATTTTCAGGCCAGGAACCCACTGACTGAAGGAGAGGCTTAGTGCCCATAAGGATGGCCTCTGCATCACCATGGATACTGGGTTCAGTGATGACTACCCTAGTCCTTTGGGCATTTGTATACTTAGGGATGACAAATACTCAAATCTGACTTTGATAAACAGTGATCCAATGTCTCCATTGCCTTTACTGTTAGAGTGGGTGCTCCTGAGGTCAGGTTATAAATACACTCTTGGCACAGACCTGACTTATGTGGATTCACAGCTTTCACCGATCCACTCTGGGGACATTTTCCTGGTCCCTGAATGCACAGTTGTAATGGACATACCTAGCAGCTGGAAGATCTCCTGGATCGATTCCTTTGACTCTGGAGGAGAAGGTATCCTAGTGGGAAAGGTTGAGTGGAAGGCTCGGAAGCTCCTCCACTCCCCCACCCCAGTGAAAATGCAAAGTGAAATGGCAGAGACTGGTGCCCTTGTTAAAGTCCTTAAGAATGCAGAGTCATGGTCCCCATCCTTTTATCATTTAATTCACCAGTGGGAGCCTACAAAATTGAGATGGATCATGAAGGATGAGCGTGTACTACCACAATTCGACCAGGTGGTTAGCCCTGATGGCAGCTGCTGTGATTCTGCTAGAGCAGATAAAGACGTCTCTGAGACATGGTTGATGCTCACTTGACTATACAAGAAAGGGCAAGGCAATTTACATTATCATGGAGGTGGTAAATAGGACACATTTAACAGGCTTTCCTGGTGGCTCAGATGGTAAAGAATCTGCCCACAATGTGAGAGACCTGGGTTTGAGCCTTGGGTTGGGAAGATTCCCTGGAGAAGGAAATGGCAACCCACTCTAGTATTCTTGCCTGGGAAATCTCAGGGATAGAAGAGCCTTGACGGGCTACGGTCCAAGGGGTCACAAAGAGTCAGAGGTGACTGAACAACTAATGCACAATGACTTTTACCAGGATTACTTACCTTTTTATCCTCTATCATCATAGAGTTCCAAAGGTCTAGAACTGTATAGACAATCTGTAGAAACCTCATTGGTCTGTGGAATTGATGACATCATGTCAAAAAACCTGGCAAAACAAGAAGTTGCAAGAATGTTGACGTCCCTTGGCAGGACACACGTGCTCCATGGAATGGGAGATCAACCTACAAAGATGCAGAGAGCCAACTCATCAGTGATGGTTTTAGGGACTGGTGTTCTGGGACATGCCAGGACGTCCCTTCCAAAGTAAAGGACAAATGATCTCATCTGAAGCCTTCCATCACTAAGAAGGAGTCAAAACACCTAGTGGGTGTTTGGGTGCCAACATCTAGGAAAACTGTTCCAAACCGTGTATCAAGTGACCTGGAAGATTCCTAACTTTATGGGAAAGATTCTTGTGGCAACCGCACCATACTGTCGACTTTTCTAAACTCACTCTTGGTTAAAACTCCATGTATTTTCGAAGCCTGGCTGCTGTTAAACCTTGTGTCCCTTTTCAAGAATGTGCAGTCAGCTTTGGGGGATCAAGCACGAGACTTAGATCCTCCTGTTCAGTTCCGTCTGGTTGACTACCACTTATCGTTTCTACCTGTTGAAAGATTTTTGGATCAGACTTTCATTCAATTCATTTATCTTTCCTTTCAAATTCATGTCAGACTCAAATTTGATAAGCTGGCTTTCCATGTCCTGATTCAGGCCATTAATGGAAATGCTCAGAGGCTCTTCCAAGCCTTCCTAGGGGTTGACTATTTCCTGCTGGTGGTGGGACAGAGAGCTCAGTCATGCTGGAGGACCACACCTTTGTTCTCTTCTCTGCTGTGGGTCTTTGTAGGAGTTAATTATTACCACTGCTGACACAGGCATGCATCCTAAGTTGCTCAGTCATCTCTGAATCTTTGGGACCCCTGGACTATAGCCTGCCAGGCTCCTTTGTCCTTGGAATTTTCCAGGCAAGTATACTCGAGTGGGTTGCTGTGTCCTCCTCCAGGGGATCTTCCCGACCTAGGGATCAAACCCTCAACTTCTACATCGCAGGCGAATTCTTTATTGCCGAGCCACCAGGAAGCCCCATTGTTGACACACGGGTTGCCTCTTTTCACTGTGACCCCCTCCTAAGTACCCATTCTCATCCTCCCACTTAATCCTCACAGCAGCCCTGTGATGTAGCCACTGTTAATTAGCCTTCCAGAGCAGCTAAGTAACTGGCCTGAGGTCACAGCTGTGAGATAGCAGAGCCTACATTCATACCTGGCTACATTGACCCCAGAGCAGGCTTGTCACCCAAGGGGCCATCATGCTTCTTACAGGAAGCAAGGCTGGCAGTTTCCTGCTGCAGAGAGTGTGAAGAGGTGTGTGCAGCAACAGGTGAGTGGGTCAGGTGAACAGAAGGAAAACAGCTGCTGAGACCTGGAGAAATACTCATAGTATCTCTTCTCTCTGGAGAGAAGTAAGCATTTCCAGGGTAAGACAACAGAGAGAGGAGTGAAACTCACTGGATTCTGTTCTTTGTATAATAATAACCCTCGCTGAGTGTCCCCTGTTTGCTGGGTACATGCAAAGCCACCAGCCTGTACTAACTCGATTGTTTCTCTGACACTCTTATGAAGCATCATTGACACAGAGAGGTTAAGGAACTTGCCTTTAGTCATAAAGCTAGTCAGAGGATGCAGCCTAGATGGGAAACTGCCAGTATCTTCTCAAGATAATGCTGGCTTCTATTTCAGTTCACAGATGAGCCAACTGAAGCCTAGAAGAGGGACAATGACGTTGCAAGTCCCGTGGTAAGCTGTGGCAGAGTCCTTGGAGCAATTGTATGAATGCTGCGGATGGCGTTGTTACTGTCCACCCTCAATCTGTTAGATTACAAGCTCAAGAATAAAAAAAAAAGGAAAGAAAGAATATAAGCTCCATGAAGGCAGGAAGTGCTGGCTATTTTATTTACTAATTTCCCATTGCATCTTAACTCTTATAACAGTCCCCAGCACCGAATGGGTCCTCAATTTGCTATTGAGTCACCTCAAAAGGGTCATCTCTACAGTCCTGTTCAAGAACTCAGCAGCCCTGCATCGACATCTGACCCATGTGCAGAGGGTCAGCCTTAACAAATGCTTTGCCTGCAATCTCACCCCAGTGTGGTTAATGCTTGTGAACCGGCTGGTCCACTGCAGGCTGTTTGCCACCCTCATGCCCACCCCCCTCACCCCAGGCCTGGTACTATCAGTTTTCAGCTCTTTGCTGAAACTGCGGCCCGAGGGCTGCTCGGGTAAGGATGTACAGGGAAAGCCAGCACTGTTCTCTGGGCAGGTCTTAGCTGCGGCTCTGTCTGTTCCACCATCCGCACACCACCTGAGCAGGGCTGGGTGCCCCATAGCTGACTCGGTGAGGCCTTGCAGCTTCAGGCCAAGACAGCTGGCCATTTTTCTGGGTAGGTTGTGCTCTCATAGGATGTGTTTCTTTCTTCTTTTTCTGACAGAGAATAGGAACACACGATTCTAACACAACATGAAGAATCTGTCTCAACAAGCCCTTTCTTGAATCAACAGTAAACATTACAAGAAACCCATAGAGGTTTTGATTATGCAGGGTGTCCAGCCTGTAGGGAGTGACAGTGGGGACCTGGCTGCTTTGGGGAATTCTCTGGAGAGCAGGGCAGAGGAGGGCTCCTGGGCTTGTGAGGAATCTAAGTCACTCTTTGATTTCAGGACAGACTCTGAACAAATGTTTACAGTAACAAAATATTTATATCAAACTAATAAGCAATACTTAAATTCACCGGGCAGAAAGACATTTTCAGTGGTCAAACTGCAGTTTTCTTTGCTCTGACTCTGGATTCAAAGATGGTGGCCATGCTCATTACCTCGAGGTCAGTTAAGAGACCATCAACCCTTGGCATCACAACACAATGGCATCTGTATGCATTCCCACAGCGCCCCAACAGCCCCCACAATGGGGATGTCCTCGCCCACTCTGAGCTTTCTATTCAATTAAGGCTCCAGTAACTTGAATGGATCAAAAACTCCCTTCCTGTGATAGGGATCAGCCACATCAGCAAGAACATCTTCGGCTCTGCTCCCCATGTCCTTTATTTTGCATCTTCTGCCACAGGGCTGTTTTGCCTTGGGGACCTCGTAGCTTGCAAAAGGCCTCTCTGGCTGTATCTTAAAGGTGTGTGCCTCTGACCTGTCTGATATTAGAGCTGGGAGTGCGGAGCTAGGATTCGAGGCCAGATATGTGGGCTCCCACTGCCTGCTCTCCACTGCTTGCATAGCCTGCTTGTGACCCAGTAACCTGCTCAAGTCATTCAGCAGGGAGAAAACCAAATTAAAAGCTCTATGCATTTTCTAGGGCAATCGTAACAAAACACCACAAACAAGGTGGCTTAAACACTGGAAGGTATTCTCTTGTAGTTCTGGAAGTTAGAAGTTCAAGATCAAGGTGAGGGCAGAGTTGGTTCCTTCTGAGGATGAATCAGTTCCATGCCTCTATGCTGACTTCTCCTGGTTTGCTGGCAAACTTTGGCTTTCCTTGACTTGTTGATGCCTCACCCCAATTGCTGTCTTCATCTTTGCATGGAGTTCTCCATGTGCCCATGTTTATGTCTAAATTTCCTCTTTTAAAAAGGACATCTACTATATACGAAATAGATAACTAAAAAAGATGTACTGTATAGTACAGGGAATTCTATTTAATACTCTGTAATGGCGCTTTTGAACTGTGGTGTTGGAGAAGACGCTTGAGAGTCCCTTGGACTGCAAGGAGATCCAACCAGTCCATTCTGAAGGAGATCAGCCCTGGGATTTCTTTGGATGGAATGATGCTAAAGCTGAAACTCCAGTACTTTGGCCACCTCATGTGAAGAGTTGACTCATTGGAAAAGAATCTGATGCTGGGAGGGATTGGGGGCAGGAGGAGAAGGGAATGACAGAGGATGAGATGGCTGGATGGCATCACTGACTCGATGAAGGTGAATCTGAGTGAACTCCGGGAGTTGGTGATGGACAGGGAGACCTGGCGCTGCGATTCATGGGGTCGCAAAGAGTCGGACACGACTGAGTGACTGAAATGAACTGAACTGAATGGCCTATATGGGGAAAAGAACCTAAAAGAGTGGATATATTTATAACTGATTCACTTTGCTGCACACCTTAAAATAACACAAAATTATAAATCAGCTGTACTCTAATAAAAATTAAAAAAAAAAAACCAGTCATACTGGCTTACTCCAATATCTCATCACCTTAACTAATTACAGCTGTAATGACCCTATTACAGATAAGCTCTGGGGTGGCGGGGGTTAAGACTTCAACATAAAAATTTGGGAGGGCACCATTCAATCCATAACAAACCCCCATCTTCTACCACTTAAGCTATCCTCTTGTTATCCAGAACTACTTTTAATTTAACAAATCATAATCAAATTGAATAAAATATGAGTTCTTAGCAGCCTGGAAGGAAATATTCCAGCTTTAAATAATTAAATAATATGACACTATGTGTCTGAACTGCTGCCACGTAAATTGGTTTTGACTCGGGCACTCCCGCTGGAGCGACCAACTATTATAGCTGCAATTGTTTGAAAGGGATGGATAGTCAAAGAATCCAGAGGGAGAGGAGATGAAGGCTTTAGACCCAAGATCCCATGTCTGACATATTATTTACTCAGAGGCTTATTTGCATTGTCCATCTCCATGCTAGGTGTCGGCTCTGTGGGGCAGAACTGGAAATATTTGGTGGCCATCCGTCGTGACAGCATAGCAAGGCTCAGAGAGGCCAGGTTCCCCATCCCAACGAGGGGCTGGATCACATAGTTTTAACCACATTGCAGTAGTGATGCCTGATTTATGCATTTGAGACTTATTTTCTCAGCTGAACTGTAAGCCATTTGAGGGCAGAGATGCCCTCTCCCAGTGCCGTGTCAGAATGCATCTTGATTGGAAGCCGCGGGGTTCTGGGGTAGGCTTCATAAGGGCCCATAGCTTCCACCTCTTTCCCCAGCTCTGAACTCTCAGGGAAGACCATGCAGGCAGCCTTCATGTGGTACAATTGCTTTGGAAGCAGAGTGCTTCTCCTTGGCCCCTCACCCTCGATCCTCCGCTCCCCTGCATCTCGCACCCCCACTCATTTCTCCTTGTGTAATTAAAGGGAAAATGTTCTGCATTCATTTGCTTTATACTTTATCAAATAACGGAGAGATGAATTAAGGGGTCCATATTTCTATTTCAAGGTTCATGTGCTTTCACAAACTGTGCAAAGTCGCGTTCTTAAAACCTGCTGCATCAGCAGGAAGTCTCCGCTCAGAGCACTGGCCGTCTCCCTCTTCGTCTTTTCATTCCCCAGTGCAATGTCTAAATAGATGTGATGGCTGGGAATTCTGCAGAGACAGTTGTGAGAGAATCCTTACAGCCTCTGGGATTCTCTCCCTCTCCCTCACATATCACACAAGAAGCCTCCTGGGGGAGGGCTGCTAGGCCCTGAGCTCAGTAAATCCTACTGCCACAAACATTTGCTCAATACCTACTGTGTACAGAGGACTGAGGAAGCGGAAATGTTCATATCTTACATTTCTATAGTTATTTCTATTTAACAAAGCGTTTCTATAGTCATAGTTACGTTGAATTCTTACAAGAACTCTTTGACATGGACATTATTCTTATTTGCTTTTGCTACTGCCATGAGGAAACTGAAGCTGAGTGAGATGAAATAATATGGGGTTCTTCATTTCCAGTGGGTCAAGGACCCCCTTCGTTAGACCAGTGAAGTCACAGACCCCAACTCAGAATAATTTTTTAAATGCATGAAACAAAATATATAGATAGGCTCATAAGGGCAACCAATGATACTGAAATACAGATTTCAAAATACTAAAAAAAGTCTGATGTATTAATTTATGTGATTCTTTATTAAGATACTAAATAACAAGATTCTAATAATTATTTTTAATTATTAAAATTAAAATGTTTTAAAAGTTTTTTAAATTTAAAATGTATTACAATTAAAATGTACTTTTAAAGTAATGACTTGGATATATCAGGAATCAGCAAATTACAATCTGGATCACCACTTGTTTTTGTAAATAAAACTTTATTGGAGCAGAGCCACTCCACTCATTTTCCTATTGTCTGTGGCTGCTCTAGGGCTTCCCATGTGGCTCAGTGATAGAGAATCCACCCGCCAATGCAGGAGATGCAGAAGATGTGTGTTCAATCCCCTGGGTCAGGAAGATCCCCTGGAGGAGGAAACCGCAACCCACTACAGTATTCTTGCCTGGTAAAGTCCGTGGACAGAGGAGCCTGGTGGGTTACAGTTCCCGGGGTTGCAAAGAGTCGGACATGACTGACTGAGCATGCACACACAACATGTGGCTGCTTTAGAGCTCTCACAGCAGAGCTGATAGCTGCAACAGAGAATGCATGGTCTACAAAGCCTAAAATGTTTACTATCTGGACCTTTACCAAAAGCTTTGTTGGCTCCTGTTGTGTTCGATACTTTGAAATAACAGCAATAACTTTAATCGCAGGAGAATACTGCAATTTCTACTAGTGACAAAAATCTCAGCTACTGCCAATGCTGCTGTGATTTGTCGCCTCCATTTGTGATTGAAACATATCACTCTTCCTGTCCAGGTACTTGAGTCCCCAGAATTCTATCTACAAAGCTGGTGAGGGTTAGAATTCAAACCCAAGTTGGTCTGGTTCAGAAACCAACATTTTCCCTATAACCCTTGACATCTGGTACTTGAGAATGTCACAGTCTGGTGGAGCACACACACTCACACTCACACACACCTCCAGGCAGGCGGTCCCTACCCCTGCCTGATGCTACCATGAAGAGCAAGAGTGACACTGGACCCTGGGGAGGCAGCAGCGCTGCTTTTAGCATCCTTTAGCCCTTGCTGAATCTAAGGCCACCGTGTGTGGTTGTGTGGGTTGGCAACTGGTCATGAAGGTGAAGTGGACTCTTGTTCAACTACCAAGCCTGCTTGGGGTGGGGTTCCTTTCTAAATTTCTCACAAAGGGGCTCTGGGTATGTCTTCCCTTGAGCAACATGGATGGACTGATGTTTGGGCTTAGACTCAGGGAGTGTTTATCAATATGTGGTCAGTAGCAAAAAAGGTTTGTTGATGGATTGACTCTTGGATAGGTAGTAATAAAGAGGGACACTCATTGCTATATTGAGGCATTTTAACGACTTCACTCTGCAAAGTTTTTCATTCACTCATCCCTTCGTTCACGTGTTCCTTCCTCCCTCTTTCCTAATAAACATGCATTAATTATCCACTGTATGCCAATCTCTTGGGTAGGTGCTTCTTGGGTATATATGAGCTGGAGGGAAGTTAAGTCCTGGCTCTGTAGTTTCTTAGCTATGTCACTTTGAGTAGCTTTTACTCTTTGACCTCTATTAGCTTATCTATAAAATGGGAATCGTAAATATACCTGCCACCTACCTTACAGATCTGAGATGAGTTCCGGGAGCTAATAGGTGACAAGAGTGATGGGAAAAAGTTGTTTCAGAAATTGAAAGAAGGGAGAGAGCTTTATATAGTTCAGGTTGACTGGGCTGATTCATAGCAGTGGCCTTGAGTAAGACCTTGAAAGATGGACAGGATTTGACGAGGCCAAAATTTAGCAGAATTCAGTAGTAGAAACCAAAATGGCACCACGACTAAAGGCTGGGAGGCTGCGAGGGAGCTGTGTAACCTGGCTGCTTCCCTGAGGATCTGTGACACTCAGCATACCCTCTGCTGTGACTTTAGAACCAGCCAGGAGGCATTGTTATGAGAATATGTTTATTATTATCCTCATCAACATTATTATCATTATTAATAATATGATATTTGGAGCATTTATGCACATTAATTTTAAACAAGCCCATGCAGTGGCAGGATCTGATGCTGCTACCAATAAACAGCTACAACGTAGCTCTTTAATTTACATAAAATCATTTATGCTAATTTAATTAGTCCGTTGTTTACAACTGAGGCTTACTCACCACTGGGTTGTGAGATATGCTGAGCTCTGCAGCACACTGCAGAGCTGGAAGTTAGGTTCATGCCTCCCTTGAACAGAGATGCTCTTCCTACAGAGAGGAAAGACAGACACACCTGCTTTTATGTGAGAGGACACATTCAGATTCAATAACTTCTTATTTACAACTTTCTTCCTACAAAGAACTGTGCCGGCTGCTGTCGTGTCTTCAACTGATTCAGTCCTGACAATCACCTGAAGAGAGAAGCAGAGAGGCTTTATACCCAGCTCAGTGTCACACAGCTACTGAGCGGGGAGACAGATACGAAGCCCGTGTGTGTCGGTTTCTAGTTCTCAGCCTCTTTCTACATTCTTATGGTGACTCTTAAAGGAGAAGTGCTAACACGGCTTAGTTAGTACATACTAACACGGTATGTGCTCAGATAGCGCTGGTTGAATAAATGAACAGCACTTTTTCAATTAGATGTGCTTTCAAGTGAGTGCATGATCTTCCTGAGACTCTGCTGCAGCCCTGAGAGCCAAGTCTGGCCAGCGCTGTGTAGAGGAAACCGAGCAGGTGGGTAATGGCGTGGGCATTGCACTGTGAACTCAGAGTTCTGCTTCCTGCCCTCACCTTGGCCTGACCTTGACTCTGGTCAAAGTGCTCCCCTCATGCCAGTTCCTCCATTTCCCCAGATGTGAGACAGAAAGAAGAATCCCTTGTCCTTCTAATCTGACGGGCAGAAATGAAAAAAATGAGAGTGTGGAAGAGACTGCGCAGGGTGCCTGAGAATTATAAGGTGGTATTTGTCAGACTTGCCTTGGGAAACCTTGAAAAATTGAATGGAAACCACTGGGCTCATTCATCTCCTTTTAACAGCCCCATGTCATCCAGCCTGGTCTTTTCCATTCCTGCTCTGTCCGATCCTGACAACATAATTTAGTTCCAGGGAACTTGAATAGAACACAGTGGACTGATATTTCTACGTGCTCTGGCCTTGATTAATACCGTCAGGGCAGCTGCTGGTGAGAATGAGGAGCCAGATAGGATGCTGCTCAGCAGCACCCCAGCTTCCTGTGTTCACCTCCCTCTCTATGGTCCCTGCAGGCCCTGCTCCATCCTCCTGCTTAGGCTCTGCTCTGAGTCCCTTACCTGATCTATTTGTCCTTCCCACTGTTCAGCCACCCATTCCACAAACACACTGAGTATTTACCAGGGCCAGGCAATGGGGACTCAGAATTAGGTAAGGAGCAACCCTTGTCCTTCAAACATGCAATCTCAGAAAAGTGAAGATGAATGGACAAATGAGCAAAAATGGCACAAGGGAGGAAGCAAGAGCCAGAATAGGGATGGAGAGAAATGGGGTTAGGCAGAAGGATATGGGGATACATGGAGGGATATGGGGGTAGATGGAGAGATATGGGGGTAGATGGAGGGAATGGGACAGATGGAGAGAATGGGGGAGATGGAGGGAATGGGGAAGGCAGAGGGAAGGGGAAGGCAGAGAGATATGGGGATAGATGGAGGGATATGGGGGTAGATGGAGGGATATGGGGGTAGATGGAGGGTATAGGGGGTAGATGGAGGGATACGGGAGAGATGGAGGGATATGGGGATAGGCAGAGGGATATGGGGATAGATGGAGGGATATGGGGATAGATGGAGGGATACGGGGGTAGATGGAGGGATACAGGGGTAGACAGAGGGATACGGGGGTAGATGGAGAGATATGGGGGTAGATGGGGGGATATGGGGTTAGCTGGAGGAATATAGGGATAGGCAGAGGGATATGGGGGTAGATGGAGGGATACAAGGGTAGATGGAGGGATACAAGGATAGATGGAGAGATACGGGGATAGGCAGAGGGATACGGGGATAGGCGGAGGGATATGAGGATAGGCGGAGGGATATGGGGATGGCAGAGGGATATGGGGGTAGATGCAGGGATATGGGGGTAGATGGAAGAATATGGGAGTAGATGGAGAGATATGGGGGTAGATGGAGGGATACGGGGGTAGATGGAGAGATATGAGGGTAGATGGGGGGATATGGGGTTAGCTGGAGGGATATAGGGATAGGCAGAGGGATATGGGGATAGATGGAGGGATATGGGGTAGATGGAGGTATCTGGGGTAGATGGTGAGATACGGGGGTAGATGGAGAGATACGGGGTAGATGGAGAGATATGGGACTAGATGGAGGATAGATATGGGGGTAGATGGAGAGATATGGGGGTAGATGGAGGGATATGGGGATAGGCGGAGGGATATGGGGATAGGCAGAGAGATATGGGGATAGATGGAGGGATATGGGGGTAGATGGAGGGATATGGGGGTAGATGGAGGTATATGGGGGTAGATGGAGGGATACAGGAGTAGATGGAGGGATATGGGGATAGGCAGAGGGATATGGGGATAGATGGAGGGAATGGGGATAGATGGAGGGAAGGGGGTAGATGGAGGGAGAGAACAGAGGAGGTATGGGGGTAGATGGAGGGATGGGGTAGAGGAGGGATGGGGGTAGAGGAGGGCAGGGGGGGGGTGGGGTAGGAGAGGGATATGGGGATAGATGGAGGGATATGGGGGTAGATGGAGGGGGGGGGATACAGGGGTAGATAGAGGGATACGGGGGGTAGATGGAGAGATATGGGGGTAGATGGGGGGGATATGGGGTTAGCTGGAGGAATATAGGGATAGGCAGAGGGATATGGGGGTAGATGGAGGGATACAAGGGTAGATGGAGGGATACAAGGATAGATGGAGAGATACGGGGATAGGCAGAGGGATACGGGGATAGGCGGAGGGATATGAGGATAGGCGGAGGGATATGGGGATGGCAGAGGGATATGGGGGTAGATGCAGGGATATGGGGGTAGATGCAGGGATATGGGGGTAGATGGAAGAATATGGGAGTAGATGGAGAGATATGGGGGTAGATGGAGGGATAGGGGGTAGATGGAGAGATATGAGGGTAGATGGGGGATATGGGGTTAGCTGGAGGGATATAGGGATAGGCAGAGGGATATGGGGATAGATGGAGGGATATGGGGTAGATGGAGGTATCTGGGGTAGATGGTGAGATACGGGGGTAGATGGTGAGATACGGGGGTAGATGTTGAGATTCGGGGGTAGATGGAGAGATATGGGACTAGATGGAGGATAGATATGGGGGTAGATGGAGAGATATGGGGGTAGATGGAGGGATATGGGAGTAGATGGAGAGATATGGGGGTAGATGGAGGGATACGGGGGTAGATGGGGGGATATGGGTGTAGATGGGGGATATGGGGATAGCTGGAGGGATATGAGGATAGCTGGAGGGGTATGGGGATAGCTGGAGGGGTATGGGGATAGCCAGAGCGATATGGGGATAGATGGAGGGATATGGGGGTAGATGGAGGGACATGGGGGTAGATGGAGAGATGCAGAACTAGATGGAGAGATATGGGGGTAGATGGAGGGATATGGGGATAGGCAGAGGGATATGGGGATAGATGGAGGAATCTGGGGTAGATGGAGGGAGGAAGCTGATCTACCTGGGTAGAGAGGGCTTTATCAAGGAGATAGTGTCAAATGAGCAATTTCAGGATTAGTGAAATCTTCCCAGGAGGAGGTTTACAGAGAGAGGGGTGGGAGGAGAAGAAAAGATTTCTGGCAATGGCCACAGCACAAGCAAACTCGTGAGGGTCCAAAATGTCCAACTGGGCAGGGATGGTAAGCAGTCTGGGTGGCCCTACTGTGGCGTGGAAGGATGAGGTGGGGTCAGGGCCTGGAGTAGAGACTGGAAAGGGAGGGGAGTGTAGCAAGTTCCCTCTTTAAGGCTGATACTGATGGGTTTGCATCAGCTGTGATTTCTGTGGCACACCTTTCTGTGGGAATGCACCCAACTCTTCATGGGAAGATGAAGACACTGAAGGGTTGGTGAGTAGAGAGTTGGAAAGCAGATAAAGGGAAATTTCATCCACATTCCAAATTAGCAAAGGTAGAGGTAAATCTCAGATACTGGCAGGCCGAGGGGAGCAGGCAGTGGGGACAGGGTGCAGGGTGGGTATTTTCCCTCTATCTGTGTGAACAGGGACAAAAATGGCAGCCCTCTGACAACTGCCTGCTTCTCTCTTTCCCAGGCTTTCTTTAAAACATGCACCCACCGGTGCTACCTAGAAACTGCTAAACATAGACCTCCTTCCTAATATTCCACACAAGAGAGCCCTTCCTCCACTACAGAGGAGACAGGAACCCCCGCCAGGAAGGAGTCCCTGTCCTGCCCAATAGCACCTGCATTGAAGGCATCTTTCCGTGAATATCAAGATTTATTGTTCCTCAAAATCAAATATTGACCTTGGCTTTTGTCCATCAATATATGACCTTTCAAGTCAATAAACCTGGATATGCTAGTCAGTGGTTACTTATTATTTCCCCTGGCTTGAAATGGAAATCTCAGTCCCCAGTGCATGGGGGAACCACAGTGATGACCTGTCTATAACCCCCTGCATTTGGCATTTGTGATTAAAGAGTTTGTTGGCAAGCTACCTGGTTTCCGGGGAGCCCCCCTTCTTCCTCGTGCCATCAGAAGCCACTCATGGTGGATTTGCAATCCTGTAGCACCTGCTTCCCTTCCTCGTTGATAAACATTTTGGTCTGTTCACTTGTCTTCTACACAGGCTACCGATGGTCCCAGGTCACAGGGGAGCATGACATCCCTCTCCCGATTTATCTAATGCCTTAAGGACACGGGTTCCTTCATTGGGCTAATTGAAAGGCAGCACTCTGACAGTAGTGGATTGACTATTCCTGAAGTACCACTGACCTCTGAGAGTCTGGGAGGAAGCAGAGAGAGAGTTAAGCCCCCAGACCATTTGAGTTTGATGTATTAGTCTTCCACTACCAGTTGTGTGACTTGGATAGGTACGCTCCATTCATTCTCTCTGTGTCTCTGTTTCCTTATACGCAAAGAGAAATGATCTCTGGAAGGTGACGATCAACGCCCTTGAAGGTGAGTGGACCAAATGCCATGTTCAGGCCTAGGAAATGTGAGCAGCAGTGACAGGTGTCCCTTCTGAACTGGGATCGTGAAAAGCCAGTGCCTCATTCTCCTGTCTCTCATGCTGCAGTCCTGACTGAGGTCATATGGGACAGCTTTGGGTGGTGAAGAACTTGTCAGCCGTGTGGCTGAGCCAGTGCATGGAGATCCCATCCTGGAGCGTTGCTAGGATATGCAGTGAATGCTGTGTAAGCAGTGAACAAACTGTTCTATGTAGGCACTGAGAATTTAGAGCTACTTGCTGCTTCAGCCTCCTCAGACTCTCCTGACTGGTACGGTGCTCAGTAAATATTATCAATCATTATAATAGACGAGTAGAATGCTTGGTAATCCCCCCCTCCCCATGGCAGACCCTTGACCGTGACCATCAGGGGCTCTTTGTCAAATCCAGCTTGGCTATGTGATCTGCCCTGATCTTCTGCCTCTGTCTGATGACTCAGCTCCTGCCTGCCCTCTTAGCCTCTGTCCCTGCAGCTCCACTCACCTCCTGAGGCTCTATCATTAAATGGCCATTTTATTGATGCCCCATTCAAGTTACCTGATGCAGGTAGGGTTGGGGGAAAGCTTGGCAGTGGCTGCCAAGAGTTCTAGGTTTGACTACCAACCTGGTCTCTGCCTGATTCTGAGCTTCTGCCCAAGCAGGGCAGGAACCCTCTTGTAACTCATGACACCTGGTTACTGAGGTGCTGGCCCTAGGCACCTCCTCCACTGGCCAGTGTACTCCTCCAGGGCAGGGACCTGTCTGGATCCTTGACACTCAGCTCACAGCATGATGTGTGCTCCGTGAATGCAAACTGACCTAAGAGTGATGCGAAAGAAGAAGAGCTTCTCGCAAGCCTCTGTGCTGTCACAGCCTCAGATACTGTCTCCCAACAGCTACCTGCTGCGAAACCAGTGTTTATCTTCAGGGACTGATGGGAGCGGCGGCCCAGCACCCACCCAGCGCAGCCCCAAGGTGCCTCTGCGGAAGCCCAGGGCTCTAAGGAACACCGTTGGAGGACCATGGCCCAAGCTCCTCCTCTTGTAAAATGGGGTCGCTGAGGCCTGAAGTCATCATGGGAGCCGCTGAGGTGCAATCCCAGGTTCATTGCCCTTCAGTCCTTTTGCAAAACATTTTATGCAGCTTTATATCATTCAAATCGACTCTGTCTTAGGTGACTTTAAAGAGTGCTTGATTCTTCTCTACACGGAAAAGGTGACCCCTCTTGAGAGGGTTCTGAAGACAATGTCACAGGTCGGGGCCTCAGCCTAGGGACAGTAGAGGTCACATTGTCCAGGCTTGGATCCTGGCTCTCTCCTTTATTAACTCTGTGACCCTATTTAGGTGACAAGTGACTTATCCTTTTTGAGCTCTAGCTTTCTAATCTGTTAAATGGGGATAACATTTAACAGCAGCCTATTGTGGGTATCTGATGAGACAGTGCATGGGGCATACTTGGCCGGTGGCTGGCACACCATCAGGCCTTGGCGATGTCATGCCTCTGCTTATATGCCCCTGGAAAACCTACTGAGCCTGTTTGGATTCTGTGCAGAGCAGCTGTCAAATCAATCATCTTTATTTACTTCCAAAAAGAGCTGTCTCCAAGAGAGGAAGAGGCCCCTGAAAGGCAGAAATCAGACCAGAAACTACTGGCAAGTCCTGTTCTACCTCCAGGTCCCTGGGGGATGCATCACTACTCTGAGAAGCCTTCCCTCACCCCCTCAGATGCTTACTTGAGCATGTCCCCTGTTCTCCATGCCAGGCCACTCTGCCCTCCCTAGGACCAGTCACTGCTGCCGCTAAATACATGTTTATGGGTTGTCTTTCATCTCTTCATATCTGTCTTCCCCTATGAAGGCAAAGGACTGAGCCTGTTTTGTCTTATCATCACAGAGTACAGTGTTTGGCACATAGTAGGGTTTCAATAAATACTTGTTGACTGAGTGATTCAGTGATTCCAGGCATTCTTGCTTAGATTCCTGTCATAGACTGGGTTCAGAACTAGGCACGGTCCCAGCCTTACATATGCAAGATTTACAGGTTACCTTGCTCCTAAAACGGAGAAGGCGATGGCACCCCACTCCAGTACTCTTGCTGGAAAATCCCATGGATGGAGGAGCCTGGTAGGCTGCAGTCCATGGGGTTGCTTAAAGTTGGACACGACTGAGCAACTTTACTTTCACTTTTCACTTTCATGCATTGGAGAAGGAAATGGCAACCCATTCCAGTGTTCTTGCCTGGAGAATCCCAGGGATGGGGAAGCCTAGTGGGCTGCCGTCTATGGGGTCGCACAGAGTCGGACACGACTGAAGCGACTTAGCAGCAACAGCAGCCGCTCCTAAAAAGGCTCTTAGAGCTACTATGGACCGAAAATATTTATGGGTGCAAAGTGAGACTCAGAGAGGGTTAGGAATTTGCTGGCTTGCTGCAAGTCACAGCTTGAGCTCAGTTCTGAGTAACTCTACAAACCACTCTCTTTCCCTTTCGTCACCACACTTCCAATAGACTCTGAACTTTAGTGAGCATCTGAATTCCTTGGGGCATTTGTAAAAATGCAATTTCCTGGGCTTCCACCTCATTGCTACTATTTTAGTCTGTCTCAAGGCAGGGTTTCCCTAGAGTGTACAGGGCCTCAAGCCAATTTTTTTTTTTTTCTCCTTTTTTGAAGTCAAGGAATACTTTAAGTCACTCAAAATCATATGAGCACCATTCTACAGGCCCAAACTCACGTGATCCTGAGAAAGAAATACTTGGCTGGCTAGTGGAGCAATTCACTTGCCAAGCTGTCTGCCTGGTACAGGAAGGGCCTGACCATGAAGCCCTGGGTTCACCCAATGTATATGAGTGCCAGGAGCTCTATGGGGCATCTGGTCGACCCCTAGAGGCAGTGAGGTGGTGGTAGAGGGGGCATATCATCTCTGAGGAAGAGAAACAAATGGGGAATAGGATTCATACAGGACCAGGTCCAAGCATGGGAATCTCAGGATGGCCCTATGAAGCTGGCCAGTCCTGGGCACAGGGAAGGCCCTCAAAAGCAGGGATACCCCTGAGGTATGAACCACCTGGCAGAGGATTTCTGTCTAGAGGAGACCAGGGAGCCTGCATTTACACCAGCACCTGAGGGGATTCTGATGTGAAGGTGCTGTGTGTCATCTCTGAGAAGCCTTGCTCCGGGAGACTGGAGTCTGTTCAAGGTAGGAAGAGCTCCTGAGAGCCAAAAGTAGGCAGGGATGGAGGGGTTACTGGGTCACCAGCGAGCTCTGGAGTAGGCTCACAGAGCCGAGGGCTCTCTGCCCAGCCTGCTGGCTGTCACTCCCCAGGCCCCTCTAACAGGAGGAGGGTGGAGGGAGTTGGATGGCAACTCAGCCTCCTGAGGGGCTTTCTGGTCAGACGGGCCCTTGGCAGGCTCCTAATTTGTCTCCTCCTCACAGTGCCAGTATCAGCTTTCTGATGCAGAGGGACCCCAGTAATGAGTTTCTATTAAAAGAGCTGAATCCCGGCTCGCGGAACTCAATGTTCAGAATAAACAATGGGGCAGAATCCTATTAAAAAAGGCTTCCAACACGGACAAATTAAGCCCTTGGGAATGCCTTACAAAGAATACATTTTTCCAGTGTCGAACTGAGATCAATAGAGAAAAACAAATAATTTCAAGTGGGAGTCATGATAATGATACCCAGGTAGAGGCAGGGTCTGGGTGCGTTATTTTGGCCCGAGGACACCTTGGCAGAGATAATGAGGGAGCAGTGGAGGGAAGCTCGTAATGGGCGTGAGGGGTGTCTGTGTCTCCCAGGCGGCTGAGCTGGGAGGATGTCGCGTCTCATTTGTCTCTGTCGAGAGGAGACACCCTCTTTCTCCGGGGGATGGGTAAACCTACAGAGCTGCTCTCAGCCCACTGAGGGCTGGCAAGCCCGGGAGGGGGGTGGGAGACCTGGGCTTTGTTTGCCAAGGGAACAGATCTTATCTCTGCTCAGGCAGGGCAGGGAAGTTGTGTCTGCCTCACTCTTGAGCAGAGAGTAGGTCCCCAGACTATACAGGTGCCTGGGTTGACTCCATGAAGGCTCAGCCCACGTCTATGCTCTCTCCACTTGGACTACTGTGTGAATAACACTCTTGCAATATCCAACCTACTCCCTGGAGCCAAATAAAATCCTACCCATCATTCCAGGCTGCTCTTGAGTTCCTCCCTTCTTGTGAAACCTTTCTTGAATTCCTCCCTGCTCTTCTGGATTCCTCGTGAGCTGACTAACTCTTCTCAGGGTTTCAGGAATGCAAGGAGGCTCCCTGCTAGGCACGTCTCTCCCCCTGCTCCCTGCTTAGAGCCTGTCCCAGTGCTGTGTCTTGTTGATGCATTAAGTCAGTACTTCCTTCTCCTTCCAGGGACCCCTGTATTCAGCCCAGTTCACCCCACACTCACTGATCGGTGCTCCATGGCAATTTCCATGCCAGCCTCTGGGAATGCCAGGTTGACCAAGACCAAGGCTGGGAGCCTCTGAAGGTAGAGACTCACCTAGCCTTCCATTCATTCACAAATGAGGGAGCAGAGATGCTGAGGAAGAGGGTGATGTGGTCAAGAGCAGACAGTGGGCAATGGGGAGATCTGGAACCCAGTTCTCCTGCCTCCCTGCTAGCAGACTTTCACTGAAGCCCTACCCCATGCAAAGCACTTTTCTGTCTGCTCTCTCCTTATTAACGCACTTTAATTGCAAAATATTACCCCAGATAGCTATTGAATTTCCCCCATTTTAAAGGCGAGGAAACTGAGGCACAGTGAGATTAAGTAACTGGCCCAAGGTCTTGAGCTTCAGGTGACCAGGTCTTCTGTCCCTAGCCAACTCTCTTTCCTCTGCCTTACACAGGGAAGACTGGAGAGGGTGGAGCATGGTACACGAAGACCTAGAAAGAGAGCAGGAGCCTGTGGGTGCTGGGGCCACAGCAGAGAGCAGGAGAGGGAGGGCTTGAGCTGCTGGTGCTCCTGGCTGGCTCAGGGCACCTTTCTGTTGGCTGGTCATGGAGCCAGTTGGGGCTGCTCCTCTGCAGTGTTCTGAGTTCAACAGAGATGGCAACTGCAGTTTGGGTCACTCCATAAAGACCCTTAGAAGTCCTGCCACAGCTCTAATTTTCCTGGGGTCTATCAGACTTCCTTGATAAGGGATGCTCTTTCTTGAGAATGCCTTTTAGCATCCTTTGCCACTCCCTTTGGGAGGGTAACTTCTAGACAATATGAATGCCAGGCCAGGAGTGAGGAGCTGGTGACCAGGACTTGAAATGTAGAGTGGCAGAACTGAGGCTGTGGATTTACTGAGCCGAGAGAGGGAGGAGAGGAGGTCAGCGGTGCTAACGCCTCAGATGCCGAGGAGGGTGAGGGGTGAGACAGTCCGCAGATCTGGGTAGAAATCATAGGGAGGTGCCCACACTCACTCTGGGGTATATGCTTGTGGCTGCTGCCCACTCCCTCACTGGAAGAGACAGAGGCGTTCCCTGAGTCAGCCAGGGAGTGACTTCACTCTGAGCGTTCAGAATGCACCTGCCTTCTTGCTGCGCCTTCTTTCTGTCCACCCAATGGAAACAGTTACACGTGTGCTCATGGAGGCCCATTGGAGGCTGTTTATTGCGGGCTCTTCAGGCAGAGTCAGAAATGGCAACAACCGTAATGCCTGTCAGTGCGAGAATGGCTAGAGGCCTTATGGTGGTTATTTCAGCAGTTAGAAAGAATGGGGGAGAAGCTTATGTCCTGAGACAGGAGTCACCAGGAGAGTACTGAGTGCACAACGCACAGTGCAGGATGTACATTTAATATGGTCCTTTGAAGTGAAAAATACACGTGCAGGTGCACCAGCATGCATACACTCAGGCTCACACGCACACACGGACACACATGGGCACACAATGCAGGTATACGCACACAGACACAGACGGACCGTGCACACATGCATGTGCAGATACACACAATGTACACACACAGACATGCACACACAATGTACACACACACACGGACACACATAGGCACAGGATGCAAGTATACACACATAGACACAGACGCACAGTGCACACATGCTGCGCAGATACACACAATGTGTGCACACACAGACATGCACACACAGTGTATACACACACACACACACACACGGACACACATAGGCACACGATGCAAGTATACACACATAGACACAGACGCACAGTGCACATATGCTGCGCAGATACACACAATGTACACACACACAGACATGTACTCACAATGCACACAGGCATACACGGACACACATAGGCACACAATGCAGATACACACACACAGACACAGATGCACAGTGTACACATGCTGTGCAGATACACACAATGTGTGCACACACACAGACATGCACACACAATGTACACACACACACGGACAAACACAGGAACACAATGCAAGTACACATACACAGACACACAGTACACACATGCTGTACAGATACACACAATGTACATACAGACATGTACTCACAATGCACACAGGCATACACAGACACACATAGGCACACGATGCAGATATACGCACACAGACACAGGCGCACAGTGCACACAGGCTGCGCAGATACATGCAATGTACATACACACAGACATGCACACACAATGCACAAACACACAGGCACACACAGACCTGCACACACGGACACACACAGGCACACACAATGTACACACACACAGGCACACACAGACACACACACAATGTACACACACACAGACATGCACAGACATGCACACACAATGTACACATGCGCACACATGCACTCATGCACAGAACACTGAGCAGGTAGTGTGGAGAGCCATCTTTCAATCCAGAATTTCTCTGAATCCTCGTCCTGCCACTTAGTAGATTTGTAACCTTGGGCAATAGTCTAACTTTTCTGTACCTCGGTTCGCTCATCTATAAAATATGATTTTATTTTATTTCAACCTCAAGAAATTATTGAATAGAGTGATTACCTGAGCTAGCATGAGCAAAATACTTGGAGAATACCTGGCCCATGGTAGAGAGCTTTCCAGGTAGCAGTAGTGGTAAACAGCCTGCCTGCCAATGCGGGAGATGCAGGTTGGGTCCCTGGTTCAGGAAGATCTCCTGGAGAAGGAAATGGCAACCCACCCCAGTGTTCTTGCCCGGGAAATTCCATGGGCAGAGGAGCCTGGCAGGCTATAGTCCTTGGGATCGCAAAAGGGTCTGACACGACTGAACACATGGTCCCTGCTGCTGTTGCTGAGTCGCTTCAGTCATGTCCGACTCTGCGACCCTGTGGATGGCAGCACACCAGGCTCCCCGTCCCCGGGATTCTCCAGGCATGGTCCCTGGTAAGGGCTAAATAAGTTAGTCGTTGCTATGACCGTATTTCTTTCCATGTCTTACACCAGCAATTGAGATGTGATTTATAATTGATATATCTTAACATCGAGTCGTGGTTTCATTGGCAACTTTTTCTTCCTTCTTGGTAGCACAAAAAACAATAGCATATCTCACAACTGGAGACATCTTAGGCACAATGAGATAGAATATTATTCTCAGGAAATGTTTACTAGGGCTACTCACGTGTGTATAGAAGCATGACCAGTAAGCTCTGGGACACACTCACCAGTGGTTCCCTCAAGGAAGAACGCTGGCTGGGGAGGGGGTGGTGTCAGGAGACCTGTGGCCTTATCAGGGCTGCCTTAGTGTTTTACAAGCAGTGTGGACTCATGTTTACATGTGGTTTCACTTAGCGTTGCTTGGCTGCAGCCAGCAGACACTAACACTGGTTAACTTCAGCAAAATGGAATTTATTGGCAGGATGTCGGGAGCTCACAGAAGTGACAGGAGCCCAGAGAAGCAGCCTTGGGGAGGGGCAGGGGCCCAGGCCTCTCTCGAGGGCTTGGATTAAGAGCCACAGCCACCACCTGGTAGTGGGGACATCTGGTCTGCATGCCACCGTGGCTGGGACGGATGACCCGCAGTCCCTCCCTCTGCCTCTGGGCTCAGTGGCTTTTGCCATTCTCTTTGGTTGTCTGTCATCTGATGACCCCTCGTTCCTAGGCTTGAGAAATTCTCCATCCTAAAAGTCTTGGGGAGGGGGAAGCGGCAGAATCAGCCTTCCACTGTGGACTGGAGTGATGGATTCTCGTGGTCCAGCATCCCTACCAGCTAGGGCACAGGCGTCTGCCCAGACTGGTCACCCTCCAAGCCCCCCACCCATACAGCAAGCCAGGAGCAAGTGAGGCCATGGAACAGGGACGAGGCGCATCACTGTTCACGGCAGGAGGCTGGGGACAGCAACTGCAGCAGCGAAACCCACTTCCCAGGGCGCCACGGGGCCAGCGCCCAGGCAAGCTGTGGAGCAGCAGCCGTGCCCCACTACGCCCACTCCATGAGGTGGCTTGGCCGTGCCAGATGTGACCTGGCCTTTTTGTTTGTTGTTCCCATCCTTCCTGGTGAGCCTGTGGGCCACCTCATCTTGTTTTGAATAAATCCCCCTTTCTGCTTCAAGCTGACCAGATTCGATACTATTGCCAGCAACCAATAAGCCTGGCTGACACCCTGCACCTCTCACTCCAGATGCAAAGTCCCAGAAGAGACGTCTCGGGACACGTGTCTCCTCTCAGGGTAGACCAGGGGATGTAGGGAGCTGGCTTCTGTAATGGGAGGCAGACTAGGATTTCTCTCCACCAGGACCACACACAATGGGAAGAAGCAAGTTCCAGAAGGAAATCAGGCCAATGTCAGTGAGAGAGTGTCAGGCAAGGGGCAGGGGACCGCCAGTGAAGCATGACGAATGGGCACCACTGTTCGCTTTTCGTTTTTGTTCTTTTCGTTCTCTTTTTAAAAATTTATTTTTATTGAAGTATAGTTGATTTATAAAGTTATGTTAGTTTTTGATATACAGCAAAATGATTCAGATAAACACACGCACGCATATGTATATTCTTTTTCATTACGGTTTACTACAGGATATTAAATATAATTTCCTTGTTTCTCCATTCTGTATGTAATAGTTGGGATCTGCTAATCCCAAATCCCAGTCCTTCCCTCTCCCACCAGCCCTTCCTCTTTTGCAGTCTCAGCAGTTCTGTGCTCTATGTCTGTGAGTCTGTTTCTGTTTTGTAAATATGTTCATTTGTTTCATATTTTAGAGTCCACATGTAAGTTTTATCATATGATATTCGTCTTTCACTGTCAGTGTGATAATTTATAGGTCTATCCATGTTGCTTCAGGTAGCATTATTTCATTCTTTGTGATGGCTGAGTAGTATTTCATTTTATATATATCTATCTTTATCCATTCATCTGTCAGTGGTTCTTTAGTTTGCCTCTGTGTCTTGGCTATTGTAAATAGTGTTGCTATGAGCATAGGGGGTGCTTGTATCTTTCTGAATTATAGATTTGTCAGGGTATATGCCAAGGAGTGGGATTGCTGGCTCATTCATACGGCAACTGTTATTTTTAGCTTTTTGAGGAAGCTCCATACTGTTTTTTCAGAGTGGCTATACCAATTTACGCTCTCATCAACAGTTGTTTAAAATACTACATACCCTACTTGGAGGAAATTGAGTCATTGATTGATTGGTTCATTCATTCACTCAACAGTGGACTATAAGGCAACTATGTGTAGATATGATCATCCATGGGAACATAATGATGATAGCCCTTCCAAGCCTGGGTCTGATACTGGTACCAGCTAAGTAAATAGATAGGGAAAGGCACTTTCAGGAGGAAACACCAGATGGCCCAGGCATTATGACCTAGGGGAGGAGGCAGTCAAGGAAGGCTTCACAGGAGAGGTGACAAAAGAGCTGGGCCTTAAAGGAGAAACAGTGTGGTCTAGAGTTGCCAGATAAGGGCATGTCACTTCCCTTCCAAGCTACAGTAATTTCCAGTAATGCTTGGCGGAATCCCCAGGGCTTTCCCCGGAGTAGTCCCATCCAGCTCTGCTTTACATGCTGGAACTGCACCTAAGATTTTGTCCTACAAACGGTTCTGCTACTAAGAGTCCATGCTACCAGAACAGCTCTCCAATTTCCTGCGAGGCTCTGATATCTTAAGGTGACCACTTCATTCTGGTTTGCCTTGGACATTCCCCATAGTAACCTGGAAAGTCCTGAGCTGAAACCCCCAATCCCAAACAAACTAGAGGGCTGTCATCTTATATCCAAGATCCACGAATCTAACACCCTGGTTTTGCCTGAAGAGATAGGATCTTGGTTTGGAGGAGGTGTTAGAGGTGAGATGGAACACATGGCTGAAGGTCTCAGATGGGGAAGGAATTGGATGGCCTGAGGCCTCAATAGCTGCAGAGGTGACTTCTCATGGGAGACCCCATGGCAGCTGGGAGGATGTTGAAGTCCAGGAGGAGAGAGTAGCCAATCTTGGGAGTCTGTACATTGCTGGGGCTGACAATCTTGGTATGAGATTTGCTTTTGATTGTGTCACGAAGAATCCAAAGAACAACTATTTAATCAAAGAGTGATACATTTTTCTCGTTAAACATTTTGTCCGAAGGGCCAAATTTCCAAGGTGAGGTAGCGCCATGGAACCACTGAGGTCTGGGCCTCTCCATCGTGTCCACCGTGTTTGGTGCTTAGGGTCATGTTCATATTCCTGGAAGTCAAGAAAGTGGCAATGAGGAAGAGGCAGTGCTCGTAGAAGACAAGCAAAATTTCCAGGCATCCCTTGTCGGTGCTTGTGACTCTCACTGGCCAGATCAGCCACAGCGTTTCCCTGGTTGAAATTGAGCCTGGGAAATGTAGTCTTTCAGCTGAACAAATTCAGGGGTTCCATATGCAAGAAAGAAAGGAGGGATGGATAATGTTTAGGCAGCTAACTGTATAACACCAAGGCATCCTAACTCACCACCACATGAACCCAGTCCCTGTCCCAGAGCCCCTCATGGCCATTGCTGCCAGTGGTGATGAGATGGGCAGCCCCAAGCTGCGGCCTGTGCTCATTTCTCTTCCCAGCAAAGCCAGGTGGCAGGCGGCATGGCCCCATCTCCTGGTGAAGCCCAGGGGAGCTTGACTCCCTCCTGGGGGGAAGGCTGTATCCCCACTGGGTGGGCTTCTTGTGGCCCAAAGCCTGGCCTCATTCCAAATGGGATTTGCCCTTCCTCCTCCAGTGCACAGTCCGGAGTCAGTGAGCCCATCTGGTTCTGTTTCACTCAGTGTTACTCATCAGGATGTGTTTGCCAGAAGTTATTTGATGTTCAGAAAGAATTCCAAAGCTTTGGAAAAGAAGTAAATAAAAGCTTTTATCCCCCAAAGAGTTATGAAATTGTGTTTGCCTGTGGGCTCCTCAGGCAGTGGACTCACTGACCCCATGTGGCACAGGTAGGCTGATGCCCCAAGTTTGCCCTCATCCCAGGTTTGCTTCTCACCACATCTCTGGGCTCAACTGGATCTCCTGGAACTCACTTGAGCCCATCTCATTCCTCTCGTGATGCCCAAATTTGGGAACAGAAGAAGGCTACCAGTGGGGGACACTCTGGCTTGCCTCTTGCTCTCCAGCCAAAAAAGCTTTTAAGGAGAGCTCCTCCCCACCCATGGCCTGGTTCACAGCCTCCCTGTCAAGAAAGCGTGAGTTCCAAAGGAAACAGGCCTGAACCTGGGACTCAGGCCCATGTTCTCTGCTGCAGTGGCAGCCTGCAAGAGTGGACAGTCCTGAAAAGACTTATTCCAGATCTGCTGGTCACAAGACAAGGGAGGTGGTCTTTCTCTTCCTCTTTCTGAGCTATTTCAATAATTGACAGAAGTCACGTAATGTTAGGATATCTAGAAGGGAAAGGAAAACCAGTGTATCTCGCAAACTTATGTGCAGGGGGAGGGGCCACCTCTACCCCAGCAAAACTGTCTCTGGAACCCACACTGCCTCCTGCCTTGATACAGAGGTGACACACACCTCTTTTCTTGATGCCTTGTACAAAGCTAGACTTTTCCAGAGGAGTTTTAGTAAAAATTAAATAGATGTGTCCTAGCCAGTGCTAGATCTATAGGTTCTTTTGGCCACATGGACCTCAATCTGTACCTAGTTACCTTGAAAGCATCTGTTGGATAAATGGACCCATGCAGGAAGGGGGTGCTCCTGGGGCATATGGAGGCTGTATCACACCCTTCTTCCCTAATCCTGCCCACGTTCTGGCCAAGTCTCCAAGACAAGTCTGGGGACAGTGGGGGTGTGGGCCCCACATCAGAGCTCAGGGACTCTGGAGGGCTAGATCCTCCCTCAGAGACTGCATCGCAAATCCTGATATTCATGCCGAATCCCTCCTGGAGCATCACTCATGACAGCTTACAACTCTGACTATTAAACATTGATCACTCAAAATTTAACATCCCATCTTCCCTTTGATATCCTCAACTGCTCTCTGCATAAGACAACAAGCACTTTCTGCAGCTCAGCATGAGGGAAGACTTCAAAGCTGCCTTCCCTGCTTACCCACTCCCAGCAGCTCTGGTGTTCAGTGAGCAAAGCCACCACGGGCAAGGGATGGGGTTCCCATGCAAGCCCTCTCTATGAGACTCAGACCAGTGGGGAAACCTCCCAGATTAATTCTGGGGTGACTCTGGGGTCACAGACTGGAATCAGGGGGCACCCTGGCTCTCTCCAGAAGCAGCAGTGGGTCACAGGAAGTGATCTGGATGGAGAATCAGGCAGAACTGGGTCTGCATGCCTGGCTGCCCCCTTGCCAGCTCTGGAGCCCCGGGGATAGTTCTCTGTCCTCACCAGGAAAGCAGAGATTATAACACTTCCCTCCCAGCCCTTGAGAGGATTAATAAGAGGCTGGAAAGGAGTGCACCTGGGCCAGAGCAGGTAACCAGGAGATAGAGTACCGCATCCCACTTTGGAGAGAAGCTGGGTTAAGTCAAAGAGTCCCAGCATGTTTGTAGGAAGAATGTCACAACAGCTCTGTGAAATAGGTGACTGGAAACTCTTCAGAAAGTAGCCACTTGCCTAGACGCTGCTGACAGGCTGATTACAAATTATTACCATCCTTCCACTCAATCAGGCTCCCAGGGACTGCATTTTATTAAAACTATATTAATTAGCATAGAGATCATTTGTTCAGCCTGACATGAGCCAGGCCCTGGGCAAAGCGATTTCCTTGTGTCACCTCATGTAATCGCCACATCAACCTGTTACAGGCAGCTCTTTCACTGGACTCCGTGACGGATGAGAGTCTTGAGGGCAACAGAGGGCACACATCCAGGATATGGCAAAACTGGGACTTAAAACTAGGTCCGTCAGATGCCAGAGTGCACGCTCTTCCTCCGTCTTCTAACTATGCCGGACTTGTCTAAAGGTGCTATTCTTCATGTGCGCGCGTGGTAAGTCGCTTCAGTCATGTCCGACTCTGTGCACCCCTAGGGATTGATTGTAGCTCATCAGGCTCCTCTGTCCATGGGATTCTCCAAGGGAGAATACTGGCATGGGTAGCCACACCCTCCTCCAGGGGATCTTCCCAACTCAATCCAACCCCCATGTCTTACGTCTCCTGCGTTGCCAGGCTGGCTCTTTACCACTAGCACCACCTGGGAAGGCCATTCTTCATGTGCCTAAAGCCAGCTGGCATGAAAAAACTGCATTCAGACCCTTCCAGGGTGCCTGTGAGTGTTCGTCTCCAGTTGGATGACAGCACAGTCCTCCTGCGTGGCTGGAGATCATGTGACCTAACCCCCGAAGGCTCCCAGTTTGCTCCCAATCCATCTGCAGTAGAGGGTCCTCGGGCCCTGGCAGCTTGCATCAGAAGACATCCCAATACAGGGGAATGCAGCGCAGCACATCCAAGGCAACACCATTCAATTTCAAGCACCATTTTTGAGACTCTCCAGTGCAAAGAGCAATGCCAGGCCAGAAATTACCAATGCCCAGCACAGGTGCCCTTCCATCCCCAGCCCTTGTGAATGGGTCACAGCACTCCTTTTCTCCAAACCCTGTCCTCCCTGAGACCTCCCTCCAAGCTGTGGGTTTCATGGGAAAGTTACTGCCGTCCCTGTGCTGGGGGATTTTCAGAGGCACAAAGGAAGCCCAGGGCAATGGGGCAGTCTTGGTGCCACGTGGGGGACCTGAAATCCCCGTATCATCGCAGCACATCTTCCACTACACCCCTGACGCTTGACCCGTTGGTGCTGGTGCTACTTCCCAAGATCACAGAGAGTCAGTTTGCCCCTTTGTCAGAGATTTGAGAGTGACATTACACATTCCCAAGGCGTCTCTTTTGCAGGCCAAATGACTCCAGGGTCATTCTTCAAAAACATCACAAGCTTCTGCATCCTCTGACTTTGCAGAGGAGGGCAGGAGAAAAGGAGTCTGGGGAGAAACTAGGTGGACAGCTGCCACCTTCCAGGAGGGCTGCCACAGGGGCCAGAAGTGGGCACAGTCCTGCATATCGACTCCCAAACCCCAATTCTGTGTGCTCAGGGCACCCTCCCACGCCCTCAGAAGGAGGGCAAAGGGACTGGGCGGGGCCTTTCCCCTCAGCCTCCACGGTCTATTACAGCCCAGGATGGGCAGTCAGGTCCTCATCCAGCAGCTCACCTACTGCCATGGGGAAACTGCTGATTTCTCCTGAAATCGCAGGGTTGGGCTCTAGGGCTTGATGATACCATTTTTAAGGTGTCACTTGCACTCGTCAAGGGCAACAGATACTGTCTTTTCTGGAGAGGAGCTCTCCTGCCGTGATGGTTCACACTTCCCGAGCAGCTTTCAAAGCCCTCCACATGGCGAGTCTGGGCAACATCCCTGCAGAGGTCTGTCCAGTGGCACCTCCCTTCCCATTCCCATCAGTATCCAAGATCTCATTAGCCACAGCCCACCCCCTGCTCTTCCTGAAGCTCTTGTTGAACTTTTAGCTTGTCATCCTTGCAGGTTTTCTTTACATTCTGTGCCATCAAGAGCGGTAAGGTGAAGAGGGGCAGGAACTGAATTTTGAGCCGAGATAACATACCTCACCTGGAGAAGGAAATGGCAACCCACTCCAGGGTTCTTGCCTGGAGAATCCCAGGGACAGCAGAGCCTGGTGGACAGCTGTCTATGGGGTCGCATAGAGTTGGACACGACTGAAGCGACTTAGCAGCAGCAACATACCTCACTATCACCTCGATCGGGGCAATTTATTATTTCCAAGACTCAATGCTTTGTTTGGGAATTGAGGTTGATGGTGTATGTAGAACTCACAGTGTCTCTGGAAGGTCTGAATGTAATGGCGTTTGGGACGTTACTGAGCAGGGACACATAGCAGGTGCTCAATGAATGGTAATGGAAAAGGGAGTCATTTCCAGATGTGGGGAAGATGGGCCATCTGGGTATCAGACCGATAATAACTTGTAAAGATCTGTTGGTAAGAGGTTCCAGCTGGGGCTAGGGGTAGAGAGCTGTAGAAGCAAAGAGGAAGTACTTTGGGCCTGAGAGTTGGCATGCCCACTGTGAGTTCTCTCATCCTGAGCTTGCTGTGGGCTGCAAGCACCGACGTGTCTAGGACAGCTACACCGAGGGTCATGGTGAAAAAGAGGATCATGGTCAACCTTGTGCGGACAGCCCCAAGAGAAGGGTCACCATTAAGTACCCTGTCCCGCCATGCCAGTGCCTTGACAGGATCCTAGCAGAGCCATTAGCGATCCGCTCAGTTCTAAAGCTGACCCCAGGAGAGGTAACAGATTAACCCAGGGCCCCCTGTTAACGCCCCCTGCACGGCTTCATTTGCCATAACGAGCTGCTCCTTGGAAGAAGCAGGAGCTGGAATCCGGGGCCAGCTCCCACCGGCAGTGTTGCACCGATCCTGTTTCTGAGCTCGAGCTGCCATGGATTCCCAGGGAGAGTGAATGGGGCAGAGTGTGGACTGCTCTTGTACCATGAGAGGTGCTTTACCTCCAGCCTGAGAGGCATTGTTTCCATTTAGTAGAAAAGGGACTTCGAAGAAGAAATAGCTGGCCTGGTAACCAAATGAGGACTAAACCCCGTGTGCAGCTGCAGAGCTGGCCTTGTGCACCCACATCTGATGTTTGCTGAGGGCAGGGTTTACATGGCAAACTCTGCACGTGTTACTTCATGGAACCCTCACCACAGTTTCATAAATAGATGTTGCTATCATCCCTATTTTTGAGATGAAGAAACTGCATCTCAGATGGCTGACAGGGCTCGTTCGAGGTCACATGGGCAGGCTGTGTGGAGCTGGGTTTTGAGCTCAGTTTGCCATTCTCAGGGCCCCCATGCTAAATGTTCCATTAGGCTTCTTTCTTTAAATCAATCCATCTATCTCCCAAACTTTACCAGGCAAATGTTATAGGCAAGGCTCCACTTTACATGCTCCATGGGGGTGGGTTGCAGAGATGGGTGTGCCAGGGTCCCTGCCCTCAGGAGTCTGACTGATCTGTCTTTCTACCCTTAGCTGGAGCTTTTCCATCCTCTGTCAGGAGGTACCTTGGGCCACCTTGAGTTTCTTTTCTTTTTTTTCTGAGTTCAAGTGGTGGCCAGAACCCTTGTGAGACCCTGAAGGGACAGGGCAGCCTTGTGGGAGCTGGACCCATGGAGGAACCTGTGGGCCAGGGCTCCTGTGTCTGTCTCTCCTCCACTGGCCCCTCCACTGTCCTGCACTGGAATTGATACCAGACAGGTATCTGGGTCATGCTGGGCTGACAAGGACCTCAAAATCTCAGTAGCGGACCACAACCAGGCCCCTCTCATGATACACACGCAAAGGCTGTCAGTGAGGGAGCTCTGCTCCTCATGGTCTCTCAGAGATGCAGGCTGAAGCCAGTCCACTGGGCTGCCTGCTCCCACTGCCACGGAGGAGAGGAAGGCCCTACTGTAAACCACTCACTGTCTCTTTAAGACTTGCCTGGGAGGGACACCTGTCACCTCCAGTCCCATCTCATTGGCCAAAGCAAGTCACTTGGCCTGGTGACCTTCAAAATGTGCTGGGGTGTGACATCATGCCACACGCCTCTAGGGAGAGGAGTGTTGGCCCATGACCAGCTATGTGGTGAGCAGCCCTGTGGTCTCCATGACAAGTGACCGTCATCAAAACAGCGACACGAAAGCAAGGTGATGAAATCCTTGCCGCGGAAGATTCCGAGCCTGAGAACTCCTGTCTCTTTGAAAGGGAGATTAACAAGTGTTAGAGGTTGTTAGAGACATACTAACCCCCAAATGAAACTTCCTGTTTCATTCAGTCACATTTAACAAATGTTGATTGAGGGCCTTCTATGTGTCAAGCATTCCTAAGACACAGGACACACCAGTGAATAAAATCAGCAGATATTGCTGCCTTCAAGGAGTTTGTTTTAAAGGAACAGGCCCTGATCAGTAGGAATAAAACATAAGTCAGTGACATGCAGACAACACGGCATTATAGAAGAGCTGAAGAAGATTAACTCGGAGTGCTTTTCTCCATGTGGGGCTCAGGGTCACTGGAAACACCAGCCATGCCCATCTATGCGGATGGCAGCCTCTCCCAGGGCCCTTGATGCTTTGGTCCCCACCTTTATTTTAAATGAAAACGTTCAGTAGGAGTCACAGGACACGCGTTTTCTCGCTTTACCATTAATTCTTTCTACCTTCATGAGCTAGTTTCTTCTTCACTTACTCATATGGTCATTTTAGGACCCTGGGCTCTTTTCCTGCTGGGGGACCTATACTTCATCATCTCAGCATATTCAGCATACCTACACCCTGCAGTTATACATATATATGTATACACACACATATATATAGGATGTATGTGTGTATAAAACTCATAAATAATGACGAGATGAATTGTGGGTGCCTTCTTGACATAGGACGTTAATATGCGACATGACTGGGGGCCTCGTGTATCCAGCGTGCTCCTAGGTAATCCTTAGAAGAAGCCCACATGGTGGGACTTGCCTCTGTCTCCATCTTACAGAGGAAGCAGTTTCAGGCTCAGGCAGCCTCGGTGGCTTGCCCAGGTCACGCAGTGCAGGGCAGAGGGCAGCAGGGCAGCCCCAGGCTGTCACAGCCTTTGTTCTTTGTCTCCCGCAGGACCTCCTCTCTGCTTGGGGGACATTGAATTAAATATTTATTCATTTTGAGTTCGCAGTGTTCTCTCCTTAATTTGGAGCGTATGCATGTGTGTTTCTACATCTCTAAGATTTTCATAGACTTTATGGTGCCAGATGTAATAAACAGCCCTGCTTACTTCTTAAACAGATATCTATCACATGGGAGGCTGGCACCATCGCTCCAGGCTCCCAGGTGGAGTCAGAAAGGTGCCTTGTCATGGGGGACAATTTAAAGGAGTGGGTGTCTAAATGAAAACTCATGTGCTTTTGAGCACAATGAACTATCCCTGGACCAGACACACTTTCATGTGCGCTTAAAGATGCAAGGACTGGGCTGTGTGCTGCAGTGATTTTTATATTAACAGCAGTAAGCAATACCCCTTGCTCAGTAGTAGGGGACTGCTTGAGTAAATGATGGTGTGTGTGTGCAATGGAACGCTACGTAAGCATTCTGATGAGGGAATGTGGCCTGGATGGGAACAGCCGTTGCAGAGAACTTGTGGTGTATACACTCATTTGTGTAAAAATATATATGTACATATGTTGCAAATAAATGCTTGTAAGAGCCTAGGATGGTTCTTGAATTATTTTTATATGTCTAGCGCTCTGCCCCACACTCTATAAATTCATGTATTTAATCCATACAGCAATGGTACAGACTGTAGTCCTATTCCCACCTTACAGATGATAAGACTGAGGTACAGAGAAGTTAAGTAACTTATCCAAGGTCACCCACTCCAGTATTGTTGCCTGGGAAATCCCATGGACAGAGGAGCCTGGTGGGCTACAGTCCATGGGGTCACAAAAGAGTCGGACATGACTTAGCGACTAAACAAGGGTGAAGGGAGCATGTTCATCTGGGAAGTCGGCCCTAGGGTCTGAGCTCTTAATCTCCATGCGTGTATGCTGCTGAGATGCTCGGAGGCCTCCTCCTTCTTCTGATCTCAGACAGAATCTTGCCGCTCCTCCAGCCAGAGCCCTTCACCAGGCCTCATCTGCTGTCTCTGTCCTCGTACCTCCCTCTCCACCAGTTCTTTTTCTTCTGTTTATATACTAGTCAAATCCTCCTTCTGTCTAGAAAGCTTTTGTGTGGCAGAGGCAATGCTGTGTTTTTATGGACTGACTTCTTTTATAGGGCACCTAACATTATCAGACCCCATGCCTCTAGGAGAAATCAGAGCCTTCATTCTCACAGATGGGAAGTGAGCAGAAGTGAGATGCCACCTGTGGTCAGAGGCAGTAAGAGCAGGTGAACCTTCTCTACCCACGTTCTCTTCTTTTGTGTAGCTGGGAGTTCAGGTCTCTGAGATTCAGGGGCTGAAAGGCAGAGGCAGCCTGGGTCCCTGCACCACCAGGTGCAGGAGGACCGGGCAGGACAGCTGGCAGAGCTGTCATCAGTCTACGAAGGAAGCAAGATGTACTTCTGTTGTGTTGAGCCCCTGAGACTTAGGGGTTCTCCTGCTGCACACTTAGGGGTTCTCCTGCTGCGCTAGCCAGCATTGGTTACCTTCTCCTGGAGCCCTATCTGTTATTTCAATACTAAATTCTCAAAGAAGATACAAACCCCAGAGACACAGACTTTCTCATCTCATTTTCCTGGGGATTGCCATGCCGCTGCTGGGCCCGCTCATCTATAGTGACCTCCAATGGACAGAGCCAATGGTCACACCTCTGCTTGAAGCCCTCTGATTTTTACTGAACTTTAGGACTCATGTTCACAGTCTTTTGGATCCTGTCCTCTCTTATCCTCTTCTCTGTCTTCAGGAGCACGTTCTGCTCCTTAAGAGAACTCCCATTAAGAATCAGCCTGATCTGTCTCCTGAACGGGTCACATGATCTCTTAACTAAGCCTCTGTCTATCCCTCTTCCTTGGGGAACAAGGGCCTGTGCTTGGTGCTGGAGACCAAAGAATGAATAAATGCAGACACATTGTCTGTCTGGTGGGACTTATAGTCTAGTTAACCAAATAATCCTGCAAATGAATGTACATTTGGGATTTTGACAAGAATCTTCAAGGAGAGATACATGAGTCTTTGATTTCCAATCATGGATTCTTGGACTTAGTGAGGATGTTTCCAGTGGAGGTAAAAGTTAAGCTGAGTTCTGGTGGGTGGCTAGGAGTGAAATAGGAGAAGTGAGAAAGGAGAGTGGCAGCAAGTAGACAGGCATCTCAGGTCACTAGGTAGCAGGACAGGAAGGAGGCAGTGAGTGGAGGAGAAACTGAAGGGAGCATGGTGTTATGGGGTGAAGAGAGTCTGGAAAGAACTGCCCTTGTCCCCTAAAATATAGTCTCCCTTTATTTCTGACTAGAGAGCCTTTTATTTAAATGAGCTCAAGACAAGCTAGAACAAAGGCTGCATTTCCCAGCCTCCCCTTGCAGCTAGACATGCACATGTGACTAAGTTCTGGCCAACGTTCACCTCCTGGAAGCGTTCTTAAAGGGAAAGGCACAGGCTTCTTTGCCCATTGCTCCTTCTGACAGGGTGAAACCCAAATATCCTGTCTACAGCCAGAGCTGTCACTGTGGTTCATGCTGTAAAATCATGAGATAGGGATGGCAGAATGACGAAAAGGAAAAAGTCTGGGTCTCTGATGACCAAGGACCTGCACTTCCTGTCCTCCACCGTTTGTCTCTGTCTTCAGAAGGGAATATACTTCTCCTGTACTTAATCTACAGCTAGTTAGGAGTTACTGTGATTCACAGCTGAAAGTAAGCCTAACTCATACAGAAAGGTAGAAGCCAGACCGTGCCAGGTTTGGTAGACCCCATGAAGAGCTTTGCACTCGGTCTAAGAGCATCAGCAACAGTAACAGGAGGGGTGGGAAGCTGTGTCCAGGCAGTAGCGCAGGCTCCAAAGCAAACTGCTTTTTATTACATTCACCTGCTCAGATCTTCAAGCAGTGTTCACTCTCCTTGACATGCCAGGCACTGCTGTGGGTCCTTGAGGACTCAGAAATAAATATGATACAGTCTTTGTGTCGGAGGCAGTCTAACAAGAATTATAAATGTATAAGTGATAGTGTTCAATCAACAATGTTTATTGAACACTAAGGGAATATTCAGTGGTGGCATTGGTATGGGCAGCTGGGAAGAGAGATAAGACCCCACGGAAATCCAAACAGTGTGGCTGCCCAGCTGGGTATAACATCCAGTTGTTAGGAGCAGTGTGGGAACGGCCGTGGCTGAGGAGATAAAAGCTGCTCTCAGGGAGCTTATGGCCTTCTCCTCTCCAGGAAAGAAAAGAGCCATGGATGTGCTAGAAATTAAGCTCTGCGGGTCCTGTGAGAGGTATACGATAGTGAGGTGAGGGATGGAGTAATCAGTGTTATCTGAAGGCTCAAGACAGATGGCTCAGAGAAGCTGGGGCTATGTTGGGAAGGATAGTAGGAGCTACTGTACAGGAATGTGTGGGTTTTAGGAGCACCGAGGATGAATGAACTCTTTGGCCTGGCTCTATGGGTGTGTGTGTGTGTGTGTGTGTGTGTGTGTGTAGTGCATATTCTTAAGGAGGTGAAGGGGGTTATGGGAAGGCTTCCCAGCAGAGGTGATTACTGAGCAGAGTTTTGAGGGAGAAGTAAGAGTTCTCCAGCTAGACAAGACAGAGCAGAGATATAAGGCAAAGAGGACTACATCTAAAAGACCCATAGGGGTACAGAGGGACTCCCAAGGAGTTTGAGGTGATGGGTCAGAGGCCCCAGGTGAGAAATGGCTGGAGATGAGGTTCGGGAGGGAAAAGTGGCCGTGCTGTGAAGACTTCACTAGTCAGAGCCAGGGCTTTCGATTGTGTTTTATGAGTAGGGAGAATTTTAAATAAAAGAGAAACACAGTCAGTTCTGTGCTTAAGAAGAAAAATTAATTGGGACAAATTCCCAAAGTGTTTCTCTACAGAAGTTGGGTGAAAAATGATAGCACATCATTCAGTGGAAACCCCAAATAGCCATTAAAAGCAGTAAGGCAGACCTACATGGCTCATATGGCACCATTTCCAAGACAAATCATTGAGGTGAAAATAATCAAGGTGCTGTATGGTGTTTGTAATATGGTTCTCTTTGTTTGAAAGATGTGTGTGAATGAGCATGCATGAAGGCATCTATCTATCTATGCTTGTATACAACTGAAACAATTCCACAAAGACGCACGAAAAACTGTCACAAACACTGCTTCCATGGAGGAGACTTGGGAGTAGAAATTGTGAGGCAGAGTTGCTTTTCACTGTAAACCTTTTGTACCAGTTGAATATTTTTTTTATCATGTGCACGCATTATTTTTCCAATATATAAAATAAATATGTGTTAGAATTTTTATTCTGCCTGAAGTGTGAGTGATGGATTGAAGAGAAGAGACTCCGGATAGAGCAAGCCCTCCCCCACCTCCATTTTCTTGATTAATGGCATCACCATCCATCCAGTTATTCAGACTCAAACCTTGAAGTCATCTTCAACTCCCCTATGTCTAATCAGTTATCAAGTCCTGCCTATTCTACCCCAGAAATCTCTTTCCCTCAGCCCCAGAGTAGACACAGAGATCGATGAGACGGAACCGTAAACCCAGGGAGAGACTGGAGTATGTATAAATATTTAGTATGTGATAACGGTGACATTTCAAATCCTTGTGGAAAGGATGGATTATTCAATAAATGATGTTGGGAAAAAATTAACCCCAATCCTTAGCTCAGTCATAAACTAAAATAAATCCCTAGTGAATTAAAGATATGTATATAAAAATAAAGTCACAAAGTACTAGAAGAAAATGTAGGTCACTCTATAAAATATGGGCTGAAGAGGGTCTTTTAAGGAAGATATTGAAAGAAGGTATTATAGAGTCAAATCCAGCGGTTGCTGTTAGGCACTAGTGTTAGTCACTCAGTCATGTCTGACTCTTTGCCACCCCATGGACTGTATCTTGCCAGGCTCCTCTATCCATGGAATTCTCTAGGCAAGAATACTGGAGTGGGTAGCCATTCCCTTCTCCAGGGAATCTTCCTGACCCTCATTGTAGGCAGGTTCTTCAGCATCTGAGCCACAAGGGAACCCACAACATAAACCACTGCTTGCTGCTGCTGCTAAGTCACTTCAGTCGTGTCCAACTCTGTGCGACCCCAGAGACGGCAGCCCACCAGGCTCTGCCATCCCTGGGATTCTCCAGGCAAGAACACTGGAGTGAGTTGTCATTTCCTTCTCCAATGCATGAAAGTGAATAGTGAAAGTGAAGTCGCTCAGTCGTACCAGATTCTTCACGACCCCATGGACTGCAGACCACCAGGCTCCTCCGTCTGTGGGATTTTCCAGGCAAGAGCACTGGAGTGGGTTGCCATTGCCTTCTCCATATAAGCCACTAGTACATATCAAAATTCTCAAAATGTATACACATCATTAACACATTGATTTCACATTGAGAAAGTATACCAAGATAATAATTAAAGGTATCACAATGATGTTCACCACTATGCTGTAGATAGCTTCAGGAATATGGAAAACAAAACCTTGAAATTCTCTGTAAAGATAGACTGATTAAATATAGAGCATCCAAACAGTATAATATTATATGACCAGTAAAAGTATTTTATTTTAAAATTATGTTTACAGTGAAAAATATATTTAAAATATAGCAAATAATTGCATTGAGAAGACAAGACATCCAAGATAATTCCTGTTCTGTTTATACAAACATCATGCACAGATGAAAAGGTATAGAGGAAAGTCTGACATTTTCAATAGTAGCTGTTTCTGGGTGGGGAAATTAAGGATGATTCCCATTTCCTTTAAAACCACTATATTTTAAAAATGGTTTACTATTAATTAGATATTAATTACTAGAAAAATAGTGAAAAATTGAAAATGTACTTGCTCTTTGTCCCAGAAATTAAAGGAATTCATTATCAAGAAATAGAGAGACTTCCTTGGCAGTCCAGTGGTTGAAGAAGAAGAAGAAGAAGAAGTCGCTCAGTCGTGTCCAACTCGGCAACCCCGTGGACTGTAGCCTGCCAGGCTCCTCTGTCCATGGGATTCTCCAGGCAAGAATACTGGAGTGGGTTACCATTTTCTTCTCCAGGGGATCTTCCCAACCCAGGGATCGAACCTGGGTCTCCCACATTGGAGGCAGACACTTTAACCTGTGAGCCACCAGGGAGGTCATACTTCATTTCTACTGTAGAGGTCATGGATTTGATCACTGGTCAGAGAACTGAGACCTTGCATACCAAAAAAGTAAAACAAACAAGCAAACAAAGAAACCTATTTAAAAAGAAAGAACTGGGGATGTGAGAATGGATGATGATTAAGAAGGTACTCAACACAGCACCAATAATAATGATAAAAATTGGAAACAATCTGAATATTCAAAATCAGAGAATGGTAGGATACAACGGAAAGCTATATAGTCACAAAAATTGAGTTGTAAAAGAATATTTGTTAAAATGGAAAAAAAAATTCACAAGATAAGGGAATGCAAAACAGGCTTTGAAACCATATACCAAATGACATACCTTTGTTTGAAAAAAGCAGAAAATATTAAGCATTCTACACTAAAATAGTAGTGTGGTTATTTTTGGGTGGCTGAATCAGTCCTGAATATTCATTGTAAGGACTGATGCTGAAGCTGAAACTCCAATACTTTGGCCATCTGATCCGAAGAGGTGATTCATTTGAAAAGACCCTGATGCTGGGAAAGATTGAGGGCAGGAGGAGAAGGGGATGACAGAGGATGAGATGGTTGGATGGCATCACCGACTCAATGGACATGGGTTTGGGTGGACTCCGGGAGTTGGTGACGGACAGGGAGGCCTGGCATGCTGCGGTTCATGGGGTCGCAAAGAGTCGGACACGACTGAGTGACTGAATTGAACTGAACTGAACTGAGTTACAAATAAGCTCTTTGTTTGACATTCTTTGTGTTTTTAAGTGTTTCATATTCTGCATGTATTACATATTTCACTTTTAAAATTCAGGGAATCATTCAAACATCATCAATAACTTTAAGACAAATGACAAAATGGAAAATATTACAACATATACTGAAGTATTTTAATATACTTAATCCATAAGAGCTCTTACAAGTCAAGAGAAAAAATATGAACATCTTAATAAAAAGATTTACATGGGAAATATAAAGACACTTAGAAACATAATCATTCAGTTAGCATATTAAAAGAAGTTGACTATCACTAGTAATAAAGAGAATGTGAGTCAGAGGGAGATGGAAATTTTTGCTCTTCAAATTAGAATTCATTCTTCAAATACTGATAACACCCAGTGTTGCTGCTGGGTGGGAAATAGCCCTTCTCTCAGGCAATGATGCTAGCACTGTAAATTGCTCCGCTTTCTGGAGAGCAGTTTGGCAGATATATCGAGAACCTTGAAAATGTTAATTTCTTGTGACCCCGGAGTTCAATTTCTAAGAATATATTCTGAGGAAGCAACTATGAATGTGCAAAAAAAAATTTATGGGCAAGAAGGCTTTTACAGCCTTACTTATAATAATGAAGATTCAGAAACAACCCATGTAAGTCAGCGGTGAAGCTTTGGCTCAGAGTGCAATCGCAGTATAGGCCTGCTAGTCCGTTTTCAGTGTGCAGCTTTCAATTACACCAAACTCTGTGGATGGACAGATTTTCGTTAAGTTTGTTGCAAGTTCATTAGTGGCAAAGATCTGACCTAAACGGAAAAGAGGCTTTTTCATAGCCATTGTATATCTCCCTTCATGTGATTATCCAAATGTTTTCTTGCTCAGATACTGTGTTTGATTCTAGGCCTCTGCTAATATTCTATTGCAGGTGCTTCATAAAATACCATTTTTACCAAGTCTTACCTTTCTCAAATCTAAACTATTCTGATTTCTGAAACATTTGGGCCAGAGGCTTCAGAGCATATTCATATGAGGCAATTCTGTAGCATCATTTAAATTCATATTTGCAGAGCACTGTTGGATATTTGGGTTAATCACAGTTTTTCTTAATGTTAAAGCCGAAAAAAAAAAAAAAAGAAAAGCAGAATATAAAACTATGAGTATTTTAAGGTGTTTTGATTTTTTAAAGACAAAAGTATGTGTATACAGATTCTTTTAATAGGTGAAAGAGATCGAAGGAATATATCAAAATTCTGACAGTGGTTATCTCTAGATGATGGAATTATGAGTAATTTTAATTTTCTTCTATATATTTTTAATTTTCTCCAAATTCTTTGTAATGAACCTATATATTATCGGCAACAAATAAATGTATTTTAAAACATAAGCTGTGACCCCACAAGAAACTGACCCAGACATGCCCATGAGTGTCCAGGAGGCTCTGCAGATGCATGGACCCGCAGTGGCCTGCTGCAGGGTTGGGGGCACAGACTGCAGCTATGCTGGGCATGGGACCTTTGAGGGAGGCTGTCATTATCTTCATCACCTCCACCATAGTTTGGCCTCAGGTCAAGCAACAGTGAGGAAACACAGCCCCACCCATCAACAGAAAATTGGATTAAAGATTTACTGAATATCACCCTGCCCATCAGAACAAGATCCAGTTGCCTCCTCAGTCAGTCTCCCCATCAGGAAGCTTTTATAAGTCTCATATCCTTATCCATCAGAGGGCAGACAGAATGAAAACCACAATCACAGAAAACTAACCAACCTGATCCCACGGATCACCACCTTGTCTTGCTCAATGCAACTGAGTCCTGCCATGTAGGGCCACCCAAGATGGATGGGTCATGGTGGAGAGCTCGGACAAAAGGCTGTCCACTGGAGAAGGGACTGGCAAACCGCTTCAGTATTCTCAGCTTGAGAACCCCACGAACAGTATGAAAAGGCAAAAAGGTATGACACTGAAAGATGAACTCCCCAGGTTAGTAGGTGCCCAGATGCTAGTAGAGAAGAGTGGAGAAATAACTCCAGAAAGAATGAAGAGATGGAGCCAAAGCAAAAACAACACCCAGCTGGATGTGACTGGTGATGGAAGTAAAGTCTGATGCTATAAAGAGCAATATTGCATAGGAACCTGGAATGTTAGGTCCGTGAATTCAGGCAAATTGGAAGTGGGCACACAGGAGATGGCAAGAGTGAACATCGACATTTTAGGAATCAGTGAACTAAAATGGAATTGAATGGGTGAATTTAACTCAGATGACCATTATATCTACTACTGTGGGCAAGAATCCCTTAGAAGAAATGGAGTAGTCATCATAGTCAACAAAAGAGTCCAAAATGCAGTACTTGGGTGCAATCTCAAAAACAACAGAATGATCTCTGTTTGTTTCCAAAACAAACCATTCAGTATCACAGTAATCCAAGTCTATGCCCTGATCAGTAATGCTGAATAAGCTGAATGAGCCTATGAAGACCTACAAGACCTTCTAAAACTAACACCCCAAAAAGATGTCCTCTTCATTATAGGGGACTGGAATGCAAAAGCAGGAAGTCAAGAAATACCTGTAGTAACAGGCAAATTTGGCCTTGGAGTACAAAATGAAGCAGGGCAAAGGCTAACAGAGTTTTGCCAAGAGAATGCACTGGTCATAGTAAAACCCTTTTCCAACAACACAAGAGAAGACTCTATACATGGACATCAGTTCAGTTTAGTCACTCAGTCATGTCCGACTCTTTGCGATCCCATGAATCGCAGCATGCCAGGCCTCCCTGTCCATCACCAACTCCTGGAGATCACTAAAACTCATGTCCATCAAGTCGGTGATGCCATCCAGCCATCTCATCCTCTGTCGTCCCCTTCTCCTCCTGACCCCAATCCCTCCCACCATCAGGGTTTTTTCCAGTGAGTCAACTCTTCGCATGAGGTGGCCAAAGTATTGGAGTTTCAGCTTCAGCATCAGTCCTTCCAATGAACAACCAAATTGATCTCCTTTAGGATGGACTGGTTGGATCTCCTTGCAGCCCAAGAGACTCTCAAGAGTCTTCTCCAACACCACAGCTCAAAAGCATCAGTTCTTTGGCGCTCAGCTTTCTTCACAGTCCAACTCTCACATCCATACATGGCCACTGGAAAAACCATAGCCTTGACTAGATGGACCTTTGTTGGCAAGGCAATATCTCTGCTTTTCAATATGCTATCTAGGTTGGTCATAACTTTCCCTTCCAAGGTGTAAGCGGCTTTTAATTTCATGGCTGCAATCACCATCTGCAGTGATTTGGGGGCCCCCAAAATAAAGTCTGACACTGTTTCCCCATCTATTTCCCATGAAGTGATGGGACCAGAGGCCATTTGTTTTCTGAATGTTGAGCTTTAAGCCAACTTTTTCACTCTCCTCTTTCACTTTCATCAAGAGGCTTTTTAGCTCCTTTCACTTTCTGCCATAAGGGTGGTGTCGTCAGCGTATCTGAGGTTATTGATATTTCTCCTGGCAATCTTGATTCCAGCTTGTGTTTCTTCCAGCCCAGTGTTTCTCATGATGTGCTCTGCATATAAGTTAAATAAGCAGGGTGACAATATACAGCCTTGACACACTCCTTTTCTTATTTGGAACCAGTCTGTTGTTCCATGTCCAGTTCTAACTGTTGCTTCCTAACCTGCTTATAGGTTTCTCAAGAGGCAGGTCAGGTGGTCTGGTATTACCATCTCTTTCAGAATGTTCCAGTTTATTGTGATCCACACATGGACATCACCAGATGGTAAATACTGAAATCAGACTGATTATATTCTTACAGCCAAAGATGGAGAAGCTCTATATAGTAAGCAAAAACAAGACCAGGAGCTGACTATGGCTCAGATTATGAACTCCTTACTGCCAAATTCAGAATTAAATTGAAGAAAGTAGGGAAAACTACTAGACCATTCAGGTATGGCCTAAATCAAATCCCTTATGATTATAAGGTGGAAGTGACAAATAGATTCAAGGGATTAGATCTGATAGACAGAGTGTCTGATAATATGGACAGAGGTTTGTGACATTGTACAGGAGGCAGTAATCAAGACCATCCCCAAGGGAAAAAAAAATGCAAAAGGCAAAATGGCTGTCTGAGGAGGCCTTAAAAATAGCTGAGAAAAGAAGAGAGGCTAAAGGCAAAGGAGAAAAGGAAAGATACAAGCATCTGAATGCACAGTTCCAAAGAATAGCAAGAAGAGATAAGAAAGAGATGAGAAAGACTTCTTCAGCTATCAATGCAAAGAAATAGAAGAAAACAACAGAATGGGAAAGACTAGAGATCTCTTCAAGAAAATTAGAGATACCAAGGGAACATTTCATGCAAAGATGGGCTCAGTTAAGGACAGAAATAGTATGGACCTAACAGAAGCAGAAGATACTAAGAAGAGGTGGCAAGAATACATGGAAGAACTGTACAAAAAGATCTTCACGACCCGGATAATCACAATGGTGTGATCACTCATCTAGAGCCAGACATCCTGGAATGTGAAGTCAAGTGGGTCTTAGAAAGCATCACTACGAGCAAAGCTAGTGGAGGTGATGAAATCCCAACTGAGCTATTTGAAATCCTGAAAGATGATGCTGTGAAAGTGCTGTACTCGATATGCCAGCAAATTTGGAAAACTCAGCAGTGGCTACAGGACTGGAAAAGGTCAGTTTTCATTCCAATCCCAAAGAAAGGCAATGCCAAAGAGTGCTTAAATTACCACACAATTGCACTCATCTCACACACTAGCAAAGTAATGCTCAAAATTCTCCAAGCCAGGCTTCAACAGTACGGGAACCGTGAACTTCCTGGTGTTCAAGCTGGTTTTAGAAAAGGCAGAGGAACCAGAGATCAAATTGCCAGCATCCGCTGGATCATGGAAAAAGCAAGAGAGTTCTAGAAAAAAATCCACTTTTGCTTTATTGACTATGCCAAGGCCTTTGACTGTGTGGATCATAATAAACTGTGGAAAATTCTTCAAGAGATGGGAATACCAGACCACCTGACCTGTCTCCTGAGAAATCTGTATGCACGTCCAGAAGCAATAGTTAGAACTGGACATGAAACAACAGACTGGTTCCAAATCAGAAAAGGAGTACATCAAGGCTGTATATTGTCACCCTGCTTATTTAACTTATATGCAGAGTAATCATGTGAAATGCTGGGCTGGATGAAGCACAAGCTGGAATCAAGATTGCTGGGAGAAATATCAATAACCTCAGATACACAGATGATACCACCCTTATGGCAGAAACTAAAGTTGAACTAAAGAACCACTTGATGAAAGTGAAAGAGTAGAGTGAAAAAGTTGACTTAAAACTCAACATTCAGAGAACTAAGATCATGGCATCCAGTCCCATCTCTTCATGGCAAATTGATGGGGAAACAACAGAAACAGTGACAGACTTTATTTTTTTGAGCTCCAAAATCACTGTAGATGGTGATTGCAGTCATGAAATTACAAGACACTTGCTTCTGGAAGAAAAGCTATGATCAACCTAGACAATGTATTAAGAAGAAGAGACATTACTTTGTCAACAAAGGTCCATCTAGTCAAAGCTATGGTTTTTCCAGTAGTCATGTATGGATGTGAGAGTTGGACTATAAAGAAAGCTGAGCACCGAAGAACTGATGCTTTTGAACTGTGGTGTTGGAGAAGACTCTTGAGGGTCACTTGGACTGCAAGGAGATCTATCCTAGTCCATCTTAAAGGAAATCAGTCCTTTATATTCATTGGAAGGACTGATGCTGAAGCTGAAACTTCAATACTTTGGTCACCTGATGTGAAGAACTGACTCATTGGAAAAGACCCTGATGCTGGGAAAGATTGAAGGTAGGAGGCGAAGGGGATGACAGAGGATGAGATGGCTGGATGGCATCACTGATGTGAAGGACATGAGTTTGAGTAGGCTCTGGGAGTTGGTGGTGGACAGGGAAGCCTTGGCATTCTGCAGTCCATGGGGCTGCAAAGAGTCAAACACAACTGAGTGACTGAACTTAGCTGAATGAAAAACGTAAACTAAGTCTAGATGATTTTATAATACTTAGAAATGTAAGTATCAGCTCTTCAGAATAAACTGTCGAAGACAATTAATTAGGAATCAAATTTAGCTCTTCCAAATCTGACTCTTTCCTTCTTTCCCTTCTATTGTGCTGTAGTTAAATTGGTGTTTTTTGAAAGAAGACCCAACAGATTTTTAATAAATGCTATATGCAAACAGATTTCTGTAGATAAATGTATCTTGAAAAATATACAGGGCTTTATTGCAGGACTTCTCAGAGCCTTTAATATCGCTGAAGATGCAATATATGTTTTAATAAGAGAGATATTATATGCTTAGTTCCTCTGATGTATTTGGCCATAAGTCTTTTCCATCTTATTTTATTTGTGTTTTTGTTTTATGTTATCTTGTGAAAGATAACATAAACAATATGCCTAGAACATCTTCTCATAAAATACTTTGGAAATGCTGATCTAATGGAAAACTTTATTCTTTGAGGAAAAAAAATGTACAAGAAGTATTTCTAGAGTGGCAACAGTTTCCTGTGGGAATGCTGACCTTTCTTAGCTAATAGCTCTTTCTTTTTAAGTGTGATCTTTATACGCATATGAAAGATCAAATTGCCAGGATGGAGATACTCATTTCTTTTTGGTAGCCTTTTGACCTAATGTGATTCTGTGGAGAATGATGACTTGCCTATTGCATAGATACTGATGGAAAGCAGGTGGAGGCAGGGAATCTAAGCTTCCAGATTTATTCTCAGAATCCCCTTTTAGGTATTCAGAACTTCTCACCTCTGTGAAGGGACCTGAGACATATCCAGGAAATGGGGAGTTTAGTGAAATACACCTTAATCTGCGAAGGAGCAGGACATTCTGTGTAACCCCCGTCAGTTTGCTTCCTCTCTCTGTGTCTCAAGCACTTGAAAATGTAAAATGAAGGAGTAAATTAGTACAAAAAAGTAATCTTGTTTTGTCTTATTTGCCAGTTCTCATCAATTGGTAGAGGTTTCCTAAAGTCTTAAGTCTATATCCCTGCCTGGCGAGAAAGAATTCTGTGGTTGTTTCCTAATGTCTGCCCTGGGCATAGATCAAAGGAATGGCATCATTTCTGCCCTTCCTTTGCCATCTCAGATTATCTAAGTATTCTTGAACACAGTATTGTACACAGTATCTAAGTAATCTTTGTACACAGAAGAATTCTACAAAAAGGTCTTGATGACCTGAATAACCACTATGGTGTGGTCATTTATCTAGAACCAGACATCCTGGAATGTGAAGTCAAGTGGGTCTTAGGAAGTATTACTACGAATAAAGTTAGTAGAAGTGATGAATTCCAGCTGAGATATTTAAAATAATTAAAGTGATGGTGTTAAAGTGCTGCACTCAATATGTCAGCAAATTTGGAAAATCCACCAATGGCCACAGGGCAGGAAAAGGTTAGTTTTCATCCGAATTCCAAAGAAAGGCAATGCCAAAGAATGTTCAAGTTACTGAACAACTGCATTCACTTCCCATGCTAGTAAGGTTATGCTCAAAATCCTTTAAGATAAGCGTCAGCAGTACTTGAATCAAGAACTTCTAGATGTAAAAGCTGGGTTTAGAAAAGGCAGAGGAACTAGAGATCAAATTGCCAGCATTTGTTGGATCATTAAAGAAAGCAACAGAGTTCCAGAAAAACATCTACTTCTGCTTCATTGACTACACTAAAACCTTTGACTGTGTGGATCGCAACAAACTGTGGAAAATTCTTAAAGAGATAGGAATACCAGAGCATCTTACCTATCTCCTGAGAAGACTATGTGGGTCATGAAGCAGTAGTTAGAACCTTACATGGAACAACTGACTGGTTCAAAATTGGGAAAGGAATACGATAATGCTGTACAATGTCACCATGTTTATTTAACTTATATGCAAAGTATATCATGGGAAATACTGGGCTGGATGAGTTACAAGCTGGAATTAAGATTGCTGGGAAAAAATCAACAACCTCAGATATACAGATGATACCACTCTAATGGCAGAAAGCAAAGAGGAACTAAAGAACCTCTTGATGAGGGTGAAAGAAGAGAATGAAAGAACTGGCTTAAAACTCAGCATTCAAAAACTAAGATCGTGGCATCTGGTACCATCACTTCATGGCAAATAGATAGGGAAAAAGTGGAAACAGGGGCATATTTTCTTTTCTTGGACCTCAAAATCATGGTGGGTGGTGACTGCAGCCATGAAATAAGAAGATACTTGCTTCCTGGAAGGAAGGCTATGACCAACCTAAACAGTGTATTGAAAAGCAAAGACATCACTTTGTCAAAAAAGTGCCTACAGTTAAAGTTCTTGTCATTTCAGTAGTCATGTACGAATGTGAGAATTGGACTCATGAAGAAGGCTGAATGTCAAAAATTGATGCTTTCAAATTGTGGTGCTGGGGAAGATTCTTGAGAGTCCTTTGGACAGCAAAGAGATCAAACCAGTCAATCCTAAGGGAAATCAGCCCTGAATTATTCATTGAACGACTTATGCTGAAACTGAAGCTTCAGTACTTTGGCCATTTGATGGGAACAGCTGACTCACTGGAAAAGACCCGATGCTGAGAAAGATTGATGGCAAAAAGAGGGCGGTAGAGGCCGAGATGGTTGAATGGCATCACCGATTCAATGGACATGAACTTGAGCGAACTCTGGCAGATGGTGAAGGACAGGGACGCCTGGTGTGCTGCAGTCCATGAGGTCCCGAAGAGCAGGACACGACTTAGTGAGTGAACAACAAGTATTCTTGAAGGCCCAGACTACTTCAGAATGGACAGGTGGGAGCCAGCACCCAAATCTACCTCTTGTTTCATAAACCTTGGTGATCTTTCACCTTACACTCTCCCCTCACCCTCTCTTTTTAAAAATTTCCTTTTATCCATGAAGATTCCAGACTCTTGGCTCTCAATCTCTGTAATAGCAAAGTAATGATTTTTCTATAGTAATATTCGTATACTCCCTTTCTTTCACCCTCTTGCCAAAGATGAATCTGTTTTTACTAAAAGAGAAAAGAGGAAAAAAAATACATATGTAAAAATCACACATCCTCACCATGTGCAAAAATCATGTGTTTGGCAGCAAGAACATCTTTCTGAGGCCAAATGGCATTTTTCTTTTCTTGCAAAACGAGCAAAATAAAAAAGTCTTACTTTCCCAGCAACTGGCACTGAATTATTGGCCCTTGTCAGTTGCTGCCACTAAGGGGCCTCTCATCCGGGAAACCCGTGATGCTGGGAGACCTAGAAGTCCTGGGGGAATCTGGCTGCGATTGCTTTTCCTGTTTTGCACAGGGACTGAAACACACAGAATATAGTTGACAGAACCACAGTCACGGGTATAAGAGGGAGCGTGGTATGGAGCACAGATGAGCCAGAGTGTCAGTAACTGCTTTATGACTTACCAGCTGTGGGATCTTGGGTAGCATTCTTAACTTCTCTGAGAATCAGATTGCTCAATAAAACAGTAGTGCAGTCCCCATGTCCCTGGAACCAGTCAGTCGCTGTGTGCAAGGAATACTCCAGAGAACAAAACAGACAATAGTCCCTGACCTTGGGAAGCTGGTATTTTGATAGCGAGGGGCAGACTGGAAGGGGTGGGAGGGAAAGACAGTTAATATACAATTAATATAATAGTTAGTGTGTACTTTCAGTTCAGTTCAGTTCAGTCGCTCAGTCGTGTCTGACTCTGTGCGACCCCATGAATTGCAGCACGCCAGGCCTCCCTGCCCATCACCAACTCCCCGGAGTTCACCCAGACTCACGTCCATTGAGTCAGTGATGCCATCCAGCCATCTCATCCTCTGTCGTCCCCTTCTCCTCCTGCCCCCAATCCCTCCCAGCATCAGTGTATACTTTAATATATGTTAATTCAGATGACCAGCGTGAAGGCACAGAGAAAGGCAAAGAAAGGATGAGCCACCCAGGGAATGTTGTTTCCCAAACAGATCATAAAAGCCTGCCAAGATTTATCGTGGAGGAACCTAGTTAGTGCGAGAACTCCAGAGCTAGTGTGTGAGCTGCTTTAGGGAGAACACGTTTCAGTCAGGTGAAACAGGGCTCTTGAGAGAGTTGGTGGAGGATGAACCCCTGAATGCATGCCAGTGACAGTGCGGCTCTGTGGGGAGCCAGGGGCAGTACGTGGTCAGGGGCCCCTCCTGCCCTCAGGCTGTAGCTCCACCCATCACAACAAGAGCTGAAGACGTTCCTGAGGAGGAGCAGTGGGGCAGAGGACATGGGAGTCTCTGGGCCAGGACTGACAGGTCCGAAAGGAGCCTCAAGCTGTGTGAGCAGTGCCCCCTGAGAGGGTGTCAGAGCCACGGGGCAGCAAACACGATGGAGGGTTGGGTGAACAGGGGAGGGACGAGCCGGAGCAGCACCCCATGGTGAACCAGGCGATCTGGGCTGGCACGCAGGAAACGGTTTCAACCCTTTTAATAGAGAGCTATTTTAATGTTTTAGAAAAATACCCATTTCCCTTTTTATGAGGGTGATATGAAACGGTCTTTTAAAATGCACTTATGGAAGCTTAAAAATAAGTTGACCTAATGAAAATGAATCAGCCAATAACAGTCTTGGTGGTAAAAGGTGAGGGTGAGCCAAGGGAGCCCGCAGGATTGGGAAGTGGTGGACTCAAGGGCGCCTGGGTCCACTGGGCAGATTCAGGAGAGGCTGTCAGGGTTGGCAAGGTCCCGGATGGAGGCAGGGGGTGTTCCTGTTGTCATAACTGAAAACTGCCTGGACATAGATCTCCTACATGTCACGGGACTTTTTTTCTCTTCTTCTCTCTCTCTTCCAGATGCTTCCATGTCATCCTAAGAGTGGGTATAAAGGGAATGGGATAAGGAAGAGAAAGTCCTGGGACCCCTTCTTTTATGTAAGAATCCAAAGATCTTTAGGCAGCCACTCCTGACTTGCTCTCAAGGCTGAGTTTCTTGCCAGCACTTTGCTCACCTCCTGAGACCAATGGCCTCTGGGCTCCACAGGTTGTCTTCCTGTCCACAGTTTGTAAAACACAGACTTTTAGAAAGTGGAGCTGAAAAGGGACCTCCTTCCCCTCTGTCGGGGCAGAGGAAGGGGCGGAGGTAGGATTAAACCTGTTCCATCCTTGCCGCCCAACCCTGCTTTCCTTCCTCCACCCTCCCCACTACAGGGCTCACGTCCTCAAGAGCTTGTGGGACCACAGGCCCCATATCCTTGTGGTGGCCTTGGGCGGGCAGAGGGGCAGGCCCCCTGAAGGCCATTCAAAAGCCTTAAGAACGTGGCCCAGGGGTCTCAGGGGGCCCAGCAGCAGGGCAGGCAGCAGGGACATGTTACTCGTATGCTTAGTGAGCAATCTCAGAGCAGGTGCCAGAGCCACATGCTGGGCACGAGCATCTGCTGGTGCCCGGTGTCCAGGCTTCACGGCTGGTCCCCCAGTGGGCTGGGAGAACCTGACGTGCCGCTTGCCCTCATGGCTGCTCAGGGTCCCCACCTGTTAAGGGGTCATGCAGCACTTTTCTCCGACACTGGAACGGAAATTAGAAGCCACCTGCACGGACAGGGTCTGTGCCCAGCCCCGGATCCGATCTCAGTAAATGGGAGCTGAGCATTGTCACCGCCATGGTTGTCATGATTGATGCCAATTCCCGTATCTAGTCTGGAAATAGCCTGCGTCCTCACCACTGACCAGAAGCGTGTGACATTCCACTGCTTGTCTGATGACGGCCTCTCCAAATCCTCAAAGAGCATCCCCCCACCCCACCCCACCCCATCGTTCGGGTGCGCCTGACAGCCCAGGCCTCGGGCTTCCTGATCTTCCACACCCTCATCTTGAGGTGTGCACAGCGCTGGGGGGAGGAGAGGGTTCGCCTGTCCTTAGGGTTGAGGGCACTCTGGCTAGAACATTGACCCCCAGGGGCAGAGACTACCAGGGGAGAGAGAAGGAGAGGAAACACAAACTCCTGAGTCCTGAGACGGACCATGTTGGAACCTGGACTGTGCCATTTTTAAAATGTGTGATCCTTCTTTATAATTTTGAGTCTGTTTCCCCATCTATAAAATGGGCATGATGCCTGCCTCACGAGGCTAGAATGAGGAATGAAGAAGATCAGGCCTAAAATCCACTGCCCGAGCCTGGGATGATGCATCCTGTGTCTGCCAGCCCCTCCCCGCCACACCAGGCTGGGGCCAGGCTGGACAAAGCCAGCCCTGAGCCAAGGCTGCTTAGTGGACAGATCGTTTCTTCTGTCCTCAAGAACATGCTATGTATGTCCTTGTCTGGGTTCATCTGCACCTGTCTCCCTCAGCTGTGTGACTTCAGGCTGGTCCCTTTCCTCTCTGGGCTTGAATGTTCTTTCTAAGCAGGGAATGTAAGTTCCCTCAGTCTTCCCAGTTTGAATATCCCATGGTGCCAGGCTGCAGAGGACAGCGAGTGCAGCTGGCTTGGCTGGGGCAGAGGGCTGTGGCCCTTTCCCAAGCCCTTTTTGGTCCAGGTGACCAGCCAAGTGGCTAATTAACACTCTGGCAACCAGGTAATCAAGGTCAACAGGTCAGAAGTTAATCATTTCTTCAAAACACCAGCAAACACCCCATTTCCACATACTTGGGAATAATAAAAATCACACAACCAGGGCAAGTTTCAGAGGCCCCTCTTCTGATCCAGATTGACCCCAATTAGCCGGGTGACCTTGGGGAGTTACCTTCTCCAACCGTGGCCTCAGCTTGCTCATCTGTGAAATAAGAGTTTGGGATTCAGGGGGAGTTGCAGAGGGCAATGTTCCTTGATGGTTTCAAAGGCGGGAAAGTGGTCTGGGGCCAGGCGGTCTCACATGTCACTTCTTCCCTTTTGGCCCTATCTTCTCACTCACTTTCCCCAGAACGCACGTGCCTGGTTCTTTCCTGCTGCGGTGCTGCTCGGGAGCCTGTCTGCCCACCTGCTTCGCCCTCCAGCTCTGATCCTTGGAATCCAATGGATCTCATCCTCCCACCTGGCCTATATCCCTCCTCTTGGTAAGGGACGTCTTCCGTGCCCTCTCGACACTTCTGTTTTCTGATTGTGATTGTGGTAACAGTGAAAGTCTATCTGGGGTGCCTGATACAGATGATCAAAGGGTGCTGGGGTGGGACAGGGAGGAGAGTCTCAACTTGTGCCCAAACTGTGTGCTTCCTTAGGCAGGAGAGATGTCTCTTCCAGCACCTGACACTCAACTGTGCCTGGTGGTTGCCAGGAGGCAGACTACAGGGGTGTCGTTTAGTGCTGGGGTCTGGGAAAGCCATTTGTCTGATGGGTTTGTAAACATATGTGAATTTAATTCCAGAGATAACTGGACCCACAGTTTCTAGGAGGTACATTCATACCCAAAGAGCAAACAAACCAAAACACCTCTAACGGAGAAGGGTCTAGCCCTGGCTCTGCCATAGGTCTCCCAATCCCACCCCTGTGAGTGACCTGATTCTTCCCTGGGGTGGAATGAAAGGATGTCATCCCCAAAGCCACAGCTGGCTCTGCTCTCCCAGCATGTGGGCCTCAGAGTCCTCCTAGCAGCCACTACGCCTCGTCAAGACAGACGCTCCTTCTATAGAACATGCGTCTAGGCTGGGCTGGCTTCCCACCTGACCCCGATTGTCTCTCTGGCTTCCCTGAGGCTTCCTTGGGTGCAAAGCCCAGAGACCTCTGCCTCTCCAGCCGGCTCCCGCCATGAGCCCAGGGGCTCAGCTTCTTCTTCCAAAGGAATCATGTATGCATTCCCACCAGCAGGTCTCCCGTTATCCTATCCCCAGGGTGAGCAGCAGAGGGGAAAAATAAAAGAGAGAGAGAGAGAAAAGTTAGATGTCAGAAACAAGAGCAAAAGCGTACAGGGAGAGTGCTGTTAATGTGCACTTCGTCTCTCTTGATTTGAGGTGGGCGGTAGAGAGGCAGAGTGGAGCTGGCTACAGCTACCTGGGGTCTGGTTGCTGTCTGTCCCAGCTCTGTCTCTTTAAGAGAACCTGGGGCCAAGATTTATTGGCTGCTGGGGCCCTGCTGTGTGTGTGGCTTGGTGTTTACAGGCCTGGGGAAGGCTGAGGTCTCCCTTCCCAGGCTGCAGGGTGGTGGTGACCTGGAGTTGGGGTGAAGAATGGCTGCCATTCATGGTGGGGTTCGCAGCAGGACTTGGTGTGCTGCCCAGGGGAGTGGGCGGCCATATCCCTGTAACAGCCAGGCCCGGGACGCAAATCCCACCCCACTGGGTTCAGACAGGGAGGGCAGAGGGCAATAGCTTGTCCCGTTGGAGTGCCTAAGCAACCTTGCTGGGGCCTGAGAGCAGGCAAGAGCCCTGGACTGCATGTCTACCTGGAGTTTGCAGGTAGCTGGGGTGGCCTAGAGCTGGGCAGGCAGGACACAGTCCCAGGAGCTGAGACCAGTGTTTGAGCCCTGACCAAACCAGGCCACACATTAAACAATGCAGAGGAAGGGGTGGGTGAACAGAGCAGCTGCCCACTATGGACAGAATGTGTCCAGCAACAGACAGTGTGATTGCAGCCCAGGCACTCCACCAACCTGAGGCTTCATTGGAAGTGGGAGGATGACCTCTGCTTCGTAGGACTTGGGGGAATTTAATAACGTAACAAATGTAAAAGGCCTGGCAAAATCAGTCCCCAGAAGTGGTCATTATTTTTAGCGCTGTGTCTACTGCCGATTGTTCCAGAAGGCAAGCTGACCCTGCTTTTCCAGCTGTGTGGTCCTGTGGGCTCAACCCTCGGAGGCATGGTGTCAAATCTCTACCTTGCTCCTGTCAATAGTGGGACCCTGGGCACATCACTCAGGGTTGGGGGACATGCCTGGTGGCCGCTGAGCACCTCTTTCGTGGCCAGAGCCTGGCCCATCTTGAAGGAAAAGGAGCTGACGTTTCCTGTGCACTTACTGTGAATCAGGAGCCAAGCCAAGCAAGTTACCTACTTCTTCACTTTCTCATTTATTACTGTGAACCTTTGATTGTGGAAATATTCAAGGGTAGACAAAGACAGACAGGACAGTAACGAACACCCTGTGGCCGATCACCCAGCTTCAGTAATGATTGGCATTTGTCTTTCGTTTTTTATCCATCCCTTCTGTTACCTTTTCCTCCTCCTCCTTTTCTGTCTTCTCCCTCTCTGCTAAAATATCTAAAGCAAATCCTAGATATTGTATCATTTCCCTCATAAATACCTCAGTATGTATTGATACCGGATACACAATTTTAAAACAGAAAGCAAAAATATTATTATACCTAAAAAGTGAACCATCATTTTCAATACCATCTAATGTCCAGTCTGTGAATCATCTCATTTAATCCTCAAAGTAGCCCTCACGGATTACGAATACGGTTGCTCTCACCTGCAGATGAAAAAAAGGAGTGAGTGAGACAATATCCACTCGTGCACTGGTTGGTTTGCAGCCTCATCTCTTGGGTCCACTTGCCTAGTGGGTGCTGGAGGCAGGATGTGGAACTGGGCTGTCAAATCCCGACTGACCCGAGCCCTTCCTTCCCCACTGTTATCCTTGAACTCTGAAACCCATGGTCACCAGCTACCAACCTCACATGCAGGCCAGCCCCTCCCCAAGGCTGTTTTCCTTTCGGCTTTGCGTCGACCTCAACTTTCTTGTGCACAAATGGCAACCACGAGACACCTGCATTCAAGAGCTGCTCATCCCTTTCTGCCTTTGCCCGTCTATTTTGTCCCAGTGCTGTTCGTGGTGCTTGGGCTCCAGCAATGAACCAGGGGAAGTCCCGTTGTGCTCTTGTCAGGCTGCACACTTGCTACTCAAAGTGTGGCCCGAAGACCAGCAACTCAAGCATCCTTTGGAGCTTCAGAGAAATACAGACACTCAGCTAAGCCCCAGCCCTGTGGAACTGGATCTATGTTTCAATAAGATCCATGCAATTCATTTGCATGAAGGTTGAAGTTTGAGAAGCACTGCCTTAGGCCATGGTTCTCACCCCGGGCTGCACATTAGAAGGTTCTGCAGGGCTTTAAAAATATACCCACCCCTCAGAACCATTACATCAGAACCACTGATGATATTTAAAAACTCTCAGATGGATTTGAGAATGCAATCACCTTAAGTTTAAATTTGATCATATTAAGGATAAAGGAGCTGAAATGAAATCTCCGGCAGAGTACCTAGAACACAATAGGTGCTAAATTAATGGTCTATTTTACCCCTTGTCATCTCAAACTTGTTCCTAGGATGCGCCCCCCCTACCCCACCTCCCCACGCCTCCCAAAATCTCCCTGTGTTCTTGGGTGGTTTATTGCCTTTCCTGCTCCAAAGACATTCTCTGGCCTCACAAGCATCTGATCCCAGTGCTGTTCTTTGCTGGGAAGTCCCAGAACTGTAACCCGGGTGGGGTGGTGGGGGAGGCTTTTCCTGGGAAGTCAGGCTGCAGAAGACACTTGAGCTGTTCCCTGCCACGACCCGGTTTGCTGAGCTGGGCCGAGAGCCGCAAACAAAAATAAATAAATAAGTGCAGGCTCAGCCACATGTGCAAAGAGCTTTTCTTTCACCACGGCCGGATCCCAGTCCAGACGTTATCTCATCCCGCTCTCTCCCGCCAGGTGATGGGGAGTGGGGCAGGTGCCACCAGCCGCTGTGGCTTACCGGGCAGGAGCTGCGGTTTGAGTCACTGGGCATGCAGGAGAGGGCGCTGACCTCAGATCCTGGGCCACAACAGCAGCCGGGGCCCAGCCTGGCCTCTCTGGGTGGCCTGAAGGGCAGAAATGTTTTCCTGCTGGTGGCGGCCTTGGCAGCATCCCAAGGTGGTGGGGGTGGGCCTGTGGGAGGTTCCTGCTCGCCTCCCCTTCTGCAGGCCACCGGGACACTGCTCCTGGGGCTGTTTACAGGCCTGTAAATGAGCCACAGCTACGGGGACGGCTGGAGAGGGGTCAGAGGCCCTTCTGTGAGAGCTGGCAGGGGTCAGGTCTGCTGGAGACGGGAAGGGAAGACAAGTAGGGGGAGAGCTGTGAGCTCTTTCCTGGGAAGCCAGCCCTTCATGCTCATTCTCCATGGCCATGCATTTTGGAGGAGTCACTGTTCCCCACACTATATAAATGGAGAGACTGAGGCCGGAGGCCTGGAAACAGGGAGGCCCTTCCCAGGGAGACACAGGCTGGTCTGGGAGATCTCAAAGCCTGCTTTTACCCTGAGATATGTGTAGACAGGCTTAGAGAGTCAGAACCCAAGTCTGAGGCTGATGAGGGATATCCCCTGACCCCGTATCTTGACCAGTCTAGAATGGGAAGAAATGAGGTCAGAAGGCAAAGCATGGGAAGAGGGCTCAGGAAAACTAGGCCCTAGTTCTGGGGCTTGCTGGGGACTTGGGGCAAAGCACGTCACCTCCTTCCATCTCTGGTTCTCTCATCTATCACGTGATCGTACTACTACTGACCTCATCGAGTGGCTTTGAGGATTATGGAGTAAGGCCGTGGATTATGATGAGCTATCAGAAGACCTGCCTGGAAGACATGTTTGCTCTACAAAAGATGGTAAATGGCACATGCCATCACTCTCCACTTCACAGCCCACAGCAGACATCACTAATTGATCACAGCACTGCCCCCCTCCCCATCCCCCACCCCCGGATACCCTAGCATGTGGACAGTCTCAGCACTGCTCTCAGGCCACAGTGCCCAAGGCAGTCACTTCCAGTCTGGTGAAGCTTGGCGTTGAGCTTTCATCCTTACATGGTCTGTTGAGAAGCTGCTGCTCTGGAGCCAGGCCTCTCCAGGGAAAGCCAGAGCTTGAGTAAAACACAAAGCGGGAAATCAGGAGAAGGGAGGAGAAGAGACTCAGCCCGGGAAAAGGGCTCTTAGCATCAAATGGACCATAGGCAGTGTCGGCAGGACTTAAGAGCCCACGGCTGTGGGCAAAGTATGTAAAGCAGCCATCAGGAGGAGCAGGCAGGAGAGGCTGAGCCACTGCCCTGGATGAAGGAATGCCCTGCTTCTCATTCCATGAGCGCAACATATCTGTGGGGTCCATGCCACTAATATTTCCACTTTACACAGAAGGAAAGTGAGGCTGGGTGAGGTTACAGCCAAGAGTGCCTGGAATTGGCCTTAGTGTCCAAGTTTGCCAGATCATAAAGCTCACATTCTCCACACTGCCTTTCAGAGAGCACTTCTGGTCCTTCGGGCCCCTCTCCTGGCTGGGGCTGGGGCTGGGACTGGAAGTGACCTGTTCTGGCCCCATCATTTGGGAGCATGAAGGCTGGGTCCCTGCCACACACAGTGCACAAGGCAGGCAGACCCAGGGATCTGCTTGTCCAATCCCCGATGCACTGGAGTGTGTGCACCCTGCAACTGCAGGCAGAACAGTGGGAATCCATCTCAGCCCCTTCTCTTTCATGGTGCGACCTCAGGCAGCTCTTCACTCCTTTCTGGGCCTCAGTTTAACTGATCTATGACCAAGAGCCTTGTGACTCAAGACGGGGTCCGCCAAGTGTCAGCATGAGGGGCCTGGTTCTCAGGCCGCTGGATCAGGATCTGTGCTTTTCTAGGGCACCAGATGATGCACACGTTCACAGAGACTGCAGAACAATGGAGCTCTCGTGAGCTCCTGAATCTCTTGCATATACAACAGCTCAGGCATTCTGCGATTCACTCTCAGCACCAGAGGCCAAAGCCCAGCCTTGAAACTTGAAGCTCAGCCTGGTTGTTTGAGCCAAGAAGGATGAGCTGGGAACAGCCAGCAAGGCCCCTGCTGGGACAGAAGGGACAGCTCCTACAGGAGCCGCAGTAGGCAGGCCAGGATGGCTGGGAGAACCCAGCAAGCTGCTGGGAGCTTCCTGGCTGGGGCAGAAGGCCAGGCACACAGACTCAGCATACCAAGTTGGGTGTTGGGGAGGGCAAGGATAGAAGGTGCCGGAGGCCAGAGGAGGGTGTGGTCAGGATGGGCCTGGAGCCAGAGGCTGGGAAGGAATCACTCTGGTGCACTGGAGTCCTGGAGGCAAAACTTTTCTCTCCACTGCTCTGCTGGTAACTCCAAGGCCCCATAGGTGATATCTCAAGGCTCCATCACAGAGCAGCGGGGGCCCACAATTAAATTTAAATGCTCATCCATTTTCCCCACAAGCACCAGCATTTTCCAACCCTTTTATGGATTTCTGAGGAATGATAAAATGCAGCTGTTTTGGCTCCTGAGCCAAGGAAATAATGTAAGGTGGCTTGAGTCCCCTCCAGGGAAATCAGTGGCTTATTTATTTATTTTGACTCCAGGACTTCTATCCAGGTCTTATAATGAGCTTCTAAACCTGCCCTTTCACCTCCCTGGCTCTCACCTCAAACCACTTTTTGGTGACTTCTCTGTAGACACTCAACAGCCTTCTGGCGACGTGAGCTTGGTCAAGTTTCATGCTCCACTTTCCTCTTGTGCAGAAACATGCGACAGGTTTCCTGGGACTCGCCGGCTGTCCAGGGGTTAAGACTTCACCTTTCAATGCCGTGGGTGTGGGTTCAGTCCCTGGTTGGGGAGCGAAGATTCCACATGCCTCACAGCCAAAAGAGAAGAAAACCAAAAACAGAACAAAAACCAAGGGCTTTCTAAGCCCTGTGCCAAGCACAACACTTGGCACAGTTAAACAAGACCCTGCAGGCGTGGCCTCACAGAATGCCTGGCACGTAGTAGGTGCACAGTAATGCCATGAGCCTGCCTGTTTTCTTGCCTTTCAGCTCTCTCGGGGCTAAGGAACTCACATAAAGCAGGCAGCCTGCTAGCGTTCCTGCTGGGCCCCAGATGTTGTAATTTCCTTTACCATGAACACAGCCTTGGCCTTCACAGGCACTCGGTGGCTCGGATCCACAGGTTATGAGGGCCTCGGAGTGACCTTGAGACAAGTAGGGCCCGCACGGGTGATTCCACCACACGGGTGATGCCCAGGGAGCCTCCTCAGGGCTGTTCGGTAAGCGTGGATTAGCACAGAGACCTGTAAGCAAGGCTCTGCCATCATGCCATTCCTGCTCACGTCCTGGGGAGGGCCCTGCTTCAGAAGACCTGGAAGGGCTTGTTCCCTTTACTTCCTGAGCTATTCTTCTTCAATGCTAGGATCCACTCTTTGCTGTCCAAAAGGACAAAAGCCTTGTATATTTAGGAAAGTGGGAGGAGTCTTGAGGGCAAGGTCATCTTTCCTGCCCACGGTCCCTGACAACTGTGCCACTCAGGTTCCCCACCCAGCTGTCAGGCCCCAGAGGTGATGTTCTGGTCCCTGCGGGTATTTCAGCCAACAGGGAGACCCTGTGGGGTGCTCCTAGCCAGGTGTGTTAGGTGACCTCTAACCCAGACAGTCTGAAGGTCTCTGTTACTTGTTATCATCAACTGTTCAGGCCAAACAGCTATTTCTGAGTTTCTAGCCTGATAAGTCCATGAAGTGAGTTGCACTGTGTCTCCTCCAAAAGATGTGCCCAAGTCCTAAGCCCCAGTACCTGTGAATGTGGAGAATTCCCTTATTTGGAACTAAGGCCTTTGCAGAGGTAATTAAGTTAAGAATCTTGAGATGAGATCATCTTAGGGTGGGCCCTAAATCCACTGAGTGGTGTCCTTATAAGGAGCTAGAGATCTGGGACACAGAGAGACACAGGGAGAAAGCCCCGTGAAGGTGGATGTGGGGACTGGAGTAATGTGTCTACAAGCCGAGGAACGTCAAGGACCGTGAGCGACCACCAGAAGCTGCAGAAGGCAAGGAAGGACTCTCTGTGGAGCTTCTGGAAGGATTCAGGCCCTGCAGATAACCTGGTTTGGGACTTTTGCTTTCAGAAATATGTGAGGATACATTCCTGCCCAAGCCACCCAATTTGTGGTAATTTGTTAACCCAGCCCTAGAAGACTACTAATTGCACCCCATAAAAAAATTTAAAAATGTAAGATAAAGAGACTACCCATGTGTTTGAGATGATGTGGGACCCCTGACGGAGTCTGGAGGGCTCTGAGGGTTGCCTCACTGTTCAGTGGAGGCCCTGGGGGTGGTGAGGCCAGCAGCCCAGGTGGTCAGCAATGGTGTAGGGAGGTGGCCTGCAGGTGGGCTTTAAGAATGCTGAACATCGGTGCAGAGTCATGTGGGAATTTGGAGGTGAGCAGTGGAATGCTGTGTTTGCGGGAGGGTGGGTGATGATACATTAAAGGAGACAGCAGATCTAGTGGCTGTCAGGGAATCATGGGAAATCAAGTCCTCCAGCTCTTTATCTTCCTAGAAGGCCCTGGGAGTGATCCGTTTGTCCAGGGGCAGGTATGGTGGAGAATACTGAGTTCCAAGCCGTGGACCCAGTGGTGGGAGACCAGAGCTGAATAATTCCCTGTTACTTCCTGTCTACAGGGAGAGAGGAGTCAGCAAGTGGACAACTCCAGCCCCAGGGATGACAGCGACAGAGGCTTTCAGGCAAAATGCAAGGGGGTCAGGACAAGGAGGCTTCTCCCTGGGCTGGGGAGTCCGGGGAGACTTCCTGGCAGAAGTGGCAAGTTTAAGTCCTTGAAGTCTGACCTTCGGGGAGTTGCCTACATTGCTGTATAGCAGGAAGCGGTGAGATCCTCCAGGGAGTGAAATGTGGGTGTAGAGGACTAGAGGGTAGGGGCCACACAGAGCAGTGGGCTACCGGGGAGAGCAAAGGGCCAGCCAGAGGCAGAGGGGGAGGCTGACTCCACTGGAGGATGTATTCTGAAATGCCTTGTGACCAACTAGGGGCAGAGGCCAGGACGGGAGCGAGGGGCCACAACCCAGGCTGCGGAGCCCAGAGAACCCAAGTATAGCTTCAAGGCACTGCCTCTTCATGGCAGGGCTGAAGGCAAGGCTTGGCCTGTGAGGACTCTTTCCTTGCCAGACAGCCACACACACACACACACGCATGCATGCACGCACACACAGACTCATTCAGACGCATGCAGACTCACAGAGCAGCCTGGTCCCCTGTCTCCTTCCCCACCCACCCCTGCCTCTTGCTTAGTCTTTCTCCTTTCTCCCTACTGTAGAGACTGCCTACTCACAGGGAGGCTGAGAGCCAGCCCCAGTCTGAAGTGGTAAGGAAGAGACAAGAGCAGAAGTCCAGAGTCCCAGAGAGTCATCTTTTGCAAAAGCAAAGCCAGACAGGGGCAGGTACATAGGCAGGCACTTGGTGATCCACCAATACACCAAGAAATGGAGAGACACAGACTCCAGTCACACCATGACGCAGACAAAGATGCTCAGATACACATGCACACACACACTGATCCTTACAGAGACTCACACACGCAGATACAACACACACACACAGGCGCACACTGACGGACACACATCCACAGCCAGACACACGCTGGCATGTTCACAGATGCTCATTTCCACTCTCAGCAGAAAGACAGGCACACAAGGAGATACTCAGACACACACACAAAGACACACAGATGCAGAGCCAGATCGACACAGGCAGAGCCATGCAGACAAAGAGGCTTTGAGCGAGGCCAGCCCGCCCCCCAGAACCCAGACATCCCAGCTTTGCAGTCCCCTAGGAACACTCCGAAACGCCAGGAGAAATTCCTGGGATATTAGCTAAATTTCAGACACAAACATTCCGGTCTCTTTCTCCAGATGTAGCGCTCGTGGAAACCTGTGCAGCCCTCCCTCTGCTGGCCCCCCGGCCCCGACTCCCTGGCTTCTAGGAATGCAGCCATGGAGAGATGGAGGCAGACCTAAGGAAGAGGGTGGTCCTAGAGAGCTGAAGGGACGACACTGGGCAGGCAGCAGGGGGCCAGTCACAGTGGTGGGGCTCTCAGCCCCTGGGGGAGTCTTGACTGATGAGGGGGGCAGGCGGGGTGGGGGTTTCCTTGCAGGAGGGGGCACCGCTCAAGAGCGCTAGACTGAAATCAGAGACCCATCAGAAGGCATGGCTTATCACTGGGACTCTTGCAAGTCCCTTACTCACCTTCCCACGGACACACTGGCTGCCTCTCAGCTCCAGGAACATGGCAGGTCCTTCGAATCTCAGGCCTTTTGCACACGCCCATCCCTGTCTGTTACAGCCAATGCTTAGAGCATTGCAAGTGCTCCACAAATATGGGTCCTGTCTCTTGGACCACATGTGTTATTTTAAAAGCCTTCAGCCTCACTTTCCACATCTATAAAATGGGCTGAAATTGCATTTCTCTCACAATGTTCTTGTGAGAAGAAAATGGGATGATGAATGCAAACGGGATTTGGCAAACAACCTCTCATCTCATGTGAGGGCTGCATGATCTTCCTCCTAACCCTCCAGCGAGAATTGGCAATGATTCTGGTTTTGACACAGGCAGGGCTCTGGAAACGTGTGCCCAGCAGTTTTTGGCTGCCTAAGCATGCTTTCGGAAGTGCTGTGAGGTGCCCTGACTCTGCTGATGCCTGAAATTCCACTGCTCTTATCACAAATCTGTGTCAATTCAAAAACCCATTAGAGTAATCAGTCATTCACCATCAAAGTCAAGAGGTGGTGAGACAGACCTCTCCCTGAGACACAGATAGCCTGGAAGTCTGGGTGTTTCACAACTAGATCAGCCTCACGTCCAGCTATCCCTCACCTGGGAAACCAGGGCCACTCAGGACATCGTGCTGTGGGACATCACAGGACAAGCCAGATCTCACCCTCCCCGCCTACTGGGTCACTCCACCTCCATCTTTTGTGTTGACTTCCTAACTGGACACCAGCTGCCCCCAGGAGCTTTGACTCTTTCTAGGTGGTTGACTCTGGGTAACTTACTTAACATCTTTGAGTCTTGGTTTCTGCATAACTCCCTTACCCTACATTTTTCTCTTGGGGAAAATTAAAAACAAGTGGTCCAGCCTATGAGCTAGTCTCTGAGAGTGCTCCGGGCACACAGTAGTAACTCAGTAAATGGGGACTGCAATGATTGTGATGATGAAGGAAGAGGAGCTCCCCAAATGGTGATGGAATGTGAATTTGTTGCCCTTCTCAGAGGCTGCTGGCTCTGAGACACAGGCCTGCCTGCCTCCCGCCTGGACAATGCTTGCTTTTGCAAGAGGCAGCTCGTTATGTGGGAGATATATGTCCCGTCGTAAAGCATTTAATATTTTATCTCCTAATTGCGTTACCAGAGACAGGCAGCTGTTTATCCTCATCACTTTCCCATTGCTGTCTTTGGCAGGACCCACTGGGCTGCTCCAGGTGTTTCCTTGCCTCCTTTTCTGAAAGTCCTGGATGGCCAAACAGGCACCTCCAGGCAGTTCCGTGTGGTCAGGCTGTGAGTGGTGCCAGCAGCGGGGCGCCTGCACTTGGTATCAAGGGGCTTCAAGGCAACTCATGTACCTTGTCTGCCTCCTTCTCTCTGCCCACAGCCTTCCCATGTATTAAGCACCATGGCTGCCATCAGCCATGCCATTTCCTTCTCCAGGGGATCTTCCCAACCCAGGGATCGAACCTGGGTCTCCCACATTGTAGACAGACGCTTTACCGTCTGAGCCACCAGGAAGTCCCATGTATTAAGCACCGTGGCTGCCATCCGCTCTTCTGATTCTCATAGCCCTGTAAGACGAGAACCACCTTACTGATCCCATGATACAGAGGAGGGAAAAGATGCAAGGAGAGGTTGAGACTCTCACTCACTCAGTCACTCGTTCATTCACTCATTCAGCCGTCCTTCCTTTCTGTAGGAGCAGCCTTGCAGAAGCCACTAAGGACAGTGACGTAAATAAGAGGCGGTCCCTAGCTTCAGGGGCTTGTGCAGGGCAAGTGGCAATCCCACGACCACCCTTGGGGTGTCTCTGCCCCCTGGGTAGTGCTGGCTGCTGAAAGAGTGCCAGTTCTAAAACATGAACCAAACTCAGGTTCAGAATTCTTGCATGGACTGAGCTTAGTGTAAAGCCCCAGACTCTATAAGCTTTCTGGTCATATTCTCGTACAACCAACCTCCTCTCTCACCACCTTTATCATGGAACTTCACACTTACCAACATATGACACATGTGACCGCCCTGCTTGCTGCTTGCCAAGCAGCCCCTCCTCCCTTCCGACCACCCGTGTTCCCTGTCAGCAGAGCTCTGATGCTGCGGGAGTGGTGCACAGAGATTCTAGTACCCAGCTCTTCAGCAACCCCAGTGTAAACAGAGCATGCTTATTCAAACCCCTTTTGCCAAGCATTTCCCCAGTCTTCCTCACAGTTGGTGGTGACTAGCCAAGGGACACAGTCAATGAGAATAGGGGACTGCTATGGACCAAATGTTTTGTCCACCTCTGTTTCATATGTTGAAACCCTAACTTAATACACCTCTTGGTATTTGGAAGTGGGGGTCTTTGCTTTGGGAAGTGATTAAGCCATGAGAGTAGAGCCTCCTTAGTGGTCCTTATAAAAGTGACCCCAGAGAACTCTCTCTCCCTCTTTCCTCCTTGTGAGGATATAATGAAAAGTTGGCCATCTGTAACTGAAAGAGGGCTCTCACCAGAGCCTGACAGTGCTGGTATCCAGATCTTGGACTTTCACCATCTCCAGAAATATGAGAAATAAACTTCTGTAGTTATAAGCCACTTGGTCTATGCTACTTTGTTACAGCAGCCTGAACAGGCTTAGACAGGCATATATGTAAGAGAGCTTCAGGAGAGCAGGTGGAAGCATTCCCTTGAGTCTTTCCATCCAGTGGTGAGTGGATATGATGTCTGGAGTCTTAGCAGCCATCTTTTGATCATGAGATAACAGATAAAGAGCAAAAGCCAGTACATCAAAGAGGGCTGAGCAGAAATGTGAGTCTCGGCTTTTGTGGGCATTGTTGGGCCTCCGTATAACCCAGGGGCCAGGCTGCTGTTGGGTAGAGAGGACTGGTATCGCGGCTCTTGGGGTCTCCGTAGCTTGTACCAAGTACACAGGACCCACTATGGAAAGTCTTTTTCTCTGCTTTTGTTTTGAAAACTGTTTCTCATCTCTTAAGATCCAGTTTAAGAGTCCCTTTTGAGAAATTTTCACTCCATCCTGACTGCATGGTTGAGCGCTCACTCTTCAGAGCCCCCACAACGCTTAGTTCAGCCTCTCTGTAGCCTCTTCCGACAGTGGTGGGCACTGCCTGTGATTGGGCCGTTCACAGGGCAGTGGGTGACACAAGGCCCTGCTTGTCCTGGCACAGCTGCCCGCGAAAGGGGTCAGGACCATTCTCCCTAAGCAGCTGGGGCTGGGGCCCGTCGCAAACTAAGCCCCAAGCACGACCTGCCGGGGGATGAAGTCATGTGGAAAAACACTCAAGTCCGAACAAAACTGTCTTTCTGCAGATGACTTCATCACATTGCCCGAAGGCTGGGATCACTCCGCCTCTCACCTCCTCCAGCGCACATGGGAGTGGGGAAGACCAGTTCCTCGGGTCCTGTTACATCACTCAGGCACCAGTAAATGCTACAGAGACCCTCCCACGAGGTGCGGGAGCCGACGCCTCCTTCCACAGGCAGGGCTTCCCCTGACCCCTCAGGCTGGGAAGGCCTGGAGGGCAGCTTGGGGCTTTCTCTACCCAGCTTGGAGACCTGCAAAAATATAAAATGGGATAATAATAATAAATCCCACTCACTAAACGCATATGCTCATGAATTCTACAAACACTCAGCAGTTCTCCTTCTATCAAGCACTGTGGGGGCTTTGGGGCTATACTTGCAGAAAGAAAAAAAAAGGAGGGAAAGAGGGCAGGCAGGCAGGAGTAAATTCCTTGCTAGGATGACAGAGCCGACAAAGCAGGACGGACCCTGAGAGATATGAAAAGAAAGCCAAGTTCTACTTCTTATTCCAGTGATGCGTTGCTGTTCAACAGCTTTCTTGAGCAGAGCCTCTATTCCCAGGTGCAGGGTGGGCACCTATGGATCTGGGAGGCCATTCGAGTGCTCTAGCATTGGCAGTCATGCACGGGGATGGACAAGGTCAGTGACACCAGTCACGGCCTGTGATGGAAGTGCGGACAGGGTGGTGTGGGGCACGCAGGAGGTAGTGCTGGGTGAGCTGGCCAAGGAGGTGAGCCTGGAAGGATGAACCCAGCAGGCTGTCCAGGAGAGAGTGGAAAGGTCTTTGAGGCTGCAAGGCACTTGGGAAAGGACAGGTAATTCCCTGTATTGGGAGCAGAGGGTACGTAAAATAAGTGGCAATAGATGGGGTTAGTGAGGCAGGTTGAGGATCAGACTGTTGAGGAGTGAAATTCACTCTGCTGGGAAGAAGGACCCATTGAAGGGCTGAAGAGAAAGAAAGAAATGGCTGAAGAAACTGGACATCAATCCAGTTTGGGTGTGCATTTCAGGAAAAGTGCTTTGGACTGGATGACAGAATGGCTATAAAACAGAGACTGACCAGGATGTACCTGGAGAGGTATAGGGGTGAGATGGAGATGGCCTGAATCAGCGCAGTGGCAATGGGCAGAGAAACAAAGGAAGGAGAGATGGTAATGTGATGGGACTTGGGAACCACTGGGATGAGGAGGGATGTAGGATCTATGGATGTTCTGGTCTCTTAGATTATAAGTTAAACTTTGGATTCTAATGCTATGAGAAAAACTCAAAACAACAGGCAGTCCCAGGCTGGTATGGTGGTTCCATGATCCTCAGAGACCCAGACTGCTTCCATCTTATTGCTCTGCAATCTTCAATACCCACCGTTGATCATGTGGCCCAGAATGGCTGCTCCAACTTCCTCTGTCACATCTGCATTCCACCTGGTAGGATGGGGAAAAAGAGGAATAGGGTGCACCCATCTTTTTCATATATATATATGACTTAGAAATTTGATAAAATGCCATTGGCCAAACTTAGGAGGAAAACCATATAGCTGAAAGGTATGCTGGGAATTGTCGGTGTCCAAGTAGCCATCTTCCTCCTTCTTCCACTATGGAGGAAGGAGAGAAGGGATCTATGGAGGAAAGAGAGAAGGGCTCTATGGAGGAAGGAGAAAAGGGATCTATGGAGGAATGAGAGAAGGGATCCATGAAGGAAAAACTAGTGATGCTGTGCAAGCCCACAGGCTTCTCCGAGTTTGATATTTATTTGCAAAACACATCCTGTGAATTGACATACTTATTTTTAACCAAATAAATATTAAATATGATCAAATCTCTGCCAGCAACATGCTGTTTCCCTGGGTTGCCCTATTTAGCCTTTGTTTTCCCAGCCATTGAAGGAGGCATTGAAAAATATTCTAAACATGAACTCTAGGGGGCTAGCTGAGGGGAGCTTTCAGGATCTGTGAATACCATATACTTCTGTACTCAATTTGGGGGTATACATTTTTCTTGGGAGAGAGTCTATGGCTTTCAAGGCTTATAGGAGGTTTTGTGACCCTAAAAAGTGGAGTAACAGAGTGAAAGAATTACTCAGGGCCCTCCACACACATACTGCATGCTTCCCTGGTGCCCATGTTGTAGCATACGCTTGGAAAGGAGGCCAGAGAAAAGAAAAAGGCAACTGAAGGACACTGGGGCGGTTGAAGCACGCGGCTCCAGCCTCATCCTGACAGTGACCGCACGGCGCGGGTGTGGTCCGCCATCCAGGGGCCTTCCTCTCTAGTCTCTGCCTGGCTGAGCTGAGACTTGGCCGGGTGCACCCCTGGCACACTCTGCCTGCAGTCTCCCAAGCAGTTCCCAGAGCTCCTAGCCAGGAGCCAGCTAGGATTTCAGAGGCACAAGTGAGCCGCTGTGCTTGGCCTGCCAGGTGAAGAGAACAGAGCCCGTATTAACAAGACGCTCCTCTCTCGGTATCGGCTTTCGCTTTGCAGGCAGTGTCTCAGACCGGGAGCAAACCTGTCTCTCTGTCCGGAGCCAGGGATTTGATATTGTCTTGAATGGAGGTTTTCATCTCCCAGCTAGTCGTCTGCCCTCCATGGCGCCTGCCACCGATGCCAGCCTTGGCACGTGAGCCCCCAGCTGTAGGAGGAGTGGGTGGAAGGGGGCAGAACTGGGCTCAGCAGCTCCCCACTCCACCCAGACATGGTGGTGGAAGAAGAGGCATCGTGCCCTGGGAGAAGGAGCAACAGAATGCTGGCTGTACAGGGAGCAGTCCAGGGCAGAAAGGGTCCTACCGTAAGGCTGCTTGAACCACGTGGTGATTTCCCCGGGCCCTCTGAGGAGCCAGGCTCATCAGAGCAGAATCACCATCCACAGTCAGGATGACAAAACAAAGCTAGAAACAAGGATTTTATCAAAGGGAACGGGCAAAGAGAGAAGCATTGTGGCACCACAGAAACTTAGAGCAGTGATGAGGATCTCCAAACACAGAGGATGTGGAGGGAGAGAAGTGGAAGGCTGAGGGGCCACCCCAACGCAGGCCTGGGAGACGGGTCGGGAGGAAAGCCATGAGGAGTGGGGGGCGGGCGTGGGCTGCCAGGGGAAGTCCCAGCTCGGCGCTCTGGCTGCTGGAAAATGGCACAGTCATTCCAGAAGAGCTAGGCTAGCAAGAGAGGTTAGGGCTGGCTGTCAGGGTGCGGTCCCACGGCGGTCAGGGAGCTGGAGGCGGGCCTAACATCCTGACAGCTGGCCTGCCGCAGCCTCTTTCCCCTGCCCTGAGCTCTCACTCAGCAAAGGCTGGGGACTTTGTTCTGGCAGTGTTTGACTGCAGGTGTGGGACCGAGGAGGGTGGCCAAAAAGCAACAAAGGGGAAGGAGTGAACAGCCGTGCTTCCAAAGAGCTGCACACACAGGCCAGAGTCCTGGCTGCAGAACACTCACTTGTCCGTTCTCTGATTGAAGCCTGTGTGCTAGGGCAAGTCCTTATCAACACCACTGAACCGGGGACAGTTCAACAGCACTGACACTTACCACGTGTCCATGCAGGGCTAGGTCCTGGGATGGGAGTGGCTGAGACAGAGGCAAATAAACCCCCTTCCGGGCCCTGAGAAATCTCACAGTCTGATCGAGGTGGAACCCATATCTACTAGGGCTTTCTGACTGTCAGGCTGGAGATCCAACCTGCATCTCTCAAATCCCAGCCTCCTAGCATCCCTGGGAGGGAGGCAGAATCCCCACTGAGGACACAACGGTTCAGAGACGCTAGGTAAAGTGCTCAGTACCACACAGCCAGATGGTAGGAGTGAAGTTTAAACCCAGGTGCATCAGACTCGAGTGCTTGTCTGTTCCCACTGGGGCAGACCTGCATTCTTCTCTTCGAGACAGGTTGTGTGAAAGGCTATTGTAGTGAGCTTGGAGCCCAAGAGTGGAGCTACTCACAGGCCCGTTCAACAGATGCTGACCAAGGCACAGCAATTCCTGGCTGGATAGATAATCAGAGATGCAAAGACCCCCACTTGATAGCCACCAAGGCGGACAAGGCTCCAGGCTCTGTCGGGAGTTTGGAGGGGGAGTGGTCAGCCCTGCCCCACCAGAGCTCAGACCAGTAGGAAGTAGATGGCAAGTGTGTTAAGACCCACTCCGCTGACACTGGCCAAGACAAATCTCTGGCCCTTCTGGGCAGAGTGACCTGAGGTGAGAAGCAGTACATCTCAGATTCTCAGTTTCTCTGTTAAACGCGGGTAGTTGTACTTAATTTATTGCGTTGTTGCGGAGATTACATGAAATAATGTGTGCTAAGCACAAGACCTGACACAAAGTAGAAACTCCAAAATAATGACAATGATGCGTCTATTCCCATTCCAGACAGAGTCTAACAGTTGAGAGTAGCTGCATTTAAAAGCCATCAGAGAGGCAGAAATAAGGGGCTATTAGGATGCATGGGCGGGAAGAGGAAAGTTGGGGTGGGGGAAGACTCAAGAAGGCTTCCTGTTTGCTTTCGTTATCATGCTTATAATCCTCTTGTTTGAAGCCCTTTCTCTCTTATTCATATTCAACTTCCAGACCAGCAGCCAGAGTGGACCCATGCCCAGGGCCCCTGGCTCCAGAGCTTCAGGAGCCTCAGGTATGGCCGACTTCCCCCACTCCCATCCCAGCAGCTCTGACTCTGAGAGCTTCCATGGGGGACTCACAGCCTAAGGGGGCTGAGAACTCCTCGCCCCACACAGGGCCGGTGGGGAATCCCTTCTTCCTCGGAGAGGACAGCCTGAAGTGTTTCCACCTCAGTCCGAGGACCAGGGAGGATGCCGGGGGCACAGGGAGTGGCCTGGGGCCTGGATTAGCACCTACCAACTAGAGATGCAGCCCAGGCTACCTGCCCTTCTGGGGGACGGCACAGCCCTATGCCCTGCCCTTCCTGGCTCTACAGCAGAAAAGAAAAGTGAAGTTTCTCAGTCATGTCTGACTCTTTGCGACACCATGGACAGTAGCCTGCACCAGGCTACTCATCCATGGGATTTTCAAGAGTTCTGGAGTAGGATGCCATTTCCTTCTCTAGGGAATCTTCTCAACCCAGGATCAAACCCAGGTCTCCCACATTGTAGACAGACGCTTCACCGTCTGAGCCAGCAGGGAAGCCCACAGCAGAGGGTGCTAGTTTTGCCCGTGGTGAAGCCAACCCTGGACTGAAGAGGTAAGAGCTGGTGGGTATACACCTGAATCCCTCAGCCTCACAGCCCCTGGGGAATGGGCCAGAGACATACTCATCCATTAATATCTGCTTAATTTGCTTATCTATATTCATGATCTTGTCCCCATGATCACACCATGCTCCTAGCCTGGGGTCACCCTCCCAGATATACTGCTGGCACTCAAATCCTAGTCTTAGGGCCTGCTTCTGGGAGAATCACCAACTTAATGGACATGAGTTTGAGCAAGCTCTGGGAGTTGGTGATGGACAGGGAAGCCTGATGTCCTCCAGTCCATGGGGCCGCAGAGTCAGACATGACTGAGCGACTGAACTGAACTGGGAGCCCAGCCACAGAGCAGAACTTGGCGAGGCTACCATGGCTGAGGGCTGGAGGGCCCTGTGGCTGGGAGATGCTGTCTCTCTGGCCTCCTGGCTACAGTGTTGCCTGGCTCTTCCTCAGTGTGGCTGCCTCGCCCACATGCCAGGGGTGTGAGAGAAGTCAGGACCTTCTGCGGGTCATCTGGGTCACCTTCCGCTCCCAGGACATAGCATCTTCTTCCATGGGAGGACCAGGCACTTGGGAAAAATGCAACTGCTTTGGGTTGGCTGTAGGAGGGAGCTCCCCTCATGCCTCCGGTGAAATGGGTGTGCCGGCTTTGTGTTTAGAGAGAGCACCGTCAGGGGACAGGGGAAAGGGGGCTGACTCATCAGTTCCTAATGACACTAACCGGCAGCATCTGTGAGCCCTCCTGGGGATTTGTCTCCAGAGGAAGGGGGTGGTTGGCTCGCTCGGGCTCCAGGATCAGCACCTCCATCTCCACCTCCCTGAAGTGTGTCATGCTCTGGCTTTTCACAGGAAAACTGCCTAATGTCATGGCAAAAGCAAGGTAATAAAATATTCATCTGCTGAGGCTGGAGGATGGAAGCCATCACGTTCTCCAGGAGAAGCAGAGTCCTAAATTAAAGACACACACAGACCCAGACAGAAGCACGTGCCCTGACCAGCAGACTTTGCCAGGCATGTGTCGGAACAACACAGCCTCACACACACACAGAAGCACATGGCTAAACACACACACACACACACACACACACACACACACACACACACACAAGGGCAGTGGCCACACAGCCATACAGCCTACAGACCTGCACCAAGGACATGTGGATGCCATGTGTGAATGCATGGACACACGCATGCACGTTGCATGTACTGGAGAATCCCCATCTCACATGCACACCCACCCACATGTCTGCTCCCCCAGTGAAATGTGACTTCTTAGCTGGTGTACTGGGGGCAAAAGGGCCCATCCCTGGGCCTGGCTTTGGAACAATAGTTGCCTGTCTGACTGTCCTGGGGAAGCTGGGCTCTGTCAGGCAGAAAACAAGTGCTGCACTGGGGAAGTGTGACTCAGAGGTGAGTTACACAACTCCATTCTGCCTGAGTGCTCTGCCTGAGTGCCAGGGAGGAGGAAGAAGGCTTACAAGCGTGGAAGCAGAAAGGGCTGCTGCCTTTATGGATGCTTCCACGTATCGCATGGCTTGTCTAGGCTAGTGGAGGCAGAGGCCCCTGAGGTCAGTGTGAGGAGCCGCCGTGCTGTCATGACCTCAGAGAGGTGGCTGGGCAGCGCCCCCTCCCCACTAGAGCCAGACCAGAACCTCGGGATGTGAACTTTTGGAAGTAGGGTCACTGCAGGTGTAAATCGATGGCTCAGCAGTTACTCAGAAAGGAAGGGATTTATCTGCAGAGAATGGCAGGTGCCAATCTTTCTCTTGCTCTGAGCTCCACTCCAAAACAGGCAGCTTTTCAGGTCACTTGGGCCTGAAAGTAAATGAGCCCACTGGCCCACTCTTGCCCATCTGGCCTGCCACCCAAGGCTCCAGAGCACCTGCAAAGAGTATGTCAGCCCCTGAGCTCCCTGGTTATGTGTGTTGATCCGGGTCTGCAAAGGTGACTCTCCCTTCTGATTGTTCTAGAAGCTCTGATGGAGCAGGTCACAATGAAAGATTGATGTCAGGCCTCAAAGTTTTGAAAAACACCGCAGTTCACAGGCCTTCTGAGAGAATGGCCATGCCCAGTTCTCCACGATGCTGTGTTCTCCCCTACTCATTCTGCAAGCATCCACTGAACTTCTACCAGGACCTAGGGCTTAGGGTGACAGAGCTGACTGCCTAAGGGTCTCAGGCTGTAAGGGAAGGAGATAAAGGCCAAAGGATTTTTGCTATTTGCTTTTGGAGGAGGGGACTCTGACTCTGGAAGTTTAACAAGTTGGCCAGTAGGTATGTGTTTGAGTGGGTGAGAGGTGGGCAGGGCAAGAGGTGGAGGATGGAGAGGAAGGAGATGTAAATTCTGAGCAGAAAAGCAGCATTCACAAAAAGAGCACAGCTTTCAACAAAGTCAGTTGCAGGACAGGGGCTGGCAAACTAGAGCTCATGGGCCAGTTCCAGCTCACTTCCTGTTTTTGTTAGTAAAGTTTTATTGGCACACAGCCACAAGCCATATATTGGCTGCTTTCGAGCAACAGTGACAAAGTCGACTAGTCACAGCATGGCTCTCAAAGCCCCAGATATTTACCATCTGACCCTTTATAGGAAAAAAAAATGCTGACCCTTGTTCTAGATCTATCAGTTGATTCTGGAACCTACAGTAGAATCCTCAGACCAACCTTAGAATACAGTTCTAGAACCCCACTACGTAAGTCTAGAATCCAGCATGGTTTTCCAGAGCTCCCTGTACGAGCAACATTTGCATAGGGATTTAGACGTTTACAGTGAGCTTTTGCATCAATTATCCCATTTAATCCTTCAACAAGCCTGTGTGAGGTTAATGGTAATTTTATCCCAATTTTGCAGATGAAAAAACTAAGACAAAAGGAAATAAAGAGACTTGCTGAAGACCACATGGCTGGGAGATGGCCGAGTCCCGGGCAGCCTGATTCTAACATTCCACGGTCTTTCCACCACATTAACCTACAGATGTTTCTCTGTCACACATTCCACCACTGAGCTGCCCTCGCCGGCAAGCCATCTCCCTCCTCCTCACTAACATCTCTGCTGCCACCGAGGAAGCCTTTTGTCCACTGTGCTGCCTTAGTGGGAGAGAGGGTTTGGAGGAGAATCGGATTTCCTTTTGCATCTGTTTGCCGGTGCCCAGTGCACCCTGGGATGTTAACGAACAGTGACAGATGAGCTTCGGTTGGCCGGCGTGCATGGAGAACCACTGACCAGGTAATTCCAATCCACTTTCTCAGAACTCCATCCAGGAGGGAGCCAGGGGTGGCAACGATGGCCCTGCCCCTGGGACCCAGGGAGTGCAGAGAGAAGGCTGTGAGGGACCTGGCTGTGTCCCTCCAGGAGGAGTAGGCACCCTGGAAAACTCCCTCAGAGCCCAGTTCCACAGCACTGTTGCTCAATTATTTCCAAGGGAGCTGCTCTTAATGGAGTCAGATTCCATTTACTAGATACAAAGACGTAAGATGTAGCTGTGTTATAGCAGGCAAATTTGGAAGGTCCATCCCTGCCACACAGCATACACACAACACACACACACACGCACACACACACACACACACACACACCACGTTTCCTGAAGGTCTGCATTGCTGCTGACTGGGGTTCTGCATGCTGTGGGTAACACATTCAGCTCGATAAAATATAATATATGAGGGGATCGTATTTAACAAGGAAAACAGGGCCCGAATGGGCAGAGGAGCAGTGTGGCTGGGTTGCCATGGAAACCCAGGGTTCAGAATTTCCTGACTCCTAGGAGATTACATTTTCAACCTTAATGCTGTATTAACATAAGCTTTGGCACTTAATGTCTCTGTTTTTCACCTCCCCTCTCTCCCTTGCTTACGGGCAAAGAAAGCATCATTGAAGATGTGCCAGGGAGGGCGAGAGAGGCTTCACTTCATGAAAACCTGAACAGCATCCTACTGAAACCAGCCGCTGCACCCTAATGAAGAGGGGCTCTGCAGTCTTCTGAGTGCCTCGCATCCATTATCTTGCACGACCCACAGACAAGCTTGAGCAGCAGACTGATGTGAGGTCGCCCAGCCCTGCGCCTGCGCCCCTGAAGTGCCTCTCGTGTCCATTCCTTCTTCTCTGTCACGCGGCCACTGCCATGTTTATCTTTCTTGGGGACGTTGCAGTGGCGTCCCACGGCCTCCTCTCAGCCCTCTCGCCCCCTCCTGCTGTCTGAGGGATCTTTCTGCACCGCAAGTCTGTTCATCCTGCAGTTGGTGTTACAGCCTCCAGCAGCCCCAACAGCTATAAACTCAGGTCCCCGTTCCCAGGCATTCAAAGACTGCTGCTTCCCTCCACTTCCTCTCTCCACAAGGCCCCTTTCTTGTAGTTTCCACCATATCTTCCACAGTCTAGTCCCTTGGAGGTGATGCTGTGCTTTCTGAATACCCTCACGCTCTTCTAGGGACGGTGCCTCTGCTTGTGCCAAGAGCTCAGGCTGGACCTCTGGGTTCGCCCATCTTTCAGTTCTTATGCTTTTTTAAGGCTAGTTTGGCATCACTTACTCTAGGGGTTCCTGCCCAGCTGCCAGTATTCCCACGGAGCTTATACTGAAGGTTTTACGTTCCGTACCCCCTGATGGTCCCCTTGGACCTTCCTGCACCTGCCTCCTTTGCAATGCTGGGAATTTGTCAGACCTAAGGTCATGCTTCCTCACGGCCGTGTCCCCTCCGTCCAGCGTGGTTCCGGCACTTTGTAGGTGCTCAACTGGCATTGGTGAAACTGAGTTTATGGGTGAGAACAATGAGGCTCAGAGTAGACAGATGGGTTGAATGCCGCTTGTCTGGAAAGGAGCCCAGTTGGTGGCCCTCTCCTGTCACTATGCCTCCCTGCCTCTCTGCATGCTCTGGGGTCTCAGCATCATCCACAACCCACAAACCACCTCTCTGTTGCTAGGGCTAGGCATGTCTTTCCTCTGACAAACCCGTTCTTCCTTCCTCATGTTTTCTCCACCAGCTGCCCAACAGCCTTGGACCAGCAGGGCTATTGGAAAGCCAAGGTCTGAAAGAGCGAGGCCCAGAGACCACCAGAGACATTTTGACTCATGGAAAAAAGCATGACTCTTCCTTCCCAGGAGACTCATCATTCTCCTAAAAACAAAGTTCTCGAGGTTTCAAGTTTTACAGTAAGGATCTAAGGAGCCACAGTGAAGACCAGAATCTTTGTTCCCACCACCCGGGACGTTACTTGGAATAAGGATCTCAGCAGATGTAACTAGCTATAAGGATCTTGAGACGAGCTCAGCCTGAATGAGGGGCCCGTCAGTGTGATGGCACGTGTCCCTAGTATGTGAAGAATCCAGTGACAATGAAGGCAGAGGTAGGAGTGATGCATCCCCAAGACAAGGAATACAGGGAGCATTGACGATTCTGGAAGCTAGGAGAGGGGCCTAGGACAGACTTTTCTCTCAGCACTTTCAGAAGGAAACTATCGTTTTGCACCCTGATCTCAGACTTCTGGCCACTGGAACTGTCAGAGAATAAATTTCTATGACTTCTAGCTGCCCACCTGTGGTCATTTGTTACGTAGGCAGCCCTAAAATAATGAATGTAACTGGGCACTGTAAGGATGCAAGGGAAGCCCAGCCAGGCCATAGAGTCTAGGAGGTCAGGGGCTCCTTAGCCCTCACCATCACGTGTGGAGCCCCCACTCTGCTTCTCACCCTGGCAATGCTATGCTCTGACTTCAACTGCCACCAGCCAACCCACTCCTCCTCCTCCATGTGCCTCCATCTCAGGCCCCACATGGTGGCTTCCCTTCGCTAGAGGCTCTGCAGCCTCAGCTGCCCAGTGTCCATCTGCTTGGTGGTCTTTTCGTGTCTGTTACACGTGCTGACCGGCCAACTCTCTCAGTTGGCTGAGAGACATTCAAACTGCCCATGAGAGGCGAGCAAACGATTTAGCTCACCACCATCATCCTCAAAGGCAAAGCTTTCACCCCAGACCAACGCACAGGCAGTAGCCCTTGGGCCTGCTCCTCCAGCTGTGGCCAGGGAGGCTGATCACGTGTTCCCATCCACACAGGGAGACTCTGGGACAGACGCACCTTCACTGCTGAGACTAAACTTCCTGTGTATGTCTGTAAGTCATTCAGTTGTGTCCAGCTCTTTGCAGTGCCGGCCACTGTAGCCACCAGGCTTCTCTGTCCATGGGATTCTCCGGGCGAGAATACTGGAGAAGGTTGCCATGCCTTTGTCCAGGGACTCTTTCTGATGCAAGGATCAAACCCGGGTCTCCTGCATTGCAGGTGGATTCTTTACCATTGCAGCCACAAGGGAAGCCCAGACTTCCTATGGAATAATACGAATAGGAAGAAGACAAGGAAGAAGCACTTTTTCCAAATGCAAGAAAGAAAATGTAATCACAGACGCTTTTGAAATATCAACATTGCAATCTACTTGGCTTCCTTCTTGGAGGACACGTTGCTCAAAAGAGCTCAGTGTTCTGGGTCGGTGTGAGAGGCATTGGTGATGGAAGCAGAGGGCAGGGAGAGGCTGGACAGGAGGCGGGGGCTGCCAGGACCCTGGCCCAGCTGGGGCTACCCCCGTGCACTCCGGGTGTTTGCAGAGCGTCTGCAGTGAGGGCCCTGGTACATTGGCCTGCTTTTACTACAGTTCTACTCCCTGAAGGCTCCCTGTGTGCAGCTCTGTGCCGAAGACACAGTCCAGACCTCCTCTCTCCCCCAGGCCCTGGGGTGGGTGTCAGGGCTGAGCTTGTTGAGCTCAGGATGCAGGTGTGAACGCCCAAGACCACAGGACAAGTAAGCGACAGAGTCAGGATTCCAGCTCAGGTCAGAGGGGGCTGCACAGAATGTGTGATTCTGGGGTGGAACCTGGGGAATGGGAAAGACAGCTCTAAAGGATGTTACAGAGACAACTGGTGACATGTGAACAGAGAATCCAGATAATAGTTTTGTGTGAACGTTAAATTTCTTGATTTTTGATAACTATACTATGGAAATGTAGGATAAGCTCTTGTTCTAAAGAAAAACACATGGGAGTGTTTAAGAATAATAAGGAAACATGTCCCTAGTGTACTCTTAAATAGATGAGGGAGGTGTGGAGGGAAAGAAGGGTGGAGGAAATGATAAAGTGAATGAGACAAAATGTGGCGATTGGAGACTGGTGAAAGATGTGCAGGGTATCCTTGACTATTTTTACCACCATTCTGTGCACTTAAAACTAGATCAAGATTAAAATCGTAAAAAGAACACTCCAAAGTCTCGGCTAAAGCCGCTTTAGTCATGCAGTCGTGTCCAACTCTTCGTGACCCTATGAACTGTAGCCCAGCAGTCTCCTCTGTCCCAGGGATTCTCCATGTACCAGACTGGGTTGCCAGTTCCTTCTCCAGGGCATCTTCCCGACCTAGGGATTGAATCTGGGTCTCCCATATTGCAGGCGGATTCTTTACTGTCTGAGCCACCAAGGAAGCTGCTTTATTGGGCTATAATTTCCACACGATGAACTGCTATGGTAAATTGCACATATGTAGGCACCCATGAAACCATCGCTACTACCACGAAAGTGAATATACCCATCACCCAAAAGCCCCCACTGTTCCTTTGTAACAGTTCCCTATCAGCCCTTCCCACCCAACCCCAGGCACCTGTTTACTACAGGTTGGTTTCCATTTCCTAAATTTTACATAAATGTTATTATATAGAATGTACTCCTTTTTTTTTGGTCTGGCTTCTTCACTCACAATTGCTTTGCAATTCATCCATGTTATAAGCATGCATCAAAGTTTCATTCCTTTTTATGGCTGAGTAGTATTTCATCCGGAGAAGGCAATGACAACCCACTCCAGTACTCTTGCCTGGAGAAGCCCATGCGTGGAGGAGCCTGGTAGGCTGCAATCAATGAGGTCGCTAAGAATCATTCATGACTGAGCGACTTCACTTTCACTTTTCACTTTCATGCATTGGAGAGGGAAATGGCAACCCACTCCAGTGTTCTTGCCTGGAGAATCCCAGGGACGGGGGAACCTGGTGGGCTGCTGTCAATGGGGTCGCCCGGAGTCAGACACGACTGAAGCGACTTAGCAGCAGCAGCAGCAGTATTCATCTGATGAACATACTAATTATTCTGTTCTTTTGCTGATGGACACTTGGGTTGTTACCAGTTTTGAACAATCATGAATCAAACTGCCATGATTTGTGTACAGGTCTTTGTGTGGACATTGTTTTCATTTCAGCAGAAGGGCTAAATCATATAGTGGAAGTCTGTGAACTGTTTAAGAAACTGCCCAACTCTTTCCCAAAGCAGCTCTACCCTTGGTGGAGTGTAAGGCTTCCAGTTCCTCCATGTTCTCTCCTTGGTATGGACTGGCTTGGTGCCGCCAGTCTATTTGATTAGAACCCTTCCAGTGGACTTGTAGTGATGTCTCACTGTGGTTTTCACGTGCGTTGTCCTAGTGATCAGTGGTGTTGATATTATTTCCTGCTGTTCCCTTTCCTAATTATCTGGGGGCACTGTGCCCTTCTAGGTGAGGAAGTACATGCAGTGAGCCTAAGAAGCTCAGGGCATGCCCCTGCAGCCCAGAGGAGAATGCTCAATTTCCCAACAGACAGCAGGCAAGTGGATGGACCCAGGATGAAGGCTGGACGGCCACATGAGAGCCCAGGACACTTGCAGACTTGGCCCTGTGGCTCTGACTGGCCGAGACCACCCTCCCTTGGATGGGGTAGTCACATGCTCAGGAGCCAGTCCTAGAGCTTTACCACAGGTAATCAGTATGCAGGATGCATCAGCTCCTAACCCTCAGACTTGATTTGTTTGCTCCAACAACCTAAGTTCCTCCCCAGAGTTCAGTTCTGTGACCAGCGGTAGGTCTCTAATGGGCATTGTTTGTTGGCAACTTTCAGAGTAAAGTCAAAACTCTCAAGCCATTCTCGACCAAGTTCTGAAATTCAGTTTCTCCCACAGCATCCTTCTACATCCACCCAGCCCATGCTCCAGATCTGGCAAAGGCCCTCGTGTCCCAGACTTGGCAGCTCCTTCCCGCCTCCCTGCTTCATCTTCCGTTATGCTTCTCCCTCACTTGGCAGTTGGAGGCCTTCTCAGCCACATCCCCAAGCCTCTTTCGTAGCCCTCCTCATCCCCACAGGAAGGATTTACTGGGGCCAGTGCATTCTGAACTTGGATCCACATGCAGTTTACAGGGACTGTGGAGGGCTATGAGTTTCTGGAGGGTGGCAGGCTGTTACACACAGAGGGCTCCTAGTCAGCTAGTCCCTGGAGGAATCCAGGGCCTCTCTGTACCACGCCTTCCCCCTCCTGAGTGTGGGGACTAGGATCCTTCTCTGCCACCACCACACGTGGCTCACAGATCGCTGCAAATGCCAGAAGCAGCACCCACCACATCCTGAAGAGTTAACTGCCTCTGCCACCTTGCCCACCATTACCTGGGACAGCCATTACCCTTGTGTGAACACATGGCTCAGGAGTTTAAACACTAAAACCAATTAGTTTCTCGGGGTGCATCATCTTAAACACGCCAAAGTCAACAAGATACAAGCAGATCCTAGAAGCCTTCTGTCCGCCTTCCTTCATGTTTTCTTTTTCTGGTTATGGGCAGCACTTACCCATCTGTACTTCCACTACAGAGCTATTCCCTCTAGAAATACTGTGAAACCTTTCAAATAAAATATTTAATGTGTGGATCCGGTAATTTTATGTTGTGAGTTATGAAACCTTTATTTAGGTCCCACCTTTTATTAAACCTCAGGGTTCTCCTTTGGTCTCTAATGACATTATGTTGCAGCAGAATTAGACAGGTTTTTTTTTTTTTTTTTTTTAAACTGGGGTTTGTATTATTTGTTGTGACTTGGTAATGCTAATGTTTAAATTTTGAGTCCTTTTACTGCTGATTAAACCTCTAAAGACTACAGCAGAATTTCCGCTTGGCTGCTAGAAGAAAAGAAAACAGCGCGGTTTGTACCGAGGAGATCACTTGAAGAATGTGCGGGAAGGGTGCTGCATTTATGAATAAAGCGAGGCATTATCATTTTTAATAGAAATTAAGCAGCTAGAGGGAGAAGCCGGGCAACGCTGTGATCAGTGCAAAGGAAAACAATCTAACAATTTTAATTAACTGTATTTTAATAGCTTGAGTTATAATTGAATAATTTAAATACCAAGGAAACAGTTAAATCTCCTAAAAGCCTTTTTTATTTACATTTTAAATACAGTTCACGGTGAAGAGATGACAGTACGTGTGCTGGGGGAAATCACCGGGATGACTCCAGCAGCTGGGCAGGACTGCAAGAGGTAGGATAGAGCCCAAGTGATCCCGGGCCAGGGGGCTGGCATGCTCTGTCGCCTCAGGGCTGAGATACCACCCAGAAAGGGCCAGAGGGCAGAAGTGGGCATCGAGGTCTCTCCTACCTGCCCAAGACCTGCCACACATCTGGCATCACATTCCCCTGGCTAGTGGGGCCTGGGGTGACTCTTGATATTCAGTCAATGTTCAAGCGATATTTATTGCAGGCCTACAGTAACAACCACCCCGGCAGTAATAAAATAGAAGAAATAACAGCTGACACTTACTGAGGGCTTCCTGAATGTTTGAGGCTGGCAATAGTGGCCAGTGAGAGGAAGGTAGGGGGTTCCCTACTGTCCTGGAGTCTTTCAGCTGGAGGGACAGACAATAAATAAATGAATTCCCAAATAAACCAGATTAACTATAAACTCTGCTAAGAAGCTTAAAGGAAACAAACAGGATGCTAAAATAGAGGCTAATGGGAGGTGCGGGTGTTTTAGATAAGGTGGGCAGAGATGGTCCTTCCCTGGACTTGATACTGAAGTGAAGGCTTTGAGAAGGTCGGGGTGGGGTTGGTGTCAGAGCCCGAGGCAGTTAGATAGAGCAGCACACGTGAAGGCCCTGGGGTGGGGAAAGACTATTCCAGCGTTTCAGATTAATCTGGGCTTCCCTGGTGGCTCAGATGGTAAAGAATCTGCCTGCAACTCAGGAGACCCAGGTTCAATCCTTGGGCTGGGAAGATCCCCTGGGGAAGGGAATGGCAACCCACTCCAGTATTCTTGCCTGGAGAGTCCCAAGGGCAGAGGCACCTGGAGGAGTACGTCCATGGGGTCTCAAAGGGTCAGACATGACGGAGGGACTGATGCCACTGAAGAGGGATTTAGAGGAACTGACAGGGGTTAGACCACAGGGAGGCGAGGGCGGTGATGCAAGGTGGTGTGAAGAGCCTGTCAGGGCGCATGACACAGGCAGTCTCTGGAGGGTTTAAGCAGTGCAATGATGAACTTCGATGAGTGACTCTAAAAGATCTCACTGATGTTTTCCCTAAGCCTGTGCTGGAGTGTGACCTCCACCCTCCTCACGCCTTGGGCCTGCCCACGCAATATACCCGTGCCCATCCCTGGACCGTGGTTGGAAAGAGCACCCGGGCTTCTACACCGCTTCTGCACCATGCGTGCATCCCTGCCCCTCAGCCAGCCCCTCTGCCAGCCCCTCTGCCAGCCCTCCTTATACCCTAGTTCCCACACGTGCCCCATCTGAGAGCTGTCTTTTTCCACATCTCTTGCTGATGGGGGCCCAGTTTGGAACGAAATAGACTCCCTCCCAACTGCTGCCAACCCCCAAATCATGGAGCTGTGCCCCCTAAACTCCCCATATCACCATTAGCCGCAGAGTCCTGCTACTGTACGGCCATCCTTGGCTGGAACTACTGTGGTTTGACCAATAGCGACCCCTTAGGAAGACCAAACACTGCCCACTCAGTGTCCCTGTCTTCTCACCACCCTGCTGAGAAAGCCCCCTCACGCCCTGCAGCCAAGTCCTTCTGGGGCACGAGCATCTCCATCAGTGCTAATGAGGAGTCCTGGACCAGGAAAACATCCTCCATCCGCAAAGACGGAACACCAGGAGACTGCATGATGTACTCTGTGGGGAGTGACTGGGGTCACAGCGGATGTTGCTAATGGACAGTGTTTTGGGTTGCCATCCCCTTCCATTAAGAGCTGGGCACTCTCGCAGCTACAGGCTATCCTGCAATGCCAGTGTTCTCTCCTGCTGGGGGAAGTCTGAGCTGGTTCACTAATGGGACCCCCAGCCAGCACAGAGAACAGCAGAGGAAAGCCCCTGGCCGAGCAATCCATTTCTTCCTCCCAGGAACCACACCGGCTTCTCTGAGGACTCAGTGCAGGAGGGTCCAGCTCAGACTCCAAGTGAAAGCAGTGGGCTGCCCTGACAGACGCGGGTCACCAGTTTATTCATGAAATGATGCAGAGAATATTCATGCCGGAGGGAAGGAGGCGGGCGTGTGGGGGCGATGGAGAACTCTGTGGACATAGAGTCAAGCAGGATGGAGCGCAATAGTGAGAACAAAATCACTCATGTTACTGAGTGTGGATGGTGCTCTTTATTCTCTCATTCCAGCCTCGAGGCATAGCACCCCCTGAACTGAGCCCCACCACCTCTGCTTCACATAGGGGAAAGGAATATCAGAAGGTGTGGCAAACTGTGGAAGTTGCCTGGCTAGCATGTGATGGATGGAGGACCAGGTGGGATCCTTATTCTTAACCACATACAGTTGGCTCGCTCCAGTCGTGGCCCTGGTAAGACACTCACTGGCCGATGTCCCACTCCAGCCCCCCATGCAAGGGTTGCCCCTTGGAGGAGCCCCCTGTCCTGCACAAAAGAAAACTGAAGGAGGGAAGGAGAGAGCTGGCCTGGGCAGAGGGGCCAGGAGGAGAAGGAAGGTCCAGACTGGCTAGGCGGCAAAGCCGGGGTTGGGGCCAGTGGTATGGGATTGCTCTGCTCTGGCCTGGGCATCCAGATCTCCCCTGCAGGGCCAGGGAGTTTTTCCTCCAGCTGCTGGGAATGTCCTCAGCTGACAATGCTCCCTGCTCAGTCCTCTCTAGGAGGATTTTAGGAGCTGGCTGGCTAAAGAGAGCTGCAATGTCAAGGGTACACCTCCTCCCCTGGGCAGCCCACACTCACTGCCAGGCCACATCGAGGTTCAGAGGTCCAGCCCTGTGAAAGGCCACCACTCCAGTGCTCTCCCACGGGCCCAGCTGAGGCCTCGCCATGACTGCCTCGCAGCCTGATTCTCCCTCAGCTCTCATTTGCTTTCTTCCCTGCTCCTGCAGGCGGGATCCTAAGCACATCCCATACTAATCTGCGGCCCAGAGTCTGCTTCTCAAGGAACGTGATGTGTAACAGTCACTGACTGAACTCTAGCACATAGTCAATAAACCTGCATCCAGTTCTGCTGTGGGACAGACATATGCAGGCCCCGGGGGCAGATCCAGGGACGGAACATCTTGCATGGGTTCCTGTCTGTCTGGGGAGCCGACAGGTAAGCACACGCTTAGTGTAAAGTGCGGTGGGTGGGGTCCCAGGGGTTTGCTCCTGGAGGATCTATCCAGGAAGGCTCAGGTTCCTCTGAGGGTACTCCCAGTGGCCTAGAACCGAAAGGTAGGGAAGGGCTAGCCTCCCTCTGAGATGAGACTCTCCGGTCGTCAGTCCACCCAGCCTTGCACATGCGCCTTCAGTGACAGGAGCTTCCATAGTCCTGAGCATCTCTGCATAAGTGCAACGTGCTGATGAAGAGTCTGTCCCTGCCTCCTTATAGCCAAACACTGGTCTTGTTCTCGCTCTGAGGACTGACAGGAAAGTCCGTTCTGGGGATTCTGCATGAATTGGGGGCTTCCTGGCAGGGTAGGAGATGCCCAGAGCAAGAAATAGGGGGGAGGCGTTCCAGGTTGCACACGTCCAGAGGGGCATGTGAGCTACTGGAGGGAGGCGTCTCCTGTCTGAACCTGGTTCCCCCTCCAGGTCATGGAGGGTGTTCTCCCATTCAGAGCAAGCGCGCCTAGAATAAAGGGTAATTTGGGAAACTCTGCAGACCTTCTCAGTGCCTGCATCACTCCAGTGTGCCCCGGAAACTGCAAGGGCAGGACATAGTCCGCAGCATTCCGAAATTTCTTCTTCTTTTTTTTTTGGCAGGACATCTCTCAAGGCTAAGACTTTAGAAAACATGCTTTGAAAGGAACATTGCTTTCAGAAATGTCCAGGGCTGCTCCTATTCTTGCTCAAAGTGGGAAGAGGAATCCCATCCCGGTGGAGGCTTGCCGCAGAATTGGGGGTGGGGAGGCAGCATATCAGAGAGTGGAGAGGGCAGTGGGCAGGAGTCAGGAAGCAGGGTACTCTCTCTATCACCTCCCCAGAGCTGTGGGCAGTGGTGCTGTGCTGGCCGGCTGACCACAGCTAGAAACCTGGGGAGGCTTGGGTGGCATCCACGAGTCCCTGCCTCTGACAAATGCCATGCTGTGGGCTGACAGCCAAACGCAAGCGTGCACCAGGCTGTCCTGCACTCTGCCAGTTCAGATGCTCAGACGCTGGGCTCTGGCTTCCATCCTCCCCGACATCTGAACCACGGCAAGGCAGGAGGCAGGGCCCAGCCGGCTCCAGATCAGGGAGATGATAAACAGATGTCTGAGGACAAAGGGGCAGGATGTGCTGGGAGGTTTGTGGCACATCAGGCCTGCCTGCAGCAGCTCCTTCTCCCTGGAGAGCTAAGAGGGCGGCAAGGCCATGACAAAGAGAAACCGGAGGCAGCGGGGGTTAAGCCATGGGTTTTGAAGCCTCAGAGGCTGGGCACGATCCTGGCTCCACCACTTGCTCATTGTGTGACCTTGGATGAGTTATTTAACCTCACGTGTCAAGTAGGGAAAATCATCGTTCTTTACTCAGAGCGTGGCTTTGGGTGGATTAAATAAGATGATGCATGAAAAGGACTTAGCACGGTGCCTGGCAAATCACCCTCAACAAATTTAGTTGTTTACGCTCCTGCTGCTGCTGCTTGGGGAATGAGTCCTGCAAAGTGAAACGTTTATTAGCCCAGTAAAAACAGACTGTGCTCTGCTTGGTGCCAGGTGCCAGGGCACAACCCCAGACAGTCCCTGACCCTGGCCTTACATGGCTGACGGTCAGGAAGAGGCTGTGCCAAGAAGCCACTGTTGGCATCAGAAGCCACAAAGTGGCATCTAGACCCAAAGCCCTCTGGGCCATTCCTAAAACGAGCAGGCTGTGAAAACAGCAGTGTTCTGGAAGCACTGAACCGTGTCAGGGCCTGGCTTCACCATCAGCTAGTGATGGTCTCCTAGTTGCCTCTGCCAGGTGGACTCTTAGTCAGCCTTCAAAGCCTAATCTAAATGGCCCTTTTTCTAGGCAGCCTTTCCCAAGCAGCCAGAGCTCTCCTAGCGCTTGGTACATGTCTTGATTGTGGTACGTGCCAACTTCTGGTAGTGAAAATGTTTATTCTATACTTGACTTGTGTCTCTTTTTTGGACTAGAGGGTGTGTCTATGGGTAGGAAATGTTTGAGGAGCAAGTATGCAGTGATGTGGATGCCCCAGACTTTGTGACCTGAAGTAAATTCATTAACATCTCTAAGCATCAGCCCCTTTATCTATAAAGCCAAGCAAAACACGTAGATCTCCTGTTAATGAGGTTAAGAAAGAGACACTAGCCACAAAGGGCTCAGCACAGAGCCTGACACATAGGAATCCCTGGGGCCACTCACTAGCATGATAGGATTTCTATCTTCTGTGTCCATCTAGAGTCAGACACGACTGAAGTGACTTAGCAGTTAGCAGCAGTCTTACCCTGGTACTTGGTTCTCTACAAGTAGTTATCAGTTGAATATAATCAATTCCCCACCCCAGGACTTGGGATCAAAATCTGTCCAATGAGGCAACTTCAATTCTATGCATCCAAAGGAACTTTGAGAGCGGTCCAAACCCACCCGTTCGATTAGCAGATGGGGAAGCGAGGCCTGTGCATTCGTGTAGGGCCAGTGCACGCAAGCCAAGGCATTCAGCTTCTCCTTGGTGAGTTGGAATGTTATTTTGGTTAGTTCCGCAGAGCACAGCTTCTCAATAGCCAGTTTCTTTCCCATCTGAACTGTTTTTGTGTAGAGGAAATATCAAGGTGTATGATGTCAAGGCAGTTAAGTAATCCAGCCAGCTGTGTAAACATCTGGAAGTAGTACACACAGCCCCAGAGCGAGAGCAGGGATCAGGGCTTCCAGACGTCTCGGTGAGGCTTCTAAACTCTAACCTGTGAGGAACCAGCTAGCGAGGCACGCATGGCTCCGATCAGAAACTTGGGGGTGCATTCTTTCTTCTTCAGGCTCTGAGTCCTGGAGGGCGACGGAGGACAAGAAGGCCACTGTGCCTGGTGTGACTTTGGAAAGTAGATGTGAGGTTTAGGAAAATCCTGCTAATGACATGTTAGCAGCAGCTGGAAACAGCTTGTCAGATTCACAGGGAATTGCCTCCTCTCATTCTTTCCTCACGGCAGGGAGTGGCCGTGGCTGTGTCCTGAGTCCAGATTCCCAAAAGCAAAGGGGTGGGTATGGAAGTCTGGAGTCTGGGGCTTCGCGCTGGGAATCCCTGATCTGGTTTGTCCTTAGAAGTGACTATTCATGACCCAGAGAGACCAGTGGGGAAAGGTTCTGCAGGAGCTTCTAGACCAGTGCTTGGGTTCTTAATGAGGGAACTGAAGCCCAGAGAGGGATCCTGCGTGGCCAAGGTCACACAGCAGGGAAAGGAAAGATTCAGGACTAGGAGCCAAGCTTCCAGACTCCAAATCCATGCTTGTTTCCTTATAACCCAATTACCCTCTCTCATTACTTAAAATGATTTTAATAGCTCTTATTGTTTCTTTTTCTATATCTAATTACAAAAGTAACATTGTAAGAAATGTGAAAAACACTCAGAAGCACAAAATAAACAAAATCTCTAGCTGGATCTAATCACTTGTTCTACATAACACACACACACACACACACACACACACACACACACACACAAATGATGTTCGGCTCCTTTGGTAAACTCTCTTTTTTACAGTTCCTTGACAGATGGGACAAATACCATTTGTCTGTGGTTTCCTGGGACCAGATTTCGTCGTTTCCACTAGAGAACACAAGGCAGAGGGGGACTTGGATTCTGTTCTTGCCTCACAAACTATGAAGTATCCTCAAACCTCACTTTTCACACCTGTAAAACAGGTTATCGCATAGAGTAAATCAGATATGCAATTGCTTTATAAAATGTAAGGCACATTGTTCAAAGAATGAATGAACAGTGGCAAAGGCTGGTGCTTGGGGAGGGCAGACCACCTGGGGGTCATCTCCTGGTTCCGCTGCAGGGCATCTTCCTTCTTCCTCCCCAAGTCCAGTCCCAGCCCTCAGGCCAGCTCCTCCACACTTCACCCCGACCACAGCCCCCTAAATGAGGCCCCTGCTCCAGAACCCTCCCAGAACGGATGAACAGGCTGGGTGGCCACTGGAGGTAGCCATGGAGGGGCGGGATGGCCCTGCAGGGGAGACAGGCAGCTCTCCCATCGCGGGTGCCCTTCCGTTGCTGGACCCCTAAGGCCCCCATGCCTACCTCTCAGGTTCACGAATCCTGAATACCTGCTGCCCCAGCCAATACGTCAGCAGTTTCTCCTACAGCTTCCTAGAGTCTCTTTTTCCTGAGTGGGAAGGATTTTCATATCTGTTTTACAGCTGGGGAAATGGAGGCCTTCAGCACTCCTTACAGAAATATTTGCTTTGAAAAGGAAGATCTCAAGACCCCAAGGGAACAGAGGTGGAGCTTTGGCTGCTATGTCTGTGCCATTGCTGGTTAGGGGGCTGCAGGGTCCTGGGGAGGTCTCATCTTCCTCAATTCTGTTGCAGGCACATAGGGGCTAGAACTGGCCTTTATTGCCATTGCCTCTCCTCCACGTCTGGTGGGCCGGGACAGGGAGGACACCAGCAGAGAGACCAGGAGCAGAGGCTGGCGTTTCGTTCACAACAGGTGAGCACAGAGGTGGTCCAGCACCGGGATTCCATGGGAGCCCCTCCCTGGGCGTCACCACACTGGCCCTCGGCTGGCAGGCTGGCATGGGTGCCTGAACCAGGAAGCTGTGGTCTACCCAGGGAGAGTCCTGGCGGGTACTGACCCCATCTCATTAATCCTCTCAACTAAATCTGGACTTCTTGGGACAGAGGCGAACGGTGTGGGCGCCGCTAGGAGAGGAACTCTTCTCCCAAAAGTTCCATTGTCTTCGTGACAGCCTCCTCCTTGGACGTTAGGCAGACAGATCCCAGTTTCAGCTTCATCCCCTTAGACTCTGACAGAGAGCTTGGACGGATGTCTGAACCCTCTTTGTACCCCAATTTGCTTATCTGCCAAGTGGGCACAATAATACGGCTCACTTTGTCTCCCCTGAGGAAACAAAGAACAATTCAAAACTCTGTTCATAACAAGATTTAACCGTGGAACAGACAGGAGACGGCCTTTGGCCGAAACAGTCAGGGACCCAAGGACCCAGGGAGAAGAAGAAGAAGTGAACACTCCCCTGTCCTCCTGGCCCATGGATGGTAGTCTTGGCTTTACCTAAGAGAGACCCAGAATAGGCAGTGTCAGGGAGCCAGGTGCAAACCCTGGTCCTGCAGCTGCACCATTTTGAGAGCATCACTGCTAAGAGGACCTGTTTCCTGTGAGTCTCCTGCTTCAGACACAGCATGCTGCCCCCTGGGCTTCCTGGCTCTGCTCTACGGGGCCCAGCAGCTTTGGGGAGCGGGCAAAGCTCTGCCTCCTCATGATGGCCTCTGCCTAGTGTCTTTATCCCCTTGAGGAAAGTGCCTTTGAACCTGACCAGCCTGCGTGTGCCAAGTTGGGAGTTCTGCAGGTGACAGGGGGTCTTGGGTCCACCTTCAGTGCAAACTTCTTAGCTCAGGCAGCCCAGAAAAGAATCCTCTGGCCGAGGCCTTTTATCTTCTGTCAGAAAGCAGATGGTTCGGTTCTAAACATCTGGCCCTGGGGCACCGATGGAATCCAAGTCCAGTCCCTTTAATGGGCCTTGTTGAGTAGGCCCTGATCCAGCGGTGATAAGGGAGGCCTCGCTGCCGGGGACAGCACCCGGAACCAGCCAAGAGCTCCTATCTTCTGTCCTCATGGCATTTGCTGGAGTTCAGTGGCTTCCTTTTATCAGGCAGATGTAATCTCAAATACCTGCCAAGTCCTGCTCTTCCTGGAGTTCCCTAAGGTAACTGCTCCCCCAGGAGGTGAAGGGGTCTTTCCTTCCCTGGGAAGAGATGCCATATGCAGGCAGGTTTGCACAAAGCCACTCACTTCTAGTGACAGAGCTTGCTGGTTGCTTCCCACAACATCCATTCTCCCTGTTCTCCTTGATAACAGCTTGTACTCAAAGCAGCAAACGCTCCAGCTAACGGACTATTTTTGGCTTTCCTTGGGGCTGAAGTGAACTATGTAATTAGGTTCTAGCCAGTGAGGTATAAGCAGAAGTTGTATGGTAACTTTAGGAAGCCTTATAAAAGGGATAGTGTGGATTCCACTCCTTCTTGTTCTGCTTCTAGCTACCTGGAATGGGGATGCAATGGTTGGAGCTCTAGCACCTTTTTTGAGTGTCGAGGTAAAACTACACACTAGGAGCCACGTTCTGGAATCATGGGTTAGCAATATTGAAGGTCTAGTTCTTCACTTCTTGGAAGCTATACCAATTCCAGATTGTTTGCCTATGGGCTTCTTTATAGAAAATCTAATAAATTAGCATTTTGCTTAAAGCACTATGGGGCTTTCTGTCACATATTGCTAAATCTAATCCTAGTAAGTATAATTTGAATTCAAAGTCTAACAACACCACATGGCTTTACTCGTTCACTAATTCCCTGAGGTATTTTTTAGTCACTCAGCAAACATTCTCTGCAGTAGGCAATGTGCTGGGTGTTGAAAGCCTAGAGGTGAGTGGGATCCCGCTTTATGCTTTCTGAGCGCCTCGGTGCAGAAGTGAGTCTCTTTTGCTCAGTAGAGGAGAGTCCATGGCTCTCTCCCCTTCGCCTTGGGCACCGTGCCCTGCAGAGCTCCCTGTCCCTCTGCCCTGCTCCATGATGGGCCACTTGGTGGCTGGTGGTACAGCCTAGGGGTGAGAGCAACAACCGTGGAGCCAGCTGTTCCTGGGATGAGATTAGATGCTGCCCTACGCTAGCTGTGCGGCCCTGATATGTTCCTAGAAACGGCTCACCTGTTTCCTCATCACCCTCATACGAGACCAGAGAATTCGTTGAAATAGCACGTGTATGGCATGCAACACAGTTCTTGATACAGGCGACTCCCACTATCCAAAAGCAGAGCGTTCCTGCAGCCCACAAAACCTTTCATAAGTCGAAATGGCATAAAATGAAGAAACAGTTACTTTAGGACACCTCTTGGTAATGGATGCACAAAACAGACGGAGAGGAAGCACAGACGCTCGCAGACACAGTTCAGAGCTGCGGCGGCTTGATGCTGAGACACCGAGCGCAGTTTTTGAGAAGGAGCACGGCGGTGCCTGTCTCACTGCCCAAGATGCCGGCCGCCTCTGTAAAGGCTCAGCTCGCTGCAATACAATCACTGAACACTGTTTCCACTTTTCGCCTTTTCTCGTAAAAGTGAAAATCCTCTTTGGATTTCTTTTGTGAAAATAGGTACCAGTGTAAATCTTTTGCAAACTGAAGTGGCATAAAGTGAACTTTCGAAAAGTGGGGGATGCCTGTAAGGCGATAATGTTTTAATTGCTCTTCCTTTAATTCACCTGCCACTTTGACTGTTTTTGAAGCAACCACTTTGTGTCACTACTATACTCTCCCCAATGTCCACTCCTCTCACTCTTGCGCTAGAGGTCCATCTCCCATCCTTCCCTGGTGTCTAGGCTTTCAGAACCCTGAGCCCGCTTGCCCCGGAGGAGCTTCCTAAGGCTCATAGGAGGTTGAGATCAGTGTCTCCCTTGGCCAGTCTGTTCTTGCCTACTCCCATGTGCCCTGCTTCATGGATATTGCTTTTATGGGCTCAAGTCCACAGGAGCCAAGTCCATGCCCTTGTGTTTCTGTCTCTCCAGTAGTAACTGGTTCTTAGAAAATGCTTGCAGACTAGATGGGTGGACAGATGGAGGGATGGACAGATGGATGAAGGGATGGATGTATAAATGGATGAGTGGATAAATGCACTAAAGAACTATCCACAGTCAAATGAACGTACAAAGTGCCATGAGAGGAAGAGGGGGTTCTAACTCATTTAGGTAAGGGAGAGGGGACGGGGAGGACATTGGAGCTGAATGTCAGTGGGTGAGTGGGGGTCCCCAGGGTGAGAGGGAGTCTTTAGGTGGGCATTTGCCTGTACAAGGGCTTCCCTGGGGTCTCAGATGGTAAAGAATCTGCCTGCAATGCAGGAGACCCAAGTTTGATCCCTGGGTTGGAAAGATTCCCTTGGAGGAAGGCATGGCAACTGATTCCAGCATGCTTGCCTGGAGAATCCCTGTGGACAGAGGAGCCTAGCGGGCTACATACAGTCCACGAGGCCACGAAAAGTCAGACGCAAAGAGTGACTAACACTTTCGCTTTCACTTTTACCTTTACAAAGTCTTACAGTGAATGGGGTGATCTGTGCCTTGCTGCACTGATTCCAAGGGCTGGGTACTTTCCACAGAAACCAAGCCTAAAAGTCCCAACGTCCCTTCTTGAGACTGTAACTCATAGGACTAGGACATGCCCTGGTCCTTCCTCTTGGATGAACAATCAGGGAAACATCAGCCAGAGGCTGAAGGTTGGTTTCACGGCCACTGAAGAGGAGGGGACCGTCATGAACATGCCACGTGTCCCGGGGTCAGACCTGCATGATCTCTGGAGCCCCTCCCAGTGATCAAAGGAAAACATGCCTCTGATGTAGGCATGAAAATAGGGGCTAGGAGTCAAAAGTCACTTCCTCCCTACCAACCAGCTGGTGCTTGGTAGACCAGAGGTTGAAACCTCAGATTTGGGGGAGCCAAGAGTCCCTCTCCTTCAGGTTCCCCTGGCTGCCTATGGCCTTACACAGACAGCCAGGGAGACTTACTCGAGAGCCAGCTGGGTGGGAGAGGGTCTTGCTCGTAGACCTGATGGGGTAGCAGGCAGGGCTGCAGCAAGGAAAACAGAGCACGTGCTGGTGAGCATAAGGATAAGGGTTTGAGTAGTTCCATTCACTCATTCACTTACCCACCCACCATCCAGTCATTCAAACACATTCATGATCACCTCTTAGGCATTAGGCACTGTTCTAGATGCCACGGGGGACAAAACAGGCAGGATCTCTATGTTGCTGTTGTTTAGTTGCTAAGTCATGTCCAACTCTTTAGTGACCCCATTGCCTATAGCCTGCCAGGCTGCTCTCTGTCCATGGGATTCTTTCCCCAGGCAAGAATACTGGAGTGGGTTGCCATTTCCCTCTCCAGGGGATCTTCCTCACCCAGGGATCAAACCCACATCTCCTACTTCACAGGTGGATTCTTTACCAATAAGCCAGAATCTCTATATGCTACAGTTTATGTTACAGCTTAGGGAGACGAAGAATGAATCAGATGAGCCAAACGACAGCAGGGGAGACCAGGAGAGGAAGAAGACAAAATGTCGATGAGGATGACGAAATGTAGACGGGGCCAGGGAGGGCTCAGGAGGACAGGACTGTTGAGCTGGGAAGATACGGGGGAGGAATTCCAGGCAGAGGGCCCAGAGGGCGGACTGGTATCAGAGTTGGGCTCCTGGAGTGCTCAGGAGAGCCACAGCCAGGGCCAGAGGAACACAGGGCTCAGAGAGCTGCGGTAGACTCCTGGTAAGAAAGCACTTGCCACCAGCAGTGGCCTCTACTGAGCGGCTGGGAGCGTGTGGCTGAGATGCGGAGGTCTGAGTGGGGCTCCCTATTCCTGTCACCCTGGCAACCAAAGTTTGGTACCAACATTTGCTCCACTGCACCCAAGGGAGAGAAAACGTTGGCAGGTTCATTAGGGAGACCCTGGCTCAAGCCACTCACCAGGGCAAAAGCTATAGTTAATCTCCTAATACCCTTTCTCCTTTTCTTGGTGAAATGAGTTCTGACTTATATCTGGGCACTTGGCCACCAAATGAAGGGCCACATTCCCCCGCCTTCCTTGATGCTCAACAAATATCTCATCAAGGAGATATAAGTGGAGGTGTGGCACTGCCATTTCCAGGGCCTTCCTGGAAAGATGGCGTGCTTCTGGAAGGCCCTTCTCTTCCTCTTTGACATGGCCTTCTCTTCTCCCTTACTGTGAGCTGGCATCTGGGCATGTCGGCTGGTGCTGTACCAGCCTTCTGGGACCTTGATGTGGTCTTAGAAGTGGAGCCCAGGCATGGTTGGACAACAGAACAAGAGAAGCCTTGATGAAAAGAAACCTGTGGTGGGAACTCTGGATTTCCCTCATCCCTGCCATGACTCAGAAGAGCAATAAACATCTGTCTTATGAAGGGGGCTTCCCTGGTGGCTCAGAGGTTAAAGCGTCTGCCTGCAATGTGGGAGACCTGGGTTCGATACCTGGGTTGGGAAGATCCCTTGGAGAAGCAAATGGCTATTGTATCTAACAACAGCCATGCTTAACATGCAAACCTATGCAGCTACCAGGGAGGAGAGACATGCCAATTCATGCCCACCCTGAAGACACAGGGCATGGGGTGCCTGGGATGAAGGGGTGGCTGGTCTCAAGGGACCACAGCCTGCACAAGGGGCATGAAAGGCCAGGCAGAGTTGAAGATCCTTTATCATGGTGAACATGTGGAAGCACATGGAGTCCATGGAAGTCTGAGAAGTCACGCTGCCTCGGTAGAATGCTTAGCTATTTTGGTAGCTTATGGGCTCCAACAAGGATACTCTCCTCCACCAAACCTCGGCCAGGCTCCTCTGAGCCCTCTGGTGCGATAGGCCTTACCCTTGGCCTGTAAAGACCTCAACAGACACTAACATAGTTTCTAACATCTCAGGGCCACATCCTTAGGATGACGGTAGACCCCTCTCAAAGTGCCGACACGGGAAAACTCAAGGCTGCCGAAAGAACTGGCTGTCCTAGCCATCACCTGAGGAGATGGGACACCTCCCAGCCTCTGAGGGAGGAGAGGAGCCTAACCTCCATAAGGCCAGTTAGCCAGCCCTGGGGGTTTACGTGGACCAACATCTCCTTCTTGTGTTTTGTAATGCTTCACTTCTCTGACTCCTGAGCCTACTGGTCATTGCCCCCCCACCCTTCGTTCCCTGGTTCTCCCTTTAAAACACCCAGCCACCTCTGCATAGAAACGAGCTTCTTCACCCTGGACTTTACTCTCTCTTGCAATAGTTATTACTGATTAAACTCTGTCCTGATCACATGCGCTAGTATCTGGCTCTGTTTATCTTTAGTAGTGCCAAACAGAGACCAGCGGGTCATGGGTTTGTCTGCTAGACCTGGCTGTGGCTGTGTATGCCCGGGGAGTGCTGCTGTGGCTGCTCGGCTGTGGCTGTGCAGGCAGGTGGGATGGTGGGTGTGGCCGGCCTCCCTGCAGATTCCAGACATTCCAGGTGCGGTCACAGAGCAGGGACTTGGCCCCGAGGATGGGTTTTCTAGGAAGGTCAGGCTCGCTTGCATTTGTCACACCATGTGCCCTGATACTGCCACTCCGTGAAAGTGAAAGGCTGAGCCGCTGGGCGGGTATCCTCCTGCGACCAGAGGGAATGTTTCTTGCAGGAGAGATGGTGGGGCTCCCGCAGCTCCTTCTCTTAGAAGGCCTGACCCCCATCCCCAAGCTCCTGTTTGCTCTGTCTGGTCTAATACTCTGCAACTCCCACTCCAGATTCTGTTTTTCTTTACTTTGCTGTAAATGTCAAAAATGTCAGTTTCATGAAAAAGTCAATTGGTTTCAATTGGAGGTCTTTTCGACCTCTAGAGCGGGGAAGCTGGCACCAGCATCTAACCCTCCAGATCTGGGTTTTACTGCTCTGATGACCCCACGGTGGAATTTCCAGGGTAGTTTTGATCCCCTAATTCAGAAAGCTCATTCCATACAGTTCTGGGAAGCCTGAAGTGCTCTCCCACCTGCCAGAGACATACAGGATCCACAGAGGACGCTTTCATCCATCAGTGTGTCTCTCTTATGGAATCATTAAACTCAATAACAGGGAGCCCTTGCCCTCCGACCAGCATGAGGGGCAAGAAAGCGTCAAGTGGCGCGGTGTGCCCTGGATGGCGGGCTCCTTCCTGTCCCCCTCTCCTCTTCCTGTGGTCCTGACCTCCCACCATCACTCAGCTGTCACCCGGCTGGGAGGAAAGGAGGCAGAGAGAGGAGCTGGGCACAGTCCTCCTCCACCAGACAGACATTTCGGCCTGGATGACTCTTGGTTGTTGGGCACGGGGTGCTGGCCTGTGTTGTGGGGGGTTAGCAGTACCCCCAACCTCTGACCACTAGAGGCCTGCAGCACCCTCCTCCCCTAGTTGTAATCAAAACATCTCCAGACTTTGCCAAACATCCCCTGGAAGCAATGCCGCCTGGGGTTGAGAACCCTTGATCAAGGGAAAGAAAACAGAGGAAGAGGAGGCGGGGCCAGTCCGAAACTCACCTCTGCTCTTCAGCCGAAGGAGGCAGCGCATGCTGGTGAAGAGCATGGTCTCTGGAGCCCTTTGCCCTCGTTTACAACCTGTCTCCACCAAGTGCTAGCTGTGTGTGTCCATCGCTGTGTGTGCATAAAATGACTTCACTTCTCTGTGCCTCGGTTTCTTCATTGAGAGATGGTAGCAGCCCCAGTGAGCTCTGTGCCAGTGGATGGTGCTTGGTGGGCACCGTGCCTCCTCCTGGAGAGAATGTGCCTTGTGTTCTTAAACTTGTGCCTGCAGATCAGGGTCCCCACCTTCACAATCTAGTCCTTGTCACTCCGCCCCCACCACACCCCCTCTCACCAGCCTTCATCCCCCAAGTGAACCACTCACAGCTCAAGGAGGCAAGCACTAAATTCTCTCTTGCAGCCGCAGCCTTGCCCTTGAGGTTCCCCCTCGGCCAGGAGTGCGGAGCCCCTTTCATCTCCTTGGTCACCCAGCCTTCCCCTACTCTGGTTTCAGGGGTCACTTCCTCCAGGACCTCCTCCTGCCCTCCCAAGACAGGGTTAATTGCCTCTCTTAGCTTGCACCCCTACCCCCTCATTCCCTCAACTGGCTCCTAAGTCAAGGGCTTACAGGCAGGTTTTTACAGGGGGTGGGGGGTGGTGATCTCAGTGTGGGGAGGTGGGGAGGGACTGCAAAGAGTGGAACAGGAAAGGAGAAGCTGTGAATGCTCACTGAGCTGGTAGCGGCTCTGAGCAGCCTTCTGCAAAGTGCCTGCGAATTGTGTGCCCTGATAGAACACAGGAGTGCTTCTCCAGTACCTTATGTGCCCCATTGGTGGGGTTGCCCCAGGGGGAGTGTTGACCCCTTTTGTACGTGGGCCAGTGTGGCTGAGCAGCTCACAAGTCAGTGGCAGAGGCTCTGGGAAAAGCTCTGGATACAGGGGTCCGTGGAGCAGCTGAAATTTGGAGTCGTCACAGAAGCCGCTGAGTGCTGCAGTAATGGCCAAAGCAGCCAGGGAGCCAGGGTGTGAGACAGGCCTGCAAACTCATGGCGCGTGTGCCCCTTCTGTTTCCTCCACTCCCCACCTCTGCCCTATCCTCTTAAATCAGCCCTCCACTCATCACGTACTACGGTACTCCATTTGTCTGCCTCAGTCCTTAGGAGATGGTGACTCCTGTGAGCAGAATCGATTCTTCTTTACTGTGTACCCAGAGCTCAAAGAGTAGTTACAAGAAACTAGGTCTTTCAATAAAAGCTAGTTGACTGAGTGAATGGGTGAATGAGCGAATGAATGAGTCAGAGGCAGGGATGTGATACAGGCCCCTGAAGTGTCTACTGTGTGCCTGGGACCAGATAAGAGCTTCACGGTCCATGGGCGACTTCTTGCTAGGATCTCTTTAGTTGGACCTGGTGGATTGTTCCTGGTTCCTCACCTGGACTTTGGCAATCTGGTGTCACGAATACTCTGGCATTGTATGATGTTGGGGCCTGTCTGCTGTGTCATGCCACTCTCTAATCAAAGCTGCCTGCATGCTCTGAGTCTGAGAGGGGCCAACAGACTGAGAGCTTTGGATACAAGCAGTGAAAAACAGCTCAGACTAACCCAGCCAACGGTGGATTTGCTGGAAGGATTTCAAGGATTTGGAATCACTAGGAAAGCTGGAAAGGGGTCAGAACTGAGAAAGGTGGGCTTTGTTTGGGTCAATACTTGCCCAATGAATGGATCCGTAGAGCCTTAGTTACTAGCCCATGAGACTCTAGATAGTAGGAAAGAACTAGTTTCTCAAAAGAAGCTGGCAAAGTTAAACTATATGACTCAGCAATTCCACTCCTAGGTATACATCCAAGAGAAATGTAGGAATATACCCACAAAGAACCTTGTACAACTGATCACAGCCATGGCAGAATAAGTCACAATAGCCAAAATGTGAAAACAACCCAAATGGGAAGCTGATAAGTGGAAAAATAAAATGGGATATATCCAGGCCAAGGGATTCTATTTGGCCATAAAAAGGAATGAAGTATTGAGACATGTTACAATACGGCTGAACCGAAGCCAAACACAAAAGACCACAGGCTGTATGATTCCATTCCTGCGAAAGTTCAGAGTAGGCAAATCTACAGAGAGAAAGTAGGTTAGTGGTTTTCAAGGGCCAAAAGGAATGGTGGGAATGAAGGGGGTCACAGCTAAAGGATTCAGTGTTTCCTTTTGGGGTGATGAAAAGTTTCTTAAATGGCTTATAGTGATGTTACAGGCCTCTAAATACGCCAGAAATCATTGAGTTGTACACTTGAAATGGGTAAATTATCTGGCTGGTGAATTGCACCTCAGTCAAGCTGTTTAATCATGAATGGAGTCCGGGTTGCCGGTGCGAGTATGACACTTGTGCTCACTCACAGCTCTGCTCACTTTTCTGCATGGTTTTTTTATACTGAAATAAAAGGAAATCAGGCTGGGAGGGATCAGGTGGGAGGGATCGCTAGATGCCAAAAGACCACAAATGGCATTTCTCTTTCCCTGAGGCCATTTATGTGACACACACATTTCTAGGTATTTATAAATAAGTATATCTAATGTGTTGGGCATGGGAGAAGACACCAAGGCCCAGCTCTTCAATAAAGTCCTCCTTCTACCTCTTACGGGTTGAGGTCACAAGGTGCCAAAATCCAGGAGGAAGTCACAACTCTCTCCTGGGACAAAGGGCCTGAGTGTCTTGCTCATGTGTCATGAACCCGTCTGGTCCTCGTGTGTAGGTTGCAGTGCTGGGCAGGGGCCAGCTTTGGGGGACAGGTGCCGTGTTGGCCTACGGGGAGGAGCTGGATATCTTGGTCAACAGGTCCAGGAAGGATGGTGAGTGTGAGTTGACAGCTTGTTTGGGTCCTGTGTGGCTTTCAAGTGCAGCAGCCTCACAAAGTCTCCCCAGTTACTACACTCCACCCCAGGGACCTCTTTTTGTTTTATGTCTTAGTTCAGTACTGTCAAGGATGGTGGTTGGTCAGTTTGTTCAAAGAAATACCCAAGGCCCAGAGCAACTCAATGTCTTCTCTTAAAGCTGCTCCTGTGGGCATCCAAATTCAGATGACTTATTTCGGAAAAGGAGTTGGCGGGTGCTTTGCCATGCATGGGATGGCCCACGGCAGGGCTCATCAACTCTTTCCTTGTCCTCCCTGGGGGTAGGGCAGCAGCCAGGGTTCTGGCATGGACTCCTCAGGTATCTCTGGGACTGGCTTTCTCCTCCTGCCCTCCCTGATTGGTCTGAGTCTACCAGGCTAGCTGTGCACAGGAAAGACTTCTACGTGGACGGGGGGCTTATGTGGGGAAACAAGAACTTATTGGCAGCGACGGTGCCACCAAGGCAGGTAGCTCCCAGCTCGAGACTTGTGCCCTTGATGTCTTTCAGAGCTTGACCTTCCTGTCTGCAGAGCTGGGGATTCATTTGGCCGAGTGCCCAGAGTCCGGGAGTCAGCTTTGGTGCCTCCCTGTGTCTGGTAAACACACCTTTATTTCCTTTTTCACAGAGTGAGCACTTCCTTTGCCTTGGGCTTGGAGGGTCCCAACAGGTGGACTCTGGAATCTGGATAGTTTATTAGGCAGCCGGGCAGGGGTCGGTGTGCACAGACACAGAGAAGGGAGATGGGTGGCCAGCAGCCAAACACAGCAGTGGCGCCCTGGAGGACTCCTGGTGAGAAAATGCCTCTGCTGTGTGTTGTCATCCGCTAATCTCTGCAGAGGGTTGTTTACCCTTTGGAATTTCATAGCCCCTGTGTAGGTAGGCTTGTGGGAGGCCTGTCAAAGGGGGAATGGGAGAGATGTAAGAAGAGAGAACGGCAAGCCACTTATGCTCTGTTAAAAATAACTGGAGGACTATACAGGGCTCGTTGTGAATTCTCAACCCAATGTGTCCAGCAGAGGAAGCTGGAGAAAGCCGCCAAGGCAAATTGCATGCCTGTTATGTGTGGAGGCTGTTCTAGGTGCTTTGCAAACACAAACTCGTTCAGTCCTTGTCACATGCCAGTGAGGTGACTGGCATTATCTTCATTCCATAAATGGTCCAGAGAGGTTAAGAAAGGTGTTTGAGAATCCTCTGTAATAGGTGATCTGTGGGGAGTAATCTGTAATAAGCGAAGGGACCAGAGTGAAGCTTGGGTGCAGCCGGCCTCCGACCAGGCAATTCTGAAGCGGCTCAGCCTCTAGAACACGGAAGGGGCGGTGCGCACTCTTTGTACACATGCCCCAGCCCACCAGTTTACTGGGGGACCCCCTTCCTCCTCAGAAGACTCTGAAAGGAGGCTGCTACAGCCCCCACTTCACAGGTGAAAAGACAAAGGTTCAGAGAGGTGCCTGAGGAAGACAGTCGGCTTTCTTTCCAAGGAATCCAGCCTCTCTGTTTGGTGCCACTTGTGTGAGCTGCTAAGTCTCATTTTCAGAAGCCTTCTTTTCTCTCTCTTATTTTCTTTTTCTTGTTCCAGGAAACCACTTGAAAGCTTTGCTGCCCTTGACGAAGAGTGTTCCAGGTCAGCTCACATTCTAGAAGCATCTGTGACTGAGGGTATTTTAAGAGCGAGTGAGCCAGGCAGGGAAATTTGGAAGGCAGCCAGTTCCCGGATCTGTGTCTTCCAGGGGATGGCGGTGGCCAATAGAGAGGAGGGAGGTTTTCTTTTTTTTTCCTATTTGCTTTCTTCAGAGGGAGCATCACTGCTTCTGCAAATACAGACTTGGAGTGAGAACAAGAAAAAAAAATTAATAACTAAAAAATTTCTCATACATGGCTGTGTTCTACATTCTTTCTTCTAAAAGTGAAGTCTCCAAACTATCATCATCAAGGATACTCTCTAGAAACACCGGTTCCTACAAGACACCAAGACACCTACTAAGTCAGAATCTGTATTTTAACAAGATCTCCAGGTGACAGAGCGAGGCAAATGCACTTTAATTGGAGAAACTCCAATCTCTGCCATCTCAGCAAAGCCCACATCTGGAATTTGTCTTCCCACTCTCCCAGAGATGTCATCATGGCACCTCCGACAGGTTCTACCCAACATTGAACTCGAATCCTCTCCCAAATCTGCTCCTCCTCTGTGTTCTTATTTCCAAGGCTCCACCTCCCACGGCCCAGGACCACACCCACGCCTAGGAGACCTCACGCTCTAAACACCTATCATGTCCTGTGTCTTTCCTCATTGTCACTCCCCATTCCTCAAACACCTCATCTAGGCTTGCTGACAGTTCTCGCGATGAGCCAGAGTGCTCTTCCCTGAGCCCAGATCTGAAGGTGTCCTCCCCCATGGTAAGCCCTCTCTGGCTTCCCACTGTTTACTGAACAAGGTTCGAGGCTCTCTGAGCTGGTATGATCTGGTCTTGTGCATCTCTCCAGCCTCTCTTTTCCTGTGAACCTGCGTGCTCGGTAGTATACGACTCCACGACTTGGGACTGCAGCCCACCAGGCTCTTCTGTCCATGGGATTCTATCTATCCTCCAAAATGATGGCAAATTTTTGTTCTTCTGTGTATAACATGCCCCCCACCCCACCACCCCCAGCTGCTTTGCAGTTTTTCCTTTATTTTTGTCAGCAATTTGATTATAATTTATTGTTGTTTGGTTTTCTTTGCATTTTTCTTGCCTAGGGTTTGCTAAGCTTTTTTTGGGTCTGTGGGTTTATAAACTTCCTCAAATTTGGAAATGTTCAGGCAGTTTTTTTTTTTTTTTTTGCCAAATATTGTTTTACCTCCCATCCTTTTATGGTTATGTTTGGCAGTCTGATATTATCTCACAGCACACCAAGGTTCTGTCTGCTGTTTTTGAATATCTGTGCTTCACCATGGATAAATTCACTTGCTAAGTCTTCAGGTTCACCGATCTCTCTCCCTACAGCATCTAATCTGTTGTCAGTCTCATCTGACAATATGAGATTGTCATATTGTGGAATATGCATTTCATATAGTGTATTTTTTTAATCTCTAGAAGTTCCATTTGCTCCTTCTTCACGACTTCTGCTTATCTCCTGGTTCTGTTCCTATTTCTCTTTAAATGTTTGAACATGAGAATCGTTTTAACATCCTTGTCTGCAAGTTTCACCACCTCTGCTATTTCTCATCCCTTTTGTATTGACAGGCTTTTTCCTTTTTCATAGTCTTTCTCTTCCTGCTTCTTGGTGCATCTGGTGAGTTTTAGTGGATGATGAACTTGGTGAATTTTATGTTGTTGAGTGTCTGGATCTTGTCGTCTTCCTTTAAAGGGAGTTGGGTTTTGTCCTGGAGAGTGGCTAAGCTACTTACAGATTGTTTGATCACGTTCAGTCTATTTCTGAGATTTGCTAGGGCAGATCTAGAGTAGCCTTCACTGTAGGGATAGTTCAGCCTGAATAGTCAGATGTGACCCCTCTGAGATCCCACTGAAAGTCCATGTGACTGCTGAGGACTCATCATTCTTGTTGTCAGTCTTCAAACATCACCCTGCCCTGTGTAAATACTGGCAATTATACAGCTTCCAATCCCCTATTCACTGTTTACATGATTTTGTGGAATTTCACGCTATGCAGTAAGGCCCCATACTTACCAAGACCCACGGCGACTCCTCTTCAGATTTCTGGAGCTCTTTTACTCTGTTTCAGAAATATGTCCTGCAACTTCCAGCCATGTCAACCTTCCCAAACTTCCTTCTCCACCCCTTGAATTCAGCAAGACTGTGAGTCCTGCTGGACCTCTCCTCCCTATGCTGTGACCAGAACTTGCCTCTAGGCAGAAAGCGGAGGTGACCACAGGTAGAAAGCTGAGAAGACTGTAGGACTCCCTGATATATTCTCTCAGAGATCACAGTCCTGTGCTGCCTGTTGCCCTACGTTTGGGAAGAAGTGTTTCATGTATTTGCTCCATTTTTCTACTTGTGCAGAACAGGAAGATATGTCTGGTCCATAATATTTCATCCTGTCTCAATTTTAATATTTTGATGATATTCCCTCTGGTTAGAGAACCTTCCTATTGGACTCTTCCATCCTGCTCCCCAGCAACTTGAAATATGCTATACCACAGGAGGTCTCTTCCTGAACAAGTCCCATTTAGGGTGGATTATGCCCAACCTGAGCTAGAATCTGAGTCCCAGCCCTTCCTGCCATGCCAGGAATGGTTACAGCAGCAGTCACTCACAATTGGGGGGGCATGTTGCAACAGACAAGGCACTTTCCTTTTTCTAAAATTATCTTTGCAGAAACCTGGCAAGACCAAGAAGATGCAGTGGCTCAGAGATGTGCAGGGCCTAGTCACACAAGCAGCAGGGCTGCCTGACTCCAGAGCCCACACTTTGGGATGTGCCAGCAGCACCCTAAATGCCCCGCGTTCCAGTCCTCTGTCCCAGCCGAAGATGCTGGCAATGTCTTCTCTTGGTTTGCAGCTGCACAGACAGCACTCCACCTGCCGAATCCGTAAGCCTCTATTTGCTGTGACACTAGCTATTTCGGGACAAACAATTCTGCTCTCACAGCAGCACTGTTATGACTCCAGCTAGGGAAGGAGCAGTGGGAACCCAGGAATCACTAGGGAAGAAAGTCAGGTGGCAGGTGAGCCTGTTAAGAGCAGTGATAAAGCCTCCCGCAGACTAGATGGTAAGCGGGAGCTGCCCTCGGAGGTGCTGATTCCGGTCTCAGCCAAGTGGGCGTGCGGCTCGGCCATTGCCCTGGAGTATGTAAGAAGGGTCAGAGCGAGGGCTAGATGCTGCATGGCCCTAAGAAGAGGGATTTTTGAACATAGCGGAAACATTTTTTTTCATCAAGCACCCATTCCATAGCTGTTCAAAGAACGATATACTTGGTGGAGAAGTTTTTGACATTATGAATATAATATATGATTGCGCTTCCCTGGTAGCTCAGATGGTAAAGAATCCACTTGCAATGCAGGAGACCCAAGTTCGAGCCCTAGGTCGGGATGGTCTCCTAGAGAAGAGAATGGCTCCTCACTCCGGGGTTCTTGCCTGGAGAATTCCATGGAGAGAGGAGTCTGGCAGGCTACAGTCCATGGGGTCTCAGAGAGTCAAACACCACTGAGTGAATTTCACTTTCACATATGCTTAATTAGAGGAAAAAGTAGAAGTCACTCAAGGACAAAATAAACACGTTGTCTTTGATTGTGTCACTCAGGGATAACGACTCATCAGTTTGCTCTCTGTCCTTCCAGAAACTTTTACAAACAGAAATGTTGGAATATAATTTACGTGAAACAGAAGCCATTCGTTTTAAATGTATAGTTTGATGAGGAATTTTTTACAACTGGGAATGTATTACTACACTCAAGTTCGAGAACATTTCCATTGCCCCCAGAATCGCTCTAGTGTCCATCTGCAGCCAGCCTCTGCTCTCCCCCAGCCCCAGGCAAATGCTGATCTGTTTTCAGTCTCTTCTAGAAATATCATATGAACAGCGTCCTGTGACATATCGTCTGTAGTATGTGATATCTGGCGTCTCTCACTTAGCATAACACTTCTGAGGGCCCCCTGTGTTGTCACATGTGTAAAGCACTCATTCTTTTTTTTTATTGTTTGCAGTATTCTCTGTCTGGACGTGTTAGTGTGTTATCCCTTGGCTGGGTGATGGGCTTTTAAGTTGTTTCCAGTTTTCAGCTATTGTAAGTCACATTGCTATGAACAGTCTTGTACAAGTCTTTGTTTGAACATATGTTCCCGTTCCATTTAGGACGATATTCAGGGGTAGAATTGTTGGTCTGTGTGGTAGGTGTCTGACTTGATTAGGAAACTATCGATCTGTACCATTTAATATTCTGACAATCTAAGAAGATCCAGTTTCTCTATATTCTTTTCAACATTTGGCATTGCCAGTCTTTTTGATTAGGGTCATTCTAGTGGATGTGAGGAGCCTGGAAGGCTGCAGTCCATGGGGTCGCTAAGAGTCAGGCACGACTGAGTGACTTCACTTTCACTTTTCACTTTCCTGCATTGAGAAGGAAATGGCAACCCACTCCAGTGTTCTTGCCTGGAGAATCCCAGGGACGGGGGGAGCCTGGTGGGCTGCCGTCTCTGGGGTCGCACAGAGTCGGACACGACTGCAGCAACTTAGCAGCAGCAGCGGATGTGAAGCGACTTCTCATGCATGCGTCTGTGCTTAGTCACTCAGTCGTGTCCGACTCTTTGCGGCCCCATGGACTGTACCCCGCCAGGCTCCTCTGTCCCTGGGATTCTCCAGGCAAGAACACTGGAGTGGGCTGCCATTTCCTTCTCCAAACTATGCTATCTCACTTTGACTCTAATTTGCATTTCCTTAATACTAACGGTGGTGGGTGAGCCTGCTTTTTCATGTGCTTATTGGATATTTATTTGTGTGTCTTCTTTGGTGAGAAGTCTGTTCAAATATATAATACCTTCAAATATAATACCTTCTTTTTTTTTTAACAGTGTTGTTTACCTTCTCATTGAGCTGTAAGAGTTAAAAAAAAAGAAATACAGATATATATAGATATATTCTGGAGAAGGGAAAGGCTACCCACTCCAGTATTCTGGCTTGGAGAATTCCATGGACTGTATAGTCCATGGGGGTCACAAAGAGTCGGACATGATTTAACAACTTTTTATTATATGTATGTGTGTGCATATATATATATATACACACACACACACACATATATGTATATATAGTATATGTATATACAGTATACACACACATGTATATACAGTATGTGCACATACAGTATACACACATATATGTATATACACTATATGCATATACAGTATACACACACATATGTATATACAGCATGTATATACAGTATATGTATATGCAGTATATGATATATAATATATATCATGTATATGATATATAATATATATCATATACTGTATATACTTCTTTATCAGATGCAGGACTTGCAATCAATCTGTAGTTCATCTTTTCATTATCTCAATGCTGTTTCCTAAAGAGTAATAGTTTTTATTTCTCTTTTTGGTTTGTTTTGATGAAATTCAATTTAGTAATTCTTATTTTCAGAATTTCCATATAAATGTATTTTAACAAGATAGTAAAGGCGCAATTATGTTTTATTATTTTTAACTTGATAAATTGTGTTGATTGATTTTTAAAGTTACCATACCCAGATTATATCTACATAATCATGGTGCATTATCCCTTTAATATATTTCTGAAATTTGATATACATGCATACTTTATTTAAAATCTTTACATGTAAATTCACTGGTAATATTATTTTCTAGATTTGGGATTTTTTGGTATATTATCTTTGTCAAACAAGGTTATTAGGAATATTCTAGCTTGTAAGATGAACTGGGTATTGCTTCCTCTTTATTTTTAGCATCCTAAAACACTATATAGCTTGGTAATGACTTACTCCTTGAATTTTTGAGAAAAAAAAAACCAGCCTGTGAAGCTAGTCTGTTACTTTTATTATGTAGTTGCAAACTGGTTAGAAATATAATTCATTGACTTCTGTTCCCTTTTTCCAAGGGTTTTTCCTGATGAAATTTTTATTTTTAAAGTTCATTTTATATTTTCACAGAAAAGCACGCATTTGATCGTGATTTCAACACATTTCACACGCTTGGTGCATACACCCTCATATCTGTTTCATAGTGTCCATACAATGCCAAGGGCCCCGTTCCTTTCCCCAATCCTAATTTTGGGTATTGTTTTGTCTCTTTTGCTTTTCTTAACTAGACTGACTAGTTGTCTCCCTATGTTGCTGATCTCCATGTTCTCCATGCCCCTTGACCCCTCCTCTGGTTTTGACCAATCTCATTTGATCTCTGAGATGGGGCAGTTGATGGATTTTTACACCAGTTTCCGGAAGTCACAGCCATCCTTTTAAGGCGTTGTCCTCTTATAGGAGAAGATACTGAGGTTCAGGGAATTCACAAGGTGTGTAACAGAGCTGGGATTGGATACAAAGCCGGTCCTTCTTCTGAAGATCACTTCTCATTCTTGACAAGTGCTAAGGGGTGAAAGAACCAACCTATTCCAGCAGACACACATGCCATCAGTAAACTGCCACCAGCAGGGTGCCCAGGCGATGGCCTCTCCCTCCCCTGCGCATGGGCTGTGTGATCATCCCCGCCCCTCTCTGCGAGACTGCAGGGCCAGAACTGCTACCTCTGCTAGCTACACATTTGCATATTGAGCCCCAGAAGCATCAGGCCACGTCTCTCCCCTTGCTGTCAAAGAGATGAATGGGTGTGATGTGGATGTGTGTTGGGGTGTGTATACGAGAGCGTGGCAGAAGGCCAAACATATGCTGCTCCCCATCAGCACTGCCCAGAGAAAAGAGGCTGACCAAATATTTGGCAAGATCCAGTATCACACTATTTGGAAAGATGTTCTTTCAAAGGAGGAGAGAGGGGTGTGGTACGAAGGTCTGCCATAGCATGTGGCCATCTATCCCTCTTTCCCAAGCCTTCTCCCAACAACTCACACTAAGATTCCAGGCACAACTGGAAATCTACTAATCACTACGACGTTTCCCAAGTTTTTTGACTCTCAGCTAATGTACAAACAGCCTGGTTGCAGGACTCTTTCCCCAGCTGTAAATTAATAAGTAGTCTTCAAACTTCTAAATGAGGCAGGAGGATACCTTACAATGCTTCTGTGATTTCCGACAGAAAGACTGCTCTGAATATTTTTTTCATAAAGGTCTTTGCACATGAGACTGTATACGTTTTAAGAGGTGAATGCGCTAGGAGCCTGGATCAGCTAGAGCCTGTGGAGGAGTGCCTTGATTTCTGAGCATAATGCTGTCATCTCCTGATTTCTCTGAACAGAAAATAAGAGAGAGAGAATGAGGGAAAATCCTATTTATTTGTATTCATGAAGTTGGCTGTAATCAATTATGCCATATAGGATGTCATACAATACTGCTTGTTTAAAAAGCCTATTTTTTTCAAATTAAAACAACAAAACAAAAAACTCTGCTATAGCCTGAGAGTCTCCAAAGCTCCAATGCCCCCTCCTCCATGAAGCCAACCCTGATCCCCCAGGTGGACATAGTACTCTCTCCTCAGACCTCCTGGGGCTGCTTGATTTTACCTTTCTGTTGGTCTTCTTGGCACCCACCTCATGTTCAGTTATTCTTTCGTTCAGTATTTATTAAGATGCATCTGTGCCACGTGATCAAAGAAATCTTCACATATCGAGGTATGACAACGTCATTCTGGCTTATATATTTGTTAACTTGAATTTTATACTAACTAAAACAGCCTCTTTGTGGCCTATCAAATATACATTGTACATCTGCTTTAGCAATTTTAAAAAGAGGTGTGGTGACCAGAAGTAAAGAATGTTCATGTTGAAAATAAAGATTAAATGCGCCCCTTCCTGGGACCCCAGTTCTAGTCCTCTTCTGATGATAAGACTCCCTTCCCAAGTGCCCAGGCCATACTGACTTGCTGTGGAAGAGCTCATCTCTTTCTCCTGAAGCCTTGAAGGAAATGCATGCTTGACTTGCTTGATGTTCTTTGTCCTGACAGGACATAAAACTGTGCTGAAAACCCTGCTTCTCTGGAGCAGTTCCTCAGAGTTATTTTCCAGGATATAGTCCTCAGTTTTGTGCAAGTAAAGCTACTTTCTGTTCCTAGTATGGACTGTTTATGGATCGACAGACGTGATAGGCCTCCATGACACATGAACCCGATGTGCTGTGAGTTCCTCAGGGAACTTGCAGGCTGGTGATAGAGAGAGAGCATGAATAAGAAGTTGTGATGGGTACTCTGGAGGACGGAAGTCAAACAGGAGCTTGTTTAGTTGAGAGGATCAGAGGATGGAAAGAGCCAGACATGTGCACAGCTGTAGGAGCAGACACACTGGGCAGCTCGTCCAGGGGACAGGCACCCAGCTGTCGTTGCGGCTGAAGCTCAACGAAAGAGAGCGGGATGAACTGATGAACAGAGAAGCATGCTCCTCACAGGGCTTTTCTTCATCCCTCGTCACAACCCTGTCACCACAGAGACCTTATTGGGTGTCTTCCTCCAAAAGGAAGGAGCAGAAGCTCCTTTAGCACAAGAACTAGATCTGAGTCATCTCCAGGATCCTTATCCTCAGCACTGGGTCTGGCTCTGAATCAGACCACGATTAACAAATGAGCAGAGCTGGGGTGAACATCCTCCTTGATGAAATAATAGATATTTGCCCACCAAAGTAGGGACTATTTCAAGCGCAGCCAGAACCAGCCAGGAAAACCTACCCTTTCCCTGAACCCCAGCTATAGTTCCTCATCTATCACAAGAGCAGCTACGTTCACCCATCTGCATCCCAGGGTCTTTGTAAGTGCACACTTCAGTGAGAATATGTGTGGAAAGCACTATTGAGCCCCAGAGACACACTGGTTCAACAGAGGATGGTCCATGACCCCCATTCATGTTCTAGAGAGAAGTTCCTAAACCAGCTTACCCCTCCCTTGTCCCATTTAGTCTCGGCACCAGGCTCCCTAGAGACTATAGACCAGCAGTGCCTCACCTTTTATCTTTTTCCCAGGAGCAGTGGGGGACGCCTGCTCAGAGGCGACCAGATAGGAAATGTCCCTAACATGAGAAGCCAGCCTGCAAGGTGTTCTGGGAAATGCATAATTGATGGGCAGTCCATCGGAGAACCTCTCGGAGGACCAAATTGTAATCTGCAGTGGCACTTGGTCATGACAGGAACTCCTTTCACATCCTGGTGCCGTCATGAACATGGCGAGCAAGTCCTCCTGGTCCTTAAGAAGCATCCTGACTTCAGTAGGTCATCTTGGGTCAGTGCAGCTGCCTACACTCTGGATACTGGATTTGCAGTAGGCGTTGGGCTGCAACCGTGGTCTATGTCCTCGGAGGGTAGACTGACTGCTTGGTCCTTTCCGCACTTGGGCAGGTTAAGAGGGGGAGCCACTTCTCCCACGGCAAGAGCAGGGAGGGCGTGCACTCCAAAATGTGAAAATGTGACACGGCTCCTGCCACAATGAATTATTCACACGCCACGATGAATTAATAACCTGAGCTTGGAATTAATTTTATTGGGTTTCCAAAAGGTGAGTATTTCAGAGGCAGGAGGGAGGTGGCCTACACCCCTCGCCCTCCCCTCAACCTAAATCATTATGGGTGGAGGGGCACAGAGACTTGCCCACACCAAGTCACCCAGAAATTCCATTTTTACTGTGTTGGCATGTGACTCGTGGGCTCTACCTGTAATTTCTTTTTGACCTTAATAAGAAATTACAACATCCCTAATTGCCCCCAGAATCTTCCCCTGTGGCAGACGTAAAAATTTCAAATTAAATGACTTCTGCTCTTCCCCGAGGTTGGCGAAGACAGCCTTGTAGACACAAATCCCTTTACACTTGGACACGGAGCAAGGAATTAAGATGGATGGCGCCAACCCTCTTCGCCTGCTGCACACCTGCCGGCCTCGCTCCCGGCCCTTCACCACCTCCCTCCTGGCTGGTTTCTTGACAAGTTCATAGCTGTTCACCAGAAAGCGATCAGCAGAGTCTTGCTTCTGGAGAAGTTAAGTGCAGGCCAGCAATCCCTCAGGGGTTCAGCGGATGAAAGCCTGCAAAAAGGGGTTTGGAAGAGCTTCACAGAGGGGCCCGCATCTCCACATACGTCAAGAGAGCTATTGTTTGGGGGAAAACTAAGCTGTATTGGAGACTTTGGGAATTTCAGGGAGGTTTTGCAAGAATTCAAAGAAGCGAGTGGGAACTCAAAGACGCAACCCACATTACTGAGTGCGTACTATGTGGTCAGTTTCCTGTCAGGCTTTCTCAAGCCATTGTCTTGTGGAATCCCCAGAACACTGGTTGACTGGTTATTGCTATTAACCCACAGAGGTTAAATAATTCTCCCAAAGTCACTGACTGGGTGGGAGGGCTAAGCCTGCAGGGACTTAATAGCCAATTTTCATCTCTGTGCATGCATGCCAATCCAGGTTTGTAGCGGAGAAAAGAAAGCAGGCACACACAGGCACAGGGTTCCAATGACCGCAGCAGAAAACAAAGAACAATGAGGCCAGGAGCCCTGGACTGGCACCCTAGTGCCATCAGCAGCCGCCAGGGACACTTTGGAAACACCCCTTTGATGTTCTGACCCTGTTCTCCTTGGGCTTCCCTGGTGGCTCAGACTGTAAAGAATCTTCCTGCAAATGCAAGAGACCTGGATTCGATCCCTGGATTGGCAAGATCCCCTGGAGGAGGGCATGGCAACCCACTCCAGTGTTCTTGCCTGGGAGAATCCCATGGACAGAGGAGCCTGGTGGGCTACAGTCCATGGGGTCGCAGAGTCAGGCATGACCGAGTGAGGAAACACACCTTACTCTCCTCACTGGTGAGAGGCAGGTTTGAAGTCCAAGATCCCTCAGGCCCAGCTCTGCAAGCCTCTCCTCTCATGGGTCCACAGATGAGGACAGTGTGACTCAGGCAAGAAGCAGGGCCACAGAATTTCCTGGTCAATCTGGCCCAACCAGTTGCAAGGGCCTTGGAGCCCCTTGACAACATGCTCAGGGACTCTGGGCCTGGCTGTCAAATCCTCCAAGATAGAAATGAATGAGGCCCAAGGCTGTTTATGCTACTTTTAGAGAGGGCTGAGCAAAGTCTCCCACCTGCCAGTTTGAAGTACTGTTGAGATTCAATACCTGTTTATTGAGCAGATGGAGTATTTTTATCAAAACTCTCCTAAGTGCTTTCTACATGTTGGTATAGCATCCCTTATCTGCCTTGAATTCCTACCACCCAGGGTCACCAGGATACTCTGTAACGCCAGGGACTTGACTATCTCTGTCTCAGGGGGTGGTGGGGGGATTCAGGGCAAGTCTTGACTACATTTGATGGCAAAAATCTTATTTCTGGCCATGAGAATTTAGAAGAAGGTTGAGTGTCTGGTAGAATAAGAGTGTGCACTATCGTGTCCAGCGGGCTTGCTTTGAAGTGTTTCAGATACTTACTAGCTGTGTGATTCCAGACAAAACCCCTCCATCCATATATCTTGGTTTTATTCTCTGAATCAAGAGATGGAGAAATACACTCTTTTGAAATCAGAGCACAAGAAGCGAAGGGTTTGTGTGCTTTCAGAGATGCTAAGGGCACTGTGGTCTCTGGTGGATCTGGACCCGAGTGGCCAGCAGGAGGCGCGGCTGGAAGTTCTGCTGCATCTCTGCCCCCAGGGCGGAATGTGAGGCAGCCTTTCCAAACAGCACGTACCAGTGACAAAGCCACATACGAGTGGCTAAGACTCTGCTTGTTGATGCAGGGGACACAGGTTTGATCCCTGGTCTGGGAACTAAGATCCCCCATGCCACCTAACCAAGCCTGCACGCTACAATTCTGAGCCTGCGCCCTAGAGTTGGTGCTCCACAACAAGAGAAGCCACCGCAATGAGAAGCCCACGCATCCCAGCCAGAAAAAGGAGAGCCCAGGCAGCAGTGGAGACCCAGGAAGCCATAAAAAATAAACGACCTATTTCAAAAACCATGCAGCAATCTACTGGAAGGGACTTCAAATGTAGAGAAGCATGTGGCATACGATCCCAGTTGTAAAGTCAAGAGTAACAGAATGAATATTTATATATAATTATGTGAGCTGGTTCCCCTGATGCTCAGATGGTAAAGGAACCAACTGTCAATGCAGGAAACCTGGGTTTGATCCCTGAGTTGGGAAGATCCCGTGGAGAAGGGAATGGCAACCCACTTCGGTATTCTTGCCTGGAGAATCCCATGGACAGAGGAGCCTGGTGGGCTACAGTTCTGGGAGTGACAAAGAGTCGGACAAAACTGGGCTACTAACACTTTCACTTTCATATGAATGTTGAGGAAGGTGAGGGGACACACTTCAGATTGTTAACACTGGTTGCCTGAGGATTGGAGAGATGGATTGAAAGGTGAAGTTAGAAAGAGGGAGAAAAACAGGAATGGGAAAGAAAATGGTAAGTCAAAGGGGGAAAAATGAATGAAGGTGTCCATAAACTACAGAGCTCGTCTGCTAGGGTATCTGCCTGTGTATATGCACAGAGAATGGATGGAAATATTTTCAATAAAATGTGACTCTCCTCAACAGGGTACTGATGCTGTCTAGAGGGCTGTCCTGGGAGTCAGAAGATGCCATTACGTGTCAAGATGAGAGAACTCCCTGAAGCGTCATCTCAAGAGGAGCTCCAAGTCCTGACAGTCTGCCAACACCTAGGCCAGTGTTTTTCCTTCATCCCACAACCGCCTCAGCAAGTCATCGTGAACCAGACATATTCCGGTGATTGACTTGTTGAACGTGGGACACGGATTCTTAGTCATTCTCTCAGACTAAGAGCGAGAATCAAAACTTTAGGTGGGAGAGTTTCGCCCGGTCAGCGACGAACGAGTACTGTAATCATGATGTCAAAACAGCAGTCACATTGCAGTTTAAAAATAACTGGAAGTGCCCACTTGAACTAAGAACTACGTGACAAGTGTGAGGCTCACAGGTGGGACCAGAGGATGATTTTTGACATGAACCCGTGTTCAGGGACAGGAACTCATGTCCCTGAGAGCTGTGCTCTGGGTGCGTGGTCTGTGCAAAGCATTTTGCAAGCGTTCTTTGAATTAACATTGCCAAGAGCCCCCACATAAATGTCCCCTTCTACTGATCAGGAAATTGAGACTCAGTGTGGTTAGGCAACTTGCTCAAGGTTTCACAGCTGGTGTGCGGTAGGACCAGAATTAAAATCCAGAGCAGCTTGACTCCAGAACCCACACTTTAAATCCTCCAGTACAATGAGATGACTCCAAATTGGGAGACTTTTCAGGTTTTAGTCTTCTTGATTGCTATGTGTGTCCATAGTGATGTAAGACAGCTCTTCAAGCCGCCAGTGGTAGCTTAATTACGGTGTGCTCTTGATATTGTTGGAATGTGACATTAATCAGTGTACTCATCTGCAGTGGGATATGACTCATGGGTGTAATTTATGTGTCCTTTGGTGTGTTATTAATGTGTGCTCTCAATGGAGGTTTAATTTTGGAAGTGCTTTTCCATATCACTGTGGAGACAGGAGATAATCGGAGAAGCAGGAAAGAAAGGTGACCTGGTGCTCTCTCCAAGGTCACCAGTGGCCACCAAGACACCCTCTTCAGCTTCTTCTCCACTTTGCTTCCTCCTCCACAGGATGGTTGTCCCCTTCCACTCTGGGTCCTCCTATTGTCATGGAGATCCAGATGTGTAGAGGTGGAGATCTTGGTGGACTCATCATTTCCCGTGGCTCAGTCAATCCAAAGCCTTCTTCCCTAAACTCCTCTAAGCTGATGTACAGCATCTGCTGAGGTGGCTCTTACGCTGGGGAACTCCCTTCCTAACAATACCATATTTTCAGCTTGGGGCAGCTGTGCTGTTTTCCCCTCATTCAATGTAGGGAAGCACTCAATATATAGAGGGTCTCTGCTTATTGCTGCTAATTCCAGCCTTTAAACAGCAGGCATTGTATCTACTCTCTTTCAGCTGGCAACCCCTTAAGGAGTTGAACGTGTGGAATATTCACCCTCTGAATTTTTTTCAGGTTGAATATTTATACTCCCTTATACTCTTATAATTCCCTGGTGGCTCAGATGGTAAAAATCCACCTGCAATGTGGGAGACCTGGGTTCGATCCCTGGGTTGGGAAGATCCCCTGGAGGAGGGCACAGCAGACCACCCCAGTATTCTTGCCTGAAGAATCCCCATGAATAGAGGAGCCTTGTGGGCTACAGTCTATGGAGTTGCAGAGTCGGACACGACTGTGTGACTAAGCACAATACAACATACTCATCATGAGGTTTGAACATGATCAAGTGTATCCGTTTTCATCCTCAATCTCGGTGTTGAGAACTGAATATAAGACTCAGGCGAGGCCTGGCTAGGAAAGCCTTGAATTTGAGACTTTGACCTTCTTTGTTCTACACACTCTACTCTAATGCAACCCTAAATTGCTCTCTCCAATGAGAGCTAGAGCACAGTATGGATCCTTAGGGGAGTGGCTGAAGACCACTCAGGCTGCTTTCAAGACAGAGCTCTCTCACCCTGTGCTGACACAGTAGAGCTTCTTGGAGGAAGCTTACTTGGCCCATTATGTTTTTGCCTTGTAAGTTGCATTGCACCACCATAACCCACTGAGAGCTTTTTGGATAGGAATTTTCCCATCTAACTCGTTTGTCATCCCCTCCCGGTTCAGTGGCATCTACAGATTTGATAAGGAGCTTTCTATGCCTTCATTCAAGTATTCACAAAATTTGTTTTAGCAGGAGAGAGTCAAGGACAAAAACCTTATCTCAGGGTCCCGGAGAGCTCCTGAAGTGACAAGCTGAACAGGAATGAATTAATCAGCAAGCCCTGGGCGCGGTTCTTGAAGTGGTTACAAGTCCATCTTCCTGACTGTGTTATTACCTTAGCTAGAATTCTTCATGTTACCTAAAGGATATCATAAAAACTTTATTACACACCATGTGGAAATTCAAATACACTGCCCAATTGCATTTCCCTGATCTAACCATCTAATAATTACAAACACCCTCAGAAAAAAAAAAAAAAAAGGAAGGGAGGGAGGGAGGGAAGAAAGAAAAGCAGAGTGCTTCAAAAGGATTCATTATTAAATGATTACCCTGATTTTACTGAATCAAATCAACATTAGTTCCCAGACTATCTTTTCTTAAAAACCATTCCTGTTGCTGCTAGATGACTGGGCAGAAACAACATCTGGCCTGGGCCTTTGAATGTTGCCCTCATCTTATTTTTGAAAACTGAAATAGCCTTGCTCGTCTTCACTCATCTTTTGAACTTTGTCAAGGGCCTGCTCTTTATTTGGCACTGGGCTAGCTGCCAGGGGTCAGAGTATGGTCTTCCTTATTCCTCGACTCCTTCCATATCTCCAGTCAAGGATGAGTGGCCCCACGTTCAAGTTCTCTTTTGCCCAATGGCCAGGGGTTCTTGAATGAAAAACTGTCAGGTAGGTTCTTCTCTCTCTCCGGAACCCTCAGCTCTCCCTTTCAGTCCAAAGGACATTATTTTTCCTGAGCTGGAAAGGCATGGTGCATTTCTGACATCGCAGCTGTGTTATCTTGCTGGGCCTGAGCTGCAGGTTAATTTCTTCCTCATCCTTCTTGCTCTGAGTATAAGCTTAAGTGCTCATTTCCCCGAGATCTCAGTATCCTCTGGGCTGTGGCGCTTCTGACACTAGTGTATTAAGACTATTTTATTTGCAGTGATCAGAAACCGAATGCAAACCAGCTAAAGCAAAACAAGTAATACATCAGCTCACATAATTGAAAAGTCTGAGGATGAACCATGCTTCAGGAAGGGTCTTGTTCAGGGTTGCCAACAACATCAGCAGCCAATCACTCTCTCTGTCGCTCCAGTTCTCCTTGGCTTCATTCTCAAAGGACATGTTTGGCCTCGCAGAAGCTCTAGGTTTTATCTTCACTGCGGCAGAGCACAAAAGAAAAGCATGCTTCTCATACCGTAGTTAAAAGCACTGGCTGAGCAGTGATTGGACCTTGGCTTGAGTCACGCGCCTACCCTGACCAATCACCATGGTAAGACGATGCTGTGCTCTGATTGGTCACAGGTCCACTGTGATGCTGCAGTTAGAGACAGTTCCCTCTGATTCTTGAACTGGGTCTAGGCAGGTCCCCAGAGGAAAGTTTGGGTACTGTCATTGAAAGAAAGGGGAATAAATGTGGAATTATTATTTTGTAAAAGAATGCCTAGAAGAGTTCTTCCATGTTTATAAGGTACTTGACACAGAGTACCTACTCAGTACATTTTTAAAAAATGACTTCAAAAACTGTGGTATCCATTATACTCTTGCATGTCCATCTTTTTTCTGATGTCCTTACCAATGGTGAGCTGAACTTTGTGGTGCCTACATAACAACAATTCTCCCTTTCTCCCTTGTGAGTCAAACTTGATTTGGCTAAGGAATCCATACCTCAGGGAAAATAATGTTTGAGACAATCCTTGATTGATCTAGACTAATGAGTCTCAAACTTCAGGTTGTTACTCAGAAACACCTCAAGGGCTCCTTCAAACACAGGTTGTGGCCAGTGCAGGGGCCACGTTTTGAGAGCCATGGTCTAGCAAAATCACCCCAGTATAGGAAGCAAGTGAAGTCTGAGAACCTTTGCTGCTAAAGACAATCAAATGAAGAACAAACAGAAAAATCCAGATTGGATAGTGTTGGTATGCCTTTACTAAAAAAAAAGCTCAACCAAGGCCCTCCCACGTTTATAAAATAAAACCCAGCCCTCCCGATCAGGACTTTCTCAGCCACAGTGTCTTTCAACTCCAGCCCCACTCCTGGCATGAGCCTTGTCCCTGACCACTTGCAACCATGGTCTTTCATGGATTCTCTTCCTTGCCCACATGGTTCATCCAATCATCCTCAAGGTGAATCTCTCTCAAGAAGCCCACCATGATTCCCCTTCCTTATCCTATGAAGCTCTTAAATAGACAAATCACTCACTGCAGGACCACAGCGTGTTTCATTGCTTTTTCTAAGCTTCTGGAGGGCAGATGCCTGTCTCTTCTTCTGATACTCCAGTGCCCAGCACCACATTGGCCCACCCTGGAGATTAATTGAATCAACGAAGTTCCCCAGCAAAAGCACTGTCTATCACCTGTGCACCCCTCACCATGCTAAGCACAGAAGGCTGTAGGTAAATAATGGCTAAACAATAAGGCATCCAAAAGGCCGTACCTAATGCCATGCCAGGAAGAACAAAGCCAAGAGCTCCAATGCAAACATCAGACAACGCGATGCTTTATCCTCGCTCTGCAACCTTGAACAAATTATCTAAGCTTGCTAAGCCTCATTGTCCTCATCTGTAAAATGGGAGTTATTACAGCATCAAAATCATTATTATTAAGGTAACGTGAGTTGAGGCTCATAATGCACTAGGCATTGTGCTTGGCGCTTTGTGCGACTATGTAAATGCCAGCTCTCTATTAGTTTATGACAATCATTCAGATATCATGACCAAAACAGATAAACCAGATTGATTAATGTTTGCTTCAGTGATCATGTTTCTAGGAGAAAATCCAGCATAGGATACTAAGGTACTCATAGAACTTGACCTAAGGCTCTTAAAGTTGCCTGACACAGCCGGTTGGACTCAAATTCAGCAAGAAGTTATGCGCATCCAAACTTGTTCTGGGCAATCTTCACGTGTGCTGGGGAGGAGAGGGCAATTCATCAGAAATGAAGACATGGTTCTACAGGAACATTCTCCCCACCTAGCCGTCTGTGCAGTGAACTCTTCTCCATCCCTCAGTGTAATCCAGGGGTTCTTTGTCCTTATGCCTGGAGTGGTCACCCAGCTTTGATGTCATGTCCTGTCCTTGTTCTAACACCTACTCTGGCCTCATTCACACTACGTGATGCTTAGTCGCTGGTGTATGTGTCCTCAGCCGGAGTGTGGGAGTGCCTTGAGCTTAGCCCAGTGTGTGGCACAAAGTAGGCGGCAAGGCGGGCAGTCTCCCTCCTTCCCTGGGGGAGCTCCGTGTCTCTTTGAGGGAGACTCCACTGAGCCACAAGATGACCCAGTGAGCTTCAAGTGGTGTGGAGCTGACGACAGCCTGGGCCCAGGGCCCATCAATCCTGTCATCAGGCTCAGTGAAAGACAGAGGAGGCCTGGGTGGTCGGAGGGAGTCAAATAGCCACAGGATGAATGGATTCATGGAGAAGGAGGGGGTGGGAGGACAGTCAGGAGGAGAGGACAGCGCTGGAGTAGGAGGGATGGGACCCCGGGGACACTGAGGGCCTCAGCCCTCTGCATCTGGTGAGGCTCCCCCAGGCTCTGTCCCAGCGCCTGGGTATTCAGGGCAGCTGAGCCGCGACTCCACTGATGGAGGGTGGGGCCCAAGTCCTAGTTAAAATCGCCATGGGAATTTGTTTACTGGCTTCAAGTCCTGGCTCTGCTGTCCACGAGTGAGTAGCCTAGGGCAGAGATTTTGCCTTCTTTGGTTATCAGTTTCCTTGTGATTTTGTCCTTCATCACTTGGTGGCAGTTAGTTATTGGGCATATTGACTCTTCATCCTACAGATATGGAGACGGAAGAAGGGACATAGAAAGCAGAAATACTAGAACTGAGGTTCTTCTCCTGGCAGATCATAGCCGTATACTCACCTGAGCTTTTCCATAATCCTTTGTATCCTATCTTTTGCCTTATTTCAATCTCTAATACTCAAAGGAAGTGAAAATGTTAGCCGCTCAATCTTGTCTGACTCTTTGAAATCCCATGGACTGTAGCCCCCAGGCTCCTCTGTCCGTGGGATTTCCCAGGCAAGAATACTGGAGTGGTTGCCATTTCTTTCTCCAGGGAATCTTCTTGACCCAGGGATTGAACCCAGGTCTCCTGCATTGCAGGCAGATTCTTTGCCGTCTGAGTCACCAGGGAACCTCATGGGTTACCAAAAATGCCAGAAGCTACCATTGCCAGAAAAAACAAGGAAAGGAAACAGAAAAACTGGCTATTTCTTCTTTCTTGTTAACTCAACAATCTCCTGATCTGCTGTCTGTGTTTTTGGAAGAGGGATCATAGAGGCCAATGCATGCATCAGCGATCCTGATGTTTCTATCAAATGAATCATTTGAAACGGGATTTTCAGTTTACTTGAGCAGAACCATGTCAGGGCTGCTCAGAATGAAAGGTGTCCAGGCCTTGCATTTGGAAGTGGATAAGTTTTCAACAGAGCAAAGGTAGAAAGCTTGCATTACAGGCTGGTGCTTCCTGAAGCCTTGAGCTTTCAGCTTGGTTGGAATCAACTTTCTTTAAAAACAAAAGAAACCTACGTATACCAAGGTTAGTAAGGAATGAATGAAGCCCAGGCCAGCTTCCATGGCGGTAAAGTAACACCACCCACAAGCCACAAAACCCCAGTCTGAGGGAAAAATGAGGTTGACTTTTTGCTCATTGTGTCTTTATTCTTTCCTCCCTCCTTTCTTTCTCACACACCAGGGTGGTTAAAGACATGGTGTCATTTGTACAGATCAGGCTCTCTTCTTGTAAGTTTCCAGTTAAACATTCTTTTGTAGCTGACACCTATTAATAATTTAAAATGCCTGCTCTTTTGAACAATGATCAAAATTAAGCTATTACCCACAGGGGGATATTTACATACAGTTAGTCGGCAGCTGTTTAACAGCCTTTTCCACTCAAGATTTCTCATGACCCTCACATATCATTTGCAAGCAGAAGAATATTTGGTTACTGTATGATTTTTTTTTTCTTTCTTGTATTGACAAATGGCCACTGGGAATCACTTAAGAAGTAAATAAGGTAATTCTTTGTGATTTCTGCTGGCTGCTGAAGTTACAGGAGAAAGGCAATTACTTTTAGATCCCTCTACATGCAATTTACTAATAAGCTACAGAACGCAGAAACATGTAATTAGTAATTACTATAGTATGTAGCGGTGCAGTGCTTACCCAGTCAGTCTGTGGGCCTATAATCTAGAGGCAGAAAATGAATTGAGCTTGGTTCACCCAAGCAAGCCCCAGCATATTTAGAGAGAGTTGCGATGATAGACTTAATGGCTGTTTATAGAGACTGTGGAGACACAGCAAACATTGTTATATCCAATCTCTTACCTGACTCCACGGTGAGGCTGATGTGCAATTGCCTCCTTGCCTCCACTTTTAATGACAAACCAGATTCAAACAAGGATGAGGACCTGTCTACAATCACAGGCTAATGAGCAGTGGACCCAGGCCCGAATCCTGAACTTCAGGCTTCAGGCTCGCCCCTGTGAATCCCACCAGGGCGTTCCCTAGTCATACTACTGGGTGAGTGATGCCATCTCCCAAGGCTCAGACATGGGCAGTACTCAGGATCCAAAGACATATTTTCATGGCAGAATCATGGGCTCTGAGGAGAAGGATGAAGAAAAGGAAATAAAACAAATGTCTTATTTCGGCAGGGGAGGGCAGGCACTGCACACTTGATGTCTACTCTCTTATTATTGTGCCCATCTCACAGGAGAGAGGACTGAGACTCGATGGAGGGCCAGTCAAGGTTAGCTAGGATCACTCAGTGATATGTGACAGAGCTGGAGCGTGACTCTCGGTAAGTCTGACCTCAATGACAAGGCTTTTCCCCACCCAGGGATCAGACCCATGTCTCCTGTGGCTCCTGCACTGGCGAGCGGATTCTTCACCACCCGGGAAGCCCTCTCTCACTCACACCAGGAAGTTATTCTGATGGAGTGGCTCTTTAGATCAGCAAACTGAGTGTATCTGCATGAAATATCTCAAAATATTTAGCGCAAAAGAGGGGAGTTCACAGATGCAGGATTTTAAAACTGATGACTATCACCCAGCAATCTCAATTTCAGTAATTTATCCTAAAAAAAAAAAGATAATCCAAAAACTGCAGATAAGAGTAAATGCACAAATATACAAACAAAGATGATAGCAAAACCTGGGAAAAGAACATAAGTACCCAAAACACAGTAATAGAGAAGAAAGCTGTGGTTATAGCTATATGGTAGTATACTAGGCAACCATGAAAAATAATATTTTCAATGAAGAATTTTTAATAACATAGGAAAGGCCTTAAAACCCAATGAAGAGTGAGGCAAAATGATATGTAGAGTAAGAATTCCTTTAGGCAAAATAATATTTATGGAGAAATATAAGCCAAAATTGTGTGTAGTAATTTAAGAGGTGACTTTATTTATTAAATAATAGCTTAATTGAGATATAACTTATGTACCAAAAAATTCACCTTTTACATGTGGAATATTTATGGGTATTGGACTTCCCTGGTGGCTCAGCTGGTAAAGAATCCGCCTGCAATACAGGAGACCTGGGTTTGATTCCTAGATTGGGAAGATCCCCTGGAGAAGGAAGGGAATGGCTACCCACTCCAGTATTCTAGCCTGGAGAATTTCATGGACTGTATAGTCCTTGGGGTGCATAAAGAGTTGGACACAACAGAGCAACTTTCACTTTAACTATGGGTATTAGTTTATTCTCAGAGCTGTACAACCATTCCAGTTCAGTTGCTCACTTGTGTCCTACTCTTTGCGATCCCATGAATTGTAGCACACTAGGCCTCCCTGTCCATCACCAACTCCCAGAGTTCATTCAGACCCACGTCCATTGAGTTGGTGATGCCATCCAGCCATCTCATACTCTGTCGTCCCCTTCTCTTCCTGCCCCCAATCCCTCCCAGCATCAAAGTCTTTTCCAATGACTCAACTCTTCACATGAGGTGGCCAAAGTACTGGAGTTTCAGCTTTAGCATCATTCCTTCCAAAGAACACCCAGGACTGATCTCTTTAGAATGGACTAGTTGGATCTCCTTGCAGTCCAAGGGACTCTCAAGAGTCTTTTCCAGCACCACAGTTCAGAAGCATCAATTCTTTGGTGCTCACCTTTCTTCACAGTCCAATTCTCACATCCATACATGACCACTGGAAAAACCATAGCCTTGACTAGATGGACCATTACCATTGTCTAATTTTAGAAAAATTTCATACCATGCTCATTAACTGTATTCTCTCATTGCCCTCACATTCTCAAGCCCCTGCTGGACAAGAGAACATTTCTGTCTCTATAAATTTGCCAATTTGGGATACTCTTTATAAATGGAATCATACATATGTGATCATTTGTAACTAACAATTCTCTTAGCATAATGTTTTCAAGGTTCATTCATGTTGTAGCCTTTACTGGTACTTAATTCCTTTTCAAGGCTGAATAATATTTCATTATATGCATATATCACATTTTGTTCATTTATAACTTGATAGATATTTGGATTGTTTCCATGTTTTGGCTATCACGACTTTGGGTGATTTAAATAGCAATATACAACATGCTTTCAATTTTCTTGGGATTGTACCAGGAAGTAGAATTGCTGGTAACTCCATTCTTAACATTTTGAGGAACTGCCAAACTGTTTCTCAACACGGTTACACCATTCTATATTCCCACCAGCAATCACGGAAGTCTCTAACTTTTCCACATCACTGCAAATGCGTGTTGTTGTCTTTTTAATTTTAACCATACTAGTAGGTGTAAAGAAGTATGTAATTATGGTTTTAATTTACATTTCCTAAGGACTAACAATGTTGGTCATCTTTTAATGTGTTCATATCTTCTTTCAAGAAATGTCTATTGACATTCTTGGCCAATTTTTGAGCTCTTTGTTATTTTGTTTTTGAGTTGTAAGCATTCTTTATATATTCTGAATCGCAGTCCTTTCTAAGGACATGATTTGCAAATGCTTTCCCCCATTCTGTAAGTTATCTTCCCATTTTGTGGATGACATTGAGGACAACACAAAATTGTTGAATTTTAAGGAAGTCCAAATTCTTCATTTTTCTTTCGACATTTGCGCCTAAGCCAAGGTCATGAAGATTTACTTGTAGCTTTTCTTCTAACAGTTTAACAGTTTTAGACCTTGCATTTAGCGTTATAGTCTATTTGTATATGTCATGAGGTAAGAATCATTCTTTTGCATGTGGACATCAGTTGTCTTAAACCCTTTCTGGAAGCAGCTCTTCTTTCTCTATTGGACTGTCTTGACACAAAAATCAATTGCCTATAGATGTAGGAATTTTATTTCTGGACTTTCAATTCAGTCCCATTTACCTGCGTGTCTGTTCTCACGACAGGACCATGCTGTCTTGATTAGTAGTTTCCTAACTGAAGTTTTGAAACTGGGAAGCTAGAGTTCTCCATTTCCCAAATGGGATGGATGATGGTGAGAGTTGTACAACCATGTGAATGTACTTAATGCCACTGAACTGTACAGTTAAATATGGTTAACATAGCATGTTTTATATTATGTGACTTCTACTATAATAAAAAGAACATTTAAAAATTCTAAGAGAGGATGGCTTTCAACTCAGGGGTGGGGGGAAGAGTTCTTCAACTTTGTTCTTATTTTGAAAGGTCTTTTTGGCTATTTTGAGACCCTGGCAACCCCCATGAACTTTAGAATTGCCTTGTCAATTTCCCCAGAAAAGGCAATGGGGATTTTAGCAGGGATCGTGTTGAATCTGCAGATCTGTTCACAGGGGTTGCCCCTCCATTGACAAAATGACGGCTGTGCCCACTTCAAATCCCATGGCTTATCCCCCAAGCTGAGAGTGAATGCATCTTTCCCTGCCAAGAGTGGTGCAGCTCCAGGGAATGAAGGCTGGCTGGGAAATTACATCTACACGAGAGGGCCTATTAGGGCAAGGCGGCTGCTCCCCGGAGGCCAGTCCCCGGCCACTCCATACGCCATACACCATGCGGCTTCTATTACTTAGGGCCAGAAAGGCTTTAAATACCTCCAGGCACCCCTCCCCTATTTCCTGTGGAATACTATTTCACAGTCTAATAGCTCTTCCTGCGGGGAATTTCTCCTGTTACTTAGCCCACATTTCCTTTCTCGTTTTCATCTGCTGCTTCCTCAGGATCATGCCATTGCAGATGGATTTGCCTACATGGGATTCCCACGTTTCATAGCCTCAGAGCACATACTCCTTCCCTGTTACTGGGTAAATTTTACAGACAAGGGCTCCAGGAAGGAGGTCTCTCCTGAGCTGAAGATTGACACCAGGCCCCCTTGGCTTGTAAAGCCCAAAGCAAATGCAGCCCATTCAAGGACACTAGGGAACCCAGGTCTTCCTCGTCAAGAACTGGGGGAGCCCTTCTTACAGTCTGGGGAAGGATGGCTCACTTTTCTGGTCTCCTTCATTTGTGGTATGAAGCCAGGGCTCTACTTTTCTTGCAAGAAGGGCAGGGTGTTGGGTGCCTGCCAAGTGCCTGCTTGGTAATCTCAGGAGAACTGGCCCCCAGGGCTATGGTGGGCCCTCACTCATCACTCTTGAGGAGAATGAAGGGGTTCTTGAGGCTCTAGGGGGAGAAAGAGAAGCTGGGAAGAAGAAAGACTTGGAACCAGCTTTGTAAACTCAGGGTCTCTGTCATTGCTTTGCCCGCATTATCTATTTGATCTTGATCCAGACTGCAAGGCAAGAGGTGAAGTCACCAGCCTGAGCCAAGAAGCAAGCTAGGGAACAGAGTGGGGGCTCAGACCCATGCTTGATTTTCTCCAAAACCTATGCTCTTCCTGATGCATTGCTGGATCTCAATTTTCTCATCTATGGGATGGAGCTAATGCCATATCACAGGGCTGCTGAGAGAGCCGAGGGGAGAATCTAGGTGAAAAAAAAAATTGGGCTCAATAAATGTTATATTACTTCCTGCCTTTCTCCCTTTGGATGGTTGATCAGGGCCATTTCTCCAAGTAATTTAGCAAGGCGAGTATCTGCAGTCCCTCTCCTCCCAGACTCCTGCCCTGCACTGATAAGTTTTATGAGCAAAGAGGGAAGGGATTTTCTACGACCAAATTTCTTCTGGGCTTTCCAGGAGAAATTGATGGAGCTGCCCGGCTCCTTGGCCAGCACTTCATCCTGATGGGATTGCCTGGCCTGTACGGGACTGCATACTGCAGAAACGTTTCCAGCCTAGGGAGGGAGGGCATGGCAATGTTATTCTTTTGAAGGGGAAAATCATCATTTGGCTTCTCAGGTTTATGCACCCAGGGCACCGGGGAAGCAGCTGGAATTTGCCTGGAAACCACAGTGCTGTCTGCTTGGTTCTCAATAGGCGACTGGGGACAAGACTGAGTTTGACAGTGTGTCACCTGCCTTTCTGTTCTGCATAACAAAAACCAATTTTTGGAACATCTCATTGGTTCTGTGTTGTTTCATTTCTTGTAAAGGTGTGTGTGTGTGCACATGTGTGTACACACATATGACTTTGCGTATGAATGTATATGTATGTGAGTATGTAGGCGGAGTATATGTATGTGACTGTGTGCAGGTGTGTATGTATGAAAGCGTGAGTACATGTATTTATGTGTATGAATATATTTGTGTGTGTGTGTATGTGTGTGTGTGTGTGTAGGGGACTTATGTAGCTGTCTGTGTGTGTGAATGGATGGGTATGTGTACGTGTGGATATAACATGTTTAGGGTACATGTGTGTGTGTATGAGTGCATTTGTCTGATGTGTTTATGTGGATATATGAGTTTGTTTCTATTTTCCATTGGATGCTCGGTGCAGGTCCCTGAGATGTCCTGAGGTGTTAAAGTTTCGGGAGATGTAGAGACCCATGTGCAGATATCCCCTCAATCTACTTGAGAAACATTGGAGAGTAAGGGAGTGTCCACCCACACTGAAGCCTGGGTCTGCCCTGAGCAAGCTGGACATCTCAGGCAAGACTTCCTATTCGCTGACTGCTGATGGCAACAACGGTACCTCCTACTCAACCTGCTCTGCCCTCTACTTCCTTCTGGAGGCCCTCTGACTTTTCCATTCCACACCTGGACTGAACTCCTGTCTCTGAGCTGCACTGATGTCAGCATGATAAATCCCACACTGAATTGGCCCAGGCTCTGCTACACATCTGCTCCCCACTCGGCTGCAGAGTTGTCCTGTATCCCAGGACCTTGGACTCTTAAGGCACCTCTTAAATGCACAACACATTCCACAAATGGTGTGGAATGAGTAAACAGATGAGCAGATGTTCTTGATGACTCAGTGTTCTTTCTCATCTGTAAATTGTGGGTAAAAATACTTTATATAGATTACCTGAGATGAACTATATGAACACATGCTTAGAAGTGCCAAGAGTTACCAGAGCAATGCAGTCCTTTGTGATTTGGGGCACCCCAACAGTTGAATGCAACAGATATGGTAGAAGGAAAATAGGCCTTGGAGTTAGAAGATTCTAGTTCAAATTCTGGTTCCATCACTCAGCAATTGACTAATCCTTGGTAAGGCACTTTGCTCTCAGCCTTCACGTCCTCAATTATAAAAGGCAGCCATGAGCATTTTCCTTACAGGTGTAAAGAAAAGCCTTTACAAGGTGCAGGACACACAGAAACCTCCAGTAAATGTTGGTTGAACAGAGAAATATAGGCGGGGACATGGGCGTTGACAGAACACTTGGTGTATATTCAGAGAAGTATCAGGAGTCCAGAGCAGAGGGGAGCAGTATACCCTAGAGGAGAGGGATCTCGAGTGGGGCTTTGGAGAAGCAGGAGAGGCCTCTTGGGTGGGTGGTCCAGAATGAGCATATAGGTGAAAGGTGAAAGCGGCCATGTGAGGCTGGAGTGTGTATTAGTTCTCTACTGCTGTGTAACAAGCTAACAGAATCTTAGTGGGTTAAGACAGCATCCATTTGTTATCTTACACTGTCTGTAGGTCAGAAGCTCACACATCACTTTCCTGCGTTCTCTGCTCAGGGTCTCACAAGGCTGAAATCAAGGTGTCCCCTAAGCTGTGGTCTCATCTGAAAGCTACATTGGGGAAGGTTTTACTCCCTAAGGTAGTTGGAAGAATTTTCTTTGCAATTCTGGAAAAGTTGCTGTCGTTTTCTTGCCGGCCATTGGCTGGGGGTCTCTCGTAGCCCCTTGAAGCTGCCGTTAGGTTCTAGTCACATGCCCCTTTCATAACATAGCTGACCCTTTCCTTACGTCTTGCTCCCTTCCTTCTCTGGAAGGACCAAGTCCTTCTAGCAAGTGCTTTCAAGTCAGACTCACCAAGGAAATCTCCCTTTTGAATAGCCCAAAGTCGCTGGGCACAGGGCTTTAATGATATCTGCAAAGTGCTGTCATCTTTGCCAAATGTAGCCTAATCATGAGAGTGAGATGGCATCATACTCACAGGTCTCACCCAGATGCAAAATAAGGAGATTATATAGGATCTGTGCACTGAGGGGGGAGGATGGGCATCTTATAATTCTGCCCACCAGGGGGTTATTAAGCAGTCTTGTCTGGCTGTACTATGAGGCTAGAATTCCATAAAGAAGCCACTTTGCTGTTTGTCCTATAGCAAGCATAGCTGGAAAAAACTCTGTAATGGAAGAGTGACCATGTATTCCCATTGGCTTAGACAGTCCTGGTTCCTATCTGTCTTTTGGGTGTTATGATTAATGGTACCTCCTTTCACTCTCCAAAGTGACTCAGATTGGAGGAAAATGCATGTTGCAACCCAGGCTAAAGGAAGACGCCTCCCCTTCAGAGTCTTTCAGGCTCTTCAGGAAGAAGGTTGGAGGCATGTGAGCTGTCTTCCTCGGAAACGTGAGTGAAACTGCTCATCCGTGGACAGACTTTAAAATGAGAAAATAAAAGAGGGGCATGTACAGAGGCCTTGTTAAACACCGAGTGATTTTGACAAGGCGTCTCTTTGATTTCTCGTGACAACCCCCAAAACAGCATCATCCCAAAGTTATGGCTGAGAAAACTTAGGCTCAGAAGGTGAAACCAGGAAGGGGGGGATTTGAGCTGCCTGAACCTCACCTCAAGTTTGCTGTACCTGCCCCTTCTAGGCCTCCCAGGTATTCCGGTAACTCACCGTGGGCTGAATTCTGAGATGAAATGAGCTCAAGCCATGAATTCCAGGAGCTGTTCTTTTACAGGGAGGGGCAACCAACTCTTAAGCACGGGATTTCCTCCTGAGGGTGAAGTGAACAGACTCTTTCTACCCTAGCATGGAGCTCAAATGTCAGTTCCACAGGAGCAGCAGCTACATCTTCATTGCTGTATCCCCAATGTCTAGCAGCGCTCTCATAGACTACATGGAACCCGTTAAATATTTGTTCAAAGGATGAGTGAATAAACCCTTGACTCAAGGGAAACTCAACTTTAATATCAAAGTCAACTTATCTCTTTGAAAATGCATTCCGACAAAGAATCCACCATGCCCAGCAATTCTTCTACCTGTCTGGCTGAAACTTCCTTTCATAAGACCCGGTGTCAAGAGAGTGAAATAACCCACGTTTTTAAATAACAGCTAAGACCATCGATTTACATGAGTTCTCCAAGGCAGAGAGCAAATTAACCAAACAACGGCCACTTTCATCAACTCATAGGTGGTAACGAGAGAGATCTGCATGGTGTTCTGAGTAGCACACATGGCGTGCTGCATTCGTTTTGACTGAGAGTTGTGTGGATGGAGCTGGCAGATCTGAAACCCGATGGGGGAGCTTTCGTATGGGAGGAAGTGATGAGGCTGATTACTCGCCTCACCTTTGTATCCTCCCAGGTAGTCCTGATTGCTGGGTGAAGCCAGTGAGAGCAGGGCTTCTCTCCTTCTGCAAGGGGATGACGGGGCGTCTGGTAGCATTTGCCCCAGAATCCCTCCTGATTAATCAGGCTGTTCCAATCTGTGAGTCAGAATTTCTCAGGGAGAGAAATCTGCCTTGAATAGAATTATTCTGAACTCTGACGCCAATGCAAGCAAAACACTTCAAAAGTGGAGGCAGCTCTCGGGAAGCCAGGCTTCTTGGCACTGGGACACAAACTTTGTGAGAAAATGGCTCACAAAAAAGATGAAAAAGAGGCTGAGGGATTAACACTTCCATTTCTCAGGAACTGGGGTAGCCATAGAAAGGACGCTGTATTTTTTTCCATTCAAGGCAATAGTATGTAGGGCAGATGCATAATCATTGGGGTCTTTTAGACTCAGGTTTGACACCATCTTTTACCACTTATTAGCTGTGTAACCTGTTAAAGAGTTTTCTTGCCTGGAGAATCCCAGGGACAGGGTAGCTTGGAGGGCTGCCGTCTATGGGGTCGCACAGAGTCGGACATGACTGAAGCGACTTAGCAGCAGCAGCAATCTGTTAAAGAGGAAAACAACAACTACCCCAATTCCCAGGGTTTTGTAGACTAACACACCACAGAAAGAAGTCTACATCTCTTGGTGGGTTTTCAATGAATGCCAGGGTATTTCCACATCATTCAAACCAAAATAGCAGTAACAAAATGTATATGTAGTCTGACGATTTTTTTATAAATACGTTTGCAGGAAAAGTCTTAAAGAGAAGTATACAAATTAAATCACATTGAACAAGTTATTTTTACCAAAAATAATAGAATCACCCCCAAAATTCAAAAACTCGGGACATAGAGGGATGCCTTCCCCATAAGGACTGGTACTCTTCCGGCATCATGGCCATGGGCTCTTAGATCTGTGTTTGCAAATTAAGTGGGCCAGCCGACAGTCTTCAGGGGGTGTAGAGTCAGACCCCAGGCTTCTGTACTAGACAACTATGCTTGGGCTCACGGTAGAGGTGAGAGTCAGAATAGGGACAGGTCTCTTGGCTGGGCTCCCAGTCTGCCTTTGAAGTGTCTTCCTTTCTGCTGCCTGGCCCCTCCCCCTTCCTGACCAATGGCAGTTCTCATCCACTGATGACCCTCTACCTTCTCACCTTGAATTTACCCTTCCTTCTCTCTACTCCTTCTTAGACCTGCCCCTTAGAATACTACTGTTTCTGGTTCTTTTGGGAACTCGGCTCACTCCATTCAAGAAGAGGAATCAGATAATCAAAGGTGTGTGTGTCTCCCTGGAAAAAAAGGATCCTTTTTTTTTTTTTTCCCATTGATTACAGGTCATCACCTTCTCTTTTTTCAGAAGATGGATGAAGTTAGGATCCAAAACCAAGGGAGCCTGGAGAGGCAGCAGGGTCTGTGAAAGGTCCTGAAATATTCACAGTGTAGCTACTCAGAAGCCTGCCAAGCAACTGAGTATTTTTTAATCATTACTACTCTCTTCTGGGTGGGGGGAAGGAGTCATTTGTAGCCTGGCAACAGAGATCTGCATGTTCTTCCTTCATGCCAAGCCATAAATACAACCTTCCCTCTGCTAAACCTAATGATGCTATCAGGCTAGTGACCGGAGGAATTAGGACCGTAGCATCAATGTCTACGGTCTCTGGTGGTGCAAACAGGCCAGGAGGAAGTAATGCAGAAACTGGCCCTGTGAATGATGGGCCCTCAGTAGGAACTCAAACACTCACTGGAAAGGGAGTTCCTACCATACTCAAGGCTCCCTGAGCTTTGGTTTCCCCATCTTCAAAACGGGATTGCTAATCTATCTCTTAATCTTACGAAGAGTCTTTAACAAGATTATAGTCAAAGCCATCTACTCTTATTCAACAAATACTTGGGAGCCGCTCCATGGGCCAAGCCCCTAGTCAGAAGCACAGCAGGTGCCTACCTGACCCTCCTTTCCCTTTGTCCAGATGGGCTGCACACACTGCAGGGAGGAACTGGTCCAGTGGCCCTGTCTTCTCCTCTTCTGGGCTGTGCTGGAGGGAAGCGGTGCAGGGCCTCGCTTTGGTGCCGCTGCCCTGAGAACAACTGTGCAGGGCAAAGTCTCTGGGTCTGGGGGTCTCAGGGCCTGTGCTGCTAGGCAAATGGGGCCTCCCTTGGGCGGCCTGGGCCTCTGCTCTCAGCCTGTATGGTAAAGGCTATGGGTGTGCAGGCCTGTGGGCCAGCTACTGGGCAGCAATGAAGTCAGGAAAAACAGCTGCAGATTCCTTGAAAGCCAACCCTCAGCCAGCACTTCACCAGCAGGCTAAGGTCTGGCCGGGGTTCAGAATGGAAAGTCCAAGCGGGCTCCAGGCCTTGAGGGCTTAAGTAGGCAGGGCCTGGGGGAGCCGAAGGAAGGGGAGCAAGGGTGCAGGGGCGGAGAAAATTCAGCCCGATGCATAGGGTTTCTAACCAGCCCTAGGGCTCAGTCTTTGAGCAGTGAGACCATTCACTGTGATTAGCACTTTCTACATATTATTTTAGCCAATCCTCAGTGAGCTCACTTTACAGATAAGGAAAACTGAGGATGAGCTGAAGTCAATGGCTTGTGTGACATCACCTTAAATGACAGAGATGTTATGAGATGCAAGTCAAAGAGACTCTTTGTGCTACTCAAGATTTACCTGGACCACTGGGGAATATTTCATTACCACCTTAAGAGAAACTGGACCCTGAGTCAAAATCTAGAACAAGCCATCTATAATAAAACTTAAGGGGAAGAGAACCAGTTCCCTTGTCATTGACTTTAAACACCTAATTCATATATGCAGACCAGGACCACCTCACATCTTTTATGATTTAACTGGAGCATAAGTATAATTAGAGGGTTTCCCTGGTGACTCAGATGGTAAAGAATCTGCCTGCCATTGTAGGAGACCTGGGTTCAATCCTTGGGTCAGCAAGATCCTCTGGAGAAGAGAATGGTAACCCACTCCAGTATTCTTGCCTGGAGAATTCCATGGACAGAGGAGTCTGGTGGGCTACAGTGCATAGGGTCACAAAGATGGACACGACTGAGCAACTAACACTTTCACTTTCTAAGTATAATTAAAGGTGCTGTGCTGGGCCGAGAGGAGAAATACATGGTCCCTGCTTCCCAAGGAGTATGCATGTGCAGGAGAAAGATGGGGGCACAAAGAAAGAGGAAAGTGGGGTCTGGGCAGGCAGTGCTGAGCTCAGAACGAAATAGCTCCCAGTTGTAAACTGGAACCTTGTCACCAGCACGTTGAAATTCCCATGGTCCCAGCCTCGTGTGCCAAACCAGGCACCAGCATTCTTGTGAGACAGCTCACTAGCACAGGCCACTCTCCAAACATACCCCTCAAGGCACAGTCGGTCTCATGGAGGGCCTTCACACCTGGGCTGCACAGCCCTGCCCCTCCCATCTCCCGTTGGAGGTGCTGGCATTGACACCAGCCTGCGGCTCTAGAACTGGAATTTCCAGGTGGATCCAGGATCTGCAGCCGGAAGACAAAACGTTCCTGGTGTTCCCTAGCAACCCAAGCCTCTCGCAGCCTACAGTTCCATGGCTGACGCCCTTCCATCCATTTGCACCGAGGCATTTGGTGTTTGGTGCTCCAGAACGCTTCTTAATGTCCCTTCAATGATCCACGAAGCCATTTGCTTATAAAATCTCCCTCCCTCCTCCTCCCGCCCCTACCCCGCCCTTCCACTGGCTTTTAGTGCAGTGAACCCTCTGCGGCAGATGCAGCGAACAGGAGCCCTGGGTAGCTTGTTGAACAAAGCCCTCATTCCAGAGTGGCAGCAGCGTGGGGGTGTCCCCCCACCGCCGGCGGTGATGCTGCCCACTGTGGGCTGTGCTGGGGGTTGGGGGGCTGGTGGGAGGAGATGGATGGGATTCAGAGACATGAGCAAAACAAGCTCAGCTCCAGACAGAAGGGGAGGGAGAGGAGGCAAGGAGGGGGAAGAAGGGGTTGAAGGGATTAGAGGAGGAGGAGTTGGGGTGCAGGAGGAGGGAGAGACAAAGGGGAGGAGGAAAAGGAGGGGGGAAGGAGGAGGGAGGGAGGGGAAGACAGGGAGAAGGGAGAGGAGAGGCCACTTCGTTTATTTATTATGATGCCAGTTGCAGCGTCGGTCTCATGTGTGGGGAGCAGACTGTATTTTATGTTTTAATCCTCCAAGCTGTGTGTGTGGGCTGGGGATAATTACATTGAAAAATGTGTATAATATGCAGAAGGTTCTTTTTGTGGGGAACGGGAATGCTCTGGTGGAATATCTTCCTCATGGCAACCAATGCCTTTTCCATGAGCCGCTCGGGAGGTGCCAGTAACTGGGAGCACAGTGGAAGCCCGGGGCTGCCCCCACCCTGAGACAGCCAAGCCCTCCTCTATTTTAGGGGCAGCTTTGGCGTGGAGGACCCGGGCTGGGACTCCCTCACCCCGCCTGCCGTGGGGCCCGCGGATGACAGGCAAGATACTAATGAAAGCCTCATTGCTTTTTGGTGCAGCCTCGGGGCCGCTGCTGAAGAATGCAGGAGGGAGCTGGCAGGCAGGCTGCTAGGAGATGGTGTCCACAGCCTGTGCACAGCACACATGCACACAATTGTGTGCACAAATCTTCACGCATCCACACACAATACACCTGTGCATGTGCACACACATACTCACAAACAATATATTTACACATGCATACCCACACAAACACACGGGCATACACACACTCACTCATCCATACCTCCAGACACGCACACACATACAGTCATACACAATACATGCACATGTGTGCACACAATGCCCACGGGCTCACATGCATGATCACACACAGTCAAATGCCCACAAACTCATGTTAATGGCATACACATTTTCACGAATTCACAATCTTACCCATGGCCATACATGGGTCCAGGTACATTTTGCATTCTCTTACTTACTCACATACACACACCCTCATATGAATTTGTACACACACAAGTACACACACCACTGCTGACCACTGTGAAGTGGAAATCCAAAATATTGCTGTGAGATTCTTATTTAGAATTTAAAAGAAATGGACATCTGCCTTCCCTGAAAGGCCACAAAAAAATACCTCCCTCCCCAGCGCTCGGAATGTTTCTTCTTCGGTGCACGTGCTTCAGTGGCAGCACCGCTCACTTGATTTGAGCCGCCTGGCGGGTTTGCAAACTTTCCTTCCGCTTCTGCCAACTGCTGATTTGATGCCTGTTTACCCAGAAATTGCAGATCCGGTGGAAAAAACACCCCAACCTATAGAGGTGCCAGTAAGTTGTGCTTTGCACAGCGGGCCAGCATCCCACAGAAGGAAATCCACACGCGCAACAGTGTGGTCCCCAGAAAGTCCTGTGATGATGAATAGGGCTTCTGGCTCCCTTGGGACTCGGCTGGTTATTTTGTAGGAAATTGAATTTCTTGGTACATTAGGGGATGTGCTAATGAACACTAATGTGGGGCCAGGAGGGCTGCGGGTGGGCTCTGACCTGGGTCGGTTCCCACTTTTGCCTCCAGTAACCTTGGCTCCCCCTTCCCCACTCCCCCTCTCCTGCTGGACTGGCCCAACGCCACCCACCCGCATATGTGCTCTTCTGGCCCTGTCTAGGCCCTCTTGAGAGTCTGTGTGGAGTTCAAACTGCCCACCGGCCTTTGGTCACTCCTGAGCCTGCTGTTGGCAAAAGCCCTTAGGACAACGTAGGGCCCATGGAATTCGGCCCAATTTTCTCAGCCTTTTAAGGCTGCTTCTCTGGGATCTGCCACCTTGTCTAGGCTCCTTTTCTACTGGTTCTCCACTGCAGCCCCCTTCGGTAGCCAGACAGCATTGCTCGTGGTTCCCTGAACTTGCCGTGGTCCCACACCTTGACCAGCTCTTGCAGTCAACTGGATTCACTTCTTTTGTTAGCTGCCGTCACAGTGAAAGAAGAGGTCAACTAGGGAAGAAGGGATCTGCAAAGCCAAGAGCACCTGGTCCCTGCAGCAGCCACGCTCCCCCTGGTTACATTCCCTTTTGTCTGCTCAGTCCCAGCACACTGGCTACCCTCAAATGCTGGGGCACACCCCCACTGCAGGGCCTTCGCACAGCTCTTTTTGCTGAAATGTGTCCGCCACCCAGGCGTGCACACCGTCCACTCTTCACCTGCTAGGTCATCCCTGGAACATCACCTGGTCACCCTTTTGAAGTGGTGACCTCCACCCCTGTGCTCCTCCATACCCTCTTCTCTTCTCGTGCCATCCGTGTAGTCGCTGCCACCTGACACACTGCTTGTTACCAGAAAGTGAGCATTTGAAAGCCACACAATCTGACTGGTTTGGTTACTGCCATATCTTTGCACCCAGTACAGGAGCAGGTAATTAGCTGATCCACAGTGATCTGTTGAAAAAAAGAAAAATAATGATGCAACCCATTCCATCACCGGTGCCCGCCTAGCCTTCCCGGCCGGTCTTCAAGGTGGCCCATTCTGGGTTCCTGTGAAGTTGGTAGAACGTGCTGCACTTCTCTCTCTACTCCCAACCTGTATTCAGGGTTCTCACTGTGCACTGACCCAGATCACAGACCCATACTTTACCCATTGAAGATATAGTGAGTTGGTCAGTTTTATAAAAGTATTTTACATGTATTATTTGATTTACTATTCACAATATGCAAATGACAGAGGTGGTTTTATTATACCATTTAACAGATGAGCAAACTGAGGCTCAGAGAGGTAAAGTGACTGGCCCAGGTCACACAGCTTCCACCTTCCTGTGCTCTTTCTGCTAGACTCCATCGCCAGGACTATTTACACCTCTCTCCATGATGGACAGTGAGCTTTGTTTCTAGTTAGTGGTTAGATCTCCATACTTGAGGCTTCTCTGGTAGCTTGGCTGGTAAAGAATCTCCCTGCAATGCAGGAGACCCCAGTTCGATTCCTAGTTTGGGAAGATCCCTTGGAGAAGTGAAAGGCTACCCACTTCAGTATTCATGGGTTTCCCTGGTGGCTCGGATGGTAAAGAATCCACCTGCAATGGAGGATTTGATCCCTGGGTTGGGAAGATCCCCTGAAGGAGGGCAAAGCAACCCACTCAGTAATCCTGCCTGGAGATTTCCATGGACAGATGAGCCTGGCAGGCTACAGTCCATGGGGTCAGAATGATTTAAACACAGCTGAGCAACTAAGCACATAGCGCAACACTCCATAATCGATCTAGATCTTGTCTGAAGGGTGAACCACAGCAAGAAGACCCTGCTTTTCAGCCAAGAGATCTTCACCGCACCTGAGACCCAAGGAGAGAATCTGTTCCCACTGAAAAGTGCGTTCCCTTTAAGGGTCTCTAACCTAGCGCTTCCTGGCCATATGACCTTAGGCATTAAGTGGGTATATACCTGCCTCCGGGGTGTCATGAAAGGGCATAGCTGATGTATTTAGAAGGGCCTTAGTAAAGTTCAGACTTGTTCCAGCCTCCAAGTAATCTTTCTATAAGTGACTTGAGAGTTCCTGACTCAGGGAGGTCCACTCACCAACTGACCCATCTGTCACTGCCCCAGATCACTTTTGCTTTTTTTTGAGCAGCCCCCTGTCCTGCAGACCCATGGGGCTTAGCAGGAAAACAACGTACCAAGCTCTGCATGCCAGAATGCCCAGGGAGGATTCTACTAGCATCCTCAAGAGAGAAGTGTGCAGGTGGTGTGGAATAAAATCCAAAAAGGAGGGATGCCCAGAGCCCAACCAAAGCCAGGGTGGGAAGGACAGAGAGGCAGGCGCAGGGACAGGTGGCCTGAGGGTGGGATGGTGGGGGAGGGGGGGCGCCGGGACGCAGCTCAGGGTGCAAGGAAGCGAGCTGGTGGGAGGCGCATGCTTTTGCAGCCCAGCTCCTGGGGAGATTTCCCTGCCCCTGCCGCAGCTTCTCAGCCACCGAGGAGCAAACAAAGCCAGAGGTGCCGCTGCAGACACTGCACGCGGCTGGGAAACAGGGGCCGTCTGTACCTTTCAATGCTCTCATCTCATTAATCTTGCACCTCCGCAGTCCTTCTGAAGAGCGCACTCACAGCGGCTCATTCATTACGGCTCTAATAACAGCGGCAGGCATTAAAGCACCGGGCTGCGGAGGAACTGGCCTCTGCAGCTGCAGAAAGCCAATACCTTTTTAAATACATTTACACAGCAATAAATAAAAGCGGTCTCAGTTTACCTCTTTATTAAACTCTATTTGCTCGTCGGAGTTAAGGGCTGCATTTGTGTCTTGCTATTCAAATTTATTCGTGCGCGTCTCCTAGGCTGGCCACATTTATTCCATCACGCAATAATGGTGGCTGAAGCTTAACGGGGCCTTTCATCACCAAGCGGCCCTCATTAAGGGCTCTGCTCCAGGCTCCTGGGCTCAATTTGGCCACCATGAAGACCACCCCCATTATCCAGAGGGGAAAAGGAAGGCAGAGAAGGAGCACGCCTTGATTAGTCTCGCACAGCAACCAGCTAGCTGATGACCCGCAGCTGATGAGATCAGCATCCCCCAGGCTGTAGTCCAGAGATGGTCCCCCTGAGGGGGCCCCCACTTACGTCACCCTACTTCCACGGTGCTTGAGAGTCATGGCGAGTGAGCACGGCTCCTGTTCCGAGGAAGCACGCACCTGTTCAGACCGGTTTTGACTTTGAATCTCTCTCTCAATACCTGCTCTTGTTCCAAGGAACTAACATTCTGTGTACGTTTGTGACACATGCAGGATTTACCAGTTTGGAAGATGTCCCCCATATGGGGTCTCCTGACTGTGCCCAGTGTGGACAATTTCTCCCCTCGACAGGCTGTTTAAAGGTTTTGGGGAGTCTTACTGCCTCCCCCACAGGCCCCTGACTTCTTCGAGAATCCTGGATTCTCTGAAAAGACTCAGCCCAGGGCACGGCTGAATATATTCACCAGCCGTAAACCCCTTTCCCAAGCTCCTGGGATGCTGCCGTTCTTCTGATTATAACGCCCCAAGGCCTCAGAAGAACGCCTAGACCTAGGTGAGGGGGACTTCCCGGGCAGGTGCTGAACACTGGGCTTTGCAGCTGCAAGAAGGGGAGAGCCCCGGGAGGGTCCTGCGAGAATGCCTGGGAGTCTGGACCTGGCTTCTGGTGGAGTCGAGCAGTGGCTTCTCCCTCTAACAAGGCCCAGGCAGGAAGAAACTGTGCCTCAGCTCACCTGGGGAATCCCCCTCTCCGTGTCCACTGCAGTGTCTCATCTATGCCGACTGTGAGGGACACACCGGGAGCACACTACAATGTGCAGTGAGACGCAGCTTGGGGAGGCAGGAGGAAAACTGTCCCCATCTCACAGAGAGAGAAAGTGGGCACAGAGAGGCTGTGTGCCTTGATCTAAGGCAGGCAGCTAGTCAGGATCCCAGTTTAGGAAATCCTCTCCCATTCCTGCTGCTGCTGCTGCTGCTGAGTCACTTCAGTCATGTCTGACTCTGTGCGACCCCGTAGACGGCAGCCCACCAGGCTCTCCCGTCCCTGTCCTAACCTCGTACTATTGCTCTGCAGAAGTGTCAGGAATCATTTCAGCACCAATGGGCCCTGGAAAGGTGCTGAGGGATCCCTGAGTCAGAGATTGAGGGAGGCTCTGTGTGGTCAGAGTGCTGAAAGGTTTCCAGGGTCTGGCAGCCAGTCCATAGCTCCAAGTTACTCAGAATCCTTCCCGGGAGCCCTCCTTCCCCAGGATTTTCTACATCTTCCTGCCTTTTCCTCTCCTTTCTCCCCATCACACACCCAAGTGCAGCCTGGCCTGCACACGGTAGAACAGACAATGCTCAGCAGACAAGATTTCCCCATCCTTGGGCAGGTCATTTCACCTCTGCAGGAGTCCGAGCATGAATCCTCATCTTACCCATGACTCCAAGCCTGGTGTAGACCTTTCTTTCAAAAGAAAGAATACAAGGAACGGCCTCAGGCTGGCGTTGGATTCTGGCCAGCTGATTTCCAAGCTGCGCCATTTCAGACAAGACTTGTCATTCCTCCAGATCTCAATGTCCACATTCAGGAAGAGGAGAAAGAAAGAACACTTCCTATACTGTGTACACAAGGTTGTTACCAACACTTAGCACAGGGGAGATGCACAATTGATGCAAAGTTAGTTCCCTTTCTTTATCTAAGCATCTAGGCAGCCGTGGCAGAGGAGAAAGTCAGTTCTAAGTTCAAGTTCAGAGAGAGAATAAGAGGGCAGCCAACTTTATTGATAGCATTGGAACACTATCACAACCAGTGCATCCCAACTGTGTGGCCAAGAGCGCCAACCACTAGCTGCAAGGAGAGAGAGACTAGGGGTTCTGCTCACCCTCTTTCCCCAGATCCTGAGCAGTGGGCTAGGCAAACACTGTTCTTTAGCTGGTCTGACGTCCACACTCAATCCCCTTCTCCCTGGTCTGCTGGAAATAAAAGTAGTGACTTTCCCATTTGCCCTCAGAGTTAGTAGTGGCCAACGACACAGAGATAAGGAATTTAAAACTCTCCAGAGTGGAGAGTTAGCTTCCAGAAAAGATTTTGCCACGTAGAAGGATACACCCCCATCTTAATGGTGGTGATGGTTTCACGTGTACACATGTATCATAACCGATCATGGTCAATAGGGCTGTATTGTATGTTTGAAAATTGCTGAGAAAATTGACCTGAAAGTTCTCATTAAGAAAAAAGATGGTAACTATGGGTGGTGATGGATGCATATATCAAATCATTATGTTGCACACCTAAAACTTAATACAAAATTATAATTATATCTCATCTTTTAAAAAAATGATCAAACTATATACTTTACATATGTGGAGCTTGCTGTATGTTAGTCATACCTCAATAAAGCTGTTTTTAAAAACCCTGCTGGACATGGATGGACCTAGACAGTGTCATACTGAGTAAAGTAAGTCAGACAGAGAAGGAGAAATATTGTATGGCATCCTTCATATGTGGAATCTAAAAAGAAATGATGTAAATGAACTTACTTATAAAACAGAAATGGACTCACAGACTTCAAGAATGAGTTTATGGTTGCTGGGGATGGGCGAGGGGAAGATGGGGGTCAAGGCATACCTAGGGAGTTTTGGATGGACATGTACACACTGCTATATTTAAAACTGATAACGAATAAGGACCTACTGTATAGCACATGGAACTCTGTTCAGTGTGATGTGGCTGTTTGGATGGCAGAGGAGTTTGGGGAGAATGGATACATGTATAGGTATAGGTGAGTCCCTTACCTGTTCACTTGAAATTATCACAACATTGTTAATTGGCTATACCCCAATACAAAAAGCTTTAAAAAAAAAATAACTTTAAAAGATATGAAAGAGAACCAACTATTGTTAAAAAGATATAATTTTTTGTTTTAAATTTGTGTTAGAGCTGAGTTAACTAAATAAAAATCTTGCTTTATAAACAAACAAACAAACAAAACTCCACTGGGGTTCTGAGAAAGACTGACACTCCTAATCAGAACGATCGTCAGGGATGAAGCCTCTGCTCTCCTGCCTCTGCCTCTCCTCCTGCTTCCAATGCCGATCGGATGCCTGATCCTCAGGTTGGCTGTCCAATATTCGGGAGTGAGCAATATGCTGGGGAGGCCAAGAGAGTTCCTACGAGGGTGACGCGAACTGATCCAGAGGTACCTTATTATTAAACAAGGAAAATTAACATCAACTTGTTTAAACCCCTGAAAGTGAGGTCTTGGGTTCCTTGCAGCCCCAAACCTTCCTACATATACTTAGCTGGTCAATCAATATCTGTTGGATAAATGCATTCAGGATTGGGTAAAGCAATAATTTTAGGTGAAGAAGAGGCTCCTACAACCATCCAGGCCTGAGATTAAAGCTGGTGCTAGAAGGATGGGGAGGATTTGATGAGGATGAGAAGGCATGGGGCATAGAGATGGGGATGAACAAGGCCCCCTCCTCCCGAAATAAACCCCCTTCCCAGCAGAGGCAGCTAGCTTTGCCCTTGTCCCTGTATCCTGGCTAATAAGCCATCCAATATTTGCTCTCCTCCCCCGCATTACTTTTTTCAGTGGCAGAAAATTACCGCTGACAAGTGGCAATTGATCTCTTCACATTATTTTGAAGCAATTATATTGAAATGGGAAACAATATTTCCAGGAAGGAGCCCGATAACAAAGTCCAATACAAAGCTCCCTCCACAACAGATAGGGGAGACCAATTTGCTCTGTGTAGAAAGTCACCAAATGTCCTTCTCCTGAAATTATGGTTAATTATTGTCTGGAAATGTTCAAAGATAACTTCTACTTCAATCCTAGGGCCAGAGAACAAGCTAGAGTCAGCCAGATACCCCCAAGAGAGACTGCCTAGCCTTGGGCCTGCCAGGAACTCCCAACAGGGACCCTCACACCTCTCTGTACCTGCAGGGGCTCTGTGGGCCCAAGTCTGGGTCCTCTACAGAAAGCAGAAAGCTATCATTCCCCAGATTTAGACTAGCCTAGGACCCCTATGAAAAGCAGGAAGATTCCCACTGACTCTCCAGTATTGAATTAGATTATTATATTTGAAAGTTACTGAAGTCTATACAAACCAAAGCTAGGAATTAACTTTCTTTGCTTTTAGTTTATATATGATGATAAACAAAAACATCATTACAGATGAAAGCAAAATATAAAACTGGCAAAAGTGAATTAACAATGTCAATTTAATGTGGAAGGTCATGTTGCCTCCGCTATACATGAATTCACTTCTGAGACCTGTGTCTGATGACGCCGAACCAGCAGGGCCAAAGCCTGTGAGATTTCCACAGTCCTATTGCTGGGCAACATATGGGGCAAGTTCCCACCACTTCTCTCCACGGAACTTCTGTACAGTTGCAGCTCACACTGTAGCCAATGTGCTTCTTGGCCCTCATCAGGTGAAAGGTGTGCCCCTGGGGCTGCCTTCGACTTTTCCTCATTAGTCCACAATGATTAATATGGTGCCATCTCAACTGTAGCACATTTAGGAGGTCTGAAAATATAAGCGGCTCTTTGGTGAAAGGTGGTCTTCTAGATTGGAGGTTCTCAACCTTGGCTGCACATTGGAGTTGCCTGGGGAGACTGTAGAGATGGTCATGACTAGGCTGAATCTCAAACCAACTGGAACCTTTTTATATCTCCCTGGGCAACTCCAATAAGCAGCCACGTTGGGAACCAACAATCCAGATCAGGCTCTCAAACTTGAGTGTGAACTTGCACATGGAGAACTTGCAAAAACTCCAATTGCTTGCTCCCATCTCTGCTGCTGCTGCTGCTGCTAAGTTGCTTCAGTCGTGTCCGACTCTGCGTGACCTCATAGACAGCAGCCTACCAGGCTCCCATCCTTGGGATTCTCCAGGCAAGAACACTGGAGTATGTTGCCATTTCCTTCTCCAATGCATGAGAGTGAAAAGTGAAAGTGAAATTGCTCAGTCATGTCCGATTCTTAGCGACCCCATGAACTGCAGCCCAACAGGCTCCTCCACCCATGGGATTTTCCAGGCAGAGTTTCTAATTCAGTATTTGTTGGGTGGGGCAGAATAACTAGCATTTCTGACCCGTTCCCAGGTGATCCTGATGCTTCTGGTCAGGGGACCACATTTTAAGAAGCAACAGCTTTGATAATCTGTAAGCTTAGTATTCACTTGTTCTGGATTATCATGGAATGAAAGCATTTGCACTGAGAACTTATGAGTCCCAGAGAGCGCATCTGAGAACCTGTTTGAGAAGTATCCATGCAATGGACCTGGTACTGGGCTTGGGGGTCCAAAAGCAGGCCTCATATTCTACCTCTATGCCTGTACCACCTGCTCAGATAAACCACTCACCTCTCGGAATCCCAGTTTATGGAAATAACGTCCATCTCAGAGAATGACTTGGATGCTCAACATCACTAATGTTGTTAGGGAAATGTAAATCAAAACCTCAAGAGATCCCACCGCACACCCATTAGGATGGATACTATTTTTTTTTTTTTAATAGAAAATAAAAACTGGAATAAGAAAATAAGAATAATTGGAATAAGAATTGGGATGCATGGGCACTGTTTTTAGGAATGTAAAATGGTACTGATGCTATGGTTCATTAAATAATTAAATATAGAATTATCATATGATCTAGAAAATGCCATCTGGATATATACCCAAAGAGTTAAAAGCAGCATCTTGAAGAAATATATGTTCACCCATGTTCAAATGTATAAGCAATCCAGTGTCCATTGACAGACAAATGGATAAACAAAAAGTGGTCTATACATACCACGGAATTCAGCCTTAAAAAGCAATGCCATTTGGACACACACTACAACGTGGATAAACCTCGGGGACCCTGTGCTAGCTGAAATAAGCCAGTCACAAAGTAACAAATACCACGTGATTACACTTACATGAGCTACCTAGAGCAGTCAGATTCACAGAGAAAGAAGCAAGGTGGCTGTCAGGTGCAAAGTGGAGAGAGAAAGGCAGAGAGCTATTTAAAAGAAGAGAGAAAGCGACTTGTAAAATGTGCTCAGGGGCTGCCCAGAAGTCAGGCTTTGTTCGTGGTGAGAAGGTACCTCAAATGTACAGGGAGGCAGTTTTTAAACTGTAAAGCACTGAATGGCTTATTCTGTAAACTGAAACATATTTCAAAGTTCTAGGGGACACCGTGAGACAGTTTACGAAGGCCACACTAATCCATCTATTCTGTCCATGTTCAGGGTGGTTTTCCTAGAGAAGAGCCTCTTGGGAGTTTGTTGAGAAGTCTCTTATGTTAGCAAAGCTGGCAAAATTATCTGAATCCCAAAGATGGTTCCTGGTGGATGGTCCATACAATGGGACCTGTTCAACATCCTGGCATTTATAGTCAAGGAAATCATTAAAATTAGCTCCTCCTCATTATGCGCCCTACATATAACTGATGCTCAGTGCCAACTGAATGAGTGAATGAAACAAATAAGAGGTCTTAAAGACATCTCTGAATAGCACAGAGCTCAAAAATGTGCTGATGCCTCAACATCTGTAAGACAGCAAAGAGGAGGGTATTTTATATGGAAACCAGGAAGGATCTTGGAACACCAAGTAACTGAGCAATATGTCAGCACATGAATTTAATTTAAGGGAACAGTTTAGAGTGTTCTCACAGGCTGATGGGCTTGGAATTAGTTGTGACCTTTGAGAAAAAAAGGAAAAGATCTTGGTGTCGCTTTGGACTCAGTGAAGAAGTCAGAACATAATGGAAGACTTCACAGTTAAGATGTTCAGTCTGACTAGGGAAGGGAGAGAGGAGATGGAAATGAAAATTATTTTAATATCTGCAAGAGAAACCCATTGAGAGAGAAGCCTGGATCATCTCCTTGCGAAGATACCTGGATCCCAGACCAGAAGGAAGAGAATCAAGTCTCAGGTTGTCAATAGCAGCAGATCCAAAGAGCGTTCTCTGTTTTGGAAGACTGAAAAATAGCAGCTGGGAGCAGAATGAGGGGACTTCAAATTAGGAGCTCGCATTTATCTTATTCCATTTGGCAGAAGCCAACAGTCACTCAGAATGAAAAGCCCCAAATTCAAGGCAGAAGAAGGAAATCGCTTTTTCTGGACCATGTCTAATTAACCCTTGGAGCAACATGACAATTTTGTTTTGCTGCGACTTCTCACTTAGGAAGACTCAAAAGTAAAGATTAAATATGGGGTGTCTGTGAGTGGTTATTCTTACCAGGATATAAGCCGCAGAGGTCATTAATCCTTAAGCTCAGAGGAGCAATGGGGGCTAGCAGAACATTTCTGCTCCTGCCACATCCAACGTGGAGAATTAGATGCATTAGGGGAACGAGTTTGCCTTCTGGAGTCTTTGTGATGGTTATAGTTGAAAAAATGAAAAATGGAAGAAAAAAAAGGAGAAAAAAAATCAAAATCAACTGTGTAGTTTTGCTGCCGGTTCTTCAAGGCAAGTAAAAGCTTCCTTTGTCTCCTGTATCCTGATGGCGACTGACTCCTGGAACAAGATTTTGCAAATAGACACATCCTTTCTTAAGGTCGTCCCTTGCATTCTCTTGAGGTTTGGGGAAGGATTTCTTAAATTGTTGGAAAAGCTATTTGAAGGGGGAAAAAAAAGAAAGGAAAGAAACCCTTGGCCCACAGGTGATCAATTACTCTGGGCAAAATCCATTTGAAAATCTTCTCAAATAAGCTGCAGAGCTGGTCTGAATGCTTAAACAGACATGACAGCCCACCTTTCGGGTGAAAGACCTGCTTTGGCTTCTGGTATAAATAGCTGCATTAGCACCCCAGGCAGAGAATAACACAGTCTCCACCTTGAATATGCTAAATGTCCTCATTATTCAAAAGGCATGCAAACTGGCCAGGTGCTCTGTTTAAATGAAGAGGCAGCGTGTACGCCAGCTGCACACGAGTCAACCACAGACACTCTTCAGTTTAAGCAGATTAGTCCTACTGAACACCTAATCTCCAGATATGATAGAGGAGGGAACGATGTATGGTGCCTGTTTGGACAAAATGATCTTTAAGACCTCTTCTACTTTTAGGATGCCATGATTTTTTTGGGGGGTGGTATCTTCAGATAGTGTCTGCCATGCATCAGAAAGTGTCCTCTACTGGTGAGGTGTGATATTGCAGCCCAGCTCAAGTAGTCTTGGTAACAGGTAACCAGCATATTTAAGGAGTGCTTCCTGTATCAAATGTTTATGTGGAAATTCTTGGTTGAGAAGAATACAGGTTCAAATGGAGATTATGGAATGATCCTCAAATGAGAGCTAGGCTAAGGAGTCTCCCATCTGTGGACTGCAAAACAAACAGCCCTCAGCCACCGTGATCTGCACACCAGAGGGACACAGCTCTTCCTCTACAAGGGCAAACTCTTCCTTTACAAAGTATCTCTGATTCAGTATTTTGAAATACTAACTTTGTAATGGAAGCCACTGGAAAAGTGATCTATTTCATTATCTCCTCAGAGCCAATCCAAAAGTTTTCTACCGCATGTGACAGTTCCACTTTGAGAATCCTCTGAGTTAAGCACACACAGTTGGTCCCCAGAGACCAAAGGTGGATCTGTCAAGACAGCTTAAAGCCTCAGGTCAGAAGGATGGGGAATGCACAGAAACAGTGCACCCAAGTTGGAAGGATCCCGAGGCCATCTTATCAGATATTCTCTTAGTACACATGGAGAAATTGAGGTTCGAAGAGGGGTAGTGATGTCCTGAGGTCCTTTCAGGAAGAGGCCAGTCTAGTCAAGGACAGGTCGTGGCTTTATCGCCACCCAGCCCAGGGCTCCTTATAATTCGATAGCCCAGCTCCTGGACCTTTTTAATAAGAAAGTGAAAATGATAGTCGCTTAGTTGTGTCTGACTCTTTGCAGCACCATGGACTGTAGCCTGCCAGGTTCCCATGTGCAGGGGATTCTCCAAGCAAGAATCCTAGAGTGGGTAGCCATCTCCTTCTCCAGGGGATCTTCCCAACCCAGGGATAGAACCCTGGTCCCCTATACTGCAGGCAGATTCTTTATCATCTGAGCCACCAGGGAAGCCTATAGGTCAGTCCACAGAGTTGGCCAGGAAGTTCCCCTTTAAAGAGGCTTTTAGTGAAGTTCCCATTTAAACAGGCAATGTCCTATAATTTTCCCCTCAAATATGATTTCATACTGGCAATTCTAGGAATTCTGCACCCAATTGTATTTCCTAGACTGTCTCTCCCCCGCCAGGAAGTGATCCTGACTTTGACTTAGAAATTACGGTTACGTTCTCATCACACCCCTCTAATCATATTAACTCAGATGACTAGGTCAGTGTGTAAGATGCGCCTCAAAGGCTAGCCATGCAAAAGCATGAGCAAGAGGAACCCACCACAGCCCACCTTGAAACCTCTTCCTCCAGAAAAATCAGCTCCAGCCGTCCAGTTCCAAGGACCTCTTGCAGGAGAGGGGAACTTCCATGCCCTTCAAGAGACAATTAGAGTCATCTTAAAGGGAGTGGAATTAGACAGAACGAGCCTCCACGGACTCAAGAGCTTCTTCCCTCCCAACATCCCTTATGTTCCTCATAATGGATCCTTTCTTTAAACATTACACCCTCAATTAGCTCATAATTGCTGTCCATGCCATATGAATTATGCATCACGCAATGCAAATCCAGGTTCCCTGGCACTGGACAAATCACAAGCTGTTGAAGAAGCTGGAGTAATTACAAAACAATCCCAGGAGACCTGGAGAAAATGAGCATTATCTGGTCCACAGGCCGTTCTGCCCTGCCTTCCCCACGTGCAGTCCAGATTCAGCCCCACTCCCCTCGGCTTTAATGAACAGTTGCTGGGCTTTGAGCAGGTTCCGTGTGCCAAGCAATGTGCTAACACATACCATGCTTCAACATCTCTATTCCTCACAGTCCTGGGAGGCTGGGAGTACCATTTTATTCATTACACACCTTAGCTTGGAATACTCTCTGCTTCTGGAGTTTCTGGGTTTCCCAGGCTGGGGCTTGGGTGAGGTTCACCTTTGAGATATAAATGGAAGAAAGGGCTTGTTCATGCAAGTAACAAATGTCACGACAAAAGATGGCTTAAAGCTATTAGAAAAAGGACAAAGAGAGCTCTTCAGAAGCACTCAATGCATTAATTACTAGTCAGATTACATTTATTGAAACTACTTCTTGAGAACCACTAAGAGAGAGTTATTGTGTATATTTAAAAGCTTTAAAATTACACTTCTTCCCATATATTCAAACTCATGCATGTGGATTCTCAACAGTCTATGCTTTCATACAATTACCTCAAATCATTTAGCTAATACTATTTATGTGTGTGTGTATATACACATACATATATATGTGTGGTCATGTGTATATGCACACATGTGTCTGTGTGTGTGTTTGTTATGCCACATTTGATGGTAAGAAGAGGACACATCCCCCTCAGTGTTTCCTACCTTTCTTCTACTACCATCTCCAGATTCCAGTTTGGAGAACAACATATCACTACAATTATACCCATATTCAGGTTGCTTCAATAACATATATCAAGATTTTATATCCAAATCAGTTGCAATAAAATAAATTATACTCTAGAAGTTCATTCAGTGTAAGAAGGTAAGTGTCTGTCTTCAGCTTCTATCCATTTTTTTTTTTTTAGATAAACGTTAATAGCTTTTTTTCCCCTACCCTATCCATCTTTCTTGGAGATAATATTGAAGTAACTGCTGTTTCAGCTTTTAATTATTCACTCATTTTCCCAAACGTTTATTCATTTTTAAACATTTATTTAGGATCTATTATATGCCAACGTATTGAGCTAGGAACTAATGTTTCCAAAGATAAATAAGACGTGATCTCTGTTTCTAAGTAGCTCACCGTTGAGTGGAAGACGGAGGAGGCATAGTCTGAAACCGTTTCCTGTGTCTGGGGGCTCAAAAGAGGGAAGAACAAAGGACTTGGAGGCAGACAGACTCAGCAGCACCACTTACTAATTGCGCGATCATTACAATGCTCAGTTTCTTTATCTGTAAAATGGGGGTAACTATTACTACACACTTGAAGTGTTATAACAGTCTCTAAGTAGCACTTTAGAATCCATCTTTACTTTTCAAATGTCAGGCATGTATCAGAATTTTCACTTAAAAAAAAAAAAAAGCAGACACAGCTTTGAAATTAATGCTGACACAGAATGGATTCCTGGAGGCATACCCAGAGACATCTTTTCATCCTGCTCTCTGCCCAAGGACAATTCACCTATCTTGTCTGATTGCTACTTTCTTCACAGGACAAAAGATGAACAAATGGCCTTAAAGGTAGCTTTGATGTTTAAAAGTCAATGATTTTATTTATAGGTAACAAATCATAAATCCCTCTGGTGGTCTTCCCCTCCATGGGAAATATGATTGGGGTCAGGCCCAACGGGGTGGATGGAGGATGGGTCACAGTCGTTGTGATGGGTGGGCGTTACCTAGTGGTCTGTCAGTGGCCAAGAGTGGCAGCAGGGAGCTGAGGTCAGGAGATGAGAGACGCCAGAGCATGCATCAAACTTGAAGGGGAGATCGAGTTTAAATAGAAAAACGACATCAAAGTTGATAGCAAAAGAGCTCAAGGGATTGATGTAGAGCCCAGACAGACGAGGCCTACTTTTAGCATAGAAGTCCGTTCATCTCGTTCACCCACCCAACAAATATTTCTGTAGCTCCTACTTCTTGTTGTCTGTGTTCGATGTTGAGTGTGCCACAAGACAAGACTCCTGTCCTCAAGACGTTTACAGTCCAGTGGGAGAAGCAGTCATTAAGAAAAAAACTACTTAAATATGTAATTATCAGCCCCGAGAACTGCTCTCATAGTGTAGAGGCAGAAGAGGCAGACCAGATAAGTCTACAGTCAGGGAAGCCCTTCTGGAGGAAGGGACATTTAAACTGCGGTATGAAAGATACGCAGGAACTAGCAAGGAGAGGCTGGGGGAACAATTTCCATAAATGAGAGGCACTTTGGAGATGCCATTTTATATGGACATTAAAGAGGGTGACAAGAGGGCGATTCCTGAGAAGGGCTGATCAAAATAGATTGGCGATCACATCATCTTCATCGATAAATGGGTTTATATATACATATATAGAGAGAGTCAAAGCTTCAGAAACTGCTGGAGCAATATCTGTTTCTTGTGGGAGAGCTTAGATTTCAGTTCATGTTCTTGCTTTTCATGAGTGAACTCTCTGGGCACTTTAAGAGCTGTGAGTGAGTTACGCGTCCATGTAGAAGCTGAACATGCGTCCCCAGTTAGCTTTAAATGAACTCTCTCCTTCCACTCCCATCCCCTGCCCCTGACCCTTCTTAAGGCTCATGGAGAGAAGGATGGAAGGCAGGACATGGAGGAAGTAAGGATCTATGAACTTTACAGGTATTCAAGTGTTGCCAGAGTGTGTAAAATAGCCAAGTAGATTCACCAAATGTTAACAGGGGTAGTAAAAAGGACCTAGAATTGAATATGCCCAGAAAATAAATTAAACAGATATTCTGGCTTTTGTTGCAGGACTTATCAGAGCCTTTATAATGTACATTGTAAATCTTTAATTAAGGATACAATTAGTAATATTTTCCAAACATATTTGACCATGGAATGTGTTTTGGGGGACTGTTTCTTGAGGGGTGTTGTGATTCAGAATGCATTTTGGTAAATGCTGTTTAGATAAGTAACTCAAATTTGGGCTTTAAAAGTGAAATGGGTCTTACAGCCTTGTTCAAATCTCCTGCTTTACAGAGGACTATGAGAAAAAAACGACTGTTCTAAATCCACTTTATTATACATATAGCTGATTCACTTCACTGGACAGCAGAAACTAACACACAATTATGGAGCAACTATATCCAATAAAAAAATAAACCCAGTTCTTTGACATTATTGTACGCATTTCCTCTGTGCTATGGATGCCCATTCTATTAACTTTCAGGAGGGCAAAGTGCTGTAAAGGGATGAGGAAGTCTCTGCATGTTACCTTGGAACTTTGAGCAACTGCTCTGGACCTCAGTTTGTTTAGTAAGTGTTCAGTGAATATGATGCAACCTTGAGCTGTTGAAAAGGCAATGTTGTATGTAGAGTGCCTGGCACAGGGAGGCACTTAATAAGTTAGCTCTCCCCACTTCCCACCACGAGAAATAAGCATCATGCTTTACATAAATACTGTATGCAAATATTCAAGGCTTTAAAAAAAAATGTGTTTTATCCAGGTCCCAAAGTAGAAACACATTAACACAAAGTAAAATATGCTGTTCAGTTCTGTTGGTTTAGACACTGCCTCTTTCTTCCCAAAAGTGTTTCTACTTTATAACCTGGTGCTAAACTTCATTTAAGACAAACACATTGGCATTTATCAACTATTATCAGAATTTATGCTTAAGAATTAGAGCATTTCAAAAACTGGACTCTCTTACATTTTAGTAAAGTGGAAATAGACTCCAAAAGGGAAGTGACTGACCCAAGATCACTGCATACTTTGAAGCAATCTTAGCTCCAGTGAGCTAGTACTGTCTAGCCTGGGGCCTTTACTCCAAACCAGCAACTCATTTATTTTCTCGGAACTTAAGGTGAACTATTTGCTTTTTACCTCTGTAAACCCAGGAAACTTTGAGGGATTTTTGTTTCCTTACTGAGGTGGGAAGACGCAGTTTGAACAGAGAAAATCTTCCATCATCAGAGTTTAGTGTTTGGGGGCTGAACAGAGGATTCAACAGGTTTAAGCAGGGTTTTAGCTAGAGTCCAAGCTGGATACAGACTATTCTTTCTTCAATTAACTGGAAAAAATTGTTCCAAGGGAAAGCCTCTTTTCTGATGTACACGCAGTGGAGCAGGTGCCAGGCTGCAGTCCCAACAGTTAGGCAAATCAGTTGTGCAGACTTTAAAAAGTAAGACAAAGGTAAAGTGAATATCCCAGCACATAATTTCTATGCAATGCCAGTGTAAGTAACACAAGAATCGATTCCTGTTCTCTCAGCCTTACCTAGCTGATGCCTCGGGCAGTGATGCAAACATGGACCTTGTGGGTCTGGGTTCTAATGCTGCTCCTTTCACTCACTGCTTAGTGACTTTGGACAAAGCATGCCCACTTCCCTTCTCATCCCTCATCTGTCCTCTGGGAATGATAGCTGTTGCCTTTTTATAAGAATGAAATGAAAGACTGACATCAAACATCTACTCCCATGCCTTACTGCCTACTTCAGGGCAGGCCTCACACTCAGTGCTGTAGAAGGAAGAAGACTGTCTTTTGCCCTCCAGGGTACCCCTCTTCTGGGGCACTTTCACCCCAGATTCTATGACAAACACTCTTATAAAGAACCCCATGGTGTGCCCACAAAACAGCAAGGAAGTGTAAGGCAGACCTTCGTGATTCACCAAGAGGCTGTGTCTGCTTATTCCTGGCACATGTTAGAGACCTAGCTTTTGCAACCATTGTGTTTTTTGAACCCATGAGCTGATGAAGGGAATCTGTGAGTGACAGTCTGGTCTGTCTGGGCAAAATCTGAGACTCTGCCTTGGAAATATTAATAGGAAGCAGAGCAGACAGATCCTTGAAATTAATTTTAAAAAGGAGGCTCTTGGGCAGTTAATGCTCAGTGGCTGTATCTCCCTGTTCATAGGTGTGGGTGCAATCTCCAGGTGCAACATGGGGCCCAGGCAGCAGGCACTGTGTCTTAGTTAACTTGGACCAGGGCAGGAGGGTGCCCAGTGAGGGGGATCAAGCCCTCAGAAGACGGGAAATCAGACTAATCCCAACATGTTTGTTCTATATGGACCCCAGCCAATTAGAGGATCTTGGAAAGGCCCTAGTTCTTGCTGGAAACAGAACTGGAAGGGACCAGAGAAGGCAACCAGGCTTGGTTTCCTCTCAGAGATCAAATCATCCTAAAGTCACGGGAAGAACACTCTTAGGCAGTTTTCTTCCCACTTGGAAAATAGAAACCTCAGTCCAGGGGAGACTGTTGCCAAGGCAACAGAGCACGCTTGGGGTGGGCGCTGAGCGTCACCTGGCCCATCTCTACTGGGACAGATCAGGAACCTGAAGCAAGGAGGACTTGCCAGGGCACACACAGTGAGCTGGGGACAGGGCTGGTTCTGAAACCCTCCTTCTTGACCCTGGGAGCAAACTGGGCGTGGGAGTGGGGGTGTGGGTGCGCCCTGGGGCCAGGAGGGTGAGCTACATCAGGTGGGTGGTACTGAGAACACGCCCTGGTAGAATATACACACCACCTGGTTAGGAAGTAGATTGAAAGCTCGTGTGTAAAGCCCAGGGCTTCCTGCTTAGGCCCTGCCCTCCTGCTTCTGCTCTGTCACGGCCCCTGCCCACCGTCTCCCAACCAGGTACTCCCGATTCCCTTGGAGCCATGAAAACAACCCTATGCGAGATGGGGACATGTGAGTTCCCCTTAAAACTTGTACACAAGTTGGCTAATCCTGGCTGGAGCGATGACTTGTCTCAGTACTTCTCAGAGTGTACTGGCCAAGAGGCCCCTAGGGGACAGGGATACGGATCTGGTAGAGGAGATGGGAGGAGATTTTTAACGCAACAAACACGTCCTTTTACCTTTGCAGGCATGTATTGAGGGCCTACTATGTGCTAGGCACAGAATGCTCCGGATCCCAGACGTCTAATCAGCACTCTGGGCGGGTACGCCCTTCTTTCTGAACGTCAGCCGTCCAGTCCTGGGCTTTGCGCTGCCTCTCTTTCTTCTTTACTCTCTTTCTTTCTTTTCTTAAGCCACCAACAAAACTCTGACCTCTCCCTGAGCACACAATGCAGGCAGTCACTCATGCATTAACAACCACCGGGCCCCAAAGGTCGTTTCTATGACAACCCTGGGGTCCTTAATGACCCTGGCAGGCCAATGATTTTGTTTTGTTTGAGAGTGAAGGAATAATAAGTCAGGCCGGCTCAGCTCGGGCGCTCACCCCCTCCCCCCCGCACACCCTCCCCACTCCGCCAGGGCTGATATACTGTTCATTATCTGGCACTGCATCAGCCCCAGAGACAGGGCGGCAGCCGGCAATGAAAGACAAGAGCCCGGCCGCAGACAAAGAGCTGTAAAGGACCAGAGTGTGCCGCGCATACAGGGCTGTCGGGCTTCATTAATTCCATCGCTGGCCAGGGAGTGGGAACAAGAGCCCTGGGGTTCCCAGCTCCTGGAGTCTGGAGTCGAATATACCCACGTGAACTCCATACCACCGCTGGGCTCTTTAGAAAAGCCATGTTTGGGGCCTGGTCGGGAAGTCTCAATCCAGGAGGTTCACCCGATTCACAGCCAGGCAGCGCCACTCCCAGCAGCCAGACCTATCATTTTAATGATGGGATGAACAAGGCAATTAACGTGCAGCCCCACCAGCCTCCAACAGTAACTTCAGAAGCTGGGCCCTTTTGCCCAGAAAAAGGAGGGTGGTGAGATTTCTGGTCATTGTCCCTGAGTAGGGTGGCTGTCCCTCTGGACTCTCCAGTGGGGTTTTCTGGTTCTACTCCAAGAAACTTCCTGGGGAAGAAGCTCTCACTGTCTCCTGATCTTGGGGCAAAATGGGCCTCCAGCTTGTCACGTTAATTTTCAGATGTGCTCTTCGGCAGCATGGGACTTTGCTAGCAGACACTTGGAATTATTTTTCTTGTGTGTGCAGTGTGTGTATGCATGGCTGAAATCCCTAGAATAAGTCATTATCCTCTAAAAAAAAAAAAAATCAGCTCCTACTGGCTGCCTGGTGGCCCAATCAGCTGACTCATTTTCCAAGCTTTCCCTCAAGTAATTAGCGTTTTCATTTTTCCCAACCTGCTTATTAGATAAACCCAGGATCTCAGTTCAGTTGAAGCACATTTTTGTGAGTTGACTCGTCCCAGCCTCTCCCCAAGAAACAAAAAGGACAGATCTGGAGAAGGGCACAAAGAGATGCATGATTTCTGCCCACGCTGTCTCTCCTGGACTGTTTGCTGATGAAGGGCAGCACGCTGTTGTTGGAGATTCTGGGCAAGGAGCATGGCAGAGGGATTCCAGCCTCTGCTCTCGGACCCCGGCATGATATTGGGCAAGTATGTTTGGTCATTCTACAACAGGAACCAAGTCCCTTTCAGTGCTCATATTTTCAAAGGTGCAGAAAGAAGATGCTGCTGACTCCTGGGAGGACTCCGGTCATCTCTTGCCCTTCCCTGGTCTGGGTTTCCCGCTGTCACATGAGGGGCTTGCTCTGGATCAGGAATGGAAAACCGTGAAGGTGTGAAGCAGGCCTGGTGGTGAGATCTCAGGAGACTAGAGGATGTAGACATTAGCTGCCATGTGGGAACGCAGGCCCAGGATTGCCAGCATATGAGAAGACAGAACCTGGCTTTTTAAAAATGAAGTCTTGAGATTTTTCACTGTTGTCAATTAATTCTAACTTTCTAGAACTTTACGCTCATCAGGAAGACACATGGGCACATAACGTGCGGTCCCAGGGCCACCACCTTCTGCTCTAGGCCTCTGCAGCTACGAATGTTGTCAGGTAGCCAGGCACATTAATGTTGGGGCTCACAAAGAGCTGGATGCGGCTTAGCAGTTGAACAACAGTAACAGCAAACCAGCATTACTTGGAAGCTCTTGGAAATGAACAGTCTCGGGCCTCACCCCAGATCTCCTGCATTATAAACCCATGATCCGTTAGTACACTAAGTTTAGGAACCAATGTATAGGATCTTCGACGTCTCTGAAATTGGCTGTCGGACTTTTCCGTAACCAGGACATTCTCCAGCACCTTCTCCAAGCACAAATTGTCTCACCTCTTGTTCACCCAGAAGGATGGTCAGTAGAGGAATGGTCTATGAGGAGTACAGGAGACCAAGGTGTGTGGGCCCATTCTCAGGGCTCCGTGTGCATCTGGTCCAAGGCCCGCCCTCAGGCAGGGGAACAGTCCAGCTCTCCAGGGAGCTAGCTGTCTATTCTCCTCCCAAGGGAATGAGTGGCAGAGTGGCTTGACCTCACCGTATGTGTATGTGTGTGTGTGTGTGTGTGTGTGTGTATATATATAAACCTATATAATATATCTACATATAGGTATATAGAGATATATTATACATATATGTTTCTCAGATGGAGCTACTATATATATGTATATACATATATATAATATATATAGGTTATATATGGATATATACACATATATATAGGTTTTATATAATATTATATATATATAGGTTTCTCAGGTGGAGCTAGTGGTAAAGAACACATCTGCCAATACAGGAGACATAAGGGATATGGGTTCGATCCTTGGGTCAGGAAGATTCCCCGGAGGAGGGCATGACAGTCTGCTCCAGTATTCTTGCCTGGAGAATCTCATGGAGGGAGGAGCCTGGTGGGCTGCAGTCCATAGGGTTGCAAAGAGTCAGACAAGACTGAAGTGACAACACACACACACACACACACACACACACACACACAACACACACACACACAGCTGGGTTGGGTCTTAATTGTGGCACATGAGATCTTCATTGTGGCCTGCAGGCCCGGTAGTTGTGGCTTAGTTGCTCCATAGCATAGGAGATCTTAGTTCTCCAACCAGGGATAAAACCTGCATCTCCTGCATTGGAAGATGGATTCTTAACCACTGAACCACCAGGGAAGTCCCATAAATGTGCATTTTAAAGTCCACGTTTTCTAGAATTGACAGCTATTGATCAAGTTCTTTCATGAAATGATGAAAGATGGCTGCTGATCTGACATCATACTGGTTTGCTTCCTGATTATCCTAAAGCCTTTTCTTGGGTTTCCTCTTCCTTCCCTAACCTTCTAAATGTGGGCTGACCCCAGGGCTACGTCTTGCCGTCTCCCTACAAGGATGTTCCTCTGAATCCACTCTCTCAGCTTCCACTTCTCAGAGAGGTAGTGGTAGTGCCTTCCCAGTGGCTTATGCACCTCAGACCCCAGTGGCTAGAAGGAAGAATTACACTGCCCCAAATTCATTCTAGTCTTGGTCACGCAGTCACTTTTAGTGGCCTCATCACTCAGGCTTGAAACTGGGTGGAGGCAGGAAAAGCCAGTGTCCTGAGTCCTGATGTTAACCATTCCATTTAAGTCTTTTCATCCTCAAGATGTTCTAGGAGCAAGCAATCTGGAAGCTGACAAGTCAGCAAGATGATTTTATGGACATGTTTTCGACTCTCTGTGTTAATGACTATTTCTTTCTCACTCTCCTCTCGTCCGCATCCAACAGATGCAAGATGCGGTTGTTGCCACCTCCTGGCTCTCCCTCCCAAGACTGCTGCCCTGGGCTGAACCCTCATTAACTGGGTCTGAGATCTTGAGAATTACTCTGCTGAAGACACAGTACGAAACAGAACTCCACTTGTCTAAATCAGCAGTGCGTCCTCAGGGCTTCCTAAAGGAAGCCCACGGTCTTCACCTGGCTTTCAGAGCCCCTTTACAACATGACCCAGGATGTCCCACACTCTTCATATCACACACAGAAGACTCTCCAGGTAAATGGAAGGAATGTGTTTTCCTCTGGCTAGCCTAGCCTGTAACATTTCCTTTAGCAGGAATGTCCTTCCACTAACAATTTCACCTAAATCTAAGTGCTTCCAAGTGTTTAAGGCTCAGTTCAAGGTCACTTCCCCCAGCAAGTCCTGCTCCTCCAGCCGGTACTTATCTTCTCTCCTCCCCAGTCTGGGCCAGTTTTCCCTCCCCCTTATGGCACACCACAGGTCTCAGTCTGTTCGAGTTGTCATAATAACATATCACAGACTTCGGTGACTTACACAACAGAAACGTATTTTCTCCCAGTTTGAGTGGCTAGAAGCCCAAGATCAAGGTTCTGGCCATGTGGTTTCTCATGAGGGCCTGCCTTCTGCTTTACAGCTGCTGCGTTCTCATCTGTCCTCGTGTGGCCTTTCCTTGTGGCACGCGTTGAGGGACAGAGAGTGAGGACGAGAGCTCTGCACCCTCCCTTCTTATAAGAACATGAGTCCAGGAGGATCAAAGCCCCTGTTATGATCTCCTTCTAAGTGACTTTGTTAGAGGCCCCATCTCTAAATACAGCCACAGTGGGGTTAACACTGCAATTTATGAATTTTGAGAGGACATGAACTTTCAGTCCATAAGAGGTAACTTGTCTTGGTTATTTGTGTGCATATCTTATTTCCTTTCCTAAGCCCTTCTCTAAGCTTTCCAAGGACAGTCCGTGTCTTGTGTATAAATGGTATTTAATGGTGCCATCCATGTATTAGGCGCTTAGCAAATATTTGGTGGATGGATTTGCAAATAAGGTCTCCATCACTTTTCAAGTCATAAGCACCCAACAGAACCTGGGTGACTCTGGGGCTTTTATTTCAGTGCCTTTGTTCACATGTCGCCCTCTACCTAGATCTGCCTCCATCTCCTTCCACCTGGGATGCAGGGGTCAGCTCATCCATCACTTCTTTTAGAAACCCTACCTGACTCCACCAAGTAAAGGGAAGGTTTCTCATTGACCAGGGGAGTCCTTCCATCTCTGTCTCTGTTGCTCAGTGATGGGCATTGCTTGGGGCTTCCCAGGTAGCTCAGTGGCAAGAATCCCCCCGCCAGTGCGGGAGACACAGGTTCAATCCCTGTGCTGGGAAGATCCCCTGGAGTAGGAAATGGCAACCCACTCCAGTATTCTTGCCTGGAAAATTCCATAGATAGAAGAACCCGGCAGGCTAGAGCCCATGGGGTCACAAAGAGTCTGATGGCGACTGAGCATGCACACGTGAACATTTCTTATATGCCCGTCTCCCTAGGTGAAATCCTCATGCGCTGGGACTGGGGCTCTTCAGGCTGCGTATCTAGCATCTAGCATGTTGCCTGACAACTAATAATAGCACAATTAAATATCTGTTGAAAGAAGGAATGCGTAAAAACAGGAACATTAAGAAAAAATTCCCTACCATTTCTTTCTGAATTTGCCTTTTAAAAACAAATTTAGTATAATGTTTCAGACAATTGTTTTACATGACTGTTCACAGGATAGTGTCATTTCAGATCCCATGACAATGAAAAGGAAAAAAAAAGATTAGTATACAGAGAAAGTAAAAAGGGGAAATTAGAGATCTATATTAAATTTGAAAATAAAATTTCTCAACAACAGTAGCTCTTTGCCATTCATAGACACATATTATGAACCAGCACAGTCAGTTTCACATTTTCCAGGAGAGCATGCAGTTGCTGTCCAGGAAAAGGAAGGTAAAATGAATGTGAATCCTTCAAATCCATGACTCTTATAACAGCAGTGATAATAAATGGTAATATTAACACCTGCAAAGCCAAGCATTCTGCTAGACTCTCTTAATACATCCCCATTTAACTGTCACAACAGTCATAATAGATCAGAATTACTATTTGCATTTTACAGTTAAAGAAACAGAGGTTCAAAGAGATAAGTGATTTGCCCAAAGACATAAAATCTATAAGTAACTGGGGTGCCCAGGATGTGGGCCTTTCAATGCTAAATGGGGAGGTCCCAGGCAAACCAGGACGAGTGGATCAGGCTATAAGTGACAGACGTAGGGTTGAAAGCCACTGTCTGATGCCAGAACTTGAGCTATCACACATTCCACACGTGCTTGGTGAAGAGTTCAGATACCTTGTTTACAAGCTGAGATGCCATTTTTGCAGCAGTGAGTTCAAGAGAGTCGTCAGGCATCATGGATGTGTGAGTTTACGTTCCCAGACTGGAAGCTCTCTGAGGGCAGGGGCTCTATTTTATTTCTCTTCCTTCATCCCAAGTCCCAGTAGGAGACCCTCACACAGCTCGTGTTCAGGAAAAGCTTGTTCCGTGTGCAGGTCTTTTCCCACCACTGAAAGACAAAACATCCCAACCATTGATTTGATCCTTGGCTCCTCAAATGCCATCCCCAACTCCAGTCATCCCTTGCTCTTATTTCCTTTTTCTGTCAGTGCAGACTCTCAACTGGCTGCTTGTTTCCTCATCGTGGTTCTGAGTTCCAGGAGAGGACATGTGCCCCGAACATGACTCTTCACTTGCTTTCCATTTCTAACATCGTCCTGTGACTCTCTCCGAAGTCCTACAACTTCCCCGTTTGCCTTCCTGGAATGTTTCTACTGGAGAATTACGTCCACCTAGAAAAGTGTGCCCTCTCTGGAGACCAGAAATCACAACTACCTATTGCAACTTCTCTACTTTCCCCCTGATTTATGGCTCTGTGAGGGACTGGCCAGTGTGGCAGATGAAGTGAAAGTGTCAGCTGCTCAGCCATGTCTGACTCTTTTCAACTCTATGGACTGTAGCCCATGGGGCAAGTGTCAGGCAAGAATCCCGGAGTGGGTTGCTATTCCATTCTCCAGGAGATCTACTGGACCAGGGATTGAACCTGGCTCTCCTGCACTGCAGGCAGATTCTTTACCATCTGAGCCACCAGGGAAGCCCCAAGTGGCAGATATTGTCACCCCATATCCGTGTCCCCCTCTCCCATATGAATGAGTGTTTAAGAGGATGCCTTGCACGGCTGCCCTGAACCAGGATGACACCTCCAGCCTCCGTTGCACAGTCATGTGGCCTAGTCCTGGCCAATGGGACAGAGGCAGCAATGTTGTGTGATAACTTCCAGGATCTTTGTCAAGGAGGAGACAAAGTGTGCATACTTCATCCCTGCTTCTCCGTCATTTTCTCTCTCCTGGAACATAAATGCCACCTTGGATATCAGGGTAAGGGCCACACTGCAAGGATGGCAAGGTGGTGGTCTAGAAGGGTCTTGGGTCTCTGACACAGTGGGGTGCTATTTGGCCTGCCCTACTTTCATATAAAAAAAAGAAGCTTCTATCTTGTTTATGTCACTGTTACGCTTTTTCTTTTTCAGTTGCAGTTTTAATCCTAAATAAGATCAGTTCAGTTCATTTCAGTTCAGTTGCTCAGTTGTGTCCGACTCTTTGCGACCCCATGAATCGCAGCCTGCCAGGCCTCCCTGTCCATCACCAACTCCCAGAGTTCACTCAGACTCATGTCCATTGAGTCAGTGATGCCATCCAGCCATCTCATCCTTGGTCGTCCCCTTCTCCTCCTGCCCCCAATCCCTCCCAGCATCAGAGACTTTTCCAATGAGGCAGCTCTTCACATGAAGTGGTCAAAGTACTGGAGTTTCAGCTTCAGCATCATTCCTTCCAAAGAAATCCCAGGACTGATCTCCTTCAGAATGGACTGGTTGGATCTCCTCGCAGTACAAGGGATTCTCAAGAGTCTTCTCCAACACCACAGTTCAAAAGCATCAATTCTTTGGTGATCAGCCTTCTTCACAGTCCAACTCTCACATCCATACATGACCACTGGCAAAACCATAGCCTTGACTAGACGGGCCTTAGTCTGCAAAGTAATGTCTCTGCTTTTCAATATGGTATTTAGGTTGATCATAACTTTTCTTCCAAGGAGTAAGCGTCTTTTAATTTCATGGCTGCAGTCACCATCTGCAGTGGTTTTAGAACTCAAAAAAATAAAGTCTGACACTGTTTCCACTGTTTCTCCATGTATTTCCCATGGAGTGATGGGACCAGATGCCATGATCTTCGTTTTCTGAATGTTGAGCTTTAAGCCAACTTTTTTCACTCTCCTCTTTTACTTTCATCAAGAGGCTTTTTAGTTCCTTTTCACTTTCTGCCATAAGGGTGGTGTCATCTGCATATCTGAGGTTATTGATACTTCTCCCAGCAATCTTGATTCCAGCTTGTGTTTTTTCCAGTCCAGCGTTTCTCATGATGTACTCTGCATATAAGTTAAATAAGCAAGGTGACAATGTACAGCCTTGACGTACTCCTTTTCCTATTTGGAACCAGTCTGTTGTTCCATGTCCAGTTCTAACTGTTGCTTCCTGACCTGCATACAGATTTCTCAAGAGGCAGGTCAGGTGGTCTGGTATTCCCATCTCTTTCAGAATTTTCCAGTTTATTATGATCCACACAGTCAAAGGCTTTGGCATAGTCAATAAAGCAGAAAGAGATGTTTTTCTGGAACTTGCTTGCTTTTTCTATGATCCAGCAAAGGTCGGTAATTTGAGTTCTGGTACCTCTGCCTTTTGTAAAACCAGCTTGAACATCAGAAAGTTCACAGTTCACGTACTGCTGAAGCCTAGCTTGGAGAATTTTGAGCATTACTTTACTAGCATGTGAGATGACTACAATTGTGCGGTAGTTTGAGCATTCTTTGGCATTGCCTTTCTTTGGAATTGGAATGAAAACTGACCTTTTCCAGTCCTGTGGCCACTGCTGAGTTTTCCAAATTTGCTGGCATATCGAGTGCAGCACTTTCACAGCATCATCTTTCAGGATTTGAAACAGCTCAACTGGAATTCCATCACCTCCACTAGCTTTGTTGTTAGTGATGCTTTCTAAAGCCCACTTGACTTCACATTTCAAGATGTCTGGTTCTAGATGAGTGATCACATCATCATGATTATCAGGGTCATGAAGATCCTTTTGTACAGTTCTTCTATGTCTTCTTGCCATCTCTTATTAATATCTTCTGCTTCTGTTAGGTCCATACCATTTCTGTCCTTTATCGAGCCCATCTTTGCATGAAATGTTCCCTTGATAGCTCTAATTTTCTTGAAAATATCTCTAGTCTTTCCCATTCTGTTCTTTTCCTCTATTTCTTTGCATTGATTGCTGAAGAAGGCTTTCTTATCTCTCCTTGCTATTCTTTGGAACTCTGCATTCAGATCCTTGTATCTTTCCTTTTCTCCTTTGCTTTTCAGTTCTCTTCTTTCACAGCTATTTGTAAGGCTTTCCCAGACAGCGATTTTGCTTTTTGCATTTCTTTTCCATGGGGATAGTCTTGATCCCTGTCTCCTATACAATGTCACGAACCTCATTCCATAGTTCATTAGGCACTCTATCTATCAGATCTAGTCCTTAAATCTATTTCTCACTTCTACTGTATAATCATAAGGGATTTGATTTAGGTCATACCTGAATGGTCTAGCGGTTTTCCCTGCTCTCTTCAATTTAAGTCTGAATTTGGTAATAAGGAATCCATGATCTGAGCCACAGTCAGCTCCTGGTCTTGTTTTTGTTGACTGTATAGAGCTTCTCCATCTTTTGCTGCAAAGAATATAATCAGTCTGATTTTGGTGTTGACCATCTGATAATGTCCATGTATAGAGTCTTCTCTTGTGTTGTTGGAAGAGGGTGTTTGCTATGACCAGTGCATTTTCTTGGCAAAACTCTATTAGTCTTTGCCCTGCTTCATTCCGCATTCCAAGGCCAAATTTGCCTGTTACTCCAGGTGTTTCTTGACTTCCTACTTTTGCATTCCAGTCCCCTATAATGAAAAGGACATCTTTTTTTAAGTGTTAGTTCTAAAAGGTCTTGTAGGTCTTCATAGAACCGTTCAACTTCAGCTTCTTCACCGTTACTGGTTGGGGCATAGACTTGGATTACTGTGATATTGAATGGTTTGCCTTGGAAACGAACAGAGATCATTCTGTAATTTTGAGATTGCATTCAAGTACTGCATTTCAGACTCTTTTGTTGACCATGATGGCTACTCCATTTCTTCTGAGGGATTCCTGCCCGCAGTAGTAGATAACAATGTTCATCTGAGTTAAATTCAAACATTCCAGTACCTTTTACTTTGTTGATTCCTAAAATGTCAATGTTCACCCTTGCCATCTCCTATTTGACCACTTCCAGTTTGCCTCGATTCATGGACCTGACATTCCAGGTTCCTATGCAATATTGCTCTTAACAGCATCAGATCTTGCTTCTATCACCAGTCACATCCACAGCTGGGTATTGTTTTTGCTTGGCTCCATCCCTTCATTCTTTCTGGAGTTATTTCTCCACTGATCTCCAGTAGCATATTGGGCACCTATTGACCTGGGGAGTTCCTCTTTCAGTATCCTATCATTTTGCCTTTTCATACTGTTCATGGGGTTCTCAAGGCAAGAATCCTGAAGTGGCTTGCCATTCCCTTCTCCAGTGGACCATGTTCTGTCAGACTTCTCCACCATGACCCGCCCATCTTGGGTTGCCCCCATGGGCATGGCTTAGTTTCATTGAGTTAGACAAGGCTGTGGTCCTAGTGTGATTAGATTGACTAGATTTCTGTGAGTATGGTTTCAGTGTGTCTGCCCTCTGATGCCCTCTTGCAACACCTACCATTTTACTTGGGTTTCTCTTACCTTGGGTGGGGGTATCTCTTCACGGCTGCTCCAGCAAAGTGCAGCCGTTGCTCCTTACCTTGGATAAGGGGGTATCTCCTTACTGCCACCCTTCCTTACCTTCAACGTGGGATGGCTCCTCTAGGCCCTCCTGAGCCTGGCAGCCACCACTCCTTGGATGTGGGGTTGATCCTCCTGGCCGCCGCCCGGGCTTTGGACGTGGGGTTGCTCCTCGGCCGTGGGGTATCTCCTCCCGGCTGTTGCCTCTGACCTCGGATGCGGGGTAGCTCCTCTCAGCCGTTTCTGCACCGTGTAGGCTGCCGTCCCTGACCTCGGACGTGGGGTAGCTCTCGGCCGCGGTTAGTGTGCTGGCCGCTGCCGCCGCCCGCCTGCACTTTAATGAGGTTGTTGCTTGAGATGAAGTATGTGTTAACACTCAATGACACAGACGAAGCACAGAGACACGGCTCAGCTTTGGTGCTCACTCTACGGAGACAAAAGACAAAGACCTCATGTAGCCATATCGAATGCTTCTCATCTTGCTTTGACATCGCTTTCTCTCCTCTCTACCCCTCGCCGTGCTGGAGTCCCTGTTGCTCCATGTGGGAGTGGTCATGGCTGGGCTTTGATTCCAAATGCAGAGAACGTCTTCATTGGTGATCATATACAGTTTAGACTTGAGGTGGCAATTCTCCACCAACTTGGCATCTCTCACTCCGGCTGTCTCATCCCTCCCGTCAGCATGCTGACCATCAGATGCTGGAGCAGATTCCACTGAGCATCCGAGGAGTGACTTCTTTCTCTAAGCACCAGTCCGCTCTGTTGTTTTCACCATTCCCACTCTATCACGGCTCTGAGCTACATCACAGCAGAAGAAAAGATTTTGGAAACGTCTGATTTCTAATGTTTTAAATGAAGCAACTTCCAGAGTAAATAACGACATGAAAAGGTCTCCCCTAAGGTGTTGCAAAGTAGGCTTAAAGCTCAACATTCAGAAAATGAAGATCATGGCATCTGGCCCCATCACTCCATGGGAAATAGATGGGGAAACAGTGGAAACAGTGTCAGACTTTATTTTGGGAGCTTCCAAAATCACTGCAGATGGTGATTGCAGCCATGAAATTAAAAGACGCTTACTCCTTGGAAGAAAAGTTATGACCAACCTAGATAACATATTGAAAAGCAGAGACATTACTTTGCTGACTAAGGTCCGTGTGGTCATGTATGGATGTGAGCGTTGGACTGTGAAGAAGGCTGAGCATCGAAGAACTGACACTTTTGAACTGTGGTGTTGGAGAAGACTCTTGAGAGTCACTTGGACTGCAAGGAGATCCAACCAGTCCATTCTGAAGGAGATCAATCCTGGGATTTCTTTGGAAGGAATGATGCTAAAGCTGAAACTCCAGTACTTCGACCACCTCATGTGAAGAGTTGACTCACTGGAAAAGTCTCTGATGCTGGGAGGGACTGGGGGCAGGAGGAGAAGGGGACGACCGAGGATGAGATGGCTGGATGGCATCACTGACTCAATGGATGTGAGTCTGAGTGAACTCTGGGAGTTGGTGATGGACAGGGGAGGCCTGGCAGGCTGCGATTCATGGGGTCGCAAAGAGTCGGACACGACTGAGTGACTGAACTGAACTGAAGGTGTTGAAATTAAAAAGAAAAGAAAGGAAAAAAAAGCACATTACCCATGACCCAAATCAGGATGGACTGGAAGCTTCCATGCCAAGTTCATGTGTAAGCTCCAGAGGATGCCTGGCCTAGAGCAGCACAGGGAACTCAGCAAAGTGAGCTGGTCTGAGTCATGGCTTGGATCCCAAGTGTTATATCTTCTCTCATTTCATCTCTCTTGAGCACATGCTGTCCCTTACCCTTTAGAATATAAAGCTTATATTAGCTTTAACCAGTAGTTTGTTATGTAAAATGTTCCACATGACAGCTCAGCTTTGCCCTAATTCTCCCATTTCCTGTAACCTCTTAAAGATCTTTCTTAATGTCCTTGCTCTTTAATCCATTAATTTCTATTTTATGAGTAGAGACTTCCCTTGATATTTCTTTGCTACTAACCTTTTTTTCCCCCCCTCCTTTTTCTCTGTCTTGTTTCCCTCCTCTTGATATCCTCTCTGGTCAAGCTCTTCTCCACATTTGACACAAACCTTTTCTGTTTTAAGTTGTCTGTTGCCCAATATTTCATCTTCTGCTCAGAGGAAAAATGAATGGCCGAGATGGCCTTTTCAGAAACAAAAGCAAGAAATGTTTTCTCTGTATATTATAGTTCAGGGCATGACCTAGTTCAAAATGGCCATTCCACCCTCTTGTATCTTTTTTCCTATGAATTCCATTATCTTCTTTGTTCCTCTCTGCAGCACTGATAACGCCTACCTCATATTATAAGCACTCATTTCCACTCCCCTCCTAAGCTCTGAGCACTCAGAAACTAGGGATCATGTTTATACACTTACCCATGGGGCCAAACACTTCTTGGCACATAGTAGGCACCACATAAATGATTGGATCTTGTAAACCACTCAGCTTTCCTTGTTTGTTTATTTTTGGCCTCACCATGCAGAGTGTGAGATCGTAATTCCCTGACCAGGGATTGAACCCTTGCTCCCTGAATTAGAAGGATGGATTCTTGACAACTGGACTGCCAGAAAAGTCCCAACTTTCCTTGTTTTAAATGAAGAATTTTATGATCATGAAATAACAAGCTGATAAGCCAGATCTCATCAAAATTAAAAATGTCTGCTTTTTGAAAAGCACTGTCAACAGAGTGAAAAGTAAGCCACAGACTGAGAGAATGTTAAGCTCGTGTAGCTGGATATTTAAAGAATTTCAGAAATCAGTAATAAGAAAACAACCCAATAAAAAGTGGGCAAAATATCTGAATAGATGCTTTATGAAAGGAGCTATATGGGTGGAAAGTACACACATGGCAAGGTGCTCATCTTTGTAAGCCTTGTTGTTATTTGGTCACTAAGTTGTGTCTGACTCTTTGCAACCTCATGGACTATAGGCTGCCAGTCTGCTCTGTCCATGGGATTTACCAGAAAAGAAGACTGAAGTGGGTTGCCATTTCCATCTCCAGGGAATCTTCCCGACTCAGGGATTGAACCCTGGCAGGCGGAGTCTTTACCACTGAGCTGCCAGGGAAGCCTTAGGGAAATGCAAATAAAGCCATAATAAGATACCATTCTCCATTAGAATGCAAGGATTCAGTGCTTTGGGCACTGAATGAATGGAAAGGGGGTCAGGAACAGGAACCAGGGCAAACAGGCAGGAGGCTGGTCCAGATGGGGATGTGCAAGAGTGTCCTGGCAGATCCAACTTTTGCTCATCAACTAACTCATCAACTAACTGACCAACTGAATGAGTCAGTCAGTGAGCAAATGAATGCAACTCGGCAAACCTGGCTCTGGAGGCCCTTGAAGACTACTGACGTGGATGTTGGGTTCCCCAAAGATATGTCCACCCAGAGCCTGTGCAAGTGACGTGATTTGGAATAAGCATCTCGGTGGATGTAATTAAGTAATGATCTTGAGATGAGACCATCTAGGCTTATCTGGTATGAATCTAAGTCCAATGACAAGTGTTCTTGTAAGAAAAGAAACAGGAAGAATCCAGACAGTAGGCCAAGCGAAGACAGAGGGGATGCACCTATAAGCCAAGGATTGCCAAGGTCTGCTGGCAGCCACCGGAATCTGGGCGAGAGGCATGGAACCATTCTCCTCAAAACTTCCAGAAGGAGACAGCCATGTTGACACCTTGACTTCAGACTTCCAGCCTCTGGAACTGTGAGGTAATACACATAGGTTGTTTTAAGCCACCAAGTTTATGGTGATTTGCTATGGCAGCCCGAGAAAAGTAGTGCAAAGACCCTTCTGCGCCACTGAGATTTTCGTTTGGAAAGAAGGGAGCCACTGAGAGTGTTGGAGCTCCAAGATGGTGTAAGAATATCCTGAAGCTATATGTATATTTCATGATGCTGGGAAAGATTGATGGTAAAAGGATAAAGAGGCTGCAGAGGATGAGACGGTTAGTAGCACCACTGACTCAATGGACATGAATTTGAGCAAACTCCTGGAGACAGTGGAAGATGGAGGAGCCTGTCAAGTTGCAGTCCTTGAGGTCACAAAGTCAGACACAACTTACTAACTGAACAACAAGAAGTATGTAGCATGGGCTACTCTCAGGACCGGAGCAAACCAGGAAAAACCGGAGGCCAGGCTCTGGGTCGCCTCTCAGAGCCACAAAGCTTTATTGCTTACGTTCCAAGTATGACCCTCTTCTACATCTCCCCAGCCCCAGATCAAGGGTCTGCTGTAGTCTTCTCATGTGCTGTGCTTAGTTGCTCAGTCGTGTCCGACTCTTTTTGACCCCATGGACTGTAGTCCACCAGGCTCTTCTGTCCATGGGGATTCTCCAGGCAAGAATACTGGAGTATATACACATATATACATATATATACACTATATATATATATATATATATATATACACACTCCATATATATACATGGCAAGAATACTGCCATGCCCTCCTCCAGGGAATCTTCCCAATCCAGGAATCAAACCAGGGTCTCCTGCATTGCAGGTGGATTCTTTACCAGCTGAACTATGGCTAAAAACAGCCCAAAGTCACAGAAGCAGACTTAAAAGAGATCAGGGCATGCATTTTCCTTCCCTTTTTCCTCAGTCCTTCTGTTGCTAAAATGACCTCCCTGACAGCAGGCCCAGCTCTCAGGGAATGGGTGTGAAAAAAGGTAATGAGTGTCCAAGGGGATAACTATGAGAGGGACAGACCCAGCCCAGCTGAGGCCTGAGCCCAGAAGGAGGCATCCCCCTTCCCCATCACCTGTTTGGTTTCATCTTCCTCTGGATTTTTGAATGCCTTGCAAATGTGTAAACATCTTCGCCACTCTCTTGTAGCTTCCTCTTTCCTGCAGACTCTCTCCATGGCCTCTGTGCTGATGCTGCCTGTCTCAGAATGATGCTCCCAGGAGGCAGGTGTCATGCCCACGACAGTGTGGATCTGTGCAGGCAAGCACTTAGCTGGGTCCCAGAGACACATGGTCAATCAGAGCCAATCAGACTGGCATGGGGAGGAGGCGTGGGAGGGATCACATGAACCAAGGCCTTTTTCTGTCCCTCCAGATGCTTATCTGATCATCCTTTCTCATCCCTATCTTTCTGGAGTATGTGGAAAGGTAATGATGTATGGCAGTAGTTTCCAACCAGGAGGGATATTTGGGATAAATGTCTGGAGATGTTTGGGGCTGTCTCGATTTGGAGTTAACTACAGGGATCTAGTGGACAGAGGCCAGAGATGATGCTAAACATCATACCATGCACAGAGCAGTGCCCACAACAAGAAACTCTCCAGCCCTGAATGGCAGCCGTTGCGGAGGCTGAGAGACCCTATCATACAATGAGGCTCCATTTACCAGAAGGTGAGAAACAGCTGGGATAAAGCCCATGCGTGTGACCTCAGAGAAGTGAAGAGATGCTTCTTCCTTCAGGGAGCCTCAGACACATAATTATTGTGAAATAACAAAAGATAAGAGCCCTGAGGATTTAGCTGAAGTGACAGCTGAGAGAGAGAGAGAGAGAGAAAAAAAAGGCTGTTTGTAAACAGGACTGAGAAGGAATTAATTGTGGGCAGTGTCTCAGAATAGAATATCTTCTAGAAATAACTACTATGTGTACAGTACTTACTAGTTTTTATGAAGTGCTTAAAATGTTATCAAAAACACCTTTAAACCAAAATAGCAACACCAATAAGACCCACAGGCTCTGGCAGGTAAAAGTTTAGTTAAATTTAGCTGGAACATAACTCAGACAAAGGAGTTGCCACCAAATATATTTTGGAGGTTTTGGAATTTTTAGGTGATAGAAATGACTATATAAAAACTTGTTTACCTGAAGATCTTTTATTTGTTTATTTTTTTTTTTAGCATATAATCTTTGGCACAAGATTTTCATTGGTACCAGATCTTAATGGCAATAGTATATGGTGCATGCCAGTAAAAGGAAGGCAAACAACATGTAATTCCAATATCTAGAGATGAATGCTTTTAACACCTTTAGTTCAGTTCATTTCAGTCACTAAGTCATGTCCAACTCTTGGCGACCCCATTGACTGCAGCACAGCAGGCTTCCCTGTCCATCACCAACTCCCGGAGCTTGCTCAAACTCATGTTCATCGAGTTGGTGATGCCATCCAACCATCTCATCCTCTGTCATCCCCTTCTCCTCCTGCCTTCAATCTTTCCCAGCATCAGGGTCTTTTCCAGTGAATCAGTTCTTCTCATTGATGGCCAAGTTAATTGGAGCTGCAGCTTCAGGATCAGTCCTTCTAATGAATATTCAGGACTGATTTCCTTTAGGAGGGACTAGTTGGATCTCCTTGCAGTCCAAGGGACTCTCAAGAGCCTTCTCCAACAGCACAGTTCAAAAGCATCAGTTCTTCAGCACTCAGCTTTCTTTCTGGTCCAACTCTCACATCCATACAGGACTACTGGAAAAACTATAGCTTTGACTATACAGACCTTTATTGGCAAAGTAATGGCTCTACTTTTAATATGCTGTCTAAGTTTGTCATAGCTTTTCTTCCAAGGAGCAAGTGTCTTTATTTTCGTGGCTGCAGTCATTATCTGCAGTGACTTTGGAGGCCAAGAAAACAAAGTTTCTGATTCTTTCCATTTCCCCATCTATTTGCCATGAAGTGATGGGACCAGATGCCATGATCTTAGATTTTTGAATATTGAGTTTTAAGCCAGCTTTTTCACTCTTGTCTTTCGCTTTAATCAAGAGGCCCTTTAGTTCATCTTCAGTTTCACCATAAGGGTGGTATCATTTGCATATCTGTACCTTACCAAGTATAACCTATATCTTTACTAGAAATCATTATTACATTATACAAACTACATTATAACTTTTGAAAAATGTGTATATTATGAACATCTTCCCAACGAAATATTCATATACAGGACATCAGTTTTGATGGCTGGATGGCTGTGCTACATTTTGTAATCATTTTCATTTTTAGTCCTGCCGTGAGTCAGGCATTGTTTTTAGTTCATATAAATGTGAGAAACTCCCTGAGGTTTGAGGAATAATTTTTTTTTCTTAAAAAAAAAAAAAAATCCCAGCCAAGTAGGACTGCATCCCAAGTCCCTCTTGCATTCTATGTGCCCTGTCCTTGGATGGGAGGCTAGCTGGGTGGGATGGTTAGTTTTATGTGTCAGCTTGGCTGGGCCAGGGTACCCAGTTATGTGGTCAAACATTATTCTGGATGTTTCTGTGGAGGGTGTTTTTGGGTGAAGTGGACATTGAAAAAGGCAGACATTGAGTACAGTAAATTCCTGTCATCATATGGGTGGGCCTTGTCCAGTCAGGGGAAGGCCTCAATAGAACTAAAAATCTGTCTCCTCTATGTTAGAAGGAATTCTCCAGTGGGCGGCCTTTGGACTTCATCTGCAATACTAGCTCTTCCTAGTTCTTCAAAAGACTGCCTTTGGATCTAAACTACAACTCTCTCCTCTGTCGGCAGGCCTCCCCCATCAGATTTTGGACTTGCCAATTCCCTACAATCATATGTGCCAACTTCTTACAATAAATCAATCTTTATTAATATCTATCTACATATCTATCTATCTACTTATCTTCTATCTAGGTTTTTCTGGTGGCTCAGTGATTAAAAAATTTTGCCTGCTAACACAAGAGACCAGGGTTCAATATCTGGGTTGGGAAGACCCTCTGGAGGAGGAAATGATAACCCACTCCAGCATTCTTGCCTAGAAAATCCCATGGACGGAGAGGTCTGGAGGGCTACAGTCCATGGAGTCACAAAAGAGTCAGACATAACTTAGCAACGAAACAACAATCTTCTATCTCTCTATCTACTTGTCTATCTAATCTTCTATCTATCTATATCTGTTTCTATATACATCTGTCTCCTATTGGTTCTGTTTCTCTGGAGAACCCTGACTATGACACTTGGCAAAGGCCCCTTCTCTGGATCTTGGCTCACTCAATTGTATCTATCTACAGGATGAATCACAGCTAACTTTTAGAAGGAGCAGATATCAAAACTGATTTCTCCCAGCCCAAGGATGGCCCTTCTTTGTCAACACCAGTGATGGAACGCTGGTATACCACTGATACTGTGACTGACGTAGTCACAATGAGGGTCTACACTCACCCCCATGTCAGTAATGGATTTACACATTTATGCCTCTTATAGCACCCGGATCATCCCATGTTCCAGGAGAGTGGACAGGTCTAAGAGAACAGATGTTATAAGAGATAGCGTAAGCATCAATCTAGTTGGTTCACTTCCTTGTCTAATGCTCTAGCTGCCACACCATTCTTGGTTATTGGACCAAGTCTCTTGGACACCAGAAGCTATTTCCTCTTGAAACATCTGTAGAAGGGAGCCCAGAGTGTGACGGGCCAGAAAGCTGGCCCTACAAGGACTGTGCAGACAGTACAGAAGGGAACTGGGGCGATTTGCCTTGAAGAAGAGAGTACAGGAGGGCTGGGGTTTGTGTCTTCACCAATGAGCTCGTTATGCAAGCAGGACTTGATTTATGTGATTGCAGGAGCCAGAGCAGGGATCAGTGGGTGGAGACTGCAGGGAGGCAATATCAAATCGTTGTAAGCTATTTGGTGCAAGTAATGAACTTTCTTTGATCAGAGGAATGTAAGAGAGATAGGCTGTAGACAAAATATTCAGCCTATATTGCATGGAATGATCTTTCACATCCTTTCCAGCCCTGAATTTTGTGACATCTAACAAGACTCAGCCCAGGCATGAAAAGAGGTCACCACCCCAGTGTCATCCCCTGAGCTGGATAGTGGATAACCAAACAGCCGCCACAAAAGAGGCATGAAGTCAAGATGTGTTTCTAGGGCAGGCAGGCCTGCTTCATCCAGGGCAGTCACTCAGGTTTCTTGTTTTACCAGACCCCTGGAACAGGGCCTCAGACTCACCCAGGACACCGAAAATCATTTTCTATAAACAAGGCTGCGCTCCACTTGTGGTCCAAATGGTCTGTGCTCTGCAACGCACCAACCTCCAGGCGCCCAGGGTCTGCATGTGCTCACAGTGCTGCCGGACTCCAGCCAAGTGCCTGAGTAATTGATGATGAAGTCGCGGATGTTAGAGATTGCACTGAAAAATCTTTGTGAAATTGGTTCCAGCTCATCTGAGCCTACCTCCCTGGCCCCAGCAGGTCCTAAGAGGGTGCTTATCCACCAGTCCAGGGGTGGAGAGACTCTGAGATGAACTGGGTGTTACTGACCTGAGAGAGCCTGGTCTGCCTCCCATTTCTCAGGAATGGGGGGCTCCTAAGAACGGGGGGGCTCAGTTTTTGCTGTTTGCTGCAGGGCCGGCTTGCAAGACTTCCTTGCTTTTGGAAACACAGGTAGTGAGCATAGTAAAAGAGCATTGATACCTTTCTTTCAAATGCCTTGAAACACTTGAAAATCCATGGTTTCAGGAGGGCAGGGGCCTGGCATGGCCCTGTACATGTGAGAATGGCTTGGGCTTGTCCATGGCTTGGTGAGGCTGGGGCCACACCTGTGTTCCGTGGCTGCCACTTCTCCCGCTTCAGGGGCATCAGCAATGTCAGGAGGAGGGCAGTGATGGCCCTGGGCTTCTCCACTTGATCAGAGCTGCCAGTGTGGGTTTTGCTCTGGGCACATGGAGCAAGAGAGAAAGACAGAGCTGCCCCAGGTTAGTGAAGCTGCAGGAATGAGAGAAGGCTGGCTGGAATGTTGAACGGGGGCAAGAGGCAGCAGAAGACAGTGGGGCTACGATGTTAAACATGAAGAAGCAAAGGCTGAGGAGGACGTGAGAGTATAGTTCACACCTCTGAGCAGCTGTTGGGAAGAAAGAAGGTAGACCTATCCTGTGTGGTCCTGAGCATCAATAAGTGGAAGTTAAAAGAGGGGCTCTGACTCATGATAGAGACATTCAGCCACTGCGTATTTCTAAATGTGACTTGGGCTGCCACAGGATAGACTGAGTTCCCCATCCTCACTAGTGTGTAAAATGCAAGAGATGAGAGGTCACATGTTGGGTTGGGGATGGTGGGTGAAGTATTGGCAAGATCACCACGCAACCCATCCAGAGATGAGGTCTATTTCTTTCTGAGAGTCTGCTTCAATTAACTGTGGCCACAATAAATGCAGAGTAACACACAGTCAGAGGGTCTCAGCAGCTGATAACAAAATTCTGATTTAGCTCCTGTGTCTGCAGAGTAGCTGGAAGCAGGTGATCCAGGCAGAGTTGGCTGGAAGGAGCTTATTATCACTGGATCCTCATCATCTCCTGGGGCCAGTGGGCCGCTTGGGCTTGGTTGTCTCACTGAGATGGCAGAGGGGCCAAAATGCAAGCAGAAGAATGCAAAGCCTCTGGAAGCCCAGGTCTACGTGCCATCACTCTGCCACCCAAAGCAAGTCAACGAAGATGATGAGTATGAGTATATCCTGCCTGTGGAAATGGGGAGCAGAGAAGAATGGGGGCCAATAGTGCAGTCTACTGCAGTGAGTGTTGTGCTGATTTGGATGGAGACAAAAAGGTGTGCAGACATTAAGTAAATCAGTGAGAAGCTTCCTAGCTTGAAGAGTTGTTCCAAAAGTAGATTCACAAGGAAACCGATGCTCTAGGCAGAATGCAAAAGTTCTTGGTCATGCGAAGCCTTGTGGGCAGAGAGTCAGGCCTTTAGCTTTGATGCTGCACTTAAAAATCTATGGCCTGCAATGGAACGAGACCCAGGAATCATCTAGCCCAAACATCTTACTTCTCAGACCAGAAATCCCAGAGCCAGAAAGGGGAAGTGACTTGCCTACCTCATCGCTCTTGGAGCCAGCTCTCAGTGTAGAATTCCTCTCTTCCCCTGCATTGCCAGGGCTCAGGTGAACTTGCTGCACTCTGAAGAGGAGCTGCAGAGGCCCAAATGTGAGTGCAAGTCCAGTGCGGACCTAGCACTACAACTGCTCAGAGAATTCAATCAGTGGCCATATTAATAAATAATGTGCCCTGGGCATTCAGAGGCAGGAGGCACGGCTTACCAGGGAGACTGAAGTCAGAAAAGCTTTTTCCAGGAGCTGAGATGTGGGCTGGTGGTAGCCAGGAGGGACGCAGTTTCCTCTGACCTCTTTCAGGCTCGCCCGAGTTGGATGCACCGGCCAGGAACAACCTGGTGCTGGAGAAAAGGAGTCAGATTCCGACCAAGTGGAAGGACTGCCAGCTGAGTGTTGCGAGGCTGCTTGACAGAGAGACCAGCTGGCAAGGAAGGCCCTCTTCGTGGCCCTGCTCATGGCTGCTCCCTCCCTAGAGAGGCTAAACCCCCAGGGGCTACATCTGGAGAAGTGGCTGCTGCAGAACCACTTGCTTGCTCACTTCATGTTTCCCAAGTTTTTCCAGTGGTTCCCCAGCACGTCTCATGTCAGAATTACACAAGCTGCCATGGGAAGAGAGGGGTAGAGATGCCGTGTGACAGAGAAAACTGCCAGCAATGAAGTTAAACCAATGCCCACTGGGCTGCGAAGACACAGAAAATGGGCCCATTGAGTCCATCTCCCCGTTTCCTAAGTTCTGTCCCGGCAGGGACCCTGTCTTTCTCCAGTACCTAGAAGACTGTCTGGCATTCAGATGGCACTCAATAAGTGCTGATGGAATGAATGAGTGTCAGATTAGTCTGAGAGGTTATTGAAGTCTTATTGGTGGAGATGAATGGGAACTGGGCCCTGAAGGATGGATGGGACTAGAATCTATGATAGTTAGTTACTCTGAATAAGGATTTGCCTCCCCTGCCTGCATTGCTTCTGCCAAAATTCCCCTTCAGCGACTTACAGAAGACCTTGTCCTCCATCATGGCACTCTACAGAGTTGTTTCCAGCAAGAAATTCACCTCCAGGCCAAGTGAAGTTCAGCAGAGGGCCTGTGCTCTTGGAATTCACTGGCCTCCTGGTGTTCCTCATCTACCTGAAAGCAGCTGCCTTGATAGGGTTGCAGAAGAGTTTCAAAACAATCCCTTGCAGGGTGGGGCAGTGCCCTCTGGATGCTGTCTCTGTTCTAAATCAGCATCCCATAGGCAGTGCTGTTGATCTCACTGCTGGGATCCTAGTCCAGCAGTCCAGGCAAGGAATGGGAAGGGAGCCACTCACTAGCACAGCTAGTGATCTTCTAGCAAAAATTTTGCTTCCCGATGCTGTGATATTACCTCCATTGACTTAGAGGTCTTATTTCCGAAAGGAAGAATATTCCCATCAAAAGGCAACACAATAGGGCCTCCCTGGTGGTCCAGAGGATAAGAATCTGCCTGTCAATGCAGGGAACGTGGGTTTGATCCCTAGGCTGGGAAGATCCCACATGCCTGGTGGAAACTAAGCCTGAGTGCCACAACTGCTGAAGCCCAGGCACCCTGGAACCTGTGCTTTGCAACCAGACGAGCCACTGCAATGAGAAGCTCATACACTGCAATGAAGAGTAGCCTCAACTCGCACTAGAGAAAGCCCATGCACAGCAACAAAGGCTCAGTTCAGTTCAGTTCATTTCAGTTGCTCAGTCGTGTCCAGCTCTTTGCGACCCCATGACTCGCACCACGCCAGGCCTCCCTGTTCATCACCATCTCTCAGAGTTCACTCAGACTCACATCCATTGAGTCCATGATGCCATCCAGCCATCTCATCCTCGGTCGTCGCCTTCTCCTGCCCCCATAATAATACATCTTAAAAAATAAAAGAGACACAGCAGTGATTACATTGAACTGGGAGTGAAGATGGCGAGATCCCAGCCCCTTTGGGTTCCTCATGCCTCTGAATCAGCAGGCAAAGAAGCAGTGTATACCCATGCGTTCATGCTAAGTTGCTTCAGTCGTGTCTGATTCTTTGCAACCCTATGGACTGTAGCCCTCCAGGCTCCTCTGTTCATGGGGATTCTCCAGGCAAGAATACTGGAGTGGGTTGCCATGCCCTCCTCCAGGGGATCTTCCCGACCCAGGGACAGAACCCCTGTCTAATGTCTCCTGCTTTGGAGGCGGGGTCTTTAGCACTAGACCCACATCTGCCACGAATTCTCTGAGTGACCTTTGACTGATGATGTCCCCTCTCTTCATTTCAAAACCTATAAAATGTGGTGGTCACATAAACACCTCTTGGTTTAACTCTGTGTCCAGTTCTAATATCAGAGTCTATAGTGTGTCGAGCATATGTGCTAGGTAGTATAATATTCCTAATCAGAATTCCTTTCCAACAGCAGGTCAAAAAGTTTGGTCTCACTTCAAATGCTCAAGGCATTGGTAGGGGCTGCCTAGAGCTTCTTTGAGAAAGAAACTTAGGCTGTACCCAAGTTTAGCAAGAACGAGTTCCATGGTTGACACCCATGGAAGTTAGGAAGTGATGACTTAATGATTTACCACTGCTGAGGTACCTGCTCCAACCCAGGAGAGGTGTATACAGTGGTATGTAACAAAGATGCTCATGGGCTACCTGTTCGACAGGTAGGCCTGTGGAATGAGAGCAGAAGCTGTTGGATGTTCCTGGCACTGAGAGCTTTCTGCCAGGCTGCGCCAGTGTGCCTGCTGCCCAGGAGCAGATACTCTGATACTTTGAAGCAAAAGAACGTGCTCCCTTGGGCTTCTTGAAGACGCAGAGGAAACAGGCTGTGTACACATCTGGTCTCCGGTGGCTGCCTGTGGAGCCCCCATGCTACCATTGACTGCTGTGCCTTTCTGAGCCCTGTTACTGTGATGTAATGTGGGTGCATGGGCTTCCCAGGTGGCACTAGTGGTAAAGAACCCTCCTGCCAATGCAGGAGATGTGAGAGACATGGATTTGATCCAGGGGTTGGGAAGATCCCTGGAGGAGGGCATGGCAACCCGCTCCAGTATCCTTGCCTGGAAAACCACAGACAGAGGAGCCTGGCGGGTGTGGGATTGCAGAGTGGAAAGCAACTAAAGTGACTTAGTACACACACACACACACACACACACACACAAGGGCATGGGAGCCATGCACAGACCTGTCACGGGAGACACTAAGGCCCAGCTCCATCCACAGCTCCCTGTGTGGTCTCACGAGAAGTGTCAGGCCTCAAAGTCTCAGGATGCTCATCTCTAGATTGCAATTGTGCAGCAGAGGTAAGAGTCAGGAGGGTGGACTTGGACTCCAGGACCCCTTACAGCTTCTATAGAAAGATAGGTAGGTAGATACTCAGTTTCTATAGAAAAGGGAGAAGTTTTAGGAGACTGGAAGGGTTGAGTCTAGAGTCTTTGAATGATAATAAAAAAACCTAAGCCAAGCTAGCTTAAGGAAAAAAGCATTTTGCTACAAGCATTTAACTGCAAGCACAGGGGTAGGATTTGATTGTAGGCTTGGTTGGGTTCAAGGTTCTTGCACCACCATCTAATACAACACATCCAACACTCCCTGAGTGTCTTAAGCCTGTTGCTTCCTATAACGGCTCCACTTGAGGCAGGATTCCTCCACGTGATTGCTGTTGTCCATTCAGAATCCCTCATCCCTTAGAAACAAAAGATCAGCAGAGAAACACAGCTGCTTCCCCTTTCTTCCTTCTGGCAGCAGTTCTAGGATTGTCTTTCATTAGCTGCTTCAGGTCCTGGGTCCACCCTTGACTCAATCACTGTGACCAGGGATGGGGCCCCAGGCCTAAATCAGGTTGACCCCACTTCTAAGTACATGGCAAGATAGTGGGAAAGGTTATGAAAAGAGCGGAAGTGGATGCTGGAAAGACAAAAGAAACAGGTATGCGTCATGCCATAGGTCAAGGTCTCTGTGTTTATAGTTGACAACTGACCCAGCCAGGACACATTCCTGAGGCTAGGAAAACCAATCAGCAAAACAAAACAAAACAAAAATCCCATCATTCTCTAGCCAGTAGAAAAACATCAGCATACATGTGGGTAACTGTGGGCTCAGCACCATGCTAGGAAACTTTTATAGCAAAAAGAGGTAGAGTATGTGATCCAGTCATTCAGTCAGTTCAGTCGCTCAGTGGTGTCCAACTCTTTGCGACCCCATGAATCGCAGCACGCCAGGCCTCCCTGTCCATCACCAACTCCCAGAGTTCACTCAGACTCGTGTCCATCGAGTCAGTGATGCCATCCAGCCATCTCATCCTTGGTCATCCCCTTCTCCTCCTGCCCCTAGTCCCTCCCAGCATCAGAGTCTTTTCCAATGAGTCAACTCTTCTCATGAGGTGGCCAGAATACTGGAGTTTCAGCTTTAGCATCATTCCTTCCAAAGAAATCCCAGGGCTGATCTTCTTCAGAATGGACTGGTTGGATCTCCTTGCAGTCCAAGGGACTCCCAAGAGTCTTCTCCAACACCACAGTTCAAAAGTATCAATTCTTCAGCACTCAGCTTTCCTCACAGTCCAACTCTTACATCCATCCATGACCACAGGAAAAACCATAGCCTTGACTAGACAGACCTTAGTCGGCAAAGTAATGTCCTGCTTTTGAATGTACTGTCTAGGTTGGTCATAACTTTTCTTCCAAGGAGTAAGTGTCTTTTAATTTCATGGCTGCATTCACCATCTGCAGTGATTTTGGAGCCCCCAAAATAAAGTCTGACACTGTTTCCACTGTTTCCCCATCTATTTCCCATGAAGTGATGGGACTGGATGCCATGATCTTCGTATTCTGAATGCTGAGCTTTAAGCCAACTTTTTCACTCTCCACTTTCACTTTCATCAAGAGGCTTTTTAGTTCCTCTTCGCTTTCTGCCATAAGGGTGGTGTCATCTGCATATCTGAGGTTATTGATATTTCTCCTAGCAATCTTGATTCCAGCTTGTGTTTTTTCCAGTCCAGCATTTCTCATGATGTACTCTGCATATAAGTTAAATAAGCAGGGTGACAATACACAGCCTTGATGTACTCCTTTTCCTATTTGAAACCAGATCTGATAGATAGAGTGCCTGATCCAGTCATTAGAGGCATGCAATGTAGACAAAATTTAACATAGAACAGTAAATGAAAGTCTCAGGTATTTGATGTACACAGTACTCTGGGAAGTGAGAACCTGAGTGAGGGTGGTACGAGTCACCGTGACCAGACAGTGAGGACGAGGGCCCCTGTGGAGAGAGAGCAGATGGACGACTGCAGGAGAAAGGCGGGTATTCTGGGTAGGAAGGCTTGGGAACCCCACAGAGGCAGAGTGGAGAAAGTTGACAGGAAAAGGCAGGATAGGACCCAGACATCAGATAGGGGGTAAGATTTACTCTGGTGGCAGCAGGGGGCCGTGGGCAGCTTTAGAGCAGGGGAGGGCTTGCTCTACCACCAGCTCTGCAAAGCCACCTAGCATAGCAAGAGTTCCTGTAGCAAGTCGCTGGGGAAGAAAGAACACTTGTGTCAAAAGTGCACATCTTAAAATGTCAATTAAAAGGAAGAAAAATACAATACTGTATATATTGTATGATCCCAATTTGGTGGACCTATATATATAGGCATTATGCTGCCAACTACCAAGAAGTGGCATCTGTACTTACTGGGCACTCTCTGCTTGGGCAACAGAGCCTTCTCGATTCATCGGGCCTCATCCTGTGATGTAGGTATTATCTTCCCCTTTTCACAGCTCGAGAAGTAAGTTCCACACAGACTAACGAAGTGAGTGGCAGAGTCGGGGTGTGACTCCAGGCATGTCTAAATCCACATCAGCTCCTGTGTTGAAATGTTAACCATGATTATGACACTGTGGGCAGATTACGGAGGATTTCCATTTTTCTTTGTATACTTTTCTATAGTTTGCAAATTGTCCATGGTGGATAGATGTTCCTTTTGTCAATAGAAAACAAATACGTACTTTCAAAAAGTCGTCTAGTTCTCATGCCAGGGAACCTCAGCCCTCCAGAGAAATTACTACCAAAACTACCTCTTAATTTCCTGGTGCCTCAGTGGTAAGAAAGCCTGCTCACAAGCCAGCAGGGAGAGGTTTTACTTACAGACTTGCTGCCCCTCATATTGCCACAGAACCCATTTTATTTTTTATAGTTCCTTCATTTTAAAATTAATTTTCATTATGTAAATGATATCAGACTCCCTGTTCTTTGTAGGAAATTAAAAATATTATAGAGAAGATTAAAATGTCATTTGACCATCACCCCTCCTATGCGATGAGAGGTCACTGAGTTTCTTCCTTTTTTCCTTCCTTTCTTTCTGGCTGCATCAGGTCTTTAGTTGTGGGATCTTGTGTTGTGTTGTGCAAGTTTATTAGCGCCCCCTATCCCCACCCCCTCATGTGAGATCTTATTCCCCGACCAGGGATCTAACCCACATCCCCTGCATTGGAAGGCAGACTCTTAACCGCTGGACCACCAGGGAAGTCGTTATTGGTGGGGTGTGTCCTTCTAGGCTTTTCCTTATGTCTTCCCATATGGAACCAGAAAAACGTAGTGTTACTGCATGTGTATTTATTTATTTATTTTTTTTTTCAAGTGATTTTTTTTAAATTTTCATCTTTGTTTTATTTTATTTTTTTAAATTAAATTTATTTATTTTTTAATTACAATACTGTATTTGTTTTGCCATACATTGACACATAGGTGTCAGCCATAGGTGAACACAATCTCCCAATGCCAAATACCCCTCCCACCTCCCACCCCCATCCTCTACTTGAATCATCCTGTGCATCAGCCCCGTATTTAATATCACATTCTATTTTGTGTACTCCTTGCTACTTGCTTTTCTCAGTGATGGAATAGGGAACTTGGTAAGAGTCAGCCACAGCTAGCTTCTGGAATTGTGAAGGACCAAGGAACATCATTCAAGCGATGCAGGTGGGTGGGTGCTTAGAGGGAAGAGGCTATTCACTCTGGACTCTCTTGCCAGTCCTGAGCTCTGGCACTGCCTCTGTAGGAGGAACAGTCTCTGCATGGGGTCAGCAGATAGCGTGCGCTGAGTGGGGGGAAATCATTATCCTGGGCCATCATCAGTGATTCGGTGTCTTCAGTGACTAAGGAGGGAATCGTGTCACCTTCATGAAAACAACAGGCTGTCATTCTTCCTTGCTAACCAGGGGCCCAGTTTCAGGGACCTGGCCTAGGAATACAGAACCAGAGATGGAAGGGAAGGCCTTTGGATATCTGTTTCACCTGGGACGTCAGGAAATGGAGGGTGTGTGGGGGGGGGGCTGCCAGCAGGTCTAGCCTTTCTGAGAGGACTATGTGGGTGTGGTAGCAGCCACCACAGAGATAACAATGAACTCACATGGACCAGGAGCTGGAACTGTGCCCGTCTGTTTTTATTTGCATGGGTGTGAGGATCTAACAGGAATCAGCAGACTGGGGAAAGGCCTCTACAGAATACAAGACAGCAGACTTCTCAGGGGCCCCGTGAGTGGGTGCAGACTCCATCTGGATTCATGTGATGGAGAAAAAAATACAGACGCACCATCCTATGTTCTCAGTGTCATGGCCACGTCTGTAATCCCTTTTCACATCCCATGGAAAGGGTCCAGAAAACCTGAGAAGGTAAAGCGGGAGCAGAGGGAGGCCTGGAGCTGATCCCCAGGCCAAGGTAGTGGAGCATGAAGGCACCCCATGACACAACCCCCACTCCGAGGGATGCCCCTACTGGAGAAGACTCAAGAATCCCTTGGACTGCAAGGAGATCAAACCAGTCAATCCTAGAGGAAATTGATCCTGAATATTCATTGGAAGGGCTGATGCTAAAGCTGAAGCTCCCATATTTTGGCCACCTGAAGCAAAGAGCTGACTCACTGGAAAAGACCCTGATGCTGGGAAAGATGGCAGGAGGAGAAGGAGATGAGAGAGGATGAGACGATGCTTGGATGGCACCACCGTCTCAATGGACATGAGTTTGAGCAAAGAGATGGTGAAGGACAGGGAGGCCTGGATTGCTGCAATCTATGGGGGACACGATTGAGCAACTGAACAACAACCCATGTTTGCATGACCCCTTGGGGGAGGGTCTCCTTCAGGTCTGCACCCTCAGGCCACCACCTTGCCTCACCTCTGACCAAACTCATGAGTGACATCAGGACTTGTACATCCATGGAGGGAAGCCTAGCTGAGGGTTCAAACACACCCAGGCTCAATTTGCAACTCTGGTTCCTCCCAGCTGGTGGCATCAGGGGCCTCTCCTCCCTGAGTTCAGTTTCCTCTTCTACGGGTGGACAGCAACAAATCCAGCTCAAGTGCACTGATAAACAGGCCTAACCTACGCGCTCCAGGAACACTGGTCTCCCTTCACCAGGGGCCCATTCCCACTTTGCAGTAACAGGAGACCATCAACAGCCCATGCCTGAGGTCCCGAAAGGAGGCACGGGGTCAGGGGGTTTGAACCCGCCCCCAGGAGCTCTCAGTCTGCCATCTCAGCCTTGGCTGCTGCCCCCCTACCCCCAGCCCACTCCCTGCAGTCCCGGACCAGAGAGCTCAGGGAGACCAACAGGAGGTGAAAGCTGCTTCCCACAGGAAGGAAGGAATCCAAGCATCGTCTCATCTTCTATCATCTTCTCCTCCTGCCATCTCTCTTCTGAACAGCCTTCTTTCCTGCTAATCCGTCCCCACCCTGTTGCCCTCCTCAGCCTGGGCGTGGTTATTTATGGTGCAACTGCATTGAGATGGGGGTCTGGAGGAATCACACAGGGGGCCTCTGTTTACTTGCTGGCGGATGCTGTTGCTGAGCCACACACCCAGAGGAGTGCAGCGCTTTCCCGAGCTACTGGTTGGGGCCATTCTCCTTGGAGGTGGGAGACATCGCTCAAAGGGACACATGCCCCTCTGTGGGCCTGCTAGGTTCCCAGAGTAACTACTCATATGCAGTCACTCCACCTCTATGTTTATACAGCTGGGGAAGATGAGAGTGTTAGAGAGGAAGATCAGAAACCACAATTGTTGACAGACTCATTTGGGAAAGTAGATGGGAAACTTCACTAAACCAAGTACAGGGAACGTGGGGTGTGTCTATTACCTACCTCGCTGGGCTGGTGAGAGACACCCATTATTTGGTGGGATGCCTTTTCTGAAACTCTTTCCAGCACCTCAGAGGGCCCCGTGTGTGTTCCCTCAAGGTCCTGGGCTCACTTGGTGGGCTTTATCTTGCTCTGTCATCCTTGATTCTTATTTTCATTTTTAGAATACTTCTCCTAGGACACCAGCATTTAGGGCCTGTAATTAGGTCCACATCTGACTCATATCTTTACCTCGAGTGCCAAGCACAGGGCCTGAAATAGAGTCTACTGTCAGTAACAGTTTGTTGAATTAAAAAAAAAAAAATCAAAGAGCCAGAGAGCCCTGAATGGAATGTTCAACCCGCAGGGCAGCTCACCCAGCTTTGTGTGGACATCAGCAGGGCAACCAGGGGCCAGAGCCACGGTGCCCAGGGACCGGCAGCTTGGTCCTTGCTTCTGCTGAGGCAGTTCAGTCCCCCACTGTCCACCCCATCCCATGGCTACCATTCCTGTGCCATCAGTGCCAATCCATCAGAAACACTGACGTTCCTTTGACCTCTAAGTAAACATACTCTCTCACAAGCCGTGTGTGTGTGTGTGTGTGTGTGTGTGTGTGTGTGTGTGTGTAGCAGAGTGTCTGCGGAGCGTGGGATGTGTCAACCTCAGACGCTGGTACTACTAGGGCAATGCCCCTCCAGTTGCCCTATCGGAGGCTCCTCTCAGCCCCAGGACCACGCTCCCCTCTCTTCAACTTCAAAGGCTCCACATTTCATCCCCTCTCAGATCACCAGACTACATATTTTTATAGCCCTCCCTCTTCAAACTCAAAAAGCCTCCTCCAGGGACTGGAAAATTCCACCATCATGCTTTAAAACATCAAAAAAAGAAGAAGAAAAAGAAAAAGAATCCCCTAAGGACAAAGGATGCCAAACTTTGAGAAACACCCTGCTGTTTTCTCCTAGGTGAGAACAGACAAAGAAAAGACTCTCCCTAGCAAGACTGTAATCACCACTAACAAAAAGGAGACACCAAGTATTCCACCTTCCTAGTACATGGCTCTGCAAGGAATGTTCAAACACCATTTTTAATAGTACATCAGAGCCAAGCCCCAGTGCAGTAGTTGACCTTCGGATGGTGGTCAGTGGGGGAAGTGCCTGGGGCTTACCTGATCCGGTCAGGGATTGCAAGCTCGTGTGTCACCAAGGAATCAGGAATCCCTTCTGAGGCCCACTTACTATCAGGATTATTTGTAGAACTTTTAGGTCTATTACTCGAATAGCTTTGTGTTACGGTAACAGCCTTCTTGGCTTGAACTTGATTAAGGAGGATTCTTTGGGAAGAAGAGAGAGAGACGCCACCAGATATATCTGGCTGTGGCTGATAGACACTGCAGCTACATTCAGTCTGGTTAGCTCAGAAAAAGAAGACCCTCCTGTCTCCTCTCTTGGACACGTAGGAAGCCTGCCGGCTCTGTTGCTGCTGCTTCTGCTGGGCTCCTGGTAGAGACTGTGCTCTCCATGGACCAGAAGCAGCTGCCGGGTAATTCCAGCCAAGGGCAGGCCTGCCCCCTGCTGCCTCTGCAGGCCTGGCAGGGTGGGTGCAATCGGGCATGCCCTGGCCTCCTCCCTGCACCCTCTGTGCCAAGGGGTGGTGGGAGGGAACAGGGAAGCACGGGGTGTTTCCCTCGGACACTTGGGCGTGGGTTGTGTTTTGGCTCCACTAGAAGAGAACCAGAGAGAAGTACGTATCCAAGTTTATGACTTGGTGGCAACACAACCCTTGGCCAAGAGTCCAGAGCTTCAGGACTGCAGATGCTGAATGAGATGGGCAGAGAGAGCTGGGCCAGACTGGACAGGAGTACTTCCAGAGCACCCATGACACAAGGCACACAGAGGGTGGAGGAGGAATGGGCAGGAAGAGAAAGATGTGACACTACAGGGCATGCAGAGCCTGCCTGAGATTCCCACCATGCCTCAGGGAGAAAGGCCAGGGCACCATGCCATGCTGGACAGCAAACAGGATGGGCTGTCAGGGGACTCTGGTTTCTGCTCTTTGCCCTGGGATCTTTGGTAAGTCTCCAGTCTTCTCTGAGCCTCAGTTTCCCCATCTATGATATGCTCTTAGGAATCTTTAGGAGTCCTTCTGGAGGAAGGAAGGAAGCAGAGCAGGGAGTGAGTTGTGAGAAGCTGAGAGCCCCACACCAGCACACCTTGCTTCCTTCTCTAACCTTTGATCCGGGCTGGCAGATGACTGGAAGGCCCCTGCAGGGGGTCCATTAACCAGAGCCACCACAGAGCCCTGGGCTTGCAGAGCTGTGGACACTGGGGATGAACGGTCAGGCAGAGGAGTGAGGAGCAGGCTGGCAAACAGATGACCTCCCGAGATGAGCAGCTCTAGTTGATGGCTGTCAGCCCCCAGCCCCCCAGCTGCCCCCAGGGAAACTCAGGTCCTGCTTGATGACCTGGGGAGTGGGGTTCTGAGCCTGTTCCTGGCTAGCCTGGCTGTAGCAGCCCCTCTTCTAGACGATTTAGAGCCCCTTTCTCCTGAGCAGCAGCACCCCGTGGCCTGCAGAGCTATGAGAGACAGAGTCAGGGGCCTTCCTGCAGAGCCCAGCTTCAGCCCCTCATCCAGCCTGCCTATGGCAGGGTTGCTGCCCAGTACCACAAGAGTTGGAGGATGAAGGCCTACTGAAGGCAGACAACAGTATTAAAACACAGAAAGAATCAGCCACATCTGCCACCTTTGACCAAGAAGCTCAGCTTTCTAAATACGGTCTCCTTCCCAGCCTCCTTCTAGCTAGGGAGAAGGGTGTGATATGGGAATGCACCCACAGGGGGCCTTTGGGATGCTGCCTTGCTGACTCTCATATCAGCCTGAATTTACCACTCCTTTCCTCAGTATTTAAGTCCTATTCATCCTTTAGGTCAATGTTGTACCTCGTCCAGGAAGCCTTCCTTGTCTACATTCACAGGAGTGTCTCTGACACTCATCATACTCCTGTTACCAAATCTTGCACTTAATTTTTCTCCCATCATCTTATGCTTGTTCTATTTTTCTCTGCACCTCACATGGGCTATAACCCAACACTAATTATAGTCCACTATCAGTGGGGTCGGAGAAGGCAATGGCACTCCACTCCAGTACTCTTGCGTGGAGAATCCCAGGGACAGGGGAGCCTGGTGGGCTGCTGTCTATGGGGTCGCACAGAGTCAGACACGACTGAAGCGACTTTGCAGCAGCATCAGTGGGGTTGGTTGAAAGCCACCAACATTTAAGAAGAAGAATCCTGTTTTCTCCATGTAAGCAAAGGCTTACAATTGTCCAACGTCCTCATTTTACAGTTGGAGACACTGAGGCTCAAAGAGAGAGTGTGCTCTACCTGAGGTCGCATAGTGAGTCAGTGGTGGGGCTCGCCTTGGAATCCTATCCCTGCAAGTTCAATCTCACAGCCATTTCTGAGTCTTTTCTGGATCCTCCTTGACAGATGGTCTTCCTCTGCATGGATGCCTCTAGTTCCTGGGAGCTCAGCCCTGCATTTCTTCTACCTGGAAAAAAAATCTGTTTCACTGTAGCCTCCTCCCATTGATCCACCTTTGCCGCTCGTTCACTCGTTTGATCTCTCATCCATTCATTCAAACACTTCTTGATCACTTGTCTTATGCCAGGTGAATTAAACAAGTATGACTTGCCCCCCAGAACAGGGGACAGCTGCAGAGAGCATTAAATGCTTGGGATAAAACGCTGACTTCCAGGAGGGCGGGACAACTACGTGTTCTCTCCCTGGATCTCTAGGGCCAATCACAGTGAGAAGCACTGCAAGGGGTCAATAAGCATTTAAGGAATAGAAAAGAAAGGGCGGATGACACTGATATGAAACAGGAAAAGTCTGTTCAGGGTAGGATGGTAACGAGAGAATCCAGTTCTGCTTGTGTTGGGGGAAGGAACCGTCAAGGTGGGCTTGGCATGAGGCCAGAGAAAGGACGGCGCTTCAGCACACAGGGGAGGTGGGGAGGGGCCAGCAGGAACATCTCTGTACAGTACCGCAAAGAACAGGCTACATCTGGTCCCGCTAAACCTTCTCGTGGAGCCATCATAGGGCGGGAATGGGAGTAGGAAGAACTGGGGCAAATATAGACAGCTGGACCTCGAACAGCCTTGAACCCTAAGCGAAGGGACCTGGACTTAGCCCTGAGGTGAAAGGGAGGCAGCGGTGGTCTCTCCGAGGCGAGGGCCAGCATGGAACCAGAGCTTTGGAAAGATCACTCCAGTGACCCGCACTGCAAGGGATACATCCCCTGGCTCACACGAGGACCCGTTGGGAAGCCAGTGCGATTGTCCAGGTGAGAGGTGATTATAGAGCAGCCAAAGACCCATCAGTTCCCAGCCGGATGGTAACTGGGCATTCCAAACGCAGTCCCGGGGTCTCAGCGTCCCCCACCATAATTTCCGCCCTGCGATGCTGGCTTGCCCTGCGTGAGTAGCTTAAGCAGCTTACAGCTAATCCTCTGTTGGCCCCTCCCACTACCCGGCCCCTCCCACCACCACGGGCAGCCCCTGGGTGGGCAGAGCTGTGCTTCTGCTTGAGGACTCTCATACGTCCTTTCTTGTATCTTTCGGGGCCACCATCAGGCTCCCAAGCTTTCTCAGCACCAAGATGGACTCCGTGGCTCTCAGGCTCAAATTGATTAATCATCACTTTATTTTAGCTATCAGCTCTGCGGCAATTGGCATATTTATTCCTAATCAGCTCTTAAAAATGGCATCATTCAAAGGTGCTTAACCACATTACTTAATTCTCAGCCCGTATTGCTATTGATTTCAAATATTCTCCTCAAGATATGGCTCATCATTCAATGCAGAAGTCTGTTTATATAATAATCTTATCTGGTTACTAAAATCTGTGAAATCTCTTCAATTGCCTCTAATGCAAGATCGGAGGCTGGTTGCTAAATGAGTCAATTTTACTTTAATTTGGTTTATTTACAGTACATGTTTTAATGCTCCGCATTCCCGTCTTTGCAGCGACATTGCAAATAAAGGCAAATATAGGCAGAGAGAGAGGTCTGTGCTTTTCTCAGTCTACGGGAGTAGAGGCAGCCAGACTGAGCAGCCTGAAGCGGAGCTCTCCGTCTGCTGGCCCACGGAGAACCTGCAGCGGTCCTCAAGTGCCAGCAGCGGCCGTGCACTGCAAGGCTCTCGACTTGGACTGGATTCAAGCCCCAGCTCTTGATCACTAAGGATCAGCAGGTTGCCTGACATCAGGAAGCATCAGTTACTCATCTCTGAAGTGAGGATAATGCAACATGTCTCCAGGTGCCCTGGAAGAACCATCAGAAGTTTTTAACGGTTAAATTAAAATTCACATGGGAGGTATTACATACAGAAGATTTCCCTGTGCATTCCAGCATCACTCTCCCATCCTCGTGCATCAGCTCCCTCCCTGTGTTGCTTTGCTCCCAGACCAAACAGTTGCCTCAAGTCTCTATGTCGCAGCCCTTCTCCCTTGCCCTTTGCTTTGTACCCACTACTGGATGGCAAGCCCTTTCTGGGTCTCTCTGATGGAATGAATGCCAAGGGAGAAAATGCGATTGAGCCCTTGCATACTAGTTGCTGGCAGCCTGATCCCTGGTCCTGTGGCCGGAGAGCAACAGCTAGGATCGGCGGCAGAGGACCAGCCATGCCTCCTCTGCAGAGCCTGGAATGTGCCAGATGCTTGACTGTGCGGCCCTGGACCTGCCCACCTTGCTTTAGAGACACAGGCACGAGCAAATGCAGGTGACAGAGCACTGCAAGGTGATGCTGTCGGATGCAGGAGGGGGCATGGGATGCTCAATGAACCCGATGCTCCTTTCTGATTTTGTTTGCTAAGGATGTGAGGGGAATGGGTGCCCGGGGCTGTCCCAGGGCCTCTCCTTCACCAGGGCAGAGCTCAGGGGCCCTCCTGCTTGTAGCAGGTGGTTCCCATTTTGCCCTAGGACGTGGCAGCTCTCTCTTGGTCAGGTGTGAAAGCTGCCATTTCATGCTCATCTTGCCCAATTAACAACAGCTGGTCCCCTATAAAACCAACTGGTGAGGTGGTTTGTTATTGGAAGACAATGCAACATCATTAGGCATTAATGGCTCCAGCCTCCTTTCCTGGCCCAAGTTCACAGGGTTAATGTGGCGAGATGTTGGGACTCACCCGGCAGAGCTACTCACTCCAGTTTGTAGGTATCTTGTTCAAGCTTCCTTTTCAGAATTAGGAACTGGGAGGTGAAGGGCAGGTGGAGGGTCAGTATTTTCTGGAAGGGGCACTTTGCAGTAGGTGGTGGATCTGCCACTTACAGGAAAGAGACCCTTAGTGCTCCTGGCTTGAGAATTGAGGGGAATCACGGACTGTGTTCAGACAAGAGCCCTTTCACTGGCAATTTAAAGGCTTGACTGGGAGAGATGATGTTGGGCAGGCTGGGACTTAGAAATCATGCATCGTGAATAACTTCACTACATGTAATTCAAACCAGCCTCCTATTGTGAAAATGTCATCATGGGCTTGTATATTTCCTGTGACTTAAAACCAAAGCCTTGGTCTACATATCCCCCTCAATCTTACTAATAGTGACCGACACGGTTTCACAAGGAAATCTCCCTTTCAGTAAGCAAATCACAGATCTCCACACTATTCATTTATTCAATCATTCATTTACTCGACAAATATTAAGTGACCATTTATTTTGTCTATTGATTTTCCAGACTGTGCTGACAAAAAACATCTGCCTCTCCCAACAAATGTAGTTTGACCAGATGCATCTCAAGGATTTTTGTTAAAAGGAACAATTTTTATTTATCCTTCACTCCTTCCTTCCTTCCACAAAAATTTCCCAGTTATACTCCACACATACTTAAGATTCAGTTTCTATGCTGAAGGACCAAGGAACTTATATGCTCATATTGACAACATGGGACCCCTACCGAGAGACGACCCAAAGCTCAGTCAAGGAGCCCTTGGTCCTGCCAGCAGCTGGCTATTCCAGCATGAGATTTGGACAGAGCCTTGTAGGTGACCCAACAGTGGCGGGTCGGAGCCTCGGGCTGAGTTCACACATCCCATCCCGTTTGTTTGCTCCTGCATTTGTCCTCCCTTGATGTTCAAACAAATGGGGATCCTGTCTCAACTCTGCTAAGGGAAAGCAGCGCATGGGCATGGACTCCATCACCAGACAGCGCTTCATTTGGAGAGGAGCATCCCAATCCAGTATTCCTGCCTGGAGAATTCCATGGACACAGCAGCCTGGCGGGCTACAATCCATAGAGTTGGACAAGACTGAAGCGACTTAGCATGCACGTATCCTTCGGGCCAGCCTAGTGTAGCAACACCATCCCACCCCAAAGAGAAGAGAAAACTTGGGAAACCACACATGGCCATTGGATCCACCTCCTGGAAAGTGTCCGGTATGAAGTCTCCGCCATCAGGATGTTCGGTTAACAAAGGAAAACCATCTGTGCTCACACACACCCTGGATAAGCAGTAGATTAAAAGGATTCACTGTCTGTTCCACTCCTGTGGCACTTAATCACCCAGTGCCCTGAACACTCACTTGCCTTTCCTTCTCATGTTGTTCTCAAATTTTTCTTAGGAAGAAGTCTTAGCCTCTACATACCTGCTGCCAGAGGAGAGATATAGAGACTTCTCTACATTCACTTTGTTTTGAAACCAAAATTAGGGCACAAGTTCTGGCAAATGATTATTGTACCCCTTCTGGGAATTTCCTTGCTGGGAAACAATCTGAAAAATTCAGTATTCCAAATGCCATAATTCGGGGTATTTAGGAAAGTTGCGTGACTTAATGGTGAACTGAGGACATGTTTGCCAAGTTTTACTACTTAAGAGCCTACTGTGTGACCTGGGCAAGTCTCCACCCATCTCTGGCCATCGAGCCCATTCTGTTATGGAGACTAGAAGGCAGATGGTTGCCAGAGTCATAATTCACTGACCCTTCCCACCTGAAACATCTCACACACAAAGCCAAGCCCACCAGGCAGCTGGGCACCCAGAGTCCCTCAGCAAGGTGGTCTTGAATGAATGAAAAACATTTTCCAAGTGGGAGATGTGCTCTAAATGGGCCACCCCCAGGTTCTCTGCAGTAGGACTTTTGGAAAAACCTCTCTAGATGCGGCTTTATCTGGATGTTGATTTCCTGCAAACCAACTGACCTGTATTTGCAGTATCCACGTTTGTTTTGGAAAATATCCAAATGTCCACTTAACTGGGCCGGAGGCCAGCATAATCTGCGTATATTGTTGTAACCACGAGATTAATGGCGGGCCTTGCTCCGAACCTTCTGGTTACATCATTCACCTGGGGCTGTCTCTTCGGTGCAGATAACAATACTGGATTGTTCTTCACTGTGATCATCCTTTTGCTGCTTTAGGAGCCTCAGCCTTGCTGGGAGGCAGTATGGGCATCCCTTTGGAGATAGACTGGCATGAGTGCCAAGATGAGCTCCAAATCCTCAATCCCTATCTATCTATCATGTTCCAGCTACATCACCTAACCTCTCTGAAACCTTAGTTTCCTCATACATAAAGGCCATATCGTCTACTTCACACTATCATGGTGAGGACTAAACAAAAAGTGTTTTCATAAATGTTGGTGTTCTGTCCACTGATACTCACATTCACTCACACAAATTTCTGCTACCAATGGAAAGACAGTGCAGCAGTTCATTTGATGTTGAAATAGAATATAAATTAGAACTCAACAACTAAAACAAACCCATTACAGAATAAGCAAAGGAATTGAGTAGACATTTCTCCAAAGAAGATATACATGCAAATGGACAAGAAGTATATTAAAAAACCAAACACTTGCCATCACTATTCTTTAGGAAAATGCAAATCAAAAGCACAGTGAGATACCGCTTGATACCCATTAGGATGGTGATAATGAAAAAACCAAACAGAACAGAAATAATAAGTGTGGGTGAGGATGTGAAGAGACGGCAACCCTAATGGACTGCTTATGGGAATGTAATGTGGTGCAGCTGCTTTGAATATGTTGATTCCTCAAAAAAAAAAAATTAACAAATTACCATATGATCCAGCAAGTCCATTTATTGATATTGTTGTTGCTCCATCGCCAAGTCATGTCCAACTATTTGCGACCCCATGAACAGTCTCCCTTGTCCTTCACTAGCTCTGGGAGTTTGCTCAGATTCATGTCCATTGAATCAGTGATACTATGTAGCCATCTCATCCTCTGCCACCCCCTTCTCCTTTTGCCTTCAATCTTTCTCCAGGATCAAGGTCTTTTCCAATGAGCTGGTTCTTCACATCGGGTAGCCAAACTATCAGAGCTACAGTTTCAGAACTAGTCCTTCCAATGAATATTCAGGGTTGATTTCCTTTAGGATTGACTGGTTTGATCTTGCTGTCCACGGGCCTCTCAATAATCTTCTCTAGGACCACAGTTCAAAAGCATCAATTCTTTGGCACTCAGCCTTCTTTACTGTCCAACTCTCAAATCCATACATGATCACTGGAAAAACCATAGCTTTGACTATACAGACCTATACATCCAAAATAAGTAAAAGCAGAGATTCTAATTGCTATTCATACACCTATGTTCAAAGCAGCATTATGAAAAATAGCTAAAAGGTAGAAGTAATATAAGTGTTCATGACAAATGAATGGATTAAAAATGCAGTACACACATATACTGGCATATTATTCAGGATTTATAAAAAGAAAATCCTGACACATGCTAGAACAGGGATAAAACTTAAAGACATTATGTTCAGTGAAACAAACCAGTAAGAAAAGGATGCTGCGTGATTCCACTTATATGAAGTATTTAGAGAAATCAACTTCATAAAGATAGAAAGTAGAGTAGTGATTGTCAGAGGTTAGGGGAAGGGAGAAATCTAGAATTAGTGTTTAATGGGGACAGAGTTTCAGTTTGGGAAGATGAAAAAGTTTGGAAACTGGATGATAGTGATGGGTGCACACAGTATGGATGTACTTAATGCTGGAACTGAACTGCACTCTTAAAAATAATCAGAAATGCTAGGTTTTAGGTTAGAAATAGTCTACCACAATAGAAAAATTCTAAAACAAATAGGACATAGATTATGATGTTATTTCTAGCACAGAAGTTAACTTCCTCAGGGGATTTAATTTCCAATGAGACTTCAACATTCTCTGAATTATCTTCATTGATGAATAGTGATGATCTTAACCATAACAATTTTTACAATTTTTTTTGAACCATTAGATCCAATCTCATTTCTTGCTTACAATGGAAACACCCCTATTTTTAATGGATCAGGAACTCGAGCCTTGGAAAGGGCTCACTCCAGAGTTAAGACCTCAGGATCACCCAGCTGGTCGCTTGGCAGAGCCAGAACCATGAGCCTAGCTGGAGGGATGCAGGCTAATGGCCATGTATGTAGGCAGAGCAGGGGAGCAGGGAGAGTCTTGTCCACTCAAGGCAATCTCCCTTACGGAGGGATTATGCAGGCTCTGCGTGAGGCCTGAAGTCAGGCGGCTTCTGGTAGGCTGGAGGAGCTCCAACCAGAAACACTTGACCTCTGCCAGCCCAGTCCTCTACCAGACGTGAGCCAAGGAGGGGTGTGGAGGGGGGGGCAGTTTCCCTCAAGGGAGTCATCAGTTCTTTACAGAAGATTATTCGTAACTGAATTGGGGAATCTGGAAAATAGCAGTGGCCTGGGCGCCCCAGACCTGGGTACCAGTCTTGCTGCTGCTGCTGCTAAGTCGCTTCAGTCGTGTCTGACTCTGTGCGACCCCGTAGACGGCAGCCCACCAGGCTCCCCCATCCCTGGGATTCTCCAGGCAAGAACACTGGAGTGGGTTGCCATTTCCTTCTCCAATGCATGAAAGTGAAAAGTGAAAGTGAAGTCGCTCAGTCGTGCTCGACTCTTAGCGACCCCATGGACGGCAGCCCACCAGGCTCCTCCATCCATGGGATTTTCCAGGCAAGAGTACTGGAGTGGGGTGCCATTGCCTTCTCCTGGGTACCAGTCTTATCTCCATCTATATCTTTCTGTGTGACCTGGGATAGAGTGTTAGCTTCTCTGGGCCACCAGCTTCTCTCTGCACTTGTACCTCTCAGGAGGTCGTTCTCAAAGACTGGGAGTGGATGAAAAGAGCTGTGTGAGCGACTAAGCCTGTGAATGTGAGGGGCACCACCCCACTCACCAAAAGAAGGAAGGGTCCGAGGTTGGGCAGTGTCGTGAGCACAGTTAAAAATTCATATCCAACTAGCATTTATGGAACACGTGCCTGGCTACCTGGAGAATGTGTTTACAAGGGGTATTCTTCTTACTCCTCCTACAGTGTGGCAAGAGGGCGCATAGCTAGGCCTGTTATCCAGGTAAAACTTGGAGGGGTTAAGAAATGTGCTCGGGGTCACAGAGGTACTGAACCATGGAACCAAGATGCCAACGCAGATTGGCCTCCTTCAGAGTCACTGAGTCAAATGTCCTGCCTCGAGATGGCTTTAGGCCAGTAATGGACTCTGGGTGCTGCTGCCCAGATGCAGATACAGTCTTGCATTTAGGGGAGTGAGTCTGATCAGTAAATAATGCCAATGTACTTTGGTGAGTGCTGAGGATTCGGGTGCCCAGAGCAAGGGGTGTGTCCCTGAATTTAGAGGTTAGAGGAGGGATTTCTGGAAGACTTGTATACAAGCTGGGCTGTGAAGTGTGCCTGAGAGCTGGCCAGGGGAGGAAGGGTAGAAAGGCGTTCCAGACAGAGGTCCATGCATGAGCGACCACATGGAAGCGTGGAACAGCATGCCATGTTTAGAGAAACAGAAAATGACTGGTCCATCTAAAGCTTGGAGCTCAAGGAGAGACAGAAAATAGAGTTGAAGAAACAGGCAGAGCCTTGGGTATGGCTCAAGGGCTTGGGCTGTATCCTGTGGGTGTTAAAGAGCCATGGAAAGGTTTAAAAAGCCAGGCAATCCAGAGTCAGGTTTGCACCCACACTCTTGCACATGCTGAGACTGGGAGAAGACGCCAACTCCAGCACTGAGGATGGGATAGTGGTGGGCAGCCACACGGGAATAGAGTCTGGAACCCTTGTGGAATAGTCTTGGCAAGAGCTCAGCTGGTCGAGGACTCAGCCCGTTGTGAGCCTGCATCCCAGGTTCCCAGCACAGGACCAGGCAGCCTGAGAGATGGTCCAGACCGGAGGGTGGGTTCCTGAGTCAGGCTACCTTATCCAGTCTCCAATAACCACCAGCTGCGCAGCCTGGAGCACTTATCTCCCCTTTCTGTGCCATGGATTCTTCTGTTCCCTAACAGATAACACTAGCATCGCCTGGGATTGCAATGAGGACCAGGGAGCAGTGAGCAATGGAAACGGTGGAGCACAGAGCCTGGTGGGGCTTCCCGTGGGAGAGCAGACCCTCTACCCATCACTGGGAAGGCCCCACCGCCCCTTCCTCGGTGCCCCCTCCCCAACCAAGCCTCAAAGCAGGGGCGGGCAGTTTAGTATTAAATGGCCTGGATGAAATGCATTCTGCTGGCAATTGCCTTCACTGCCTGCCGTAAAAATACGTCTATATTTAAATATGCTGGGATAATTCTTAAGTTTTATTAGGACTTAAATATTTTGGCATGTTTATTTCTCCTGGAACAATTATGGAGGTTTCATTGTTTTACTCCCCAAAAAAAAAAAAAAAGAGAGAGAGAGAGAGACTAAATCTCCTTTGACAATAAACCCCGACAGGTGAATATGGCGCTGTCTCCATATGTGGGTCCTGTTATAGTCTAGGCAGCTCTCGGGATGTGGAGGCAGAGTCGGGGAGGAGCGGACCAACCTGAGAGAGGCCCCAGACATCTCCCGTTTGGCCCTCCCCTCTGCACTGAGGCTCCCTGGGGGACCACGTGTTCTCTGGCTCCCCACTGAGTTCAGCCAGTGGGCAGCTGCACCCAGCAGGAGACCCCAGGGAGGGAAAAAGACAAGTTGGAGTGCTGGACGTCTGGTTTCCTGCCCTTGGGGCCCGAGGGGCTCCTGTCCGGGCTCTCGCAGCCTCCTGGTGTGCAGAGCTGGCCTGCTTAGAGCGCTCCTGGACCTGCTAGCTGCAGCGCACTGTGCCGTGTGCTGAGCTATGTCCATGCTTCTCCTCCGTTCTGGCCGCACTTTTGTCAACAGCCTCTTATCAGCTCCTTCTCAGTCGCCCGTCAGAGTGAGCCAGCTGTCTCCTACAGGGACCCTGGTGGACACCAAGCCCTAGGTAAGCCTTTGCCGCTGAGGAAGCACTTTCCATCCGACATTTTGGTTAATGCTCCAAGTGATCCTGTAAATAGAGAGGGCAGAGCTGCTCCCCCCCCGCCAACAGTTTTCTGATAAAGATATCAAGGCCCAGAGAGGTTGCCCACCCTTCCCAAAGTCACACAGCTTGCAAGCAAAGGAAGCAGGGCCAATGGCCAAGGCCACTGACCACAAGCTCCAGATTCTTCCCACTCCTTCACAGCTGCCGGTGCTGGACGGTGAGACGGAGTGATGGAAAAAGACAGAGGCCGATCCTTCTTCCACTTCGGACAAGACACTGCTCTCACTTGCTATCTGAACTGCCTGCAGTCCCCTTCCTAGGACAGGTTGGGGTACAGGAGGAGGGAAGTGCAGCTCAGCAACAAGGGGGAGACTGTGAACTGCCTCGGTCTTTCTTTTAGCTGTATGACCTTCAGCAAGTTACTTAAAATCTCTGAGCTTCCGTGTCTCGTTTGCATCAGAGAGATAATACTTACTGGGTAAGTAAAGCTCAGAGCCAAAATGATCTCTTTAGCCTTCAGTTCAGTTCAGTTCAGTCGCTCAGTTGTGTCTGACTCTTTGCAACCCCATGAATCGCAGCATGCCAGGCCTCCCTGTCCATCACCATCTCCCGGAGTTCACTCAAACTCAAGTCCATCAAGTCAGTAAAGCAGTCTAAGAATGAAGGGTTACTGAGAAAGCACTGTGTGACCTGGAATGTTCTAAGCACTTTATGTGTAATGTCCCACTGAGGCAGCTACCGCTATTATTATGCCCATTTGACAGATGTGGACACCAAGACACAGAAAAGTTAGGTGGACCATTTCTACTCCCTACCCCCATCCCATAGCTGCCATCTGAACACAGGCAATCAGGCCCCAGGGCCTACTTCCAATCCTTGCTAAGGAGGAGTTGGAGGGGCCTTAGGCTGCACCCAGCCCAGGTGACCTGACAGCTGGGGAGGTCAGGTTGGGCAGAGCAAGTACCCTGGCCAGTATCACACAGTGATGGGGAGCAGGGCCTCTTGACCCCAAATCCATGGTTTGTCCCTGTGGATTTAACAAAATACCACTGACTGAAGATTAGCATTTGCAAACAAGTGGTTGGTCTCTCCTTCACTCCTCCATGTAAAGGGAGGGACCACTGGTGTGGCATTCGGCGAAGCCCTGTGCCCTCCTGCCCACCAGCACTGATGCGGATATCTGTCCTCCGAGTGCCAGGGTCCAGCAGGAGCGTTTTTCTCTTGAACAGATGGGCTGAGCTTCCTGGAGGTCATGCAGGTGAACTGGCCTCACCCTTACCCCCCCGCAGACACAGACCCTGGGCCTGTCAAGAGTGGAGATGCCCTGACCTAGGAAAGGGAGGGAGCTGGGCTGTGAAGCTGAACAGGGTACTGCTTGAGCTGCGTGTGCCACAAACACTCCAGGCTTCAATGCCCAGCTCTGCCAAGGCCTAGCTCTGTGGCTTTAGGTAATTTATTTCTCCCCTCTGAGCCTCGGTTTCCTCATCTGTAAAATGGGCATCTGTAACAGCAAGACTTAAGGCTGGTGTGGTATTATAATATCTAACAAGGGGTACACAGAGGCACTAATCAATCAGACCTGGGGCCAGTCACAAACACCAACATTGTTACCCTGGAGTTGCTGGAACCGATTATCAACAATCAGAGAGAAGTGCTTGCAAGGGGCCCCATAGGAGATGCTCCATAAATGGAAGCCATTGTTTTATTTGTAAATTTCAAGTACTCTGGTCTCCTCCAGGTTGTGACATTTTTGACAGTCCAATCCTTTACAGCACATGACGGAAATTTCATGACCGCAACTCCAGGTGCAGGGAGAATGCCAAGCACTAGCAGAGAGATTTCGTCCAGTCCTTCACGTATTGATGGAGCAGGCCCTCTGCACGGCGCTGGGTGAGAGCAGGGAAGAACACAGCAGCCTCTGTTCACAGGGGGGACTCAGAGCTGGGGGAGAGTCACAGAAACAAGCTGGGACAGAAAGTCAGGAAGAAAGAAAGGCTGAGTGCAAGGCAGGAGGCTGACCAGAACAGTGAGATGGAACACAGGCTCTGAGTGCAGACCCTTTAATTTCCCAGCTGAGATCTTGAGCAAGTCAGTGAACCCCCCAACCTGCCCATATCCACACAGTTCCTGATCTGTTGCGTGGGCGTGCTAATATTTATCCCAAAGCTTTGCTGTGGGGACTGACTGAGGTCCTGCCCTGTTGAAGCGGTTGCACAGGTCTCAGCATTGTAGTCTCCCCCTTCCCGACACACAGCTGGGCTTACGGAGGGAGGAAACCCTCCACTCTGGCCAGAGTGGTCTGGAAAAGCTTCATAGAGGAGGAAGTGGGGAGCTGTCTTGATGGGTGAGAGGGGCTTTGAGAGGTGGAGAAGGCCGAGGGAACAGAGGTAGGAGGAAGGGAGGGTGAATGGGGCCCCAGAAGGAAACCCCAGTCAGCAGGGATGGGCGATGCGACAGCCAGTTGCTCCAGGGTTTTGCTGATAATCCTCTGGAATCATCGCAGTTTGGAGCGGGAGTAACAGCTTCCATCTAAAGAGGCCAGATTCACATCATCTGGCTCAAGAAGCAAACCCCAATGGAAGCTACCAGAAGGCTTCTAGCCAGGAAGCACCAAGGTTGGGAGCTCCGAGTGGAGCTAAGAGGGTGGGGGAAGGGGAGGCCCAGGGTGGGCTGACCACAGGGTGCACATGGACTACACGGCCATCCCGTCTCCGGCGGCCCACTCAGGCAGGCCATCCCCCTGGGCAAAGGCCCCTTTCCCTTAGCCTAGAAGTTACCAGGAGAAGAAGACGGGGGCAGAGGGTGGGGTAGAGAGGGAAGGAAGCCCAGACTTGGGGGTGAAACCTCCTTGTTCTTGCTCAGATGCAGCAGTGGGTGCCCCAAGCTCTCCAGACCAGGTACAGGGCATCTGCCCCAGGCCTGGCCAAGTGGGACTGAGCCAGGTCAGAGCTTGTCTAGGCCTCAGTTCCTCCTCTTGAAAATTTGGCTGTGACCCTCTCCCAGCTTTCTGTCAAGTCCAGCTTAAAAAAAAAAGGCCGGAAAGGAGGCCAGTAGCGGGGCCTCCATAGCCAAGGGAAACCCCAACTTCATTATCCAGCCGGTTTAGACAGAGCTGGAGGAAGAGACAGAGGGAGTCTGCATACTTCTTGTCTCCAGGTAGGAGCCGTCTTCTGTCAGAAAGAAGCTGGATTTAATGCTAGAGAAAAGTGGTTTTGAAGGCCTATGAATTGCCCCCACCCCACCCCAGCTTCCACACTACTTGCTTCTCAGCTCAGCCATTAGGAGAGTGGCCTCAACACCCCACAGCTGCTCTCAGAGGATGTTCTTGTGATAACCAAATCTTAGGATAGAATCCACGAAGGATTCCTCTTCCAGGTCATCCATTTTACAGATGGCAAGACTGAGGCTATCCAAGGCAGCAAAGGTACAGTCAGATGGAGCAGAGCCCAGATGAGAGGTAGGACCCAGGACTCCTGCCTGTCCTTTCTCTCTGCCATGGATGGGTTTGTTACTGAGGTCCCAGAGATCAGACATGTACTTTAAGGAGTCCATCTCCCTTTCTTGCATCAGATGCAGAATGTCAGATGTCTGTGCATTTTTCTGAAGAGAGGTTATACACAGCATTTGTTGGATTTCTAGATAATTTGTATCTTCTTGCCCCAAAATGTTTTAAGAAAAACAAACTAACAGCAGCCACTCATTGCTGTGTTCAGCTTGTCGCCATCCCTCCACCCGGAGGCAGGGAGCCCCTGCAGCCCCCTCCCCACTGGGAGGCAGGTCCTATCTTTAGTCTGGAAGTCTGCTGTCTCCATAGAGAAGGCACGTCCCCCTCCATGTCTCTGACACGTTTTCCTATGCCCCGAGCAGGGTGCTGACTCATGCTTACTCACATCTCCTCGAAGCTCATCCCACACAACCAGCCTGATCCCAAGAATCCTGGAAACTTGGGTTGGAACTGCCCAGTGAAAATGCTAGCATGCCATTGCCACTTCAGCCTCCCTCCTCATCTTTCCTGAAACGCGGGGAAAGCTTTGGGATCATCTTGGGTAGCTGTCTCATTTCATAGAGGGGAAGATGAGCCCAGTAAAGGGAAGGACCATTCTCACATTCACACCTGCTCTAAAGGTAGGGCCACTGGATTCAGAAGAGGTCCCTCCTCCACCTGGAGGCCCCACATGGTGTAACTGTGAGGCTGAACATTTTGAGGGCGGAGCCTGTGTGCGGCAATGAGCCGCTGGTCTGAGCATCTCCTGTGGGCCTAAGGCTATGAACTCTCCTCATCATGGATATAGCGGAGAACCATGAGAACCACATACAGACAGGCTCAGTCAACCAAGACTTTATAAAGAACATAAAAAGCCCACTTCATTCACTGCTCATTCATGCATTCAACCAATTTGTATTAAGTTGTTATATACCAGGTGCTAATGAAGAAAGTAGGGAAAACCACTAGACCATTCGAGTATGACCCAAATCAAATCCCTTCCGATTATACAGTGGAAGTGACAAATAGATTCAAGGGATTAGATTTGATAGACAGAGTGCCTGAAGAACTATGGACAGAGGTTCGTGACATTGTCCAGGAGGCCGTGATTAAGATTATCCCCAAGAAAAAGAAATGCAAAAAGAGGCAAAATGGTTGTCTGAGAAAAGAAGAGAAGTGAAAGGTAAAGGAGAAAAGGAAAGATATAAGCATCTGAATGCAGAATTTGAAAGAACAGCAAGGAGAAATAAGAAAGCCTTCCTCAGTGATCAATGCAAAGAAATAGAGGAAAACAACAGAATGGGAAAGACTAGAGATCTCTTCAAGAAAATTAGAGATTCCAAAGGAACATTTCATGCAAAGATGAGCTCGATAAAGGACACAAATGGTATGGACTTAACAGAAGCAGAAGATACTAAGAAGAAGTGGAAGACTACACATAAGAACTGTACAAAAAGATCTTCACGACCCAGATAACCACAATGCTGTGATCACTCACCTAAAACCAGACATCTTGGAGTCTGAAGTCAAGTGGGCCTTAGGAAGCATCACTATGAACAAAGCTAGTGGAGGTGATGGAATTCCAGTTGAGCTATTTAAAATCCTAAAAGATGGTGGTGTGAAAGTGCTGCACTCAATATGCCAGCAAATTTGGGAAACTCAGCAGTGTACACAGGAATAGAAAATGTCAGTTTTCATTCCAATCCCAAAGAAAGGCGATGCCAAATAATGCTCAAACTACCACACAATTACACTCATGTCACATGCTAGCAAAGTAATGCTCAAAATTCTCCAAGCCAGGCTTCAACAGTAAATGAACTGAGAATTTCCAGATGTTGAAGCTGGATTTAGAAAAGGCAGAGGAACCAGAGGTCAAACTGCCAACATCCACTGGATCATCAAAAAAGCAAGAGGATTCCATAAAAACATCTACTTCTGCTTTATTGACTATGCCAAAGCCTTTGGCTGTGTGGATCACAACAAACTGGAAAATTCTGAAAGAGAGGGGAACACCAGATCACATTACCTGCCTCCTGAGAAACCTGTATTCAGGTCAAGAAGCAACAGTTAGAACCAGACATGGAACAATAGACTGGTTCCAAATTGGGAAAGGAGTTTGTCAAAGCTGTATATTAAAACCCTGCTTATTTAGCTTATACGCAGAGTACATCATGCAAAATGCTGGACTGGATGAAGCACAAGCTGGAATCAAGATTGTTGGGAGAAATATCAATAACCTCAGATATGCAGATGACACCACCCTTATTTCAGAAAGTGAAGAAAACTACAGAGCTTCTTCTCTTGATGAAAGTGAAAGAGGAAAGTGAAAAGGTTGAATTAAAACTCAACATTCAGAAAACTAAGATCATGGCATCCAGTCTCATCACTTCATAGCAAATAATGGGGAAACAATGGAAACTGTGTCAGACTTTATTTTGGGGGCTCCAAAATCATTGCAGATGGTGACTGTAGCCATGAAATTAAGAGACGCTTACTCCTTTGGAAGAATAGCTATGCCCAACCTAGACAGCATATTGAAAAGCAGAGACATTACTTTGCCAACAAAGGTCTGTCTAGTCAAGGCTATGGTTTTTCCAGTGGTCATGTATGGATGTGAGAGTTGGACCATAAGAAAGCTGAATACTGAAGAGTTGATGCTTTTGAACTGTGGTGTTGGAAAAGACTCTTGAGAGTCCCTTGGACTGCAAGGAGATCCAACCAGTCCATCTGAAAGGATATCAGTCCTGAGTGTTCACTGGAAGGCTGATGCTGAAGCTGAAGCTCCAATACTTTGGCCACCTCATGCGAAGAGCTGACTCATTAGAAAAGACCGTGATTCTGGGAAAGACTGAAGGCAGGAGGAGAAGGACATGACAGAGGATGAGATGGTTTGATGGCATCACCAATTCAATGAAGATGAGCTTGAACAAGCTCCAAGAGTTGGTGATGGACAGGGAAGCCTAGCATGCTGCAGTCCATGGGGTCGCAAAGAGTCAGATACAACTGAGTGACTGATCTGAACTGAGTGAAACAATGATGACCAAGAAAGACTGTAATATCTTGAGACTCACACTCTGGCAGAATAACAGCATGACCAAGCTTCCACTATAGGAGGACAACTCTGTGTGACTCCTTACGGCGTTACAGCAGCATGATTATACCCAGCATCCTTGAGATGATGTACAGTGAGGCCTCCTATTAACTCCCAATTTCTTCTCCTCTTTCAGTTATTGGTGAAACCCTTAGCCCCCAAGTAGCTGATGAAACCCTTCTTCCCTCCCGTCTGTCCCTCCTTCCTTTAGGGGTTAATATGTACCATATGCTAGAGAAGATGCTGGGAATGCAAAGGGGTTCTAGGAAGGAAGCAGACTGGAAATCAGATCATTATAAGGCAATGTGGCTGTATTTTGGTGATGTGCAAGCCTGGGGTATCATGGGAGCTCAGAAGAGGGGGCCCTAGCTCACACTGGGGCATCTTTAGTATTTTTTTTCCCCAGACTTCAAATTTTTAATTTTGTATTGGGTTATAGCAGATCACAATGTTGTGGTATTTTCAGGTGAGCAATGAAGGGACTCGGCCATTACATACACATGTATCCATTCTCCCCCTAAGCGGCCACCCCCTCCAGGCTGGCGCATCAGACTGAGCAGAGTTCAGTGTGCTCCACAGTAGGTCCTTGTTGGCATTCTGGAGCATCTTAGGCAGCTCCTGCAGGAGGTGAATCTGGAGCACCTTCTTTCACTTTGCTGAGCATCTGCTGAGTTCTAGACACTGTGCTGGGGGCTGGGCCCAGAGTAGTGAGGCCAGGCCAGACCCTTCCCATATGCACCTCTTCTAGGGGGCCAGCCTTCATCACCCAGTCCCAGTGGGTATTTCTGCTTGTGCCGTTCCTGGTCCCTCTTCTCTACACCTATGGTTCACCTGTCTGGCTTATTTGATCTGCAATGGACTGTCTCATTTACCTTCTAAAGGCCTTCTCACTCATGGAAGGGGATGCTCATTTTCTGCCCTCAGAACTACTTAGAATTCTGGTCTTCACCTACCACGTTTCTGGTGTTCCCCTACCTCCTCGAGCACAGAGCTGACGACTGCCTGCTGCCACTGCACATACCCTGCAGAGGGTCTGGCCCACTCACCCACTGCACAAGGAATCCTAGAGAGCCCACCCTGTCCCACTCAGAGCCACCTCTGTTGCTCATATTGCAAGGGCAGGTGGAGACCACGTGTGAACACAAGAGTAACTTCCAGATTGACTCTGAAGGAAGCCTCTCCTCCACTGTACAGACACAGGTTTCCTGTGCCTCCCTGTGTCAGCTCTGTGCCCTGAGCTGGTGGTGCTGGGGTCTTAAATCTTGTGTGCTCTGCATGCTATTGTGTGCATATGTGTTCAGTCACTCAGTCTTATCCAGCTCTTTGTGACCCCATGGACTGTAGCCCACCAGGCTCCTCTGTCCATGGGATTTTCCAGGCAATGATACTGGAGTGGGTTGCCATTTCCTCCCGCAGGAGATCTTCTCCACCCAGGGATCAAACCCGAGTCTCCTGTGTCTCCTGAGTTAGCTGGCAGATTCTTTACCACTGAGTCACCCATTAGTGCAGTTCAAAAGTAAAATTAATTGAAACTGTTAAATGTAATTCAGGTACGCAGAGGTTTAAATAACATAAGCAATATAGCCACTGCACTTAGCAAAACGTATTTGATATTTTTATATAAGCCTTTTTTTCCAAACCAAATTTCTATAAAAAAAAAAAAGATCAATTTCTCACTTGTGGGTTTCCATACTGTTCAAGTCGAGCGACAGAATCAAAATTAAAATTTGGGTTTGTACCCACAGAGAAAGTGTCTGGTCGCCGAAGTACAAACGCTACTTGCTGTAAATCTGCTGTGCAACTCTGAGCAAGTCATTTCACCTCTCTGTGCTCGTCTCCTCGTCCATAAAATCGAGACAATACTTGACTTGGGGGACTAGCAAGTGAAAAAAGAAAAGTGAGGGTGCTTTTACATGATTATGATTTGATCACTTGTTTGTTTTTTTCTTTACTGGTTGCCTTCTTTGAACCAGTCGGTATTGGAGGCTGGAATTAAAAGCAGAATGCTGCGCACGTGAGAGGGGTCCCTTCTTACTGTCTTAATCTCATAGGGACACCTAGTTTCCAGGAACTGAGAAATGGTGTCCCTATCGGGGGCTCCCTGGGAGGTAAAGTGTCTACACATCAGGCTTAAGATGTCTACACTTCAGTAGAAATACAATTTTCAAGGGCCCGGAGTTTGTTCCTAGGTTTGGGATGAAAGGGACAATAGGCAGGTTTACCTTCAAAAGGCAGGGCTGGCTTCTGTAGCTTCCTCACTCCATCCGGAGCCACCGCTTTGAATTATACATGAGGCGCTTCCAGGAGCTGTGATGATTTTTCAAATATTTCTCTAATTGATGAGAAGGGCTTTGATAAATTGCTGTAGAACCAGGAGCATCTGATCACAAGGAATTCTGTCTTGTTCCTCCTTGACAGATGTTTATTTGACTTAAAGGGAGAGCAGGGTCCAAAGGAACTACTTTTCTCTCCTGGAACTTTTATTCTATTGAGGGAAAATAAGTCTATGAAATGCTATGGTTTTGTTTTTAAACCCAAACATGAGGTGTTCTCCAAGGTCTGCGGTCTTGTGCCTGCCACATTCAGATGAAGGACTTGAGAGCTCAGAGTGGAAGGGCAAGATCCCCGGGCAGCATGAATTCTTGCTTCCCCATCACCTCCTCATGGCTGCTGAAGGTGGAGAGACAAAATGAATACCTAAGAATCACCTTTCCGCACTACCCAGAAAACGGTCCATATGACATTGTTCTGGATTCCCACTGGAACTTAAAAGGAAACTTTCACAATGTCTGAAGCCCTCAATGTCCTGCAAATGAAGGAGGAGGATGTCCTCCAAACTCCTTGCATCAGGAACCCAGTGAGGTAGCACCAACCTTGGCTTCCAAGTGGAATAGTACATCTGCAAAAGGAAGAGGGATGGTGTCTCCATCATAAAATCTGAAGGAGACCTGGCTGAACCTTCTGCAGTTGCCTTACGCCATTGTTGCCACTGGAAACCCAACAGACGAACCAGTGTCATATCCTCTGGGAATACTGGCCAACGAATTTGCTGCTGCCCCTCGAGCCCCTCCTACTGCTGGCTGCTCCTCTCCTGGAACTTTCACTAACCTGATCCAGGCAGCCTTCTGGTAGCCAAGACTTCTGGTGGTTACTGATCCCAGGGCTGGCTACCACGTCTCACAGCAGCCCCTTACACTAGCCTGCCATCCACTGCTCTGCATAACGCAGGCACTCCTGTATGCTCTGTGGCTTCCACCACCCCGTGCCATGCAGACAGAGCTCACTCGGTGGATCTGATGCAGTGGCTATTTGCCCAGAAAGGTCTGCACGTACATGGCATCTCCAGTGAACCCCCATGGAAGGTTGTGCCTCATCTCTGCTTCTACAGAGATTCTGAAAAGGCTGAAAAGGAAGAGCAGGCAGCAGTTGACAAGACTGTGACCAAGGAGGAATTTCAGGGTGGATGGACCGCTCCAGCTCTGCAGTTCATGTCTACTCAACCAGAGTTGGGGGTCTGAAGGCATGAGGTGCCCTCTGAGACTATTCAACTCCCCTGTGAAGACTGGAGTGCTCAGCCTGCTGCTGAAGACTGCTCTGCAGCTCCCACGGCTCAAGCACTGAGTGGTCTTAAGCTGTTGTTCCTCAAACTCTCAAAATGGAAATGGGTTGATGGCAAATAGTTTTTTTTTTAAAAAAACTCACCTAAGAGCCAGGATACATGGGCACCAACCCACCAGAACATCGGGATGGACCTCAGCCACAGACCAAAGCAAAGCCAGGCATTAATTTCTGCTTGCTGGCTTGTGATGGGGTCCAAGGGCCCCAGGGGAGGGCATCAGAGAGGTGGAGTTGGGGGAAGAGTGAGAGAAGATAGGCACTAACTCGGGGCCTTTTGCTAATGCTATGGAGATATTTCCTACTTTCCAAGATGTGCCTCCCCCAGCACTGTTCTTAATGAATACCTCCCTAGCTTCTCTCCCTAAAAGAGTACCCCTGACTCTTATCATGGTATTTCAAATCCTTTTCCATCCCATTCCAATGCACTTCTCCCACTTTATCTCCCCATTCCTCCTCATTTACCATCCCCCTGAGTTCTAGCGCCTTCCCATCCATTACTTATGTAAGTCACACTCCTTCTGTGAAGTCTGGCCTGACTCTACTCTCATTCTGGACTTGGCACTTGGTCATCACGTCCTCCATATTGTCACAACACTGTCACAAAGGTCTGATCTAAAATTTAATGTATCCCATCGTGATTTTTGTAACCTGTGTTAGACATGAACCGCATATGACATTAGTCTAACCAGGGAGATTTATTTGGCTCTTGTTCCCACCAGTTAATGTGGGACATGAGATCACCTCCCCTCCCCAACTTCTCCATTTATTTCCACCATGATTAGAGTACAGTTCTTGTGAGTTATTGAAGGGGAATCTCCTTCCCCCTGGCTCTGCTTCGGTGCTGAGGAACCTCTGCTAGCCTAACACTCTCTACCCACCTTGTCTGGTGAGTGTGTGAGAAGGAAACAGATGTGCAGGGCATCTTAGTCCATACAAGCTGCTATAACAAAGACACCTGAAACTGGCTGGCTTAACATCAAACATTATTTATCCCAGTTCTGAAGCCTGGAAAGTCCAAGATCAAGCTACCGGCAGATTCAGAGCCTGGTGAGAATCTGCTTCCTAGTTCATAGAAGGCCATCTTCTTACTGTGTCCTCACATGGTAGAAAGGGGTCTCCTTTACAAGGACACTAATCCCCATTCACGATGACTCCATCCTCATGACCCAGTCACCTCTCAAAGGCCCCACTTCCGAACAGCATCACGTTGGGAATTAGGTTTCAACAAATGCATTTCAGGGAGACACAAACATTCTATCTCTAGTACAGGGACTTCTTTTCTTCTTGCTACTTTGAAATCTATCTCCTGCAGAGAGCACATCTCTATAAGCCACAGGTTTTGCAGAGGCTGGCTAGTGTAACAGAGCCTGTGTTTTTCAAAACTACTATGATTAGATGGTTGAGTATCATCCCAGGTATGTTAGCGAGCCTCCCATCTAAAGCAAATTAATGTTCACCAAGCTGGCTTTATCAGGATCAAAGGCTACTGCCTGATCCCTTCCTGAGCAATGGGGGAAGACAGGGGGTGTTATTTTTAAGTCCCCTCAAACCTCTAAAGTCATAGATCCCATAGATACTGAAAGGGAAAAAGAGAACACTATAAATGAGTTTATGCACATAAATTCAATAACTTAAATGAAATGGACTTTTTACTTGAAAGCAATAAGTGACTAAAAGTCACCTAGGAAGAAATAGATAATGTGAATAGTCCTATATTTATTAAAGAAGAAGACTTTGTTATTAAAACTCCAGGCCAAGATAGTTTTATTGCCAATTTCTGCCAGATATTTAAAGAAAAATTATACTGACTGTATCTAATAATTTCCAAAAAAATAGAAGGAATAACCTCTTGGCTCATTTTATAAGGCTGTCACTACTCTGAAATCAAAATCATAAAAAAACAGCACTAGAAGAAAGAGCTAAACACTAAAACTCCACATGAACATGCAAATATAGTCAAGAAAATATTAGCAAAATATATTAAAAAATAATACATGACAACAGATTTAGATTTATTTCAGGAATGGAGATTAGCTAAATGTTTTAAAACTAATGAACACAAGCTATACTATTAATAGGTTAAATAATAAAAGCCACACGATCATATCAGTCAGTGCAGAAAAAATTTAACAAAATTTAACATACATTTGTGACAAAAGTTTCAGCAAACAATGATTAGAGGAGAACTTCCTTAACTTGATTTAGAGTATCTACAAAAATTTCATGGCTAACATCAAATTCAGTAATGAAAGATTGAATGTTTGCCTTCCCAAAACAGAGATCAAGGCAAAGTTGTTCACTCTCACAGCTGCTATGCAGTATCATACTAGAAGCCCTAGCACAATAAGGGAAGAAAAACAGATAAAAGGCAGACAGATTTAAAAGGAAGAACTAGAACTATCCCTATTCACAGGCAACATGACCAAAAACAAACAAACCAAAAAGCCACAAAGAATCTCCAAAAGAAAACAAAATACTTATTTTTTTTTTATTTTATTATTATTTTTTATTTTTTAAATACTTTATTCTACATTACAATACTGTATTTGTTCTGCCATACATTGACATGAATCAGCCACAGGTGTCCACGATCTCCCAATGCCGAAGCCCCCTCCCACCTCCCACCCCACATCATCTCCGTGAATCATCCTGTGCATCAGCCCCATGCATCCTGTATCCTGTATTGAACATAGACTGGTGCTTCATTCTTACAAGATAGTATACATGTTTCAATGCCATTCTCCCAAATCATCCCCCCCCCTCTCCCTCTCCCTCAGAGTCCAAAAGTCCGTTCTATACCCCTGAGTCTCTTTTGTTGTCTCACATAGAGGGTCATCATTACTCTCTTTCTAAATTCCATATATATGTGTCAGTATACTGTATTGGTGTTTTTCTTTCTGGCTTACTTCACTCTGTATAATCGGCTCCAGTTTCATCCATCTCATTAGAACTGAGTTTAGCAAGCTTGCACGATATAAGGTCAACATGAAAAAAATCTATCATATTTTTATATGCTGGTAATAAACAATTGGAAGCCAGAATTTTAAAAATTGATACCACATACATCATTAAATTACTTATGTACAAAATTACCCCAAATTAAATAAATCTAAGAAAACATCTTCAGGACTTGCATGATAACACTACTGCTGCTGCTGCTGCTGAGTTGCTTCAGTCGTGTCCAACCCTGTGCGACTCCATAGACGGCAGCCCCCCAGGCTCCCCTGTCCCTGGGATTCTCCAGGCAAGAACACTGGACTGGGTTGCATTTCCTTCTCCAATGCAGGAAAGTGAAAAGTGAAAGTGAAGTCGCTCAGTCATGTCCGACTCTTAGCGACCCCACAGACTGTAGCCTACCAGGCTCCTCCATCCATGGGATTTCCCAGGCAAGAGTACTGCAGTGGGGTGCCATCGCCTTCTCCATGATAAACACTACAAAATGCTTATTAAAGGAATAACATCTAAATAAGTGGAGAGACGTACTGTGTTTCTGGATTGAAAGACTCAATATAGTTAAGAAGTCAGTTTTCCCTCAAATTGTTCTATAGATTTAAGGCACTCCCAATCAAAATCCCAGCAGAATGTTTTGTAGATATGGACAAGCTGATTCTAAAATTTATAGGAAAAGGAACTAGAATAGCCATAACAAATTTGAAAAAAAAAAAAAGATTTAGAGAAATGACATTACTCCATCTTAAAGCTCCAGTAATCAAGTGAAGACTCTTTAAAGTCCCTTGGACTTCAAGGAGATTAAACCAGTTAATCCAAAAGGAAATCAAACTTGAATATTCATTGGAAGGACTGATGCCAAAGATGACGCTCCAATACTATGGCCACCAGATGCAAAGACCTGGCTCATTGGAAAAGACCCTAATGCTGGGAAAGATTGATGGCAGGAGGAGAAGGGGGTGACAGGACAGGATGAGATGGTTAGATAGCATTACTGACTCAATGGACATGAGTTTGAGCAAATTCTGGGAGATAGTGAAGCACAGGGAAGTCTGGCATGCTGTAGTCCTCACAAAGAGTCAAACACGACTTAGAGACTGAACAAGAACAAAATCAAGACTGCAAGGCCTTGGTAAACAAGTAGATTGATAAAACATAATAAATCACCCAGAAATAGACACAGATATGACCAACTGATTTTTGACAAATTCAATAGAGATGAGATTATCTTTGTAGGAAGTAGCAACGAGACAATTGAATATCCACTGCAAAATACAAAATGAAACACAAAAACCAAGCCCACACATTCTTTTCACAAAATGGATTACGGATATAAATTAAAATGATTAAACTTTTAGAAGAAAACATCAGGGAACATCTTCATGACCGCATCAGGCAGAGTTCTTAGAAGTGACATTAAAAGCATCATTCATTAAAGAAACAAATTGATGAATGGGCCTTCATTAAAACTTTTTCCCTATGAAAGACACTGTTAAGAAAATGAAAAGGCAAACTACAGACTGAGAGACAATATTTGTAAACCACATACCCGACAAAGGACTTGTATCCAGAATACACAAATAACTCTCAAAGCTCAACAGAAGGAACATAAACGACCCAATAAAAAAATTGGGCAAGCAATTGAGACATTTCCCCAAAGAAGACACACAGATGGCAAATAAGTTCATGAAATTCAAAATAAAATAAACATCCAAGATACCATCAGAATCTATCAGAATGGCAACAACAAAAAACAAACAAAATCCCACAAATGCTGGTGAGTATACGGAGCAACTGGAACGCTATACATTGCTGGAGAGAATGCAAAAATGAACAGCCATTCCGGGAAAACCTTTCAGTAGTTTCTTTTAAAGTTAAACGTACACATACTGCATGACCTAATGATCCATTACTGGGCATTTACTCAAGAGAAATAAAAACGTGTTCATGCAAATAACACTCCACTTATAATTGCCTCAAATGGAAACAGCCTAAATGTCCTTCAGTGGGTGAATGGATAAACACACTGTGGTCCATTTAAACACTGGAATACTAAGTACTCAGCAATAAAAAGAAGGGGTTTTTAATGCATGTCACAACATGAATGCATCTCAAAGGCATTAGGCAGAGCAAAAGCTACCTCATAAGTTTACATATTGTCTGATTCCACTTCTATGACATTCTGGAAAAGGCAAAGTATGGAGATGGAGAGTAGATCAGTGGTGGCATGGGATATAGGCAGCGGGGTTGGCAAAAAGCAGCAGCACGAGGAATTCTGTGGGGGTGCTGAGTGGTGGAACTGTTCTCTATCTTAACTGAGATGGTGATTACACAAATCTATACTCATATAACTATATTAACACACAGACACACGATCCCAGCAGTATCCCCCACCAGCCTGTGATGGCAACGTTAGCTCCATTGCTATCCAGCCCTCCCAAGAAGGCCTGCTTCCAGTGGACTTCTTGTTCCAAAGGTTCCATGAGGACCTCTCAGCACAGCCACTGCTCCCAAGGCCCACCTAACAAAGCTTCCCAGGAGGTGGTCTTCCTAGGCTGGCCCAGAATCTGGCACTACCTCCGGCCCTCAGCACTGCCACCAGCACCGCCAAGCACCCAGCCATCAGGCAAGTCTGCCGGTGCTGAGGTTCTGCACTGGGAGACGCCCCTTCTAAACCTCTTGGCAGCAGGAGAAACTATATTTTTCACTAAAGGGAAAAAAGAGATCTGTCTCATTTTCTGCGTCACATCTTCACAAAGACGTTGCAAAGTGCTCCCAGCTTATGAACATTTTTGTAGAAACAGCTCATTCCTTTTTACTTCCAGTGACAGCTGAGCCCTTACCCCCATTTTTTTTCATCCTCTGCCCCAAGACGCTGGGCTGAGATAAGTGGAAGATGCCAAATTGTAACTCAGACAACTCAGACTCAGATCTCCCTCCAACCCTTGAGGCTTCCTCTTCCTTTAGGATCACTGGGGTCCCAGGAAACAGAGGATCTCCCAAAGGCATGCATACCCTAATCACTGGAACCTTAGAATGGGTTATGTTACATGGCAAAAATGACTTCAGTTCAGTCGCTCAGTCGTGTCTGACTCTTTGTGACTTAGCAGGCATAATTAAGGTTACGGGCTTAAAACATGGAGAATATCTGAATTAGTTGGGTGGGCCTGCTCTAATCATGTGAGCCTTAAAAAGCAGAGAACTTTCTTAAGTGGAGACAGAACTGAGGCAGAAAAAGCCAAAGAGATAGGATCACGAGAAGATTTGCTGTGTCGTTGCTGGCTTTGAAGACAGAGGAGGCAATGGGATGAGGAAAGTAGGGGGTCGCACCAGGCTGACAGAGATCTCCCACAACACCCAGGAGGGAATAGGAGCTCAGTGGGGCAGCCACAAAGGACAGAACTGGTTGAGGCTGGGCACAGAGTCTCCCCCAGCACCTCCAGAGAAGAGTCCTGGCCAGTCAACACATTGACCTTGGCTTTGTGAGACCTGGATTGGAGAAACCTGCCCAGCTCAGCCAGACTTCTGACACACAGAATTATGAACTGATAAACTCAAGTTGTTTTTGAGCCCCTAAGCTTGCAACTGTTCTTATGACAGCGATAGAAAACAGCTGCAGTCATCATGCAAATAAACTCCCAGCGGGCCCTTCCAACACACCCAGACATGACTGAACCCCCACTCTGGAGTCAACCTGGGGCCCCTCTGGAATGTCTGTTGTCTCTTCTGTGTGCTTCATCTCCTGGTCCAGCAGCCTTGTCCCCAGAAAAGGGGCGGGGGCAGCAGGAGCTGGCAGATGCGTCCCATAATCAGCCACAAAGGGACCCTCACAGAGCCCAAGAATTATTTAATTTGAGCAAATGCATTCTAACTCCTCCTTCACAAGCCCACCCCAGATGGTTCATGGCTGCAAATTGAGGCAACCATACAAGCTCCCTATTAGCCTCCTGTAAGTCCCTTCTAGAATGCAAGCAGATTGTAAACAGTAACCATGGAGAAATGGGGCAGGCTTAACCTACCTCCTCTGGGACCCAGAGCCAGCCCTGTGTCCCTTCCTTGGTTCAGTTTTCCTCTGCTGGAACATGACGGGGAGGCCCAGATGGGCCCCAAATTCCTTCCAGCCTTAGGGATCTAGAAATAGAAGATGCCCCAACCCCCACCATCACCACCACCAGGCTGTGTTGGCTCCTAAAACGGAAACACTGGCTCATCCGGGAAATGGCAAGGAGCCCACTCCAGCAGGAGCCCTTCCGAAACAGAAGTCAGGAATGGAACATCCCAGGACGTGTTTGAGTATCAATTCAGTGTTACAGCAGAATCACGTCCCCCAAAGATGTAATGGAGTACCAACTCCTAGAAGCTGTCAATGTGATCTTATTTGGAAAAAGAGTCTTTGCAGAGGGAATCAAGTTAAGATAAGGTTATTGGGGTGAGCCTAAGTCCAGTGCGGTTGGTGTCCTTATAAGAAAGGAAAGGGCAGAGACACAGGAGGGAGATGACCACGTGAGGGCAGAGGTGGAATCTGAAGTGATACGTCTATGATCCAAGGAGCCCCAAGGATTGATGGCCACCGCCCGGGAAGTTAGCAAGAAGCGAGGAAGGATTCTCCCCTACAGGTGTCAGAAGGAGCATGGTCCTGTAGGCATCTAGATTTTGGATGTCTCCCCTCCAGAACTGTCAGGGTCACTTCTTATGGTTTTAAAGCCAGCTAGTTTGTTGTCCTTTGTTACAGTGTCCTTAATAAATTAATGAATCCAGTTAGCCAGTAAATATTTACTGAACCACGTGTCAGGCAGTGGCCTAGGCACTGCAGATAGAGGAGGGACCCAAACAGATGAAAGTTTCCATCCCGGGACATTTTCAATTGAACTATTGTTCCAATTTGTTGAAAAGGTATGGTTAGGAATTAGAGTGTCCATAGACTCCTTGATTTATTCGGAATGAGATGAGCTGTGCTATTTTCTGGTCGTTTTCCAAATAGAATCACAGAATTTTAGAGCTGGAAAGGACCTTTGCTATTTCTCTAGGCAAAAGTCATGATTTCTCCAGTCTGGGAACTTAAGTTTAGAGAGGAGGTGCTAAGACCAAACTGATGCTTCAAGCTGCGGTGATGCATGCCCAGGGCTCCAGGTTTTGTGGATCTTGGGCTGGGAATGAGGTCCGTGTGGACCACGGATTGGTGGGGCTCAGGGAATGGGGTTTTCTGGGAGCCAGTGTTGGGGACTCCCAGGGTGCTCTGAGTTCGGGGCTTGCTGAGACAACCAGGAGGCTCTTCAGTGGTGAGAGGACACCCACCACTCCATCCCAGGCATCTCACTGTTTAGGACTGCTAAAGGGCCATGGGGCTGGAAGAGAATGAGTCAAGGTGACGTTGGTCTGAGTTCTAAGAGTGGCTGAGAGTGAATGAGTTGAACTGAGAGCCTGCTGCCTGCCAAAGTTGTACCAGACAGCTCTGCCCTACTATGGGAGGTGAAAGGCACCAGGGAGAAGGAATCTCTGGAAGGTGGAGGCATGGGGCACGGTCTCACTCCCCAGCTGAGGTCTAGCCTGGCTGTCGGGCTGAGGACCCAGCAGGGACAAGCAGGTAGGGATTAGTGGTGAAGCCTGGCCTTTGGACTCAGGCAAACCAGAGGTCCATTGCCAGTGGTGTGACCTTGGGCAAATTAAGTCATCTCTCTGGGTTTCCACTTTCTTCATTTGCAAAATGGATATGCAGATGACTAGTACCTTCCTCCAGGAGCTGCTGGGAGGATTAAGTGGGATGGTCAATGTAAGTAGTCTGCCACAGTGTGGAGTTGGGGGACCGCCAAAGGAATTGCCCACAGTGCAGTGCAAGGAGAAGCAGGAAGAGACCGAGGAAGGAGGGAGGGAATAGGGGCACTGTTCAAACTGAGGACAAAGAGTGTGCCGTCAACCCCCTCCCCTCCCAGCGGGCATCACCATGCAGGGCCTGGGCCAGAGCAAGAAGACAGAAGGAGTGTGGAGCAGGATGGCTAAGCTTTGCTTGTCTTCCGGTGCCATTGTGCCCTGGCTTCAATCCTGGCCTATACTCTGTATACTATTCTGGTCCCATCTCTTTCTCAACCCGCTGTGATCTTTCGTCCTCCTATAATTTCCTGGGAAGTAGCCTCCACAATAAAAAGCACAGAAGAAGGGTGACCACGGCCACTGCTTCTTATTCCCATTAATAGCACTGGGGTCATTTCAGCCTGGATATTTCCTATTCCCTCCTCCCTCCCAACAGAATCCTTCACCAGGTCAATGCAGCTAGAGAGTATCCTGTTAAGAGAAGTAAGTCAGAGACAGAAAACCAAGTGTCGTACAGTATCACTTATATGTAGAATCTAAAACATGTCACAGATGAACGCCTCTATGAAACAGAGACAGAATCACAGATATAGAGGATAGACTGGTGGCTGTCAAGGGGACGGCTGGGAAGGAGAGGGATGGATCTGGAGCCTGGGATTAGCAGACACAAACTGGCATATAAGGAAAGGAAAAACAACAAGGTCCGGCTGTATGGCATGTGCGTACGTGTGTGCTAAGTCGCTTCAGCTGTGTCCGACTCTTTGTGACCCTATGGACTCCTCTGGGAGTCCTGCCGGGCTCCTCTGTCCATGGCATTCTCCAGGCAAGAATACTGAAGTGGGTTGCCATGCCTTCCTCCAGGGGATCTTCCCGACCCAGGGACTGAACCCGTGTATAACACAGGGAGTATGCTGTGATAAACCACCATGGAAAAGGATACGAAAAAGAATGCGTGTGTGCATATAATTGAGTCACTTTTCTGTATAGCAGTAATTAACACAACACTGTAAATCAACCATACTTCAGTTTTGAAAAATGAAAAAGTCCTTCACCAGGTCATGCTGATTTGACCCCTTAAGCACCTCTTGAATTTGTCTCTCTCTCTCCAGCTCTCTCATCATCGCTCTTAACAAAGTGACTAACATCTCCCCTCTGCATGCATAACCAGAACTCCTCCTAAACAATTGTCTTTTCTTATCTGCCTGTCCTTGTTACCTACCCCTCATCCACCAAAGCTGTCAGAAAGACCCAGAAGGACCTTCCTAAATACAGGTCTGAGGAGCGCTCTCAGCTTCACACTATCTGATGGCTTTGCATTACTTTTATGAGGAAGAACCAGCCCTAGCCTGTCCTACAGTGTCCTCCATCCTCCCTACGCTCACCTCCCACTCATCCCCACACTCACTGAGCTTCAGTGACCTGGGTCTTCTTCCGGCCCATCCACTGTGCTAGGCTTCTCCCTGCCACAGGGCCTTTGAACAAGCCATGTCCTCTGCCCAAGGCATCTCTTCTCTGTCTCCTCCTCTCCTATTTACCTCCTCATCCTCTAGAGTTTGGTTCAGGGTTCACATTCTCATGGAGTCCCCTTCTCCAGGTTAGTTCAGTTTTGTCTCTTCACATTGGTCTCACATCAGCCTGTATTGTCCTTTCTAGTATTTTTTCATCTTGTTCTTATACTGTCTGCCTACTAATCAGGCTTTAAGAGTTGAGAGAGCAAGGATGTTTCTCCTTTGCTCGTCATTTATTCCAGCCCCTAGCACAGACTGGAACATGGCAGGAACGCAGTGAAGATGTTACTGAATGAATGAATGACTCCCTTCCCCACTCCCTGCCAGAGAAGGCAGCTTTTCCTGTGTGCTACCAGTGCTCCTGTGTAACTACCCAAATACCTTTGGTTATTATCCCCAACTGCTCTCAAGATATCACATTTGTACTCAGGCTCATACACATACACATCCCTTAGAAGCAGCCATTGCTCACAATGCTTTTGATTGACCTTTTCATCAGAGACTCACACGATGCCCAGGGTGAGTCTCTGAGCTGCCCAGGGTGTTGGGAAGGAATCAGTGGAGAAAGAGACTGGAAATGGGCTTGAGGCTCTCAGTGCTTTATCTTAGTGCTAGAGGAGTCTTGCTGGTATTTAGCAGGAGAATTCTATGCTTTGAGGACTCCCAAAATGCTCAGACATGCATGCACATGAAGCTCTTTCTGGAGCTCATTGTTCCTTTTTGAACTGAGTCCCTGAATGAGGACTGGGGTGGATAAGGAAAGGGCCTGGAATGGGGATGGGTTGGCTGGGAAAGACTCACAAGCACTTAAGTGGCAGAGCTGAGGCCAAGCTCTCAGGGTATTAGTGAGATGCCTCTTTCAATCATCAGCTAACTTGTCTCCCCTGGGACTTCTTAAAACACTTCTCTCTTTATGGCATAAAAGAAGAGAGAGCGAGGACACGACCATCTATCACTGGAAAGACAGGGAGGAATGGTTCAGGGGCTTTGACACACAGCTGCAAGATGAGGATCCACAGGCAAGGCCAGGGGTGGGCACTGCACAGGCGTCGGAGCGAATGGCTCTCAGGCGCAGACCCGCCCCCTGTTCTCCTGTGGATCAGCTTCTCTGGGGCCCTGGAGGGCAGGGCACAGGCTTCCTGCTGTCCGCAGACTGCCCCAGCTGTGCCTTGGAGAGGACTCAACTTCCAATGTGCTTATAGAGGGCGTGTGGGCCCTTAGAGAGCCAACTTGGCTGCGATATCCAACAATCGTTCCCCAGCACTTGGCTTCAGTTCTCCCATCCCCAAGAGAAGACATGGAACTCAGCAACCACACCCAAGCCTCCCAGCGCTGAGTTCCTAGGGCTGAAGACAGGGCTCCTGGGCCCCTCCCTGGCTCTGTGTTTACGGAATGGAAAGCCGGATCACTTCTCTCCAATGGCCACCGGAGCAGGGGCGCACTGGCGGATACTGATACCACGCCCTGAGTTCAGCATCCACCTGAGCCCCTTCCACATCACCTGACCCTACCACGTCACTTAACTACAGCTTCTGTCTCTGAAATAGCGAAACTAGCATCTTTGTCCTGCGGTTATTTGAGGATGAGCAAGGCAGTGCACGTCACACAACGTGACAAGCCCAAAGGACCACACAGAGGGTGCTTCCCTTTCTGGATGAGATGCGTTGCCCATTCTACAGGCTTTGGGTTTCTGTGGGCTTTGTGGCTAGCCTGGGCGTGCTCCACCCAGGTAGCAACGCTGCAAGCAGGCAGAACCCTGCAGAAATGCCTGGTGCAGGCGCTGCCCTCGGGCAGTATGGAGAATCACACCATTGGGTGGCTAGTGAGGAATAACACTGCTCTCAGTTCAGGTGCTCTGATGGACCAGAGGGGCCACAGGAACCCCCACCTAGAGGGCACACAGGCCCAACTACAAAAGGAAGGGCTGAAAGAGAAAACTCGTTCCAAGGGTTTGCCAACAAATCTGTTCAGGAAAGCCTTACCCTGGAACCAGTGTCTAGAAAATTAGTTGGAACTTTTCCCTGGTGAATGTGTGCTTCTCTTTGCCTGACACTGTCCAGGAGAAGAAAGAGTTCTCAGATCAGCAACCAGATTGGTCCCAAACTGACAAAGTGACACAGGCTAATAACCAGCTTTGCTGACCCCTGTTTCTCCATCTGAGAATGGGTACAATCCCAGTTCTGGGGATCTCCCAGGGCCGTCACAAGAGCCAAGCTGTCAGGTCATGAACCTTCATTTCACACAGGCAGAATGAGAGATTTGAGGGAACAACCAGAAGATTCGGGTCTTAAGGAGCTGACTCAGGGACTATTCAGCAGGTGATAAGACCTGGGTGTGCATCTCAGCCTGGCCCCCTCCCAGCTGCACCACACTAGGCAAATGCTAAATTGCCCACGGTTTGGGTTTCCTGATTTTCAAAAGAACAAACAAGGGGATGTTAATATCCACCCAAGAGACATCCTGAGATTAACTCCCAACCAGCTGGTGAAAGTGCAACTGGTCAGAAGGCTTTGGAAAATGTCACCTGGACAAATGGTGGGTGTTGGGAGGTGGGAGGCACACAGACTATGTCTGTTTATTTTCTCCACGGAGGCACGTCTTTGACCAAAATGGCTGCCAGGAGCATCGCACAGGGACACGGCTGCTTTTGCGAAATCAGACACCCGCTCCCTGTCCCTCGGGCCAGGCATGATTTAATGAAATCCTGTTTACCTCTGGCTGGAGCTGCCGTTTTCAAGATTTCCTTGAAAACACATCCCAGATGGCCCCGGGCGGTTCACTTCCTGTACCAGGAACAAAACACACGTCCCTCTTGGGTGGGCTGGTCCCTGTGGCAGGATCATGCCTTAATTGACAGTAAGCTCGCGTCTCTGGGATCTTCTCCCCCTCCTCTCTGCTGTCTTGGCCATGCCGTCAGCCTCTGGTCCTGCAGCGCCCGCGATGGGCCCTGGCAGCTAGAGAGAGGCTTGATGGAGCAGTGGAGCGCAGTCTTTAGGTTTAGGGAGGCCAGCCGTGGGGACCCTGCCGCAGACCCCAGACCCACACAAGCAGCTCTGCTTCTAGAATCACAGGGCCAGTACACACCCCAGGCAGATGTTGCAGACTGGGCTCTGTGCAGCTGCCCAGCAGATGGAGTTCCTGTGGACTGAGCCTTGCCCGCAACAAACACCTCAGGCCTGCAGGCTGCACTCACCTCTGTGTCCTTCGCGTTACGTCACCCTGTGTTCCCAGGGCAGCCCACCTAGGTGCTGAGGTGGGATTATTTGGCATTCACCTCTGATTTTATGAATGCGCAACGTGAGACAGAGAGAAAATGAAAAGAACTTACCCATGATGGTATGCTGCTGCTGCTGCTGGTAAGTCACTTCAGTCATGTCCAACTCTATGAGACCCCATAGACGGCAGCCCACCAGGCTCCCCCTTCCCTGGGATTCTCCAGGCAAGAACACTGGACTGGGTTGCCATTTCCTTCTCCAGTGCAGGAAACTGAAAGTGAAGTCGCTCAGTCATTTCTGACTCTTAGTGACCCCATGGTCTGCAGCTTACTAGGCTCCCCCTGTGCATGGGATTCTCCAGGCAAGAGTATTGGAGTGGGGTGCCATTGCTTTCTCTGCATGATGGTATAGCCAGAAAGAAAGAAAGAAAACTCAAGAACAACTGTATAGAACTCGGAAATCAGGGGTCTCTCTACTAGAGCCCAAATCCTTTAGTGAATCAAAGAAACAGTGCAGTCCTTAATTCTACAGATGGGAAAACTTAGGTCCAGAGATGGGAAGAAGCTGCTAGGGGCAGGCGGAGGTCAGAGAAAAGGCTTTTCCAGGCCCCAAAAAGCATCTTCTTGCTCCTCACATAGCAGGGACTGAAGGGGAGGTGGCAGAGCAGTGAATGGGGCTGTGGGCTTAGTGGCTGGGTCAGGTGGCCCTTTCTGACCCCTTCATTTGAGTCTCCAATGTAGTGTTGAGGCTCATCCTCCCCCCTGGGACCGCACTGCGAGTGCCTGGGAGAGTGAGGTCAGGCTGGTCATCAGGGGAAAGGCTGGTCATCGGGGTAAGGGCTGGTTACTGGGGTCTCTGAGTCCAGCAATGACACCTCACTACAGTGCACCCCTCGAAACATCTTCAGCAAGGGTAGCATGCTGTGACTCGTACTTTCAACAGAAATTGTGTGCATGTGAATTCCCTTGGATCCTGAAGTAATCCAGGTGCTGGCATGGCTTGAGTCAGACAGAGAGACCAGAAACCTTCAGATGTCATCACAGCTGGCCATCTTCTTGCCCACTAGTCTGTCTGTCAGCTTAGACGGGCAGTGATCAGGCCTTATTCACTTTTGTGTCCCCAGGCCTGTGGCTCAACTGCCAAGGTCACCTTGGACAAGACAATCCCTCTCAGAATTTCTGTTTTCTTCTTCTCCTTCATCCATTCATTCATGCACTCGATATGGATTGATTACTTACCATGTGTCTAAGAGAGGAGCTACAGCAGTGACCAAAAGGGACACAAATTCCTGATCACATGGAGCTTAAACTCCAGTTGGGAATGGGGAAGGGATGGAAAAACATATTAGAAACATTGATGGTATTTAAATGGTGATAACATGGGAAAAAAAGCGAGGCAGGAGAGGATGCCAAAGAGAACCATGAGTGGGAGGAGGAGGAGGAGGAGTTTCTATTTTAAATAGGCTGGGCTGCGCATCCCAGGGAAGGTAGTGACAAAGTAAGACAGGACTGAGGCATGGGAGCAAGCCACAGGGCTGGCTGAGCGAAGAATGGTCCAGGCGGATGGGAACGCAGAGCTCAGGTCAGAACGCATGCAGAAGAGCTGCACGACAGGATGCTCTCAACAGCTACACGAGCGACTGGCTCCATAAGGGTGTGATTCAGGGTAGGTGTTCACAAACTGTCACATTTCCTTCCACTTTTCTTCTCAAATTTGTTAGAAAATGAAGCTTTATTTAAAGCCTTAAAAAAAAAAAAAAGCTGTTTTCAAAGGCAGTTAAAGAAATGTAATCAACCGTACGGTGTCAAGTAACAGATGGAAAAGGAAACCAAGAAAGAACAGACGTTGGAAACGTTCACAGGAAAATGTCACCACTGGAAGGAAGGTAAACAATCACCTTCTCCAAAGCTTCTAGTCATTCAAAGGAAACTGAAGTCCAGGGAAGGGAAGGGACTTGACCGAGGTCAGTCCAAGAATAAGTATTACGGTAAACTTCCTCTCATTTGGAAACAAACAGGTGTCCTGACGGTAAAAGGCTCACAGACCTGCTGCCAAAGAGCAGGGAGGAGCTCCAGGCAGATGTGTTCTGGAATGATACAGACTCCGCTTTGAATCCTGGGAATATCAAGTGTTTGTGAGAGGCAGTACAACTGGGACTCTCGTATAAAGCGGTCCAGCCAGCTTGGAAAAAAGATCTGGCAGTTTCTTATAAAACTAAACACACCCCTATCCCATAACCCAATATTTCCACTCTTAGACATTTACCTAAGAGAAATAAAAACATGTTTGTACAAATCTTTGTACAAGGATGTTCAAAGCAGTTTTATTCATAATTGTCCTCAAACTGGAAAACCCAGGGCCCATCAACCTAAAAAAAAAAAAAAAAAAAAAACACTAAACAAACCCCAAAACAATTATGGTATATTCATATAATGAAATCATACTCACCAATAAAAATTAACCCACAGATACATACAAAATATGGATGAATTTAAGAAACCCATCATTTGAGTAAATGAAACCAAAAGGAAGAGATTAAGGCAGCAAAACTGAAGAAATAAAGGTGATCCAAAAATTCTAGCAGCTGCTTGCTATGTTTTCTAGCTGCTCAGAAACTTCTGAATACCCTTGCTGTCTTTCATAAGTACACTGCATTGTGAGTTCTGTCTTCTTAAGGGAGAAGTCAGAATACTTGCTTGTGTGTGTGCGTGCTAGGTTGCTTTAGTCATGTCCTATTCTTTGCGACCCTCGGGACTGTAGCCTGCCAGGCTCCTCTGTCCATGGGCTTCTCCAGGAAAGAATATTGGAGTGGGTGGACATGCCCTCCTCTAGGGGATCTTCCCAACCCAGGGATTGAACCTGTGTCCCCTGCAGCTTCTGCATTGTAGGCGGATTCTTTACTGCTAAGCCACGGGGAAACCCCTGAATACTTGCTTACCCAGCCTCTTTAGCAGCTAGCACAAGTGTCTGACCCCTCTAATCAGAGACACCTGCTGGAGAGTTGGATTTAGCGGTGAGCAACTGGAGGAAAGGAATTCAGCACAGAATCTGTGTTTGCTGGTGAGGGTGGAGGCTAAGAGGTCTCGGCCGCAGTGACTACACAGTTGCATTTGGATAAGGAAGTGGCATGGAGCGGAGAGCAACTGATAGGAAACAGCAAGTAGCAAACAGGAAATCCTGTCGTAGCTAGGATATAGTGATGATGCGGCGGCAGTGGCATGGCAGGCCCCTTCCTCATCAGACCATTGCTGGAGTCAGGTTTCCGGCAGTGTTTATAGAAGCTTAACCTCTCGAGACAGGTCCTCAAGTCCTTGCAATAAGCTCATTAGCTCCCCAGTATGCTAAGAGATAGGCTACCTGGAGAAGGGAGAGGCTACCCACTCCAGTATTCTTGGGCTTCCCTGGTGGCTCAGATGGTAAGGAATCCGCCTACAATGAAGGAGACCTGAGTTCGAACCCTGGGTTGGGAAGATCCCCTGGAAAAGAGAATGGCAACGCACTATAGTATTCTTGCCTGGAGAATCCCCGTGGACAGAGGAGCGTGGCGGGCTACAAAAGGTCAGACATCACTGAGCCACCAAGCACACAGCACACAGGCTGGATAAACCACTGCCACCCCCGCTCCTCTTCACCCCGCCTGCTGCTCTTCATGCCTTGCTCTCCACCGCATTTAATGGCGACTCTGTGCTTTGAGTTGTTCAGGTCAACAACCTGACTCCTTTTACTCCTCTCAGATGTAACGCTCAGTCTAGCAGAACATCCTGTGTAAAGGTCTGACCCCTAAAACAGACCCAGCACCCAACCTCCTCAACTCCGGAGGTGTTGCCACCCTTCTCCAAACCATCATTTCGTATTCAGATTTGAAAAAACAATAGGCGAATTAACTATCTCCCTGCTTCCATCCTTGTGCGCTATCCTTAAGTTTCAAAACTGCAGCCAGGATGACCCTTCTAAAAACATTATTCAGATCTTGTCATTCCTCCACTGAAAAACCTATGGAGATTCTTCATCTCACTCAGAGTAAACACCAAAACCTGCAAAGTGGCCCAAATGGATGCAAAACTCCTAAATATATTTTTAGGAAACTGAATTTAATGGTATATGGATTAAAAAATACATTACAGTTAAGTAAGTGGTGTGGCTTACCAGACATCAAGACTCATTACAAACTCACGGTAGTTAAAATAATTGCTACTGACATAAAAAGAAAAAAAGACAAATACACTAATTTTAAAAGTACACAGAGTTCCAGATGCATGAGAATCTGGTATTGTCGAGAACTGTTAAAAAGAAGTCTGAGGTTTTAGGCTACTTGCAAGTTCACAAGTTAGCCTGCCACAACTGCAGAACTGCTCGCAGAACTTGAGGCCCCTAGGTCAAAGACAAAGACGCCTTATTGCTCGTACTGGTAGCAGTAGCCAGGTAATATGCATTTGTGCTGGTTTCCTGGGTCCCAATTCCTATAGGCTGGCACGTGGAAATCTGGGTGATGCCTGCACACACAGTGGGTTAAGTGACAAGAGAGGAGCTCCCAGCTTAAGAAACCCAGATCTTCATAATGGTCAATAAGCCTACTGTCCTTTGCCCCAGAGGGAGATATCTTTATTATACTGGGTAGTATATTTATATCTGGGCTTGCCTGGTGGCTCAGATGGTAAAGAATCTGCCTGCAATGTGGGAGACTTGGGTTCGATCCCTGGGTTGGGAAGATCCCCTGGAGGAAGGCATGGCAACCCACTCTAGTATTCCTGCCTGGAGAATCCCCATGGAGAGACTAGCCTGGTGGGCTGCAGTCCATGGGGTAGAAAAGAGTCAGACACAACTGACTAAGTGCGTGCACACACACGTATGTGTGTGTGTGTGTGTGTATAAAACAGATCTATTCTTTGCTCTGCATTGAGTTACCACCTTGATTTCTGATGACTGCTATCCAAACATCCTCAAAAAGAAAACTGCAAACAAAATCTGTCCTTGCCTCTGATTACAAGATGTGAAGAAATGCAAGAGCCACATGAAGAACTGTCTACCAATGGTTTACGGTAGTCAGGATCACAAATTATTGGAGAACAGGACAAATTATTTTGTAACTTCCTGTGCAGGAAAAATAAAAAAAAGAAATAGAGTTCTTACCTCATCTTTCTATAAAAATAAATTCCAGTGGTTTAAAGACCTAGGTGTAAAAATTCAGGCTAAAAACTAAAAGAAAGAAAAGTAGCCTTTTGTTTTCATTTTTGTTTTACTTTGGCATCATAAATAATTTCTTAAGACCCCAGAAGCTCAAACCATAAGAGGAGAAACAAACAGATTTATGTCAGGATTGTGTTCATCAAAGTGTACCATTAAGATCCTTAGCAGATGCATAACAATTTTGGGGGAAAGACTTTGGCAAAATCTAAACCCAACAAATGATTAAGTAGATTGTTCAAGTAATTCCTGTAAATTAGCCAGAGAAAGAAAGGAAAACAAACTAGAAAATGAGCAAAGGCTATGAATAGGGGATTCACCAGAGAAACCCAAAAGGCTAATGAATTTCTGAAGAGATGCTCAAAATGACAAGAGAGCAGAGAAATGCCCACTGGAGTGAGGCACCACTTTATACCTGGCAAACACGAGGAAGCTGGGAAGCATGAGAAAGTTCTGTGCACATGTAGAGGAACGGGTACCCTTGTGCACAGCTGTAGGAATTTTGCTGTTTGGAGAGTAACATAGATATTCTGAGTGAAATTCAGGTCTTTACACCCTGTGATCCTGCAATCCTGCTCCTGAGTATAGATCTCAGAGAAAGCCACATACGTGTCGGCAAGGAAACATGTCCTGCAACCTCACATGTCACCCCTCTCTGCTTGCCTTCCTCTCACTGATCGTAAGGTGCAGCTCAAGCCTGATCCCCTCAAAGCTTTCTCCACTACCGTGATGGATCCTGCACCCTTCCCCCACGATTCCTCCCCACTCTTGGCTGCACTCTGTCTACATGCTTACCACATTGTATGTTTGCAGATGGCACTAGGCGCCCTCTGGGCTTCCCTGGTGGCTCAGATGGCAAAGAATCTCCCACAGTGAGACCTGGGTTCCATCCCTGGGTTGGGAAGATCCCCTGGAAAAGAGAATGGCAACCCACTCCAGTATTCTTGCCTGGAGAATTCCACAGACAGAGGAGCCTGGCAAGCTATAGTCCACGGGGTCGCCAAGAGTAAGACACAGGTGCCATCTGCATCTTCCATTAGGGCTGGGAGTTCCCTCAGCAGCACCAACTGTATTTTATTCACCCTGTGTCTACAGCACCTAGCACTGTTCCTGGCACAGAGTAAGCATTCAGCCGGGCGGAATGAGGAAACTCATAAAACACAGGGCCTGCATCTGGTTCCTGGCATTTGTAAGGCAGAACTCCATCCTGGTGTTCAAATTCCACCCTGAGTACAGTTATCTCGGCTCTTCTGATAAGGGCGGGGAGGACTGCTTCAATCCGGGGATTCCTGGATATCGGCAGGAACTTCGTGTGCCACTCCGGGTGTATCCTTCTCGGGGCAAGTCTGCTAATGGCCTGTGTCATTTTGAAGGAGAAGTCGTCCGCCACGGCAGGATGTGATATGTACTCAGCACAGCTGGTGTTTGTCAGCCACAGGCCTCCTGGTCTCACTCAACTTCAACCCTCCCCTCTCCCCTCTTCCCCACTCCGTGCTCAAGAATGTGAGGCCTGGCTCCTCTGGGCTCCAAAAATGCCTCAGGCTGGGTCCTGTGAAATCTTAACCTTTCCTCCCACCTCTATTCCCTCAGCATCACCACCTTCATCGTAAAATAATTTATGCAAGTAGAAAGGGGAAAAATCCGGTGCAGAAATACCAAATGTAGAACAACATCACGAAAGCTCTGTAATGCCCTGAACGCTGTGCTGAGGCCATTTGGAAGATACATTAGCTAGATAAGTATTAACAGAAGGGCCAATCACAGAAACGTTACCCAAAACCACCACCTTTTATTAAGCCTCCAGGAGAACTTAAAACCAGTCTATTACTCTGACATCTGGGACGGGTCTAGCTGGTATTTTTCCCCAGCCAAAGCAACAAAAGGGACACCGATTAAACATAGCTACAAGTGAGGGTCATCACCTTCATGTCAGAACCTGGGGTGCAGGGGAGCTTGACTGCCAGCTGATACTCAGTCGAGCCTTGTGTCAGGCATCTTCTAGAGATCCAGAAGGGAGAGGAGACTGTTTAACATCACCTTTGCTCATATCTTGTCTTTATTCAGCAGCCAGGACACTCAAGAGATAGCAAGACTTGAATTCTAACCCCGCTCCTAATTTGCTGAGTGACCTTAGCTGGTCACTGAAACTCTTTGGATCTTAGGCTTTTCATCTACAAAAAGGGAAGTGTGCTCGGATCCCTGAAAAGTCTTTCGGGAAAGATGGTCCAGATCACCAAGTGAGGGCTTCAGGGAGGCAGACTGCCAGGCCCATGGCTCTCCTGGCTCCTAGCTGGGTGGTTTGGGGGAATGAGGGCTCAGTTATTTTCATCTGTAAGATGGGGTTCATAGAACGAACCTCCTGAGTTGTCTGTAGATCAAATAAGACTTTTACGGAAAGGATACAAAACAGTCCCCAGAGCACAAAAGAAGCTCAAAAAATATTAGCAGCTATTATTATTATTTTTAGCATTTACTTTGTTGGCCATGCCAAGTGGCTTGCAGGGATCTTAGTTCCCCAACCAGGGATTAAACCAGCGCCCCTGCACAGAGTCCCAACCACTGGACCACCAGGAAATCGCATAGTAGTTACTGTTATTCTCACTTAGCTTTTGTGGGAGGGAGCCTCTAAAATGGACCCCAGTGACCCTCGCCTCCTGGCGTCCACACCCCTTATGTAATGCTAGCCCCTTGAGTATGGGCTGGATTTTTCTTAATGGAGAAAAGACAGCAGAAGCAAAGGGATGTCACACCTGAGACAAGGCTATAAAAGACTACATTTTCCATCTTCACGTCTTTTCTTGCTCTCACCACGCCCTCTGAAGCGCCTCTCTGTGGCGAAGCCCGTGCAGCAAGACGTTGAGGGCAGCCTTGAGCCCAGGGCCAGTGAAGAGGCTGAGCCCTCCCATCCTACAACCCCCAAGGAAATGGACCTTCCCAACAGCCACTGGAGTATTTCCGCAAGAGGGGCCTCCCTCAGTCAAGCCTTCAGATGATGGAGACCCTGGCCTCCGGTGAGGAGCCCAGAGCAGAGGACACGGTGAAGCCTTGTCTGGATTCCAGATCCACAGAAGCTGTGGAGCAGCCTAGTTTATTGTTTTAAGCCACTCAATTTGGGAAATTTTTTATGACACAGCAGTGGGTACCTAAATGCAAGCTCCTCACAGCTCTGACACAAAGGCTCTCTGAAGCAAGTCCAAAACTGAGCTTATTTCTAAGACATCTGTGGACACCCAAAGAGAACTGTGGCCTATCAGTAAGGAAGAGCCCACAGAGCTCCTACTACATGCCAAGGCAAGGCGCCTGAAAGGCAAGGATATGTCTTCACCCTTATATCTGCAAGGCAGAAATACTATGTAACTCTCCAGCATTTACTGTATCTATATGGTGGAAAACTACATGATTGTACCTATTTTATCTATATGGCAGAAATGCTATATAACGCTACAACATCTGTTGATTCTGTACAGTAGACAGACTGTCTAACTCTGCTTCCACATTGGTAACCTGAAATCAGCTATGGTGAGAGGATGACACCGTTGCCTTCTCCGACAGAAATCAGCAAATGCTACAAATCAAGACATTGCTGGTGGGGCAGGAGGTATTGTTTGTTTGACTGCTGGTTTGTTTGACTGCTGGTTTGTTTGTTTGTTTGTTTGTTTTGAAAGCAATGTCAAACATTTACCAGCACATCACTGAAGTCAATCCTTTGAGGTTATCATTCTAAGAATTCCAAGGGAACTGAAAATAATCTTTCCAACTTGATGAAGACAGGAAGCTTGGGACATGGGCTGCAGGCAGCGACGTCTCTCCAAGTTCCTTCTATCTCTATATTCCACAGTGCTATAGAAATTTCAGTACTTGGATGCCACTGAGAACTCTGTCTTCGGAGTAACATAGATCTGGGTTCAAATTCTGCTCTGACTCTCCCTAGCTGATGGCTGGGTCTGGGGCGTCTCTTAGACCTCAGATTCCGGTCACATTTCAGATGACTTGAGAACAACGAGGCATGTTTCAAATGCAGCAGGCCAGAGAGAACTTTGAGGCTGGTTTTTAAATTTTTTATTTTGGTTTCATTTTTTAACACTGAGGAAGCACCGTGACAGTTGCAGGAATGACTCTGTACAAAACGGGAGTTGGGGGCACACGGGGCAGTGGGGTGAGGAATCTTTCAAAGTTGAAGACCTGCTGGTCCTTGTTAAAAAGAACAGAACAGCATTCTCCCTTCCCCCAGGGCCCTGTGGGTTTGACCCTCCTCCTCCAGAACCCCCGGTTTTATTTTATAATCTAACTCGGCTGCAAACTCTCTAGCTATGAGGCTGACTTTTTACAGCCACGACTGGGGAATGACTTCATCTCGATGAATTTATGGGTCACAGCAGAGGATGGAGCAGAAGTATGTGAAGGGGGAAATCACAGCCAAACCTTTCCCCCGACCCCATCATGATGGTTTTTCCAGCTGTGGCCTTACAAAGCCCGATCATGCCCTGTTCCAGTACGAGCAGTAGTGCTGGGCAGGAACCTCTGCCACCTCCTGGCATGTTCCATGGAATCTCAGCAGGAGAACAAGGTGCATGCTGACTGAACTTGTTGAAAAACTAGAGAGGTGGAGCACGGGCCCTCTGAGGCCGCTTTTTACTCTGAAGGACGGAACCCAACTGAGGTGAGGGTGATGGTTTTGAAAATGGATGGTGCTTGAGACGTGACTTGCCAGCACCGTCTGCCCTTAGCCAGAGCCCTCCATCCGGGTCATCCAGCCTCATGGCTTCAGAGGTAACAACTGTGTCCTCTGGAAGCAATGCCGATGCGTGGGCTTGGCCACACTGCAGGTGTCAGGCTACTTTCTGAGCTGTTTCCAGCCATCTCACTAGAACTGGGCTCCCAGAACAGCCCCTACAGTCTGGCTTTTGTGCCTTCCCATCTAGGAAGCTAGCTCCTGCATCAGGAGCCCCCTCCCCTCCTCCCGACCTCCTCGTCAGGAGCAAGCTTCACGTCTACTTCTCCGCAGTTCCCTCCTCCCCTCTGCCTCCAGTGCCTGGCACAGAGCTGGCGCTCAGAGAGCCTCATCACACGAATCAGCAAATCCACAGCCAATCCTGAAATCTGACACAGCTGACGGGAGTCCCAGGCAGAGCTGAGAGCAGGGGGAGGTGAACAAGGTGCCTGCCAAGGGCACACAAAATTTAGGAGTCTCTCATCTTTGGGGATGAATGCAGTATCTGAGAATAAGTGCCTGATTAAATTTTGAGCCTCTCCCACCTCCCTCTAGTCCCGGGCCTGTTGTCTAAGACAAAGCTCGAAATTTCTACCCTCTAGTCCATGAACTTGGAGTCACCCCAAAGAGCTGCAGGACAGTGAGAGAGTCTGTGCTCAGGAAGACCAAGCTCAAAACTCTGCTGGAACTCTGGGGTTTGGACAGAATGATAACCCTTCTGAGCTTGGCTCTCTCTCTGTTCAATGGCATATAAACCTATCTTCCCTTCCCAGGGAGAGCAAGTGAGTGAACACGCCCTGTGTGAGAGGGGGACTTAGAAAGGTTTTACTGTGGGATATGACCTTTGACAGGAGCCAGGAGCTGTGACCGGCCGGTGGGCCAAATGTTAGGAAGCCAGAGTCTTCATCCTCCATGGTGTCCACAAGAAGGGCAGGTGCCATCTCACCCTATGTAATGGGGGCATCAAGATATGTACGTAGCCGGCAGAGAGGGAGAGGGTGGGGTCCTGCTGGAAAGGGGGTGAATTGTCATAAGAAGTCTTGATTAAAGCCATTCCCCTGCCGGAATGACTGCTGAGCGGGAGGTTGAACTTTTAGGGGGAGGTTTTCAGATGGACAAGGAGAAACAGAGTCACAGGTAGGGACCAACACAGGCAGAAGTGTGTGGACATGAAAGTTTTGTGTCGACCTGGAGGAACAGTGAGGAGGTAGGCTTCACTGAAAGGTGGGCTGTTTAGGGGAGGAGGTGAAGATAGATGAAGGAGGAGCTGATTGATGAATTAGATAAAGGACTGTGCGACTTCCTCCTTTAAAGTTTACACTCGCAGTGGCTGTGTAGACATGTGGGTATCTGAGCACACTGTGGGGAAGTTTCTTGGGGCAGTAAAGAGGGTCTGACTGTGTGAAGAACTGTGTGGGGTGCCATGTGGAAAGGCAGCGGTGGGCTGCACGGCGAGTCCTGGGGGTTCTTCTGCCGGTGTGGCTTGGATGAAAACTTGCTCAATGGGACCAAGAGTCCAAAGTCCTCAGGCTCATGCTCAAGGGGATTAGGGTAAGAATTTCCCCAGGTCTGAGATCTCCAGAGGCCTGGGCCAGCTGCAAGGCAGAGCCTGAGGGTTCTCGGGGTGGGACTGAGTCACAACTAATTCAAGTTCAGCTCTCCATTCCCCACTGCAGGTCAGTGCCTTTGGGGGCTCAATGAGTCTCGAAGGTCAGGCTCTGGTTACTTTGCTACATTCCCCGACATCCTTCACGCACTTCCTATCAGCCTGACATCTACTCGTCAGCAGCGCCCACAGAGAACCTCACCCCTGCAGACAGCCCCTCTGCTTAGGCTGGAAACCGCTTCCAGTTCCCCTGCCTGCTCACCCTGGGAACCTGCTTCTCCCTCTCAAAACACCTCGCCCGCCTTTCCCCCATCCCTTCAGAATAATCATTTTAAGAAAACCACCTGCTTTCTTTTAGTCCCGTTGAGATCTGAGCGCTCCTTGCCCCTGGCGGATTTGATGAGTCTTCCTCCCTCCCGCCTACCATCAGGGAAATTGGAATCATACTCTAACCTGTAACGAGATTAATGTTCTAAAGACAAGCGTGTATCTCAGAGTGGGACTGGGGCTGCTGGTCTTTGATAATCTATTCAACTCATTTGGTTCCATCGCTAATAGTCAGCCGTGGATTCTGTGATGACTACAATATACATTAATCAAAGGCATGTTATGCACAGAGTTGAAAATAACACTTCCCTTTCTTCTCTGTTGCAGAAAAAAAAATATATATGAAAATAATAAAATAAAAAATGTCCCTCGATTCAACAACTAGAAAAAAAGGTATTTAGATCTGTAGAAAGCAAGCAATGGGCCTCTTTCTGAGAGCCCCTTCTGGACACAATGAGAAATTATCATAAAGATGCCTTGGTGGTCAGATAAGAACAAGGCTGGGGATCAGGGTGACCTGGGTTTGGAAGACAGTGTCCATAACATACATCAGATTCTCAGAAGAGATTCTGATGCCACCCTCAAACTGTCAGAAATTCCTGGATCAACCATCTCCAAGGTTCTTCCCAGCATTAACAAGGTCTGATCTTACATTTAACCAGCCCTAGAAGATCTCCACTCACATATCCAAAAAGGTCAATTGGACATTTGGCCCGTTAGTCATCAAATGAAAGATACCAAGCACTGATTCTGTCCATCCCCCTCTCAGGCCTGGAGCCATTCACAATGACAGGCAAGCATGTGTTTAAGAGGGAAGGAAGGAGTCAGGTCATAAGGGAAGATGCCTTTTAAGATTTGGGCTCGGAGGACTTGAGTTGGGTACCAGCTTGGCTGCTGACACACAGAATCCCATCACCTTTCTGAGGATCAGTGTTGTCATCTCAATAATGGGAATAAGAGTATTTACTCATCAAGGTGATGGCAGCAACGGGTGTAAAGTACTCCATAGAGAAGAACATGCCACATAAACATAAGGTGTTGCTCCACCCGGAGGCAAGCAATGTGGGCACCAGGTTTCAGCACGGCATCTGGAGTCAGAGGGCAGAGCTTTGGCTGTGAACTCTGTCCCTTGTTGGCACTTTGACCTTGAGCCAGTTATTTCACTCACTTTTTTTCATATTTAGATTGAGATAATAATAGTACCTACCTCTTAAGTTTATGAGGGCCATTAAATCAGTGAAATATCCAAGCCACTTAGATGATGAGAAGGCAATGGCACCCCACTCCAGTACTCTTGCCTGGAGAATCCCATGGACGGAGGAGCCTGGAAGGCTGCAGTCCACGGGGTCGTGAAGAGCTCGGACACGACTGAGCAACTTCACTTTCACTTTTCACTTTCATACATTGGAGAAGGAAATGCAACCCACTCCAGTGTTCTTGCCTGGAGAATCTCAGGGATGGAGGAGTCTGGTGGGCTGCTGTCTATGGGGTCACACAGAGTCGGACATGACTGACGCGACTTAGCAGACATAGCAAGCTCTATATGTCTGGAGCCTCCCAGGTGGCGTGGGTGGTAAAGAACCCGCCTGCCGATGCAGGAGATGTAAGAGATGTGGGTTCAGTCCTTGGGTCAGGAAGATGCCCTGGAGCGGGGCATGGCAACCCACTCCAGTATTCTTGCCTGGAGAATCCCATGGACAGAGGAGCCTGGCAGGCTACGGTTCATAAGGTTGCAAAGAGTCAGACATGATTGAATTGACTTATCACCCATGTATATGTGTCTGCTATCATCACTGCTTAAAATCTGCAGTAGAATAATAATAAAAAAAAAATTAACACACACGTACACCTGGGGGTCATAAAGCCATTTTGTTACAGCAGAAACCACATCTGCCTGGCTCAGTCTCTATCCCCCGTGCTTTGCCTGATGTTAGAATACAGGTGCTGAATAAAAACCAAGGGATACATGAACATCACATGTGACTCAGACCTTCCTGGCAGCCAGGGCAAGGAGGGAAACATCCTGAGTCATATAATTCCCACTTACTGAGAAGAGGAAAGACCCACATCTCAGCTTCAGTGAATATTAACTCTTTCCTAGTACTGATTTTTAAAGAGGATGTATTGAATAGGTCTTGGGTTAAGGACTGCCAAGCACTCAAGACTTCCATCACAGTTAACCAAAAGATACAGAAATGTCCTTTATCTGACCTTGAATGGCAGCTGAACCACAATATTAAAGTATATCTTGGAGCAAGACCTAAATAAGTAAGGTTGGGAGAGGCAGCTTCTTTGGCAGTCTTCTTCACACAAGAGTCAAAATTAAGCATTCTTAGAGTCTTATATCTCTTAAAGAATATCATTTAAAAAAAAACAAAAACAAACACAACAATTAAGGCTCTCTTCCTAGCAAAAGTACCTGTACCCAGCTGTGGGCTGGTTCACAGATCTCCTAGAGCTCTCTATTAACCCTCTAGGCATCTCTGAAGTCTAGACAAGAATCACTTAGAAGAGTGGGTGGCGATTCTGCCCTGGAGATACCATGTGTGAAAACGGCCTTTCAGCTGCACAGCAATTAGAAGTGCAGGCTATTGTTATCCATTGTTTCAGCTGGGCTCAGAGCCAGGAGTTGGCTCCTGGCTGATCTCCTTGGCAAGAGGCTAGAGTGTGGATAGCTTCTATTGTTGATTGAAGGACAGTCCAAATAGTTAGGTCTAAATAGGGAAGTAGTTTAGACGCCTTCTTTCTACCACTTCTCAGGGAGTCAGGTCAGGCACGTGATGCACCTGAGTTCTCAAGGAGCAGCGGTGGGCGGGTTTCACCAGCTATTGGCACCAGGAAGCAAGGCAAAGCCTCTTTCGGAGCAAGACTATACATCATGGTTACGGGCCTCGGCCCCAAGAGCCGTGCCTAGGGTCACCAGGGCCTTTCTAGCAGCAGTGACTTCTTTTTTCTTTTTTTTAAATTTGTTTGGATGATAGTTGATTTATAATGTTATGTTACTTTCTGCTGTGCAACAAAATGAATCAGTTATACACACCTATATATCCACTCTTTTTAGCTTCTTTCCCCATACAGGTCGCTACACTGTCGAGTAGAGCTCCCTGTGTGATGCAGTAGGTCCTTATTAGTTATCTATTTTATATATAGTAGTGGGTATATGTAATTCTCAATCTTCCAGCTTTTCCTCCCCCCCTTTCCCCCACTGGTAACCGTGAGGTTGTTTTATACATCTGTGATTCTATTTCTGTTTTGTAAATAAGTTCATTTGTACCATCTTTTTACTTTCTGCATATAAGTGATACCATGTAATATCTGTCCTTCTCTGTCCGACTGACTTCAAGCAGTATGACCATCTCCATGACCATCCATGTTGCTGCAAATGGCGTTATTGTGTTCTTTCATATCGCTGAGTTATATTCCACTGTATGTGGTACACACATTGTTGTTGTTCAGTTGCTAAGTCATGTCCAACTCTCTCAACTCCATGGACTGTAGTCCACCAGGCTTCTCTGTCCTTGGAATTCTTCAGGCAAGAATACTGGACTGGGTTTCCATTCCTTTCTCCAGGGAACCTTCCCAACCCAGTGATGGAATCCAAGTCTCCTGCATTGCAGGTGGATTCTTTACTGTCTGAGCCACCAGGGAAGCCCATATATATGTATGTGTACACACACACACATATACACACTGTGTATACACACACACATATACACACTGTATACACACACACATATACACACTGTGTATATACACACATACACACTTTATATATACACACACATATACACACTGTGTATACACACACACATATACACACTGTGTATACACACACATATATACACACTGTGCATACACACTGTGCATACACACACACACATATACACACTGTATGTGTGTGTATATGCATATACAGTGTGTGTATGTGTATATGTATATATACTTACACCGTGGAATATTACTCAGCAGTGACTCCTGATATCCTTACCAGAGAAAGGGATGAAGCTGCCTCCAGGTCCCTGGGTGGATTTTCCTGATGAGAAAACTGCTCCTTCTCATGTGGATGTAGGGCTTTGAGCAACCAAAAGTGAAGAGCAGCCTGGAGGTGCTGTACATTTCCTGCCACTCTTTCCGACCAACATGATACAGTACCAGAAAACTGCTTTGGATCCTTTGTAGAACACTAAGGATATTGGCTCCCAAAACAAAGTGCCCACATGCAGGGGCAGAATGCCCTTCTGGCCTCCCTACTGCCCTCCTCCCCAACATGGACACACATCCACCCCTCCTGGGCTCCAACTTTGCACTCACCCACCCTGCCACTCTGTGCTCTGAATGTGATGCTGCTTCCACCACGTGCCCTCCCCTTTCTTGGACAGATGGTGTCATTCTCACTCTTTGCAACCCCCTCCCCTTGGATCTAAGGGGGTATCCCGGCACACAGTCCCACTGAACATCCTGCACTGCTGACCAAGGAGGGCCATGCTGTTCTGTTAGAGTTGGTTCTTCATCTGGGACACAGGGACACAGGACGGCCCCGTGAGGAGTTCTCCTAAGGATGGTACTCATCAGCACAGGCTAGTGCTCAGGGCCATGTCCTGCACAGACTCCAGCAGCAGCGTTCATTATGACCTCTGCTGATGCAGAGTCTCGCAGTGCTTTCCCATCCTTTAACTTTATTCATTGTCATCTCAGTTTGTGAGAATGACATCTGTGTGATACTGAAGCGGAGTTATCTAAAGGGAAGCAACTTGTCCAAGGCCACAGGGCGAAGCAGCAGTAGGACCAAAGCCCTCAGCCTGCTGCTCACACGGCCCCCATGTGCTCTGTTGCCCTAGAGCACTGGAGTCCTGGACCCTGAACCCAGGACCCTGAAGAAGGACTATAAAAGGAGAAGCAGGTTCCCAAGGGGGATAGTTTGCATTTCCCAACTGCCTGCATATCACCAGAGGGAGATTTCGTGACAGCCTCGTTAACACCCTTTCTCCTCACAAACAGCATTGCTGCAGCAAATCTCAAATGTATATACAACGATCAGCCCTACCAGGGAGGTGTGATTGGGCCAAGCACCCAGTGACAGTTTTATGACATGACTCCCCTCCCAAGAGACATCCCCTTTCACTATGAGCGGCTGAAGACAGCGGAGCCCACTGAAGGAACCTGGGACTATCCTCCAGAGAAGAGAAACCATGGAGCAGGCTGGGATGCACTTGTCTCACAGAATGAATGGGCCAGCGGATGGAGGACTACTCAGACTTCTGTGCCTATTAAAAACCCCAACCTCAATTTGGAAAAGCCAGAACAAACTTGTATGGCCACCTACAGAGGTCTCTGCTCTGCCGAGAGGCTGTTGGTTTCTTTACAAACCTGAGCAGATTGATTTTGGCATCAGCGTCTGGAGGAATAGGAACTCAGCTTTGGGTTGGAGGGTCAATGTTTATCTATCAACCTATATTGGGTTCAGCGTGAAATTTTTTATTACATACCACCTTGGCTGATATTTAACAAGGCATGTGTTGGATCTGGGAACCAAGTTAAACCACTTCTAATGTTTTGGCCCAGACCCGTACTTAAAGAACTCTGATGGGCTAGGGCTAAACATTGCATTACAGTCCCTTATATATGTTAGATTTCAAGCCTACAAGCCATTTTCCTATCTATGCTCTCTTTTGATTCTGAAGGCAACCCTGTGTGTTAATCAGAGCATGGGTTTTAATACCACCAGGTTGAGAAAACAGTGGTGCAGAAAGAGAAGTGACGTGTTGAAAGTCACATAGTAACTGGAGGAAATAATGGAAATTGTACAGGCAGGACTTCTTCTGCAAATTGTCCTGCTACTGGAAGTCTATCCAGTGACAAATGACACTGAGAGTCAAGCTGCAGCAGGACAGTTCCAGGGGATGTGTGGAGGGATGAGGGTGAGCGTGTCCAGCCTGGCCCTGCCTTCCAGGTCCTGGAAGTGCTGAGGACCACGGGAGATGAGCACCCTCACATCTCCTAGCGCCAGCGAGTGGCCCAGTGCCGTCTTGCCTCACTTAGACTCCCTGCCCCACCTAGAGCCTGGGTCGGGCTTGGTGGGGGGGGCGGGCGCTGACTGATGCTGTCCCCTTGGGAGGTCTATCTGTTACAGAAAGGTTTGCAGACCTCTTGCATAAGTCAGAGTCTGCCAACTGTCTAATATCACCCCAGTTATCCTTCATACACAAGTACAGTGTGCTGCCTAGTGTTTCAAGCATTACCTGTGTATTCCTTGTGGAGCTGCACAATTACCTCGGGAAGGCAGCAGTGGAGGGATTCTAATTCCCACTGGGGCAAGTCACAGATAGTCAGGGTATAAATAGCCAAATAGCCAGGTCTTCCCTGGAATCCCCTGCTGGTCACACTTGGATTTGGCCAGTTGCCTTCCTGCCCACCCCCCTTTATCCAGCAAGCATTTACTTTCGAAAATAACTACCTGTGACCACCAGGAAAGAAGACAGAAGCTGGTAATGAGGCTTCCTGCTTTCAGATGTGATATGTGCCTTATCCTACCATCCTTGCTCCCACTCCCCTTCCTAGGGGCTCTGGCAGCCTACATATGTAGGATACAGGAGGGCCAGCAGCTGGGGGAGGTCTCCTTTATGTGGCAAGCCTTCCCCACTCCACTAGCCACCTCCCGTGCTTCTCTTCTCTAACAACTTGGCTAGACTATGCTGCTTAGACCAGAGGGCCAGCACGAGGCATCCTACCTCCTTCCTCCCGAGCCAAAGATGGATACATCTGCAGCTCATCATCCCGTCTGACCTCCTGGTATCCAGCCATGGGCTGGAAAGCAAGAACAGAAAACAAGGCGAGGTACTGGGACTGCTCTGTGCTGACCCTGTGTCAGTGAGCAAAGTAGCTTACTTTGTGGGGCAAGAGAGGAAAAGATGGCATTCCCCACAAGGCGCAAACTGCTAATACACATGACCCTGCCCGTTAGGAAACACAGCCCAGTGACAGTCACGAACTGTAGCCAATGGTCAGAACAACCTTCCCATCCATCATCGTTCCACCTCCCTCACCACCCGTGGGTCTCTTGAAGGAGAAAGTGAATGCAGAAGTCCCCCTCTCCAACAGCTGAGACACCAGAGCACATACAATTAAACATGGACGGAACCTACCAGTCATCTAGAGAACCTAAGGCCTCCTGGGGCAGGAGCCAGTATCATTAGCCGAGTCCAAAGGAATATGGAGCACAAAGGTTAGAAAGTTCTGGTCAATTGTTCCTGGCAGGTACAGCCTATTGACTTGTCCTTCTTGTTTATCACATCTGGGTTTGGAGAAATAACAGCCAGATGTCCAGAAAGAAGTTTTCCTCATTCTTTATAAAGTAAAACTATATATTATGGTCAGAGGTGAGTTTGTGTGTGTTTAAAAGCTTGTGCTGTTGGTTCCATAAATGTGGAAAAGATGTTATGTCCTATACGATTACACTCAGGGCCATTAACAAAATCCAAAGCAGTCAAGGGTGGAAGAGGACTTGCACTCCCCACCTAGCACTTTGCTTTTCCTCCTTTCTCTTTTCTTCTCCCCCTGCCTTTCTCATCTTGTTCCCCATATTGTCTCTGCCTGTCTTCCCAAGTTGCATTACACGAAATCTTTCAACAAAGATTACTTGAGTTTTCATCTCAGCTCAGCCAACAAGCAGCTGGGTGACCCTGGCCAAGTACTGGCCACCATCAGATTCTCCTTCATTTCCAAAGTAAAAAGCAAAACATTGTCTGTTCACAGCACTGGCTTTCCAGCTCATTCCAAGGACACCATATTCCAAAGGTCTACTCATCAGTGGGAGATTCCATACATTGTTTCAGTGGTTCCACAAGCATTTATCAAGCACTTATTTGCAGCGGGCTTTATTCTAAGATGAAGGGGACATCATCCAAGAATCATGGTCATGAGAAAAGTTACTTGTTTCTTTTTCCAGAAATAGTCTCTCTGGGAATGTCATTCTTCTGCCTAAGATCCTGAAGTGGCTTCCCACTGCCCAAGGACTAGAGATGGAGACAGGAACCAGTTCCAGAAGCCACCTGCTTCCTCCTTCACGTCTGCCTTGAGCCAGGTTTTTGCTCCCCAGGTGTCCCTTGAGGACCTCTTCTGGGCACCATGCTTCTCTGTGCCTGTGCTTTGGGCTCTTTGTGCTGGCCACTCCTTTGCTGTCAGCTTATATATCAGGCCTTCTCCTTTACTTGGAGAGCAGCTGACTCCAGAGTTTACACACCAGTGGGAGAGGAGCTGCGTCTGTCCTGCCTGCCTCCATGTCCCCATCACGCCTGGCACATCCCTGCTGGTCTTCATGCAGCCTTTCATGGAATGACACCTGGTGGTTGGTCTGTTATTGCTGTGTAGTTGGTAAGTCATGTCCAACTCTTTGCAGCCCCATGGACTGCAGCTGCCAAGCTCCTCTGTCTAGGGGATTCTCCAGGCAAGAATACTGGAGGGGGATGTCACTTTCTCCTCCAGGGGATCTTTCCTGTACTACAGATGATTGAGCCCATGTCATCTGCATTGCAGGTAGATTCTTTACCACTGAGCCACCAGGGAAGGTGGTTGATCTAGAGGTCGCTTATTTTCTCCTTTGGGTCTGCTTCACTTGGGGGAGAGAGTTTCAAGCACAGGGCCCTAGAGCAGGAAGGGCCATGTGATCCCCAGCCTAGGGGAAAGAGTCATCCCCATGGCTTAGAGAAGGGCCCACACCACCGCCCGAGCACAATCCTTGAACTCGGGCTGAACCCTGCTCGGGAGCATCATCCTGGGAAAAGAAACTGCATTTGCATCGATTCTCTGCACAGCCATTCTCTTTAGGGCTATACATTGTTCCTTCTTGACACGGGGCCTGGGGAGCCGTGGAGCCCCCTTACTCTCTATGTAAATACCAGCTCCTTGAAAGATATTTATTGGCCTGCAGAAAAGATGCGGGGGAATTTTGCTCTCTAGGTGAGTGATAAAAAGAGCAGCAAGCGGATATGTTCACCAGCTTATTTACCACAAATCTCTTATTTATGGCCTCATAACCTCCTGATGGCCTGGTACTCTCCCCCCACACCTGGTTTTCTTCCCAGATGGAGAAAGTGCTGAGCTGAGGACTATTTGTCCGTGGCTCCTCTCTGCTTCTAGTTTCAACAGCTGGAGCCAGACCAATTGATCTCCCCGTGACTGCATGGTTGATGAGGTCTGCAGGACGGAGCCTGTGCTGTGAAGCGTGTTGCGTTTGTGATGGCCACGAACTCAGTGACTGGGGTCCAGCCCACAGTTCTTCTCAACAAGCACTCACTGAACACCTACTGTGCCCAGCTCAGAGCATGATGCCAGGGATGGGAAGGAAAATGGCCTCGGTTTCCTTCCCTTGGGGCCCTGTCTCCAGTCTTCTCCCAGCCAGGCACTGCGCTGGCCGCTCCACATGAGTTATACTCAATCGATCCTCTGAGCAACCTGCAGGGAAGCAACGTGTCTCCAACCCAAACATCTCAGCCTCCGGAGGCCAGTCTTACTCCATCCCTCAGAATGACAACATCACCAAGACCCCTAACAGGGTGTCCTCCCACCTAGGCAGCCCAGGCTTTGGAGATGGTGCCTCTTCCCAACGGGTCTTCTCATTTCTGGGCTCCGCACCTGCCCTGCCTCTGCCCTGATCCAGCTCCCACCATGGCAGGCTGGCATTGCTGCCACACAAGCCCCCTGGCTTGGATGCTCAGCTCCTGGCTGACCCTTCCTTTTGGGTCCCGAGGTGGTCTTTTCAAAGCACTGACCAGGTCACTCCCCTGCTAAAATCCTTAGATGAACCCTTGTAACCCACAGGACAATGTCCAAGCTCTTGAGGTGAATCCAAGCAAACTTCTGACGAGCAGACCCACCTCTGACAAGGGCTCTCACCGGTTCTTCAGCTCCAGGCCTTCTGGATCATTTGGGTTCTCTGACCCTGCCTCATCTCTTCTCACCTCTGTGCCTGTGCTGTGTTAGGCCTTCATCCTGAATGCCTCTCTTCTCTCCTCCTCCCTAGCTAGCCACCTTCTACTCAGACTTCAGGACTCATTTCCAAGCCACCTCCTTTGAAAGCCTTCTCAGATCACCTTCCTGCAGATGGTCACATGCCTGTGTTAGTTTCCTGGGGCTGCTGTAACAATTGCCAGAACAATTGCCAGGTGGCTTAACACAACAGAAATGTCCTCTTTCACACGCCAGGAAGCCAGAAGCTCAGTATCAAAGTATGGACAGGATTGGATCTGCTGGAGGCTCTGAAGAAGCCTCTGTCCCTTGCCTCTCTTCTAGTCTCTTCTAGTGGCTGCCAGCAATCCATGGCATCCCTCGACTTGTAGGCTCACCACTCCAATCTCTGCCTCTGTCATCACATGGCCTTTTTCTCTGTGCCTGTGTCTTTCCTTCATGACATGTGTCATGAGATTTAGGCATACCCAGATAATCCAGGGTGCTCCCATCTCAAGGCTTCTAAGTTAATTACATTTGCAAACACCCTCTTTCCAAATAAGATCACATTCATAGTACAGGGGTTAGGATCTGGTCATGTCTTTTGGGGGCCACTAATCAACCCACTGGGCTTCCCTAGTGGTTCAGTGATAAAGAATCTGCCTGCCAATGCAGAAAACACAGGTTTGATCCCTGGGTCAGGAAGATACCCTGGAGAAGGAAATGGCAACCAACTCCAGTAATCTTGCCTGAGAAATCCCATGGACAGAGGAGCCTGGCGGACTACAGTCCACAGGGTCTCACAGAGTCAGACATGACTCAGCAGCTGAGCAAGGGCACGTTCAACTCATTGTAGGTCCCTTCCTCTGCATTCCCCTCATACCTGAGCAAGACTCCTACCAGGCTTTCACCTCACTTGGGTACGTGTTTGTGGCTTAGTTCCCAGGCAGCTGTGAGCTGTCCTGTGGGCAGAGACCTTCCTTTCTGCATCTCCAGCACCTGGCTCCTGGCTTGACCCAAGGACACACATAAACAACGAATGGATGAATTGGGTATTGTCTCCCCATTGTACTGATGAGAGGAACAGAGCCTTATGGAAAGGAATAATATGGGCCTAAGGCCATGGAATGAATGACGGCAGAGCTGGAAATATGCTACCAGGACCTTGGTCTGGAACTCTTTCCTTGGCACCAACTACTCTGCCCCAGCTGGGAGCAGAGCCACCCTTAGAAAATATCTTGTCCCCATTGCTTAGGGAATGAAAAAGATCTCCATCTCCGCCTCCTGTCAAAAGGCTTCCTCCCATGTCCCTGCCTCTTTGATCTCTTCCCTCCCCACTTCATGTGCCCATTCCTCCCAAATCAGAAACACATGCTCATTGGACCTTGACTGTTTGTGAAGGAAAGTGTTTTCCCAGTTGGTGGATTTCCCGAAGGTCTTTGGGTCCCCCAGATCCAGAGTCCAATGGGAATAGGTGCTATGGTTCAGGCTGTGCCTAGACTAGCAAGCTGGGAGGCCAGGATTGTGGAGGCCAGATTCTCCAATGGAAAAAGCTCCTGGAAGGATAGAAGGCCCTCACAGGAGCTGAATCTCCACTATGTGCCTCTAAATCCCAAAGAGAGGGACTTTCTTCACTGCACACGAGCTCTGCAAACAGCTAGGATGACTGCATTTCACAGAGGAGAAGCCTAGGGAGCAGAAATGCAGGCAAGGACAAGACAGAAGCAGGTTAGCACCCTAGGTGGTCCCACTCAGACAACCCCACCCTCTTCCCACCCCATGCCCACCCAGGAGCCCTTCTGATGGGAAGAAGCAGGTCTGTTCCAAAGGCTCTGGCTAGGTCACCAGCTCAGACATCACCCCCATAGCAAGAAAAGATCCCCCAATACACCCACGACATCTTTCCTTTCTGACCCATTATGACCCAGCAAAGTCCCCCACCTGCCCTGCAAACACAGGAAAATTTGCCCATGGGACAGTGAGTGCCGGTCCTTCCCCAGCCCGCTCCCTCCTCAGGGTTTTCTCTGGTTTGCTGGAAGCTCTCTTTCAGATTCCATGAAGCTCCTCCCTTGCTCTCTAGGAAGCAAGTGAGCTCCCTGGAGTCAGGTCAGTCGAGGAGCAGCAAAGACGCACCAGGAGCAACATGGCTCCATCTCTGACTGTCTGGGTGCCCCTGGGGAGACCACTCCACTTCTTTCAACAGTGTCCTTAACAGGGAACAACAGGAAAATAACACCTACTTCTCAAGAGTGTTATGACAAGTAAATGGAATAATGCATGTAAATGGACAGGTCCTACTGTGTGCCCGAGTTACAAGCCAGCTGACCCTGGAAGCACTCCGCACACTCTATCCCAGTCAATCCTCTAGCGCCCCTCTGATGAGGTGCTTTGCTAACACCCCATTTTACAGGTGATGAAACAGAGGCACAGAGAGGTCCAGGACTTGTCCGAGCATGTGCAGCCCTTAAATAGCAAGGCAGGAACCATAATGCTATCTTGCCTCCCTTCTCAATATACATTTCTTGCTTTCCTCTTAACCAGGTGCCTAGCACTGTCCTTTTGAGTGTAAACCATTTTTCAAGTTCACAGTCTGGGTCAACTACAGAGGATGCAAAAATGAATATGACATGGCTGCATATTCCCCTGTCAGAGAAGGGGAGAGGCACGAATGGATAATTACAATTCTGTGTAGGATATGTGGGGGGAAGGGCGGCATGAGAGGGTGAGCACAGGACAGGGAGCACTGTCTCTACATTAGTGGGTCGCATGCAGCAGTGGGAAGAGGTGCCTGAAGCTGCTAATCCTGATTTGAGAGAAGAACCAGGAGAGATGAGCTGAGTGATAGGCTTGGCAGACAAAGTTAGGATATTCCAGGCAGAGGGCCCTGAGTAAGCAAAGGAACTGAGCCATTAAACAGCCTGCTGAGTGCACAGAATGACAAGGAGCTAGGTATGCCCTGAATACTGAGTGCCAGGCAGAGACTGAGGATGGAGTGGATGGAGATGCAGGCGGGTGCTGGTGATGCAGGGGCTGTGGCACAGGTCTAAGGGTGTCAGCCGCGCTGCAGCAAAAAGGGATGAAAGAAAGGCTGAAGGTAGAGAGGGATGTGGTCCAAGTTGCATCTCCAAAGGATTATTCTGGCAGTTCTGTGTGGATCAGAGACCATCCTAGATCTGGGGGCCCTGATAGAGGAGGGTAATCTTGGTGCAGTGATGGAAATGGAGGAGTGAGCTTGGAAACTAGTGAGGAGGTGAAAGTCAGCAGGAACTGCTGGATTAAGGAAGGGAACCCAGGGAGGGAGGCGACTCTAGGATGGTGTCCAGCTTCCTTGCTGGGGGTCTTGGTAGAACATTTGTGAGCTGGGACCCAAGGAGAGATGCTGATCTGGACAATGAGGTAGTAAGTTTCAGACGCACTGACCCTGGAGGTCTGGAGCTGCCCAAGGTTGTAGATGTCTGGGGGCACTGGTTCTGGGGATAGGAGTTGGCTGTAGGTGTGAACTGTGGGTTCACTATCTTGTAGACAGAGGCTGTGGTCTTGGGTGTGTTGCTGAACAACAAGAGGAGCCAAAGGAAAGGGAAGACCCTGAGGAAGGCAAGCTTTTAAGAGGAAGTATGTAAAATAAAGAACCCAGGAAGAGGGCTAGACTGGAGGAGAGAAAGGAGGAGAGGATGGCAGCAGGCTGATTCTGCAGAGATCCTGCAAGGTCTGCAGAGATCCTGCAAGGTAAGGACTAGGACGTGTCCACTGGACTCGGCACCACAGAGTCCCCGGATTGAGGCCAAAAATGGATTTACTGGAGGTTGGGAGCAGGTGTCAGAGCAGGGAAGACAGCAGATACAGAAGGCAGGTAAGTAGAGAGCCACATTGCAAGTACTTTCTCACCATTGTGGGGAGGCTGAAAAGAGAATACCTGAAGAGGGCGTGAGGTCAAGGAGGGGCTGTTTTTCTCAGGATTGTTGATTGGCATGTGCATTGGGTTAACAGGAAGAAGCCCACATAAGAGACAGGTTGATTATATGTAGGACAGACAGATAATCAACAAGACAAAGTTTGGAAGAGATAGGAGAGGCCAGACTCCACAGTCAAAAAACAAAAATTGGTACCTCCTCTTCTCAGAGCCCCTCCCTGGAGATGCCTGCCTGGCCATACTTATCAAGCTGGAATGCCAGCTTCCCAGGTGGCATGAGTGGTAAAGAACCCCGCCTGCCAATACAGAAGACATAAGAGACTTGATCCCTGGGTAGGGAAGATCCCCTGGAGTAAGAAATGGCAACTCACGCTAGTAGTATTCTGGCCTGGGGATTCCCATGGACAGAGGAGCTTAAGAGGCTGTAGTTCATGAGGTGTCAAGGAGTCAGACATGACTGAGTGACTAACACTTAAACCCTATCACCACCTCTGTGCTTTAGTTTTTCCCAGTCACTGTTGCTCTACAGCATTTGCACTTACATTCATTTGATGATTGCTTTCCACCAGACATCAGATGCAGGAGGAACGGAACGCTGCCTCTCTTTTCCAAAGCTGTATCCTCAGCACACGGAACAGTGTATGGACATAGTAGGAGCTCAGCTAAGGTCTGCTGTTGGGTGGAAATGCGAAGAGATCCCACACACAGCTGACTCTGCATCAAGGAGAAATGGGTCTAAAGTTTGACAGGTGGAGAAAGTGTTAGGAGGGCAAGAGCAAGAAAGCACAGAGAAAGTGGTGAGCATGACCTGATGGGAAAGGCAGAAGGCCCAGTATCAGTCCATTCCTTCTTCCTTCCATATTTGAATAGCATGTACGATGGACCAAGAACTGCAGGTGCAAAGACGAGGGGCACAGACGCCCCCTCTATAAGGAACTTGCAGCCCAGTGAGGGGAGACCAACAGAGAGGGATGGTCGGTGGAGGTATGAATTAAATTCTATAGATCATGCATCTGATTGAAACAAATAGAGGCCAAATTTAAAAGGCCTTGAATGCTGCACCACAGACTTTGAATTTTATAAACAATGGGGAGCCACTGATGGTTTATAACCAGGAAAGCATTACAGTCATTCCTGTATTTCAGAACTCTCAGGAACAGAAAAGGGTTAAGAATAGGGGAAGAGTGGTCCAAGGAAACGTTCCTCAGTGGCGTGCTGCAACCTCTTTCTATCAGGACTGACAGAGCTGAGCATCTCTCACCAACTCCTCCTTCAGGGACATTACCATTGACACCCTGAAATGGCCACAATGGGAGGATTTACACCATGGAAACTGGTGAACAATACATGCAGAGGTTTCTTCCTTGGAGTCCCTATTTATCCATGCCTCCCAGGTGCTGGGGATAAAAGACGGATGCACTACAGAACACACAGGACTTGCTGACGAGCTAGGGTTCTCTGTGCAAATCCCTCCAGAACTTTACCACCTCTGGCTTTCATCTCAGCTCCCATCCTTTTTCTTCAGAAACAGACTACGTCGAGCCTTTCCAGCTTGGACCATCACCTCCGGTTGCTGTCCTCTGGATGGAACTGACGGAATCAAGGCAAACTAAGAGGTTGAAAGCCCGGAGGTGGGCTGTGTTCTGCTTTGTTTTCACAGCTTAGAGACCTCTGGAGCCTGAGGGATGAGCCACTGAGCAGTGAGGGAATATGTTTCATCTTTGTGTGTTTGTGGCCAAATTACCTGACCCAGAAGCAAGAGAACTGGAAGGGATAAAGCTGCCGCGTCAAATTGCCTCCCCCAGCCTCCCAGAGCTCTGGTCCTCCTGCATCCGAGACGGAGGGGGAACCCCGCGCCAGCTAAGCCACCGAGGGCTGCAGGCTGTGCTCCAGCTGGGAGGTGGGTCACCAGCAAAGGGCTCAGAGAGAGATTATCTCCCAGCTCTCTCCTCACAAGCCTACCCTGGGGGCACGACTGCTTTGTTTCTAGGTAGAACACGACTGTGTCTCTTCAGGGTGGCAGGAAGACGGAAGGGATTTACAGGGATTCCATAAAGCTAGTGACTTACGATGTCAGTTACAATCTGAGGGTGGAAACAGGCACAACGGTTGAATGATCAGAAGTTTGAGGAAGTGCTGACCACCGCCCACTGTGAGCGGGAGCTCCCACGCCAGGGTTCACAATGCCCAGACAAAAATTACCTGTTACTGCGTGTGCGGTGTGTCAGAACCTTGTCCAGGTGTCGACATCAAAAAAATAAAGCGCTTCCTGCTTTTACATATTTTCTCTGCTTTTACATATTTCACTCTCCCATCCATGCTGCAAGGGAAGCTAATTTCTACTTTGTATGCTCTAGAAATTAACAAATAGATGCATGAGCATCCATTATCCCATCTTCTTTGATGTCCCTCCTTACTTTTATTCTCTTTTGCTCACCTTTCCTCCCTTCTAATTTTTACCAATTTGTCTTCTTTGCTTGAAATCTCTCTTCTTGTCCTGGGTCTGCCTGTCTCCTCCGCCTCCCTGCCCCGATTCCATCTCCTTTCCTTCCTCTCCCTTTTTCTTTGTAGGTTTTGCACCCTTTTCTGACTCTTCTTTCTCCTCTTTTCTCTTTTTTCACTTCTCTCTCATTCAGCAGTCCTCCCAAGGTCAACAAGCAACTCTGTGGAGATTTTCACTCAAAAGAGCTCACTTGGCTTTAATTAGGATCCTTTCAGAAACACTGACCTCGGAGAAAACCATGCACTCAAGCTGCAGAGTGCTCCATCTTATCACCTCCCTCTTCCACGGCTTTAAGAGCAAAAAATCCAATAAAAGAGATTTAGAATCGACATCTGGAGGAGCACAGACATCCCACCTTCTCTTCCTCAGCTGTATTGAGGAGAAAACTGAGGCTTCGAGAGAGACCATGACACTCCAAGTCACATAGGCAGTTAGAGACAGAGTTAATGTCCAGCTCCCCAAGCACCACGCCCATCAGCTTCCCCCCTGGACCTGGCCGCAGAGGGACTCCAGAGAGCATTAAAGAGAACATTTCCCAGGACCGGAATCTGCTTAGCAACAAGTGCTGACATTTTTCCAGACATGCCCCAAGGCATCCTGGGAAGAAGCTACAAAGTTAAACAAAAACAAACGGTGAACTTGGTAATTGCACACACTCTTATTTTCTTAACAGACCGACTGGATCTTGTTAAAGAGAGGCTTCTGAACATAGACAGAAAGAACCTTGTCGTCACCCGTTAAATATGTCTAATTTCACACACTGTCATGTAGCTCTCCAGCCAGCTGGCTCTCTGCTAAAAAGGAGTAAAGGATTGCGTCTTGGCCCCTTTCTTAGCACGTAGGTATCTTTCCAGGGAATATGAGGGACCCTGCTGTAATTGTCTAGCACTGGTAATCTTGCATATTTGGCATCCTCGGCAGACTTTTAACTTCTCTGAAACAAAGACCTGGTTATTTCAGATACTGTCATCTGGCCAGTGCAGACCAGGCAGTTGACCTTACCTGAATCCTGAACCCATCTCCTATCCTCAGTTTCCTCCAACGTGACATGAGAATGAACTAGAGTCTCCAAGGGCCCTTCCAGTGTGAAGCTTTGTTGTTACCCAGATTCGCTCTACACTTGCCAAGACCTTAACTGCATAAAAATGTGGAACAGTCTGGTTTTTGTTACAGCCTTTGCTTACAGGACCCGTCTTCAAAATCAAGGACCTTCCTGATGCCTCTTAATAAGCCTATACCTTAAAGAAAAATGGAAATTAAAATACTGAACCTCTGGGTGCACTCTGTTCCTTGTAATGAAATGTGTGTGGAGGACATACATCTGGTTCAAGGACTTCATACAAAGTTATAATAACTTAACAGTAATAAGCTAATAGTCAAAAGGAATTAATAACAGCAATGTGGCCATTTAAGCAGTGAGATGGCCCCGTGTCGTGGAATTTTGAAGCTAAACCCTCTTGAGTTTCTATAAGCTAATAGCAATTAGCTCCTGAGTTAATGGCAGCTGCGGCCATAATGAGATTGGAATTGATCATTTAGAAGCGGGCTCCCAGAAGCTGGTCTTCTGAGGCATTTCAGTTGGAAAGCACTGCCTTGACCCCTTCTTCTCATACCTTTCATCATGACCCCATCTTCTCTAAGGCTTTCCGAACTCAGCACACTCCTTTCCCCATGTGGTACACAGTTCACTAGGGCTCCCAGAAGCGAAGCATCAAGGTGGGTTGAGCAGCCTACAGACCAAAAATATTGAGCCTTCGAAGGACAAAATTCACTCCTGCTATACAAACCCTTTTCTTGGCAGGTACCCTCTTAGCTTTGGGCTTCCCTGGTAGCTCAGCTGGTAAAGAATCTGTCTGCAATGCAGGAGACCCTGGTTAAATTCCTGGGTCAGGAAGATCCACTGGAGAAAGGATAGGCTACTCTCTCCAGAATTCTTGGTTTTCCTAGTGGCTCAGCTGGTAAAGAATCTGCCCACAGTGTGGGAGACCTGGGTTTGAGCCCTGGGTTGGGAAGACCCCCTAGAGAAGGGAAAGGCTACCCACTCCAGTATTCTGGCCTGGAGAATTCCGTGGCCTGTATAGTCCAAGGGATTGCAAAGAGTCGGACATGACTGAGCGATTTTCACATCCTCTTAGCAGGTTAAATCCATCTTATCTTCAGATTCTATTCCTGACTCCACTACTTCTCTGAACTGGCCAGTAGGTGAACTTCTCTGAGCCTCAGTTTCCTCCACAGTAAAGTGAGGAGGCACATCATCGACCTCATGGAGTCATAGTAATAATGTAATAAGGAAATCTATACAAAAGGTCTTGTGCCATGCCTTTCATAGAGGCTCAATGAATGTCTTCTTTTCTGAATTGGTTAGCTTCTGCTGTGTAACAAATCATCCCCCAAATTAATGGCTTACTATAACAATTAGTTTATGTGGCTCATGATTAGATGGGTCCGCTGGGTGCTTTTTTCTGGTTTGACACAGCTTATCTCCTCTGGGCTTTATCCTGTGACTCTGGTCAGTTGATGGGTTGGTTGATGGCTGGATGGCCACACATATCGGTGATTGACAGGCTGTCAGTGTGGATTGCAGGGGTAACTGGGCCACATGAATCTCACCCTCCAGCAGGATATGCTGAGCTCATACACATGGTGGCGTCAAGGATCTGATCATAGAAAGGCAGTAAATGCCCCAGTGCACGTGCTCTACAAGCTAATGCTTATGTCATAGGTCTTCCCGTCCCACTGGCCAAAGCCACATGACCAAACGTAGAGACACTGTACCTCTTGATGTAAAGGGAATCTTACTCAGAGACGGAAAGAATCTGCGGTCATTCTTCCAGCCTCCTATACTTTCTTTTCATTTCATTAGTCTTGTTCATCTACATACTGTGGCTATTAGGTGGTAGGTGTTTAATAAGCGGTTACTGAATGAATGAAAGAATGAGTAGTTGAAACCGGCCTTCTGACAGCAAAGCTGAGACTCCAAGACATGACATGGCTTGTACAAGACATCTCTACAATTTGATGGTGGCGGCAGTACTCAGACCCCACTCTCCTGACCTCCAGTCGGATGATGACTGTTTTCTTTATGTGGGTGAGGAAATTCGTTAAAATAAAAAATATGAGCATGCTTATAAAACATAAAGTGCTCCAGCACGTCAAGATATTTTTGGTATGTGCTTTTTCTGAGCATCAGTTTTCCTCATGTATTCATAGGCATGGGTTGATATCAGTGATCTTCCAACTCTGTTGTCTGGGGTGATATGGAAGGTGCTGTGGTCCAGAAGCAGCTCTCTGTCTCATGCTTTTCCAAAGAAGGGACGGGGGATTGGCAATAAAGCTATGTCTTTTCTGTCTTCAGATATTGCTGGAAATTTAGTACATGAGCCAATACATAGATCCTCCTTGAGCTAGCTTTGAAGAGTCTGAACAAAAGGTGATTAAGTCACAAAGGAATCATTTCCAAAGCTGTTTCCCTTTTCTATTTAAACAGCACAAATTATTTTCTCCTGAGGCTGAAAATCTACATTTGAGTAAAAATTGGGCCTTATACCCTCCCTATAAGAGACTCTAAGTTAATGGCTGGGGGAGATATGGAGAATTTGAGGCAAATGCTGACTTTACCTTCCCTCTTTAAGTCAGTTAAGGCTGCAGAGGGAAGATGGGGGAATAAAGCGCCCCTATCTCTGGATTTACCTGCAGGTACTTTTTCTCTTTCCTGTATATCCTGGGATATTTGGTCTCAAAGCAACATACCATCTCCTGCCATGTCTGGTGTATTAGTCAGTATAGTCTAAGTTATGCTGCAATAACAAATATCCCCCAACTCTCAGTGGCCTACAGCAACAAAGGTTTGCTTCTCACTCACATTATATGTCCTTTAAGATCAGTTGCAGCTAAGCTCTATGCCATTTTCCTTCTAGTACCAGGCTAAGAGAGCAGCCCATGCCAGGGCATTGTTAACCTCAGGTCTAGGAAAGTACAGAGTAGAACTCAATACATTTCTGTTCAGAAGTGGCACAATCCACTTCTGTTCACATTCCATCAGCTAAATCAAATCAAATGGCCAAGCCTAATGGGGTAAGGAGGAATAATCTTCCATGGAAAAGACCAGCGAATATTTTAAACAATAATATAATCTAACACATATGGCCTCGGCATGGGTCTGCTTGGTGCTAGTGTTTAGACAAGGGTATGTGTTTTCCAGGGCTGGGTGGGAGTGGAGGGAAAATGAGACCCAGGAGGGGGTGTGGGGGAGGTGGGAGGCCCGCTGGTTTTCATGCTGTCTACTTCAGTCTCAGCAGAGGGAATTTTAATAGGCGCTTCCATGAAGCCATTTGCTTAAGAACTCCACACATTTCCAGACATTTCTTCTTGAAGCAGCCCCAAGACTTGCTGGAGGAAAGCCAGCAGCCTGTCTGGCCCTATTCTGAGAAATAAAATGTCCCCTCATCCAAAGGTCACACAGGGTGGAGGCTGAGTGCTGTTTGGAAAAGGTGGGATGGGGCCAAGTTCCATGTGGGGACGTGGATCATCCCAGAACCCCTACATCTGACCCCTGAGCCCTACACAGCATCAGAGAGCCTTGTACCAGAGGGTGATCACATACATCTCAGCTCAGCCTCCTCAACTAGTCACTCACGTGGGTTTTGACAGTCAGTTCTCCACTCTGTACTTTCAATCAATAGCACCAGACCTTCCTTCCTTCCCCCAAGAGATGGGAGATGCCCATGGGAAAGAGTGAACAGCAGTTTGCTCTGTGGACCCCAGGGATGTGTGAGGAAGGTGGTGTCTCTCACATCCGCTGTTATCAGTTTCTCACGAGGACTCTGATGGCAGGAAACCCTTCACCTCCAAGGTGCCCTTTAAGGGGTGGTCTACGAGGCAAGGAGAGTGGGTGCAACCCCAGGGAGGCAGAGATTGTAGTTCACATGAGGAACACTTTCTAACAAGGTCAGAGCCGTGGGGGAGAGGGGATGGCAGACATGAGAGATAGTGGTCTTCCATCATCAAATGTGTGCAAAGAGGGCTCATGTCTGCTTCCCAAGGATGCTCCAAATGATGGTGAGCATGAGATAGATATGGAGACAGAATGCCTGAGGGTCACACACTCTCAGAATTGAAGGAGGTTTAGCAAACTCAGCAGCAGAGGAACATGACCTCATGAATGAAACCACGAAAGATGGCATAACACAGGCTCTCGGCTGACTTCACTTTGGTCCTTTGGAGGCTCCATCCTCCCTGACAATTCCAGGAGGCTTAGACTGTGGTTAATACTCCAGCCCCTTAGTATTTCCTGCAGGTCTCACAGAAACAAGGCATCAACTTCTGCACCCAGGAACCAGGACATCCCATTTGAACTGCACCCAGCAAACAGCGAGAGGTCCTTTGGCTACATCGTGGCCCCTGATGGCCAGGGAGTGGTGGTGCCACAATGCATGAGGCACTGGGCTGGCCCCGGACTGAAGGACAGTGGCTGAACCGTGAATGTGTTTGAGGGTAAGGGGGAAGTGAGGGGAGGAGAGGTATTGTTAGGGAATGGACTGGTCGCGCTTGTAGAAGAGTTCAGGGTGCGGGTTTTACAATGCTCATTTTCTTGAACTTGGGGCAATGTGGCTCTCTCCTCCTCTCTTCCTATATCGCCATCATCTTTTTTCTTACCACTGAAAATGGCTTTGGCATTTCCTAAGGCCTGACAAGTTCACATCCTCCTGAGGGATCTGTGAACATAATCCTCTCCTGGTCAAGAAGACAGTTACGGCATGGAGGGTGTGGGACTTCCTGACTCAAACCCTGGACTGGCACGAAGCCTGGAGTGCGTCCGTGGCCCAGCAGCCAGCCGCCGCATCCTCTCAGACAGCCAGGCAGCCCGTCCCTCCTCCACTGCAGGTGGGAGCCAGCACAGTGACTGGACTGGCTGTCACACCGCAGCATGGTGGTGGGTGTGGCTCCCAGCCACAGCCTGGATGTGCACTTCAGGCCGCTCTCTGCTCTCCACGGATGAGGCGGTGGTGTCCTGCCCTGGGTGAGCCTGTGCCCAGCCACACTAGTCTGCACTGAGAGTTCCTGAGCAGTCCCTACAGTCAAGGATGGGGTCGGCATACTGCTGCATTCTCAGCGTGGCCCCTAGCATCCTAACCCTAATCCCTGAAAAGAGGAGAGTTGTTCTCCATTACAAAGATGAGGAAAGTGAGGCTCAGACAAGGTCACCCAGGGGTCAACAACCAATGCCCCTCCCAGGGGTGCATTCCCCCAGGTCAGGAGGCCTCCAGCCTATTCACTTACAGAACATATAGGGGAGCCCGGGAGCCACTCAGATGCCTAGACCCCCATGTAGACCTACCCACCAGGTAACACCACACAGCCCCTCTGCCAGTCGAATGTGGCTTGGTCCACTGGGGGTGGACATGCAATGCCAAACATGCCCCTTCTGAGGCAAAGGATTTGAGGCAAAGATAGCAAGGCCCTGAGTGGTGTGGCTCATGGTAATGCACCTTAGGTGCTCAGGAAGATGGAGGAGAAAACAAGGCTTTGCTCCACTCCAGCATCTAATCTGCTGTGTAAAGTTCAGCAAGTTCCTTCCCCTCTCTGAGCCTCAGTTTTCCCACCTATAACACTGGGGTTTGAAGGGCCATAGGCTAGAGTTTCTTTAAGGTGGAAATATCTGGACATAGTCCCCATTCCCCTAGCCTGAAAAGGAGTGGTTGCTGGGAGAAATTAATGTTGCTGGTGCTGCTCAGGACTCTTCAGCGTCTCTGCTTGTTCTGAGCCTCCCACTCAGTATTAATGGCATTTGTCTTCAACTGTCCTTAAACACTGTGTTAAGCACTTATACACATGGTTGTATTTAATCTTCAACCACGATGTGGGAAATGTAGTGTACTCCCATTTTATAGCCCAGAAAACTGAGGCTCAGCAAGGTGAAGTGATCTGTCCAAGGTCACACAGCTGGGAAGAGGCAGAGCTAAGATTCACACCCAGAGCAGCGATGGGCTGCTTCTCCTGCCTCGAGCCAGCATGGCTGCTTTGGTGTCCCAGCTAAGCATGGATGGTTTCTCCTTCAGGACAAGAACAGCCGAGCCTCCCATGAAGTGGGAGAGAGAGCGCAACAAAATAAACCAAGACGGATTGGAGCAGAGGGTTTCCAATGGAATCATGTTGCAAAACTGTCTTTTTCTGCAAGCTGCCCCTCCTAGGAGCTTCAAAGAGAAACCTGCTCCCAAGCAGGATCTTTGCCTGAGCCAAAAGCCATTTGTCTGGAATATTAATATGCCAGCAGCTGCCCGTGACGGTGTCTGCCGCTGATCACACACTCCCAGCAAAGATTCCTCCTGGGAATGCTCTGGGAGGCTCCAGGAAGCTAATGGGTCCCCCTGCGACACATTCTAGTTACCTTTGTTTGGCTTTCCCGGAGCCTCAGACGGGGCCTCCGGGTAGGACGGGGCATGTCTGGCAACACAGCCACCCCACCACGCCGTGGACGATGGGTCCGCCTGGCTCACGGCGGCATTATGCTCAGAAAAGAACAGAGAAAGACCCTTGAGTTCTGACCGCAGTGCTGCATCTAGCCCCAGAGAGAGACAGGCTGGAGGCCAGCCTCATCAGTAAGGGGCACTGAATTTAGAGGAGACCCAGCTTCCAGCCACAGCTCAGTCATGCCAATGCTGGACAATCTTAAGTCAGCCCCAGGGCCCCAGGATGGCAGTCTCCCTTTCTGTAAATCAAGGGGGTTGGACTTGATGCTCTCTAAAGGCCCTCCAAATGGAAAACGTGCTAACGATGTGCCAGGAGCACTAGCCTTTGGGTTCAAATCCCAGCTCTGCCACAGGGCAACTCGGCAATGTTGCTGAAGCTCCTGTGTCATTGTGACAGAAACAGAACGAGAAATTATTGCTGCAAGGGTCAGAGGAGGCCCGGTCTATAGAATCAGAGGGCATTTGCCGAAGATGAAGCTGAGATTTCATCCACTATCTAAAGTCAAGGCAGAAAATCCAGCTGGAATGATTCTACTTCCTCTGAGCTCCTCACTTCACAAGACTGGTGGTTCTTAATTAATCACTATGAACAGTAATGAAATGATGTTTCCGGGAATGACACAGTGCAAAACATCTCCTCCCACGGGAACGTCTTGTGTTCTATAAGGTCACGATGGCAAAATTTTGTGACACCAACTCACACCCACCCCTGCCAAATGTGTGACCCTACTTTGCCCTTTCAGTGGAAATTCAGAGAAACTACTCAGTAACGGTAATAATAGCAAACACTCACTGACAGCTAACACATTGTGTTACTGTTCCAAGAGCTTTATATATTTAAATTCACTTAATATAGGGGGAAGGAGAGGGTGGGACGAATTGAGAAAGTAGCATTAACATATATACACTCTCATGTGTAAAACAGACAGTGGGAAGTCATTATATAACACAGGGAGCCCAGCGTGGCACTCTGTGATGACCTAGAGAGATGGGATTGGGGGAAGGGAGGGAGGCTCAAGATGGAGGGACTATATATATATATAATCATGACTGATTCACACAGTTGTATGGCAGAAACCAACACAACACTGTAAAGCGATTTTCCTCCAATTAAAAAATAAATTTTAAAAAATTCACTTAACGCTTATGACAGCCTTGTGAGATAGGTACTATTTCACAGAGAGAGAGAGTATGAAATGTATCAAGGCCATCAAGGTGCCAGGTAGCAGAGGTGGAATTTAAATCCAGGGAATATGGCTTGAGTATGTTTGTTACCCAACAGGTCAGTGGTTCTCAAACACACTTGTGCATTAGAATCACCTGGGGAAGGGGGTTGTTAAAAGCCAGTGTTGAATGCTGACCCCAGATTTCTAACTCACAGGGCTATGCAGGAACCGAGAACTTGTGATTCCAGAAAATTCCCAGATGATGCAGGTCTGGGGGCCACACTCTGAGAGCTGCGGCTTTAGGCTACGCTGCTTTAGAATCAAAGGGAAACTGAACTACTTGAGAGACCCCAAGGTCACTGGCAGCTCCCAGATCCTAGTCCTTTCTGAAGTATTATTCACAGGAAGTCCCACAGGTTGCTGATCAGTATTATATGGTAAAAGGGGGCATGAGACCCATAGTCAAGTATGTCTGAGAAATTTAGGTTCAATAGATTTTAAAAGGTTTCTTTGCTGGCTTTCTGCTTTGTGTGTGTTTATGTAGCATCTGAATGTACACTGACAGAGTTGGGCAAGTTGTCTAAACATATTTGACCCTTTTTTTTTCTTTGCATCAAGTAGTTCATGGCAACAATGTTCACCAGAACACCCTTGGAAAAACGCTGACCCAGACTGTTGCTCACCAGCCCCAACAGGGGAGGCCTAGAGTCCAGGCAGACTGGGGCCTACCAAGATGGCCTTCCAGACTCCTAGAAGTGGATCAGAATCAACACAGATTACACAAGAAAAAGACTCTACCCCTCTTCTCCAGCCCAGCGGATCACACTTATACCTTCTGCAAATCTCTGAAGCAAATACTCTAACTTGAGGGGAATCCAGGCAAGAGAGTAGAGATGTTTAGGTACAACTCCATCTCAACTTCCATTTACTCCAAGTGCAAAGGATCCTTCAGGATCCACGTTTAGCACACAAATACATTCTCTAGGAAAGAGGAACGCCTGTTTCACTCAAAACACCAGTAAGAAAGGATGAGCTCTGTTTCCCAAGTCTCTAAGGAAGGTTTATGCTATTCCGGGCACTGGGGAGAATACAGCGTGGTGGAGGAGGCTGCCCAAGGCCCAGATAATCCATGTCGAGGTAGGCTGCAGCCAGAGACAAGGAGCATTTGGAGGGTGGGGAGTCATCTCTCACCAGGGATCAAGGAGCTAAGTCAGGAGGCAGATGGTATTCGGAGAAGGAAGTGGCTTCCCTTCCCACCTAATCCAACCACAACTCCTTCTCCAGATGTAGTGAGTGCTGGGGTCAGGAAGCGTCAGGATCTGCACACCGGGGGCACATTCCCAAGGTCTGACAATGAGCATAGAATTTCCTTTCCTCTCTGGTCCAGGCAAAGAGTGTGGGTCTCAGCAGCTAAGAGCACTGAGGATGAGATGAGAGCAATAGCAGGTCTTGGGAAACCCCAACCCTTGGAGATGTCAGAACGTCTTAAGCCAGCTCTAGTATTTCTGAGACTGTATGCTGGTCTTCCTGGCCACCTGAATAGGTGGGCTGCACAGGTGGGCTGGGACCTTACCATTTCTGTGGCTAAGGAGATAATGGGAAAATGAAGACAATTCCCCTGGGTTGCCTCTACATGCAGTCTGCAATTTGGCAGCTACAGTCATCTGAAGAGTTCACTGGGCTGATGGGGGCATGCTTCCAATATGACTTATGGCAAGAAAACTCCGTTCCTCACCCTGCAGTCACTTCTCACCATGTCTCCACAGGACTGCTTGAGAGTCCTCAAAATATGGCATCTGGTTTCTTCCAAGCCAGTAATCCAAAAGAAACAGAAAAAGGACGACACAGTGCTTTTCATGGCCTAGTCTCAGAAGCCACACAGTGTCACTTTTTACATTCTACTCATTAGAAGAAAGTCCAGCCCTACACAGAGGGAGGGGATGAAGCTCCACCCCATGGACTTATTTTAAAACTACCACATCATCTAAGGACAACAATTAGGGATCAGACCATGAAAATGAATCAAAACAGAGATTGTGGAAGACTGCAAAAGAGAGAGAGAGAAACAGCAGTGAGTAATTAACCTATACACAGTTAAATTTAAATGGATAATTATAGAGTTTTGTGAAATGTGTAATGAAAGTGCTAAATAAAGACCTTGAAACATAAATGACACAATATTAGAGGAAAACCTAATAATGATCTGGAACTAATTATAATAAAACCGTCTTGGGAGAAACTAGGACTTGAGGCAGGCAAAGGAAAAGAAGGTACAAGGAAAGGGGTTCTGAAGCTCTCATCTGTAGGAAGAGTAGGGAATTAAAAGAGTTTTAAAGGCCATAAAATATTGGAATGAAGAGAAAAGCAGCAGGGGAAATATTTGTCATTTTGTTTTCACAGAATAGAGAAGTGAGTATTTAATTATGAGTATGAGGAAACAAAAGGAAAGCACTAGTAGGACAGAAAAATTGAGTCAAAATTACAAAGGGATAAGAAGAATGAAGAATAATGAAAACTAAAAAAAAAAAAAACTTAAGAAACAAAAGAAGTAGTAAATATAAAAGCCAACTGAAGGAATAAAATTATGTAAGAATGTTGCTATACTAAACATGAACGGACGACATCTTTCCATTAAAAGATAGGGACCTCCAGGTTTGTTTGTTTGTTTTTTAATAAATGAGAAAGCTTTCTACATGCAGGGAAGACTTTGAATAAAGGTAAAAATGAAGAAAAACAAGACAAAGGCGAGGGAATTTTCTATGGCACATTTGGGGACCTAAAACCCCATCACTAATTTTGCCAGGACTGTTTTTTCACTAGTTCCTTGCCCCATTGCTGCTGCTAGTGTCGAAAGGGAACAAGTAACCGGGAAAGAACTCTGACAACTTAAACAAAAAGCTCACAGTTATTAAAAACTTTCCAAAAATCAATACCACAGAGGAGTTGCAGAAAATTGCTCACTTCATTTCTTTCCGCCCTAGCTGTGGTTAAGGATTGCTTCATTTTTAATTTTTCTAGCTCATCAGAAAGAACTGGAAGTAGAATATCACGGAATATAGTTAAATAACTACATTCAACCATCAATATTTGTTATTCAACTGCTAAGTGCTAGCAGTCTTTCGTGGATACAGAAGTCAACAAAACAAAGAAAGACCTACTCCTGTGAGGCTTACATTCTGGAAAGGTAACTCTATAACAATGAAATACAGGTAGTGGTCAGTACCATGAAGAAAATAAAAGTAGGACAGGTGGGCAGGGACTGTGTATTATTTAACCCATCAAATCTTAGACTCATTAAGGGTAAAGTTTGCTCACCTCCAAATCTATAGGGCCTCAATCCAGACACAGATGTCATGTAATAATTGGAGAGAAATTGGATGCAGATGAAGAGAAAACACGGTTTTAGATTTCTGCTTATTCTTTCTGTGGCAGATAATAGGTAAGAGAGAATCAGGAAAGGTTTTAGACTAATGTGATAAATTGGAGTCTCCGGGAGATTTGATTCAACCCCTCTGTGTACAGGATGAGCAAGAGCTGTGGGACTGGGGAGTGGGGAGGTCCACACCAGAGGTGGGGACACCAGCATTCTTGAGCAACATGGTCCAATAGAACTTTCTGTAGTGACAGAAATGCTCTATGCCCTGATGTCCAATATGACAAATACCCACAGAGCTGAAGCACTTGGAAATAAAGTGACTGAGGTGCTGATTGTTCTATTTTAGAAAATGTAAATATCCATATATATAGCTAGTGGCTGCCACACTGGACACGTGGTTCTAGGGAGATCCAAGCTGGATCCTGGGTGCTGATGCTGTGATTAGCATGGAGAGCCAGGACTGAAGTTCGATTAGGTTTAAGGTCTTGGGCAAGTCACTCAACCTCTTTGAGCCTGTTTCTTCCTGAGAAAAAGGAGATAATTAGACTTGTCTTCCACTTATGGGAACTTACAAACCACAAAGACTACCAGCTATCAAAGGATGCCTCGGAATCAGCATCTGAGGCCACACTGAGCTATGAGTGCAACTGTACAATCTTCTTGGGGGCAATTTGGAAATAGACAAATATATTTATTCATCTATGTATCTTCTTATTTACTTTATATTGTCTCCTATATATGCATTCAAAGCCTTTGACTCAGTCTCCTAAAGATTGCCAAATTCAGATTTGAGTTGAAGAAAGTAGAGAAAACCACTAGACCATTCGTGCATGACCTAAATCAAATCCCTTATAATTATACAGTGGAAATGAGAAATAGATCTAAGGGTCTAGATCTGACAGAGTGCCTGATGAACTATGGATGGAGGTTCGTGACATTGTACAGGAGACAGGGATCAAGATCATCCCCAAGAAAAAGAAATGCAAAAAGCAAAATGGCTGTCTGGGGAGGCCTTACAAATAGCTGTGAAAAGAAGAGAAGCAAAAGCAAGTAGAAAAGGAACGATATACCCATTTGAATGTAGAGTTCCAAAGAATAGCAAGGAGAGATAAGAAAGCCTTCCTCAGGGATCAATGCAGATAAATAGAGGAAAACAATAGAATGGGAAAGACTAGAGATCTCTTCAAGAAAATGAGAGATACCAAGGGAACATTTCATGCAAAGATGGGCTCAATAAAGGACAGAAATGGTATGGACCTAACAGAAGCAGAAGATATTAAGAAGAGGTGGCAAGAATACACAGAAGAACTGTACAAAAAGATCTTCATGACCCACATAATCACAATGGTGTGATCACTCACCTAGAGCCAGACATCCTGGAATGCAAAGTCAAGTGGGCCTTGGGAAGCATCACTACGAATAAAGCTAGTGGAGGTGATGGAATTCCAGTTGAGCTGTTTCATATCCTAAAAGATGATGCTGTGAAAGTGCAGCACTCAATATGTCAGCAAATTTAGAAAACTCAGTAGTGGCCACAGGACTGGAAAAGGTCAGTTTTCATTCCAATCCCAAAGAAAGGCAATGCCAAAGAATGCTCAAACTACTGCACAATTGCACTCATCTCACATGCTAGTAAAGTAATGCTCAAAATTCTCCAAGCCAGGCATCAGCAATACATGAACCGTGAACTTCCTGATGTTCAAGCCGGTTTTAGAAAAGGCAGAGATCAAATTGCCAACATCTGCTGGATCATGGAAAAAGCAAGAGAGTTCCAGAAAAACATCTCTTTCTGCTTTATTGATTATGCCAAAGCCTTTGACTGTGTGGATCACAATAAACTGTGGAAAATTCTGAAAGAGATGGGAATACGAGACCACCTGACCTGCCTCCTGAGAAACCTATATGCAGGTCAGGAAGCAACAATTAGAACTGCCCATGGAACAACAGACTGGTTCCAAGTAGGAAAAGGAGTACAACAAGGCTGTATATTGTCACCCTGCTTATTTAACTTATATGCAGAGTACATCATGAGAAACATTGGACTGGAAGAAACACAAGCTGGAATCAAGATTGCTGGGAGAAATATCAATAACCTCAGATATGCAGATGACAGCACCCTTATGGCAGAAAGTGAAGAAGAACTAAAGAGCCTCTTGATGGAAGTGAAAGAGGAGAGTGAAAAAGTTGGGTTAAAACTCAACATTCAGAAAATGAAGATCATTGCATCTGGTTCCATCACTTCATGGCAAATAGATGGGGAAACAGTGGAAACAGTGACTGACTTTATTTTGGGGGGCTCCAAAATCACTGCAGATGGTGACTGCAGCCATAAAATTAAAAGATACTTACTCCTTGGAAGGAAAGTTATGACCAACCTAGACAGCATATTACAAAGCAGACATTACTTTGCCAACAAAGGTCTGTGTAGTCAAGACTATGGTTTTTCCAGTGGTCATGTATGGATATGAGAGTTGGACTGTGAAGAAAGCTGAGCGCTGAAGAATTGATGCTTTTGAACTGTGGTGTTGGACTCTTGAGAGTCCCTTGGACTGCAAGGAGATCCAACCAGTCCATCCTAAAAGATATCAATCCTGAGTGTTCATTGGAAGGACTGATGTCGGAGCTGAAACTCTAATACTTTGGCCACCTGATACGAAGAGCTGACTCATTTGAAAAGACCCTGATGCTGGGAAAGAGTGAAGGCAGAAGGAGAAGGGGATAACAGAGAATGAGATGGCTGGATGGCATCACCGACTCGATGGTCATGAATTTGGGTGAACTCCGGGAGTTGGTGGTGAACTCCGGGAGTTGTTGATGAACAGGGAGGCCTGGTGTGCTGCAGTCCATGGGGCTGCAAAGAGTCAGACACGACTGAGTGACTGAACTGAACTGAACTGAAAGAAAATAATCAGAAACTCAGGCAAATACGTAGGTGGAAAGATGTTTCTTAAAGTGTTATATATAGTAGCAGTTAGATGGAACCTAAATCTTCATCTATAGATTATCTCAAGAAGCAAAACTTGATCCATATATTGGAACATATACCCTAACAAAATGGTGATGCCAAATAATATTTAATAAGGAATTTAATATTGTAGAACATTGCTGCCAATTGTATACGTCTACATATTGATAAAAGACTCAGAGGAAAGCATTCAGCCACTAGTGGTGATTATCATTAGGTGATGGGATTACAATGCATGTTTTATATTTTCTTGTATCTTTTCATAGTTTCCCAGCAATATATGATAAACTTGCATTGCCTTCTTTTGTAATGAAGCAGTGAGGGTGGGAAAAGATTATTTTTAAAAGAGGAAGCAATATCTTATTTTTAAAGAGATATTATTTTTGAAATAAATAGCACCACCCAGAGCCCCCAAATCTTGACATCAGAAGGAGGCAACTTCCCAGAGCAACAGACCGAGGGATCCTGGGCCCAAAACCTCTGTAGGTTCCAGAGGTACAGGAATTTATTGTGGCTGGTGGCCTGCCATAAGGCACCTCCTTCTCTTCACCCCAGCTAGGCCAGTGACTAGGCTTCCAAGCAAGAGAGCTTGCAGGACATAGGAAGGGCCTAAAGGAGGGTGAGAGCGACAGGGGGCAAATCGTTCGGCATGTCCATCTCCATCTCTCTCCTTTCACCACCGCACCTGACTCCCTGTGTTCCCTCCGTCTCACTATCCATGTCTGTCTCATGCCCCTGTGTCTGCTCTCTGCACCTTCTGACTTCCCCCCTCTCCGTGTCTGTCTTTAGCCCCCATCCCCTCTGCCTCCCCACTCTCTGCCCCCTCCCCTAGGGATGCTGCTGAGCTTGGCAGGGTGCTGAAGGTTCTGAGCTGGGACCTGTTGAAGGCCCGGGAGCTGTTACTATTACTGGGAGCTGCTCCTGTCAAAAGAACGTTCTCACATGTCTTGAATCAGAAGAGGGTGTCTTGCCTCGTTCTGCCTGATCCCAACAAATTCCACATATAGTCTCCACACAGCTCCCTCCTACCCCCAAGTGCAAGGAAGGAGGCATTTGGAAAGCTGTCTGAGAACATGTAAAGTCACGCAGGGGACAGAGGAGGGGGCCACATCTGAATTCTGAGTAGAGAGGTCTGCCCTCACCCACTCTCACCCACACTTACAGAGATGTCTGCCTTGAGCATTCTATGCTGAAAACATCTCCCGGGGCCAAGCACTGTAGGCTTTGGACCGGAAGCTGAGTCATTTTGCTAAGCACTCCCAGAAGACCTGATTCTGGGGAGGAAGCTGCCAGGGCACAGGGCAGGGCACAGCGCTTGCAGAAGGGCGAGTGATCTCCCATCTGGGCTCGGCTGTCTCCTCTTCTGCTGGTAAAAACTCAAAGCCATCCACCTAGGGACCCCCAGGAGCATGTCTGCAGCTCCTGGACAGTCCACTGACAGAGGGCTGGGTGAAGGTGGGGCTTCTCTCTTTGGCAATTTGGGGAAAGAGGGAAGTTGCTGCGGAAGTGGGGAAGTTGGGTGGTCGAGGGAGGGTGGCCCAGTGGGCAGACCCTTGTCTGGAGGAGTGACTTCAGGGGCAATGAACAGGCCAGGTGGAGCAGGCTTCTTAGGTCCCAGGGGTCCTTCAAAGACCTGCTCCTCTGGGAATGCAGCACTCTGTTTTATTTTACTGAATTTTATCTTGCTTTACCTTTGCTGTACCTCCATCGCTCATGTTCCCTCCAGCCCATGAGCTTGCAGTGGAAACCAGCTCCCCTTTCTTGGTCCCTTAGTGTCCCCACCTGTCTGTATGTGTGCCCAGTCGCTCAGTCATGTCTGACTCTCTGTGACCTCATAGATTGTAGTCTGCCAAGCTCCTCTGTCCATGGGATTCTCCAGGCAAGAATACTGGAATGGGGTGCAGTTTCCTTCTCCAGGAGGTCCTCACCTGTGGGACGATGGGACTGGAGCTCCATGAGTCCCAGCCCCACAGTGAAGGCGTGGCCCTGCCGTGCACTCTAAATACCGGGCTCCTGCACTTTGTTGGAGAAAAATCTGCCACTACTGTTAGACTACACGCTTCCTCAGTCTCCAGAGCTTCACCTTGGCCTTCTCTGAAAAGCCTCCTCTGTGTCTTACCACAGTGCATCTTGGGGGCAAAGGACCCCACTCTCTAGAAAGAGTTGTCATCTGTTTGAACCTCTGTTACTCCAACTGTGAAATGAAAGCAGCCTGGGCTAAAGGATCAAAGCAGGTCTGAAGGTGGAGGGTTTGCCCCAGGGCAGAAAGCCTTTGACTGTCAGCCGATTTGAATTAGAAAGTGCTGGGGTGATTGACTTCTGGGTTTCCTTTCAAACAATGAGGTGGTTCTGTGGGCATACACATTGGTGCCAGTGGGGGTGTGTGCTAACTCAGGAATCTTTTGGGAAGCTGTGCAGTGAAATGAAATTGGTCAAATCAGCTTTCAAGTTATTAAGTGGGTACTTAAAACATTTACTTCTCAGAATGGAGTGCAATAGCTGACACAGGGAAGCTATTTGCTGGATGAACTGAATGAATGAAACAATCACTGAATCAGTGAATCCACAAGCAGTATGTGAGGCACAGTGCTGTGATATCACATTATCTTGGACTTGGGACAAATTTTGAGCTGGAAGAAGATCTAGAGCTGGCCCAAGGCAGTCTCCCTTTCATAGACCAGGCAACTGTGGCTATGTGAAGTGGAAACTCGCTTGGTGGGTCACGTGCCTAGCAGATATCAGCACCAAAATGAGACCAGTGTCTTTCTCTTACCTGCTATATTCCAAAGACAGCACGTTAACAAAACTCACTGTGTTGCTTTTTTTTCTGAATTTGCCTTAGACTTACTGGGACATGCAGCTAGGAGAAGGTGATCTTCTTATGCCCCAGGGGGTTGGTAGCATCCTGGCACTGGACAGAAGGTCTTTGAAGTCCTTTCTGGTCACCTGGACTCACATCAACAAAGGCTTTGGACCAGACCCTTGGGGTGAGTCCTGGCATCAGACACTTAGAAACTGTGTGACCCTGGACAGATTCTGGAACCTAAGTCTCCAATTTCCTTATCTGAAAAATGAGTAGTCCCTGAGTGAGAGGAAGTCCTCAATTAGTGTTGACTGTTGGTGTTGCTGTTAGCGTTGAGCGGCGTTGCTCTGGCCCCACTTGGAGCTCTGCACATCAGTATGCTCAGAATCACCTGGAGAGCATTTCAAAGCGGAGCTCCTTGGGTCTCTGCAGGGAACAACAGTGCCAAGCGTCTGGATTTTTAACAAACACCTGTGTCTAGGTGTCTAGACACCTCATGTTTCACACAAGTCTGATGTAGGCAGCTCTCTGTACCCACATCTGAAAAGATCAGGTCCACACCTACACTTTGTAATATGTGCTGCCTTTCCTGAGAGACAGATGCCAGGGAAGACAAGGGCCAGGCACAACGGCCACGTGGTTCTCACAGCACATGTACTCTATGGTCTTCAGTCAGTTGAGAGGCAACATTTTGTCCCAAGGACTGTCACTAATTACAGGGATCAGAGCCCCTGGAAACCAGGTTTTCAGCTTTCTAAGTATATAAAATCTGAGCTGTTTGTGTGTCTTCTTCAAACTGGCTCTTGATGACATTGTCTGTTTCAGTCAGTGTGCAATGACTGTTCTCTTAAAAGAGATGCCACATAAATCATCCTGCAAGTTCAGTGCTAGAAAAATGTCATTCCTCTTGACAAATGTATATGCTTCCTTTTATCCTGCTGTGGCAGATTATTTTTCCAAAGATGCTCACAAAAATATCTCCTACGCCACTTGCTTTTCAGCAACACGTCCTGGTCTTCCAACTCAGTCAGGAAGTAGAGTCTACTTCTTGGATCTGGGCAAGTCCTCTGACTGCTCTGACCAAGAGAATCTGGTGAAAGTGATGCTGTACCAGTTCTGGGCATAGCCGTTAACTGGTCTTGCAGCTTCCTCTTCCTATCTTTGAGACACCAGTTCCCATGTTAAAAGTGTAACTACTCTCAGACCATCATGCAATGAGAAGCCCAAACTCCAGAGTGAGAGGCCCTGGAGGATGACATGCACGGAGAGAAAAGCCAAGGAGCAATGATGCACCAGCACAGGACTAAAGAAGTCATTCTTAGAAGTCAGTCCTGCAGTTCCAGCCACCCCCACCTGATGCTGTGTGTCTCAGAGGTAAACTGTCCAGATAGACTCTCCCCAGACTACTAATCCATAAAATCTTAAGCAAAGTAAAAGGATGGTTTTAGGCCACTAAACTTTGAGGCAGCTTTTTATGCAACAATGGATACCCAAAACACATGCTTATGAGAACAAGTAACCGTCATGTTTTCCTTTTTTCCCTTGGCTGCCAGGAAGTTCAGAGCTAGATTTCTGACTTAACTGTAGCAATTTCCCATAACTTATCCCTACCTCTTGCTTCATGTATATAACATTTGATATTTTAACCTTATGTTAACTAGATTAGACTCGTGTCTTTTATTACAAACCTCTCCCACAATCTTTTAATAAAAAAATTGGAAGATGTTGGGAATTTTGCTGCTTCCTCGTCCTTTTCTATATTATTTCAAACCTCCCATGTGTCAAAGTTCCATTAATATTAATTTCCTGGGCTGGCCCTGAGCACAGAACATACTATGTTGTTCAGTGGGTCACATTTTCATCTCCATGATTCCCTGTCTTGCCCCTTCCTTCTCTGGTTCTGGTTTATGAGTACCTCTCACTCTCAACATTCAATCAACCCATTTTCAATTTTCATCTTCACAAGTGGTCTCTCAAGGACCAAAGAGCTTGAAATATCTAAAGAAACAGATTTCTTTTGAGGAAGTTCAAGTTGAATAGTCAAAGAGATTTTTTTCGGTCAAGGTTATAGCTATGGAATAAATAATACCTAAGGACAGTGTCATATGCAAACAAGTCTCTGTATGTCCTTGGGCAAATCCTTGAAGCAGAACTGATGACGGCTCTCAAGTACTGAGCAGTCAACACAGCCAGATCCTCTACAAGTCCACAGTCCTTTGTGTGAAATCTTTAGAGCCATATGTATTTTGGAAATCAAATCATCATAGATTTTAGACAGGTAATAGGGTACATATAGCATATAGCTTATTTTACCTAACACACCCAGTGGATACTGAGGTATTACTCTGTGATCAAACCCATCAATATTTCTGCAGCAAAACACACAAATAGTCTCACAGTAACAACTCTAAATAGTTTTACATAAGTTCAAGTTAGATTTCTATTGCCAAGTGAGTTCAAGTGAGATCAAATTTTACTGCCAAATGAGTTATGAAAAATGCTCTTAGTTCTCAGAACTTCCTAATTTTGGCATTGTGGACGGAGTTTGTGCTTTCATATTATATACTTGCTTGTACTGATCTCACTGTTTCATAAAACTGCCAAATGATTAACACCAGGATTATCTCCATTGTACAGATGAGAAAATGGAGCCTCAGAGAGACTAAGCCATTTGAATGGAGGTCAAACAGCTCATAATGGCAAGACTGGGGTTAAGCCCAGATGCATTTGACTTTCAAACCAGGATCCGTAATCATTATCGTATCCTGCCTCCCATGTTCTGTGGCCTGGTCACGGCAGAAGAAATCTGCCGACATAGGTCCCTGGGAAGCTACTTTGTTAGGCTGAGGGATTGCTAAGGAAAAAGAAGGGAAGAGGGAGAGAGAAATTTCCTTTTACAAAGTAAATAAAATACACTCTTTTCTCTCCAGCTCCATTCCTCAAGGGAAAATCTGAGCAACCTGAACCAACATAGAAAAGAGGAGAGTCTTCCAGAAAGGCTCCAATTCTTTTCCCCAAATTCTTGTGGACATTGGACTTTTATCCCACTGCTGCCATCACATGTAAAGAAATAGATATTTTAAAACAAGCTTTGCTTTATAGAAAAATAAAGGTCCCAAGCCTTTATCAAAACATAATGTTTAGGAAAGCCCTGGGCTTAAAGCCCCCACCCTAACGATGTGGCTTCCAGTATCAGCAATGTTGGCTCTAGGAATGTTTTCTCCTCTTTAAAGGGACCATCTAGAGAAACCCCTTCTTTCCCTCTGCCTTTTGGTCCACATGAAAGGTTGAGACTGAGACAAGCCCTCCAGGCCCTCAGAGAGCCTATGGGAGAGAGGGGATGTGTGCTCTGGGCTGAAGGACTGGAACCTCACACTTTCCTATGGTCATTCATTCAAAGTAATTTTGTAACGGAAATACCTTCCCTGAATCTCTCACCCTAGGTCCCACAGTCAAGAAACAAGTCTTACCTCCCTGTCCAGTATCAGGACAGACCTCTTTAGAGCCAGCTGGGTTGTGGACACCTTTGTGCTTCAGTCTGTCAAGCAATCCACCCTAATGAGCTTTTCCTGTCCAGACTTGATGCCAAAATAGAAAAATCTCCCCTTCGTCCTCTCATCCACTTGAAACAACATTAACAGTTTATCACACACCCGACTCTGTGTTTAGCATGCAGATTTCATTTCTTCATTCATCCACTCAAAAGATATTTATTGAGCCTCTTCTATGGGGCAGGCACTGTACAGGCACTCTGAATACAGCTGTCAAGGACATGGAAAATATTTCCTGTCCTCACGGAGCTTAAGTAAGTCAGGCATGGTCTCTGACAACCCAGAGCTCACTCTTTTCTAGAGAAACTCTTAAAATACACTGATGTCTACTATAATTGAGGTAGCACAGGACTCTATAGAAATGTAGGCATCCAACCTAGACAAAGGGGATGTGATATAGACATAATGTCTTTCTAGGGGTAATGACAGAGACACTAAATCTGAAGACTGAGTAAGGACCTACGTTCAAGAGCAGAGAAAAGTGTTTGGGGCAGAAGAAATGTGAGCAAATAGAAGAAAGAGCTTGGTTCACACGGGGAACAGAGTGTAGCCCCTCTGAGGTCAGGGCCGAGGGTTTGGGGCAGAAATTAATGGATCTGTGGCTGCATCCCACACAGCTTTTTCTTGACAGCAGTGGAGAGCCCGGAGCAGGTTTCACACAGAAGGACAAGAGGAAGAAATGAGTTCTTTGTTATGATGGTGACAAGGCTTCCACGAATGACGCATTTGGAGAAAGGCCTCATGCCCATGTGAAACAGGCAAGGGGGATCCTGCTGACATGTGCCTGGACCCCAGATGCCCTTAGGGATCCTCTGCCTGAATTTGAGGCCCTGAGATGAAGCTGCAGGCCGCAAAGGTGGCGGTGGTGGTGACTGAAGCTGTGGCGTGTGCATTCCTCTAATCACTAAGATGAGTTTCTGAGCTGCTGGGTAGCTAAGTCTAGTTGGTGTCAGGGTAATTAACCAAGCTGCCTGAACTTTATTCACAGCCTGACAAGGTGCACTCCTGGGACTTGTCACTGCGGTTAGTCAGGGGCGGGGGACTTGACATAAGGCTGATTAAGGAGTGTTTTACACAGCAAGAAGCTCTCTGATCTTCAGCTGAGTGGGGCTCCCCTCCTCTCATTTCATATCAGAGATGCCCATGAGCCCAGAGAATAAAGATCACCCAGTCCAACCCCCTCATTTTCAGATGAGAGAACAGCCATTCTGAGCATGGCTGTGGTTTTCCCAAGGCTACACCGCAAGTTTGTTCTGAAGATAGGATTACCACCAGATCCTCATGTTTCTGCTCACAGCCTTTTCTCCATTATGTCCTTGCTCTATTGCTTTTTAAAGGTTATTTCCTAATTCACTGCTTCTCAAGCCTAATGCATATAGGAACTGCTGGGGAACTTGTGAAAATGCAGATTCTGATTCAGAAGGTCTGGGTGTGGCCGAGGTTCTACACCTCCAACAAGCCCCTAGAGGCTGATGTTGTTGGCTGATGAGCATCAAACTGCCCAAAGACCCTTTCCCAGAGACCACCTGTATTTTCAGTGAAACCAGCATGAGTTACTCATTCACTCACTCCAACAGGTCCTGAAACAGGAAACTCCTGAAACCAGAATATTCTCAGAGGTCTTATAGTCCAGCTCCCATGTACACCTGAGTCCCCCTGTTCTGGTCAGGGCTCTTCTCTGTGTCAACAAACCAAGCAGTTCATTTCACTAAAGCACAGTTTAAGGGAAGCTGGGGCAGGAAAGGTGTCTCTTGCTCACCTGCCCCCAAACCCAGCTCGCTAAAGATTTACGTACTCATCAGCTTATTTATCCCAGCAAAAACCAACAAACAAAACTCTCAAAGCCGTGTGACCTTCAAACCCCAGTGCCCATCATAGTTGGAAACTGTCCTCTCTACTCCTTTCCTTTCTGAAAGACAGAATCTGATGGGCACAGTTCATCTGTTTGAGTGTCTTTTCTTCTCTGGGAAACACCTGCAACAAAGTGGTGAGACATGACTGGGTGGTCTTTAGGGTCCGGCCAAATAGTCATTCTCTGTGACTGTAAGGTTCCCAGGTGGTGGAGTGTCAAATCAATCTGCCTGCAGGAGACGTGGCTTCAGTCCCCAGTCAGAAGAAGCCCTGGAGGAGGGAATAGCAGTTCTCGACTGGAGAATTCCATGGACAGAGGAGCCTGGCGGGCTATAGTCCATAGGGTCACAAAGAGTAGGGCACGACTGAAGTGACTGAGAATGCACGCACAGGTTCTTTGCAACCAAATGCTTTAAAGAAATGCCTTAATCCTGATTGCTGGGGAGGACACTCACTCAAAGGAACCGCACTGGATACCGTTCTCTTCAACTGGTGAAGTCATGACGACACGTGCTGAAGACAGTGGGATGTTTTCATATTTCATTTATTTGACTGATGCCAGGACACCATCCCCAAATGGTGACTGCCCCATCAAGAATATGATGAGATATAGTACTCAAGGCTCAGTTCTCAGGTTATAAGGGTCAAGGGCTTGGGCATTACCTCTGTGGGTAAGTTCTATCCCCTTTCTAGGCCATGGAAGCCATTCTCACCCAAGTTTCATTTCACAGCTGAGAAAATTAAAGTTCTTCTTAGATTTGGTCTTCGATGATTCCACCGTAATTACTATTTTACTTTAAAATTGTAAGTCCTTTATTAATTGAAAAACCTTGAAGAGAAGACACATATTGCTACTCCCACCACCATTATGCACATCTACGGCTCATGCCCTCCTGGGTTCCCACAGGCCATGGTAACTGGGGCTGTCTGTATGGGTCACACAGGAAGCGTCATGGCACTCCCCACTGGCGGACTGTTTTAGGGACTACACTTAAGAAGAAAGGCTTCTTTGTACCACAGAGGGTTTAAACCTCCTTTCTGCAGCTCTCTGCCTTCATATTTCCAGTGCAGACCCTCATCCCCAGCACAAAGGAGAGTGGCTGTCCTACAGAAAGAACACAGTTACTAGGAAAAAAAAAAAAGGAAGACACAGAATTTTCAGCAGCCAAGGTCACTCAGCCATGACAAAGGCTTTCAACACTTCAGTTTTTGAAGTCAGAGAGATGCTCCAGCTCAGACTGGGCTGTACGGAACCAAGGTGCTGTAAGATTCCCGAGGAGGATGCAGACAGGGCCAAGATGATGCTTTCAGATAGCTACCTTATGGCTTCTTAAACTTCCAACTATTCAGAGTTAAAAATCTAAAGAAAACTAAGGACTTCCTTCTTATTAACAGATAAATGTTAAGTTGCTTCAGTCATGTCCAACTCTTTGTGACCCTATGGATTGTAGCCCGCCAGGATTTCCTCCTCCATGGGGTCAGACCCCCATCTCGTAAGTCTCCTGCAGTGGGGCGGGTTCTTTACCACTAGTGCCATTTGGGAAGCCCCAGTAGATAATGCCCAAGCATAAATATGAGTAAAGTGTTCCCTGCAATTGCAGCAGTGTTATCCCCACGCTAAGCCAACTCAAGAAGCTACCCATGGACCACCGGGCTTCAGGAGGGCCACTTTTTGCATCTGTAGCCAGCCATGTTGGACTTGACCTTTAGATGCAGAGGCTAGAGCCCAGTCAACACTTGTCTCCCCAGGATTAACTGAGGCTGTGTACACATGACACGCACATTGTATAGCCTTGGTCTTCACCACCCAGCCAAGCATGGGGAGCATGTGGATGACTGCAGCTAAGATAGTCAGGCCATGGAGGGATTCCTTCACACAAACTGACTTTGCTTTTTAACAAATATCACCCAGCAATTGAAAACTGCTTCTGCCAGACATGTGTGTGAGCATCAGCTTCCAGCAAGAAACGGCACTCAGCAGGCTCACGAGGACTGTGAAGGAAGCCAGAGGCAGGTGGGCTGTGGCTGTGGCCTGTGACCTGATAACAAAGAGCTGGTGGTGTTGACTTTTGTCTCTTTCTTCAGTCGCCGTGAGCAGTGAATTGAGAATCTGGGTACCTGGTTCTAAGCCTCACATCTGACACTCTGATGCCCAGAGGCTAGTCTCCTAACACTACAGGTCTTAATTTTCTTGTCTATGAAAGAGTGAGCAAGTGTATTACCCAATGGTTACCCTGGCCAGAGCATGTCCTAATTCTATATGGAGAAGGATGTACAAGACAAGATAAGTTGTCCGACTCCCACAGCTTCTTGGTTCAGAGTCGGGTCTGGGACCCCTGATATCCAATACCACTGGTCCCTCTTGCCTCCGCCCTCAGGCATGATAGCTGACGCTTTGTTGCAGGTAACACACTTGCCTTGTGTTCTGCACTTGAGTGCTCTTGAGTTTCTGCTCCCCAGAAAGATCAGTTTCTTGCCAATGTCATCACTTTTAGCCAGCAGGGACCTATCAGTGGCTCCATCAGGCACGGGAGGCCCCAGCCCCAGCCTTGGCTTTAAGTCTGAGCCCTGGGAACACTGGGGAAACTTAATTCTCGAACACCTTCCACTCAAAGAGCCACTGTTCTGCAAAACCAGTACTGGCCCCTGCATTTCAACAGCTTTCGGGTGGGTTTCCCACCCCAGACGTCGATAGGGCCCGAAACGCCTGTGAATGTGTTGACCTGACTTCAACCGCAGGCTCGGTTTCAAAGCGTTGGCTGAAATTTTAGCCCGCCCTCATTCCGCGTGAGGCTTGCTCCTGGAAGCCTCGAGCTGGATCTCAGTTACTGGGAAGACTTTCCCTGAATGTAGGTTTCCACCCAGCGGCTCTGGATGAGCCATTTCTCATGGCAGGATGCCCACCTCGCAGGGAAAGCAGACTCAGTTCTGGGAATTTCTTGCCTCATCCCTCCTTCTTTCTGCGCCAGAGATCAATAGGAAAGGGCACCAGATGTGCCATCAGAGGGACTGCAGAGCAATCCTGCCTGCCCTTCTTACTTGCCATGCAACCCTGGACAAGTCACTTCTCTGTGAGTCTCGGTCCTGCCTCTGGGCTAAGAGTATCAGGTCTCCTTTCCTCATGGGGAGGAATAAAAGTGCTTTGTAAACAGGAAGCACTACAGAGTGATATCAGGGAACCCTCTCAACAAGGAACATTTTGGACTTTTTGCTATTTCCCTTCCTGCGCCTGAGAAATTAGCAGGCACAGATTGTGAAAAACCAGCCCGGTCTTTGTAATTACAAATGTGCACATGTCCCACTGAGCATCATTTTCAAAAGGCACATTAAGCAGCAGAGACCGCAGGGGGGACCAATGTAAACAGGCCTCCTCAGATCCTAGCAGAAAGGGCTTGGAGAATGCACTGGTCCCCAGGAGTGGCTGGCTGTTCCTGCAGTCCTGGCCCCACCTCGCAGTCCTGGCAGCAGAAAGTTTTATCTCCCATGGGCAGGGTTCCGGTTCATGGTGAGGGGGGTGGAATCCTGGTACTCTGCAGGATTCCTGCTTCTCCAAGCCCCCACTGTGCCTTCCAGATTCACAATCCCCGGATGAGAAGCCTTCCAGCAGCCCACCCCCAGAAAACTCTCCTAAAGTCCTTGTGGTGCCTCTCTGCAGGACTCGTCATTTGCCGCTTTGGGTCATCAGTTTGCGTGTCCATGTGTCACTTCTTATACTAGACTGGGAGCTCTTGAGGGCAGGCTGTGTTTTCCTGTTCCCTCCTTCACAGAGCCCAACATACAGCCAGCATTTGGTACGTTTTGCAAACAGGAAGAAAGGGAGGCTGGGCAGAATAAGCTGAGCTATGTCCTTCTCTTATGTTATCTCATGTGACTCTCATGCTAGCCCATGGGGGATGTTGCCTCTGCTTTTAGCCAGTTAGGACACTGATGCCCTTTGAGTTTGTCACTGGCTCAAGACCATAGTGCTTGCCATGACATTGGAAGATGACATCACATGTCCTCAAAGTCCCTGTTATTCCTTGCAATATTCTCATCAAGCTGTTCAAAGGCAGGAATATAGACTGTGAGGTGTGGGCAGCAAAGAGCCTTAACCAATGAAACCAGGCACCAACTAAACACAGGAGTCCCGTGCTGACACAAGGGCACAGGACATCAAGACATCCTGGATATCAAGGGATCGTGGGTGTCCTGGCCAGACCACCTCTGCTTTTCAGCAAGGATTTCAGGAGCTATTGCCACATGCTCCCAGAACCCTAGGGACCATGGGATGCAGGCCACAAAGGGCACAATACATTTGTCTGAGCCACTGAGAGCCATGCTGGGCCCCCATGCACGACATTCCACATGACTAGCTTCACAAGCCAGCTCTCCTAAAGACGGGCGAGGGGGTGTCATCCAAGGCGGGGGGGCACTGCCGAGATTATCCAGGAAGCCGGCAGGAATGAAGAAGCAACACGGCTATCTCGCTGCTGCGGGGAGGAAGGGAAGGAGAATGTAATTCAACTTGAGGATGGTTAATGGAAGGCTTCCCAGATGATGGGAGGATGGAGATTAATTCTGAAGCAGGCATGGATGTTATTCAGGACGGGAAGGGCATTCGAGATAGAGATGAGGTGAAAGACAGCATCGATCATTCACCGACGACAAAGAGTTGGATCTGACTGCAGGAGAAATTGAAGGAAGCAGGGCTGGAGGAGAGGGGAGGGGCAGCGGGGGGGTGAGGCCAGGAGCAGGCAGAGGCTGATTGTGATAGTCCTTATGAGCCATGCTGAGGATCTGGATTCCCAAGACAGAGAGATATAAGGAGAGTTTTGAACAAAAAGAGTGGTGTGCTCAGAAGCAGGTTCTAGAAAGATCACTCTGGGAGCCGGTGGCAGATGTTGGTCCCTGGGAGTCAATCTTGATTCTGTGGACAAAGGGTGTCTCTCTTATGAAGTGCTAATTGTAAAGTGGTCTAGTCACAGTTTGAGATGCTCAAGGCCCCCAAGATCCCAGGTCCAGCTATGCTGGTACGGGTGTGGATGTCAAGCAGGAAGAGGGGTTAGCCGGTCTTCCGGGGAAAGAAGCAGTAATCAAAATGCAATCCGAAGACATCAAGGACCCCTCGAGCTCTGTTTATTTTCATGTGCAAATAAAATCCTCAGAAAGAGAAGCCAAGACTTTTAGAGCCCCTCCTCATGCCTGCCTGGATTGCTGCAGGTCTGCAGGAAATCCCTGATTGGAAAGTGTGGGTGACAACTTCAGAAGGGATGAAATGTGAGCCGGCCTAAGGAAGTGAGCACACGGGACTGAAGGAGCTCTGAACTCAATTGCACAGCTCAAGGTGCCCCGAGCTGCAGCTGCAGCCAATTCAGCTCCGCCAGGACAGCAGAGAGGCCTACTGTGTACAGAGACCTTTGGACATATGGCTATGGAACAGGGGAGCACTGGAGGAGGGGAAGGGCCATTCTGCAGGGCCTGCCTGCAGGGATGACCAGCTCAGCCTCTTAGTGGGGGTCAGACTGGGCTTCTCTATAAGCATTTGTAATAAATTCTGCCCTGGAGTTCCCACTAGAAGAACCCACTCATCAGGTCCCTAACCCCCTTAACTCGTTTCTTGCTGGAACAAAACTTCCCAGTAATGTAGGATGCCATGCAGAGTAGTCAGCCTCTGAGACAGCCTCTCAGATCCCTGTTCCGTGTGTTCACACCTATGTGTGGTCCCCTCCACATTGTACCAGACTTGCTCTACATGACCAATTGCATCCAATGGAAGTGAAGGCATGTCACTTCCATGGTAGGTTATAAAAAACACTTGGTGTCTCACCATCCTCTCTCTGTATCGGATCACCTGTCCTGAGGGACGCCAGCTGCCACATCACAAGCACTCCTATGGAGAGCCCAAAACAGGAGGAACACAAGCCTGCTGCCAAGAGCTGCCTGAGGGAGCCCAATTCAGTTTTTAAAGGACTGCAGCCTCGGCCGACACTGTGACTGATTTCATGAGAGAGCCTAGCCTAGAGTCTCCCTGCCACACTGCTCCCCTGGGGCCTGACCCTGAGAAAGTTGGTGGGGGTGTAACTTGTTACCCAGCAACAGGTAACTAATACCCCTCAGAAGACACTTTAATCTCTAGAACATGGGCTTGGCGAGAGAGAGACCTGGGTCTGAGTCCACACCAACCTTGTGATCTTGGTCAACCTACTTACTTAACGCAGTGACTCAGTATTTCTGTCTCTAAAATGTAAGTAATAACAGTGCCTATCTCAGAATGCTGTGATGAACAGATCGTTTAACAGAAGTAATGAAATTAGGGCAGAACCTTGCCCATACTGGGCTCCCTAGGTGTTGCTACTGGTAAAGTACCCACCTGCCAGTGCAGGAGACATAAGAGATGAGGGTTCAGTCCCTGGGTCAGGAAGATTCCCTGGAGGGGGACATGGCAACCCACTCCAGTATTCTTACCTGGAGAATCCCCATGGACAGAGGAGCCTAGCAGGCTACAGTCCTTAGGGTTGAAAAGAGTTGGACGCAACTGAAGGGACTTAGCGTACACGCACCCACTGGTACAAATGAAGCACAGAATATCCAAGACTAAACTTTTCAGCCACTCCTTCCAGACTCTCTGTGCAGCTGCTTCTGCTGGAGACCCTGTTCCTCCATCCCTCTCCCTGCCGCCTTCATCCATCCAAGCTGACTCCGGTGTCTCCTTTGCTTCATTCCCAGTTCCTTTCGGTAGACAATCACTCCCTTTTCTGGGCTCCTACCATGCACTGAAGATTGCCCTGGGGTTGCTTTTTTAAAATAATGTTTTATTGTCATTTTTCTGGAGCTGCAAGAACATTTATATTCGCAGGGACTCGCACATAGTAGGCATTCGGGAGAAACGCATTAAATGAATGACTCTCTTGGCCTTAGGTAAGGACGCCCAGGAGGGAAGGAGGATGACTTGGCTGCTGACGCAAATACTCACTTGCAGCCTCTGGCAGCTATAATTAGGGGATGTTTTTCACTCTCATGTGCTCCTTTCACCACCACAGACAGCTCTTGCTATTTCATCCAGCTCCTTTTGGATAATATCTTCTACTTGCTTTTATTTTATCTCTTTTCATGATTTCAGCTCCCCTTTCAACCTTATCTTTTAAACGGAAACAGCGAGTGCCCATATAATTGAGACCGCAAAGGCACACATTCATTAAAGCAACTGACACAGCTTCACTCCTTCAATTTGGGGTCCCAACCTGGCCCAGGTTAACCCCCCTCATCTGACGTCAATCCAAGGTGGAGACTTTTCCTCCCAAATTGTGTGCCACCTCCCCCACACTTGCCTGGATGCAGAGAGCCCCGCCCAGTGATGGCACCAGAACATGCAGCTTCTTCACCCCAAGACAACTCTGCTCCTTGGTGAGGAAGCAAGAGCTCCAACAGCGTAGCCTCAAGCACACCTCAGGCTCCACAGCAAGCAGAATGCCAGGAGTTGCCCACCTTGGCCTTTGGCCCAGGCATCATCTCTGACTCACAGGACACATTGCCAGGCCTCTATCACCCTCCATTTCTTTGTCTGTGTGCTAGGGACAATGACTCCACACTCTTGGAACTTGCTCACCCAGGATCTCTTGGGTGCAGATTCTGAGCCCCGCTCTGCATGAGGTCTGTGCCTGGGGTTGGGGTACACTTCCCTGAGCTCTGGGAAAGGGCCTCTCAGCCTAGAGAGGAGAAGGTCTGTTATCAGACTCTCTAAAGGAAACGGCAGCCGTGGCATTGACTAGAGGTACAGAGGACACCACCGAACAGGGAAAACGGGCAGCCAGTGAGGAAGGAGGACTCAGGGAAGGTGTCGGGAAGCAGCGGCCGCAGGGCTGAGGGCGGTCCAAGAGGATGGGGAGGCAGCCTCAGGAGGTGGTACGGGCGCAGGGCAGAAGAACAGGAAGGTGGATTTGCAAGGAAGCATCTGTCTGCAAGCATGTGGGCAGAGCCAGCGGACAGACAACCTCAGTGCTGTGTCCCAAGCACATGAAGCAGGAGCAGGAGGGTGACAGGGAGCCTGGGAGCCTGGACCAGCTAGAACACAGGACGAAAAACAACACAGATGAAAGTGCTTTGTGAACTCTGACATGCGGGCCAGCGTTTGTTTCAGAACGCTATCCCTTCCAGCTGCCCATTCTCACAAAAACAAGCTGAAGCCAGCAATTTTTTTTTTTTTTAATCATCCTTCCTACAGACTCGCAAAGGACAATCAAGTACGTGAATGTTCTCAAGCCGTCGTCTAATCAAATGATTGGTGATTTTCTCTCTAATTTCCCTTTCTTGGCCCAGTTGTGTTTCTACTGATTTCATGTTTCGGGAACATAAATGCTAACTCTGTGTTTTTAGGAATAAATCGAGAGGCACTCACTTAATCCCATTATCCAAGAAACAAAATCACTCAGCCTCTACCCAATCCTGCAATCCAATCACCTGCATAGGAGATGAGAAAGGAAATCATTCTGTTTTCTTTTGCTTTTTTTTTTTTCCTAACTAGTAGTATTTTAGAAAATTAATTATGTTGTATTTAATATCCAGGGCCCAGGTCCTCAGACAGAGCTGGGGACTGAAATGGGACAATGTTGGCTGGCTACAGAGGCAGGTATTTCATGGCATCCTTCAGCCCCTATGTCTTTGTAGATGAAACAATGTTTTGTTGTGACTCTAAATACTTCCATTCAAGTAAGATTTAGAGCATTATCAATAGTCTCTTTTTATCATGCATGTGGAAATTCCACTTTTCTTGTGGGCCTGTGCAAGCAAGACGCCTCACACCACTGGCCTAGTACCCTTGGTCTGAGCCCCAGCTCTGTACATGGTATGACTTCAAGCACAGACTCCTAGGTCAAGTGGGGACAGCTGCAGGCAGAAGTAAACACACTGGACTTGGAAGTGGACAGACTGGAACTGAACCCCAACTCTGCTGTTTCCTAACTACGATTTTAGTCAATTGACTGAAATTTTCTGAGCCTCAGTCTCCTCATATTTTCAAGTCAGGATAATAACATCCAGCCCACTGGATTACTGCAGTGAGTAGAAGAGAGAGCTGGGGCACAGGGAAAGGTCTGAGACGGGGCGCAGTACCTTGCGGCTGCCACACATAGATGCTTGGCTCCTGCCTTGCCCAAAGATGCCCAGCCAAGGGCAGGTGAGACTGATATCCCGCCTTACTTTCAGTTTAAACTTGCTGGTCATTCACACTGGGTTCTTAAAAAAAAAAAAAAAAAAATCCACCCAGAGAATTGTGGATGATTCATCCTCAAAGGGAAAGAGAAAGCCTCTTTGTAATTTACACAAAAGTGCAATGCACGGAGAGGGGTCCCTGAGTGCAGGAGGTGACTCTCCGCCCCACTCCATTGGTTCCTGCTCCAGCACTCTCCTGCCAAAAACTGTCCAACCTCGGCTACAAATCTGTGCAAAGGCAGACTTCGCATCATGCCCTGAGGCAGCCCAGCTCATCTCTAGATGTCTCTGTTCAAAAGTATTAGAGTTCCAATTTTGCAAGATAAAAAGAGCTCTGAAGACGGATGGTGGTAATAGTTACACATTTAGAAATGGTTAAGTTGGTAAATTTTAAATTATGCATATTTTACCACAACTTAACATTTGTTCATCTCAAAAATATTCTACTACCAAAAAACAAAACAAAACAAAACAAAACCCAGAGCTAGCTCCATTTGGTGCTGAGAGGTAATAAACTGATTTGGCATAGCCAGGGACTTGCTCTCTGAGGGTCAAAACTGAGTACCCGTGGAGGGTAAAAAGTATTTTCTTATGTTTGAGCTGAAATCTGTTTTCATGTAACTTTTCTCCATGGTGGTCTTTGGAGCACTAAAGGATCAACGTATCAGTAAATATTGTGGGCTCATTGGGCTAATTTAGTGTACTGGTTAGGTTAAAAGTTAGGGTACACTACGCTGCAGAAAAAGCCTTTAGGGCTTAGCACAGCAAAAATATATTTTTGCTGCTGCTGCTGCTCCTGCTAAGTCACTTCAGTCATGTCCGACTCTGTGCGACCCCACAGGCGGCAGCCCATCAGGCTCCCCCGTCCCTGGGATTCTCCAGGCAAGAACACTGGAGTGGGTTGCCATTTCCTTCTCCAGTGCATGAAAGTGTAAAATAGCTAGCTAGCGGGAAGCTGCTGTAGAGCACAGTGAGCAAGGCTTGGTGCCCTGTGATGACCTAGAGGCTGGGATGGGGGTGGGGGGGAGGAAGGGAGGATCAAGAGGGAGGGGATACATGTATGCATATAGCTGACTCACTTCACTGTGTAGCAGAAACTAACACAACATTGTAAAGTAATTATATTCCAATAAAAAATAATAAATATTTCTCTCCCGCACTGTGAGTCTATGATGTACGTGTGTGTGGTGGGAAGGGGGGTACTATGCAAGATCCTCACGCAGGGAGTCTGTACTCTGTGGGCCACTGTTTCCAGTCGGGAGAAGCCTGGGGAATCCTATATGGGCCTTTCCCTGCTGCAGCCAGCAAGAGGCACCTTTCCCTCCAGTGGGCTTTTCCTTGGTCAGTCACATGACTTTGCTCACTTATAAGGAGGCCAGGAAATGTGGGGGAGCAGATGGCCCATTGCTACCGCTCTGGCTTTCATAACTGTGGGCTTATCTAATCGGGATCTTAGGATACTGTCCTCAGGCTCTGGTGCTGTCCTGAGTCCTGCAGGCAACCCCCTCTTCCCGTTGCCAGAACTCAGTTTTCCAATCAGCAATCAAAGTTATTAATTAACCACCCTGGCTACAGATGCAGGAGAGAACCACCCTCCATGGTTCCCTAACATGTGCCCCCCAGGGATCTGAGGCATTTGAAACCACAGCTGGGAAAGACCCCAAAGAATATGGAAACATGTGAAAAGAGAGATCTGTCCAGGAAGCCAGGGCCCCTTTTCCAGTGTTTGGCCCTAGATCCCTCCGAAGCAAATTACGAGTACGCAGGGAGGCCACATTTCCGTTCCTATTTCACCCCAGTCTGGGATGCTGACAGAATCGCCCCACTTTTAATAGTGCCTGGGGTGGGAGGAAAGGCCTGGTCTGCGGCCACAGAGAGAACTTTTGTCTCCAGGGGTGTCTGACCTGCCTCCATCCTGAGGATTACTGTAACTTTTTAATTAAGGCGAAGTTTGTAGGGAGTGTGCTCTTTTGATGTGGCAGCTGTAGCTGGAAAACAGGCCTACATTTAAGACTTTACTGCCTGCCGACGGCTCAGCAGCCTGCCACCCACATATCAGAGTCTACACCCCATAAACAGTCCGGATCATGTTTCTTTTGAGCAAGCGGTGCGAGAGGGGTCTGGGACCACCACGACGTGGAAGGACCACCTTTGCTGATAGTCTTATGGGACCTCGACCACCCGAGGGTCCCCACCCTCAAAGTGGGGGGTAGTGCCTTGAGGTGGCAGAGGAATGGACAAGGTGACCTCTAGAGACATGTGACAAAATGTTTATTCTTGACCTTGATGTTCTACAATACCCAGACAAGAACCAAGTGAAAGCCAGAACTATCCTCAGCATCACCTCGTCAGACCACATGTTTCTGGTCCTGCTGAATGGGGGCAGGGAAGGGGACTCCTCAGGCATCTTTGTATCCCAGAGTCCCAAACACAGTAGGCTGATGAACACAGCTGACAACTGTAACTTTGGGAGAGTGATGGATTGAGTGTAGGTTGAGCATGCCATTCTATTATGGGCAATACCCCTTCAGAGCCTCTACTATGTACTAGACACTGGTTCTAGGCACCGACGATTTATCAGCCAACAGTAACCCTGCCCAGTTGGATCTCCTGCTCTGCGAATCTGAAGTTTATGACAAGCACTGGGATGTAGCTGGATCACACGGTGAACCAGGGGCAGACCTCACACAAGAACTGGTGTTTGCTAGCTCCCGTGGGAGCAGGGCTTCTCAAGCCTTCCCACTGAAGAGCTCCCCATGGAGGCAGAGCCCAAAGCAGCCAAATATGATGTGACATTTCTTTGATTTTCCAATGCTTTACGTTAAAAATGTATACAGATGTTGAAGTCTGTGCCATTTCACATCTATGTTTTACTATAAAGTAATGGTGTAGGTTACCTAGTATATATATATATGTATGTGTGTATATATATATTTTAAGTTTCCACCTTGTTGATCCTGCATCTATATTTCCCGTGGTACACAATCATACACTCTTGGGGATCCACAAGGAAGGAAGCATCTTTCAAGCTCGTGTATGTGTATGAGCAGTAGTCCCTCAGTCATATCCGACTCTTTGCATCCCATGGACTATAGCCCACCAGGCTCCTCTGTCCATGGAGTGGGATGCAATTTCCTTCTTCAGGGGATCTTCTCAAGCCAGGGATCAAACTCAGTCTCCTGCACTTCAGGCAAATGCTTTACCATCTGAGCTATCTGGGAAGCCCCTTCCAGTTCACATGGACTCCTGTAAATTTCTATGTCTTATGACCTGGCTCCTCTTTGCTTTTGTCTTTAAAATGAGGTGCACCATAAAGAAAGTTAAATGACACACCAGAGGGAAAAGTTTTGCAAATTATTAGTACGCCTGGTGGGCTACAGTCCCTGGGGTTGCAAAGAGTCAGACACGACTGAGCAACTAAACAGCAGCAAAGTAACCCCAGAGCTAGAGGAAAATGCAGGGATTTTCATGCTCTTCCCACCAGGCCAAGGAGTTGGCCCAAACAACATGGCCACCAGCAGCACCCAGTGTGAGGAGCATCCTAAGAAACGGTAGGGAAGGTGAGCCAGCACAGGGCAGGAAACTAGAAGTTACAAGAAGCTATTTGCATCACACGAACCTGAGTTTGAGGCTTCCCTCCATTACCTGCTAAGGGTAAGACCCTAGATGAGTTACAAAACCTCTCTGAGCCCTAGGACTTATCTCCATAAAGTACAGGTGATAATAATATTTTTTGTGGGGATTCATTGAGATAATGTCTTTAAGGTACTTTGGCTATTGCCTGCCACACCGTGTGCACTCAGTAAACAGTGGTAACCAAGGAGGAGGAGCCAGTGCTGGTGATTAGAGGCTTCGCGAGCAGGGGCAGACTTGGATAGAATGCCTGTTTGTTGCATACACGTTAAGCCTGTGCATCAGGAAAGAGAGGCTCTTCTCAGAGCTGAGTCCCTGAGGTTGCTGAAGCACAACCCCAAATGGAACCATTCTGTCACTTTCAGCAGTTTCCGGGAAGGTCATGGCAGTTGGTCCATGAGACCAAGGAATCAGAGTGTTTCCAAGCTGGGAGGACCAAGCTCTCAGTGCTAGTCTCATCAGACCCCCGCTTTTCACAGGATGTGAGACTTTGCCCAAGCGGCACCGTCACCCCCAGCCAGCTCGAGGTCCCCTTCCTCAGATCACCGCAGGGCTCACAAGCCGCAGTGGGGCTGCAGGCAGTCTCAATGCTGGAGAAACAGCTCAGCATTTTGGAAACTGATTTCCTCAGGTGTCCTAGAGTCCAACAGTTGTGCTATTTAGAGGGGAAGTCACATTACCGTTAGAAGAAGGGGGATTCCGTCTTTCTTTATGACTTCCCGTGGAGAGTTAAGTGCTAATGGGGATTCAAGAGGTTCCTGGTGGAGTCCCAGGATCCCACCAAATCTCTGAACTTCTGCCTTGAGGTGAACTTTCAACTCCCAGAATGATCCCTGAAAGCCCTTTTTTTCCTCCCTGTCTCGGCTGCCAAATTGACTCCGCAAGTCTGCCCTCCATGTAAAAACACAATAAAACCTTATACAATCAGGAAGGTATTCAAGGCTCGTAATAAATAATTGCCCTGTGACCAGTGGTTTGGATCCCCCAGTGCACCCTCAATGGGCCTTTTTCTTTAACAGAACAAATAAAAGGAACAGATGCAGGGTCTCCCGTGCCAACACTGTGGTGGCCTTGTGAGGCCAGGGGAGGGTCCCTGGGGGGGGCATCGTTCCCACAGTAACGAGCACACGTGGGGAGCAGCAGGGTGGCACTCCCTGCTCACTGAACGCTGCTCTGGGGGGCACCAGTGTGCCTTTGGCCAGTGGCAACACTTCTTTCCCTGCCTGTCTTCTTCCTTTGCTGATGGGGGAGCAGGTTCACGGAAGAATCACGATGGCCCAAGTGGGATTCTGATATTCCATGGATAACTCCTCTTTCCTCTCAAACCACCTTTCTTTGATGCTCTTTTTTTTGCTTCACAGTGCAGCACGTAGGATCTGGTTCCTTCACGGGTCCCCTGCACTGGAAGTACAGAGTCTTAACCACTGGACTGCCAGTTAAGTCCCAGCTCTTGATATCTTTTTATCTCTGTCCCATTTCTTCCCCATCCCCTTCTTTCTCCCGGATCCTATCTCTCTCTCACCCCCATTAGACTGCAAGCTCTTCCTAGCTGAGGTCCATACCTGTTTATGCACAGCGCCTAGACACAGTAGCAGCCCAGTACATTTGGTCAGATCAGTACATGAAGTGAAAAACACAGTGTCATTCAAAAATAGGAACTGAAAGGCCACCTTACCAGACACCTGGGTATTCTTCTCAAAATCAGTTTCAGTGGGTTTTGCAGTTTCAGAGGCCTTTGCTTCAATTCCCCAAGTGGTTGGTGACAATGTCTGCCAGCCTGGGTCTTCGGAGAGGAGTCCTGTAAGAGAGAGCACAAGACATTTCTGTTAACAGCACATGATGGTTCTAGAGTAACACCTGTTGCTCTGCCCAGTCAGTGCTTAGCCCTCTTCTGCTCAGAGCACCTCAGTTCTCCCCTCTGTGAGGCTGGCCCCCCTGCCCTTCACATGCAGTTCTGGAGGTACCTGACCTCTGGCCAGTGTGGGCCCAGCCCCAGAGCAGCCAATCAGACTCTCTCTCCAGGTATTTACACCCTTGCGGGTGATGAAAGGGCAGGACCTGCAGAGCCTGCAGAGCACTTGGAGGAGACTTGGCTAAAGTCCCTGCTCCACACTGGAACAGCCTCATCCCCAATCTTTGCAGGGCCTGGTACATCGTTGTTCCTCTCTTTCTGTCTGCTAACCCCTCCCCTTACAATGCTTGCATGCATGCTTGCCCAGTCACTGAGTCATGTCAGACTCTGTGATCCTATGGATTGGAGGGCACCAGGCCCCTGTGTCCCTGGGGTTTCCCAGGCATGAATACTAGAATGGGTAGTCATTTCCTTCTCCAGTGGATCTTCTCAACCCAGAGACTGAACCCAGGTCTCCTGCATTGGCAGGCAGATTCTTTTGCCACTGAGCCACCTGAGAAGCTCCTTCCAATAAGTTCCCTTCTAGATTTAGGTTGGCTGGGCTGGTTTCTGTTGCTTAGAACCCCACAACCCTGAATCAGGCTTTCTCAGCCTCAACACAAAGAATACTTGCGGCTGGAGAGTTCTTTGCCATAAGCATTTCGTTAGGAGCCAGTGTGGTAGACACCAGTGTGTGATGGTCACGCTGGTAATCCGACCCAGCACTGCTGGTATTTCAGACTGGAGAGCTCCTTGTTGTGGGTGCTGCCCTGGGCACTATAGGATGTTTATCAGCACCCCTGGCCTCTACCCACCAGGTGCCAACTCCAGCTCCCTGGTTGTGACAAATGTCTCCAAATACAGCAAGATAGTGCTTGGGAGGTAAAACCACTGTTGTAAACTGATTCAGTGGTTGAGAACCAGTGCAATGAAGCACTGAGTCAGAAGTCGTGGGGTCTGGGATTTCTCTGGCCCTGACCAGCAAAATTCACTTGGACCCGAGCTCTCTGTGCTCGCAGTGCCTTGCCCTGTCATCCCAGGTCCATGGCCCAGCACCAGTGAGCAAAGACTTGGAGAAATCCAAAGAGCTGCAAAAAGATGACGCTGGAAGATATGTTACCACCTCACAGTGGGTCTTTACTTGTTAAAGAAGTTAAAATCTGCTCCTTGGCCAGCTGGCTGAACTTGGCGATAACTAAAGAAAGTGAATAAATATCCTGACCCGTGGAGTCTGAAGTATCGACATTTCACTTATCATATTGGGTGGCATTGCACAGACAACAGAGAAATTGTTCTTGCGGGGACAGACCTGCCTTTCTTCCATCCAGGGCTCTTTTTGCCAAAATGACTAGCATGGCCGGGAGGGGAGGCGAAACAAGGTGAAATTATAAACCCGAGAGATATGAAGGCTCAGAAGCTGCCTTTTCAGACAAAACCAAGCTCCGACCCTTTCTCACACCTCACACTGAAACCTCTTTGAGCTTTGATAGAACATCGACTGCCATTTTGGTCCTCTGTTCTCGGGCAAGGTCAGCTCACCCCTGTGCTTTCTGAGACCACTTGGGCATAGGTCTGCCCAGGACAACCTGGCTGGTCCAGATTCAAACAGATGGCATGGAACGTGCCAATCTCGGAGTTCAGTGCTTTACCAGCACTGGAGAAACAGCTCAGGCTACAGTCAGGGGAGAGGACTCAGTGTGAGCCAGGAGTCTGGACACTGGAGACAGGTTCCGACTCCACCAATCACAAAGCTTGGGAACACGTCTTTCCTTCCTTGGTATCAGTTTCACCATTTACAAATGGGCGTTGAAATAGATCAGTCAGTCATAAACTTATTTCAGTTTCTCTTGGTTAATATGAACCCAGTTCAGTTCAGTCCAGTTCATTCGCTCAGTCGTGTCTGACTCTTTGCGATCCAATGAACCGCAGCACGCCAGGCCTCCCTGTCCATCACCAACTCCCGGAGTTCACCCAAACCCGTGTTCATCGAGTCGGTGGTGCTATCCAGCCATCTCATCCTCTGTTGTCCCCTTCTCCTGCCCTCAATCTTTCCCAGCATCGGGGTCTTTTCAAATGGGTCAGTTCTTTGCATCAGGTGGCCAAAGTAGTGGAGTTTCAGCTTCAACATCAATCTCTCCAATGAACACCCAGGACTGATCTCATTTAGGATGGACTGGTTGGATCTCCTTGCAGAGATCCAACTGAACTAGGTTCATATTAACCAAGAGAAACTGAGATAAGTTTCTGACTGACTGATCTATTTCAACACCCATTTGTAATCTTGCCTGGTTGATCTCCAAGGGACTCTCAAGAGTCTTCGCCAACACCACAGATTAAAAGCATCAATTCTTCGGTGCTTAGCTTTATTCACAGTCCAACTCTCACATCCATACATGACCACTGGAAAAACCATAGCCTTGACTAAACAGACTTTTGTTGACAAAGTAATGTCTCTGCTTTTTAATATGCTGTCCAGGTTGGTCATAACTTTCCTTCCAAGGAGTAAGCGTCTTTTAATTTCATGGCTGCAATCACCATCTGCAGTGATTTTGGAGCCCAGAAAATAAAGTCAGCCAGTTTCCACTGTTTCCCCATCTATTTGCCATGAAGTGATGGGACTGGATCCTATGATCTTCGTTTTCTGAATGCTGAGCTTTAGGCCAACTTTTTCACTCTCCTCTTTCACTTCCATCAAGAGGCTCTTTAGTTCTTCTTCACTTTCTGCCATAAGGATGGTGTCATCTGCATATGTGAGGTTATTGAATCCACCCCCAAGAATATATCCTTGGCCACACCTCCATAGGCAATGTCATTTCATAAAACACATGGAGGCTTCCCTGGTGGCTCAGACAGTAAAGATTCTGCATGCAGTGCAGGAGACCTGTGTTCAGTTCCTGGGTCTGGAAGATCCCCTAAAGAAGGGAATGGCAACCCAGTCTAGTATTCTTGCCTGGGAAATCCCACGGACAAAGGAGCCTGGTGGGCTATAGTCTATGGGGTAGCAAAGAGTCGGATACAACTAAGCCATTCACTATGAAGGTTCCTAAAGTCTTTTCCACAGCCATCAAGTCCAGGGTGAGGCCGCCAGACCAGATGGTCTTTAAAAAGCCAGACTTTTCTTGACCCTCCTTTGCAGTAGCCCAAGCCCATGCTTAGTTTCATGCTAAGACATGTGAATTCTTAACACATCTGTTCTGAAATCCCAGATTCTTCTCTTATCAGCTCTGTAATACTAAGCAAGTTTTCTAAACTTTCTGTGCCTATTTTCTTTATTTATGAAACAGTGAGATAATATTCCCCAGTAGTTCATTTGAAGCATTAAACTACATATTACATGACACCTAGAAAATGCTTGACTCACTTCTACTTTCCAGTCCTCTCCTTCTTCCTCTCTTGACCCCTTATTGGTATTAAGTTCCTCTTAAAACAGGGGCAGAAAAGCATTTCATCAGATTATTTTGGCATCTGGGCAGGTCGAGAGGAAGGTATGACTCTGTAACAGCTGTTTATAGAGAAAAGAACCCCAGCGTGGCCCTGCCCCCTGGCCAAAGATGACTTTACATTGCAGGCAGCTACTCTTTATAGACTGTGTGGCTTTAGTCAGTTAGGTTTACTTCTCTGAGCTGCCATCTGTAAACAAGGATAAGGATAACACCTCCCTGACCACCATCCACTCAGAGAGTCCCTCCTGGATGCCAGGCACCACAAGAGCACTTCACACAGAGTCCATCATGAACAGCAGGTGTATTGTGAAGACAGAAATAATGTACTTAGAAAAAGGCTTTATATACAGTGAAACATGAGACAGACACTTCATTTTCACCATGATCAGAGGGTCTCAAAAGCTTGTTTTCTACTGTGAAAATAGGAGTGGCTTTTCCAACCAGAAGTTCAAGCACATAGAGCATAAAATGACAAGTGACATGGAGTTAGGGTCATCTCAAAGATAAAAGGTGAGTGCCCCTTGTAAGCGTCTTTCCTGGTGCTTTGGTGAGAAATACGCGGAGGACAGAAGGCAGTGTGATTTCTTTTCCTGCGTGTTTCACATAACATGCGTCTCTCCTCAGTGAAGCTCCAATTTACCCATTTCTCATTTAGCGCTTGATTTATTGGATACTGCAGCACGACAGCCAAAATGCTGGGCAAGATGGTAAATCTAGTAATAAAATATCTAAATGATTTATAAATACGGTTTAGGGAGGCTTGGGTAGGTAAGGCAACACACGGCTAGTCAAACAAAATCCCTGTGCTTCAGAAACTCTCCCCCAGACGCCTACATCCAACGCACGGAGCTTTTTGTCTCTATTGAGCCGAGCTGACAACTCCAACGTGTGCAAATACAGATTTACCAGGCAAACGTGCAGCCAAGCCCAGGACTGTAAGTGTTTGAAAAAGCAGATCTGTTTGACGAGCAAATAATGCGTCATCAATAAAGACTTGTCGAGATGAAATGAAGGAGACCAGCTGTTGCTGAACATCTAGTCCGGGTAGAGAGAGGATGCAAACCAAAGGAAGAAGAGATGGTGAGGGTGGGGTTGGGGGTGGGGATGGGGTGGGAGAGGCCTGAGCAGCACGTTTAAGAAGGATAACACTGGTGTCCTTGACCACCTGGTCAAGATGTGTGGGCCACCTCGACTGAGTGGGGCAAGCTGCACTAGAAGAAAGCCTTACATGGAGGCACCTGGTGTCTTATTAGCAAGGAAAGAAGGATGATCAGGAGCTGCCAACAGAGCAAGACCAGGCTGTGCAGAAATTAACGTCTTAATTTACATCATATGATATCTCATATATGGAATCTTAAAAAAATGATATAGCTGAGCTTGTTCACAAAACAGAAATAGACTTATAGACATAGAAAGCAAATTTATGGTTGCCAAAGTGGAAAGGGGAAGGGAGGGATAAATTAGGAGTTTGGGATTAACAGATACACACTCAGTTCAGTTCAGTTCAGTCGCTCAGTCGTGTCTGACTCTTTGCAACCCCATGAATCACAGCATGATACACACTACTACATATAAAGCAGATAAACAATAAGGACCTACTGTATAGCACAGGGAACTATATTCAATATCTTGTAATAACATAAAATGGAAAAGAGTCTAAAAAGAATATATCCATATATATAGAGAGAGAGAGAACTGAATCACTTTGCTATAACAAAACATTGTAAATCAACTATACTTCAATTAAAACAATTTTTTTAAACAAAGATTAGAAATGAAAAAATCTTAATTCACAACAGCTGAAAGGTGGATGCAGGCAAGGTGTCCATGAATGGATAAACAGTAACAAAGAAGAGGTTGGATGGCCATCCAGGACTATTATTCAGCCCTAAAAAGGAAGGAAATTCTGACTCATGGTACAGCATGGATGGCACTTAGAAACAGCGCGAAAAATGGAACAAGCCAGTCACAGAGGCCATCTATCACATTATTCTACTTCAGTTAGGTCGCTCAGTCGTGTTGACTCTTTGTGACCCCATGAATCGCAGCATGCCAGGCCTCCCTGTCCATCACCATCTCCCTGGAGTTCACTCAGACTCCCATCAATCGAGTCAGTGATGCCACCCAGCCATCTCATCCTCGGTCGTCCCCTTCTCCTCCTGCCCCCAATCCCTCCCAGCATCAGAGACTTTTCCAATGAGTCAACTCTTCCCATGAGGTGCCCAAAGTACTGGAGTTTCAGCTTCAGCATCATTCCTTCCAAAGAAATCCCAGGGCTGATCTCCTTCAGAATGGACTGGTTGGATCTCCTTGCAGTCCAAGGGACTCTCAAGAGTCTTCTCCAACACCACAGTTCAAAAGCATCAATTCTTCAGTGCTCAGCCTTCTTCACAGTCCAACTCTCACATCCATACATGACCACTGGAAAAACCATAGCCATGACTAGACGGACCTTAGTCGGCAAAGTAATGTCTCTGCTTTTGAATGTACTATCTAGGTTGGTCATAACTTTTCTTCCAAGGAGTAAGCATCTTTTAATTTCATGGCTGCAGTCACCACCTGCAGTGATTTTGGAGCCCCCAAAATAAAGTCTGACACTGTTTCCACTGTTTCCCCATCTATTTCCCATGAAGTGATGGGACCAGATGCCATGATCTTCGTTTTCTGAATGTTGAGCTTTAAGCCCACTTTTTCACTCTCCTCTTTCACTTTCATCAAGAAGCTCTTTAGTTCCTCTTCACTTTGCTGTTGCTGTTTTTGTTGCTGTTCGGTCTCTAAGTCAAGTCTGATTCTTTGCAACCCCATGGACTACAGCATGCCAGGCTCCTCTTCCATTATCTCCCAGAGTTTGCTCAAATTCATTTCCATCGAGTCATTGATGTTATCTAACCATCTCATCCTCTGCCGCTTCCTTCTCCTTTTGTCTTCAGTCTTTCCCAGCATTAGGGTTTTTTCCAATGAGTCGGCTCTTCCCATCAGGTAGCCAAAGTACTGAAGCTTCAGCTTCAGCATCAGTCCTTCCATGCATATTTAGGGTTGATTTTCTTTAGGATTGACTGGTTTGATCTCCTTGCAGTTCTTAGAATCATCAAATTCAGAGAGACAGAAAGTAGAATGGTGGCTACCAGAGGCTGGGAGTGGGAGGAATGAGTCATTGTGTAGTGGGGACAGAGCTTCAGTTTGGGAAAATGAAAGTTTTCTGTGGCTAAATGGTGGTGATGGTTGCACAACATTGGGAACATACTTAGCCCACTAAATTGTACAATTAAAATGGTTAAAACTAAATTTTATGTTATGGACATTCTCCCACAATAGAATAAATTAACATCTTTTAATATATGTCCCATTCAGGCTTGGATTTCAGTTGCTAGGGTGCCAAGCTCCACCATTAGATGACAAGTAATTTGATGTCAGGGCTTCCCAGGTGGCTCAGTGGTAAAAGAATCTGCTTGCCAATGCAGGAGTCACGGGTTCAGTCCCTGGGTTGGGAAGATGCCCTGCAGGAGGAAATGGCAACCCACTCCAATTTTTTTGCCTTAGAAATCCTGTGGACAGAGGAGCCTGGTGGGCTACAGTCCATGGGGTGGCAAAGAGTCAGACATGTCTGAGCAACTGAGCACGCACACAAACATGCATGCATTTTGATGTTAAGAATTAGATTTGTCTTCACTATAAATCCCTCACTGCACTTAATACATGGTTCTCAAAATGCAATCTATGGACCACTGGGGATCTCCGAGACCCTTTTAGGATATCCACAGTTCAACCTCTTTTCATAATGTTACTAACCCAGAGTTACTGTTTGTTATGATGGTATTACAGCTTGCGTTGATGCTACAAAAGTAATGGTGGGTAAAATCTCTGGTGTTTTCACATACCAGAGCTATGGCACTGAACTGGACCAGCAGTCATGCTATTCTGATGGACTCACAAGTAAAAAGAAATTGTACTTAAGAATGTCCTTAATGAAGCAGCACAAATTATTAATTCAACTAAAGCTCAGTCCTTGACAGTACATCTTTTAACACTGTGTGACAGAAGTCTTTAAAACCATGTCTGCTAAGTACTAATGTATTACGGCAACCTCAAGGATAACTTGTGTGATGGTGTGAGTGTCTACCAAAAATAGCTGCCTTATTTTTCATGGAACATCATTTTTATTTGAAAGCACAACTGACAGACAAACAAAAGTTATTCAGATAGGGGTATCTGGTAGACATCTCTTCAAAAATGAGTGAAGCAAGCCTGTCACTTTAAGGACAGGCTCAACAACTGACCATGTGGTTGGCAAAACTAAATTCCAACCTGTCGAATGAAACTTGGGATTTTGGACAATGCTTCTCCACCATTGTGAGCTTGAGTGTTTCTGAATACTTCATGGATTACTAATACATCATACTCCGAAATCACATGTAAGTAAAAGATCCATTCAAAGTTTAAGATAGATGAATGAATTTTAATGTAACCAGGTACCAAAAGTTCTAATACGGTTTCAGATTCCACATCACAACTGAACTTTAAGAAACTTACACCTGTTGAGTTTTGGTGTAGTGTCAAAGAAGGCTATCCACAACTTTTTGAAAAAGCTCTCTCTTTTTCAATTACAAATCTGAGTGAAGCACAATTTTCTCTACATACTTCAACCAAAACAACATATTGCAACAGACTGAATGAAAAAGCAGATACTGTGTTTTTACAAACTAAAAGTCTGTGGCAACCTTTGTTGTCAGATAATGGCTAGCAATTTTTAGCAATAATAAATATTTTTAACTAAGGTATATAAATTGGTTTTTCAGACACAGTGCTATTCCATACTTAATAGAATATAACACAACTTTTATATGCTCTGGGAAACCGAAAAATATGTATGACTTGCTACATCACAAAATTTGCTTTATTGCAGTGGTCTGGAACCAAATCCACAGTATCTCCAAGGTAAGCTGATATAGGAATCTAGCTGTCTTTTACTAAGACAACTAACAGATTTGCAAAGGCATCAATACCATTCTTCTCATTATATTTTTTATATTTTGGAAAATGATTGTTTTTAATAAAAAATATTTATGTTAACATGCAATCTTTTTTGTTGCTACTGTGAAATGCATTCTTAGGTAAGTATTACTAACATTTCTCAAAACTCATTTTCCATGTCAATAGATATAGCCTTTGAAAGCAAAAGCTCTTTGGATTTCTCGGTAATTTTTAGGAATGAAAATGGATGATCCAAAAGTTTGAGACCCTCAAGTCTAACACATGCCTTAATAAGTAAATAAACAAATGAGTGTACTAACTGAATGAAGGAATGAGAATACTGCTGGCAAATATATATATATGGCTATGAGTAGTGTAAAGGAAAGAGTTGGGTTGATGCGGAAGGGTCAAATGGGGTAGGAGAGCTAGCAGTTCTTGATCTGAGTATTTCACAGGTGGATAAAATTTTCAAAGTATTTTGGGAATCTGCACAGAATGGCCAACTTTTTATTTGGTCAAGTAAGGACATTTGAAAAAATAACTACAGTCTACCATCATCATTATTTTGTAAAAGTCAAGACATTTTAACAGAAAAAAAAGGACAGATAGAATCTTGGGTATAAAGGGCAGGCTCTATATTGAATAAATTGAGCTAGTTTGGAAGCTCACCTTCTGGTCCTTGATTTTCTTGCTTTGCCCTGGACCCATGTACACTTTTCCCTGTACTAGACTTTATAGGCATCATCCTAGAGCAGGAGACAGAAACATTTTTGATAAAGGACTGAGAGGAAAGATTTTGGGGTTTGAGGGCCGTTATGTTCTCTGCTGCAGCTACTCAGCTGTACTGTCAGAGCATGAAAGCCGCCATAGACAGCACATCAGTGAATAAGCATGGCTGTGTGCCAATGCAATGTTATTTACAAAACCCACGGTGGCCAGATTTGGCTCCCTGGCCACTGTTTGCTGACCTTGATCTAGAGAGCTGGGTAGAGGTGTGTGGGAGGCTGGGGCCAGGCCATTTCTGCCTGATCACCATGGACTTCAGAGTTGTTGAGATGACCAGCATTACCATTTTCCTGACAAGTAGACCAGGCAAATCTGCTCAGAAAGCTGGCTGTCCTGCAGCAATCCACTGAGCCTGCCCTTTCAGGCATCTCAGCAGTAGTGGGGGGGTAGTGGGAGGGTGGGGAGAGAGTGGTAGCAGGGGGTTGATAACGCCATTACACCTCCCCTAGGAAAGCAGGATTGAGCACAGTGACACAATCCACCACACTGGCATCCAGGGACGGTCACCAAATAAAGAAATGCAAGAAAGGCAGATGAGATGGCCTATCCACAGTGACATGATGGGCGGGAGGTGGGGGCCGTCAGTGACACTTGAACCAGAGCTCTGGCACTTGAATCAGAGCTCTCTACTGCATGTCACCAAACTCTAGCACAGGGACACTTTCATCTTGCTCCTCACTCCCATGTGGGAAAGAAACAGAATCTTAGCTTAATTGAGAGGTGCATTTAAATTCCCCAATCTAAAAAAAAAAAAAAAATCTATGACTTTCTTTCTGAACAAAGGGATTCATTTTTAGAAAGGGAATCTCCATTGCCCATCTCCTCCCTTCCGGGATGTCAAGATTTGCCAGGCAGCCCTCTGCCAGCCACGGGCACATCCTCCCCCCGCAGCTGCCGATCTGCCCATCAGATTAGGGGTGCGCACATATGGTGGCAAAGGCAGGGAGAATGAGCTCCATCGTTTCTGACATGTGAGCACCAGAGCTGCGAGCATATGGCCTGGAAGGCTCTCCAGGAATTTCACGGGACATTTCATGCAAGTTGAGACTGAGGCATTCAGGAACCTGGATCCAGAGAGAGGAAAAGAAAACTGCAGAAAATATTTTCCTCTGAAATATTTACAACAAATGTGAGAGAGAAGAGCTAGTTTCTGTAAGGTATAAAACTCAGGCGGATCATTTAAGAAGAAGGTGAAAACCCCGAGAGAAATCGTAAAATGACACGAACCCATAGTTCATAAAAGAGCCACCAATGGCCACTAAAGTAAAAATGAAATTTACCTTTACTGGTAATAAACAAATGCAAATTGCAATGTGACACGTTTTTACTTTATCCTTTAAGAGGATAATACTTAATGCTGGTGTGAGTGCAGTGAAAGGAACACTCTTTGCATATTGCTGGTGGGCATGTAACCGGGTCGGGGACACACCAGCTGGAAGTCAATCTGGTAATACATACGGAGAATTATAAACACATTCATAATCTTTAACTCAGCAATCCCACTTCTGTGAACATGCAGAATAAACTAACAGCATTGCTTCCCTCTGATGGAACATCTACCTCTATTAGCAGAATCCACACTGCTAATGACGTTTCCTGACAATTTCACATGTCATTCATTCTGACCTATGAATTAAAACTTGAATGCCTCCTTTTTTCCCTCTAAAAATGATGCTACAAAGTCACAGCCACCTTTCTATACAGGTATATGTTTACGAGATCCCTGAATAGAACTTTCCATTTATTCTTGGTTGAGTCAGCCCATCACTCAAATCATTTGGATCCATGCCCATCATTTGAAACAGCCTCAGCTTTTCCCAGCTGAATGTCATCGGCAAATGACAGCCAGCCTGCCTCCTGCCCAGTGTCCACATTCCCAGGAGGTTGTGGGGCAGGACATGGCTGAGGATGGACCCCAGTGGCAGTCCACAACATGTCTCCTTCCACGTCATTTCTGATCCATTACCAGCAGCTGGAGTTGTTCAACCTGTTACAAATCTACTTTGTTCAACTAGGATGTGGACACATTCCACATGTGTAATCATGAAACGTCATGTCGCATGTCTTGCAGAAGGACAACTGCAAAGGGCAGGAGAGGACAATACTTCCCTGAGAGGAAACCCTCAGCTCTGCCTGGCTCTGCAGGACTGTGTTGTCTGGGTCCCCACCTGTCCAGAAGCTCCGTTTCCTTCCTCTCCAGCCAGCACCTCCTGGCCTCCCCTCCAGCCTTACTCCCAGCTCCCTTTCGCTTCACTGTCATAGCTTATCCTGGCTAGGTGAGCAGACGTGTCTGTAATGGTTGTTCAGAATCAGGGCTGAGAGACCTCATTTCACAATTTGAAGTGAAAGTGTTAGTCGCTCAGATAGGCCCAACTATTTGTGACCCCATGGACGAGGCCCCCTGTCCATGGGTTTCTCCAGGCAACAATACTGAAGTGGGTTGCCATTTCTTTCTCCAGGGGATCTTCCCAACACAGAGATCGAACCTGGGTCTCCCGCATTGCAGGCTGATTCTTTACCACCTGAGCCACCAGGGAAGCCCTTAGCCATTTCACAGGTTACTACCCTACCTGTACAACCTTGGACATGTCACTTCACCTTTTCTCCTGAGATCCCTCACCTGTAAAATGGACACAATGCTCTCAGTGCCCCACATCCCCGAAGGTGTTTGTAAAGCTCAATGAGAGGGCGGACGGCAACTTGCCTTGTAAACTTAACCTGCTCATGTGTCAGCGTACCACTAGCACAACTAATAAATTGTACTTGTCCGATTTGCTGCAGGGAAAGGGCAAAGCTTCTCTAGAATGTTCTAGGACATGTGAGAGGCAATGGGATGCAATCCTGGTGCAGTGGCCTGAGGTTTTCTGGGGATTTTTCTAATCTAAAGTGGCCAGATACCCAGGAAATGACCAGGCTCCTGTCTGGAATTCTAAAATGTGGACCCTTGAAAAACCAGCCTAGCCTCCAGCCCCTATACATGAGAAACCTGAGCCCTAAGAAGGAAGGCATCATGTCAGAGGCCACACCTCCAGTGAGAAGACGGTGAGACTGGGTCCTCTGACAGCGTTCCAAACTTCCCTCCCTGTCACCACCTCCAACAGCACTCATTTGAAGGAGCCAGAAGGAGGTTCTGGGATTTGAAATTAGAAGCCACTAAAATACTAAATGTATACACATACATACACACACATATAGACATACACACACATACATATACACATAAATATATTTATATACACATATATAAATATATATACACACACACACACATACATATGCATATAAACAGGGCATCCCAGGTGGCATAAAGAATCTGCCTGCTAATGCAGGAGACATGGATTGGAAACCTGAGTTGGGAAGATCCCCTGGCAAGGTTTAGTTATTAGCATCCTTCCAAGGGTAAGAACTTCAGCAAGCTTTCCTGTCTTAAAGAGGGGCACCTGGCATCCAATGACAGTAAACAGCACACTCAGGTCACAGCTGGACCAATGGCAGTGAAAGACTTAGGCCTCTGGGGCACTGGGACCACAGTTATACCAAATGCCACCAGGACACACAGAAATTCTGTTTCAGAGTTCATCTGCTGTGTGGTTTCACCTCAAGTTATGGGAGTCACTTCTCTTGTGTGTGGTTGAAAAACTGTGTTCTTCAGTAAGAGAAGAAAAAAGAGTCCATAAGGGGACGTTCTTAGGATAGAATATTATGTAGCCAGGAGAATCTCTTTTTTTTTTTTTTTTTTTTGCCACAGGTGAACACAATCTCCCAATGCCGAAGCCCCCTCCCACCTCCCATCCCACATCAGCTTTTGCATCATTCCTTCCAAAGAAATCCCAGGGCTGATCTCCTTCAGAATGGACTGCTTGGATCTCCTTGCAGTCCAAGGGACTCTCAAGAGTCTTCTCCAACACCACAGTTCAAAAGCATCAATTCTTCGGCGCTCAGCTTTCTTCACAGTCCAACTCTCACATCCATACATGACCACTGGAAAAACCATAGCCTTGACCAGACAGACCTTTGTTGGCAAAGTAATGTTTCTACTTTTCAATATGCTATCTAGGTTGGTCATAGCTTTTTTTCCAAGGAGTAAGCGTATTTTAATTTCATGGCTGCAGTCAGTATCCACAATGATTTTGGAGCCCACCAAAATAAAGTCTGACACTGTTTCCCCATCTATTTCCCATGAAGTGATGGGACTGGATGCCATGATCTTTGTTTTCTGAATGTTGAGCTTTAAGCCAACTTTTTCACTCTCCACTTTCACTTTCATCAAGAGGCTTTTGAGTTCCTCTTCACTTTCTGCCACAAGGGTGGTGTCATCTGCATATCTGAAGTTATTGATATTTCTCTGGGCAAGCTTGATTCCACCTTGTGCTTCTTCCAGCCCACCGTTTCTCATAATGTACTCTGCATATAAGTTAAATAAGCAGGGTGACAATATACAGCCTTGATGTATTCCTTTTCCTACTTGGAACCAGTCTGTTGTTGCATGTCCAGTTTTAACTGTTGCTTCCTGACCTGCATCTCAGGAGGCAGGTCAGGTGGTCTGGTATTCCCATCTCTTTCAGAATTTTCCACAGTGTATTGATGGACGTGAGCCTGAGTGAACTCCGAGAGTTGGTGATAGGGAGGCCTGGCATGCTGCAATTCATGGGGTCGCAAAGAGTCGGATACGACTGAGCGACTGAACTGAACTGAACTGAACTGATCCCAGAGGGAAGATTTTAATTTTTATTTTATATACTCTTTTTAGTATTTTTCAAGTTTGTCTCTGATGTGGCGATACCAATTTTTTTAATTCGGAAAAATGCACTCTGCATGTAGAACATTAAAAGCAAATGTAAGAAAAATGCACATGACTTTGTGATGCACACAAGGATGGCAATTTTCATTCCCGAGTCTTGACACTTTTTAGCCCTTCTTTATTTTGCTATGACTCTCCACTCTGGTTTCTAAGGACAGTTTAACATTCCATCTTCCATGAACCATTAGAAGGCTACCATCTTTTAATACTTTCCCCCACTCAGCTGCATTTTAATGGGACACCCTGGGTCTTTGGGCAACAACTCTTAGGAAAGTCAGGTACAATTTCTTGGCGCAGGTGCCACAGGCATGTCTAAGATCTGACTCCACACTTCAAGCAGAGATCTTTGTTAAAAAAAAAAAAAAAGCGTCCTGCGAAAAAAATTTGTTTAGACTCTAGTGCTAAGAGAATCTTGGCTTTCTTTTGAGAAAATGGTATTTTTTTTTTTTTACTCTAAAAATCATGAATATTATCTTAGCTGTATTTCTCTTTTTCCCTACTGCTAAGAAACTCCAATTTGAAACTCAACTGTGATAACTCTGTTGGTCCCTTAGTTCAGTTCAGTTCAGTCGCTCAGTCGTGTCCCACTCTTTGCGACCCCATGAATCGAAGCATGCCAGGCCTCCCTGTCCATCACCAACTCCCAGAGTTCACTCAGACTCACATCCATCGAGTCAGTGATGCCATCCAGCCATTTCATCCTCTGTCATCCCCTTCTCCTCCTGCCCCCAATCCCTCCCAGCATCAGTCTTTTCCAATGAGTCAACTCTTCCCATGAGGTGCCCAAAGTATTGGAGTTTCAGCTTCAGCATCATTCCTTCCAAAGAAATCCCAGGGCTGATCTCCTTCAGAATGGACTGGTTGGATCTCCTTGCAGTCCAAGGGACTCTTGAGAGTCTTCTCCAACACCACAGTTCAAAAGCATCAATTCTTCGGCCCTCAGCCTTCCTCACAGTCCAACTCTCACATCCATACATGACCACAGGAAAAACCATAGCCTTGACTAGATGGACCTTAGTCGGCAAAGTAATGTCTTTGCTTTTGAATATGCTCTCTAGGTTGGTCATAACTTTTTTCCTTGGAGTAAGCGTCTTTTAATTTCATGGCTGCAGTCACCATCTGCAGTGATTTTGGAGCCCCCAAAATAAAGTCTGACACTGTTTCCCCATCGCTGGGGCTATTTTGCATGTCTTTTTTCCGCCCCTTTGGTTCCGATTCTTGAAGTAAACTACTTGATTGTACTCTGTGTTCTTCCATAAGAGGTCACAAATCACTGGCTGCAATGGCATAGAGTAAACACGTATACTCAGCAAAACTTTTTCTGAGTTCACCTTTGGCTTCTCTCTCCCCTATACCCACAGCATCCAATCTGTCAACAAACCTCCTCAGTGATGCCTCTAAACTACGTCCCATATCGGTCTGCTTCCCCCAGCTCCACTGTCACCTTCCTGCCCAAGACACTGGAGAGTGACAACACGTTCCTGGCTGTCTCAAGAAGATGATGCTGTCTACATCTTCCTACATCTTCTCTCATCCCTCCTCTGTCCCACTGACTCCCTCAAAGTGTGCCTTTGGCCACTGATTAAAAGCTGCCCTCACGCACTCATCCTCCATCTTGCCATCCTACGTCACTTCCGTTACAGCACTTTCGTTCAGTCGCTCAGTCGTAGGATGCCGGAAGTAACCTTCACGTGTTTACTTGCTTGTTCTTCTCTGTCCCCGTCTCCAGCCCTAAAGAAAAAGCCCCACCTTGTTCCTGCTGTATCTTCAGTGCCCAGGACTGCGTGGCATATTGCAAACCCTCAAAATGTATTGGAAAAATGAAAGCCTGGCTCACCTCCAACGTCCTTTTAGCCATTGGTACTTTTGCGAGGGTCCCAACTCCCCACGCCCATATTGCATTTTCAAACAGTAAACAAATGCCATCCAGCTAGCCCCTTGTGTCTCTCAGCATGGGGCTCTCCTACCCTGTGTGCTTAGTGGCAAGGGGGTAAACAGCTGCCAAGATCCCATCTACCTCCTGGGAGATGAGAAGGAAGGGCTGGCAGGGAAAAAGGCTGTAGGGGTGATGAGAACCTGCCCAGGACAATGGTCGCAAGATCAGGGTCATTGCTGAAAGGTCTAGAGAGCCCTGCGGCCCCACAAATTGTCTCCCAAGAGTCAGTCTCCATCCCTTCAGATTACTTCACTGGCCAGACATTCAAATACCACGTTAAAATTCTTTGCCCTGGAGAAGCAAAGCTTCCCCAGAAGACCTCACACTCCAAGAGAAATGTTCCTGGAGATGAATTTTCTCCTAGGCAATAAGAAACCAGGCTTTTCTTTTCTCTGGCTGTGTCCTCCCCTATGAACTGGACCCACGGATTCAATCGAGGTCAGAGCTCGTGCCTTCACATCCACTTTCTTTCAAGAAGCCTTGCTGTCGCCCCAGCCCACAGGAACTCCTCTCTACTCTTCACTGCTGCGGTCCCAGGAAGGTCTCACTGGCACCAGAAAGACACTTATTGGCATGCAGGGTAGAAGCCCTCAACCCTTTCAGAAGAGCCTCTACCCAGTCACTCTAGACACTGACGTTGTTATTGTTCAGTCACTAAGCCATGTCCAGCTCTCTGTGACCCGATGAACTATAGCATGCCAGACACTGGCTACGATCCCTAATGCCCCTCTAGTTGGGTCACCAAGGTAAATAAAGGCCAAGGAAGAGCCCCGGGGCGGGGAAACTTATGGTTTCCAAGCTCAATGTGCAAATCATTCTGCTTCCTCCAGATAGGTAACTTCAACGGAAGGTTGCTGGGGTAGGGACAGGGTTGGGGGTGTGCAGGCCCTGGAAAAATACCCCTCCCTCTGTGCTCCAGGAAGCCTATCACTCAGAGAAAAGCCAGAGCAACTGGAGGTGGAGAAAGTGCCAGGTGGAACTCCAGTGAGGGTGTAAAGGTGGTAGGGTGGGAAAGGGCACCTCCTCACCCAGGTGGGATTATGACTTGACGAGTGTGAGCCTCAGAGACATTAATTTATGAATCCCAGTCTCATGGGGAAATTCCCAACTCTGCCTTCAACCTTCAGACATTGCCCAGAGTTCCTGGGACTCTGGGAAGAGGGCCCTAATCCAGGCTGATTTGGGGAGACTTCCCAAAAACTTCTAAGAGACTAGTCATAAACACCCTTTTATCACATTTTACAACTAATATTCATTGGAAGGACTGATGCTGAAGCTGAAGCTCCAATACTTGGGCCGCCTGAAGCGAAGAACTGACTCATTGAAAAGACCCTGATGCTGGGAAAGATTGAAGGCAGGAGGAGAAGGGGACGACAGAGGATGAGATGGTTGGATGGCATCACTTACTCAATGAACATGAGCTTGAACAAGCTCCAGGAGATAATGGAGGGCAGGGAAGCCTGGTGTGCTGCAGTCCATGGGGTGGCAGAGTCGGACACAACTGAGCGCAGCAACAACCACAGATCAGGAAGCAGAGGCAGAAGGCAGCACGTAAGATCAGCCCATCCTGCCTCCATCCGTCACATTCCAAGGCTGCGCTGAATCTGGGTATAGGATTCCCATTCCCCTCCCCCTTCCTGCAGGGCCCAGCTGAGATCTATGTTGTACTCAAAGTATAAAATATTTAAGCTTCTCCCGAGGAGCCTCGTGTCACTTCTAAATCAATTTATTCTAATCTGATCTTCATCTGCCATGGTTTTCTGGGCCAGTGCCATCAAGGAAACCTCTTGGCAGGTGAGAGAGGCTGAAAACACAGAACATTTGTTTTTAACGGTCCCTCCACAGCCAGCAGTTTCCAATATGGCAAAGTCCACACAGACCATGAAATATGACTGGTCCTTGGAAACGAACCCTGATGTGCTCAGAGATCCACGCAGATGAGTGTTCACCAAGCTGCGAGCGTAAAGTTGTCAGGAGCCCCCAAAAACCCTTCACAAGCACTGAGGTGAAGTCAGGAAGGGCCAACAGCCGAGGGAAGGCCGGGAGGAATCCTGGCAGGAAGGCAAGCCTCAGCCAGCCACCGTGTTCCTAAGTAGACTTTTAATAGCTTCGGCCATAAAAGGCAGTTTTCTCCATCTTTGCCTGGGCTTCAACAGTATTCGCTTTTCCCCAGCTCCTTTTATTTTGATAGGAAAGTTCCAAAACAGAGACACTGGCCTTCCCTTGCTTCTCCATCAGGCTCAGCTGTGGAACTCCAAAAGAAACTCCAGAAGAGGCTGGGAGCAGAGCCCAGGAGGCCTCTGGAGTGGCCGCGGTGCTCAGATTGTAATGTGCCAAGAGGGGATTCATGGAAACTTCTCCCATGGGATGCAGGGTCCTTCACCCTCTGTCTGATGCTTTCCAGCCATACCGAACTGCCAGCTTCCTGCTTGTTGCCAGCCCCCTCCCAGCCAGAATTCCCACCAGGCCCCCTTCCCTGGGCCAGCCATGACCAGGGCAGGAAAGGTATCCTGGCTCTGCTCCAGGGGCCTTGGCCTCCAACTTTGAGAGCTTGGAAGCAATAAGCTGGAACTGTAGAGTCTGACTTTCTATGCTGGGTCAGCCCTGCCCTGGAGCAGTGGGGTTTCTCCCACACTTCACCCACCCTGAATTCTCCATCTCTGGGCTGGGGAGTGAGGTCTCACCTTGAGCCCAACCTGAAGGAGTGGCTGTGTCTCTGGCATTCACTCTTGCAGGCTCAGGGACTGTCCCAAATGGTCAGGAAACCGATGTCTCTCCTCTGGCTGGGAATCTGGTGTTCAAGAACACAGGCTTAAACAGAGTAGAGCAAGGCAGAAAGGTGTTCAAATTCATCTCTGGCACATCCTGGCCATGTGACATCAGAAAATCAATTTACCTCTATATGCCTTAGTTTGCCTATCTGGAAAATGGGTATAATAATGATAATACCCCCATCTCCACTGCTATCCATCCGTCTGGCTCACAGTGCTGAGGGCTATGGCCCAGATCAGGGTGAGGGTAGTAGAAGCCAGGGAGGAGAGAGCTCTCTGGAGCTCGAAATGTCTTGGGGGCCAAGACATCTGCTTTGACTCAAAGCCCAGGGTGGCAGAGGTGCCCCACTCAGGCTGGTTGCAGCTTCAGTCCCCCTGCTCTCTCCTCTAGCTCCATGGTCCTAAACTCTTTTCCAAGGAGATGCAGAGAATGGTTACCCTAACATCATGTTTCCTCTGAATTGGCCAGATTCTCACTCTTCTGGAATCTGAAAGCCAAACAGGCCAAAATTTCCATACAGTTGTAGAAAGTCAGAGGTGGAAGGGCCATTCACAGCAACTTCACTGTACAGAGCAGGAAACGAGGGCTGGCCTTGCCCAGCAGCATAGCAGGCCATGACAGCTGTGAACCAGAATCCTGCTCTCAGCTTAGACACTGAGCACAAATGCCATCAGATTTGATTCCTCTGGAATCTGATGTCCCCTGGCCCCAGCTAAGCAGTCTGGCCAAGGAGGCAGCCTCCACCAATCAGGAGTGTCCATTTCCCAGAGATGAGAGTCTCCTCTTAGACAGAGAGAGGACCCAGAGAGGCTGCCCGCATGTCCAGACCTGGCTGGGTAACCAGCAGGTGGTGAGATTTCCATGTGCGCATGGAAGGGGAGGCCTCCCCTGCCTCCATCAGCCTCCACCCAGGCTCTGTTCTTGACCCATACAGACATTAAAGACCTCAAGGATCCAAGAGTCTGGGGCAGGAAGAGGCTCTGAAGGCTCTGGGTGGATGACCACACCCGGGCCCTCTCCTGAGGGGTCGTCCTGCTCCCTGTGACAGCCCCATTGTGTTGCTGGAATGGGCAGCAACCCACCTCCCACAGCAGTCATTTCATCCTGAACTTTGTCTCCGTACTCAGTGAGACGCCTCCCTCTGCCCCTGATCTGCCCTATGGGGCCATGCTGAACCTCCAGATCCCATGGCAGCCCTTCTAGAATGGGAACACCCGCCACCTTCATGAACCCTCTTCTCTCTGGTATGAACAGTCCGAGGGGATCGTGGAACCTCGCGTCCTCTCCCCTCTTTTCCCACCCCCTTCCTACTCAATATGTGCTCCAGCCCATAAGCATCCCCTGAGAAATGCGGAGAATCAGTTCCACCCCAGACCTACGAGTTCCACGTGAGTTGGAACCTACATGTTTTTAACAAGATCCACAGCTGCTTCCTGGGCACTTAAAGTTTGGGAAGCTCAGGCCTAGACATAGCTCAGACTGTGCTCCTGCCTCTTAGAGGAGAGGACAGAACTCGGGGGTGTAGGGCAGGACTCCTGCCTCGCTCCTCCCCAGCCTTCTTTTCATCTCCAAGACCCTGATAACACAAAGGATCCTGGGTCCACTCAGACCCCTGAGTCTGCATCACAGAAACTTCTTCCAAGCTGCCTCTCCCCTTCCAGGGTGAGAAGGAGCTGGTGTGCGCCAATTTAGGTACAGGAACTTCCACTGAGCCAACTTAAGCATTGTTTTTTCAGCTGTGTCTGGTCTACTACTTAATCCACCAATTCCCAAACCTGCCTTCACATCAGGTGGGCTTTTAAAAAATGAAGAAGCCAGGACCGCGTGGCAGAAGAATTGAACAGACTCTCTGGAAAGTGTTCTGGGTATTCGGCTTTGTTATGCTCCCTAGGAAATTCTAACATGCCGTCAGGATAGAGAGCCACTGGTTTAACACACTAAGAAGTGGATATTTTAGTCAACTTGAGGCTCTAGGGTCCATTGGTGCAGGCAGCTCACTCCTCACAGTGACAATATCTGAGTTGATGGCAATATCTCTGTTAGCTACTGCTATAATATTGCTGTGGAACAAATAATCACAAAGTCAGAGAGGATGCAATAAGAACGACTCATGCGGATGCTGCATCTGTGGATCGGCTGAGAGAGCACTCTGCCTATCTCTGCATTGCCTGATTAAGGCTGCAGTGGCAAGGCGGCCCTTCAGACTGCAACTGGGTTGGTCCTGCTTCTCTTGCCAAGTGTGTGGGTAGGATGACTGGATCTTTCTGGTTTTCCCAGGACTTTCTCAATTTGGATGTTGCAGGTCCCACATCCCAGTATACCTCACAGTCCTGGGAAAACTGGGGTGGTTGGACATCTTATCTGTGGTCAGCTTGGGTAGTTGCTCTCCATTCTCTTATCTTCCTTAGACCAACCGAATAACCAGGGCATGTACCTTTCAAGACTCTGGCAGAGACCCAACACAGCCAGCAGAAACAAGGGAGACTCAGGCCCAGACTGGCACGCTGTCACTTTCCATCACATGTCAGCTTTGTCCGCCATGTTGGACGGAAGTCTCCAGTCCCAATTAAACTCCCTCCTATTAGATTTAGCCTTACTCCAGGCTGTCACCATCTTTCTGAATCTTTATTCAGGCATCTGGTACATTGGCCAAAACAAGTTTCACAGCTGAGCCCAAAGTTAAGAGGCATGAACAAATACTCTTCCCACGATGAGGCGATGGCAGGAGTCTGGCTGCAGAGAGGGGTGCATAATTGGGGCCAATCATACCACCTCCCACAGGATTCTGGCTTCCAAATGCAGATGACCTAATTCCTTCCTGGCTACTGACTCTCCCCAGAGAGCCCAGATCCAGGGCCCGAGACCTTCTCAGCCCCAGTTTGCATCCAGCTCCTAAAGCACAAATCTGTTCTGGTGCCCCATGCTCTGTGGCTTCCACTGCGTCTCCTCCTTCCCCTCTTTCTGCTCTTCCTCCTACTCCATCAAGCATCTGGAAAAGGAAGATGATCTCGCATCAGCCTAATCAGCCATCTTGACTAGAAATCTCCTGTGTGAATAAACTTCAGCCTCCCAGACTTAGACTCACTTCAGCCTGGCAGGATCTCTTGGATCCTGATTCGATAGCCAATCCCTTCCCCCACCACCTCCAGCTCGGCACCCTATTTTATGCATATCCATAACCCAGATGTCAGCTGGGGCCTCTGAGCCCCTGGATACTGGGGCACGCTTGGCTGGAAACCCCAACTCCAAGGTCTGTGAGCACACAAATCCTTGCCCTTGGCTTTTTCTCTCTCCCAACAACTCCATGCAGACATCTGTGAACCAACCTGGTGCCCACATACAGACAACTAAGAAGTAATAAGTTAGTGACTTTGATGAAGCCTTCGGGGAGGCGGGGCCGAGTAGCTCACATCACAAACCTCACAGTCCACACAACACCCCGATGACTGACCCCCACCTGCTCCCTTCTTTCTTCCCTGTTCCCTGTCCCCTTCCACACAGCCCTGCCCTGTATCTTGTCCTTCTACATCCAGGGGACCCAAAGGGATCTAAGCTTTTGCCTCAAGAGGAGTATAGGAGAATATGCCCTCATCTCATTGCATGTCAATCACTTCTGACTCAATTTTAGGTCCCAGATCTCTTTCCCCAGCCGCCCAGCAACCAGCTGGGCTCTGATCCCAGGGAAGTGCAGCAGAGCACAAAAAATGAGTAGGGCTCCAGGGGAAAATAACTCAAACACCTTCATTGCTTGAAAACTTATGTTGGCTTCCTCACCCTGTATCCCGCATGTTGCCACAAAAGAGGAGAAAAAGGATTCCTGACCTGGTGCCCAGCCTCACTCTGCAGGTCAGCCATGATGGGACCCCAGAGCTCCGGGGGGCCAGCTGGGAGCTCGGTGGCACCTGCTAATGGGATTCAGGTCCTGGCGCTGACACTTAGCAGTTGACTGTGCCTGGACCCCCTCTTACCTTCCAGGCCCCGGCTTCCTGATGGGTTGACACCCAGTGAGCGGGGGATGCTATGGAAAGTGAAACAAAGAAACAGCATCTTCAGGGAGGTGCCTCAAACCCAGGAAACACTGCCCTGGAGTGAGGTGCTGTTCTTATTTGTGGAGCTCAAAAAATGCTGCCGATTTTGACACACGCCTCAGTGAGTCTCTAATTAGAAAGGAGATCCACTGTCACGAAAACCACATGTCTTCTCCCCAAGCCAAATGGAATGGGTTTCTGCCTGGGTCCCGCTGGTGGAATATGCGGTGCTGCCTCCCTGTCTGGCAGAGGTGACCTCAGAGTCCCAGCTTTGCCACTTGCTCCCCCGGCTCCTGGTCCCAGAGCATGAAGGTTGCCTGGAGGCTGCAGGCAGCAAAACAAGAGGGCTAGAGCAGCTGGGCTTGGGTCAGGCGCAGGGGCCTGGGCTCAGCAGAGGCAGCCAAATGCCCAGCCCAGCTGCCACCGCCCCGTGCTGGGGCCCTATGCCGGGCCAGCCCCTCGCTGCCAGGCTGGCAGGCTCCCTTCCGCAGCTGCGAGGCTGCCGGGACCCCGCCTGCCATCTCCAGCTTGCTTTCCCTCCCCTCCTCTGATGTCTCCTGCTTTGCCTCTCTGCCTGCGTCTTATCACTCTCTTTCATTCTGTTCCTTTTCTCTTTGTCTCTCCATGTGTATTTGTCTCTGTTTCAACTTATATCTCTTTTTTTGCATTTTTCTCTTGTCTTCTGGCCTCTCTCTGTCTCCGTATCTCTCTGTCTCTGGAATAAAGAATCAGGATTGGGGAGAGGAGATAGGCGGGGCTTAGGAGGAACCCCAGACAAAATTGGAGATCTCATTCCCGCTCATTCAAGACTCAGGCAGGAGGCTAGGGTTGGGGTCCTGGGAGCAGGCTGAATTTTAATTGGGAGGCATATGGGGTAAGGGTTCTTTTAGCCATGCTCACAGAATGAGGCCAGGGCCCTGACCATCTCCCTGGGAAGTCCAACACTCACATCTCAAATGTTTTGGGGGCCTTTCCTTAGACCCAGACTCTGGGTTGGGATTGAGAACAAGGACAGCCAAGGCAAAGAGACACTCTAATGGAGCTCCATGCTTGCAGGTAAAGAGGTGCATAAGCTACCACAGAATCTATGCAGCCTGAAGTCAAGGGGCACCTGGAGGGGAGGGCCAGGACCATGGGTCCAGCAAGTCTGCTCACTGGAGAGGCAAAGCCGGAGCTGAGCCTGGAACAACTTAAGAGTTTCCTGGGCTCAGGAGGAAGGGAGGATATTCCAGAGAGTGTCTGGGAGCCGAGGGGCCTGAGCCAGCCTAAGCACAGGAGAGGGGGGAGGGGGTGGGAGGGGAAGGGGCTTAAAGTCTGTCCTGCGTGAAGAGTTTCCTGAACAGAAGGCAGGGGTGGCCCTTCCGATGCTGGAAGCCCTGACTTTCTGTGAAACTAGGGAAATGACCCCTCACTTTCCCCTGCCTTCTGTGGAGAAGGGGGACTGGAGGAAGAGGCTGTGTGGACTGTGCTGTCTGTCTGCTGAGCAGAAGGGGGAAGGCGTCTGTCTGGCCCTCACTGCTGGGAAAGGGCATCGTGATGAGCCAGTTGCACTCCTAAGGGAGGCCATGGTGGACCACACATAGGAGCTGGGCTTCTCAGGGAGGAGCAGAACCTAACTGAATGTAATTTCTTATGTAAAAGAGCAGAGGCAGTGGCAGCTGTGAGGCCAGGGGACAGAGGACTAGTGATGGATGAAATAAAGAGGTGCCTTTAACAGTCGGCCTTGACTCTCACTTTGGGGTCATTAGGTCGCTCCACCATGCGTTTCCTGGCCCAGTCATACACCCTCCCTGCTCCCAAAGTGTTCTGAAACAGAGGATAACTAAGGCTGTCATTGTGCAAGTGGGGAAAACAAAGAAGGGGATGGAGCTTGCCACAGGTCACAGCACCTGCTGGAAATGAGTCAGGGCTCCCAGCTCTGCCATGTCCACGGACACTCGTCCACTCCAGAGGGGTCACTATCCCTAGCTTCCCTGGAGGTTGGAGGGTGTGGCCTGCAGGTGGATCCTGAGTGTGACCTGGTGACCTGAACGTCATCCATCCACAGGAGGAGCTGGGAAATCCCACCGCAGGAGCAGAGTAGCTTCTCAAGGACATCTCTCCTGTCCACAGCAGACTGCTGCTGCAGGCACTCTGATATCCACACTTTGATCTGTGAGGATAGTCAACATGTCTGCATCCCAGAGGAGAAACCTAAGTTCACAGAGGGCAGCATCCTGACTGAATGCTGAGGCCCCAACCAGAGTCTTCGAGCTCTGAAGCTGAGGCCTCTTCTCCAGCCTGTCAGACTTATGAAGATACTTGCAATTGAACGCTGACGCATGACGTGGGTGTGGATGATGGGTATGTGTGTGCAGTATAAACACACATGTATATGCACACAGGCACATGCACACAAGCGCATACACAGGTTTTTTTGTTTTTGTTTTTTTTTCTGTTTTTAAATCCTCTACTGCCTCTCCTTGCCCTGTGCTGCATGGAAAATTAATATATTTCTGCAGTCACTAATCCCTTTCATTTGGATCCAAGCAAATGACAGGATCAGTCTCCATCACTGCCACGGCTAAACCCCAGGGCCCTCCCTGGTGTCTTGAATAAGAGTCAAGATGACCCACTTTCTCCAGCCATCCCCTGTCTCCGGGCTGCTCTGGCTGGGGAAACTGTCAGCTTGGTGAATATCACGGGCTTAGCAGGCTGGTTCGGCTTCCAAGTCTGTCCTCTTTTTGGCTGCCCAGCCTGGCTTACGGGACCAAGCCCCAGGGTCCTACTCCAGATGCCAGGGTTCAGCTGCCCATACACAGACAGGACCCGCCTGTGCAGCATGCCAGCATCCACAGAGCTGCTGTGCCCAAGTGCAGACCAAGGGCACTCACTCCCTCACCCAGCATTTCCTGGGTGCCCAATCTGCAGCAGGCACACAAGCCCAGGCTGGGAGCTTAGAAAGAGGCAAGCTCTGCCCTTGTGAACACCCCGACTTGGAAGGGAGCTGGGCATGAAAACAAACTCAGAACTAAACAGCAGAGCAAGCCAAGTTTTCTCTGAGCTCAGAGAAGGGAGCAATCACTTCTGCTGGGAGGGTGAAGGAAGGTTTTCAAGAAGAGTCTAAAGTTGAGACTAGAATGCAAATGAGAACATACCATATCAAAAAGTGAGGGAGGGCCCTCGAGGAGGCGGGGACAGCATGAGCGAAGGCAATACGAACAGGGAGTGGCTGGAAGGGCAGCTGGGGCCAGACCCTAACTGACCTTGGATCCTAGATCAGCGGACATCTTTGTCCTTCAGGCCAAGTCAGAGGAGGCAAAGCAGGGTTGTAACAGGAGGCAGTGTAGGATCGAGACAGCCTAACAAGCAAGAGACCCTGTCCTCCCTTTAGACCATCCTGCTAGCCCCGACCTAAGACGTCTCCACCCCTCAGTGATCTCACCCCCCACTGATGGGTGCCCTGCCCCCTCTCCCTCTCTCTTTCTGGGATTTTCCTTCCCATTGAGGGTGGAACATTTTCTCCAGACAGCAAACGTCCCTCAGTGTGAATGCTGGTCACTGCAACCCTCCTTGCAGGGCCAGTTGCTGGCTGCAGGAGACAGGGAAGGATACTCAGATTCCACAAAGGCTACTGCCCCCAGGGGATCAAAGTCAGCCCTGCAGGGGAACAGACTCTAAGGTTGATGGAAGGTTGTGCCTGCCTAAGTTTTAGCAAGGCCTTTTGGAACAAAGACCAGCCACATTTAAGACCCCCAAATTATTCAGAGGATGGGCAGCCACCTCTGAAGGTAGAGCCAGAGTGTTGTCTCAAAGCAAGTGAGAGTGAAAGCTATTCCTTTCTGCAAGGTCTCCTCACCAGGTGGCTACATGGACACGGAAAGACAAACGGGAACAAGGCTGGGAAGGCAGCCACAGACGGCTTTGGTGCCTCCCTCGCTCGGTGAACCTCACATACGAGTAAAGTCCTAGAGGCCGGGAGCAGGGTCAGGGATGGGTCAGGCCTTCCTTAGGTGGATGGCCACGTGCCTCAATCATGTACCTGGTTCTGGGGAGCCACGGGGAACCAGAATGAGCTACAGGAGCCCTGAAAGAGGCATCCATTGATCTCTCCATCAATCTGATGGAGATGTAAGTTTAGTATAATACATCAATGCACTCAAAAGTATCCTGTGACGAGCTTGGATAAATGCAACCAATACCACAATCAGGATTCAGAGCATTTCCATCACCCCCTAAAGCGTCCTCTTCCTCCTCCACATTCAATCTCTCTCTCTAGCTCCAGCTCCAGGCAACCACACTCCACTTTCCGTCAATACAGATTAGACTTTTCTAGAGTTTCATATCAACGGAATCATGTACTATAGTTTCTATCCTTTTATGTCTGGTTTCTTATGCGCAGGATTGTGCTTTTGATATCCACCCTTATGCCTGTATCAGTCACTCACGCCTTTTCATTGCTGAGTAGTAGTCCATTGTGTGGTCAAACCACAATTTGCGTATATTGCCATGTTGAGCAACACTTGGGTTGCTTATTTGGCTTTTTTATGAATCCAGTGGCTATGAAAACTCAAGAACAAAATGCTGTGAAGCCACATATTTATTCCTCGTAAGTAACTACTTAGGAGTGGGTTTGGTAAATACCATGCTGCTTTCCAAGAGACTGTGCCATGTTATACCTCCAGTAGCAGGGTAGGGAGTTCCCATTCCTCCACATTCTTGCCAGCACTTGTTATGAACAGTCTTTTTAGTTGTAGCCATTCTACTGGGTGTATTTTATAGCAGATTTACTTTGCATTTCCCTGATAACTAGTGATGTTAAGTGTCTTCTCCCATCCTCACTTGAGTCCTGAATCTGCCATTTACCAGCTCCACTCGTGCATAAGGCACTTCCCTCCTCTCTCTAAACCATATTTCTGAGTTTGGAAGAGCAAGTGCCAATCCTAGCTCTGTCCCATCCCAGGCCTTTGTAGAGATGACATCAGATAATGTGCCTGTACACTAAACTATTCCCCAGATGTAAAGTCCTAGGCTGCCACTTCTCACAGCCTTCAGCTCACTGGTCTTTCATTTTACATCCATCACTTTATGGCAGCAGCCTCCCATACCCTCCTTCTCATCCTCCACGGGCAGCCAGGTGGTTCGTCTAAAGCGCTACTAAAACCTTACCTTTTGTGCTTAGAACCATTCCAGGTCTCGCCTTAGGATCCATTTCATTCTTTCAACTAATAACTTTGATCAAAACCTGCTACGTGCCAAGCACTGTTCCAGTGCTGGGATGAAGGGCTAAACAGAGCAGGCAGTCCCTGCCCTTAGAATGAAACCCATTTTCTTATCTTATAAGGGCAACAGAGGCCCAGAGAGGTGAATAGACTATCCAGAGTCACACAGCAAGCTAGCGACAGAGCAGAGATCTTTCCACCACTTCCAGCAGTCACCTTCTCCTTAGGGTGTTTTCTCGGAGCCTCACTGTCCAGAGCTAAGTAGAGGCAGCATGCAAGGGACACCATACACATCCTCCCCTCTTCTTGTGGGGGCCCCAGAAGGAAGTTCCATGGGGCCCTGAGCCCAGTTGTCCCTTTCTTCAGGTGCCTTGTCTTGAATAATTGCTTCTTGTCAGAGCCCAGACCTGTGACTAGTTGGTAAATGGTGCCGTTTGCTCCGCGTTCCCTTCCCCGAGGCACCTCTTGATTTCTAGCTTGTGAGATGCTCTGTCTACTAAGAGAAGGAGCAGAGCGGCAATCTTGTTAAGTTGCTTGTGGCTGTCAATCTCTCTTTAAATGGGAAAGCCTCACACCGTGACATTTAAAGAAGGCTCTGCTGAAAATCCCAGCCTGTGTCCCACCCACTACAAGCTCCCTTGGTTATTTCAGACCCGATGCCACAGAAGGTCAGGCTTGAGACTCAGATTGATGGAAACACCTGAGTCCAGGAAAAGACAACAGACTCACCAAAGTTCACACATCGAGCAAGGAGGAGAGGAGAGACTAGGGCCTCAGCTCTAACACCTCCCAGCTTGGTATCTTTTATGTATCCTATTGTGACTCTCAAGGAGAAGGCACTGGCACCCCACTCCAGTGCTCTTGCCTGGAAAATCCCATGGACAGAGGAGCCTGGTGGGCTACAGTCCATGGGGTCACGAAGAGTCTGACACAACTGAACGACTTCACTTTCACTTTTCACTTTCATGCATTGGAGAAGGAAATGGCAGCCCACTCCAGTGTTCTTGCCTGGAGAAGCCCAGGGATGGTGGAGCCTTGTGCGCTGCCGTCTATGGGGTCACACAGAGTCAGACATGACTGAAGTGACTTAGCAGCAGCAGCAGCAGTGACTCTCAGGAGAAATACTAGCAGCTCTCTCTGCCCTCCAGGACCCCAGATCCCTGACCACAAGGTGCCTATGGACTGGGAAGGAGCCTCCCCAGATTCTTCCCCCAGCACCCCCTCCTTCCCTTTCCTTGCCAGGCAGTATCAATCAGCGTGCAGCAGTAGATCAGACACTACTCTGACTGGATTAAGCAGAGAGGGATTTAATAGAGGGAATTGGTGCTTTCAACATCCTGGAAGGCCCAGAGGAGTAGCTGCAGGCTCAGCTCCCAGGAGCGAGTCCCAGGATGCCACTGCTGATGCAGCGTGAGAGTGGAGCTTCTCCTTACTCCATAAGCAGAAAGCTAGAGGCCACGACTGCTGTCTCAATTAGCCACACTATCTCTGCTATGAGCTGGTGATCACCACGGGCCACCAGCCCAGATGCCGGCTCCACAGCTGCACTGCCCTAGAGCCCAAGCCTGGGGGCCTGCAATAGAGGAAAGTACATGAGCCCGTCTGTGGCATCCCTCCCAGGAGCTCATGGTGGCCTCCTCTAGAGGCTGATCCCTTTTGCCACATTCAACAAATCTCTTTGATCTATGCTTGTTCAAGCTATGGTGTTGCGCTCTTATTTATTCTCAGGCTGTATCTTGGGCCGTAAACTTGTAAAAGGAGATAAGGTGCAGGGCAGAGCTTAGGACAGAACTTAGGACACAGCTGGAAACCTAGATTCATGCCTGAGCCCCTCAGAGAAGTGCAGCCCAGGGGTGGAGAGCACAGGCTCTGGGGACTGTTGCCTGGTGTACATCCTGGCAGTGCCCCCACACCCCTGTCACCCCAGGTAAGTCACTGGCTTTTCCTTGCATCTCAATTTCCATGTCTGTCATAGGGTGATAATAACAATACCCAGAGAGTCCTAACAGCAATGCTGGGCACTGAGAGAGCAGTTGATAGGCATGGATTTTGTCCCCCAAAATTCGCATCTTGAAGCCCTAACCCCAAGTATGACTGTATTTGGAGATGGACCCTCGAGGAGGTAATTAAGGTAAAATAAAGTCATAAGGGTGGGACCCTGATCCAACTGGATGAGTGTCCTTATAGGAGTAGATGTCAGAGCTCTCCATTCCATGCTCATGCTCAGCAGCTCTCCCTCCTCCCTGCAACAAGCACACACGGACAAAAGCCACAGCGAGGCGGCTGTCTGCAAGCCAGGGTAAGTCCTCACCAGAAGCTGACCATGTCAGCCTTGATCTTGGACTTCTAGCCTGCAGATGATGAGAAAATAATTTTTCATTGTTTCAGCCACCCAGCTTGTGGTATTTTGTTATGGCAGCTCAAGCAGAGTCTAATACAGCCATTAATCAATATGAATTATTATTGTCATTCCTAACTGTCCAACTCTGCGATGTAACACAGATGATTTGAAGTCTCTAAGCCTCAGCTACCTACTCTATATCAGGGTTCTGCGGGCCCTATTAACATTTGTGGCTGAAAAATCCTTTGTTGTGGGGTCTGTTCTGAGCATCATAGCACGTTTAGCAGCATCCTCAGCCTCTACACATGAGGCACCAGTAACATCTTCCTCCACCCACGTCGTGACAATCACAAATGCCTCCACCCATTAGATGACGGCCCTGGAGGTCAAAATCACCCCTGGCTGAAAACCATTGCTCCAGGGACTCCCCAGTGACTCAGCAGTGAAGAATCTATCTGCGATACAAGAGACGCCAGAGACTCAGGTTCAGTCCTTGGGTCAGGAAGGTCCCCTGGAAGAGGAAATGGGAATCTACTCCAATATCCTTGCCTGGAAAATCCCATGGACAGAGGAGCCTAGAGGACTATAGTTTATAGTTGCAGAGAATCGGACACAACTGAGCAACTGAGCATGTTCACACACAGAAAATGAGGCGAGTTTTATTTGCTCAGAGCTCTGTCACGTAGGCTAAACAAGGAAAGAAATGTTACTAGCTACATGTGAGCCAGAAGTTGCCTCACCCCTGAAGTAGTAAATACAGTTGGCTTGAACCTAACTTCATCCTGTGGGAGGTTCAATTTCCTCCCCCAGATTTCAGAAAATTCTTGGGAGAAGACATGCAGTTTCCTCCTCCAGTTTTCTTTAAAAATACTGATGTTGCTACTTTTGTCTTTGCACTTCAAGTGGTCCATAATGTGAAAGATAGACCCTGTTCCTTAATTTCCTCAAAATACCACTCAAGGAAGGCAGTCGAGCCCACCAGCACTGTTTCTAAAGGCTCATGGCAACCACAAGCCAGTTTCACAGATGACTTGGGTTTGTGTGTTGTGTGCTGTGCTTAGTTGCTCAGTCGTGTCTGACTCTCTGCAACCCCACGGATGGTAGCCTGCCAGGCTTCTCTGACAAGGGGAGTCCATGGGGATTCTCTAGTTAAGAATACTGGAGTGCATTGCTATACCCTCCTTCAGGGGATCTTTGTGTGTTCAATTCAGTTCAGTTCAGTCGTTCAGTCGTGTCCGACTCTTTGCGACCCCAAGAATCGCAGCACGCCAGGCCTCCCTGTTCATCACCATCTCCTGGAGTTCACTCAGGCTCGCATCCATCGAGTCCGTGATGCCATCCAGCCATCTCATCCTCCGTCGTCCCCTTCTCCTCCTGCCCTCAATCCCTCCCAGCATCAGAGTCTTTTCCAATGAGTCAACTCTTCCCATGAGGTGGCCAAAGTACTGGAGTTTCAGCTTCAGCATCATTCCCTCCAAAGAAATCCCAGGGCTGATCTCCTTCAGAATGGACTGGTTGGATCTCCTTGCAGTCCAAGGAACTCTGAAGAGTCTTCTCCAACACCACAGTTCAAAAGCATCAATTCTTCAGCGCTCAGCCTTCTTCACAGTCCAACTCTCACATCCATACATGACCACTCGACCCACCATGCAGAAGTTCTCACGTCCACTGTGCCACTATCCTCTGTCCCTCGGAGTCTCCTCCCAGGTTTCCCTTCTCAGGCTCCTCCGGTTCTTCTGCTTTTAGCACTCCCCTAACTACCAGGCAGAAGGACCAGCCTCTACAGCCCAAATCACCATCACTTCCTGCTCTCTACAGAAGACCAAGCTGGCGGGGAAAGCATTCTCCCCACCTCCAACAAAAGTGTCACACCCACTATACACATGAAGAGATGCTGGCTACAAGAGAACACGAGTCAATTTACAACCACTTCCATGGACTCAAAGCAAGAAGCGAAAATCCTCTCGTGCCAGAAATAAAACAAAATTCAAAGCCAGAGCAGTGAGCAGGAGTTATCAGGAAATGGCCCACAGGGGTATAAGAACTGGATGAAATTGCTCATGTTTCAATACCCATGAGGGATGAAGAGCCGAGGCACAAGGCCCTGTGCACAAAAGAGCTGAGGAATGATCTTTCTGCTTAGAGCCAAGGAACCTAGGAGAGCTGTCCCTTCAGTAAAATGAAAAAGAAAACCACCACCTACACCTTCCCAAAAGTGGGTGCACTTCCCCGGGACCATCAGTGAGAAGGGAGACACCAGGGGCAAGTCAGAACTCGAAGTCTGCTCCAATTGCAGTGTAGGGCCCCAAAGCTGCACCACTCACCAGGTATGAGACCCCGAGGAAAACATTTACAACAGAGCCTACCCGAGTCGAGGGAAATCCCTAGGGCTGCGGTGGAGGTGATCATGGAACCAGAACCTCCCAGATGGGAAGCAGCACTTTCTGGAGATAAGCTCTGAGTAAAACACAAGAAAGCAGGTGAAGCAAGTGGAGCCCGAGCCCAGTGTCTCCCACCTGTCTAACAGGAGTAGTAGGAGGAGAAGTAAAGAGGTTGAAGGAAGTAAAATTCGCTCAGTCATGTCCGACTCTGTGAACTCGTAGACTGTAGCCCGCCAGGCTCCTCTGTTCGTGGAATACTCCAGGCAAGAATACTGGACTGGGTTACTATTCCCTTCTCCAGGGGATCTTCCTGACCTAGGGATCGAGCCCACATCTCCGGCATTGCAGGCAGATTCTTTACCATCTGAGCCACCAGGGAAGCCCAAAGAGGATGAAGAGAGACAACATTTGAAGAGGTATCAGCTGATGGCCCTCCAGAACTGAAGATAAAGGTTCTTACATCAAAAATACAGAGTAAGATCTAAGCAGGATATAGAGAAACACATACTCACATTTGAAGAAGAGGATCAACGCATCTGAAGCTGATAAATCAAGCAATTGATGTAGAAGGATATTATGGAAAGTATAAAAGAACTAATAATAGTAATATATACTGAAAGATGACATGGGAGAAAGTAAAGTAGAGGAAAGAAACAAAGCTCCCTGTTTTTCTTATGGTGGGAAAACCTCTTAAGTTATAATTCAAGAAATAAGACATAAAAGAATATTGTGCATAGCTACAAAGCAACCACTGAAGGAAATAAAAATTATCCATAAACCTTCCAAATTATTAGAGGGAAAAGTAATACACAAAGCAAACCATGGAAACACAGACCATGAAGGAAAAGACTTTTAAAGGATGCACTAAAATCAGAAAGCATAATATAAAATAATATGACAGAACTGAGACCAAATGTACCTTATAATATCATTAAATGTAACGGGACAAACTCACCTATTATTTATTTTTAAAACTCTAATTTTTGAATCAAAGATGGAAATGACAAATATAAGCTTGTTGAAGATACCTCTGATTCTCCAACTCAGATGTTCTCAGCCTCTCCCCTGATTTTAGCCATTTCAGGGTAGACAATTCCAGGGGGCTTGGGCTGCCTTCAAGCTGGCAGAATCTGGATGCAGCAGACGTGTGCCTATTGTCCCTCTGTCCCTAGGTCCTCCAGTGTAAGCGGGGGCTCTCTGGGTTCATGCATAAGTGAAGCTTGAAAGTGCAGGAAAATCAACACCTTCAGGGAAACACCCACCCAATGTTAAATGAAGCCCATCTGTGAAAAGGCGTTCAGCCCCATCAAGCTATGAGGAAAATGAAAATTAGGCCCCAAGACGTTGTGCCATTTTATACTCATCTTAGGGCCAAAATCACAGTTCATCAGTGCAAAGGGATGAAGAGAATATAGAGCAACAAAGCCTTTTATGTTACTAATGGATATGTAAATATGTAGAATCACAGTAGAAAACAACTGGCATTATCTTATAAAATTGAATATTCCCACAGCAAGTCCATGCCTAGGTGTATTCCCAAGAAAATTCTGGCAACTTTACCCTAAGAGATATTGATAAGTATAATCATGGCAACACTCTTCGTAACAGCAAAACCATGGAAATAATCAAATTATCCAAAGATGGGATAATGGCTGAATTGTGTCATATTTACACAATGAAATAATATATAGAAGCCAGCATGGATGACTACAGTCACGTGCAACAATACAGCCATACTTACAAAATATCACATTAAGAAATGTAGGTACCATAGGTGATACACTGCCCCAGATCCTTTTAGTGAGGTTATTAAAAGCAAATACTACTAACTAATATAAGTTTTAGAAGAATATAGATGCAACAAAACCACACTGAAATAGATCTAGGCAGCTAAAGTCACACTTAATAGTGAAAGACCAAATGTATACTTTTCCTTAAGATCGGGAACACGACAAGGATTCGCCTTTCCACATTTCAACATTGTACTGGAGGTTCCAGCCAGAGAAATCAAACAAGAAAAAGAAATAAATGATACCACATTAGAAAGGAGAAAATTAAAATAATTTCTATTTGCCTATGACAAGATCTTGTATTTAGAAAGTCTTAAGAAATTCACTTAAACCCTATTAGAATTAATAAATGAGTTCAGTAATGTTGCAGGACATATGATCAATATAAAAACCTATTATATTTCTATAAACCAGCAACAAAAATACAAAAATGAAATTAGGAAAATAATTCCATCTGCAAGACCATCAAAAAGAACAAAATACTTAAGAATAAATTAAATGGAAGTTGTAAGACACACTTCAACTTCAAAAAGATCTAAATAAATGGAGAAGCATTTTATGTTAATGGATTGTATGATTTAATATAAATAAGATGGCAATATTCTCCAAATTGATTTACAGAATTATTACAATCCTTATAAAAATCTTAGCTTTATTTATTTTCTTTGGTAAGGGACTAAGAATAGTCTAAGCAATCTTGGATCAACCATTTATTTGTGGGCTCTCAATTCTACTCCACTGATCAAGACTGCTTTGAATATTTTCAGTTTCTTGGGTTCCCATATGAATTTTAGGTTCAACTTTTCAATTAGTTCTCATTAAGGTTACCAAGACAATAAAGTGGGAAAAATTGTCTTTTCAACAAATGGCACCCAGACAAATGGATACACATATGCAGAAGAATGAAATTAAGCCCCTTGTTCACATCATACACAAACATTAACTCAAAATGGATCACAAAGCTAAACATAAGAGCTAAAACTATTAAAATCTTAGAATAAAACATAGGCATAAACCTGTCTATTGTTGGGTTAGGCAATGGTTTCTTAGATAAAACATTAAAAGTACAAGCAACAAAATAAGAAATAGATAAATAGAACTTCATGAAAACTGAAAGCTTTTGTGATGCCACTGGTAACATCAAGAAAGTATTCTAGGAAAAAAATATTTTTGAATCGTATACTTGATAAACAATTTGTATCCAGAAAACAAAGAATTCTTACAACTTAACAATAAAAATAAGAAGAACACAGCTAAAATTGGGCAAGGGGTTTTAATAGAACTTTCTCTAAAAAGACATAAATAAGCACACGAAAAGCACAGGAAATAGGCACATCAAACCGGAGCCTATTATACAGAGTGAAGTAAGCCAAAAGGAAAAACACCAATGCAGTATACTAACACATATATATGGAATTTAGAAAGATGGTAATGATAACCCTGTATGTGAGACAGCAAAAGAGACACAGATGTATAGAACAGACTTTTGGACTCTGTGGGAGAGGGAGAGGGTGGGATGATTTGGGAGAATGGCATTGAAACATGAATACTATCATGTAAGAAATGACTCGCCAGTCTAGGTTCGATACAAGATACAGGACGCTTGGGGCTGGTGCACTGGGATGATCCAGAGAGATGGTATAGGGGGGAGGTGGGAGGGGGTTCAGGATTGGGAACTTGTGTACACCCATGGTGGATTCATATCAATGTATAGCACAACCAATATAGTATTGTAAAGTAAAATAAAAATAAAAACAAAATCATATATGTCCTTAAAAAAAAAAAGATAGTCAATATCATTAGTCATTGCTGCTGCTGCTGCTAAGTCACTTCAGTTGTGTCCGACTCAGTGTGACCCCATAGACGGCAGCCCACCAGGCTCCCCTGTCCCTGGGATTCTCCAGGCAAGATCACTGGAGTGGGTTGCCATTTCCTTTTCCAATGCATGAAAGTGAAAATTGAAAGTAAAGTTGCTCAGTCATGTCCGATTCTTCTTGACCCCATGGACTGCAGCCTGCCAGGCTTCTCCGTCCATGGGATTTTCCAGGCAAGAACACTGGAGTGGGTTGCCATTGCCTTCTCATTAGTCATTAGGGAAATGCAAATCAAAGGACAATAAAATGTAACCACTAAGTCAGCTAAAATATAAAAGCTAGAAAATGGTAAGTGTTGTCAAGGACAAATGGAACCTTTATGCATTGCTAGAGAAAATGTGGACCAGGGCTGCCACTTGAGGACAGTTTGGTGGTTCCTCCAAATGTTAAACATCGGGTTACTATATGACCCAAGAATTCCACTCTTAGATGTGTACTCAAGCAAAATGAATATGCATTTCTCCACAGAAATTTATATATAAATGTCCATGACAACATTATTCAAAGAAGCAAAAAATAAAAGCAACTCAAGGGTCCATCAACTCATGAATGCATAAAATATTATATATCCACACAGTGGAAAATTATCCATCCCTATATATCCTCACAGTGAACAATTATCCATCCCTAAGATATCACTGAGGGAGAAGTCAATGGCAACCCACTCCAGTACTTTTGCCTGGAAAATCCCATGGACGGAGGAGCCTGGTAGGCTGCCGTCATGGGGTCACTAAGAGTCAGACATTACTGAGCGACTTCGCTTTCACTTTTCACTTTCATGCATTGGAGAAGGAAATGGCAACCCACTCCAGTGTTCTTGCCTGGAGAATCCCAGGGACAGGGGGAGCCTGGTGGGCTGCCGTCTATGGGGTTGCACAGAGTTGGACATGACTGAAGCGACTTAGCAGCAGCAGCAGCAGCAGCAGCAGCAGCAAGATATCACTGACTCGATGGACGCAAGTCTGACTGAACTCCAGGAGTTGATGATGGATGGGGAGGCCTGGCGTGCTGCGATTCATGGGGTCGCAAAGAGTCGGACACGACTGAGTGACTGAACTGAACTGAAGAAGAAATGAAGTTCTGATACACGCTACAACATGGCTGAACCTTCAAGACATTATGCTAAGTGAAAGGAGCCAGTTACAAAGGGCACTTTTTGTGTGATTCCATTTACATGAAATGTTCAAAATAGGCAAGTCCTTAGAGACAGAAAGTAGACTAGTTGCTGCCAACTAGTTAAAGGAGGAGCAAACTGGGAGTGACTGATGATGGGCACCGGTGTTCTTTCTGGGCTGACAAAAATATTTAAAATTAGATTTGAGTATGGTCCCACTGACTCGATGGACATGAGTCTGAGTGAACTTCAGGAGTTTGTGATGGACAGGGAGGCCTGGCGTGCTGCGATTCATGGGGTCGCAAAGAGTCGGACACGACTGAGCGACTGAACTGAACTGATGGTCCCACAATTCTGAATATACAAATGTATCAGTCTGTACATTTTCAATTGGTAAATAAATTAAAAGACGCTTACTCCTTGGAAGGAAAGTTATGACCAACCTAGACAGCATATTAAAAAGCAGAGACATTACTTTACCAACAAAGGCCGGTCTAGTCAGGGCTATGGTTTTTCCAGTGGTCATGTATGGATGTGAGAGGTGGACTATAAAGAAAGCTGAGTGCTGAAGAATTGATGCTTTTGAACTGTGGTGTTGGAGAAGACTCTTGAGAGTCCCTTGTACAGCAAGGAGATCCAACCAATCCATCCTAAAGGAAATCAGTCCGGGGTGTTCATTGGAAGGACTGATGTTGAAGCTGAAACTCCAATGCTTTGGCCACCTGATGCAAACAGCTGACTCATTGGAAAAGACCCTGATGCTGGGAAAGATTGAAGGCGGGAGAAGAAGGGGATGACAGAGGATGAGATGGCTGGATGGCATCATCGACTCGATGGACATGGGTTTGGGTGAACTCCGGGAGTTGGTGATGGACAGGGAGGCCTGGTGTGCTGTGGTTCCTGGGGTCGCAAAGAGTCGGACACGACTGAGCGGCTGAACTAACTGACTGACTGATGGTATGTGAGTTATACCTGAAGTTAAACAAACAAACAGAGAAGCAAGAAAACGTCAGCACAAGACTCATTTGTGGTGGTTGTTGCTCAGTCACTATGTTGTGTCTGACTCTCTGTGACCCCTTGAACAGCAGCATGCTAGGCTTCACTGTCCTTCACTATCTCCCAGAGTTTGCTCAGACTCATGTCCATTGAGTCAGTGATGCCATCCAACCATCTCATCACCTGTCGCTCCCTTCTCCTCTTGTCCTCAATCTTTCCCACCATCAGGGTCTTTTCCAATGAGTCGGCTCTTCGCATCAGGTGGCCAAGACATTGGAGCTTCAGCTTCAGCATCATTCCTTCCAATGAATATTCAGGGTTGATTTTCTTTAGGATTGACTGGTTTGATCTCCTTGCAGTCCAAGGGATTCATAGTGATGCATAAACATTCCTAAGGATGCATAACTGAAGTGAAAAGAAGCAGGAGGATGTCTATGAACAGGACCACAAAAGTGGATACAAGTTATAAAAGTTCTAGCTTTTATTTTGTAGTAGATTCACAGATCTTTATTAGTAAAAGAAAACAAACAAATATCCAACAAATAAATACAGAACAGAAGAGAGTTACGCGTGGACCAATAATGGAGTGTGTCATAAACCAAGGATGTGATTGATCCACTTCTGAACACTTGTGGTCCAAGCAAAACTTAAAATGAATATCTAGGAAATAGTGATAACAAATGGCCAATGATTACCCATGGGTACAGCTCAAACAGTACCCACAAGAAACTTAGAGCCTTAATTATTTTACTAAATAAGAACAAATGAAAATAAACCAACATAGAAGTTACACAAAGAACAAAATACTGGGCATTAGGAAAGCTGAAGGGAGGAACTAGTAAGGATAGAAGCACGAATTAATCAATTATAAAATGAGAGAGTAAACAGTGCAGAAGCAGGCCCTAAAAAGGCAAAATATAGGTTTTAAAAAAGAAAAGCTAGCCAGACTAATAAAGAGTGAAAAGGAGTGAAATCACAACTATACAAAACTAGAAATAAAAATGGAGACAGAATCATAGGTACAAAGAAAAGTAAACAAACCATAGAGATTCCTAAGTCAATGCTGGTCCCTCTTTGCTGGTAATAATTTCCAATGCTCTAGAGTCTCCTTTATCTGATACTAATATAGCTTGTCCTGCTTTTTAAAAAATTAATGTTTGCATGGCGTAACTTTTCAAATCTTTATTTTCAGCCTATCAATGATTTTGTACTTGCTGTCAGTTTTTAGGTCATGTATTTTAATCTACTTGCCAGTATCTGTCTTTAATTGGTATATGTAGACCATTTGCATTTAAGGTAGTTATTAATATATTCAATATTTAAGTATTAAATATAAATATACTTAATACCTTAAATATAGATTCCAAGTCTACTATTTTATGAATTTGTTTTCTGCTTGTTTCCTATTTATTATGTCTCTGCTTTACCCATTCATCACCTTCTTGTCAATTATTTAAACATTTTTAAAATCCATCTTGATTTATTTATAATTGTTTTAGTTTCACTTTGTGTATTTACTTTAGTAGTTTCTCTAAGTCTTACAATAGACACACACACAGAGCTTATCACATACTACTTGGAATGAAGCTTAGATAACTTACTTACGATTAGGTCTACTCAACCCCCTCTCACTTTTAAATATATTTTTGTATTTCTTCAGACATCAATCACCACATCAGCTGGTATCAGAATTTTTGCTTCAAATATCAAATATGACTTAAGAAACTCATGAAAAGCAGGATAGGCTATTTTCACCTGTCTAATGTTCTTGCTTCTTTTCTGAAGTTCCAACATTTTTTTTTACTTCTGCTCAGTTTAGAAAAATTCCTCTAGTCCTTCTTTATGGGTAGGGTTGCTAGCAACACTTCTCTTAGTTTTCTTCCACCTGAGACTCTTCATTTGCCTTCATTCCTAAAGGAGACTTTCTGTAGATATAAGTTATTGATGACAATTCTTTTCTTTCTGTACTTGAAAAATGCTATGCTCTTCCAGACTCCATGATTCAATGAGAAACTCTGTTGGTCAGATTGGCATTTTCTTACACATTGTTTCTTTCTGGATATTTTTGAGTTTTTTTTTTCCTTTGTCGTCTTTTGTTTTCAGAAGTTTAATTATCATATATCCTATTACAGATTTCTTTCAACTGCTATTTGGAATCCCCCTGGCTTCTTGAAGCTAAACATTTATGTTTTTCACCAAATTTAGGAAGTTTTTGCCCTTTACTTCTTGATTTTTTTTTAGGTCTTATCGCTCTCTTTTCTGGAAGTCCAGTGAAACAAATACTAGTTCCTCTGTTATTGTCACCCAAGTCCCTGAGACTGCTACCCTTTTTCTCCCGTCTATTTTCTCTCCGTTGATCAGACTGGGTCAACTCAATCAATCTGTCCTCAAGTTCTCTGGTTCTATCCTGTGTCATCTCTGCTTTACTACTGAGCCCATCCACTGAGTTTTTACTTGCTCTTGTATTTTTCACTTCTATAATTTCCATTTAATTCATTCTTATACATTCTATTTCTTTGCTGCAGTTTTCTATTTTTTCATTTGCTTTAATTCTTGATTGCTTGTTGAAGCATGTTTATGACAGCTGCCTCAAAATCCTCATCAGGTAATTCCAGCACCTGATCATCTCAGTGTTGATCATCTATTCTCATTCATAGTGTGGTTTTTCTGTTTCTTGGAATATGAATGATCTTTTATTGTACCCTGAATATTTTCGGCATTATGTTATATGTCTCTTTATCTTATTAATCTTCATTGTTGAGCAGGGAATCTCTCTGTTAAGGTATAGCAGAGAGATGGGTGGGTGTCTAGTTCAGCTTCTTTCTGGGTCCCAAAGTCACCAAGGAGTGGGAAAGTGGAGGACTGACTCATACTGTGTTGTTGTTGCAGGTGGGAGAGGAGGCTTAGTTATCGCCACCCACTGGGCCCTGCTGACATCATGACATGGGGCCATGCGGCAGGGAGAGAATGGAAGTGCCAGGCAGTCCCGTCTACCACTATCTCAGTCTCCCTGATGATGCTGGTGGTGGAGGCTCAGCTCCTCACTGCACCCCACTGACACTCCCTGGTGGGGGATCCCTGCTTCCACCAGGCAGGGAATGGAAGACCAGTCCCATGATCCACTGGGCCAACTATCCCAGCAGGAGCGCTGGAGCCCCGCCTGGTTCTACTGGGGAGAAATGAAAGATTATCTGTTTACTTGGAGGAGGGATCAGAGTGCTGTCTGCTTCAGTGCAGTGGAGGAGGTGCATAGGGATGTGCGGAAGGTCAGTTCCTGGCTCAGCCCTGCAAAAACCACACTTGTGGGTAGATAAGGTTTTTTTCATTGGCATTTAGCTGGAAAAAGATAAGTATTGCCAAAAGGTTTTCTGTTGTTAGGTCATCTCTTTCCTAGTCCTTTGACTAGGGGTAACAGTTTGTCTTGAATCTTTTTTTTTTTTTTTTTGTCTATGCCTGTTGGTGGTTCAGGGCTGGAGGCTTCTGTGACACACTAACAGCGAAACATGGAAGGTAACAAGGAAACCCAAGGAATCCTTGCCATGTTGTTCCTCAGATCCCAAGGACCCATCTTCCTTTCACCTTCCAGATGTTTTCCATGCTTCTTGGCTATGTTGGACAACAGTATTTTAGAGGGAGGACCTGGAAGGAATGGAACTACTCTACTTTGGCAGAACTGGAAATCAGGAATTTTTCTGAAACGTGGACTTTGTTTTAAATAATAATCTACTTATGGAAAAAAGCACAAATCATAACTGTCCAGCTTAATGGTATTCCACACACTGAACACATCTGTGTAGTTAGTATCCAGTTCAAAAAACAGAGCATGATTATACCCTCGGGAGTTCATTTTCCGCCCCTATTCATCACAACTGTTCCCAAAACTAACTTCTCACACAACAGATTAGTTTTTCCCTTTCTTGTGAGCAATAGAGTCGTGACTAATTAATTATTTTAGTCCAGCATGAAGGCTGGATTTCAGCTCTGGTGTGGCTCGGTCCTTCTCTAGGCTGCCCTTGCTCCTTGGGAATAGTTAGCTGTCCGTGCAAGAGGCTTTTCTCCCTGACATCAAAGATACGCTCTTTTCCAACATCGATTCTCTGATTCTCCAACACCAACTGGGTATCCAGTGAATCAACTCAATTCTGACACTATCTGGAGTCAATGCAGACCCCAGGTCAAGGACTCATTTGCACAAACTGCCTTCACTTCAGACATCAGTAGCAAGTCCCAGGAATTCTGACCAAATGCCTATAAACCTGGGGGAATCCCACAACCTACTCCTCAGGTTTCAGTATTCACTTGAACAATTCACTGAATTCATGAAAAGGCTTTAGTTACGTTTTGCTGCTTATTATAAAAGATATGTCTCAGGAACAGGCTCATGAAAGTGATATCTAAGGCACAGGCTGGGGGTGAAGGCACTGCTGTGGATCTTCCATGCCCTCCCCAGACATGCCATCCTCTCAGCTCTTCAATGGGTGCCACTGCCCAAGAGAGGTCTGGGTGTTGGTGGAGCTGAAACTTTCAACCTTCTGATCATGGCTTGATCCTTTTTGTTGTTGTTCAGTAGCTCAGTCATGTCCAACCCCTTGCGACGCCGTGGACTGCAGCATGCCCGGCTACCCTGTCCTTCACCATTTCCCGGAGCTTGCTCAAACTCACATCCATTGCTCAAAAGCATCAGTTCTTTAGCATTCAGCCTTCTTTATGGTTCAACTCTCACACTCATACATGACGAGTGGAAAAACCATAGTTTTGACTACACAGACCTTTATTGGCAAAGTAATGTCTCTGTTTTTTAATGTTGTCTAAATTTGTTATCCGAGAAGGCGATGGCACCCCACTCCAGTACTCTTGCCCGGAGAATCCCATGGATGGAGGAGCCTGGTAGGCTACAGTCCATGGGGTCGCTGAGGGTCGGACACAACTGAGCGACTTCACTTTCACTTTTCACTTTCATGCATTGGAGAAGGAAATGGCAACCCACTCTAGTGTTCTTGCCTGGAGAATCCCAGGGATGGGGGAGCCTGGTGGGCTGCCGTCTATGGGGTCGCACAGAGTCAGACACAATTGACGTGACTTAGCAGCAGCAGCAGCAGGTTTGTCATAGCTTTTCTTCCAAAGAGCAAGCGTGTTTTAATATTGTAGCTGCAGTCACCATCTGCAGTGATTTTGGAGCCCAAGAATATAAAGTTCATTGTTTCCCCATCTATTTTCCATGAAGTAATGGGACTGGATGCCACAATCTTTGTTTTATGAATGCTGAGCTTTAAGCCAGCTTTTTCACCCTCCTCTTTCACCTTCATCAAGAGATTCTTTAGTTCCTCTTCGCTTTCTGCCATAACAGTGGTGTCATCTGCATAACTGAGGTTATTGATATTTCTCCTGGAAATCTTGATTCTAACTTGTACTTCATCCAGACCAGCATTTCACATGGTATACTCTGCATATAAGTTCAATAAGCAGGGTGACAATATACAGCCTTGAGGTACTCCTTTCCCAATTTGGAACCAGTTCATTGTTCCATGTCCATTTCTAACTGTTGCTTCTTGACCTGTATTCATATTTCTTAGAGGCAGGTGAGGTGGTCTGGCATTCCCATCTCTTTAATAAGATTCCACAGTTTGTGGTGAACCACACAGTCAAAGCCTATATGGTAGTCAATGAAGCAGAAGTAGGTGTTTTATGGAATTCTCTTGCTTTTTCTAGGATCCATTAGTTCAGTTCAGTCACTCAGTCATGCCCGACTCTTTGCAACCCCATGGATGGCAACACGCCAGGCCTCCCTGTCCATCACCATCTCCCAGAGTTCACCCAAACTCATGTCCATCAGTTGGTGATGCCATCCAGTCATCTCATCCTCTGTCATCCCTTTCTCCTCCTGCTTTCAATCCCTCCCAGCATCAGAGTCTTTTCCAATGAGTCAACGCTTCACATCAGGTGGCCAAAGTATTGGTGTTTCAGCTTTAGCATCAGTCCTTCCAATGAATATTCAGGACTGATTTCCTTTAAGATGGACTGGTTGCATCTCCTTGCTGTACAAGGGACTCTTAAGAGTCTTCTCCAACACCACAGTTCAAAAGCATCTATTCTTCGGCACTCAGCCTTCTTCACAGTCCAACTCTCACATCCATACATGACCACTGGAAAAACCATAGCCTTGACTAGACAGACCTTTGTTGACAAAGTAATGTCTCTGCTTTTAATATGCTGTCTAGGTTGGTCATAACTTTTCTTCCAAGGAGTAAGCATCTTTAACTTCATGGCTGCAGTCACCATCTGCAGTGATTTTACAGCCTTGACGTACTCCTTTTCCTATTTGGAACCAGTCTGTTGTTCCATATTCAGTTCTAACTGTTGCTTCCTGACCTGCATATAGGTTTCTCAGGAGGCAGGTCAGATGGTCTGGTATTCCCTATTTCTTTAAGAATTTTCCACAGTTTGTTGTGGTCTACACAGTCAAAGGGTTTCACATAGTCAATAAAGCAGGGTAGATATTTTTCTGGAAGTCTCTTGCTTTTTTGATGATCCAGCTGCTGCTGCTGTTGCTAAGTAGCTTCAGTCATGTCTGACTCTGTGCGACCCCATAGACGGCAGCCCATCAGACCCACCGTCCCTGGGATTCTCCAGGCAAGAACACTGGAGTGGGTTGATGATCCAACAGGTGTTGGCAATTTGATCTCTGGTTCCTCTGCCTTTTCTAAATCCAGCTTGAACATCTGGATGTTCACAGTTCACATACTGTTGAAGCCTGGCATGGAGAATTTTGAGCATTGCTTTACTAGCATGTTTTATGAAGACATACAAGACCTTTTAGAACTAACACCCCAAAAGATGTCCTTTTCATTATAGGGGACTAGAATGCTAAAGTAGGAAGTCAAGAAACACCTAGAGTAACAGGCAAATTTGGCCCTGGAATGCGGAATGAAGCAGGGCAAAGACTAATAGAGTTTTGCCAAGAAAATGCACTGGTCATAGCAAACACCCTCTTCCAACAACACAAGAGAAGACTCTACACATGGACATCACCAGATGGTCAACACTGAAAGAAACTGATTATATTCTTTGCAGCCAAAGATGGAGAAGTTCTATACAGTCAACAAAAACAAGAGCAGGAGCTGACTGTGGCTCAGATCATGAACTCCTTATTACCAAATTCAGACTCAAATTGAAGAAAGTAGAGAAAACTGCTAGACCATTCAGGTATGACCTAAATCAAATCCCTTCTGATTATACAGTGGAAGTGAGAAATAGATTTAAGGGCCTAGATCTGATAGATAGAGTGCCTGATGAACTATGGAATGAAGTTTGTGACATTGTACAGGAGACAGGGATCAAGACCATCCTCATGGAAAAGAAATGCAAAAAGGAAAATGGCTGTCTGGGGAGGCCTTAAAAATAGCTGTGAAAAGAAGAGAGGGGAAAAGCAAAGGAGAAAAGGAAAGATATAAGCATCTGAATGCAGAGTTCCAAAGATTAGCAAGAAGAGATGAGAAAGCCTTCCAAAATTAGAGATACCAAGGGAACATTTCATGCAAAGATGGGCTCGATAAAGGACAGAAAGGGTCTGGACCTAACAGGAGCAAAAGATATTAAGAAGAGGTGGCAAGAATACATGGAAGAACTGTACAAAAGATCTTCATGACCCAGATAATCATGATGATGTGATCACGAATCTAGAGCCAGACATCTTGGAATGTGAAGTCAAGTGGGCCTTAGAAAGCATCACTACGAACAAAGCTAGTGGAGGTGATGGAATTCCAGTGGAGCTGTTTCAAATCCTGAAAGATGATGCTGTGAAAGTGCTGCACTCAATATGCCAGCAAATTTGGAAAACTCAGCAGTGGCCACAGGCCTGGAAAAGGTCAGTTTTCATTCCAATCCCAAAGAAAGGCAATGCCAAAGAATGCTCAAACATCTCACATGCTAGTAAAGTAATGTTCAAAATTCTCCAAGCCAGGCTTCAGCAATATGTGAACCATGAACTCCTTGATTTTCAAGCTGGTTTTAGAAAAGGCAGAGGAATCAGAGATCAAATTGCCAACATCTGCTGGATCATGGAAAAAGGAAGAGAGTTCCAGAAAAACATCTATTTCTGCTTTCTTGACTATGCCAAAGCCTTTGACTGTGTGGATCACGATAAACTGTGGAAAATTCTGAAAGAGATGGGAATACCAGACCACCTGACCTGCCTCTTGAGAAATCTGTATGCAGGTCAGGAAGCACCAGTTAGAACTGGACATGGAACAACAGACTGGTTTCAAATAGGAAAAGGAATACGTCAAAGCTATATATTGTCACCCTGCTTATTTAACTTCTATGCAGAGTACATCATGAGAAACACTGGACTGGAAGAAACACAAGCTGGAATCAAGATTGCTGGGAGAAATATCAATAACCTCAGATATGCAGATGACACCACCCTTATGGCAGAAAGTGAAGAGAACTAAAAGCCTCTTGATGGAAGTGAAAGAGGAAAGTGAAAAAGTTGGCTTAAAGCTCAACATTCAGAAAACTAAGATCATGGCATCCGGTCCCATCACTTCATGGGAAATAGATGGAGAAACAGTGGAAACAGTGTCAGACTTTATTTTGGGGGCTCCAAAATCACTGCGGATGGTGACTGTAGCCATGAAATTAAAAGACACTTACTCCTTGGAAGAAAAGTTATGACCAACCTAGATAGCATATTGAAAAGCAGAGACATTACTTTGCCAACTAAGGTCCGTCTAGTCAAGGCTATGGTTTTGCCATTGGTCATGTATGGATGTGAGAGTTGGACTGTGAAGAAGGCTGAGCGCTGAAGAATTGATGCTTTTGAACTGTGGTGTTGGAGAAGACTCTTGAGAGTCACTTGGACTGCAAGGAGACCCAACCAGTCCATTCTGAAGGAGATCAGCCCTGGGATTTCTTTGGAAGGAATGATGCTAAAGCTGAAACTCCAGTACTTTGGCCACCTCATGGGAAGAGTTGACTCATTGGAAAAGACTCTAATGCTGGGAAGAATTGGGGACAGGAGGAGAAGGGGATGACAGAGGATGAGATGGCTGGATGGCATCACTGACTCGATGGACCTGTGTCTGAGTGAACTCCTGGAGATGGTGATGGACAGGGAGGCCTGGCGTGCTGCGATTCATGGGGTCACAAAGAGTCGGACACGACTGAGCGACTGAACTGAACTTACTAGCATGTGAGATGAGTGCAATTCTGTTTTAGTTTGAGCATTCTTTGGCAGTGCCTTCTTTGGAATTGGAATGAAAACTGACCTTTTCCAGTCCTGTGGCCATTGCTGAGTTTTCCAAATTTGCTGGCATATTAAATGCAGCACTTTCACAGCATCATCTTTTAGGATTTGAAATAGCTCAAAACTGGAATTCCATCACCTCCACTAGCTTTGTTCATAGTGATGCTTCCTAAGGCCCACTTGACTTCACAGTCCAGGATGTCTGGCTCTAGATTGGTGATCACACCATTGTGATTATCTGGGTCGTAAAGATATTTTTTGTACAGTTCTTTTGTGTATTCTTGCCATCTCTTCTTAATATCTTCTGCTTCTGTTAGGTCCATACTGTTTCTGTCCTTTATAGTGCCCATCTTTGCATGAAATGTCCCCTTGGTTTCTCTTATTTTCTTGAGATCTCTAGACTTCCCCGTTCTATTGTTTTCCTCTATCTCTTTGCATTGATCACTGAGGAAGGCATTTTTATCTCTCCTTGCTATTCTTTGGACTTCTGCCTTCAGATGCTTATATATTTCCTTTTTTGTTTTGCCTTTCGCTTCTCTTCTATTCACATCTATTTGAGAATAGAAATAGCCTTTGCATTTCTTTGTCTTAGGGATGGTCTTGATCCCTGCCTCCTGTACAATGTCATGAACCTCCATCCATAGTTCTTCAGGCACTCTGTCTACCAGATCTAATCCTTTGAATCTATTTGTCAGTTCCACTGTATAGGAGCCATCAGATGTTGGTAATTTGATCTCTGGTTCCTCTGCCTTTTCTAAATCCAGCTTGAACATATGGAAGTTCTTGGTTTACATCCTATTGAAGTCTGACTTGGAGAATTTTAGGCATTACTTTGCTAGCATGTGAAATGAGTCCAATTGTGCAGTAGTTTGAACATTCTTTGACATTATTCTTCTTTGGGATTGGAATGAAAACTGACCTTTTCCAGTCCTGTGGCCATTGCTGATCTTTTTGGACCAGTCCCCATTCTGAAGCTTTTAGGTGTTCCCAGCCACCAGCCATCACTTTATGATATAAAAGACACTATTATCATTGTGGTACTTCTAAGGGTATAGGTAGTTCTGCATCAGGAACTGGGGACAAAAACCAAACATATATGTGTGTATATATATATATCACATCACACCATAGTTCCTAACTAAGAGCTGCCTGATGAATCTCAGGCTCTCATCTTTGTGCTGCCAGACTGACAATTCTCTGCTGCTTTGTATGGACTTTCGACCTAGGTTATAAATCTAGTGTTTACTAGCCTGAACCTCCTCCAAAATCTGCCAAAATGTCCTTGCTTTCAGCAGCTTCCCTGTACCTAGATTACCACCCTCCTATCCATACCCAGAATTAGCAAACACCCTGCTATAAAAAGGATGAAGAGTTAGCTCACTTTTCCAAAACCATCCCTTTCCAGAGCTTCAGCTTCTCTGGTTTTGTTCCCTCAGTGTCGTCTGACACCTTCAAAGAAATTATGTCTGTATTTTCCAGCCATGATTGGTGTTCTTGGTGAGACTGTGGTTTGCCACAAATTATTTCATCCCTCCTCGAAGATAATCCCATTGCTATTTCAACTGCTCCAAAATTCTTCACCCATTGTCCTCAGCCTATTCAGTTACTTCTGACTCTTTGTGATCCTCTGAATTGTAGCCCACCAGGCTACTCTGCCCGTGGGTTCTCCAGGCAAGAATACTGGAGTGGGTTGCCATGTCCCTTGGCAGGGGATCTTTCTGACCCAGGGATCAAACCCACATCGCTTGTGGCTCCTGCATTGCAGGTGGATTCTCTACCACTGAGCCCCTGGCTTGATTCTTTACCACTGAGCTACCAGGGGCGCCCTCTTCACCCATTAGAATAATACATAATTAAAGTCACAGAAAACAAATACCAGATCACACTTATTTTTGAATTTTGATGTGAAACTAATAGTAATATTTTCAAATAAAATCTAGCAGCATATTAAAAGTATAATACAACATGGTGAAACAAGAATCATGGCAGAAATGCAAAGATGGTTCAAATTTATCATAATAATAAGAGAGATGAAAAAAAAACATATTTATCCATTACAGGTGAAATAGTAGTGATTATTACAAAGGCAGCATCCAAGCATGAAAACAGCTCAAAAAAATAGGAACAATTTAACACTTCCTTTATATAATAAGCCAAAAGTCAACATGGCGCTAAATATATAGAATTGTGAAAAATGTAAATATCCCTAGGATCATTATATTATCTACGATTCTTCCAGAAGTAACTATGCATTAAAATTTTATTACAGAAAAATAAGATGTAAAAATCAGAAAGAAGAAGCTTAAAGTTTAGCCTTTTTATAGATAGAGATACAGATATATCTGGCTAGCTTTAGACTTATAGAACACAGGAGAAAGAACTAACATTCTTAATAAATAAAGTGCATTTGTAAATTAATAAGAAAAAGGCCAACCACAGAGAATAATATGAATGGTTTAAAATCACACAGAAAAAAATAGGCTAAACCACTCAGAATTAAATAAATAAAATTTTAAATCAGGAATAAAATTTTTCATTTGGCAGCATAGAAAAAAATTTTAATTTTAATAATACACAATGCTGGCAAGAATGAGAGCATATATTGATACAAGAGTAATTTGACAACTTCTGTTTAAACAAATACATATCACTTCAGCAATGCTACTTCTAGGAATTTAACCTACTGATAGATATCGTACAAAGACAAATGTATAAGAGTATCCACTGCACTGCTGTTTATAAGCAAAAAGAACATGGTGAACAATCCATACACACACCAAAATCTGACTGCTATATATATTGTGATATATATGGTGATGCTATCCAATGATGGACGTCTTCCAAAGGCATTAAGAAAAGATCTGAGATCTGGGGCAGGGGGCGGGGGAGTTTTTAAATGTGAAAAAAAAACTCGAAATTAAAGGTTCAGTTGCTTATGAAACATGGCAATAAACAAATCAAGGGTAACTTGGCTTGTATATAAGTGCAATGATGTTTAAATCAAAGAATAAACTGAATTATTTATCTATAGATTGATTCCTTGCTCCTCAGGGGCAGAGGTTTGAATTTATCACACTCTTTGGCTCAGGGCAGACTCTTCCCTGTCTGCCTGACTGCTGAGCCTCTCTTGTTTTGTTTTCTATCTATGGTTTCTTTCCGATTATCTTTTCCTCTTTAAAAGTGTTTCTAACGTGTTTGATGTATCACTCACTGTTCGGTAGTGAATTTTGTGACTGTATGTGTTTTAATTGCACATAGAAGTTCGCATGCTAGCTACCTCATTCCTCTTTCATTCTTAGTCATTATGTACATTTCATTCATTTTTTCTGATACCTGCACAGCCTTTCCCATGAGGTCTGTTCCCTTCCCTGGTGGTGGATCCTTAAACAGCCTCCACTGCCCCACTCCCACAACATGAAGCAACGAGCAACGTCCAGGACCAGTGGGAGCACTGCAGAGAATTCTAGACCATAGAGTAAGGTAATTCCCTATTCCCAGACTGCTCTCTCCAGTCACATTTCCCAGAACAGTGGATCAGTGGTCCCAGTCTCCTGAGTCTTCTGTCAAACTCACTAATGGTCAGCCTCTGACTTCCTGGCGAGCTCACGTGGACCAAGTCACAGCACGTTCAAATGTGCATGAGGAGTGATGTCCCCTTCTTTGTCTCTTAGATTTCTCCTTCTGTGACTTGCCTTCTCACAGTCTGTGCCCATTTTGTTCCTATTCGATTTCCTCTTTTTCTTCATGATATACAAGTATTTTCTTGTTTAGCTTTGATGTTGATTACTTGTCAGGTGTTGTTAATTTTGTCTATGGTGACCTTTATTGAAAAGAAACCCTTACTTTTGATCCTGTCATACCTGTGCATTTTTCTCCCTTGTGGTTGTAAATTTCTGGTCTTGTTGAAGACATCCTTCCCCATCTCTGAGTATACAAGGATATTTGCCTATATGTTTATTCATATTTTCTCTCTCACATTAAGGTCTTTATTGTGAATTCACTTATATGTTGTGAGATAGAAATTCAATTTTATTTTTTGCCACATAATAACTAATTTTCCCCACAATCGCCTAATAAGCAGAAAGCTTCCGCTAAGGTGGAGACACCTGTGTCACATGTCACTTCCGTATGCGTGGGTCTGGTTCTCAGCTCTGGGTTTGCTTCCACGGCCTTGTTATTATTTTCACTAATATACCGTCTCCCCACTTGTTGCTAGAGCATTGTGAGATGCCTAATCCATGGCAGGGTAAATCCCTCCTCTTTGATTTTAGTGTTCAGAACTGACTAAGTTCATTGTATACCTGTGCATTGTATACCTATATTCTTACATATAAAGTTTTAAAGAGAGTGATCAATTCCTCAAGATTTGTGATGAGTATTTTTATGTGGAATTGCAGTGAATGTACAGACTTATCTGAAGAACACTGACATAAAGCTGTCCAGTCTATGAATGGGGCGCACATGCATAATTGTGCATGCCCTCAAGTAGAATTTACATTTTTCCCCATTAAGCCTTTGGAAAGTATTTTTAGGCCAAATTCTAAATATTTTATAGTTTTTATTGCTATTGTGAAAATTATATCTGGTGATTGTGTGTGTGTGTGTGTTCAGTCACATCTGACTCTTTGCCACCCCATAGACTGTATGTAGCTTGCCAGGCTCCTTTATCCATGAAATTTTCCAGACAAGAACACTGGAGTGGGTTGTCATTTCCTCCTCCAAGAGATCTTCCTGACACAAGGCTGGAACCCATGTCCGCTGCACTGGCAAGTGGACTCTTTAGCACTGCTCCATCTGGGGAGCCCCTGGTGGCAATAGGAGAATGTTATTTATTAGAGTTAGTTGTCTTATTTATTTTCATAAGCACATGTATAGACTATGTCTGAAAGTATATCCAAGAAGTTCATTAGGATTGTTGCCTGTGGGGAAGAAGATTTGAGAATCAGGAAACCTATTTTTAACTGTATATACTTTGGGACAATTTGAATTACTTTTTCAATGAGAGATTTAGAATATATGTTAGAATATAAGTTAGTGTATAAATGTAAGTATAATTAATGCATGTGTACTGTATCTATCTCTTTCTGTTTATATATGTGATATATCTATATCTATATTGAGAGGGAAAGGAAGAAAAGATCCTGAGTGAGTAAAAGTCTGCACACCCTGTAAGTTTCCCCCATTGGTGCAGAGTGCATCACCAGCCACATGAAGATACAGCACTGTCTACTGCCTGTCCTTTGCTTGAATTCAAAAAGCCTGCATTTTATTCTAATTTGAGTGACCCCTTCTGCTACCTAGTTCATTTTTCCCAACTATTTCTGCATCTGGTAAAACAACTGAGCAAATGCATGCAAACAGGAATTACTCTCAAACCTTTTGCATCTTTGCAGCCATCAAAGAGTTACTTGCATATTTTCCTTCTCTAATTGTCTCCACGTTGGAAATAAAGTGTTTTTTTTTTAATTTATACCATACACACATTTAAGAATTGCTGATCCATCTCACCTGTTAGAGTTTCACACTGGGGAGTCTAGAATTCCAGCTCATATGTGCTGAGTGATGTATATGGTATGAGGGATGAGAGCATCAATTGAGATGAGGTTATAAAGTGCTCATGGGTCATTGATTCTTTTGGAAATGAGTAATGGTATATCAGTGCTCTTGATGATTTTTAAAAAGGACTGGACATACACGACACCATAAAACTTCTAAAGGAGAACATAGCAAAACATTTTCAAACATAAATCGTAGAAATATTTTCATGGATCAGTCTCCCAAAGCAAAAGATACAAAAGCAAAAATAAACAAATGGGACCTAATCAAACTTAAAAATCTAATCAAACTTTCCTTTTGCACAGCAAAGGAAATTATCAATGAGATGAAAAAACAACCCATACAATAGGGGAAAATATTTGCAAATGATACTACTTATGATAACTCAGATTTTGATAACATTTGATAACTCAAGTAAAATGAGCCAATTCCTTGAAAGACACAAATTACCAAAACTCACACAAACAGAAACCTTACCTGATCAGTCCTTTATGTATTTTAAAAATTCAGTATTTTTAAAAATACAGCTCCAAAGGGTTTCACTGATGCATAATTCCAAACATTAAAGACAATATAATATTAATTCTCCACATTTTCCAAAAGTAAAAGCAATTGAACACTTCCTAATTCATTATATAGACCAGCATTACCTTAATATCAAAGCCAGATAAAAACATTACAAGAAAGCTACAATATACTGGATGAACATAGATGGAAAATCTTCAACAAAATATTAACAAACTGATTCCAACAACGTATAAAAGAAGTATACACCACTACCAAGTGGGATTTATTCAAGATGTGCAAGGCTGATTCAACATTTGAAAATCAATCATGTAATGCATACATCAAGAAAGAAAAATATTTGTATCATATCAATTTATGCCAAAACCTTTTGCAAAATTCAATACCCATTCATGATTAAAGAAAAAAATACACTCAGAAAACTTAGCAACATTGGCAAAATTTCCCAACATAAAAAGAACATCTACAGAAAAACCTCTAACAAACATCACACTTTATGGTTTGATATTTTCTCCCTTAAATTTGGAAGAAGGAGAGAATGTCCTTTCTCAGCACTTCTTTTCAACATTGTACTGGGAGTTCTTGCTGTTTCAATAAGACAAGAAAAAAGAAAGTGTATGTAATGAAAAGAAAGAAATGACGTTATCTTTATTCACAGATGACATGATTGTCTAAACCCCAACCAATATACCAAAAGCTTCTGGGGAAAAAATAAATGACAAAGCAAAGTCATGGGACTCGAGGTCAATGAACAAAGTAAACTGCTGTCTTGTATACCAGTATGGAGTGACTGGAATTTAAAATTTTAAAAACACAAAGTGCTCAAAAGTCTCTTTGCATCTTTTAGTTTTAATACTCCATAATGCTATAATCTAAATATCCCATCACTGTATATTTTACATCTTTGATTTTTTTTCTGGGGTTGGGATACAATCAGATAAAGTTGTCTTACATCCTTTGAGATGCAAATGAATTTGACTGAAACTCCTTTTCACATATACGATTTCCTACATTCTTCTTGATATCTCTAAGAATTCCAGAGAAAGGGTGTATTAATCATGACTCTTTGGATTGCATGTGAAAGAAACAAAAACTCAAAGAAAGGTCAAACACTATGAGGCTTAGGAAATGAATGAATGAATGAAGTCGCTCAGTCGTGTCCGACTCTTTGCAACCCCATGGACTGTAGCCCACCAGGCTCCTCTGTCCATGGGATTCTCCAGGCAATGGTACTCGAGTGGGTTGCCTTTTCCTTCTCTAGCGGATCTTTCCAACACAGGGATCAAGCCTGTGTCTGCAGCATTGTAGACAGACGCTTTACCGTCTGAGCCACCAGGGAAGTCTCTTAGGAAAAGACCCTTGGATTTAGCAAGGGCATTGGTGACCTTGACAAAGTGGTATGAAAGGCTAAATGAAATTCCCCAGGTTCTGTCTCTGGCTCTCTTATGTTTCCAGTCTATTCTCACTACTTTGGAAATCTCAGAAATGGGATTGAGGAAAGACTTCATCTTAGGCTTTTAAATTCCGTTTATAAGTCAGTGATTCCCCATCTCATATCTGCAGCCTGGAATCTTCTCCTGAATTCCAGACTTCCATATCCACTACCTCCTTGATGTTCCATAATAATAATCTATGATCCGGTGGCATGTTACCCATCTACCGAGTAGCCTAGCCAGGTTGTAGGAAGCAACAGCTTCCTAAATGTTCTATCGGCTTCCACCCTTATATCCCTCAAATCTATCATCAGGCTAGTGTCCAGATGGATCCAGAACTGCAGTTTCTTCCTCTGTTCAAAGCCCTGCAGTGGCTCCTCATTTCATTCACTCAGAACAAAGTCTTAATAAAAGGCACAAAAAATGATGTAGGGACACTCACCTCTGTTGCAGCCCTGGCCTCGTCTATACATTCTACTTAGCAGTTGCTCACTATTTCTTAGAAGAATGATTCAGTGAAGAGGCAGGAAAAACAATCAATGCCCTCCATGTGTGGCTGAAAATTTTGCTAGTCACATCTGTCTGGAAGATTTTGCTTTCCTTGAATTAGGTTGTATGAATGGATATGCTTACAACTTCACCTAGAGAGAGAGTCATCTTCTCCCCTTGGTATACATACATGTACACACACACACACACACACACACACACACACAAACACACACACACACACAAACACTCACAAGCAAACAAGCCTGAAATTAAGAAAGAAAGGTTTGGGATGACAACACATCACAGTAATACAGGAAAAAAATAAAGTTAATATTAGATCTCTCTTTTAAAGGAGTTTGTGGTCATTTCTGGCAGTGTATCGGTCAGCTGTATATTGTCACCCTGCTTATTTAATTTCTATGCAGAGGACATCATGAGAAACGCTGGGCTGGAGGAAGCACAAGCTGGAATTAAGGTTACCGGGAGAAATATCAATAACCTCAGATATGCAGATGATACCACCCTTATGGCAGAAAGTGAAGAAGAACTAAAGAGCCTTTTGATGAAAGTGAAAGAAGAGAGTGAAAAAGTTGGCTTAAAGCTCAACATTCAGAAAACGAAGATCTTGGCATCTGGTCCCATCACCTCATGACAAATAGATGGGGAAACAGTGGAAACAGTGTCAGACTTTATTTTTCTGTGCTCCAAAATCACTGCGGATGGTGATTGCAGCCATGAAATTAAAAGACACTTGCTCCTTGGAAGGAAAGTTATGACCAACCTAGACAGCATATTACAAAGCAGAGACATTACTTTGCCAACAAAGGTCTGTCTGGTCAAGGCTATGGTTTTTCCAGTAGTCATGTATGGATGTGAGAGTTGGACTATAAAGAAAGCTAAGTGCTGAAGAATAGATGCTTTTGAACTGTGGTGTTGGAGAAGACTCTTGAGAGTCCCTTGGATGCAAGGAGATCCAACCAGTCCCTCCTAAAGGAGATCAGTCTGGGGTGTTCATTGGAGGGACTGATGTTGATGCTGAAACTCCAGTACTTTGGCCACCTGATGCAAAGAACCGACTCATTTGAAAAGACCCTGATCCTGGGGAAAGATTGAGGGCAGGAGGAGAAGTTGACGACAGAGGATGAGATGGCTGGATGGCATCATCAACTCGATGGACATGAGTTTGGGTAAACTCTGGGAGTTGGTAATAGACAGGGAGGCCTGGCGTGCTGTGGTTCATGGGGGTGCAAAGAGTGGTACATGGCTGAGCAACTGAACTGAACTGAACTGATCGGTCAGCTGGCCTCCTCTCCCCTTTATTTTCTCTCGCTTTTCCTCTCTCCCTTCAACCAGAACTCATAATAATCTCTTTTACCCTGCAGTGGTTTAGCTTCTCTTTGTTTCTTCCTCTCTTTCCAACTCATACTCTTAGAGTTTTACCTTCTTTATAAGCAAGTTACTACTTTTTATTAAACCAAGAGAGCTGTCTCCATGAGGTGAATTCCTGCATGAGGTGTTAAAATAATAAGCCATTCCCACCCTATCATACTTCCTCTTCAGTTCTGAAGTCAATGAGTCTACATGCTACTTTAGGTATGGTGTGCTCTTTTTTCCACTAATTTTTAAAGTGAAATATAATTAACATACAACATTATATTAGTCTCAGGTCTACAACATAATTATCTGATATTTACATATATTACAAAATGATCAACACAAGAAGTCCAGTTAACATCTGACACCAGCCATAGTTAACAAAGTTTTTTCTCTTGTGATGCAGACTTTTAAGATCTACTCTCCTAGCAGCTTTTAAACATGTGATACAGCATTATTAACTATCATCCTGTATGTTCTAAAATGAGTAACTCTGCAGTTCCATCTTCCCTTCCAGGTGAGATGTCTGGGGTGGCGATACACACAGGTAACCTTCATATGAACTCATTTGCAAGTAACTGAGTGTCCACAATCACTTTCCTCCTGCCTGTGCAGCCTCAAATGTCCAGAGAATCCCTTTATGTGCAGATCCTCTACATATAGAGTGTGCAGGAGAAGGGAAGGGCATGGAGCCAGATAGCCATGCTTGAGTCCTGGCTCCATCACCTACCATCTGTGTCAACTGCTGGGCAAGCTCCTTAGCATCGCTGGACACAGTGTGTCATTTTTAAGAGGACATAGCAACAGTGCCTACATCATAGAATTGCTGTAAAGACCCGATGAAATAACACATCAAACACTTAGGAAAGTGCCTGGTCCACAGTGAGTACCAAATAAATGGTAACCATGGTGACCTGTATCAGTTCCTCAGACAGGGCTGGGATAATCACAGAGACTCATCATGTTTGGCAAAGGTGGGACATCAGCCCCAGGTCCGCCCACACTAGCTCTGTGCTTTTCTCAACGCCAAGTAGCAGATGTTCAGGCTGAAACACCCTGCCACGTCATGTTGGTTTATCTCTGACTCCTCTGTATGATCCTCGATAATCTGCTTTCCTCCTCTGGGCTTCAGGTCCTCTATCTACAAGATGAGCAGATAGGACCAGATTAGCTCTAAGGATCCTGCTAGCTTTGACCTTAGATATGCACAACCTGGAAGAAATAAAAACTGGTCTGTGCACTGTCTCTGCAGAAGACGCCTCTGTGCAGAGCCTCATGGCTAACTGGATAACTGCAACACAGGGATTGTGTAGGGCTTAGAAGAGTTCTGGAAGAGCTGGCACTGGATGCAATAGTGCACGTTGCAAAGCGAGGTTCAGCCTGGTGTTTCTCAGTGTGATGTGCACACAGATCATCTGGGCATCCCAGGTAAGGGCTTAGTGGTATCAGGGCTTGGCTACTGAGCTTTGATTGGCAGAGAGGGGGTGAGCTCTAAGGGGCTGCCTGGGCTCCTGGACTTCAGAGCCCAGGAACTGGATGCTCCTTGTGAACCCTGAAGCTCAAATGTCTCCTTCAAGACCAGCAGGGCTCATGCAGCACACAGGTGGAGAGCTGGAAAGGGTACAGGGAGCCCATCACCTCCACCTAAAGGCCCGCCCGGGGAGGGGCTGGGTGCAGCGGGAGTGCATGCAGAGAGCCGCGCGTTCACTGCACGCTGGCTGCCCTCTCCCTGGGAACACTCTCCCCTGGGGACACCTGAACATCTGGCCCCAGAAGTCATTTAATTATAAGGTCAACCGCCACGTGCTCAGTGACCTTCTTCGGCTCTCAAGTGAAAGGGGCTCCCACTCTATCTGTTTCGCTGTCTGTATAGAACCCAATCTCTGTGGATATCCAGTCCTCTCCTTGGTGGTTGGCTGCCTGCCCCCAGGAACGTGTGAGCCCCGTGTCATCATCAGATCCCTGAAACTCCAAAAAGCCCCATCCCCCAGAGAGGAGACACTCCATCCACTCTTGTTGATTTCCTCAACAATCATTTATTGAATACCTGCTAGATAAACACAAAAGCCAAGAACTGGAGAGGAGCTGGATGAGGGTTCATGGGAGCCCACCACTCCCCTTTGGGGGTCACAGTCCAGTGGCCCGGAAAGTGTCATGCAAATGTCCAGATCCAGATTCTAGCCTGGGTCAGACCTCTGGGACATGCCTGATGCTGCCACATTGCCACATTGAGCCTCTGGTGTCAACCCCATTGTACAGAGGACAGAATTCAAAGCTTGGCACTTTGTTCAAGGTCTTACAACCAGTAAGTGTCCATGTATACAAACAATTTCAACCAGGATCCCTCTGATGCCAAGCCCAGTATTTCTTCCCCCTGGTGACCAGTTGCCACTAAGATAGTGTGAGGAGCCCGAAGGAAACAAAGTTTCACTGAGTGAGAGGCCGTCCCAGGCCATGAAGGATGGGTCCGAGGGGCTGCCAAGGGGCTCCGTTCAGGGTCCACTAAGACCCTTCCAAGCCCCGTGGTTCTGTGTATCTGCCCACCACTATGCTAACCCCAGATATCCCTGGACCCTAAAACATGTGGGAGGGATACTTCAGACCATGGGGACACCCTGGGCAGTCACTGAGAGAAGGGACACACAGAATGCCCGGGACCTGAAGGGTAGATCAGCTGGACAGGGTCAGGTGATACAGATGTTACTTTTCTTCATGCTTCCCAGATGAAAATAGAGTAACCTGTGGAAGAGGCAGGTTTTGAGCATCATGCAGTTGAGTTTGGCCTTCACTGTGAAGCACTGGGAGAAACATGCAAAGTTGTGTGTGTGTGTGTGTGTGTGTGTGTGTGTGTGGAGTAGGAGGTGGGGAGGTGAGCTGTGTTCTAACCTTTGCAAGGGGGCTGCATGGGAAGCATAGGGGTGCACTGGCAAATCCGTTTCCCTGTCACTGCCCACTCGGGTGGACTTTCCATTTACAAGAGGCTGTCTGAGAGGAATCCTGAGATGAACTGAACAAACTGGAGGGTGAGGGCTGTCGTGGCTAGAAAGGGGGCACAGCGGGACCCATGCCTGCTGTGGAGCATTCTAGGTTCAGAGTGACGAGAGACTGGGGGAGATGAGCTGCAAGGGTATCTGCTGCACTAGGCCGGGTGAGCAAGGGTGAGTGCCTTTGCTAAGGACAAGGGGAGAGGGAGGGGGTGGGGGAGGCGGCCACAGAGGCGATGCAGGGGGACGCACACTAAGATGGGAATGTAAGGGAAGGACTGCCCCGAGGAACTGGACAGGGTGCTTCTTCAGCCCCAGGAACCCCAGGTGAGGTCCTACACGGCACTGAGACGCTCCCTCTTTGGGTGTCCTCGGGCCTCCTGCACTCCTCTCCCAGCCACCAAGGTTTCCCAGCTCTCTCCACGAGTGGGGTCTAGCAGGGTGGGAGGCCTAAGAACAGCGCTCGGAAATTGCCCATGTTTACAACTGCCAGTGTTCAGAGATTGGGACTCTCTACGTAACACTTCTCCCCTTCATTGGCTTTTCAAGGAAAACAGAGGTGATATACCATGCCACACGTTATTACTGTTGTTCAGCCACTCAATCAGGTCTTTGAGACCCCATGGACTGCAGCACATCAGGCTTCCCTGTCCTCCACTATCTCCAGGAGTGTGCTCAAACTCATGTCCATTGAGTTGGTCACACCATCTAACCATCTCATCCTTTGTCATCCCCTCTTCTCCTGTCTTCATTCTTTCCCAGCATCAGGGTCTTTTCCAGTGAGTCAGCTCCTCATATTGGAGCATCATCATCTGTCCTTCCAATGGATATTCAGGGTTGATTCCCTTTAGGATTGACTGGTTCAATCTCCTTGCTGTCCAAGGGACTCTTGAGAGTATTCTCCAGCACCACAGCTTGAAAGCATTGATCCTTTGGTGCTCAGCCTTCTTTACTGTCCAACTCTCACATCCATACATGACTACTGGAAAAACCATATTATGTAATGGAAAATGTTTGCCTGACTTCACAGAGAGCTGCTCGTATGAATCACAGCTGCCGGGAGATCTTGGACACCTTCTGCTCTGATTCTCTGACAGTCCTATTACAACTCAGGTTCTTTTCTGCAGGATCTGGCTCACTGGATAAGCCAGGTCAGTGCAGTGTGAGCACTGAGGTATACCAGGTCACCAGTGAGATGCAAGAGCACTCAGCAGGGGTCAGGGGACCAAGACCCAGAGGCCAGCAACCTCAGGGTTGGAAGAAACCTAGATCATTTAGTCCATCGACATGCCTGTCAAGCTGTCATCCAGCATCAGTTTACATGCCTCCAGAGACAGGGAGCTCACTACCTCTCAAGCACCTGGCTTCCTTTATGACACAGTTGTAACTTGGACATTCTTTCTTATGTCAGAGACCCATCTTTATCCATCTCAGCACTACTTCTACACCAGAATGACAGTGCAAAACTGTGGAGGCAGCTCCCTGCTTCTACCCACACCATACATCTGCTCACAGACCAGAAGCCCAGTTCCTGTGGTCACCATTCTAGGACAAGTGGACCTGACTCCTCACTTGCAGGGTGACTGACACACTCATCTACCACTTTCCTTGACCAGTCATCCACAATAGACTGTGACGATACACAGCCAGGACAACTAGCAAGGGGTCTGTGAGGATCCAATAGGCAACAAGTCCACAAGATCTTCACAGCCAGGGAACCCTGATCAAATGCATGTCCCTGTGCGGTGTAGGACTGCTCAACTCACGTAGAGGGAGGAATGAGTAGTCACAGCTATATCACTGATCCCACCAGGGCAGGTTGAAGGCATTTAAAAGCCCTATACCCTGAACTTCCCTGGTAGCTCAGATGCTAAAGAATCCGCCTGCAATGCAGGAGACCTGGGTTCTATCCCTGGGTCAGGACGATTGCCTGGAGGAGGGAATGCCAACCCACTCCAGTATTCTTGTCTGGAATTCCATGGACAGAGGAGCCTGGCAGGCTACAGTCCATGGGGTCATAAAGAGTCAGACCCAACTGAGCAACTGACAGGTTCACTTTCTCTTTCATGACCTGAAAAGATTATGTCTCTTCCATACATAATGTGACATGAAGTTCATTCTAGTCTGTGAAGTGCACGCGAGGATGCCCAGCAGCGCTCTGATTTTTCATTTAAAGATGACTTCAATGCTTTTTCTGAAATTAACAAACACAAATTCTTCTCCAAGTAGCTTTATACTTTTCTAAATTTGTTTGTTTCCATTCAGGTGCCCTTGCTTTGTGAGGACCCTGTTAAGTTCTAAGTCTTCTATTCATTCAAAGAGTTTAGAACATGAAATCAAAATATGTACAATATACCTTAGAATTTAGAGCTCAGAAGAGGAGCACTTGTCAGGATTCTTGGGCCTGGGTGAGGTTCACAGGGTCTTGAAGTTACTGAGGGATTGTCAGGTGGCTCAGTGGTAAAGACTCTACTTGCCAGTGCAGGCGACACAAGAGACATGGGTTCGATCCCTGGGTTGGGAAGATCCCCTGAAGGAAGAAATAGCAACCCACTCTAGTATTCTCACCTGGAGAATCCCATGGACAGAGGAGCCTGGTAGGCTACAGTCCATGGGGCCACAAACAGTTGGACATGACTGTGCGCACACACACATACATGAAGTTACAAAAATCAGATGCAAAATTGTGAGTTTATTTCTGGGGGACAATTCTTCAGCTTCCAGATTATCAGATTATCAAGGATCAATAATATCAAAAAGCCCAGAGCCACTTTAGATTCATGTAGATTCATGGACTTGAAGGCACTCCTACAGAGATCGGAGTCTCCCCAAATGAGTGACACAGATTAGTGCAACCACTTTGGAAAACTGTCTCCTAAAGCAGGGCATACACAGATGTGATGTTTCCACTCTGAGGTTTCTAGCCATCAGAAATGTGTACACAGGCACAAAACCCAACATGTACAAGAATACCCATAGCAGCTTTATTCATGATACCCCACAGCTGGAAACTGCCCAAATGCTCATCTATGATGAATGAATGCATACACGGCAGTATCTCCGTGCAATGAAATATCATGCGCTGGTGAAAACGAACAGCAATTGCATGCACGATTTGATAAATATCTTGCATAATACTGAGTGAAAGGAGCCAAACACAACAGTGTGTATGATTTTATTTCCGTAAAACACAAGAGACAGCACTAAGCCATGTCATTAGAGGTCAAGGTAGCAGTCACCCTAAAGAGGCAGAGTAACTGGAAATGGGTACAGGGTAGCTTTTATTTCTTAATCTGGGGGCTGGTTCCATGGCTGTGTTCAGTTTCTGTGTTTCAGCTCGAGAAAATTCACCGAGCTCTGTTCTTATGCTATATGCAACACACTGCAACATGCAGTTGAAAGGGACTGTGGTATTTGCAATGAAATCCAAACACACCAAATGCCAGTAGAGACCTTCCCCAAACTGACCTGGACCTTCCAGCTCCCAGAGGCCATGACCAGCCCTCACTACCTGGGATTGAGATGACCTGGCTCAGGGTCTGTCTCCACCATCTGACTGGAGGGCTGGGTGAAAGCAAAGGGCCCCTCTTCTTCCTCCTCTGACATGCCCAGAGCCTTGCCCCTGCAGGTGTCTGGCCACACATCTGCTGAAAAATGTGTTGCTAATGTGATCCCTTCTTGGGGACATGGGAAAAGTAGAACCTGGGAGTCCTGTGCTGGCCCCCAACCCCAGCTGGGAGTCACCAGGCCTTTGCCCTCCTCAGATTACAGACAAGGGCTCAAATGAAATCACAGCTGGAAAAACACTTTGTACACCCACTGGAAAACAGCCTCCCGTGTGCAAGATTATTGGTATTGTTATTGTTGTTGCGAATAAAAATTATTATTATTATTATAAATTAAAATAGCATATTTTGTTCCCCTAATTGTGAGGCTGACTTGGAGCCCAGGGGGAATAGCATGCAGGTGACTTTCAATTTTTCCCAGTTTGGCTTTAGAAAAATGCAGCATGAAGAGATAGATTGGTCTGGGCAGTGATGCAGACATTGCCCCCAAAAACAGGAATGAGGACTGGGGGAGGGCTGGGAGCCCTGCTTGGTTTTCAATCATCCCACTGTTGCTGTGAGCCCAGAAGCCAGTGCCTGGTTTCCAAGGGCTTCGAAACCTGCTCACTCATTAGCGCAGGCCTCCGAGTCTGGCTCCAAGGTTCAGAGTAAACTATTGTTCTCTGCTCTCTGTGCAGGAGGGAGAGGAGGCTGGTCATTACCAAGCCCAGAAACTGGCCTTGAGTTGCCTCCAATGGATGGGAAAGTGGGGTGCTCATGGTCACTGGGGTCCTAGGGTGAGTCTTGGCTGTTCAAGAGCCATTTGTTTTGGTGATGAACATCAGTGGGAGGGGACAGCCCTCAGGCCTGTATGCTGGCCTGGAAGTTGCTTGTCTGAGAAGACAGATCCCAGACTCTGCTTTCCCTCCTGAATGAGCCAGAGGTGGCTCTGAATGTGGAGGGAAGGGAGGAGGGGATGGAAGGAGAGAGGGACAAATGGGAGACGCAGGGTCAGCTGCAGACCTCAGCAGCGGCCCAGAGGCTCGGAGTCCAGTTTATTCAAGGTGCCAGGCCCCCAGTGATGCCCTGGGTCTGATTAGAGCAACAAGCATCCCACTCAGGCCCAGAACTAGGAGGGCGTCTCAGAGTCAGTTCTTCCCTGGGAGCCAGGGAAGAAAGGAGGGCAGGAAGAAAGGGAGGAGGAAAGGGAGACAGAGGGGAGGGAAAGAAGGGGCAGAAAAAGAGTAAAGAGGGGAAAAAAGGGAGGAATAGGCTGAACTTTCAGTTTTACAGACTATATATATATAACGAGACAGCTCACCCACTCCCTCTGAGGTTTTTTTTTTCATCTTTAAAATGGGAACCGGTTTTTACTGAGTTAGAGCTGCCCTATATGCTCTGTATGTACCAGCTCATTTAAATTCATAAACTGGATACCAGTCATCTCTATCAGACCGGGGAGGAAACGAAGGCACAGCAAGGTAAAGTGCTATGCTCAGGGTCTGGCAGCTGGTAGCTTACAGGGCTGGGATCCAGCCTGTGCCCAGGCACCCCAGTCCCAGAATCCCCATCTGCACCACGGCACCACACCCGCTGTCAGCCCAGGGCTGGGGAGCAGCTTCTTACCTCTGCCCAATTCTCATCTCTGGTATTTCAGCCACAGGACGTAAGACCAAGAAGGGGCTCCTAAGGTCCTATGAGAAAGGGTAACCATACACGCTGGGCTCTTTCACACCAATGAGACTCCATACAGTTGTGCACTCTGCCTGGAGCACCCTCCTCTGGTACCCACTCCTCTGTCTCTTCCTCCGGGACTCAGCTCACCTGAGGTCCCCTCTACAAAGTCTTCCCTGACTCCCAGCCTCAGCCCTGGATGCCTCTGTGGCCCTTCCATGCCTTCTGACATTGCCTTCACACTGCAGAATGGGCATCTGCACATCTGGTCCCCTTACTGGATTAGGAGATGCCAGAGCTATGGATCCTGCCTTGTCCTCCTTCATATCCCCAGTACTAACTAGCACAGTAGTGAGTTAATGACTATGTGCCCAAGGTCATAGAGGTAGGGCCAGAGCCTCAGGCCTTCAGATGGCCAGTGTCCATCAAGCTGCTCCTCCCCAACCTCATCTAGAACCACAGAAGCAACGTCAGATTCTAGAAGAGAAAGGGAAGCAGTAGGTCGTCATATCCAGTGCCTTGTTTTGCAGACAGGGAGAGAGCCATGTCCAGACCCCCATGATGGCCTGCCCACCCTTCTGCAGTCCTGTAGAGTGGGATCTCAAGGCTTCCTGCAGGGACTAAAAAAAGTACCCATGTTTGGCTGCAGCTGTTTTACCAAGGATGCGGCTAGAAGCTGGCCACCGTGGTCCTCGCTCGGAAGGCTCTTTGCCCATGGATGGCTTCACATCTCAGTGTGTTATCAAAGCATTTGACCTGGACTGAACCTGTGGCCAATTACAGGTTCCCATGGTGGGCTGGGCTTACTCAAGGCAGACAGGCTGGTGGGAAAACAGCAGTACAGGGGCATGCAATCCAATGATTATACCCACCCGTGACTGGCATGTGGCCAGGGGTCCATTAGACGTGTTACTCCCTGGCTCTCCTTCAACTCTGACAACAACTCTGGGAGGGGCACATTATTATCTTAGTTTTAAAGATGAGAACCAATACAGTTCAGAGTGGTTCAGTAAGCTGCCTGCAGCTTCACAGCTGGTTACTGGATAAGGAGGGATATAAACCCAGGCCTCCTGACTGCAAACCCACACTCTGCCCACTGGATAGAAATCCCCATATTCTGTAAGGAAGACATTGGCCTCCTTTATCTGAGCATCACAGGTCAAACTGCCATGAAGAATCCCATGAGCTTTCCTTACTCTGATAAGGGTCTCCAACCATCGCACCGATGAGGAGTGAAAGTGAAAGTGTCAGTTGCTCAGTTGTATCTGACTCTTTGTGACCCCATGGACTGTAGCCCACCAGGCTCCTCTATCCACAGAATTCTCCAGGCAAGAATACTGGAGTGGATTGCCATTTCCTTCTCCAGGGGCTCTTCCCCACCCAGGGATTGAACCTGGGTCTCCTGCATTGCAGGCAGATTCTTTAGTGTCTGAGCCACCACGGAAGCTCAGTGGGTGACAACATCTTTTGCAGCCAGCAGTCAAAGCCGAGGCCCTGACAGGCTGAACAGTGTGCCCCATCCATCACCAACCTCTCCCGCCCACAGCAGCATCAGTAAATGTACCTCCAGTCCATGCAGAACCAAGACGGCGGCCAGTCAAGCCCATTCCTGGGGAATCTTCTCCCACAGGCACTGTTCGCCAAGGCTTCCTCTTCCTAGAGGCAGACAATTTCTGAGGGGCAGATAATCTCTAAATGGGTCCCTACCTCTGTCCACTCCCTCAGCCTCACCTGTCAAAAAACAGAGCTCAGAACTCTGTAACTAGCTCCTGTCTGGGTAACTTTCCCACGTCCAAACCACTTGCACACACATTCTCATATAATGCTCAAAAACCAGGTGGCAGGAGAAGCAATAACCCCCTTGCACAGAAGAGGCTGCTGTGATCGGAGAAGTTAAGTCATGTGCACAGCTGGGACGTGACATGTGAAGCCAGGCTTCTCCAGACCCATTCACATCTTCCTCCCCTTTCAATTCATTGCCCTGCCCACCTCTTTAGGGGGCCTCCTGGATCATACAGCCCCTTCTCAACTTCCTTCTCAGGAAGAACTGTGCCAACTCATTTCTTCTGCCCCACCCTACAGTTACGCTTGACAGCAGCCACCACCCAGGAGCCTGTGGAATACGAGTTGCCCTTTCCAAGTAGGACTTCCCAAAGAGAGACGGGTGTTCCCACCACAAGCCCTGGGGTCAGCCCCGTAGCCCACTGGAGGAGCAGACGGCCACCTATGGGCTGGATGTCCAGTACTGCACCAGAACTGCTGTGCCTTACTCTGGTGAGAATGTCACGGGCTTCACAACAACCTGCTGCCGTCTGGAAAAGAGCCTGACCTCAGAGTCACCTACAAACTGATTCTTCTATCAACCAGGAAAATACTCCTGGCCAGACAGGGAAAGACACCAGTGGGGGTTGAAGAGGCGTGAACCCCCATCAGAAGCCCTCCCTTCATCTCTGAGGGGCACAGTGTCAGCTACCACGCTCGGAGATCATACGTCCAAATGAAAGCCTGTTCATCAGGGCCCAGTAAAGGTCTGGATGCCCAGAGGAGAGCCCTGCCTGTGTGTCAAAGAGCCGCTGAACCAGTGAGCATAGAACCGCAAATCACATGTGATGTCCCCCACCAAGAATGTGTGCCGTGGAAATATCCAGTCCTTTAGCATTAGATAAAGAGAAATAACAGATTCAGTAGACAGTTGATTTAGGGAAACCCTGAGATAAATAAAGCTAAACAAGTGATTGCAGAACTTTTCAGAGCCTTTAAAATACTATCATGCCTCACATTTCTCCCAGATAAGGATAATGTGCAATGTTTGCTCAATGTGTAGTTTTTCAGAAGATTTCAAAATAACAATGTAGAATTCCCTTTAGAAAACACTGAGCTGTTGGTGGTCCTCTGAGGACGTAGCAAGCAGGACTAGTTAGGTGGGAAGGTGGCCTTTAAATCTGTGCTTAATTGATGATGCTGGGACAGGTGACTAAGAGGAGGTCATAGATTACCAGATGAGAGTTCTGTGTTTGCAAAAACATGGCATTAAAAGGCACAGGCTGTGTTCTGGGAGTAAGGATTCCCTCGAACATATCCTCCTACAAGCTGGCATTCCCAAAGCAGCCCCATTTTTTATTTGGCTTGCTTGTCTGGCTCCCCAGTAAGATTTTATTTGACCAAAGGGTTTTGCAGCAAAGGGGACATCTGTTGTTTTTCCTGCCCAACATCCATTCTCCCTGCTTCTGGTAACAGAATTTCCATTTTCTTTGGGGAACACATCCCCTTCTGCTCCCAGCCCATGTGGTTCAGGGGCATTCCAAGCCCTAAGCTTCTGGCCCTGCCAGTCAACGGATTACATCTCTAACACCATCCGACACTCACCTCTGTGATTGGCTTACAGGTAGGCAGATGAGTCAGTGGTCCAATGAGACTCAAGCCAGGACTTCTGCTAGGATTATTAGGAAAGAAACTCACTTAATGCCCTGGTTCCTAAAGCGGGAGCTGCTGGAGGCTGTCTCTGCCACCTCATAGGAAGAGCTTGTCTGAAAATGGCAAAAAGAGCCTAAAGATGGAATAAGACAGATTTCAATCAGCATCCTATGAATCCCTGCTCCCGGTCACATCTGAAGTTGCCTATAGTTCTGGGGATAGACTTTTTAGTTACTAGCAATACAAAAATTTATCTTGTTTCTGAAGCCAATCCCCTGGTGGCTCAGGTGGTAAAAGAATCTGCCTGCCACTGCAGGAGACCTGGGTTCAATCCCTGAGTAGGAAATGTCTACATTTGCCAGTATTCTTGCCTGGGAAATCCCATGGACAGAAAAGCCTGGTAGGCCCCCACCTGGTGGACCACAGTCCATAGGGTCACAAAGAGTTGGACACAGCTGAGCAACTAACATTTTCACTTTCTGTCAATTTCTATTCATGGAATTAAACCTGTACAGATTCTTTTGCTATTGAACACATTATTTTTCACAAGCCTTGTTCATTTAGTCATTCAGGCACAGATCCCACACAGTGACCTCTACAGGTACGGTTGCCATGTACAGCCCTTCCGGTTGTGCACTACGCACTTCCTTGAGCAAGTCCCTCTTACATGACAGCACCCTCGGGTGACACAGTGCAGCAACCTGGGGTCTTGTGGATATAAGAAATAAAAATCAGCCCACAGCCCAGAAGGGTCCATGTCTCACTCACACGCATGGTCCTTGCCACTCTCTGAATGACAATAGTCATCCTTCTCTCCGATGATAAACCTAGACGGTGTGTTAAGAAGCAAAGACATCACTTTGCCCACAGAAGTCCATATAGTTGAGGCTATGATCTTTCCAGTAGTCATGTACAGATGTGAGAATTGGACAATAAAGAAGACAAGAGGGCTGAAGAAATCATGCTTTCGAACTGTGGTGCTGGAGAAGACCCTTGAGAGGCCCCTGGAAAGCAAGGAAATCAAACCAATCAATCTTAAAGGAAATCAGCCCTGAATACTGTCTGGAAGGACTGATGCTGAAGCTGAAGCTTCAATATTTTGGCCACCTGATGTGAACAGGTGACTCATTGATAAAGACCCTGATACTGGGAAAGATTGAAGGCAGAAGGAGAAGGGGGTGACAGAGGATGAGATGGTTGGATGGCATCACTGATTCCATGGATATGAACTTGGGGAAATTCCAGAAGATGGTGAGGGACAGGGAGACCTGGTGTGCTGCAGTCCATGGGGTCATGAAGAGATGGAACACAACTTGGCAACTGAACAACGACTACCCATGGAAATCCTTCCCACCCTTCAAAGCCCAACATGACCACCACCTCCTCAAAGAAGCCTTGCCTGATTGCCCCACTGATCACAAAGTGGTAGCTACTGAGGTAAAAGGAGGGGAGGAAAGGCATATCAAAGATGAAGAAAAGGCCTGGGAACCTGAAATCTGAGCCCAGCGACTGCAGCTTATTTTTCTTAGTACTTTCTCACAGGGGAGAGGGGGTGGGAGGAAGAAGTTCTGAGTGCCCTCAGGGGGTGATAGGCAGCGTGCCTCCTGATACCCCAGAGTGCTGCCTGAGTTAGGGAAGGACAGCGGTGCTCTCAGCGATGCCTCTCCTGTGCCGCCAGAACCCCAGCACTCATGGATTCAGGCCACAGTGCTGGTAACTCACAACCCAGAGAGGAAATATAAGAAACAAAAGTTCCCTGGGGTACCAGGCTTCATTCTTCTCATTTCTGCCTGCTTTTCACATGGTTGGGGAGGCAGGGTGACCTGTTTGGGGGGCGAGGGGGAGACAGAGATGTCACATCTGGCTTATCATTCTCCCTCACGTTTCAGGGTGGAGGGACTCCCCAGTCACCCAGCCTGCATTCCCCTGGGACCCTTCCCTCCCATCCAGGCTTACCAGATTGTTTCAGGGCAAGACAGAGAACACCCATCCCAGCTCCTTAAATCTGCTGCTCTCCTTCCCCCTCCTTAACAACAGGACAGGCCTCCAGCCCAGCTCTTGTTCCAGAACCTTCCAGACTCCCTGATACCTGCATTTGCATATGGAATCCCATCTTCCACACCCACTCCTTCCCAGACCCGCCCTTTCTGCAAACCCCCAACCTAGGTAAACAGCGAATAACCCTCATTAACATTTCACAGATGTTGTATTGTGCTTTCTTCCCTTGTATAAATCATGATACAAAAGACAGTCTAAACAGAAGCAAAATGCCTTTCCTGTGTGTTGTTTACAGCAGGCCTTCTCTAATCTAATCATCTTTCTCCTCTCCCCCGCTTCCCACCCAACACTCCCCTCTCCCAGCATGCTGCAACTTTGCAGGCATTTTATTAAAATGAACACGTTGTTCCTGCAGCCCGGCTCCCTCCCTCACAGGCCTGGCATAAATAATTTATCTGAAAGCTGATTTGGTTGGCTACGCTTCTATAATTGTAGGCCGTCCCCCACAGTTTATTGGTGAGCACTGGGCCCAGCCACTCAGAGACCCGACCCCAGATGGAGGCGATTCAAAGGCCCACCGTGGACCCCTTCAAAGCCCAGGGAGGCCCCTTCATTGATGCTGGCTCCCGCCCCACCTCCCTCTGCAGCCCCAGCAGCCCTCAATCTGTCAGGAGGCCAGGCCCCCAGGCTCTTGCCCAGCCAAGCATCCTCAGCTGGCCGCAGACCATCCTGCGTCCTGGACTCTCACGGTCCATGATGCACCCCTGCCTCGGCAGCGTCCAGCCTGCTGGGCGCCCTCGGTGGCCAGCATGTGCCAGGAGTGAGCCCCGGGGCAGTGGATAGACCTGGAGACACTAAAGAGAAGCAAGAGGAAAGCAACCTAGACTTTGAAGTCACGGCCTCAAGCCCTGAGTAGGCCCTGCGCTGCCTGGCGGTGCCCCAGTGTTTCCCGCCTGGCTCACAGAGCATCTCCCCTGCAAACGGCCAGCTCTCCCTGCCCCTCCTCACTCAGAGGAGGGCCCTGCTGAGGGCGGGGAGCTGGCGCACCAGCCTACAGCAGCTGCGCTGTGACTGCCGGCTGGTGCTCCCGGCTAGCACAGCTCCTCCACTTGCCCACCCAGCCCCATCCATCTTGCGTTTCTCAAGGACGGCACGCCAGCGGGTCTCCCCTCGTTAGCCCGTGTCATCAATTTTCCTCTCTCTCCTTGAATTTCTCTCAGGTGGAAAGATGAACATAGCAACGTGGTTAAAGTACAGCCTTGGAGCCATATCACCGAGGTTCAAATCCTAGCTGTGCCAACTAAACTGTCGTGTGACCTTAGGCGAGTTATTTAACCTCTCTATATCTTGGCTTCCTCATCAGCCAAATTGATGAGAGGAAAAAAAAAAAAAGCCAGTGCTGGCACTGGCTTCAGTGAGTTAATATGTACAAGGTTCTTAGAGCAATGCTCATCCATAGAAAGTGTTCCATAAACGTTTACCACCCATGTTATGTCAAAAATAAAACCACTCTTTATCCTACCTCCCCCTCGGGCTGTTACCCCAACTTTCCTACCATCCATTTGAAGCAAAGCTCTTATAAAGAGGCACCTGCACACACTGCTTCTGCTGCCTTCTCTCTTGAAACCACTCTGATCAGGCTTCCCATCCCCACCCCCACCCGAGAGTAGTTCTCACATTCCAGCAATCCTTACCTTTGCCCAGCTCAGGCTCACATCCGAGTCCCCTCCGTTCAGACCTGCAGCAGTTACTTGACGCAGGGAGTCACTCTCCTCCTCAAACATCTAAATGTCAGACGGCACGAGGGCTCGGTTCTGTGACTTCACTGGGTCAGTGTCCTGTGGAAATACAATGCAAGACACAGATGCGATTTTAAGTTGCCCAGTAGCTACCCTAAAGGAGTAACAAGGAACAGGTGAGATTAATCACAATAGCAGATTTCATCTAATCCAATACAGCCAAAGTGTCAGTTCAACATGTAAGCATCTAAAAACTACCAATGGGATATTTCACATTTTTTGTTGTAAGTCTTCCAAATCAGGTGCGTATGTAACCTCTTCGGCACATCTCTGTTAGGAGGAGCTACATTTCATGGGCTCAACAGCCATATGTGGCTCCTAGCCACCACACTGGACAGTGCAGCCTTAGGGGGTCTGCTCCATCCTCGTAGCATAAACACCATGAGTACCACCAGGACTCAGGGATTCTTTTCACCAGTCTGGTCCTCTCCTTCAAAGTCCAGATTCTTGGATCCACTGGGGTGCCTCAATGACATTTCAAACACAAAGGATCCCCAAATAACACTTTGAAAGACTTCAGAACTGCCCCCAACTCTTCTGGTTCTCTCAAAGCCCACATTCCATCCAAATCCTGTGGGCTCCACCTTAAAAACAGCCCCAGAATCCGAGCTGTGACGTCTTCTCTCCTTTGTCCTCACCCCCGCCGTCATCCTCAGGGTCACTGGAACAGCCTCCAGCCTCGTGGCCAGCTTCTCTCTCCGTCTGTGATCCATCCTCCACCCTGAGCCAGAGAACCACTTGAAAACAGAAATCAGATGCTGTGCTTCTTCCTCCCAGACCCCCAGTGACTCCTTAGCCTTCTCAGACCAAGAACCAAAGCCTCACCTGCCTCCCTTCGCTGCCCCTCCCCATTCTTTGGACCTGGTTGGGCCAGACTCACTTCCAATCCAAGGTCATTGCGCCTGTCCTTTTATCTGCCTGTAATGCTTTCCTCCCAGACATCCACAGGGCTTCCTCCCTTCCCCGCCATCAGGTCATTGCTCAAATACCATTTTCTCCCAGTGTCCTTCCCTGTCGACCCTATAGAAAATTGAAAACCCAGCCCCACACAGTACTCCCTACGCCCCTTCTCTGCTTTCTTTCCTTCATGCCATTTAGCACAAGCTTATATACTGGAGGCTGGTTGGTTGTCTCACCTCCTATTAAAACACAGGCCCAATGCAGGAATAAAGACACAGATGTAGGGAATGGACATGTGGACACAGTGAAGAAAGGGGAGGGTGGGGTGAACTGGGAGAGTCGAACTGACACATATACCATACCATATGCAACACAGAGAGCTGGCAAGAAGCTGCTGTGTCACACAGCAAGCCAAGCTCGGTGTTCCGTGATGACCAAGAGGGGCGGGACTGGGGGAGATGGTGAGAGGGAAGTTCGGGGAAGGGCACACACGTATACATACAGCTGATTCATGCAGTTGTACAGCAGAAATCAACACTGTAAAGCAATTACACACCAAGAATAAAATTCTTTTTAAAAATCTAACCATCAAAAAAAGAGACATGCGTGGATCATATGAAAATAAAAATCAGAGGATATTGGTTTACCTTTGCTAAGCCTCACCCTTCCCCAAATGTTGGCCAACTTCCAGCTGCATGATTTCCTCAAACTTCTGGGACGCAGGCCCCATAATCAACCAATTAAACATGATTGCCAAAATAATAATAATAAATAAGTAAATGAAACATGAGCCCAGTGGAGGCAAGTCTGATTTGTTACTGGTATTTTCTCTCACACCAAAAAGTCTTTAGCACATACAATGTGCTAGATAAAGTTTGCTGAATAAATAAAGATGTGAATGCTTGGACTAGCAAGGGAAGAGGAAAGACTGATTCAGAGACCTTTTTACCACTAGAAATAAGATCACAGTTACCTCTGCTTTCCCTGTAGGATGCACCTTCCCCTCAAAGATCTCGAAAGTTCAATCATCATCTTCAGAAAGATAACTGATCACCACTCCCCTTAAGGTGTCAATCTCTGCCCTGCCCAGTCCACTCTACCACGTGGTGTAAGGGTGATAATTGTAACTGCCAGCACTGACACGCTAACTGAGGGCTAAGTACTTTCCATGCTTGAACTCAACCGAGTCCTTACAACAAATCTCTATCATGACCTAGGCCAGTAGCCACGAGACCCATCCTCCCCCAGAGAGGGGTCTGGAGTCATCATGGGCCCCTGAACCCTCAGCCTTCTGCCCAGTCTTTGTCCTGCTCCTGGTTTGCAGCCCTTGGGCCAGCCACACAGAGGGAACAATAAACATTAGTTCTCCTGCTCTTCCCTAGCTCTCCCCACAATCCCACCCGGCTCGCCCGGAACCCCACTTAGTCCTTGCTCCTCCTAGCCCTTCCCTGGGGAGCGGACGTCCTCCTCCGCCCTCTAGTTGCTGTTTGGAATCTTGTTTGAACTTCAGGCGAGTCCCACCCCTCTCAGTTTTATTTCAGAATTGGGACTTAGTTTCCAGTCTCACGATGTCATGCATCACACAAAAACGTGAGCCACCTACATCTCCCTGCAAGGAAGGACTCCGTCCCAGCTTCCGGGGGTTCAGACCTCAGTTGTCAGCCTCCTCAGGGGCTGCCTGAGCTTCAGAGAGCTGCCCTGCCCAGGGTCACAACTTTCCCTGGATGCCTTGTCACAATGACTGATAAGAGGTACAGGGCTGGCTGGCTGAGCCATCGCAGATGACTCTGGTGGGCACCTGAGGTTCATGCTCCATGGCGCAGTCAAGACTGTCACCAAGCCTGCCTCACAGCTTGACCTCTCCGTACCCTGGACCCTCTCCCTCGCTCTCTCCCATGGATGCTGATCACAAGTGCCTTCTGAAATGCATTCTGCACAGTAAACATCCCTTCTCAGAGACGGCTTCCTGGGGAGCTCAGCCTACATTTCCCACCCTCAACTCCACCTGACCTGACACAATTCTGGACAAAGCTAAGGGGCATCGGGCCTTTCTTCCTGGCCCTAGCACACAGGCCAGCCAGGCCCTGCCACCTACACAGCTGACTCCCAGCTCAGACCCCTTCCTCTTACCAAAGGCCCACACAGGCTGAAGGCCTCAGAATCAATGACCAGTAATGACTCTCAACACCTACCACCTTGGCTTTGTCATTATCATCTAAAATTCAGGGACCATGATGCCCAAAGCCAAGGATACGGAGGGCCCAGAGATAAGAGCTCCCCTGTCACTCTGCCCCAAGAACAACTGGCCCAAGCCCGGGCAGACCCCCACCTTCCCCTAGCATAGACTGCTCCTGCTGCCATCTGCCTGACCCACAGAACTGCAGGAGGCCAGACTGCCTCATGGCCAAACAAGACCTGGAGTCTGTGATGAATTTACATTTCTAATAAGTGCTCCCCCTCCTGCTGGAGGAGAGGCTTACCCTGGGATTGCCAGTAAAAGGGTCTGCTAAGACCAATCTGAGTGAGTAATTGCATCTGGGAGTCTGTCCAGTCTTCTAGATTTTCTCAGGAGCCAGCACAAGTCTGTGCTGAAGAAAGAACTAAAGACCAAAGTTAGGGCTGTTTCTGGACAGGACAAAGGGCAACTTTCAGCAGACCAGCAGTCCACAGAAAAGACTTCCACCAAGACCGAAGGGCCACAGCCTAGGGGCAACAGGCAGCTGGCCAGGGAGGCCGCGGTGAGTCAACTCACAAGTATTCACTGGCCATCTACCCCGGGCCAGCAGCTACTCATGGGGAAGCTGCTAGAAGCAGCAAAGATCAAGGGAGCCTGGCCAAAAGCAAGCAGGAGGCTGAGGTTCCAGAAACCAAGGCCGGTTCCCAGAGCACAATCTAGAAAACACAAAGAGCAAAAGAGCTGGGGCTAGGTCACAATGCTGGGAGGCAGGCTGCTGTCCCTTAAAGCCCAGGTCCCTGGGGACCCTGTGCCCAGCGATATGAGGTCCCTGTCACTCAGGACCAGGAATAACTGAACACAAGCCCTGGATATCCCCAAACAGGCCAAATCCTCTGGGCTCTGGAAATCAAATGAGGAGTGACACAGAGTCCCCAGAAGCACAGCGGCATCCTTAGGGACCTCCATTCAGCCTTTTCCTCTCATCCATCCTCTACACACAGTAACTCATTTAAAAATGAAAGCATAGAGTAGCCTTCAGGATCCAATAATTGACTTGATTCATGGGCCAGGAAGCCCTCAAGAGTAAAGAAGTGTCTCCTCCTTTGAAGGAGCAGCAACTAGCAGGGATTTCTTGCAGTTGAACAAGCATAGCTGAACTTGCATGCACTTGCTGGTCCCCAAGTTCTCCTGGGATACAACGTTGAACTGGTGGGTACTCATATATTCTATGTGCAAATGCTGAAATATCACTATTTCAAACAGCTTAATGATCATCGTACATGTGCCCTGAGCAAGGCTGCGTGAATAACTAAAATGTCACATATCTTTGTTTTAGCTACTATTCTATTAACTCTGCAGGTCTCATAAGCATGAGCCACATGCCAATTAGAATCACTGATGGTCAAGTATAAATGTCTTTGTTTCATAAAAGTGAAAGAATGAGTTCATTATTACTTAAACTCTCTCTCAAAGAAATAATCTTTCAAAAAAGATCCATGAGTAGGAGGGAGGCTTATTAAAGGGGGCCCTCCCTAAAGATTGCTTCCTTGCACTTGAATAGAGCAAATTTAAGGGCAGAGTTCCCTAAGTCTGAACTGAAGCCCAAACCCCAGAGAGCCCTGGACATCAGTCTATTTACTCAGGCTGTAGATACAGACACATATCAACTGTGGAAAAGGGAGGAAGGATCTCAAGAGTGATGGTGTCTGCTGCAGCTTCTGAGATAAGATGAGGAGCCTTCTAAAGGAAGGAAGCCCAGCTCCAGTCTCCCTGGCATCAAGAACTGGAGAGGTCAACAGTCAAGGGCCCAGGGAGACAGCTGCTCTCTGAAGACCCTTCCCTAACGATCTGTGCCTCAGTTACAAAAAAATACAACCACAAATCCTGTGCCATTAACACAGTTCCAATTCTAGGAAATGTCATTATCTTTCCTCAAAGAAAGTATATATGATGTACACACATGTATGTATGCGTATAGTACACATATATGCACACATGTGTATAGACATCGGTGTATATACTTGCATATATATATATACATGTATCATCAGCTTTCACCAAGGGAAGTCTATATACATACAATATGCATATATACATACACATAGATACATATACTTGCATATATAGACATATAATCACATGCTGTGCTTAGTCACTCAGTCGTGTCCAGTCCTTTACGACCCCCATGGACTGTAACCCTCCAGGCTCCTCTGTCCATGGGGATTCTCCAGGCAAGGATACTGGAGTGAGTTGCCATGCCCTCCTCCAGGGGATCTTCCCAACCCAGGGATCAAACCCAGATCTCCCTCATTGGAGGCGGATTCTTAACCATCTGAGCCACCAGGGAAGCCCATAGATGCGTGTGTGTGATTAAATATGATTCGAGTTATAGATTTATATCTGTCTTTTCACCAAATAAGTAAACATGAATTAACCCACTGGGGAACTTCAGTTGTCAGGATCCTTGTTCAATTTTTATTCGGGAAAATATTGCTTGTCATTTTGGGGGAAGGTGTTGTCCAGAGCTGAGCAGAGGGCTGATGCGGGTCATAGGGGCATGGTGGGGATGAATCAAGGCTGTTCTACTTGCCCCAGGACTGTACTCTGTTGCCAGGTATGTATTGTGGGAGAGGGTGGGGAGACGAAGGGTGGATCCCAAGACCTGGCTCCCTCAGGGAACTGAAGAGCTCCAGGAAGAGTCTGAGTCCTGAGAATCACTGCCATGTGGCACCTGCCTTCTAACCCCATCTCCTCACTCACTAGCTGTGTACCTGGGTCTCAGTTTCCTCATCTGTCCATTAAGAACAGTCATATTGACCTCTTGGGGTAAGATCAGGTGAAATTAGTGTGACGAAGACCGAAGCACAAGACAGTTAGTGGCGACGACCAGGTGAAGGCTAGAGGAAGATGTTGACATTAGTTGCTTAACACAGGACCTCCAACTGTAATCTACCCTTGGATTCTCTGACCAGGGATTTTAAGGTACCAGGGATGTCCAAGTGGAACAAATATATCATCAGAGGTTCCTCAGTGGCATGAGGATTTTTCTTGTTAATTTGGTATTTTCATTTTGAAAACAGAACCATATTAGTAAGATCCTACTGGGGTTGCTGTTGATAATCATGTAACCAAATAAAGCCTCAGGAATTCAGAGCTCGAGTTTACATTTGGGTTTACGATCACGTTTTTATAAAATGAAGGCCAAATAACTTCATGGGCCGCTATGCAAACAAAGGTTTAGCAATTGTTCAAATAGAGACAAGTGGAGGGAAGATTGAGTGAGCAAACAGTAGAGAGGACACTGGTAGGCCACGAGCAGTCAGCTCCGTGCAGAAGGGGCAGAATCGCAGGCACCACTTTGCAAGCAGGTGCTGGAGCGAATGCCACCTTGCTTTCTAACAACTTGCAAGACAGCCCTAGCAGTAAGGGTACACAACTCAAACTGTCTTGCTAAATGGGATATAGTTTACATTTTTAAGTGGTTATATTTTTAGGTGCTCTATTACATTAATGGGCCCACAAAAATCCTAGGTCTGAGATTAAATTCTGTGCTTTGTAACGTATGAGAAATAATAAGACTGATAAAATTTCTATATTAAAATACTAATAATATTGACAACCACTCTAATGATGGCCCAGCATGTTCAAATATCAAAACAATCTAGTTGATAACAAGCAGAACTTAAAATGAGAACACATCCTTCTATTATTAAACCCAACATTGGTTATTTTACTTTCAGCAAAACATCATGTGTCACATTAAATTAATGCCATTAATTTGAATTTTAATAGTTTTGTGATTCTGTTTGCATTAAATTTGTGATTGTGCTTTGGTTTTGTAGCTGGATAAGAGCTAAAAGCATAAGGAATTTATACTTACTTTTATGTTTGTATATATTTAAGTAACAATATGATCAAAATAATTTTAGTCAACACTGAGGGTCTGTGATCATTTTTTTCCCTTAAAAATGCATCTATTAGTCTTTTTAAGAATCGCTGAGCCTGCACCATCACACACTACTAAATGCACTGTGTGTGTGTGTGTGTGTGTGTGTGTGTGTGTGTGTGGTTAGTCACTTGGTCATGTCCAACTCTTTGTGACCCCATGGACTGTAGCCAGCCAGGCTCCTCTGTCCATGGAGTTATCCAGGCAAGAATATTGTAGTGGGCTGCCATTCCCTTATTCAGGGGATCTTGCCAACCCGGAAACTGAACCTGGGTCTCCTGCATTGCACTGCAGCTAGATTCTTTACCATCTGAGCCAGCAGGGAAGCCCTGTACCAGAGTGCTTTTATTTAAAAAGTCCTGAGTGAGGTTGGATATGGTCCGATGCACTGTGGGACAGGGGTGTGAGGCAAAAATTCCTCTGGAATTTAGACTTGAGTTTTTCAAAGTGCTAGGCAGTTAGTCCTCATCTCAGATGGCTTAAGGATCATAATAGACTACTGAAAGCTTTTTGGTCTTTTATTGACGTTCCTTTCTCAAGCAGTTTGGATCAAGTCCATGCAATTTGGTGACAGGCTGCTGAGTACCCAGAAATTCATAACCTGAATCATATATGGCAGACTTTGCATACATGCACTTTGCTGGAGGAGAAGGTCCACAGCACTCACCAGTTTCGGGCCCACACCTTCAACCTCCTTGGAGGATGGTGACCAACCCCAAACATAGAGGCCAGTGGCTGGCTGCCCCCATATCTGGCTTTCTTCATTATCCTCCATTCCCCCCATGAAAGCTGGAGAAACAGAGGTTTGGAAATGCTGGGTCACTGACCAGAAACCTGGCCAGTTGAGTCTAGTACAGTCGAAGCTGTGGTTTTTCCAGGACGGATGTGAGAGTTGGACCATAAAGAAGACTGAGTGCTGAAGAACTGATATGTTTGAACTGTGGTGCTAGAGAAGACTCTTGAGAGTCCCTTGGACTGCAAGGGGATCAACTCAGTCAATTCTAAAGAAAATCAACCCTGAATGTTCACTGGAAGAACTGATACTGAAATTCCAATACTTTGGCCACCTGATGCTGACTATATTGGAAAAGACCCTGATGCTGGAAAAGATTGAGGGCAGGAGGAGAAGGGGGCAACAGAGGATGAGATGGTTGGATGGCATCATTGACTCATTGGAAATGAATCTGAGCAAACTCTAGGAGAATAGTGAAGCACAGGGGAGCCTGACAAGCTGGAGCTCATGGGGTCACAAAGAGTCAGACATGACTTAGCGACTGAATAGCAGCTGAGGAAGTGTGAACGGGAGCTTGAACTCATGTCTCAATGACTCCAGAGCCTGGGCTCTTGGCCCCTTTTCTCTACTACCTCCCTCTCCCCCAGGGGCTGTAGGTGAAAGTAGGTTATAGTAGAAGAAAGCAGAGATTGGGGCCCCCTGTGCTCAGAAAGGAGCTAATGTCACACACACACAGGACTTGCTCATCTATGTAAAGGGTGGAAATAGCAGTCCTTCAACTGAAACCTCAAAGCCAGGGGCAGGACAGGGGGTGGCAAATACCCCCAAGTTACATAATCCCTCCTCCAGGCTTATTGACAAGTGCCTACTCACCACTGCTTGCCTGGCGGCTCAGTAGTAAAGAATCTGCCTGCCTATGCAGGAGACCTGAGTTCCATCCCTGGGTCAGGAAGATCCTCTGGAGAAGGAAATGGCAAACCCACTCCAGTATTCTTGACTGGAAAATGTCATGGACAGAGGAGCCTGGCGGGCCATAGTCCATGGGGTCACAAAAGTCATGCACAGTTGAGCAACAACAACAATCCTCAGCCCAGCTACGGCCTGTTTAAGCAAAGAAAGGGAGCATATGTGAGTGCGATTCTGTGCCATGGACGGTACCAGGACATGACTGCTCCCCGCACCTCCATAGCTTTTAGCAGGGGCTTCGGAGGACCTCTTGTAGAGATGAGACATGAGTGAATTCCCCAGTTTGGAGGCCTGTGGCTTTGAGGATACCTCGAGCCCACCCCCAGGCACAGATACTTCCAGGAGAATTTATCACACAGCCCCCCAGGTGCAGACAGAGGGCAGCCCTCTGAGTAGAGTCTGAACCTCTCTTGCAGAGAGTGCTCAGGACAAGAGCTTGTCTGGAGGAGGATAAGGTCAAGGGCAACTACACAGCCTGCAGGCCCCCTTGGTTTATGGAAAGAAAATGTGAGTTTCTCCAGAGCCAAGAGGAAGCCACCAGGTAATCAGGCTCTAGCATGGTGAGGGGCCACCTTGGATGCAGCAGAGGACCACCTGTGCCCCGCAAAATACCCAGCACTGGGGTGCCTGCCTAGATAGACACCTGGAAAGCTAAGAGAGAAATCAGGCCGCCCAGGCCATCTGAAAAGCTAGAAACCCCTCTTCATTCTCTGTTCATTTTCCCTGGGCCCTGGAGATACCAGAAGCAGAGAGATAGGAGCATTTGTTTCTCAGAGCTGCTATAAAACACCACAAACCAGGTGGCTCAAAAAACCAGAAATCTATTGTCTCACAGCTCTGGAGGCTAGAAGGCCAAGATCAAGGCCAGGCTGTGCTCCCTCTGATGGCTCAGGGTATGGGGGCGGGGGCGGAGGGCTCCTTCCTTCCCTTTTCCAGCTTCTGGTGGTGACTGGCAGTCCTTGGCATTTCTTGTCTTGTAAATACATCACTCCAGTCACAGAGTCATACTCTCCCTGTGTACCCTCAGGTCCTCTTCCCCTCTTTGTGTATGCTTCTGTGTCCAAATTGTCCTGTTTTATAAGGAAACCAGGCACACCTGATTAAGGCCCATCCGAATGACCTCATTTTAACTTAATTATCTCCGTAAAGACTCCATCTTCATATAAGGTCACACTCTGAGGAAGTGGGTGTTAGTGCTTCAACTTATTCTTCGGTGGGGTGGGGGGGTGGCTGCTGGGGAGGAGGCCCCAGCAAATGAGGAAGAGGAGAGAAAGAACCCAAAACCCATCCCCAGGCCACTGCAGGGCTCTGTCTGTCCACAAGGTCACGCCTGAGCTGCAGGGAGGGAGAAACTGTGAGCTGGGTGGAGAGGGAGGCTGTGTGCGGGCTGGGCTGGACCTTTTAAATATGTGAGAGTAAAATGTGTTCTGTGCCTGAAAATGATTGGGATTCTCTCACATATGCCTGCCATATTGTCAAGGGGATGGAAAAGAGATCCAGCCTGGCATGCTGGAAAGCACCGAAGGGAGAAAAATAACACCATTTCCTGTTCGCACCCCATCGAGTTCAGCCCATTCAATATATGGTTATATATACAAGAGGCAACTAGGGACCGAGGCAGCACAATACCACATCAAGTGAATTAAATCAAGTGTGGATTAAAAAAAAAATGCACAGAAAGTACTAAGATATGCAGGAAAGACTCAGTGTGGGTCTCTGCAAGAGAAGAGTCTGGATGGTCCTTCAATGATGGGACAGAGAGACAGGTTAGGGCAGGACCTGCATGAGCAGAAGTCCAGGAGCCAGCCCCTGTGCCAGAGATGGAGATGGTCTGGCCATCCCAGGAGGTCCACGGCCCTCTTAAAGAACTTTTATGTCCCCCATCCTGGGTGGCGGATGCAGATTTTATGTGTCTGCAGGAGGCTAAAACTGTCTTCAAACACAAAATTATAATGATCAGATGTCTGTCTCGAGGATGGGAGCATTTCCTTGAGCTGAAAGAGGGCGCAGACACTGCCAGAAGCAGATTATAAATAACCCACTACCACCCCGTTTCTTCCTACTGCCGAGGCTCCCGGCCCCAAGTCTCATTCTCCCACTTGGCTAGAGCCCAGATTGGCTTTAATTAACAGTTTTGCTTTCTCAGCTGCATCCAGGTTTTTCGGATTGAAAAGATGTGCTTCTGCTTCCTCTTGTCTCCTGGCTTTCGAGCAAAAGCAGAGGCTCTTTGGAGTCTGAGGATGTCAGAGAGAATAGAAGGAGCATTTAGAGGCAGCTGCCCTACAGAGCGGAGGTCCAGAGCCTGAGGTTTTGCAGAGAGGTTCTTGGCCAGGCGCTCACCTTCATATCTGAACCCAGTGAGTCACAGGAAATCAGTAGCAAGGTGCCTCTAAATGGATGCCCACACTTAAGTCTCCAAATTCTGCTCTGCTCAGACCCAAGCTGGAAGAACTGATCTAGCCCCTTTCCAACCCAATGCATCTGTTCTCCATTTTAGGCCTGCTAGGCAGCTTCAGCCAGATGGGCTGTGCCTTGTTCACACCCACTGCCCCTGAAGGCCCCGCCCTCCACAGTTGGTACAGGCTTTTTGCAAGACCTTCTCCCACTCAGGTCCCCACTCCAAGAATAAGCCTCCCTCAAGCCCAGGATTCACATAGCCAAGGAGCTGCCTCCCTGGATCCAAGACCCCATCTCCCATGCAAACCCAGCATCTTTATCTGTTGTCCTTTGGAGGGTTCTTTTCTATCAGCCATCAGAGCCTTGTTTCTCAAAAGGGGTACTGCTGCAGACCCGAAATGCCCTTTGCACTGCAGAGGGGAGGAGGTGGTTGGGAGGAAATTGGCCCAGATTTTACAGCCCTCTGAGGAAAGTAAGCAAACACAAAGCATATTGAAGACTCTGAAGGTCCTTGCATAGGAAACACACTGAACCCCATTTGAGTCAGTATTTCCCAGGCTCTTTGACCATGGAAACCTCTGTTCCCATAACATCTACTAACAGCCCCCAGGCATGGCATGTGGTATGTCACAGACTCAACTTTTGGAACAGCCCCATGAGGGTCTGTGGGGCAGCATAGCCCACCCTTCCTTAGCAGGACTGTGAGGACGGGACAGGGGTGAATCACACCTGTGTTTGACTGGCCTCTCCTGACACTGTGCCCTGCACCCATGAGGCAGGCAGATGCAGGGAGATGTTAGCTTGGGGGCAAGGTGGAAAGCAGGCCTGGGCTCCCTCTCTGCCTTCTAAGCCTATTCCCCAGTACCTCGTCACGTGTCCCCATCCCTTCTCCACAATCAGAAGGACACTGAACTTCACCAGAAGGCGGTCAGTTTTAGTAACCACACAAAACTTCCCAGATGATGAGGCTGCAGATGGTGATCACAGCCATGAAATTAAAAGATGCTTGCTCCTTGGAAGAAAAGCTATGACAAAGCTAGACAGTGTATTAAAAAGTAGAGACATCACTTTGCCAACAAAGGTCCAGTAGTATAGTCAAAGCTGTGTTTTTCCATTAGTCATGTATGGTTGTGAGAGCTGGACAATAAAAAGGCTGAGCACCGAAGAATTGATGCCTTCAAACTGTAGTGCTGGATAAGACTCTTGAGAGTCCCTTGGACAGCAAGGAGATCAAACCAGTCAGTCCTAAACGAAATCAACCCTGAATATTCACTGGAAGGACTGATGGTGGAGCTGAAGCACCAATACTTTGGCCACCATCTCATTGGAAAAGACCCTGATGCTGGGAAAGATTGAAAGCAGGAGGAGAAGGAGGTGACAGTGGTCTCCAGCTAGAAGATTTTTGCCTAAGTCTTAGAGGTCTGTCTAACTGCCCCTGGGAGAGGAGGGAGCTGGACCGCTCTTTCTAGTGTGGAACCCAGAGAGCCATCCCACTGGGAAGCCAGAAGGGCTGATGGTCTCTGATAAAGGCTATGGGGAAGGATACACAGTGAGTTTTTAGCTCCTCTGCCTGGGTCTCACTGGACACAGAGGTGAAGGGGGGCTGAAGAGTGACATCAACAGAGTCATCACTGGGTCCCAGATAGATAAGCCCAGCACACTCTCATCCCCCACCAGGAAGGCAGCAAAATTCCGACAGAGATTCATGGGATCAAGACGATGAAAGCCTGGGCTCTCGGGCCCAGGCAGAACTGGGGAGGAGGAAAGGTCTGGAAAACACGGCTGTAGGATATGTCTAGGCAGATGGGGCCTCAAGCAGCTTCACAGGTTTTCACGCCCCAGTGGATATCAGAAGCAGCACGTTGGTAGCGTGAGTGCCCGAGCCTGGTGGGGGAGTGGCTGAGGACACTGGCAGGCTGCAGGCGGCTTACCGGCCATCCCGCCGCATCTCAGTGCCACCCACGGGGACACACCTGAGGCCCTGTGGCCTGAAGGACATATCCAGGAAGCCAGATGTCCCACCCAGCCCGCCACCTGTGTAACAACTCAAATACCCGAGGAAGGGAAGGACCGCAAATGCACAGGTCCCTGCGTGTACCCCCTTGATGGAATGAGAATCAGAAATAGAAACTCACTTGTTACAGGAAATTCCATCTCTGGCTCACCTGAGCATCTGACTGAGGTTCCCAGCCCACTGAACCTCACTCCAGTTTCAGAACCATCCCCCACGACTGTCAGAGGTACGCAGATCCAGAACGGCACATGCTGGGGATGAGCTGGGAACCCGGAGCACTCCCTCCATCACCGTCTTCCTCCTGGGGACCTAGAGGAGAGCAGCACCCAGTGTCTTCTGGGCACTGCAATCTCACTCCACCTCCCAACTCCCTGAGCCGGGGACTTTGTCCCCATTGGGTCCCACGTGCTGTGGAGGAAGTGAGATGCAGTGTGATGCCAAGTCCTTAGTGCCATGCCTGGTGCAGATGAAGCGACCCTTGGCGAGTGGTGCCTACTGTCCTTAAGGTCACAGAAAGTACCCCTGTGCCCCTCCCTCTCCTGGGCATTTTGCCCCCCTCCCCACCTCACCCCATCATCCCAGCATGGGCCACCACTAGTCAGCTCAACTTGTGCTTGCCAGGTGATTGCTAACACTTCTCTCCTGACTGACATTTTCTACTGAGGACAAGTCAGGGCCACTGCAGACCCCGTCCACAGCAAGGAGGGAGGGGACCTGAGTGGATGTGGAAGTGAGCTCCAGTTGGCCCATTTGGGGCAGAACCAGCTGCCTCTGGTCCCAGTGTCACCTGTTGGAGGGCAGGACCTAGAAAGGACCCTGGAGGGATGGGCACTCCCACTGGTTCTACCGATATGAAGGCTGTGGAAGGAGGCAGGGCGTGCCCCTGGCCACATTGGGAGCAAAAGCAGAGGTCAGGCTAGAAGCCAGAGCTGCCAGCCCAGTGCCCCGCCTCTCACCCAGGCTCACGGAGGAGGGGGAGGGAAGGACTGCCGACACCTCACGTCTAACGACGACGGTATCGCTCACTTCCTTGGATCCAGTCCCAAAGGGGTGGTCTTGGGAAGTCAGGAGGCAGCAAAGCAGCCAGATAATCCCCCTGCTTGCTCTCCAGAAATCAGCACAGAGCTAATGGGCTCGATGCTGCCTCCTTCTGCACACCCTGCAGAGCTACAGCCCAGACCCTGCCGCCGCCTGGCAGCCGGGTAAGACCTGGCGGCCCCAGGAGGCCCCACCAGGTGGGCAAGTGGGAGGGACACGGTCCCCTCCTGGTCTGCAGGTCATGAAAGTCCCCCTGGGAGGGATGCCACCTGTTTTCATGGACACTGCCCACAGCCTGCCAGGCATGGAAGGGCTAAAAGGGACGGAGAGGGGGAGCCTGCTTGCACAACCCCCACCAGGAGCCCCTGTTTCTGGAGCTGATGCACCTCAGCCACCCCGTTTCCAGTTCTTCTCTTTGCTTTCCCATCATCTGTCCAGACACAGGTTTTAACCATCTGACTGCCTCAGTGTCCTGCAGCCATCTACACTCTGGGCCATGGTACCTTGAGCCTGCCCTCCACCCTACTCACCCTGTCCTGCCACACACCTGTCTTTACTAGGAGGCCGGAAGTCTGACATCCAGGTGATGTCTCCTGCTGCATGATCATGGAGCCCTAGCCACCCACCTCTGTGGCGGTGCTGGAGCCCAGACCAGCTTATTCCATACCTAAGGGCAGCTATATTCTCCTCCAACCCTCTGCTCCACTCTTCACCCCCCCACGGGTGTTACTAATCTGGTTTTGGTGTATCAGGCCCATGGTTCTGGCCTTTGTCTCCTCCCTCTAACAGTTTCGCTGCCCGTGATAGATCATGCTCAGGCCTCCTGTGAGCTTGGAGATGCAGCCAAAGGCAGGAGGCAGAAGAATACATCTACAGACCAGCAAGGCATTGCCTTACAGGTGGCAGGTAGACCGTGGACCACTGACATCAGCCTAAGGCCTAAATGGCAGTGACACACGAGGGGGGCACCAACAACAGTGGGAAGGAGTCAAGTACAACCAGACCCAACAACCGAGTTACAGCTCCCAGTTTCACACTGAGACAGAAGCCAGAAACGAAGGAGCGCCGAGGTCCTGGGATGCTGGACGCATTCCGTTTCTGGATCTCAGAACTGGTTACACGGATGCATTCACTCTGAGATCCCATCGAGGTGGACACTGGCTATTCATGACCTTTTCTGAAGTATTCTGTACTTGAGTAGTGAGTCTATAGAAAAGGCAGTGAGCCTGCAACTCTGGGCTCCTCAGGCCTCGCAGATTCCCCCAGGACATGCTGAGTTGTGTGTTTCAGGCACACTTCCAAAGTGAGGACGCACAGGGACCCATGCTCACCCCTGCATCCTGCTCTGGGTCCAGCCTCGGCACTGCTCACTTTCTGTTCAGCAGCAAACCCAGGTGAGAGCAACCACCGACAGGATCCAAGTGATTCTCACCAATCCTTTCATCTAGACCCAGCAGTTGGGCTTCATCCACCAAGAGACCAACCTCAAAATCTCCAAGGCAGGAGTACTTCCTGCACAGGAAGACAAAAGCCATGCCACACAGCTCCCCTCTAGCCATCAAACCAATTAACCATGTTAGTCTCCCAGAATCTCGTGCCCAGGTGGCTCAGGAGGTAAAGAACCTGCCTGCCAATGCAGGAGATGCAGGTTCAGTCCCTGGGTTGGGAAGATGCCCTGGAGAAGGAAATGGCAACCCACTCCAGTATTCCTGCTGGGAAATCCCATGGACAGAGAGACTGTTGCACTACCGTCCATGGGGTCACAAATAGTTGGACATGACTGAGTGACTAAACACCACCGCCGCCACCACCAACTCATGTCCACTCTTGAATAAAATATGATTTGTCCAAATTCCTTCCCTACTGGTGGGGAAACTGAAGTCCAAAGAAGGAGGAAGGAGCTTGCCCAAGGTCATCCTATAACTCCCCTGCATCCATGCCCAGGTTCCTCCTCAAGGGCTCAGACTGGGTCTTTCCCTGGTGGCCCACACATGCCCCACACATGATTGCCCTTCAGTGGTTGGGAGCAGGATTATTTACAGGCTTCCTTCTTTTAAAGAAGACTTCTTAGAGGACAAGGCTTAAGCCACATGGCAATCCTCCCCAGTGGATTCTGAGCATCCCGGAGAAAGTGGTAGGGAAAGGGCATTTCTGGGGCACCCAAGGGGGCCCACAGCAGGAAGCAGCCTTCATCCCTCTCTGCAGGGGCCAGGCACAGACGTCATCAGCCTCAGACTATGATTTGCAAGGTTGTTCAATGCTGTGTGCTGCCATCAGAGAGAAGGAAGGGCAATCCCTCTCTGCCCTGTGCTCCAGCCCTGGAAAGGATGCTTTTGCAGCAGCCACCCAAGGGGCCAGTCAGTGAGAGTCTCGGGATAAAGACAGCCAGACTGGAAGAGGTTAAGGGGAATAAAGGGGAGAAACTTCGCTTGCTGCCCTTCCAAAGTAAATGAGACCCAATGCCCTCCCTCCTCTGCTTCTCCATCCTCACTTCTGCCCATCCACTCACCTCTCACCCACTCTGGGCTCCATCCTTCAGGCCACACATCCATTATCCATTCATTCATTCAGTCACTGGCTGACACACTCCTTTATTTTTCCTTTCACTCGATTGCCTCTCTCCTCATTCTCCCATCCCTTCCTTCAATCATGCCACTGACCCATCTCTTCTTTCCATCCCTCTTCTTCATATCCTATGATGGGCATTGCCACGTTCAGATACACTCAGATCTCCCCTTTCTAGAGTGTGGTTCCCTGCCTGGCTCCCTCCTAGACATCGATGTTTGGACTCGCTATCAACCTGGCCAGCTGCTGCATCACAGTTCTATGACCTTGAGAAAGTGACACCACTTCTTTGAATCTCTATTTCTCCATCTCTAAGGTGAAAATAAAGACACGAACCAACTCACAGAATGGTTGTGAGCAAGATAAACAGTATATAGGATCCTCTTTTGGTCTGCGTTTAAGTATGCATGTCCATAGTCACAGGAAATGATCTGGAAGAATATATACCACAGCACGAACATTGGCTGTCTCTGGGCAGGTGAGATTTATGGGGATCATTTCTGCCTTTGTTTTCCTTAGCTGAGGTTCCGGTATATATCTTTTAAATAATAAGCATGAACTGCTTCATAATGAGAAAAATATAAAATAAATATATTTCAGGAGGGAAAAATGAGTAAGTGAACGTGCCTGGTTTGCAGCAGGTTATCTGCCTGCAGGAAGGCTGCGGGCTCATCTTCCTGTCTTTGTGCGTCCTCAGCTCCCTCCTCAGTGGCTAGTATCTAGAGGGCACCAGTGGACACATCAGACCTGGCTCCCTCATTTAGAAGATGGGGAGTCTGAGATCCATTGAGGGAAGAGATCTGCCCAAAGCCCCATGTGAAGTGATTCTCTGTGGAGGAGCTGAACCCTAGACCTTAAGTCCCCCAGCCTGGCTCTTTGCCCACTGACAGATACCAGGCAGAGTGGGGTGCCTGGTAGAAGCCCACCAGCTCCTCTCCTCCTATGCCACCTGCTCTCCGCTTGGGTCCTGGCCCTAGAATGACTGCAGCCCACGTCCTGAATCTGACATTAGATCATAAGACCCACCAGCGTGTCGGAGCACATCCAGGAGGGCAAAACCACTGAGACATGCTGGGGGTCCTGTCAGGATTGAAGACCTCAGAGGAGACAAAGCCACCACATTGCAGGGCAGAACAAAAGGGAATCCAGCTCAGAGACCCAGCACTGCCTGGTCCTGCCTCCACGGCTCCCTCCCCTTCCCCTCCTCCTCCTCCTCCTTCTCTTTCTCTTCTTCCTCATTGTTAGATTAACATCAGGAAGACCCACTTAAAAATAAAGGCCAGTTTCACAAAGTTCACATAAACACCCACACTTGAAAGTGTTAGTCGCTCAGCCATGTCCAATTCTTTGTGATTCCCTGGACTGTACCCCACCAGGCTCCACTGTCCATGGAATTCTCCAGGCAAGAACACTGGAGTGAGTTGCTACTCCCTTCTCCAGGGGATCTTCCCAACCTAGGAAGAGAACCCAGGTCTCCTGCATTATAGGCAGATTCTTTACCAGCTGAGCCACCAGGGAAGCCCTTGAAAGTAACACTAACTTTTCAAGGGGCGGCAGAGCAGCTTTCTCCCATGACCCTGAAACAGGCGTGGCTAGGGGTCCTCGCCCTGTGTTTCCAATTCCCCTTTCATGATAAAATCCTAGTTAAAACATCAAGGATTCCCAGCATTCAGGGGACTAAGACTTGTTTGGATCCTCTACTTTCTCAACCCTAAGGAAACAGAGCCATTTTAATATCAAGACCCCTCCAACCATCTACCCCAATGGCTAGGATGGGGTGAAGAACACTGGAGCTGCTGGGGAGGGGTTCTCTAACATCAGGGTCTTGTTGAGGGAGAGAAAGCCCATGTAAGTGGACACTACGCATTCAAGACCATCTCCCAGTAATCCAGCATTCTAACACTGCACATCATGAGAGTTTAGTTCAGTTCAGTCACTCAGTCATGTCCGACTCTTTGTGACCCCATGAATCGCAGCACACCAGGCCTCCCTGTTCATTACCATCTCTCTGAGTTCACTCAGACTCACGTCCATCGAGTCCGTGATGCCATCCAGCCATCTCATCCTCGGTCGTCCCCTTCTCCTCCTGCCCCTAATCCCTCCCAGCATCAGAGGCTTTTCCAATGAGTCAACTCTTCACATGAGGTGGCCAAACGTGGAGCCCTTCCTTGTTCTCGGTTCTCTCTGCAGGCTGTGGGTCCTGGTGCTCTCCAGTGCTGGACTCTGGGCAGGTTGAAGCTGCTTGAAGGGGTACAGAGGGCACATGTGTACAGAGGGCACATGTGCCCCTTCAAGCAGCTTCAACCTGCCCAGAGTCCAGCACTGGAGAGCACCAGGACCCACAGCCTGCAGAGAGAACCGAGAACAAAGGAAGGGCTCCACGTGAGAGCAGATGTCTCTCAAGCAGGGCATATCTTACTGAGAGCCCTTCTCTTTTTGACAAAGACCAAATATATATTTATTTTAAATTATAATATCACATAGATCAAATGTCTAAAAATATAATGAAAACGTTAAAGGTAATCCAACATGTAGGGAAAAAACAGTACATAAGCCAATGCCACACTCACATCAAAGGAAACCACCCCCTTGGTCATTTGTGGGTGGTTTGTATCTTTCCCTGAAAATTCTGAGAGCCCTTCTCTTTATGAAAGAGAGTAAGAGCAAGGAAAGGAGGGACAGAGGCAGGGGGCGGCAGGCAAGGAATGAAGGCAGTAGCAAGGAAAAGGGCCTGAGCTCAAGTGAGAAGACTGTTAAGGCCTGAATTGCGTCCCCCTTACATTTAGCTTCCTTGCCTGGAGAATCCCCATGGACAGAGGAGCCTGGAGGGCCACAGTCCTTGGGGTCGCAAAAGTCGGTCACAGCTGAGCACATATATGTTACATTTAGAGTTGAAGTCCTAATCCCCAGTACTTCGTAAGGGACCATGTTTGTAGATGGATCTTTAAAGAGGTAAATTCGCTAAAACGTGGGCATCAGGGTGGGCCCCAGTCCTAACCAGAATAACTGGTGTCCTTATAAGAAGAGATGACTAGGACAGAGAGGCCATAGGGAGGCCACATGAGGATGCAGGGAGGAGAAGGCAGCCGTCTGCAAGCCAGGGAGAGAGGCTTTGTAAGGAGCCCACTGTGCCAACACCTTGAGCTCAGACTCCCGGCCTCCCAAAGCGGGAGGAAAGAGATTCCTGTCACTCACGCCACCGAGTCAGCGGTATCTGCGCGGCGTGTTGTGGCCATTCTAGCAACTATTGCAGGATCTGAAGGCCACTCTCACTCACCCAGGGACATACTGTGATTCATGATAACTTGTTTTTCTTTGTGGGCCCCTTCCTATGGAAATCTATATCTCTATATTTATATATACAATAAATGCATTCATCTTAATTATATTTGTTATTGTTGTTTAATTGCTAAGTCATGTCTGACTCTTTTGCAACCCCATGGAGCCATTCCCTTCTCAGGGGATCCTACCAACCCAGGGATTGAAACTGTGTGGCCTGCAGTGGCAGGCAGATTCTTTACCACTGAGCCACAAGGGAAAGCCCACGAATTACACATACTTGTATGTAATTCGTATTAATATATTAATAATAGATGTTGATATTATACTATTTTACAATTCATTGATACAAAGATATCATATATTAACATGATATACTAAGATTTTCTTCAACCTAAAAGTTTTTATTTTCTTCTGATTTACAAGAAATTTGAGCATTTTTAGGAGTGCATGAGAGTACCGTGGGTCACAAGCACTGTGCCCACCACACCTGTTGGAGCAGTGGTCCTGCACGGCCCTCTCTGAAGTGCCCAGTGCTAAACCCACACCAACGGCCAGGCTGAGACCCAGCTCGGGCAGCTAGGAGGAGCGAGAGCCGAGCTCTTGTGCAAAGGTGCCTTGCCCAGGGTGGGTGGCTGAAGCGGCCCTGCACTTCGCAGAGCAAACAGAACACTCTGCGTGCGCCTTCCAGGCGGGCCGCCTGCCTCCTGGTTCCTCAACAACGACCCAACCCAGAGTTGGAGAAGCACGCTTTGTATGGCTCCCGGCCGCATCGCTATTTCCAGGACGTTTTCTCCTGGGTCTCAGCAGGCAAAGCCAACAGGGAGAATGAACCACAGCCCCTGGGCAGGCTGTCCCGCACTCCCCCGCCGTGACTCAGCCCCTGCCGCTCTGGTCTGGCTCTCCCTCCAGGGATCCCAAAGCAGAGCTGGGAGGAGAGGCCCCAGTCCTCTCCTCTGCAGAAGGCAGGGCTGGAAAACTTCAGCACTTTTAGACTTTTTTTTTCCTGCCACAAAGCTTTTCTCCCAGTGAACTCCTACATGGGAACCCAGTGGACCAAAAAGCTAAACAGAGAGCTGTTCTGCTTGAATCAGGGGCACACTCCCTAGGGGGCTCCCTCAGAACCCCGAAGGTCCCAGGGGATGCTTTTTAAAAACCACTACACTGGATCATCTCTGGGCCCCAGAATGGGGAGGGAACAGCCTGAGCCCCACACTTAGTGGTCAGCAGAGTCCTCCTACTGCTGGGCCAGGGGTGCCAGGGCTGCAGCAGGAGCAGGAACAGGCAGCCAGGGTGAGTTAATAGGGCTGGGGCCCTGGGCTGAGCAGGGGGATGAGAGCGAGACTGGGACCTTGCTGTGGGGGGAGGGGACGAGGATCTGACTGTGTGCACAGCAATCATGGGCACAGAGGACACAGAGCAGTCACAGCCCCTGTGATCACGGCCAGTGTGGTCAAGGGTACAGGGGTCATGGGACAGCAATCACGGCCCCAGGGGTCACAGGCACCGTCGCAGTGCACACAGCAGTCACAGGCACAGGCGGCACGCCTACAGAGGCCGGGGGCACAGTGGCCCGGCGAATGGCGGTCACGGGCACGGCACTCATACACCCAGCAGTCATGCACAGCCCACGGGGCATTTCTGCTGAATGCATTAGCAGACTGGCGGCGAGTCCCCCCGCCCTCCTTTGGAGCTTCCTGGCAAACTAATCCCCGCATAGCTAGGACGTGAAGTCACTGCTTCTTCAGCCTGTGGGCTGCCCAGGTACATCTGGCTTCATTTAGACTCCCTCATTGAACAGAAAACACATGTGGGTCCTGGCTGCCGCTCAGGTGCGAGTCTGTGTGTAAGGGCTTCCGGATGGGCGGGGCTGTGAGGCTCTGAGGAGGGGTCTAAGGCATTCCTTTGAAAAGTGTGTTTCTTGGCACACAAGTGTCCTACAAGACGGAAATTAGGTATATGGGGGGAAGTGTCCTCGGTCAAGTAAAGCTGGCAAACTCTATGCTGAACAAAAGTAAGCAGAGAATTGTGGGATTTATCAGACACTTGGATAAGTGACCCCAAGCAGAGGGGAGAACGGACAGTGTTTTCTAAGCATCTTCCACTGGGGTATCAGGAAGGAAGCTTTTGGCTTCAGGTGATAGGAAATCCAGTTGTAAACAGGTTAAACTCTCTGGGAAGGTAATCGCGCACGCACTAGGCTACCCAGAAGTGGGCGCCAAGCAATATCCCAAAGCCGGAGCCCCTCCATCTTCCTCCTCCGCCATCCTCAGGGTGTTCTCCTTGGGGCAGCTCCCCTCACAGAACCAAGAGGATAGCTGCAAGTCCAGAACTCCCAGGGGGCAGACACTATACCCACCAGCAGTGGAGGGAGACGTTTCCTTCCCAAGTATGTTTATGAGAAAGGTAAGCCTTTCCCCGGAGAAGGCAATGGCACCCCACTCCAGTACTCTTGCCTGGAAAATCCCATAGACAGAGGAGCCTGGTAGGCTGCAGTCCATGGGGTCGCTAAGAGTCAGACATGACTGAGTGTTTTCACTTTCACTTTTACTTTCATGCATTGGAGAAGGCAATGGCACCCCACTCCAGTACTCTTTCCTGGAGAATCCCAGGGACGGGGGAGCCTGGTGGGCTGCCGTCTATGGGGTTGCACAGAATCAGACACAGCTGAAGTAACTTCGTAGCAGCAGCAGCAAGCCTTTCCCACAGACCTGCCAAGACCTTCCTTCTCCTTTCACTGGCCAGAGTCATGACACGTGCTCCTGCCCAAACCAATGGCTGGTTGCTTTAGAGCCACTGTTCGCAGAGCACCTTTAAAAAAAAAGTTCAGGGTGCTGCAGGATATTTTAAATTTTTAAGGGAAACACAGTGATACTGGCCACCACATGAGCTACCAGTTCACACTACTTCATAGTTTCCACATGAACACACACTGCATTCCACCGGTGAAGGTACAGCCTTGAGAAGCAGTTTTTGGTGGTTGCTATGATAATATTCAAGCCCTGAATGAAAAACAACGTGGCATGGAAAAGGAGGGTGGTGACATCCAAGCCAGATTCAAAGTTTGAGACGTTGTACAGTGCCCAACAGGTGCACCTATCCCCTCAGCAACTAACTGTGGCCATTTAAAAATAAATTTACATGATTAATCTTTCTTTTCATGCAGGTATATTGGTTTTGGTGCCTCCCAGATGGTGTATTGGTTAAAAAAAAAAAAAATTCCACCTGCCAATGCAGGAGATGCGGGTTTGCTCTCTGGATCGGGAAGATCTCCTGGAGAAGGAAATGGCAACCCGCTCCAATATTCTTGCCTGGGAAATCCCATGGACAGAGGAGCCTACTGGGCTATAGTCCATGGGGGTCGCAGAGTCAGACACAACTGAGCGACTAAGCACACACAGATTGTTTGTGCATTTGGCTAATCTGTTCCAGCATAAATATAATATTAAGTTGTTTGAGCCAAGCTAAGCAGGGACACTGTGAAAAGAAAATCACCGAGACAAAAGGCACGCGAACAAAGTTTGCAAACTTGAAGCTTAGACTTATTATGGCTTACTCCTTGTGACACAGGCTGGGGCTTGAACCTGCCCCATCCGAAACCCATAAAAGGTTTATATTTGTGCAAACCCTGATAAGGCCTTCCCAAGTGGGTCATTGGTAAAGAATCCACCTGCCAAGCAGGAGATACAGGTTCAATCCCTGGGTCAAGAAGATCCCCTAGGGAAGGAAATGGCAATCTGCTCCTATACTCTTGCCTGGGAAATCCCACAGACAGAGGAACCTGGCAGACTACAACCCACAGGGTTACAAAGAGTTGGACACAACTTAGGGACTCCCCCAGCAGCAGCAGCAAACCCTGATAAAGAAAGAGGGAGGGGGATGTGTTAGGAAGGCGATCTCAGTGGTTGCTCAGCTAGGTCATGGCTCTTGCCCCACGTAGGGAATGGGTGCTCAGCAGAGCGGACTTTCAGAACTGCTGATCCAAACAAGCAGCTCTGTTCTGTAGGTTTCTCTCCTCCCTTTGCAACGGCACCTCCTGGGACTTGGTGGCCCCCCGACCCCAGAACACCTGTTGTGTCCAAGGAGCTCCAAGAAAAGCTGACTGCAGCCATTCTCCTCCCCTATCCTTGAGCCCCACCAGCTCTGCTCTATCCTCCCTGATCCTTCCCTCCATCCACCAGAAGCAGACTGAGACCTTTCAGGCCCCCAGAAACGCTCAACCAGCAGCTCCCATCTTCCCTCCAGGTCTAGACTGGACCTCTGTGCTCTGAGAGAGGCCACATGCCAGCCTGCACTGGCAGACTCCTACTTGGGCTTGCCAGGTGTGGGTCACATGTGAAGGCCCTCCCTTAGTGTCCTTGGTGTCAGATCCGGCCTGGGCAACTTTGAGCACACACTGCTGGCCGGGCCAGCTCAGCCCTCACACCCCGCTACTGCTCCACCCCATCCCTCCCTCCTCCCACAGGACACCAGCTGCTGGCCTCACTCCTGCCTCAGGACCTCGGTGCCTGCAGATTCCAAGGATGCACTGTACACCCCTGCTTCCCACATCCCCAGAGGGCTCCTACCCCACCCCATGCAACCCACCGGTGTTGACCCTGCTCTGTTGTACCATGATCTCGACGCGAGCAGGTCCTGTTTATTCCTCTTTTGCTTGTGTTTTGGCTGCCTACTCCACGAGAGAGGGGCTTCCTGAGGACAGAGGATGCAGATCCTCTGCCAATCACACCCGCTCCCCTTTCTTGAGCAGCACCAGGCACTAGACAACACCACTCCAACCTGTTCAGTGAATGATCGATCAACACAACAGACCTAGGAGGTTGAAGCCATGCCCCCATTTCACAGATGAGGCAGGTAAAGCCCAGGAAGTAATGACACCTGAGCCATGCCACAACCTAGATAGATAGAGCTGGGTTTCTTCCTCCTCTCCCAGGTGTCCAGGAGACCCCTGGGAGCCCCCTCTCTGATGTTCAGCTGACCCCAGTGCTCTGGTCAGTTTTATAGGGAAATACAGAGGGCAGACCAAGGAGGCAAAACATTCTGGACTCCTCTGGCCATCCCCAGGCCTAGCACTCTCACGGGCAGAGTCCAGGAAACCCACTGGTCAGGCCCGACTCGGCCACTTCCCTTTCTGTAGCCTTGGACGTAGACACATACCACCCCTCCCCAACACTCAGGGCCTCGGTTTTCCCAGCTTAGCAATAAGGGTGCTAGCTTGACTTAGCACATCACTGGCTTTCCCTCCTAATACCAGATCCCCAAGTTCAAGAGAACACGTGGATGGGCAACAGGACGAAATAAGAGGAATCTGCTCCCAGAAGCCCCCCAGGGCTGATCCTTCACTCTGCCTGGGATCCAAGAACCAGCCATGCTATGTCCCTACTAGACCTCCTTGAGGACAAATTCACATGTGACCAGCCTCATTTACCAGCAAGGACCTCAAAGCCCGGAGGGGCCAAACTCTCCTAAGGTCACTTGGCAGTAGGTGGTCAGCACCCAGGAGCTCTTACTGCCGCCGCCTGTGTCTGCTCCCAAGCCCTAGGTACCCTGCACCCTACACACCACACTGCCCTCTGAGCTGCTCCCGATGCCAAACTGCTTGACGTATGGACCATTTTCTCTGTAGGTGGTAAGTATCAGACGGAAATGTTTCCCAGCAAGTTATTTCTAGAGCTTCTCGCAAAGGCAGAGCTCTGAAGGGTTTCCTTAAAAAAAGAAAAGAAAGAAAGAAATAGTACTTTCACAAGGGGCTGCAATGATGAAAGAGGACGTGGAGCTCATAGGGCCACGTGCCTCACTTGAACCCAGGGGAGGCAGCCGGCCCCTCCCGCAGGTGCCTCTGCCAGTCCCCAGGCTACCAGGCCAGATTGATACAACTTTGGAAACATTTCTGACAATTCAGACGGTTCCCACATCTGCTGCACTGAGTGATCCAGGCTTCCTCTGGGCGGGGGGATTGCGGAGCTGTGCCTGCTTTTTCTCTCCGTCTCAGACAAGCTCTGCTGGGCTGTGGGGCCTTCAGGGGCTGCTGTCAGCTGATTTCCATATTTACTTTAGGCCCCGGCCAGGTGGACAAAGGCCCAGTGTGTCTGTGCCCAGAGAAGGCCCAGTGGTCAAGGGGCGACTTCTGTGTTTTCAACCAGGACAGCCCACAATGGACACAGCACTAAGTCATCAATCATGTCAGCCATGGGCCCTTTCCCAGCCCGATGAGCCAGCTGGTCACCACTGAGGTTCTTGGGGAAGGAAATCCAGGGTCAGAGGTCAGAGTCTGGGTTTCCAAGACTGGCTTGATTACCAAGTGCTGTACGACAAGTTACTTGAACACTCTGTTTCTCCAAGATCACTTCCTGGTTTTCCTGGAAAGGAAATAAATGTCCCTTCCTACTCTTAAAAAATAGAGTCACTCCACAGTAGTCTGGGAATGGGGAAGTGGGGTCAGGAAATGACACTGACTGTTAGTTTCCTCCTGGACTGGGCAATCCTGGGGCATGGCTGGACTTCAGCATGGGTCTGCCACCAAGGAATGGGGCCCTTTGTCATGTGCCAAGTCCTGGAAGAGAAGCTAGAGACAGGTAAAGGGATGGGGGAGAGGCACGCACGGACCCTTCAAAAGGGCCATCTGGGAGCAGGGCGGCAGGAAGAATGCTGGACCTGATTTTAAACCCCTAGTGGCCCGTCCCCAAGCAGAGGGGCCCATGGGGCAAAGGCAAGATAAAAGTGCCGAAGCTAAAAGGAGACAGATGCTCTGCTCAACGGAAGGCAGACCTTCTCCGCCTGCACAGTGAGGAGCTGGGGGAGTGAACTCGGGGTTTGTGCCCCCACACCACCCCATCCCTCATGTGTGCTGCCAGCAGCTGGATGAGCCAGCACATACGAGGTCCACAACAAATCGTCCAGCACGTGGCAGCTGCTGTGGTAGAGGCTGTGGCTGAGGCTGATGCCGCCGTAGGACACTACAGAGAAGAACAAGTCCCGCTGAAGTTTCTCCCTGAGACCAGAGGGTTCATGTGTGCCTGGTCCGGGCTGACAGGGCTACACCTCCTCCCCCAGCTGCTGAGTAAGCACTCAGGCCCAGGCAAGCGAGCTACAGATGCTTGGAACTAAACACCCCCACCCCCACCGCTCAGAAGCCCTTGCCAGGCCACAGGCCCCACCCAGAGCCTCAGAAGACATTCAGCAACACCAGTCTGTGCTGCCACTTGGGTTCTAGATTCCTGGCTTTGTCAGGAGTGAGAGGGACCCTGTGCTTGTCCGGAGAAGCTTCCCTGGCTTGGGGGCATGGACAGTCACAGGTGGGGCGGGGACTCCATCCCACAGGAGCAAAGAAGCAAAGTAGGTGAAGTCAGAGTCAGCAGCGCCCACACCCAGCCTAGTGAACCCCTTGATGCTTTGTGGTGGGGGTGGGCATGGAGGCTAGCAGCCTCCTCACTCCATGTCCCCAGCTGATACATAGAGAAACCGCCCCCAAGCCCCAGGCTGTCAGATTCCAAAGCCTTCCACTGGCCAGGCTGCCTCGTGTCAGGGACAAAGCCCCACTGACTGTGGGATGAACAAGGAGAGGAGAGAGAGTAGACAGCCATATGCTTCACCCATCACCTGGGGACAGGTAATCCCCAGACTTTCTCTACAGGTCCTCTGAGTTTCCCCTCTGGGGCTGGAAAGGGATTCCTTGCCCCATCTCCTACGTATTCAACGCCCTCCCCCCCCCACACACACACATCGTCTCCATGGAGCAGGCTCTTCCTGGGCAGCAGCTTGTCCCACAGAAAGCAAGGATTTGCCTCCTGGCTCTGCCAGTCATTCAAGGTTTACCCAGCCTGACCTCCACCTCAGCCTCCCATTCAAGATACAAAAGCACAAAAACCCACATGGACAAACTAGAGGCCTTCAGGAGGGTCCAGCCATACCAAGGATCCTCCCAGAACCCAGCAAATGTTACATGCACAATAAACACACACTCACATGCTCCCAGTCACCTGTCCAGTGACAGGGATCTCACTCCATTTACAGGGCTGCCCTTCCAACTTTTCACCTGATTCTGAAGATAGTGACATCATCTGAGCGTAGAAAGAGGCCCTTCTTTACCATCTTTGGCACGACATACACTCCTTAAGGACAGTCTTTCCTCTTTGCCCCAAGATGGCCTTGCAAAGGTGCCAAGATGAAACAGGGCTTGGCTCCCCCTGTAGCCACTCCCCCACCATTGCCTTAGGCTAATGCCTCTGGATCCCACCATCCTTCGGAGCATGTGGTTCTAGGACCTACACCAGCCTGAACACCTTCTTTTCGACTTACTATTACATGCTCCCTCCTCCACCTTGCACCCCAATCTCAGTGAGGCTCTCATCCTTAATCCCCTCCCACCCCATTCTACTCACAGGGCAGGGATACCCTAAGCAAGACTAGGGAGATCATCCCAGGGGAGCTGGAGGACCCCACTGCAGCCCTAGCTTGCTGTAAAGAGGGACTCTGCATCTGCTCGGACAACCTGCACACGCTCCCCAATCTGGAGCCAGGGTCCCCCATCTTCCTGAGAAGTCAGATATCTGCTGCCTGCCTGCCTGCGCTTCATCAGAATTCAGCAAAAGGGACATAAATAAATAAAGGAAACTCTGCTAGGCTCCTTCCGCCTAACGATCACCAACATGCAGACGCTTAAAGAGACATTTTTCCAAAGGAACAATGGATGAAAACCATCCAGACTGGGGAAGAATTTGCTGTCAGATATTATTGTTGGTTGCATTAAAAAATAAATAAATAAAGCCAAAGTAGGAGCCTGGGGTGGGGCAGACATCACTGAGATTTCCATCAGACCCAGGAGGCTTCCTGCATTTCAACTTTTGTTTATTTGTTTGTTTTTATCAATATGTGAGTGTCTGAAATTTGTAACACACTCACTAGCAGCTAGAAAAATTCCCCAATCGGAGGGCAGTGTTTGAAAATAGTCTTTTTAATTTCTTTCAGCTGGGCCTCTATCGCTGGATCTTTGGTTAATGTGGACTCTTTATTCATGATCTTTCCGCCTCCTCATCTCTGTGCAGCTAATCAGCCGTTGGACATATGGAATTGTTCATGCTCAAAGCGGTTAGCAACGCCCCAGGCCAGACGGGCTTCAGACAAATGTGTCACTCACCTTTTGGGCAGAGCCCCTCCAGACCCTGTTAGGCCTTCTTGGGCAGAAACCCTGCAGCCACAAAGATAACATGCTCAGGCTGTGCCAGACCATGAGCGTGTTTTCCCAGGCTGCTTAGGGCAGTGTGTCAGGTGGCTGGAGGGCTTCCTCTGGCTCCCCACCACATGCTGTGTGGCCACGGCAATCCTCTTTCCCTCTCTGGCCTCCTTCTGCAGCAGTTAAGTGTGGGGTTGGACTAGAATCAGGAAAAACGCTGAGAGGCAGACAGTCCAGGACCTCTCTGTAGCAGGACCTCTGAGGATCATGGACTCTCCATATGTGGGCTGTCTTATGTTTGGACAAACCAATGACAGCCCATGGTTTGCTCAGCCCACCTATTGCATCAGGGTGAGATGAAAACGGGGGTTCCAATAGAGCAGATCTGACTCACCAAACACCTAGCCTTTTGTCCATAGACTCTGAAGGCATCCGTCCTGCCCATTAGGCGGCATTGGACCAAAGGCAGAGTCTGCCCTCCTTGGAGGTAGGGCGTCCTCGGCTCTCACTGCTCCATCCCTTTACCTTCATGGTGCTGAAGAAGCAACATATGTCTAGAGAGGATCTACCACTCCCTTGCCCAGACCACAGGATTGCCAGACAAAACACAGGGTGCCCAGTTAAGTCTTAATTTCAGACAAGGAACAAATAATAATTTAGTATATGTCTGCCCCAAATATTGCAAGGAACAAACTCATCCTAAATAATTTTTGCTGCTTGTCTGACAGATACATTTACTCGGGAGTCCCATTTTTGTTTTCCATTTTTCTTTATATTAAATCTGACAACCATGCCAGGACACAGTGTATAAGGCACCGGATCCAGACCCAGAACTCTGGCCCCACCCCCCAGCTCTTACCTCCTTCCTAGCACTTCTTACCTACCTCCCTTCCTGTATCCTCTGACCCCAAACCTCTGCAGGTCGCTATAATGATGCCTGAAAGTAAGCATCCCCATCCTCCCCAGTCATCAGTTCTTAAAACTCTGTAACCATATGTGGGTTCTAAACAAATCCAATGGTTCTTTATTCATCTTGAATTAGTGATAGGGGTCCTGCCAGGGCCTAGAACAGGTTCTAGCATGCTGTAAACATCAGAAAAGGTTTATGGAATGAATGAGGTAATGGATGGATAGACGGGCTGAATTGCAGTCCCCCTGACTGGCTCTTGGCAGTGGTATTTATGGAACCATGCAGGGTGCTCACAGGAGTAAGTTTTCCCACTGGGAACAGCATCACTGCATACCCCCACCCTGTGACCCTGCTGCCTCCGAGGCCTCAGGACGGGGGCAGCACAGACACGGGGTTCTCTTCAAAGAGAGTTTAATCACGGTGAGGGTGGAGAGCTCTGCCATGGGTCAATCCTGTACGTAAGCCCTCTGCTCGTCACCCACACTGCCCCTCCATCCTCGTCCTGCACTCCTTTCAGAGTCCATGGAGCCGGTGAAGCAGAGAAGGAGGGAGGGAGACGGTTGGGAGTGAGCACTGGGCCGTGTCCTAAAGTGCCAGCCAGATGGCCATCTGTGCAGCGTGGCCTCCCTAGGCCTGCAGGGGAAGGAAGTATGAAAGCAGAGCCAGGCAAGGGTGGGGATCCAGCCAAGTGCCGCTCTGCAGGCTCCTCCAAGCACGTGCCACTTCCTCGCCCAGCAGACATGTACATGCATGCATGCACACACTCCACCCAGTCCTCTCCCTGGTTGATACTGATGGGTCTCGAGGGGGAAGGGCGGCTTCCCTTTCTAACCTACCTGAGATCACAGTCCACCTGCAGAAGCACAAGGAATGCTCAGAGGACTTTCCTAAGCATCTACTGAGCCTCAGGCACTGCTCACCATGGACGCACAGTCAGATGTGGGAGAACAGCCCTCAAAGACAGGATGGTACCATGGGATAGCCTGAGAGTGGGAAAGCCTGATTCCTCCTGGAATCATCTGAGCTCCCCAGATGAACCACAACCCTCTTCTCAGGCCTCAGTTGCAGCATTTGTATAATAGAGATCCCCACTCCCTATGCTGCTCACCTCGTTAAAAAGAAACTCCTTGTAGACGAGAAAGGACCAGCAGAGCCCACAACCTCTGCTTTCTGCATGTGCTTCCAGGACTGAAAGGAGGCTTTTCTGCCTTCGTTGGATGTGCTTTGTCTCCATACAGCCCAGGGTCTGGCGCTTGTGCAGACACTAAGGGCCAGAAGAGCTCAGACAGCGAAGCTGCTAGAGGCTGGTCTCCACGCGGCACACGGGCCTGTCACCTCCCTCCTTCTGCCCATTGGACCTCTGTTAATGCAGCCCTTAACTCACAGAAGGTACGTCAGCTCCAGCCCTATGCCTGTTTCCCACGCTCTGCGGCCAGCCCTCCAGCCCTGCCCTGGGTGGGCCTTGCAGTGCCCTGTTCCCAAGCCTGCACTAATCCTCTCTCAGGGCACCTCCAGTGAGTGAGCAGGCCTGGGTGAACCATGTTCCTGAGCCAGGAGGGGATTAGAGGCCCCCACTGAGCCTGGAGCTGGGGATTTGGCACCGAAACCCCTCCCTTTCAGCTGGGCAGAAAGAAGAGGGAGCAGAGCCAAGAGCCCCGGGGCTTCCTGGAGAGACTGTGCACCAGGAGCCGCCTGTTTCCTGAGCTTCTGCTGATGAAGCCCACTTCCCCCCCGCCAGCCCGTGGCTGCCCAGTTCCTCAAACAGGCTGCCCTGCAACTGGCACTGTATGCGGGCCTGAGGGCCAGGCTGCGATGCCAGGGACACGGGGCTCAGGTCACCCCTCCCACCCCACCCACCCAGCTTGCACTCCACTCAACAGCCCCTTCCCTTCCCGAAGCCTTCATTTGCTTAGCTCTAGAATGAAGCAGGGAAATAGCACTGCCCACTGAATTTCCAGAATTGAATGGGTCTTAGGAAAGCAGATTCTGTGCGGGGAAGGGGTGTCAAGCCACCATCTCCCCCTCACTTCTACTCCCCTTCAAGGTGCTCCTTCCCAGAGTCCAGCCTTCGCTGCTTCAGGGGGAACTCTGGGCTTTCATAAACCCTGCCCACAGATCCAAAGGACAGAGGAAATGACTTGCAAGGGCCAAGGCTGGGACACTGTGAGCAATCAAAGTAAAAAAGAGAATATCAAATTAAAACTCACTTATCAAGTAAATATCCACAAGGTTATAAATAAATCACTAGATAAATAAGGAAATGGAGGCAGCTCTTTCTGATGGAAGAATTACAATTAATAAATGTAGAATGGATGAGGGAAATTTAAATTTTCACCTTTACAACACCACAGTAGTAATTATTATAGACAAGATGCTAAAATTCACAGATAAAAATCTGAGGAGAAATAGAATATTTGAATTGCCTCAAAGTACCCCCTTCCAAGATGTTTATCAATACAAAGGGCAAAACACACGCAGTAATCTGCAGTGGGGAAACTCAGCCAATCCCACCATCACCGTGTGATCAAGGTTACCATCACCATTAAAGGGACGTATTGACATCATGTGGTCCCTGATATGATGCACTAAGAAAGGTGCATCATGTATGTGGTATTCTTGCCCAGAAAATGTATAACCTCAACCTAATCTTGAGGGGAGAAATCAAATACAAATTGAGGCCCTCCTACAAAATAACAGCTCAGTACCCTTCTGGAAGGTCAAGATCATGAACAGCAAGGCAAACTAAGGCACAGCCACAGATTGGAAGGGATTAAGGAGATGTGACAACTGACACGACCTGAGATCCTGGATGGAATCCTGGAACAGAGGAAGCACAGGAATGAAAGAACCAGTGACATCTGAAGGAAGTCTATGGTCTAGTACTAGTATTTCTCAATATTAATTTATTGCTTTTAGTCATTATAAATTATATAAGATGCTGCTGCTGCTTCTGCTAAGTCGCTTTCAGTTGTGTCCAACTCTGTGCGACCCCATAGACAGCAGACCACCAGGGTCCCCTGTCCCTGGGATTCCCCAGGCAAGAACACTGGAGTGGGTTGCCATTTCCTTCTCCGATGCATGAAAGTGAAAAGTGAAAGTGAAGTCGCTCAGTCATGTCCGACTTAGCGGACTGCAGCCTACCAGGCTCCTCTGTCCATGTGATTTTCCAGGCAAGAGTACTGGAGTGGGGTGCCATTGCCTTCTCTGATGTTAGCATTAGGAAAAGCTAGGAGGATACACAGAAACTCTCTGTACCATATGTAAAAATCTGTATTTCAAGTAAAAAGTTAAAATACCTGCCTGTATTCCATTCTCTGAAGATTTTCACTGATGCCAATCAATAGATCACAGTGTTTCCTCCTGTGAATCCATCCCTTAAAAAGCGGTGGGTCCTCTGTGCCAGGTGCTTCACAAATACAATTTCACTGAATCTTCATAATGACTCTCTGAAGCAGGTTATTAGTAGCCCCATTTTACAGATAACAAAACTGAGGTCCAAGGCCACAAACTGGAAAGTACAGGCACCAAGATTCAACCTGAATGCATTCAATCTGAGTCCATCTGAATGCAGAAACTGTAAGTGATGCCTTTACCCAAATGCAGGAGCTCGCAGAGGAGGTTGTGGGCATATGAGCAAGCACCAAAGGCAATCCATGTGGTCTTTCAAAGCATGGCATTTAGATGCCACCTAGCTAATCAAACACAGGGCTGTCCTGTGACAGCCAGCTAGTGGTTAAGAACAAGCATGTAAGCTTAAGAACTATATCCATACAAATTCCAGGTCTGTTGCTTATCTATTGTATTCTTTCCGCAGTTACTTAGTCCTCTGAGCTGAAGTCTCGGTGCTAGTGTTTAGTGCCTGTCTATAGTCTGGCTCTGAGCATCAAGCACTTAAAACAGTTCTACACACTTCATAAGTGTTAACCATCACTTTCTATTTTCACTTTCTGCATCTGTCTTCAGCCCCCTGCAAAATGCCAGCTTGATGAGAGGGTTCATCTAAGCTAAACAGCAAGTCAAGGCCCAAGCAAAAGCTAACAGGGCATTATGGAGAGTGGAGCAGAGAAGGGAATCATCTGGCTGTCATTATCAGCCTAAAATCCGAACCTGGGTAACGGCCAAGAGTCATCTAGGGGCGTTATGGAATTAGAAAAATGTCAAAGCAGGAAAAGATCCCCGGGGTAATCCAATTCCCTATTATCTTGCAATGCAGTCCCCAGGCAGAAGTGTCCTACCACTGCAGGTATGACCAGCCTAGAGTTAATTTCAAAAGAGAGAGAATAAAAAGAGGGAAGGAGAGGGAGAGAGAGAAAGAGAAAAAAAGGATGGGGAGGGGAAGGGAGAGAAAGGATATAGAAGAAGGGGAAAAGTTCTCACCTAAGGATCTCACCAAGGAATCCTAGAATCTCTGAAATTTGGAACATGAATCAATAATCTAAGAATGCTACTCAATATCAAAATCTAGGTAACATTTGCCTCCTGCTGGTTCAGTGAAAGCACTATTTTTTTAATGCGTAGAATGACTGAAAACACTCTTGCTGATGTAAACCTGGAGACAGAATTTACAGGAGCATCGACAGAATAAGCCCTGGGGTTCTCCAGAGTTTTGAAGTCTGTTAAACAGCAGAATTCTCATCAACTTGATCAAACCCATCAATGACTCACATCATGTCTATATGTTGGCACTATTGTAGTAATAGGCTGATATAAATGATTTTAGGACTGCAGAAATCCCTAGTTTTGTATAGCTAATAGGTTAGCCTTAGATACTACGTTTTGAGGATGTATATCTTGCATTCAAATGCACTGCAGACCTCCAGCCACAGCTGCAAATAGTTTGATGCCAAGAGACAGTCTCTGAGAGAATATAAGGTATATATCCTATATTTTGTTTTAGGTAGGCTTTGCAGCAAACTGTGATACCACCCTCACTGACTTCTTTTTTTTCCTGAATAAATGTTAACTTTTTTTCCATTTGGTCTATTGATTTATTCATGGCTATGCGGGGTCTTCGTTGCTGCGCAGCCTTTCCCCTGCTGCAGAGAGCAGGGGCCACACTGTAGCCTCAGTGCACGAGCTTCTTATTGCAGGGGCTTTTCCTGTGTGGGGCACAGGCTCCAGGGCATGGCTTTCAGCAGTTGCTGCACATGGACTGAGCAGTTGTGGTTCAAAGTCTCTAGAGCATAGGCTCAGCAATTGAGGCGCACGAGCTTAGCTGCCCCTCAGCATGTGGGATATTCCCAGACCAGGATTGAACCCGTGTCTCCTGCATTGGCTGATGGATTCTACACCACTGAGCCACCAGGGAAGGCCTCACCTACATTTACTTCTAACCATCCAATGGCAACCCACTCCAGTACTCTTGCCTGGAGAATCCCATGAAGGGAGGAGCCTGGTAGGCTATAGTCCATGGGGTCGCAAAGAGTCGGACACGACTGAGTGACTTTACTTACTCACTCACTTACTTATCCTTTGCTTCAGCAGCCTCTGCTCTAACATGGGAAGGTTGGATGAGGTCCATGGCTTTCAACCGTGGGTGCACATTAGCACTAACTAGGAAAATGTTTTTAAATACTAGTGCCTCTACTCTGACCATTTAAGTCAGAATATTTGGAGTGGGTATCACTCCAGTATTAAGTGGTCTACCAAATGTATAATTTAGAGTCCCCAAAGAAAAAAGAACACAAAAATTATTTGAAGGAGTAACAGCTGAAAGGTTTTTATCATTTTATTAAAAATATAAGCTGACATATCCAAACAATTCAACAAACCCCAAGGTAGGATAAATACAATGAAAATCACATCAAGGCACATCACAATCAAGTTAATGAAAACCAATGTTAAAGAGAAAATCTTTAGTCAGAGAAAAAATTTCCCTATGTTGCCTATAGGGAAACTTACCTAAAAATGACAAAGACTCCTCAAGAGAAACTGTGCAAGCCAGGAGACAATGGAACAATATCTAATGGATAAAGAGGAAGGGGAAATGACTATCAACCTAGAATTCTATATCAAGTGATAATATCCTTCAAAAGTAAAGACAAAATAGAGAATTTTCAGATAAATGAAAACTTAGAGAAATGATTACCACTAGCAGACATGAATTTTAAGAATTATTAACTAAAATTCTTCCAGCTAGAATATCAGACAGAAATCAGGTCTATACAAGCAAATGAAGAGTATTGGCAATGCTAAATATGTGGCTAGATTAAAAGGCACGTTTTTTCATTTACTATTTTTAAATGTAGCTGACTACCTAATATAAAAATAACAGTATACTATGGAGTTTATAATGTATGTGTAAGTAGAATATATAAGAACACTAGCACAAAGGACAAGAAGGGAAAAGGAATTACATTGTTGGAAGGTTTTCACTTCATACATAATGTGGTATTATATTAATAGAAAGTAGACTTTGATACAACTGAGCGACTTCACTTTCACTTTTCAGTTTCATGCACTGGAGAAGGAAATGGCAACCCACTCCAGTGTTCTTGCCTGGAGTCCCAGGGATGGGGGAGCCTGGTGGGCTACCGTCTATGGGGTCACACAGAGTCAGACATGACTGAAGCGACTTAGCAGCAGCAGCAGCAGCAGCAGCAGCAGACTTTGGTAAGTTAAACATGTATATTATGAATTCTAAAGCAATCACTAAAAATGTAAAACAGAGGTATAGCAAATAAGCTTACAGAGAAGGTAGAATGGAATTCTAAAAAGTATAGCACTGACTACAAAACAAAACGTGGAAAAAAAGTGAAACAAGGAACAAATGGAAAAAATAGAAAATAAATAGCAAGATAATATATTTGAACCCAATCTACCAATGACCATTGCAACTCAAAGGCCCAAGACTGACAGACTAGATTTTAAAAAGCAAGACCAAAATACACACTGTCTATAAGATACACCCTTAAATACATAGATATAGGCAGTTTAAAAATAAAGGATAAAATAAAATATACCACCCAAACACCAATTCTGAGAAGGTGCATTCAGCATGGCTATAAAGTCAATGATACTGTAATAACTTTGTATGATGACAGGTGGTAACTGGGTTTATTGTGATGATCATTATATACCATAATGTATATAAGTACCAAGTCACTGTGTTGTACACCTGGAACTAACATAGGTAGATTATATTTAAATTTTTAAAGGGAGCAGTAAAAATGTTCTATTGTCAATATAGCTCAATAAAAAGTAACAAAATCACTGTTTTAATTTTGGAAAAGAAAGTTCCATTGACTACATTGATATCAAGTAAAGTAGATTTCATAAAAGGAATACTACTTAAAGACAAAAAGCGTACGGTAAAAATAAACAGTATAAACAATCTTACACCATAAATTCAAGGGCTTAGAGAGAATACACAAATCCCTTGAAGGGTATAAGCTACCAAAACTCATTCAAGAAGAAATGGAAAGACTGAATAATTCTATATCTCCTAAGCAAACTGAATTTATAGTCATAATTTTCCTACAAAGAAAGTATCCATTCCAAAAGTTTTCCTGGTAAATTCTATTTTAAAAATTAGAAATTTTTAAGTTATTTTAAAAATACAAATCTATCAAACTTCTTCAGAAAACAGAAAGAGAAAACCCTTCACAACCCATGAAGCCAACTTATCTTGAAGCCAAAACCAGAAAAAAAATAGTAAAATAGAAATCTACAGATCAATGCTCTTCATGGAGCAAAAACACTTAAAATATGAGCAAACTGCATTCAATGACATACAAAAAGAACAATACACTATGACTCAGGGATTTATCTAGGAATAAAAAGTTAGTTTGATATTCTAACATCTGTGAAATCATATGATTATCTCAAAAAAACCATGAACTCATTTGATACAATTCAATATCATTTATGGTAAAAACTTAACCATATAGCAGAATATATATCCATGTGCTTCTGGGACCTTTTCTTTGCATGAGGTCCAGGACTTTGCTTTTCTCCCTGTACTGGCCCTTCTCCCCAGGTTTCAATCATGCTGAGGCCCAGAAGTCCAGTGTCAGGCCCAGAGAAAACGAGGTGGTAGCTGAACACTTAGTGGATTCATTTTCCAAGTCAAAGGCTGAGTCTTTGAGTAGCTCAGAAGTGGCCCAACATCCCCCAACCCAAGGTTCAGTGGGGAGGGTGGTAGGGGTGAGTAGACTAGGAGTTCTAAAGCTCTTTCTATTCATACTCTAGAATTTTCACTGCACTTCAGAAACCGTTCACTGATCTATAGATCCTCTGAGCATGGCAGGAATCTGGGACAAACCTGTCCTTCCCTTACATGCAGAGAAACTGAGGCCCTGACAGTTCCACAAGTGAAAAAGTGGAAGTGTTAGTCACTTAGTCATGTCCGACTCTTTGCAACCCAATGCACTCTAGCCTGCCAGGCTCCTCTGTCCATGGACTTCTCCAGGCAAGAATATTGGAGTGGATAGCCATTCCCTTCTCCAGGGGATCTTCCCAGCCTAGGGACTGAACCCAGGTCTCCTGCATTGCAGGCAGATTCTTTACAATCTGGAGCCATTGCACACACATTAGAAGAAAGGCAAGAACTCTAGCCAGGGACAGGGAGAGGCAGCCCCCACCCAATCACCAAACACAGACTTCCTAGTGTCACCCTGGGTCTTATTTTTGATTATGAACATTTATAAACTTACCAAAAGGTAGAGATGGTACCATTAATACCCACAGATATATACTGTCATCTAGACTGAACAACTGCTAACATTTTGGACTATTTGCTTTTTTTTTTTTTTTGCTAAAATATTTTAAATTACAAATATCACTATCTTTCACACTTAAATTCTTCACATTTCTTTTAAAAATAAGAGTGTATTCCTATGTTCATTACAATGTCATTAAGATGCCTAGCAAATTTTTAAAAATTTCTTAATAATGCCCAGTCTCGCTTTGTAGCAGATGCTGCCGGCATCCGTCCCATCTCTCCTGGCCCTCCTCCCTGGAACTCAGTTGCAGGTGCAGTGGGGCACATCCTCAGACACCCACACCCACACCCACACTCCAGCTCCAGCACCTGCATGGCCATTTGAGGGCAGGCTAGTGTTGCAAGACTGTTCTTCCCATAACGCGGCAAGCTCAAGGTGCCAGGCAGTTAAACCCCAGGAGCAACCCTCAGCCACTGAGGGACAGGACTCGGTCACTAGGCACTCAAGCCTCCTTGCCCCGTGAAGGGACCCTGCTGAGTGTGCTGTGTGCAGCCACTAGGGGGCCCCAATGCAGCTGAGCCCTCACGGCCCCCAACAGGAGCCGCCGCCTAGCTCAGCCTGCACTGACATTCTTCCCTGGCTGTCTCACTCTGCAGCCCTCACTGTGCTTCCCGGTAAACATCTCACACTCTGATTCCAGTCTCAGCGTCCACTTGGGGGACTCCAAACTAAGACAATGTTCAAATTTTTCCAACTGTCTTAATCATCAGGTGTTTTTTTTTTTTTTAATTATTATTTTTTACTTTACAATATTGTATTGGTTTTGCCACACATCAACATGAATCCGCCACGAATGTACACGTGTTCCCAATCCCGAACCCCCTCCCTCCTCCCTCCTCCCTCCCCATACCATATGTCTGGGTCATCCCAGTGCACCAGCCCCAAGCATCCTGCACCCTGCATCAAACCTAGACTAGTGATTCGTTTCTTATATGATATTATACATGTTTCAATGCCATTCTCCCAAATCATCCCACCCTCTCCCTCTCCCACGGAGTCCAAAACACTGTTCTATATATCTGTGTCTCTTTGCTGTCTTACATACAGGGTTATCGTTACCATCTTTCTAAGTTCTATATACATGCGTTAGTATACTGTATTGGTGTTTTTCTTCCTGACTTACTTCACTCTGTATAATCGGCTCCAGTTTCATCCACCTCATTAGAACTGATTCAAATGTATTCTTTTTAATGGCTGAATAATACTCCATTGTGTATATGTACCGCAGCTTTCTTATCCATTCATCTGCTGATGGACATCTAGGTTGCTTCCATGTCCTGGCTATTATATGTGTTTTCAATAGGTCAAAACCAAGAGCCTAAACAATGTGTGTGTGGGGGGGGGAGGGGGCGGGGGAGGGTGTTGTGGAAGAGGTAGGCAGTCGGGAACAGTAAGAAGACATCCTCAGTTCTGTCACTGGGCCTGGGCTGCTTAACCAGAGGGACTGGATAGCTCTTAGCTTTGCCCACTCAGCTTCTGAGCTCCCGTCTGACAGAAACTGCTCCTTCCTGACTCTCCGCTCCTGGCCCTGAGGTGGGCAGGTGAGCCAGGTCCCCCACTCCCTCCAGCCACAGGCATTGGTTCAGGGAGGGGCAGTGGCCCTGGTGAGCCAAGGAGAGTGGGTGCCAGGATCGGGTTGAAACCACTGGGGAGAGAGGCTTACTGTCTATCAGGCAGGATGTGAGCCTGGAGCTGCTGGGGGCGTTTCTGCCACCTGTGGGGACAGCCAGCCTGGAGGCCGAGGTCAACAGAAAGAAACAGACTGAGAGACGGAGCTAACAAATCCGCACAGAATCTGGGTCCAGTCGTGCCTGACTCCTGGCAGCTGAGTCAATCACCTGCCTTTCCACTTAAGCCCAGCAGAGCTGATTTTTTCTCCCTCTCAACAAAAAGTGAGGGCCAACTGCTGCAGAGTCAGAGTTTTTGTTCTCTGGGAACCCCTGATTTCCCACCTAGTGGTGGCACCTGTGTCGTACACCAGATGTTCACCAAAGTGGTCAAGAAAAGTGTCTTGAATGGACCAGAACTCACCAGAAAACCAGGTCAAATTCCCTCCGTCATCATCCCTTGCCTCCTTCCAGCCTGTTGTCTGCACTGCCTATAAAAATAGCCTGTGTGTGCCCATCACTGCTTTACGAGAATTCCCCAAAGACCCATAATACATACTAGTTTATACCAGGCTGCGTCCCAGATTTATTTTAAATACAATAATAGCTGGCAAAAGGAGCAAGTCACTTCCCTGGGGAGTGAGCCTAGCCTACCGCCTACCAGCCACCTCCCTTGAAAGGGAAATTACACGCTCTGGGAATGGCCAGGCGCTTGGGGACTCACAGAGGCCTAGGAACAGTCCCCTCAGGGCCGCCGTGGGTGTCCTCTGGCAGGAATAGGCTCCTGCTAGTCGAGCACCTCCTTCTGTGCCAGACATTGCACCGAGCGTTCCGCACACAGTGTGTGTCTCCTAAAAACCATCTGGAGAGAAGGAGCACTGTCCTTACGGGACAGCTAGGAGAACACCGGGCCAGAGAGGTGAGTGATCCCCCAAGGGCCCAGAACACTCGTGATGGAGCTGGTACGGGAGTCAATTCTAGGTCTAGAAAACATGCTTTTCCCGCAATGCCTTTATCTTTTCCCACTAACTTTAGCAGAGGTTCAGTAAGTATGCAATAGGGCTGTGAACAGAAATCCAATTGCCTGCACACTGACCATCTAGACAGTGAACTGGGCGATGGGACCACACAGAGAACATGCCTAGAGAAAAAGGGCTTCCTGAACTGGCTGGGCTTCTTTTCAGCAAGTCTGGAGCAGGTACTGAGCACCCCTGCTTTTCCTGCTTTTTTTTAACGAGGGTCCTAGGCGACTCTTGTGATTAAGCACCGTTGACAGCTGTGCCATGGGGAGCTGCGAAGGCGCCTGTGGCACTGCCCTTACTCGGACTGAAGCGAAGGGAGCAGCAACGCCTAGTTACTGAACAAGGTGCGGGCAAGTGGGAGCGAGGGAGGGAGGGACAAGAAATGAAAGACGTTTACTCTGCCCATGGCAGCAAACAGAGGTGGTTTTCCTCTCTTTTCCCCTTGAACCAAGTGATGACTTTAGAGAGTTTTCATCTCTACCAAGACTGTGGGTATGGGGCTGTTGAGCAGCTCTCACTATTTGGGAAAATAAGATATTTATTTGCATCTTCTATTTCACTTTTCTCGGCATCATCTCTGCTGCAAAGTTGATAGACAGAGCCTTCAGCTCAAAACTCAGAGAAGAGAGAGCCCAGGAATGCCTCAAATGTCTGCTGCCAATATTCAGTGTCCAGGTCCCCCTGTCGGTCCAGGGAGCCATGCGCATGCGTGTGACTTTCCAGGAGAGCCCAAGTCTGGGCAGGTCAGTTCAGTTCAGTTCAGTCGCTCAGTCGTGTCTGACTCTTTGTGACCCAATGAATCGCAGCACGCCAGTCCTCCCTGTCCATCCCCAACTCCTGGAGTTCACTCAGACTCACGTCCATCGAGTCCATGATGCCATCCAGCCATCTCATCCTCGGTCATCCCCTTTTCCTCCGGCCCCCAATCCCTCCCAGCATCAGAGTCTTTTCCCATGAGTCAACTCTTCACATGAGGTTTCAGCTTTAGCATCATTCCTTCCAAAGAAATCCCAGGGTTGATCTCCTAAAGAATGGACTGGTTGGATCTCCTTGCAGTCCAAGGGACTCTGAAGAGTCTTCTCCAACACCACAGTTCAAAGGCATCAATTCTTCGGCGCTCAGCCTTCTTCACAGTCCAACTCTCACATCCATACATGACTACTAGAAAAACCATAGCCTTGACTAGACGGACCTTAGTTGGCAAAGTAATGTCTTTGCTTTTCAATATGTTTTCTAGGTTGGTCATAACTTTTCTTCCAAGGAGTAAGCGTCTTTTAATTTCATGGCTGCATTCAGCATCTGCAGTGATTTTGGAGCCCCCAAAAATAAAGTCTGACACTGTTTCCACTGTTTCTCCATCTATTTCCTATGGAGTGGTGGGACCGGATGCCATGATCTTCGTTTTCTGAATGTTGAGCTTTAAGCCCACTTTTTCACTCTCCTCTTTTACTTTCATCAAGAGGCTTTTTAGTTCCTCTAAAAACTGGGCAGATCAGGACAGCCTTTATCCAGAGCTATTCACCTGGACATGGGAAGAGGTCTTGGAGTGGGAATCATGGCACTGGAATCATAGAAGGGTATAGGCTTCCATTTCTACATCTGAAAACGGGGGGTGACAGTTGTATTTTTTCATAGTAAAGTGCCTAGATTTAGCTAAAAATTTTGGCTATTATGCTACCTGTTGTTAATATTCTCACTTCATCTAAATGCAGATTCTACCTGCAAAGATCAATTTGCTTTTCCACCTGACTCTGAGCACATAATTTTATAGTGTCAGCGGTGGAAGTACCTTCTAGAGATCCCTCATCTAGTCAAAGCTTTTGATTCCAGAGATTGGGAAAAAAAAAGAAAGAAAGAAACAGAGAGGTTCAAACACTTGAGAAAGTCACACAGAAGTTGGTCTCGAGCCAAGACAAGCCCCAGCCCACCCAGCTCCCCGTTCCCCACTACCCCACCAGCAGGTTTGGCAATTTCTCATACTGCAGACATGGTGAGTCTAACAAAAATTTTGATGTATTTAAAAAAAAAAAGATTGATTTTGATGTTTTGAGGCTTCGTGAAACCAGCAATTTTAATCAATTTTTCAAAATTGCTAATTTCATCCATCCAAGGAACTCACACACAAACAGAAGGGCTGATTGAAATTTAAATGGCGGCTGGCTTGTTAGCTGCAGGCACCAGGCTGGGTATTTTCATATGCAAGTCTGCAACTGTGTCCCGGCCTGGCAGCAAGAGGAAGCAATCTCCGGGAGACACTGAAGGCATTAAGAATTCAGGCAGCCAAAATGAGAAGCAACAACATGAAATGATAAAACAAAGACAGATCATTATTAGCGCCAACATAATGTGCTCCCGTGTCCTCCGATCTCATTTAGAGCCCTGCCCGTTGTCTATTGAAACTATAATTAGGATGATAGGAACCAGAGGATTAAAGTAACTTTCTCCCCCAATTGCCAGGATTTCAAACGAGCGAGATGGGGAGGAGATAAACCTGAGAGAGATTTTAATATTCTGGGCTGCAGCTCCCAGGACAGCACAGGCTGACAAACAATGGCTGGTGCCTGCCCGAGGCAGCCTGGGGGAGGGATGTTACATCGCTGTCTGCTCCACCTCTGGGATGGCAGGACCACCTCCCTCCCCAGCCAAACCCGCGCCTTTGTTCTTGATACCTTGCACTCCATGGCCCCTTCTGGGGTCTGACTTAGAAACCCTTTGCCAATCCTCTCATTTCCCATAGCCTCTGCCAGCACAGCCTCTCCCCAACATACCTGCCCCACCTATTGCCTTAACCTCCTGTCTGGCCTGGAAGGTCCAGAAGGCAGGGCCACCCCCCCACCCTCCCTCCCATCTCTCACTTGAGACTCTGGTGCCTTTAGTTAGATGTTACTTTCCCGCCTTAGTCAGGCTCCTCATGGCCACCAAACTGACCCTTCTGATCCCTTCTATCTAGAAACCCAATATAGGACCCACTCCTCACCCACAGAAAACACTGAAAGCACCACCCCCAGCAAACACTGAATCTCCCTTCCCATCAGCCCAAGTGCTGCCTTTCTGGCCCCTCCTGTCCCCCTCTGGTGGCATGGAACCACTTGCCCACTTGAATATGCTGCATATTTTGAACCTCAGTCTGGCGCACAAGGCTCCAGCTCACTGCTCCTTTATCTGGCAAAATTCTAGATGTCCTTTGCTGTTCCCTCCTCTTCACAGAGCCCCGAGGGAGTCCATCGTTCCCTCCTCGGAGCTCCCACAGGGCTGTCCTAACCCTCCTCAAGCTGTGCCCTCAGTGTCGGGAACCACGTGGCGAGCACCCAGTGGAATTTAGTTCTGCAAGAAGGACCAGACCGTGCTCAGGCTCATGCTGGTAGAATCCAGTGCTTGGCCAGAATCACAAAATCAAAGTTCAGTTTATATTGGTCAGCCTGGACATGTTGGTCGGGACCGCAGAGGCACTCAGCCTGGAGAACTTGTCCCTCCTTGTTTCTGCTTTTCCTTGCAGGTCTCATCCACCTGAGAGGGCTCCCTGTGTGAGTGTGAATGGAGGTGTGAGAGAGAGTACGTGGGAATGTGTGCCTGGGGTGGGGGGCACACACACGCACAAGGAGAATCTGGAGCAGCTGGTCCAAAAGGAACTCTCTCTTCCTGGGTGAGGCATCTACACAAGGGAGGAAGAGGGTCTGTCACTACCTGGGGTCAGAGGGCAGTCAGCATCCAAGTTTCAACAACCATTTGCACAAAATGTAACGTTGCCTCTTCCAGGCGTCCAGGTTCCAAGTCCTCAGATGCCTCAAGAGCTGATCTGAAAGTGGCAAAAGAGCAGCATCTGACAGTCCTTCGTCAAGTGTCCACTGAGCAACCAGGAAATGTCAGCAATGGTGCCAAGGGCCGGGCCCTTCCTGGCTGTTTTCCCACCTGTGAAATAAAGGGGAATCCAAATGGCTAAGGGCCCACGCAGCCCCGACACTCTGACCTTTAGTTACTGCCCATTCAGGGTGTGGCTGCTTCGTTCCTTCACCTGGGCTGCAGGGGACAAGCTTTGTGGTCCATCAGGGAGAACTCAGCCTTTCTGAATGGTCTCCACACGCCTGCACTTAGAGGGGGCGGAGAGATGGGGAATGGAAGCGCTTCATTCCCGCTTGAGTGACACGGAAACTGAAATCCAAGGAGGTCAAGGTAGGACCAGTTCGTCCCTGGAGAGGTCCCACCAGGACCCCAGGACCCTCCCACCTGCCCTCTTTCTTTTGTTTTCCTGCATAAAACTACTCATTGTCTCTGAGAGTTGTGGGGAGGGCAGAAAGCAGCTGAGAACCCGTCACTTTCCTCACCCCTCCTTTAAAAGATAGGATTCCTCTGCTCAGAGAAAAGCATGTGCAAATGTGAGTTTTCTGTCTCTGCTTGGTGTGTATGTGGGTGAGCAGGTTCACACGAGGGGGAATGTGTGTATGAAGGCAATTAGATGTGAACTGTGTGAGTGAAATCAAGTGAAAATATATGGGTACATGTGTGTGCATGTGAGTACACCAGCAGGTATATGTGAGCATGTCATTGTGTGAGCAGCATCATGACTGTGCATTCAGATGTGCAAGTAGGGATATGTATACCCATGTAGGTGTTTTTGTATGTTGTGTTTGGGACTGAGGAAAATAAAAGGCCATAAGAGGCACATCTTTCTTAAGGTGAAAACCACATAGCCCGATCCCAGTGACAAATGTCGATGGCTTTTCCCAAGACCTCTGTCAAATAAAATCATCCTCACTGGCTGACTCCACACTTCCCACATGACCTCACAGATCAGACAAGTAGCATCAGCTAATGTCACACACAGGCTCCCCTTCCTAGATGCATTCACTGGATTCCAGGCAACGAGGAAATCATGATGCGGTTTCCTCAGAGTTCCATGAGAGGCAGATTTCCTTAGAGTCAGGCTGATCCAGAGGCAGCTTCCTCATCTGCAAACTGCATGGATGGTGCCCACCTGGTGGGGTTGCTGTGAGGGTGAAGTGGGGCAGCAGGTATGTGAGGCCCAAGCCAGCACCTGGCGCACAGTAGGTGCTCAGCCACGTCATCTGTGCTTCACTCTGACCACTGAGGGACCTGGGCTTTGGCTGCCAGGCATCATGAACGCTCACTTCATTGGTGCTGGACCAAACACGCTTTGGCAGGGCCACCCCGACCCAGCAGCCCCTCATGGTACGTGCCCATTCGCTGCACAGTGCCCCAGAGTACGACGGGAATGCTTCCTACACTGCCTCCTCTGCTAAGTCCCTCTGTGACAGCTTCTTGGCAGCAGCAGAGAGCCAAGGTTAACATATGCTGGGAATATGTGCAGCAGGCAGCCCACCTCAAGGTGGAAGCAAGAGGGAACCGCACCTCCTCAGGGCCTCCCCTGAGCCCGCAGCCCAGAAAGCTGGTTGCTCCAGTGTCCCACACAGCCTCAGCCCGGCGAATCTCAGCCTGGGATGAATCTACCTGGTCATCTCGTCTGTCTTTCCCAGAGTTCAGGACACCCTCCGCTGCATCTCTGCCCAGTTACCACCCAGCCTCAGCTTATACATACAACCACCCGCAGGACACTCCCACCACCCCAAGGGGAAGCCAAATACCCTTCTAGCACTTTCTCTGGGCCAGGCTCTGAACAGGATACTAGGATGAGGTTGTGAGAAAGTCACAGCCACGCCTTCAAAGGGCTTGCATTCAATAGGTGAATTTCTAACCAGCATCGTGCAGAGGGTAGGGACTGCCTGTACACTCTCCCTTCAGGAGTCCTGCCCCACCTTTCCAGCATGTTCTCCACCCCAGAAAAGGCAATGACCAGACATATGGCAGACCACAGTCTACAGCTTTGTGACCCCAATAAAGTCCTCTCCCTGCCACATCATAATTTTACCTTCTTTACACCAAATATCCAGGGCCTAGGGAAGCTGAGAATCACAGCCACACAGCCACAGTAGTGTTTGGCCCCAGAAGCCCCCATCTTCTAGGAAGCACACTGGTCTTCCTAGAAGGGCAGAGTTGTGGTGTTCCAGGTTCTGAGAACAGACATCATTTGCTCAACTTGTGGATGACGAACTCCAGGCTCTGAGAGGACCTGTGATTACTCCAGAGTCACACAGTTAGAGGAACCCCAGCTCTGGCTGTGCACCTCGGTCAGCATGCTACGGGGGTTCCAGGGTTTGGTCAGTGAGGCCAGTGGACAGTGGCCTAGGCAGGAGGCTAAGTTCATGGGTGGTTTCCACTGGCCATGATGCTGCTGAGAACGTCCTCTTAAGTCGTTCTATTTATGAGCTCCGTGTCTCAGTTACCATCCCATGATATCCATCATTTAGACTAAAAAGCTTCATTGACTGAATCTATGTCCACTAAGTGACATCTGTGCTCAGGGCTTCCAGGAAGAGTGAAGTGAAGATGGTTGTGGGGGTGGGGGGTGGGCAACGAAGATGTAGTATTAACGTTAAACAATGCTAGCTGCTGCATTAGGGAAAAAAATCTCAGAGACGTAATAGGATAAAGTTCTGCCTCTTGATCCTATTACATGTCTAATGCAGAGCAGTGGGAAGCTCTGATCCACACGGTCATGCAGGAAACGAGGCTGACAGAGGACCTGTCATCATGGAGCGGTGCCACCTGGATCACAGCATCTGTGGTTGCTGCAGGCGGGAAAGAAATGGGTAGAGGACTCCCACCAGCTCTTCATTGCCTCAGCCAGGTAGCGACACGTGTCACGTCTGCTCACAGTCTAGACTAGTCACCTGGCCCCACCTTCCAGCCAGGAAATGGGACGACCATGGGGTCTTTCATGAGATGTCTCTGGATATGGACTCTGGACTCATGGATGTGACTCTGGACTCTCAGAGACTCACTGTCTCTGACACAGACATTTTGGCCCCACTCCTCCAGGGACTTACAAATTGGCCAGGGAGAGAAGAAACTGGTCCATGGGTTTGGGTGACACTGGAGGCCAGAGAAGGGAGAAGTCCATGAAGAGGATAAAGATAATTAGGGAAGGCTTCCTATAAGAAGTTGACCTAGAAAGAGGTACTCATTCAACAGCAAGGTAGGAACAGGTAAGATCTGCTTGACAAGTCTCAGAAGAAAAAGGGTAGAAGCCGTGGAAGAAGAGAGTGTGGTCAGGTCTATGGGGATAAAAAATGAAGTCCTTGAAAGACAGTCTAGGGAACTAGGTTGGGAAGGGGTGGGCAATTAGTATAAAACTGACATTTAGGGGAAGCAGAGGCTCCCGAGGGAAGATTAGAAGCAAAGGACATTTAAAAGGCTCTTCTGGGAATCCTGGAGAGAGGAGATGAAGACAGAGAAGATGGCACTGGGCAGGGACCAGACAGGAGAGACATCTTAAATGGAGCCAGCGAGTCCCCAGGACAATCAACCAGCTGGTGACGGAAACAGCTCTGAGCCTGCAAAATCCTGACCTCCATCCCACACAAGAGCTTCCGGAAAACTGCAGCATTAACTCCACACGAATGTCTGTTCAACAACTGTGCTGAAAATGAGATGATTTGATTTGGGGGAGGTAAAGTACATTTTGAAGTTAAATTCTTGGCTCTACTTTTAAAACCTCTCAAGTGGGTTAGAATAGCTGGCTCATCTTTAATGGATGGAGCTGGGCACTCCCTTCCCCTATCAGCCACTTGAAAGGATGTGAGGACACACAAGGTCTCCCTGTGGATAGATTGCCCTGGGGCTCGGAGTCAGGGAGAGGACACGCCTGAGAACCTGGATTCTGGAAGGCAAGAGGGAGCAGGCCCATCCCCTCTGCAGAGGAATCTCTCACAGCTCAAGCCCATCTTCTGTTCAAGAGCCACTGACACAGTCCAGCACCTGGACTGTGCCCCGAGGTCACAGGTGGGAAAGAAGGGTGCGAGGGCGTGAAGTCCTGGCCAGCAAAGACCTCGCGTGGGGGTGGGGGTGGGGGGTGGGAGGTGGCCTGGAGGGCAGCTTGTCAGTTTTAGTGATCAATATCATCTGCTTGGCTCCTCAGGGTAAAATTCCAACAGACAAGTGGACTCATTGGATTTACAAGGAGGCTCAACTTTCTAACAAACTGACCAACGAAATGGGCCACCTCAAAGAAAAGACTGCAGTCTCCAACACTGGGAAGCCCAAACACCAACTTCTCAGCTGTTATAAAAGGGGTCAAACAGGAGTGAGGCTAATGCCCCATCTATTCTGAAGTACTTAGGGCTTATTCACAATCCCAGTTGCCTGACAAGTCTGCTCACTGGCGTAGGTTGTGGCATGCCCTGTATCACCACAGTTGCTATGATTGCTAAGGCTGAAAAAAGGATCAAAGTTTGGAAGGATTTTTTTCAGTGAGTGGATTCAGGGTTACAGCACCATTCTAAACTACATGTTATCTTAACATGCTTTCTCACGTGGGATGAAAAGAAACAAAGCTGTGGGTAGTTAGCATGCCAGAGCACTGCTTTATCAGCAGCTCAAGTGAACAACCAATTCCTGATATGAGCTGACTGGGAATCAACACAGAGCTTTATGGCCTCGAAAATAAGAAGGCAAGCACCACCTGTGTTCTCAGCAAAAGAAATGAACCTGAATTTGGAGGCGCTTTTAGATCAATCCTTTAGTGTAAGAGACACATCAAGGAGAGATGAACCACTTCAACACCACCACCAGAAAGAAAGCAAGCAAATCCTGAATGTGGGACATTCTAGTCTTCACTGAGCCAAAAGCAGGCAAAATAAGGGAGGGGAAGAAGAGGGCAGAGGAGCTGTTCTGTTTAGAGACAAGAAAACCAAATACAAAGAAACGATCGAGTTTGGACCAAAGTCAAACAAAGGGCCTGAAAACAAGGACTTTTTCTGAACTAGCAGAGATATTGGGGGGCATTAGAGTAGTAAACACAGTGCCCTCTGCATTGTGTTTTCCAGGCTGGCTGGTGGGGACAGAAACTATAGTCATTCCCATGTAAGCTCCATGCTCTATTCCTGAAAATCCTTTCAGTGGTTTTTTCCCCGGCCTCAGGCAGCCTCCTCATATGCATACGCTGATGAGAACCCCCGCCAGTACTGGAGGGGAACTCTGTGCAGCTTTCTGGGGTCCTCTCTGTCCCTCCCCACCCAGCACTCCATCAACTGCAGTTTCCCTGCACCCTCGGCTCCATCCCCTCCAATCAGGGAGTCCACCAGCTCCTTAGGCCTCCCTCCCTGTGCGGCAGGGCAGCCCAGGACTGCTCCAGGCAGGTAACCAGGGGCCACCATAGAGCTCACCTTACTTGTTTCCCTTCCTCGGGGATCACAGCACTTCACTTACTGATGCCCTGCTGCTGCTAAGTCGCTTCAGTCCTGTCTGACTCTGTGCTACCCCATAGATGGCAGCCCACCAGGCTCTCCCATCCCTGAGATTCTCCAAGCAAGAACACTGGAGTGGGTTGCCATTTCCTTCTCCAATGCATGAAACTGAAAAGTGAAAGTGAAGTCGCTCAGTTGTGTCCAACTCTTTGCGACCCCATGGACTGCAGCCCACCAGGCTCTTCCATCCATGGGATTTTCCATGCAAGGGTACTGGAGTGGGACGCCATTGCCTTCTCCTTACTGATGCCCAGTGTCTTGAAAATTGTGGTTTCGTATGTTCTACTTTTTGTTCAGACAGGAAGCTAGATCCAGTGCCTGTTATTCCAAGTGGGCCAGGAGCGAAGTCCTCCCAACAGCTTCTACAAGTGGACAGAGCAAGAAAGACCATGTACATTTCACAGTCCAGGACTCCAAGGCTCTGAAAAGCGGATCAGCCTGCCAGCCCTGACTTACTATGGACTTTAGTAAGGGCACTTTCTGCTGCAATAGGCTCCTCAGGTAGACTCTCCTGGTAAGCCTTATGCTCTGCTGGGGTCTGCACCCAAGATGGGGCCTGGCCTTCTGGGGAAAGGCACTCTTCACTGGTGTCCGGAGAGCTGGCGCTAGCCTTTGCTAGTTGTGAGTTTCCATCAGCAATTTTTTTTCCCCTGTTATCAACATGAAATAAAATAAACATTTGTGAGACTGGAGGTTTTTGGCTTTCATGGACTGTTTCCCATCTGTCTCTTTCTTTCCTTCCCTCTGCCCCACTCCTTACCTCTCATTCTCACCTCCTGCCTCCCCAGGCTCAACAGTGCCACTGCCATTCACCCCTAGTGCACGCAGGCGCATGCGCACGCGCACACACACACACGCCACACACACACACACACACACACACACAGAGGACTGTGTTCTTTGTTCCGGGAATCACTTGTAGTCTCTTTCTTTTCTTCTGATTGCTTTGCTTTCTTTCACCCTTTCTCCCTCATTGCAGCTCTTTCTGAGCATCTTTCTATACTCTGGCATGGAGCACCAGAATTCTCCTCCCAACCCTGCCCCTTGCTGGGTGACCTTGAGCAAATCACAAAAGCCTTTAAGCTTTTATTCTTTCTGAGCCATAAATCCCCACCAGGTACTGAGGGAGTGGGACCAGAGCCCCTTCTGCTGACCACCAGCCGCTGGGTTGCGTGAGGCACACCCAAGGTGGAGGTGCAAGGACCTGGGCAGGAGCCCAGGTTCTGCTGCTCCTTGCTGTGTGGCCCTGCATAAGTGCCCAGGCTCCCCGTTTCTAACCTGTAAAGTGGATGGAAGGATCCTGCATGGCCGGCAATGTGGGCCAGGTGTTAGGACTCTCTGCTCCCCTGGGGTGACTTTCACACTTGACACAAATGCCTCATGGGGTTCTGGCGGCACGGGGGCACATGTGGCGATGAGACCACCCCAATCAAGCACGCTCAGGGGGGGGGCACACTCTGGGGACAGAGACCCCAGCCTAAACCCTTGTACATCCTCACACATCACCCTGCTTAGCCCAGTTTGCCTGATGCGAGGAACAACGCTCATAGCTAAGAGTACACATGTTTAAATTATTTTATCTTTTGGGTCATCTTTACTTGAGAAAGTTAGAAAGATACAGTAGAATGTATTAAGAAAAATTAAGGAAAAATTTTAAAACAACTTATACTCCCTTCACTCAAAGATAACCAAAAACCTGATTTTTCTTTTATATATATATATATATATATATATAAAGTGTTGTCTTATATGCATTTTTATCATATATATATAAACACAAGTACACATATTTTGATATTATAGACAGGAAGCAAAATATATAGATGCATGCTATGGTAAGAATTTCATAAGTTATATTGGTCTCTTTGCAAAAATATCACTTTCATTATTTTCCTATATGTGAAGTTCATTTCTTTCCTGAGTGCCATTTTCCCTGATGGCAGAAGTCCCAAGTAAACTCAGTCACTTCAAGCTTTCTCCTCAGTAGACGGAGATTTCAACGCAGGCGGCTGAGAACTTTTCTCTCTCTCCCTCAGTGTTCCTGAAAGGCTGGTCTAAGATGCCCGTGAGGCTTGGACAGGAGCTATGAATAGGGGTCCAGAGAAGGCACCTGGTCAGCTGTCCTGCACTGGCACTCGGCTGTGGACACCCACGAGACCATCCACGTGTTCCCGCTGAGCCGGGCCGCTTGGTCCCTCAGCCCACTCAGGAGACCCCTTCATGGTGCTGCCGCCTCCTCGCGTCACCTCTCAAGAAACACACACCTTGCTCAAAGGAGCAGGGAAAGGGGCTGCTCCTTTGAGCAAGTCATTTGAGGGTTCCTCCTCAAGGAACGCCTCCTTATGTCACCTCTCAAGAAACACACACCTTGCTCAAAGGAGCAGCTCCCGTGGGCTGAAGGGCGGCTCCCACAGGTCACAGCAGCCTGTGGGAGAGGCCAAGGAGCCAAGGCGCCCAGAAAGAAGGACGTGAACTGCTTCCTGCTTTACAAGGCCAGATTGCCACGTGCCATTAACCTCATGCCTATCCGTGTACCCAGCTCACCCTGTCCCTGTCTGCTAATTACAACAACAAACACCAACCCAGTGCTCACTAGGGCAGGCACTGTACTAAGTAACTGTATGCATAATAACTCATTGCATCCCCACAAACACCCTGTCAGACAGATTATTGTTATCATCCCTGCTGTTATAGAAAAGGAAACGGAGCCCTCAGGAATTTAGGCATCTCATCCCAAACCACACGGCAGGAAAAATGCAGAACTAAGATTCCCCGCTAAAATAGCAGGACTCTGAGCTCTCACTCATGACCAACATGCCATGTGTCCGTGACTCTGTGCCTAAGCACAGACACACAGAGACATTTTAGGTCCTACTTTTTCCACTTTAAGATTATAGCACTGGAACAACTGTTCTCAAATTAGGCCATTGGGAAGGGTCAGAGTCCCAGAGATGCCTTCATCCTCCCCTTGTTTGGCTGGCCAGCATGGAGCATCCACCAGGGGCATGCCAGGCGCCATAGTACAGAGCAGAACCAGGTGTGGTCCCTGCCTGCCCAGGCAGATCCAGCCCCTGGGGAGGGAGACAAATGAGATTTCCCCGGTAAGACAGGGAGGGTGACCACCACACCTCCTCACAGAGCTGCTGTGCAGACAAGATTAGATAATTCGCCTAAGTGTGCAGCACGCTGCCTGCATATGCCACTGGATAAACCTCACCTATCAACAGGATTTTAAAGTGTCACCACCCCATGATACAGGGCAAAGGAGAAGGGCGTGCTTTCCTAAACGGGCCCAGCTGAGCGGTGAGCTAGGGAGGAATTCACTGGAACCAGCCACCAGAGAGCAGATGCTTCCTCCCGCCTGGAAGCTGCCCAGGGCTCGTCCCAGCCTCTATGATAGGACAAGAGGGAGGCAGTTTAGACAGTGCTCCAGCCACGGGTCTGCCGCACCACCAGGAATCCCCAGTCATTTGAGGGTTCCTCCTCAAGGCTTGTAGGCTCCTGGGTGTTCCCTCCCATCTCTGCATAGCATGAACAGGGAGAAAGTTAAATGGTCCGTGGGGCAGCTAGCTGGCCATTGGTGGAGAGGAGTTCCAGCCCTCCCATAAGACATGGAGCCGCTAGTCCTATGTGTGGGTCTGGAAGCAACCACCATGCCCTGTTTACAGCGGGAGTGAAGGAGACATAGGCCAGTTGCTGGGTGTCTTCCAGCCCCCCATGCAGTCCGCCTTCCTGCTGCTGCTGAGAAGGGCCCTACACAGAATGCCTGGAGGCCCGCCAGAGGCGGAGGCGGAGCCTGCTTGGCACCAGCTCCTGGGAAAAAAAGCTGCAGAGAGCAGCCAGTTCCCAGAAACTGGAGCCCGGGGTCTTCGGCAGCAAGGACCAGACTGCTCTCCCCGAGCTGCAGGCCTGGGAGGAGCACGTGGGCAGGGAGACAGGCGCTGTGAGCGGCACATCCAGATCTGAGAAAGGCCATCCCAAAGTCCCCAAGAACTAAGCACTTCTGCTTCCCGGCTCCCTGTCCAGCCCCCGAGTCCCAAGAGCTGGCAGCCACGCAGGGCTCTGGCCCTGGGGCGCCAGCCAAGGCTGACCCAGGCACAGGGATTTCACAGCAGGAAAGAAAAAGCTGCCCCTGTCCACTTGCAGAGCTGGTCCCACACCATGCCTTTGTCCTCAAGGAGAGCTGGTCACAGACTCCTGTCCCCAGCTGACCTCAAGCAAGTGGAGGCTCAAAGGGTGGAGGTGAACTGTCCAAGATCACAGCAACAGGCCAGGACTCCGCAGCCCGCCCTCCTGCCTCACTGCCTTCTTCTCTCTCAGTCTGTCCACACTAGTTCTCCAGGCCAGGTGGCAAGGCCACACTAAAAGCTTCATGCAATTAGCTCTAAGCAGCACAGGGCAGAATGAGCGCCTGAAAGGGACAGACAACCTGGCTTCCGATCCCGGTCCTACTGCCCAGCGGCTGCATGGCCCCAGGCAAGTTTATTTCTCTCTCTGATCTGCCTCCTCGTCCAATATAGATTGATACCTGGGATCAGTCACACAGACGAGGCCGTGGTGGACTGCAAAGGAGCTTAGGCATAGAACAGCCCTGGCCACAGTCACTCTTTCACACTTTGTGAGGCTAAACAGAGGCAGGATCTGGGTCCAGCCTAGGCCGGCTGGGGCCAAAGCCATGAGAACAAAGACAAGCTCTCTGTTTTCTCAGCAGGAGATCATGAGCCCAGCCACTCACCTTTCTGGGCATCAGTTTTGTAAGTGGATACAAAAACACTCAGAAGGTTGCTGTTATGATTAAAGAGCAAGTATAAAACACTCCTCAAGAAGGGTAATTATTAGCATAAATATTACCCTATTGGAGATAGCCACATAGCCCCACTTGACTTCTTCAGGCTGTGAAAATAACAAACATGTTTTGACACTGAGTTTAATATAGAAAAGGTTGTTCTAAGCCAAGGCCACCTTGTTCTGACCCCATGAGGCAGGGAGATGAACCCAACCACCTTCAGTTTTCTCTGTTTGCAAAACTGAAGACTGAGGCCCAAACTTTGAGGGATTACTAAGCAAGAGACTAGGAGTCCCATGTCTAAGCTGAGAGGAGTGAACCCAGGGATGCACCGACTTCAGACAGACAGGGAGGGAGACGCGTGCACTGGCTCCATGCACACGAGAAAGGGCACCCCGGGGTGCACTGGCTTCACACAGACTGGTTACAGAGCAGAGGAGCTTTTCAGAGCAGCTTCACAAAGAGCTAAGTTGGAGACCAAGAACCACCAAATCCCCCATGTGGCACAGGCAGGCCCAACTGAAGCCCCCTCCCCCACCGCCTGTGGCTCAAGCCCATCTGGCAACCCTTTAAATAGGGCAGGAGTGTTTACAGGCTGCAGGCCTTGGCCCAGAAGCCTGAAACTCCCCTGCTTCCTCAAGGCATCCGGTGGCCAGGTGGGGTGGGTCCAGGGCTGCAGGACACAGTGAGAAGACCCAGCTGGGCCTGAGACTTCCCTCTTCTCCGGAGGTGGAGGTCAGGCCTGTGATTGCCCCGGGGCGGCTCTGGTATTTTGATCTTAGGAGAGGTCCTGGGGGAAGGGTAGCCACGAGAACTGGGTAGGAATGCGGAGGCCCTAGGGTGCAGGTGGAGCTGTGCGTGTGGGCTCAGTCGCTGTACCCATGTCCGACTCTTGGCAACCCCATGGATTATAGCCTGCCAGGCTCTTCTGTCCATGGGATCCTCCAGGTAAGAATACTAGAGTGTGTTGCCATACCCTCTTCCAGGGGATTCTCCCTCACCCAGGATCGAACCCTCATCTCCTGTGTCTCTTGCACTGGCAAGAGGGCTCTCTACCCTTAGGGCCACCGGGGAGGCCTGGAGGTACAGCTAGGCTGTGCAATGGCCTGTGGGTATGCCAGTCACCACTGCTCTGCTAGGAGGTGAGAGGAGCCACAGGAAGGAGGGCCAACACCTGGGAGGCTTTGCAGGAAAAAGGGAGCTGTCAGGAGGAGCAGAAGAGCAGCTGGACCCAGTTCCAAAGGTCTGCATGGAAAGAAACATGGGTGCAGAAGTCTCCGCCCAAGTATGGGGGGCAGCTGTGCCAGCCGGGGATCCCCAGAGCCAGCCCTGCTGTGAGGTGCCCTAGGACTGGCACCCTTGCCTAGTTCTAGAGTCAGTCACCTGGAGTCCACCTTTGTGGGAGAGAAAGTCCTCTCTCGCTTACTTGCCACGGCCAACCCTCCATCAAACCCCACTAAGCTTGCCTACCCCCTGTGCTCTGGATCTGCCCACTTCTCTTGACCCCGCTTCCATCTCCCCTGACCACCCCACATCATCTCCTACCTGGACACTGCCCCAGCGTCCCTACTGGTCTCCCTGCATTTCCTCTCCACCCCCTGCAATCCATCCATTCCTCCCCTTTTCCACGTGACAGGGGCTGCCCACTGCATCTCCTCTGCTGACTTCTGGGTCCTCCAAGACTTAGCACATTGCCCAGCGCGGTAGGCGCTCAATAAACCTTTGTTAACTGAATGAAAGAAAGGAGGAAAAGGAGGGAAGGAAGAGCAGCAAGGCCTCTTGCCCAAGAGAAGTCAGACACCAAAGAGGGAATCCGGGAGGTTGGCATAAACGCCAGGTCAGCCAGAACATTTCACTCCCCTCATTTTAACCCAGGTGGCAAGCCTGCTGGGCACCAAGCTGGGCTTGTTCTTTCCTAGAGTCTGTGAACGAGCTTTATAAGGGGCCCCTGCGGCTTCCTGGTCCCTTCTCCTTCTGTGACAAGCCACTCTGCAGAGCCCACGCGGGCAGTCTTCACTCAGACACCTCCAGGGACAGCTCACAACCCATCAGCCCCACCTTTGTTGATTACTCTCTGCCTCCCAGGACTTGAACGATCCCAAAGAGGGTTATTCAGTGACACGCTCAAGCTGACCAGCACCCTCACGGTAGAAGTCAGCTGTCCAGGCCCCCAGGTTTCCTTGCTCCACGGACCTCGGCCACCACTCTCCCATAAATCAGCGCCCCTCCCCACCCACCCTGGCTGCCTGCTCTGGCCTCATGCCAGTTGGTTAATGTCGCTCCTTGAGTTTGGAGCCCAGAACTAAACATAGCTTTCCTAGGGGCCCTGGAGGGAAGCTGGCCAAATGTGGGGAAGCTGATGAGGAGAATGAACACCTCACATTTGTGCCAGCGGTGGACGCCATCACCTGGTGGTTTAGATGTTCTCAAGAGCTGCCACTGGGTGAGGGGAAGCTTGACCTCAGGCAGGGGATGGGGCTGGTCTTGTGCTAGTGCTAAGGATGTATTTTGTCTGTTTCCCAATTCACCACTGGCTCCATCTGAAAAGAATGGAGAGGGAGCCAAGTTGCAATCCTCCTCCAGGGCCACCTCATCTCTTCCCCACCTGCACACAGCCCCATCACCCCACACTGCCTCCCACTGAAACAGTCTCCCAGGGGAGCTACGGGACCTCACTGCAATCAGGGTGAGCTTAATACCATCTTAATGCATCATCCTTCCAGACGAATGAGCATCAGCAGGATCCAGGATTTAAGCCAAAGCAGCAAAGCTATGATGAGGGGATTTCCAGCGCTGGCCAGCAGATCGGGGCTGAAGAGAGGACCTGGGAACCCTCCCAGGATGGTTGAGACTATTCCAACATCGTCAGCATGACAGACCCAGGACCGGGCTTGGTCAGGTTCACCGTTCGCTGGCTGTGTGGATGGACCCATTGCTGAACATTTCTGGCCTGGTTTCCTCATCTGTACACTAAGAGTAATGCTCCCACTGTTACCAAATGGATGAAGGGCAAGGACATCATGAGGTCAACCGCCTAGCTCAGAGTGGATGCTCTGTCACCATTTTCCTTCCCCCTGCCACATGCCAAGCACCTAGGCCATTTTCCTGGAGGAGTGGACGGAAAAGGGCTGGGGCAGAAAGCATTCTATTCTGGTTATTTCTTGCAGCCTAAGGTCATCGCTACCCTCCCTTTACTTTTGCCTCAGGACAGTCTGCAGAGGCTAAGGGGGCTCTGAGGATCCAATGGGTCCCACCTAGCCCTTCACATCCTGAGAACTCTAGGCCAGAGGCCCCCAGAGTTGTCCCCGGAGGCAGGCCTCAGCATCATGTCTTCATCCTCCTCCAGCTGGCACTGAGTCCAGCGTTCTGTTCATCTAACTGCCACCCCAAACCTTGGTGACCAAAAACAAGCCTGTGTATATCAGCACGTCCCATGTTCCTGTGGATGCACTGGGCTCAGCTGGGAAGTACCCACTCCAGGTCCCAGATGGGACTTCAGTCAGATGTCCTCCGGGGCTGAAGTCATCTGAAGGTCTGACTGCTTGGGCAGCCCAGAGGGCTCCCTCACGTGGCTGGGCTGTCATCCATGAGAGCACCCACACAGGGTCTCTCCACGTGGTCTGCCCATCTCACAGCCTGGCTGCTGGCTTCCTAGGGGCACACCACATCCGAGGAAGCCAGGCAGAAGCTGCAAGGCTTCTTACAGCCTCCTCTTGGAAGTCTAGGTACATCCCTTTCATTGCATTCTGTTGGTCAAGCACGCCCAAGCGCAGCCCAGATCCAAAGCAAGCAGGATAGGAGTCCACCTCCAGATGGGAAATGGGTAAGTTAACAGAAGAGCATGCCGCATGGAGATACTATGGCAGGCATCTGTGAAAAAGACAGCATTTTGCCCCCATCAATCTATTCTTCCCGGGCAAAGGAACTTGTGCTAAAGGGATAGGGGGAATGAGCCCTGCCCAGGGGTCAGGCAGATCTGGGCCTTACTGGCAGCCCATCCAGGGGCCAGCCAGTAGTCACCAACAGTGCCAAGGCAGCAGCTCTCTCCCAACTAGCTCTGAGTATTTCCCCATTCGCATCAGGGGTAGCTGTAAAGATGACATGAGGTCACCTGCTTCTTCATTCTAGTCTAACGGCTGTTCATAAGCACCTGGTTTATTCATTCACTCAACAACCATGTGCTAAGACCACCCAGAGAGGAAGTCAGTATGGCCAGGGTTTGATGGAAGACATGTGCTTGCTCAGATGATTACAAAACACCACCCAACGCAGCAGACCCAGGGAGGCGGTCGATGGGGCGCAGGCGAGAGGGAGGCTGGCTTCGGTTAGGGAAGGAAAAATGGGGGAAGGCTTCCACCAGCAAACACATGGGGGAAATGATGGAAGGCTTCTACCTTCAAACACAAACCTCAACTTGAATCTCTTCTTGAAGGACCCATGCAGGTCTCCCAGGAGGTAAAGAGGGAAGAGGAAAGGTCCCCAGGTGAAGCAGGGTATGAGAAAGTATGGCAGGTTTAGCAAATGGCAGACCACCTGGATGGCTGTAAGGCAGAGAGGGATGAGTGAGCGTGGGGATTCGGTGAGGAAATGTAATGGGGAGGAGGATAGAAAAGTAGGGATCTGAAGGTCAGGCAAAAGTTGGGACTTCAAACAAAGGAGAAGTCCGTGAACGATTTTATCATGATCAAACCTGTCCCCTAGATGGTTCAAAAGGGTCTGTTGCATAGAATGGCTTAGAAGAGAGCAACGTAAAAGTAGCATGGCAATGTTATTTATTATTCGATCACTGTATCTAATTATCAGGTTCCAGGCCCTGCTCCAAACTTTTATAATCACTGGTCTAATAAACTTTATGACAATTGTATAATCTAGGTAATGTGATTATCCCCATCTTACAGATGAGAACACTGAGGCACAGAGAGGGAAAGTTATTTGTCCAAAGTTACCAGGCAGAGACGAGTCAGAGCTGAGCGCCAACCCGGGTATCTGGCTCTGTAGCCTGCTTGTTTTGCCATGGGCTTGCTCTGCTTTGCCATAATCCAGCCGAGAGACACGCCAGTGCCTCAGCAAAAGGAACGGGAGGGCAGGGCAGGTGTTTCCTGTCCACCACTCAGTACCCAAGGGCTGACCCAGAGCCTGGCAGGAAATAGGTGCTCAGCGACCACATGTGGGCAGAGCACGAGCGAAAGGAAGGAGCCCCACAGCCCATGCTGAATCTCCACATCGCAAAGGGTGATCTCCTTTCACGGGGCATCACGACGATCATATCCCCCACCAGCCCAGCCCACCAGGCACCGGAGATGCTGATCGAGAAATAAGGTGCTGAGCTGGCCTGCAGACTGACAGGCAAGACCCCTCAGAGACCTGGGCAGACAGATGCAGACTCATTTTGCACTGTCTGCCGCAGTGTCCAGGGACTCCAGGGACCCCAGAACCAAGTGGCACCTCCTCCACAGGAGCCCCGGCCCCCTCCTCCATCGCTGCATCCACCTCTGTCCCCTCCCATCCCCTGCAGAGAGTGCTAACAAAAGCACTGAAATGAAGCCCGTTTAGGGCTTAGAAAGAGGCCCCTGCTGGAAGGCTGTCTGCAGTCCAGCTGAGCAGGCATCACTCTGCAGCATGCGCTAAGGGTCTGCTGGGAATTTCCTGAGGGGCTGGTGCTGAGAGAAGCAAAACGGATGCTCAGGAGGGACAAGATGCACTTCATAAACAGCGCCATCCAGGTACAGAGACAGGCTCTCCCTGGAGCCAGGAATTGGAGGCACCTGACTTGTCTCATGAAATCCTCAGTAACTGTGCCATCCATCAGGGCTCCAGCAAGAGCCCAGCTCTCTGGCTCCAGCTCTCCTGTCTTCCTTCTTGCAAGACAGGCCAGTGGGGAAAGACCCAAAAGGGAAGGGGTAGAGACACAGGGCTTGGGGAGCAGTGAGTGACTGGGCAGGTCAGAGCATCCTTTCATTCTGAGGGCAACAGAATGGAGGAGTGATGGAAGGAGGGAGAGGGAGGACTTTTCATTCTTGACCAGTTACCTGAACCAGGGATCAGAACCCCACAAAGCACAGCCCGGCAGAGGGTCTATTAAGAAGCCAGTGGTTTATTCCATCAGTCCTGGGGAAATTTACTGCATGCACCATTCACATATTTTTCCTTGAAGCAAGCTCTGTATCTACAACAAAGGAGGTCTAAGAGAGAAGACAGATCTCAGTTTTTATAGCTGAGCTCATGACGCAGACTGTAAATATTCAAAAATGCAAGAAACAAGTTCCAAAATCTCCTGAAAAGATGCATGTCACCAAATACAACCCTTTAAAAAAATACAGTTGGATAAGATGCCACGCAGCATATCCATCAGACCCATGGATGCCCCCATCATATAGGTCTCACCCTGGGACACCATTTGGCTCCTGGGACATTGATGGGCCAGCAGGAAGCAGTGTGGTCACTAGTAGCAGCAGCGGAAGCTCCTGAGCATGAATTTCTTGAGTTTTGCTGTGGCCAGGACACAGCACCTGCTGCTGTGAGACACGGCCCAGTGTCTTCATCTCACACACTCGTCTCCACTCCTCTGGGTCCCAGAGACTCCTCAAGACACTAACATTCAATGATTCTTATCTTTCACCCCTGGTCAACCCTAAATCCCCTGAGAGATGTCCAGAAAGAGAATCCACCAGCTGGACCTCAGGGCATCAGTTCAACCCAGAGATCAAGATGGGGTACTTTGACCCTCACCAAGAAAGGGGTTCAAGTGCTGGAGGCTGGTCCAGGAGTCAGCCAGGGATGAGACCCATCTCATCCAGCTGGCCATTCAGGCTTAGACATCGCCTGACCACCACCCATCCCCCACCTCACAAAATCCTGAAGGAACCAAGTGAGTATGGCCTTGGTTTTCTAATCTGTAAAACAGAGTTTAATTTCTTTGTTTTATCATAAAACAGGGTCACTGTGTATATCAACCCCTACTGGTTACATGTTCCTATCCTTCCTGTCCTTTCCATGTTACTTTGGCAGACTGTGGACCACAGCAGGTCACTGGATTCTCCCAACTCAGGAGGAGGCCAAGCAAGGATGATCAGCCCCATTGCTGAGTCAGAACCCCTACAACTGCTCCAAAAACTCAAGAGAACCAACCTTCTCAGAAAGAGGAGAGGTCTGGCCTCAGGAACAGTGGGATCCAGGCATGCAAACCCCAGGATACTTCTCTCTCTCCCCATCTTCCATCTGTGCTTCTCTGAGCGTTCACTTTATTCTCCCATTTTCAGGTTTTCAGGAGGATGAAATACTGGTCACAGGGATCTCTGGCTTTTATCTAAGTAAACTGGTACCAAAAATGATCAAACACTTCTCTGGGCCATCTCAAATAGCAGAAATCCTGGAGAAGGGCTCTGACTGGTCTGGCTTGGAGCATGCAGCCACCACAGAGCCTAGGAGGGGTAGACAGGCAGTGACCAGGAGAAGGCAGGTTTAGGGGGTAAGAGTAAAGGCAGCAGCCATCATACCCCACTCGGCAAAGGAGGCTAAACAGGGTAAGGAAGGAGGAAATATTCTGAAAATTGGGAAGGACGGCTCAGATGCCATACTTGGCCTGGAGGAAGCCACTGTCTTTGGGGTGCTGGGCCAGTCCATTATAGGGTGCAATTCGCCTCCTCACTCAAATGCCCCCAATATCCTATGACCAAACTGAGAATAACTTATTTTCCCAATTTCAGCATCCACAAGGTTGCCCAGGTTCTGAATAGAGCCGCCCAGGAGAGAGGCTGTCTTCAGCCGTGCAAAGGAGCAGAAGAAAGGTTTCTGGCAGACAAGGATCTCTGAGGATCACACAGGCAGTGGAAAGGCAGGCGCAGAGGCAGGACACGACAAGCACGCTCAGGTGGCTCCCAGGGCCGTTCAGCATCCTCTGTTGCTGGACCCCGGCAGGCAGAGCTGGATCCCAGCCCCTCCGCGGGTGTGCACCTCGGTGCTGATGGTCCTCATCAGATACCAACGTGACGCCACTCGTCTACTCAGATCTTGTTTCTCCTGCCACCTACTGACATTCAGACAAACTCCTCTCTGCTTCAAGTTCTTTCTCCTGGTCCTCATTGGCCCCAACTCATCAGAGGCAGTGGGGTATGGTGGGAAGACTACGGGTGTAGGAGCCAGGAGCCTTGTTTCCATTCTGCCTCCCATTTACTGTGTAACCTAAGGCAGGAGTCACACGCTTCTGGGCCCTGCCTACCTCCTCCGCACACCGACGGAGGTCGACCACTCAGGGCCAGAGGCCCTTCTAGCTCTTTGTGGAAGAATGTGGCATAGCTGGGTGTGGCACTGCCATTTTTAACCCCTCTGCATCTCACTTCATCCCTACATGTCAACTCAGACACACTTGCTGAGGCTGCTGCTGCTGCTGCTGCTACTGCTGCTAAGTTGCTTCAGTCGTGTCCGACTCTGTGCGACCCCATAGACGGCAGCCCACCAGGCTCCCCCGTCCCTGGGATTCCCCAGGCAGGAACACTGGAGTGGGTTGCCATTTCCTTCTCCAATGCATGAAAGTGAAAAGTGAGAGTGAAGTCGCTCAGTCGAGTCTGATTCTTAGCCACCCCCATGGACTGGAGCCTACCAGGCTCCTCCGTCCATGGAATTTTCCAGGCAAGAGTACTGGAATGGGTTGCCACTGCCAGCCAATTAACCCCTTATAAGCTGGGCCACTGACAGGACAGCAACAGGCAATGAAATAAACAAGGCAGGGTGGAGAGGGAAAGACATAGCAACACTCTAGTTCATACCAAACTTTTGAACAGGAAGCATCTCAGTTCAGTGTAGCTGTACACCAGGCTGGTTACCAGAAAGGGGGTACCTCTCATCCATCTAGGGTCCTCTCTTAGGGATTCGTGTACACACTTGGAGCTGTTTTTGCTCCAAGATATCCATTGAACAAGGACAACATTGAGCCTCAAGGAAAGTGACATGCCCCAAATCACACAGCACATCAATGCTCAATCCAGGGTTTCAAGTCTTGATTTCCATTCTAGGTTAAAACCAAGGCTGCATTTTAGATGGACTGTGATACAACCAGAAGGAAAGTTATGACCAACTTAGACAGCATATTAAAAAGCAGAGACATTACTTTTCCATCAAAGGTCCATCTAGTCAAGGCTATGGTTTTTCCACTAGTCATGTATGGATGTGAGAGTGGGAGTATAAAGAAAGCTGAGTACCGAAGAATTGATGCTTTTGAACTGTGGTGTTGGAGTAGACTCTTGAGAGTCGCTTGGACTGCAAGGAGATCCAGCCAGTCCATCCTAAAGGAGATCAGTCCTGAGTGTTCATTGGAAGGACTGATGTTAAAGCTGAAATTCCAATACTTTTGGCCACCTGATGCGAATAACTGACTCATTTGAAAAGACCCTGATGCTGGAAAAGATTAAAGGCAGGAGGAGAAGGAGATGACAGAAGATGAGATGGTTGGATGGCATCACAGACTCAATGGACATGAGTTTGGATAAACTCCGGGAGTTGGTGATGGACAGGGAGGCCTGGCGTGCTGCAGTCCATGGGGTCACAAAGAGTTGGACATGACTGAGCGACGAAACTGAACTGAAGCCAGCCCATCCCTGGAGTCATCTCCCTCTCCTCTCTGTTTTGCTCCACAACATGCCCATTTGCTCTGCAGAGTCACCCCAGACACTGATGCCTTTTTTCTTGCTGTTGCTCCCACCTGGCTTGCTTTCCTCTGAAGCCTCTGTTTATGCAGATTTTTGCTGCAGGATTCTACTCCTGGACTTTCAAGACATCTTTCCTGACTCTCCTAGCTCTCAATAACCTTTTTATTGACTTGCATCATGCTCAGAATAAAACCCCATGGCCACTGAATCCCATGGTTGTCCTCTTCCCAACTCTGCAGCTTCCCCAATCCTCTCTGCATCCTTCTCCTGCTCCAGACACACTGGGCTCCCTGCAGTTCCCCAGACCATGGAGGCACTTCCCACCCAGGGCCTTACAGCCTTTATCCACTGCTTTACCTCATACTCCTAGCACAATGTCTGGCCCATGGGGCTCTCAACTAATAAATCAATGAACGAATAAATGAAGTGTTGAAATAAAATTACAATTCAGAATTAGAATGAGCTAGGATGCCCCAGGTAAATCTTGTTCCTTGTCCACATAAATAAGGGGAATCATTCAAAACCAGTGTGTCAGCACCATGCCAATGACCCAATCACATGTAACCCCACAAAAGAAATAGCATATAATGAACAATCTTTAAAAGAAAACAATTCCTAAGTGTCAAAATGAGTACTTAGGAATACATTTAACAAAAGAACTACAAAACTTATACTCTCAAAACTACACAACATTGTTGGAGGAAGTTGAAGCTCTTAAAAAAAAATGGAAAGGCATCACATGTTCAAAGATCAGAACACTTAATCCCGTTAACAGGGAAACATTCCTCAAATTGATCCATAGATTCAAAGAGCTACCTATCAAAATCCAAACTGGTTTCCTTGCAGAAATGGATAAGTGAAAGTCACTCAGTTGTGTCCAAGTCTTTGCGACTGCATGAACTATACAATCCATGGAATTCTCCAGGCCAGAATACTGGAGTGGGTAGCCATTCCCTTCTCCAGGGGATCTTCCCAATCCAGGATCGAACCCAGGTCTCCTGCATTGCAGGTGGATTCTTTACCAGCTGAGCCAAAGGGAAGACCAAGAATATTGGAGTGGGTAGCCGTTCCCTTCTCCAGAGGATCTCCCCAACACAGGGATGAGGGTAAGCTGATCCTCAAATTCATATGGAAATTCAAGGGACCCAGCATAGTCAAAACAATCTTGAAAAAGAAGAAAGTTGAGGAATCATTCTTCCCCAATTTCAAAACTTACTTCAAAATTACAACAATCAAGACAATGCGGTACTGGTATAGGATAATTACAAAAATTAATTGATTAAAAGTGAGAATCTAGAAATAAACTCTCATATTTATAGTTAACTTATTCTAAAAAGCATGCCAAAATAACTCACAGGCAAAAGAACAGTCTTTTCAACCACATGGTGAGAGGACAACATACAGAAGAATAAAATCGGATCCCCACCTCACACCATGAACAAAAATTAACTAAAGTGAACTAAAAACCTACATGAAAGAGCTAATACTAGAAAAACTCTTAGAAGAAAACATAGGGATACATTTTTGTGGTCTTGGATTGGACAATGGTTTCTTCAATGTGACCCCCAAACGCACAAGCAACAATAGAGAAAAATAAAAATCAGACTTCAACAAAATAGAAAACTTTTCTGCTTTAAATGATGACACCATTAAGAAAAGGAAATGACAACCCATGCAATAGGAGAAGATATTTGCAAATCACATATCTGATAATGTCTGACTTGGATGCAGAAAACATAAAGAACTCTTATCACTCAATAAAAAAAATGAAAAATAATTTTAAATGGGCAAAGGGTCTGAAAAGACATTCCTCCAAAGACAACACAAAATGGCCAACAAACGTATGAAGAGATAGTCAATAACATTAGCCATTAGAGAAATGCAGATCAAAACCACAGTGAGACAGATCTTCATACCCACTAGGCTGGCTAGATTCAAAAAGTCAGAAAATAACAAGCGTTGGTAAATATGCAGAAAATTACATTACATTACCATATGTAAAATAGATAGCCAATGGGAATTTGCTGTTTGGCTCAGGAAACTCAAACAGGGGCTCTGTTTCAATCTTGAGGGGTGGGGTGGGGCGGGAGATGGGAGGGAGATTTCAAAGGAAGGGGATATATGTATACCTATGGCTGATTCATGTTGAGGTTTGACAGAAAACAACAAAATTCTGTAAAGCAATTATCCTTCAATAAAAAAGTAAATTAAAGAAAAAGAAAATTAGAACCCTAATACACTATAGGGAGGAAAGGAAAATGTGACATTTTCCAAATAGCCTCTTAGGAAAAGAGTCTGACAGTTTCTCAAACAATTAAACAGAGTTATCATATGACCCAACAATTCCACTCCTAGGTATATACACAAGAGAAATAAAAATATATGTACAAAAACATGTATACCAATGTTCACAGAAAGGTGATACAACCCAAAGTCCCATCTATGAAAAATGGATAAACAAAAACTGTGACGCTTACCCCCAATGGAATATTATTTAGTCATCAAAAAAGAAAATAGTGATATATGCTGTCACATGGATGAACCTTGAAAACACTAAGCTAAGTGGTAAGTCAGTTACAAAAGATCCCATGTTATATGATTCATTCATATGAAATGTCCAGAACAGGGAACATATGGACACAGAATGTAGGCTAGTGGTTGTTTAGGGCCGGGGGAAGTAGGGGAGATTGGAGAGTGATAGCTGGAGGGTACAGGAGTTCATTTGGGGTGATGAATATGTCCCAAAATTTATTCTAGTGATGGTTGAACAACTCTGAAATTCATACTGAAAATCACTGAATATTTTAAATGAGTGACTGTATGGTATATGAACTATATTTTAATAACATTACTATTAAAAATTAAAATAGAAAAGAATTACCATGCTGGTCAACATAGATAATCCACTTGACAGATGGCCCTCCCTGAACTGGGCGCTGGTCAGCCTCATAGGCCTGAGTCCTGTACCCGACCTGACCTACCTGATATATGAGGAGAGTCCCGAGTGGAGCACTTGGAACCAAGGTCACTGTACATTTTCTGAAAACTGTAAGGAAGGCCCTGTAGAGCAGGAAGCCTGGGCAGCAGCCAGGCCTGTCCAGGTCTAAGGACAGGAGTATCCCAGGGTATTCTGAGCATTTTCAATATATTATTATTTATTTCCTACAATAACCCCAGGATGGCATACCAGGGCTAACTCACCCTAACAGCCAACTGTTACATGTCCAAGGATTCTACAGGAAGAATATTAAGTATAGCTATTACTTTAAAAGTAAGTTACATAAATTCAAAACCCATCACTTCCCAATTATCTTACTAAATTTTATTGTTATCTATGCTCTTTGCAGTTATTCACATCTATTACATCTGTTGGTTGGAGATAGTATATGATGGTAGCTATCAAGTCTGCCTTCCTAATTCTGCTCTTAGTGATGTCACACAGAAATCATCGAAGGCTGCAAATCAGGACTTGATTAATTTTTTGTTCTTGTTGATTTCCTAGACTTAAGAAAGTGATAGAGAAAATATTAATCATGCAAATGAAACTTAGAGGTGTGCCTGAGTCTGCAGCTGTTGCAGCACCCAACAAAAAGAGAAAATACTTTTCTATATTCAGAAAGGGCCATCCAATTCAGCAAAGAGCTCCCTCAGGTCTCTGAGGAATCAGTGGAGCTTGTATATACCTTTCACTGTTTCACAACTATTTGTAAGTCCTCCTCAGACAATCATTTTGCCTTTTGCATTTCTTTTTATTGGGGATGGTCTTGATTCCTGCCTCCTGTACAATGTCACGAACCTCTGTCCATAGTTCTTCAGGCTATCAGATCTATCAATCAGATCTGTCACTCTATCAATCCCTTGAATCTATTTCTCACTTCCACTGTATAATCATAAGGGATTTTATTTAGGTCACACCTGAATGGTTTAGTGGTTTTCCCTACTTTCTCAATTTCAGTCTGAATTTGGCAATAAGGAGTTCATGATCTGAGCCACAGTCAGCTCCCAGTCTTGTTTTTGCTGACTGTATAGAGCTTCTCCATCTTTGGCTGCAAAGAATATAATCAGTCTGATTTTGGTGTTGAACATCTGCTGATGTCCATGTGTAGAGTCTCCTCTTGTGTTGTTGGAAAAGGGTGTTTGCTATGAGTGTTTGCTAAGGGGTGTTTGCTAAAAGGGTGTTTGCTAAGTGTGTTCTCTTGGCAAAACTCTATTAGCCTTTGCCCTGCTTCATTCTGTACTCCAAGGCCAAATTTGCCTATTACTCCAGGTATTTCTTGACTTCATAATTTTGCATTCCAGTACCCTATAATGAAAAGGACATCTTTTTCGGGTGTTAGTTCTAGGTTTCTTAGGTCTTCATAGAATCATTCCACTTCAGCTTCTTCAGAGTTATTGGTCAGGGCATAGACTTAGATTACTTTAATATTGAATGGTTTGCCTTGGAAACAAAGAGAGATCATTCTGTCATTTTTGAGATTGCATCCAAGTACTGCATTTCAGACTCTTTTGTTGACTATCATGGCTACTCCATTTCTCACAGTAGTAGATATAATGGTCATCTGAGTTAAATTCACCCATTTGAGTCCATTTTAGTTTGCTGATTCCTAAAATGTCGATGTTCACTCTTGCCATCTCCCGTGTGACCACTTCCAATTTGCCTTGATTCATGGACCTAACACAGAAGGCAATGGCACCCCCACTCCAGTATTCTTGCCTGGAAAATCCCATGGACAGAGGAGCCTGGTAGGCTCCAGTCCATGGGGTCGCTAAGAGTCGGACATGACTGAGCGACTTCACTTTCAGTTTTCACCTTCATGCGTTGGAGAAGGAAATGGCAACCCACTCCAGTGTTCTTGCCTGGAGAATCCCAGGGACAGCGGAGCTGGTGGGCTGCTATCTATGGGGTTGCACAGAGTCGGACATGACTGAAGTGACTTAGCAGCAGTAGCAGCAGCAGCATGGACCTAACATGCCAGGTTCCTAGGCAATATTGCTCTTTACAGATTTGACTTTACTTCCATCACCAGTCACATCCACAACTAGGTGTTGTTTTTGCTTTGGCTCCATCTCTTCATTCTTTCTGGCGTTATTTCTCCACTGATCTCCAGTAGCATATTGGACACCTACCAACCTGGGAGTTCATCTTTCAGTGTCCTATCTTTTGCCTTTTCATACTATTCATGGGGTTCTCAAGGCAAGAATACTGAAGTGGTTTGCCATTCCCTTCTCCAGTGGACCACATTTTATCAGAAATCTCCACCATAACCTGTCCATCTTGGGTGGCCCTACACAGCATGGCTCATAGTTTCACTGAGTTAGACAAGGCTGTGGTCCTTGTGATCAGTTGGTTAGTTTTCTGTAACTGTGGTTTTCAGTCTGTTTGCCTTTTATGGAGAAAGATAAGAGGCTTATGGAAGCTTCCTGATGGGAGAGACTGACTGAAGGGGAAATGGTCTTGTTCTGATGGGGTGGGGGGGAGGCATGCTCAGTAAATCTTTAATCCACTTTTCTGTTGATGGGTGGAGCTGTGTTCCCTCCCTGTTATTTACCTGGGACCAAACTATGGTGGAGGTGATGAAGATAATGGTGACCTCCTTCAAAAGGTCCCATGCATGCACTCCTGCACTCAGTGCCCCCAACCCTGCAGCAGGCCACCACTGACCCACAAATCTGCCAGAGACTCCTGGACACTCCTGGGCACGTCTGGGTCAGACTCTTGTGGGGTCACTGCTCCTTTCTCCTGGGTCCTGATGCACACAAGTTTCTGTTTGTGCCCTCTGAGAGTCTGTTTCCCCAGTCCTGTAAGTTCTGGAAGCTCTATAGTGGGGTTAATGGCAACCTACTCCAAGAGGGCTTATGCCATACCCAGGTCTGCTGTACCCAAAGCCCCTACCCCTGCAGCAGCCCACTGCTGAACTGTACCTCCACAGGAGACACTCAAACACAGTTCTCTCCCAGTCTCTGTGGGATCCCTGGGTCCTGGTGTGCATAAGGTTTGTTTGAGCCCTCTGAGCATCTCTGGAGGGTATGGAGTTTGATTCTAAATGTGATTTCACCCCTCCTACTGTCTTGCTGAGGCTTCTCCTTTCCCCTTAGATCACTTCAGGAAAACTAGAGATACCAAGGGAACATTTCATGCAAAGAAGGGCACAATAAAGGACAGAAATGGTATGGACCTAAGAGAAGCAGAAGATATTAAGAAGAGGTGGCAAGAATACACAGAAGAACTGTACAAAAAAAGATCTTCATGACCCATATAATCACGATGGTGTGATCACTCACCTAGAGCCAGACATCCTGGATTGCGAAGTCAAGAGAGCATCACTACAAACAAAGCTAGGGGAGGTGATGGCATTCCAGTTGAGCTGTTTCAAATCCTCAAAGATGATGTTGTGAAAGTGCTGCACTCAATATGCCAGCAAATTCAGAAAACCCAGCAGTGGCCACAGCCTGGAAAACGTTAGTTTCATTCCAATCCCAAAGAAAGGCAATGCCAAAGAACACTCAGACCACTGCACAACTGCATAATTGCACTCATCTCACATGCTAATAAAGTAATGCTCAAAATTCTCCAAGCCAGGCTTCAGCAGGACATGAACTGAGAACTTCCAGATGTTCAAGCTGGTTTTAGAAAAGGCAGAGGAACCAGAGATCAAATTGCCAACATCCGTTGTATCATCAATAAAGCAAGAGAGTTCCAGAAAAACATCTATTTCTGCTCTATTGACTACTCTAAATCCTTGACTGAGTGGATCACAACAAACTGGAAAATTCTGAAAGAGATGGGAATACCAGACCACCTCACCTGCCTCTTGAGAAACCTGTATGCAAGTCAGGAAGCAACAGTTAGAACTGGACATGGAACAACAGACTGGTTCCAAATCGGGAAAGGAGTACATCAAGGCTGTATATTGTCACTCTGCTTATTTAACTTATATGCAGAGTACATCATAAGAAATGCTGGGCTGGAAAAGCACAAGCTGGAATCAAGAAGCCGGGAGAAATATCAATAACCTCAGATATGCAGATGACACCACTCTTATGGCAGAAAGGAAAGAAGAACTAAAGAGACTCTTGATGAACGTGAAAGAGGAGAGTAAAAAAGTTGGCTTAAAGCTCAACATTCAGAAAACTAAGATCATGGCATCTGGTCCCATCATTTCATGGCAAATAGATGGGGAAATAATGGAAACAGTAAGAGACTTTATTTTGGGGGCTCCAAAATCACTGTGGATGGTGACTACAGCCATGAAATTAAAAGACACTTGTTGCTCCTTGGAAGAAAAGGTATGACCAACCTAGACAGCATATTAAAAAGCAGAGACATTACTTTGCCAACAAAGGTCCATCTAGTCAAAGCTATGGTTTTTCCAGTAGTCATGTATGGATGTGGAGTTGGACTATAAGGAAAGCTGATCACTGAAGAATTGGTGCTTTTGAACTGTGGTGTTGGAGGAAGACTTGAGAGTCCTTTGGACTGCAAGGAGATCCAACCAGTCCTCCCTAAAGGAAATCAGTCCTGAATATTCACTGGAAGGACTGATGCTGAAGCTGAAACTCCAATACTTTGGTCACCTGATGTGAAGAGCTGACTCATTTGAAAAGACCCTGATGCTGGGAAAGAGTGAGGGCGGGAGGAGAAGGGGACGCCAGAGGATGAGATGGTTGGATGGCATCACCGACTCAATGGACATGAGTTTGGGTAAACTCCAGGATTTGGTGATGGACAGGGAGGCCTGGCGTGCTGCAGTCCATGGGGTCACAAAGAGTCAGACACGAGTGAGCGACTGAACTTCCCTGTTTCACTTTCACTTTATTCATCGCTGTAAACAAAAGTGCCAACCAAGTTTGACTGGAACTATGTTTGGGGAGCCAGCTGTTAAATGTTTACAAACACACACTGCCTCTAACACAGGTGCTCTCTGTAAGCCCACCTTACAGAGGGGAAAGTGGTCGAGGTGCAGTGCAGAGCGGGGATTCCTACCAGGCACCCTACTCTTGGAGGCTGAGCTCTCAAGCACACAGCGGAGGAAGAGGAATCCCAGACAGTGGTAGGCAAGTCCCCAGGGAGAACTCACTTCTGATCATTGCTGTCTGATTCTCCTACAGCAGACGAGGAGCACAGGATGGACACAGGACTGAGCAGGACATGCCAAGGGCAGCAAGGGTGTCCTGAAAGGGACACAGGGAAAAGGGCAACTGAATCAGGTCAGGGCTGAGATAGCACCTGATGGGACAAAACTGTGGGTGCAGGGTCAGGAAAGCAGAGTGAGTCTGGGCTGCCTGAGACTCCCACAGCAGAGGCCAAGGGCCTCAGTGACTCTTCCAGGGCCTGTGGACATGGGCAGGAGGTGCCTGCCATGATGCCGATGCCAACCAGGCTCAGAAACTCTCCCATCTCCTGGGCCATTTCAGGCTCCTGTGATGTGCCCTCTGCAAGCAGCAGGCTACCCTCAAGCCCATGAGGAGATGAGGATAAAGAGAGCAGATTCAGGGCCATTTCAGGGGTAAGCTGAGCTGGCCCTGGCACCTCATCCTCACCAGTCAGCCTCACCTCTGAGGCCCATCTCCTACCGCTCAGCTCCCTCTCCAGCCTGTCCCATCGTGCATTCTATACTCCAGCCACGCAAAACTCCCACTGTCTCTGGATAAGCAGGGCCCTTTCCTGCCTCTGCACCCTTACACAGATGAATTCCTCTGGTGGGAAAGTCAGGGAGGGCTTCATGGAGGAGGCAGGTATCTAAGCTGGACACTAAAGGAGTGAGCTAAGGTTTGGGGGGAAAGGTTAAAAATAGCCCATGGCTCCCTCTTGCATGGCACACAGCACGTATAACATGAGCAGCCCCACCGTGATGCTGTGAAATTTTGTAACAGAGGTTCAGTCTCTCTGGAACACAGTCGGCACTCAGTAAGTGGGCAGGCCACACAGCCCAGGCGGTTGCCCAGCTGTGAGGCCCGCAGTCGTGCCTAGCTGGGAGCCACATGCATTTGCTGACGCAGAACAATGTTTGACCTACAAAAGCAGCAATTTCATGTGTTCCAACCTAATAGCCTCTTTGTGACTCTGTAAGTGGGGTTAATTGCAATACCACTCTCACAGGATTGATGGAGGGATGGAATGAGTTAGCACCTGTGCAGACACCTGGCTGGTGCCTGGACCAGGGCAAGTAGGTGCTCCCAGCAACCGCTCACACTCTGTGGCTCTCGCTCTGCGCCAGCCGGGGTCCTCACTGCACTGCCTCGTTAACACACCTGCTCCTCTAACACTCAGCCACAAGTCCTATTTTTAGCCCCATTCACAGATACGCAGTCATGGATAGGAATGGACAGCTAGAAATTCAGGAGAAGAACCGAGGGAGGCTCCTGTAGCCCAAAGCACTGGCACAGGTGGCCATCAGGGAGAAAGCCCAGCGCATCTCACCACCGATTGGAGAGTTCACAGAGAGGCTGCCCCCTCTGGGAGATCTTCTGTCCAGCACTTGGTAAGGACTTGGGGCCACCTAGTCCCACTGGCAAGACTGGGAGTCAGACAAATGAACTGAAAGCTGGCACCTATTAGACACACCTGGGTCTGTCTGTCATTGTGTCTGATCACCACAACCTGCTGAGGATGAATTCTTCTTCGCTTCCATCTTCCACATCTCACATGATTCTACTTTTGGCCAGCCCTAACTCAGAACCCCATAGATGAGGGGATTCTGGGAAATGCAGGTTCCCTTCCTGGCCAAGCTGGCAGAACCCAACCCCGCACAGACGGTGATTGCAGGAATAGCATCGTGGGAGTGACTGGGGGCGGGGGGTGGTGTGGGCTTGCCCCGCACTCTTCCCATTTCTCCTTCTCCTGTTAACAGAAGCCCACTCTCCTGGACAGAGCCCACTGCTCATGGGGCCAGGGAGGCCAGACTCTTCCATCTTCAAGCAGCCACCACTCAGCCCCCTCTCCAGCTGCCCCTGCCCACCTGGCTCCTGCCACTCCAGACACACGATGCCTGTTCTCAAGATTGCAACTGGGCATCCAGAAAGAACCCCCAACCCAGGATATTCCCCTCTTCCACCTCACTTCTGGGCTGCCTTCTTTGCTTACCCATCCCCGATTCCTCCTAGCCTCAATTCGGTCCTGGTATGCTGTCCTTTTCACAAAGCACAATGGCTCAAGGGAGGTAGAGCTCATTCTCCCCAGGCGTGGGTCCTAGTAGTCTAAGCCAGTCAGCACAGGGGATTGCCATGGTGCCTCGCTGGTCTAGGGCAGTGTCATCTCGGAAGCTGCCCCCAATTAAATTATAATCCATGCCTGGGAGAGTGATTTCACCCTCTCCCACTAGACCAGAACAAGAATACACACAGCCTCCAATGTTGCTCACAACCATCTCTGGATTATGAACTGAAACCAAGGCAGTGGATGACCGGAGTGGAGAGAGACAAATAACCTGAGTCCCTGGTGACACCACGGAGATGCTGAAACAACCAGCCCTGAAGCCTGAACTGCCTCTATTTAGCATAATAGATCTTTTTCTGTCGCTTGTAATTCTAAAAGCATCCTGACAGAGACACCGACTTCTGGACCGGATGCACTCCTATTCTGCCCTGCAAGCCCAGGACAAATGTACTCTTCCTTCTGGGAAATCTCTCCCGCCTCTGAGTAGAGTCCTTCCCTGGAGTGCCCACAGCGCCCTGATTCTCCGTCTATTTCAGCACTTTGATCCATCCTTCATTCCGGTTCCTGAGCTACCGGCTTCCCTATGAGCTGCTGAGCTGTTTAAAAGCGAATCATCTGACTAAGACTAGAGCAAGATAAGTGCATCCGTTTAATCTCATTGACTCCACATTCACTCAGCAAACATTTGCAGAGAGCCTGGAAGACAGTATCGGTTTTGCATGTATGTGCAGGGTTCAGAGATGGATGGAGTACATTCACTACTGGAGAGAGAAAGAGACAGACAAACTAAAAACAGGATTAAGATACCAACAGAGACTTCACTTGAACCATAAACTTGCTCAGCAGTGGGGAGAAGTGGCCCTTGGAACCTGGGGTCTTGCTCTTCCTCCTGTGTGTCTCCTCCTGAGTATGTGTCGTGTGTGTGTGTGTGTGTGCCTGTACAGAGGAGGGGTTTGGGAAAAGGGAACTGACAAAGCTTTGGGAAGTAACAAAGTGCTGAAGCCAAGAGTGCTAGGATCCTGTGAGAGGTGGCATCCTTCCTCATGTTTTGAGCCAAGGGCAAGCTTGGAGGACTTGAGTGTTCATGCATCCAGCCCACGTTACAGTGTCTCCTGTGTGCCAGGCACTGTACTTGGCACTTGGGATTATCCATGAACACCGAGTCAGTTGACCCCGCTCTGGTTCAGGGGGTGAGGAAGTCCCTTCCCTGAGATCTGGAGATATTCATCTTCTCCCTCCAAGGTAAAGGCAGAGATGTTAGGATCAGAATCAGCTTTTAGGGTCATGGGCCTAACCCCAGACATACAGCTAGGTGACATCTGGGGTCCCTTCACACCTCTGAGAGTCTATGATAAGTTCATGCTAACTGATCCTCTGTAGAGGGCTCATGCCTGAACCCCAAACCTCTGAACAGAGCCTCACCGCCCCCAGCCCCATGCCCTTTCAGCTGTGAGGAATGCCAGGCATGCAGGGTGAGCCCTATAAATATTTCATGCTGTATGATGGCAAATACTCCCTCTAAGCTGTCTGTCACTCAGGATTCATGCTGCAAGTGACAGAGATCAACCTGACAGCTGAGGCCAGAACTGGAAACGGGCTCTCAAAGAACTCAGAAGAAGGCCAGATGACTCAATTGAGGCCAGGCAGGACCCAGCTGGACCTCAGAACAACTGGAACCCAAGCTGGACCAGAACTTTCTCTCTCCATCTCTCACTTCGACCTCTCTCTCTGCACAAGGCTCCATTCTCTCTCCTAAACATGACTTGAAGCCCCAAGGCTGAGTGTTTCTGGCTGTTGCCATCCAAGCGCCTGCACTGGAGACTTCTCTCCAGTTCCATCCTAAAAATTTCAGGCAGGGACTCTGACAGGCCCGGCAAGGGTGCAGTGCCAACACCAGAGAAACTGAGTCCTCTGAAAACATAGCAGCATTTACAGGAGCCTAGCAGTGGGAGCAAAGAGAATAGAAACTTCCAGAAGATGGAGAATGTTCACAAGAGAAGGGTCCCTAATAAAGGGAGCAGGTGCTGATGGATGACTCAGTAGTCCAGAAGCTGAATCAGAGGAAAGATTTCTAGGGAGTCACTTGCAAAAGCCATTCCCTTCCCTTGCCATCTCCCAGTCTCCCAGTATCTGATAAGAGAATTAGCTGATTACAGGGGGGGAAAAAAGTGTGGCGAACCTAGAGTCAAAGAACTAAGTTTCAAACAAAACTCTGCCACTTACTAGCTAGGGCAGGTCACTTCTCTCCACCCTGATGTCCTCATCTGTTAGACAAGAACAGGTTCTCATGGGTCACATGCAAGAATGTCACCAGCAGCTGCCTCCCTCATTAACTGCAACAGAAGACCCGAAGTGGAGCATAAATCCTGGGTCAGCCACATGGAGTGCAAAGCTGCTAGAGCAGTTTAGATCCATGGAGCCACATGTGGGAGCCCCAACAAAGAAATCAAGAAAGCCTCTTCTCACCGCCTCTGGGACATCCACCCCTCTTCTCCCAAGCATCCTCCAGCCTCTAGAAGTCTCTGTTCTCCTTGCTCCCACCACTAGACTCCTGCAGGTGCTACAGGGTTTTTCAAGTAGGCCATTTCTCTGGCCTTGAATGACTACTTGGTAAGTGGGAGTGGGAAGGTAAGTGATCGGCTTCTCTACCCTCTGCGGCCAGGGTGTGCACTTGGAAAGGGTCCCCTTTCCTGCAGTAAACAGCTGGCACAGACAGCAACACTGTCTTCTTTGTCCTGCTCAACTTGGCTGACTAAATTTCCCCATGCCCCGTCACTCTCCTGCTCAGGGTTAACCATGGCTCCCACTGCCACCAGCTCTACCCAGATCCCCAGGCGCTGCAGGGTCAGGTACCAGACTCAGCACTCAGCCCCACCTCCTGACTCTCACGGATCACCCGCTGATGCTCCACTCGACACTGCTTCACCCTCTGCCCTCACCTGGCCCGTCCTGCCTAGCCCTCAGGAACCTGATGGGTCCTCCCCACCTGAGGAAGCTGCTCACCACATGTCCACCCAGACCTCTGATTCCTCGCCTTCTTTCTTCCTGGACCCTGTACATAAGGGAAGGCTAAACTGGGCCATGCTCTTGACAGGCCTTGACTTTGATTTCCTCCACATGGTGACCAGAATACTTGCTCTCCTGAAACTTAAAAATCCAGCCAGGAAAATAAACAAATGTCTACTAGATCCTTCTCTCCTACCTTCTCCTCCAGCAATGAGTACAAGCTGAAACTATAAGTTTTATTGGAATACAGCCAAGCCCATTCCCTTCCATGTTGTCTACAGCTGCTTTTGAGTTACAATAGCAGAGTTGAGCAGTTACAACAAAGACTACACAGTCTTCTGAGCCTAAAATAGTTATTTCTTCCTTTATAGAAAAAGTCTGATGACCCCTGACCTAGAACACCAGGAGATGTTATCCAAGTCAACATTATAACCCACAAATTAAAAGGGTTTGGGTCTCATCTTTTATTGTGAAGACTCTGGTTAATGCTACATTTTCTGTTTTATATGCCTATGTGTACACATTTCACATGAAAGTAATTTTCCAACTACCCCCAGGCATATAAACATGCCAAGAAGATGCCCCACATTTTAAAGATGCTCCAAACACGGGCCAAACCACAGCTTAGGAGGCACCACCCACAGCAACTAGCTCGGTTTGCTTGGTCAGTCCATCTTCAACTTCCAAAAAGTGTGTGATTTCGGGATGGGAGATAGAAGGTTGGAGTAAGGCTGGGCTCAGGGTGCTAGAGATGTGGACACACATCTGAAGCTTCACATTTCGGGTTCTTCTAGGGAAAAAAAGGAGATGGCAATGGCACCTCACTCCAGTACTCTTGCCTGGAAGATCCCATGGATGGAAGAGCCTGGTGGGCTACAGTCCATGGGGTCGCTAAGAGTCAGACACGACTGAGCAACTTCACTCTCTCTTTTCACCTTCATGCGTTGGAGAAGGAAATGGCAACCCCACTCCAGTGTTCTTGCCTGGAGAATCCCAGGGACGGCGGAGCCTGGTGGGCTGCCGTCTATGGGGTCGCAGAGTCAGACACGACTGAAGTGACTTAGCAGCAGCAGCAGGGAAAAAAAAACCGTAGGCGTGATGAGAAGATGTGAACCACAGGCTTAAGCGCTGCCTCAGGTACTGGCTTTCTACGTGCACATGCTCAAAGTCAGTTGGCCCCTCTAGGCCTACTCTGTAGCCTCTAAAGCCTTCTTAAACTCTGCTGGTTTTGACCTTCAAGGTGTGGGTTCCAGGCAGGGCATCTTCTGTGGAATTTCTTGGATCCATAGGATGTTGCCACTAATTAGTTCTTAACAAAAACCATTTGCAAACCATTTATCCATGGAAACACCCATTTACGGGGTTTCCACAAATTTTAAGGGACAACTGGGATGGGATGTAGAGCCCAGGAGAGTGGAATTTGAGGTCCACACCAACCTTTACTCTGAGATTTCCTATTTTCCGCTTTATAGTTGGAAAGAAAGGATCTGCTAATAAAATAAAGTTTGAAAACCACAAATCTAAGTGACTCACTCAAAGTCAAACATTTATGGTGATAGACAGATAATGTAAGTTAGCATATTAAGCAAATCCTGGGGCAATACAGAGGGGTAAGGCCTGTGGCAAATTGTCTAAGAAAAGTAGGTGTCCCTGAGAACTAGCCAGGATGACAAATTTATTGTGTCCAGGTTCTTCAATTTATCAGTAAATCTGAAACTGTATATGGGTATTTCATAATTATTAAGGGTCAAACCAGATTTCTACCTGTGAACCACATGAGGCCAATCAATGGACAGTAAGGCTGCAACTCTTGGCTTGGGCATTGTCTTTGAGAAAAGCCAGCCAGGAAGACTTGCTGTTTCCTTGAATTCATTCACAGGGCAGTATGGGGCAGCAGGAAGACCCATCAAAAGAAAGAAATTCCAGTCCTGGCACTGGCGCTTACTGGCTGTATGAATTTGGATAAGGTCCTGGAACTTTAGCAGGTGTCTGCACAAATGTGATGATGATAGCACTTCCCGGGCTAGTGGGAGGGAGGGAAGAACACAGAACTCTGCAGGTAAAGGCAACTCCTGGCACACATGGCACGGGGAGGGCGCCCAACAAAGGGTGTGCTCACTGTTTTCCTCTGCTGGGTGGAGCAGGAGTGCTTGGTACAAATGGATCAAGAGCATGGGTGGGGGTTCTCCAGATCAGCCCCTGGGTGCTGCCAGCCTAGGAAGCCCCCACCCCCTAGAAAGAGGGAAGAAAAATGGCCACCTCCCATCTCTGCTCTTCAGTAGACAGATGAGATGCAAGAGCCCACTGGAGAGGAGCCGGGTGCCTGGGCCTGCGGCTGTCTGGAGGATCATTAATAAGATAGATGTTCCCAATGGCTCCAAGAAGGATCATGGAGCTACTCATTATCAGGGCTTGAAATCGCTAATTATTCGTTTCTCTGCAGCTGTCACCAGCCGCGCCCACCCAAACCATGGTGCCCCAGTGAAGGTCCTTTCTCTCGTGGCCAACAGGGGGCTGTGAGCACGTACAGCAGCCTCGGGGCTGGGGGCAGAGTCTTCTTCCTGCATTAAATACTTATTAAAGTTGATTAGAACTCAATGCACCATAAAATCTCTTTCAAGTCAGTAAAATGCCTTTGGCTACAGATTTCCCCTCTCCCACTGCCCCACCCGCCCCAGCCCCGAATTCTATCCAAAAGGAACTCGCAAGCACTCAGAGAGAACTGGAAAAATTAGATGAGGGTTGAGGAGGGGGAGTGTGGCATTCCAGATGGGGGGGAAGGGAGGTGATTTAGAAGAGCTGTGGGGAAAGACAGCGATGCCTGGAATGAAGGGCATCCGTGACCAAAAGGGAAGTGTGGATTCAGGTGGCCTGGGAAGGCTGCCGGACACATGTATTTTTAGGAATGATACTACCTTCGACCTAAAAATAGGAGACCTGGCTTTCTTTAAAGTGATCGAGGCCCTATTTACATTTCAGAGCAAACAGCATATTGTTTTCATCAGGGGGAAATAAGCACTCATGTTTACCTTATGTTTCCTTCAAAATATTTGCATTTCAAAGCCTTCTGAGCTTTAAGTTTCAGAGCTGTTCAAAACATGGCACCTAGGCTTCTCCCAGATGGGCCATGTTTACAGCAGAACCCATCCCACCCAGCCAGAATGGAACCCCTGGAAAGGGCAGCTCCCCGGTAAGGCCCACAGCACTTCCCCAGGGGCACCGCAGCTTGACCAGGGGTGGCGGCCAGATGAGGGGTAGGCGGACCCGGCAGCCCTGGCACCAAGCTGCTGCGTGGGCTCCGCAGCTTCCCTTATGGGCTGTGGGGAGAGAGGAGCCTTAGGGGCCTCAGTAAGAGAAGGAGGAAGGGGGGATGCCTGGACCCTCGGGAGATGTCACAAGTGAGGCCGGACAAAACGAACAGAGTAAACATCACAGTGCCAAAGGGCTGGACCAAACCACCTAAACCACCTCTTGCCCCCAAACTTTCGTTCATTCACTTAACAAACAGTTAGTGAGGGCCCGCTATGTTCTGGACCTCAGACCAGGGACTAGAGGCAGTGATAAAGAAAGCAATCAGAGGTAACATTTATTAGAAGTTACCCTGTGTCAGTGGCTTTCCAGGTGGCGCTAGCGGTAAAGAAACTGCCTGCCAATGCAGGAGACGTAAATGCAGCTTCAATCCCTGGGTCGGGAAGATCCCCTGGAGAAGGGCCTGGCAACCTACTTCAGTGTTCTTGCCTGGAGAATCCCCATGGACAGAGGAGCCTGGCGGGCTACAGTCCATGGAGACACAAAGAGTCAGACACCACTGAAGTGACTTAGCACTGAAGAGACTTGACACCCTGTGTCAGGCACTGCTCTTGGCTGTACAATAAAATCAACTAGAGGGGGCTTCTCTGGTGGCTCAGAGGTAAAGAATCCACCTGCCAGTGCACGGGTTCAGTCCCTGTGCAGAAGAGTTTGGGAAGATTCCACATGCCTCAGAGCAACTAAGCCTGTGTGTCACCACTATTGGGCCTGTGCTCTTGAACCCGGGGGCCGAAACTACTGACGCTCCAGCACCCTGCAGCTCACGCTCTGAAACAGGACAAGCCACTGCAATGAGAAGCCCACGCGTGGCAACTAGAGAGTAACCCCTGCCTGTCGCAACCAGAGAAAAGCCCAAGCGGCAACAAAGACCCAGCACAGCCAGATATTAAATAAATAAATAATTTGTACAAATCAACTAGAGGGCTTTTAAAAATCCCAGTGCCCAAGCCACACCCCAGACCAGTTAGAGCTGAGTCTCTGCAGGTACCCAGGAATCATTATTTTTTTTAAACTGACTGCATGATTCCCGTGCACAGCCACGTTTGAGAACTAGCATTCTAAGCCTTCCACACACAGGAACTCATTCAGTCCACAAACAACCTTCGGAGGCAGGTAAGAATTCTTATCCCCTTTCTAACAATGGAGCGCAGAGATGCTAATGAAACCACAGCAGAAGAAAGACAAAACTTGAGCCCAGGGGTTGGGTTCCAGACACTGCCATCCTAACAGCTCTTGCTGCACTGTCTCCCGGAACCATTCACTGTCTTCACAAAGCTCCTGCTTCAGAGAGAAGCCGACAGATGATGGCGCCCAGTATCAGAAGAGCAGTACCTAGAGGGGCAATGCGGAAGACACCGTGGGTTGTCCAGCCACCAGCCATTTCCAACTCACCTTCACCTGCCTCTCACTACAGAGGCTGAAAATCCAGGCTCCTCATCCCTTACAGCTAGGGTCTACCCAATGAGAAACCAAGGGAAATCAGTTTGGCTGCTTCTGGGAAGGGTTTTTTCCAAGGTATCAGGAAGCTGTATGAGGAGCATCCCTATCGCCTATTAACCCATCTTCATCCTTCTGCCTGGAATATTGCTGCTGTGTGAGGACATGTTTGGAGCTGCTGAGCCCACCCTGTGATCAGGAGAATCCCAGAGACAGCGATCCAGGCTGCAGAAGCAGCCATCAACCATGGCGGAAGCTGTGGAACCTTCTCTTTTCAGATTGGTTAAAGGAGATAATTAAAACATCTTTCTTGCTTTCAGACATTCAGTTACTTGCACCTGCATCACTTAGAATGAGCTCTGACTGCAACAAAAATCCCCACAATAACTGTGACTTATGCAAGACAGAAGCTTACTTCTCTTTCATATAAAAAGAAATCTGAAGGTAGGCAGTCCAGAGTGACAGGGAAGCATGTAAGTCATTAAAGAGCCAAGCATCCTTTCTCTTGTTCCCCCTGACATTCTTAGCCTGTGACTACCACTCATGCGGATCAAAGATAACTGCCCAAGCTCTGGGCATCACATCTGCATTCCAGCTAGCAGTAAAATAGAGGAGAGGTGGAAGGAGGATGCACCTATCCTTTAAAAACACTTTCTAGAAGCTCTGCTGTTTATATCCTGTGGGCTGGAATTTAGCAACATGCTTGCATCTGAGGTTGAAGACCATGTTTATTCTGCTTGCTGCTGCTGCTGCTAAGTCACTTCAGTCGTGTCCGACTCTGTGCGACCCCATAGACAGCAGCCCACAAGGCTCCCGCCCGTCCCTGGGATTCTCCAGGCAAGAACACTGGAGTGGGTTGCCGTTTCCTTCTCCAATGCATGAAAGTGAAAAGTGAAAGTGAAGTCGCTCAGTCGTGTCCGACTCTAGCAACCCCATGTACTTCAGCCTACCAGGCTCCTCTGTCCATGGGATTTTCCAGGCAAGAGTACTGGGGTGGGGTGCCATTGCCTTCTCCGTTATTCTTCTTACTATCAGCTTGACCTAAATGAGAGATTCCACTGATGAAGAAGAAAAGAAGGATATCTGAGAACAATAAGCAGTCCCTTCCATCCATCTGATGCCAACTAATTAATCCAGGTGATTGGCTGACACAGATGAGAAGGAGCTCAGAGATCCTTCTCTGATGAAGAAGGAAGAGGACTTGGCCAAAGGAAGGGAGAAGAAGGTTCCAGAAAAGAGCAACAGCTGGGGCAAGGGCCAAGAAGCAAGAGGAACTTGGTACATTTGGAGAGCTTTGCAATCCCATCACTCGATGATAAAAGCAAGGTGGAGAGGCTGCCATGGGCCAAGCTGCCTAGGGAGGCTTTTCCTATGTGGAGGAACTTGGGTTTGACTCTAAGGATGATGGATACCCACTGGGAAGTATTTGGCAGGAAAGTGACATGACCAAGATTGCATTTTGGAAAACTCTTTCTAGTTCCAGGGAGGAGAATGCACTGGGTTGGAGGAGGGTAAATCTGGAGGCAGGAGACCCACTGAGAGGCTCCTGGAGGCCAAGAATCAGGTGATATTGGTGTGAAGCAGCCCAGGGGCAGGTCCCGTCTCAGGCTGGGAGGCAGCTGAGGGATGCTGAGAAGCAGTGGTACTCAGAGGGCTTGTCTGCAGCAAGACTCTCATCTTGCACTAGAACCTAAGTCAATGCACTGCTTCCCTCATTGAGAAAGTCTTACCACAAGTATTCTACACACATGTGCTTTCTGTTGTATTTGTTTTCCATACTGGTGCAAGCTCCTTCCTCTGTGAACCATCAACACTGTGCAGACCAGCACGGATCTCTGTAACCAGACCATACTTCAAATATCACTGGCTTAAAGACAAGAGGACCCTAAATTCCTCATGTAAGTTTGCTCTCCTCCACCAGGGAAAAGACTGGTTTTTCTGTGTCAGACGCAAACCCTGCTGCTGTTGCTGCTAAGTCGCTCCAGTCGTGTCCGACTCTGTGCAACCCCATAGACGGCAGCCTACCAGGCTCCCCGTCCCTGGGATTCTCCAGGCAAAAACACTGGACTGGGTTGCCATTTCCTTCTCCAGTGCGTGAAAGTGAAGTCGCTCAGTCGTGTCTCACTCTTAGTGACCCCATGGACTGCAGCCTACCAGGCTCCTCTGCCCATGGGATTTTCCAGGCAAGAGTACTGGAGTGGGGTGCTATTGCCTTCTCCAGACGCAAACCCTCCTAATTCTTAATTGCTCTGGTGTCCAATGCCAACCCACAGCAGGTCCTTGTGTAGAGGTTCATCCTCATGTCAGCACAGACTTACCGGCAATATCCAGGCCACCACTGTATTAGTCAAGGTGTCTGGGAGAGGGGCTCCGGAAGCCCTAAGAGGGACTCCAAGGAGCGGTGGTGTCTGGAAAGCCCACCAGGGTGTAAGGGACAGACTCTCAGAGCAGGATCTTCCAAGACAACCAAGCTTGACCTGCTCAGTGGGACAGATGGCAAATCTGACGCAAAGAGAGGCAAGTAGCCCAAGGTGACAAGTAGGACCCAAGGTGACTCCAAGGATGCCAGGGCTGAGGCCAGGTATGGTCTCTAGCGAACTGCCCATCTTCATGCACTGGCTCCCCACAATGCCCAGAGCAGTGCTACCCAGGAAGAAGCCGGCACAGCTCCGCTGAACACATGGGGTGCGTATCAGACTCAAAGGGGACACCAACCCCTCACTGAGGCCCTTTGGTAGCACTAACCAAGGAGGGCTGGAACATCCATGATCCTTACTTCTAACTCCACCCTGAGAAATCAGGTCAGTGACTGGGCAACAAGCCAAGGGATATCAGAGGACAGACCAGCCACCCTCCCAGCTGGTTGACTCCTCAGAGGCCAAGGTACCCACCCCTGACCTCCCTCCCAGCCCCTCTGCTGTAGAGAAAAGCCAGTTCTGTGCACTTCCACCCTAGCCAGCTGAGCCCTCCTCTCCACGCAGCTCCTGGTCTCCAGCTTCACATTTTATGTAAAGGAGATTGGGACTTGGGAGGGGTGGGTAGCCAGTGGCAGGCCAGAGAGGCAGGAGAGAGGCAATGAATGAAAGTCTTTGTTTAAGAAAGGCGTGAGCTGCACGTCTGCAAGCCCAGGAGAAGCATGTCATTTTGCTGGAAATGCGATTTTCCCTAACAAGTACAGAATTCTACATGACATGTTGAAAAGTGTATCTCTTTGAGAAGCTGCTCTGTATCTCAGAGGCATCGCCAGTACAGAGCCGTGTAATGTGGCAGTTGCCATGGCAACACCTCGTTTCCCATAGACAGGAAAATCAGAGTGGCTAAGTCGATTGAGAGGCCACAAATAATGCCTTGAGAACAGGCTGAGATGTAGTGAAGGCTTTCCCAGCGCTTGGGGTGCTATTTGGAGGTCTCAGGGCCACCTTATATATGCTTCATGGAGAATCCCCAGGACAATGTTGAGTGACTCCTCTTTGTCGGGGTCTTGAGATTATAGATGATTTGCCTAAGGCCACCAGGCAAGCCGATGACAGGGCCAGAATGACGAGGCCCCAGCCTCCTTGGGCAAGCAGTGCTCACAGCAAGGTGACACTGGCCCCCATCCTCCTTCCCACCAGTGTCCCCTTATTCCATGGTTCAGCAGAACTCTCCTCTATTGTCCTGAAGACAGGCGGTGCCCCTGGGCACCAGTTGAGCTCAATGAAAACACGCCCCCAGCATTTCACTCCTGCATGCCCCAGGACACAAGTGTTCCCAGTGTGAGCTCACCCAACGCAGGGGTTGGGCCACAATGCAGGTCATAGGTGCCCAAATACACCCTGGGGCGATCTTAAGCTCAGAGGCCGTGGCTCCATCACCCTGGGGCTGGGGCAGTGTCTGAGAAGGGGTGGATGTGCATGGGTGTGAAACCTTGAACTTACACACACACACACATGTGCTGCTGCCCGTGCCCACCACTGTCATGCCTATTCTGCAACAGGTCTCAGCGGAAAGCAGTGTAGCCCTTGCCCCTCCCTGAGTATGCTTCTCTGAGGCTCACAGAGGGTGAGGATGGAGGCGCAGAGGGAAGCAGCCCAATCTGGAGCCCATGGATGAAGCACCTTGACCCCTGCCGATTCCTGAGTCTCCAGGGTCTGACTCTGTGGCCCTCTCCACTCTCCAGCACTCAGGGCTCCCTCACTGTCTGTAGACTGTGTACACCACCCTCCTCCCGACCCAGCTGGCAGCTCACACGGTGGGGCAGGAACAGGAAAAGCTTCCTTCCTGTTCTTTCATCTGCAAATACAAGTTCGCATGGAGGATCAGGGAGTTGAAGGTGGGGAGAGGCACAAACCCCCCTCACCCTCCCAGAGGAAAAATTTTATAAAACTGTCAGAGATGTAATAGAACTGTCAGAAGCACGGGGAAATCAGCTACACAGATTACAAAAACATATGTCAGGGACCTATTGGTTTCATGACAGTGTGAAAATCACAATTTTTCTGTCAAGATAGAAAATAGAAACAGAGAAAAACCAAGAACACTTTAGCCTACACCAACTGACAGCAGCAAGTACGACCCATCCTTCGTGGGCAGAGACCCCCAGGCGCAGAAAGGAGTAACCCCAGCTCCCCCAAACGCCCCCTCCCCTGGGAAAAGCCACTCAGCCTTTTTCTGTTCCCTGTCCCCTGCTTCTGAGAAAGTAGAACCGGTTCCTCCTGCGGTCCTGACAGCCCTTCTCCGCGGCCCCACCTCCAGCTAGGGGCCTTCCTCCAATGACAGGTCTCCCAGATTCAGAGAATCCCAGTGTTGAGGTCACACCTGGCTGCCTGCGTGGTAAAGCACCCCATGAACTCGGGCCTCCTTGCTTTTCCCTTTGGGGGTCCAGAGAAAGCCAATGGACCTCCAAGAGCGAGGAGGACAGTGAGGCAGGGCCTAGAGGGAAACCACGGTGCAATGAAACGCCCTCAGGTCCCTCAGCCTCCTAGCTGTGTCCTCATGCGGAGTCTTTGGGGTCCTCTTTTCTCTAGCAACCTTCACATCCCAGGCCGGCGTCTACTGGGGTTGCGACCAGAATCTAGGTGGAAGCATCCTCCCCAGAGACGGCAGGAGGCGAGAGAGGTTGGCAGTCCATCAGCACGTGGACTCAGTAGACATAGCTCAGAGGAAACTCTGAGATACCCTTTGTGGTCAGAAACAGCAGGGTTCGAATCTCGGGCCCTGAGTCCAAGTGCCCTTGGCCAAAACGCTTGATGTCTCCCAGCCGGATCTCCTGGAACGTTCACGGAGCGGAGAGCACTTACCGCTTGATCCACGCAGAGCGTTTCGAGGAAACCAATGCGCGCTCGGGTTCCCAGCAAGGGCTTGGTCCCCACCTGACCCCTTCAACAGCAGTCGACGTGCTCCGTGTCCACATGCCAACTTGCAGCTGGAAAAGGGTTGTACAGCTAGAACTTCGCTGAGCACTTGTCCCTCTTCTGTAAAATGGAGAAGGCAGCTCCACGCTCACACTTTTCCCTGAAACTGAAAAGAAACCTCCATGTCGAACCATTTCCGGCTTACTTCCTGCTTGTATTCACCCGGACCTTGCGGAATGCAATGCGAACGGCAGTGGGCTGTGGGATTCAACAAGCTGGGGATTTATTAGGGAGACCCCCTCCTCGTGAGAAAAATGCAGAAGGAGCCAGGAAAGCTGAGCCAGACCTCAGATCACAGAGCAGGTCTGACTGTGCGCCAAGACTAGAAGGAGGGCACCACGCTGGCGGAGAAGGTTGCCTCCTGGGGCGTCCCTGCTCTACTCAGCCACAGACACAGCTGTGGAGGTCAGAAAGGGATGCTCTTTCTGCCATCCTTTCCTCATGCGCTGACCAATCTCAGCTTGCCAAGTGAGTCTCACAGCAGAGGTCCCTTCTTCCCGGCAGCCTCCTTGGATCTCTGCCCCTTCCCCTGGGCCAAAACTTCTGAATACTGCTGAATGGTGAGGCCACATAAGTGACTCGAGAGCTAGCAAGGGTATTTGAATTTGTAAGTGCTGATTCTGGAACTCCTACCTGTCCCAGTGTGAAGCCCCTTGCCCAGGGAGATAAGCAAATTCCTAGTACCAGGAAGAATGAAAGTGCCAACAGCCAGCATGGCAATAGACATCGTAGACATCCACCCTCCCTGTGCCTGAACCCAAATCCAGGATGCTGGGGTCCATGCACTAATGTGCCAGGTCATAGGCAGGCAAGGAGATCCAACCAGTCCATTCTGAAGGAGATCCAACCCTGGGATTTCTTTGGAAGGAATGATGCTAAAGCTGAAACTCCAGTACTTTGGCCACCTCATGAGAAGAGTTGACTCACTGGAAAAGACTCTGATGCTGGGAGGGATTGGGGGCAGGAGGAGAAGGGGATGACTGAGGATGAGATGGCTGGATGGCATCATGGACTCAATGGACGTGAGTCTGAGTGAACTCCGGGAGATGGTGATGAACAGGGAGGCCTGGCGTGCTGCGATTCATGCGGTCGCAAAGAGTCGGACACGACTGAGCGACTAAACTGAACTGAGGACCTTTCTTAATGCTGGCTCAGGAGACAGCATCCAGGAAGCTGGCTGCCCATCCATGAGCTGGGAGGCAGAGTAACCAGGCATCACACTAACAGGAACACCTGGCTTATCTGCTTGACAGTCCCTGCTGGTGCCAAGGGTGAGCAGGTTACCAGCTGGCTGAGAACACCTATCTCCTTACCCTCTTGATGGCCAGAGCATCCCTGGGGCATCCTTAGCCCCTACAACTGGCCTTTCCCAGCTGTCAACAGCCTTGCCTATTGACCCTAGTATGCTGTACAAAGTTTGTTCTTCTCTATGTGCACAATGACATTAACTACCAGAAGGTCAGGAGGCATCAATTCTAGTCGAACCCCAATATACAGAGGAGAAAACTAAGGCCCAAGAAGAGAAATAGCATTTCCTCGGAGAAATCAGAAATTAGGAAGTCTGGGTTCTTATCCCAGGGCCACCATGGGATCCACTCTCCCAGAACACCTCAACTCCGCTCCTGCCAATCCCAGCTTCTTGTCTGATCCGGATCCATCCAGCCTTCATTGGCAAAGCAGCTCCTCTTCTTTCACCAAAGCCTGGAGATCCCTGAGTCCCTCCTGACAGCCTTCCCAAAGCAGAATCTCACCTCTTGGCAACTGCCTCCACCTCCTCTGGTTTCCCTCTTGCTGGGAAGGCATCACACAGGGAGTAGGATTTCAGCTAATAAATATGTATGCAGGATTTTTATTACTTAATAGTTGTAAGGTTAATCGTCGTGGTGAACGCCTATATTTAATGTGTCAATGGAGCTGCAAAATGCCAAACTGAATAGCTTTAACACACATTAGTTCTACTTGTGAATCTACAAATAGGAACCTTGTCAGAAAAGTATTCAAACCAAGATCAGTATTGATTTTGGTCCTCGGGAAAGCCACTGGACTGTGACAGTTTAAAATGATAAATGTCTAGAGAATTATTTGCCCGTATTGATAAAAAGAAGCAGATATAAAGCTGACAGTCTCAGAGGCGTCACCACTGAGCAAGGGCAGCACGTGTAACATTGTCAGGGCTCTGAGCTAATCTCCCCTTTGATATGGAGAAGATCCTCTTCTGATCTGGCCCTGCCCTGAGACTGGGCTTGTCATTGCAGAGGAGGGGGCCTCTGAGTGTGTTCAGTCGGCTCCAGGCTCCCGCCCTGACCACCCCCACCACAGTTTTGAAAGGTAGCATTCTGCAGGGACCCAAGGACCTTTCATTCCATCGCTTTCCTCCTGCTCAGTAACCTCTGTGGCTCAGAATGCAAAACTGAAGTCCCCAGCCTGGCCTTTAACTCTCTTGTCCCAAATGACGCCACCTCCCTCCCAGGCTCAGTACTCAAAACTCACCCCACAGACCCACAGTGTCAGCCAGGCTGGCAGATTGCAGCTCTTGTGAACCACCCCCACCCCCACCCCAGAAGCTTGGATCAAACCATTTCTCCAGCCTGGAATGAGCCCTTTATCCATTTTAGCTGTCTGAAGCCCATGCTTTCTTCCGCATAACACAATCCCACATGCTCTTCATTCTTTACTCCAGGACCATCATACTTGAGCAAGAGGGGGAACAGACCAAGAGTCTCTGTTTAACCAGATTCTACTCAGGCTTTTCTGAATTATCCTCCCCATTACACCTCAACTTCTGGATTTCCGTGTTCATCTCTGATTATCCAGTTTTAGCAAGAATTTCGCAAAGTCAGTTTAACCAGAACCCCCATGCTCGATATCTGATCACCCTTCGTTTCTGATCATTTTCCTCATCTTCCATCATCCCCCCACCCCCACCCCACAGTGATGTCTGACCACCCTGGCCTGCCTGCAACAAGAATCCCCCAGTAGGTTAGTTTAGCCAGATCCCCCTCACCCTTGACATTTCCTCTCAGCAATTTTCCATCCACTGACCCTCACCCTCCTCATAAATCCCCACTTTTCCTTGTTGCATTTGGCATTGAGCCCGATCTCTCCCCTACTACAAAACCCCTTTGTAGCAGCCACATCTCTGAATAAAGTCACCTTCTTTAACTGGTATCATGAATAAATGTTTCTTTAACGCTAGACCCCCAAACAGAAAGAGCATCTCTCGCTCTCAGTCTCCTTACTCTGCTGAATTTTTCTTCTGAGCCTGTTGGTGAGCCTGGTAGATATGCTTATATGTTGGTTAATTTTTATGCTCTCCGCCAACACCTGTGAAGACACTTTATTTTGTTCATCATTGTGCAGTAGTGTCTGGCTCATGAAAGGTTTGAGATAAGTATTTGTTGAGTGAATGAATGAATGAATGAGTCCTTCAAGAAGCCTTCCAGATAACCTTCCAGCTCAGTGATTATCTATTCCTCTCTATTCTTCAAGAAGACTCAGGCTCTTTCCAGTTCTCTCAGCACCCACTCCTCTGCTCAGAAACCTTTCATGGCTCCTTATGACCTCAGACCAGGTGTGAACTCCTCCATCTGTACTGCAAAGCCATGTGCCACCATGGGACCACTTCCCAAGCCCCACCTCTTCCCTTCTCTTCTGAATCTCAGGCTACTGCCCAGGACTTTGCTGTTCCCTCTCTGCAGGGCCCTTTGAGACTGAGGCTGGTGGTGGCTTCATGTTGCTTTGCTTCATAGACAGCTCCCAGCTATGCAAGCAAGGACTCATGTTATCCTGTCCCCACTCCAGGGTCTGGGCCAGTGCAGCAGAATCCAGCCCATGTCTGAGCTCCTCTTGTTTCACAGGGACCTTAGTCACGAGCCCAGTCACAGGCACTCATGTTCACATATGTTTCCACCAAATGGTGTGCCTGGCTGCTATTTTAAAACACCAACTCATGGAGTCCTTTCCTTCCTGAGTTTTCTGCTTTCCTTTCCCAGTCCCTGCTCTCTGTACATCCTTGCTTCACAGGAGGATTGCTGCACAGCAGAAAGCAGACGCTGCCTCCGGGACATCCAGGCCCTTGCTTCCCAAAGCATAAATCCATGAGAACAATGTGGGGAGTTTGCAGAGAAAGAGGAAGAACATTCTCAGCAAGAATCGAGAGATCTCAGAAGATTCATGACTAGGGAAGGATTTCTTCCCAAACCCAAGGATTTCCCCAATCTCTTGGAGGCAGGAGGGAGATGAGAATTGCTGCTCCAGCAGAGGGGCCCTGTCTGTTGCTTTCTGGCACTGCCCCCAGGGAACCAGAAAGAACCCAGAGCCCTGGCTCCATGGGGCTCAGGACCACTGGCAGCCCCAGAAAAAGGCCTTGACACGACTTCTGCTGGAAGGTGAGAGAAAGCAGTTTGAAGGGACCATGTACTCAGGGAAGTTCCTGGGGGGCTGGAGGGTGATCACCAGAGGGTCTTCCCCCTGATGTCTGGGCACACTGGACTGTGCCCCTATGTGGGAGGCAGAAGAAAATCTGGAAGAGCCAAGGTGAAGCCTTTCTGCCAGGCCCACAGGATGAGCCATGGAGGCAGCTGTGAGCTGTGGGGAACAGGGACAGATTATCTGCTAAGCCAGCCAGGTGGTGGACAAAGATCTAAACCACGGCGTCCTCGGAGAGTGCCTAGTCTGATGAGAGAGCCAGCTCACTCTCAGTCTCCTTATTCTGCTGGATTTTTCCTCTGAGCCTGTTTCACTACCTGGTAAATATATTTATATGTTGGTTAATTTTCATCTTCTCCCCCAACTACCTGTGAAGACACTTTGTTGATTTCGTACATCATTGTGCAGTAGTATCTGGCTCATGGAAGTTTCTAGGCTCTCTCTGAGAATAGGAGCTGAGCTCCTTCCTCTCTGTCACTTCATACCTGTGGCAGCCAGGTAGCCAACAAGAATAGGTGGGACTCTGCCTCATCCTCAGAGCTGGCTCCCTTGCTCAGCAGTTTAGGTGGAAGAGATGATGAGTCTTATCATGAGAGCCTGAGTCCCAACTCCACTCCAGAGGAAGGCAAGGAGACAGCAGCAGTATCAGAGAAAGACAAATGGCCAAGAGTGTTCAAGTGCCAAGAGCAAGAGGTCAGCAGTGGAGAGGTTGCAGTCAGGCTCCCCTGTCGGTCCAGGCAGTTGATAGACCCCAGGAGCAGTCCTAAACAGTGCCCAGACGCGGGCGGGTGCCCTCACCCCTTGCTTGTAATTACCCTGTGATAGATATTGGTGTTGCTGCTAAAGGTATCTGCATGCAGGCTTTATGGTCATTTTCCAACAGCCCAGCCCGTTTAAACTCTCTTGTGGGAGCAGGTTAAGATGATTATGCAGATAGATGGACCCTGCTGCAATATTATACCAGTGGTGGAGATGTAGGTGCTGCAAATGGGGCGCAATTACCTCTGAGAGGAGGCTGCCACTGCTGGTGTGAGACAGCAGGAACCTGCGTAGGAACCCTGGGCTCTTGAGCATCACACACTCACACTTACACACACTCACTCTCACTCCAACCTCTCTTGTTAGTTGTCTGGCTACTACAGTCAGACTCTGTTCCCATGGATACATGAAATGTCAGCTACGTCTGTTGGGACACCAGGAAGGCACAGGTCTGCAGGGAGGAGAGGCAGCCGGGGCCCAGGGAAGACCTGCTCCCAAGCGTGCTTGGCGGGGATGGGGAGAATGAAGCCAGATGCAGCGGCAGGCCCCCAAAGAGTCACCTGAAGGAACCGCTCAAGTCAAGCCCTGGGTAGGGGTGAGGTCGACACGCACGAGCGTTGATGCTGTAGTCCTGGTCACCTCCTAGAGAGGCCTGCAAGGCTCTGCTTCCTTGCAGACAAAGGAAGGAGGAAGAAATACTGAAGTCCAGACTTGATTGCACTAGATGAAAAGAAACTCCTTTTCCAGGTTCTAAGAGTGAGAGAAATGCCTCCCAATGAAGCACAATAACTAGCTTCTTAGGGATGATTCTCCTAACACCCTGCCTTCAGTATAAGCTGATGGCTGAACACCAAGGTGGAACTCAACAGGCCATTCTACTGAGGGCGAAATGGGCAGCAGGGTAGGGAAGAGGCTACAACTCAGGTGGAACACAGACACCCCTGGGGATGAGTGGACAGCACACCCTCCACACCCTTCAGAAACAGCATCTTCTCCAGACCGCAGATGGTTGATAACTGTCATCTCTGAGAGGAGACCATATGCGAATATCCTATGTGCCAGTGAAGGATGGAGCCACACCCTCTGACATCCCCAAGCAGAGAGTGTGAATCACCTGTGCAAAGCACCTGCCTCATGAGAGAGGGGCAGAACAGTGATCGTCATTAACAGCAGAGGCATCCACAAGCCTGGCGGCCCATGGCTCACCCAGAGCTAAGACCACTGTGAGTGGAGTGGAGGCTCTGCTCTGCTGTGAGCCCGCATCTGGGCCAGCCCGGGATTGGGCTGAGCTGAACCAGGGAAAAGGCCGTGGGGAGCTGGGGGACGAGGCAGGGAAACGAGGACCAGGCTGGTGCTGTGTTTCCCTACGTGGATTCCATCCCTGGGTCTGAGTACCAAAGCCTAAGCCACAACGTGTGCCTTCTAAAGCTAGTCACTAGAAGCAGGTAAAAGAGATGGATTTTTTTGTATGTACAGGAAGCAGAAACCTAGCACCAACTCACATCACCACCTACTACGATCAGAAGCTCTTACTGGTCAAGTACCCACTAGTGCCAGGCCTGAGTAATCTATGTTCATCCTCTCCACTCCTCACTATAAGCCCGCAAGGGATAGGTAATTACCCATGTTTTACAGACAGGGATACTGAGGCTCTGACAAACAGTGTGACTTCTCCAGGGTCACCCAAGGAAGAAGGGTTCAGACCTGGTACATCATTAGCAGAGCTTCCCAATAGACCCAAAGAATCAGCATCGGATGGTCCAGTCTTCGGAGCCAAGCACATGTGGGCTCGAACCCAGTAAGACTGCTTTCTTAACTGTGTGACCTTAGCTGAGTGACTTAACTGCTCTGAGCCTCCAATTCTTCATCCATAAATTGGTGTTCCGTTGTGCCCGTCTCCAAGACTCATTATTAAGACTAATGAGACTGTGTACAAAGTGCAGCCAGACAACAAATGTGCCCACTAACAGGGAGAGAGTATCACCCTCCGGGGGAAAGGCCAATTTGTCACACGTACTGCTGGATCCACTGCATCTGGAAAGACCTGGCTCTGAATAAGTAGCCGTGGAATGAATGTGCGCTTTCTCCCTCACTGAAAAGCAGCATATGCTCATAGAACACGTGAGAAGTGGAAACGCGTTTTTAAATGTCATGCCTAAGTCCCACCTCCGAAAAAAATAATTGCTGTTCTGCTTTTTCTTTTGGGTAAATCGTTTGAGTCTTATGAATTCCTCACCTCTCAGTCAAGTTTTCTGCTGCTCAGATTTCAGCCAAAGACTCCCCAAACTGAGCCAAGGGTCGTCCTGATGATCAGGCGCCCTCCCGCATGAGCCCGCGTGAATTAGGATGGAAAGAAGGCTGCTTCTTCCTCAGCCCTGCCTGGTCTCCACTGACAACCATCCCTTAGCCCTGCTGCAGTCAAGATAGAAGACTCTTCCTCTCAGGAATGGTGGCCATTCGAGGTGGCCCAAGCTCTCAGGATTGGGGCTTTAGAGCTACCACTGTGTGAAGAAGGTGGCCAATCAGATCCTTCAAAACAGAAGCCTTGGGGTAGAGGGAGGGGTTGCTTAACCAGATCCCCTGAAGATGCTTCTTAGAAGTGGTCCTGGTGCCCAGCATGGTCAACATACACGGCCCTTCGTGACCTGGTCCCTGCCTGTCCCTCACTGCTTCCCTGTCATCTCCTTGGTGCTCCAGTCACACCAGACATCTGAACAAGGTCCCAAACAGTCGGTCTCCTTTTCATGTTTATTCCCTCAACATAAACGGTTCTTCTCCTGTTCATCTTCTAAGATCCCATTCAGGCATCATCTCTTCCAAGCCAGGAAGCTTCCCATAAACCTCAGAGTTGGAGAGGTGGCCCTGTCCTGGGTCCCCTCACTCTCTTGCTTGCCTGCATCTCACGGTCACAGCCTGGTCACTTGTCAGAGCAGGAGCACCTGGAGGGCATGGAATGGTGTTGGTGACAGTTGGACAGTTCTGCCACCTCTCAGTGGGTACAGGAAGCTCTCCAGCCCCGGTTCCTTAAAGATGGCTCTATACCTCCCATATCCAGGATTAAGACTGGGAGGGTCAGGCTCCCTGAATGTGCAGGGCAGGAAGGGAGAGAGGACATACAGTAGAGAAGGATAATGGGTGAGTTAATAATAGGATGCTGACTGGGACTTGCCCACGGGTCTGGAGTTGACTGCTTGGGCCCCTGAAGAGAATAAAGGAGGACCAGCAACACCATACAGAGAAAGCAATTAACAAGCAGAGCTAGCCAGCTCCCACAGGACCACCACCAGTCACCCTCCCCTTCTTCCCACCCTGTCCTACATCCAGCAGCCTCAGAGAGGGGGATGGGAACTGCTGAGGTCCTTGGTGTGTGAAGGAGCAGAACCTTCTCCTCCCAGCCCAGGGGAGAAAGACTGCCAGGATTTCATTCTTGGGAATAGGAATGCCTGCCAGAGAGGAGACTGCCATCCTGCCCTCTGCCAGAGGCTGGCAGAATGCAGAAGTATGAATCATGGGATTGGGGGCAGTCCTTGAAGGGCTTCGGATATGCCCCGTGGAATCCAAGGCCAGCATGAACATGGAAAGTGATGACATTTATCCAGCATTGGCAGCAGAGGCCTGTGCTTGCCAAGGGACCAGGACTTAGAGGGCTAGGAGGAAGATGAGGGATCGCTGACCCCATCCTGGGTTTCCCAAATACCGAAGAGCACAGAAGAGGGCCTCAGGGCACCACACACATGAGCACAGAGGTTCAAAGACAGGGTCATGGGCTGCCTGGATGGCTGCCACCCAGATGAGGCCACGCCTGCCCAGGCAAGGAGATAGAAGAGTGGACCTCTCTTGACTGGAGAGGGAGGCTCCGCTGGCCCTTCCTGGGAACATATCAGGGATGGAGGGGACTAGGGTAATCTGGACATATCCCCTGAGGAATTCAGACCACCTACCCTGAGACCACCTCTGGAACAGGAGACCACCATGTGAGGCGCTGTCATACAGCAAGGAGGCGGAGTTTATGGATCTGAAGCAAACCTGTCCATCTCACTGATAGGAGATGAACGAAGCAGGGAGGTCTCATACCTCCCCTCCGAGAGATGGGAGACACAGGAGCAGGAAGGGTTGCGAATGAAAAGATTGTTCCTCCCTTCCACTCAAGCAGAGAGCTTTGACACAGCTCTGAGACTGATGTTTCAGACCAGGCCAGGGGAGGTTCTAACAACTGGAAGTAGCCAGAGGTCGTATTACTCCCCATGACACCATAAGGCACAGAAAGAGATACAGCAGAGGAGGGGGTGGGAGCAAAAGAAAGCTATGGAATGACTCCACTCCACGGAGCCAGGGTCCTTCACTGAACTGGTGGTAGGAGGCAGAATGGGAGGGGGTGGAGAGGGGAGTCACAGAAAAGGAAAGGAAGAAGGAAAGGAGGACTTGACATCGGAAGCCAAGACCAGGAAGCTGGTACCTGGGCATCTCCATCCTGCCAGCCTTCTTACCACTGCTGAAGCTAAACTTCTCGGAGCCTGGACAAGGGCTCCTCTGATCCCTAGGAAGTGGGTCCTTATGTGCCAGGAAAGGGCCAGGCTGGTGTCCTCAGCCCCTAGCTCCACATGAGAATCATCAGGACAGTCTTTTTTAAAATACCTACCCCTGAAACCCTCTCCAGACCAGCCACCCCTGGCTTGGGGAGTGGACTGAAAACTGATGGTTTTTAAAGCTCCCCAGGTGATTTTCATGTGCAGCCAGGAATGGGAACCAGTGAACAAGGCAGTAAAAAGTGATCTTTGGACCTTTAGTAGCATCACCTGGGAACTGATAGGAATGCAGATTTTCAGGCCCTACCCCTTTCCCATGGAATCAGAAAACCCAGAAAGGGGACCCAGTGATGTGCTGACGAGCACTTCAAGTGATTCTGAGCAAGTCAATCTTGAGACCCACTGTAATAGAGTATATGTGGAGAGAGAGGCGGGGAGGGAAGAGGAGACGGTGGAGGGGCTAAGGGGCAAGGAGAACATGGGGACGGAGCAGGAAGACCCTCTCCAGCCAGCACCCAGGACCCTGACATCCCCTCTAGGCCATGGCCCTCCTCCCAGGCCTTCAGCTCCCACGAGGCGCTGTGTACCCCTGAGGGACTCACTATAGCACAAAATGCTGCACTCCCCAGAGTACAATCTATTCACTCACTCTTGGTTCCCCAGGCGTGTGGGGAGTGAGGGGGAGCTGCTTGTGCTCCCATTAACCAGCCCTGATTAAATCAGCTGGGCTCCTCAAAGGGCAGTGGCACGCAAATGGAAACTAATAATCATAATTTACTAATTGTCTCCAAGCTGGAGTCACTCTAATCACCCATGGACAAAAGAGAATGGTTAAAAGTCTCCCAGTCCCAGGAACTGAGGCTGTGCCCCTCCCCAGCTAGACGGGCTGCAGGAGGAAGATGCAGGTGGCAGGGACTTTGTGCGAAGGACCCAGGACGCAGAACAGAGGGAAGTATACAGGGAAGGGTGCATCTTGGGAGGTGAGAAGGGGCAGTGACTAGAGAACCCAGGGAACCAAGGCTGGGAATGGACTCACCCACACCCCACAAACCTTCCCCTGCGTCACCCGGCTTCACCCCGCCTTGCTGCTGCTGCTGGGAGTCACACAGAAGTTCTGGCTGTAGCGGTTGAAGTCCCAGCTTCATCTTTTATCAAGCAACCCCCTTCTGTACCGCCCCTCCAAGAAGCCTTCCAGGTTTCTGTGTGAGGAGATGGGTTGAGCACACAGGTGTGGAGCTACACATCGGGAACAATCTGTTCCCGTGACCAGTGAGCCTCAACTCTGTTTTACAAATGAGGAATCTGGGGCTCAGAGAGGTGCAGTGACTCGGTCAGGGTCGCACAGTAAACCTATTAAAGCCCGGGCTTGCAAACACAAGGCTCTTCCCAGATGCAGAGAAAGTGACGGTCATTCAGTTGTGTCCGACTCTTTGCGACCCTATGTACTGTATCCGCCAGGCTCTTCTGTGCGTGGAACTCTCTAGGGAAGAATACCGGAGTGGGTTGCCATTTTCTCCAACAGCAGAGCCAGAGAATCAGGCAGGAAAAGCAGCTGATCTTTCTAAGCACTTTCTTCCCAAATGTCATCTTTCCAACTATTTTTAAGGTAATAAGTTGACAGGAGAGCTGTTTTGACTGTGGTGAAAAGTCATCAAAGAAAACAGTGTGAAAACAAGCCTGTAAGTCATAGAGCGCAGGCAACTGAGGGGTTGGCTCTTTCCACAGGCCCTCTCCCGCCAGCAGTAAACAGGCCCAGCCCTCCCCATCTGGGCCGCCCCCAGCTCCCTCCTGCCCTGTCTCAAGCCCTTCTCCTCTCTAGGAGCCCCCTAATCTCCTATTACCAGCTCCCAGACCCACTTATGTGAGACTTGACAGCTCCCTGTCTAGACAGCAGACTCCAAAATTCTTAATTGCTCTTTCATCAACGGAGAAGGACTGCTTCTTCGTCAAGCAGCCAACCACTCAGCGAGTCCTTGTCGAGCTCCTGCGGGGTACCAGGCCGTGCAGGGGATTCAGAGACCAGAGACGGCTGAGGATTTGATGGATCATCCAGGGTCAGAGGAGGACAGCTGCCTGGGCTGGGCCTCACGCCAGATGTTCGGGCTCCAACAAAGGGAGAGGCGAGTCATCCACGAGCTCCACCAGCTCCCTGGAGAGGAAGGGCAGGGGGAGACACCTGGCTGCAAACTGCCTCCTCTTGCTGCTTTTCCACTATCTGATCTCAAGACAGCAAGGCCTGGGAGTGCTCCAGACTGAAGCCTGGGCACCACTCCCGTAGGCAGGGATTCTGAGAATTTGCTGTGTGCTGGGTGCATGCTCTGCGTGGGAAGAGTGGGCATGATACACATGGTCCTTGATCATGTAGACTTTATCCTCTAGTTGTAGCCAGAGAACCCATCCTGACTCTCATTCCTGCCCCGCCCCAGCGACAGGGTCTCTCTGACACCTCCCTATGTAGGCTTCTAACCTATCCTCTCTGTGAGCCCACTCACAGGGCCCTCTGCCCGCAGTTCTCTGTTCTGGGTGCCAGAGATGCCTTTTTTCCCACCACTTTTGGTTGCTGCCTTCTGGCTTCATGAGCTGTAGCTACGGCCGAGTGATGTTCCCACATCTCCTGGGACCAGCTAAAGCTGGGGGCCCGTAGGCACCTGTGATGCTGGTCCCCAAAGGGCAGTTCTGAGGGGCTCAGTGGCATCACAGCGTCTCTCTGGCGCTCAGCACAGAAGAGAAGAGCCTTTCTTTGTCATCTTTCTGGAAAGAATGGCCCCCTGGGGGCAAGGATCTGGGTTGTCACAAACAGGATTGTCAAACCGAGAGCCATTTATTCATCCCACAATCTCCTAAGTGCCTCTGTTGTTGTTGGGGTTTTTTTTCATCATCAATTGTGTGCAACATGCCAACCCCTCACTTCTTCTTCAGATCCCCCACTGCTACCCTCTACAGGAAGGAAACCAGGCTCAGATAAGGGAAGGGACTTGTTCAGGGCACCCAGCAAGTTGGGACATGTGGGAATCCAGCCTCCTGGCTCCAGGTCCAGGGTCCTGGGCACCCTGCCTGCCACAAGCTGCCTCTGCTGCTGCTCCTAGCTCCTCCAGGCAGGGGAAAGGCATCAGCCCTGAAGCCTTCCCCCTCGGGGACCTCTAGGTGGATTAACTACCTGAGGCTGTGCCTCGCTCTCTACCAGCCACCACTGCGGCAGCTGCAGTCAGGATGAAATAGAGCCACAGAAAAGCCTGCAGAGCCGCAGCCATAAACCATCTCTCTCTGCCAGGAACGGCCCGGTACCTCTCAAAGGAGGGGGGACAATGGTCTCTGGATATGGCAGCTAGAATGGAAGAGGGGAGGGTGAGGGGTCATTTCTAGGTCCACACAGCAGGCACCCTGGGAGGTTGGAGGCCTAGCCCGAAGGGGAAAAAGGACGTTCTGCTAGACAGAGGCCAGGTGCTGTTCTATTGGGGGGGGGTGGCGCAGTCCCGCCTGCGTGGGGACTGTATTTTCCCCATGACATTGGCCGTATTTCTGTAGGAGAGCCCCATGGTGGCCTCGTAATGGAAAAGTTAGGGCTCTGCTGTGCTGATATGTCCATCAAGTCTGCCCCTGGGGGAGACATCATGCCTTCCAGAGCAGAGAACAATGGACACCCAGCTGTGGGTGTGTGTCTGTGTGTACGTGAGCATTCTCCCAGACACTGTCAAAGGAAGAGATCAATTTAGAGAATTAGAGGCCAGCTCATTTTGCATCGCTTCTAGGAGGCATGTACAGTAAATAAGGATTCAAGAAAAGAAATGTTGCATCATTCAATTAATTTCGGCCTTGAATTGCAGTGGCTGGAGTGGGGTGGGAGGGGGGTCGAAGGGGAGTGTAATCAATACCAAGCATTCAGCTTGCTAACATGAAGCACATTTCATACAAAGCTGGACATTTTTCTCCTTGTCATACAGAATTATCTTAATTATTGTTTCAAGGAACAGCCTTATATAGCATCATCTAGTAGTCTGGGAGGCGGCTCGGAAACTCGTCACTGGAATAATTTATGATTTTTCTTTCTAACATCTTGGTCTTGTTTGATATCCTTGCCATTTCTCCCTGACAGGGAGGTCGATTAAATCACATTTATATTGTAAACGTATGCATTGCTTTTTACCCAAGGCGCTGGATGAAGAGATACAGGGGCCCCCAGGAGGGGAGAAGCCAATCCACTTTGATATTGCAAATTTCTGCTGTTCCGAAGAAATGAATGGTTGCCAGGGAGAACTGGGAATTACTTGAGGATGCAAAATGTTATTTTAGAATCCTTTTGAAAGGGCTTTTTCCCTCCCCCACCTCCTCCAGAATTTTCACTTCTCTGGCTGCTAATGGAGGTCAGGACCAGTCCCTGTGCAAACGCCGGAGGAATGCACTTCACGGCATTCTTCAGGGGATCCGTCAGAGCCAAATGTGGTGCTGGCCAACCTGAAGCAGACCGCTTCTTGGCCTCCGAAGAGGGTGAGGGACATGTTTAGGAAAAAGGAGCTATTCACATTTTGCAAGAAGCCCTTCATCCTCCTATCTGGGGCTACAGGGGCCCCTCTGGAAGCTGGTAGTTGGATTTGGCGGAGATTTTTTGTAAATAATAGAAAGTGCTCAAAATCAAGAGGGGAAAGGTCATTAGCAGGGACCAGGAAGAAGGGACGCGGCACCATCATTAACCTAACCGAACTAATTAGGAAACATTCAGGTTTTATAAATTATGCAAGACGCTCAATTTATACTTTTTCAAATTCCTACCATAACATAGATAATGAGGGAACATTTACAGTAACAGCGTAACCTAATCAAGAAACCCTTTCATTAGCATGAAATCTTCCAACACGGTGTTTTCGAGCACAACAAACGGAATTACAGATGTTGAGGGAGGTGGTGGGGAGACTGCACGCAGGGAAGGTGGAAGGGGCTGCTGATTGCACTTTTGGCCAGGCCCGAGGCTCTATGAAACCTCACCACCCACCCCCAGCATGAAACAGGTCTTCCGTAGGGCTCAATCTTGCAAAAGATCCAGAGAGATCTATCTGGAAGTCCCTGTGACTCTTCAGCAGCCCATCCTAGGTGTGTTAGCCAGTGGGTGATTATAACCACCTCTGTCTTGACCCTCTGATTCTGGAAGGATATAACCTGAGTGCATGGCAGACCCGCCCTTTCTACAGGTGGAAATATCTGCCTATCCCCAAAGGTCATGAGATAGGCTCCTATGGATGGTACTGTCCGCTGTAAATATTGGACAAACATTTTAAGTTCCAATCACAGTGGTGACTTTGACTGATACTCCTGAGATCACTGCCAGTGGACAGATGGCAAGGAGCACAGTGCAGGCACCATCAGGGAAACCTCAGGACTCAAAGGATGTTACCTGAGATCAACAGAGCCAGTTCAACCTTTGCAGTAAGAACTCACTAGCTCTTAGAGAAGTACCTTCCATAATAGTGACAAAGCCTTTCAAAGGCTCTCTTAGGGAAATGGCAAAAAGCAGAGGCTTCCAGTGACCTCTACAATTGCAAATCCTCCTAGTAATGGGTCGAATGGTGGCTCCTGTGTCAATCAGCTCAGGCTGCAGTCACGAAATAACACAGACTAGGTTACTTAAACAACAGAAGTTGATCCCTCACAGATAGGAGGCTGGGAAGTCCAGGATCAAGGTGCCAAGAAGATAGGTTTCATTCTGATAGGTTTCATCCTATGACCTGTAGATATCAACTGCCTCGCTGTCTGTGCACATGACCTCTTCTTTGCTTAGGTAAAAGAGGGAGGGAACGCTGGTATGTCTTCTTATAAGGGCACGAATTCCCTTATGAGGACTCCACTCTCAGACCTCATTTGGCCCTAATTCCCCTCCAAAGGCTCCATCTCCAAATATCATCACTTTAGGGGTTGAAACTTTAACATCGGGATTTGGGGAGACACAAATATCTGGTCCACAAGTCTGTGCATGCTAAGTCGATAAGGTCATGTCCAACTCTTTACAACCCCAGGGACTGTAGCCCACCAGGCTCCTCTGTCCATGGGATTCTCCAGGCAAGAATACTGGAGCGGGCTGCCATGCCCTCCTCCACGGGTCTTCCCCACCAGGGATTGAACCCGAGTCTCTCATGTTTCCTACACTGGCAGCCAAGCTCGTGACCGCTAGTGCCATTTGGTCCATAACAGCCCTCAAAAGGTATGTCCACCCAGAAAATGTGAATGCAACCTTATTTGGACTAAAAGTCTTCCTGGATGTAATTAAATTAAGGATCTTAAGATATCACTCTCATTCTATCCCTCCAGATCCAGGGAGAAGAGCCTTTTCCCCTTCCTACTTTTGGAAACCTGAAAGGGTATTTTACACTCACAGCTAGAGACCACTCATTCCTTCTACTCTTTCTTCTACAACAGAACTGTCCATGACCTCACTATTCTGGTAGAAGTCTTTTGGGCAAACCCAGGCACAAGCCATTAGATGAACAGGAGTGCAGCAGAACGGAGCTGTCACCACACTTATTCCAGAACCCTTCATGTGTTCACTCCTGTTCATTCATGCATGCGTGCATTCAGTCATAGACCCAAAAATTTTAAGGATCTCCTAAGCATGAGGGCCCATACTTGGAGCCAAGGATATGGTGGTGAAAAGACAGAGCCATACTCTCAAGGAGTTTTAAGACTTACTTACACCCAACTCCTACCCACTCAGCCAGTACTCTGCTGTGTGGGAAAGGGACCCCTGGGGGAAAGCCCTGACTTAGTTCTTAGTTCCTTGAGACCAAAAGGCCTTGTGTGCGTTCAAGTCAAGGAGTCCCTGCAGTGTAACATCACAATGGGGATATTTCAAATACCATCATGGAGATTACTTCCGCTATAGCTGTCAGAGCATGAGCTTCAATTACCCAGTCTCTGGTTTTCTGAAGCAGGGAAACCCAAGTCAGTGCAGGAAATGTTCTCCCCATTATTACCCACATTTCTGTATTCCCTCCAATTATTTGCAAGCGGCAGACTATAAATCTCCCAGGAGGAGGCTGGGGTCGACGGGGTTCTGCTTTACCCTCATAGCCATGTGGGAAGGATGGTTCTCAGGCTTCTCCCCTCTGGTTTTACCACTTGCAGAGCAAAGAGAAAGGAGCGTATGTTTCCAAAATTACTGCCAAATGTTCCTCTGAAAACCTGAGGCTGACCCTGGCTGATAGTGAACTAATCACTGGGTGACGATTTCATTAGATCTTGGTAGATGAGCAGAAATCTCTGGTTTGAGGGTGGGGTGATGGTGACTGCAAGTTTGGGCAAGCTCTCACAAAGATGTTCCCAAACCTCCAGGTGTCTGGCACCAGAACAGCACATCTGGATAAGTTAAATGTTTCATATCCAGAGGTCATGGCCAAGATGGTGCCACTGAGGGACGAAGATAACTTTGTAAAGGCACTTGTTGGAAGAAAATCCCAGGTAATCCACACCCAGCCCCAGTTCCCAGAGCCCACAGACCCAGTGAGCAGAAAGAAACCTCTCTTACAGAGGAGGGAACTGACAGCCCCAGAGGCTGAAGAAGGAAACAGCTTAGAATTAACCGATTTGGGATTAGATGATTTTTGAGGCTAAATGGAATGATTCAAGCACAGCGTCTGTCCAGTGGAGTCAGCAGGACACAATCACCATCCTATGTCAGAGCAAATAGAAGCCAGCAGAGGTGAAGCCCGGGACTCTGGGTCCTGATCAGTCAATGTAGAACCAGATATTCAGACTCCAGTCCGTCGCTCGTGCACACACCCCAGGAGCAGCCTCGTCCTCCACCAGGCTCCCCTGAGCTGGAATGCGCACCCAGCTCCGAAGGAGAGACGTCATGCCGCCACATCTGGAAGCCATGTCTTAGAGATTCCATGACCATAAGTAAACATTCAAGGGGAAACATATGGTTTGATTACATCATTTTAGTACCTAAGCTTTAGTAAAAGGAAGAGGTGAGGATGTGGATGAAAGAGAGTATCAGGAAAGAAAGAAAGAAGGGCAGAGCCATCGTCTAGGGAGAAACAGAAACATCTTCACGGAAAGACGCCACTCCCTGCGGCACCATATTAGATACAATTACCCTCTTGCCTCAGTTCCCATGCGGCCCCACTGGGGCACACATCCTGCACACATCCTGGAGCCCCATGAAAGCTTGTATCCTTCAATACACCCTTTTCAAGAGTTGCTCAAGGAGCCCTCTCTTCTTGGCAATTCAGTGGACCCATCTGATAGCATCGATCAATGACCATCTCCCCAGCCAGCCCTGGTCAAGGCACAACTTCCATCCTGCCTTCTGCCCAGATGCACAGGAGCATCAGCCCTCCAGCGGACAGCCCTCTCCTCCAGGCCTACGTCCAGACCCAGCTGAAAGTCCTTTGCTGCAATGCTGTTTTGACAGTAACAATTAACTCGTCAAACTTCCCCGATGGGACTTCCCTAGTGGTCCAGTGCTGGAGAGTTCACCTTCTAACGCAAGGAGTGTGGGCTCAATCCTGGTTGGGGAGCTAAGATCGCACATGTCTCAGGGCCAAATAAAACATAAAACAGAAGCAATATTGTAGCAAATTCAATAAAGACTTTAAGAATGGGCCACATTTCAAAAAAATAAAAAAAAGGAACTCCTACCTAAAAAAAGCGAGCAAAAATTCCCCTGATGGTGAGATGCTACCTGCTGCGTGATGGTGGACATACTGTGTGCTATTGAATTTTTGTCACAGGTCGCAAAGAGTCAGACACGACTGAATGATTTCACTTCACTTCCGCTTGGAGGAAGGGTGAGGAGAAGATGGGAAGGTCGTTCCAGGTGACAGAAATGGCAGAAGGTAAGGGTCCAGGACCATGAATGTACCTCACTCATTTGGAGGATGCTCATATTTCTTACTGACCTTAGCTGGTCTCATCAACTATCAGCGTGGCCACTAATACCTCTGGGGGAATTGGGTGGTAGGGGAGAGGGAGGAAACACAGACATATTTCCTTTCAAATTTCCTGCTTTATTCCTATCAATTAAAGGCCAATGATGTCACCAGATGTTATTACTACATGATAAGATTTCCTAAGGATGAGGCTTTCTCTGAATTTCACAGATGAGGCTCACATGGCCCAGAAAGGTGAAGCAATTTACCTGAGGTCACCCAGCAAGATAATGAAATAGCCATAAGAAGGATACATTTTTTGCTGACCCCAGACCCCTGGCATCTTCCACTAGACCCTCCTCAGGGCAGCCAGCTGTGAACATCTTTTGATTCTCTCCCCAGTGGACTCTATGGCAAGGCCTTCCAGGACCTGGCCTTTCATTATTTTTAATGCTGTTTGCATATGAGAGAGAGACAGATACACAGGCGGTCAGAAGGTAGGAAAGGGCACGCGGTCAAATTGAAAGCCCTGGGGGCCACAGTGCCCTTCTCTCCCCTCTCTACCTCTCCACCAAACTTCTCTGATTGTTAGGGAAATAATTGAGGCCACCATCTGACTCCCAGCTGAGGGGCTGAGGCTGGGTCAGGGAATCGATGGCCTCTCCTGGCAGTGATGGAAGGGCTAGAGGCAGCTGAGGTTAGAAATGCAGTTTCACAGAGGAGTTGAAGATGCGATGGAGGAGGGGACAAGGGGAAGAGAGAAGAGGACACTTCATGGTTGCAGGAGGAGGGAGGGGTTTGTGTAGAGAGCTGTTGAGGGCTGCTGGCAGGCTTCCACAGCCAAGCATGGGGACCCAGGGGCCCGAGGGGATGTGAACACCCTCTAATTGTTTATAGATAGAGTTCCTTCTTAGAAGAGCAGCTTTTCCCTGTCTAAGTTTCCTTGGCCTTTAAGACTCAGTTCACCTCCCCGGGAAGCCTCCTTGACCTCCCTTATGTGTGTTAGCCACTCACTCATTCCAACTCTGAAACCCCATGGACTATAGCCGTCCTGGCTCCTCTGTCCATGGGATTCTCCAGGCAAGAATACTGGAGTGGGCTGCCACTTCCTTCTCCAGGAGATCTTCCCAACCCAGGGATCAAACCTGGGTCTCCTGTGTTGCAGGTAGATTCTTTACTGTCTGAGCTACCAGGAAAACACTGACCTCCCTTGTGACTAAGCTATGAACCACTTCTATCTATCATCCCATATAATCCCTCTATCTCAGCACTTATGGTTTGCCACTAGGATTGTGCTGGGTGTGTATATGTGTGTGTTGTATGTTTCTACAAATGTGTGTAGTCAACATAGGCATGTGTTTGCATGTGTGTATATGTTGTATGGCTGCGTTAGTGTGTATATGTTGTGTGTGTGTTAGTGTGTATATGTTGTGTGTGTGTGTTAGTGTGTATATGTTGTGTGTCTGTGTATAGTGAAAGTTAAATTCACTCAGTCGTGTCTGACTCTTTGCGACCCCATGGACTATATGGTCCATGGAATTCTCCAGTCCAGAATACTGGAGTGGGTAGCCGTTCCCTTCTCCAGGGAATCTTCCCAACCCAGGGATCGAACCTGGGTCTCCCACATTGCAGGCAGATTCCTTACCAGCTGAGCCACAAGGGAAGCCTGTGTATGTGTATATGTATACAGGAAAATCTCAACACATGAATGCTGAATGAGTGAATGAATTAACTGAATAAATCAACTAACAAATGAGCAGTCTTTCAGACACAACTTGGAGGATGGGACCTGCCTCACTGACTGTCTGTCTACCCCACTGGGGTCCAGCCTCCTGGAGGGTAGGGACTTGGTCTGGTTTGTGCGCCACTGGGAGCCCAGAGTCCAGAGCGAGGTTTCTCGACCTCAGCACTACTGCCACTGGGGGCAGACAGTTCTTTGTTGCAGGGGCCATCCTGTGCCCTGTAGAATAGGTAGCAGCAACTCTGGCCTCTACACACTAGATGTAAATAGCAGGCCTTACCTCCCAGTTGTGACAATCAAAATGCGCCCTGGATGGCAAAGGAGCCCCCAGCTGAGAACCATGGGCCTAGAAGGATGCTCAGCACAGAGTCAGCACTAACTAGTATTGTTGACTGACTAGCTGGCCTTTCTCAGCTTTACAGCTACCTCTGGCTTGCCCAGGTGACTGCCGTCCCTGGGGCACTGGCTCCAGGGTCAGAGCTGGAATGCGTGAAGAGTGTGAGGACAGGACTCCAGTCCCCGACCTGCAGGATCGGTGCGCAGCACTGCAACAGGATAGGCTGTGCGCTCCGGGCTTGCTGCTTTCTCCCTGCAGGGAGGAGCCGTCTGACATCCTCCCGTCCTGGGCCTGGGATGTTACAGATGTCACTTCCTGCCCCAACTGTTCAGCACCAATGGGCCTAACAGAAACTGGGTTCCAGCTCCTAAATAAAGAATGAACTATCCCTTGTGACCTCTCCATGGAGCCTGTTTATGCAACAGTGCTGGAGATAAATCCCAGTTCCTGGATGAGCTCAGTTAAACTAGGCCAAATTTCTTGGCCTTTTTCCACAGTGGCATCCTTCTGAGACCAAAAAGAAATGTAAAACCTCCTGAATAGGTTTCTCCAATCCCTATGCCGCAGTGGGTGGTAAGGACATGACCTGGAGGTCTGTCACTAGTGGGAGAATTGTGACTGTGTGTGTTTGTGTCCCACCTACCTTATAGGACTGAGACCAGAGGCTGGTGAGACAGCCAGGACAATGGCCCTCGAGTCTTAGCAGGAGGCAGGTGCAGGGAAACTTATGACTTGGCTAAGACAGACATCTGCAGCTATACAGGTAGAATGAAGTGGGCACATTTTGGAAATGGGACCACCCACCAAAAAAGTGGAGAACGAGAGAAGTCCAGAAGGCTAAGGGGCTTTCATATACAGTCCCTGTACCAACTGGCATCAGCATGCTGGGCAATTTTACTGGACCAAGAATATAAGGACCACAATGGTCATCATCATGGGGCTGAGGCAGAAAGGACATGTGAGGACTCATTCAACTGAATCTGCTGGATTTTTTCCACTGACCACATTGTTAGTGCTTCAAGGGCAGGAACAAGTGCCTTCGGTTCCATTATCCTCCACAATGCCTGGCATGTGGTGCAGAGTGCAATAGAAATTGGCTAAGATACCTGATGTACATTGACTCAGAAAAGTGGGCTTTCAAACAAAACAGTTTGGCCCATTTAGTTCTCTGGCTTTAGACCAGGTCTACATATGGGTTGCTGAGAGGTAAGAACCAAGAGGCAGCTCTGACCATTCATCCATTCAAGAAACAATCCTGAGAACGTCCAGGCCACCTCAGACCTTGCCATAAATATCCATGCTGTACAGAGCACTGAGGATCAATGATAATAAGACAGAGGGATTTCTTTCTCTTATGGGAAACCCGGAGCCCTAGGAATACAGGCACTATTTGGGAGAGAGGATGGACAGAAGAAGGGCCAGAAAGGTATCAACCTGGCTATTTAGGAACAACCCTTATGCACAGAATTGTTATATATGCTCATCTCTCTCACTTAGGTTCCCTAAAAGCCTTGAACTTCTAACCCTGCCGGTTATGCTCACCATGGAGACCCACCTGCTGTCTTCCAGCCTCTGGTAGACTGACCTGCTCCCATCACAGGTTGCCCTCAGCCTAACCATGTATACAACAGATGGCCCCTGCTATGGCACCAGGGACTCATCAGTTACTACAATGACCCATGGAGAAGTGGGTCCCTGAGATGCCTTTAGCTGCAGAAGGGCCCCCACCCAAGCTAGATTCCCTCTATGGACAATCTGAATAGCTCTATAACACATGAAGAGTTTGAATCAGTAATCTGAGACTATTTTACAAACAAAACCTCAGGCTCTGATACTTTCACTACTGTATTCTATCAAACATTCAAATAATTAATACCAACTCTTCATAAATTCTTCCCAAAATATAAAAGAGAAGAGAATACTTCACAACTCATGTTTTAAAGCTGGTATTACCCTGATACCAGACAAATATACTACAAGAAAAGAAAATTACAGGTTAACATCTCTTATGAATATAGACACAATAATCCTCAACCAAATACTAGCAAACTGAATCCAGAATCATATAAAAACATATATCCTGAAACATATAAAAAAGTAAGTTTTGACCAAGTAAGTTTTATCCCAGAGAGGCAAGGTTGGTTTAACGTTCAAAATCAAATGATCATCATATCAATAGAATAAAAATGAAAATCACATGATTATCTCAGTAGATACAGAGAAAGCATTTGATAAAATCCAGCAGCTTTTCATAATTAAAACAGTCAACAAACTAGAAATAAAAGGAAACTTCCTCAACCTGATAAGGGGCTCAACCCATGAAAAACCCACAGCTAGCATCATACTTAATAGTGAAAAACTGGATGGCTTCTGCATAATATCAGGAATAAGACAAAGATTTCCATTCTCACCGTCTGGATTGGAAAGAAAAAAGTAAAACTGTTTATATTTGCAGATGAAATAGTCTTTTGTCTTAAAAAATCCTAATGAATTTACTAAAAAGCTACTAAAACTAATAAACAAGTTCTGCAAGGTTGCAGGATACCAGATCAATATACAAAAATCAATTCTGCCTACCCTCACAATGAACAATCCAAAAATGAAATTAAGAAAAAAATTCCACTTGCAGCAGTTATCAAAAAACATAAAATACTTTGAAATAAATTTAACATAAGAAGGACAAAACTGACCCTGTGAAAGCTATAAAATATTGTTGAGAGAAATTAAGATAAATGGTGGGAAAATTCTATGTTCTTAATTTTGTCAAGATGGCAATTTCCTTCAAACTGATCTACAGATACTGTGTAATCCCAAGCAGAGTTGTGGCTGACTTCTTTGTAAAGGTTGACAAGTTGATTCTAAACTTCATGTAGTAGAATTGCAGGAGAATTTTCAGCTTCCCACATTGTGCAGTGGTAAAGAATTCACCTGCAATGCAGGAGATGTAGGTGCGGTCTCAGGAGGGAAGATCCCGTAGAGTAGGAAATGGCAACCCACCTCAATATTCTTGCCTGAGGAAATCCTATGGACAGGAGAGCCTAGTGGGCTACAGTCCATAAAGTCCAAAGAGTTGGGTGCAAATGAGCACACACACAGAGAGAACAGTTAGAGTAATCCTGAAAAAGAAAAACGAAGTTGGAGGACTCATATTTCTCAATTTCAAAGCTTACTACAAAATGAAAGTAATCAAGGTATTGTGGTATTGACACAAGGACAGAGATAAAAAGGAAAAGGAGTACGTCAAAGCTGTATATTGTCACCCTGCTTATTTAACTTCTATGCAGAGTACATCATGAGAAATGCTGGGCTGGAAGAAGCACAAGCTGGAATCAAGATTGCTTGGGAGAAATATCAATAACCTCAGATATGCAGATGACACTACCCTTATGGCAAAATGTGAAGAAGAACTAAAGAGCCTCTCGATGAGAGTGAAAGAGGAGAGTGAAAAAGTTTACTTAAAGCTCAACATTCAGAAAACAAAGATCTGGTCCCATCACTTCATGCGAAATAGATGAGGAAACAGTGGAAACAGTGGCTTACTTTATTTTGGGAGGGGCTCCAAAATCACTACAGATGGTGATTGCAGCCATGAAATTAAAAGACACTTACTCCTTGGAAGGAAAGTTATGACCAACCTAGACAGCATATTAAAGACATTACTTTGCCAGCAAAGGTCCATCTAGTCAAAGCTATGGTTTTTCCAGTGGTCATGTATGGATGTGAGAGTTAGACTATAAAGTAAGCTGAGTGCTGAAGAATTGATGCTTTTGAACTGTGGTGTTGGAGAAGACCCCTGAGAGTCCCATGGACTGCAAGGAGATCCAGTCAGTCCATCCTAAAGGAGATCAGTCCTGGGTGTTCATTGGAAGGACCAAGGTTGAAGCTGAAGCTCCAATACATTGGCCATCTGATGCAAAGAGCTGACTCACTGGAAAAGACCCTGATGCTGGGAAAGACTGAGGGCAGGAAGAGAAGGGGACAACAGAGGATAAGATGGTTGGATGGCATCACCAACTCAATGGACATGGGTTTGGGTGGACTCCAGGAGTTGGTGATGGACAGGGAGGCCTGGCATGCTGCAGTCCATGGGGTCACAAAGAGTCGGACACGACTGAGCGACTGAACTGAAGTGATGGATCAATGAAACGGAGAATCCAGAAAGAAACTTGTATGTCTTTGGTCACTGATTTTAAACAAAGATGCTGAAATCATCCAATGGGGAAAAGAATAGTCTTTTTCAAAAATTGTGTGCAGACAAGTGGTTAACTATATGCAAAAGAAGGCAGTGGTACCCCTACCTCAAATAATATACAAAAACTAACTCAAAATTAACCAGATACCTAAATGTAAGAGCAAAAACTGGAAAACTCTTAGAAGAAAACTTCAGGGTAAATCTTCATAACATTGGATTTACCAAAGAATTCTTAGATATGACATCAAAAGCACAGCAACAAAAGAAATATAGAAAAATTAGACTTTATCAAAATTAAAAACTTTTGCTTCAAAGGGCACCATTAAGAAAGTGAAAGCACAGTCCACACAATGGGAGGGAATATTTGCAAATCATACATATGACAATGGTTTTTATCTGGAACATGCAAAGGAGTCTTGCAACTCAACAACAATAATAATAATTTTTAAAAAACCAAATAGCTCAGTTGAAAAATGGGTGAAGGATCTGAATAGACATATCTCCAAAGAGATATACAAATAGGCCTATTCTCAGGTGAAAAGGTGCACAGTATTATTAGTCATTAGGGAAATGGAAACCAAAACTACAATGAGATACAACTTCATACCCACTAGTATGGCTAAAATCAAAGTCAGATAACAAATTTGACAAGGCTGTGGCATAATAGAAAGCTTTGTAGTCTGCTGATAGGAGTAAAAAATGGCACAGCCACTTTGGGAAACAGACTGGACTTTCCTCAAAAGCTTAAACACAGAGTTACTATATGACCCAGAAGTTCCACTTCTAGGTATATATGCAAAAGAAATGAAAACATACATTCACACAGAACATGAATAGATATGTCTAAAACAGCATTATTCATAATAGCCAAAAGGTGGAAACAATTCAAATGTCCATCAACAGCCAAATAACTAAACAAAATGTGGTATATACATATATATATATATATACACAGTGGAATGCTGTTCAGCCATAAAATGGAATAAAGATGTACTTACACAAGCTATAACATGGTTGAACCTTGGAATCATTATGCTAAGTGAAAGAAGATAGTCACGGAAGACCACATCCTGTATGATTTCATTCATACGCAAGTCCAGAATAGGCAAATCTATAGAGCGAGAAAGGAGATGAGTGGTTTCTTAGGGCTGGAGGTGAAGGATGGGTGGCTAGCGGGATGATAGCTAAACAGTAGGGGTTTCTTTCTGATGTGATGAAGACTTTCTAAAACTGACCATGATGATTGTTACATGGGGCTTCCCTGGTAGTTTATCTGGTAAAGAATCTGCCTGCAATGCAAGAGACCCAAGTTCAATCCCTGGGTTGGGAAGATTCCCTGGAGGGAGGCATAGCAACCCATTACAGTATTCTTGCCTGGAGAATTCCCATGGACCGACAAGCTTGGGAGGATGCAGTCCATGGGGTCGCAGAGTCAGACACATCTGAGCAGCTAAGCGCAAGCACAGGTGTACATGGTTGAATACACCAAAACTGTTGAAGTCTGCACTCTAAATGGATAAACTGTTTCATATGTGAATTATATCTCAAAGCAGGTTTTTAGGAAATCTTACAAAGGACTTCCATGGTGGCTCAGTGGTAAAACTCTGTCTGCCAATTCAGGAGACATGGGTTCCATCCCTGATCCAGGAAGATACCACATGCTGTGGGACAACGAAACCAGAGCATCACAATGCATCTGCGATTACTGAAGCCTGTGCACCCTACAGCCTGTGCCCTGCAACAAGAAAAGCCACTGCAAAGAGAAGCCTGTGCGCTGCAACCAGAGAGTAGCCGCTGCCCACCACAAGTAGAGAAAAGGCTGCCTAGCATTGAGGACCCAGCACAACCAAAAATAAACACAACTAAATAAAAGTAAATCTTTTAAAAGAAATCTTAAAGACAACCCTATACACTGGATTGGTTAGAATTTTAGAAAGAATATCCAATAGGACCTGGAGAGTATCATGCTAAGTGAAATAAGCCAGACAGGGAAAGACAAATATCATATGATAGTGCTTATATGTGGAATCGAAAAAGAAAAAAAATGATGCAAATGAAGTTATTCACAAAACAGAAACAGACTCACAGACATAGAAAACAAGCTTATGGTTACCAAAGGGGAAAGCAGGGAGAAATAAACTGGGAGTTTGGGATTGACGTGTACACACTACTGTATTTAAAACAGATAACCAACAAGGACCTACTGTATGCCACAGGGAATTCTGCTCAATAACCTGTAATAACCTAAACAGGAAAAGAATTTGAAAAAGTATACATGTATGTATGTGTATCAGAGAAGGCAATGGCACCCCCACTCCAGTACTCTTGCCTGGAAAATCCCATGGGTGGAGGAGCCTGGTAGGCTGCAGTCCATGGGGTCACTAAGAGTCAGACACGGCTGAGCGACTTAACTTTCACTTTTCACTTTCATGCATTGGAGAAGGAAATGGCAGCCCACTCCAGTGTTCTTGCCTGGAGAATCCCAGGGACGGGGGAGCCTGGTGGGCTGCCATCTATGGGGTGGCACAGAGCCAGACACGACTGAAGCGACTTAGCAGCAGCATGTATGTGGATAATGAATCACTCTGCCATACACCTGAAATTAACACAACATTGTAAATCAACTACAGTGCAAAATGAAATTTTTTTAAACAAAGTAAAACAAAAAAGAAAGAAAGAAAAAACATTCTCTATCCTAACTCTCTCACTTTACAAATGCAGACACTCTGGCCCAGAAAGCGGTGTTAACCGTGCCCAGGTCACCCAGCAGAGCCAGAGCTGAAACAGCGCTCCAGCTGCCACAGAGTTGAGGCTGCACTGAGCCTCTGACTCAGCTTTTCCATTCTCAACCTGATGGTTCCTCTTCAGCCCTTATTCCCCAAACCCCAGCCCTACTGCTTAAAGGGGAGAAATGCAATGTTAAGTTGCTCTGTCGTGTCTGACTCTCTGTGACCCTGTGGGCTATTGCCTGCCAGGCTCCTCTGTTCATAGGATTCTCTAGGTGAGAATACTGGACTGGGTTGCCATTTCCTTCTCCATAAAGCAGAGAGGATATGTATAAAGATTCAGGAGTTCCAGGGGACAAGGAACATTGCTCTGTAGCATGCTTTGGGATGTCATTCTTTTCTCTGATGAGTCTGATGGTCCCCATCAGCCTGAGCCTCTGTCCCAGCTGTGCTGCCCCCTAGGATGAAAGCCTAGATCTAGCTAGTAGGGAGCCTGGCTCTTTTCATCAGCATCTCACAGGTTCTCTACGTTGCTGCTTCTGGTGAATGGCTGTGATGAATTGATGATAACCGGAAGCATTTTACAACCAGTGACAAATCACGCTTAATTCGTCTAGCATTCATTAGTGTGACATTAATCCTGATGGACTTGTTTGGGGTATGAGGTGACAGCACCATGCATGCCCAGCTGCCCTGAACATCTCAGGCTGTTCGGTCTCTTTCTGGACTATCTGAGATACCCTGTTCGAAAAGTCTCCCAGAGCTCTTCGTCAGGGGGTGGGGGTGTGAGTACAAAGATGCTAGTGTCTCAGTGTCACACTAGGGACAGAGGGCAGAACAGAGGCTTAGGAGCCCTAGATGCAGGCAGGGGGTCGATGTTGGCTACAGTGAGCCAGTCACAGCCTGGGAAGCCTGTGCCTACTGTGCTGCGGGGCTCTGGTGACCTGACACCAGCCAGCAGTTTAGCCACAGTGCCTGCTGCACGGCCCACAACTTCCTGCTGTATGCTGCCTAGGCCCCCAAGACCTCCTTGCCTTGCTTTGAGGTTTGCAGGGGCTCCCCATGATCCGCACGGCCCTGTCCAAAATGCTCCAAGAGCCCCGGGATGGAATCCTGCTGCTTCTCTAACCCTCATGTGCAGTTGGAGCAAATGATTTCCACCCTTGGGACCTCAGTTCCCTTATTCTTAAAATTGAAATAGGGGTTTGATTAAGAGCAGGGACCAGATAAGCAATGTTAATGAGTGAAGTAGAAAGGACTGGGAAAACTGGGAAAATGCAGGCTGTATCCAAGATTTTGAAAATTCAGTTCAGTTCAATTGCTCAGTCATGTCCGACTCTTTGTAACCCCATGGACTGCAGCATGCCAGGCCTCCCTGTCCATCACCAACTGCCGGAGTTTACTCAAACTCATGTCCATTGAGTCGGTGATGCCATCCAGCCATCTCATCCTCTGTTGTCCCCTTCTCCTCCTGCCTTCAATCTTTCCCAGCATCAGGGTCTTTTCAAATGAGTCAGTTCTTCTCATCAGGTGGCCAATTAACAAAATAATAATGATCAACACTCAGTGGATCAAACAAGATCTCTGCAGTGTACATTACCTGGCCTGGGACCACCAGCTAGTTGGTGACCCCATACTTTAGACTTTTCCCAAAGCCCCTGAGAGCTCTGATGCTGCCACCTCCCTCTCACTCCCTCACTCCCTTGCCACAGGCTGACTTGTTCACAGTACCCTCGGTGACATGCATGCTACCAGCTTTGTGCTTTGCACACGTTGTCCACATCCCTTCTCCCTAGTATCTCACTTCAAATCCTCCCATCCCTCCAGTTCCTGGTCAAGGCAGACCTCGTCCCACAACCTCCCAAGGCCACAGCATCCTTCCCTTCATCTGTTCTGCATAGCTATGCCCCTGCAGGTGTGCCCTCCAGGAGCAAGTGCATCACCGAAGCCTTCTGAGGACTTGTGTGGACTGCCAGAGACATGCCAGCAGGGACTATATGCTGGGCCATGCACCAAGACAGCTTTGCTGCCCATCGCTGGAAGGCAAAGGGGCACCAGACTGCCATCGGGCAACTTCCCCGAGGGAGACTCAGGTCTGTGTGATCATCAACATGAGCCCCCTTTTCGTTCACCACCCCCTTTTCGCTCACCACAATTCAACAACATCTGTCCCATGACTAATATTTTACTCATGAGAAGACTGAGATCCTAAGAAGACCTAAAGAAAAGCAAAGGGGATTGTGGTTTGGATCAAAATCTGCCTCTTTTTTTTTTTTTGGAAAAACAAACTGGTCAGAATCTCCTCTTCTCCACTTGTGTGGGGAAAGGGGTGGAAATGGAAGAATGGAATCCTCTCTGGAGCAGCCAAAGTCATCAATATCCTGTTTAAGAGGGAAATACAGTTAACAAATTATGACATGTGAGAAAGGGAATGGAAACAACAGCATCCAACTCTCCTTAGCAATCCTTTCTCCCCGCAACATCAAAACATTTTGGCATCTTTAAGATTAAGGCAGGAGACAGCCCCTGGCCTCTAATTGCTCTCAGTCAAAGACTGTAGCTAACATGTTATTAAATATGTAAATAATATGAAAGCCAGAAGAAAATTAATATTTCATATATAATGAAGTTAAGATGAATTCTCCTGTGTCTAATTTTCTGTTTTTAAATACATAATGCACTGTGGAGTCCAAAGTGATTCATGGTATTTTATATTGGTTAAAGACGTTCAAGGTTTCTCTAAAGCAGCTTCCTAAATGATTAACCTGAATATTATTATTACAAATAGGATTTGTTTTTTAAAAAATTAATTCTGTAGTTAATCAGGATGAAAAGCATGGAGTTCTTTGCGGGTGGGCCTGTTTTAATGGGGAAAAGGATCTGAGATAAAGGTTGCAAATCCTGGTGCCTACAGGGGCCTGGCAGGTAGGTGAATGAGTCTGGCTAAGCGGCAGTAGGGACAGGCGGGGATTGCAGCAGACTGTGAGAGCCCAGACCCCATCTCGGGGAAGAGCCACAGTTGCCCTCCAGAATCTGAAGCTGCAAGTTCAGATTTTTATGTGAAACATTCTGCTATATAAAGTTGGTTCCCAATTCAAATATTTTTAAACATCATAGATTCAAAAGAAGATGACCTAAGGGCTGAGAGATTGCCACCTCCAGACTGAGACAGGTGGCTTGGGGAAAGTTGCCACCAAACCCAAATCCTTCGATTACAGTAGAAACAGTCGGCTCTCCCCTTGTCTAGAGGATGAGCAGGTCTGGTGCGTGTATGCTCAGTCATGTTTGACTCTTTGAAACCCCGTGGACTGTATAGCCCACCAGGATCCTCTATCCATGGGATTTCTCAGGCAAGAATACTGGAGTGGGTTGCCGTTTCCTCCTCCAATACATCTTCCCAACCCAGGGATCACATCTCCGTCTCCTGCATTGCAGGCAGACTCTTTACTGCTGAGTCACCAGGGATTCCCAGATGGTGAACTGTGAATAGGGAATATTAGCTAGGCTTTGGGGAGGGCAATTTGGCAAGATGTGAAAAAGAGTAAATCCTTCAACCTACCAGTTTGACTTCTAAGAATTCATCCTAAACAAATAATTAAGAACTGGTCAGGGCTTCCCTGGAGGTACAGCTGATAGGAATCTGACTGCCAGAGCAGGAGACAGGGTTCGATCCCTGGTCCGGGAAGATCCCACATGCCCTGGGCCACAACTACGGAGTCAGTGCTCTAGAGCCTTCAATCACAGCCACTGAAGCCTGCGCATTCTAGGGCCCTCGAGCCACAGCTGAGTCTGTGTGCTGCAACTGCTGGAGCCTGCGCTCTGCAACCAGGGAAGCCACCACAATGAGAAGCTGTGCACCTGTAATCAGGAGTAGTCCCTGCTCACTGGAACTAGAGAAACCCCACACATAGCAACAAAGACTCAGGGCAACCAGAGATAAGTAAATACATAATATTTTTTTAAAAAAAGAGAGTTGGTCAAACAACAAGATCCTACTGAATAGCAGCAGGGGATTCTATTAAATATCTTATAATAAACTATAATAGAAAAATATGAGAAATAATATATATATATGTATAACTGAACCACTTTCCTGTATACCAGAAACTAACACAACGTTATAAATCAACTATACATCAGTTTAAGAAAAAGAATTGGCCAGAAATTCAACGATAATCATGTTCTTCATAATACTTTTTATAATGGCCATGTTGTTGCTAAAAACAAAAGGAACCAACCTTAAGGTCCAACACTCATATATGATTATTGAATTACATTATGGTGTGCCTAAGAACATCCCCCAAATGCAGCCTTCGACAAATATGAATAGGCATTAAAAAGAAACTTTAAAAAGCATGGATGAAATATATTTATAACATAATCATAATGTTCTTTCTTAAAAAGGACATAATCTGCTCAGGGTAAAGGTGGGAAGGCGATAGACCATATCATCAGCAATGGTTATCTCTGGGTGGGTGGTATAATTGCTGGTGAATTCCATCTTTTTCTATTTGCTTGTCTACAGCTTGAAAACTATTTTAAATGGGCATTCAGTGCTTCTATACAAAATCAATAAAAGCAATAAACTCCATATGACATGGTATGATGTAAAAAACACTGACCTTTGGAAGTTCACCCATTTATATCCCCATCTTCACTCTTTTGATGACTGTGTGGACCAGTGAGGGCTTTCACTCCCTGAACCTTACAGTCCTTATCTATGTAATGAATGATCGAACTACATCATTTCTAAGGTCCCTCTACAATTTGAGGCCACAGTCAAGGGACTTTAGGGACATGGCAATTCTCCTATTTCTTCACAAGAACTGGTGCCTGCAAGATGGATCCCAAGCCTTGTGCTGGGCTGTGGTCCTGACACTGTTCTCTATGAACATCCAGATGAGAAGCAAACGAGTATAGGTAAGTATCACTCACCTGTGCCTTACTACACTGGCTTTATTCACAGGGTACTATATAAGCACAGAGGAGGGACACCTACTCTAAAGACTAGACAGACGATTTCCCCAAAGAAATGATACTTGAGCTGAGTCATAAAAATGAGTAGGAATTAGCCATTCAGATAAGGAAACAGCAGAAGCCCTTCGAATCAAAGAAAAAGTGTGTACAAAAGTAGGGGTGAGCTTGGGCTGCTGAGATAGGGGAGAGGAGATAGGAGCTGATCATAAAGGTACTGTGCTTAGGGGCTTGGATCTTAAACTTGGGTGAACTGAGCCCTAAAGGTTTTAAGAATGAAGGAATTCATATAGCCAGGTTTTTAGAAATCCCTATGACAGCAGGAAGATGGATTGGAGGAAACAGGCACCAAAGAGCCTGGTATAATAGTCCCGGTTGGAAACAGTAGCAGTGGCAATAGAGAGGTCGGACTTCAGGACCCACTGTGTTGGGGAGGCAGAGGAGGGATGATGCTAAGATGACTGCCAGGCTTCTGGCCTCGAAGGCTAGTGGATAAGCCATTTACCCCAACACAGGACTTCCTGGAGAAAATGCAAATTTGGGGAAAGGCCCCATGTTCAGGTGTAGGAGTTCATGAAACATCCAAGTGGATGCGCCAACTAGCCTAATGGATGAAAGCATCTGAAATTCAAGAAAATTCTAGCTTTGGGATTCATCCAAAGATTGGTTGCTGTAAATGTGAGGGATGATAATGGCCCAAGAAGAGAGACAAGTGAGCTGTGTTCACAGCCCTGGAAATCACAGGCACAGAAGGGCTAGCTGGATAAAGAGGGAGAGGATTCCAAGAAGGAGGATTCAGAGAGGCTAGCGGAGAAGGTGGCAGCATGGAGGCCCCAGGGAAAGATCATTCTAGAAACAGGGCACAGCGTCAATGCTTCTGCAAGGTCGCCTAAGAGGATGCCACCGGTGGCTTGGGGGAGGAAGTGGAGCCCGTGCGAGGGGAAGACAGCTCTGAAGGAGACGCTGTGTGAGGAGGGGAGCTCAGGTAGGTGTGGGTAACAGGAGATCATGCAAGTGGAAGCAACCAGCGAGGGCTGTGCACCTCCTGGGCCAGGCACAGAACTGCGCTCCACGAAGAGGGACCAGCTTTCTCCCTCGGCTGAGTTCCCACCCAAGAGTGCACTCTGCTGTTTCCTGAAATTGTGCCAATGAGTCGGGATGATGGGGCTGCACCTCCACTGGGATGCAATCAGGGGTCATGGAAGGAAAAGGGGCCTCGCTGCCAGTTTCCAGCAATCGGAGTGACTCATCTGGCCCTTCAAAACATGCTGCCCAGTCTGTCCAGGAGCCTTCACAGCTGGGAAGACAGCCTTGGAAAGATCTCTCCACAGAACAGTGGAGGGTTTTCCATGTGTGGGAAGCGAGCTGCGGAACATAAAGGACAGAAATCCAGGGTTCTAAAGGCCAGTGGGGCACAAATCCCTCTTTCCTGCCCTCAGCACTCTCTGCCTCAACTTTCTAAACTGGCTCCCACCACCCAGGGCCATTTCTCGAGAACTACTGGCTTTCCTGGCATCCTGCTTAGGTGGTCTCTGAAGACCTTCAGGAAATCGGAGACAGCTGCTGCTCCAGGCTCCTCCCACTCTGCCATGGTGCTCCTCTGGCCTCCGCAGGAACAGGGTGCCCAGGAGCAGTGGGAAAACTCTACACCTGGAGTTTCCTAGACCTGAAATAAACCCATAGTCCATGTAGTAGCCAGATGCTATTCATCAAACACTTCCAGCTCTCCACCTTCTGGACACACCCTGTGTTTGGCTGGGGTCATGAGACCAATCAAGCCAATGAGTTATGAGCAGAAATGAGATGTGCAATTTCCAGACCAAGCACTTCTTCTCCGGTATGAGCCCCCTTGGAAGGTCTCCCTCCCTTCTGCCGTGGGAACCAGTGATGTGTCAAGTGGTAGCTGCTTTGACAGTCTGGGTCCCAGAGTGAGGATGACAAGAAGCAGAGCCCGTCAACCCTGACGGCTTTGTAACATGAGCGTGAACTAAACCTTCGTTGTCTGGGGCCACTGGGGGTATTACGGCAGCAAAACCTAGCCTATCCTGGCTAGATTTTGGCTCCAGGCAACCCTGGACAAGTGGCCTCTCAGCTCTGAGGCCAGCATCCTCACCTGCAAGACTGGGAAGTGACCATCAATTGCCTGGGCCACTGGGGAGGATTAGAGGAGCGGGAACACGGAGATGCAGGTAGCAGGCCCTCGCACATGATGGGTGTGCATTAAAAGAGCCCAGTGTCTCCCATGACAGGACCCAGTGTCTCCCATGACAGGACTCAGTGTCTCCGGAGCATGCCGACTCCAGGATCTGCGGAACTCTGACAGCTACACGGTTTGTCCTCAGGCTTCCCCTCGGCCCTCTCAAAACCCGATGGCTGTCTCCTTGTGACAGCCATTCAGCGAACTGAGAAATGCAGGGTATATTTGTGTGTGAGAGAGAGACAGACAGATCAAGACACAGACAGAGAGAGAGACTGACTCAGAGTTGACGCTACCGTCTGTCAGCCTACCCCATGCCAAGGCCTGTGCTGGGACTCTCATGCTCCCCGCCAATGACCCTCCTTCCAAGCATGTGCTTGTCCTACTGCAGGACAAGCAGAGACATGCACTCGTGATGGTCTGCGCCGCCTGCCCCATCCATTCGCCATCCCCGCTGCCCTGCTCTGGCCTGAGAGGTAGCCCCTGCTGACTGCACCACCATCCCTTGCCCACTGGCAGGAGTCTGGAGGGTTAGGGCACTTCCTCTTGTTCAGGTCGCCTCCTAGTAGGGACTCCAAGGCCCCCTCCTCTGGGATCCCAACCCTCACAGGGGCTCTGGGGGCACTGTCCCCCAGCCCCTGGTCCCTTCAGTCTTGGGAACAGTCAGGACACCCACTGTCACTATCTCTGAGACCATTGTCTCCACTGTGTTCCCCTACACTGCCCCAGGGCATTTGTCTCATCCCTGGAACCATCTGGGGTGAATTCTGTTTCTTCCCAGAGTCCTGAATTCACACCAAGGCCTCTGACGGCAGGCCCTGACTCTCCTCTGACCCCATCTCACCTCTTAGAGCCCCTGTGCCTCCCCTTCTCACTGACACCTCCCGGCACCGCCCCTTCTGCATGTGACAGTCTGGAGGCCCCTCAGCTCCACCTTTCACCCCAGGCATGTCAGCTGGGAAAGGGGGAGGTCCCGCAGCAGCCTCAGCTCCATGAACCCCTGCTCACTGTTCCTTCTGGCTCCTTCCCTGGCCCACACCTGCTCTGGTGAGGGGGCTGTGGGGTGCTCCCCTCACCCGGGCTGACCTGGGTGCTCCTCCAGGGTGCTAGGATCCCTGTCCAGTGGTAGCAGGCTGAATAGGACCCATGGCAGATTTTTGGGAACCCTCGGAGACAAGAGAGCCCCGAGCCCGGGGCCCAGCCCCTTGGGCTTCCCTTGTTTCACTCCGGTTTCTGCTGTGGTGAGTGTGTCAGGTCTTTATCATCCTTAAACCAACAATCTTCATGGAGCAGTGGCCCCCAGTAACCATCAATTACCACAGGCCTGTCACCTTTGAAAACCACCAGGCCAGCAGAATCCGCCCCCTCCACCTGCACCCTGCAGCTGAGCAAACACAGAGTGACCAGAACTGACCAGGGTCAGCCAGGCGTGGTTTCATCTTCCTCCGCCTCCACGACTGATCCCTAAACCGAGGCCTCCTTGTGAGAAAGGCCAAGAAACGCTGCCAGGAGAGCAGGTCTCTGAGCATCTCTGAGAGTAAAAGAAACAGTTACTTTGGGAAGAGATTTCTGGGTCAGGCAGGTCTCTGTGACCATCAGTTATGGGGCCCAGAGCAAAGTCCTCCACTTCCAAGCCTTGTCCTCGTCTGTATCAATGATAAGGAAGGAATTCTTGACTCTGAAGCTGGTGTATGGTGCGTGTGCAATAAACATAATCATGCAGACATTTCCAGGACACCTCCCATGTGCCCAGCCCCGGACTAAGCACTTTGCTTCTCCCATGTAAACCTTCTGCTATCCTATGAGATCTGACATAGTGATACCTCCACTGTGCAGAGGAAACCAAGTCTCGGTGTGGTTAAGTAACTTCTCCAAAGTCACGCAGCTAAAAAGAATAAAGTTGAGATTCAAACCCTGGACTCTCTGATCCTAGAACTTTCATGATTTATTTTTCATTTATTTTTTATTTTGGATCTCCACAGCTTTACTTTTTAACTTTTAACTATGGAAATTTTCAAAAATACACAAAAGTGAAGAAAGTAATACAATGAAGCCCCATCACCCGTGATACAGTTTCAACAATTACCAACATCCTGCTATTTTTCTTTTATCTACCCCTATCTCTACAACATTTTTTTTTCCCCTTTGGAGAATTTTAAAACAAATACCAGGCATGGGATTTCATCAATAAATTGTTGAGTGAACATCTGTAGAGCCCTCATTCCTCATCACCACTTGACCAGTTTAATGATACTTCATCAAGGCCCATGAACAATCCAAAAGGCTGGGCTCTTTGTTAAAAGGCAGAGTGGATAGGGCAGGGGCAAGTCCGACCTGGGTTTGAACCCCAAGCCTTGTCACTGTGTCTCTGTGAACTCTCTGACCATCCAACTCTCCTTCTGTAAAAAGAAGATTGTAATTGGAACCTCACTAACTTGCTGTCTAGGTGATATAATGACTGCTGATGGCCCAGTATAGGGGATGGGTTCAATACACTGAGTTCCCCTTCCTTGGCCCAATGTATTGGTTTCCTAAGATTGCTATAACAAAGTACCACAAGCTGGATGCCTTTAAATAAGGGAAATTTATTCTGTTGTGATTTAGAGGCTAGAAGTCCAAAACTGAGGTATTGTCAGGATCATACTCTCACTGAAGGCTATAGAGAAAAATTTATTACAAGCCTCTCCCTTATCCTCTGGTGGTTGCTGGCAACCCTTGGCATCCCTTGACTTGTAGCAGCAGCATCTTGGTCTCTGTGTCCCTCTTCACATGGCCTTCCCCTGTGTGTATGTGTGTGTGTGTGTGTGTGTGCGTGCGTGTGTGTGCGTGTGTGTGTACCTATATTCAGATTTTTTTTTTTTTTTTTTTGTAAGGATACTGGTTATTGGATCAGGATCCACCCTACTCCAGTGTGAACTCAACTTGAGCACATCAACGAAGGCTGCATGTGCAAATAAGGTCACATCCACAGTTTTGGGTGGCCCTGAGTGAGGCTGGCAGGGACACGATTCAGCTCAAGACCATGGAGCTGCTGCCCGCTGCACAGGGCTGGATGAGGCTGCGCAGGGCAGGTCCAGGCACTTCCCCCGCTGCTCATCTGAGGCTAAAGAAGCCCACTCCTGGGGAAGGAAAGAAGATTCTTCCTGATACCATTTGCCCGACACCTACCATCCTTCCTAGTCACTCAGAGAGCAAGCACTGAGCCCCGGCACTTTGAAGAAGGAAACCCATCCTGAAGGATGTCCCCCTGCTGCCTGCTTCCTGCTGCACCCAGAACAAAACGCTGCTCCTTGGCCCTGCAAGCCCGCTCCCCTAGCCTGCCCTTTTGCTCCCTGCCACCTTCAACCTGCCTCAGTCAGTGACCGATACCCGAATGTACCCGAAGCTGTCTGCCTCTGCAGCCTCACTCATGCTCTCTGTCTCTACAACCCCTTGCCTGGGTAATATCAATCACCCTTTGGTCTCATTTTCACCATCAGCCCCCCATCCTGAAGCCTTCCTGACCCCCTGTGCTAGTTTTCTCTCTTGCAGCGCCTTGCTCTTTCCCTCCAAAGTACTGAGAGCGATAGATACTTATCTCATTGTTTGATTACTGTGTGCTGACATGCTCCCCACTGCAAGTCCCACTCGGACACTGAGCAGACGTGTTTAATCTGCCTCTGCATCCCCAGAACTCGGCACAATGGTTACAAATAGCAGGCACTCAATAAACACGTGTTGACAATCAATGAGTTTACCTCTTCAGAACCACCCTTGCATCAGTTGTGCAAGGACAGAGTTCACATCAAAGACAGAGAGACAGACTTTCCTGATGGTCCATCGGCTAAGAGTCTGCCTGCCAATGCAGGGGACACGGGTTCAATCCCTGGTCCGAGAAGATTCCATATGCCACCAGACATCTAAGCCTGTGAGCCACAACTACTGAAGGCCGTACACCTAAATCCTGTGCTCTGCAACCGGAGAAACCACTGCAATGAGAAGCCTGTGCACCGCAGCGAAGAGTAGCCTCTGTCTGCCACAGAGAAAGCCTGAAAGCGCAGAGAAGACCCAGTGCAGCCAATAATTAAATAAGAAAAATTTTTAAAAATAAAAAGAGAGGGGCTTCTTTTCCTCTTGACAAGATAAATCCTCTATCTGAAGAACACTGAGACTTCCTTGTTAGAAAGCTCCACCTCCCTGTGGCCTCCATACCACTCTGCATCACGCGAAGCCTGCCCATCTCCTCCTTTCCTTCCTTTGCTGGTTCTCATCATCTTCCACATGGGTCTCCTTCCCACAGCAGAATGGCCCCATGCATCAGGGTTCAGGCCTCAGCACTCTCTCCTCTGCTTCATCTCATCCAAGTCCCTTCTCAGATTCTACCTCCAGGTCCAAGACCTCAAGGAAAAGCATTCCAGCCCATCAAGGATGAGCCATCACTCCTGGCTGTCCCAGCCCTTATCTCAAGTTAGCCTCCCGTTGCTGACAGATAGATTTGTAACTAAAAGCCCTGGATCCAAAACATGAAGTTAGCCACAGGGTTGGCCCTCAGCATAAAGACAAGTGAGAGGTCCCCTTGGCCCATGCAGCCAAGTTGTGGGGGCTGCGTCATGATGGGACCCATGATGCCTGCACCCAGCATCGGACAGCCTCACCTCCCCCACACCCAGGGCACACCCTATTGATGCAGCTGATTTGGCCACCATACGGCTCATGGGAACTGCCAGCTAGAACCCCAAAGAGAAAGACAGAGGGCAAGGAAGCACCTATCCCTGAGAATAGACTCTGTCCTTTATGATCCAGGTTAGACCAGCAGGGCCTGGCCTGGGCTGAGATCTACATTCCTGGCGGTAAGGCCTGCACACCAGGAAGAACCTAGGGGCGTGATCGCCCAGACTCAAGACATGAAAGGAAAGTGCTGGCTAGGAACTATGAGCTGGAAAACAGTGATGGCAACATCAGATGGAGCCACCTCCCTGCAGGTAAGTGAGGGGCCCTCCTGAGACTCCTGACACCCCAATGGGGAAATCTTCTTGGCCAGGTTTCCCAGCAAGTCAGGCTGAGAACCAGGTCTCGGAAGCCCCAGACTGCTGGATTCCAGCACTCCCATTCCTGCAGGAAAAGGCACAGTGAGGCCAGAGCAGCGAGGAGGTGGAGCAGTGGGTCAGACCTAGTCACACCCGTGCTGCCCCCTCTGGGAAGTGTCCCCACCTGCTCTAACCTAACAGCCCCACTTTCCCAGGCTCTGAAGGCTGGCCCAGGTGCGTCTCTCTCCTAGCCAACAAAGGTGACCTCTGCATGTGAAGACTCTAAAGATCCAAGGAAACAACAGAGATCCAAGGAAACAACAAAGAGATCCAAACTTTGGCCAGTGTGTAAAGAAACAGAACCAGACCTTGCATCTTGGCCTGCACTGCTTCCCTCCTCCCTGGTGGGGGCCTCTCCAGCCCAGCTCGCTCGCCCTGAGTGTGCCATGGGTGGCACTGGAAAACCCAGGATGTTTTGAAAAAGACCCAGCCCTCCCCAGCTGCACCCCACAGGGCAAATATGAGCCAGTCATAGCAGGCGTCACGGAAACACCCCTCCCACCAGCTGTGCCCTCCCGCTCACCCCCCGCGTGGCATTTCCCTTCTTCCCAGTGCCGCCTATCTGCGATGGGAGACCAGCCCTGGAACTTCTCAATCAGAGAGAATTCCCACTGCTTCACTGTTGCTTAATTTTTTCTTTCTCTCTCTCCAGCATTAATAATAACTGGATCAGATGCCTGCATGAGTCAGCCTAGCTAGAGGCCCAATTAGCTCGCCCACATGCACCCATTAACTCTCCCCTGGACCCCGGGTACCAGGCAGCAGGCACCTCTCCTTGTGAGCCTGGTACATTCAGAGACCCCTCCCCCTGCAGCCATACACATCCACCCCCTCCTGCCCCTACTACCTCCCACCACTACCCAGATTCAGGCTTATCACTTCTCTTGACTTGCTCCCACCTTCTGACAGGTGACCTCTGAGACCATCTCCTGCAGGTCTGGTTCCCCCCACCACCAGCTGGTTGCAGGGTGGCTCTCTAAAAGCAGACTGACTCAGGTCACAACGAGGCTCACATTTCGGAGTCCAGGCAGCAGCGGCAGGAAGTAAGGAGCCCACCAAGTCAATGGAGCGTGCGTGTGGGCTGCCTTCTGCACCATCAGGCTGGTGGAGGGGTTACATCTTCACTCAAGAGCCACCAGTGACCGCCGTGAGGACAGTCTTGGTCCATCACAATGACCTACCTCTGCCCTCGGTTTCGGGCTGCATTAGTCATAGCCAGTCCAGGTTTGTTAGAACATCAGGTTGACTCTGCCACTGGCCCTTTCAGGGCTAGAGAAGCAAATCGAGAACCCCTGAGATGTTCTTTGTGAGAAACTACAAAGTAGAGAAACTTGCTTTCCACTCTCCAGTCACTTCTTGGGACATACCACTGCTCCCTTCTGGCCTGCAGCCCTGGTCTGTCTTCCCGGCTCATCTCTGAAAACCACAGCACAATAGTACACACACACACACACACACACACACACACACACACACACACACACACACACTGTGCACCCAGCCACCGGGAGTCCACATCCACCACCTAGACCCACTCTTGAAGCTTCATTTCTCACCATTTAATGTTATGCTCAAAAAAAAATTTCACAGCAACCAGGAGGCAAATGGGAGTCATGTGTTCCTGGAATACCCTACTATCATTCAGGATGATACTAGGAGGAGGGAGGAAACCATTCATTTCTCAGACTTTGACTGAGTACCTGATGGGTGCAAGACACTGGGAGCAGCCATTCTTGTCCTGTCTGGAAACAGCACGAGGAGGATGCTACACGCCACCTGCATCAGATCTGCTACTTCTTGGAGCTAGCCTCAGTTATGAGAACAATGCCCAAAGGGGCGTGAATTGCCCCACAACATTAATGATACCCACATTTTTAAATAAAAGTTGTGCTTTGAGAAGTAAGCTTCAGCATACAGGACATAGGTAATTCCTCTTACACTGTGATATACGCCACCTCCTTGCATCTCCTTCTGAGCGCCCATGTTTCCCTCATGAAGACGGCAGTGTCCTTTGAGGCAGGTAATTGCTGTTCACCCTACACTGACCAACCCCAGGGTGCTGAGTTTCCTGTCGCCCCTCACAGTCAAACTCTGCTGTTCTGACAGCTTTTCTGATACCTCATCAAGGAACCAAAGTACATACTCTCTGCCATCTTTGGGTCATTTGAGTCCTAGGGACATCATTCAGCCATTCACTTGTGCATGCATGCACGCATTTGCTCATTCAACAAAGGCTGTGAATACCTGCTCTGTGCCAGGCCCTAGGGCCTCCACCTAAGAGTCAGATACACTCTACCGTATGTCAAACAGATAACTGGTGGGAAGCTGCTGCATAGCACAGGGAGCTCGGCTCGGAGCTCTGTGATGACCTAGAGGGACAGGATGGGAGGTGGGGAGGGAGACTCAAGAGGGAGGAGATATATGTATACGTATAGCTAATCCACTTTGTTGTACAGCAGAAACTAACACAACATTGTAAAGTAATTATATTCCAATAATAAATTTTTTTAATTAAAAAAACAATTTTTTTTAAAAAGAAATGAGTTAAGTCTATCCCTACTCCCTTCCAGGCATGTTTGCTGACTTGAATCCCACCTAATCTCTTAGACCTCTTGTCTTTTCTTCCACCAAGGTGAAGAATTAGGGCTGGAACAGTCTTTAGAGATGATCTAATTCGAGGGTCAGCAAAATATAGTCCTCTAGCTAAATCTAGCCCTCCATCTGTTTTTGTACAGACTGGGAGCTAAGTATGGTTTTCACATTTTTAAATGGTTGAGGGAAAAGAGGAATGTTTCATGACACATGAAAATTCTATGAAATTCAAATTCCGGTGCCCATAAATAAAGCTTTATTGGCCCACAGCCATGCTCATTCATTTACCTATCATCTGTAGCTGCCTGCCTCGCTGCCATAGCAGAACCGAGGGCTTGTAGGAGAAATAGTACGGCCCACAAAGCCAAAATCATTTTCTTTATAGAAAACGTCTGCTGACCCTGCTCTGGTCTGGTATTGTCTGATTCATCCAACTCTGCCTCCTCCCAGAGCACCAGCTCATCCCAGACGACCAAAGGTGCAGGCTTGGGGAAGGGGTTCACATGCACAGACAGGCCCTGGAACATGGGGGCCATGGTCCTCTCCCAACGAGCCAAGTTGGCTTAGTGACTCCTCCTCCCTAGAAACTCTCAGGTCTCAATGCTCTTCCTTTGAGAGGCCTAGCTGCCCATGTGCTGCACTCCCAGGGCCCCTGGAGACGAAGTCCAGTTCTAAAGCCGAGCCCCGGGTTATGCTGAGCATCAGCCAGTTTGGCCCACCACAACCTCCACTCCCAAGCGCCAATCTCCTGCTCTCCCATTTTTAACCCCCATTAAAGCTTCCACGTTGAAGCATTATGGCATCGAGAAATGTTAACAAGATCTACATCTTCAAAGGAAACACAGCTCCTTCTAAGTCCTCAGTGGCCACCTCCACATGGCCTTCAGGCTTCCTCTGTGGATGTGGGGGCCCAGTGGCACCATAGCCAGGGGACAAGGAGGCAGCGGGTGGTTCCGTCTTGCTCCAAAATGTGCCCCTGGAGCCCAGACGCCTGCCCTCCTGCTGCAAGTCCTTCCCCTTCCTTCGTGCCTTAAATCATAAGGTCCGCCCATACCTGATAACTCAACTGTCTCCCGTCACCCAAAGGCACACTCGGCCTTAGTCCCATGTGTCACACGCGTTCTCTTAGGGATAAAACTGCAGCTGGAGAGACAGAGGTTAGCAAGGGCTTCCCAGCCCATTATATCAGGGATACCCCCAGAGGGGGGTTACTTTATCACCTCATTCAGTAAAAAAACAGATCCCTACACCCCCAAAACACATCAGCCCAGAGTGGGAAGGGAGCTGGTGCATGAAACCATGAAAAGCGCTAGCAGCACCCGCCAGACAAAGTCTTGTGCTTTAGAGTAGACAGAAATCAAAGAAACAGACTCATGAATGGGCAAGGCAGTACCCAGGGAGGGATGAATTCTGCAAAGGAATCAGGACAGGTGGATGTGCTTGTGCGGCAGAGACAACATTCGATTTGATCATGAGATGGCCTTTGAGCAGAGAAAGAGCCAGCTATGAGCATACCCAGAGAAACACCTGCAGACAGAGGGTGTGAAGGCCCTGAGACGATGTGATGAATACTCTTTACTCTATCTGGGACTCCCCTTACAAGCCAGGGCCCACTTCTTTCCGCAGGGCATAAAGTATCAGAAGTGTGCCCATCAGCCTCCCTTGTAGCCACCACGTGGCTCATATAGGCTTCTCAGTCAGATGTACTGACCCCAGAATTTTGAGTCAGACGTGACTGACACAAAGAAATGGAGGCTGGAAACTTCCCTGGTGATCCACTGGCTAAGACTCCCTGATCCCAATGCAGGGGACATGGGTTCGATCCCTGGTCAGAGAACCAGACTGCACATGAGGCAGCTAAGAGTTCATATGCTAAATATCCTGCATGCTGCAATGAAGGTTGAAGATCCTGCATGCTGCAACTAAGACCCAGCACAGCCAAATAAATAAACATTTAAAAAGAAAGAAAGAAAGAAAAGAAACAAAGAAGTGAGGGCTGGGAAGACCACAGGCAGGCAAGGGTGTCTCCTTGCAGTAGTCGCACTGTCTCTAGGGGAGGTGGCTGTGGCCGTGGCTCTAGCAGCAGAGCACGTATCTAGTGCTACCCCTTGGTTGGATGGCCATGGTGTCTGCACCCAGGAGCAGCATCTAAGAGGTGCTCTGAAGCATGATCTGGGATGTGATTTCTAGTTGCATAACCTCTGATTTTAGTTTTCTTGCCCTCCAGGAAATTCACTGAGCAACACAATATTGTTTTATTAAATTTCTTTTCTGCTTACACACTGAAAGTCACTTTCTGTTGCTTGCTACTCAGAACGCTGACCAATACAGGCAAGTATGGCAGAAGACAGCAGCCCCCACCAAATAACCATTAGCGCCTTCCCTCGCCCAGCCTTCGTTTTGCTTATGCTGGGACCATGTGACTAATTCTAGCCGAGACTGTGAGCACAAGTGACAGCTGTCACTTTGGAGTCTAATGAACTGATAGTTACCTCCATGGTTTGGAAGCTACCCATTGAGATAGTGGCATCATGAAATGAAGGAGGCCTGGGATCCTGGGTCACCAGATGGAAAACAGCCCTGCCAGCCCGCATGAGTTCAGTTCAGTCACTCTGTCGTGTCCAGCTCTTTGTGACCCCATGAACCACAGCACGCCAGGCCTCCTTGTCCATCATCAGCTCCCAGAGTTTACCCAGACTCATGTCCATTGAGTTGGTGATGCCATCCAGCCATCTCATCCTCTGTCGCCCCCTTCTCCTCCTGCCTTCAATCTTTCCCAACATCAGGGTCTTTTCAAATGAGTCAGTTCTTCACATCAGGTGGCCAAAATATTGGAGTTTCAAGTTCAACATCAGTGAACACCCAGGACTGATCTCCTTGAGGATGGACTGGTTGGATCTCCTTGCCACCCAACGGACTCTCAAGAGTCTTCTCCAACACCACAGTTCAAAAGCATCAATTCTTAGGCTCTTAGCTTTCTTTATAGTCCAACTCTCACATCCATACATGACCACTGGAAAAACCATAGCCTTGACTAGATGGACTTTTGTTGACAAAGTAATGTCTCTGCTTTTGAATATGCTATCTAGGTTAGCCATAACTTTCCTTCCAAGGAGTAAGCATCTTTTAATTTCATAGCTGCAATCACCATCTGCGGTGATTATAGAGCCTTGCAAAATAAAGTCAGCCACAGTTTCCACTGTTTCCCATCTATTTGGCATGAAGTGATGGGACTGGATGCCATGGTCTTAGTTTTCTGTTATTGCATAAGGAAGAGACCAGCACATAGTACCCCCACTGAGGCCAGCACATTGTACCCCCACTGAGGCCAGCACATAGTACCCCCACTGAGGCTGCGGGTTCATCTGTCACTGCAACACTGCCTGGTCCATCCTAACTATTACAGAAAGTTTCACGATCAGATTTTTTTAAAAGGCAGGTGGCATGAAGCATGATGAATACTTGAAAAGAGGAGAAAAGATGGGGAGAATGGTCTGAAATAACACTGAAGTTATTAATAACATAGTTTGTATCTTTTTATTCTGTGATTAAAAGGCCCCAGAAGGTTTTAGACAGAAACAGATATAGCCAAACACTGAAGCAGAATGCCTTTCCCACAGCTTATAGGAATGAGGAGCTTGAGACTCGTGTGTGTCAGTGTGGGTGTGTGTGTCGGGGGGGTTCTCAAAGACCTCTAGCCAGCCCTCTGCGACTGTCACATGCTTCCCACGGAAGCTCTTAAGGAGTTACCTGGCCTCTTCTTGCATGTCTTCATTAACAGGAAATGTACTTCTTTCTAGTACTCCTCATTTTACTGAGGGATTTCTCTGAGCTTTTTCATTTTCCTATAGCCTCTCTCTACTGGTAAACCCCAGCAACTCTGAACACTCTTGCCGTTCCTCAGAGGCCCTGCACAGAACTTTTGCCATGTTCATGCTCTACTGAACACATAGCCTCTGTACAGTGGCCTCCCAAAATCTGTCTCCAGCAGAACTGAATGCTGAAAGCAAGGTTAGAGTATAGGCTTAGGGATCCAGATCTCTGCACTGAGAGTATGATCAGCCCAGCAGGAGAGAAGAATATGCCAGAAGGGGCTCACACAATCTGCTGTGTTCTCCTCGTGCTCCTCCCACATCCCCTAGAGAGAGCAGAGGGGACATTTGAATCTCTGGGCCAGGCTCCCTCTGCCTGCCCTTGTCCACATCCCCAGCTCAGCCTTCAGCTCCATGAGCTGATGCAGCAGGAATTTATTTACAAATTCATTATCCCTATGAATCATGTCCAGCTTGAGTTGGGGCTTAACACAGAGCTGAGGGGAGGTCCTTCAAACAGCTGTGCCCAGGAAGCTTGGGGGAGAGGATGGGCCGGAACAAGTAGGGCCTCACTGCACCAAGAGCCAAGAGGGCAGATGGGAGCAGGGCTTGGGAGAGGCTCGTGCCAGCCCTGGGGTTTGGTCTGGCTCTAGCAATTGTAGGGCTTTTCCAAACTCTGGCTTAATTCCAACACAGAGGCCCCAGATGGAAGATCTGGCTTGCAGTCATCCTTAACTTCTAAGTCCCCAAAGGTACCAGGGCGCTTGAAAGAGTACAGAAGCAGCAACCAATATGTTTCTGACTTCTATCCCAGCAGGAATGCCACTGCTCCACCAGCCACTAGAGAGGAAGATTTTATATCAATACACTAGTGTTATTCAAATGCAAGCAATGACCATTAACTCATTCAAACTTCTCTTACAACCAGTATTTTATTTGATCACTGTACATAAATTTATCCATCTCCATTTGAAAGAAAGGGGCTCAAAGCTCTGAAAGGTGGAGAGTCTGGCCCAAGACCGACTATAATAAATGGTGTAGTCCAGGACTTAAAGTCAAATCCTTAACTCCACATCCGCACTAACCCAAATCTCAATACCTGCCTCTTCATTCTGACTGCCTTCTGAAATGCAGAATGATGGTACAACTGCCAGGGTTTACTTGGGGAAATAGAAACTCTCCAGATCTTTCAAGCAGAAGGAGATTTAATACAAGAAATAGATGTCATGGTAGATATAGATTTTTGCAAAATTGGCCATGATTATTCTCCTCCCTATATCCAAGTGATGTGACTTTGAAATTGGGCTGGTCTTGTAGCTTAGTTTGGTCAATAGAATAGCACCAAAGTGGTGCTACTCCACTCTCAAGCCTAACCCTCAAGACACCCTGCATTGTCCTATGTGTCTTCTTAGAACCCTGCACAGTCAACACGCATACAAGAATGAGAGACCATGTGGAGGACAGGCTACTCATCCCAGTTAAGGCCACTCTGGACCAATCAGCCTGGAGACCACCCTGAACCTGAGTTCAGATGCATGAGTGGTGCCAGCTAAGAACAGAAGGATGGCCCCACTGAGCCCAGCCTACATCCTGATCCACAATGTTGTGAGCTAAATATATCATTTTTGCTTTAAACGAATAACTGTGAGCTACTTATTATTCAGCAAAAGCTAACTGACACAGTACCTACAAAACTTTTAGAAGAGCTAAAAACTGAAGGCTACTGTATAAATTTAAGGCGTGGAGTTTGGGACTTCCCTGGTGGCCCCATGGCTGAGACTGTGCTCCCAGTGCAGGGGCCCCAGCTGCAATCCCTGGTCAGGGAACAAGATTCCGCACGCCAACACGCAGACCCAGCACAGCGAAATCGATCAACCAAGCAATAAATAATTTTTTTAATTTTATTTAAAATAAATAATTTTTTAAAAGAAATTCATTTGTAAAACGGAGGGGAGGAAGAGTTAGGGAGTTTGGGATTGGTATTTACATACTGCTTTATTTAAAATGGATGACCAACAAGGTCCTACTGTGTAAAGCACAGGGGACTCTGCTCAGTGTTATATGGCAGCCTGGATGGGAGCGAGTTTGAGGGAAAATGGATACATGTATATGTATAGCTGAGTCCCTTTGCTGTCCACTTGAAACTATCACAATAGTGTTAATTGACTATCAGTCAGTCAGTCAGTTCAGTCGCTCAGTCGTGTCTGACTCTGTGACCCCCATGAATCGCAGCACGCTAGGCCTCCCTGTCCATCACCAACTCCCGGAGTTCACCCAAACCCATGTCCATCGAGTCAGTGATGCCATCCAGCCATCTCATCCTCTGTCGTCCCCTTCTCCTCCTGCCCCCAATCCCTCCCAGCATCAGAGTCTTTTCCAATGAGTCAACTCTTTGCATGAGGTGGCCAGAGTACTGGAGTTTCAGCTGTAGCATCATTCCCTCCAAAGATATCCCAGGGCTGATCTCCTTCAGAGTGGACTGGTTGGATCTCCTTGCAGTCCAAGGGACTCTCAAGAGTCTTCTCCAACACCACAGTTCAAAAGAGTCAATTCTTCGGCACTCAGCTTTCTTCACAGTCCAACTCTCACATCCATATATGACCACTGGAATTGACTATGCTCCACTGTAAAATAAAATTTTTAAATTAAATATTAAAAACAAACAAAAAAAAGAGTGAAGTTTCTCTGCAAACTTTCAGAAAAGAAAGAAATTGCAGGGTCTGCAGGAAGAACTACAGGGCTCACAGATGCTCCCAACATCATTGACTCAAACAGGAAAATTCTGAGGTTGTTTTAAAACCTCACATCTGCCGTTGCTCTCCAGTCTACCCACCACAGTTAGAGGACAATGAGATGGCTTTGGCTTCTTTCCTTCTGAATCTCATGTAATTACCACTCTGGGGAAGAATCTAACCTGGAACCTGGATGGCAAGTGTTCTCAGAAATGCAGTTATCAGGCTTCCATCCCCTGGTACAGAAAAGAGAGCACAGCAGCAGAAAAGTGAGGCTGGGCTGCGAAGGGCACTGGGGTCTACTCTGCCTCACACATACCTTCTAAAGATACTTAACATATCAGGAAGGGCTTCAGTTCCCACTGCCCCCATTAGCACCAGTTCTCCTTCTGGATTCACATGCCCCTTATTAGCTTATTTCATTCTCACTTAAGAGCTGCAATAAAGCAACGGCTGAATGTTCAGGTACCTGAAATGTCATAGGGAGAAGTCCCCAGAAATAAGGATGATCTATACAACTTCCCCAACTACCACTCTGATGACTCCATCCTCCTAGTGTCTACATCAAGTTTGGGAAGGAAGGAGGTAGGAAATCCAGTTCTCTGCTTTGTCAAGACGGGAAAACTGGCCTGGGAGCACTAACAAAGCGTAGAGATGACGAGCTAAGAGCAAGGAGCTTGGGACCCTGAGTCTTCTCTCTCTATCACTAAATCGTTAAGTTCTGCTGGGATCTAATTATAATAGCCCATGTTTGAGACAGATAGAGAGAGATTTGAGGGTTCCTCTGAGAATCTGAATTCATGTCAATTTGAAATTCTCTGCTCCAGCAGAATGATTCTCTTCCATGTCTCCCCTCGGGTCAAGCTCCCCAGGCTGCCTGGGTCTTGACCCTCTTTGAACAAGCTCATTCACTCCTATGGTTTCAATTTCTTTTGAAATACTGATGGCTCTCGGATATCCAAGCACGTACATCCAACTAACTGTTTAATATTGCTACTGGGATTGCCCACAGGGTCTTCCACTCTGTGGAGGTCCTTTCCTCTAAACCAGCACCAAGCACCACCAGTTCACCTGGTGGCATCACCAAGTCATCCAAGCCAAGGATTTCCTCATCTCCCAGGTTTATTTCCATCACCAGCTCCCTGTCTGGTTTCTTGGACTCCAGTCTTATGCCTCCAATCAATGAGTCCCACAGCTGCCAGAGGAAGCTCCCCAATCACACCTGCCGTGACACTTTCTAGACTGAAGCACTTTATCACCAGTCTGTGACCTATAGGATAACATCTCAACTCCTTGGTCTAACATTCAAGGCCTTCTCTGGGCTGGTTCCTGCCAGCGTCTTCAACATTATCCAATTTCACATTGTCTCCCAGCCACACTGAACTGCCTGGGATGCCCAAAGCTGTCAAAACCTTTATGCCTTTAGTCAGCATCACTCTACCTACATCTGAGGGCTTCCCAGGTGACACTAACTGTAAATAACCTGCCTGCCACTGCAGGAGACCTAAGAGACACAGGTTTGATCCCTGGGTTGAGAAGATCCCCTGGAGAAGGAAGTGGCGATGCACTCCAGTATTCTTGCCTAAAGAATCCCATGGACAGGGAGCCTGATGGGCTACAGTCCATTGGGTTGCAAAGAGTCAGACACCACTGAATTGACTTAGCACACACATTAGCCCCTCTTGTCCAGCTCAGTGCTCTTCCTGTGGGCTGTCACAGTACCATTGTATTTAAACTCTATCTACCCCACAAGTTTGGAAGCTCCATGAAAGCTGAGGCCATGCCCCCAGTTTCCTCTTTATATCTCAGTGCCCATTGGGAGTGGAAAGCAGTAAATGATTGTTAAACCAACTCATGAGCTTCCCCAGATGCTGTGAAGTTCATGGTAGAGAGTGTTCAATCCAGCATAATATAATAACAGTAATAGCTAAATATTTTTAGTGCTTACTTTGGACCAGAAGGTTTACAGGCATTATTAGTTCATTTAATCCTCCTTGCAACCTCAAGAGATATTACTGTTATTATCTTGATTTGTAGATAAAAACTGAGATTTAAAGAGGTTAAATAACTTGCCCAAGTCATTCAGCTAGCGTGCAGTGAAATCAGACTCTTGTCCTCCCTTTGAGATCACACATGCATTACTAACTTATTCAATTCTCATTTACACCCATCTGTGGGCTCCAACCCTGGGTGATCCCTGTAGAGATAAGAAGATTTCACCTACGTGCCTGCACTTCAGGCTTAAGAATAAAACGAAGGGCGGAATGGCTGAAAGGATTGGAAGACAGGTGGTCCACACACGTGACTACCAGACATATGGCCTCTCTAGTGTTCCCCCTCCATAGTACAGTCACCTCCACCACCACATGGTGAGGGATGGGGTGGTATGGTGAGGGATGGGGTGACATGGAGCCCCATCTTCCCTGGTCAAATTGCTAACAAGTACAGTCAGCCTCCATATCCATGAGTTTCACATCTACCAATTCAACCAATGGCAGACCAAATAACAGTCCGAGGAATATGTGGATATGGAGGGTCAATCTTATACCTTACTCCACAAATATCTGTAAGGGCTTAGATAATTAAATAAGCTTTCTTGCTGCAGCAATTATCAGAGCCTTTAATATGCCAGTGTTGGTTTTTTTGTTTGTTTGTTTGTTTGTTTTTACTGATCCGATTTCTTTATTTTGGGGTTTGCTTATATACCTTTTGTGACATATAGGGATGAATACAGAGTCATGTGGGGTCAGCAGTCCTGACCCTATCAAAATCAGGTGCTCTACATAAAAAAAAAGTCTTAGGGGTTTTACATCATCTTCAAGCCATTTCTGCCTGCTGACATTTACAACCCTTTCTTTCTGATAACCAGAAAACTTATTTTTCCAAGGGTGTTTTTCCTTAAACCAAGCACCACCCTCCAAATAAAGTCGCATTCCTGTAGGGTGAGGGTGTAATGAGTTACAATTAAGAAAGGGAATTTATTTAACCAAAGGTTAACATGATTAATCTTAAAGGTTGATACTTATTTCTCCTATAGGTTAATACTTATTTCTCCTAATATGCCAGTGTTGTTTTGAACAAAAGATATGTAGCATTTCCTGCATTGGTTGGACCACAGTGAGCTTCATTTCCTCAGACATCTGCCAGGACTAGGGACCCATGGAACACAGTTTGACAAACATTAATTCCTGGGGCACATCCCTCCAGAGGCCTGGCTGCACTTGATCTACATGAGATACACCAGATTCTTTCCAATAAATTTTCTTCCCTGCTGAAGGTAACTCAGGTCAGTTTCCGTCAGTTGCAACGACAGACCTTGACTGAGACACACCTTCACTTGCCCTCAGAAAGGCCATATCTTTGGCAACTTCTGGGATTTACACTCAGAGGTGGAACATGAGAGAAGGATCTGGGGACACCCAACCAGTCAGATGTGGTCAGGGCAGGCTGCAACTGATACCCACCACTGAGGGCTCATGCTCAGAAATGTATGCTAAAGGACTCCTGGATCTTTTTTTTCAGTTTCCTTTCCTGATGAGAAATCTACCATTTTTAGATAAAGAGGACTGTGACTTATGCTTTTGGATTCCTGTGGCTGAGTTTATGTCCTTTTGATATTTCTATCGTGTTTCTGGCCGTTACAGAAGTTTCCCTTCCTCCAGGATGTTGAAGGAGGGGGTCACAAGTCTCTTCCCACCTCCATTCATCCCAATTCTGACACATTCACACACAAACACCCTACTTCTGTTTAGTTTCTCCCAAGTCTACTCTCTGGGTTGAGGAAGGGTTTATGGGTAGATATAATGCCCATCCTTGACAAGCACATGCTCCACATTGGTTTCTAGGAGAGACAGAAGCCTTGACTTGCAGAATATCCCCTTCCTCATCATAGCCACACCCTAGGCGAGCTGAAGTTCTGTTCTCTTAGCTGACAGAGCCCGTTTACAGTGAGAGTGGAGGTGGGTTGGTTGCCACCAAAATGGCAGCAAGTGTGGACAGAATTGAACTAGGTTTCTCCTGCAATCCATCCACACTGCCTGAGCCATACTGCATAGCCATGCTAAGGGACAAGAGAGTGGCTTGGAGATAGAACCAGACCTGGTCACTCCATAGAGAAGGATGCTTTTCCCCAGAGCCTTGGGCAGCAAAGATCACTCCATTCTCGTGCTCTCCAAATTGCAGGCTGGGATTGGGTCCATCTTGCCTCTTACTCCATGCCATGACTCACCATCACATGTGAAAAACCCCTGCTCCGTGAGGCTCGTGCCACCTGGCTACAGTACTACCCCCCACACATCCTGAGTCATCCACCATTCTTCCAGTCCTGTCCCAAGATCATTGATGACTTTGGCATTAAGATGCAGCCCTCATCTCCACTCAGACCGTACCCTGGTGACTTCAGTTTCCACCTGAATGCCCCATCCAGTACCCTGGGTGCTCAGTTCCTTAGTCTCCTGCATGAAAACAGTCTCCCTCTCTCCACTCCAGCCAGTCACCCACGGATTTGGCCATGCTCTAGGCTTTGTCATTACCTCGAACTGGCCTATTTCTACTCCTCTGAAATCATAAATTCAGCCCAGATCATTCTTTCTGTTTGGCAACTTTTTTGTCCTAAAATACATATAACATAAAATATACTGCTTTAATGATTTTTAAATATATAGCTCAGCAGTATTTTATATATATATATATTCTTATGGTGAATATATTATCAGTAATACTTTCTATTTTCTGGGGGTTTTGGTTCTTTTTTAAGATAATAGTCATCATACAGGTATGGGTGGTATCTTATTGTGGTTTTGACTTGCCTTTCCCTAATGACTACTAATATTGCGTGTGATTTCATTAGTTTATTATGCATTTGCAGATCTCCTTTGAAGAAATGTCTATTCAAGTCCTTTGCCCATTTGTGAATAAGCTTGCTTGGCTTTGGGTTGCTATTGGGTTTTAGGAGTTCTCTATATATTCTGGATATTAATCCCTTACCAGATATATGGTTTGCAAATATGTTCTCCCATTCCGTGTGTTGCCTATTTAGTCTATAAATCAGAACCATCAGACATTCCCGTTCAGGCCCTCTTCACCCCACCTAAACCCACCCTTGCTTTCTTTCTTCTTCCAATAGAGGGCGTCCCTTCCTACCCAAAACTATTCCCACTCCCATGAACTCCCTGGGTTCCAACCTAGTTGGCCTTCACCAAAAACTCCCACTTTCTTGATAATCCCTGTAGGGAGCTACACTCTTCAAAGGTGCCCCCACTCTCAGTGAACTATTCCTTTTGGTATTCAGACCCTTATGTACTCCTGTCACACTAAATTTGTCCTGTCTGCACAGAACTAGGAGAATGCAAAGTGACTCTGCATGACTTCCAAGGCTGGGTCATAAGAACCTTGTGACCTCAGCCCTGAGCTCTTGGAACACTTCATCTTGGGACCCCTGAGCTACTTTATAAGCTCTATTACACTGAGACCACCATGCTGTTAGGCAGCCCAAGTTAGCTACTTGAAGAGGCCACACAGACAAGCAATGATGCTGGCCAGATTCCCAGCTGCTCCAGCCACCCTAGCCGAGATGCCGGCATGTGAGTGAAGGTGCTATCTCACACAGAGAGGACTGAGGTCCCACACAGTCCCACCCATCTCCAACTGCACACCTCTAGGCCTTCATCTAAGCCCTTCATCTATTTGTAGCATTTCCATGCCGTGAGCCACTCTTTCTTTCTTGAAATGTTCTCCTTGCTTGGCTCCTCCAGTGCCATTTCCTTCTAGCTTTCTAAGAATCTGGCTGCTCGTTCTTGTCTCCACCATAATCTCCTTATTTTCTGCCACTCTTTGTTATTTTTGTGGAGGAGTATATAAATGTAATATGTTTTGAACACTCAAAAGATGTAAAAATGTGTACAGTGAAACTTTTCTTTCTCACCCTTCTCTCTTAACCACAAGATTCTTTTCCCGAGAGGCAATCAATGTTACCACTCATGTATTCATGTATTTCTCCACAGACATAATAGGTATAAACAGGCATATATCTATAGATTCTGCCTCTCCACACACATATACATTTTCTCCCACAAGATTGGCATTCTATATCAATAAGATATACCTTACTGTCTTCACAACAGTGAATCTTAGTGAAGTCGCTCAGTCGTATCCGACTCTTTGCGACCCCATGGACTGTAGCTTGCCAAGCTCCTCTGTCCATGGGATTTTCCAGGCAATAGTACTGGAGTGGATTGCCATTTCCTTCTGCAGAGTGTATATTAGAGGTCTTTCCAAATCAGAACATCGCAAACGCCTTCATCCTGTCCGTTATACCTACATAGTATACTCTTGTATGCGTGTGTTTGTTTGGGTTGCTTTCCATCTTTTGCTATGGCAAACAATGTTGTAACAACTAATCTCATATGCATCAATGCATCATTCTTTTCAGATGTGGGAATCTTGCCATTATTTAAATTCTTAGAAATGGTTAGGTCAAAAGCACTTTTAATGTCAGACGATATTGCCAAATCTTCCTCCTTTGAGTTGTACCATTTCAACTTGCATCAGCAATGCATGAGCGTCTGTTTCCGCATACAGGGTGTTATCAAACGTTTTGATCTCGGCCAAACTGAGAGATGAAATTGTGAAACTTTAATTATATTTCTTCTATTATGAATAACGGGGCGTCTTTTCTTAGGTGTTGGTAACTCTCTACACCTTGTCCCTCTTTCTTCTGTGTTGTTGATCTGCTTTATATTGATGTGTGGAAATTCTTTATATAATAGGAAGTAAACTCTGGAAGTGGAGCTACAAATAGTTTCCCAAGTTTTTCTTTTGACTTTATGTATGTTGGGTTTTGCTGTACAGAAGTTTTGTGCTAATAGTTAAAATTGCCAGTCTTTTCTTTTATGGTTTCTGAGTTGTTGCCCTTAGAAAGTTTTAAAATGCTCTCATGTTTCTGGTACATTTAAAGTTTCATTTTGTTACATTTACATCTTTGTCTCATACGGAATTTATTCTACTATAAAGTATGAGGTATGGATCCAACTTTTTTTTTCCAGATGGTCCTCCAGTTGCCTCAACTTCATTTATTAAATAACGCATTTTCCCACTCATTTTGGAATACCGTATTTACTTTAGACAATAGCCTCATGTATAATTTCTGGAACTACATTTTGTTCCACTGAGTTGTCTAGTACTATGGCTTATGCAATATAGCTTTATAATACGATTTAATTTCTGATGGGGCTAGATATCCATTTTTTCCCTAGATATTTTGTGAGTATTAATGCCATCAAGAAATGTGAACAGTCTAAGAGAGCTTTTACTCTGCTAGCAAGCCCATCAGTTAGCCTGCCCTGTTTCCTGGATGCTGGCAGAAGACATGAGACTTCTGGGTTAAAGACAAAGGACTTTATTACTCACAACAGTAGCAATGGCCAGAATATCAGCACTGGTGACAGTTCCAGGAGCCCCAGTTCTCACAGGGGGACAAAGTCCAGATGATGCCTGCACATGCAGTGGATTGTGTTACAGAAGAATCTTGAGCTTCCTTGTAGATTTTCAGTTGCTCAGTTCAGTTCAGTTCAGTTCAGTTGCTCAATTGTGTCCGACTCTTTGCGACCCCATGAATTGCAGCACACCAGGCCTCCCTGCCCATCACCAACTCCCGGAGTTCACTCAGACTCATGTCCATTGAGTCGGTGATGCCATCCAGCCATCTCATCCTCTGTCGTCCCCTTCTCCTCCTGCTCCCAATCCCTCCCAGCATCAGAGTCTTTTCCAAAGAGTCAGCTCATTGTGGCCAAAGTTGCTCACTCGTGTCCAGCTCTCTGTGATCCCTTGGACTGCAGCACACCAGGCTTCTCTGTCCTCAGCTGTTCCCAGATCTTTCTCAGATTCATGTCCATTGAGTTGGTGATGCCATCCAACCATCTCAGCCTCCGTCACCCACTTCTCCTTCTGCCCTCAGTCCTCCCCAGCATCAGGGTCTTTTCCAGTGAGTTGGCTCTTTACATCATGTGGCCAGAGTATTGGAGGGTCAGCATCAGTTCTTCCAATGAATATTCAGTGTTGATTTCCTTTAGGATTGACTGGTTTGATCTCTTTTCTGTCCAAGGGACTCTCAAGAGTCTTCTTCAGCACTACAGTTCAAAAGCACTCAGCTTTCTTTATGGTCCAACTCTCACATCTATACATGACTATGGGAAAAAAACCATAGCTTTGACTATATGGACCTGTGTCAGCAAAGTGATGTCTTTGTTTTTTAATACACTGTCTAGGTTTGTCATCGCTTTCCTTCAAAGGAGCAAGCATGTTTAATTTATGGCTGTAGTCACTGTCCACAATAATTTTGGAGCTTAAGAAAAGAAAATCTGCCACTGCTTCCACTTTTTCCCCTTTTATTTGCCATGAAGTAATGGGAGTGAAAGTAGGAAGTCAAGAAACACCTGGAGTAACAGGCAAATTAGGCCTTGGAATGCGGAATGAAGCAGGGCAAAGACTAATAGAGTTTTGCCAAGAGAACGCACTGGTCATAGCAAACACTCTCTTCCAACAACACAAGAGAAGACTCTACACATGGACATCACCAGATGGTCAACACCAAAATCAGACTGATTATATTCTTTGTAGCCAAAGATGGACAAGCCTCTATACAGTCAGCAAAAAAGACCGGGAGTTGACTGTGGCTCAGATCATGAACTCCTTATTGCCAAATTTAGACTTAAATTGAAGTAAGTGGGGAAAGCCACTAGACCATTCAGGTATGATCAAAATCAAATTCCTTATGATTATACAGTAGAAGTGAGAAATAGATTTAAGGGGGCTAGATCTGATAGACAGAGTGCCTGATGAACTATGAAGGAGGTTAGTGATACTGTACAGGAGACAGAGATCAAGACCATCCCCATGGAAAAGAAATGCAAAAAAGCAAAATGGCTGTCTGGGGAGGCATTACAAACAGCTGTGAAAAGAAGAGAGGTGAAAAGCAAAGGAGAAAAGGAAAGATATAAGCATCTGAATGCAGAGTTCTAAAGAATAGCAAGGAGAAATAAGAAAGCCTTCCTCAGCGATCAATACAAAGAAATAGAGGAAAACAACAGAATGGGAAAAACTAGAGATCTATCTCTTCAAGAAAATTAGAAATACCAAGGGAACATTTCATGTAAAGATGGGCTTGATAAAGGACAGAAATGGTATGGACCTAACAGAAGCAGAAGATATTAAGAAGAGATGGCAAGAATACACAGAACTGTACAAAAAGATCTTCACGACCCAGATAATCATGATGGTGTGATCACTCACCTAGAGCCAGACACCCTGGAATGAGAAGTCAAGTGGGCCTTAGAAAGCATCACTATGAACAAAGATGGTGGAGGTGATGGAATTCCAGGGGAGCTTTTTCAAATCCTGAAAGATGATGCTGGGAAAGTGCTGCACTCAATAGGCCAGCAAATTTGGAAAACTCAGCAGTGGCCACAGGACTGGAAAAGGTCAGTTTTCATTCCAATCCCAAAGAAAGGCAATGCCAAAGAATGCTCAAACTACTGCACAATTGCACTCCTCTCACACGCTAGTAAAGTAATGCTCAAAATTCTCAAGCCAGGCTTCAGCAGTACATGAACCATGAACTTCCAGATGTCAAGCTGGTTTTAGAAAAGGCAGAGGAACCAGAGATCAAATTGCCAACATCCGCTGGATCATGGAAAAGGAAGAGAGTTCCAGAAAAACATCTATTTCTGCTTTATTGACTATGCCAAAGCCTTTGACTGTGTGGATCACAATAAACTGTGGAAAATTCTGACAGAGATGGGAATACCAGACCACCTCACCTGCCTCTTGAGAAACCTGTATGCAGGTCAGGAAGCAACAGTGAGAACTGGACATGGAACAACAGACTGGATCCAAATAGGAAAAGGAGTACATCAAGGCTGTATATTGTCACCCTACTTATTTAACTTATATGCAGAGTACATCATGAGAAACGCTGCGCTGGAAGAAGCACAAGCTGGAATCAAGATTGCCAGGAGAAATATCAAAAACCTCAGATATGCAGATGACACCACCCTTATGGCAGAAAGTGAAGAGGAACTAAAGAGCCCTTTGAGAAAGTGAAAGAGGAGAGTGAAAAAGTTGGCTAAAAGCTCAACATTCAGAAAACGAAGATCATGGCATCCGATCCCATCACTTCATGGGAAATAGATGGGGAAACAGTGGAAACAGTGTCAGACTTTATTTTGGGGGCTCCAAAATCACTGCGGATGGTGACTGTAGCCATGAAATTAAAAGACACTTACTCCTTGGAAGAAAAGTTATGACCAACCTAGATAACATATTCAAAAGCAGAGATATTACTTTGCCAACAAAGGTCCATCTAGTCAAGACTATGGTTTTTCCAGTGGTCATGTGTGTATGTGAGAGTTGGACTGTGAAGAAGGCTGAGCGCCGAAGAATTGATGCTTTTGAACTGTGGTGTTGGAGAAGACTCTTGAGAGTCCCTTGGACTGCAAGGAGATCCAACCAGTCCCTCCTAAAGGAGATCAGTCCTGGGTGTTCATTGGAAATACTGATGCTAAAGCTGAAATTCCAATACTTTGGCCACCTCATGTGAAGAGTTGACTTATTGGAAAAGACCCTGATGCTGGGAGGGATTGGGGGCAAAAGGAGAAGGGGATGACAGAGCATGAGATGGCTGGATGGCATCACCGACTCAATGGACATCAGTCTGAGTGAACTCTGTGAGTTGGTCACGGACAAGGAGGCCTGATGCGCTGTGATTCGTGGGGTTGCAAAGAGTCAGACACAACTGACTGACTGAACTGAATGGGAGTGAATGTCAAGATTTTAGTTTTTTGAATATTGAGTTTTAAGCCAGCTTTTCACTTTTCTCTCTCACTTTCATCAAGAGGCTCTTTAGTTCCTCTTCACTTTCTGACATTAGAGTGGTAACATGTGCATATCTGAGGTTGTTGAAATTTTGCCTGACAATCTTGATTCCACCTTGCGATTCATCCAGACTGGCATTTTGCATGATGTACTCTGCATATAAGTTAAATAACCAGGGTGACAATATACAGCCTTGATGTACTTCTTTCCCAATTTTGAACCAGTCTTTTGTTCCGTGTCTAGTTCTAACTATTGCTTCTTGACCTACATCCAGATCTCTCAGGAGACAGGCAAGGTAGTCTGGTATTCCCATCTCTTTAAGAATTTTCCACAGTTTGTTGTGATCCACACAGTCAAAGGTTTTAGCACAGTCAAGGAAGCAAAAGTAGATATTTTTATGCAATTTACTTTTTCTCCATGATACAACAAATGTTGGCAATTTGATCTCTGGTTCCTCTGTCTTTTTGAAATCCAGCTTGTACACCTGGAAGGTCTCAGTTCGTGTATTGCTGAAGCCCAGCTTGAAGGATTTTTGAGCATTACTTTACTAGCATTTGAGATGAGCATGATTGTATAGCAATTTGAACATTCTCCAGCGTTGACCTTCTTTGGGATTTGGATGCAAATTGACTTTTTCCAGTCCTGAGGCCACTGCTGAGTTTTCCAAATTTGCTAACATATTGAGTGCAGCACTTTAACAGCATCATATTTGGGGATTTTAAATAGCTCAGCTGGAATTCCATCTTGAGTTTAGGGAACCTAAATATTTTATAATGGACAGTAAGCCTGCCTGGGTTTTGCTCCAGAAGAAGACTTCATATTTATTATACTGACCAATAAACAAAGTTCTCCAGAGGGAGCCATTACCTCTATTTTCCAAGGGAGTTAGTTCACTACACGAACATTCCTAAAGAGATAGTCTAGGAAAAAGGTAGTTACTGCTTCTGCTCACCCAAAACATGAGAAGCCCATGGAGAACTGTCTTTTTAACACTTGTTTACTCTTCCATATGAACTTGAGAATCAGTCTAAAACACAACAAAGTCTTTTTATGGAGAATCCTATTAAATTCTAAATTATCTGAGGGAGAATGGACAATTTTATGATGTGAATTTTCCTATCCAAAACTTATATTCAAATGCTTTTCTGTCCCTTGGAAGCATTTTAATGCTTTCTCCACTTAGATTTTGCACATTTCTTGTTATATTTATTCCTAAGATTTTTAAACCCTTTTTCGTTGCTATTGTAAATGTTTTCAATTCTCATTTTATCTCTAACAGGTTGTCATTAATTCCTACTCTTTAAATGAATGGTTTTCCTCCAGGGTCCCTCTCAAACTTCTTCTCTTCTTACGAGAAGATTTCCCCGATATCTCATTCTCTCCCAAAACTTCAATGAGCATCTGTCAGGCGATGCCTCCCCGTCCTGTCATCTCCAGCCCCGGTCGCTCTCAGGAGTTCCTGACACATATGCTGTGGACATCCCTGGGTACTTCACACCCAGCCAACAGTGAAATTAAACTCCTCATCCTTCTCCCCCAAACCACCTCCTCCTTTTTACTCCAGCCTCAGTCAATGGCACCAGCATTCACCCAGGTTCCTCCCAGCCAAGGGGGAGGCTTTCCTGCACCCTCTTTTTCCAATCAGTCACCCAGTCTTTTCTGTTCTTCCTCTTTAGTTCCACTTGAATCTGTGCCCTTATCTTCATCCTCACTGCCACGACCTGAGCTCTTGGCCAATGAATGGAGAGACCTCTAAGTGACTGCTTGGTCTTGCATCTCCTTCTGTGGGCTTGTGCTCAGCCATGTCTGACTCTTTTTATGACCCCCTGGACATTAGCCCACCAGGCTCCTCTGTCCATGGGATTCCCTGGGCAAGAATACTAGAGTGAGTTGCCATTCCCTTCTCCAGGGGATCTTCTTGACCCAGGGATCAGACCGCAGTCTCCTGCATCTCCTACACTGGCAGGTGGATTCTTTACCACTGAGCCACCTGGGCTCCTGTCTGCTATCAATTCCTATCCTGCTGCAGGAGTGGCCCACAGTTTCAACCACACCATCTCCCAGAGGTTCCGGGATAATATAAAGACCACCATCCCTCCCTGCCAGCTTGGTATTCCCTGGCCATTAGTGACCTGGCCCCTCCTGACTTCTTGAACTTCAAGTCTTCCATTCCCACGTTATCCTACACTCATGCCTTTTACATCTCTGTGCCCCTATCCTGGAAGATCTCAATCCACCATGGCCCTCTTTACCTGGATACCTCCTACCCCTCCCTAAGGATCCAATTCAGACATCAGCTCCTCCTGAAAACTTCCTGACACTCACCACTGTGTGAGATGCTTCCATTCATTCACTCACTCATTTCCTCATTTCATCAAGCATTTATTTGTTTCTGCACTTGCCAGCTTCATATCACAGATAACAAGATGAACTGAGAACAAGTCACCGCCCTCTCAGAACTCACCCTCTCAGTTATTGTCATTCCAAATATGGCCTGGAACCAGCAACATCAGCATACCAGGGAACTTGTTAGAAACACAGAGACTCGGACTCCTTCCTGGATCTACTGAATGCAATCTGCATTTGGACAAGATTCCCAGTAATTCTTGTGCACAAAAAGTTGAGAAGCACTGACCCAGGTGACATGTAAACAGAGAAATAGAATAAACACAATAAACGAGGTAAGTGTAACCTTAGAGCAATGCAGAGAGTGCTCTGAGAACAAGGGGAGAAATGCTAACTAAACAGGGGGGAGGGACCAAGGGAGGGGCTGGAGAGGTGGGCTCAGGATGGAAGAGCAAGTTGGAGTTAAGGGGAGAGGGGTCTTCAGGGAGAAGTCATAGCTTGAGCAAAAGCATGGAGTGGGGAAAGTATGTCTGCTGGACTGGCTGCTGAGGGCAAGGTCCTAACACAGACTCCTGAGAGAAAAAGCACTTTCTAGCTTCACTTCCTAACACTCCACCCTAGACCCGTATCTCATGCCTTCAACCACCCATGGGTGGGGCCAGGGGGCAAGGTGGAGGTTGCTGGGGCACGGGTAACCACTTACTCAACTGCCAGGCTAAGTCAAGGAGCTGATAGGTCAGTCTGCATTTCAAAGGCACAATTTGCTGGAATCACATGTGAGGTGCCTTCAGCAGCAGAACCTGATTAGGGATCACAGTTGTGCAGGCCAGGGGTGACATTAAACCAAACTAGAGCAAAGGCAGCTTGGGTGGAGGGGGAGAGCAGATTCCAGAAAAGTCTGGAGGTTGAGCGGTAGGGATGGGTGTGGGAACAATGCCAGGAGGGAGCAGGTATAATCCTCAGGAGGCAGGTTTGTGTGCCTCAGGTTTGTTCTCTGTGTGTGCTCAGTTGTGTCTGACTCTTTGTGACCCCATGGACTGTAGCCCACCAGGCTCCTCCGTCTATGGAATTTTCCAGGCAAGAATACTGGAGCAGGTTGCCATTTCCTATTCCAGGGGATCTTCCTGACCCAGGGACTGAAGCCACCTCTCCTGAGTCTCTTCTGTCTCCTGCATTGGAAGGCAGATTCTTTGCCACTGAGCCACCTGGGAAGACCAGGTTTGTGCCCATGAAAATAAAAACCTACCAAGGCAGGAGCAATAAGAGAAAGAGCCAGCATAGGAGCAGAGTTCATAAGTGCTGTGTTTACTCATTCTGTGTTGGGCACCAAAATCGATTTCCTCCATTAATCCATATCTGGCAATCTTCTCAGAAGAAACTATTATGGCCTTCAGTTTACTAAGGAGGAAACCGGCACAGAGAAGTTAAATTACTCATCCAGAACCACACAGCAAGAATTAGATGAACTGGGGTCCGAGCTCAGGCCATGACCACTTTGTACCCCCACTTGATGGACTGGCTGCTGACATGCTGGGAGTTAAGGGTCTGCAGACTTCCAGTGGGAGAAGGACAAGAGGGACTGGGGCTCAGGTGAGCCATCAGGTGGGGTATTAACCCACAGAGGTTGCAAGTACCCTGGGGTAGATGGCTGAGATGATGCGGGAGGTGGATGGCGCTTGCTAGGGCTGGTGGCAGTGCATGAGGCTCCACAATCACATGGCTTCCCAGTGCCCCTTGGGCTGCATTTGCTGGTTTAACCAGAGCTCAGTATTAAGCAGATAAGCCATGAAACAGGAACGGACCTCTTCTTCTGGGACTCAGGGCAGAGGCTAGAGAAAAGGGGAGATCCTTATTGAAGGAGGGAGACAGACAAGCCAGACCCAGGCAGGAGATGTGCTTCGGGGTTCAGAAAGCAGACATCCGACTTCACAGGCCCTCCCCTCCGACCCCAGGGATTCCTCAGTAGTGGCCCCCCACCCCACTCGAGCTTTGTGGAGAGCACACCCTTTCTGTCCTTTCTGACCAGGTAGTAGTACCGCCTTCAGGTCACCATTTTTAACTGTAAGACAAAGGCAGCGAGCCCCTCCTCGCAGTAGGACCAAACAGTCCTTCCACAAAGAAGGTACTACACATCCTGCAGGGACTTTCCACATCACTGGCAGCGGGGAGGGTCTCTTCATGGTGGGTAGCAGGGTCAAAGCTGGTCAGGAGAACCAAGGACCTCCTGCTCCTAGCTCAGGCCCCAAAGGCGGGGCTGGGTGTCCAGGTTGGAATTGCTGATTCGCTGACAAGGGCTCCCCAGACTCTCACCTGGCCTGCTGCTGCTGCTGCTGCTGCTAAGTCACTCCAGTCGTGTCCGACTCTGTGTGACCCCATAGACGGCAGCCCACCAGGCTCCCCCGTCCCTGGGATTCTCCAGGCAGGAACACTGGAGTGGGTTGCCATTTCTTTCTCCAACACATGGCAACCTTAAATACCCACTGGGGGTGGAGGGAGAGTTGAGGGGGGAAAGTGCGGCCTGAGAGGACCCCTGTGATTCAGCCCCAGACCATTATGGCAGCCAGATGCGTCAGTCGCTCAGTCGTGTCCGAACTCTTTGCGCCCCTATCTGTGAACATCAGCCCGCCAGGCTCCTCTGTCCATGGGATTCTCCAGGAAAGAATACTGGAGTGGGCTGCCATTCCCTTCTCCAGGGGATCTTCCTGACCCAGGGATCGAACCTGCGTCTCCTGCATTGCAGGCGGATTCTCTACGAACTGAGCCACCAGGGAAGCCCCAGGGTCGCCTGAAACAGGCCACAGACCTCAAATTGCCAGAGCTTCCGGTTTTGCAGGGAAATACAGAAATTCAAATCTTTATGTGCAATCCCTAGGTTTTTAACATAGACAGCTAATTTATAAATAGTGTAAACATTGCGGTGGCTAGTCTAGATCTTGTTTAGGATTTGAATTAGGTCTCATGTCCCCTCAGCCTTTGGCAAAGACAACGATGGCACCTGGCCCTGCCTCTGAGTGCGCACGGACACGACCCTGTGCGTGTTCATATGTGTTCCTACATATGAGCGTGTGAGCAGGGCACGGCCGCAGAGTCCACAGGGATGCCTGTCCCTCTGTGAGCCCAAGCAGCGATGTGCTGTAGGTCAGCCTGGGAGTGAGCACCGTGCGCTCAGTTCTCACATGCGCATCTGTGAATCGCATGAACGAGCGACAGGCTTAAAATGTGTGACAGCACGTGTGTGACCGTGAGCTCGTGTGTGTGAGTGCGCACATGTGTGTTAATGCATGTGCGCGTGCGCTCCAGGGCAGCCAGTGTTTGCACGTAGAAATATCCCACTGCCCCAGAGAGGAGCTGCGTGCACACCGGCAGCCACGGGCGCGCGCTCGGGGCCGCGCGTGCGCGCTCCCGCGGCGGGGCGGCGGCCTTGGCCGGTGGAGAGCCGGCGGTGTCCTGGGCAGCCTGGGTCCGCCGCCCGCCGAGCGGAAGGGAGGGCAGCACCGCAGCTGCGCCCGGGGCGCTGCAGGAGGGAGGAGCGCGGCGCGCGGCCGCGACCGTTAGTCACCAGATGTCACGTTCTGCTGCCAAGGCGGCGCCGGGCGCAGACAATGGCCGCGCAGACCGCGGGGCGGGCCGGGCCGGCCCCCGGCCCCAAAGCCGCGCCTCTGCTGACACCTACAGTCTCGAGCCCACCCGCGGCCGGCCCCTCTGTTCTCCCGCGACGCCAGGCTGCCGCTGCGATCTCCTTGGCACTTTGCCTCGCCGCCACCACCTTCTCCATTCCCGTCCCGTTGTCGGCTTTATGCCTCATTTTTCACGATGGCGGGACAGGTGTCACCTCCTCCAGGAAGCATTTCCTGGCCTGCCCCTCTCTAGTTCTCACAGCACTGTCTCCCCAGCCCTAACGCAGATACCTCTCTTGCGGCCAGCCCTGTCCTCCCAGACTGACTCTGTAGGTCAGCACCCTTTCTTCCACCGTGCCTGGCACAACGCCTGGCACACAGGGCTGGAGTGACATTTGGTGGCTTCTAGTTTGCAGAGGAATCATGCAAGAGGTTTAAGATCGTTGCCTTCCGCACAATGGTGCACTAGACCCCACCTAAAAGAAAAAGCCCTTCGCCCTAGAAAACCAACCTGGGAATCACTGGGCTTTTCCCTGGGCACAGATAGCCCCCAAATTAAAGCTGTGGTGTTTGATTCTGGCTGCCTCCTCTGCAGCAGCGGTCCTGAGTCGTGGCAGATTTGGGAGGATCATTTTTAAATGTGTCACCGCCAGGCCCAGGGATTTGGGTACACAGCTCCTGCTCACAGGAGACACTGGGACAGCCAGGCGGGGAGGATGAGGATGCAGGCCCAAAGAATCCTCCTTGGTTCTCAGGATCCTAAGCTAGGGGTTCTCAAACTTCTTCAGTAAAAGGCCAGAAGGTAAGAATGGTAGACTTTGCCAGTCATTCTTTCTCGGTCACTTAATGCTCATTTTTACAACATGTTGGAAACGTAAAAATCATTCTGCGTTCCAAGGCCCTACCAAAGCAGGCCGCAGGCTGGAGTTGGCCCTGGTTTGCAATAGTTTACCAAGCTGTCCTGTAGCAGCCATGGAAGTGGAGTGGCATGGCAGAACACTGGGTCAGGATCAGGGCCACAGCAATGCACACTAGAATCCCAGTTTTTGCTCCTTAAGCGAATTCTAGACTGGCCAAGCCTTAGGGCTAAATGAGGATATCATTAGAACCAACCAGGCAGGTACGCTAGAGGACAGCATGGGTTCTAGCATGCTGTCTGGCACATGGGCACCTGCTAACCGCTGCCCTTCCCCTCCCTTACCGCACTCACCTAGTGTGCACTAGTGTGCAAGCATGTGCATACATACACAGCCCGCTGGCAAGAAGAAGCCAACCCATGATCTGGGGAGACAGACTAACAATGAAATATCAAAAGAGAAGCTAAGGAAGCAATCTCACTTATCATCTCATTAGAGAGAATAAAATACCTAGGAATAAACCTAGGAGGCAAAGGGCATGTACTCTGAAAACTGTAAGACGCTGGTAAAAGAAATTGAAGACCACACAAATAGATGGAAAGATATACCATGTGCTAGGATTGGAAGAATCAGTATTGTTAAAATGACCATACCTCCCAAGGCAATCTACAAATTCAATGCAATCCCTATCAAATTACCAATAGCATTTTTCATTTCAGAACTGAAACAAAAAAAAAAATTAAAATCTATATGGAAACACAAGACCCCAAATAGCCAAAACAATCCTAAGAAAGAAGGACAGAGCTGGAGGAATCACAGTCTATGAATTCAGACTATACTAGAAAGCCACAATAATCAAAATAGTATGAAGCTGGCACAGAAACAGACACTAAATCAATGGAACCAGACAGGTAGCCCAGAGGTAAATTCACATGCTTATGGTCAATTAATCTATAACAAAGGAGGCAAGAATATACAATGGAGGAAAGACAATCTCTTCAGTGGTTTTGGGAAAACTGAACAGCTATATATAAAAGAATGAAACTAGAATACTCTCTAACACCATATACGAAAATAAACCCAGAATGAATTAAAACCCTAAAATATAAGACCAGTTCTATAAAATCCCTAGAGGAAAACATAGGCAGAACCGTCTTTGAAATAAATCGCAGCAAGATCATTTTGGATGCATCTCTTAGAGTAATGAAAACAAAAGGAAAAATAAACAACTGTGACCTAATTAAACTTAAAAGCTTTTGCACAGCAAAGGAAACCATAAACAAAACGAAAAGACAACCTATGGAAGGGGAGAAAATATTTGCAAATGATGTGACTGACAATGGCTTAATTTTCCAGATATATAGGCAGCTTATATAGCTCAATATCAAAACAAACAATCAAGAAATGGAAAGATCTAAATACACATTTTTCTAAAAAAGACATTCAGATGGCCAACAGGCACATAAAAAGATGCTCAACATCACTAATTATTAGAGAAATGCAAAGCAAAACTAATGAGGTCCTACCTTGCATTGATCAGAATGGCCGTCATCAAAAAGTCTACAAATACTAAACGCTGGACGGGGTGTGAGAGAAAGGAAACCCTCCTACACTGTTGGTAGGAATGTAAATTGACGAAACCACTATGGAGAACAGAACGGAGGGTCCTTATAAAACTGAAAATAGAAGTACCATATGATCCAGTAATCCCACTCCTGTGCATATATCCAGAAAAGATGGAAACTGTAATTTGAAAAGATACACATTCCCCAGTGTTTGTAGCAGCACTATTTACAATAGCCAGGACGTGGAAGTCACCTAAGCCCATCAGCAGATGAACAGATAGAGAACATGTGAGGGATATATTGATATAGGTAATGGAAAAGTTCTCAGCCATACAAAGAATGAAATCATGCCATTTGCAACAACGTGGATAGATCTAGAGATAATCATACGAAATGAGGTAACTCAGAGAAAGACAAATATTACATGATATCACATATGTGGATCGAAAAAAGATACCAATAAGCTTATTTACAAAACAGAAACAGACTCACAAACATATAAAACAAACTTATGGTTACCGAAGAGGAAAGAGGGGAGGGATAAATTAGGAGTTTGGGATTAACAGATACATACAGCTATACATAAGACAGATAAGCAACGAGGTTCTATTGTATAGCGCTGCTGCTGCTGCTAAGTCACTTCAGTCGTGTCCGACTCTGTGTGACCCCAGAGACGGCAGCCCACCAAGCTCCTCTGTCCCTCGGATTCTCCAGGCAAGAACACTGGAGAGGTTTGCCATTTCCTTCTCCAATGCATGAAAGTGAAGTTGCTCAGTCGTGCCCGACTCTTAAGCGACCCCATGGACTGCAGCCTACCGGCTCCTCCGTCCATGGGATTTTCCAGGCAAGAGTACTGGAGTGGGGTGCCATTGCCTTCTCCATTGTGTAGCACAGGGAACTATATTCAATGCCTTGTGATAACCTATAATGGAAATGAGTCTGAAAAAGAATAGCTAGTGGTAAAGAACCTGCCTGCCAACGCAGGAGACACAAGAGACATAGGTTCTATCCCTGAGCTGGGAAGATACCCTGGAGGAGGAAATGGTAACCCACTCCAGTATTCTTACATGGAAAATTCCATGAGCAGAGGAGCCTGACAGGCTACAGTCCATGGGATTGCAAGGAGTCAGACAGAACTTAGTGATTGAATGTGTGTGTGTGTGTGTGTGTATTTGAAACACTTTTCTGTGCATCAGAAACTACAAAACATGTAAATCAACTATACTTCAGTAAAAAAAAATGGCAATAGTTAAATGATATTCCATCAAATCTTTTAATAACTAAAAATAAAAATGCAAAGCACCATAGCTAGAAGGTCAAATGATCATATTAAATTGGAATTTTGAAACAGTCACTCAGCCTCCTGGGTGGACTGCAGGGGAGAAGGGTGAGGTCAGGAAGACTAGTTAGGATGTGATTGATATAATCCAACAGAGAGCTAATGTTGGCTTGGACTAGGATGGATGCCCTGGAGATGGTGGGAAATGTCAAGATTCTGAATGTGTTCTGAAGGTAGAGCCAAAGGGATTTGTTAATGGATTGGTTTTGTAGTGTGGGAGAAAGAGCCAAGGGTGATCCTAAGGCCTGCCATCCAAGCTTTAGGGATGGAGTTGCCATTTGCTGCAGTTACAACAAAGCTTCTTCTCCTGCCCGCCTTCTCCACTCCTCTGCAGTATCTGAGAGCTCAGAATGTTCTCAGAAGCCGAGCTGGGCTGGAGGCCATGTGTGAAAGGAGAAGAGAAGAGAGTCATATGCCATCCACTGTAACCCTCAGGTTGGAGTGGGGATGACAGGGCATGTGTGCCTTTCAAGGTTCATGTCAGATCAAAAAAAAAAAAAAAATCATCCTTATGGCTTCTTCCAGCTTCCAGAGCCCCATCTCTGAGAGTTGTTTTCCAGTTAGGAAGTAATTGAGAAATAATTGCTAATATTTCACAGAGATGGCAGAAGCCTCAGTCCCAGCTTCTGGTGAAACAAATGAGATGAACACGAGGTTCAGCAATGGAGAACAGCCCTGCTTCTCATTAGCAACTACAAATAAGATTACGGGGAAAGTGTTTCTGTCATGCGGGTGGTGTTTGCCTGGAAAAAATTAAACTCACTATAGGGGCCAAGTGGAGACCCTAGACCAGAATTCAGGAATCTGGGCCTAGATAAGGCTCCAGGGTCGACTAGCCCTGTGTCACAGGGCAGATTTGCCACAACATGTCTGAGCCCTGGTTTCCCAGTCTACTAAATGGAAAGAAGCTGCAAAACTCACCTCTGGAGCTGGATGAGTCATTTCTCCTCCCTGTGGGAGGCTGGACCCACCAGTTCAGTCTCACAGAGCTGGATGGTAAAGAGATGCAGAGAGAGCTCAGAGCACCAGCTTAGAGATCTACACATCACTGGGCCTTCCCCAGCCTGGCCTGACTCCTGCATCCTGCCTCCATCCCAAGTAACAGAGGCCAACTCTTACTGAGTGATGGGCACTGTTCTGAATTTTCTGTGTCCGTTCATTTAATCCCATAACAACCCTGAGAGGTAGGTACTATTATTATCCCCATTTTACAGAGGCAAGGCACAAAGAGACCAACTGATGGCAAGGCACTGATTGCAAGACCAACTTTGGCCAAGGCCAAAGAGCAAGCATGCTGCAGAGCCAGGACCGTGGACCCAGTCTGATTTCAAACCAGGTGAGAAATGGGTATTTATTCCCTGCTGTGTCAGTAAACAAGGGTTTCACAGTCAGCAGCAATTCTGGCCCTTCAAAAGTGAACTCCTGAGCCCTAAGGGCACTCAGGAAGGAGACCTGGCAGCCATCAGGACTCCAGCCTCTCCCCACTGTGAGCACTGAGGAATCCAGTTTGTGAAAAATGCAGAATCTTGTCCCCAGATAGCTGATTCGTGGGCCCAGACACTTGCATCTTCCCATACATAGACAAGCGCTAAATTCTTCCATTTGAGATACCTGGTTTTCTATAATCTTTTGATGTTGAGATTATCTGCCCTTTGTTGCAAAACTTCTATATAACCTGGCTCCTCCCCTCTCCATCTACTTAGAGCATTTCTGTCAGGGTTAGTTGAGATACTGTCTCCCAGGCTTAAGTCCTAAAACTTTCCACCAAATAAAACATAAGTCTCAACTTTTACGTTTGACTGTTTTTAAGTTGACTCTAGGCCCCTAATCACCATGGCATCCTGGCTTTCAAAGCTTGCAAGTCTCTTTGACTCTGCCTCAGACTTCTAAAACTTCCATTTTTGCAATTAGGCCATAAAGGATCCCAGACCCTGAAGTCCCACAGACTTGGGGTGGGAATCCTAAATACCACTGGTGGCTGCATGACTCTGAGCCTGTTTTGCTTGTGTGTAGTTTTAAATTGATTATAGATTTGGCACAGATTTGCTCTACAGAAGAAGCAGGCCTGAGTATAAGATACCAGGCACTTTCTGAGGGTCAGTTCCTCTCCCCAACTCTGCACCCCATCTCTGGCCAGGGGCTAAGGGAAATACTCTCTTCCTCCAGGCTTCTCTGACCCTTTCTTGACCCAGCACCAAGGCCCCATCTGCTAAGAAGCCCTCCTGTTTCCATCCCTTTCACCTATGTATCGGTGATCCATCCTGGGCCTCCGGGGCTCCAAGTGATGCCACCTGCATGGCCCTCCTTTCTACCCAGAAACAAGGACCATGGTTACCTGGTCCTTGGGGGTTCTCCTGCGCTGTTGCCATTAAAACTGGTGTTTGAGGAAGACCAAATTCTTCAGACTGGCGTTCAAGGCCCTCTCTACTCCTGCACTCTGCAAATGCTGACCTTATTTTGGTACACACAAGAGCCTTTGTCCAAACTGTGCTCCCCTCAACCCCCACCCAGGGACCAGGAGAATGGGGTGGATTCTGAAATACAGGATATTCTGGCCAGAGCTGCCCTGGGGACAGGCCATGAAAGAGAGTCCTGAGGCCAAGGCAGAGGGGTCAGGTTACTGGAGAGATAATCTGATTATATCTAGTCAAGGGAGGAGGGGGAAAGAGCCTTGAGCCTAGAAAAATGGAGAGACAACCAGGATGCTGAAGTCAGGAGTAGGAGCAGATCAAGAGGACAGAACAAAACGCAGAGGGAATAAACAGTCCCAGGTTCCGACCCCAGCTCCACCGCTTACCTCCACCTGCCAACTCGGTGACCGCATCCAGTTCACCTAACCTTGCTAAGGCATAGTGTCTTATTCTAAAGTCAGGCCAACCTGTCCAGTGACTCAGGTTTGCTGGGGTGATTCCTGGAGAAACCATAGAGAAAAGACACCAGGGGCTGTGCTTCCTAAGTTTCCTGTCCCCCTCTCCATGCACAGAGCCCTTCAAAGCAGCCCCACCTCCACCCTGGGGGCTAGCAAGTACCCCCCAGAGCACTGCTGGCAGCTGGCCTGTCAACCTGAGCAAGAATCTGGCCCCCGGGAGGCTCCTAATTTAATCAGCTTCACAAATCAGCTCGATGGGCTTAATTGATCTTTTTCACTCCTAATATTGTCGCTGTCACTTTCTGAGCTGTGCCTCCTCCAGCCACCCCACGCATGCCTCGTGCTCAGCCAGCTGGAGAGGCAGAGGAAACACAGAGGAAATAGCCAGGAGGCCCATGGAAGGGAGCTGGCGCATGGGAAGGTGAGAAGGTTGGGGTAGTGGGGAGGGTCAGGACTGACACCCCAAGCCAGACCTCATGGACTGCACAGCACCCAGAGTGGAAGTGCAGAGTGGAAGGGCTCCTAGTGAGTCATCAACCAAAGCTTCAGGAAAGCCACTCTGAACCTCAGTTTCCTCATCTGTGCAGATCACAGCAAGGCTCTGCCCTTCACAATTTATTCATTCGGTAGGTTCCTGTGGAATCCTCCATATCCCAGGCACGTGCTGGGCGTAAGGAAGGAGGACAAGCCAAAATGAACCTGTTCCAGCCCTTGTGGGGTGCTCCAGGCAGGCAGACTTCCTCCGGGTGACTCCCCCGCCGTGGAGCACATAGACTAGTGGAGGGCAACTGATGTGAATCAAATATCACGTGAACCAATGTCAACTTGCAACAGGAGGATAAATGCTGGAAGAGGAGGTCTGTGCAGCCTTGGAGGCAGATAAGCATGGGGAGGGGGTTCGAGGGAGGGGGATGCAGGGGACGCTCTCTGAGGAAGCAGCACTTGAGATCTGAAGGATGAAGTAGGGTGATCTCAATGGAGAGGTAGGAGGAACATTCCAGGGAAAAGCCCTGTGTCGTTGACTGAAAGCTGAACGTACTTACAAGCTGACTGCAGTAGGAGGAAGAGAGCGAGTGTTGTGGGTAAGATGACGGTAGACCAGGAGCTCCTAACCAGGGGCTTCCCTAGAGGTTGACAATGCCATTAGGGAAAACATTTTGCATTGTGAGGGGGACCAGAGAGCACACACGTGTGCACACATGTATGTTACCTACATACATCAATTTGGTTTCAGTTGGTGAAACAAAGTTTCTTTTACCATAATAAATGTGATCCACTCTGAGAGTTTATGTTCTGTTTCTATTCTCCTATTCTACTTCTTTGACTTAAGAAAACGCAGGTCACCAACCACAGCATGGATTTCCCAGCTCCCTAATGGGCCGCGGCTACAGGTTAAGAGACACTGCTTTGCAGAGGGCCTTGGGGGTTGTGTTCAGGGGCTGTTATCTTTACCCCACAAGCAATGGGAAGCCCCAGTTCTCTTTTTCCAGGGCAATCTAATGAGACTTGCATTTTGGAAAGTTCTGCCTGGGTGCTTCATGGGAGTCAATTGGAAGGGGCAGGAGTGGAGGCAGGGGAACCAGAGAGGAGGCTGCTAATAGCCAAGTGAGAGATGGTGTGGCTTGCATTTGACAGTTTTCCAAAGCAGATAGGTTAAGTATGAAAAATTTTGAGCCATTTAAAGTCATGCTCTATGGGGCTTCCCTGGTGGGGTAGTGGTTAAGAATCCCCCTTGCAATGCAGGGAACAAGGGTTCAATCCCTGTTCCGGGAAGATTCCACCTGCCTCAGGGCAACTAAGCCCGCACACAACTCCTGGACCCGCGCCCTGAAGCCCATGCTCCATGATAAGAGAAGGCCCCACAGTGAGAAATCCCTCCACCACTACTAGAGAGTGGCCCCTTGCTTGCTGCAGCTAGAGAAAAGCCCACACAGCAATGGAGACCCAGCGCAACCGAACATAAATATGTGTTCAATGTTTCATGAAAATTTGCACAATGAAACAGCAAGACCTTCAAATCTAGATCCAGGCAACCTGGGTACAAATGCCAGTCACATCACTTTCTAGTTATACCATCTCGGGGGAATACTTTGCCCTGTAGGTCTCAGTTTACTAACTGTAAAATGGATCTTAAGAGTCCCTGCCAACTAGAGCCATTGCCAAGCTTGGATATAACGGTGAGTGTGTGTGAATGGTAGTCACTTTCAGTTGTGTCTGTGCAACCCCATAAACTATAGCCCACCAGGCTCCAGGCAAGACTACTGGAGTGGGTTGCCATTGCCTTCTCCATAGTGGTGTATATCCTCAGTGAAACGCCTGACCTGTAGCAAGAACTAAGTCAGTTATAAATATGAAAAGAAAAGCTTGAATTTATTCATCAGTATGTATTCAGTCCCCATTCAGTGTCAGGCAGAGGGGACATGGTAGGGAATAAAATCATACAGCCTGTGCCCTGTGGGAACTCCTGGTCCAAGAGGAATTTCTAAAACCATAAGATGTATCAGAGTTGAAACTGACTTTGAACCAGTGGCCAAGTTTACCTGGTCAAGCTCTCTCACTTACAGGTGAGCAAATGAAGGCCCAAGTCTGTGAAGGTTCATTTATAAACAGGTTATACCTTCAGACAAACGTTTATCTGGCACCTATTAGCTGAGCCCAGTTCACTCTGCAGGACTCTTGCCCATCCTGGTCTATCTGGTACACCTATGGTGGTATCTCTGAAATAGATCGTTCCCCACTCATCTCCTCTCCCTCAAAGGGGCAGATTTACGGACAGACCAGAGCAACAGCAGGCTACACAGCCAGGAGCTCGTACAACCAGCTAGGCTGCCTGTTCCCTGCAAGCCAGATTCAAGCAAGCAGATAGGGAGGTGGCCGGGAACTCCTTGCTCTTAAGCATCACCATCTCCCCTTATACCTCCACTAAATAGGTCTGGGCAGGTGAATACAGGTCTGTACTTCCCACCTTGGGCTGGGCTCTGAGCACCTGCCAGGCATGCAGAGAGAAGGAACGTCTTCACCACAGCACCCTCTCTGTAGCCAAGACTCACTGGCCCTGATTTCTGAGCCATGTGGCCGCTACCCATTAGGGTCTCTGTCTGAGAGCCCGCCAGGTCTGCATCCAACTCCCTCCACTCTTTGGCCCACTGCCTGGGACCAGGGGAGAGACTTTCAAGTGTGTGTAGCTGGTTCTCTTTCCCAATACCACTGTCTTCACTCTTCCATATCCATGAATTAATGTCCCTTCTGGTCTGTGTTTCTTTGGTCTCTGGCCTGTCTCTCTAAGTCTGGGCAGATCTCTGAGACTCTGGCTGTCTCAGGATGTTTGTCTCTCTCTCTGGCTTGCATCTCTGTGGATGCTGCAGAACATTGCTCTCGGCTGTCCCTACTGGCTCTCACTGCATCTTGGATTGACCTCAGCTTTCTTTTTCACGCTTTCTTGTCTCTGTGTTTATCTCTTTCTTTGTGTGGCTGAGTGAGTCTCTCTGTCACCCACCTGGGGCAGGGGAGTGGGAGGCGCCTCTCTCTGGGCCTCAAAGCACCTGCCTTGAAGTCAAAGGCTGTCTTTGGAATGAGCCAATCAGACTGTAAAAGTCACTTCCTTACCTGCCCACCTGGCCCTCCAACCACTACTGACGCCCATCTAGACAGACTTGTTTCCCTAAGGTTTGTACCAGCAAAATGCCTGGGAGACCCTGACTCTGCTAGGCAAGTCTCCCCACTCCACACTTCTCATAGTCAACATGCTAATTCTACTCCTCTCAAGCAGCCCTCAGATGCTACTCCCATACAACTCAGCTGCGTGACCTCGAGTGAGTTACTTAACCTCTCTGTCATACCCCCAGAGGTTCCCTACACAGCATCATGCTGCCCTCCCAACTGACCTCTCCTGTAGAGGATAATTAAGACTAATTACCCCTGGGAAGCCTTCCTCATGAAAGAAAGAAAACCTAAATTTGCCAGTGTGCAATCTCCTCCCCGCCTCCGAGAGGAATCTCTGTACTGGGACAGTAGCCACGCCTCTGTATCAGGAGTGGGATCAACCACTTTACCTGGAGAAGAGCCAGGCTGTCTTTTACCTCTTTGCTAAACAAGAGAGAAAGAGCCTTGTTCTTTACGAGGCTGCTGCTCCATGAAAAATAAGACTAAATGCAGCCACAGATAGCACACTGACAGTGGGGAAATCTTATTTGATCACCCCGATGCCATGCCTTTCTGAGGGCAGGAGCAAAATGGGAGCGGCCTTATCTGATGGTTTGTGTCTGAAGGAGGAACAAGCCAGTTGGTAATAGACCTCTGCTTGTTTACAGGCATCCCCACAGAAGAGGCTGTGGGCGGTGATGCACGTGGTCTGCGTGGGCAGGCTTTCTACACAAGGGAGCCTGGGATACTCAGTCAGCAGAGATGCAGCCAGGCTTTGCAGACTCCATGCTCTGGACCAGGGGGCTGCACCAAAGCCACAGACAGACACCCTGCCCCCACCTATGACAGGGAAAGCTTTAGAACACCCAATCTTTTTGGTACCAGGGAGGGACTAGTTTTGTGAAAGACAATTTTTCCATGGACTGGGAAGGGAGGGATGGTTTTGGGATAATTCAAGCATGTTACATTTATTGTGCACTTTATGTCTACTGTGATTACATCAGCTCCACCTCAGATTATCAGGCATTAGATTCTGGAGGTTGCGTACCCCCTACTTTAAGGCACAGCCTAATACCAGACATTTGACATGATACTTAATTAGTGCTCACACCTCTGATGAGTGAGTGCTTATATTAGCCCCTATTTTACAGGTGGGGAAAGAGAGAAACAGCAAGGGTAAGAAACTGGCCCAGAGCCACCCAGTCAACCAGCTGGACTTGAACCCAGGCAGCCTAGTTCCAAGTCTGTGCTCTCACCTACTGCGTAGTGTATTTAGACTGGAAGGTATGACAGAAAAGTGAGCCAGTAAATTCACTGTATGGGGTGCATGCACCTATCAGGGGATAAGGGAAGGAACTGGCTATCCTCACATTTTGGTTCTACTAATACAATTGCTTGATTATTAATCTACAATTGATAGATTTAAGGGACTAGATCTGATAGCCAGAGTGCCTGATGAACTATGGACAGAGGTTCGTGACACTGTACAGGAGACAGGGATCAAGACCATCCCCATGGAAATGAAATGCAAAAAGGCAAAATAGCTGTCTGAAGAGGCCTTACAATTGGCTGTGAAAAGAAGAGAAGTGAAAAGCAAAGGAGAAAAGGAAAGATATAAGCATCTGAATGCAGAGTTCCAAAGAATAGCAAGGAATGATAAGAAAGCCTTCCTCAGCTATCAATGCAAAGAAATAGAGGAAAACAACAGAATGGGAAAAACTAGAGATCTATCTCAAGAAAATTAGAGATACCAAGGGAACATTTCATGCAAAGATGGGCTCAATAAAAGACAGAAATGATAGGGGAAGCAGAAAATATTAAGAAGAGGTGGCAAGAATACAAAGAAGAACTGTACAAAAAGATCTTCACAACCCAGATAATCATGATGGTGTGATCACTCACCTAGAGCCAGACATCCTGGAATGTGAAGTCAAGTGAGCCTTAGAAAGCATCACTATGAACAAAGATGGTGGAGGTGATGGAATTCCAGTTGAGCTATTTCAAATCCTGAAAGATGATGCTGGGAAAGTGCTGCACCCAATATGCCAGCAAATTTGGAAAACTCAGCAGTGGCCACAGGACTGGAAAAGGTCAGTTTTCATTCCAATCCCAAAGAAAGGCAATGCCAAAGAATGCTCAAACTACCACACAATTGCACTCATCTCACACGCTAGTAAAGTAATGCTCAAAATTCTCCAAGCCAGGTTTCAGCACTACATGAACTGTGAACTTCCAGATGTTCAAGCTGGTTTTAGAAAAGGCAGAGGAACCAGAGATCAAATTGCCAACATCCGCTGGATCATGGAAAAAGGAAGAGAGTTCCAGAAAAACATCTATTTCTGCTTTATTGACTATGCCAAAGCCTTTGACTGTGTGGATCACAATAAACTGGAAAATTCTGAAAGAGATGGGAATACCAGACCATCTCACCTGCCTCTTGAGAAATCTGTATGCAGGCCAAGAAGCAACAGTTAGAACTGGACATGGAAAAACAGACTGGTTCCAAATAGGAAAAAGAGTACGTCAAGGCTGTATATTGTCACCCTGCTTATTTAACTTATATGCAGAGTACATCATGAGAAACACTGCGCTGGAAGAAGCACAAGCTGGAATCAAGATTGCCGGGAGAAATATCAATAATCTCAGATATGCAGATGACACCACCCTTATGGCAGAAAGTGAAGAGGAACTAAAAAGCCTCTTGATGGAAGTGAAAGAGGAGAGTGAAAAAGTTGGCTAAAAGCTCAACATTCAGAAAACTAAGATCATGGCATCCGGTCCCATCAGTTCATGGGAAATAGATGGGGAAACAGTGGAAACAGTGTCAGACTTTATTTGGTGGGGCTCCAAAATCACTGCATATGGTGACTGCAGCCATGAAATTAAAAGATGCTTACTCCTTGGAAGGAAAATTATGACCAACCTAGACAGCATATTCAAAAGCAGAGACATTGCTTTGCCAACAGAAGTCTGTCTAGTCAAGGCTATGGTTTTTCCAATGGTCATGTATGGATGTGAGAGTTGGACTTTGAAGAAGGCTGAGCACCAAAGAATTGATGCGTCTGAACTATGGTGTTGGAGAAAACTCTTGAGAGTCCTTTGGACTGCAAGGAGATCCAACCAGTCCATCCGAAAGGAGATTGGTCCTGGGTGTTCTTTGGAAAGACTGATGCTAAAGCTGAAACTCCAGTACTTTGGCCACCTCATGTGAAGAGTTGACTCATTGGAAAAGAATTTGATGCTGGGAGGGATTGGGGGCAGGAGGAGAAGGGGATGACAGAGGATGAGATGGCTGGATGGCATCACCAACTGACAGACATAAGTTTGGGTAAACTCTAGGAGTTGGTGATGGACAGGAAGTCCTGGCGTGCTGTGATTCAAGGGGTCACAAAGAGTTGGACACAACTGAGCGACTGAACTGAACTGAATACAATTTCTTAAAATGTCAAAGCAGGATGACCAAAAGTGTGGATAGTTTTAAACGTTTACATTTCACAAATTAACACTTTAAGCCCGCAAAGTATAATGTGAAAAAAATTAGACTCTTTTCAAAATAGTCACATTATTTACAAAATAATGTGATTTTATAGTGCAGTCCAAGGAATGTGGGCTGGTCATGGGGCAGAAGATGAAGGTTTTGAATGATCACTTTCCCTTGAGTGTTGCTTTGAGGCTCGTCTGATGACTTTAAGGAAAAACATTATAAGTCTAATCTGGGAAAAATCAGCCCAATTTTGCTAGCTTTGAAGATGGAGGAAAGAAGCCATGAGTGAAGGAATGGATTTCTGCTCTACAGAACTGTCAGACAATGAATGTGTTATTTTAAAAGGTGGGGGGCAGAGGCTAATCAGTAGACACTTCATAAACCTGAGGTCCTCCTGCCCCTTCTCTCCCACTCCCTTGGAAGGTATGATGAAATAACTTCAAGGAATAGAAGGCATGTAGGGAAAAGGTGTAATCAGTTCTCTCAAAGAGAGGGATTGGGGACCAATGAAGGATGACTTCTCAGAGGAGATGACCACTGAGCAGGGGTTCTGCAGGATGAATAGGAGTTTGTCAATCAGATAAAGGGGTGAAGAGCATTTCAGATAAAGGAAATGACTCTGAAAAGGCTCAGAATTAGTGAACAGTCTGTACACGGACACCACACACGGTTCAAGGTTACCTGTATTAAAGTACAAGGAAAATTGGTGGTGGGGAAGATTGAGCAGGACCTGAGGAAAAAAAGGCCTTCTTTGCAGGAAATGGAAAGAAAGGGAAGAGTCCGGAGTTCACTTTCTTGGAAGAAGGTTCAAGTACCCTGAAGATGTTTAGCCTCAAGAGGGAAGACTTGGGGGTACGCAAGAATGTAATAACATCTGCTAGACAATCTTCCCCTGTTTGTGAAGTCTTTGATTTCCACCCCAGTGTGCAGGACTTAGGACACGTGTAGAAATTAGAAAGTGACCAATACAGTTTAGAAATAAAGATGACAAGCAAAGATGTCCAAGAATGGAATGGGACACTTAAGTGGTATTGGGTTCCCCAGCACTGGAGGCATTTAAGCAGATGCCAAAGGGCTATCTGGCAGAAATATTGACTAGAGATTCAAAATCAGGTAAGAGCCGGACTATTTAATTTCTGAATTTTCTTCCAACCCTGACAATCTCAGATACTATTTTGTCTTGTATTAGAATAGTCAAGATGTTGCCTTTGGGGGAAAATAGTAATCAAAATGTAAATACCATGGGAATAATAGATTTGGCCTAATTATCAGCGATTACTCAGAATTTGTCATTATTTCCCTACAATATATCCCAAAGTTCCAGAAAACAAATCAAAGAAAGTACCACCGCCAATGCCATTAATAGAAGCAAAACACTTCAAGACCGAGAATTTAATTTACTGGGTGAGTTCTTGAGGCACGATTTTGTTGATGAATATTTATAAAAGTGGGTTAGGCTGGACCTGGTAATGATTGCAAAAATTTTTAATGCTGTCCCCTTCATTAATTTACTTTTAATGAATGACTTGGTAAAGCGTAACTATTTGTACGTAATGATTTCATTAACGGCTACGGCATATGCAACCGTTTTTTCACACGTTTGAATGTCACTTGAATAAAATGATACCTTAAATTATACAGTATAATAAAGTATGTTTGTTGAAACATGACAAGCTTCTGCCTCTTTGTACTCAGGCTCCAAGAATCCGTTGCATTTGGAACAGCAACAATTTAACAGAACTGGAGTGATGGGTCTCTTCTTTCATATCTGAGGTTTTTCTCAATACTAGACGCTGGGTTTCCGCCCTTAGAAAAAAAAAGAAAAAAAGAAAACCTGTACATGAAAAGTTGGAGCCAGAGAAGGCCGCGAGTCCTTCAGAGCCCCCACAATCCCACTGTCCTCACGTCAGCCTGTAGAATTTGCTTAATACCCCTCCCATCCCCCACCCCCGCCCTCCCACCTCTTGAAACAGATATCCAGCCACATTATCCCATAAAAACAGCAGAACCCAGCTAGGGGCAGTACCAGGCCAGGGGCGGGGCAATGAGAGGGGCGTGGTCAGGAGAGGGGCGTGGTCTGGTGGAGTGGAGTCTGGGCTATTGCCTGGTGAGGCAAAGACCGCAGGTCAGAGCTGACTGGCTCTCACATACTTCATCTAGAACTTTGCAGCGTTGGTCATCAGGGCTGCCATAAGGCTGCCTGCATCCCTCCTTAAGCTCTGTTGAAGCCAGTTTAGGAGAACAGAGAGGCCCCGTCCTATTTTAAATGTGTACCCTTGAGAATTCCTTACTTAGTCTCATGTCTGTTTCCACAGAGTACTGAGCCAATTTGTAAGCATATTATTTATCTGTTTTTTGTTTAGGACGGGGACCATGCCGCTGAGTTCACTACTGGCTCCCCACCCCTAGAATGTCAACAAGTTATCAGAAAATATTTCTTGGTGGGGGGCGGGGAGCCGGGGGCGGGGCAGAAAAGAGAGTAGAAGAGGAAGGAAGGAAGGAGGGAGGGGAGAGAGAGAGAAAGACTAATTGGATTAGATTAGAAGCAAAAAGCAAAGTAAGCCACTGGCCAAAACAAAGACATGTTGAGATCAATGCCACGGGCTGTGTGAGCCGCTGTTTCTCTTCCTGCCACCCACCACCCCCTCCCTGGCAGGGCTCAGGCACCTTGCCCCAGGCCTCATCAGCCTTGCTCCCCACGATTACTTATTCCCTCCTCTCTTGAAAGTGGTCCCGGAAATGCATAAGGTGTTTGGACAGCAATGAAAACAATCCTCTTCTGCAGGTGTACCATGGTATGTGGTTTTCAAAGTGTCTTCCTATCTTTGATCTCAAATTCTTGCCAGTCCAGTCTATCTCACAAGACTGTTTCATTATTACCCATCCCCACTTTTTTTTTTTTTTTTTTCCCCAGAGAGAATGGTCTCTGTGGAATTCAGTGCTGGCTCAAGGTCACAGAGCCAGGAAATGGCTGAGCTAAGAAGACTTCAACTCAGGTCCTGGGTTATGTGGTTGAGCAGCTTTTAATGTTTCTCAGAAGCTTAATAGGTTACCTTTCCCAAGGGTGTTTGTATTTTAAAAGGGAATTAAAAAGAGAGGAAAATGTATAATCCAAATGAATGAATGGCGAATAGCAAAATATCCCATACAAAAGCATGCGTACAGGAAAGACTGGCACTGGAGCCAGAGGGAAGAGGTGGTCCTAGAAGATTCTTGACACACCAGCTATCAGAATCAGACATATCTGGGTTCAAATCTCTTCCATTCCATCCACTAACCCAGTGGTCTGGTGCCAGTGGTTTCCATTTTCAGAGTCTGTCCTCTGTGACATGGGGATGATAATCCACCCCAAAAGGGTGACATGAGATTGGCATGCAGAGAAGTTGGCAGCTAGTGGGAGATCTGCAAAGATTAGCAGCCTTGCAGGCAGGATCCAAGGAGTGGGGCCCAACACAGTTGGCCTCCACAGGAATCAGGGTGCTGGATGGAGCTGGCCCTCACCCCCTCAGCTCCACAGGGAAGGGATGGGGAAGATAGGAGATGGGGAGCCCAGAGCTGCTGCTCCTGGCCCATCTCAGTGCCTAGTGCTGGGCTGGGCTCACCAGCCTCCATGCTAATTGCTCAGCCATTAGGATCAAGCTGGGGCTTTCTGCTTTATAGGAAGGGCCAAGGTACCTACAGCTACGCTGCAGCCCTCATCTTTTCCGTGTCTTCCCCCACCTCCTCCAAGAAGATTTATGGAAAGATTAAGGGGCCTTTTTTTCAATATCTATTAATATTCATGGCAGTCTTCACAGCCATCTGCTTTTAACGATTTTGTTTGCAAAGACCTGAGATTAAAATATGGCCTGCTAGTGCTCTGAAGCATCTGAACTGAAGGCGATAAAACAAAGGCCTTTTCAGGAGCTCCAAGCTGGCCTGTCACTCTACCTGCAGCGGGGGAGACTAATGACTAGAGCGAGGGAGGGGCGGCCGACGGGCCTTCAGACCTGGCTGAGATTGGATCCAGGGCCAGTGCGTCCCCTCAGGCCTGGCAGGGTTCACTACCCAGTGGGGCGGGGGGTGAGGGATGAAAAGCCCCATCTCCCTCCTGCACAGGGCCCTGAGAAGGAGGGGACTTAGCTAGGGTAGGAGAAAGATGATGGCTAGAGCATCCAGGAGACTCAGGGGTTTGAGGACTCTTAATCCCTAAGATCAGCACCCTGTGTGGGGGCGACGGGGTTACTGTCCACACTGGGAATGTCCAGGGGTCCAGAGAGGGCTGGGGGAGCCCCTCGCTGTGATGCTTTGTCCCAGACCCATCGGAGTCACACTACACCTCCTCTGTATGTCAGTGCAGCACAAGCAAAGCCCATGTCTCTGTCTGGACTTCACAGTCAGTCACTTCAGTCTAACTCAGTCTTGTGTGGAACCTCTATTTGCCTACTAATATGGGATGCCCATGGCCAAGCTGGTGTCCTTCTCTTGGCTTCCTCCTGGAGAGGAGTTTCCATGAGGTGACTGCCAGGAGGTGGCCTGGTGACAAGGTGGGGGCCAGCTGTGGGACCCGGGCCAGAACGTGTGGCAATGAAAATTGTGCCCTGCACAGTTCCTGGGGGCGCCTTTCCCAGCCTCTGCAGTGGTCCTGAGCAGGCCTCCAGTGCCAGGGTCCAGCCCTGGTGAATCCAGGAATTCAAGCGGGGACGGCGTTGGCAAGGAGATTTATTTATTTATTAATATAAGATTAGATTAGGCAGAATTAGTGTAGTAGGAAAATTAGGTGGAGAAAAGATGCTGAATTACTTGGTTTATGTGGAAAGCCAATAAAGTTCCAGACAAGGAGCTTGCACCATCTACGTTAGGCCACCGGCATCCATTTGAATATTGGAGAGTGCCCCACCTTGGGCTCTCTCTCTTATGGATCTTAGAAGCCAGGACAAGTAAGTAGACATGGTGAGCCTCCATGCCCCAGATGGGAATTCAGCCTGAAATTAAAGTAAAGAGGGGACACGGGGAAACCAGTCCAGCGACTGGCTCCGGCCCCTATTGTCTAAAAAGGTCTTTTGTACCTCTTTGATTGTTCATAGAGATCAGTGGGTAAAACAAAGTTATGCAGTGTTAGCAGCCCAGACTCTTGTCAAAACCAGGCTTTTCTCTCTGCAAATACCTAGTTGTATATACAAGTCTTAGGTAATTTACATCATCTTCTGGCCAAAAGGGCCAATTAACATTTTACAGCCTTTTTCTGATAAGGGTTTGTCTACCAGAAGACTTATTTGTGTTGATCTTGCCAAAGTCTGGTTCCACTCTCAGAAAGCACTAAATAAAGTTACATTCTTACATAGCAAAGATACAGCAACTTATAACAAGTAAAATGAGTACAGTGATTTATAACAAAAGAAAAATAATTAACTCAAAAGTCTAGTGTTGCTAACATCAAAACTACTATATATCTTTTTCCATATCCCATTTACATTGAGTAACATCCTCCCAGGAGCCTAAAAGATAAAGAATATGGAGGCCTGGCAGCAATCATTGAGTCAACAGTGAAAACCTGTCACCAATATGATTTTTAACTCTTTAGAAAAGGCTCGTATCTTTAAGATGCTTTTAAGCTTTGTGCCTCTCATGGTTGGGGGGGTGCTGTAAGCAATTCACAAGCTGTAAGAGGTCCAGGGAACCTGTTAGGCAAGCTAGAGAGCTATCAGAGGGATATAACTGAAACATCCATTTCAAATGCAGAAGACTAGAGACCTGATTTGACTTTTTCCAGAGAATATCAGAAGAGCAGTGTATAGAAGCCAGCAGATTTTTGGTTTGGGGGCACATGCTCAGGAAATTCCAGGGGGAGCCCCTGAAGCTTGATCACATCCTTGCATTTTGTCAAGCTTCCTTCCTCATGACCTTGTCACAGGCGGGATTCCTCACGCTGCCTCCCAGCACTCCAGGACCCCATCCTGAGCAGCCCTAGGGCTTTCTGCTCTGTATGTCAAAGCTCCACTCACAGCTCACTGGACTGAAGGCTCCTGCTGCTTAGGGATGTTTGAGAACCAGCAGAATTCAAGTCACCTCTGTCATTAGACAGGCACTTCTCCCCTCTGGCTCCTACAGTTCTGAGCTCCATGCTTCCAAAACACCCCCAGTGAGACCAAGACCTGGTTCCTGGGCACGCAGGAAGACAGAGATGATGGGTTTCTACATGCCTGCTCAGCCCCCTCCCCATGCCAACAGGGTCACCTCCTAATCTAATCCCCAGCCTTCCAGTCCCAGGCTCCCACCCTCCAGGCATGGAAAGTCACCATCTTTGGCCACCACCTGTCTCTGTGAGCCAAGACCTGCCCCACAAGTGCCTGGAAGCTCCTCTGCTGCTCCTCAGAGGTGAGGAGCTCTTCACAACAGGACTTCCCCAGGGACTGCATCAGGCCCCAGGGAACAGAGTCTGTTCTCCATCTCACAGGTCTGGGAAATCCTCCTCACATTCCAACTCCTGGCCAGCCTGCTTATGGTTCTAGAGCAGACCAGCCTTCCTAAAACACCACGGATTCCACCTGCCCTGGCCCCCCATGGCCTCGCGACGGGAATGCTGCCTTCTGCCAGCCCTCAAGGCCAATGCGAGGGAGAGGTGGCTGCTGGAGAGAAACAAAGGTACCCCCTCCTCTGAGCCCCACTCAGTCGAGGTGGTAGCAAGCTGAGGTGGGCACCACATCCAGCACTGGGAAGGAAGGAGAGCAAAGAGTTGTGAAGAGAAAACCAGAGGTGATAGATGGGACTCCTTTAGAACCATCCAGAGGTGAGCCTTGGCTTGAGAACGGCCAGTGCTGGTCTAGCTGCTCCTGATGGCCCACTGCCTGTACCTCCCTGGGCCCTGGAGACAACCATGGAGAATTCCTGGACCTCCCGGACCTCCCTACTTCCACTGAGGCCACTTGGGATGGATCTCTGTTTCTAGAAGCTCAAGAAAACCAGGATAGAAGCTTCCAAATATCTACTCCTAGGCCCTTGTTTCTCTGTGACTGTGAGACCCACCCTCTGCCCACCTGAAGCCTCCCCTCTGGGCTCAGCCTATGCCCCCTCTCCACCAAAGGACTAGCCAGTCCTCACTGCCACCTCCCCAAACAGAAGGCCGCCTCCTCGCTGCCCAGTGCCTGGAGATGCCAACATCTCTTCTGAGACAATGTCTGTCCTCCAGGGGCCCCTATTCTCCTAGGAGAGCCGGGGTCAGGAGCAAGCAGGATGCCAGCTTCCTGGTCTGTCTGTGTGTACGTGCTAAGTGGTTTCAGCCATGTCTGATTCTGTGTGACCCTGTGGACTGTAGCCTGCCAGGCTCCTCTGCCATGAGATGCTCCAGGCAGAAATACCAGAGTGGGTTACCAGTACCTTCTCCAGAGGGTCTTCCCAACCCAGGAATTAAACCCGTGTCTATTACGTCTCCAGCACTGGCGGCAGGTTCTTCACCACTAGCCCACCTGGGAAGCCCTTATCTCTCTGACTCAGGTTTCAATCCCCTGAGACTCCTGGCATTGGGCTTAACACTCACTAGGCTTTCCTTCAAAAACGTTTCCTCTTTCTGCCTTGAAATGAGTCTGCTTCTCCTAGTGCACACCTCTCCAGTGCACCAAAGTGTTGGTTTAGCCTCGAGAAGATGCTAGGATAGTATCACCAGATGGGTCCTTGGAGAATATGTTCAACTCTCCCATTTTATAGCTGCAGAGACTAAGGCCAAACCAGATGCCAGGTCATCTGACCCCACCCCCAGGGCCATGACTAGCCCATCCCTCTGCCCCCAAGGTGCCCCCTCCAGACCACACAGGAGCACACATCACTGAGCAGAGAGGTCTTCCTAATAGACCCTTGGAGTCCTATTTTGACAGTTTCTGCCGTTGTCACATCTCTGCAACCCACTGCCAGGTTATTAAGGCGTCAAGAGCCACTGCAGAGATCTGGAATTGGACCTAACATGCCCATTTACATATCCTGATTTGAGAGACAAGAGTAAAAGGTTGTGTGTGTGTGTGTGTGTGTGTGTGTGTGTGTGTGTGACAAAGCATATAAGCAGGTGTGTTCACACGTGACCGTATGTGAGGGTTTGCGTGTGAGCGTGTGGAAGTGCATGTGTGTGTGGTGGGAGGCTGAATTGTTAGCTCTGTCACAGCCCCTCTCTGGTCCCCCTACCGTCAAGCCCACCCTGGCAGGCCCACCTGCATCCTGCTTGTCCCCGGCCTTCACCTCTTCTGACGACATGACTCAGCTGCAGCCTCAGCTTCTACAGGGAAACCCACCCCTTGAGAATGAAGCACAGAATCTGTCACCGTCAGGACCTGTCTACCTTTCCAGAATATTCTCCCACCCAAGCCTCACACTACCCTCCAGTCACGCCAAACGTGCAGCATTCAAGGGACATGCGTGCCCCACCATGCCTCCAAACCTCTTCCTGTGTCATCTTCTGTGCCCAGTCTGTGTTCTCCCTCTTTTCTTCCAAGCTGCAAGGCCCTGCACTCAAATATCACCTCCTCCATGAAGCCTCCCCTGAATGCCTCCCCCACAGGTGGAGTCAGCCACTCTGCATGACCCTAAATGACCCTTAACAGCACTTGGGGGACACTTTACTTGTGTTACAGGCGAGGACACTGCAGCACAGAGAGGTTGAGTGACTTGCCTGGGGTCACCCAGCTCTAACACGAGAGTACCAGGATTCTAACCAGCTGGTCCAGCCCCAGAGCCTGAGCCCTTACACCCTCCACCACACTGTCCCCACATACCCACCTCACTTGAGACATCAGCAGCGTGGCGTGAGCACAAAGAGAGGACAGACTATAGCCCACCGGCCTGTCTTCCCTGCTGCCCAGAGCAGAGCTCTTGCGCACCTGCTTCCCAGCACCTGGTGCAGAGCCCGCCTGGCACAGTGTGGGGTGTGGAAGGGCTCTGAACAATCAGATGAGGGAAGGAACGCTTGCCTGTGTGTGTGTGTGTGACATGTGGACAGGAGGGTGTGCGTGGACAGGAGGCTGTGAAAGAGTGTGGATGTGCAGCTGTGAGTGGGGGTGAGTTTGAGGGCTGTGTCATGGGATTGAGTAGGAATATTTGTGGTGGTGCTATGGGGGGATGTGTGGAGCATGAGCTGTGTGTTAGTGTGTATGAGGGTGCAGGGGAAGGGGTGCTTGTGTGTGGATGTGAAAGAGGGCTGTGTGAGGGGCCATGAGAGCGGCATGGCTAGCACGGGCAGCCTGTAAGGAAGCCTGGGCCCTGGCCATCCTCAGACAACCTCCAGACCCCGCGCGGGTGGGAGGAGGCCCATCGCGCCTGCATGAATAGTTAAAGCCCTTAAACTGTGCCGCTTCATCACTGATATTTTTACAAAGTTGTCACAGAGAAATATCATTTTTCTTCCTCCTTTATTTCATTTTCTTTGGGATATAGTAATTAACAAAAGCTGTTAGATGCCAGCATAACTGTTTCTTTTGAAGTTTCTACATGGCTGTCACCCAGAAGATAAAGGCAGATTATTCAATCTTGACATTATAATTGCGGATGCCAGATAAAAGCCTGGATTAGACACTTCACAGCCCCACTCAGAAGGGAGAGTGAGATCACGGGCAGCGGGGGGACCTGCAGGAGGGACGCCCCAGCAGAGGAGGCGGGGCGGCTTGCCACGTGGCTGGCTTCTTTTCATTTTAAGTTGGACAGTACCCAAATCACACCATGTCAGGTGGGAAGGGAGCATATTCAACACGGAGGTGCAACAATCCAGAAGTCGGGGCAAAGCCCGGGATAGCCTTCCTGGCAGGATGCTCCTCACCTGCCAGCCTGGACACCCAGCTCCTGGAAGGTGGGGCTGGGGTCATCTCAGGGAGGGTGTCTCCAGACCTGGCACTGAGTGTGGAACACGACAGGTATGGGACATGCGCCTCCTGGATGGAAGGACTCCCGGGTTCTAGTCCTGACTTGCATAGCCTCCCCTGGCTCTGGAGAAGGCAGGAGAAGCAAGGGTGTGGAAAGTCATCTGCCTGCTGAGAGCCCACCCGAGGCCCTCACAGGTCGCCCAAGAGCAGTGCCACCTCATTGCCAAGAGGGGCCGCCAGTTGGGGAGAAATGCTGGGCCCCAGAATGGAAAGGCTTTTCAGTGGAGGCACAAGGGCCAGTATCCAGATGTCAACCCTTAAGACTGGACGCCTCTAAAGTACAGGGACCAGTGTTTTGTGCTTTTCTCCATCAATCCTAAACCAAGTTACAACCTTGGAATTCAGCTTCTCCAAACTAGGGTTCTCCATACTTCATCCAGTCCACAGACAAGTCATCACTGTGTTAAGTAATGATAATGATAGGAAAAGACCCTGATGCTAGGAAAGATAGAAGGCAGGAGGAGAAGGGAACAGAGGACGAGATGGCTGGATGGCATCACCTTCTTAATGGACATGAGTTTGAGCAAGCTCCAGGAGACAGTGAAGGACAAGGAAACCTCACGCGCTGTAGTCCGTGGGGTTGCAAAGAGTCGGACATGACTGAGCAACTGAACAACCACCACAACAAATAATAGTAAAGATACAATGTTTAAATGTATCAGTCAAGGTCCAGCCAAGACCCTATCAACTACTCTAGGTATTTAAAGCAGAGGGAATTTAACTCAAGACTGGTTACACAGGAGATGAAGGGTCAACAGGACAGCAGGTCTGGAGGAAAGAAGGCAGGAGCTGGGTAATCAGAGCCCAGGGGCTGCGATGACCTGGCCAACCTGGAACCCTGATGGGTCAGGAGACACGAGCACTACCAGAGACAACGCCCAAGGCAGAGATGGGGAGGGAGACACCCTGGCTGCTCCCTATCTCCTGCCCCCTCCCCTTCCCATCACCAACTGGAGCCTCTTGTTGACTCAACACAACCCACCCAGGAGCCTGGAGGGGCCAGACCCCCAGGATACAGAGCGAAACAAGAAAGGCAAGGAGGGGATCTGAGGGCAAGTGAACCAAGGGCCAGTACCCTGGCCAGGATTTTTAAATCTTGAGCTGGATTTCCAGCTTCTCGTGAAAAAGAACAATTTTGGGTCTGCACTCCCAGATGCAGCAAACATCCAGGGGGCAACAGAGGCTGTCCCCTTCAGAAGAAGCATCCTCTTCTCCAGTTTTTCACCATTCCCACCAGGCCTGCCTTATTTGTCCATGGTGCCTGGAGGTTCTTCCCTTCTCACCTCCCATACTAAATCAGTGTTCGCATTCCTCAGAGAAACTGAGGCCCAACCAAAGGGAAGTGACTTACCCAAGGTTACATAGCGGATCCAGAGCAGAGGCAAAACCAGAACTTAGATGCCCTGGGTAACATTTCCTGAGCGCTGGATTGATGAGCAAGGAGCGGAAAGCATTTGTGAAGCGACCATGTATGTAAGTGGGGCAGCAAGTGGTCCTTTACTGGACCAGTGAAACCATGGCACAGCTGCTCACGGTCCTCCGGCCAGTGAACTTCGTCAGGAGAACAGCAGGAAAGATGCCAGGAAGGATGATCAAGACAGGACCGGGGGCGGCCAAGGCTGCTCTGAACCCGGCTCTGCCACCCAGCTGTTATGTGGCCACAGTGAAGTCGTCCTTGGAGCGCTAACCATGAGGAGGAAGGACCACACGCCCTCCTGGAGCCTTCCCCCCTCCATCAGGCTGGGATGCGATTTCCTGGGCACAGGTGGGAGGAAAGCATCCTGCTAGCGGAGCGAGCAGAGTGCAGGAGGGTCCTTAAAAAGGAAGGTCGAGGGAGACACCGGGAAGCATAAATCTGCAGGCACAGCTCTCTCAGAAAGGGCTTTAATTAATTGTTTTTATACGACATAAGAGCAACTCATTACCGAACAGCTTTGATTTGTGACACCTGCATTATAGATGATTTTTAAATTAACATTTCCCCAATAAAAGGTGTCAGTAGAGAGCTGAGGGCGCCCAGAGAAGTATAAAAGGATAATAATATGAAAATACAAATAAACACCAGCCCAGCCTAACAAAGAGGGCTGCTTAATCAATTTTACAATTAATTAAGACTGCCTGGGGTAGCTGGAGCCCAGGAGGAACTTGGAGGTACTGGGTTGAGGTGCAGGCATCAAATGCTAGGAAGAGGGGAAAGGTCTGAGGCTTAAGAGAGAGACACACAGAGAATGAAGGATGCTGCCAGGTCTCCCTTAAGGGGGAGAGAAATGCTCCTCCTGGAGCATTCTTTCTCCCTTTGTTCTCCTGGATTTATCATCTATTCCTGCAGTAAGTATTTATAGAGCTCCTATTACCTGTTCCAAGCTGAGTGATGAGCCCAGGCAAAGACGCCAAGGTGAGAGAATGCTAGTATCTCCCTGGAGATGCTCAGACCCCATGGGTCTGATCCAGAGTCCAGGCACAGCAGCTGAGCAAACTGGAAAGGTAGGCAAAAGCAAGACTATAGAGGCCTCTGGAAAATATCAATTACGTTTGGATTTGTTTTCAGATGTCCTTTGAAGAGTTTCAGGTATAAGAGACACAGGCCAAGATTTCCATCTTAGGTAGATGCCAGTGAATCCTGCACTAGAAGGGTGGAGGGTCACCCAAAATAAGTCACACAGGAAAAGACAAGCACTGTGTGATATCACTTACATGTGAAATCTACAACATACAGCAAACCAGTGAACATAACAAAAAAGCAGCAGACTCACAGATAGAGAGGAAAATGAGTAGTTATCAGTGGGGAGAGGGAAGCATGGAGGGACAAAATAGGCGTAGGGAATTGAGGAGTACACACTATTAGGTATGAAATAAGCTACACGGATCTTTTGTACTTCGGCCGCCTGATGCTAAGAGCCACCTCATTAGAAAAGACCCTGATGCTGGGCAAGATTGAGGGCAGGAGGAGTAGGGGACGACAGAGGATGAGATGGTTGGATGGCATCACCGACTCAATGGACATGAGTTTGAGCAAGCTCTGGGAGTTGGTGATGGACAGGGAGGCCTGGCGTGCTGCAGTCCACGGGATCGCAAAGAGTCAGACACGACTGAGTGACTGAACAACAACCTATTGTACACCACAAGGAATATAGTCGATATTTTATAATAACTGTAGATGGAGTATAACCTTTAGAAACTATGAATCACTATATTGTACACCTAACTCTTGAGCGTTCCTTGGACTGCAAGGAGATTAAACCAGTTAATCCTAAAGGAAATCAGTCCTGAATATTCACTGGAAGGACTGATGCTGAAGCTGAAGCTCCAATACTTGGCCACCTGATGCAAAGAGCCAACTCATTGGAAAAGACCCTGATACTGGGAAAGATTGAGGACAAAGACCCTGCACCCAAAAGCCAGAGGAATCCTGCTAAAATGAAAGCCCATCACATATACTACTGTCCAAAAGTTCCCAGGTCTTCCCATGCCCTCAGACCAAAGTCCAAACACTGTTACGAAGCTCATCAAGGACTCTCGAGATCTAGCCCCTGCCTACCAGCTGCAGCACCACGCTCACCCCCTCTCCCTCCTTGCCTTTTGGTCCACACACAGAGGTCTCCCTTCAGGCTCTAGACTAACGTTGCTCCTCTCATCTGTCTTCTCTCATACCCATGGTTCCTCCGCCTGGAACATTCCAGGTGTTCTGTCTTGCATCACCTCACCTTTCCATGGTCTGGCCACCTTCAGCTCCATATCCCAGGCTGCAAGCTAATCAAATGCTTTTACAATTGTTTGCTGAATTGAGTAGATTCCCCCAATTTGTAAACTCCACAAGACCAAGAACTATCTCTGCCTTGTTGGCCCCTGTTTCCCTAGCACCCGGTAGACAGACCACATTGCAGAAAGAATTAACAAATGAACCAAATGATGTCACCGAATACAGTGTGCCTTATCCATACTGGAAGTTTAGATGCACATTTAGACCAACAAGAACCAGTATCTTCAGCTTATCAGCATACCTCTCACTGGTCAGTTTGAATCCTCACATATGCCCAGGAGAGGCATTGGGAGTGTGAGGAGAGGAGAGGGTGGACCTCCACTTGAGATGTTGCATCGCCTGCTTTCGTTAAGCCAGTGGGGGTCACGAAGCCAACAGTATGTCCACATGGTCTATGTCCACACAGACCATATCACGTGGTCTATGAACCACCTGGTTTCTGCCGTCTCCATATTGCCCCAGGCCCCAAGAGGACATGGCTATCGACATGGGCTCCTGGCTGAAGGATTTGGGTGTTTAGCTCCCCTCTGCCTGGTAGGAATAGATGAGTCCTTCCAGACTGGCCCCATAACTGAGCACCTCCAGCTCACAATTCCATGCTAGACCCATTTACAGCATTCAGGGTAGTGTCAGGGTTTCAGGGTTAGGGGCAGGGTTACAGAAGTGGTTACAGGGAGTCTGCCACCATCAAATCAGCAAGTAGGGAGAAAGACTAGGGTGGAGGTCAAGGTCAAACACTTGGGTCCTTCAGAAAAGGTGAGATGGTCTGTGCCTGGAGGAATCCAGGAGGGCTTCTTGGAGGAGGTAGGCTTGAGCTGCACCAGGAAGGACGGGGAGGGTCTGAGATCAGGAGGTTCCTGATCAAGTTTCTGCTTCCTTCATCTTCAAAACCTTTCACCAGGAGGAAGTACCTTTGAAAGCTAGATTTCTTCTCCTCATAAGTCCACTGGCAACACAATTGCTGATTGTCAGGATGGGAATGGACCACAGTCCAACCCATCCATTTTATAAATAGGAAACCTGAGGCCCAGAGAGAAAAGCAAAAATCATCCTTTGCATTTGAATAAATGCATCCTTTGTGGTGGAAACGGACTTCTTGCAACACACCTGCACAACAGGCATTATTCTCTTCATTTAACAGATGAGGAGGCTGAGGCCCTGGGGGTCACAAGGCGAGTAGATGTCACATGGGATCTGATAGAACCAGGACTCAAACCTAGGCTGGTCTGAGTCCACACCTAACACCCTTGGGTGAATGCTTCTGTCTTTGGTTCTAATTTTTCCAAGGCACAGAAAGGATAATTGGCAGTTGATATCAAAAATATATGTAGCTAATTTGATTGACGGTATAAGCTCAGTGATGGACAGACACAGAATGATTCTATTTTTCTCAGTAACTGCTGTCAGCTTTGCCCTGCAAGTCCCAACCCCACAAGCTGGTGGCTGAGGGAGGCAAGGGAGGGATGGAAGAAAACAAACTTGCCAGATAATAGTATCTTCATCCTTCTGATGATTTTCCTGGTCCCATTTAATATTTGCAGCAGTCACTTTCTAAAGATTAAGGAGCGTTGTCCAATTCAAAGCTACCTCCTGTGGAGCTTCCATCAGCCCCACCAGCGGGGATGGGACTGTCCTGGTTGTGTCACTTGGTAGGGGACCACATCCTGCCCTGCAGCATCCTGTCTAACTCTGGCCCTTGGTGTCCTCACTCCAGCTGGCCTCTAGCATGATGGGAGGCCAGCTGCCAGGTCCTTACAGTTACAGTGACACGGGAACCCTATCCACAGCCTCTGACATCAGGGACCTCCCAGGGCATGGCTGCCCCTGCTCCTTGCTCCTGGCAAGTCTGGGGAGAGGAGCATGGCTGTTTCCACTCCGCAAATTCTACTCTTCTCGTTATACAGAGAAGCGGGTAGAGGACACCTTGCTTCTGCTAAAATGCCCTTCTCTTAGAAAAGCCTGGAGTGGATATTGTGGTGAGGACTGCTCACTTTCCACCAAAATTCAGTCTCCCCTGACAAAAACACATGGTCAGGCCAAGGTCACCATCCAGACCAGGAGTATGCACACTCTAGTCCACCTGGCCAGATCAGACCACTTCCTGTGAATGACCCATGGACTAAGAATGGTTTTTACATTTCTAAATGGTTGAAAAAAAAAAATTCATGCCATGCAATTTATATGAAATTTGAATTTCAGTATCCACGAATAAAGTTTTATTGGGATATAGCCATGCCCATCATTTACATATTGCCTATGGCTGTTTTCAAGATACAAGGGCAGAGTCAGATACCTGCAGCGCAGAGCAAACAGCCCACACAGCTGAACATATTTCCTGTCTGGCCCTTACAGAAAACGTTTGATGACTCCAGATCAAGATTTCCTTTCCCAGCCTCCCTTGCAGGTAGGTGGGGCATGTGCTAGGTTCTCATCAGTAGAAGTGGACTGAAAGTACTGGAAGATATCAGGGGTGCCCCTCCATGCTCACTTCCACCTCTGGCTGGAGCTAGGCGTGGCAGCCCCCATCACGGAGACCACCAGCAGGCTCACAAGGATGGAGGGACTAATGGCTCAGAGGACTCCAGTCCCTGAATGACTGAAAGAACTGCCCTGCCAACCTGGCTCTTTACCTTAAATCATAAGGTGAGAAACAGGGACGTCAGTCCTCTCTATGCCATCGCATTATTATGATAAAGCAGCACATTCTCACCCTGACTAGTGTGGATGTTTATCTGCAGCTGGGCGCTGTCTCCAGAGACCTTCACTTACAAGTCCCAGTCATGTCATCTTAGGATACTGTTCTTGTACAGGAGGAGATGCATACCATAGATGGGGCTGTGCCCCTCCCTGAATCAGCAGAGCCCTATAAACCTGATAAGAGTATTGTTCCTCTTAGAGTTCTCTTGTTTACAAGGAAAAGAGGGGCACTAGCTAAATGAGAGCAACTCAGGGAGAGAAACTAGTTCAATATATAGTTCAATATAAAGCAAATTCTCACCAGGATCCCCAAACAGAAGGACAAGAGCAGCTAGGCCCCATGGGACCCAGCGATTGTGATGCACGCCTCCAAGACCAGGGGTATCCATGCACCTCTCTGCTCTCCTTGGTTGGCCGGCTCCCTCCAGCCACTCACAGCTGGTGACCATGATTGGTATACCCAGTCCTAAGTCTAGCTCATCAGCTCTTCCTCCTCCCAGGCTCAGCCTCTTCCCGATGCCTTCCCCAGTCAGGAGTCAGATTGGCCCATCTTAGGCTTTTGAGTCAGAATACCCAAAGCATACAGTGTGGAGAAGCCTCTGCTGCAAATGCCCACCTTGGATCGATCAGCTGAAGTCTGGAGAATGCGGACATGACATAAACACAGCTGCCACCCACGCAGCATGCACTGGGAGGCGGGGCTTTCTCTTAGCCAGGAAATCAGCCCCTCAAAGGAGCTGAGAAAGTCCACAGCTAAGAACTTGGGCTCAGGGCTAGAGCGCTGGGTTCAGCCCCAACTCCTTCTTGTGTGACCAGAGGCAAGTTTCGTACATTCATTTTCACTCCTATGAAATAGGAACCATAATTAAATCACCTGCCTCATAGGGTTTTCAAGACGATAAAAAATAAATTAATCCATGTAAAGCACTTAGAACAGTGCCCCTGACACATAGTAAGCTTAGAGGGAAGGTGACTGATTGGGAGTATCATTATCTCTTAAACAAGAAGAAAATAGTAGGTCAAAACTCTACTCCTTGCTGTAAAACTTCTCAATGTGCTCTCAGTGAATGATTCAAGTCAGCTTGAGGAAAGCCCAACTGATCCACAGGGGCACTTTCCTAAGGAGCCCAGGGTACATGGCCGCCGTCTACTAAGGACTCATTCTATGCCCAGTCTGTGCTCGGCCCTGTACACACATTAGCCCACTTTGTCCAGTGAGGAGGACATTCCAAGAGGGTCGAGAAGTTGTCCAAATGCATGTACTTCAGGCTTAATTCCACTCAGTGTGTATTTCCACCAGCATGGATAACCTAACGGGGCCACTGCAAGCCAATTGCTGAATCGTGCCTGTTTGGAGATAATCCTACCAAAGGCAGAGACAGGGGTTCGAGGAGCAAGGAGATGGAAGATGGAATGATGTGGACAAAATATGAGGAGGCCCAGAATTGGGAAAGGAAAAGCAGCTCCAGCTTGGGCAGCAGGTTTGGGGGTAGAGGTCGACAGGGGACATGATTATGGGCATGCTCCAACCTCCCCCATGCTGCTGCTGCTGCTGCTGCTGCTGCTGCTGCTGCTGCTGCTCCTAAGTCGCTTCAGTCATGTCTGACTCTGTGTGACCCCATAGACGGCAGCCCACCAGGCTCCCTGTCCCTGGGATTCTCCAGGCAAGAACACTGGAGTGGGCTGTCATTTCCTTCTCCAATGCAGGAAAGTGAAAAGTGAAAGAGAGGTTGCTCAGTCGTGTCCAACTCTTCGCGACCCCATGGACTGCAGCCCACCAGGCTCCTCCGCCCATGGGATTTTCCAGGCAAGAGTACTGGAGTGGGGGTGCCATCGCCTTCTCCAACCTCCCCCATAAAGCTGTTCAAATGCATGCAGCAGAGTCCCCATCTAGTAAACAGAGAACCGGCCTGGAGCAAAGCCGGCAGCCCCGGTTGCCTGTCCCAGCTCTGGGTCCCTGTCTCTGTGTGACCTTGACGGTGACACCCCTCTCCCAGCCACGGTAGTCACGTATGTGACCAGATGACTCTGAGGCCCTCCTGACTCTGGTCTCCCTATGGTGATTCTCTAGTTTCTATTGTGTTCTTAGAGGCAAGCCCTAAGCACAGGCCACCCCATGACTTCCATCCCAGCATGGCACTATGGACTTTCACTCCCCAATTTATGGTGTGCTTAGGAATCATGGAAAAAAGTAAAACTATTATCCTCAAAACCCCAGCAGGTCTCTTAATGACTACTCCACTAATTAGTAGCAGCTGTTAATGAAGTGTGCAGGTACAAGCCTAGCCTCATCAATTAATCCATACATGCTCCTGGGCTGCTGTAATATTTAAAGGGGAAATCAATACTTGGCAGCTGGGCCTGGGGAGGTCGGTCGCATGGGTAGGGAAGGTGTAGCATTGTAAGGAACTTGTAACTAAAATAGCTTATGCCTGGAGCATAGTGCAGTGGAGCAGAAACCAGGACAGCCCTTAAGGGGCACAGGAATCCAGGCATGCCTGTAGAATGGGGCAGAGGGGATTGAGTGGGCAGGTCAGCTGGCACCTGCTCCACAGGTGCAGAGCTCCAGCCAGGCCCGCAGGGGCGCATAGCGGTAACATCCCTCTCCAAACTGTTATCTCCCTTATTTCTGCAGGCTGGGGAGGCTGGGAGACTAGGAGTCCCACTATCACCTCCTCTTGGCAGATGTAAGGATCAAGGCTCCAAATGAAACATGGTCTTGTCCAAAGTTGCAAAGCAAGCGAGAGTAACAATCACTTCTCTAACCCATGCTGTGCCAAACACCCTACACACATCTTTTCACTTAAGCCTTCTGCATCTAGGAGACAAGAAATGCTAGGGCACCACTTTGGAGGTGGAAGTACTAAAGGTCTGAGAATTTAAAACACCTGCCTAACAAAGCTGGTCTTTGGCAAGGAGGGTGTTCAAACCCAGGCAATCTGACTTCAGAGCTCATACATTTGGCACGCGTGGGCTCCTGAGCAGCAATAAGCCTTCAGCCCTATAGAACAAGATCCACTCCCTTGCATAATTCCCAGCATCTTGAACTCTGGCCCTCTACTCTAGTTTCCTATCGCCGCTATAACAAAGTACCACGTACTTACTGGCTTAACGCAACATAAATCTACTATCTGGCAGTTCTAGAGGTCAAAAGTCTAAAATGATTTTCACTGGGTTAAAGACAAGGTGTTGATGGGGCGACATTCTTTCTGGAGGCTCTAGGGGAGAATCTGTCCTCGTGCTTGCTCAGCATCTAGAGGCACCCGCGGTCCTTGGTTCACGGCTTTTCCTTCCTGTTGAAGCCAGCAATCCAATCAGTACAACCTCTGCTTCATCCCCACATCTCCCTGTCTGACTCTCCTCTCCTGCCCCTCTCTTACAAAGACCTTTGTGTTTACATGGGACCCACTCATATAAACCAAGATAATTTCCTGAATAATCCTGGATAATAGAGTCACTTTTGCTACGTGAAGCAACATAGTCATAGGTTCCAGAGATCAGGATGTGGACACCTTTGAAAGTGAAAGGCGCTCAGTCATGTCCGACTCTTTGCAATCCCATGGGCTATACAGTCCATGGAATTATCCTGGCCAGAATACTGGAGTGGGTAGCAGTTCCCTTCTCCAGGGGATCTTCCCAACCCAGGGATCGAACCCAGGTCTCCCGCATTGCAGGCAGATTCTTTACCAACTGAGCTATCAGTGAAGCCTGATAGCTCTTTGGGGGATATTTACTCTGTATGACATAAAAACATCTTTGGGGGATATTTAATCTGTGTAATATGGGTTTCCCTGGCAGCTTAGCAGTAAAGAAGCCACTTGCAATGCAGGAGACGTGGGTTCGATCCCAGGGTTGAGAAGATCCCCTGGAGAAGGAAATAGCAACCCACTCCGGTATTCTGGCCTGGGAAATCCCATGGACAGAGGAGCCTGTCAGGCTACAGTCCACAAAGTTGTAACAGTCGGACACGACTTAGCAACTAAACCACCACCCCCAATCTCTATAACATACTATCTCACTGTCTACCTCTTCACCCTCCTCAAACACCTGTATCAGTCAGCGTCAGCTGGAAAGACCAGAGGATTCTCGGTATTTCAAACAGAAGGAATTTAGCATAGAGAATTAGTTCCACGTGTGATGGAAGAGCTGTGAAGCCAAACAGGGGCTGTTGAAGCAACCAAGAACTTAGCAAGAAGCTCTGTGTGACCTTTCCCACTCCACTGATACAGACACACACGGTTAAGATCAGTGGGCCCCTCCTCCAAACTCCAGTGGCCAAAGTGCTTAGGGCTGAGGTCCCTAAGCCCCTGGGTGGTCTGTGGCGCGTCGCATGTACTGAGTCCGGAGGTTGCACAGAAGAGGCACCCAGAGAGAGGCCACTTAAACCAGGGCCTCCTCCTTCCGTAACGTTGGGGGAGGGCATAGCCACGGCCCCGGACCGCCAGAAGAGTTCATGGTGCAGGTGAGGCAGGCAGAAGGGAGGCAGTGACTCAGCAGCTGACTGTCAGCCGCAGAAACCAGGGACTCAGTGTTGAGTGCACTTTACTTTCAATCACGGGCTCAGCCAACAGGGGTCTTACCTTTTTGGAGAAAACGCTGAGAGCAGACAGATCTGGGGGAAGAGACCTGGGGCTGGTTCTGGAGGGCCTGGCAGGAATCAGCAATCCACAAGCTGCTTGAGGGAAGCACCAGGCTTGCTTTAGCTAAGCCATCGAGTCCGCTGTCTTCCCCTGTAAAAGACACCAGGAGGCACCATGATTATAATCCTGGGCGAATAACCCTTCCCTCATTGGATGTTATTCCATGGCTCCTCTTCCCCATGCTGACCTAAGATGTCTGAGATAAGAGAGGGGAGGAGATTAAAAGACTATACCAGGGAGGAAGGAAAGAAGGGAGGAGCAGGAGTCAGGAACCAGCCTGGGTGAGCCTGGGTCGGGTCAGATGGGGACACGTGCTCTACAATGCACCTCGGATCTATCCAGGGCCACGAGCATCCCGCTCCCTGGCCGGAGGATGATGGTTTACTCCAGGGTCCCCTGTCCCGGTGAGTAGCAGCACTCTGTAGCACCGCCGCCAACTAGCAGACCACACCCCTGGTGGGGAGGAAGCGGGGGCTCTGAGACCCACTGCTCTCCCTGGGGCTCCTCCTGGCACACTGGTCAGTAGCCAGGCTCCGGCCAGCCCACCTGTCCCCCGTCCTGGGCCCCGTGACCGAGCTCCAGCCATTCCCTCTCCTGGGTTCCTCCAACAGCCTCCTAACAGTGTTCCTGCCGCCCACCTCACGCCCTAATCTAGTCTTTGTGTGCCACCCGCACTGTTTTTTCTGGAATAGATCGGTCACGGCACTCCCTTACCTTTGCCGCCATGTCCAGGGGATCCAAGGACTTCACAGTCTGGTCCTCAGCCCCCTCCCCACTGCCACCTGCTTCCCTTCTGTCTCAGATCACCCTCCAGGAAACTAGCTGTAGGATATATCTCTCTCTGTCACACACACACACACACACACACACGTGTGCACACACACACGCACGCGTGCACACACGTCCTTACACTTGCTCTCTCTGTGCCTAAAATTCTCTCCCTCCTCTACTCCGGGGATAATCTCACAACTTAGGGACCTTTTCAATCCTGTTCTAAATTGAGTCTTTGGAATCCCATCTGGGAGCGAGCTCACACCTGAAGACTGTCCGCGCCCGACCCCGGCCCCTCCTGCTGCCCCTTCCTGTTCCCCCGTGTGGCCCCTACCTGGTCCTGTCCGTATCAGCTGCATCACGGTGGGTGCCTCCTAACTAGCACCCTCTCCAGGCCTGGCGTTGGGGAAGGTGGGGGGGCAGTCCCCTGAGAGTGCCCACAGGCATGGCAGGGCAGGAACTGGACTCAAATAGTGGATGTCCATTCATAACCTCTGGTGTTCTGCTACATGTCCGATCAGCACCCTCCTTTCTTTACTATCCCTGGGCCACGCGGAGCTGAGTAACAGAGAGAAGACAGAAACCAGCCTGGCTGCTCACTGAAGATCAGGAAATGCTATTGACATCATGACATCTGCCAGCACCTTGGGGAAAGGACGTAACCCCTTGTCAATGCTATTTCAAAGGACTTCATTTGAACCAAGGCTATGGATTAGTCAAAACCCCTTCTCCCTCGGTGGCATTTTATCTGCCATTCACTTCAGTCGTGCATCACTATAGCAGTCAGCACCCCACAGCAAGCCAGGGCCACTGGGAGAGATGAGAGAAGCCAGCCTGCCAGGGCAGCCCTCAGCATAACTTCAGGGTCGTTCTTTCGCCTTCCTGGAAGTTTTAAGCATCCTATAATATTCACCACTCACCCAAGAGCATCACAAGGTCTCAAATGAATTTGGGCTTGGCTGATTCAATCAACATCTTACCACATCAACCTGCCCCATGTCAAGGGATCCAAGAATCATCAACCCAACTGCCATTCATTTACTGATTCTTCCAATAGGTACTGAAAGCCTAATGGTTACAACAGTTCTCACAAGGCTAGGGGTACAGGAGCAAACCAAACAGCAGGTCCTTGCCCTCACGGAGCTAGGGATCTAGTGCAGGGGGCCAAAGGCAACGTGCTCATCCGTGTGGGCAAGGCAGAGGGTTTGCACCGGAGAACAAGAGCGCACAGAAGCCAAATGGAAGAATCTCTTATTTTGCAAGAAGAAAGATAGGGCAAATTATTCCAAGACCAAGCAAATGGCAGCTTTCCCCCTACTGAAGAGTTTAGAAAAAGGAAAATTATTTTAAACTGAAAACTGTGTGAACAGAAGCCAGTCCTGGAGAGTAAAGGAGAAGGAAATATTACCCCTGGACTGCTGTTCTGTACCTGGAGACCCTAGATAGGGCACCCCCAGCTCTCACAAGAGAGTGGTCCAAACAGCCCTCCCCCAGAGCCTGCACAGAAGCACCATCCTGCCCAGCATGCCCGTCCTCACGCACGCCCCACAGGCTTCCTTCTCCTCCTCATTCCTCCCAAGCTCTGCGCGCATCCGTGCATTCACTCAAGCTGTTCCCTGCCCCTGCAATGACCTTCATCGCTTCTCTTCCAAATCCTGGCTCACTCCACGCTCAACTCAGCATCATCCCATAAAACAGCTTCTGGCCAGGCCTCTCACCCCTCTGACTGCGGTGCACCGGTCCCTCCTCTGTAGCAAAGCTATTTGTGGACACGTGCCTGGCTGCCCTGCCCAGGGGCCAAGGTCACCTAGGACAGGGCATACAGAGGACACAGAAGGGGACAGTGTGTGGGAGGCCCACTCCCTGCCAGGAGCATCATCCTCGCGTGGGCAGCCCAGGACAGGCAGGTGCACAGCCACAGCCCACCAGCCAGCAGCCAGGTGTCCGCAGGACACTCAAGAGAGAGGATGAGCTGAGGGCAACAGAGCTCTGACTGACAGCAGACCTCCTTCCACTCTCCCACGCTGCTGGATCTCTTGGTGACGCTCAACAAATATCTGATGGATGCGCGAGTGTCTGAACAAAGGAATGAGCGCTCTGTCCTCTCTCTGGTGTGCTGCCTCCCACTAAACACACAGCCCATACTGGGCTTTCAGTTGCCAGGGAGAGAAGCTCTTCTGATGCCTTGAGCAGTGTTGGACCCGAGGGAGGGCTTTTATCCAAACACTGAGCTGGTTTCTTAACTCGATCTCCTAGAGAACTTTCCAGACCCTTCTTCCAACACTGCAAATGGGAGCCCAGCATTTATGAGGTTCTAAAGCTGTACTCAGTGATAGCCTGCAGTCAGCAAGCCCTTCCAGATCTAATGGGTCAGGCTTCTGCTCTCAGAGAAGAGAGAGGTTAGTTGCTCAGTCATTTCCAACTCATTGCAACCCCATGGACTGTAGCCTGCCAGGCTCCTCTGTCCATGGGATTCTCCAGGCAAGAATACTTGGGGGGTTGCCATTTCCTTCTCCAGGGAATCTTCCCAACCCAGGGATCAAACCCTGGTATCCTGCCTTGCAGGTGGATTCTTTACTGTCTGAGCCACCAAGGACTCAATCCCAAACACAGCCAGCAAACAGACTGGACCAGGCCACACTGCTCCCAGCCGCACGCTCCTCCAGCCAAGCCTGTGAGCAACTCCCTCTCTCACTTCCAGGACTGCTGGGCACACGGAGAGGGAAACCAGACCGTCTTCCTGATCCCATCCTGTGACTGAGATGAAGCGGGCATTGTCTGCAGATCACACGGAAGGTTTGGATGCACGACGTTCATTTGTCAGTTAGGACGAGGGAGCTTTTGTCACGCAGCCTGGGGCAGGCAGGTGGGGATGCTTCCTGAGCATAATCAGACCAGGGTTGTCATTTCACAAGAAATGGGGTCACGCTCATGTTAATAGGAGGCACGCACATTTCTCACCTATCTGAAGGGGAGCTTGAGAAGGGAATTAATTCTCACAGTGGTGAGGCATGTTTGATTGCTATTGGTTTAGAGGAAACCAGCCCCAGCCTGGGGTGAGAGCCTCCGTTCCTCCACACTCTTCTCTCCCTGCTCCTCTCCCCCTCACCCCTCCTCAGAGCAGGGCTCAGCCCTCCCTCCACAGAGAAAAGCAGAAAATGGGCAGGGAGGGAGCCACCACAGTTGGGAGCAGAAGAGACAGCAGAATCTGCGAAATACAGGAGTAGGAGGAGAGGAGGGAGGCGTGACAGGGACGCTCCTACAAAGACTTGGGAGAATCCACATGTCAAGGTCAGGCCAAGGGAATATCCTGCACCCTCATTGCCCATACCCTTTAGTCCAGAGCCAATCAAGGGGCCTGGTGGGCTATAGTCTATTAGCATCGCAAAGAGTTGGACACAACTGAAGCGACTTAGCACACACACATGCACACAGGGGTGACTTTTTGCTGCCCCTCCTCCCCCTGAAGCCACCCAGAGGGAGTTCCCAGGTGTGGCTGGGTGCTTCCTGCAGACCATTGGGAATGACATCTCCACTTCCAGACCAAACTGTCCCTCCCCAGAGGCCCTTAAAGGCGAGCCCCATGAAACAGGAAGAGAATGGACTGGCCTCATGGGTTCCAGCTCTAGTCTTCTGCAGGATTAGCAGATCAATGGCACAGCAATGCTGGAGGGAAGAGACCTTAGGAAAATGTACCTGCTCCTCGGCACCCCCATTGGGAGAGCCCATGCTGTGCCCCAACCATGCAGAGGAGGGGGCAAGAGGCTAGGTCTGCTTCTAAGGCCTGACCTCCAGCAGCCAGATCTCCAGCGACCAACTGCCAAACTCACCTGGACCTTCCTGGTCCATTGATACAAATACACAAATTCCAACATAATTCAACCTCCCTTAATATCACTCATCTCAGTTCAGTTTGGTTCAGTCACTCAGTCATGTCCAGCTCTTTGCGACCCCATGAATCGCAGCACGCCAAGCCTCCCTGTCCATCACCAACTCCCAGAGTTCACCCAAACTCATGTCCATCAAGTCGGTGATGCCATCCAGCCATCTCATGCTCTGTCATCCCCTTCTCCTCCTGCCCCCAATCCCTCCCAGCATCAGAGTCTTTTCCAATGGGTCAACTCTTCACATGACGTGGCCAAAGTATTAGAGTTTCAGCCTCAGCATCAGTCCTTCCAAAGAACATCCAGGACTGATCTCCTTTAGGATGGACTGGTTGGATCTTCTTGCAGTCCATGGGACTCTCAAGAGTCTTCTCCAACACCACAGTTCAAAAGCATCAATTCTTCGGCGCTCAGCTTTCTTCACAGTCCAACTCTCACATCAATACATGACCACTGGAAAAACCATAGCCTTGACTAGATGGACTTTAATATGCTATCTAGGTTGGTCATAACTTTTCTTCCAAGGAGTAAGTGTCTTTTAATTTCATGACTGCAATCACCATCTGCAGTGATTTTGGAGCCTCCAAAAATAAAGTCTGACACTGTTTCCACTGTTTCCCCATCTATTTCCCATGAACTGATGGGACCAGATACCATGATCTTATCTCAACTTCATGCAAACCAGAAACCCCTGACTCAGGGGCTCCTCCCTCCTTCTCACCTCTCACCCACCCTCCCACTTAACAACTGCTTTCATTTAGTATCCGAAACCCACTCTGCTGAGCGATGCTCTCAGTGCTGGAGATATCACGTGACCCAGCCATGCTCCCTGCCCTCCTGATGCTCACCGACCTACAAGAGGCCCCAATATGGATCCTGGCAGTGACCGTGCAGCTGGAAAGTGCTGTGATAGGGAAAGACAGAGTACTGCCTGTGTGTGGGAGATGGTAAGAGGGTCCTCAGGCGGGGATGGAGAGGGGAGAAGTCTTCCAGGCAGGGGGAGGCACTGGCTGAATCCTGAAGGTCAGAGAAACTGAAAATTTGGTGTGTCCAGTGGTTAGCACTGGAGGAGGGGAGCCACAGGGTGGCAGCCACGTCTGATCCAACCTCCTAAGCCACTCCGAGGCGACAAGAATTTATCCCAAGGGGCAGCAGAGAGCCTTCCAAGGCAGTGGCAGGTCAGGTGTGTAACTGGGAAGAGTTCTTCTGCAGGTGGAGTAGAGGGGGATATTAGAGGGGCCACACAGAGGAGGCCAGATCAGGCCCAAGACTATTACCATAGGAGGAGGCAGAGATGGGAGCACAGAGGAGAGGACGGGTGAACAGAGAGGCGACCCTGAGAAGGCAGCACCTCGAGAGCGTGGTCTTGAGCAGCCTTGGGGAATGGCGGAGAAGAGGAGTCAGAGGCGCTTTCTGCTAGTCTCTGAGCACATGCCAGCCGCTGTGATAAGCCCATGCCATCTAATCATCACCATCTCATTGAACCCTGCAACAGCTCTGTGAAGCAGATATTGCTATTATGCCCATTTTACATCTGTGGAAACTGAGGCTCGGTGAGGTTATCCTCTCTGACTTAACTTAAATCAAGGGGCCAGAAAGTAGGAGGCCCAGGATGACTCAAGGTTTGGGGGCAACCAGGTGAAGTGGGTGTTATTGCCCTGAGAGGGGCCAGTGGGAGAGGAATGGGCTTGGAGAGGCAGCGAGGGGGTCAGCAAGGGGTCAGCGAGGGGCATGTAGTCCGGGGGCCTGGAGGACACCAAGGTGTTGGGGTCTGGCAGGCAGTGGAATGTGTGGGTCTGAGGGTCAAGGGTGCAAGGTATGTATGGATTGGGGAGCCTATGTTTAGAGAAAGGAAGCCACAGGCATGGAGAAGGCTGTCCATGGCCCGTGGTCACAGAAGGAGGTCAAGGACAGAGCTCTGGTAACACAGACGTGGGGGCGGTAGGCAGAGCAGATCTGGGGAGGAAAGGGTTAGCTGCAGACCACTCTCTACCTTGACTGGGGAAGAAAGAAAGATGACCCGGTCAAATCGCCTCATAATCACTAATGTCAGAGCCCCTGGCAAACGCACTAATGATATTGGCTGGCAGAAGTGTTCTTATCTGTGGAATGCTTTTAGCAAGATGTACCATATCTGTCCAGCACTGCTTATGGTAAACAAACCTGGACCCTATGGATTTATGCGGTAGGGCTCCCTGGGAAATGTGCAAACTGTGTAACTATCAGAGAATAAAATGGAGATATGGCATGACCAAGATAGCTCCCTTTATAGTAAGGGGATGGCTCGCATGCGTCACATAGAGACCCCTTCTGATAACCTGAATGAGGCAAAAAAGAGAAAAGAGAAAAGTGGTCTTATGGAGCAGCACTGGCGGTCTTAGACCTCATGCTTTACCTGTGCCTCACAGTTATTTTGATCCTTGCAGTTACTGGCGTGTGTGTTAAGTCCTTAAAGTCATGTTAGACTCTTTGTGACCCTATAGACTGTAGCCCACCAGGCTTCTCTATCCATGGTATTCTCCAGGCGAGAATACTGGAGAGGGTTGCCATGCCCTCCTCCAGGGCACCTTCCCAATCCAGGGACTGAACCTGTGTCTCTTACATCTCCTGATTTGGCAGGCTGTCTTTACCGCTAGCACAGCCTGGGAAGCCCTTGTAATTATTAGTAAAGCTTAATACTGGATGGTGGCTCAGACGGTAAAGTGTCTGCCTACAGTGCAGGAGACCCGGGTTTGATCCCTGGGTCGGGAAGATGCCCTGGAGAAGGAAATGGCAACTCACTCCAGTATTCTTGCCTGGAAAAGTTGGCTACTGTCCATGGAGTCGCAAAGAGTTGGACACGACTGAGTGACTTCACTATCACTAATACTGGATAAGGGCTCTGATTCTTAGGGAGCTGACTTTTCAGTCTGAGCCACTGTATTTTTGTTTCAAGGACAGAAACTTTCCAATCTTGACCATAATCTTTTGAATTTTCTGCCCAGCCCCAGGACTGTGCCAGACTTGAGAAGTGACTCCTTGATCTTGCTGATGAATGAGCATCTTGGGATGGGAGAGGAGCCATGAAAGGCTTTCTACACCAGGTTAAGGTGATATTTTGTCCAAACAGAGGCAGCAAGATGCTACTGAAGGCCTGAATGTAGGAAAGTGACAAGGTCAGTCTCAGACTCTGGAGAGGCCCCTAGGTCAGTGTAGAACCCACCTGGGAGAAGGTAAGCTTGAGAGCAGAGACCCAGGTAGGGGCTCATCCAGGAAAAGAAGCACAGGGCCATGAATTGGTCCTGGCAGTGGGAATGAAGAGCAACTGGTGGATTTAAGACTTGTTTAAGAGTTAGCGTGGATGGGACATGGAACTGAAAATTTGGCAAGGGGTAGTGAGAAAGAGGGAGCTGAGGTTTCTCACTTGGGAAGTAGATAGTTAGTGGTGCTAGAGATGGGGCTGGGGAGCACAGGGACAAGGAGACTTGAAGAAGATGGGAGGTCCTGCTCTGAACATTTCAGTGTCTTTGGAAAATCCTCACAGAGTTAGTTGGATAATGCAGTTCTGAAACTCAAGAGCCATGACTGGGCTGGAGATAGAAAGTGGATTCCAGGTGGTAGATGATGCCTTGAGCCAGATAAAATTTCAAAAGACATGTGGATGGTGAAGAATGAAAAGGCTCAAGCCAGGGAACACCAACGATTAAGGCAAGAATTTGCAAAATGGAATCCAAAGAGCTAATGCATCAGATGACCAGGAGGGTGTGTAAAATGCAGATTACTGAGCCTGCATGTATGGGGGTAGACTATCTCAGTAAATGTGTCTGTGAATGAAGACCAGGAGAAGAGCTGAAAGGAGAAGAGAGAGGAAAGAACTCCATTGTGTATAGGGACAAGGTACAAACATACCTAAATGCTGATAGAATAGTTCAGTAAAGGGAGAGCACGAAGACAAAGCAACAAGCGGCCCCTAAGACAGCAGCAACTGGTGGCATTAGCCTTGGTTAAAAGACATCTGGAGAATAAAGACAGCATGTGGACAATGTCTTAAAATTTAATTGGCATTGCCATTTGACATCTTCTATTTTCTCTGCAGAGCAAGACCTGGGGTTAACTGCAAAGAGAGGGCGAGATGGAGGTGATAGCAGAGGTTTGTGGAGGGAAACAAGCAATAGAAGTGAAGCAATACTAACGATGTCCACGGTTCTACAGTGAGTATATGTTAGCTCAAAATGTGAGCCGGTTGAGATGATTTTGTCCAGGTCAACAGAGCCTAGCCCGAGAAAGGTTTTTCTACCGTCTCCATACTTGTGAGCTTCTAACTCATATAAAGAATCAGAGCCCATACTGAACAGAACTTTGCCTCTCCACTTAGCTTCTAGGAGGGATGGGATGAGAGACACCACCCCAACCCCCAGTCTCAGGAGAGGGACCTACAGAGGACTCACTGCTCTGGATCACAAGAGGAGGGGTTCTGCTTCTGTGCCCAGCCCCTGTCACTCAGAAATGCTTCTGAGAGGCAACTCACAACCTCTGCAGTTCCAGAAAACCACATCACTGCAAACGAGAGTCATCCCAGCCAAATCCTGAAGCACAGAGGATCACAGAAATCACCTCTACCCTAAGTCATACCTTTGTGGGTTGAAAAACTCAGATGGTACAACACCCAACTGCGGGTCCAGAGGTAGACAATTCGGGGGGAGGGGAGGGCAACTGCTGGCACGTCCTTTCCCTCTCTGTTCACAGCTTCCAGATAGAGAGCCCCTTCCTCCTTCTCGAGTATCTAGTACTGCATGGTTAATTTCAGGAAAGCCCACGAGGGATCTTGTGTGTGTGCTAAGTCACTTCAGTCGTGTGCAGCTCTTTGTGACCCCATGGACTGTAGCCCACCAGACTCCTCTGTCCACGTGTTTCTCCAGGAAGGGATACTGGAGTGGGCTGCCTTGCCTGCATCCAGGGGATCTTCCTGACAACAGGCTTGAACCCGTGCCTCTAATGTCTCCTGTGCTTGCAGGCTGGTTCTTTACCACTGTGCAGCCTGGGAAGCCCGCAGGGGATCTTGAGGGAGTTAAAACCACTCAAGTGAATATAGCGGCCAATCAGCAGTATCCACGTAGGGGTTCCATGAAGGTCAGAGGTTCCAGTGGGCTCCATGTGACCGTCACTCTGTGTAGCCATTGTTCTCTCCAAGTTTGTGCTCAGAGCATCCTGAGGAGCTGTTTAATGGAAAGGTCTGGCTCCACTCCAACCTCATTCATCAGAATCTCTGGGGTACAACCCACTGGTTACACCAATAACCTCCTGACCTTAGGAGCCCTGGGCCAGGGCCTGACACAGCCATGCAAACCAGAAACGCAGAGTCATCAGTGTCCAGGCTGGACAGGCTCTAGGATGCTGACTCACAGCTCTCACAGACAATGACCAAAGCTCAAGCACCAATATCTCCATTTGCAGCTGGTTCTGCTGTCTGGCGAGCACGTCCTCTCCCGAGGCCCAGCGAGACAGGAATCCAGGGCACTAGAGTGTCGCTAGGGGAGCCCGTGGCACCAAGCTGTGACGCTCCTTCTTCACGACAGAGGCCAGGTGCAGCCATTCAGGGCCCTCCCACACGTGCCCCTGCTGCTGCTGCTGCAGCTGCTAAGTCGCTTCAGTCGTGTCCGACTCTGTGCCACCCCATAGACAGCAGCCCACCAGGCTCCCCCGTCCCTGGGATTCTCCAGGCAAGAACACTGGAGTGGGCTGCCATTTCCTTCTCCAATGCATAAAAGTGAAAGTGAAGTCACTCAGTTGCGTCTGACTCTTAGCGACCCCACAGACTGCAGCTTTCCAGGCTCCTCCACCCATGGGATTTTCCAGGCAAGAGTACTGGAGTGGGGGTGCCATTGCCTTCTCCCACATGTGCCCCTGGGCCACCCTAATTCCTCTTCTCCAATGGGCTGGTGAGACTCCATGGTGAGTACCACATTCACATGCATTCAGTCAGCTGGTCAGTGATTTCCCAGCTTTCCTGACCCACTGCCTCTTGAAGGGACTTTGTGTCCTTGCTTTGCTCCATTTTATGACTTAATGTCTGGTTTGAGTGGTCAGAGGGCCACTGCATCCCCCTCACATTCAGATTCTTGGGTACACTTCACATTTTTAGGGTATTGCTTCATCCCCATTCACAGATAAGGGAACTGAGGCCACCCAAGGTAAGTGTCAGACCCAAGGCAACCTGGCTTCCTCCTGGGAAAGGCTGAGGTCAGTGATAGCAGAGACGGTCAAGTGGGGAGAAGCTGGCTTGGGGGAAGCAAGGCCCTCCTCCACCACCACCCAGTAACCTGAACACCCTCCCACTCTCCATCTCCTTAGTATCTCTCCATCCACCAGGTCTCCAAGCCAGAAGCCTGGCCTCCTCACTCTCCTCAGTATGGCTCCAGCCTCTCCCCACTGGCCATCTCCACTCCCACCAAACTCAGCCCTTCCCAGGAGAAAGCCATGTGGCCTTGTATCTGACGCCTACCCTGGGTGGCCTCACAGCTGACTAGATAGTCGACCTGTAGCTCAGACATCCCGGTTGAGTGACCCACCCTGCCACTGTCAAGTAAACTATCAGTCAAGACCCTGAGTTTCAACATAAATCAGCTAAATCCAAAAGGCGAATGTGAGGCTCAGATAGCAGAAGAGTCTACAAGCAGTGTTCTGGCTTCAGGTCTAGCTGGATCCAGAAGCTTGACCCACATCTTCTGGACCTGTGCTTGCACTCCTGCTCTTTGGTTCTCTATCTGGTCTGTCTCTGGGCTTTGTTTTCCTCTGCGCTATTTTCACTCTCAGGCACACTCTCTCCACATGTGGGAGTCCAAAAGCTCTGGGTTGACAGTATCACAATCCCAAATCCTGAAGGAGAGAGCTCTCCTCTCCAAAACCCCTCGAGAGTACCAGCATTGAACTAACTTTGCCCTGGACCACTGAGAGTACCTGGGGGAGTCTGAAGCACTGACATACCAGGCCTGAGTCACATGCACACTCTGGAGTTATCACACCCCATCCACATGGACTCAGAGTGAAGATGGAGTGGATTCCCAGGGAAAGGGGGTGCTCTATTGTCAGAAGAAGGAGATGATTATTGAGCCAGCAATCAATATCTTCTACTCTAATGAGCAGAGCTCCCTGTCTGGATCCAAAGGGAGGAGGTGAGGATCAGAGGCCATCTAGGTCCAGGCCATACCAAAAGAGCAATAACCCATTCACCTCCTTATGACTGAAGCAGCTTTGCTGACACCTACAGAGGGCACTCTCCCCCTCAACAGAAGAGACCCCAGAGGTTTTAGGGGATGCCCTAATCCTATTAACGATTACGGCAAGAAGGAGCTGAATTTGACAGAACGTGGTCACGGTCAGAAAGAGCCATGGGTAGCTGTTTTCTGGGGCAAAGGAGAGATGGTGTTGTGGGAAACCAGGTCTTTGGGGAGCAGAGCACAGATGAAAGGGGAAGAGGAGATGTGGAAGAAGGCAGAGCAGTGAGGCTGGGCTACAGGTGTGGCCCCTTCAGAAGGATGAGGACACAAAGCTGCAGAGACCTCACTGCTGCAGAGCAGAGCATCACATGTCTCAGGTTTAGCACTGGCTTTTAATAAACTTCCTTCCTAATTAATAGCAGAGTACAGGATGGGGAAAGAGACCGCCAGCCAGAAAAAGCCAGGCTAGTGCTCTGACAGTTCAGACTTCCTTCAGGGCCAGTCTGAGCCCGCCCTGCACACACGTGCTCTCCCCCAGCCTCAGGAGCCTCCCTCCTCTCAGCTCCTAAGCCCACCCCATCTCATCTGTCCCTCCTGTGGTTCATGAAGGATGATCTTGTCTCCCTAACTACATCTTAGACCAGTTCATGACAATGCATACATAGGTCAGAATCACCTAGGGCATGGGTTAAAACATGAAGGGCCTGGGCCCATCCTTGAAGATTCTGACCTGGAAGTCTGAACAGGTCCTGGGCATCTGTGCTCACGAGCTCATGACAGGCTCCCTGGAGTGTCCTGAAGCAGAGCCTAGTTGAAGAACCTCAGTCAGAAATACAAGGGTTACTAAAGCAGAGAGGGAGCTTCTCCATGACATGGAAGTGACCTACTAGAACAGCTTTGACCTGAATGTCCAAGACATGCTACTTGGGTTTATTTTTCAGTAAAACTTTATAGAAACATGGCCAAAACCACCTCATTTACATAGTGCCTACGGCTGCTTTCAGGTCTTGGCAGAGTTGAGTCCTTGTGGCAGAAACCATATGGCCCAGAAAGCCAAAAATAGTTACTATCTAGCCCTTTCCGGGGAAAGTTTGCCAGCCCCTGAATTCTGAATTAGAAGGCAATCTCTGAGTTACAAAAATAGATCTCTTGGTCACAGATTTAGAGCCAGAAAGACCTGCTTCTTCCTCTCTTCACACAGCGGTCATACCTCCTCCACTGTTGGGACTGACATGGGTGTCTGTTCTTCTACATACTCAGAATCCACTGCCTCCTTCTGGAAATAATTTCTTACTTTGGGGAACCCCTTGCCCTGATTAGATGGAATCTTAATGCAACTGTCAGTCAAAACATACTTCCTTCTCATCTTGGTAGCTGAGCCGATCCCATACTCTCTCCCCGCAGCTGGGACCCTGAGCTGAGAAGAGAGGCACCGGCAGCCTTTAGATCGCCTTTCAGCCTCATCATGGAGCCTAAAGAGGCAGCAGGGGACCCAGTTCCCATGTCCCCAGAGCTACCCTGCTATGCCCATCAGAATTGATTTTTCAACCTTTTCTGTGGTTCTATGGATGGCCCTGATTCCTCCCAATATCCCTTTTACCATAAGTTAAACAGTGCTTACACCCCAAAAGGCCCATCTGATGCCAGATGTGGGGGTTGGATAGGCGATGGGATCTGCCTGATTCACAGATAGACACCTGGCCTCTAGGGAGGAAGGGGACAAGGGACAAGGCGCTAGACTTCGGCCCTCTGTCCTCACATCTCCTCTTATCACAATGCTACCTACCCCTACAATCAAAGTCAGGACCATCAGACGATGTCAATCCCAAAATCTTTTTCAGAAATGAATAAATATGCAACAAGGAGCACTCCTCAGACAACAAGCAATGATGACAACTCTGTAGAAAGAATGAACCCCAACAAGAACCATGTGTGTGTGCGTGTCGTGTAATATCAGGAATTAAAAAGCATCAAGAGATCAAGTGGGAGGAACGTGAAATGGGAATGAGATGAAAGACATATTTCTGTGCATGTAGTACTGACTCTAATGAGCCTCCTCTCCAAAGTCCCGCATCATAAAGTACAAACGCAGGGAAGGGATCGGGGAGGGGAGTGGGGATTGCAGCGGCGAGGCTTTCTTGTGCAAGCGAGATGAGCAGGTGGGTGGAGGAGGAGAGAGCAGGAAGAACTGCCCACGCGGGGCTGTGGCCCCCATGCCCATCACCGGCCCCCAGGAGGTGCCTGGCGGTCATGGAGGCAGCCGGCAGACCCCAGAGCACTGGAGTCCCAGCACCCTGTAGTGGACGGCCCGGGCCCACCCCAGCCCACTTGGACAGAGGCAATGTAGGTGCCTTCCAGCTGGCCAAGTCCCTCTGCCGACTGTGGCCCCGTAAGTGGGAGCTCGTGTTGGCATTTCTTGGCCGCTGCTGAGGTTCCCCGACTGGCCAGGAGCAATTCTGCACGGGGTAGACACGGCTGGGCCTTAAAGGCGATGGAGCATGGCCACCAGCTCAGGCACTGTCTCCCTGGTGTGGGACTCGGAGCAGGTGACAATATGCTCCAGCTTCCTCAGCATTACTGGGAGCTTCAACGAGACAGTAAGCCTCTCGGTCCAGCCACAAAGAAGATGTTCACCAACCATCCGTCCCCTTCCCCCACCCACTCTGCTGTCAGACTGGGAGCCACCCAGTCAACAGCTGCCACCAGAGTCATTTGGCACCCATCATCTCATGTGATGTTCACAGAAGCTGGCAGACAGGAGAAGCCTGAGCTGCTCATCACATTGGACAGGAAAAGATGCAGCAGCAGCAGACTGGTGGGGAAGAAAGGCATCTATCTCTGTCCATCGCCTCCCTGAACAAATGGTAAGGCAAGACCCAGTGTAAGGCGCATCCAGGTGGAGCCAGCCCAGAGGTCAGGTTGCAACAGCCTGGACAGGGTGCATTTCCATGACAACCCTCTCCTTCCACGGTCATCGTCATCCTCCTCTCACTTGTGGAAACTCTCAAAATGCCCAGGCCAAGCATTCCTTGCCCTCCAGCAGCCAGCTCTCCCAGGTGAGGCAAAAGGAAGATCTGTGGCTCTTCAGGCATAGCTGAGCTCCATGTGGACAAGCAAATGGCCCCAAGAGGCAGAGCCAGAAACTTCTGCTGTGTTTGCATCATCAAGCCGACATGCTGAGGAAATAAATGGTGCTTACTGTGAATCAGGGACTCCACTACACCAACTCATTTAACTGCCGGAAAATTTTATAAGATAGACGTTACTACTACCTTCATTTTACATAAAAAAATCGGAGGCACAGAGAGACTAAGCAGCTTATCCATGGTCCCATAGTAGTAAGTGGTGAAGGTAGGATTCAAACCCAGGTCACCTGGTTCTAAAGTCCATACTGCTAACCACAAAGCGGTAGAGAATCCGCCTGCCAATGCAGGAGACTCAGGCTTGATCCCTGGGTGGGGAAGATCCCCAGGAGAAGGAAATGGCAACCCACTCCAGTATTCTTGCCTGGGAATTCCCATAGACAGAAGAGCCTGGTGGGCTACAGTCCATGGGGTCACAAAGAGTGGGACACAACTAAGCAACCAAACAAAAAGCAAACTGAGCAACAGGGAGGTTAAGCAGCTTGTCTGTGGTCACACAGCTAGCAAGTGCTGAAGGAGGGATTCAAACCCAGGTCGTCTAGTTCTGAATTCCATGCTCCTAACAGCAAAGGGCTTAATGGTATTAAGTAAGCCCATCAGAGCAGGGGGCCGGTGAGAGGAAGACTGGGAGGTGGGGATCAGTAAGTCCCACCTGAAAGGAAGCAGAGGGTGAAGTTGGAGGATTATTCTGTTCGCTGTCCTAGATGTCACTCAGAAGAGGCAGGTCAGGGACTGGGGCTTCAGAAGATGACAGAGTCCTGGACCTTCTGTGACGTCTCAGGGGTGTTCTTTTCATGGTCTGCTAACTATTTGTCTGTAGTGATCAGCAACCATGCAGTTAAACTACAAAAGCCTGTATCTTGTCGAGGAAGGAAGCTGTGTAGCCAGGCACGGTGGAGCAACTGTGGGGGCTGAAATAGACGTCCACACCCCACAGGAGCCAGGGCAGGATGGGCTGGGGCACCAGGCAGGCCTCAGAAAAGGGGCAGGAGGACCAAGCCTGTCCTCGTGTCATGATCCCAGCTGCATTTAAATAAGTTTTTTGTATAATTACTGGTTTAATGTCATCCTGTTCGCTTTAAGTGACAAAGTGAGCAAATGGATGTTCATCTTGTTAAACTCATGTCCCAGCGTGCTTGGTTCAGAGCCTGGCGCATAGTAGGTACTCAATAAATATTTATTAAATGAATGAGCAAAGAGAATAAGTATAAGCCAGTGTTTCTCAGCCTCAACACTACTGACATTTGGGACCGGATATGGGAGCTGTCCGGACTTCCCTGGTGGCTCAGACAGTGAAAAATCCACCTGCAATGCAGAAGATGGGCTTTGATCCCTGGGTCCAGACCCTCTGGAGAAGGGACTGGTTACCCACGCCAGTATTCTTGCCTGGAGAATTCCTTAGACAGAGGAGCCTGGCAGGCTCCAGTGCCTGGGGATCAGAAAGAGTCGGACATGACTGAGCGGCTAACACGCTAGGGGGCTGTCCTGTGCATTTCAGAATGTTTAGCAACACCCGTGGCCTCAAACCACTGCATGCCGGTAGTACCTGCTCCCAGACGTAACAACTAAAAATGCCTTCAGACACTGCCAATGTCTCCCGAGGGAACAGATTGCCCCCAGCTGAGAACCTCTAGTATAAGCCAATATCCTTGCCGAGTGCCATTAATTGAACAAAGGAAGTCGAATTGAATCTACTCATTCAATGGGCAGGAGGGGAGCTGAGTACCAGAAGCCAGAAAGGGGCTGAGAAAAGAAGGCATGAAGTCAGGGCCACACACAGAACACCCAGATGAGTACCAAGGCTGGAGCACGGTTTGCCTGTTCAGTTGTGAGACGTGGGGTGTGAGTTGCACCTATCCGAACACACAGAATCGGGGCAGGTGGGGATAAGAAGGGTGATCAGGAAGAGAGAGACAGACTGAGACCAGACACTGGAGTGAGGACAAAAACAGTCCCTGGCTTGGGCCCGAGTACAGATCGGATACAAGAAGGCCCTGTGTGGTTCCTGACACGGGGACTTTTGACAGGTGGCCTTGCTAAAGAGACCCTCTCTTGTCTGCACTTTGAAGCTTGCCCTATGAGACATGGCCTCATGCCCAGGAGGCCTGTGGATCGAGCTGGTCTCAGCAGACCTCCTCGGAGGGATTAGCCAGTGACATTACAGCTACATGATGGCCTCGTTATTATTACACACACACTCTCCCTCTCTAAGCTTCTCCACCCTGATTTGTTTATTTCTGAAAACTGTTTCCAGCAAGACACCAAGCTGGGCTATGAGAGATAGCACTGACTCAGCCATTTCCCCATCCTCAGCATAAAAGGGTCTAAAAAGAATAATTTAAGCTCCTCTGGAGTGAGATCATTTAATGAATCTTCTCGATGCTAAGAGGTTTTATATGCCTTTTTAAAAATCCTTCCCCAAGCACAGGGCTATGATATTACCTTGGAGAGTGGAGAGATGAAGTGATACATGTATGCACAGCACACGGGGAGGAAGGAGGTGGTTTCCTTGGCAACAGCATCCATGTTCTGGCTTCCCTTGGCTAAATTGGAATATATTGAAATATCTGCTTTGGGCGCCTCTCCTGCGAAGGGAAATGAGTGGTTTTCTATTTCGGCAATCTCAAAACCATGGGCCTGCAGCTGGGGAGCCATGTTCTGTGAGTCTGACACATTTGATGGGGGCAAGGCAGTTAGCAAGCTGGCAAATGTCCTCAGCCTTCATTTGTAAAACCAAACCATCCTTTCTAGAGCCAAAAGAAAATGAAAGCAGCAAATGCATGAGGCTCAACTGGCCCAACACACAGGACTCCATCATGCATAGTCTTTGTGCTTCCGCTATTTTACTGCTCTCTGAACATGCCCAGCTCAAGAGATCAGGCTCTGAAAGTCTGCACACAATGTGCTTAACATGAGAGTGGGTCTAAGAGAAACAGAGACCTACCCAAAAATGTGCTCAACTGGTCTGCTCCAATCTTTGGCAATAGAGAGGCATCTTTGGATCAAAAGCATGGTGCCTGGCACACAGTAGCATGCCAACATGCACATTTGTGGACGTGGAGTCAGGTAGAGCTGGTTTTCTCTCCTGGTTTCACCATTAATATTCCACATGACTTAGCACAAATTCCATAAGCCCTGTGGCCTCAGTCTCCTCATCTGTAAAGTGGGGATAGAATTTCTGGGAAGATTATATGTGGTGACCCATCAAATGCGTGGCACAGAAGGGGCATTCAGTCGTGTTTCTTCTCATCACCAAGAAATAAGCAGGCTCCTGTTTCTTTAGGATAGAGAAATTAACCAAAACAGGGAGAGAGAGAACAGTGTCTTAGAGGCTAGGCATAGCTGCACCAAAGGAAACTGCTTCTTTTCTATTTGTATATCTTTGTTCCTAGGGTGCTTTTTGCAGAGCTGAAATGGCCCAAGCTTGGAAAGATCTGGATAAGAAGGACAGAAGGACCAACTTGAGCCTAACTGGAGAAACAGCTACAAGCCTGAGAGGAAGAGGATGGGCCCAAGACACTACCAGATGCTGAGGGCCAGGCAGGCCAATGGTGGGGAACACGGCAGAGGCCAGTGGTGGCTGCACACCAAAGCATCAGCCAACAGCAGGGCCCAAGGTTGGGAGGGCGGGGGAAGGGGGGCTAAGAGAACAAAGGAAGACTGGCTCTGTGTGTCAGGGACACGATCCTTGGAACAAGGCTCTCTATTTCAAGACCTTCACAGATTATTTTCTGCTCTAATATCTCATACCCCTTATTGCTAGGAAGGCCTTTCTGGAGCCTCAGTTAAAATCATGCTTTCATTTAAACATACACATCAGGACCAAAGATTTCCCATTAGAAGCACAGAGTTCAGTCCTGATTCCTAGACTGATGCTCTTTCTAGAGACCTCTCTGAATAAAAAACTGCATTCTGATACTTAACTGTGTGACCTTGGGCAAAACCTTTATAAGCCATACTTGAAGTGGGTGGAATGACCGCCTCTTCCTGAAGTCACAGGACTGCTGTGAAGCTACAGTTACCAGGTAGGCAGTCTTGTGAGTGCAGAGATACCATTTGTGCCTTTACACCTCCTGCTTGTGTGTCTTCTGGCCATCTGTGAAACAGGGATTTGTTTCTTAGCTGAAGAATGTACAAGTAGGGGATTTCCTCCCCCTCTCCCCACCCCCAGGGAAAGGTGAAAGGCAATTGAAAATGCAATAATTTAGAAGTTCCTCTAATGAACTACTACAAGTCACTTATAAATTTCTGAAAAATAACATCAGTAAAGGGATATTTGCACTGCAGATATTAAATTAAGTTCTAAAGCTACAATAATTAAAACAGTGTGGTTTCAGCAAAGAAACTGGTAGAGCAATGAAACTGACTCAATAGATTTGAAATTTTAATGTGCTTTTAAGACAAAATTCCATAGATGGGCAAGGATAGGGTGTCAGGGGGCAATAAGGGGTCTCAAAGTCTGAACAGGGCAAAGGGACATAGGTGAGAATGGAATGTACCAACACTGGGGGTGTTGGAGCCCAAAAGGGGTGAGGAGGGCACCTGAGGAGTCGGGGACAGCCCAGAAGGCGATATCACAGCCTAAGAGTAAGGAAACAGCCATGCATAGACGTGGGCCGGCACATAGCGCTGGAGCTTCAACAAGATACGGGAGGAATCTGCACTGAGAGGCAGGGGGAAGGGTATGCTAGGCAGTGACCACGATGGGAAATTAATTACATACGAAGCATTGATCACACAGTGAAATATATTATAGATGATGGAATGGGAACCAAGTCTCTCATGCCATCGAGGACAGCAACAAGGACAGAAAGAGAGAAAGTTAGAGTGTAACCTCGGAGCGTGGCTGGAACGGGAGACATTAAAGTCATGGTCTTTAACATATAAAGATAATACATGCAGATATAAATGTGTGAATGCATGCTTATATTTGCATGTCCATGAAGGAAACTGGGAGAAGTGACACAGCAATGCTAATGAGCACACCTAGGATCCAGATTTTGACTTCTAAATACTGTTCTCTACTAAAAGGTGTCACGGTTCCTTAGAGAACTGGCTGATTCCAGGGCTGAAGAGGGACATCTTAGTTCACCGAAAAATAAGGAAGCACTCAAAGAATGATGGGGACAAAATAAAAAGACATGGAAGCTCACTCGAAGGGGCACCTACTGGCGAAACCGAGGACAACTGAAGAACCAGGATAAATAAACACATTAACGGATTAGAGTTCACTGCATAATATAAATCTGTAAGTTTATATGATAAACATATACAGAAGAATAAATTGACAGTTTGAAGAGGAATAAAGGAAAGATATAGGCATCTGAATGCAGAGTTCCAAAGAACAGCAAGAAGAGATAAGAAAGCCTTCTTCAACGATCAGTGCAAAGAAATAGAGGAAAAAAACATAATGGGAAAAACTAGAGATCTCTTCAAGAAAATTAGAGATACCAAGGGAACATTTCATGCAAAGATGGACTCGATAAAGGACACAAATGGTCTGGACCTAACAGAAGCAGAAGATATTAAGAAGAGGTGGCAAGAATACACGGAAGAACTGTACAAAAAGACCTTCATGACCCAGATAATCATGATGATGTGATCACTCATCTAGAGCCAGACATCCTGGAATGTGAAGTCAAGTGGGCCTTAGAAAGCATCACTATGAACGAAGCTAGTGGAGGTGATGGAATTCCAGGGAGCTGTTTCAAATCCTGAAAGATGATGCTGTGAAAGGGCTGCACTCAATATGCCAGCAAATTTGGGAAACTCAGCAGTGGCCACAGGACTGGAAAAGGTCAGTTTTCATTCCAATCCCAAAGAAAGGCAATGCCAAAGAATGCTCAAATTGAGTGCACACAATTGCACTCATCTCACATCCTAGTAAAGTAATATTCAAAATTCTCCAAGCCAGGCTTCAGCAATACGTGAACCATGAACTTCCAGATGTTAAGCTGGTTTTAGAAAGGCAGAGGAACCAGAGATCAAATTGCCAACATCCACTGGATCATGGAAAAAGCAAGAGAGTTCCAGAAAAATATCTTTCTGCTTTATTGACTATGCCAAAGCCTTTGACTGTGTGGATCACAATAAACTGTGGAAAATTCTGACAGAGATGGGAATACCAGACCACCTAACCTGCCTCTTGAGAAATCTGTATGCAGGTCAGGAAGCAACAGTTAGAACTGGACATGGAACAACAGACTGGTTCCAAATAGGAAAAGGAGTACATCAAGGCTGTATATTGTCACCCTGTTTATTTAACTTATATGCAGAGTACATCATGAGAAATGCTGGACTGGAAGAAACACAAGCTGGAATCAAGATTGCCAGGAGAAATATCAATAACCTCAGATATGCAGATGACACCACCCTTATGGCAGAAAGTGAGGGGAAACTAAAAAGCCTCTTGACAAAAGTGAAAGAGGAAAGTGAATAAGTTGGCTTAAAGCTTAACATTCAGAAAACGAAGATCATGGCATCCAGTCCCATCACTTCATGGGAAATACATGGGGAAACAATGGAAACAGTGTCAGACTTTTATTTTGGGAGGCTCCAAAATCACTGCAGATGGTGACTGCAGCCATGAAATTAAAAGACGCTTACTCCTTAGAAGAAAAGTTATGACCAACCTAGAAAGTATACTCAAAAGCAGAGACATCACTTTGCCAACTAAGGTCCGTCTAGTCAAGGCTATGGTTTTTCCTGTGGTCATGTATGGATGTGAGAGTTGGACTGTGAAGAAGGCTGAGCAAGAATTGATGCTTTTGAACTGTGGTGTTGGAGAAGACTCTTGAGAGTCCCTTGGACTGCAAGGAGATCCAACCAGTCCATTCTGAAGGAGATCAGCCCTGGGATTTCTTTGGAAGGAATGATGCTAAAGCTGAAACTCCAGTACTCTGGCCACCTCATGCAAAGAGTTGACTCATTGGAAAAGACTCTGATGCTGGGAGGGATTGGGGGCAGGAGGAGAAGGGGATGACTGAGGATGAGATGGCTGGATGGCATCACGGACTCAATGGACGTGAGTCTGAGTGAACTCCGGGAGATGGTGATGGACAGGGAGGCCTGGCGTGCTGCAATTCAGAGGGTTGCAAAGAGTCGGACACGACTGAGCGACTGAACTGAACTGAACTGAAGATATTTACATACTCTCAAAGTATCTCCCTGTAAAATATGTATTAATTTCCAAGGGGTAAGGTAATTTTCCAGTGGGGAGAGCTGGCAGACACCACCTTAAGTGATCAAAGCTTCACTCTGTAATAAGACCAATCCAGATCATGTGTGAGCTGATGGGATGCTCAGGATTTTTCTGGCAGGAATAATGGAGTGAGTTACCATTTTCTCCTCCAGGGGAGCTTTCTGATTCAGGAACGGAACCCCAATCTACTGCATCTCCGGCGCTGCAGGCAAATTCTTTAACGCTGAACCACCAGGGTTGCCCACCCAATATGGATAAGATGAAGCAAACAAGAGGAAACATGAAAAAACACACTTTGATGGGCATTCAACAAAACAACTGGTCTATGTTCTTTCTTCGACAGTGTCAAGGTCATGAATGCCTGAAGACCCATTTCAGACTGGGGACAGTAAAGAAATATAGCTAATTGCCCAGCATGATTCTGAACCAGATCCTTCTGCTGCAAATGACACTGGAACAATTAGCAAAAGTTGAATGATGTCTGAAGAATAGCTGGTACCCATATTTCAGTACGAGGTCAGCTTCCTGATTTTGGTGGTCGTATTGCGGTCATGTATGAGAAGGTCCTTGTTGGTAGGAAATACACACTAAAGTCCCCAGGGATGATGGGCACCAGGTCAACAACTTACCCTCAAATGAGTCTGGATAAAAATGTCTTTGTACTGTACTCGCACTTGTTTTGATAAGCTTGAGATTATTTCAAAATAAAAGTAAAAAGCAAACAACCACATAAAAATGTAAGAGACAAACTGGAAAAATGCAAATCACATGATAGAAAAATAGCTACATCCTCAACATATAAACAATGCTTCAAATTGTATTAGAAAAAAACACAAATGCCCAGATGGGGGAAAAAATGGAAAAAGATGAACAAATAATGCCAAGAAATAAATGTTCAGTAAACATGAAAAAGTTTACCTTCTCTGGAAAAGAAATGAAAATGAGACACTATAATTTTGGGCCCTTCAATTTGCAAAATATATTTTTAAATAATAATATTTCATCTTGGCAAGAGTGTGAGAAAACAGGTACTTTGATTTACAGCTGGTGGGAGTATTAATTCACACAATTGCAGAGGACAGTTTAGCGATTTGTATCAAATGCCTTAAAATTTTGCAAAGCCATTGCCCCAGTAAATCTATTTCTAGTAAAGTCTCCTTAGGAGATAGTCACAAACGTTCACAAATATTTATTACCTAGTTGCTTGTAAAGAGAAACAACTTAATTAAAGGATCAGATAGATTTACCACAATATATCCAAACAATAGAATAGTATGACAACCATTAAAAATTATTCAATCAAATATTATTTAATGACAGCTGTGCATATAAATGTAGCTGTATTAGCATTAATATTTAAAAGCTGGTGGCTCTGAGCTCCCACCTGCGTAACTTCAAAGTGTTATCACCTCCCTCCACAAACCTCCTCCAGTTGTTGCTGGGAGATGCGGCAGGTGCCTCACGTGCCCTTGGAAGCAAGCCTGACCCATTCCCCTGGGAGTATCGTGGGCAAATCAAAGAGGCTTCATGCACCCAGGACCCTCTACCCGGCTGGATGGGAACTGCCTGCTTCGGGAACTGCTCCCTGACCCCATGCCACTCTGCCATTCAGCTCTAGCACCACAATGACACTATGTGGACCTAACCCCAAAGCCAGCCTCCATGATCTCTGCGTCTCACCACAACTTTTATTAATGCTTCTCAATCAGCTTCTGCCCCATCCCCTCTCTCATCAGGGCCAAAATCCAATTCTTCAGGCCAGACAGGGGTTCCACCCATGTGCCACCGTTCCGCCCCCCCAAAATATCTCCTCCACACAACTGCAGAAAAGTAAATTTCGCTCTGCATAGATAACTTCTGGGGGTGAGAGAGGCCATGAGATTTTCCAGCTTCTACTCTGAGGAATAGACTTGTGAGCCACAGAGTGTGAGCATCTCTTGCCTTCTCCGTATACTTGCTTTCCGTAACCATGGGCCAGTTTGCTCTCCCACTGCCCCCTGCCCCCAGCAGTGTGTAAGTAACAAGACAGGGATCTGTTTAGAAGGTTCAAAGTGAGGCCTGTCCCTGCACAGTGGCCTCCTTCGGCACGTCTTCCTTGGCAGCTAGAGTTGTTCTTAGGAACAAAAATTGACCCAACAGCACCCTTTACTTAAAAACACAAGTGGCAATACCCCCATCTTGTCTTTGGTTGTTCTTGGTCCTCTCTGGGCAATCTGAGCTGTGTTCTTGGTGGCTCTGGATCAGAGAAGCCTCTCTGAAGTGCCCTGGCATAATCCCTGGGGTAAGCCAGTCCCTGCCCCTCTCACCAGGTGGCCCTGGGCAGGTCACTTCCCCCTGGGGAGTGAGGCAAGGGGATCCAGCTGGACAGTCTCTGAGGCTCCTTCCATCTTCAAGCTGCATAACTAAATCTTTCTTCTGCCTTTGCCCTTGGCTGACAACACAAGCCACAAATGAGGCAACTTTCGGGGCCACATCCTGGCTCCTGGCCAAGGCCCTCACCCAGGTACGTCATGCAGGTCGTGCAGTAGGAAGAGACGGTGATTTCCAAGGTCACATCTGTGTCCTGCCTTGGCCCAGGGATGAAAGATGCACAGGACGCCCCCTAGCCTCATCTCTCTACCCTGGTTCCCTGAAGTGCCTCCTGCCAGGAGCCCTTTCATAGGAGATCCAAATGAGAATCTTTGTGCCCTCTTTCTCTCTTAATTTTCTTCCTTACTGTGTTAACGAACAGAGTCATCAGACCTGAGTCCTGGTTGCTTTTGGGCCTGTGTGACCTTGACCTGATCGCTTAAACTCTCTGAGCTTCAGTTTCCTCATGTATAAAATGATGGCAACAACACCTAGCCCACGGATCCACTGTGAGGCCATGATCTCACAGATGAGGTCACATACCTGTAGCACTTAGCATAGTGCTCGGCTTACAGGACACACCCAGGAAATAAAGACAAATACTATTAAACCAGGGCTCCCTGCGGACACGTGGACCCCACCATAGCAAGGTTAGCCTGAGCTGGGAGAATTCAGCTCCTCCCAATTTGTTCCTGTTTACAGAGAAGGGCTTTTGGGGAAACCCAGCCTGCAGCTCATCACTGAAGCAAATGGAAAATGATCTCAGCCTGTCCTTGAGAGGAGGACACATCAGCCTGGAGAGGCAGCAGCAAGGACCAAGGGGCAAGGCCCACCTAGGGAGGCAGAGGGTCAGGCAGAAGCATCCACACCCACGTGCATGTCCAAAGAGGCTACGCTCTGGCGCCTCTCATGCAGGCTTTGGTGTTTTATTTAACTAGATTTGATGGAAGGGTTTTGTCCTCAGAAATCCTCCTTGCACACTGTGTGTCCCTCTCCTGTATACTGACCACAGTCTGCATGCACAGATATGAGCACCCCTGGCAGGCCCTCACCCCACTAATGTAATCACCCTAGTGCAAGGACTGAACTGAAATCACCCCTGAATTTCCATGAGACTAGTCCAGAGGCTTACACATGAGCACACTCAACAGGCGGGCTTTCCAGAGTGGCCCAAGGGGTAAAGAAGTCATCTGTGATTACAGGAGCCCTGGGAGACACAGATTTGACCCTTGGGTCAGGAAGATACCCTGGAAGAGGAAATGGCAACCCCCTCCAGTATTCTTGCCTGGGATATCCCATAGACAGAGGAATCTGGCGGGCTACAGTCCATGGGGTCACAAAGAGTCAGACAGGACTGAGCACGCAAGCACACTCAACAAACACGTGTGTTTATCAAAAATCTTCAAGTATTGGGACCTCCCTGGTGGTCCAAGGGTTAGGAATCCACCTTGCAACACAGGGAAGCCGGTTCAGTCCCTGACTGGGGAATTTAGAGCCCACGTGTGGAGGAGCAACTCATCCCTCATGCCAAAATTACTGAGTCTGCACACTCCAGAGCCTGAATGCCACAACTAGAGAGTCTGTGGGCCAGAACAGAAGACCCCAAAATAAATATCTTAAAAAAAAAAGAAGAAGAATCTTCAAGTATTGATTGAACACCTACTTACTATGGTCCAGGGGCTTGGTAGGTACTGGGCAAATAGATGGGACCATGCTTTGACTCTGACCCCAGGGACCTCATAATCCAGTAGGGAGGATAGGACATAGTCCAGCCGAAGCAAGAGGATCCTAGGCAGAAACAGAGCAAAGGCCCGGAAGCAAGAGGGCGCTTCATGTATGCAGTGTGATGAGGTGGCTGGAGCAGCTGCAGCTGGGGCAACAGGGAGGGGCTTAATGTGATAAGCCTGGAGAAAAAGGCTGGGCCTGCAGGTCACCAAAAACAAAGGACTTTTTGAGGCAATAGAAAGCCATGGAAATCTTCAATACAATGAGTCTATGACACAGTCACTCAGGGGCTGCTGCTGCTGCTGCTAAGTCACTTCAGTCGTGTCCGACTCTGTGCGACCCAATAGACGGCAGCCCACCAGGCTCCCCCATCCCTGGGATTCTCCAAGCAAGAACACTGGAGTGGGTTGCCATTTCCTTCTCCAATGCATGAAAGTGAAAAGTGAGAGGGAAGTTGCTCAGTCATGTCTGACCCTCAGCGACCCCATGGACTGCAGCCTACCAGGCTCCTCTGTCCCTGGGATTTTCTGGGCACAAGTACTGGAGTGGGTGGGGTGCCATTGCCTTCTCCGCACTCAGGGGCAGCATGGAGAATAATTTGAAAGTTAAGTGTATGAATAAACAACAAGATCCTACTGTATAGCCCAGGGAACTTTATGTAATACCCTATGCTAAACTAAAATGGGAAATAATATAAACAAAAATATATGTGTGTGTAACTGAATCACTTTGCTATACAGCAGAAATTAAAACAACATTGTAAATCAATTATACTTCAATAAATTTGTAAATTAAATGTCTAAGATAAGAAAGTGATAAAGCTCAATACAATGATTAGAAGTTAAAGCTGAAGGAAAATTTCCAAAAGGAGATCAAAAATACAAAGGGAAAAGAAAGAAAAAAAGACAAAACTAGAGAACCAACCCAGGAAGTCGAATATATACAATTACAAGAGTTCCCAGAAAGGCAGAACCAAAGAAACAGAGGGAAGGAAGTCATCCAAGAAATAATTTGGGGAAATTTCCCAGAAATAGAGGGCATGAGTTTGTAAACTAAAAGTTCCATTAACTGCTCAACACGATGAATAAAAATAGACCTTCAGCGCAGTCTGAAGGTCAACTTTAGACTTCTGGCAACAAGAAGGGCCCACAAGCTTTCTCAAGGTTTTACAAGAGAAAAAAAAAAAAAGAAGGTAACATACTCAGAACTGAGGAGCAGAATGATTGACTTCTTTACATCACTAGAAACCAAAACATACTGGTGAAATGTTCACATTTCAGGAAAAAAAAGCAGCTTCAGGCTTCACTGGTGGCTCAGTGGTAAAGAATCCTTCTGCCAGTGTAGGAGACACGTGTTCGGTCCCTGGTCCGGGAAGATCCCACGTGCCGCAGAGCAACCAAGCCCGTGAGCCACAACTACTGAGCCTGCTGTGCTCTACAGCCCAGAAACCACGTGCAGCAGCTACTGAAGCCTGCATGCCCCAGAACCCATGCTCTGCAACCAAAGAAGCCACCGCCGTGAGAAGCCAGCACACCACAACTAGAGACCAGATCTTGCTCGCCGCAAGTAGAGAAAAGCCAGCACCGCGACAGAGACTCAGCCAGCACAGCCCATAATAAATGTGTAGAATTTTTAAAGGGAAAATAATGAACCAACTCTGAATATCCAACAAGTGTGATTTTCAGAGAGGCAAAACTTTTGCCTCTTCCGTATTATTTTCTTAAAAGCTATTGAAGGATGTGCTCTGACAAAACAAAGTGGTAAACTGAAATAGAGGGGCGCCGGAAATACCGGAAACGGACACGGGAGAGACAGGAAGTGCATCTCCAGGATGGCGATGATCAAGGAAGGGCCCAGGAGGCGGCGGCCAGACAGCGGGCACTGCCCGTTCCGAAGGCACCAGCCAGCCAGTCTGCGTGACACCATTTCAGGTCAATGACATTGACAGCGTGTGTGATGCGTGTGCTTTCTCCAGACTCCGGAGTAGGATTAGTGATCCTCAGATAGACGGGCAAGCAGGCAAAAGAACAAGATGGCTCTAGGTCAAAAGCCGTGCATGAAAGGAAAAGGAGAGGTCACTACATGGAAGTAGTTGTCTTCTTAAACGAGAAATATACGTGACCCTGAGAGGCGTGAAAATGGCAACCGTTCACCTGTTCAAATGCATCCATCTGAGTCCTCCTCCCCTCTGTCCAGCTTCCCCAAAGTGCCCGGAATGGACCAAGCTAAACTCAGATATCACCCTCTGTTCCTTTCCAAGTAGGCAGTTTCCCTTCCAGGAACAGGAGTTATTTGGCCCCAGTCAGGAGAAAGAAAAAACAAGAAGATAAATTTGAAAAGAGACCTGTAAGACTGAAAGAGAGAAACCTGGTAATTAGTGCTTCAGACAGATAATAAATTCCGAATCTCACAAATAAAGCTTTACGAGTTGAGTGTGTATAATTGATACCCCAGTCTGGAGAGTCTATCAGATTGCCTTAATCCCACTTTTTGTCTTATGCATTTTAAATTATGCAGCTCTTTTGAAAACCAGAAATACTGCCTTTGTACAATCAGACAGCTCACTCCGCAGGGTGCCAATTTAGGATCTCCACAGTGGGTTTGGCCAGAGACGCTTGCCTTGAAGTCTGGAGATGTGTATCCAGTCAGACCACGGCAGTCAGTGTCGGGGTTCAAGCCTGCTCCATTCTGTCTGCATCCGCTGCCTACAGACCTCTCCAGCCCGGCGACTCTGCAGGGAGACAGCCATCCGTGGTCTGCAGGCAGAAATGAGAACAGCGCCAGCACTAGGCAGGTGAAAGGCTCAGAATTCTCAAGCTATTTGGCTACCCCACTAGAAGCGTGTCCAGCTCCAACATGACCCTTGTGGAGCAGGCAGCAGGTGCTGGACACTTCTCAGGCCCAGATGTTTCTCACTGCAGAATGGGTACAGGACTTGGCATTCTCATTTGTAATCCCATGTGATCCTCATTACAGCCCTGTATAGTAGGTGATACTTAGACACATTTCACAGATGAAGAAACTGAGGTTCAAAGAAGCACTGTGCTTTGCCCATTACTATACAGCTAAGAGACAATAGAACTGGAATTGGAATGCAAGTCCACCTGACTCCAAGAGCCACTCTAGTATGCTACTCTTGAGGACTGCTCTGGGCCAGACCCAGGGTGGGCCTTGGAGATTTAAAGAAAATTAAAATGAGGTCATATCTTTTTGCCTTCTCATACTGTTCATCACTATGACCAAAGCTAGTGGAGGGGATGGAATTCCAGCTGAACTATTTCAAATCCTGAAAAGATGATACTGTGAAAGTGCTGCACTCAATGTTAGCAAATTTGGAAAACTCAGCAGAAGCCATGGGACTGAAAAAGGTCAGTTTTTATTCTAATCCCAAAGAAGGGCAATCTGGAGAATATTCAAACTACTATACAATTGTGCTTATCTCACATGCTAGCAAAGTAATGCTCAAAATTCTCCAAGCCAAGCTTCAACAGTACGAGAACCATGAACTTCCAGATGTTCAAGCTGGATTTAGAAAAGGCAGAAGAGCCAGAAATCAAATTGCCAACATCCACTGGATCATGGAAAAAGCAAGAGAGTTCCAGAAAAACATCTACTTCTGCTTTATTGACTATATGCCACAACCTTTGACTGTGTGGACCACAACAAACTGTGGAAAATTCATCAAGAGATGGGTATTCAAGACAACCTTACTTGCCTCCTGAGAAATCTGTATGCAGGTCAAGAAACAACAGTTAGAACTTGGCTTGGAATAACAGATTGGCTCCAAATCAGGAAAGGAGTAGGTCAAGGTTGTATATTGTCACCCTGCTTATGTAACTAGATGCAGAGTATATCATGCAAAATGCCAGGCTGGATGAATCAGAGCTGGAATCAAGATTGCCAAGAGAAATATCAATAACCTCAGATATGCAGATGATACCACCCTTATGGCAGAAAGTGAAGAAGAACTAAAGAGCCTCTTAATGAAAGTGAAAGAGTAGAGTGAAAAAGTTGGCTTAAAATTCAACATTCAGAAAATGAAGATCGTGGCATCTGGTCCCATCACTTCATGGTAAATAGATGGGGAAACAATGGAAATATTGAGAAACTTTATTTGGTGGTGGTGGGGGCGGGGGGTCAGCTCCAAAATCACTCCAGATGGTGACTGCAGCCATGAAATTAAAAGACACTTGCTCTTTGGAAGAAAAGCTGTGACCAACCTAGACAGCATATTAAAAAGCAGAGACATTACTTTGCTAAGAAATGTCCATCTAGTCAAAGCTATGGTTTTTCCAGTAGTCATGTATGGATGTGAGAGTTGGACTATAAAGAAAGCTGAATGCTGAAGAATTAATGCTTTTGAACTGTGGTGTCGGAGAAGACTCTTGAGAGTCCCTTGGACTGCAAGAAGATCAAACCAGTCCATCCTAAAGGAGATCAGTCTTGAATATTCATTGGATGCTGAAGCTGAAGCTCCAATACTTTGGCCACCTAATGTGAAGAACTGACTCATTGGAAAAGACCCTGATGCTAGGAAAGATTGAAGGCAGGAGGAGAAGGGGATGACAGAGGATGAGATGGCTGGATGGCATTATTGACTCAATGGTCATGAGTCTGAGCAAGCTCCGGGAGTTGGTGATGGACAGGGAAGCCTGCTGTGCTGTAGTCCATGGGGTCGCAAAGAGTCGGACATGACTGAGTGACTGAACTGAACTGGAGATGAGGTCCCTACCATTAAAGAACATGTCTCATAGAGGAGTCAGGCACATAAACAGTTTCAACACACTACAGTGATCTTGTTAGAGGGCTGGTGAGCACAGGTCCAAAGGAGAATGGCCTGGGGTGACAGTGATGTGTAAGGGGCTGTCCTACTCCCTCCTCGCTGGGACAAACCTGAGAAAGGGTAGATATGAGGAAGTAAGAAGTTGTCTTCAAATCCCTGTTAGGCATGGTCATTCTAAACAACCCCCCAAATTCAACCTGACCCAGTGTGCAGAGACCATGGGAAAGTCAGCTGGCTGTGTGGGGAAAGAGCTGAGTTGGGAGGGGCCGCTTTGCAAGAGAGCAAGGTCCCTGGTGTAGAGAAGTCTTTGGGCTGAAGCCAGGCCTAGTTTGTCAGAAACATAGCTCAGAAGACTCTCAAGCTGGGAGAAGGGGACGAAGGAACTGATTCTCTGTTCTGACCGATCTTCCCGTTCTCAGAACATCTGTTACCACTTTTGGTCATCTGAAAAACTGGGATGATAATAGCCCTGCCTCACCAAGTGGTTGAAAGTCAAAATGAAGTGAAAGTGAAAGTTACTCAGTCCTGTCTGACTCTTTGTGACCCCCGTGGACTACACAGTCCATGGAATTCTCCAGGCCAGAATACTGGAGTGGGTAGCCTTTCCCCTCTCCAGGGGATCTTCCCAACCCAGGGATCAAACCCAGGCCTTCCGCATTGCAGGTGGATTCTTTACCAGCTGAGCTATCAGGGAAACCCCACCAAGGGGTTGGGAGGACTAAATGGGAAATGAGGGCTCAGAGTGGTTAAATAATTTGCACAAAGTTACAATGCATGTGAGCAGGGGCACCAGGTCCCTTTTAATGCATGTTTTTAATTAATTTATTTATTTTAATTGGAGGCTAATTACTTTACAATACTGTGGTGGTTTTTGCCCTATACTGACAGTCACTGCATGTTTTTTTGAGTCACTAAGTCGTATCTGACTCTGTAGTCCACCAGCCTCCTCTGTCCGTGGGACTATCCAAGCAAGAATATGAGTGGGCTGCAATTTCCTTCTTCAGGGAATCTTCCCAACCCAGGGGTTAAACGGTGTCTCCTACCTCTCCTGCATCAGCCGGCAGGTTCTTTACCATTGAGCTGCCTGGGAAACCTCTTTTCTGTGTAGTTTTCTTTTAAACCAGCAGGCCATCCCTTTTCCACGGTGGTCCCATTGTGTTGGTGATGCTATTGGTGTTTAAGGTGAGGGAGTGAAAAAGATGGGAGTTAGATCGCTCTACCTGGGCACTGACTTACAATCACCATTCACAGATGTTGACCCAGGCTTGAGCCCACACTGAACTCAGAAATTCTGCAGGCTGGTACAGCAGGAAGAATTGACTCTCAGAAAATATGGTTCATGTCCCGCCTTTTCCACTTAATTTCTACGATTTTAGCCTCTGTTTCTGTCTGTAAAATGGGGATAATAATTCCCACTCTAGAAAAACTTTCAGGGTTAGCATACACTTCCAGTGAACAACATATGGGAAAGCCATCTATTAACTAATAAATCTGACCAATGGAGAGGGGAGGGAAGGGAACCGGTGCACATTGAAGTCCTGCTATGTGCCATGCAAGTCACAAGCAGACCCTGAGATGATGATTCCTGTGCAAGTGACGTATCACAAAATTTATCCTAGGAGAAGCCACTGAGGAAATGCGGAAAGCCAGACAGAGAAGGGCAAGAGGCCATGCCCTGATACAATCACAGATAAAGTCCAGCGTGGCCTTTATCTCACAGATAAAGTCCAGCGTTACACCACCAGACTTGCTCAGCCTTGAATCAAAGCGTCCATACTCCTGCCTCATTGACCATTGCTTACTCTGAGAATAATTCTTGAGTGAAGTTGCTGCAGTAGCCCAAAGGCGGGCCTCTGCAGAAACTCGCAACTTTGACATATTAGGAGGGAAGCCTTCAGAAGCCAGTCTGGACACACAGTACTCATGAAGGAGATCCAGTGGGATTCAAGGCAGAGAACCGATAGTGTACACTATACAGATCCTCAATATACATGTTCTCATTTAATTAACACTCAACTCAACTAAGAGGGTGTTATTTGCCCCACTGTATAGATAAGGAACTAAGACTCAGATAAGTGACTCATTCATGAGGTCAGTTCTACCTGCCTCCAAAGCCAGACTCTCACTGTAATGATTTGACTGCTCCTTTCCCCATGTTTCCAATCTCCAGATCCCCTCACAGTGAAACAGAGCAGGACCCTATGGTCCTTGCCCCCATATTCTCAGCCTGCCTTTTGTCAGGGGAAAAATTTAGCCAAAGAATAAATTTAATCAGAGAAGTGAAAACATGCAGAAACAAAGGAAAACAGTCAAAGGAGACCAAATAATTTAAGGTTAGTCAGTAAGCACAGTCAAGGACATTCGGCTCCTTCTCTTTTTTTTTTTTTCTGTGTCAGGCATTTTTATTCATTCATAAAATGATGAAATGCTGGTACATGCTCTTATATAAATGAAATTTGAAAACACTATGCTAAATTTAAAAAGAAAGACAAAAATGGCTACATGTTGTCTGACTTTTTTTTTTTAATACTTTATTCTACTTTACAATACTGTATTGGTTTTGCCATACATTGACATGAATCAGCCACATGTGTACACAATCTCCCAATGCCGAAGCCCCCTCCCACCTCATTCGGCTCCTTCTCAAGGGCTGTAGGTAATACTCTGAGCCATATCCTGTGAGCTGTCTTGTAGATACTGAAACCGCTACCAGGTGGAGAAGTCACCTACATGATGACTAGACTGAAACCAAGACATAAACTGCCACAATTTTGAGAACTGGCCTCAAGAAATGTAAATAAACCGACCTTGGAACTGAAGATTAACTGTACCTAAAGCAATCAAGACAATGCTGGTCAGACCACCAATGACCAATTTCAAGATGACTATCAGAGCTGACTGTGCTGTCTTTCTGAATGTAGCCCACTCCCTCAGCCTATTAAAGCTCTAACTCATTGAATGTCACAAGGGAGGAGGTGGTCTTTGGACAGTCCACCCTTGCCCCAGGTTGCTGGCATCCAAAATAAAGCCAACTTTCTTTTCCACCAACTTGGCCTCTTTATCAGCTCTTCGAGCAGCAAGAAGCCAGACCTCACTTTCAGTTACAATGTCACTGGTCACCGGGGCCCTGCTCTCCTCTGAGGTTGCGTTCAGTCCATCAGTATCACCAAGGATCCAGGTTGTCATGGAGGCAGAAGTAATGGAGAGCGCAGTGTTCACAGCGGAAACGATGAAAGCGGTAATGATGAGAGTAGCGATGATTCTGACGGTGACCACGCTGGCCGTGGGAATAGCAGCGCTAGGGTGGTGACGGTGAGTGGGGGGGTGATGATGTGATGGAGACGGTGTTGGGACGGGTGCCGTGCTGGTAACGGCGGCGGCACGGGGGTGGAGCTGATGCTGGTGATGACGACAGTCATGGCTGTGGCCACAGAAGCATCAGCACGGTAGAGGCAGCAGAGGTGGTGATGCTGGAGGTGATGAGGGTGGTGATGGTGGAGGTGGCAGTGGGTGGTGATGTTATAGTGGTGGGTATACTGTTCAGACAATGGGTAGTGATTACTGATAACACCACTGTCCAAAATGATAGCAGTCAACACTTGCCTTCCTGGCTGCATTGGAACATGGATCCAGTGGGTCCATACCTTGTGGCCACAGGAAGACCAAGAAGCCCTCTGACGGATCAGGACCACAAGGAGAAGAGAGTCTGCTGTGATGCGGCTGGAATCATCCCCCTCAATAGAGCCAGAAGTCTGCTGAGGGACAGAGGATGGCAGAGCCAGCAAGACAGCAGAGCAAGTCAGTCACATCATATTTCAGTAACAGCGTGTAGCTGCTTGTTAGCAGAGATCTGCTTTCCAACGGCAAATAATAAAATTATGCTTTTTGTGCAGCTAATGAAATGCAAATTGAAGCTGGATGCACATTAATGCAAAGAGTTGAATATCCATTTAATCAGCTCCTCCCTGCAGGGGCCAATGATAAAAATGACAGAGGAACTGCATCGCTAATTCTGGGCCTGTCACATCTTATACGTCCTTACCTTGTAAACCCGCTATTCCTGCGGCCGACACCTGCCTGCAGGGCCCCAGGTTTATGCATCAGGGTTCTGGGAGCCTGGGAATCCCTCTGTGGGGAAGATTAGGTGATTGGGTCTGGATGGGGAGCAGGGAGGCCTGAGGGGGAGTACAATGAAATAGATCAGATTTCTCCTGTATTCTCAAAATAAATGGCCATTCTCCTCTCCTCTGTCCCCCACCAGGTCAGCCTCTCTCATATGGGGGGTGGGTAGGATGATGGTCAGCGTATTTCTTCCTGTGATAGAAATCATAGAAATCAGACATCCACGGTATCATACTAATAGCTAACATGTCAACTGTTCACTCTGCCAGGGACTGCATGTCATTTGCCTGCCTCTGCTCAATCACTCAGCACGTGGAAGGTGGGTACATTACTCCTATTTACAGACAAGGACACTGAGGCTCAGAGGGTGAGGCGCCTTGCCAAAGGACACATAGCCAGTACGTGATTTAAACCCAGACAGTATGACTCTGAAGTCCATATTCTTTAGTATAGTATCCTATTTTCTTTGCAGAAAGTGACACTGGGGCAATAGTCTAGGGCAGACCACCCGGTACTTGGTGTCCAGTAGTAGAGAAGGGCTTGGAAAGGAAGAGTGGTCAGGAGTGGAACCGAAGGAGGTGAGACTGCTGCTGGGGACTTAAGGGCAGGAAGCATCTGCCTAAAGAGTGGAGGGGCTGGCAGTCATTCCTGCCCCGCTCCAAACGCTGCCCGACCAGCTACTTTGGGGCAGATGAAGCGATGCACAGAGGAATCTATCACAGAGAGGAAGTGGGCCAGACATGCACTCAAGTAAGCCCAGGAGAAAGGCAGTCAGCACTGACCTGTGAGTCACTGATTCCAGGGACAGCAAGGAAGACAGGTCACAGGGGCAGAAGGAGCAGTGAGGCCTGATAGGGTGCTGGAGGCCAGAGGTGCTGGGCTGCGGATGAGCTCCATCCGGGTGAATCTTTCTGGGCATCCACTCTGTCCTGCCAGAGTGGCAAGAGGATGCCTGGGCCTGGGGTCCTCCCCCTGCCTCTCCAGCAGCACTGAGAACAGCTCCAGTGGGCTCCAAGGGGCTCCGGCGGACACGTGTAAGAACACTGTGACACGGGGGTCCTTAACCCTCCTGGAAGCCCTGGAGGTAGGGGCGGGGAGGGTGTGCCTGAACAGCACACGCTGCCTTCACAAGCCTCTGCTGTGACAACCTGTCTCCGGACGCTGATGGGACCTGACAGGCTCCTTCCAACCATCACACCACAACTCTGGCAAGATTTCCCCATTGCCTGGCCCCTGAAGGGACACAGATGAAGAGGTGAGAGCTCCAAGCTCTGCTGTAAACAAGGACAGAGAGTAAGGTCATGCCCAACACTCCCTACCCCTCCAGCTAAAGGAGGGACGACCTCGCAGCCCGCCTCTGTCCCGGCCACCCTGATGCCCTGCACTGCTTTCATTTCCCCCACTCAGTGAACACCTACTGTGTGCCAGGCACTGTCCATTTGTCACTCTAGTGAATCACAGCAACAGCAACCATTCCAGCAAGAGATTCTTATCATCCCCATTTTATGATATAGAAACAGAGGTCACCCAGTTCACTAAGAACGCGGTTCCAGTGATAACCTAGGGCGTGCTGCGCCACGCTGTGTTCAGCTCCAGGTTGGGCCCTGAGGGCGGCCACAGAAGGAGAATGTGCAGTCCCTGTGCTCGAAGACCTTGTGGGTTCATCTGGGGTGACAGTCTTCCAAAAGAGTGAACAGATCACACGCGCACACAGCATCCTGTAGCTTAAAACAGAGCTTAAAAACCAAAGCTCGGAGCCGTGTGCTCACTGTGCTCCTGTGGCTGTAACACACAGAGGAATGAATATATGTTTGTGTTTGCTTTAATGTAAGCACTTTAAAAAGAAACTCTCTGGGACCTGAGAAATGGGTAATGGTGTCCAGCTGGAAGGTAGCAATGGACAGATGGGGGCAGGGGAGCTGGAGATTTTTCCTCTACCATCTTTTCACTTTATTTTTATTTTTGAATACACAAATATACCAGCCATTCAAACTTTATTAAATAGAGTCTTTAACTTAAAAAGTTAAGCATCCTTTCACATAATGCCCACAATAGGGTGACGGCAGAGGTGTTCACAGCAAAGGACCTGAAGCTTAGAAAAGCTGGTCTGTGGTTCAGGCGCAGGGGAGCAGGGCCAGCCCACCCAGCCTTTCACTCTACCAACAATGGGTCTTAGTTCAGCACCCAGTGAGTCCAGACACAGAGTAGCTCTCAGTAAATAAGATGTCATCCCTCCCACTAGGACATCAGATAAGAAGGCCATGGTAAAGTAATCTTGCTCCCCTAAAAGGAAAGCCAGCTAAACCCCAGAGCCTGCCAAGTTGGGACAGAAGGGCCCCTCGGTAGGAAGGGAGGCTGGGCCAGGACACACAGACATGATCACCTTGAGCCCTAACTTCCTGGGGGGTGGGGTCTGGCCACAGTTCCCACTGCCACCACCACCACGACCTTTGCCTTCCTTACCACCACCACCATCAACATAACTTTCCAAAAAACTCCACTGAGAAAATCAAGGGCCTCCCTGGTGGCTCCAGAGGTTAAAGCGTCTGCCTGGAATGCGGGAGACCAGGGTTCAATCCCTGGGTCAGGAAGATCCCCTGGAGAAGGAAATGGCAACCCACTCCAGTACTCTTGCCTGGAGAATCCCATGGAGGGAGGAGCCTGGTAGGCCACAGTCCACGGGGTTGCAGAGTCGGACATGACTGGGTGACTTCACTTTCAAGACCAGGAGAGGGAGGTTCTGCTGCTGGGAACTTGTTGCCAGGCGTCCCATCCATACACCTGCCGATCTGTCCACCTTGGCCACGTCCTGACTGCCCACCTGGTGTCCTTGCCACCCCATCCCATCTGCCAGGAGCTGCCTGACTCCCTGCTCCCAGATCAGGCTTCTGAGCCTCATCTCCACAGGAAAAGGCACCAGTCAGGGCCCTGGCACGCTGGGGTCCTGCCTGGATATGCCTACCCCTTACAGGCCCATACTTACCCACTGCCTACAGCCAGGCAGTGACAAGTGCCAAATAACAAGAGTTATGCATGGGGCAGTATGGGCAGGCGGGCGTCACTCGCTCTCAGGACACACTGCCTTTGAGTTTGCTTTTGCTGTGTTTTGGTTGCATCACACAACTTTCGGGATCTTAGCTCCTCAACCAGGGACTGAACCTGGGCCCACAGTAGTGAAAGCACCGATTCTTACCCACTGGACCACCAGGTAACTCCCTTGAGCTTGTCTTTGATGTGCCCAAGAGTGATAAGACAGACACTGAGCTGGGGAACAAGGCAGATGCGGAAGGGAGAAAGGCTTTCACAGCAGTTTTGAGCTAGAACTTCTCCACCAACACTCTAGATTCATGGACTGCTACTGGGGGTCATGAAATGAATGAAACAGGACTCGCCAGGGCTAGGGGAGACTGGAGTGAAAACAACACAAAGGCTAAAGAGTGTCAGAAACACAGGAGAAGAGCAAGGGAATGATGACCACTGGGGGCTTCCGAGTGGCCCAAGGACAAGTAGAGTTGAGTTAACCAGGCAGACCAGTGGGGAGAAAACTTCCAAGCAAAGGAAACCCATTTCCGTTTGCTGTGATGATCAAGACCAGGTCTGCGCCAGAGAAGCAATGCCTTCCACTGTTTCTGCAGTAAAGACGTTCTGTATCTGTACAGCCCAGCACGGTAACCACCAGCTGTATGTGTGGTTCTAGAGCACTTGAAATGTGCCTAGTATCCTGAGGAACTGACTGTTTAAAATTTTGTTTTGATTGATTTCTTTATCTATTTATTTGTTTTCAGGGGGTGCCATGCCATGCAGCATGGACGATCTCAGTTCCCCAACCAGGAATCAAAGCCATGCCCCCTGCAGTGGGAGTGTGGAGTCTAAGCCACTAGATTGCCAGGAAAATCCCTAAGTTTTCATTCATTCAAATTTCAATAGCCAGACTACTTAGTGTCTTCTCTGGTGGCTCAGACAGTAAAGCGTCTGCCTGCAATGCAGGAGACTCAGGTTCGATCCCTGGCTTGGGAAGATCCCCTAGAGAAGGAAATGGCAACCCATTCCAATATTCTTGCCTGGAGAATTCCATGGACAGAGGGGCCTGGTGGGCTACAGTCCACGGGGTCGCAAAGAGTTGGACACGACTGAGTAATGGACACATTCACTTTCACTTAGAGGCTAGCGGCTGCCATATTGGACAGCCAGGTTTTGAAGTTTCTGGAAGAATCAAGGCAAGAAAACCTGTTAGTGCTCACCAGTCACTTGTCAGCTGTGTCACAAGAAGAAATCTCTGAGGATTGAGGCTGTGAAGGACAGGCTAGTCAAGGAGAGAATTTGTGCATGAGTGAACTTCTAGACAAGGTTGGGGTCAAGCTCACCTCACACACCCAAGCCGAACACGGGCCATCTGGTTTCCATGAAGCTGAGGACAGCGGCTCTCCCTGAAATCGTCAGTCAGCTGAGTCTGGGGTGGCCTGAATTGTCTTTGTTTGGGGCTGTTTGTTTTGAGTGGTGTCATTATTTATTTTTAAATTACCTATAATGTACCCTTTAAAAATTCCCTAATTACAGATAGGATAAATACATAATTGCAGACTTTTTAAAAGCATGTATTATTTACTCAATGCTCCATAATTACGGTCTTTTCCATGAAATGTATTATTTCCTGGATGGTCCGTAATCGCTCCTTTGAAGCCGGCTGGGGAAGGCCGAATTGTTCCTCGGATTCGGTTCACAGGTCACTGGTCCCATCCCATCAGGTGGTTTATGAGTCCCTGAGGTCGGCTATCAGAGCCCAGCAGGCCTGCAGGAAGAACCAGGTTCAGCTACTGTGCCAGCCGATCACTCCACCATCGGCGCGGGCCTAGTTGAAGACGGCTGGGGTTTGGGGTTTGAGGTTGAGGTCTCCTGTTTCTCTCTTGATCCCTCTGCTGACAGGAAGATGGCCAGTGGTCATCAGCCCTCAGACTTAGGGCTGGCCCAGTGTGTCTCCCAGCTCATCACTGACTCCCTCTGCAACTTGACACAAGGCTCTTTGTTCAGGTTACATATCTAAAGCAGTCCTTGAGCTCAAGTTTTGTGAGAGGGATCCTGAGAAGTCCAGGTGAGGGAGTGGGAAAACGTGATGAAGAGACAAAGGCATATACACGTGCCTTTGTGAGCAAGCTAACTACTGTCATACACACCTCAAGAGACTATAGAAGACAGCTCAGAATTGCCCCCTGAGGGCCAAGGAAGCTAGGGTTTTTACCCACCAACTTTTCAGCACTGTCACCGGGCACATTAACTTCCTGGCATGCCCAGGATGTAGGTAGCTTGATGCAGGAAGCAACTGACACGTAACAGCCAGTCCACCGAGGCTGCAGGCAACCTCCAGGAAGGACCAGAGGGTTATGGGTGGGCCTCGGGACTATCTCGGGAGAAACATGTCACTTCTCCTCTCTCTGCCTCAGTTTTCTCATCTGCCAGTGAAAATCAAAATAGTACTTGCTACTTAGGTTACGGGGGAGAGAAGGTAAGACTGGATAAATGAAACTTACTATTGAATAAACAGAGGTTGCTATTATTGTGAGTGATCACAGATAAGGCCTTTGCTTGGCCCTGGGTCTGCTCTTTCTCCACTACTGCCCTTGGCAGCCCCGGTGGCAGCTGACACCAACTCAGACAGGCTTTAAGACTAGCCAAAAATTATCTCAGCAAAGCTGACCCAGGCATGATGGCAGGGCCTTTGCCACACTGCCCTGTCCCCATATCTGTTACCCTGAGTCAGATGCTGTTGGCTGGTTCATCATTCCATTCCCTCCTTTATCCCTATAGATCCCCAGCTGGTCCAAGAATGAGTGGCTTAGAAAGCAGAATCTGGGTTAGGCCAAGCCAACCATAGTAACTCCATTCTCCTCTTCCTGAAGTGGTACGTTTATACATTTGATCCACTTCCAGCCAAAGAAATGTCAGGAAAGATGTCATTTGGGAAAACTTTCTTCTCTTTTAAAAAAAAAAAAAGCAAAAAGATATTCTCTGTTCTGGTAGCTTTGGACAGTGCTGTATGAGGAGTAATGTTTGACGCAACTGCAGCCATCTTGCACCACGAGGACACAAGCCTGAGGACAGTCAGAGGCAGAGTGACAGTGGAAAAAGAGCGACAACCGCAGAGCAGATAATGGAAAAATCCGGTGCCTGCTCGTATCACCGAGTTCCCACACTGAGGAGCCTCAGAATCGTCCCGGCTCTGCCGTAAATAACGGTCAGTGCTAATGTACCACTCACGTTGTGCCAGGCGCTGCTCTAATCACTTCGCGTTTGTTAACCCATTTAATCCTCACAAAAGCTCAGGAAGGAAGGAGTTATTGGTAGTGCCATTTGCAGATGTGAAAACCGAGGCGAACCGAGGCGCAGAGAGGTTAAGTGACTGCCCCAAGGTCATGAATCTAGCAATTATCCTTCCTCACGCAGCCTAGCTTTGGGCTCTAAACTCTTTCTGATTATAGTAGAGTCTGCCCCCACTCCACTATTTTTGTAATGTGCAAAAATAAATCTATCCTTCAAGCCATCTTACTTGGTTCTTCTGTTAGATGCAGCTGAAAGCATCCCAACTGGGATGAGGATGAAAAAGAAAACGAAAGAAAGAAACTCAAAATTTTTAATGAAAGGGGCTTGGATCAATCTCTGATATGTGCCTCAAGAAAGTGGTCCCTGGGTGCTTGTTTCTCACACTTGTCTGTGGCAGGACCCTTTCTTTGTGATGGTGACATGCGTGACGAAGTACAACTCTCACTAGGAGGCCAGCTTCACTATGAGTCAAAATCTGTGCTCAGCACGTTTGTGGTAATCCTCAAGAGGACTCCACAAGGCAGGTGTTACCACTCCTGGCTCACAAATTTGGAGGTCATAATAATACTACCTAGCATGTATTGAGTTCTTACTCGTTGCCAACTATCAGGCTAAGCACTTTTCAGGACTTTTCTCACTTAATCTTCTCAACAATCCAATAAAGCTATCATCATTTTACGAAGGAGGAAATCAAAGGCTCAGAGAAACTAAGTATCATGTCCAAGGTCACAAGATGAGAGGAAAAGCAACAAGTCAAACTTGACCTCCCTGACCCTCAAGCTAGGCAACAGGATCTGCAACAGGGAGGGAAGTCACAGCCAGAGAACCAGCCACCACCAGCCAAGAAATGATCTTGGAGCTCGGTCAGCAGGAACCCAAGTGGCCCTGAGTCCAGAGCGATGGTTACTGGAGGAAGGAAAGAGAACTTGGCATTGACTGGTATGGCCAGCAGCAGGGAGGAGTGAGCTCCCCATCATTGGAAGTATTCAAATTAAGGCTGGGTAAGAATTTGTGCCAGAAGCAGGAGGGTCTCCAAGAGACGGGGACTTTAGAATTCTAGAATTCTGTAGCCCCACATCCAAACTCTCTCCAGAGCCATGGAGACCTTGTAGCCTGTGTGTTTCCTGGTTATTCTAGAGGGAGGCCTTAGAAGTAGCACTGGATCAGGAGTGCAGCAGTCTGACTCCCTGGCTCAGGGATTCCAGACCCCTTCTTATTGCCTTGCTGAGTGCCCAGCTAAGCACAGTGCCAGGTGTGGCTTTCTGCAGGTGCAATAAGGTGCAAGGATGAGCTCAGATCTCAAGGGGCTTACCATTTAAACACCAGCCTGTAGTATTTCAGAGAAATTCATCTACTGACTAATGAACACCTCCTTCAACCCTGTCTAGGTCTGAGGGCCTGTGACATGTCCTAGACAGGTCTTCAGGCCTGTGAGGGCTGCTCAGGGGTAGAGAGCAGCCATCGTCACCCTGGCTACTCCTCAGGAGGAATCTGAGGCAATTCTCTATTTCAGCCTCAGTCTTCTCCTCTGCAAAATGGGGGTATAAACAAGAAGTTCCCAAGGTCCCATCTGGTTCTGGAGCAGAGGCGCCGGATGTCTATACAAGGTTGCCACATGGGTCCCAGGTCTTAGAAGAGGGTGAGAAATTCCCTGGCTTCTAAGTGCTCAGTCTGGGGAACAGAAAATTGTGGAGTTCCCCTGGGCCTTGTCAATCCTTTGTACTCACAAATGGGCTCCCAGACTTACCCAAGAAAATGAGTTGTAAAGGTGGTCAGGTTCACTCCAACTTCATCTTTCTCTCTCTCTTTTTTTAAAAGTCTTACATATTGCTTCTGCTTTGTTTTGGCCACGAGGTATGTGGAAGCTTAGCTCCCTAGCGAGGGATTGAATCTTCACCCCTACATTGGAAGGCTAAGTGTTAACCACTGGACCACCAAGGTAAGTCCCACCCTCTCTCTATGAAGGCATCACAGACACAGAAGGACCCAGAGTGAGGTTCCTCAGCCCCGCCCCTTCCTACTTATAATCTTGGGTAAGTCTGTGTAAGACAAAGGTAACTTTGGTTTCTCATCTTTGAGATGGGAATATAATATCACATCACCCCACTATTGGGAAGATGAAATAAGGCATTAAAAGATATGGCATAGTAATAACAAAGTACACAGCTGGTACTCATTAAATGCCCATTTTCTGCCCATGGGCAAGGGCACAGTTCCTCCCCCCTTCTCCCGTGGAGAAGGGCAGCTGGCCTTTGGGCAGCTCAGGGCCTGCTTTGATGCTGGCCAGGACGGAGGTGATGTCCCTGCCCCTAGAGGCAGGACTCGCATAGAGAGGGAGCCGACTGGGAGGCGGGATGTTCTCAGGGCAGATAAAGGACAAAGAAGTGTCCAGGGCAGAGCTGCATCAGCAGTTAGGAAGGGCAGTGCTGTGGCAGGGACACTGAGCACAGCCCACTCTTCTAAGCAAGGCCCAAAAAAACACACTCGGCCACAAAAGCGTGCACCGCCTAACAATGAGCAAGAATGACTGCAAGGCCCCAGGCCTCTTCCCAGCCCTGACAGTCCTGGATACAAAATCGCAGGAAGATGAGGACAGCTATGGAAAGAGGCACCGGGAAGAGAGAGTGAAACAGGGCACTGGGGTTCTCTCAACAGTGGCGGACGGTCCTGCCTCCTAGGAGCTCCCAGTCCAGGAGGGAGACAGGAACAAAAGCAGAGTCCCAGGCTCAGGGTGACGGGCGGGAAGCTGGAGGTAAGCAGGAGGTAGGGAGACAGCCGGGCGTCTGGGACCAGGAAGGGCTTCACAGAGGAATGATGTCTGAGGGTACCTACCTAGGTAAAGACGCCAAGAAGAAAGGGGAAGAAAAGAGAGAGAGCCAGCCAGACGCTGCACAGCCGTGAGCGGGCTGGCCCAGAGCCAGTCTCAGGATAAATCATGACTCAGTGCCTGGCTCCTCCTGTAAATCTGGGAGACAGACAGGCACACTCTGGAGGGCCTGCCGCTCTCTGGGGAGGGCCCCAAGTGTGTCACCAGTGACAGGAGATGCAAACGTGTCCATCTGTGCGTGCAGAGTCATGTGAGTCTGCACGCTCACCACGCTCATCCGCTTTTACACACATACACCAAGGCAGCGCACAGAGCTGAAGGGCAATGGGCTGCCAAGGGGGTTATGTAATGAGACTTCATGATTCATCCCTGCGTTCAAGACAGGAGCTTCAGCAGAGAGACCTGCACAGTTCAGGCCCAAAGCCACCTCTTTCAGCAATAAGGTTCCTTTTGGCGCTTGTTGCTGCTTTTACAGGGAGAGACGAGAGTGTGGGAGAGCAGGAGGGTGCAGGCCTGGGAGATGGATCACTGGGCTTCCGGCTTCAGCTTACTGGAACTTTTAGATGACTTCCCTATCTGGGCCTCTGTTTCCCCATCTGTACACTGAGGCGGTCAGTCTAGATCATCAACAGCAAGGAGCTGTTATTTTACAACCAATCCTAATCAATTGGTAGTCGCTGCCTGGAGCATTCTGATGACAAGAACCTGGGGTTTGTGCAGAGACATGATTGATTAGTGATGCCTGCTGTAGGCAAAGGTGGGAGCAGAGGTGAAATGTGTGCTACTTACCATCCCTTGCCACTTGAAGCTTGACATACCGTGCATCTCCGATCTTTTTCTGGGCTGAAACAGGGCTCTGATCAGTGAGGTGCCAGACCAAGCTCATACCCAATCGTAAGAGACTTTGTGTAGCTCTTCCCAACTCCACTGCTAGCTTGAAATCAGCCATGATGGGAGTAGTTACACCATGGAAACTAGAAAATTATACACATCAAGGTATTTTTACCCCCAGAGATCTGTTGTTAAATATTCACTAGCACAGCACTGGCTCTGTTCAGCTTCACAGCCCTGGCCAGCTACGGGGGAAAGAGAATCAAGGTGCCTCTTCAGTCCCGAGCTCCATGGATAACCCTTGTTCACTGCAAGTGACTGGTACCTACGGGTGCTGAAGTCCAGACCATTCTATCCGAGGCCGGCAATCCCTGCATCCCACCTTTTTCGTGATGCTGTTGCTGCTTGTCTCCGTCCATTGGCGCTGCTATGACAAAATACCACAGGCTTTGTGCTTTGTAAGTGACTTTCGTTTCTCTCAGCTCTGGGAGACTTGGGAAGTCCAAGACACAGCACATTCAGTGTCTAGTGAGAGCCTCCTTCCTGGTTCATAGACAGCAGTCTTCTCCCTAAATCTCTGCATGGTGGAAGTGGTAACAGAGCTCTCTGGGGTCTCTTTTTTAAGATATTAATCCCATTCATAAGGCTCTGGCTCCATAACCTAGTCAACTCCCAAAGGCCGGATAAACATTCAGCACCTACCACTGCTCTTGCAGCAGGCACCCCCATTCAGTGGTCCCCTCCATCGCCCTTGAGAACACCCATGCTCTCCTCTTCCAGGAAGTCACCTCAGACTACTTTCATTTGCAGTGAGCCCCCCAACTCCGAGCTCTCATTTCCCTTTCTGTATTTGTTGGTTCTGGGATGAAGACTACCTCCCTGGAAAAGCTTCTGGGTTCAAAGCCTATGACCCCTCCTTCTCCAGCCCCCACAGTCAATGTGCCACTTTGGCCTGACCATGAAACAGATGCCCAGTGAAACGCCAGCTGTGTCATCCCTTGCCTGGGACCAAGTCTTAAAATGCCCATAGCCATCATCCCAGTCAGACTCTCATTTTCCAGAAGGAGAAACAGAGGCCCGGAATAGCATCCACTGCCTGTCAACAAGTTGATCTGAGAACCAAGGTCTCCAGGCTCCCCACCAGACTGCCTAAAGAGTCCCATTTACAGAAACAGAGGCTGAGGCCCACACAGGGCAAGAGATTTACCCAAGGTCACAGCGTAATCCAGTAGCAGAGGCTGGGTCCCAGATCCCCAGCATCCGTGGGTGGGGCCATGTCCTCTACGTCTGTGTGCTCCACCCCCATCCCACCTAACCAGGACTTGACTTGTCCACAGTGGGGCCGTGGCACCCACGCCCACCTCTCCACCTGCAGCCCTGGCACCCAGCCGGGAGCCAGGCCCTGTTTGGTCTGCACAGCCTGCACTGGGGCCATCTCCTCCTTGCTCTTTTCCCTCAAGCTGCTGCTTAACATGCACACGGGAACCTCGACGCTGAGCGTATAGATTTCTCTTTGTCTTTGGTGGTAATTATTAGCTGTCTCGGCGGGTGAATGCAGGCAGAAACAAAGGCAGCAAGGGTTGTAAAACCTTTTATCTCTATCAGGCCGCATTATTTGATAAGGTGCTAAGCTAATAGCAACGCATGTCAAATTGTGTTTAGACAGATAGAGGGGCTGGGAATGGAGGGTATATTTGTCTCCGGAAACGTGCACCTGGAAGGATAAAAAGAAAGGCGCCCAGATATTTGCAGCCCGTGCAGAATGCAGACAGCCCAGTCCCTGGGGCTCCTGGCACAGGGACTCCCTAGAAAGGGGGCAAAACCACAGGCTGGGAAGGAAGACAGTGGGTCCATGTTATCCTCATTCCCACTCAAGCCCAGCTGAGGGCCTCTGCCCTGAGGCCACATGGGTCAACAGTAAAGTGGGATTCACGTCCCAGCTCCCTGGTTCCCAAGCCAGGGCTCTTACCGCAGCATTTACTAAACCCCAAGCATGCAGCTCTGTCCTGTGCCTGACACTGACTCTCAGACAGAACCTCTACCCACAAGATGAGGCCTGGATCTTATAAGATTAGTATTGAATTGTGCGCAGCCTCCGGGAGAGGTTCAAAGAGCTGGAGAAGCCAAGGAAGGCTTCCTGGAGGATATGGAGATTCAGCTAGGCCTTACAGGATAAGAAAGGTTTTGAACAAGAACTTGGGAAGAGGCACCTTAATCGCCAAGCTCCAGACCCCTTACTGTGAACTCCCAGGTGAATACGTGGTTGTCTCCCTGGATCCTGCCAGGCTCCTCCTCTAGCCAGCCTTTCCAGTCCTGACAGGAGACCTTCACTGACCTCCAGAGACACATCCACACTGGCCCCAGTGGGCCCTCTGTGGGCTGCTTCATGGTATTTGAGCAAGATAAGATGGGGAGGATGCAAATGCCACTACCTCCTAAAGCCTTAGAAAAATGCACAGCTTTGGACCAATGTCTTTATGTCCAGGAACAATCCCTAAAAATTAATTAAGAAAGACAGGGCTTTCCTGGTGGCTCAGTGGTAAAGAATCTGCCTGCCAATTCAGGAAACACCGGTTCAATTCCTGCTCAGGGAGGATCCCACACACCACAGAGCAACTAAGCCTGTGGGACACAACTATTGACCTCTAGAGCCCAGAAACCTCAACTACCGAGCCCATATGTGGAAACTACTGAAGCCTGCGCACTCTAGAGCCACGCTCCACAACAGAAGCCTGCACGCTGCAAGCACAGTAGTCCCTGCTCAAAGCAGCCAGAGGAGCCCACACAGCAACAAAGACCCAGCACAGCCAAGAATAAATGAATACTCTCTTTAAAAAAAAGAACGTGCACAGCTCATGAGCTTCAAGGATGACGATCATGCGACTGTTTATAATAACCGAAAAAAAAAAAAAAATTTTAGAAATAACCTTTAATCCCCACAGTGCAGGGTGGGTTGAAGAAATACTTGGGACACTCACATGCTGCCATTAAGAAGTAATCAGCTGATCAGAATCTTAGCTAGGGGTCCCTCTGGAGCAGATCCAGGACTCGAATGCTGGTACATGTACATGTGTGGGGGGTGAAGGTAAGGCAATGAGGAGGTGAGACACGAAGGAAGAGAGTCATGACAGGGGTGTTTTCAATCCAGCCGCCACGGTGGGCAGTTGCAGCCTAATTCCTCTAGGTAAACTCTGGGACCAACTTAAAACAGTTGCCTCAGAGTTGTCCTGCTGAGCCCAAATGTGGAAACTACCGAAGCCTGTGCACCCTAGAGCCCAAAGGGTGAGGGAGCTGGGGCATTTATAAGCTGACTCCCTTCAGTCATTGACTGACAGCTGTCCAAGGCAGGAGGCAAGAGCACTGATTCTTCAGCGCTTCCTACTGCCACTGGGCAGCCGAGCAGGCTCCTACAGCAAGAGAAAGTCCTCAGGCCACAAAGTGCAGGAGCCAGCAGGGAGAAGGAAGACCAGCTGTGCGCTGAGGGGGCAGGGCCAGGGGGACGTGGGCAGAGCCGGGCCACTGTCTGCTGCGGTCCATGTTTCCTGCGCCACAGCCCTCACATGGGAGACGCCAGGTTAAATGAAGACAAACTCGTCTCCTGACTTCAGGATGCCTCCTGACATGCTAAAGTGCATGAGTGAAGAGCTCAGCTGTACACCTGCATGGTTTTTCCCTCCCCAGGCACCCCTATTGTGTCTCACTCGACGTCAGGGTCATCCAGAGCAGACTTTGGGAAACGCTATCACAGCTGCCTTTTTTATTAACATAGAGACGCGAAGAAGGCAAGTTCTGATGGCAGTTGCTCCAAGATGCTCCCATTTTCTTAATATGTGTGAAAAGAGAATGACCAGCAATTTCTCTTCTCAGCTTTGATCTTAGAAAGACATTCTCACCCAAGGAGGCATATTCAGGAGCATGGAAAACAGCCCTGTAATAGCAAAAAAAGAAAAGAAAGAAAGAAACGTGGAAGCAATCTAAAAGCGCATCACCAGGGGGATGGCTAAATAAACTCTGATGTATCTGTGCCAAGGATTTTTACAGAGCAGTTAGAATGAACGAGTTGGAGCTATAAGCACTGACATGGAGAAAACTCCAAGACTAATAGTTAGGTGACAAAATAAAAGTGCAGAACAATATATACAGTGTGATACCATTTTTGTTGAAGAAAAAAAACCATCTGAACACACTAAAAATAAAACCATGTATCTCTCTATGTACAGATATAAATGTGTGTATACACTTAGGGAAAGATCAGGAGCGATACACATCAACATTGTAACTGCGGCTACCTCTGCTGCAAGGAAAGAGGGAGCAAGGGGAGGGATTAGTTTGGTCTGTATTTTGTGAATGTTTCCAACAAGAATGCATTCCTATATTTTATGTGTAATTAAAAATAAATGAAAACGTTTTAAAGAAGAAAAAAAGGAAAGCCTGGCCGTCTATCCACCAAAATACCAAAATATTTACAGGGTTTATCTTTGTGTTGGGATTAGGGGTGTTTTTAATTTCCTTCTGTTTGCTTATCTGTATTTTTAAATTTTCTACAAAGAGCATGCATGTTTTTGTAATAAGAGGAAAAAAAAAAACCTGAAGTAATGTTTAATTAAATGTCTACATACCACACAAGCCCCCAGCAGGGAACGCCGTCCCCGCCCCTGAACAACGTTTGTCTGCTTTTTCTTTGCTCGCTCCTCTCCCACACCGCGCCTCTCCCACACCGTTTTGAACTTTGATTCCAGGCGTCCTAGGTGTCACATGCTGCACTGGACTCTCCCAGGACCGAGGCGCAGGCTCCCCTAAGGGCTAGCGCTGTTCGTCCCTCTCTGTGCAACCTTGGGCCCCACAACATCCTCTCTGGGCCTCAGTTTCATCCCCGACCTAACGGGAGTCCTAAGACCCACTCTGCCTTCTCCACGTTGCAGCTGGGAGGCCCCAGGAGAGGACAGCTGGGCTCTTCTGGTGTGGGACCCATACTTCTATGCAGGTCACCATTCCAATCATAGGCAGAGGGAAGAAGAGCCTGACCCGAATCCCAGGACCCCGGACCCTGCCCACAAGGCTGTGGGCCACTTCCAGAGAGTCCACAGAATTCAAATCCAGACCGCATGGAGAAACGCTGCTGCTGCTAAGTCGCTTCAGTCGTGTCCGACTCTGTGCGACCCCATAGACGGCAGCCCACCAGGCTCCCCCGTCCCTGGGATTCTCCAGGCAAGAACACTGGAGTGGGTTGCCATTTCCTTCTCCAATGCATGAAGTGAAAAGGGAAAGTGAAATCGCTCAGTCGTGTCCGACTCTTAGCGACCCCATGGGCTGCAGCCCACCAGGCTCCTCTGTCCTTGGAATTTTCCAGGCGAGAGTACTGGAGTGGTGCCATCGCCTTCTCCAGCGTGGAGAAACGTGATGGGTGCAAACCAGACATGTGAACGATGCCTGGCTGGAGGAGCAGTGCTCCCTCAAAGCAGGGCTCTGGGTGTCAGATTTTCCACTCTATTTCCCTGTAGCATGTTCTCCACATCCCAGCACTAAAAATAACGGCAGCACGTGAGTGGGGCCCAGAGTGGCTCTGAGAGCCGCTAGGGACTGGCTTGGCACGACAGGCTCCCATCATCTGGTCAGGACAGGGCCCTGCTGCACAGACCCCTCCTCACGATGCTTTCCTCTCCCACCCTCATTCCCCAGGCGCATAACTCCTTCCTCCCCTAGGGCTCCAAGGACCCCGGGAGCTGGCAACCTGGAAACCCCAGGGATGAAAATCCCCAAAGAGGTCATCTGTTTCTCCACCAGAAGGGGTGCAGTTCTTAAGAATGACAGAGAAGATCCCCCAAGCCTAAGACCTGTCCCCGAACTCCTAACCCGTCACTAGTCGGAAAGCCACTCCGAGTCTAGTGAGGTCCCTGCTGCTCCAACCGAAGCCGTGCTATTGCTCCTCTCTCTTCCAGGGAGAAATACGCAGGCGAGTGCTGGTTCCAAGTTCAACCCAGGCTGAATATGGGGCAGATGTACAGCCCGGGGACATCTACTGCCCTGAGTGCCTGGGACTGTAACACCAAGGCCAAGAGTGAGTCATGGGTCCCAGGGAGACTCTGACACCAAGGCCAGGAGTAGGTCACAGGGTCCCTCGTCTCCTCAGGGTGCAACTCCAGCATGTCAGCCGGCTGTAAGATATCAAAATCCCTTTTCCTTCCGAGCTTTCCCAGGGCCCTCTGCCCACCAACCCAACGACAAGACTGAACTGTGCTGGGCCAGGGAGGGTGTCAGGAGACACAGAGGCCTGAGACGCAGGCCTGTGTCTGCAAAGAGCTTATGTTTAGTTCAGGGCTCAAGACTGGTGCATGACAAGGCAGCCCATGTAATATGCAACCCACCGCAGAGGGAGACACGGCCATCACAGCCCACCCAGGGAGGTGACCCCTGGCTGAAGGTGTCTGAAGGACTGAAGGGAGAGGTCTGAGTGCAAACAGGGAGAGGAGAGGCCACCGGTCCTGTGTGGACCAGGGGATGCCAGGGAGAAGGATTCCTTGGAATCCGAGAGGCAGAAAACTGAAAATGGGATTGAAGACTGCTATGCCACTCTTCCTTTGAACACCAAAGCTGGACATTTGGACTTTATTGCTTAGGCCACATTCCTTAAAAAGTATTCTGAAAACGGGTGTGAAAAAGTGACTTTGTGAAACAAAAGAAGGCATGTGTGTGGAGGCAGGAAGGGCGGTGCTCTGATTAAATTTGGCAAAACCTTGGCTTAAGACAAAGTGAACCATTTCTTTTCTGAGGCCCCTCGGGGGCCCGTTCACTGCGACACACAGGGTGGGTCCCTGAGAAGGCAGGGATGAGGGGAGCCACGTCTCCCAGATCATCTAACCACAGATACTTCGTCAGGGAGCTTCTCGTGGGAACAGAGCTCCAGCAAGCACAGTGAGGAAACACGGCAGGGCTTGGAGAGCCGGGAACGTAAGGGGACCGTCATCTCGGGATGCTGGTCGCGAGGCTCGTGCAGGCCTGCTGGAGGGAGGTGAGAGAACAGGGGCAGCGGGGAAAATGCCCAGGGGAATCGGAGCTGCAGCACCGCCAGCCCTGGGGCACTTGGGGGAGCCGCGTGACCTCTCCGGGCCTCAGTTTCCCCCTGGGCAGCTGGGAGGACCCGGGGGCCTGGGTGGGAGGGGAGTGGGGAAGCTGTGAAATGACTCCCCATTGGGAGGAGTCAGGAGCTGGTCCCACCACTGCTCCCAGGAGTAGGGGCCAGAATCAAAATGGGGGCCTTGGGACAGAAGAGTCAGCAATGAATCAGGAGACATCCTGTGAGTCTGGACGTTGACATGACCTAGAACTTGAGACAAGACAGTGACTCCCTCAGCTCCTAGTCTTCCATTTTTTTCCCACTTCCCAGCCCCTCTGAGCTCTCTCTCAGCAGCACAAAGCCTCCAGAGAACAGCATGGAGTTTAGAGAGAGAACACTGGCATTCCAGGCCCGGCTCGGGCATTTCCAAGCTGTGCAGCTCTGGGCAACGCCTTAACTTCCCTGAGCCTCCACTGCCTCAGCTGAAGGGCAGGCAAGGATGAAGACAGTAACCGGGATACCTCTGAGGCTTTGCCGTGCACCAGGCGGTGTGCTGCAAGCTGGCTGGGATGGGCTCTAGTACCATCCTCCTACTTTACAAATGTGCAGAGTGGGATGCTGGGGAGTGAAGCGAGCTGCCTGACATCACACAGGGAGAAAGGAGGCCAGGAGAGCCCTGCCACCAGAGGGCTGGTGCAGTGACAGGGAGGAATGCTCTGGAGGTCATCCTCTTACAGCATCATGAGGGAGCTGCAGGGGTTGCATTTGCAAAGATGCCCACGCCACCATCGCCTGCCCCCTGGCTCCCTGGCAATACCACTTTGCTCTCTTCCGTAAAGAAGTGGCTTCTGTTTCTCTGCCCTCTTGAATTTGGGTGGGCCCACAACTGCTTTATTCAATTGCTGTTGTTTAGTTGCTAAGTTGTGTCTGACTTCTTTTGTGACCCCATCTATTGTAGGCCACCGGGCTCCTCTGCCCATGGGATTTCCCAGGCAAGAATACTGGAGTGGGTTGCCACTGCCTTCTCCAGGGGATCTTCCTGGCCGAGGGACCACACCTGTGTCTCCTGCATTGGCAGGTGGATTCTTTACCACTGAGCCACCAAGGAAGCATGCTTTGTCCAGTAGAATATAGAAAATGGCATGGCTGGTACAAGGCACGGCCATTAACTAGCCCAGTTACCTCTGTTTTCTGTACCCTGGAGCCAGCCTCCATGTAAAAGTGCAACTACCCTGAGTCCACCCTGCTGGGAGAGACCCAAGTCATGCGGAGGGGTCAGGAGGAGGAAACACTGCCCAGAGTGAGAAGCCAGGGACGCTGAGGAGCTGTGCACGGAGGGAGGCATGCGGGCATTTCTCAGGCGCGCTCCAGTCAGGCCACGCCAGGAAACCCCAGCTGAGCCCCATCAACCCATGGAGTTGGGCACAATGATAACAAATTTTTCCCAGACACTAAGTTTGAGGATGACTGTTGCGCCTCGGTAGACACCCAGAACAGATGTCTCCCCGTCTTCACGTCCAGCTGTAAGAAAGTCCTACAAGAGAGGAAAGAGCAAGAGGAAAGAGCTAAGGTTACAAGGAGCGGAGCCGCGCGCCTTAGACCCCAGGCTGGGAATCCACCTGACTTGGTGTCCTCTGACACTGGCCTGGCCCTGACTAGGCCCTGGCCCCTGGGCTGCTCTCTCCCCTCCTCACATGAGGAGCTGAAGTCATGGCCCCCGAAGTCCCCTCCAGTTCTTGGGTCTCCACCATGGAGGTCCTTCCAGCCCTGGTTCCGTCCTAGACTCAGGGAACTGTGGGAGGCCCCTGCCCCGCCCCTGGGCCTCTAAGCTCCTGGAGAGCAACATTTCAAGCCTCTGGTCCCGCAAGTCCAGCCTGGCCAACCAGTGGCGCCAGAGCAGGAGGCCATGGCCTGCTGACCCTCACACTGTCACATCGTGGCTCTGAGCCTGTGACGGCGCCCCGCCAGGCCCTTGATGGGATGATCCTACGTCACCTTCACAGTCATCCAGAGAGAGGCGTATTATTATTATTAGCTCATCTTTCAGATGAAGAATCTGAGGCTCAGCGATGTTAAGTGACTGAGTCAAAATCACACAGCTACAAATGTGAAGCCAGAATTTAAACCCGGAGGCCTAAGTCCATGGCTCCCTCTTATCCACTATGCTAAACTGCCACCAGAGGGCATGTGTAAGAGCACAAATACATCACCTGCGATCCCCACACAATCCCACCCAAGCACCTACACACTCACACACTCGCAGCTACACGCATACACACACAGGCACAGATCCATGGGCCCAACACTGTCAGCTACACATATATAGACGCCACTAACGCTGGCACAGGATGAGCCACGGAAAACCCACGTTCACAGAGCTGCACACAAACACTCCCACACGCACAGCTCTCCCACACACACGCACATGCACAGGGACACGCCGGCCATGTGCTCACACACCCTTGCACTCCAGCCCTACAGGCTCATGTGCAGACATCTGCATTCATACACACACACACGCACGCACACAAACACTGCGCCTTGTTTAATGATGCCCGGGAAATGAGAGTCATTATTTTTATTTTAAAAAAAACGAGAGAGAGAGAGAGAGAGAGAGAGAGAGAGAAGGACTCTCAAATGCCAACAGATTCCAGTGTGGTTCCCCCCCCACCCCGTCCTGAAAGGTTTCACAAGCAAAAGTCACGCAACAGTGCCACCTGCTGAAGGCCGGTGGTTCTCTGTCTTCTCCTTTTGCCCCTCCCACCCTCATCAGAGACCTTCCCTCAGTTTGCCCTAAAGTGCCCAGGACCTGGGAGCTGAACGGGGGGAGGTGGGGGTGGATATAGGTGGGAGAGAAGGTGTAGAGGTGGAGAAGGGGAGAGGGAGCTGGCTTCCAGGAGCTAGGCAAGGAGAGGGAGGTGGAGGCAGGGGTCCCCAGGAGAGAGAGGCAGGGACAGCAGGTAGGAGGAAGTTGGACCAAAAGACTGTGAGAAAGTGCACAGAAAGAACCAGACCGGAGGACAAGTCAGGCATACAAGGGAGGAAAACAGAGAGGAGGAAGGAGAGACAAGGAGAGAGAAAAGGAGAAAGAGGAAGACGAGGCAGGGTGTCCCGACATGCCCGAGCCGGCTGAGGGTCCCTGCACCCTGCCCCAGGACCCACAGATGCAGCGAACCTCCCGCCATGGGGTGCCAGGACCTGAGGGGGCAGTCTCTTCTGAAGACCTGGACATCCATGCCACTCCCAGCTCTCCAAAATGTTTGTCCAGCAGCCCCTGCCCCAAAGGGGTTCAGATCAAGACAGGCTGACTCTCAATAGGGAAATTTCTTATATGAAATATCTAGTTTGGTTCCGAGGTGCACAGAAACCCATCAGAAACGATGCTGATGCTGGGAAAGATTGAAGGCAGGAGGAGAAGGGGGCGACAGAGGACGAGATGGTTGGATGGCATCACTGACTCACTGGACATGAATGTGCACAAGCTCTGGCAGATGGTGATAGACAGGGAAGCCTGACGTGCTACAGTCCATGGGGTCCCGGAGTTGGACATAACTGAGTGACTTAACAGCAACAACACAGCAGATTAGGAAGATCAGCCCTGGAGGCGCCCAGGGTCCAAGTGCTGCTCGCCGCCCCATCCCTTTGTCATGTGGAGGGGGCGGGGGGTGGCGTGGGCAAAGGCTCCTTGTCATCTTGTTTCTTGCTAGAATCCCTGAGGAAAGAGAGAGTCGGAGATCAAAAACTCCTCTCAGGTTTCCTCAGTGGTCCTGGGCACCCTAGCCCCCAGCAGCCCTCCAGCACAGCTCAGGGGCGTAGGAGGGCCCTGTGGAGCAGGCTGCCCCCTCCCCAAGGCCCTTGAGAGGAGAAACGGCCTGAAATACCATCACCGTCTCAGGGATCACCCCCACCCCGTGGGGCTCACAGGGGCCTCAGAGCTGGACAATCAGCAGAAAAGCACAGACCCCCGACTCACTCACGGTAGATCTCACTGATCCCTTCCTGAGGGGGACACTGGGTGCAAAGGAGCAGGGCGTGCTGAGAGGATGAGAACCCGGCCTCCCAAGCCAGCCTCCCAGCCCATCTCCTGGCCCCAGTGGAAACCACATCCGGGAAATCCTGAGTCCTGTGCTCCCTCTGGGTGGCAATTGTGCACGCTTAGGGCCTAAACTCTGGGCCTTCGCTCTCCCTGTGAGACACTGCCTTCTACAGAAGGGCTCCTGGAGGGAAAGGCTTGGGGCAACTCTATTTTTTTGTGGAGCCTCAGGCTGCGTCCTGTGGCTCAGCTACTTTTGTTCACCTTGGTTGAGACGCACAGGACCCTCCCTACTGCGGAGAGCCGGCTGACTGCACAATGCAGAGCAGGTGCTGGCTCGCATCTCATTTACATGTGGTTTGCATATGCTTCCTGACTTCTCAAAATACCGAGAACCCTCCTCCATACTGTAACTTCTTGGCATTCACAGTCCCTCCTGACTGACAAGGGCCATTTCAGAGCCGTGGACTTGCATTTGCTTAGCTAGAAGAGGAGTTCAACGGCAAACCGGGCAGAATCTAAACTCCTTTAAACAGATAATGCTCCTCCTCCTCCTCCTCCTCCTCCTCGGAGGAGGAGGAGGAGGAGGAGGAGGAGGAGAGACCTCCAAGCAGCCTCGTCTCCCACCCACTTCTGTGGTCTCTCCCCTCCTGCCGGACTGGACAAGTCACCCCTCACTGAAAAAAAATACCCTGCTCCTCCCTGGCTAATGCCGCTCCCTCTGCCTGGAATGCTCGTTGCTCTCCTCTACCTGAAAAATTCCTACCGACCCATCAAGACCCAGTTCAAACAGAACTTGTACGAAGCTTCAGCATCTCATCTTCCCCGCCCTGGCACTGGTACCAGTGAGCAGAGCTATTGGCTCTCAGCGGGCCCAGTGCTTCAGCTCCTTAACAGCCAACCATTAAAGAGATGATTTACTGTATCACGAAGTGATGATGGCCAGCACGTGTCTTTCCTATTAGACTGTGAACTCACTGAGGGCAGGGACCACGGAGTGTGCATCCATCTCAGCACAGCCTATAGCTCCTTGCAATGGAAAATGGCTGCTTAATCAACTGTTTGGTGAACAAGTGAATGAACGAATCATTTATTGTTTTCTCCAAGGGGCTTCCTGCTCAAACACACTGATTTTTCCCTCCATCATGGCTCACCCAGATTGGCTTAAATAGCACTGCTATTCCATTCAACATTTTACAACATGAATCAGCACAGAACAGAGGGCCCTCAGGGCTCCAGCTCCGTATAGATCCCCATCTACTTCTGGGCACCCAACTCTTCACAGACAAAACCCTAAATTGGAGGCTAAAACCCCAGGTAGGGCCTTGGGCCCAACTGCAAGTTAGGCAACGGGACCAAACCTGCTGCTTAAGAAGCAAATAACCAAGCAGGGAAATTTACAGTCAGATAATTGGCAGCTCTGGTGCACAGTCAAATGCAGTAAATTAAGTGTTTTCCTGTAAATCAAGTTTATGATTTGCACTGGAGATGCAATTGTTAAAACTGTTCATTTTAACCGCAAATAGCAGCTGAAAGAAACCAATTTGGGAGTGACAGATTGGTTTTGATTCTAAATGTAGCGCTAAAACAGTTAATTTTAATAACATCCATTGGGCAGGAGTCTGCTTGTTGCTTAACGTCGCAGTCAACAATTTGAAACCTGCACGTTCAGCCACCTGCTGCTTGCGCTAAAAATTAATCCCATTTTCCCCCGAATGGAGGCATTTCTCAGCAGGAAGTGGCATATCCATGCCAGAGGGCTTTCCTCATTCATGAGGTTACGGCCTTCCCACCCTGGGGAAGAGCGGCCACAAGAAGGTCAACTGTGGATGGAACAAAAAGTAGGAGCAGGCTTGATGGTAAGCAGGACCACGGTCAGCCGCTTCTGTCTACACATCTCCAGGGATGCAGAACACGCCTTCTTCTCACCTCTTTTCTCCCGGAGCATCTCTGAAGCTGCATAGACATCAACACTTTCATCAATGGTCCAGGCCTCCAGGAACTGGGAGACAGTCTCCTTGTCTCTGTCTCTCCTGCGTGGCTTCTCATATTCTTTGAGTAAAACATGTCGATACCCAAGCGCACAGCAGGGTAGTGTGGGAGAGGGCCTTGGGGACCAGTGGTATTTATTGGGTAATTCTGAACACACAGGACAAAGTCTCATCTTCCAGATTTTTCACCATCATCCTTGTCATTTCAGGACACACACACCAGTTTATCAATATCCAAGCTTTCTTTGTGGTGTCCAACACTGGCCAATTTTTGTCATAAGCCAACTTGGGTCCTAAGCATGCCTTGGGCCTACAACTTCCCATGGTAAGGAAACCTTTCGGCTAAAGGAACTCCTGAACTCTTTCAATGGCTTGCCCCGATGTTTTACAGGCTCCAGGCTCTGGCCTCAAATTTTAGCATACACTGGAATCACCTGGAGGGCTGATAAAATTGGTTGCTGGACCCCCACCTTCAGATTCTGATAACAGCCAGGCCTGGCAGAGCCAGGGAAACTGCCTTGCTAGTAAGATCCTGGGTGATTCTGAGGCTGCCTACCTGCAAAGCTCACTCTGAGTAGCATTGATAGAGGGATCCATATTATTGACACCGCCTTCACTCTTACAGATGAGGAAGCTGGAGGCCAGAGAAGCAGGATGCAGAAGGGAGGGCGAACAGCCCCTGGACATTAATACAGCATCATCACCACACCTCCTGGGCCTTACCACCGGCAGTGGGAGAACCATCCCTCCCCAGGACTCGCCAGGAGCTCCAGATTCCCTGAGAGGAAGGCGCACAAATCAGCTCATTTATCCAGCTCTCGTTCAATAATTTCCAAAGGTATTTAAAAAGGAAAACTTCTGTAAAAGAAGCAAAAGCCTGTTCACTTTCACGGCCACCACTTGGAGGAATGGTTCTTCTGGAGCCTGGGCAATCGCTTGTAAGAGTCTATTATAAAGGGAAGCCTAAATCACATTTATGGCTCATACTGTAAGGCAAATGTAGGTATTAAAATTGTTCCTTTTAAATGATAAATACCCGCTGAAATGGCGCAATAGAGCCGCATCAAAAACTATTTTCACCCAAAACTAACTGACTCAGGAAAGGCAGTAAATAGTGAATTTGACTACAGTCCCCATAACTGCTGTTGATATAAGGAGTGGGGGGATGGGGCGATGGAGAGAAATTAGCACAGGGAGACCATATTTGTTTTATATTTGTCCATCACCTTGCCTGCCCCAGCCTTATCCAAGGTGTGACCCCCAAAAGGGAGGCTGGCTACTTGTTTTCTCCCTGGTTTTAGATAGCAGGGCCTCCAGTTTACTGAGCATATCACAATCATTACCATTTTCATTTTGAGAGGGAAGTAATGGAAAAATAGTTAATCACCCATTCATAATCTCTTAAACATTATTTTTAAGCTGATAGTTGCAAAACAAAATGCAATCTTTCTAACATCTTCAAACAATTACTTGTCATTTTCCCAGTTTCCATAATAAAAGAAAATGGGAGGCGAGAGGCAAACTCTGACTCTGACTTTGGGAAAGATGAAGGACAAAGTAAATTCTGCCCAGAGTTTATTCCATCAAAAAGAAGGCAGTGCCAAGTGAGGACAAGTGGTGGGAGTTGGGGGCAGAGCCTCTCCTGGTCTACCCTACTCACCCTAAAGATAATGTAAAGTGGGTCTAATTACCTGAGCCTTGTTAAGCAAGCTTACTTCTGCCCATCCCCTGGAGGAAACGGAGGGACGTGCCCACCTTCCTCCTCTGCCCCAAGAGACTCAATAAATGAGGAGTCACAGCCAGGAGTCAGTTTAACTCCTTGGAGCATCACGTTGAGAGCCTAACTCATAATGGATGGATGGAAGGAAGGATGAAAATAGCCACTGTCTCTTGAGACTTCTGTGCCAAGACAAGGCTTCTCAAATTCTCAGTATGAAAGGACCACGTTTCATTTGCAATCAATTCATCCTCTAGTCTGTTAAAGACACTTCTGTGAAATAAGTTAAGATGTCACGGTAACACCAAGTTGCTGAACCAGTGTTTAATTCTTAGTCTTAATTTCTGTAATAAACTTAAATGTGCATTAACTTTTTAAACACCATCCTTGTAGAGACGGGGCAGGCCGGGGGAAAGAAGCAAATGTAGAAAAATACGGGAAACCTATTGAAAATGTCTTCATTTCTCATTTCCCCAGTACCCCTCGACTCCCCCATCCTGCAACAGAAATTAGTGCAGCTCATGTTTTCGTCAAAATCCCGCTGTAATAAACAGTGTAGAGATGGTGCTGGTCCTGGGGCCAGGCTTGGAGCAGAGCTACACTGGGGCTCAATACTGGGCAAGTCACACACATTAACTGCTCTGTCCTCCAGGCCAGAGATGCATGCTCTCATACCCATTTTTCAGATGGGAAACCTGAGGCCTGGGGATGGTTAGTGAGTTGGCAGTTTGCAAAAGCCAGTGGCTGGACAGTTAAGCTTTACACCCAGATCTCACGCTCTGGGGCTTTCCAGGTGGCTAAGTGGTAAAGAATCCACCTGCCAATGCAGGAGACATGAGTTCAATCCCTGGGTTGGAAAGATCTCCTGGAGGAGGAACTAGCAACCCACTCCAGTATTCTTGCTGGGATCATCCTGTGGCCAGAGAAATCTAGTGGGCTGTAGTCCACACAGTCACACAGAGTCAGACACAATTGAATGACTGAGGCCACAAACATACTCTCAGGCTCCAAATCTCTGTATTTCCTGACACCAGGTTCCAGAGGTGGCCTTAAAGGGTGGAGCAGAAGGATAATCTCCCTCCTGGTCCAGGGGGCGCTCCTCCAAGGACAGAGACTCAGAGGAGCTAGGAGAGGAGGGAGATGTTCAGCGGGAGGCAGGCCACCCCCCCATCCAGAGGCAGGAATGTGCTTGGTGTGAGGTGAGGAGGACCCCAAGGAGCCAGAGCTGGTGGGGATGGGGACAGGGAGCCTGGCCGGAGGTGGCCTGGTGGCTGCTCTTCCTGGGCAGCTGGGAAGGCACTGGCCCTGAGCCCAGAGCAGGGAGTGAGGAAGGAAGTCAGCCACTGGCTCTCTGCCTGTGCCTTGATCCTCACCGTGGAGCCCAGCGTTCCCATTTTGAAACCCGTGGAGCGGTAGTTGGCATTAAAAAAAAATGTAAATCTGACAGAAGACTCTCTCGTCAGGGTATTTCTCCTTTACAAGAGTTTAAGAGACTAGAGGGGTCAGAGCAACTCTCGCTTCCCGCTGAGCTGCGTCTGTGAAGCTTTGAGCGCAGAGGACCAAGGGCACAGGGCCGGATGTTCAGAGAGGCCCGAAATGAAAGGGAGGATCAGAGAGGACGTGCCAGCTGCCCCAGCATGGCCGGGCCGCGCTTCATGGGCCCCGAGGGACAGAGCAGGCTTCGTTCGGGAAACCAAGGGCTCTGGCAAGGCCCACGAACAAAGTCAGGCCTGGAAAAGCAAGTTAAAATCTCACTACCCTCAGAGGGGGAGGGTCTCACCTCTCTTCTCCTGGACACCTGCCCAGCTCTGTCTTTCAAAGATGCTTCAGGAGGGGCCTCACTCACAGGTCCTGAAAGCAGGACTTCCATGCCCTGTCCCTCCCCTTGCCCCCAGGAAACTGCCCTAATCAGAAAGTCCAGAAATCCACTCCCCTTGTCTCATGTTAGGGCGCTTCAACTAATACTGAGTGAGGCCCTCTCGGACCAGGCTCTCTATTAAGGATGGAAGTTCCAAGATGCAGGACACACCACACCTGCCCTCTGGATGCTCCAAAATGGTGTGAGGGGTGGGAGGGAGGGATGGGGGAGGCACAGAAACTGTTGTACCACAAAGAGATGGCACCTTGATAGAGGGATGTCTAACGTTTTGAGTGCCCAGAGGAGGGGCCCTAACCTATCCAGGGAGAGTAGTCAGGGAAGGCTTCCTGGAGGAAGAAGGCATACCTGATGTGAGCCCTTCCTGAGCAAAGGAGGGAGAGTGGCATTCCACACATACAATAACAGCAGCAACAACTCTGAATAAAAGACTTAGTTTTCTTTTCCTGGTTAAGAGAAAAAGAGTTTTCAGAGTTTCTTAGAGTGAGAGCCCAAACTCTTTATTCCCTAGGTAAGGAAATTGAAGCTCAGAGAGGTAGGGCATTGCACTCAAGGTCACACAGCAAGCTGGGGTGGGATGGAGGTTCAGAGGCTCCCCGGGGTCCCAGGCCAGGTCCTCTCTGCCATCTCTTGCCGTGACTTGAGATGTGCTTTCCCCAGACAGGGATACCACCTGGAAAGTAAAGAGAAAGCTTCTGGATGGAGCAGAAATGCCTTGAGCATAGGAACTCAAGGGAGTCAGGCAGCCCTGCTCGGCCCCAGGGGCCATATCTGACCAGCAAGATGCAGGGAGGCAGCACAGAAGCAAGTCCCAGCATCAACGGCCCTCACAGCAAATAGGAGACTGTCGTTTCAACATCACTAGGCACTCGCTGGCCCCGCCTTCAGAGCCACCCTCAGAGGAGAGAAGGGCATAGCCAACTCCCTGGAGAAACCCTAGCACACCTCCATTCTTAAAACCTGGCTGCTGAGCCAGCCTCCAAGGTGGGAGGGAGATTGGCGAGGGCAGACTGGCAGGACTTCAGCGCCAGGTGACCCGTCAACCAGGAAACCCCACTTCTGTACTTGCAGTGGGTCTTGGGAGAATTGATAACTGCAGCAACAACATAACAGCTCACACTCAGCCCCTAGGAGAAGCCGCCTTCAGACAGCTTCGACAGGTCAGCCCACATGACTGCCAAACAACCTGTCAGGTGGGTGTCGTTAGCATCCCCATTGCACAGATGAGGGCACTGAGGCTCAGAGACACAAGGTCACTCGCCCCAGGCCACAGAGGTCGGGAATGGCAGAGCTAGGAATTGAACCTTCTTTGAGGCTCAGTTCTCTTTTCCTGAAGAATGGGGCTGATCACCTCTTGGGGGAGCAAGGGGCATAGACCGCTGGTCTAAGGGGAATTGAAGTGGGAGAGAGACACGCAAGGGCCACAGAGAGCAAAGGCAAGTGTCCTGCAGTGGTGGGACATAGCAGATAGGAGCCAGCAGAAGGAAGGCCTGCACTTTAGGGCACGAGGGCCTCAGGGGGCACCCAGAGGAAAAAGCCTCCAGTCCAGAGAGATTCTGAGAAGCAAGGCAGGCCAGGAGAACTGAGCCGTGAAGTGTGAGCAGGTGGGACTCAATGCCCAGGGGCTGAAGGACATTCAGGCAAAAGGAACAGTGCATGCAAAGGCTGAGAGACAGAGTGTTCCAGCAGCACTAAATGCTATCATCTTTGGAGCACCTGCTGCCAGAATGGGAGCATTGATACTGTGAACAACCGAACAAACAGCAATGCTAAGTGAAGATCATGGCATCCAGTTCCATCGCTTCATAGCAAATAGAGGGGGGAAACAATGGAAACAGTGACAGATTTTATTTTCTTGGTCTCCAGAATCACTGCAGACAGTGACTGCAGTCATGAAATTAAAAGAGCCTAACTCTTTGGAAGAAAAACTATGACAAACCTCGACAGCATGTTAAAAAGCAGAGACATTACTTTGCCGACAAAGGTACATATAGTCCAAGCCATGTTTTTTCCAGTAGTAGTGTATGGATGTGAGCGTTGGACCATAAAGAAGAACTGATGCATTCAAACAGTGGTACCAGAGAAAATGCTTGAGAGTCCCTTGGACTGCAAGGAGATCAAACCAGTCCATCCCAAAAGAAAATCAGTCCTGAAAATTCATTGGAAGGACTAATGCTGAAGTTGAAGCTCAATACTTTGGCCACCTGATGCAAAGAACTGACTCATTGGAAAAGACCCTGATGCTGGGAAAGATTGAAGGCAGGAGGAGAAGGGGACAACAGAGGATGAGATGGTTGGATGGCATCACCGACTCAATGGACATGAGTCTGAACAAGTTCCGGGAGATGGTGAAGGGCAGGGGAGCCTGACATGCTTGCAGTCCATGGGGTCACAAAGAGCTGGACACGGCTGAGTGACTGAATGAACAACAGCAACAACAACAGCCTTGCTCTGGAATCTAGGTTTCCTTGTGCAGTGGACAGAGCCCAGCCTGGGGGTGCAGAGCCCTGGATTCCTGTTGTGGTTGTCCCTGACTTTCTAGGTGACCTTATTTATTCATGCATTCAACAAACATTTACTGTGTGCCTACCATGCACTTGACATTGTCTTGAGCCCTGGGGCATGCATTAGCCCACAAAACAGTCACACTTTCTGCCTTACTAGAGTTAATGGCTGAGTGAGGAGACAGACTACAAGAAATTAACAAGTAATCTGCCCTCCAAACCTTCGTGTCCCAAAGCTTACACCGAGATGCTATCTGGTGGGGCTGCTCAAGCATGTGCTACATAGTAGAACAAGATGACACCAGAAGTCAAGAAGAACTCTGTACCTCTGATTTGATGGGTGATCTTGGGAAAAATCACTTCACGCCTCTGTGCCTCAGTTTTTAGATCTGGGAAATGGGGATATTGTGTATTGATATCTACTCAAAACATATCATCTGTTCTCCCTCATCTGAGAACATGTGTGAATTTGAGGACATGAGGCCTGGGCCCTGTCCACAAGCACTTCTGAGAACCCTTACCCCTCCAACTCTTCTGTGACTGAACCCTGACCTTGCACTGCTCCCTATGATCTTTCAGGCCTCAGGACATTTGCACCTGCCAGTTTTTCCACCCAGTAAACCATCCCCTAGCCCATTTCTTTGCCTAGATGATCCTTTAAGGTCCAGCTTCACTATAACCCCTTCAATTAACCTTCCAGCTCCCACTTCGCTCCAGACAGAAAGAGCTTCCTCCTCTGGGATATGTGTGTGTGTGGATGTGTGTATTTAACTGATTTAGAAATAAAAGCATAAAATTCACCAGAATTGCGCAAGGATGTTAAGTGAGTTAATGTCCTCTACACCTTGAGAGACATTCATCCTGTCTCGCCTTTGATAAAAATGCTGAACTTTTTCCTAAAGATGTATAGAATAAAAAGGAAGTCTCACCTTCCACATGGACTCCCTGCCCTCAATACCCAAACTAGCCCCCTGCTAATATTTTGTGCTTCTTTAAGGGGGAAATAAATTATCTAAGTATATTTAGTGGCTTCCCAGGTGACACTAGTGGTAAAGAACCTGCCTGCCAATGTAGGAGACCTAAGAGATGCAGGTTCGATCCCTGGGTCAGGAAGATCCCCTAGAGAAAGAAACGGCAACCCACTCCAGTATTCTTGCCTAGAAAATCCAGTGGACAGAGGAGCCTGGCGGGCTGTAGCGCATGGGGTCGCAAAGAGTTGGACACGACTGAAGCGACTTTGCACATACACACAGCACATACTCAATAAGCCCTTCCGACGTGCCCCACGCTGCTCTAAGCAACCTGCATTGTTAGCCCTCACTAACATTTTGTGTTTCTTTCAGGAAAAAAAAATTATAGAAGTATATATAGTAACAAGACTAGCTAACGAGGACTTACTCTAGGCCTGGCAAGGTCTAGACAGGTCAACTGACTTTCCCAAGTCACACAGCTAGCAAGTGGGAAAGCAGAAACTTACACCCCAGTAGGCTGTGCCAAAGGCCACACTTTCAACAGTCCTTTTTGATAATACAAATGTGTTCCTATATACTCGCTTCCGCTCCTGGCTTTATTTTGCTGAAAATGCAACTCTGAATCTCTCTATATAAGCACAAAAACAGCTATATTCTCTCCTGCAGCCACTTGGCATGGAAGCATCATATCTTATATACTCAGCCCCCGGATGGACATTTTGGTGGCTTCTAGTTGCTGTTACTAACATTCGTTAATACTCAGGCTTGCGTCTATATTTTGATGCACTTTTGAAAACACAGCTGTGGTCTGTGGCCCTGGAACAACTGTGCCAAAGGGCATGGGCTTCTCAAACTTTGAGCGATGTGGCCAAATTGTCCTCCAAGTGTTTGGGTGACTATGGGTTCTCACCAAGGCTGTTGTACCCATCGTACTGTGAACCGACTTCTCCTAGAATACTGAGCAGGGTGCTGGTCCATCAGGGTCCCTTCCAGATCTGAGCTTCCTGGGGGCTGGGGCCGGGGTCGGGGGTGGGGCTTGCTGTCCTCCAGAATCCCAGGGCACTTAGACTAAGCTGTGAAAAGCCTTGAAAGAAGTCCAGGACCTCTTTGGAGAACCATCTTGAGTCAGTTTCATGTAACAAACAGCAAGAATTTCTTGGGCACCTTCCTTTGGTATAGGAAGCATAGACTAAACCAGGGGCCAAAATCAAACACTTGCAGGGGCCAGGCAGGCTGCCTAGAAGGGGTGACGTGGGCTAGTCGAAGGTGATGCTAAGGAGAACAGCTGCAGCTCAGCTCCAGCGATCCCAGGCAGGAATGCCCGCCAGGTCATGAGCCAGATCTTACAATTTTTACAGAAAGACAGAAACCTGGATTTTTAGGAGAATTTATCCTGATACTTAGCAGAACAGCTGGCACTTGAGGACTCCTTATGTACTGAATGAATAAAGAAAAAATGAACAACTCTGAAGCGCATGTTCTTCCCTCTGCAACTCAGTTTGGCAGAGAGATCCACCTCTGCAGTAAGAGATACAAAGCCTTGTACTCACCTGGACTGGTGGGCAGGGCAAGGCCTACTATGCTTCATGCTCTCTCGGCATCCGCAGCAGTGGTCTCCCAGAACGGGGGTCTCCAGAAACCACCCACCCCAACACACACAGACCCACCATCAAGTAGATATATGAGTTTTCCGGGGGGCTGCAGGGGGAGAAGACACTCCCCTTTCTGCAAGGTCACTGTGGGTTTAAAATCAGCCTTGTTCAGCAAATCCCACACCTTGGTCTCCTCCCCTTCTGAATTCCTCCCGCACTCACCAGAATTGCGCAAGGATGTTAAGTGAGTTAATGTCCTCTACACCTTGAGAGACATTCATCCTGTCTCTCCTGTCAAGAAGGAGGGATCCTATCTTACTGCAGTTATGTATCAGTTTTCAAAACTAATGAAAGCTCAGTATGTGGTCCTCATTCCCATGGTTATGTGTTTTGGGTTTTTAGGACTCATGGGGAGTAGGTGGCCGTGCCACAGCCAGGGTATCCCCTAGAAACCATCACCCCAGGAAGCCGGGCTATGAAACGGGTGTGTGACTCCAAAGTTTACCTGAAGGACAGAAAGCAGCCCTCAGGGCGGAAGACTCAAGAGGAGGCAGGTACAGATGGGCTTTCCTGGTGGCTCAGCAGTCAAGAATGGGCCTGCCAATGCAGGAGATGTGGGTTCAGTCCCCGGGTTGGGAAGATCCCCTGGAGAAGGAACTGGCTACCCACTCCAATACACTTGCCTGGGAAATCCCATGGACAGAGGAGCCACGCGGGCTATAGTCCATGGGGTCACAAAGAGTCGGACATGACTTAGCGACTAAATTTGACTTGGGAACCGGAGCATGGGGCACCCAGAGAGCCTACAACTCAGCCTTGTGAAGCTCAGCAGCCCCAGGGAACATTTCTCAGCTCTCTGGGCCCCATTTTTCCCATCAATAGACTAAAGGGCATCTGTAGTGCCAGATATCATTTATCATACAAATCAGGGAACTTCTATGTTTTTTTTATTCAAGGTTCAAAACAGTACTTTATGTTTTTTTTATTTTGTTTCCTTTTTTAATTTAATTGTCTTATACTGGCGTATCATTGATATGGAATGTTCTATTAGTTTCAGGTGTACAGCAGAGTGGCTCATTCATGCACATACATATATCCATTCATTTTCAAATTCTTTTCTCATATAGGCTACTAAAGATTATTGAGTAGAGTTCCTTGTGCTATCCAGTAGGTCCCTGTTGATGATCTATTATATATTAGGGTATGTATGTTAATCCCAAACTAATGCATAACTTTTCTATGTTTTGAGTGAACCATGTGGAATTGCTATCTTGTAGGTCAAAAATAGTTGGACATCAGCAATCCCACTTGATCCAATCTCAGAATAATTACTCCAGGACACTGAGCATAAAGCAGGGCTGTCCTGAGCAAACTGGGATGAGCTGTCACCCATGGCTCATGCCTGTACTGACTGCGTCTCTCTATTACTTGAAATACAAAGCGCCACCCCCAGCCCCTCTGTCATTAGGCTGAGGTATAAAGATAAGTTAATGGCGGGCGGAGAAAATCAGCTTTGTTGGCAAATTGTCTCTGATATTTATTTTGAACATTAAAACGAATCATTCCAACTAAAGAGGGCTGTAGTGCGCGGCCCATTAAAATGCATGCATTATGTATAACTCTCTGGCTTCACCTCCAAGTATTATCAGCCTAAAAGCAAACATGGTTTTTAAAGCCCCTTGTTTACGACATCCCGTGACAGCTGATTAATGGCCCCAGTTTCCAGATCTGAAAGCTTAGTAACCCAAGCTAGAAAATTCAATCTTATTTTAATATAGGCGAGGGGGTGAGCAATGGGGAGGGCAGCAAGCAGGAACAGAGCAGAGCTCTTCAAAGGAACCCAAGCTGGGAGCTGTGACCATCGGACTAGCATCAGTCAGGCCTCTCCTTGGGCACCGTGATGCTCCCTAGGGCTGCATAGCAAACGGCCACAGACTTGATGGCTTAAAACAACAGAAAGGCATCATCCCATAGTTCTGGAGCCAGAGTGCCAGGAGGCCACACCTGCTCTGACTGCTCCCTTGCCTCTTCCAGCCATTGATGGCTTCTGATGTTCCTTGACTTGCGGCCACATCGCTCCCATCTCTGCCTCTGCCTTCACATCCCCTTCCTCCTTGGTTTCTAGATCTTCTCACTCTCTTATGAGGACACCTGTCATTGGATTTAAGGCCCAGTCCAATTCAGAACGGAGAAGGAAATGGCAACCCATTTCAGCGTTCTTGCTTGGGAGATCCCATGGACAGAGGAGCCTGGCGGGCTATAGTCCCTGGGGACACAAAAGAGCTGGACACAACATCGGGACTAAACGATAAGAGCCACCAGTTCCGAATGACCTCACTTTGAGAGTCTGACCTTAACCACATCTGCAAAGACCCTTATTTCAAATAGGATCACACCCTGTGGTTCTAGGTAGACTCATCTCTTATGGTGGGGACACCATTCAACCCGCTGCACTTCTCCTTCCGTCTCCCAGGGAGCCTCCTCTGCTCTTAGGAAGGTCATGGGCCCCAGCCAGACCTGGGCATCCTGCCGGATCCCAGGAAGCTCTCTAGTCTGTCCACATCTGTGCCCTCTCGCTGCCACCTCCTGGCTCGGGACCCCAGCCAGCCTCGTCCCTGGTTCCCTGCTGCCATGCCTACCCCTCCAGTGGATCCCCTACCAGCAGCTGAGCGGTCCCTCCAAGGAGTCCACCTGACCCTGTCACTCCTCCTCCAGGCCCTCAATGGCTCCCGAGGGCCAGTAACTCTCCTCATCATGGCCAAGAGGCCTCCTGCGTCTGCCCTCTGACCATCCTGCCACCCTTACTCACAAGGCACATCCCCTACGGGGTCAGTTTGGGCCACATCCTCCCACCACCCAGCAGGAGCCCTGTACACCAGTGTCCCTGCCTGGATGCCTCAAGATCTCACTTCAGTGCCACCTCCTCTGACACAGCCAAGTCCCCCACCATCGCCACCAGACATCCTTTATTTCTTCTTCATTAGAGTCATCACACTTACATCATTCATGAATGGATTTGCTTATCTTTTCAACACCCGAATATGAGAATGTTAACTGGCCTGCCCCAAAATCCTCCTCTAGCATTTACAAGAACTCACACCGCCTTGCTCTCACACAGCCCCGCACGGTGGGCCCCCACCCTCCTGCCTGCATCCTCTCCTCCCGCTGCCTCCCTGTCCACTCACTGTCCAGCCATAGCAGCCTCCTCCTGTTCCTCCAGAAAGCAAGCCCTGCCTGCCTCAGGGCTCTGCACATGCAGCTTGCTCTGCCCATGCAGCTTGCTCTGCCCGAAATGCTCTTCCTCTAGATTTAGCCTATTTGCACCAAGCAGGAGAGACCGTCCCTTAATCCTCCCCTTTCCAGTACATCCTCCAGATCCATTATTCTTACCCTCTTTTATCATCTGCATAGCAATTATCACTAAAAATCACCTGGCAGTAATGGTTTCAGGGAACCGTTTTTGCTTTCTGATTTATTCTCTGTGCCACTCCACTAGGAAGTGAGCTGCTGAACACAGGGACCCGGACTATTTCATTCACTGCTCTCTCCCCCAAAGACTCAGGATGCTGCTGCTCCCATTCCCACCAACATGTTGTTAGATAAGTGAATGTTTGCTCCAGAGTCTATGCAGCACGGGTCCAAAGACAGAGCAAGGACTTACAAATTTCCTCTGTGTAGCTCTCTTTGTTGTGGGTGAAGGAATACCCTTCCTAGAATTCCTAAGACCATCTAGATCTTATTCGACAGGCAACACCACCAACCACACACACACACACACACACACACACACACACACACACACACACATGCTTGGACAGCTCCCACATTCATTCATTTGTTCAGTCGTTCATTCTCTAAAAGTTTACTTAGCATTTGCCGTGAGCCAGGCACTGTTCTGGCCCCAGCAGTAAAGTGGAGAGCAAGCTGACCCATCTCTGCCCTCTCTGAGCTGATACCCCTATTCTATCAGTGCCTATCCTAAGAGATTTCTAGCAGAGCAGCAAAGCACTCTCTTTTTCTGAGTCTCAATTTTCTCATCCACCCAAGGGGAAACAAAATCTGGTCCATTAGCCAGGAAGTTCCAGGACTGATGGGGACTGGAGACCTATCTCTGAAAGTGCAAGGCCCCAGAATGTTCCTGGCCTATCCCCTCCCTACTGCTTGCCAACCATGCCCACTCCCTACTCCACCCAGGCCCTGGGGTCCTTCTCACCTGCACAGGAGCACAACCTTAGGCATTAGACACACCTGAGCTCAAATGCAGCTCTGTGAATGAGCTTGGAAAACCACCTAACCTGGTATATCCCTCGTCTGTAAAATGGAGATCATAACATCCGTAAACTCTGTTGGGAGGATCGAATGGGACATACTTCCTAGAGATCTTGCACTCCCAGGGGTGGGGAACATTTGTCTCTCCCCTGAATGTCCTCACTCTTCCCTGATGCCTGCCTAACTCCTGTCCATCCCCAAGACACAGGCAGGTGACCCTCCCCCAAGAACCCTCTCCTCCCTTTCACCCTCTGTCTCCACTGTTCAACCCTATCAGCCAATCGGCTTTCCTCCTGGGCACAGGTTTGGGGCGGTGATCACACCAGTCCTCTGCTTGCCACACAGTGCCTGACATGGCTGGGCACACAGTAGGTGCTCAGCAAGGATTCCACTAACTGCTTGTTCACTGAGCATCTGCTCCTGCCAGGCCCTGTGCCAAGCTCTGCAGACAGCAACAACGTGGTCCCCTTGTCAGGGGCATTCGCAGCCTGGGAAAGACACAAACACATCACAAATAACCCCCCTGTGCAGAGGTGCAGACAGAGGCATGGCGTATGGAGAAATCAGGGGCCTTCCTAGAGAAGTTGGACCTTACATCAGCCACCCTCTTGGCCGAGTGAAAACCTTCACTTGGTAAGTTTATTCCTAGAAAGAGGCATGGGATTAGCATTCCCGCTGGCATCTACGTCAGTCTATGGATCCTAAATCCTGATTTATGACGACTTCTTTCATTAGCAAAGGCTGACTTTTGATCAGTCTGTTCCCAGTTCTTCACCATGTGATTAAAGACCTTAGAACCAGTATACAAAATGGGGCGGGGTCAGAGGTCCATTCCAGGAACACCAGGATGTCGGAAGGAGAGCTGCTGGCCTCAATCACTCCCTCCTGACTAAGATTATTATGACAGACTAGAATTGTATTGCTTCTAAATTTTCCAAAATATTCAGGCAGAACATATGTCTTAAAAAGCTCTTTCTTTTTCAATATCAAAATTAAACCATTCGGCCTCCCCAATAAACTCTATTTCTTGTTTGTTACAGAGGAAACTGAGGCCCAGAGAGATCTTTAGGGCCCAAGGTCCCTCTGTGGTTTGGGGTTGAGGCTGGACCAGAACTGGGGCTCCCACAGCCCAGGCCAGAACTCCACCCACAACCTCTGGGTCTCACTCCTAGGCCCCAGGAAGGGTTACTCTTGCTGAGCATGCACCTTAAACAACCTCTCTCCTCTCTCCCTGACAGGTGTGTTTTCTCCAGCCCCAGCAGATGGGGGAGGATGTCCCTTCCGCCTTCCCACCTTCCGAAGGCCAGGGAGGGGGCGAGATGGCGCCAAGAGACAAAAGCCGCCCGGCGCGGTCTGGGGGTTGACGGAGGGTCGGTGCCACGCTGTGCTCTGTGAAGGCAGTCATTTACGCTAATAACTGTGAGTTTGGGGCTGCAGTGGCGCTGCCCTGTGCCTGGGCCCCCGCAGGGAGACCGCTGGGCTGAGATCTTAGCAGGGCCACCCCCCCAGAATGCCCTTTGCGGCAGGAACAACAGTCGCCTGCTGGTGCTGTCTGCTCTTCTCGAGTCATCAAGCCGAGGTCCTAACAGTCCTCTCGCCGCATCTGTCTCAGCGTTCAGAGGGTGGGGGGCGTTTGCACCCCCCTGCTGGTCCCCCGCAGGCCCCGGGGACCATTAGCACATGTCGCTGTAGCGGTCAGACACCGTGCACCTCCAGCCGCTGGGCCTCACACGCAATCTGCCCACTGGCAGGAGGACGCCAGCAGCCAGGCTCTAAGACAGCGCAAACGCCACCCTGCAGGCTGGCACTCAAGGCTCTATTATTCTCCAATCCCAGGTTGGCTTCCACCAATCCTGGCTACTCTGTTCCCATTATATAAAATCCCATTTCCTTCCCTTCTCTCAATATATATCCAAGCCCTCTGTCAAGTCCCAACCCATAGTCTTCCTCCACCAGGAAGCTTTCCATGATTGCTACAACCCTTCCCTCCACAACCCAAACCATCTCGGGTTCCTATCTGTCCCACTCACTTCACATTTCTAAGTTTCTTATTCTATTTTCATTAGTTACTTTTCCATGAGGGCTTATTGTGTGCTTACCTGAGGTATAAGCTTCTGGGGAGCTGGGGTTCTATTTTACTTGTTGCTGAGTCCCCAGGGGATAGCAGATTGCTTATCACAAAGCAGTTCTCAATACATATTTGTTATTTCCCTCTAACTGGGCCTTGGTAATTTAGATTCAAGGGAGGAAGGCCGTCTGAATGCCACAGCTGAGTTCTAGGATGTCTAAAAAGAAATGTAGGCTATTCCTTCAGTTCAGGACGTGTTGTAGCTCATGAATGCGGCTGTACATCAGGACTCTGTCTAGAATTCCCTTCTCCCTCATCCACCTGGAGAAGCCTGATCTGTCCTTAATGCCTGGTGTGAACACTGCTGTCTCCGGAAGCCCTCCCTCAGTCCTCTGGGCAGACTCAACATGCCCTTCTCATGGCTTCCAGACACATCTGGGTTTGAATTCTGTTAGGGGTTGAAGCAAGGAGATCAAACCAGTCAATCCTAAAGGAAATCAACCCTGAATACTCATTGCAAGGACTGATGCTGAAGCTGAGACTCCAATACTTTGGCCACCTGATGTGAAGAGTCAATTCATTTGCAAAGACCCTGATGCTGGGAAAGTCTGAGGGCAAGAGGAGAAGGGGACGACAGGATGAGATGACTGGATGGCATCACCGACTCAAAGGACATGAATTTGGACAATCTCTGGGACATGGTGAGGAACAGCGAGCCCTGGCGTGCTGCAGTCCACGGGGTTGCAAAGAGTCGGACATGACTTAGCGATTGAACAACAACATGGGTTGAATTGCATTCCCTCAAAACATGCTAGAGTCTGAGCCCCCGTACCTGTGAATGTGACCTTATTTAGAAGCAGGGTCTTTGCAGGTGATCAAGAGAAGATGAGGTCATGGTAAAATACACACACTACTATATACAAAATAAAAAAGCAACAAGGGCCTACTGTACAGCAGAGAAATCTACTTAAAATTGTGTAATAACCTACAATGGAAAAGAATCTATAAAAGAATATATACTTATACAGTCATGTAACTGAATCACTGTGCCATACATCTGAAAGTACCACAACATTGCAAGTCAACTATACTTCAATAAAAATTTAATATATATATACATATATATATATATATATATATCATGCCAAAAACTATACATAATTAAAGATGAGGTCATTGGGGCAGGTCCTAGTCCTGTAGGACTGGTGTTCTCATAAAAGAGGAAATGTGGATAAGAGAAAGACCTGCACAGCGGGAAGACAATGTGAAGACCCAAGGAGAACTTTATCCACCAGCCAAGGAGCACGCAAGGCTACCAGGAGCCACGGGAGAGGCATGGATCAGATTCCCTCTCACGGCCCTCAGGAATAGCCAGTCCTGCTGACAGTAAAAATGTATGTCCCAGCATTCAGAGTCTGGCCTTGATTTCGGACATCCAGCCTCCATACAGTGAGACAATAAATTTCTGTGGTTTAAGGCACCAGTTTGTGGTACTTGGCCTCAGCAAGCCCTAGCAAACCAATACAAATTTCTGCCTCTTACTGGCTGGTTGACCTTAAGGTGATCTATGTAGGTCTCTAAGTGTCAGTCTCTTTCTCTTTAAAATGGAAACAGCAAATTTAACGCAAACCCCTTTCTCTTTTCCCATCTTCATATATCCAACCTGCATTCCCAGCATCTTTTGCAGGTAGCTGTGGCCAGGTGTCCTGGCCAGTGGATGGTGGGTGGGAGTGATAATGCCCCAGCTGACCTGCTTCACAGAGTCCTCCGCACTTGCTCTCGTGTCCCCATCTGCCAGCAGAGAACGGTGAGACCCTGGGAGGTGGCAGAGCTATGAGAACCCCTGAGTGACTGCCAAGTGGCACCGCCTGTGGAACACTACATTATCTTCACTATTACAGGAAAGGCTGAGGTGGCTCACAAATGCAGTCCCCACATCCTCACGATGAGAAATACCAGCCACATAGCACACTCATGAGGATTAGAACTACTACAGCAGGCAATCTATTCCAGTGCTATTGCCTGGAAAATCCCATGAACAGAAGAGCCTGGTAGGCTACAGTCCACGGGGTGGCAAAGAGTCGGACACGACTCAGCGACTTCACTCACTTACTACTCTTTCTACCTGCTCTACCACAGAGCCTGGAATTAGTAAGGGAACTACTGTCAGTTAAAGAGCACTGACATCACAAATTGATGTTATTTGGATTTCGTTGTTTTTCTAAGCTTGTACATGCATGCTAAGGAACTTCAGTTATGTCTGACTCTCTGCGACCCTCTGGACTGTAGCCCACCAGGCTCCTCTGTCCATGGGGATTCTCCAGACACCAATACTAGAGTGGGTTGCCATGCCCTCCTCCAGGGGGCATGTGGATTGCCCACACAGGGATGGAACCCATGTCTCCTGTGGCTCATGAACTGCAGGCAGATTCTTTACCACTGAGCCACCAAGGCTCAGTTCAGTTCAGTTCAGTTCAGTCGCTCAGTCGTGTCCGACTCTTTGTGACCCCATGAATCGCAGCACACCAGGCCTTCCTGTCCATCACCAACTCCCGGAGTTCACTCAGACTCACTTCCATCGAGTCCGTGATGCCATCCAGCCATCTCATCCTCTGTCATCCCCTTCTCCTGCCCCAATCCCTCCTAACATCAGAGTCTTTTCCAATGAGTCAACTCTTTGCATGAGGTGGCCAAAGTACTGGAGTTTCAGCCTCAGCATCATTCCCTCCAAAGAAATCCCAGGGCTGATCTCCTTCAGAATGGACTGGTTGGATCTCCTTGCAGTCCATTTTTGTAAGCTTACTTGTATTTAGTTCATAAATAATTTTTGATCTATGGTTAAGGGGGAAAAGCGCTAGCATCACAAGTGCTCATCTCTAGCTTTGTCCCAAACTTTGGCAAAGGCTTAACCCTCTGGGCCTCAGTGTCCTTGCTTATAAAATGAAAGAGTCAAGTAATAGTCAAAACTGCCTATATACAAGAATTCCCTGATGGTGCAGTGGTTAGGACTCTGAGTTTTCACTGCCAGGAGCTCAGGTTCAATTCCTCTCTGGGGAACTGAGATCCCACAAGTAATACAACCAAAAAAATTAAAATGTTAAATAAATAAATAATAAAATGAAATTGCCTGTATGCTATAGCTCGCTAGTCAATGAACACCTGTGCTGTGCTCAGTACGTGCTAAGTCATGTCCAACTCCGCGAATCCCCTGGACTGTAGCCCACCAGGCTCCTCTGTCCATGCAGTTCTCCAGGCAAGAACACTGGAGTAGGTTGCCATTTCCTCCTCCAGTGGATCGTCCTGATCCAGGGATCAAAACCACATCTCTTGCATCTCCTGCGTTAGCAGGCGGATTCTTACCACTGAGCCACCTACTAACTGTCAGTCGCTCAGTCATCGTTGTGATCCCATGGACTGTAGCCTACCAGGCTCCTCTGTCCATGAGATTCTCTGAGCAGGAATACTGGAGTAGGCTGCCATTTCCTAACCCAGGGAAGTGCACCTGGTAAGCCCAAAATGAAAGCTTAATTTCTCCTTAATCGAAGACTCCTCATGACAAAGAGAAGGGGAGAAAGTGGAAACAGGGACAGATTTTATTTTCTTGGGCTCCAAAATCACTGTGGATGGTGACTGCAGCATGAAATTAAAAGATGCTTGCTCCTTGGAAGGAAAGCTATGACAAACCTAGACAGCGTCTTAAAAAGCAGAGACATACATCACTTTGCGGACAAGGGTCTGTATCATCAAAACTATGGTTTTTCCAATAGTCATGTATGGATATGAGAGTTGGACCACAAAGAAGGCTGACAACTGAAGAATTGTTGCTTTCGAATTGTGGTGCTGGAGAAGACTCTTGAGAGTCCTTTGGACTGCAAGGAGATCAAATCAATCAATCCTAAGGGAAAACAACCCTGAATATTCATTGGAAGGATTGATGCTGTAACAAGCTCCACTACTTTGGCCACCTGATGCAAAGAACCAACTCATTAGAAAAGACCCTAATGCTGGGAAAGATTGAAGGCAAAAAGAGAAGAGGGCAGCAGAGGATGAGATGGTTAGATAGCATCACTGACACAAGGGACATAAATCTGAGCAAACTCTGGGAGCTAGTGAAGGACAGGGAAGCCTGGCGTGCTGCAGTCCATGGAGTCGCAAAGAGTCAGATGTGACTTAGCAAGTAAACAACAGCAAAATCAAAGACTCCTCTTCGGAATCCTCTCAACACAGAGCCCTGGATAGCTTCTCCCAGTTAATCTTCGTTGTTCTCTAGGTGATACACATTAGCCATCTCTTGACCACCTGTGATGTGATTCTGGCATTGACATGCTTTACTATCTATTCTGAGAACCAGAATCTCAGTTCCCGAACTCAAGCTTGCAGGAAGAATCACATTTAGCCTTTCCTACGCATCATTTTTATTTTGAATTCTGGATCCTGTTGGCTCCTACTGTAACCCCAGTCACTCGTGACCAGGAGCCCTTCCTTCTAGGCAAAAATGATGCAAAGGTCCCGGGGTCTTATACCAGGTGTAGGCTTGGGGACACCTCCAGGCTTGAGCAGTTCTGCATACACATCACTGTCCCCAGGCTCAGTCCCTTGGGGGAGTCCTACACTCTGCCTCTGTCCCATACTGGAGTTGGAACTCTTCAGGGAGGCTAAAAACCACACAGCCAGCCATTCCTCCGGGGGAGGAATGCAGAGAGATGCAGGGCCCTACTGCTTGCACAACTGGAAGCCACTCTTGGCTCTGGTCCGGAGACGCTGGGGTTAAAGGGGTGGTTGAGGGACAGCTTCTTTTCCCTTTTCCTGTCTCCCTCAGGGCTCTCCCATCCTCCACCTCTCAGTATCACTGCCTCTGTTAGTTGCTCAGGCAAGTCTGACTTTTGCGCCCACGTGGACTGTAGCCCGCCAGGCTCCTCTGTCCATGGAATTCTCCAGGCAAGAATTCTGGAGTGGGTAGCCGTGCTCTTCTCTAGGGAATCTTCCCGACCCAAGGATCTAATCCAGGTCTCCCACGTTGCAGGCAGATTCTTTACTGTCTGAACCACCAGGGAAGCCCATCACTGCCTCAGGGTAGCTTTAGAAAGAAAAGCCAGGGAGGGAATTATCTTTCAGACAACTCTTTCCTCCTGGCCACTGCTACACCTGAGGGCAGAAAGCCCAACACTACTGCCTAATTTGGAGAGAGTAAAAAAATATATATCTGGGGCTAAAAACATACACAGCCTCAACCTGAGAAATCTCCTTCCAGTAAAGGCATCAAGTGTTTTCAGGGCATGAAGGTGCTGCGAAAGCAAAGGCAGTGAAGCCTCGTTAAGTGGAAGCTTCGCCTCGCAGGCTGGGTCTGCCTTCCCTTAGATGGTTGGACTGGAGTCCACACTGAGCTTCATTCAGCTTCCCCCAAAATGCCAGTGAGAGGCTGACCCAGACATGATGCGCGGCAGCGTCTAGTGCCACCAGCCCTGATGACGCGTGGGAGGTGTGTCTCGAGTCATAAGAAATGCAACATCTGTAATGACTCACCTCTTTTACAAACGGTACCCTCGCCCCCATTCCGCTATGTTCTCTCGAGAGGAAGTAGAGAGGCTCATGGCATTTTGCAGCCACTCCCAGGAAATTCCAGAGGACCCACCGACAAGGACCCAGGTGGTCTCCAAGTCAAGTGTCTCCACAACGGGCTGCTCAAATGTACCCCCTTAGAGCCAGGACAGGCACAGGCTCTAAAACGCCCCCAGGATGTCAGCCTACATCAGAACACTGAACGTTCTCAGGCTGTGGACAGCCACGGGGCTCCCTCTGCCTTCTCTCACTTAAACCTGGTCCTAGATGAACCAGACCTAATAGATCAGGGTTCCTAGTTAAAGTAACTGGCTTGGGCTGCTGAGTCCACGTCTTTACCTTTGAAACAGGGACTAGATTTAGGTGACATCTCAGCCCTCTCTGGGCCTGACCCTCTGAGGTTTTCTGTAAGTGACTAGTAATGGCAACCCACTCCAGTACTCTTGCCTGGCAAATCCCATGGACGGAGAAGCCTCGTAGGTTGCAGTCTATGGGGTCGCTAAGAGTCGGACACGACTGAGCAACTTCACTTTCACCTTTCACTTTCATGCACTGGAGAAGGAAATGGAAACCCACTCCAGTATTCTTGCCTAGAGAATCCCAGGGACGGGGGAGCCGGGTGGGCTGCCATCTCTGAGGTCGCACAGACTCGGACACGACTGAAGCAACTTAGCAGCAGCAGCAGCAGACACTAAAAATGAGTCCATTCTTTTCAGTTGCCGGAAGTCCTCCCCATTTGGTCTCTCCACAGCTTGTCAGCACATAACAACCTCAGTGAGACAGTATGGAAGGCAATATCCCTAGCCAGGAGCCAGCATTAGGCCACCATCCATCCAGTTCTTGGGACCCACAGGCTCCTGGAGGGCTAAGTGTGGGCTAGAGGCCAACAGAGAAAAGGATGGATTCACTGGGTCATGCCGTGCCACTGTTCTCAGGGAATCACAGCATCCCAGAGCCCAACCACTGACCCAGTCTGAGGGTTTGCAGGAGTATGGAGCACAGAATGTTGGGTCAGGCTTCTTGTATTCACACCACTTGGGAGCTCACATAGAGATTCTGATTCTGTGGGCCTGGAGTGGTTCCTGGGAACCTGATTTTTCAAACCCTTAGGTGGCTCTGGTGCAAGATCCTAATGTATTCTTCCCAGAGAGGAAATTTTCTGTCTTCCACACATGAGGATGTTGGCAGCCTGTGCTTGGACACCTCTCAGCCTGCCCACACCTCTGTACTTACAGCATCTTATTTTCCCTGTACGTAAAAGCCCTCTCCCTTAGTAAGAATTCTATATACTGTCATTATTTGGCTCAGAGAGGGTAAGCAACTGACCCTGGGTGGCCCAGCAAAGTGGATGAACAATCAGGACCTGAAGCAGGTCCTCCTGCCTCCCAGGTAAGTGCCATCAGAATTCAACCAGCCGGGCTGGCGCGCCTGCCCTGTGCCTGGGCCCCAGCCGCCTGGCCAGCTCTGCAGCACAGGAGGCTGTTGATGCAAACTGACAGCTCCAAGCCGCCAAAGGCGCCTGCTTCCAGCTCAGCCTCTAATAATAGCTCTTCCTCGGAATTCCTCCCGTCTTGGTGGGAACGGAATATTTAGACATATCAAAGATTCTTTCCCCTTCTTTCATCGAGCCAACAGTGATATGAAAGGAGTACAATGAAAAGACAGGTCTCTGTGACAAGCTTCAGACAGCAGCCAGTTCCCTGAAAGCCCTCAAGACTCGCATTGACTCTGTGCTCCTCTGATGGGAGTCAGCGTGGGTACATAATAATAACACCTTCCATGTCTGTGGTGCTATTGTGGGGTTTTCGCCAGAGTGCTTTCACAGGCATTACCTTATTGAGCCTGCAAAGCAGGCGGGAGGCAGGCAGGGCAGGGATCCTTCTCCCCGGTTTACAGATGAGAAAATTGCTGTGCAGAGAGGTTAAGTGACTTGCCTAAGGTCACACAGCAAGTGAGATGCCAATCCTTGTAGTCAGGGACTCTGGAAGGCACAGGGACATGGCCGTCCCTGGAAGATGCAAGAGGGCCTTCGCTGGTTGGTGGTCCCTGCCTGTCCCCCCACCTCCTCTCTCCCTCATATTCCTTCCCCACCCTGCACTCAAGTTACATAGAATTCCTCTCAGTGCTTCCAAACCTGCCATCCTTTCAACACTTCTGGGTCTTTGCACATTTTGTTCTCTCCACTGGACACAGCCTCCCTGCTTCCCCCTTCCCTATGACCAGCTTCTCCTTTTCTTTCTGCACTTAGCTCCAGCACTACTGCCTCCTCCAGGGAGCCTGCCCTGATGTCCATCTGGTTGAGCCAGGTGCCACCCTCCCTGGGCATATCTGTATCATGCTGTGTCATCACCAGCAACCTCAGAATCTCTCTCACCAAACCATGAGCCCCCTTCATCTGTTTACTCAGGCTGGCATTACACAGACTGGGTGGCTTAAACAACAGAAATTTATCTTCTCATCATTCTGGAGGCTGGAAGTCCAAGGTGCCGCTGGAGTTGGTTTCTGATGAGAGCTCTCTCATAGCTTATGGCCAACATCTCCTCCCTTCTCATAGGGCCTCTTCTCTATGTGCTCCTGGGAAGAGAGATCTTGGGTTTGTCCTCCTTTTCTTATAAGGACATCAGACCTATCTGATTAGGACCCCACCCTTATAACCTCATTTAACTTTAATTACCATATTAAAGGTCCCATCTCCAGATATAGTCACATGGCTGGGGGTGGGCAGGGATGGGGGTGGGACACTTAATTCCATCTGTAACAATCAGGTCAGCCTCTTCTTTCAAGGAGATAGCGTCTAGCCAGGGCCTGGCCAACACGTGTATGTGCACGTGTGTGTGTTCAGTTGTGTCCAACTCTTTGCGATCCCATGGACTATAGCCAGGCTTCTCCGTCCATGGAATTTCCCAGGCAAGAATACTGGAATGGGTTGCCATTTCCTACTCCAGGGGATCTTCCTGACCCAGGGATTGAACCCACATCTCCTGTGTCTCCTGCACTGGCATCTGGGTTTTTTACCACTAGCGCCACCCGGGAAGCCCCATGTGGGGAAGGCCAACATGAGGGCTAGACATACGTCCCCTGCAGGAGTCCCTGTTTACAAGCGCCTGAACCATCACCCATCTGCTGGACCCTCCCTGCAAGATGGGAAACTCACCATCTCATCGTTGTCAACTCTAAAGCAAGAATAGATAAGGAGATAAGAAGTTAAAAATGATAACATGTACCTACAAAGCCCACTTATTCCTCTTGAAGTCATCAAAAAGTCCATCCCTCATTCCCATTATTTGAAAATAACATAATTCTACCCCTGAGTCTTTGTTGCTCTGGGCTTATCACCTCTAAGCCACCCAACTGCTCAGCAAGTGTCTACCCCAAGCATCCTCTGACCCCCTTCCCAGGTAGGTGCATGGGGCCTGCACAGGACAAAAAAAAAAAAAACACCCCCTCTGGAGGCCCTTCTTCCTCACTGCCAAGGATAAACTGCAGACCCTGCCTGCAGGGCCAGGCCTCAGAGATGATCCGTCTGTTCCCCTATTTAGTGACAAACTGGTACAAAGATCAGCACAGATGCCTCCTCCTGCAGGAAGTGCTCCTGATTGCCTCTGCAGGGCTCCCAGGACAGCAGTACCCCACTCTCATATGTAGCACACATTCTACCCGAGTGTATATTTTCCCAGTCACCTGCCCCACACTGAAGTCCCATGAGGGCAAGTGTGTGTCACATTCATCTCTGCCTCCAACACCTAGCCCCCTTGGGAGGTCTTCATGGAATCACACTTCCTGCTGTAGAAGGCTGCCCCCTTGGCAAGGGTGTGGGCAAGAATGGCCCCTGGAGAAATCACATGGGCTGCCTTCCCATCCAGCCTGCCAAACCCAGGCAGCACCCGGAACCTCACTACTTAGTCACTGCTGAATTTTAACAAACACTCCAAGAGATAATGGTTAATTTCACAGAACCGTGAGTGGAGGCTGTTAAAATGTTAATATTATTTAAATTGTTTTACATTTTCGACAGTTTGAGCTGCAAATATAAATGTTTTCTGTGCTTTCCACGGAGCTGAGCTCACAAAAATGATTGATGAGGCACCGAATATGGAATTTCCCACTTAAAATTAAGATATGCAACGTGAGGGCGATGAGAAAAATACTACCCGCCACATACAGCCCCCTGTGGCTCCAGAGGGCAAACTCCTTAACGTGGGGCCCAGGCCAGGTCACTTGTTCCTTTGGTCACAGTGGGCTCCTCACTTCATCTCCCTGGACCTGATGTCCTCGTCTGGAAATGAAGACTATGTCTACCAGCATGCCGTTCCAAAGATTCCATCGTGGGCTCACACGCAGCAGTGCTGGGTGTTTCTCTCACGCTGTCACCAGAGCTCACTACAATAGCCAGGGCGGTACTGTCTTACCCCCGGTCTTTACAGTGTGTGCGCAGTCACAGACCCAGGATTAGAGGTGCCCTCCTGACATTAAAGCCAGTGCTCTTGCGGCTTTCTTGGTGGCCCAGTGGTTAAGAGTCTGTCTTCCAGTGTGAGGTACACGGGTTCAATCCCTGGTTGGGGGACTAGGATCCCACAAACTGCAGGGCAGCTAAGCCTGTGTGTGGCAGCTATGGAGAGTGTCTGCACGACAATTAGAAGCTCCCGTGCTATAAGTAAGACCCGATGCTGCAGCCAATGAATACATAAATACAATCATTTTAAAGCCAGTGCTCTTAACCCTCATGTAAAATAGAGTTATAAGTGTCTGCATGCAATAGCGAAAACTATTAATTAGTAAATGGTGATCTGCTCCCCTCTCTACGCCCCACCTCCCTCACCTCCACACCCCAACATTCCAAACTCTCTCTGAGTGAGACCCTCCACTTCACCACATCGTAAAACCTCAGTCTGTCAGTTCTAACTCAGGCTAGATCTGAAGGAGGGGTGAGCTAAGGATGGGAGGCAGCCTGCGGGTGGCGTGGAGAAACTGCCAGGCCTAGCGCTGCCCTCTCCTTTATGCTCCTGGTCAGTCCAGGCCTCAGCGGCTGCCTGATTGCAAAGGCCAGGCCTGTCAGCCCCACCTTGCGGTCTCAGAGAAGCCTCCAGCCTGGCCCTGGTCTCATGCCCAAGGGGGAGGCCTGGGTTCCCCTGCTCCGTCCCAGAAAGAGCCCCGTTTCGTCCTCTGCCAAGCCCAGCACAGGGCGAGGCACTGAACAACCACTGGGTCCAGGGCCTCTCTCCACCAGGTCCCAGCAAAGGACTTATTATTATTAATTCTGTGTTGCACATGAACAAACTGCATCTGGGAGAGGCTAAACCCATAACACACAGCTTGTAAACAGGGCGGTCTGGTAATTTTTCATTTTGTTTTATTAACTTTCATTGAAGTACAGTTGCTTTACAATGTTGTGTTAGTTACTACTGTACAGCAAAGTGCGTCAGCCACATGTATACATATATCCCCTCTTTTTGGATTTCCTTCCCATTTAGGTCACCACACAGATTAGAGTTCCCTGAGCTATACAATAGGTCCTCATTAGTGATCTATTTTATACATAGTAGTGTATACATGTCAGTCCCAATCTCTCACCCACCTTCCCCCTTGGGGTCTGGTTTAAACTCCAAAACTCCACATTGCCTCCTCCTGCTGGGACTGCCCCTGGGTCTGAGCCCCTGACCTGTGCCACACCGTCAGGGCCCCACCGTGGCCTTATCAGTCATCATTCATTCATTCATGACATGAGTCGCTCATTCATGTAGTGCCTGCTATAGAGCAGGGCCTGTGCTAAACCCCAGGGGGACACTGGTGGGGGGCACTCACAACCTCCCCGCATCTGACAGTCAACAGAGGGTGGCAGCCAAGCAGGGAAGCAACAGGGACAGTGTGGCCTGTGCCACAGTGGAGGGAAGAACATGAAACGGCCCCTTGAGCCCAGGCTGGCGAATCAGGGAAGGCTCCCTGGAAGAAATACCATCTAAGCTGAGATTTGAGTAATAGGCAGGAATCAGCCAGGCAGTGAGGCGTGAGATGGTGCACCCGCTGAGAGCAAAGCAGGAGCAGAGGCCTCAGCATGAGCCTGGGGCATGGGCAGAGGCAAGGGGAAGAGGGGCCTGGAGAGCTGGAGCGGCCCTGCGAGCCTAGCCAAGTGAGGAATGTGGGCTCTACCCCAAGGTTGGGTTCAGGTTTTTAAGCAGAGGGGTGAGGAGCAGATGTGGGGTCCAGAACACATCTGGACCTGTCTGGCTCCAGTGAGGAGAAGAGACAGAACCTGAAGATGAGGCCAGGGGCCAGCAGGGGGCTGGAGCAGTCCCCATGAGCAGCTGTGATATGTGAAAGGGGTCTGGCTTCAGGATTAAAGAACACTTAGGAAGAGGAGCTGAGAGACTGCCGACTGACTGAACTGGGGACCGGGGTGAGTGAGATGCCAGGAGGAGCCCAGTTCTGGCTGGAGTAACTGGGTGGAGGGGAGGGACAGGACCCCACCACTCACAGAGGCTGTCCTGTGGCTCATCCAATGCTGGGGTCCCCCACTGGGCACTGAGTGGAGTGCCCACCCAGTGGAGTGCCCACCAGGACACCCTGACCTTCAGGCTCATCCCCTAGCTCCCTGCTAAGCGCCTGTCCTCCCAGGCATCCCCACGTAGAGAAGGGGTGAGGGGAGGGACTGGATTCGCATGCTGGGGCCCAGTGTGGCTCCAGCACCTCCACAGTAACCAAACCTTCCAGTGTCAGGCTCCGCATCTAAGGAAGGGCCGTGGTAAGTGTGCCTTTCGGTGGTGGGAGGGGCGGGGTTTCCGGGAGATGAACTACGGAAGGCGCTCCGGTCTGCTCGGCGCACTGAGCATTCAGTAGACAGTATTCTTGTTTATATCAGGCTCAGTCAACCCTGAAGCTCCTCCTCGGGCCCCTGTACAAGGGAAGAGGTGGTCACAGGCACCTGGCCATATGGCCATGTCCCATCTCTCCCACTCCGCTTCTCATACGTTGGCCGTGAAGGCAGAGGCCCCACTTTGGGAGCAGGTCACAAAGGCAGACGGAGGCAGGCGGCCGTGATGGATGGCTTTCGGCAGCTCTGCGATGCGTCAAATGTTTAATGGAAGTCAGCGGAGTGAGCCAGCCCTTCCGCAGCGCGCGGCGCGGGTCTGGGGGCCTCCTCGCCTGCCTTGCTGATGTTCCCCTGACGTTCTGGGAGCGCGGAAGGCACTTAGGTGCTTTGCTGAGGAGGGAGGGAATACCAAATGAAGCTGAGACCTCGACAAGGACACGTTCCTTCAGGAAAGGAGAGGGGAGCTGGGCGAGGCGCCCTCAAAGGCAAGAAAGGAGCTCCGAAGCCAGATGCTTGGGTTCCCCTCTTCCTTGGCTTCTTCAACTCTAAAATAAAGATGATAATAATAATAATAGCCCCTACTTTTCAGGGCTACAGTAGGGTTAAATGGGGAAATATTTACGAAGAACTAGAACAGCACCTGGCACACAGTAGGCGCTCAATCAGAGCTAGGTTTAATAACAAAGGAAAGAAACAGGTGTGAGGTGCTCCAGGCCATGTCCTGCCCTACAGCTGACCCTGAGTAAGTTCCCTGCCCTCTCTGGGCCTAGGTTTCTTCACTCTAAACAGGGGTGTTGGTCCACCAGGGGCCCTCCAGGGCTTTGAGGCTCCTCTTTGCACACAATCAGGGCCACACTTGCCTATGACCAACAGGAACTCACGCACTGGGGCTCAGAGTGACTCACCCAGAGGGCCTTCTCAATTCTGGTTCCCTCTAAGGCGAACTCAGCCTCTGACGAGCAGGAAAGAAATCAAGAAAGGAAGCACTGACTTCCATCATCTCCCTTCCCCTCCCTACACACTGGCTGCCTGACCCTCCCTCTTGTTCATTCTTACCCTCAAACCTTTTCTCTACACCCCTTGTTCCTCTGACCCCCAAGTCCTTCCCACCCTTCAGTCCACTCTTCATCCAGGCAGCCTTCTAGCTCAAGCTGACACTCCTCTCCCTGCCCCCCCTCCCCCAGGACAGGTGAAGTAGGGCAGGATTGGGCAGAAGACAGTGAGGCAAGGTGGGCCAGAGCTATTGACCAGAAGTGACACACCAGAACCAGAGCAGGGTGTCATGCCTGACAAGCCGTGCGTCAAAGACGGGGCACTCCATTACAGTATAGTAATAACTATCCTGTGTAGGGGCACAGACTCCCTGCCAGGCCCTAACAACCCACTCAGATGAGTTGATGGGCAGAGGAGGAAAACTGAGGCCCTGAGGGAGAAAGTTGCATGTGGATTAGAAAGTTAGTAAGCGGCAGAACCAGGATTCTCACCAAAGCCGTCAGGTCCAGGCCCACCTTGTTAAACACAGTACCAGGCTCCCCAGCCTCTCCTCAGGACCCACAAGGAACCACAGTGGGAAGCTTGGAAACACAGCTCGTCCAGGAGGCAGATGTGTGAGCTCAAGCACAGGACTCAGTCAAACCATGCCCACCCTCCTTGCTGGGCCTGTTTTTATGAGGGAAATTTTTTTCACTGGGTCTTAACGACCACACCACCTCTGACTGGAGCAATGTATTGCTGGAGCGATGAACTTAGCAGGTGCTCAGAGATGTTTCCAAAAGAGTGACAGGCAAGGCTTCTGGATGCCAGGAAGACCCCTGGGACACAGCAGTCACCACCACAGACCCACTTCTCCCCCACCCACGACAACCGACCAAGCACCACCCTGGCCCTAAGGTGATTTTCTGAGAACCACAGACTCTCCCGCCTGCTCCATGGAGGCCCCTGGCACTGGGTCGGGGGAGAGGGGGTTCACCCCTTGAGTAGCTGATTTCTAATAGCCAACTTCAATTCTCTTTTTCCCTCCTCTGGCACCTCTCTTTCCCCCAGTAAATAGCCCTAAGCTGGCTGTCCTGATAAACTAGGGGCTTGGGGACTTTCTTCAAGTGCCTTGTAAATGGAAGCGTCTCAGGCCGACAGCTCTCGGTGTTCAATGAGATTATATTTCTTATTTAAATAGCTGATTGGAGGATTGGTTTCAAAGTAAGACGCCGTCTGCCCATGGCCTTCTCCGGGCTCCCGGGGAGAAGCAATATTGTGTGGCATTGTGCAGCAGCGGGAGCCTCTCCTTCGAGCTCCTGCTCCCATTCAGATGCCTCCAGGATGGGGGGAGCTGGGGGGTGGGGGATAAAAGCCTCCTGGTTTGGGGAGCTGGAGATTATGCCTTTCATTCGAGAGCGCCTTCTCCAGGGCTCCCCACCACGCTGGGTACCAGTTGTCTCCCCCTCAAAGCGACGGGGAGATAAAAGGCAGCACGCTGGCTTCATCCCACCTCCGGGGAGAACTCAAATCAGGCTTTTGTCAGCAGAGGATAAGCGCCACCATTTTAGGAAGGGTTGTTGTTCAGCTGCTCTGCTGGAAGGGTTCATGCAGGCTCTCCCCCGCTTTCCCTGGGCTGTGGTTTCCCTGCCCCGAGTGGGGGCCTGGGGAAGCTGGTGCATGCTTTCTGACTGAGTGCCTACACCCACCAGTCCTGAGACGGGGTGGCATCATTGTGGGTACCAGGCAACCTCTGGACCATAGGGAAGGGCAAGGATTGCAGCAGATTGAATTCTGCCTTAACTGTGCCGTGCAGACCCCACGAGGGCTCGAGCTCTTTGCTTAGAGCAAATTTGCAGTTAATTGTGTGTCAGAATAACGTATTAGAAACAGCAGCGTCTGGACCATGTGCAATTCCTCTCCTTTCAAGCCTTTGTCTGCCCAGGGCTGGAGGGGCTTGTCAGAGCATCTTTGAGACAGGCTGGTGGCACCGCACCCCCCCATCAAAAGCAGCCCCAGAATCACAGTGACTGTCCCGGAGCCCCAGGCAAGATAAAAGGCCAGTGGTGGCCTTGAAGGATGCCCGGCTCTGTCCATGAGGCCAGGCGGGGCCAGAGATCTTCTGGCAGCTGCGGCGCCGAGGCAGGCAGTTTGGTATTCCAGGCACATCCGGTGTCTCGTGCATCCAGGGACTGCAATCAGGTAGCTTATGGGGATGCAAGTCACATCGCCTGGACCATCGCCGCAGTGAACTGATTCATGCTGCTACTTTGAGGCGGGGAGAAGGGACAGCGGGGCCCAGAGACGAACCAGCCTGGCTTTATTATACAGCTGCTGTTTTCAAGCTGGAATATTCCAGCCTCTCCTGTTCCCTCTCTTTCTGCCGAGCCGGCGCTAGATGTCTACCTGCAAAGACAGTGCTCACTCTGGCCCTTGGCTCTGGCTGAACAATGGCATTATGCAATGCATAAAGAGTACCCGGGCAACAGAGACAGGCACAGCTTAACTCACTCAGTGCCCAGTAGCTTTTGAACGCCCCTGCATTCAGCTTTTATCCCCAGCAGCCTGGGGCCTCCCTACCCTTTATTCCCCAGCCCTCCCCATCATGAGCTTCCCTTGGTTTCTGCACAGGTCCACGATGGAGCTGATGGTCATGAAATGAGGGACACAAAGGAACAGGAGCCAAGTGTGCTCACAGACTTGGAAAGACTCCTAGAGATGGGTAAGGAGACCTGGGATTTGGTCTCAGTTCTGCCATCAACTCACCAAGTGGCCTTGGCAAGTCCCTTCCAAGCTCTGAGTTTCAAGTCTCTGTCTGCAAATAAAAGAAATGGGAACAGAGTTTCAGAACAGCTTTTCCAACTCTGACTATGATTCAGATTCACATATCTCAATGGCTTTGTTCTGGCATCAATTATTGATAACAAAGGATTCTCTGCTGTATCAATGATATTCTCCCAGATTGTGACCTTAAGGCCAGGCCACCAGGCAGGATAGTCAATGAATGAAGTAAGCCACATGACCCCCATGGCACACAGGTGCCCACCTGCCCTGTCCAGAGAAGCAGCCAGTGCTTGACTCCAGCTTGGAGCTGTGTTACAGGGAAAAAAAGCCCAGTCTTATGAGGTCTTCCATTTTTTTAAAAAAGAAACCAGAAATGTAGACATTTTAGGCAAAATGTCATAATTTTAAAATGTTAGCTCAATTTCCTGCTTACCCTAGCAGGTCAAACAAAGTCCCTATTAGGGATTTATCTGCTCGATAGGCTTTCAGATTGTAAAGTCAGGGCCTGGCCTGGCAACTGGGTGGCAGGGCGGCATCAGAGCCCTAGAGTTGTGGAAAGTGCCATTCTTGGGACTGGACAAATCACACTGGGCAAAGATACCCTTTATGTTTTAAGAAAAAGAGATCAGTGAAGAAGAGAAATCAAACTGAATCCGGTACCTTCAGATCTCCTGCCATCTAACACCCAGGCTGACCCCAGCCCAGCTCCTTCCTATGGAGCCTGCTAAATTTCACCACATCACTGCCCCTGCCACTCACCCCAGTAGGACCAGATGATGCCCCTAGATTCCTGGTGCCCACACTTCTGTGTGGCCAAGGAAGTGATTCCAGCACCTGAGTTCCTACCTGCTCATCCAGACACAGTTTCCTGCACTCCGGGGCCTTAGTCTCTGAATCCTGCCTTCTTGATACAAGGCTATGGTTTTCCCTGTGGTCATGTATGGATGTGAGAGTTGGACTGTGAAGAAGGCTGAGCACCGAAGAATTGATGCTTTTGAACTGTGGTGTTGGAGAAGACTCTTCAAAGTCCCTTGGACTGCAAGGAGATCCAACCAGTCCATTCTGAAGGAGATCAGCCCTGGGATTTCTTTGGAGGGAATGATGCTGAGGCTGAAACTCCAGTACTTTGGCCACTTCATGTGAAGAGTTGACTCATTGGAAAAGACTCTGATTCTGGGAAGGATTGGGGGCAGGAGGAGAAGGGGACAACTGAGGATGAGATGGCTGGATGGCATCACTGACTCGATGAACGTGAGTCTGAGTGAACTCCGGGAGTTGGTGATGAACAGGGACGCCTGGCGTGCTGCGATTCATGGGGTCACAAAGAGTCAGACACGACTGAGCAACTGAACTGAACTGAACTGATACAAGCGCCATTGCCCAGCAGGTGACACCTCCAAGCAAAGTCACATGAGGACCTCACGACCTGGAAGGGGCTACAGAAGAGTTTCAAGCAGGCCTCTGCCCAGGGAATCCCAAACTGGCTGTGATGTGCCATCAACTCAGCGTGTAAAAATACATCCTGAGGAAGAGACGCCACATCTTAATAACATACCTGGTGGTCTCTGAAGCCACAAGTTCATATTATTTCAACAAGTATTGAACGACTGACACTTGCTGGCAGTGAGGAAAAATATTAGGTACAAGGAGTTCCTTGAGGGCCAGGAGAAAAGACAGACGCATACACACGTTCAGTTAGAGAATAGCCAGGGAGCAGGAAATCTGGGGCTGAATGCAGCCGTCTTCTCTGTTGATGGAGGGATCATTATATTACAGTACCAGACTTGCTGTCAAAAACATCTCTTCCAGACACAGCATTAATACAAGGCGCAAGGCTGACTTCTTACCACTGAAACATGAAATCAAAAGGCCTCTGTGGCAAAAGAAGGTGAGAGGAGAAGGGGGTGATACTGATGTTCTCTAAATAGACATGTAGGAGAATCCTTGCCTGGAGAATCCCATGGACAGAGGAGCCTGGTGGGCCACAGTCCATGGGGTCACAAAGAGTCGGACACGACTGAAGTGACTTAGGACAAATAGACACGTGGAGGGAGCCCCTCCCCACAGTAAAACGCACCAGTGAGAACAAAGATGGGGGTGTACGTAGAAAGCGGAAGGGTTTGGACCGCCCATTAGGTGAGCAGTCTCCACCTCCAGGGTTGTTCATGCTGACTGGAGTGGTGGGAACATGGAAGGAGTGAGTTCAAAAAAAAAAAAAAAATGAGATCAATTAGGGCCCAATCACGATGGACTGTAAGCCAACAGAAGGGTTTGCATTTTATTCTGTAAGCAATAGGGAGCTAGTGAATGTTTGTTGGAGGAGAGATTCCATCAGCATTGAGTTTCAGAGTGAGTCTCCACATGATACATGAGAGCCGACTGGCAGCCAGGAGCGCAGCCAGGAGATGGAAACAGCAGGCTCAGGGAGCAGGATTCCAGCCTGAGCCAGGGCGGTGGGGATGGGATGGAGAAGAGGAGACAGATGTCATAATGACGCAGAGAAACAATCCAAGCATCTTGGTAGAGGTTGGACAGTGGTGATCACAAAGATGCCAGCAATGCTGGGGAGGATGATGGGGGCACCCTCAGAAGGAGGAGGGACAGCTTGGAGGGAGAAGACAACAGTTGCAGACACATGCTCTGGACAGATGATTCGTCAAAGACCAGTGAGCCACCTCAGGGCTTGGCTGCATCGGTTAGAGGGTCCTAGAGTGGTATGGAACTGGAGGGTACCGGGCAGAGGAATCCCCAAGGGGGTGCCGTGGAGGGGCCATCATCCCACCAACACTCCACATGTGAGCTCCAGTTTCTGGGGGCCTGCAAAACCAAACCTTGAGCACCTATGGGAACTGTCGATATTTGCCTGGTTAAGAGCCCCACCTAGAGACTCAGCAACAGCTCCACCACACACAGTAATCGGCATCATTCCCGGGGACCTAGGGGAAACCGTCTCAATTGATACCACTTCACACTCAGCACTTGACATTTCCAAGACACTCCACAGGCATTAGCTAATTAATCCTCGAGTCTGTTTAGCCCCCAAAAGAACTCCCAGAGGCTCCACTTGTACCCCCCATGGGCGGGGAGTTTCGCACTCTCTGAAGCTCGGGATCCCCAGCATTGAGGAGACAGCCTTGCAGACAGCCACTCGCCCACTCCCTGGCCTGCTGGTGACTCAAACAGCTGCCAGGCGCACGGCGAGAGGCCCTGAGAGAAGAGGTCCTGGCTGAGGCAGATGCTTCCGGGAAAGAGACAGGAAGATGAAGAGAGACACAGGAGACCAGCGCCGACCCAGCTCAGCCCCTACCAGGTGCCCTCCTGTGCACTTAACTCAGCATATTCAGTGACTGCCCAGTCAGTCCTCAAAATGGCCCTGTGACAGAGACATCTGGCTTAGGCTGGATTCCCCTCAGGAGTCCCTGAGACAAGCATTTAAGTGCAAGTAATTTATTTGGGATGCAATTCCAGGAGCCACTCATGTGAGAGAGGGGAAGAGAAACAGGGACAGAAGCCAACAGAGGGCATGTCATGGAGCACAGCTTTCCTGCAGGCAAGGGAGGCTCCATTCTATGGAGAACACCACAGTTATCCCATGGAGGGACCTGTGAGCTAGGGCATTGATCCTCAGCTCCCAGCAACCACCGGGGCATTAACTCCCCACTGCATCCAGCCCATGCCAGGTGTGTGCTCAGATCAGCCCCTTAACCAGATGCCCCCAAGTGCTTGCCCCAGACGCAGCCAGGCCACAGTGCACAGGGATGGTAGTGCCAGAGATACAAACCAAGTTTCAGCAGCACCTGTTAACAATACCACTGCTCCTGTTTTCATAGATGAAGAATTCAAGGCTCAGAAATGGACCTACTTGGCCAAGATCACACAATGAGAAACTGATGGAGCCCAAACATGAACAGTTTGCCTCTGAAGTCTTGGTCTTTCCCACCATCTTCCAGGTCTAGCTTTCCTCTTCTCCCCTCTTCCTCTTCATCCCAGAGACAGAAAACAAGAGACAGGCTTGTCTGCTGGCAATGTTCCCTCTCTCTGAACTAGCCTCTCAAACAACTCTCCCCAGCAGCTTTCCCAGAGATAAAGGCTGGATGACAGATCTGCCTGTTGACAAAAATCTGAAACAAAGCAGGGCATCTTTTCTTAGCAGCATCTATTCCTCCTTTAACTCATTTGATAACGTTGTGCAGCGCAGACCTGCAGGGTTTCAAAGCGCTGTGAATTCCCCGTGCTGATGCCACAGCTTGTGTTCCTGATTTGCGCTTTGTTTGCCCCTGTGCCGACTGGTGGTGAGTATCTATCACCAGCTGGAGGGTTGCATTTGGCAGGAGAGGTTTCTATGCATTTGGGAGATTCATTTGCCAAGCACCAAGGACTGCAGTCAAGTGCTGAAGGGAGCAGACAACCAGGCGATCGTGAGCCAAACCCTCTTTGGTAGGTGGTTCTCTCTCACCCTGGGAGAAAAGCAGCATTTCTCTGCTCACACCCCAGAACACACTGTCTTCTCATCCAGCCATTAGCACTGTCCCATCAGGGTCCAGCCCAGGAGGGAAGCTGGAGGTCAAGTAAGTGGTGGGTGGCCAGAGAGAAAGAAGGGGCCAGGGATGCCCCATAGGGCAGGGCACATACTTAGCCTTGCTCCCAGCATTGGCAGTAGGTAAGGATGGCCAACAGTGAGCACCAGGTGGGGCCAGCTACAGGTAATGGGCAAGAGGGTGACCAGACGTGTCAGACAGGGGAATAGGCAGAGATCTAGCAGACAGGCAGGTAGGCACAGGAGCCATCCTCTTTCAAAGGGATGCCGACATGGTTTATACTGTTGTCAAAAGGCAATTGTTAAATTTTCAGGATGTCTACCAGAAGTTGTTAAACATGGCCATGAGTAAATATCAAATTATATAAACTGTAATTAAATTATATTAAGAACAAAGATAAAAGGTACTCAAAACGTATTCCATCGTACTTATTTTACTACCTCTTACTATTCTCTATATTGTTGAGTTTATTTATATTGATTATATCTGTATGGTGGAAATTCTATATCATAGTGGCTACTGTGCTTCTCTTGAAATGAACCATGTTGGTAGTCTTTACACCATGGAATTTGGCAAATATTATTAATAAAAATTGGGTCTCCTCTTCTTTTGTTCCCCTGAAAAGCCTGTGTGCACTAGCAATTATCAGCACACTGCTGGTATTTGCTGCCCTAAATCAAGCAAATACCTCCTCTCTACCTGGCATCATGCTGGACATCTCCCGTTTGTCATGTGACAGCCTGGGCGGCACACACCTGTATGGCATGTGGGCTGTTACAGTATCACACCACGTTCATTTGGGTTGGGAAATAACTGCTGTCCCAGAGATCGCCAGTGGGAATTTGCTGTGTGACTCAGGGAGCTCAAACCAGTGCTCTGTGACAACCTAGAGGGGTGGGATGAGAGTGGAAGGTGGGAAGGAGGTTCAAGAGAGAGGGGACATGGGCATACCTGTGGCTGATTCATGCTGATGCGTGGCAGAAACCAACACAACATTGTAAGGCAATTATCCTTCAGTTAAAAGCAAGCAAACTAAAAACATAATAATAATAATAACTTCTGCCCCACGGCCTCTGGTGTGTTCCTCATCCTCGCCACCAGCCCCTCTCTCGAGGCCTCTAAAGGTTAGTGCCTGAGCCTCTCCTAGCACTAGCTGATAGATTCATGCACTACAAGCTGGTAGTATTTTTGCTGTAATCTTTGTTTGTAACTATCCTGTAAGTTAATTATCACCCCTGTTCTATAGATGAGGAAATGGAAGCTCTGAGAAAAAAGCCCACCTTACTCAGAGTCACACAGCTAGCTTGAAGCAGAGCCGAGATGAAGCTTGAGTTGGCCTGAGCCCAGCCAGAGTTCCCAACCACAAGACAGGACCATTCCTCATCAGCATGGAAGTCTGAAGGCTGGTGGCCCAGGCTGAGCTCCAAATCCTAGGAGACACATAAAGCGAGCTGAAGCCTCAGCTCAGGTTAGCTGTGTAGAGCCCTGGATTCAGAGGGCAAGGGAGAGACCCAGCCATAAAACAGTGGCATCTGTCTAATAGATAAGGTAAGCCCTTGTTATCAGAATTGCACAGCATGCCAGAGAGGGCTCTGCTAGCAAGGATGTTCTTGAGTTGAGAGCTCAGAGATCCAGCCTAGAACTCCTGAGGTCTCAGCCTCACAGCTGAGCTGCTAGACTCTTTCTAGTGGCTTTCCCTCCCCTTTCTTCCCTCCACTCTGCTCCCCTCCCCTTTCTCTCCTCCCCTACCCTTCCCTTCTGGCCCAATCTGAGTCCCTGAACAGTGAATACGAAACACCATGACTGCCCTCAGGAAGCTAACATTCTGGGCTAAGGAGAAGCTGCACATCTATATGAAACTATAAAAACTAAATCTTTGATGAACACAGCACAGTTGAAGTCACAAAGCCCATGTCACAGCCGAGAAACAACAGGAAAGCTTCCAGATGCCCTCCTCTGTTGTTAGACATGTCATCTATTGGACAACACAAAGGTTTTCTATTACTTCACTTCTCAGACGTAATGTATAGCATGACCAACTCAATGGGCATGAATTTGGGCAAATTCCAGGAAATAGTGAAGGACAGGAAAGCCAGGCATGCTGCCGTCCATGGGATCACAAAGAATCAGACATGACTTAGTGACTGAACAATTGGAAGACTGAATCACCAAATTAGCAGTTTTCTGAAGGAAAAACATCTACTTTATGTGACAACTACAAGAGCCACCCTGATTTCAGAAATTCACATTGTAAGATAGAAAATTATATCCTCATGCTCCAAGGTCATTTAGACAAAGGATACAGCAAAGAGCCAGTCTCGTCAAAGTTCCCCTTGAGGTTCAGTCATTCAATCATTTGACAACTGTTTCTTAAGAGCCCAGTACTGGGGACATCACATAGAGCAGAAAATGCAGGCTTGCTCCCTGTAAGACCTCCAGCCGAGTGGTGGACAGTCATCACATTAGTAAAGCAAACAAATAAAAATGCACTTATAAATAGAAATACCCTCTAAGAAAGTACTGGCTTCTGTGAGAAAAGTTAAAAGCAAGGACTCCCTGCAACAGGTAGTCAGGGAGAATGGAGTAGGGAGGGTGGTCCAGAGAGAGGGATGCCCTGTGATGGAGAGAGTCTGGTGTGCATGCGGCATGAAAAGAAAGCCAGTCCAGGGAGCAGAGTGTGAGAAGGGAGCCAGTGCAGGGCACAGAGCAAGGCCAGACCAGCTGCAGCTGCATCAGCCATGCAAGGGGTTTGATTTTAATCCGAGCACAACTAGAACTTAGATAAAAGTTTTATGCAGAAAAGTGACACGTGCTGATGTAGGTTTCAGACGGACTGACTGGGCACTGGATTGAGAATAGAACCATTGGGAGGGCTTCCCTGGTAATCCAGCAGTTAAGACTCCATGATTTCAACGCAAGGGGCGCGGGTTCTGTCCCTGGTTAGGGAACACGCTGTGCGGCCAAAGAAAGATTTTTAATTAAAAATTTTTATTAAAAAAATTTTTAATAGACCTGTTGGGGATGGTAAGAAGGGTTGACATGGGAAACCCAGGGACAAGGCTGTTCCAGGGATCCAGGCAAGCAATGGTATGCCTTGGACTGGGGTCCTGGCTGCTGAGGAGAAGCTTGATTCAGGATTTGGAGAGAGCCAAGAGTATGTTGTGACTGACTGTGCATGGGGAAGAGGAGGCGGCTCTCGTGGGCGCTGCCCTCAAGTAGCTGCAGTTGCTGTTGACTAAAGAGGTAGGGGAGGGTGGCTTCCCTTGTGGCTCAGATGGTAAAGAATCCACCTGCAATCCAGGAGACCTGGGTTCGATCCCTGGTTTGGGAAGATCCTCTGAAGGAGGGCGTGGCAACCCACTCCAGTATTCTTGTCTAGAGAATCCCATGGACAGAGGAGCCTGGCGGGCTACAGTCCAGGGGGTCACAAAGCATCAGACGCAGCTAAGCAACTAAGCACAGCACAGCACAAAGAGATACTAGTATGCACACAGCCAGTTCTTATCCGAGGGGAGCTGGAGAAACTGCCAGGACAAGAGTGGCAGAGGCCTTGTGAAGTATGAACAGAGCCTGAGAGAGTAGGTACTGAACACTTCTTGTTTTCTCATTACAAGAAACACAATCAATGATCTGAGTGGGAACATATAAAACAGATGCTGCATGAGTAAACAAGATGAAAAAAACCCCAAGTTTGTTGTGGTCTTGGAAGGCTTCATGGAGGAGACAATTTCTCCTCTAGATGTAGAAGGACAAATAGATTCTAAACAGGGGAAGTGGATTGGGAAGGCATGACCCGACCTAGGGGACAGTGAAGGAAAAGTAGGCAAATGCAAAATGGGGACACACTGGAACTAGCAGCCCTGTCTCTCTCCCCCGTTGCCTGGACAGGACAGCAGCTTTCTCAGGCTGCCTTGCCTGGTCTAGGGAATGCTGGCAGAGCTCTGTTCTCACCTTCTCTTCTGACTGCTCTGGGTCTTTGTTGCTGCATGCGTACTTTCTCTAGTTGCGGCGAGCAGGCGCTGCTCTCTGCCGTCTGTGGGCTCCCCACTGCAGTGACATCCCTTGTTGCAGAGCCCAGGCTCTAGGTGTGTGGGCCTCAGTAGCAGCAGCATGTAGACTCGGCAGCTGCAGCCTCCCTAGCTGGCTCTGGTGCGTGGACTACCGTGGCCCACAGGCTTAGTTGTTCTAATGCCTGTGAAATCCTCCTACACCGGAGATTGAACCGGTGTCCCCTACACTGGCAGATGGATTCTTGACCACTGTACCATCAGGAAGTCTTCCCTTTCTTTTTAAAAGAGCATTATTAAGATGCGTGTGTGTGCGTGCACACTAAGTTGCTTCAGTCGTATTGGACTCTTTGCGACACTGTGGACCATATATTGACATAGAATAAACTGCACATAATTAAATTCTAATCAGTTTTGACATGTGTAGACACCATGGAAATGATCACTGAAATTCAGATCATGAACATACCCATCCCCTCCAGAAATTTCCTTCCGCCTCTCTCCGCCGGCCCCTGTCCTCAACCTCCTGCACTACCAATCTGCTTTCTCTATCAATTCGTTTGCATTTTTAGAATTTTATTTAAATGAAATCATATAGTATTACGCTTTTTCCCTGACTTCTTCCACTCAGCCTAACTATTTTGAAATCCACCCATGTCACAGCATGAGCATGTATCAATAGTTTGTCCCTGGGACATCCTTGGCAGGCCAGTGGCCAAGACTCTGTACTCCCAATGCAGGGGGCCTGAGCCTGAGCTCTGTCGGGGATCTAGATCCCACACACCACAGCTAAGACTGAGAGTAGTCAAATTAATAAAGATATATTTTCAAATAGTTCATTCCCTTTTATTACTGAGTAGGATTCCATTGTATGGATACACCCTTCATGGTATACCTGTTCATCTGCTAAAGGATATTGAGTTGTTTTCAGACTGGGGCTATTACAAACAAAACTGCCGTGAGCAACTGTGTACAAGTCTTTGTGTGGACATGTGCTTTCTTTTCTCTTGGGTAAATAGCTAGCTGTGGACTGACTGGACCACATAGTAAGTGTCCATTTAACTTTATAAGAAACCATCAAGCTGTTTTCCAAAATGGTGCACCTTTTACTTCCCACCAACAGCATATGAGAGTTTCAGGTCCCTCACATCACCAGCACTTGGTCTGGTCAGTCTTTTTCATTTTAGCCACTCTAAAAGGTATGTAATAATACTTCATTATGGTTTTAATTTGCATTTCCTAATGACTAATGATGTTGAGCATCTTTTCATGTGCTTATTTCCCATTTGCATATCTTATTCAGTGAAATGTCTACTTAAATCTTTTGTCTCTTTTTAATTGGTTTGTCTTATTATTATTGAAATTTCTTTGTATGTTATAGACACAAGTCCTTCATAAGATAAATGATTTGCACTTATTTTCTCTGTGACTTGCTTTTTTAATTTTCCTTACAGTATCACTCAAAGAGCAGAAGTTTTTAATTTTGATTAAGTATAATTTATTATTTTTTTCTTTCATGAATTGTGCTTTCAGTGTCATATTTAAGAACTCTGCCTAAACAAAGGTTACAAAGACTTCTGTTTTCTTCTAGAAAGCCTATAGTTTTAGGTTTTATGTTTATCATCCATTTTGAGCTAATTTTTGTACGTGGTGCAAGTTATGGGTCAAAATTCATTTTTCAAATGGATATCCAATTGCACTAGGCTTTCCTGGTAGCTCAGCTGGTAAAGAATCCAACTGGAATGCAAGAGACCCAGGTTTGATTCCTGGGTTGGGAAGATCCCCTGGAGAAGGGATAGGCTACCCACTCCATTATTCTTGGACTTCCCTGTTGGCTCAGACAGTAAAGAATTTGCCTGCAATGTGGCAGACCTGGGTTCGATCCCTGGGTTGGGAAGTCCCCTAGAGGAGGGCGTGGCAACCCACTCCAGTATTCTTGCCTGGAGAATCCCCATGGACAGAGCAGCCTGGTGGGCTGCAGTCCATAGGGTCGCAAAGAGTCGGATATGACTAAGAGACTAAGCACAGCACATCCAATTGTACCAGCACCACTTGTTTAAAAAAGAAAAAGACTATTCTTTCTCTGAGTGAATTGCCTTTGCCCTTTTGTCACAAATCAGTTGTCCACACATATGAGGACTGCGTATGCACTTCCAATTCCATTCCACGGATCTATTTGTCAGTCTTGATGCCAGTAGCACACTGTCTTGATTACTGCAGCTTAATAAAACGCCTTAAAATCAGGCAGTGTTAGTCCTCCAATCTCCTTCATTTTCAAAATTGTTTTGGTTATTCTAAGTCCTTTCCATTTCCATATGACTTGAAGAGTCAGCTTGCCAGTTTCTGTGCTACTGCCCACCTCCTCCTTGTCCTTGAACCATTTGACAAGAAAACAAACAGGAAAGAGACTGAGGTGGAGTTGGCGCCACAGCTCCAAACAAAGCAAGAACTCGGGAAGACTGACTGCATTGAAGGAATGCTCTCCCGGTCTCCAAGACAGAACAAGGGTGGTTTTGTGCTTCAAACAAAGCATCCCGGAGTCAAAGGTCATGGGCACAAGAGCTCTCCGTGGCCTGTTCCCTCCCTCTGGGCTCAGGGCATTGCTTCTTGTTCCTCCATTAGAACACTCTCTCTTCTGCTCCAGTCTCTCCTGGTTGTTCGGGGTGATTTCTGGCCCTGAGGAGCTCCCAGGCTGTCAGCTTCTACATCTGGGTAACCATGGAGTCCAGAACAGAAAAAAATGAGCCCTCAGTAGACATCAAGGGGAAACGATAGAAAAGTAAATGGGCGTGTACACTGGGAAATCCAAAGGAATAACAATTTCTGGGCATTGCTTCAGTAGCTTTAAAGGCAGTTTGGGGAGTTCTCTAGAAATAATAATAGCTACTACATAGGATAAGCTATGCTCTGTGCTAAACTTTGCTCTCCATAATCTTTTCATTCAGTCCTCAAAGCATCCAGTAAGCGAGGAGTATAATTACACCCATTTTCCAAATGAATTGAGACCTGGAGAGATTGAATGACTTGCCTCAGCCATTGCTTGCAACTGGCAGCATCAGAAAACCAGGTCTGTCCGAGACCAAGGCCCACACTCTAGACTGAACCCCAGGGTGATTCTGCCTTTAGGGATGAGGGATGGAAAAGCCTCATAGAAGTGTACAGTCAGATAAGCATGATTTAATAAGCTGCTACTATGAGCCAGGACCGTACTCAGGACCATCTGATATAGCCATATGGGACATGCATGCAGGGTAGATGACTGACTCTCCTCTAGACAAGTTGGGAAGCCACACCCTGACCAGAGAGGGGAGGCCTTCCTTGACAGATTTGAAAACAGAAAGGAAAGACCTAGGGGTGCCAGTATCTTGTGGAAGAGGGTAACCTGGCAGAGTCTTCACCCCGGAGGCTTCTTGAACTGGCTTAAGCACAAAAGAGGAGTCATGGCACTGGGGGGCAGAGATGCTGGGGGAGTCACTCGCAGCAGGCTCTTTCAGATGGCAGCTATGTGGCCACCCACACCTCCAGGGTTAATTTCCCCTGCTCAAAAGCCTCTCTTAAAGAGTTCCAGCAAAAATTTCAAGTCAGACTCTTATTGACTCAAGTAGGATCTTTCTGCTTCCCTGGTGGCTTAGACGGTAAAGAATCTGCCTGCAATACAGGAGATCTGGGTTTGATCCCTGGGTCAAGAAGATTCACTGGAGAAGGAAATGGCTACCCACCCCAATATTCTTGCCCGGAGAATTCTACGGACAGAGGAGCCTGGTGGGCTAACGTTCATAGGGTCACAAACAGTAGGATCATTCTAGAACCTATCCATGTCGCACTACTGGATCAGTTCTGAAGTTCCATGTCACTCCTGAGTCACTGGATCAGAACCAACTCAGTTAAACCACTTTGCCAGGAAACAGAAGAGTGAAAGAGCCCTGAAGGAAAGTGGAGGGACTGTTGCCAGAAGATGGTTGGTGCAGCAGGCAGAACAATAGACGTGCGCTCTGACTTCTCCCAGACTCAAATGTCCAGGACAGCCCCGCCCAGCTCACAAGGCATTAACCCATAACACTGTGTTTGCCTTTCCAGGCTCCCCTTCTGTTATGGATCTTCACAAACTCAGAAACGTGTATCTACTTCCAGCTGCTGAATCCTCCTCCTTGTCCTCTTCCAGACAATGAAGTCCAACTCTTTCAGATTTATACAGGCCTGCCCTCCATACATAGAAATTGCGTGTCTTCTCCCGGAATCCGGACCTGTAATGTGATGCGCATGACTAGTGACAATGAGAAGGGAATCTGGAACTAGAAATGTCCCCAGAACCTAGGCTGTATGGTCATTGTATCCACTGTCCTCTACCCAGGAGCATGTGGAGGAGGCCAGGATGCAATGCTTGGGTTGACAGCTCTTTACCCCTCGCCAGGTGTCTCTGCAAAATCACTCTTTGTCCCAGGTTCCAGCAGGCCTGAGGGGCTTCTCCTAAAGCTACTTTTGGCTCCAGTCAACTGGACAGTATAACACAGGGCAGATGAGACCAAACCAACCTCCAGGACATCCGGGAGAGGTGGCCAGGTCCCATATTCCTGGGTCTTCTCTAGCCCACCAGTCTCCAGGCAAAGGAACACCAAACAGGGTAAGACAGACCCAGCCCTCCCTGGAGAGAGACAAGTGTGTGAGATGTTTCGCATGCAGCAGCAACAGTCACTGCAGCAAAAAGGCAAGTTCAAAGGTAATTGGACGAGGAGCTTTAAGTACGGCTATTCCCGCAGCAAACTGCTTCATGAATACCCATCGGGATCTGTCCATATGGACAGCAGAAGGGCTCCTGCTGTTCTTTTGCTAATAAAAACTGTTGTGATTACATTTCCAATCCTTTCGGAATGGGGCCTCCACGGGGCCGCAGCGCAGCGTGCTCAGAATGCGTCTTCCTGGCTGATAGGCAGCACCCCTACCCCGGTGGCCCTGGCCTTGAAGGGGTACAAAGATCAGCACCCTTTGGCTGCATAAGGAAGGTGCTCAGGGAGTCTGGGACTGAACAGGTAGGTGTGTGTGTGTGTGTATGTGTCTGTGACTGTGTGGTCTCACACATAGGAAAATCTTAATTAATGGAACAACCTCCCATAAGTGGTTCCGGTCACTTAGTGGTTTCCGGTTAATTAGAGAATAACCTGTGATTTTTTTTTCACTCTCCTTGTGAAAGTCCATTAGTCTAGTTTCACCCCTACATTCATGCCAGAGCCCCGGCTAGTGTCTTTGTTAAGAATGGTCTCCTTACCCTGCATTTTCTAGCAAAATTCTACCTGTTCTTTCTGCTGAGTCAATTTGAATGCTTCCTCCTGCACAAGGCTCTCTCAGATTGCTAGCCTCCGGTGGGGAAATCTTCCCGCCCTTGGAGAATACTCTTACAAAGCACTTAACACATTCTGATCTTCTCTCCCCGGAAGCTCCATGCTCCTATTAGGTCATTGTCAGGGCCTTGCCTCAAAGGCCCCAGTGCCAGTAACATAGGACTTCGGATAGAGTTCAGTTCAGTTCAGTTGCTCAGTCGTGTCCGACTCTTTGTGACCCCATGAACCGCAGCACGCCAGGCCTCCCTGTCCATCACCAACTCCCAGAGTCCACCCAAACCCATGTCCATTGAGTCAGTGATGCCATCCAACCATCTTATCCTCTATTGTCCCCTTCTCCTCCTGCCTTCAATCTTTCCCAACATCAGGGTCTTTTCAAATGAGTCAGCTCTTCACATCAGGTGGCCAAAGTATTGGAGTTTCAGCTTCAACATCAGTCCTTCCAATGAACACCCAGGTCTGATCTCCTTGAGGACAGACTGGTTGGATCTCCTTGCAGTCCAAGGGACTCTCAAGAGTCTTCTCCAACACCACAGTTCAAAAGCATCAGTTCTTCGGTGCTCAGCTTTCTTTATAGTCCAATTCTTACATCCATACATGACCACTGGAAAAACCATAGCCTGAACTAGATGGATCTTTGTTGACAAAGTAATGTCTCTGCTTTTTACTATGCTGTCTAGATTGGTCATAATTTTCCTTCCAAGGAGTAAGCGTCTTCTAATTTCATGGCTGCAGTCACCATCTGTAGTGATTTTGGAGCCCCCCAAAATAAAGTCTGACACTGTTTCCACTGTTTCCCCATCTATTTCCCATGAAGTGATGGGACCGGATGCCATGACTTTCGTTTTCTGAATGTTGAGCTTTAAGCCAACTTTTTCACTCTCCTCTTTCACTTTCATCAAGAGGCTTTTTAGTTCCTCTTCACTTTCTGCCATAAGGGTGGTATCATCTGCATATCTGAGGTTATTGATATTTCTCCTGGCAATCTCGATTTCAGCTCGTGCTTTTTCCAGCCCAGCATTTCTCATGACGTACTCTGCATATAACTTAAATAAGCAGGGTGACAATATACAGCCTTGACATACTCCTTTCTCTATTTGGAACCAGTCTGTTGTTCCATGTCCAGTTCTAACTGTTGCTTCCTGACCTGCATATAGGTTTCTCAAGAGGCAGGTCAGGTGGTCTGGTATTCCAGTCTCTTTCAGAATTTTTCACAGTTTATTGTGATCCACACAGTCAAAGGCTTTGGCATAGTCAATAAAGCAGAAGTAGATGTTTTTCTGGAACTCTCTTGCTTTTTCCATGATCCAGCGGATGTTGGCAATTTGATCTCTGGTTCCTCTGCCTTTTCTAATACCAGCTTGAACATCAGGAAATTCACGGTTCACGTATTGCTGAAGCCTGGCTTGGAGAATTTTAAGCATCATTTTACTAGCGTGTGAAATGAATGCAATTGTGCAGTAGTTTGAGCATTCTTTGGCATTGCCTTTCTTTGGGATTGGAATGAAAATTGACCTTTTCTAGTCCTGTGGCCACTGCTGAGTTTTCCAAATTTGCTGGAATATTGGGTGCAGCACTTTCCCAGCATCATCTTTCAGGATTTGAAATAGCTCAACTGGAATTCCATCACCTCCACTAGCTTTGTTTGTAGTGATGCTTTCTAAGGCCCACTTGACTTCACATTCCAGGATGTCTGGCTCTCGGTGAGTGATCACACCATCGTGATTATCTAAGTCATGAAGATCTTTATTGTACAGTTCTTCTGTGTATTCTTGCCACCTCTTCTTAATATCTTCTGCTTCTGTTAGGTCCCTACCATTTCTCTCCTTTATTGAGCCCATCTTTGCATAAAATGTTCCCTTGGTATCTCTAATTTCCTTGAAGAAATCTCTAGTCTTTCCCATTCTATTGTTTTCTTCTATTTCTTTTCACTGATCTCTGAGCAAGGATTTCTCATCTCTCCTTGCTATTCTTTGGAACTCTGTGTTCAAGTCGGTATATCCTTCCTTTTCTTCTTTGCTTTTCGCTTCCCTTCTTTTCACAGCTATTTTTAAGGTCTCCTCAGACAGCCATTTTGCTTTTTTTGCATTTCTTTTTCTTGAGGATGGCCTTGGTTCCTGTCTCCTGTACAATGTCATGAACCTCCATCCATAGTTCATCAAGCCCTCTGTCTATCAGATCTAATCCCTTAAATCTATTTCTCACTTCTACTGTATAGTCATAAGGGATTTGATTTAAGTCATACCTGAATGGTCTAGTGGTTTTCTCCACTTTCTTCAATTTCAGTCTGAATTTGGCAATATGGAGTTCATGATCTGAGTCACAGTCAGTTCCCCGTCTTGTTTTTGCTCACTGTATGGAGCTTCTCCATCTTTGGGATACAGTAGGTGCACAATAACTATTCCTTAAATGAATGAACATTCATTCCTTTTTTGTACACCTAAAACTAATATAATTTGTAAATCAACTATACTTCAATTTTTTAAAAAAAAACTGAACATTCATTCTTGATACAATCTGAGTGTTTAGGGGCCTGGGATCGAGGAAAATTCAAGACCTCCATAAAGTAAATATTTTTTTTCATTTTCAAAGACAAACTCCTGGTTTTTTCACTACTTTTTCTTCCCTCTCACAAAATTATTGTGTGTGTTCATGCTCAGTCACTCAGTCCATGTCTGACTCTTACAGCCTTATGGACTGTAGCCCACCAGGCTCCTCTATCCATGGAATTCTCCAGGCAAGAATACTGGAGTGGGTTGCCATTTCCTTCTCCAAAGGATCTTGCTGACCCAGGGATCAAACCAGAGTCTCCTGCATCTCCTACATTAGCAGGCAGATTCTTTATCACTGCTGCTGCTGCTAAGTCGCTTCAGTCGTGTCCAACTCTATGCAACCCCATAGAGGGCAGCCCACCAGACTCCCTCTTCCCTGGGATTCTCCAGGCAAGAACACTGGAGTGGGTTGCCATTTCCTTCTCCAATGCGTGAAAGTGAAAAGTGAAAGTGAAGTCGCTCAGTCGTATTTGACTCTTAGCAACCCCATGGACTGCAGCCTACCCGGCTCCTCTGTCCATGGGATTTTCCAGGCAAGAGTACTGGAGTGGGGTGCCATTGCCTTCTCTGCTTTATCACTGAGCCACCCTTAATTAAAAGCCCAGTTCATTGGGTATGTATTGCTTAAGCATGTATCCTCTGCAAGTTCATTCTCTTCCCTTGGAGTCAGCACACATAAACTTGCAAACATGCATATGGACACACAAGTAGATGGGGCATCACTGTTTTTTTTAATCTCCAATATGCAAAAATTCTTGTTTGCAAACCTCAGTAAGAAAGCAGTTATTCACTTTCTCAAAGAGTTCTTATTTCACTTAAGGAGTCATTCCAGGGTCCCCTTCAGAGTGGCTTCTCCCACCATATCTGAGGGTTCGTTCATTAACGTTAACTGCTTGAATACAAGGGTAAGGAAGCTTCCATTGGCTGTGGTTCTGTAAACTTCACTTAAGCCTAATCAAAATGATGATGAAGCACCTCTGAGAGGACTGAATAAAGCCCGTGGGCAAATGAAGTTCTCTTTGCAAAATTATATCCGTTTACAGACAACACATTAAGGCAGAACTTGTAACGTATGACTCTGCCTCTAAACCAGTCATGTGGACTCATGCTTGTCACCGTTCTGGGCCCCGATTTCCCTGTCTGTTGAGGTCAAGAGGATTGGTAAGGCAGCTGAGCTCTAGGGCAGGAGTTTATACCTATAATACAATATAAATGGTACTTAACCAAAAATATTTGGTTGAGTCTAGGAAACATCAGTATCCTCCCACATCATTGCCACCAGCTTCAATCATCCTGTGTTCACTTTGCTGTGGAAACAACTCCAAAGTCTCTACGGCTCAACAAAACAAAGGTTTGCTGCTGCTGTGCCTAGACTCATTGGAAAAGACCCTGATGCTGGGATAGACTGAAGGCAAAAGGACAAGGGGGTGGCAAAAGATATAATGGTTAGAGCACATCATTGACGCTATGGACGTGAATCTGAGCAAACCTGAGAGATAGTAAAGGACAGGGGAGCCTGGCATGCTGAAGACGATGGGACTGCAAACAGTCTGACTCAACTTCGCAACTGAACAACAACAAAAGAACAAACTTAAGTCTCAGGAGAACTCTGCTGCACACAATGACTGTGGAGTCCAGGCCAACAGTCTCCTCCAGGTTAGAGGTGAACCACCTAAAATGTCTTCGCCTCTCCTCTCTCACTGCAGCAGAGGGAGGGACAGCTGTAAGATCTTCCATGCTCACTCCAGAAGGGATTCCTCCAACTTCAGTTGACCACCCATGGCCAGAGTAATCACATGGCTCTAGAGAAGCAAATAGTCTATCAGTGATGTGATCACCATGGTCTCTGCCACATGCAAGGACACCCCCACTCCTGCTCTCCAATCCACAGAGTCCACTAAGTCATTCCCTTATTTCCTTAGAGTAAAGCCAGACTGTCCCCCATAAGATTATTCTCTGTAAGAAAGCCAACAGGGCATCAGTGTCCCCAGTCACGGGGCCAATGTCACCAGCCTTTGATGGAAGGTCAGCAAAGCCCTCGTTCATGGTAAGAAAGTGTCTAGTTGGTGCCACTTCCAAATTAAGCCACCCAGCCACCCCCAGCTTCAGAGCAACCCCAACCCCTACTGCCATGGGGCTGACAGGACTGGTCCCCAGCTGCATGCCACCTGCGCATTCTCTACTTCTAGCCCAACCAAATCACCTAGTGACTAGACCCGCCCCTGAAATGGGCTGCTGCGGCCAGACCCCTGCCTCCAGCTCCTCCTACCCCTGCCAGTGGCAGGTGTCTGCCCACCGGAAGAGCCGAAGGCTCCCAACACAGACTGCCATCTCCCTGCCCCAGCTGGCAACTATCTGAGGCAGATCCTCCTTCCAGGCTACCGAAGCCGTCCCTCTTGTCCAGTCCCCAGTCCTCAGCCCACAGTCCTGGTGGGCTATGGGACAGAGTGGAGACAAAGGCATATTCACAGCCCATCAGTCCTTTGAGGGACTTTTTCATATGTTTTTATTCCTTTTACTTCCTGGTCCATCTGGAGGTCACATTCATCAAGTTCACAATAAAAAAGAGGCTGAAGGGAAATGACTGACCTCTCTATTAGTAAAGCAGAGAAGTCCCCCTTTCTACAGTCAGAGGACAGAGTTGACATGAGATGGGGAAGATATGGGAGAGCTTCTACCTTTTTCTGATGCCCCCAAGTGAGTCATATCAACTCTGAATGGATAAAAGAATGAGAGAATGAATGAAAGAATGTCACATGACAGATGCTTAATGAATATCCGTTCATTTATTCTTTGTAGTGTTGGCTGATGTAACATGTCAGTAGATCCCTGGTCCTGCCAGCAGAATTGGACAAGATAGCCGAGAAAGAACAAGAATCTCCTGTGGATAAATCCTTTTTAGCATTCATTATGCACCAGGCTGTGTAACACACATGGTCTTTATTTGCATTAGTCCTTTTGATCCTCACAACAACCTCATGGGATAGACAATACCTACATTATGAGTATGACTCTGATTTTTAGCTCCCATGAGGTAAAATTCCTATGATTATTCCTACATTAGAAGCTGAACAAACTGAGGCCTGATGTTTGTTATGAGCCAGCCAGCAAATGGCAGAACCCAGCTATGAGTGCAAGGATCTGACTGATCTGTGAAGTATGCCCAGCTGCAGCATTTGACTGGAATTCAATTCAGTCAGAACCTCTTGGGCCCCTGCTGTGTGCTCATGTAGCCCACACTCGGTGATTATGCACATGGGGAATATAGGAGTGATGGGTCATGAGCCCTGCCCTAAGGGAGCTTGTGACTCAGCAGAAGGGACCGTGACAATGATGCCGCACCCCACCCCCACCTGGAGAACACCCTGGGTGACGGCTGTGGAAGCACTTAGCAAGTGTAAACACTGATCAAGAGCAGATCATCCTAGTTGCTATGGCTACATACAGGGCACTGAGGGGAGCCACATCCCATCTGTGAGTGGTGGCGAGGCAGAAACCACTGGACTCAGGAGTAGGAAGACTGTCCCCTGCTGCCTCTACCACCTCGGCGAGCTGGAGACACAGGTTGAGTCAGGAGGGCCTGCCACTCCCGGGGACCCACAGACAACATGCACAGCTTAGGCAGAGTGATACGTGCCCTCGGACACCATGACGACTAAAACCCAGAAACACAGGAGGGAGAGAGCACCGCAGCTGTGCCTCCTAAATATAGCCTGATTCCAGCTCCCCACGGAGAGGCAACCAGAGCCATCTTCCAGGGGCGGCTCTAAAAATAAAGCTGCAAACTAGCTTCACACTCCCCCTCAGCTGCTCGGGGCCCACGAGTTGCCATCTTGGCATCTGCCTCTGAGGGGCTGGCAGAGAGGGTAGAGAGGAGGTGGTGGACTGTAGGCGGACTCCGAGGTTCCTGGGACCCTCCTAGGAACACTTGCAATACTTGTGGTCCTGTCTAAAGAGCTCCGTGAGTGAGTGAATCAATGTCACTGACTTTAGGAAGCGCACTAAGCATTTGGATTTGTTATTCCCACTTTACAGATGAAGAGACTGAGGCTTCTCATAGAGAAGACATGACTTGGCCAAGGTCACACTAATAGTAAACAGGAGTCAGGACGTCACTGCCTCTTCTTCAACCAGATCCACTGATTTTTACAGCTCACAGCCTGTCGCCACCCTCTGCCCCTTCTCTCTGCAGCTCCTTCATCAATTGCCCCTGCCCCTGCCTTCACTTCCTCATCTCATCCCCACTAGAGCCCCACACCACCCCAGTCCTCCTCAAATGGGCACAGAAGAGATACAGACTGTAAGCTCCATGAGGAAAGAGATCACATCTATTTTATTCTTTACTATCCCCTCGGCCTCTAGAGTAATGCCTGAAGAGAGAAGACACCCAATATTTGTTGAATAAATAACTCTGTTTCTTCGTTTCATATCATATCCAATCCATTAAAATTCCCATAGGCTCTGCCTCCAAAACACATCCAGGGTACTTCCCTGGCAATCCAGTGGTCAGGACTTGGGGCTTCCATTTCAAGGGGCAGGGGGTCGATCCCTGGTCAGAGAACTAATATCCTGCATGTTTCATGATGTGGTCAAAAAGAATAAAAGAGAAAACATCTTTTTAAATGTTTTTAGAAACATATAAACGTTTTTTAAATGTTATTTTAAGAGAAACATTTTTTAAATGTTCAAAACATTTATTACAAAGGCTGAATTAAAAGACTGACCACACCAAGTATCGGTAGGGATATGGGGAATTGAATACACTGCTAGTGGGAAGGTAAAATGGCTTGATCACTTTGGAAAACAGTCTGGCAGTTTCTTACAAAGTTAAACATATACTTTCCATATAATGCCATCATTTCACAACTGTTTAACCAAGGGAAAGGAAAGCATATGTCCACACAAAGACTTGTACACAAATGTTCACAGCAACTTTATCTGTGATAGCCACAAACTGAAAATCACCCGAATGTTTGTCAGCAGGAGAATGGGTAAACAAAATGTGGTGTATCCATACAATGGAATATTACTCAGCAATAAAAAGGAATGGGTATGCAACAGCAAAAGAAATGATGCGTGCAACAACATGGCTGCAACTCAGAATAGTAAAGCTAAGAGCATCCTTAATTATTACAGAAACACAAATCAAATGGCCTAAGAAGACACGGTTATATAAATACAATGGACTGTTACTCAGCCATAAAAACAAATGAAATATTGCCATTTGCAGCAACAGGGATAGATCTAGAGATTATCACAGGAAGTGAAGTAACTCAGACAAAGATCAGATGATATCACTTATATGTGGGATCTAAAAGAATTAATACAAATGAATTTATTTCCAAAACAGAAACAGATTTGCAGACATAGAAAACAAACTTGTGGCTATGAAAGGAGAAAGAATGAGGGAGATAAATTAGGAGTATGGCATCAACAGATTGCTGTTCAGTCACTAATCCAGGGGATCTTCCCGACACAGGCATTGAACCTGTGTCTCCTGGACTGTAGGTGGATTCTTTACCACTGAGTCAGCTGGGAAGCCCATGAGATTAACAGATACCCACTACTACATATAAAGCAGGTGAACAACAAGGTCTAACTACATAGCATGGGGAACTATATTCAATATCTTATACAACCTATAATGGAAAAGAATCTGAAAAATTGTTGTATATATATATATATATATATATCATATATATATATCTGATCACTTGGCTGTACACCTGAAACTCACACAATGCTGTAAATCAACCATACTTCAATAAAATAATGACAACATTGCTCAGTGAAGAAGTAGAACAAGAATAAATGAGCACATTTTTTGCATGATTTCATTTATGCAAAATTCTAGAAAATGCAAACTAACCTAAAGTGACAGAAAGCTCTGTAGTTGACTAGGATTTGATGGGTGGTGGGCAAGCTATGATGAGAATGGGCAAGGAGAGATTACAAAGGACAAAATGAGAGGTTTTCAAACTATGAATTTGTTCATTATCTTGATTATTGTGATTATTTCATGAATATTTACCTACATCATGCTGCAGGCCACAGGGTCGCAGAGTCAGACATGGCTGAGCGGCTGAACCGAACTGAAGACATGTTACATTATACCCTGTACATGTGGTTTATTGTATGTCAATTATATCTCAATAAAGCTGTTTTATTGGGGGTTGGGGTTTTCTTTTCCATATCCAAAATTCAACCATTTTGGATATCAACCTCCACTTATCAATCACTCTGATCCAAAGGGTACAGTTACCTGGATGCCTCGCTCTGTAGGCCCCAGCCCTGCTGAAATTCCTCCTCTTCCAGAATATTCCATCCTCTCAGGAAGATGCCAAGGTTCCTGCTCAGCAGGTCCACCCACCCACCCCCAGCCACTCTGCTAACTGATTGATGACAATTCACAGCTGCCCCTCTTCCGGAGACTTGGCTGAGCCACGTCACCTTGCCAGGGAGGTTACAGCTCCATCCCAGGGACACCAAGCGCCAAGGACTAATTGATACAGGGATACAGAAGTCTAGCCCCCTTGCTCCAAGAACAGATGACTCCTGCTGCAGAGCCCCACCCCCATAGGTCAGGCTGAAGGTAGACTCTTCACAGGCACATCAGTTTCTTCTCCTTTCCTAGCCTTACTCCCCACCCCACCCCAGGCTGTACTGAAGAGCACCCCCTGAATGAATCGCAGAAACCTGCAACCCTTTCCAGGCTCTGGGAAATCAGCTAAAGATAGGTGGCATCAGGGGTGGACCTAGGAAGCAGATCCAAGGATGGGATTCTGGGCGCATCTCTCAGGGCCAGGAGGCAGGTAAGAACCGGGAGTCCAGAGCATGAGGGGCAGTGCACGTGCAGCATTCCGCCCGTGGCAACTTGGAGGGACACAGGTAGAGGAGGAAGCAGACTCACGCAGCACCTCTGGAGCCTGAGTGACACGGAGAAAGGATGGAGAAGGAAATGGCCACCCACCCCAGTCTTCTTGCCTGGGAAATCCCATGGGCAGAAGAGCCTGGCCAGCTACAGTCTAGGGGGCCACAAGAGTCAGACAGGACTTTAGTGACTGAACAACAAAAAGGAGAAAGGGTAAGTATAAGGGCCATCAAATCGGTAGCTGCTGCAGAACACTCAACGCTTGGAAGAGAAAATAGCAAGTTTGGGACAATCAAGCATTAATTTAAAGCAATTATGAGAGGCAGACAACTTCTTCAATAGCATTTACAGAGTTAGAGACCCCCACCTCCCGCAGTTAAACGACAGACCTGGGGCTAGATCCAGGACACAATCGGAAGGGTAGCAGAACTTGGAGAAAGTTGCCTTCTCAGGCCCAGCAGCTCTCATGCGCCAAGTCAGAGCCCTGAAAGGAAGAAACGGGATCCTGAGATTGGGGGTGAAGACATGGAAGTAGATACACTTGAATCCCTTGACTCCGCCTCTCCCTAAACATTGAGTGCACTGAAATGCCTACACTTCACGCTTTTTTTTTTTAATTGAAGGATAGTTGCACTACAGAATTGTGTGGTTTTCCGTCATACGTCAGCAAGAATCAGCCACAGGTACACCCATTTCTCCTCCCTCCTGAATCTCCCTCCTATCTCCCTCCCCATCCTCCCTTCAGCCTGTCACGGAGCCCCTGTTTAAGCTCCATGAGTCACACCGCAAATTCCCATAGGCTCTCTATTTTACATGTGGTATTATAAATTTCCATGTTACTCTCTCCATACATTTCCCTTTCTCCCTCCCCTCATCCCCTGTGCCCATAAGTTTATTCTCTATGTCTGTTTCTCCATTGCTGCCCTGCAAATAAATTCATCAGTACCATCTTTTTAGATTCCTTATATATAGACAACATTTATGACATTTATATGACATTTATATTTCTCTTTCTGACTCACTTCACTCTGTATAATAGGCTCGAGGTTTGTCCATCTCATTAGAACTGACTCAAATGTGTTCCTTTTTATGGCTGAGTAGTATTCCAGCATGTATATGTACCACAGCTTCTTTATCCATTCATCTGTCGATGGACATCTAGGTTGCTTCCATGTTCTAGCTATTGCAAATAGTGCTGCAGTGAACACTGGGGTATATGTGTCTTTTTCAGTTTTGGTTTCCTCAGGGTATATGCCTAGGAGTGGGATTGCTGGGTCATATGGTGGTTTCATTTCCAGCTTCTTAACAAATCTCCATACCATCTTCCTTAGTGACTGTATCAGTTTACATTCCCACCAACAATGCAAGAGTATTCCCTTTTCTCCACACCCTGGCCAGCATTTACTGTTTGTAGACTTTTTGATGAGAGCTATTTTGACTGGTGTGAGGTGGTGCCTCATTTTAGTTTTGATTTGCATTTCTCTAATGATGAGTGATGTTGAGCGCCTTTTCACATGCTTGTTAGCCATCTGCATGTCTTCTTTGGAGAAATGTCTTCTTAGGTCTTTTCCTCACTTTTTGATTGTGCACCCCCAGCCCCCCACTTTAAGTCTTTACAGACTCGGATGAGGTTGGCGGCTTAGAGGACAACGCTAAGCCTCCTCAGGATGGGCCCCAACCTCCTTTCCTGGACACCAGGGCCACGGACAGAACCACCCTGCAGCACGGCTCACTGGGCAAGTGCTCAGCCTGCTCAGAGAAACAGAGCGATTAAATGCCAGAGCAGCTGTAAGACCCAGCTAATACGAGCCAGCACAAACCTGAGGAGTATATCTGGCAGTGGATGCTGAAGGAGGAAAGCAGAATATAAAGCTGGATGTTAAAGTTTATTGACATGGGGGCACTCCCAGAGCACAGGATTTAAGTCCCTGGCAAGGAAACCTAGAGGGCAGTTCTGACATGCTGCTGGAATGGTTCTCAGAATCTGCTGTCACAGGCTTGTAGGGAAAGGGATCTCAAGTGAGACTACTATTCGACCAGCAGTGGAGGACATATGACCCTGAAAGAGTAAAGCATGTGCCCTCTGGCCTTTATAGAAGAAATGTGCTGGTTTCTGTTGCATTGAGATGGTTAATAATAACATAAGGTTCCCAATAGCTAAGGGTATTAATATAGAAATGAATGAGATGAACAGATGAGTCCAATGCCAAGATTAGATACTCCAGTGGAGGTTTATAGTTCTTTGCCCAGTTTCTAGACTTGAGCCAGTTCTTAGACCCAGAACCCATTAACCAGTCCCCATAAGACAGAGCTTGCAACTTTATAGTAAATAACACATGGAAGTCATTCACCACTGGAACTATTATCATTTATTCAAGCGAAAGGAGAATTACAATGGAGAGTGAAATATCTAGACTCTTTAAGGGATGTTAGATACAGGATCTAAGCCACTATGGGTACCGTGAGACCCAAAGATGTACCACGATTCCTTCATTATAGTAGAAGCATATGGTGGTCAAATATTGAATCATGGCGCAGGATCAGTGGTCATTTCTCAGTTCCCAAGTATATAATTGGGATATACCTACTTAGCAATGGCTCCTTGACAAGTAGAGTAAAATCTCTTTTAGTACAAAGGACCAAGTGGGAGTTTCTAAAGCTGTCCCCATTCCTGGACCAAAGTGGTAAATCGAAACCATTACCCCTTCCGCAGGAATGGCAGAGGTTAGTGTCATCCACAAAGACTTTAAAAGTGCAGAGGACATGGTCCCTATCAAGTTTCCCATTTAATACACTAGTCTGGCCTCTGCCGTGGCAGATTACAGTGAACTACTCCAAACTTAACCAAAGAGTAGCCCCATGTGCAGCTTCTCAGCTTGATGTGTTATCTTAACTAGAGTAATTAGCATGCTGCTGCTGCTGCTAAGACAAAGCGCTTCAGTCGTGTCCGACTCTGTGCAACCCCATAGACGGCAGCCCACCAGGCTCCCCCGTCCCTGGGATTCTTCAGGCAAGAGCACTGGAGTGGGCTGCCATTTCCTTCTCCAATGCATGACAGTGAAAAGTGAAAGTGAAGTTGCTCAGTCGTGTCCGACTCTTAGTGACCCCATGGACTGCAGCCCACCAGGCTCCTCTGTCCATGGGATTTTCCAGGCAAGAGTACTGGAGTGGAGTGCCACTGCCTTCTCCAGAGTGGATTAGTATAGTTGCAGATAAATGATAGGCATCTTTTGATCTGATAAACACTTTCTTTCCCATACCCAGCAGAAAGGAGTACCCAGAACAGTTCATATTCACAAGGGATGAACAGCAGTATTCATCCACAATTCTCTTTTCATACTCTCACAGGACTCTGTTCATTCTCCTTCATTCTGCTCATATATCCAGGGGGCCTGAAACATCTAGATATTCCACAGAACATCACTGGTTCACTATACTTATGACATCATGTCATCAAAACTTTATGAGTAAGTAAGAAGAGGATGAGATGGCTGGATGGCATCACTGGCTCGATGGATGTGAGTCTGAGTGAACGCCAAGAAGTTGGTGATGGACAGGGAGGCCTGGTGTGCTGCAATTCGTGGGGTCGCAGAGAGTTGGACATGACTGAGCGACTGAGCTGAACTGAGCTGAAGCAGTAACAAGAGTATTTGGTCATGGGACACCAAGTAACCATGAAACCAAAACAACCCACTGTGATCTGGGAGTGTCAGCAATCCATCAGAAACTGGACATGGTACATCCGGGATCATGTTCAAACAGGTCCAAGGATGGAAGTAACTGAACAAACAGGGGTCCCACACTCCATGTCACCAAACACGTTTGCACCAATGTCTCTCCCTCAACTCACATCTATAGTCCTATGAGAGGTTCCCCACAACCAGGTGACAGAGGAAGAAGGAGCCCAAGTTTGGTTCACAGATGTTGGTACACATAGAAAATGGACACTGTTGCACCACAGGCCCACTCAGGGGACTCTAACAGACGATAGTGAGAAGAGGTCCTTCTAGTGCAAAAGCTTCAGGCAAGGCATCTGATCATCCACTTTGTGTGAAGAAAGACGTGGCCTAAAGTTGGGACATATGTAGAGTGATGGGCAATAGTGAACAACAGGGCTTGTTTGCCAGGAGTCTGGAAGGAACGAGATTGAAGCCCAGGGACGAGGAGGTCTGGTGTAGAGGCATGGGAATGGGCTCATGGGAGTGAACACAGTGTGAAGATCCCTGTGTCATAGGTTAACATGCACCAGGGATCACCTTCTGTGAAAGGCTAAACAGGATGACTTAGCCAGACAGTATTAGCTCGTCTCAGTTCTTGATCACCAAAAATGTGTACAGTGAGCTCATAAACAAAGTAGCCACCGTGGCAGGGACTGAGTCAGGTCCAAACCCAACAGCAGGGGCCTCTAGTTGGCCAGGTTGATCAAGGTCCTACCATTGCTTCCTGGGTTACTGGATCAGCAGGCACAGAAAGAGCTTCTTACTGTCAGGGATCACTGGCCCCGGTCATCATGCAGCGTGGCTTGTGTCCGTATAATGGGAATGTAGAGGAATGTGTTTGGAACTCGTGTGACTCACTACAGTGTGTCTGGTACTCCCATACCTAGCATTGTGTATAAGTAGCAGGTGCCCCAACCACAACCCGAGGATGGTGTAGTAACCAGGTGCTCAGACTCCTTTAGAGATGAGTGCCTGGGCCACCCCACCTGGCAAGCCACCCAGACCAGCAAAAGTGCTAGCCAAGGATAAGAGGAATCAAAAGCAAATAGAAGAGGAGGAAGATAATGATGACCAACTGTAGTCTTGAAATTGTGGCAATAGGAACTGTAGCGTGTCCCACTAATCCTCCTCTTTAAAGCTTCCCCAGGAATTACAACCACAGATTTCTCGAGAAGCTGGCACCAGGTGGAATGAACTGAGTGTGAGAGTCAAGAGGACCTCAGTGGTGCAAGTGGTGAGCTGTGGTAGACAAAGTCAGCGCCCAGCACAGATACTCTTACCTGGCCAGGATACCCATCTCCCAGTTGCTGTGAATGCTGGCTGCTAACAGTCACAGCTGCCTCCCTTCTCCAGAGAACCAGCCTTGGCTGGCAGGAGCTGCTTTGCCCAGAGATCACACAACCCCAGCACTGGCCCATATCCAATGCCTGATTGAATTGGGAGTATAAAATGTTGCTCCTCTTGCCTGAAGGGGGAACATTTTACAGTGTGGTTTACAATTCAGGACCCAATCACCTCCTTGTGGATCAGATCGAGGCAAGATTTGACCTCAGCCTTTTCTCTTTCTCTATTCTGCTTTACTCCCTCCATTAAAGGCATTTCTAAGAACATTCCCTGATAAACCACGTGCACTTGAACCCCTGCTTCAGGCTCTGCTTCTAGGAAACAAGACTAAGACTTTCTTTTGTCTGTCTTAGGTATCACTAAAGCCTCATCACCAAGTACCCTGATGCCTAGCAAAAAATAAATGCATGCCTGAATGAATGGAACGGGGCAGTCAAGCAGCCAAGCCTTGACCTTGATTTGAACTTGAGCTTGATCTTTAGAGACCAAACTCTGACACAGCAGTGCCTGATGAATGAATGAATGAATGGCAGAAGGAATGCATGCCTAAACAAAGGTTGTCTCTAGAAAGAACTGTTCTAGGTTCCTATGGCTGACCCACTAATACAAATGACTCAAAGTTTTGAAAGCTTTAGGGGGACGAAAACCAATATCTTTCAACCCCTGTCATGTGCTGGGCACTTTACATGCATTACATCATTTCACCTTAATAATACTATTTTAGGGACTTCCCCGGCAGTCCAGTGGTTAGAATTCTGTGCTTCCACTGCAGGGGACACAGGTTGGATTTTTGGTCAAGGAACTAAGATTCCACAAGCCAGGCAGTGCAGCTAATAATCATTATTTTCGATAGATTTTATTAACATCCCCATCTTATAAATGTTCAAGGGATTGCCAGTAAAGCAGAGATCTCACATTCAAGTGCCTACAAGGACCAGAAATGTATGAAATAAGCAAAGGGGCCCCCAAAGGCCTGTCATCGCTCTAGTCATCAGGACTTCACCGAGAGGTCTTCCTCCTCCTCTTTCCCAGGCAGGACCTCCTCCTACCCCACAATTTTTATGTCCACAAGCCTGAAGACATCGTCAAGGCTCTGGGGAGGAGGGAAGGTTATCTCACAGCTTTCAGGATCTGGTTTGCTTTCTCCAGCGATAGGGGGCAGAGCATTACAGGCCAAGGAAGGAAACATTCCTAGCCCCTGACACCCATCATCATTCCTCATGCATTTCAGACATCTGCATGCTCTGATCACTTTTACACCTCAGCTTGGAAAGGTGTTACCACCAGCCTGACAGGTCCAGAAGCCAAGGCTTAGAAAATGCAATGGCTTGCTCAAGATAACCCTGCAGTGTTGCGCCAGACTTGGGTTTCCTGAGATTTCATCTACTGCTCTTTTCACAAAGCCATACCATGTGTGCCTGGGAGCCACAGAGGGTTCTGCAGGCCCTCCTGCCCTCACCGGGGTCCTCTGGGAGCCCCTCTAAACACACCACTGGATGCGCTGGCTTCCACTGTGGCCCTGCTCTCTGTCCCCAATCCCCAGCCTGTACTGAGAGGTTTATTTGCTTACTGAAACCTTGGGCATTGAAATGGCCAAGGAGGACTCTGTAATCACGGGCTGCTGCTGTTGCTAAGAAACAGGTCCTTTAAATTCAATTTACAAAAAAGATAGAGCGAGCGAGCAAGTGAGTGAGAGCAAGAAAGGGATGCTTGAACATCTGGTTCTCCTCCCTGGCTGTCTCCGGTGACTGTGAAAATGAGATAAGTACATTCCAAGATGGATGCTGGCCCTCTCTAAGCCATTTTCTGACTTCCCTCTAAGCTGATATTTCTGGTCAGCCTTGGGCTTTACAGGTTGTGGAGAAGGGTGGGGGAGTGCTCTTGCAGGAAGCCTGGTGGGTTTAAGAATTCCAGGCACCTTGTCTCCTCCAGGAATGACTCAGATGCCCCTGAGCCACCGAACTAACTGGGTTCTTACGTCTAGGGCTCCCCACCCCCACTCCCACTGTCAGAATAATCATTCCACATATTCATATAATCCTCTTCAGCTCACTCTGGATTTCACACGTTACCTTAGCTCTTACGGAGGAAATATTATTCTCTGCATATCACAGATGAGGAGGAAATTATGACAGTTAGAAAGTGCACCTGGGCCAGGAGTGGAGGGGCCACGAGCCCCTAACCCCAGCGCTGCCAAGAGCAGACTCAGCTACTCAGTCCCCTCTTTGGGCCTCAGATAATGCAGCCTTAAGCTGTGAGCTGGGGTTAGGGCGTGGTTTCCCACAATGTGTGCTGCAGAGCAACGTTCCATGGGGGTTACTGGGCACCAGGTTAAGAAGGAATCCTCTGGTCAAACAAGTCTGGGAAAGTTAGTTTTAAGTTAGTTAGGTCTCACTATAAGATTACTCAGAGCCTTGAATGCTTTAATATGCTGTAGAAATCTCCAAGAGCAGCTATCTTAGCTTGGGTTTCCCCAGAAGCAGGCTGTGATACAAGAATTTGAGTGCCAGCAGTTTATTTGGGAGGTGATGTCAGGGAACCCTGGTAGGGAAATAAAGAAATGAGACAGGGGACTTCCCTGGTTGCCCAGTGGTTAAGAATCTGCCTTGCAATGTAGGGGACCTGAGTCGAGCCCTGGTGGGAGAACTAAGGTCCCAACATGACTCTAAGCAACTAAACTCACGCAGCAACTACTATGGAGCGTACATGCCACATCCAAGACCCGGTGCAGCCAAATAAATAAATATCATTTTTAAAAAGAAGTGAGATAGGAAAAGGAAGGCAGCCATGAAGGAGGAGTTACCAAGCAAGGTATCACTGTGGGCAGCAGGAGCTTCATCCACTGGGGATCTTTGGGATGTGGTGGGGGATACGTGCCTCAGAGTTATCCCATCAGGAGTGAGGGAGCTGGGGTATTTATACCCCAACTGTGGCCAGCCACTGAGCTGGGCTAGGGAGGGTGTCATTAATCGTCATTAAAGGTCCAATATTTCTTGTTTCCCAAGCACAAGAAGAAAGACTTCAGAGGGGGTGCTCTTCCAGATGCTGAGAGCTGGAAGTCCAGCCCAGTGCACTGGCTTGGCAAATGTGGGAGTGACTGGTGGCACCCCAATAATATCTACTATATGGAAGAAAGCTACAGTTTTCAAGGCTGATTCAATCACAAAACTCTAAGGAAAAAAGCTCCAGGGCCTCATGTTCCATGGAAGAGTCTATGGAAATATCAAGCTAGGCCCTCTCGAAGGGATGATGGGTGGCTCTACAAGTCTGAGGCAGTAACCTTATAAAAGGACCAAAGAATCACATTTGCTCACCATCAGTTCAGTCACTCAGTCGTATCTGAGTGGACTGCAGCACACCAGGCCTCCCTGTCCATCACCAACTCCCAGAGCATGCTCAAACTCATATCCATTGAGTCAGTGATGGCATCAAGCCATCTCACCCTCTGTCATCCCCTTCTCCTCCTGTTTTCAATCTTCCCCGGGATCAGGGTCTTTTCCAGTGAGTCAGTTCTTCTCATTAGATGGCCAAAGTATTGGCGCTTCAGCTTCAGCATCAGTCCTTCCAATGAATATTCAAATTGATTTCCTTTAGGATTGACGGGTTTAATCTCCATGCAGTCCAAGGGACTCTCAAGGGTCTCTCAACATTATGTTTCAAAGCCATCAATTCTTTGGTGATCAGCTTGCTTACTAGAGAATTCCCTGACAGCTCCGTTGGTAAAGAATCTGCTTGCAGTGCAGGAGACCTATGTTCAGTCTCTGGGTCAGGAAGATGCCATGGAGAAGGAAATGGCAACCCACTCCAGCATTCTTGCTTGGAAAATCCCCGTGGACAGAGGAGCTTGGCGGGCTGCAGTCCATGGGGTCACAAGAGTTGGACACAATTTAGCAACTAAATGTCAGCTTTCTTTATGGTCCAGCTCTCACATCCATACATGACTACTAGAAAAACCGCAGTTTTGACAAGATGGACCTTTTTCAACAAAGTAATGTCTCTGCTTTTTAATATGCTGTCTAGGTTTGTCATAGCTTTTCTTCCAAGGAGTAAGCATCTTCATTTCATGGCTGCATTTACCATCTGCAGTGATTTTGGAGCCAAAGAAAATAAAGTCTGCAGCTTTCCACTGTTTCCTCATGTATTTGCCACGACGTGATGGGACCAGATGCCGTGATCTTCGCTTTTTAAATGTAGAGTTTTAAGCCAGCTATTTCACTCTCATCTTTCACCTTCATCAAGAGGCTCTTTAGTCCCTCTTCACTTTCTGCCATAAAGGTGATATCATCTGCATATCTGAGGTTATTGATATTTCTCCTGGCAGTGTTGATTCCAGCTGGTGCTTCATCCAGCCCTGCATTTCACATGATGTACTCTACATATAAGTTAAATAAACAGGGTGACAATATACAACTTTGAAGTATTCCTTTCCCAATTTCAACTACTCTATTGTTCCATGTCCAGTTCTAACTGTTGCTTCTTGCCCTGCATACAGGTTTCACAGGAAGCAAGGAAGGTGGTCTGGTATTCCTACCTCTTGAAGAATTTTTCACAGTTTGTTGTGATCCACACAGTCAAACACTTTAGCATAGTCAATGAAGCAGAAGAAGGTGTTTTTCTGGAATTCTCCTGCTTTTCTATGATCCAACGGATGTTGGCCATTTAATCACATTTGCTCACTACCTCCCCAAAGCTGGACAGATGAATCCTCACAGACATGAGATAAGTTTGCCTCTGATCTGCCCCCCAGTTCATCCTTCAGCACATTCAACCACATTTCTAAGATGCTGCCTTCTGACCTAGGTTCTAGTCTAGACCATCCCAGTCTGACCACACATCCATACAGCAAGCTCCTGCTACTATGTATATGCAGGATTATCATCCCCCTACCCCCAGAAGTCACCATCCCCTTCTCCATTCCTTAGGTTGGCTGGAAACAAGGAAACTATTTCAGACTGCCTCCTCTGCTCACCCCTCTCCCCACACTGGTCGGCTGGATCTACAGCCTGATTTTTGAAAGCCAAATAATAATGCTAACTCCAAGAGAATTAGTAGCAGGGGGTAGCAGGGTGGTTTAGAGCATCGGTGCTTGGAATCAAATTATACCTCCACTACGTACTACCTGTGTGACTCTGAGCAAGTTACATAACCTCTCTGTGCCTCTGGTTTCTCTGAAAGGGATGATAACGATGCTGCCCATGTGGAATTGTTATCACACTGTGTTAGTTACTATTAGAATGGAGTGCCTGGGGACAGTAGGTACTCAGGAATTATTTCATTAAGACAGCCATATGATAACCAGGTCAGATGGCAACCCACGCCAGTATTCTTGCCTGGGAAATCCTGAGGACAGAGCAGCCTGGCACGCCACAGTCCAGGGGGTCGCAAAAGGATCAGACATGACTTAGTGACGAAACAACAATGCTTTTGAGCTCTTATCCCATGCCAGATGCCATGGTAAACACTCGATGTATATTAAATCATACAATCCCAGCTATCTACCTATCAAGCTCAGCTATTATCCACATTTTACTGATGTGGAAATAAGGCTCAGAGTAGCTACGCCACTGGTCCAAAGTCACAACATGGGGAAGCAACCAAGAAAAATCTTTCATGTCTCCAGGAATTGTTGCCCCAGGGTGGAAACCTGGGGCGTGTGAAACAAGGTTTGGTGCGGCTCAAAGGCTACTGAGGGTGCCTTCTAGGTGATCCAGCCATGGCTAGTTCTTTCTCTTCCCTCATCCCAGAATCCTACAGAAAATACATAGTTCTCCTTGGGCCCCGGATCTGACACTTGGAAGTCGAAACTTTCCACCTGTGTCTTCTCTGCCTGCCAGAGCTTGTCCTGAGCCATAAGGCTCTCTTCTTCCAGGAAGCCTTTTAGGATCCTTCCCACACCCAGCTGCAAAGAGGCTTTCTTCCTTCCCTTCCCTGTTAGAGTTCTACCTCAATTACACTCTTTTGGAGTATTAACTTCCTGACACCTTCTTTGTGTAGGTCTCTTAGCACACTGGATGTCGTGACCAGTGACAAAGGCAGAGGCACTGTCTTCAACCCTAGGCTACAAGGCCTAACCCAAGTGATATCTGTCACAGCTTCAAGCGGCCTAACACAGATGGACCAGAGAAGTCATCTCTCCTTGAATTTTACAGCAAGGGGCACCAACCTGCTTCACTCACCCAGTCAGGCAGTGGAGGAACCAGACTCAAACCCAGGCCTCTTGGCTTCCAGGCCAGAGCTCTCACACTGAGGACCTAGAGGACTGTCTCCAGGATGATTCAGGATATTGAATTAACAGACAACGTATACAAGAAGGAACTTATACAGATGCATTTCCCCACCACCACCATCCTCGGGATACTGAGTTCCCTGCTCATCTCCCTGACCTGCTCATGCCTCTTCTTCTCATGATTTCTCTGCAATTATAGTCCAGTGTCTGTGTTTTTGCGTCCCATCAATGAGACTGAAATGCCAGCCATTAATCTCCATTCTTCACACTCTTAAATGAGAGGGCCAAGATTAATGAAGCATCTTCTCTCAATCAGAAAGCCATTCCAGGCTGTGCTTTTTAAGCCCAGCGAGTTGTGCAGATGAATTAATACTGCCTGACCTTTTTATTTTCCACTGGAGGATTGGTGGTGCTCCCCCTACCTCTACACTGTTTGAGGAGCAATCCTGCTCCCAGCCACTTGGTTCAGCAGCCAGGAGTGTGAGCCCAAAGTGAGGGTGTCGCCTCACAGCACTGAGGGCAGATCATTCCCAGGAGCAGTTGGGTGAGGGCAAGTAGGCTGATGTAGCTTCTAGAGGCTCCTCCTACTCAGTACACCCACACCTAACAAAACACAAAAGCAGACAGAGGACCCAACAGGAAAGTGTTGCCAAGCCAAGTCCTTGATGTGTGGTGGGGATCCCGGAGCCAAGACTGGAGCTAAGCCAGGGCAACATTCAAAACAGCTAACAGCAAAGTGTGGCGTGAGCACCGACCAATCAGGGCAGACGCCTGCCATGGACCAGCATAGGGCCAGCCAGGCACACCCCAGGGGCTATCAGCTGTGGACACAGCATTTGTTCTCCCAAGAAATGAAGAAGGTTGGGGTGTTGATCCAGAAAGAGAGAAAAAGTAGGCAGCGAGGGAAGAGGATCAAGTAACACAATGAAAGAGTTGAACTCAAGTCGTGGAAACAATCAAGGGACATTATATAAAAGCAACATCTAATCTTAAATCTTAAGTTGCTTGTGTTTTTGCAAGAGAAATTACTCCCCGTTCGTGAAGGACTCTACACACAAATGTCTATCTATGTCTGTGTGTGATATAGCAGGGGTGGGAGGGCTGTCGGGGAAGGGGCTAAATGGGGGCAGATGAGCTGGAACTTTCAGAATGAGTAGGAGCTTTCCAATATGAAGATCTCTTCTCTCTCCCCTATGCTTCAGAAGCAAATCTGTTCCTATTTCTACTAAAGAATTAGCTAAGCTTTGTCCGTATCTGTACAGGTCTCTTCCTAGGATGTGAGTTCCTTATTGGAGGGGTCCTGCTTCTTTCATCTCTGCATCCTCAGCACCCAGCATATGTTTGCCCCATAATCACTGGCCCATCTTTCCCACTAGGGTATCAGTTCAGTTCAGTCGCTCAGTCGTGTCTGACTCTTTGCGACTCCGTGAATCGCAGCACACCAGGCCTCCCTGTCCATCACCAACTCCCAGAGTTCACTCAGACTCGCGTCCATTGAGTCCGTGATGCCATCCAGCCATCTCATCCTCTGTCGTCCCCTTCTCCTCCTGTCCTCAATCCCTCTCAGCATCAAAGCCTTTTCCAATGAGTCAGCTCTTCTCATCAGGTGGCCAAAGTACTGGAGTTTCAGCCTCAGCATCATTCCTTCCAAAGAAATCCCAGAGTTGATCTCCTAAATGTATTCAATCAGGAACGTGTCAGAAGGTGGAAGAGAAGCTGATAATCATGGCAAGGGAGAGGTGATATGCAAGATGACATTGATGAAGGCTATGCTCAAGACAGAAAATGCTGGAAGAAGAAACTGTGGCTATTGGGCAGATGAGTAACAATTTCTGTCTCATCATCTCTTATTTCCTGAGGGAAACTTGTAAACGCGCTGTTTCTGTGTCCACGGAACGGGCCACTGTCACACACATGCAGTTACACACACACACACACACACACACACACACACACCCACCAATAACAATAATGATGATGGTGATATGAGTAGATCGACGTTCAGAGTCATGATGCGTGTTCTCAGTGGTACACATTTCAAATTTTTTTGCTTTGCTTGCATTTCTGTTCATTCATTCAGCCAACCGAGCACCTCCTACGAGCCAGCAGCTTCACTAGGTGTCAGGGTTAAATGCAGTCCCTCGACCTCAAGAAAAGAAAGCGGCCACTTCAGACAGGAATCACATGAGCGTCTTCTTAGTTTATGATATGTCATAGGAGCACAGGGAAAGGAAGGAGGAAGTGGCAGCTAGCTGAGCCCGGAAAGAAAGATGGGATTCAGGCAGGAAAAGGAGTAGGAAGGGGGCATCCTGGGGAGAGAGGCAGCGTGAGTGAAAGTCTTACTGTCTTCATTCGCATTTGGTACTGCTTTTATAGCGTGTTAATACATTTATTTTTCTGCTTAAAAATTAAAAGTGGGTTTCCCTGATGGCTCATTGGTAAAGAATCCACCTGCCAATGCAGGAGATACGGGTTCGGTCCCTGATCCAGGAAGATCCCACATGCCACGGGGCAATTCAGTCCTTGAGCCCCAGCTACTGAGCCTGTGCTCTAGAGCCTGTGAGATGCAACTCCTGAAGGCCACGTGCCTGTGAGCCCGTGCTTCACAACAAAAGCAGCCACCACTGAGAAGCTCACCCCACAGCCACAGAGTAACCCCCACTCACCACAACCAGAGAAAAAGCCCACACGGCGACCAAGACCCAGCACAGCCAAAAAGAAAGAAAGAAAGAAAATGACTTTTTAAAAATAAAATGGCATCTAGAGCCTACAGCAAGAAACCAAAGTTGTAGCAACAGATGAGCTACAAGAAGAAGGTGCCCTGGGAAAGAGGCTATGCTTACCACCTGCAGTGCCCTGTTAAGGAATCTGGACTTTGCTCAGCATGACACCATGGAGGGTTCCTAAGCCTGGTGATGAGGGAACAGGAGAGCCAGAGGCAGGCAGCTGGCCATTTCCTTGAGGCTGGGAAGACCTGTTTCCAAGGCGAGCTCCACTGGAAGGTCCACGCATCATCCCCAAGGCTCCCGTGAGCACCGCCCTGCTGTGCAGACATTAGTACTTGGGCTGTGTGAGGGCCAGGGAATACTTCACTCATGAAATCATCCTTCTTCCACACTGTTTCTCTTTTCCAAAAAGAAAAGCAAAGCTGGTCTCTACCCAAGGTTGTGTGTGCGGATGTGGCTATCCTAGTGAGATCAGTGCGTGGGGTGGTCTCCATGGAGATGCCATGTTGGTTCAGGGTGGAGGAGCAGAGCCATCCCCACACCTGTCTGAGCCTGCACCTGGGCAAGCTCTGCATTTTCCAATAGGAATAGGTAGCGCACATCGTCGGGTATGAGTGGGTCCACCCAAGAAAACTTGCACTAAAGACCAAGTTAGAAAACTAGCCAGCAGCAGGCAAAACCCATTCCCAACATGAACAGAACCCAGCCACTTGCCACGGCCCTAAGGCTCACTCACAACTGAAACACCCAGTCTAAATTTCTGCCTTATTTGGTGCTGCTTTTTATAGCCTATCAATAAATATTTTCTGTTTAAAAAGATGTTTTGACTTCCTTGCAGGAACATGTACTCTTCTTATACAAAAAAAAAAAAAAAAAACTAAAGCTTAAAGATCAAATTTTTAGCAAACTGATAGAAATCCTTAAGGGAAATATATTCTAAAATATGCAAAAACAAGGTACACACACACACACAGAGACATTAACCAAAAAAATTCACAGCAGCACATAAGCAACCCCCAGCTCACTCTCCAGAGCTCCAGAAAACCTCCTTGCCCTTGGCAGCCAGGCCACGGAAGGCCCCCAAATCCCCCACCATCTGGCATTTTTGTCTGCAAAGCACAGGCCTTTCTACCCTGGGCTGCCTGCCCACCCTGCGGATGAGGCCAGGCACTGGTGAGGGCTGCCTGGGCTTTGCCTCCTTGCCATGGTAACCACCACATGTGCGCGTGTGCACACACACACATATACACACACACATACACACGCATGCACACGCATAGGCACACGTGCACACACACTCAGCCCTGCCTGCTTCCTGGCCCCGTCACCGTAGGCTCAGGCCGGGGCAGCCTTGTCTGTCAGCTCTGTCCTAATCCCACCTACCCCACACAGCAGCCAAAAAAGGCATGTCAGGGAGGGGGCGGGAGGGGAGAGACAGCCACCGGAAGGCAGCAGGACTCGAGGGGAGGGAGCAAGGCCCTGGGGAGCAGGGCACGCAGGCAGGTGGCGGAGGGGCCCTCATTAGCTGGACCATCTGTCAAGAGTGAAGGAAAGGCACCCAGCTCCGCAGTCCAGGGCCCTGCTGTACATACACTCACACACTCTCACACACGGACAAGCATATACACAGTTATACACACACATATATTGACATCCACCCATGCACACATACCCATAAAATCCTACACAAAGATATACACATCCTCCCCTACATGTGAACACATAAGTGTATGCAAATGACAGCTGCACACACATACACGAACATACCTACGCACCAATACGTAGTCACACCTCACGCATAACCCATGCACAAAGATAAACGTAACTGTATGTACACATGTGCTTAAACCTACATCCATATGTAGTCAAACATACATGCACAGACTCACACATAAGCACGTACTCCCACAGGGCTACATTCTCTCTCCTGTGCAACCCCACTGCTGCTGCTGCTGCTGCTAAGTTGCTTCAGTCGTGTCTGACTTTGTGCGACCCCATAGACAGCAGCCCACCAAGCTCCCCCCGTCCCTGGGATTCTCCAGGCAAGAACACTGGAGTGGGTTGCCATTTCCACGCCCATGCACAAATCCACTCAGAGCTCTTCCCCACTGCCATCCTGCCAGGCTGTGGGTCCTCCACCTCCATGCTCTGTGCCCCTTTCATGCTCCATACCCTCTCTTCCACCCAGCAGTCCTACAAGGCCTTGCTGCCCTGCCACTCACGAGTCAGGAGAGCAAAGGGTGGCAAAGACTGGGTGAGAAAGAGTTCAACACCATAGTGAGAAGCATTGATCACAGTCTTTTTCTGAGGATGCTTAAAATGTAAAGACAAAGAGAAGGCAACTAGCACAATCAATGGCTCCCTGACTTCACTACTCTGCTAAAAGCAAGACCTAGACCACCAGAGGGCTACCTCCAAGGCCTGAGGCACTGTTAACACACCACTTGACTGTGGTTGGGAAGATGGTAGGGTACACAGGTTCAGGGCATTAAGCTGGTCTCAGTAGCACCATACTTGGGCTGCATGATCTTTGTTTCTAGCCTCTTCCTCACCAGAGTTCTGTGTAGTCTCATGAGATCACACCTGGACTGTGATCACCTGGTGCCTGGCACATGCTAAGAACTCAATAAACCTCAACTCTTTTACTCTTGAAGACTATTACCCATATTTCAAAGTTTGATTAAAGAACCGTAACTCAGGTGAGGGCTCCAGGTTATTTCAAAGTATATTTTATTTAGAGAGATGTAGACGTAGAGACTTGTCCACACAGTGGGAGAAGGAAAGGGCAGGACAAACTTTAAGAGCAGCCTTGAAATAGAGGCACTACCACACGTGAGACAGACAACGAATGGGAGCTGCCATGCGACATGAGGAGCTCATCTCGGGGCTCTGCAATGCCCTAGAGAGGTGGGATGGGGGTGGGGCTGGGAGGGAGGCTCCAGAGAGGGGTATATATACGTATTTATATGCATAGACATATATATATATATATATATATATATATGGCCGATTCATGTTGTACAGCAGAAACCAACACAACATTGTAAAGCAATTATTCTTCTACTAAAAATAAAAAAAAATAAATACAGTATCTTCTATTTCAAATGAACCAAAGTGGTGTTGGTGGGCTGGACTCTGAAGTCAGTGCCACCTGGCAGCACCAAGCACCTACTGTGTCCTGACTGCGATCTCCACCTGCAGCCGTGGAGGAGACACAGCCTCTGTTCCCAGAAAGCTTAGCCTCCCTGGAGAAGAAAGAGAAGTTTGGAAACAAACACAATAAAAGGAAATAGATTAAAAATGGAGAAAACAACCCACACTCATTTGCCAGTAAGGAAAATGAGACTTGGAGAAGCAAAATGCTTAAGTTGCCCAAAGGTGCGCAGCTGATAAGGGGCGGGGGGGCCAGATCTCATGCTCTTTCCACTGTGACGTGGAGCTCAGGGGACTGCACCTTTAGAGCAAACAGAAACTCTGGCCGACTGGGTGGTGGGCTCCTAGCAAGCATGGCCTGAACCTCTCAGAGTGACTCAGACTTGATAGAAATAAAAAGTCAGAGAGAATGAATAAAGAAAATAAAATGAGAAGTTTTAAATCTCTCATCCATAAACAAAGCAGAATACATAAACAACCCAGGAATGGCCCTCATAGGAGAGAACACCATGCATTTTTACAGAGGGATTTGCAAGACCTGAATAAATGGGAAGATGTGCTATATTTACACATTTGAAGACTGGCTATGAAGAAAATGTTCTTTTTTCCAACTTTACACGGAACTTTAACCAATTCTAATGAAAATCCTAAGGCCATTATGTTTTGAACTTAGAAAAATCGTTCTGCGTTTCATCTGGAAGAATGAATAGATAAAGTTGGGCAAGAAAATACTGAAAAAAGAAGCCTAGTGTGGAACTTGGTATACTGGATATGAAGACTTATTTATACATCTATTAAATTTTAAACATTGATATTGGTGCAAGAACACATAGGTCAATAAAACAAAATATGTAGCCAGAAACAGATATTGGTACATGTGAGAACTTAATATCAAATCAAGGATGCTCCACAAACCAGTGAGAACAGGATGGATGATTCAATCAACGGACCTGGGGAAACTGAAGACCTGGGGAAAAATCCTGTTAGCGTCTCACTTCACAGCATATATCCAAATAAAACAAACCTTGAAAAAACGTAGGTGACTGTGTATCTCGTTTCCCTCTGAACACAATCACATCTATTAGGAGGAGCCACAATAGAAAAGATGAAGATTGAACTCTGAACAAATTTGAAACTTTGCAAGTCAAAAATCAACATAAGACAATGGTTGCAGCTGGTTGATGGATACAGAAATGCATTCATTACTGTATTCACTCTGCTTTTGTGTGTCTTTGAAAATGACCATGGTTAAAAATAAGAGTTTTTTAAAAACATAAATTTAAAAGGCAAACAACCATAGAGAAAAATACTTTTTTAACATCCGTGGGGCCTATAAACCACCGTTATCTTTAAGGTGCAAAGTGCTCCTCCCTAACAAGCATCAGCAATTCTTTGGCCACCTAATAAGAACAGCTGACTCACTGGAAAAGGCCCTGGTACCAGAAAAGAATGAAGGCAGGAGAAGGGGGCAACAGAGGATGAGATGGTTGAGTGGATGGCATCTCTGACTTGGTGGCTGAACAATAAGCATCAGCAGACAGGAAGTGGCTGTGGATTACTCTCTGAGCATCCAGTCCCCCTTTCTTCTTCCTCGCAGACCTGGATTTCTATTGAAACCCACAAGTTCTGGGGATGCTGACTTCACCCCCAGCCCTGGGGAGATCGTGTGACATGACTACACCAATCAATGCCTCCCAGTCCCCAGTCACTGTGATTGGCTTGGAAGGGGCACGTGACCCCAACAGGATGAATCTCAGGGCTTTTAATGGCATGGGGGCTGAGAAGTTACTTCTTTCCTGCTGGACTTTAGTGGAGTCCCAGAAGCTCTGGGAGACCCCTAGGGCTGGGAATAGTGAGAAGTCTCTGAAATAAAGCCCATGCTGGAAAGCTGAGCCAAGAAGAGATGAGAGAGAGAAAGAGGGCTCAGTGATATTTTTTGAATCCTGGACCAAGTTTCACCTAACGTTATATCTACTCCTATATAAATGCAAATAGACAAAAATTACATTTTCTTTTGGATTTCTGTTACCTGCAACCAGAAGCAACCAAACTAAAATGAGCTAAATGAGCCTGAGAGTGTAGAGATGGGCAAGCAGGCACCGCCCCCAAAGGGAGAAGTTGGTAGCTTTTTTGCTTGTGCCCCACGGGTGGGCAAGGAAGTTCAGCAGAGCTGACGTGGGCAGGCTTCCCCTCATGCAGAGGTTGGGTAGGTCTCACCCATGCTCTGGTTCTGGTTCTGGCTCATCTCCAAGCTGCCCCATAGCGCCCTTCTCCTTCTCTCTCTGATGGAAGAGACTCAGATGCCACTTGGACCCCTGGAGTCACCACAGCAGTAACGTCCCCCTCAGTAACGTAACTCGCTCTGACTAGGAAGATGCTGAAGCATCTGGGGGCAGGTGCTCTTGGGTTATTTTGTCAGAGATCCATAATATCCAATCTGAAGCTTCCTTCTCCTGCCCTGAGCTTGGAACCAGATCAGGGACTCTTCCAGCAGAATGCTGCCTCACTGAAGTGGTCAGGGTGGCATGGGGATGACCAGGAGCTCTCTGGGTGTGGCCTCTTCAACTTTACAAGGCCAAAAGGAGCCTTCTTTATGTACCCACAGAGGACCAAACTCAGGGACAGTTAAATCAGGACCCCTGTTGGACAAACCCAATCGTCAATTGTGTTCATCAGGGGTGAACCTCTCTTTGTGGACCTGGAATGTGCGGGCCCGTAGGCAGTATCCCTGCATGCAGCTCAGCCCCTGCAGCAGCCTAGGGAGCATGATATTGGGCCCATGAGGAAACAGGTCATCCCCCAGGCGTGGGGAGGGCTGAGGGTGTGAACTGCCCACAGTCTCAGGTCGGCGCTGAGAGGACCCGCCTTCTATCCTGGTCCCGGAATTCTGCCCCAACGTGTACTTGCCAGATTTGACCCTAGGAATTCCACTTCTTATGATAGCACTTTTCCATAACCACTCATCTTTTTTAAAAATTATTACCTTTCCTAGCTGTTATTTTTGCATTCTTTTCTAATTCCATTTTGAACATAATATTTGATAGACACAAAAGAATGTAACAAATATGTTAAAATACACAATATGAAAATGACCTCCCCAATCTACCACCCCATCTGCAAGCTAGACCATCACCAGTAAGTTGTATCTGCCTATCCCACTGTCATACTTTGCCCCACTCAAAGCAGCCAAATCTTGATTTTTGTGTTTATCATTCATTTGCTTTTTGTGTAATTTTTTCACGTGAATGATTTATAAAATTGGAATTAAATTCTCTGTATCTTCTTATTTCACTTAACTTAATATGCCTCTAAGATGTATTCATGCTGTTCCAAATGGCTGAAGTTCATTCTCTTTCACTGCTGCGTTACATCCCTTTGTGTAAATGTATTCTAATTTATATATCCATTCATCTGTCTACAGATATGTAAGTTGTCTGAGTTAGCAGTTCTCTGCTATACCAAATATGCTCCTAGAAACATTCCTAAAACACTGGTAGCCTCAGGCAAGAAGCTCTCTGGGCATTGCTGGGTTAAAGTGAAAGGAAGTGAAAGTCTCTCAGTCATGTCTGACTCTTTGCAACCCGATTGTCTATAGAGTCCATGGAATTCTCCAGGCCAGAATGCTGGAGTGGGTAGCCTTTCCCTTCTCCAGGGGCTCTTCCCAACCCAGGGACTGAACCCAGGTCTCTCTCACTGCAGGAGGCTCTTTACCAGCTGAGCCACAAGGGAAGCCCAAGAATACTAGAGTGGGTAGCCTATCCCTTCTCCAGCAGATCTTCCTGACCCAGGAATCAAAGCAGGGCCTCCTGCATTGCAACTGAGCTATCAGGGAAGCCCACTGCTGGGTCGGTCTACACTCAGATGTTCAGTGTCACAAGATTAGTTCTAACCACATTCCCACATCCGCCCTTTAAGTGTGTGGTTGCCTGCATTATTACTCCCCATTACTCACTCCCCAACCTATAAGGGGATTGATTATTCATCTCTACTGATACCTGCGGTATGCAGTGTCTTGCTTTGGAGGACATCTTCCTGCCAAGTGACTTGCTTTGACCAATGGAACATAAAAAAAAAAAGTATCAAGTACCTTCTCTAAGCAGAAAGTTTAAGACTCATCACATGTTCCGCCTTTGTTCTTTTTCCCTCTGCCATGAGATTTTCATGTTCCCAGTGGGAACTGTTCCATCAGCCTGGACTCTAAAACAAAAGACATGGAGAAGAGCTGCAGCCAACATAAATGATAAAAGACCTTGAGTGAAAGATGAAACTTTGTGGTTACAAGCCATTGAGTTTAGAGGTTTTTTTGTTATAGCATCATAACACAGCAAAGCCTGCCTGAGACAAGACATTCCACTAATATTTACTGACCATTTCCCACACAACAGGCATATGCTGGGCTCTGTGAAAGCAATGATGTTCAAGACAGACAAGGCTTGTGGCTTCATGGATCAAACTCTAGATAAGCAGCACATCAGAAAGGCTCTAGAGATTCCCTAGTATAGCTCTCAGGGACAAACTCGTCGGTAAGAACTCTTCCCATCAGAGGCAACATGCCTGATAAGGAAACGCACAGTTTCCCCAAATCCTAGTCAGAACAAGGCTGCTTGCTGAAGTTTGGACAGAGGGGGAAAGGGCATGGTCAGGAAAGGCAGCTAAGAACTGAGCTTCTGCTCCAGAAGTGAGCAGGCCTGAAGGAGCCCTGCTCCACAGCTGGTTCTGTCTGGGTACATTTTTAAAAGTGAGGCATATTTGACATAATAAATGCACAGATGTTTATAAAAATGAAACATGTTCACTGATTCTCAGAAAGTCTGGGAACTACACTTGAAGCTCAGATAGATCCGGAAGCAAAGAACAGACTCGGGGCCTGTTCCTTCTAGTCTCTCAGCTCTGTTCTCCTCTGTCTTCTTTCTCGACAGCCTCTTCTCTCATGGTGGTGAACTGACCACCACTCGATACAAGCTGCTCCTTCATAGCTCTAAGAGCGCCACTTCAAACAAAGGTCCTGGGCCTGACTCCCAGAGGCAAATTGGGCCTCAAGCCCAATCCTGAACCAATCAATGTCCAGGGAGATGAAATACGCTGATTGGCCCAGGCCTGGGTCAACTCCTGGAGTTGGTGATGGGGTCACCTAACCAAACTCCATGGGCTCAAAACAGGGTACTGGTGGACACCCTCAGGGAAAATTAAGGTACACTTACTAGAAAGGGAAACCGATGCTGGGCAGGCAAACCGCAAATATCTATAACCACCTCCATCCCCCTTCACAGTGGCACACTGGAGCCATAGAAATTGGCTTGTGAGAGGCAATGGTGCATCCCTTCCAAACTTCGCATTCAGTGGTATCACGTTAGTATGAAATCGCCGTCATGAAAGCGCTTACGTCACGGGAACAGGCGGGTGCCACACATCGGGGCTTTCACTTCCCCAGAGGTTGTTACACATTTACTAACACCCCCGCCACTGCCCCATCCCTAAGCTCCCTATTGTTATCATTCCAGCTCTGCCCCGTCTCTCAGCACCAATTACACAAGTCCCTGGCCTCTCTGGGACTTGATTTTTCCCAATTATAAAATGCAGAAGTTAAATTCACTCCTTTTGAAGATACCTTCCATCTCTGACAGCTGTGAGACCCTAAGAGTGTGTGTGTGTGTATGCACACAAGCTCATGTTTCCTTTCTCTGCATCAGAAACCACAAATGCAGCCCTTGGCCATAAACTCCAATATAATTTGGTGAGCTGTACCTGTTGACTTGGGCTATTAAATCATTTTCCCTCCAAAGGTACACATGTTGTGGCATAAGGAGCGAACTGTTGACAGATGGTGGAGAAACTTCGCAGGCCCATAATTGAGACTTATTTTCATACATTCATGCCAGTTTGAAATCTAATTGCCAATAAAACAATACTGTGATACTGCCACATCTAATACCTCTGCCACTCTCCAAAGTTACACTTGAATCCACTAGTAAATTCTAATCTCCCAGAGAAAAATATTTCCCCCTCTTCATCACAAAAGCAGTGCTATAAATCCACGTACAGTGGTTCATTTTCAAATGCGAGCCTACTCTCCCCTGTCCCCAAAGAGCCCTCACTCGGCTAATGTTAGTGCCTGCCTGAGAGCTGTAGATATTCTTTGTTTACTTGACAGAGCACAGATGTGGTTTGGCGCAGCAGCAATGAGATCTTTTGCTGAGAAATGCTCTGATGGGCCAGTTTCTCTGCATCTTAGAATGACCCAGTACCACTCTTTGGAGATCTTTTACCCCCATTAAGGTAACGTGGCTAGAGACCCAGCACCACCCACTGAGCAGGGTAAGAAGGAGGAGCCCTGACTTCCCCTCCCCAATTTTCCATTTTCACCCTCCTGATGAAATGATGTGCAGATAGATCAACCCAGATCAATCAGGGCTGTAAACAAAAATGGGCTTTTGGTGTGATGAAGACACGCAGGGGCAGTGTTCATTTGTGTCTACTAAAAACGCAATCTGTCACCCCAAACCACAAGCCTGCTAATAGTAGTACCAGCTATCCTTCACGTGCCAGAGCTCTGCCTAGTTTACAAAGAAACCCTCATTGCGGACGGAATCTATGCCATGTCTGAGCCCAGGGAAGGTGTGGTAAATACAGTGATTATGGTCCTTGCCCACACGGTCTTCACATTAGGCTTGCCATGTGGGCTGTTATTTTTCCCATTTTAGAGACAATAAACTGGGGCTCAGAGTGGCTAAGTAATGTTTCCTTGAGGATGCGCAGTGATCAGTGATCAGTGATGATAAGATCTCAACTCAGATTATCTGAGTTAAGTCCAAGTCCAGTTCTTTCCTTATGAGGATTAAGTGAAATTAACTATGGAAGCTAAAAAGTTCAGTTCCCTTTCTCCCACCCCAGCCCCACCGCCACCTGTGGCCTCAGTTCTTCCACCTGATCTTTCCCACTTTCCACACACAGGCCCTTAAATGTTTGAAAATTATCTTGGTCTCCTGAGGTTTCCTTTCCCCATGTGAAACATGGTTTCTTGGCTTCTTCATACATTCCCCAAGTCAGCACCTGACATCCAGATCACTACTTCTCAAGCGAGCACGTGAATCATGCAGAGAATTTGCTGAAGCACAAATTTTGACTCAGGAGTTCTGAGTGGAGCCTGAGCATCTGCATCTCTAACCACTTCCCAGAGGATGCAAATCCTGTTGGTCCATGGACCACATTTTAAGTAGCAACCATAGGGTATAGGCCTTCCCTGTCCAATTTCAATAGCCACTGGCCACATGAGGTTATTGAGTATTTTGAAGTGCTGTTGGGGCAACTGAGGACTTCAATTTTTACTGTGCTTAATTTTAATCATTTAAATTTAAATTAAAAAAACAAAAGCAGTATAAAATATTTTTTCACTAAATACAACTTTTTGTTTCAGTGAACTATATTTCATTTTGACCATTGAAAATTTAGAGCTTGAACTGAGATGTGCTGGAAGCATAAGATACACACTGGATTTCAAAGACTTAGCACATAGTGGGGAAAAAAGAGAATGTAATATCTCGATAATTTGTTTATATTGATTATATGCCAAAATGATAATATTTTGGATAGACTGAGTTATCTAAAATATTGTACTGGCTACTTGAAATTTTTTTAATTTTAGATAGATAGATTGATATAGCCTGCATTATAAAGCTGTCTCATTGGAAAAGACCTTGATGCTGGAAAGGACTGAGGGCAAGATTAGGAGGTGACAGAGGATGAGATGGTTGGATGGCATCAATGACTCAATGGACATGAATTTGAGCAAACTCTGGGAGATAAGGAAGGACTGGGGAGCCTGGCATGCTGCACTTCATGGGGTCACAAAGAGTTGGACATGACTTAGTGATGGAACAACAGCAATATTTCTGTTGAACAGTTATGGTCTAGATCATTCACCAGCCTGACCACTTTTTTTTTCTGCTGAGCTCCAGTTTATCAACATTCCACTGACACAAGGTCTAGACACTGTACTCATACCAATACCACCTGATGTTTATTGGATTGTTTTGCATGAGTTTGGGGGTCAACCACATGACATCAACTCCCATGTCTTTTTGGCACGACCTGGCGTTCATCCAGCTGTACTCTAGCCCTGATGTGCATAGTCTAGATTTATCATTGTTAAGACACTGCGGTTTTCCCGATTTGGTCTCTCCTGTTTGCTTCAGCCCATTCTTCCTGCCATTCAGGTTTTCCCTTGCATCTTGACTCCATCATTCAACATATCCTTGCCAACTTCACAACATCCTCATATTTGGTAAGCTTGCCTTCATGTCTACAAACAGGGCAGCAATTAAATTGTTAAAGGAGACAGGTCACATCTTGAGATTGATCTCAGGCCCCCAGAGCCCTGCTTCCTGAAAGACAGCAAGCCATTCATCAGCACCCTTCAGGTATCATACTTCACTCTGCCTGTCTGTGCTGTCCCCTAAAATCCTCTTCCTCGCTCTCTATAGCCATGTGAAAGAGCCTGTCCACAGGTCAGCTGAAATTCCACTGCCAGAAAACTTCCATAGGGAAATAACCATGGATGATTGTGAAAACACAGCTGAAAGGAAATTTTAATAGTGTAATTTGTAATAGAAAATAGTAAGGAGCAACTTCCATGATGTCTACAACAGAAATTGGTTAAAATACAGTATGGTACATCCACCTACTGTAATGATCTGCATATATTTAAAACATGTTGTTATAGAAAAATTGTTGTGGAAAATTGTCCTCAATATATTTAAGTGCTAAAAGCATGTTATAGAAGAGTATGTAAAGAATAATAGTATTTTTAGGTATGTGTTTATATTAAGTGGGGAAAAGGTAGGTGCAAAAATACATTAAAATGGTAAATACAGTTATCTCTCAGTGATAGAACTGAAATCACTTTTATTTTCCATGCCAAGGGTTCTGCTTACATTATCTTGTTTAATACTTGCTGCAACTCTGCAGAGTATGCAAAATCATCTTTATCTTACAAGGAGACCAAAACCAAAGCTTATAGAAGTTATCCACCCTGTTCCAGGACCCTCTAGAGGAAGCACAGGGCCATTGGAAATCAGTCCTCCTCGCTAAGTCCGAGTCTCTTCCGCAAGACCCACAGCCTCCCCTCTATGGCCTGGAGGATTCTGTAAGCATATATCTGGATTCCAGCCAAATGTCTGATTACAGCCATTCCTTCCATCTGTGCTTTAAATCGATCCCCATCTCATCTACTTGAGGACATAGCTTCAGTCATCTTCTCATTTCATCACATGCCTCCTCACTACTGATCATTCCTTTCAGCATACTAACATGCTCTTATTATTTGTGTGTTTAGTCATTCAGTCATTTGTTCATTGATTTAAAAACAAACAAAAAACTGTCTCTCCTAATCTCAGTTTTCCCTTCAGGTACCATCTCACTTCTCTTCGTCCTTTTGGAGCAAAACTCCTTCAAAAAGAGCACAAGGGAGTATGTGACAAATGGTACCAATATTTAGGAACCCCATCAAACATGGAAATGAGATGACAGGTGACCAGCTTTGCAAGACCTAATTATCTCATTTGCCGCTTAGAGCCAATGACAGACCATTCTACTGATTTACAGCTGATGCCAAGAGCTAACTGGCAGGAGTAACTTCAGAACCATGGCTCCTGGGTCCCAGAGGACATTGACGGAGAAAATATGAAGAGACTCCCAGGACCCAAGTCCTAGAACATATCCTGCCTCTTAAGAAGAACAGCAGTGAATGCTCCTCCCGCAGATAAACATCAAACCCAAATCCCCCTGTTGTGTAAATCATAAAAGCATCATCATTTCATGTTCTCTAAGCACTTCTGTGGGCTTCCCCGGTGGCTCAGATGGTAAAGAACCACCTGTAATGCAGGAGACCTAGGTTTGATCCCTGGGTCAAGAGAATCCCCTGGAGAAGGAAATGGCAACCCACTCTAGTATTGCTGCCAGTTCCCTAAAGTGCACAGTCTCTGGCATCAGACAGACCTGCATTTGAACCCTAGCTCTGCCACTTGCCATCTGTATGATTCCAGGAAAATTTTCTAACCTCTGAATCTCCGTTTCTTCAGTTGTAAATAAATTCTCATGAACCAACAGAAACAATGAAAGCCCACTGAAAACTTGGTGCCTAGTCCATGAAAAGTGAAGTGAAAGTGAAGTCTCTCAGTCGTGTCCGACTGTTTGGGACACCGTGGACTATAGCCTACCATGCTCCCCCATCCATGGGATTTTCCAGGCAAGAATACTGGAGTGGGTTACCATTTCCTTCTCTGGAGGATCTTCCCAACCCAAGGATTGAACCCGGGTCTCCCGCATTGTAGGCAGACGCTTTACCATCTGAGCCACCAGGGAAGTCTAGTCCAGAAATGTCCCTAAAACTGAAATGATTAACAGCAGCAATTGACTTTCACAACAGCAGTGAGGGGTAATGTGGTGGTAGGGGTCCCTTTCTGCGTGGGAATGGCCCTCTGGACAAATGCCACCTTCAAGAGATGTCTCTCTTTAGATCACCAGTCTATCCCTGTATAGGCTGAAACCTCTAGTCTCAAGTCACAAAGAAGAACACATAGCTCTGTTAGAGCACAGTGGGATTAGTTCCCTGCAAAGGCTACCAGAGGATGGCAAGAGTGCATTAGGGGCGCAGTGGCATCGCTGAAAAGGACTCTAAGGGGCTGACCCCTTGGTACTCAAGCTTGAGGAGACTTGGCTCTCTCCTGAGAACATGATTACTCCCAGGCAGTCCCACAAAAGAGAGTCTTCTCCAGGCCGTGCAGTGCTAAGATGCTGCTGTTACACCACTGATGGAGGTTCTCTCCTGCCCCTGAACACACATGGAGGAGGACACAGAACTTCCCCTGCAGAGACCTTCCAAGATCAGGCCCCATCATCCCTGCACACCGCACCCTGCCTGGAGGAGTAGGTCTGGTAACTCTGCTCTCCCCAGGGATGAGGCTCCTCCCCATCGTTCTCGGCTGAATCTAAAGGGGCGAGAACCTGCATCAGTCCTCTGCATTTGTGTCCTGACATGTAGGGAGGGTGTGTTCTCTGGTTGAGGGCCAACTTAGTTATAGAGGCAAAACGATGTGATCTTGGTTTTCCCTTTGGACTAAGACAGAAGTTTCTCACTCCAGGCTTGAAAAGGAGAGGCTCGCCCCTCACCACCCACAGTCACCCGCAGGCCACTGTCCCCTGTGAACATTCAGGGGAGTTTCTTGCTCCTGCCATTGCCCAACCTCATCAGCATCATGGTCTACCACGCTTCCCAAATCGTGTTCCACAGATTGTGATCCTACAAAACGCTTCACTGAATAAGGGTTCCGTGGTTCCATATGTTCGGGAATCTCAGATCTGTATCTCTATCCTGCAGAGTCATCAAATACAGAGGTGTGTTAAAAGCAGGGAGAATTTTGTAGTAAAGACACCTGGCATTTCCCAAACTTCCTCCTCCATAGACTTGTCTCACAGGAACGTCTATTAATGCTTGTTTGAACTGGCACTCAGTGGAACTCACTTCGGGAACTATCTTACCAGCTGATGTGACTCGCCCTCATGCTGCTGGCAGCCTCCCTTCTTCCACAGGCCTTCTCCACTTTGTCCCTTCTGCGAGTGTTGTAGAAATGACTTTCTACTTGCCCAGCACCCTTACTCTTCTTCTGATAAAAATACCTCATTCTTTTCTGGGACTATCGGCCCACCCCATCTCAGATCATGTGGTTCAGCTGTAAAAGTTACATGTGACTCGGGACTGGCCAATGACAGCACTGAGTTCCCCTGGCCACAGTAATCAGCTCACTGGTGGGCTGGGAACACCAGCCAGGCCAGTAATAGCCAACTCCAAAGCCTTTGCTGAAGCTTCAAGATAAAAGGAGCTCTGCCTTCTGCTGGCATTGCTCAGAAAGTACGCATGTGAGCACAGAGAAGCAGGTGGCCACCTTGTGGAAAACCTGCCTGAGAAGTAAACCAACACAGAAGAAGGTGAAACCTCGAGATATTCCTGATAATAAACTAATTCATAAATGCTTGGTTTCTTATACTGTCAGTTACAAGAGTCAATAAATCACTCCCTCTTCCCTAATCCAGTTGTGTTGAATTTCTGTTGCCTGTAACCCAATCATTCATAGTAATACTAACACACAATAATAACACTTGTTTAATGTTTCCTAGGTTCCATGCATGTTTGTATATGCTTGACATCAATTTTTAAATTTAATCCTAACAACTATTAACAAATATTAAGATATCAATATTAACATCATTTTTTATTCCACAGGCGAAAAAAATCAAGACACAAAGAGGTTAAGCAATTTGCTTACATTCAGAGACTCAGTAAATGGCAGACCCAGGAATCAGATCCAGACCACTGCCCTGATCCCATCTTCTTAAGCACAAAGCCACCCACTTCTGTAAGTATAATTAAGAACCCTAACCAATTCAGGAGGCTCTGAGCCCAAACACTCTGTCCTATCCTATCCTTAATCAGGAGGGCTTTCAGTGGCTGATTCATTCAAGAAAACCGGCCTCAAATTATGCCAGGCTCAGGAAACACTTTCAAGTCCCAACCAAATTCTCAAGATGTTCTGTGTGCACTTGGAAAAAACACGTATTTTGTTTTTGTTGGCTAGAATGCTCTATAGGTATCTGTTAGGTCTATTGTTTCAGAGTGTTGTTCAAATTTACTTCTCTTGTAGATCTTCTTTATTTTATCCATTATTGAAAGTGGAGTGCTGAAGGCCCCAACTGTTCCTGTTAAATTATCTATTTCTCATTTCAGTTCTAGCAGGGTTTTTTTTTTTTTTCTTCATGTTTTTGAGGATCTGTTGTTAGACGCATCCTCCTCTCTTTAGTCACTCAGTCGTGTCTGATTCTTTGCGAACCCGTAGACTGTACCTGCCAGGCTTGTTAGAAGCATATATTTTTATAATTTTTATGTCTTCCTGATGGATTGGCCTTTTGTCATTGTAAAGTATCCTCCTTAGTCATTAATAATAAGTTCAGTCTTGGAGTCCATTTTGTCTGATGACAGTGTAGCCACCCCAGCTCTCTTTTTGGTTACTATTTGCATGGTATATCTTTTCCATCCTTAACTTTCATCCTATTTGAATCTTGAATCTAAGTGTGGCCCTTCTAGATATCCCACCAGTTTATTTTAAAGCAGGTACCAAACACTATATCATTTTATCTGTAAATCATTCAGATGAAGAATGTGTATATCTAAAAGATTAAGACTTAAAAAAAAAACCACACCATTATCACATCTAAACACATCACATAGTTTCTTAATATCAACAAATAGCCAATCAGTAATCAGCATTCATTCTTTAAACTCTCATCTTTGAAACCAGTGCTCTCCTGGTCCCCTGCTGTGTCACAGAGCACTTTCCTCTTTCCATGGACTACAATTCTAGCCTAAAACTTCAAAAGATGCTTCTCTTACCTAAAATCCTGTCCTCAGCTCTCTGATCTGTCTCCACATTCTCTTATGCATCTCATCCTCTCCGTGGTACCAACAATCAGCTCAGTAACAGAGACATCCAAGATTTTCTCCCAAGTGGGAACTTCACGTGTTCAACTTTCTGACAGAGCATCTCTACGGAATCCTCACCTCAAACCTTACATTTTGCAAACCTAACACCTCATCTGGCCACCAAACTTGCTCTCCTGCCAAATTCTCCATCCCAGTCATCACATCATCCTCCAATCAGCTACACTTAAAATCCCTGTCCTCTTGATCACCGACCTCCCACTTTTCATAGCTGCCAGTTGCCCCTGGCCACCACTACACGCCTCTACCAAGTCTTCCCTGATAGATCCTTGGGGTTTCATCTCCCTTAACCCATTCTACCTGCACTGCTTGGCTTTTCTCTTTATAAGCCTGTCCTCAATGAAATCGTCCTCTCACAGTTCCTTAGGTTTGGCTCAGTGGTAATGAATCCACCTGCAATGCAGGAGACGTGGTTTGATTCCTGGGTCAGGAAGATCCCTTGGAGAAGGAAATGGCAACCCACTCCAATATTCTTGCCTGGGAAATCCCATGGACTGTAGCCCACCAGGCTCCTCTGGTGGGCTACAGTCCATGGGGTCACAAAAGAGTAGGACACAACTTAGCAACTAACAACAACAATAAAATCTTCCCCTTGCAGTTTATTAGTTTTGTAAAAGGTTTATCATCTTATTTGAGTTTCAAAATGCACATGAGGTAGTGGTGGACCAGAGAAGATAATTTAGTTTTCTGAGGATGCACAGCTATTGACTGGCGCAGCTGAGACCTCAGTCAGGTCTACCCATCCCCAAGAGGTTCCATCATGCTTATTAGCAGATGTGACGTACTACATCTGCCAACCTTCTGGAGGAAACTAAGATGACATAGCCACAGTCCTTACCTTCCGGGAAATTCTGATGAGAGCCAAGACACAAATGAGACAGAAGTCTACTTTGTTAAACAAATTTAAAACTCAGCAAAGTTCAGTTCAGTCGCTCAGTCATGTCTGACTCTTTGCGACCCCATGAATCGCAGCATCCCAGGCCTCCCTGTTCATCACCAACTCTTGGAGTTCACTCAGACTCAAGTCCATCGAGTCCATGATGCCATCCAGCCATCTCATCCTCTGTCATTCCCTTCTCCTCCTGCCCCGAATCCCTCCCAGCATCAAAGTCTTTTCCAATGAGTCAACTCTTCGCATGAGGTGGCCAAAGTACTGGAGTTTCAGCTTTAGCATCATTCCTTCCAAAGAAATCCCAGGGCTGATCTCCTAAAGAATGGACTGATTGGATCTCCTTGCAGTCCAAGGGACTCTCAAGAGTCTTCTCCAACACCACAGTTCAAAAGCATCAATTCTTTGGCACTCAGCCTTCTTCACAGTCCAACTCTCATATCCATACATGACTACTGGAAAAACCATAGGCTTGACTAGACAGACCTTAGTCAGCAAAGTAATGTCTCTGCTTTTGAATATACTGTCTAGGTTGGTCATAACTTTTCTTCCAAGAAGTAAGCATCTTTTAATTTCATGGCTGCAGTCACCATCTGTAGTGATTTTGGAGCCTCCCAAAATAAAGTCTGACACTGTTTCCACTGTTTCCCCATCTATTTCCCATGAAGTAATGGGACTGGATGCCATGATCTTTGTTTTCTGAATGTTGAGCTTTAAGCCAACTTTTTCACTCTCCTCTTTGACTTTCATCAAGAGGCTTTTTAGTTCCTCCTTACTTTCTGCCATAAGGGTGGTATCATCTGCATATCTGAGGTTATTGATATTTCTTCCAACAATCTTGATTCCAGCTTGTGCTTCTTCCAGTCCAGCATTTCTCATGATGTACTCTGCATAGAAGTTAAATAAGCAGGGTGACAATATACAACCTTGACACACTCCTTTCTCTATTTGGAACCAGTCTGTTGTTCCATGTCCAGTTCTAACTGTTGCTTCCTGACCTGCATACAGCTTTCTCAAGAGACAGGTTAGATGGTCTGGAATTCCCATCTCTTTCAGAATTTTCCACAGTTTATTGTGATCCACACAGTCAAAGGCTTTGGCATAGTCAATAAAGCAGAAGTAGATGTTTTTCTGGAACTCTCTTCCTTTTCCATGATCCAGCAGATATTGGCAATTTGATCTCTGGTTCCTCTGCCTTTTCTAAAACCAGCTTGAACATCAGGAAGTTCACAGTTCACGTATTGCTGAAGCCTGGCTTGGAGAATTTTGAGCACTACTTTACTAGCATGTGAGATGAGTGCAATTGTGTAGTAGTTTGAGCATTCTCTGGCATTGCCTTTCTTTGGGACTGGAATGAAAACTGACCTTTTCCAGTCCTGTGGCCACTGCTGAGTTTTCCAAATTTGTTGGCATATTGAGTGCGGCACTTTCACATCATCTTTCAGGATTTGAAATAGCTCAATTGGAATTCCATCACCTCCACTAGCTTTGTTTGTAGTGATTCTAAGGCCCACTTGACTTCACATTCCAGGATGTCTGGCTCTAGATGAGTGATCACACCATCGTGATTATCCAGGTCATGAAGATCTTTTTGTACAGTTCTTTTGTGTATTCTTGCCACCTCTTCTTAATATCGTCTGCTTCTGTTAGGTCCATACCATTTCTGTCCTTTATTGAGCCCATCTTTGCATGAAATGTTCCCTTGGTATCTCTAATTTCCTTGAAGAAATTAGTCTTTCCCATTCTGTTGTTTTCCTCTATTTCTTTGCACTGAATGCTGAAGAAGGCTTTCTTATCTCTTCTTGCTATTCTCTGGAACTCTGCATTCAGATGCTTATATCTTTCCTTTTCTCCTTTGCTTTTCACTTCTCTTCTTTTCACCGCTATTTGTAAGGCCTCCCCAGACAGCCATTTTGCTTTTTGCATTTCTTTTCCATGGGGATGGTCTTGATCCCTGTCTCCTGTAGAATGTCATGAACCTTATTCCATAGTTCATCAGGCACTGTATCTATCAGTGTATCTATCTATCAGGCACTGTATCTATCAGGCCCTTAAATCTATTTCTCATTTCTACTGTATAATCATAAGGTATTTGATTTAGGTCATACCTGAATGGTCTAGTGGTTTTCCCTACTTTCTTCAGTTTGAGTCTGAATTTGGTAATAAGGAGTTCATGATCTGAGCCACAATCAGCTCCTGGTCTTGTTTTTGTTGACTGTATAGAGCTTCTCCATCTTTGGCTGCAAAGAATATAATCAATCTGATTTCGGTGTTGACCATCTGGTGATGTCCATGTGTGGAGTCTTCTCTTGTATTGTTGGAAGAGGATGTTTGCTATGACCAGTGTATTTTCTCGGCAAAACTCTTTGCCCTGCTTCATTCCCCATTCCAAGGCCAAATTTGCCTGTTTACTCGAGGTGTTTATTGACTTCCTACTTCTGCATTCCAGTCCCCTATAATGAAAAGGACATCTTTTTGGGGTGTTAGTTCTGAAAGGTCTTGTAGGTCTTCATAGAACCATTCAACTTCAGCTTCTTCAGTGTTACTCCAGAAAGAATGAAGGGATGGAGCCAAAGTAAAAACAATACCCAGCTGTGGATATGACTGGTGATAGAAGCAAGGTCCAATGCCGTAAAGAGCAATATTGCATAGGAACCTGGAATGTCAGGTCTATGAATCAAGGCAAATTGGAAGTGGTCAAACAAGAGATGGCAAGGGTTAACGTTGACCTTCTAGGAATCAGTGAACTAAAATGGACTGGAATGGGTGAATTTAACTCAGATGACCATTATATCTACTACTGCGGGCAGGAATCCCTCAGAAGAAATGGAGTAGCCATCTTGGTCAACAAAAGAGTCTGAAATGCAGTACTTGGATGCAATCTCAAAAACGACAGAATGATCTCTGTTCATCTCCAAGGCAAACCATTCAATATCACAGTAATCCAAGTCTATGCCTCCAAACTCAGCAAAGGCAGCAGCAAAAAGACAAGAGAGGGATTCTCCAGGTGCTTGAGGGTGCCATTTTCTTAACACAGTTATCAATGGTAGGCCCTAGGGACTACATTTAAAAGCTGTTCCAATCAGCCATAAAGAATTAGGACCAGGGGGACTGGTGTAGACTGCATGGCTTGGATAGTGCAAGAGGGGAAGGGGTCTGAGGCAATAGGTGGACAAACCAGGTGGGAGTTGGGAGCAGAGATTTCACCTGCAGAGGGTCTGAGCTACCAGGATGATGACTCTGTACTTAATTTAGCAATGGCTGTGCTTCTATTTGTTTAGAAACTTCATATGATAGAAGCTCATAAGACATAGTGGTGCAGGGCCTGTGTTTGGCCAAGATCTGAAACTTACTCAGTTTCTCCACTACTAGATAGCTCTTCATGATGGACCCTTTTCTAAGCCCCTCATATATAGTAACTCACTTATCTCACAACTCTAAAAGGTCAATGTTTTTATCCCCATTTTATAGATGAGAAAAAAGACACAGTGAAGTTAAAATTCTTTCTCAAGTTCCCATGGCTACTAAGTGATGGAGCCAGGGTTCAAACTCAACTGGTCTCAGAGTCCATGCTCTAAACTAATATACTCTACTATTTCCCTACTTGGCCAGTCTTCCTTAGCCAGTTGCTATATCCATTCTAAATTTGGTTTCTTCATTTCAAATTGAGTCTGTGGTCTCTGAAGTCCTTCCCAGGGCAGAAAGGCAGAAGCCCACAGCCTGTGGACTGGGCATCTCTCTCTCACCCTGATGCTAAACTGCGGCTAAGTCACTTCAATCGTGTCCGACTCTGTGCGACTCCAGAGATGGCAGCCCACCAGGCTCCCCCATCCCTGGGTTTCTCCAGGCAAGAACACTGGAGTGGGTTGCCATTTCCTTCTCCAGTGCATGAAAGTGAAAAGTGAAAGTGAAGTAGCTCAGTTGTGTCCAACTCTTAGTAAGCCCATGAACTGCAGCCCACCAGGCTCCTCCATCCATGGGATTTTCCAGGCAAGAGTACTGGAGTGAGGGTGCCATTGCCTTCTCCGACAAAACCCTATAAACAGCGACAATTAGAATTCTTATGCACACTTAGCACAGGAAGGCGTGGAGGTTTGGAGAAGCTAAGGAACTGGCCCAAGGTCACCCAGCCATCTGGCTCCAAAGTCCGAGTTTCAGCCTAGGCTGTAGGTTGCCCCTGGGCCTCATGTACCAACTGAGACAGCCGGTCAATGTGTGTTCTGAATCCTTTCTACCTCTAAAATTCGAAGGCTTGGAGATTAAACAAAGACCTGTGGAAAGGCCCTGCCCATGGACATTCCGATTTAATGTCAGGGACCCCTTCAAAAGCTCGTGAAAACTATGGATTCTCCCCCTCAAAAACACATATGAGCACATACCCAAAATTCAGCAAGCACTCTCAAGGGCATCACAGACCCCTGAACCCGAAGGCTCATCAACAACTAAGCCACCTCTCAACTCTTCACAGGCGAAGGAGTAACTAGACGACCATCTAAGATAGGAGTCTCAGACACAGGAAAGTGAGGAGCCTAACGCAACACAGTAGGTATAGGTATGGCCCTGTCCTCTCAGGGGTTTAGGGTATTTGCCTACAACTAGTAGGAAGAAGGAAAATCCCCAGGGGCAAAGTGAGTCTCTCGGTGTGATCCAGGGGTTTAACTGGGAACAATGCAGAAAAGCTTCAGGACAGTATATAAAGCCACTAGAGCAAGGCATCTTTATAAGTAGTCTAATCAGAGCTCAAAGGAAAATACCAGTGATTTGCTCTCTATTATTAGAGTGTCTCTATCCATTTCCGGATTCTGAGCACTGTAGAGCCATGAGGGGGCCACAGAAGCACATCCCCTCTACCACCCCCAAATAAAAGCCCCTGGCTCTATTTTCATCAGTCCCAGTAAACCTGTGGCTGGATATTACACTAAGCAAAAAGAAATGGCCAAAGGGGGAAATGGAGCTTGTAAATACGATATGTAAGATTAATAAGCTTACATTTTCACACTGTTAGGGACAGGGAGAGAAGTCCTCTGGTTCTTGAGATCCCTATAAGATGACAGGGAGGGAATTTAAAAGGCATAAACCCAATATGACAAAGAGAACAGGGGTACGACATCAATGGAAAGGCAATTTAATAGACTATAGAAGGCGATGGCACCCCACTCCAGTATTCTTGCCTGGAAAATCCCATGGATGGAGGAGCCTGGTAGGCTGCAGTCCATGGGGTCGCTAAGAGTTGGACACGACTAAGCGATTTCACTTTCACTTTTCCCCTTTCATGCATTGGAGACGGAATGGCAACCCACTCCAGTGTTGTTGCCTGGAGAATCCCAGGGATGGGGGAGCCTGGTGGGCTGCTGTCTGTGGAGTCGCACAGAGTCAGACACGACTGAAGCGACTTAGTAGCAGCAGCAGCAGCATAATATAGAAACTGCCCAGATATGGATGGAGTTGGATGGAAGAAGAGGCAGTCTAAAACACCTGAGAATGAGGCTATAGCTGATGAGGAGGCTATCCTGCCATGTCCAGGTACAGAGAGGTTTGTGATTCAAAGTTACCAAGTAAGAATGAGGATCAGAAGGTAGATCTGGGGATGAATAGAGAGGGTTAGTCTTTATAAGGCTCGACATTCTCCTACCGCCACCCCATCTACTGTGGGCTCTATATCAAAGTGTGCACCACTCAGTGACAAGGAAGAATACACTCCCATGAGTTAGAGTGAACTGTCTGGGACAACCAAAGATAGCTCAGGGGGTGGGGCATTGCAGCCTACATCTATGGCACTTGAGTTTTTCCAGGGAAATAGCTTCCTGTTCACTCATCACAGGGGAATGCTTCAAGCCCTATGTCCCAAGCTGCTCTTTCTTAAACATGAATGGACAACTCAAGGACTGTCAAACATTTGAGGGAAGTTGCCAACAAGAAAAGGGCTTTCCTGAAGGCTCAGGTGGTAAAGAATCTTCCTGGAATGCAAGAGACCCGGGTTCAATCCTTGGGTCAGGAAGATCCTTTGGAGAAGGGAATGGCAACCCACTCCTGTATTCTTGCCTGAAGAATCTCATGAACAGAGGAGCCTGGTGGGCTACAGTCCATGGGGTCACCAGTAAGAAAGCAAGAACTCAAGAAATATAGAAAAACAGACCTACAAGGAAGCTATGATAATTCAGAATAAAGAAGAGCAGAAAGATTTAAGAAGCTACTTCTTCATTCATGAAGCAAGAAACATAAAACATGAAACAATACAAGATACAGTGAAAACAGAATTTTTAAAAAGGGCTGTTGGAAATTCAAAATGAGATAAAATAGAATTTTCCATCAGTCAGTTCAGTCACTCAATCATGTCCAACTCTTTGCAACCCCATGGACTGGGACTGTGGCATACCAGGCCTTGGTGTCCATCACGAACTCCCAGAGTCCACCCAAACCCACGTCCATTGAGTCAGTGATGACATCCAACCATCTCATCCACTGTCGTCCCCTTCTCCTCCCACCTTCAGTCTTTCTCAGCATCAGGGTCTTTTCAACTGAGTCAGCTCTTCGCATCAGGTGGCCAAAGTATTGGAGTTTCAACTTCAGCATCAGTCCTTCCAATGACTATTCAGGACTGATTTCCTTTAGGATGGACTAGTTGGATCTCCTTCCAGTCCAAGGGACTCTCAAGAGTCTTCTCCAACACCACAGTTCAAAACCATCAATTCTTCAGTGCTCAGCTTTCTTTATAGTCCAACTCTCACATCCATACATGACTACTGGAAAAACCATAGCCTTGACTAGATGGACTTTTGTTGGCAAAGTAATGTCTCTGCTTTTTAATATGCTGCTGTCTAGGTTGGTCATAACTTCTCTTCCAAGGAGTAGGCGTCTTTTAATTTCATGGCTGCAGTCACCATCTGCAGTGTTTTGGGGGCCCAAGAAAATTAAGTCTGCCACTGCTTCCACTGTTTCCCCATCTATTTGCCATAAAGTGATGGGACCAGATGCCATGATCTTAGTTTTCTGAATGTTGAGCTTTAAGTCAACTTTTTCACTCTCCATAGGAATTTTCCAAAGGAAGGGTTGAAAGATAAAATCAAGGCAATCTCCATAGAAAAACAGAGAATATGTATAGAAATAGAGGGAATATAGTGATTAATCTAATTAATTAATCCAAATGTTGGATTAATTAAGATTAATTTGACCAACAGGAGTTTGAGAAAGAGAAAAGAATAGAAAGACCTCTGCAGAGAGGACCCGACAGGCATCTGCTAGGGACCCGACAGGCATTCCAGGCACAGGGAACAGCCTATATAAGACAGGGAGTATGAGCTGAGAGTAGGGGCTGTTTATGGACCTATGAGCAGCTCTGTGTGACTGAAGGACAGAATATCCAAGAGGAAAGATAGGGAGATAAGATCTCAGAGGTAGAGCCTGAAAGTCCTTGAATAACACATGAAGAAGTTGGGTCTTTAACCTGCAGGCTCTTGAGGACTTTTTAAGCAGGGGCAATATGATCATGTTTACAAATAAGAAAAGATTAGCCCAGAGTGCAAGATATGAGAGATGAACTATCCTAGATATCAACTGCTATCTAACAAATGGCCTCAAACTCAGTGGCTTAAAACAATAGCAATCTCATATTTGCTGGCAAATCTGTCATTTGGACAGGTCTCAGTGGGGACAGTAGTCTCTGCCTCCACATAGCACCATCTGGGGAGACTCAGATGCTGAAGTGACTCAGAGGCCTGGGAGTTCAAATCACAAAATGGCTGCTGCAGCTCCTATTTCACATCCTTTGGGAGGAGTAAGAGAATAGCTTTGCCTAGATTCCCAGCAGATGTCTCAAGTCTCATGGAGTCTGATCGGGTCACAAGTGTACCTCCCTGTACCAATCACGGTGGCCCAGGCAATGCAAGGCACTGATTGGCCCAGCTTTGGGCTACCTGCTCTCCCTCCCAACTTGAATGGGAGAGGAGCCCCGCCCTTGCCTGGACTGAGAGTGGCAAAGAGGCACATCTCCAAATGATAAAGCAGGGGAGGATGGGGGATGGGTGCTGGTAATGCAAATATTAATATGCACACCTCTGTCTTCAAGTTCTTCCCCTCTCCTCTCGCCTGCTCTTCAGTGGAAGGAAACTTCCTGTTTCCATGTCTTGCTGGGTAGAAGGAATGCTAATTGTCCTAACTGGAGAGTTCTGTACCCAGAAGGGCCATTTACACTCTGCTCAATACAACTGATGAAGCATAAACTACTTAATTCTTAGAGTGAGAGCGTCCCTATCAGGTTTTTCCCAAATAGTAATGAGTCATTATCAGCCCAGACCTTAACATCTGCTTACTCAATCAGTCCATGCAGTCACATGCCATTAATGTCATCTGCCCTGCTGCCCCAGTACCAGGCAGCCTGTGTGCCCGGCCCCCAGAGTCTCATTAGCCGGTGAAGCCAGAGGACCTCAGGCTTGAGAGAGGATGAAGACTTTATTATGGGCACTGGGGTGCAGCTTGTTAGGGGAATGGGTGTGGGTGCAGTCAAAGAATGACCTATTTCTGACTCTTGTAATCAAAAACTCTTGGAACTGATCTTTGAGCCAAAAGGTCCTCCAGTCTCTTCTTAGATATCTCTGATGGCAGTGAGCTCATGACCTTACAAGGCAGCATATTTGTTACAATTTCTCAATCTGTGCCCCCATTAATTAGTTAATTATATGCAAATTTGAGGCAGCTTGAATGGATATGTCCAACACAAAGGGATAAAATTAACAGCAAAGGGACAAAAGGGCAGGAAAAAAATAAAACAAGGAGCAAGATTAGCATGCAGAAAAGCAGACCAGCCATTCTATAGAGCTACAGATTTGGCATTAAGCTTCCTTGTAGCTAAAAGGAAGAGAGAACCATTATCAGTTACTAATTCACAACATCAGTGAGAGAGAGACCCCCAAAACTGATTGCTAAGACAACTGGCTATAGAAGCCTATTCCCCTGAAAGTGCTTGTTCACACTGAGCCAAAATCTGATTTCTCTCTAATTTCCGCATATCAATTCAACCCAACAGACATTTAAGCCCCAGTAGGGCCTTCCCCTGGTGGTCCAGTGGCTAAGACTCCACACTCCCAATGCAGGGGGCAAAACTAAGACCCAACGGAGCCAAATAAATAAACATTTTTTAAAAAGAAAGAAAGCCCCAATCACTCTTTCACTTCCATAAACTTCCAGCATCTCCTGTGATGGACAATATATTAGACTTCAGGTTCTGGGGGCTCACGTTCCCCAACTTCTACCGCTTATCACCTGTGTGACTTTCAACAAATCCCTTAATTCACATGCCTCAGGTTCCTCATCGGAACATGGAAACAAACCATGCTAGAGCAGGGAGGCTGGGGAGATACAAATGGTGTAGGAGCCCCGCCTTGTTCCGCAACGAGTTAGCCCCCTCCAATCATATTGTCAACCACCCCCTTCATAAACTCTGTTCAAGGTGAATCTAACTTCCGTATCCCCAAATTTCAACTTCTCAGTTTCTCTTTGCAGAAGCTGTGCCTTCTACCTGGAATGCCTTCCTGCTGACTCTTACCTCCACCTCTTGTCTCTAAGTCCTGGGTACCATTCACAGCCCAGTTCACACGGTAGCTCCTATAGGTAGTCTAGTGTGAGTTCAACAGCTACTCATCATGTTTACATTACCCAGACCCTCCAGCTTACATCTGCACTTCCCTCAAGACTAGCCTGTCTGCTACTTCTCAGGGAATTTAAATGTTCTTTTTGAAACTCAGTTCAGTTCAGTTCAGTTCAGTCACTCAGTCGTGTCCAACTCTTTACCACACTCTTTGTGGACCACTCTTGTGTACCACACAGTCAAAGGCTTTGGCATAGTCAATAAAGCAGGTGTTTTTCTGGAACTCTCTTGCTTTTTTGATGATCCAGGAGATGCTGGCAATTTGATCTCTGGTTCCTCTGCCTTTCCTAAATCCAGCTTGAACATCCGCAGATTCAGAGTTCAAATACTGTAGAAGCCTGGCTTGGAGAATTTTGAGCACTACTTTACTAGCGTGAGATGAGTGCAATTGTGCGGTAGTTTGAGCATTCTTTGGCATTGCCTTTCTTTGGAATTGGAATGAAAACTGAGCTCTTCCAGTCCTGTGGCCACTGCTGAGTTTTCCAAATTTATTGGCATATTGAGTGTGGCACTTTCACAGCATCATCTTCTAGGATTTTAAATAGCTCAACTGGAATTCCATCACCTCCACTAGCTTTGTTCATAGTGATGCTTCCTAAGTGCATTCCAGGATGTCTGGCTCTAGATGAGTGATTACACCATCATGATTATCTGGGTCACTTTTTTGTATAGTTCTTCTGTGTATTCTTGCCACCTCTTCTTAATATCTTCTGCTTCTGTTACGTCCATACCATTTCTGTCCTTTATTGTACTCATCTTTGCATGAATGTTCCCTTGATATCTCTAATTTTCTTGAAGAGATCTCTAGTCTTTCCCATTCTATTGTTTTCTATTTCTTTGCACTGATCACTGAGGAAGGCTTTCTTATCTCTCCATGCTATTCTTTGGAACTCTGCATTCAAATGGTTATACCTTTACTTTTCTCCTTGCCTTTCGCTTCTTTTCTATTCACAGCTATTTGTAAGGCTTCTTCATACAACCATGCCTTTTTGCATTTCTTTTCCTTGGGGATGGTCTTGATCCCTGCCTCCTGTACAATGTCATGAACCTCCGTCCATAGTTCTTCAGGCACTCTATCTATCAGATCTAACCCCTTGAATCTATTTTTCACATTCACTGTATAAGCATAAGGGGTTTGATTTAGGTCATACCTGAATGGTCTAGTGGTTTTCCCTACTTTCTTCAATTTAAGTCTGAACTTGGCAATAAAGAGTTCATGGTCTGGGCCACAGTCAGCTCCTGTTCTTGTTTTTGCTGACTTTATAGAACTTCTCTATGTTTAGCTGTAAAGAATATAATCAATCTGATTTCAGTGTTAACCAATCTCAACTCCCAAGAAAAATCATGCAAGGAAACAAGAAAATATAACATAATTCTCCCATGCAAATTAAAGCATATCAATATAGAGACATTACTGGATTGAAGGAACACAGCAATCTCAAGTCACAACCAAGAACAGACAACGCGGACATATAGAGTTGAAGGTCACAGTTGACACGAGTCAGTCTTGCTCATAGCTGCTGTCATGTTGTCTCTGTGTGTTTGAGGCTCTTTTTGCAAATAAGGATGAGTTGTTCTTGCAAATAAAATAAATATTAATAAGTCCATATGCATAGTATACTTTACCTAAATCCTGTGAGTGGTGTTCCAAGAGACAACAAGTTTTGAGAGACAAAAACTTAGTGCTGTCAGCCTTATTAGGACCGCCCGATGTTACATTATTCAAACACTACCCCATAATATTCACTGGCTTTTCCTGTGTTGTGAAGCCAGGATAGTCTATAGTTCTACTCTACAAGCTTAATAGCAGCAGAGGGGAGGGGAAGAGGAGGAAGGGGAGAGAAGAGTTAAGAAACGGACTTACTCAGCTTCAGGCCACCTAGTGAGGAAACTACCGCCCTGCAGCTCTCACTCGCGTGAAGACAGAGTAAGAATTGGTTGCCCATGTGTTTCTTCTCTTTTTTTTTGTTTTTCTTTTCTTCATAGGCATGGAACTCCTACTCTCACATACACAGGAGTCTGCACTGGATTAGTCAAGACTCTCAGCTGCAAACTATAGGAATCCGGCTCAAAATGGCTTAACCAAAAACAAACATACATATTGTTTCCAGTGACGTCCAGGATCTCTCTCTCTCTTTTTATTTCTCTTTCCCTCTTCCTCTCTTTCCTTCTCTCTCTTTAGTTTTCATCTCTGCTCCCCTCTTTTTATACATAATTTGCGTTATCTTTTGGCCATACCATGAGGCATGTGGGACCTTTGCTCACTAACCAGGGATGGAACCCTGTCCCCTGTAGTGGATGCACAGAGTCTTAACCACTGGACCACCAGGAAGTCCCGTGCTCCCCCTCTTTTGAATTTACTCTCAGGGAGACCATTTCCCCATGGTAACCTCTGCATGGCTTTCCTCCCATCAAGCTTAGCAAACACTGAAAAGAGAATCTGTACAGGAGCAACAAACAGTTGGAAATGAAATTTTTTAAACTGTTTACAATAGCAACACAAAATAAAATGCTGGGAATGAACATAATGAAAGACTCTACACTGAGAATGACATAATATTGCTGAAAGAAATGAAAGAAGAACTTAAAAATGGAAAGAAATATATTCATGAATGGCAAAATTCAATATGGATAAGATGTCAACTTTTTCTAAATGGATCTGTAGATTTAATGAGGTCCCAATCAAAATCCCATCATGCTGTTTTTTGAAGAATTGAAAGTGCTGTTTCTAAAATTGATATGAGGGAATTCCCTGGTGGTTCAGTAGCTATGACTCCATGGTCCCAATGCAGGGGGCCCAGGTTTGGTTCCTGGTTAGAGAACGAGATACCACATGCTGCAACTAAGACCCTGTGCAGCCAAATATATAAATAAATATTTTTAAAATAATAAGATAAATAAAAACTGACATGAAAATTCAAAGGACCTAAACATTAAAAGAAAATCTTGAAAAAGAACAAAATTAGACAATTCATACTGCCTAACTTCAAGGCCGGAGAAGGCAATGGCACCCCCACTCCAGTACTCTTGCCTGGAAAATCCCATGGATGGAGGAGCCTGGTAGGCTGCAGTCCATGGGGTCACAAAAAGTCAGACACGACTGAGCGACTTCACTTTCACTCTTTACTTTCATGCATTGGAGAAGGAAATGGAAACCCACTCCAGTGTTCTGGCCTGGAGAATTCCAGGGACAGGGGAGCCTGGTGGGCTGCAGTCTCTGGGGTAGCACAGAGTCGGACACGACTGACGTGACTTAGCAGCAGCAGCAGCAGCAACGGCAACTTCAAGGCAGTGTATCAAGGCAGTGTGATATTGGATAAAGGAAAGACAGAGGAGTGGAACAGAGTGTAAAGTTCTAGAAAAGTAAGAAAGTTCTAGGAAAAGTAAGTTATAGTGATAAAAAGTCAGACTCATGATTGCCTCTGCTTTGTGCTGGGGAGAGAGGGGTACTGACCGAGAAGGGGCTAGTGGACATGTTCTAGGATTGACTGGAAAAGAGCCAGAGGGACCTCTTAGGTGATGGAAATGATCTGTACCTTGATTTGGGTGTTAATTACACAAATGTATATACAGTTGAACCTCAAACAACCCCAGGGGCTAGGGTCACCCCACACAGTAAAAATCCTCTATAATCCTACAGTCGGCCCTCTGTATTCACAATGCCACATCCACAGAGTCAACTGTGGATCTTATAGTACCGCAGTATGTATTTTTATTGAAAAAATTCCATTAGTAAGAAGACCTGTGCAGTTCAAACCCATGTCTTTCAAGGGTCAACTAAACATTTGTCAAAACTCTTCAAACCAAATACTGAAGATCTGTACCTTTCACTCTATATAAATTATATTTTAAAATTACAAAATTTAAAAGAGAGGTTCTCTATTCTAATTAGTTCCCAGAGCTGTATCTCATTACACAAATGTGGTCACATGTTTATCCCTGAACCAGTGCCTGCCAGGGGAAGGGACTAACTTGGTCGTCCAGGCCTAAGGAATCTGTCCATCCTTAGGCATGGAGTCAGCAACCCAAAATGCATGGTCTAGGGTGCTGTATTTCCCCAGAGTAAAAGCCAAGGTGTTCATCCCTTCACATTCAAGACGAGATGAGAAAGAAAAGAATGGAAGAAGGGAGAGAAATTGACAGGAAGCTGGCTATCATGTTCTACCTTTCCGCTCTAACTTTAATCTCACTTTGAAGTGATAAATTAGATGGATCAAGAGGAAAGTCAAGACCATTCAAAGAACTGAAGACTCATTCCCCGTGTCTACTGGCAGGACTCCGTAAGCCTCCAGGAAAAGCCCCTCATAAGAGAATTCCAGCATAGCAAAGGGTGATGGCTCAGCAGGGTCTGCAGGAAATGGCCAGAGGCCTGAGCCTGAGGCAGCGCCCCTGACCAACAGGGGGATCCAAAGAGGGCACACAGAGGTACTGAGAGGGCAGAGGCCCCCCAGGATCCAGAGAAAGAGGCCACCATGGACAGGAACTGTGCGACCCAAGGACAAATGGCCAAAACCAGAGACATCACCAGAACATCATCTAGAAGTCTGGAAGAGGTCAGTCATATCTAGTGGCCAGCAGTCCAGGGGCAGAGCAGACCAGCTCTTGGGCACAGAGAACAACTATCCTCACTGCCCTGGGAGTGCAGTAAAAACCCTCAAATACCTGGGTGCCATCCTAGAGAAAAGCAAGAGAAGGAAAGAAGCTGACAGACCGAGCACTGACTTGAAGAGCTATTCAGGAGGGACTTTTTTTTTTTTTTCTCTGGCTGTACCACACAACATGTGAGATCCTAGTTCCCCAGCCAGGGAGCAGACCCATGCCCTCTGCAGTGGAAGCTGAAGTCCTGGCCACTGGACCACCAGGGAAGTCCCAAGAGGGACCATTAAATCAGCTCTGAGAACAAAATACAGTGATGAATGGAGACATCTGCACGGAGGAGAGACTGAACAGACTGGCGGAGGCTGTCCCAGGCATGGCGGGTTTCCTATTCTCCTGCAGAAGAGGAGCTCAGCAAGAAGGTCAGGTAACTCAAAGAGGCTACCTTTGTGAGCAAGTCAAGGACAGTAAAATACAGCTTCTACCACACAGGTATCACTGGATTTAAGTGTCATAAAAGCAGAATTATGTGCCCAGTGTCGCAAAGACACTAAAAGACAGCCGAGACCAGAAAGAGGCCTGTCATGTGCCAAAGACACATTCTCTTTCTAGTGCCTCAGGCCTCCTGCCTGTTTTGGGGCCTTCCATTGTCTGTCCTTCTGTGTCTGGAATCTTCTCCCACCATCTCTCCCAACCCTGGCCATGCCTTGTCCTGGGGTAGTCCTTTCTGCTAAAGCACCCCTCCTGTTTTCCACCTGTCCAGAGGACCATGCCTCTGTGTGCAGAAAGCCCCTGTGCTAAGGCTTGGGGCTTCCTAGTCCTCCCCAGCAGCTTGCCAGACTTCACTGCAAACGGTCTCCCAAGACCTGCAGGAACAAAGCCCAACTCTTCATTCCAACATCCCAAAGAAGACCCCATCCGGCTCCACATTGCCTTTTTCTTACCTCCACTGTTTTTACACACTCCAAGTGACAGCCAGATCTGTCTACTCTGAGTCCTCAAACTCTCATCTCTGCACCTTCACTTGCAACCTTTCTTGTTTTATCACACCTTCTCATTCTGGAAGCCCTTCTCAACTGTCCCACCAAGACCACCCCTCCAATTCTAACTCCTCCAAAATCCATTCACTGGGAATTGCTGATGGGTGGAGAGAGCTTTGCAAAACAGACAGAACTGGATTTAAATCTTGCATGTTAGTTCCTTGACCTAGGGCAAGTCACATCACCTCTTGATGCCTCCATTTGACTCACCTACAAAACTGGAATGGAATTCCTTATAGAGTTGCCCAGGAGGCAAATGAGATAATACATGCCAAGTATGTGGTGAGCCCTGGCACATAGCAGGTGTCCCAGAAATGTGAGTTCCCTTTTGCTACATCCTGAAGATCTTTCTCAATTTACCCTCCTACCCACAAAAGGATAACTCTCAGAGTAAGCGAGTCTCTTCTTGTCTCCTTTAGAAGGGTCACTTATATCAGCGTACTCTGGCACAGGGAAGCAAGTGTGACTTTTAAAAGTATAGTTGCATGCCTGTGCACGCTCAGTCACTTCAGCTGTGGCTGACTCTTTGCAACCCTATGGACTGTAGCCCACCAGGCTCCTCCATCCATGGGATTCTCCAGGCAAGAATACTGGAGTGGGTTGCCATGCCCTCCTCCAGGGGATCTTTCCCAACCAGGAATCAAACCCATGCCTCTTGCATCACAGGCAAAATCTTTACCAATGAGCCATTGGGGATGCCCAGAAGTGTACTTGCAGACAAGTCTGAGTTTGAGTTTTGGCTCACTGCTAGAGCTGTGTACCATTGGACATGTTACTTTACCTCTCTGAGCCTGAGTTTGGTAATATATAAAATGAAGGTAATTATAGTGACTACCTCAAAGGATCATTTTAAGGATTAAATGCATTGGTAGTTGGATTGCAGATTCTGAAATTAGTGGGCCAAATAAAAAAATAACTTTATTTTCTAAGTACTGCTTTCATCCATGCCCTGATGAATCTCAGTTTCTTATTTTGTAATGACATCACAGGAAGAACCTCCCATATCCTTTCAAAATCTAAATGAAAAGCCCAGCCTGGCTTTTCCAACTGAGGTTGGATAACCAATTCAATTGTCACAAGCTACCCTTCCTACCATACTAGTCAGGCATCAATCTGAGGGTCACGCCATGAGGGAGGCCACCTGCTCTGCTCTTTCTCCCTCCTCTCCTCCCTTTCCTGGGTCCTTTCTCCTCGGGAGCTTTTGGGCCTGGAAAGAATAGAAAGGAAAAGAGGATGGGTGGGCATTGGTTCTGGTGGTTAACTGTCCCCAATTATAGCCCCAGGCATATAGTAAAATTACACTTTCCTTTCCCCTTGAAATTAGATGGATCCATGTGGCATGCTTTAGCAGATGACAAGTTAGCATGTATCCCAGAAGGATGGGTAGAGATGGACATGGAGAACACGCAGGGAATATACTCCATTGTTATAAAGTGCCAATATTTGTGGACTATTTGTTACTTAGCATTAGCCTAGTCTAACTAACTGATACAAATAGCTCTTCCATGGCCCAATCTTCACTGTCTCTGGTAATAATCTCTGTGTGACAGGTCCCAAACTGATCCTGGAACACATGTATGAGCTCTTCAGGAGACCCTACAGGAAGGTGGACTCTCCATTACACAGCCCCCACATCTGCTCCAACCTAATCTCATTTGATCTTTCTCAACCGTCACCCTTGGTGGTCTACCCCAAATCCTCTTACTGCTAAGCTCCTTTCCCCTGCATCTAGGCTCTCGGATATGTCTTGGCAGAATGGTTTAAGCCTGGGTGTATTCCAAGATGTCCACTCAACTCATGAGCAACTCACGTGATTTTACTGGACCAAATGCTGTACCCTCTCTCCAACCTCATGTCTTTCTCTATATTCACTCCCTATTGCTATCATAACAAATAACTATAAACTATGACTTAACACAAAGACCTCCCAGTTCTGTAGGTCAGAAGTCCAACCCAGATCTCACTGGGCCAGAACACAGGTGTCAGCAGGGCTGTATCATTTCTGGAGCCTCTACGGGAGCATGTTTCCCTGTGTACCCAACTTCTAGAGGCCATCTGCTTTGCTTGGATCACAACACTCTTCCTCCAACTTTAAAGCCAGCAATGGCAAGTCAGTTCACCCTTTCATACTCTGATTTCTCCTGCCTCTTCTTCCATCATCCCTGTCATCCCATCTCTCTCTGAGGGCAGCCAGGAAAGGTTCTCCGCTTTCAAGGACTCTTGTGATTAGATTAGGCCCAGATGGATAATCCAGGATAATAACACCGAAAGGTCTTTAACCTTAATCATATCTGCAATGTCCCTTTTGCCATGTAAGTTAACATATGTACAGGTTGCTGGAATGAAGACATAGACAGCTTTGGGGTGAGGGGTGTGGATTTTTCCATCTACCACGCTCCCTGATTATCTTTTCCCCCTGTTCAGACCAGCAGAGGGAGCAGGGCAACAATTCTCCTGATAAATTAAGCCAATAGATAAGATGCCAGTCTTCCTTCACCCAGCACTCCTCCATTGCTAAGAGTGATTCTCTTAGAACCCCTTACATGGGTAGGGACAAACTCCCCTCTAGTCTCCCCCATGAGAAATGGCAGGGGAAAGTCACAGCACTACCATCCTAGTACTCCTTATTCCCATGAGATAAATTATTTCCATATTTAAATATTTCTATTTCCAATAGAAATAAAATATAAGACATATATTATGTTAGATTTCCTACTAGTCACATTAAAATAAGGGAAAAGAAACAGGTAAATTTAATTTTAATACTTCATTTCACTCAATCTATCCAAAATAATATTTCAGTATCTATTAGTGTTAGTCACTCAGTCGTGTCCAGCTGTTTTCAACCCCATGGATTGTAGCCTGCCAAGCTTCTCTGTCCATGAGATTTTTCAGGCAAGATTACTGGAGTTGGTTTCCTTCCTCCAAAAGGTCAAGATCTTCCCAACCCAGGGATCAAACCGGTGTCTTCCAAACTGCAGGCTGACCGTTAACTGTCTGAGCCACCAGGGAAGCCCATTCCAACATCTAGTCACATGAGAATTATTAATGAATACCTGGCACCCTTTAGCTGTACTCGTTGTTGCAATCCAGTGTGTAGTGTATACTTACAGCACTTCTCAGTCTGAACTGAACAGCCGCCTGGGGCTGGGGGCTACCATACTTAGCAGCACCAGATCTAGACTTCCATTTGTATAGGCTGGGACGATGCGGGGCCCAGGGGCCAGGCTACAGTGATGGGTGGAGGGAGAAAGGCCCATTCAGTAGCTTCTGGATGGGTGGGGGGTGCTGTGGGGTCTATACCTCTCTGCTTTGGCTGTTCTTTATAATACAGGTGTTTTCTGCCTCTTACCCCTAACTTTATTTCGTGATGGCCCATGCATGCTTGCTCAGTCACTTCAGTCGTGCCTAACTCTTTGTGACCCCCTGGACTGTAGTCCACCAGGCTCCTCTGTCCATGAGATTTTCCTCAAGAATACTGGAGTGGGTTCCCAAGCCCTCTTCCAGGGGATTTTTCCCACCCAAGGACTGAACCCACTTCTCCTGCACTGTAGGCCAATTCTCTCCTGCTGAGCCACCAGGGAAACCCTCATGATGGCCCATTCTCAGGCAATTCATTATGCTCTTAAACATGTAAAGGGGTTTAGTTCAGTTCTTAGTACATAATCTGTATTCATGTTACTGTTATTCTACACAATGCCAAGTGTACGGATGGACACCCAGCAGGTGCCCAAAAAGCAGTCAATGAATGAATTGGCTTTTACTTAATCTCCAAGTAGAACTTCTCAACTTCCATCAAGTTACACCGATATGAGGCTCAGGGCCATCACAAAGCAGGCCTCCGTGAGCATCACCCACCTCACACGCACCCAGGGCCTGGGCCTGGACACTGGCCACAGCAGGTGCTCAACAAGAGTGCACTTTCATTTCACAGAGAAGCTAGGCAGGACGGTGACAGTCTGGATATGGAAGTTAGACCCTCTTCCTCAAAGCACGAAGCCACAGCCAACTGAGGAACTTAGAAAGTAGATGACAATGAGGAATGTCAAAGCTAAAATAAGTGGCATCTGGGACTTTGCTGGAGGTTCCCTGGTTAAGAGCCAGCCTGCAATGCAGGGGACTCGGGTCCAATGCCTGGTCAGGGAACTAAGATCCCACTTGTCTTGGAGAAACTAAGCCCATGTGCCACAATGACAGAGGCCACGCACTGTAACTAGGACTCAACACAGCCAAATACTTTTTTTTTTTTTAATTAAAATAAGTGGCTTCCGTCACCTCACCCAACTGCTCTGTTGTGTGGGTAAGGAAGCTGAGACGTGGAAATAGAAAGGAATACACACCCCAGGAGGCAGCCCAAGTCCCCTGACCCAGGAGCGAGAGCTCAGATGGGAGTTAAAGACTCAGAAATGCTCCTCGTGGATTGTAGTGCAGGAAAAGATAAAACATTCTGGCTTAGGAGACAGAGGGGTCATGAGAAGTGGGTCTGAAAGGTCTCATCTTGACTCTGCCTCCAACTTCCCATGTAAGTTTGAGAAAGCCCCCTTCCTTCTGGGGTCCCCATCAGTTTCAAGAGGACACGAAGAAGAAGCAATCAAATGAGACTCTGCTGAGCTGCTACCAAGAAGCTCAGCCCAAGACCCACTTTTCAGACAGGAAAACTAAGGCCCAGAGATGGCCAGGGACTGAGGTAGGATCACCCAGCAAATCAGTGGCAGATCCTTACTTAGGGCTCTTTTCTGCTATGCTAGGAAGTATCCCCTAGATAACAGCACTCACTTCCTCTTTACTTCTGAGCTGAAAGCAGGGGCAAGTACCACTCCTTTGGAAGGTAGAAGGGGAGTAAGAGGTATCTGAAGGACAGGGGGACAGTAAGCTGATTTTCTAAGCAGGGCTCTGACACAAGTTGGGGAGGGGGAGTGAGTGTTCAAGGAGCAGGCTGATATGAGAGCTGACAGCCAACAGTCAGCCCTAGAGAAAAATGCAAATGAAATGCAGCCAAGGAGGAGAAATGTAGAAACCTGAGGCTGATTCCACCAAGCACACACACACACGCACACACACACACAGCCTTGCATCCCACGTCATTCAATTCCCCTGCGTGTTTTAAACCTAGATGATCAGATAATAAGAGGTTGAGTGGTATGCATAACATCAAGTTGATTAAATTTGTTTACTGATAATTCTTTCAGGTTCCCATGAATATCGTGTAATTTCCTTGCTGTATTTCAAACAGATTTGGGCTAATGCATTATTGACAGCACCCTTGCAGACCATCTCGACAATGTCATTCAGGATAATTATTTCACAACAGATTTCCAGAGCCCCTGGTTCCTGTTGGGATTCACTTGGGCATAAATTACAGAGCCGAATATTTAATCAGTGTCCCCATTAGAACCCCGTGGCTTATTTTTAGGAACTGAGGAGGGAGAACGGGAGGGAGAGGGGGTATTTGTGTTATTACAGCATGAATACATTTCTTCTGTTCTGGCTGGGTTGTTTTCTTTTTTTTACCCCCAAAGCTCAACCAAGCTGAAAAGCAGCCTGAAGCATTCTTGCCTTTTTTAGAAATAAACACAAGCATTAATCTTTTGACTGCATTAAATTAAATATTAATGTTAACGGATCACATAATGCGGAGTTAAAAAACTGATTAACATTTACACCACAGTCTCTCCCTGTGACTTTTCCCTTACACAAACTAGTCCCTCTCCTAAGTAATAACACCTAAGCAGTGGTACCTTGGGAAGAAGGCAGAACCGGGAGGCAGGGGCCAGATGACTGTCTGGAGCATTTCTTAGGGAGAACTGGCGCAGAGGCAGCCAGTGAGCAGACCTGCCTCCCTCTCCGGTAGCTCAGCCGTAACTGAGGTGTGATGTAGTTGCTCCCTTGCAAGGAATAATCTTAGGGCTAATTAGCAAAGCCAAGAGCTGTGCCGGGATCGGGCAGTGTTTACATTGCTAGCTATTTGGTTCAAGCAGCAGAATCAATCATGCAGTGAGCCAGTGCTGGGCCCATTCCCAACTCACAAGTGATGCCTTGCTGCCCACCTCATACTGCCATCCAGCATCTCCACCATCATGCCCGAAGAGCCATCAGTCCAGGCTGCGTGGCCTCCTAATGGCCCGTGCCAGCCACCTCCCCGAGCCCTGCACAGACGGACCTCCTCTGAAACCTGTGAAGTTGGCCATCACCCCTTCTTTTTAAAAGGGTGCTCCCTGGGTTTTTGAGACTTCCTTTGATCCCTCTTTTTAACTAAAATTATGTCTTATCCACTGCCTGGCCCATCAGAAGCCACCAGACAATATAGGTCTGCTCCTGCCCTTCCTTTCTCCTCCTCTTTCTCCTCCTCGTTTTCTTTCCCACTAACTGCTGATTCCAGCTCTGGCTGCCCCTCCCCAGCTGCCTCGTTCAGACCTATCCCACATCCCAGGCCCACTGAGTGGCCAGATCGTCCACATGCACCCTCTCCCTGTACCCCCAGGCTTCCCACTGCCAGAGGCCACACAGGCTAACTCAGCATCTCTGCAGGTCCTAGGGCCTCCAGGAGAAAATCTCCCTGCAGCCTTCACAGCCAGCCCCAACTCAGTCACTCACTGCTAAACACCCTCTGTCCTAGCCATATGAGAGTCATCACCATAAATGACTTCTGTCTGTGGAGAGGAGAGATGAGGCCAGGACACCTTTCAGCCTTCACAAAACCTTCCTGTGAACCCAAAGCTGGCCACAGCATGGGCAATCTCAAGGACCCTGCCCTGAGGAGGGAACTGTGTGTGAAACTGCTCTGCGAGAATAAAGAGATCCAGTGCCCTGGGAGTGATCCAAGAATCTCTGTGGAGGATCGGCATTTGGGCCAGACCTTGGAGAAAAATAGGATTTCCCAATAGGCAGGGAATGTCCACTTTATCCACGTATCTAGCCTGATTGGCACTGGCCAGTGAGAAGAGGGACATGGGACTAGGCCACAGCAGAACCTCTCACAGGGCCCCAGAGTCCCCTTCCTCTTCCTTATGAGGAAGCAGTGGTGGTTCTAGTTCAAGGAAGTTCCTCAAGGTCAGCAGCTGCTGCTGAATTGTCTGCTTTACCAAACCTGCTTCTCAGATCTGGGACCCTGAGCTCTCTCATCCTGGGCCAGAAGAGGGTGATGCCCATTTCCTGCCCAAGTCACTAGTAACCTCTTCCCACCATTCACTGCATGAGACATAGACTGAGTTCCAACCCCAGCTCAGCCATGTACCAGTGAGGTGACCTTGGACAGGTCCTTGGGACAAACAAGCCTCCGATTCCTCATGTGCAGAAAGGGGTTAGCAACACTCCCCTGTCAGAGGCGTGCAGATGACATATGGAGAAGGGCGCTGGGAATGCAAAGCCCTGGGCTTCAGCACAGCCTCACGCCCCCAGCCCCTCTGTGGTCCTGGGAGCCGGCAGGGACGTTCCCAGCTGCAGTCCATGGTGAGACCGGTGCCCTGACTGCCTGGCAAGCACACCTCTGCCCTCCAGAGCCCCCTGCTCAGCTCACTGCTCAGCTAAGTGGGGATACCTGTCTTGGTATCAGGCCTCCACACCTCCCCCTCTTTTGCAAGGTGCAGACAGAGGCCTGGAGAGCTGGGCTGCCTGTGAGCATGTTAACAGCAGACTCGGCCCAACCTGCTGCCTCCTGTCTTTCAGGGCACCACAGGAGCCTTGCTCATCTCTGGCGTGCAGCCTTGACTTCCCAGTACTCAAGGACCAGACGACCAGAGAGCCAGGCTGGCCTGTGGCCCTCTGTTTTTGCTGCTTTCTGTTATGTTTTCATTTTCTGAGTAGTACTTGTATATGCTTTAAAAACTCAAATGGTACCAAAGCGGGCATGGTAACCAGTAAGTATCTGTCCCATCCACCTTCAACAACAGTCCCTGAGATGCCCTGTCCAGGGGCACATCCTATAGCCAGAGACATCTTACATATATTCAAACATGTCGATGTCTTCTTCCTACAAATTTTAACATATTATATACAGTTTTCTACCTTGTTTGTTTCACTTACCATATCTGACAGATTAGCCCAAATGAATGCATGCACATTCTCATTTCTCAGTCATGTCTGACTCTTTGCAGCCCTACAGACTGTAGCCCGCCAGGCTCCTCTGTCCATGGGATTCTCCAGGCAAGAATACTGGAGTGGGTAGCCCTTCCCTTCTCCAGGGATTCTTTTGACAGTGGAGGATACTTCATTGCATGGACGCATCTATTTGTGGATCTACAGCTGTTTCCAGTCTGTGTGCTAAGTCACTTCAGTCGTGTCTTTTTGTGACCCTATGGACACGCCAGGCTCCTCTGTCCATGGGATTCTCCAGGCAAGAATACTGAAGTGGGTTGCCATGCCCTCCTCCACGGGATCTTCTTGACCCAAGGATCGAACCTGTGTCTCTTACGTCTCCTGCATTGGTAGGCAGGTTCTTTATCACCAACACCACCTGGACTTGAGCACAAATGCTAAATTGTTTCTTTTGCCAGATTTCTTGGGTAACCAATGTATCTTTTTCCCACAGAAAATTTATATTGAATCTTGATTCTATGCAGAAAATCCTCTCTGATCCCAACATGGTCCTCTACCTCAGCGCTGGTATTTCTTGACTAAAAGAACATCCCAATGCGTGTTTGGAGGTAGCAATTTTGATATGAACTCATCACAATAGCACATCAATACCAAGATAGTAGACACACATCCCTGATTATTATTCCAATAGTTCACTACATCTTTGAGCACTTAACTAATTTTGAACTTTACCTCAATCTTTATCTCTTGCTGATCTTCAACCTTTCCTTAAGCCCTATCCATTCCTCTGGACTCAGTCTTCCCTATTTTTCTTAGTCTCTGTTTTCATGAAGGCATGAACTGATGCTTTAGTCCATGAATCCACCAACATACAATCCTTATGTTTCCTATTCTGTCGCTAGAGCTCCAACTGCAGAATACCACCATTCCAGTAAAAAGAGAAGATCTCTGTTTTCCTATTAGTTCCTACACTTGTTTTAGGCAGTTCTACACTCCTGAATATTCACTGGAAATACTGATGCTAAAGTTAAAGCTCTAATACTTTGACCAGCCTGGTACTTTAAAAGTCAGAGCTGCACCTCAGAATGGGAGAAAATAATAGCAAATGAAACAACCGACAAAGGATTAATTTCCAAAATACACAAGCAGCTCATACTACTCAATACCAGAAAAACAAACAACCCGATCAAAAAGTGGGAAAGAGACCTAAACAGACATTTCTCCAAAGAAGACATACAGATGGCTAACAGACACATGAAAAGATGCTCAACATCACTCATTATTAGAGAAATGCAAATCAAAACTACAAAGAGATATCACCTCACACTGGTCAGAATGGCCCTCATCAAAAAATCTACAAACAATAAATGCTGGAGAGGGTGTGGAGAAAAGGGAACGCTCCTGCACTGTTGGTGGGAATGTAAATCGATACAGCCACTATGGAAGACTGGTATGGAGATTCCTTAAAAATCTAGGAATAAAACCACCAGATGACCAAGCAATCCCACTCATAGGCATATACCCTGAGGGAACAAAAATTGAAAAGGACACACGTATCCCATTGTTCACTGCAGCACTATTTACAATAGCTAGAACATGGAAGCAACCTAGATGCCCATCAGCACATGAATAGATAAAGAAGTGGTCGTAGAGATACACAGTGAAACATTACTCAGCCATAGAGAAGAATGCACCTGAGTCAGTTCTGAGGAGGTGGATGAACCTAGAACCTATTATACAGAGTGAAGTGAGTCAGAAAGAGAAAGAGAAATACTGTATTCTAATGCATATATGTGGAATCTAGAAAAGTGGTCCTGAAGAATTTACTTACAAGGCAGCAATGGAGAAACAGACATAGAGAATAGACTTACGGACAAGGGGAGGGGAGGAGAGGGTGAGATGTATGGAAAGAGTAACGTGGAAACTTACATTACTATATGCAAAATAGATAGCCAACGGGAATTTGCTCTATGGCTCAGGAAACTCAAACAGGGGCTCTGTATCAACCTAGAGGGGTGGGATGGGGAGGGAGGTTCAAAGGGAGGGGATATATGTCTACCTATGGCTGATTCATGTTGAGGTTTGACAGAAAACAGCAAAATTCTGTAAAGCAATTATCCTTCAATAAAAAATAAATAATTTTTTAAAAAATCAGAGCTGCAGGAAACCCCCACTGCAAACACATCATGGCACACTCCAGGTCCACAGTCGGCCTGCAGAAGTCGTCTATCCAGTCCATTCCCCAGGTCCTGCCTCCTCCATGAAGCCATCAAATATCTTTCCTTTGATGGATAAGGAAAGTATGCCCAGGTTTTGCGACTTACCCAGTGACCCTCAGCTGATTGATAACAGAGTGAGAAACCCAGGCTTTTCCACTCCAGGAATTATTTGAATTTGCAGTTTAAAAAAATCATCCAAATAATTTAAAAAATAATAATTCTGCATGTATTTGGCTGTGCTGGGCCTCCGCTGTGGCACACCAGATCTCTCAGTTGCGGCATGCAGAATCTAGTTCCCCGACCGGGGGTCAGACTCGGGCCCCCTGCATTAGGAGCGCAAAGTCTTAGCCACAGGACCACAGGGAAGGCCTCCTCCAAATTCTTCACCTCACTGATAGGGAAACAGAGGGCCTTCAAGAAGGAGAATATTCCTCCTCAAAACCTAAGGCAGTGTTCTCAAATACCAGCGTTCCCTGAAGGGCTTGCTACAAGCAGTGCTGGGCCCCACTCTGAGTTCCTGATTCCGCGAGGCTGGCATGGGGTCTGAGAAGCTGTCTTTAACGTCTCCGGGCGCCGTTGAAGCTGCTGACCACACTTTAAGAACCACTGTCCCAAGGCCAGGTGTTGTTTCGGGGGACACAGGGGAGGCTGTGTGAATTCTGAGCCCACACCCAGCCCTCCACTCTCCCAGGGTTTTAACAGAGCAACGGTAATTTTTTGTGCTGTGGATAAGATTGGCTTTTTTTTTTTCAATCGGTGCTTGCTGTTTAAACACTGTTTTGTGGGAACAACTGGAATACATCATGCAGATGCCTTCTCATTTGGTGACAGGAAGCTGCCTTCCATTTCCCTGAGCATGGTGGTCACCCACGGCAGGGAGTGGGGGTGGGGGTGGAGGTGAAGCCCCGGAACAGGAACGATGCTGTCAAGGCAGGGCAAGGGCCTTTTCAGCCAGTCTCCTCCCCACGCACGTCATGCGGAGTGGGGCTGGTGAGGAGGGGTGTCGTATCTGGTGTGTCCCCGGAAAGGCAGCATGGCAGCCCCCAGCCACGGCTGCGCCTCCGGTTCTCCTGCCGCCCTGCAACCTGGGCTCTGACTCGCTGCTGCTCCCGAGAGACTCTGCTCGCAGCCTGAACTTGGTGACCAGCTGCCCCTACTCCCACCCCCAGAGCTCCCAAGCATCCTGTCATCTGAAGATCTGGGCCTGGACTTCCAGGAGTCTAAGCCCCCTTTCCCTATAGGACAGGAGGACAGAAGCAGCTATCAATGCAGAAATATGCTGGAAATGTGCCAGGTAAGGTTTCAGCAGCATCACGGTCCACGGGATGGGGACTTTGAAGGCCTCTAGCATTTTCCACTGACATACACCAATGGCTGCCCCATGACCAAGTGTTCTTACTGTGTAATAAACACCTGGGTGACTCTTGGGAAGGCACAGCCCTCCTCCCAATTCAGAAAACAAGGCAGGCCTGATAGGCGTTCAGTATTCCCCTGCTCGTCTGTGCAGCTGCAATCCAGTATGTCACCCAGGAAGAAAGGATCAGATATTCAGGATGTGCAAGAGGCACAGAGAGGCACCGTCAGGAGAGAACAGATGCCAGAGGTGAGGCAGCTCCTGTGTCCCCAGGGTGTCCGTGTGTGACCCCAGGCACAGTGAGGCCAGAGGCAGCACGGCTCTGCACCCCCACCTCCCTTACCTTGGGTTCCCAGCTTTCTCTGAGACATCGTACTCTTTCAAGAAAATCCTTTCCTACTTAAACCAGCCAGAGTCCATTTCCGTTGCTGGCGACCGTGAACTTGGCAATGTTCATCCTGACATCAGAATCCTCTGAAGCTCAGAGGAACTTCTGTCCCCATGTCATCAGATTAGCTGACCAGCTCTGGAGGATTGTCGGGCTTCAGCTTAGCTTATTGGCCGTAATCATCTCTTTGCTGAAGCACCAATTATGTCCTCTTCAGAGCTGTCGCCTCCACTATCCTGCCTCACTATCACGACGCACAGGTCGAGGCAGACATGGCAGGTCTTTGTTATTGACAGGGGAGGCAGAAGGAGGACAAAGGATAGGAAAGCACAGCGACCTCAGGGCACCTGAGGGCATTTTATTCCATTATCACTACTATTCACAACAATAATAATAACTGCCGCCTTTAAGAGTTGACTGTGCAAGCTCTGTGCTAAACACTTCCTACACATCATGCGACTCTGTACGGCAGATACTGTGATACACATTCTGGTATTAAGAAAATAAGCCCCGTGAAGCTAGGTTATCTGCCTAAGGGCCTCCAACTGCTAAGCACAGAAGCTGGACTTGAATCCAGATCTGTCTGGCTCCAAAGCCAGAACTCTTGGCCATTGTATTGAATGGCTTCCCAATGTCCTGCCACTGTCTCTGGACAAGCCACCTAAGCGCCTCCGGACTCCAAGGTCACCAGCTACGGTCACTGCAACAGTGAAGTTTCAACAGTGCCCTTAAGACTTAGGTTCTCGTGAGTCGAGCTCTTTTGAAGGAAGACATTTCCTTAGAAGCCAGATGTCCTGAACCGCGGCGCCTAAGCTTACTAAACAGGTTCCTATCCCCTCAACCGTGCGGCCCTGATTCTGCAGCCTCAGCGCTAAAAAAATCCTCTCCTGTTCTCGAGGCTGTCTTAATGGCAAGGTAGCAGGTCAGACAGATGGGTGTGGTCATATTGTTAACTTGGATGCTGATTCACTCCACCTCCTAATTGAGAAGGATTCTAATTACAAAGCTTGCAAAGTGGCGAGTCCTGGGGGCTGGTAGGATCAGCCCGCTAAGCTCCTTCTCTTGCTTTGCCCCCGGGGCAGCGTGGAAAGGTGGCACAGGACGAGGGTGTGGGGGCCAGCTGGCACAGAGAGGAGGGGGCCTGGATGCTTGGCAGTTCGGCTGGGGGCCCAAACAGCTGACTCTGTCCTTTCAGGGGCTCAGAGGAGGTGGAGCCACACCTCGGCCCCAGCCCCAGCCCAGCGGGGCCAATTAGAGCATTTATGGTAAAACACGGGGAGTGGATGCACCTCCATCTCCATCGTGCCGCATTTGCTGAAGGAGCACCTGTGACATTACACAGATTAATACTCCACTGAGCAAATTAATCCTAGGGATTTCACTCACTACCTGTGGCTTACACATTTTAATTGGCTCTAAGCCACCACCTGAATTGACGCAAGAGTGTGGTGATGCAAGGAAAGACATCAGAAGCAGCGCCAACCATAGGTGTAGTTTCTGGAAGAAGGAAGGATGGGGCACCACATCCCACCAGGAAGAAGGGGCCATCTTTCAGTTGCCCACAGTATTTCCATCTGCATCCAAGGGGTTGGGAGGAAGGATGAACAGGCAACCCATGGCCTCTTCTTTGCTTCTGAATCTCTCATGTTGTGCATAGTTCAAATCTCGCACTGATTCAACACCTTAAAAGCTTTGATTGCATCTCTATTCCTGCCTTGCAAATAAGTCCATCAGTACCATCTTTCAAGAGTCCACATATACACATTAATATATGTTTTCCTCTTTCAGACCCACTTCACTCTGTATGACAGACTCTAGGTCCACCCACATCTATACAAATGACCTAATTTCGTTTCCTTTTCATGGTTGAATCATATTCCATTGTATATATGTACCACATCTTTAATCATTTATCTGTCGTTGTATAGCAGAAATTGTAACAAAACATTGTAAAACAATTAAACACCAATTTTAAAAATAAATTTGTAAATAAAGGCAAAGGCTTTGATTGGGCACCTGGTATGCGTCACTTCCTGGGCTAGGCGGTAGGATACGCCTAGAGATGGCTGCACTGTAAGAAAGAGAAACCCAGTGAAACTGTTGGTTAGGAGTGGAGGCAGTCTTGCTGTGAAGGTGCAGAGCGGGACAGGGTCTCCTGGGAAGTGGCAGGGGCTCAGAGCCAGACTCTCAGCCCATTCCTTCCAGGGAGTGGCCACTCCCTTTCTCTCTACACACCTGCTCTTCTCCTCTCCCTCCACAAACTGGCTTCTCCTCTTCCGGTACACCATCTTCCTTGCAGCCTCCCAAACATGGCAGTCTCAGCTCTGTCCCCCAAGCTAATGACCTTCCAACTCAGCTCCTGCAGTTAATGGGCTCAGTCACTGTGTCTCAACTCAGATTTCCAGGAGAAAGAACTGACTGGCCGAGGTGGAGTCTCCTGAACATCCCTGCTCTTCCTAGGCTCACCAATGGCTTTCACTTCTTGAAACTGTCCTTCCTGGCCTCTAGGATTGAGCTTGAGTCATCTTTCCTCTGACCTTTGACCATCCCTCTCCAGCCACTCCCATTGTGTATATTCTGCTAGCAACCTTTGGCATGGCTTCCACTCCACCCAAGTGCTACCCCTGAACTTGGGAACCGGCGCTTTGAGAGGGCTCCACTCTGGCCCTCCTGCATCACACCCCCTCTCTCCCTGCGGTGAGGAGTCCATGGACCCAAGGAGATATAACCACCCAGACATCAGGCTTCCCGTCCAGACTAGCACTGTCTGATAGAACATTCCACAGGGATATTCTATAGGCACTGGCCAATGGTAGCCACTAGCTTCATGTGGCAAAGAAGTCCTGGAAACATGGTTCCTACAGCTGAGGGACTGAGGCTTTTATGTGACTTAAGTCTGCCTCCCAGCTTGTCTCTCAGTCCTGGCAGACTTCTTTTCTAAGCCCCTCACCACAGCAGTCTTGAGTCACTCTCCCGACTATAAAGCACCAAGTGACCCTCTCTCATCTGTATTTCAGGACAAAGTCTGGCTTTTCAGCCTAACAGTCAGTGTTTGCAATCCTGCTTCACCGTCCACTCTTCCTCCTGCTTCCGCACAGCAGTGCCTGCACAGCGTTCTTTGAACAAGCCTTGCCTTTCTCATCTCTGTGCCTTGCGAAGACTGTCCCCTCAGTCCAAAGCGGTTCTCTATCCTGTGCTCACTCCAGTGCTGGTAAACTCCTATTCATCCCTCAAAGCCCCAAGTGCACCGTGCCCTCACCAGCTTCCTGTGCTGCCATGACCCTGTTCTTCTCTCTCCAGCTTACCCATGTCCTCTTCAGTGCCCAGATCCCAAGCCCAGGCCTACATAAGCTTTGGGTAGACCTGGACCTGTGGGGATTTAACACTGAGATGCTGTCCATACCACTGCTATTTAAATATTAATTCCCCTCAAGGTCCCATGCACATGCAAGCATTCCTGGAGGCCTCTACAAAGCAGTGTTTGTCATTTTGCACAAGTGTGTGTTTGGATCTCCTTCTGGAAAGCTAGTGTGCAAGAGGAGCTGTGCAGCTGCTTCAGAAGCCCAACTTAGACACTTGATGCTCATTTCTCAACACGTATTGATTATTCTCTGTTATTTATAAGATAAAGTAATTTTTAAAGGAAAAAGTCTTTATTCATGAAAAAGTGCCACTCACATCTACCAGCCAAAAAAGTTATACCAGAGTTCTATACACACAAACTAAGATGGCCTCAGGATGTAGCCTCCTACATCCCATGAGTCTCCTGCAGTGGTTCTCAGAGGGTAATTCCTGGACCAGAGCATCAGCATCACCTGGGAACCTGTTAGGTACACCAGTTATCAACTCCTCTTAGACCTGCTCAATCAAAAGCTCTGTGGTGGGGCCCAGTCCTTTGTGTTTTAACAAGCCCTCCAGGAGGCTCTGATCTATTTACCTATTATTAGCACTCCTGAAGGCAGGGGCTCTGCCATCCTCAGCTCTCCATGCCCAGCCCCTGGTCCACTGCTCTTGAGTGATGGGCCTTCCATAGCTTTATACGTGTCCACTGAATGAATAAATGAGTGCATGCAGGGAGTGAATGAACAAAAAGTTAAGAACAAGTAGAAAAGAAACTGAGAGAGCTTCTTGTTAGGCATCCATTCAGTCCTTCTGACCCAGTGGGCAGAAAGAGCAGTGTGAAAGGACAAAGCAGGCGCTGTGGACCCCTCAGACCTCCTTCTCTCCAGCTGTTCACCCCCATCCCTTCTGTACGGAGACCTGAGTGACAATGCTGGGCCACGCACCCTCTCCAACCCACGTCCCAGGAGAAAATTCCCGTCCAAACGACTTACTTGAGAAAGAACTCCAGAAGCAAGGGAGCCCTTGGTCCAAAACGGCCTGTGCAGGACCCCTAAATGAATTAATATCATTTATAGAAGGCCAGTTGGTCTCAGGATGAATGGAGCTAGTGCTGCTCTTGGCACCCAACTTAAAGATTCAAGGCGCCAGAAATACACAAGAAGGCCTCTTTCAACTTTCAGACCAGACTGCTGAATAAAGCTAGAAGGATGGAATGGGGGAGAAGGGGCCTATTCAAAGGAGGAATAAAGCTTTCTTTGGTGAAGAAATATTAATCTCAATATTCACATGGTGTTAAAATATATGTTTGAGATCTCCAGAATGAGATGTTCATAAATAGATAAGCTCTAAGTGGATGATTTTTAGCCTTGATTTTCCTTTACTGAAATATAATTAACACTTCCTGAAACCAGTGAGCTTGGAATAATTTAGTTCAATTGTAAGTATGCAAAACACTTAACAATTAGCTCCATGAAATGAGACCAGCCAGCACTGAGCCGACTTCATTAATGCCTAAGTGCATGTGCCCTATTATAACAGCTTTCAGAAATATTGTATAAATCTGAAATGTCCCCATAGAATGGAATGGGGAGGGAGTTTGCGATTATTTTCATTCATTTGAAGGCTACCTCTCATAAACGCAGCGGTCTGAAAGATGACGGCAATTGGTTTTAATATTTTTACTGCTGCTTCCAGGTGGTAAAAAGAAAGAAACCAAGGTATTGTAATGGGGTCTTTAAAGCTGGTATGATTTAACCTGCCACAAAGAGGGGCAGCTTGAAGCAGGGGAAAGCTCACGGGTTCTCCGAGTCAGGGGCCCCAGGTTCAGCTGTACGGCCTGGCTTACATCCTTCACCTGAGTTTTCACCTGTGAAGTGGGGAAAGTCAGGGGTACTATTCAAACAAGTAAACATCAGTGCACACGGGCTATCGCCAATCAGAATGGATGCTAGCAGGAAAGGACCAGGGCTGTGGGCACGGTGGTATGGTCTGCGTGGCCCCTGCCCTCACCTGCTCAACCCGGGTTGCGCACTGGATCAGCAGGATAAGAATACCTTCCTCAGAGGGTTGTTGAAAGCATTACAGGAGATAATGAATGGGATGGGGCTTCAAAGGAGGAAGACTCTATTCAAATACTGCAGATTTGGGTAATTTTTGTATTTTTTCCTTCTTTTTCAGATACTGGCTGGAGGCAAAGTCTTCATGAAGTTACGTTCAAGTTAGGCTGATTCCATTTATTGAAGCTCTGAGTGAAAAATAAAGAATTGCCAGGGCCAGAATTTTAAAAGCAGGGGGCCGGGTCGGGGAGGAATTTTTAATGTGTACATTTACCAAAATATTGTTTTCACCCACCAATCCAAAACAAAATGCAATGCAGTGTGATTGCCAGTCAAAAGATGAAGCCTGTATTCTTTTTATTGAAGTATAGTTGATTTACAACATTGTGTTAGTTTCAGGTATACAACAAAGTGATTCAGCTATATATTTTCAGATTATTTTCCATTATAGGTTACCAGATATTGAATACACTTCCCTGTGCTATACAGTAAGTCTTCATTGGTTATCTATTTTATTTATTTATAGGCATTTGTATCTGTTAATACCGTACTCCTAATTGATCCCTCCCCACCTTTGGTAACCATAAGCCTGTTTTCTATGTCTGTAAGCTTCTTTCTGTTTTGCATACAGGTTCGTTTGTTGTATTTTTTAGATTCCACATTTAAGTGATATATATTTGTCTTTCTCTGACTGACTTCACTTAGCATATTCTCTAGGTTCATCCAGGTTGCTGTAAAGGGCAATATTTCACTCCTTTTTATAGCTTATACTTAATTACTTATAGCTGAGTAATATCACATTGTGTGTGTGTGTGTGTGTACACACATATATCTTCTTTATCCCTTCATCTGTTGATGGACCCTTAGGTTGCTTCTGTGTTTTGACTATTTTAAGTAGTGTGAGGAGCACTGGGATTCATGGAATTTTTTTTTTTTTTTCAAATTAAAGTTTTCATCTTTTCCGGGTATATACTCAGCAGTGGAATTGCTGGATCATATGTAGCTCTGTTTTTAGTTTTTAAAAGAACTTCCATCCTGTTTTCCATAGTGTCTGCACCAATTTATATTCCCACCAACAGTATAGGAGGGTTTTCTCCATACCCTCTCCAGCATTTCTTTTTCTTTTTTGGTTGGTTGTGCCCCAGTTAGCATTTAGGATCTTGGTTCTTCAACCAAGGATGGGATCCATGCCCCATGCAATGGAAGCCATGGGGTCTTAACCACTGGATTGCCGGGGAAGTCCCTCCCACATTTATTATTTGTAGACTTTTTGATGATGAGTGGGCTTCCCAGGTGGCTCAGAGGATAAAGCGTCTGCCTGCAATGCAGGAGACCCAGGTTCGATCCCTGGGTTGGGAAGATCCCCTGGAGAAGGAAATGGCAACCCACTCCAGTATTCTTGCCTGGAGAATCCCATGGACAGAGGAGCCTGAGTGGGCTACAGTCCATGGGGTCACAAAGAGTCGGACACGACTGAGTGACTTCACTTCACTTCACTTGATGAGTATTTTGATCAGCATAAGGTGGATGCCTCTTGTGGTTTGGGTTTGCATTTCTCGAATCATTACTGATGTTGAGCATCTTTTCAGGTGCCTGTCTGGCCATCTGTTTGTCTTCTTTGTTAAAATGTCTATTTAGGTCTTCTCTACATTATTTTGATTGGGTTGTTCAGATTTTTAATGTTGAGCTGTCTGAGCTATTTGTATACCTTGGCTATTATTTACATCATTTTTTGTTAATGGTTTCCTTTGCTGTGCAAAAGCTTTTAAGTCTGATTAGGTCCCATTTGTTTATTTTTGCTTTTATTTTTTGCTTGGAAGATTGACCAAAGAAAATACTCCTACAGTTCCTGTCTGAAAATGTTTTGCTTACGTTCTCTTTGAGGAGTTTCATGGTGGTGGTGGTTTAGTCGCTAAGTCATGTCCAACTCTTGCAACCCCATTGACTGTAGCCTGCCAGGCTCCTCTGTCCATGAGATTCTCTAGGCAATGATACTGGAGTGGGTTGCCATTTCCTTCTCCAGGGGATCTTCCCGACCCAGGGCTGGAACCTGGGTCTCCCGCATTGCAGTCAGATTCTTTACCAACTGAGTTACAAGGGAAGCCCAGGGGTTTTATGGTGCTGTCTTATATTTAGGCCTTTAAGCCATTTGGGGCCATATTTCTATATGTGGAGTGAGGGAGTGTTCTCCTTTCATTGACTTACAAGTCCAGCTTTCCCAACACCATGTGCTTTTCTTCATTATATATTCTTGCCTACTTTGTTGTAGATTAACTGAACACAGGTGTGTGAGTTCATTTCTGGGTTCTCCATTTTGTTCCATTGATCGATATATGCCTTTGTGCCAATACCTCGATAAAGCCTGTAATTGTGCGAAGTATGGAGCACTAGAGATAGCAAAGACCAGAAAGGAAACATGAGTTCGAGACTCCAAGATGATGCATATCTGTTTGTTTCCTTCGGCCCCAGCAGTGGGCTCTATGACGGTATATGTGACCCCATGAGGGGATGGCACCCAAAGTCCACATCTTCACAATCTGGACTGAGCCACTGTCCTTCCCAGGCCCCTGTGGGTCCTCTGAAAACAAAGAAAGTAGCAAGGAGCTGGTTCCACCTCAGGAAAGTTCTGGCTGCAGGTGAGTTCTTCCCCACTGCCTGGCCCTGTCCATGGGCCAGGCCACCTCTCTTCAGGAGAGCCGCAAAGCGCGCCCGACGCCTAGTGCCAGCATTCACCGGGCAAGAGCGCTCTCCTGGGGAGCGACGCAGAGCACCCACGGCTGAGAGAGGCAAGCAACAACATTAACTAGGTCAGGATCTACTGAGTGCTGAACCCTCCTTAACAGATTTGTAAATTAAGGCTCGGAGAGGTCAGGTGACCGGCCCAAGGTCACGTTGCTCATGAGCAACTGGTATTCCTGCTCATATCTTTTGCATCAAAGCCCACACTCTCCAAATGCACTCATCACACTGCCTATAGAAATGCAGAGGTGGAAGGAAGTACCTTGCACAGAGCCTGGTCTATGGAGGAGGTGCTTATCATTACCTGTGAAATCTGAATGGAAGTCATTAAATAAGGATCCTGTAATTTTTGTGTGTGGAAAAACTGAACTATCATTTATTCAGAAAAACTAGAATATCATTTATTCATTGACACTCAGGATCCCAGTGAAAGTCAAATAGTCTATTTCAAACAAAGGTACAGTAAGATTTGACAAAAGAAGTATAAGCTAGGCCCAACCAAGTCTCGTAAATGATCTTTCTGCTGTGGTATCACCTGCACTCAGCCTTTTGGTAAGGATCTTATATTGATTTCCTACTATGGCCTAACAAATTACCACAAATTTAGTGGCTTAAAACAATACCAGTTTATCACCTTACGGTTCTATAGGTCACAGCTCCAGACTGGGCTGCATTCCTTGTGGAGGCCCCAGAGGAGAATCTGTTTCCTGGCCTTTCCCTGGCTTCTCGAGGCACCCACATTCCTTGGCTCATGGCCCTGTTCTTCACCTTCAGAGCCAGCAGCAAATCACCTTCAAATTCTCTCTCTCTCTCTCTCTCTCTGAACTTTGCTTCCATTATCATATCTGCTTCTCTAATGCTGTCCTTCCTGTTTCGTTCTTATAAGGACCCTGTGCTGGCCTTGGCCCACCCAGATAATCTAGAAAATCACCCCGTCTCAAGATCCTTAATTTAATCACTTTTATGAAGTTTCTTGGAGAAGGCAATGGCACCCCACTCCAGTACTCTTGCCTGGAAAATCCCATGGACAGAGGAGCCTGGTGGGCTGCAGTCCATGGGGTTGCGAACAGTCGGGCACGACTGAGCGACTTCACTTTCACTTTTCACTTTCATGCATTGGAGAAGGAAATGGCAACCCACTCCAGTGCTCTTGCCTGGAGAATCCCAGGGATGGGGGAGCCTGGTGGGCTGCCGTCTATGGGGTCGCACAGAGTTGGACACGACTGATGCAACTTAGCAGCAGCAGCATGAAGTTTCTAGAGTCTAGATTTAGGATGTAGACATTTTGGGAGACCCTTTATTCAGCCTATCACAGACTCAATAAAATAAATCATAATAACCATTTCTTCTTTAGAAATTGGCCAAAAGCTTTAGCATATGGTCACAACAAACTTAATTCTAGATTTCCAGGACAAGACTCAATATCAAATATTGGCATTTCTAATCAATAATAATGATTTAGTGGCTACCACTTACATATTTGGAATCATAAGTGCCACCCAAGGGCTGTCTGATTTCATCCTAAAAATTGCTCTGTGATTTAGACATTATCAAGCTTGCTGGGAGAAATATCAATAACCTCAGATATGCAGATGACACCACCCTTATGGCAGAAAGTGAAGAGGAAATAAAAAGCCTCTTGATGAAAGTGAAAGACGAGAGTGAAAAAGTTGGCTTAAAGCTCAACATTCAGAAAACGAAGATCATGGCATCTGGTCCCATCACTTCATGGGAAATAAATGGGGAAACAGTGAAAACAGTGTCAGATTTTTATTTTGGGGGGCTTCAAAATCACTGCAGATGGTGACTGCAGCCATGAAATCAAAAGATGCTTACTCCTTGGAAGAAAAGTTATGACCAACCTAGAAAGTATATTCAAAAGCAGAGACATCACTTTGCCAACTAAGGTCCGTCTAGTCAAGGCTATGGTTTTTCCTGTGGTCATGTATGGATGTGAGAGTTGGACTGTGAAGATGGCTGAGCACCGAAGAATTGATGCTTTTGAACTGTGGTGTTGGAGGACTCTTGAGAGTCCCTTGGACTGCAAGGAGACCCAAGCAGTCCATTCTGAAGGAGATCAGCCCTGGGATTTCTTTGGAAGGAATGATGCTAAAGCTGAAACTCCAGTACTTTGGCCACCTCGTGTGAAGAGTTGACTCATTGGAAAAGACTCTGATGCTGGGAGGGATTGGGGGCAGGAGGAGAAGGGGACAACAGAGGATGAGATGGCTGGATGGCATCACTTACTCGATGGACGTGAGTCTGAGTGAACTCCAGGAGTTGGTGATGGACAGGGAGGCCTGGCATGCTGCGATTCATGGGGTCGCAAAGAGTCGGACACAACTGAGCAACTGAACTGAACTGAACCCTCAATTTACAATAGAAACTGAGGCTTCAACAACTGTTTGCCTTACTCAAGGCCAAAGTAAATGGTGGAGCTGGGATTTGAACTTGGGCTATCTGATACTGGATTGACCATCCAGATTATTGGTTCAGAAATTATGGCCACCAGACAGCCTGTGCATGAAAAAGAAAGTGCTCTGGAAAATATAAAGGATCTTAGTACTACAAGAAGGAATAATAAGGAAGCATTTGGGGCCAAATTCTGCTTCTGCTAGTTTGACCTCAATTTCCTCATCTGTAAAACTGGCTTAATAGCACTCCTCTCCTGGGGTTGGTGTGATCAGATAAGAGACAATGCACGCAACACGCCAGTGCTCCATATATTGGCCATCAGGAGGGCAAGTAGAAAGGCCAAGCATGGTTCTAAGAGTCCCAACACAAGGACTAGTGCTGGCCAACCTGGAATACTCTCTTCTCCCATCTGGACCCGAGCGCAGTGGAAGAGAGAGACTAAGGTGCTCCCCAGGCTCTCCCTCCCTGATTTCCTGGAAGAAGACTGCACAGCATCCTCTGACTCCAGGCCAAAGACCTTCAAAGCCGGCTTCCCAATGCTGTAAGCAGTCTCATTGCTCAGTCCCAGGGCCACCTCAGAATGGATGGGAATGTGTAATAAGGTCTTAAAGAAACTTGCTGAGAACCACTCTCCACAGATGCCCTTCAAACCTCTTCCAGCAGAATCATTTATCAGGCATGTGACTACGGAGTCTGGAGCCTGGTCCTGAGCTGAGTTTTACATGGGGATTAATGACTAGTGTGATCAACCAGGGAAGGCTGGCTTGCACAGCTCAGTGATGACATCATCTGGACAGCTCCTTTGTCCCTGGGAAGAAAAGCTCCACCCTCGCCATTTCTCAACCCTGCCCAAGTCCCAAGGCCAGACTTCAGGGTCAAAACACAGCAGACAACAGGCAGGGCACTGCCACGCCCAGCCACTCCACGTGAAGAGGCTAGCGGCCTGCCCCCAGCCAAGCAGCAGACCTGCACAGCTCATGATGGTCTGAGTAGCCGCTAAGAGGTGATGCGACCTTGGGCAAGTCACTTACCCTTTCCATGCCTCAGTTTTATCAACCACAAAACAGACAAGGATGTACCTATTCCATTATGTTGTTGTGAACCTTGAATGAATTTAAAACACATGAAGTGCTTAGAAAAGTACCCATTTCACAATAAGCACTATGATATTATCAGTCACTATCTTTTTAGAACTTGGCTCCAAGCCTCCAACTCTTATATCCATGCTCCTTCCATGACATCAGAGCACACCCTTCTGCCAGGTCAGCGCTCTGACACGGTCATGTCTCATTTCCTCAGCCAGTAGAGAACACAAAGTATGCTTTCCTTCTCCCAGCTCATCCAAAATAGGACCATCCTTTCATCAGTCCTCTGTCCTCTCCCTGATGGCTTCTGGGCTCGTTACAACATAAAGAAGTCAGTTATAATCGCTTCAGAGTTAGAGACTCCCAATCAGAAGCTCCTTCTCTCTGCACTGATGGAGGCAGTCAGACCGAGGGAGAAGGGCCTTCGCCCCTTCCAGAAAGCTGGCCAAGCAGTTAAGTCCTTGCTGGGTGTCAAGTCTCCTGGATTACAGTCGTGGCGTGGGGTGGGGACGGTCCCATTTCCAGCCCTGCCTGACTGTGCCTCACCTCCTCAGGCAAGCAGGGGTCCTGTACAAATATGGCAGGAGCTGGCTGGCTGCTGTGACAGCCCGTTAGGAACAGTCACCTGGCCACTTAGCTCATCGTCAGCCCCAATGTTAAGGCCTTCCTTGATGTCTAACCCTTTCCCTTCCTCTCCTTCTTTCTCTCTCTCACACACACAGCTTGTTTGTCCTGTGAAGACGTGACCCTGGCATGGAGAGGTCCACAGGAGCAAGGAAGAGAAGGCTGGCAGGGTCAGCCACGGATAAACATGGTTCTGTGCAGCCAGCTGGGCCAGCAGAGCTTCCAGACGTGAATAGGGTCCGAGTCTATTCATGCTACTGTGACAACATACCACAAACCGGGTGGCTTATAAAGCCCAGAAATCCATCCCCCACGTCTCTGGAGGCTGGAAGCCCAAGATTGTGGTACCGGCAGTCTGTGCAGGCCCTCTTCCGCTGAAGGTTTCTCCCTCTGTCCTCACACGCTGGAAGGGCCCTGAGTAACGTGGACACATGTCTCTCACCATGTCCTCCCTACCTGGAGGGCTCATAACGTGAACCCAGAGACAAACCCAGTGAACTGTGGTCTTGGGGGCCTCCGCTGCTCAGAGCCTTCGGAAGGCAACTGCCCACTTGGAGAAAAGCAGACTACAGGAAACTGAGCCTGGCTGTGCCTTCTGCCCGAGGTCTGAGTGAGACGAGTGTCTTCAGCTTGCCCTGGTCCACAGCAGATGTGTTCAGGTATACCTGCCCTGCCCACATCCCTGGCTGAAGGGGCAGCCCCAAGTGGCCATGTCTGTACCCCTTGTTCTCTTCTGAATGGACGGTAGATAGATACCTGACCTAAGGATATCAAGTTCACCGGCTAATCAGTGACCAATCAGATTATTTTCTCTCAAGAATTTAGACCAAGTTAGACAGTGATGGGCATTTGAGGTTGTGTAGAGTTATGTTGACCCTACAGCAAACCAAGCAAAAAGACTGGAGAAGAAAGGTGTGCTGAGCAGAGAAACCATAAATAAGCAGAGGAATCCTGCCTGCAGAGGAAAACAGCACAGAGGCTCAGAGCAAGGCAAAGGGCAAAGACCACACAGCCCAAGAGAGACGGGAGACTCCAGACAGAGAGGCCAGCTGCCTCACTCTCTGATGGCCTACCAGATCTGGTCCCCACGAGCTGCCTGGCCTCACTTCCCACCTAAGAACTCTGTACTGCTCCAGTAACTGTGGTCTGCCCAACCCCCAGTGCATAAGCTGGCTCGCACAGACTGCGTTCCATGCAACCCAGTGACCCCACCTACAATAAGGAGGCCAAGGGGCATCTACCAAGGGGCGGGGGTGCATCTTTCAGGGGCCTCTTGGTCCTGGTGTGAGGAATTGGTCTCTCTGCCCGTCTGAATGTTCTCTCCTTCCTTCCCATGGGCCCAAGTCCCATGAGCCTATTAAGATACCCCCAAGTTCCTGGGCAGTATGCAGATCAAGCAGCACACCAAATTCCAGGTGTCACAGCTCAGCTGTCTGTAGAGATATGGGGAGAGATCTACAAAACCATCCTGGAGTCACTGCCCCTCACTGAGAAACCTTCAGTGCAGCCACACGATGGACTGTCTTCTGGAATCAAGACGGTCTCCTTCACCAAATACAAATAGGACCCTTTAAGGCCACTGCATCATTAGCATGGCAAGCTGCTTGAAGTAAAAAGACTTGGATTCAAATTCTGGCTGTACTACTTACTACCTCGGCGACTTGGAGCAAATAACTTAGCCTCTCTGTTGCTCAACTTTGTCAACTCCCATGGAGATAGCATCTGACTGGTACGGAGAAGATTCAGCAAAATAAGGTATCTAGTTAAAAATATTGTAGGAGGTTGCCTACAATACTGCTTGCCTTTCTTTGTACGTGACTGGCAACAAGCAGGCGTGAAATAAATGTATCGTGATGGACAGGGGCAGCTGCTCGGGTGATTGGTTTTTAGAAATCCACTAATGACAGAGAAAAACCCACTGAAACGGAAGAATTTCAGGTAGCAGTGTGAGTAATGTTTTACATTTTTGTAGGAGTTGATCTTCTAAAATACCATCTCACAACCACTCTGGGATACAGAGGCAGAACTACTATCCTCAACTCACAGATAAAGCATCTGACTCCCCACTATCTTTCCCATCCCTCGCCAGGGTGAGCCGGTTCTTCTTCGTGCCCAGAGGGAACCTGAATAAACTTAGGTAGACCATTTGTCCCTGTCTTGAGCGCTATCTTTTCCAGATTCAGGACTATAGGGATGTCCACGAAGACATGGAGCTGCTTTTTTTTTCTTTCTTTGGCTGAGCTGTGGCATGTGGGATCTTAATTTCCTGATCAGGGATTGAACCCGTGCTTCCTGCAATGGAAACTCAGAGTCCTAACCACTGAGCCACCAGGGAATTCCTTCCCTGGAACTACTTTTTGTCTCTAGGCATTTAGAGGGGCTCTGTGGACCTCCAAAAGCAGGCCAGGGAGCTTCTGCCCAATGGAACAGCAAGTCACTTTCACTAACTCCACCAAGTAAACGCAGTTCAGCACCTTTCCCCACAAGGAGACTGGGAGCTATCAGGAATTGAGTGGGGTCTCTAGAAAGGAGCTGTCCACACTCAAAGGCTGTCCCTGTGAGACCTCAGACACTTTGCTTACCCTCCCTAAGCCTTTTCTTCTGATGGAACAGTTCTGATCTCATCAGGCAGTTATGAGGATGAAGTGAAATAATTCAAGAGAGGTCAGCCCTGAGGCAGGTGCAAGGTAAGGGCCTGACAAACATCAGCCCCTTCATCCCATGGAGCTGGCTATCCCTGATGCCCAGGACCACTGAACATACACAGCGCAGAACACTCTCCCCCAGCCTGCACCGCGCTAGGAAGCCCTTGAGAGCAGGGGCCATACCTTATTTGTCCTGCTGCCCCCAATTCCCAGCCCAAGCCCTGACACAAATTGTAAGCAAGAAGAACAAATGAACAGGTTCCCTATAGCACATTCAGCTCCTGAATTGTTTGGCTCTGATTATCAGGAAAATGCACTGGAGTTCACACCTGTCACGTGGGAGAGTCAGGGGCCTAGGCATGGGCTTGGGACTGGGGCTTCTACCCCAAAATGCAATACTCCTATCACAGATAAGGTACTTATCGATGACTGGAAGCCCAGGCCAGTGGGAGGGATGCCCAGTGTCCTCTGAGTTCCAGAAACAGATTCTCAGCTGGGACACTGGCTCCCTGCCAATCCCTCTCAACACTGACAGTCACAGACATGCATTTATATGCACACGCACACACAATCAGGGAAGGGAAGAAAGTCTCCAAGCTAACCTCACCTAGAAGATGCCAGTCCTCCTAGACAACAGGAGCTGTGGGATCCGGGTCAGGCGGGGATCTGTAAGAATACCTTGGGGTCCACAGGTGGGTCCTTTTCTCTGAGATCTGGGCATGTGCAATACCAACAGAGGTGGATCTACCTAGCTTGCCTACTCTAAGAGATCAGATCGAATCTGGGAAGTAGATTCTAAAATAAAGTCAGAGACTAAAAAGAACGCAAATGAAGTCATGAATGAAGGAGAGCCAGCATTCAGGCCAAGAGCTGAGCCCAAAGGCAGGCCAGGGTGAAGGAACAGGGTCTGTCCCTAGGATAGCTTCCCACCTTCAAATGGTTCCACCAGGCCACCTCCCCCAGGAGAGACAGCACCATACTTGCCTACTGGTGGCATGACACCAAAGCAGGAAGATACCATGTCATCAGCCACTTCACCCCCACTCACCCTACAGACTGCAGGGCTGAAGGCTTGCTGAAGAGGTGTCAGCCACAGCTCTTAGGAGGAGGAGGACTGGGAGAGGAACAGGCCAGAAACAGACACAGGAACCAGCCATCTCTTACCATTCCCTACCCTGCGTATTAGACGCCAGGAACACAGAACAGCTCTTCCACACCTCCATGTCTTTCTTCTTGCTATTTCCTTTCCTCGGGATGTCCTTCTTACATTTCCTACCCTGCTAGTTATTACAATCCAAGACTGAGCTTAAAGGTCATCCCCTCCAGAAAGCCTGAGTGCCCACATGCTTAGAGGTTAGTGAAATACTTCTAAGAGCTCTCCACCTCCATCCCTTAGCTCTTACCTTTTCATATTGAGAGTCTCTCCCTTAGGTCCATGGACCCCACTGAGCCAAGAGCTCCTTGAGGGCAGGGAGCCCTTTCAGCCATCCTTGGATCCTCAGTACCTACCATAGCACTTGGCATACAGTAGCTGCTCAACCAAGTGCCTGTCGAGGAAGTTCTCACAACAGAGAAAACACTGGTTTGGACTGTAGAGGTGAGAAGAGGTGATGCAGTTGAAAATGAGCATATGAAATTTAGTGGGATGTCCAGGTGGAAAGAGAGCCAGAGAGCGAGCTCAGGGCTGCTGACAGAGGCTTGGAGGTCTCCACGTGGAGGTGATAATCAGAGGCACTGGAGCTCTCCGGGTTGGGGGTATCTTGTGGGGTATGAGAGAAGGATGGGAACCCTCATGATGCTCCGAAAATAGTTCCAGTCATACACAAACCCTCACTCTAAATGTGTGCAACAGGATGTCGTGGCCTCAGAGGAGGGCACTCCTAAGGGCATCTTCAGTGATGGATGGTGCTGGAATGAGATGGACTCTGCCCCCAGGGACTCCAGCTCCCCATTGACACAGAGACCACCAGGTCAGCCATGGTAGCAAGCCAAAGTAGATACCTCCCACCACCCTGGGGACTGCTCCCCTAGGACACCCTGCCTCTGTAGCGCATGGTCCCTGCCCTTGAATTTGAAGGAGTGAGACCCAAGGCTCTAGAGGAATAGTGAGGAATAGTGAGAGCAAATACTACCCCCTCCTCACTTCAATCATCTGTCTGGTCTGCAGGCCGAGGGGAGAGGTTCTATCCAGAGATGAGCCAGGAATGAACTCGCCTGGACTCTGTGTGCTAAGTTGGTTTGGTCGTGTCCAGCTCTTTGTGACCCTATGCACTGCAGCCCACCAGGCTCCTCTGTCCATGGGATTCTCCAGGCAAGAATACTGTAGTGGGTTGCCATGCCCTCTTCCAGGGGCTATTCCAGATCCAGAGCCTGGACTATAAATGACCATAAAACTAAGGACTCCACTCCAGCAGATGTTAAAGGTCATTTGACAGAGCTCAGCAGAAAGCAGTGACTGGAAGAAAATAAACCATTTTACTTCTCTGTGCAACCAAGTCGACACTCGTCAATAAACCAGTTACACAGAGGCCAGTGTGGAAGCCCCCTCTGGGCTGATGGGCAAAGGAAAGACGTGGAGAGTTCTTGGCCCCCAGCTGCTTCTCAGTAAGACAGAACTTAAGTCAAAACCTCCTCAGTCTTAATTACCAAACAAAAAAATAACCAGACGAGCCTCTCACTGTATGTCTTTATTTATACTGTCATCTGCTCCAGCATTTTAATATCCAACTTTCCGTTGGAAGGCAGATGCCTGGATGTTCACACCCCGTTCTAATGGTTTAATACTCTGGGTATTGGAGGAGGGAGGGGGCTGCAAGGAAGGAGTGGGGATGAAAGCCGCCACCACATTGAGCGCAACTTTGGAGCAAATGGGTTTGAATATTCATTAAACAACATTTAATTTAAACACCCAAACTCTGAAAGCAGCAGCATATGGCCTGTTTTATTTTACATAAACTGAATAGGAGGCTGGGCCATTAGTTTGTGCAGACACAATGTTCATCACCGAAGGATTCTTTCCTATGGGGACACCCTTGCACTGTCCTGGGCCCAGGGCCCCACTGCCCCCACGGGCTCAGCGCGTCGAAGCCGAGGGTACCCCGGCAGCCCACTCGTCATGGCTCAGCAATGTCAAGCAAGCACCTGTCGCCCGTTAGGGACAGATTAGGTCTTCATTAAGGAAAGTAAGATTCTGGAGGGCTCCTGGCCCCTGGCTTTGTGCCTTGTGAAAGTAGATTAGACAGAATTCTGGGTGTCCTGGGGGCTGAGTGGCAGTATCCAGACAGCATGCGCCCAACCTCTTCTGCCGTGGCCATGCCAGGCCACTGAGGGCAGGCACCATTTTTAGTCATCCTTAGACCCTCAGTGCCTATCACAGGGCTGGGCATACAGTAACTGCCCAACTAAGTGCCTACTGAGCAGGTTCTTACAACAGGGAAAACACTGAGGCCTGGACTGTGGAGGTGAGCAGAGCAGCTGGGCCTTGTCTTGGGTGCCCCACCAGTGGGCAAGGCCGCCAAGGCACAGGGGAAGCAGGTTCTCACAACAGGGAAAACACTGAAGCCTGGACTGTGGAGGTGAGAAGAGCAGCTGGGCCTTGCCTTGGGTGCCCCCACCGGTGGGCAAGGCCGCCAAGGCACAGGGGAAGCAGGTTCTCACAACAGGGAAAACACTGAAGCCTGGACTGTGGAGGTGAGAAGAGCAGCTGGGCCTTGCCTTGGGTGCTCCACAGGTGGGCAAGGCCGCCAAGGCACAGGGGAAGCAGGTTCTCACAACAGGAAAAACACTGAAGCCTGGACTGTGGAGGTGAGAAGAGCAGCTGGGCCTTGCCTTGGGTACCCCACCGGTGGGCAAGGCCGCCAAGGCACAGGGGAAGCAGGGAAAACTGGGGGCTTGCTTTCTGGCCAGTGCCCTTTGCAAAAGGAACCACTCCTCTGCTTAACATCGTCCTGCAGTGGCCTGGCCCTGCCCACCCCTCCACTTCATTTCTCAAACACTCCCAGTCCTGATTCTTTGACCTTCCACAGATCCATCTGCCTTCTATTGCCTCAGGTCCTGGCACCTGTTCTGCTCTCCCAAGGCTTGCACCTCCAAGCCCCAATTCCCTCATCTGCCAAAAGGTGATGGGGAGTACAGCACCAGATGATGTTCAAGGGACTTGCAGCTGCAGCAGTCTCCAGTCTGTGGCCTTAGGTTTCCATGCCCTCTCCTGACTGGTGCCAGGGAAGACCAGCAGCACTCAGAGTCCAGCCAGGAGTCTGCCCACTGCAGGCTGGGACACTTACCGAGGGCCAGCCTGAAACAGAATGCCAAGGCATAAAGGGAAAGAGCTTGGGAGGCATGGAGAAGCCAGATGCCCATGAGAGTGTGAACAGAGACACGGGTGACAAGCAGCGTGGTCTGGAGTGACAAGGACTTTGCCCAACCAGACAGCTTTATCCGGGGTCCTCTTCCCTCCATCCCTGCTCAACATTTACAGCAGTTCCAACACCTCCTCCTAAGCCAGTCCACAGGTCCTCCTCTGCATGCCCAGACTCTTTACCCATCCCTGCAACAGCACTCAGCTCACAGGCTCAGAAACTTAAAGAGCACCCAAGGCAAGGACTCCCTTGGGAACGTGAGCCAGTGGGGTAAGGACTTTACCCACATTACATGGCTAGCTGTAGGAAAACCACTCAAACTCTGAGCTCTAGACTGTAAATCCAAAGTTCTCTCCAAGACTCTTCAAACTTGGCTCAAATGTCCTCCCCCCAGGAAGCTCGCCTGCTGCCTCTGCTTGCCCCCCACCGCCCCCGCCACTAGAAGTTAGTGGTGGACACGATGGACACTGGTCTTTCCCTTCTCCTTGGGGCTCAAATTCCACTGCTCTCCTCCATACACATCCACTCCCACACATGACAGAGCTGACCTGGAGCTATACGCATCAGAGAGATGTCTTAAGCTTTCTGTGGAATCATATCACCAACACACCATGCCCAAGACCTGAGCTTCCTACCGGGCAGACACACCCTTTATCCAGTGGGCAACTGCTTCTCTGTGTGTGAGGGTAAGGGGATGGGTGGGGAGCTGGAGGAGCCATGCTCCAAGCCAGTCCCCCAGCCCCTGGCTAGCTCCTAATCCCACCACCTCCTCTCACCTTCAGGATGTGCAGGAGTCAGAGCGATTCCTTCTCCTCTCTTGCCCTCCCTCACTTTCCGCTCAGGGATGTTATGAGAATTAATGGGGTAACAGATGAAGTGCCTCCAAGGAAACAGGCTACATAAATCCAAAGTGTTGTTATTAAATTCCAAATTTAGCCCTCGGGATCAGTGAGGCATGACAGATCTGAGCTGGGAGCAATCCCAGATGCACAGACAGGAAGTCCCTGTAAAACCAGAAGCCGTGACACATAAGCTTTGGGGGTCAAAAGAAGCCTTTAAAGAGTCCCACAGGCCTACACCTGACAGATGTCCCCCCAGAGCCCCTAGAACCATCCCACAAGGCGAGTACTAGGCTCTGCCTGCACACCACCAGCGGCAAGAGCTCACGCCTCCGCAGGGCAGCCCCGCCAGCTCCCATAGGTTCTGAGCTTTAAAGCTCCCTCCTGTCCAGCCAACCGCGTCACCATGCTTGGCACAAGTCGCACCCTTTCCCACATGACAGCCCTCGAGCCGACAGCCAACTCTCTCCATTCATTTCCAAGTTGCATGCCTTCAGCCTCTCTTCACAGGCCATTATCTGTGGGCAGGCCACCATCCTGACACTCTTCTTACAGCCATGGACTTCATGGCTTCTGAAACAATGTAACCCCCAGGAGTGGCCCAACAGGGCAGGATAGGACCCACCCACCAGCCCTTCACTTTAGCTGCCCAATTTCTACAGTAGCAGCTGGAGGCAAACATTTGCTTTAAAAAAGAAAAATTCCACAGTACACTGTGAAATCATGTAATCTAAGTTCAGGTTTCGGCCATACTGTTGCCATACATATACCTGACTAGTCATGGCCTCAAAGAATCCCAGAAAGGACACCTAAATTGGATGGGACCTCCTGGGCACAGAGAACCAAAGCACAGGGTCAGGCTCTGCCCTTGGAGCCACAGTGACCCAAGTTCAAGGCCCAGCTCTACCACATACTAAAGGACCCTCAGCAAATGGCTGAAATCCTAAATTCCAATTTGCTTATCTCTGACATGACGAGAGCAGTACTCACCTTGAAGAATTGGGAGGACAAAAGAGAATACATATAATGTGCCTAGCAGTGTGAATGGTAGGTGTTCAAGACAAGAAAGGCATTAGCATCACACTCAAGATCTCACAGGGGCCCTGAGAGCAGTTTCCAAGGACAGAAAATCCAGTCAGTGGCTACACACAAAGCCAGTTCTCCACAAGGATGCCGATACAGTTCATGGGGAAGGAGACTTTGCTACCCGAGGTTCTAGCACAACTGAGGAGCCGCACAGAAAAGAGTGAAGTCAGACCCCTTCCTAACACCATCTACAAAATTAACTCAAAATGGATCGTACACCTGAATGTTAGAACTAAAACTACACAACTCACAAAAGAAATCAGTCAACTTTGCGACTTTGGGTTAGACAATGATTTCTTAGCTAAATATCAAAAACATGGAACAGAAGCATAGAATTTAGAATTCATCAAAATGTAGAACTTTTCGCCTTTTAAAACACAATCAAAAAAGGGAAAACACAACCCACAGAATGGATGAAAATACGTACAAACCATATATCTAAGAGATTTATATCTAGAATATATGAAGAATACTGATAACTCAACAATATTTTCAGCAACATGGATGGATCTAGAGAATATCATACCAAGTGAGGTAAGACAACAACCAAAGACAAGTAGTATGATAATATGCAACCTAAGAAATGACTCAAATGAATCTATATGCAAAACAGAAACAAATACATTACCAAAGGGGGAGGGGGTGACAAATTAGGGGCTATGAGATTAACAGGCTGATACACATAGAACAGACACAGGAGGACTTACCGTGTAGCACTGTGCTATGCTTAGCCGCTCAGTCGTGTCTGACGCTCATGGACTGCAACTCGCCAGGCTCCTCTGTCCATGAGGGTTCTCCAAGTGAGAATACTGGAGTGGGTTGCTCTGCCCTCCTCCAGGGGATCTTCCCAACCCAAAGGTCAAACCCAGGTCTCCTGCATTGCAGGTGGATCCTTTACCGACTGAGACAACAGGGAAGCCCAAGAATCCTGGAATGGGTGGTCTATCCCTTCTCCAGGGGACTTGCCAACCCAGGGATTGAACCGGGGTCTCCTGCATTGCAGGTGGATTCTTTACCAGCTGAGCTACCAGGGAAGCTGAGGGGACTATATTTGATATTTTAAAATAATCTATAATGGATATGTATATATCTGAATCACTTTACTGTATGCCTGAAACACAATACTGTAAATCAATTATATCAATTTTTTAAAAAGACAAATAATCCAATTCTAAAATAAGTGAGACTTAAATGTTTTCTCAGTAAAACATATAAACAGCCAACAAGCACATTAAAATATGCTCAGTAACACTGATTATCAAATGCAAATTAAAACCATAATGAGAAACCACTTCATACTCACTTGATGGCTGAAATCAAAAGTACAGAGGATAAAAAGTGTTGGCAAGGATGTGAAGAAATTAGGACCCTCACATATTGCTGGGAGTTACAAAAAATGGTGCTGTGTCTGTGGAAAATAGTTTGGCAGCACCTCAAGATGTTAAGATATGTCCACACTGAAATTTGTACGTGAGTGTTCACAGAATTATTCATAATAGCAAAAATACAGAAATAAATTCAAATGTCCATCAACTGAAGGATAAACAAAACATGGTCTATCCATACAACTGAGTATCACTTGACAATTAAAAGGCATCAACTGCACTGCTGCTCGCCACTACGTGGATGAACCTTTGCTCTAAAATTAGGCAGCGGTGACTGCTGCGCAACTCTGTGAATATATTAAAAATGGAGGGCTATATGCGGGGAATTCCATGCTATGTGAATTATAACTCGATAAAGCTGTATTTTTTTAGAGGAATGAAGTAATGATGCACACTAAAATACAGATGAAACTTAAAAACACTAAGTGAAGGAATATAATCACAAAAGATCACATTTCATATAATTCCATTTATATGAAATGAGTATGTCCAAAGTCAGCACATCTATACTAGCGGTAAAGACCCTGCCTGCCAATGGAGGAGGCCTAAGAGGCGCTGATTCAATCCCTGAATCAGAAAGATCCCCTGGAGAAGGGCATGGCTACCCACGCCAGGATTCTTGCCTGGAGAATTCCATGGACAGAATATCCATGGACAGTCCATAGGGTCACAGAGTTGCACACGACCGAAGCAGCTTAGCATGCATGTGTGCCCAGAAACAGAAAGTAGATTAGCAGTGGCCCAGGGTTAAAGGGTAGAGGCTGGAGTAAAGGGGGAAAGACTCTAGCAGGCACAGGGTTCCCTTCTGGCATGATGAAAATGTTTAAAAAGTGGGTGGTGATAATAACTACAAAACTCTGCAAAAATACTGAAGCCCACTGAAATGTACATTTCAAAAGGATTTTGGTATGTGAACTGTATCTCAATAAAGCTATTTTTTTGTTTGTTTTTAAAATAAAGCATTGGTTTTGTAAAGTGGTGACATGGTGGTCTGGGAGCGACAAGGAGAGAAAGCAAGTCTTAGCAGTATGAAGGGCAGCCGCTGTGGACACGTCAGCAGCCCCCTGATTGTCGCTCCTTCTCAGCAATGTCTCATTCTTGGGAAGTGATACGTGGGATGCAGGTTCGAATTAATATTGTTGGATGCTTAGAAAGGAAGGGAATGGAAAGCTGAAATGAAAGCCCTGAGGAAGAGCCAAAAAAGGCCAACCTGAAAGGAGTGAAATAGACTCAAAGATGGGGAAGGAAGAAGAGCTGATTTTTACTGGAAAACTCCTAGTCCCAATCCCAGCAAAGCCATCAGCACTGTCTACATTATGGCTGTTAGACACCTCCAGCTTTCCAATAAATTCCATTTGCTTGAGAGGCTTCTGTTCAAAGGGTCCCCATAGGGCACCCATTTCGTCTTGCCGTGGCAAAGACTAGCAGATGTCCCCTCAGCGCACTCTCCTGGCCTCTGCCTGGGACAGAGCTGCGTGCACCCCTCATCCCCCGCTGTGGCTGGGCGTGCTGGGGGGCTGAGCTGCAGCCAGCAGAGGAGGAATGGAGTGCTGTGGGCGCTTCTGGTCAGGCCTTTATGGAGAATGGGCGCCTCTCCTCTGCTCATTTCCTCCCTCTCCCAGGCAGAGGCAGGCAACCATAAGGCCCTGAAGATGGCAAGGACCAAAGGAGACAGGTGTTGGCAAAAGTATGGAGAGAGACGGACCCTTGTGCGCTGTTGGTGGGAATGTAATGGGTGCGGCTGCGACAGAAAACAGTTTCCTCAAAAACTAAAAATTAAAATAAATAAATTAAAAATAGAACTGTAATATGACCCAGCAGTTCCAAACTTGGGTATATATACAGCCAAAGGAAATGAAATCATTCTCCAAGAGGTGTCTGCACTCCCACGTTCACAACAGTAACGACACGGAGACAACCTTAGTGTCTAGATGAATGACTAACAATGCCGTGCGCGCACACACACACATACACGCACACACACACACACAGATGGGGGATTCTTCAGACTTTCAAAAGGAAATCCTGCCTTTTGTGACAATATAGATGGACGTACACACACAGACACACACACAGACACACACACACACACGGGGTAGTCTTCAGTCTTTCCAAAGGAAATCCTGCCTTTTGTGACAATATAGATGGACGTGGGGACACGATAAGTGAAATCAGTCAGAGAGAAAGACAAATGCTGTATGATCTCACTTTTGTGTGGAATCGAAAACAAACCAAACTCACTCAGACAGAGAACAGGGTGGCGGCTGCCAGTAGCAGGAGGAGGGTGAGAATGGGAGAAAGGTGGCCAAAGGGTACAAACTTCCAGCTCGAAGTTCTGGGCACAGGGTGTACAGTGTGGTGACTACAGGGACAAAATATAGTGTTGTATGTTTGAAAGCTGTTCTAAGTTCTCACCACAAGAAAAAAAGAAAATCTGTAACGATGTGAGGTGACAGATGCTAAATAGACTTACTGTGGTAACCATTTCACGATTTCACAGTATATAGATCTTTCACATCATGTGACATGTCAATTATATCTCAATAAAATGAAAAAAAATTTTTTTTAAAGAAACAACTAAGGGTGGAATACTTTAAAAAAAAAAAAAAAGAGGAGGAGAAACTGGCACCTGAGTAGCACGTGGCTCAGCAGCAATCAGGAGGGAGCAGCTGAAGGGGAAGAGGCCTGATGCACATCCCTCCACCACTCCTGCTGAGCTGCGGGGCTGGGGAAAGCCACTGGACCTGATGACGCCTCAGCGGCCTCGTCCATAAACAGGAGAGAAGTGCAGAATCACACGGACACAAAACAGAGGCGCCAGATCAACTGAAGAGCTTTCTTTCCTTCTCCAAAGAGGCCTGATGGAAAGAGGTATCTTGTTTAAGGAGCTTCCTCCACCAAAGAGAGCTGCAGCTTGACAGCGTTTGCCCATTGGGTGGGGCAATTTCTGACCAAATGCTCTGAACATCACTGTGTATAGACAGGGGCAACCAGCAGAGGGCTAGACCAGACCTTCTCTTTAATTCCCTCTGGCTCTGAGATGAGCACGTTTACAGCTCTCTGAACAAACACCACAATTCCAGAAACGAAGTGCCCAGGCAGAGTAGCTCAGCTGGGTGTGCAGTCACCCTGAGGTGTAGAACGCCAACCCCAGATTAATGAGAACGTCAAAACCCCCACGCTGCCACAACCCCAGTATTTTCAGAAGAAATACACACTGCAGCTGAGAGCAAGGTGTAAATCTTTCACTCTTCAGAACAGAAATTTACAGAGGCAAATCCTTACCTAAAGATCTGGACTTAAAAAAAAAAATCAAATTTGACAGGTTCCACCTTTCTGCCTTATACCAAGTACCTGGCTGACGTAGACGGACACAGGAGATGGGGTGTAGTGCAGCCAGGCTTACTGCTGCCCTGCACTGCCAGCTCCTTGAGTAAGACAGGCCTAGCTCCTCCTCAACTCCCCAGGGCAGCATTTTATATGTAGAGAAAGATGCTGGAAGTCACCTTCTCCACGCTACTCCTTTATCTAACACAACCAGAAACTCAAGCCTGAAGAAGGGGGTATTTGCCTGAGATCGCGGCGTAAAGTTGGGGTACAGCTAAGGCTTGAAGACGGGTCTTGTGACCCAGCATTGCACCCTACTCCCAAACTGTCAAAGAACTAGACAGAGGCATCGCCTATAGGCAAAACACTGAACTAGAAGCGAGCTGCTGGGGTTCAAGTGGTTTTTCTCTCAAAGAAACTGGAAGCGGGCTGGGCAGCTCCAAGAGGAACGCTGTTTGCACGGGATCTGCAGAGACACTGCAGCAGACAGGCAGACATAGCTGTGCACACGGGAACGGCAGACAGGTGCAGCTTCCTACGAGGGCCGAATCCTATAAACAAGACTGCCACCCCCATCAGACCTTTTATGAGGAGAAAGAATGATCTCTCTAGCTGATGTGACACCAGGCTTTTTTCACGCTTCCACCAGGGTAGCAGCCATGACAACAAAGCGAGCAGCATCCAAGCCTGAGCCCACAGCGCCCCCCTCGTGGGCGTCTTCATGGCTCATCTGACCTCTTGATTCCACCAAAGCGAAGGCCTGTGATGGGCCAGCCTTAAATCCTGGAATGACCTTCTCGCTCTCTAGCTCAGGGGTTCTCTCAAACCTTAACCTGCATCAGAACCTCCTCGAGGACTTGTTAACAGAGGTGGGTAGACCCCACAGTCTGATTCAGTGCGTCTCAGATGGCGCCTGAGAACTTGCATTTCTCACATGCCGTAGGGTGATGTAGACGCTGCCTGTGTAGCCTTCGGAGAATTACTAGCTAACCTCTCTGCACTTGAGACTCAGTGCAAATTATACCTCCTTACCGGGCAATTCCAAAAATGCCCACAGGTATATCATAGGCTGTCAAAGCTGCAGGCACGCATGCTCCTACTTGACTTTTTGTGGCCCCATGGCTGTAAAACTTTGACCAGAACAGTTCACCTCTTGGAGCCTCAATCTCTCCATCTGTAAAACAAGGATATGAATACGCCCCTCACAGAGTGGTTATAAAGGCAAATGAGAGAAATCGGTTCAGCACTAGCACTTGGAAAGCACTCCAAAGGCGTGAGCTCTTCTACTTTTATTAGCAGTAGTCACAGCAGCATTACCGTTTCTTTGCCAGCTTCTTAATGACAAGAGAATTCAGAATGACAGACAGAGAATTCTGAGGCAGAAGGAGCATTAGAGGCTTCCCTGAGTCCAGTCTCCCTAACCGAGCTTGTCTGCAGCATCACCTGGAAGCTGTTGAAACTTCAGCTGTCCTTCACTGTGACGCAGACCTCTGGCAACAGGAAGGAGGCATGAGCATTTGCTTTTTTAACCCCGGGTACCAGGTTGGGAAGCACTCATCAAGCCCTTGTATCTTATCTAGACACAAGGAAATAGAGGCCTCTTGTCTTTCAAGGGCCCCAGGTGGCTGGAGGCTGAGTAGTCGTCAGAAACTAAGTCTCCTGATTTCCAGTCTACTCCTTTTCCCACTAAGCTAGACGCTTGGATACCATCTCATCAACACCTAACTTTCTGTATAAATTCCTTCTCCACCATAAACAAACAGTCCAAAGGCTTTGGTATCCTCCGTGAAGAGAAATTCAGCACATGACAAGTGCAATCAATTCACTGCTGAACATCTAGTTTTAACTCAACCAAAATACTGAATGAGACCTCCTTAGCCCAGCATACAAGGTTCCTCCCTGACCTCTTCCCTGCTGACCTCATTTCCCACCAGAAGCTCCCTTGCGCAATGATCCTCAACCAGACCACGGACACTTGTTCTGTGGGTACAACCTCCACAAAGTTTAGCATATAGGAAAGGAAGTTCAAGGGTGAGTGGAAAGGAATGGACAAAGGAAAGTAAGGTGTGTTTACTCCCTTGGCTCACACTATAGGGCTCCAGAACCCAGGACACCTCTACTTTGCCAGCATAAATAAATCAAGTGTCACACCCCTGTGTTCTTGCAGCCAACCTGAAGTCTATTTTTGAAACAGAATTTCTACTAGAAATGCACTGGGCAACACCCTGCTGGAAGCCCCCAGTCACCACAGGGCCCTCTCAGTGAGGATGACAAGGCTTGCCTGCACTGTGCCCCCACTCTCTCCACTCTCATCCCCTCTGCTGCAAGATGACTGCTGCGCCTCGTCCCTGCTGTGTGACCCTTCTCCACTCCCACAGCCTTCCTGTGAGACACCTGCTCCCATACACCCAGACCACCACCTCTTGCCCTAGTTGTTAATCTCGGGAGACTTCTTGCCTTTGGGTTCCCATCACGTGACTTAGTTACAGTCTGGGGCTTCAACAGTCAAGAACAGAAACCTGGCCACGAGCCTCGGGGTAAGTAGCTTAAGCCCCTTTGAGCTCTGTGGGCAGGGACAGCTTCTCCAGCATCTCCCCAGCTACCAGAACAAGGACTCTGCACAGCAGGTCAGTAAATGGGAGATTCGATTGGCCATCAATGACTGTTCAATACACTCCTGGCAACAGGCACTCTAACTACAAATAAGAGTTAGACAAATACAGTACAGAACAGGCAGTCCTGCGGGCTTCCCAGGTGGTGCAGTTGTAAAGAATCCACCTGTCAATGCAGAAGACAAGTTTGACCCCTGAGTTGGCAGTAGAAAATGGCAACCGACTCCAGCATTCTTGCCTGGAGAATCCCACGGACAGGGAGCCTGGTGGGCTAGTCCATGGGGTTGCAGAGTCGCACGCGACTGGAGTGAAGCACGGCTCACACACACACACAAATGCACAATAAAGTCTCCAGTCAACTGCATTCTAATCCCACCCCATCACTAAGCTCAAAGTTGCCTACCCGCTAGAAAACCCTCTCCAACATGGGTCTAGTGAGACCTGCCTCTTCGAGCTATTGTACAGATTAAAGAACTGTTCGTACAGTACCTAACTCAGCTCCAAAAGTATGGTTTGTCAAGATGCTCTCTTTCAGGAGAGCCCAAAATCAACCTGCCCTTTGATCTTTTCTTTGGAAGAGCGCTCAGCAGTTAGAAGCTGATTACCTGGGCACAAATAAGAATTGATACTTTTGAACTGTGGTGTTGACGAAGACTCTTGAGAGTCCCTTGGACTGCAAGATCAACCCAGTCAATCCTAAAGGAAATCAATCCTGAATATTCATTGGAAGGACTGATGCTGAAGCTCCAATACTTTGACCACCTGATGCCAAGAGCTGATTCACTGAAGACCTCGATGCTGGGAAATACTGAAGGAAGGAGAAAGGGATGACAGAGGAGATAGTTGGATGGCATCACGGACTCAATGGACTTGAGTTTGCGCAAGCTCTGGGGAGATAGTGAAGGACAGGGGAGGCCATAGGGTCGCAGAGTTGGACAGACTAAGCAACTGAACTACCACCTGGGCACCTGCAGCTACACGTGGAAAGAAAGGGTGCGATTCTAAGCTCTTCTCACCAGACTCTTTCTAGCTCTCCTCACACCAGAAGCCTCTCAAGTGCCAAGCGAAAGGAAGGGATGTGCCCTCCCTCACTGCTGATCAGTAAATTAGACTTTGTGTTTTCATGGAGGCTCTTTCAAAGCCTGTTGACAGCAGAATTTGATCTGGTTACTATCAGAGCCAACAAAGAGCTCAACTCTTAAGAACCCTCGAATTACACACAATTGTGCACAACTGAAAGCGAGTCCTCACTTTCTGGCACAGTTGTCCAGCACTTCAGTTTCCAAACTGTTCTCATATCATAGATGCTTTTATCATCTGAGACTCAAAGTGGCCTTGTGTCATGTCAGCAGAGCACACACTGCGTGCACACTCAGTCGTGTCCAACTCTGTGCAGCCTCATGGACTTTACTCCACCAGGCTCCTTTGTCCATGAGATTTCGCAGGCAGGAATACTGGAGTGGGTTGCCATTTGCTCCTCCAAGGGATCTTCCTGACCCAGAGATAGAACGGTGTGTCCTGCCTTGCAAGTGGACTCATTATCACTGGTGCCACCTGGGAAGCTAAAGCACTCTTGGAGGGCCCCAATAGAGAAGCTAACCCAATCAGGGGACCAGGCAACTTGCCCACCCAGCTGGACTAGCTGGAAGGCTAAGCAGCATGCAGACGAGACATGGGAACAGAGGAAGGTGAGCTGAGGCCAGCTGCAGGAGCAGAGGCCACAAGGACAGCAGAGCATCCACCCTGAGGCACACAGCCCACCCCTCCAACTTCTGCCAGCTGTCACCATCCAGAAGGCTGGGCCTGCTGTTGACTCCTCTAACTCAAGAGGTTAGAAACCTGGGTCTTTTATATACAACCCCTTCAAAGAGACTACTGGCTGAATGACTGCACCCTGCCCTTCCTGAGCACACCGTAGTGGAAAAGCCTACACATCCTGGGACTTGCATGCCAACCCTTACCTGGTCAGGGTCCCTGCAGTGTGTCTATCTTCACGTCGGCCTCTACCACCCTACTCTGAAAACCACCTCCTTCCCTTCCGTTCTTGCCCCATTGCTTCTTTGAGCCTTGTTCCTTAACTTGGTGATGGGAGCTTGGGCAAACCCTGTCAACCCTGCCCACCACTGCTTCCAGCTTTACGTTCTGCCCAGTCCTGAGCCTCCCAGGATCTTCTGTTTCTTGCCTACATGCTGCTCACCAATCGGTCTCTGTTCCCACACCCTAGGTCAGTAGTCGGAAAAACTGCATCTTCCCCAGGCTTAGATGACCTCTTCTGGCCCCCACGCACTGCTCACTGAAAACTGCCACTCACCTCAAATCCCCCAGGGATTCCACGCCACCCATCAGCCATTCTGGTTAAAGTGCAGCATGCAGGCCTAAATCCCCCATTTCTCTACTCTTCCTACAAGTAAGCAGACCATCAGAACTTATTTTCTGGTCCTATTAAGGGAACACAAAGCAGATTTCCTAGTAAGGGAACCCACAGGGCCATGAGTTCCAAGAACCTAAATATCTAGCCTCAGCATAACCACAAACGGAACTACATCCACCCTGCCCTCTGTACCCTAGGCAAGCGTTCAGGCCCCTCACTTACCTGGTCACATCCCTGCCCTCCCAGCATATCGCTCCTTCAAGTCAAGGCTTCCCAGCATGCTCTCCTCAAAATATCATTCCTTCCTGCAACCCTTAGATGCTTTCTGCTGTTAATTCTTACTTCTCCTGGTTCCCCCACCAAACCAACCAACCAAGCAAGCAATCCTCTATTGCTTCCTGAAGTTCCTGTGGAGCTTTCCATACACTGACATAGTTCTTAATGGCATTTATAAGCTTGACTCCTACATGTACAAACCAATCACACCAACTGCGGGCAAGAATGAATGATACAGAAAACCCAAACTATTAACGTCTCTTCTGCCCCCACTGAACACTCAACCTCTCCCAACTCATGCACCCTCAAGCCCGCCAACCCCACACAACTGACCAATAAGCCAGTTCAGCCTCTCAGCCTGATGCCTGAGAAAGCCAATCTGAGAATCGGCATCTGGTAAAGAAAAAGCAGCACCAGATAATCCTCCATACCTCATAAAACCCATGCACAATCAGACTTAGCAAGCAACTACAGACTACACAAATATTCACCATTTTAGAGACTTTTCCAAATTCTCCACCCACAATAGAACACCCATTTATCACATAAGCACAAACTGTGATAGACTAATGATTTTGTCAGATCCTATTTGTTCCAGGGTAAATAAAGAGAATGCAACCTAGTAACTCATTTTTAATCACAGCCAGCACATTTTTTTTTTTCCGTAACAACTAAGTAGGGTTTTAGTAAGACCAAAAAGGAATTCAGGTTTCAAATGTCTCTTTCAGGGACTGACCAACTACAATACCAAGAATTAACATGGCACACTGGACTGGCCCTACATGCCCCCACGCTGCAGATACTCTACACACTGACGTCTTTGTGCTCGTAAAGGAAAGGACAAACACCACCCCAATCATGGCAAGTTTTCACTGAATGCTTAATGGAACATGTGATCTTGGGCTGTTTAATTCTGTTAAATAGCAAAACAATTTACAACACTCCCAGGAAACTTCAAATATACTCCAAACAGCCAGACATGTAAAAGATCTTAGTTTATTCTCTCTTTCATGAAAAATCTGCACAATCACCACAGATACAGTCACTGCAGAATCTTTACTCCTTCTGTGAATCAAAGAAAAAAAGAAATTAGTTAGCAACTACCTTTAAAAGTCTTTAAAAATTAACAGTACAGAGTCTTCAACAAACTGCAAAATTAATGGAACTCATGCAGAACGCACATTAGTGGCCTAGTCCATATTAAGTCTGTGTAATCTTAACACAATGCAAGCATCAAGAAATAACATTCCAGTTAGGGATGAGACAAAGACAAACTTTGAAAACAAAACCATGACACTGCTAGTTTTTAAAGGCGCGACTCTTGAGAGCAGCTGTAAATACGCCTCTACATCATTTCACATGCTTTAACACTGTCAACCACAAAATCTAACAATCTAAACGAAAAGCTTGAATACCTGTTGTCCAATCTCCAGCTCACTGAATAGTGGCAGGGGAGGGAGAAAGGAGGGAAGAGGGAAAAGAAACATTTCGTTAATAGTCCCTTTGCAAACTCCTAAATAATCTGCATGCAATCAGGTACCTTAATGATGATTGTTTTATTCTTTGCAATTGTATATAGAGCACTCCCAAGATCCGCTAATTGATTTTATTCTCCCCAATTTTGAGAACACCCTGCCCGATTTCTATCATTCTTAGGCTACCAATGCCCACTTTAGGAGCCTCCAGCCCCTTTGCTCTGCTCTGCTCTGCTCAGCAACACCATGCTGGGCATGTTAGCACCATCAACAGACTTGAGAATCATCCCAGACTGAAGTCTAATTTAACCAAAGGGAGAACTCTAAAGGATCAAGCAAGTCTTTAAGACCTGTCTCAGGTTCAGTAATTTAAAAGCCACTATTCACAATCAACAAAAAGTAGCAAATTAGTATCTTGAGAGAATTTAGCTGATGTAAAAATAGTTCAATCGCTGCTCAAACTTAAGACTATTCTTTTAATGTAAAACTCTATAGCACCCAAAAGATGCAATTCCAACATGTGAACAAAAATTAAGTTAAAAAGAACAATTACGATGCCTGACTTTCTGCACACTGTCACCGCTGAGCACTAACACGTGGCTGAATGAAGGAAACAAAACGTAAAAACGTTCTTCAGATCTAGATCAGCACACAAACACTGACTGCTTTTCAACTTCTGGAATTTCTGTCAACAGGTTTAGTAAGCCTCACAAACAGGGAGCAGTTCTAAGCAGCAAGCAGTTCCTCTGCAGTCCGTCCACTGCAGCTCCTCAGCACCAGGAAGTGGTCAGAGCCTGAGGGCACACACCAGGTGTCCTGCCCGCTCTGCAGAGTCATGATGAGAGGAAACACAGGGCTGTGACCACCACTGTTTCAAGCCCTGCCAGCCCCAATCCACTCTCAGCCCACTGTTCATGTTACATGTTTAGGCTGCTCACTGTACAAATATATTTAAATATCTGTGGGAAAAGCTTACCAAAGGTTTTGATGTGAATACTCCATTATCTTGGAAATTTTTCAATTAAAAAAAGGGGGCATGAGGTAGAAAGCCGATAAGCAATGGGACAACAGAGAGACGGTGAAAGGCAGCTTTGGGTGGGTGCTCTGAGACAGAGGCTTCGCCAGATTTTCTGGGCCAGTTTATCGAGCTGCCAGTCAATCAACCAGTCTCTGCTCATGACTGGATCAGAGAACCCTTCCCAACCCTTGTTAATGAAGTAAAGCCAATTCCTTTCCTGGATACGTGGTGCTCTGGAACACAGCATGTGCCAATTAAAAGGGGCCACCTTCCTCCACTGGGACACTTCACAACTTAACATGCATTTCTGAGTTTCCAAAATAAACGTGATTTAAAGTTTCTCTCCTTTGCTCACAATATACTATTTTTTAAACCATAGCAGTAGTGTTATATAACAGACTCTGCTACAGAACTCTCTTCTGGAAGCCAACATGCAAAGCATCAAAGCAGACTCAGTGAAGGTGACGCATCCATCCCCACACCGTGCTCACAATCTCAGTACCTGCTAGACACTTCATTTCTGATGAACAAGAATTCCAAGAAAGTAGAGGGAAAAGGCAAAAAAAAAAAAAGTTCACAGAACACTTAATTATTTGTTAATTTGACAACCCAACACCTTAATTCCATTCAACTACTTATAATTAGCTAGCCAAGCTGGTAAAAAGCTGAGAATTAAAATCACTCAAGTCCTGACTAACTGGAGAGGAAAGCAACGGAAAGCTGTGCCGCCTCCAGCATGCCAGGAAAACACGGGCCACATTGATTCAGCTGCTTCCTCAATCAGTTGTCAATTTTAAGGACGTCAAGTCTTGGGAACCTAGATCCGGTCCCTCTTTACAAACCTTTGTAATTAGCAGTAAAGTGAAAACTTCCCTGGTAAGACTTGCAAGGCACCCACCAGGATCACTGAACCGATGTGGCCCTGTGCTGTGCTAATCTGTGAGCTAAGGGGGTGGGCAAAGCTACTCTACTGAGATGTTAAGATACTACATTACGTGGCTTCTCAAAACAGGTTACCTTCTGTAATCCAGAAGAAATGGGAAAAGAAGAAACATTAAGAAAGGTTATTAAGAAAACAAAACCCCACTTTTCTACAAACTAAAAACCTGAAACTGACATTTCTGCATTTTCCTTGATAAACTATACCTTTTGCCAGCACCAACGTTGGCCTTTGCAGTCCCCTGACTTTCTTCATTCTGTTCTTGCGCCTCCTTTCGCTGTTTTCTTGAGGTCTTTTTCTTCTCATACAGGCCATGCTGAAGGAAAAAGGTGTACATATGAACATGACTTGCAAACATCAACTCATCCAACTCCAGGAATAAGCACATCAAATCTCGACAGGCAAGTATCTTAGCAGAATGTATAGCTTGCTTGGCCCTCCGCATCCGCTTTCTTTTGCCACTACGTATTCAACCAACCTTCGGTCACCGTACTATAGACTTCACAACTGAAAAAAACATCTGCATGTAAGAGGACGGTCAAACCAGTAATTTTCAAGGATCCATTGTAGTTCACTATGCACCTGATACTCAGGAAATCACAACTTCTCATGGCTCCTTGCTCAATGAACCTAAGCTATGAAGCTAAGCGCAAACTCTAAGACATTTGGGAATAAAGAGTTCACTTCAGGTAGGGCCAACCTACAGTTTCTAAAGCCATCCCTCTACTGCCAGCCAGTTCCCACCTGCAGGAGCACTTCACCTGCTCTTCCAGACCCAGCTCAAAAGGCACCTCCTCAAATCCTGCAGACACCATCTGAACCCCACACTCTATCTGTGCGTTTTATCAAAGAACCTTTTCTGTCAACCACTGAAGAGTTGTTTAGTGTGTTACCCCTCCAGACTGCTTGCTCTTGCTCATTCTGCTGCACCCACAACAGAATGCCATTAAAAAAATGTCTTCAGCAGTGACTGAACAAATGAGGACACCTACTCTTGCAAGCCTATGTTTGGGCTCATTCTTCTTCGCATAATCCAAGGAATCGTAAATCATGCCGAAGCCAGTTGTCTTGCCACCACCAAAATGAGTTCTGAATCCAAATACAAAGATGACATCTGGTGTGGTCTTGTACATTTTGGCCAGTTTTTCCCGAATTTCTGTTTTAGGTACTGTTGCCTTTCCCGGGTGAAGAACATCGATGACCTACGAAGAAATTATCAGGTTTAGTGTACACTGTAATAAAACACATCTTCTAAACTGAGTAACAACCAAACACTGAAGTACCCTTCCTTACCATTTGTTTCCGCTGAAGCAGTCGGTTGGTCATGAACTTCCTAGTCCGGATAGTTACTGTGTCGTTCTGAAAACATAACACTCGTTTTAATAATAATAGTTTTAATAACTAGTCAATCTTTTCCTGACCCTACTGTGATTTTCCAAGATCTAGAACCTCAAGGTCCACATCAATAACCACTATCTGTGAACAGTTCCCTCCTAACACACTTAGTAGCCAACTGCCTAACTCACAGCTCACCCCAACACAAAAACAGTACCAAGAATACGTGCTCAACAGCCACACACTGAATCTGTAAAGGCTAACTTCGTTTTGTTACAGAAATCACTCTCCAGGTTTCTGAAACCTCAGATGCCTTGCCCCAGCTACTACTTTGTTCTGCAACTGTCTCGTGTATTTCAGAATGTCTAGTAGCACACCCACGTCCTAGCTGTGACCAAGAATGTCTCCAGACTCTGCCAATTGTACCCTTAAAGACAAAAATCACCCCAAGTTCCACTTCTCTGGGGTGAAGCTGTGATTCTACAAATGTCAGACCACCCTGTTTGTAGCAGCCCGCAGACGTCTGGCCAGCATTGCACTTTCTTCAGGTAAACTACCCTTCTTGAATGACCAACTCTACACCCTACAAAAATCGCATCCTTCCCGAACGGCCCTACTGCTTGTACACAGTAACTACCAAAGAATGTGGGCATTCAGCATGTTTACACTACAAACAAGAACTTAACCGGTAAGAAGAGCTTAGAGTAAATTGATAGCTATTTCAACTACAGTTTTAAAAAAAAACACACCAAACTGAATCCACTTCAACAAAGTTCAGTTCTTTCAAGTCGGGATCAAGGAAAAAGTAGGTCGAGGATGGAGCGGGGTTAAAAACTCGTGAGGCTTCAAATGAGGGAACTAGTAAAGGCGTGGCAAGCCTTAAAGTGGCTCCACATCCAGAGGCCTCCGTTTCCCCCCAGGAGAATGCATTCGGCTGACAGTAACTGGAGCTTACACATGACAGTTTCACTCGCCGCAACTCGCCCGGGCGCTGCTCGCACCCTCTTCAGCTCCTGGGCAGCCTTCACTGGCACACCGCCTACCCCAGGATGGGAGTGCAAACGTGATGTCTCTCTCTTCACCCCACCCCACCCATCAGACTCCACGAGAACGACAAACGCAGCAGGTACTCCCGCAATCCCCGACTCCTGGGACTCTTGGAAGCCCGGCATGTCTAGGTAGAAAGCACACAGCCCGGACTCCTCGCCGGCGGCTCCCAGGCCCTCGGCGACAGGTCTCCCCGCTCAGACTCGGCCAGGGAAGAGTAACTGGGCTTTGGGAGGGTGTAACGCCAATGCCAGAACCAGGGGACTGAGGATGGCGCGGATACGCGGCGGATGGATGCACGGGTCCGGAGAGACTCACCATGATGGCGGCCGATCGTCAAGCAGCCAGGGAGGAAAAGAGGGCTAAACTTCGCCGGCCAATCATATCAACGCTCACGGAAAGCCCCGGACGGCGCCGACGTGGGGGCGTGGCCGGACCGTGAGGCCGACCTCGCCAATGCCTGTTTGAAAGTGCCTGAGCAGCTGATTTCTGTGGTCTTTCGCCACACCCCCCGAACGGGAACTGGCCAATCCCGAGGGCACACAGTTTAGACCGAGTACAATGGTACCCGACTCCAGTACTCTTGCCTGGAAAAATCCCATGGATGGAGGTGCCTGGGAGGCTGCAGTCCGTGGGATCGCTAAGGGTCAGACACGACTGAGCGACTTTACTTTCACTCTTCACTGTCATGCATTGGAGAAGGAAATGGCAACCCACTCCAGTGTTCCTGCCTGGAGAATCCCAGGGACGGGGAGCCTGGTGGGCTGCCGTCTATGGGGTCGCACAGAGTCGGACACGACTGAAGTGACTTAGCAGATTTATGCTAGCACATGTTCCACTTCAATTCATTATTTTGGACTGTCTGGCTTTAAGTTAAACGAGATTAAAGTTAAATCCCCTCCACCCGCGTTAGCGGTTGGTAAAGGTGGAAGGCATCCTTGGCGGTCCCCTCGACCAGCCTCCTCATTTTACCGCTGGGGAAACTGCAGAACTGACTCAAAACCTTTTGTTATTTCAAGTACTCAGACCTGACCGTTATTTTTGTGAGATTAGATAATCTGATTGTCTAATTTTTTTCCCAAAACTTTGTCTTTTCATGAAAATCTTAGTCCCTACAAAAGTGACTTTTTTGTTGTTGTAAATTTATTTTAGTTGGAGGCCAATTACAATATTGTAGTGGTTTTTGCCATACATTCACATGAATCAGCTATGGGTGTACATGTGTCCCCCATCCTGAACCTCCCACCTCCCACCTTCCTCCCCATCCCAACCCTCAAGGTTAAAGTGAAAAGTGAAGTCGCTCAGTCGTATCCGACTCTATCCAACCCCATGGACTGTAGCCTACCAAGCTCCTCTGTCCATGGGATTTTCCAGGCAAGACTACTGGAATGGACTTTTAATCAGTTCACTTCAGTCGCTCAGTTGTGTCCGACTCTTTTGCGACCTCATAAACCACAGCACGCCAGGTCTCCCTGTCCATCACCAACTCCCAAAGTTTATCCAAACTCAGGTCCATTAAGTCAGTGAGGCTGTCCAACCATCTCATCCTCTGTCGTCCCGTTCTCCTGCCCTCAATCTTTCCCCACCATCAGGGTCTTTTCCAATGAGTCAGCTGTTCACATCAGGTGGCCAAAGTATTGGAGTTTCAGCTTCAACATCAGTCCTTCCAATGAACACCCAGGACAGATCTCCTTGAGGATGGACTGGTTGGATCTCCTTGCAGTCCAAGGGACTCTCAAGAGTCTTCTCCAACACCAGTTCAAAAGCACCAATTCTTCGATGCTCAGCTTTCCTTATAGCTTTTAATAAGTATTTGCTATTTGAAATTTGTCCATTGATTACAGGGAGATAGATGTGTAGCAATAAAATAAAGAGTTCAGGTTCAGAGAGAGACAGACCAATAAACCAGAAATAGGTTGGAAATTGAACTTGGAAAATACAGCTCGGGCTTCGCGGCGGTTTCAACGAGGGGCCGCCAGATGGCGGTATGGGGAGAAGGCGAGAAGCTGCGTGCCCGAAGCCTCTCTTGACAGGCTCGCGCTAGCGAGGAGCGGAAGTGGGGGCGGGCACGTGGGGCGTGCTACGGTGGCCGAAAAAATGCCGCAGCTGTGTTAGCAACCGGTGAAGCAGCAGCCACGGGTGGTACGGAGAACATCGTAGTTCTAACCCAGCTCCAGGAGTTTATAGGAGGGAGCCCCGGCAGCCGTCACCATGGTGAAGGAGCAGTTCCGGGAGACAGATGTGGCCAAGAAAATGTAAGATGGAGCCAAAATCCCCAAAGGGCAGAGAAATAGGGGTAAAGGAATCCAAGGCCAAGGGTCTTGAGTCTCGAGGCGCCATAGCTGAGGGTCAGTTGGAAAGAAAGGAGCAAGAATCAATGGGAGGTGTGGGCACAGCTCAGGAGTGTCAGGTTAATGAATTGGGCAGAGGGTATTTCAGCATCTGGGGAACCGCAGCCCAGGGGTGTTCCTTTGGGTTTCAGCAGAGAATGGGAGATGCGGTGGGATCCTTGGCGATAACGTACACCCTGGGTCGAAACTAGAGTTTTCCTGAGGTCAGATGATGACCCCCTTTCTGCGAATCTTTGGTCACTACAGCTTGGGAAGCAACCTGGGGCGGGGGCTCATTTTGCTGCGGAACACGTGAGACGGAGGTACTATTTGTTGACCAAAAGAATGGAGTTACCAGCTAGAAAGCTGTGTCACAGGCACATGGATAGCAGTCTCAAAAATGAGGTGGAATTTAATAGGTCACAGCCTCGCCTTAGAACTTCCAGTAAAGAAAGAAATCAATCGTTCCTGCAGGAGACAGTTAAGGAAGGTACTGTGTGCTGGGCCCGGTGATAGGCATTAGACATGTGAAGTGAGGAAGACCTCACTGCTTAGTCTAGTTGGAGAACGTAGGCCAGTCAACGGTTGAGCTGGACAAGTGCAAGGACAAGGTTGGCACCAATGGGAAAGGGGTTCAGACGGAAGAAAGCAAACCAGCCTTCTTCCAGGAGCATAGAGGGAGACATTACAGTGATGAGAAGAAAGCTGATTTTGAAGCTTTGTTCCAGAGTCATCTTGCAGGCAGTGAGGGGTTTTTTTGTCAATTGAAGTATAGTTGATTTACAATGTTGTCTTAGTCAGTTATATACTCTTTGGGAACTGCCTGGAAGGTAACCCACCAGGCTCCTCTGTCCATGGGATTCTGTAGGCAGGAATACTGGAGTGGGTTGTGTGCCCTCCTCCAGGGGCTCTTCCGGACCCAGGGACTGAACCCACGTCTCCTGCAGTTCCTGCAATGCAGACAGATACTCTTTTTTAAAACCTATAAGGGAAAAGAATCTAAAAAGGAATATGTATATGTAATCTAAGAAAGAATATATATGTATAAAATAACATAATATGCCTATAATAGATATAAGAAACAATATGTATATCTGTCAAAGAATCTAAAAAATATACTTTTTATTATATATATACTATATGTTATTTTATACACATGTTCTTTCTTAGGTTATATTCATATTATTTTTTAGATTCTTTTATAGGTTATACAAAATATTAAGTATACATTTCTGTGCCATACAGTAGCTTCTTGTTGGATGTCTATTTTAAATATAGTAAGTGTATATTTTCATGTCAAACTCCCAATTTCTCTCCACCACCCCCACCTGCCCCTTTGGTAACTATAAATTTGCTTGCTGTGTGTTTGTAAATGAGTTCATTTGTATCTTTTCTCCCCCACATATAAGCAGTATCTCATGACATCTGTCTTTCTCTGCCCAGCTTACTTGACTTAGTATGCTAATCTCTAAAGCGATCCATGTCACTGAAAATGGCCTTGTTCCTTTTTTATGGTGTGTGTGTGGTTTGTGTGTATATACATACACACAGACCACACCTTATCCGTGCATCTGTTGATGGACTTGTAGGTTGCTTCCATGTCTTGGCTGTTGTCAATAGAGCTGGAGTGAACACTGAGGTGTAGCTTTTCAAATTGTAGCTTTCTCCAGGTATATGCTCAGGAGTGGGCTTGCTGAATCATACAGTAACTCTTTTTAGTTTTTAAAGGAACCTCCGTACCTTTCTCTATACCGGTTGTACCAATTTAGATTCCCACCAACAATGAATGAGGGTTCCTTTTTCTCCACACACTCCCCAGCATTTATTTTTTGTAGGATTTTTGATGTTGGCCATCATCACCCCTTGGTTGAGAGGTGTGAAATTGACAGTTTTGGTAGGGATGGGTAAGGGAGAAATGAAATTGAAATTGATGCACAGAATTTCTTCCTTGGGTGACTCTGTGGAGGTTGCCATTCACTGAAATGGGAAACGTGCCTCTTTGCTGGATAAGTTATCCCTGGTGGTCCCTGCAAACCCATCCCAACCTCCAACTATATTCAGATGTAGATATAATCTGTTTTCCTCTGACCACCTGAGTGACTCTATTAAAATGCAAATTAGATTCCTGACACTTCAGTTTGAACTCTTCAAGCAGCTTTCCCCTGGACTAACATTTAAATTGCCTGTCAGAGTTCGCAAGCTCTCCTAAAGCTGGTCTTTGCATACCTCACTGGCTTTTTCTTGTACTGTTAGCTTTCTGTGCTCTACGCCACTGGTTTCATCTGGTGCCTTGAAAATGCCAGGCTTGAGCTGGCTCTAGAACCCTTGCCCTAGTTAAGCTGTACTTCTTACACATGACTTCTTGATCATCTTATGACTGGCTCCCTCTGATTCAGAATTCAGCTCAAATGTCAATTTTCCAGACTTTCTGACCACATAACATAGTCTTGTCAAACTCTCACCTAGGCTTCCATTTTTTCAGTCTTTACATCTATTCACTTTTGTGAATCTGTTTGTTCTCTGTCTTGCCCGCCCTGAAACTGAGCCCCATGTTGAAAGGGAGTTTGTCTTGTCTAACCTGTACCCTCAGCCCCTTAGGATGGTGCCTGGTACATTGTAAAACCCAAGTTTGTTGGGAAAATGAACAAAGGAACAGATTTGGGAGAGAAAGTGCCGAGTTTAGGTACTTGTGTAACTGTCCAAAGGAGGTATGTGTATGAGTCGGAATAGTTGGCCTACAGATAGAGATTAGACAGACACCACTCGAAGAAGGTGTAGAATGCAAGGAGGAATGGGGTTGTAACCCCAGGTAAGGAGAAAAGCCAACATCTGAGAGAAGGCAGTAGAAGCGGCCCCAAAAGAAACTTCAGATGTAACAGCCTGAGGGGGAAAAGACTCAAAGCATGGATGGTGTTACCAAAGCCAAGGAAAGAAATTATTTGCAAGATAGGGGTGAACTGTCAGTGCTACAGACACTGACAAATGAGAAATTCTCCCTGGATTTAGCAGCAAGGAGGTAGGTACAACTGGTGAGCACCATCCTTAGATAATGAAGGTGAGAACAGTCAGCAGGATAAAGGACATTTAGTAATGAGAGCGCAGAGCCTGTCGGGCATGGGAAGGATAAGGTTGCGTATGGTGGGTCACATGCATGAATGCTCTTCCTGGTAAGTGGTTTTGATGTAACTGTTCCCCTATCTCTTTCCATTCCAGAAGCCACATCTGTTTTGGAATGAAGTCAGCCGAGCAGATGCGCCAGCAGGCACACATCCAGGTTGTGAGCAAGAACCTGTACAGCCAGGACAACAACCACGCCCCGCTGCTCTACGGGGTGCTTGACCACAGGATGGTAAGACCTGCTGCCCTTCGTGGCGCCGTGTGTTTCAACTGGCTGGTGAAACTGGTGACTTACCAGATAGGAAGAAGCCAGGTCTTCCTTCCACTGCCCCCCTTCCCCAGCATATCTCAGGGACTCCAGCCTTCCTTGGTCCAGTGAACATGAATACCCTGTACCTTCCCAGGTGATCCTGACTCTGGGTCCCCTGGCCACCTGTGAGGGCTCATCCCAGTGTCCTCTCCACTGGTCTCCACGTATTATTGATCATACTTTTATTTGCAGGGAACAAGTGAGAAGGACCGTCCTTGTGAAACCTGTGGGAAGAACTTGGCTGACTGTCTGGGCCACTATGGGTACATTGACTTGGAGCTGCCGTGCTTCCACGTGGGGTACTTCCGAGCAGTTATAGGCATCTTGCAGGTAAGCGTGTATGTGTTCATCTCCATACAGTAACTCCATCTCTCTGAAAGTTACTGATCCAGGGACATGAGAGTGAGCTTGGTCAGGAATACATGTAGGGAACATCTTTATACTAAACATGTAATATTTGTTTTGTTTGAGGGTTTTGTTTTTTGTTTTGTTTTGGTTTCTGTGGCATACTATTTCATCCTGCAATAAGTTAAATTGCTTAAAGACTCTTTTTCCTTGATTTTCCTTGAGTAGGTTGTAGATACATATTATAAAAAAATAATAATTCAGGCAGTACAAGCACAGGATAACTCAAGCACGAGAAAGGGAATAAAGCTAACAAAAACCCCACCTGCCGGCTGTGGCTACAGCCAGCATTCTGGTGAACATGGGCTGCCTCTAAGCATGTCCTCCTGTAGATCTGTGCATATAACTAAGTATCCTGGACAAAGGGTGGATGCGGCTTTAAAAAAAAAAGAAAGAAAATACTTTTTCATTCTCTCATCCTTTTATCTGTTGTGTTTAATTTTCAAAAGATGATCTGTAAAACCTGCTGCCACATCATGCTGTCCCAGGAGGAGAAGAAGCAGTTTCTGGATTATTTAAAGAGGCCCGGCCTGACCTACCTTCAGGAAGCGAGGGCTAAAGAAGAAAATCTCTGACAAGTGCCGGAAAAAGAACACGTGCCATCACTGTGGCGCCTTCAACGGTGAGCCAGATGCGCATCTTATCTCTCATCGCGACGGCAGTTTCCGTAACTGCAATCCTAGATCATGACCTCAGCCCAGCCTAACCAAGAACCTGATTTTTCCAGCCATGGTAAAATGGATGAACTCTTACAGGTACTGTCAAGAAATGCGGGTTACTGAAGATAATCCATGAGAAATACAAGACCAACAAGAAAGTGGTGGATCCCATCGTATCAAGTTTCCTTCAGTCGTTTGAAACCGCCATAGAGCACAACAAAGAAGTGGAGCCCCTGCTGGGAAAGGCACAGGTGAGCCTGGCCCTGCCTGCCCCCTCTGTCTGCATCACAAGCTGCCTCCTCACCCTCTGGGAACACCGTTCCTCCAGAACAGACAGTCCACTGGGGTCGGATCTCCAGGGATACTTCACGTGACAGGTGTTCGCCTGGCACTCAGTCTATTGTGAGCTGTCCTGGTAACTAACACGTGTAATTACATAGGCAACACATGTTACATTTTCATTGTAAAAGATTGTAAAAGCATAGCTGTGTACAGCATACACTGAGGGATCCTGTTTCTCACATGGATGCGGCATTAATCAATTTGTAGGTAATTTCCATTGCTTTACTTGGGACAAATTAATTAGTAGGATTTTATAAAGTGTCTTTTTCTGCCTTGTTCTGAATTCGATTAGTACTTGAGACACATGGTACCTTCTAGAATTGATAGTATACAAAACTAACAATTAAGTGGCCACTGAGTACCAAACTGTCAGACCTGTAGGGAGCATCAGGAACCACAAGGCAGTAGGTCTGCACCCAAGAATCCCATGGTTTTAAAGGTGTTGTAGGACATTAATCCGTGAAAACATAGCCAATACCATGCAACACAGTGCTGACTGTCACAGGAATGGAAAGGATAGGAAGGAGTGGGAAGTCAGGGGGCCGTGGTTGGGGGAGGACTGTGAGGAAAGGTGTGGCTTCTTAAACCTGTAGGGTTTAGAGAGTCTAGGGCAGTGAGCCTGCCATGTCCAGGAGGCTGTGTTAGGGCTCCTTCTGAAGCCAAGTTCTGTTCAAAAGTCCCAGCGTTTTGCTAACAAAAGCACCTTGCACTTAGTGACTGCTGTTACCGTCCGGGGTCGGTCCAAGTTCTTTCCGTGGATCGCCTCATATTTTATCCTCACAGCACCCCTGTGAGGCCGCATCAAGCCAAGATAACAGTAAGTGGTGGAGGGGGAATCCTCGTTGAGGCCTCTGGGTCGCAGGCCTGTGCTGGAGAAAAGACAGCCAGCTGAACCCACTTTGTCGAGGTCCTCCCACTCTGGAGAATGCGGAGCCATTCAGGTTTTAAGCAAGGGAGGGACATAAACAATGACATTTTAGAACAGCCTGACTGCTCAAAAGACACTGTAACAAAAATGAAAAACCAGGTCACAAGCTGGGAGCAAATACTCACCTTTCATATGTCTGACAAAGGACTGTCGCGTCCAGAATGTAGAGTCCTGATTTTTAAAAGCAGAAGCAAGACTTGAACAGGCACTTCACAAAAGGATATATTCAAACAGCCAATCAGTAGATGAAAAGTTATTCCACATTATTAGTCATCAGGGAAATACTGATTAAAACACACACCCTCTTAGAAAAATTAAATGTAAAACAACTGAAAACCAAGTGCTGGCAAGGATCTGATGCATCTGGCACTCCTGTATCGATAGTAACCTTGTAAAATGTTTCCACCACACTGAAATTGCTTACAAAGTAAGACCTACACTTAGCATATGACCTAGCAGCCTTATTCTTGGGCATTACCCGAGACAGACAAGTGCATACATCCACAGAAATATTTGTGCAAGTATGTTCATTGCAGCTTCATTAATAAAAGCCAGAGTTAGAAACAACCCAGATGCCCGGCAACAGGAGAATGTGCCGATTGTCATAGATCCACGCAGTGGATACTGTCCTGGAATGAAAGAATCAAGCTGACACACACAGCCTGGCTGAATCGCAGAATCCTACTGAGAGGAGGCAGCCTTATATGAGAGTCCAAAGCGTGGGACTGCATTTAGATCAAGTCCAAGAACAGGCCAGACTGAACTGGGGTGAGGGCTTAGTACTGAGAAAGGGGTATCAGGGCATTTTCTGGAGAGGGGCACATATTCTTTCTCCTGATTTGAATGGTGCTGTATGTGTACTGTGTAAAACTTTAGCCATCTCTTCAAGATTGTGCGGTTTACTATTATACATTGGAGTGAGATGTAAAGAGGAAGCAGGTCCTGACCCTGGGCAGTGATAGTGAAGCCAGAGGTCAGAGTGTGCAGTCAGAATGGATAGTAACTGGTGACCAGCAGCCACCGTGGCAACGGGTGTGAGAGGAGGCGGTCAGAGGCGAGCCAGTGTCCATACGCCGGCGTCTGGAAACATGGAGTACCGTGATGGGGCATGGCATCAGCCGTGCATCCCAGTGGAGCTGTCTTCAGGCTCCTGCAGAGGAAGTGAAGGTGCAGACTGAGAAAGCTGATCTCGTCCTCCTCCCAGCCTGAGTGTAGAGGAATTCGACCCCTCCAGGCTGACAGCTGTGCAGAAAGCGTTGAGTGAGTCTGAGGGCTGCCCAGCTCTCCTGAGTGTGGCCTTAGTTGCAGGCTGCTATGCGTTCCCTCTGCTGCCCCCAGATCAGCCTCCCTGACGCCCGTCACCACTTTCCCCCTGCCCACTCTCCGCCTGGGCCCCTGAGGCCACTGTCCTTATGTGCACAGGACCACGTCTCCTCTGCTCCCCGCACCCTCTGCAGTAGAATCGCCTAAGGCCTAGGAGGCATCTTGTTTGGAGAAATCTCTTAAGGCAGGGGTCCCCAGCTTCCAGGCCATGGAGCAATACCTCCTTCAAGATCAGCAGTGGCATTAGATTAGAAATAAAACACACAATAAACGTAGTGTGCTTGAATCATCCCAAAACCATCCCCTTCAGCCCAGGTCCATGAAAAAGTTGCCTTCCATGAAATCAGTCCCTGGTGCCAGAAGGTTGGGGCCCACTGTCCTGAGTGACTGGGCCCAGGAGGTAACCTCCTCCCACTCAGGAGCCACCTATCTAGCGTGTCCATCTTGCCTCTCTGTGTCCCTCACTGCTGCCACCTCTCTGTCCACCCCAGCCCACGTGACCCAGCTGACACCCTCGATGTGATTTAGGGTGGTAATGGTTGAGAGCTTTGGGGCTTCCCAGATGGCTCAGTGGTAAAGAATCTGCCTGCCAATGCAGGAGACTCATGTTTGATCCCTGGATCAGGAAGATCCCCTGGAGGAGGAAACGGCAACCCACTCCAGTATTCATGCTGGGAAAATCCCAAGGCCAGAGGAGCCTGGCAGGCTACAATCCATAAGGTTACAAAGAGTCAGACGTAACTGAAGTGACTTAGCACGCACGCACACTGCTGCTTACTCTATGATCTTAGACACGTGACCCAACCTGTACTTGAGTTTCCACAACTATAAAACAGGGATTGCAAGAGTGTCTGCTTTAGGGCCATTATGAGGAGTAAAAGATGGATTCCAGATCAGATGCTTCAATTCAGTTCAGTTCAGTCGCTCAGTCATGTCCGGGTCTTTGCGACCCCGTGAATCACAGCATGCCAGGCCTCCCTGTCCATCACCAACTCCCAGAGGTCACTCAGACTCACGTCCATCGAGTCCGTGATGCCATCCAGCTATCTCATCCTTGGTCATCCCCTTCTGCCCCCAATCCCTCCCAGCATCAAAGTCTTTTCCAATGAGTCAACTCTTCTCATGAGGTGGCCAAAGTACTAGAGTTTCAGCTTTAGCATCATTCCTTCCAAAGAAATCCCAGGGCTGATCTCCTTCAGAATGGACTGCTTGGATCTCCTTGCAGTCCAAGGGACTCTCAAGAGTCTTCTCCAACACCACAGTTCAAAAGCATCAATTCTTCGGCGCTCAGCCTTCTTCACAGTCCAACTCTCACATCCATACATGACTACTGGAAAAACCATAGCCTTGACTAGACAGACCTTAGTCGGCAAAGTAATGTCTCTGCTTTTGAATATGCTGTCTAGGTTGGTCATAACTTTTCTTCCAAGGAGTAAGCATCTTTTAATTTCATGGCTGCAGTCACCATCTGCAGTGATTTTGGAGCCCCAAAAATAAAGTCTGACACTGTTTCCACTGTTTCCCCATCTATTTCCCATGAAGTGATGGGACCGGATGCCGTGATCTTCGTTTTCTGAATGTTGAGCTTTAAGCCCACTTTTTCACTCTCCACTTTCACTTTCATCAAGAGGCTTTTAGTTCCTGTTCACTTTCCGCCATAAGGGTAATCAGATGCTTAGCAAATAACAAATGGTTCAAGCCTGTGACCCAGTTACTGTGGTTTTCTTATTCCTGATGTTCTTGTATTAACAGAAATAATGATGGAGAGGTAAGGCTTCTTCTGTTTCTTATTTGTGTGTCCCTTCAGCTCGAGAGCCTCTGCACCCGCCCTCTCACCGATTCCCCCATGCCTGGGCTTCCATGCAGCCTCCTCTGCTCTCTGCAACGCACCCCACCCTAGTCTTCACCTGTCTTTCAACCACATGTACACTTGCTGTGCCCCATACACCTCTTGTATTCCATCTTATATTTCTGCTAGTTTCTTCCACTGAAGTTTAGTCCCTCACAAGATCCCTTTTTCTGAGGTCCTGTTTGATGCCAGTCACAGTACTTGGAGTAGTGGCGGGTCCTCCAAGATTATCAGTTTGTCCTGGGTCTTCGTGGTGCCACGGCTGAGAACAAAGCATGAATTCACCATTTGCCTAATTCCAAGCAGCCCCTCCTCAGAGAGGGCCACTCAGTCACCAAGTAAACAAAGAATCATTGAGTTAGGTTTTCCTTCTATAAAGACAGGAAGTGAAAAGGTGTCTCATTAATCTCAGGATGGCCCGTGTCCTGACATGGTTCTTCCCTGGTGACTCCCACAGTAAAGAGTCTGCCTGCAGTGTGGGAGACCCAGGTTTGATCTCTGGGTCTAGAAGATCCCCTGGAGAAAGGAATGGCAACTTGCTCCAGAATTCTTCCTGGGAAATCCCATGGACAGAGGAGCCTAGGGGGCAACAGTCCATGGGGGTACAAAGAGTCAGATATGACTGAGCCACTTTCACTCACTGACATGTATACCTGCCCACTGAATTTTCAGGGATGTGGAGCCCTGTGCCTTTACAGGAGGCACAGCATGATTGCAGGGGAAGAGACCTTAGAGCAGTGGTTCCTGACCTGTTGTGGGTCACAGATGCCTTTAGGAATTGGACGGAAACTCTGGACTCTACTCCCAGAGGGCTGATGTGTATCCACTCCTGTTTTAGTGCAAATCCAGGGACTGGTAGACCTGCAGACAAGGTCTCTCCATAATGATGTCATCCCTGTAGACCGAGTGCCAGTCCCCAGCTGTGCTGGCTGGTCACCAGCCGAGGCAGCCACGCTCCGTGGCTAGAGAGCTCGGGCTGTTAGGGTATTCTGCCTTATACACATCTGGGCCCTGCTCTGCTGTCCAGTCCCAGGCGTCTGTTTCCTGGTGGTAAGTCAGCAGCCTCTTCCTCGTGCCTCTGGGGATGCAGTTGTTCTTATCCCTCTTGCTGAGAACTGGTTTCCAGATTCTTGCCAGTCTTCCTGTCCTCCTGGACGGCCTTCAGCTCCATAGTGTTCTTGTCCAGGACTGACTGTGGTACTACAGGCGACGTCTCGCCTTCATCCCATTCTAGAATTTTGTTAGATTTAGACTTCCTCCTCCCTGACTGTTCTGACGGCAGTGAGGAGCCCATTGCTGGGAGATGGGAGCCAGGGACTTGCATTGTCCTCTGGACAGGGGCCCGGACTCGAAAACCTCTGGTGAGATTCCTTCCTTCTGCCCACACACTGCCGTCTCCTCCAGGGCAGGACTGTAGCAACTTTTCCTTTAGTAGTGTTTTAGGAGCTGATCATTTTTCTTAGCTTTGTTCCCTGTTTCATTAAGTTATGTGCCGCAAACTGTACTGACAATGTATAGTCTCGGTCACAGTCTTTGATCCCAAGAAAATTTAATAACCAGCATTTTTACAGCGTGGCGCCTCTGTTATGTGAAGTTACTACAAAGGCAATACAAGTTCATTACAGAAATGTGAAATGTAGGAAAATGATAATCCACCTCAGCTAAAGATGGCCCTGTTCACACCTTGGCAAGCTCTTCCATCTCCTCTTTTCTGTAGATGTACATCTTTGCCCAAATTAGATCACATTGTAGACATACCTGTCTCATTTATCAATATTTTGTGAGCACCTTTTTATGGCATAAGCCACATTTTTGTGTCTTCATTTTGTTTTTCTTTAAATGGCTTCATAGTTTTCTACATAGGAATGTACCATGATTTTATCTGGCCAGTAACCTTTCAAGTTGTTAGCAGCTTTTACAATTAAGATCTGCTTTAGTGAACATCCTTATAGCTAAATCTTTGTGTTACTTTCTAAAATCATACCCTTTGGAAAAACTAAGTGGAATTATTGGCTTGAATTATTGGAATAAAACTCATGCACATTTTTAGGGCTCTTGCAGTACAGCAAATTATCAGACGCCTTTGTCATCGCGTGTACATATTGTCAGTTAAGTGGTTAGAGCAGGGGTCCCCAACTCCTGGGCCATGGACCAGTGCTGGTCAGAGGCCTGTTAGGAACCAGGCGCATGAGAGGTGAGCGGCAGGCAAGAGAAGCTTCATCTGCTGCTCCCCATCACGGACAGTGCTGCCTGAACCATCTCCCCCTCCCTCCGCCATGGAAGAATTATCTTCTGCAAAATCAGTTCCTGGTGCCAAGAAGATTGGGTACTGCTGGGTTATAGGGCATGAAGTAAACCTTTGCCTAAGCTGGGGAAAAAAGCTAAGCTCTCTCTCTGCTCTTCCCTCCTTTCCATAGGAAAACTTGAATCCCTTAGTAGTTTTGAATTTATTTAAACGAATCCCAGCTGAAGACATCCCTCTGCTTCTGATGAATCCGGAAGCTGGAAAGCCCTCCGATTTGATTCTCACACGACTCTTAGTGCCCCCTTTGTGTATCAGACCCTCTGTCGTGAGCGATTTGAAGTCTGGCACCAATGAAGACGATCTGACGATGAAGTTGACAGAAATCATTTTCCTAAATGACGTCATTAAAAGGTCAGCACTTCCCATTAGCATTTCCAAACTCCAGGTTTTGAAGTATATCCATGCAAACAGAAGTGTCTGATGGAGAAAGTCAAACTGACCAGGCTTGCCTCTGCTCATTGTTAGCATCGGATATCCGGAGCTAAGACCCAGATGATCATGGAAGACTGGGACTTCCTGCAGCTTCAGTGCGCCCTCTACATTAACAGCGAGCTCTCGGGCATCCCCCTCAATATGGCGCCCAAGAAGTGGACCAGAGGGTTTGTCCAGCGCCTGAAGGGGAAGCAGGGTACGTGTCCACCTACCTGTGCAGAAGGCAGCCTGCCGCCTTTGGTTCATTTGGGGGATGTATGTCCAGCGTATCTCGTTGGAGATCACAGTCTTTCCTTGGCCTTTCTGGTCTCATTGCTCCCAAACAGCTCACGTTGTGCCCTGGAGACTCAAGATATATTTTTATTTATTTAGGTCGATTCAGAGGCAATCTCTCAGGAAAGAGAGTGGATTTTTCTGGTAGAACAGTCATCTCACCTGACCCCAACCTCCGAATTGATGAGGTAGCTGTGCCAGTTCACGTAGCCAAAATTCTAACATTTCCTGAGAAGGTAAGTACGTTGAGTTGCTCAGTATTTTGTCTGAATCCAGTGTTTTATGTTATGTTCTGAGATTCCAAACAGTCTCAACAGTGGGAAACCCCCAGTAACCCACCCAGCCCACAGTTTGGCATGTGTCTGTTTTTTTCACATGTGTGTCACCATATGTAACATCTGCAACATGTACACAGTTGTGTCTGCCTTTATATTTAAATACTCAGATATACATTAAACATTCACGCCTACTTTTTTTCCACCTTTGATATTTTTCTGTGCTAGTTCATACCTCATGCCTTAAACAACTAAATGATAAACATCCATACCCAGTTGATTTTCTTGGGATGAGTTAAAACATTGGAATTTTTAAAACATTAGAATCATTTTTAAAACATTAGAATCACTGATTCAAAGACTCTGAGTATTAAAAAGCTTTGATATATAACCAGAAAGGCTGTACCACCTTACACTGAGTTCATACTCATTGTGAGTGTAAACTGGTATTCATAGTATTTTCTTCTTTAACGGAGGTGTAGATAATTGAAAGGTCTGATAACCGGAAGACATTGATTGGCTTTGACTTTGCTCTTGAAATTCATAATCAGCCCATAATCAGGTGCTTCTGGTAAAGCTTGTATAAAAAGTCTCCTTGGTTGGGACTTTCCTGGTGGTCCAATGGTTAAGAATCTGCCTTCTAATGCAGGGGACACAGGTTCGGTCCCTGGTCAGGCAACTAAGGTCCCACATGCTGCAAGGCAGCTGACCTTGCACACACCTCAAGGAAGAGCTGCAGCAGAGACCCAGTGCAGTCAGAATTTTTAAAAAAAAGTGTCCTTGGATGAGTTCACGTTCCTTCTCTGAGGCGGTGCCCCATGCGACTGCCCCATGCGACTCCACGGCGGTGCAGTCCAGGACCTGCTGTTCTGCCGTTGACAGCTTTTCAGCCTTGGAAGCCCACGGTCAGTCATTGCAGGTGAAGCTGCCACCTGTGTTTAGGATCACAGAATATGCTGAAAGGTTCCCGCAGATCAGTCCAGCCCAGTCGTTTTATCAGTAGAGAAACCAAAGGTCGGTCACGGGCCTTGCCCTGTCACCCAGCAAGTGAGTGGCCAAACTCAGACGTGAAGCGTTCTCCTTACAGGGAAGACCTTGGTGCCAGCGCGCCCCAGGTACCTGTCTTCTCCTAGTATTTCACAAAGGGTTCAGTTATGCTTTTTTTCCTCCTGGTCCCCGCAAGTGGCATGTGGAATCTTACTTCCCTGATCAGCGATCAAACCCATTCCCCGTGCAGTGGAAGTTGCAGAGTCCTATGCAACGGACCACCAGGAAAATCCCCTGGAATCACTTAAAGAAAGTAGAGACTGAGATTCCGTTCAGTGTAGCATGCTGGCGCATCGAGACCTAACAGCGCCCCATTCTGTTTTATATTGTGGTCCTCCAGGTGAACAAAGCAAACATCAACTTTTTGAGGAAACTGGTTCGAAATGGCCCTGAAGTTCACCCAGGAGCCAATTTCATTCAGCAGAGACACACGCAGATGAAAAGGTAATGCTTTCACAATGTGGTTGGATGTAATTACCTCCCCGTGACCAAGTTCACTGTCACCATACTCAGCCACAGAACGCGGCCCAAAGTACAGTTATCGTCATATTTTAACATGTGGAAAACGCCTGTTTACATTGCAGTTAGCCTAGGCACATTTTGTTTCCTCTGCTGGTTCTTTGAATGTATGCACAGTGTTCATTTATTCTATAGCATTTAATGGTTACGTAGATATAACGCATTGGGATATGAAAGCAGATCATTCTCTGGGTCACCTGGATGCGCTGGGGTTGCCTCAGTGCACTCGTAACCCAGGAGGCACCCATTTTGCCAGTTCTGGCTTTTCACAGTGACATGAGCTGATCACCAGTGCTTTTCGTCTCATGAAATTCAAACATCATCAGGGCCCTGTGCAAGAAGCTAGCTTATTACTCAGTTTCTGTGACTCTAAGACATGCTTTCAGTCATAGTTGGACATTTCTAAAGTTAAGAGGTGTCATACAATCCATTTGTTGTAGTTTAGGGACTTGCTGGTGGTCCATTGGTTAGGGCTTGGCACTTACACTCCCGGGAGCCAGGGTTTAATTCCTATTTGGGGAACTAGGATCCCACAGGCCACTTGGCGTAGCCAAAAAATAAAGTTACAAAAACAATTTTGTTGTTGTTACAGTAGTTTAATCGACAGTGGAGGGAGGCACCTTAAATTCAGTGAAACATGGTCATTTTAGAGACCAGATCTTGCTATGAAGAGGGAGAAACTTGCTGAGGAAACTGTTCTCACAGGTTATGTCCATTGTTGTATGTTAAGGTTTCTGAAATACGGAAATAGAGAAAAGATGGCCCAGGAGCTCAAGTTCGGGGACATTGTGGAGAGGCACCTCATAGATGGAGACGTGGTCCTCTTCAACCGGCAGCCCTCGCTGCACAAATTGAGCATCATGGCACACCTGGTGAGCAGGGGACTGGCGCTCGTATCTGCTGGGCGGGACTTGGCTGTGTGTGCCGTGCTGACTCCAGACATCTAAAATTTAAATTGCCAGCAGTCTCAAATTTTTATAACTTTTGGTTTTCCTCTTCTCTTCCGTTTTAGTTTGAGTGAAACTCTTCAATTTCAAGCTTCCCTTCAATGTTTTTAATATTTATAACATATTGTTCACACAACAGTGAAACAGGAACTAATTGAAAATTAGTATGAAAGTGACTACTGTGATTTCACTTGCAAACAACATAGATGCATATCTTTGTGTGCACAAAATTATGTAAAATAGACATGGCAGAAAATTGACTTGATTTAAAACAGCATATTAACTACGAAACTAAAATGCTTGCAGGATTTTCTTTGCAGTCATCCTCCAACTAAGACCTGAACGCATATTTTTGGAGTAGTTTATTTTGCAACAGCAGCAGTTTCCCTTTCTGGAGATTTCAAATGGAAACAAGATGCAACTTCAAGTTGTTAAATATTCATAAATTCTCCTATATGAAAAAACCATTAAATCCCTGAGCATTTGCAAACAGGCTCCTAAGGTAGTATTTTTCTAGGTTGATTTTTTTTTTTTCCAGTAGTTTATGGAAACTGTACATCAATCTTTTTGCTCAATGGCAGAAATACCAAAGATATATTTTATGATTATGGAGCTCTAGGAGGTGAACAAAAGCCTTCCCTTTCTGGAAACTTGGCCCATTTAACATAGAAATATTTTTATTTGAAAACTTTCAATTATATACAAAAGTAGAAAAAGTACTGTGATGAACTCACATATTCCCACCCTTTATATTCAGTAATTTTCAAGATTTTGCCACACTGGTTTTCTTTCCCTTTTTCCTTTGATGAAACCAGATGCCGTGTCTTTTCTCCATGTGTATTCAGCTTACTTCTGCAAAACACACATAGCTATAGTGCCATTATCACACCTCACCAGAATGAAGCCATCCCCTGGTGCTGTCTAGTACCCGGCCATAGTCAGATTGCCCCGTGTGTCTCAAAAATCTTTTTGCAGCTAGTTTGTTCAAAGTGAGATCTAAAATCTATACATTTAATTGATCCCTGTCTTAAGCCCTTATTAATCTAGTACAATCCTCCCTCCTCCTCTTAATTTCGGTGTCATGTTTGAAAAAACCAGGTCATTTGTCCTGAAGGATGCTGCACGTTCTTTGTCTGCCTCTGTGCGGCAGTAAGGGTTCCTTCCTGCTTCATTGTTTTCCTGTAAACTAGAAATAAACTCTCAAAGCATAATCAGATTCAAATAGAACTTTTTGGCAATAATGACTCATAGGTGGTGCTGGCTACTTCCTCTTGCCATATTTCAGGAGGTACACGCTGGCTGGCTGGCTGGCTGTCTTAGCCATGCAAAGAAGGTAAGGGAGTCAGATGCCTCGGCATGATGCCTTCCTTGAAAAGTTCCTTATCGAAGACTCTTGATAATCCCTGGGACTGCAAGGTCAAACCAGTCAATCCTAAAGGAAATTAGTCCTGAATATTTATTGGAGGGACTGATGCTGAAGCTGAAGCTCCAATACTTTGGCCAGCTGATGCGAAGAACTAACTCATTGGAAAAGACCCTGATGCTAGGAAAGATTGAAGGCAGAAGAGGATGAGGTGGTTGGATGGTATCACTGATTCAATGAACATGAGTTTGAGCAAGCTCCAGGAGTTGGTGATGGACAGGGAAGCCTGGCGTGCTGTAGTCCATGGGGTTGCAAAGAGTTGGACACAACTGAGCAACTGAACTGAACGGAACTAATGACCTCATCCATACCAGAACATACTAGGAATTTTCTTTCTTAATGTAAAGTGTCCAGTTATGCAGGAAGCCTTTTTTTAAAAAATAATGCAACTAAGAAGCTTTTGAATAAATGACTTATGTCCTTTTCCTGATTAGCTTTGTTTTGTATTCCACAGGCCAGGGTCAAGCCCCACCGGACTTTCAGATTTAATGAGTGTGTCTGTACACCCTACAATGCAGATTTTGATGGAGATGAAATGAACCTTCATCTTCCTCAAACAGAAGAAGCTAAAGCAGAAGCCCTTGTTCTCATGGGGGTAAGTAGGGTGGTGCAGCCCAACTCCTGAGAAAAAGCTCCTTAAAAGGAGGAGAAGGGAAACAAGTCTTGTTTGAAAGCACCCCATAGTATGTAAGGGAGTTAGTTTCTCTCATAGGTGGGGAGTTGAATGGACTGGGTATCTTCTGACCTGTAATGTGGATTCCTAGGAGAATATATAGCCATGAGCACCAGTTATGAAAAGGTAAGACGGGTGTGTCAGGAACTTGACTGTTGGATATCATGGTCCATTATACTTCAGATAAAGGATTTGAGCAGATGTACCTTTTCCCCCCTTTTGTCTGTGCCAAGCAGCTGCTTACAGGATCTTAGTTCCCCGACCAGAGATTAAACCCACACCCTCAGCAGTGAAAGCACAGAGTGCTAACCACTGGACCACCAGGGAGTTCCCGAGCAAATGCACCTGGATGTACAGAACCTTCTTTAAATGGGGTGCTTATGCAGTGAACAGCTAGCACAGGTTTTTGCCAGTGTAGGCACTCATGACATTTTGATGATTAATAAATGCTGTTGTTTGAACTTAGTGTCTCAACCAAGAGAAACTTGACCATCCTGCCATTTTTGTAACTAGTGTGGAATTGATAGACTTCAAAGATAACACAGTGCTGCTCATCATTCACAGAAGGAAATTTTGGAGGAGAGCATTATGGTTACACTGACATCTTTTACCCAGAGAGTTCTTTGCCCCACACAGTATTTAAACGTAGGGGCCTCTGAGGTCAGTCTTGCTGGTACTTTTTCCTCTCCCTTTGACACATGAAGGCTAGATGAGTGACAAAGCTGCAGTTAAGAACCCCAGCTTCCGGTTCACAGCCTCACCTTCCTGCTGCTCTTCATTTATCCATAACCGTAAAGAGTATTTGTGGGGAAGATTCTTGGGGCCGCATCATGCGTCCAAGCATGGCTAACTCACTGTGTTCCTTTTCCTTCAGACTAAAGCAAACCTTGTCACACCAAGAAATGGAGAACCGCTAATTGCTGCTATTCAGGATTTTCTGACAGGTGGGTTTTGTGGAATTTACTTGAAAAGAGACTTTGGAACACGCGGATTCTCTTTCACATGTTCACGTGACCACTTGAAAAGCTGTGTAATTGTGTTGTTTGTTTACTGAGTGTGATTGTGTTAATGAGCCATACACGAGATATTTTTACTTTTCTGAGTGCTGGGGACATGGCAACGAGTAAAACAGAGTCCCTTTCCTTGTGGAGCGTGGATTCTCGTTGGAAGAGAAAACCAAGAAGCAGCTGTGTTTTACCTCACTCTTTTAGTAATAGTCCATCTTTATTTTTAAAGTTGAAACCTTGTGATTTTTCTCACAATTTCATTCCTTTCCTTCATTTTGTCTTCTTTCTTAACATCCTCAGGTGCCTATCTCCTCACTCTTAAGGACACTTTCTTTGACCGAGCCAAAGCTTGTCAGATCATCGCTTCGATACTGGTGGGCAAGGATGAGAAAATTAAAGTTCGTCTCCCACCCCCTACAATACTCAAGGTTTGTGCAGGAGCTGTGACTCTGCGGATGCGCCGGTGGTCTGGGGTACACCCGCTGGTGCCGAGTAGGCTTGTGACCGCTGTACCATCTCGCCTCGGTGGTGTGAAGGGCAGGTGAGACCAGGCTCAGCCGCTGATGCTCTTGCTTCTCTCCTCCTCCAGCCTGTCACCCTGTGGACGGGAAAGCAGATCTTCAGTGTCATCCTCAGACCCAGCAATGACAACCCCGTGAGGGCCAACCTCCGAACCAAGGGCAAGCAGTACTGCGGCAGAGGAGAGGACCTCTGCGTCAATGACTCCTGTGAGTGAGAGCAGCAGGTTGGGGCCGGCAGTTCCCTTCTCTTTGCCAATAAATGCCCTGTTTCTCTAAGGCCTTAGGCAGGAAGTTTGTTCTTCAGGGAAATGCAGCTGGTGTTTCTCCAAAACCTAGAGGTCATGTGGACACATGACCAGCCCAGCAGTTAGAATATTCTTCACATGTTTTATCTCAGGTGACTTGTTTCTGCCGATTAATGCAAATTCTTTTCTTCTTTTTCTGTTGTTGGGGTGTGTGTGTGTGTTTTGCTGTACAAGGGTCTCATTACTTAAGGTTTATAACTTATTATTTTATGTCCCAAAATGTATTCATTGTCTCAAAGTATGACTAAAAGTATAAAAGTAAGTGGGTTTCCCAGGTGGCTCAGTAGTAAAGAATCTACTTGCCAATTCAGGAGACGCAGGAAATGGGTTGAATTTCTGGGTCAGAAAGATCTCCAGGGGGAAGAGATGGCAACCCACTCAGTATTGTTGCCTGGAAAATCCCATGGCCAGAGGAGCCCCGTGGGCTATGGTTCACTGGGTCACCCGGAGTCAAACACACAGGAGCAACAGAGCACACATCCATGGCTATAAAGTATTACTGAAAAGGCTAATTTTTTTACCTGCCTCACCTGGTCAGTGGATGTTTTGATCACATGTAGATCAGGTGTAACAGTGCAACAGTGCTGTGCTGTGCTAAGTCATTCAGTCGTGTCTGACATTTTGCGACCGTATAGACTGTAGCCCACCAGGCTCCCCTGTCCATGGGATTCTCCTGGCAAGAATACTGGAGTAGGTTGCCATTTCCTTCTCCAAGGAGTCTTCCTGACCCAGGGACTGAACCGTGCAGGCAAGCTCTTCACCACTAACGCCACTTGGGAAGCCCCAGGTATAATAGTGAGAACATTTAAATGTGAGTCCTCTTGAGTCCCCTAGACTGATTCAGCCCAAGAGTGTGTTCCCCAGACCTATGCCATTCAGGCAGCATTTACTTTCTGGGTCTCAGGCTGCTAACAGATGGTTCCCCAGCAGACTGCTTTGAGTAACACTGATTTAGAATGGGCTTCCCTGGTGGCTCAGAGGTTAAAGCGTCTGCCTGCAATGCAGGAGACCTAGGTTTGATCCCTGGGTCGAGAAGATCCCCTGGAGAAGGAAATGGCACCTCACTCCAGTATTGTTGCCTGGAGAATCCCATGGACGTAGGAGCCTGGTGGGCTACAGTCCAAGGGGTCACAAAGAGTCGGACACGACTGAGCAACTTCACTTTCACTTTCGCTAGCAAGGCTTTGTGATGAGAGGTGGATCTGCAGGCCTCTATACTGACGACTGAACCGCAAAGACTCTCTGAAGGTCAAGGATTCTCTGCTATCTCATGATGAATAAATATTTTGAAGAGCACTGTTTTTTTCCTTCGCCCCCACCCCAGGTTTACAATCATTCTTTCATAAATGTACTCCCTGGTCTTTAATGTATTTTGGCTTCTTGTTTTATATTGTGTTTTTGTTTCTAGATACAAATTTCATTTTGTCGTTTAGGCTTTTCACAGTGGTGCCACTGCTAGCTTTCAATGTCTTAGTGAAGAACAAAGTGCTTTGTAAACACTTTGTTGTACATGGTTGAACTGGTGCTCAAAACATCGCCATGACATAAAGATGGCAAGAGCTTGATACTGTCATCCACAGATCACAGATAAAGACGATGAGAGTCAACTAATACCTTTCAGAGTCAGGGCTATAGGGTAACAAACTATATCTTCCCTGTTTTTCAAAAGTTCCTAGATTTCTCCTTTTCCTCCCCTCAAAAAGAAATTTTTAGAGAGCATTTCTATTTGCTCTGCTCTGACTTTAAAAAAAAAAATTTCTCAACTGCCTTAAGTTCATTTTGGAATGAGACAAAGTAACAGATAATCATTTGTGTGGGTCCATAATCTTTTCCTTCCAGATGTCACAATCCAGAACAGCGAGCTGATGAGCGGCAGCATGGACAAAGGAACGCTGGGGTCAGGATCCAAGAACAACATTTTTTACATTTTGCTGCGAGACTGGGGGCAGAATGAAGCAGCCGATGCGATGTCACGGCTTGCCAGGCTGGCTCCCGTCTACTTGTGTGAGTGTCTCAGCGTCCTTGTTTTGTTGCTATAGGTTATTGATGTTTTAGGGGGATTCTTTTACTGTTTCATCCCCCTGCCCCAAACACATAGAAACACAAAGAAAAGGATACTTACTTGTTCCAGGCTAAACCACTTATGCTTTTCTTAATGAAATAAACTTGATGCTGACAAGTTTGACTGCAGATTCGAATTTGCTTTTCAGTTCTCTTCTCAAAAGCTATAGTAGCTCCCTAATGCCCGTGGCATACATGGGTTGTTACATAAAGGGCCTTCATGGGCTGCTTCCAAGGTAGGCTGTGCAAAACTGTCACCCTCTGGTTCTTCCACAGTTCAGCCCTACCAGCTGACTCAGTAATTCCCTTCTGTCCTTGTGCAGTAGGCCAGGAGATTTTCTTTGCACACCCCCAGAATGTCTTTAGTCTACTCTTGTACTTGACTCTTCAGCTGAGTATAGAATTCTAGACTGAATGTTATTTCCTGAGAAGTTTGAAGGTATTACTCTACTCTCTTCTTTCAGGGTTGCTGTAAAATGTATTTCCCTTCTTAACCCCAACTTTTTGTATTTGAATTGTCTTTTTTTTTAATTGCAGTATCCAGTTTTTGGGTAATCCAATTTAGTTTACCCAGTTATATACATATGCGCATTCTTTTTTCAGTATTCTTTTCCATTGTGGTTTTTTTACAGGATATTGAATATAACTCCCTGGGCTGTACTTTAGGACCTTGTTTATCCTGAATTGTCTTTTTATTCTGGAAGCTTTGAGAATCCTCTTTGTTTCTGGCATTCTGAAAGTTCACAGTGATGCAGCCTTGGGATGTTTATCATTCATTGTGCTGAGCGCTCTGCAAGCTCTCTCCATCTGCAACATGTGTCCTTCAGTTCTGGAAATTTTCTTGTACTTTTTCTGATCATAGTCTCTCTTTTATTTTCTCTGTTCTTGCTTTTTGGAATTTCTGTCAGTTTTCTGGTAGGGTTCTTGGAGTGATTCTCTAATTTTCTCTTTTTCCCTATTGTCCATGTGTTTGTTTCTGGATTCAGTTTTCTTTTTAACACTGTTTCTGTCTTGCTGTAATTTTTCAGTATCATATATTTAATTTCCAGCCATAGTTTTTTTCTCTCTGTTTCCTTCTTTTCTTTCTTCTTAAGACTTCCTATTCTTGATGCTCAAATACCTCTTGTACAGCACTCTTGTCTCCCGTGGGGGAAAGTCCTGAGGCCTCTTTATAGACAGACCTCAGAGACATTGCAGGCTTGGTTCTAGACCACCATGATGAAGCATATATAACAATCAAGCAGCTCGTGAATGTGCTGGCTTCCCAGTGCATAAAAGCTTGTTTGTGCCACAGTCTTAAGTGGGCATTAGTACTGTGTGTTAGCATGTTGTTCAGTTGCTAAGCTGTGTCTGACTCTTTGTGACTCATGGACTGTAGCACACCAGGCTTCCCTGTGTTTTCCAGAGTTTACTCAGATTCTTGTCCATTGAATCAGTGATACTATCTAACCATCTCAACCTCTGCCACCCTCTTCTTCTTTTGCCTTCAGTTTTTCCCAGCATCAGGGTCTTTTCCAGTGAGTCAGCTCTTCATATCAGATGGCCAAAGTATTGGAGCTTCAGCTTTAGTATCAATCCTTCCAGTGAATGTTCAGGATTGATTTCCTTTAGGATTGACTGGTTTGATCTCCTTGCAGTCCACCGGACTCTAAAGAGTCTTCTCCAACACCAGTTCAAAGGCATCAGTTCTTCAGTGCTCAGCCTTCTTTATGATCCAACACTCACATCCATACATGACTACTAGAAAAGCCATAGTTTTGATCATACAGACATTTGTCAACAAAGTGATGTCCTTGCTTTTTAATATGTTGTCTAGGTTTGTCATAACTTTTCTTGCAAGGAGGAGGTGTCTTAATTTCATGGCTGCAGTCACCGTCCACAGTGATTTTGGATCCAAGAAAATAAAATCTGTCACTGCTTTCACTTTTCCCCATCTATTTGCCATGAAGTGATGGGATGAGATGCAATGATCTTAGCGTCTTACATGTACACACCTAAATAAAAAAAAGACTTTATTGCTGAAAAACGCTAATCATTTGAGCCTTCAGTGAGTCATAACGACAGCCCAGAGCATCATAAAAATATAATAATGAAAGTATTTAAAGTATTGTGAGAATTACTGAAATTCAGCATAGAGACACAAAGTGAGCAAATACCATTGGAAAAATTGTGCTTTTAGACTTGTTCAAATACAAGGTTGCCACAAGCCTTCTGTTTTTAAAGAAACACACTATCAGTAAAAAAGGTGTACCATACAAACTTTCCACCGGGTTTTGCCATTTGCAGCTCGTACATTACCTCCAGCAGAACGGGAGGATTTGTTTCTGAGACTTTCAGACTCAGAGGCCCTCCATTCCACAGGCACTTATCAGCATCCCTTTCCCCACCCTGTTAATCCAGCTGCTCCTCACCTGCCCACTTGCTACAGGTGTTAGGGTTAGGATCAAAGGTAGAGTTCACATTTGCTTCTTAGCCTCTGTTTTGGAACAGTTTCTGGAAAAAGAGAATTGGAGCAGAGAGGTATCTGGGATGCTGAGTGCCATCCGTCCGGTAGCCCACTTCCTACAACTGGCTCTCTCAGTAGTGGCTGTCTGCTTTATAATATAGTTGGGACATCCCTGTGCTCCATACCAGGTTGTGAGCTCTCTGCGAGGAGTTAGTGAGTCTTAGTCATCTTTGTGTAACAACCTAGGGACCGATATTTAATTGGCTTGCAGCAAGTTCTCTGAAGCTATAAACTTGTTTCTGCATAACAGGTTGACTAACATCAATGGTTCTCTCCTCCGGCTCTCCCTGCCAACCCTTCTGCAGCTAACCGTGGATTCTCCATCGGGATTGGTGACGTCACACCTGGCCAAGGGCTGCTGAAGGCCAAGTATGAGCTGCTGAACGCTGGCTACAAGAAATGCGATGAGTACATCGAAGCCCTGAACACAGGCAAGCTGCAGCAGCAGCCCGGCTGCACCGCCGAGGAGACCCTAGAGGTGAGCCCGGCCCCCTGGGCCAGGCTGGCAGTCAGGGGCAGTGTAGGCCCTGAGGAGAAGCGGCAGGCCAGTGGGGAGGAAAGGCCGTGCCTTCAGCCCGTCTCTTAGCTGCGCAGCTCGTGTGTGTTCTAGTGATGGGGGCCCTCCCACCAAACCTGTTCCATCCCTTCCAGCTTTCGTGCTCCAGGTGGTGAACAGCTGTCTGTCCCTTTGGCCACATGGGGCTGCTCTTGTTCCATTGTCACGCGTGGGCCCCGTCTGTCCCTAGTACGTCAGTTCTTTTGCCCTATTACCAGCATCCTGGGACCAGACTGCACCACAGCTGTGAAAGGAGGGTCTTTGAAAGAGACGTGGTTAAGTCGTGTTTGAGAGTCACAGTCCAGTCTGTTGCACATTCCAGTCACGGTCCAGTCTAGAACTAAGTTCGCTGAGAGCTGGACCTGCAGGGGTCAGAGTCAGAACGGCCTGAGAGTCCCGCGTCTTCTCTGAAGCAGCCTGCCCTAGCAGTCTGACTCACCAGGGCCCTGTCTGATTCTCTTCTGCCTCCCAGTAGCCTGGCGCTCAGGGCTTTAACTTAACTAAGTAGGGAAGAAAGGATTTTTGAAGTTTGTTCTAATTTTATTTGTGTATCTTTTGGCTGCACTGGGGCTCGGTTGTTGCGTGTGGGCTTTCTCTAGTTGCAGTGAGCAGGGGCCGCTCTTCACTGTGGTACACTAGCTTCTAATTGCACTGGCTTCTCTTGTTGCAGAGCACAGGGCTCCAGGGCACGCAGGCTTCAGTGACTGCAGCACATGGACTCAGGAGCTGCAGCTCCTGGGCTCGAGAGCACAGGCTCAGTAGTGCTGGCACACGGGCTTAGTTGCTCCCAGGCATGTGGGATCTTCGCAGACCAGGGACCAAGCCCGTGTCTTTCTCCATTGGCCGGCGGGTTCTTTACCACTGAGCCACCAGGGAAAACCCAGTAAGAAATTTTCTGATGAACTTTTTAAAGCAAAAAGAAAGCAGAGTTGTGTCAGGTGTTCACAATTAGCTCATTCTTAATGTAAGTCTTAAAGAAAAAAGAAAGAGAAATCGGGTGTTTCTCACCTAGAAGATTACTTGAGGCCTCAGCTGCACTCCTCTTTAGTGGAAGCATGATTCCCAGCTAATTGCGCATCATATGTTGTGGGTTGAAGGATGGCAATCTAGATGAGCTCATGGACTAGAGTATTGCTGTTGAGTCACCTAATCACATGCCCAGTTGGTGGGAATTCAAGTGTGTCCTTGGCAGAGACAAATTTTAGGAACAGTACACGCCACTCTCTTTTAGTACGTATTCAGATCAGTTCAGTTCAATCGCTCAGTCGTGTCTGACTCTTCGTGACCCCATGAATTGCAGCACGCCAGGCCTCCCCTGTCCATCACCATCTCCCGGAGTTGTACGTATTACATGTCATATAAAGTGCAAAACGTTACACGTGTATACACAGTATACACAAGCCTGTGTATTACAGTAATGTATGTAATACACATACAGAGACACCGCTATGTAGGGTCTGTGCACAAAGCTGCATATATTCTACCTCATTGGCCACTTAAATGTTTTTCCGAGGTTTTGTTACTAACCATTTTTTCCTTACACACTGATATGAAACCTGTGAGACTTCCCAGGGGCCGCTGGTGGTAAAGAATGCGCCTGCCAATGCAGGAGACATAAGGGATGTGAGTTCTATCCCTGGCTCAGGAAGATCCCCTGCATGGCAACCCCTCCAGTATTCTTGCCTGGAGAATCCCATGGCCAGAGGAACCTGTTAGGCTACAGTCCATAGGGCCGCTAAGAGTAGGACACAACTGAAGTGACTTAGCACGTGGAAAATGTCAGTCTGCAGAGATAGGACATCTTGGTCTTCTAAGGTCTGAGACCTTTTATCTGCTGGAAATCTGACATCTCGCTCGAATTCTTCACATTCTCTTAAATGTCACGTTGAACATCGGTAATCACATAGGCACCACACATCTCTCTTTCTCCCGCCAGGCTTTGATCCTGAAGGAGCTGTCCGTGATCCGTGACCACGCAGGTAGCGCTTGCCTCCGGGAGCTGGATAAGAGCAACAGCCCCCTCACCATGGCTCTGTGTGGCTCTAAAGGTGAGCACCTCCTCTGGCCGCGGCGGCCACTGCCTTCCATGCTGGCTGCTTGTGCTCTGGGAAATGTGCATCCAAACTTCAGGCCTAGAATTCCCTGGTTGTTCGTCCAGTGGTTAGGACTCAGTGCTTTCACTGCCGAGGCCCAGGTTCAATCCCTGGTCAGGGAACTAAGATCCCACAAGCTAGCAACCCCCTCCACCACCCTCCCAAAAAAAAGAGCTTCAGGCCTTTTGTTTGTAAGGGTGTATCTTTTCAAATAATGCTTAGAGAAGGAGATGGTGATTTGCAATTTTAGAAAGTCTAACTCCTTTGGAAAAACTTGTTTATCATGTGTGTGGATTTCTGAGTTTGAGGGTGCTTTGAGTAAACTTGGTCTTTTTTTTTTTTTTTGAAGAAAGAAGAGCCAGGGATTTTTAAAATAATATGTTTGATGATAATTAAATACACTTAAATTTTATAGTTAGCCAAGACCTGAAAGTGTTAGGTTTCACAATACTGCTCTCAAATTCAGAAGCCTGAGCTTTGCAAACGTCCTGTTTTAACAAATTTTCGACAGAGTAAAGTCCAGTCTCTTTAGCCTTGCTGTCCTTCACCCCATAGTCTCCTCCCTGCCCCTGGTGCATACCCCACACTCCTGTCCTGTGTCTCTTGCTTCCCACTCTCTGACCCACTTTGGAACTCCTCCCGCATGTCCTCTATGTGGAAGTCTCCAAGAGTCCAGCTGGTCGACGCTGCCTTCTCAGATACTCGCCTGGAAGTCTCTCCTCCAGCCCCAGAGTGCTCGTTCGCCCCTGAGCTCTAGCCCAGCCTGGCCTTCCGTGTGTTACTGACAGCTCTATCCTTGCTGTTCTGGTTCTGTCCTTTACTGTCCTTGGAGTGTGAACTTGTTGAGGATGGGGGGCTGTGCCATGTTGTATTCCTGTCATACCAGCAGATCTGCTTGTACTTCAGTTACTGTGATTTTGGTAAATGAATGTTCCCTTTCTGGCCTGCTTCCCCAGGTTCCTTCATTAACATATCACAGATGATTGCCTGTGTGGGACAGCAGGCTATCAGTGGCTCTCGAGTGCCAGATGGCTTTGAAAACAGGTCTCTGCCTCACTTTGAAAAACACTCAAAGGTAAGCAGGAGTGGATCAGATACAACTTTGAAGGACAACCTTCAGCAGCACGAAAGAATGCCTGAAGCTCCAGGGCTGCCAATTAGGCGATTCCTGGAGCTGGTATAGAGGGTGAGGGCCACTCAGGGGTATTCCCTCTGCAGCCCAAGCTTGCTTGAGTCCTGTAGAAGGAGCCTCATGAAACTCGGAGCTGTAAAACTTGGACCAATGCCCTTTTGTACATTTTCTCTTTAAAGGCGGAGGATGTTGGTTTCCTATCCAACTTTATCTTAAGTAATCTGAATGTGTTGTTACCATTTGTGTGCATTCAACGTGTATGCTTATTTTAGGGAACACTTAGATAAAAGTATAAAGATTGTTAAACAGTGAACATGTGAACCACAGTGAAACAACCAGGAAATTCCAGGTTCTCTCTGGAATTCCTAAGCTGCCTGTAGATGACTTCTGAGTTCTGTTGGCCCTCGTGGTCTGGGCACTACTGTCGGGAGAGTGAGACAGACAGGCCTGTTTTGGGGCTTTCTGAGATTCTGAGGTAGATGGCTATTAAATGAACAGCTGAGGAACTTAGAGCTGATTTGGTCACTTAGTAATTCTGAATGGAGTCAACTGTTACTCACACCAAAACACAGATGCCCCAGCTGCTCCTGGCCTGAGGAGCTAGCTGTAGGACTTATGGCCAGCCCCTCCTGGGGAGAGGGGACTGCTGTACTGAAATTGACAGACACTGTCTGTATCAGGTGGCCCTGGGAACAACTTGGGCTCTCTGCCCAAGATCAGAATTTACTAGAGGTCAGGCAGCCAGCAAGTCACTGGAGTTGTACCTGACTGTGCTTATATGGCTCGGAGTCAAAGCCTAACCAATTTAGAAGAGATGCCAAGGACATCTAGTGCCAGACTTTGGGGAAAATGGCACTTGCCTAGAAGTGCTTTTGAGTATGCCAGTTGCCCCGTAGGTGAAATGGGGCAAAAGGATTTTAGCCTATTCGTCTGAGTTGTCCTCCAAGGAACACGAACCTATCCTGATCAAAGGCCATTGGGCATTTCATAGGGTGTTTTTATATGTGGGTTTTTTGTTTTTTTATAGTTTTTCTTTATCTTCACCCATTTAAAGTGTAAAATTCAGCAGCTTCGTGTGTTCACAGAGTTGTGTGATCATCGTCATGATCTAAATTTTAGGATTTTTTCAACAGCCCAAAAATGAATCCCCATACCTGTAGCAGCACACAGCTATGTTTGGGAAGTGGGCAAGTCCGGCCTGCCGGCGGGTATCCTGGAAATAGTCATTTCCTGGGAGAAGCCCCGGGTGCCCTCTAAACTGAGATCTGCGACTGCCTGCCTGCTCTAGGAGCAGCAGCCCAAGCTCAGGTGCCCTGTCCCAAGCCACGTGGCTGCCACTGCCACGAGCACCGGCCCTGGCCGGGAACGCCCTCTCCTTTTCTCTGGTAAGGATGGTTTGAGCTAAATTATTTCTTCTTTAGGAAAGGGCATAAAACCTGCGAGTGCATTGGCCAGGTATTTACAATCTAAAGGTGAGGTATTTTCTGACTTCAATGGGTCTTGGAATTGGGGACCTTAAACTTTATTTATTAGATTTGTCTTTTTTTTCCTACCTCTCTTCAGCTCCCAGCTGCCAAAGGCTTTGTGGCTAATAGCTTTTATTCTGGTTTGACACCAACCGAGTTTTTCTTCCACACGATGGCTGGCCGGGAAGGTCTGGTCGACACGGCCGTGAAGACAGCTGAAACAGGATACATGCAGGTAACCTGAGGAAATGTAGGGCATCAGCAATGAAGCAGGACAGGTCTGCAGATCTTGACTGCTGAGTGTTTGCTTCTTTTCTCCCTGACTTCTGATTTATTAAGTCTTGGCGTTTGAAAGGAAAAACTGAGAGATGTAGATGCCCTAAAAATAAACAACACAAAAAGTAAGATGTTAAAACAAAAAAAAAAGTTCAAAGTCAGTGTCTCCTTCGAATGGTGCAGAAAAGGCTGGAACCACATATACCAACACCCTGCTGGAGGAGAACGTGGACTGGAAGTCCCCCGGCACGTCGTCTCACTGAGCCACTACTTGCTCACACACGGAGGCAGGGTGACAGTACCCATCTCCTGATGACACACTGAGAGGGCTGTGCTCACTGTGCAGCGGTTTATGGAATCTGTCATCAATGTCACTCTAAGGGACTCAGAGAACCTGTTCCACTGCCCGCAGGAGGGCTTGGGCACTTGGAGGGCTGACTCATTCTCCATTGTGTGTATAGTTGTAAGAGAGTAGTCTCCAGGGATAGGGCTGAGCTTCCATGCTTTTTAGGCCTGTGTTTCTGAGACTGCCACAAAGGTACATCCTAGACAGCAGACAGGTGAGAACACATCCTGCTCTGTGCTTCCGTAAGACTACAAGCGAAGGATCTCTCTCCAGTCTCTAAGTCTCATTTCTGCCTTATACTCCATAATCTACATTTTGTTTTTCGTTTCGCTATTGATTTTGGTCTTGGTTTGTGTTTTTGATGATTTTATCTGCTTACAATACATGCTGCGGTTAACACGCCAAGTTGCTAGGCCACGAACGGCTGTGGTTTTGTGTCCCTTTTCTCCCCACCATGGGCTGAGAAGCACAGCCCTTGGCAAGCAGGGAAACCAGGACTGACAAACCAGAGATGAGTAATGAGTAAGCCAGAATACACAAGGTTGATGAGAGCAAAATGGACTAAGTCAGTACCCACCTGTTTCCATAACCCTTCATCTGTCCCCCATGCAGCCTCACTGATAGTGCTTCCCTTTTAATCATCTTTTAATGGGAAATCGCCCTTTAGCTTCAGAGTGTGCTTTGGTCAGAAGCCTAACAGGCTCTGAAATGCTTTTAACACTCTCACCTGAATGTCTGTTGACTTTATTTTTTGTCCTGTACCTTTCTGAAGTCGAGAGTATGACTTTCCCAGAGTGACTTGTTAACCTGGAACAAATTACTTCTGGCATGAAGGATTTTTGTTTTGAAGTTGCCTGGAGGAAGATAGCTTTACCTTTAACTCATTGAATCCCTTCACCCCACTGCCTGGAGCGTTCTGCTGGTGGAAGGTTCTCCCTAAGCAGGTTTGAGAAATGGCTGCTGCCTGCTGATTCAAACACAACACTAGTCCTGTTCTCTCTTCTTACCCATCAGTCTCAGAAGAGGGCCTGCACCGGATCCTCTGTAGTTCATATTGAAGCCCACAGGGGTCCTGGATTAAGTTGTGTTTAGAAATGCAAAGCAGTTGCATTAGTTTAAACCTTAGGGAGACAGAGAGGGAAGGCAGAGCAGCCTAGGAAAAGAGTGTTTGCAGAGTCCTTCGGGGGTGATGGGGTTTAAATTGCATGTATTCTAAAACACACTGGAGCGTGGAGCATATCCTGAATCCCACTGCACAGGCTAGTGAGGCACTTGTGGGACTGTTCTTGAGGTCAGGGTCTCTTTTAAGGGATTTCTAATAAAATGTTTTCATGTGATTAAAAGCACTGGTAGCCTTGAAACTCAGTTGTAAATATCAGTCTTCGTACACGTGACTAGTGCTCTCAAAGCACCTGAGCTTTTGTCTCCTCTCCTTCCCTTCCTTAGAGAAGGCTTGTCAAGTCCCTGGAAGATCTTTGTTCACAGTATGACCTGACGGTCCGCAGCTCTACGGGCGACATCATCCAGTTCATTTACGGGGGAGATGGCTTAGATCCTGCAGCCATGGAGGGAAAAGATGAGCCCTTAGAGTTTAAAAGGGTTCTGGACAACATCAAAGTAAGAGCAAGCATTATATCTGTGAGCATTTTCAAGGACGTTTCCTTAGAGTGGATGTGCCTTCGGCACAGCATACAGTTAACGCTGTCATATCGACCCAGCCACTGCGCTGATGTTAGTCTTTTTATTCACTTTGCATAATTTTCCCCAGGTATTAAGGAAAGAGAGTTTCTCAATTGCAAAGTCTAGTTACTGGTAGTGAACCAGTGCCCATGGAAGAGGCCGTTGTCTGCTTGTCAGTGTCTAGTAGAGTGCGATAGAGACCATGTAAAAGTCACGGGTGTGGAGAAGCAGGCCTGTTTCACGTAGTTTTAACGGGATATAATTTAAAGCAAGCTTTTGAGAGGTATCTGGGCAGTGTTGATCTGAATTTAAATCTGGGTGCCCTTGAGCGATACTTAAATTTCACTTATAGGAATTTGCCCTACAGAAATGATCTTAATGTGCCAACAGTGTTCTTCCAGCATTGTTTGTAGCAGATACAGGCCATCTGTGGAAGACAGGTCAAACATGGAATGGTCTGTCCACATATTAGGCTGGAGTGTAACCATTAAAACTTTGAGGGAAAACCCATGAGCTTGGGGGTGGAGAGGTATTTTCACACTTGAAAATTTTTTTTTCATAACAGTTTATGGTTTTAGTGCAGATCTGGGGCGGGGTGAAGGTTGGGAAGGAATGATACAGTACCCACTGAATAGCCCACAAGCTGTTAGGTAAGGTGGAGTATCAGTTTATGCTGTTTTCACCTTCATATTAAAGGTATGTGTTTTGAAAGACAAAAACATCACAGGTTGCTGACAGCTCTGGGTGAGGTGGCTTTGTCGCTTATAAACTCCTTCACTGAATACTGCCCCCTGGCCGCCTCCAAATCACACTGTTTTCTTTCGATACTCGAGGCAGTCTTCCCGTGCCGGAGCGAGCCTGCTCTCAGCAAGAATGAGCTGCTCCTGAGCGCCGAGTCCATCATGAAGAAGAGCGAGTTTCTCTGCTGCCAGGACACCTTTCTGCAGGTGAGCTCTGCGGGGCCCACCCGGCGTGGCCGCCACCAAGGAGTCAGCCTCCCGGTGCCGACGGCGAAGTGTATGAACTGGGGGTGTTTATGAAAGAGTGTTTCTTGTTAGAAGATTTAAGAGCGGCCCAGGCAGGAGAATCTCAGCAGTCGGCATAAAGAGTTTATCTCATGTCTTACTCAGTTTGTCTTCACAAGTGTTTCTCTGGTAGAAGACAAGTGCTCTACTTAGGAGAACTGATTCTTTTTTTAAACTCTGTCCCTATCACCCCCTGCCACCCAGTCTCTCATCCTGTCGGCCAACTCCTCCCTCCGTGGTTTTGAAATCCAATAATTTGTAATAGTAAGAGCATTGTTTTAATGCCATTTATTGTGTTTAGACAATAAATGATACAGTAGTGATTGTTTAATACCATCATTATTTTAAATTGCTTTTTTTCTTGCCACAATATGGGCAGTCGTCCTTCCTTTTTCTTCCAGGGGCCTGTTACCTTGACATCCTTTGGTTTTTAGTTTGTTTTTATTTCACAGACCTCCTCCTCCTTTCTGTTGATAATCATGTTTATGATCAAAAGCAAAGGAATACAGGAATACATGGTTCCCTGCGTATACTGATTGTGATTCAAATATAGCACAAAATATACCCCTTGAAGTATATAAAAATAAAAACAGCAAGACACATAAGGATATTTTAGTTAAAAGCTCTTCACTCTTTGGCGTGGTAAGATACAAAGGTGAAAAAGAGACTTCCAGATTTTAATACATTTGAAATTAAGAGCCTGGCCAAGCTGAGTGCCTTCATTTTGTTTTTGTTGCTTCACAATTTTTTTTTTTTAACTAACAAATGAGAGGTGGGATTTGGTTTTTCTCCATGACTGTATTCACTTATTTATGTTTCTGTTTCTCCTCGAAGACCTTAACTGAGACAGGCTATGAGAGATACAAGGAGGTAACGTGCTTCCGTGCTGTGGCTGCGGGCAGGGGGCATAGCTGTGCTGCACCCAGTGGGCTGCCGGCCCCAAGCACTGCAGGGCACTGTCCCAGTCCGGCCGGCAGGGCTTGCCCTCCGTCACTCGGCCCAGGCCCTTTCTTCTCTTAGATGTGGTTTGACAGCGGTCCCCTGACCAGCAGCACTTGAGGGTTCAATGAGCACTTGTTCATCCGTCCCGTCCCCATCTGTCACACGCCCCACAGATCCAGGGCTGCAGGGGTGGCGGAACACGTCCTCACCCTCCAGTCACTCAGTCTGAGCTCAGGTTTGCCGAGGGATTCCAAAATTCACCGACCAGAACAGATTCATCTGAGCCGAGAAAACGTCTGGCTGTGTTGTCAGAGCTGGAGGGCAGAGAGAACTCCTGGGTGGCGCTGAGCCCTAGCCCTGCCAGAAGCCGACAGCCAGGCTCGCTCACACGCTGCGGGCCGAGTGTGAGCGCTAGCTGCTGGTCAGCCGTGTGATTAACAGCCTGCCAGTTGCCGTGCTCTGAGTTCCCTTTGTATGCATGGGTTGATCCTGCTGAGTTCTTAGTAGCGTATCTCAGTTTCCTCTCCCAAAAGGGAGCTTTTTCCTTTTAACCTAACTTCCAGAATATCTGCCATAACTCTTGGGTGAGGGAACTCATTCCTTTTAGCAAAGCCGCTCCCAGAAGCATGTCCACATGGGTGGCAGCTGAAAGCTGTCCTTTACAGCACCCAAACTGGGGAATGGTGTGAGGTGCGTGCTCTTAACTGCTCGTATGTACGGGCTTCCTCAACAGATGAAAACCCCCTGGATCGGCTTGGCCTTGGGTTCTGGCCCCAGTTTCCCTGTGCCAACAGGTGGGGCAGCCTTGAACACCTAGCAGGCAAATGGCAACATCTGGGTCAGGAGGGCTTTCAGAGGCCCTCTCTAAAGGACACGACCACAGCTAGATAAGTAGGCTCAGGGAGGAAGTCACCCATTGGAGGAAGCTCTTAATACTGAACAATGCAGAGGAGACACTAGGTGGTCGCAGGTTTTATTGCTGATGAGGATCCCACTTGAAGGCAGAGCCTCCTCAGGGGAGATTGTCCCACCACTGTCTCCAGCTCTAAGTTCTACCTCTGATTTATAACAACTAACTATATCTGAAAAATGTGGCCTCAAATCTGTAATTAACAAGTAAGCCTGTAGAGTCTCTCTTTAAAAAGAGTCTCTTGAAAATTTTCAAATTCTTTTAAATTAGTTTAAGTTCTTTGTTAAATAAAAGTCTTTCTGCATAGAATGATGGCTGAGTGGCATGGTAACCTTCCACTCTTTGTCAGTGAGGGGAGTTGACCAACAAGGACAGTCATGGGAAGCTTGTGTTCATCATGAACAGCGGACAGCCCAGCTGTGATGGAGTCCACCCTTAGAACCCCCGATCACCTGGGCTCCTGGGAGCCAGTCTGAAGTGTCCAGCAGGCCAAGACAGCTTTGCAGAAAACCCCTCCCCTGAGTATAGACTGTGCAGAAACATTTGACTTTGTAGAGAGGCCTGTTGCCTTGGCCAAGCCCTGACCTTATTCAGCCCAAATGGCCTCCACTCTAGAATGATGGAGCCAGTATCCTGCCACCCCACAGGGAGAGCACACCACGCTGGACAACAAGTGACTAAGAGGAGTTTGTGGTCACAGACCCTGTGGACCCCAGAAGTTTGAGTTTTTGCTTTCAGAAAAGATAGTAACTAGAAATTGCTCACTAGTCTATGGGAGGCTAGAGAGTTATTTTTGCAGTGTTAGGACAATACCCGGCTAGTTAAGTCTCAAGCTCTCTGTAAGTGCCTTATAAAATTTAATTTTTGCGAAAGTGGGCTTCTGGTCCAGTCTGCCCTTTGAAACATTTATTTCAGACGAAACTTTAGATATTTTCAGCTGTGATATAGATTGAGTAGACACTGGGCAGGCATGCTGGTCTTTTCCTACAGTTATCCTCAATTGAGAAACAAGACCTAGTGAGGCTTTGCAGCCATCAAAACAGTTGTCCACCCTCGGGCCTGCCCAGGATTTGTCCAGATGTGTGGATCTGACCCGGAGAAGGCAATGGCACCCCACTCCAGTACTCTTGCCTGGAAAATCCCATGGACGGGGGAGCCTGGTAGGCTGCAGTCCATGGGGTCGCAAATAGTCGGACACAGCTGAGCGACTTCACTTTTCACGCATTGGAGAAGGAAATGGCACCCCACTCCAGGGTTCTTGCCTGGAGAATCCCAGGGACAGGGAGCCTGGTGGGCTGCCATCTTTGGGGTCGCACAGAGTCAGGCACGACTGAAGCGACGCAGCAGCAGCAACAGTGGATGTGACCTCAGCCAGCTGCGCAAAGCAGCTGGGCGCCTGCACTTGGCCAGAGTGCCCTGCAACCCCTAATCTGTCCAGAATCGTTGAGGGAAATCACACTTCCCTGAGAGTCGCTGAGAGGAAGCATCGTCTATCCCCCCTTTCCCTTACTGTCAGAAGCACCCCAGGATCAAACCGAGCAGCAGACGAGCTTTCTCTGAAGGATGCAGCTGCTAGATTGCATGTGTCCTCAGTGCACCTGAGAGGTGCTCCAGGACTCAGTCCCACGGTGCATGGTATGTGCTGGCAACAGGGCATGGATTTGTGTGGTCCGTTAAACACACCCCCACCCCCTGTGAAAACTCCTCAAAAGGAGATCCTGGGTGCTCCTGGTTCTAGGAGCAACCACAAGGCTATTTCAGACACATACCAAAGTATAGAGCATATAGGGCTTCCCCTTAGAATAATTACCAGAAAACCTAGGCCTGTCATTTCTAGCCATGCCCTATGGATCTTCCATACAATGGAACGTGAAGTTTCTTCACCTTCTTTCTTGCTCCATCTTCTCATCATCCCGGGGCTTAGAGCCCTATTCTTAAAATACAGCGGGAGCAACAGACAGGCTGATGTTTCATTTCTAGCTTTGAGGGTGATTTCCTGGAGGCCTTACAAAATTCTGAGCATGAGACAGGGGAGCAAGGCAGAGGTGAGGGTCAGAGATAGAGCTGGGACCTGGGCGTGTTTCCTTTGAAATGGAGGCAAGCTGAAGGCATTTGCTTGAAATGTGCATAGCATCGACAAAGCCAAGCTCTGCAGTTAAGTTGAGCAGAACAACTTCAGAAGAAACCCTCAAAAATATATCAGTCTAAAGGCTTAGAAGTACAAGTGGTACAACAGTATTGGGCCGCATGAACGTGGGCAGTGAGGTGTTCCAGGAGAGCAGGGGAGAAGGCGGCAGGCGGAAAGGGTCATCCTGTGTCACTTTCGTGTGCTGGGTTAGCACTACAGCTTCACAGGAAGCATCATCACAGTAAAAAGACCTGAGAAGCACTGCACGGATGGACGTGTCCAGGGTACGGGTAATGTGGTGTGTTCCTTAGAAAAACATGTTGTAATAGAACCTATATCTGTGTCATATCCCTTACAGTGTCTTACTTAGCCACCACTAAAGTAGGAGGATTCATCACATGACTAAAGTTTTCTTAAAAATGAATCAAGTCATGCAAATCGCTGAGAAATATGTATCTGATGTTTGTTGTGTAATCTTTCAGGAGATAAAAAGTTCATCAAGGAGGTTTCTGAGAAGATCAAGAAGACCAGGGATAAATACGGCATCAACGACAACGGCACGACAGAGGTAGCGGCCCGCCCGGGGGCCAGGCGGTGCCGGGGGCTTCCCACGCTGCCGGCTCCGGCCCTGAACCCAGCTTTCGTTCCTCTAGCCCCGGGAGGCCCGCCTGGGGCTCAGGCAGTGCAGGGGGCTTCCCACGCTGCCCGCTCTGGCCCTGAACCCAGCTTTCTGTTCCTCTAGCCCCAGGGAGGCCCGCCCGGGGCCAGGCGGCACAGGGGGCTTCCCACGCTGCCCGCTCTGGCCCTGAACTCAGCTTTCGTTCCTCTAGCCCCGGGTGCTGTACCAGTTGGACCGGATCACCCCCACCCAAATAGAGAAGTTTCTGGAGACGTGTAGGGACAAGTACATGAGGTGAGGGTGCTACTTGTGTCAGGCGGCCGGGCAGTCCAGTGGGTCTCTTGCGTCTTTCCTATTTCCCCAGGAAACAGAATCCTGTGCCCACATCACTTGCCGACTGCCAGCCTTGAGCAGGTTCACCTCCTCTCTAGGGGCTCCAGTGGGTAGACAGGCTGAGTGCTCCAAACGTGGAAAGAAGTGCAAGGAAATTTCCGAGCATCGTCTTTTCATAGGGAAACTACCAACATATGCAGCAAGGGCTGACTGCTTTGTCCGCCTGCAGTACCATGTGTGAGCAGAGCTCTCAGGTCTTCTCCAGTCGTCCCACGCTGACCGCAAGCAGCCACACAGTGCTCACTGTCGTCGTTGGACCCCTCCGAGCATGACTCCTCCTCATCTGTACCTGTAACTGATCTGTGTCCGGTTCTTCCTCTGTCACAAGCCCAACCTGGGTCCTTGCCAATTCCTTCCTGACCCTGGTGGCATACGTATTTTTCTGTTGAAAGATAATCAGAAACCTCCCCAGCAGTTTGGGGGTTTTAGTTTTGTCTTTTTTTTTTTTGGCCATGGCACGAGGCTTGCAGGATCTTAGTCCCTGGGGGTTGAACCTGGTCCCTGGCAGTGAAAGTACAAAGTCCTAATCACTGGAGTGGCAGGGAATTCCCTGGTTTTGTCTTTTAATTGAGGTATAGTTGGCCTATATGTAAAAGTATATAAAATGGGTATATTTAAATGGGCTTTATATACGATTGTTGCGTCTCTTTTGTTTAATTGTATTAATGGAGTAGGGGCTTCCCAGGTGGCTTAGTCATAAAGAATCCTCCTGCCAAGCAGGAGACTCGGGTTCAGTCACTGGGTCAAGAAGATCCCCCATAGAGAAGGAAATGGCCACCCATTCCTGTATTCTTGCTTGGGAAAATTCCATGGAAAGAGGAGCCTGGTGCGCTGCAGTCCATGGGATCACAAAGAGTCGGACACAACTTGGCCAACTAAACAAACAACAGATAGTTGACCTACAACGTTAGACGTTTCAGGTGGAAACACCAATTCAGTATTTCTGTATATTGCAGAAAGATCACCACAATACATCTGGTTACCATCTGCCACCGTGCAAAGATATTGCATCATCATTAACTGTAGCCCCCAGGCTGCACATTTCATCCTGTCTTGTCTTTTCAGGGCACAGATGGAGCCAGGTTCCGCGGTGGGCGCGCTCTGTGCCCAGAGCATCGGCGAGCCGGGCACCCAGATGACCCTGAAGACTTTCCACTTTGCGGGCGTGGCCTCCATGAACATCACCCTGGGCGTGCCCCGCATCAAAGAGATCATCAACGCCTCCAAGGCCATCAGGTACCCTCATCCATTTCCCTCTTGTTCTCACACTCGTCTGTCATGTCCTGGAGAAACAACGTTTCTCTTGTGGGTGTCTGATTAATGCTAGCGGACAGTATCTCAGACTCTGGAGTGACACGTGCTAGTGTTAATCATATTGTGGCTCTTAAAAAAAACCCAAGATAAAATGTCCAAACTGGAGAGAGTCAGAACTGAAGCAATGGTTCTTTGTGACCACAAGTCTATGAAAGAGAGAAACCTAAAAAAATGCCTGGAAAAATTGGAACCATGTGTCATTGTAGACTTCATCCATTTGATATTTTTATTCCCAGCTTCACTAGTCCTGATGATGTGTCTGCGACTCGATTTGGGGCCATATTCTGTGACTAGACTCCCCCAGTCCAAATCCCACCCCCTGGTGATTTCATGATAGAATTTGTAGGTGACCTGAAACTAGGAAAGATAGAAATATTTTATAGCGCGTTCAGTGACAAAATCATGTCTTACCTATGATCTGAATGTAACGAAGTGACAAGACAGCATTAAAGGAGAGAACGCTGTACTTGGTTCTGGAACAGCGCCTGTCCATGTCCCTGGCAGGAGCTCTGCCCGCCTCTAGGTCAGTCAGATCACCCAGGAGTGTGCATTCAGTGGATGCCATCCAGGATGGCAAGGATGGAAGCGACTAGCTAGTAGCTGGAGGAGCCAGAGGTGTCCTGAAGGGGAGGTTGTGGGGTGGAGTGGGGTAAGCTATAAGTGACATGATTTTGTCACTCTGCACGCCATAGTATACAAACCTGTAGTATACAAAGGGTCAGTTTACTTAGGGGACAGAACTGAAGTAACTACATATTAGGACCAAAGAGGAAAAGGTAGGTTTGCTTGGTCAGGAAGACTGTTCTGAAAGCCACTCACTCGGATGGAGTGGCTTGCCTCATGAGCACGGGTGTGTGCAGCCCTCAGGACTGCGCCTGACTCCAGTGAACGCTCAGTACAGTAAACTGCACTTGCTGTTAAGGTTCCAGACTCACCCGGGCTTAACGCAGTGTGGTCTTCAAGCAGCCTCGTAATCCTTTGCCCTTCCTCCGCACAGCACTCCCATCATCACAGCACAGCTGGACAAGGACGACGATGCGGACTATGCTCGTCTGGTGAAAGGGAGAATTGAGAAAACCCTCTTGGGAGAGGTAAGAAGAAATCCCTCTCGACAATAAGAAACTAAACCAGCAGCATCGCCAGGACGTGTGAGAACCACTTGCAGTGGATTTACCAATCCGTGCGTCCACGCTGCTCTGTGTCCTTAAAGACCAGAGGGAGCAGCGTATGCTCTAAGGGACGGGGAAGTGACTAATGGATGTTCTGATCTTTTGACACCACAGATTTCAGAGTATATTGAAGAAGTGTTTCTTCCCGATGATTGCTTCATTCTCGTCAAGCTGTCCCTAGAACGGATCAGACTTCTGAGGCTGGAAGTGAGTCCCATAATTAAATGCGTGAGGGAAGTCATCCCCTCTCAGTCCCAGGACAGGTATGATGAGCCAGGGCAAGAGCCATACGTAGCACGGGAAGCCCCAAAGAGGCTTCCACTTGGTGTCTGTCCTCTGGATGTGCTGCACCTTCACATTCTGTCTGCCCCTGGCCCTGACACAGATGTGACCACCTAGAGACACACGGGAAATTAGTGGAGGCGGTGTGCAGACCACAGTGCCCATTTGCTGTGGCACAGCCTGCCAGCAGTCGGGAGGGCCACAGTGCCAGCCGTGTCTTACCCACCCGTGGGCGCCCAGCGCAGCAGCGGCTGGCTCAGGATATGTGGGTTGACCTGGCTGCTTCTTATTGGCATTTATAAACGGGTAACGGTGGCAAAATGGATTTAGGAGGGGCGGGTGGTAGGACCTACTTTTTGGTGAAGAAAGCAGAGGTGTATATACGGTACATACATACACATACATCTCTGGTATTAAGATATCACAGTACCAGAAAAGACATGATGAGGAGAGAGACGGGGGCTGGGGGAGGATAATTTAAAAGGCTCCTTAGCGGGGCAGGATGCCGAAAGGTCAAGAAACACAGAAACCGCAGCCTCCAAACCCTGCCAGTAACCTCTCGGGCACGCAACCCCTCACAGGTGAACGCAGAGACGGTGAGGTACTCCATCTGCATGTCCAGGCTGCGCGTGAAGCCCGGCGACGTGGCCGTGCACGGCGAGGCAGTGCTGTGTGTCACCCCCGAGAGAACAGCAAGAGCTCCATGTACTACGTGCTGCAGTTCCTGAAGGAGGATCTCCCCAAGGTGAGTGGCGGGCCGCCTCCACAGGTAGTCAGGCCTGCCGCAGGGGCACGCTCGTCTCTAAGCTGCAGAGCCGGGCATCGGGCGCATAAGTGCTCGTCTCTAAGCTGCAGAGCCGGGCATCGGGCGCGTAAGGGCTCGTCTCTAAGCTGCAGAGCCGGGCATCGGGCACGTAAGTGCTCGTCTCTAAGCTGCAGAGCAGGGCATCGGGCGCGTAAGGGCTCGTCTCTAAGCTGCAGAGCCGGGCGTCGGGCGCGTAGTGCCATCTCCTGCAGGCCAGGCGTTGGCGCTCCAAGTGCTCATCTCTAAGCTGCAGAGCCGGGCATCGGGCGCATAAGTGCTCGTCTCTAAGCTGCAGAGCCGGGCATCAGGCACGTAAGGGCTCATCTCTAAGCTGCACAGCCGGGCATCGGGCGCATAAGTGCTCGTCTCTAAGCTGCAGAGCCGGGCATCAGGCACGTAAGGGCTCATCTCTAAGCTGCACAGCCGGGCATCGGGCGCGTAAGGGCTGCTGAGACTGTGGGGGCCACCCTGTTCCTTCGTTTCTTTGCCACATCCCGGAGGAGTCAGGTGGGTTCAGGTTGCCGTCTTGGCACTGCTTCACCATTCTGCCTATTCAGCTTTTCTCTTCTCTCATAAAACTAGTGGTGGAAGAGGGCGCGACCCCCTGAGTTCTGCTTTCCCGCCTGCCCACCCCCTGGTGGCTCAGGCAGCGCGCAGGCACTCCCCGCTTTGGCACATCCCTGACAGTCACCTCTGAGATGGGGTGATCGAGACCACAAACATGGGCTGTGACACCCCCTGTTCTAGCAGCCACTATGGTTCCCAGGTTGCTAGGTGGGGGCCGCACGCACTGAGGTCTCGAGCCCTCCGTGTCTCTGAGTGCAGGTGGTGGTGCAGGGCATCCCGGAGGTGTCCCGAGCTGTCATCCACATCGATGAGCAGAGCGGGAAGGAGAAGTACAAGCTCCTGGTGGAGGGGGATAACCTGCGGGCCGTCATGGCCACCCACGGCGTGAAGGGCACCCGGACCACCTCCAACAACACGTACGAGGTAGCGCTCTCAGCCGGGGCTCCTGCAGTCGTCCCAGCACATTCCCCTGACCCTGCCATTCACTCCGGTCTGCACCGAAGACTACCCCACACTGCATCTCTGGGGAGGGACCCAGGGTGCTGGGAACCTGCAGGGCAGAGGAGGCTATGAGGGGAGGCTGGGGAGCCCTCGACGTGGCTGCCTCCATTCATCTCTGCCCTCCGCAGGTGGAGAAAACCCTGGGCATCGAAGCTGCCCGGACAACTATCATCAACGAGATCCAGTATACGATGGTCAACCACGGCATGAGCATCGACCGGCGGCACGTGATGCTGCTCTCCGACCTCATGACCTACAAGGTACGTGGGGCCTCGTGGCTGCTCTCGCAAACCCGGTGTCAGGAGCACAAGGCTTGGAGGACATACACAGTGCCTGGCTGTGATGACCACCATTAGCCCAAACCCCGAGTACAGTGGTCCAGCTGGGCGTGCTGGGAAAATTCCAGTGCACGGCAGGAGGCAGGGCATGGTTTCTATCCTAAAAGAAAATTAGCCATTGCAAGAAGCCTAAGGATTCCATGACAACCTGAAGTTTATGTCCCGTCAAACCCATTTCTCATCCTTCTATAGCCATTTCTAGGTGAAAATCTGACTGGGGGACTGAGTTTGGTTGGTTGGTTTTTGTTTTTGTCTCTTGTGCCAAAAATCTTTCCTCGGTCAGTGCCACAAGGCACAGTGCCTCCACAGACAAACTCGTGCTGTATTGCAGCAAATCCAGAAAGTGGGTGGGAGAAGTGACCCATTTCCTGCCACCCGGTAGTAAAGACAGTCATTGCAAAGTCTTCCTTTCCGTTTTTGTTCTATACACATATGTTAGATTACTACAGGTAAACAGTAATGAGCATGTCATTTTCTATTGAACATAGGTATTTTCCACATTGCTATGTAGTTTTATAAAAATACTTTCTTAATGGTGATTTAATATTCCTTTGAATGAAAGGACCTAAATTTACTTGTTTCCCTACTTTGAGGTTTTTAAATTATTTGGGTTTTTATTTCTTTGAGCCATAAGAAGCATCTTCAGAAGTGTTTTTTTTTTTCTTTTAGTGGAGGAGGGGTGCAATCTAGTTCCCCGACCAAGATTTGAACCCAGACCCTCAGCAGTGAAAGTGCAGGGTCCTAATCACTGGACCAGCAGAAAATTCCCTGCTTTTCAGCTTTTGTTTAGTTCATTTTCATTGGCGTGTAGTTGCTTTACAACGTTGTGTTAGTTTCTGTTGTACAGAAAAGTGAACCAGTTACGTACACACACATATCCACGCTGTAGTTTCCAGTTCTCAGTGCTTTGCTCCAGGGGCCCCTGGCTGTGTCAGGAAAAGGGCCAGAGACCTCAGAGGGACACAGATGGGACAGATGGTCGTTGGGGTCCTTCTCAAACCTGGATTGTGACTTGAGCAGCAGCCTGGCTGCTTTTGGCTTCTCATGTTGAGGGGGCAGGGGCTGCGTTCTGCACCTGGCAGGAGTCCCCACTCTGGCTCTGTCCCTCGGCACAGGGTGAAGTCCTGGGCATCACCAGGTTTGGCCTGGCCAAGATGAAGGAGAGCGTGCTGATGCTGGCCTCGTTTGAGAAGACGGCTGACCACCTCTTTGACGCTGCCTACTTTGGGCAGAAGGACTCCGTGTGTGGTAGGTTTGGTGCTTCCAGCAGCCTCGCCAGAGGCCTTTGTGGGTTTTTGTTGGTTTTTTGAATTGGTTTTTACAGTTTAAACCATGGCCAGGGCTTCTCAAGAGGTGGAGAAACTGAGCAGGCAGAGCTTTGACTTGTTTAAGAGTAAAGTTGCAGCTCACAGAATTGTAGCTAACCAATCTTTTATCTCCAAAGCCTGCCTATGGCAGCCTGCATCCCCCACATCCTTTAGCAGGCTGCTCAGTCAGGACAGAGGAAAGGTCACCCCTGTGCAGGTAGGAATTTTCTAGCCCTCAGAATGAGAGTCCGCCACTCTGGTCCTGCCCCAGGTGCTCCTGCTGTCCCAACTCCCTGAACAAGGCAGCTGGCACGCTTCCGCCAGGTGCCTCGTATGCCATCTCAGCACGTTGCTGAGGCATGGATATCAGCCCTTTCACAGGGAGAAGACCAAGGGCACTAACTCGTTATCCGAGTCTCGCCCTGCGCGGGCCTGCCTCTCCCACACAGAGCCTATCTGGCAGGCCTAGGGGAGAGGGGTGGCTGTCCCAGTGGAGCTCGGCTCCCCCTGCCCCAGAGTGCCTGCTTTGCTCCAGCCTTTCTTGTGCCTCAGCAAGACCCTGTGGCCTGAGGTGGGGATTGGTCTGGGGTTCAGACAGCGACGCCACGCCTGGCCCCGACGCTGCCGCCAGAGCTCTGCTTCCTAGTGGCCATTTCCCCTCTCACCTGCTTGTATGGACTCGCCACCCAAGGTGGTGGTCGGATGGGACCAAGCAGTGTAGGCCTAGTTTTTGCTTCTAAGATTAGGGTCACAGATTGCAAATAGAGGGAAAGAGAAATTACACAGTTCTTTACTATAACGAAGGGTGAAAGGAAAGAAAAGAAGGCAGAGATGGGGGCAGGAGAAGGGCACGGCCCAGCCAAAAGTGAGAGCAAGCCTGCTTCCAGGCCTGAGACCCAGCACCCCCGCTCCCGACAAGGATACTGGGCCCCCCGTCTTGGCTGCTGCCCACCCCGCTCCACCTTTAGGGGCCTGGCGTGGTCGCCCTGCCCCAGCTTTAAAGTTTCCTGGTCCTCTGCATGTTGCAACTCGGTGTCAGCCCTCACTCTGTGCTGGGGTTTAGTTTGATTGCCTCTCTGGCCCCTGATAGCACAAAGCCCAGAACACAGCAGATATACACTTGCTTATTATAGAGCCAGAAGCCTCATGCAGAGCCCAACATTTAGATCTTAGAAAGCTGAAAGGGAGCTTGGAGAAAGAATCTACACTGTCACCTAACTCCCGTCACTCCATGAGGGGCCCTGCCTTCTTAGTGTTTCTTATTCAAGCTGTGGACCCCGAGGTTGGGGTGTTGTGAACCCTGGCCCACCCCCGACCCCTGGGCACAGAACAAATCTGTGCTGCTCTTTCCATGAGAATTGGCATCTGCTTGCTGCAGTCCCATTTGCTTGTTCCCTGGGCCCTAAGCTAAGGACATACTGGGTGGCAAACTCGGGGTTTCCTGAGCATCATTCAGTGTATCCTTGCTGTTTGAGTTTAGTGCTCAAAGGTGAGGCCACACGATGCCTTTAGCTCAGGCAGAAAGGCTGCTGAGCCAGCAGCAGGGCTGTGAGCAAGCACTTCCCTTCAGCCAGAAGCAGAAACTCCCCAGCCTGCCCAGGAGCACCAGGCCATGCCTTCAGCATCCACAGATGAGGAATAAAGTGAGCAGCCCAGATCCAACACACTGGGGCTGGGACTCTAAGTCAGTAGTCTTTCTGTCCTGCTTGAAGACTTTCCCAAGTATGGAGAAGCTCTCTCACCTCCTTTCTGGTTGGTTTCAGGGGTATCTGAATGCATCATCATGGGGATCCCCATGAACATTGGAACTGGACTCTTCAAGCTGCTCCACAAGGCCAACAGGGACCCCAGCCCTCCCAGGAGGCCCCTCATCTTCGACACAAATGAATTCCACATCCCCCTTGTCACCTAGTCCAAGGAAGAGGGGGCTGTTCCTGACCTTGGCTCCTTGTCACCTGGAAAAGGGCTGGAGGCCAGCAGCCAACTCATGAGCTTTGTGCTCCCCAGGACCGAGGCCTTGCTGCCCCCACCATGCTGGCTGTTGGAGAAGGTTCCTGGATTCCTGGGAGCTGCTCATCCCATGACCCCATCCATAGCACAGTGCTTGGTAGGGTAAACCGGGATTTTTCTGTTTGAAACCTGCTTAATCTGGGGACAGCTCTGTACCTCCTTCCCACTCCACCTCCCTGGACTTGTGAGGAGCCCCCAGCCAAGCATCTCTGCTCATTTCCACCTCCCCTGTCCCTCCATCTGCTCACAGGGGTCCCAGCCTGACCAGGAGCCAGTTCTAAGCCCCAAAGCCAGGGCACATTCTCAGTTTTTCCGTTCCCTGGTCATGCTGGAATCTCCCAATGTGACATACTAATGTAAATATTGTTCGTAGTATTTATTTGTTCACTGAAGAATTTGGAGTTTTTATTGTTATTTTAGTTTTCATTTTGAGACCAAGAAGCTGTGGAAACCAAGACAGCCAGCTTTGAAGCATCACTGGAAAAACTAGTTAAGCAAATGGGGCTGTCTAGTATTTGAAACTGCTTTGAAACTGTCATGAGGCCAAGCTGCTCTGAAACACCTTTTGCAGACTCCCCTGCCACCCCCTTTTTGTCTATTTCTGATGGCCCTGGGGGCACATGAGTCAGACTCATTCTTTGTGGCCTGCAGAAGCCTCTCCAGAGTTTAGAGCCAGCTGAGGTGGGGACTCCCGGTGTGCATGGAGATGAGGAGTGGGGCTGGTCCAGACCCCCTGCCTGGGGTCATCCACACTTCTCCTGAGGAATCCGTACGTGTGCCCGCCTCCCGCAGCCGGGGAGCACACGAGGCAGCTGCAGAGCTGGAGGCCTCGCAAGTGCCCCGGGGCCTGGCATGAGAGGGCCCTCTGGATGCCGGCAGGCACCCGCGCTCAGGGGTGAAGCGGCCACCCAAACAGGAAGGGTACGGCCCGCACGGGGGTGGGCACCCGCTGGAGTTGACGTTCCCCAGGTGGCTGCAGCAGGTTTCTCAGAGGACATCTGTGATGATAAGGCTGTGAGGAAGGACCCAGCAGAGAGTCCCAGGAAGACACGTATTTCACTGCCTGCTTGGGCTTCTGCCAGTGACTGCACCATCCATTGCTGGTGGGGTTTTTAAGGCTTACAAGGGGGGTTTGTGAAACACCAGAAAGAAACGTACATGGCTTGTCTTCTAGAGAGCACAGGGGTTTGCTCACAGAGACGGTGGTTCTTTGTGCCGAATTTGCTCCTTGGGATTGGCCTGGGGCCACAAAGAAGGAACTGTGGTGGCCGCAGCTCTCCTCCAAGAATGTTCCTTGGAGCCTGTCCTTCCCTCCTTGGGGGCCTGGGGAAACCTAGGCTGCTTGGTCAGAAGTGAGATGATAAGTAGAGCTTTGACCCTATTATCTGGCTCCCTGCTCTTGGGAAGGTCAACCTCTGAAACGATAGCTGGTGCATCTCGGTGTGTTAAGCTGCTGGAAGACGCAACAGTGCAGACCAAAGAGATGAGCATCTACTTTTCAGTGAGAAGATGGTTTGGATGATTAAAGAGGGTGTGGTAAAAGGAAAAGAGGAGGCTCAAGGAATTCAAGCAGTATTTTATAGAATTACATACTTAGGTCATTCGCTAGTTGATTCCCCACCTTCTGAGTTAATGCTGCTAAGGTACTCTGCAAAGCCCTAGGTTCTTGGGTGCGTGTTTGGAACGAGTGCTTTTTCCCCATACTGACACAAGTTAGGAATTCTTGACCTGAGTTATTTTTTGTCAATGCTCAGGTTTCAATTCTACCAAAGTGAGTCTAGGCTTTCCAGGTGGTACAGTGGTAAAGAATCTGCCTGTCTATGCAGGAGACACAAGAGACATGTGTTTGATCCCTGGGTCAGGAAGATTCCCTGGAGGTCATGGCAGCCCACTCCAGTATTCTTGCCTGGAGAATTCCACGGACAGAGAAGCCTGGCAGGCTACATCCTGTAGGGTCACAGAGAGTCGGACATGACTGAATGCAAAATTAGTTTGGCCCCCACACTTATGAGCTTAACCTACAAACTTCTCTTAGGGTGCCAGTGATATGAGAAGAAAAAAATTGCCATTTTTCACCTCTAGCTCCCCTGTACCTTTGAACGGATCTGGCCTAGTTTAAGACAAATGGTTGAGGCCGTTAATAATGCTCATGCGGGTTTACCCCATGAGGCCCCACCATGGACTCCGCTTCACTCGCCCAACCTGCCGGGAGCCACAAGACTGGCTTCCTAAAACCTGAGAAGTAACTTCTGGGCCTGATGAGATCCAGGACTGCTGGACTATGCGTGAGGGCCAGGGAGGGTGGAATTGGGTGATGGAAGGGACCACCGTGCCCACCTCGCTCTGTGTGACACACAAGCTGGAGAGGCCGTGGCCCCAGCTGCTGTGTGACAGAGGTGGCGCCTCTCAGAGCCTGGCCTGGTCTCTGGCGAGCACTCTGACTCCCTGGGTGAGGCGTGGCTGCAGTGGACACAGGTTCTGGGTTGGGTTCAGACTAGCACATGATTCTGGAAAGGGGCACACCCCCAGTGACAGTGACAGGTACCCTCGCTACCAGCCCTGCCTCCATAGGCGGTGTTGACTGGTAAACCCTACTCCGGGCTCCCCACTGCACATCCCAGGGGTGGGAGTTAAAATTCCCCTTAATCTGATCATCTGCCCTGGCCTCTGGCTTTGTGCAAACACAACTCAAACACTCAAATAGCAGTGTATACTGAAGACCAAGGTCAACAGAAGGTTAGGGTGTTGTTCTGGCCAATTTAGAGGAAATAAGGAAAACGTTTAAATTCTGCCTCATCCATTAGACACATTTCTGACTGGTGATCTGTCCAGTCCTTGACTCTTTTTCCCTCCTTTGTACACAGGGATCAAAATAGTGACTGACTCAGTTACAGCCCCGCCCCACTTTGTTCAGCACTTTGGCAGCGGGAGAGACATTCTGGAGTCTTCCAGGGTCTGTGTCAGATCAGAGTTAAACGCAGAGCTATGTTTCTGCTTCAGAGTCTGTCCACGTGTGTTCACACTGATGAATGTCTGATTCAATCTGACACTGTGGTGGTGATTTTTTTTCTTAAATTTTTGTTGTCTCTTGGCAGAACTCATTTTTCTATCAAAACTCAAAAGAAGGAAAGGTGCTATGCAAAAAGTAGCGGTTCAGCCCTGAGGGTTGTGAAACAGGGTAATTGGGTTACAGGTGGGCTTCAGCTCCTAAAAGATGAATGTTCCTGCTGTAGGCCCACCTCTAAAGATACGCACTAAGCGTCCAGCCCCCTCCCACCCCATGTGGCTGATTCAAATCCAGTGAATTGTGGGAAAGCATCCCCCACACCCATCCTCTGGAGGTGCCGCCTGGCCAGGATCAGGTATCTAGCTTGACTTCATTCATTCAATTAGTAAAGATCTGCTATGTCCAAAGTCCTGTTCTAGGTACTGAAAGTAAAACAACAGTAAACCAAACAGGTGAATCAGATACTAACGCATCTAGAAACAATTCTTCGGCAGAAGTGGGTGGGCCAACAAAAATGTGTCCAACACAGTCTAGGGTTGAAGCTTCAGAATTGGCCTGGCTCCTGTGGGCAGGCTCAGCACATGAGACCTCATCAAAGCAAAGAGGAAGGTCCCTCTGAGCCAGCACAGCCCCCAGGTTCCAGCCCCTCCCTACAGGGCCTCCTTCCCTTGGACTTGGGTTCTGGAGGATGTGCCCTGGGCAGAGGACACCTGCCCATGGTTAGTGGGGAGAAATGCTGTCATCCTTTCCCCACCGTCAACATGCAGTGTTAATAAGCAGTATTATGCTTTTGTTCTGGCCCAGGTGGTGTGCTGGACCCTCAGAGAAGTACCTGCATGCATGGGGTTTACCATCTGCCGGGGGTCATGGTTAAGAGCCTGGGTTCTGTGATCAGGCTGTCAGAATTCAAACCCGTTTCCCCTTTTTACCTGGTGACCTTGAGCTAATGACCTAGCCTCTCTGCCTCTACTCATTTGTAAGATAGAAATGCCATTTATTGGTATCTAAGTCATAGGGCCATTGTGAGTTTCAACATGATTTTGCATATAAGGTCTGAGTACAGCTTGGCACACAGTATATGCTCATTGAGTACGTTGCAGTTGTGATGACTATCACTATTTTGACTGAAAAACATGCTCTGTGAATTCACAAGGAAAACATCAATCCTTTGACGCTTTTTAATTCACTTGGATGGAGGTGTCTGTGGCTTTGGAAATAGGGCCTCCCTGGATATAACTCCTGCCTCACTCTCTGCTCAGTCAGTAGATCCCAGGAAGGATTTTGCACCAGGGACAAAGGGCTCAGCACGGGGACTGGCACTTAGCAGTCGTGTGGATCAGAGCTTGAACATTTTCATTTAGGCCATAAAGTAAATGTGATCTCATTTTAAGGATTGTGGGTAGTAATACCAGATAACTCAGAGGCTCTTTACAGAGAGATGTAGATATTAATACGCTTATATGTATAGATGTGTATATAATAGGGTGTTCCTCTCTTTAGGCTTCTCTGGTGGCTCAGCAGTAAAGAATCCGCCTGTAGTGCAGGAGACGCAGGTTCGATCCCTGGGTTGTGAAGATCCCCTGGAGGAGGGCATGGCCACCCACTCTAGCATTCTTGCCTGGAGAATGCCATGGGCAGAGGAGCCTGGCGGGCTACAGTCCGTAGGGTCACAAAGAGTCGGACACAACTGAAGTGACTTAGCATGCACACACATCCCACTCTTGGAAGAGAGAGGTTGCCATTGAAAAATCATCAGCAAAAAATATTACCAATAAGAAACTGGTAATCTTGGACACCTTACTTCCCACTCTGTTATGTTGGACCTTCTGAAAGTATTGGCCTTTTTAAGTCTGATGGTAAAGAAATCAAATCATCTTGGACCAAACTTTGCTCTGGAAAGTGCTGAGTGTTCTTCCCTGAACATAGCAGAGTGGTCATTTCCAGTTGTATAAACATAAAGCAAGTAGGCACCAAATATTCAGGGAGCAGGACATTGTTACCAGCATAAGTTAACAAAAAATCTAAGTTAACAACCTTAAATACCTAAGGTTGTTTTTTGTTTTTACTAAAAGACCATAGACAGTATTGCAGGATTAATACAGCAGTTTCACAAAGCTGTGGGAGAACCAGGCTTCTCCCAGCCTGTCTTTCACCCTAGCCTGTGGCCGACCCCTCGTTCCTCATGGTCCAAGGCGGCTGATTGAGCTCCAGGCATTACAGCCAGAAGAAATGAAGAAAGAGGCACAGCACTCCGCTTTAAGGAGAGTTCCCAAAGCTAACTTGGCATTTCTTTTTACATCCCCGCAGCCAGAATTAGCCAAACACAATTCCAGAGGAGGCTGGAGGATGCCTTCTGGGTGGTGGGCTATAACCGTGTCTGCCTGCAGCATATAAGGATGCATTGTGGGTTTTTGTTTGTTGGTTTGCGGCAGGGAGGGGGAGGGGGTTGCTTGATAAAGTTCAGAAAATTCCCTAAGCCTCTTGGAACTGGAATATTTCTAGGGTGGGTACAACCACAGGACCTCTTCCTCTTCAGAAGGTTTCAGAGCGCCCCCTCCCTGACCCCCAAGCCCTTCACTCTCCTCTTTCTTTTCCCTTTTTGCAGATTTCACGCCTGAATTTTTGTTGTTTACTAACCTGACATTTAAATTAGATTTCACTCCCTTAGCAAGATGTTCAAAATGTTTCTGGACTTATGGAAAATGTAGCCGTCAAACATTCATTCCATAAATAACACTGTTTATTGCTCACCTACTATGTCCCAACCCCAGTGCCAGGTATTGAGTGGTGAACAGAATTAATGTGGTCACAGCACTATCCACAGAAATGTAATACAATATATGTAAGTTCCCATTTTCTAGTATCCACATTTTTTAATGGTGAACTTAATTTTAGTAATCTATTTTAATTAATTCAACATATCTACAATATACCAATATGTGACCAATATAAAAATCATGGGTGAGATATTTTATGTTCCATATACTAAGTTTTCAAAATCCAGTATATGTTTTAAGAGAACAACAAGTTTCAGGTTCTCAGCAGCTAGATGTGGCTAGGATATACTATATTCAGTAAAAAAACACAGTCTGGGGAATTCCCTGGCGGGTTGCGGGGGGGGCCGGGGGGGGTGTCCAGTGGTTGGGACTCTGCACTTTCACTGCTGAGGAGCCAGATTCAAACCCTGGTCGAGGAACTAAGATCTCACAAGCCACGCAGCCAAAAAATTTTTTAAAAAGAAGAAAGAAAAGCATAGTCTAAAAGAGGCAGTAAACAAATGGACAATTAAAACTGGCAGTAAGAGTCAAGGAGACCGCTGCAGTGAGAAGGAAGGGGCAGCCTCTGTGAGCAGGGCTGAGCTGATGCCTGAAGGATGAGCAGAGCAAGGGGAAGGGTCCTCCAGGCAGGAGGGCTTATGGAAGGAGGGAGCTGGTCCCTGGAGGGCGGCTGGCAGGAGACCAGCCCCACGCTCTGCTGGAGATCTGACCTGGGAGTGAGCTGAGGCTGGGCCCCCGAGAATGCCCACAGTCTCCTGTCCATCCTAAAGCTGCCCACTCAGCTCCTCCATTCACTGTCCAAGGAATTTTCAGTGGACATCTCTCAAGGCTTAAAGTGGCCCCAAATAATTTTCTGTTGCCTCTGAACCTGGCCCAGTGGATAACCCAAACTCAGAGAAGTCAGAGCCTAGCGCTGAAAGCCTCGTAATTGCTGCTTCAGGAGGCTCGCTGGCACAGAGTACACACTTTGTATACACTGTGTGCACTTGGACCTGGGCTTCCAAACTTCTGCATTTCCTGGAGGGGGATCACATCCAGGGGAAGCCAGGAGTTACAAGAATCGCCCCGCCATGCCCTTCCTCTGCACCACCACCAGGGCACAGGCCATCACATACACCGGAGCTTGACAGAAGTAACAAAACCAGATTCCCTGGATCGACCAGCAGTCTCCCAGGTGCTCAAGACAAGCAGAATCTTCAGCCTTTTGTAAAACAGTGCTCAGTGTGGGCGCAAATTTGCAGATTTGCCGATAAATCCATGGGTCCAGCAGAAACAGTTCCAAGATTCAAGACTGTCATCCTCACTCTGCCTGCCATCAGCAGCACTGCCTTAAGCACACCGCCTCCTGCTTTGGGCCTCAGTTTCCCAGTCTGTGCAGATTAAGCCCTCAGCCATGCCTGTCTGCTATAATGCTTCTCATGAGGCATGCAGGAAGCTGGAGACTAAACCGTTAGCCACGCTGCCAGAACACTGGAAGGAGCCAGCCACTGCTGATGGAGCCTCCAGTCTCCGCCAGTTCTCCTGCCTCACTCTCGCCCCTTGGGGGAATGGTCCCGAGACCACTGTCCCAGAAGCCGAGTCCCAGGGCTCCTGGCCCTTGTGGCAGCGTATGCCACTGCTTATCCTGGCACTCCTGAGCCCCCTTCCCTAATACTGCACTTAAACCACCCTTCAGCCTACCGAGTTCATTCCTTTATCTCCCCCAGCAGAATTTAAGTTCCAGAGGGACAGGTATTTGTTCTACTCACTGCTGTAACCTCAGTGCTTAGCACAGTACCTGGCATGTACTAAAAGCTTTAAAAATATTATCTCGAGGGAAGGAGCGGATTCTGCCTGGAACCCCTCTCAGCAGCTGGAATCTAGGAGTGAGGGCCTTGGAGCCCCGCAGGCATGGATTTGAATCCCTGCCCCATCGCTTTCCAGCTTCCTCGCAGCTAGCCACCCCTAGTCCTGAGCCCCAGCCCCATCGAGGGTCCCTTGCTGGCTGCTGGATCTGATCAAGGACTGCAGGAGCCTGACTGCTGCTTGTCCTCACACTGCTTCCCAAAGGCTCAATTCCACCTTTGCCCAGAGAGGCCCCCTCGCAGGGCTAGAACCAAGGGTGAGGGGCCCCGACCACTGCCGCCTCCCTCCTCCCACTTCTGCCTGCAGGCTCGGGCCCCAACCCTGGCCCCAAACATAAGAGCCAGAGCCAAATGCTTCTAGCATATACCACCGTGGGTGATTTATTTAAGGGTCTCCAAATAATCACTTAAGTGTCACCATGGCAACCTGGAGAGTTGCCATGGAGATCGGAGCAGGAAACGTCCCCATGGAGACCCCTGAGAGACTCTCTAGGAAATCATTACCAGGTGGATGGGGCTTGGGAAGGGGGAGCTGGACAAAGAAGGAGCCCCACGGTTCTGTGTGCTGGCAGGCGGAGGGGGTGAAGGGGCAGAGTGGGAAAGACCAGCTTAAAAAGACAGGCAAGTTAATGATCTCCACCAAGTCTAGGGGCCCATGTGATAAATAACTTCTGTTGTGTGCACAGAATATATCTGAAGGAAAAGACAGGAAACTAGTAAAATTGGTGCCCCTCCAGAAGAGGGTAGAGGAGAGAGATTTTTCACCGAATGTTCCTTTGTATACTATTTGAATTTCTTTTATCAGAGGTATGTAGGTATTAAATATTCCAAAATTTTAAAAGTTATTTACAAAGCATTTACTATGTTAGATGTTTTACATCCTCAAAGCAGCACCATAAGGTAGGTATTATGTCTGTTACACAGATGGGGAAATGGTGGTTCAGAAAGGCCCACAGCCACACAGATGAGTGGGAATCAAACCCAAGGTTCTCCAGCATCCCTAAGCGAGTCTGGATTCTCTGATCTGCCAATGCCACACTGAGCACTTTAGGTAACCTTGGCCCCTGGAGCTCAATTTCCTCACCTATAAAATAGCTTGGCACTTTGGACAGGATGAAAGAAAGGTAGGCCACCAGGGAAACCCTAAGATCCCTCCACACACCCATTAAGATGGCTACAATCTAAAAGAAACGGTAACAAGTGTTTGCAAAGCTGAGACATTCATGCACTGCTGGTGGGGAAATCAGAAACTTCATACACAGCTGTAAAATGGTTCAGCTGTGTCTGAGCTGCTACAGCAAAACCCCACAGACTCTGTGGCTTAAGCTGCAGACAGTCATCTCTCAGTTTTGGACAGTGACAGACTTTATTTTCTTGGGCTCCAAAATCAGTGCAGACGGTGACTGGAGCCATGAAATTAAAAGACGCTTGTTCCTTGGAAGAAAAGCTATGACCAATCTAGATAGCATATTAAAAGCAGAGACATCACTTTGCCGACTAAGGTCCGTCTAGTCAAAGCTATGGTCTTTACAGTAGTCATGTATGTGTATGTGTGAGATTTGGACCATAAAGAAAGCTGAGCACCAAAGAATTGATGCTTTAAAATTTTTATTTATTTTTATTTGTTAATGTTACATTATTTATTTATTGGCCACACAGCATGGTATGTGGGATCTTAGCTCCCTGACCAGGAATGGAACCCATGCCTCCTGCAGGGGAAGCAGAGTCTTATCTATTTAACCACCAGGAAAGTTCCAGAATTGATGCTTTTGATCTGTGGGGTTGGAGAAGACTCTTGAGAGTCCCTGGACTGCAAGGAGATCCAACCAGTCCATCCTAAAGGAAATTAGTCCTGAATATTCATTGGAAGGACTGATGCTGAAGCTGAAACTCCAATACTTTGGCCACGTGATGCAAAGAACTGACTCATTGGAAAAGACCCTGATGCTGGGAAAGATTGAAGGCAAGAGGAGAAGGGGATGACAGAGATGAGATGGTTGGATGGCATCACCGACGTGATGGACATGAGTTTGAGCAAGCTCTGGGAGTTGGTGATGGACAGGGAAGCCTGGCATGCTGCATTCCATGAGGTCACAGAGTCACACTTGACTGAGCAACTGAATTGAAGTCCTAGATCAAGGTCCTAGCCTGCTTGGTTCCTCATGAGGGTCGTCTTGCTTCTGGTTTCTTGCTGGATCCAGGGTGAGAGAGAAAGCTCTGGTGTCTATTCTTCTTAAAAGGACACTAATCCCATCATGTGGCCTCCACCCTCATGACCTCATCTAAACCTAATTATGTCCCCAAAGCCCTGCCTTCTCATGCCATCACATTGGAAGGTAAGGCTTCACCTATGAATTAAAGCGAGAGGGGCAGGCACTTAGTCTATAATAAGCTCCTTGGGAAAACAGCCTGGTAGTTGCACAAAAGGTTAAACACAGGTTAAACCACATGATGCAGCAATGCCACTCCTAGGTACATCCCCAAGAGAATGCAAAACACTGTAGCACAAAAGCTTGTGCATGAATGCTCACAGCAGCATTATCCATAACAGGCAGGAAGTGGAAGCAACCCAGATCGCCATCAGTGGATGAATAGATAAACAAAATGTGAACTACAATGAGTATATCATAAAAACGATATATTCAGACGCGAATGAAGTGCTGACACGTGCTACAATGGGGATGATCCTCAAAAGCACTCTCCATCAAAGAAGCCTCTGACAAAGGACCACACATGACCAGTAAAGGTTTAGAACAGGGAAATCTATGAAGACAGAAAGTAGATCAGTAGTTGCCTGGGCCTGGGTGGATAGGAAGATTGGATGGTGACTGTTAATGAGTATGAGGTTTGTTTTGGGGCTAAATGTTGTAAAATCGATTGTGGTGACTAATGCACAACTCTAAATATTCTGCGTGCATGCTCAGTTGCTTCAGCCGTGTCTGACTCTTTGCATTATAACCCTGTGAACTGTAGCTTACCAGGCTCCTCTGTCCATGGGATTATCACGGCAAGAATACTGGAGTGGGTTGCCATGCTTTCCTCCAAGGGACTTTCTTCACCCAGAGATCTAACCCTTGTCTCTCATAGCTCCTGCATTGGCAGATGGATTCTTTACCACTGGCACTGTCTTTTTAAAAGCCACTAAATTGTTTACTTTAAATGGGTAAATTGTACGGTGTGTGAATGATATCTCAACAAAGCTATTTTTAAAAGAGTGAGGGAATTCCCCGAGATCCAGTTGTTGGGATTCTGAGCTCTCACTGCCAATGACCTGGTCAGGAAACTAAGATCTTGTAAGCTATGTGGTGCAGCCAAACACAAACAAACAAAAAGGAATAGAGAGTGAGAGGGAACGTACTTCCTTCAAGGTTACACAGCCTTAGCAGCCACTCTAAGACCTACCTCCCAGGCAGCCTCCTCCCACTCATTCTGTTCTCTATAAGGTGTCCAGCAGGGCCTCTAAGGCTGCTTCCAAAATGAGCAGGTGCAAACTACCGAGGAGGGCTTCAGATTGTGACCCCCACCCCCTGCCCCCAGCCCCAGCAGCATTCTTTTTTCTTTAATTGAAATATATAGATTTGACTTACAATGTACTTGTTTCAGGTGTACAACCTAGTGATTCAGTATTTTATATATTACGTATCGTGAAATGATCACAATAAACCTAGTTATCATCTGTTAGCATCAGAGTAGCATTCTTTGGTAAACTGGGCAGCCTCAAGATCTCATTTGGAGAAAGAGTTCCACTGCCAAAAGAAAGAAAAGTAAAAGTTTGAAAGCCATCGACCAGAGACAGTATTTTTAAGGAGGAAAGCAAAGTGATTAAGAACCTGAGCATGGGCCTTATAGGAAGCATCTTTTCTGATTCTGATGCTTTGACATCTTGGGGCCTTGCTGACCCTGGAGAGACTGTGCCTCCCAGAACTAGCCAGTTTGCACAAGTAGCCAAGGGCTCTCCAGTGAGCACGCCTTTTACACATGAACCAGTCAATTCAGAGCCCATACCCCCAAGCATTCTCTTCATCAAGTCCTTACAAAGCTCTCTCAGTCTAGGCAGCTATTTCCCTGCCCTAATCAGTCCAGGGCCCAGGATCAGACAAGTAGAGGGCCCTGTTCCCCAGAGCCCACTGAAATTTTTCAAACTAGTCATTCTTATGCCTGCTTTCTTGTCTTACCTGTGCTCCTGTGAAACCACAGTAAAGGCTCGGGCTCATGTTCTCTCTACCCTTCTGCCTCCTGACTGACCCTAGTGCTTGCTGGTGCAACCCTGCATGGTGAGTAAAATACTATCTTTTCTTTCTTTCCTTGCTTTATAGTGAGGTTGAACTGACATATAACATTATATCAATTTCAGTTGTATAACATAGTGATTCAGTATTTACATATAGTCTGCCCCCATATCTAAGGGCTCAGCATCCATGGATTCAACCAACCATAGACAAAAATATTCAAACATACACACATACACACACAATTCTAGAAAGGTCCAAAAAGCAGAACTTGAACTTGTTGAATAATTGTTGAACCAACAATTATTTACATTATATTTATAACTATTTACATGGTGTTTACACTGAAGTAGATATCATAAATAATCTGGAGATGATTTAAAGTATATGGGAGGATGTGCATAGGTTATATGCAAATACTACACCATTTTATATAAGGGACTTGACCCAGATATGCTCAGAGGTCCTGGAGCCAATCCAGAGAAAACACCATCAGGTGACTATGTGTGCAAAATGATCACCACAATAAGTCTAGTTAATGTGTGTCCCTATACAGAATAACCAAAAAAATTTTTTTCTTGTGATAAGGATTTTTTGTGTGTGATGAGGATTTTTAAGGTCTATTTTCTTAGCAACTTTTTTTTTTTGCCGAACCCCACGGCTTGTGAGATCTTAATTCCTTGACCAGGGATGGGACCCTGGGCCCCCAGCAGTGGAAGAAGCATGGAGTTCTAACCACTGGACCACCAGGGAATTCCCTCTTAGCAATTTTTAAATACCCAGTGCAATATTAAGAATAGTCAACATTCTGTACACACATACTATCTTCTTGATGACGATCGGTTGATCTCCTGATCGGCTGGCCTCATCATATCTAAATAAGGTCTACAATTTTTAAAGCAGACCTCAACATTTTAAAAATAAAATAAAGCAGGCTTCATTCTACTCTAAGCTTGGCTTGGCTGCTTATGACCTCAGGCAAACTCCTTCACCTCCATGCTTCACTTTCTTCACCCATAAACCCGGTTATGCAGTTTCCCGCTGAGCCTGCCTAAGGGCCCTCATATATTATCGTGTTGTATATATATAACTGTCTGTGGCTCGCACAGGGGGCTGTGCCAAAGCCCCAAGTGGACACTCCCATCCAGACCCTGCTCTGCTTGCCGAGTTATGGATCTGCCAGGAGGAATGAGCATCTCATCCTACTTTCTAAAAAGGCCCCATTGGGTCAGCAATGGTCCTGGCCCACCTCCTGGGGCTGCCGTCAGGATTAAAAGGGGGAGAGTAGTGGAGCACCTAGGACAGCACCTAGCGCTGCAGAAACAGTGTCACTGTGGCCTCTGGAAGGCAGGAGGGGCTCCAGCTACTGTGACGACATCAAGGAAGGCTTCCATTTTTCCTTTTAGGGATGGGGACTGTAGGCACACCTCAAGTTGATCTTATTTGCCTCAAAGGAAGATGACCTGAGTTAACACCCAGGCTATGAATGAACAGATATCTGTATGATTTGTATGATCACATTCACGGCAGCTTTATTCCCGTTGCTAAGTGGAAGGAACCCGAGAGCCCACTGATGGATGAATGGATGAAGATTTGGTGTATCTATGCAATGCAATACTACTCAGCTCTGAAAAGAATGAAATCTTGCCATTTTCAAGAACATGGAAGAACCTAGAAGGTATTATGCTAAGTAAAATAAGTCAGACAAAGAAAGACAAATACTGGTCTTCCCTGGTGGTCCAGTGGTTAAGAATCCACCTGCAGATGCAGGGGACACAGGTTCGAGCCCAGTCCGGGAAGATCCCACATGCCGCAGGGCAGCTGGGCTCAGTACCACGACTACTGAGGCTGCACTCTAGAGGCTGAGAGTCCCAGCTACTGAAGCCCGTGCCCCTCTGGCCCATGCTCCACAACAAAGAGTATTCCCTGCTCCCTGCAACTGGAGAAAGCCCGCACGCAGCAACAAAGACCCAGCACAGCCAGGGATAAACAAACAAAAAGAAGAAAGACAAATACTACATGATTTCAACACAGTCCAAAATAAAAAAGAAAGACAAATACTGTATGATTTCACATATAAATGGAATCTAAAAACAGAAACAAACGAACAAGTGTAACCAAACAGAAATGGAACCATAGATACAGAGAACCAGTAGGTTGGCTGCCGGAGGAGAAGGGATACAGGAGAGAAATAGGTGAGGAAAATGAAGAGACATAAATTTTTAGTTACAAAATACATGAGTCATGAGTATGAAGTGTACAGAATAGAAAATACAGTCAATAACCATGTTATCATTTTGTATGGCGACAGAGGACAATTAGACTTATCACGGTGATCATTTTGAAATGTATAGAAATCTGGAATCACTATTTTGTGTCCCAGGAACTAACAGCGTTGTAGGTCAATTATATTCAAAAACAAACTCAATAGAGAACGAGATCGGATTTGTGGTTATCATAGGCAGAAGGTAGGCAGAGAGGGACTTGGTGGTCAAAAGATACAAACTTCTAGTTATCAGATAAGTAAGTATTAGGGATGTAATGTACAACATAACGGTAATCAATACTGCTCTATGCTATATACGAAAGTTATTAAGAGTAAATCCTGAGTTCTCATCACAAGGGAAAAACTTTCTATTTCTTTAGTGCTGTGTCCGTATGAGATGAAGGACGTTTACTAAACTTATAGAGGTAATCATTTCATCATTTCAAGTCAAATCATTATTCTGTCCACCTTGAACTTAAACAGTGCTGTATGTCAATTAAATCAATAAAGTGGGAAGGAAAAAAAGGAAAAAGGAAGGAAATTTTGACATATTCTGCAACAGGGGTGAACATTGAGAAGATTATGCTAAGTGAAAAGAGTCAGTCGCAATAAGACAACAGTACATGATTCTCGCTTACAGGGAGTACCTAGAGCAGTCGATTTCAGAGACAGCGGATGTGGTTGTCAGGGCTTGAGGAGAGGCGGGAAGGAGGAGTTATTGTCTAAAGGACGCAGTTTCAGTTTTGCAAGATGAAAAAGTTGTGGAGATCGACTGTTCAACAAAGAGAATGTACTGGATGCCACTGAACTATACCCTTTAAAATGGTAAATTTATGTTATGTATATTTTATCACAAGTTTTTTGAAAGTACAGCCAAGTCTTACTTCCCAACAAATCCATGCATGTGGCAATAATTACTGTTCACCACCTTGTCCTATAGCAAAACTGTTCAAGGCAATGGGAAGTGATCTTTCAACTGTTTCCACACTGGTGAGGTCACAACACTTGTTTAGACTGCCTTGGGACTGGCAGGCTGAGCACTCTGTGACGTGGGTGAGACGCTTTGCCCACACCAGTGATTATACTTTAATTACCACACACACACACACGTACAGGTGCATTTGCTAATAGGACAGTAGAAAATGAGGTCTATTTTAATTGGGATTTCTTTGTCTTCTCCCAAGACTCAATTTTTTATTGACCATTTGTTTTCATTTTTCACAAGCTGCCTGTTCTTAATGACACAGGATTATCCAGGAGAGCAGGTGGGAGCACTTTTTTCCTGGTCCCATCGGTGTTTCAAACATCATTGCCCTAGTTTTGATAACTTCCTTTGCCTTTGGCATCAGGTTTATTAACCAGAGTTCCTGGTAACAAGAAACAGAAACCAAATCCTACCAATGACGTGGAAAAGTTTTGTTTTGTCTTTGGAAACATATCAGGCAGCTTAGAGAATCATTGTGAAGACTGAAAACCCACAATGAGAAAATGGGCAAAACCCAAGGGTGAATGGTGACAGAGAACCAGCTGGATCTGGTGGGGACCCGAGGCACTGTGCCAGTGGGCCTGGTGCTGCCTTAGTCCCTGCTGCCAAAACAAGGCTCTCCATTCTCTTTACAGGAGCATGCAGTTGGTCATGATGCCAGCAGGGACCAGGGGACAGAGGTAGTGAGGGGCTGTCATTTCTGTCCTGGGGAATGGGAGTCGATGGGAGACCCTCACTCAATGGAGAAAGGGGGGATTTAGATGCTGGGCTGTTGAAAAGGTGATGCCCACCAAGTACTTAACAGTGTACAAAGCATCGTGTCCATAAAAATGATGATCAGTGGTCACCATTGTCTTTAGTTTTGCCGTGTATGTAGCACCCTGCTGAACCTATTCAAAGCTGTGACTGTTACTGCTTACAATGATCCTCTGAGGTTGGTATTACTCTCGCTGTTTTGTAAACGAGAAAGCCAAGTTCTAGCAAAAACACACACACACACACACACACACACACACAACAACAGAGAAAATGGAGTGGAGGAAATGATCAAAGAAATCCTTGAAGAAAATTTCCCAGGGACTTCCCTAGTGGCCCAGTGATTAAGAATCCACCTTCCAATGCAGGAGATGTGGGTTCAACCCCTGGTCAGGGAACTAAGATCCTGCACGCCACAGAGCAACTAAGCCTGAGAAGCACAACGAAAGATCACGTGCGCCACAACTAAAACCCAACACAGCCAAAAATAAATATTTTTAAACTTTTTTCCCCAAAACTGAAAGACATGCATTTCCAGATTAAAAGGGCCCGTTGAGTACCTGATGTAATCAATGAAAATAGACAACCCATATCAAGACAAATCATTATAATTCAGAACACAGAAAGCAAAGAGATCTCTCCAAAGGAATGGAGAATCAGGTCAGAAATTGGAATGGCTTGAACAGTCTCAACAGAAGCACCAAAAGTGAGAAGACCCTTCAGCAATGCTTTCAAAAGTCTCCAGGAAAATTACCCACCACTTAAAATTTTATATCCAACCAAACTATCGATCAAGTTTGAAAGAAGAAAAAAAAGACATTTCCTGTGATTGAAATGCTGTCAAAAGATTAGAAAAAACTTTTTTTTCATGTACTCAAGAGGCTATTGGAAGATATGTTTCACCAAAATCAGTCTGTAAAGCAATCAAAAGAGAGCAGGAAGAAGGGATCTAACTCAGAAGACGTTAGTAAAGAAAGATCGCTAGATAAAAATAGTACAACAGGCCCAGGCAACACCTAGCCTAAATCTGATTAGGTCGGGAAGCTCCAGGAGAGATTGTTTCAAGAAAATGAAACTGGCAGAACACCATCTCAAGGTAATGAGGGGAGATTTCAGTGACTGGAAGAGTTTGGCATTGAGTACAAAGAAAACTAAGTGAATGGGGGGTCGGGGGGGATGATTAGTAACTCCATGCGAAATAAAAGCTTATGCATGAAAAGAGAAGTAAGCATAGTCCATGCCATGGCTTTAGTGTAAACACATGGGAACAGCGTTCACCAAATGGTAATAATATAAACACCGACTGTTGTTCTAGTCAAATCATTATACGGTTATATTGGGAGGATGGAGGCCAGGAGGGAGGGGGGGTTGTTGGAGTGGAGAAGACAGTAATAAATAGTGCCTAAGGCTGAAAAATCGTTGAAGTAGTAATAAAACAATATCATTTAGGAAATCACGGCAAATGCCTGAAGAATGAGTCATAGAAACTGAAGGAGAGCTCTCATGAGGGAGAGAGCTTTTTCATAAGTTTTGCACCACTATTTGCCTCTTGGAGCGATGTGTATGAATAACTTTAATGAAAATTAAAACTATGCTCTGATTTCTATCTTAGGACATACAAGCTGAGGCAGGCAGACACAGGAAACAGTGCAAAGAGATACAGGCATAAAATCCAGGATCCAAAAAGAAAACTTTCGTTGTAGACAGGGGAAGAAACCGTACACACAGGTAAGAGGAACAGCTGTGCTTCCAGAAACAGGCTGGCTCAAGCTAACTATTGTGACCTCCAGGAAACTGGCACATAGAAGACCACCTTTGAACTTGACCTTCCAGGAGGCAGCCCTGTTCTCCAGGGCAGGCACTGTGGGATGGAAGTCCCTGGAATGCAAAAGCAGTCATGACTCCTACCCTTCCTCTGCTCCTCTCCATCGTCTGCCCCTTCCTCCAGCAGCCCCTGCTCAGAGCCCCTCAGGAATCCTGCCAGGAGGTGACAACTCTGCGCTCAGACTTGCAGAGATCAAATTGGCTTCAGGGATTAGGATGCTCCTCAGAGCCAGCAGACAAACCTGGCTTGGATTTGCACCCCACCCCTGCCCCCCACGTCCTCTATCCCCAGTCATAGTCCTGTTTGCAGTAACTAGGCAGACAGCCCAGCCAACCCACCTGTGCAGCTTCCCCAGACATTCCACACCCAGACAGTGGTGCCGGGAGTGAAGCTGCAGAGAAAGGGAAGGAATTAGGGGAGAATTAAGGTGAGGAAGTGACTCAGCCCAGCATAAGCCTGCAGGCATCCGGAGGAGCTCTCACAAGGCAGTGTGGCCGCTTGTTTCGGCTTTCAAGTTGGCCTGGGAGCATTGCTGAAATGTGACTCGCTCTGCTCCACTGAGCACAGAGGGTGGAGGGGAAAGTTGGCTGGGCTCCTGCTCCCCTCCTCCACTCCCAGAGCATCTCTGGTGGGACCAGCAGGGGAGAATGGGAGGCAGGGATAGGTTTAGGGGGTCCTTGGATTTGGCATGCCTGTGAGTTTCTTTCTCCTAGATTTCCTTGCTTTATGCAGAGTGGAGCTAGGTTGGAGAGGTTGCCCTAAGGACTAGCCACTTCTTGCTTACCTCTAAGGAGCTGCCCACCAAGGGGACAGAGGGTGGGTTGTTGGCACGTGATAGGTAAGGATAAACCCCTTGGGGCTCAGAAGAAAGCCACTGTTCTGTAGAGGGTGTGCAGTCTCATGGTTAATTCAATTCAGGTTCTTGACTTTTTCTTCATGGAAAAACCCTGGGAAACACAACTATCCCATCCATTTGTGGTGAAATCATTCAGTCATTCCACAAACATTCTGTATGCCAAAGTCAGGGATTTTTAGTGAGAATTTAAAAACTAAACCACCTCACACTCATTAGGATAGCTACTACTCAAAAAGCATTCAGCTATACAACTGATCCTTGAACAGCATGGATTTGAACTGCACAGGTCCACTTATACACAAAACTGTTCAATAGTAAATGCTACAGTTACTACCATGGTCCATGGTTGGAGGAATCTAAGGATTCGGAGGAACCTAAGGTATGGAGAGCCGACTATAAATTATACAAGGATTAATCCTGTCTTGTTCATGGGTCACTTCACTTCAATAAGAAAGTATAAAAAGAAAAACCCAGAAAATAACAAGTGGTGGTGAGGATGTGCAAATATGGGATCCCTTTATCACTGATGGTGGGAATGGAAAATGATGTAGTCACTGCGGAAAACAGTATCATGGTTCCTCAAAATATTACACAGAGAATTACCATATGATCCAGCAATTCTGCTTCTGGGTATACATCCAAAGGATTGAAAGTGGTATCTCATGGAAGTATTTGTACGCCCATGTTCACAGCAACATTATTCACAATAATCAAGAGGTGGAAGCAACCCAAGTGTCAGTGAATAGATGACTGGATAAACAAAATGTGGTAAATACATGCAGCAGAATATTGTCCAGGGTTATAAAGAAAGGCAGTCCTGCCGCATGCTACAACATGGATGAACCATGGGGCCATTACGGTAAGTGGAACAGGCCAGTTACAAAGGGACAAATATTGTATGATTCCACTTACATGATGCCGTATACTTAGAGTAGTCAGATTCACAGACACAGAAAGTAGAATGGCGGTTGCCAAGGGCGGAGGGAAGAGGGGATTGGGAAGCTGTTCTCCAATGCATGTAGAGTTTCGGTTTTGCAAGATGAAAAAGAGTTCTGGAGATTGCTTGCACACCAGTGTGAATATACTTAACACTACTGACCTGTATACTTAGAAGTGATTAAGAAGGGACTTCCCAATTCCCTAGTGGCGCACTAGACATAAGAATCTACCTGTGAATGCAAGGGATATGGGTTCCATCCCTGGTCCAGGAAGACGGCACATGCCACGGTGCAGCTAAGCCTGTGCGCCACCGCGACTGAAGCCCTGAGACGCCACTGCAGTGAGAAGCCCACGCACCTACGAGGAAGAGTAGCCCCCACTCACTGCAGCCAGCTAAAGCCTGTGCAAAGGAACGAAGACCCAATGCCATCAAAAATAAATAAATAAATCATTTTTAAACATGATTCAGATGATAATCTTTATGTTACAGATATTTTAAGCATAATTAAAATAATAATAATTTGACTTTTAATTTTTTTAGAAGAGACAAAATTCCTCCACCCACATTCCCAGATCTAGCTGGGCAGAGAGGAGCATGGCCACACAACACAACACCTGGCATGTAATAGGTGCCCAGTGACAATCTGTTGAATACTTGATCGCAAGGACTACAAACAAGAAGGCAGGTGTTACAGGGAAGCACAGAGAGGCATTTTGCTCAGGGGTGAAGAGGGGTGGGTTATGGAGAAACGATCATTTGAGCCATATTCTCAAACAGTGGCTTCGACCAAACCAGAGAATTCTGGTTATCACATCAGTTTTAGGACTTTGTGGAAACTCCTTTGAGCCTCAGTTTCCTCATGTGTAAAAAGGCAAAAATACCAACACCAGAGATTAAATGAGGAAATGTATGTCAATAGGCTAAGACTAACTGGCACGTAATACACACTCATTCAGCGGTAACCTCCAGCATCGTTGTTATTGTAATCATCATCGTCGTCATCGTCATTATTATATTTTGGCCTATTTTGACAATGTGTGTGTGTTCAGTAGCTCAGTCGCGTCTGACTCTTTGCAACCCCATAGACTCTAGCCTGTCAGGCTCCTCTGTCCATGGGATTTTACAGGCAAGCATACTGGAGGAGGTAGTCATTCTCCTCTCCAGGGGATCTTCCCTACCCAGGGATCGAACCTGTGGCTCTTGTGTCTCCTGAATTGGCAGGCAGATTCTTCACCACTGTGCCACCTGGGAAGCCCATGTGGACAGTGGTAAGTTAAAGCTAAAAAGATAGGTCAGGGTCAGATTACAAAGGGCCTGGGAAGCCAAAGTTTGGTCATATTTTTCTAGCCAGAAGCCTTGGAAGACTTTTGAGATGGAGAATTTCTGGGTTGTTAAAAATGTATTTGCATGCAGTTAATTTTATATGCTTACCTTATTTACCTAGGCTGGCTGGCTGGGCTTCCGGGCCCATCCCATTTTTCAATGCAGTGTTCATGTTTCAAAGGGACATTAAATACCAGTTAATTAGGAGCGGTCTGAGAGAAAAGCCCTAACTTTAAAAAAATCAGGAGTAGAGGACCCAGAGAGAAGGATGGCAACACTATCAGTTCAGTTCAGTCGCTCAGGCACGTCCGACTCTTTGCGACCCCATGAATCACAGCACGCCAGGCCTCCCTGTCCATCATCATCTCCTGGAGTTCACTCAGACTCACGTCCATCGAGTCTGTGATGCCATCCAGCCATCTCATCCTCTGTCGTCTCCTTTTCCTCCTGCCCCCAATCCCTCCCAGGATCAGAGTCTTTTCCAATGAGTCAACTCTTCACATGAGGTAGCCAAAGTACTGGAGTTTCAGCTTTAGCATCATTCCTTCCAAAGAAATCCCAGGGCTGATCTCCTTCAGAATGGACTGCTTGGATCTCCTTGCAGTCCAAGGGACTCTCAAGAGTCTTCTCCAACACCACAGTTCAAAAGCATCAATTCTTCAGCGCTCAGCCTTCTTCACAGTCCAACTCTCACATCCATACATGACCAAGGAAAAACCATAGCCTTGACTAGATGGACCTTAGTTGGCAAAGTAATGTCTCTGCTTTTGACTATGCTATCTAGGTTGGTCATAACTTTTCTTCCAAGGAGTAAGCGTCTTTTAATTTCATGGCTGCAGTCACCATCTGCAGTGATTTTGGAGCCCCCCAAATAAAGTCTGACACTGTTTCCACTGTTTCCCCATCTATTTCCCATGAAGTGATGGGACCGGATGCCATGATCTTTGTTTTCTGAATGTTGAGCTTTAAGCCCACTTTTTCACTCTCCACTTTCACTTTCATCAAGAAGCTTTTTAGTTCCTCTTCACTTTCTGCCATAAGGGTGGTGTCATCTGCATATCTGAGGTTATTGATATTTCTCCCGGCAATCTTGATTCCAGCTTGTGTTTCTTCCAGTCCAGCGTTTCTCATGATGTACTCTACATATAAGTTATATAAGCAGGGTGACAATATACAGCCTTGATGTACTCCTTTTCCTATTTGGAACCAGTCTGTGGTTCCACGTCCAGTTCTATCTGTTGCTTCCTGACCTGCATACAGGTTTCTCAAGAGGCAGGTCAGGTGGTCTGGCAACACTATAGCCAGAAGAAAAAAACTTACTGTAAAACTAACCATGTGGGCATTACCTAGGTTTCTAGGTGAATAGATAGTGTAACTTGCAACGCTTAAGAATGTGGCCTTGTTAAAGACATATTTTACCCTCCAGTATTTTGTGTTGTGGGATATGTCGGTGTGTATGTTTACCTGGGGAAGCAATTAGGCAGATCCGCTTACCAGTGCTTTTCTGAGCTCGGCCAGTCTATGGCAGACATTGTTCATTGTCCTACAAATCTATTCTCTCTTCTTCCTTAATGATGGAACTCTCAACTTTTAGCTGGGCATGTTGGTACCAAGAATAAAGACTACATTTCCTACAATCACTTGCAATTTATTGTGTCCATGAGATTAAGTCTGGCCACTGGGAAATAAGAGGAAGTGGCTTGTGTGACTTTCTGAAAGTATATTCAAAGAAAACCGGTGAAACTTTTTTTTTCCTTCTTTTTGTTGGCTGGAATTTAGATGTGATGGCTGGAGCTCAAGCAATCTTCTAGGAGTTTAAACAGCTCAAGTCCTGTGCAAAGGAGAATGAAGCATAGTGGAAGGATCTTATACCATGGAGTACCAAACCAGCTGACTTACTGTCTTCATTTATGTGGGAAAAGAATGTACTATTTTTTTGGGGGGCTGCAACCACTTCAGAAAACAGGCATCACCTGGTAAACATTGCATTCCCCATGACTCAGTAATTCCTCTTAAATATAGAAGAGATCGGCGCATGTGCCTTAGTACCATAGGAGCTGCATACACCAGCATTGCTAGCATCACCAAAGACTTGACACGGTCCTAATGACCATCACTAGAAGAAAGCCGAGGAAACGGGGGGCTGTGTTTATACAATAAAATGGACCACACAGCAGTGAGAAGGAATGAACCACGATGGCGTGGGCAAAACTCCAAAAAAATGGGCACGCCACAAAAGGAAATGTGCCAGTGTGGAACACTCAAAACCAGGTAACTCTAGACAGTGTGTTGTCTCGTGGTATATGCATCTATATGGGCTTCCCAGGTGCCTCAGCGGTAAAGAATCTGCCTGCCAATGCAGGAGACACGGGTTCAGTCCCTGGGTTGGGAAGATCCCCTGGAGGAGAAAATGGCAACTCACTCTAGTATTCTTGCCTGGAGTATCCCTTGGACAAGGGGAACCTGGCCGGCCACAGTCCATGGGATCCCAAAGAACTGGACGTGCGTTAGCAACTGAGCGGGCATGTATAGGCATTCACAGCTCAATGATAAAAGCAAGAAAATGGTTCACACCAGATTCAGGACAGAGTTTGGATGACGGGGGAGGAGAAAGGGGTGATGGGCTGCCATGAGGGGAACACAGGAGCTCAAGCTTCTGCATTCAAACTTCTGGGATTCTACCAAGGTTCTACTTCATAATTAGTCTGGGGAGCTGGAGAGGGGGTGACGATGCTGGTGTGTGCTTTGGAATCAGTTAAACCATACATGTGCGCATTCTGCTGTCTTCTCTGTGCAGGAGAGACAGGAAGGGAGGAAGAGTTAAGATTCTGTTTTGACAGTACAGGGGAGAGAGTATGAATATGTTTCCCCCTCTTCCTTCCCCGTCAGCAATAATGACTCATTCCACCACCATTTAGCACTTACTCCATTCTGCTCAAATTACTGTTAGCTGTTAACACATCTGTCTCCCTTTGTCATCAATTTATTCATTCAGCTGACAATTACTGAAAGTCTCCAAAGTGTCAGCCGGAGGGAGGGGGTGACAGGAGGGAGTTAACCAATAAACATGAGTGAACTGGGCTTCTTTTCTCCCGTAGCGTAGAACCGCATCAGGGAGAAAGATCCCCAACAATGCGATCTCATTCGGTCCTGTGCCTCCAGGGCCTGGGTTCTGGTAAAAATGGCAGCACTGGAGCAGAGCAGAGGTGTGTGTGTGTTTGTGGGGAGGGGGTGCCCTGCCTGCAACTGTGCAGCCTCTCCACCGGCCCAGCACAGCGCTCAGGGGATGCTGGTAGGGTGGGTATGCAAGTTAGCATGAAGCTCTTCAGGCTAAAACACAAACTGTGTCAAGTAGGAAGGGACTTCAGAGAGGCCCAGCTTTGGGTTCACTGTTTCCTAGACTATAGGTGGGATTCACTTGGGGTGCTGGTTAAAAATTCAGGTCCTTAGGCCTCTGCCCTGGAGGATCTGGCCTTGCAGGTTCTGGACTGGGGCCCAGGAACCTGGATGTCAAAATCACTGCTCTGGTGTCACATGCATTGTCCGGTGAGATGTACATTCTTCTCTTTGGAACATATGATGTGTTTCCCCCTTTGGGAGGCCCTGAAGTGACTGGTGGGGGATTAGCAGAGAGGCCTCCTCATTCTTAGAAAAGTGAGGTGGAGAAGGTCTTCATTTCAATTCTCTTGGTATTTCTCTTGGGTTGACAAATGTTTGTAGAACCAACATTAGTAAACAAGGGATAAACTAGCCTTTCTTTGAAATGTAAATGAATCTTGCTCCCAACTTTAGAACACCCTAAAGATTCTTCTGTTGGCACCTGTGTCCATTTGAAGATGTTCAGGAGCAGCAGAGTGAAGGGGCGCAGGATTTACCTGCAGACCTGGGCCCTCATCGCTCTTCCACTTACTGTGTGGCCTTGAGCACACCCTTTGACGTCTCTGTGACCCCATTTGTAGCATCTACTTCACAGGGTTTTTCTGAGGATGAAAGTCCACACGTGGCACCATGCTAACAAGAATGGTAACTGTTACTATTGTGTTTTTCTGGCTTTTGTCTTGCGGTGAGAAGGTGGGGCCAGCCTTGGGTGGCACCAACCTCAGGAAAGAAGGAATTCCTCTGGAGTCAACTGGCCTCCCGAATAAAAAGAGACTCAGAGAGGCTGGGTGGGGCACCCTGAAACCAGAGGAAAACTCCCGCCAGAGAGCAGAGCTCTGTGTACAGGCCATGACTGGCCTTCCCTGGTTGGGAAGTTTCTATGGCTCCTGGCAGCTCGGTGCTGCGTGGACTTTCGCCCTCTTTTATCAGCTTCAGTTTCACCAGAGGCATAGGCTGACACCCGTGGGACTCCTAAAAGGGCTCCCGTGCTTGCTTTCAGAGTCTGGGAGTCAGCGGGGAGAAACCGAAGACCGAGGACTGGTTTCTCAGAGACCTCCAGAGGAGAGGACCTTGGGTAAGCAGGCAGCTTTCCCACCTGGGGTTCAGGCTCTTCCCTGGAGAACAGTGAAGGACCTGGATGTGTGGGTGCACCTCCATGTGCAGAGAAAAAGAAGGGAGCGGGGTATGTGGCTGCTGCATGGAGATCAGAGGTGGTCCAAGGAGTAGGGGGCTTATCAGGAGGCTCCCCAACAATCTAGGCAGTTTCATCCTCCAAGATTCATGCCCCAAATTAGTATCGTAGGTTTACAAGTAAGAAAACAGAGTCACTAAGAAATTCAACAATTAGGAAGTGTGGAAAGAAAGAAAGATAACTCAGATGAGAATAAGCAAAGGCTATATGCTCTGAGTTTGCTATAGCAAGCGAGTCCGCCAACATTGCTTGCTTTTGGTATGCAGAGAAGGGATAAAGTTTTTTGTGGAAAAAGGGGAAGACTTCAGGTATGCTCTGATTGGAGGCTGTTGGCATGGGGTGCATTAACTAGTAGGCAACCTTGTACGGCTTCCCAGGTGGCGCTAGAGGTAAAGAACCTGCCCACCAGTGCAGGAGCTGTAAGAGACGTGGGTTCAGTTCCTGGGTTGGGAAGATCCCCCAGAGGAGGACATGGCAACCCACTCCAGTATTCTTGCCTGGAAAATCCCATGGACAGAGGAGCCTGACAGGCTATGGCCCATAGGGTGGCAAAGCGTTGGATACGACTGAACTGACTTCACACACACACACACACACACACACACACACACACACACACACACATTCTATGTAATTGGTTAGGGGAGCATATTTGGCTTTCTCTTGTTGGTGCAAAGTTATAAGAAGATACCAAATTAGGGAAGTAGTTATTAAATCCTGGCTCTTTGAGGCTGATTGCTAGCGGGGTTGTTGTCTGGTTTCTGCAGACAGATCAGCTGGTTTTCTAAACTGGTTGCTTCAGACTGTGGGTCAGAGTTCTATTTGTGGATGTGGTCTGGCCATCGTCCATTCGCACATTCAGTCTCTCAGAGGTCTCCACGGCCTTCCACTGAAGCCACTACCTGCGCTGTCGCCTGTTGCCACTGATGCAGGAGCACCTGGTGTGTCTGTGCTTGCCTAAACAAGGACTCCCACAGAGGGGTTTCCCACCAAGGAACAACTCCAGTAAAACTGCACAGCGCTGGCGGGTCCCGGCTGGCAACTGAAAGCCAGTGTTCCATCCCTTCTAACATGCTCTTTCTGACTCAGGTTCTTTCTCACCACCTCCAAGAGTCTTACTAGGTCTTGGGTCCATTTGCATCTGATTTACATGTGTCTGCAGACAGGACGGCTATTGATTTCTAGCTTGTTTTGTAGTGGCTGGATTCCATTCCTCTGAAAGCAGGAGTAGTTGTGTTTTTTTTAATTAATTGAAGTATAGTTTATTTACAGTTTTGTGTTTAATTCCTGCTGTACAGTAAGGTGATTCAATTATATATATTCTCTTCCATTATGGTTTACCACAGGATATTAAATAGAGTTCCCTGTGCTATACAGTAGGACTGGGTTGTTTATTCATCCTATATATAATAGTTTGTATCTGCTAATGTCAGACTCCCAATCCTTCCCTCCCCTTGGCAACAGCAAGTCTGTTTTCTATGTCTGTGACTATTTCTGTTTCATAGATATGTTCATTTGTATGGTATTTTATATTCCATATGTAAATGATATCATACGGTACTTGTCTTTCTGACTTTCTGCACTCAGTATGATAATCTCTAGCAATCCGTGTCGCTGCCAATGGCACTTTTTCATTCTTTTTAGGGATGAGTAGTATTCCATTGTGTATGTGTCTCACATCTTCTTTGTCCAATCATCTGTCGATGGACATTCAGGTTGCTTCCACGTCTTGGTTATTGTAAATAGTGCTGCAATGAACAGACAGGTGCACGTGTCTCTTTGAATTATAGTTTTGTCTGGGTATATGCCCAGGAGCAGCACTGTAGGATCATATGGCAACAGTGTTTTCAGTTTTTTGAGGAAACTCCATATTATTTTCCATAGTGGCTATACCAGTTTATTATATATTCTGGCAGGGGTAGTATTGATGCACTGTCCAAAGCTCTTCTGAGGGCTTCCCCAGTGGTGCAAGGGATAAGAATCTGCCTACCGATGCAGGGGGCATGGGTTCAATCCCTGGTCCAGGAAGACTCCACACACCGCGGAGCAACTAAAGCCCACGCGCCCCAACTACTGAGTCTGAGCTCTAGAGCCTGCACGCTGCGACTGCGGAGCCTGTGTGTCACCCAGAGTCTGTGCCCTGCAGCAAGAGAAGCCACCACCACGAGAAGGCCAGGCACCACAACAAGGAGTAGCCCCCACTCACGGCAGCTAGAGAAAGCCTGCACACCGCAGCCAAGACCCAGCGCAGCCCAAAATAAAGAAATAGTTATTTTAAAAAAAGCTCTTCTGAGGCTTCTCCGCCACTCTCTTACCCTAGAGATTTTCTCTCTCCTGCAAGATGGGAGACACAGCTAGGAGGGCTGGGAGCGGTCTTGGGTCCCTCCTCTGTAACATGGAGCTGATCGTAGTTCTTATTGCCTATAGGTGTAGGGAGAGGAATTCGGACGGTAGGGAAGGGCTTCGGTACAGTGCCCAGTGTGTACTTAGCACTCAGGAAAGGGGAACTGGCATCTTTGCTCTTGAGACAGTGGACCTCTCAGACTAGCGTCAGTCCTTGGCTTAGACCAGAAAGATGGAAGTGCTCCATTAGGGCATTCCTGAGCATGGTGATGGGCACCAGGAGCAGGTGGGCTCCTTTCTAAGGTTCTTAAGTGCTTTGAGTCTCTGATCTCACTCAGAATTTCGCCCTGTCCTTGCACTCCAGGCAAGCTTCATCACTAGGTATGAGCCACTCTCCGATTACTTGTTTTAAAATCTTAGGGCATTTGCCTCTGAGTTTTCCTGAACTGAGAGCAAAAACAGTCTGGAAGAAAAATGTCTTCACAGTTTTGAGATGCTACCAAGAGCCAAGCTGAAGCCAATGTTTTTTTCTAAACAGGTGTAGTTCACTTCATCAGCATAGCATTCCTAAAGAGCTATGTGAAATGTGGTGTTTTCATAAATAGAATTCCATTTTTGGCATCCCAGGAGAGTTCATTCTTTTAAGAAATTCTTCAAGGAAATCCTTTGAAATGTCATATCTCAGATGTTGTGCCACCTGCAATTTCCAGGGTATAACGATGAAAGGATCCTGGGAAGTCTTGCTTCTCCACTCATACCACGCTCACACTGAAACAGCCCCATTCCTGCCCACAATGCCCTTTCTCTTGTGCATGCGTGCACACATGCACATACTCCCTCTCGAACGCAGCCTTGCTCACCTCTGAGGGGGCTGCATACAGGGAGCAGACACGAGGATCTGTTTCTTCTCCAGGGAACAGCTGTCTTTCACTCACTGGGAAAGTCCAGGGTCAAGAGGCCCCTGGGGCTCCAGCTCACTCAGCCTGCAGAGAAGGCCTGGTTTCTAAGGATCTTCCTTTGAAAACTTCCCCACCAACTGCTGTTGGAGGACTGAATTCTATTTTCCAAAGACACCATAAAAAATTACCCCCAAAGTAAGTCCTGGTGGAGGAGGTTTCAGTTGGTACATATAACTGTTTTTGAGTGCCTACCAGGGGGCAGCCACCCTGGCAGTGACTGGGGATTCTACAGTGGATGTTGTTTCTGTCCCAGAAGAGCTCATAGTCTGAGGATCGTTAGTCTTCTGTTGCCACAACAACATCACTACAGACTTTAAAACAACCTACATCTAAAATCTCACAGCTTTGTGGGTCCAAGGTCCAGACAGTTGGACTGGTTTTCTCCACCCACGGTCTCGCCAGGGTAAAGGTCAAGGTGTTGTCCAGGTGGGCTCCAATTGGTCGGTTATGAGAAGAATCCACTTCTAGGCTCATTCAGTTTGTTGGCAGAACCTAGGTTTTTGCTGTCGCAAGACTGCTATCCCTATTATTTTGCCAGCTGGGGACCACCTTTCGTTCCTAGACCCTCTCTCTGCCCCCTTCGCATGTGGACTCCTATAGCTCAGCTGGCAATGGCATGTCACATCCTTCTTATGCTCGGAATCTCTCCAATTTCCCCTTCTATTGGCTTCGGCCTGAGAAAAATCCTCTGCTTTGATTAGATCAGGCCTACCTGCATAATTTAGGCTGTGCTCTCGATTTCAAAGTCTGTCACTTTAGTCACATTCGCTCAGTCCCTTCAGCTGTGGAACATAACATATTTCATATTTAGAGGCTCTGAGGACTAAGGGCATGGACATCTTTGTGAGGGTGAATTCTGTGTCCCAAGGGGATAGAGAGAAGTAAACTGGCAGTTTTGATGATGCACATAGATGCTTGGGTGCTTAGTCATGTCTGACTCTGTGTGATCCCATGGACTGTAGCCTTCCAGGCTCCTCTGTCCATGCGACTGTCCAGGCAGGAATACTGGAGTCGGTTTCCATTTCCTCCTCCAGGGGATCTGCCTGATCCAGGGCTTGAACCTGCATCTTCTGCACCAGCAGGCAGATTCTTTACCACTGAGTCACCTGAGAAGCAATTTTGAGGATGAGTGTTGATAAATGTTAATAAAGGAGAGGTGGAATGCTAAAGTAGGAAGTCAAGAAACACCTGGAGTAACGGGCAAATTTGGCTTTGGAATGCGGAATGAAGCAGGGCAAAGACTAATAGAGTTTTGCCAAGAAAATGCACTGGTCATGGCAAACACCCACTTCCAACAACACAAGAGAAGACTCTACAGAGGGACATCACCAGATGGTCAACACCCAAATCAGATTGATTGTATTCTTTGCAGCCAAAGATGGAGAAGCTCTATACAGTCAACAACAACAAGACCAGGAGCTGACTGTGGCTCAGATCATGAACTCCTTATTACCAAATTCAGACTTAAATTCAAGAAAGTAGGGAAAACAGCTAGACCATTCAGGTATGACCTAAATCAAATCCCTTATGATTATACAGTGGAAGTGAGAAATAGATTTAAGGGACTAGATCTGATAGATAGAGTACCTGATGAACTATGGAATGAGCTTCGTGACATTGTACAAGAGACAGGGATCAAGACCATCCCCATGGAAAAGAAATGCAAAAGAGCAAAATGGCTGTCTGGGGAGGCCTTACAAATAGCTGTGAAAAGAAGAGAGGTGAAAAGCCAAGGAGAAAAGGAAAGATGTAAGCATCTGAATGCAGAGTTCCAAAGAATAGCAAGAAGAGATAAGAAAGCCTTCTTCAGCAATCAATGCAAAGAAATAGAGGAAAAGAACACAATGGGAAAGACTAGAGATCTCTTCAAGAAAACTAGAGACACCAAGGGAACATTTTACACAAAGATAGGCTCGATAAAGGACAGAAATGGTATGGACCTAACAGAAGCAGAAGATATTAAGAAGAGGTGGCAAGAATACACAGAAAAACTGTACAAAAAAGATTTTCATGACCCAGATAATCATGATGATGTGATCACTAATCTAGAGAGACATCTTGGAATGTGAAGTCAAGTGGGCCTTAGAAAGCATCACTATGGAAAAAGCTAGTGGAGGTGATGGAATTCCAGTGGAGCTGTTTCAAATCCTGAAAGATGATGCTGTGAAGGTGCTGCACTCAATATGCCAGCAAATTTGGAAAACTCAGCAGTGGCTACAGGACTGGAAAAGGTCAGTTTTCATTCCAATCCCAAAGAAAGGCAATGCCAAAGAATGCTCAAACTACCGCACAATTGCACTCATCTCACATGCTAGTAAAGTAATGCTCAAAATTCTCCAAGCCAGGCTTCAGCAATACGTGAACCGTGAACTCCCTGATGTTCAAGCTGGTTTTAGAAAAGGCAGAGGAACCAGAGATCAAATTGCCAACATCTGCTGGATCATGGAAAAAGCAAGAATTCCAGAAAAACATCTATTTCTGCTTTATTGACTATGCCAAAGCCTTTGACTGCGTGGATCATAGTAAACTGGAAAATTCTGAAAGAGATGGGAATTCCAGACCACCTAACCTGCCTCTTGAGAAATCTGTATGCAGGTCAGGAAGCAACAGTTAGAACTGGACATGGAACAACAGACTGGTTCCAAATAGGAAAAGGAGTACGTCAAGGCTGTATATTGTCACCCTGCTTATTTAACTTATATGCAGAGTACATCATGAGAAACGCTGGACTGGAAGAAACACAAGCTGGAATCAAGATTGCCGGGAGAAATATCAATAACCTCAGATATGCAGATGACACCACCCTTATGGCAGAAAGTGAAAAGGAGCTAAAAAGCCTCTTGATGAAGGTGAAAGAGGAGAGTGAAAAAGTTGGCTTAAAGCTCAACGTTTAGAAAACGAAGATCATGGCACCTGGTCCCATCACTTCATGGGAAATAGATGGGGAAACAGTGGACACAGTGTCAGACTTTATTTTGGGGGACTCCAAAATCACTGCAGATGGTGATTGCAGCCATCACCAACCTAGATAGTATATTCAAAAGCAGAGACATTACTTTGCCAACTAAGGTCCATCTAGTCAAGGCTATGGTTTTTCCTGTGGTCATGTATGGATGTGAGAGTTGGACTGTGAAGAAGGCTGAGCGCCGAAGAATTGATGCTTTTGAACTGTGGTGTTGGAGAAGACTCTTGAGAGTCCCTTGGACTGCAAGGAGATCCAAGCAGTCCATTCTGAAGGAGATCAGCCCTGGGATTTCTTTGGAAGGAATGATGCTAAAGCTGAAACTCCAGTACTTTGGCCACCTCGTGTGAAGAGTTGACTCATTGGAAAAGACTCTGATGCTGGGAGGGATTGGGGGCAGGAGGTGAAGGGGACGACCGAGGATAAGATGGCTGGATGGCATCACGGACTCGATGGACTTGAGTCTGAGTGAACTCCGAGAGATGGTAATGAACAGGGAGGCCTGGCATGCTGCGATTCATGGGGGTCACAAAGAGTCGGACACGACTGAGAGACTGAACTGAACTGAACTGAAAAAGTTGCAGTGTAGCTAGGAGCAGAAACATCCAGCCCTTTCTAGAGGAAGTCAGGAAGGCATGTAAAGCATGTTACCTTCCTAAAGCTGGTAACATCTAAATTGAAATGTGAAGAATCAACTCTGAATCAAAGGGTTAAAATTTTCAGTAAGACTGTGCTTGCAGAAACCTGGATTGGGCCATGCTCACCCTCAGGGCTTACACTAAGCTAGGGAATGGATTTCTGAGGAGACACATCTTTAGTGGGGTCTTGTGAGCCAAGGATGTATGCAGGACAGGGCAGGACAGTACAGGAGAGGATGAGATCCTGGTGCTTGGTCCTCCAGGGGTGGTGGCTCTGCTTGGAGCTCCCAGTCTGCCCCCTGTGTGCAGATGTGGCCCCCTCTCAGTGCTCAGGCTCTCAGTCATGTCCAACTCTTTGTGGCCCCACCTTCTATAGCCTGCCAGGTTCCTCTGCCTGTGGAAACTTCCAAGAAAGAATACAACCTCTCTTACGATGTTTCTGATGCTGCTCCTTTTTCAGACGCTCTCTTTCCTCATCTTTCCCTTTTTTTTTAGCACATATAATTTTTTGAAGCAGGGCCTTAGTGCACAACTCTTTCATTCATTCATTCATTCTGTTCACTTGTTAATTAAAAAGTATCCACATGCCAGGCGTTATGGGAGGCGGATACAGCAGAGAACAGCAGAGAAAGGGCTTCTGTCATCACCTGTCCTCTGAATAGAAGTGAAATAGACGTCTTTCTGCTGGAGCCCACACCATGCTTTCAGAAGCCTAAAAACAACTGCTGAAAACCTGTTGCTACACACTACAGGGAGCCTTTCCTTTCAGACAGATGAGACGGTGGAAGTCAAAAGAACAGTGTACCTGATATTGATTGAGCATTAACTCCTTTGATATAATTCTTGACACCATCCCTCATCAATAGATGAAGAGACTGAGGCACAAAGAGGTTTATCCAGTGTCATCCAGCTAATAGGATTCCCAGGTGGCTCAGTGGTAAAGAATCTACCAGCAATGCAAGAGACCCAGGTTCGATCCCTGGGTTGGGAAGATTTGCCTGGAGGAGGAAATGGCAGCCCATTCCAGTATTCTTACCTGGGAAATTCCATTGACAAAAAAGCCTGGCAGGCTCCAGGGTTCACAAAAGAGTCAGACATGACTTAGTAACTAAACAACAACAGCAACCCAACTAATAAGGTGCAAAGCCATTCTACAAGTTAGGCATCCTGGTGGCCCAATGGCTAAGACTCCGTGTTCCCATTGCAGAGGGCCCAGGTTTGATCCCTGGTCAGGGAACTAGATCCCACATACCACAACTGAGAATTTGCATGCCACAGCTAAAACCTGGTGCAGCCAAGTAAATATTTAAAAAGCAAATAAATCAGGCATTCCCACTGCTGTAGTTGCCTGATCAAGCACTGCGTTGCGGGGTTCATATGCCTGCCACATACTGAGGGCTTCGTATAAGTCCTATCACTGAATACGCCTAGTAACTCCACCAAAGGGGAATGTTCAGTCCCAAGGCTGAGAGGCAGAAATGGAGGCTCAGAAACGTTAAGTAACTAGCCCAGGGTTATCTCGGGAGTGAGTGTCAGCGCTGGGATCTGAGCTCAAGTCTGTCCTGCTCCAGAGTGAAGGAAATGCCTTGGGGTGGTGTCAGGAGACCCAAGTTGCGGGGAGGGGCGGGGGGGGCAGTGCTCTAGGGGGAATTGTTCTCAGAAGTCAGATTGCAAAGCGCCAACCGAGGGATATGTGGTCCGTGAGCATGAGGAGGTTCTGTTGTCAGGCACTGGTTCTTTCCTGAGGACACAAGAGAGGGAAGGGCCCCTTTGAGAATGGGGAGACTCAGGCCTGTTTGTTGACACAGGGAAGGGAGGCCATTTGTGTGTGTGTCTGTATGCAAGGAGGGGGTGCAAAGATTCTCTTCAGAGTCTGGAGGGCTGCTGTCAAGGAGGAGAGGCCCTCTTCCTCTAAGATCAGAAGGAGGAAAGGTCTGCACATCTATAGAGAAATCCTTAGGCAGAAGAAGAGTGAGGTGAGCAGGTGATGTGGAAAATGGGGACACCCGTGTTTGTCCACCGTAATAAGACTGTGTTAGTTTCCTGGGACTGCTGTACTAAGTTACCACAAACTGTTGTTCAGTCGCTCAGTCGTGTTGACTCTGTTCTACCCTATGGACCCACCAGGCTCCTCTGTCAATGGGATTCTCCAGGTAAGAATACTGGAGTGGGTTATCACAAACTGTTGAGGGAGCTTAAAATGACAGATACTTACTAGCTCATAGTTCTGGATGCTGAAGGTCAGAAATAGGGGTGCTGGCAGAATTGGTTCCTTCTGGGATGTTCTGCAGGAGTCTCTTTCAGGCCTCTTTCCACAGCTTCTGGAGATTGCTGGCAATCCTTGGCGCTTCTTGCCTTGGAGATATAGCACTCCAACCTCTGCCTCTGTCTTCACATGGTCTTGTGTGTGTCTGTGTCAAATTTCCCTTTTCTCTAAGAACATTAGACTCTGGATTAACTAAGTAAAGTCGTTCAGTCATGTCTGACTCTTTGCGACCCCATGGGCTGTAGCCTACCAGGCTCCTCTTGTCCATGGGATTTTCCAGGCAATAGTCCTGGAGTGGATTGCCATATCCTTCTCCAGGAAATCTTCCCAACCCAGGGATCGAACCCGGGTCTCCTGCATTGTAAACAGACACTTTACCGTCTGAGCCACCAGGGAAGGGCCCCCTAAAATTAGAGATACCAAGGGAACATTTCATGCAAAGATGGATCGATAAAGGACAAAAATGGTATGGACCTAACAGAAGCAGAAGATATTAAGAAGAGGTGGCAAGAATACACAGAAGAACTGTACAAAAAAAGATCTTCACAAACCAGATAATCATGATGATGTGATCACTAATCTAGAGAGACATCTTGGAATGTGAAGTCAAGTGGGCCTTGGAAAGTATCACTACGAACAAAGCTAGTGGAGGTGATGGAATTCCAGTGGAGCTGTTTCAAATCCTGAAAGATGATGCTGTGAAGGTGCTGCACTCAATATGCCAGCAAATTTGGAAAACTCAGCAGTGGCTACAGGACTGGAAAAGGTCAGTTTTCATTCCAATCCCAAAGAAAGGCAATGCCAAAGAATGCTCAAACTACCGCACAATTGCACTCATCTCACATGCTAGTAAAGTAATGCTCAAAATTCTCCAAGCCAGGCTTCAGCAATACGTGAACTCCCTGATGTTCAAGCTGGTTTTAGAAAAGGCAGAGGAACCAGAGATCAAACTGCCAACATCCGCTGGATCATGGACAAAGCAAGAGCATTCCAGAAAAACATCTATTTTTGCTTTATTGACTATGCCAAAGCCTTTGACTGCGTGGATCACAGTAAACTGGAAAATTCTGAAAGAGATGGGAATTCCAGACCACCTAACCTGCCTCTTGAGAAATCTGTATGCAGGTCAGGAAGCAACAGTTAGAACTGGACATGAAACAACAGACTGGTTCCAAATAGGAAAAAGAGTACGTCAAGGCTGTATATTGTCACCCTGCTTATTTAACTTATATGCAGAGTACATCATGAGAAACGCTGGGCTGGAAGAAGCACAAGCTGGAATTGAGATTGCCGGGAGAAATATCAATAACCTCAGATATGCAGATGACACCACCCTTATGGCAGAAAGTGAAAAGGAGCTAAAAAGCCTCTTGATGAAGGTGAAAGAGGAGAGTGAAAAAGTTGGCTTAAAGCTCAACATTCAGAAAACAAAGATCATGGCATCCGGTCCCATCACTTCATGGGAAATAGATGGGGAAACAGTGGACACAGTGTCAGACTTAATTTTGGGGGCTCCAAAATCACTGCAGATGGTGACTGCAGCCATGAAATTAAAAGACACTTACTCCTTGGAAGAAAAGTTATGACCAACCTAGATAGCATATTCAAAAGCAGAGACATTACTTTGCCAACTAAGGTCCATCTAGTCAAGGCTATGGTTTTTCCTGTGGTCATGTATGGATGTGAGAGTTGGACTGTGAAGAAGGCTGAGCACCGAAGAATTGATGCTTTTGAACTGTGGTGTTGGAGAAGACTCTTGAGAGTCCCTTGGACTGCAAGGAGATCCAAGCAGTCCATTCTGAAGGAGATCAGCCCTGGGATTTCTTTGGAAGGAATGATGCTAAAGCTGAAACTCCAGTACTTTGGCCACCTCGTGTGAAGAGTTGACTCATTGGAAAAGACTCTGATGCTGGGAGGGATTGGGGGCAGGATGTGAAGGGGACGACCGAGGATAAGATGGCTGGATGGCATCACGGACTCGATGGACATGAGTCTGAGTGAACTCCGAGAGATGGTAATGAACAGGGAGGCCTGGCGTGCTGCGATTCATGGGGTCTCAAAGAGTTGGACACGACTGAGCGACTGAACTGAACTGAATTGAGCAACCCACTCCTGTATTCTTACTTGGGAAATCCCAGGGACAGAGGAGCCTAGTGGGCTACAGTCTATGGGGTCACAAAAGAGATGGACACAACTGAGTGACTAAACAACAACAATTCAATATAATGTCATTTAAAAATATTTATTTGACTGTGTCGGGCCTTAGTTGGGGGAGCTCTGCTGTGTCATGTGGGATCTTTCATTGTGACACATGGACTGGAGTGTGGTGCATGGGCTTAATTGCTCTGTGGCATGTGGGATCTTAGTTCCCTGACCAGGGATCAAACCCATGACCCCTGTGTTGCAAGGCAGATTCTTAACCAGTGGACCAGCAGGGAAGTCCCATGACCTTGTTTTAATTTGGTTACATCTGCAAAGACCTTATTTCCAAATCAGCTCATGTTCACAGGTGCTGGGAGTCAGGACTCAAACATTTTTTTTTTGAGGGGGGATGACACAATTCAACCTAGAACAGGGGGATGGTGTGAGGGAAGATGCCCTAAAGGAGTTAAAATGCTACAGAAATACAAGGTCATATCAAGGTCACTGGCCAAAGAACTCCTAAGGTTGAATATGTTTATAAAGTAAATGATTTCCTCCAGAATTTATGTTTTGCATAAAACCTCAGAGTTTCCAATAAAGGGTCTGCTGAAAGTAATCATCTATCACTCTGTAGCCCCTGGGAGAAAGCACTCAGAGCAAATGGACTTCCTCACTGCTTCCTGGGAAAGCTTCCAGGGACACAGCACCGAAGCCCTCACCTCTTTTAGGGGTTACTGTGAGATGGTACCTCCCTCCTGCCCTCTCCTACCCAGGCACCCTTTGGACCTAGGACTTAGTCACAGTTTGTTCTAACCACAGACCAAATTAGTCTCCAAAACTTCTCTTCCGTTCGTTCCACCCTCCCTCCCACCCCTAGATTTCTAGTTAATCCAGCCTGGAACAGAGCTCCCAGTGTGTCCGGAAGAGTGGATGCCTTTGCAGATGATTTAGGATGTAGGGGAACAGGTGACCAGAAGGGGGAGCCACCTTTCAGGGGCAGGAGTGGGAAGGACAGGGAGGGAGCTAGTCTAGACCCCGGGCACTGGGCAATAGAATAGCCTTCCCATCCCCTAGAACTTTGCTCAGTTATAGAAGCCGTGACTACCTAAGAAGGGAGTCCTCTGAAAAGAGCTGAGTTCCACCATTTTGGGTCGTGGAGCCCTTAATGAATTCGATGACAGTTACGGACTCCTGTGCCAGAAAAATACACATAGTAGACAATTTGTTGGTGTTGTTTGGTCAGTCAGTCGTGTCTGACTCTTTGCGACCCCATGGATTGTAGCCTGCTAGGCAATGGCACCCCACTCCAGTACTCTTGCCTGGAAAATCCCATGGACGGAGAAGCCTGGTGCGCTGCAGTACATGGGTCGCTAAGAGTCGGACACGACTGAGCGACTTCACTTTCACTTTTCACTTTCATGCACTGGAGAAGGAAATGGCAACCCACTCCAGTGCTCTTGCCTGGAGAATCCCAGGGACCGGGGAGCTTGGTGGGAGGCCATCTCTGGGGTCTCACAGAGTCGGACACGACTGAAGTGACTTAGCAGCAGCAGCAGCAGCAGGCTCCTCTGTCCATGGAATTCTCCAGGCAAGAATACTGGAGTGGGTTAGCCATTCCTTTCTCTAGGGGATCTCCCCAACCCAGGGATTGGACCTGTGTCTCCTGCATTGGCAGGCAGATTCTTTACCCCTGAGCCACCAGGGAAGCCCATTATAGACAATATGTGTCTACAAAAAGGTTTAGATAATTTCAAAAGTTTCATTGACACCCTTGAGCTTGTTCATATCCCCTGATGGGATACACTCTCCCCCATCCTGTTTTTCTCAGGAGAAAACTGAGAACAGCCAGGGGCAATTGATTTGCTTCCACACTGTGTAGCTACTTAAAAGGAAATCCAAAACCAAAGTACAAACTCTGGTACTTTTGTTCTAATCACTATGCATAGAGTTTGTTTCCACTAAATAAAGTGACTCCTCCCCCTAAAGAAGCAGCGTGGAAGAAAGCGGCTATTGAGGGGAAGCATGGAAGTGGTGATGCTGGTGGCGGCGGTGGTGGTGGTGGTGGGGGGTGACAGCAGAGAAGGCCCCTGTGATCCCCGGGTTTGTAAATGAGCTTCACTCAATGAATGCACCAGCCCTGGGATTTCCATTCTACACTAGCCAGGTAGGATTACTGGAAGTGTTCAGTTGGGAGTCCAGCTTTTAAGGACCTCTTCCTGTGGTCAGGAGGTAAATAGTATGTGTCCACAAGGGCAGGAGACCTTCTTGGACTTGGAGCCCAAATGTAGATCCTCACTGAGGCCATCAGGAGAGCAAGGCTTCTGCAGCACATGGATTTACCTTCTCCAGAGACTAGCTGGAATCTGGGGTGACATCTAGGAAGGAGAGCGCTTCTCTTGCCAAAAAGACGCGGTGGCTCCACAGCACACCCCACAACTCTCTTGTTCTTCTAGCAACCCATCCCTCCATCTCTGGCTCCAACATCCCACTTCTTTAGACACTGGGGACCAACCCATCTAAAATGCGGGTGAGGCATAAATCCTGGATCAACTCGGTCTCAGGGGATAATACTGGGATATTTTCTATATAGGGCTTCCCTCCTAGCTCAGTCGGTAAAGAATCTGCCTACCAATGCACTGAGGCCTGCCAGGCTCCTCTGTCCCTGGGACTGTATTCTTGCCTGGAGAATCCCAGGGACAGAGGAGCCTGGCGGGCTACAGTCCACGGGGTCACAAGAGTCGGACACGACTTAGCGACTAAACCACCATCATTTTCTATATAAGAGCTCCTTGCAGTGAGTGGGGATATCTCACAGATTTGGGGGAGGTCTAAATTTGGAGATGGCCAAGTTTAGGGGACATCCCTTCAGTTGTCTCCAGGCTTGATTGTGGAGTATTTCAGGTTAGAAAACGCTAGACCGGGGGCGCAGGGTTTTGTTTGGAGCGGGTCTCCAATAGCTTGGGGGCTGGCCATGTGCCTAGCTGAGGGGGCGGGCTGCTTCCCACCCGGCCCCTGACTCCGCGAACTCTGCCGCGGGTGGAGCCTGGGCCTCGGAGACCGGGAGGGCCAGCGCGCGCGGTGTCCCCGCCTCCCAGGCGGGCTCGGGGGCGGGGAGGTGGGGACCCCTCCCCTTCGCCCATCCCCTCGGGGCCGGCCGCCCGGGCTCCTGAAAGGCCGGTCGGGGGAAGGGAGGGGAGAGGAGAGGGCGGAGGGAGAGGCCGGCGGCGGCGGGGCGCGGGCCTGGCGGAGCGGGAGGCGGCCGCGGGGCCCCGGTGAGCCGGGCCGGGGCGCACGGAGCGGGCCGCGCCGAGGCGGGCCCTGAGCCGTCGGGGGGCCTGGCGAGCACCGCCGGGCCACTTTCCCTCTCGCGGCCGTGATTGTGTTCGGGGGGCGGCGCCGGGGCCGACGTTTCGGGGCGAGTTTTTCTCGCGGGGCCGGCGAGAGAGCGGCGCGCACCGAGGGAGAGGGAGGGGGAGCATGCCCGGCTGGAGCCGGGCCTCGGGGCGCGCCCCGGCCGCCGTCCCCACCTCCGCCTCCTCCTTCTCCTCCTCCGTCTCCTCCTCCTCTTCCAGTCCCGCCGCCGCCGCCGCCAACATGGCTGCGCTCCTGAGCCCGGGAGGCGGCCGCTGCTGAGCGCCGCTCGCCGCCCGGGCCCCCAGCCCGCCCAGGCCCCGGCCCATGGCCCCCGCGGCCTCGCGGCTCCCGGCGCGCTAGGGCGACCGCCGGCGCTCGCCGCCCCGAGGCGCCCGGCTCCCGACGCCGCCCGCCCGCCCGCCTGCCCGCCCGCGCGCGCGCGCGCCCGCCGGCCTCGGGGAGCCCGGGAGCCGTCCGGCCGGGCGGGGCGGGGCGGCCGCCACCATGGAGCCCCAGCGCCGGGAGCTGCTCGCCCAGTGTCAGCAGAGCCTGGCCCAGGCCATGACGGAGGTGGAGGCCGTGCTCGGGCTGCTCGAGGCCGCGGGAGCGCTGAGCCCCGGCGAGCGGCGGCAGCTGGACGAGGAGGCGGGAGGCGCCAAGGCGGAGCTGCTGCTCAAGCTGCTGCTGGCCAAGGAGCGGGACCACTTCCACGACCTGCGGGCGGCGCTGGAGAAGACGCAGCCTCACCTGCTGCCCATCCTCTACCTGAACGGCGTCGTCGGGCCGCCGCAGCCCGCCGAGGGCGCCGGTGAGTGTCAGACCCCTCTGCCCGGCCCCTCGCAGCCGCCTTCCGCAACTCCTCTCTCCGGTTCTCCTAGAGGGGAGGTCGCGAGGGCCATTCGTCTACCTGGCGCTGGCCGCGGGGAAAATTTGCTTTTCTCCAGCCCGCCGCGGGAGGGGCTGATGCGTGGACCCCCCGCCCCCCGCTTCCCACCTCCTGCAATCCCGCCCTCGCTGTGAACAATGCCCGGCACTGTAGGCCTGCATTCTCCTGGTGCCGCGGCACGCAGCGGGGTCCACTAGAGACCACCGGGTCCAGCCTGCGGGGGCGACCTCGGAGGTATGTCTAGCCAGTCCCTTTTCTAAGACTCTGCATCCACCAGCCCTTTGAGAACCTCTGCTAGCCTTCAATCAATGTTAAGGTCTAAAAGAATAGAACCCGGGCCAGGGCTGGTACTCCTGAATTTTGGTCCCTGGCAACCGGTTTCAGGACCACTCGTGCCTTTTCACTTTCTGATTTTCTTAGCTCCCCCTGCTCTGAGCTCAAGGCTGTTCTGCTCGGCGAGACTTGTGGTTGATTATGCACAATGCCTGCTAGGTTTCTTTGGAAACTGTGGGCCGGGAAAAGTTGGGGGAGTTGCATTGCACCATGGGAAAATCTTAGTAGTAGCTGCTGGGGCTCAGTCCTTTCCCTGAGGGTGCGCCAGCTGTTTGAGGAGGGAAGGCTGATGGCTGGTACCCTTGGATAGTGGGTGATGAATCCTTGAGTATTCCTGTGTGTGTGTGTGTGTGTGGAGGGGGGGTATTACTGGGAGAGGTGGTGACAACTGGTAGGTTTGGCGTGGCCTGTTTGGGGATTGTGGAAAGCCAGGCTTTTAGACAGGGAAGCTGAGGAAAGCATAGCTCTGAGGAAGGAAGAGCCAGCAATTTTGGGCACCTACTGTTGTGACAGGCACTCTGCTTTGTCACGTTTAATTGTTACCACTCTGTGAGCTATGATTCCTACTTTGCCAGAGAGAAAACTCCAGCTTGGAGTGGTTAAGTCGCTCAAAGTATTGGGCACCAGGAGTTTCCAATTATGACCCATTGTTTTATTTAACCCCTTTGGAGCCAGGAAGCAGCAAGTGCCACCTTTTCTATGTCTTGTCTTTGTTTTAAAAGTGAATGGAGAGGGCTGACAAACTGCCTGTAACAGCTTCTAGGCCACAGGCTGATGAGACCCGTTTATTTGGCTGTTAAAAGCCTGACTTATTAAGGAGATGATTTTATAAGCTGTTCCTGGTAACAGCTCCGTTGGATACTGGCCATCTCAACCGACTTTTTGTAGTGAAGGCAGCTGACATACAGAGGCTGAACTGCTGGCTACACAGCAGATCTTCTCACTGGTGGCCCTTCTGTCCCCACTGTGGGTTTCTGACTCTAGCATTTTCGTCTCTCAAATCTGCATTGTCCCCCAATTATGATCATTTATGCTGGTCAACCTAGTCCTCCCCTGGGATGATGGTTTGGAAGATGTTAAGAAGAGCTGTTGGATGTGGCTATGAGGATAATAAGGTCAGAGGGAAATCTCTTTGGGCTAACTTTTTATCATTTTTCTTTTTATTTTAATTGATTTTTTTTTATTGGAGTGCAGTGTTGTAATAGTTTCTGCTGTTAGTTTCTCACTGTACTAAGTGAGTCAGCTAAAGGTATATCCTATATCCCCTCTTCTGTACCTTTCCTTCCCATTTAGGTCACCACAAAGCATTGGGTAGAATTCCCTGTGTTACACAGTAGGTTCTCCAGTTATTTACCTGTTTATACATAGTATCTTTTTAATTGCCTTGCTGTCTGTCTAGCTGTCTGTGTTTGAAGGAAGAAATTGATCAAGGAAGCTGGAAGTTAGAATGCAGACTCAAGTTCTGGGTGGGATGTGTTGAATCAGCGCTAGCTTTAATCTCTGGGATAGGTGAATTGTCACTAATTAGGTCCCTCTCTTTTCCATGCCTGGTGGATAAGGTGGGGCTTCTCTGAGCTGAAGTTCTGGAAGCTGGTCTGACTTCTAAGGAAAGAATGAAATAAGGTTTGGATTTTATTTTCAAGGGCAGCTTTTCAGACCCTAGTTTTAACACAGTGTAGAGCTCTTCAAAGGAAAGTTGTTCATTTCGGTTTGGTTGTTGTTCGCTAAGTCGTGTCCAACTCTTGCGACCCCATGGACTGTAACCCACCAGTCTCCCTGTCCATGGGATTTCCCGGGCAAGAATATTGAAGTGAGTTGCCGTTTCCTTCTCCAGGTGATCTTCCTGACTCAGGGATCGACCTAGGACTCCTGCATTGCAGGCGGTCTCTTTATTGACTGAGCCACAAGAGAAGCCCAATTTTAGTTAATAGTTTAGAAAAAAAATAGGATGGCATTTGACCTGGTAAGATGCCATGTAGAGCTTTGGGGATGAGGGAGGACATGGTGTAACATAAACCGCAGAGCCTTGGGATCTTTGTAAAGGATGAATTACTGTGCAGTGATTTTCCAGCATATTTTCTTGCAGCCAGGGAGCCCCTCTTATGGTACAAAGCTCAGTGTCTAAAAGGACTGCTCAGGTTGAAGGGATAGAAGCACCGGTTTCATCCCCAAGGAGCCAGAAGCAAAGCCAGGGAGGCTTAGCCCTGTGTCCTGGTCTTTGCTCTCCCAGCAGGTTCCACTTTGCACACTGGTGCACAGCGCTCCCTGTCAGTCAGCCTTAGTGCAGGGCTCTTGTGGGAGCTCCAGGGAGGAACCTGTTGGCTTCCCAAGGACTTGCAGCCTCCAGGGGAGGCACCCTTGTCACTGTTTCTCCATCCAAGGTGCTGCCGTCACCCAGTGAAGGGCTCCGTTGGTGGACTCCACATCCCATGTGGACCCCTGGCCTGGAATGCCCATCCCCTGGCTAGCACTTGTGTGCTGTGGGACTTTGCTGTGCTGCAGGGAAATGATGTCTGACAGCTCCCCATGTGGGGTCTGGAACTGGGGGAAACTGGCCTAGGTGGCTCTGGGCAGATAAGCAAATCAAACTTACCTGTTCTGCTCATGCTCAGTTAGAGAGAGCCCGGACATTTATAATCTACCACGCTTAGGCCTGGAGTTTGAAGGTGACTAAGAAACCACAGCGTGGTTTTATTCTGGGGGCAAGGGGGACTTCTGTAACGGAATTGACCACACATTGCTATTGAGCAAATTCTATCTTACAGCATACTTCACTATCTCACTGAATTCTGTGGCACCCCGTGGCGTGAGTGCTGCCTTTCCTGTGGACGCAGGGTTCGGGCCTGTCTGTGAGATCTGAGGACAGACTGGAAGTCGCAGGGCAGAAGGGAGCTGGAGTCAGTCTAAGTGCAGCTCCAGATTCCATGTCCTTGGTGGTTTTTCCTGTTACCTGGGTAGGCCCTCGCATTACAGCTTCAAGCCATTTCCTGCATTGGGAGCTCTGTGGAATTTCGTAGCTTTCCCTTGTCCCAGTACATGAATGGTTAAGAAAGGAGTAGGTACCTTTGTCCCTGCTGCTGGTAGAGAAAGGAGAGAACTGTTCTCTTCTGACTGGCTCAGGTCTCTAGCTTTTCCCGCAGCTGTATCAGGATCAAGTTTGTTCACTTGGAACCCATGAGGTCCTTTGTTTTTTCTCTTTGATTCATTTGCCGACATCTGGGTTTCTCTCTTGAAGCTCCTCAACCGCCTGGCCCTGGGCCTCAGGGTCCTCGTCTGTGAGTTGGGGCTGCATGGCTTGCCTCAACTACTGCACAATGTGATTGAGGAGGATCAAAGTGTCTGGTCCTGCGCTTGGTGCAGACAGGGCCAGGCTGTGTGGATGTAATTCCAGCCTGCCGCTTGCTGCAGATGGGGGAATGGGACACTGAGAAGAGGGACTTATGAGACAGATCAGCTGAGCGATAGAAATACCATGGGGCTCCATGGTAACGAATCTGCCGGCCAGTGCAAGAGATGCAGGTTTGATCCCTGGGCCAGAAAGATCCCCTGGACTAGGAAGTGGCAACCTGCTCCAGGATTCTTTCCTGGAAGATTCCATGGACAGAGGATCCTCGTGGGCTCCAGTCTGTGGGGTCGCAAAGAGTTAGACACAACTGAGCACGCACATCATTGTCATCCTAACTCTGTCTACCACATGCTTTCCCCACGTGCTCTCATCCACCCCTGGTGGCTCTAGTTACCATCTACACATGGAGGGCTCCCCAGACTGTTTTCCCAATAGGCCTCTCAAGTGGTGCAAAAGTGGTAGAACATGGTGACTGCTGGCTGCCCTCCCTCCTGTGTGTCCTGAGCCGAATGTCTCCTCTCGTGCCCTTTGTGCCTCTGCTTTGGTTTCCTGGTGAGCTGACTGACTTGGCTTCACTAGAATTAAGAGGATGGAGACAGTAGTGTTTGCTGAAGAAGCTGAAGAAGGCTCCGAGGAGGGGTTGTGGCTTGAGCACGGTGTTGAAGGGGTTCTCTGAGCGTGCAGAGGGGAAGGAGAAAGTTTTGGGTGGGAGAAACAAGAGCAGAGACCATGAGAGGAGCAGTATGTTTTCAGGTTGTAGAAATTAGACCAGCCTGAGTGAGCAGGGCTTTGGCATTGGCTCTAGATGGGTGGGGATGCAGAGATAATCGGAAGGACCATGATGGCTAGTTGGAACGAGGGGTTTATATATGACTTGGAGTTTAGGCTTTGTACACTTGTCAGAAATTAAAGCTGAAGGAGTTTTCTAAAAGGAATAACCCTGCCAGGCGTTTCTAGTAGGAGGAGTGCAGTTGGCCGCTGATTGTCAGGTGTGGATTATCTATTATTCATTGGAGGTTATCTGGACCTTTTATTGGCAGGCAGATTCCTCACCCTTGAGCCACCAGGGAAGCCCTCGTTTGGTTATTTTAATTGTGTTAAGAGGAAGTGGTAGAAGAACTTGAAAGTATGATTTAAATGAGATTTCTAACAGAAAGGCAGGTATTATTTATCCCTCTATGTATTAGATCAGGCACCTATGATCACAGGCAACAGAGACTTAGCTCAAACTGTATTAGACAGGAAGGAAGGATTGATTGGAATGGATTGGGGTAAATGGCCTTTGGGTGATTGATCCTGAATGCCGTGGGCTTTTTCTATTATTGTCATCCTGGAACATGACCTCATGCCCCTCTTGGCTTCATCTTCACAGCCTCTGACCAGAGAAAAAAGGGAGCCGAATCCACTAAACCAGGCAAAAAGACTCATGGAAGGCTTCTGATTGGCTTAACTATGGTCACATGTCCACATGAGAGCCAGTCTCTGTGGCTAGGGCTAGAGGATTGGCCCAACCAATAGGGTAGCCTGATGGGATGCTGTGATTGATTGGCAGCTTGTACCAGTACCATGTGGTTCTTTAGAGTGGGAAAAGCAGTTCTCAAAAAGAGCAGAAAGGATGTTGTGCAGGTAGAGCATCAGGTGAATGTCTGCTACATATGGTCTCATCTTCATATGATGATGCAGTTTGGTGTGGGCTGGTGGGAGAGGTTGTCAGATTTTACTAGGTTTTAGACTTGAAGCTTTTTAAAAATAGATAAATTTATTTATTTTAATTGGAGGCTGATTACTTTACAGTATCATAGTGGTTTTGCCATACATTGACAGGAATCCACCACGGGTGTACATGTGTTCCCCATCCTGAACCCCCTTCCCACCTCCCTCCCCATCCCATCCCTCTGGGTCATCCCAGTGTACCAGCCCGGACCACCCTGTCTCATGCATCGAACCTGGACTGGCGATTCTTTTCACATATGATAATATACATGTTTCAATGCTATTCTCCCAAATCATCCCACCCTCGCCCTCTCCCACAGAGTTCAAAGACTGTTCTATACATCTGTGTCTCTTTGCTGTCTCACATACAGGGTTATCGTTACCGTCTTTCTAAATTCCATATATATGTGTTAGTATACTGTATTGGTGTTTTTCTTTCTGGCTTACTTCACTCTATATAATTGGCTCCAGTTTCATCCACCTCATTAGAACTGATTCAAATGCATTCTTTTTAATGGCTGAGTAATATTCCATTGTGTATATGTAGCACAGCTTTTGATCTGAAGCTTTTTCACGCTCCTCTTTCACTTTCATCAAGAGGCTTCTCAGCTCCTCTTCGCTTTCTGCCGTAAGGGTGGTGTCATCTGCACATCTGAGGCTGTTGATATTTCTCCCAGCACTGTTGATTCCAGCATGTGCTTCATCCAGCCTGGCATTTTGCATAATGTACTCTGCATACAAGTTAAATAGAGCAGGGTGACAATATACAACCTTGACATACTCCTTTTCCAATTTGAAACTGGTCTATTGTGTTCCATGTCCAGTTCTGTTGCTTCTTGAACTGCATGCAGATTTCTCAGGAGGCAAGTAAGATGGTCTGGTAATTCCCATTTCTTGAAGAATTTTCCACAGTGTGTTGTGATTCACACAGTCGAAGGCTTTGGTGTAGTCAATGAAGCAGAAGTAGATGTTTTTCTGGAATTCTCTTGCTTATTTTTGAGGATCCGATGGATGTTGGCAATTTGATCTCTGGTTCCTCTGCCTTTTCTAAATCCAGCTTGAACATCTGGAAGTTCTTGGTTCATGTACTGTTGAAGCCTCACTTGGAGAATTTTGAGCATTACTTGATAGCATGTGAGATGAGTGCAGTTGTGCAGTAGTTTGAATATTCTTTGGCATTGCCTTTCTTTGGGATTGGAATGAAAATCGACCTTTTCCAGTCCTGTGGCCACTGCTGAGTTTTCCAAATTTGCTGGCATATTGAGTGCAGCACTTTCACAGCATTATCTTTCAGGATTTGAAATAGGTCCACTGGACTTGAAGACTTTAAGCAAAACAGTTAGCCTTACTGAGCTCATCTCCCTCCCTGTCGTTGTTCGGTTGCTCAGTTGTGTCTGATTCTGTGACCCCACAGGCTGCATCACCCCAGGCTTCACTGTGCTTCGCCATCTCCCAGAGTTTGCTGAAATTCATGTCCACTGAGTCGGTGATGCCATGGAACCATCTTGTCCTGTGTCATCCCCTTCTCCTCCTGCCTTCAATCTTTTCCAGCATCAGGGTCTTTTCCAAGGAGTCACTTCTTCACATCAGGTGGCCAAGTATTGGAGTTTCATCTTCAGCATCAGTCCTTACAATGAATATTCAGGATTCATTTCCTTTAGTATTGACTGATTTGATCTCCTCTCTCTCTACAGAATATTTAAAACAATAACTACTTCACTGTGCTATCTGACAATCCATGGTAGGAAAAAGGAGCATCTGTTACTGTGGTGGGCAGTGAAGCCTGGAACCAGCCTTAGAACCAGAAGCTTGGGATTCTCCTGATGTATCTGAGGGTTATGTGAGAACTCTTTATAAACGGATGTCAGGGTTGCTTTTACTGTGGCTGTGGGTCCCCAACAGTAGAATGTGACCTCCATGAAGCCAAATTTGCTGTTGTAGTCCCAATGCCTAGAACAGAGCCTGTCTCAGGATGGGCATTCAGTACATTTCTGTTGCATGGATAACTATTCAGCTGGTGTGGTGAATGAGTGGTGTGTCCCTGTGAAGTCCAGACCCTCTCAGAAATAGGTGCAGGTTCCTAGCTGGTGACTTCACAGTGACAGAAGGCTGTGAAAGTGCAGGAAGGCCAGGGTGAGTTCCAGATGCACACACGAACGTCCCCTCCTGCTGTATGTCTGTGATGGAAGCAGACGATGTGACTTTGGTGTCGGAAGTCCCCAAGTCACCCCTCAGGTACCAGCACTGTGGGACTGGCTGCCAGGAGTCCTGTGGAGCAACCCTATTACCTGTTGCAGGACTGGAGCACCCTTCCCTCTCTGTGCTCAGAATTTGAATGTCAGCTTGGTGTCCTCGAAAGAGCTTTGGATGGGAATCTGCTCCTAACTGTGCAACAGCTTGACCTTTGATGAGCCTCTTAGCTATCCAGGGCTTGTTTTTTTCCCAGTGAAAAGCTAGATGAGGTAAAGTTGGAAGAAGTTCAGGACTGCCTCGGTCCTCTAGGGGCAGCAGTCCCCAACCTTTCTGGCACCAGGGACCGATTTCGTGGAAGACAACTTTTCCACAGGATGGGGAGGGGATGGTTTTGGGATGATTCAAGTGGATTACATTCGTTGTGCACTTAATTTCTAATCTAATACCACTGCTGATCTGACAGGAGGTGCTGGTCCACCGCCCAGAGGCTGGGGACCCCTGCTGCAAGGTTTTCAGATCTTGCAAGGTGGCATTAGGTCCAAGGAAACTTGGTGATGGGTTGGATTAGACTTCTGAGACTTCTAGCTCTGTACCACGCTCACTATTTTTTTGATTTAGCATTAGTGTTGAGTGATTTTTGTACTCTGGCTTTCTGTTTCCTGAAAAACTAAGCAGTGTAGGAGAAGTATTTTGTCTTTGTTTTTTTTTTTGGTCCACCTCATTCCAACCACCAGAGAAGGCAATGGCAACCCGCTCCAGTACTCTTGCCTGGAAAATCCCATGGACAGAGGAGCCTGGTAGGCTGCAGTCCCTGGGGTGGCTAAGTCAGACACGACCGAGTGACTTCACTTTCACTTTTGCTTTCATGCATTGGAGAAGGAAATGGCAACCCACTCCAGTGTTCTTGCCTGGAGGATCCCAGGGACAGAAGAGCCTGGTGGGCTGCCATCTATGGGGTCGCACAGAGTGAGACACAACTGAAGTGACTTAGCAGCAGAGGCAGCATTCCAACCACCATCAGGAGGGGGCTCTTTATTTCCTATATCCTGGGAAGATGTGAGCCACACAAATAGTGGGCATAGAGCAAGAGGGCTGAACTGCCTGTCGTCCTGTACAGTAGGGAGGCTGAACATGTTCAGAAAATAATTTTAAATGAGACTGAGAAAAAAGAAAAAAAAGGAAAAAAGAAATGGGATTGAGTTGGGGAGATACTGTTTTGTTTTGGTTTTTTTTTCCCCACCTTTTTCCCTGGGGCAGATTGCTTATCTCTGAATTGTGTGTGTCTGTTGATCTGTTTGAGACAGAGTTCCATGAAAGTACAACAAAATATTTTAAATTAAACAGATATTTTGAGTGTTCCATGTTTGCCATCCAATTCTGAACCCTTGGTGGGTAATTGTGGGGTGACTATTGACCTTGATGTTTCATTTCACACTAAGGGTCATAATCCATTTACTTTGTACTTTTTTTAATGTTGTGGTAAAATATACATAGCATAACATTTACCATTTGAAACATTTTTTGCTGTTTTTTGAATTATGGCAAAATATCTGTATCATTAAAATAATTATCTTGTTCACTATTAAGTGTCCATTTCAGTGCTATTAAGTACATTCTCATTGTGCAACCATCCCCACCATCCATCTCTAGAACTTTTTTCATCTTTCAAAACTGAAACTCTATCAATTAAACAATAACTCTCCATTCTCCCCTCCCCCCAGCCTCTAGCAACCACCATTCTATTATCCTCTCTGTCTGAATTTAACTGTTCTAGGTATCTCATGCAATGGCACCCCACTCCAGTACTCTTGCCTGGAAAATCTCATGGACAGAGGAGCCTGGTAGGCTGCAGTCCATGGGGTCGCTGAGAGTTGGACACGACTCAGTGACTTCCCTTTCACTTTTCACTTTCATGCATTGGAGAAGGAAATGGCAACCTACTCCAGTGTTCTTGCCTGGAGAATCCCAGGGACTGCGGAGCCTGGTGGGCTGCCGTCTGTGGGGTCGCACAGAGTCAGACACGACTGAAGCGACTTAGCAGCAGCAGCAGCAGCAGGTATCCCACAGAAACGGAATCACAGAGCAGTCATCGTTTTGTGACTGGCTTGTTTTCATTTAACATCATGTCTTCATGGGTCATCCATGTCAGAATTTCCACTTAATTTTTAAATATTTAAAGAACACATAATATAAAATTTACCATCTTAACCATTTTAAATGTGCAGTTCAGAAGTGCTAAGTATATTCTCATTGTTGAGCAAGAGATTTCTGGAACTTTGACGTCTTGCGAAACTAAAACTCTATCCATTAAACACTAACTCCTCCTTCCTCCCTCCTGCACCTCTGGGAACCACCGTTCTGCTTGGTCTCTGTGAATTTGATTCCTTTAGCTAGCTTTAGTGAGTGGAATCATACAGTGTTTGTGTTTGTCTTTTTGTGACTGGCTTATTTCACTTAGGGTAATATCCTCAACGTTCACCCATGTTGTAACATGTGACAGAATTTCCTTCCTTTTTAAAGACTGAATACTATTCCATTTCATGTATATACCACATTCTGTTTATCTATTCATCTGCCAATGGACTCTTGGCTTCCTTTCACCTCTTGTGACTAAAACTGCTGTGAACATTTGTGCACAAATACCTCTTTGAGGCCCTACTTTCAGTTCTTTTGGTTATATATCCAGGAGTGGAATTATGGTTGATGTGATAATTCTGTGTTAATTCTTTAAGGAATTTCCATACTGTTTGCTTTGTGTTTTAATTAAAGGAATTCCTACTGTCTACAGCACCTTGACGGGTGGGGGTGAGTGTCCTGCCTGGAGTCTCAGTTTATGTTTTATTATTTTCTAAAAATTGTGTAATTTTTTTCCCCCAGACTCATTTTGGAAAGTCTCGAGGCATTCCTTTTGGACTTTAAGTATTTTAGTAGTCATCTGTGACTCTTTTGAGGACAGGAGTTGTCGACCATAGAATCCCAGCAGCACTCATATCTGGCCAGGAGATGTTCACATATTTCCTTCGTGTTTGCAATACTAATATCTCCATCCCCAGAGGCCTAGAAGTATGTTAGTTATTTCTGCCTTGTAGACACTTGCTCTTTATCCCATTCAGGGTTAGTTTGGTTATATAGACTTGAGTCCAGGGTAACTGGCTGTTAAGATTTTTCTTTAGAAAAACCTAGATCAGCATTTCCCACAAAAACGGTCTTCTAAACAGTAGTTTGGTGGGATGTCAGTGGTGGTATTTGTAAAAGGGTCCTGTGGTTAAGTACATTTGAGCAGTGTTGTTTTGAGAAGGTCACGCAGACTCCTTTAGTGGGAGCCTCTCAAGCCACCAGTAAGCCCGTCTTGGGACTTCACTGGAGTGGGTTCACTGCGCAGTGTTTTTCCCAAACTGATTTGACCACAAAGCCCTTTTTCACTGAGCATCTTGCGACATAAGTGTTCTGAGAAGTGCTCTCTTGGGAAACTTTAGCATTAGTGCAGGGAGTTGGAACATCAATGTATACCATCGTTTTTAGAATTTTCTCACAACTCTTTCATTCAAGGAACCAGAAACCTTAAATTCTGATACCAGCTAAAATGGGCATATGCTTCTGGGGCTATTGGATTTTTTTTTTTTTTTTTTGCTACGTTGCTGATTCTGATGTGTAGTGGGTTCTGGGACCAGTAGATTTTTAGGGAAGAGTGTGTGATCCTGCCTAAGTGAGAAGTATGACGTCTCTGGGCCTTCATTTCCCTAATGTAGCTCAATAAGAATGGTCTCGTTCATGATTGTTTGAGATGGTTAAACCTCTTGTCGTCTTCTCTAAGACTGAACTGTGGTCCATAGTTGGAGTTTCTGAGGGGATCCTTGGAAGGATTTGTAGAGACCTGTCCTGGTGGTTTGGTGACTGTAGGTTCAGGACTGGTTAACTGTTGTGCGAATCTTTCTGAGCCTTGGGGAGTTGTTGGGCTGGAGATGTGGAACACGGCCTGGAGAATGATGTTACTTCTGAAAAGATGGGTGATACAGCTGAATGACCCAGGTGGCCTGAGCATCACTGATGGGTTTGGAGCCCAGGAGTAAGGCCACAAAGAGCTGAGTGTATGAGCCCAAACTTGGGGAACCCCCGCAAGTTTAAATCTTGGGTCTTCCATCTTAGGCTATGTGATTTTAACAAATCGCTTAACCTCTATGGGTTTTCTTTTTCTTTATCTGTCAAAGGACTAATATTCTTCTCGCAGGGCTTTGGTGAGGATCTAGGAGATTTATGTGAAGTGAGGGCAAGCTATTGCTGCTGCTTCTGTTCTAGGAGGTACCTGCCCTTGAGTGGAGAGCCAATCCCCTAACTGTCCTTGGAATCAGGAAGTGTCACAGGATACAGAGAGATGCCTCAAGGGAGGGTGGAGAGTGTGCCATGGACCTGGAAGTTCACATTCCTGGGGCTGCTCAGATCACACCTTCACAGTGCTCTGGTCCTGGGGTCTGCAGTTAAGGAGTTCAGCTCCAAAAGGACCCAGGGAAGAGTTATTTGAAATGAAAGGTGACTTAGACGGGCTTAGATGCCTGTTTTCAGATGGACATGGACAAGTGATGAGACCTGATTTTTTCTGACCCCAGAGAGCTAACTGGTAGAAGATACTGGGAAATAGAATTGAGTCCAGTGTAAGGAAGAATCTTTCTCTCTCCCTCCTATCTTCATTTGAAACTATATAAGATACTCAAACATGTGCAGAGATTACAAACTCCCAGCTCCGAAACTTTTGTTTTCTATAATATTTTCAGACAAATCCCAGCCATCATATTACTTTCTCCATAAATACTTAAGGAAATGTCTCTAAGAGATAAAATCTTTAAAAAATGTGTTTTTTTTTTTTAAGAGCTGACTGTATTAACAATTTATGTCATCTCATATCCAACTGATATTCAGTTTTTCTTAATGGGCTTCCCTGGTGGTTCAGATGGTAAAGAATCTGCCTGCAGTGTAGGAGACCTGGGTTTGATCCCTGAGTTGGGAAGATCCCCTGGAGAAGGGAACAGTTATCTACTCTAGTATTCTGGCCTGGAGAATTCCATAGACCAGAGGCTCTGGTGGGCTACAGTCCATGGGGTTGCAAAGAGTCGGACACGACTGAGTGACTTTCACCCTTTCCTTATTGCAGGAATGCCTTTTTATTGATGGTTTGTTTAAATCAGGATTTTAATAAGGTCCACACATTAATAAGGTTGCCTGGGACCCTTCCCTGGGCTTTTGTTTAGGGAAGAGCTTGTTTTCATGGTCTGTGCCATCCAGCTATGGAGCGGACTGTGGAAGGTGGTGACATTCCTTCCCTGAGAGTCCACGTAGATGCTGGATGAGCATAGGGTGGTTATGTTAAGGAGCGGATTGTGGAGTCTGATCACAAACCCATGTAGCCCCAGGTTCCTCACAGGACTGTTACAGACAATTAAATGGAAAGAACATATGTGAAATGTAACTGTTGTTTATGAGTTAAATTATTTTATTTTATTAGCTATGGGATTTTTTTTCACTAACTGGACTCTTAGGTGAGTAAGCCAGATATATAAGCTAGACAGGGGCTATGGAGGCTTGGTTCTTGCCCCTTTTCCTTGCAGACTCCCTGAGGTGCCTCCATAGGGTTCTTTGGGTTCTCAGGATTCCTTGGAACTGAGTTTGGAAACCACTGTGCTTGGATGCTTTTATTGTAAGATGCTCTCTATGATGAGAGAGGTGAAGAGCCACCCAAAGTCTCACCTGCTTTACCTGAACTGAGCTGGGTTAGTGAGTGACAACTAAATGCAGAGGCTGTTTTTGGACCAGATACTCTTGCCTTTGCCTGTTTCCTCTGTTTACCTTTGTAGGTTTTCTTTGGGGATGAACCATGCTCTCAAAAATGACAAATGATCAGCTACTTAAAAAAACTATTCTCTGTTACCCAAGGCAGTGATGGGGAAGAGCAGAGTGAAACCTTATCAGATGGGGTCAGGTGGAAAGTTGTTACCTTTTTGAAAAATTACTTTTTAAAAAATACCATCATTGAATGGCCCTACCCCTGCGCTGCCTAAGAGAACGGTTAGTTGCTTCTTCTGAGCTGCAGCCTGCAGGTGGGGTTCCTGGAGCTGCCTGTGTGGAAAGCCAGCAGAGATAATCGCTTGTGACTCTGAGCTGGGGCTGTCTCAAGCCAGGGTGTTTTCTCTGCCCACAGTGTTTTTCTGGGTGTGGCCTGTCTCTTTCCCAGGTGGCTCTCAGGCTTCTTTCTGGGTCAGTTTCAGGTTACTGGTCTGGATGGTAACTAACTCCTTAACATGGCCTGGGATCCCCAGACAAATATCCTTGTCTATCACTTTGACCATTGTAAATCTGCTGTTCAAATGTGGTGAAAATCTATCAAGCCAAGACTGAGTGAGAGGATAACAAACCACATGGGAAGAAACTTAATTATATTTTTAAATTTTGATGTAAGAAGGCATACTTTTAAATAAATATAATGACCTTTTTAATAGTCATGATAACCTCTATTCTTCTTGCTCAGGGTAACCTCTTTTTCGTCTTATCTGGCCAGAACTTTCATTTCCTGTTTATGTTTCTTAAGCAGCTTAAGATTGTTGAGTATCACGGCTGGAAGGGATCTTAGAGATGACTTTGCCCAGACTGCTGATTTTAGAAATGAGAGCTAGCAGTCCAGAGACACGAAGGGGCTCTGCCAGGCGCTCATAGCGTGCCCTGGTGGAGCCGGACGCAGGGTCCAGGTTTCTCCCCAGGCCAGAGCTCCTTCCCAGGCTTCTCTGCCAGGCACAGGCTGGGCGGGGAGTCTCAGAGCCTTGGCTAGTTTTTCCTGATCTGGGCCTGGCTTTGCAGGCAGCAGCCTTTCCAGCATGTAACAGGGCATCGCAGCAGTTCATGGAATTGTGCTGCAGCTCTCCTTCCTGACCACTGAGAAAAATCTTTTATCAGATCATGCAGGTGGTATTAATATTTATGTTCCACTAATGGGTGGACTAGGCCGAAAGCAGTTCTTCAGCTTCTCAGGGCCTCCAGCTGCTGAGAGGAGACTGGGTAGGCTTTGGAGTCTTTGTCTGTTTCTTTAGAGAGGCTGCATTTGTCCTGTACCCTGGCCCATCCTGTGAAGGTCCCCATTGAGATTTCTGTGTCCCAAGCCTTGGGCACCCTTTCCTCTTCTTCATGACAGTGTTCATTCATCCATCCAGCAGACGTGTTCTGAGCACCTGTCTCACAGAGGGTACTGTTTGGATGCAGACGTAGGATGTGACGTCTACATTTAGTGCTGAGTCAGAGCATGGGTCTGATGTTGGCAGCAGGTACCTCCTTGTCTCATTCTTTATATGACACAGCAAAAACTTCCAGCGCTGACTGCTGTGGCTTCTTAGTGCTTAGTCACAGGACAGAGTTCAAGCAGTGAAATGACGCCACCAAGCCTCTTGCCTCAGAAGAACAGCCTTTAATAAAGATAAGAGGGTAAAGGCCTTGTGAACACTGAGCTGGCCCACCCCCCATGGCCAGCCTCAGTGGAAACTGGATCCAGGAAACAGCAAGAAAATAAACAAAGCTAAAATGTGCTGGCTCTGGGTCCTTCTCTTGGAAAAAAAATATAGCTGAGCCTGAAACAGCTTAGAATTTATGGCCTGAGTGTGAGTTTACGCAGGGACTGTCTATGCTCCTAGCTCATTTCTTTTTTAATTTTTGTTTAAACTTTTTATTTATTTTTGGTTGTTTTTGCGTATTTATTTAGGGGTCTCTGTTGCTGCGTGCGGGCTTTCTCTAGATGTGGCGCACTGGCGTCTCATTGTCGTGGCTGCTCTTACGGTGCGTGGGCCCTAGAGCAGGCAGACTTCAGCAGCTGGGGCATGTGGGCACATGGACTTAGTTGTCCTGTGGAATGTGGGATCTTCCTGGACCAGGGATTAAATTGGTGTCCCCTGCATTGCAAGGCAGATTCTTAACCGCTAGACCACCAGGGAAGCCCCTCTCCTAACTCATTTCTGATAGAAAATGGCAGACCGCTTTTATGAATCTTGTCATATATTCTCACCCATTTTATGAACTCAGGGAGAGGAAACAAAACAGTGACCGTTTGTCTTGGCTTTCCACGGGAACCTGTGGAATTTCACATAGGCTCCTGTTTCTGCCCTGAGCCTCCTGTACATTAAGGCTTCTCATGTGCAGACTCAGTGGAGGCGGTCAGTGTCTTGCATGAGATCATTCAGCCTGTGGGGTGGAGCCCAGACAGAAGTGGAGCCAGGTTTTATCCACCCATCTGCCTACTCCTCTGCCCACCCGTCATCCATCCAGTGTGTACCTGGTCAGTGCGCCACCCAGGCGCTAACTGTTGAGCTTGCAGAGAGGAGGACGTTAGCCTTGCTCGTGAATGACAACCACAGTCCCATACTGGACACCCCAACCTGGATCTGCCCTTTCAGATGGAAATTATGTCCTATTCTTCCTCAAAGGTTTTCATTTCTGGTTGCACTGTCTAGACTGGAGCTTTCAGAAATCCTGAAAAGTAATCAGCTTAGCTTATCGACTTCCTACTCCTCACCTTCCATTTTGTGGTTTGTAAAGCAGATGCGAGTGTGTTTGGTTACAGAAATCTATAAGATTCTCAAAAGGGTGACTGAGTAGATGGCTGCTGCCCACCAGGGAGTTTATTATCTCATTGGAAAGCCCAAGCCCGAGGGAGCCGGTATCCAGCTGGGCAGGTCATGCGGCATAGAGAAGGCCGCCTGAAGGTCAGTGTACGATGAGCTGGTGCAGGTGGGTGGCTGGCAGGCTGGGTGGGTGCTGGAGAGGGGCGAGGAGGAAGCTGGCCTAATGAGGCAGCATGCACAGTAGGGGCAGCAGGCTTGGGAGAAAATTCATTCTATGAAGAGTGGGTCTTCATGGGAATTCTGAGCTCCTGTTTAGGCCATGTACTCAGCAGGCCCTGGGAAAGTGGGGTCGGGATAACCGGAAGGCAGAGGGGAGGCCTGGCTGTCTCGCCCAGGCGTTCTCCCTGCACCTGCACCTCTGTGAGGCTACCTGAGCCCGGGCATCCTCGAGAGTAGGTGGAGTTGCCATGGGCAGGAGGGTGGTCTGTGGAGTGCGGGAGAGGGCACTGTGGCCAGAAGATGGTGGGGGGAGGGGGCTCAGACCGACTGGTCAGCCTTCTTGGAATCCCTGAAATCGTTGGCTTTCTGTGAGCTGTTAGATGGATTAGAATAGAAGGCCTTCCTTTTCCTCCTAAGTTTGAAGTCTGAGAATTACAGCTGGGATGTTTAGAAATGGGTTTCAAGGGCTTCCCCTGGTGGCTTAGATGGTAAAGAATCCACCTGCAATGCAGGAGACCCAGGTTCGATCCCTGGGTTGAGAAGATCCCTTGGAGAAGGGAATGGCACCCTACTCCAGTATTCCAGCCTAGAGAATCCCCATGGACAGAGGAGCCTGGTGGGCTACAGTCCATGGGGTCCCAAAGAGTCGGATGCGACTGAGCGACTAACACTTCCATACTTTCCAAGTTCTCCAGGAGACTTGAGACCCATTCCCATTTGCTGGCCTTCTCTTTGGGGAGGAGAAGGGAGTGGCTGAAGAGTGAAGTGGCCGAGGGGGAGCACGTGACACTGCCCTCTAGCCATGTCTGCATGGCTACCTCGTATAGGCTCGGCAAGCCTTGTCTCTGGGGGACTGCCATGGCACCTCCTTCTGAGCTGGTGTGAAAGCAGGTGGGTGATGTGGGCAAATGGTCCCATGCAGGCAGATGGATGTGTGCCCTGCAGGTGTGCTGTCCAGGTGATAGGTGTTTCTGTTGCATAGGATACTTTGTCTAGCTTTGTATTTTTTTCACTTGACCTCAGCCACACTTTGGGGGTCCTTACTCCACCTTACGGTGAGGGGATAGATGGGAGAGGTCAGGTCACTCAGGAATAAGGTTAGTCAAATTGCCGAGCACCTGTGTCTGAGTCAGGAAGTGGGTTCAGATCTTGGATCTCTGCTTACTCTGACCATGGGCAAGTCACTTTCCCTCTCTGTGCCTTGGTTTCCTCATCTGTGAAATAATAAGAATAATAGGGCCTTGTCTTGTAAGGATTAAAGGAGCTACTATTTGTGAAGTGTTGAGAGCAGTTCCTTGCACCCAGTAAACACTGTGTAAGCTGTAACTCGTTTGTTATTGATGCCCCAATCCCAGGGCTCTTAAGCACTACCCCACACTGACTTCTGGGGCAGCTTGGTTGGTTTGTTCCCCATTCTGTCTCATGCTCAGGGTATGGTCCACAAACCAGTGCTGGCCTGTAAACTCTTGGCTCCTGACCCACGATGAAGTTAGCGCAGAGATTAGAATCGGCATTTGGCAATCTTGAAAGCAGTGTGACCTTGCTGGGGCACACTGAACAGGCAGACCGCTTCAGGTGCTGTCAGATCACACGGGGAGTCACATGTGGTAGGAACTGTGCATAGCAGTGCTCGGTGGTGCAACTGTGTGATGACAAAGACGTGAAGGAGCCCGAGAACCCCTTGTCGCTTATTCTTGAACAGTCGTGTCCTTGGGAGGATCCTCCGCCCACCGGAGCAGGTGGGACCCAGGATGTTTTGCAAGGCGGTGCTTGACGTTTGTGCTTTGTCAGTCTGTAGTGAGTTTTCCCAGTGGAGGTGTTCATTAAGGAGAAATTGTTTCCATCAGTGCCACTGACGCTTACTGTCAAATGCTTTTCTTGTTGCTTTCCTAGTAGGCACGGTTCTGGCAGGTTTGGTAAGAATTGGCAATGAACACTCCTTTTCCACCTCTTAGACTTCGCAGAAACTAGAAAGCTAGATGATGTCAGTGGACGGCAGGGTGTGGGGTGGCGGGGACTCACCCCTGCTGGGACAGCTGTCCTGCAGCCTCTGGCAGGGCTGCTGCTGAGCCCTGACCCTGCAGGCCCTCTCCTGGATGCCAGCGCCCCAGGCTCCCTCCCAGTCCCTGCAGGGGTGTTGCAGAGCTCTGTGGGTGGCATCCAAGTGACTGAGACACGCCCATGGCCATGGGATGGAGCTTAAAGCATAGTGCTTGGTGAAAACGTAGGAAGTAGACCGAGGTGGACACTGCAGTGCTATGTAAATTAATAATATGAAACAACGCCCATTTTGCAAGAACACAAAGAAAAAGATAGAGCAATGGTCGCCTCTGTGCCTGGGGGAGAAGAGTGGAAGAGAAATGGGAGTAAAAGGAAATAAATAAGACGAGCAGTGAGAAGGAAACATCACTTTTCTAGGGCTGCTGTCCTCAAGGGAAAGATCTTTGCTTGCTCCCGACTGGGCTGCTCCAGACGGCCCAGCTTCTGATGGTGTCGCATCTGTGTGTTTTGGCTGATCTGGCAACCTCAGGCAGATTGCTCACCCAAAAATGGCCTCAGTGAAGTTTCCCAAGCCACTGCAGGGCTGTCGTAGTCACTAGTTGGGGAGGGGCAGGTGTAGTTTGTGGAACAATTGACTCAGTGACTCCAAAGGCACGTGGGTGTATATGATGTTCATCTAGGTGATTGTGGGGAGGTGACCAACTCTTATTTTTAATTAAAAAAAATTTTTATTGGATTATAGTTGCTTTATAGTGTTGTGTTTTAATAGTTTCTGCTACACAGCAAAGTAAATCATCTGTACATATACATATGCATGGATGCGTGCTGTTCAGTCGCTCAGTTGTGTTGGGCTCTTTGCGACCCATGGACCCACCAGGCTCCTCTGTCCACGGGATACTCCAGGCAAGAATAGGGATTTGCCATTTCCTCGTCCAGGGGATCTTCCCAATCCAGGGGTTGAACTCACGTCTCTTACATTGGCAGGTGGATTCTTTACCACTTAGCCCCCTGGTAAGCCCTACATATACATATATCTCCTCTTTTTAGATTTCCTTACCATTTAGGTCACCGCAGAGCGTTGAGTAGAATTCCTTGTGCCATACAGTAGGCTTTTGTCAGTCATTTTGTACATAGGGTCAACAGTGTATATATGGCAATCCCAATCTCCCAGTTCATCCCCACCCGACCCTGATCAGCACTCTGATTTAAGCATGGCATTGGGAATATATGTCAGCAGTGCTTGCAGTAACCCACATTCGCCTCTTGGCCATAGCGGGAAAGTATGGATAGTCACCCTTGAAGTCAGTTCTTTAGAAAGACAGCTCTGTTGTATTTGTTGAGCTTTTGATGCCATGTGCTGCAAGGGAGATGGAGGTTTGAGCTTCAGGAAGGTAGAGTCCAGCAGTACATGAACTGAGAACTTCCAGATGTTCAAGCTGGTTAGAAGAGGCAGGGGAACCAGAGCTGAAGTGGCCAACATTTGCTGGATCATAGAGAAAGCAAGGAACTTTCAGAAAAACATCTACCTTTCTTTCATTGACTACGCTAAAGCCTTTGACTGTGTGGATCATAACAAACTATAGAAAACTCTTAAAGAGATGGGAATACCAGACCATCTTACCTGTCTCCTGAGAAACCTGTATGTGGATCCAGAAGCAACAGTCAGGGTAAGGAGCAACTTTTTAATTGCCAGCAGTCACTGCTTTAGGAAAGGGAGTGAGCTCCCAGCTGCTGTAAGTATTCAAGCAGAACCTCGTGGGTGGCAGGGAAGGTGTTTCTTCTCTCATGTTCATGGTTAAACCAGATGCTGTCTGCTGTCTTTCCTCCCCTAACTGAACTGGGCTTCATGTTTTAAGTCTGACGCTGGTCATTAAAATAATCGGTTAAAAATATAATAACCATGTTCATGGTAGAGAGTTTGGAAAATGCAGGTAATCAAAAGAAGGTATTTTTACCTTCTTTTATTTTGAAGATACTTTTACTAACTGGAGCTAAATACTATAAAGCTTTTTTGAAAGAGTGAACAAAGGAGTCATTTTCTATGGGTGCACAGTATTGCCTTATCAGAGTGTATGTCACCGGTCCCCCTTGATTGGAAATTCAGGAATGTCTTATTTTTCAGTTGGGCTTCCCTGGTGGCTCAGATGATAAAGAATGTGCCTGCAGTGCAGGAGACCTGGGCTCAGTCCTGGGTCAGGAAGATCTCCTGGAGGAGGGCATGGCGTCCCACTCCAGTATTCTTGCCTAGAAAATCCCCATGGACAGAGGAGCCTGGTGGGCTACAGTCAGTGGGGTTGCAAAGAGCCCAACATGACTGAGCAACTAACACTTTTACTTTTCAGCATATATCATGTGGCCGTGAGGATCTGTGTACTTTTTCATTTCCTTGGAATACATATCTGCAAGTGGGGCTATTGGGTCAAAGGGGGTGGACATCTTTAAGTCGAGTGATAAAAATCGCCAGGCTCGTGGCATTGATTCTGAGTTCCTCCTAGGTTCCTCTCCGAGCAGGTTTTTGGATCCTCATCTTCAGAATCCCCTGGGAAGTGTCTGAGTCTGAAGACTCCCTAGCCCCCTCCCTAGGTCTCCTGAAACAGAACCCGAGAGTGGGCTTCGTTTCACCAGCACCCGGGAGAGCCTTCCCCTAGCACATGGGGCTTTCTCAGCATCTGAGCCCGCCCAGGGAAGGGAAGCAGGAAGTGTCTGTTCTCCCATCTGAGGGAGAACTGGGATGTGCTTGCGGGTCCAGGAGGGTCTGGAGTGGGAAGTGTACTGTTCAGGGACCTACCTCTGGCTGCTGTTTTTCTTGTCTGTTAAGTGGGAGTCTCCACCGTTTTGATGAGCTGGGTGTCCTCCGTGTATGAATATATGCATGAGTGTTTCACTTACCGACGTCACCAGGTGAGAAGGAACTCCCTGGGCCAGGCCAGACCTGGGAAGGGAGCTCTGGGAAAAGTGGGTCAGGATGGAGCTCATCTTTCCTCCTCTTCCCCACAGGGACGTGGGGCTGACACATTGCTGGAACAGGGTGCTGTGGTCCCCTTCAGGCCTTGGCGTCTCTCTGTTCGGGCCAACCAGGGAGCTGCTTCTGCCCCTAGCTTGTTGCTCATTCCCTGTGTGTAGGAGTGAGTCCCATGTGGGGCTCCCTGCCAGTGCGGGGGCCTGAGAAGACCCAGAGGTCTCTCTCCAGCACCGCAGCTCCCAGAAGTCACCCATGCTGCCTTTTATCACAACTTCCCATTTGGATGGGCTGCTTCCCCAACAGTGGAGCTGCTGGTCCCGACGAGCTTGTTCAGGTGTACACACCTAAGGTTGGTCTCTTGGCCAGGTGTAACCTCCAGGGAGCCACTCTAGAAGGGCTGTTTACCAGTTGTCCCTGCAAAAGTTGAGTCTCTGCTTGTCCTCTGTTTGCTGGTCTGTAAGTCTAGAAGGAAGGTCATTCTCTTATTGAGGCAAACATGAGGTGTGGTGGCGTCAAGATGAGAGATGTACATGAGGGAGCAGATAGCAGCGTGGCTGGCTTGGGGACTGTTGAGTTCTGCTCTAAAATGGGTAGAGACAGGGTGCCTGGGGAGCATGTTCAAGGAAGGGACTGGCTTAGTCTCATAGAAGGGAGAGCTTGGTTCAGGGTTGGTCTCATAGGGAGGTGACTTGAGGGCCAGGCTTTGAAGGTTGAGTGGCATTTGTCAGGTGATGGGTAGGGATATTGCAGGCAAGGGGAGAGGAGCTTGGCAGGAGCCAAGTGTGCTGGGTGACTGTGGGCACTGTGCTGGCTGGACAGTGGTCTGTCTAGTCAGGGGGTACTGGGGCAGAAGAGCTGGAGAAGGAAGCAGGAGCTGGGATTCAGGCTGTGAACCTGGCCTCCAGGTCTGCTTCTGATGCTGCTGAGCCATGAGGCTTAGGCAAGGCTTAATGTTTTGGAGCCTTGCCTTCCTCCCCCTGTGAGATGTGGTAATAAGACCAGCCTTGGAGGAAGTTATTAAGTGGTGCAATACATATAAAGTATGTAGCTGAGAACTGGGCAGAGAATTAGATGCTTAACAAGTGTGTGTTTCCTTCTTCTCAATGCTGGGGTGAGGCTTTGTGAGTTTATCCTAAAAGGCTAGAGGGAGACATGGAAAGCTGTGGAGCAGGGAACTGACAAGATTGCATCTGTTTGCTTGGGTGCGTGTGTGTTTTTAAGACAACTCTGATGGTCTGATGGTGGATACCTTTCGGGGTCTAGGGTGGAGAGGCTAGAGACTCGGGCCTAGACTTGGGAGGGGTGAAGAGAGCCCTTCCCCATCATGGTCTATCTTGCACTACATTTCTCGTCTGCTGGCTCCACGGGGCTACTCGGATGGCCTAACTGAGCTCTGGGCAGAAGGTTTTGCAGGAGAGGCTAGGGTTTGAAATGTGTCCCCAGAGAGCTGGCTCCTCCTAAGGGAGGCTGTAGAACTGGATGCTTGCCAAGTGTGAGTCTGGTCTTGAGAAAGTGGGATGAGTGTCAGGAGCAGGCAGAAGCTGGGCCAGGACAGAGCTCATGGGAACAGGCCTGATGGAGCAGTGCAGTAGATGATAAGGGTTGTAGACAGTTACTGACCACTCACAGCACGTGCCAGGGAGCTGACACGGATGTCTCAGGGGTTGTCCCAGCAACCAAAGATGAAGGGCTGTTATTTCCCCCATTTTACAGATGCGAGGACTTGAAGGACAGAGAAGGCAAGCTACTTGCCTAGAGTCTAAGCTGGTGAGTTAGGATTTCACATCTGGTGGTTGGGATCCAGAGGGCACACCCACTGAGCTATGGTGGGAAACAGAGCAGCCTCTGGGGCCGCTAGATCTGGACTTCTGGCTCCTGGTTCCTTCTGGCAGATTTCAGGTGCCCACAAGGAAGGACACTGCACATGTAGAGCTGGTCAGCAAGGGGATGGTTGCCTGTAGAGAAGGCGTGCCCGAGGCCGGGAGGACCTGCAGGGCTGCCTGCCAGGTGCTACTGGAGCTGGAGGGCACACATTATGTGCCCTCCCTTCCCTGCCAGCCTCGAGACTTGCACCTCCCCCAACGTCTTCTTACCCACACCCTCTGGGAGCTGGGATTTTGAACTGGGGCTGGAGGCATGGGTGAGACTTGGATGTTCACAGAGGCAGGCGCCCAGACAGACTCTGGTGTGGAGGAGGGGACAAGCCTGATGCTTCTAAGAGAATGTGGCCTCTGTATCCTGGGTGACGACAGAGGCCTCAGAAGTCCTCCCGGTAGGTAGGCACGTAGCTCCAGGCTGGTTCTCGAGTTGTCAAGAGTGCGTAGAGTGGAGGCAGGCTGGGCGGCGCTGCTCACCAGTCTCACGCATCTGTCAGCATGCTCTTGTCTGCTCTGCTCGCCCAGGGCCGCAGGATTCCGGGCAGCCCGCCATGGCCACTTGATATCAGCTGTTCTTAAGCTGCAAAGCTCTTCACTACATCTGGGGAAAAGGAAGATACTAGGGTGGCTGCCTCTTCCTGGCATGATGCCAGCCTGCCCGGTGACTTGGAGCCACTGCCTTCCCTTCTTGGGTCTTTGTGTTTGGTGACCCTGCCCGGCACGGCAGCTTTCTCCACTTCCTCACCTACTGCCTCACCCGCCCAGGCATGCACAGGCGTGTCCGAAGCCAGGCCTTGGAGGGGCAGCGGCTGTGCTTCCTGGGATCGCAGGGCAAGCCCCCGGCCTGAAGGGACAGACAGGGCCCAGCCGCGTGACTCGTGTGCCCCGAGGAGCTGCTCCTGCCAGATGGTGTCATCCGGGGTTGGATTAAAAGATAACTCTGTTGGCAGGAAGAGCAGCCCTCTCCTGGCGTTAGAAGCCAGGCCAGTGGTGGGCTCTGTGCAGGCTCTCCTGGCCCCGCTCCTGGACGCCTCTGCCTCTCCTTTCACTCCCTCCTGCCGGGACGACTCTCCTCAGATGCTCCCGCACCTCTGCCTCCTTCACGTTGTCACCAGCCTTCTCTCTGTGGACAGGTTTCAAAATCCTGTGTTTTTTTTTTAAAATTTGGCTGCGGCAGGTCTCAGTTGCAACATGTGGGCGGGCTCCTTAGTTGTGGCATGCAGGATCTAGTTCCCTGACCAAGGATCAAACCTGGACCCCTGCATTGTCAGCATGGAGTGTTAACCCCTGGACCACCAGGGAAGTCCCTCGTTTTCAAAATCTTAATGAGCAGTTCAGCAGAATTTGCTTTCTTTCCCTTTTGTCGCTGGGAAGGAGGTGTGCTGGGGCAGGATGGACATCAGCAGACTGTGTCCAAGCCTTTACGGAGGTGGGGAAGATAGGGTCAACTTGGCCTAAGTGTGAGGGGGTGACGGTGAGCCCTTGTCTCTTAGACCTGATGGAAGGGCCGTTCTGGTGCCTTGAGGAAATTCGAGTGCTCAAGGAAGGTGGGAGGACGGTGCTTCCTGAAGCTGGTGGGATCATGGGTGTTTTGTTGGGGGACGGTCCCCCATACTCCTGGACCTGCACAGGACTCTCAAGGATTTCTGGGGAGCCCCAGTGTGTTTTATCACTCAGTTGTGTCTGACTCTTTGCAACCCCATGGCATAGCCCACCAGGCTCCTCTGCCCTTGGAATTCTCCAGGCAAGAATACTGGAATCGGTTGCCATTCCCTTCTTCAGTTTATCTTCCCAACCCAGGAACTGAACCTGGGTCTCCTGCATTGCAGGTGGATTCTCTACTGTCTGAGCCACCAGGGAAGCCCCAGAGGGCAGTCCTATCTGGGTGGTGGAGATGTGGGGAGAGTCCTGCCTGGAAATTCCACCATCATCAGCTGAACCAGAGGCAAAGGGGTCCAGAATATTTTGGTAGAACATTTTTGATGCTTCTTCCCCATGTCTTCTTATCTTTGGATAGGCCCTCATTTTGGGGAATCACATACACATTTCTGCTGTTAAGAAAAGGTACAGTAAACTTTTTTCTCGATTGTTCTTTGTCTAAACTGTTAGTTTATTAAGAGAAAAAAAATCCTCTTTGAATATTTTCCTCCTTGGGTAGATATTACAGCATTGTAAATGCACACATACGGCATTATTACCTGTTTTTTGGGTGGTTGCACTGGGTCTTTATTGCTGCACAGGCTTTTTCTAGTAGCGGTGAGTGGGGGCTTCTCTTCACTGCAGTCCTCACGCTTCTCATTGTGGCTTCTCTTGTTGCTGACCATGGGCTCTTGGTACATAGGTTTCAGTAGTTGCGGCCTGCAGACTCTGGAGAACAGGCTCAGAAGTTGTGGCGCGTTGGCTTAGTGGCTCCAAGGTACGTGGACTCTTCCCAGACCAGGGATTGAACCGGTGTCCCCTACATTAGCAGGTGCCACTGTACCACCAGGGGAGTCCTGCTCGCGTGTTTTTAAATTAGTAGTTAAATAACAATATTTTTTAAATATTACCTAGACAGTAGAATTATGAGCCATTTTATTTTTCTTCAAAATTTTTTGTTGTAAACAAATTTCAAATGATACTAGTTTTTTCTGATACTCCATTTGTAAATGTTCAGATATACAAAGAAGTTGAAAGAATAGTACAGTAAACATTTGTATAGTTTTCACCTAGAATCATCGCTGGGTAGCAGCTTGGGATACTTGTTTTTTTTTTTTTTCATTGTCATTCCATTTTTATTCACATATAATTTTTTCCTGATTCTTTTGGAAAAAGCAATGGATATTGGAATACTTTACCCCTAAGCACTGAAGCATGTATCACCTGTGAGCCAGGACGTGCACCTACATAACTCACCACCATGATCACATCCAAGAATTCAGCACTGCTACAGTAACATCTAGCAGGCAGTGCATTTCACTCTCCTGAATTGTCCTACGTGGGCGTCTGTGGTGGCTCAGTGGTGAAGAGTCCGCCTGCCAGTGCAGGAGACGTGGGATTGATCCCTGGGTCGGGGAGGTCCCCTGGAGAAGAAAATGACAGCCCCCTCCAGTATTCTTGTCTAGGAAATCCCATGGACAAAGGAGCCTGTCCATGGGGTCAAAAGAGCCATACAGGACTTAGCAACTAAGCCACAACGTTTGCCCTACATATGCTTCTTATAGATTTTTAAAAATTCTAACAAACATGTTGTATTTGGTTGTTATGCTAATGCCATTTAAAAAAAGACATGTATTATAAGCTTGATTGTCTGTGACTGACATGTTTTTGTTAGAAGACATTGTTATAGATGTGTGTACACACACGCACACTGCTGATTGCTATCCCTTGGGCAATCTTAGAATTCTTGAAACTTGGGAGGAGCTCGGGAGAGCTGCTCTTTGTCTTTACACAGTCTGGTCTGGACAGTTGAGAGACCTTTCCAGCGTCCCAGTGTTGAGATCTGCATATGTGTTCCAATTCCTTGCTTTACGAAATCTGACACCTTCAAGTCTGGACATTTTAAACCGTCCTGCTAAATTCTTCTAAGTACCCAGGGCTCAAATGTACCGTTGCCTGGGCTGTTATAGGTCATTTGACATAAAACAGAGAAAAACCAGAGACATTTTGTACCGAGCTCGAAGCCTCGTCCCCCACTGCCCCGTTTAGCATGGCTCCCTGTGTCCTTAGGTCCGGGCACCCTCCGAAGGACCAGGCCCTGCAGTGGGGCGGCTGAGGATCACAGCCCAGCCAGGGGAGAGGAAGGAGGAATGTGAGCAGTGAGGGTGAGGACAGGGGGTGCTGCCCTGGCCAGTGTGCAGTTCTGCCCTGTGGAGCTGGGCTGCTCCGTTAGCCCGGGGGTCTGTTGGCTGAGGGGCCTGGCTGTGCCTCCCGTGGGAAGCAGTACTGTACTGGGATGCGCCCTTGATTGGAATTGGTCAGACTGGGTTTCACCCAGCGGCAGGGCCCACTTATCACTACCGTCCCTGAACCCCTTCCCCACTCGTGGGCTGTGGAGTGAGGATCCAAGAAGAGAATTCTGGTGAGTGCTTTGAAATCACAGAGGAAGCAGGTGGCCCTGCCCTCAAGATTATCCATCTAGGGGCTTGGCGGGCTTCTCACCGCTAGACTCTCAGGTTGCCGCAGAAGTGGCCTGCTGTGGGGTGGGCAGGCTTCAGACGGGGGGAACGGGTGAAGGGAAGGCTAGTGTTCCCAGGGAGGAAGGTGGCACTGTGGGCCTATAGGGAGGGCTTCTTGGGCGAAGTCAGGCTTCAGTCCTACTGGATAGCAGGGAGGAAGGAAGCACAGCAAGGGTCAGGGAGGAGAAAGGCCTGGGGCTGCCCTGAGCAGCAGAGTGCCCTGCCCCAAAGAGGGCCTCTCAAAACTCTCTCAGAGCAGACCAGCAGGGCAGGGCTACTTCGGCACCGTGTGTTTGGAGGAAAGGGTTACTTGGGATTCTCCTACCCTAGCTAAAAAAAAAAAAGGCTTTATTCTTTGCTGACAGTAAAACATGTACCTTCATGTAGGAAATTCAGTTAATGAAGAAGACAAAGAAAAGCGCACGTAAGTCCCAGAAGCCACTCTTAACGTTGTGCTGGGGGAAATGGGGCTTTTATTATATGCCAAATATTGCGCCAAATGTTACCTCGGTTCATCGTCCCCAAAACCCTGGCAGGTGGATACTTTTATCATCCCTGTTTTATGGGAGAGACCTGCAAGGCACAGAGAGGTTAAGGAAGGTGCCTGGAGTCATACAGAATGTACATGAGCTGAATTCCTGGCAGGCAGGTGGGCTCCAGGGCTCACACAGGTATCGCCTCGGGGATATTGATCCCAGCAGATAACCTGACGCGTCCACATACACACGTAGGCTAGGATTCAGCCTCTCAGTGGGCAATGGAGACCCCAGTCACCATGCAGAGGATACAGATATACATGGCTGTCTACGGAGACCATATTCTTCCCCGTAGCTCCTTGTGCTAAAGTCTTGGTGTCCGTGGGTTTAGAAACAGGCTTTGTCTACCTGCTCTGGTACCTGAGGATAGAGAGGTCAGCCCCACCGCAGGAGGGACCCAGGATCACTCTGTTGGGAAGAGGACACAGTGGGGAGTGGAGGAGAGGATGTCCCAGCTCAGGTCCAGGGGCAGGAACGTGCCGAAACTGCCCTCTCACTCCCTCCATCTGCCGTGAACAGCGTCTCCTCCAGGGAGAACTGGAAAACCATTTGAGCCCTGTGGCTTCTAGGCCGTATTTTCTGCTTGGCCCTCTGAGCTTCCTTGGACTTCTTTCCACGGCGTGGCAGGATCTACAGCTGATGCTTCCCCATGGCATCCAGGGACTGGCTGTGGCCTTAGCAGGTCACAGTCAGGGGTTGCTGCCCAGCTCAATGTGGGGCTGGCGGGTGTTGCTCTCTGAGAGGCAGGCGCTCCTGGAGCCCTTTCTTGCCCCCACCCTGGCCTGGGGCTCTTGTCGGCACCCTGGTGAGCACAGGAGGGGCCACTGCAGGAGCAGCATGACCTCTCTAGACCGTGTTTTCCCGTCTGTGCAGTGGTGCTGATGGTGTCTGTTCTCACCGACCGCCAGGGTTAGGGGGAACTCGTGCGCTGATGGTGAGGGAGACGTGGGTTCTGGGTGCACTCAGCTCCACCTGCGTGTTGTCATCAGTCCATACTCAATTGACTATGGAAAAAACCAAGGTTCAGAGAGGGCAGTTCGTGTGGTCACAGGCAGGGCTGGAAACAAGTCTGAGCCCAGGCCAGCATCCTAACGAGGCCACATAGAGCACGCGGGTCCTGCCGTTCTCCTGTTCCTTCACCCAAGTTACGCAGCGGCACCTACTACGTTCAGTCTGAGAGGAGAACAGGAAGGTGGTCACACGGGAACTAGGGCTCAGGCCCAGCTTTGTTTGCCTTCAGTATGTCTCTGTGGGTCGTTTGATTCTTTATTGAGTTGCCTGTGGTTGCCAGGCCTGGGCAGTGATACTAGATTGGCAGAGGTGAAACAGTTAACACCCTAGTCTCCAGCAACTCACAGCGGAGTGTAGGAGGCGGCTTGTAAACAGCTAGTGCCAATACAGTGCACGGATGCAGTGTCCGAGAGAAGCATGGTGGGGCTCTAGGAGCTCAGAGGCAGGCAGTTCTGACCCTGCTCCCTGTTTCCTCATCTGACAAATGGGTACGTTGGATTACTTGATCTTTGGGGTTGCCACCTTCTTTTTTTTTTTTTTTTTATTATAGTTGATTTGTAGTGTTGTTCGTTTCCGGTGTACAGCAGTGATTCAGTTATGCACACATACATTCTTCATATTCTTTTTTATAGGTTATTACAAGGTATCGAATATAGTTCCCTGTGTTATACAACAGAACTTTGTTTATCTACCCTCTGTCTTACACTCTCTGTGATTCTTCATGAAAACAGTGTTATCTTGGGGGCTGAAACACACGTAGTGAGTGTTTAAGCTGAAATTTTCTGTTTAGTGGCCCCAGATCAGATGAAGAGGGAGGACTCTATTATGTTCTCTATCTTTATCTTTTCATAATGGGCCAAATGCATTTGTCTTTTACGGCCAGGGAGTTTTTCGCACAAGTTGGCTTGGCTTAGGGCTGTGTGCCGGTGCCAGCAGGCTGCTTATGGGTCACGGGGTAGGGGGGATTGAGGGCATGTGTCAGCCCCTCCTGCGAGTCTGAGCCAGCACGGAGGGTGAGTCCCACTGGTGAAGGGAAGTGGCCACCTTCCCTGGTTCCTAAGGCCGTGTCTGGCCTGTGGGTATGTCTGTCCTGTTCTCCTGACTCTGGGGCTTGAGGGCACCACAGATAGACTGAGAGCAGGTTGAGGTGGTCATGGTGGGCCCTTGCCACCCAGCCAGGTGGCAGGAAGGGACCGGGCTGCAGGTAGGTCTGAAGGAGGGCAGGGAGGCAGGTGGGAAAGCTGGAGAGGGCCTGTCCACATGTCCCCCTTTCTGGGCCTCATGGTCAAGGTGGTACAGTCGGTAAGCAGCAGAGCAGTGTTGACTCCTGAATCAGGGGCCTGCACCCTAAAGCTCTCAGGGGGTGATGGGTTCAGCAAACCAGTGTGTCCTGAAGATGCTGTGTTTCAGGAGAGTCAAAGGACTCCTTTTGTGGTGTCCTGTGGAGTGCTGTGTAGTGGGGACAGGAGGGAAGATGGGTGTCGGGCATGATCTGAGGCCAATTGCTGCTCTGTGCTCTGCTGCATATGAGTGTGTGGAGGGGGAGCAGGAAGGAAGGGAGAAAGGTGAGCTGCACACGTATGGATGAGCTGCCCGAGGTAGCAGACACACTAGACGCTTGCCCCTTTCCTCCTCCTGTGAATCCCTGCTAGGTGACAGGCCCCACTGCACACTGCTGCAGCGATGCAGACAAACAAAAGCCTCTTCCTTGTGAAGTCCTCAGCAGGACTGGGTACTTAATTTGCAGGCCAGTGCAAAGTGAAATTGCAGGACCCTTGACTTGCAAATCATTAATAATTTTAAGACAGCAACAGCAGAGTGGGAAGTCAAGTAGAGGGCCTCGTGAGACTGCAGGCCGTGCAGGCGTAATGTTGGCCTTGGGACCCGGTCTCACAGGTATACAGCCAGATCTGCTAGATATCGGTTAGAACCATAGGAAGGTATAAGCAGGCTGGTAGCAGCACAGATAATTTCCAGATGGAGAGGTCTGGGAAGGCTCCTTGGAGAGGGCCCATTTAAAACTGGGAAGATCCCCTGGAGGATAAAATGACAACCCACTCCAGTATTCTTCTTGCCTGGAAAATCCCACAGACGGAGAAGCCTGACGGGCCACAGTCCATGGGGTCGCAAAGAGTTAGACATGACTGAGCGTGCATGTATGCACACTGGAGGGATGGTGTGGACCTTGGTAGAGGTGGTGGTCATGATGGAGGCAGGATATGTGGGCATGGGCAGGGAGTGGTGAGGGCATAGCCCGTTAGCCAGGCTGGAGGCCTGGATGGTGAGGAGAGCAATGGGAGAGGGTGCAGGCAGGCTGGGCCCAGCCCTTGAAGAAGACCCTTGGATGCCAGCCTCAAGGCAGACTTTATTCTGCAGCCAGGACTTCCTGGAAGCTTGGGGATGGCACAGAGCTGAGCCCTGGGAAGCGCTTTGGGAGGTGGTGCTTGCTGGGTTTCCAGAAGCTCAGAAGGACTCTTGACCCTGGTTATTCCCTGAACCCTCTGGAACCATTGTGGATGAGGAAACCGGGTACAGGGAGGTATTGTGGGCCTTGTCCTCAGGGGCAGGTGGCGGAGCTGGGACCCTGGAGACTTGAGGTGAGTCGGGAGGTGGAAGAAACAGTTGAGCTGGAAGAGACATCCCCTGGATGGTGGCAACAGCAAGAAGGGACTGGTGAGGGGGTGTGGAGGTAGGTCAGGTGGATGTAGGCACCTGAGTGGACCTCATAGTCAAGAGTGCCCACCGCCTGAAGACACTCTGCAGCCCTGGTAAGTGGCCATCTCTTGCAGCTTCGTGCCAGCAGTGGGGGCACCCCACTTTGAGAAGCTGCTTGCCTTTCTTGGGGTAAGTCTGGCCAGTTTTACTTCTTGATGTTTTGGCCCTAAACTGTCTCCACATTTTCCCTTTTTCTCATCATCTCCATTTGGCCACGTAAAGACAATGAGTAGTCTGTTCCTTCAGACCTAGTATTTTTTCCTTTTTGCTGCTTTTGGTTCTTTTCCACATCTCACAATTGTTGTGGTTTTAGGTCAAATATGGGCTTCCCTTGTGGCTCAGCTGGTAAAGAATCCGCCTGCAGTGAGGGAGACCTGGGTTCGATCCCTGGGTTGGGAAGATCCTCTGGAGAAGGGAAAGGCTTCCCACTCCAGTATTCTGGCCTGGAGAATTCCATGGACTGTGTAGTCCGTGGGGTCACAGAGTCGGACAGGACCTACCTTGGCTGTTCTAACCACTGAACCACCATATTCAGGTGTGGTTAGAACAGCCAAGATAGAGACTGATCTGACTTTCAAGTGTCCAGCGGATGCTGTCGGGCTTTGGATTTTCTGCACGTTTAAGATGGTCATTATTGTTGGCCCCCACCCCCTGGGGGTCCACAGTGGCCCTCATCATACGTTCACTGAACCGTGTCCCCACACATTTCCACCAACCTCCTGGGTGCGCCGTCCTCCTGTATCCTGTGCTCCAGGACCTTATGTGACAAGGTCTCGTGTGATAGGTTCTAAATTCCTTGTGACCACCTCTCTTCTCCTGCACACCCCCTGCCCCCAGCCAGGGTCAGAGGAAGCAATGCTTAGTGTGGAGTGACAGGCATGGAGTTGAAATAGCCTGCAGCTGACCCTGCCTGACCCCTTCCTGGGTCTGCAAGCTGACTCCTACATGCTCTCCCAGCCTGGTAGGTGACCAGTCAGAGCTTGGAAACCCAACACTACCATGCTAATTGTCTGCTGAGGTCACAGCAGCCCTTGTCGCCACCCATCCACCAGGACCACAGTCCCCGACTGGGCCAACTGGTTGAGCCACTGTTCTGGGCACTCATGGGAAACAAGTGGCCTTTGTGGTGAGCCGGTGGACAGAGTGGCCGTCAGCATGGGAGAGGTGCCTGCACACGCAGGCTTCCAGGTTGGGTGGGGCCCCGGGCAGCAGGCTCTGAGCTGGGAGACCCACCCCAGCCTCCATTTTTGTTGTCTGCCTCTCAAGGTCTCTTTGTTTTTCTGGGGTACACAGAGTTTTGGGGACTGCTGATCTCCTTTTTGGTTGCTATTAAAAATGATGTTTCCTAGTGTTTTTATCACGCCCGTATCGAGAAACCTCACTGGTTACTCCCCTGGCACAGGCCGAGGTCTGGGAGGTTGCCTGTGGGCTGTGGGCCTTCCTCACAGCTGGGATTTGACTTGTCTGCTTGAGATACGGACACACTGGGAAATGAGATTCTGAAAGATTGAAGTGTTTCAGTTTTGGCAATTCTTCTCAGTTATCTTGAGGGAGCCTCTCCATCACTCCCCACCAAACACAAACCCTAGACACACCGAGCAGGCTACTGAAGACCACACACCTCAGAGGAATGCGGTCTGTAGTAGGTGACTTGGCTTAAGGGGGTTTTTAGTGCATGAGACTTTAGAGGAAGATGTATTTAGTAACAGGGGCTGGAATGGTCCTTACAGATGTCCCTGCCTCAGAATTCCTTCCATCTGCCTGAAGCATGCCGATGGCGTGAAGGTGAGTTTGGGCAGAAGCCTGTCTTTTGAGACGGTCTAAACAGGCTCCAATGAATACGCTTTAGAATGAAAAAGTGACTGGCGTTTTAAAGTGGTTCAGAAGAATCAGTATCAGCAGCTGAAACTGTATCCAACAGCTTTTCCTGTGAATATTAGTCATACTTCTAACTCCGTCATCTAATCCTGTTCCTATGGGAATTTTCTGCTTTCACCGTCTGCATGTCGCCTCTCCCCACCCCAGCAGTTCTGTATGTGCGGGTCTGTGTGTGTGTTTGTGTGTGCGCATATTTTGTTGTGCCATTTCCCTCTCCAGGACCTTGGAGCTTATCGGGAGGAAGCAGTGCTAACACAGACTGGTACCTCCACGCAGGAGCCGAAGAAGAAGGGGAGCTCTCTTCCCATGTGGCCCCGCCCTGTCATTTGCCTGTGATTGACAGTGAGGGGCAGAGTAAAGAGGCGCCTGCTGCATGATGCCTCCTAGTTATTCAGCCAGCTCTTCCTGCACTTGGTGTTTGCTCTGTTCTCTGGTGCTCCTGACAGCCCTCCCCACCCGCCTCTCTCATCTTTGATGTTGTTGCCATGGACAGAAAGCTGGGAAAATGAAAGAACAGGTTGTAGACTCAGAATGTTTGCCCCCAAGGAAAGCGCATGTTTGCACAAAATCTGGTCTGACAGTTTCCATTTAAACTAAGAAGTTGGGGTCCCAGCAGGCCCTAGGAGATATGAAAACTGGCGCTTTGTTGGGCTGCATGCTGATGGTAGCTCTGTATCTGAGCGCCATCTGTCACTGGAGATTCGCATTTTTTTCAGATGAAAATCACTGTCTGGCCAGGGGCGACCACACTGCTGCTGTAAGCTGCAAGCGTGCTGCCTTTCGCTTTGGAGCCTGCCTGCCCCTCAAGGTCTCTCCTTTGTTTCTCTGAAATGTGATGAAATGGAACATGCTTTTAAAAATAGATATTTTCGGGAGATGGCCTGACTGGGGTTGTTGGCCGTGGACGGTCTTATTTTTGCCGCGTGAGTCCCTTATCTCATCTTGGCTGATGGGACATTGGCAAAGGTTGCTTGTATTTTTTTCCCCTCTTTTTATTCTTAATTGTGTTTCCAGAGATATTCCTTTTGATCATTTATTTATTTGCACACAGGCTGAAGAGTCTATAGAATTGATTAACAGTGTTAACTTTTTAAAAATAATTTTTTTTTCCTGATTATGAAAGCAGTGTTCATTAAAAAAAGAAGAAGAAAAGATACCAGAACTATTCATAGTGGACAACAGTTTCCTTAAGTAGCTGTTGGGAGGCCTGAGGGTGACAAGGAAGGCAGTGGTCTCAGTTGGTGGTTATCGGTGGTCCGGGTGGGCAGGGCCATTCTGGGATCGTACTGGAGCTGCTGAGTGGGTGGGAGACAGGCAGAGGGAGCAGGGTTTGGCTTAGAGGCAGCTCAGGGGTAAAGGTGCAGGGCCCAGAACTGGGGACATTTGTTCCAAGTCTAGCTGAATAATCCATGTCTGGCTCCTTCATCTTTCTGAGCTACAGGAACCTTGTTTATAAATTGAGGCTGATAGCAGTATCCCTTTTCTTGAGTGCTGTGAGTTTTAAGTAGGATAGCATTTTTATAGAGAAGATTGATTGATTGATTTCTGGCTGTGCTGAGTCTTCATTGCTGTGTGTGGGCTTTCTCTAGTTGCGGCAAGGGGAACTACTCTTCATTCTGCTGTGTGGACTTCTTGTGATGGCTTCTGTTATGAGCACAGACTCCAGCCTCAAGCCTCAGTGGTTGTGGTTCCTGGGCTTGGTTGCTCCTCGGCATCTGGGACTTTCCCCAGCCAAGGACTGATCCCATTGGCAGGTGGATTCTTAACTGCTCGACCACCAGGGAAACCCAGGATAAAGGATTCATTTGACAGTTTTCTGTGGCTTTCACTGTGGACGATGTCTGTATTGGATAAGGCTGTGCAAAGCCAGGCACGGTAGAAACGGGATTAGTGTGGAAGGGCTTCTGTAACAAAGTACCACAGACTTGGGGGCTCAGTCGATAGGCATCTATTGTCTCACAGTCCTGGCGACTACAAGTCCCTGATCAAGGTGTCAGCGGGGCTGGTTTCTTGAGAGACTTGTCTCTTGCATTGGCTTATAGATAGCTGTCTTCTCTCTGTATCCTCAAGGGTCTTTCCTGTGTGTGTGTGCTCTTGTCTATGTCCAGATTTCCTCTTCTTAGAAAGATTAGGGCCTACCCTACTGACCTGGTATTGATTGGATTTCCTCTTTGAAGACCCCATCCCCAAACACAGTCACATGCTGAGATTCTGGGGAGTTAGGACTTTGACATTTGAATTTCAGAGGTAACACGATTCAGCCCTTCACAGATTATTTCTATTATGTGTGGTTCTGTAGTGATGAGGGACCCTGAAGTTGGCCTTGGCACGGTCTCCAGCTTGCCACGTGACCTGGCTCCGTGTGTCCCCTCTGGACATCTGTAGAAGGTCAAGGCTCGGTGGCATAGGGGCCCTGTAAGCTCTGAGGAGGCTGAAGTGCAACTGAGAACGAGGATCCAGCAATTACTCTTCAAGCTTTAACTAAGCATTGGCCTTGTGCTGGGGCCGGGCATGGCAGGCAGGGGGATTCCCGTTGACTGAAGGACCCTGGGTGCGTGTGTTGTCAGGGTTCCCTGCAGGGGGCCAGAGTGCCAGGAGCTGGGTGGACCCTGGGGTCTCTGGGGACTGGTGTGCTTTGGTTTCATTTGCTTCACTCTGTGGTTGTGGGTGTGGATTTTTTTTTTCCTCCTTGCACAAGAAAGTGAAATACCTTCTTTTGTTATCACGATCAACTTTCAATCGTGAGGATTGCCTATGTGTGTGAAAGGTAACCCACATTTTTGCATTTGAAATACTTCTGTGATCTCCTCCCCCTTCTCAGAAGCCTGGGGCATTCTTGACTTCCAGGACTGAGGGGCTGGGGCTTTCCGGAATCACAGTCGTTGAAGGATTATGTGATGCTTGGTGGGGTTTGGATCACACTGAAGTCCCAAAGATTTTGTATTACTTTAATGGAGAGGGAGGGAGATAAAGGTGCCTTCCCCACCCCAACCCCCACTGTTTTTCATTTGCTTTGCTTTTGGCTACCAGTTTTTCTGATGTGGTATAAAGTAAGCCTAGAATTTGCCATCTTAACCGTCAATGTTATTAATAAAAACATTCACAGTGTGCTGCCATCCCTTGCCCTCCATCTCCAAACCTAAAATTCTTCTGTGACCACACCTCCCCCATTTCCTGGGGCTGCTTTGGGACAATTCGTAGACAATGTGTGGCCAGATTTTGCCGGGGGTAGGGTGCAGGGGGAACTATTATTTCTTCATTTGCGGGAAGAGTGGCCATGAACCCAGAGTAGGTGATTGGTTATGCACTCAGGTTGAAGGTAAATGTGAGTGCTGGATCTGATGAAATTATAGGTTAGAAACTGGAACATGATGGAAAGCTCTGTTGCGAGATCCTAGGGAGAAGGATGCTCTCGATGTTTCACTCTTATTTGTGGCGGGGTGCAGGAGATGGCTGGCAAAAGGAGAACACTGCTTGAGTGAGTGGGTTGCAGCCCAAGTCCTCTCCCCTGTTTGGGGTGTGACAACATCTGGTTGTTGTTTAGGTGCTCAGTCGTGTCTGACTCTTTGCGACCCCATGGACTGCAGCACGCCAGGCTCCCCTGTTCATCACGAGCTCCCGGAACTGGTTCAAACTCACGTCCATTGAGTCAGTGATGCCATACAACCATCTCATCCTCTGTCGTCCCCTTCTCCTCCTGCCTTCAGTCTTTCCCAGTATCAGGGTCTTTTCCAATGAGTCGGCTCTTCACATCAGGTGGCCAAAGTATTGGGGCTTCAGCTTCAGCATTTGGTGCCTGAGCAGATTCCTGGAGGTCAGCACATATAGCTGTCCTTTTGTAAAACTTTGTAAAATGTCCCTGTGGTTTTGAAAACGGACTCCTTTCATCTTCTTCTGAAGGTCCTTTCAAAATCCAAAAAGCATTGTGCAAATAAGTGTGAATCTTTCTGGGTGATGTCACCGTATCCAAGAGGAAAAGGTGGGCAAAGTGTCCCACCCCAGGGCTCTTGGGTGGGGGGACAGCTTGGGGCAGGGCCTCTGAGAAGCCCCCTGGAGGGCCACACTCTTCTATACTCTGTTTCCCAGAGCCTCAAGGCAATAGATGAGATAGATGAGATCTTGTCCTTTTATTTTCCCTGAGGGCCCTTTCGGTCCTGGGCATTTAAAGAATGTTGGAGAAACAGATTGGATGTTAGAGTTAATTCTGGTCAGTGATTGATTGTAGTAAGCTTGCTAAGAGCTGGGAACCTTGAAATAGTGTTTCTCTTGGTGGACTGGCCCTTAGGAACAGCACAGATCAGGAGCAATGCATACCTCCTGGTCTTGCCCTTGGCAGACATCACTGATCCATCCTGGGCTCCTTTCCTAAGCACAGGTGTAGCTTCACGCTCCTTAAGCACAGCAGGCAGTTGTCACAAGACATGGCAGTTCTTTCATGATGAACCTCTTGGCTTTTCTGGTCTAATCCAATCCCTGCAGTTTTGGTGGAGAAACCAAAGCCAATCAATAGCCATACTTAATTAGCAGAACATCACTGACCTCCAGAGGACCAAATCAAATGTCTGTGCTCTGCGTCCTAGCCTAGCATTTGGCATGGCAGACCAGCCCCTCCGACCACTCTACCCCACTGCCTTCTGGAAGACTTAATTCTCTCATTCCTCCTGTTTCCCCATGTAGCCTTTCTGTGTCTCTCTCTGAAATTTGCATTCCTTCTCCTGTCCCCACAGGTTACATGTCCTAGGATTTTGTCCTGTGTATGCTTGGAACAGTAAGCTTCTCAGGTGAATCAGTGGTAAAGAATCTACCTGCCAAATAGGAGACTTGGGTTCCATCTCTGAGTCAGGAAGATCCCTTGGAGAAGGAAATGGCAACTCACTCCAGTATTCTTGCCTGGGACATCGCATGGACAGGGGAGCCTTCACCAACAGCACGGTGCTTAGAACAATACTTCCTGTGTGGGTGCTATTTAGGAAGTCCTGGATCTGACCTTCCTCTTCCCCTCGCTTTTTTCTTCCCCAAGGGCTTCACATTGCCAGGGAGCCACTCCAGGCTTGTCACCCGTATCCTCCACGCTCTACGGGGTGGCTGTGTTAGCTTGAACCTGGCTCCCCAGCTCCAGTTTCTGAGGGTCAGCAGCGGCCACGCCCGCAGAGACTTCCTTCAGCACGTGCATTCAGCCTGAGCCTCAGCAGGGTCTCCTCGTCTCGCTTCACCAGCCTTCTTCAGTCCTCTGCCTCTGTTAACTGAAGTTCCTTCCAGCACCTTCCCCCGGCCCAGTATCACCCTCCACTTCTCCCTCCCACACAGCTCCTTCACCCTAGCCTGTCCCCCCTCTGCAGTCTCTGTGTCCCTGCTCAGCTCGTACCCCTAACCAGTGGGGCAGGGGCGCTCTTGCAGGAGCATCCTAACTGTTCCCTTTACTTCCAGGCCTTCCCTCTTTGCACCCACCCTGTTCACAGGTGCTGGAAACATCTTCCTGATGCTCATCCCTGCTGTCTTACTCCTGTGCTCAGAAGCTTGCACCATTCTTCTTGACTTCCGGGACTGAGGGGCTGGGGCTTTACCGGACCAAAGTTGTTGTAGGATTTGTGATGATTGGTGGGGTCTGGATCACACTGAAGCCCCAAAGATTTTGTATTACTCTAATGGAGAGGGAGGGAGAGAAAGGTGCCTTCTGCGCGCCCGCCCCCGCCTCCCACTGTTTTTCATTTGTTTTGCTTTTTGCTACCAGTTTTTCTAATGTGGTGAAGTAAGCCTAGAATTTACCATCTTAACCATCAGTGTTATTAACAAAAACATTCACAGTGTGCTGCCATCCCTGCCATCCAGCTCCAAAACTGTTTGTATCCTGTAAAACTAAAACTACACCCATTAAATCGTGACCCGCCCCCCCACCCCCATTTCCCCCTTTCACCCTGGCAGCCACTATTCTGCTTTCTTTACAGTTTTGACTGCTCTAAGTACTTCATAGAAATGGAACCAAACACTGGTTGGTTGTGTCTCTGTGACTGGCTCATTTCACTTAGCATAATGTCCTTAGAATTCATCCATGTTGTAGAAGACACCCAAATCTCTTGCCTTTTTAGGGTTGAGTAATATTTTATTGTATGTTTATACCACATTTTGCTTATCATTTCATCCATCAGTAGACACTTGTATTGCTTATACATTTTAGGTGTACATTTGTGAGTAATGCTACTATGACATAACATGGGTGTAGGGTTACCTCTTTGAGAGCCTCATTTCAGTGTTTTGGGGTAGATGTCTGAGGTGGATATATTGGATCACATAGTAATACTAGTTTTTATTTTCTGTTACACCACCATACTAGTTTCCACAATGGCTCTACCATTTTACATTCCGACCAGTAGTGCACAGGGATCCAGTTTTTCCACATCTGTACTAAGACTTCCTATTTTATTTTATTTTTTTAATAGTAGCCACCCTAAGCGATATGAGGTAGCTTCTCATTGTGGTTTGATTTGTTATTTCCCTAATGGCTAGGGATGTTGAACATCTTTTCATGTTAACTACTGGCTATTTGTGTATCTTTTTTGGAGAAATGTCTATCAAGTCATGCCTAATTTTGAACATTTTCTGTCGAGTTTTAGGAGTTCTCTGTTCTGGGGCTTCCCAGGTGGTGCTAGTGGAAAAGAACCTGTCTGCCAGTGGAGGTGCTGTAAGAGACAGGGTTCAATCCTTAGGCTGGAAAGATCCCTGGAGAAGGGGACGGCACTCCACTCCAGTGTTCTTGCCTAGAGAATCCCAGGGACAGAGGAGCCTGGCAGGCTACAGCCCATAGCGTTGCAAAGAGTTGGACACAACTGAAGCAATTTAGCATTCACATACTGATACTAATTTGCTATCAGATATGTGATTTGCAGGTATTTTCTCTGATCCTGTGTGTTGCCTTTTTACTCTGTTGATACCGTTTTCCCATTTACCGTTTTAGACATTTTTCATGAAGTCCAGCGTGTCTGCTTTTTCTTTTGCTGTGTCTCTGGTGTCATATCCAAGAAATCACTGCCAAATTCAGTATCTTGACATTTGCTAAGAGTTGTCTAGTTTTAGCTCTTATCTTTAAGACTTTGATTCCTTTTGAGTTAATTTTTGTATATGGTATTAGGAAAGGGTCCAAATTCATCCTTTTACACGTAGATATCAAATTTTCCCAGCATCATTTCTTGAAGACACTCTTCTTTCCTCATTGGATGGTCTTTCAGCAATCTGTCAAAAATTACTCGACCGTTACGCAAAGGTTAGTTTCTGGCTCTGTGTTCTCTTCGATTGGTCTGTGTGTCTGCCTTTAAGCCAGTACCACACTGTTTTGATTTCTGCAGCTTTGCCCCCAGTCAGGAAGTCCTCCAGCTTTACACTTCTTTTCCGAGATTGTTTTGGCTGTTTGGAGTTCCTGCGTGTGTGGCCAGAGTAGGAGAGGCCAGGTCCATCCAGCTTCTGCTCCTGTGCTCTTTCCAGTGTACGGTCACTTTGTACCTCCCATCCCTGTCTCAGCAGGTTCAGACTCAGCAGGGCTCTTGGGGTGGTTGGAGGGTAAGTGGTTTTCCTCCTTGAGCTCAGAGTCCTGGGGACCCAGACTGAGCTGCCTTGGTGGTCAGTAATAGCCAAGGCACCACAGAAAAACATGCAAGGGAGAGGTGTCAGTGCTGCTGAAGGAAGAGGGGGCCGAATGGCAACTCGTTGCTGATGAAGACAAGACCTTTCCTTTGTAATGACCATCTTTGGCCTCTGTGGACTGAATGTCCCTGACCTGTCCAGCCTGGGGTGTCATGTCCTTGCCCACTTCCTGGTCTGACCCCAGGGCCTTTATACTTGCTGTTCCTCTACCTGGAACAGTCTTCCTCCAGCACTCAGCTTCCTCCAGACTCCTTCAGGTCTCTGCTCAGATGTGACATCCCAGCGAGACCTCCCCTGACCCTTGTCCCACCATAGCCACCTCTCTGCCCTACCCCACTCACCCTACATTTTACTCTGCTATAATTTTCTTCATAGCACTTACTACCTAATGCAGTTTGCATTGGCTTGTTGAGTTATTTCTCTATCTGCACTCCTTTGAACGCCACGAGGGCAGGGACTCTCTGTCTTATTCTCTGCTGCATCCCCAGTTTGTTCACTAAGCATTTGGTGAAGCAGTGGGCTCTATGTTCCTAGGGCAGGCATGCCTACTAAGGGATGGTGTCTGTGCAGAGCGCCATTATTCCATCTCTCTTGAAGGGCTGACCAGTGCCCATGTATGTGCAGGTGAGGGTCACAAGAAGGTTGGAGCGTGGCCTGGTGTGATGCTCAGCACACAGTGAGCACTCTGTCTTGTTCTGTTTGATTCAGAGGACAAGAGATCAGCAAGTGAGGCTAGAAAGGCTTGGAACTGGCCATAGCTGGGCAGAATGATGGAAGGGGATAGGAGGCTTCCTTATCCTGAGGGGAAGAAAGCAAAGGCATAGCAGGGCCGGATTCAGGCATTGGGAGCGGACACTCAAGGCTGAGAGTCAGGTAACAAGAATGGGAGCTAGCTTTGGTGGAGCGCTTGTCTGTGTTCCCGGCCCAGTCCCCAGGGCTTTACCTTTCCTCATTCAGTTCTTACAGCCCATAATTCTTCCTGCTTCATAAACCAGGAAATGAAGGGCAGAAAGTGGAAGCAGCTTGCTTAGGTCACACTGCTGGTGGGTGGCAAGCCTGAGCTCAGGGGGTGTGGGCCCAGGGCCTGTTCTTGTAGCCACAGCCTGTGGTGCAAGGCTGTGGTAGAGGGCAGCACGTGCCACTCAGGCAGGAGGAGGCCAGACAGAGAGGAGGATGCTGGTCTGTTGGACTCCTGGTGCGGATTGGAAGTTTATTCCAGGGCGCACGCGCTCACTGTGCTGTGTCTGGCTGCAGCGCAGTGGAAGCTTGGCTGCCTGTGCTGCGCTATTTCCTGTCCCACCTCGGTGTGTCCTCTTGGCTGCTGACTTAGGGGCATGAGCTCCGGGGAGGGTAGCAGCGCAGTGATGCCGCAACTGGCCCCGTCTCCACTCTCTCGTCTGTATCCTTTGTTCTGGGGTGCCCATCAGGTGTGGCTGTGCTCAGTGATGAGGAACATGCCCCATTACATCACTGCATTTTAGTAGGAGACTCTTGAAGTCTGTCTCAGTCTCCTCCCTACCCTCTAGGGTGGAAATGATGACCAGCCCAGCCTCCCCTTCCTTGAGCCATCCAGATCCTGCTTTGGGCCACTTCCTGGGCTTTCGAGGTCAGGTGACAGCTGTCATCCAGCCTGGCCAAGAGGCACCAGCCTTCTTGTGCATGGCAGGGAGAAGGTGCTTTCCCCGGAGGTGGGCATGTCAGGTACCTGAAGCAGGGCTTTCTTGATCAATGTGCCAGGCTCCATGGCTGTTCCATTCCAGGGCCCCGGTCACTCCCTATCTCCCGAAATGTCTGAACTTGTCAGCCTCCAGGTGTGGGTCTCCGCATTCACCATCTGGGGCCATGTTGTTAAAGGAGGAGGAAGCTGAGGCCCCAAGAAGGGACATAGCTGCACTGAACTGTGGTTCTGCAACAGAGCTGCTCAGCAGCCAGAGGCACCCCCCCCCGCCCCCCGCAGCTCCTGAGGTCCTTAGAAGCAGGGGAGGCGGGCTCAGCACCCGGCACTTTGACCTGCCTGCCTCCTCATGCCTGCAGCTCATGGAGTCAAGTGTCTCAGCACCCAGCACGGTCTGGACACTGGGATGGGCAAGAAGGAGTAGCACGTGCAGGGCCATGAAGCCACAGTTCATCCTTCTTTCTTTCTTCTCACTTTTAGTCCCAGGCCCCGCTCAGCTCACAGTGTCTGTCACGGAGGGGACAAGCCCACTCTGGGGGATTCCAAACTGTGAGGCCTTGGACAGGGGCAGCCCTGCTCTGAGACTGCTCACTTACACAGAGGGGGTGGGGCCTACATCTCCTCCAGGCTGATCTGGCTTCTTGGTGCTTGTCCAAGTCCACCAGCCTCCAGGCCCCTTCCTCCATGAAGTCTCCCAGGCAGCAGTGTTGTGACTAGGGATCAGGAGCACAGACGTTGAGCTGGACTATCTGGGTTTGTATCCTGTCCACCCCATGACCTTAAGCAAGTTACTTCATTGTTCTGACCCTTTGTTTTCTCCTCTGTCATTGCAGGTGTAATGACAACCTCAGGGTTAGAGTGGGAATTTGCTGAGAGAATATATGCAGAGTTTAGTACATCCCAGCACTTACAGAGCTCAGTATCAGCTGCTGCTATTATTATGACTGGTGTTGTTGTTATCAGTGCTCTGCAGGCCAGCAGTTTGTCACTGTGGACTGTTCAGCCTTGTCACCTTGGCAGACAGCTTTCCTTATGGGTGACCCAAGGATTGAGGACGGTGGGGTTGGAAGGTCTGGTGTGACTGCGGGAGCAGCAGCTGCCACTCAGGGTGCTGGCGGGGCCACGTGCTGTGTCACGGCCTTTTATATTAACTCAGTTGATACTCTGTGAGGTTAGTACTCCTCTTGTCCCATTTTACAGATGTGCACGTGGAGGCAGTCAGAGGCTGAGGGTACATTGCCGCTGAGGGGCAGAGTTGGGAGTTGATCCCAGGCCGACTGGTACCGTCAGTATTCTGGTCACTGCTCCCTCGGGTTTGCAGATGGGCCCCAGGCTCAGAGAGGGGAAGGGCCTTCCGTAGACTCTCAGCAGGCATGTCGCCTCCCGAGCCCCTGGCTTCTCTTCTATCTCTTAAACCCAGCCCAGTGTTGGGCTCACAGGGCTCAGCCGTGTGCTGGGACTCTGTTGGACGCACGTGGGTGTGAGAGTGCTGGTTGCCCTCGGCTGACTGGTTGCCCTCGGCCATCTGTGGGTGGTCAGCTCTGAGGGAGGGTTCTGGGCTGGGACAGGTGGCCTGGTGGCGATCCTCCCTGCCCTGTCGCAGAGCCCCCAGGGAAGAGCGGCTTGCCTCTCTCTCCTTCCTGGGTGCTGGGGAGGTGCGTGTCCTCCAAGTGCCCAGAGCTGTGTCGCCTCAGGCTGGAGCACTGAGAGGACCCTGCCTGCAGCTGGAGGCTGGAGCAAGCCCCTTCGGTGTCCTGGTTTCATGGGGAGGAAGCGTGAGTCACCAGGGCCTTTACAAGCCCCAGGTGAATGGAGGGGGTGTGTTCTGGGGGGGCCGGGCGGGTGGGGGAGGTGCACAGGCCTCAGGAGGGGGCCTCGGAGGGCTGGGCGTTCTGTTGCCGCTTGGGTGATTTTACTGGAAGTTCTTTTGAAGTGGTCTCTGTGACCCAGTGGGGCTGAGTCACAGAGTAAATACAATTAGCATTGTGGCCTCTGGGGAAGGACGCAGACAATGCTTGTGGCCCAGGCCAGTCCCGTCTGCCAGCTCTCTCCCAGGGCTTCTGCTTGGCTCCCACATGCATCCCTGCCTGCCTGCTGACTTGGGTCAGCCTTGCGTTCAGTCCCCCTGTGGACCTCACTCCCTGCAGGCATGTTAGAAATGCAGAGTCTCAGGCCCCACCCCAGGTCTCTCCAGCCAGAGCCTGCACCTTGACCGGTTCCCCAGGTAATTGCTGTGCAGGGAACCCCTTGTATCATCACTCAGCTCCACATGGCCGTGAGAACCTGGCCCCGACTCTGCTCTCCTCTGGAACTACATTGTTCTCCAGGTCCTCTCAGGACCTCTGCACTGGCTTGTCTGAGTTTGTGGGACCATCCTGAGGGTCAGTGCCTTGCTGTTCTGTGGGGGTGGAGGGGGAGGGGTGGAGGCAGCAGTGGTGTGGGAAGCTGGCCCTCGTTCATCCAGACCTCTGTGAGAGGTGGAGGGTGTGCCTTCAGGTTCGGGATGGGCGGGCAGGGGGTGCAGATGCCTTCAAGGGGACTCCTTCCTGCTCACATGGCCAAAGGTGAGGGGCTCTGCGGGGCAGCGGGCATGGTGAGATGGGACCCCTGTCGGCCTCCAGATTGGATTGTGAAATCCCAGGGGTAGGTGACGTCTGTCTCACCCCTCGGAAGCCATTGCTTAGCAAAGACACCGCGTGACTTTGGAGGAAAGTGACTCCTTTTGCCTTTTCCCGACAGTCCTGACCACACAGGCTTTTAAAGAAAACAATAGCCTCAGAGACAAAGCATGACCAAGACAGTGTCGTCTTCGGACCTTTCCCCCCTACCCCCCCACCCCGAATGACGTCTAAGGCCCTGGGAACATTGTAGAAACTGGGCCTTGTCCAATTTTCATCGTCCCCTGGCAGCCCCAGCACTGGCTTCCAGGAGCCCTGCCAGCCAGCTTGGGGGAGGTGATGCCCGGAGATGCAGATAAAGATGTCATGCCGCCCCTGGGTCAGGCCCCACAGCCCCATCAGGTCAGGACATAGGGGGCAGGGAAGAGGGACAGAATGTGTTGGTTGGCCAGTTGACTCCTCCCAGCCAGGGGGAAGGTGGGAGGAGAGAGAGAAGGGTGTCTGCCAAGTTTAATTAACAGTGGAAACTCACCACGGGGAGGAGAGAGACAATCTGCAGGGGAGGGCGGTTTACTGGAAGATGGGCCACTACTGATGCCAGTAATGAGAAAGAGGCCCAGCGTTCTGCAGGGAGCATCACCAGAGCGCGGCCTGCGGCGTCATAAGCGGGGCTGGGCTGAGCTCAGATCTCGGAGGTGTGAGCGGGACGGTGTAGCGGTGCCTGCTTTATCTGAGTAGCTGTCTTTTGAAAACAGTCCGCCAACACACCGGCTGGTTTGGTATATTACCCCTAACCCCTTTAACCACCCTTTCTGCACCCCCCCCATAACAGCAGCAAAAAAATAATTAAGAAAATAGCAGTTGAGTTTAGCAGATATCTATGCCGTTGTATTCTTGGTTTTTGAAGATACCCTTGGAATGGCTGCATTGCACCTGACTTTATTTCATAGATCTTTATGTCATGCTTGATGTTTATGATAGGGGAAGAGGAATGCTGTGAGAAGTCTGTGATGCTCATTGTTGAGATAGAAATGAATTGTGTGGGTTGAATTTGAAATGTCTGATATAGTTCACTGAACATTGCTTACATATTTTTTAGTAGGATCGATAGAGGACTTGCTGGGTTGCCGGGGGCTTTTCTGGTTCCATCTCCTTCAGAGGATGCGCAGAGCCCACCTATGATATCCCGTGCCAGGTGGGCACAGAGTGAATGCATGTGTCGTGAGAGCCCCCAGCACCTGGGTCTTCTCGGACTGAGGCAGTACTGACCGTTAGGTCACCCTGCCCTGCATCCAGCAGCTGTTTCAGGGGTGCTGTTGGAGGCCAGTTGAACAAGTTGAATCCCTTTGGGCGGTCCTTTCCACTTTCTGAGCAAGCCTCTTCCATCCATGCTACGCAGCCAGAGGTTCTCCAGAGAGTCTCTGGAGAACTCTGTGGTAATGAGCCACTGGCCATTCCAGGCCCCTGTTACACTGCTTGCCTTTGCTGAAGTCCCTGTTTTCTAATTTTCTCTCTTTCCCCGCCTCCTTTCGTCTCTCTGGTGGGCGCGCCTGCTGTTAATAGCTCCCCAGCACACTGTCTTTATGCCAGGGCTGTTCGTTGCCCTGCCCTCTGTGTGTGGTCTTCATCTTTCCCCTCCACGTCTTCCCGTCCTTTCGGGATCTTCCCTGTCCCCTGGTGCCCCTCTTCCTCCCCTCATCCATGAGTTTCCTTGCTCTTCTCCTTCTTCCCTGCTCACTCCATGTCTCTATCCCTTTTCTTTCCCTTCTGAGGGTATGCAGGTATAGAGTAGCTAGTCAACAGTTGAGATGGGAGAGAACCTTTTAGATTTGACCCTGCATTTTTGATCCTGGAGTCCAAGGTCTCATTAATTCTTGGTTGCTTTCTGACGCTAAAGCCCTAAGGCTCATTCAAAGGCTTTATTGCAAAAATCTCATCTCTGGCTCACCCACTTTGCCCAGTACACACACGCCTTCATTGTGTAGTTCTTTCGGTTCCAAGAACAAAACATTGCATTCTTCCCATTGTCATGTTTTATTTGACCCACCATCTCTGCATGTTGTGCTTTTTTCAACTCCCATTCAGTCTCTGGGTCCATTCGCCCACCCTCTTGCTTTTGTGTCATCTGTCGCCTTGGTAAGCAAAGCACACCTTTGTTCCCTTCCTCATGGGAAACATTATCTCTGAAATGTGTCAGGGGAAAGGACCTCCTGAGCCGTCTGGTTGAACCCCTTCATGTTACAGACTTGAGAAATAAGAGATTCAGAAAACCGAGGCCACTGGCTAGCTACTCACATGTGGATAAGAGCTGGGCTCAGACCTGGATTTCTTGACCCAGAGGTTTTTCCTGATGCCAGGCAGGTAATCCTGGCTTTGAAGATATTTGAATTCAAAGCAAACCGTGGTGGTTATGTGTCTGCCACTAGGAGTCAACAAGTGTCAACCCCCCGCCCCTGAAAAACTTGTTATCCCCCAGCTTTGGTGACTGTGTAATTGCTCATAATTTTATGAGTAACTTTTCATCAGGGGGCAGCCACTGACTAAATTATTGAGGACTGAGCTTGAATACAGTTAGAACCTAAGAGCAGAACAGTCTGGCATGAAGAACAAAAGGTTCACAGATGCTTACTTAGGCTCTGTTACTCTCGATATGGAAGCCAGAGTCACCCTGATAGAAACCTGTAGGAAATCCCCAGGCCCCTTGTCACCTGGGTCTGTGGCTTCCTTGCTAAGTAAGCCTTCCCCAGATGTCCTGATAAGAAGCCAGCCGACTGACTCTAAGCTGTCCCCTGCCCGTGCAGAGATCACTCAGAAGGTGGCCAGAGGTGAGGCGGAAGCTGGGACAGAAACACCACAGATGAGACCCTGTCGACCACGTCTCCCTCCCCTGCCCGGCCCGGCCCGTGATTCTGATGTCTCGTGCCTGGTGCCATGCCGGTTCTCAGCCTGGCGCTCGCTGAAGTCAGTTGGTCTGACAGTGGTTTGGGGTGTAGACAAGAGAGCCCTTTGGGATCAGTAACAAATGGCCCCTCTTTCTGCCTGCAGGCTCTACGTACAGCGTCTTGTCCATCATGCCCTCAGACTCGGAGAGCAGCAGCTCACTCAGCAGTGTGGGTGAGTACCTCCTTCCCGGGGGCCCCTCCTTTCCGGAGGACCTCAGGGAGGCGGGGGCCAGGGGCGAGCCGGGGCAGCGCTGGGCACGTGGGTGGGAAGTTGGCTGTTGCCTCCCTCGGGCAGTCATCTCTATTCGCCTGTTGGCTCATTGGCACGTCCTCTTACTGGAGGAAGGCAGAATTCTGCTGTTAGCAGGGGCGTACGTGCTGGGAGGTGCCCGTTTCACCATCTCTCCACTTTGTCAGGGCACAGGACTTCTCAGAGAGCCTGTTGTCCCCTGCCCTCAGCCCCCGGCCTCGTAGCACCCGGTGCCCGCTGTCCAGGAGACCGGCCCCTCTGGGAACTGTCCTTTGTGAGCAGGAGCAGCCCCCAGGGAGTGAGTATTGCCTTGAGGGCAAGAGTGGCCAGTTCATGCTGAGTCGGGCATGTGTCTCTGCACGTGGGTTCCAGAAGCCATAGAGGGTCCCTGCTGTCACTGGAGATGTCTCAGGGGAGGAAAGTTGTCATAGTCTTCCAGGCGTCCCGCATCTCCGTGGCCTGTCCCCTGTGTCCCACCCATGCTGCGTGTAACACCCTTGTGTGGCTCTGTGTCCTGGTCTGACCTCGACACCTTGGGTGGTAAGTGCTGGAGGTTTTGAGTTAGAAGGGCTCACAGATGTCATTTGGTCCAATTCTTTCCTTTTCCTGCAATAGACAGATGGGGAAATGGACACTCAGAGAGGGAACGTCTCGTGTCTGAGATTCTGGAACTAGCCAGGGAACGGCCTCTTGTGAGTTAATCTGACTGATCCAGAGCACCTCCGGGTTGGCAGAAGTGGGCTTATGATACAGTGGTGAGTGGGCAGACGTAGTCCTTGTGCTCACGGATCTTAGGCTCTACCCGGGCGATAGTCAGGTGAGTAGACACAGTAAGTAAGGTCAGAGTGGTGAGGGGGAGATTGTACCCATTTTCTAGGGCCATCCTAGCAAAGCACCATAAACTGAGTGGCTTACACTAGAGGACTTTATTCTGTCCAAATTCTGGAGGCCAGAGTCTTGAGATCAAGCTGTCTGTCAGGCCCTGTGCCCTGACACCAGGACACCAGGAGCGGGTCTTTTCCAGGTCGCTTTCCTTCTGGTGCCATGCTGGTGATCTCAGATCACCCTTCGGCGAGGACACCAGGAGCCGGTCTTTTCCAGGCTACTCTCCTTCTGGTGCCATGCTGGTGATCTCATATCATCCTTCGGCGAGGACACCAGGAGCCGGTCTTTTCCAGGTCGCTTTCCTTCTGGTGCCATGCTGGTGATCTCAGATCATCCTTCGGTGAGGACACCAGGAACGGGTCTTTTCCAGGCCGCTTTCCTTCTGGTGCCACGCTGGTGATCTCAGATCATCCTTGGCTTGTAGGTGCATCACTCTAGTCTCTGCATCCATCTTCACGTGGTGTTCTCTCTGTATGTGTCTCCAAATTTTCTTTTAAAAATAGGACACCGTTCACATTAGTTTTGGGACCTGCCCTACTCTAGTATGACCTTACTTTGATCATCTGTAAGGACCATATTTCCTAATAAGAACACATTCACGTTTACTGGGAATGAGGACTTTAGCATCCATCTGTGGGGCAAAGTTCAGCCCCTCAGAGGTCCCCGCATCCTCCTCAGAGTTCAGGGAGGACTCTGCTGAGACCATAGTTCACTTTGCCCTGCCCGCTTTGGGTTGGTGAGATACAGGGATTGAGTGGTAGAGTTGTGGGGATTTTGAACATGGGACTGGCTTTCAGGAAGTGCATGGCGGGGCAGTCAGGTTGAGTGCAGTGGTTAGATGGGTTTTTGTAAAAATGAGCTGGTTGAGCTCTGAGCGCACCTCTCTCGCCCCACCCTTTTCTAGCTCCATATTTCCCTTGGGAACAAGGTACAGTGATCTAACTGGCATCTGGCCAACACATTGAAGTGTTGCCTTTCCTAGGAGTATTTGTATTTTAAAAGGAGGTTCTAGAGAGAGAGAGTGCTTAAACCACAGCAGTTATTGTTAATGGTGGAATTTCAGGCATGAGTAGGAAGTGATTTTTTGTACGGCCTGACCTTTGTATACTTTGGAAGAAGCGTCATGTCTGTGACCTGCCAGTTGGCCCTTGATGGAGGGGTCACCAGTGTCCCTGGATGCGTGTCGGCAGGCCGGCAGAGAGCAGTGTTGTGTTGCACCTCACTGTCTGTGCCCAGATCTTGGATGCTCAAGATCTGCGTGCATCCCTTCAGGTCAAACCTCTCCCGTTCCCCAGTAGCCAAGCTCCCCTCCTCTTGGTTTTCTGCACAGAGTCAGCATTGACCTTGGGATGAGTAGCCCCTTTCTCTGCAGGCTGACCTCAGTGTCCCCATGGCTGTATTGGCCAGAAGGCTTTTGGCTGCAGCAGTAGGGAATAGCTATTCATACTGCCTTAGATGAGAGAAATGTGTGATCTTGCGTGGTAAAGGTGCTGAGGGTGGGCTAAGTACAGCAGGTGTGACTTTGCGGGCCTCTGTGTGGTGTCTTCCCTCATGCTGATGGCAGGGGCAGCCGTCACATCTGGACCTGACAGCATCCAAGGCAACAATGCTCACTGCGGGAACCGCTAGCCACGTGTGGCTATTTAAATTCCAGTGAATTAATGTGAAATGAAATTTAAATTGTTAGTTTCAGTAAACACACTAGCCACATTGCAAGTGTTCTGTAGCACCTGTGGCTAGTGGCTACTGTAGTAGAGCAAAGAACATGTCTATCACCACTAGTGGCCCAGAGGATGAAGGAGGTCATCTCCTCTTGTGTCTCCTGGATGGGCAAAGAAGACTTTCCCAGAAGGCCTTCAGCACAGTCCCCAGTCCCTTGTCTGTGCCCAAACCGCCACTCATGCCGTGTGGTCCTTAGGCCAGCAGCACCCAGAGAGATGATAGAAATGCAGGTTCTTGGGCTTCAGAAGCTCTGAGGACGAGTCTCAGCATCGCCTTTTAACAGCCCTCTTGTTTGGAGATGAGCTGACCTAACCTGGTCCCAGGCAGGGATACTGGAATGTCTGTGGCCAGCTTGGACCAGTCCCTTGAAATGGAATGAATGGAGGGTCAGCCGTGGCCCACTGCAGCACCTTCAGAAGGAATTCCTCCTGGCTTAGCCACACCTAATGATGGGTAGAGCCCTTCCTTTCCTGGCCGTCTTAGGCACACCGTGGCCCTGGCTGAAGGGCTGATGACTCAGATGGAGACTGGCTGTTTTTGTTTGTTATGGTCTTTCTCCATGAACCTAAGGAAAGGCAAGGTCTTATAATAAAAATATCATTTTTACTTTCCCACTTATATCTCCCTAACCAAGAATGTTTGGGAAAAGAGCAAGTTATACACAGCTAAGAGAAAATTGGTAGGTGGAACCTTGGGTATAGCATTTTCTCTGTAACACCTGGTACCTGGCTGTCCCTCACCTCTTCCCAGCTTCCATTAGGTCCTTGGGTAGTCTGTCCATTTTAGCTTTCCAGCCTGACCCTGCTAACAACATACCAACAGATTTAAATGTTGCCATATCTTTCTAGGCAGTTTTCATCAGCTGAGCACATGTGGCTTCTTTGAGGCTTTCCCCCACCCCATGTGGCCTGTTATTTAAGTAGGCCCCATGGATCTGCCCAGGGGAGGTACACTCTTTTCAGACAATCCATATTTTTTCCTCCCCATTCATCCTGACCTCATTTCTTAGGTGCCTTTTTTTCTGAGAGATTTTGGGGTGACATTTATAAAATGAGCCTTAAATTTCATACAAATTAAAGTAACGGGAGCTTTCTTATTAAAGAGAGAGACGTCCTGGTTTATTGGCAGGAAAAGGAGCTGGAGGGCTTCCTTACTACCCCAGCAAAGATTCCTTGAAAGTGCAGCTTCCGGTTGAAAGGATAGTGGGGTGAATGAGCATCGAGGCAGGGTTGCACCTTGACCCCGTGCCCTCTGACCCTTCCTTCTCTGGTCCTTTTGGACCCGGGGCCTGTTTTTTATCAGTTTATCAGATGGACAGGCTTCCCTGGTGGCTCAGATGGTAAAGAATGTGTCTGAATGTGGGAAACCTGGGTTTGATCCCTGGATTGGGAAGATTCCCCAGAGAAGGAAATGGCAACCCACACCAGTATTCTTGCTGGGATAATCCCACGGACAGAGAAGCCTGGTGAGCTGCAGTCCATAGCGTCATACAGAGTCAGACACGACTGAGCGACTTCCCCTTCCAATGAAGTGATGGGAGCGCCTTGTCCCCGTGGAGCCTGTGCTCCACGCTCATGGGGATCACAGAGGACCTGGCTCCAGGTTTTACAGGCTAGCTAGCTGTCTTAGTCTGCCTAGGCTATCACACACCCTAGACTGGGCAGTTCAGAAACAACACACGTGAACTTCTCACCATCCCAGAAAGCTTGTGAGTCAAGATCAAGGCAGAGTCAGTGTCCTGGGTTGGGGAGGCATTTCCTGGTTCACAGATGGTGCCTTCCCCTTGTAACCTCACATGGCAGGAAGGGGAAGAGCTTTCTAGGGTCCCCTTAATAAGGCCACTAATCCCATTCATGTGGGCTCCACCCTCATGACCTGATCACCTCCCAAAGGCCCCACCTCCCAAAGGCCCACACCTGGGGAGGAAGGACTTCAACAAGGGAACCTGGTGGGGCACACCACCATGTGGGCCGTAGCCCTAGAGAGGGAAGTGACTGGCCGAGAAAGGAAACCGAAGGGAAGGAGTAGCTGTTTCTAATGAGGGGTGTCAGGAAGCTCTAGGGGGGAGGTGGCCCTTGAGTGGGGTCTTCCAGGAATGGCGTTCTGGATGCAGGAGCAGCCTGGAAGCAACAGGCCCTTGCTGTCTGTCTTGATTTGGGTTTCTGCAGACTGACCCCGAGTCAAAGATTCGAGAGCAAGTAGCTGATCTGGGAGATCTGGGAGCTGGGCGAGGCGGCGGCTGCTGTCCTAGAATCTCACCTCCTTCCTCTCTAAGTCCATGGGGAGCCCAGCTGCAGTCCTGTGCTGACCTGGGCATCCCCTGGACGTCAGTGGGCGATGCTTTTAAATGTAGTGGATCCTGGATGGCCAAAAGGTTAAGGGATTGGAAAACCACCCTGGGCAGCCGGTGCAACTTCGGTTCACACCAGAGGTTCTCACACTTTATGAGGAATCAGATTTACCTGGAGGTGGGTGTTGGCTTCTCCACCAGGGTTCCTGATTTGGTAGGTCTGGGTGGGGCCAGAAATGAGTGTTCCTAGCCAGCTCTGTGAGGCTGAGCTGCTTTTGTATGTGGCACTGTGTCTTCCCGATGGCTCTGGCGCTTCTGGGCTGGAGATGAGGAGGGCTTGGTTTTGCTTGCTGAGGCTGGTGGTGACCATGCTCTGTTGCTTTGCTTTGCTCTTGATGGTCAGAGTCTGAAGGAGGCCGAGCAGTTTACCTGGTCATCCCCACTTCACCCGACCACCTTTGGCCAGTGCCTATATTCTCCTTGGCCTCTGGTGCCACAGGTCAGCAGGGCTCAGAAGCAGAGCTGTGACCTGTCTAGCTGTAAATAAGAGTTGAGGGATGGCCTTCAGGGTCAGCTGTGGTGTGACATAGGAGCTTACAACCAAGAAGACTATCAGCTGCCAGGCTCTCACTGGGCCTCGGTGGTCCACAGAGGAGGCAACACGAGCCAGGGTAACCAGGAGGAGGGGCCCAGACTCTGATGGCCAACAGGCTGTGCTTCCTCGCCTGTGCGCCCTCTCACACCAAGGCCCAGAAGAGTGATGACTTTCTCTAAACTCCAGGGCCCATGCCAGCTTTCCTGGCATCTTTCAGCACTCCTTTTGGGGCCCCTTTAGTCCAGTCCAAATTGCTTAACCCCAGACTCTTACCCTGGACATAAAAAGGAAAAAGAAAATCTGCCTTAAATTTTTATTTTTTAATATTTATTTATTTATTTAAGCCGTGCTGCTCAGCTTGCAGGCTCAGTTTCCCTCAGTTCAGTTCAGTCGCGTCTGACTCTGCGACCCCACGGACTGCAGCACACCAGGCCTCCCATCACCAACTTTCAGAGTTTACCCAAACTCATATCCCTTGAGTCGGTGATGCCATCCAACCATCTCATCCTCTGTCATCCCCTTCTCTTCCCACCTTCAATCTTTCCCAGCATCAGGGCCTTTTCCAGTGAGTCAGCTTTTCGCATGAGATGGCCAAAGTATTGGAGTTTCAGCTTCAGCATCAGTCCTTCCAGTGAACACTCAGGACTGATTTCCTTTAGGATGGACTGGTTGGATCTCCTCACAGTCCGAGGGACTCTCAAGAGTCTTCTCCAACACCACAGTTCAAAAGTATCAGTTCTCTGGCGCTCAGCTTTCTTTAGTCCAGCTCTCACATCCGTACGTGACCACGGGGAAAACCACAGCCTTGACTCAGTTTCCCCACTGCGGATTGAACCCTGGCCTCCAGCAGTGAAAGCGCCAGATGTTGCCCAGCAGAGAGGTCCCCTGCTTTCTTTTCAAGTGGGTTCCAGATTTGGGAAGAGGAAGGAGTGAAGTGGTGGGAAGAGTGGACAGTTTTGCATTTGAGTCCAAAAGAACAACTGCACAAAGAGAGTTTGAGGCTTCTGTGGACAACTCATTGGACATTAGTTTTAATTTTGCTTCTTTAAACTGTTTCCTAAAAGCACAGCGACTGACGGGGGTGGGGGTGACAAGCCACACCTCTCCTGGAATGGTTGCTTCAGTTTTAGGGCACCATGGGTTTGGTTGGTTGTTTTTTTAAATATCAAAACTTGTTTTGTGTTTTTTTTTAAGTCATGTTCATTGAGGTATATACAGTAAAATGTATCCTTTTTAGTGTATAGTTTGAGTTTTGACAAACACTTGAGTCATTTAACCAGTGCCGCAATTAAGACACAGAGCAATCGCCCTACCCTGAAGAATCCCAGCGTTTCTTGCCTCCACTCCCTCTAGCCCCTGTCAGTCACTGATCTCTCTCCTGCCTCTGTAGTTTTGCCTTTTCCCAGATGTCATGTAAATGGAATTATACGGTGTGTGGCCTTTTGAGTCTGGCATCTTCCACTCAGCTTAGTGCGTTCGAGGTTTCCCCATTCCCTCTGCCCTTCTGTGTACCAGCAGTTTGTATGATAGTCAGTGCCTTGGTATTGCTGAGATGTATTCCGTTATATGAATATAATAACACTGTCATTTATCCATTCAACTGCTGCTGTAAACAGTTATGTGTTAGCTTTTGTGTGAACATAAATTTTCACTTCTTTTGTGTAAATATCTAGGAGGGGATTACTGGGTGGGATGGTAAGTGCATGTTTAACTTTATAAAAGACTGTCAAAGTGTTTTCTTTGAGAGAAGTGGCTGTATGATTTCATATCCCCACCAGCAGTGTTTGAAAACCCTAGTTTCTCTGCATCCTTGCCAGCGTTTGGTGGTGTCACTTTTTAAAAATTCAGCCGTTCTGGTAATGATAAAGGGACTTGGCAGTTGTCTTCAAATGCTTGCATGCTTGTGGTAGAGAAGAGAAATTATAGTTGTACCTTGTGGCCTTAGGGGTAGATCTAGGGTCGGCGGGAGAAATAAAGATCTTAACTTGGTTCACAGAGTAATTGTCTCCGGAGAGATGAGATGGGCTTTGCTGTGAAGTAGGGAGCTCCCTCAAACTGTGCTAGAACTCAGACAGTCCTCTAGCGACTTAGAGGATTCCAGCAACCATTTTCTTGAAAGGACTGCATCATGCTCAAAATGTTTTTCAGCCCTGAGATGCAAGTAGAAGGGGAAAACTTTATTTTGAGTTGGATGGGTATGGAAAAGGTTTTCGGCAACACTTGCTGTTTATTTTGGGACTTCCTGGCTTAGCCCATCTTGGGATTTTTCTTGAGGTCCCCTGTGATCCTCCTCTGCCCTCTTGCCTCCTTATTGTGAAAGGACCGGCGCATCCAGGCAGCAGTTTCCCTACGTCAGCCTGCCATCTCATGGATTCACAGGCCTGGGTGACCTTCGTTTCTGTGTGTTTCATGTCTGCTCAAGCCTTCGGGGCAGGCCAGTCCTGCGGGGAGACTCTGCAGCACGGCGAGTGAGGTCCTGGGCCTGGAGACGGAGCCGGGTTTGTGTGGGTGTCTGCACATTTCCTAGCTGTGCAGTCTTGCTCGATGTCAGTTTCTCACGCGGTGATCACAGCATGTACTTGGGAGGGTACCCTGGGGTTAATGAGGGGAGGACCCAGGTGCATTTAGCGTAGAACCCAGTGCCTCGGCTGCCCTCAGCAAATGACAGCACTTGTGTCTTTGTCTCCATGATCAGCTGCCCCTGGGTCCTTTCCAGCTGCAGGGCCGGTGGCCTCATCCTGCTGGAGACAGACAGGAGGCAGCTGTGTGTGGTGAAGGTCTGACCCTTCTGTCATGCTGCAGCTTCTCTCTCCAGCCTCCGGAAAAGCTAAGGACTGCATCTTTCTGTTGCTTCATTTTTAAAATGGAGTGAGAATTCTTTATCTCTCCAGAGGCAGGTTTTGGGGCCTGGTGGTGCTTTTCAGTTTTGAAATTGAGATATGATGTTTCTCTGATTTTTTTTTTTCAACTTGACCATAGGTCAGATCATTCTCAAAGCGTGGTCTGGTGTCCCTGAGGTCCTTGCAGGGAGCCAGTGTGGTCAGAACTGTTTTTATGATGATACTAAGATGTCTCTTGCCTTTTGCATGCTCGTCCTCATACAAACTCCACTGTGGAGTAGAGTTTTCTAAAGGTTCCATCTGCGATGCTGCGCACATGTGAGACTGTAGCTGACTCTGTTAAGCCAGACATCAAACATCATCACAAAGCTGCAGAGCAGTGCCATTCTTCTCGCTGTGTTTTGTGTTTGGTGATGGAATGGGTAGTTAATTTTTTTACAAAAGAAATCTTATGTGAATATGTAACAAGTTTGGTTATTTTAAAATTAGTAAATATTTAAAAATACTTTGAAATTTCTAATCTGATAGATGTTATTAGACATAACCATATAAATAAAAGCTCTTTGGCGTCCTCAGTCGTTTTTAAGTATAAAGAGGTCCTAGGATCAAAACATTTAAGAACTTTTAGGTTGAGGCCCTGGGCACTGGGGTCAGGCAAAGGGCACTCTACATGCCATGCTGTCATTTACTGGCTTGGTGACCTGGACCCATTATTTAAGCTTGATAAGGTTTTATTTCCTATTCAGTATCTTCCTTAAGGGGATGGGATGGGATAATGTATGAAAAGCGTCTTAGAAGCTGCCAGGCATATGTGAGTGCTACTCACAGTTGTCTTTGTAGGGCGGCAAGGCTTGGACTACAGCAAAGAGCATGTGCTCTGAAGACAGACAGCTGGGCTCTCATCCAGGGCATCACTTGCTGTTTGTGCACGTTTGCGTCAATTCCTTGACCTTGCTTGGCCTGCCTTCCCACCTGTAAAGTGGAGATGATAATATTCTTATCACCTTCAAGGTTGCTGGGAAGATTAAATGAATGCCCGGGACATCTGTGTTGGTTGCTGTTGTGTGGGTTGGTTGTGACGGTTTACATTGAAATCCTTCTTTTCCGAGCTGAGTCTGAGTCTGTTTAGTCTATTCATCCCCTGTGTTGGGTTTGTCAATCTTACACAGATCGCGTCCCCCTGGGTTGGTTAGAGGCTGAGTTAGTTGTGGGCTTCTCTGGGAGGAGTATCAGGCACATATCCAGAGGCAGCCCCCATGTATCAGAGAGCCAGGTAAGTTAGAGCAAATCAGAAAACAGTCATAGGACTAGAGCTTGAAGAAGTGCCTTTATTTGCAGAGAGGAAGACATCAAGTCACACAGCTGCACAGAGCTGTAACCAGCCTGTCTTCCAGAAGCCCTGGGGGCAAGAGTTAGGATCCAGGGTCTTTGGAGAAGGGTGAGGAAGGCTCCTCCCACTGCAGGGTAGAACCCCTGCTGGGAGGAGGCCGCTTATTGCTGGTGATCCTGGACCCCACCTTAGAGAACATTCCGGCCCCAGAGTTCTGGTCTGAGGCACAGAAATCCTGATGTTATGGTGGTGCTGGCTTTAAAACAACATGCATTTCGAGGGGAAGTAGATTCAGTGGTTGGGGTGCTGACACTGGGTAATGGTGGAGTCTCCTGCCTCAGACCATGGCCTGCCTTGTTGCCCACAGTATCAAACTTTCCATCCTCCCTGGCACTCCCAGAAGACGCGAGGTCACACCTGAGTCCCCGTCTCGGGGGACACTTGGTTTACACGAACAGATCCACCAGCAAGGGTCAGCTGGGGGCAGTGGTCAGGAGACACTGAGTCAGAGGACGTGTGTTTTGCCCTTTGCATATTACAGGGCTCCTGGGGACCCACATACTGTGTTCCTGGGGTGAGTCAGCTTCTGGATCCCATCCACGAGCTGGGGTGACTACTGTGGGTTTTGCTTACCCCACTGAGGATCCATGAGAGGTAGAGATACTTAAATATACAAGTATGTATATAAATATATAATATATAAATATACAAGTATATACTTAAATATACAAGTATACCAATGCCATGGATTTGTCTCTCTTTCTGGGACATTTGAGTGAGGTGCATTCTTCCTAGAAACAGATTGGGGTCTCACCAGAGGTGTTGGTGGTGGCCACTTTTCCTAAGTAATGGCGTACGGCATGGGTTTCCTTCTCAGAACATGTCTAGTCCCGGGGATAAGTGATGAGACCCTGCTGTGGGCTGGGCCGCCAGAGGCCCTGGGACTTCCCTGCACCCCTTGGCCATGGGCAGCTGTCCCTGCACCTCCTCCAAGCTGCACATCTGGGCTGGTGGAGCAGGTCCTCAGGCATTCGGGCAGCTTGGAAGAGGGAGCCATGCAGACTGTCCAGCCCTAATCAGGGAAGACCAGAACACGGCCCATGGGCCCAGCTTAGGAACTGGCTACCTCTGCTCTCTGGATTGCAGCCGTGCCTTCCTCTTCAGGCTGTCTTCCACTCTGTTCAGGGCTTAGGCTGGCCTCTTTGCTCAGAGAAAGGTGACAGCTGGTGGTAGCAGAGCAGGCAGAGACGCAAAGATGAGGCTGGGCCATCCTGGAGGTGCCAAAGCCAGGCTGGGGGAGAGAGGGGGACCCCAGAGTCCTCAGCCAGGGTCCCGGGAGTGGATGCTGGAGCCAATCTGCCTAGGCTCTGGTCCCTGCCTTGCCTCTTGCTCTCTGACTTGGTGGTGTCATCTGGGAAAGAAGGTTGTAACCAGACCCACCTGGGAAGGTGGCTGTGAGAAGTGAAGGCCAGCTGAGAGCCCAGAATGGCGCCTGGCTACTGGTGGGGGCTTGGCAAAAGCAAGTTCACCTTATCACCTTCCTCCTGCAGGCACCACCGGAAAGGCGCCATCCCCACCGCCTGTGCTCAACGACCGGCAGGTGAATGAGAAGGTGGAGAACCCTCTCCATTCAGCTGCGGCTGATGACCCGGGAGAGGAACGAGCTGCGGAAGCGCCTGGCCTTTGCCACACACGGGACCACCTTTGACAAGAGGTGGGGACCACACACCTCCCCTGCTGGACAAGGGCACTGCCTTGATGCCGCGGCATGCCCTGCCCCAGTCTCCCCATCGCTGAGCCTTTGACTGACCTGTGTGTCCACATACATCTGTGATTCTCTGTGCAGGGGCGCTGCTGTCTGCTGGGTACCCTAGACTGCTCTGTTGTTGAGTAGATCTTTGTGTGGTCTGTAGACCTGTTAGTTGTTTCCTGCCACATACATACTTTAAAAAGGGTTGGTCCTGCCTGACTTTTTGTTATTTTGAAGAACATCTTTGACTGCTTCTTTTGTTGGGATTAAGAGGCAGATAGCAAGGAAGGGTTGGAGAGATTCTGGCAGGGTTCTGAGGGAGGCCGGAACAGGCTCGGTTTAATCTGTTTCCTTTGAAAGCATCAGGGGTATGTGCCTAACCCCAAGGAAGGTTTTTCTGGGTGGCTTTTATGAAGACGTGTCTCTTGGTCAGACAGCTTGAGGGCTGGGCGTGAATGTGTCCTGTCCCTAGCCACTCGCAGAGACTAGCCCTTCTGTATGAGGTTGCTGATGCCCCTAGAGCAGGGGGTACCAGACTGGAGCTCACACCAGGACCACCCACAAGGGCTTGTTACAGCACAGATTGCTGGCCATTCCTTCCTCCCTCCTGAGTGTCTGATTTCGGAGGTCTGGGGCTGGCCTGAGAATTTGCATTTCTGACAAATTCCCAGATGATTACAATGCTGCAGGTCCGGGAACCTCACTTTGAGAACTCCTGCTCCTGGCTATTTTTCTCAATCTTGGCTGCACATTGGAATCCCTTGAGGGGGTTTAAAAAAAAAATTCCCCATATCTGAGTCCTGCCCTCAGGGATGCTGATGTAATTGGTCTGGGCCTTGGTCTTTCATTATACACCCAAGATTGAGAATCCCTGCTCTTAAGAGAGGAGGAGCTTCGTCATAGGGACTTGGTAGACCAGTGTGCAGGCTGGTTGCGTGGCTTCTGGAGGCTCCCAGAGATCCAGAGCACCTCTCGGCTCTCCAGGCCCGCCCAGGGAGATAAGCGATCGGGGCCCTCCATCCTGGGGGTTCTGATTCCATCTGTCTGGGTGTGGCCAGGACTTCTGGGCTCAGCAGGGCACTAGGTAGATGTGGCGGTGTGGAGGTGACCGGTGTTTGGGGACCACTAGGCTGGAGTGACCCAGGACACGGCTCTTCAGGGAGAAACGTCCTTGTCATGGTGATCCCGAGCCCCATGTTCACTGGGCTGTTTGCTGCCTGGGCCAGGCCCTACCACAGGCTGAATCCAGACTACGAGAGGCTGAAGATCCAGTGCGTGCGGGCCATGTCGGACCTGCAGAGCCTGCAGAGCCAGCACACCAACGCCCTGAAGAGGTGCGAGGAGGTGGCCAAGGAGACTGACTTCTACCAGTGAGTTCCTGGGGCTCCCAGCTTCTGCCTCTTGCCAGTCTTTATTTCTGGACCTGGAGCCTGGGCTTCTGGTTCTGTCTTTGCTGTCTAGCAAGCAGGGGCCTTCACCTAGTAGGTTTGCGGTTTTGGACCTCAGTTTTCATACCGCATCCACGGTCCGCTTCCAAAGCATGGTTGGTAGGAAAGTGGTTGAATGCGTGAGCCAGGCAGATTGCTGGACTTCTGGTCCACAGAAGCCAATGGGGCATCTTCCCTTTGTTCTCCTGGGCCCCCTCCAACGGCATCTGCCTGCCCACCTTGTGACATGGGCCCAGCCCTCAGTATTGAAGGTGCTGGGTCCCTACCGGCTAGGGGCTTATCTGTTTTCCTTGGCCTTCACACATACACCATTTTAGTGTCAGGTTGCTGAAAAATGGTTTGGGTCTTACTGGCACGTGGCTGACACCAGGGTTTGAGTGGCCTATCTGGTGTATTGAGGGTGTTGGGACCTGCTGGAGGAGGAGGTGGTACCTTGGTGGGAGTTGGAGGCTGGCTGGGCTCACTGTGTTGGGGGCTTTTCAGCACACTCCACAGCCGGCTCCTGAGCGACCAGACCCAGCTGAAGGATGACGTGGATATGCTGAGGCGGGAGAACGGGCAGCTGCGCCGGGAGCGCAACCTGCTCCAGCAGTCCTGGGAGGACATGAAGCGGCTCCGCGAGGAGGACCAGAAGGAGATCGGCGACCTCCGGGCCCAGCAGCAGCAGGTGCGGCCGGGCTGGGCAGCGGTAGCAGACCCAGGTCAGGCATCCGCCCACTCGCAGTCCGATTACCTGCCCCCTCCACCTACCCACCTACTATCTCACCCACCCACCCACTCACCATCCATCCATCCATCCATCCATCTACCAACCCACTCACCCATCACCTGCCATCTATCTATGCATCTGTCCACTTACCGCCTGCTTACCCACCACCCACGCATCTGTGTGATTACTTAGCAAGTATTTCTGGTTTCTGCTTTTTGTGAGGAATTGGGCTATCTGTGAGCAAACACTAAACCCTTGTGGTCCTGGACTCTGCTGAGTGATGGAAGATACAAATATTCATCAAATAATCACGCACACTCTGTGTCATTATGCGTGCTGCCAGGGCTAACAAGGAGGTGCTCTGTGGTGTGTGTGCTGGGTAACAGGAATTTGACTTAGTCTGAGAGCTTGAGGGTCTATAGCTTCTTTGTATGGGTTTTGTGTGAAATTATAGATGGAGAGAAGCTTGGAAACGTTAAATCTCTTTGCAAGTGCGAGATGGCACCGTTTCCATCGTGATTCGGGGGTAGGGGTGTGTCCTGTTTCTCTGCTGCTCTCTGCATTGGGAGTTGGTTTCTTCCCTTTGCTCAGCTCTTGTTTCACATTGGCAGAGGCCTGAGGAGCGGGCCACTGAGAGCACCGCTTGCCATGCATGGTGTTGGCCAGTGCCCCTTCTCTTGTAGTTAATGGTCTGAAACTGCCTGGGCTGCAGGGCCATGGCACGGACTGATGGCGCTCTGTATCCGCAAATGGTTGGACCTTTTGGGTTGGAAGAAAGTCCCAGGAGGAGGCAGAGTGTCCTCCTAGCACTGCAGCAGAGGTCTGATTTAAGCAGAGCCCCTTCCCCATCAGAAGCATTTATGGTTCCCCAGTTAAAGGAGGACTGTTACAGTTTGACACAAACCTGGTATATAACAATCTGAACTCACCTGTTAGCACTAGATTTCTTCCATTTGCAATTAAATTTTTTAAATTGTGAAACTGCTGCGGGCTTACAGAATAGCCGTGAGTACAGTGTAAAGAATTTTTCTCTTTTTCGAGTTGCCAGCCTGATGTCCCATCACGCCATAGCATGTAACTGTGTGCTTGTTGCCAGCAAGGCTGTTCTCCTGTATCACAGTAACCCATCAGGCATTAATGTTGCTACGCACCACCATCCAACTGTCAGACCCTGGTCAGGTTCTGCCAGTTGATGTTTTAATAGTGTCTTTAACAGGAAAAGGAGCTTGTTTGGAATAAAGCGCAGTGTTTACTTGTTGTTTCTCTTTGATCTCCTTCAACCTGGAACAGTTCCCCAGGCTGTAACCTGTGTGACCTTGATACTTTGGAAGATTACAGGTTAGTTATTTTCTAGGTAGTCTCTCAGTCTAGATTTGTCTGATCCTCGTGGTTGGGGCTTCCCAGGTGGCTCGGACAGTAAAGCATCCGCCCTCAATGTGACAGACCCGGGTTCCATCCCTGGGTCGGGAAGATCCCCTGGAGAAGGAAATGGCACCCGACTCCAGTACTCTCGCCTGGAAAATCCCATGGACGGAGGAGTCTGGTAGGCTGTAGTCCATGGGGTCACAAAGAGTTGGACATGACTGAGCGACCTCACTTTCTTTCTTTCATGGTTGGATGAGTTTTTCATCTTAGGCAGGACTTTCACAGGCTGAAGCTGCCTTTTCTTGTTGCATCCTGTTGACTGGGACTTGGCTTGATATGACTTATCACTAAGGATGTTCACTTTGATCATTTGACTAAGGTGGTGTCTCTAGGCTTCACCACTGTAGTGATACTTGTTTTCTCTTTACACACCTCTACACACACTCACACACACTCACTCGCTCACTCTGTCTCTCTCATGGCTTCCTGTTCTAATTAGTGGGTTGTATATACCCCTATGGCCAGTGGAAACCACTTCAAGCTTGCTTCTCTATTTGTTTATTCATTCATTCAACTAAGACCTGTGTCCAGTGTCAACTAAGACTGTGTTGCAGTGCTCGGCTTTTCCCTTATTGTAGCTCACAGGCTTGGCTGCTTGTGACACGTGGGATCTTAGTTCCTTCACCCGGGACAAGTCCCCTGCATTGGAAAGTAGATTCTTAACCACTGGACCACCACGGAAGTCCCTTCTCTGTCTTTTCTCCATATCCCCTCATTCTTTGATCACGTTCTTGTTCTCTGGGCGCAAGATGTTTCAGGCTTGTTTTATAATTATCTTGCCGTAGTCCTGCAAATCAGGTGTTTTTCCTAGGAGTTCACATTCTTTTGGTGGCGAATAGAAGCAAGGTCTGAATGCTGGGTGTACTTGGTGTATTCAGAGCTCCTGAGATGTAATGGTTTCCAGGACCTTTCAGGCAACAGAGTGGGAATATCTGAGCACATCCGCACCACACACACACGCAGTCCTATCTATCGCCATGTATGTGTCTCCCTCTCTTCCTAATATACCTGTACCTTCAATATGTAATATGTATATTGGAACCATGAGTCCATACTCGCATTTCTAGTTCCAGTGCAGAACCACAATATAACAAGGTTCATTCTTGTCTTTCTTTCCATTTTTGTATTTCCCTTTTCCAGCAGTGAGAAATCTGGTTTTGATTCTTCTTAATCTGTTTACTTAGTGGCTCTGTGTGTACCTGCTTGCTTTTCCCTCTGCTGCCTCCCTCCCCACACCATGCCCCTTGTCACCCTTTGCTGGGTCTCCAGGCGCCTCTGCAGGGCCTCTCCTTGTCTGTACAGGCCCTGATGGCCACTCCAGGGTGCCCTTTGCCTGCTGGAGCCTCCTGGCCTGCTCTGCCTTACCAAATGACTGTTAGATTAAATAGTTCAAAAAGTGGAAGGGCAGTGCTTTCTTCATGTTTTGATACCTTTTTTTCTTTGTAACATTAATATGCATTTTGTAAATAATTAAAAAATCGACGCAGACATTTAAAAAATAAAATAATTCTTCTTGTAGTCTCACTCCACAGAAAGAACTAACCATGAGTATATCACCATGAAAAGTTTGAGACTTATCTGTACACATGGAATACTTTATATCTTATTAACATATTTGGCAAAATGGAGTTGCACAGTGCTTTTGTTGCTAGCATGTTTTGTTGGTTTTTTTTTGCTGAATATGTCATGTGCATCTTTCTTTTTCAGTACAAATTCTACTTCCTTGTTTTTAACTGCTGCAGAATATTGAGTTACATAAAAGCAGAATAATTGATTTAACTAGTCTCCTATTGACTGACCCTTGGACTATTTTCAGCGTGTTCCTGTTACAAGCTATGCTCTATTGAAAAATTTGTTTCTATGGTTTTTTTTCTTTCTCTGATATTTGTTGATGCCTTACGTGGCATTAACTCCAGCGCAGGCTCAGGGCAGGCCCCTAAGCTGGAGATACTTGGAGATACTTAGAGCCTTTTCTGTGAGCCCTCTGATTTGTTGTTGTTGCTAAGTTGTGTCTGACTCTTTGTGACCCCATGGACTGCAGCACACCAGGCTTCCTTGTCCTTCTGAGTTTGCTCAGATTCATGTCCATTGAGTCAGTGATGCTATCTGATCATCTCATCCTCTGCTGCCCTCTTCTCCTTTTGCCTTCAATCATCCCTAGCCTCAGGATCTTTTCTAGTGGCTCTTCCTATCAGGTGGCCAAAGTATTGGAGTTTCAGCTTCAGCATCATTCCTTCCAGTGAATATTCAGAGTTGATTTCCTTTAGGATTGACTGGTTTGATCTCCTTGCTGTCCAAGGACTCTCAGAAGCCTTCTCTAACACCACGGTTCAAAAGCCTCAGTTCCTGGGTGCTCAGCCTTCTTCATGGTCCTACTTTCACATCCGTACATGACTACTGGAACAACCATAGCTTTGACTAGAAGGACCTTTGCTGGCAAAGTGATGTCTCTGCTTTTTAATATGCTGTCCAGGTTTGTCATACGTTTTCCTCCAAGTGGAAGGAGCAAACGTGTTTTAATTTCTTGGCTGCAGTCACCGACAGCCTCTGATGAGAGGGCTTGGTTATGTGGCGGCAAGTCTGGCAGTGGGAGTGGGTGGGCCTGGCCCAGCCATGGTGACAGGAAGGTTCCCGGAAGCAGGGAGACGAGAACAAAGACCAGGGTAGCAGGAGTCCAGCTGGTGCTCTTCAGCCCACTCGTCATCTTTCTCTTCCTATAGCTCTGACCCTTGGGGTGAGGCAGCTGATTACAGTGGTCAGTGAGTGTCCCCATTCTCTTTAGCTACACCAGTGCCCCTTAGCCAGTGGCCTGGGGGCCACCTCGGGACCCCGCCAGGAGAGGAAACCCAGCACCAGTGTGGGGCTCAGAGGTGTGTCTGAGCCACCAGGCCGCCTGCTCTCCAGGCCAGGGCCTTAGCCTCTTTACCAGGTCTGAGGTGGGCGTCTGGGCTGTGAAAAGCTCAGGTCTTGGGTAGGCCAGCAGCTGAGGAAGCGGGGACACGGGGGCGGCCATAGGTCTCCTCCCGGGGCAAAGGCCGACCTTGCTGGACAAGGCCGGTTTTGTTGCCCAGATCCTCCCACGCCTTGTTAACTTGAAGAGGCCCTTGCCGGGTAAATGGTGCTATTTGACTTGCGTGTTTGCTCGAGGGATTTGTGGGCTCCCCAGCCCTCAGTGTGATTTATCTCAGAGGAAATGAGGCAGCTGGTGGGGAGGGTGCTGTGGGCTTGGGTCCTAGGAGGACCTTTCCCTCTCTAGGAGTGGCGGACAGGTGGCTTTTTGTGTGTGGCTGCGTGTGTTTGCCTGCATGTGTGTTTTGGGGGCAGGCATAATGTAGCAGTTCTGTCTCCAAGGGACTACAGTCAGAATGTGCTATCTGGATGCCCAAGTGATTTGGGGGCAGAGATGGCCAAGCCTTGGTCGGAGGGAGGGGCAACGTAGGGGATATTTTTGCATCTTCTATCTTGACTTATAGTAGTACCAACCTGATCTCTGGTTAAAGAAGAAAAAAACCCTTCAGTGATAGTGAAGTCACTCAGCCCTGGTGTCACTCCCTGGAGGAGACTAAGCTCTCTGAACCCCATTGGATATTTCCATGTGGACATTTTCCTTGTCAGACTTAACACACAAAGTTTTGTCTTTATTTTCTGCCACCTGCCTTTTTTTTTTAACTTGCAGTATATCATAGGTCTCCTTATATTTTCAGTAAATTTGAAACATCCAACAAGATAATTTATAGGTTAGCTGTCAGTGATTTATGAACAGCGTTCTGTTTGTTGAGCATCATAGTAGTCTGCACTTTTTCCTGTTAGAAATAATTTCTTAAAAAAAAAAAAAAGAAATAATTTCTTAGTGGGCACCCTTACATATATCATTGCGTTCCTTTGTGCGTGTTTTTCTAAAGTTTGGTTCTTAGAGGTATCACTGGAAGGTTCAAAGTATGCTTTTCTTAAAAAAAAAAAATTGGTTCTACCAATTTATTTGGGAAACTTGAGTCTCCAGGAAACTTCCCTCTCTTCCTTTTGGCCCTGTTACTGTTCTTTAAATATACTTTTTTCCCTGATGATTCATGGAAGTTGACTTCTTTTCCCCGATAACCCAGGAATTGGGTTTCTTAGTCTCCAAAGGGCTTGGCTCTCAGAGAAGCCCAGTGTGTTTCTGACCAGCGTGGAGCAGGATGTGAGTATGGCTGTTCCTGGCCTCCTTGTGGGAACAGCTCAGGCTGTGGCTGTCTTGCTGTGTGAATGGGACCAGGTCCTGGCTTTCTGCCTCCACTGGGCCACTTCCACCCCCTCCTCACAGGCCAGACAGGAGTCATCTCTAAAGACTGCCGCCTGCCTGAGCTGAGAAGTGTATCAGCTTTTTCACTTCAGAACTCTGGGCCAAATGTAAATATTCTCTCTCAGACTGCTGTTAGCCTTAGCCGGGAAGCTAAACGTTTAGTTTGATGGTTAGTGTGTTTGTGCTGAACTGTCTACTAAGAACATAATCTTCTAACCATAAAAGGAAAAATTCTAGACTGATAGGATAGTCTTTTAAATCCTCTGGTGTTTAACTGTGGCTGTGGATTTTCCCAAATTTCTCCAGAGGCTTTTGAGTACATTAGCACAGGCAGGATTCTCAGCCCTGTTTGTAGAGAAAAGCTGAGAAATGTTAGGGGCCCCGTGAGCCTCTGAGCATCTCGGTGCTGTCCTGTGGGAAAGGGACTGTTCTTGTGCCTTAAGGGCTCGGACAAGACATTAGGAGTTGAGGAAGGTAGATTTCAGCGCATAATAAGCAGAACCCTCTTGTGCAGAGCTTTCACCTGTGAAGTGGGCAGAGCCTCTGCTGGGACAGTGCAAGTATCAGCCTGGTCTCCCCAGGGTTCCTTCTGATCCCAGAGCCTATTGCGTTAGCAGGCTGGATTGGGCGTCAGAAAAGATCCCTGGGTCTGTTCTGTGGTTTTCTCTGATTGACCCTGTCTTAATGGGAAACTGTGACCCATCCTGACAGCGGATTCACTGGTGCTAAGCTGTGCCTGGGTCATCATGCAGACCCCATCCAAGCTCCTTACGGTGGGCGTCTGGGGACTATTTCCCTGTGAAGAGAGGCCAAGCCTCAGTGTGAAGTCCAGCTTTTGTGTGGACTAGTGCTGGTGAGCTCTGCTGGCCTAATGCTCACAAGGTTTTTCTTTGCATCATTTCAAAGCCACCTTTAAAATTAGCTTTTATTTTAATATTGGGAATAACATAATTTTTATTTTACTATTTTTTTAATGGAGGTATAATTGACATGTAACATTATATTAGTTTCAGGTCTACAACATAATGATTTGATACTTGTATACATTGTGACAAGCTCACCTCTATAAGTCTAGTTAACATTCATCAACTTACACAGTTAAAATTTTTTCTTGTGATGAGAGCTAAATGAGCTTTGTTTCTTATTTTTTTTAATTTTTTATTTTTTTAATTACAATACTGTCTTTGTTTTGCCATACATTGACATCAATCAGCCATAGGTGAACACAATCTCCCAATGCCGAAGCCCCCTCCCACCCCACATCCTCTACCTGAATCATCCTGTGCATCAGCCCCATGCATCCTGCATCCTACAGTGAACATAGATTGGCGCTTCGTTTCTTACAAGAAAGTATACATGTTTCAGTGAAGCTTGGAAGGCTGGACAGCTATGGGAGTGCATTTGGCTGTTCTACGCAGGGCTGCCACCTCGTGGAAAACTCTGGGAATGGCAGCAATGCCTTTGTTCTCTGGTTCTTACCTGGCTTGGGGATGTTTAGAGTATAAAACGTTTGGAGTGATTTTTAACTATTTAAGACTGTTTGAGGTACTGCCCAGAAGACAGGGAAGTCTGGTCCAGAAGCTGGATCGTTTCCAGATGGGAGCCTGAAGTCAGGAGAGCTCTCCACTGGCTCTGTGTGTTCTGGGCACGTGTGGGCACATCCTTGTGGGATGCACTTCTCACCCCTCAGTGGTGGGCTCTGTGTCAGCTGATACCCTTGGGGTCCTCCAGCCCTTGTCTGCGCCTGGACAAATTCAGGGGTCCTCCGTCCGTTCTGCACTTGGGGGCCATTTCTCCTTTGTCTAGTGATTTATGGAAAGGAATAATGTTATTATCTCCATCTTGCAACATACATAAAAATATATTCTAATGTTTTAAATAAGTAGTTTAGACATGTGAAATATAAAACTCCTTTTAGAGAAACTAATGAGAGAATATGTTCATGATCTCAAGGTAGGAAGGAAAGAATTTTTCTTTTTAAATATGAATTTATTTATTTTAATTGGAGCTTAATTACTTTATTGTTTTGGTTTTCCCATACATCAACATGAACCTGCCACAGGTATACACATGTCCCCCATCCTGAACCCCCTACCTCCTCCCTCCCCGTACCATCCCTCTGGGTCATCCTGGTGCACCAGCCCCAAGCATCCAGTATCATGCATGGTGATTCGCTTCATATATGATATTATACATGTTTCAGTGCCATTCTCCCAAATCATCCCACCCTCTCCCTCTCTCTCTCCCACAGAGTCCAAAAGACTACTCTATACATCTGTGTCTTTTAGCTGTCTCGCATACCGGGTTATTGCTACCATCTTTCTAAATTCCATATATATGCGTTAGTATACTGTATGGGTGTTTTTCTTTCTGGCTTACTTCACTCTGTATAATAGGCTCCAGTTTCATCCACCTCATTAGAACTGATTCAAATGCATTCTTATTTTAAATTTTAAACTTCTTATTTTGTATTGGGGTATAGCCAATTAATAATGTTGTGATAGTTTCAAGGCTTCCCAGGTTGTGGTGAACAGCAGGGGGACTCAGCCATACACACACATGTATCCATTCTCCCACAAACTCACCTCCAATCCAGGCTGCCACATAACGCTGAGCAGAGTTCTCTGTGCTACACAGTAGATCCTTGTTGGTTATGTATTTTAATTAAGGCAGTGTGAACCTGTCTATCTCCAGTTCCCTGACTGTCCCTCCCCGCCCCCACCCCCACCCCCTCCGCCTCCTGCAACCATAAGTTCATTGTCTAAGCCTGTGAGTCTTGTTTTATTTCATAAAGAAGTTCCTCTGTGTCATTATTTTTCATATTCCACATGTGAAGGGTGTGATATGATCTTTCTCCTTCTCTGTCTGGCGTACTTCACGCAGTGTGACAGTCTCCAAATCCATCCATGTTGCTGTGAATGACATTATTTCATTATTTATTGTGAGAAACGCCGCGGGAAGAAAGAGCCACATCTAAGGACCGTTGATGAAGGCCTTTATTGGGTGGTCGCTCTCGGGCAGAACTCCCCGGGGGCAGGTAAGCAAAGAGACAAAGGGAGTCTGCAAGATATGCAAGGTGGGGCGAGGTTTTTATAGCCAGGGCTGGCGTTCAAGCCAGGTCTCCCCCATATAGGGGAAAAAAGCGCTGGGCCACAGCGGTGGTTGGTGTCCAAGGGCTCAGTGTCTGCACCTGATTGGGCCAAGATACAGAGGATTGGCCCCAGGAAGTCTGGTCTGCTCTTGGTTCTTGTTTGGGCGTTGGCCAACTGCCAGTGTTGGCCTGATGTCTTTTGTGGTCATGTGTCTATGTCGGCTGGCCTGACCTTTCATTTATAACATCTGAATAATATTCCATCGTATGTATGTCCTGCATCTTCTTTATCCTTGGAAGGAAAGAATTTCTTAAATAAAACAGCCAAAGCACAAACCATAAAGGAAATGATTGATCGGTTTTATCACATTAAAATGTGAGATTTTAGAAACAGGGGACACTAAGAAAATTTAAAAGCTATGTATTGGGAAAAGATACTTGTAATGAATATAACTGGAAAAGGATTAATCCCTGAATTTAAAAACCCTTCAGAAAGAAGTAGGGGAGGGAGGGACAGGAGGGGAAGGGAAATAAAGGATATGAACAAGCAATTCATGGAAGAGAAAATGTGTATAGTCAATAAACGTAAGGTAAACATAAGGAGAGCGTTGCCCTTTCTAGTAATCAGGAAAGCAAGTTTTGTTTTTTTTTTTTTAAGACATTTTTTTGGTCCATGAGATAGGCATTACTTCAGAAATCTGACTTTTTTTTTCATGGGTTCCAAGAGGTGGAAACATCCCAAGTGTCCTTTGACTAATGAATGGACAAATAAAAGGCTGTACACATATGCGATGGAGTATTATTCATCTTTTAAAAGGAAGAGAATCCTGTCATGTAATGCAGCCTGGATGAACCTTGTGCACATTATGCTGAATGGAAGAAGTCAGTTACAAAGAGATCAGTAACGTGTGGTTTCATTTATAAATACCGTATGCACCTCTCGAGCAGCTCGATTCATAGAAACAGAGTGGAAGAGTGGCTGCCGGGGGGCTGGGGAAGGGAAAGCTAGCTGTTGTTTAACGGGGACAGAATTTTGCAAGATGAGAAAGTTCTAGAGATTGGTAGCGCAACAATGTGAATATACCTAACACTGCTGAAGTATATACTCAGTGGGTGAGAGATGGCTGAGACAGTTTTATGTTATGTGTATTTTATCTCAATTAAAAATTAGAAGGAAAATCTGGTGTTTGAAATCTTGATGAGGCTGTGTTGATGACAGCAACTCTCAGGACTCCTGCCCAGAGCTGGTGGGATATGAACTGGGAGGGCAGTTTTATATCATCCAGTCACTGGGGAAAAGTCCATATTATGACCTTTAGCTCTGCTTCTAGATAGCCACCCTAGGAGAGCATCTTACAGATGTGAGAGAGGAGATTTGGACAGAGTTCACAGTAGTATCATTTATAAGAGCAGAAAAAGAAAATAAAGACGATGTAAGGCACCCCACTCCAGCACTCTTGCCTGGAAAATCCCATGGACAGAGGAGCCTGGTAGGCCACAGCCCATGGGGTCGCTAAGAGTCAAACACAACTGAGCGACTTCACTTCACTCTTTCACTTTCATGCATTGGAGAAGGAAATGGCAACCCACTCCAGTGTTCCTGCCTGGAGAATCCCAGGGACGGGGAGCCTGGCGGGCTGCCGTCTATGGGGTCGCACAGAGTTGGACACGGCTAAAGCGACTCAGCAGCAGCAGCAGCAGCAAAGATCTATCACAGTGACAGGGTGTGATGCAGAGCAGTCTCGTGGTTGCTGAGGGAGGCAAAAGGGGTGGGAAATGGACGACTGGGAGTCTGGGATTAGCAGATGCAAACTGTTACATGTAGAATGGATAAACAGTGAGGTCATATGTGTAGAACAGGGAAGTACATTCAACATCCTGTGATAAAACAGTGGAGAAGAATATAAAAAAGAATGTCTGTATTTATGTATAACTGGCTCACTCTGTTGTATAGCAGAAAATAGCACATTGTAAATCACCTGTGTGTGTGCTTAGTCTCTCAGTCGTGTCCGACTCTTTGCGACCCCATCGACTATAGCCCTCCAGGCTCCTCTGTCCATGGGGATTCTCCAGGCAAGAAGACTGGAGTGGGTTGCTATGCCCTCCTCTAGGGGGTCTTTCCAACCCAGGGATGGAACCCGGGTCTCCAGCATTGCAGGAGGATTCTTTACTGTCTGAGCCACCATACTTCAACCTAAAAAAATCTGTCCACAACATACACTACTATATTTTCAATAGATAACCAATAAAGATCTACTGTACAGCACGGGGAGCTATACTTCATATCTTATAATAACTTGTAACAGGAAAGAATCTAAAAAGACTACATATATATATATATATATATATAACTGAATCACTTTGCTGTACACCTGAAACTAATACCACATTGCAAATCAGTTATATTTAATAACATTTTTAAAAATCTACAAATGTGTGATGTACTTCTACAGTGATATACTGCCTGCACCACTGCCCAAGCCTCAAAAGCAGAATTGTGTAAAAGGAAGCACATGTAACACCATTAGGAATTTTCATGAGCACGTAAGCAGCGGAAGTACAATATTATGCATTCTGATGGTTGATAGCAAATGTAAGGGAGCAGTTCTGGAGGGGGAAGTGAGGGGGTACTGAGTAAGAGAAGGGTATATTGAGGGCTTTGGCTAAGCATCTGTAATAATTTATATCTTCGGAAAGCAGTTTGAGATATGTGACAAAGTAGAGCTGGCCCTCTGTATCCTTGGGTTTCACATCTGAAGATTCAACCAACCAGAAATTGGGGGAAAAAAGCCCAGAAAGCTTGGAAAAGCAAAGCTTGTATTTGCCTTACTGGCAGCTATTTCTGAAGCATTTATATTGTGTTAGGCATTATGCATAGTCTAGAGATGATGTAAAGGACAGGGAGCATGCGCATGGACAGAGGAGCCTGGCAGGCTGCAGTCCACGGGCCGCAAAGAGTCAGACACGACTGAACCACTGAGCACACACACACATGTACCATGTGACGTAAAAGATTGGAGCGTTCATGGATTTTGGTGTCTGAGAGGGGTCCTGGGAATCAATCCCTCCTTGATTGCCTTAAGATAAGAGCATACAGTGGGTTCTTATCATTTTATTGCATTATTTGCTGTGCTTTACTGTATGTTTGAAAAATACTGCATTGTTTTTTAAGAAGACTTTAAATGATGAAGTGAGGCTCCATCAGTGGTTTTCTGACCATTTCTCAGCATGCAGTCCTGATCTGCAGTAGCAAAGCATTTTTATAAAACTGTTGATGATTTTAATCACCTGAGGAGCCTGTGTACTGTTTTTTAAAATGAGTTTTCTAGTTTGGTGTTGTAAAATTTCCTTTGAAGGAAAGAGTTTTACCTTAGGAAAAAAAAGGAGAAAAGAAAAGGAAGAAGACTAAAAGCCCCGAGTGAGCTGATTTCTGCAATTCCTTTTTTCCCATAGTCCACAGCCCTAGAAGATAATGTCTCAGAGGGGTGAACTCACTTTCCCTGTCTCTGAAAAATTCTGACATTTGAATCAGCTCTTTCTTGTTAATCATATTTATTGAGGGCTCACTTCCCTCCAAAGGGAATATTCAGTAGTTCCAGGTTTTGGTTTTCTTGACTGCAAAGATCTTCTGATAACCCAGAATCCATGTTGGATGGAGCCAGATGATTCCTGGACTGGAGCTGGAACACTTAGACAGGCTTTTCTGGTTCAGTGCTATCATTTGAGGAATAAGGAAACAAACCCACCAAGGGCTCAGATCCCCTGAGGTGCTTAGCGGAGGTCAGCAGGCCCTGACCATCTCTTAGCTCATCTTGTAGTTTGTTATCTAGGGCAGCACCTTAAGAGCGTTACTACCTGTAAGTCAGAGTAGGGCATTCTTGCTTAAAACCCTCCTGTGGTTCCCATGTCACTCGAGATACAGTCCTTGCTGTACACCTTGCAGCCGTGTCTGCCTCTCTGGCCTTTTTGTGTGTGTCCACTCCTGCTGGTTCATGGGGCTCCAGTCCCACTGCCCTGCCCTTCTGTTTGTGTGTGAGGCATGGCTGGTGACTCCTGCCTCAGGGCCTTTGAACCTCCTCACTCCTCTGCCAGGTGTGCTCCTGGCTGTTGTTGTTTGTTTGCACCCGAGCTCAGAAGTCGCCTTCTGAGAGACTCCTCTTCAGGCTTTAGCTTCTCTCCTGACCTACTCTGTGGCTCAAAAATCTCTCTCCAGCTCATTACTCTATTTTATTTTTATTTCCTTGACAGCCCTTCTTATGCTCTCAGGTTATTTTATTTGGTCTGTTTTTCTAACTCTCTACCTATCTCTGTCCCTGTGTGTGTGTGTTTGTATCGTCCCATCAGGTTAAGAGGGCCTGAGACCACAGTCACTATGTCTGACCAGCATCACCAGCATCTAGACAGGACTAGAACATCTTAGGTACTTGTGTTGGGGTACTCAGCATCACCCTCAGGTTTGGTGATTTGCTAAAAGGATTTGTACAACTTAGCATATAATTGGGAGAAGGCAATGAATGGCACCCCACTCCAGTATTCTTGCCTAGAAAATCCCATGGACGGAGGAGCCTGGTAGGCCGCAATCCATGGGGTCGCTAAGAGTCAGGCACGACTGAGCCGACTTCACTTTCACTTTTCACTTTCATGCATTGGAGAAGGAAATGGCAACCCACTCCAGTGTTCTTGCCTGGAGAATCCCAGGGACGGGGGAGCCTGGTGGGCTGCCATCTATGGGATCGCACAGAGTCGGACGCGACTGAAGTGACTTAGCAGCAGCAGCAGCAGCTTATAATTGTACTCATGGATAAACTTTATTTCAGTAAAAGGGCACAAAATCAGCCATGGAAAGGGGTCAGTTCAGTTCAGTTGCTCAGTCATGTCTGACTCTTTGCAACCCCATGGACTGCACCATGCCAGGCCTCCCTGCTCATCTCCAGCTCCTAGAGTTTACCCAAACCCACTGAGTTGATGATGCCATCCAACCATCTCATCCTTGGTCATCCCCTTCTCCTGCCTTCAATCTTTCCCAGCATCAAGGTCTTTTAAATGAGTCAGCTCTTTGCAACAGGTGGCAAAAGTATTAGAGTTTCAGCTTCAACATCAATTCTTCCAATGAACACTCAGGACTGACCTTCTTTAGGATGGACTGGTTGGATCTCCTTGCAGTTCGAGGGAGTCTCAAGAGTCTTCTCCAACACCACAGTTCAAAAGCATCAGTTCTTTGGAGCTCAGCTTTCTTTATAGTCCAACTCTCACATCCATACATGACTACTGGAAAAACCATAGCCTTGACCAGATGGACCTTTTTGGCAAAGTAATGTCTCTGCTTTTTAATATGCTATCTAGGTTGGTCATAACTTTCCTGCCGAGGAGTAAGCATCTTTTAATTTCATGGCTGCAGTCACCATCTGCAGTGATTTTGGAGCCCCAAAAATAAAGTCTGTCACCATTTCCACTGTTTCCCCACATATTTGCTATGAAGTGATGGAACCGGAAGCCATGATCTCAGTTTTTTGAATGTTAGCTTTAAGCCAACTATTTTACTCTCCTCTTTCACTTTCATCAGAGGCTCTTTAGTTCTTCTTCACTTTCTGCCATAAGGGTGGTGTCATCTGCATATCTGAAGTTATTGATGTTTCTCCCGCAATCTTGATTCCAGCTTGTGCTTCCTTCAGCCCAGCGTTTCTCATGATTTACTCTGCATATAAAATAAATAAGCAGGGTGACAATATACAGCCTTGACTACTCCTCTTCCTATGTGGAACCAGTCTGTTGCTCCATGTCCAGTTCTTACTGTTGCTTCCTGACATGCATACAGGTTTCTCAAGAGCCAGGTCAGGTGGTCTGGTATTCCCATCTCTTGAATTTTCCAGTTTGTGGTGATCCACACAGTCAAAGGCATTGGCATAGTCAATAAAACAGCAATAAATGTTTTTCTGCAGCTCTCTTGCTTTTTTGATAATCCAACAGATGTTGGCAAATTGATTTCTGGTTCCTCTGCTTTTTCTAAATCCAACTTGAAAATCAGGAAGTTCTTGGTTCATGTACTGTTGAAGCCTGACTTGGAGAATTTTGAGTGTTACTTTGCAAGCATGTGAGATGAGTGTAATTGTGCAGTAGTTTGAACATTCTTTGGCATTGCTTTTCTTTGGGATTGGAATGAAAACTGACCTTTTCCAGTCCTGTGGCCACAGCTGAGTTTTCCAAATTTGCTGGCATCATCTTTTAGGATTTGAAATAGCTCAACTGGAATTCCATTACCTCCACTAGCTTTGTTTGTAGTAATGCTTCCTAAGGCCCACTTAACTTCGCATTCCAAGATGTCTGGCTCTAGGTGAAAGTGAAAGTGAAGTCGCTCAGTCGTGTCCGACTCTTTGCGACCCCATGGACTGTAGCCTGCCAGGCTCCTCTGTCCATGGGATTCTCCAGGCAAGAATACTGGAGTGGATTGCCATTTCCTTCTCCAGGGATCTTCCCGACCCAGGGATTGAACCCAGATCTCCCGCATTGCAGGCAGACACTTGATCGTGATTATCTGGATTGTGAAGATCTTTTTTTGTATAGTTCTTTTGTGTATTCTTGCCACCTCTTCCTGATACCTTCTGCTTTCCGGTTAGATCCATACCATTTCTGTCCTTTATTGTGCTCATATTTGCATGAAATATTCCCTTGGTATCTCTAATTTTCTTGAAGCTATCTCTTTCCCATTCTATTGTTTTCCTCTATTTCTTTGCACTCATCACTGAGGAAGGCTTTCTTATCTCTTGTTATTCTTTGGAACTCTACATTCAAATGGGTGTATCTTTCCTTTTCTCCTTTGCTTTTTGCTCTTCTTTTCAGAGCTATTTGTAAAGCCTCCACAGACAATCATTTTGCTTTTTGCATTTCTTTTTCTTGGGGATGGTCTTGATCCCTGTCTCCTGTATAATGTCACTAACCTCCTTCCATAGTTCATCAGATACTCTGTCTATCAGATCTAATCCCTTGAATCTATTTATAATTTCCACTGTATAATCGTAAGGGATTTGATTTAGGTCATATCTGAATGGTCTAGTGGTTTTCCCTACTTTCTTAAATTTAAGTCTGAATTTGGCAATAAGGAGTTCATGATCTGAGCCACAGTCAGCTCCTAATCTTGTTTTTGCTGACTGTATAGAGCTTCTCCATCTTTGGTTGCAAAGAATATGATTAATCTGATTTTGGCGTTGACTATCTGATCTTGTCCCTGTGTGGAGTCTTCTCTTGTGTTGTTGGAAGAGGGTGTTTGCTATGACTGGTGCATTCTCTTGGAAAAGCCCTATTAGGCTTTGCTCTTGCTCGTTCTATACTCCAAGGCCAAATTTGCCTGTCATTCCAGGTGTTTCTTGACTTCCTACTTTTGCATTCCAGTCCCCTATAATGAAAAGGACATCTTTTTTGAGTGTTAGTTCTAGAAGGTCTTATAGGTCTTCATAGAACTGTTCAACTTCAGCTTCTTTAGCATTAATTACTGGTCAGGGCATAGACTTGGATTACCGTGATATTGAATGGTTTGCCTTGGAAACAGAGATCATTCTGTTGTTTTTAAGACTGCATCCAAGTACTGCATTTTGGACTCTTTTGTTGACTGTACTGGCTACTCCATTTTTTCTAAGGGATTCTTGCTCACAGTAGTAGATATAATGGTCATCTGAGTTAAATTCACCCATTCCAGTCCATTTTAGTTCTTTAGTTCGCTGATTCCTAAAATGTCGACATTCACTCTTGCTTTCTGTCTGACCACTTCCAGTTTACCTTGATTCATGGACTTAACATTCCAGGTTCCTATGCAATATTGCTGTTTATAGCATCAGACTTTGCTTCTATCACCAGTCACATCCACAACTGGGTGGTGTTTTTGCTTTGGCTCCATCTCTTCATTCTTTCCGGAATTATTTCTCCACTGATCTCCAGTAGCATATTAGGCACCTACTGACCTGGGGAGTTCATCTTTCAGTGTCCTATCTTTTTGCCTTTTATACTGTTCATGAGGTTCTCAAGGCAAGAATACAGAAGTGGTTTTCCATTCCCTTCTCCAGTGGACCACATTTTGTCAGAACTCTCCACCATGATCTGTCTGTCTTGGGTGGCCTTACATGGCATGGCTCATAGTTTCATTGAGTTAGACAAGGCTGTGGTCTATGTGATCAGATTGGTTAGTTTTCTGTGATGGTGGTTTTCAGTCTGTCTGCCCTCTGTTGGAGAAGGATAAGAGGCTCATGGAAGCTTCCTGATGGGAGAGACTGACTGAGGGGGAAACTGGGTCTTATTCTGATGGGCGGGGGGCCATGCTCAGTAAATCTTTAATCCAATTTTCTGTTGATGGGTGGGGCTGTATTCCCTCCCTGCTATTTACCTGGGGCCAGAACTGTGGTGGAGGTGATGAAGATAATGGTGACCTCCTTCTAAAGATCCCATGCATGCACTCCTGCACTCAGTGCCCCCAGCCCTGCAGCAGGCCACCACCGACCCACACCTCTGCTGGAGATTCCTGGACACTCCTGGGCAAGTCTGGGTCAGTCTCTTGTGGGGTCACTGCTCCTTTCTCCTGGAAAGGGGTGCATGAGGCAAAGTCCAGAGGAAACTGGTTGATGGGTTCTGAGAATCCTGCTGTGGAGTCACACAGGACAGGCTTCGTTCCCCCAGCACTGAATCCTGACAACACGTGAGACTTGTAACCAGGGGAGCCCATGAGATTCTCCCTGCCCAGGAGTTTTTACTGGGAGTGGCCATATACATAGCCCCTTGCTTAGCACGTTATGAAATTCAAGACTCCCAGAAGAAAGCCCAAGACACACTGTCCATCCACTCCAGTCATGGAAAACCCTTCCTATCACTTGGGAAAAGTTTTGTATCAGTGCAGTGGGCTACTTACCATTCCTGTTGCCAGACACCAGCCAAGGGTCAGCTTGCAAGCAGGCCTCCCTAAGGCTAGACATCTCAGACCTACCATAATACCTCTTTCCTGAACATTACTGAAGGAATATCTGTGAGTGAGTGAGTCAGCTCAGTGTGACTGCAGGGCCTGTGGAATCAGACCGTGAGACTCCTGAAGGCCAGAGGGTGTAAGCTCTCCTCCTTTGCCAGCAGTCCTTCCCCCAGACAAACGGAGGCCAGTTTGTCCTGCTTCCTGCCCTCTGACCTTTGGTTAGCATGATTCTCTGGCCCCCAGGTGCTGAAGCACAACGGGTCATCAGAAATTCTCAACAAGCTGTACGACACGGCCATGGACAAGCTGGAGGTGGTGAAGAAGGACTATGACGCCCTGCGGAAGCGGTACAGCGAGAAAGTCGCCATCCACAGCTCGGACCTGAGCCGCCTGGAGCAGCTGGAGGAGGAGAACCAGCGCCTGCTGAAGCAGACGGAGATGCTGACCCAGCAGAGGGACACGGCCATCCAGCTGCAACACCAGTGTGCCCTCTCCCTGAGGAGGTAGGAGCCTGGGCCGCTACGGCAGGCAGCGGCCGGCCTGTCTTTCATTCTCGGAGAACGGCCGGAGGGCCGAGTGCTGCCTTCCCTGCCAGGGATGACTCTTTCCTCTGTGGGCTCTTGGTTATCTGCAAGGCTCCCTGCCACTTTCGGGAACTAAAAAGAGCACCTTGAGCTCTTTCAGTAAAAAGTTAGGTTATCTCCAGAAATCATCTTCCTGCCTCTCCGCATGTCGTGGGTGTTGTGCTCTTTTCTCCCGTCTGAGTGGCGCGGGTGTTCTGACCATCCTGATTCTGAGGTTGCCCCACAAGCCTCTCCCTCCCTGTCACTCACCCCCCTAACAGACAGGGAAGTTAATTGTCCTAGGCAGTATTTCTTCCCAAAGTTCTACTTTTTATTAAGGTAGATAATCTGTAGGGCTGTGACCCGAGCCCTCAAACAGTGTTTCTTAAGTACATATCTGCGGCGTACCTGTCCTCTGAGTTGCCTATTAGCTTTAGATGAAAGGTAGTCTCCGGCTGTAAGGGGTTTTGGAATTGCCAGGTGGCACATAAACAGGTGTCTGCCCTGCAGGACTTCTCAGAGCCTTTACTCTGGTACTGTGCACTAGATTCTCCCAGGAGGGGGCAGATGCAATGTCTCCTAAACGTCGGTCAGTAAAGGGCACACTTTCTTTCATGGAGCTCCATGCAGGGTTGGTGCTCCAAGGAACCCACATTCAGAAACGCTGCTCTGGAGCTGCAGGCTTTAATTTGCAGGGCTACCTTCATGGCAGGATCTTCCTTGCCTGGAAGGACTGAGCTGTGCCCTGATGCCAACCTGGTGACCTTGGACCAGTCACCTGTATCTCAAGGCCTTATCATCTATATCTGTGAAATGAGGTGGCCAGACTCAGTGATCATTCAGGCCACTTTTATCTTTCATAGGCTGTGATTCTAGTTTTTTTTTTTTTTTTTTTTAATTTTTATAAATAATGTAGCTTGACCATGGAAGAAAGAAAGAATTCTGTTTTTTTCTGGTAGAGCAAAGGGAGTGAAGTCCTCCGTGGAACTTGCAGTATTTGTAAAGGTTGAGAAAAAGTCTGGGTCCAGGGGCACTGGTCCTTCATGACTTTTCTCTCTTGGGGGTGTGGAGAATGACCTCTCCCAAATCTTCGTGCTTCACTGTTCAGCACAGCAGAGCTGGCCGGGCAGGTCCCCATCCCCCACGTCCTGGCTGCCCCTCTCCCCCAGGTTCGAGGCCATTCACCATGAGCTGAACAAAGCCACGGCCCAGAACAAGGACCTGCAGTGGGAGATGGAGTTGCTGCAGTCAGAGCTGACGGAGCTGAGGACCACACAGGCGAAAACCGCCAAGGAGTCGGAGAAGTACAAGGAGGAGCGGGACGCAGTGTACAGCGAGTACAAGCTCATCATGAGCGAGCGCGACCAGGTCATCTCCGAGCTGGACAAGCTGCAGACCGAGGTAGAGCTGGCCGAGTCCAAGCTCAAGAGCAGCACGTCTGAGAAGAAGGCGGCCAGCGAGGAGATGGAGGCGCTGCGACAGGTAGGAACGTGGTGAGGGAGCGAGGGCTGTGGTGCGTAGCTGGTTGGAGTAGCAGGGAGCTAACGGCGTCTCGCCTTCGGCCTGCTGCTGGCTGGGCTGTCGGATGTCGCCTGGGTGACTACTGAGCTCACGCTCGGTGCCAGGCTCTGGTCAGGCTGCATGGGGCACAGGTGAGGTCCAGCTGTGGTCCCGGGTATCTGGAGCTGACAGCGTAGGGAAGAAGGTTGGATGACACGTGCAGACGCTCACCCATGCCCTTGGTGATATGATGGTTGGTTAGTCTCCAGCTGGAAGTCAGCTCAAGGACTTGCTCATTAAGAAGATATCCCAAGGCCAGGGTCCCAGAGCCATAGATACATTTGGCCTTGTGAGTCTGGAAGAGCACACTCAGTGTTCCTTTCCCCGACATCTGAGGAATCTGCTCTGTGGAGGGTGGTTGGGCTCCTGATGGGAAGACGGTCTCCTAGGCTGAGCCCAAGGGCCCTTTCAAGCTCTGCTTCTTGGGGGACATATCTGCAGGGAGTGGGGCTCTCTCAGGAGCATCCAGATTGAGCGGCTGAGCTTGACTGCTGAGCGACCAGTGGGGCATCTCTGCATCCCTCCTGCCTGGCCACCCAGGCCTCCTTGCTGACACTGCTTACTCCTGTGACCAGGTGTGTGCCGCTGGGGCAGAGCACAGGGCCGTGGGCATAGGCCCGTGGACCCTCCCTGTCTGAGACTGCCTTTACATTCTGTTGCTTCATGTGTGGCTCTGTTTGGAGGTGCTGGACTTGATCAGAGCAGATTTTCTTTCCACTGGAGTAGTTCTCCATTCATTCTTCTCAATTCTACTTTGCTCTGCAGGTCCATTAGAATAAAGGCTTGAAAACTGGCCTGTGAAAAGTAAAAAGAAGGTGTTAAAGGCCAGGCAGTTTGGGAAGGGAGAGTGTGTGCGTGGATTGTTGCAGCCAGAGCCCCCTGGACTGAGCCTGAGGCAGGGCTGATACCCGAGGGGTGGCCAGGGCCTCGAGAGCCTCTCTCTGGACAGTGATGCTGCCTCATGCCCTGGCAGTGCCGGGAGCAGTGCTTGGAGGGCGGACCTCCTCAACCACGTGATCTCTTACCTCTCTCAGAGCTCTGGGCCTCTCAGTTGCCTCATCTACAGACTGGAAACGATGACAGTATCCACTTCACAGGGTGGTTGCAACGATCAGCTGAATTAACATTGAAAACACACTTAGAATAGTATCTGTAAAGTAGGAATGATTTAAGCCTTTATTATCAGGGTTATTTTTATGCCCATCTGATCTTTACCACCCTGTTAGGATTAGGGTGCATCCTATGAAATTGTTTTTATAGGCAAAAATGGGCCAAATAACGACAGTTTCATGCAGAGGGAGTGAGACTTCACATCATCAAGGTGAAAGCCATCGTGAAAAGGAATATTTTTTCTTTGATGAAATAAGACCATAATGAAGAGATTCTTTTTTTTTTAATTGCTGTAAAAGTCACATAATATAAAACAAACTATTTTAACAGTATTAGACTGCACAGTTCAGTGGTACTAAGTTGCTTCACATTGTCATGTAGCTCTTACTATCATCCATCTCTAGACTTTTCACCTTTCTAAACTGAAATTTTGTCCCAGTTAGACACTAACTCCCCATCCCTCCGCCACCCCCACCCGCGGCTCCTGACATCTATCTACCAACGTACTATCTGACTCTCTGAATTGGACTATTATTCTAGGTAATTGAAGAGTTTTTTTTTTTTTTTTAACTTTACAATACTGTGTTGGTTTTGCCATACATTGACATGAATCCACCACAGGTGTACATGAGTTCCCAACCCTGAACCCCCTCCCGTCACCCCTCCCCATATCATCTCTCGGGTCATCCCAGTGCACCAGCCCCAAGCATCCTGTATCCTGTATTGAACCTAGCAAATATAATACGTTAGGGCTTGGTGATTGCCCTGGAGAAAACATCAACCTCATTTTCATATTCTGGTATGAGAGCTTAATTGTTGGGGAAAATGTTGATACCAAATAAGGAAAACAAAATGATGAAGAGTAAAAGCATCAGAAATGCCTGAGTCAGTCACTGAACTACAACGTCAGGGACAATGTGTTAAAGCTGTTGGAGGTGAGCCTGTGATAGGCCAGCAGCCACCTGGCTGAGACGATAGAGGTTAATTGTGCTCTTGGCAGGAATGCAGAAGCACGGGGGGCGGAGGAGGACCCCCGGCTGCCCTGCAATGCTCGGGTCTGGTGGCCCGTGTCGCCCACTCTCCCAGGGCCCACATGTGCCTCCAGCCTGGAGCCCTGAACCTTCACAGAGGGCACTGGGCACACATGAGTTCTGCCTGTCAGCTGAGACAGGACTCTTTTTCTGGGTACCCATCCCAGTCAGTAGGTGAGGACAGCCCAGCCCCCGCCCCTGTAGCTTCCACAGCTGAAACCCTCGGATCCCTCTGGAATCTGTCTGGCTTCTGGGACAAGACCATTCCCCCGTCTGGACAGAAGAGGCTAACTAAGTCTGTGGCCTGGGCCGTCCTGGCTCTGAGGTATGGGCATGGAGGGTCTTATCTCCCCATGGCCTGCGAGGTCCCTAAGGATTGCTCCCCCGCCTCTCCAGCAGCCACTTCTTTTGGGGTTACCTGAGATGGACCTTGAGCCAGGCCAGGGCCCAGGTCTCAGAACTGTTTTTGTTCTGCTCAACAGGGCTGGTGGTTCTTTTTCCTTCTGACACCTGTGCCTTCCTATGCTCCCCACCTCCTCTCTGTACCGCCTGTTTATTTACCCTCTTTTCTCTTTCATTGCCTGCCACCCACCCTATTGTCTTCTCCAGAATGGGTTGCGCAAAGAAAGGGCAGGTGGGGGCCCTGTCAGGGTTTTGCCTCGCTCTGGACACCCGGTCAGCTCTGCCACCTCTCTCCCTTGCTTCCCACCTCTGAGAGTGGGCACATCCAGGGACTTCCTTCACCCGAGCCGGCGTCCAACCTCCGGCCATGGGCTGCCAGGCTCCCTGAAAGCTTGCCGCCTCAGGAGGACGTGGAAACTGGTCGCTGCCCCAGGGCAGCCGTGGGGCGCTGCTGGCTTTCACAGAGGTCCTTCCGGAGACTGGATCGCTTCCTAAGACAGGCCCCTCTGACAGAGCCGCTGTCCCCTTGAAAGGCAAGCTTGGCCACCTGGACCGGCAGTGCTTTCTACTGCCCCTTGAAGGCAGTTGCATCTCTGATGCCCAGTCCAGCTTGGGGGTTGAACTTGGTAGAAAGCTGGGGAGCATGGTGTGAGGGGGAGGTACTGCGTGACGTGGAGGAGGAGCAGTGGGGAACACAGGGGCAGGAGGGGGGGCGCTGGGGGGAGGGGGACGATGACCCAGAGGAGCATTCTCGCCTTGTGTGTATTTCACTCCTTCAGAAGGTGTTTGAGCTGGACTAGGAGTTACTCTAGCAGGAGGCACTCACTTCATCGTCTGTCATACTCTTCATGTTTTCTGAGGATTGGAGAAGCACAGAGGGAGCTTTCTGTAAGAGTGCTTCAAAGAGTTTGATTTGAAATTTTAACGGAGCATGCTGTGCTTTGGAAAGAGGTCTAGAAGAAGGTCCTTTAGATTTCAGCTTTTTAAAGGAGCTGAGACACCTAGGACTTCCCCAGCAAACACAGCAGTCAGTGAATTTTCCGATTTAGCCATGACTCTGGATGCCAGAGCATAACAGCTGTGCTGTAGACGCAGCAGGCGGGGAAGCACCGTGGCCAGTGCTTAGCCCTTCGCTGCACTGGGGCCTCGTGTCACGATTTGCAAGACGCATATCCCGTAAGTGGCAGGTGGGGTTTAGGAGGATCCCTCTGGGGGTCATTTCACCTGGGTCCTTGAGACCAGGACAGAAGAGGCTCCGGGCTTCCAGTCCTGGCTCTCTGAGGGGCTGAGAGAGTTTGAGTGAACACATACAGCATCACTAGGGGTCTGAGCATGGCTATGGAGCGTGTCGTCACAGTTTGGGGGTGTGTCAGAATGGGCTCTGGCTGGGATCCCAGCACTTCCCTCCATCCAGCTCCTAAGAGTGCAGCCCCAGCTCCTGCACCAGTCGGAGGGCACTTCTGGACCAGAAGGCCCAGTAACCTCCCCCTCTGCCCACTTGCTGTCCCCCTGCAGATCAAAGACACAGTGACGATGGACGCCGGGAGAGCCAACAAGGAGGCCGAAATCCTTCGAAAGCAGTGCAAGGCTCTGTGCCAGGAGCTGAAGGAAGCCCTCCAAGAGGCGGACGTGGCCAAGTGCCGGCGGGACTGGGCATTCCAGGAGCGGGACAAGATCGTGGCTGAGCGGGACAGCATCCGGTATGGGCTCTGGGGCCCCCACGGGCTCGGGTCTCCCGTGACTCAGTGGGTCTGTGGGAGGGTCAGAGTCTTTACCACTTACTTCCAGGTCTGGTGGGGGTGACCTGGGTCGTTCTTCTCACTCTAGGTGATGCCCCAGTCTTGCCTCTTAGTGAAAGTTTGGAATTTTCCATTGCATCTCAACTTTCTATTTCCCTTCACCCTAGATGTCCAAGTGCATGCCGTGTCCAGAGCATAGACCCTCATGAAGTGGCACAAGGCCAGGCTTAGGGGCTTCTGGTGCAACTGTTCAGAAATGCACTCTATTTTTTTTTAAACTTTGCAATTTGTATGGAGTATAGCTGCTTAACAAACAGTGTTGTGACAGTTTCAGGTGAACAGCGAAGGGACTCGGCCGTACATACACATGTATCCACTCTCTCCCAAACTCCCTCCCATCCAGGCTGGCACATCCCATTGAGCACAGTTTCCTGTGCCACACAGTAGGTCCTTGATGGTTATCCACTTTAAATATGGCATTGTGTACGTGTCCATCCCAAACTCCCTAGCTTTCCCTTCCGCTCACCCTTCCCCTCCCTACCTGGCAACCACAGGTTCATTCTGTAACTGTAAGTTTCTCTCTCTTTCTATTTGGTAAGTAAATTCATTTGTATCACAGAACTACATTCTTACAGCCAGTATTCATTGGTTGCTGACTGGGTACCAGGTCCCTTGAGCTTTAAGGAGACCCTGGGAGAGAAATAGCCGTTGAGGCTCCTGGACATGTGTGGTGCCTGTGAGGGGGGCAGAGCAATGTCATGGGACAGGGCAATGGGGGGAGGGAGATGCATGAACAGTATACTCGTGGGGGCATGCAGGGAACTGGGGGGCAGGTAGGGAGGTCTCCCTAGGAAGCATGGCATTCGAGCTAGAACTTAAGCTTGAGTGGCATTTTTTCTAAATGGAGGAGGGGGGTGGGTGCTGCAGCCCGAGGGACCATCATGAGCAAAGGTGGTTGGTGGACTCAGGGGCGGGCCTGGGACTGGTTGTGGCATGGGTGGGGTGCACACTTCCAGAGTCAATAGGAGAAGCGGCCGACCGGGCTCCTGAGGGCAGGTGGTGAGGACCGCTGAAGGGAAGCCCTTGAGTGTAGACTTGGAGCTTGGCCCGGAGTAAAGCCAGGAGAGGCCCTAGTGGCGTGGTGTTGCTGGTGATGACTGAGAACCTGGTCACTGAGACTTTTTGTAACTTGTGGCCGCTTGGAGAGACAGATGTACTCTGGGCTGATCGGGAGATGAAGGTTCAGGGTTGGAGGGGACTTGGGGCCATTGAGAGGAAGGGACCTGCCCGCTCAGGGTCTGTCCAGTGGCAGGATGCCAGTTCTGGAGGTGGCACAGAGCGCAGACTCCCCTGCTGCTGGGTCACCTGTCCCCTCCTCCTGTCTGACTGACCAAGCTGATCCTGGGGTCCCAGAAGCCCCACATTTGTTAGTAGAGACTTTTAAGGCTACACTTTCTGCCTGCACAGGGCTCGGGGCTGCAGAGATGCATAAGACACGATTCCTGTCCACATGGGGGCTCCGTCTAGTTGTGAGGTGGAGGGCAACTCTAGAAAAACCTGCGTGAAGCATGTGGTCGGTGTTGGAGTACTGGCGCTTGCCAGATGGGCTGGGAGCGGGAGCATGGTGTTTGACCCCAGGTATACTGAGGGTGAAACTGCAGGACGAACACTGGACTGCAGAATGACATGCTTGTTGCCTGATAACCATGGGGTTGTCCCCTCTGCCAGGTCCAAGGTGTCCCTGCGTGGGATTGGCCTGGGAGCTCTTGTCTCCAGGCTCTCAAGCACTCCTCCCATGCATCTGGGGCCGAGGCAGGCATCCGGGGTGTTCAGGAACATGGGCTGCAAGCTTCACTGCAGGCCATGAGTCCTCCGCCCCCTGCCCCTCACAGTGACCTTGCCCTTTGCCCCCTCTGTCAGGACGCTCTGTGACAACCTGAGGCGGGAGCGGGACCGGGCGGTGAGTGAGCTGGCTGAGGCCCTGCGCAGCCTGGACGACACTCGCAAACAGAAGAACGATGTCAGCCGGGAGCTGAAGGAGCTCAAGTACGCCTGGGTGGGCGCTGCTGGGATGAGCTGGCACCCGGGGAGCACAGGGCCCCCTCCCACCAGGGCACAGCAGCCCCATGGGCAGGCCTGGTAGCCAATCCCCTTACTCCGTCAGTCAGTCCATAAAATGTGTCCCAGTGTTGCCTCTACGTTGAGACATAATTAGAAATCCTCAGACCAGCACAGAAGTGGCAGCGGCCCTTTGGTGAGCCTGTGGGGGTGGACGGGCACCGTGTGCACAGGGGCATTGGAAGGAAGGCCCCTGCCCCGGTGAGTCCGCTGGGGGACAGGCAAGCAGGTGTTGTCCATTCATTCCCTCTCTCCCTCCCTCGTCCGTTCGCCAGTTCAGCAAGGATTTGCAAGGTGCCTGTTCTTTGTGGACCAGGCCCTGGGGGAGGCACGAGCCATCGGTCCCATGGGGCTGGCAGCACACGGAGACGGGCCCAAGGCAGGGCCATCTGAGAGACCGACATGTGATGGGACAGAAAGATGACAGATTGCAAAGCAGCGTCTGAAGCTGGTTGTTCTTGCCACTCCAGTCTACTCTGACTGTGCTCTGTGGGGCATCAGACACTGGATTACAGTGCTGCTCCAGGGACGTCACTTCAGACTTGGTGGCTCCTCCCATTGTATAGAAAATACAAAGATCCAAGCTGAAAAAGATCCCAACAGCCATCACTGCAGTTCAGAGCAGGAACCAGACTGTAGTTGAGAAGCAGTGGCTCGCTCTCTCTTTGTGAGACCTCCCAACCTGATAGGGTGGTGAGAAGCTAGTGAGTGTGCAAGCCTCGCACATTCAGGCGAAGCCTTCCGGAAGTGGGTGACTGCTTCCCCTTCCTCCCTGTTCAACAGCACCTCTTAACATGAGACAAACAGCTTCATTTGCTCAATGAAAACCCAGAAGCCTTGGGACTTAAGCACTCTAAGAAAATCCCAGAGGTTAAGAGGCAAAAAGGCAGGCTCTCCAGGGACCCAGTTTGGATCTAGCAAGCGGTAGAATCAAATTAGAGCAAAGCCTGGAGCCCTGGGGGTGCTTGAGCATGGGAAGAGGTTTTGTACAGTAATTGAGCCAGAGTTGCCTGGAACTTTTGAGAAATGTCAGGTTCCATTTGTTTGTTTGTTCAGCACATTTGTATTTGCGCCTTCTCGGTGCTAAGTTCTCTTAACTGGTGGGGTGCAGACAAGTGACCTGGTGCTGCTGCCCAGGAGCCCCCCGTCTGCAGAAGCGGCACACTTGCATAGTGGGCAAGAGCTGAGCCACGTGCGGTGAACGTGCAGCAGGAGTGTGGCAGGGCAGTGATGATGAAGCCGGAAGGTCATCTGGGCCCAGGTTTTAGGAAGAAGGATGTTGCTGGGGAAGATGACAAGGTTTCTGAGTCTTTTTTCGTCCTCTTCCCTGGGTCTTTCTGAGAGTTAAAGCTTTTTATTTTGATCAAATCCAATGTATTGATTTTTTAAAAACTTTTAATGGATTATGTTATGTCTGAAAAACCCTTAATCTATTTTAGATCTCAAAGATTTTCTCCTATACTTTCCTTCCAGAAGTTTTATAGTTTTACATTTAAATCTGTGGCAGATCGTGAGTTAATCTTTACATAAGGTATGGGGTTTAGGTTGAGAGTCTGTTGCATGATGCCCACTTGCTCCAGCATCGTTAGTTGAAGGCGGGCTTTCTTTATGGACCTACTTCTGTGTCTTTTGTACTTTGTGGAGCCGATTCTGGGTCTTCCGTTCTGTTCCATTGATCCACGTCTCTGTCTTCCTGGCAATTCCACACAGCCTCGATTTCTGTAGCTGTATAAGTCTTGAAATCAAGTAGAATAATCCCTCCCATTTTATTCTTCATTTTAAAAATCGGTTTAGTCATTCTAATTCCTTGCCTCTCCATATACATTTTAGAATAGTCTTGGCTACAGAAAGTCTTACTGGCATTTCTATCAGAATTGCATTAAACCCCTACCTAGATAAATTTGGGGCAAATTTCTGAGACTTAAAAATCTATGAAAACCCACTTATTCAGGAAGCCCTGACCTGACCCTCGGATTTCTTAGGAAGCTGGTACGCAGTGTGAGGGAGATGGGCGTGGTCCACCTCGTTTCCCAGTGGACTCGGCTGGGATGCTCTGCCTCCCAGAGGGCCGTTGCCAGGACTCCCTCTTCGTCTGCAGGGAGCAGATGGAATCCCAGTTGGAAAAGGAGGCCCGGTTCCGGCAGCTGATGGCCCACAGCTCGCACGACTCGGCCATCGACACAGACTCTATGGAGTGGGAGACAGAAGTTGTGGAGTTTGAAAGGGAGACGGTAAACTGCCCGCAGGTCTTCTTCTCCCCAGCTCTCCTCGACATGCAGGCTTGGGACGGAAGTGAGAGGGGGGCCGGCCCTCTCACAGTGCCCTCGTTTCATGACTGCGAGTTGGGAGGTCAGCTTTCCTCCCAGGGTGCAGATGCATCCTTTGCCAGCACTTGTCCAAGCCAGGTGGCAGCCGCAGCTTGGCCCCCCTGTGCCCCCCGGCAGACGCTGGCAGTGCATGGAGAGCAGAGCGTGAGTGGGCTGTGTGTCTGCGGTGGCAGAGAGGGGTGGATCACAGCTGCTCAGAGAGTTCATCCTGGGGACCAAGTGCCCCGTCAGAGTGAAGGGACACCCCCGCACTGGAGTGAGTGGCCAGAGGTGTAAGAGCCAAGTACTTCTCTTCCCTGCTTAAAGTGAACTGTTGCTGCTGTTCTTGGCAGGAGGATATTGACTTGCAAGCACTGGGGTTCGATATGGCAGAGGGTGTGAACGAGCCTTGTTTGCCGGGGGACTGTGGCATATTCGTCACTAAGGTGGACAAAGGAAGCATCGCTGACGGCCGCTACGGTGAGCGCCAGGGCCCCGGCTTGGGGTGGGGGCGTTTCCCTTTGACCTAATGCAGAGGACCTGGAGGGAGCCAGGTGACATCGATAAGATATGTCTTCTTTAAGAAAGCTGTTTTTGGCTGTGCTGGATCTTCACTGCTGCCCAGACTTTCCCTAGTCGCAGCAAGCAGGGGATGCTCTCTGCTTGTGGTTTGGAGGCATCCCACTGCAGCGGCTTCTCTTGCTGTAGGGCACACAGGCTCCGTAGTGTAGTTCCCGGGCTGTAGAGCACAGGCTCAATAGTTGTGGCTCGCAGGCTTGGTAATTGCACGGCCTGTGGGATCTTCATTGATCAGGGATCGAACGTTTTGTCTCCTGCATTGACAGGTGGGTTTTTTTTTTGCCACTGAGCCACCAGGGAGGCCACCAGCTGGCATTTAAATGAATGCATCCCAGGATCTGGGGTCTCTTAGAAGCAACCTGAAGCTTGCAGGTTCAACTGTTAACTGTTCTTAAAGGACATACTGACTCCAAATTGCCTCTGAATCTGATCTTTCTCCTTTTACTTCTGTGTGTTAAAGGGGACTCAGGTGGTGTGTGTGAGAGTCTAGAATATGCATAGCTTGCTCATCCCATGAGATAGTAATAATAATAATTAGCACCTGCATAGTGCTTGTTAACTGCCAAGTTCAATCACTTAATATAAGTTCAGTCACTTTTCATTAACCTTTACAATTCCATGAGGTAGGTGCTTGTTGCCCTCATTTTGCAAATGAGAACCTTGAGGCCCAAAGGGGCTACGGGACACTGCCAGTAAGTTGCAGTGCTTGGATTTGAACCCAGGCTGCAACATCTACAAGGTTAACACTCTACCCTTTTGGAAGAGGAAATCTTTCTGAATGTGTTTGTGGGGGGTACCTGCTTTCTGGTGTTCTGCTCCCAAGTAGGAGCAACAGGCATTCCCCTGGTCCCAAGGCTTTCTCAGGCAGTGACCTGGCTGTGCCCCTACTCAGGGTCAATGACTGGCTGCTGAGAATCAACGACGTGGACCTCATCAACAAGGACAAGAAGCAGGCCATCAAGGCACTTCTCAACGGGGAGGGTGCCATCAACATGGTCGTGCGTCGGAGGAAGTCCCTGGGTGGGAAGGTGGTCACACCACTGCACATCAACCTGAGCGGGCATAAAGGTAGGGGCCGTGGAGATGGATAGGGCACGCTTTCTTGTGCAGAGAGGGTGTGAGTGTTTTCAAGCGTGCCTTACTCCCAGAATGAGGTATTGCAGTGTGTGGTTCCCGCCGGGGGACCATCTAGGTCTTGTGTCTTGCTGTGACTGACTGATCACTAGACCAGACATGACCAGGCCCCTGGATGGTCTGACCTGGGTGGGGTGCTGAGATGGATAGTTCATAGTCTGCCAACGTCCCTTTTATAAGTTGATCTCACAAAGATGAGGGGAGATAGCCAGAGGGCCGTCTGGCCCTGGCGAGGGTTGACTGTGGGCCTCTGTGGTTTGCAGACAGTGGCATCAGTCTCGAGAATGGAGTGTACGCTGCCGCTGTGGTGCCCGGAAGCCCAGCTGCCAAGGAGGGGTCCCTTGCTGTGGGAGACAGGATCGTGGCCGTAAGTCTTGGGAACTCTTTCCCCGGTTCTAGACCCCCTGTCTCCCAGTTCCCACCCTGATGGCAGCCGCTTTTAACAATTCATTGTGTTTTTCTCTCCAAAACACTCAAAACTTGTATCTCCCACTTTATTTTTTTCAAGCAACGAATGTTTATTATCTTACAGTTTAAGCTCCCATTTTTTTTTTTTTTAAAACTTCAGATGTGGTCCTAATATACTGTGCTACTGCTGACCTTGCTTTTTATTTTTAACAGCATGCCTTGAGGTTCTTCCAGATTTACATCTTTAAATCTGGTCGTTTCAGTAAACTGCATGTTCCATAGTGGCTGTTGAGCCAGTCCCCTGACGCACGGGCAGGACATTTTTGCTTCTTTAGCAGTGCTGCGTGGCCACTGCTGTGTATTCCCATGGGGTATAGTTCTGAGGGGGGAATTGCTGGATCAGAGGCTGTAAGCATTTATCCTGTGACGCGACCTTTCTCCGTGTGCTCCAAGGAAGCTGTGGCCTTTTCAGTCTCCTCTGCAGTGTTTGGGGTAGCTTGTTATGTCACATCTTTGCCAGCGGTTTTTCAGATTTGGGGGCAAGCTAGAGTTTAAAAGCAATATGGCCGTTGTGAAAAATTTTAATATGTCGGAAAGTTATGAAGAAAAACAAAACCAACCAAATTAATCTGCCCTTCCAAGATAAAAACCAAAAAATTAATCTACCACTCCAAGATAATCACTCTGAATATATATTTTTAAGTTTTGATTTTCAAATAATTGCTGAGATAACTCAGTTATGATATTAAGTAATATTTGAAGAGTTGCAAAGATAATACAGAAAGGTCCTGTATACCCATCCTCTAGTTATGTCAGTTGGCTACATCTTATGTAACTGTGGCATCAAAACCAGACAGTAGATGCAGGCACAGTGTCTATGTATAGATTTCTGTTGTTTTATCACATTTTAGATTAAGAAAAAAAATCAAGATACAGAACTGTCCAGTACTGCAAAGATCTCCCTCATGTTAACATTTATTATTGTTTTATAATTCCATTTACTTTTAATTGATTGGTGATTGCTTTACAATATTGGTTTGATTTCCGTCATACTTCACAATGAATTACCCTTTACATTAACCTCCACAGTCCTCAGCATGCTCTACCCCCCACCCCCTGTCATAACTCTGGCAACTAATTTGTCCTCCAGCTCCATCATTCTGTCATTTGGAGGATGTTGCCTAAGTAGGATTGAGAGTGTGTGCCCATCTGAGATGGCCTTTCTCACTTGGCTTTATGCTGTGAGCTCTGTCACATGGCTGGCTGTGCTGATGGAGTGTGGTGCTGATGGTCTGTGATGCCAAGTAGTGCTCCATCCTACCCCAGTATCACCGCTCATCTACTTTGTGTACGCTTTTAAAAAGGATTGGAGCGAGTCTGAGAAGGGCGTGGGCACATGGGGCCTTGGGAGTCTCTGTGATGCTACTTGGTGTCGTGTGGCTCCTCTGTGGTCTCCCCAGCCGTGACCTCATTTTCAGTCTCCTCCCACTCCTGGCGGCGTCAAACATGTTTTTCTTTCTTTTTGCGTGTGAAGGAGTTCTGAGCCGTGGTCCAGCATCACGCAGCAGGGAAGCAGCAGGGGTGGGATGCTCCCTGGGACCCCTGATATTCTGGGCCCAGCCAGACAAGTCCCGTCCCCAGAGTGCTCTTAAGGCTGTGTATTTCATTTGCTTCAGAAGCCCCATAACTGGACTTTGAGGGCCTTACTGGCGAGGGGCTTTCTCTTCTTTGCCAGCTCCAGACCTGGGCACCTTACATAACCAGGCCCACTGTCCAGCGTGGGTCAGCAGCTGGGCAGAACCCCTGGCCTGGCATGAGCCTGACGGGCTCTTTGTTGGCCCTAGATCAATGGCATTGCACTGGACAACAAGTCTCTGAATGAGTGTGAGTCTCTGCTGCGGAGCTGCCAGGACTCCCTGACCCTGTCCCTCCTGAAGGTAAGGGCCCCACCCTGCCCTGGCTCTGCTCTTGCCCTCTGTGGGGTGGGCAGAGCCTCAGCTCCGTGTTCCTGAACTGCTTCTCCTCATCACTGGGATCCTTGGGGGAAAAGTCTTGATTTCTAAGTCTAGGCTGTGCACTAACCCTGACTGGATCTTGGTTTAAAAACCAAAAACAAACAAACAACCCAGCTATGAAGGATGTTTGGATCTGGATTGGATAATTAGGTGATCTTAGGAAATTTTTACTTTTCCTGGATATGATAATGGTGTTGAGATTATACAGGAGAATGGCTTTGCGGGAAAGGCGTGTTGAAGCTGTTGGGGTGAAAATGTCATAATATTCGTAACTTATTTGCAAATGTTCTACAGCGTAAATACGTATAGACAAGTTGGCAAAATATTGTTGAATCTGAATGGATTTAAGGGCATTTGTTGTGCTTTCCTGTCAACTTTTCTAAGAAGGTTGGAAATAGGCTCATCTAATTCATTAAGAGATATTTAAAAGTATTCTTTAAAAATTAATAACTTTTAGGGGAGCAGTTTTGGGTTTATAGAAAAGTTATGCTAGTACAGAGAGTTCTCATATTATCCACTGTCTCTCCTGTTCATTTTGTGGGGGTACATTTGTTGCCACTGATGAGCCGGTATTCGTACGTTAGTATTAACTGAAGTGTTCAGTTGACATGAGGATTCACTTTTGGAATACCTTCTATGGGCTGGGACAAGTGTATAAGGACATGTATCCAGCAGCACACTACCGTAGAGAATGATTTTACTGCTCTAAAGATCCTCTGGGCTTTACCTGTCCACCCCCTCCTCCCCTATAACCCTTGGCAGCCTCTGATCTTTTTCCTATCTTTGTAGTTTTGTGTTTTCCAAAACGTCACATAGCTGGACTCTATAGCATTTCAGACTGGCTTCTTTCACTTTGTAATATGCATTTAAGGCTCCTGAGTGTCTTCTCGTGGCCTGTTAGGTTGTTTCTTTTGATCGCTGAATAATATGCCATTGCCTTGGCATACTATAAGAAATATCTTTTAAGAATGAAGCGTTTACATTTTGTTTAATCGTTTAAAAATTAGGCAGAGCACAATGCGCGTGATTTCAGGAAACGCTCACAGCCAGGGAACTTTGTGTCTCTCCTGTGGGTTCACAGTAGCCAGGCTGTAAACGGCCCTCACCCACGGGCGAGGCCTGCGCCTGCACGTCTGTCCATCTGTCTGACTTTGGGCTGTGTGTGGCCCATTCCCTACCATGGCTTTACCTCCAGGGATGTTTTTTGGTGACAGCTCCAGGTCCTGCCGTCTCACCCGCTCTCTTCCTCACTCCTTTGCAACCCCTACTTAGGTGTTCCCTCAGAGCGCCTCGTGGAGCGGCCAGAATATCTTTGAAAACATCAAGGACTCTGATAAGATGCTGAGCTACCGAGCCCATGGCCCAGAGGTCCAGGCTCAGAATAAACGGAACTTGATGCAGCACAACAACTCCACGCAGACCGACATCTTCTACGCGGACAGACTGGAAGAGAGGAAGGAGCTGGGCCCCCCGGAGGCAGCAGCTCCTTCCTGCACAAGCCGTTCTCCGGGGGACCCTTCTCCGTCTCCCCCAGGCTTGTCCCAGCGCGTCCGAGCGCAGCCTGAGCTCCTTCCGCTCAGATGCCTCGGGGAGCGTGGCTACGGGCCGGCAGACGTGCGCAGCCCGGCGGCCGCTGCTGCCCTTCGAGACCGAGGTGGGCCCCTGTGGGGCGGCAGAGGCCCCCTGGACAAGGCAGAGCCTGACAACGCCCACAGCGGTGGGACCTGGCCCAAGGCTGTGCTCAGCTCCATGGCGGGGCCCGAGAAGCTCTCTGTTTACAGGAAGCCAAAGCAAAGAAAATCTATCTTTGACCCAAACACTTTCAAACGCCCCCAGACGCCCCCCAAAATAGACTACATGCTCCCAGGCTCTGGGCCTGCCCATTCCCCCTGCCCTCCAAGAGGGTGGGACCTCTGACGCCCCCAAAACCTCCCAGGAGAGGTGACTCCATTAAGTTCCAGCACAAGCTGGAAACCAGTTCTGAGTCAGAGGCCACTCTGGTGGGCAGCTCCCCGTCTACCAGCCCCCCGAGCGCCCTGCCCCCTGACATGGACCCTGGGGATCCCATGCACGCCTCGCCCCCTCGCAAAGCCAGGGTCCGCATCGCTTCAAGTTACTGCCCCGAAGGGGGACAGGGACTCCTCCTACCTGCCAGCCAAGAAGTCCTGTGACGAGGACCTCACCTCCCAGAAGGTGGACGAGCTGGGGCAGAAGCGCCCGCCGGCCCAAGTCCGCGCCCATCATTCGGCCCAAGCTCGCTCCAGTCGTGATCCCTGCTCAATTCCTGGAGGTGGTGCTTGACCCAGGGTGGATTAGGGCCAGCCAGAGGAGGGTGGGGCAGTGGGCTGTGAGCACTCCGTGAAGGGGCCCGTGCTCGCCTGTACTGGCGTCCCCCAGCTCAGGCTTAGCCCTGGCTCCTCTGTTCTAGCTCTCAGCACCTGCCTGGGGGTGGAGGTGGGGGTAGTGGGTAGATGCCAACAGGAAACAGGCTCCCTTAGGAGACTGGAATGTCCCCCGGAGGTGTGCATGGTGTAACAGGAAGCCAGGAGAGGAGCACCATATTGGGTGTGGGCTGTGGTTTGCTTATCTAGCAAGAAACTTTTGACTTTTACAATGGAACCCAGTGGTAGGGACCTACCCTGAAGAGCTTAGGGAGACAGTATAGCCCGTGTGAATCTGTTAGCTGGCAGGAGGACGGGTGAGTTTTTGCAGGTGCTGCGGTCATTTCTAGGAGGGAAACATGGCTGTGAGCAGGAGAACAAATCTGTGCTTCTCGGCAGACACAGAGCTTCATGTGGCTGGGCAAGTCACGTGACGTTGTTATAGACATGTGCCCGAGGCATACATGTGTTCCACCTTCTACACAGAAAATCTGTTTATTTGAAAGAACAGATTCTTTCTCTGTGGTTTTCTTCCCAAGCATTTCTGAAGGAAGTTCTACTCTTCCAGATGTGTTAAGACAACATGAATGAATAACGAGCTATGAACTCTCCCGAGTGTCACTGCATGTGTCCAAGTGGGAGAAGCTGGGTCGTAGAGGACAGAAATTGCTTGCCAATGCCCATGTGTTTCCCTGTTTCCAGCCACTGCCTCTTGCCTTTGGTTCTGCAGGAGCAGAAGTGCACCCCGGCCAGTGGAGAGCTCTCCCCAGATCTCCAGGAGTGGTCCCCTTACTCTCCTGGACATTCCAGCCGGCACAGCAACCCTCCGTCTCTACCCCAGCAGGGCATCTGTGGGTGAGCTGGCAGGGCAGGGCCGGGGAGGGGGTCGACATGGGCTCACAAGGCCACCCAGCCTCAGGGAGAGCGGAGACGGTCATTTCAGGGAGCTACTGCGTGTCCTCAGCAGAGCAGTCCAAAAGATTTAGCAGTTGCTGACCTACCTGGAGTGTTTCATCTTGTGTCAATGACATCTTTTAGCTTTTCAGAGCCTTTTCTGACCATGGCAGTCTGGGAAATAGGCAGCATTGAAGAGAGTTCTCTCCTGCTTTATGATGGAGAAGGGCCAGATGCTTGCATAGGTCCGGGGCTAGCTAGGTGTTGCGGGGCAGGTGTCTTATTCTACCCGTTTCTAGGCACAGTTCCCCGGAGTATGGCCCCGAGCACTGTGAGCTCCGTCCTGAGGAACCCCATCTACACCGTGCGCAGCCACAGGGTCGGCCCTTGCAGCTCTCCACCCATCCCCAGAGAGGTTGGCCCCCACAGGTTGCATCCCAGGTATGTGAGGCCGCCCATGCCTCCCTGTACCCCAGCCATCCCAGCCTACCTGGGCGTAAAGCCACTGTACATAGAGGGGCTCTGTATGGGTAAGGGACTTGGTAGAGAAGCACTAGGACTCCAGGGAAAGTAAACTTTAAGATCGCTCTCTTCGTTTACCAACATGGAGCTTGAAAAGGTATTTATTTATAGGAAGACGGTAATGATGGCAGCTGATAACTGAGTGCCAGGCAGCATGCGTGGACATTTATAAGCATCATCTCACTTGATTGCTATAGCAACCTTACTCTTAACTGTCTTTGGTTGATAGATGAGAATGGAGCCTTAAAAACTGAATAGTTTGATGCAAGGTCACAAGGTCACACATTGCTTCAGTTACTTGACAGATTTTAATTGATCATCTACTACATGCCATGGACTGCGATCGTTCTGGAGGGTTATAGTGGAGAATTAAGCAGATAAACTTCTTCTTCTATGCCATTTGTGTTCAAGTGGAGGACGGGGTGGGGCGAGTGTAAAAAAAAAAAAAGAACAGAGCTACTCAGACCAGATGGTGCTGAGTGACCTTGAAGACCCTAAGATGTCAACAGATTAGGCTGTGAGAAGTTCGATTGGGCCGTGGGGAGGACCCCATGCAGGGAGACGCTGCCATGACCAGAGGGGCAAGAGGAGGCCAGTCACACAGGACGTGGGGAGGAGCTTCTGGGAAGGAGGGCCGGGGGTGCTGCAGCCCAGGTGTCTGAGAGAGAGAGGTGATGGGCTCGAGGACAGAGTCGGGGAGCCCGGGAAAGAGATGGTGAGTCAGGAGGAAGGCACGAACCCTGTAGGGCCAGTGGCCATGATGCAGAGTCTGGGTTTTATCCTGAGTGCAGTGAAGACCACGGGAAGGCTGCAAGCACTGACGAGATGGAGCCTCACAGCTGGGCCTGCCCGCAGGCCAGCCCTGACCTGGGCTGTGTCGTCTCCCTGCCCTCCGCTCTCCAGCCTCCTGGGCGGGCTTTCCCGAGGGTGATGCAGGATCTGTCCTCGGTGCCATGCAGCCTCGCACTGTCCCCCTTCTGCAGGATTCAGGCCTTCTGCAGTCCCTGTAGAAAGCCCTCTGTCCCACTGAGCCTGTCCTGCCCCAGGGCTTGCAGGGCCCTCTGGGTGTGGCTGTGGGTGGTCGCTGTCCTCAGCTGCCCGGGAGTGGCTTCTGGGTTGCTCTGAGCTGGCAGAGGGCCTCGGGAAAGCCAGTCACTTGGTCCCCTCCTGGTCTCCCTCCCGAGCTGCTCACCTGTCTGCTTCTCACACAGTATCCAGCACCAAGGCCGCCTCAGCCTGGACCTGAGCCCCAGGGCCTGCAGCGACTGCTCTGACATGAGAGCCTCCCATGGGTCCAACTCCCTGCCCTCCAGTGCCCGCCTCGGTAACTGCGCTGCCGGAGCCTTCTCGCCAGAGCGGGCACCAGCCTCCCTTGCACCCACGCCCTCATGCCCAGACCTCCTGGGGGCCCCTCTCCTGACCGGGGGCCGAGGCTGACTCCATGCTGCCCCCAGAGCCCTTTCCCGTGGCCTTCCTGCAGCTTCCCACGGTGGCCATGTCGTTGTTCTGATGATCTCTAGCCCAGGAGCCTTGCTCACTACCCTGAGGCCATTCTGGGGGATGTTGCATTGCCGTTGACTCAGAGAATGCCCCCCGGAGTCGAGCGTGACAGTGACCCCAGAAGGACACTCTTGTGGGGCTGCTTCCAGCCTTGTGGCCTCTGTCCCCTGGGTGGCCGTCTGCCCGGGCTGGAGCCGGCCTTGATACCGTCCTGCGGCAGCCTCCCCTGCACAGATGATTCGCATGCTGGGGACTGAGCGTCTGCTTTCCCTGACTGTCCCACGCTGAGCCGCCCCCAGGGACAAATGGCCGGGCCGCTTGCTTCTGTGAAACTGCGTGTCTCTCCTGACCCCTAGGGTGGTGGGGAGGGGGTGAGGGGCGCTGTTCAGTCCCAGGCCTAAACTTCTGTCTTCTTGTGGAGCCACAGGGTCTTCGAGCAATTTGCAGTTCAAGGCAGAACGCATTAAAATCCCATCGACGCCGAGATACCCGGGCGGTCTATCGTGGGGTCTGACAGAGGTGAGGCCTTCCTCCGTGCTTCCCTCCCCTGCTGGCCCCTCCGTCCTCAGGGTGGGGGCTCTGGGCACCGCTCACAGCTCCCCCACCACCTCCGCCATCAGTGAATGCCGGCAGGGCAGGCCTTGGGCACCTGCGCTCACGGCGGTGTGTCTGGGCCGCACGCGCCCGCCCCGCAGGCTCGCTGCCGCACTCGGAGTGCAGCACACCCCCGCAGTCTCCCCTCAGCGTCGAAGGCCTGTCCTCCTGTAGCCAGCCCCAGACCTCAGCCGCCACGTTGCCCAGGATTGCTGCCAACCCTGCTGCTGCCCCTGGGGAGCGCAGGAAGGACAGGTGAGCAGGCCCCTGGGGGCGGGCACCCCTGCAGTCGGCCAGCGCTGAGTCCTGGGAGGTGCCGGGGGTTGGGGAGGGCCCACAGAGTTGACCTCCAGCGAGGCCGCTGCAGCTCGGGTCGCCTTGCGCTCGCTGGTGTCTTGCTGCAGGACATCATGAGGAAGTCCTGGGTGCTCCTGATGCAGGAGGAGGGGGGTGCCTGGCTGGCCAGGGAGGCAGGGGGAGCTCTTCCACTGAGTGCCCGCAGGCAGAGGTGGGGGCTCCAGCAAGTGATGCTGGCGTCGACCCGACGTGGTGATGGAGTGATGCCATTCACTGCCTCCCAGGCCCTTGCTTTGGCACTGTCCACATGGTAAGTGGTGAAATCCCCGTGTGACCCCGGGATCAGCAGTGGCACCACTGACCCCATATAAGGGGAGGAAACTGAAGCTGGGAAGTTGGAGTTGTCTGTTTGTGCTCACTTGGTTAGCGATTAACCTAGCCTAATTAGGAATCAGACTCGTTCTTATCCTTTGCTTTTTGACCCCAGAACATAGCTGCATTGCTTGACCTCTGCCCCCAAGCTTATTGTGAGATAAAACACACATAGGAAAAAAAAAGTATATGAGGCATACACATACAACTTGGCCATTTATTGGTTCATTTTGAAAAGCAGCTGTCCCTCCAGACGCGCCTCCCCTCAGGGCCATCCCTCCCTGCACAGACTCTGGGGGCTCCTCCTCCGCTTCTGTTGTTCTTCAGAGTGGGATTCACCAGATCGGATTTCTATTTAGAGGGTTCTCTCTGGATGCTAGTGGGAGATAGGATTAAGCTCAAACTTACCTTTATTTAATTCCTCGCAAGGACTGCAGCTCCCCTGGTGACTCAGATAGTAAAGAGTCTGCCTTCAGTGCAGGAGACGCAGGTTCAATCCCTGGGTCGAGAAGATCCCCTGGAGAAGGCCACACGCTGCAGTATTCTTGCCTGGGAAATCCCATGGACAGGGGAGCCTTGTGGGCTGCAGCCCATCAGGCCGTAAAGAGTCAGACACAACTGAACGACCAGTACTTTTACTTACAAGGACTAGAGCTACTCTCCTCCACTTGAGGCCAAAGAGCCGAGGGCTCCTGTAGCTGTGAGCCATAGAAACCATGCTGCTGGCTGGGCCCGTCATTAAGAAAACCTCGTCTGACTTGACAGTCTGAACTTGTGAGACAGCGCACCTAGCAAGTGTGAACTGCAGAGCGACATGTGCCTGTAACTGCCAGGGAGGCCCCCAGGGGAGTCAGGCGCAGTGTGTACGGCTGTGTTCAAGACAGCCTCACCTGCATTGTGCACACGGGAGCACACACTGGCCCTGAAGGGGTTTTACTGAACCCCAGCTCAGGTCTTTGAGGGAACAAGATCTTCCCCCAGTAAGGTGGGTTCCTTAGAATCAGAAGGGGCCTTGTAACATGCAGTCGGACATGCCCTTAGCTTCCTCTACACGGCACAGAGAACCGATGTGTCTGAGCGTGTGTGTGTCAGTGACGCCTGCCTTCATGGTGCTTAAATGACATCAAGTTTAACATGTGTGCGACCTGGCTGAAGGCCGGATTACTCATTAAAAACGGTCCCTCTCTTCCTCAGTCTAAAATACACTGTCATTATTGAAAACTGGGTAAACTGGAAAAGTAGAAAGAAGTAACAGCAATTGAATTTCTGATGATCAGCGATCCGAAACCTCTTCAGCACCAGGGATATATTTCATGGAAGACAATTTTTCCATGAACCAGGGTTGGGGGAGATGGTTTCAGGAGGATTTAGAAAGAAAAAAGGTTGCATAATTCAGGGGTCTCCAACATCTGGGCCTCAGACCAGTACCTCCTGTCAGATCAGTGGTGGCAGTTGATAAGAAATAACATGCACAATAAATGTAATGCATTTGAATCATTCCCAAACCATCTTCTCCAACCCTGGTTCGTGGATAAATTGTCTTCCATGAAATTGATCCCTGGTGCCGAAAAAGTTGGGGACCACTGATCAACCACCAGAGATTCAATTGCTGTTGTTTAACCTTTTGAGGTGGGTGTGGGTATGTGTGCGTGTACATGCACACACACACACACACACACAAGTATTACATTTACAATGTAAATGCGTTTTATCTTACATATGTAAACATTTCCTCCTTAATGTTATGTTTCAAGCTATTTATAATATTAAGTATAATTTACAAACCTCTTTTACAAAGAAGCTTTATTGTTTTGACAAAATTCTGCATATTGTAAAAGTTTAAATCATTCAGGAGGTTAAAAGGGAAGGATTACCATAAAAGGGCTCCCTGCTGCCCGCCCACCCTTCTACACGTGGATTCTTACCCACCCACGTGCTCTGGAGGAAGGGGACCTGGGGGGTGGCTCTCTGCTTGGAGCTCAGGCTGCGTGCAGTGCAGTCCTGGCGGCTCAGCGTCATGCAGCTGTCTGTCTGTTACGTTCCAGGCGTCTGTGGTTGTCTTCCTCCTCCAACCACCCCTCTCTTCTTTCTAACCCTTTGCACCTTCCAGATGCCTTCACCACCACAGATCCCTCCTGAGATTGCCTGCGGCTGCCAGGCCCAGGTCCTCCTCGCTGAGGAGTCTGAGGTTGGCCCGACAGGAGGGCCCCACCCCAGCCCCCATGCCCCTCATTCCCACAGGGCGGTGGGTGGCAGCCTGGGGCCAGCGAGTGCATGGTGTCACCTTGCTCCCAGCCTCCCTGATCCCATTTAAATGCCTTGGGTTTGCAGCAGCTTAATCTCATGATCAATTTACATCACCCTGTGTATTGGTAAATATAAAAACTGATATTTCATATTGTCCCTTTGGGGGTAAACAACATCCCAGAAAGCACTTCTTTTCTTCCGAGGGCGTCTGAGACCCCACTGGAGGTTTGTAAAGTGCACCTTGTGAGGCCATTCCTCTCCTGTCATGGAAACCTACGTGCCCTTTCCCCGCGTATATCAATCAGTGTTCATAGTTCACACAGACCACTCTGTGACTGTGGGACTGATGCCTCTGTGTCCGTCTTGGGGGTCGTGTTTGTATTGCATGAGGTTGTGCGTCACCATTGTGTGAAGGTGGATGTCATCGTGCGCCCATCCAGCTGTATCATCATAGGAGCGTCCACGTTCCCTGGCCCTCTCTGCATAGCGAATGCATGCCTGACCTCAGACCCTCCCCAGACCTTCCCTTTGAGTCTGAGTCCCCAAAACTGTTGGCTCTCTTCCAAGGCCCTACGTGGAAGAGCCGCGCCATGTGAAGCTGCAGAAGGGCTCGGAGCCGCTGGGCATCTCCATTGTGAGTGGGGAGAAGGGCGGCGCTCACGTCTCCAAGGTGACCGGGGGAGCATCGCTCACCAGGCTGGCCTTGAGTATGGGGACCAGTTACTTGAGGTGAGCAGGAAGCCACCCTTCTCCCCCTCCCCTCGTCCCTTCCTGAGTCCCAGGACCTCCTCTGTGCCCTCCTCTCTCCTTGCTGAGGCCATTCTGGGTGTTTCCTAGTTCAACGGCATCAACCTGCGGAGCGCCACAGAGCAGCAGGCCCGGCTCATCATCGGGCAGCAGTGTGACACCATCACCATCCTGGCCCAGTACAACCCGCACATGCACCAGCTCAGCAGCCACTCCCGGTCCAGGTGCGGTCCCGGGCCCTCCGAGGGGCAGCTGGGCTGCGGGAGGAGATGTGGAGGCCGCAGGTGTATGGCTTGCTCCGAGGAAACCATGTGCAGCTGCAGGCTCTGGGGATTCTGCTGCCGTGAGGGGAGAGTTGAGCAGCCTCAGGCTTTGGAGAAGAGACGTATCAGGAGAGGGCCTCCCTCCTGAAATAGGGCGTGGAAACAGGGGGCCAGGCACCCTGTGAAGTGGGAAGCCCCGGCACATGTGTGGTAGCCAGGCACTGAGGCCTCCGGTGGATTCTCACAGAGCGGCCCGACCCCTGTCCCTGGGCAGATGCTGGACACCTGCCTTTGTGCTGCAGGTTGGAGGACAAGCAAGCAGAGAGAGAGAAGTGCTCCCGTACTGCAGCACCTGTGAAGGGAGGGGGCTGAGATGCTCAGACCCAGGGAAGGGGAGCAGTGGATCCACGTGTCCTCAGGCTCAGCATTTGTCCTCAAGTTGAGGACAGGCAGATCGTGCAGGTGGACAGCTGAGTCCAAGCTGCCGTGGTGCTTGCTCTTCTCAGGGCTCAGATCACAGAGCTGTGTGACCTGGTCTTTGTTCACATCCCAGAGCCCAGCACCACCACAGAGGGATGGCTCTGAGCAGCTGCCTGCCGCTCCTTATTCTTCCTGTCCTCTGTCCCCAGCTCCCACCTGGACCCCGTCGGTATTCACTCCACTCTCCAGGGCAGCGGAGCCACCACCCCAGAGCATCCCTCTGTCATTGACCCGCTGATGGAGCAGGACGAGGGCCCTGGCACACCCCCGGCCAAGCAGAGCACCCCCAGCTCCAGGTCAGTAATTTCTTGCCACGAGCCTTCCGTCAGTGCACCTGGGTTGAGCGGGGCAGCCAGGAGGGTCATTTTCGCAGCCCGTGTACATCCTCTGAGGGATATGGGTCCCAGCGCTGCCTCACACTGCAGATGGCTCACAAGCTTGTCAGGATTTGGCGTGGGGAGCATGCCAGTCCTTTTCCCTCTCTCTTTCCTGCTCTCTTTTGTCTCTAGTTTTTCCACGGACTCATTCTTAGCGCTGCTTTCTTTGTTTTGCCCCTCCTCTTCTCACTTCACTTGTTCTCAGATACTGAATCCCACGGTCCTCACCCATCCAGGCTGGGGCTCTGGCCATCCACAGCAGTGTTGCCCCCAAGGAGCTCCTGGTTGGCGGGTGGCAGATCAGCGAACAGCTGTGTGCAGCACAGCTGAGGTGCTGGGAGGGGGACCGGGGCCATGATGGAGCGTGGCTGAGAGCTGAGTCACAGTGCTCAGGACGAGCAGGGGCTAGCCATGCAAAGGGTGGGCCTGGAGAGAAGTCAGGAGGAGGGGCCAGCGGTAGTGTGGGCAGGAGGAGGCCCTGTTCTCGCAGGAGCTGGAGGGGAGGTGGGGAGAGGGCTCTGCAGGCTGGGTTGGGAGGCTGACCCTGCAGTCCTGGACGGAGCCCTTTCTCTGGCATGGCGTTAATGGACTCTTCACGGAAGTCATAGGCTGGCGAGTGGGGCATCTTCAGGTCTCTGCTTGTGACCCTTCACTGGGTACACTTTAGTTTAGTCTCATAGTCATGTCTGACTCTTTGCGACCCCATGGACTGCAGCCTGCCAGGCCTCCCTGTCCATCACCAACTCCTGGAGCTTGCTCAAACTCATGTCTATCAAGTCAGTGATGCTATTCCCCCATCTGATCCTTTGTCCCCTTCTCCTGCCTTCAGTCTTCCCAGCATCAGGGTCTTTTATAATGAGTTAGTTCTTCACATCAGGTGGCCCAAGTATTGTTGGAGTTTCAGCTTCAGCATCAGTCCTCCAATGAATATTCAGGACTGATTTCCTTTAGGATTGAGTGGTTTGATCTCCTTGCAGTCCAGGGGACTCTTGAGAGTCTTCTCCAACACACAGTTCAAAAGCATCAATTCTTTTGCGCTCAGCTTTCTCTATGGTCCAAATCTCACATCCATACATGACCACTGGAAACACCATAGCTTTGACTAGATGGCCCTTTGTTGGCAGAGTGATGTCTCTGCTTTTTAATATGCTGTCTAAGTTTGTTATAGCTTTTCTTCCAAGGAGCAAGTGTCTCTTAATTTCGTGGCTGCAGTCACCATCTGCAGTGATTTTGGAGCCCAAGAAAGTAATCTGTCACCATTTCCACTGTTTCCCCATCTATTTGCCATGAGGTGATGGGACCGGATACCAAGATCTTGGTTTTCTGAATGTTAAGTTTTAAGCCAGCTTTTCACTGTCCTCTTTCACTTTCATCAAGAGGCTCTTTAGTTCTTCACTTTCTGCCGTAAGGGTGGTGTCATCTGCATATCTGAGGTTATTGATATTTCTCCCAGCGATCTTGGCTATGCTTGCCTGCAGCGAAAGTTCCGTCACTCTCTGGCTCCTCCCCCAGGTCCCACTCATCAGGCTCCATTGCTGCCCCGTTGCCTTTGCTCAATTTCTTTGCTAGCCTTTCACTGCCCCTGTGTTGTGAGTTCCTCGGTGGCTTCTGGTTCAGTACCCTCTGGGCCATAGACACTGCTCGGTAAACATTTGCCAAATGAGTTGTGGCCTAGAGGTGACCCCGGCTCTGACTTTCTCAGGAGAACAGAGTTAGGAAAACAAGTGCAATCCAGGTGGGTGAGATGCAACCCACGACGTGTGCTGGACGGCCGGGCTGGAAATAGCAGCGGAGAGGGCCGCGCTGTCCCCGAGTGGCTGTGTGGCCGTGGCTGGGCGCTCACCTCTGCCTCAACTCAGTGCCCTGCCTATAAACCGAGCCACTAGCGGTAGCGTCTGCCCGCCTCGCTCCTGGCTCCTGGTTCCGGGGGCCTCATGAGGCTGAGAGGGGAGCAGAAAATGGTTAGGGTGTCACCACTGTTCCATCTTCTGTCGCGCCCGCCCCACGTCCTGTGCACAATTGAAGAGCTTCGTTTTCCTTCCTGAAAGGATGGTGGGAGATGCCACCAAGAAGACCCCAGAGCCACGAGTCGTCTTCATCAAGAAGTCGCAGTTGGAGCTTGGCGTGCACTTGTGTGGAGGGAACCTGCACGGGGTGTTTGTGGCCGAGGTGGAGGACGACAGTCCTGCCAAGGGCCCCGACGGCCTCGTGCCCGGGGACCTCATTCTTGAGGTAAGTTCTGAGCTGCTGAGCAGCAGCAAGGCTGCCCTCTGCCCAAGTGTCGGGCTTCCTGCCGTCTCAGGTGACATGGGAGGCGGGGAGCACAGCCTCTGCTGGCATCCCCTTGGGTGTTGAATGCTCCCCAGACCCACTCTGGGTAAGCATTAGGAAAGCAGGCATATTAGGACCCAGCTTGGGCACTGGCATCAGGAGGGCAGATGCTCTGCTCCTGGCAGCAGTAGGACCAGGACGCTAGTCTGATGGCGAGTGCCATCTCCCTCTCAGGGGGTCTCCTTTTGGATGAGGGAGGCAGGTTGTAGGTACTGAAAGCTGCAAGGAGCATTAGCAAGGGGAAGTGCCACGTTTCCAGTAGGCCTTACTGGCTGGGAGGCTAGAACAGGGTCTCTGCTGGGAGCAGTTGAGGGCAGAGCAGGCACTCGGCAGAGGCCTCAGCCTCTGTGGACGTGGGGCAGGTGGATGCCCAGTGATGGGGATGCTGAATCTCCTCCTTATCCCACTACTGGCCCCTCATGGGTGCCCAGGCTTCCCTGCTTCTGCCCTCTGACCCCCGCCTCCCGTCTCTGGGTAGTACGGGCGGTCTGGACGTACGCAGCAAGACGGTGGAGGAGGTCTACGTGGAGATGCTAAAGCCCAAGGACAGTGTCCACCTGAAGGTGCAGTACCGCCCGAGGAGTTCTCCAAGGTCAAGGGCCTTCCTGGCGACAGTTTCTACATCAGGTATCAGTGGCCAGGGCTGCCAGGGACTTGGCGCTTGGGGAGGAGCTTTTGGTGGAGGCTGTTCCCTGCGAATGTCCCTGTGTTTCTTGCCCTTGAGGGATGGGACTATGAGCATTATTACTCGGGCCCCAAATTGTAAGCTTATGTTGAGATGCTTGTGACTTAGAAAAACCCTTCAAAGCTCCTAGGGTGAGACAGGCGCTCTCTTTAGGGTTTGGGGCCTGGGGAAGTTTGAGACCACTGAGCCTCGTTTTCCTGTGGCCTGTGCCCCTCTCCGGGTCTCTCCTGACTCAGGTCTGCAGATCCCTCTGCAGTGCGTGGATGTCACAGCGTCCAGAGTGCCCTGAAGCAATACCGGAAATGGGTGGAGTAGAGGGTGGGGGCGGGCATCAGGCATTTTCCAGGAGGCAGGCAGCTTTCTTCATGAGATCTGAGGCCACACAAGAATGGGAAACACTGATGAGCTGTGCCCCATGAGGTACGGGGTCCCTATGTCTAGGCACACCCTCCTCAGTCAAGAAGGGCATGTTTCCATTCTGAGACGATTCCGCTGTGTAGGAAGCATCGACTTTGATGTGAGAGGGGTACAAATGGGAAAGACTCTTTTGGAATTGGAGATATGGCCTTGGTCCTTGGCAAAAAGGCTTTTATCTGAAGGGCGTGAGGGAGCCTTGATCTCCAGGGAGCCCGGGCTCCCTCCTTTGGGAACTGCTGCTAGAATGGGGAGAGATGGGTCCTGATCATGGGTCTGGGGAGAGCTTCAGAGCAGGAGAGTGGGCCTGGGAGCTTGGCTGTAAGGGGCGGCCTGTGGCCTGACTCTTTCCCTCCATCTCCCGGTCCAGGGCCCTGTATGAGCGACTGGCAGAGGTGGAGCCCGAGCTGAGCTTTAAGAAAGACGACATCCTGTACGTGGATGACACCTTGCCCCAGGGCTCATTTGGGTCCTGGATGGCCTGGCAGCTGGATGAGAATGCCCAGAAGATCCAGCGCGGGCAGATCCCCAGCAAATATGTGTGAGTGTTCTAGAGTCTGGGGCTGGGGCAGGCGGCACCCGTGGGGACGTCCCCTGTGATGACGGCCTGGGCTGCTGGGGGCTTATTCTGACATCGTCTCAGCCTCTGGTCTGTAAGTTTTGCCAAAGTTCCTTGTCCAAAAGCTGTTCCAAGTTTAGGTCAGTGATGTATCCAAGTCAGTGCTATACAGAAGTGTAGCGGCAACTTAGGAGACCTGCTTTTTAAAATTATGTTTGTTGAGATGTAATTCACGTGCCAGGTGATTCATTCAAAGTATGCACTTCCTTGGCTTTCAGTGTTTTCACAGAAACGTGCAGCTATGACCATAGTCAATTTGAGAATGTTTTCATCATCTCAGAGAGAAGCCCTGTACCCTTCAGCTACCCGCCTTGTTCACCCTGAGCCACCACTGGTCTCCTTTCTATCTGTGCAAGGTTCTCTGTCTGGACTTTCCATGAGTGGAGTCCCACATACAGCACATGGTCTTTTGTGACCAACTTCCTATGCTTGGCATGATTTCTTGCAAGGTTCTTCCATGTTACAGTACATTTCTATGCTTCCCTCCTTTTTGTGGCTGGAATTGTAACTTTTAGTGTCACAAGGCTGTCTTAGCCGTGCCCTCTGACCCTCACCTGAATATAGGAGTTGACCTGCTCTGAGAACTTGCCCAGCATTGGTCTGTGTGTCACCCCAGAGTATTGGCACCAGGGGGTCCTCGGGGCTTGGGTGCTGAAGTGGCCAGGAAACCTGCAGAGGGTTGAGGGGGGATCCTGGAGCCCTGGCGTTGACCCTCCTCGGCGCAGGTGGGCAGGGTGACAGGTGATGGTCCCTTGGCCCTTCCCAGCACTGCTACATTCTCGTCTTCAGAATGGACCAGGAATTCTCCCGGAGGCTCAGCATGTCTGAAGTCAAAGATGACAACAGCGCCGCAAAGACGCTCTCGGCGGCTGCGCGCAGATCCTTCTTTCGAAGGAAGCATAAGCACAAACGCAGCGGGTCCAAAGATGGGAAAGACCTCCTTGCCTTGGACACCTTTTCCAGTGACTCCATTCCACTCTTCGAAGGCAAGTGACTGAGCTGGCTTCTCCAGCTGGCTCTCAGGCTGAGGTTTTCTGTTGACCACAGAAGCCTCACTGCAATGACTTGAACAAGACAGAGGTTTGCTTTTTTCAGACATAATTGATCAAGGAACGTGTCTGGGCTGGGATGGTGGTGCTGCAGTCTTCTGAGCCTACCACTTGTGGGATGCGTCCTCTGTCCTTAAGGTCTCCCCATCTCCTGCCACCACATCCACGTTCAGGCAGCAAGGAGAAGCAGAGGGCATGGCCACAGCGTGCTCTTTAAACAGCTTACCTGGAAGCCCCACTCATTTGCCACTTACACCTCTTTGACTGCTTGCAGCTGCGAGGGAGGCTGAAATGGCAAGGTTTTCACTGGTGCCCTGCTGGCTTCAGTTAAGTAGGTTCTCTTAGGAAGAAAAGAAGAATGGGTATTGGGTGGGCAAAAAGCAGCTCTTGCCTGGTGCATTGCCTCTAGTTTGTTTGGGGTTCTTCCAGGCTGCTTGGTGGTAACCAGGGGCCACGGTGCAGACCTTTGGCCTTTCTGGCTTTACTCCTGTGTCCATCCTTACAAGATCCTCCCGGGCCAGGCACCCGCCCAGTCCTGGGGCTGCATGTCAGGGAGTGTCAGACATCCTTTGGCAGGCCGCCCTGCGGAATGGTATGTTTGTCCTGTAAAGCAGGAGGCTCTGATGCATGCTCCTCCCTGGACCCCCCGGGTGTGACCCCTGTCCTGGAGCGTGTGCTCTCCCTGATAGGCAGGCTGTGGGGGTGGGGGCAGTGGGCCTCAGAAGGCAGGACAGCTGGCTGCCGCCTCCCCTGCTTCCTCGCACGTTATTTCAGGTCTTCGGCACAGTGAGTTGAGTGAGTCCCACCCTTGTTCATGGCCCACGGTCACGATAGTCAGGGCAGGAGCTGGCAAACCAGAGCCTGTGGGCCAGATCTGCTTCACCGCCTGCTCTTATATGGCCTTCAAGCTGAAAATAGGTTTTTACATTTTTAAATTTAAAATGTTAAAAAAAAAAGACTTTGTCTTTTCACAATAATAGTTGCTTGATTCTCCTTCCTTTTCTTCTGTAGACAGCATCTCTGGTCTGTGGTGTATATCCAATAGATGTCTTTGGAAAATAGCCATTTGTCTAGTCTGCACTTCTTCAGTGTGTTTTTTTTTTTTCCATTATGTGTTTTTAAGTTATGGGGTGTTCCCAGGTGGCGCTGGTGGTAAAGAACCCGCCTGCCATCACAAGGGACATAAGAGACACGGTTCAGTTCCCGGGTCGGGAAGATCCCCTGGAGAAGGGTATGGCAGCCCACTCCAGTGTTCTTGCCTGGAGAAAGCCATGGACCGAGGACCCTGGCAGGCTACAGTCCACAGGGTCACAAAAAGTCAGACATGACTGAAGCGACTTAGCGTGTACACACATATTTTGAAGTTGTCTTTAAATAGTTATAGCTTACTGTTAAATTGACCCTTTTATCATTATAAAATGTTTTATATCAAAAGGCCAGGAAACTATTTCTATTTTGTTAAAGTATAATTATCACAGCAGTTTTCTGTTGCTTAAGTGTTTGCATAGTTCATCTTTTTCCATCATTTCATACTTTTTTACAGCATTATATTTACGTGGCTCTGTAAGCAGCATGTAGGGTTTTTTTTTTTTTTAACTCACCGTGACACTTCATCTTTTTTCATTTTATTGAGACATGTATATAGAAAAGTGCAGATACATCTATAGAAAGGTGTACAGCCTGATCACTTCCCAGTAATTTTAAAACATCAGAACACCATGGCTTCCTTACCTCCTTCCTGCCTTTTGCTTATCATTTTCATTTTATACGTATTTTTAAATCCAGCAGTGTTATTGATTCACACATCAGTCATTCACTTAAATTTATCCTTTCCATTATTATTCCTTCCTTCCTGTCATCCTCTTCCCTTCTGATTTTTTCTTTCTGATGTACACTCCCTTCAGCATTTCTTTTTTTTCCAACGTGAGATATAACTGACATATATTATCGTGTAAGTTTAAGGTGTACAAAGCGATAATTTGATATGTGTATGAGTTGCAAAAGATTAGCCACAGTAAGGTTAGCTATAGTTAACATGCCCTTTGCGTGTGTGTGTGCTCAGCTTCTCACTCAGGTCTGACTCTGCGGCCCCATAGACTGTACCCTTGCCTCGTGTAATTACCATTTTCTTGTTATGATCTTTAGCATTTCTTGTGATGCAGGTTTGTTGGTGACGGTCTCCATTTCTGTTTGCCAATTTTCCCATAATTTTGCAGATTTTCACTGGATATAGAATTGTAGATGGGTCGATATTTTATCTATGCATTTTAAAGATATTATTCATTGTTCTCTAGCTTTCACTGCGTATTCGTTTCCTGGGGCCTTTGCAACATAGTTACAAGCTTTGTGGTCAGCACAGTATGCGTTTATTCTCTCACAGTTCTGGAAGCCAGAAGTCCACAATCAGTACTGTTGGGCCAAAATCAAGGTGTTGGCAGGTCCGTGCTTCCTTGGAGGCACTAGGGGGAGTCTGCTAGGTCCATTGGTTTATGATGTTGCTCAAGTGCTGTTTCCTTAGTGATTTTCTGTCTGATTGTGCTGGGTTTCCCTGGTGGTGCTAGTGGTAAAGAATCCTCCTGCCAGTGCAAGAGACATTAGAGATGTGGCTTCAGTTTCTGGGTCAGGAAGATCCCCTCGAGGAGGGCATGGCAAGCCACTGCAGTATTCTTCCCCAGAGAGTCCCAGGCAGAGGAACCTGGTGGGCTACAGTCCGTAGAGTCACAGAGTCGGACACGGCTGAAGCGACTCAGCACAGCGCTGCACCGGTTGTGCCGTCCGTAAGTGAATCGGGCTGTTGACGTCCTGTGCTGACACTGTGTCGTCTGTTTCTCCCTTCACTTCCGTCAGCGTTCACTTGGCTTGCCTGGGAATTCTCGTGCCGGGTGCGCATGTATTTATGCTTGATGGATCTGTTTGGAGAGATGATTCGTCATACTGTAATGTTCTTTGTCTCTTGTGACAGTTTTTGTCTTCAGGTCTATTTTGTCTGATACAATTATGGTCACTCCTCTCTTTAGATTCCTGTTTGCATGAACTATTTTTTCTTGTCCTTTCATTTTTAGCCTGTGTATGTCCTTAGATCTAAAGTGAGCCTCTTGTAGACAGCATATAGTTGGTTCTTTTTATTTACGCATCCAGCCAATCTGCATCATTTAATTGGGGCATTCAAACCATTTATACTTAATTGCTCATATGAAAGACTATTTTTTAGTTGTTTTCTATATGTCTTGTTGCTCTTTCATCTTATCTTTTCCTTCCTTGCTGGCTTCTTTTGTATTTCATTGATTTTTTTGTAGTGATATGTTTTGATTTCTTTCTCATTTCCTTTTGTGATATTTTATAGTTTTTTTTTTCCTGGTTGCTGTTGTTACATAAAATATCTTAAGGTTATAGCAATTCATTTTAAACTGATGATAGCTTAATTTCAATCTTATATAAAAGCTACATCTCTGTGCTTCCCCTACCCCTTTGTGTTATGGATGACACCAATTACCTCCTTTTATATTATGTGAATATTAGGTACATGATTACTTTAATGCTTTTGATTTTAATATCTGTACCAGTTTTAAAAGGAGTCTACATACCTCCATTAGGTTGCTTCCAGATTATATGTTCGTATATTTACCCTTCCCAGGGAATTTATTTTCTGTGGGCCTCTGACTCTGGCTGGATATCGTGCTTGTGAGAGGCTCTGGAGCCCTATGGTTCTGTTATTATGAGGACTTCTGACAAAGCATATTATCTGAGAGGATCAGAAAACTTCTAAATTGGTGCCCCTCAGTGTGGAATGTTATAGTCATTAGGGAGAAGACGATTCTATTGAGTTGAAGACATGGTCTTAATGTCAATACCCAGAGAAATGGAGAGGTGCGGTGCCTTCATGTTTGAGGATGCTACAGAGGATAAAGGGGGATCAGTGTGAATCAACAGGGATGCTTTCAACAGAAACAGAAGACTGAGTGACAGAGGGAGTTACGAATATTTATTGTATGTCATTTTTGTTGGACATACATATTTTCTAGGTTTTCTGAGCACATAAAAGGATATACTTTATAGTCATGTCCGACTCTTTGTGACCCTGTGACTGTAGCCCGCCACTCTTCTCTGTCCATGGGATATATACTTTGAATCCTCATAACCAACTATGATGCTAGTTGAGAGGAAGCTGCCAGGGACCAAGACTGGAGAAAAGGGGTTGGAGAGGAGGATGCCTAGCTTACCTGTCATGTTCAGAGTTTTAAAAAGAGGGGATGTTTTTATCTCTTCTTGGAGGAAGTTCGTTGCCCTGGGTCTGTGCTTTCTATTCTTTTAAAAGTTTTTAAAAGTGTTTCTGAGTTGCCAGCACAGTGATTGGTACCTGGGAGGTGTCAGGAAGATATTTGCATGCTGGTTTTAGGCTCTTTCTGTGAGCATTTTTATTCATTTTGTGGAAGGGGAGACTTAACTACATGTATCAACCAGGATATTGGTTTGAGTGCTTTAACTGAGACCAAATAACACTGGGTGAAGCATAAGAAGCTTCTTTCTCTGCCTTGTAAAAGTCTGGATTGGTGGGTCGTCCCTTGGAGGCAGCTCTGTTCTGGGGACCATCAGGGAGCCAAGCCCCTTTGTCTCATGGCTCTGTCATTTCCTGAGGGTGGTTGTCTTCTGCAGGATCAGAGCTGGGTCACTGCTCCGGTCCTGTCCGTTTCAGCTCATGGGAAGGGAGATAGTTTCCTCACCGCATGGGGCAGGTCTGGGTCACACGACCTGCCCCACTCAGACGAGGTGGCACGTGTAGAGAACAGAATGTCTAGTAGTGAGGGACCGTGCGCTGCACACACATAGGAGAATTTGAGCAAAATAAAGTGCTGTAACGCCTTGAGTGTCCAGGGAGTGGGGACATGGTACAAGAGTGGCCGTGCCCTGGTGTGCCCGGGGTGTGGGACTCTCAGTACTAAAATGGGGGCGAGTCCCAGGCAGACCAGGGTGAGCTGGGTCCCTGGCTCTGGATCTGTGGAGTGAAGGAGATAGGTCTGCCTGGGGTAAGCAAGGTCAAGGGAGCAGTGGGTCCCCAGCCCCTCCCAGCCCTCCCTCTGCTCCGGGTGGGTGCCCATCCTCTGCTGCCCTCTACCCCACAGATTCAGTGAGCCTGGCCTATCAGCGGGTCCAGAAGGTGGACTGCACCTCCCTGAGGCCCGTCCTGATCCTGGGGCCCTTCCTGGATGTGGTGAAGGAGATGCTGGTGAACGAGGCACCCAGCAAGTTCTGCAGATGCCCCCTTGGTAAGGGCAGCCTTCAGGCCTGCTGGGCCGCATCTGTCCCTGAGTTTGTGTTCACCTGCTTCCTGGGGATGGATCTCACAGTCTTTTCATCCTTCTGACTTGGGTCGCATCAGCATTTAGCCTCTGGCTCTTTATCTGGGAGTGAGGCTAGCGGGGCTGGGTTTCTGCGCAGTGATGGCTCACGGCGCCAGACCTGCTGATTCCTGTGTCTGTGCTTTGCAGAGGTGATGAAGGCCTCCCAGCAGGCCATCGAGAGGGGTGTCAAAGACTGCCTGTTTGTCGATTACAAGCGGAGGAGTGGCCACTTTGACGTGACCACTTTGGCTTCCATAAAGGAGATCACAGAAAAGGTACCCATTGGCTTTCTGGGTAAGGTTTCTGAGGCCAAATGGGGTGGCGCTTTAGAACGTTCCTGGATCTGGGTAAAGGCAGGAAAGGGGTCTGGGGTTGGGTTGTCCGGCCCCCATGTGGCCCCTGTTCCCAGCCTTGGCCATCACCGACACTGACAGCCTTGTGGGGAGAGATTTCCCTGGATGAGGGTTCCCCTCCGGCTGCCACATGCCCTCTTCGTGTCCAGAATGAACAAGCTGCCTTGCTCATCAGTAGCACCTGACGTATTCGCTGGTAGGGGCGAGGCCGGGCAGCCCTGAGGCCCAGCCCTGCCCCTGCCTGGCGTTCAGCGACCCCCTCCCTGCAGAACCGGCACTGCCTCCTGGACGTCGCCCCCCACGCCATCGAGCGGCTGCACCACGCGCACATCTACCCCATCGTCATCTTCATCCACTACAAGAGCGCCAAGCACATCAAGTAGGTGCCAGGCTCCGGAGGGGCTCGGCCCAGGCCTTGCCGGGCATGGGCTGCTGGCTCAAAGCCACGGGAGGTGGCCGGGCATTGGCCTCGAGCAGGCATCCTGTGTGGGAGTGACCCTCCCCTGTGTGCCCATCTCACACTGAGCCCGTCGTGTTAAGCCAGCACAGCCCTCCCCAGCCCCTCTCCATACTGTTTGGGGGCTGCCACAGCGCCCAGAGTCTGTGCCATTTTGTCTGCCTATCTCCCTCCTGACCCCCATGCCCTCCTCTCTCCCTCTCCTGCCTTCCGTCTTGGTGCTCACAGCGACACAGGAACTGGGAGGCCCAGCTCTACCAGGAGCTGACTTGTGATGTGGATGGGCCTTTGCTCTTACTGAGCTTCAGTTTTTGTGGTTAGGCTAATGACTTGCCAAGCCTCCACATGCTCCCCCACTGACCTTTGCCTTTCGGGTGCTCCCAGTGTTCCGGTACCTGCACTCGGGGGCCAGCGGGGGCATCTGATCTCTTCCCTTCTCTGCCCAGAGCTCTCTGTGGGGCCAGCAGGCTGCACTGTGCTCCACCAGGGGCGCACGTGCGGTGGGGGATAGCCCTGTTCTGGACAGAGAAGCTGAGAGGAGGGCATGGGGAAGGTGAGAAGGCTCAGCCGGGTTCCTGGATGTCCCGATAGGGAGCAGAGAGACCCCATCTACCTGAAGGACAAGGTGACTCAGAGGCATTCCAAAGAGCAGTTTGAGACGGCTCAGAAGATTGAACAGGAGTACAGCAGGTACTTCACAGGTAGGTATGCGTCAGGCCCAAAGAGGAGCGGGTGGCAAGGACCGACACAGCCTTCCCAAGGCTGCCCTTCTTAGAGGTGTTACAGCCTGCACTTCCGGGGTGCCTGCTGGTGCCACTGCAGTGAGCGCTTTCATGACAGATGATCTCAGTGCAGGCACAGGGCCGCATCGGGGACTTGTCGATCCAGAGGTAAAGTTCACGGATTCTGGCCTTGGGTCACAATCTGGTCTTGAGTTATGGCTGCACAGGCGCCGTGGGGCATAAGCTCCAGCATTCCCCAGGCAGGTGGCACAGCAGTGGTGCCTGAGACCGTCCATCCCTGGCACCCTCCAGGGTAGGCCAGTTTTGCAGTGGAGTCTGAAGACAAGCTGCACCATTACTGTCTGTCTTTGAAACAAGGCAAACTAAAAGAAACTCTAATTTAGCAGTTGCCATAGTACTTGGTGGCTTCCAGCTTCTTGCATGAAATCAGTCATTTGTAGGGGGCATAACAGCATTGTGGTCAAGAGAGGTGGAGACTGTGCTTTTAATTAACTTGTAGAGAGTGTTATGATGGGTACTTCTCATGCAGTATTTGGTCTCAGAACCCAGCCCTGGCTCTTCTGTGTACGTGTATGTGTGTTTGTGTTTTAATTTCAAATCCATTGCAGGCCTATATTTCAGTTAAATACTTCAGCAATTTACTAGAGAAAGGAAAATTTAAAACTTCAAAACTTACGACATACAGGCTTTGACTTTTTATCAGATTTAGCAGATGTGAAATTGCTCCGCCGCGTTGTCATAGCAGTTTCTAAACGTTCACTCATATCTGTGGCAAGAAGCCAGGGCATGGTGCTGTTCCATGGAGCACGCACAGAGCCCTCGTCTAGGTGTCTGCTGGGCCGTGGTGTTGAAACCTTGCCGAGCAGCGGGCCTGAGCCAGAGCTGGGGACGGCCCGTCATCTTTGCTGAGAATCTCCTCTGGGCTGTGGGGTGCCCAGCTCTTGAGACCCAACCTTGTTCCCTCTAGAATCTTGCTGGCAACTGGACCATGGCAACATACCCCAGACTGCGTTCCAGTATCCTGGGACTCCCTGTTGCGCGACTAGGCACACCAGCCCGGGTCATCCCTGCTGTGGAGCCTGGCAAATTTGCATAGTCACATCCTGTCACCCCTATTACAGGGGTCAGGGCAACCTGGCAAAATCAGACCCCAGCCTTCGTGTGAGCCCCAGATTTTAACATCGTATGAACAGCTGCCGAGAGGGATAGATAAAAAGCCGAAGTGATTTGCACTCAAATCACTTTGAGTGATTTCTTTTCCAATTTCTTGCTGATGGAAGAGAAGTGAGGCGGGGGTAGAGCAGTTGAGCCAAGTAGCTGAAAACAGGCAGAGCACCAGGAAGAGCGAAAGATCTGTTTACTCGCCTCCTTCTGGGCGTCTTCCTCCCAGCCAATGACGTGTGTGTTTGGGGACTCTCTTGCAGGGGTCGTCCAGGGAGGAGCCCTGTCGAGCATTTGCACTCAGATCTTGGCAGTGGTCAATCAAGAGCAAAATAAAGTCCTGTGGATCCCAGCCTGCCCTCTCTAGAACACAGTGCTGGGGATGACTGTAGCTTGGCCTCCAGCCCGACCGCCTGGCGCAGCTCTTTGCAGTGACTACGGATAGACGCCTCTGTGTGTAAACATGAAGGGGAGGGATCCATGAACCGGGGCTCCAGAGGCACCTCCTCTGTAGACGGAAGGCCACAGACGGACGGGATCCAGACCCCGGACGGGATCCAGACCCTGGCCAGCGGACTGCGCTTCTCCCACACGTGTGTGCTTTAAGACAAAGACTGTGGAGTGGGGGACTCGACACCAGCCTTCCTTGTAGCCAGCTCAACAGATGCTACAAAGAGAACCTTTCAGATCACAAGTTTACAAGCCTTTTCTGAGTGTTCGGCGGCTTATGTTTACTTGAATGGCTCCTTGTCGTCGCTGCCCAGCCCCCGCCCTTTTCCTCACTGTCGCTTTGGTGTTGGTTTTGTGCCTGCTTTCAACGAAACGACTCTGGAACCTCACTGGGGGCCGCTTTGCCCTGGGAGGGGCTTGGCGGTGGGGCCAGAGCTCTGACGAATGCCCTGCTCCTCAGCGGCCCCTCTCCTGGAAGGCCCTGTGACTGCGGCTGCTTAGGACCGTCGTTGCGTGCGGAGCTAGTGCCTTCGTGGGGCTGCGCGCTCTCCTCCTGCACCTAGGAAGGTGGCTTCCGCCGTCTTGTAGACGCATCCCTCAGACTTCGTCTCCTGCCTTCTGCCACCTCTTACTTCTCATCCACCTGTGTTCATGATTCCAGCATTCTCTCTGGTCCTCAGAGCTTCATGGGTTCACTGTAACACAGCCAGTTCTGGGCAGGGTGTCAGGCTGGGGCTGAGGCATGCCACTGGGTCCTCCTTAGGTTCTGTGAATAGTGACAACCTTTACCAGTGCACATTTTGCAGAGTAATTCCCAAATGCTTTACAATGGGGCAGGCATGTCAGCTCTGTTTGATCTAAAAACGATTCGTATTTCAGACTCTGAAAAGAGAGCTCTTAACGGAAGCTTAAGGATCAATGTGGTCACTGTTAAAATTCAAGAGAAACTGGGGTCTATCTAGTCTTGGCTTCAGCTCTCACAACATGAGCAGAGCTCCACGAGGATGGCTGTGTTTTGTTTTGTTTTTTTTTTTAACGCATCTGATGCCAGATGTTTCTGGCTGAAGATTTGGTGTGGTTCCTCTTTAAACTGTGCGTCCTCTTAATAATAGGTACTGTACGGGGCTCCGGGTAAGTGTCACTGGGGTAGGACCTCTATTTTAATACTGTTCCTAACATTTCATTTTACTAGCAAGAAATCGCTGATTTCATTTTATTCTTTGTAATTCTAGACACTAGATTATAGTTTAGCCATACTGACATTTTTTTAAAAAGGGATATATTTTCTTGCACAGTCGTTCGCAAGGAGACACGTTTCCGTCTCCGTGCTGCCCTTGTTTCACAGGTACACGCGTTCTGGCTCCGACAGCTAGGACCAGCCGCAGGCTGGCGCGGGGTTTTGCTGGCGCCCGCAGGGCCGCTGCTCTGGGCACCTGGGGTTGGCACAGAGATGGTATAGTGTGCACGGGTACTGTTCTGACAGACTGGGGTTTTCTGTACTAAAACCTTCCTTTGTATCAAAAGTTAAACAGACTTTAGTACAATAAATAAAGGTCAATTTCTGTAACTCGTTGTGAAGACACCTGTGTTTCGTGCGTTTTCCACCTCTCCCCGGCCTCCTCGGCTCTTTCTTCCTACGTTTGAGACAGCCGTCCCTCCCCCTGCGGCATCTGGCTGGAGCTGGCTGCTCCCTGAGGTTCCCTCCAACTCTCGCGATGATTGGGCGCCCCTCTCAGCTGCAGAGTCAGCCTCCTCCAACTCCCTCCTTCCCTCCCACGTGTACATCTGTAACCAGGCAGCTCATGTATGTTAAGATTCCAGTCCTGCCCTGGGGGCTCATGTTCAGATCTGCAGGTTTTGGCTGGACCATCAAAGGCAAAGGGGCTCGCTCGAAGGACACCAGGATCCCCTCGTGATCTCAGGTGGGTCCCTGTCCACCAGGGGGCGAGGCCCAGACTGCACCCGGGGGTGAAGAAGACCCAGCCTGGCGCAGGGGCTGCAGTATGAGACCACCCACGACTCGCCTGGTCAAATTGTTTGGGCCCAAAAGCCTGTTCCAGGGTGGCAGGAGGGCCAGGAGAAGGGACCAGTGCTTGTCTGTAAGCCATGCAGAGCCTAGGCAGGGGATGGAGATGCCCAGCCTCTGTCCCCAGGGGGTGTCTGCATTAACACAGGCTCAGAGCCTTCTGGAAAGGCAGAACTGACTTTGGCTGCAGCCTCGGGACCTTGGACACATCCATCTCACATGGGCCTTCAAAGACAGGGCAGGCAAGAGAATCTCTGAGGCCCCATCCCGTGCTGACATCTGAGTTACGAGCAGGGAGCAAGGACTTCCTTCCCGGCCCTGGGGAGGTTGAGCAAAACCCCAACTCTGGGAACCTTGAGACATGTGACTTTTGGAGGCGAGAGGAGTCCTTGATACCTCACATGCAGGAGCAGAAGCTGAAGGGATCTGGACCCAAGAGTCCTGGGCCTTCAGCTGGAGCGAGGCTCTGAGGCTGACCAAAGGAGCGGGACAACTGGAATTTAGGGCTGGGAAACCTGAGGCTGCTGCCAACCCCAGCACTCTGCTGCCTGGGGCTGACAGTGCAGAGAGCCACATGGGTCACAAATGCCAAAGACAGAAAGAAATACGAGGAGTTGCCAGGTGGGGCATGGAGCAAGCATGAACTCACAGTGGGGAACCAGTCGGCATGGGACGACAATCTTCTCTTTGGGGACGGGGCTCTGAGGTCTGGCCTTGCACAGCCAGGCCTTATCCTCTGCCCCCCTCAGCTGCGCTTCTCCCTGTGGGTTTCCTGGACCTTATTTTCAATCATGCAGACCTCTTGTGCGCTCCTGCCTTCCAGAATGTAGTCTCCAAACTCTTGATGGTTTCGCCTTCAGTTCTCCTTGCTGTTGTGAGTTTATCTCTTTTGTCTTTTTTTCAGCCGTGAAATGTGTCATACATACAGAACAGCATCTGCAAGGTAAGCATAGAGTCTAAAGAACAATAGACAGTGTGTCTGTCGTTAAGAAACAGAACCACATCACTGCTGTGAAAGCCCTCTTCATGCCCAGCACACTTGAATTCTCCCTTTCCCCTAGGGAGTGCTGGGCTGACCTCTGGTTTAATGATTCCCTCGCTTTTTCTGTTTTCACCCTCCGGTGGAGGTGTTTTGAAACAGTATCGTATGTGGTTTTGAAGACACCAGGCTTCAAGCACTCACTGAGCTCTGAGAGCCGAGGGGCAGCGCTGCTGCTCTTAGACAACGTTGGCTGGAAAAGCAGTGTGACCTCTGGGTCAGGGGAGTCTCAGCGTCCCTGGGGATTTTGAAGTGCCATTCCTCTTGGGGAAATCAGTAAGCAGGGCCTTGAAAGAGACCTGGGGACACTAGTGCCACCACACTCGGGGGTGTGTCCCTACTATGCGCAAACCAAGTCCTCGTGGTCTGGCAGGAATACGGTCAGAGGGCTGGGGCTGCTGACTGCATTTCTGTGCTCACTGCAACCATCCTCTAGATTTCAGCGGTGAGCCAAAGCTGAGCCCTCTGGGGGAGGAAATGCTGACTTCTCCTGCTGATCTGAGGAGTCAGCTCATGTCGATCAAGCCTAGGAGAGGTGAGAATGGGGCCAGTTCAGTTCAGTTGCTCAGTCATGTCCGCCTCTTTGTGACCCTATGGACTGCAGCACTCCAGGCTTCCCTGTCCATCACCAACTCCCGAAGCTTGCTCAGACTCATGTCCATTGAGTCAGGGATGCCATCCAACCATCTCATCCTCTGTCGTCCCTTCTCCTCCTGCCTTCAATCTTTCCCAGCATCAGGGTCTTTTCCAATGAGTCAGTCTCTGCATCTGGTGGCCAAGGTATTGGAGCTTCAGCATCCGTCCTAATAAATATTCAGAACTGATTTCCTATAGGATTGACTGGTTTGATCTCATTGCAAATGAGAATGGGGCCAGAATCACCTTAATGTTCTCTTCATTAAGAAAAGAGCTAGAGGCCCTGGTGCTAATAGCTCTTGACATTTCTGTCTTGAGTCCCCACTCCAGACCAGACTTTTTACTCTCTGTCTGGTGTGAGCCCTCATCCTGGGACTTCCTCCACTTTCCTGAGAGTTCTGTGGGAGTTTTTTTGATTTCTCTGACTCTTCTCTCTCTTGATGGATCTCCTGCTTCTTGTGCTGCCTGTGAGGAGAGAGGGTTAACCCCTGATCTGAATTCTTTCTGCAGAGGAAGGTGACTCAGTATCAGAATAGCTGCCTGGTCCTTAGTCCCTCTCTCTTCAGTATGGTACTAGTTCTCTGATCTGTGCCTGGTGAAGCCTAATCCAGGAATCCTCTCTTGATATTCTCCAGGCAGGAAGCCTCCTCAGCTTCTGCTGAATTCAGGGAAATGCATGAACCCTGTAGCTTGGACTCCAGGAATCTGTTTCTCCTGGGCTTTCCTGAATTCCATCTTTAAGCCATCATCTCCACCCCAAGTTCTGAAGTAATGCCACAGTTGCTTTTTCCTCTATTGTTTTAGGATTTGGCTCAGGTCTACTAAATAATTTACCACTGGTCCATTTGCTTCTCAGCTTCTAAAATGATTTTGTGGTTACATACCTCTCTGCTCTACCCCTCCATATTTTTGGATTTTTTTTTAAAGGAATCTTTTTACTGTATTTCCTTTGTTTTAGTGAGGTTATAATAATGGAAAAAAATCTAACTTATGTATCAAGCTAAGGTGCTTGCTTATAACACAGAGATTAAGGTTTATACCTTTTCGTGTTCCTTTACTACTGTCTTACTTTCACTGAGGTCTTGAGAGGACCTGAATTACCTACTTGGTTGCTTTAAACAGCAGCATCCCCTTCCCGGTTCCTGTGTCATCAGGCTTCAGCCTGAGAAGGTGAAAGTTGCCCAGTTGTGCCTGACTCTTTGTGATCCCATGGACTATATACAGTCCATGGAATTCTCCAGGCCAGAATACTGGAGTGAGTAGACTTTCCCTTCTCCAGGGCATCTTCCCAAACCCAGCGATCAAACCCAGGTCTCCTGCACTGCAGGCGGATTCTTTACCAGCTGAGCCACAGGGAGAGCCCTGAGAGGCAGAACCATTAGGAACAGTATGATGTATATGTAAATGTATGTGTCCATTTGTTATATAAGGATTTGGCTTTCGTGACTGGATACTGGCTAAGCCAGTCTGAAATCCACTGGGCTGGGCTGGCAGGGGAGCAGGGCCGAACCTGGTGCAGGAAGAACCTGGTGGGCAGGTGGGACTCACGGGCTCAGACAGGAAGCAAAGGATGCAGGGTGAGCACCACAGATGTAGTTGAAGCTGCTGCTGTGAGTGGGATTTCTGCTTTTTATAGGGAGGTTTCAGATTTTCAGGCCTTTTAAGTGAATCAGGCCTACCCAGCTTATCCAGGGTGCTTCCTTACTCTTCACTATTGACTGATGATGGGCTTTAATCACAGCTGCAGAATGCCTTCACAGTAACACCCAGCTCAGTGTTTAATAATGGAACCATGGCCTGGTTTAATTGACACATCAAAAAAACTTCGTCACAGTGGGTTTACCAATAACTTACCTAACTGGTTCCCCCAAATGGGTGTCTGAATTAATTTTATTGTGATTTGTGTTTATATATAGATGTATCCAACTTGGTAGACGCTTCTCTGTAGGGTTTCTGGCTTTGGGCAGTTACAGGAACTTATCTCAGACCTTTCTTATTGCCATGTTGCCCTGAGGACAAGAGCAGTCTTGTGCTTAGTTTGGAGATGATCTTAGCTCCTCACAGATGCTACCTGCTCTGAGAAAGGTCACCGTCTAAGCTGCTCTATGCCTGCTTGCTTCAGAGATGGACAGAGATGCCCTGAGGACCGGGTGACTATGGGAGCTAAGAGGAGGGACTGGCAGGCCCGGGTGCCCTCTTGCAGACTGCACTAGAGGCTTCTGTGGGGCCAGGCTGCCCCTGAGCACATTGTGGGGTGTGGCTGGCACCTGGTGCACATCTCAGAACACGCAATGATAGTAGAATCAAACGAAACCTGCCTTGAGTCCAGCAATGGTGTGTACTGATGTTGGTTCTCCATGGAAATAAAATCGTAAGTCTAAAACTGCAAGATATTTTGCTAAAAATGACAGTGGCTGTTTTTTGACTAACAGCCTATTTTTATTAAGATTATCTGCTAGTAATTAGAGCAAAGATACATGTTTAATTTTTGCATTTTACAAGTTTACATTTTCCTTGAAGTACAGAAACTTGTATTTACACTCTGATGTTTGAAATAAATATTTCTGCTAATATTTATAATTTCTAAACAATTCCCTCCTTCTTAAAAACCAGTGTGTTTTTTAAAGTTAGCTTCCGTGACATCCTGGGTTGTTTCTTGTTTCTACACCTTAAAGGTCTAGACTAGGCAGGTGATCCTCAAGGATACTGCTCCTCGACAGCATCTTCATTTATGGGAAGTACAATTGTTTAAAACCAAAAATCTCAGAGTTGAATCTGAGAGGTATGTGTCTGCACAAATCATGAAAGCTTGCTTAAGTTCCTTGTTTCAGGTCAAAGGTAATTGGTCCTTAAAAATGCAGTGATAGGACCAGTCAAAAATGTCTGCAGATGCAGAAGAACATTGGCTGGAAGCCCATTAGAAGAACTTCTGTGGGTCCTTTGCAGGCTGCACATATTTTCCCGACAGTCCAAGGTCGAGAGCCCAGTGTTGGGGAACTGAAGACTTGGCCTTCACTGCTTCCTTCAGTCTTGTAAGAGCAGACTTGATGAGTATCCTGTGCTGTGCCACAGGTGGGTTCTACAATGCTCTCAACGCTGATGGCATTCCCAAGAAGTCAGGCATTACTGCTTTATCTAGTGACCCAGTCAGCAGGCAGTGTGACAGCCAGTCTGCCCAGGATGGGAGCTCAGGGTAACACAGCTGAAGTTGCTTTGATATGTTACTTGTGTCCCGGGTACACTCTTCAGCATTGTTATGGGATCAGCAGAGAAGGTCATTCCAGTACTGATCACTCCGAGGTTGAAGGCCTTTACGGTATCTATTCACAAACAGAATGATTGAGTCAGCAGTCTGATCACTTAGAGGTCTGCTCCAAATACAGATTGGGTCAGTATGCAGCCCTGAGTCAGCCTCGTAGTGGCCACCATCATGGAATCAATCCGGTCCCCTGGGAAGTCACTAGCCCGACAAGTCAAGATACGGGTGCGTCATCCAGCAGCAGCAGCCGACGCAGTTAGGGGGTACTGAAACCACTCAAGTGGTGAGACAGTTGCAGCTCCCCAAGTGACAGCAGAGACTCAGCCAATCTTGGCCACAGAAGATGGGGGCAAGGCCCACAAGCAGGCACTATCAGGTCCCCTGTAGGGATTAAACTCACTGCAAAGGTCTGATCTCTCCACAGCAGCCGACTAGTCAGACAAGAAGCACTCACCATCACGTGCTGGGTTAGAGCGCTGGAAGGGACCTCTGCTGGCAGGGTCCAGTGCATGGGCCCCAAAGGCAAGACGCCCCCAGGAGGCAGTCTGTGCCCTCAAGCCAGTTGAGATAGCAGGGTATGACAACCAAACCAATCTTTAGGTAAATAAACGAGAAGGGTGAAAACAAGCCAGAGGGTCCCAGTGGGGGATGTTGCGTGTCCCCTTGTCTCGCGCACCCTTCATCCCAGGGTTCTTGGGTTGTTTGTTGTGGTTTGCCCCCTGCAGGCCTCAGATGACCCCACAGGACCAGGTAGAGGCCTGACTTCTTTATGGCATGAAAGGGCATGGAGTGAAACACACCAGTGATGGGGTGGGGGTATGGATGAATAAAGGATTTCAATATTCCAGTGTGAGACTAAAAGTGCCTCCTTGGCTTAGAAAACCTCACTCTGGAAGGGTTTGCTGATCAGATCTTCCTGGAGGTTTTTTTCTCTCCTTTGCTTCAGCAGTAGGAGAGAGATAAAAACGTATACACTGATGTCTCATTCAATGCCTTATCCAGGAAAGACAACACATTTTTATCAGTTTTTCTCCACTGCTTCTTGATGCAGAATACCAGCTAAATTCTGTATAGATTCTCTCCTTTCTCACCCAGGAGTGAGAGTACGCAGAGCTGTTTGGTACTTTTCTTTATATAACCCAAACTGCCAGTGTAGCCTTTGTCCTGTATTGCAGTCACTACTGCAAACAGAGGGTAAAAAAATCCAGAGAACCACGAGTTGGGTCAACACTATTGACGTAAGAAAGCACACGCCCCCTGTGCACAGGATTCAGGCCCATCACGAGGAGCCAGTTTCTCTGGAAGAAGAGGAGCTGCTCAAGGGCCCCACAGCGCCCTCTAGAGAAGGCCAGGGATTGGGATAGCATCTGTGCGGCTGGAGGGTGTGTCCCAGGGACTCTGAGCTGCTTTCATTTTCTAGTTTTCTCCGGCAGTTGAGATCAGGGAATGTAGTTTTTAGAATGGGGAAACAGAAAGGCTTTAAAGATGCTTTATGTTGGGCCGGACTGGAAGGCTTGCTTTGTGCCTATACCGTTGGTGTAGGGGCCAGCCCTGCTTTGGGGCTGGTGGGTAGCCATTTCTCTGCATCCCAAGGTGACTGGCGATGGCACCCCACTCCAGTACTCTTGCCTGGAAAACCCCATGGGCAGAGGAGCCTGGTAGGATGCAGTCCATGGGGTCGCTACGAGTCAGACACGACTGAGCGACCTCACTTTCACTTTCCACTTTCATGCATTAGAGAAGGAAATGGCAACCCACTCCAGTATTCTTGCTTGGAGAACCCCAGGGACGGGGGGAGCCTGGTGGGCTGCTGTCTATGGGGTCACACAGAGTCGGACACGACTGAAGTGACTTAGCAGCAGCAGCAAGGTGACTGGAGGTGGATTCTACTGGGATTTAAGGGGAAAGTGTGTGTGTCCATCTTGCCTCACCCCCTTGATCCCCATATAATTTCCTGAGCCTGGTATTTTGTCTAAAACTGTAAGGCACGAAGGGAGGAGCCTGGAGAAAGGGACACCAAGTGTTCTTCAAAAGCCTGGGAAAGTAAGGGAAAGAGTGTGTCGCCGCCCACACAGGAAATGGTGCAGTTTTCTCTGAGCACTGCGAGGAGTCCTTGGTCTTCTGGTGATGCCTCTGTGTCTAGAGGTGGCAGGGCTGTTGCTAAGACGGGCTGCAGATCATGACTGACCATATCCTGAAAGCGGAAGTGCTGCCCTCTAGTGGTCTTGCGCCCTGATATTTGCAGAACACCCTCCTTATGCCATGTATTATACTGACTTTCATATGCTCTACACATTTTCCCAAGGTTAAAACTCTATTATTTTTAATGATTTCTATTTGATTGTAGCCTTCTTTTATTCAAATTATATTAAGAATTAACTCATTTTTATGAGATTAATTTAATTGACTACATGCTTAATGTAAATAATAAGCAATAAATAAATGAGGGGCCTGTAGGCTAAGATACTGGGCAATCTTGTTAAGTTGTTGTTGTTCAGTTGCTGGCCAAACCCTGTCATTTCAAAACAGCAAAACATTATATTGATGCATTAGGCCAGAAATGTAAAGCTTGACTGAAAATTACATTCTTGGAAAGCATTTGCTTAAGGTGAAAATAAATTCTGTGTGCGAAATTCAACCATCTTTTCCTTGCAGATATGAATAAAGGCATATGGCAAAACAGGCAGATTTGTAGCAGGGCATGAATTGAAAAGTCAGATTCCATTCTGACAATGTAAGTGGTTAAATAAGGTGGCTATTACCATCTTAAGTGTGATCACACTTAGCCATCAGTAACAATCGTGGAAATAGAGACCGCTGTCAAGTGAGAATAAGCAAAGACTATTTCCAGCTTGCTATAGCAAGGCAATCAGCTACCATCACTTGCCTTGGTCGGGCGCTCGGCGGAAAGAGTGGAGGCAGTGGAACTTCCCTCAGCAAAGCCGAGGGGTCCCGAGGAGAGGTGAGCCTGCTGTCCGCCAACCGTCAGTTCCACTTGATTGCTGCAAACTCCCAGCTTATATAGGCAAGGTGGTGGTGGGGGTGGGGGTGGGGGTTAGGAGGGACTTTCCATAGTTTTGCACCAATCACGTTAAAGGTCAAATCATCTGGTGCCTTCTATGGTGATCACCGTTGTCCACGTGCACGGAAATCAAGAGAGCCAATCAAAAACTTTGACAAACAACATAGACCCCGCCCCTATCACTTCTGGCTCCACCTTACTTTACAGTCGTAAAGCTAGCCCCCTCTTTTTTTTCCCCCAAGGTTTCCCATTTAGGGCCCCACATCAGTGGAGTGAGAAGGCTCTGCAGTGGAAAAGGAAAAGTATTCGGGTATGCGCTGATCAGAGTGTGCTAGCCTGGGGAGCTGTAGGCAGGCTGACTAGCAGTGGGGCACCCTATGTGATTGATTAGGAGTGCCTATTTGGCTTTTTCTGGTTGATCCTACGAAGCTAGAAAAGCTGGGGCAACAATTAGGGAAGCTGACAGGTGTTGATCAAGTCTTGGCCATTTGGGGCCAAGTGTTAGAGGGGCTGTTTGGCTTCTTGAACTAACCATTCAGTCCAGCTGCTGGTTTGAGGGAGTTTAAGGAACAAAGAAACACTAGGCAAATCTACAATGAGGAATATTCTTTGACAATGACATCTCTTCAATGCTGTGTATGAAAAGAAAAGGTGTGTGTTGGGATAGATGGTTGGAGGCTGTTTTGGATTAAAAGAATCAAGAGATTTTTGTAACCAAATATGAGGGAAAAAATTTAAGACATGTGGGAAACAACTGAGATTTGAATATGGGTTCAGAATTAAAAGACATGAGGGAATTATTCGTGAGGTTGGAATGCCAGTGGCATTGTGTAGGGGCTGTGTGTGGCAATGCAAGCTTAACTCCTTTGGAAGTACAGTGTCTAATTTCCCTTGAAATGGTTCAGGGACATGCAGATGCTTGACATGGCAAAAAGTTGTCGTTTTAGATCTAGATGGTGAGTATATGGGTTTTCATCACAGGAAAGCCAGTTCAGACTTGTAATAATGCTTAGAAAGGAGTCTGTTTTGAACTAACCTCAGTTCTACTTACTTCATGTAACCACCATTACAATCTATGCCTACACAAGCAAAAAATAGACTTGTGTTTCCTTTCAAATTTTCACCTAGACAAAATCAGAACCTAACTACTTGGGTTTCCCCCTACCCAATGCCATGGGGTGTTTCCCCATATCATGTGATCTGTCTGTATGACAACACACTGTATTTATGTGAATGAGTAAACTTTTTTTTCAAACAGACTTTCATTTTTTTTTGTATAGTTTTTCTATTAAAAACATTATCTAGTTCTACTCTCAGAGAAACCGTCAAGGAAGTGTTAATGGAAACAGGCCGGTTACTTGAGCAAAGACACACAGCCAAGCAAGAAAGAACAAGGCTCTGAAGCCAACTTCATGTCTCCACAGCCCTAGAAATGGGGCTCCTAAAACCAGGGCTTTCCTCTAGCACACACTCCTTTGGGAAATTATTTATCTTTGGGCTCCGAGAGACTGATCTGTCTGGCGTATAATTTGGGGGCAGTTAAGAGTCCAAATACCTCAAGCCAGGGTAAGGGACCTAATGGTGGATGAGTTACTTTGAACAATTATCTCTGGTTTTTCTTTTCCTTTTCTGTAAATGAAGCTGATCCTTCCTTGCAGCGCATAAGGTAATGTCTCTAAAGAATGAAGAACAAGCAGAGACCACTCATCGCCCCTGGAAGAAACCTTGTCCCACACGATGCGCTACTCCCATTCTGATTCAGGGTTCCTGCAGCTGTGGCTGGCAGAGCCATCTGTCTGCACCCTGGCTGCAAGGGAGCCTGAGAAAGCAAATTTGGGTGTCTAGCTGGGAGACAGGTCCCACTAATGTCGAGAGTTTCCCAAATGGAGGAAGGGTATTCAAAAGTTTTAGCAGTTTCAACCATAATAAATAGATACTGTGAATCCATAAATGTCTTTAAATAGATGATGTGCATCCCTAACATGCAATATCATGCAGCCCTTTTACACACTGATTTTGAAGCACACTTAACAGCATAGGAGAATACTCAAAATGTCTTATGAACACTCAAAATGTCTTATGAACACTCAAAATGTCTTATGAAAAGCTATGCAAAGCCATATGCTGAGGATGGTCTCAATTTGTAAAAGAATGCATGGGGAAAAGCCTTGTAACACACATGTCTATTTGGGCCCCCAGAAAAGCAGGTTCCACCGTGGGATTAGACACACAAGAAGGTTTGTGGGGGGCATGCCTGTGGAGAACAAGGGGGAGAGAGGCACACAGAAAAAAGCCTTCAAACCGGAGGTAGGTCTGCCTCCTGTGAAAGGAAAGAGAGAGGCAAGGGCTGAGTAGGAAGAGCCTCAAACTGCAGTGCAGTTCTGAGAAAATCTCAGCCAAGCCAAAGGCCCTGAGCAGAAGTGTCTCTCTGGGAGCACCCCGCGTGCGGCGGGAGCCGGCCGGTACTACCACCGCTCTGCGCTCGGTCACTGTCCGGGGGGCAGCCTGGAGGAGGTGGGGCCCTGGGGTCATGGGCTGGAGCTGGAAGCTGTTAGTCTGGGGGCTCTGTGCCCATAGCAGGCTCTCTTGAAGGAGACTGAGAGACACACCTCCCTGGCCACCATGACATATTGATAAAATGAGGACTTTTGAGCTGTGCTTTGTACACGAGAAGCGTCAAGCAGTGGTCATGAAAACTGCTTGAGTAACCCCTTAGCTACTCTCTTGAACCTCTTATTGCTGGGAAATATCATGCGTGTACCCAGTGTACAAAGATTATGAGTGTGACGACAACAACCCCCTGGCACCCCTGGGTAGCCAGCGTCGGGTGGTGGGCAGAGCATCGCCAGCCCCAGCTGTCCCCAGAGTCCAGGTGGTCCCCTGCTGTGGGCTCAAGGTTGTGCCCCTGGGAGGTGGGGCAGATCTTTCTCTGCTTTCCTTCATAGCTTTTCCCCGACACACTACTTTTTAAAATTCAGCATGTAATTTCGTTTTTCTGAAAATTTGCCTTAAAAGAGAGTGAGGAGTTTGCTGCAATTCTGCAGATTTGCGCTCTCCATCTTGGTGCTTTTTAGAAAAGTGAGTATCTGTCATCTGGAAAACCAGACCATTTGTTTGGGGAACTTCATTTTCTGATTCTGAGTTTCACACTAATTTCAAACCCTTATTTCTTCTTCTTTCAGGCAGATCCCACGATCCCTGAGTTTAGGTTCTGTGGATATTAAGATCCATAGGTAACAGAGGGACCCTTGAGAATAAGCCAAATCCTAACAGGTGATACTAAAGGAATGGATACTGGAGATTGTCTGATCCCGACCTCACAAATTAGGAGTAAGGAAGCAACCTTGGGGACCCATCTGAGGCCTCACTGCCCTCCAAGGACCACTGCTGCTCTCTGGGACTGTGGCCTCCCGGCATCCCTGGATTCAGTGTGACCGCAGGGGTAGGAAGGTTGGCTATGCTCCGTCTGAGGCCAGGAGCAGGCTTCCTATCGCTTGTTAAGGCCCCACGCCAAGACAGAAAGAAGTGTAAGCGAAGTAAAGTCCTTGGTAAGGCCCACTGAGTCTCTCTGGTCTCTAGGTATCCAGTCAGAGGTTCTCCTAGCTGTATGGCACAGCCACGGGCAGCTAGAGGGACAAAGGGCTGAGACGTCCTGAGTGAGCAGTGATCATAGCAATGCTGGCAGTTAATTGGGCCTCATCGTGTGCCAGGTACTTCCCTAAGGAGTTCCTATGTGTTCACTTGCAACCCTATTTGGTAGGTGCTATTATCCCCATTTACAGATTAGGAAACTGAAGCACAGAGAAGCCAAGAAACTTGCTTAAGGTCATACAGCTAATCAACGGCAATGCCAGAGTCTGGGTTCTCAAATCCTGTCTTTGAACACCTGCCAGGCAGTGGAGAAGGTGATCCCTAATCCAGGCCTGGGTGGCTGGGCCAGGCCCAGGAGGAGGTCTGGAGAAGAAGGCAGTTGTGCTGATTCAGCAGAGGACAAAGCTTGGCCAAGAGATGTGGGGGAGGCAGGGACAGGGGGACCAAGCAGGAGCTATGGTCACATGCAAGCTGGGCTCACACTCAGTGGTCCTGCCAAGAACTGCATACCCTAAAGTCATGCTTAGCCATGGGGCACGTGAGCCCTCAGGCCTGCTCTGTGCTGACTGGCCAACGCCATGGCTGGAGGCCCCAGATATCCAGCCTTGCCAGTGTCCACTTCCAACAGGGAGACAGAATTGAAATCCATCATTAGGGAGGGGCCAGAGAGGCTGTGACCCTGTGCCCTGGTCAGTGTGGCCCAATCTGCAGACAGAAGTATCTGTTCAGTTAGAACAGTGACACCAGTACTTACGTCATCTCACAAGAGACTCTCAGCATTTAAAAGGCAGATTCTTCCCTCCCACTCCTCTGGCCCTTGCTCCTTCACCCACTTGTGGATAATTAGGAAGTGGAGGCAATCCATTTCCAGAGTGAATACCACTGACTGTGAGAGAGGTGGTCTCTTTCAAAATCCTTTTAAGAAATTATTCAAGAATTTTTTTTTTTTTTTAGAATTTAACTACAAGCGACTGTTAGAAATATATCGTCAGTTGCCTAGTGGAATAGACGTGTTTTTCAAATGTTTCATCAACAAAGCTACAACTTCGGGTGTCCTGTTACTGCCATGTGTAGTAGGAACCCAGATCAGGATCTTTGTTTGGGAGGAACCCTCCCAAGAAGCCCATCTTAGCTATATCCATGTGAGATGAGTGCCATTTGCCTGTGTGTGTGTTTAAGGTCTCAAACAAACCCCCAAGCTTCAGAGACCATGAGCTTCAATGTGCGTTTCTCTGGAGAGGCAAGTAGTTGAATTTGCCCTTAGTCTTAAGCCTCTGCAGCAGAAAGCCACTGTGAAAAAAGGCTCTCCAAAGAGATGGTGTCATGGTGAGGGCTCTGGCCGGCCCTGTGGGCAAGCTAAGGACAGGACAGAGTGACAGGACAGAGCAAACAAGGGTATGTGGGCTCTTGCTTTCCCACATGTGACAAGACAAAAGAGACAGGTATGTGGGCTCTTGGTTTCCCACTTGAAACAAGACAAAAGAAACAAGGGTATGTGGGCTCTTGGGTTTCCCACTTGCTACCTCGTTGGGGATCTGAACCATCAAGAACACCATCCTATTTGTGAGCAAGAGTGCATCTTACTATATGGGGTCAGTGGTCAGAGGCAACATTGTATAGAAGCAGCAGAAGTCACAGAAGCTAAAACCTGCAGCTGACTTCTGATTCTCACCCCAGGAGGTGGGAGAAAACAGGCTGAGCAATCTCTGGAGAGTCTTGGGCCACTTTAGGCTGATAGTTGGGAGAGATCCGGGGCTGGCCTACTTACTAATCTGGAAAGCAGAATGTTGGGCGTAGGTTTACGTAAAAATGCTACAAAATAAAATGAACGCACTGCCACCCTGACCTCACAGAGCAGGCCAGATGCTCCACACGGGTAGGGGATAGACAAGGAAATAGATAGAGGTTTGCCGAGTCTGACGATTTTGCACAGTTCCGCCCTACAGCAAATCCTGATGATGAATCCAGAGACTTCTTAGGGGAGAGTGATGCTGGGCTTATGAGGATCACTAGAACCTGGCCCAAGAGAGAAGTTCCCCGAAGGAGACTTCTTCTCAGTGTGGGGAAGAGCACCTGTTTCGCAGCGCAGCACAACGCTGAGACCCCCTGGCCGGGCGCTGGCTGACACGAGAGCTGGCTAGGCCACGGGTCCCCGGTACTATCTGACTCACCCTGGGCGCGTTCCTGGCTACGTTTTCAGGTTGCTGCTCCCAACCTACGCACAGAACGCATCTGGGAAATCACAACAGTTCAAGATCGCATTCCCCATTCCTCCAAGGCTCCTTTCAGATGGAAGGATCCCATGTCCAAGACAACATGGGACCCTTTTGTCTGCTCTCTGGGCTCCCCAGTCCCCAGAGCCGGGCATCTTCTATCAGAAGGAACCAGGACGAGGCAGATGTCAGCTTCTCCCCTGCCCTGACTCTCGGAGTGCGCATTTGGGTCTCTGAGGATGAGCCCTGTTGGGAGCAGGCTGAGAACACAGCCTGGGATGACCAGTTAGTGCCTACTTCTTAAAAACGACTTCTTAATAAAGCCTTCATGACATTACACAAAAACAGGAGAAGCAGCAGCAAAAAAGATCGTTGCTGTGTTTCCATCTGAGACTTCCTTCTAGAGAGAGACTCAGAATGACTGAGACCTGCTGTCCTGGCTTCCTTAATAAAGCTGACTAAACTGTGGGTATGAAATTAGTGGGAATTCTGACCTAGCTTAGCGTGTGTGTATTGAATAAACCATTTGAATTTTCTTTTTTTATGAAGCATGGAAATATTGCTGAATACAAAACCCCTTCCAGATGCCAGAATTTCTTCTTTCTTTCAAGTCAAGGGAGTTGGTGTTGTAAAGGTTTCAGCTTCTGAATTACTATGACCCTGATAAAGTCACCCTAGCTCTTTGGGTCTTGGTTTTCCCATCTGTAAAAATAGGCGTTGGGGCAAAGGGAACATGGAAGACACCCCCACCCCCAGGTCAGCAGCTGGCCTTGCAAGGAGTCCTTGACCATGTGGAATCTGGGGAAGAGCTCGTGGCTAAACTGATGCCAATTGCCCACCGGGTGAGGGGGGCTGCTCGCCCTTTGGGCAGGGTGGCAGGCTGTGTGATGTGGTGTGGGCTCTGGGCCTGGACTGAGGTGGATTGAGTTGGGGGTCATAGGGAAGTAGCATGGGGTTGACCTGAGTCTCAGAGTAAGGTCTGCCTGCAACAGCTGCCCTCTGATTTGGGCTGAGTCTCCCTCCTGTGTCCCCTTGTACTTTTCTCCCAAGTTTTAGAGCAGGGCTGGTTGCACTGCCTCCTGCCCCGAGGACTTACTACAGTAGGGGCCAGCCTTCCACTTCATTGACTAAGTTCCTCCTAGGACCCAGTGGGCCAAGTGAGAGTCTGATCATGACTCCCATACTTCTTAATGTCTTAGGTACAAGTTTATAAAAATAAAAGTACTTCCCTGCCCAAGTTATTGTACTGACCAGCAAAAATTATTTCTGATGCGTGATCCATTTTGAGTTAAACATATCCCTCTAAACTCAGAACTCTATGGCCTGAGCAAGCTGCAGTCCCTAATTATTTTTGAAATTGGATTTTTTAAATCAAAGAGATAATACATGCTCATTGTGAAGCATTCAAATAACCACAAAAGAATAGTGTGAAGAAGCAAACCCTCCTTTTTTCCCAGAACCTTCCAGGATAGTCCTCTCCCACTGTGACTGCTGGAAGAGTTTGGTGGGTACTCCACATATGTGGAATCATACCTTACTGTATTAGTTGCTTTTTCTTAAAGCAAACTAAATCTATGTGAACTCACTGCAGTAAGAGAGCCCATCACTTTGACAGTCTCAGCAGTATCTCAGAAGGGGAAAGTCAGAAGTTGGATTGTTGTAAAGTGTTGGCTCTAGGTTTAAGTGGCTTAAGGCAGACTGGAGACCCAGGTACAGTTCATGGGACAATGGTTTAGAATTAGAAGCAATGAGGAGAGAGTCTTGAAGTGAGTCTTGATAAGTAAATGGTAAATAAGTTTGCAACTGACTTCCATAAATTGACTTGTAGGAATTTCTTTTCACCACTTCTGACACTTTTTGTCTTTGTGTAGATCCAAGTCTCCATCTGGTACCATACTCCTCCTGCCTGAAGAATTTGTGATATTCCTATAGTATAGGTCTGATGACAATGACTTCTCAGTTTTTGTCATCTTAAAAAAAAATTAAGTGAATTTTATTGTCATGTTTGTGAAGCTACTTCTGAGGATAATGTATCTGTGAATCGCATAGCTATGTCTTTTCACAATATTCCATATCATAAAGCTTAATTACCTGTACACAGTTATTTTTAAAGCAAGGGATTATCTGTGTCTTTTTAAAAATAGGGATGAAGTTCACATAAAATTTACAGTTTTAAAGTACAATTCAGTGGCATTCCCAGGCAATCACATCCTATTCTCCCCTCCAGCCCCTAGGAACCACTAATCTGCTTTCTCTCTCTATGAATTTACCTATTCTGGATATTTCATGTAAATGGAATCATAACAATACATGGCATTTTTTAAATCATTTATTTGACTGCATTGCATCTTAGTTGCATCACACTGGGTCTCCAGTCTTCACTGCGGCATGTTGCATCTACCTTTGTGATCAGGGATTGAACCTTGATCCCCAACATTAGGAGCGTGGAGGCCTAACCACGGGGCTGCCAGAGAAGTCCCCACATGGCATTTCTGATTTCCTTCATTTAACATAATTTTTTTGAGGTTCATTCACATTGAAACATCATACTTCATTCCTTCTATGGCTGGATAATATTCCATTTTGTGGATATACTGCATTTTATTTTCTCATTCATCCTTTGATAGACATTTGGGTTGTTTCCACTTTTTGGCTATTATGAATAGTGTGCCTGCCATGAACATTCTTTTACAGATATTTGTGTGAATACCTGCTTTCCATTCTGTTGGGTATATATATATATATATATATATATATATATATGATGATGCTAGGAAAATGTTGATGCTAGAAAATGTTGCTTTTCATTTTTGAAAGAGGTTTGCATTTTTACAATATTCTGGATTGACAGTTTTATGATTTTCCCCCTTTCTATTTTAAAGACACTGCTCAGTTGTGTTCTGAATTGTCTGGATTTCTTGGGTGTATGGTTTGCTGCCATTAATTTTAGAAAAATTTTGACCATTAGTTCAGATAATTCTAGACTGATATTGTCCCACAACTTTTGACTGTTCTTTCCTGGGTATTATTTTTTCCCCATTCTCATTTTTTCTTTGTGCTTCAGCTTATTCTTACTGACCTGTTGAGTACAATAATGCTTTTATCAGCTATGCATCGTTTGATCTGAGCCTATCAAAGCACTTCTTCATTTCTGACATGGTGTCTCTTATTTCTAACATTTCCATTTGACTGTTTTATAGTTTCATATCTCTGCTGAAATCCCATCTGTTCTTGTAGGTTTCCACCTTTTCCACTGGATCATTTAGCATATTAATTGTGAAGGTGAAGGTGAAGGTGAAGTCGCTCAGTCATGTCCAACTCTTTGCGACCCCGTGGACTGTAGCCTACCAGGCTCCTCCATCCATGGGATTCTCCAGGCCAGAATACTGGAGTGGGTTGCCATTTCCTTCTCCAGGGTATCTTCCCAACTCAGAGATCGAACCCAGGTCTCCCACACTGGAGGCAGACGCTTTAACCTCTGAGCCACCAGGGATCATTTAGCATATTAATTGTAGTTATGTTAATTCTCCGATAAGTCGCAAGATCTGGCCAATCTCTGAGTACATTTCTGATGACTACCTTTTGATAGTAGTTTTATCTTCCTTTTAAAATATGTATTGATGCTTTACATTTAATGCTAAACATCATTTTAGAAGAATAGATTAGTAGACAGTATCTGACAGAAATGAGCATGCCTATTCTGTCAGCTTGTTAGTATGGATTATGAGATGAGATAGGTTTTGATTTCTTTGGTGGTATCATTACCCCCAATGTATCACAGACCTCAGATTCCTTTAGCAGTGGGCCTGCTGTTAACTTGTCCTGAGAGTGGTGTCTGGGGCGCCAGAAGGTCTTTCTCAGTGTTCCTGCTGCACCATCAGCTTTGAGAAGTCTCCTCATATCCATGCCACAGAGAGGGTGTGTCTGTATGCATTGCTTCTCCGTCAGCGGTAGACTGATGTTGCTTGTTACTTGGTGCCAGGCTCATGTGGGGAGTGGTAAAGGGAATTTCTGTTTCCCTGGCCATCCTTAGTTTTAGCCAGGCTCTGTCTGTGTGGATTTGGGGACTGTTTGTTTTTAGCATTCTTGCTTCTTTTCCTCATGGCAGGCAAGCGCTGCCTTGCATCAGTGCTCTGCTCTCCCCATGATAACAGATCTGTACTTGACAGAAGCCTAGTATCTGAACCACAGAAGCTCTCGCTTTTTCATTGCTGCCTAGTATTCCAGTAGTTTGGCTGTATCCTATTCTAGTTCATTGTTCCCTTACTGATATAGACATTTTTGCCATAAATGCTGTAAAAATGGTGTAAGCTGCTTTATCTACCGTGAATGTTTCCTAGAATGGATGCCCCAAAGTGGGATTTCAGGGTGAATGGTACACAGTTTAAATTTTGATAGATAAAAACTGTTTTCCTTGACTTTTTTCTTACTATATTTATCTTCCTTTAAATTAGTAATAAAAGCTTTATCAGAACTCTGACAAAAAATTATATGTGCCTCCAATATAGAAAAAAGAGAAAGTGTCATTTAAATTTTTTTTTGCAATGTTGCTGTTCAGTGCCATAAAGCACCACGTGATGCTTTAGCATCCCTCTTGTGCCCTCTTGATGTCTCCCATACATCTTGCTGGTCCAGTACAGAGCCTCCAGGCTGCATTGTCTGACGACCTGGCTGCTGCCGGGAGCACCTGCCCCTTTATACTGTTTACAGAGCGCCTCGTCCCTTGTCTCTGTGATGGCTACAGTTCACATCTGTTTGAACTTTTCTATACCACTATTTTAATATTAAAACAAGCTTAGGATCCCTGATTTGTATCATGGCTGAGAATATTTAGCAATACCTCATTTGTATGAAGATTCTTTTACCTAGCAACCTTAGTTGTCTGAAACAAACAGGAAAAGGAAAAAAAAAAAATACAGCAGTGAAACAGGTGCCACAAAAGGCCATGTGCTAAATTTCATGACATTGCATTAAAAAAAACCCAGACCCTTCCAAGCTAAAATGTGTTTGAAATAGGCCTTGACCTACAGGCAGAGCATTTGGTAAGAGGACAGGAAATGACAGGCAGTCTCTGGGGGTGACTGTCAGAAGCACAGCTCTCTGTGTTCTGGCTCTTAGCCTGTCTTCATGCTGAGCTGTGGGATCAGGCTGTGGAGCAGGTGCTTGTTTACCACTTAAACCCTCATTGCTTCTTCCATCCAGAGACCAACTAGTTCTGGTGGACAGTGCAGGTTCGCATTATAGAAGCCTTCCTTATCATGTCCCACCCTCCCTGGTTCCTAACTGCCCTTCCAAGTGCCAATCATTGCTCTCATTCATTGAACGCCTGCACGTGCTGGGCACAGCAGAACAAAGGTGAATAAGACATGGTCCCTGTCCCGAGGAGGGCACAGTCTTGGGGAGACAGTTGTGCCATGCAGTGAGAGGACACTGTGGTGGGGGTCTGTTGTGGCAGCCCTCTGCTCCTGTGCCTTCTCTGCATGACACAGCCCTTCTGTGTGGCCAGCACTCCCCAGGGTGAGAGCGCATATCCTGTTTCCTCTGCTGAGGACAGAAGGTCGTTCCAATTCAGGGATTTTCCAGCTGTCCCGCTTATACTTGATGTGGGACCAAGACCCCAGGGGCCACCATGACCCATCCAGTCAGAGTCCCGGAGTGCTCCAGGCAGAGGCTCTGTCACAAAGTGAGCGACAAGCAGGAGATGGGGTGGGAAGCTCTGGGAACAGGGGCCTCTGAGACTGTGGGCAAGGGTTGTAGTCCATCTCTGCAGAGAACCCTCCTTGCCAGCATCATCGGAGCTGGTGGGGGCTATGGGAGTTGAAACAAGACAGGAATGGGGTCAGGTGGTGAGAACTGCTTGGCAGGGGAGAGGGGTTCCTGTGAGCTGGGTGAATATTGGTCAAAGACACTCCTTTGTGACATGTCTTTCTGCAGTGACGCCCTAGTTAGGAGTGGCGGGTAGTCTCCCAAGGGCTCACCAGTCTGATTGGCTTGTGTCTTTTCTCTTTGGGACCCCAAAGGACAAGGGCCATCAAAAGGAGATGCTGACCATAGTAACAAAAACTGATTTCAGTCTGAAACGTTTTCCCTAAGAACCTAACACTTCTTGGATCACTCATGGCTCAGGTAAGAAGGGTTTGTGGCATGACAGGGAGACTGGGCAGGAGGTGGGTGAGGGGAGCGCAGTGCAAAGGCCAGGAGGACCAGCACATACTCGGCGGTCAAGAACGAGCCCAGCTCTTTAGGAGGAACTCGAGGATGTCAAAGGCAGGAAGTGAGATAATTCGTGGTGACACACAGAAATGGGGCATTTTCCCCTAGAGTGCGCCAGAGGAGTTTACAACACAGAGGACTTACGCCGTCACATTTGTGTTTCAGAAAACCTCATGCCAGCTTAGAGCTAAGGCTTGTTTGTTTCAGAACTCAGTGTTCCTTCCCCCGGACCTCCCTCACTCCCTCCCTCCTCTTCCTGACCTTCCCATCACTAGACCCTGTTTTAAAAGCCATGCGCTGTGTGTTGTTTGGGCTTAAGAGGCCAACAGCAGGAGGAACATCACCTCAGAAGGACACGGCGGTGGATAAGGTATATGATGATAGCAGAAAAGATGGGGTCTGTGAGGCCCTCCAGGATGGGGGGAGCAGCGGGCAGTCACTCTGCCATCATCATTTGGAGTAGGAAGAGGCCTTGAACCCTAGGCAGTACCGCCTGGCTGTGTTTCAGCTTCTGCCAGTCTCCGCCCTCTAGAGGCTGTCTGCTCTGGGGCCCAGCTCTCCAGGCACAGAGCATCATCAGCTCAGCCATGGCGGAAACCACTTTGTGGAGACTGGGGTGGGTCAGGGGTGGGGCACAGCTGCAGGAGAGGAGCAGCTGGTTTAGTTGACAAGTGTGGGGAGGAAACATAAGCTGAGGGGTGGGGATGCATGAGCCACGTGAAGAGGTGCTGCCATTGGTGTGATGCCCATTTCTGGGTCTCCACCTGGACCCCCAGCCCCGGTGGCTATGGGTGGAGAGTTCAGCGCCTCCCCCATCTTGGGTCTTTCACTTCTCCCACTTGCCTGCCTGGAATGTGGACTTGCAGAGTTGGAGATTTGTAGGTTACACTGGGCCAGGGGACCAGGTGTCACCCCCATTGCCTCTGAACGAACCCTGCTGGGTCACCCAGGTCATGCATCTGCCAATCTGGCACTGGCTGCATGCCAGTGTCTTTCCTGAGTGCTCAAGATCCAAGGGTATTGAATCAGACATGGGCCCTGCTCTTGAGATGCTGGTGGCTCTCTGATGACCCTGAAGCTAGGAGGCTTCATTGCCCTTATGCAGAGAGTCATGGGGAGCACTCAGCCTCTGTTGAGACTGTGGAATGTGCTCTTCATTTGGAGACAAGCTCCCAGCAAAAACAGGCCTTTTACTGAGCATCACTGTCATCTCCTATAAGTTTGAGGTTGCAAACAAATGTGTATGCTCTTTATGGAACTACTCAGTATAGTATAAAACGATGGATGGGAATCAGCAATGATTTAGTGGTTACTCTCAAGGAGGAAGGGGATAGACTATAGAGGAGGGGCACACAATTCTTAGGGCCAAATTCTGCTGCAAACAGGAGCAGTTGGTTTCACACAACAGGGGTATCTTGTAGTTGGAAAAAGTGCGGGAATATATAAGCCAGGGGGTAAATTGTTTCTTTCAGTCTCTTGCCACCTGGACTGAAATGAGCTCATCTTTGACAGAGTTTTATCTGTGGGATCTTTGGGCGCCCTGGCCTAGGGGTGAGTCCTGTACAGAGATATTTCATTTGCTTCTACCAGGTAACCTAGGGAAAGCATTGGCTCAGTGTCAATGTTTTGAGTTCTGCAAGTATGAGGAGAGTGAGTGTGTATTTAAACTCAAAAGCCTCTGAGTCCTAGACCTTAGTGAAGAATTCTCTGGGGACCATCTTCTGGTGTGATTGTTTCTAAATTTCCCCTTTATCTGAGAGTAAGTATTGCTTTTAAAGAGTCTCAGTTTGATGCTCTGTCTCCTCTCCCTGTGTGGGCACTGGAGGTCAGGCTTCCTAGAGCGTAACCCTTCCAACCACACTCTCCCCTTCGTAGGCGGCAATGTGTGGCGGCTGCTATTGGTCAACACTCTGGATTTCTGTTCCTTTGACCTTCTAGCCCCCAGGGAAGTTTCCATTCCTTCTTGCAAGCTCAACTATGCATTAAAGTTAAGTTTTCTAAATGGTTCCCAACATTTTCTAGGCGTTTTCTTCCAGGAAGCTCTTCTGTTTACCCTGTTTGCCTTCATGCCCGAACAGAAGCATCATGGACACCAGTAGCATCTTACTTAAAAAAAAAAAAAAAGATCTGAACCAGGAGGGTGAAATAGTTGGATTTGCTAGAGTTAGGCAGTGGGGTGGGTAGGCATTCATACTCAGTACTCAGTATTCTTCAGTTTGTTAAATGATTTCCTAATCAGTAAACAAAGGGATCCTACTTCATATGGAAGGCCCCTTTCTGTTTCCAATTAGGAAGAGCTCTGAGAGAGCAAGTTTCCTCACACCCCAATCCCCACCCCCGTCTCTGGCAGGAAGGGTAAAATTCTTTGGCGTGAGAGTGTCTCAGACATCAGGACAGGAAGCTAGGCTTTGTGGATATGGAGTGATAGAAGTTACAAGGCAAAGAGCCTGGGATCTCCGCCCCTTGTCTCTGGCTGAAGGAGTAGGAGCTGATTCAGCACCTGTCATCAGGTATCCAACCGTCTAAGAAGTAACCAGCTCTTCGTGTCAGATGGGCCATCTGTCCATCAATATGGGGGTGTGACCACTTGGGGAAATGACTGCAAACCCTCATTCTACTTGCAGTCTCAGCATCAGGTTATACTGGGTGGCTGGGTGGGAATAAGTGGCAAAATTAACTTGATTGCTATTTCTTCCCCTTCTGATCCTTCCCTGTCTTCACTTAATTCATGGCTGGTAAATAAAACTCCTAAAGAGACAAAAGGCAGCTCAGAAGGGACAAAGTCAGGATTTTTAGATACGGTGTTTCTGGGAACACAAAAGCATCTCTGAGGGTGTGTTGGAAGGTCTGTGGTGAATCAGTTTTTCCTTAAAAGATTGAGGACACACTCCTTGACTGGCAATTAAGAGGAAAAATCAAGCCCATTCAATTTCAGTTTGCCCTCTAAAGTCGTTGTTTTTAAATGTATGTGTTATACACATTCATATAAAAAGTTCAGGAAATTGAAACACACACTTCTGTTACAGAAGTTAAAAAACAAACAAAAAAACCTGTGTAGGAAATCACCTCTTTTCATTTTAAGGCACTTCCAAAAAGCTCTGGTCAGCTCGCTGCTAAGAAAACGGTCTTCAAGGTTGAGTCTGGGAGTTTGGATTCACTTGAGTATCTTGGATCTTTGTCCATTTCTCCGGGGACCTTGTTACTCCTGTCTGCCCACCTCTCGCCCTCACCTTTCTTTCAGTTCTCTATATTTGCTTCTTGGTGAAACCGCTCCATATGGAGAGACCAGTACGAGGAAAGTCATGAGGGCTCCCTGTGATCTCACATCACCGTCCTTGTTTTGACACAGCTGCTGTTGGGACGGCGGTTTCCTCCTCCTAGGAGCTGAGGTTTTGGACTTGAAGAGGATTTGCCAGATATCAGCTTGATTTCTAGCAGATGACAGTTGGTGGTTATCTCTTAGGGCCAGGTCTGCCCCCTACCCCCTGCACCTTCCACTCTGCTTATGCCAACCCCTCAGTCACTTAGGACTCAGATCCAGTCCCACCTCCTTCAGGGTCTCGGAAGCACTGCCCCAAGCTGTCCCTCCTCTCTTAGGGGGATCTCACCATTCTGTGAAGGGGCATCACTTTTACTGTCTGTCTCACTCATTTTACTCAAGGGATGCTTGACCAGAGGACAGCCGCGGCCTCTGGGAACACTGTTCTCTTCAGACAAGTCTGCTGTTGGGGTAGGCACATTAGGTGAGGCTGGGGAGAAGTGGAGGTGCCGCTTGGGTGGAGCGCCGCACCTGCAGAGCAATGACACAGCCCACATCCCCACCTCTGCGTTGCTCATTCGTAGGCACAACAAACCCTGCTTTACTTAACTAGTCTCACCCTTGTCTCTTTTCTCTTGATATCCTAAATTTAATTCTTCAGAGGAGAAAACACTTTTATGTTCCTTTGACACCTAACACAGGGCTGGGTGTGCCAGAGGTTACCAACAACTGCATGTTGAATGAATGAATCAGTGAATGAATGAATGAGAGCTGAGTACCAACAGAGACTTCTGTCTCCCTAAATTCCCAAGTGTCGGATGACTATCTCAACAGCCATAGTTTTCAGTCACCTCGAATCCGGAATGTATAAAATGCTCCCTTATGGTTTTTCTCTTTCTTATCTGCCCTCCTTTCTTACTTTCCCAGCAGAAACCTCAACAATTTTGGAATCTTACCTCTCTAGGTACCTAAATCACCAAAGCCCATTGAGTTGGTTGGTTATTTTCTTTTGCTTCCATACAACCACGGCCTAGGTTTCAGGCTCTTTATCACCCAAGCCTGGACTCTTGTAAAAATTTTCTGCTTTATTGCCATGTACAACTCAACTGGGCTAATCTTCCTAAAACATTCTTTTATTCAACTCACTCAGCCACATTTAGAAAGTAAAACTATCCATGGCTCCTGTAACCAGCAAGATACCATTCAGATGCCTTAGCCTGCACTCAAGGCCTCCTCCATCTGACTAGCTGGTTCCTGACCTGCCTCTCTCCACCTATACTTTGCAAAGTTCCTGTCCAGCTGGTTTGCTCACTGGCTCCCCAGCAGATCTCTGGCATTCTTACATCTCTTTCTTTTATTTATTTATTATTATTATTTTTACTTTATTATATTGGTTTTGCCACTTCAACATGAATCCTCCATAGGTGTACAAGTGTTCCCAATCCTGAACCCCCTCCCACCCACCCACCCCCACCCCCACCATCCCTCTGGGTCATCCCAGTGCACCAGCCCCAAGCATCCTGCACCCTGCATTGAAACTAGACTGGCGATTAGCTTCTTCTATGCTATTATACATGTTTCAATACCAATGCAGTATAGTAACACATATATATGGAATTTAGGAAGATGGTAACGATAACCCTATATGCAAGACAGCAAAAGAGACACAGATGTATAGAACAGTTTTGGGGACTTTGTGGGAGAGGGAGAGGGTGGGATGATTTGGGAGAATGACATTGATACATCTCTTTCTTAACATTTTATCCTATCACTCAGCCCTTTTTGTTGGATCTTTCCAAAGCCTGCCTGGTCCAGAAATCAACAAGTTCAGGTCCCATCTCTTTAAACTCTTTAGTGCTAGCCTCTTGCAAAGACCACAGGCTATTTATCCTTGTTCTTGAAACTTAGCCTTCAGGGCCCCACTATCCCAAGCTCTGGGCCTTATTTTATATTTGTAATCTTTTATTATTTTTCTTAGAGAAGATCTCCCAGTTTTATAGACTTCCAGCCTATACCAAACTCTCACTCACCTCTGCTCCTGACCATTGGTAACTCATTTGCTGTGTAACTTATCTGTGGGCCTGAGTTTGCTCCCAAGTGCCTTGTTACAATAGGACACTTCCAGAAGTTCAGAGCTCACGCTCAGTCTCCTGTTTCTTTTACTTCCATTTGGATCAAAGCCACAAGAGTGTGTTGACATTTAATAGTTCCTGGAGGGAGCAGACACCAGAAGATTTTGCCCTTGGCCTCAAGGGACATGTTGTTGGGAAGACTAAGTATGGGCAGCTATGAAAGGAGGAAGGTAATGTAAGCACCACGGAAGAAGTCCACACTGTGCGCTCCTGGGCCTGGTGTTATGCCTACAGTGTCCCCACATCCCAGCAGGGCATCCTAGATGTGCTGGGAGGGTGCACATCAGCAGAGAGTAAGGCAGTGGGGAAAGGCTGACCTTCTTCCTGGTGTTGAGCCCATCACCCTCCAGCCCTGGACCTATCTGCTAGCAGCTGGTGAGGCCCTGTGTCCTTGGTCCTGCCAGCCAGCTTCTTCCTGGCTTCCCTAGCAACTCATGGTCTGAAAAGAGAGGTCCAAGTGTTTCCCAGGCCAGCTGGCCAATGTACTGGGCTCTTAGGAGAGCAGTTACTGCTTTTACTTTTGTTTCTAATTCCGTTTCAATGCCCATGAATTGACTTAAATTTGTAAAATCAATGAAACAAACAAAAAACGTCTATACAGTTTTTCCTGGACAGATAGAAATAAGGGAGAGACCTCTAGGAGAGGCCCTGTGTGGAGGGGGTCTTGAAATTAAGCTTGATTAACTTCAAGGCAATAGCTTCTAGTCAACCTCCTCCTCCCTGTTGAGCTAAACTATTCCTCATTTTCCTTGATATGAAACCCCTCACTCTCATTGCTTTGAAGAGTTTCCTTTGCTATATACAGATGCTAAATCCTCATTTCAACCATAGAGAAACATAAGGAGAAGCTGTGGCTTGCTGTCTCGCTTGGGAGTCAGGAAATCATTTTCCGGAAAAATTGGTACTGTTCCTTCTACTAGGGAAGTCCAAGACTCTCATGTCACCCATCTGCTCCTTCCTCTGCTTTCACTGCCAGGAAGTTCAGAGCTACAGTTGGGGCACAGTTAGTTAACTCCAGTCTCCTGAAGCCAGTTCTTTGCGATTTGATTTCTCTCCTCCCTCTCTCCTCCCTGGCCTCTCCCACACTGGCTCTCCTTGTGTTAAAAGGCTTTGGTTCTATTATATTTTAATAGATTTATATAGGTCAGTTTGAAGCTTTTGCTGAACCCTCATTTCACAGTTCCCCATGCCTTTTCATCCACTCCTTTTATGAGAAAAACCTAGGTCCGCCCGCAACGGGGCCTTTCTTCCCTTGAGGACTGAGCAAAAGGGTTTTCTCCTCAGCAGCTGGCTTCTAATGGTGGCTCCTTCCTTATCTGATCAGCAGCCCTGAGGGCGCCTTCTGTCGCAGCTTCTGAAAAAAGTATCTTTAGGAGGCTTTTATATGGGACCCATGTTGGACCCTGGCCCCTAAGCCCTTGAAGGGACTGCCTGCTTCCCTTTCTCCCCATCTCCTAGCCTCCTTCCTCCTCAGGGAGGAGAATAGTTCCCCTGAAGGCTTCTTTTTAGGTGAGCTCTTCCTCTGGCCTTCCTCTCTCTACTGGTGACTGTGGCCTGGGAGGTGGGGCCAATCTCTGAAGTCTTGGTTGCCCTGGCAACATGGGTGGGGCTAAGCCTACCAATTGGATGACAGTTATTCAAGAACTTTCAGTTGGTTGCCGGGGCAACGACTCTTAACGGTATTTTACAGATGAGGGGCGTGGCTTGATTAGAGTCATTCAAGTGGGGATTAAAACTCAGATTATGCTCTCTCCAAAGAGAAGCTATCACTCTATCTGCCCTGATAGCTCCAGTGTCAGCTCCTGCTGTATACTGGAAATGCTGGCCCTGAGTGATCTCAGAGATGCTCTACCAGATGGCCAAATGTGACCTGATTCTGATCCAGGAGAAAAATCCAATGCCATAGTCCACTTAGGGTCAGTGGTCCCGAGTGTGGACTTCAGGATGCCCGAGTCAGAATTATCTAGGGTACTTGTTTCAAATGTCAGGTCCCAGGTCCCCTACCTATGCCTGGGGATGGGCCTGGAAAGATGAGCTTTAAAATAAGCTTCTCGGGCGACTAGTGTTTGGAGGACCACAGATATAGGCGGCGATATATCATATAGATGTGCAGGGATGAGCAAAAAATGATAATATTTACAGTTAATTTTTAAAGATCAACTTTATTGAAGTGTAATTTCCATACAGTAAAATGGGCCTATTTAAAATGTACAGTTTGAAAGGCTTTGACAAATGTTTACACTTTTCTAAGCATCATCACAATTCGAATGAAGGACTTCTCCCTCATGCAATCAATTCCCAGCATTCAGCCCCAGCCCCAGCCCTACTGATCTGCTTTCCTGGACAACAGATTAGCTTTGCCCTTTCTCCTGCTTCAATAAATAGAATTATGCAGTGTGTCCTCTTTTGGTATCTGAGTTTGCTTAGCGTGGTGTTTTTGAGGTTCACTCAAGTTGTTGAATTTATTATTAATGAGTTTATCATTAGTTTGCTCCTGTTTATGGCTGAGTGATTCACAGTCCTTTGTTTGGATAAAGACTTTGTTGATACATTCACAGTTTGTTTCCAAATATTTTCTATTATGAATAAAGTTGTTATAAACATTCTTCAGTCCATCCAGAGTTAATTTTTAATTATGTTTTGAGAAAAGGAATGAGTTTCCCTCTTTTCCTTCTCAACTAATAAAGATGTATAATTGTCCTGGCACCATTAAGTTTCTCCTTTTCCCCATTGAAGGTCAACTGACTATATGGAGTCCATTTCTGAACTCAGTGTCCCTACATGGCTTACTCTTAAACCAGTCCCCCATTGTTGATTGCTATAGCTTTCTAATAAAACGTACAATCAGGTAGTGTGAGTTCTTTAAATTCTATTTCAGATTCTTTTCATTTCCATGTGAATTTTAGAGTCAGTTTGTCAGTTTCTACAAAAAGGCTGCTGAGATGTTGATAAGGGATTACATTGAATCTATAGATTAATTTAGGGAAATTGTTAAAGGATTTTTGAAGGATATTGAGTTTTTGGTAATATATTTGTTTGGTTTTGATATTAGAATAATATTGCCTTTATAAAATGAGGTTAGATCTTGACGAGCTGTATACAGCTCTCTGTTCATTGCAGCATTATTAAAATAGCCCAGATATGGAAACAAACTAAATGTCCATTGATGAGTGAATGAGTAAAAAATATTATATATATATATATATATATACACACACACACACAATGGAATATTATTCAGCTATAAAAAGAAATCGTGTCATTTGCAATAACATGAATCCACTTGAAGGATGTTATGCTAAGTGAAATCATTCAAACAGAAAAAGACAAATATTGCATGATAAATAGAACTCACAGAAGCAGAGCACAGAATGATGGTTGCCAGGGAAGGGTTGGTGGGCTCCTCTGTCTAAACTGAAGGAAATGGGGAGATGTTGGTTAAAGGATGCAATCTTTCAGTTATGAAATGAAATAAGTTCTGAGGATCTAATGTAGTGTGCTGACGATATTTAAATACTGTATTGTGTACTTGAAATATGCTAAAAGAGTAGATCTTAAGTGTTCTTACCACATCAGTTCAGTTCAGTGGCTCAGTCGTGTCCGACTCTTTGCGACCCCATGAATCACAGCACACCAGGCCTCCCTGTCCATCACCCAACTCCCAGAGTTCACTCAGACTCACGTCCATCGAGTCCGTGATGCCATCCAGCCATCTCATCCTCTGTCGTCCCCTTCTCCTTCTGCCCCCAATCCCTTCCAGCATCAGAGTCTTTTCCAATGAGTCAACTCTTTGCATGAGGTGGCCAAAGTACTGGAGTTTCAGCTTTAGCATCATTCCTTCCAAAGAAATCCCAGGGCTGATCTCCTTCAGAATGGACTGGTTGGATCTCCTTGCAGTTCAAGGGACTCTCAAGAGTCTTAACACCACAGTTCAAAAGCATCAATTCTTCAGCACTCAGCCTTCTTCACAGTCCAGCTCTCACATCCACACATGACTACTGGAAAAAGCATAGCCTTGACTAGACGGACTTTTGTGGACAAAGTAATGTCTCTGCTTTTCAATACACTATCTAGGTTGGTCATAACTTTCCTTCCAAGGAGTAAGCGTCTTTTAATTTCATGGCTGTAGTCACCATCTGCAGTGATTTTGGAGCCCCCCAAAATAAAGTCTGATACTGTTTCCCCTGTTTCCCCATCTACTTCCCATGAAGTGATGGGGACTAGCTGCCATGATCTTAGTTTTCTGAATGTTGAGATTTAAGCCAACTTTTCACTCTTCTCTTTCATTTTCATCAAGAGGCTTTTTAGTTCCTCTTCACTTTCTGCTATAAGGGTGCTGTCATCTGCATATCTGAGGTTATTGATATATTTCTCCCGGCAGTCTTGATTCCAGCTTGTGCTCCTTCCAGCCCAGTGTTTCTCAGGATGTACTCTGCATATAAGCTAAATAAGCAGGGTGACAATATACAGCCTTGACATACTCCTTTTCCTATTTGGAACATATACACACAGACAAAAGGTAACTATGTAAGGTGCATGCATGTATGGTAAGTCGCTTCAGTCATATCCACCCCTTTGCAACCCTATGGACTATAGCCCACCAGGCTCTTCTGTCCATGGGATTCTCCAGCAAGAATACTGGAGTGGGTTGGCATTTCCTCTTCCAGGAGATCTTCACATTCAGGGATCAAACCCACATCTCTTATGTCTCCTGCATTGGCAAGCAGGTTCTTTACTACCTGCACCACCCGGGAAGCTCTGGATGTGTTAATTAAACTGATTTAGTAATCATTTAACAGTGTGTACATGGATCAAATCATGCTGTACACTGTGTATACATACAGTTTTTGCAAATTATACCATAGTAAAGCAGGAAACAATGGATTGGCAGCTTCCCTCATCTTCTCTGTTTTGGAAGAGATTGTGTAGAAATGGTGTTAATTCTTAAGTGTTTGGTAGAATTCAGTGGTGAAGCCATCCGTGCCTGGAAATTTAATTTCCTTAATAGTTACAGGCCTGTTCAGATGATCTATACCGTATTGGGTGCCTTGTAGTAGTCTGTGCTTTTGAAGGAATTGGTCCATCTCGTCTCTGCTGTCAAATTTATGTGTATAAGAATTGTGAGTGAAGTGAAGTGAAAGTCGCTTAGTCATGTCTGACTCTTTGCGACCCCACGGACTATACAGTCCATGGAATTCTCTAGGCCAGTAGCCTTTCCCTTCTCCAGAGGATCTTTGCAACCCAGGGTTCAAACCCAGGTCTCCCACGTTGCAGGTGGATTCTTTACCAGCTGAGCCACAAGGAAAGCCCAAGAATACTGGAGTGAGTAGCCTGTCCCTTCTCCAGTGGATCTTCTCCCACCCAGGAATCGAACCAGGGTCTCTTGCATTGTAGGCAGATTCTTTACCAACCAAACTGTTTGTAGGGAAGTTGTTCGTAGTATTTCCTTATTTTTTGATGTCTGCTGGGGCTGCAGTAATATCATGTTTCATTCTTGATACAGGTAATATGTGTCTTCTTTTCCTTTTTCTTTGTCAGTATTGGTAGAATTTTGTTGATCGTTTTGAACTTTTCAGAGTCAGTTTTTGTTTCATTGATTTTCTATGTTTTCTTTGTGTGTGTTTTCAATTTGATTTATTTCTGTTATTACTATTTTCTTCTGCTTGCTTTTAGTTTAGCACACACTCACACAATGCCTTACTTCTTCCAATTTCTCTGCAACCTTCTCTTTTTCCAGGACTCATTTCAATTCTTACTATTACTTTCATGAAATTTGTTTTTATCTGGTTCACTCTACACCTGGCTGTTTCAGAAAACCTACTGCATGTGATTTTGCTAACACTATTTTATGCTACACGCATACTACCCTGATTTACCACTTTACTGTTCCAGGTATTTTAATTTATTTCTGCAACTAGATTGTAGGTTCCTAGAGAGCTAAGATTTATCTTAACAGCTATTAGGTTGGTGCAAACATAATTATGGTTTCAGATTGTGAATTTTAAATCATTATAACTAGGCTCAAACACATCTTTATTAATCAAAATAGGAACCATTATAAGCCATACATTTTTGCCAATGAGAAATGTTTGATTATTCCTGCTGTGTAAAAATCTATGCCTCAGAATTTGACAAACTTTTGGGAAGCGTTTCCTGCCTCCTCCTGGTTGTGGAAGCATTTTCCCTGCTTAAAGTTGTTGAGATGTTTGAAGAAGTGGTAGCCAGTTGGCAAGAGGTCAAGTGAATATGGCAGCTGAGGCAAACTATGCTTCAGAATGATGATATTTTTTATTTTCGTTCAACTCATGTTGAACCCATTTATAGAACTTTTCCACCTGTCCAGTTTGTTTCAAATGCCGAGCAGCCATAGAATGGTCTGTGTGGAGTTGTTCTGCAACTTCTCTTGCAGTTGTAGGAGGGTCAGCTTCGACGACTGCTCTCAGTTGGTCGTTGTGAACTTCCAGAGGCCAGCCACTATGCTCCCTCGTCTCCAAGGCTCTCAATTCCTTGGCAAAACTTCTTGAGCCACCAGTGCACTGTACGTTCATTAGCAGTTCCTGGGCCAAACGCGTTGGTGATTTTGTGAGCTGTCTTTGCTGCTTTGTGACCCATTTTGAACTCGAATAAGAAAATTGCTCGAATTTGCTTTTTGTCTAACATCATTTCCCTAGTCTAAAATAAATATAAAACAGCAAGTAATAAGTCACTAGCAAAAAAGCTAAGTGAGAAATGCACATTAAAATAATGTATAACATAACCACATTTATTTAAGAATGTATTTCAACATCAAATGGCAAAGTTCAACAATGCAAAACTACAGTTACTTTTGTACCAACCTAATACAATGCTAACAATTCTTTGTTTTATGACAACCCTTTCTGGTTTATAAAGTGTTCTCATGACCTTTTTTTTTTTTTTTTTTTTAGTTCATCAGAGGACCATGTGAAGCAGTCTGGACAAAGAATTTTAGCTCTAGTTGACAAATGAAACCAAGACTCAGATAGTTGTCACTGTCTGAGGCTCATGACTAGTAAATGATGGGTCTAGGCTCCAGTTCTTCCCTGATAGCTTCCCTGATAGCTCAGTTGGTAAAGAATCCTCCTGCAATGTGGGAGACCTGGGTTTGATCCCTGGGTTGGGAAGATCCTCGAGAGAAGGGAAAGCTACCCACTCCAATATTCTGGCCTGGAGAATTCCATGGACTTCAATCCATGGGGTCGCAAAGAGTCAGACACGACTGAGCGACTTTCACTTTCAGGCTCCCTGCTGCGTCAGCACCCTGACACCCAGCAGTGGATGGGCGCCCTGAATGCCCTTGGCCCAGTCTATGGCATGAGTGCCTGATGCTGAGAGTCTGTGTCCGTCTCCCAGGCTGTGTGGTTGCGTCCCTTTCATCCACATCTCTACTTCTTCTGCCCTTCCCCTGCTCTGCTTTCTGCCGCATGCTACTGTTATTTTAGGGAGGACTTGGGCTGTCAGCCTCAAGGAAGAGACTCTCAAGATAGGATCCCTCTATCCTTTCATATTTGGAAATTCTTTCTCTAGAGAAAGAGGACTTAGGCTGAAATGTGCTCATTACCTGGAGGAGCCACATTTCAGGGGAGGCCTTAGGCACAAGGCTTTCATAGCTGTCCTGGGGAGAGACTTGACCCACCATCACATGTCCTCTGTGGGAGCATACTGAGGGTGGGGGCCTTCAGGCTTGCTGGGTGGGCTCTGGTGTAGGAAACTGCCTCTTTTATAGTGTGGTCTCTGCATTAACTGAGGAGATGTTGGTGGAGAAAGTAGGGATGATGGGGTTTTCACAGCCTTAGCAAGCGACTTGTCCAACACGAGAGTGAGTGCAGGCCTGATCCCCTCTGCTGTGCAGCAGAGATACTGTACCTGTCCCCACAGTGAGCCCAACGCCTTAAAGTTAGAGGAGGGTCTCCAGCCTGCACCTGGGATTTCAGAACAACCATCTCCCCTCTTGACACCCGAAGCCCAAGCCTGGACCTGCCTGCTATGTGGCCAGCAGGCTTGCTCTCTCCATACGGGCCCAGCTCCCAAAGGCTTGCCCACCTCCACCCCCATCCCAGAGCCAGAGGGCAACCTGGGCAAGATAACCCGCCCTGCTAGCTGGAAGTCCAACTCCCAAAGCTAGGATTTTAAAAGGAGAAGCTTGGGGAGTTCCCCCGGCAGTCCTGTGGTTAGGACAACACTTTCACTGACATGGTCCGGGGTTTAGTCCCTGGCTGGGGAACTGAGATTCTGCAAGCAGCATGGTTCAGCCAAAAAGAAGAGAAGCTTGTCTGGACTCAGACACGAAGGCTCCCTGGAGCCCATGACAGACACACTCAGGTCCCAAGGGCCACTTTCTGTGGGGCTCAGTGCTTACATTGATTCAGAGATAACACAGCGTCCTACCTGGAAAAACTCATTTTCCTTTAAGGTCCTTTCCTTTGTTCAGTCTTCTACAATCCATTTTCTCCTTGGAGTCTTTCTGAGTGCCTCCTCCCAGAAGTCTCTAAGGGTCTGTAGATATGGGGGAGAATGAATAACAAACAACAAACACTGCTGAGCACTGGAGCTTCCCCGGTGGCTCAGCTGGTAAGAATCTGCCCGCAATGCGGGAGACCTGGGTTTGATCCCTGAGTTGAGAAGATCCCCTGGAGGAGGGAACTGCTACCCACTCCAGTTTTCTTGCCTGGAGAATTCCATGGACAGAGGAGTTTTCGGGCACTCCAGTCCCTAGGGTCACAAAGAGTCGGACACAACTAGGTTACTAACACTTTCACATTTTCACTGAGTACTGAATACAGGCAGCGCTGTTCTAGGTGCCTACTATTAACTCATTTAATCCTCAAAACAACTTCCTGAGACAAACACTTGACTTATTCTGGAATTTTCCAGGGAGTCCTGGCTGCTTATCAAAGCAACATTAGGTGCAGATAGAGAAACCTGGCCAGGGTAATCATAAAGTGGATTTCTGAAGGATAAGAGGAGCTCATTAAGTCCATGAGAAGGTGGATTCTGGCTGGAGGCTCCCCGTCCCATTTCTGTCCCTAAACACTGAGGGAGATGATGTTTCTCAGCCTACTTTTCAGTTAGGCCAGTGGAACAAGGTGGGAAGGGGAATGATTTACAGCTCTTCCAGGCCTGGCTCTAGGAGTCCTCGCCAGATCCTTGGCTTTCACTCTCCCTGTGAGAGGAAGCCTGAGATGAGGAGCCACAGAGTAGAAGCAGCTGGGCCTCAAGTCACCACTTGGACCAATGCTGCCCCGCCAAGCTGTCCAGCCTACATGGACCTGTGTGTCATTGGGAAATGGACCCCACTGCATAAGCTGCTGAGAGGTCGGGTCTTGTTTTCTGAAATGGCTTAGCCTATTCTGATCAATAAAGTCAGATAAGTAGGTTCAGTGGCTTCACAGCCAGACACAGTGACCTAAATCACACTCCAAAACTGCTTCCATGGAGATACCAATGCTACCACCAGCAGCGAAGATTCAGCAGCTTAAACGAGCATCACTGTGATGCCAGACAGTGGTCCCTGTAGTTGGAGCCACTGCTGGACTGCTGGGCCACATCTGGAGAGCAGCAACTGCCCCCATTCCTGCTCCAGTAGTGCACAGCCTAGAGGATTAACATGCGGTTCCTACCCTCAAAGGGCTAACTGTCCAGTTGGAGGAGTAAAAACACATAAAAGGCTATGGTAATGGGAAAGAAGGTGGTGAGAGCAGAGAGATGCTGGACTCTGATTCCTGGAAGGAGAGAGGCTTTTAGGTCAGGATGAGTGGCTTATGTGTTGTTGGGCTTCTGGTATATTGTCTAAATCTAAGTCAAGTCAAGTCACTATTTTTGTAATTCAAGCACCGAAGTAAAAATATTAAAGATAAAAATGAGTAAATGAATTTACATTTATTAACAACAGCAAAATATCCTACACCCCAAGCTCAGTGTCTGTGTATGTATGGTTGTACGTACCTCACCCCTACTCTCTTAAGTTCATTGCTAACTTCCTCCCGTCTGAACAGCCCTATTTGGCAGAATGAAGTGAAAGACAACTTTTATTTGTTGCTGTGGCTCTATGCCATTACGTTTCTTTCGGTCTTTTACTGGCGTGCTGTGATTCATGAGGTCGCAAAGAGTCGGACACGACTGAGCGACTGAACTGAACTGATTATGAATGCGCTGAACGTATAATGAATGCAAAGTCCTGCTCTTTAGTCAGTACTTTCTTTAACGATGCAATAACAACGTTATCTGTGGCTCTGCTATTGTTCTTGATCATTGCTTATTGAATTCAGTATCTGATAGGAGTTCTGAAAAAAGAATCCCACTGTATTAAAATGATCTTTCAGGGGCTTTCCTGGTGGTCAGGTGGTTGGGAATCCACTTGGTCATGCAGGGGACACAGGGTTGATCCCTGATCCAGAAGGTTTCCTCATGCCTTGAAGCAGCTAAGCCCAGGTGCCACGACTACAGAGGCCGGTGCTCTCTAGAGCCCGTGCTCTGCAACTCGAGAGAGGCCCCCACTTGCCATGACTCGAGAAAGCCCTCATGCACAACGAGGATCAAGCAGAGCCAAAAATATAAATAAATAAAATGCTCTTTCAGACAGGCTTAATGGTTAAAACAGAGGGCTGTTAACACTGAACTTCCCACACACATTCTTATTTCCTCATACCCATCAGTCATTCATTCTCAAGTCTGTTTCTCTGGTTAACAACATAAAACATTGCATTTATCAGTAACCATTTAAAATATAATCCCTGAAAAAATGATCCCATGTTAGCAATCATACTTTTGTTATATGCTTGTGTTCCTGAGTCTTCCTTGAAGTTTCCTGTCCTGCACAGCTTAATAAAGGATTAATAAAGGACAGCAAAAGATTGGAAATGAGTCAAATGTCCATAAAATGGAGTCTGCCTAAATAAATTACAGTACATCCCCCAGGGGAATACTACACAGTTAAAGAAAATAAGGAGGAGATGGTTCATGTTCTGAGATGAAATGATGTCCAAGGATATATATATGTATTTTTTTTTAATTCATAAAATTTTTTAAATTTTTAATACTTTATTCTACATTACAATACTGTATTTGTTTTGCCATACACTGACATGAATCAGCCACAGATGTACACGATCTCCCAATGCCAAAGCCCCCTCCCACCTCCCACCCCATATCATCTCCCTGGATCATCCCGAGCACCAGCCCCAAGCATCCTGTATCCTGTATTGAACTTAGACTGGCGCTTCGTTTCTTACATGATAGTATACATGTTTCAATGCCATTCTCCCAAATCATCCCACCCTCTCCCTCTCCCTCAGAGTCCAAAAGTCTGTTCTATACCTCTGTGTCTCTTTTGTTGTCTCACATAGAGGGTCATCATTACTATCTTTCTAAATTCCATATATGTGTGTCAGTATACTGTTTTGGTGTTTTTCTTTCTGGCTTACTTCACTCTGTATAATCAGCTCCAGTGTTCATCCATCTCATTAGAACTGAGTCAATTTTATTCTTTTTAAGGGCTGAGTAATACTCTATTGTGTATATGTACCACAGCTTTCTTATCCATTCATTTGCTGATAGACATCTAGGTTGCTTTCATGTCCTGACTATTATAAACAGCGCTGCAATGAACATTGGGGTACATGTGTCTCTTTCAGTTCTGGTTTCCTCGATGTGTATGCCCAGCAGGGGATTGCTGGGTCATAAGGCAGTTCTATTTGCAATTTTTTAAAGGAATCTCCACACTGTTTTCCATAGTGGCTGTACTAGTTTGCATTCCCACCAGCAGTGTAAGAGGGTTCCGTTTTCTCCACATCCTCTCCAGCATTTATTGCTTGTAGACTTTTGGATCGCAGCCATTCTGACTGGTGTGAAATGGTACCTCATTGTGGTCTTGATTTGCATTTCTCTGATAATGAGTAATGTTGAGCATCTTTTCATGTGTTTGTTAGCCATCCGTATGTCTTCTTTGGAGAAATGCCTATTTAGTTCTTTGGCCCATTTTTTGATTGGTTCGTTTATTTTTTTGGAGTTGAGCTGCATAAGTTGCTTGTATATCTTTGAGATTAGTTGTTTGTCCGTTGTTTCATTTGCTATTGTTTTCTCCCATTCAGAAGGCTGTCTTTTCACCTTGCTTATAGTTTCCTTTGTTGTGCAGAAGCTTTTAATTTTAATTAGATCCCATTTGTTTATTTTTGCTTTTATTTCCAGTGTACTGGGAGGTGGATCATAGAGGATCCTGCTGTGATTTATGTCAGAGAGTGTTTTGCCTATGTTTTCCTCTAGGAGTTTCATAGTTTCTGGTCTTACATTTAGATCTTTAATCCATTTTGAGTTTATTTTTGTGTGTGATGTTAGAAAGAGGTCTAGTTTCATTCTTTTACAAGTGGTTGACCAGTTTTCCCAGCACCACCTGTTAAAGAGACTGTCTTTACTCCATTGTATATTCTTGCCTCCTTTGTTGAAGATAAGGTGTCCATAGGTGCGTGGATTTATCTCAGGGCTTTCTATTTTGATCCATTGATCTGTATTTCTGTCTTTGTGCCAGTACCATACTGTCTTAATGACTGTGGCTGAAGTCAGGCAAGTTGATTCCTCCAGTTCCATTCTTCTTAAGATTGCTTTTGCTATTTGAGGTTTTTGTATTTCCATACAAATCTTGAGATTATTTGATCTAGTTCTGTGAAAAATACTGCTGGTAGCTTGATAGGAATTGCATTGAATCTGTAGATTGCTTTGGGTAGTATACTCATTTTCACTATATTGACTCTTCTGACCCATGAGCATGGTATATTTCTCCATCTATTAGTGTCCTCTTTGATTTAGAGCCAAGCACAGAACAGAGCACAGAGACCGCACTCTGATGTAAAGGAGATATTAGAACATGTGTTAGCTTGCAAAAGTATGAAATACCTCTGGCTGGATGTATCCAAGAATGAGAAAACATCTGTTGCCTGTTGGGGCGAGGGGTGGGGGGAGCGGAATTGTGTGACTGAGAGACTGGGTCAAGATAGAGAATTTTCAATGTATATGCTTTATTTTTACACACTAAATTCTTTAGTGTGTATTTGCTGAGGGTGAGATCTTTTGTGTAACCACTATGCAATGATAGAAACCTGGCAATTTAACATTAAAATGCTATCATCTAATCCACCATATTTTGGTAATTTCAGCTGCCTCAATAATGATTTAGTAGTCTTTCCCCCTCTCCAAGTCTAGGACTCTATGGAGGAGCACATGTTGCATTTGGTTCCGGAGATCCAACCAGTCCATCCTAAAGGAGATCAGCCCTGGGATTTCTTTGGAAGGAATGATGCTAAAGCTGAAACTCCAGTACTTTGGCCACCTCATGCGAAGAGTTGACTCATTGGAAAGGACTCTGATGCTGGGAGGGATTGGGGGATGAGAAGAAGGGGACGACAGAGGATGAGATGGCTGGATGGCATCACGGACTCGATGGACATGAGTCTGAGTGAACTCTGGGAGTTGGTGATGGACAGGGAGGCCTGGCATGCTGTGATTCACGGGGTCACAAAGAGTCGGAAACGACTGTGTGACTGAACTCAGCTGAACTGAATGTGTATTCTAGTTTCCTTTGATTTGGATTGCTTCCTTTGCCTTTCTTTTTGTCGACAGCAGCCGTGATTAAGCCTCTTTAAGCAGGTTCTCCGCCAGCAGATGTAGACAATTGGGAACTAGAACAGCAGAGCCTGAGGAATGGCTGTCAGCTTCAGCCTAGTTTGTGGTATGATATATGGGAATCCTTTGAGCACTTCTTGAAGTGATGGAGTTCTTCCAGAGACGGTGAGAATATGCTCCTGGGGCACAGGCATGGGTGAGTGGCCGCACAGTCATCATAAATTAGGTCCTAGTAGAAATTTAACCTTTTTTTTTTGTGAGGGCACAGGCTGGTGAGGCTAGGTAATATTTAGATTACAAACTTAGGTACATTTATAAAGGGAGGTTGTCTATAGCTTTCATTAGAATATTTTTTAGGCTTTTTATATGTTATTTTAAACACATATAAAAGCAGAGAAAACGGTTTAATGAACTTATCGCCCAGCTTCTTCCATTGAGCTGTCTTACAACTTTTTTCCCATGAAAAATATTAAGTAAAACCTCTCACACATCTTATCTTTTTAACCGTTAAATACTTCAGAATATATTTCCTACAGATTAGGTTTTTATAAAAAACAAAAACAAAAAGAATTCTACTACTTCATTATCACAGCTTATAAATTAATAATATTGTCTTAATAAAATCTCATATCAGTGCATATTCTGTTTACAGTCTCTCACGATGTCTTTTTGTAGTTGTTTATTTGTACTGAGATCTGAACAAGAAGCCATTCTGGTGCTGTCCTGAAAGACAGTCGTGGAGGAGAATACTCCCACGGGGCAGAACTTGACCAAGTGCAACTGGGATTCATTTGCCTGACATTAAAATGACCAGAGATGTGGATCGACTATGATACATGGGCAGTGGTTAATAGTTTGGCTGGCTGCTCAGGGCCTTGAAAAGGACACAACTTAACGATCACAGTGGGAAGCTTCTTGGGAAGAGATGTGTGGACAGGTCTCTTTGAATAACCATGGAATGCGAAGATCTGTGTCCCAGCAGTCACCTAAGAGTGATTAATGATGCCAGAGAAGTTCTTCAGTAAGCAGGCAGATGAAATCGTCTGTTCTCTGGAGGTTAGTTTCTTTTCCCAGCAGTCTCTGTCCTTGCGAAGGCCTCGCGATCGATGTGGGGCCGTGGCAGTAGTGATGGAGGCTGTGCCTAGGCTCAGCAGCGTGGACTGCCCCCTCCTGAAGCCTGTCTGTCTACGGTCTCCGCTGCCCGGCCAACCTGCCAACAGCACACAGGCCAACACCAAGCCCCCAGCAGAGCGCCATTCTTTGGGAGAATCAGTGAGCCACCCCACCTTGGAAGGGATGGCTCTTTGATCTTCCTGACACTGGTCCTTACTCTGGATATGGATTTGCTCTTTCTGCCAGCATCATTGTTTCCCAAACTAGTAAGACAGAATAAGTTATTCACCAAGATGTGATTCCACCTGCCCTCCTTCTGACGGAGGAATTTATTTCACAGCCGCAGAGTAGAGCAGTGAGCTCGGGCTTATGGAAGCCAATGGTCTACTGCACCGTCTTGACTGCTGTGTCTTTAGAAGAAGCCTTGAAATCAGGTAAGTCTTTCCACCTTGTTCTTCTCTTAAGTTTTTTGTCTGATTGTTCTATATTCTTTGCATTTTCCTGATAACTTTTAAAACAAGCTTGTCAATTCATACCAGGAAATTTGCTGCGATTTGAATGGGATTATGTTGAATCTGTAAGGTGAATTTTGAGTGAAAGAACAGCTTAAGGATGTACATGGCATATTGCTCTATTTAAGTCTTCTTTACTTTCTCTTAGCAATGTTTTGCGGTGTTTTGGTTTACAGGTCTTGCATATCCGTTCTGTTAAGTTATTTGTTCTCAAGTATATCTGGTTTCTGGTGCCATTGCTACTGTGCTTTCGGGCTGGGCTTCCATCAAGGACATCTAATGATACCTGGACTGATATTGGGGCTCTTTGGCTCTGGTTTCTCCTGAGCCTGTCTGGCTAACTGCTGCTGTGTCCAAGATCTTTCCCTTCCTCCATCACTTTATTGTTTGGTTCCTTAGACCTTTTTCCTGAAGTTCCCTCTTCTCTTGCAGACACATTACTTTTGCTATCATCTTCATTGTGGTCTGGTTCAGTCACAGCTCTTTAGTTTCTCTATAGTTAAGTTGGAGAAGGGTCAAGAGGAGTGGCTTATCCAGGGTTTAAAGGGAATAGCACTCCTGGCAGTTTGCCCATTAATCTGTCTGTTTTCAATCTGTGTGTCTAGTAGCTTAAGAGTATGTATCATGTAATTTATTACACTTGATTGTTGTTCCTTGCTTCAAAGAAGCAATTCTTATGATCCTTACAAGGATTTTTACCTACAGATTTTGTCTCTTCATTTGAACATTTAATATAAGTGGCTTGTGATCTTGACTTTATTTTTTTGTCTCTTGTGAGATCAGACTTACTATTTTTGGAGGGAATATCCTATTATTTTTATTTTTAGGCAACTCTCCTCCCTCAGCTTATTTTTCTGTTCAGATGCAGAAGCTATAGTTTTGTTTTGCTTTTTTTCCCCCTGGATACCTTTTATTCCAGTATTTTGTTACGATTGTTTTTTTAATCATAAACAGTTCAATTTTGTTAAAATTTTTGTGTCTCTTGTGGTGATTTGTTCTCTATGAATTACAGTGATTTTTTTTCAAACATTAAACTAACTCTACTTTTCTGGGATAAACCCCACTAAGTCACAGGTTGTATCCTGTTATATTTTGCTGGATTCAATTTGCTAATGTTTTGTTAAGGATTTATAGTCATAAGAGATTTCCCATCAGGATAATGTTGGCATGATAAAATGATGTGGGAGTGCGCTATTCACCTCTCTTATGAAAGTGTTAATGTAAGATTGGTGGTTTTTCCTCCTTAAATGTTTGGTAGATTTCACCAGTGAAACCATCCTTTTTTTTTTTTAATGAGCTATTACTTTTTAAAAATTTAAATTTATTTGTTTTAATTGGAGGTTAACTACTTTACAATATTGTATTGGTTTTGCCATACATCAACATGAATCTGCCACAGGTATACACGTGTTCCCCATCCTGAACCCCCTCCCTCCTCCCTCCCTGAACCATCCCCTGGGTCGTCTCAGTGCACCAGCCCCAAGCATCCAGTATCATGAATCGAACCTGGACTGGCAATTTGTTTCATATATGATATTATACATAGTTCAGTGCCATTCTCCCAACTCATCCCACCCTCTCCCTCTCCCACAGAGTCCAAAAGACTGTTCTATACATCTGTGTCTCTTTTGCTGTCTTGCATACAGGGTTATCATTACCATCTTTCTAAATTCCATATATATGCGTTAGTATACTGTATTGGTGTTTTTCTTTCTGGCTTACTTCACTCTGTACAATAGGCTCCAGTTTCATCCACCTCATTAGAACTGATTCAAATGTATTCTTTTTAATGGCTGAGTAATACTCCATGGTGTATATGTACCACAGCTTTCTTATCCATTCACCTGCTGATGGACATTGAGGTTGCTTCCATGTCCTGGCTATTTTAAACAGTGCTGCAATGAACATTGAGGTACACGTTTCCTTGGTGTATATGCCCAGCAGTGGGATTGCTGGGTCATAAGGCAGTTCTATTTGCAATTTTTAAGGAATCTCCACACTGTTCTCCATAGTGGCTATACTAGTTTGCATTCCCACCAACATTGTAAGAGGGTTCCCGTTTCTCCACACCCTCTCCAGCATTTATTGCTTGTAGACTTTTGGATCACAGCCATTTTGACTGGTGTGAAATGGTACCTCATTGTGGTCTTGATTTGCATTTCTCTGATAACGAGTGATGTTGAGCATCTTTTCATGTGTTTGTTAGCCATCTGTATGTCTACTTTGGAGAAATGTGTATTTAGTTCTTTGGCCCATTTTTTGATTGGGTCATTTATTTTTCTGGAATTGAGCTGCAGGAGTTGCTTGTATATTTTTTTTTTTAAATGGATTCAATTTTTTTTATGGATATAGTATTATTTAAACGATCTCTTTTATGTCAGTTTTATAATTTGCCCCTTTTAAAGAACAGGTAATTTCATTGTGTTGATGAATTTGCAGGCATAAATTTGCTTATATTCCCTTTTATCAGGTAAATGTTTGCAGGACCTATAGTAATGACTCCTCTTTAATGTCTAATGTTGGTAATTTGTGTTTTTTTCTTGGTAAGTCTAGAAGTTTATCAATATTATCACATTTTTAAAAGACAACTTTTTGTTTAATTGGTTAATTGCTACTAATTGTCCATTTTCTATTTCATTATTATTATTCTTGCCTTCATGTTTTACTTTCACCTATTTATTTTGGGTTTAAGCTGCTCTTTTCTTTCTTACTGTAGAAACATAGATGCTAGCTTTTAGAACTTCTTCCTTCTAAATACTGCTTTATCTATTCTGTTTTTTTTTTACAGTTCTTTTTTTTAATTCCTGAATTTTATTTTATTTTATTTTTTATTATTATTAAATTTATTTATTTTTTTAATTACAATACTGTATTTGTTTTGCCATACATTGACACAAATCAGCCATAGGTGAACACAATCTCCCAATGCCGAAGCCCCCTCCCATCTCCCACCCCACAATACTGTATTTGTTTTGCCATACATTGACATGAATCAGCCACAGGTGTCCACGATCTCCCAATGCCAAAGCCCCCCTCCCACCTCCCACCCCCACATCCTCTCCCTGAATCATCCCATGCACCCGCCCCATGCATCCTGCATCCTGTGATAAGAAAGCTGTGGTACATATACACAATGGAGTACTACTCAGCCCTTAAAAAGAATAAATTTGACTCAGTTCTAATGAGATGGATGAAATTGGAGCTGATTATACAGAGTGAAGTAAGCCAGAAAGAAAAACACCAATACAGTATACTGACACATATATATGGAATTTAGAAGGATAGTAATGAAGACCCTCTATGTGAGACAACAAAAGAGACTCAGAGGTATAGAACGGACTTTTGGCCTCTGAGGGAGAGGGAGAGGGTGGGATGATTTGGGAGAATGGCATTGAAACATGTATACTATCTTGTAAGAATGAAGCGCCAGTCTATGTTCTTTTACAGTTCTAATTGTGTCTGTTCCTGGGGGAGGGTGGGCTGAGAAATTTTAAAACCTCATCAGCTGTATCCCCCTCCATTGTGCCTGCTCATCAGATGCTAAAAAGATTTTGTGATCACAAAGTTCTGGACTATTTAAAACCAATTAAGTGTGGATTTTTAGGTAATTTCTTACTGAATCTACCAGTGATATCCTTATACATAAGCCCTAGAGCAGTTGACTAACTGTTCTGGGGAGAGAAGGTTTGTGTTTCAGATTTTGTATTCTTTCTCCTGCTTCAGAAAAGGTGTTGCTACAAAGAGCCTTTCAAATCAGCTTCCTTTTTCTCTTCTATTTTTCTTCATGTGAAATAGCATAAGCTCTATTTGAACCCAGTGTTGTGGGTTTTTTTGTTTGTTTGTTTTTTGTTTTGGTATGTATTAAGTTAAAGCATCTCTTCATACTCAGCAGGTTTGTTAGAGAAATGGTCTTCTAGGTTTGGTTCCAATTCAGCAGGATTAAGAAGTAGAAATATATTGAAATGAGGATAATAAAGGACATTTAAAATGATATCAGAAATCCTATTTGGTGAAGTAAGAACAAATTAGTTTTTACTCCATTTCCCCACATTCCATTTTAAAACAGGTGGCCTTTTTTAAAGACAGATGTTTTCATGGCAGTGGGCATGTGATGCATTAGCCTTCCTGGACTTTCTCAGCAGGGATACAGATTTAGCCAAGTGACCTGAGGGTGTTCTCCCTGAGTTAATTTAGCAATTAAATATGGAGAGGAAATGGATAATTTTATAGTCTACAGATGTCAGAGGTTCCTTCTCAACCTTTCTCTATAGTTTCAATGTGTAAGTCTTTTTGGAACACACTTGGACTTTCATTTCCAGGATATAAAAACTTGCAAGAATCACTACTCTCTATGTATCCATGCAAGTAAGTTGTAGTTGCTAAAAATTCATAAGAATTTAAAATGAACTAAATTCCAGAGTGGAAAGAGCCTTTGCTAAGAGAGTGAGACATGAGGCTGCTTTCATCAAAGGGGGTACGTATGGTGGGTAGAAGAGCAGACCCACTATAGACAGGGAATTTTTGAAGATGCATTGAGAAGCTAGCGGAACAAGCTGACATTTCCGTGAGCTGGAATGATGTTTAAAAATCTCTCCCCACCCCCAGCCTTAAATGCTAAGTGACATTTATCTGCCAGTTCTTATCTGTAGGGCTTCACTAACTGCATGGCCCTAGCCTGGTGAAAATGAAGGACAGAAATCAGGGTGGACAGAGAGTTTGCTTGGAGCACTCACCTATTTCTTCTAAGTCTTCACTGAGTACACTACAGCAGCAGGGTCAGGAAGGATACAGAGAACCCCTCAAGGCATATATGACATGTGAAGAAGCAGGAAGATTGGCCTATAATTAAGAGGAAAAAATAGCCAATAGCGACAGAACCAGGAATGACCCAGATGTTGAAATCAGCAAACAGAATCTTCAAGTATTATAACTGTTGAAGTGCTTACTGGAAAAGATGGGCAAGATGAATGAAAAGATGGGCATCTTTTCCACAGAGAATCTGAAATCCTATAAAGGAATAAAGTGGAAATTCTAGAGCTGAAATGAAAATTTTATCTGAAGGGCCTACCAGTAGGCTAGATGCAGCAGAAGAAAAGTGTCAGGGGAGTTTGTAATTTCCTTGGTTCTGTCTTGCCCCAGCAAAAATTTGAAGTGATGGATGGACCAGTGATACAGCTCAGTTTTATTTGGCAAGCAAAGGAAAATACATCCTCGAGGCATGAGAGTGGGCCGACCCAAAAGACAAGAAGAGAAGAGAGGCCCCGGGCTCAACTTTGGCTCCTCTTTTTATATGCTTTTTTCTCCTCCCCTGAGCTTGCCTTATTTAAATTAGGCTAGCCAGGAGGGCTGTTTGTTTTACCTGAGTTTCTCACTCCAGTCTTCAGACCTTCCTTTGTTCTATTTTTTGCGGGCTTTTCCTTCTTTGTTTTTTACCCACCACCATTATGGACTCCTTTTTCCTATTCTAACTACCTAACATTCCCCTCTCAAGAGATGGAAGGTCCAATTCTTTGGGAATAGGGGCATTGAGGTCTCTCTGGCTACTTCCTCCTGAACTGAATGGCAAGGGGCATTGGGCATTCCCAATGGGGCATTCCCTCTCTTGCTTGCTCAAGCCTCAGAGCCCTTATAGTGGCGTCCACCTAAGGGTGAGTGATATTTTCTGTGGTCAGCTATAGTTTTTATATCCTTGTTGAACGGGCACTGACTGTTGTAGCTTGCTGACCTGGGCGTAGATAAAACAGGTTAGACAATTGATAATACATGGAGCAATCATAAACAGCATCAATATGGTGATGGCAAAGATTAGCAGAGGCATTAGCCCACTCCATATTCCCCCTCGCCAGGGAGAAGGAGCCCCCAAAGAGAGATTGTAGCCACCCTGAGAACTCTCCAGCGTGTTCTTTGAGATCCAGTAGGATCTGAATGTTTTTCTTGAGGACTGTGAGACATTTTTAACTTGACTGGAGGTATTTACCCAGAAACAACATGTCTCATTTAAGATGGTGCAAGTCCCTCCTTGTCCATGGATCAGGAGATCTATCTGCTGTCTATTTTAGAGTACAACCCCTGCCAAGTTATGCTTGGCTCTTTAGAGCTATCCTGAGAAACCTTATCCCCAGAAGCCAGATTTTGGGGTGTGTTAAAGGACCAGACCTAAGCCATGACAGGCTCAACAAGCTATACTAAGCCTAAGATTCAGATTCTTGTAAAACCTGAGTCATTATTCCGGGAACCACACCCTGGGAAAGTCCCGCTCGTGCCAAACACGAGCCAATCAGAATTGGGATTTTGATTCAAACCTGAGCCAATGAGATTTTGTGATTTGTGTGATTTGACCAATGAGATTTTGTGATTGTGTGATTTGAAAAATCCCACGTGCACATGAACTAACCAATTGCTGTTTGCCAACTCTTCTGTTGCAACATTTGAACCCGGGCTAAATGTATAAATACTGCTGTAATCCAGAGCTTGGGGCTCTCATCAAGACTCCACTGTGCTGGATGAGATGGGAGCCCTAGCTCGAGCTAGCAATAAAACCCCTTTTTGCTTTTGCATTGCTGTGGACGTCTTATTCTCTCGGTTCTGGGATCCGGACTCTGGGCATAACAGGGTGTTCATTAGAATGGCACTCATTTGTAGTTCTGAACAGGTGTCTGAGATTTCCCAGGGGCTCACAGGTATATTGATTTGGGGGTGTTCATTAGAATGGCACTCATCTGTAGTCCTGAATAGGCATCTGAGATCTCCCAGGGCTCACAGGTGTATTGATTTTGGGGGGTGCTCATTGGAATGGCACTCATTGATAGTAAGATCACCCAGGGCTCACAGGTGTATTGATTTTGGGGGTGCTCATTGGAATGGCACTCATTGGTAGTCCTGAATAGGTATCTGAGATCTCCCAGGGCTCACAGGTGTATTGAGTGTCCTCTTCTGTTTTCTTCCATGGCTTGACTCATGAGTAGTGAATTCAGGAGTCGTGTCCTCGTACCTTGACTGCTGTGGGGGTAGAAAGTATTACAGGGTAGGGGCCCTTCCATGTGGGCTGGAGTTGAGCCTTTGGGGACCCATATTTCCAGACTTTAATTAGGACTTGAGTCCCTAAAGCATATAGTGGTGGCTCCTTAGAATCCTTTGGGTCCTGGTTGACACCCCACAAGCATATCAGTTCAGTTCAGTTCAGTTGCTCAGTCGTGTCCGACTCTTTGTGACTCCATGAATCGCAGCATGCCAGGCCTCCCTGTCCATCACCATCTCCCAGAGTTCACTCAGACTCATGTCCATCAAGTCCGTGATGCCATCCAGCCATCTCATCCTCTGTCGTCCCCTTCTCCTGCCCCCAATCCTTCACAGCATCAGAGTCTTTTCCAATGAGTCAGCTCTTCGCATGAGGTGGCCAAAGTACTGGAGTTTCAGCTTTAGCATCATTCCTTCCAAAGAAATCCCAGGGCTGATCTCCTTTAGAATGGACTGGTTAGATCTCCTGGCAGTCCAAGGGACTCTCAGGAGTCTTCAACACCTCAATTCAAAAGCATCAATTCTTTGGTGCACAGCCTTCTTCACAGTCCAACTTTCACATCCATACATGACCACAGGAAAAACCATAGCCTTGACTAGACGGACCATAGTCAGCAAAGTAATGTCTCTGCTTTTGAATATGCTATCTAGGTTGGTCATAACTTTTCTTCCAAGAACTAAATGTCTTTTAATTTCATGGCTGCAGTCACCATCTGCAGTGATTTTGGAGCCCCCAAAAATAAAGTCTGACACTGTTTCCACTGTTTCCCCATCTATTTCCCATGAAGTGATGGGACCAGATGCCATGATCTTTGTTTTCTGAATACTGAGCTTTAAGCCAACATTTTTGCTTTCCTCTTTCACTTTCATGAAGAGGCTCTTTAGTTCTTCTTCACTTTCTGCCATAAGGGTGGTATCATCTGCATATCTGAGGTTATTGATATTTCTCCCAGCAATCTTGATCTTGTTGAAATTACCCAGTGGCCATGGTACAACACTGGAGGGTCTGAGCCTGTGAATCTAGGAATAGGTCATTGACATAAACAAAAGATCTTCCATATAGCATCTCATAAGAACTAAGACCAACCTGTTCCTTAGGGGCAATACAGGTGTGGAGGAGAGCTATTGGTAAAGCCTCCTTCCAGCCAAGAGAGGTCTCCTGGGTTATCTTTTTTACCACTGATTTTAAGAATTGGTTGGCTCTTTCTACTTTTCCTGGAGACTGAGCCTCCAGGCACAATGGAGGTAATAAGTAATGCCCAATGCTTTAGAGACCCCTTTGGTGACCTTAGAAGTAAATGCTGTCCCATTGTCACTTTGCAATGACCTGGGCAGACCAAATCTTGGAATGATTTCATGGAGCAGTTTTTCTACCACCTCCTCAGCCTTCTCAGTCCAGGTGGGAAAGCCTTCAATCCATCCTGTGAATGTATCTATCATGACTAATAGGTATTTATACCCTTGAGAAACTGGCATCTGGGTGAAGTCCATCTGCCAGTCCTCTTCTGGGTAGGTCCCATGTGGTTGGACAGGCTGGGCCAACTGGGGTCTTCAAGCTCCTTGGGGATTATTTAATTGGCAAGTGGGACAAGAGGAGGCCATTTGCCTTATAATTGTTTGGAGGCCTGTTCCTCTGAAGGGCCTTTCTAGTAATCTTTGGAGGGCCTTTTCTGCTAAATGAGTAGGGACATTTAAGGCGTTAACCAACTTCTACTGGAAGTTCCCAGGCAGAAAAAGGGAGTCCTTCCTTTTGGAACCACCCCATGTGATCTTCTTGAAAGCCCTCACTCTTAGATTTAAGAGTCTCACCTTCAGTATATGAAGGAGTTTCTTGCAAATTAGTCTGTGAAACCGAGATGGCAACCCCTATTAGGTCATTGTTCCTAATGCTGCTCTCCTAGCTGCCTGTTCAACTGTTTGGTTCCCTCACGCCACTTCCATGCTCTCTCTTTTGGTGTCCTTTACAATGGGAGACTGAAACCTCAGTAGGCAGATGGACTGCCTCCAACAGCCTAAAGATTTGATCATCATATTTTATTGGGGACCCTCAAGTGGTCAAGAGGCCTCTTTCCAAATAGCAGTATATGCATGTAGCGCCAGAAAGGTATGCTTGGAGTCAGAGTAAATGGCTACTGTTTTTCCTTTTCCAGCTCTAAACCTCAAGTCAGGGCTATGAGCTCAGCTAATTGGGCTAAAGTAGCTGGTGGCAAAGGCTTAGCCTCCAAGGTCTCAAAATTGGAGACTACTGCATATCTGGCTCTTCTTTTTCCATCCAAGACAAAGCTGCTTCCATTGGCGTACCAGATTTCCTCAGGATTGGTCAGAGGATCTGACAGTCCCACTTAAGGTTTTGTCCAGTGGTCCAAGGTTTCTAGGCAAGAGTGAAAGCGGAGAGCCTTCAGGGGTAGTCAGGAGGGTGTCTGGGTTTAAGAACCTCACAGGGGGATATAGTCAGGCCCGGTAGCACTACTTGATATCTGAGGATCCTTTGATCAGGCATCAATAAATGGCCTCTTCCATTCAGGAGTTGTTTCACTTGGTGGCTGGTAAAAATAGTTAGTTTGCCCCCAAAGAGTGTTTTAAAGCATCTTCTATCAGGACTGCAATAGCTGCAAGATTTCGAAGGCAGGGAGGCCAGCCTCAGGCAGTTGGATCAAGCCTCTTGGGTAAGTAAGCTACAGGCTGGGGCTCAGGTCCCAACCTTAAGTGAACACTCCCAAGGCTATTCCTTCCTTTTCACGGACATAAAGTTGGAATGCTTTTTCTGGGTCTGGCAACTCAAGGCAGGTGCTTGTTTTACTGTAGCCTCTACCTTCTTTGGGGGAGTTTCCCACATCAGTGGGATTGAATCACCCTGTCCCTTCAATCTTTCATATAAGGGCTGGGCAATTAGACCATGGTTGGGTATCCAGATTCTACAATACCCAGTTAGCCCCAGAAAAGCTCGCAATTGTTTTCGAGTCATGGGGAGGACAACTGGAGGATTCCTCATGCTCGATCAGAGGACAGCCTCCTGGACCCGTGTGTAATCTGAACTCTCAGGTAAGTGACCTTTGTCTCGACCATCTATGCCTTAGCATGGGAGACTTTATATCCCCTCTCTGCCAAAAAGTTTAGAACCTGAATTGCATGTTGTTGGGCATTTTTCTCATCTGAAGAGCAGAGTAGTAGGTCATCTACATATTGTAATATTTTCCCATTTGGTCCCAGGTCCAGACATAGGAGATCCCTGTTAAGAGCCTGCCCAAACAGGTGGGGGCTATCTCTGAACCCCTGACGTAATACCGCCCAAGTCATCTGTTGGTATTTTTCTCCTGGAGCCTCCCAACTTGAAGGTAAAAGATACTGGGATTCTTTAGCCAGTGATATGCAAAGAATGCATCTTTGAAATCCAGGACTGTAAATCATTTGGCACTGGATAGGATTTCTCCCAAGATTACATAGGGATTGGGTACTGTGGGATGGAGGAGGGCTACAGCTTCATTTATGATCTGGAGATCTCGAACCATTCGCCAGGTCCCATCCTTTCTTTACAGAGAGGATCAGGGTGTTACATGGCAAATTGGTGGGGACCAATAGCCCACACAGAAACAATTTATTTATTAGAGGCTGTAGTCCTTCCTGAACTTCTCTTCTGAAGGGGTATTGTTTCTTGTTTGGAAACTGAGTGGGAACTTGGAGGACAATGATGACCGGTTCAGCTTGGTGGGCTTGTCCAGGAGTCCCCTGGTCCCACAACCAGGAGTTAATTTTGTTCTCCCGTGGTTTCTGGTCCCTCCCCATTGGAGATGCTGTAATGGGTTCCTCAGTAGTAACCAGAAGCTATAGGGCTCTAGGGACTGAAAAATTTCCCATCACAAGGGTGGTCCCCAGTTTAGTGAGTATATCTCTTTCCAATAAGGGAGTAGGACTTTCAGAGACCACCATAAGTTGGTGGGAAAATATTTGTCCATCCCAGCAATGAAGAAGTGCTCGGGTGAGTCTTTTTGTAATTCTTTAACCTGTAGCACCCAAAATGGTACAGGTTTGGGAGTATAAGTCTCCAGAGTAGGTTAGGACAGAGTAGGTAGTCCCTGTGTCAACCAAGAAATTCTCAGACCTTCCTGCCACATCTAGTTGCACCCTTGGCTCCAGCCCCATGATGGTTATCTGTGACAGGCGGGCTGGCTGGAGTGGGCCACTTCAGTCTTATTGAACCATTGTGAGGGAAGGCTTGGCACTTGACCTTGAGGCTCCTGGGTCCCAAGGGCAGAGTGCCACCCAATGTCCCAACTGATGGCATTTGTAGCAAGCTGTTTTAGAAGAATTGTCATGGTTTGGACACTCTTTGGCCCAATGTCCTGCCTATCTACAGATTAGGCATTTGCCTCATGCCTTGTCCTTTAAGGACTCAGGGGTTTGTCATAGGGCTTCCCTGGACGGTGGCCAGCATCTGGGCATACCTTGTCTCTTCCCTTTTCTCTGTTTCCTGGGCCTTGGCCTCCCTCTCTTGTTTTCTGTTATAAAAGGTATTGGTGGCTGTCTGGACCATTTCATCTAAAGAGGCAGCAGGCTCCTGCTGCTGTAGCTATTGTAACTTTATCCTGATGTCTGATGCACATCAGAACAGGAATTTGTCCTTTTAAAATCACCTGTCCCTCATAAGAGTCTATGTCAAGACTGATAAACTTTTGAGGGCCTCTTTTAGGCTTTTCAGAAAGGTAATGAGCTTCTTGTTGGACCCTGAGTTATTGCTGAGACCAGGCACAGTCCCACAACTAATAGGCTTCCTTCTATTTCCATGGGTGTATTTCCTTAGGAGTGAGTCTTTCTGAAGCTTATCCTATCCAGTACTGTTGCAACCTGAGAGCCAGGCATCCCTGGGTCAGGGTGCAGATTCCCAAGCAGGTCAAGGCATGTCGACCTTCTGGGACCCCTGGACTGCTAGATCCCCAAGAAGGTTGAGGCATGACAAAGGAGAAAGAGAAAAATATACCCAACTCAATGTGGAGTTCCAGAGAACAGCAAGGAGAGATAAGAAAGCCTTCTTAAGTGAACAATGCAAAGAAATAGAGGAAAACAATAGAAAGGGAAAGATTAGAGGTCTCTTCAAGACAATTAGAGATTCCAAGGGAAAATTTCATGCAAAGATGGGCATAATTAAGGATAGAAATGGCAAGGACCTAGAAAAAGCAGAAGAGATTAAGAAGAGGTGGCAAGACTACACAGAAGAACTGTACCAAAAATGTCTTGATGACCCAGATAACCACGATGGTGTGGTCACTCAATTAGAACCAGACATCCTGGAGTGTGAAGTCAAGTGGGCTTTAGCAAGTGTCACTATGAACAAAGCTAGTGAAGGTGATGGAATTCCAGCTGAGCTATTTCAAATCCTAAAAGATGATGCTGTTAAAGTGCTGTATGCTAGCAAATCTGGAAAACTCAGCAAAACTCAGCAGTAGCCACAGGACTGGAAAAGGTCAGTTTTCATTCCAATTCCAGTGAAAAGCAAGGCCAAAGAATGTTCATACCCCTGTACAATTGCACTCATTTCACATGCTAGTATGATTATGCTCAAAATCCTTCAAGCTAGACTTAACAGTATGTGAACCAAGAACTTCCAGATGTACAAGCTAGATTTAGAAAAGGAAGAGGAACCAGAGATCAAATTGCCAACATCCACTGGACCATAGAAAAAGCAAGGTAATTCCAGAAAAACATCTACTTCTGCTTCATTGACTACACTAAAGCCTTTTTGTGGATCACAACAAACTGTGGAAAAAGTCTTAAAGAGATGGGAATATCAGAGTACCTTACCAATTTCCTGAGAATTTTATATGAAGGACAAGAAACAACAGTTAGAACCAGGCATGGAAGAACAGACTGTTTCAAAATTGGGGAAGGAGTATGTCAAGGCTGTATCTTGTCACCCTATTTGTTTAACTTATATGCTGAGTACATTACGTGAAATGCTGGATTGGATGAAGCACAAACTGGAATCAAAATTGTTGGGAGAAATACCAATAACCTCAGTTATGCAGATGACACCACTTTAATACCACTTTAATGGCAGAAAGCCTCTTGATGAAAGTGAACGAGGAGAGTGAAAAGTTGGCTTAAAGCTTAACATTCAGAAAACGAAGATCATAGCATCTGGTCCCATCACTTCATGGGAAATAGATGGGGAAACAGTGTCAGACTTTATTTTATTGGGCTCCAGAATCACTGCAGATGGTGATTGCAGCCATGAAATTAAAAGACGCTTAGTCCTTGGAAGAAAAGTTATGACCAACCTAGATAGCATATTCAAAAGCAGAGATATTACTTTGCTGACTAAGGTCCATCTAGTCAAGGCTATGGGTTTTTCCAGTAGTCATGTATGGATGTGAGAGTTGGACTGTGAAGAAGGCTGAGCACTGAAGAATTGATGCTTTTGAACTGTGGTGTTGGAGAAGACTCTTGAGAGTCCATTGGACTGCAAGGAGATCCAAGCAGTCCATTCTGAAGGAGATCAGCCCTGGGATTTCTTTGGAAGGAATGATGCTAAAGCTAAAACTCCAGTACTTTGGCCACCTCATGTGAAGAGCTGACTCATTGGAAAAGACTCTGATGCTGGGAGGGATTGGGGGCAGGAGGAAAAGGAGACTACAGAGGATGAGATGGCTGGATGGCATCACAGACTCAATGGATGTCAGTCTGAGTGAACTCTGAGAGTTGGTGATGGACAGGGAGGCCTGGCATGCTGTGATTCATGGGATCACAAAGAGTCGGACACAACTGAGTGACTGAACTGAACTGAACTGAATAGCAGAAAGTGAAGAGGAACTAAAGAACCTCTTGATGAAGATGAAAGAGGAGATTGAAGAAACTTGCTTTAAGCTCAAAATTCTAAAAAGCTTAGCTCATAGCATCCAGTCCTATCGCTTCATGGCAAATAGATGGGGAAGAAGTGGAAACAATGACAGACTATTTTCTTGGGCTACAAAATTCACTGTGGATGGAGACTGCAGCCATGAAATTAAAAGATGCTTATTCCTTGGAAGAAAAACTGTGACAAACCTAGACAGCGTATTAAAAAGCAGAGACAGTTTTTTGTTGTTGTTGTTAGCATTAGCAGTTCCAGACTCTTACTTCTACAAGAAACTCTGCACTTTCCTTCAGCACAACCCAAGGGACAGACCCCAGCGCTTTCCACCACCCTGGCGTCCTTGGCCCACAGTGCTTTTGTGGTGAAGGAAACAGGCACTTGCTTTGGCCACCTGAGAAGTCTTTGGAAAACAAGCTGGTGTCTTTGGAGAGCAAGATGATGGAGGGGTATATGGACATGGAGTACATCTCTCTGTGTGGATATATCAGGAATACACCTTCAGACACAGAAGCGCATGCAGAACACCAGCTGAGAGCGGACGGGAGTACTGACCAGTCAGGAAAGAATATATAGAACCGCACAAAACTCGGTAGGATGAAGGAACTAGCGGGAAAAACAGGAGTGTTAGGAGGACTAGACCTGCCCTCGGCGGGTGGGGGGAACAGAAGGAAGGGTCTGATCACCACATTGGGACAATTGTCTGAGTCAGAGGAGAAACATTAAAGGCTGGGAGTGAAACAGCTGATCTGTGACAGCCTAAATGGAATGGGAATCAGACAGTCTTTGCCGCAGCCATACACATCCCAGACAGGGATGCTGGTCTCGTGGAAAGTGCAGCAGCTGGAAGCTGGCATTTAGGGATTGTGGAGCAATCCCAGGGTGAGGGCTGCTGTTGACTGCAACAGATTGAGGGGGTGTGAGGGAAAAGATTGTGGTGGGAAATATCTGTGGAGGAAAGCCAAGCAGCCATGAAAGCAAGGCAATACTGCTGAATCATGTGGAGGGGGTGGAGCCATCACCATAGCCTCTCCCCATCCCCTACCCCCAACACGCCAGCATTGGAGCTGACAATAGAGCCTGGCCCATCAAACACCTGACACACTGAACTACAGAGTTGGACCCACCCAGGGGCCCCTTTAAGCGCCCAATGTGCTGATCTAGAGTAGAACCCCAGCCAGGGGACCCTCTATGTGCATGATGTGCCAAACAACAGAGACGCACCCCAGGAAAGGGAGCCCTCTTAAGTGCCTGAACAGTTGGAGCTATGGAAAAGACTGGCCGAAGAGACCTTCTGATTATCGGCTACAAGAGGCTCAAAGAAAGATTCTGATAGGGCCATAACTGCAGTGGAGGCAGTCTGTGTCCCTGCACACTTGGCGCTGCCAGGCCCCTGCAAGCCAAGCAGCTGCTTGTTAGGGCCAGACCAGCGCCACGACAGGTTTTAGTAACCATTAGACCTAAGTTTCGGTTTCCTGAAGATGGGAGTCACGATTACGGGAATCAACCCACCACCCACAGACCAATCAGAACCCGTGGGGAGTCCGAGAAACGGGAACCAATCAGGACTCGCGGCCAGCCCGGGAAAATGAGAGCCAGTTAAAACTC